>OY757237.1:0-5725573 GCA_963583995.1 Xylota segnis
CGATCATCCATCTTTCCATAAACCATTCGGTCCATCCATCCATCTATCCCATTCGTCCAGACACCCATCATATATCTTATCATCCATAGGTCCAACCATATGTCTTATCATCCAGCATTCCATCCATACGTCCATCTATCCGCGAAATACCTTATCATCCATCTTTCCATCCACCCGTCATATATCTTATCATCCATAGGTCCAACCATATGTCTTATCATTCAGCATTCCATCCATACGTCCATCTATCTGCGAAATACCTTATCACCCATCTTTCCATCCACCATTCGGTCCATCCACCCATCATATATCTTACCATCCATAGGTCCAACCACCCACCATATGTCTAATCACCCAGCATTCCATCCATACGTCCATCCGATCATCCATCTTTCCATACACCATTCGGTCCATCCATCTATCCATTCGTCCAGACACCCGTCATATATCTTATCATCCATAGGTCCAACCATATGTCCATCTATCTGCGAAATACCTTATTATCCATCTTTCCATCCACCATTCGGTCCGTCCAACCGTCATATATCTTACCATCCATAGGTCCAACCACCCACCATATGTCTAATCATCCAGCATTCCGTCCATACGTCCATCCGATCATCCATCTTTCCATACACCATTCGGTCCATCCATCCTTCTATCCCATTCGTCCAGACACCCGTCATATATCTTATCATCCATAGGTCCAACCATATGTCTTATCATCCAGCATTCCATCCATACGCCCATCTATCTGCGAAATACCTTATCATCCATCTTTCCATCCACCATTCGGTCCATCCACCCGTCATATATCTTACCATCCATAGGTCCAACCACCCACCATATGTCTAATCATCCAGCAATCCATCCATACGTCCATCCGATCATCCATCTTTCCATACACCATTCGGTCCATCCATCTATCCATTCGTCCAGACACCCGTCATATATCTTATCATCCAGCATTCCATCCAAACGTCCATCTATCTGCGAAATACCTTATCATCCATCTTTCCATCCACCATTCGGTCCGTCCACCCGTCATATATCTTACCATCCATAGGTCCAACCACCCGTCATATATCTTATCATCCAGCATTCCATCCATACGTCCATCCATCTTTCCATACACCACTTGGTCCATCCGTCTATCCATTCGTCCAGACACCCGTCATATATCTAACCATCTATCATTCCATCCATACGTCCAACCAGCCAGCATATATCTTACCATCCACCCGCCATATCTTATCATCCATATGACCATCTATCCATCCCTTTATCCTTTCGTTCACCCATCTGTCCATTCATTCGCCTATCCACCCTTCATATATCTAACCATCCATCATTCCACAAACCCATCCATTTCATTCGTCCATTCACTCACCCAACCGCCAATCCATCCTACTATGCATCCACTCTTCTATCTGTCCGCGCTTCCCTCCATTATTCTATCCATCCACACATCCGCCCGCCAGTCCATCCATCGCTTTATCCTTTCGTCCATCTATCCATCCGCCTGTCCACCGTCATACATCTAACCATCCATCATTCCATCCATACGTCCAACCACCCTCCATATATCTTATCCATCATTCCATTCATATGTCCATCTACCCATCCATTGATTCGTCCATTCATTTACCCAACTGTCCTTCCATTCTTTTATGTATCAACTGTTCCATCTATCTAACCATTTGTCCGCGCTTAACACCATCCTCCTATCCATCCACCAGCCCGTCCATTCGCTCATCCACCCGTTCATTTGTCCATTCATCCGGCCGTCCATTCTATCTAACCATTTATCTCCCCTTGTATGCACCCCTCCGAACATTCATCCGCCCATCACTCCGTTCCTGAATCCATCTCTCCATCTATCTAAGCATACGTCCATTCATCTTTCCGTCCAACTATCCATTCATCCTTTCATACGTCCACCCATCCATTGTTCCTACATTCATTTTAACATCTATCTCGCCATATGTCCATGCGGTAGTTCATACATCCATTTATTCTTCCATTCATCCATCCGTTCATACAGCCATCTCTCCATCTATCTAATCATCCATGCATCCTTTCATACCTCCATCCATCTATCCTTCCATCTGTGTCACCATATGTCCATGCGCCCGTTCATACATCCTCAGTCTTCCATACATCTATCTGCCCTTCTATTCATCCATCCGTTCATACAGCCATCTCTCCATCTATCTAACCATCGATTCATCCTTTCATACTTCCATATATCCACCCTTCCATCTGTCTCACCATTATTCCATCTGTCCGCCTCCCATGCGTCCGTCAGCAGATCCATTCCTTCTTCCATTCATCTCTCTGCCCTTCTATCCATCCGTCCAAACATCCACCTATTCATTGCTCATACTCATCCATTCGCCCTTCCATCCTTTGATGCATCCAGCTTGTCATCTATTTAACCATACGTCCGTCCATCCATCTATCTATTTAACCATTCATCCGGCCTCTCATTAATCCTTCCATCCATCTATCTATCGTCCGCCCATTTGTCCATTCATCCGTCTATTAATCTATCTAACGATCCATCCGTCCAACTATACATTTAATTATACGTTCATACTTCCATCCAACCATCTATCCATTGATCAGTTCATATTTTTATCCATATATCCCACCATACCTGCCTACGTCCGTCCACCTATCCGTTCATACATCCATCCTTCTATTTATCTAATCAACCTCCATTCATTCGTCCATCGATTCGCCCTTAGATCCATCCATCCCTCCATCGATCCGTCGGACTGCTCTTTTTACCATGTGTCCAACCATCTATCCATTCATCAGTTTGTATTTCTATCCATCCTTCCATCTAACATATCCATCCTTCTATTTATCTAATCATCCTCCATCCGCTCGCCCATCCAATTGTTCATTGATCCGCCCTTACATTGTCCCATCCCTGCATCGATCCTTCGAACAATATATCCTTTCATTCGTCAAACTATCCATCCACCTATCCGTTCATACATACATTAATCCTTGCATTTATCTGTACATCCATCCGTACGATTATTCATCCTTCTATCCGTCCGTCCATCGATCTATCTGACCATCCGTCTGCTCTTCTATTTATTCGTTTATGCATTCATTCTTCCATCTATCTAAACAATCGTCTATATATCCGTCCATCCATCCTATTGACTATTCATCCATCCATAAACTACGTGTATCCATCCGTCAATTCATCCGTGGTGTAATTATAAATGGTTTTGCCGCATTTTTCCTTACAATAATAACTAAAATAGTAAAGAAAAAAAGACAGATAAATAAATAAAAGTAATAGTTAGAATTAAGTACTTCAAAAAATAATAATAGTATAGGGATTGAGAACCCTTGAGGTCATTTACATTAAGTTATAAATAAGGTGGTCATTTTTAGGATTATTTAAGCAAACATAAAATATAATAGTGTTTAAGTGGATAAATAAACAGTAAAAAAAAGTCAGTTCCTCCGTCCATCCATCTACCCTTTCATCCATTCGTTCTTCTATCTACCTAACCATACGTCCATCCGTCTGTATATTCATCCTTCCATCTACCTAAACATACTTCTATCCGTTCGTCCAGCCTTCCTTCCATCCAACCATCCATGCATTCACTCTTTCATCTATCTAACCATCCGCCCGGCCTTACATCTACCCCTCGATCCGCCTGCCCATCCATCTATACGTACATAGTCCCACTCAAACATCCTTCCGTCCACGTATCCATTCTTCCAAATATCTAACTATCCTTCCGCACCTCGATCCATCAGTTCACCTACAGATGTATCCAAACCACCTGCCCTTTTATCTATTAAACATTCACACTTCCGTCTATTTAACCGTCCATCCATCCTTATATCTATTAAGCATTCACCCTTCCGTCTATTTAATAAACCATCCGCCCTTGTTCCATTCATTTGTCCATGCGTCCACCTAGAAATTGAACCATACGCCCACACATAGTTGCACCTGCCCACATACAAATCTAACCCTCCACGCACCCAACTATCTATCCGCCCATCCATTTGTCTTTCTTTTGACCGTTCCTGCTATTGTTTCACCTTTCCATCCAATAGATGTACATATTTCAATTATTTATCCATTTACCAATTCAGTCAATGCCGTGATCTGCGTTCTATATATATGTACATATGCTCTGAATGAAAACAATCTAATCCCCTACAGAAAGAGCCAGAAGTTATTCCGTCTCATGTTCAATGTATTTCGCAACAGCCTTAGTTCTTTACTTATTGCTTTTTCTTCTAATCTTGACCTCGTTACTACAAAAGAAAATAATATTCCCAAATATGTCCTTCTAAATTCTGTGTTGTTACATTCTTTTAACTCAACCTATCGAATCCTATAAACTGGTTAGCGTTGTCATTAACCAAGTAATTAATGCACCTATTCTAAATGGGCCAAAAGGACAATAGTCGTATTTTTGCCGAATTTAATTGTTCTCAATTATATGCGCCGCCATCTGAAGATGTCTTTTTTCAGTGCGTCAAGTGCCAACTCGTCTAAAAAATGTCTCTCCTTAGACCGAAAATTGTTATGCCCATCTTTCCTCCTCATCATCCCCCTTTCCTAACTCTTTCGAATATCCCAACTAACCCCATGTTATTGAAATCGATTTCAGTAAATCTTTGAATAAGATAAAACATCAATTCATCCTCTTCAAATTGTATGCTTTCGACTTTGAACCCATATTGATAAAATTGATACATTCTTCCTCGAAAACCGTTTGTATAGTACATATTCACTTCACCTCTTTTAAAGATATATATAGTCCTTTAATCTATTTACCTTGTAAATCTGTCAATGCACCCATCCCCCCCATCCATAGATCTATCGTCACATACGCCTGTATAGAAATCAGTCTGTCCGTCCACCCGCGCATGCATACACACTGCTCTTTTAGGTGCATTACCCTCCGGATTATACCTAGGCCTCGATTAACAACCCCTCTCTAGTTAGCTTCCTCCGTTTTCGCACCCGAAGTTGGTTGAAATACATTACTAATTGAACGAGTCACTTCGTCGTACTGTAGAGCTGAAACAATGAGCATTTTTTATAAAAAATTGTTTGGTCTACACGGCTGCACGCCAAATTATATTCTCAACTTACAAGAATTTGTTTATCAAATGCCGCTTACTCCTACTTTGATCCAATCGGGAATATTTACGTTCTTCTGTATATCCATTTACCTTGGCATACATGAGCCTCTCCCCAAAGTTTGTTTTCCATCCGCTCATTATTAAATATTTTATCAACCCTCTCACCATATTTTGGTGTACATGCACAGATATATCAACATACAGATCCGTCTGCCGTGTCAATGAAAGTTGACTATAAGTCGCTATCCGCCCTTCCATCAGTCTACTTACTCATCTCTTATTATTATACCAACCCTCCTAAAAGTATGCAAAAAATATTTCAATCGCCCTAAAGTATGCAATTTTTCATTTTGTGTTGACCATCCTAAAAGTATGCAACAAAATCTTCCAACCTCCCAAAAATATGCAACATTTAATTTTAATTTGATTCGCCTAAAAGTATGCTGTACAATTTTTAAAGTCCTTAAAAGTATGCAATTTTTATTTGTTCTGACCCTTAAAGTATGCCATACAATTTTCATTTACCCTAAAGTATGCAATGGTTCACTTTAAATTTATCCCTCCTAAAAGTATGCAAAAAATATTTTAATCGTCCTAAAGTATGCAATTTTTTATTTTGTGATGATCCTCCTAAAAGTATGCAACATAATCTTCCGACCTCCCAAAAATATGCAACATTTAATTTTACTTTGATTCACCTAAAAGTATGTTAAACAAATTTCGTACTACCTTAAAGTATGCAATTTGCCTGTATACTTACAATAGAACTATGTAATAACGTTTCGCAGTCCTGAAAATTATGCCAACATATGTATATTTTTTCCAACCCTAATTGTGCAAAAATATTAAAGCAAAAATAAAATTCGAACCTGGTAACACCATTGCGCATATTTATTTATTCTGCTCTGGCAATACCCCGTAGTTTTACTGGTTCATGTATTTGATTGCAGTATGTCATACGTTCCACAAGTGGTGCGCGTATTTACTACTCCGAAAAAACACATTACCGACTTGCCATAATGGTTTATGTACATAATTGGGAAATTTAGTAATGCCAACATCCAGTATACCAGTGGTGCCTCTGTTATACTGAGTAAATACACCACCCATAAATGTCCCTGGTTGGTGTATGTCATACGTTCCACAAATCGGTGTGTGCGTATGCTACTAGAACGAACCAAATACGCCAACCACGAGAAGTAGCTCACTTTAGCCCAGTTTTCACATATAGATGGAGCGACTGATGTTTGGAGGATTCTCTTAATTAGAAGGATCGCATGTTAGGAAGAATTTTCATACATATGAGGATGATAAATTGTTCGACAAAAACTGTCAGCAGCAAGAACGAAGGAATGTAGGTAATGCATTCTTATTCGGAATGAATACTCGATGTTCGTATACATCACGCTTATGCACGTCGGGTGTACAATGTCATTACGAATGTTTCAGTTACAATATAATGGGATTCCATCAGATGTACTAAACTTTATGGAGAATCTCAATATCTGATAATATACAGATTCTTTGTAGGTTATACTGTTTCTGAAATGTATCAGTTCGAACAAATGCTCTGAAAAACACAATTTCGACATATCGTACACTAAATAATTGATTTTAAGAGCATACTTTATTTGGTATGCAGCAGCAGTATCCGTGTAGTGGACCTTATTATGTATGGTGAGGTTAACCGTTTCTGAAGTAGTGCAACTGAAATATGTATAACCGAAAAAATCGCATTATTCGCACTCATCCGTCTATTAATCCGTTCGTCCATCCAACCGCCGCATACCAAACCATCCGCCAATCCACCCAGTAGTTCACTCACCCATATCATACCTTACCATCTGTGTACATTTATCCTTCTATACATCCTTGAATTTATCTTTCCATCTCTCCGCAAATCAAGTGGTTCATCTACGCGCCATATATGTATCTTATCAGGCATAATTTCATTTATTCGTCCATCAACCAACCTATCAATCCACCCGCCATATATGCGACCATCCATCATTCCATACGCACGCCATGCACCTTATTTTCCATTGGTCCAACATCCCACCATATATCTTATCATACCGCATTCCATCCATCCGATCATCCACCAGCCACATACCATATCATCCATCTTTCCTCCCACGCGCCATATACCTTATCATCCATCTTTCCATGTATCCATTCGTCCATGCACCTGTCATATATCTAACCACCATCACTCCATGCACCTGTCACATATCTTACCACCCATCATTCCATCCATACGTCCAACCACTCACCATATATCTTATCATCAAGCATTCCACCCAACCGCCGTATACCTTATCATCGACCCGTCATATATCTTACCATTTATAGATCCAACCACCCACCATATATTTTACCATCCATCTTTCGATTCACCATTCGGTCCATCGATCTATCCATTCGTACATACACCCGTCATATATCTAACCATCGATCATTCTATCTATACGTCCAACCACTTACCATATATCTTATCATCAAGCATTCCATCCATCCGCCATATACCTTATCATCCATTTTCCCATCCACCCACCATAGATCTTACCATCCATCCGCCATATACCTTATCATCCATCTTTCCATCCACCGTCATATATCTTATCATCCATAGATCCAACCACCCACCATATGTCTAATCATCCATCTTTCCATACACCATTCGGTCCATCCATCTATCCATTCGTCCAGACACCCGACATATATTTTATCATCCATAGGTCCAATCATATGGCTTATCATCCAGCATTCCATCCATACCTCCAACTATCCGCGAAATACCTTATCATCCATCTTTCCATCCACCCGTCATATATCTTATCATCCATAGATCCAACCACCCACCATATGTCTGATCATCCAGCATTCCATCCATCTTTCCATACACCATTCGGTCCCTCCATCCATCTATCCCATTCGTCCAGACACCCGTCATATATCTTATCATCCATAGGTCCAACAATATGTATTATCATCCAGCATTCCATCCATACGTCCATCTATCTGCGAAATACCTTATCATCCATCTTTCCATCCACCATTCGGTCCATCCACCCGTCATATATCTTACCATCCATAGGGCCAACCACCCAGCATATGTCTAATCATCCAGCATTCCATCCATATGTCCATTCGATCATACATCTTTCCATACACCATTCGTTCCATCCATCCATCCATTCGTCCAGACACCCGTCATATATGTAAACATCCATCATTCCATACATAAGTCCAACCACTCACCTTATATCTTATCATCCAGCATTCCATCCATCCTTCATATACCTTATCATCCACCATTGGGTCCATCCACCCGTCATATATCTTACCATCCATATGTCTAATCATCCAGCATTCCATCCATACGTCCATCCGATCATCCATCTTTGCATACACCATTCGGTCCATCCATCTATCTATTCGTCCAGACACCCGTCATATATCTTATCATCCATAGGTCCAACCATATGTCTTATCATCCAGCATTCCGTCCATACGTCCATCTGTCTGCAAAATACCTTATCATCCATCTTTCGATCCACCCGTCATATATCTTACCATCCATATGTCCAACCACCCACCATATGTCTAATCATCCAGCATTCCATCCATACGTCCATCCGATCATCCATCTTTCCATACACCATTCGGTCCATCCATCTATCCATCCGTCCATTAACCCGTCATATATCTTATCATCCAGCATTCCATCCATATGTCCATCTATCTGCGAAATACCTTATTATCCATCTTTCCATCCACCATTCGGTCCGTCCACCCGTCATATATCTTACCATCCATAGGTCCAACCACCCACCATATGTCTAATCATCTAGCATTCCATCCATACGTCCATCTATCTGCGAAATACCTTATCATCCATCTTTCCATCCACCATTCGGTCCGTCCACCCGTCATATATCTTACCATCCATAGGTCCAACCACCCGTCATATATCTTATCATCCAGCATTCCATCCATACGTCCATCCATCTTTCCATACACCATTCGGTTCATCCATCTATCCATTCGTCCAGACACCTGTTATATATGTTATCATCCATAGGTCCAACCATATGTCTTATCATCCAGCATTCCATCCATACGTCCATCTTTCCATACACCATTCGGTCCATCCATCTATCCATTCGTCCAGACACCCGTCATATATCTTATCATCCATAGGTCCAACCATATGTCTTATCATCCAGCATTCCATCCATACGTCCATCTATCTGCGAAATACCTTATCATCCATCTTTCCATCCCCCCGTCATATATCTTACCATCCATAGGTCCAACCACCCACCATATGTCTAATCATCCAGCATTCCATCCATACGTCCATCCGATCATCCATCTTTCCATACACCATTCGGTCCATCCATCTACCCATTCGTCCAGACACCCGTCATATGTCTTATCGTCCAGCATTCCATCCATACGTCCATCCGATCATCCATCTTTCCATAAACCATTCGGTCCATCCATCCATCTATCCCATTCGTCCAGACACCTGTCATATATCTTATCATCCATAGGTCCAACCATATGTCTTATCATCCAGCATTCCATCCATGCGTCCATCTATCCGCGAAATACCTTATCATCCATCTTTCCATCCACCCGTCATATATCTTATCATCCATAGGTCCAACCATATGTCTTATCATTCAGCATTCCATCCATACGTCCATCTATCTGCGAAATACCTTATCACCCATCTTTCCATCCACCCATCATATATCTTACCATCCATAGGTCCAACCACCCACCATATGTCTAATCACCCAGCATTCCATCCATACGTCCATCCGATCATCCATCTTTCCATACACCATTCGGTCCATCCATCTATCCATTCGTCCAGACACCCGTCATATATCTTATCATCCATAGGTCCAACCATATGTCTTATCATCCAGCATTCCATCCATACGTCCATCCGATCATCCATCTTTCCATACACCATTCGGTCCATCCATCTACGCATTCGTCCAGACACCCGTCATATGTCTTATCATCCAGCATTCCTTCCATACGTCCATCCGATCATCCATCTTTCCATAAACCATTCGGTCCATCCATCCATCTATCCCATTCGTCCAGACACCCGTCATATATCTTATCATCCATAGGTCCAACCATATGTCTTATCATCCAGCATTCCATCCATACGTCCATCTATCCGCGAAATACCTTATCATCCATCTTTCCATCCACCCGTCATATATCTTATCATCCATAGGTCCAACCATATGTCTTATCATTCAGCATTCCATCCATACGTCCATCTATCTGCGAAATACCTTATCACCCATCTTTCCATCCACCATTCGGTCCATCCACCCATCATATATCTTACCATCCATAGGTCCAACCACCCACCATATGTCTAATCACCCAGCATTCCATCCATACGTCCATCCGATCATCCATCTTTCCATACACCATTCGGTCCATCCATCTATCCATTCGTCCAGACACCCGTCATATATCTTATCATCCATAGGTCCAACCATATGTCCATCTATCTGCGAAATACCTTATTATCCATCTTTCCATCCACCATTCGGCCCGTCCACCCATCATATATCTTACCATCCATAGGTCCAACCACCCACCATATGTCTAATCACCCAGCATTCCATCCGATCATCCATCTTTCCATACACCATTCGGTCCATCCATCTATCCATTCGTCCAGACACCCGTCATATATCTTATCATCCATAGGTCGAACCATATGTCTTATCATTCAGCATTCCATCCATACGTCCATCTATCTGCGAAATACATTATCACCCATCTTTCCATCCACCATTCGGTCCATCCACCCATCATATATCTTACCATCCATAGGTCCAACCACCCACCATATGTCTAATCACCCACCATTCCATCCATACGTCCATCCGATCATCCATCTTTCCATACACCATTCGGTCCATCCATCTATCCATTCGTCCAGACACCCGTCATATATCTTATCATCCATAGGTCCAACCATATGTCTTATCATCCAGCATTCCATCCATACGTCCATCTATCTGCGAAATACCTTATCATCCATCTTTCCATCCACCCGTCATATATCTTACCATCCATAGGTCCAACCACCCACCATATGTCTAATCATCCAGCATTCCATCCATACGTCCATCCGATCATCCATCTTTCCATACACCATTCGGTCCATCCATCTACGCATTCGTCCAGACACCCGTCATATGTCTTATCATCCAGCATTCCATCCATACGTCCATCCGATCATCCATCTTTCCATAAACCATTCGGTCCATCCATCCATCTATCCCATTCGTCCAGACACCCATCATATATCTTATCATCCATAGGTCCAACCATATGTCTTATCATCCAGCATTCCATCCATACGTCCATCTATCCGCGAAATACCTTATCATCCATCTTTCCATCCACCCGTCATATATCTTATCATCCATAGGTCCAACCATATGTCTTATCATTCAGCATTCCATCCATACGTCCATCTATCTGCGAAATACCTTATCACCCATCTTTCCATCCACCATTCGGTCCATCCACCCATCATATATCTTACCATCCATAGGTCCAACCACCCACCATATGTCTAATCACCCAGCATTCCATCCATACGTCCATCCGATCATCCATCTTTCCATACACCATTCGGTCCATCCATCTATCCATTCGTCCAGACACCCGTCATATATCTTATCATCCATAGGTCCAACCATATGTCCATCTATCTGCGAAATACCTTATTATCCATCTTTCCATCCACCATTCGGTCCGTCCAACCGTCATATATCTTACCATCCATAGGTCCAACCACCCACCATATGTCTAATCATCCAGCATTCCGTCCATACGTCCATCCGATCATCCATCTTTCCATACACCATTCGGTCCATCCATCCTTCTATCCCATTCGTCCAGACACCCGTCATATATCTTATCATCCATAGGTCCAACCATATGTCTTATCATCCAGCATTCCATCCATACGCCCATCTATCTGCGAAATACCTTATCATCCATCTTTCCATCCACCATTCGGTCCATCCACCCGTCATATATCTTACCATCCATAGGTCCAACCACCCACCATATGTCTAATCATCCAGCAATCCATCCATACGTCCATCCGATCATCCATCTTTCCATACACCATTCGGTCCATCCATCTATCCATTCGTCCAGACACCCGTCATATATCTTATCATCCAGCATTCCATCCAAACGTCCATCTATCTGCGAAATACCTTATCATCCATCTTTCCATCCACCATTCGGTCCGTCCACCCGTCATATATCTTACCATCCATAGGTCCAACCACCCGTCATATATCTTATCATCCAGCATTCCATCCATACGTCCATCCATCTTTCCATACACCACTTGGTCCATCCGTCTATCCATTCGTCCAGACACCCGTCATATATCTAACCATCTATCATTCCATCCATACGTCCAACCAGCCAGCATATATCTTACCATCCACCCGCCATATCTTATCATCCATATGACCATCTATCCATCCCTTTATCCTTTCGTTCACCCATCTGTCCATTCATTCGCCTATCCACCCTTCATATATCTAACCATCCATCATTCCACAAACCCATCCATTTCATTCGTCCATTCACTCACCCAACCGCCAATCCATCCTACTATGCATCCACTCTTCTATCTGTCCGCGCTTCCCTCCATTATTCTATCCATCCACACATCCGCCCGCCAGTCCATCCATCGCTTTATCCTTTCGTCCATCTATCCATCCGCCTGTCCACCGTCATACATCTAACCATCCATCATTCCATCCATACGTCCAACCACCCTCCATATATCTTATCCATCATTCCATTCATATGTCCATCTACCCATCCATTGATTCGTCCATTCATTTACCCAACTGTCCTTCCATTCTTTTATGTATCAACTGTTCCATCTATCTAACCATTTGTCCGCGCTTAACACCATCCTCCTATCCATCCACCAGCCCGTCCATTCGCTCATCCACCCGTTCATTTGTCCATTCATCCGGCCGTCCATTCTATCTAACCATTTATCTCCCCTTGTATGCACCCCTCCGAACATTCATCCGCCCATCACTCCGTTCCTGAATCCATCTCTCCATCTATCTAAGCATACGTCCATTCATCTTTCCGTCCAACTATCCATTCATCCTTTCATACGTCCACCCATCCATTGTTCCTACATTCATTTTAACATCTATCTCGCCATATGTCCATGCGGTAGTTCATACATCCATTTATTCTTCCATTCATCCATCCGTTCATACAGCCATCTCTCCATCTATCTAATCATCCATGCATCCTTTCATACCTCCATCCATCTATCCTTCCATCTGTGTCACCATATGTCCATGCGCCCGTTCATACATCCTCAGTCTTCCATACATCTATCTGCCCTTCTATTCATCCATCCGTTCATACAGCCATCTCTCCATCTATCTAACCATCGATTCATCCTTTCATACTTCCATATATCCACCCTTCCATCTGTCTCACCATTATTCCATCTGTCCGCCTCCCATGCGTCCGTCAGCAGATCCATTCCTTCTTCCATTCATCTCTCTGCCCTTCTATCCATCCGTCCAAACATCCACCTATTCATTGCTCATACTCATCCATTCGCCCTTCCATCCTTTGATGCATCCAGCTTGTCATCTATTTAACCATACGTCCGTCCATCCATCTATCTATTTAACCATTCATCCGGCCTCTCATTAATCCTTCCATCCATCTATCTATCGTCCGCCCATTTGTCCATTCATCCGTCTATTAATCTATCTAACGATCCATCCGTCCAACTATACATTTAATTATACGTTCATACTTCCATCCAACCATCTATCCATTGATCAGTTCATATTTTTATCCATATATCCCACCATACCTGCCTACGTCCGTCCACCTATCCGTTCATACATCCATCCTTCTATTTATCTAATCAACCTCCATTCATTCGTCCATCGATTCGCCCTTAGATCCATCCATCCCTCCATCGATCCGTCGGACTGCTCTTTTTACCATGTGTCCAACCATCTATCCATTCATCAGTTTGTATTTCTATCCATCCTTCCATCTAACATATCCATCCTTCTATTTATCTAATCATCCTCCATCCGCTCGCCCATCCAATTGTTCATTGATCCGCCCTTACATTGTCCCATCCCTGCATCGATCCTTCGAACAATATATCCTTTCATTCGTCAAACTATCCATCCACCTATCCGTTCATACATACATTAATCCTTGCATTTATCTGTACATCCATCCGTACGATTATTCATCCTTCTATCCGTCCGTCCATCGATCTATCTGACCATCCGTCTGCTCTTCTATTTATTCGTTTATGCATTCATTCTTCCATCTATCTAAACAATCGTCTATATATCCGTCCATCCATCCTATTGACTATTCATCCATCCATAAACTACGTGTATCCATCCGTCAATTCATCCGTGGTGTAATTATAAATGGTTTTGCCGCATTTTTCCTTACAATAATAACTAAAATAGTAAAGAAAAAAAGACAGATAAATAAATAAAAGTAATAGTTAGAATTAAGTACTTCAAAAAATAATAATAGTATAGGGATTGAGAACCCTTGAGGTCATTTACATTAAGTTATAAATAAGGTGGTCATTTTTAGGATTATTTAAGCAAACATAAAATATAATAGTGTTTAAGTGGATAAATAAACAGTAAAAAAAAGTCAGTTCCTCCGTCCATCCATCTACCCTTTCATCCATTCGTTCTTCTATCTACCTAACCATACGTCCATCCGTCTGTATATTCATCCTTCCATCTACCTAAACATACTTCTATCCGTTCGTCCAGCCTTCCTTCCATCCAACCATCCATGCATTCACTCTTTCATCTATCTAACCATCCGCCCGGCCTTACATCTACCCCTCGATCCGCCTGCCCATCCATCTATACGTACATAGTCCCACTCAAACATCCTTCCGTCCACGTATCCATTCTTCCAAATATCTAACTATCCTTCCGCACCTCGATCCATCAGTTCACCTACAGATGTATCCAAACCACCTGCCCTTTTATCTATTAAACATTCACACTTCCGTCTATTTAACCGTCCATCCATCCTTATATCTATTAAGCATTCACCCTTCCGTCTATTTAATAAACCATCCGCCCTTGTTCCATTCATTTGTCCATGCGTCCACCTAGAAATTGAACCATACGCCCACACATAGTTGCACCTGCCCACATACAAATCTAACCCTCCACGCACCCAACTATCTATCCGCCCATCCATTTGTCTTTCTTTTGACCGTTCCTGCTATTGTTTCACCTTTCCATCCAATAGATGTACATATTTCAATTATTTATCCATTTACCAATTCAGTCAATGCCGTGATCTGCGTTCTATATATATGTACATATGCTCTGAATGAAAACAATCTAATCCCCTACAGAAAGAGCCAGAAGTTATTCCGTCTCATGTTCAATGTATTTCGCAACAGCCTTAGTTCTTTACTTATTGCTTTTTCTTCTAATCTTGACCTCGTTACTACAAAAGAAAATAATATTCCCAAATATGTCCTTCTAAATTCTGTGTTGTTACATTCTTTTAACTCAACCTATCGAATCCTATAAACTGGTTAGCGTTGTCATTAACCAAGTAATTAATGCACCTATTCTAAATGGGCCAAAAGGACAATAGTCGTATTTTTGCCGAATTTAATTGTTCTCAATTATATGCGCCGCCATCTGAAGATGTCTTTTTTCAGTGCGTCAAGTGCCAACTCGTCTAAAAAATGTCTCTCCTTAGACCGAAAATTGTTATGCCCATCTTTCCTCCTCATCATCCCCCTTTCCTAACTCTTTCGAATATCCCAACTAACCCCATGTTATTGAAATCGATTTCAGTAAATCTTTGAATAAGATAAAACATCAATTCATCCTCTTCAAATTGTATGCTTTCGACTTTGAACCCATATTGATAAAATTGATACATTCTTCCTCGAAAACCGTTTGTATAGTACATATTCACTTCACCTCTTTTAAAGATATATATAGTCCTTTAATCTATTTACCTTGTAAATCTGTCAATGCACCCATCCCCCCCATCCATAGATCTATCGTCACATACGCCTGTATAGAAATCAGTCTGTCCGTCCACCCGCGCATGCATACACACTGCTCTTTTAGGTGCATTACCCTCCGGATTATACCTAGGCCTCGATTAACAACCCCTCTCTAGTTAGCTTCCTCCGTTTTCGCACCCGAAGTTGGTTGAAATACATTACTAATTGAACGAGTCACTTCGTCGTACTGTAGAGCTGAAACAATGAGCATTTTTTATAAAAAATTGTTTGGTCTACACGGCTGCACGCCAAATTATATTCTCAACTTACAAGAATTTGTTTATCAAATGCCGCTTACTCCTACTTTGATCCAATCGGGAATATTTACGTTCTTCTGTATATCCATTTACCTTGGCATACATGAGCCTCTCCCCAAAGTTTGTTTTCCATCCGCTCATTATTAAATATTTTATCAACCCTCTCACCATATTTTGGTGTACATGCACAGATATATCAATATACAGATCCGTCTGCCGTGTCAATGAAAGTTGGCTATAAGTACCAATTCGTTTATCCATCTATTGAAACATCCACCCGCCCTCTATCCTTCCGTCCATCAATCTAAAGGTCCATCTATTTAATCATCTATCCACTTTTCCATCACTATCCACGCATCCTTTCACCCATTGCATTAAATCATCCAGTCGTCCACCGACATATCTAATCGTCTCCCAATACGTATGTATATCTATCCGTTCTTCCGTCTATCAACCATCTAAGCCTTCCATCCATCCGTCCAACTACAGATCTAATCCTCATGCATAAGTCCGCCGATACACCCCAACTTTAAACGAACCATAATTCCATCCTTTCGTCCAACTGCAGATCCTACCATATACCCATACATACTTGTTTCCGCCCCCCCCCACCCGTTCGATCGTTCGTTCATGCGTCCATTCCTTTGTCTTTCTATTGACACATCCACAGTCCCTTCAATCTTTTCGCGTATCGATCCACCCTCTCGTGCTAATACGAGTAATATAATTTTCTATCTGTCATATCCATCGTGTTAATTTAACCAATATCTTATCCTTGTTTCGAAATCTATTTACATACAAATCCTCCGAATGAAACTCTAAAAAAAAGAGTAAATAGTTATTCCATCCCATGTTTAATGTATTAATCCTACCTCTTTAATCCATTTCTTACAGAATCAGATGGTATCTCTCTTTACGTCCTTTTTCCTTAAAGTAATATATTACTTACTTGACGCCCTTGGTACAATCGTAAGCCGCGCTCCTTAGGAAAGAAGAGACAAAAGTTATAGACAGTTTTCCTCCGCACTATATCTTTTTCTAACCAATTCTTTCTACACATTCATCCTCATTTCGCGCAGCTTTATAACTTTCTCCACCAGAGCTACATGAACAATGCGGAACCCAAGCCAATAATACTCTTACCACATTTTAATGTACACGCGACAAAACGTCAATATATGAATAGATCCGTTTTCCTTTACCAATCACTAATCACATCAAATACCCGCAATTCTCAGCAATCAACAACCAAGAACTTAAATTATTACTTCAATCACAGCCATTAACTCATAACGCACAGATCATTCTCCAAAATGGCCAACCAAACCAAACCAAAACTAACCTGCAATATATTATATGTCATATCGAAAATAACCCGTAACAAATTTCCCTCTACTCTTTTTCCAAACGCATCCTCTTTCATTTCTTCTTCGCGTCTACCGTTGTTTAATTTCTGCAATATATTATATGTCATATCGAAAATAACCCGTAACAAATTTCCCTCTACTCTTTTTCCAAACGCATCCTTCTTTCCTTTCTTCTTCTCTACTAACTACCGTTGTTTAATTTTATACACATAAACAAATGTTGTTATCACCATGAGAAAACTTTTCAGCCAAGCCAACGAATCCACAATTATACCGCGTTTATGATCGCTCCTAATTTTGTATAAATACCGATATAAATACTTATGAGAACTGTACAATCACAAGAATAATAATAAAAAAATATACATCATGTTAATTCAACCAATATCTTACTCTCCTTGTTTATATCTATTTACATACCTACATATCCTCTAATTGAATCCTTGCAGAAAGATACAGGAGTTATTCTATCCCATTTTGATCATTCGTTCATGCATCCAGTCTTTTTATTGGTACACCCACCTACCCTTTAATCCATCTTTACGCGTATCAATTCACTCTCCCGCGCTAATACGAGTAATATAATTTTCTATCTGTCATATCCATCGTGTTAATTTAACCAATATCTTATCCTCGTTTCGATATCTATTTACATACAGATCCTCTGAATGAAACTCTACAAAAAAGAGTCAATAATTATTCCATCCCATGTTCAATGTATTAGCCGGTAACGATCCTACCCACCTCATGGCTGTTTCCCTGTCGAAACGTCTAACTTTCCTTTCGTTACAGTCGTAGTTCTTCTCTCATTGCTTCTTTTAATCTTGACTCGTAACTACAAAATATAAAATAATATTGTCAAACAAATCTCTCTGCATTATTTATATTCTTCGAACTAACCTACCGAATCCTAGCAGCTTGTTATTGTTCCGATTGACCAGTAATTAACGCATCTAACAAAGGCAATCAAATGATGGAGTCGTAATTTTCCTAACTCCAGTGGACGCCATTTCATGTCATTCATTTTCCACCGCCTTAAGTTTCAGCTCGTCTAAGGAATGACTTTTCTTAGTTCCGCTAACTGATTCTAATCTATGCCAAGTTAGTCCCATCATACTCTACACGTACTGCCAATTAGACCTTATTTTCTCATCAGATTCCATGAAATCTTGAGTTTCGAATGGTTCCCTAGTTGTGTCGACCATTGATAGCTATCACCCTCTCCATTTCCCTTTTTTCCACGACTCTTCACGAGTCTTCTCCGTCCGCGACAAATTCCTGTAAAAAGAATGACTATTTTAGTAGATCTTCCTTTAAATTATATAATATAGTATATCATTAAATTATACCGTGTCCATTTCTTACAGAATCATATGGTATCTCTCTTTACGGCCTTTTTTCTCAAAGTAATATATTACTTACTTGACGCCCTTGGTACAATCGTAGACCGCGCTCCTTAAGAAAGAAGAGGCAAAAGTTATAGACAGTTTTCCTCCGCACTATATCTTTTTCTAACCAATTCTTTCTACACATTTATCCTCATTTCGCGCAGCTTTATAACTTTCTCCACCAGAGCTACATGAACAATACGGAACCCAAGCCAATAATACTCTTACCACATTTTACTGTACACGCGACAAAACGTCAATATATAAATAGATCCGTTTTCCTTTACCAATCACTAATGACATCAAATACCCGCAATTCTCAGCAATCAACAACCAAGAACTTAAATTATTACTTCAATCACAGCCATTAACTCATAACGCACAGATCATTCTCCAAAATGGCCAACCAAACCAAACCAAAACTAACCTGCAATATATTATATGTCATATCGAAAATAACCCGTAACAAATTTCCCTCTACTCTTTTTCCAAACGCATCCTCTTTCATTTCTTCTTCGCGTCTACCGTTGTTTAATTTCTGCAATATATTATATGTCATATCGAAAATAACCCGTAACAAATTTCCCTCTACTCTTTTTCCAAACGCATCCTTCTTTCCTTTCTTCTTCTCTACTAACTACCATTGTTTAATTTTATACACATAAACTAATGTCGTTAACATCATGAGAAAACTTTTCACCCAACCCAACGAATCCACAACTATACCTTGTTTATCCTCGCTCCTAATTTTGTATAAATACCGATATAAATACTTATGAGAACTGTACAATCACAAGAATAATAACAAAAAACATCCATCATGTTAATTCAACCAATATCTTACTCTCCTTGTTTATATCTATTTACATACCTACATATCCTCTAATTGAATCCTTGCAGAAAGATACAGGAGTTATTCTATCCCATTTTGATCATTCGTTCATGCATCCAGTCTTTCTATTGATACACCCACCTACCCTTTAATCCATCTTTACGCGTATCAATTCACTCTCCCGTGCTAATACGAGTAATATACTTTTCTATCTGTCATATCCATCGTGTTAATTCAACAAATATCTTACTCTCATTTCCGATATCTTTTTACATACAGATCCTCCGAATGAAACTCTAAAAAAAAGAGTAAATAGTTAATCCATCCCATGTTTAATGTATTAATCCTACCTCTTTAATCCATCTTTACGCGTGTCAATTCACTCTCCCGTGCTAATACCAGTAATATAATTTTCTATCTGTCATATCCATCGTGTTAATTCAACCAATATCTTACTCTCATTTCCGATATCTCTTTACATACAGATCCTCCGAATGAAACTCTAAAAAAAAGAGTAAATAGTTAATCCATCCCATGTTTAATGTATTAATCCTACCTCTTTAATCTATCTTTACGCGTATCAATTCACTCTCCCGTGCTAATACCAGTAATATAATTTTCTATCTGTCATATCCATCGTGTTAATTCAACAAATATCTTACTCTCATTTCCGATATCTATTTACATACAGATCATCCGAATGAAACTCTAAAAAAAAGAGTAAAAAGTTATTCCATCCCATGTTTAATGTATTAATCCTACCTCTTTAATCCATCTTTACGCGTGTCAATTCACTCTCCCGTGCTAATACCAGTAATATAATTTTCTATCTGTCATATCCATCGTGTTAATTCAACCAATATCTTACTCTCATTTCCGATATCTCTTTACATACAGATCCTCTGAATGAAACTCTACAAAAAAGAGTCAATAATTATTCCATCCCATGTTCAATGAATTAGCCGGTAACGATCCTACCCACCTCATGGCTGTTTCCCTGTCGAAACGTCTAACTTTCCTTTCGTTACAGTCGTAGTTCTTCTCTCATTGCTTCTTCTTTTAATATTGACTCGTAACTACAAAATATAAAATAATATTGTCAAACAAATCTCTCTGCATTATTTATATTCTTCGAACCAAACCTACCGAATCCTAGCAGCTTGTTATTGTTGCAATTGACCAGTAATTAACGCATCTAACCAAGGCAATCAAATGATCGAGTCGTAATTTTCCTAACTCCAGTGGACGCCATTTCATGTCATTCATTTTCCACCGCCTTAAGTTTCAGCTCGTCTAAGGAATGACTTTTCTTAGTTCCGCTAACTGATTCTAATCTATGCCAAGTTAGTACCATCATACTCTACACGTGCTGCCAATTAGACCTTATTTTCTCATCAGATTCCATGAAATCTTGAGTTTCGAATGGTTCCCTAGTTGTGTCGACCATTGATAGCTAACACCCTCTCCATTTCCCTTTTTTTCCACGAGTCTTCTCCTTCCGCGACAAATTGCTGTAAAAAGAATGACTATTTTAGTAGATCTTCCTTTAAATTATATAATATAGTATATCATTAAATTATACCGTGTCCATTTCTTACAGAATCATATGGTATCTCTCTTTACGTCCTTTTTTCTCAAAGTAATATATTACTTACTTGACGCCCTTGGTACAATCGTAGACCGCGCTTCTTAGGAAAGAAGAGGCAAAAGTTATAGACAGTTTTCCTCCGCACTATATCTTTTTCTAACCAATTCTTTCTACACATTTATCCTCATTTCGCGCAGCTTTATAACTTTCTCCACCAGAGCTACATGAACAATACGGAACCCAAGCCAATAATACTCTTACCACATTTTACTGTACACGCGACAAAACGTCAATATATAAATAGATCCGTTTTCCTCTACCAATCACTAATCACATCAAATACCCGCAATTCTCAGCAATCAACAACCAAGAACTTAAATTATTACTTCAATTACAGCCATTAACTCATAACGCACAGATCATTCTCCAAAATGGCCAACCAAACCTAACCTGCAATATATTATATGTCATATCGAAAATAACCCGTAACAAATTTCCCTCTACTCTTTTTCCAAACGCATCCTCTTTCCTTTCTTCTTCTCTACTAACTACCATTGTTTAATTTTATACACATAAACAAATGTTTCCGCGCTCATTAGGAAAGAAGAGACAAAAGTTATAGACAGTTTTAATTCCGCACTATATCTTTTTCTAACCAATTCTTTCTACACATTTATCCTCATTTCGCGCAGCTTTATAACTTTCTCCACCAGAGCTACATGAACAATGCGGAACCCAAGCCAATAATACTCTTACCACATTTTAATGTACACGCGACAAAACGTCAATATATAAATAGATCCGTTTTCCTTTACCAATCACTAATGACATCAAATACCCGCAATTCTCAGCAATCAACAACCAAGAACTTAAATTATTGCTTCAATCACAGCCATTAACTCATAACGCACAGATCATTCTCCAAAATGGCCAACCAAACCAAACCAAAACTAACCTGCAATATATTATATGTCATATCGAAAATAACCCGTAACAAATTTCCCTCTACTCTTTTTCCAAACGCATCCTCTTTCATTTCTTCTTCGCGTCTACCGTTGTTTAATTTCTGCAATATATTATATGTCATATCGAAAATAACCCGTAACAAATTTCCCTCTACTCTTTTTCCAAACGCATCCTTCTTTCCTTTCTTCTTCTCTACTAACTACCGTTGTTTAATTTTATACACATAAACAAATGTTGTTATCACCATGAGAAAACTTTTCAGCCAAGCCAACGAATCCACAATTATACCGCGTTTATGATCGCTCCTAATTTTGTATAAATACCGATATAAATACTTATGAGAACTGTACAATCACAAGAATAATAATAAAAAAATATCCATCATGTTAATTCCATCAATATCTTACTCTCCTTGCTTATATCTATTTACATACCTACATATCCTCTAATTGAATCCTTGCAGAAAGATACAGGAGTTATTCTATCCCATTTTGATCATTCGTTCATGCACCCAGTCTTTTTATTGATACACCCACCTACACTTTAATCCATCTTTACGCGTATCAATTCACTCTCCTGTGCTAATACGAGTAATATAATTTTCTATCTGTCATATACATCGTGTCAATTTAACCAATATCTTACCCTCATTTCCGATATCTCTTTACATACAGATCCTCTGAATGAAACTCTACAAAAAAGAGTCAATAATTATTCCATCATATGTTCAATGTATTAGCCGGTAACGATCCTACTCACCTCATGGCTGTTTCCCTGTCGAAACGTCTAACTTTACTTTCGTTACAGTCGCAGTTCTTCTCTCATTGCTTCTTCTTTTAATCTTGACTCGTAACTACAAAATATAAAATAATATTGTCAAACAAATCTCTCTGCATTATTTATATTCTTCGAACCAAACCTACCGAATCCTAGCAGCTTGTTATTGTTGCGATTGACCAGTAATTAACGCATCTAACCAAGGCAATCAAATGATAGAGTCGTAATTTTCCTAACTCCAGTGGACGCCATTTCATGTCATTCATTTTCCACCGCCTTAAGTTTCAGCTCGTCTAAGGAATGACTTTTCTTAGTTCCGCTAACTGATTCTAATCTATGCCAAGTTAGTACCATCATACTCTACACGTGCTGCCAATTAGACCTTATTTTCTCATCAGATTCCATGAAATCTTGAGTTTCGAATGGTTCCCTAGTTGTGTCGACCATTGATAGCTAACACCCTCTCCATTTCCCTTTTTTTCCACGAGTCTTCTCCTTCCGCGACAAATTGCTGTAAAAAGAATGACTATTTTAGTAGATCTTCCTTTAAATTATATAATATAGTATATCATTAAATTATACCGTGTCCATTTCTTACAGAATCATATGGTATCTCTCTTTACGTCCTTTTTTCTCAAAGTAATATATTACTTACTTGACGCCCTTGGTACAATCGTAGACCGCGCTCCTTAGGAAAGAAGAGACAAAAGTTATAGACAGTTTTCCTCCGCACTTTATCTTTTTCTAACCAATTCTTTCTACACATTTATCCTCATTTCGCGCAGCTTTATAACTTTCTCCACCAGAGCTACATGAACAATGCGGAACCCAAGCCAATAATACTCTTACCACATTTTAATGTACACGCGACAAAACGTCAATACATAAATAGATCCGTTTTCCTCTACCAATCACTAATCACATCAAATACCCGCAATTCTCAGCAATCAACAACCAAGAACTTAAATTATTACTTCAATCACAGCCATTAACTCATAACGCACAGATCATTCTCCAAAATGGCCAACCAAACCTAACCTGCAATATATTATATGTCATATCCAAAATAACCCGTAACAAATTTCCCTCTACTCTTTTTCCAAACGCATCCTCTTTCCTTTCTTCTTCTCTACTAACTACCATTGTTTAATTTTATACACATAAACTAATGTCGTTAACATCATGAGAAAACTTTTCACCCAACCCAACGAATCCACAACTATACCTTGTTTATCCTCGCTCCTAATTTTGTATAAATACCGATATAAATACTTATGAGAACTGTACAATCACAAGAATAATAACAAAAAACATCCATCATGTTAATTCAACCAATATCTTACTCTCCTTGTTTATATCTATTTACATACCTACATATCCTCTAATTGAATCCTTGCAGAAAGATACAGGAGTTATTCTATCCCATTTTGATCATTCGTTCATGCATCCAGTCTTTCTATTGATACACCCACCTACCCTTTAATCCATCTTTACGCGTATCAATTCACTCTCCCGTGCTAATACGAGTAATATACTTTTCTATCTGTCATATCCATCGTGTTAATTCAACAAATATCTTACTCTCATTTCCGATATCTTTTTACATACAGATCCTCCGAATGAAACTCTAAAAAAAAGAGTAAATAGTTATTCCATCCCATGTTTAATGTATTAATCCTACCTCTTTAATCCATCTTTACGCGTATCAATTCACTCTCCCGTGCTAATACCAGTAATATAATTTTCTATCTGTCACATTCATCGTGTTAATTCAACAAATATCTTACTCTCATTTCCGATATCTCTTTACATACAGATCCTCCGAATGAAACTCTAAAAAAAAGAGTAAATAGTTAATCGATCCCATGTTTAATGTATTAATCCTACCTCTTTAATCTATCTTTACGCGTATCAATTCACTCTCCCGTGCTAATACCAGTAATATAATTTTCTATCTGTCATATCCATCGTGTTAATTCAACCAATATCTTACTCTCATTTCCGATATCTCTTTACATACAGATCCTCCGAATGAAACTCTAAAAAAAAGAGTAAATAGTTAATCCATCCCATGTTTAATGTATTAATCCTACCTCTTTAATCCATCTTTACGCGTGTCAATTCACTCTCCCGTGCTAATACCAGTAATATAATTTTCTATCTGTCATATCCATCGTGTTAATTCAACCAATATCTTACTCTCATTTCCGATATCTCTTTACATACAGATCCTCCGAATGAAACTCTAAAAAAAAGAGTAAATAGTTAATCCATCCCATGTTTAATGTATTAATCCTACCTCTTTAATCTATCTTTACGCGTATCAATTCACTCTCCCGTGCTAATACCAGTAATATAATTTTCTATCTGTCATATCCATCGTGTTAATTCAACAAATATCTTACTCTCATTTCCGATATCTATTTACATACAGATCATCCGAATGAAACTCTAAAAAAAAGAGTAAAAAGTTATTCCAGCCCATGTTTAATGTATTAATCCTACCTCTTTAATCCATCTTTACGCGTATCAATTCACTCTCCCGTGCTAATACGAGTAATATAATTTTCTATCTGTCATATCCATCGTGTTAATTTAACCAATATCTTATCCTCGTTTCGATATCTATTTACATACAGATCCTCTGAATGAAACTCTACAAAAAAGAGTCAATAATTATTCCATCCCATGTTCAATGAATTAGCCGGTAACGATCCTACCCACCTCATGGCTGTTTCCCTGTCGAAACGTCTAACTTTCCTTTCGTTACAGTCGTAGTTCTTCTCTCATTGCTTCTTCTTTTAATATTGACTCGTAACTACAAAATATAAAATAATATTGTCAAACAAATCTCTCTGCATTATTTATATTCTTCGAACCAAACCTACCGAATCCTAGCAGCTTGTTATTGTTGCAATTGACCAGTAATTAACGCATCTAACCAAGGCAATCAAATGATGGAGTCGTAATTTTCCTAACTCCAGTGGACGCCATTTCATGTCATTCATTTTCCACCGCCTTAAGTTTCAGCTCGTCTAAGGAATGACTTTTCTTAGTTCCGCTAACTGATTCTAATCTATGCCAAGTTAGTACCATCATACTCTGCACGTGCTGCCAATTAGACCTTATTTTCTCATCAGATTCCATGAAATCTTGAGTTTCGAATGGTTCCCTAGTTGTGTCGACCATTGATAGCTAACACCCTCTCCATTTCCCTTTTTTTCCACGAGTCTTCTCCTTCCGCGACAAATTGCTGTAAAAAGAATGACTATTTTAGTAGATCTTCCTTTAAATTATATAATATAGTATATCATTAAATTATACCGTGTCCATTTCTTACAGAATCATATGGTATCTCTCTTTACGTCCTTTTTTCTCAAAGTAATATATTACTTACTTGACGCCCTTGGTACAATCGTAGACCGCGCTTCTTAGGAAAGAAGAGGCAAAAGTTATAGACAGTTTTCCTCCGCACTATATCTTTTTCTAACCAATTCTTTCTACACATTTATCCTCATTTCGCGCAGCTTTATAACTTTCTCCACCAGAGCTATATGAACAATGCGGAACCCAAGCCAAAAATACTCTTAACACATTTTAATGTACACGCGACAAAACGTCAATATATAAATGGATCCGTTTTCCTTTACCAATCACTAATCACATCAAATACCCGCAATTCTCAGCAATCAACAACCAAGAACTTAAATTATTACTTCAATCACAGCCATTAACTCATAACGCACAGATCATTCTCCAAAATGGCCAACCAAACCAAACCAAAACTAACCTGCAATATATTATATGTCATATCGAAAATAACCCGTAACAAATTTCCCTCTACTCTTTTTCCAAACGCATCCTCTTTCATTTCTTCTTCGCGTCTACCGTTGTTTAATTTCTGCAATATATTATATGTCATATCGAAAATAACCCGTAACAAATTTCCCTCTACTCTTTTTCCAAACGCATCCTTCTTTCCTTTCTTCTTCTCTACTAACTACCGTTGTTTAATTTTATACACATAAACAAATGTTGTTATCACGATGAGAAAACTTTTCAGCCAAGCCAACGAATCCACAATTATACCGCGTTTATGATCGCTCCTAATTTTGTATAAATACCGATATAAATACTTATGAGAACTGTACAATCACAAGAATAATAATAAAAAAATATCCATCATGTTAATTCCATCAATATCTTACCCTCCTTGCTTATATCTATTTACATACCTACATATCCTCTAATTGAATCCTTGCAGAAAGATACAGGAGTTATTCTATCCCATTTTGATCATTCGTTCATGCACCCAGTCTTTTTATTGATACACCCACCTACACTTTAATCCATCTTTACGCGTATCAATTCACTCTCCTGTGCTAATACGAGTAATATAATTTTCTATCTGTCATATACATCGTGTCAATTTAACCAATATCTTACCCTCATTTCCGATATCTCTTTACATACAGATCCTCTGAATGAAACTCTACAAAAAAGAGTCAATAATTATTCCATCATATGTTCAATGTATTAGCCGGTAACGATCCTACTCACCTCATGGCTGTTTCCCTGTCGAAACGTCTAACTTTACTTTCGTTACAGTCGCAGTTCTTCTCTCATTGCTTCTTCTTTTAATCTTGACTCGTAACTACAAAATATAAAATAATATTGTCAAACAAATCTCTCTGCATTATTTATATTCTTCGAACCAAACCTACCGAATCCTAGCAGCTTGTTATTGTTGCGATTGACCAGTAATTAACGCATCTAACCAAGGCAATCAAATGATAGAGTCGTAATTTTCCTAACTCCAGTGGACGCCATTTCATGTCATTCATTTTCCACCGCCTTAAGTTTCAGCTCGTCTAAGGAATGACTTTTCTTAGTTCCGCTAACTGATTCTAATCTATGCCAAGTTAGTACCATCATACTCTACACGTGCTGCCAATTAGACCTTATTTTCTCATCAGATTCCATGAAATCTTGAGTTTCGAATGGTTCCCTAGTTGTGTCGACCATTGATAGCTAACACCCTCTCCATTTCCCTTTTTTTCCACGAGTCTTCTCCTTCCGCGACAAATTGCTGTAAAAAGAATGACTATTTTAGTAGATCTTCCTTTAAATTATATAATATAGTATATCATTAAATTATACCGTGTCCATTTCTTACAGAATCATATGGTATCTCTCTTTACGTCCTTTTTTCTCAAAGTAATATATTACTTACTTGACGCCCTTGGTACAATCGTAGACCGCGCTCCTTAGGAAAGAAGAGACAAAAGTTATAGACAGTTTTCCTCCGCACTTTATCTTTTTCTAACCAATTCTTTCTACACATTTATCCTCATTTCGCGCAGCTTTATAACTTTCTCCACCAGAGCTACATGAACAATGCGGAACCCAAGCCAATAATACTCTTACCACATTTTAATGTACACGCGACAAAACGTCAATACATAAATAGATCCGTTTTCCTCTACCAATCACTAATCACATCAAATACCCGCAATTCTCAGCAATCAACAACCAAGAACTTAAATTATTACTTCAATCACAGCCATTAACTCATAACGCACAGATCATTCTCCAAAATGGCCAACCAAACCTAACCTGCAATATATTATATGTCATATCCAAAATAACCCGTAACAAATTTCCCTCTACTCTTTTTCCAAACGCATCCTCTTTCCTTTCTTCTTCTCTACTAACTACCATTGTTTAATTTTATACACATAAACTAATGTCGTTAACATCATGAGAAAACTTTTCACCCAACCCAACGAATCCACAACTATACCTTGTTTATCCTCGCTCCTAATTTTGTATAAATACCGATATAAATACTTATGAGAACTGTACAATCACAAGAATAATAACAAAAAACATCCATCATGTTAATTCAACCAATATCTTACTCTCCTTGTTTATATCTATTTACATACCTACATATCCTCTAATTGAATCCTTGCAGAAAGATACAGGAGTTATTCTATCCCATTTTGATCATTCGTTCATGCATCCAGTCTTTCTATTGATACACCCACCTACCCTTTAATCCATCTTTACGCGTATCAATTCACTCTCCCGTGCTAATACGAGTAATATACTTTTCTATCTGTCATATCCATCGTGTTAATTCAACAAATATCTTACTCTCATTTCCGATATCTTTTTACATACAGATCCTCCGAATGAAACTCTAAAAAAAAGAGTAAATAGTTATTCCATCCCATGTTTAATGTATTAATCCTACCTCTTTAATCCATCTTTACGCGTATCAATTCACTCTCCCGTGCTAATACCAGTAATATAATTTTCTATCTGTCACATTCATCGTGTTAATTCAACAAATATCTTACTCTCATTTCCGATATCTCTTTACATACAGATCCTCCGAATGAAACTCTAAAAAAAAGAGTAAATAGTTAATCGATCCCATGTTTAATGTATTAATCCTACCTCTTTAATCTATCTTTACGCGTATCAATTCACTCTCCCGTGCTAATACCAGTAATATAATTTTCTATCTGTCATATCCATCGTGTTAATTCAACCAATATCTTACTCTCATTTCCGATATCTCTTTACATACAGATCCTCCGAATGAAACTCTAAAAAAAAGAGTAAATAGTTAATCCATCCCATGTTTAATGTATTAATCCTACCTCTTTAATCCATCTTTACGCGTGTCAATTCACTCTCCCGTGCTAATACCAGTAATATAATTTTCTATCTGTCATATCCATCGTGTTAATTCAACCAATATCTTACTCTCATTTCCGATATCTCTTTACATACAGATCCTCCGAATGAAACTCTAAAAAAAAGAGTAAATAGTTAATCCATCCCATGTTTAATGTATTAATCCTACCTCTTTAATCTATCTTTACGCGTATCAATTCACTCTCCCGTGCTAATACCAGTAATATAATTTTCTATCTGTCATATCCATCGTGTTAATTCAACAAATATCTTACTCTCATTTCCGATATCTATTTACATACAGATCATCCGAATGAAACTCTAAAAAAAAGAGTAAAAAGTTATTCCAGCCCATGTTTAATGTATTAATCCTACCTCTTTAATCCATCTTTACGCGTATCAATTCACTCTCCCGTGCTAATACGAGTAATATAATTTTCTATCTGTCATATCCATCGTGTTAATTTAACCAATATCTTATCCTCGTTTCGATATCTATTTACATACAGATCCTCTGAATGAAACTCTACAAAAAAGAGTCAATAATTATTCCATCCCATGTTCAATGAATTAGCCGGTAACGATCCTACCCACCTCATGGCTGTTTCCCTGTCGAAACGTCTAACTTTCCTTTCGTTACAGTCGTAGTTCTTCTCTCATTGCTTCTTCTTTTAATATTGACTCGTAACTACAAAATATAAAATAATATTGTCAAACAAATCTCTCTGCATTATTTATATTCTTCGAACCAAACCTACCGAATCCTAGCAGCTTGTTATTGTTGCAATTGACCAGTAATTAACGCATCTAACCAAGGCAATCAAATGATGGAGTCGTAATTTTCCTAACTCCAGTGGACGCCATTTCATGTCATTCATTTTCCACCGCCTTAAGTTTCAGCTCGTCTAAGGAATGACTTTTCTTAGTTCCGCTAACTGATTCTAATCTATGCCAAGTTAGTACCATCATACTCTGCACGTGCTGCCAATTAGACCTTATTTTCTCATCAGATTCCATGAAATCTTGAGTTTCGAATGGTTCCCTAGTTGTGTCGACCATTGATAGCTAACACCCTCTCCATTTCCCTTTTTTTCCACGAGTCTTCTCCTTCCGCGACAAATTGCTGTAAAAAGAATGACTATTTTAGTAGATCTTCCTTTAAATTATATAATATAGTATATCATTAAATTATACCGTGTCCATTTCTTACAGAATCATATGGTATCTCTCTTTACGTCCTTTTTTCTCAAAGTAATATATTACTTACTTGACGCCCTTGGTACAATCGTAGACCGCGCTTCTTAGGAAAGAAGAGGCAAAAGTTATAGACAGTTTTCCTCCGCACTATATCTTTTTCTAACCAATTCTTTCTACACATTTATCCTCATTTCGCGCAGCTTTATAACTTTCTCCACCAGAGCTATATGAACAATGCGGAACCCAAGCCAAAAATACTCTTAACACATTTTAATGTACACGCGACAAAACGTCAATATATAAATGGATCCGTTTTCCTTTACCAATCACTAATCACATCAAATACCCGCAATTCTCAGCAATCAACAACCAAGAACTTAAATTATTACTTCAATCACAGCCATTAACTCATAACGCACAGATCATTCTCCAAAATGGCCAACCAAACCAAACCAAAACTAACCTGCAATATATTATATGTCATATCGAAAATAACCCGTAACAAATTTCCCTCTACTCTTTTTCCAAACGCATCCTCTTTCATTTCTTCTTCGCGTCTACCGTTGTTTAATTTCTGCAATATATTATATGTCATATCGAAAATAACCCGTAACAAATTTCCCTCTACTCTTTTTCCAAACGCATCCTTCTTTCCTTTCTTCTTCTCTACTAACTACCGTTGTTTAATTTTATACACATAAACAAATGTTGTTATCACGATGAGAAAACTTTTCAGCCAAGCCAACGAATCCACAATTATACCGCGTTTATGATCGCTCCTAATTTTGTATAAATACCGATATAAATACTTATGAGAACTGTACAATCACAAGAATAATAATAAAAAAATATCCATCATGTTAATTCCATCAATATCTTACCCTCCTTGCTTATATCTATTTACATACCTACATATCCTCTAATTGAATCCTTGCAGAAAGATACAGGAGTTATTCTATCCCATTTTGATCATTCGTTCATGCACCCAGTCTTTTTATTGATACACCCACCTACACTTTAATCCATCTTTACGCGTATCAATTCACTCTCCTGTGCTAATACGAGTAATATAATTTTCTATCTGTCATATACATCGTGTCAATTTAACCAATATCTTACCCTCATTTCCGATATCTCTTTACATACAGATCCTCTGAATGAAACTCTACAAAAAAGAGTCAATAATTATTCCATCATATGTTCAATGTATTAGCCGGTAACGATCCTACTCACCTCATGGCTGTTTCCCTGTCGAAACGTCTAACTTTACTTTCGTTACAGTCGCAGTTCTTCTCTCATTGCTTCTTCTTTTAATCTTGACTCGTAACTACAAAATATAAAATAATATTGTCAAACAAATCTCTCTGCATTATTTATATTCTTCGAACCAAACCTACCGAATCCTAGCAGCTTGTTATTGTTGCGATTGACCAGTAATTAACGCATCTAACCAAGGCAATCAAATGATAGAGTCGTAATTTTCCTAACTCCAGTGGACGCCATTTCATGTCATTCATTTTCCACCGCCTTAAGTTTCAGCTCGTCTAAGGAATGACTTTTCTTAGTTCCGCTAACTGATTCTAATCTATGCCAAGTTAGTACCATCATACTCTACACGTGCTGCCAATTAGACCTTATTTTCTCATCAGATTCCATGAAATCTTGAGTTTCGAATGGTTCCCTAGTTGTGTCGACCATTGATAGCTAACACCCTCTCCATTTCCCTTTTTTTCCACGAGTCTTCTCCTTCCGCGACAAATTGCTGTAAAAAGAATGACTATTTTAGTAGATCTTCCTTTAAATTATATAATATAGTATATCATTAAATTATACCGTGTCCATTTCTTACAGAATCATATGGTATCTCTCTTTACGTCCTTTTTTCTCAAAGTAATATATTACTTACTTGACGCCCTTGGTACAATCGTAGACCGCGCTCCTTAGGAAAGAAGAGACAAAAGTTATAGACAGTTTTCCTCCGCACTTTATCTTTTTCTAACCAATTCTTTCTACACATTTATCCTCATTTCGCGCAGCTTTATAACTTTCTCCACCAGAGCTACATGAACAATGCGGAACCCAAGCCAATAATACTCTTACCACATTTTAATGTACACGCGACAAAACGTCAATACATAAATAGATCCGTTTTCCTCTACCAATCACTAATCACATCAAATACCCGCAATTCTCAGCAATCAACAACCAAGAACTTAAATTATTACTTCAATCACAGCCATTAACTCATAACGCACAGATCATTCTCCAAAATGGCCAACCAAACCTAACCTGCAATATATTATATGTCATATCCAAAATAACCCGTAACAAATTTCCCTCTACTCTTTTTCCAAACGCATCCTCTTTCCTTTCTTCTTCTCTACTAACTACCATTGTTTAATTTTATACACATAAACTAATGTCGTTAACATCATGAGAAAACTTTTCACCCAACCCAACGAATCCACAACTATACCTTGTTTATCCTCGCTCCTAATTTTGTATAAATACCGATATAAATACTTATGAGAACTGTACAATCACAAGAATAATAACAAAAAACATCCATCATGTTAATTCAACCAATATCTTACTCTCCTTGTTTATATCTATTTACATACCTACATATCCTCTAATTGAATCCTTGCAGAAAGATACAGGAGTTATTCTATCCCATTTTGATCATTCGTTCATGCATCCAGTCTTTCTATTGATACACCCACCTACCCTTTAATCCATCTTTACGCGTATCAATTCACTCTCCCGTGCTAATACGAGTAATATACTTTTCTATCTGTCATATCCATCGTGTTAATTCAACAAATATCTTACTCTCATTTCCGATATCTTTTTACATACAGATCCTCCGAATGAAACTCTAAAAAAAAGAGTAAATAGTTATTCCATCCCATGTTTAATGTATTAATCCTACCTCTTTAATCCATCTTTACGCGTATCAATTCACTCTCCCGTGCTAATACCAGTAATATAATTTTCTATCTGTCACATTCATCGTGTTAATTCAACAAATATCTTACTCTCATTTCCGATATCTCTTTACATACAGATCCTCCGAATGAAACTCTAAAAAAAAGAGTAAATAGTTAATCCATCCCATGTTTAATGTATTAATCCTACCTCTTTAATCTATCTTTACGCGTATCAATTCACTCTCCCGTGCTAATACCAGTAATATAATTTTCTATCTGTCATATCCATCGTGTTAATTCAACCAATATCTTACTCTCATTTCCGATATCTCTTTACATACAGATCCTCCGAATGAAACTCTAAAAAAAAGAGTAAATAGTTAATCCATCCCATGTTTAATGTATTAATCCTACCTCTTTAATCCATCTTTACGCGTGTCAATTCACTCTCCCGTGCTAATACCAGTAATATAATTTTCTATCTGTCATATCCATCGTGTTAATTCAACCAATATCTTACTCTCATTTCCGATATCTCTTTACATACAGATCCTCCGAATGAAACTCTAAAAAAAAGAGTAAATAGTTAATCCATCCCATGTTTAATGTATTAATCCTACCTCTTTAATCTATCTTTACGCGTATCAATTCACTCTCCCGTGCTAATACCAGTAATATAATTTTCTATCTGTCATATCCATCGTGTTAATTCAACAAATATCTTACTCTCATTTCCGATATCTATTTACATACAGATCATCCGAATGAAACTCTAAAAAAAAGAGTAAAAAGTTATTCCAGCCCATGTTTAATGTATTAATCCTACCTCTTTAATCCATCTTTACGCGTATCAATTCACTCTCCCGTGCTAATACGAGTAATATAATTTTCTATCTGTCATATCCATCGTGTTAATTTAACCAATATCTTATCCTCGTTTCGATATCTATTTACATACAGATCCTCTGAATGAAACTCTACAAAAAAGAGTCAATAATTATTCCATCCCATGTTCAATGAATTAGCCGGTAACGATCCTACCCACCTCATGGCTGTTTCCCTGTCGAAACGTCTAACTTTCCTTTCGTTACAGTCGTAGTTCTTCTCTCATTGCTTCTTCTTTTAATATTGACTCGTAACTACAAAATATAAAATAATATTGTCAAACAAATCTCTCTGCATTATTTATATTCTTCGAACCAAACCTACCGAATCCTAGCAGCTTGTTATTGTTGCAATTGACCAGTAATTAACGCATCTAACCAAGGCAATCAAATGATGGAGTCGTAATTTTCCTAACTCCAGTGGACGCCATTTCATGTCATTCATTTTCCACCGCCTTAAGTTTCAGCTCGTCTAAGGAATGACTTTTCTTAGTTCCGCTAACTGATTCTAATCTATGCCAAGTTAGTACCATCATACTCTGCACGTGCTGCCAATTAGACCTTATTTTCTCATCAGATTCCATGAAATCTTGAGTTTCGAATGGTTCCCTAGTTGTGTCGACCATTGATAGCTAACACCCTCTCCATTTCCCTTTTTTTCCACGAGTCTTCTCCTTCCGCGACAAATTGCTGTAAAAAGAATGACTATTTTAGTAGATCTTCCTTTAAATTATATAATATAGTATATCATTAAATTATACCGTGTCCATTTCTTACAGAATCATATGGTATCTCTCTTTACGTCCTTTTTTCTCAAAGTAATATATTACTTACTTGACGCCCTTGGTACAATCGTAGACCGCGCTTCTTAGGAAAGAAGAGGCAAAAGTTATAGACAGTTTTCCTCCGCACTATATCTTTTTCTAACCAATTCTTTCTACACATTTATCCTCATTTCGCGCAGCTTTATAACTTTCTCCACCAGAGCTATATGAACAATGCGGAACCCAAGCCAAAAATACTCTTAACACATTTTAATGTACACGCGACAAAACGTCAATATATAAATGGATCCGTTTTCCTTTACCAATCACTAATCACATCAAATACCCGCAATTCTCAGCAATCAACAACCAAGAACTTAAATTATTACTTCAATCACAGCCATTAACTCATAACGCACAGATCATTCTCCAAAATGGCCAACCAAACCAAACCAAAACTAACCTGCAATATATTATATGTCATATCGAAAATAACCCGTAACAAATTTCCCTCTACTCTTTTTCCAAACGCATCCTCTTTCATTTCTTCTTCGCGTCTACCGTTGTTTAATTTCTGCAATATATTATATGTCATATCGAAAATAACCCGTAACAAATTTCCCTCTACTCTTTTTCCAAACGCATCCTTCTTTCCTTTCTTCTTCTCTACTAACTACCGTTGTTTAATTTTATACACATAAACAAATGTTGTTATCACGATGAGAAAACTTTTCAGCCAAGCCAACGAATCCACAATTATACCGCGTTTATGATCGCTCCTAATTTTGTATAAATACCGATATAAATACTTATGAGAACTGTACAATCACAAGAATAATAATAAAAAAATATCCATCATGTTAATTCCATCAATATCTTACTCTCCTTGCTTATATCTATTTACATACCTACATATCCTCTAATTGAATCCTTGCAGAAAGATACAGGAGTTATTCTATCCCATTTTGATCATTCGTTCATGCACCCAGTCTTTTTATTGATACACCCACCTACACTTTAATCCATCTTTACGCGTATCAATTCACTCTCCTGTGCTAATACGAGTAATATAATTTTCTATCTGTCATATACATCGTGTCAATTTAACCAATATCTTACCCTCATTTCCGATATCTCTTTACATACAGATCCTCTGAATGAAACTCTACAAAAAAGAGTCAATAATTATTCCATCATATGTTCAATGTATTAGCCGGTAACGATCCTACTCACCTCATGGCTGTTTCCCTGTCGAAACGTCTAACTTTACTTTCGTTACAGTCGCAGTTCTTCTCTCATTGCTTCTTCTTTTAATCTTGACTCGTAACTACAAAATATAAAATAATATTGTCAAACAAATCTCTCTGCATTATTTATATTCTTCGAACCAAACCTACCGAATCCTAGCAGCTTGTTATTGTTGCGATTGACCAGTAATTAACGCATCTAACCAAGGCAATCAAATGATGGAGTCGTAATTTTCCTAACTCCAGTGGACGCCATTTCATGTCATTCATTTTCCACCGCCTTAAGTTTCAGCTCGTCTAAGGAATGACTTTTCTTAGTTCCGCTAACTGATTCTAATCTATGCCAAGTTAGTACCATCATACTCTGCACGTGCTGCCAATTAGACCTTATTTTCTCATCAGATTCCATGAAATCTTGAGTTTCGAATGGTTCCCTAGTTGTGTCGACCATTGATAGCTAACACCCTCTCCATTTCCCTTTTTTTCCACGAGTCTTCTCCTTCCGCGACAAATTGCTGTAAAAAGAATGACTATTTTAGTAGATCTTCCTTTAAATTATATAATATAGTATATCATTAAATTATACCGTGTCCATTTCTTACAGAATCATATGGTATCTCTCTTTACGTCCTTTTTTCTCAAAGTAATATATTACTTACTTGACGCCCTTGGTACAATCGTAGACCGCGCTCCTTAGGAAAGAAGAGACAAAAGTTATAGACAGTTTTCCTCCGCACTTTATCTTTTTCTAACCAATTCTTTCTACACATTTATCCTCATTTCGCGCAGCTTTATAACTTTCTCCACCAGAGCTACATGAACAATGCGGAACCCAAGCCAATAATACTCTTACCACATTTTAATGTACACGCGACAAAACGTCAATACATAAATAGATCCGTTTTCCTCTACCAATCACTAATCACATCAAATACCCGCAATTCTCAGCAATCAACAACCAAGAACTTAAATTATTACTTCAATCACAGCCATTAACTCATAACGCACAGATCATTCTCCAAAATGGCCAACCAAACCTAACCTGCAATATATTATATGTCATATCCAAAATAACCCGTAACAAATTTCCCTCTACTCTTTTTCCAAACGCATCCTCTTTCCTTTCTTCTTCTCTACTAACTACCATTGTTTAATTTTATACACATAAACTAATGTCGTTAACATCATGAGAAAACTTTTCACCCAACCCAACGAATCCACAACTATACCTTGTTTATCCTCGCTCCTAATTTTGTATAAATACCGATATAAATACTTATGAGAACTGTACAATCACAAGAATAATAACAAAAAACATCCATCATGTTAATTCAACCAATATCTTACTCTCCTTGTTTATATCTATTTACATACCTACATATCCTCTAATTGAATCCTTGCAGAAAGATACAGGAGTTATTCTATCCCATTTTGATCATTCGTTCATGCATCCAGTCTTTCTATTGATACACCCACCTACCCTTTAATCCATCTTTACGCGTATCAATTCACTCTCCCGTGCTAATACGAGTAATATACTTTTCTATCTGTCATATCCATCGTGTTAATTCAACAAATATCTTACTCTCATTTCCGATATCTTTTTACATACAGATCCTCCGAATGAAACTCTAAAAAAAAGAGTAAATAGTTATTCCATCCCATGTTTAATGCATTAATCCTACCTCTTTAATCCATCTTTACGCGTATCAATTCACTCTCCCGTGCTAATACCAGTAATATAATTTTCTATCTGTCATATCCATCGTGTTAATTCAACAAATATCTTACTCTCATTTCCGATATCTCTTTACATACAGATCCTCCGAATGAAACTCTAAAAAAAAGAGTAAATAGTTAATCCATCCCATGTTTAACGTATTAATCCTACCTCTTCAATCTATCTTTACGCGTATCAATTCACTCTCCCGTGCTAATACGAGTAATATAATTTTCTATCTGTCATATCCATCGTGTTAATTTAACTTATCCTCGTTTCGATATCTATTTACATACAGATCCTCTGAATGAAACTCTACAAAAAAGAGTCAATAATTATTCCATCCCATGTTCAATGAATTAGCCGGTAACGATCCTACCCACCTCATGGCTGTTTCCCTGTCGAAACGTCTAACTTTCCTTTCGTTACAGTCGTAGTTCTTCTCTCATTGCTTCTTCTTTTAATATTGACTCGTAACTACAAAATATAAAATAATATTGTCAAACAAATCTCTCTGCATTATTTATATTCTTCGAACCAAACCTACCGAATCCTAGCAGCTTGTTATTGTTGCGATTGACCAGTAATTAACGCATCTAACCAAGGCAATCAAATGATGGAGTCGTAATTTTCCTAACTCCAGTGGACGCCATTTCATGTCATTCATTTTCCACCGCCTTAAGTTTCAGCTCGTCTAAGGAATGACTTTTCTTAGTTCCGCTAACTGATTCTAATCTATGCCAAGTTAGTACCATCATGCTCTACACGTGCTGCCAATTAGACCTTATTTTCTCATCAAATTCCATTAAATCTTGAGTTTCGAATGGTTCCCTAGTTGTGTCGACCATTGATAGCTAACACCCTCTCCATTTCCCTTTTTTTCCACGAGTCTTCTCCTTCCGCGACAAATTGCTGTAAAAAGAATGACTATTTTAGTAGATCTTCCTTTAAATTATATAATATAGTATATCATTAAATTATACCGTGTCCATTTCTTACAGAATCATATGGTATCTCTCTTTACGTCCTTTTTTCTCAAAGTAATATATTACTTACTTGACGCCCTTGGTACAATCGTAGACCGCGCTCCTTAGGAAAGAAGAGACAAAAGTTATAGACAGTTTTCCTCCGCACTTTATCTTTTTCTAACCAATTCTTTCTACACATTTATCCTCATTTCGCGCAGCTTTATAACTTTCTCCACCAGAGCTACATGAACAATGCGGAACCCAAGCCAATAATACTCTTACCACATTTTAATGTACACGCGACAAAACGTCAATACATAAATAGATCCGTTTTCCTCTACCAATCACTAATCACATCAAATACCCGCAATTCTCAGCAATCAACAACCAAGAACTTAAATTATTACTTCAATCACAGCCATTAACTCATAACGCACAGATCATTCTCCAAAATGGCCAACCAAACCTAACCTGCAATATATTATATGTCATATCCAAAATAACCCGTAACAAATTTCCCTCTACTCTTTTTCCAAACGCATCCTCTTTCCTTTCTTCTTCTCTACTAACTACCATTGTTTAATTTTATACACATAAACTAATGTCGTTAACATCATGAGAAAACTTTTCACCCAACCCAACGAATCCACAACTATACCTTGTTTATCCTCGCTCCTAATTTTGTATAAATACCGATATAAATACTTATGAGAACTGTACAATCACAAGAATAATAACAAAAAACATCCATCATGTTAATTCGACCAATATCTTACTCTCCTTGTTTATATCTATTTACATACCTACATATCCTCTAATTGAATCCTTGCAGAAAGATACAGGAGTTATTCTATCCCATTTTGATCATTCGTTCATGCATCCAGTCTTTCTATTGATACACCCACCTACCCTTTAATCCATCTTTACGCGTATCAATTCACTCTCCCGTGCTAATACGAGTAATATACTTTTCTATCTGTCATATCCATCGTGTTAATTCAACAAATATCTTACTCTCATTTCCGATATCTTTTTACATACAGATCCTCCGAATGAAACTCTAAAAAAAAGAGTAAATAGTTATTCCATCCCATGTTTAATGTATTAATCCTACCTCTTTAATCCATCTTTACGCGTATCAATTCACTCTCCCGTGCTAATACCAGTAATATAATTTTCTATCTGTCACATTCATCGTGTTAATTCAACAAATATCTTACTCTCATTTCCGATATCTCTTTACATACAGATCCTCCGAATGAAACTCTAAAAAAAAGAGTAAATAGTTAATCGATCCCATGTTTAATGTATTAATCCTACCTCTTTAATCTATCTTTACGCGTATCAATTCACTCTCCCGTGCTAATACCAGTAATATAATTTTCTATCTGTCATATCCATCGTGTTAATTCAACCAATATCTTACTCTCATTTCCGATATCTCTTTACATACAGATCCTCCGAATGAAACTCTAAAAAAAAGAGTAAATAGTTAATCCATCCCATGTTTAATGTATTAATCCTACCTCTTTAATCCATCTTTACGCGTGTCAATTCACTCTCCCGTGCTAATACCAGTAATATAATTTTCTATCTGTCATATCCATCGTGTTAATTCAACCAATATCTTACTCTCATTTCCGATATCTCTTTACATACAGATCCTCCGAATGAAACTCTAAAAAAAAGAGTAAATAGTTAATCCATCCCATGTTTAATGTATTAATCCTACCTCTTTAATCTATCTTTACGCGTATCAATTCACTCTCCCGTGCTAATACCAGTAATATAATTTTCTATCTGTCATATCCATCGTGTTAATTCAACAAATATCTTACTCTCATTTCCGATATCTATTTACATACAGATCATCCGAATGAAACTCTTAAAAAAAGCGTAAAAAGTTATTCCAGCCCATGTTTAATGTATTAATCCTACCTCTTTAATCCATCTTTACGCGTATCAATTCACTCTCCCGTGCTAATACGAGTAATATAATTTTCTATCTGTCATATCCATCGTGTTAATTTAACCAATATCTTATCCTCGTTTCGATATCTATTTACATACAGATCCTCTGAATGAAACTCTACAAAAAAGAGTCAATAATTATTCCATCCCATGTTCAATGAATTAGCCGGTAACGATCCTACCCACCTCATGGCTGTTTCCCTGTCGAAACGTCTAACTTTCCTTTCGTTACAGTCGTAGTTCTTCTCTCATTGCTTCTTCTTTTAATATTGACTCGTAACTACAAAATATAAAATAATATTGTCAAACAAATCTCTCTGCATTATTTATATTCTTCGAACCAAACCTACCGAATCCTAGCAGCTTGTTATTGTTGCGATTGACCAGTAATTAACGCATCTAACCAAGGCAATCAAATGATGGAGTCGTAATTTTCCTAACTCCAGTGGACGCCATTTCATGTCATTCATTTTCCACCGCCTTAAGTTTCAGCTCGTCTAAGGAATGACTTTTCTTAGTTCCGCTAACTGATTCTAATCTATGCCAAGTTAGTACCATCATGCTCTACACGTGCTGCCAATTAGACCTTATTTTCTCATCAAATTCCATTAAATCTTGAGTTTCGAATGGTTCCCTAGTTGTGTCGACCATTGATAGCTAACACCCTCTCCATTTCCCTTTTTTTCCACGAGTCTTCTCCTTCCGCGACAAATTGCTGTAAAAAGAATGACTATTTTAGTAGATCTTCCTTTAAATTATATAATATAGTATATCATTAAATTATACCGTGTCCATTTCTTACAGAATCATATGGTATCTCTCTTTACGTCCTTTTTTCTCAAAGTAATATATTACTTACTTGACGCCCTTGGTACAATCGTAGACCGCGCTCCTTAGGAAAGAAGAGACAAAAGTTATAGACAGTTTTCCTCCGCACTTTATCTTTTTCTAACCAATTCTTTCTACACATTTATCCTCATTTCGCGCAGCTTTATAACTTTCTCCACCAGAGCTACATGAACAATGCGGAACCCAAGCCAATAATACTCTTACCACATTTTAATGTACACGCGACAAAACGTCAATACATAAATAGATCCGTTTTCCTCTACCAATCACTAATCACATCAAATACCCGCAATTCTCAGCAATCAACAACCAAGAACTTAAATTATTACTTCAATCACAGCCATTAACTCATAACGCACAGATCATTCTCCAAAATGGCCAACCAAACCTAACCTGCAATATATTATATGTCATATCCAAAATAACCCGTAACAAATTTCCCTCTACTCTTTTTCCAAACGCATCCTCTTTCCTTTCTTCTTCTCTACTAACTACCATTGTTTAATTTTATACACATAAACTAATGTCGTTAACATCATGAGAAAACTTTTCACCCAACCCAACGAATCCACAACTATACCTTGTTTATCCTCGCTCCTAATTTTGTATAAATACCGATATAAATACTTATGAGAACTGTACAATCACAAGAATAATAACAAAAAACATCCATCATGTTAATTCAACCAATATCTTACTCTCCTTGTTTATATCTATTTACATACCTACATATCCTCTAATTGAATCCTTGCAGAAAGATACAGGAGTTATTCTATCCCATTTTGATCATTCGTTCATGCATCCAGTCTTTCTATTGATACACCCACCTACCCTTTAATCCATCTTTACGCGTATCAATTCACTCTCCCGTGCTAATACGAGTAATATACTTTTCTATCTGTCATATCCATCGTGTTAATTCAACAAATATCTTACTCTCATTTCCGATATCTTTTTACATACAGATCCTCCGAATGAAACTCTAAAAAAAAGAGTAAATAGTTATTCCATCCCATGTTTAATGTATTAATCCTACCTCTTTAATCCATCTTTACGCGTATCAATTCACTCTCCCGTGCTAATACCAGTAATATAATTTTCTATCTGTCACATTCATCGTGTTAATTCAACAAATATCTTACTCTCATTTCCGATATCTCTTTACATACAGATCCTCCGAATGAAACTCTAAAAAAAAGAGTAAATAGTTAATCGATCCCATGTTTAATGTATTAATCCTACCTCTTTAATCTATCTTTACGCGTATCAATTCACTCTCCCGTGCTAATACCAGTAATATAATTTTCTATCTGTCATATCCATCGTGTTAATTCAACCAATATCTTACTCTCATTTCCGATATCTCTTTACATACAGATCCTCCGAATGAAACTCTAAAAAAAAGAGTAAATAGTTAATCCATCCCATGTTTAATGTATTAATCCTACCTCTTTAATCCATCTTTACGCGTGTCAATTCACTCTCCCGTGCTAATACCAGTAATATAATTTTCTATCTGTCATATCCATCGTGTTAATTCAACCAATATCTTACTCTCATTTCCGATATCTCTTTACATACAGATCCTCCGAATGAAACTCTAAAAAAAAGAGTAAATAGTTAATCCATCCCATGTTTAATGTATTAATCCTACCTCTTTAATCTATCTTTACGCGTATCAATTCACTCTCCCGTGCTAATACCAGTAATATAATTTTCTATCTGTCATATCCATCGTGTTAATTCAACAAATATCTTACTCTCATTTCCGATATCTATTTACATACAGATCATCCGAATGAAACTCTTAAAAAAAGCGTAAAAAGTTATTCCAGCCCATGTTTAATGTATTAATCCTACCTCTTTAATCCATCTTTACGCGTATCAATTCACTCTCCCGTGCTAATACGAGTAATATAATTTTCTATCTGTCATATCCATCGTGTTAATTTAACCAATATCTTATCCTCGTTTCGATATCTATTTACATACAGATCCTCTGAATGAAACTCTACAAAAAAGAGTCAATAATTATTCCATCCCATGTTCAATGAATTAGCCGGTAACGATCCTACCCACCTCATGGCTGTTTCCCTGTCGAAACGTCTAACTTTCCTTTCGTTACAGTCGTAGTTCTTCTCTCATTGCTTCTTCTTTTAATATTGACTCGTAACTACAAAATATAAAATAATATTGTCAAACAAATCTCTCTGCATTATTTATATTCTTCGAACCAAACCTACCGAATCCTAGCAGCTTGTTATTGTTGCGATTGACCAGTAATTAACGCATCTAACCAAGGCAATCAAATGATGGAGTCGTAATTTTCCTAACTCCAGTGGACGCCATTTCATGTCATTCATTTTCCACCGCCTTAAGTTTCAGCTCGTCTAAGGAATGACTTTTATTAGTTCCGCTAACTGATTCTAATCTATGCCAAGTTAGTACCATCATACTCTACACGTGCTGCCAATTAGACCTTATTTTCTCATCAGATTCCATGAAATCTTGAGTTTCGAATGGTTCCCTAGTTGTGTCGACCATTGATAGCTAACACCCTCTCCATTTCCCTTTTTTTCCACGAGTCTTCTCCTTCCGCGACAAATTGCTGTAAAAAGAATGACTATTTTAGTAGATCTTCCTTTAAATTATATAATATAGTATATCATTAAATTATACCGTGTCCATTTCTTACAGAATCATATGGTATCTCTCTTTACGTCCTTTTTTCTCAAAGTAATATATTACTTACTTGACGCCCTTGGTACAATCGTAGACCGCGCTTCTTAGGAAAGAAGAGGCAAAAGTTATAGACAGTTTTCCTCCGCACTATATCTTTTTCTAACCAATTCTTTCTACACATTTATCCTCATTTCGCGCAGCTTTATAACTTTCTCCACCAGAGCTATATGAACAATGCGGAACCCAAGCCAAAAATACTCTTAACACATTTTAATGTACACGCGACAAAACGTCAATATATAAATGGATCCGTTTTCCTTTACCAATCACTAATCACATCAAATACCCGCAATTCTCAGCAATCAACAACCAAGAACTTAAATTATTACTTCAATCACAGCCATTAACTCATAACGCACAGATCATTTTCCAAAATGGCCAACCAAACCTAACCTGCAATATATTATATGTCATATCCAAAATAACCCGTAACAAATTTCCCTCTACTCTTTTTCCAAACGCATCCTCTTTCATTTCTTCTTCACTACTAACTACCATTGTTTAATTTTATACACATAAACAAATGTTGTTAACATCATGAGAAAACTTTTCACCCAAGCCAACGAATCCACAACTATACCTTGTTTATCCTCGCTCCTAATTTTGTATAAATACCGATATAAATACTTATGAGAACTGTACAATCACAAGAATAATAACAAAAATCATCCATCATGTTAATTCAACCAATATCTTACTCTCCTTGTTTATATCTATTTACATACCTACATATCCTCTAATTGAATCCTTGTAGAAAGATACAGGAGTTATTCTATCCCATTTTGATCATTCGTTCCTGCATCCAGTCTTTCTATTGATACACCCACCTACCCTTTAATCCATCTTTACGCGTATCAATTCACTCTCCCGTGCTAATACGAGTAATATAATTTTTTGTCATATCCATCGTGTTAATTCAACAAATATCTTACTCTCATTTCCGATACCTATTTACATACAGATCATCCGAATGAAACTCTAAAAAAAAGAGTAAAAAGTTATCCCATCCCATGTTTATTGTATTAATCCTACCTCTTTAATCCATCTTTACGCGTATCAATTCACTCTCCCGTGCTAATACCAGTAATATAATTTTCTATCTGTCATATCCATCGTGTTAATTTAACCAATATCTTATCCTCGTTTCGATATCTATTTACATACAGATCCTCCGAATGAAACTCTAAAAAAAAGAGTAAATAGTTATTCCATCCCATGTTTAATGTTTAACCGGTAACGATTTTACTCACCCTATGGCTGTATATTCTGTGTCGAAACATCTATCTCTCCTTTCATTACTGTCTTAGTTCTTGTCTCATTACTTCTTCTTTTAATCTTGACTCGTTACTATAAAATATAAAATAATATTCACAAACATGTCCCCCTACATTATGTGTTGTTGCATTCTTCAAACTTACCCATCGACTCCTATCTACTTGTTATCTTTGCAATTGAACAAATAATCGCATTTTTGGCGACTTTAATCTTTTCCAATTCCAGTGAAAGTTTCTTGACTATCATTTGTTTTCCTCCGCTTTAAATCCCAACTCGTCTCTCCTTGTTTATATCTATTTACATACCTACATATCCTCTAATTGAATCCTTGTAGAAAGATACAGGAGTTATTCTATCCCATTTTGATCATTCGTTCCTGCATCCAGTCTTTCTATTGATACACCCACCTACCCTTTAATCCATCTTTACGCGTATCAATTCACTCTCCCGTGCTAATACGAGTAATATAATTTTTTGTCATATCCATCGTGTTAATTCAACAAATATCTTACTCTCATTTCCGATACCTATTTACATACAGATCATCCGAATGAAACTCTAAAAAAAAGAGTAAAAAGTTATCCCATCCCATGTGTATTGTATTAATCCTACCTCTTTAATCCATCTTTACGCGTATCAATTCACTCTCCCGTGCTAATACCAGTAATATAATTTTCTATCTGTCATATCCATCGTGTTAATTTAACCAATATCTTATCCTCGTTTCGATATCTATTTACATACAGATCCTCCGAATGAAACTCTAAAAAAAAGAGTAAATAGTTATTCCATCCCATGTTTAATGTTTAACCGGTAACGATTTTACTCACCCTATGGCTGTATATTCTGTGTCGAAACATCTATCTCTCCTTTCATTACTGTCTTAGTTCTTGTCTCATTACTTCTTCTTTTAATCTTGACTCGTTACTATAAAATATAAAATAATATTCACAAACATGTCCCCCTACATTATGTGTTGTTGTATCCATCATAGAGATCCCGTATCATAGAGAAACTGTCTGTGTCCCGTATAAATCAAATGGGTGCATACACCTTAGGAGCGATGGACAACATCAGCTGTTTTCATGGGCGCAGCCATTTTTTGTTATCTTATGTCAAAAAACTGACGAAATGTGGAGGGGTTGTTATGTCCAATGAGTACCTTCCTGAAATCATTCTTGTTTCGAGGTGAATTCGTTAAAAACTAAAATTTGAAATATAACGTACGCTGTATATCAATTACACTACTTTTTCAATGCAAAACAAAATAAAAGAGAATTATATATACCTCAGAATAAGCATAAATAATTGTACTTGCAATTCGGAAGCAACAAGAACATTGATCGAAAATTTTAGGCAAAGTAAAAAAGCAAAAGGTGCCCGATAGTAGGAACCCTGTGTATGATAGGCATAACTTATATTGTAGGTAGCCTTGTCTAATAGTTTTATACGCAAAAGTGAAACATTCAGATATTTAAACATTTTGACATATGTCAAAGATTGTTTTTCAAATAATAATTGATTAAAAATCGACTTTGTAAATTGCACGTGTTAATCAAACTATTTACGCCTTATAGTAGAACTAATAAAATTGTGTGAACAGTGGATTAATATGAAATAAAAGATTATGTTGAAATGAAAGGAATCATGTATCCACTTTTAAAAGCAAAACATTAATGCTTTTCTTCAGCATATTGATTTACACACTTTACATTTAAGCTCCTTTATACAAATACCAATGTTTTCAAGTAGCAACAACTTTAGATATGTTTTTCCAATTTGTTCATTTGTCAGCACGCATAAAATAATATTCTTTTAACAACGTAAACTCACCATAGTACCTCACAAACACATCCGTGCTGGTTCACCACCTTTGTTTACTTTTTTTTGCCGCTAAAGTAATAATTTCATAGTGTTATTACTCTTAAATAAAAAAACAAAGAGGAAATGGTTTTACATTTTTGAATTCAGCACAATAAAGGAAATTAATTTGCATCAAAATATACTAAGGAAGTCGGATAGAATCGCAAATAAATCCAAAGATATTTTACATAAAATGTAACCAAATGTGAAAATTATTGAAGTGTCAGGATGTAGAGAAATTCACCTATTAAGTTCGTAAGTGCAACTTGTTTTCGTGGTAAATAATCAAAGGAAGTGTTTTAACAAATTGGGAATACCTTTTTATTATTATTATTATATACATATATGCAGATTTACACATTTATACTTTATTATGCATTTTTATTGATATGCATTGCACACATTACTATTTATTTGACTTGTATTATATTATATTTTACCTGGTTCGTTATATGTGCATAGTAAATACAATTTTATATTTACAAATATATTAATATTGGGGAAACTAAAATCTAATCAATATATCAGTTATCGCATCATTATGATCATCTATTGATGCATCTAGTCACCCTTCCATCCACCCGTCCTCCTACGCATTCAACCATCCGTTCATGCATAATCTCTTTCTAGAGCTAAAGATTCATGCTTTCATTAAGCGACGCAACCATCCACGTATGCATGCATGCGTACAGAAACCTACAGGACTACCATTTCATTCACGGGACCTACGAATCTAGAGATCCATCTACCTTTTCAATTGTATGTCCACCACTGGATCGAATTAAGCACCGTCCACGCATGCACGAAAGAGGCCTGAAGCCACTGATGTGTCCTTACAATCATGATCATCTATTGATACATCTAGTCACCCTTCCATCCATCCGTCCTCCTACGCATTCAACCATCCGTTCATGCATAATCTCTTTCTAGAGCTAAAGATTCATGCTTTCATTAAGCGATGCAACCATCCACGTTTGCATGCATGCGTACAGAAACCTACAGGACTACCATTTCATCCACACGACCTACGAATCTAGAGATCCATCTACCTTTTCAATTATATGTCCACCACTGGATCGAATTAAGCACCGTCCACGCATGCACGAAAGAGGCCTGAAGCCACTGATGTGTCCTTACAATCATGATCATCTATTGATACATCTAGTCACCCTTCCATCCATCCGTCCTCCTACGCATTCAACCATCCGTTCACGCATAATCTGTTTGTAGGGCTAAAGATTCATCCTTTCATTAAGCGATGCAACCATCCACGTATGCATGCATGCGTACAGAAACCTACAGGACTACCATTTCATCCACACGACCTACGAATCTAGAGATCCATCTACCTTTTCAATTATATGTCCACCACTGGATCGAACTAAGCACCGTCCACGCATGCACGAAAGAGGCCTGAAGCCACAGATCTATCCTTACAATCATGATCATCTATTGATACATCTAGTCACCCTTCCATCCATCCGTCCTCCTACGCATTCAACCATCCGTGCATGCATAATCTGTTTGTAGAGCTAAAGATTCATGCTTTCATTAAACGATGCAACCATCCACATATGAATGCATGCATACAGAAATCTACAGGTATAACATTTAATCCACACGACCCACAAATTTAAATATCCATCTACCTTTTCAATCGCCTGTCCACCAATGGATCGAACTACTCACCGACCACGCATGCACGAAAAAGGCCTAAAGCCACAGATGTATCCTTACAATCATGATCATCTATTGATACATCAAGTCACCCTTCCATCCACCCGTCCTCCTACGCATTCAACCATCCGTTCATGCATAATCTGTTTTTAGAGCTAAAGATTCATGCTTTCATTAAGCGATGCAACCATCCACATATGAATGCATGCATACAGAAATCTACAGGTATAACTTTTAATCCACACGACCCACAAATCTAAATATCCATCTACCTTTTCAATCGCCTGTCCACCAATGGATCGAACTACTCACCGACCACGCATGCACGAAAGAGGCCTGAAGCCACAGATCTATCCTTACAATCATGATCATCTATTGATACATCTAGTCACCCTTCCATCGATCCGTCCTCCTACGCATTCAACCATCCGTTCATGCATAATCTGTTTGTAGGGCTAAAAATTCATCCTTTCATTAAGCGATGCAACCATCCACGTATGCATGCATGCGTACAGAAACCTACAGGACTACATCCTACATCTACCTTTTCAATTATATGTCCACCACTGGATCGAATTAAGCACCGTCCACGCATGCACGAAAGAGGCCTGAAGCCACTGATGTGTCCTTACAATCATGATCATCTATTGATACATCTAGTCACCCTTCCATCCATCCGTCCTCCTACGCATTCAACCATCCGTTCACGCATAATCTGTTTGTAGGGCTAAAGATTCATCCTTTCATTAAGCGATGCAACCATCCACGTATGCATGCATGCGTACAGAAACCTACAGGACTACCATTTCATCCACACGACCTACGAATCTAGAGATCCATCTACCTTTTCAATTATATGTCCACCACTGGATCGAACTAAGCACCGTCCACGCATGCACGAAAGAGGCCTGAAGCCACAGATCTATCCTTACAATCATGATCATCTATTGATGCATCTAGTCACCCTTCCATCCATCCGTCCTCCTACGCATCCAACCATCCGTGCATGCATAATCTGTTTGTAGAGCTAAAGATTCATGCTTTCATTAAACGATGCAACCATCCACATATGAATGCATGCATACAGAAATCTACAGGTATAACATTTAATCCACACGACCCACAAATTTAAATATCCATCTACCTTTTCAATCGCCTGTCCACCAATGGATCGAACTACTCACCGACCACGCATGCACGAAAGAGGCCTGAAGCCACAGATCTATCCTTACAATCATGATCATCTATTGATACATCTAGTCACCCTTCCATCCATCCGTCCTCCTACGCATTCAACCATCCGTTCACGCATAATCTGTTTGTAGAGCTAAAGATTCATCTTTTCATTAAGCGATGCAACCATCCGGATATGCATGCATGCGTACAGAATCCTACAGGTCTAACACTTCATCCACACGACCCACAAATGTAATGCTCCATCTTCCTTTTCAATTGTCTGTCCACCAACGGATCGAACTACCCACCGTCCACGCATGCACGAAAGAGGCCTGAAGCCACAGATGTATCTTTACAATCATGATCATCTACTGATACATCTAGTCACCCATCCATCCATCCGTCCTCCTACGTATTCAACCATCCGTCCATTCATAATCTGTTTGTAGAGCTAAAGATTCATCCTTTCATTACGCGATGCAAGCATCTGCGTATGCATGCATACGTACAGCAACCTACAGGACTAACATTTAATCCACACGACCTACAAATCTAAATATCCATCTACCTTTTCAATCGCCTGTCCACCAATGGATCGAACTACCCACCATCCACGTATGCACGAAAGAGGCCTGAAGCCACAGATGTATCTTTACAATCATGATCATCTACTGATACATCTAGTCACCCATCCATCCATCCGTCCTCCTACGTATTCAACCATCCGTCCATTCATAATCTGTTTGTAGAGCTAAAGATTCATCCTTTCATTATGCGATGCAACCATCCACGTATGCATGCATGCGCACAGAAACCTACAGGACTACCATTTCATCCACACGACCTACGAATCTTGAGAATCATCTACCTTTTCAATTATATGTCCACCACTGGATCGAACTAAGCACCGTCCACGCATGCACGAAAGAGGCCTGAACGTAGAGATCTATCCATCCAATCATGATCACCTATTGATACATCTAGTCAGCTTTCTATCCAAACGTGCACCTACGCATTCAACCATCCGTTCATGCATAATCTGTTTGTAGAGCTAAAGATTCATCCTTTCATTAAGCGATGCAACCATCCACATATGAATGCATGCATACAGAAATCTACAGGTATAACTTTTAATCCACACGATTTACAAATCTAAATATCCATCTAGCTTTTCAATCGCCTGTCTACCAATTGATCGAACTACCCACCGTCCACGCATGTACGAAAGAGGCCTGAACCCACAGATCTATCCTTACAATCATGATCATCTATTGACATATCTAGTCGCCCTTCCATCCAATCGTGCACCTACGCATTCAAACATCCGTCCATCCATCTGTCCATCCATTTGCCCATCCATCCGTCCATCCGTCAATTCATGCGTCCATCCATTCGTCCAACCATTCGTCTATCCATTCGTCTATCCATTCGTCCGTCCATCCGTCTATTCATCCGTCCATTCGTCCATTCGTCCATTCGTCCATTCGTCCATTCGCGCACCTACGCATTCAACTATCCATTCATGCATAATCTCTTTCTAGAGCTAAAGATTCATCCTTTCATTACGCGATGCAATCATCTGCGTATGCATGCATGCGTACAGCAACCTACAAGTCTAACATTTCATCCACACGATTTACAAATCTAAATATCCATCTAGCTTTTCAATCGCCTGTCTACCAATGGATCGAACTACCCACCGTCCACGCATGTACGAAAGAGGCCTGAACCCACAGATCTATCCTTACAATCATGATCATCTATTGACATATCTAGTCGCCCTTCCATCCAATCGTGCACCTACGCATTCAAACATCCGTCCATCCATCTGTCCATCCATCCGTCCATCCATCCATTCATGCGTCCATCCATCCGTTCATCCGTTAATCCGTCCATTCATGCGTCCATCCATTCGTCCAACCATTCGTCTATCCAATCGTCCATCCACCCGTCCATCCATCCCTCTATGCATCCGTCCACCCATTCGTCCATCCATATGTCTATCCATCCTTCCATCCATCGGTCCATCTATCCGTTCATCTATCCATCCATCCGTCCATCCATCGGTCCATCCACCCGTCCATCCATCCGTCCATCGCTCCTTCCATTCATCCGGGATGAATCCATCCATCCGTCCCACCGTCCCACCGTACCACCGTCCCATTCATCCTTCCATCCATCTGTCCATCCATCCCTCTATGCATCCGTCCACCCATTCCACAGTCCCACCGTACCACCGTCCCACCGTACTACCGTCCCACCGTACCACCGTCCCTACGTTCACCATCCGTCCATGTGATGTCCTTTCTATTGCTCTGAAAGAAACCCTTCTAATCCCGTCCACCCATTCGTCCACCCATATGTCCATCCATCGGTCCATCTATCCGTTCATCTATCCATCCATCCGCTCATTCGTCCATCCATTCGTCCATCCATCCGTCCATCCATCCCTCTATGCATCCGTCCACCCATTCGTCCATCCATATGTCTATCCATCCTTCCATCCATCGGTCCATCTATCCGTTCATCTATCCGTCCACCCATTCCACCGTCCCACCGTACCACCGTCCCACCACACTACCGTCCCACCGTACCACCGTCCCACCGTACCACCGTCCCTACGTTCACCATCCGTCCATACGAAGTCCTGTCTTTTGCTCTGAAAGAAACCCTTCTAATCCCGCAAAGAATATGCTAAACAATTGATTAATGATTGGGGATGCATTTAGATAACATCTTACTAATACCTAATATTCGTAATTGTCCTACAAATTTAGAATATGTAATATGTGACATTAACTTGTTTAATTAAAGAAAACATTTTAGAATACAGAATTTCCTCGTGGAACGAAAAGTTAATCTCTCTCGCTCCCAATTTGACGCCTTTTAGGAACGTTGCGAATTTATTGAAAATGAAGAACACGTTACAAGTTTTGTTGTGAATGGTAATAGTAATATCCAATTGATATAAAGTGCACGACGGGGCCGTACAAACTTGCACCTATGTATATCTAAAATGTTTGTGTGTATTTGAGGTAAAAAGAAATAAACCAATATATACATAGGTATACATACATATGTAAGTTGACTACAAGTAGGTAAACCAATCTCTAAGCAGATTGGCCAAAAACGTTAGATATCAGCTGTAGGATTTGATACAGCTCTTGAAGATCAAGCAACGTCGGTACTATGTCATTTTCCTTCAGTTTCACTCATAAATTCATTGCCTTTGAGCTCCGGTCAATATGCAAAAACCCAAAGTAAGTCCCTAAAAATGTAACACTATTTTCTTTCTCTCTCTCTGTCTTTTAACCAATGAAAATGAAATTCAGACAAATCCAGTGCACGTGCGCACCAATCAAAACTGCATCGTTTCCATGACAACAGCTGTGTTCTAGAGTGTTGCCAAATAATAGATACGTATCAAAATTGATCATTAATTTAACTGTGATGCTTCGATTTCTTAAAAATTGCTATGTTGATAGTTACACTTTCGACAACAGATGCCCTAAAAGAGCATCTTTATAACAATTTCCAACTCTTTGATTCTGCAACATAGTGCCACTGCCATTGGGATATATTTTGTTAGTAATAATGGCAATATTATACACAATTTGTATTTTGATACTTTAGGTACGTTTTTTCCTTTCTAGCGAAATTTTTTTCTCAAACCTTGGTAGCAACACTGCGATGTGATGGTGCAAGAAATCAAGTACAATACATACATATTTTTTGGTTCACTATACTGTGCGGGTACTTCCGTAAATGCACATTTATTCACTTATCTTTAATAAGCTATTGTACCATTATTATCAATTTGACCTTAAACTATTAAATAAGGATATAATTTTAGAATCGGTTCAGTAGGAAGAAGTTGGGATAAAATTCATTTTTGCCTATTAATATGATATGAAAAGCGTTTTTTTGTTAAGCTGGCTGTAAGGAAAGTGGAGTTTTAGGCAATTTTGACGAAAAACGTGGTATGCCATCTTATAGAGTTTTGTAAAAGAAGTCTAGATATGAAAATAAAACAGTAACGATCGAGAATAGTTTTCGAGAAAAGCGTGTTTTTATGAAGTTGGCTTTAAGTAAAGTACCTTTTAAAACAGTTTTGGTCAAAAACGTTGTATGCCATCTCATAGAGTTTAAAAGGGCTTGCTCTAATATAAAATTTAATAAAAATCGTTGGAGCCGTTTTCGAATAAATTGGCTCCAACTGCTCGATTTCGGAAAAAATACCATTATACTAACTTTTGGCCAAAAATGTGATACAGTTCCTGATAGGATTTGAGATGTTTAATCATAAGTCAAAATCTAAATAAAATCGTTGAAGGCACTTTCAAGCATACCGGCTTTTAGTCACCTTGGTCGTAAGTACCGTTATATCATACTCAGACCAAAACGTTGCACTACCTCGTATTAGTCCAAATATGAAATTTGAACTAAATCATTGAAGCCGTTTTCCCGCAAATCGACTTTTTGTCAAATTGGCTTTAAGTAAAGTACCATTGTTGCCAATTTTGGTAAGCAGCACGTTACATCATCTGATTGCAATTGACCAGACTAATTTAATTATGAAGTTTAATCAAAATCGTCAAGAAAATCCATTTTAACTAAAATCGTCCTTAAGTAAACTACCCTTAATTTTGAGGTTAGAATGAAAATTCCAATTTCGCCTCTAGGGATTATCACACAGACCCTATATATGAAGTTTGATCTAAGTCCATCCACTCGTTTAGCCTCGTGCACAGACAGACAGACAGACAGACCGACAGACCGACAGACAGACAGACCGACCGACAGACAGACAGACGGCATTGGCGGACCTACTTTTTTGGACTTCTCCATCATAGTAATGTCAAGTTTTATTAAAATCTCGAGTTCCAAATTTTGCACGAATACAATACTTGCCCTATACGTATAGGTGCAAGTAAAAAGAGCTGAATTATTAGCTGATACCGTCTTACAAATCTTAATGTTTCGCCAAATAACACCCTTTCCGCTCTGAACAGATCAGTGAAAAACGAACTCTCTGTTTGCCTAGGCCTAGGAGGTCAAGGGACAATTGTCTTTTTGTGGTGACTAAATCATTCCCAAATCTAGTGGACTCCAGGTGATACTTGTTGTTTTTTACCACATCAAATGCCAACTCGTCTTAGGAACGTTTCTTCTTAGATCGACTAACTGTTAGCTTCCTCAACTACTTATATGGGCATTAAATACTCAGTTTCGTTTGGTCCCTTCACTTTTTCTCTCATTTTTTCACAACTCTTAACGACAGTCCTGTCTTTCCGCAGCTTAATCTTCTTACAAATTTCATAAAACAAATTACGATAAAATTATCTCAGCCTATCTCTGTAAGTCTTCGTCTGAGTTTCACAGTATATCATTAAATGATGCCCTATCCAGGTTTTTACAGAAACATATTTAATATCTCTCTTTAAGCTCCATTTCTTAGACTCGCACAGTGATGCGAGAAGCGATCCCAAAAGCGACTCGAGAAGCGATGTGAGATGGTGCGCACAGTAAAGCTGTTCTGTTCTTGTTGCGATGTATTAATTATTGTACAAAGAGGGCGACAATTAATTTAGAAAGAAAATGAAATAAAGCATTTGTAGCACAGAACCGCATCGAAATCACTTGACTATGCGTACGCACTTAAGAATAAATTTAAATATTTTGCTCGCCAACAAATGTTTCTCCCTTCGCATCACTTCCTCACGTCACTATACATACAAGCAGTCTTAACGTAAATTATCACCTACTTGTCTAACTCTCTTTGTCAGCACAACGCAAAAGATTCACAAACCAAAAAAAAACTGACGGTTATACCACCGGTTTGTGTTTCGAAAACAATTCATTAGTCGATGCAGTTTAAACAGTAGTTGTCTAACACCTAACTTATAAACGACTCTAAATCTTCTTTCCAATTTGTGAACTAAACAAAAATCGGACGGTTATTCCAATTTCTTTTGCCAACAACTCCTTCTTCATTTTGCACTTTGTTACCCGAACTATCTCTAATTAGTACTTAGTACTTAGTTAAATTCTAAATTATGAATTATTACCCGTTCTCAAAATTCGCTCCTCCAAGCTTTCCCTCTACCTCTCTAAACTCATCGAATTGACCCTTTCACAAGAAGAATTTGTTCAGAATTTGAACACCGAAACATAAGAGGTAAGGGTAATGAAATTACTAAATACCATTATATTGTCAAACTGTATCGTAGATCTTAACTCTTTGCATGTATTTTACACGGAGCATTTAGCTTGCAAATGCAAGTCTCTCTCTCAACATGGCTTCCTAAAAGGTAAATCAATTAGTATGCACCTCATCTAAATTGTGCTCTTTGACCATCTTTAGAAATCGGCAACAAAGTGTATGCTATTGAAACCGATTTTAGATTTTGACAAAATACATATGTATCTAGGTAATTCTCTTCAAATTGTCTCGGCTTTGACCCCATATTGATAAAATGGATGTCTTCCTACCTGAAACATGGTTTTTATAGTGTTCGGTTCAGGTTCGTCTACCTTCAAGAAATGATAAAATTGTCAATCTACTACGAATTTATAATGTCGCAAGTTGCTTATTTTTTATAAATAAATACACCCATGTATGGCCGCACAGATCTATCCACACATATGTACACCCATATAGAGATCAATCTGTTTATTTATTTGCATATTCAAAGATCAGTCTGTTCATCAATCCAACACTACAAGCTTCTTCAAGGCGCCGGCCCATAGAATCCGTCAGTCCGTTGCTGCTTTGTTCTTAACCCTCTAATGTTTGTATAATGATGCAGCGGAAAACTTGGAAGATATTTAAAACAAAAATTAAACATTAAAACATTAAAATTCATGATTCACACATATGTAGTTACGTATGAATGTGTAGAAAGAAGCAAAGCAATTTCGCTCTTTGTTAAAGCATATGTACATAGGTGGACGCATTTGGTGCAATATGGTAAATCTTTTCCAATGGTTTGTCTACTGAGCATGAAACATGAAAAATGTTGTCTGAATATTATTTCTCTTTATTTTTTGTTGTCAATTTTATTCTCCCGAAATGAACTCTCTTGCAGCCAATTCGCAAGTTAAAGAAGAAGAAAATAGAAATTCTTTTTTTGTGGAGAATAAAGTAAGTTCCTCCTTTCAAAAACGTGCAGAACTGGACAAATAAATAAGTTTACCATGTTATTTTTTTTTTGTGTACTATATCTTTTTAATCATAATATGTTTCTGAGTTAATTATACTCACTTAGAGTATATAAAGTACACGCACTTACATTCTCTTTCCCCAACGCAATTATTCCTTATGTTAGATGAGATTAAACTAATCCGAAGTAACATTGCAGTAAAATATATGCTGGGCAATAATATCTGAGGTGAAATAGAGCGTACGCACTCTGTCGCAGCTTCATTGTTTGCGCCTCAATGAGGTAACTTCATTTTAAGTTACAGTCAACCACTACTCCCAGGTATTTATAGATATGTACATAAGTAGGGTAGAGGCACTAGTATCCGGACAGCGCTAGTATCCGGACACTTATTCGTTTATTGTCAAAAAATAAGTGCATTTTCCGGTGTTAGTGAGAAAACTACATAAAAAAACAACCCTTTATATTTCTTCCATACACACACGTAGTTTCCAATAGATGCGATGACTGGTTTGCGAAATACGCATCAGTGAAGTGCGCAGCTCAGTGCGTTTTTTCCAAAAAAAAAAAAATAGTGACGCTGTTTTCAAAATGTAAGTATTTTAAACATTATTTATTGCATTTGCACATCCAATTAGGTTTAATTTTAATTAAATATAAATAATTTCTGTGTTTAATTAAAGAAAAAGAAAGAGTTGTTTAATTCTATGGAAATTATTTGGTGTCCGGATACTGGAGCCCAAATTTTATACTACTGTTAGTTTCCGGACAGTGTGTACGGGTACTGAAACTTTAATGAAAATTTTAAATTCATGTTTTAATACTCTTAATTTGTGTATTTTGCTTAATTTAAATAAAGAATATTGCATGTTTCTTTAATAATTTCAGTATGCGGACAGCGTTTTTTAACTAAGAAACCGGCTGTCCGGGTACTGAAAAATTAGGTTTAGTATCCGGACAATTGTATTTCTTACGCATTAAAATATGTAAAACATTAAAAACGTCATAGTTTTATATTTAAAGACTAAAAGGTAAAAGGCGTATTGGTGAAAAAGAAACAAAAAAGGGGCCAGATCCTTACTTAACACCTGAAGAGGAGAGTAAAATTGCCGAGTGGTGCACCGATATGTGCAAATGTGGGTTTCCCTTAAAGACTCATGACCTCATTAATACGGTGCAAAAAATAATTAAGGACTCGAAAAGGGAAACACCTTTTAAAGATGATCGACCAGGTAAAACATGGCTCAAATCATTCATGAAAAGAAATCCTTCTTTGGCTATGAGAGAAGCTGAAAGCATTAGCAAAGGCAGGGCCGTCGTCACGAAAGAAAATATTTTAAAATGGTTTAAAGAGCTGGAAGACTATTTAAAGAGCATAAAACAGGAGGAGATAATGCACGACCCATCAAGGATCCTTAACGGTGATGAAAGCAGTTTTTGCCTTTGTCCAAAAACTGGCAAAGTAATAGCACCAAAGGGCTATAAAAACATTTATCAAACATGTGCTGGTAATGAAAAAGAAACGTTAACCGTACTAATTGTTTTCTCGGCTGATGGAAAACTCTTTGAACCTATGGTAGTGTTCCCATACTTACGTCCTCCAAAGGACATTGTTGAGAGTATGCCCCAATCTTGGATCGTAGGGAAAAGTGAGAGCGGTTGGATGCGCAGTGAAACATTTTATGAGTACGTGGCTAACTGTGTACATAAACGCTTACTGACAGACCAAGTAAAACGTCCAGTTGTATTATTTGTTGATGGTCACAAATCCCATTTGACTTTGGAGTTAAGCGAATTTTGTAGCAAGGAACAAATCATTCTATATGCATTGCCACCCAACACAACCCATATTATGCAACCAGCGGACGTAAGTGTATTTAAGCCCCTTAAATCAGATTGGAAAAAGACTGTTCGTGAGTGGCAAACAAAAAATCTAGGACAGTCACTCACAAAACAAAATTTTTGCCCTCTTTTCAACGATTGCATAATGAAAAATAAAGATATGGCAACAACAATCAAGAATGGTTTTCGCAAATGCGGTCTTTATCCACTAAATCCAACTGCTGTCGATTTTTCTAAATGCGTTAAGAACACCATTGAAAATTTAGTAATTGCTCAAGCTTCAAAGTCGACAGAATTACCTTCTGTGGATAAGTTTAAAATTGCTGCCGAAGTTATTGAAAGCCTGTCCGAAAAATTAAGTGCTATTGGTGTTGAAGTAAAGTCCGTTTTGGAGGTTATTGCTGCAGAAGCTTCGCAAGCTGATAAAGTTCCATCAAGAATTGAACTCGATATAACTATTACTCCACTACTAGCAGATGGAAGCTTAAATGACTTAAGTGTTGGGGTTTATAATCTTCGGAATGATGGCTTCTTGGAAAAGGAAACTGAAACAGCAACCAGTTCTACTATTAATCCAGGCGACGACGTTGCACAACACTCACATGAGCGAGTCCCTAGTAGAAATCCTCCAAGCCCTATACCAATGACTCCATCGATAGTTTACCATAAATAGTTTACGGAGCGAATATTTTGCTCAATTTAATATTAATTTTACTGAATATTTTGCATTAATAATATTTTTATTTTTTGTTTTACTGAATTAAAAGTTTTAATTTTGTTTTTATGTTTACTTTTTTTAAATTATGCTTTGTTCCTTTTAAAACGTGTACCTAGAAGTATTCTTAAGTGTTAGTTAAGTACTGGACTGAATTTAAAACATTAATACATACTTTTACAAGTATTCTTTATAGGTATTAAATACCTTTTATGAATTCCTTTTTAGTTTTTTTGTTAAAGAGTATATGCATATGTACATCTATTTATACTTACTGTTATGTATTAACTACGTTAAGTTGTTAACAAAATGTGATTAAAACCTAATTTCTTTTATTAAACTAAATATCTTTATATCAAATATCTTTTATGAATTCCGGATACTAGCGCAAACAGAACTTTTTTTAAGAATTAAAAAAACAATTATCCACAGTAATATATATGTTTGAGGAGTTTAACTATCTTTTTCAAAATTATCTACATTATCTATATATCCAAAGCTTTTCACTGAAGCTCTAATAGTTAAAAAAAATAAGAAGAAGTCAAAGTTAAGATTTGTGTTAACTGTCCGGCTACTAGTGCCTTACCCTACGTCGATACATTCTCAATCAAAACTGAGCAGCGATCATCCTTTTGCAAATAAAGGTGGTTTCCTACTCTATGTAAACAACAATCGATCCACCTTTCCGTGCACATACAAGTACATAATATAATTCTATCCATTAATTTTAGCAATTCAATCAATATCATACTCTCTCTCTCTATATATTTATGTATGCATCCTATGAATCAAACCCTTCTAATTCCCTACAGAAAGAATTAGGATTTATTCCGTCCCATGTTCTGTGTATTTCACAATCTTTCAATCTTCCAATCTTGACCCGTCTGCTACAATTATGTGTTGTTATATTCTTCCAACTCAGCGTATTGAATCCCATAAATTTGTTATCGATTGAGCCCCTGCTGATGACTAGTCGTTTTTCTCTACTTCAAATGTCAACTCGTCAAAGGAATGTTCCTTCTTAGATCGACTCACTAATTCAAACCAGTGCGAAGTTAGTAAAATACTAAACAACATGCGCATCAACTCCTCAGTTTCGCTTTGTCTTCTCATTCTATCAACTATAAACCCTAAATCTTTCTTCCAATTTGTGAACTATAAAACCAAATCAGACGGTCATTCCACCTTTCCAAACCAATTAATCAACCGATGCACATGCCTTTTTAAAACAGTCGTTTGCCGACAACGTCTTTGTACCGGACACATTGGTTGATTGAGGTTCCTTTCCAGTTGCCAAGCTCCTTGTGTAGAACTGAAATAATAAACACATAATAGTATCATTTTAGTTTGCTTGTATGTATTTAATTGCCTTTTTATCCCAAAGGACAACGATATTAAGATTCATTTTTCGTGTGATATGAGTCATTTTTACTGTCGCAATTAATATCTGATACTAGGTAAACAAGGTCCTACCTCAAAAGTGCACATTTTTATCTTTAACGCTCTTTTTAAAAGATCGGTGTCGAATATCTGTTCTTGTTAATAGCACGTACTTTGTTTCCTTCTCAGTAAATCTGAATACACACGAATGCAATACCGTATTTCTTCGATTATGCCAATATTTTGGGCTATTCGGTTCAGTCTGAGAGCTCTCTTATTTTAGCGCACATAATAAAATAGAAAGATATTTTTCACAAAAACTGTTTGGTTTACAAGGTTGCACCCTAAATTACATCCTCATTTACAAAACTCTGTTTATCAAATACGGCTTATTCTCGCCAAACAAATTATGGGAGAATAAACTTATATTATTTGTCATACATACATTCTTTGATCCGATCGAGAATACTTACGTCCTTCTGTAAATCCATCTAACTAGACATAAGTATACGAACCCTCGCTCCAAAGATTGTTTTCTATTCGCTCATTATTAAATATTTTATCAACCCTTTCACCATATTTTCGTGTACATGCACAGACATATCAATATACAGATCCGCTTACCGTGTCAAGGAAAGTTGGCTATAAAAGTACCAATCCGTCCTTCCATCTGTCTACCAACTCATCGCTCATCATTATATTAACCATCCTAAAAGTATCCAAACAATATTTCAATCCCCCTTAAGTATGGAATTTGGAAAGTTGGCACACCAAGTTGGTTTACGTTCAAACGTTGGTTTACATTTAAACGATTTTGCCCAGATTTTTAGTCAGGGCGATATACATACATACATACATACATATATGTACATAAGTACATTTAGTACCTATGAACATCTCCTATTTTAACACTCTCCATAGAATTTTGTATTGAAATGAGGAAAGTTACATATGTATGTATGTACCTGAATTTGTCTTCGATGAATCCCATGCTTCAGTGCCAAAAAGTAGAATCGGGATGGTCAAGGTTTTATGCAAAGTCGCGTAGTTGTTTTGTATAGAGCCATATTAATCAAATGGCCTTTCAATCAAAGGAAATAGCAATTACCAATTAGAGAAGCTGGAATAGTTTACCCAGCCCACCGTCATTCTGTTAAGAACAGTGCGTCGTTTAAATTACGTTACAACGTAGAATCACTGTCGTTACAATCCAACGTTGGTGGCGAGGGCCTATTTGCCCTGTACGAATCCTTATAGAACATACACAAACACACAAAAGTTGATCATGGATAATACAAATTGTTGGATATTGGTGGAAAATGGAAATGGAGCTTGTTGTAAGCATCTGATGTTGCTGCATTTGTTTGATATTGTATTGCCTGAGTCCTTTTGTAGTATGTACTTAATGCAGAGTGTGTTTGTTTCATATTTTCAATTCATTTCGGTGATATCAACCATAACGCATGTAAACTATCAAAATAACCACCAAGAACCAACCAACTAAAAGCTACATATGTACTTTAATTGTCATCACCTAGCATAAAGTATCCTGTATAAACTGTTCCCGATCACTGTCTGCCTGACATATGGGATTCAAAATCTCTTCAACTTTTAAATAAAACAGGAAGTAAATTGAACTCTAAGAATTCATATACCTATGTATGTATGTACATGCATATACTCAATAGAACTCATAACATTGTAACATAATGTTGATGATTAAATGTGACCTTTTTCAGGCACCTATTTATTTTTCAAAATATAAGGCATTTTTAATAAGATTGTGGCTTTGAACCAATGGACCAATGAACCGACTTCCCCGGCGCATTTGAAAGAAAATATTTATCACGAACAGGCGTCGGAGTCTACCTACCCAGCCGTCATAAGAAGTTTTACTGTTCGATAAAATGAGTGCCGCGAACGTGAAGGTCTTAAAAGTTATAATTTTTAAGAATTTATATGCAAATTGTGTACTTTGATATTTAATAAACATATTTTTAATACTTGGCTTACTTTTTTTTTTAACCGGTCTACGAAATATATGTATACATATAGCACATAATTAACATTCACTTCCTCAAGATAATTTGTCTTTATACTCCTTAGGGAAGCTATCATCAACCGAGATGGGCCGTGTTCAGTTTTCGTTAATTAATTAGAAGCATTAAGCAAAACATATAATGGACAGATTATGTACGTAGGTATTCTTTTTGAACGTGTTGATACACACGATGCAGCACTATAACGAAATAATCCTTTTCAAAGCAACAATTTTAATACATACATATTTTCCTTGAATGATTGCGATTCATTTCGAAGTTGATCAAAACCGTTAATGATCTTCGGTCTCTTGAGCAGTAAATGCTTTTTTTCCATTCTCAATAAATTGAATATGAGTCAAAATCATATTTCGGTATATTTCCGCCATACTTTTTTCTTCACGAACTTATCCCAATAATTAACTGGGAATGATTCGCTCTTTCCCTGTTTCTTTCACAGTATCTTCCCAAATGTGTAATGATCACACACATTTAGTTAAACCGCATTCCCTTTTTAAAAGAGCTTTCTAGCCACACATACAGATTTCTAATACCCTTGCTTTCGATTTGACGAGTCACAACACGTCTGGAAGTGAAGAAATTGCAATTGCAAGCTACCATAATCGTTATCATTTGGGCATACAATATTTAATTTAAACCTTTAGAAAAGACTGTCTACCTCCCATCTATAGACTACCTTAAGCCAACAATAAAACATCAATCTAGTTGTTACCTTATTTTTGAATACACCAAAATCCACAAAAATCCACCTAACCTCAATAGGCAATAAATAACCATAAAAATACTCCCAATTAAGCCTTTACCCCCTTAACTACTCACAACTTTACAATACCAACAAAATCAACAACTGGCCTCTAAAACATCTGACAGTGATACTAACATACATATGTACATACGCATGCATGTATATGTACATACGCATGTATGTATATGTATGTACTAGTGGCGTGCGCTGAAATATTAAGAGAGGGAAGACGGAAAAAGGAAGTTTTTTTTTGTTCAAGACCTGCAACTGGTGTTTATTTGAGACCGAGAATTAAGGCCTTTGCTACACTTAACCATGGAATTTAAGTACACAATAAGCTTATTGCATAAAACAAGTGGTTCGAAAGAAGCCTTTCTAAGCAGAGTACTATAAAGTAATCTAGGGAATTACAGAGACGTCGGAGCGCTGTTAAATATTTAAAGAATTATCAATTAGAATTACTACTTATTTGATACTTTACCTTTACTCGTACTTACCTTTTGTCACACAAAGTTTTATGCACTACCATAATACATTATAATGCTAAAGAAAACGGAAATACATATATGTATGTACCCCATAGTGAATCACAAATTGGTGCATAGGAATAATGTGCCGAAAAGTATTCTCAATCGTGTACACGGCCGAATACCCGCACTATAACAATTTATATTTGGGATTCGTGTATTTTAAATTTTCATGGTGCGTTTAAGGAAATTCACAACAATTAAGAAAGAAACAAATTTTGTATTCCTTTGCCTACGCACCTTAAAAATTGACAAGTGATTGGAAGCAAACTGTAGGTAACTGTTAATTCATATTAAAAGAAATCATTTGCAACAAGTTCAGAACAAACTTCAAAAGCCGATCAATCCTCTACATCACCCAATAACCGCATTTTCTCTGGCTTATTTCGTTGCATGCATACATACCATAAAAAAAATCTCCCTCGAACGAAAACATATCTCCTTCAACTCCACCTCTTTCACTTCCAATCAACAAAAATCCCTTCTCCAGACAATTGTTCGCAGTTAAATTTTCTCTACCCATCAAATGTTCATCCAAAAAAGTCCAGAAATCCCGGGTTATTTTTCTTATAAGCGAATGGATGTTAGACAAAGAAACTGCGAAGACAATTCTGCTCAATGTCAGAAAGGGATAGACTAAAAAATAGGCCTGTGAAGAAATGAATGCGTAAGCCGAAAAATGATCGGCTTTCCTTGTTTATCGTCCATGAATTGGTCGGATCTCGTTAGCAAAGGTCTTACTTGTTTATTTCTCTGCTATACGTGGCTGTGTTAAAATTTTCACAATAAATACTTTTTGGTATCGAGCGTGAAATGAGGAAAATAAAAAAGGTTGGATGAACAAATTTTACAAGGCGATATGACGTAAGTAAATTATATATGATATTTCAAAAAGGAAGTCGAAAGAAATCGGCAAAAAAACCTGATTTTCAAACTATTAACTTCTTAACATATGTACATATGTAAATCTACCACTCGTGATCATCCCTATTGTTAAGAAATCACCCAATACCTACAGTATCTATAACAAAGTGAGTTATGATCCCATTGTATAAACATATGTATTTATATGCAGCAAATCCATTCTTAGCTGTAAAGATCAAACTTCACAATGCCGACAATTACCTCTTCCGTAGATTAAGATTGATCACAACTGTAACTTGTCAATGTCCTCTGTGCTTTCAATAATTTTTCTTTATGCTGATAAAGCTTTGCAAAAGCGCGCGGTCCATATCTCTTTTCAGGTGCATACATACATACATTGCTCATCTTCCCTATTATATGCAGAGTGTTCCAGTTAAGAGGGAGATTCCTGAAATTCTGGCTGACAAAAAATCGTATGACGGGGGCGATCTAACCGTTTTAAATGATATCTTCTAAATTATTATAGGCACATTGTACATTTTGGAGAGAATAATAATAGTTCACAATAATGTTAAAAACTTTTATCCAGCCACCAGAAAAGTTATGACTCCTTAAACTGAAAATTATAAAAATTTCTTCTTCTCAAAATTTAACCCAGCAAAATTTTTTGATAAAAAGTTTATCATTGACAAATTTTCTTAACATTTTTTTCACGTAAGAGAAGTAATATTAAAAACTATTTTTTGTTGGGGAACAATGCTCAAAAAAATTAAGTGTACTGAATTACGCTTAGAAAATTTTTTTCTTTGTGGTCACGAACTCAAGCAAAGAGAATAAAAAAATTGACTCAACCCTTTGAAATTCTTGCTTGATATTTGCAGTACTTGTTAATTTTCCCGTACTTAGTGCCATATGTGCCTGCATATTTTTTAAATTCTTCGTGGCTACGTATACCAACCATAGCCTATAACTGTCGTATCTACAACCACTTGCCACTACTTCCAACAGTATCCACAGATGCTAAACTAACAGTAATTGCCAGGAAGCACTTCCAATACTCTCCGCAATACACGCATAAATACTAGTATTCCCAGACAACAACATAAACTTCATATAAGAGTTATTGCAATGCAATTTCTTTTTAAGTACATATATAACATAAGTGCATGGAATGTGTCATATACAACATTCATTATTTTTGCGTTAATCTAACACAGCCCAAGTCATACGAAATCAGGTGTACATTAAAATATTCTATGCATATACATATGTGTGTTGACGCACATATATGTATGTACATTGCTTACACCTCAATACATACACTTACAGAAAAAAAAACTTTGATACAATGCACAAACTACAGCCTAAACAGGTAGACGGATTAATATTAAAATTCATATAAAGGGTAAGTGGGATAATCGCTAGAAACGAAATCGAAATTTTTATTTAGTGTTTATATTAATGGTACTTCACTTGAGGCAAATTTTCTGATAAGACTAAATAACTCAAATTATAAAAACATGTTTGTCCCATTTTAAGCCAAAAGTGCTTATAACGGGACTTTTTACAAGTGGTTGAAGCCAAGTTATTGGATGACGGATTCAACAATTTTGTTTAGCTTTTATTTGTATTAGGATAAGTTTTTCAAAACCCTACAAGATGGTATACAACGATTTTTGACAAAACTGCTTTGAATGGTACTTTAATTACAGCTAATGATTTGTAAGGATTATGTAAAGATATAAGATGGGCTACCATATTTTGGACACAATTCTTTCATACGATAATTGCCTTGAAAACGCAGTATTTTCATGTACACTTAAGGACAAAAAAATAAATACACCCAGGTATCTTAACATTAAGTCCGCTTTTTCTGTCAATGACTGTATTTAGTCCCTGTTTTGCATACTCACTGATAACTAGTTGGGGACGTGTATATTGTACCGTTACTCAGTTGAATAAGTTCGCTGTATTTATTTTGAAATTCAACAAACTGTCAAGCAAAGTGCATTTTCCTGTGGCCAAAAAAATAAATACATTCAACTTTTCGATACGATAAATAAAGTTAGTCACTTTTTCCAATCCGAATTGAAGTGAAGTTGATTGAATAATAAATAATAGTGATCTTTTTTCCAATATTCTAAACAAAACTTCAATTTTAATGCAAAAAAAGAGTGGTAAGAAGCATTGCACCTTTGAGAAAGGAGAAATTATAAAAAAGAAATGAAAAACTGTGGTTTAGGTTACAAAAATTTGCTACAACTGTTGACTGTTCCTTGGTTAGAGTACAGAATGCACTTAAAAATAAAAAAAAATTAAGAAAAAAGGGAAAGAGCTCGAAAAACGACCAAAGAAATTGACCGAAGGATTGTCTCTGAAGCCAAGAAGAATCCATTTGTCTCAACAGGCGCCATTTTGGAAAAGCTAAATCCAAATGTATCATTAAGGACAGTAAGGAGAAGATTGGTAGAATGCAATGTATCAGTCAAATCGCCAAGAAATGTACCACTCCACAACAAGAGACACTTAAGAAACAGAATGGATTTCGCTATTCAGCACCAAAATTGGTCTGGTGTTGAGAGCTAAAAAAAATGGAGAAATATATTTTGGACTGACCAGTACAAATTCAACTTGTTTAGATCTGATGGTAGACGATTTGTAAGATATCCTCCCAATTTTACATATGATCCCCGCTACCCGAAAAAGACAGTGACACACGGCGGCGGGAACATAATGGGTTAGAAAGGATTTTCCTGCTACGTTGTCGGTCCCATTCGTTTGATAGAAGGAACAATGATGAAAGAAGATTACATAAACATATTGGATAGCGTTCTTCTTCCATATGCAGAAGAACATTTTTCCCCAATTTGGACATTACAGGCCGATAATGATCCAAAACATACCGCTAAAGCTTCAAAAACATGGATTACTTCAAAAGGAATAGGAGTTCTTCTGTGGCCGTCACAGTCACCGGATCTTAATCCATTGGAAAAATTGTGAAAACAAGTGAAGGATGCTGTAGCCAGAACAAGAAATAGAAATAGAACCGAATTTCAGCAGGAGGTAAAGGCTATTGAGGCTGAGGAGTCTATTCCGTTGACCATGTGTAAAAAGTTAGTAGGCTCTATGCCAAAGAGATGTGCAGCAGTAATAAAAAACAAAGGTCACGCGACCAGGTACTAAGATAATAATTATTTATACCAAAAAAAATTTTAAAAAAATTAAAAATTTCAATGAATATTATCATACATCCGCATCCGTATTTATTTTATAGTCCATCGGAAAACACACTAATTTCAACATTTTGTTTAATTGTGCAAGTAGTACAGCCAAGTTCTTCATCTAGCTTATGGTACAAAGTACACGCCTTTAGCTACTTGTCAATGGGTATGCAGTACAGCGGGTAACTATAATCACTGACCATAAAAGTGGACACTATGTTAAGACACATGCCTGTATTTATTTTTGTGTCCATAAGTGTATACCTAGCCTATCTTTAAAAAATCTTACAAGATGGAATACCACGTTTTAGCGCTACCTTGACAAACTTTAAAATATATAATTTTATGTATTGTATTTATGTTATTGGATGACGGATTCAACAATTTTGTTTAGCTTTTATTTGTATTAGGATAAGTTTTTCAAAACCCTACAAGATGGTATACAACGGTTTTTGACAAAGCTGCTTTGAATGGTACTTTAATTACAGCTAATGATTTGTAAGGATTATGTAAAGATATAAGATGGGCTACCATATTTTGGACACAATTCTTTCATACGATAATTGCCTCGAAAACGCAGTATTTTCATGTACACCTGGCCTATCTTTAAAAAATCTTACAAGATGGAATACCACGTTTTAGCGCTACCTTGACAAACTTTGAAATATAATTTTATGTAGTAATATATTCTTGATATAAAAAATATAAATGGGATGGACGATTTCAATTAACTATAAACTAATAGACGAGATTATATGTGTAAATTTGTGTTTCTCATAAAAAATTCATACAAACATTCATACATATATCTATGTATGTTCCTAGAAATACACGTATTATAGTGAAAACTGGAATTTACTCGTTATCCCTTTTGAATGCTTTGCAAGCTTTTGGGATAAAAGCCATAATTATTTTGGGTGGGCTATAATTTTTACAGTTTTCAACGCTGTGCACCAATTTCTATAAAAAAAATCATCAATTATAAAATACTGTTTTATAAACTTGATTTATAAAAACCACTTATGATTAGTTTGGGGGAAATGTGCATTACTTACGCGCTGATATTAGTTTACCTGGGTTACCTTAAAAAAAGAAAAAAATTCATACATATGTACTTTTTGAAATACAATCCATTAATTATTTCATGTACGAATACATTCTTGAAATAAAAAAAATAAATGGGATAGAGAATTTCAATTAACTATGAACTAATAGACAAGATTATATGTGCAGATTTGTGGTTTTATTTAAAATGCGTACACACATTCTTATATAAGTAGATGTTCATAAAAATACAAGTATTATAGTGGAAGCTGGAATTTACTCGCTGTCCCTTTTGAATGCTTTGCAAGCTTTCGCGATAAAAGCCATAATTATTTTGGGTGGGTTATACTTTTCACAGTTTTCAAGGCTGTGGACAAATTTATGTTGGAAGGTCCTATACATAAAAATCATCAATTATAAAATACTGTTTTGTTACCTTGATTTATAAAAACCACTAATAATAAGTTTGGGGTAAATTTATGCACTGATATTCATTTACCTGTTATGGATAAAGCAACACAAAAATTTCACAATTTAATTATTTCTTTTTTCAATACTGAAATATCCCTGGTAACCCAATTCTAGTACAATGAACCAAAAGTTCTCTTTTAGGTAATAGCTTACAAAAGAAGTCTTTTCAAGGAACAGAGCATACATTTAAAAGCTTTGAAAGTATAAAAGCTTTTCATATTCGAAAATACACTTCATTATCCTTGCGCAGAAAGAAATATTTAATTTCAAAATGCCTTTTCTGTCTTCCTAAACTTATCATGGCGTTCGAAATAAAGTTGAAACAGAGAGATTTCTCTCAGTCGTAGAAGATTGTTCGATGATATTACATTCGGTAACACCGCGCTTCCTCGGAAATAAGTGGATAAAATTTGGATTAATTGCCTAGGTTCAAAAATAAATCTCAATATTCAATTAAATCTGAATTATATTGGCGTTCTGAGAAGTTATATTGAATTTTACAAACACGGTCGGTGTTTTATATCGTACGCAAAACATATAAAAGCTTATAAAAAGGTTAGATAAGAAAATAAAAAAAAATTAAATTCGATGGTGTGAAGTGTATTTTTTTATCTTTCGTCGATGTTTTGGCTTTATATTTTTGTTCTTATAGAGTCGTGTATGCACATGCATATATTTGGAAAAAAATAATACAATAATAGTGTTAATTTAATTCTATATGCATATCAAAGAGGAAGGCTCTTTAAACCTAGGATATTAAAGCAAGAAAGCAACAGATAAAGGAAAAGTTCGGAAAGTAAACTTAGGATTAATACTGATTATTTACAAGAAAAATTACAAAAGTTGTAAAATATTATTAATAGTATTAATATCGATATCTGTGTTTAGCAAACTAAACATATTTTGTGTATTTTAAGTACTCATCAAACAGTCAGAAAACCTTCGTAAACAATAATTAATGCCGAGGTGCAATATTTTCTGCTATTTTTGCGGCACAAAATTCTATTTCTAAAACAAATTAAAGAAATATAACAAAAAACATCTTGTGAAATTACGGTCTTAAATGTTATTCTATCGTGGCGTCTTACTCCATACAGACATTTTTTTCCTTTACGCTTATATTTTAAATTGTTTGGTTTTTACTCTTGACTTTTATTGCTGTGGTAAAAATAACAAAGGCATCTCTTTATCATTTTTTGAAGGACCCGTTGAAATACAGTTTAATTACATTTTAGCCTTTTACCTCTTGCCACAATAGGTCATTTTTCCTGGACTCAAAGCTTGTGGGTCAATGACTTTTGAATTAATAGTAACCCAATACGGAAATGAGAATGTGATGCGGAATAATTAATAAAGTTGTTCAGATCAAAATAAAGTCATTAAGAGAGGCCTGCCGTTAGAATTTTAATAAAGTTGTCTCCTAGTTTAGATGATTTATGGTTACGTATTATGTATCTGGCACAATTTTCTTCGTTTGTGATAAATTTTAAATAAAATGGCTTCTAATTAAAGTTTTTTTATACTTATAACTGAATTTTATGGTACTATTTTTAATAGACCACCCTGCTATTGTTTACTTTGTGCAATATTTGGTTTCATGCACAATTTATCGCTACAAGCAATTATTTAAGAGGCGTGTTTGACAACAAGGCGAAATATAACCCCAAGTTACTACATATCTGATTTTATTTTAGCTCGAGATGTAGTAAAAAAGGTGAGAAACATACGGACAACATTCCACAATCTTAAACCTTTGTTTCTCGGTGCTGAAATTAACTATGATTATCTAGATGTATATTATGTACAGTTTTATTTGACCGGTTCATAAAAATAGTTAAGAAGTAGAAGACATATTAAACTCATTTATACCAAACCTTATATTTCAATTTCTGCCTTTTCTAAAGTCTGAATTTTTTCAATGTAACCATCACTGTTTATGTATATTTGAAGTTAATAAACATATATGCATATGTACATATGTATATCGAATAGAAATGCTGTTTAGTTTGGTGACTAAATACAAACAATGTAGATTTATCTAAAATCTAATTTGAAGGCGTTGCCATGTACATATGTACATATGTAACACATCTTTGGATCTTGTTCTATGTTTGGCTTTTTGAATCTCTTATATACGAAAAAAATGTTCTTTGGAATATAAGCTCTTTTATTTTAATAAGTTGGTTAGTGTCTATTTCAAGGCAAAATACCCTATTTCGGGAAATTAAAATCAAGAAATTCTTTAATTATAGTATAGGGTGACCAGATAAGAAGGATATGAAAAAAACAACGGTGTGAGATATAAAATTGATTCTGGCTTTACTTTGAAGTTACATTTATGTCATTATGTATGGAAGAGCACATCATTCAAATGGCCCCCTCCCCTTCGCTGGCAGTGCTAGGGGCGGTCTGTCTAATTTTTCAATATGTGCAGGGTTGTTCCGGCAATAGCGTCTCGAATGTTGGCCACGAGCTGATCCAAAGTGGTTGGCTTGATAGCGTAGACTAAGAACTTGACGTAGCCCAAAAAAAAAACAATCGAGTAGAGTAAAGTCGCATGATCGCGGCGGCAAATTGATGAACGCTCGCCGTGAGATTATCCAGTCGTCAAATTTCTCCTTAACAACTTCGAGAGTTCGTTGCGTCGCTTCTATTGCACATAGCACCGTCTTGTTAGAACCATAGCTCGGATATATCGATGTTGTTGACCCCTTGTCACAGAAAGTCGGTTAACATCGCTCTATATCTGAGATCATAAACGAAAACGTCTCATTTAGAAAGAAATAAGGTCCGATGTCATGCCATAAACTGCACTAAACACTCAATCTTTGTGGAAGCATTAATGCTTGATCGGACACTTGTCGATTGTGTTCCATCCAATAATGGAAATATTGCTTGTTGACATAGCCCCTAAGCCACAAATCTTCCGAAAAGATGATATTTTTGCCAAATTCCGGATCTCCGTCCAGGTCTCATATGGATGTAGGCCCAAACCTAACCGCGAAATAAGCCGGGTTGACTCTTTGGGGATGCCCTATTCGCCGCCGAATCAGCATAAATGGGTCTTCGTCAATATTGGCCGCGGTGATCCAAAAGAGTATACTAACCCTAAAACTTTTATATGGTGCGACGAATTGCATGCATACTGAAGCCATGATGATGACCGATCTCACTGTGAAATTCACGTTGCGTATTTACAACTGAGCTCGAATTTCTATAATATTTTTTTTTAATATTTCCGGATATTCAACAGGCGTGAAACGATGCGTGGTGGAATAGCAAACCTTACTGAGTAATTTGACACCTCGATGTCATTGGTAACTTTGACAGCTGCTAAAATATAACAATTAGAGAACGCATTGCTATCTGGTCAGCCTTTATTTTCTTTTTTTGTTAGAGTGACCTCAGTTTGTCCGTCTTTCGGACTTTTTCTTCTAAAGAATTATACAACCGCTTTGACCTCGAAAAACATGCGTTTTTTTAATTAATAAACACATTTTATCTTAAAACTAAATAAACTCGCATAAAAACTGATAATCTCTAAACACTGTATACTCGTAACTTGTAATTACGGTGTGTAGGTTTCAAATTCAAATAAAATCCAGTCAGCTTGTTTATAGCTTTATTCAAGTTTCCGGTAAAAGAATGGTGAAGGAATAGTTTAGAGCACTTCCTTATTTTTAAAGTATTCAAAGATGTTATAAGATTACTGACATGAGTGATGAATAACCCATCGCATATATTATTATAAAACTTTACATTATCCGAGCCGTATTGTGTAGTCAAGTCGCCAATTTCGATTCAAACAAAATCTTTAAAAGCATTTTCTTAACAAAATGTTTAAATAAATAAATGAATTCACTGTCACTTACCTGAAAAGTATTATTTTTTTCAATACAATTATATACATACAATTTGGACATATAAAAAATATTAATAAAACGTTTTTTTGTGTGACAGTATTGGTATGTAACTACAAATGCATATGTAAGTAAATTTGTATACGTTAGTTTCATTACGGTACCATGTTTTTGCACATAATTCTAAATAGCACAGCTGGACTAATTCTTTGCATTGTAGCTTAATGAGCTCCAAAGGAATAGTCAAAATGAGTTTATTTTCAGCCTCACTCTCCAGTTGAATTCATTATAATTTTATGCAGAGTGAGCAGGCACTGAAAAACAACATTTTTTTTTGTGATATTGAAACATGTTTATATTGAAAGTGGTTAAATCTCTTTTGCGTACAAAAGCAACAACGCCTTCAAAGCTTCCTTATCGTTATTTCAGTGCTGACTACGTAATTTTACCATATGCGTGTACCTAGTTTAAAAAAATACAAAGCAGAATTTCATTAACGTCATAGTAACTAGTTGGACTGTAGAATAATTACATACAAATCCGATACTTGCATTATCATCTTTAAACAGATGATGAAAGAAATCGAAACTTAAGAGAATTGGCTTGTAAGCCATGCTTGGTATTTGATGACCAAACGACAAGCGTGACGAAGAGAGTATATATACGAAAACATATATGCTAATATATTATTTGGCGAATAGAGCTAGTAGTGTTGGCTTCCAATTCCTCAATCGTATCCGGCTTATCCATATATTTAGACTTTGGGCTTTACATACCCCCTCAATTTTGTAAGCTTTCAAACCAAGATGCTTATGTAAAATATGCCAACTTGTGGCCCACGTTCTTGAGAACGGCCTCACGAACCACACAGAAATTTGGTAGCAGAGTCATTAGACATCAACGCTTCTACTTATTTACTTAACTATGAATACACGGTATCACATAAATCTTCCCAAGGTTGTTTCTATATCACGGTATGTTCCATGCTTATTATTTGCTCGAAAAATAGCGCTGCAAGGACGACCATTGCGAAATTCATCATTGATGCTAACATTCTTTGAATTCTATAATCCGTGATTTCTGCTAGATAAATTCACTAAAATTTCTTTTAAGGACCATGTTTTGTACTCCCCCAAAAATAATCCTGTTATCCTTGTGACAATGTTAATATTTAACTTCTAGTTGACTTATTCGAAAAGTAAAATGTCTTACCAGCATATTTTATGTAAATTGTTATATACTTGCATATAGGGATACGTATAGACTTACGTTGGTCAGTTTTATCATAAACTTTGTAGTTAATTTATATGAGTGTGTTTTACTTCGTGATATATTAATTAGTTCAGAAACCTTGGCAATTAATATTAAATGAATGCTTTATTTATCTGTGGTAATGGCGGTACTCATTGTATCCTACAAAATGTCATTATCGTCTCAAACTTTTAGTGACACCTAGTAACAAAAGTGTCAATAGGGGAAGTGGGCAAAAGAAAAATGATAAATTACCATTTCGAAGTCTGATAACTCTTTTAGGTAACAATACTATGGGAAAGTAAAAGCAATCAATCTTTATTAGAAAATTAAGAATGGCTACCTAAATTTTGCCATGAGAAAGAGAAATATGTAATTATAAATATATTTGTTGTTGTCTTTTCATTTTAATATCATATTTTTTAAATAAAAATATCTATTTACAACTATGTACTCACTATGCAAATACATATATACATAAGTAAGTATACATGTACAGAGGACTGCCGAAAGATTTTCTGATAAAATGTTTGTGCAATTCAAATTTTCTGGTGATATGTTGGACCCAAAATATGTTCTTATGTAGATGTGCTCCATTTTCTTGACATAATTAATCTCAAACCTTAGTAGTTTTCTCTTACTCATAGATAAACTGCAAACCAGTTTTCGGCAAACGCTTCGGGCAAAGCGGAAATCAATTAAATTCAGTTCTGATTACTACGATAAACTGGCAAGAGTAAGTGAGATAAACTGCTTCCTAAGTCCCCAAAATCAGGCTCAGGTTCACCCCGAACTGTAGCGCCACCTAAGTAAGTCCTCAAAATCATCAAATTTTCCTGGATGTGGGGCAACACATATAATTATGACTTTTATGTTTTTTCTTTGAACTCATTTAAAATTCGACAGTCGATAAGTTTTTAAATAGTAGTAGAAAATAGAAAGACATAGGTTAAACCAAAAGAATGAAGGATCATAGAACTACTTTCTAAGTGTTCTAAACGCCTAATGTAAGTTATACCGGTTAAATTTGCTATGCATTTTGTATATGTGAATTAAAATATGTAAATGTAGATTCCTGCAAAATAACAAAAACGAATATTTGATGCTGGAAGACCCAGTATCGGACACCTCACAACCATTCGTTTTGTTCACGTTATATTCTTTACATGAATGGAAAAGACCTACTGTTTATACTGTATTCTATTATATTCTATTATATTTGAGAAGCTTTCTCATGACAGTTGCACTCTCGGATGTTTGTCACTTCTTTATCTTCCTTCTTATCCAACCCTTACGACAGGGACGTGGGATAATGCATTTTTATTGAATTACAACAATAACTTCGAAGCTTTGAGGACTTTACATGCAAAATCAAATCAAAATTTCTTAATGAAAACGCCCCTTAAAAGTTTACGAAACCATATAAGACATCCATGAAATGTAGACAGTTCGAATCACAACACATATAGTATAAGAGAAAGTCGATACAACGTGTCTGATTGTATGTACCGACTAATTTCGAGAAACACCGAACGGATGTGGATGCGCCTTTCACTGTTTTTGAAGGTAGATATATACATATATGTGTGTACATATGTACTCGTAAAACTCAATACATATCTAGGGATATATGCTATGGTCTCTGAAACCTCCGAGCCGGTTGATCTCCAATTTAAGGCAACCTTTGGTAGTGTTTCTGTAAAGTTTATCCAGCAGGCCCACAGCTGCAATTTTGAGTAAATGTATGTACGTATGTATGTGTAATAGGAAAAATATTTATTATTCGTATTTTTTTGATGTGTGGAGTGTGTGAAAATGGATCACAAGTTCTCTATAGGGTTAGATCGGGCGACTGAGAGGGTCAATCAAACACAACAATATTTTTGATCTCAAAAAATTTGCCAACTTTGAAGAATGTTTCAGCTTTTTTGAAGGTAATGGCATCTCCTCTTTAGTGTTTTATGTGCATTACATATTCAAGTATATTGTACATACGGGTTTTGTTCTTTCGTATAACATGAATACTTCTATCCAGTTAAGTTAAACTTACTTTCATCGCTAAAGAGTACAGGGTCTCATTTATTTGATGATCAATTTCAATGGTTTCTTTCAAATTTGCAGTCTAAAAAACCATTACTCTTAGCGAATTTAATCAAACTCTAACAACTGAATAGTATATTTTGTATTATATTTATGCTTGGCAGTGACTAGAGACTTTTTTACTGGTCAAAATGAACACAAGTAAGCTTCTTTCAACCGCCTGCGTGCGGTGAAAGCTTCAATTGAAAGATTAAGGCGTTACCTATTTTTCTTGAAGAAAAAAAGGGATATTTTGGAACCATCTTTTTAATTTTTCGATCGGTAAGGACAGTAGTTTTTCCTAGACGTCCTCCAAAATGAACGGTTTCCATCGATTTTCCACTTCAAAACTTTTTAATGATGTACATACATCGACTGTTGTTTCAGGTATTACTTTTTGTTTTACACCTGCCTTAAAATCCGGTATTACTTGGCTTTTAACAAAACTACTGTACGTTTTCTATTGACCTTTTTCGCTTTTGTACTGTGTATAATTTAATTCAATAAATAAAGCAAGTTGAGGAGCAAGAAAGCGTGCTGCTATTGAAAATCCGGTATGTTTTGCATAGGTATGGCATCGAGTTGAGTTGAATTTTTTTAATAAAACATTATTACTACCAGACTAGTTTTTTTTTATTTGGTATCTTATGCACTAAGTTTATTAAATTAATCAAACGGTTTTACATTGTGTCTCCCTACAGAAAAATCGGAAAATATTTTATTCTTTGATTCCTGCAAGGGTATGTTGCGCCAAATATGTATTTAAAGTAAGAGGCTGAGATGCATCCAGCATGTATCAGACATACATATATCATAGTACCAGATCTCTATCCTGCGTTATTCTTATTTTTGTAGCCATCATAAACAATTATCTTATTAATCTACACTCAGTCGTTTTAAAGCTATTGATTAAAGATTCATTCATTTAAACATCCTATTTCGCAAGTGTTAGCTAACTTTTTATAATAACTAACTACACGAATAGTATCATCAATTTATACATAAAGATAGAACATTCGATTTAAATACGTTTAATCCTTCAGTGACATGTCTTTTTCTTGATAGACACCGGCAATTTTATTAATTTCGTACTCATCACTAAAATCTCAATTGTCTAGGGATTGGGAGTACTTTATTTAAAAATGTTCATTGATAAAAATGTATTGTTAATTGAATTATAGACATATGTATACATTGCATTAAAACAAAAGGTGTTTCTGCTATATAAATTTATAATACATTATGTATTTCCGTATGTGTCTGTTACTCTAGGATATACTGTATTTACATGTTATAATCTGGAACAGATTTTTTCTTTAGTTCTGTTTTTGCTCATAAATAACTAATAACAGAATACAAAATAAATCTCTTTCCATGAAGACGATAATTAAGGACTATGGTAGTAGTAGTCTGTGGAGCTTTAGCTGATTACTTTTCCTATTTCTGGTTTCTAGTATATATTTACTTGGGGGTTCCAGATACTTAAAAAATACTTGAACCATCTACCTATAAAGTAGGAAAATGAATAAGGTGAAATGAGAAGTCCAATTAGCCTTGCGGTTATTTTCATTTTCCCTAACCATCAAGTTTCGTTTATATACGCTACTCTAAAAGTGCCTTTCCAGTTCCTTCAAGTACTATTAGAGTTAATGAAAGCATTTTGATGAGATAAAGTGAAAATTGCAAGCACAGATGTTTTCAATATTCATGTCGATTATAACACAAAACGAGTTTGGGGTTGGTGTGCAGCAGAGGGCTTAACCGAAAGTTGCCAGATCACTTGTACCAAATGCGGTCAGGACATAGAGAATAAGCTTCAAACTTGCTTTTCTTACATACTTATATAAATATGTATGTATATTTTATGTATTGGTCGGATTGAGAACGCAGAGAAATGTGCATTTCAGTGCTGTGAAATTAGTTGGTTTGTTCGAGTAAATAGGGGAAGAATAATACACTCTTTTTCATCATAACTTGTTATTTATAAATTATACTAGGATAGAATGTGCCTGGATCTGTTGCATGCGTACATAGATATGTACATATGCACATTCCACACATTCCACATATTGAAAAAAATGATTTTTAAAAGTTTTCAATAATATTTTAAATGCTTATGTAATTAAAATTATATCCGTCAATAAGAGAAAATAAAAAATCAAAAAATAATTCTGAATTTACAGGTAATAGGACATACATATGTATACGGACATACGACGTAAGCTGTATTCCTTTAGAAATCCATTAGACACTACTGATTTTGGAACATTACCGATTACTACTACGATTACTTTTTTTACAAATTCACTATTTTATTTTAAACCTAAATATTTTGTAACGGCCGAAGGTTTAGATGTCTAGACAAAATTCACCTATATACCATTTATGTTCACTTCCTATTTCTGGTAGACTTTTTCATTAGAATTATGATTTCAATGACTTTTTTGCATGTATCATTTTCAATGGTTCAAAGTCTTTCTAATAAAAAAAATAATGCACCTCGACCACATATTATTTATTAGTGCTGCATTACAAGCTGAGTAGGGTATCATAGATTGGTTCCAGACAGATTATATTGATATAATCTATTATTTACATAAATTGAACCCGCATTGCATACATAGATATATTGATTTTCCAGTATTTGATTGTTAATATCTTTATAAAGCGGATTCCATGAGTCGGAGGCTCGGAACTCCAAAGAAGGGTGTAATGAACTCATGAGTTTATTTTCATTACCAATTTAATAAAAAGGAAAGTTTTTGTTAATGGTTTCCGTGGGTTGATTTGTTATCACTTTAAATATATTTTAACTCAACTGCAAAACAAATGTGTGCAAGAATAGAACTGATATAAGAAGTTAATATTGTACTTACATATACAATATATTCGTACATGTACAGATGAATTATATGTTATATGTTATTGTACAAGTATTAAGATTAAACTGTGAAAACAAGTTTATATGAGTTTTAAAATACATATCTATATGCATATACACATCCATACATACAATCACGCCAGCATCAATGTCTGCTGCAGTTGAAGAGTACTTGAGATGACAAACGTTTGCACATCTGTCATGAACATTCCACCCATGAATGTGACTGGCATGTAGTCAGTACACATCATAACATTTTTTTTTGTTGCATATTTTTATATATAATTTACATTGGATTAATATTCAATAAGATAGTATGTATGTATGTCGAAATATTAATCTGATTTGAATTATAAATATTATTACATATTTTTCTAAAGCTTTGGAAATACTTCTTCTGTTTCAAATTGTTATAGATTGTGTAGGCATGTATAAATACATATGTATATATATGTATGTATATACAAATATGTTTAAAGTAGGAAAGAATTGCATCTATGCATGAGTTTAATTATGCATTGCAGGTAATTATGCAAGTTTCTTTTAATCGATTGTAAGCATTGTACAATTGACAGCTGTAACTGTCTGCAACTAAACAGTATAAGATGCATTAAGTAACAGAGTGTTACTTGACAGGGTACCTTCACTCTAATCATCGTTTAACGATATCGTTTTGACGATAGTTTTGGTTCATATAAACATTCAAAAGCACTATCGACTGAACGACGTCGTCTTCCCGTTTCATGGCTTGCTTCTCGTAATCCGAGAACAATCAACTCCCAGAAAAAATATACGACAGACGAAAGCCTTCGTATATGCTACTATTTATACGACGATCATCTTAAAAGTTACGTGATCGAGCTGATTGCGTATCCGACTAACAACTAAACCCCCCCAATTCAAAAAAGTTACAACATTTGGCCCAACAAATTCTTATTGCATCCAAGACCTGCTATCTCAGTCGAGTAGTATGTACTACATACATACATATGTATGTACTGCACACACGAATGGAAGAAGTCACAAGGCTCTAAAACTAAATTCCACCATCAAGCGATTCCTATTCCATTTTTCCAAAAAAAAATTAAATCAACCTAGCTGGAAGAAAAATTTGGAAAAGCGGACATGACATGCTGCATTCTACATACATATACATATATGATTTAAAACATTTTTTACAATTAAATTGTTATTTTTCCTTAAAACTCCTGTATATTATATTTTATGCTTCTAGCTTTGACTGACATACATTATGTTCATATAGAAGCACGGACACGGCTCATGGGCATTTACTATTAATACTGATCCCGAATACATATACGTATATATACATATCTCGAATATTTATTTTATGTTAGAAATGATGTGTTAAACTTAATGTACCCTTAGGATAGGGTTTAAATATTAAAGTGGTTTGGGTTATTTTTCATAAAAATGGCAATTTATTGTCTAAATTTCAATATGTCTATGAAAAATTTCTTGTGTGTAACTTAATGAGTTCAAGGTTATAAGCAAATCTAAGTTATTCATATATGGATTAACTATCCTTATAGCTCGACTTATAGGTACCTATGTATAAAAACGTATACCTTTTGAGACGCAAATATTTTAAATTATAATGATCAAAAAAAGTCAAAGTGTGTGATGATACAAACAGTATTGTAGATATAAAACAACTAAAAAAAGCGCGAAACACCTTGGATATTTTATTCATCACTGCGCTCATTTTCCTGTTGACAAGACATATCTTCTTGAAAGCACAAAGGAATTCTGGATAAGTCTTCTGGGACAAGCTTTTATATTTTTATATATGACGTGGTGGAAAAATAAAGGATTGTCTGCGAAAATAACATCGGATCAGAAGCACACAAAAATTATGTTTACTTGATTTTTGTTTGATTGAATGGCGGATGTTCTAAATGTGGAATACATAGATATGTACTCAAATAAATGAAGAAATAAATATGAAACATATAACTATAATCTTTTTGGTTTAGGTACGAAATTTGTAATGACCGGCGCAAATCTATAAAGATATTGTGTCAATTCACAAACAAGTACCATATGGTTATAACCGACCCAAAGGGGACATACCACTCATACGATTAACATTGATAAGTTTTTCTGTATAGATTTAAAAACAAAACTTTTAATCTATTGAATGAATTAATAATATATATTTTTTTTATATGTCTTTTTAGAGAAAATCGTATTTTTGATAAAATATTTTTACCCATATTAATACATACATACATGTACATATATAATGTATGTGTATGAGTCTGTTTATTACGTTTCATCAAAAATTAGGACCTTGTGAATGTTTCCACAAATTGCTTATTATGTTTAGATGCGGGGAATTGCGTCATCATTGTTTTTATTCCACATTATGTTATTTTGGATGTTTGAAATAATGCAACATACATAAGTTCCACTTAAGCGATCTGGGTGGACTCCTTACCTTTTACCTACAGTTGGTTACACGGTAGCCAAAAAGCTTTTCCAAATAGGTTCGGTTTCACGCAGGTATGTACATACATATATAAGCATTTTCTTTCGTAATTCATTGCAATTGCAGAGTTATACTGGAATGCAGTGGCATCCAATCGGTTAATTTGCGTCCGTAATCGATCATTTTCACGTTGTTCAATTTCGTTGTTTTCATTTAACTTCCAAAATAATGGCAAAAATTTGGACATGTAAAATCTTTTGAGATTTGGACAGTTTAGGACAGTTAAATAATTGTGGGTTCACGATACGTGTGGAATACGTATGTACTTCGTATGCATATATGTACATACTTGACTACTCGCCTAAGGCTATCTGGTGTTTATGAATGGAGTCCATGCTTTGATTTAAAGTTTTTTTTTGAGATATTTATGTTCTAGGTTTTTTCTTTTTCAATTTAATTTATCTAGCTATTGGGGTAACCCTGATAAATTTAATCAACTACGGCATTATACTGTCTGTAAGAACACAAAAATTTTACGATTTTAATAAAAATTAAGGTATATCCCAATTACGACTATTTGGAAAATGTTCCAAAGTTGATGGGCGAAATTTTGATAATGACCTATGAGGATTTAATAGGACATTTTTTTTTGTTTTTTACACATACGTACATATATCTGTAATTATAATATGCTCCTTTATCCTTAAGATGTTTTTCCTTCTTTTTGGTGTTGATAAATTACAGCCGGTATCCACACAAAGTCAATTAAATGTATTTATTCCTTACTTACCCCAGTAGGAAGTTGCTACATCTACTTTAGGTAAACGGGTTGTGCCTTCTTGACATCTAAAGTAGTACATTTCATATATGGGGAATTTAATCGCACCACCAAAAGCTATTAGCAATTCAGTCCAGACTCTGCAACTGATAGTTACACCTTAGTATATGTATGTACACATATGTATGTATTTATTCCCATTCTATAATTTTTCCTGTATTTTATAAGAGCTGTTGTTGACACAATCAGAGGAACTGCCATACAAAATTATTTTCGTTCGTTCTGGCAGATTACATTTTTACATGTAAATACTAATGTACATGATTTTTATATGAGAGCGATTAAACAGTACACTGTTTATCCTATTAAAACCAATTTCAACTTCTTATGTTTATGTGCAGAAAAATAAATTTTAAAGTCAAAACTTATTTAATAATTTTGTTTATGCTACTAGCCTATGTACATACTAAGTAACTTAACTTGGAAAATCTATGAGCTGTCGTGGGTCAGTAGTTAGTGGGTTGAAATACACAGTTGGGGTTCGAGGTTAGATTTGCAGAAAACACCAAAGTTATTTTTAAGGGGCTCGAGCGTCTGGCAAACATCTGAAAGTATTAAATAAGTTTTCAAACAAAAATTACACTTCGGACAAGACATAAATAAAAGGAGCATTTAGAGCATCTATATTTGGAGTTTCTCGAACCTTACATATGTTTGTATACTATATATACAACAACAAAGATAGGATAGAAAACACAACAATCTTTTGTATTCATGTCTCTACGATTGCACATATCTACATATATATATACATACATATGTACAAACATACTTCATTTAAAAAAAATAACATTGACCTCTCAATCTTGCCTCCAAATTAACTACAATCAAAATCTACAGACAAACATACTTGACCATTTATCTTGTAAAATGTGGTAAACAGTAAAAACACTCCTATCTATGCTGAAATTGTGGGAAAAATACTAAAATTCTATACACAACTAAGCACCACCCTTAACCACCCTTATTATTTGCCAAATTGTTTTCTTAAAAGAGGGTTTCTTTGTTTGGATGTTATTGCGGCAGACAGAGATGCAAAAGAAAAAAGACATAAGATAATATAGTATTGGACTTGGTAGTTGCCGAAATGTAATGACCTAATAAAATAATGAAAATTGCAAACGGAAGCCTTTGGATAAAGTTTTTTGTTTGGTTTTTACTGACGTAGTAAAAGTTTCTCTTCATGGTTGTTCTATTGATGAAGTGATCCCTCTCTCTATTTCAAAGGGTACGCACCGGCTTAATATCAGTGTTATGATTGATAATAGAATCAAGCTAAGTACTTGGAGGGAATTTTACGGTGTTGACACGGATACATACGAGGGTATGTATTTATATACCTAGACATACATATGTATATAGACATTTATATATTCTTATTCAAATTATTGCTATACCTACATCAAATAGTGAATTTGACAAAAGCTCTTCGGTAATTGGCCCTTTATATTAAACTCAACTCACTTGAAACATACACAGGTCAATATTCTACACTTTTCTCGCATAATTATAAATCCAGCAATTTTTGCACTGTATTTGCAAGCGCGATCCTAATTGAAAATAATTTTTTTACACATACACATATGTATGTATATATGTACATATATTTATAATTTTTGTGTTTACGAACAAAATGCCTCGTTTTCGCAAGGATGCAATTTTCTAGTCAAAAAAAATGAGAGGAGCGATTATCAAAAAAATATTAAGTATGAATATCATGTTTATTTTATAATATGTCTTTGTCTCTAGTGATATAGACTGTGCGTTGTCTGTCAGTCAGACGAAGTAACTGTGTTCATGTAAGAGTTCTTGCAGTTGCGCAATAATATCTCGCTTTATCGCACGACTAATAACACAACGCTGATTGACTTCATCAGAATTTCCAAGGAAATAAATCTGAAGAAATTTGCAATTAACTATCACTGGTGCCGATTGAAAGCGGGCCTATTGTTTAATGCCAAGTCCAAAGGGCAATTTGATATTTGAACATCTTTTTCATGACAGTTATACTCTCGGATGTTTGTCAGACTCTCGCGGGAGGTGGGGTATTTTAGGTGTGTTGGCTGGGATTCGAAACTCGAAACTCCGTACTCCAAAACCACTTAAGCCACGGCGCCCTCAGTTTGTAAAATTGTAAAATTTGTCCTGTGAAATGTTGTTATTTGTTTCTGTGATATGTGTCGCAGTCGAAAAAGAATGTATCTCAAAAGTTGGGTTAAAACCTCGTTCTTTGATAATATTCACTCTAAATGATATCATTTGAAAGAAACTGTTGTACTTTTGTATATTCTGCAGAAATGCTTCGATAGAAATTCTTAGCCAGAAGGCAATGATGCCAGTGGCTCTTGTAGCGGTGTCAATAGAGGTTATTTGACCTTTCCACACTATGTACAACATAATCCTGATGGTTCATGTCGAAAACTTAGAGCGTTGCAATGTTGACAAACAATGCTCATTGTACTTGAGAAATTCTTTTTCAATTTGCATCCAAACCCTATCTACGCTCTTCGTAAGTCTCATTGAATCGACAATTATGTAGTTTGAATGCGTCACGCATACCTCCATTCGATATATCGACATTTCGTAAATATCTCGACTCCATCACCACTTAGCGGGCGGTAAGCAAACTTAATTTCATATAAGAAATTTATTTTCTGAATTTGTGCCAAATCGTACCATAAATACAAATTATTTAAGTTCAGTCCATTCCTGGACTTTATTTAAAGACTCTTTACGCAGCTTTTTAAACCATTTTCCCGAGAAAGCGCACGAAAAGGATTTCGGAAACTAAATTTGTGATGCTCCAGCATCCGCGATAGTTTGGGTTTCTAAACAGAGGGTCGATCTTCCTTGTCGTCTCGAACGAAGAGGCTGTGATTCGAAAATCCTCTTTGCTGGAGCGTTATTGGCTATTCGCTCGAGCCAGTGTAGTCGACATAAGATTTTGGCTTTTTGGACTACATCCTCATCTTGGTATAGCTTATATATGTATGTAGTTCTCCATTCGCCCTCCTCGCATACGGGACCGAAATTTCGAAGACGAATTTTTCTCTCGAAGGTGCCTAAAATCTGCTCTGCTTCCCTGCGTATCATCCAGCACTCGGCCCCCTATAGCAGAATGTTTTGTAGAGCATGCATTTCGTCTTCTGAGTTAGGATTTTTAAATCCATTTGCTTCCCCAAACCGAAGTAGCAGCGGATTCCTAGCTAGGGTAAGTCTTCGACGAAGCTCCACAAGGGTGTCATTCATGGAGTTGATAGACTCCTTAACTACCTCGAAGTTACTGTTGCCAACAGTGACGTTTTGTCCTAGGCGGTCAACCAATGCCTTTGTATTTGTTGATAACAGGTATGTACTTGGTTTTGACCTTATTCACTTCCGCGTGTTCTTCAATTGCGGCGGATTTCGAAAATCCGGTGAATGGTTCAGAGTAACTATTCCCAAATTGCACAATGCACCTCGTGTCTGCCTAAAATCAAACCCTGTAATGGTAATAATGTTATGTGTATAACTCTGACATATCCTTATGGGATTAAGCCATTGTTATCACTGTATGGAAATGTTGTCTTCTCTGTTGTGACCTTTGAATGGATTAAATAAATGTTATTAAATACACTGAAATCCTCCATTAAAGTCTGTTAGAATGTGAGCTCTTGAATTATTAAATGTTAGATTATTATTATTTTTGAAATGTTAATATTTATTCTTATTAAATTCGCTTTTAAAAAATGTTTGCAAAGCTTCATATTTAAGAATTTCAGGCGTCATAGAAAGCCAACAAATTTTACGTATACAGAACATTATTTAAAATACTATGCGTTCAGCGCTACCTAGAGTAAATGTAAATAAGATGCAAGCAAATATATTCCAGCTGTTACCTTTATGTATCTCAGGAAAATATAAATTACAGCACTACCACCGTAAGAATTGCCGTGTCACTTCGAATAATGTTTTTCAGGGGTGAGAAAATTGAAAATTAAGCGGCAACGCTTAACCACGATATGAAAACAAGCACGAACTCTTGCATTAGATTTGTGACACCTTAGGACTTCTGCTTGATATACGAGTAAGGGTATTTTCTCCATTTTTCGTAACATTTGACTAAACACATGCATTAATGTATGTATATAAATAAATCTATGCATATACATTCATATATAGGTATGTAATGTATGGCTTAACTAATGCGATTGCAATTTAGTGAAACAGATGTTTCCTTCATAATTTGTATAGTTTCGCAGTTTTAGAAAATAGCATGTGCAAGTATGTATATACGTACATACATATGTTATAATAAACGTTACAACCAGTCTAGAACTGATCGTATAATACTTTGATTTGCTTCTTATGTTAAATTAGTTTTTTAACGAAAACGTTTCCAATAAGTGAGCGGGACCACCTATGATGTATGAGTGAATTGTAGCACCTAGCCGTAGACTAAATAAACGAGAATCAGCTTAGAAGGTACTCTCTTTTTAACCTCAAATAGAAAGGCACCCTTTAAATCAAATGGAAGCACGCACACATTCTTTAAGCCATGGGCATTGTCATGGGCGCAGAATTTTTTTATTGTAATTCATTATTATTTAATATTGCAACTTTAAAGTGGAATAACTTTTAAATCAAAGGAAAAGGGCAACATCTAATAGTAGTTTATGCTTTCTTCGGGTAAATATTTCGCATTAAAGTAAAAGTAAAAGACATGCTAAACTTAGTTCACGCTAATGGAAATTCAATCAGCTGGTGACTGTAATCAGAGTATATCACCAATGAAAAGTATCATTCTCCCCCCATATGTATGCATGCAATCGTACAATTGCTAAGCAAAACCCACAACAAAAAGAGAAGGGCATGATTGATTTTCAACTACATATGTAGGTACATACATATGTATATGCATAATTCAGAACTGAGATAAGTTTTATGACTCTCTCTTTTACCCAAATTCGTTCCCTTTTTTCAAATTTTCTTCTACAAATTAATCCTGCTGAAAGCGGGATTTTCGGCCGACCGATTTCAACGAGCATTTTTAAAAAAACTGCATTACAACAAACTGTTTGATGGATTTGAAAATTGTTTGATATTTTGGTATGCTCGATGAGTTTTATGACCCCAAATCGAATCCTTTTTGCTTGTATTTTTGCTACTGAAAGTTTATGACTCTGCGTATCCAAACACACATATCTTATAGTTATTTCTTTCAAAATTCTACTTAAGAGTGTTTTCAGTACAAATACGTCGATCAAATGGATGTTTGATGAAAATTTTGATAATGTGAACCCAATTGACTTTGGGTGTATGGTTTCCATTATGAGTTCCGTCAAACAAATTTAGACAAAAATTTGATGTGTGTTAACATCCGTCATGAGTCATGGAGGTTTTAGCGGACAGGAGCTGGAAAGTTGACACTCTTATTATATTTACTCTATGCTCCAAGCTCAAATGAAGGGCAAAAACTTGGTCACATACAGACGGATGAACGGACATGGATCGCTTTATTTATTATTATTTGCCCGATCCTGGATATATTGTTTTTGTACATTGTATTAGTTTAATTTATTCTGACCTACCCAACATTTTCCAATAATATGAATTTTCTCGAATTCGATTTGCCTTGTTTAAATAAGTTTATATTATCGATGTATGTATGAGGATACTTCAAAAACTGGTAAGAAACTACTTTCTTACTCTTTGTCTTCAAATAATTTTCAAATTAATTCTGAAGTTAAAATATTTGCCATTGAAAATTTTTTGCTTCCTAAAACTGTTCCATTTCCTATTTTTCAATTTAAGTTTTGCACTTAAACTGCTGAAGTGTGACATAGACTTGAAATAGTGTTAATGTTACTGCATATGTTACATATGTACGTAAAGATATATGAGCGCTGAGGTATTGCCTAGGTCATGCTCACTTTTATTGTAATTAAACTTTACCCATGGTAAGATGATTTCTGAGGATTATCAACAATCTAATTTTATAACTAACATTCATGAACATCTCTGTCTTGTGATTCACTACTGCGTTTTTGATAGACTTTGTTCGTTGGTGTAACATATCAGGCTTAAATGAATTTTACTTCCTTTTTGGTAAGGTTTTTTCTAGGGCCTAGCTTCTCATTACCATTTACGTTGTGTGTATTATAAACTTTACACGAATAGAAGGGGCTTACTGTTTAATGCCGTGTCCAAAGGGCAATTTGTTATTTGAGAACCTTTTTCATTACAGTTATATGCGAGAAATGTGGCCGCGAAAAACGTTTAGGTATTTTGATAGGATTCGAACCTCGAACCTCTTGCTCCGTAGTCCAACGCACTAACCACTTGAGCCACTGCGCCTACCTGCGGTTTACTGATTTCGGTGTTCTAGTCAAATTTAGATACATTTACAATCTTTATTTTTAAATCAATTAGTATTATCACTTGATTATTTTTATACCCTGTCCTAAGTTATGTTAAGTATAATATATAAATACGTAGCTTGCATAGAGAACTAAGCAAGAGGTCCTATAAACTTATATATTGCCAAAGGTTTAGCAAATCCAAAAATGTAATTAAGATGGTGATATCGGGACTATTTAAAGTCCCAGATTGAATGTTTTTGAGCAATCTATTATCTTGTTCAAATAATCAATCCCGTTTCATTTTGCATGCTTCTAATTTTTAAATTGTTATGTTTATCAAAATTCCCAAGCGGACTTAAACAAATTTAGTTCACTTTCTACCACATTCATGAAAAGACGAAAGGAACAATTAAATTATTAGTAGGTATTTTAAATGGAAACCGTAAACCATTTTCAACAAGTATGTACATATAATATATACATATGTATAGATAAAAAATGAATTATATTTCAAGAATATCGGATACTTTATAAAACTTATATTTCCGGATAGCTATTGATGCCAAAACTGTGCACAAGCAATCCTTTCCCAACGGAACTTGGTGGTCAATAAAATTCCAAGTTTAGTCGTCGCAATTTCCGTGTGGAGAATAAGTGTCATCTGATTTAACAATTTATTGTGTTGTTTACGCTGCGAAAAATTGAAACACAACTAACAACGTTTACCATTGTATGTCGCACACCTATGTATATGGAAAAACCTTACCCGTGCCTTATCTACAGGATATCGCATATAACTTTAATAAGGTAGCAGCGCAATAAGCCAACCCCACTTACAGATTGAACGGCTCAAGTGTGTTCTTTGAGAAGAAAATAATAATATAAATCCTTTAGTGCAGATATACACAAGCTTAACATTTTATTGGAAATTTAAAGAAAATAATAACAAGAAACAGGAAAATGCATATTCGTTGTAGACACTTGGAAGACTCAAGGATAAAGTGGCATTTCGAAAGTTTAAGGAACCCCGTTCCTAACTTTTAAGAAACTTTTAAATTTTTTTAGCTTTATAGTTTTTTTTTCCTTCTTTTAACTCAAACTTTGCAAATATTTCTTTTGCATTTAAGGAAAAAAAATGTATGTACTATATCTAACATAAATATAAGAATGGTGTGAGAGAAAAATTGGTTTGTGCAGGGAGGTTTTATTTTACGAATGCAGTGGGGACGGAGTTCTTTTCCGCAGCTTTATTTCTCTGCCTGTTAACTTGCTCCTTTCTGTCATAATTCATTATGAAAAGTAGAGCACTATTAAAAAAGTTTTTCTTTAAATTTTCCACTGGGCTCATGAATTTTGATTACATATCGTTGAAAGTATCACTCACAAGGATTTAACTACGTATAATTCAAGGGATTTTTAAGTTAAACCCTTAAAGAATGACATAAAATTACTCTAATAGTGAGATATTTTGAACATGAATGTTATCTTTTTTATAGCCTTTTAAGGTGGAAAATGTTATATTATATTATATACAGGAATTTTACCCGGAACGTGTTTCAAATTTTTAAATAGATATATGAAACGAAAGAGGAATAATAATTGAGCAATGAGTTCACATTCAAGCAACAGTGGTTCTTGTTTAAAATATACATACTTTGATGGTGTATAGCCACTGTTATAGAACTCTACTGCTGATCGAGGTTTAATTGAGCCATAAATTTCCAAATTCATTGCATCAATACAGATAATATGTCTACAGATAAATGAAGTGTTAGATGAACTCAAATACCTTCTGCTTACATAAATTGAAAAGGTATCAGTTAACAACATATTGTAAGTTCGAAAGCATTCTGTTTATTTCAAGTGGTGGGTATAACTGTAATGAAACTTATGAAAATATTGAGTAAATATTTTATATTTTTTGGCTTTCCAAACATTCTGCAACATATATCTCTCTATTTCGATTCGTTTAATTTTGGCAGCCGTTTCTATAGTCTACGAATATGTACATATCTACCAAAGATGATATAGGCATTTCTAACCCTTAAATTAATTGTTACACATGTAAATTTAATACGTCTTCATTGAATCAATACTACAAAAATCTATTTCATTTAATTTGTTGAATGAATTTATGTGTAGTAGCATATACATAGTTTAAGAAATTTCCTGGTGTTCCGTGTAAATTATTTGATCTCAAAGCATCCTGGTCGTTAACGACTTAATTTTATGCTATCTGCATATTTGGCACTTACTACGGCTTCGGTTTCTTATTGGCATCTTGCCCACTGAAATAACAAAAAAAAAAAACAAACTAATCATAATTTAAAATAGCGGGGAAATTCGACTCACTAGAAATTGGCTACAAATTGGCTATAAAGGATTTCTTTCATAAGAATTTATTGGCGTTGTACGTTTTGTTTTTTACCAAATTCATTTTGCCTACCATGTAAAACTTAATTCATTTCACAGTTTAAATGTATGTATGTACGTGTACGTGTGGACAAGTATTTAAAAGCTAGGAACTATAATAATAATATTAATTACCTTTACTTACCTATAACATACGACTTACATACATCCATTTGAGCGTATAATTGTAACGAGGAAGTTTATCAAGTCCGGCTTTTGGATGTGATATCTAAAAGCAGGTATCTTTAATTCATGCAAGAAACACAACAGACATGACACAGAACACGTTTTTGAATGTGAATACCATTCCATAACAAGTACTTTTGATGTATGTATGTACATACATATGTATATTCAGTTTTTTGAATGTTTTCTCCAAACATTTATGTGTACACCCATGCAGCACATAACTCGAATTACTCTACTACATTTGCTGAGTATTTATTTAAATGAGGGAACGTTATAATTGTGTATTCTATATTTTTCACTAAAACAATCATTTAAATGATTCTAGCTGCGCAAATATGTACATATATATGTATGTATGTACTTTTCTTTACTTTAATCCAATTTGTTATCCCTCACAGAACTTCATCAACATAACTTGGTAAACTTGTGGTGTATCCAATGTAGCAGGTGGATTTACTGATGCGCATACACATGTATTGTATCCTACATCACGTTCGCATTGATTAATTGATAACATTATAAACAATTCAAAAGAAAAATTATCGCTATTCTGACAAACGTGAACACTTCTATGCTAAGGTTTAATTTGCTGGTCGAGTATCATCGCAATAATTGATTGATCCTTGTGTGAGAACGGATGATGCTTATGTTGATTAACTTTGTCTTTTTAAGCGTTGTTTCCGTTATTTCTTACATGCCAATTCCAAATTAAAAATTTAGTATTGCTATGAATTTATCATATCTTTATTACGATTTTCAGATATCATAATCCAGACACACGGCAGTGTGTCAAGTCAAGTTCGGTACACCAGTTATGTGGTATATTACATGAACCACTTACAGCTACTTTCGACCACCTGCCATTCCAAATTCATTTAAACTACACACTTACCTCCGATCACCATTTTAACCACTCATTCATCAAAGACCCGTTGATTTAGGAACTTGAAATTTTCCATCAAAATAAATCATGAGTTAATATAATAAAGGTACAAAAAGTTGGAAAATATAAATCAATCGATAAAGCGAAAAACGTATAAAAAAAATCCAGACAATGAATGGGCTATGGCTCTAGTAATCCCATTTTCAAGGAAGCATACAAATTGACACCGAGAAGCAAACAACGCAGTACCTATATTAAGTAGGTACCTTTTGAGTTAGATAATAACAAAGGGAACGTAACTTTAAAAAATGAATTATATTTAAACATGAATGTAAAAAGGTCTTGAGTTCGATATAAAACATACAGCAAAGCTACAATCCGTCACCGTAACCGTTTTTTCTCAAATTACAACTCTATTCTCGATATATAGCTACACATTTTGCCAAAATAGTTAGATTGTGAATAAGTAGGCGTGGGCGATATTACTTTTACATTTCATGATCCTAGCACAAAATTTAAGACCCACAAATCGTTGTCACATGGACGGACTGATGTGATTCCTTAATTTTCACTATTGATTCTGATCAAGAATATAGTATGTTTATTTTATATAGGGTCTATCTGGTTTATTTCTTTATGTTACAAACTATAATACATATGTATCAACTTACCATATGATAATAAATTTAATTTTGTTTAAAAATGTACTTATGTACACGGTACTTAGATGTAATTCCACACTATTTTTAAAGTTCTCGGAATTCCTGTCTTTTACAAAGTGTATAAAATTGGTACCATACAATTTTAAACGGTATGTTCGGATGAAAAGTAATATTATTTGAGAATATTATTTATTATCAATGCATGTCTATTAGTATATTATGACGACAAATCTTATTTTTCAAATATATTTGTCCACAAAGCTCGCTTTGCTTATATTATTACTCAAATGGGTTTGCGTCACTTGAGGGCGATTCAATTATATTTCCCCTCTAATCAATAAGAATTGAAACAAAGAGGAGAAAAAAAACCTAAACTCAGACGAAATAGGGTGTTACGATAGCACGAATATCTATCAGATTGTGTTGTGCGATTGTGCCTTTTTCTATGATGTACTATAATACAAACATGTTATCAATAATTTCAGTTTATATACTCCAAATTAACTTATGTACATATATATAAGAATAAAAAAATTATTTTATTAGTTCAAAATTTGCAGGATCATTTTTACAAGAAACTTTAAACCAAAAACAAAAAAAGCCTTAGATGACAAGTAACACAAATGCTTACAAATAAAAGGAAATATTCTAAAATTATATTTCAGTAATATATTTCGGTATTTCAGTAAAATATTTACTTAACATATTTATATGTTCGTCATTCATTAAACATAATGTGTGATCAGCTTTGAAATATGGAATCAATATCAAATACCAACATTTTATCCAATCGTAATCGCTCTACATTTCGGTTGTATACTATATATGTATGTATGTAGGTATATTAAATCTCATTCGCATTAGTCACATAAGTATTAAGAGTACTCTTCGTAACCTTCATTGGCATAATTAGAACTATCTATGTCACGATTTATATAGACAGAATCAATGTTCGCCTATTATCAAAACAAGTTTTAAAATACTGAATATCAATCACTCGATAGCTAATAAATATTATAAAATAAGCCCTTTTGATCTACGAGCAGGAAATCACGATTACGAAATACATACATATATATGTGTACTGCTTTCAGATAAGTATGTGTCTATATGGGTACAACATATTTAAGGAATTACTTAATTTGTACGTAGGTATGTATACGCACCGCAATGAGCTTAACATGTATTTAAGACAGAATCTAGTCATATTTGGCTTCAAAGAAATTGGTTTACAGCGTTATTCATCATTATTGACATCCTCAACCTAAGGAAATGATTTATTTTAAACGGAATACCCTGTAAATGTATACAAAGATGAAAAAAAATCAGCAACTTACCATCAACTCAATTGAACCATTATGTGCAGTCTACGTGGTTATGGTTATTTTCAGTTTCTTTGTGCTTTTCATTTATTGGAGAAATAAGGGATGGTTTGAATTGGCAAAATGATTGGTATTGTCAAACGAAACGTTTGAATAACTTTGGTACTCAGAACAGAAACCGGAAACTTAAGTAATGATTCAAAGGATTTTAAATTGTTTTGTGTTTTTTCTTGAGTCTGATAATTCTTAATGTTACATATTTGTTTGTCTCGTTTCATACCTGTTTTTTTGTCTTAAATCCAGGTATTGAAAATGGTGTCTAAAGAAATCGTTTCTACACATTTGAGTTCTTTGAAAATTTCAATAATTCACAGATTATTGCATCAATCGTTTTATTTCGGGGTCCTCATCAATTCGGGCTTAACATCAGTTGTGGTCTTAACTTTATGTTTAAATGTTTACTTTAACTTACCAATGATTTAGATAAAGAATTTCAAATTGGTCGTTTGAAAGAAACTGTCACTTAAATGTTTATTTATATTTTTAAAAGAAACACAGAGTTATCCTCTAAAAAGAATTTTAAAATAATAACTAAACCAATGATTCAAGAATCAATATACATTTCCTAATGACAATATGAAGAATTTAATATATGGACATGTATTTTAAAAATCTTAACTTAATAAAGTTTTTCATTCTCTAAAAGCCCAGTTAAAAAATTTAAATCTCGGACATGACTCTATAAAATTGGCCTAGTTTATCATTGTACATATACATACTTTTCTGTTTACTTTTAATTCATGCAGATAAATAATATACTTTTCATTTGATTATACAGACAGTAAAAAACCCAGACAACCCTCATTAGACATAATTTAAACTAGAGTTCATTTGATTATAAACTAAATATGTACGTCGTAACTATTTACATTAAATTATTTCTTCAAGAGCACCAATGAAGAAAAAATGCATTGTTTACTGCATTCGTGTGTTTTTTTCCAAAGAAAATGTTTTATTCATCCCAATGCATTAGGTTGGAAAACGATTTTCCGTTCCCAAAATCGCGGTGTTATCAAGGATTTGAACATACTCTCACGAGTAGCACTTAGACGAAATCGAAATGGAATTCCATAAAAGAACTGGACAGTTTATACGTATATTCGTTTCTCTTCGTGGGTAACCGCAAAATCAGGGACATCCTAAATCTTAATCTGGCGCCAAATGTTTTATGTTCTTTACAGACTATATGGGTTCGTAGGGTGAGTTGGGGATAAGTTGATTAAGGGGTTGGCTAAGGTTAAGGTTTCACATTTTCTCTACTCTATGTACGAAAGAAAATACCACAATTCTTTCGTCTTTTGAATTCCTTTTTCCTTTGTCTGAGATTCCAGGTTATTGTGGATATATGGATACATCGTATGGAGTTTTCTTTTAGATTAATTGCTAACTGCTATATTTGGTTTATGTTTTTGAAGGAAAAAATGTGATTATTTTAAATCTTTAAATATTGTCATTTTTTCAGCAAATGTAGTACCTCATTTTTGAATACCATCATATTCAGATTTTGTACAAACTTATACTTTTATTATAAGTATTAAGACTGAACTACTTCTAAGACTTAACTATTACTATTAAGAATTAAGTATTTCTAACTCACGAATATGCTGCAACGGCCCTTTAATGTTTTGGACAAGGATGTTTTTGCCTTAAAGTTAAATACGTATGTACACATATACCGATTACAAACATCTATCTATCTATTGAGGTTTCAAAATTCTGCACAATATACTGTGCATTAGTTATTATATTAAGCTAATGAAAACTTGGCACACTCTGTATATAATGACTGATACAAATTTCGGTTCATCTGCGATGACGGAAAATGTGAATTCTTGGAATTAAATTTTATTTGCTTGTGCTTGTGCTTGTGCACACACAAAGCTAAAGGATGTTGGAAAGGGGGAGGAAATGTTTCCACGAAAAAGCAATATTTTATATTATATGACTTTAATTAAATTAAAAGGAACAGCACAAAAAGACGATAATATGAAATTTTTTTCTTTCCTTTTTTTAACTCGAAGCTGAGTAAAGGTTTTATGGAAGTAAGTATATATGTAGAGACAGTACATACATATATATATACATTGGCATAAACCTTTACTTTTTGGGCTAGATACTTTTAATTTCTATTACCAAGGACTTTTAACAAATGTCCGAATAAAGAAATGTTTATTTGCTAGGTGGAAGGAAATGGAAACTAACATTTTTTCAAGTATGAATTTTTTAATTGAATAGCATTCAAAATCATCAAAACCGTATTTTAAAAATTAAAACTATTGTTTGAAAGTGTGGAGAGTTATTCAAGGCATTGCATTGCATTGCATGGCATGGCTTAACTAAAATGAGTAAAAGAAATAGAGTATTTATATTTTTTCCATTTAGGCAGACGCATTCAAGGAAAAACGAATGTGAACTGTGTTTTTAAGAAACTGGTTACATTTTGCCTAGGGTTTCTTTTACATTACGGCTTTTATTTAATAAATAACTTGTTTATATGCTTTAAAGCGCATGTTATGAATAAGTAGTTATGAGCATGAAAGGATCAAGCAGACATACACACACTTTCTAGGCCGTATTTTTAAGAAAACCCTTCTTATTTCGCATCTACAGACAATTAAGAATTACTGCACAATTCATACGTCAAGAGGTTTTGCCGAAATTGTGATTACATGATTACATCTATTTTATTTCTTTACTATATTACTTTTTGGTTTTCTTATAATTTTTTGTTGCGAAATAAATGAATTTAAGCGCAAATATTGTCTATTCAGTTTCTTTTATCATTTTCGTCACAATTCGTCCTAACAAAAAAGAGCAGAAGTTTTGTTTTCTCCCAACAAACAGGAAATTAATAAACAGCCAAAAATCAAATTTTCAATGGAAATTTTTTAGGTAGCAATAATTTTGAAGTCCAAAAAACTACACATTTCTTTTATTATTACTTTTATGTTATAATTTGTTTATTCGCCAACCATTATATAACATAATTAACTTTCATTTTTATAGGGTAATTGTAGTCATCGATGGCAAGGAAGCGAAAATGTTACTATGAATGGTTTAACTTGCTGGTGTTAACATGGATCGTTTTTTCAGATATATGTCTAAATGGTATGTACATTTAATTAAAATATTATTAATCTTTATTCATTATAAATAAATTCTATAATAATTACTCGTAGTAATCGTTCGAACCTCAACTATGTACACATACATACATATGTTCATATGCCGATGCTCTGTGGAAAATAAGAAAATAATTTCAAAATGTTTAGTATTTAGAAAATGTTTGGCTTAATTCGAGAAAATATAAATCTCTCCAACGACAATCAATATCATATTGCACCAAAACAATTTTCGTAAAGTGTTATTTCATTAACATCTTTTACGTCTGTCCTAATAAGATGCATTTTTGCATTATTAATTGCACCAACAGTTAAACTTCTAGCATACTTTTTATAGGAAAGATTTCTTAAAAGTGAAGTTGACTCTATATGTAAAATGCTTTCGTGAATTATTAAAGAATTCAATTCAATAATTGGATAAAAATTTCGAGGTCGAAATTTTTCAGGAAACCAATGATACAAGTTCGAATGTTTGTGTGTTCTGCATACGTAATAATACATATACATATATACATGTATTTGCAAAATTTTGCAATCGCCTTCCATGTTCCATATTATTGAAGACCATTAAAATAAATGTTTCTGAAGTTGAAGCAACCGAACCACTACTATTCTAATGGGGTGAAGTTTAATGCGTCCTATAGCACCATCTTAATCCTTTATCGAGTATACTAGTTTCCAATATGTAGCATATTCAACACGATTTTAATCAATACCTACGGACCAACATGGACAAAACGAATTAATTTATTTTAATTTTTGATACCAGTTTGTGTAACGTCTACGTCGCTATAACAGAAGTAATTTGCACACTAGCGTTTACAATTTTTTTTTTTTCTGTTTTACAATATAACTTAATTGAGATTTTGATTGTGACTTGCACAATGCATACTATCGATTCGCAATAAAATTGCGATTTTTAAGAAGAGGTATGCAAAAAAAACAAAAAAGTATTTCTGCCAGGTGGGATAATGATATCATATTCGTGCGTGTACATCGCAAGCGCGATGGTAAGTTAATTAATGATTTACCGAATTTGTTCAGGTACAGAACGGCAACAGCAGCTTTCCTTTTGTTTCGGATTTGCAATTTTAAATTGAAACCAATGTACCACATAAAAGCTTACACGTGTATGTGTGTATGTGTATTGTAATAAAATACAGAACGCAGGCTGCATTTTGGAAGGATTTTTTTTTTATTGAAGCTACTGCCTGATTCAACCAAAGGACAAAACCCTCCCTGTCATAAATTAAATTTTTTTGCTGTAATTAAATTTTACACAATATAATAATTCAATTCGATTGTCAATTGGAGAGTACCCACAACAGTTCCCAGTTTTGGAATCGAGGGATATTGTTATTGACTAATTAATTTTTACTTCTACGAAAAAATATGTTAAGAATTAATATAGAACAGATACTGTAAGATGTCTTTATACATATGCATGGTATATACATTTAATAGAGTTTGTTTATATAGTCAAGATCCAATATGAGCAATACTTCATTTGCTTTGATATACTTACCATTTATTTTCTTGATTGTTCTATATTTAGACATGAATTTGAATTATAAGCCTTCCATGTTCGTATATATTTAAAACTGTTGTCTATTTAGTCTTTTACATACCTTTTATCAAAATGTTGTTATTTTAAAGATGACTTCATGATAATTAAAAAAACATGCGGCCATACATAGGATCAGAATATCTGTGAGAATAGATACCATTCCCAGCGCAGTGAATTGAAAAGGTTTCCTGAATTAAAAGTAAATTTTCTAGAATATATATTCGGAAGCATTGTGTAAGCCTATATGTGCAATAATGAAAAGTAAACAAGCTCTTTTTATTCGTAGGTACAATAAATAAAGTGCACGACTGGGTCGTACATACTTGCACCATAATGGTATAACTGTAGAATCTTATAAGGATTAAAATGCAGGTCTTGCGCTTCCCCCTGTCCTAAATACTAAAAACCCATTTTCAAGAAAAACTTTTTTAGCAAAAATTAACCTTAAGTAAAGTACCCTTAATTTTGACGTTAGAATGAAAATTCCGATTTCGCCTCGAATTGTGTCCCACAGTCCCAGAAGTGGGACTAACATATGTCCCTGCGCCAGTTAATTAAATGGAATGAAAAAATTATACTCTAATGAGAACATAAACTACATTAACACAATTGATTATATTATTTTTAAGATTTTTTTTGTAATAAAAAATGATATCTTTCATTATATCTACACACATGTATACCACCTGTATATCAGATCCGTTGGTATAAAATTGAATGTAGTATCGCGTAAAGTTTGTTAAATATAAATTCAAGAGGTTTTTATTTGCAGAACTTACTCGTAAATATATACATACATACATATGCCTGAACAACACTTTAAGAAAAACTAAGCTTTCGATTCTAGATCAGCTTGTTACGCCAGTTAGCTACTATAATTAATTAACTTATTTATGAAAAAATGTATACTTAAAGAAATATTATCAGAATTTTTTGTAATGATTTGTTTTTTTGTTGATTTAGCTCTTTGCTTAAAAGATTTGAAGATATTTGTACCAGAAGCTGTCATTATGGGAAATGCGGCGACGTTGTCCTGCCAGTATGACCTGGAGCAAGTAAGTGATGTCATTTAAAACTACGTTAAAATTATGTTAAACTAATCTATGTATGGTGGTTGTGCTTAATTAACTGACTAAAGTTGAGACTACGATACGTTGAAATGGTGATACGAAAAGTCATAATCAAAAACTAATTTTATTAAATATATATTGACTGAGGCAACATGTTGAAGCGAGTACATTTTAATTGGAATCAAAATATTGTAACGAAAATTTAATTGTTGTAATAAAAAAAAATTTCAATACGCATATACCTGAATAGGTAATATATTTTAATAACAATCATAATAAAACACAGACAAATGTCATAAAGCGGTAAAAATTTTCCTCTTGATATAAAGTAGTAGTAATCGCTAGATATAAAGACACCATTTAATTTGATTGACAATTAACAGAAGTTAGACACACATTAATTTTTTCGTCTTTCATTGTTTAATATTACAGGCCGCTTTATACTCAGTGCGTTGGTATTTTGAAACGGAAGAGTTCTACAGATATGTTCCAAAAGAATCGCCGCCCACATTAGTGTTTCCAGTTTCCGGAATAAATGTTGATGTAAGTATATTAGTAGCAAACAATGAAATACAATAAAATCTCCGAACTAAAACGATTTGATTTCATTGAAAAGAAGTGCAAAATTCATCTCAATTAGTTTGTGCAGAATATATTCTCTTATACAATTAAATACTCCGGAATCCTTGTTGCTTAAATATTTATGAGCTAGAAAGGAGTTGGTTAACAATAGATTCTACAAAGTTAACTATTCTCTAAATGAACCAATTGCAAGATATTCACAATGGTATTACTTGGCGAGCGATATAATTGACTTTGATTAAAATAGAAATCAACTAACTAAATATTTTGAATTTAATTCAACCCTCTCATATTTAAAATTGTATGAGTAAATAGATTCCCGAAGTAAACGAAATGTACATACATTTATGGCTGGATGAATATGTACATATGTATATACATATCAAGAAAATGTCTGATTTATATTTCAGTATTCTTACTGACAACCTCGATTCCAACGAAATCAATCACCTGTACAAATCACTCGATACATATGTCTTTGCTTCATTTTAAGTTTGGTGTTTTAACAAAATATTTTTTTCCTCAAATATTTACATATATCTATGAAATTAAATCATATTTCCACCCTATAACCGTATAAACACATGCATGCTTACACATAGATGTACATATTTATGTATATGTACGTATGTACGAAAACTTTCGTTAGTACATGGTTCAGGGATATTATATTATGAATGTGCCATAACCAAACGTGACATAAGAGGTAGGCGGGCATTCGTTTTAGTTAAAGCGTTAACGCCGTTCCCAAAAATAATTTATCTGGAAATGAAGTCCTACTAATATTCGTTTTTACGGACCATGAAATTGAATTTTTCTGCTGTTCTTTTGCATTTTATTATTTTTATCGTTGCACACCGAGTAAAACTTAATTATTTTGCCAGTACCACACAGCGGTGCGGCGCTTTTTATTTTGACATTAAAGCTTTGACTAACAAGCAAAAGTAAAAATACGCAACTGTTGGGATTAAAGTGGCTTTTGTGCTAGGTATTCAATTATTTGTCGTTATTAATTTTTCTTAATTTTCTATTTCTTATTTATCATCATGTATGTATGTATGTATGTGAATAATCTCCTAAGACATTATTAGTAAATGAGCTGAATATATTATTAAGCGTACAACGTAAATAATTCTACCACTACATTCAAGGCATCCAAAGCAATTTCTCTAAACAACATCAAACATTACACTAGAAAAGAAATGTGTTAATTAAAGCAAAAACACACGCATATATGTATGTACATACATATGTACATATGTATGTATATATATTTGTATGTGTTATTGCAAATAAAAAAATCGGAGCCCCAAAAGTGAAATAAAAATAAAAACAAATTTTAAAACGTTGTAAAAGGCATCACTTTTTATAACGAAAACATTTTTGTGGATTCTGACGAGCAGAAAACAGTTGAAAATCACTTTGCTTCATAAAAATTCTGTAGCGCCACCACATTAAAATATTTTAATGAAAACATTCCATTTTTGCCAATTTAATTTCACTCTTCTCAGAGTGTTCAGTGTTGCTCTGTGACGCTGCTACAAATATATACATATGTACGTACACATTTTTGTATACATACATATATGTTTAACCTTATTATTCGTCTTTGGATGGGATGCGATTAAGTTACCATAAAATGTAGTCTGAGAACAAACCAAAAAATGGTAAAACAATGAACCCTTTTTGATGCTCTATAACCCAAGCAATTTAGAAATATTGTTAACATTGAGAGGGGAAGCAAAGGAAAGTGAATTCTCACTCATATAATCCATCAAAGAGGGGGAGAAAATGTCGACACAACGACAACTTGAAATCCTTGTCGGTTTACCTCTCACCGCAAATTGTAGTTATAATAACGCCCGCAATACCAAACAGGACTTACGCTGAGAAAGTTAAGAGGAGACCTCGTTCGAAAGAAGAAGGACGAAACTGACGTCGTATGTGAAAAGCCACATAATTTTAAAATGAACTTTTTCCGAAAATTGTTGACAACACGGATGGTGGATTTTGAACAGAGTCTAGTGTTCAGACATCCAAGTTGCACTTCCATTATTAGAATCTCATCGGAGAAGATAGCATGTCTGTGCTTGGAAGGGTTTCATTTTAATTTCCGTAGCAAACGTGGGAATAACATGAGGATGCCTGTATATCCGGTATCCAGTCCATAACTTTAATTACAAAATAGTACAACGAGCAAAAATTGTGTGCACATGCAAACGAACAGCATCGAGATGGAATATACCTAACCCTTTAGTTTCGAACATTCACTCTGTTTTTTATAACACCACCTACAAAAAGGACAACACATTCCATGTGAGGTTAGTGGATGCAATTCCCACCCCCAATCTCAGTGAAATGATGATAAAAAAAATCTTTCCTTCATTCCGTTGTCCTGTGTGGAAAATATTTTTTATTATTTCCTCTGCATTAAAATAAAATGCGGAATATGTGTATGTGTACATACAGTTTCAGTTCACAGCTAGGTGATATAACTGCACACATATATGTACATACGTGTAGCAACTGCAGCTAGAATTAACCAAAAGCCCTTGAATATTTCAGAATAATTACCAAGAGTTGATATACTCCATCCCTACAAGTAAAGCTCTGCATATCAGGAAACCACTCATTTACTCAATCCGTGGCATGTTTGCATTTATGTCCTTACAAAGATCCGGAATGACAAAACAATGCTTTTGAGGGTAAAACTAAGTGTGTTGAGTAAAAAGTGGTAACGGGAAAGTGGTTCCACTGTAAACTGCATATTTGTCCTTGTGGATTACTTCTTTTGGATTATTCTCGAGTAACGTGACCACAAATGCACGGGATAATTTACTCATCTTACATGACACACACATTTTTGCATGTTTTATAAACTCAGGATGTTGACTCTTATTTCCTGTGTAATTTACCACTATCCACAACGAATGTGAACAATAATGTGGATTTTCTACAAAGTTTTTGAAATAAAATTTGTTAAAAAACGAAAAATATTCTTAACCCATTCATAATGATAAATAGGCTGAGAAATAGATAAATACATAAATAGATAGATAAATAATTAAGAAAGCTGCATTATATAAAATATGATATTAGGTTATAATAGTTTGCCATATACTGAACAACATTTTAAACAAAGGCTTTCCTCGGCGATTCGGTAAACTGTAACAAATGAAACAATTTTTGTTTTGGATAACTTTTTTTTGTTTCTTTATATTTTGGATAACATTTCTGCGACAGACATCTGGCAAATTTTTTGAAATCGATGAATAGTACCGGGGAAAACTGGTCCTCATTTTCAAGTGTTCATTTACGATGTTCCTTTTTTAGTATATATATTATTTCACTACTACTTATAAGTTGAACCACATTTTATTTTGTACCCAACGCTACTTTCATAAGCGCTGCTTTATCCAATTATCTTAGCAAATTAGTTGCATTTAGAAACAAATAGAAATGTCTGGAACCGATCGTATAATACCCTCTTAAATATTTAATATTTTGAACGCTGTAAATAGTTGGGGGATTTTAAGATGGGTTAGATTTGTTCTGTTCTTCATTTTTAAAAGCTTAGATTTGCCAATTTGTGTCCTGAAAGTAGAAAATAGATTTTATTAACTATAACTGGTTACTTGAAATACGCACGCATATGCTTTCCTATCTCGATTCCTATATAACATACTAAGTCTCACACTTAGTACACCCTTCGAATGGGTTATAAAAAATAATTGTACTGATTGTGCTATGTTGTAGCCTTTTCCTTAGTTCCTTTTTAATTTGTCTCTTAATCCATCTTTTAAAACATCAATCTATACACAAACATCCCTTTAAGCCCAGAAGGTATATATGTATACGTTACTGGTCAAAATGGGAAATTGTGGAGATCAGTTTGTTAATCATCTTTCCTGAAGCGTGCGTCATATAATCAAAAAACAATACGAACTGTCTCATTTTTACTTAGATAAATTGGTTAAAAGTCATGGTTCCTAATTCTATTAAATGTCTTACTGTCACATCTGCATTCTAATATGCTTCTATATCACATCGTCTGACAACTGTCTCTAGTTTTGACATACAAATGCGATGTATTAACACATTTTCGTAAGTTAGATTAAATTTTATTAGGTATATCTTTATTTATTTCCATTAAAATTAAATAAATAATATTAGATTTTTTTGAGAATTTTGTAGTCGACAAAATACCCTTCACATTCTGTTACAATTAATATTTCTTCAGTTAAAGGTTTTTTTCTTCATAATTTCGTGAAACCTTTTCCTTAACTTTGTTAATTTTAATAAACAACTTGTGATATAATGTGCCTTTTGTATAATAACCCATTTCAAAACTCGGTAACTAATAAGCAGTTATCAAAATTCACAGTTTACACAATTGAACGGCCAACAAAAAAGGTAATGATTAAATATCAGGGTGGATTCCATAAGCGTTCCACTCAAATTTTTTTTGGAAGAAATTTGAAAACATTTTATGAACAAATTGCTATGATGCTTTCCCCTTTGTTCAGTTACGAGGAAATGTAATTACATACCATCAATCTTAGAAAAAATTTTAATTAAGGGCACAAATCCGCATTCTTTTTGTCCTTCGTGTTCCTTTGGTAAAATGCTTTTAAATAAGAGATTTTAGAATCCCTTCAAGTATTCCATTATAAATTTATTAATTTCTTCTTTTTGACTAAAAGTAAAAACAACAGAAATGTTTTGAAAGAAGGACTCCCATTTACCTTTTATTTTAAACTTGTATGAAAATCCATTAATGATAGAACACAATGTGCATTTTATATTTATGTATATATATGTATATGTTGTAGAGTTTTACGAAGGTCGTTTAATAGACACCTATTGATTATACATAAGCTCTTTGAACAACATTCATGGTAATAAATGGTAAATAATGGTTGACCATTATAAACTAGTAAAATATTTTGAAAAAGTAAAAAAAAAACAACTGCACTATATATAACATTGAAACATTTTTATAAATATAATACTCAAACAATCAAAGGTTTAGTTCTAATGAAGAATGAATCATACAGTCTCCATCGCAAGCCCATATACGTGTTTGGTTGCTATGCGACAGCAGATGGTTTATTCCCAAGACATTTTTAATTTATTGTTTTTGTTTTGGATCTTAATTTTAACAAACTTATGTGTTAAATAATAGATTTCAGTATTATATTAGCCATTTACATCCCCTAAATCTTATTTTACATAAAGAAGATTAATATACATACATATTTTGTTATCTTATAATACTTTTTTTTTAAATTTGCAGCTCGCGAATTCCGACTCTGCTTCAGTAACATTGAAGAGTGTTACACGTGAACTTTCCGGTCAATACCAGTGTGAAGTGTCAGAGGATGCTCCACTCTTCCACACTGACATAAGATCTGCAAGTATGCACGTTGTTGAATTGCCAAAAGAAGACCCGGTTATGCATGTTGATAAAAGTGTTATAAATGCGAATGACAATTTCAAAGCCATCTGTACTGTTGGACCATCCCACCCAACAGCGAATATTACGTGGTATATTAATGGGCGGAAGGTAAGTCAATAAATGTTTAATTTTGTTTATGTTCACACATATGTACATATATGTGCGTATGTGCATTTAATCCGAGACTTGCGCACAGTGTAATGAAATAAGACCGACTTACCAAAATTGACTTTATATCGGTTTTGAATAGTGTAATAAAAATAAATTTAATTTCTTGTCTCCGTACACATATCTGGTTACACACTATCTAGCGGTACTCTTAGCATCTGCATGAGATGTCATTCCGAGTATGAGTCGAAGAGATGTCCGCAGTATGAAAACCCATTAACCCACTAAGCAGGTCACTGTCCTACTGTTAAGATACAGTCGCCTGTCAGGCACCTATATAATGTAGAAACAAAGATGAGAATGTGTAACAAAAACCTCGATTCAATTTAAATTGTTGTTACGATTTACTTTTCCATATGTCATCTGCTGGTTTCATTTTAAATTACCTTTACATATTGTTTAGACACTGACAAGTTTTGCAATGTCAAAAACTGACGGAATTACAAAAATCTCGGTCTTCGGCAACTAAAGTAGTAGTAGTAGAATTGGTAAAACAAATAACCCTTCTATTCGGAAATGAACTTCGACGATCTTTGGTTCCAGCAAGATGGCGCTATGTTAGTGTCATAAAAACCATCAAAAAATCGATCTTCTGTCCACCAAGTTAACCGTTTTAGTGATGTTACTTGACTTCCATGGCACTTCGACGCCGTTTTACCTTTTACAGCCTGTCCTTAAATTATATTTAGTTTGATACATAATTTTTAAATAAAAAAACTTTAAATACGGCCGCCTTCCAATCTTCTCTACTGCTTCCAAATGTCCAGACCAATCGCTCTGGCATTCGCGATGGCAACCTTGTTGAGGGCAGTGATTCGAAGATCTTCTTTGCTTCAGCATTATTGTCTGTTCCCTCGGTGTGGCTGACCAAGAGTAGTCATCATGTTTTGGGTTTTCGGACTACATCCTGGTATAGCTAATTGAGTTCGTAGTTGTATCTTCTTTTCAATTCGTCTTTCTGAAATTCAATAAAAAATTTATCTCTCGAAAGTATTTAAAATCATTTTTGCATACCTACGTGTTTATTGTTGCGGTTCTATTTAGTAAAACTGACAGGTTGAATGTTTTGTAAAGCATCCAAACCAAACTAGCAGGAGTTTCCTAGGATAAGTCTGCACCGAATCTCCACTAAGGTGTCCTTCGTATAGTAGGTATATACTCCGAGGTAGGTAAAATCTTTAACCACTTCGAAGTTACTGCAGCCAACAGTGATGTACTAATGCTGCTTTGACGGGGCGTTCGGAGTAGTTGATGATGTCGATGTTATCTGAGTACCCCGGCAGCTGGACAGATTTGTTAAATATAATTTCTTTCGTACTCACACCTGACGTGCACATCTGTTCCAGCGCAAAACTGAAGAGCTCAAATTCTTAAGCTTTGTTTTTCTACCATTTTTAAGTTCGAAATTTTATTAAAATGATTTCCTAGGATACGTTCTTACAACTAAAAATGTTCGAAACAACAGCAACACATTACACTACATATGTAAATATATTCAATATTGATGCTGTTCTTAATTTTTTATTTCATTTACATCGCCATTTTACTTGTAGGAAATTTTCTTTCTAATTTTAAAATTAAGGCTTCTCCTTAAGGCCAATTATAGTAAAAATTGATTTTCTTGAGAGCAGCACTAACGATGGCATAAAGTATTTATTTAAATTTTATATTATATGGCCACTATGGTGGTGGAAAAGCATCCTTAAATCATGATACTAGATCCACAAGTTTTGTGGTCTTTATATTTCATCGCATTGCTTATCATTTTCGCGGAACATCCTATGAATTTGATGGGTAGTTTTAAAGCTCAAACAATCATGTAGACAATTTTTCAAAAATGATCTTTCCACGCAAATATTTCAAATATACACGCGAATTTTACAATTTTGTTTGCAAGTAAAGTACTTTATATTAGTATTATACAAAAGTTCTTAAAATTATCAAAAGACTTATAAGCGGATTTCTTCCCGCATCCCTTTTTAAATATCAAATAAGTATATTTTACTTACGCCATATTCACCTGTCAAATTTGTTCATCAAACCTTATTCCATACATGCTCGATACCAAAAAATATTTATTAAGAACATTTTGGCCGAGAAAGAGACAAGTATGACCTCTGCTAACGAGATTCGACCAATGCATCGACGATAAACAAGGAAAGCCGATCATTTTTCGGCTTACGCATTCATTTCTTCACAGGGCTAATTTTTAGTCTATCCCTTTCTGACATTGAGCAGAATTGTCTTCCCAGTTTCTTTGTCTAACATTCATTCGCTTATGAGGAAAATAACCCAGGATTTCTGGGCTTTCTTGGATGAACATTTGATGGGTAGAGAGAATTTAACTGCCAACAATTGTCTGGAGAGGGGGTTTTTGGTAATTGGAAGTGGAAGTGGTGGAGTTGAAGTATACATGTTTTCAATCGAGGGAGGTTTTCTTTTATTGTATTCAGGCAACAAAATATGGCAAAGAAAATCAAGTTATAAGGGCATTGTAGAGGATCCAAGGGCGTTTGAAATTTTAAACTTGTTGCATATAATTTCTTTTAATATGAAATGACAGTTACAGTTCGTTTCCAATCACTTATTAATTATTAAAGTGCGTAGAGAAATGAATGAAAATTTTGTTTTTTTTTAATTCTTGTGAATTTTTGTAAACGCACCATGAATATAATTTTTCGGTGTATTTCCGTTTACTTTAGCTATAGGATGCAATTATGGCAGTTAATCCACCTTTGTGGGACAAAAAGTAAATACGCGTAAGGGATGTTTTTTTTATGGAGGCGGGGAATTAAAATTAAAATAAAACATACATATAAAAGAGTTTTATTGTAATATGCATGAAATTGGCATACGAAGAAGAACTCTCAGACCGGACACTTTTGTCTACTAAAATACCCCTTCTCACAGCAATTTGAAATAACTTAAATTTTTTTAAACAATTTTCGCTGAACTCATCCCTAAGGTAGTATAGAAAATGTTGAACGATCCCTTGGTTAGTTCAGTTTTCATAGATCAATTATTTTCCTGTTTCTGATGTGGTTCGATCTGAGCATGATATTGAGTAACGTAGAACTTTCAAACTAGGCTTTTCAATATAGTCGGTAAAAGTCTACCATCATTATAGTTATCAACTGTACCATACCATCTTTTTCTCTGATTGCAATGTGAATTTCATATTGAACGAGGGCTTAAAGAATCTTTAATCTTACAGCCAAAGTGTTTATATGTACATACATATATGTGGATGCATATGAAATTATGTAGATATGTATGTATGTAAGCAGAATGGCGATTTGTCAATAATTTGCCGATCCGTACTTACAGTAAAACTTAAAGTTATTTGCCTGGAAAAAACATATAATTCGTAGATAATACCTACGGCTCAAAAATTATTGAAAATTACATGTACTCGGATACAAGGGTTTTTTCTTATCTTAAACTAGGACCAATGCCATTCGGATGCCAGTGTTGCATAGGACAAGCTTGGTTATGACATTTAAACTTGTTCTTTAAGTATTGCAAGGGGTAAAATTTGTAAAAAAAAACTGTTTTCTGTAACTCGAACCGCGCTTATTATAATGCGATGTCCTAACCACCAAGCCAGGCAACCCACTCAGATGTTTAGTTCCTCTTTATGCATTATGCAACGGATTTTGTGCGCAGAAGAATTAGAAAACAACTTTCTATATGCTCTCTTTTAGAAAGCTCAGTGTGCTATTATTATAATAAGTATTTGTCATTACATTTTCATGAAATAAGTTGTACTATAGAACAGATTACTAAACAATTAAATTGGTTTCTCTTATTTTTTTTTTAATAGGTCTATAAGACTCCCTTTCAGCGGATAAGCCAAGAATCTTATGAAGGTTCAACTACCTATTCTTCACTTGAGATATATCCCCACAGCCAGATACTCCAAGGCTTATTTCAAGCAGTGCCAAAGTATCAAACGAGCATTTTGCTCCTCTGCGAAGTCTCCATATTGCATGTATTTCATAAGAACGTCCAACAACGAATTTTGCTTAGCATGTCGTCCCATACAACAAAATCTCCAAGTTATCTGGGCCTGGAAGGGACTAAACAAAATGGCGACCCAGATAATTCTGCATTTACTGGTAGTTCAGACTGGATAAACAAAAGTTCTTACTCATATGTAGTGATATGTGTTGGAATAATAAAACTGCTCAATTATGCACAGAACATAACTTCGCGAAATACGTCCTTTTATCTGTGACAAAATTTGTATAATTTTAAGAAAAATCCATAAGAACTATAATAACATAGATAAGTTATAGTAAATATACAAAAATATGTTACAAACAAACACAAATATTTTTTTATGTTCAGATTTAATATTAAAATCAAAATGATAAAAAGCAGGATAATAAAATGAACTGCATTAAGCACTTAGGTATCGTAAATTAAGTTGCTTCTGAGAAAAAAGTTGGCAGTATTATAAAAACGTAAAATATATTTCACTTTGCTGTATAGGTAAGTAGAAATTTGTTTAAACGGTCGTGAGAAAATTGAATTTATATTTATTTTTCTGCTTGATAGCAACTGATTTTAAATAAAATTTGTTTACATGAAACGGCAAGGGTAGAAGTGGTTAAGCACTGCGTTTTGTTTACATTTTTTTAAATTTAGATTCGACAATAAAATAATGTACTTAATCTCCTGTTTATTAACTTGGTAATTAGCTATAGCACTGGATTATTAGATACGTTTTAGGGTGAATATGTATAGATGGTAAAGATATTAAGTTTTTGTTTGGGATGGAATCTCAAACGCAGAGGTCTTGTTTTGGTCTGGTTATCGCGGATAATCCAAACATTGCGTAAATTAGTAACGCAATGCGTTCCGCATAACGTTTTCTCATTTTAAATTTAATATTAGACATTTTTTATATTTAATTTGCTTAGAATTTTGTATCTCGTCCTGTAACTGTGAAATAGTAACACATGCATATGTGTGCGAGCAATATTTTGGGAAAAACTTTGCCCACTATCATCCATCAAAAAATATACTGTATTTAGCAGTATCTTCCTAACACTGTCATCATTTTGCTAAATAAAAAAAACTAAAATGCAATGCACATTGAATGTATTACGTGGGAATCAAAACGAGAAAACTGCAATATATATTTATTTTTTTCATGTATTAAAATTATTTTAATTCAAATATCCAACACCTGATTTTAAAAATATTTTTTTTAATAACCGATCCAACAAATTATGGAAGTGAATATATTTATTCCACTTTACTATTATATTACAACTAATCTACATATAAAATGATTACCTTATTGTACATACATATACCTAACGTAAGGTATGTATTCAAATTTTACATATATATGTCAACGAAGAGGAGTACATTTTAATCATATTAATTTTGTTTGAGTCGACTTAGTCGATGACATGATTATTCTTAATTTACAGCATATGCTGACCATCCATACCTGCAAAAACTGCCGGCGGTCTAATAGGCTTTTTTGAGTTTCCAAGTAAGAAAAATTGAGTATTAATTATTGATAGTATATCAATTTCTATAAATTGAATTGGAAAGCAAAATATGTAAAATGTCTTATTTAGACAATAAAACGATTTGTTTGTGCCAAATATATTTGGGGAAAAAAGCATTTCACTAAATCAAGGGAAACTGCTTATTTAATTTGTGGCAGTATAATTTATAGAAGCTTGAAAAAGCAAAATAAATGACAAACAAGAATTTGAAATATGTGTGTAATTAATTTGCGTATGTTTACCGTAGAAGGGTGCAAATATTAATTGTTAGTTGTGATTATTTAAGTAGAAGCAAGAAAAATAATAAGAATAATAAAACGTATACATTAAAAAGTAAATTTATCGCATGCCATTTCCATAATAAAAGTATTGTAAAAGTTACTTATAGTAAATAAAATAATATTGATAAATAAAAAAATGAATTTTAAATAAATTCCTATTTTTTAATTCAAATGAGTTTTTAACGTGTACTACGCATCAAAGAAAAGTATCCATGTACACCGATTCTGCAGTGTAATAAAACTGGGCTAAAGTTACAATTTCGAAGAACCACATCTTACATATGTACATGCTTATGTGGAAATGTATATAATTATGTAAGTAAAACTGAAATACACAATGTCATGCACCATATGGTCCATAATGGGACAAATACCTTAAGTGAGAGTAAGAATTGTATGTACATATGTTTACTGCACATATTTCTATGGGTACGGCCATGACATGTGTACGTTTTCAATGCACCAGATGACTTACATTCAATAATGTTAGTATTCGGGTGTGACCAAATGGAATGGACTCTATATTAACATATTAGACAACACAAAACATATGCATATGTATGTACGTATCCACTAAAAATTATTTAAACACAAAAATTAAAGGTAAGAAGGTATGTAATTGAATATATGTTCAGAGAATTGTTGGACTGAAAAACGAGTAAATCTATAAGTATCTCGAATATCTATTAGAATATAGTCTATTCTGAGACTATACAGACTACAATAGTAGTCAATCTATTAAGTTTAGGCAGATTACGCATTCCCTGTAGGCCTTGTAAGAATTAGTGCACATAAATACCTTTAAATAAATAAATCAATAAATTAAACTCATGAAGATAGAAAGTTAGAAGAAAATCTTTATCTTTGTATTACCTTTAGGTAAACACTCCGAAAAGTGTCTTCATTGATATGAACCAAAACTTGTGCGCGTTGTATGTATGTATGTGCATGATTATACGTTGTCTTCATAATCCCCACAGTTTAAGATGACTGCTGGAAGGTACTTCCTAAATCTTATGTAGATAAAGAGACTAAGAAACACGTTTGCATTTGACATTTTCTTCACACCAATCTGATATTATTTAATTAAAGCTGAATGCTTATCCAACATATGTTATGCATGTGCAAATCAAATATAAATTATAATCCCGAGTGACACTCCAGTAAACTGCCACTTATCTATAACTATGTCCATTTCTTTGATTGGTTCTGTGTCTGTCCCGGAGCATATGTTACCTCGGCAACTCATTATGTGCATACAGCAAAGATGTTAACAGATATTCGGACAGTCTGTGTGACATGTATATATGTATTTCTATACGCTGCAATCAAATTCACATTACACCATTAAAACCAGTAATTTATTTTCTCTAACAAAACCAAAACAGCATATGCTACAAATGGTCACTTGTCATTACTGCATTAAAACGTTGAAAGGCATGGGTATTTTCAAAAGTCTTTAAATTATTTAAAGCGTTTACTATTTAAAAGAAACGGAAAATAAACCGCAAATGTACGACTAGAATATATGAATTTGATTTCATTATTATCTTTTGGTTTATATCCAACAGTGAATTTCTTTATTTTCAGGGATCGGGTGAAACAATGCTAATATACAGAAAGTGTAGTTCATGGAAATGAAATCCACTGTAAGACAGTGAAAAGCATTTATTATTTAATTCCATTTTACATTGCCAAACAAAATCAGCCCTTCTTTCAGTCAAGAAAAATCAATTTGTACAGACCTTAATTTAAACAAAGACAAAAGAATAAGCAGAGGGAAAGTTTCAGAATAATGCTCTTATTAAAAGGTTGAGGGTGGCACTCGTGATAAAATTGATGATTAAGTTCACGAAATACAAATTTAAAGAACTTTTAAACTTCAAGCAAATGCTAGATCTCAATCGTCATAAGAAAAAACATATTTTAAAGTAAATGTATTCTTTTAAAGTATTTAAGTTGTATTCACATTCGCGTGGATATATGGGCAGATATTAAGATTCATAGAAATTTATTTCAAAATTCGAAAACGAAATTCAGCATAAGTTCGAAAACATATGTATACATACGTAGGTACATACATTTCGTTCCTTTACTTTTTTTTTCTTAGCGCATTTCAATTAAGTGACTTAAAGATAAAGTTTGAAAACATCAACCTTTTGATTTATGGTTATTAACAGAAGACTCTTTATCCATTTAAGCCTTTGCTTCATGCTGACTTAAGGGTGATAACATAAAATATTATACTGGCGAAAAGTGAAAATTTGAATCTTTCACCAGTTAAAAAAAAAACAGCATGTAAAATTGATACAACCATTACAGTATAAATGTACTGTAAATATCGCATGTGATGCCTAAAATAATGTGCTATGTAATAAGTAGGCGGCCATAAAAATGTTTGTTTTCAAATTTCACCACGGTTGCTCCCGCCAACATTCCATATAACATGTAATTCGCTTGTAGTAATTTTATAGCTGATAAGGTTCATAAATTTATGGAGTGTCACTGCAAAATTACCACTACGAGAGAAGTTGGCGGAAACTAAAAAAAAACATCGAAAAGGAGAATGCGAGTGTTTTTTACTCATACACTACGTATGTACATATACATATACATACATACATAAAAGTACTATGTATGTTCTGTTGGTCTATTGAGTAGTCTGTTATGATATAATCACGGCACAGTCAACAACAATTGGGGAGTATGTAAAGAGTTATTTTTATCGATCCTTGTTCTTCCTATTTTTTTTTTGTCTTCTCCTTCTTTTATCTTTGTGAAATATGAGATATTTTGGAATTTGACATAATAAGATTCATTCGCAGAATCGCAGAATTCATACATTGTACACACATAAATCAAGGAGGTCGAGACAAAAATATTGCCAAAGCATTTTTCTACTATGACGCACTGTGTAAATATCATTAAAAATTGTCCTTTGTTTTCTGATAGTTCAATACACTATATTCTTCTATAACTATATAGACGTAAAAACTTTAATTGGTTTAGATACCAGAGATTACATTTTGAAATCTCCTTTTCACATTTACCTACAAAACTTACAATGCTGGTAACTAGTATTGGCATGGCGTTGGCATATTTGTTTACCTAATACAGAAAAAAGAAAAAAAAAATTTCTAGAAATTAATTTAAATTATCTCACTCACCACCCATAGATAAATTAAGACCTAGCTCACCTTTCGAGGTATTTCAGGATATTTAGGTGACTACTACTAATTGGAGGAGGAAGAAAATTTCATTAGCCCTACACAGTCTCCAGATTTAAACCTAAAAGAGTCATTATGAGAAGATATGTACGTGTAAAATATGTGTTGTTATTTTGTATGTTATTCAGTAGCCATAGTGCTTAATTGATATAAATAATAATAAAAGTTTAATAAAAAATAGATTTAGTATCTCGTGCTTTTTTTATTTTAAATACGAAAAATGCAAAAATTAGATGGTAATTTCAAACTTTTAGACGCCAGTTATCATTGTATTTGAATCCAAAAATATAGAACCACCTGTTTCGTCTGATTGAAAGGGAGAAGGATATAGCATCACACGATCCATTCCGGATAGATTATAGCCTTATATATATGTATGTATGTACATATACTATGTTCTCAGAATATATAGAGTTTGATTCATACATATGTACACACTATGTGTTGCATATAGTCGAGATATAACCTATAAAGTATATATTGTATATTCGTGACCACTATCAATAGCCAAAACGATTGGGTCGTCCGACAGTCCGACGATAGAAGGATAGAATTTTATCAGAAAAAAACAGTAAAAGTGTACACATTGACAACTTTACTATTTTATGTGAAATAGAAAAATTTTATTAACACCAAACATTTAAATTGGCAATGTAGCCCACGTTTCATGCCGTTTTCATAAAAAAAAAACAGACAAATGGCTATGTTGATATGTACATGGCAATGGACCTAACTAATTCAAATATGAAATATAATCAAAATCGTTAGACCCATTTTCGAGAAAATCATTTTCTTTTAAATCGGCCCTAAGCAAAGTACCTCAAAAATGACTCTAACGATTTTGATAAAATTTGATATATGGGTTATTTTGGGTATATCCTAGAGAATGACATGCCACGTTTTACGTAAAAATTCTAATAACGGTAATATTGAAAATCGGCTGTTTCTTGACTATTTGGTAGGCGATTGGGCTTAAAATAAATATATGACAAATATAAAACATTTACAACGAAATGTCATACACAATTTTGAAACAGCCTTGCTCACGTTTTAAAACTTTTCAGTATTTTAATTTTTGAGTATAAATTGAAAAAATAATAAGACAAAATTGATAAGAAGTTTAATTCTCTATAATTCATTCATACGTTATACGAAATCTATAAATTAGAATAAAAAAGTATAAAAAGGAAGTGGGGAAAAATTAAACGATATTAATTTAATATCATCATGTGATTTCCAGTACTCCCTTTAAAAAGAATCCGCAGGATCGTAAATGCATTCTTCGGTTTTGGTTTATTCGGTTATAATAATAATCATAAAACTCCAAGTCGGTGACGTCATTAACTGGTAATCAATCCCTTCAACAAGATGGAGAGCATTTGGTTACACTAAGGAGACTGAACAATGCTAAGCAGAATACAGCAGAAGAAAAGGGTGTGAAAATATCCTGAGGAGAATCTCATCAAAAATTTATGATCGATTTTTGAATTTTCCTTGTAGCTCCACATTACTCACTTATATTCCTTCTTCTTTCTAAAGCTGTAAAATCTTTATGGGTTCGGTAATCATATTTTCTTCATGTTCTCTGCAGTTGAATAATATTTGAGTTAAGGACAAAATGTGCATATATGTACACTTCTAATGAAATGATTCAGCGTCCTATCATTAGCCAGAATTCACCCAAATTTGAACGTGGACACAGATTTCTCCACGTATTTTTACTTGCACCTTCATATATGTATGTACATATGTAAGGCAAGTATTGGTCTCCTGAAATGTCCTGAATTTCGAACTCGAGATTTTAATCAAATTTGAGAATACTATGATGGAGAAATTGAAGAAGTAGGTTCTCCAATTCTGTCTGTCTCGACTGGTAAAAATAAATGTTCTCAAACCTTTTTTGTATAAGTTACCATAGCATAACATGTTTTTCCGTAAGAATACATATGTATAACGGTACTTTTGAAAATTGGCTATTTCTCTAACGATAAGGCTTTAAATTAAGAGGGTATTAAAACAAATGTAAAGTAATGGAGTACCAAGACTCTGAGTTTCATTTCCAAAGAGCTGTTGGTAATACTTACAAACCTGATTTTTATGGACGAAGTAAAGAAAAAATCATACAAAAAGTTGGTTAAATCCAGCCTTAAAGAGGGTGGGATGTGAATATGGAATAATGAATAATTTGTATTCCTAAATATTTGGTCGTAATGATTTTTCTCGATTTTTAGATCTAATGTTAATTTCTTCAAACTGTGGACAGGTACCACAAAATCATGAGAGTTGCTTAGAAAATGATCATATAAATGCTGGGAAAGTAAATGAATCCAAAACAGACAATTGTTTTTCCGACAAATCGTCTCGACTAAAATTTAGATAAGTAACGATTCTTTTCCTTTTACTTCGATACATTTTTGTGTGACTCTGAACAAGTATATTCGAGCACGCGTTCATATGCTTACATATGTATATGTATGTATGTATATACATATGTGTTTCTAAATTCTATGTATAAACGAGGCCCTATCGTACCTTCGAGCAGCGTTCCATTAATAAAACTAATACTTTATTAGGACTAAAAAAAGGTTATCGCTTGATTAGATTAATTGTAATGTTGTGTTACGTTTATTTAAACAAATGGTCTTAAAAACACAATAAAACTAATTAAAATTGAGAAAAAATACAGAAAGAAAAATTAAAGTCCAATTTCGTAAACAAGTTATAAACAAAAAATTTTACAAACCATTATCCTTAAACATAGTGTGACCGTATTTTGTTAATCAAAATTAGAAGCAAAAAGTACGGATGGGAAATAAGGAATATTAAATGATTTTAAGTGGGTTGTTTACTAAGGGTTTTCTCTTCATCGTATCCTACTTCAACCGACACCGAAAATTTCCCCTAGCGATTTAAGAGAGTTGTTGCATATCCAAAGCATAACAAAGTTAAGTAAAATTTTATTAACTCCAATTAATGGCTAGATGGAAGGAACTTGTCGCAGCGGTTGTTCGGTGCTTTCTACTACGCGATGCTGGTTTCCCCGAGGAACCCTTTTCAATTAGTCAATCAGGATTGTTTGATATTCCGTTTTTTTTTATAAATTAGTTCTTTTTTTGGTTAGCTGTAGAGCTAAGGAAGCCGTAATTATGTTTGCGAATTAAAATTTAAACTTAACTCGTTTCCGAAACTGTATTATCTTATCGATATTCTCATGTATGCAAATACCTTGGAGTTAGTTGTTAAGAAAACGCTTTTTAATAAGAACCCATAACCTCACATAAAACATATTCATATTTATTTACATGTACATATGTACATATACATATATGTGCATACAAATATATGTATGTATGTACCTATCTAAATTATTGTTACTGCTTATGGAAACGAAAGAAATAGCTATAGCTATTTGAAATGATCAGAAACTCTTCAAACCCCTGGCAAAATTGTTTATCTTAAATGCGCATTACTGAGAACAAGTGTATAAGGGAGAAAACTCAAGTAAAAATCAGAAGTTTCAGAGGAAATATTCACATCATCAGATTGCGGGTAGCAATGAATAAAGCGTACTTGACGTCAAATAAATTTCTACATGGGTAAACAGGACGTGATTGGAAAAGAAAAATAAAAAGGAAACATCATTTCATATGCAAGAGTAAATTTTTCTATTCTTTGCACTTTTTATTTTGTTCGTTTTTTTAAGGTTTTGATTCTTCGTATAGGAATATTTAAAATGGAAAATTCGACTTTGATTTTTATTATTTGAACGCGGTAACAATCTGTGTATGAATATTTTTATATTTGCGCTTTGTGAGCAGTTTTTTAAAAAAAAAAGTCCATGCATGTGTAGGTTTTCTTTGTATAGATATATTAAATGTTCCCTCTAGCCTTTATATAAAAGAAGTAATACGTATTGATTACACAGTCAAATGTGTAGAGTGTTAGATGTGACAGATGACTTAAATGAAATTAAGTCCTATATTTGTACAGTAGCGAAAGTTATATGGAGTACTGATTCTGTCATAATTAATGACCTTAATAAGTATTTTTTACGAAGAAATTGTTGTTATAAAAAATACGAATGTTGTGAGGAGCTAGGCCCTGAGGTCCATAGACCTGTTGCCAACCAATAAAACGGAAAAGATGTAATACTCGTACAATAGAAAAAGAAATAAGCTGTTAAGGAATTTATTATACATATGTATACTATAATCCAGCAACAAAAAAGGTAATGAACCTATTTTATTTATTCCTTTAGTGTTTTTTTTTTTTAAATAAGAGTATTTGAATAAAAACAAATCTAATAAAAAGTACATGTTATTTTTTTTCTTACTCATTTTTGTCTCAATACATATGTTTATACATATGTTTATACATATGTATATACTCGGTTACACACCGGATAGCAGTTCCCTGAGCATCTGCATGTGTGGGCGAAGAGCCTTTACAAGACGCAAAATGTACTACAGTGTATAATGCTTTCAACGCGTGAAGCAACGTAAGTTCCACTAAGCCACAATGGAAGTACATTATATCCCAAATGGACTAATTAGGGTAACTATTCTTAAGATTAGAAAATTATATTTACTTAAAAGACATTTTATAAATAATTATACAAAAACATATATTAAGGCATATGTATGTACATTATGTGTATACATATGATGAAACAGTTTTAAAACAGCACCATTGGTAAGTTCATCCCCACAGTACTAACGTTCCGAAATTTATTGATGGAAAACCACTATTAAATAAGATTTACTAGATGCACCAAATACCTTGCGCAATTTTCACTTTCAACAAAAAAAATCGACATTTCAAATAAAATATATTGGAAGGGGAGAGAAATTTTATGAATTCATAGCGAGCTTTTCATGGGTTGATTCGAAAAAAAAATTCAAAACTTCACGTTCCATCCACATTATTTGAGAATAAAACGTGTCGAAAGTGTTGAAATAGTGTCTTATTGAGAGAGATTCAATTTGTTTTGGCAAACAATATTTGTTCAAAGATGTTTCAATGGAATGGCACTCACATGTGTGATATGCGGTAGTGTGTTGTGTACATTGGAATCGCCTGATTAAATATTCTTCCTTTCGATTATGTGACCCATACAAGGAAATTGGTTTTTGGATTTTGAATTAAAACCAACTTTTTGTGGCTGGTAGGAAAACATCTTTCAATGCGGAGTTAAATACAAGGGTTGAAACCGATACCTACAGTGTTGTTATCATTAATAACAACAACAATCAAAGAAAAAAAGTAAAAATAAATAACTATTTTATTGTGCATGAAATAAAATAGTTTATTTTTAAATTAAAGGATACAAAGTGTGTTTTGTATATATACTCGCGAATAAAATGAAACATGTAGAAATAGGGGTAAAACGTACAGCTCTCTTTTCGCGCGAAGGCACTATTCAGGTGTAGAAGTCAATTCGGATCGTTAGCTTTAATGCCACCTTTAATAACAATTTTAATTATTGCATACATACATATGTTGATATACTCCAGCAGGCTATTGTTTGGAGTTCTATAAAAAAAAAATTGCACAAACCAGTTTATTTTTTAGATAAATATGAAGGAAGCCTAAATCGTGCAGGCGTTGATGTTGTTCTGTGTTGATTTAATCTGCAATTGAAAATGAAACATCCATATTCTAAATTTTTAAATTCATAAAATTTGTTTCATGAAGCCTTTAAATCTAGGGTCTAGTCCTCGCTCGCTACCTTTTTATCTTCGAATATAATTTCAAATGCTTTTACCTACGTACATATGTGAATAGATCATTTTCCGCTTTTTATGTACAAAATTCACCTCTTCTTTTGCTGACATTGACGTTTTTTATTTGGACCTAAAAATACCTGTAGGGCAAATATTGATTTCCCGAAAAATTTCAAATTCGAGACTTTAAGCAAACTTAGTATTCCTATAATGAAGATGTTCAACAATATAGATCCGTTTATTCTGTCCGTGTGTGCTGAAGCATATCTGGACTTTGTGATGCTACAATCCTAAAATTAACATCTGAGTAATATACATCAAGTGCAAAACGATGGTAAACTATATTTTTAAATTGTCACGCCCAAAAAAAGGGCAAATATTTAGCGCGACAGATCCATGGCCTAGTTTTTCACAACCATCCGTGTTGTGAGTATTATATGCTTTACATGAATGGAAGGGGCGTACTGTTGACGTAATACCGTGTCTGCAGGGAAGTTTTGTTTTTTATTTGAGAAGCTTTTTGAAATAATCTTGAATGTTTGTCACTTGCGAAAAGTAGGACTGTGAACGAAATTTTAGTTGTTGCCTAGGAATTGAACATGGAACCCATCGCTCCGTATTCCAGCACACTGGAGCACCGTTTTGTTTTTAAGTTGAATTTTCAAAACACCTTTCTGTATATTGTACATAACCACGAGCTCTAGCCAAGTGCCTACAAATTACTTTCTTGTGTCAGCTAACAGATTATGGTTGAAGCAGTGTTGAGGTTCTTTGGGATAGAGATTGGTTTCGCACAATGTGCAGCAAAAGTAGACGTTGCTCATTGAAGCGGACTAACTTAACTAACGAAACTACAGTTCCTTTGGTGACTTTCTACTGATTTGATGTCAAAACTAAGGTTCGCGTGTGCTAACTAGTACGAAATTTTCTTAAACTCGAGTTTCTTATAAACCCAACGCGTTAAGCAGAGCCCTTAAAAATGTTGTTTTATGATGCTCTCAAATAAATTGACTAAAATATCACTATGCCTCAATTGAGACTAAGGAGGACGGCGGAACGCTTGCACTCGTATGGGATTTTCTAACAAAAATAACAATTTTTTAAAAATTATAACCAAGTTAAATAAATTATCAATCTAAGAAATAAATTTCAGAGTCAATACGAAATTACTAAGCGAAATAACTGCCGGTATGGATCCTCTATTTTACTGCTCGCTTCGACCAAGTAAAAAAACGAAATACTGCTTAATATTGAGAGATACAATTTTCCGTGTTTTCAATAATTTATTTAACATTTGATATGCGTGCATGTGTGCACATATTTATGTATGTAAATACATGCTTAAGTAGTATACAAGAAACTTGATTATGTGTATAGGGGAATTATTAATATCCTGACTCAATTAGTTCTACTTGTTTGGATCTTTCGTTCATGTTATTCGTCAAGCAATTATTCATCATAAATTGCTACATAGTTCTTCTCGTAATTCATATTGCACTCAATTGTATATATGTATGTTTTTATGTATGTACGCACATATATAAATATGTATGTACAAATGTACATTTTTATACACCACATCACACACGCCTGCACATTGATTTGGGAGCGGTCTAGAACGATTAATCTACATATGGCAAATGAAATGTGTTTCCTTATTCCATGATTGAGGGGGGATTTTGAACATTACTCTAACATAAGCGTAAAGCATACTCAAAAACCTTTAAACTTTATAGTGAAGTACCTACGGTTCAATTACTAGAGCTCACCAAATCGGTCCATGAACAGTAATATTGCCTATTGAAAGCGCAATTTTTTTCTCACCATGGTATTGTAATTTTATTCGAAGTGTCTGTAGTAGTGCCGAGTTGAGGTATAGCAAAGAGAAAATACATTTCGCAACGTTGTCATTGAAGTTGGAACGGTCTTGTGCCGTGTATTCTGCGTTTTGCAAACTGCATATTTGCATCTTTTGTATGGAGCCAAGATATCTAGGACACTGCATGAAGGATTCGTATGTCTTCTCTGCGGCGCGAATTCAAGTACTCGATGACATTATGTAGAATACCCGCGCAGTGGGTGTTTCCGTGGTGTTTTGGCAGCACAAGGGTTTCACAGTTGCAGATATTTTTCCAATTCACTTCCACTGGTAGCCCCCATATTTCTTTTACTATTTATCTTTTTATTTTTACATGCACACTATACATTTGTAAGCATATTATACAAAATTGTACAGGACTTCCTCGTACTTGGCATCGTTAGAAATGGGTTCCCAGTTATGCACACCATGGTAGGCGTATGTTTTATTTTGGTTGACTTCTTTAATTTGTCTTTGGTTGTCTACTACTTTGTTTATGGGAAACAATCGGCGCCAGTTGTGGACATTTTAACAAGCACAACAACTATATTTGAGTTGTTTATCCCTGTTTATAGAAATTCTCCACTGTAAGGCAAAGGGAAATATGTACAATAATTTGTTTCATGCCCATTTTTGCTTAGAACGTTGTTTGAGTACTTCGCTGAAAGAATATGAACAGGATTTCTTTTAAGATTAGTTTAGTATTTTAATCCCTAAAATAAATAAGGGATGATTTTATTGGAAAAGATAATAAATACAACATGTGTGTGTAACATTTGTAAGTCTATAAATACATATTTATGTACGCATCTAGACGTCATATTGAAACGTATCAGTGATAATGTGTCTGCGATGTCGAGACGGGGGTGTGGGACGTTCTTTTTTTTTAACTTTGTTGCAAGTACATATGTATGTATGTCAATTGTATGTACTTTTAAAGGATTGCTCCCTCTTAGGTAAAGTACACACTATTAGTCCGTGCACACGTTCTGAATTGTATTGGCAATTACCTGGACTGATCCCAAAAGTAAAGTACCATCATAAAACTACAAAGTTTTTTCGTGGATTTTCCAGTTTCGATACCTACATATGTTAATTCGCTGTTTGGATACCTAAATTCATTGTTGGAAGACCCAAATTTACAAAAATTGTATTTTTTGATGACAGTTCTTGACTTTTAGTTCAGATCGTGGGCACAGACTGATAGTATGTAGTACTCAACTTTAAGAATGATGCTAAAAAATGCAATTTCATTAAAGGTGTTGATTGAAATTTAAACCGAAGTTGATAAAAATGTGCGCATTCTGAAACATTATGATGCCAGGCATCCTTTATACATATGAACATATGTATGTATGTATTTCTTTTCTACATATCTAAATGGTGTCACATGCGGCCTTAAAATGAATAAATGTGTTAAATACACACTAAGGGCTCATAAAAATTGGTAATAAGTACGCTAAAAAAATTGTAATAATAACAGAAATTATTAAGTACATTTTTAAGAAATTATTAAGTACACCCTTCACATTCAATGGCGAATGCATAAAGCATTCAAAGCCTACAACACACAAAAAAACAACGAAGAATGTTTCACCGAGTTTTCGTCCGTGGGTGTGTGCTTACATGTGAAAATATAATTTCGTTCCCTCCTCCGTCGAACGCTTCACCGATTAGCATGGTCATATACATACATAGGAGTGATTCATCGTTGATTGACAATGAAATCTTTCCGTTATATGGGGACGAAACTCCTCAGACAGCACACAATTGAGATGATTTATGGAAAACTTTCGTGTTCCGTTGCGCTCGTGAGAATTTCAGCAACAACCTGTGTCGATTCCAAACGTGAATTTCACCCGAAAGTACAATCGAAATGCACGTGATGTCCTTTCACTTCTAATCTTGAAGTACTTATGTACATACATACATACATACATACATATATGTAAGAGAAGATTCGATTTATACACATTTCACACACAATTTCCTTTCATTTCGAACTTGATATTTCTCGATCATACCCTGAAAAATTTAAACATTGTTAGATCAAATAAATTGTACAGCTGAAAGAAGTTGTACATAATTCAAGTTTTTTAGACACAAAAACATTTATCGTATTCAATAAAATCAATATTAAGCTAGAAACGAAAGTAAGTAAAAAGTAAAAAAAATATTAAATAGTTTATAAAATAGAGTTATAATTATATTCGTGATCAATAGCGAAAGCGATAGACCCATGCACATACAATTTCTTAACTGGACTTTTGAGCCTTTTCTTTACATAAAATCGAAAAAATTATGAAATTCAAATATTTATGGACGTTTTGGTGACGATTTATTTTGAGAATTCTCTAATTTACTCTATAATCTTTAATGTTAAGTAAATCTCAAATTTAAAATTTTTTTTTACAAAATACAATATCTTTTCAGATATTGATATTTAAGCCTATCCACATCTAAGGCTTTGTTATTTCCAGAAATCAATAACATGTTCAAAGTATGCTGTCGTCTTCCTCGGATTCAGATGTAGGCGTAACCCATACTTTTTTTAATAGTTTGTTATTTGCTAATATGTACTTCCATATACTTCATCAAGAACGGTTAATTATGTTAAATGTGTACGTTTAAAAATACTCAGTAAGTACAAATGGTATTTCGTGTTCGATTTTCGAACATTACAAGAAAACCCGCATTTTTGTGCATAAATCACAAATATATTATTATTTTAATTCAGTATATACCAAACAAATTCTGCTGACTGATCGGCGAACCCCATTTTCAGAGCGATACATTCATGTATGTATGTATATTAATTTGTACATAATTTATGTATGTATGTATGTACACATATCTCAATTTGGGCTTTTGTTCAAAAAGGAAGGTATACGCATACATGTACATAATACGTAGGGTCTTATATAACTTTATAGGTATATGTATGTATTCGTATATAATGTTTATATGTACATATATCAATTAAATAATAGGTCAGTGCTATACATTTCTTCACGGAGAAATTTTCTGATTCAAATTCTAATTATGTTGAAGCACATTCATTTCAATTACTAGAAACAGTTTGCTTAACCTCCTTCAAGTGATTTTCATTCGGAGTGGAGCCCATAGTGAGACTTCACCAACAAAGCTACGTGTACCTACCATAGGTTTTCACGATAAAATTGAATAAGCAAAATGTAAATAAAAGTAAAATTAGAAACTGGAAAAATAAAAATAGGGAAAAACCACACTTATACGGTCCCACAAAATACGTGCGCAGATGAAGAAGAACGGTTTGATAGCAGGATGTATGTCTATCACACCTGTGTCGGTATCCAAGTACGACACTGGGGCATAGAATACCCTTAAAGGTTTTCTTTGAACATCTTACGCAAATAATGAGAAAGATTACTCGATTGAGATTTTCTGGTAAAGTAGGGGGTAAGTCACTCCAAGATATCCTCAACGAAATCCAGTGGTGCTTCTTTCCTTCATCTGTCTATATAAAGGCCCGACACTTGAAATAAGAGTAAGATGGTGCTCCATGATATCATAGACTAACCCGTAGACGTTGATTGATACAAATTTCACCCTTGGCATTTTTTTTCCTGATTTCCTTTGGATTTCGATTGCGTGTTTTTATCTCACTTCTTTTTAAGTCTTCTTTGAAAATGTATTCAACGGTGAGTGCATGTGTTCGTTAAAAATATTGCTTGTTTGTTTTAGTATTGCATTTATGGTTTAATTTTTTTAATAAATTGTAAGTTTTTGAAATTTCATTTGCGACATATTTTCCAGTACACCGAAAACTTTTATTGCAACTTGTTAACTAATTGTTACTGACTCGAAAACTCATATTACTTTAGTGTAGGGATTAGCCCCTGTTTTTTTCGAAAACAGCTCTAACAATTTTGATTAAATGTCATATTTGAATTAGTGTGGTCAATTGCAGATGACATGACTAGTTCCCTACGAAAATTGGTTACAACACTACTTTACTTAAAGTCAATACGGCAAATTTCATATTTGGTACCACATTTTGGTCAAGATATGCGGTACTTACGACTAATGTGGCTAAAAGGCGATTTGCTAAGTGTGCCTAAAGGCACCTTTAACACTTTTATTTAAGTTTTCACATAAAATTATGTATGTATCTCAAATTTTACAAGACATTTAATCACATTTTTATCCAAAAGTTAGTAAAATCGTACTTTCACAGAATCAAGTGGCGAGTCTTTGAACCTCTGTAAATGAGTCAGACCGGTGGAGAATTAAAAAAAAATTCTATTCTATTTCTATTCCTTTTATTGGGCGATCAAATTAACCAAGCAATTTTAGAGATGTAAAAACACTTCCAGTAGACTATTTCTTACATTCAATATGTACGTACGTATACATAATTATTTAAATAAAACTCTTATTATAACGTGCAGTTATCATTTTTTAAAATACGTGTTAAAACCGACTTTAACATGTAACTGAAAAAAATAGCCCAAGAGCATCCACCAGGTACGACTGTACCAAATTTAATTAGCTGGGATGATGTCGATTTAGAAGTTGCCTAATTTTCTGTAAAGACCAGCTTTAATCAAGCTCTATCCTGCAAGATGACATACCACGTTTTTGGCCAACTGCTAAAACAATACTTTAAGATATAAGTAAGTAGTTGCAGGTTTGTACAGCCCAGTCGCGCATTTTTTTTTTCATGACACTTAAACATTCGAATGTTAATCCGACTTTCGTGTGAGTAATAACATTGGTTTTGTATCAAACACCCTGATTTTTACTAAGAAAACCAACTGGCACCTTTCAGCTGGTTTGCAAAAAGAATGACAATAATTGTATTTTTAAACCTAGGCATGTATAAGATATTTATGTATAAAACACTGTATACATGTATATACGTGTGTATAGTTGTAAATATTTATATGCATATGGATGTTCATTTGGATAAGAAATAGAAACGACAAGATAAAAACTTGCCCCATCTAACAAATTCTTGTTTTTTGAGGACATTAATCTATGCTAAAAAAGAAGTTCTGTAATATTTGGAATGTATGCATTCAATTAATTTTTTTATGGTTTTTTTACTAAACTGTGATGACTGTGCTCCTAAAATTTGCACTCGAAAATGGAGACGCTGATGTTAAGGTAGAGCCCGGTAATTACGAAAAAAAACTTTTACTTTGCCATTCTCAAAAAGTTTCCTTAGTTTCCTTTAGTTTAATGAAGTTCTTGGAGTCTTCATTCATTAATATTCAAATTACAAAAACCAATTTTTTGACATATGCAAAGCATATACTATATATGTAGGTTTGTCCTTTACATTTCCTTTCATCCATTTATGAAAACCTAAAACATAATTTATACTTTTTCCCTGGAAAATCCAATTGAGATTTTTTCGCTTATCTTTAAAAATATGATAGTAATATTATTGCGCTATTTATAAAATACCAAAAGCATCTTAAGCATCTTAATCACGTAACAATTCTAGCTACTCCTACGAAGAATGAAAATTACCTCAAAAGACCACTCACAGCCATATCGTTCCTTCCTAATTTCAGCAATTGTTTCCTCAATCCAACATGTAAATAATACATGTGAACGCCAGTACTGTTTTTTTACACGAAACAATTGAAAAGAAAACGGCTGTCTTGGAGTCATTTACATGAGCCCTTTTTGTTTTTGTTATCTACGTTCAGAACGTTGGCGTATAGTAATCAAATGAACTTGGTGCCGATTTATATAAAGGCTTAATAAAAGAAGGTACATAATTCCTGTATACGGTATACATACATATGTATGTAAATACATCTAATATTTCTTATCACTTTTATTGTTTTTATGTTTTCGAGGTCACTTGGTAGGTACCTGGATTACTGGATGACTCTTTATACCGCGCACCCGGAACAATGAAGGTCGAGATAAGAAAAATCACGTTTTGGAGAAACAGAATAGCGAGATATGACAGGTAAGAGGTTTATTTAAACTCTCATTCTGACTCATTACGCATTCACAAAGTTGCGATTGTATTTTCTCATTCGCGACAAGAGGATTTGTGAGCTTTTTTTGCTGTTTCCATATTGATATTTTTTTTTTCATTTTCCTTCGTTTTGTTGTTTTAAATATGTATATCTGTATGGCCGTGTGTACATACATGCATATACAAAAATAAAAAACGGATTCCGTTGAGTATTAAAACCTGTAAAATATTGACTTTACGGCTGTATCAACCAAAAGGACTTAAGCGTTCAAAAGTACCACCTTGTGATTTAGAGTGAAGATAGATTTATTAGTTACATATGTATGTATGTATGTACATATCTACATGCAGAGGGTAAAATAACTCAACATACTAAATTCAACATTTTTATACATTTAATTCACAGTAGTTCACACATGTATTTACTATTTTCCTTGACTTGTTGGAAATATAATAGTGTTTAACCCCATTAACGGCTTAAGTCAATACAAATCTATGATACGAATCTATTATAGGTAATAATAATATAATATTATAATCTATTATAGGTCGTTACAGATTATTCAAGAAGAATACCTACTTATTTTTGAAAGTGTGTAAAAGAAATGTGTATGAATTATTAAGTTCTTCAGAAAACAATTTGTTTTTGTTAAAAAAAAACCTCACTAGTAAATAAATAAAATAATATACATACATACATATGTATTTATATTTGCATATGTAGTTAGTCATTTAGTAAATAAACATCGATATTTATAGTTTTAAGAATTAAGTACAACGTAGACTATCCACTTAGATCCAGTTTGTTAGGTACAGAATAAAATATTTAAATTCAATATAATATAAGCGTTAAAAGCATTTAAAAATTATAAAAACAAATACAAAAGTGAGTACATACAGTGTTGGCCAAAACTAAAGCAACTTAAATTACAGAAAACAAGCATAAGAGTAAAAGTGCTTAAGTAAAAATATATTTTATATAACTTTTAATAAAAAATTTCATTCAAAAATTAAATTCTAAATGGATGAGTGAGTATTGCAGACGACGCCAATGTAAGACGGGCTAAATTCTAGGTTCCCAGTTAAGAAAAATAAATTGTATTTAATTACTAAGTTCAAGTCTTTAAGAACCCAACAATCCGTATATACATATGTAAGTACATAAGTTAGGTATAATATCTCCCGTTCATAACACCATCGCAATTGATCTTTTTAATAAATTAAAAAGTTTTTTAGTGTTAACACAAAAACTGCATTTGTGAAAGATCGAAGTAGTACATACCAAATCCTGGATAATTCATAATTGTAACTACTTTGTAATATGAAACAGCACACTCACAAACACTCCGCTTAATTCATTGGAATTTCGTTTAAAATACAAATTTGTAGTTTAACTCCGATGCTCATCTCGGTTTTCCCATTTACAATTAAAATTTAACTCTAAACTAAGTCGCTAATTCAACCCTTTTTATGATTATGGACAAAAAGGAATTGTCGCATGGAAAATTGATTAACTGGATAAATGGACTGAAGAGCAAAACAGGCTGCAAAATGGGATTGTTGGGGATAAAGGTGTACGACTCGGCCTATGAAAACGATCAGAACAAAAAAATAAGTAAAAAGAAGAAAAACGAAGGCGAGAGTAAAGAAAAGGTACCCAAAGGAATTTTTTTTCCAAAACTAATTGGGTGTATGTTCCCTTAAATATTCAGGATTTCCATCGTCTTGCAAGTGCTTACCAAAAACATTCAGTGAACTTAAATATTGTTTTAGGATCAGCGATTTTGGGCTTAAATTGTTATTGAAATAAGGTTTTATATGGGTTAGAATCAATTTTAAAGTGCTTTTTAAACTGGTAGAATTGTTAAGTAAGGTTAATTAAATTCTAATTATGTTTATAATTTGGTGCATGTGTACGTCGTCTAGTTTATACCTTAACGATTTCACTCTTTCATTTCCAAAACCGATTCAATGGCATGACAGAATAAAAATTTAACCGTAAAATACAAATCTTCCATTTGTGCTTAATTTAAAGAAATTTCAATTCTACAATGCTTACGTATTTGATGCATTTTCCATTTTGTAACTGGAATGACTGTACGTGCATACATATGTGCATATGCATACATACGTATGTATGTATGTATGTATGTAGATGGACACAAACCATTTGCAGAAATGTTGCTGAGATCCGAGAATTTCACATTTGAAACGAATATGGAAATTTTTAAATGGTTAATCTCTACATGTATAGTCATTGGCAAGTGTCGACCAGCTTGTTTAATTATGTATGCGAGTATGCAAATTCACTTTGGCTTCAGAAAATGTGGCCAAGTCCTGTCTGCTCAACTGAAAGCGTATACTACAATAAAAGATCACTGCATTGGGATTAAGACGTATGCGGAAAGTAAATAAGCTAGTGCCGGCATTTAATAATTAAGTATGGTATTTTAACAACTCAAAATATTTTCACAAGGTTTTAAAGCAGCTACGCATGTTGTACTTGTAATAAGGGATGTGTTAAGGTCATGTTGGTGTAAGGGAAATGATGGACTTGAAAAATGCAAAAATAATCAAATTATACGTTTTTCAGAAAATGGTTTACAAATTTCTAATTCATAATTGTGTCTTTCATTTCGTACAGGAATAAATATTTCCTTACTATCTTGGTAGAATCATTCTTAACAAGAAAATATTTTTTAAAAATTCCATATATTTGTATACCCTGTCTTAGGGGTTTATTAAGTTTAATAAATGACTACCAGCTCCACGGACAACAGACACCACTACCATCATAAACCTACTTGAAAACCTTGGGCGAGATTGCAATCACTTGCGGTTTTTGTGGGAATTTAACCATATTTAAGTCTCCCCTATGGTGAATCTTCCCAGTTTAAGGATGACCCAAACTGCTGAATCCAGTGAATACAATTCGACGTCATTCTAGTGAAAGGATCAGACCTAATAAACTTGTATGGTCATGCCACTACGTTATTAGTTTACCTTTCTATAAACCTCCATTAAAAGAATAATAATGTTGCCGAGATTTTCAATGACTCCGTTTAAGTTTATTCTTCTGTTTACTCATGATACAATAATTCTATAAGCCACGGTCAGCAACGAAATGTCCCATTTCCTTACTGTGATTTCATTTCCAAGGCGTTAGAGAAGCTAATCACCTAATCAACTGTTAATTCAACCAATTCCATTTTTTTTCTACTTAGTTGCACCACGGAAAAGTGGATTCTGATCGTTGACAAGCTTTGTTCTAGGATGGACCGAAATAACATAACTTATGGTTCTCATCATATTCTTCAAGACTTTTGACTATTCTTTGGCTAAACTCAAATATCACTTCTGACCGACTGTCATAAAGCTAATAAGAAGCTAACTTACCGATGTTCTTAAAATTTAAAGCCGGCGTCCATGAAATATCTACTTTGGGAGCATTATTCTTGCTTTTGTTTTAACAAGTACCCAACTTCAATTCCACCATTATTGTAGACAAGGCTCATTGTGGTGCATGTGCAGTGTACCAGTTCGGATACATTTTCCGCGAAATTGTCAACCTAGACTTTATTTACATTCAGCGTTTTGCGATATAAGCAGTGTTGCCACTAAAAACAATCTGAGTTCGATCAAATACGACCGCTTATGAGCAAATTTTTTTTTCTTATATTCGGTCAATTTTTATTTGTTTTTAATTCAGTCAAAATATTAATCATGAAACTAAGAAAAAACTAACAATAATAGTTCTTTAAAATACCTCAGTTTACATGTTTTGTTTTTCTGTACTAGCATGGGTATTTAAGTACACTTTCCAAGAACTTGCAGAATTTACTTTTGTAAAAATTTAAATAACTTTTTGTTTGTTCTTACAATTATAATACATGTTTTCTTTTGTCATATATGCAGGAACACAGAAAGTAACATAAATCAAAAATGCCTCATGGATGGATGTATGTCAAGTATTTAAACTGTTACCTTTCAAATTTATGAAGTAAAATGATTTAGTAATTGAAAATCAGTAAATATTAGACGACGATATGTCATATACATACTAACATACATACATATGTATCCATTTCGTTGAAGAGAGTCACATTAACATTCACTAAATTTAACATAAATATGTAATATTTTGCGTTTTCTTTTTCAAACCTAATAAGCATCAATGATGTTTATGTATTTTGCACACCATTACATTATGCATCCACTTTGTTTTAGAATCGAAAAACAATTCTGTCCCAAATGGATGCATAATTTTATTACATTTATAAAGGGACAATTTACAGAAAATAAAGCATCCAGCTTACAAATCGGAAATCGGATCCATCTCATAAGAAGAGGGTCGCAAACCAACATTCCACTTTTAACGTCATGCGCTTTCAATGGAAATGCCAAAGTAAACCAAAGCTACTTCATTTTATCACCTATTTTATATTATATTTCAACAAATCAGCATTCTTTCTAAGGTTGCGCACCACGATTTTAGCTAAAGAGCCTTTTCATTTCACTGCATGTTCCCATATATAGTGTCCAACAATGTGTTCAAATTTATGCGGGATACTGTATGTCAAAATGTGTAAGAATGCTGCAGCTCCTTGTATGTTATTTGCATATAATGTAAATTTCACATCGAGTTGTACAAGTGGTAGACCATGATTTACAAACTCCCCATAATGTTTTTTACCCACATGCAGCAAATTATACGTTAGAAAAAAGAATGAGTTTTTGTATATCAACTAAAATATACATACATATGTATGTTACATACATATTTATATTTCTGTTCTGCTGGTACAATGCTGAGACCATAACATATGAGTACCTGACGAACTTCTCTATTTGTGAAAGAAAAACATTATTATTGATAAAGACACAAAAAATGGTTTGAAGCTGCAGGTGTACTTTAACATTGGAATTTTTTTTGACTTTGATTATGGATTAAATATTTGGAGTAAATTTTAACTTGGTCAGACCAGGAAGTAAGGTCAATTAAGAGGGGAAATCAAAAGAATTCGGGAAAAAAGTACCTATATATAAAAGTACTTACATATATGTAATCAAAAAGTTAGAAAATGTTATAAAAAGAGCTATTACTCTATTGTCGAAACTGAAAATTATTAATATAGCCATTTTTAAGAAAACGAAGTATGTGGACATCTAAATTAAGATACAAAAATATAATTTTTAATACCTCTCTATTACTTGACAACAAAGAAGAATGCAGCTGTTTTCTTGGAAATGTTTTTTTTTTTCTTGCGATACATGGTTTAATTGGTGCGCACATGCTACCGGATTTGTTTGAATTGAATGTCATTTTCCATTGGTTAAAAGAAAGAGAGTGTGAATATGGAGACATTTTGAGGGACTTGCTTTGGGACAGAGTATATCCACAATGAGTAGGTTCACCCTCTTCACATATGCAATCGTTCTATTTGTCCTTATATCAAAAAGAGACGGGAATACGTTTTACCAAAGTCACCACATGCGACTTCTTTCGTAAGACATAAAAATATGGTCTTTTTCTTTTTACTTTTTTATTAGCGGTCCGAAGTATATGCGTGTATATGCCAGCGGGCCCAGATGAATTCTTATCTTATGGGCGAAGGATATAAAATGTTTTGATATTTTATCCCTCTTGGACTGGAGTTTTTTTTTTTTGCCGTCTAGTTCTCGTGTCGGTATGATCACAAGTCATAAGAAATTTTTCAAACACTCTTCTCATTGTGGAGATACTTTACTGTGGGATCTCGCATGTTCATTGGTCTCCATAGGGAATGAATTTTTGTGTGAAACCAATGAAAAATGATATAATTGAAGGAGTTACTGCTAGAAACCAGATGATGATTAATAATATATATTTTCTCACAGGTATTACATTACAAAGCAATATACATACATAAAAAAAGCATTGAATTGAATATTCAATTATCTTTGATGCTGTCGAATTTTTGCTGCTTGATGCTCTACCTTATTGGTAGAGATTTTTTTATAAATTCGTATAAGAAGGCATACGATTTTTACCTCTAATACACACAAAACTTTTAGATATACGTCCACTTTATATAAAAATGCTTTGGAACGTTTTTACATATTATTAGATGAACATGGTTAACGTTGTGAGTATAATTTTGTTCCATTGTCCACTCTTTCCAAATGCGTCACCTGCTTTATATTTGTAGATCCCGGGCAAATGTGTATAGTCTTGTGATAACAATTATAGCAACTTTACTATGACGTTATCGCTATGACTTAAAATCGCTATCTGCAGTTTTCTTAAATTTTTCTTCTTGTTTTCTAGAAAATGTGCAAATTTTATCACACTTTTTTTCTAAAGATTACACTTATATGTAATGTAAATTAACGTCAATAATTACTTCCGCAATTACTGCCTTTACTTCCTTTACGATAGTCTTAAGAATTTGGACTTTAATACACTTTTGAAAGTTTAAAATGGAACAGAAGCCCAATATGAACTTATGGTCGTTAAACATAAAAATGTAGACATATCTCGGGCCTATTATATAATAAGTGTATTATATACTTATACATATAATTGAGCTTTTATGGAATACCGGGTGTGTGCATATGTATATTCAAAGCGTAATAAAACCGACTCGGCCGAAGGTTGAAATTTAGCCTTATTTCTCGTTCATAATGTCCTTATTTCTCTCGGTTTTAGTACGAATTATCGCCTAAAATAAATTTAAAATGCTCACCCAAAGTTAGGATGAAGTAGTATGATATTTAATTAAATGGGTGGAGAGCTCTGTCATACGACGGAATATGACTCAAATGACTAAACTTTTGATACTAAAATTAACGTATATATATTCATATATAGGTACGCACACTATTATCGTATATGCCAATTTAAACGACAAACTTAAGTTTCACTTTAACATACTAACCAATGATTATCTCAAAACTCTATGTTACGTCGCGGAGAGAACAAATCACTCTTCAATAAATATTTACCCTTGGTCTTTTTAATTTATAATACAAAAAAAAACTAAATGTAAACACTCAACATTCTTTGTCGAGGACATAATCCAATTTGTTGAAGATAATTGAATAAATAAACCAAACAATAGTACCGTCGATTAAATCGCAGTTGGTTCAGTAGATCCTTTAAATTTTTAATTTATTTCCATTCTTCAAACCCAATACAATAAAATCCTCATTACCATATCTCTATTCTGTGAACACAATTTTAGTGTGTTGATTTTTCGTATGTACCCCGCACATACGTACGTAAAAATACATATGTACATATGCGCACAGAAAGTCTTACTGCAATTCAATCGTTCATTTATTAATAGTAGAAAGTACATTTTAAGTAAGTAAACATTTTATTAACTAATTGCCTATAGCAACAGTCATTAAAAAAATATGTCTTTCGATATTTTTTGTACCAAATAGAGATTTAATTTCAAAGATATTTTTTACGTACCTGTTTCATGTCACAGATTTTTTCAAATGTAATACAACGCCTAGTTCTTGAAAAAAATCCTTAAACACGCCAACCTGTCCGAAACTGAAATGCTCAAGAGCACAAATAAACATATTTATCAATTCTTGGCTGCTGGATTTATTGGCCCATTCTCGGAACCGTTGTCGAGTTAGAACAAAATCTACAACAAGAGTGGACAAATGTCCAGCACAAGTGGTTCTATTTATGGGAGATTTTCGTGAGGGGCGGTATTCGGATAAAATTACTCGATGAAGTGAAGAAATTCGATGACTTTGATAAATCATATCACACAGAAAGTGAACTTACTTAGGTATATGTAAGTAATATGGGGTGGCATACATATACATATGTTTGTATGTGTCTACAGTGTGAATGCAACAGGGAATTCGTATGTGGACATATTATAAACATACATACTATATATGTACAGTTGTAGCTGCTCATATCTGTAAGTCAATGTATAAAATTTATACATATGTATGTATGCAATATGAGAACGTGGAAACTTGGGCCTTCTTTATGGGGGGAACAAATCACTAAATATGTTGTAAGTGCATTCTTGACAAGAATATTGTAAAATTCGTTGCTTAGCTTGCCCTGAAGAAGATCACCCAAACTCTGGGTAAATTTGCCATCCCTTATATTCATTGAAATCCAGTGCAAACTTAGCAAAAAGAGCACGTGCCGTATAACAGCCATGCGTTTAATCTTATCGTATGTACATAATGTGAACATTACTGTAACGAGAGTTGACATAAAGGAATTAAAGATTTCATCCAACGACGTTCGACACTTTTACATGTCTTCAATTCAATACAACGTCAATTAATATAGTATGGTGCGACCGTCATTATTAGTGCAATAAAACGTTTTTCTCATTGCCGTGTCACCACTAAAATTCGTAAAGCCGTGACGTGTAGCTTGTATCGAATAGAAATAATTGATATAGACGATATAAAATACATAAACATACATATGTGTGTTTTTGTGAGCAGCATCAATAGATTGAACCAAATCCGTAAGTCCGTAGTCACTACGTTTTAAGTTTTAAATTTCGAGCTAAAAGGATAAAATTTCTTTGCTGTACAAAAGCAGCACATGCACAAAAAATTGCAAAATTCACTCCCTAAAACGCCCATTTTTTTATAATTACACTTAACTTGAAATCGATAAACTTTATGGAGACTCAACAATTCGAACTTATCAGTTATCGCCCTACTTTCATAAGGCTTATACTAACTTAGGAGAGTAGGTTTTATATCAATCGTTCCACACGAATTGTAGTTTTTCTGTCTGTTTTTGTAGAGAGTTGTAACAGATCCATCCATTACACATTTATACATTGCATGAATATATGTATATACATGTACGCATATATTTAACATGTTAACACATGTATGTATAATTAGGGCTCACCTAATTTATTTATTAAATCGCAATAATAGCGATAAGTATAACGTATTTAACTCAAACATTAACATTTACATTATATATGTAAGCAAAAGTTGGTACTAATTACTGTGTGAGTGGATGTATGGACCAGTTAATTACTATCGGGAGCAGTTATTTTACTTAAGTTTTTAATACCAATAAGACCAAAAAATGTAGCATTTTCGACTTAAGCCCTTCATATCTTATGCAGGAGAATCGTAAATAAATTTGTATACCCAAATAAAATTTAGTCGTATTGTTTTTTTTTTTTTTTCTCAATATTTAAGGCGCATACGGATCGAAAGTATATTTAGTATAATTATGTTCCTTAAAAAAATTCACACTGATACCAACAACCCATATGCAAACATTATCTAATGAGCGACACCTACATACAAATGCATACACATGTATGCATAAGCATAACTTCTGAATGAATAGGTTTATTGCGATAAAATAAAAAAAAAAATGAAAAGTAATTTTAAGGAAAAACGTCTCTCAAAAAGTGAGCGTGAGCATAAATACTGTAAAGACGATTTGTATAGTAGGACGAAATAGGTTTATTTCTAAAAATGAGCGACTAAAAGTCCGTGTCTGTTCCGGATAAGTGGTTTTAAGCCTTATCTTCAACCTACCGAACGTTTTGTCAAAAGTTAAAGTAATACTTACAGGCGCGCAGTGAATTTTTATAATGGTGTATGTGTATGTTGTGTACACATGTATGTACATACTCATGTATACATTCATTCGTGTCCTCATTTGCCCATTTGTTAGTATCCAAAGTATAATGCTCGCATAGTATACGTACTTACTCAGTATGTGAAACACTTAAGCTGTAAACCCACCTGTGGAGAGATCTACCCACGAAAGTATAGAAAGGTCACTAAATAGAAAAAAGTTTTACCATAGAAGATTGAATTGCAGTTTCTTGTATAAGAATTTAGCTGCCAAGTGGATCTCTTTTCAGATTTGGATCGATAAAATTTCATATCAGAAAATATCGACTAGCAATGTGTACTACCGATAATCTATTAAACTCATTTATATTGAGGAGTAGTAGCCCGTTAAGACGCCAATAAATTGTTCGTATTCTGGTTCGAAAAAAAATGACTTTAATGAGTCATATGTACGATCCAAATCATTTGCTTAGCTTGCTAAGTTCGTAATATAATGAAAATGTTGAATTACGAAACAGGCTTCTAATCGAAGATTTTTCCCCATGATTTTAGGAAGAAATAAAACTTTCCTAACTACAATTGGGGCAACATAATGATAAGTCGCATACATAATGATAAGTCGCGAGTTTGAAACTTGTCCGTATCTTCAACAAAATGCACTATGAAAGCAGCTTTATTTCTGAATTGTATTGTAATTCAATAAAAATTATGTTCTTCACATAAATTATAAAATCCGGTTTTTACAATCCTTTTACACACATATGTTACACAACGTTGTAACTGAAAGGAAGACTGTCATATACCCTGTACATACGTAATTGAAATATGGTTCGAAAATACAAACATTTACATTGCTTCTCAAAATTGTTTAATTAAAAAAGATAAATAAGATAACAAACATCTTTTCAAAATGAACACATCACACATTGTGCATACATACATACCTACCACATCAGCAAATTTCAACCATTTGATCTCAAGAAGCTCTTGCACATAACTAACAAGCCGATTTATAAATGCGGTTGCATTGCACAAAGGCTTTCGTTTGGTTTACTTAGGAAAAAGTTCTATGGCGAGATTATGGTAAAACTATCTACAGGAACACCACTTCTATTGAGTTTCTAATGCACACATTCATTAAGAATCTGTTACCCACTCTTACCTACATCACATGAGTGTACCTACTCAAAGGACGTAAAACTTTATTATGAAGTTTGAAAAAAAGTATTTAACCATCCAGTTCTCTCAACCATACATGCATATGTTGCTATGTATGTAGGTATGAGTGTGTGTACATACATATGTATTACTTTCTGGTATGTTCACAAAAATAATTAATATTTATTTTGCGCCCAAATCCAACTGAAGGATTATTATGTTAGATACATAAAAGTGTGACTATATATACATATGTACGTTCAACACATATGTTCATACATAGCAGAGGAGACATTATACTCAGGTGGATTTCTACAGTTTGGGTCATTTGGTAATATAAAGCGTAAAAATAGTCCCGTGCAGATAGTTATGGAAGGTGTCTGTTACGTGTTAAAAAATGTTGTTGTTAGAAACTATAACAAATACTAAACAGCCGATTTTCGAAAATATTCTTAAACGTACTTTTCACACAACATTGTATGCCACCGCATAGCATATCCCGAAACTCACTTAGAAATCCAATTACAACGAAATCGTAAGAGTGGTTTTGGAAAAAGTCCATTTTTATTAAAATCGGCCTCAAGTAAACTACCATAAATTTTGAGGTCACAATGAAAATTCTAATTTGACCTCGAGACATGACCCATAGATTCCACGATTTATCCAGGAAATTTTTTTTTCAAGAGCTTTTTATAGCAATTCAGAACCGTAGTATCTTTCTTGCTTGGTTACCAGGTGCCTCTTCATAACCAGGTTACGAGGACAATCGTTTTGACGATAGGTTTGCTGTAGGTAAATATGAAACACTACTATCGTCTGAACTGTATCATTTTGACGATTTATGGCTTGCTTCACCTAACCCGAGAACTGTCAATTACTGTCGTCCCGTCGATCATTTTTGCACGATACCTATTCCATTATCGTCCTGTTTGTTGTTTGTTTTTATAGCAAGCGAGGATGAAAACGAAGAAAAATTAGAAGTGTTACGCATGCGTAGAACACTAAGTGATGCGTTAGATCCATTATCTCTTCCAACAAAGAAATAGTGAATAAACGACATAATTTATGTTTATGTTGTTCTATAATTGTCTCAATTTCAAGGTGCGTCAATGCGCCTATAATTGTCTCTCTCAATGTCCAGAAACACACTCTACCAAGATATAACACTGCAATCTGGGTGTTTATTTGAATATGGGTGTTTATCAGTTGTCCTAGGGTTTTTAGAAGAAATGATGACGGACTAGTGGTTCTATACGAATCAGTATTCTATATTTATTATGATAAATACTTCGATATAACTAACTATATGTACATTGTAGGCAAAGATTACTTATAATTTGGTACGAGTTACATTTAGACGAAACATGATATTGTTATTTATGATGTTTCCTTAAGCGTGTCTACGAATTGAGAAATAATGTTTGTAATTAAAGTCTTCTTCCCGCTGGAGGTAAGATCATCTATTGGATCACAATTGAGTTGTTGCATACATATGTAGATATGTGTGTATATATGTACATATATAGATGTGGTCATTTCATTCAGTAAATATACGTTTCGTGAACGACATTAAACAGGTAAAAACTGCAACCAGCTTGCGAATTTTTATGCGACACACGAAGTTCTTGCAACTGCAATCAATTTTCCAAGAAATCGATAACATACAATATCCTGTACGTACATACATACATATGTTTATACATTTGTATACATATGTATATATACGTACTACAAGCAAACTTAATTTGATTGGACCATATTCGCTCAATGTGTCTGCATGAAATCAGAAACTATCAATGTTGTCGTAGAGAGAACTGGTGTTAATTATGAACGTGCTTCTTAGTATTACGGTTCGATAAGGTTAGTTGATGTCACGCTCAGTTGTACAAGTCCAACATATGTACGTGCATATGTACATATACATACATATGGATATGTTTGTACACACATCCATATAAATACTTTTTTCCACAGAGCTTGTATTTGTTATCTTTTATGTTTCCTGCAGTAGCAAGAAGTATTATGTAGTATAATAAATTGCAGGTTAATTCAATAGCAAATAGGTAGACTCAGACTTTTATACCCACTGGATGTATGTATTGTGACTTTACATTACATTGAAGTTACGTCCTTTAGTTAAGCTATTGTGCATCAACGATATGCACATACATTTTTACTTACGAATTATATTGTTAAATACTTTTACACCAAGACCTTACATTTTAACTACTTGGCAACTCTTACAGAAGTCAATATTAAGCCCGAGCCCAACTAGAAGTCCTGGCAGCTAAAGTGGTAAATTATAAAAAACATTTTACTACACATTTATGTAGAGTTTAATAAATATAGTTAATAGTAGTAGGAAGAAAAATCGTAACACACTTGTGAGCTCGTCGGAATATTAATTGAGGGACTCAAAGTTCGAGTGCCAGCCCCACGAAAGTATTGCGCAAGGTTATAAAAACTCAATGCGAATTGTACAAGCTCAACATAAGTGCCTGATAACTATCAAGAGATTTTCAGTGGACGAGCACAGTAAGAAAGGGTTATGAAAGGGTTTGTTCGATCTCGTCTGAAATATTGTGACATCGTTTGGTGTCCCTTCTTCCAAGTGCATAATAATCGGGTAGAAAAAATTCAAAGAAAATTTTGCAAATTCATTTTTTTCAAAATGGGTTGGAATTTAACGCCCGAATATGATGCCAGATGCTAGCTGCTAGGTTAAAATAGGAAGGAAGATCCATGATGTAATGATTGTAAAAGATTTCCTTTGTTACCATTTAAAAAGTCCTTGCTTGTTAGCTTTAATCCCTATTTATGCTCCAGAAAGAACGTGGCCAAAATCAAGCATTTATATACATATGTATGTACTATCAACAAGAAGGATGTGCCCCTCGATCGAGCAATTAGGCAAAACGTCACAATTGATAAGATATGACTACAATATCTATTTTACCAAAAATCAACCAATTATTAAATTTTTGATTGGGGCTCAGATTCACTGTGATTCTGAGGACCATCTAAGTGGTGGGCGCCATAGCTCAGTAGTTAGTGCGTTGGACTTTGGAGCAAGGTGTTCGACGTTCGAATCCCAGTCGGAACACCGAAAACTTTTTCACAGCCCACCTTTCGCGAGCGTCTGGCAAACATTCTGGAAGACTTCTCAAATACCAAATTATCCTTCGGGCACGGCAATAAACAGTACACCCCCTCCATTCGTGTAAAGAATATAACACGCACAACACGAATGTTCGTGAGAAGCTAGGCCCTGGGTCCCATCGACCTGCTGCGCCAAGTATTTATTTTTATTTATTTAAGAAAAATTATTCATTTATTAAGAAAACTGGTAGACTTTAATCAACCTTGCGAAAGATTACATACCTTTCACTGGAAACTGTCTTAAAGGGGAATAGTATTGGGCACATTATCAATTTCTTCAATTTAATTATGTGGTTAACACTATTCTATGTACATTCAATACGTCATAAAAGTCGTGGTAACAAAACTGAGCTTCCGCGGTAATTATATTTCAGTACAGCTTCTACCTACCTATCTATATTTTTATTTATATTTATATTTTATTTAAGATAATAATGATTATCTCTCTGTTATTCTCGAAAAAATTGAAACTGAATAATTTTATTACAAAGGCAATATTGTTTTTTTTTTGTCTACAGTTGACCGAGGAAAGTCTATTATTACTCAATTTTTAAACGGAAGCATTTATACTTTACCATTTTCTTACTGCCATAATAAAGTTATCTACATTGTATATATGAATGTATGTATGTATGTATGTTTCTATGCAGACCTTTAAATTCGTATTTTTTTAAGCGAAGGATATCTCTCGAGCTGATGACCCTTGAAAAGGCCATTAAATGCATAGCGGATTTTCTAAGAACCTCTTCAAAATTGCTGATGTGCTTCCCAAATACCATTGAATTTGTATAAGATACAATATCTGAATAGCATCGCCCATGAATTGCGTTAAGCTTTTGTTTTAGTCCTTTTCGCATTGCTAGGAATGTGAAGATGGTTCGCAACCCCTATTGGGCCGCAACATTTAAGAAACACTTTCAGAACCGCAATAGAAATTTGTATATATGTATGTGCGTATGTATGTCTATATTTTATATATATATATACTTTAAGAAATAATTTTATCCTCTCGAAATTTATTATAATCGATTTACATATGCAAATGTCGCAGATTTTTCATCTAAATGTCGGACTTGGCGCAGAATCGCGTATTCAAATCGAAATTATTCAATGAGAGTGAAAAGCGTCTTCCAGCCAAGCAGATAGATTTCGGTTTTTTTTTGTTTTTTTTTCTTCCTTTTCTTATGAATTTTGCAAATAAATGCTCCCTTTAGTTTGGTGGCAATTTTTCAATAAAAAGATATAAGTATGAAACTATGAAGAGGAATTCGATTATCTAGCTGGGACTCTTAAAATTTATGGATGCTTGAATGCCTAGGTCCCTTGTGAGCATAGTAGTTTATAGAACTTTTAACAATTGTTGACAGTGAAGAATTATATTCGATTTTTTTTACAGAGAATGAACAGTGTTTGTTCTAGTTTGCTATGGTAAAAGTGATTTACTTATACAATGATTTTCAATTGCAGTAAAGAAAGTTAAATAACTGGATGTACAGTGATTGAATCTACTTAGAATTCTCGATTAGCATACCCAGTTTGCTTGAACAACATAATGTTAAAGCAGATGCTTAATTTTTTAAAATTGGGCATAAAATAAAAATGAGTTTTCAAAAAATTTCGTATTTTTATTATAACACGAATATCATCCTACATACATACAAAGAAATGTATTACGAATTATTTCTGATTCCTGATTCCAATAAACTAACATTGGAAATATCAAACCTAGTCACTCCAGTGGCATTCATTGAATTCTAGAATACAATTTTGCACCGAAATACGAATAAATCTAACCAATCGAAAGGACTCATTGTAATTTGTGTACAAATTCTTTAGAAAAGTAATTTCAAGCAATAAAAATTATTTGTTTTTTCTTCTATAAAAAAGAATTAATTTAATTTTCTAGTAAAATCTAGAAAACTTTTAACGATTCTCCTAAATCGGTTTAGGTGTTTTTGCCATTTACAACTCAGATTGATTACTTATGTATCTGTCGTCTTTAATGTGCAGGGAATCAATTTGGCGAGGAAACACATTTAAGTTGTGCTACAAAAGAATTTCCCACCTCATTTCAACCAAGACATAGTATACACAAAGCCAAAAATCTATACAGAATGGTGGGGTGTAGCATATAATTTCAGAAGGTGTTGGTTTAGGTGAGTGTGCTCCATTTAATTTGGGTGTGAGTGTAAGAGGGAGGCATAAATAGCAAAACCATTCAAGTGGTATGGTTTATACTAAATAGGTTGATTTTAGAATTTAATCGTTGGCAATTTAATTGAATACTGGGATGCTAAGGGATAAGAAATTAATTTTATACGAGTACATACATACACATGTATATTGGGGTGCTGAGGAAGAATGAACGCTGGAGAAGGTGTCTTTCAAGATGTACAAATACGTTTTTTTATATAACGACGTCAAATAAAATTAATGTGAAGTATTTGTTTAGTAAATTATTTTTTGCTTATCTGCCAAATCAAGCTGGATTTTAAAGCATTCACTTGATAAACTGTCACTCTCTGCATAGAGATTACAACTTAATATATCATATATCTTTCTAATTGAAAAGGCTTCACATTTTTGTGGGAAATGCAGGAAATGGCTAGGGTTTTCAAGGCACGGTTTCTTTATCACGAATACATACATACATATGTATAACAAAACAGGTAAAGAACTTCAGAGCCTCCTTTATTTAATTTTCTATATGCTCATGCACTTCCAATGTTCTTATACCTCAATTTCATTCTCTCCTTTTAAAGGTCCTCGAGGAATACAATTTGTGAACGCAAAGGAAAATTTAGTCTAGTACCTTTCGAGAACTGTCTTAAGTACTTTACTCGAGTACATCGCACTTTGCGAATGCACCGAGGCCATGTTGTCATGGACGATGTTGGGGGAAGTGGTTAGATGAGTATTACCAGATCGGCATCATTTGCGGTTGCACTGCATTGCACAGTGCGAGGAGAGAGGAAACGCTGCCATGCATATTCAACACATTTTTATGGCGATGTTAAAAAATCCTTCTGACGTTGATCCGTTTATAATAATTAGTAGAAATACCTCGTGGGTGGTGTATGTATGTAAATACTGCTAGTCCTTAATTTCGAGAAAGTTGACGGAGTTTTTCTGTTTTGCCTTCACACCAGTTGTGAAGTGTTTGGCGTAACAATCACTCATGGTTACAATGAGATGTGTTTCCGCGAGGAAAACGAAAAGCGCCTGACAGAAGTGGTATGAAAGCAAGTGGTACATATTAATTTACGTTGAATCTGTGAGGGTTGCACAGGTCACATGGAACACGGAAACAACTTATGTTGGTACGGTTAATCCCAAACGTTATACCACACCACGACATACTTTAAAGTTAAGTATCTAGGTACACTTTTAAAAAACCTGATCTAAATTTGCAAATTATGTAGGTTTTTTTCTTCGTAAGACAAGAACAGTTTACGCTCTAAATCTGTTAGAATGAAATAGTAAATATTAATGGAAATATAATCTAAAACAAAATATAGGATAGCAGAGGTATGAATGAACATGTACGAACATATGTAAGCATGTATGATTGTATGTACATATAATGTGTTTTGTCCCACTTAGTGGCAAAAATAAAATGTGGTTATGTAATGTTGTTAGGTATGTGGTTGTTTTGATTGGGTTTATGTGTATATACATACCTTTTACTCACTGACGGATAGCTGAAAGGACTTTCAAGATATCATTTTTGATCTGCCTTTGGTGAAGCTTATGAGAACGCGAAACAGATTGTCCAAATATACCAAATATTACAGAAAATATCAGTCCTTAAAGTAGATGTTCTGCTGACTTCAGCCCATTGCAATCTTGGGAGACTGAGTATACTTATGTTTCATATTTATGTACCTACATTTGAATTATATACTGAAATACTCTGCGGCAACCATGATTTAATATCTCTTCCAACTTCTAGTCCCGTAAGATAGACTAATACATATGTACATATATAGATACATACATATGTATGGATGTTCATGAGTTTTGAAGGTACGACAAAATAAAATCCTGGTTCCCCAATACCTATAATAATGAACAATTAAGAAATTTTTAAAAGAACACAATTTCATGTAATCAGTGCCTTTGTCTAAATTGGGTATAATTGTGAATTCTTTTAATTTCTCCGCCTTTTCTTACAAGGACTGGAGAAATGAAGACCATTTTACTGTAGCCCTTCTCCATAAATTTAGTTATTAACAAAACAAACCACGTTAAATATAAAAATATATAAATATATGGGTTAACGCCTAGGAAGTACACATACATATGTACATATGTACATATGTACATATGGACATATTAACACGTCAATAACTTAAAACTTAAAAATAACGATCGACTGGTCTTTAGGAATGTTTACCCAAAGCCGCACATACAACATGTGTTGCATAGCAAATGAATATGCATATTGATCCTTAATTTTCAATCCCTTTTTCTTTCGCATTTCCTTCATTCCCCACTGATATGCGAATTGAAATGCAAAATTCAGGATATATGTATATTTTCGTGTGTCTGCTTTCCTATCAAATATTCCATTTCTATTTTATGCTTCTTCATTTCATGCATACCCTTCTCCGTGTATTCCTTGCTGTTTCTTTATCAACATCATCACAATCTCGTTTCAAATGGGATAGTAGTACGACTTTGAAAATCACGAGGAAATTTCCTGTCCTGGGGATTTCAACATCAAGTGCAATCCTTTTGAGGCGAGCATTACACTTTTCCTCCTTTTTTTTCATGTCTTGTGTTTTTTTTCTATAACATTTTATAGTTTTCACGCTTGGTACTATCTCTGAAGTTTTTTATATAGAGATGCGCATTGTCCAATTGGACTTTGCTATGTTGAACATTCATAATCTATCAATTTTCCAATTCATTACGTCCTCCACATGTTTACTTTTCTACTTCATAATAAAAATAAATGTAAAAAATATAATCCGGTCCCCTTACATTTTTACTTTTGTAGGTGTATTTTCTTGATAACTAAGAGATAACTAAGAAAAATTATCACATTTCTAGTTCCTCGCCTGCACTTGCGTCATTAAGAATTTTATACATACATATATATCTACATAAATGATCTCACATTAATGTCCTGAAATTCTGGATTTACATATAAGTAACGCAATTAGATCTGTCCGTCAGATCGTATTGATTGAAACTTTGTATAACATACAAATAAGTGATAAATTAAATAAAATACAACTAATTTACTATAGCAGATCCGAAGAAACTATACTGGAAGATATTAAATGTTCATACATACATTCCATATATGCATATGTACATATCCATCTTAAAGTCATTCTTATATACATATGTAATATGTATCCTTGGATGTGCATATGCATCCTTATATATGGTAATCAGATTACATGTTTATAAAGTATAAATATGTATGTATATCTTATATAGTAAACAAAAGTAAGGTGCTCATTAGCTACAAGCTAATTAGTTCTCGTTAAATTGGGTGATGGTATTTAAAGAATCAAATTAACATACTCGTAATGATGCCAAAAATAAAAATACGATTATATCGCAATAATTGATGGAAATAGAATAAATTATCTTTGTTTTCCTTGAGCATAGTTTTTGTAAATAAACTTGAAGTTTGTTGATGCCTTGTGACAGCATTCACATAGACATATCAAATTTTTAATGGGCAATTCTAGTAACAATGCAATCCCCAAGAAGCCTTACTTCCTGACACACTGGATCGTATCATCCAACCGCCTTAAATAACTTAATTTGTCACATATCTCACGTTTAAAAAGACAATTTTATTGCTGGCGGAATCAACACACGTATGATGACAAAAGCGTGTTGACCTTAGCACATTAAAGGAAGTTTGTGTGTAAAACTGAGGGTCATCGGCAGAAACGATAGCCTATGATTCATGAAAGAAAAAGAGATAAGTATGCAACACATAATATAGGTAGTTACATACATACATACATACTCTTTCTGGATAAAATATAAAAGTTTCTCATTTTTCGATGTTCCTTCGTTTGATATACAGTGAAATACAGTCGTAGTCGGTGCCTAATTCGTAAAAACGAATACTCCACAATGTTGAACATTGAATTTTCCCTCAACCATTAAAATTCGCTATGGACGTTTACCGTGTGGAATGGAGAGCCCTATATAATTTTGCTAAAAGCAAACAAAATCCATGTCTTTCAGGATACAGTGTTTGACACAAAACTTTATATAAATATATTTTGCATACCCGGATTTTATAGTTAAACGTCAGGGTTTTGTAAAACCTATTTAAGTTTACTTCAGTTCATAATAATTACATAACATTGGGCCTTTATATTTACTTATACTTTAGTTGTGAAAGTGAACGAGATTATAATAAAAAAAAAAACATGTGCGACTATTACTGCATACATCATCTTTATTAAAGCCGCATATTTTAATTTTACGCATTTGTATACAAACATGTAGGCAGTATTATAACAAAAGAAAACTAAAATGGAGGTGCTTGTAAAAATATACATATAAATATCACAGAAGTTTGACGCTTTTGAAACATTTATGTAGAAGTGTCCCTATTATTTTTCACATCACTGTATCTAATTATATCGTAAAGTTTATATACTATATTAAGGTAGGGTTTTCAGATCTAGCAAGTAAGAATAACAAATCTTCTTTTCTGTCCGCGATCTTTTCTAAACTTTCTTTTTTCGTCAAGATTTTTTCTGTCTCTCTTTTTGTATTCTTTTGGTCCCTTATTTCCATACATATTAATTAAAAATTTAAAACTGCAGAAACTATTGGTAACACTCCTCCGATGTGTTTCTTTTCTTTCGTCTTTTGTCAAATGCACCTACGTATGTTGTGTGATTTCACTATATATTTTCTTTAGCAGTAATTGACAACATACATATACATACATACATACATATTTATGTATTCACCCACTTCTTTCCTTTCTCTTGGTAAATAAGTTTTGACCTAAAATGGATAGTTACATGGTTGAAAGCCAAGTTTTTCGTATGAGCCATATAGACACTCTGAACAAATGGTCTGTGACTTTTGTTTTATTCTTCACGCGAATGGAAGGGGCCTACTGTTTAATGCCGTATCCGAAGGGCAGTTTGTTATTTGAGAAGCTTTCTCAGGACAACTGTACTCTCGGATGTGTGTCAGACGCTCGCGAGAGGTGGGGCCGTGAAAAACTTTTTAGGTGTTTCCCGACTGGGATTCGATCTCGAACCCCTTGCTCCATAGTCCAACGCACTAACCACTGAGCCACGGCGCCCACATCGGGTGCATGTACCACAATTGAAAAATTTAATATGTCGTTTTCCGAGTAAGGAGTTTTTCTCGGCACGTGAGACGGAACAATTAGCGAAGACTCTCGATTCCTATAATGCAGACATCACCGCCACGGCAAGCGTTGGTCTGTAAGCCGTTGTAGTCAGAAGAATCTATCACATTGTCACCATTTTGTATCAGTACAGATCCGACAGTTCTAAAAGACCAGACTGATCAACAAGTCGATTGCACCAAGTAGTTTGATTTCCTAAACCAGACTGTCGCTCAGTTCGTGGATTATGCAGAGGAATGGTTGGCCAATATTAAACACATCGAAGAATTTGTATACACATTTTCAGGATTCTTTAAATATAATATAATGAACATACATATGTGTGTACATAAGTATGTATTATACTTTTGAAAATCGAATTGAATCCAATTCGCACAGCCAACTTCATGATTTTCCTTGTTGGATTTCATAACGACATGATTGATCAAATTCTTCGTAGGGTGAGCAGTTATCCTTATCTGAGAAATTCGAAGCAAACTTGGGAACTTAAGAGGCCTGAATTTTAAATTGCTCTTCCAGCTAGTTGGTAGCTTTTGATTAAGCAACCTTTCTTTAACATACTATTATTTTAGCCGCATCTATGCTGCTGTCATTATTTGCAAAACAACAGCAATTTACAAGTATCCCTATCTCTTCCTGTCAAGAGCGTTTTAAGTAAATTTTACTTAATTCTGTTATCTTTTACGCAAAAAATGGAACATTTCTTGTGTTTTAAAGTAATGCTTTATTTTGAACTAAAATATTCACTTTATCACTGATTTGAAAAGCTAGGTTACTGCGAAACAGTTTAGTTTTTATCTCAATTTAATTCTATTAAAGGAAACGGACATGCATTGAAACTTCAACTGCACCAAAAATGTGTACTATGTATGTATGTATAAAACATATGTATGTACGTCTTAAAAGAAAATACTTTTCACTTTAATTTCCCCAAAATAACACGAATGTGAGTTCATGCACATCCAGCCGTGCACGTTTTACACAGTTTACTGGGCGTTCCAAGATATCATGAACAATGACCGTAACTGCGGAATGGTCGCCTCCTCATCAGTTTCGTACGTCAATTAGAGAAGTATTTGGAGAAAATTGATAGCCCATATCCGGATTTCTGTCTCTGGATAACAACGTACCCCAGCACCCACTTTCCCCATTGGAATCATCCAACAAAACCATACAACTTTCAACACTTCCCAACTACAACTCGTTCATATTTAAGTTTTTCTTTTATTGGTTGTGTCCCAACGGAATGATCATTCCTACCTGTCTCGAGCCGGACGTAAAAGCAGAATGTTTTTATCGTAGTGTAAAATTGAATGTCGTTTTTTTGTAACTTATACAATTGAATTGATGGGGTTTTTGCTCTTTTGTCACTAAATTATGTTTCCTCCTTTTCGCGTATTGTGTGCAATGCCTTAGAAAAATTGAATCGCAGTATTGGACGGTATATGTTATTTGCTAAGCGCACTCCAATCAAATGTGTCTTCTGCAGTTGTGACCGGGCCTTTGAACGTATTAAAATTGAATTTTCGCTCGATTAACAAATAGAAAAACTGCACAGGGGGAATCTTGTTTTATGCCCGCATTAATCCTTCAGGCCTTTGGTATACGTGTTGCCCTTCTTTCATGCTTCAGCTCAAGTATTTTCATTGTATTTTCTTGGGTGAAAGTTGCAGATGCCACTTGCCCAACGTTTTCATTATGTTCTTTTTTATGTACAACTAATGCATTATTCTGAGAATGAAGCACTTAAACACATGCTCTCACTACAACAGTACCGTGTTGCCTGTCGACGTGGGTGCCTGTCGACGTGGGTGCACGCGCTTCTTCCACCCGCAGCCTGTCTCACACTAATTTACAAACAAACAAATAAACAGAAAAACAACACATCAAAAAACAATAGATTCCAAAAAAAAAAAAAAAAAAAAACCAATAGATCAAACAAAATAAAAAAAAAAAAACAACAGACTACGATCGCGCGCGCCTAACAAATATCAGTGCAGTGTAGTGCAAAAAAAAAAAAAAAAAACAAAAACAAAAACAGTGCCGGGTCATCCATCTCTCCCTCCCCACTCACTCGCTGTTGTGCTTTCCAAGTAACGCAACTGTCTCATGTACCATACATTATCACAGTTGCGTTGATTGAGAGAGCGTAACATCTGATGCATAGCGGGCCGTGAGTGTTTATCTGTATAGCGGACAACAGCTGACTGTCGTTTGGGCATAACACCTGCGACAGTTTGCTGTGGAAAACTATTATTAGGATCTACACTTCGCGGCTTCGCTTAGTTTCGTCAGAGTTGTGTCTTTTTGTGTTTTTATGTTTTAGTGATGAGGGAATTTAGGGTGGATATTTCCAACATACGTGGGCTTCGAACGAATTTCTTCGATGTGTACGCCCACACCCAATCCCATAAACCAGCTATTCTGGCACTTAGCGAAACACAGGTAGTAGAAGAATCTTCTGATTTGCAACTGCCTGGATATAGCTTAGTGCCATTATTCTTTCCCCACCGCGGCCTCGCCATTTTTATCCGTAGTGATATTGCTTACCAAATTCCCACACAGTATGGCCACTGTTCCAATCCGGAATTCAATTTTAAATGGCTAAAGTTCACCGTCCGTAAGCAAATTATTCACTACTGCTTTATCTATAGAAGCCCTAGTGCTGACAGCAACTCAACTTTTAACGAGTTTGATGCGCTGTCAGATTCCATCACTCGAATTGTCTCCCTGTATCCTTATACTGAAATCGTTATTGCTGGCGATTTCAATATACACAATTCGGATTGGCTTCGGCACTCTGGCCAGACAACACCTGAAGGAAGGTATGTTGAACTTTTCGCTGAGGTAAACAACTTGACCCAGCTTGTAAATGAGCCGACACGTATACCTGACATTGCAAGTCACTCAGCCAACACCCTTGACTTGTTTCTTACTTCGCACCCTGATAAATACACCATTGATGTACTAGCGCCCCTAGGCCGGTCTGACCATAACATCATATCAGCTAAATTCTCGTACTCCGACCACGCAGTTAAAGAACAAACTCCCAGAAGAAAAGTATGGCAATACGAGCAAGCCAACTGGGACGGCCTTAATAGCTTCTTCAGGAGTTTTAACTGGTCGCTATGCTTCCTCGATAGTGACGTGGATGCCGCCGCTGATATGATTACCGACACGATTCTCTTAGGTATGAATGATTTTATTCCTAACAGAATAAAGAGCATTAAACCTAAGATAAACTCATGGTTCGACTTGAGCTGTAAAGAGGCAATCAGGTTGAAAGAAGTAAGTTTTCGGTATTATAAAGCCAACAAATCTGAGGAAAACCGAAAGAAGTTTAAACAAGCCAGAAAAGACTGCAATGCCCATATTAAACGTGCAAAATACCTATACGACCAAAAATTGAGGCAAAAAATTCTACAGTGTCCCAAAGGTAGTAAAAATTTTTGGTCATTCGTAAAAAACATTAAAAATTCTGCCTCATCTGCCATCCCAACGCTCATTTACAATGACATTCCAGCTGTCAGCTCCTTAGACAAAGCTAATCTTCTTGCTGCACAGTTTGCAGCTAATTCCACGCTGCAAGATAGTGCTTTGTCTGTCCCTGTGCTTGAGAGCGTCGAATCCTCCATGGGACAAATACACTTTCGCACTCGCACAGTTGCAGGAGTTCTCAAAGGTCTTAACATACACAAATCCGCTGGCCCAGACGGTATTCCCCCTATAGTTCTGAAGAGGTGTTCTTCCTCGCTGGCAAAACCTCTGCGTAAGCTTTTCTGTCTGTCCTACTCTTTTGGGCTCTTCCCGAGAAGATGGAAAACAGCATTTGTCCAGCCTATCCCTAAAAAAGGCGATTCTTCCTCTCCGACCAATTACCGACCCATTGCACTTACGTCCCTTCTTTCCAAGGTCATGGAAACGCTGATAAATCGTCAGCTTATGAAATATCTTGAATCACGAAAACTCATTAATGACCGGCAGTATGGTTTTCGTAGCAACAGGTCCACTGGTGATTTGATGGCATATCTCACCGAGAAGTGGAACCATTCTCTCCATCACTTTGGCGAAACAAAGATGGTTGCACTCGATATTTCAAAGGCATTTGACAGAGTTTGGCACCAAGCTCTTTTGTCTAAAATGCGTGCATTTGGCATCGATGAAACTCTTCTTCAATGGATTAGAAATTACCTTTCGGGGCGTTCAATACAAGTTGTGTTGGATGGCTTCAAGTCTGATATTCACCACACAAATGCTGGTGTTCCCCAGGGCTCAGTTTTGTCTCCGACTCTTTTTCTCATTTTTATAAATGATCTCTTGTCTGCAACCTCTAATCCAATCCATTCCTTCGCTGATGATAGTACCCTCAGTTTTTCATATTCGTTCCCTAACTCACGTCCCTGCTCTTCGGCCGTAGAAGAGGAACGACAGCGTATGTTAAACTCATTAAATTCCGATCTCGACAGCATTATCAAATGGGGTTCAACCAACAGAGTGGAATTTAATGCTTCCAAAACGCAATGCTGTCTTCTATCTCTCAAGCGAAACCAAAACCCCCAACCATTATCCATGAATGGTACTTACATCGCGGAAACCGAAAGACTTGCCACTCTCGGTATGTGTATTAATAACCATCTTCGATGGAACGATCACATATTCGAGGTCGCCAAAAATGCTGCAAAGTGTCTAGGATTCCTTAAGCGGTGCAAGAAATACTTCACCCCATCTGATCTGGCCTCAATTTATAAGGCATTTATCCGCCCAAAACTGGAATATAACGCCCATATCTGGTCTGGTGCACCCAAGACCGTTCTGCACATTCTAGACAGGGTCCAAAATAGCGCGTTAAAACTTATAGGTGATAGAGACATTGTACGCTCCATAGCGCCTCTAGAACATCGGAGAAATGTAGCATGTCTCTCCCTGTTTTATCGCTTTTTCCATAAAAAATGCTCCAGTGAAATAGCCAGTTGCATTCCTCCCCTTCAAAATTTCACCCGCAATACGCGTCACGCTAAGAATGCACATCAGTTCACCCTCAAGCCCAATTTCGGACGTACTGTCAAATACAGAGATTCGTTTATAAGCCGAACGACACGTATGTGGAATGATCTCCCATGCTCTGTATTTCCTCATCACTTCAACCTCGAAACATTCAAAGCCAACGTGCACCGGTACCTCCTCTGTTCCTCTCTCCCCTTTTCCCAACGCCCGCGCCCTGAATCAGTATAAGGGTATTCATATCCCCTTTGGCGCGCGCAATTTATAAAAAAAAAAAAAAAAAAAAAAAAACAGTGGGTTCTCAGTTCCCTTGCTTGTTTGTTATAACAAACACATTGTTTATTGCAATGGACAACCGGGTAATATTTGAGAAGCAAGAGCATGAATAGGGATAGCCTGTTGTTTAAATATGTTGAAGTGAAAACATTTTGCTGCAGGAAATTATGTCATAATTTCCAGCATTGCTTAGAAGAACCTGCGAATTTGTGGAGTCATTAAAACTTACATTATTATAAAGTTAGTTGACTGTTTTGCCTGGACTTACCCAAGAATAAATAAAAAGTACTTAACCTTACTTACTCGTACCATCGGTAGATGAGTCAAATAATTTAACAAATGTTCCTCTTTCATTGACTTAAATTTTTGTATCTCTTGCTGTTATTTTCAACTAAAGAATTCTGTGTACGAATACGAGTATAAATCATTTTTATTTTCAATTCAGATATCATAAAGAGTGCAGCAATCGACCGAACCAACTAAATCGAAGACATTTTACTTTAATTTTTATTGTTGTTGTTCATTTATATTGCCATTTTTCTTAAGCCACAGAGTCGAGTGCCATCAGTCCGGATGACTTTTTTAATGATGTTTTGTCAACATTCTTAGCGTATTGAGTTCGCCTTCGGTATTTCGGGCATGGCTTCAGTTTCGAATAGAAAAAAGTTTGAAATTTCTTACGGAAGTGGGCTATATACTTGTCCTTCAATAACAAAGTTTATCTCTCCTACATCAATAAAAATAAAAGTTTTTGTCCGAATATTAACATAATCTTTGACAAAAGTAGGAGACAAGAATTTTGTTATGCGACGCAGTCTTCATTGCTACTTAGGATTTTTTTTATAAATTCAACAGTTTTCGTTACCTGCAACTTCACTTCAAGAGAAAATAGGCGAAGTAAAGTAGATGTTCGTTCTTCGTAGATTGTTTCAATTAAACTTTTGTAATAACTATTTAAATGAATACAGTTACATGATTTGATTGAATAAATGGTTATGTTAGTTTAATACTGAATGTTATGTATAGTATACATATGTATGTACATGGAATCTAAACAAGTGAGTAGATGCAGAAGTATACATTCTTAAATCAGGGCGCAAATATCCAATCCATCCATTCATACATACATATGTACATAAATTTAAACTTACGGACTGCTAATAATGACTTTTGGCAAAATATTTTACCGAAATGATGGCAACATTTACAATATAATACAAGTTTTACATTATTTTATTGATCGTATGGTTGCCACTATACGATTTCAATACAATAATTTGTGATATGGCGATGTGCTAATCACAAAACGATCGAACAAATTAATTACATTGTGAATGACTCAAGGTATGTCATCAGTATTTAGTCCGACCAGTGCCAAACCAAAAAAGAATTGGATAACATTGAAAAGCTTAGATCGCAAAAGAGCCGCAGAATCGTCGCCGAAGCCAAACACATGTACATAGGTATGAACACATGTATACCGATTCTCGAAATACACAAACGGCATGTTCAAAACTAAAGCATGAGAATTGGATATTGAGAGATTGTATTTAAGGAACAATGTATGAATTTTTTTTTTTATTTTAACGTTTTAAAGCAACAAAACTCGTCTAGATGACGAGAGAAACCTTAGTTCATAGTCTGTGCTGGGAAAATGTTTCATTAGCACGAGTATATATCAGATAGCAATACTAAAATATAATCGAAGTAAACTCTTTAAAATATTTATGATCAATCGATTGACCAATGTCTATTCGTTTGTCAGCTTGTTTGTGCATGTACATACATATATGTATATGACATATGTGCGCCTTAATCCTTATTTAAGAAAACTTTTTAATTTGCTCACCTTCGGTTTTTTATAGTGTATATATGTATGCATGTACATGTATAATGTATGTAAATACAAATACGTACATAAATCCTTTTTGAAACAAAAATTGCTGAAATTACATACATACAAGGGCTCTTCTACCCCTAGGTACATACATACATACTTCTCAAAACATGAATTATATTTCTTTTAAAAATATGTAGCGTTTTAATGAAATCCCATTCCTTTTCATTATCCGCGAAACAATATCGCTTGCTCATTCGGCCAGGGAAAAATAATAATTGTCGACAGCAGCTGTTCTTTAAGACTTAACGTACCAATTCCTGTAAATCGCGCATGAAACGGTAATAACCAACAACAGAGTGTTTAAATTAGTTTCCCTTTTTCATGTGGAAATATCATTAAAAAGTCATTTTCAATATGTAGAAATATATAATTTATAATAATTGAATGTACTTGTACTTGGCATGTAGATACATACGTATGAATTCGCAAAACCATTTTGCTGCCAAATTCAAACAGCATTCTTACTGCAAACATTCCCTCACACTGGGATTCCCAGAAGTCTCTATTTGCATAAATGAATGTTGAGCGGCAGAGAACAAAAAATGTGACACAAAACACAGCAAAACAAATGACCAAACAGACCAAAACAGAAGTAACAAAAGTTCAAAAAAGGAAACGACCACCCTCCCAAAGGCAAGATACACACAAATAATCCACTTTATGTGTGTACTTGTGTATTGTTGTTTATTCTAGATTGGATTTTTCATTTAAAATGTTTTTATCGTTTTTTTAACATCAGGTCGGTCATTGCTGAAGAAATCGGCATGGGCAAACATACCCGACAAAATTGCAAATTCTTTATTTAATGGACAACTGCCAACGACTAAAGTCAAACTAGCGCCAAATACATGCAAGGATCTCGGTGACAGAATGAAGCGTTCACAGGTAAACAAAACAACGCTTACAATACCCTTACACTTGACAAAGGCCATTAAATGTATTCAAAGCGTACTCAAGCTAAATGAAAAGCGGCAACTGTGCTCCTCAAATAACTAAAACCCTTGCTTTTTGACTGGTGCATTTCATACGGTCAGCGAGTTCAGACTCTGACAAGAACAATCTGCATCAAAAATTCTTCATCCAAAAGCTGTTTTCAGCTATTTGCAAGACGACGACGACGACGACGACGACGCGACGATGTCGACTAGGATGACGACAAAATTAAATGAATGGCAATCTTCTTAATTAAATAGCTCTCCTAACGTAGATTCCATTTGCAAATGGCAAAGAGAATGTCCGCAATGATTTAGGATGGCCTCTTTTGGTCCGTTGGCTGGCTGGTTAGTTGGTTGGTCAGTTCAGCTGTTGGTGGTTAGGAGCTTAGTGGTCATGGTTATGGGGATTATGTGCATATGCTGTAAATATGGTTATGTAGCTCTTATGATATGTCTCTATTCACGAACACATGTGATATTAGCGTAAATTTGAATAACTAATAGTATTGTACATTTGATGTATTCGGAAACGCAGAGAAAGGATATATTTCTCACATAAAAATCCGATGAATACGTTTGCACTACCAACGAAGCAGTAAATGTCTGAATATTTTTTTATGGAGAATAAGTAATGAATTCATTAATTGATCTGCATGGATTGTTTTGTAAACGGTTATGATTACACATGCCTATATACATTAGTAGTATGCATACGCTTCCACGAACTAACATTTTCATGGAATCTCACAATGCTTCAAAATCATTAGCCATTTCATCGCACGAAATGCAAAAACTTCCAACCAAAAATTTATATTTAATTTATTAAATCAACGCATGCCATCACCTTGTAATTTAAAACGATTTCGTGCATGCTAATAGGCAATCATATTTCAATAATAATGCAGTAATTAAATACAAAATATAGACATATGTATGTAAAGCAATAGGCTTAGGCCTTGGCAATTCGCAAGGTCAAAGTCCATTTCTTTGTGAAATTCATATAGTGTCTTTTAAGTGTGATAATCTATTACTTTACAATCCATGCAACAATATTTCGAATCCAATAAAAATGTTTTTATCCTAAATTGAAATGAATAATCCTTTGAAGTCCGCACAAATCAAACTAATATTAAATTTATGCAAATACGATTGAGATTGTAGCGCAACCCTCAGAATTGTTTAAATTAAACATGCATCCCGTTGGTATGTATCTCATTCCATTAGTTATGTCCAAAATCACCATCGTCAACATTAATATGATATGTGTATATAAACGCTTATACCGTATGAAAATCAATGTGTTAGGTTGATATGTACAATCAGATGCATGATGTATGCTGCGGGCGAATATCCTAACGATATGAATGTAGGTATTGTTTTAAACCAAATTGAAACACACTATTGTCATGATTAATTACTACGAAATTATTATTTTAATTGGTAGTTCAGTTGTCGTTCTTCTTTGCCTTGAGGATTAGACCAGATCAAATGAATTCCATGTTTTAACTGCTGCAAGCACTATTGCATGTACGTACAGAACATTTGTAGGTATTGACGACATGAGTGCATCTGAATGTGTATAGTACGTAATACACTTAATCAAGCAAAATTAGGAAGATTAATCAAATCATTCAAATTCAACTACGTTTTCAATTAGCGGAGTGTCGTAACTGTACTGCAGAAATTATTTAAATCCTTGATTTAGTTTTTAGAAAGATAAACTAGTGAATGTTCAGAACCGTAATATCTTAAGTGGAATTTTTCAATAAAATTACTGAATCCAAAATATGACTTGGATGTTTAGTAAAATATAACTAATACTTAACCTTTAATTTATTATAAATAAAAGTTATGTTTTATAAAGAATAGCAAAAGTTCTCTATATTTTGACAAACGAAAATTAAAAAAAAAATAGCATCTCAAAGTATTTTTTTTGCACTCTCGATGATTGAGTTTTAATCCTCACACGTTTCTGTATAAAAAGTTTTTGTATATAATATATGTATCTTCCTCCAAATAAGAAGAATGCCTAACGGGTATTCAGTAATTTAAAAGAAGTCTAAAAGTACAAGGAAAAGTAAAACCAACATAAAGGGAGCAACATTTTTTTTCGCCCTTAAGCGCTTTGTAAATTATTAATATTAATTTACCTGTGTTAACTGATGATTTGATATTTTCTCTATTAATTAGAGAAAACTGTATCTAATCAAAATATCAGTATGTTAAATTAGTTAAAAATGCTAAATTACAAAAAATGCATTTTGTCAAACATATGTATATATGTAGGTACGGTATTCAGAGTTTAAAAAAAATAAATAATTGGTGCAACAGGTCGATGGGACCCAGGGCCTAGCTTCTCACAGCCATTCGTGTTGTGCATGTTATATTCTTTATACAAATAGAAGAGTTATTTGTTATTTGAGAACCTTTCTTATGACAGTTATACTCTCGGATGTTTGTCAGACGTTCGCGAGAGGTGAGGCAGTACAAAAACGTTTACTTAATATTATATTTATTATTATTTTTTTTTTTATTTACTTTTTACGATATAAGTATATATTATATCATACAATGGTAGTATTTAAAGTAATTTTTGAACTTTAAAATTTCTGACATACATTCATACATACACACAAATTGTAAAACTGCCTCCAATGAACACTGCAAATATAAACTTGAGCGTCATTACAAATCGTTTCCTACAGGAGGTATTCCCAGTGGATATATTGCGTATTGAATTACCTCAGGCGAAGTAGTACAGAGATTTGAGTAGTGATATATGATAAGAAGTGCAAAGGGAAAACACTTATATAGCTTTCTTTATTGTAGATTCCAGGACAGCTTTTTTTATTTATTCCGGAACAATTCACACGTGCTCTCCAGGTGTCAAACAACCAATATACAATGATTGCTCTTTTGCTGGTTATTTCTCTCTATTAAATTTCAAACTATCCTTGTGCTTGTCGCAATGCTTGTCGCATAGTGGCACAAAAGAGCAAAGCAAATATCCGAGATTGCACAATCTTAAAGATTAGGTTTTTCGTCCTTTCACCAATGCTTTTATAGATTCCGTTCATTTCAATTGATTATTTTTATTTTCACTTAAAGGTTACTCCCTTCCTGCACGTAGAATTGAAATTAGCAAACTTATTTGTTCCCGATGAACAGTGACTCAATATACAACGATATGGAGGCACGTAACTCCAAATACCGAAAATCTCCCATTGAATGTAAACGAAACATTAATCGATATTTGTCAGTTTAATAACATTTTGCAACATACCTATAGTAAGTAATCTTGTTATATATTTTTCATGCAAATGATTACAAATCAGACCTAGTAATTAATTAAATTGTTCAATCCCATTGCCAATTATAGATTACTAGAAGATTTGCATATTTCATTCAACATACATATATAATGTTCATATGTAAATGTTCATAATCTATTTATTTATTGATCAGTCGTTTTGTCCTTAGGTAAACATTTAAACCTGCTTAAAAACATACACACTTCTACACGAGACAATCTCAAAAATCTTCAAAGACTAGCTTGTGTATCTCCTACGAGCACAATGAGATTAGCTCCTACTGTAGCGCTAGAAATGATCCTTAACCTTCGAATCTTGCATCTTTATATACAAAAAGAAGCCATTATTAACGTCTTTATGTTCATATCTAAAAATGTGGATAAATTCCAAATAGGCCACCCAGACATTACTGCAGAACTAACCAAAACTTTCAAGTTACACTACTAGGCCACCAAAACTGGAAACAAAACCAACCCACAACAGAAAAAACACCTCAACTATGGAAATAGCTTAAGATAGCACCTGCAGAATGCGTAACGAAGAAAAGTTAGCAGAACACATTTTCTGTCACTGTAACTGTCTCATCAAAACACGCCATCGTCACTAATGTAAATTTTACCTTGAAACTGAAGCTACAGTGCGAGCTCACTCAAAGATCAAATTCATCACGAATTTGAGTATCATGAGAGACCTCTAATTTTGGAGGAAATCTTAATAGAACCATCTTCCGCCGCAGTGATGTAGTGACATCACATTATCATACATTTATTTCAATATGTAATCCCCTTATTGAAAAAAAAAATATTATTTTATTATAAAATAAGGCCCAAACAATTAAAAATTTAAAAAAGAACCCCAAATAAATTAGCCTATAAGGAACAGCGAAACAGTACGGAAGCGGAGCGAGGGATGATGTAATTTTGGACGAAAATAATTGTTTAAGTTTTGTTTTTTAGGACTTTTCCATTTTCTTGTAACATTGATTTACATTAAAAATTTGACCTTATTTTATTTTGAAAAATTACCCCATTTCGCAGCGCCAATTAATGCGAGGAGTGTAAGACACGTTTAGCGAATATTACCCAAACTTGCCTCAATCTTAAGAGAACGATTTTGTAAAAATCTCTCGATCTGTTCATCTCAGAAGAAAGTTAAATCGCGTTTATAAGCTAAACGAATATCTGGATAAAAGATTTAGGAGAATGTGATATTTCGTAAAGCAAAATATAAGGCAGTCACTCCTTAGAGTGGTTTCAAGAGGTGCTGTAAGTCTTTCGAAGAGAATGTAACTGTTTATTGCTGTTTCGCAGCCCAACAGATATTGCAGTAGAACCGCTTGCACGATTGTGTTCCGTAATACTGCCACAGTGTCATCCTTCTTTGAAGTTACACGAAAGAAAGATCGATCGATGTACATTTATGAAAACACTAAATGTTCATGGAGCTTTTACTTCCAGTATTGAAAAATATTATTGTAAATAAATTATAACAATTTTTAATTTATACTGTAATTATAGTACTGTATTCAAAACATTAAAAAAAAACAGGATAATCAATTTAGAAATAATATAAACAAGTACATATGTAAATTTAATGTTCATAATTTTTTTTCAAAACTGAAGATGGACCGAGATAAATGCAAATTTTTTTTTTTTTTGTTGCATAAATGGTAACCAGATACCAATGATTTTTTTTTTCAATTGTTATGTTTCAGCAGCTGTTAATGTTACCAATGATATTCAGCTGTCAAAATATTCAGTAAGATTTGCCATTCCATCATGCATCGCGTTACACTTGCCGAACGTGCTGAAAATATTAAAAAATATTATCAAAATTGCGACTGAGTTGTAAATATGCAAGGTAAAATTCTTCGTGAGGTCGGTCGTCATCATGGCTTCAGTATGTAGACAATTCGTTGCACCGTGGAAAAGTATGAGCGTGATTAAATTTTTTTGGACTTTAAGCCACCAAGCTCAAGGGTTTATTGTTATACTCATAATGTTAAGAAACAGAGCGGGCGTTAGGGAAATTAGGAAGAAAAGACAGTAGATACCGATGAACGGAGAGATCGGTGCAAAATGAAAACAAAAAAACATATCGAAGAAGACCCAGAAATGTCGATATAGCGCCGATCAGCTGAAATTAACATCGTCATCGTCAGAGATTCAACCCTGCTTATTTTGCGGTTGGATTTGGGCCTACATCCGTAAAAGATTGTGCTGACGCAATATTTGAAGTCGTTCGACCGTGCATAATTGGTCGCTGGAACCGTTAGCCGGAGATCCGGATTTTGGGTAAAAAATGATCTCCTTTGACGAGGTCCATGTCAACAAGCAGAATTGATGTTATTGGTGCTAACACAATCCACAGGTGTTCGACCAAGCATCAATGCATCCACAAAGATTGTTTGATGGACGAAGATGGCACCATCGTTGGACCTTATTTCTTTCGAAATGAGTAAGAAGACACCGTTACCGTCAATGGTCTCCCGCGACGCTCGAAGTTGTGAAGGAGAAATTTTGCGATTGGGTCATTTGGCCGTGATCAGGCCATTTGACACCACTCGATTATTTTCTCTAGGGATAAGTCAAGTCTTTAGTATACGCTAACAAGCCAATCACTTTGGACGAGCTCCAGACCAATATTCAAGACGCTATTGTCGGAATAACGCCGAACCGACGGAATTGAACCGACCGCCGCTTGAAGCACTGACAGCGAATGCGAGCCGTAGCTTCAAAATAAAGCCTGCATAAAATTGTATATCTCACGCCGTTGTCGTTCTTTCCTATCGATCTTATCCGTCACACTATTGTTAGTAGAAGTTTTTTGCTGATGTGAGTTGATGTTTTGTTTAACATTTTAAATCTTATCTATGTATTTAATATTTTATTTATTTATCCATTTTTTGTTTGTATAAATTATTTTATACAATATATATTTGTTTTTTTTTTTAAGTATCTATTTTATTAAATATTATTTTACACATGCGTACATCTTTGTATTTATTTAATTATTTATTTTATTTACATAGAAAAATTGTTTCTTGTAACTTTTCTTTTTGAACCATTTGTTTCCTTTGTTGCCTTTTTTATTTTCAAAAATATATGTGCATTTGTTCAGTAGTAAGATAGGCTATCTTAACTCTGTGTAAATTGTGCGGATGCAACCAAATATTGCATTTTTCTGTGTATTCTGTGTAGCTATGTAACAATAACTTCAAATTGAACAAAATAAAGTTGACATCAGGAAATAAAACATATGTGCGTACATATTGACACATGCATATCATACATTTACGAAATTTGTTGGTGCTATTATAGGTACTATAGACATGCAATGCAATTTTTAAAAGCATGTAATCTGTACATACATTTGTAAAATCATATACATACATACTTATTTATTACGTATTCTACAATCAATTATCTATTACAAAGGCGTAGAAATAATGGGGTTGATTGCTGTTGATTCGGAAAAATTAAAAGTCATTAATTAACTTGGGAGGCATCAACTGTTTCTCTGGCTGCTCTTGGGGTATTTAGTCGCCCAATAATTTCAAGTGCGCATTTTACATTATATATTTATATGTACCTTGACAATTGATAAATTACATAATTAGAGAAGAGTAATTGTACTTTCGATTCGAGATGAGAACAATTTGAAAACAATTTAGAAACTACATTTTATTGGATTCCAACGTTGGGTTGTATTTTTGCTTAAATTGAACAGATGTAACCGCATACCAAACATCGTCTGTGGGTCTTGGTCGCGCATTTGTCAGTTAAGTACATACATATGTACATGTATAAAAACAACTTCTATAACTTTTATAAAATGTAAATACATCTGCATAAGAGTATGTATCATCCGATGTATCTCTGTGTCCAGTGTTGCGGAGCTTATGAGGTTTGCCTGAACCTTATCAAACTTTTTTTTCAAATGATGCGATGCAAAACGACATATGTATATAGCCATATTCGGTTTAACTTTAAGAATTTTGTTAGAACTGATTGGTCCTTAGATTTTAAGTTGTTATGATGACATGTCATATGAGCGCGTTTCAAAATAAGAAATGTAAGTATTAACAAATTTGGCCACCGTCGAAGAAGCTTAGTTACCCTTTCTTACGCTCAAAAACTTGTGCTTACATACATATGTATGCAAATATTTTTCACCTTTATCCAAAGCTATCTACTATAGTAAATAGCAAAATGCACACACAAAAGCTCATTGTATTTCTTGTTTAAAGGCCAAGGCTCCAACGATAGCGGAGTTCACACTGATCCAGTTTTATTCCAAATCTGCTTGACCAATCATCCAACCTAAATAAATTTGTCTTTAGATTCATCAAAACTTGGGTCGCTTTGTTTGTCCTGCAGTTAACATAATCCTGCAACACGCCGACATAGTGACGCTGTACACAGAAAATATTTATTAACTCAAAGTGCATATCGTCGAAAATACCGTAACCAACAAGCACCGTCTGGCAACACTATTCTTAGTTTGGTGTCGAAGTTTGTTGAGCATTAACAGTTGGAGATCGTTGACATGCCGTTCATCAACGCTCAAGACGTTCCAATCATAGAGAAACTATACTATATATAGTCTGTGGTTCCAATGAACTGGTGGAAGCTGTAAGAGATAGTATTGCAGAGAACGCACATGTGTCGTAACGTCACCGCGCTCAGCATGTTGGTGTCAGTGGAACCACCGTGCGGCCAATTTTAAAGGATGATTTGCATTTTTTTCCGTATAAAGTGCAATTGAGTCCAAGAAAATTGCCATCGCTTGGAATACAGCCAAACCGTAGCTCAAATGGTTTACACTGAACCTGATTTTTGGAGACAAATTTTGATGACCCACGAAGCCCATTTGTAGAATGCAGAATCCATACGAGATCCACGAAAGACAATTGCATGACCAAAAACTGACTGTTTGGGCTAGCGAATGCGCCAAAACCATCATTTGCCCATTTGTCTTCAGAGAATGCGAAACAGTCGATGGGAATTGATATCGGAGGGTGTTGGCCCATTAAGTTTACTCACAAAAGTCTAGAAAAGGTCTGGACAGTTACTGATTTCAACAATACGGTACGCCGTCCCACACTGCAGGTTCTGCATAGAAAATTCCCTTGACGTGTACTGTCAAAAAAAGACGACATTAACAGGCCACTCAGATCTTTAGATTCAAGTCTTTCGGACTTCTTTTTATTGGATTATTTGAAAACTAACTGTACGCCAGTAAGCTTCAGGATATTGACGAGCAAACATTCGTGCCGAAATCATCGCTATACCACGATGTTGTTCTGATAAATTATAAAGGACCAAATTAATTAAAAATACATTATATGTATATGGAAATCGTTTTTTTTAAAGTCATTTAATATTCAAATAACAACATAAAAGATGGCGTGTATATTCTATTCGTTTTTTTTTTAAATCTATGTATTAAATTTCACAAAAAAAAAAAACAACAGTTAACCTCTGTCATTCAAAATAAATCAATTTAATTTCTTTTAAAAACATTGTTTTTGTTGTAAAAAGAATTTGTTGTTAAGAACTAACCAATTTCAATTGGCGCCAACTACTAAACGTCAAAATCGCGAATACAATCAGAGGATATGATTATCTGTTCAATATATGAAGTGTTTTCATTCGATTTACATTAAAACATCAGACTAAAGAAAAGTACTCAACTTAGTACTGTGTCAGTTTACAATCGAATTGAATTGCGTATGAGCTACTTTACAGCTAACGAGTTAGAATTTCAGTCCGCGCGCAGTACTGTCAAGTTGACGTTAATAAGTCCCGATTTCGTTTAAATTTAATTTCTTCAATCCCAAATTAGCGCGCAAAAAAAAGTACTTATTATGAACGCACCCATACTAAAACATTAACTCAAACAGATCTTGGGGTAACAATTTTGACGTTAAATGTCAGAAAATAGAACATAGAACAGCGACAGCCATATTTTTATTGGTATTCTATTCCTGCTGGGAATTTTAATTTCAGCAATTCGATCTGAAAATAATTATTCAGTTAAAGCCATACAAAAAATATAACTAATCATTTGCTGTAAGGAAATGGAAAACAATAAAACTCCTGAAGAGACTTTCGACGAATTAAACAGCAAACATCGGAAAGAACGAAAGGAACTCCAGTCTACAATTCAATCACTAAAGAAGAGTGCTACAAAGGGTGACAAAAAGAAACGTAAAGAAGTTCTAGAAGAGATATCTCGATTGGAAATAGATTTGGAAAAAAGGCAGACGGATCAGCTGAATGAGTTTCAAAACGAAAGAAATGTCGAACATCCCGAAGTCGAAATCCCAGAAACTGAACCAGAGGCAACAAATACACTAACGTCTAATGATTTAGATAACCAGCCACGAATATCTAAAGCTCAAAAGAGGCGCAATAAGAAGGAACTGGAAGAAAAACAACGTGAAGCGGAAATCCTCGCACACGAAGAAGAAAATAAGAATGGACCACGGATCGTAGAAAACAACCAGATTGAGGACATTCTGAGAAAGCGCAGTCTGTGTCTTTATCCAATAGCTTCGGATGGAGATTGTCTTTACAATGCAATTAGACATCAGCTCACATTAAATGGACGTGGGTCTTTCACAGTAGCGCAACTACGCCACCAAACTGCCAACTATATTCTTGAAAACAAACAAAACTTGATTTTCTACATGACCAATTCAAATACAGGAGATCTTATGACTGATGATGATTTTATAAAATACTGTGAAACCATACGAAATACTCCTGCTTGGGGAGGACAAGTAGAAATAAAAGCTTTGTCCAGTGCACTTTGTGTTCCAATAGAGGTTTTGCAAGCTAATGGACCTCCAACTATTCAAGGCGCTGAATTCAATGCCCCTCATTTGATAGTTACATACCATCGGCTTATGTACAGTTTAGGCGAACATTACAACTCCACCAGGCCTTTAGAGGACAATGATCATGATGAAAATGATGTATATGCGGAGCCTTAATAGTGGTCGAAACTTTGCTATTAACCAACAACACGTGTTCGCAGGATTGATGTTTTCTTATATACATACATATATTTTGGATTCTAATTTGAATTTAAAACGTAAATTATTTCATTTGTTTAAGTATGACATTAAAGAATTAAAAAATAGTTTTTAACAAATTAGTTTCAATTTAGACTTATCATTTCTATCCATGTATATACAGTTTTTACTTGCACTATAAAAGAAATGTTTTCTGAGAATTTTAGAATTCGAGATATTATTGGAACTTGGCATACATAGGCGGAAAAACTTTCCATAATTCACATTTCCTAGAGTTGGGTCATTCCGGGTCTTTGTATATAGTATAGTTCCCGGAACTATATACCTATGTACTGTGTCCTCTGCCGTAAACATCTTTACTTCCGTGAAGTGCACGTGAGTATATCCATATACCACATATGTATGTATAATTCCGATTGCACAGAGGTATAAATAGAATTAACGGAGGAAAAAATTATGTCTAAGTTTCCAAACAAAACTGACTGATAACGTACTTATGTAGCCCGCATATACATATGTGCATAATTATGCAGGATTAAAAACTGGAGGCAAAGTTACAGAGTGGCACACCCACTTCATTATAAGAAAAATGGATCTCCGGAATAGGTGAACTATAAATTAGTACCAATGTTGGAACTCTTTTTTTTACGAAAGTAATTATGTACATATGCATGTACTTTATTTTCTAGGCCGAATCGAAAGGTTTTTCTATAGAAAATTGGAACTTAATTACCATCTGAGCCAAGATTTTATGTTTAGTATACATACAACGTAACAAATGTATAAAACTCAAGGATAATTTTTAAATTTTCAAATCTACTTATATTTGAATTGACTTAAATTGGAAATTTAGCTTCGCGGTTGATTATTGGAAACCCTTTGATATTCGTCTGTTGTTCGTTTGATAATGCTTTTCTGGATTCAATCTCCATCACAATATGTGCAAGCATTACGATTAATATCCTCAATCATGCATTGCGATCAGAATTCTTTTCCGTTTCGGAAGTTTTTTTGAAACAGCTACCCTAAAAGCCCTCTTCCAGCAATTATTATAAAAAAATATTAGATTGCAGTCATTAAGACCTTATGTAGCTAAATATTTGTTTACTTCCTAAAGTCGTTATATACCATATGTGAACTATAAAATACCAAACTTATAAAAAACCAAAAATCAAAGCAATTTCCAGTTTGATTTGAATTTTAAGACAGAAGTCAAAAATTATATCGAACTGAGAAATAAGAAAAAAAAATAAGTGAAAACTAAACACTTACGTTGAAAATTTAAGAAAAATAAATTTGATAAAATGTTCATTTTTATTTTATTGCTAAAATTTTGCGTAATACCTACATATGTACATACATATATACCATTTTTTATATATCGAAAAAACAAAACTTCTCTAAGAGAAACAAAAAAAACAATCTCTTTATGTTAAAAGCTTTTTACAAATTGATTATCTTTAAAAATGTTATCCTAAAATATTTATTAACATGGAAGATGTTTGCATGCCTGCTTTTTCTTATTGTCAAAATTATGCGATTATAACTTTAATATGGAGTGAGTTGCTTGATTCACATTTTTAGTTTGTACTTAGGCTAGTGGAAAAATCATACACCTGTGCATACAGTGTATAAAAAAAATACCATCGAATTTATTTAATCTTTCTTTAGTGGTGGTTTGGTTTTTTGTTTCGAAGGGCTTGGACTCTTTTTCTTGCTATGAACTTTGGATGGGGCACGTGGATATATTGCAAAAAGTGATAGTTGAATAGAACTCAACAGGAGCAAAAATCCGTTTTGATACTGAAATTTAAATGAATTAGTGTTATATAATAATTTTAGTACGTATGTTTATATTTGCAATATGTACTTACTACTAAAACGGTGTTCTTTAAGGAAATTCCATAGACTAACCACGACAACGATACTATTGTTCCAGCCACAATTATTGGGAATGGAAGATTCTCAGTGCTCTTGGTTCTTATAATCTCTCCGAGTCCCAAGAAAGGCAAGCCAACTAGCATTACTAAAATAGTTGTAATCAACATTCCAAACCGGAATTCAATAACTTCTGGATCTTCGTACTTTGCATAAGTAAAACAAGCAGTTATAAAAAGACTAGCCAAAACTATTTTTCCCCATATCTTGGGCCTATTTTCATTTGACGTGTAAGCATAAAAGACCATCATGGAGAGTACATTGATGACAAAACCAATGAAGTTAACATTTATCATAGTGCTGTCCTGAAGGAGGGCGCCATACTTTAGACTGAGTGTAGTGCTGTAAAAAAGAAATTTAATTTTATGAAATTATAATTATTTAAATTAAATTTAAACATATAATGCGATAGATGTCCGTTTAAAAAAGCAATTGCACTCTCCGTTCTGTGGAACGCTAATAGAACTCTCGGTGTTGCCTGGGAATCGAATCTCGAAGTTCGAATTCGATCGTCTGAAGCACTGACCACAGAATCACGGCTCTCGCTAATCTATTTTTTACCAAGGTAATTGCATCTACTACTACCTTCTAACACAGACAATCATTGTATCATGTAACCATACATTCACTATCTGTGCCTCTAAAAAAAAACTTAATTGACTTCGAATCGGTTATTTGCATATGTACATAGGTATGTACATACATACATGTGTACTCTCATTATTACAGATTAAAACAGATTTGCAAACATGATAAAAATAATTGAAACAAGTTTATTCAACATACAAATTTATTAGGTAGTAGGAAACGAATTTTACCTACACCCAAATAAAAAAGAAAAAAAACCGAATTTTTGAATGATTTCGATTTATTGGAAAATATTTCACAATGTCTCAAATCATCAAATCATATGCAATCTATGCATTATCATCGTGAGTTAACAAATTTCCTTATACATAGTATATAACAAAATCTTATCAATTTATTATCTAACACTAATAACTGAGTATTTCAGACTTACAGCACGATACCTCCCAAAAATGGTGCCGCTGGGAATCCATCAGCAGAACCTTTCTTTCGAATGTCGTTGAGAAAAACCACTCCTGAGAGGAATTGGAGGCAGGTCACGGTGCCAGCAAACGCACCGATAGCCTCGCTGTAAGGATTAAGTAGGTCCCCTAATGCATTTAGCATGATTTATTCTATACTATACAACACCTCTGAACATTCGAAAAGAACTTATAAAACTGATTTACTTCACTATTCAAAGTTTTTTGTTTCCATTTTCGTTTTGACAACAATCGAAGCTGTCACAAAACAGAATATTTGACAGATGCAAGCAACAAATAGAAAGCGACGTATTCAAGGTTTAGAAAATTTAAACATAAAAATAACACTGTCCGTTTAAATCCAGTCGATAAATTAACGTTCTTGTGCGACTAAAAACAAATAATACAAAAACATGAAAGAACTGTTGATCTCCTGAGTCAGATTTTGCTCTAGGAATCGTGTTAGCGCAATATCTTTTACATTGTCAGTCTTCCGCGATGCAGTTTGTAAGATTTATGATAATAAAACATAAAAAATAACATTGTTTAAATCCATTTAATAATAATAAAAAAAAAAACAAAAACAAAAAGTAAAAAACTACCGATTTCCTGGATCAGAAACCCCGATTAGGAATCGTGTTAGTATTTCAATAACTTTTATATTCTCAGTGTTCCGCGATGCAGAGTTTGTAAGATTTATGATAATTAAACATAAAAAATAACATTGTTTAAATCTATTTAATAATAATAAAAAAAAAAAAAACAAAAACAAAAAGTATAAAACTACCGATTTCCTGGATCAGAAACCCCGATTAGGAATCGTGTTAGTATTTCAATAACTTTTATATTCTCAGTGTTGCGATGCAGAGTTTGTAAGATTTATGATAATTAAACATAAAAAATAACATTGTTTAAATCCATTTAATAATAAAAAAAAAAAAAAAAGTAAAAAACTTCCGATTTCCTGGACTAGAAACCCCGATTAGGAATCGTGTTATTACTTCAATATCTTTTACATTGTCACTCTTCCGCGGTGCAGGGCTTGTAATATTTATGATAATTCAATATAAAAAATAACATTGTTTAAATCCAGTTAACAAATAAACATTCTTGTAGATGACTAAAAATTAATAACACAAAAACATGAAAAAACTATTTATCTCCTGGGTCAGAAATTGCTCTTAGGAATCGTGTTAGCTCAATATCTTTTACATTGTGTCCTCCAGGATGCAGAGTTTTTAAGATTTATGATAATTAAACATAAAATCTAATATTGATTAAATCCATTTGACAAATAAACTTTCTTGTAAACGACCAAAAATACATACATATGTATGTACATAAATTATAAAAAAAAAAGTAAAAAACTACCGATTTCCTGGATCAGAAACCCCGATTAGGAATCGTGTTAGTACTTCAGTATCTCTTACATTGTCACTCTTCCGCAATGCAGAGTTTGTAATATTTAGGTATGATAATTAAATATAAAAATAACATTGTTTAAATTCAGTTGACAAATAAACTTTCCTGTAAATGACCAAAAAAATATGTACATACATAAATAATAGAAACATAAAAAGTAAAAAACTATCTGTTTCCTGGGTCAGAAACGCCTCGAATGAATCGTGTTAGCTCAATATCTTTTACGTTAAGAGTCACTTTTCCACGATGCAGAGTGCAACAATAAGCGTCTTGGAATATGTTGGTCAGGTACATCTCTGCAGCTTCTTGAAGGGCTAATAAAGCAGTTGCAGTCACCTTGTCGGCATAAATAGATTCCCGAATCAATGTTTCACGTATTAGTCTACCAAAAGGGGTTTTTGGTATACGAAGATCTAACCAGAAGGAATTAAATTTAATTCCACTAATATTTAACATATATTTACTCCTTACCAGTCCTTTTTTGTAGCCTAACCGGAGTTTTTTGTTTTCTACGTGGCTTTGCCTCCAAAGTGATGTTTTGCGTTGGATTTTCTCGATTTGATTTTGGACGTCTAACTTTCCAAGGATTTTCGACAAGACTGGTAGTAGTGTCGAGATCATAATCAGTTTGACCATCTAAATCCGCAGAACGAAAAGATTCGCTGCTCGAGGAGCCTTCACCCAAAATATTTCTTAGGCTTTTTAAAACTTCAGACCTCTCAGTAGAATTCCCAGCCATCGTTGCAAAAGTTTTCTTTGTTTATTCACAAACTACAAATAAACCAGATATTTAAAGAAACCGTCAACTCAATTTTAAAAACGACTTTGACTAAAGTAACGCAAACTGTCTGCTGTCATTTCACTACATCAATCAAATCAGGTGTGTGATAGAGGATGCCAGCTGATTCTGGTTGCATTCAGTGCTAAGGCTTCTTCCTAATTATCCCGTGTATATCACAGACTATACAGACAGGCAACTCCCAAGAGACTGGCGCTCTTTGCCCACAAGCTAAATAACAGCTGATTTTGTCCATCGCTCCTAAGATGTATGGGTGATCCCATATAAATCAAAAGTTTCTCTATGGTGTATATGTACTGTCGAACTTAGGTTCAAACCGCATCGAAATCCATATATACGCATGTTGACTGGAGTCGACTACACTATTTTGGGTCGATTCCAGCTTAAATAGTGGAGTCGACTCGGTTTGGACTTGACTTGGGTATATATGCACTCTAGGGTCTCCTACTGCAAACTTACTTGTATTACTTAACACAACTGTTTTTCGTTGCGCCTTTCATCATTGGAACGGAAACAGTTCGGGCCTAGTAAATCGTCAAGAAGTATTCTTATCCGTTTTTCGACACCGTTAGATGCCAAGTGATAAGCTAACATTGAATACCAATGCTTCATCTCTTCGGGGGAATTAATTACTTCGCAAAGCGAATAAATAATAAATAAAAGTTTAGCAGTAGACTGCCAATCATCCTTAAAAAAAATAAATACTTGGCGCAACAGGTCGATGTCTAGCTTCTCACAACCATTCGTGTTGTGCGTGTTATATTCTTTACGCGAATGGATGGGGCCTACTGTTTAATGCCGTGTCCGAAGGGCAATTTGTTATTTGAGAAGCTTTCTCGAGACAGTTGTGTACTCTCGGATGTTTGTCAGACGCTCGCGAGAGGTGAGGCCGTGAAAAACTTTTAGGTGTTCCCCGACTGGGATTCGATCTCGAACCCCTTGCTCCATAGTCCAACGCACTAACCACTGAGCCACGGGGCCAATCATCCTTATTCCTGTAAAATTGTAAATGTTAAATTGTTTTTATTTCGGTTGTAGAATTGATCAATATGATATAAAATTTGTATTGTCAATTCTGAAAAAGTTATTCTAAAAGACTTAGCTCCAAGAAGAGTTTGGAACAAAATTAGGACATTAAATTTTGCGAGAAAGTTTTCGGGAATGGGATGCAGCATAGATGTTCTAAACAAGTTTAAAAAGCATTATTAGGAGTTGGAAATAATAAATAATTGCGTTTTTCGTAATATCTGTCGGTTACTTTCCAGCAGCGGATCCTCGTATAACGTCTTTAAGACCCTTTGCCGTTAGAAAAACTAAACAATTTACAAAATCAGCTCAAGAGATTGTGATTTTTAGGCTTCTTAGCTTATAATTTTTACAAAATTTTAACGAAACTGCAATATCCAATGAAAATGATTTTAAACAAACACTGAATAACTTAAAGTGCCATATATTTCGTTCTATACTAATGCCGTGAACCTGTACTAAAAAGAATCTGCTTGTAAATAAGCACGCTACCATCGTTTTCTTTCTGTTACAAATCGTAAGATGTGCGTTGCAATCACAATTTTCCTCGGAATGGATGTTATTATAGGGTTGTCTGCATTTAACAGTAATCGAACTATTCTTGCGACTTACGAATGCGATCAATTTATTTGTATTGTTCTATAGATATGTATAAAGGCGTAGCCTATATATTGGAAGTTGATTAATAACGGTAAAAGAGAAATTTAATGCAATCGACATTTTTTTGCGGACAATTTGACAATTTGTACTTTTCATTTTTAAAGTTAAAACATGCTTTCGTTTATTTTTATCACATTATAGCAATATCTTTTATTGTGACATTGTATAAAAATATTCTTTAAAACTAGTTCCAGAGTGCAGACATGCTATCATTTTTACTGTCGATTAGCTCGCGGTACTCCATATAAAGTCGTTGCCACTTCGGGTGTAATTTAAGCACATTAAGAACCGTGTCCAGCAACATAGGTTTAGGTACTCCCTATTAAACAACAAATAAATAAAACCAATTAAGTATAAGATAATTTAAAATTTACCAAAATTTTAAGACTTTCATCATTGGAACGGAAACAGTTCGGGCCTAGTAAATCGTCAAGAAGTATTCTTATCCGTTTTTCTACACCGTTAGATGCCAAGTGATAAGCTAACATTGAATACCAATGCTTCATCTCTTCGGGGGAATTAATTACTTCGCAAAGCTTTATTTGATTCTCTATAAATAAAAGTTTAGCAGTAGACTGCCAATCATCCTTATTCCTGTAAAATTGTAAATGTTAAATTGTTTTTATTTCGGTTGTAGAAAATTGATTACGTACATTTCCCCGGCATTGGGAGTGTAGTTGTGTGCAGATGATTGAATTGTCGTCAGCGGATATGAACGGAAATTCTTTTGGAAGTCTTTGGGAATTGCCGTTCGCAGTCCATGACGAAGTGCTGGATCTTTAGAATTCAAAACCATCCAGCATTGCATACTCGACGAATAAGTGTAAGAATTACCATTGGAGAACAACACAAAAGGGACTCCATTGTCTGTGATGCTAAACTGAATAACTTGACCATGCTTTCCAAATATTTCTGCACATGTTGTTGAAATCACTATTTTTTTTAATTCTACATCCCATACTCTTAGCAAGCTACATTCTGTGATAACGCCTACAAGTTTTCCAAGTGGGCACTGGTAGTTAATGTAATATAATTAATCGGTATAATTAGTATAATAATTTTCTTGTAATTTAGTATAAGTTCCATTCGAAAATGCATTGTTTCCATTGCTCTAGTGGAAATGTAAATTTAACACTCAGCAAACCCACGCACTTATTGCCTTGCCACGAAATTGCATTTACGAATGTAAACAGTAATGTTGAAGTATCTTTCAAATTACGACCAATTTTAATTTTACTTTTTCAAAGTTGTCAAACAACTAGACCACTCGAATAAAGTACCTTTTTAAGATTGTTGCAAGGCGAAAGATAAACACGTCACTTAAAAAAAATTATACTTACAAATGCGCACTGCATTGCTGAAGAAGACAAGTTTATGATTGGAAATGCAGAATTCCCTGTACTTAGATGAAGCAAGCGCAAAGTTCCATCTAAACTACATAAGATAACATATTTTGAGGATAAACTGGAACATACCACAGGTGAGCCTGCAAATTAAACAATTCAAAATATTTCAAAGCATTTAGTAACTGATATTACCAATATATATCTCCCAAAGCTTTTCATTATTATTTACAGCCCAGCATATTACTTTAGTCAAAGAGCCCAATGTTGTCGCTAAGCTACTGTTTTGAACATGAATCCTATAGTCTTGTGCACATTTATTCAGTTCCGACTTGGATGAATACGATGGTGTTCCATTACACGTAGTCATTTTTATGTTGGATTTGGACGGTGTCGATACCGTAGGGAAAGATTTAAGCACATTTTGACTAACATGCGATGGAGTCATGACTAGCGTTGTTTTCGTTAAACGGTTATCTAAGCGCCTACAGAAAGAAATTACATACATATATTAAGTAACAATCTAATGCACAAAGAACACCGTACGTTTGCTCTGCTTCTGTAATTATTGGCTTCATGGCGGAAACTTCTGAAAAATCCACGAACTGGTTTTCAGTGATGGCGATAGCTTCACTTTTTGGTCGTGAACTACTGTTTATGTGCGGAGCAGGTATTTCCCTATTTTGAAGATCTAAGTTAAATTCATCATTACTATCAATAAGTTGGACTCACCCAGGTTCTTGATGTAGTGGTATGAAAACTGGTGTTATTCGTCGCTTTCCATCAGCCGTTCGGGTTTCCGTTTGCTTATTAATAGCCTTTGCTTGGCTAAAAACCTCGGCAGTATTAGATGTTATATTTCTAACCATTGTCTCTTGATCAGGGACTGATGTGAGTACTGTTGGCAAAGTCGGAGGCCGCATTTGTTCAGGCACAGTATTTAACAGTTCCGCGTTCTCTATAAGCATGTCTCTAGCAGATGTATTGGTTTCGAATGAAGAACCTTTTCCATATATCCGTTGGTAAAGTAAATTCTAAAAAAGTAATATTTTGAGATTTACTTACATACTAACAAGGTTAAGCTTACTTTATCCTCTTCTGAAAGGGGAGTACCAAGTTCTTTTTCGGAGAATTGTAAACATGCTACGGTTCCATCACCACTGCAAGCAAGTAAAATGTATTTTTCTGCACCCCACGATAAATCCAAAATACTATCTTCAAAGAGGTCATGTATAACCACTAATGGTCGCTGCAGTGCTGTCATCCAAACGGATAATGACCGGTCTCTTGAGCCTACAGCAAGGCAGCAATACTGCTGAGGTTTGTTAGTTTTAGGCGCCTGACGCTTAAGTATCGAGCTGTGGAAACGTACACACGTAACAGCTTTTCTATGACCTACGAAGTCTTTATCACACTTCCAACCCTCCCGCTCTATTATTTGAGCCGTTGGGCCTCCGCCATTCATAGCATGAGCTGAGACCAAGTATTGACCATCAGGCGACCAGGATAAACGCAGAATATGTGTCGTTCCTCCACACTCTTCGAATGGTTCTGTTATAGTATTACTACAAGTCCAATCAGAAGTTTTCCAAATTTTCACACTCCGGTCATCGCTTTGAGATGCCAGAAATTTACCAACCGGATCCCATGTTACTCCTTTTACAAGTCCAGTATGACCTTTTAACATCGCTACCATAGTAGGGAGTGCTTGTACATCCCAGACAATTATAGAATTATCCACACTACAACTAGCTAGCCATCGATCGTGAGGAGACCATGCTAGATCCAAAACGTCTCCGGAATGGCCTCTCAAAGTCGCTATACATTTCCAACTTTCCGGGTTTTTTGTTATTCCACCGGTTCCGAATACACCACTCGAGCCCTACATAAACGCTTATTAATTTATTTTTTTTAAATATATATCGAGCGCGAAACAGGACACTTTGCTTGGACCTCCAACAAGAGTTCCACACTGTTTTTTTGCTCAATAGTTTCTTTATATATTTAATAACCTTCGCTTTCTTCCACAGCATCACTAGTTTATCATCAGAACCTGACGCTAATAGCAGCCCGCTTTTAGACCATCTCACGCAATTCACACAAGATAAATGACTGTCCATTTGGCAAAGAATTTTTGGTACAGAATTGTCCAATTCAGCCTTCTCCGATAAAATTGGAAGAAGGTTCCAAATGACAACTCTGCCAGAATCATTGCCTTGCCCGCCGGTGGCAAATTTAAGGCACTCCTGGTGAATATCCACTGAAAATATGGGTTTATCTGCGCAAAGATTAGTTTTAATGAAATCCTGACTATGTTACTCCACTAACCATCATGATGAACCCAATGAGGTTTAACGAGTTTCATTCAAGAAAAAAAAAAACTAATTTAATACTAAAATTCCCAATTATAATAGTATAAACTGTCTGAAATTGGCGGAGCCGGTTTGTAGCCAGAGGGATAAATAACTAACGAAACGTCAAACCTTCCAGATCCCGATAAAGCATGCTTTCCAAACACTCATGAGTACTCACCCTGCCAATTTGACATTTGCGAATTCACCTCAATTTAAATTTTGAATAGCAAAACTCGCTAGCTATGTAGCAGCTGACCTGAACATTGCGAATATGCGTACTTTTCGCGTACTATCCAAAACAACGAATTTTCAGAAAAATCTACGAAATCTAAGAAATATCTTTGCCGTGTCAAATCTGTTAGATCCTGTACGTAATATTTTGTTGTCCATTTGTATACATTTGATTTCATTTGATGTTCTAAAAACTGAGAAGTTACAGGACTGTTCAGATAAGACCATCAACTATTTTGGTATGTCACTTACAAAGAGAAAAGAAAGGAGATGAACTCGATTGAGATGGAGAACCGAGTTCCCGGTGAGTTGTGGGCAAATTTGCTGGCTACTCTTTTTGACGTTTCTCTTTTCTCTTGTACCTACAGTAATTTTCATCTTCCTTTCATTTGATTTCGTCGTTTATTCAGTGAAGCACGGTACTCGGTAGTGCAAAATGTGAAAGGATTGCATTTGGACTCGAGAATTAACATCAGAACTCATATACACTTGTATATAACCATTCATAAAAAATATATAGACGGAGTGAAACGGTCTGCTTCCCATCAAACACTATTCGGCAGTTTCAGAAAAATAAACAAAGCCGATAGTGATACCCATCTGCGGGAGTTAATACTTAGCGCTAGCAGTGAATGCAGCCAGAATTCACCATCATCCTCGGTTACATACCTGGTTGCACGAAATGACAGCAGTCAGTTCTTATTTTGAACCCCTTTCTCAAAACCGTTACTTTCCGTATATTGTTAATTTGGAACTGAGACTAAATTTTATTTCTGGAATTCGAATTTTGATAATTTGATATGTATAAATCCTTAAAAAATATCTCTTCAAAAAAGTTTATCATGATGGTGCAACAGGAATTTTATTAGGTTCCGAAACTCTTGTAACGGACACTGTCATAGAACTGTACGTTAAGGACTTGCATTTTAATTTACTTAACCATTGAAAACGCCATTAACAAATTCCACCCAGCTTTGAATAAATAAATGCACTTATGTATGTGCTTATGTACCGACTTTCTACGCGAAATGTTTTCCATCAATATAATCGGTATTTTAAATATCAAGTATATTCAAGCGATTATTGCATATAATGCGGACCTGGAGTAGGAACACTTTTCAATGGAGAATCGAAATCAGCTTCAGGAGGTTCTGCGATCGGTGCCTCTAACATAGACGTACCAATTCGTTCTTGCAGAGATTCATATAACTTATGCACATTCTCATTGTGAGCTGCAGTTGGTTGCATGGCCTTTATCAATGTTGCCAGACGTCCAGAGGGCAATTTACTGTGTATATACCTGATGGAAGATAAATATAAGTATATAATGTTAAATAATTATAAAATAATAGTTAGTACCAAAGTAATTTTAACATGTGGCGCGTCACATTATCTCTAGTCAGACCAGCAAAGAGAAACTCATCAAAAAGCGTAGTGCAGAAATCTTCAGTAGTAAACTCCTCTGACATGGGTATGAGTAAAGCGATCTGCACAGCAATAATAAAATGATATCATTTTTTTATTGTGAATATACCTACTTACTAGAGAATGTAAAAACGGATCCTCGTAAGCTCTATCATCTTTGCATGCAGATAAAATAGCAAGTACTCGAAGTACTCCCACTCGATCCTTCTGTCGTGCAGTGTGTAGGGTATAGTACATAGACAAAATGGCAGCAACAGAGCTTTCCTGAATATAAGCTTCGACTGCATCGGGAGCAGGGCCTGAATGTTCGATTGTTGTTAGCGCACTTTCTCTCTCATCCGGTGGCAGCTTTGAGTGAAGGCTACGGCATTGGTCATCGACTATTAAAGACATAAGTGCCGGCAAAAACTTTGTCACAACCTGACTGTCAAGTTTTGGTTCTTTAAAATCCTGGGAGTCTATCATAACCCAAGCACTTAACCCGAGCGCCAACATTCGCAAGAGCAATATTAATATTGTGTTGTCCCGTGGAAGACCTTCATTGTTTATAAGGTGTTGCAATATTTTAATAGCAGATGTTGCAAGAAAATTGATAGCATATGGATCACACAGAGTCATTGACAGGTCACCAAGCACTTGTTCCTGCCCACGTTTTATATTGTCGAGGAATCCTTGAAGTTCGCGGGAACGTTTGATGTCTACATTTTTCTCTCGAATGCACGCGTCCAAACACCATGTAAATTTATGACATGGGTCAACAGATATGATATCTTGTACCTCCAAGTCATGCAATGCCATCAGTAACTCTGCGCGAAGTGTGCAGTAATGAACGTTTCGAGTTCGTAAAAATAAAGTGCGAAGGAATTGTAGCACCATATCATAAAGTTTTACACTGGTCCCAATCATGTTCGCCAGCTTTTGCACCACTTCTCCTTGCCGGCGCAATTTCGGTGACGGGTGGAAGAACAAATTATTAAGATTGGTATGATCAAAAAGAACATGCTCTTTCTCGCGGATATACTGCGAAAGTAGAGGAGAGACTTCATCACCAAATAACGATTGATTGTCTCTCCAAATCTGACGTTTTACTTCGGTGTCTGTATCCGAATAGAGTTCTCGATCACGCACCAATATCCTTAGGTACTTGTCATCAATATGGGTTGTATTTCTCAGAATCGACATCACAACTGGTCGGAGTGCTTTAACCCGAACCACGGGGAAACTCTTAACAAGCAATTCTTTTAATTTTTTGTCTCTTTCACGTGAATCTTTTTGTCCCAACTCATTAATTCGTCCTATTAATTTGTCGCGTAATTCCTGAAGTAAACGGACATTAGAAATAGTTCTGTATAAATTAATGTTTACGTACCTCCATAAGTGAAGTATGGAAATCAAGGCGGCGAACCCCATGCAAATCCAATAGTGGAAGCATTGGACGTAGTGATGGTAGAAGAACTCCATTTTCTAACTACGACGATGTGTTAATGGAATTAGATCTTTAAAATAATAATAATATTCCCACCTGAAAACTCTCTATTGCTTTCAAAGGATCTGTGCAGGATGTTAAAGCTTCACGTAAAAATGATTGTCCAGGAATATTGACCTCTTCTAAACCAGTACCTGCAAATTTTGGTGGCGTCGACATTCTTTATGTTTAAAAAACTTAAATACTTCCAAATGCACTTTAATAAACCGAATGTTCTTTTAACATAATACCACAGACGAAATAAAATAGATTATTAGTGCCACTGATAGTCTGTGATTTGTGCATAACGCTGTCAGAATAAATATGAGTAAAGTTATTAGCGTTTTAAAATCAGCCATTCTTGAGTGAGTTCAGTGAATTTTGAGCATCCACGATTAGCAGTAAGCATGTAATTGTAAATTTTTATATAAAAAATTTGTTTGCTGTAAGCTAATTATCATACTCGCAGTAGATTTTAGTTCATTAAATAGAAGCTAAATATTTCACACATTAAAAAAACAAAATGACGAAACAATTGGCAATGAATCATTTTATAGACTACTTAAAAAGGTAAATCCTGTGCAGAAATATGACACTTGCTGACATCTGCTTCTATTTTCCTATCTGTACTAAAATTTTATTTCAGGTGTGGAGATAAAAAGTGGAGAATCGAAGAGTTAAAGATTAACAAAGCATAATACTAGGTTTAAATGAAAACATATCGATAGGAATCTATTAAGCCTTAATGGATTCCAATTCTATTAAAAACTTAATATTTTGTTTTCTGAACTCTACCATTTTTGGTTTTGCAAGTGCGTCTAGTTAAATCAAACTCATCAAGTTGAAAGTGGTCTAGTTTACAGGTCTACGTTCAAATCGAACTCTTATTTTATACCATGTATATGCAGGATCATAGAGAAAGATGAACAAAATCAGCTGTTTTCTGGTGCATTTTAGCTTGAGGCTAGAAAAGAGACCCCCTCTGGGTTGACTCTATCTAATAGTTTCTTTATGTGCAGGATTAATAGATCAAATCCAACACAGACAGACTAAAACCACTAAATAATTGGTTATTTGCGGTCGAAATTGCATCGAGGTTATAATCCAGGTAGTTGCACACATTTGGGACTCGATCCAGCTTAAATAGTATAATACATATGCATTTCGATCCGGTTTCAACCAGTTGGTGTTTGGTGTTGTATGCGACTGTCGTGTCGTGTGTATTCACCCAATCGACGGTTGTACCGATATTGTATGGTCGCAAGCTCTTGATCATATAACCTGTGGAAACCTGACTATAATATACGGATGTATATAGGTTTATTGTGAAACAGACTTAGCCAAGTGAGGGGCACGTGATTGATCTGTATCAATATTACATTTGTCGCTCATGCCCCTACAGAAGACAAGAACGACGATACCAAAGAATATTTCTATTATCTCCTCACGAAAACACATTTGAACAATATTTAAGTTGTGAAAGATACGAAATGATATCTTTGATAGAAGAATTGGTAAGTTTAACGTATACGCCACATCGTCTGGGAACATATGTATGTACATATGTATATATTTAGGCTAATTAACTTTGCGGCAGGGGAAAACACCAGACAATTGCAATATGCATAAGGAGACATGGTGATCTCCTGAACATGAGACGATAAACGATTGATCATATTTCCGTCTACTTAAGATTTTCATCTAGTATTCTAAAGGGCCGAAACTTCTGACCAGCTGACATCGACTCGGATCGCTAACGATCGATTCCGGATATCCCAATCGTCATAACTGTATAACAAAGAACAGTTACTGTTAAATGTTACATATAACATCGCAAGAGACCGCCAAAATATTTGCCGAATTCCTACAGCAAAATCTTTTTCTCCCTCTCCCTTTCCACATGCTGTCAGAAGCGCCACTAATATTGTGCTCTGCTTCACTTCACCACCACCAAGAAACAGTCAAGTACACCCAGTTAAACAACGTGGCGCACGGCAATTACACTAAAAGGCGAATAAAACATGACAAGGCAAGAAGACCCGTACCATCCAAGCCTGTCGAGAAAGGACGAGAATCTTGTAAAAGGGTTAGAATCGATAACAAATGACAATTTATCTGCGAGTGTAAAAGGTTACAAGCTTGCAAATTCATATAATCCATATACATATGTACAGTCCTGTGCTGTGAAGTCCGTCCATTTTTTTGATTATACAACACAATTCTTATGGCATCGTGGCTTAGGTGCCAGACTAATAAGGTAACCGAACAAGGTATGAAACATAGTTTCAGGGACTCACATTTATCTATTAAAATACGAGGGTATAATTGTCGGATCGGCTTTACTGTCAAAGGTTATATCTACATAAATAAATATGGTTTTAGGTAATAGATTTTTTTTTGTAAATTTGTTGTTTTTTCCCAGAGTAGAGCAGAATTTGTAAATTTGAAATATTCGTTCTCTCGGACCAGAGATTAAATGCAGATTAGTGACTTGTCCTAAGTTTAATTCATAGTAATAATGGTACTCAATATTAAACTTTGTATTTACTAAAATATTTATTATTATTTTTTGTTTTAATTAAATACATACATGTTTGGAAAAAATAAAGTGTTGTTTTCGTTAATTTGGTGTACAAAACTAAAAAAAGGCAAACAAATAATTATTGGAGCATAAAGTATTTACTTAATCATAAAATAACTTGGTAAAAAAATGGTACACTATGATGTACATTTGTTATCGTATTAGTTAATTAATTATAAGAATATAATAGATCTGTTCAGAGATCTACCCTGAAGCGGAACGGACAACTCTCATTTGTTCGTTCGTAGTATATTAGTTTAATATTAGACGTAATCCGGTTGTACAGTAAACGAGAAAACTTCGCTGTCGAACGCTTATTTATGTACAAAGTAGAAGTAATTAAATTAGGGTTTTTAGAATTAATAAACACGTATTATGTATGAATGCAAAATCGAATGTTTTTGTATTTTGTCTTGCAGCGTTCCGAATAGAAGAATAGATATGTTTTTCTCTCACTTCTGTTTTTCAAAGTTCAGAGACCTTGGCATTAAAGAAAGATTCTTGAGGCACATGTGAGCTTGCTGAACCATGAATTGTTGATCTTTTGTTTGTCCACAGGTTAGTTTTTCCCACTTTGGATCAAGGTACTTTTGAAGAACATGCTTTGGGCTTTTATTTTCCTTCTTGGCTTCGGAAGTATCCATAAGAAGTTCAGAATCACCAAGCGTATCTTTCAATATACTTGGCGGGGAAAAAACAATAGAATTAGTTGAAGTAAGGAATTTACTTGGAGTTTCTGTTTCATAGGGCAGCTTCTTTTCGACTTTTATATCATTTTCCCAACTGGCACTAAGAGATTTACGTGCTTTCTTTGTTGGTTGAACATTTTGTTCCACATCTCCTTTTATTTCAGATTTGATAGGGTTCTGTGAGCTTTGGGTGTCATTCAGCTGTTCATCATGCATTATTTCCGCAAGATCTTCTACAAGGCTGGAAGGGCTCGGAGGGACATACCTATCGCCTTTACGTTTCTTTCCCAATGCAGCTAAGGCATCCTTAAAAGGCGTCGGTGTTCTCGGTCCCAGTAAACCTTAAAAAAAAATAATACAATGTGATATATGTATAAATACTTATTAAATATATAAATCATACATACTTTTATGAGGCGTTTCAATTGAAGAGTTTTCATGTTCTTTTTTAATTTCCATGCCAACTCTGTTGAATGTTTTTCGTACAGGCGTACTAGCTCGTAAATTCATATCGTCAAATGTTGTTAAACATGGCGAGTTGAGGAATTGACTGGGGGAGAAAGGTAAAGACTTAATGGGCGTCATTACTGGAGAATCAGGTAGTTTTATTGGATGCGAATTAGGTACTGATTGTGCGCCCTCTGTACTTTGTAAATTATGCGCCTGACGCGACTTCTTCAAAATATTTGGGGGTCTACTTTGTAAGGTCTTCTGTGGCACCTTTGTTTTAGCGTGACTATGTATTCGATCTATTAAGGAAGCCTGAAGCGATTTCTCCTGATTAAAACTTTGACCAGCGGCTTGTACATTGGCCGACCCATTCTTAATCAATGTTTTCAAATTAGATCGAGAGTTCTTTAGATCCGTTATTGCTCGACTTTGCTGCTGTTTTTGTCTTCCGCTTTCACTGTACTCATACTTTCTTCTCATTGTTGAGTTCCAGTGGTTTTTTATAGCATTGTCAGTTCGACCGGGCAAAAGCTTCGCTATTTTAGCCCACTGGTTTCCGTATTGAATATGAGCCTGATATATAATCTTGTCCTCTTCCTCTGTCCAGGCCGTTTTTTTAATATTTGGATTAAGATGATTGTGCCATCTCTCGCGACATTGTTTACCTATTCTCCCATTTAGATAACGCGCGATAAGAGTCCATTTCTTGGGTCCGTAACGACGCACTAGTTCAATAACTTTGTCATCTTCTTCCCTTGTCCATGGACCTTTTATTAAATCGGGATTCAGCACTTTAGCCCATCGCTGCTGAATTTGAAGGTCTGTTCGGTCTTTAAACATAGGTGCTATAATATCCCACTTCTCCCCATGTTGCGAGACCAGCTTTTTAAGCGTTGCATCTTCCGACCTGGACCAACGCTTACCTGTCCCGGTGGTCTTAGAACTAATGCTGCTGTCATCATCACCTCCACCTCCGTCCGAAAATTCAGAATAATCGCCCTCGGCGTTCGAGTCACTTTCCTGCATTTGTAAGCTTTGGTATATTAGATACTACTATGTATATAAAGTAACAATCACTTTTCGTCACCGCACTTCCAACGGAAACAGTTGTGAAAAAATTCGACCTGGCCTTGGTTTTTATATGTGTGTACTTTACCACCACAATATAAACAATCTCCAAAATAATGTGTGTGCAGATTCTCACTAAAATGTTCAAAAACATCTATATTAGATGTAGCGTAGAAAACGTTTCCACAGCTTAAACAAATAACTTCTTCCTTGGCGTGTCGATCACTTCGCAATCGTAAATGGGTTGCATCACTTTCAGTTCTGCCTACACTGCGAAAACTACCATTCGACTTGCCATTTGTGGCCATTTAATTATAAAAAACTTAAAAAAATATATATATATATGTAAGTTTACTGGCGGGAATATACTCTTAAATTAGTAAATTTTAATTAAATGGAACACCTGCTCAACTATGACGGAAAAAAATCGTTTTGGTTTAAAAATTGAATGTCGTTTATGACAGATAAATGACATTATGCTTGGAAGAGTTCACAGAGAATTTGTATTCAAGCAAACTTTGTAGGCAGCATTCAGGGCATAAATAATCGTATAGTCGTTGATTCAAATTTAAGTTTCAATAGGTAATGGATAGAATTGATTTTCAGTACTAGGAGCAGTACATCCGGTCCGGGCTGTAGTGTAGTTTCCGTCATTGTCTCAAAAAGTAATACTAAAAAGAATATGTTTTTACATTATGTTTAGCTTAGAGCTCCCACATGGGGCCAATAAATTAGTTAAAACATGATTAAGTAAGACAATGTAGTTTTAAGTAGGAAATATGCGATACAACTGTTGTACCAACATCGACTCAACAGTTGTATGTAACAAACATACTATACAATCAGCATACGATTTCCATTAAAACCAGAATATTTTGAATCGAAGTCATGTTTTTATTTTATTTTTCTGCATTCTCCCATCAGAAAAATGAAAACACTTCACTTTAACTAAAACGACGGTTATATGCGCGAAAACAAATTATATTATTTCCACAAAGGATATATGCTCAATTTCTAGTTTTTTGAGGATAAAATGATGGAAAATGATCGGCCCATCAACCGATTTTTATGAAATTTTGAAGAATAATTTATTATTTTATTACAAAAATGAGGTAAGTACAACAAGTTCAGCTACTTTTTTTTTCCTCCTCACATGAAAATGTCGATTTGGACTTCAGATCATTGTCAATATTTTCTGTGAAACTTAAGTAATTAAAAACTTATGTAAATTACTTTTAAAGAGGAATTCTTTATTGCTGTTTTTATATCATGCGAACGAACTGAACGTCAGAATTTCGGCTGAACGTTTCACCTTGAACTGCAGCTAGGTTCGCAATATAACATTATTTGTTTTTTCGCGCTTGAAATAGATGTTGGCGTCTCGGTTTAATTTTCATTTTGAGTTTTAATTTACATAGAAACTCGAAATTGGTTTAAATTCAAAGCATATAATTTGCACAGAAAAAATAAAACAGCAGTATAAAATGTCTAATGTGTCAGCACAAAAAGTTTTTATAAAAATTGAGTCCGCTTCGGAACAGCAGGTAAGGACTTCTTTCGCGACGCTCGATATAAATTGCTTTCATGAAAAGGTGCTTTTTTAAATAGTCTTGCTATATACTTTGTCATTAAAGCTTTTATTCTTACTTTTATATTTAATAGGAGAATCTAAAGAATACCAGAAAAACTTTAAAAATCTTACAAAGTGGTGCGACTGATAAAGAAAACCTGGCCGGAAGACCTTTAATTGACAAAATTAGTCGAATAAAAGCGTGAGTTACACTTTTTGACTTTATATTGTTTCCCTTAGCTCAAATTTTCTGTAATATACATAGAAACTGCTTTGGAAAGTTAGATTCGCTTATATTTGTACACCGGGGCTATTCAAATGTACATTAAAATATTTTATATTATAGCTTTTCTCCAGAAAACCATAGTTTTATGTGTGTTTAAAAAAAGCTGATAAGTTTTTTTTCCAATTTTTTATGGATAGCTAACTTTTTTATCCAGCACATGTAACTTTGGGAAACTCGGCTGACTAAGCGCATATTGCATCCATCTTTGCAATATATTATATATTTAAAGTGAGACGATTAGGGCTTTTCGTTCATCTACAATCTCACGAAATTCAATAGAGTTAACCATGCATAGCGCAAGCGGAATGTAACCTTTGTGAAATCTTATTTTCTTTTTCGAAAATTCATTTTGAAGATTTGTGCTGTTATTCATACAACATTTGCTGTTTATTAAAGAATAATTGTATTTTAGGACTACTGAACCGGTGACACCTACGATTGAAAGTGCCAAAAGAAAGAAAATTGACACTCGATCGACACAAACATCCCCAGAGAAGAAAACAGTCACAGCTGAAGATCTAACAGATGTCGAAATTCATGGAGAAACATATTGGGAATTACTTGCTGAAAAAAGACGAGAGGCTCTCGACGCAACTTTAATCGAAAACCAACACTTGCACGAGCGTATTGAAGGACTCGAAAGCGAATTGAATAAATCACGTCAGATGCTGGAAGAAACTAAAAACCTAGTTGAAGTACTTACTGAAATGCTTAATGAGAATGAGGCCGAGAAAGAAATAGAGCAAAACCTGGAACATAATAGCAGTGGATCCGATTCCGAAAATAAAATTAACGATGTTAAACTAGATTCCACATAAGAATTATGGAGTCGAGGCTTGGTACAAAGATAGATGTGTTAATTTCTTTGTCTAAACGCTATTGAATAATTTGTTAACTTTAATTTAATATGTTAAAATAGTCTTTTTTTTAAATAAATATGTGACGTGACTACGAATTATGTATGGAACTCAGCAAAACTATTGGTATTTTATTGGCAATTGGTAAATGTGACCTACATATGCGTATGTAAGTACATATACTTCCGATCTACTTCTGATTTGTGATGTCAAGATATTTCATATCTTATTTGGTAAATTTTTCAAATGGGTGTCTCGCGGTTTTGATAATAATTTTACCTTCTACAGGGGATTTTTTTGATCCAATTTTCGTTCAGAATACATATAGTAACGCATAAAGGTCACGGGAAGGTAATCATTTTAAAACACAAGAGTTAATAAAAGGCCATTTTATAGATACGATTTTATTTCATGCTACACATCTTCTCGAATGACTAACTTTCTTTTTTCTGCAACAAATGGTTTTTGATTTGGCTTAGAGTGTACACGAATATTGGCTTCTTTTTGTTTCTCTTTGTTTTTGATCGCTCGCATCTTCGTTTGTGCGTTGAGTACATGTCGTGGAACTTGCCTATGACGTGCTATACGCTTTATTTGTGGATGCGCCGCATACTTCTCCTTCAAAGCCTCCTGATAATTAAAGTTCGATCTTTCGCGAGGTCTTACAACTCCTAACTTCTCAGAAGCCTTAGCCTTCCACATTCGAATATTCATTTCATCTGATCCAGAAAATACATATTTGTTATCCATGCTCCACCCAACGCATGCAATGCGCTGCATTCGTTTTGTATGGTAGATTTCTCGGGAGTGGCTTTTGTGAACCTCATAGATACGAACAGTTTTGTCGTAACTACCAGTAACAAATTCTTTACCCGTTGGTGAGTAGTCTACATCTGTGACTGCTGAAACGTGGTCGTAGTGGATTTTTATCGGATTAGTTAGTTGTCGTGTGTCAAACGTGTACAGGCTGAAAACAATACAAAGCATTAACATAACCAGAACAAAGCATTAACATTAACTAGAACTTACTTGCAATCTTCATTGGCAACCGTAAAATTGAAGGCCTGCATTGGATTCCATGATAGTTTGTTACTTTTCATAGTAAGGACGACTTTTCGAATCGGATGCCCCTCACGCTTATCGTATAGAATTATGCTCCTGTCGCTAGCACATGTTGAAAGCAATGACGTCTCAACAGGATTGAATGCAATCGCATGAAGTGTATCTGTTCCCCAATTAAGAATTTTAAGTGGGTCGTTCCTGTTGACATCCCAGATTGTGCAAACTTCGCCACAAGTAGCAAAGACATTTTCTTTAATATTATGCGAGATCCCTGTTATCATTGTTCGAGGCAGAAAAGTGTTCGAAGGCTGCTCATTTTCTCCCATCTCTTGATTCTCTGACTTCCACACTTTCACAGTTTTATCGTCCCCTGCTGTAAAGAAATTACTTCCGTCCACGGAAAAAGCTATGCCCCTCACGAAACCATTATGAGCAACAAAACTTCTGATACTAGTAGAGTTAGCTAAATCCCAAACACGTACTTCACCGTCGTATGCACCACTCACAAGCGTTGAAAGGCGTTTAGGATGTTTTCCGAAGCAGGAAACTCCGTCACGATGTCCGCTTAAATTGCTCACAAAAGGTTTTGCAAAGACTCGATCCAATTTGGTAGCATTGAGAGCTCGAACATATTCCCGCACTGATTCCAAAGGGTGCAATGCCGGGTCATAATTACGTGGAACTACCAAAAATTTAGTTTATTTTTGTAATCAGTACAACGATTTAAAGAAATGTATTTGTTTTTTCACCAAATAACTACCTTTGTGCAAATCGGTTTTTGTTTCCCGCATGTAATCATCCGGATTTCTGCTAATTACCTTCACTTTCATAATTTTTCTTGAGGAACCTTCAACTACGTTCTTAAATAAATAAAAATCACTCAAATTTTACAAACAACACATGTAACGTTTGACTTTGACATTTGCTGGTCGCCAGAGCCCAAATTGCGGCAAAAATTAAAACTAACTAGTAGGTGTGTTTGACTACCGCCACTAAGAGCACACCATATTGCCCTACACGTTTTCTCAATTTCTTGTAACAGGCACGTTACATTTTTTTTGAGTTGAATTAACGGATAATCAACTCATCCGAGAACAGAGGATCGAATTTGTGTAGTAACAATACTTGGATAAATAATCGATGCTGGCCATCAAACGAGGATTTACTTGATTATTGGGTAACTTATGTTATACACAATCCATAGAATCTCGATATTTTAGTGCTATGGCACACGACCTTCAGTTCAACTGACAACTACGAGATACGAGAGATATCCCTACAATTTACATGTGTTGTGTAAAAATAAAAACAAAAACAAAAACAGTTCAATGTTTATAAATAGGAGAAATAACGCTTTGCGATGTCATCAGAATTATTTTTATACATAGTAGCTAGTTGCATTTGATTGTTTATTCTCTGTACCCACGATAAATACGTTTAAAATGTACGTATGATCAAATCACCATCGAAAGAAATACATTTTAAACCCTGAATGCTACCCACTAAACTTCGAAAATTTGCAAGTGCTGCCAGTCTTTGTCTAACATTTCAGTATTACAGTTTTAAATTTTGTTGATTTTTTTTTGTTGATTTTGTATATAACGTTGGATGAAAATCCGCAAAGTACGAAAAGTCGGTTCTGTTTTAATCATGTTGAATAAATTCAATTAAAATATGTACTACACATCTCAACACCTCCTGAAGCTATAATAATTGGAAACAAAAATTAGATGAAGCGCTGGCAAATTTCGAATTTCGAAATTGCGGCTTTGCAGCTTTTTTGTCTGGCGATTTGAAGGGTCCTGTAGGAAAGTTTGTGAAACTGACACAAAAATCTTCCGAAATTTCTCAAGTGAAGGTATTAAGTGTCCTGGAACAGCTAAACAATCGACGACGTCCTCCCAGGCAGTATGAACAACTTGGTAAATCTTTACTTGACTATTGTTTTTGACAAATAATACAAGTTCTCCTAAACTATAAAGGACCATGTGAAAAACTACTACCCTGAGAACTACAAAATGGATTTATCGGAAACAATGAAAGCAGCGCTCTCTAAAGGTCCAGCTCAAGTTAGTGGAAACTGTGGTGGAGCCAGTACATCAGGTACACCAGTTGGAAATAATCATGCATCACTCTCGTCTGAGGTGCAGCATTCTAATTTGCAAGGTGTCGGATATGTCACTGAAAAGCTGTATATGCTGCTACAACTTTATCTACAAAATAAGGGATGGAATCCTAGCGTTGAACTATTGCAATGTTTCTCGGAGCTAAAAGACAGTGCAATGCTACCGAGTGCTGCTTATTTGCAGTAGGTTTAAACATTTATCAAACAGTGGTATCATTAAAAATACTTTTTGTTTTTACAGAATTCTAGCGAACCGTCTTACACTTGATGGCCAAGGACGATTAATTTTACGTGAAAATGGAAAAATTGTACTCCCATTTGAGCATTTCGCAAATGCTGTTATGCTAAAGCATATGTCCGGTCCTCATGGTTTGCATTTAAGTGTCGAAGCAACAGTGCGTGCAGTTGTTGAGTCTTATACCATTGGTAGAGATAACTTTGGAATGGAAAAAGAATTCATTGTAGAAGTGGTGCAATCCTGTCCAAGCCCTGCTTGCCGTTACTACAAGAATCACCTTGCTATGCCACCTATGACATTCATGGAACAGCCTTATGGTAGTGTTTCTCCAGAATTTTTACAGCATATGCCTCCGCCGCACTCCGTAGGTGGAGAGGTAGACTTAAGCAAAGGTCATAATAATCAAAAAGTTCCTCAGTCAATTGCTCATTTAACGAAACAAAATCTTCAAACACAAATTAACAATCAGCAGCATCACCATCAACTTCAACAGCACCAGCAACAGCAGCAACATCAAATTACAGCTGCTATCATTCAACAGCAGAACAGAGTAATGGCACAGCAGAATCTTGAAAAATTCAGCAACCTATCAGCTATTGAAAAACAGCGTGTTCTTCAACAATTAGATAAAAAGCATTACGAACAGAATATCCCAATTGTTACAGGTGGTGTGAATATGCCAGTTCAAGGTATGTACGTGCAAATTCCTTAATGCATGGAAAAAATAGTTGATTGTTCTTGATTTGTATGAGTCGAATTTAGAGAGAGCTATTGTCTTATGTTTGCTATCTATCCATGTCAGCCTTTATCCTCTTGGTTTTTCTTACTCCTCCTTTTCTCGCTTACACTTACTGTTTCTGTGTTTATACCATAGGTACTCCTATCTCTATCCTTAGATCGTCATTTTGTGTATTCGGGTTTCTCTCAATTACAGATCCTTTTTCTAAGGGGAGTTTTGTTTTTTGATTCCAGTACAAATTTTCTATAATTCGCCAATATGTTGTTAGTGTTCTTAAACACATTCTTTAAAAACATGCAATTAGATAAGGATTGGTGTTAGGATATCTAAATTATCACCACTTATTAATACACCTACAAATTTAAAAATTAATTTTTTTTACCGAATTCAGGAAATAATCTGCATCAACTACCGAATTCATCGCCTCATCTACCGCCACCATCGACGGCTGTTTCATCACATTCCGAGCAGAACCAAAAAAATATTGATGTGCTACGGTAATTAATATTATAATAATTATAGCATATTATTTGAGATTATAACTTTGACGTTTTAGGTCAAATCTTGAATCATTGGAGTCCAACAAAGATTTGCTGGCTTTGCATAATGGGGCATGGGGAGGTCAAGATGTGCGTGAAGGGCAAATGGTGGGACAGGAGAAAATAGTACGTGCATTTTCTGAACTGATGAAAAACATGTCTCGAATGAAAACATACATACGTCCTTCCATGTGCAAACCATATGGCAAGCAAAGTGAAAGTTTGCAAAAAAGTGAGTACATATGTATACCAGAAGTAGTATTATGACTAGCATTGGTATATAACTTTATGGGATAAACTGCAACTAACACAACAAATGTGTTACGAAATAATAAGCTGTGATTTGTATAATAAAGGGTCGTTTATACAAATGACCAAAATCAAAATTAAAATATGGGTCAGAATATAGCTCATGAACAAGTCAAGTACATATGACTAGCTTATTTCAAAATTCTAAGAATGGAAAAATCTGTATAAGCCTTTTATAAAAGAATTAATTAATAGATAAATTCACGAAAGGGTATTGCTGGTCGTGGCGATACGATAATGTAAATGTAAACCCTCCTCTGTCATTCCCGATTCTTAGATTGGTAAGGCATAAAGGAATGTAAAAGTACTAACAGCTATTATCGCGTGTGCCTTGGTCCTAATTCATGTCCGCCAACTTTAAAGGCAATCATTTTATTCTTTTTCTGTTGATTATTGAGTACCGTCTCGGTTTTCTGCGTGTTTGAGGTGAGTCCTTGCAGTAATTTCGATGTCAATGTTATTCGCAAATCCTACAAATCAAATACATGTTCCTAAAAAGTGGTTCCGGTACGGATAAGATGCGCCACCGGTAATCTTGTCAGTAATATATGGCAGCAATCTTTACCTTAAGTGTGTCCAAGATTAAGATCCAGTTGCCACTTACGAATCCATTTTTTTATTGCTGTTTTCAATATTTGGAAACATTACACCTGCATCTAACATACAGAGTGATTGCTATTTTGAGGATTAGAAAAATGTATTGGATTTTTGCCAGTATCATTGCTCATGTCTAAAACAAAACAGTTTCAATAAAAGGCAGCCTGCTTTTAGATCCTTAAAGCGCCGTTTAAGATCATTTGATTTTGCACTTGTTGTAGAGTGTTTGAACATATGAATCTCTTGCTCCGCGGCATTTTGTGCGGAGCTCTTCCATTTCTGAGTAACACCAGTAGACCAATGTGCGGCGGTTTGTTGGTTGTATCTACTGTACGTCTTTCTCGTTTAGTTTTTTTCTGACTATAAGTTATGCCAGATTGTATATGCGTGTAAGATTTGCTTTGATGTCGATAATGGATTTCGGGTACTTGTTCACCGTGTTCATGAGGCCGAAGCAAGATGTCTAGCATTTTAATATGTAACCATAAATATTACATTTTAATACATATTAACATTTTAATTCACATTGATAGTTCTTACATACAATTTTTTATATCATTAATAACAATCTAAGCTCTCTTGGATACCATACAACTGGTTCAGTCTTTGCGAAATTGCCTACCAGCGCCACATATTCCAGTGAGCTCATGGAAAAGTGAGGATCGTCATCGCAAGGATCCCGAAGCAGTTCGAGTTGAAAGCAATTAATTTTTTCTTATAAATTAAATTATTTAAACGTTTCAATTTTCTAAGTGAATATTTATTGATGAATCTACTGAATGGTGAGTAAGATGTTAAGGGTTTTTATAATATTTTTTTTAGCTTATTAAAGAACGTTTGGATGAAATCCTGGGTGCAATATAGTATTGATAGAAATAAACGCTGTGAGTGTTCGCCGAGCGTCTAAAAAAATTCTTAAATTATTCTTAACTAAGCATGTGCCATTTTTTACATTAAAAGTTAATTTAATTTTATTTAGACTGAATTTGTTTTGAGCGCTGTTTCCGAACAAAATTGTATGTTTTATTCCTTATATAAAATTCAATTTAAAGTTGATGTCAACAATTAAAATACATTGGCAATTTATCTGTGATAAAAATAATTATGCAAACAAATGACTAGATTTGGCAAAAAACAAATTCAAATTGGCTTGAGAGACTTGTGTTTGTATTATAAATGATAACTTCTTGAAAAAATTTATTATCGTATAGCAAAAACAAATTTTGCAAAATGTGAAAAATTACCTAAATACATTTTGTTCATGAAACTATTGAATGCAATTTCAATTTCTAATTGGGGTGGAGTTCTTTAAAGTATTGATAAATTAAAAATAATAATTTTTATGATAGCATTGCAACGGAGGTTTTGTGTTAGTACTCTGCATTTAATAATATACTATTTTATGCATATTTTTAAGTAAAAAAAAATGAAACAGATTTTAGGAAACCAATGACACTCCTTATAGCTTAAGTATTACAAATTTAGAACGACAAAATTGGATGTTTGCAATATTGAAAACTCTGAATTTAAATTTATGTATGCACAATTTAAACGCAAGAAAAGCTACATCATAGCTTTTTGGTTCAAAGATAGATACCGTTAGGTGGATTAATTTTTCAGACTGAATAATATCAAAAGTAAGTGGAAATAAGTGCAACACAGTTGTAGAAAATACTTATTCTTATAAGAAATCATATCATGAATTCATTTATTTTGTCTTATATTTCATTGATATTCTATATTATTTTTTGTTACTTCATAAAAGTATTTGGTTATTTATAATACAACTACCCACCGAATAAGATTTATATTTGTACTGTGTTTATGATTTAAACAATCTTACCCACCAACTACAGTTTGCAATACAGTTTGCAAGTTTTTAAATAAGTGTTTGATATTTATGTCTTTTTTTGTTTGTAATAAGTCCACTGTGCAGAAGTATGAAAACTTCATGTAAATGGTTGTTACAACAGTATTTTACTTTTAAAAGTAATGGTTTGAATTGAGATTTATATTGCTTGCTATCTCTTTGGTATTTAAAATATACTCGCACACACAATAAGTGTACTCATAATATTGCTAAGTATAATAAATACAATTTTATATAAAACTTTTTTAATGTTAAGTAAAATCAAGCGTGTGGTATATTTTCTAAAGATGAATAACAGTTTTCGGACGCCAAAACAGATTTGAAATATGATACTATGATATTTGCCAATCATAATGGAATAAAAATATAAAAAATCAATATTACAAATATCACCTAATTTAGGAACGAGTTATTTGCCAATTATCCATTACACCAGTGACGAAATATTTTTAAAAGCATTTGCAAGAGGTTAGCGTCAACATTTACACATTATCTGAATTCATGCATTTGCTTCTTTTTAATTTTTTTACAAATAAAATTGACAAATAAAATGTTATGTCAAAAAGCTGTAGGTATTCTTTGATATTAAAATTATTATATGTAAGAACATAAATATACAGTGTACATTCGTATATTGTTTTCTTAAGTATTATTTTAACTAAATACATTCTATTTGTCATATGGTTATAATGATATTGATGTTCGCTTATTATAATAAAATAAAATATTCTTAACAATACGATAATTACAGTCGATTGTCCCTAATTCAAACTTTATTTGCAAGTTTTCTTCAAATTAATTTTTCTTGTCTATAGATTTTTTATAAACATTACAGTAAAAGAATTGCACATATTTAAATTAAATTAATTGGAACTCAAACGGACAAGATCTCTAATATTTTAACTGGAATGTTTCCCTTTTTCGTGAAATAGATATCGTCAATATTTTCGAAAGGAAAAAAAAATAGGTCGGAAATTAGATATTAGAATTCCGACGGAATTCAGTTGCTTTTTGTTGGATAAGTTAAATGTTAAACCAAAAGAAAATGGTTGAATACTGGCTCCAAGGAAAAAGACTAGGAGCATTATAATCACCATCTCAAGGAAATAGAGATGCTATCGGAGTAACGATAAAATTCGAAAATTTTACTAGGGGGGAGTAAAGAAGAACATATTGAGGCTACAAAGCCAAAACAGAAGTCTGGAGAGTCGATTAACACTAGATTCACTGTCAATGGAAAAGTATGATCAATATTGTCGTGAGTAGCCACTGTTGTTTTTACTCTTGTACAGGGAATCAATTTCGAATCTCCACGCTTTAATTCTATTCTCGATATTTGAAAAACTGAAATCAAACGTCAAAATTCCGTCACATGACAATTTTTTTATCAGTCAACTTATTCTGGGAAGAAGAATGGAACACGAAAATAAACATGGACAAAAGCTATCCGATTTGCCCTGACCTCTTTGAAATAGACAGACGGATAATAGGCATAATAACCCCAGAAGCCATGTCTCAACAGTGGTTAGTGAGATAAGCTTAGAACCCATAATTGACTGAATTTTTCATTAAGTACTCTGAGAGGCATTTATCATGGAGCTTGAAGAGACGCGTATTGTTCAATCGGTTGTGTCGTTACTTTGTGGGTAAGAGGAGTGGGGTCATCTGTTTCATGGCACGAAATCAGTTTTAAAACGTTATTTTCTATTGATTTTAAGATGCTAATGTAAATGCAAAACACTTAAGTAAATATAATTACATGTTCGTTGTCACATTTAACTAGTTATAGTAATAAAATGTTGGCACAAGAGAAGTAAATGGATATAACGGTGCCCTTAAAGTCTAATGTATTTAAAAACTCAAGAATTGTAATAGATGGTTCAGACATTTGAAACAGCTGATAGTCTGCTGTCACTTTTCATATGGTATAAAAATTTACATTTCGCATTATTATTCGCAACATTATCAAAGCCAGTTTTACCTGCTTTAAAAACACATTAAAAATTAGTAAATCGAAATAAGTTTTTAATATAATTTAAACGGGAAGTACACGAAATAATACCTTCAAAATCAACAAATTTGCAAGGACAAACTATAATTTTTGTCCGCGGGTATTGTGTGTATACAACTTGCCACTTACTTTTTTTAGTAAGACGCAGTAAAGTTTGTTAAAAGCAGAGAGAAAAACAAAGTGTAAAATACCTGCATATATCTATGATCTGGATCGAACGTTTGCTTCGTAAAGAGTCTTTCTTTATCACAACGTAGCGAATTTTTGTTTTCTATTTGTCGAACAAAGAAGGAATGATTTATGTTAAATTTCGTGGTTTTTGGGTATGTGAATAAATAAAATCGAACATTTTGCGTTTTTGGGCACATGCCATAAAATATGTCACAACCAACTTCCTGTGTATGAATACCGGCGTTACTTTCGTACTTAAGCAAAGAATGCTAATGTCCTAATTCAGAACTTTGCCAAAGAAAAGAATCAGATTTTCGTTTGCACTTCTTTTTTTAAATTACACACGTACATACTTACAAAACACATAGTAAAATTAGTAACGAGTACTAAGTAAATATGCTTAGAATGTTGACTACACCCAGCACAAATCGTTTAATTGTGCATTCTGGATTGGCAGCGGTTATAGGGCTACTGTTGATTACATGGTAAGATGTTATTTTTTTTTTCTAACACTTTATAAATTTAGTAATTTAGAATGGGCAACAAATACTCATTAAATGAAGCTCCCAAATAGATTTTGTAACCGATTTGCTTAATATCATAATAATGTCAATTTAGTAAATGTAGTCAAATAAAATCTTACGAGGTATGTAAAGTTGAAGCTCCCCTGCGGTATATATGTATGTACCTATGTATGTGATATATGTAAGCACATGATTACAAAGGTACATACGTACATACATATCTACATACGTTCTATATATAACATTGGGTGCGATTATGAAAACCGTTAAAATGCTACATAGTGGATGTAATTTCTAACGAAAGGTCAATTTTAAAGGTACATCTCAATTTGAACCCTTACAGATGGTTTTCAGTTTCCATTTTTTTGCAGGGAATTACCTGCACAGTTTTGTGACGAAAAGTAATCCTCTGATAAAACAATAAAATCGGTAAATCGCTTAGGAATATTTTCTGAATTGATGGTGGGATGTAAAATAGTATTCAGGTATGCTATAATAAAATACTCTTGCAGATAATATACAATACCTTAGAACAACGTTCTTATCTTGTACGCTTGTAATGTGCATACCTGTCCTGATTTTCGTACATAAATTGTGTATACTATTTGAAAAAGGTTAATCCCCTCATTTGTTATTTTTCGTCCATTGTTCTAATCACTTTTCTTGAATAATCTATTTCGTAGAAGTACCATGGAGTGATGGTTGATTTAACAACACGCTGAAAATGTGTGATTTTTAGCACTCAGTGCTTACCGACTATGAATGTGCACACTCGCTTACACAAATTTCTTATCTCTTCTCTGTTTATAGTTAGTTTGATATCTATTTAGTAAAGACAATATTTAAATTTATTAGTTTTACATATAATATGTATGTAAATACATATATAAATCTGTATATGTATATACTCATAAGAGTGTAAGCAAACGCTTTTACTATTTAGGTTGTAATTAAGTTTCATAGTTTAAATATTATACCTATTTTGTAATACCTTTTTTCTGAATATTTTTTTTTAGGTTACATATCAGGCCGTTGGGCATAATATTCCTACTGGTTTTTATTTTTTGGATCTATAAAACCAAATTTGGAGTGCAAATAGTACCACCAGAAGAATTACAAATTAAAATCACACGATTTTTAGATCGTATAAAAGGAATGCGTGAAACAAACCCCACATTGTTTTGTGCAATTGCGTCCGCATCTTTGGGATCGCTGGCAATTCTGGGGCACTTGATTTCAGGGTCTACCGTGGTGCTGATATGTTTGATTGTCGGTGTTTTATTATCATCAAAATATGACTTCAAAATATTGAAACTAAAAAGATCAAGTACGTAACTGTGCAGCATGTGACCTTGGTTATGTAAAAACGATAATTTCTTTCTAGGTTTTAATTGGTCCGATAGAGTGCAAGAGAACGAAATTGATGATTTCTTACCAGAAGTAAATGAAACAAATATGGGTGTCTTGGAGCGTGCTAGTGATCAATCGAGTATCACCTTTACTGCCGAAGATGGGGAGGAAAAAAGTGAAGAAATACCTTCTGATTTGCTGATTCCAGATTGCATACCAGAGATAGATGAAAATTCAACAGATGAAGACGATGCATTGGGCATTGGTGTACCAGACGAAGTTAAAGAACACAAAAGTACTCTATCTGATATTGAGTTCAAAAAAAGTCATTTCAAAAAAGATTCTTCCGCGTCAACATCTTCTTCTTCTGATGAAGAAAACCTATCAAAGGGCTTGAAATTTCCCGACTATTCAAATGTGGACCATGGTTCGCAACCGAAAAAAACGGAAGGATCTATTACAGGGATATTTGCCCGAACGAATCCACAGACTCAATCAATGATCATGACAAACAATATTTTACCGGGCTTAGTTTCAGGTTGGGTCTCGTGGGCTAGTATGGCATCCGACAGTCGTATGACTGAATCACTTCGCATAGAACAGACTAGTAGAGTAGTACTCTCCGAAGACGAAGAAAGCGATTTCGAAATAGTAAATACTGAGGAATATCAGTAAATACACAGAATTTAAATGAGATTAATATAAATTTATTTTAATAAATGTTTAAAATAAGTTTAAAAAAACTTAACGATAATATTGCTATGATGTGTATTTATTAACTTAGCACTTATCTTCTTACAAAAATATATCAAATATAAATGTTTATTGGATTCAGAAAGTACCGGACTGCGATGCGTAAATTAATAATTAGAGCTTCAAAATATTCAGTTGAGCACATTGAACGTTGAACGTTGAGCTCATATAAAACAAAAATTTAAAACTCATTTTATTTTATTTTTTTAAATGAGTACCCGTTCTGTAAAATAATTTAAACATATAATTACTGTATTTCAAATGTGTCATACTACGGTGCTTTGCTTTCATACTAGCTGCAAATAAAATATGCTAAACTTGATTAGCTAAAAGGAATATTAGTCGAGAATAGTTGAACAAAAATACAGGGAAAATTTCCATTATTGTTTCTCAATATGGTATATTTTCGATGTTAGAGGCATTATAGTTTTTAGCGCGCTTATAGTTTACGCATCTCATACAGGTTCGAAAAAAGCAAAAATACAATATTACTCGTATCTTACATTTATAAGTGTTTAAAGTGAAAATATCCAAAGAACATGTTTCATAAATAAAACTTGTCGTGGTACATATTATAACCAACTTACTATAGCCTACCATTGTAGTAATAATTTACGTATTTGGACTTTTTGGAAAAAAATAACTATTTTGTATAAAAGCTAAACTTATATATTCTTTTACATAATTAAAATAATATACATATTACGTAAGCTAAGTAATGTTGCCAACTATCTGCATTTGTCAATTGTATTAATATGTTGGGATCCAATAAGCTTTATCGAAAATTAATGGCCAATAAATTTGGGATGCATTTTGTCTAATGCAAGTAATATCAGAGTTTATTATTAAGATAATTGTTTTATTTTTTTAAACTGCTGCTAACTTTTATATTTATCTTACATAGATGATTTACTGCTAAGTAAATGCCGTAAGCACAGTTGTATTTATAACAACCAGTGTCTTTAGTACACATCTGAGAAAAGGGTAATTTTTTTTTTTGATGAGGAATTTATATAAATCATAAATAAAATGGTAGGTTAACATAAAAATAATGTCTGTACTTATAATAAGGAATTGGATTCAATTCTTATATTAAAAATATTTATTAGTATACCTTTAGAACGACCAATATTTTCAATTTTAAATTTACGATGTCCTAGCAACAATAATTGTCGAAAGTTAAATTGTTGCTGATTTCATGAAATTTTATGTTGAACTGAAATTTATTTAGTTTCGTGATTAAAAGGATGCAAACTGATGTAAGTATTAAAAAATTTTACACATGTGTTCTTACAATTATAACAGAGATCTTAGGATAACAGTTGTGATATGCCTCTCTTGGTATGAACATTTTTTTCTATCCGCAAAGTATACCTATCTATAACCACCTGTTACTTTAAGATTTCGTGGCATATTTTGTGAAAATTTTGGAGAACATCGAAAAAATATATTTTCGCCTTTTTTAGGACTTCATCTATTATATTAGTCAATTATCTGTAACAGTGAAGAATAGCAAGCCCTATTGCTGCGTTTCCAATTTCAATTGTTATATGTATTATAATTGTAGTTTGTAAAGACGATAGACCATTTTCCACTTATATACATACTAAAACTAAAAAACTTCAGAAAAACGACTAAACCTTACCGAAAATATTTCCAAACTACATTTGTTTGTAACTTGCACTGAATACATAATGTATAAACAATGTGCAGATGTTTAAATAAGGGTAAGGACAAAGTTTTCGCAAATTATTTGAAACAATATATACAGTATTTTACCTACTAAGACCATAAGATGTTGTCCTTTAAATTTCTCTTGTGATTCTTAGGTGTTTGGTCTTCCACTTAGCACAGGTAAGTAGCTGCGTCCTTTTTCCCGTAGTATTAACTTAGAGACCATGCATTTACAACGGCCAGATCGATCATCCACATAACAATGGAGGTGTACCTCGAAATCCAATTCGGTAGCACGAAATGTACTCATCTAGCAAATCTACACCGCACATATGAGAGTTGTACTCATAATTAACCTTTGGCTGGAGGTATATCTATCTTCCTTTTCTCAGCAAATGAAAACCTTTTTCCATGTGCCATAGTCATTGAACACCATGGTAACCACCTTTTTGTCCTTCCTTTATCGTAGTATAATTATTATAATTATATTTATATAATTACCTCTATTTTTTTTTATTGTAAAGAGGGGGAACTCGTTGGCGAACGTTTTGCTAAAGTGCAGAACCACTGATTTTCGTAATCCTAAAAAGGGTCTTTGCTGTTTATATATTTCTAACTGGAGGCAGCTAATTTAAAGCAGCTACCCAAGCCTAATATCCGTCTTGGGTCAAATTCTCAAAAAATTCAAAAATTTCGGCAACAGTAAGACTTTTATTCCTACATGACAAAAAAAAAATATGTGTTACACTTGCATTTTCCCTCGACGCGTTAACGCAAATCCCTTAGTCAACTTTTATAAGTACATAAAGAAAAACTTTTTATTTTACAAAAAAAAAAAAAAATAATAACTACATTTTTTTGTACTTATAATTGCTCCGTATTGAGTATTAACGTCTCTTCTATTTTGGCTTCTTTGTCCTCTTGTTCCACAATAATTTCGGGGGTCGAGTTTTCCAAAGATTTCTTAGCTTTAGCTCCTTTCCGCATTGGAATTGACTGCAAAATCGCCTCCTCCCAGGATTTACCTTCGGATAATCGTAGCAAAATTTCGAAAACTATAACGATTATATTAGGAATCAGAGTATTATATATGAACCCATATGTTACCGTATCTTACCATGATACGTACTTAATACAGTACGTGTTTTCATTTCAACGTGCTCGTTAAGTGGAAGCCGTACTGTTTTCAGTGATAATTTTTGTGCTCGATCATAGCATATTCCCTTATGGTGATTATGGTCAACCAGACCTCCAATAATGTAAACTTTGTCTGAATCAATACTATTTAAGACTTCGTCGGAATCACTGGTTAAATATACAATTTGACTATTGTCAAATTGATCCGAATAAGAATGAAAAGCCCAATGGACGTCCCAATTTTCAAAACCGTCGTTTTTCTTCAATGCTTCATGGATTCTACCATGTTCCTTAATCCCTGTAAAATGCAGTGTTGCTGGAGTTTTCGACCTTCGATTTATTGTATATATTCTTAGTAGTTGCTTTACGCATTTAGCAACGTCTTTGTCTATCATTAGATCATCATAGTCAAGATCAATTGATACTTTAAGAATGCTGGGACTTTTGTCGGCCTTGTTTTTCTTCAATTCTTTGCGACTCGGTCCCGTCCGGGTAGGTAGACCCTTAGTTATAGCTACCTGTCGTTTAAGTTTGTATTTCTCTCGCTCCTTTAGGCGTTTTTCCTTTTTCTTTTCCTCCCATTTCGCTTGTTTTTTTAATTTCTTTAGTTGTCTTTTGGACAATGCTGGACATTTTGAATCATCATTTGTTTCAGAGGTCGATGGTTCTATATCATTCGTACTTTCAACACGAGATTCACCCATAATTTTTGTATTTACATCTGATATCTCCAACAATTTTTTTCTATTGCTGTCATCAGCTATATGTCAAAATGACATAACTGAGGAATCGAGTTCAGGTGGTTATTTATAAATGTGTTTGTTTTAACATTTCAAGTCCTCCGGAGTTCACATTCAGTTTCAGACTGCCTTTAAAATCGAGTTCAGGACTCAGGTGGCGTTATTTATTAAATGGTTTATTTTAATCTTTCAACTTGACCTTTCAATTTTACATATATTCCGGATAAAGGAAAAGCGAAAAATTATAGGTAAAATAAGAAAGATAAGCCACAAACTATCTTATTTGAACTATGGGGGTCATTTTGTATTTTTGCATTTATGTCTGAATGTGTGTACATTTTAACGGGAATGTACAATATGAAGGGTTTTTTTTTTAATTATCGTAAAGTTCAGGTGATTTACAAAATCTTATAGTATGTTCAATTTTAATATTTTCACTTGAATATTAATTTTATTTATTGAGAAAAAATGTTCTTTGTATAGGGAAATGTTTCAATTATTTTCAAATCCTGTAGTATTACTGTCCCATTTGCAGAGAAATAAAGCTTCAATTGAGCCATTTGGGACAGATAAAAACAAAATACAGATTGATGTTGATGCTTTGCTGGTCAAAAGAAGTGTTCTTTTGTCTTTCGAAGAGAAAAAACACTCAGTCATATTCTATTGGTTCTCCGGAAGCAACAAAAAGTTATCCTTGAAAACCAATGAAAAACGAGAGTAGACTTTGTTTTGATAATTGTTACTAATCTGTGTTTGCTACATTTAAATTGAAATCTGCTATTTCGCTGAATCATTCGCTGAATGTACTCATTCATTTTTACTGAACGACTACATTTTAATTTGATGCGAAAGCCATTGACAGATAACTGCTCTGATAAATTCGAAAATAATTAACGGCGGTTGTTTGTACTTTTTTCCGTGAACGAGGATTTATTGTTTCTGTGTATATTTAGATTATATTTGTTTTGTTTTATGTTTAGAATTAGTGATTTTTAAAGAATACATACCTCAATATGGATACGGTGAATAATTGGAAAAGAATTCTAAAACAATGGGTAGCTAACAAATTTTAGTGTATTTTGATTTTTTTTAAATAAGATTGTGAATTTTCAGATCAATGGGTGCAATTTTTTGGAAAAACCATTTTACAGTATAGAACAATCTGAAATAGAGACATTCTTTGTAAAATTTATGGACCAAATTAATGGCGATGTTAGCAAAAGCAAGGATCTGTCATCGTTTCTTAAAGGTTTGCCCATTTCATTAGTTAAAAAAAAGTATATTAAATTTTACTTTCATTACAGAACACTACCCATTGTTCGATCCATATTTCGATGACGAAGACGTATTAAGCTCTAACGACTACGTTTATGTCTACTCTTTGCTATTGCACTTCTCTTGCGTTAAGTGCCCAGATGAGTTTTTCCAAAAAAATTGTCAACGATTGAATGAGTTATCGCAGCAAAATATTACAACATTCTTTAAAAAAATCTTAGAAGCTAATTCTTTAACAAAAGAAACCCTAAGGCACGCTATCGCTTCCATTACCTCGTTTGCACAGCCCAATTCCAGAATACTGTGTACAGAGAGTCCTATGAAAACACCACGAAAAACTGAAATATCACCGCCAACTCCTAGTAGTTTTGTGCTTCAGGAACGACAAGAAAGGAATAAGGAACTGCACCGTTTAAAGGTAGTACTTATTGCAATAAAATTTAAAAAGTTCAAGTAATGCAAAGTAATGTTTTAAGGTGCAACTGGACAACGAGATCTATGAGAAGGGTATCTTAGAAATTGAAGTTAAACAAAATCAAGAAAAAATATTAAAATTGAGTAAGCACATATTAGGTTTCTCTTTGATTTGATTTCCCTATCAGTTGTTTTTTCAAAGGTCGAGATTTAAAGACATCACATCAAATAATACAAGATCTTAAGAATGATATTTTTACGAAAAGTAATGAAAACGACTTCGCGTACCGACAAACAGAAGATGAACAGGTTGGTATTTCATTTACTAAATACTAAAATTGAAAAATGTACATTAAAGCTAATGCAGAATAATCTACATAAGTACCTCAAATATGCTTATAAAAGCAACGTTTGGAAGTAAAAAAGATCTTAATAGAAACTCTTTTTAAAATAGGAAATTATTGTTTTATGAAGAACGTATGTGGTGGACGATCTGCTGGTTTCTTTTTACAATTTCAGTCTTGTGCATAGGTTCTCTTTTTTGTATTTCAAACAAACGTTGCTCCGCCTATATAATAAATATTTATCTTATATATATACAAACTTATGTACAGGGTGGATCAAATACAAGTTTCTTTTTGGAAATGAAATTTTTTTTATCGCTTAGAGCAAATAACATGAAAAAACGTAACTTTCAATTCTTAACTCCACTTCCGTGTTTTTATTGCATTAAGTTCCACAATCAGAAATCGAAACATTACCACAATATGCGATCAACCAGATCTTTTCTTAGATCTTTTTCTCTGACGTTGTTAAACATACGACCTATAACGAGCGGTTGCAGCGTCTTGAAAATTTTAAAGTACAATAAGAAGACAGAAACTTTAATACATGAATGCCTTTAAACAATCTATTTCAAAGGTTTTAAATGAGAATGATAAATTTTAATTCACAATATTACAGCTCAACCGTAGACTATCCAAGCAAATTTCTCAAAAAGAAACAGAAATACTTAAACAACAACAAGATCTTGATGTACTTACAGAGGAGAAGGATATTCTAAATGAAAAAGTAAGTCTTTTTTGCAAGTATCTATATACATATGTTTAGGAACACTTATCAGTTGAATGCAAATGTAGTTAACATCAAGTCTAAAATATTAAATCTATTAAGTACAGGACATTTTTTGCGCAATTGGTGCATTGTTTTCAAAATTATTCTTTTTAATGTAAATATAACTTGTTTGTAATCAGTTTTGCTAGCTTAGTAATTTGATCGGAACTAGAATGTCCGAACCGAATAATTTACGTATGAATTTTACTTTGTATTTACAAAATGTAACGCAATTATCTTCAGCTTGGCCATGCAGAAAAACAGATGAAAATATTTCAGAACAATATCGGAGAGCTAACTTTCAAAATAGATGAACTCATGGGTGAAATAGAGGTAAGAAATACATATGTACATATATTTGGAGATTTTTTTTTGTTTTTCTATTTTTAAATGTTATCACAGTTAACCGTGTTCCCTTTTCCAATATTCCTTATACCCTTTGTCTTTTCATAAAACAAAACCATCTACTATACATGTAACAGGAAAAAGATATGGCTATACAATATCTATCGGAAAATAAGCTCGAGCTGGAACATTATATTTCCGAAATACGTTCGTCATCGGCCAGTTCCCGGCCAGATTTAAATATGTCAGTGGAATGCCTGGACTTATCTCGGACAACAAATAGCTCTGGCAGCTTAAACAGTCCAGAAAATCTTGGTTGTTCTGTCGTTGACGTTCAGCTACGTGAAAAAGAAGTTGAAAATACACATTTACGGAAGGAAATGGATTTGATTCGTTTGGATAATAGTAAATTGTCGAAGCATATGAGTGATCTGACTGTGCGTTATTCCAAATTGTTTGATATTTGTAGTGAAAACCTAATTGTTGATCAGGAAAGTGTTAATCCTGTTGAAAATTTCATGGTGTTTTCTAACTATGTTGAAAAATTTATTGAAAAGTATGAAGAGAACTGCATTGCCTTTAATAAATTAAAAGAAAAAGCAAAAGCAATGGAATGTCAAAACGAAATACTTTCAAATAAGATTACTGAAACAGAAAGTGAAGTGGTTAACCTCAAGGAAAAAATAAATGATCTGGAAACTACCACATATAATTTAGAGAATGGTAAAATCATCCTTGAAAATTTAATAAGAGAATACGAGAACAAACAAGAAACGAGTGTAAAAGAACTACTTGTAGCAGTACACAAATTCGAAATTATTCAGGAAGAATTAGATAATCTAAGAAGTGATTTTAAAAGAAAAGATGATACCCTAAAAAGTTTGGAGACAGAGATATCTGAAAACAATATTCAGAACCAGAAGCTTATATCACAGATCAAACAAATGAATATCGATTATGAACATGAGAAGACCAATATGAGAAATCTCTACGATTCGGATATAAGTTTACTAAATGAAAAGTTAAAGGAATCGTCGGAAACATTACTTAAAAATGAAAAGAAGTTTGAACAATTGGAATTTGAAAAGCAAGATTATGAGAATAGGATCTTGGATATGAAGGCAGAGTCTGTCAATATGCAACAACAACTGATGGAACAAATAGATGTTAAAGATCAGCATTTACAGGAAAAGTGTAGTGTAATCAAAAAGCTGGAGGAAACAAAAGAATTTTTAATCTCAGAATTGGACAAAATAAACGAGAAGTGTGACTATTTGGCTAACGAAAAAAATTATATCTTGAAGGAAGCACAAGATTATAGGGAACATATTTCTTACTTAAAGAAAACATTGGAGGAGAATGAACAAGATGTTTTAAGATCATCCTGTGAAAAAAATCACCTAAAATTAATAATCTCTGATCTGCAAAGTGAGAAAGAAATGCTTATAAATTCAATACAACAAAAAATTGATCTAATAAGAGTTGCTTTTGAACAACATGAAAACTATTTGAAAGAAAATATTCAGGAACAGAATGAACAAAATGCTGAAGTAATGAACAAACTTGTTAGTACAGAAAACGAAGTTAAGTTACGACAGACAGAGTATCAGGAACTAAGTGAACAATATTCTGAAACAATGAAAAAACTTGTTGATACAGAAAACGAGTTAAAATTACAGCAGAGAGAATGCAAGGGGTACAAGGAGTCAAGAGAATTCCTTGCTGAACAAACAAATCATTACATAGAAGTTGTACACGAGCTTCAAACACGCCTGCAGATGATAACGGAAGAAACGGACAGTGAAACTACAACAAATGATTTTTGGGAGCAATTTTCAATGTTTCCAATAACTTCAGATTCTAAAGATGATGTCAATAACCTAAAGCGATATATAAATATTCTAATACAGAAATTGCAACACACAACTTTGCTTAATGTAAAAAATGAGGAACAACTTGATAAAGTTTTGAAGACTGAACAAAGTCTTAAACAGCAAAACACCTCCCTTGAAAACAAACTAATTCTTTCAGAACGAAGAATAGGTAAATTGCGCGAAGATATGGAAAACGAATCACAATGTGAAAAAAATATATTAAATAATGAAGTGAAACGTTTGACCGATGATATCAATAACTTAGAGAAGGTATGTGACCGTTTAACTGAAGAAAACTCATCTTTACAATTGAAATTAGCGGAATTACATACCCTTGCTGAAAAACTAAACCATGAGAATAATTTGTTGAAAGCAAAGTCTTCCGTCTTAGAAGCCGATCATTCAAATCAGTTATCCATTGTCGACAAATTGACACAAACTGAAACAAAACTACGAGCTCAAGTGGTAAATATGCAAGCTTCTGCAAAAAAATTAGAGGCAGATGTTGAAGCTGCCCAAAAGCTTATTCTGGATAAGACTCAATCTATTGAAAACCTCTTAGAACAACGCAATGAAGCGGACTTTACTATTAATTCGATGAAGAGACAAATTTCAGACCTTAAAGCCAAAATTCTTATCTTGGAATGTGATTTGAAAAGAGCTAATGAGAGCCACGTAACAGCTATAACGATTATGGAAAAGAACTCCGAGGAGCAGTGCAGTATAATTAAAAACCTTAAAGTCCAGTTGGAACACGAAGCATCAGAGAAACGAAGAACCAAGAAGGAATTTGATGATGCAAATGAACACCTAAATATTCTTAAGAAACAGAAAATAGCACTGGAAAGTAAAGATCAATTTAGGGATGTACAATTAGAAACACTTAGAAATGAGCTAGGATTAACAAAAACTGAACTAATTAAATTACAATGTGAAGAAACTAGACTGCTGGGAGAAATAGAGACCATAAAGGAAACACAGATTTCGAGCGAAGCTCAAGTCGAAAAGTGCAATACAGAAATAGTTGAACAGAAAGAAAACGTGTCCCGATTAATTAAAGAAATAGCTTCTATTCGGAGGGAAAAGGAGATCGTTGAAGAGGAAAAAACGCGTTTATTAAAGTCTTTTGAAGAAAAAGAAAATACTTGGGCGTCATTAGATGCCAGCCACAAATCTACGGTGGAAAAGCTACTATCATTAGAAAAAGATCTGATTTTAAAGCAAAGTTTGCTAAGGTCTGAAGAACTTAAAAGTCAGGATTTGGAAAACCAACTTAAGAAATTACAGCTAGAAAATACGAAACTCAAGGAGACTAGTGAAAGTAACAGCAAGCGTATGGAAAAGCAGGCCCTAAAGCTGGGTGAAACTCAGGCAAAGGTTCTAAAATTGAAAAAAGAAGCGGACCAGGCGCAGAATAACCTAGAAACACTTAAAACGTCAACAGAAATGAGCCAACGTGAGAATAATAAACTTAACATGGAATGTATGTCTCTAAAAGAAAAATTAGTTAAATATGAAAAATCACATGATCAACTTGAATCCAAGCTACAAATATTAGAGAAGACAAATGAGGTACTTCGTGTAGAGAAAGAAAACTTAGAAGCCTCTGAAAACGAATTAAAATCATCAAAAGCAATACATGAAAAAAACAAGACAATCTTAGAAGATAAAATACGCAAGTTGGCCAAATCTCTCAGTGATTCAAACGTCGCTATTAGTCGCCTAGAACACGAGAAAGTTCAATTAAACTTAGAAGTCGGAGGGTTGAATAAGCAGCTGCAGGAAAGTAAATCATTGCTTAGTGTAAAATTGAAAGAAATTCAAGATGTAACAGCCAATCTTACTGAATCAAAAAATGCGAATCAAACATTAATGGAATATAACGAAAAGCTGCAAGTGGACGCAAACGAAATTCGTGAAGAAAATTCTCGCTTAAATGATCAGTTGTCAAAGATATTGCTACGTTTACAAATCACAAAAGAAGAACATGAAAATATAAAGACAGAATTTGAAGTTCTGCGAGCAGATTTGGATATAAAACAAAACGAAAAAGATGCAATTGAAAGAGAACATCAAACAACAATGGAACATCTCAAAGTGCTTACTGATGATAGGCATTCAACGGAGTCAGAATATGTACGTAAGATAACAGCATTAGAGACAGAACTAGCTAAGATGTCTTCTGAATGTTGTTCGTTGGATGAAATTCGAAAACAAGAAAAACAAAACGAACAATTAAATACGAACATATCTATTCTACAAGCAAAACTTCAGAAGAGTCGATCAATTTGTGAGGAAAACTTAAGAAAATGGAATGAAGAAAAAGAGCAACTATTAGGTGAAATTAAAACAAGTGATGAGCGCATTAAGGAGACACGTTTGGAGTTGGAAGGGAAGCTGGAGAAAATGAAAAATAAAATGGTGAGTTTGTTTTACTGTTGTAGATACATCTTTTTTTTAATAGGGCATCACATTCGTACTTTCCTTGGTTTGTTTATTATTTTTAACTGTTCATATATCTATTAAGGTGTTTTGTCTAACAAGTGGCATGTACATATGATTTCATTGAAGTATTCTCCTACATATTCTGGTAGTCTAGGCGAAGATCCACTCAGTCTTTGTATTTTGGAGTGTTATGTTATCTCGTCCAATAAGTTTTATGAAAAGTGTCATGTATCTTAGACTGTACCGGATAGGATCTTGTAACAGTACTGGTGATAATATTGATGGAATGAAAGTTTTTCTTCGTATTCGTAGATTGCATGTGTTAAATCTGTCTGTGCAGTTTTGTTGAGACAGATTCAAAAACGTGAAACGCGTGAAGTTAATTGATATAAGCTATTCTATTATTGGTATCATTGCACATCATCATAAGAGAAGAAACAATTCAAAACAGTTCGTGCTTGTTTTACATAAGTATCCGGTATTTGTTGATTCCTTTGAAGTTAGAAGTGTATGCTGCTTTGGTATACATATATAAATGCTTTTTTTTTATGTTATACATACCAAAGATGCCTGCACACGTACATAGTATTTACATACAAATGTAAATTTGTACATGTAATGTAAATTTGTACATTTGTATGTAAATGTAAATTTGTACATTTACATTTGTATGTAAATACTGTGTACAAAGCTAGGCATAACTTTATAAAGGACTAAACGATTAGTGCTATTAAGAACGAACTTATTTTTCCAGACAATACATAAGTCATAACGAAATTGCATATTGAAAAAAAATTAATACATTTACACATTATTGTTTTGTTCGTTCTTGTCTAATGTATTCTCTTCTTTTCTAAATGTAGTTTTTACAACAAAATGAAGTTGGAAAACGTAATTTGTTGCAAAGTAGCACCCAGAAATGGACACAACGCGTTAAGTCCTGCATCAAATATCCCATAATAATTTTTGTGTTTCACTTGTTTTTTGTAATGGTAGTAAAATATCTTATGATCAAACATGATTTGCAATTGATTATGCAAAGCAACGTTCCCACTGTGTTTTAAAAAAAAGTATACATGTATATATTAAATCTCGTGTGGTGTCCTTAATTATGTAATCTTTGTTGTAATTTTTAAAAAAAATTTAAAATGTTATGATTTTATTAATAAAATATATTCAAATGTAAAGAATTTTTTTAAATGACATTACGAAATAATTTCTGTACGCTTGCTAGAAAACTTTATATAATGATGAGGTTACAAAAATGAAAAAGAAACAGGAACGTGAGATGGTTGTTTTGAAATCCGAACGAGATACCCTTAAAGCACAGGTATTATTTTTTTTTCATGTCCTTACCTATATAATCTGATCATCTCAATAAATATTTTATTATAAGAACGAGAAATATGAAGACCATACGAAAAAACTCTCTAGTCAAATCTTTCGCTTGAACGAGAACATTTTGGAACATCAAAAGCAGAATACTTTCCTTAAAACGAAACTAAAAGATTTTGAAACGAAGCCGCGAAGTTTTAATAGAATAACTACGTCTCATGCGCCACAGTCTTTAAGTTCAAATCTGCACATGGAAGATGAAGAAGGTGAAGTCTTTAACAACACATATTTGTCAGAATTGAAAAATGGAAGAATGTCAGAACTCTTTAGTAGAGACATTTGGTAAGATGAAATGAATTCAATACAAATATTTTTAGCTAATCTCTTGTTTATAGTCCTCAAGAACTCCAATACAGAAATTCTCTTCTGCCTCCACACTTAAAAAGTACTTATTTGGCACAGTTTGACCACCAAATGGGAGAAGACGAAATAAGAGTAAGCGACGTTTCAAATTTAAAAAGGACACCAGGAATTGAAAGGATTCTGCAAGCACACAATGTACAAAATGACAATTAAATCGCACAGTTCTTGTACGATATATTTAAAATGCTTTGACTAAATTCAATAAAATAATATGAATTTGATTTAAAATATGAACATTCACATACATTACAAAACCCTATTAACGTCTTTGTGTGTCATTTGTGTTGTCAATTTGTGTTTTCCTTTTTGTTCTTAGTAATTCCAATTTTAAATACATCATATCTCTCTAAAATTATTTTGTAACTAAATTTAATGCTATATTTTAGGAAAGCACAAATTTGGATGATAGTTTAAGTACTCTTTTGAATACGGGTCAACGAAAGAAGGTGTCTGGTGCTACATCATATAAACGTCCAGGTCCTCCAACTCCAAGCAAAAACGCTGGTCGTTTATCTTTTGGTGGAAATGGAGAACCTAATCGGGAAATATTAAAAGAAACACTAGACATGGGAAATGGTCCATCATCTTCTAAGACCCCTGCAAAGTTCAAATTGTTTTCTTCAAGGCTTAGCATGAAGGATGAGGTATGTTATTAAAAAACTTATATTTTTATATTTCTGAGAATCATTATTATGTATATGTATAAAAAATCCCTATGTCTTATCACTACCATCGAAAACGTGTTGTGGTAGACCTCGAACCTTTCAATCCTAAGTGTGTTCTTGTAACAGTGTTCGTTTTATTCAAGATGTGTTCGCTTTCAATTAAAATTAGTTTTGTTATTTCAGCATAAAAATTATGTGACTGCATTTAAGCGAAAGCAACACATTTTTGGTACGATACAGTGTTCATCAACACCTCGAAAGAGTAAAGCACATTTTGACCAAAGACGTCTTTTTGATCAGATAATGTCGACTGCTAGTTCTGGTCCTGAAGATTCTGTTCAAAGTCTCATCAGTCCAACTGTTGATCCTCCACCAGCTCTTAAGATCGTAGAGTTAAGTCGGAGAATGTCCCAAAAGTGGCGACAGCCAAAAAAATCATGTGCTACAACGGACAGTGGAACATCAGATGTGACCTCCCCTATGTGTACAGATGTTATACATAGTAAACGTTTAAAACGCTTCAAGGATCGCAGAGGTTCTATTTATCTTAGAGGTAGTATGTTTGCAAGAAACTGTCGCACACCGAATGTAGGATTTCGGGAAGTTTTTAAAAAAAAATCGAAAATAAAACGCAATGCTGATTTTAATAAATATCGTACGGAAATGCTAAATGAATTACTTGTGAAGAAATCATCTCTCCTGGTTCCGTGTGTAGCATCCATCAACAATAAGTACCTTGTGGATCCCATTAATAACAATACTATTGAAGGGTTTAAGGTTACCGACTGTTGTTTTCACAATGGTAGTCCCAGTGACGATGTTAATAATGGCAAAAGTTCAATACAGTTTCAGAATCTTCTGACAACAAAAGAATCACAGGCTCCATTCGAAATAAGTGAAATAAACGGACCTTCATATTTAAATGTAAATAGCTCTAGCAATGCACATTCTCGAACAATATACGGAGCGAGTGTAATCTTAAACCGTAAAATACCAAATGTTAATACAACATTGGTTCGAAAGAGTTCAATATATGTAAAAGGAAACGACGGGCATGGCATAATATTGGTTACGAATCAAACCATAACTTTAATGGACCTGGCTCAAATGTGGATTCAGATGAATATCTCAGCGAAAATAGTTATTGGATTAAGTTTAACAACGTTATTTGTGGCAATGTTTGCTTTCCTTATTCAATTATTTCTTTGATAAAATATGTATACTTCTGTTTTTGTTTACTTTAAAATATTTATTATTTATTTGTTTCATAATTAAAAGAAAATATTGTTTGCACCTATCTACGTTATTATCGATGAAAATTGTAAATAACCCATTTTTCATTCAGTATCCAAATTATGCTAATTATAAATAAGTTAAATAAAACAAGTTTCTATAGGAAAATATTATTTCTGCATTTCATTTCACAGACAATAACACTTATTACATTTGTACTTTGTTTTTCTTTTTCAGAATACCCCTCCAAACAAAAGAAGATTGAGCAATTTATTCAAAAAGAAATAAAAATTACTCAAGAGTAATGTTGCAATTCCTCTATTTTTGAAATATTGCCGAAATTTGTACAAATTATTAGTACGTATTGTAATTTCTTTGATTAATATTGTATTTATAAGTTCATTTATGGTAATAATATACTAATAATTTAATTGTTACATATTGGTTGTTTAAAATTTGGTAGTATAGCGTTTTTAATGTTTTTTACAAGGTTACAAAAATAAACAATTTGTATTTTGTGTATAGTTGCGTATTTTGTGTATGCCTGTTTGGTCAAAAATCCTTTATATTTCTCCGCCTGAGCTCATATAATATTGTCATATATATATCATTGTCCTAACTCTCACGAGCGTCTGACAAACATCTGAGAGTACAAAGCTGTCATGAAAAAGCTTCGCAAAGAACAAATTGCCCTCTGGATACGGCACTAAACGGTAGACCAGGTTTAAACAGGTTTGAACAAAATTCGTCCGACGCATGGTACAAAATGAATTTTTATTTCGACGAAAGGCAAGTAAAAAATTTAGTAGAATCTGTAGTCTCATCAAATAATACTATTCGAAGAACATGTGGTAGTACAGCGTCTTAGCGCCTACTCTACACAAATGTTTAATGCTTAATCAATGAATAGGAATCAAACTTTAAAATACATACATGTGTATGTATGTACTATATACAGATATGTGCAAAGTTTGCAGTTATACTCGTAGGCATAGGGATATAAAATACTAAACATGCCTACATACATACATATATTTGCTAGCGTATATTCTCCGTTCATCTAATTTGAAACACGTTAAAAATGTAAATAATCAGAACGATGCTTAGAAGGCAACAAATACATTTTGTATTCTTAAATTGTTATTTAAAACAAAATACTGGAAATATTGGTTGTTTGAATTTTTGCATATAGTTAAAGCTTTAATTTTTCCTTCGTGTAATGAAACTGCGACAAGCCGATAAAAGCAGGTAAAATTGATGATGTAGATCAGTTTAAATCGAGTTTTGCCACGGTACGGATAAATTATTTTATCTTTTACAAAATACAAAAAATTATTGATTACAACATTATTGATTATCGCATAAAAAGAAAATAAATAAATCTCTAATGTGATAATGCACACGAGTGGTTCGAACGTCATACATCAAGATAAAATAAATCAAAAAACTGCGTCAGGATGGGAGCTACGTCCTTCCAAATTAGCCAAAAACACTCACAATCGGATTCGACAAATAGTTGAGTCTATAAAAATCGAGCCAAATCCTGAAAAGCATATGATACCACTGTCTATTGGTAAGTATTATACATATATTTATGTGTATATATGTATGTATGGATTTATTAATTTTTTGTGTGTCATGAAGTTTTCGTAAGGATAATTGCGACAAAAGGAAAACGCGTGCTACGAAGTTTTGGGTAGAGTTAGAATTTGACAATAACTAAATGGTATTTAAAGATCCTCATGATTTTTTTTTCGTTCCGACAGTTAACTTTACAGAAATGAACATTCGAAATAGATACATATATGTTTTGTTATTTATTTAGACCCTCTCCTAAGTGTATATTAAGTTTGATAGACAACTCGTACCACAAAAGTACTTGCGATGGACAAAATAACGTACAAACATACAAGTATTCGTGATCCGTATTAATAGCAAAGAAGATTGAGTCATGTCGGTCCGTCCGTTTGTCGGTATATCACCGTTTTTTGGACGTTAAATGTTGAGCTGGAAGGATGAATGGAAATTTTTAAAATTTACACATTGCTACCCTCACTTTTTCTTAATATTACTATTTCATTAAGAAACATATATTTATGATATTGCGCATGTAAAATCCTCAAATGTAGCAGTATTTCAAATAATAAGATGTGATAAGCAATGCCACGTCCGCTTTAGTAGCGGAGATACGTAGGTGATAGGGTAGATTATGAAATATGGTCCGGAAGACATACTGCTCTCCCTCTTCAAAAGTACTTAGTCTAGATAAGCTTTTGCGAGGTAAAATATTTATGAATGAAATAGAGAGAATTGGCAAGTATATTGAAGAAGAATCCCAAAGAATTTTGAGGCAGTCCGACGCAGTGTTTCACAATCTAATATTAATTAGAGCAAATGCAATATGAATTGGACTGATAAAATGTGGATAGAAACTTGGTTGGGAACTCGGTAAAAATCCTTTTATTTTGTATCAAGTTAGATATTAAAAAGACCTGCGTTAAGAATTCAACTTTAATGCTTCATAGCGTACAACAAAATAACATATGTTGTATATCCTAGGTTGTTAAAAAAGCAATTCGTTAAAGTACGTCCAGTTTAAATGCGTCTTAAATAAATAATTAAAAACGAAAAAAATTCTGCTTAATCACGAAACGGATTCACATAAGAAATATAAATCGCCTTAGCAAACCCATACGAGTTATATACTTTGCTCTGATAGGTTCAAAAGAAGGGGTGTGTATCTCACCGAAGTAAAACCGATCTCTTCGCATCTACCTCTGTATGTTTGATTAAATCTGTATTTGAAAATTATTAGCATTTCATCGGTCTATAGGTCTCCAAATGGATGACTTATATGCATGGACATATTGCGTAGCTCGTAGAAGTAACTTGCGAAATTAAAGAACGTGTCTACTTCTGCAATTTTATGTACATACATATACCTATATGCATATAGATAATTAAATTTTGTAAAACATGTAAATTTATTCAACAAAAAAAAAATAAAGAAAACGATTATGTATTCAAAAACCGGATTGTACTACGACCTGTTCTTAACGTGCACGGAGTACACAGGAATTGATATCAAGTTCAAGAATTCAAAAACATGTTTACTGTTACTGTCAGGAAAAAACAAAAAAGCTAATGCATTTTACACAAATGTAATGTACCTACATTTGTACAAACAAATGCACATAAAATGAAATAATAATAATAAAGATACAACATTTGTAGGTATTGTGACTATTGCTTCATAATAAAAAGCACATTTTCGCTGTTTGGAGAGGGTCTGGGGTCATAAACGTGCTGGAAAATGCGTGTTACATACAATATAGAAACTTATAATGTTACACATATTCAATTCAGACTATTTAGACTAAACATTAATTTTGTTTTAATTGTTATTAAAAGGGGATCCAACCATTTTTGGAAATTTAAAAGCTTCCGTGGAAACTATGGAAGCAATAAAACGTTCTGTAGAAAGTGGAAAGTACAACGGATATGCTCATACTGCTGGCCACGAAGAAGCCCGAAAAGCCATAGCAGAGTATGTAGCACATCAAGGTCCAGTAACTTCAAATGACATAATTATGTGCAGTGGGTGTTCGTCAGCACTGGAAATATGCATTTTAACATTGGCTGATAAAGGCCAAAATATTCTTGTACCAAAACCAGGTTTCTGTTTGTATAATACGTTATGCGAAGGACTTAATATAAAAGTTCGATACTATAACCTCATTCCTGAAAAACAATGGGAAGCAGATCTAGAGCAAATGGAAAACCTAATTGATCAAAATACCTCTTGCATATTGATCAACAATCCTAGTAATCCGTGTGGAAGTGTGTTTTCTAAAACACATTTACAAAAAATAGTAAAATTGGCAGCGAAATACTTTCTACCAATAATTGCAGATGAGGTAAGTAAGTTACAAATCATGTTAGAAAAATGGATTCATTTTAATAATTATTTTGCTAGATATATGAACACTTTGTTTTTACGGGCTCAGAACATATTGCAGTTAGTACTCTGTCAAAAGAAGTTCCGGTTTTATCATGCGGTGGACTAACAAAACGTTTTCTTGTTCCTGGGTGGAGAACTGGTTGGATTGTCATCCATGATCGCCAAAATCGATTGAAAGATGTTATTGTGGGTTTAAAAAATATGGCCAGCCGTATACTAGGATCTAATACATTAGTTCAAGGCGCTGTTCCCGAAATTCTATCGAAAACTCCAAAAAGCTACTTTGATGGTGTTCTTAATATTCTTTCGGTATGTGAGTAATATTATAACGATTTATAGAATACAGTGAAATATTTTAGAAAAACGCTAAATTGGCCTATGATATTCTGAAAAATGTTCCTGGCTTGAAACCTGTACTTCCCAAAGGTGCCATGTATATGATGATTGGAATAGATATCGCACACTTCCCAGCATTTTCAACAGACTTACAATTCGTTCAGAATCTGGTCAATGAAGAGAGTGTCTTTTGTTTACCAGGGAGCTGCTTTGAATACCCGAACTACATTAGAATTGTTCTAACAGTTCCTAAAGAAATGATTGAAGAAGCTTGCTTGAGAATAGCTGATTTCTGTGAAAAGCATTTTAAAACTGATGATAGTATAATAGAAAATATTTTATTGAAGGTGGTTAGTTAATAGAAATTGAAATTGTTATTATTTGTTCTATGCGTTGTTGTTTATGATATTTATTTATTTAAATAAAAACACAAGCTAAATTAAAAAAAACATATGGAAAATGTACAAGCTTTGCAAACCTTATAAAGTGGGCGTGGCCGTACTTTAGTTTGTTTTATTGAATTACAACGATTTACCCAATTTACAGGGTAAAAAAGAAACATCAAAGGCTGTAAAAGTGGATTTATAGATAAACGACAGCAAAACCAAGTGTGTGTCAACGCAAGTAACGCACAACATCAGCGAATTGAACAGAACAATCAACAACTGTAACTTCGATGTTGTAAAGGACTTTGTCTACCTCAGGTCTTCTGTAAATTTCGCCAATGACATCTTAGCAGAATAAACACGAAGAATATCTTTTGAGAATCGCTGTTTCTTTGGTGTGAAAAGGCGATTAAGTAGTAGATTTTGTATAAGACCAAGACCCTTATCATTCCATTCCTGCTTGAAGGCGCTGAAGCTTGGACTCTAGCTAACTTCTTGTTAGCTTCGAGCGAAAATCCTTCGTTAAATTTTTAGTCCCGTTTGCATTGACGGGCTTTGGAGGAGGAGATTCAACGACGAGCTAAACGAGCTGTACAGCGACTTCAAAGTAGTCAAAAATACGCATCATACGTTTAATATGGTTAGGATATGTAGAGGGCTTGTATGGTCTTGAAATACAAGCCATAGGGCCAACGCTATATATTTACATATGTATGTACATTTTATTAAACTGCGATCGACAACTGTAGATGTACATTCACCTAATCAATTCTTATATGCAAAGTAAATAATTGGATTTAAATATGCATGGATTGGCATCACTATTGACATTTAATTCTATAAACAAAACTTAGGTCGGAACCTACTTTCCACATGTCCAAATGGATAGAACATCTCTGCGTTGATAGACGTCAAATTATGCGCTAAGCACAGGTGATTTTTATTTGTTTGACAGATTGTTGTTGTTGACGAATCTATTGAATTGGGAAAATATTCCGAAGTCTGTAAAAGGAAATATGGTCGGAATATATTGCAGTTGTTCACATTTAATAAGATCAAATCTGCACAAGGTATTGAGAAGTACTGTTCATAGAAAGTACAGTAGTATAAATCCCAAATTGAAAGATGTTCATGGAAGGAATTACTGCTTAGACTTGGTAGAGTAAGTACAACAAATTTTTGTAAAAATTATTATGTAAATATTTGGTTTTAGGAAAAACGATTATGAAAATTTCCTTTGTACTTTATTATTAAATGGAGAGAGAAGACGGCATGCGTTTGCTATTCGTGCTTTCAATGTAGAAATAGCAAAAATCGGATCTACGGTAAAATCTTTGCACTTATTCAAACCAACCAATTTAAAATTCTCTGCTTAGGTATCCGAGGAGCACATCGGTAAAATAAAACTCAAATTCTGGTTCGATTCAATAGATAAATGTTTTGATAAAAAAGACAAATCCTACGTGTCGGATCACCCCGTTCTTCACGAACTGAAGTATGTAAGTTTATTTTGAATAATTACATATGTATATAGTTCATGTAGGACTTACTAGAAGTTAGTTTGCTAGAAATAAACGAGGCTCCTTTTCGACAATAGAACTATAGAGCATGCCTAAGATCTGAGTGTGCCGTATGAAAGAATTATATCCTGTATGTATCTTTATTAAGTAAACCACAATATGGCATTCAAAAAAAGACCGGTTAAGACATAATTGAAAGTAAAAATAGTTGGCGTATCCTAAAACACTGGGCCTACGACATAAATGAAAAGTCTTAAGAATCCCAAGACCTAGGTTAGAGCCATATGATTTAGGTTTTTCTCGATTTCTTGATGGTGCCTTGGAGTCTGAAGGATTACAGTACACTGGTGGTAGAGTGAACATCGGTTGGGTGAACAATCCAATAGAGTGAACCCACAATATCTTATAGAGACTATTCTACGGAGTAAAAATTAAGGATATTTAAAGTGAACGCACATTTTTAACACAGTTAAGTGTACATGAAGTACAAATAAATAATCTCGCTCTATCGTGAGTCTACTGTATTATATGCTTGCAACGTAAAATTTATAGAAATTGTTTTGTTTTAAAAATGTGTAGAAGGAAGTTTTTGTTTATTGATTTTTGTTTCCAATACATCATTACAGATGGCGGATAATAACAAGTTAACTAAAGCTTACTTTAAGCGTTTAGTTACGGCTCGAGAAAGACCACCAAATCAACAATTTATTACAGGCAAAGATATGGAAGACTATTCGGAGCAGTCAGTTTCATCAATCTATTATCTCTTGCTTGAGATATGCGGTATTAAAAATTTAAATGTGGATCACGCTGCGTCTCATCTGGGAAAAGCACAAGGAATAACAAATCTTTTGCGTGCAATACCCTATAAGCGGAGAAGTGAGGCATTGAACATTCCACAGGAAATATTAATAAAGAATGGTGTGAGTCAGGAGCGAGTTATGAGAGCGAAGAAAGAGGATAAAGGTGTAGAAGATTGTATTTTCGAAGTTGCAACAATGGCACATCAACATTTAGAAAAGGTTTCAAATTGCATATTCACTTCGCGTTCTAATTTGTGAATTAAATTTATTTATTTTCAGGCACGCAATCTTAGCGAACATGTACCTAAAAGTATAAGGTCATTATTTCTTCCTGCAATAGCCGTAGATCGATATTTAGAGAGGCTAAGGAAGGCAAACTTTAGGTATTAAATTATTTTGTTTGCTCTTCTGCTGTGAAATAGTATTTTCTTCCAGATTAACCGACCAACGTGTTCTACAACGAGACTCAACGCTCCCAATTGCTCTTTATTGGAATAATTTTCGATCAAAATACTGACTATATTGACATTTGGATAGAGATTGAAGAGAGGAATTAGTTATTGTACTCATTAAGTGTAAATTTACGAATAAATTGTTTTTTTTTACATGTTCGAAATTATGTTTTTTGCAAAATAAGTTTTTTGTGACCTAGATCCTCACTTGTGCTTCATTTATCCTAAAATAAATACAAGCACGTCCTGGTTGAACTTCTAAAACAATTTAATTTTTTTTATCTTTTTAAGATTCATGGAATTTTTCTGCATTTCTGAATTCTTATACTATATGTAAGGAAAAAAAAGTTAAGATTTTTTCTTACAGTTTTCTAAATACATATGTAATTATGTAGCGTAAATTTACAAGTTGTTAGAGGCGGAAGTTTCTGTTGAATTCTATAATCCTTTCTTACTTGTGTAGTTGGGTCCGGTTTTAGAATTGCATTTCTACCTTACCGGAAGAACACAGCTCGTTTTATAATTTAATCACATTGGTTTATTTATTCATGTTAGTTGTAATATACCTTACTAAAACCAAGTGGGGTATATTACAAGCATCATGAAAACTAGGATCTGTTGCGTCAAATATTATATGAATATTTCCTAAATTACATTTTATTACATTATCACACAATGAAGCTGTACCCTAACAGTGATATCCATATCGAATAGTACTTTGATGAACGTTGCTTACGGCTAAGAACTAGATGCAACAATAAACATGTGATGCTATCTTGCTTTTTCTTATTCATTAAGCGACCGTAATCTGGGGGAAAGTTTCTGTTTTTCTCACTCTGCTCAGTACGATACGCGCGGATGCAGTGAGTTTTCGGTTGACGGATAGAACTGCTAGTTTTTTTCTTACAATAAATTTAATTGTACAAATTCCCAAATTTGTACGGTGAAAGTGATTCCCTAATAAAACTGCGAATATATTTGATAAGTTAATAAATTCAAATTGGTGTTTGCATAAAAGAAAGTAAGACCCTCTAACTGCTGTGGAAGTTTCCCAGTAAGTTTAAAAGTTAAGGCGTTGTCCAGCATTGGTTTTGTTTTTTTTTTCTATCTCGCTGTGTATGTGATTTATGTTATTTTAAAATCTGCGAATAATCAAAGGTATGTTGCTTGTTGTTCTATAGAAAATGGCTTAAATGGATTAAAGTATTGCTTGCATATACATGTTTTATAGCTAGGACCTTTTTTAGGAACATTACTGGAGTTGGCGCAATAGTTTTTTGTACAATTGTAAAATGTCTATGGATCTTTTATGACACTTAAAAGGGAAAAGTTAGTTACTTGCCTTCCCATGGTAGCTAGGCGATAAAGGTTTTGCCGTAAAGATTATTTTTTTCAAATAAAAGTTGGTTAACTCCCTCAAAATATGTACATATGTACGTACTTATGCATGTATTTAAGTTAGCACTTAGTGACTCATAGAGTGCCTGTACTGCTTAGTTGATGACTCTTCTCCGATCAAATGCATGGAAATTCTAAAACAATTACATATGTATGGGACTTAGAATTGTTATCAAAATCATTTTACTCGCGTCTACACAATGTGTCAGCATTGTTAACGAATTCTTAAATTACAGTCCAATAGGTCAGTGCCATCTATTTAATCCATACACCAATGGGGGGTATGCATGCAAATTTAATAAGTCAATAAGAGCAGAAGACACAATAAGAAGTTGATGCGTCTCCGTAGACAATAAAATTAATCTAAAGCTAAATGTAGTTAATGTAGAAGTAAATGTGCTGTTTCGTCGGCAAAAAGCTCAATTGTGTGTGTACATTATGTACAATGAGAAATTAAAATTCCAGGAAATAATAAAAAACAGAAGAACACGCAATAGTTTATTTTTATTCTTCGAGTTTGCAACGGAACTACGAGATGGTTGTAAAATAACGACGATCTTAGTCGAACTTAGTTTGTAGGTATGTCTACATGCATACCTCTTTATATTAGTCATTAGGATCATTACATTACACATAGGAAAAGGCTAAAAAACCGTGTAAAAGTGTAATTATGCACAACCACTCTATCTAAGGGATACCTTGGTTTCCTTTTGAAGTGCCTGCTTTCTGCGATATAATTGATCGATATGACTAAGTCACGACAAAATAAACTAACCCGTTCCCATCAGACAGAAGTCATAACTCCACTCAAATCACATGACACTATACTAAACGTTGTTGCATGCGAATCGTACATAGGGCAACCTAGGTTTGTTATTTTATTTAAAAGTTTAATTTAATGGAATTTGCAAGAAATATATTCTTATAGTCATGTACATACATATGTACACATGTATATTCATATATAATCTCGTAAGATCTCGGAAAAAAGTAAGTATGTATATACATATGTATATAGAAAAATCGTTGAATAAACAAATGTTAACTGAAAATGTCGATTCATTTAACCACAAACTAGAAGCGAATTCCAAGAAAAAATTTATGGAATAAGGGTATCATAGAATGTAAAATTTGTACACAAGCATATATCTAACAGAATACAATCTATTTGCTCTAACTCCAAGTCTATCAAATTGTTCAGATGTTGGCACTTTTGATAGCTGCTGAAAAACATGGGTTAGTGTTTTCAAATGTCTATATCTTCTGGTGTCTATTAATAGTGCCCCACAATAAGTTTTTATTGATACGATTCGTTTTTAATTGTTGCCAAAACCACAGTGAAATTTATTTAATATACAACAAATTCTTTTGAGAAATTTGAAACAAAATGTCTATAAAACCCAAAAAAAAAGTGACAATAATAAAAATAAACAAAAACATGTCCAGAATTCGAACCCGTTAATGTTTTGTCGAGGGGCTCTTTTGATTTATGTTAAACCAATAGAGTAAACAAAGTACGCTCGAAGTTTTATTGGGAAAACCATTATTACTGGACTCTTCTTCATTTATTGTCTTTTTAATGTCGATTTGTTGCTTATGAATTTCCCATGTAAATATTTACAAAAAATGATTTTGATAAAATTTTGGTATGTGGTAGAGGGCAATTTTTTTTTGAGTATTTTTGATATACATATGTATGTACATGTGTCTATGTTAATTTTTTGGAGCAATTATTCGCCTATATCTTGCACCTACTAAAAATCCTACAATGGCCCCAAGCAGGGAGATTGCAGGGGGCAGCACATACATTTGTATGTGAGCTGTTTTTACCCATTTTAGTCTATACCTCATAAACTATTCGACCCGTACCGTACTAAAATATAGAATTATTACTGCTCGCAGTTTAGTTTTTTGTCTTTTAAAACAATTTCTTTTATTTTGACAAAAATTAGGGAAAGAAAAACGATTCGGACATTGAAAATAAATTGTTTCTTCCTTGGTTTTCGGAGTTTTTATGATTCTGTGTACCGCGATCTTGTATTTTGGTATATGGCAATATAGGGCACTTTAAGAATCCTTTTGCGATGTCTAACGACTTTATACGTTCTATTTTTTTTTAATCGTTTGTGATAGTTTACAGAGCTTGGAGACAAAGTAATTACTTACCAAAGTTATTAAAAGTTTGATTATCTATTTTTTATCTTGACTAAAACGATTAAGTACAAGTGCGCCTGCGACTAGATCTCAGGTGACTGATTACCGACGAATACGAGTGTATCTTATAATCTGTACATTTCCGTCATTTTATTTCTAAATGAAATATTTTGTGATATATACCAGCATTTTCAGGGGCGGTTGACTACAATTCTGATACGTATCGTGCTTTGAACAAAAATACTGACATATTCTATATGGCTATGTCACAGGATAAAGGACGCAACGTTTTCATTAAGCAACAATCGGTTTCACTTTCCATTGCCATAGCCCATAAACGACTATGTTATAGAATAAAGATTGAAATATTTTCAGTTAGCAACAATCGGTTTCCATTTTTTTTTATTTTAACAATATAAAGAAAAAAAACAGTAATAAATTAGGGCCAATATAAATCCTGGAGAAGTATGCAATCAACTCCAAAAGAATTTGTTTATCTCCGGACTTTATATCTCATACAAGTTGTTATTTCACTTTTCAATGAAAGCTTCATGGATCAAGTGTACGATTTGTTGATTCAATTATTAAGTTATAAATATTTAAGTTATTAATTAAAAAAGGGTATACTGCAATACACACCAAGAGAATATTGCGACATTCAAACATTATTTTACAAAAAAAATAATTCTAGTACATCTCTCTCTTCGTTAAGCTATACATTTTAAAAAAAAAAAAAAAACTTTTCATAAAACGTTATGAATAATTTAAGTGTTGCAAATAACTATAAAATTCGCGATTAGGAAATCACTACAAATCTAGGATTATTCCCTCCTCACCACTCCAAGTTTTGACTACGTTTGAATAAATTTCTTTCGTGGTGGAATTAATTATTCTTTTAGATTATTCAGAGATATTTCGTTGACCTAATTGCAAATACCGATTTCTATCAATTAATTTTTGAATTTCTTGATACAAATGATATAAAGTAATTAAAAGTAGTCACTTGGTGGTTCCTAGAAATAACTTCTTATTTTGTAGGAGCAACATTGCAACGATTTCGGTGGTGACATCGCTTTCTTTCCTACCTTAAGCTCGATTATAAAACAGCAGCACACAATTTAATACGAACAGTGCCCCCAAACATATCGTCAGTCTCATTGTCTAGTTCTTTATTTTCTTGTCTCTTTTCCATCAACGGCTGTTACTAATGGTTTCAAAGAAAAAGAAGAAGTTGAAAATGAAATAAGTAATAACTTTTTTCTAGTAACTTTAAACACCTTTAAGATTATACATTCTGTTGCGAAATAAAGTTGTGACCTACACACGCATAAAGTTGTCGCATAAAGTTCGTAGTTACTATTTGGGTTACGTTGTTTTTTCTCTTATCTGTCAGTATGATATTTTTATTTCCACGCCAAACGAGAAAGTAGAACGGAAGAATTTTTTAATGATCTATTGTTGAGAATTTTCCCACATATTTAATTGCGAATGGCATGGTTTTCATAATCTGCAACCGCATTTGAGTAAGTTTCCATGCTTTTCTTTTACAAAACTAAATTATACAATTAACCTTAGATCTTAATGTATCTACATATGTACATAATGTATCTATGTAAATAATTATTCACATCGCTGTGTACATATATATCTTTAACCGCACGCGTTTTGAATGAAGTACAGTTGTTTGAACTCATTATAAATTTGTTTTCCATCTCTCTTATATGTATTGTTTGAACCTCTTGTATTTCTTTAAGAAATCATAGTATTTATTTAATTTAATTTATTATTTAACTGAACTAGTGAGTATTGCTATATCTTTAATAACTCATGAAGAAACTGTTGATGAGTGCATAGTATTGCGTTCACCTCAGGGAGTTGTTTTGAAAAGATTATATTCATCATTCATGTAAATAAGAAGGTGCTTTGTCAATCAATCCAACGTATTTATATAGAAAGACGAAGACCATTTGCGAGACAATGGCTGTCATGTCTACCAAATATTCAAGATTGGTTGAATCTCGATTTTAGAGAAATAAAAAAAGAAGTAGCACAAATAAACAAACTTTACAAACATCGGTAGGGAAGACGAAGTTTTGTCTGTAAATGAGTTTGCAGATGATAAGTGTATCGATATTAAAAAGTGACTTAGGATACATGGGAAAATATCTAAGAATCAATAAGTTAAAACTTAATGCAAACGAGGCTAAAGGTGTAATAGTTAATGTAGATTTAAATTGAGTCTTGTATTTGAGAGATAATTGAAAAGTAAATTATATATTGACTAGTAATTACAGATAAACAAATGGTAATGGTATAAACCAGGAAACTTCAGAAAAATTCTTTCAAAGAATTAGAATTAAATTATCGATAAATTGTCTGACTTCTTTGTCTTGACAATCATTTTATTTTTAGCGGCATAAATTAAAGGCTGCAGTAATTACAAAATAGAGGAATGATGTTGTACAGAAAATAACTGTATATAAAAATTCATGATTTTTTTTTTTTTTTCAGAGTTTTGGCATTCAAAACTATCTATTTCAAATAGTTCAATTTAAAAAAAATAAAATAAAATGAGTAAAAAACCCGCAACCGGACCAGCCCTCCATAAGGTTATAATGGTAGGCAGTGGTGGTGTTGGTAAATCAGCTCTAACACTACAATTTATGTACGATGAATTCGTTGAAGACTATGAGCCCACTAAAGCTGATAGTTATAGGAAAAAAGTAAGAATTTTTCAATGATACATATTTCAATGGTGATACATACTCTCATACTCTTTCACTAATTGTAGGTAGTTCTAGATGGTGAAGAAGTACAAATAGATATATTAGACACAGCCGGCCAGGAGGACTATGCAGCTATAAGAGATAATTACTTCCGCAGCGGTGAAGGATTCCTATGTGTCTTTTCAATCACAGACGACGAGAGTTTTCAAGCTACGCAAGAGTTCAGGTAATTTTATAAAATATTATTTGAATAAAAAAATTGTTAGTAAGTATGATGTTCGTCTGTATAATGAACTTAGGTTTTGTTGAATATTCCGCAGTAGATTGTTTATGAATGTTTGGAAAAAGATATGAACAAAGAAAGCAAAGACATTTTTATTTTCTGAGAATTTATTAGTACTGTTATTAGTTAACAAAATCAAACGATATATTGTTTATACATACATGCATATGTGTATGTAGATATGCCACTTTTAGCACAAAACCATCAATACCGGTATCCCATACATGTTCCAGAAATTAAATTTGCATAAAGCAAACTGTCGGCACACAACAAATTAAAATTTCTTTCATCGGACCATACCACACATCTCCCACTTGATACTTTTTCGCCCACGTCAAACAAACGGTTTTCATTTTTGTGCTGGGCGTCTTCCATATAAACCTATCTCTCGTAGCCTTCTGCCAATCGTTTCGATGTTTAGGTCAACTTGATGAAATTCATGCAGCTTTGCTCTTATACGGACAGCATTTTTAAAATGATTTTCTATGCTGATTCTTTGTAATACATTGTCCGTCTTCTGGGTTGTCTTGCGTTTTCGCCCTAATTTTTTTTCCTATCCAGTGGATTCAAAGTTTCGGTTTTGTTCATCAGTGGTTGAATGAGAACATCATATTTCAACCGCAATGTGACGAAATGAAAGCTCTTCCTTAACCAAAGTTAATATTTTAACTATTGGCTGGGATTCGAACCTCGAACATCTTGCTCCATAGTCCAACGCACTAACCACTAAATCATACCGTTTATAACTCCCTATGGCCTTCATGATTCTTGCAGTTATCACCGCACCGATGTCGTCCTCGTACCCTACCAGAAAGGTATCATCAGGCATCTATGCGAAAGATTTCATTGTTCCACAAGGTCCTTTCTGCGAGATACATCAATGTGGAATCACCGAGGTAATCTGTTACTATTCGTCGACTATCCGACGCAAAAGTTAATCCGAAAACATTTCTCTATATCCGAGTCGACTGGAGGGTGAACGTCCACCATTTTGAGCTCTTATCTAGCCGCCATCTCGAGTATCTGCCTGTCTCGTGAGTCTGTTTTGAGCAAACCCGATTATTGTGCTTTGGGTCTAGGATCTCCTTCTCTATCTTTTGCATAAAGTCTTCCAGTTCAACTAATTTTACTCTAAACTCACCTGTACTCTCGTTTAGCGTGAAATAGCAACTGACGACGTTTTAATTGCCTCCACCTAGGATGTTATAAATTATTATTTGGATATTAAAAATTATAATTTATTTTCTTTCAGAGAACAAATTTTGCGAGTCAAGAATGATGAAAGCATACCATTTTTACTGGTTGGAAACAAATGTGATCTTAACGACAAGCGTAAAGTACCACTTAGTGAATGTCAATCACGTGCCCAGCAGTGGCAAGTTACCTACGTAGAGACGTCAGCAAAAACTAGAGAGAACGTCGACAAGGTAAGTTTAAAAGTTTAAAAGTTTATTTTAGTTTAGTCAAAGCACTTCACCTGAATAGTATGATGCAGCAGATTCACTTCGATCCCACTTAGTTATACTTTTTAAATTATTGTATGTAATGTTATTGATTGTATGACACATTGTGATATGTCTTTAAACAGGCTTATGTTTAATTCCTAAAACAAAGTTCAATTATTCCAATATGACTATACCTATACAATATCAAATAATGCTGGCGTTTTATTGTTATGTCGTTGATTACACTAAGCACTGAATATAAACATACATAGGTAACTATATTTCTAAGTTAAGTATCCTGAAAACATATAAAAGCGACAAGAAAAGGTTATATAAGAACGGAATGAAATAAAAACAGTGTCTCTCGACGAAGACCTTAAACATAAAAATCTATGGTGCAATGTTCTGATTCACATTTGCTAAAAATGTGGCGCAACAATCTAAATGTTGAATAAGTAGCACTAAGTAACCATATAAAAATGTCGTCTGATAGATAAACGAAAACCGGCATGGATTTATTTCTATTTATTCACCAACAATCACATTTCATACATTCTGCAGTGATCTATTTCATAGAATCTATTTCATTGCATGATTTCGTCCATAGATCTAATAAAGCAATTTTCATAGTTTGGAAAAAGATAGATACCTAACTAATTCATTATATTAATATTATTACTGATTCGATTTGCAAATAGTAATAGATCCTAAAATATCCTAACATGGTACTGCACTATACTAAATAAATTTTCAATAGTATTTCATTCTATGGTGTACTACGATATTATTTTAACACGCTCTACATATATTAAATAATATGTTCGATGCTCTATACATATGTAGATCTAGTATTTCTTTCTATTAAAATTTTCCAAAATATGCATACTAATCATTTAACGTTGAATTTATAATTTATTGATTATTTTTTAGTTGCTGCATATTTCACGTTATCGATATGTAACAATTTTAATTATTGTATGTGTTGTTTTGGTGCGCTTTTTTGTGAGTTTGAGTAGCATTTTTACATAAATGTGCATTAAGAGTAAAAAGAAGAAGAAAATATTGAAAAGTTATTTGACGAAATTTTGTTTATTTGCAATATGATCTAAAATTCATTTGTTTTGTCCTTCATCACACCACTGGTATGTTTCTTTTTCTTTTTTATTCCACACAGGTGTTTTTTGATTTGATGCGTGAGATAAGATCACGAAAAACTGAAGATTCAAAAACAACAAGTGGGCGAGCTAAAGATAAATGCAAGAGGCGGAAACTTAAGTGTATACTAATTTAGATAGGTGCATACAGTATACTCATATACATATTATATAATAGTTTAACGAATATTAATTTTGGTTGATTTTGTTATGTTGCTTTAGAATTCTCTAATAAAATTTTATTTTTAATATATTAATACATTAACATCATTTAATTTTAATTGATCAGATTAGGTATCCCTATCATTTTCTGGTTTTTGGTTAAAGTTTCTTGTGATTCTATTAAAACTGTAAAGATCTCAACTTAATTGTAAACATGAGTAGGGCTATCCCATCACTTATGATTTTTTTTAGTAAACTAATCAGTCTTAGTATCCGTCATAATGTGTAGTTTACATACACGAATTGGAAATAAAAGTGACTAATTTGAGAATATTTTAATTTTAATCTTTATTTTCAAGCACTTTTTTGAGGACTTTTCAGAAATGTCTTGCTGCCAGTAAGCGATTAAAGTCTCAATCATATGATAGTGGTTCATTATTTTAAAGCACTAATTTAGTACAGACATTGACATTGTGCTACGAATAAAGTGGAGGGAACGATGAAAGTTATTGCAGTTATCGTTTGTAGTAAAAGAAATATGTTTTTTTGTTTATAGGATACAAGGTGGTAGGCACAAACTAAATAAATAAAATAAAGTGTTTAACGTTGTAATATAAATTTTATTCCTACAGAAATAGTGGTTAAGGTTTCAGTACAAATATATAGTGAACGAATCACACGCTTGTACAATGCCGATTGTGAATATTTTCGTTTTATTGATATTTGACGGGCTCATGTACATTAATCTTATATGTATGTTGCACAGCTTTTTATGTTTATTTTATTATGTTTCCTTTTGTCCTTTTTGAGTTAGTATTTTTTGTATAAATATTGTAACTCTAAAACATTGCTTTACTTGTATTTTCGAACAGGTATTTTATGATCTTATCAGGGATATATCATCACGTAAAAAACAACGCCAAACAGACGTACGACAGCCTACAAAAACAAAATCTCATTGCTGCCAATTGCTGTAATATGTATTATATAATATATTTGAAAATATCTAAAAGGAAGGTGTTCTTCGACCAGAACAAAAGAGAACATTAAAAATCATCACTTATGTACGTAGACATAAGGTAAATAAGAAAAGAAAAAAGAAACTAAATCATTCAATACTTTGATATTTCTTAGCTGCAGTTACAAAGAAATAAACTAAGTACGAAGCGCATGTAAAAATGTTTGTAATTTTTTATTTATTCAAAAATATAATAAATACATAATAAATAAATACAAAAATATATATGTATGATTATAAAATTTATATTACATGTAAGAGAAGAATAGCATTAATATTAGATAAAATACATTCAGGATACAAGAATATATATTAAAAATGTATCTAAACATAAATATATGATAAGTTTTCACTTTTCTTTGCGTTCTTTCCGTATGTAATGTGACTATTGATTGTTTTTGGCATATGTTTCAGATATAAACAAAATATCAGTTAACAATTTTTTCAAAACTCAATGTAAATGTGTTAACTGTGTACATTTGCAATCACATCCGCATCTCAATCGCATTTTCTGCTACAAAAACACTATGTAAAGCCTTTTTCGCAAAATGTGTACCCAAAGTTCCTTTTTTTCTCAGAAAAGTGAAAAAAAGTTATATTGCATTTATGAAACCTTTAATAATTTCTGTTCTCATTTTAAGTATACTATCGTTGTTAAATATTTATACTTTTATACGAAAATTATAAGATTGCGTATTGTGCTTTATTCTACTATAAATATTTTTTTATTTATATACTTTTGATCCTTTTTTTTTTCTTTTTTAAAAAAAAAATAAAAAGAATTCCACGTTCTACAAAAGGTTTGTTAACATATTTAAATGAGAGAACATCACGAAATAGCAATACCCTTGAAAATGATATAAAATCACTGAAACACTAAAAGCACTTGAGCTTATGATGTAAAAATACATATAAGTAGTTGATTGATAAACTGATTGCAACGATTTCTGAAAAATAACGTTTTATATTCCCTAAACTCTATGATATTTTTCCAGTAAAGCACTACATAAAATTCACAATAAAAGACTTATTATATATTCTCTACCAGAAAAAAAATACATCACCTTTAAATAGAAAATAAATTGTTTTCTGTTTTTTTTTCCTGACTGATGCGCAAAATTTTAGTATTTTGAAAAAATCGTTTCAACTTCCGAGACTTGCAACCACAATATGCGTATTGTGCCTGCAAGTTACTACACGAATGAGCCTAAATACACTGCGCACGGGAATACTGGATTTAAAATTTGTTAAGTAATACAAGCTTGCATTAAGAAATCATTTATAATGTATGAAAAGAACAGTTTAATACAATATACATACATAATATACATTTTAAAGGTAAATTATACACGAAATTTATAAACGAATAATAAAAAATTTATACAACACATTTTAAAAACAATACATTTGAATGTACATTTTTATTTTTTATTGAATGGAAACAATTTTTATATCTTCTGTGACCTGTTTCGCATCGGTCATTGATTTGATTATTTCTTTCAATGAATTGAGGCCGATAGAAAAGGACATTCTTACTATGTACATACTTATGTATGTCCCTACAAACGTATTGTTGAATGTTAATTTTGTCTATGTGTTTACATACAAATTATGAAATACACATTTGTTTTGTTGGGATAGTAAACATCACGTAAAAGTACTTACCATGTACCAGACACCTTGGGATCAAGAAATTGCAGATTGGTGATTCTTTTCGCAATGTTGTTCCAAGTGAAGGAACCTGCCTTTCGTGCATATATTTATGGGTAAATGTTCAACTCTATTCTTCGAAGTCAGTAGATACTCACTCGGCGCTGTCGGAAATAATAAATATTTTCTCCAAATTTTTTGTCATTTTCTAAGGGGAAAAAACATTCAAAAATTTGATATCTTGAAAGCAATTCCGATGGACAAATTAAGCTTTCTCTCCCGAATTCCCCCCGCCTTTTTGTAGTAGATCTTTGGCGAGGAAGACAAATGTTACTTGTTTCTATTGAATACATTTCTCGGGAACAAAACAATTCGAAGAAGGATGTTCATATGGAATCGGTGGTGGAGGTGATTATACATTTACTTTACTTTTTACGAATACCACCCCTTATTTTCGATGTTACTTTATGTATTTTGTTTTTTTTCCTTGGCTAAGTCATAAATCGAGTTCGATTTCAATAACTTAGTTAGGGATACGAAGTTAGGTTTGTCCTTGTACTCCGATTCGAAGGATGACATATAGGGGTGTTAAAATATCATGGTATTTCTTCTATTCAAATCGAAAGTCGTATTTCACGTCTATCAAAAAATTATTCTGAGCATAGGCTTTGAGTTCAGAACAATTTTCTATTTCTTGGGACTTTGACCGGTGGGTTGTCATATACATACGTACGATGCACACGAAAGTGAAATATTAAGAAAACAACTTTGCACAATTACATATGTATTTGATTAAAATGGAATTACATTTATTTTATTTTTTCCAAAACGTCTACACATATACATTATAGGTATTGGTTTTTAGTGGGGAAATAATCATGTTTTTTATTTTTATTTGAAATAGCTTAAGTATAAATTGAATTGAATTAGATCTTGTTGAAAGCGGCGACATCGACACTTTGGACATAGTCCTCCAACTTTTCAATCTCTTCAGTAAGCCAGTCAATTGATACTTTATCATCTTCGACAACACAGGAGATGCTCAATTTTTGTATGCCAAATGCAACCGGCACGCATTTGGAAGCTCCCCACAATAATCCTTCACAGACAATTTTTCGCACTTCAGTTTCCATTACTTTCATATCGGTTTCATCATCCCATGGCTTTACATCAAGGACTAGACTGGACTTAGCAATAAGAGCTGGTTTCTTTGATTTTTTGGCAGCATAGGCTGCTAAACGTTCTTCACGAATCTTTGCAGCTTCAGCGTCGTCTTCCTCTGAATCAGAGGCGAATAAATCTACGCCGTCATCATCGTCCACCTTGTTTTGTGTAGGAGCAGCAGCAGCTGGTGCGTTTACTTTTGTGCCAACATTGACATTTACCGCAGCTAACTTTTGTTCAAGAGACTTTACACGATTCTCTGATTGAATGCAAACGCTTTTCAAGCCCTCAATTAATTTACGCAGATCGGCATTATCTTTCTCAATAGCAGCAAGGCGATCCAATACATCGGGTGATGCTGGAGAGGCAGCCAACGTTGCAATACCGTCCATCTGTATTAGAGGAAGCAAAGAAATACTAAAGTGTGTTGTGTTGATTAGCGTCAATAGTCTTGAGTTACCTTTTCGAGAGAATTCTTGATGTGTTGTCTGGCCTTTGCTATTTCAGATACCAAAGTGCATTGATTGGATGACGGCCCCTAAAGTACAATTGTTTGAAGAATAATAAAAAAATAAAAAGGTTTTTTCTTAGCAACTTGCTATTAGGTTTGTTTAAAAATAATAAAATAAAGTATTTTAAGGGAGGAAAAATAAAAGGAACTCAATCAAAATGAAAAATCAATGACAAACACAAAATGGTCGACTGCGGCTTCAACTTAAGATGAAAGGGTAGTAATTTAAGCTGCATTTGCAAACCTTGTTTTCTGAGTTTTTGGACTTCTTATTGGATTCATGTGAATCGTGTTTAGAATCGGTTGTAGTTGAGCTTGGTGGAACATTCTCTTTGTGACTTAGATCTTGCAGTTTCTCTGCTGCATCTTTGTTGGTCTTCTTCTTCTTTTTTTTCTTGGCTTTCGTTTCCTCAACAGCGTCCAATGTTAAGGAAACAACTTCCTGAGCCTTATTAGGTGAAACATCATTTGGTACACTATTAGTTGAAGAAGCCTCAGATTCTACCACTTTAGCTTTCTTATGTTTTTTTGCCCTTGCAACAGAAGTATTGGGCGTTGACTTCTGAACAACTGGCTCAGTGTTTTCCAACATCGCTTCTGGACTGTGAAATTTGCGGACAGTCTTTTTAGGTTTCTTTTTATTTTTTTCCGGGTTACCGTTGTTCAAAGGAAGACTCTCAATCTGTGGCGCACTTACTGTTCCTTTTAGCAGCTTGTAATTATATGTATGTGGTTTCATTTGATAAATCTCATTATACAACATTAAGAGAAGATTCACAATTATATAAAACTTGGAAAATTAGTGCAAATCTTACCTTTGCCAAACGCTCATAGTATTCTCGTTCAGCATCGTGATAGCGAGATTTTTCTACCCAAACACGCTCAGCTGCAAGTGGACAGGCCATTTTGTTATCTGAAAGTTTATGCTGTATATGTATATTTTACTTGGATGAGGGTTGGCAAAAATCTATAATTTGGAGTCTGCGTTTAACTAATTGGCAAAAGTAGCGGCTACTTAAAGAAACGTGGCATGTGCAAAAAATTCGTTTATCACTTGGGCTTTTAGAGCTTTCCTTTCCTTTTGATTGCTATAGAGTCTTTTTCCTTTATTGTTTGTTGGTACTTACTGGTTTTGTGTAATACAATGCAATTTTAAATAATATCCAAAGATAAACCGAACTGCCTATAGAAATTCTGTTGTCCAAAAAGCAACACGGCTATTTCCAATACTCCTATTGGAATTACAGAGGGTTACAAAAGTAGAGGGAGTTAGGTTATATTTCAAGATAATCAATGCATAGTGATACCAAGTCAACGATCTTGAAGCACATGCAGTGACAATGAAAGCGTTTATTGGCGCTTGAAGTATTCAAGCGCTAGGTATTGCAACGATTGGCCATAATATAAAAATATTTGAAAATCGTAAAATCACAAATTTCTAAGATGATTCTCTCAGAGAATGAAAAAAAAAAAAAATCAAGTAAGTTAGGAAATATGTACTTTCATACATCGAAGAATTGTAAATCAAGGTATTACTGTATTTTGGACTAAAATTCGGGTAAAAACTGAGGGTGGTTTGGTAATGTTATTCATTCAAATGGCGATTCAATTTATTGCATATTTATTCAACTTCCAAATAAAATTTTATTGAACAATAAGCTAGTATAGCTGCAGGTTACAAATTCCTTCCTTCCTACAAATTCGCTCAGTTACGTACGACAGGGTATCCCACTCTACTATTATGGTTGAGCTTCATAATATTTTGGGTCTTCACTTTTATGTTAGAAAGAAAGAAATTGGGCTTTTACATTTTGTTTGTTAATAATATACCGTACTAGTAGGTAATGCTAATTATTGTGTTAATTTAAGGTGTAGAATTAATTTAATGTTTAGTAAATAACAATAGAAGAAATGAACTGCATACGGTATGTTTATGTAATTTCGTGGCACTGAATGCTGCATTTCACCTTTAGTTAATTATCTGACTTATGGATGTCGCGCTACGAACCGGTTAAAGTTCAAAATTCGAACATCTGACGTTGTTCAACTGTGTGGTCATTTTGCAAAGGAAAATATTTATTCTTCCGATATTTGATTTGAAATGTGGAATAATTTTGTACAATCTTCTACAGAAGATGAAACAATAAGTAATGCCTTTTGTACAAATGGCATATTTAAGATATGGGGCGATGATTTGGTAAGATAGATTTATTGTTTGAGTTCTTAACTGGAACTTATTTTTTAATAACTACCCTCTAGGTCTACAAGTATCCTCAAGTTCGGGCCAGTGTCCAAAATAAGAAAATGGTCATAGCAATCGATAAAAGCGTTGTGCTATTGGAAGATGAAAACATTGCAAAATGCAGCTTTCTGGCGTTCAACTCACAAATTGACGCTGTTGCCATATCAAATTCGGGAAATCTTATTGTGTGTGGCCTATCAGATGGAGAAATTCATGGAGTCTGCATCAAAGGAATACCATTGTTTAACTTGTAATATTAGAGTAAAACCATTAGTAATTCGGTCGGCTAACGATGTACATTTGTAGGAACATTAATCAAGATGATATACAAAAGACAAGGACTGTTGCCGGAATACGACAAGAAGATAAATGTTACTATATAACCTGCACAAATGGTAGCATTTATAAGTAAGTATTTAGGATTTTAAGATAAGAATTTCATAGTTTGCGATCGACGAACACTTCAGTATGAATTGTACATTGTACCGAAACTATCTAATACAAAATTGTAAAATGCTTTCAGACTTGCAGACGTAGATGAATCTCGTATTGAGTCCTGTCTGAATATTTCACTGAAGGAAAACGAAACTGTTCCCTTCGATGAGACAATAATGGATAATGTCACTATTGAAAGACTGACGAGCACGAAGAGCTTAAATGAAATTACGGCTGATGCGTTGATACGTTTCCAAAATCAGGATGATTACTTATTTTTGGGTGGCACCAAATGCTTTTTACGGTTTCAAACAAAAAATCAAGATATAAAGATTATTATATCCGATTTATATCAGGGGCTCAAATCTATTCACAATTTGGACAACTACATGTGAGTATTTTTGAAATATACGTTTGGAAAAGGCACTTATCGAATACATTTTGTGCACAGCATCGCTTTAACAAATAGTGGGCACCTACTGGAAATATGCCCATACACAAAATTAGTTTACCAATATCCATTTAAATCGAATTGTCTTATTGATGAGTTAACCGTGATGGAAAATAACGACAATATAGTTGAGCTGTTGTTGCTTACAAAACCAAATGAAAGCGGGACACGTACAATGAAAGTAGTTGAGTTTCCATGTGAGTGCATGAAACATTTATTTCTAAAAGATTGAAAGTTATATGTACATATGGATTCGATTTATTTATCACAGCTTTCAAGTGCATTAATGAATTCGAAATGACAAAAGATACTTGGCTTGTAAATCAACCAAAGTGTTCTGTTAACCTGTACTACTTAAGTGGAGAAAACATAAACGCTCAAGGTTTGCCCCAAGAAATTGCAATGAAATTGGTTTCAGAAACAGAGCCCGCGGAGCGTCTAAAAAAGCTAATTTATAAGGGCCATCTAGAGGAGGCAGAGGTTGGTAGTTAAATTTTTGCATACAATATTAATTTTTCATTTTAATTTTCTCATTAAGGAATTTGGAAAACAATTTGAATTAAGCCTTCAACCGATTTATGAAGCTAAAGCAAAACGAATTCTTCGTGAAATGAGCACTATAACTGAGGTAAGTTACAATGAACTTGAATTGAACTGCGTCGGAGTTCTAAGTAAGTCGGGGATCAATTCCCAGAGCGAGCGATTCACAGCATCAAAGCATTAAACAAGTCGGTTTAATTCGTAGGAAAATATAATATGCACAGCACTAATGGACCTTGGGTCCCACACAGATCTTATAAAATTGTAAATTTCAATATTCGTATTTTATTTCTACTTAGGATAATATGGAACAATTACAAGAACAATTCAAAAACCTTGTAGGTTTGTTAAAACTAGTGGAGAGCAAAGAGTTCTTTAGAAACATTCGATCCTTTGAAATACCCAGTAGACGGGTCTTAAATTTGTTTTTGGATGAAATTTTGCAACATATGGATGAGGAGGTATTGAAAATACATGTGGATATACCTATATCGTTATATCTAAATGAATTTGTGTTTCTTTTTTTTTTTCTAGGCGGACGAAGAATGTATTCGGGAAGTGAAAGAACAACAACTTCGTTTGAAAACGTTAGCCCTTATCGATCCCTATGAATGTAACATGGATTGGCAACGTTTTGTGTACCATCCGAATATAGTTCAATTATGCTCATCTTTTCTTAAAACTGATATACTTACCGCATGCCTTATATGGCGCAGACATTCGGCGTCTATCATACCTCAAATAGATCCTCCAAATATTCGTAAATTAATGAATTTGATTCCAGCTAACATAGAAGCATTTAATTTAGTGCAATGGCTTCGTCATTTTGTTCCAAGCATTGCTCATAGTTATCCAAGTCTTATGCCTTTTATTATCGAATGGAGCATTCAAAAAACGAGGTCATTACAATTTTCAAAACATTGGCCTGCCATCGGGTTAGAGTTCTGCACAAAGGTCTCTGAAATTTTTGAAGAGATACACTTTCTTCATTCGTGAGTAAACCGAAAATATATTTGAATTGTTTTTACTTAAAATATATCTCTCTAGTGATGTCCGCCGTCAACATGAGAAAAACGTAGAGAAACTACGAGAATTAGTCAATGGGCTGCAGGATTTGTCAGTGTTAAAAAATAGTTACAATCTTATTTTTACTCTAGACAATTACATAAAAGATTCATTTGACGAAACAGCTTTTTGTATTTTGCAAAGGGTTCAAATTACAAACTTAAAAAGTCTTGTAAATGATTTCTTATACCCGATCTACATGGAGCGAGGTCAGTCTCCAGTGAAGGCGATTCGAAAGTATATAGCTTTTCTTGTGGCGAGTAGGCAAAACTTGAGTTCATGGTTAAGTCGTGCTGTGACGTCAATAGAGTTATTGCACAGCGAAGATGCGCGCTTGGAAAGCGCTTTGTTAGTTTTGCAGGTATGTATTAAGTATAAACATATATTGGTTAATTTTTTTAAACAAAATTTAAATTAGTCAGCTCCCGTGCCTTGGCCAGAGATTGTAGCCCCGCTTTTAAAATTAGGTAATTCGACTCATCCATTGGCTCAAAAGATCAACACTGAGTATGAGATTCAGATAATTAAAATCATGAAAGTTAAATATGGATGGCCAGCGGACGGTACAGACTGTAACATGAAACTTGTATTTAGAATTGTTAAAACCGGTTTGCCAGAGATGATAGAGGATATCAAGGATTTGACTAAAGCTGCCCCAGAAATTGAAGGCAGTGCAAACTTCTATTGCTGCTACGAGTTGTCGCGGAAGGGGAAAATTGATTTCGCATTGCGGTTCTTCAACAGCCTAGGTGCCAAACAGAAGATTGAATGCAGTGAAAAAATCATTAATATATTTTCGGTAAGAGGTCTTTTAATCCCTTCTATTTTAATTTAATTTGTATATGGATAGGAAAAACTCGAGGATTCATCTACAGACGAGGTCACTCATGATAATCTCTTTGAGTTTTTAAAACTTATTACGCCACAATCGAGTAAAAGTGATCAAGAAGTGTTGAACCAAATTCAAAACTGTCACATTTTGAATGTGCAATTCCACCTAAATGTATCAACATGCGATTTAAAGAAGCAAGAAATTCGACGAAAGCTGCTACATGAAGGTACATCTACTTTGGCAAGCAATTTAAAGAATAAAGTTTGCAATCTTACCGCTACCTGGAATGGAATTTGTGAATTAGCAACTGCGCTGAATTTTGAAAAGATTTTTGGCGTTCTCCAACTATGTAAGACAATTAATAAACTGCATTTGTCATGCGCACTAGCCTACTATGCATTGGAAATTGTTGATTGTACAAAACTTAACGCGGATATATTTATCGACTTAGCAGTATTACTTATTTCCCAGCAGATTTTGATTTGCCAAGACAGTAAATATTTACTTAGTATGCTTCGATTGTGTGTTTGTTAAGATTGCCTTCTTTTTAGAACATGAGAGAGAGATTGCGATGGCGATAGATCCTCTTTCTTTTCCGTTGGCCAATAAGCTCCTAATCAAGGCGTTGCAAAACGACAAGTTATACCAGCTAGAAATACTTGAACTTTTGAAGTGGGTTCAGATTGTGAGCAGTACGTACGGACTTGATGCAGTCAAGGAGTATTATTCCGTTGAAGAAGATATCAATCAAAAGGTAAAAGTCGAAAGAATTACGTACTTATAATAATAACTTCTTTATTAAGTATAAGTAAGAACTCAATATTTACCGTGAATTTTATAACTTTTGTAAAAATATTACGACCTTCATATTTTTATGAAGCGACAATGACTGCACGGTTTTACATGCTTGTTCTATTTCTGGAAACGTGAAACAATGTGGTAAAAGCTTCTTGATTTCTAACTCGCGCCAATGTGTTCTAGTGATCAACATTAATTACTAGAAAGCATTGGCGCGAGTATGTAATATAAGTACATGCATACGTAAATAGAGTTTTGAAATTAAATTAAGAGTAATTGTATATATCAGTACATTCACATATTAAATAGTGAAAGTATACTTCAACCAAATTTTCGCAGATTGCCAAGTGTTTAGAAGATAGTGAGACACCACAGGCCAAGCTTAGTAAATCAGAGAGCAATAGGAGAAATTCCGTATCGGTTTTTGATGAAATCGTATGTGTACAAGAGGTCCGAAAAGAACGGGTATGATATTACTGTAACTGTCTAATTCTTCTCACCCAGCTGGATTGCGTTAAGTTTTTGACAAGCACCAGCTTGGTGACAAGGAGAATAACTACTCTTGTAAATGTTGTCATTAATAGATAATAAACTTTAAGGGTTTTAGAGATCACACACCAGTTGTAAACTGCGTATCACAAGCTCTGTTATTGGTTGTCTTAGAAATTAAACCTCAATTCACTACATTTAATAAATTAAGTTCAGTCAGACTGGAGCGATTAAAAGTGGATGTTGATCGGTATGTAAATCTAACTGCTTAGAAAAAAAGGAATTGTATATTTAATCATTCAAATTTTAGAATAAAGGAAGAATTCTTTAACTCGATGGAATTGTTGATGAAATCGAAACAGCATCGGTCATGGTACGCCATTACGCAATATCTACTAGAATATCAACAAAAGACGGTTGCTACCATCATTCCTGTAGACTTTGTATCAATGCAACTACGAAGGGTGTTTCGTCATTTGTTATCACATAAAGATCCGAATTTCATAGGTGGAAAAAAATTTATTTATACATTCTTAGATAACCAAGTTTCTTCTAGATCTCTTTGCGATGTTAATGGCTGATACACAACCCCGCCTGCAGCTTGAAAATCTTTCGTATGATCTTAAGTCTGATATGCATAAAGTAAATCTTCTTATGTTGGCGGAAATGTATAATACACATATTGAAGATATGGCTAAGGTCAAGTCGATTAGAGAAAAGTAAGCGAATCATTTGATAATTATGGAAATTTTTCTTATAAATGATTTTTTAGTCGCATAAAGCAATTTTATTTTGCCGAGCTCTGCAAGCAAGACGTTAGTTTAAAGTCTAAATCTGATATTGATATAGTTTCAATGGGACAGCTTATGAAGGAACTAAGAAATAATATGTTAGATGTACGTCTATTGGAGCGACTAAGCAAGGATTTTGGCTGGGACTATCAACAAGTACTAGTTTCGCAGGTAATACAAGATTTCAATTAATTTATATAATATAAATAATTTCTTTAATTTTTGATATACGTACACGTAAAAATACTAGGTGGTAGCTTTACTTCATTTGCAAGAGCCAAGTTTTGAAATTAAAATGGATAGTTTTGGAAAAGAAGAGTTAGTTATGAAGAGTAGTGTAGAGGAAATGAAAACACTTTGCCAACCCTACATCAATGAAATTAAGAACACCGAACTTTTGGCGTCTACACTTTTGCATTTTATGTCTGAGGTTAGTATTTAGATATATATTTACTTCATTTAAGATTTAAATGAAATAATGTATTGAAATATAGAGAATTATTTGCAATTATAAAGTAATTCAAAATTTATTTCTAGATAAACTTTTATTTTTATGAGCATTATTTATGCGTAATTGAGATTCTAAACTACATTGATGCCCTGCCAAAGGAAATGCAATTATGGACCTGCATTTTGGTTTTCCTTAAGCATAAAATGAACTCGAAACGTCGTAATCGTCCTTCACAAACGGAAACTGATTGGTGGCTTAAGTCTCACTCTGAAATTGGTGTTCTTCCAAAAATATCCAAATATCGTCTGCCGTTCATGCCTATTGTCCAACAGCCCCTCAAAGATATATTAGGTATTATGTTTGTTCTTAGTTCGTGAAATTTTAATCTTTAATCTTTTTTTTCCAACAGATAATGAAGTAAACATCGACAACTGTGAAAGTTGGTTTCCCCTGATAAAGATGCATATGGTCCTGCAGACTACTGCCACGCAATCGGATGTAGTAAAAATGCAGGACTATTTTTGTATGTCGGCCGTGAAAAACTCAATATCTGAGTACAAATCAAATAATGATTCAGATACATGGCACCTGCAACCTACAAATAATGCTTTTCTTCAGTCTGTAAGTTTTTAAGTTGAAAATATCATGAATGTTTCAATATCTTTAATTTGTTTGGTTGCACAGATTTTAAGATTAGTGCAGCATGTTTCGAGTACTTCAAAAGTATTATTAATACTTTACTTTGTTGCAAGTCATGCCCCAGACGGTGCAGATCAAGTTGAGGCATCATATGAGTGCTTTAAATTTGCACTTAAACATGAAGAAGATTTGATAAATCAAGTAAAAGCCGTAGATACTGTCCAAAAAGTAAAGCGAAAGTACCCTATTTTGAAAACACAACATTTGCTGCATGTGTACGGTCTCGTGGAAGATAAATTACTTCAATTGGTTGAAAATCCGAAAGAGCTTATTTACTCTTTGTACTATCACGAAACAATATTGAAACCAAATAAGCCAGATATTAATAAAGTTTGCAAGGAAATAGCCCAACTCCACGATTTGGATATAGATATGATGCAGTTTAATTTACTTCAAAAATGGCTGTCTTTTGCGGTATCGTCTACTGAAGTAACTACTCTAGAGGACACTTTTTATGAAGATGTAAATAGCTCAGCGACAATTTCAGAATCAAACGGCGCTGAAAATGTGATAAGGTAGATACGTTACTATAGCATTTCGATTTTTTATTTTATTCATAACCTTTTGAATATATAGAGCGCATTATATACTAAAAAGTTGGGAAACAGACAAAGCACTACAGTTTCTCGTAGGCCACATTATTCCGGCAGATGGGTATTTTATTATTTTAGTCTTTAAAGCATTTTAATTATTCGATATTTTTTAAAGATCAGTGAATACAAGCAAGCAACTTCAGATGTACGAATGCTTCTCTCAACTTAATGATGGTAGCTCACAGTATAACGAAATTCTAAGTCAGCGCAAGTATATTATAATTAAGTGCGTACATGATTTAAAGCAGCTGGGATACAACTTCAGCTTAGAGAAATTCGATGATTATGATAAAATTACGATATTGAAGAAAATATGGCAGAATCATGCTAATAGCCAGTTCGCAATGGAAGTTATTGCCAACATTTGTTTAGGATTTGATATTTATATACCGAAAATATGGAATGGTGTACTTCGGCAGATGGTGAAATTCAATATGATTAAAGAGCTGAATGCCCTTGTTGATGCTTTGTCGTGTAATTCACAAATTTTATACACTAGCGGATTGATAAAGGCTTGGGATTGTGTTTTAAAAATTCCGTTCAAAAAAGCAAATCGAACTCGTTCTTTTGAACAGGAGGAACTGTTAATGAAAACGTTATTCAGAATACAGGTAAAAGCAGTCTTATTTTATTTATTTTCAAAAATTATGATTTTTTTTTGTAGAGTTGCCCACTTGTCAGCGATATAAATCTTCTGGAAATCGCTGAAGATTGTATACGTATAGACCGACCACATATGGCCTCAATTTTAATGGCTTTTTGCTGCTCGACGGATGACCAAGAAAAAGTAAAGAACGTAAGTGCATCCAATGCTAAAATTATTTATTTATATTAAAATTATTTTGTTTATGTTGAGCAGAAATTATACGCTTTTTAAAATCATATTTCAAGAAGAGAGTCGTTATGAGCTCGTATTTAACCCGAGATTTGGTGTAGGTCTTCATTTCGTGAGCAGCCCAGGGTTATAGAGTTTTGTATTGTAGCGGTGTCTAGAGTAGGGCATTTGTCCTGAATCTTCTTTGTCTTGTTTTCATAATAAAAGTGCATAAAGTCTAATATAAGACTGGTAAAATGTTGTGATGCTTTGACACTGCGATGTTGCTCATGATGCTTTTTTTTACTTTTGATGCACCCCTCGATGCTGTTGCATATTTCAGCAAACTAATCAACTCGTGAAATAACTTTGGCAATGTAATATAAGTGTTGTCTTGTAAAAAAAAATTACACCGGAAAGTTAGGCCATCTCTTTTACAGTAAAAAACACATGTTGTTTAAATTTTCCATAAAAAGTCCACGCATATCATATTTTCATTAGTTCACAATATCGAACCACTACTGTTCAGCTAAAATCTTTCGATTGAACTCTCAATTGTTCGGACTGTTTGTGAACGGTTTGCTGTGGAATGTTTTCCCACTATATGTATGGTTCAGCCTCGTAATACTTAAAAAGCATATAGAAAAGCTACAAACGGTATATTTTGTAAGCCATATGAAATAGACGCAGGACATTTCGAATTAGAACGATGTCTTCGAATGATTGTTATTTCATAAAAATCAATTTTTTGAAAAATAAAAGTCCCCTAAAATTTGGGAGTGGCCAGAATTGAATTTGAATCTTTAAATATGCATTTGGCATTTTTATTGATTCCAATTCGACGCGATATAGCAATTTTATTTAAAATTCTAGTCAAGCACTCTGATAATTCTTAATTACTATACATATACAAAATACAGTTTCTCAAGACGTTATACATATTGTTATTATTATTTTGCATTTTATTGTTAAATGTAACAATCTTCCCAAATCATTTGTAACAAAATATTCCAATTTTTTATTTCTAGATGATAAAATCTCGATCGAATCCTAACTTACGGAAAGATATTCTCGATTTAGAGGAGTCTGGGATATTGCCTAATATTATTAATTTTGTTTTAAAAGAATTAAATATATAAATTGAAACTTTTGTTTTATTTTTTTAAAAGATAATAGTAAACGAACAAATAAACTTGCTCATTCAGTGCAGATAAAATGATAAAGACTAAATTATTATGTGTTTTTTTTCTTTTAAGGCTTCAAATTTTACTTCCCGAAATCATGTATTTTATAATGTACTTGCGCTTATAGTGTTAGTAAATTGGAGTGAAATATGCATATACTTGAATTTATAGCTATCCATATCATTGTGATGTTAACCCAATTAAATTAATTTACAAAAACAACTCGATCAAACATACTATGTCTTGAGTTTAAAGGTTTATTTAATTTCATTAATAAAAGCAGAATCATGGTTCATAAAATATTGTGTAAAAAAAACGTACAAATCAAGGGCAAAAGCTTTGTGAGTACACAATTAAGTTAACGTAGAACATTATCATAAGAATTATAGCGATACGATATCATTTCTTCTTAGCATCCTTTAGACCAGCTCCGGCGTTAAACTTAAAGAAAATAATGTCGCCGTCTTCTACAACATAATTACGACCTTGTTGTCTGTATTTTCCAGCGGCTTTAGCAGCTGCTTCTGATCCTTCTTCCTTAAAGTCTTTAAAGTGCATCACTTCTGCCATAATGAATCCCTTTTCAAAGTCTGTATGAATACGACCAGCCGCTTGGGGTGCTTTAGTTCCTTTCTAAAAATAAATAGTATACATACTATGCATTTACATTTGTTCATTTTGGATGTTTTTTAATATTAAATTCAAACCTGAACAGTCCATGCCTTTACTTCATCTGGACCAGCAGTAAAAAAGTATTCCAATTGTAATGCCTTGTAACCCGTAACTATGATTTTATCCAAAACTGATTTGCACTTAGTTTCCTCTTCGTACGCCTTGCGTTCGGATTCATCCTTTTCCGCAAGATCATGTTCGAAATGACCTGAGAACGGAATGATTATCGCTCCGGGGTCATTTTTATCAACCCATTCCTTGATTTTTGCTAACCACTTGTTCTTCTTTCTGATAAAATCTTTATCAGACAGATTCACCAAATAAATCATAGGCTTAGTAGTGAGGAACATATACTTGTTAAGCGTTTCTATCTATATTTTAAATGAAATTAAGATAGCAAATAAGTAAAAGTTAAGAAAACTAAAGAATGCTTTTTAAAATAAAAAAAAAAATTTTCGGCATTTAACAGCTTTATCGACCACAGATACCATAAAACCGAATAATACAGCGTTGGATATATGCATGATTTTTTGAGTCAGAACAGGTAATGTTCAACAACTACAGTTGTAGTCTACTTTTGAAAAATTAAACTTAAACAAAGGTTCATTTCTGTACTTACATCATGTGCATTCCAGTCAGCAAATCGCAAATGCCTCTTTTCAGTGATTAAAACGGATTTCACCTTTAACAGAGAGTCATATTCTGGCTTCAACTTTTTGTCTCCACCTCGTGCAACAACTTTCTCTAGCTTGTCTAGATTTTGGATAAGTTTCTCTTCGTCCTTTAAACGAAGTTCTTCACATATAATGTCCAAATCGCGAACTGGGTCAACTTCGCCTTCAACATGAGTTACATCGGGATCCTCAAAGGCTCCTTGAAATATTAGAAAATATATATATTTGTGTGTAATTTCATTCGCAGACAGAAATAATTTAAAAAGGAAAATGTAACCTTACGGCATAAATGAAATATCGAGTCACATGCGCTTATGTGTGAAAGGAAGGCATTGCCCAGGCCTTGTCCCTCTGCAGCACCTTTCACCAACCCCGCAATGTCTACTACGTTTAAGAATGCTGGCACTTTACTGTAAAAGAAATTGGATTATCTTATGCATGTATAAAATGAATTTATCTTACCTGACAGGTTTGTGATAATCACAAAGAAAATCGAACCTCTCATCCGGTACAGGTACCCTATGTGCTGAGAAAACACATACAATTATAAAAACAAGTTTTCTGAATATTTATTTTATTAGAATGGTACACAAATCATTAGTTCAGTCATTTATAGATATTACAGAACTACTAATTATTATTCGCATGAAATGTAAGGATTAAAATTATCTTGATACTTCTTCAATTCTATGGCAAGCGTTTTTGCGTCCTTGACAAAGTTGCGGTAGGCTGTATTCCAATACTCAGAATATTTATCAGAAGCGGTAATGGATTTTAATTTTAGTCCAACAAACGTTGCAGCTGATTGCATGCCATTTAGCCCGAAATGTTTAGGACGCGCATAGGACAAATCGAGAAGCACATTGGAAATTGTGTCTTGATGTAACCCGTGGAAAGTTACATTTTGATCGTCTAAATACAAAAATGGGTCGAACGTTATTGCGCGATATTTTTCTGGATACGAAAGAAATTCAATTGTGTTTTCTTTGTTTGCCAATAGATATACCTAAAATAAAGAAACTGCAATAATAGATTGCGCACCAAGTCTAGCGGGATAACAAGATGATACCCTACCTCATAGGCATATTCGTGTCGTATGTAATGTATAGTCCGTTTCAAATCACTTGTCAATTTTGAAGGTGCGCAGAGAGAGCGGAGCTACAGACATTACGTTACTACTTTAGGCATTGACATAGGCTCATCGAGGTAGGGTAAATACAAATGAAATGAAGAAATGATTATTACCTTTTTGCGATAATATACGGACAGATTCATAGCTCCTTTAACGCGCCTACCCAAATTATATTCCACAGGACAAAATCCTTGGAAAGCAACAAATTTTTTAGTATACCCAATAACCAAAAATGGTACATACAAGGGTTTAAGTTTTTCCATGTCCATGTAATAACTTTGCGTGTAAGTCATGAAATTAATGGTGTGTACGTCGCAACACCAATATATTGAATCCTTGTATTGGAATATACACATAAAATGTTTCTCTAACGTCGATAATGGCTCAACAATTTCAGCCACTTCGAATGGTCTGCTAAATTTAAACTTTTTGTATATTTCGTTGTTAAGATATCCATATGGTTCATTGAGTAGTTTTTGACATTCAGGGCTATAGAATTTTGGTCCAACATTGGCATAATAATATTTAAAAGCATTTAATTTCCCCAAATGGAGGCAGACTTGACAGTAATAATGATTAGTATCACGTTTAAATACCACGATGTCATAAAACAAGTTCAGATTCATGAGGCTGGCTATGCGATCCTTCAGTAACTTGATTCTGTAGCCTTGAATGCTGCGTGACGTTTTAAGTAATTCTTGATAAACCCTCGCCCACAACGTCCAACTATTTGCATTACCATCCAAATAATGTATATTTAGTAAAGAAGCTGCAATATTTTTGCGTATGCAGGTTATTGACATTTGCGAGTCACAAAATTTCTCATAAACTTTTGTTAACGATAGTCTAGGGCAATGCTTCAGATTTTGAGTCTGCGCATACCAATTCTCCAAAACTTTTTTAAAGCTGGTTACTACAATAAAAACAGCCGAAATATCCACCGTATTTCTAGCCGCTGCCAGTAAAAGTGAAGGTGTCAATGGAATATTATCTAAGATGATCCCGTTGGGAGTTGATGACTTATTTATTTTAAGGAAATCAATTATTTCACGCTCGCTAATCGGTCCATCGCAGCAATCGGTTAAAGTAAATATTTTAAATCCTAATTGTTTCGCCATAGTACGGCAAAGGGTAGTAACCCCTGATTTTGGGGGTCCAATTACAGCTATTCTCATAGGATCTTGCATTTGTGGTGGATTGCAGGTGCCAACATATTCAAGAGGATTGGCTTTAAAGTCTCCCAAGTTTTTTTTTCCACAGAGGAAATATATAAAGTCACGATATATACAAGGGTAAACATTTCCTTGTGTTCGATAACCCTCAAAGTGATTCAGGGTTATTAGTCGGCTTACGTGAACCGGGCAGGAGCGTTTAAATCGACTAAAACGATAATATCCGGATTCTAAAAGCATTTCACTTTCCCTCATGGAAATAATTTGGACGTCTTCAAACATTGAGGTGCGGATTCGATGTTGATTTATTTGTTGTACATAATACTCGACTAGACCCTTTCGTTTGTAGTTCGTAGGTACTTTCATTACTGGAATGCGAAGCTTCATACATGCATATTCAATCTTGTGCACTTCTTGCAGAAATGGTTGTAAGGTGACTTTGCATTTCTCATGGACGGCGTGCTTAAGATCTTGAGGCAAGGGTCTGAGATCAGCTAAAATGCTTAGACGTGTGTCCATAGGTTGATCGGCTATAGAATGTCTATACGAAGAACATAGGAAATACTGGTTAAAAATGACAAATACTAAAGACCAAAAGATAAATGTGTATGCGATTTTTTTCCTAGACCCAGGGCTATTCTTTTTCCAACCATCGTGTTGTGTATTTTATAGATAGAGTTTATTGTTGATGCCGTTTCCGAAGTGCTTTTCAGTGACTATTGCCTCCGCTCAATAGTCTGACGCATTAATCACGAACTACGCCAGTCAACAAACATACTAAAGCACCTTAATTATGTGAGAGACTAAGGATGTGGTGAAAAGTATGAATGTCTTTTTTTTTGTATTATTTAAGGCATTCATATTAAAGTGTGTTTTATGTTCTGTATTCTCTTTTGCTTTTAAAAACTAGCGAGCATCAAGATGAGCTGCATCGTTTTTGTCGCACAGGGAAGTACATGATTTTCTGCAACTCTTTTAGGTAGAAAAAACATGTTTGTTTTGCTTATTGTATAATGAAATCAATAAGTCAGTAATGGCGAGACCGTTGCACAACATATAAAACTCATTTCAAAAGGAAGCATTCTTCATTTGAGAAGAACACTTTGAAACATTTACCGGCTCATTGAACACTGTTATGTACTGTGTTAATTATGCAGTCAGTGAATAAAAGAATAGGGGATGAATTTGTAATGATTTCAAGTTTGAAATAGACGAAGGACTGAGTTAGTAGTTGATTTGTAACCAAGCTTACAAAACAGTTTTGTTGGTTCTTTGAATCATGTAATTGATTGAGTTGTTACTATAGAAGTAAATTTCCAATATGCATGTTCGTATAAAGAGTCATGGAAATCTAATAGTAATTGATGATAAATTTACCTCGTTGCATAGTACTGCATTGAAGTTAGTCTTTCAAAATACCGGGTCATTGTATGTAGTATTTCCTCAGTATCATTAAATATGAATATACATTCAGGATACAAGTTTTGAGCAATTGCATCTTCGAATTGCTCCAAGAGCAACGGATATCCAAAGGTCACTGCGCCGTTCTTGTATTTATTTTTCAGATCTTCCAAAAATTCATCTTTATTTTCCAAGTAAGTGTCCCTTGCGGACTTGACTGAGAAATCATCACCAAAAAGTGAATTATACCATGCATATGAGACCATTTCAACATTAAAACTGTTAGCCAAAGTCTCTGCCATCTTAATTTTGTTTCTGTGCGTAAGTCCTATAATGAAAATTCTCGCTGGTGGTACAACAGGCTTTTGTTGACAGTATTTTATAGGATTAGAAAGAAAGTTAGTCATAGCTTGCTCCGAATGCATTGCATAAACCTTGTTCTTGTGTTCAACGGCAAAATGCATATTTCCTTTAAGTAGAACATTGTGATCACACAAAAGAACTGGACAAAATTCTCGAAATTGACCAAAATTAACGGATTTTGAAATGCTGACATCACTCCCGTTCATCCTGTCTCTATCAGTAAGATCGTTGTAAAAGCTGGATGATGGAGAAGGGCCTATTTCTTCATTAATATCTTCTTCGAAACCTTCACTCTGCGAACGATTGGTGTATAGTACTTTTGGTTGAGTTTGAAATTGAGACATGTGTTCAAACAATGCTTTTAAGATTGATTTAGACCAAGTTTGTTTCGAAATATCAATTTCGATGCATATTACGTCATGGCCTTGGAGAAACAATTTTAATTCTTCATATTTTTTTATAAAACTGGTTGCGTCCTTGGACCTGCTTGCAATCAAGTATTTTATATATTCTTTAGTAGAATCATCCATTCGTAGTCGGTTAACCCGATTTGTTTGACAAATCTGTGCAAACAGCTCCTCCCACTCCGTGAATGTATCGCACATTTTTTCATAAATCATTTTATGATTAATGCAGGTTTCATCGTGATTCAAACTATATATGTCGGTCAACTTAACGAGCGAAGTTTTTAAAAAATATACACAATCAGGAAGTGCATCGCTGACCAAGAGTTCCTCCCAAAAATTTATGTCCAAGGGGGCAGAGTCAATGACATACTGCCTGTATAGGTGATGGGATTGTGGTTTAATGGAAACCCATTCTATAAACTCAAACGGAGAAATAGATTTAACGCTTTCGTTAAAGATCGCGTTCTCTAATATCAATTGTTTTATCGCCATATCTGAAGTAGAATATTTATAGTATTCTTCGAAGTAATTTTCTGCATTTCTCATGGAAAATATATCAGCATTACGTTCGACAGCTAGAAATTCGTTCAATACATCATTAAGAACAGGGTATACACACGAATTCCACTCTTCTGTTTTTGCCCTTTTGGTGGCAACAGAGTTCTTAGTTTTAAGCGTTTCAAATCCCTTAAATTCTTTCTCCATTGACGACTTATTTTCGGCAGTTATTTTGGCTTTTGATTCATCAATATGGCGGGTATAAATATCTGCTTTGAAATATTGAGCAAGATATTTGGATAAAGTAGTTTTGCCCGTTCGGTGTGGACCGATTATTGCAGTTCGACATGAAGGTATTAGAGTCATGTACTTCTTAGGATGTGCCACAAATGTAGTTCTTAGTTTTTCGGAATAGCATAAAAAGATGTATCTCAAGTATTGTACTGGAAATTTGCTGTCGCAAAATCGACGTCGTCCATGGAATAGAGTTACTGGGCAAATTCTACCAAAGTTCGACACCCACCATTTGCGGTTTGGTAAAATTGTTCCAGTTTCACAGAGGTTATCGAGACTCAATTGGGGCATATCACTGGTATTTACTCTAATGGGATCATAATTAACCTTATAGTTTATATAATAAAATCGCAGGCAAATAGTATCTACGAGTGCTTTAGTTCCCAATCGGCCGTCAAAGCGAAGCACATTTTGATCCTCATAGAACAGCACGGCTCTCTGCACAACATCTTTTATTATTGTATATTGGTCAGAGAAAGTGTTGGAATTTATACAAATTATATATTCTGGTTGACACCACAAATGACGAATAATACTCAACTGCTTTCGAACACAATTTTTTAAAATCTCTTCTTCTTCTCCGTCTGGGAACACAAATATTTGGTTGCGAATCGCTTTGAAATAATCTTCTTCTTCTTTTTTAGTCCCGTCTGCTTCAATTGATGAACAAACACTGGATACTGAAAACAGTGTAGCTGTCTCTGCTTCTTCATTAAGTATCTCATCTAGTTTTTCGTAATAATCGAATGGCTGTATGTCATAATCTTCGTCGTTCCTAAATTCGCAAGGAACTTCACATGTTGTACTTAGATCCGGTATGATAGGAAAGCCGGTTAAAATGAATCCTCTTTCTTCGTATTTATCTCTTCTCAACTCTGCTTCAAGAAGTTTAAATACCACAAAAATAGGTATTCCTCTTTCATTATTTAAATTCCAATTTAACCACTTCCCAAGATGCGTATTTCTTTTGATCTCGCGTGATACCAATTTGTCAGGTGTCACGTGAGAGGTTCTGAACTTTTGAGCTAGGCTATCACCGATTTCATAAAAATTTGGCTGCTCATCTCCAATAAGCATGATGCGTAATGGTGCTTTATCTAGGTACTGCTTAAGATTTTCACTGGTTTCGAGTGAATCTTTAGGAAATATCGGTTGGTTTGGAACTGACTTCTCCTTCCTGAGAGCATAAAGCATTTCATTTGCCTCGAGTACAACAAACTCATGTATAAACGGTTGTCTTGTAATAATTATGTCCCATGGTTTCTTTCCGCCAAACATTTCTACCGGCCACTTGTATACAATTTCATATACAATGTCTGCTAACCATGCGCTCTCAGGTTCCGCGGAAATAAATGTGATGTCAAAATCCATATCTTTCTTATTATTTTTTTTATTATTTTGGTTTTGTTCTATAATAGGAAAGTTTTGCTGTTTATTTGATTGTCAGTTAGATTTAAATAACTAAAGTATTATTAAAGTGATGTTTTTTCTAGTCTTATACATCAGAATGAAGATATGTGTATACACATATTAAGACCGAAAATGTTAACCCGTTAGATGTGGTCAGAAAACCCAAGATTTAAATAATATTTCGATATGCCAAATTTGTATAGCAAAAGACAAGATGTGATTGATTAATTTCTTTTTTTCTTTTGATCATCGCTTGATAAAGTGAACAAGTCAATGTAATGAACAGACAATACTTTTTATAGACTATTTTAGTGTGAATTGCACCTGGTCTTTACGCTATATACAAAACACGAATGGTTTTATCGAATAGATCCACCTCAACCAATTGGATGTAATCTTTTTACAAAATCACTTTTGATTCGGTAGTCTGGGTATCAGGTAGATATTGTATTTACTAATTTCACGAAGGTCTTTTGCACTAAAATCAGATATTATATATTGTGTGCATCCCCTACTTATGTACATACACAATATATTCATAAAAGTGACGGTACATCACTCCATTTCTTTGCAGAACCAATGCTAAGAGCATACTGCGAGCCAACTAATTTGTAATTAGTGTCATCTAAGAATCTTTCAGTTACTTTTCATTAACCGAAATAAACCATAAGAAAAACAAAAAAAAATGGATTATTTTGCATAATGCTCAAAGCTGTAAAAACAAATGCTGCAACTGCAAAGAAAAATCTGCATAAGGTATCTATTTTATAAGAAAAAAAACAGTATTAAAAAGCCTCACAAGCAATTTCGAGCAATATCTTCGCAGTCACCCTTAGGGCATGTTTCGCAAGGAGCAACAAATTTATCGACAATTTAACCAACTAGGTTGCAAAGGTAATTTCATACTCCGCACAGATTACGTTTTACCTTTGTCGAAGAGTTTGCCACGCCTCTAGTTTAAATTCAAAAATATAATTCTCCTATTAAAGGATGAACTTGCCATCAGCAAGAAAACAAGAACGTTAACTTTTGCCCCGAACGAAGAAGCCAAGAATGAAAATTATAATAATCTGACCAACAAACAGTTTTGCATACAACTCTGGCAGAAAGTGAGGATACACTTTGGGAATTATAATAATAATCTGGTAGATGGTAGGTAATACGTAAAGCAAAACAATATTTAAAGGTACTTATTTTCATTGGGATCGATGGTGCAGAAGGGGAAATTTTCTGCGGGTGCAGCGCTCTTCGTCAGGACGTTAAAGAAGGTTGATTTGCCAACGTTTGGTACTCCAACGATTCCTACCCGCAAATTGGTACCCACGCGACCAATTAATGGCTTCCTTTCGGGTTCTTCGCCTTTTTTAGGTGCCATGTCGAAGGATTTTTTCTGAAAATACAATAAAATTATCAATTATTGCCAACTAAAATTAAAATGCAGTAAAGGTCATAGAGGGTACATATACACAGACACATGTTGGGGTTATGTATGGCACAACATTTCACAAAGAGCAACCGATTGTTGAATAAAAACCAAATCCTTGACATTGCTTAGTGTTGATAATCATGGCTTTTATTACATTGAAACTATAACGTTTATTTTAACTAATTAACGATTTCAATTGTTTGTTGATTTTGAGTCTTTTTACACATTTGCAATTCTGTGATAACCTTACAATTAGTGTTAAGATTGCGGAAGGTATTTCATATCAAATTTGGATTTGGATTGAATTTTAACTAAAGGGGTAAGTTTTATGTTTACAGAATTACCTAAAACAATTGATACGATGTAAATAAATTGTTAAACACTAGACACCAATGGGTAAAATAGCGATTTTAAAACCAAACGTGGAAAAACGCCGCATATGCACAGAAAAGAACTGTCAAATGTTTGATGAGAAATACGTTCCACAAACCACAGTCCAACTGGAAGTGTTGTCATGTAAGACTTTCTCATTTCAAATTTACATGAAAAGTAAAATTATTGGTAGGTACATAGGTATCTGTAAAAATATATAATTGGAGAAGTAATCTTTAAAGGATTTGATCTCTGACGAAGTTTTTTATAAAGGAACTGGGCGTTTTCTACGTTTTCTTTACGTGCAAGGGTATTAATGAACTTGTGATAAATCCAATTAGATCTTGGAGTGAGCTATGACTTCTGCTTCTGATTAGACAATTACAGTGACACAAAAAATATTCTGCTGATTCTTTCTCCTCATTACACATTCTGCAAGTGCTATCTTGATCTATTCCCATAGCCATGAGAAGTTTTTTGACTTGACAATGTCCCAGAAAATCCCTGTGACTATACGAATTTGACTTCTAGTTAGGTTTAGAAGTTGTTTCGTTCTTATGAGGGAGGTGTTTGGCATGAGCATTTTACCTTATCTGTCACATTTTGTATTTGTCTAGACATGTTGGGGTTTAATTTTCAGCCAGTTTTTAATACAGCTGGTGGGTATTCCACAGAATTGTCTTGGCATCATGAAGGTCGATGCAGATCCTTTTTGGCTAGCATGTCTGCAGTTTTATTTTCCCCTGCTGTATTCTGGCACCCAAATGAGTTGAACTCTGTTTGTGCTGGAAGGCAACTGTTTATAGGCTTTAAATGGAAAAGTGGAATTTTGCTATCAGAGAGAATATATATGTTATTAGGTATGTATATATCATAGATCAGTTGATATTTTCTGTGAGATTTCAGATTGAAATACGGAGTTACTTGTCCATATTTGTGTAAATTGATATTTTTGTGTTGGCATCGTGTTCCTAATTTTTCTGGTCTGGAAGTGTAACCTGAAAGTTTTGATTGTAGTTGAATTTTGGAACGCAGTTATCCGTTAAGGTTATTCCAAGTATTTCATCAGCTTAATTTTGTGGCAATATCTGGGTGGGCTACGGCTTCTTTCTGTGTCTAAAGATGTAAAGTTAAAAGGTTGAGGATAACGTCTAACGCTGCAATAGGGGTTGTTCTCATTGCATTCGTAGTGCATACACAAGTTAGTCTTTGAAGTTTATTGAACTTGGCTTGCATAGACCTTTGGTTCGTTTTCTGGCTACCATACCGGTGCTGCATAGGTGAGAATTAGCCATAGCATAATTTTGGATTCACGCAACTCTTACGAATTAGACTTCTGCTGGCCCATAGGGTTTTTGTAAGATGACAGTTCCAGGTGAGTTTTTCGACAAGTAAGTAACTTACTTAAAAGGCTCCCGACCCCCCGTGGACAGGGTAGCCCTTCATTCCCTTCGATCCCAGGCAGGCTACTTGCAGTTATCCACAGCAAGCGCTCTGGCATCAGCGATGGCTTTGGTCCAGGTTCGGTTTTCCTATTCGAGTAAGGGACCGTCAAGTCAAGAGTAAGGCCCAGAAAACTTAACCAATAAACACAAATCGGATGATTTAGATTTTGATGCACTCAGTTGCCCGTAATTTAGCATTTCGCAAGAAATGGGGTGTATCTGGGTCAAGGACGGAAAAAGTTTTGAAATGCAATATCTTCAGATAACTCCTCTCCCTTAGTGTTTTGCGTCGAATAGACGTAATATAACAAAAAACTTGACCAATAAACGCAAATCGGATGATTTAGACTTTGGTGCACTCAGTTGCCCGCAATTTAGCATTTCGCAAGAAATGGGGTGTACCTGGCTCAAGGACGGAAAAAGTCTTGAAATGCAATATCTTCACATAACTCCTCTCCCTTAGTGTTTTGCGTCGAATAAACGTAATTTAACAAAAAACTTAACTAACAAACGCAAATCGGATGATTTAGACTTTAGTGCACTCAGTTGCCCGCAATTTAGCATTTCGCAAGAAATGGGGTGTACCTGGGTCAAGGACGGAAAAAGTCTTGAAATGCAATATCTTCACATAACTCCTCTCTCTTAGTGTTTTGCGTCGAATAGACGTCATTTCACAAAATCTTAACCAGAAAACGCAAATCGGATGATTTAGACTTTGGTGCACTCAGTTGCCCGCAATTTAGCATGTCGCAAGAAATGGGGTGTACCTGGGTCAAGGACGGAAAAAGTCTTGAAATGCAATATCTTCACATAACTCCTCTCCCTTAGCGTTTTGCGTCGAATAGACGTCATTTCAGAAAATCTTAACCAGAAAACGCAAATCGGATGATTTAGACTTTGGTGCACTCAGTTGCCCGTAATTGAGAATTCCGCAAGAAATGGGGTGTACCTGGGTCAAGGACGGAAAAAGTTTTGAAATGCAATATCTTCACATGACTCCTCTCCCTTTGTGTTTTGCGTCGAATAGACGTCATTTCAGAAAATCTTAACCAAAAAACGCAAATCGGATGATTTAGACTTTAGTGCACTCAGTTGCCCGCAATTCAGCATTTCGCACGAAATGGGGTGTACCTGGGTCAAGGACGGAAAAAGTCTTGAAATGCAATATCTTCACATAACTCCTCTCCCTTAGCGTTTTGCGTCGAATAGACGTCATTTCAGAAAATCTTAACCAGAAAACGCAAATCAGATGATTTAGACTTTGGTGCACTCAGTTGCCCGCAATTTAGAATTTCGCAAGAAATGGGGTGTACCTGGGTCAAGGACGGAAAAAGTCTTGAAATGCAATATCTTCAGATAACTCCTCTCCCTTAGTGTTTTGCGTCGAATAGACGTAATATAACAAAAAACTTGACCAATAAACGCAAATCGGATGATTTAGACTTTGGTGCACTCAGTTGCCCGCAATTTAGCATTTCGCAAGAAATGGGGTGTACCTGGCTCAAGGACGGAAAAAGTCTTGAAATGCAATATCTTCACATAACTCCTCTCCCTTAGTGTTTTGCGTCGAATAGACGTAATTTAACAAAAAACTTAACTAACAAACGCAAATCGGATGATTTAGACTTTAGTGCACTCAGTTGCCCGCAATTCAGCATTTCGCACGAAATGGGGTGTACCTGGGTCAAGGACGGAAAAAGTCTTGAAATGCAATATCTTCACATAACTCCTCTCCCTTAGCGTTTTGCGTCGAATAGACGTCATTTCAGAAAATCTTAACCAGAAAACGCAAATCGGATGATTTAGACTTTGGTGCACTCAGTTGCCCGTAATTGAGAATTCCGCAAGAAATGGGGTGTACCTGGGTCAAGGACGGAAAAAGTTTTGAAATGCAATATCTTCACATGACTCCTCTCCCTTAGTGTTTTGCGTCAAATAAACGTAATTTAACAAAAAACTTAACCAAAAAACGCAAATCGGATGATTTAGACCTTAGTGCACTCAGTTGCCCGCAATTTAGCATTTCGCACGAAATGGGGTGTACCTGGGTCAAGGACGGAAAAAGTCTTGAAATGCAATATCTTCAGATAACTCCTCTCTCTTAGTGTTTTGCGTCGAATAGACGTCATTTCACAAAATCTTAACCAGAAAACGCAAATCGGATGATTTAGACTTTGGTGCACTCAGTTGCCCGCAATTTAGCATGTCGCAAGAAATGGGGTGTACCTGGGTCAAGGACGGAAAAAGTCTTGAAATGCAATATCTTCACATAACTCCTCTCCCTTAGCGTTTTGCGTCGAATAGACGTCATTTCAGAAAATCTTAACCAAAAAACGCAAATCGGATGATTTAGACTTTGGTGCACTCAGTTGTTCGCAATTGAGAATTCCGCAAGAAATGGGGTGTACCTGGGTCAAGGACGGAAAAAGTTTTGAAATGCAATATCTTCACATGACTCCTCTCCCTTAGCGTTTTGCGTCGAATAGACGTCATTTCAGAAAATCTTAACCAGAAAACGCAAATCAGATGATTTAGACTTTGGTGCACTCAGTTGCCCGCAATTTAGAATTTCGCAAGAAATGGGGTGTACCTGGGTCAAGGATGGAAAAAGTCTTGAAAAGCAATATCTTCACATAACTCCTCTCTCTTAGTGTTTTGCGTCGAATAGACGTCATTTCAGAAAATCTTAACCAGAAAACGCAAATCGGATGATTTAGACTTTGGTGCACTCAGTTGCCCGCAATTTAGCATTTCGCAAGAAATGGGGTGTAACTGGGTCAAGGACGGAAAAAGTTTTGAAATGCAATATCTTCACATGACTCCTCTCCCTTAGTGTTTTGCGTCGAATAGACGTAATTTAACAAAAAACTTAACCAAAAAACGCAAATCGGATGATTTAGACTTTAGTGCACTCAGTTGCCCGCAATTTAGCATTTCGCAAGAAATGGGGTGTACCTAGGTCAAGGACGGAAAAGTCTTGAAATGCAATATCTTCACATAACTCCTCTCTCTTAGTGTTTTGCGTCGAATAGACGTCATTTCACAAAATCTTAACCAGAAAACGCAAATCGGATGATTTAGACTTTGGTGCACTCAGTTGCCCGCAATTTAGCATGTCGCAAGAAATGGGGTGTACCTGGGTCAAGGACAGAAAAAGTCTTGAAATGCAATATCTTCACAAAACTCCTCTTCCTTAGTGTTTTGCGTCGAATAGACGCTATTTAACAAAAAAATTTAACCAATATACACAAATCAGATGATATAGATTTTTTTGCACTTAGTACGATTAATTCTTTCAAATTTCTACGTATATAGAACATTGGACTTACGCAATGGTTTGACCGAGGAAGCAGTAAAACTCTTTTTAAACTTAGTCAGGTAATTTATTCAATTATTGCTTTCATAATCGAAATTTCCAAATTTCTTAGCAATGTTAACCCAAATCAACGACCGGCAAATAGCTAACGACAGAGGAGCATCGAACCAATTACCTACCTTTAACGGATTTATTATTTTATTTCATATTCTCCCACACACATTCCAATTATCTATCGTCTTTGGAGTCAAACGTATTTGCATCTACGTTGACTCTCAAGGACGACGTGTCGTCCAGTAAGGTTCCAACAAGGAAAATCACGTACAGCGAATTTCTGAAAATTATAGCAATTATAGAATGAATTGGGGCGCATTGTGCCTGAAAACACTGAACTAATTCATTGTGCGAATGATAACCAAACTATAATTTGGAGACTATTAAACTTGATTGGTGTATTAATTTCTCAGCAGCATATCAAAAATGTACCGTATTCTTCTGGAACGTAGAAAAAAAAACTTCATTCTCTGAAATTGTGCCACATTTTATCAGTAAATTTGTAGATCAGTTGATGGGACTGCCCTCTCTATAGAAGTAAAACTTGATAAACATGCGTGAATCTTTAGAAAAAATAAAGGTAATTTCGTCTTTAGAAATGGTACTTTATAACGGTGTTGTGGTGGTCCCTGAATACTTCAGATGAACCTTGTGATGAGGTGGTAGTGTGAGTCACAGAAAACCGAGTTCTATTGGCTGTAGACGGCGCTTACCAATTTATTTCCTTTTACATCTGACAATGGCTTTACATTAAACTCCTTTAAAAGGAATGTACTTTAAAAGGAGTTTCATATTCAAAGCTGGAAGCCATTGATGTTGGGGTTAGCTAGTTCGGGTAGATTATTGAAAAAATAGCAATGATGACGACAATGGTCAACGAAAATAGTTAACGAGTGACAGCGTCTTAACTTTGGGAAAAATGTTCATGTCATTTTAACGTCAGAGAGTCACAACTTTAATCACGAAGCGTAGAAATTCGTGATAGGTATTATTTCCCCGGAGTAATTTTAATAAAAATATTTATTAAGTAGGTACTCCTTTTTCCTTTTTAAGAGGTTTTGTGCCTTAACGTCGCAAAGAAGGCGAGTACCCTTAATAATACTTTACGCTTAATTTTACTTTAAATAAACAAGAATGACGAGCAATTGAATATAAAATCACACAGGAGACGAAGAACTGATATCGAAGATCTTCAGATTCAGCCAACACTCGGATTACTAGTGGCTCTATTGTGAGGCCATGTCGTCGGTTTAGCTAGAAAAGAAATACAAAGATTGCTTATTAGCTTTCGGGTAGCCTCATGACCTTCCTGAACCTGACCCTGAAGATGTTATAAATTTCAGGATGGTTGCTGGTGACTTTCCTGACAGGTCGCCCAGATCTTTGAATTGGTATTCGCTGAGGACCGCATTTTTAGTTCTGCATGGGCATTCGCAAATGAAGTGAAAAGTACACTCTTCTGCATCCGTGTCGCCACATAGGCATCCGACTACGGTGGACCGCCATAAGGTTGTGGCCGGTAATGATCAACATGAAGAATGCTAAGTGGGTCTGTTGATTGCCAGGATTTGTTCGGTTTTGGCGATATTATACCCAGTCTTTCTCTATATTGTGTTTAACAAGAGCTAGGGGCGGCGACAATCTTCGAGTTCTGTTCGGAACCCTCTCGTGCTAATTCGTCTGCCATTTCGTTCCCTTGAGGGCCACTGTGTCCTTAAACCCAAAGGCGTGCGGCGTCATGGTTTCCCTTGAGAGATGTCGGTTTTTACGGCATCGTTTAACCAGTTAGGATTCGATGACTGTAATTGAATGTACACCTTTATGGCGGCTTGATTGTCAATATATGTACATAGATGTTGAACATCGTTCTAGAGTGAAATTTTATAGATAGTTTTCGTGGCGCTTCTGCTATTGCTATACTTTCGCTTGGAACACACTGCCGTGGTTTAGTAGTCTCAGGGACCGGGGAATTTCGGGTTTCAGATCAATATATACCAGAGCCTACTCCTTCGGCAGTTTTGACCTGTCCTTGAAAATCGAGATATTATTCGAGTTTATGCCCGGGCTGTCACAGATTTTTGTAAAGCCCCTCTCAAAGCATCTATGACAAAAGGTGCTATCGCATGCTATGTACTTTAAATGATAATGCACAAATTGAAGCCCAGGTTACATGCGACTAATGAATGTTTAATTTAAAAATGTTCCTTCTGGTAAAACTGCATCTATTCGGTTATCTATTAAACCACCTTAGACGTGGTGTAGTCATACATGTACATCTGCATTCGCTTTGAGGGCATAGATAATTTGCTTTGCATCATATTTGGCCTTCTGCTGGAAGGATTTGCTCAGACACAATCATTAGAAAATAAATTTTGTAATGAAACTCAAAAACAAAAACTCAATTATAATTAGGCACAAAATGTGAAAGCCGATGGCATAACCTATAATCAAAGAACGTAGTCCGCCAATTAGGCTTTCCATTTTCAAATACTGGATAGCATTTCTAGTTTTTAAGCGTGACTTGGTTGGATACAAAATTAGCATAGTAAAAGCAGGTGTAGAACTCTAACCATCCACCATTTCGTTAGTTTTTATTGACCATAATTACTGAGTTTTGCTTGCATTCGAGTGCACACACAATTAATATTAAAATGCTTACTAAGTTGACTTATGATGTTTCTATTCTAATACGCAAACGTTGTTGGTTGGCCCGATTAAGTGAAAATGCCGGTACTAAATGCTGATCAAATTCAGCGGAGGTATACGTATACGTTTTGGGTGGGTACGGCAAGAGGGCACACTCTATAATTAAAGTGCAGATGTTGAATCCTATGAATGGCTGCTTATATTCGATTTCATTGAAAGGGCTCGCGTGGCACAATAATAAAATGTTTCAAATAAAAATGAAATAATTGTCGTTCATAGGAACTTCAAGGAATTAGCATTTAATAACGTTCACAACATAGCCATTCTCTTCTTTGGGAAAACGGTCCTTCAGATCCCATTGAATTTGTGATTCTTTTTTTTTTTTTTTGTAGGCGTACCAAGGTGGGAGTGTCAGCTCTCGGATTAGACATTTTGCTGAAGGGTGAGCAATTCTAATTGAATGAATTGGGGATTGAAAAATCACCGTGTCGCATGCCATCGAATTCATTCATGGACAGAGCATATCCCTCATTGTACACACTTCCGGTTTTAAAATACCATCGACATGCTTCAAGGAAAATAGACAAATATTTGGAATGAGGGAATTTGCTTCGAGAGACTAACAAACGAGTTATCGAAAGTTGAAATTAATTTAAGGAGCTTCTAATTGATCTTTACGGCGACAGTAATACGAATGTGTTTTTTATGCACGGAGAAATAAATTAGATTTATTAATGATTTATTTCGTACAGCAATTATATAAACAGAATAAGTTCAGGCTTGTATTCAGTGCTGTAAGCTTACTTGCTAACAACACCTTATATTGATATTTTGTTCATATTTCTAAGTAGATGCGATTTTTAAATTTAGTCGACAGTGTGGGCATGTCATAGTATAATTTTGTTTGTGCATTGAATGCACTCGAGCCTGCTACTGGACACAACGCACGACTTTAAATCTACGTAATTTGCATCTGATTACCCATCATGACGGTCTGTTTACACGATAGAATTTTTGATTTTAACAATGAGTAGCTCCATAAATTACCTGTTCCCTTATTCTTCATTCCTCATAATAAACTCTCGTACATAAAAAACCCAACATATAGCTCGTGAAAAAGGACAGTTAATGTCACAAGTAAGAAGAAATTTTTTGTCAATCTCTGTCTCTTGTCGTATCTTAAAAAAACTACGAGAGAACGAGCCAGGATCGTATTGATATGATTCCATAAAAGCCAAAGGCCCTACGTCAGACCCAAAATTCTATTATCCGATAAGGTAACAATATATAAGGTAACGTCAATATTGACGTGGTCTCCAACAGTCGAAAAGAAATCTTGATTACATTCTCAGGAAACGAACACTTGGCGGCTTAGCCATGGTTGACTCCTAGATTTAAAATAATTTATTTCGGGGTCGTTTTAATTTTAACAAAGTAGATCTTACCACTATATGGCTGCAAAGCACGTACTGTCTACAACTATAACTAGATAAGATTATCAGAAAATATTCACATATGCATATGTATGTATGTACATATAAAAGCAATTAATTTAACAAGATATTGTTTATTTGCGTGTGCAGCAAATTATTATGTGTTTTCATTCACCAAAGATAGTTTAAAAATGTAAATTCAAATGGGAAAGCTAGCAACAGAGGTGGCGCGTTCTAGAAAGGTCTAGTTCCCTGTTATTTCTTATTTGATAAATGTATGTTGAAAACGTATGTACGTAGGTAATGTTTTTCTTTTAATTCAAATTTTAATTCGATTTATTTATTTTTTTACTTTAGTATCATTTAAATTGTAATTTAAATAAAACTTTTTTTCAAAGAAACGAAAATATAGTTTTTGTTTAATTTCCTAAAAAAATTTTTATTTAATTCTAGTTTTTGATGTTGGTTCTCAGCAGGGCTTTTCAATTTTTTTTGTGTTATTTTTATGTACAACCTCCGGGTTTTTACTTGCATCTATTGGTTTCTTGAAAAATCTTGAATTCGATATTTAAATCAAACCCTTCATAGTAATAGGATCTGTGTCTCTATATCGGTATTTTTATTCTAACGTCAAAGTTAGGGTTTACTAATAAAATATGATTTTTCGAATGCGGGTCTAACGATTTTAATAAAATTTAATATTTAAATTGGTTTGGGCGAATGCTATAAGGTGGCATACCACGTTTTGAGCGAAATACACGAATGAAGGTAATTGGCTATTTTTTCGGCGATTGGGTTTGATACTAATACATATATGAAGAATATACATAAGATACGCAAATACCTAAGTATGTTTGTATATGCAAAGAAATGGCGCATCAAATTTTGAAACAGACACATCCATCGATAGATGGTAAAATTGTCTATGTCTCAATCATACATTATAATGAATTGTAACATCCATATTTTGAAATGTGTTTTACGCTCCGAATGACTTTCACCTATTACTTACTTACATTTCTAAATGGCGCTACAGTTCGGGATGAACCTCGGTCTCAACCAACCAGCCAACCAACAAGTAGATAACTGCCTCCAGTTGCGCCCTCCAAGTCGGTTGAGGTCCCATTCTACTTGTGCGTGCCATCTAAGGTAACGTCTTTTTCTACTACGTTGTCCCTCCGGGTTTGATTCGAAGCCCAAAGAAACAGCAATTGGCAAGAGTTATTCTTTGTTTTATTTCTGCTGAGGTGTTATTTTCTGAATTGATAGCAGAGCCGAAGTAGATAAAGTCCTTTACTACCAAAAAGTTATTGCTGTCGATTCTGACGTTCTGTTCAATTCGTCGATATTGTGTGTCCCTTCTTGTTGACAGCATATTCCTCATTTTACCCTCGTTTACCGGCAAACCTATTTTGTCAGATTCCGTTTCAATACCAGTGAATGCTCCAGTGACAGCCCGCTGAATTCTGCCAATAATATCAATGTCGTCGGCGTACGCTAGTAGTTGCACGGACTTTTGAAAAATTGTGCCTCTTTTAAGTATGGTGTTGAAAAAATCATATGACCACGCGTCACCTTCTCTAAATCCTTTTTTGGAATCAAAGGTCTCGGTGAGATCGTTACCGACCTTCATGGAGCAGCGGGTATTATCCATCGTCATTCTGCATAATCTGACAAGTTTGGAAGGGATGCCTAAACTATATATGACTCTAAATACCTCCTTCCTTTTAATATTGTCATATGCGGCCTTAAAATCGATGAAAACAAGTTGGGTATCGACTTGGAATTCTTGCGTTTTCTCCAAGATCAACCTAAGTGTAAAGATTTCATCGATTGTGGACTTTCCTGGTCTGAAGCTACACTGATAAGGGCCAATCAGGTTGTTGACGAAGGGTTTCAGACGTTCACACAGGATATGCACTCATCTGGCCAAATCTTAGAAATGATTTGGTGTATACTCTGCACCAGGCCATTTCCAGCTGGTTTGAAAAGTTTGGCTGGTAAGCCGTCAGGTCCAGCAACCCTGTTAGATTTAAAACGTTTACCTCCTAGATAGTAAAATTATTTTTTTTGAATTGCAGGATAAAACTAAAAAATCTTAAAAAAATACAAAAAAAAAAACAAAAGATGATCCTGTCTTCTGGGGCATACTGGCCATAAAAAAACCAAAATGGGACATTCTCCATGTTTTTCTGGGTAAATTTTAATATATCTAAACGTTTAATCGTTTGTTCCAAAAGTCAATGAATGTATGTACATTATGTATCCATTGTCTTATTTGTGAAAAAAATTGGATGAGCTATCTTTTATGTACCTACACAGGAAAACATTTGCAAGTTCCTGCAGATCAACATTATTTTTTGCAGCGGTTTTTTGAATTTTAAAACAAAACCACGTTTTAGAGTAAATATTCTCAAACCTGTAAAGAATACGAGTTCAAAAAAATATATTGCATACATTTTTTTCGATTGGTCTATTCGCATCCAGTAGGGGGAGGACAAAAATGCCTTATGGGTTGACTTGCTGTCCTCCTACTCTAGTAGATTGTAATTATGAGGAAGGGTTAATAATATGCTACTCGGAGGTTTCACAATAGATATCAACAGATGTATCATTATCTCTACATTCGCAGAATGCACATAGTCGCATAGCATTGTCGTAATGGTTGATGGGATCGTGTAATTCGTGTTTGTTTCTTGTGAAGAAAATAAAAAAAAGTACTTAATGTCACGGCATTTTAACGTCAATTTTGCGGTGGACAGTGGATATAAACCTAATATTTTAATAATAATTTTACCTACATTTGTTTTCATGTTTTCTGTATTATTTTTCAATTATTTGAATTTCAATAACAGAATGGAAACGGGTCTCACCGTTGAATGGCTTCTCTAATTGATTTAATACTACATTGTTTTGTGAAGCAAATGGAACAAAAGTGAAATGGTCAAGCCTTCTGGGAAATTACTTTTGAAATAATGAAATTATCTAAAATGGTTGTAAGTAATACATAATGTACATACATATGTGGCACACGAAATGTTTGTTTTGTATTTGCGTTCAAACGCACGTACATAGACTGACCTGTACAGTGCATACATTGCAAAAAAATGTATCTGCACGAATGTCTTCTGGTAGCAGATAATAAAACTGACAACGATATTTAATCCTTATTGGAGTATGCCATTTATATGGTCGTGTTGACACTGAAAGATCCCTAGCCGAAAGGAATTCACGATGGTGTCCTTATATTGGACTTTCAATAATATGAAACGAAATGTAAAACCTAAAGACGAAGACGGAGACGGTAAACAGATGAAACACAGTTGACAAACTCTAAAGAAGCAGCTAAGAGCAGAGCTAATGATTTAAGCCTGGAACCACCCCCATATTGAAATAGGAAGGGGATTAATGCCATACTAACTGAACAAAGCCTCAGAGTCTGTTTTGAAAGATTCAAACCTTTTAATCTTAGGCATCCAAGAGTATAACCTAATGAAGAGCTTCTCAAATAACAAATTGTCCTTCAAACACGCCATTATATAGGGTCATTAATTTTTCGGTTTCGAAAGTAAAGCTTAAAGGGGCAAGATCCGAAGCCTGCTACTGATGAACAGTCTTTTACATATTATAGTCGTATGTTATGTAGCACGTCTTTGACATAATCGGATTTGGACATCATGCAAGAGCTACGGTGGGAAAATCAAACGGCGTGGGGCCAAAAGGAAAAAAAGAAGGAGATGACATGATGGTAAAACCTGCTCCTACGAAGGAATACTTTGACCGGTGGTACCGTAGGGTTTTAATTACCAAAAATGCCTCTACAGGAGCTTACTGAAAAGCCCAGACAACATCGCTTGCGTATACCAGCAACTGGATCAACTTATATCATCTTGTATCCATACTATCTGCTCCAGGACTAAATTGTAAAAACCATATGAAAATGGATGTCCTTTCCTAAATTCGATGTTCGCAAAATTCCCGAATCGGGACATCGAAACTGCGCTACACACCGTGTGTTCTACAGCGTCCAATGCGGCATAATCGGGGATCTTTCTGCCATAGTTTTGTAGAGCTTCATCGGATGAATAGATCGATCGATAGATTTTTGGTCTGTTTTAACCTGAAATTCTTTGCTCTTTTTCTGACTAAGTCTTGATTCTACTGTCTTAGTGTGAAAAGTAGCTCTGAAGTCGATCTCTTTGTAGTGCGCAACAAGTGATGGACAGGATCTCATACCACACATTGAACAGGAGCACTTCTTAAAGTTGCAGTCTTCAGATGCTCTTGATTATTTCTAGGCGTCTTTTAATCTAAATTAGTATACGATTTTCCATTGTAGCCATGTGACCAGAGGATGTCTAACACCCTGCCAAGCCTCCTAACGAATATTGCTTGATGAGATAGTGCCTTATAGTGTAGTGCTTTGCCATGCGCAATTGCTTGGTCCTTGTTCCCCGGTCTTCCTTGTCGTTTCGAACCTGGGGGCTTTGATTCTAAGATCTTCTTTGCTTGAGCATTATTTTTCATTCTCTCAATGAGGCCGAGCCAGTGTAGGCAACGTATTTTGACATTTTGAACTACATCCACATTTTGGTGTAGCTCATAGAGTTCGTAGTTATAGCTTTTCCTCCATTTCTCGCATACGGGACCGAAAATTCGACAACCGCACTGCACCGCCTGTTTTGCAGCGTCACGTGGCATAGCTGGATTAGTTTTTCCGGGATACCGAATTCGGCCATCGCCTTGTAGAGCTCAAGACTATGAATGGTGTTATGTGTAGCTTTAAAGTCGATGGAGAGAGCGTGAGTCCTGACTCGAAATTCGTTGGTCAGAACAAAGTAAACTTAACATTAAATAAATGTTTAATGCAGATTTGAAAGATCAGAGAATTTGTTTTGTCTGCAAACATCGAAAATTTTTTATGAAAAGAAGCCTGTGTACCATAACGACCGTTAATTCCTTATAATAGGCAATTATCCAAAACGACGCATTATGGAACAAAAAAAAACATAGCACGAGCTACGATCCTACAACAATTATCGCCCTAGGTATCGTACAATTGCTATTGGGTCCTTATTGATGAAAGGATTTTTTTTTGTGACAGCGCACCCATCGCATTTGCACCCAAATTATAAAATCACTGTGTAGCAGAGGCACAGTGGAATGGCGACCTCATGCTGCAAAAATAACATTGTACAGCAAGATCCTGTCGCCTTTCACCCAACTGAGACCTATTAACCCTTGGGTTCGGCAGTAGTTGATGTCATCACCTGGTGGTGCATGCAGAAGGTATAATTGAAAGTCCTTCATTATAAATGACGCAGGGCGTACATACTATACATATGAGCGTACTTTTTTTTGTATCTCATTTGTACTGTTATTAAATTACCTAACAGCTTAGAGAGAGAAAACATAATTGTCCTTCCATTGGACAGCGATGACGATGACGACGACGACGCTTTATAATTCTAACCACTTTAAGTATATTGAATTGCAGCTACTGATCATTATATACACTATATTTACCCATCCTGTTTTTAAATGAAGCCAGTGGCGAGGAGCTGCAGCCGATGAAGAAACCAGTTTCATCGCAAATTTGCCATTTTATATAAACATGCAGGTCTCTGCGCGTCCACTTAAGATGTGCACTTGTTTTTATCTTTGGCAAAAGGTTGCCATTGCCATTCTAAGCCGATCGGCAACTTGGTTGGATAGATTTCGCTGGTTGGATTTCTCTTCAGTTGCATGGCACACCACTTTGCATGGTTTGGGAAAATAATACGCATGGCGTGCCACCAGGTAATAAGCATCGAAAGGCGGTGTCCGCCAGGCGTCCTCCAATGGAAGAGAAGTTGGCTATCGAGGAGTACTGTTGCCATTTTGTAGCAGCCACAGCTATACAGTAGAAAATTTTTTGTGTCCATTTCTATATTTCGTTTCGTTTCGTTTAGGTTTAAGGTGGTGGTAGCTGCTCAAAAGGTAAATTGTTAGATTGCCTGTCAGTAAAACGCTAATTTATGCCAAGAGCATTTGCTATGTATGTGGATATACCCGTACCTTCGCGTCAGCCAGCTTTCTGCATGAACGCTGTGGATTGTGGTGGCACGCTGGCCACACTGTGGTAGAGGGGATGAAGTGTTCAAATAATAAATATGCAATACGAGTTTCTTTTTTGTACTATGTTTTGAATTTGGGAGGAAACTGGTCGCCGCCGCCAACGGAATAAGTTATAATTGCACACAAACAAAAAGTTCAAAATTTCAATTCAAAATGGTGGCTAAAAAAAGGAAGTCGTTGGCTGTTTGGCTGAGTCGTTTGCTGGAAAGGAGTGTATGTTCTTAGAAGGAAATTATTTAAAATGTTTTTTTTTTTTGCTTTCTTGCTGTTAACGTTGGTGCTGCTAGTGCTTGATGTTTTGCTGCAATTATGGCTGTATCAAATAATTTTCTTTATTAGCATTTATAGATTTAATGAATGCGGGCTGGGCTGGCTGCTCTTATTTTTCTGCTACACAGAATGCGGTAATTGCTCCAATTAAACGCAATAAAAATTGTTGGATTTATTTAAACAAGTTTTGTGGAATTGTAGTTAATAATTCCTTACACATATGCATGTAAATACATAGGTGTGGATGTATGTATCTATATTCATACATGCACTTATTGCAGTCAGTAGTCCTTTAGCTTTTACTAATTGTAGACATTAAAATGCACATTACAATATTAGTCTTAATGGTTGTGTGCAACTATTATTAAACTTTATAAGTGCATACTTACATAAGTATCTATAAAGGGTGTAGTAACAGATGTCACGAAATAGTGGCTCCATTTTGATCTATCTATGTATCTTCGAGCTACGACGTGTCTTTTTTAGGCAATGGCGAAATAAGTAAATAAGAACTTACTTATTCCCACCTCTTGTTAAATAATTCAAACAACTATTATTATTATTACTTTTCAAAAATAAAGAGCTTAGCATCTAGAACTGAACATTCAGAAGAGATTCAAGATCCTGTTTTACAAATTCCGAAACACAGGAATTTTTACGGGTATTATAGTTGTCAAGGTTTCTAATACTTAGATTTCCGGATTTAATAATAAATGTCTTTAACTGGAAGAATTTTCAAATCACAAAACAATGGAAATCTAGATTTAAAGCTTATTTTTGTTAGAAAATATTTTTGCAACGTAAGTAGGGGTTTTATTTTATTTAAACACGTTCCATCCAATACATACTGTAATTTAGAATGGAATAACACATAGTATATAGAAGTCAGAAACTTAGTAGTACATAGTCTTCTCAAACAAAGGAAGTATCTTAACATAATACCTAAAACTTCTCTGTTTGGTTAAAAGAGGACATCTTAGAGTCAATAATTAGCCCCAAGTACATGTACTCATCGACTTTCTCATTAACAAAATAATTATCACAACAGTCGTCAGAGAATTAAAAGCAAAATTACTCAATTGAAATTCCGGTGCATGAAAGGACATATTTTCCTCAAAGCAGTATTGCGCAGACAAACTGAAAAACAAACTAGAAATCTACTAGTAGTGTGGTTAGCTCCACTATTCTATATGTCAGATGATTTGTGCTTTTTAAATTGCCCACATGAGCGAAGATCTATTTAACTGTGTTCCCCAAATACATATGTATGTACGAGTAACATATAAAATCAAAAGCCTTTGCTCTGTTTACCTAGATTGTAGATCCTACAGTCTCCAATGAAAGGACTCCTAACTTTCCGTGCATGCCGATGACATGAAAAAATCTTGAACGTAATATTAGCAAATGTGAATCCATAACATACTTCCGTAAACGCCTTCCACCTCCCCACCTCATCTGTGATAGAAGGCTTAACTTGTTGACGACATTATAAGTAGAACCAATTCTGCGCTCGAGTTCGTGAAACGTTGGTCTAAGGAATCTTTAGACCCCTACGTTACTAAATAGCTCTACATCACCTTCGTTAGACCCATCCTCAAATACGCTGGCCAAGTTTGATCCCCTCACTATGCTATCCACATCCGACGTATCGAAGCTTTCCAACGAATGTTCAAACGTGTTGAGCTTCGAGCTCTTCCCTGGGTTGATAGTTTCACCCTACTTTGAACTTTAAGTGAAACTTCAACCTTCAGTCCTTCGAAACTCGTCCCGAAAATACCGATCTACCTTTTTCTGCATAATTTAATATTATATTGAGTGCAACACGCTGCTCATCCTTGAGCTCATTTCCCTATTTTGTTTTAGTACTCATCGCACCATCGACGCACCTTTATCTAGAACGCTTTGTTTGGCTAAGAACGTGGAAATTGAATTTCACTGCAGCTGAGCTATCCTTCGTAACATCCTTCAGTATTCTACTTTCTATCTCCCTTCTCTCGATAGTTCGTTAGTTAGTCTTTAGTATTTAAGTTTAGATTCATTTTAAATTTGTTAAGCAATGATTGCATTTAGCTTAATAATGTGCAGGTAGTGCTGACGTCAAATGAAATCTTTAAAAGAACGTAGCAGGCAGTTCATTGAAGTGGATTATAGTCGATCTAGAACGAATGGTTTGACATCCTATTCTCTTCTTTAGGCAGTCATATTACACTAGGTGTAACGTCAAATATTTTAACTTGCACCTATAAAGCAAGTAATGGGAGCCGTGGCTCAAGTGGTTAGTGCGTTGGACTATGTATGATGCAAGGAGTTCGAGGGGAACACCTAAAAGTTTTTCACGGCCTCACCTCTTGCGAGCGTCTGACAAACATCCGACAGTACAACTGTCCTGAGAAAGCTTCTCAAATAACAATCTGCTCTTCGGACACGGCATTAAAGAGTAGACTCCTTCCATGCATAAAAATGTATGCTTGTCTGCAGCCTTAACGGCTGGATGGATTTCCTTCAAACTTTATATCTTGAGCTACAGTTCGATGCGATATCGGAATTTTCACTCCAACTCTTCCAGACACAAGAACAAGACTTGAGCATTAAGGTGCAAGTAAACGATAAATTTAAAACTTAAAAAATGATTGATATGAACTTTCATCAAAATCGGAGTATCTAGACATTCAAGGAGGCAATTCACACTCAGGTTGGTACATACCCTGCCATACGATACAATACAATCCTACAACTTTAAGCGTAGCCTCTATTTTAAAGTTCAGGAAATTGTAGTTCAAAAAAAAAAAAAAAGAAATATTCCGGCCACTGCAGTCGGTGGTTAATATTGACATTAAGTCAAACATTTCAGCTTGGATTGTAGTTTGTTGGAAACAGTGCCACCGTTTTTAATGCGTGAAGGGAATAAGATTCATCTTTAAAATTAGTCATGGGGGTCATCTCTTGTAAATGCCACGACAAGTATGGCCGAAACCTGAACCCTACATTGCATAGTAATCCAGTATGTGATTTTAGCTATATGTAGAAAAGAAGAAGAGAAATTATGCATTTAATTTTAATAGAGCGGACTGAATGGCTATGTATTATATTTCTGGTTGAAACATCAATCTTCCACTCAATAACCAAATGGAGTGGTAAACATAGTAACGATCCGATCACCGTGACACACGTGCATCTTGCGTCGTGACCACAGTTTAAAGACACGTCTCCCCATGAATCGAAAGGGGATATCTTAATATTGTTCATGGCGCATAAAAAGTGGCAGCCACCTCACATTTCGTGTGTCCTTGACTTACGAGTGGAGCCACCATGGCAAATAAAAACACTCAACGACAACTACATACATTTAACGAAAAATATTTCTAGGACCATAGTTCTATTTATGGTCCTGTTTTTTTTGCATTTAACTCACTTTAGCAAAACTTTTAATGTTAAATAATTTCCAACTTCGTATGACGATTAAAGTCAAGAAATAAATATTCATTTACATACATACATATATGAACATATTTCTACATATGTACATGTCTCTGGATCTTTAACCGAAACATGCTCCTGGTGCATAACAGCGATTAAATGCATTTAAACGTTTTGTGGTTAATTCTTCCAGTTGTGGTTGGGTAACACATTTTCGAGCTACGTTTAACGAAGGCATCCGAAAAAATTTAAGAAAAAGAACAGAAATTGACAATTTATTGGTTTACTCATAATTGACCTATGCTAGTGCGGTTGTGCAGACTCAAGGACACTTTAAAAAATAAAAGGGAATCATGATTCGACCTTCGCAACAAACTTCATTTCTTGGTTAATTGAATTTTCATACCAGTTACAATTAATTGCCTGTGGTTTTACATGTTTAAGAGCGCCACATGGCTCATATGAATTCGTTTTTCACATGCGGTTTGTGTTTCGTAGAGAAATTCTTTATTATATGTAGACACGTGCATTCCACAATTGCGGCGTTCAATTCCAATTAAATAAACCACTTTAAATGGAATACCATTAAGAACGATCAGTTGTTACTGAAAGGGTCAATGTGACAGTTCTAAAGGCTTGAACTTTCTTCAATTGCAATATGATCAGAGATCAGAGGAGATCAGTGTATTAACATACTATCAGAGGAAAAAGATGATGATATCTACAAGCTCCTCGACAAAGAAGGACATCTTACGTACCACTATTGGAAAGCATAGGCTGCATGCGTCCAGAAACTATAGTAAGCACACGGTCATAAGTCGCGGTCGCGGTCTCCAGATCTTCAAACCGTCAACCATATGCAACTTGTTGAGTTAAACGCACTCCTCCAGTATACTGGATGTCCGAACATTTCGAGCGGCCAATATACATACATAAATATGTATACTCGGACCACTACCTACTTGCAGGCAATGTACATAAATATGTTTACGGATATCTTAAAGGATACAACAAGGGAGAAATACGGTGAGAAGACTTAACGTTGAATGACTGCAATCTCAAAAAACCGGCAAAGCCTTTACCGATCGCGTTTTCCTCAACCTCCTGAGAAGTCCTATGCAGCCAGCATCAAGAAGTCAAGAAGCCATCATACGGGTATACTGAATTTCACCCGACCACACCGACGAAACCCCTAGTATGCTGAAGAGTGGAAAGGAAAGCTCGTCGCCTGCGGTGTTGAGGATATGGCGACACCCTGTTAAACGGCGACGATGAACCAAATTCCGCTATAAGGCAGAACAAACCATTCTGCCCATCCGACCAGAACGAAGTGAGGATATATTCAATCTTATATCCAAGAAGGCTGGTGGGCCGAACTGTTTAAAACAGCTGGGGATGACTTGGTAATGATTTCTAAGGCGTGTTTGGAGAAAAGTATGCCTAACGAATGGAACCACAGCATCGTTCCACAAAAATGAGACCCTCCCAACGATAGACGCATTAGTCTCCTCAACATTGCAATTAAGATCATGAAGTCCATATTGTGTAAACGCCTGAAACCATGTGTTAAAGAACTGATTGGCCCTATCAGTGCAGTCCAGTGAGACCACCCGATGCGATTCGCTGCTACCGATAAATTTGGCAAAAAATGACTTCAAGCGAAATCAGTTGTTTTGTCAGTTTTAGGAATTGGTCGTTCAATATCAATATTTTTCTAGAAAAAAAAACTCAAGAAGTTCGGATTGATACTCGATTTTATCGAAGACCGCATGTGACAAAGTTTATAGAGACGAGCTATACAAAGCCATGTCTTGTTTTGGCAAATTTGGCGAAACGCAAGCTGCTTCAATAAGGTCCGCAATAATCCTTCCGAGACCTTTGACGTCATGTGGTTTTTCAATACCATCCTTGAGAAAATTGTGCGAAACACACAAGCCGACACCACAAGTACAATTGTCCAAAAGTCTATCTAATAACTTGCGTATGCTGATGACATTATCATCGGCAGAGCACAGCTAGCTGTCACTGGTGTGTTTGCAAATATTGGAAAAGAAGGGGATAAAATGGGTTTAGCTGTGAATGAGGAGAAAACCAAGTTTATTATGTCAACACAACATCGACGAATTGGGCAGAACGGCACGATGTTATTCCGCTGTAAACTCTGACAATAATATAACTTGAGAGATCAAACAAAGAGTTACTTTTGCCAATCGCTGTTTCGCCTAAGAAGGCAATTGAGTAGCAAGACCTTGTCAGGGAACACCGAGGAGGCATAAGGCCCTCATCATCGCAGTTCTGGCTTATGCCGCAGAAGGTTGGACGTTAAAGAAGACCGATGAAGTTATCCTGCGAATTGATACCAACGCTCCAGCCAGTGTTAACTCGAGAGGATCATTGGTTGAGGCCCAGGTTCACCCCGGACTGTAAAATAATCGCAAAGGAACGGTCCTCAAAAATAGTCGACCTCTGGATAAAATCCGTTACATCATGAAGAGTCATACCTCTCACTATCATTTTCTTAAAAAAGAAAACCAAAAAAGGATCAAGTTCAACCTTGCGATCGAATTGAAGTATTCTTGGCATCTTCAGACTATTGTAACGTTCAAACACAGACAGTCGTACCGTATATGAAAAGAAATGTTAGCTTCGACTGCAATCCATTGATTATAGCCAGAGCTCAAGAAACGTCCGAAATCAAAGCGTGTCTTTTCATCAGACGGACATAGAAATACTCCGGTTTACATAAAGGGTTAAACTAAGGATCTTAATATGTCCATGAATGTAATCAAATGTCAATGAACTTCTTAGTGTAGTCTTTCAAAAGTGGTACAGTGTTTATTACAGTTTGTCACACTCTATCATGACCGGAATTCAGTTGTGTCTTGATAAATTTATATTCACATAACAGTAGTGTCCATCAGACACATCGCTCTAGAGCTAGGCTGTTTTGACTAAATCATGATTCCGTGATCTATAAACCAAATATAAAACTTGACGAAATATTCGCAACACATATTACCAGCCCAACCCTCTAGCAAACAGAATTTCAGAATTGTAGTTTTCTAAATTCTACTTTTTCACAGCCCAAGCCACTTTGGATTTTATTCACTGGGAATTGAATGAATAATAACCAATCTATCCGGGCCAACCATTTATTTCTAAAATTTCTGTGCAATAACCTCCATAGATAATGTTATCCTTAGTAATCTCATTCAGTCTCACGTAATCTGAATTACAAGACTGTGTTAAAATAACACAACTAATTCCGCTTTAACATTTCAAGGATGATAAGGATATAAGGAAAGGAAGAGAGAGAAAAATATCGCTTCCTGAATTTATTATCGTTTTATGTTTTTTTATGATTTTTGTATTATAAATGCTATAGAGAAAATGAATGGGGTAGTGATCCTAGTGGGCTGGGCAGGATGTATTGTATGACAGAAAAATAGGTAGAACACGCCCCTGTAGGGATACGGTTGCACGCACCTTTTTTCGATTCATTTTTTCACCTCTCTCCTTTCTGGTTTGAATTTATCATCATTATTAGGAAACCTGGTTGAATGCAGCGCGCCACATTGGAACGTGATGCCATCCGCCAGATGTACATAATACACACATGTGTATATTTGAATAGAAGATACTCTTAGTTCAATTGTTCGAATTTGAATTAACATTTTCTTTTTGTATGATTTATTCTTGTTATGTAGACTATGTTTGGAAGATACATATACCTACATACATGGAATTATATTGTCCATGGCAGCGCTGAATAACATTTGCTACGTTTTAAGTGGATTACTATTTATTGTAGTCCTTCTTTATCCTGGTCATACTTGTGGTTTAAGAAGGAATTAAGTTCAAAACTTATAATAGTAATAAATCTGCTAGTGTGAGTAAAATATTTGGTTTAAATGAAACCTAAGTTTTGTTTATTAAAGTTCATTTCATTTGAAGTATGCTTGACACATTTTTCTTTGAACCTTAATGTCACTTTAGAGTTCTTGAGTTCTTAAAACAATGTGTCAGATCATTATTATTTGATGCACAGCAGCCATCACTTTCATGTGACTATAACGTTAAGATATCAACACTCTCCCCAGGAGTTCTGTAAGATCTTTTATCGCTTTTAAGTGAAATTATCGCATGAGGTGGTAAATGGTGCACAGGCACTTTTACTAACTACTGCTGGCTACCCACAGAAGATTAGTTAAGTTTGGTGAAATTAGTCGGAGAAAATGTTTGAGCTTTATGTTTCATTTGCATGCATTTCTTACATGTCCGAACTACTTTGGGATTTCTATCGTAAAACAAAGAATAACTCTCGTTGATCGCTCTTTCTTTGGCGTCGGAGCCCACGTGATTAGTGAGGCCCCAGAAGGGTGTCCTATGGATAAGAATTTGATCATTCCAGTCATACTTTTGGTTCTAAAGCGTAGATGAAGATATCCTTGGTGCTTATGAGAGGAAAATTCTTCATAAAATATCCCCTCCCGTTTGCATTGATAGAGTTTATGGGTTTATACTCTCGGATTCGAACCACCAATTGGCTCAATTAAGGGGTCTCCTTTCGTGTGAGCTGGACAAATGATGACAAGATTCTATTAATCAGGGATACACTTATCTGACCAAGTCTTAGAAATTAGTTGGTGTATCTTCTCAAGTAATTTTTAGATGATTTCAATAGCTAGACTGATAGATAAGCCGTCAGGTTCGACCAAATTTTTGAATTTCAACTTGAAACTCACTTTGTGTTGGTTTAGGTTGAATGGGACAGTCGTCTTCGTCGGCGTTATACAGTCTGCAGAAGAAGTGTTTTCATGTTACCAGTATCAACTATGATTTTACTATGAGGTTTTCTATTTGGTCTTTATTCTGTCTTGTTGTTTTGCGATGTTCTTTTTACCTATTGTAACGCTTCTGTACCTACATAAGTTCTGGAATATAATCTCTTAATATCTTTTTTTTTCCAGTTTGAGGATTGAAAAGGCGAAGTTGCTTTATTTCTACTGCACCTAGAGCTCACGAGGAGATCTTGTTTCAGCTGCATGTGGTTTCTTGCACTCTTCGTTAAACCAGGGATTCGTTGGGGGCCATCGGTTATTCCACTTTTCATGGCATGTTGCAGCGTTGCCACTAGGAATTATTGAAACATTTAAGGACATGCGTTCTTACAATTGTAACTTCACTTTGTTTAATCCCCTCACAGTAACTCTTCCTTGTTATGGTGCTTGGGATATTCTCATTCGTCCTTTGCCTGCAATAAGGTAAATGATTGCCTGAATGCCCAACTCAGCCATTTTTTAGCTTATTACCTAATGAACTACTAACAGTTCGTTAGACAGAAGTAATGGTGTTAGATTACCGTAAGATTCATCCATGTAGGTACCTATTCAGACATATTTTTGAATTAAAACTCGTGATGCTAAGCTTGTTTCACATCAATAGAGCTAAAACCCACAGAGTGTTTTAAATTCCTCGCTAATATGACCCTCAGAAGCGAATGCATTTAATTTTGACAACAAAGAAGCTAAATATGCAAACACGAGAGTAATTAATTTAGGCAGATCAATTCAAGTTCACTGAATCGAAAGACCGAACCTTCAATCGTGTTAAATAAATGCACTTTGACGTCAGTTCATGTACACTCAATTAAAAAGTTTTGCAAACAAAAACTTTGTCATTCAACTGCGACCAAGCGGAAGAAATCATTTGATTTTCACGCAAAAGGTGAAAGGAATCGGGCGCGATTTTATAATTATAAACGTCCTCTATGCACAATGACTGCTCGATTACAATGGAACCCGTGCTATTAATTAATTTTCGGTGCACGAAATAAAAAGAAAATAAATAAATAACTTGAATAAAAGAACTGTATTCCGCAATCCCACCTCAATTGATTGCAATTTTCCCACAAACCATTCATGAAAAGGACCATGTCTGTACATACGTACTGTCATATATGTATGCATGTATGTAGGCTGAAAAAGTCCACAATCACTTTGGGGAAGCTGCACATCATTGTCGAATATTAGTGGCATCAATTTGTCATTTATAAAAGTGGCTTTTGTGTCTTCTTCTCTCTGACACGATTGACAGAAAGACACCAAGTCCAAGTGATAAATGCGGGACTCATGCTGTGATCCTGACAGAGCCCTTTAGAGGTGACCACAAAAAAAAAGAAGCAAATTCAATGTGATGCTTCTGTAGAATCATAAATTCAACGTCGAAACAACAACAGCAGCGGTACCCCTAGTATCAGCGGCATAGTAGCACGGTGTGCAATTGTTATTGTTTCCTGTTTGTCCTATTCAGTGTATAGCAAGGAACCCTCTTCTCTTGGCGCAATGATTCTGTTTCCTTGCATACACTCGTTTATCGGAAAATTGCTGGTAGTAGTCATTCAGTGGGGAAACAATAGGACATCGGTTTGAAATAAACATTTTCATTGCTTTCGGAACGCTGCTTGTAAGAGAGCGCAACAAATCTGTTCCATAATAGCTTGACATAAATACATTATGTCCTTTTGGGATACACTGAATGCATAAAAAAAGACGAAAATAAATATAATCTTAGGGTGATAATTGCTTGGCAAACATTTTTGGACAATGAGTTAGATACATTACCGCTGAGGGATGTATTAGCAATTTCTTATCTCTGCCCTGGCTGTGGAATATATTGTAAACTATAAAATTTTACAGATTGAAGTGACTATACAGTACCTACCTACACAGGTAAGGTCTTCAGCTTTGTACTGTACTATACTGGTTAGAAATTATGATTAAGGCCAATAAAGAGGGTACGTGTAGGTTTTGCGATTAAGTGGAACTCACTTAAAGGTTTAGAACGGTTCGATTACCCGATTATGCTATCTTCTGTCAAATAAAACTCCTGCCCTAGCTCAAACATGAACACCGACGATAGTGCTTGTCCCTTGAATAAAACTTAGGTTGGGCTTGGATTAGGTTCGTGGGTAGGTGAGTAGAAAAATATCACATCGCCACACTCCGGTCAGTACAGAATGAAAATTACTCGCTGAGTGGATCAAAACCTTTCAGCACCTTTCCAAAATTTGTTTGACTCGGGACTAGGGTTTTCATCTAAGACGAACCCATTTAGTTGATGGTAGTTGCAGAGAGAAGTATGTACTGAAAGTAGAGACATAAAATAGAGGAATTTTGGTTGATTCAAATCAACCTTACCTGGACATATGCATACACGATGGAAAGGAAACCCAACAGCAGAATCGTTTTCTTTAATTTTCTACACTGCTATAGTCCTCACTAGGAGCTATGATATAAAATTCCTACTTTAGGACAGTGACACGAAACTTTGGTACGCTTCTTCTCTAGGTGCGGGTGGACAACCTTTAAGTTACACATTTTTAAAGTACAATGATTCCAAATAAGGTATTTGAAGAACCAAGTTGAGTGAACTTTGTGAGATTTTCATATTCTTTGGTATGACTGTCTATGATTCTTAAGCCATTCCATTTTCCTTCTCTGAATCTGGGTCGATTCTTTATTGCCGAAAAGTCAGTTTAGACAGACTAGATAGAACGCTGTCAAAACCGAGAACTACATATGTAGTAATTTTTTGTGGCTTGAGGTTAATTCATTTTGGTAATAAAAGATTTTTACATTAAAGCTTTTAATTTCATATTTCGTTGTATCTTTGATCTTTTGATTAATCTAGTTCTATAGAATAAGGACGTTTAGGAGGTAGCTTCCAGGTAGCTCCACAGTTTAGCGAAGGATTTCGTTTTCGATTGTTTTAGAGCTGAAATCTTTGTGGTTATTGCTGTTTCTAATATACCATTGTTGCAGAGCATGAAAAATTCTTCTTATTACTCTGTGAAGATGTTAACTATTGCACTATTGTTTATATTCCTACAATCCCGGAGTGTTATACAATACGTCCACACTGGGTTTATACATGTTTGTTTAAAAGCAGAGGCCAACACTGTAAAAAGTTAGAAATATTTCTTCTCCATTGAATTTTTTTTAATGAATGAAGAAATGCATTTGGTTTTAGTCGTCAAGTTCTTGTTACACTACAAAGCCTTCTCCAATTTTTTGGCAGTCTTTTGATTTAAGTTACTGCCAAGATAACAGTGTCGTCGGCAAAGATATGACCCTAAGTCCTTCCGTTTTACAAGGACTTGGCACTGCATATAAAACCTAAGGCTTTAAAAATATCTTTTACATACTTGCTAACAAACCGACGGGCATAGTTAATTGACTAATGCTCTGAGTAAGAGTTTATACGACTGGTCATATTACTATTTCCTTTATTATATAAAATTGGATGTTTCGAAGTAAAAACTGAACTATAAAACTATGTTGGTACCTACCTAAAAAAATTGACTTTTTCTCTGAACTAGGTATAGACAAAAAGTTTCATTCACACTGCCGACGGAAAGACTTAGTTATGCCTTACGCCAGGAATGAGTGGCAGTGTTTTTGAAAAGTTTAGTTTTTCTCATTGTAAATTATGCAAAAGACAAAAATACAATTTTTTTGAATTCTCAGAGTGTCATCTGTTCAGTCGAGTTAACTCACTTAAAATGGAACCTGTCTTCAAGACTAAAAAGCGTGGGAACCATAATTAGGACTTTCAACATTTCACATGTGTATTAGAAATAAGAGACCAATTAAAGAAAACCCATTTGCATAGAATATTGCTTAATGCAACTTTAAACATACTTAACCAAACCTTTACCATTGGTTCCCAGAAGTGTGCTCAGACACAAAATATACCTTTATTCGTTTTGTGGTTTCATAACAATACTCCGATGTGGGACAAATGAAAGGATTGATAATTTTCCGCCATTAATTTTTCATTAGCTCAATCGAAAAGTGGGTATTACTTAAATGAGTCAATTTGGAGTTCAGAATTCAATTTCAAAATTATTTTCATTTCCAATTATCCTACAAAATGTCTCATTCGAAATTTAATGTTTCACATTATTTATAAACAATAGTACTTGTGACGCATAGGACGCTATGAAACCCTTTCACATCTGCTTGCTGGGAATTTATCATTCGGTTCGAGTATTGAAAAACGCCATACCGCTGGCAATCATTATGTACATAATAACTTAATTTCATAAATGTATGTTGCGCAATTAGATATTTTATTGCTTGTATATGTTTGCACTTCATGTTACTTTTGCATCCTTTGAACCTATTCTTAATGTGATTGTGGTGGTTGGCTGATTTAAACAATTAGTACATATGTAGCTACTATCTACAAGCTACTAACCAACTAGTATCACTTGGCTCGGCTCGTCAATTACAGAGTAGAATACTAGGGGAGTTTATCCCCTCAGTAAAAATTCTGAAAAGAGGCGTGTGGCTATTGACAGTGAACATCATATTGTTCAAACACGCATGCAACTTTTCAATTCACTAATTTATTTCTTGAAACCACAAAGTCTTTCAGTTTTTTTCTTTTCTTTTTTTTGTTTCTTTTTTTGCTTTGTTGTGGTAATTAATTCTTGTTAAAACGCACACATTAGACATGCATTTTTAAAACCTAAAACCAAGTCAATAGCTAAAGAACAGTCATTTTCTTTTGTTTTTTTTTTCTCCTATTGTTATTGTCAAAGGAAAAGTACCCACAGTATGAAAAATATTAATTATTTTTTAAAACAGCTTGTTATCTTGTAAATTTTTTATAATCCAGTGGCTACAAATACATGGTAGAGTTTAAAAAAAAGTATACGAAAATCAAGGACTCTGTCAAGAGTTCGTCGCAGTTTTCGTATAAATAATTGAAAGAAATCAACATGACAGCACACTTTTTTATTAAAAAAAAAATGTATTTTACTGTTTTTACTCCGTTAAATTATAGTTAGAGCTTTATAAAGACAGCAAATTTATAGTTTCATACTGGGGACGACGAAATGGAACCTCCATTGCAAAATATATCATGCAATCTAGTTACGCAATCTGGCAGTAGAGTCGGTTGCTCTTAGCAAACAAGGCGCAGGACTGTTGACCAGAATTTTATGTCTTTGACACTGAGTTGGAAGGAGTCGAGCTTCAATCTTCTTGGATTGTCAAAAACTAAAGTTGACAGTAATATTACTTCTAATGGACAGTGGGCGCCGTGGGTCAGTTGTTAGTCACTTGCAAAACTCTGATAACCATCTGAATGTAAAAGTGTAGGGGGCTCAGTGGTTGTTTTACGCTCAGTGGTTTATTTTTTGACACTACCCACTTTCTCTGTCACTGCCCTGGGCTCATCCACCTAAGATTTAAATTTCTGGGGCGACACTTCTTCTGTGACCTTAAAGAATTATTCAACAGAACAATTAATGACATCTTGAACTTCATCAAATCTACTGGATGGTTTGGTGGTTCATATGAAAGAAATTTTTAAGACTAGGGCCTGCCCTGACCTGAGTGTGGCGATGTGAAATTTTTCCACTAGCCTTACAACGAACCTAACTTAACCTATACTCGTAAGTGTCATAAAAATAGTCCTTCGAACGCTGCATTATAGTATGTATGTCTCTTCCATTTTGTGGAAAATATAACACGCATAATACGAATAGAGACATGTCGCGTTACATATTTGTCATTTCATTATGCAATAAAGAAAGTCATTAGAAAATATGTTAAACTTTTTATGATCTTAAGTTGGTTTTAAAGGTTAAATTATTCAGTCAAGATGCCCGACAATCCAGTGCAATATTTAACGAATATATCGGTGAAAAAGACTACTATTCTGCCAGAAACAAATTAATTACACGAATGGAAGGGGTCCACTGTTTAATGCTGTATCCGAAAGGCGATTTGTTTTTTGAGAAGGTTTTCCATTTTAGGTGTTGTGTAGGAATTGAACCTGAAAACCATTGCACCTTAGTCCAACGCACTAACTACATGAGCCACGGAGTCCATCTTATCTAAGATGAGCTAAAAATTGCGAAATACCCGTACATGTACTGGAATATTGGGATAACTTAAGGTCGATTGGCAGCACTAACAGCCATTTGAATAGCAGGAAGGTTTGGGGTTATTACGTATATCAGATAAAGTCATCCTGAGTGCATCATGTCTTTGTTTCACGAAGATCGGATATGATGCCATTCTCATTCCAACACCACCACAATAGACGTGGGTCTATTTGATCCCAACGATAATATCGGGTGTTGAAGGATGTTACATGCAAAATTTTAAAACGCCTCTAAAAAGTGGGTTTGATATTTATTTTTGGATATCAAGTAAAATAGAAAAGTTACGAGAAAACAGGCGGATTGAAAAAAAAGTAACGCTTGTACTCCTTCTTTGCCTGAAACTTTCAGTTATGAGATTACATGCTCCAAACTCAGAGTTGAAAACCCAAAGGTCCTGGAAACTATCTACGGACATGGGTCAATTGTTTTTGCTACTGATACTGATACTTTATAGCTGATTCTCTATATTACCAACTCAGTATTAAACTTAATATAAGTACCTCTAGGATAAGGATGTCGATGGATGTCCTAACCAAAGGTGTTTTATACATAAAACGATCTCATAGTTAAATAGTTATTTCAGGGGATAAATACTCTAGATATACATATGTAGATACAAATGAGGGTTTAGTGTTTTTTAATTTCTTTAGGACAACATTCATTCCTGTCTTTCTTGTCGGTTTTGGAAATGAAAATATCAGTTTGTCAACTCCCGTGGTGGTTTCTAAAAACCAAAACTTAATTAATATTTGTCTAAAGTAAAATATCCATAACAATGAACACAACTGTTTTATCTTCAATCGATATCTAGTTGAAAGGATTCAAATGAAGTTGTACGTTTCTGGTGTTTTGAAGTTGTTAACAGTCACAAGCACAATATAAGAGAGAATATTCATTCGACTCACCTGGCATTGGTTCGGTTATTATAATTAAACTTGTCGCTCTATAATTATAATACAAGGGACTACTATGTGTTATCTTTCTCTACAGTGCGTGTAAGTTACCTATTTAAAATTGTCGATTGTTCTTTAATGTAATTATACCCAGTGCTGAAAGCCTTTAATTAATTCGTTTCAATTAAGCCTGAAACAATTGGTCAATAACATTTGTGTACATGTTTGACGACGAAAATGAAACGACCACTTTAAATACTTGTTTCTTAGTCACACAACAATAGAAATACTCGTACCCTCCGAAAGGGTTGAGTTGAGTCTGTTGTCCTTGCAGATGGTTTTTGAACCACATTTTTTGAAAGAATGGCTGAAGGACTCTAATTTGGAGCATGCATCTCTCGTGCGAGTTATTAAATGTAATTAACCAATCTAAGCACGGCGGCGGTATTCTTTCTTAGAATATGTCAATCGGCTGACATACATACATATATACACAGACATATGTTCGATGAATAATAAGTGGGGGCGCCTAAATAAAAATGCGAAACCCATTAACCCGACAAGGGTTTAGTTCAGGTATCATGCAATTTTACAATTGCTCCTTTGCTAGTCCACTTAAAATCGAATTATGGTAGGTTCTACCCGCTGCACATGTTGCACGATAGGCAATCCAGACAAAAGCAAAAATAAAAAAAAAATAAAATACTTGACAACAATACTTTCATTGAGTTTAATGACAGACAATGGTCCAAAAGGGTAACTTCCTATAAATTTCGCTCGCTCGGAAGACCACCTTCATCATCTGTACTCGTAAAGGTAGGGAATTCCTTGTGTGAATTGTGGACTCAATTCATCTCACGTATCAAATCGGTTCAATAGACACCCAAAGGAAGCGAACGGCAGGTTGCCTTACCAACGCACCTTATATGTCAGACAGCCCTGCGATGAGATAAATACGATAGCAAGTGATTATCCTTATTATCCTTTTTGAAGTGGTATCGTATTTCCTTCGAACTCCAGCGCAATGCTGAGTGTGGTGTTTGGTTCAGTATTGCCGCTCCCACGATGTGAAGAGTTTCAAATGATTTCAAAACTTTGACATCATGTTCTGACATTGGAGTGAAGCACCTTTGATAGAAAACTATACGTATGTATGTAGGCAGGAAGTGGTAATATTTTTTTTCCATCAGACAATGAAAACAAGCATCTTTCTTTGATCAGTGGACAAATTAGCCTACTCTCGATCATCAAGTAGTCGGCTAGAGTTTCTTAATCGTGAAGATTGAGATTTCAGATTACGTCTAGTAAGAGAAAAAGGATAAATGTGTAATAGAGGACTGTCGAGTCGCGAAAAGAGAGGATCTCGCTTTTTATTACATTACCTACATATGTATGTCGACTCTCTTAATTTAAGTTCAGAACGCATTTACTCCACAAAGTATCTTAAAGACAATTGTTCACAGTAGCTAGTCCAATAAGATGTTCACCATAAATCAACCAATGGATGTATAAATAATAGACAAATGTCTAACGACATGACATACGAGTATTAACTGATACTTAAGTGAACAAAGAAATCCAACAGATTAATGAAATTAAACTCTGTGGGTGTCCCCACCGAAAGCTGTGCGTTGAATTGAAATACAATGCTGCCTTGGACTAACCCCTGAATTTGCCACAATAGTGACAGGGAAATTAATGGATTTGTTTTAAAAATCTTTATTAACATACGAACATACGAGCACAAATCCAGCATGCGCATACACATGCATATGTTTGTATGTACATACATACAAATTTACATGGATATGTAGATTTCAAAACAGAAAGGGAAATACTTTACACGTGTTTTTGAAAATTTGGCGTTTGAAGAAATTCGTTTCTTGTATCATAGAACTGTTTATACTATTTTTTGTAACCGTATGCCAATTATCACTGTACCTTCTTGGTTTGATTTGGTTAAAGTTGCTGTCAGCTTAGAAATGCCAACACACTTAGACCGCTACCTACACTTTCTCGCTACCTATACGCTTCAGATGAACAGTGAGACAAGAAAGTTTAAATCTAAGTTTATCAAAAGGGTCATACGTGAAACTTCCTTTTGCGGGAGAGAGTTAGGCAGAAACAAGGAAAGTGAGTAATTGTTCTTCTTCTTTTTAGCCCGAATGCTACAACAATGTGTCTCGTAGTGATACCTGCAATGGTCCCATTATGCCATTTACTGAGAAAAATCAAGATTTTAGAGCGTTTTAAATTGAGCTTTGGCCAAATTTTGTTTCGCTTGGTGGTGCACTTGTCCACCTAAGATCTGTTCTCTCGATAGAATCCAGCTTTAGAGTTAGTTTGCAAGTAGCGGTTGGCAAAATGGGTCCGGCGAGTTCATCGGACCTACAATTTCCTGGACGGCATCGAACAAAGATGAATATTGTACTGATCATCCATTTCCGTGAGAGACGATAGGACGATTGCAAGAATGTGATCCCAAGATACGATATCTTTAATCGCCATTATTCCCGGCTGGAACACGGTATAATGATTTGATAAAAGTAAAGTTTAAAATTAAAACTGTCGGAGAAAACACTTCCACCAACTCCGACCTTAGTTTAAGAACTGTCAGTGTATAAGTGAATTGACTCATGTTTCAAAAGCAAATCTACATTCCAGTGATCTGGAATGGATGGTATCGACAAAGTTCTTGTTATTTACCTTCGTACTTATCTTACAAAATACGAAAAAAATACCACAGTTTTGCATGCGTCAAGAATGATCTACATTTTTTCTACCAGCTTAACTTGTGATACACTGTAAGACTCCAACTAGATACAATTGTTGCCTAAAGTATGTGCATCTTGATTTCTGTCTGAGACGGGACTTGTTATGGGTCTTCGATTATATAATTTTTTTAAAGAGGACAACTTGTTTGTCTTTTATCAGATGTACAAATTTCAGAGTACATCATTATATTTCGCATGTGTTTCAAAAGCAGAATACTGCTTAGGACTGATATGAGTATGTACTCTGTTCTTCCACAGAGATTAGCATTGCGCTTTGTTCTACGAAGATATATATAAGATTTCGACATTGATTACATTGTCTAATGCTCTCTCTAACTAGTCGCTTTGGCTCTTTTTGTCTAAAGTTAATATACTTGGAACCTTTATCATGTTTAAATTTTAACATCATTTTTCAAGAATACTTAAAATATCGACTAAAGTAATGACAATAACCTCCATTCTTTCTAAACTTTCAAAAGTAAGCCATTTCGGCTTTATAGCGACCAATATAAGTCCCGAGGTCCAACTTAAATAGGATTTGTTTTGATTTATAACACGTCCAGCCTTTTTCCCATATTTGAGTCATTCTTCTGAAAGCATCCAGTTTTAATAGATCTTGGGAACTTATCCAAGTTTTGTTATTTAGACAAGGGAGTCCTTTCAGCTTTGTAGTATTCCGTAGTGCATACGCTGGGACCCAGCAAAGGTGAATGTTGAACTGCTTAACGATTGATACATACATACATATAGATAGATAGATAGATATTTCATTTCGTGGTTAGTGTGCTGAACGACGGAGCGAGGGTTTCGAGGTTCGATTCCCAGACAAGACACATAAAAGTTTTTTTCCGAGCGTATACTTGCCATCAAATTAGCCGTCGGATGCGTCATTAAAAAGTAGGCCCCTTTCTTCCATTCCTGTAAACGAATGGTTGTGAGAATCTTGACCCTTGGTCTCATGAACCTGATGCTCAAAATATTTGCATTTTGTATATAAAAACTTAAAATGCTACATAATTCGTAACCACACATCGATTGCGTGTCTTCGTTACCGGGTCACCGAGCACTTAGGCAAATATATTAAAGTGTAAATATGCGGTGAAAGTACATTAACAAGTCGTTCACAACGTAGACTAAGAATCTTTGTGGTATAAACTCTTCAGCACTATGGTAAAACATCTAAGTATTTATCTTAGATGCCTGAAATGCTCCACTGACTTTTGAATGCAATTTTCTTTAAATTAATAAGCGTAGATACGTATGTACATATATTATGGACCCTGAATAACATACATATGAACATATCTGATCTTCAGTCGTTCAACAAACCCGTACACTATTCCAAAGGATAAATTATGTAGTCTCCTCTCCCCAGATGTCTGAACTCCACGCACCTCTGACATTTAATTAAATTTTTTTCGAGCATTTCCCAAACCACAAGCATCTATTCCGGGTCGCTATGATAGCCCAATGGATTATCATTAACCAAAATAGTCAATCAATTACTTTTGTAAATATCCAACAACTTAATGTAAACAATGTGTGAACGCATCGCGACACTGATGTACACGTACTTAAGGAGTCCCAATCCCGAACCGCTCATCCACTTTGTCGTCATTATCATCTGGTGTTGATGTTTTAATTATCTGACACATTTTTTTTTTGTCCTCGGCTACGCATTCTAAACACAGATGTACTGTATGCCATTTAACTCTTCAAGAAGATATTTTCAAGAGGACATAAATTATTCGAGGACTATAAATCTATGTGAGAATAACCGAAATTGTGTTATGTACAACATTCAGCCGTTCGTCGGAAACCAGAAACAGAAAATGAACATTTCCGGGCCTGGAATTGTTGTGCCATACGGTCCCTTTTCTTCGTGAAGTTAGTATCATTAATCAGAACCGTCCTAAGCAAGCAGCCAAAAAATTTACTTATTTTTTTTTTCTCTCCAAAGTCCTCATTGAATATCATATTCAAATATAGGTACAGCTCCTAACAGCGGGTGGTTGTGTAACGACGACACCCACAAACACTGTCTTATCCCATTGTTTTGCTTTATCAAGCAATAAATTAAAACTTAATTTAAAAATTGTTCAGCATTCGCGATTAAAGATTCGAGATGTAAATTCAATATTCCCATTACTTTATCCCGAAGGTATCTAGATAATATTTGACAGTAATTACCTATGATAGGTGTTAACTTCGTCAACAAAGCTTAACCTCTGTTTAGCGTTCAAAACTCACCTTCTCTAATTGTTGTGAAAAGTTGGAACACACAATGCTGTCTGGTAGCACCCAGTCACAACACAAAAAGGGAGATTCCGTGCCACCCCTATGATTCACCCTCGTCACAATAAATTCGCAAAGCGTATAAACAAATCCCAGTAATGAAATCTAAATCCAGTGGCAGTCACAGTTTAGTCGCTTAAATAACTTCCTCTTCACCATCCACATCGTAATTTTGAGCATATTTCACGAGACCACCCCCTTTTTGGTTGGTGTTCGATGTAGACATTCACCCTAATGGCTTCACAATGAGACTTTGTGGGTGGCTGGGATGGAAACGCCGCAAAATTTCGATCTTTATGGCGCTAAGGGGGATGGAGCTAACGAAATTCTTACGAGTATATCGCAAGGATGGAATCACCATAAACTGCACTTTTTTTGTCATTAGGAAGAATAAATATTTAATTGAAGACAGATTGAACGATAAAGCTGAAAGAGGGTGGTTTGTTTGACGTTTTTGCGTCGGCAAAATATATTGACAAGAAATGAAAACAATTTCGAGATGAGGACATAAGTGAATTTCTGTCTCTGGGTTGGTGATTTATTTTTGAAGTACGACGGGATGATTTCCCGATTGAAATGCCCTTGAAAAGTCGGAATATTTTACGCATTTGAGGATGCCCTGTTCTGAAAACCGGAAAGTATGTTTATATTTGATTTTTGTATTGCTGCGACCTAAGAAGGGTGAACGAATGCAATCAAGCTTGGCATATGTGTACATGTACAGGTAGGAGTTGACTCGGCAGTCCTAATTTGCCAGGTCTAACATCCGACTGAGTGTGTTGGACTAATGTGCGAGTGAGAAGGTTCAATTGATTGAGATCAAATAGTGTTTGTATTTCTTGGAAGCAGAAATTAGAAGTGTAGTTCCCAATGTGCGTTCCAAATTAGTTGCTTACTCATGCTCAACCCAAAGAAACACCTGCACTACTACAGATTATCTAGGTATCCACTATTGTCGACACGCATCGCAACGATCATAAATCTAATCAAAAGACACAACTTTACATTTCTACTCAATTAAGCATATAATTTAATTTTGTGCGCTCAAAAATGGCATACTTCCAAAATATGTATTATATTAAAACAAAACCTCAAATATGTACTCTGTCGGGTGGAATATTGAATGTCATTCATCACGCTATTCACAGCAGCTGTTGTTATACTTGCCTCTAAGATAAAAAGAAATATATCTAAATACGTCATCAGCTAGTTGCGATTTGGAAGCCTTTCTAAACTTTCTGACTTTACAGAATGTGTGACATGAAATGCCATGTTCTGAGATCGTTGAGTTTCGTACATATAGTATTCTATTTATTCAAACTAGGGTGCATAGATGGAGAAACTTTGTTAGCGGTCCTAGTCAAATGTTGTCATTTTCCTGGACAAAACATAGTAAGGGTATTCACAAAACTTCGTAAAATCATTATAAACGTGGTAAGCTTGGTTATATCAAAATATGTATAGCAATCTTTTCCCAAAAGTTGCTAGGCTAACGACATGAATTTTCTGTAGCACTACGCATTTCAATGAAAGTTTAAGCGATTGTGATTTTGAGACTAAAGTGTCTATCACTTTACGTAAGCAACTGTACTGTGGGTCCGGCAATTCCGTCTGTCTGTCTCTCTGTATGGTCACCTGCAGCCTAAACGACTGAACGGATTCGCTCCAAACTTCATATCTGTGATCCGTGGGTTCACACCTCGAGGCGAAATTGGAATTTTAATATTGGATGGTTATAAGGAAAATGCAAAGTAATGCAGTACTAAATTTTGGAATTGCCACGCCTACTTTTTGCACATTTATTTTTGTGCAAAATGTTGACTAGAAATCGAAAAAAAATTGTTAAAATAAAATTTCTAGGCCTTGAAGTTTTTTATAATTTGCTTTGGGACCATATATGACCACGAACACTTTTTAAGAGTACGACGAGTCATACATTTTATTCTCTTAAAGGATAGCCTTATGACTTGTAACCATTGCTAAGTTGTTTCCCTTGAAAACTTTTTATTTTGGAAAATATCAAATTTCTTATTATGTAGTAAATTTGACTGAACGTTCATATAAACCACGTCATTAACAAGACACGTTTAAACAGATTCTCAAAAACTTAACTTCTGTATCTATGTACATTTGCCATTAGTTGGTTTTTAAGTCTCAATTCATAATAATGTGATTGATTTAGAAAAGATTGTTGAACTCTTTTTATAATTTAAAAACCACTGAAATCGCTGCTCTTTAAACCTATACGTACTGTGGAAAATTGTTTAAAATTGCTCCATTATACTCAAATATTTATGTACATTTATATATAAACATTATTTGCGAAACGTCATTTTTTAAAGGCACTCGTTCGAATAATCACTGTTGAGACGATAATATCTCTCCAAAAGATTTTAAAATACGACCTCCTGTACCCATGATACCAATTAAACCAAGCAAATAGTTTAACTAAAACTGTCCTTAAAAAATTATTATAACAATGGCAGTGACCGTTTAATAGTCACGCAGGCACGAACGTACTACTTCCATAAATCATAGATACTATTTATATATGTACATATGTCCGAATATATTATTTTTAGCAATTTTCTAAAGGTTCCTTCTATAAAAGTGCAAGCATAGATATATATGTATTAGGTAATAACTTTTTCATTTTATTTGTTTCGTTCAACATTATACACAATAAAGACTTTAATAATTACACTTATATAATTTATTCTACTTATCTGGGGATAAAAGGTTTTTCTTTTACTTGTTTTTATTTTAATTTTAAATTTTAGCCACTTAACAATTTTTATTTTCTTAAATAACAATTAGTTAAAAATAAATCGAACTCTACAATTCGATACACAATTTTTCGCTCATCCTGTTGTACTAAAATATGATCAAACGATATAAAATAAATATTATGGTAGTTTAGTAGGCTAGAAAAAAAAAAATAAATGTTTTAGATTTATTATTAGCTATGCGTTTTATTTTTAGTATGTACACACGGACTTTGTGTTATAAATAAAATACGAGAACTAGACTACAATTATTAGATTAGAGAATTATTAATTATTTTGAGATAATAAATCTTAATTTATTCAAGAACAGAGCCTTTGTATAGATATTTTACAGCATTTTATATATACACATTAACCGATACAATTGTTTGCTTTAATAAATTTTGGTTTAGCTAAATGATGTTGACATTGCAACGACATTTATGTATTTTTAATATATTTACTTTACTTATTTACATAGCCAGACAAATGTCTATTTTATTTTCAAAAATACCCTGAATTTTTGTAATTTGTGTGCTTGGGATGGGGATAGATGCGATCGTGTGGATTCTTGTGCTTAGATTAAGTTGGGGCATGCCATGTGAAGGCTGCTTAAAAGGACCCTACGCCACTGCTTTGATTGACGGCAAATATGAAGGGCCCTAATGAACCTCAAGCCATCGGGGGTGGTGGCTTCACATCCATCTGATTGTGGTGATCCATATTTGGACTGGGCGCATGATGATGGTGTTGAGAGGGATGCTGTTGCATCACCGGTGAACTGCCCATGTGATGAGGCATACCTGCATTCATGGTTTGGTGGGTTGGTGTCCCTGGATGACTACTATGATGCATTACTTCGGATTGATTGGTCTCCTCTGAGTCACTACAGGATTCTGAAGAGCCTTTCTTTATGTTATTATTTGTACCGTTGTGTGTCTTAACATGCTTTGCGAGGTGATCGCTACGCATAAACCGTTTGTTGCACACGGGACAAGCAAATCGTTTCTCACCTGTATGTGTCCGGAGATGACGTTGCAGCTCATCGGATCTCGTGAATCTCTTTCCACAGAACAGCCAATTGCACACGAATGGCCTTTCACCAGTGTGCCACCTAAGGTGTGCTTTTAAGTGACTAGTTTTGCCGTAAACTTTACCACATCCGGGAATGTGGCACGAATGGATATTCTTCTTGCGTAGGTGAACTCCAGCGGGACCAAGGCGTTCTGCTTCCTGACAGTTGGGACAATCGCAGGTGGCGCGTCCCGCATATCTTCGTTGTGAACGAGGCGAGGGTGTTGACGGTGTTGCCGCCTGACCCGATGCCGTGGCTGGTGACGAATGAGGTAACGTAAAGCCACCGACGCCCTGTCCAGGCAGCATACTTTTGTACGTATCCTGCAGCAAATGCTGACCAGATCCCAGAAGGTGGGCTGTATTCGACAGCGAATGTGTCAACGATGAATAATCTGAACCAGCGGTTGCATAATTTGCCATCGTGGAGTGCATACCAGCGCCACCCATATCCAACCAACTGCCCGCAGCACTATGCATGTCCCACCACCCGGAATTAACGCCTTCAGTGGCAGCTTTGTGTGACGCGGTGACCGCATTAAAGGGCCAATCATATGGATGCCTCGAATATACAGAACCGAAAGTGGTACCCTCCACTTTGCCCAGCAATCCCTGGTGCATGTGATGATTCTCTGCTACACTGGGTGAGGTGGTAGCACTTGGGAAGTACAGATCACTACCATATGAGGGATTGGTTACTGCAGAGCAGGACGATGTAATCGGTCGGCTATAAGGATAAAGGCTGAAATTAATTTCCCATTTGTAACCGGGACCAATTGAATTGGGAATTTGTCACAGAAATTTACCTGGCTGTGATATTGACCATCGTGTTGATTGTGCTGGACGGAAGGCTTCTTGCAACCGATGTACCTATACTTGATGTCACTGATGGTGATGTGGAAATAGTACATGGTGAGTGCTGACCCGTGCCAATGCTTGGTGTGTTTCCTCCACCGGAAGAGGACGTTGGACTCTTCTTCCACGGATGAAAGCCTTTACCAACAGCAGCATCAGCCAGCGGTGGAGGTGATTTGTTCGACAGTTTGTTGCACTGGGCGGCCAACATAGCTAACGGTGTTCCACGTAGACCCGGATGATCCTGAAATCAAAAATAAAAACAAATAAATAAATCGTGTTCCATACACTTTTTTTTTTTGAATGCAAGAGGAGTGAGTCAAAGGGAAAACATTTGTGTATCTGCTTTAGAACCTTCTTCTCCAAAAATGTTTCAAACAGGTAGTCAAAATCTTTGTCTATCTGTTCCATCATATTGTATACAGGTTTACGTACATATGTGGGCATGTATAACATAGTAGAGTATCCAGATTTTTCGTAGATCTAGAGCCAATTTAGCTTCTGTACTTCAACGATCCTTTTCGCCACTTCCTATGGAGTACCGCCCTGTATTACACGTTATCAATGCTCTTCCAAACCATAACTCAAATAGTGTGAAGTAATAAACAACCAAAACCATCTTTAAAGTAGCACTGCCAACGACACTAGTCTACGAGAGTAATTTTAATATTTATGCGACTGATTTGATGAATATCTTATAAAATCAAATTAAACCGCCTGATTTGTAGCGCCAGGTTTTCGATTCAATTCCCCATACACACAGACATTGTAGAGACATGGGAACATCCGACAGCGACAGGTAATTAATTCATTCGGTTCGAATGTAATTACAAACCAAAACTAATCGAACCATCTTCCCATCATCGTTGTCGGCTACTCTTTTAGTCGTTAACCTTATCTCATCCAGAGTGTCGGCGATGTTGTTTAGATATGATACACCTGACCACACGAGGTAATGGAAAATGTCTTTTTGTGATTTATATTTGGGTGCAGGCGCTTTGCTAATTTATCTGAACTCCGTCTACTGAGCTGACCGCAGCAACAAAGTTGATGCCGAAAATCTCACACATAGTCGTACTCGTAAAAGGTGAAAAGATCAAATGCACCGTGAACGTAGCGGTGGTCCGTCCCTTGGCGGCCAATACAATAGCTGAGTTGTCATCATTTTCACAGCAGGGCCCAGCTAAGCAGGTCAGTTAATGAGCAGTAAACTTTGGAAAAATCTATATCAGGCACTGACCAATTTGAAAGAGCGTGTTTTTAAGATTTATCACACAATAGAACAAGAGCGCGGTATCTTTTATTCGAATGAGAATGTATCGCCACCGCCCCAGACAAACGAGCGAATATACTGGCGCCGTAGCTCGTTTATACTGCATGTGCAGCAAGTAACCTTGATCGATTAATCAAATCAAATGGGTGTACGACTTTCGTCTACTACCTACCATATACGGAGATAGAACCGGCACTATAATTGGACCAATTAAATAACCTTAACCACTCACTGACTTCGTGCACGATTTCGTGCAAGATAGAATAGTGCACCATTGAGATGCGTTTGTAATCCTGGGGAGCAACCTGCTTCTTCTATCTTTGTTGCATAGTTAGCCATCTGCATATTCATTGAAGTAGGTATATGCACGAAATTGGTTAGTTGCTTTGGGTAGAAGTCGGTGCGGAGCTGTGCCAACCAACGGTGGGCATCAATTGTCAGTCACTCAGCTACCAACTGATTATGTGTTATGTGGCAGAACTATTGACTAAAATTATATAAACTCTAGCTTCTTGGTTGCATTGGAATACGGAAATGTATAGCATAGCACATACACATACAGTAGGTACCATGAAACAAGTTTGTTTGAAGAAGCCTCATGTTGTTCGAGAGGTGCACTTCTTTTGACTTAACTAATAATTTCACACGTGGTGCTATCGCTTCATCCGGGTTTTTGCAATTTTCTTGTTTACGTGCACATATGCATGCCTATGTTGTGTGTAGGAAACGTAGATCGTTGGATACTAAAAGAAGAAGTTGAGAGATATTTGTATAGAACTTGAAATAGTGAGTCGTACTTCAAAATACAAATACGGAACAGATCGATGACATCCGTTGCTGTCATTGTGAGCAGTAGTAGGATTAGATTGGCAAGTCTAATCTTATGTCACTTTATTGCCTTGTTCATGGTACCAAGCATCATTAAGTCCTATTCTTGAAAATGTATGTCAATATTTTGACCTCCGTCCTTCCACTGCAAAAAACCAAATTATAGTTTGAGAAAAGAACAAACGCCGACCTTGAGTCTTTCTTTCTTCTCGAGTCTTAGCATTATGTAAGTGAAAAAACGAAGGGATGCCAAAACTGTTTTGGTACGCATAACTTCGTTGTCATGAACTGGATCATTGATTCCTGTCGTTGTTTATAGAATCACTATTGAATTGCAAAGGCTGTGTTATAAACTTTACCGGATTTAATGGTCTTTAACTGGTTTTAACATTGTTGTAAGAGTTGATGTTGGATATGTACAACCTCTTCTGCAGCCTGTAACTTCTGCAGCCTGTAACTAACAGAAAGTAACTTTTTTTCTACGACGGTGGTCCTTTCGCCATAATCGTTGCAAAACTTCGTAGCATATCACGACAAGAAGTACATGAACGAGTGCAGGTTAGATTGACTTTGCTAAACATAATAATGGAAAGGATTGGCAACCAGACCATGTTCATGATTGGTCTCGGCAGGCCTAAAATTGCTAAATTTTCAAAAGACACTGAACATACCCTAGAAATTTGGTCCACTAGGAATGCGCTTAAAGTTGGAATTGTTGTGAATGAAGAAAGTGTCGTAGCCATTTAAGTCACTCGTACATAGAGTGGGGAGAGAATTGAAGGCTCTACAGACAGGAGATAGCAAACTTCATGATCTGTCAACTTGCTTATATACAGAGGATAAAAGTGGACAATAAGCCAAAGAAAACTAAAAATAATTAAATTCATTTTTGGAATTAAAATTGTATCATGAAATATGTCTCTTTTTTGTGTCGCCTGTCAAATTCCCGTACCGAATGTCTCAAGCCCACAGAAGTTAAACGAAAACTTGACAAAAGCAAACATCACTGCCCTGCAACACTATTTCCATAAAATAAAACATGGCGTAAGGTCATCCAAGGTTATTATGGTCAGACCTTAAGTCATTAGAACTTTATGGAATTTTGGTCATCACGTTTCCTTAAGATGTTACTTCCCGCAAACCAAAACAAAATTTGCCACTTAGATGGGTCTTGCAATAAGACTATGAACCTAAACATATGTATGTCTAGGTTGGCACAGATATTCGTCCTAAAGCAGAAAGTTACGCTCATGGAATGGCCATCACAATCTCCGCCCTGAAGCCAATATAACATCTATGGACTGATTTGAGGAAGGCTGTAGGCAGACACTAAACAAAATATTAAGCAGAGTTGTGGGATATAATTCAAAGAAAGTGGCTTAATATCGCACGTTGCCGAGAGTTAAAAGATGTATTGTAATAGATACTTGGCGCTACAGGTCGATGGGACCCTGGGCCTAGCTTCTCACTACCATATGTGTTTTTTGCGTGTTATATTCTTTACACGAATGGAAGGGGCCTACTGTTTAATGCCGTGTCCGAAGGGCAATTTGTTATTTGAGAAGCTTTCTCAGGACAGTTTTACTCTCGGATGTTTGTCAGACGTTCGCGAGAGGTGGGGCCGTGAAAAAAACTTTTAGGTGTTCCCCGACTGGGATTCGATCTCGAACCCCTTGCTCCACAGTCCAACGCACTAACCACTGAGCCACGGCGTCGACATAGACATGTATTGCAGTAAAAATAAAGGCAAAGCAAACAAATATTAAGGATTTGTTTCAGTTTCATGGGTAAAAATGAGAAATTGATGAATTTTGAATTATTTTTCTATATGTATGTCACTATTGTACTGTCCAACTGGCTTTTTTTTTTATTTATCAAAACTGAGTTAAGAACTTTTTTCCGCAATAAGCTCCTACCTTCACATATTTTATTTTATTTATAAGATTTTCAACTTTTTTCATGAATGCTCATGTGTCTCTATTTTAATGTCCATGGCTGTATGTTGTTTCTTTTTTTCCGGAACCGGTCTGCCGGTGGACATGTTTTCTTGAAATCTTGAGAATCATCAGACTTGAAGTGTCAAAGTTTAACTACTGCTAGATCTGCTAGAGCATTAAGATGAAAGGGGCTTACTATTTAACTCCATTTCCGATGTTCAATTTTTGTTTTGAAAACCTTTTTTTATGAGAGTTTTACTTTCACATGCTCGTAAGATCTGGGACCGTGTGAAAAACTGTTTGGTATTGGGTTTCAAAACAGCTCTTACCGAGATACCAAGGTACGTATGTAGCTTTTTTCTCCCTTTTAAGGTTTTGAAATTTAAGAACACTTTGGCTGTGGCTCATTCGTCCGCCTTATACTATACTCGTAAAGGCCGTGTGTCACTCCGCATTTTTGAAATGTCATTGAAAAAATGCTTGCAAATAAATTACATTGTTTTAGCGAACAAGTTTTAGAATAAATTTAAAAGTAACTCAAATAATTAAGCTAGTTGATTAAAGGTGATCGATTAACTTAATATAATCCAAGATTTTTGAGCTTTTTATCCTCCAGCTACGAGTAAACATATTCCTCTACACAGAGCTATTTTCATTATCCAATGGCATGGAAAATGAGATGATGGTTTCACGTCTCCACGTTTTCACCTCTTTTACGGTACAAAATTGGACTCTTTGCACGTTACCAGTTACCGCACACAGCAGAGAAGGCGGACCAGTAAGAATGGTATTGCTTGTGTGCAGGGGTATCATTACACGAACAATTCATTGTGGGTTGCGGTTTGCCATATTACTTATTCCATTTAAGGAAAAGTCAACAAAATAAAAAAAAAAAGAGTTTCACCCTCGTTAAAAACGTACCAAATGAAATAGTAGTCGCGGTCCCATTCGTCGTTACAGTTGAACATTCACAAATATTTCAAAACCCAGCAATAACGACCCAATGTTTGCCGGAGCGTAAAGTTGCACTTGATCCAGTCACAGCCATGAAGTGGGAATCCCGTCGGCAATTGAACAAAGTTCGTTAAGGCCAGTACCATTTGTGAAAGTACTTTGCACTTTCCCACACTTGGCGCGCATTTTAATTGCTTGTACAGACATTAAAGGTGAACCCCCAAAAACGGTAGGTCTTAAGCACCAACTCAATCCTTTTAACCAACGGCAAATGACTCCATTTGCTGGTATGTATGTTTGTATGTACATAGATAGGTACTGGACTACTGGAGGTTAGTTGACTTACCCGTAGCTGCTCCCCAATCACATTTCGAACCAGACAATCTGCATAAACGATTTTTCATTCGATCGCTGCTGGTCGCAGGAGTGCTTCGATGAAGAAATGGAGAAAGAGGAAGCATACTTTTCCACCATCACCACCAACCACCATCACCACCTTGGTACTCAAAGGGAGTTTCTTCAATTAGCGCTCCGCTCCCAGTTATTAACTTCTCGTCAGTTTTAATTAAGCACCCACTTTTGAACTGCCGCATGGTGTGGTGTCTATGCGCCCCATTGTACTTATAATTGCACCAACAACTGGAATGTGCAGTACTTGAAATAGTTGCATGACCGAAAGGGCGTGTTCTAGGATACTGCTTACAGAAAGTGTAAAACTTTACCTACATATCTACATACATACTTTATGTTATGTAAGAGTGGTTTAGTAGTTTAAATTTCACTTTTGAATCTCTGTTGTTCTTAAGAGTCCACAGCCAAACGGCTGGCGTGGGAACTCGCCGAAGACGAATTACTGGCTGGCACAGCCAAATCAATGATATTGCAGATTGACTCTGGCCACGATGAAGATAGCTCTATATATCATAATGATGTTCATGATGGGTTCTGTTGAGGGTTCTTTTTAATTTTCTCTTCCTTGGAAAAACGTACGAGCCGAAATTAAAAACACACTCACACACAAAACTCATTAAGAACGCGAAAAAGTTCATTTAGTTGAGTGAGGTTTCGAAAAACGTTAATGGAGCTCGCTGTTAGTAGTTGCTGGTGCTCTGGCTCTCGGTTCTTGGTTCTTGGCTGTTGGCTGTTGGCTCCCTCCATCATAAATATTAAACTGACTGAAAGTTAGCAGATAATTACGCGAAGCTACTCCAACTAACACCGACTGATATCGCCGAAAAAACCAGCAAAAAACCAGCAAAAAAAAAAAATAAACGACAACAACAAAGATGATGAAGAACATAGAACAGACGCAGCCAGCGCAGACCCCAAGTTTCGTGAAAATATTATTACGAGACTTAATAGCGGCAGATGATCCTATTGGATCCGTTAAAGTCCACGCTGGCTGTGTATAGTTTGTATGAAGGACATATTAAGTGATTGCATTAATTGGATTTCGGCATCTCACGTTGCGTAATTTCGTCTGCCAGTTGGAGATACGAATATGAGTATGGTTGGGCCTCGCTGGTCATTATTTTAATTTAGCTATGCCAAGTCTGATAACTTGCATACATATTGCTAAGGTTGCGGGTTATTCTGTGTAATTGCAAGGAATTTGGGTCACTTGTGACTCGGGTCATATAACTTGATATTAGATACCCCCCCAATCCGGGCAAAAGTGGTGGAACTAGTTTGCAACACGTAGTTCGAGTATAATTGATTTTGTTTTCAAGTAGATTGCCTTTTTCAACTGATTAATTCAACATGGGAAAATTAAAATTTATTCACTGTAATTTAAGCATAAGCAATTCACCGTTATGAGCAAGTTTCCAAATTCCCCTCCGCCCTCCGCCGCGTCGTCAGTCAGTTGGCGTAAAGTGTTAACAAAAACTCTGAGCCTCTGTGGTTGTTGGCGCGTAGAAATTTAATGCTGGCGCCGGAATAAAATCTCTGGATGGATGATGCACACACACACACACACACGCACACAAGCCATCTTAAGTGGTTGGATGCTATAAAAAGGAGTGTTCGATTCTTTTGTTCTCCGTAATGTTTTCTTTCTTTTTTTGTTTCGTTTAAGTTATTAATTCCAATATTCAAATGGCCAGCCACTCAGTGTATACACAAACCAACAAACATATATAAATAATTTTTTGAATTGCTTTAGAAAAGTTGCCTCAAAGTTAAATCCAATTAGTAACCCATTAACAATACAAAACGAAAGGTTTATTTAAATTTTAATTTAATTACAGGCAAATTGGCCGAAGCAGCAAGTAGAGTTCACCATGTGTTCACAGCCACAAATCTATTGCATTTTAACTTGGCCATATAGAGAGAATTTATAGTTTTTGTGTTTTCGACCTCAAAGTTTTAGAGAGACCCAGAGTGAATGTGAGTTGCCACCTTTAACGGAGCCATCTACCTATAGTTCGAAGACGCTTAAACACTTACGTAATTGTAGAGACTTGTAAGAGTAAAGTTCAGAGAAAATTCCTGGTCTGATCAAATGGCCCAGAGATTATGGATTTCACGTTAACATGAACAGATCTTGTACTTTTCAGCAGAAAATATAAGATACCACTCCTTAGGGTCGCTCGATATCTCTCGGTATTGTATTAAACAAAATGCTAAATTGGAAACTCTTCGTTTGCAAGAGAACTGCTAAAAAAAAGGACACTGAAACTAACAATGATGTACATATTATGATGGTCAAATCCATCCTTACGCTCCTGTATGGTGGAAGCTAAGATAAAGAGCAGAATACGGGGCGTGTTTGTCGGGATTTGCACTGACATCACTGATGCCCTGCTCACTACCACTAGATTTAAAAATATACATATTTACAAGATAGTAACGTTGGCCTCTTTATAACCAACAATCAGGGGCTTGGATCCATTCTTAGAAAATCCTTTTCGGATATCCAAATCAAATGAAATCATTGGTAGCCCCGACTTCCATAGATCATACAAAATAGTAATCCTGAACGGGAGGAATGTCACATGAAGGTGATATCTTTTTAAAATGAAATGGCGATATGCACAGATAGTTCAAAAAAACGATACACAGTCGAGAGACATAAGCGTACTTCATAAGCGAGGTTCAAGCTGCGGAATTACTTGAGACGGGAACGAATCAGTCGATGTACTAGCCACTATTAGGTCTACATAATCACTAACCTGAGTGGGTAGGATTATTCGTGTTGGAATCATCAACATGGCTAACCTAAGTGGGTCTTGTGGTCAATATTCGATTAGGAAAATGTGGTAAAATTATAAAATTAAGCAGATCACGAATAAGAATAGCGATAGAGATACTTTCTGGCCATTGGTTTCTAAAGAAGTAGGCTAAATCCTTGTAGAGCTTAGTAAAAATATGATGAAACCAGTTTGAAAATCGAGCTCTAGATCAGTGAGAGACAGATTGGTAAACACCTTCGAAGTAATAGGAACCAGCACTCCTCGAATTTAAATGTTTGTACTTAATTTGTCAGGAAAGTATTCGGATATTGCAAAGTTTGGAGTAGATCAACTAGCTTCCAAATACAGACGATTTCACTTCATTGAACTTACACCCTACTCCAGCAGCTACGACAGAGCATTCGGAAAAAAAAATAAACAATTATTTAGAATGACAGTTCCAAGGGGCTCAGGGGCAGGTTTTATCTGTCCTCCTTTCACAAATGTGTTCTACACAAAAGTGTTCTACAGTTTAGTGGTCTTTTTGTTTTGGAAAAGCTTTTTCATGGCAGTGTTTTGAATGTTTGCCAGAAGTTCTCACTGGGGACACGAATCTCAAGCGTCCAACTCAGTAATAGAAGATTGATGTGGTTTATAAATCTGCAAAATTATTTAATATTGCAAGGACTATAAAACATCTCGTCTCGAACCAGTGATTTCCTAAATTAAATGGCCTTTTTCGCATACTGCCTAAGCACTAGTTTATTTACAGAAAATGACGATCAGAATACCCAACAAGCACTCTCATTGCATCTCCTACTGTGCAATTGATACAAAATCCATTACCGTGCTTACGCAAACAATGCTGTGAGGTGGATGCTATTTTTGCGAGCATGCCTTCGAACAAGAAAAAACCGTTTAGCTGAACAGCATCCTTTGTTGATACATCAGCATATAAAAACACATACGCTATTATTATCTCCACAGGACTCTGCTAGAATAAAGAGCGATTATGCACTTTTGTACTCTCAATGAAAAGGACACTTACAAACTCTTACTTATTCAGAAGAGATTACCATGAGGTTAAATACACCAACCCTTCGTTAGAAGTGTAAACCAACATTTCGAGAAAATAAATACAGAACAAAAATGCGCAGAGCCCTAAGTGCGCCGGGAATGTGTTTATATTATTTTTAGGGATTTACAGATTATTGGTCTATGTCACCATTGTGAGCCTACTTCAGAATGATCCAAATACCTGACCAACATAATGCTAATGGGTCGTAATCATCCAGAATTAGGACCTACTGAGCAGGCTTTTGTACTTACATTTGCAGTGAATTTTTGTCTGTGTTTTCTTTGTCGCAAACGAAAAACAAAAAACAAAAAACCTCTCTCAGTCAATAGGTAAAATTCTTTGAACATTAGGAAAATTAAATGGTTTTTTTTTTCTTTTTTGTTGTTTTTAAAGTAACAGTAATAAATGCATCCATCAAAACAAACTAGAACTCTGCAGATAGATTTGAAACAGTCTATCTCAGGCAATATATCCTAGCATGCAAAAAAGGCGGCGAACCGCATAATGGAAAACCATGGCGTGACTAAAATAGACAATTGAATGAGAGATAAAAATATCGTTTTCAAGCCATTTGTTGAGAGCCTAGAAATGAAAAGAGTAACCTTTTTTCTCGCTGTTTATCTGCATTTTTCCACCTTCGTGTCCGTAATTATTATGATCAATTTTGTGAGAATAACTAAAAAGAATTCAGCGAATAGTAAATTTATGTTTGGTGATTCTGATGAACCTAGTATATTTTGTTGGTGTTTTTGAAAGTAAAATCGTTAAGAGCTCACAAAAAAAATTACTTTGTATAATGTGCTAAATAAATTACACATGATAATTATATTATTTAATTATTTAATAGCAGTAATATCGCGGTTAGATAAACTGCCCTCAATTAAATCATAATAGAAGAGATCATAGAGTGTCACGTTTTGATTTCGGCTTAAAAATTAAAAGATAGGTCAAAACTTAATGGATCGTTGAAGGTGAACTAGCTTGTTGAACTGGAACTAGATTCATTTTATACAGACCCAATTTAAAAACATCGCATTGGCTACCTCGAAAGTTGTCAGAATACAAATTCAAAACTGGCCTACTGAACCCACAACTGCCGGGTCAGCAGAGTTGTTAAAAACTGCATTACTTTGCTACTGCAATTAGAAAGTCGTAGTCAATTGACTAAAATCTTCGAATAAAGTTAAAACTTTGACTAAGTACTTTAACTTTAAGGCTTCAATCACCACTCATTTGGATTATTCTTACTGGGCAGTTCCCTGAAGCAGTCAATTGACTGTAAGTTACATGATTGCAGTACTCACTATTTAGGCAGTTATAGTCAATTACAAGAATTCTAAAATTAGTAGTCATTTTTAGAGTCAATAAGTCCTTTAACTGCAGTCATTCAACTCAACTTAACAGGGACCTGACCAGTATTCAAAGTGACTGTCTTGAAGTTAAAGTCATTGAGTCAGTCAAATGAGTTACAAAATAAGTCTTTTAGTCATTTAACTGCAGTCTCCAAATGACTGTTGTCTTAAGAACTCTGCGGGTCAGTAAGACTGGTTGGAAAACACATCCTCCAGAGCCTAAGAGAAAAGTCGTGTTAATCAGTAAACAAAATCTTAAACTATGTACATCAGATCAAATAAGATGGACATTTCTACAATCGGTCTGTACTGACGTGGGAGAGGGGGTGTGGATCATTTTTCAATTATATTCGAACTAACCTAGGTACATAGACGCCTTCTTGACACCTACTATAGCACTTATGCTTAGAGGAGTAACAAAGTTGCGTGAATTGCACAATTCTGGGAAAAATACAATTGGCGCACAGCCGTTTCTAATATTTTTCTATGATTTTCCAAAACACAAATTGGAAATGACCCCCCGGAGGTCAATATTTAGTCTACGTAGTTTCCAATAAAATTTTTGGGTCTTTTTTTTGCACTTGTCTTTAACTACCTACTCCATGCGTCTTGTTTCAGAAGGTAAAAGGTAATTCATTTAGAACAACTACGGATTTTTTGACAGATGACGTGCAAGTCGTGTTGACCTCTCACGGTATTTTTTTCAGAATCGTTTGACATTTCTGCATGGAAAGACTTAACCCGGGACAGCGTCTACTTGGACCAAGTTGTGGTTCGGCGTACCGAACAGACAATTCGCTATAAAGTTTGAAGCCCAATTTTCATTATTAGACAATACGTGAGCAAATAGACCGCACAAATTGAAGAAAATATTGGAGCGGAAGCTATACGCAATGACAGCGATGAATTGATTCGACGCCATTCGTAATAACTTGGTCTATCGTATCCAACTACTTGATGTAAAAATCTTGGTTTAAAAGCGTACAAAGTTCAACTCGTGCTAGAATTGAAGCAGTCTGACTTACCGAAACGCCGCCGTTTCAGTCTTTGCGCTCTTGAAAATCGACTGTTTTCGACAAAATGTATTCGAAATGAATTCACCGTTGAGGCACATTTCTGATTTAATGCGTAAGTTAATATGACAAATTGCCGTATTTGGGGTGAAGAACAACCCGAGGAGACTAAGGAGCTGCCATAACATCCAGACAAAATAACACTTTGGTGTGGTTTACGGGCTGCTAGATACGAATGGAGCTGTTCAATGGTGTGTCCGAAGAGGAACTTGTTATTTGAGAAGGTTTATCATGACAGTTGTACTCTCGGAAGTTTGTTAAACGATCGCGAGAGGTGTTGCAGTGAAAAAAAATTGTTGGTGTTTCGGGTGGGACTCGAACCTCGTACCCTCGCTTCGTAGTCCAACGCACATACATATGTACTTAGGTAATATTGTTCGCAATCGTACTTGATATTTCATATTTTCACTGTTTTGTGGTCTACCCTGTCTACCCTGTCTACTTCGCTTTCATCTTCCAGTGACTTAAAATTATATACTTAGCAGCTAGAGTTACCTACTTATGGACGTATCTAGTCACGTAGGCGGATTAATCAATGTTAAGGTCAGAATATTGAATTTAAAACACGTTGTTTTGCTTGATATCTTCTGAGAACTCTGTTGTTAGCTAACGACATCACAATACATCCAATTGTGCTTAAAGCGCATTCACCTTAACTAAACTACTTAACCATTTAGCTTCAACGGACCTACTCATGATTTGCCTTTAAAAAAAAAACCTGCGGTTATTGTAATTAAAATGGTTCATACATCAATCGCTCATTCGAATGAATAAAGTGGTCGATACATGCACTCCGTTGGTCTGTAATTAAACTAGTATTTAATTATACCCTGCACATACATATGTAGAGTATCAATAGCTCAAGTGGGGAACATAGTGTATCTTAATTAGATTCTCGCCTCTAAAAGTCTCATTGAGCTTTCAACACTAACTTGGTGCTATATGTATGTACCTAGATTCTAACGCGTAAAATTAGTACATATCATTGCATGCATGCTAGTATAACAAGTTTAATAAATAAATTTCAAGCGACACCTAAAGCAAATACTTTCGATTTAGATTTTGATTCACGCGCCTGGAATAAGGTGTTTCATGACTTTGGCCTTTTCCTCAACCACAGAGCCTATGTATAGTGGTTAATTTATGAAATGTTCATAACACGGCGAAAAAGTACCTTGCGGATAAGTTGTTTCCATGGAAACACTTAAATTTTTTGTGCAGACATATTTTCTCCATAAATAGTGGAAAATCGTGACGAATGTGGGAATCGCTGGTGGACTGGGTAAGAAATGAACGTGATTAATGAATGAATGAAGGATTTGATGATGGGGTCTTAGCTATTAGAGTGCAGTCTGTAAAACGATTTGTTAACGCGTTTATATTATGTACGTGTGTTTATCTGCGAAACTATGACTACTACAAAGGTTACAGACAACACTTGTCGCAACGGGTTTTGTGGGAGCCAATAGCTTCACGACTTAGAGGTGATTTATTTGTTTATATAAAGATACTACTCTTTCTTAAATGCGCTGCAGGTAAGAGCACCCTACACGCTAGGGTCATTTTTCCCTATTGCTAATGACATTTGACTGTCTATAAAGGTTTTAATTTCACTCAAGAAAACCTTTAGAAAATCCTTTAGTTCCGCAAATCAACTAAATGGTTTCAAGAGCCAGACATTACTAGATAGGAAAATCTGTCCTAGACAATCTGAAAATCTGAGCCAGACATTTTCCGTTCAAGATTTGCTTCGATTTCAAAACCTTCCGAACTGTGGATTAGGGTATGTAGTTCAGTAGCCAAAGAAGAAACTCTTCGATTGACAAAATCGAAAAGGTAGGACAAAATAGTCATCTGACTACAAAAAGTTTTTCCACTATGGTAGGAATCCGTGACAAATTTAATAAAAATCTCGTTTCATCGGACAACCTGGGCTTGGAAAGTAGTTCCTCGATGGTTATTGCAAACCAGTTACATCAACTGAGCTCCTACAGCCATTTGTAGAAAAGACATGCGAAGGAGTCACTTTCCGAAGAGTGCAATATACATATGTAATATCAGAAGTGTTTAATATACAGTAGTGGTTTTGTTTTCAAGAGAGTCTTAACGTTGAACAAATAGGTTTCGATAAAGTCGACAACCAAACTTGTAGCTATAATTGAGGGAACACAGGGTGAATCATAGACCTCAGGTTATGAATACTCACAAGTTTCCATTGCTGAGGGAAAGTAGATGAACCGATTGTAATGCCTTTAGAGTATCATTGCAACAAATAGAGGACTGATCTGGGTATACATATGTAGTTATCCGATTAAATAAGGAAATATCTTCTTTTGGTCTTTTGTCGAAAATATGAAAAAGCTAAGCTTTACATACGGGTGAGCTACCTTGTAAATATACCCTACCTTCAAATCAGAGCTGCAAACCCAGTAATTCACGACGATGTTCAAACAAGATTGATGAACTGTTTTTTGACGTTTACAGCGGTTATTGCAATCCGGATTTTCAGATTTTCTAAACTTTCCGGATTTTTTTCGACGTTTAGAAATGTCAATTGAGCTCAGTCGACAAAATCAAACAAAAGAACTCAACAAAGTCGTGAGAAGCAAACCAGCTTAATGATCACTGACAACTGATATGTCAAAATATGTACATACATATGTACATAAGTCCGCGAAAATGCTCAGACAGAATTTACAGTATTCTAGCACTGACTGATAGAGATATTCAGATTGACAGAAACGTAAGGCATTCTTTTGAGGTAGTAAACTAAAGAAAGAAACAAACAGCTGATCGGTTAGTAATGCATTTACTATGATTAAATTATCTTGGATATGAAAAACAATTACATTTCAAGTGAATTACAGTGAATTGATCTACAATTGGAGCGAGCAAGAAAAGAGCAAACATTTCCTTCACGGCCCCGCCTCTCCCGAGTATCCCAGAGGATAACTGTCATGAAAAAGCTTCTGAAATAACAAATTGCTTTTCGTAACGAATGGCGAATATGACACATGAAATGTCACCAACTTTTCAGTCAATTACCTTTCCTTGTGTTATGTCTTATTTCTAAAAGTGAGGCTAGAATCGGGAACATGTCCAATCTGTAACCTGTGTAACCGTGTGAACATCGTCCATGAGAAAACGAGTCAGGATTCTTAAGACTTCGGAATGTAAAACAAAACAGACGTAGCAGTGGATCAGTCGAAAAGGTGATACTTGCATTACTTCTCCTGTGTGTAAGCAACTCGAGTGAATCTATGCCTAAGGGAATCCGACATGCGTGAATCGTATCTAGCGACGCAGGCTAAACAGTTGCAAATCTTCAAGGCATAGTTCAGCAAAAAAGATTTTTTTTTTTTTCACCATCTGCTTTGAAAAAATAAATCTTAAGAATGCGTTCGGTCCGGAGTAAGCCTGGAAGCTAAATATTTATACATTAGGTACATATGTATGTACGTATACCCGAGCTTAATGTGAGATATAATCTGTCTGCCCTTGACAAGTGGCATACATATGGGTACATGTACCTAGTCCACTAACTCAGGATAACGAAATGCAGTTCGAGAAGTCAATTCGAGCCGTGTGCAGTTACTTAATCTGTTGAAATTATTGAAAATAATCTCAGTAATTGTTTGTAGATTCCCCTTCAGTCGTGCGAACATAAATATGCGCTGAGGTCAGAAACGACAAACAGCGCTCGCAGCAAAAACTTAAACAACACATTTGCATTCAACCCATAAGCGCGCGACTGAGCAAGCCACATAACCCAACCACCATCTCAACAAGAAACAACCAGCAGTGCCTACGTTTACGTATGAGCATTACTTTGTGTAGACGTGGAGATAGTCACATTATACAATATTTTTCCACCTTCAACGAGTGGAGAGCGATTATCCCGGCAGTTTACATCAGCAGAGGAAAATTGATTGATTTGCGGATTTTATTTAAAATGCGCACAACAGGAAAATACTCGTACGTACATATGTATATAAATATTATAATAACATTCCGTTGAATCGATGGCCAACGATTATTCCGCCGCTGAAGGACAAACTATACATCTAATCAAAGTTGCACCAGCATTCGGAAACTGAATTTAATTTTTTTTTAACAAGAATCATAATACCCGACCGGCTTAAGCAAATAAAATTTCACTTAAAAGTGGCAAACATAAAACGAACCCAAGGTGGGTGCCCCCGTATTTGCAGATCGTTTTATTGATGATAATTTGGATCAACAACAACACCACGAACCCCTGGGGTGCTCTCATCTCAACTTTATGACCCCTCGCGCAACATTTCTGCAACATTCTTGCGGAGGTCTCACCAAAACCCCGAATGGACAGTACCTACTCTATACTCCGCATCTAGGTACCAGTCAATTTGGCACATTCAAATGCTAACTCAATGATTAATGAAGTGCGGCCATTTGTCAAAAACCAGACTGTAAAAAATTGATTTGTGTAAAATGCCATTCGATGCGCTTCAAGAGCTCACTCCAAGGCACATCGATTCATAGATGCCATAGTATGCCCAAACCAGAGAGGACCAACCGGAGGTAGAAAATACCATATATCTTTGCAAAGGAATCATCATAGCCCCTTGTAAGTAGGCGTAGCAAATCAAATAACTGCGAAGCATTTAAATTTTGTTGTATAGCGCCAGTCTGTGAAATATTTTTCATGTGACTGATTTGTACTGGTCCTTAAATATGTCGGGTGTCGGGTGCTCCGAGAGATGAACAGGAAACCGACAACTGTACACTCACAAGAGGCAGGCAGAGTAGTAAAATGCAAAATAAATTCCACAATAAACAAATCAATTCTCGAAGCATATTTATTACTTCGGCCAAGAGAAGGTACAGCCTTCCAATCGGCTACCGGTGTTCTTCGGTTTCGGTACGTCTTCAAGTGTGTGGCTTCCGATGCACAGCTGGAGACGTGAACGTTCATTTCATTTCAAATTCGCTAATTTGAATGCGTTGCTCTTTTCATTTGCGGTCGACAAATGATATACTGCATGTGGCGGATCGGAGATGAAACCTTGGGACGCGACGGTAGTGAATCTCGCACAGCATATGGTCAGGCACAGGCATGGAGGTGAACATGATTTGCACAATCAATTATTGAATGTGAAAAAGCAATAAAGGGACTTTTCTTTTCCCAACCAAGGGAGACATGCTATTGATTTAAAGGGGTAACATTTCAGAGTATCGCCAAGTTGGAATTATAGTTAAAAATCTGATTTTTTTTTTTGATTAAAGTTATAAATTAGCACATTTAAAGTAATATTTAATAATAAACAAAAATAAAATGTAAACAGTTGGCAACACAACCCCGAAAGTCGAGAGTTAGTCTTTGGTCAAACATTTAAGCTGATACCACAATAGTGAACTGCAAATATACTAGTTTACACATTTACCAAGGACTATAAATAATGTCACCTAATAGATAGCTACACTTGTTTTAGGTTAGAATGTCCTGAACTGTGGCGTCCAGTAATATATGTATGTATGTAATTCGCAGTTGCTGAATCGTAAAGGCCGTTTAAGCCCAATATATCAATCACGTTAGAGTATTAATACATATTCATGGCTATGTACATATACTGTAACATGTCATCTGTAAGGCTCTCACATGGAGCTATAACATGTTGAACACACTATTCGCCTGGAGTTATGGCTTTCAACATTTTTGACAGAATTTTGATTTTGATTCATGTCTTGACAACCCGACGGCAAACAGTTTATTTACCACTATTTCTTTCATCTATGGCATTCTAGGCACTAAGGATGCTGTTGTTGGTGAATGCAAGTGTCAAACTAAGTAGGTGGAAACCTAATCTAACCACAAGTTAGTAACCTGGCCGACAATAGTCAAGACTTTTTTTATTTTAATGTGTCTAGGTAGTTACTGTGCCTAAAGTGTCCCACCAAAGAACGCTGAAGCACCCACATATGTATGAATGAGAGATCTACCTGATCTACTCAAGTCTTGTAGTCAAACAATTGACAGGTAGACCCGATTCCAAGACAATATTAAAAGTTAAATGGTTCTTTATAGTGGTGGGCATCATACATATATGTAAATAAAATTAGAATGCAAAAATCTTTTGACATTTGCAAATCTAACTGTCAACTATGCGAACTGCTAGAATTGACATAAAATTTTAACACTTCCACTGACATAAATTTCGCAAAATGACAGCAGTTTAGTCACAAGTGTAATAAATCCGTCATTAAGCAAAATACCGCTTTTGACTATCGCGTTAAGTGTTTCAAATAAATAAATAAATGTTCATCTCAAAATAGCACAAACAAACTTAAGAGGACGAAAATAAAAGAAAAATGGAAAATTCATTTCTTATTGAACCCTGACAAGACAAAAACAGGAAAATTCATTTTCTCTCCATTGCGCTTTAGGGTAAAAAAAAAAAGAACAAAAAAACATTTGCGTTCAAACTCGAACACGCCCATTTTCCTTGTTGAAGTCAGAATATTTCAGGAATGCTGCTGAGTTGACAATCCATTTAAACAGTCTAACAAAAGGGGAAAAAGAACAGTATCCGCGTTCTCATTGAACAAAAAACTGTCCCTGTCCTTACATTTAGATTTGCATGCGGATTCCGGTGGTGAATGAAATTTCTCTGCTCATTTGAATGAGATACGAGATACAAAAAAGGCTGACGATTGATGCCCGATTCATGCATTAGCATGAAAGGAGTTCCAACTTTCGAGTTTTGGAATCAAGTTCCCCTGAGGAACATACAAATCGCTGGGATATTGGTGTAAATTTATTCTGACATCGAGAGTTGTCCCGAATTTGTCAACAAAGAATTAAATGCTGCCCCTTTTCGCGCGCTTCAAATTGAAGGGATGCCGGTTGTGTCACTTAAAAAAAAAGAACATTATTACCGATTTAACCATTTATTAACAGAAAAACTACCGATTCGCTTTAACGTTTGCAGTAACATTACACCGCACTCGAACTTATTTACACCTTGTCAGTGCGCTTAGAAAAGTCATCTACACTATGCTTCCGCCACCACTGTACAGCTAGCTACATTACACCGTTCGCTGTGGATCTGTGGTAATTGTGACAGACCCGTCTGCAGACCTATTATATTTCCAGTGAACGCCTAATGAGGATAATTACGGTCTAATTTGATATCTGAATCTTCTCTGAAGAGGTGGAGCCCTTGGTGCACGAATATTGTGTGGGTGATGATGAAAGTTAGTGTAGCGTAGTAAGTAAGTAATGATGGTTGCAATTGTGATCCCGTCATATACATACATATGTAAACCGCTGGTCTGGCTTTAGGCGCGCGTTAACAACTTTGTCATAGTTGTCTCCCTTATGGATACGTATTCACCTTACATATGAGAGGTTTCGTTCGTTCAAAATTAAGAGATGATTAGGCTTTGACTAATGACTAATTTTAAAACGACCCCGGGTAGCAAAATATAGCGACAAGGGAGTCCTATCGAAGTCTGTAATTAGGTAATCGATAGATAGATTTCTATCATTTCTAAGAATAATAAAACAATTAAAGTATGATGATGCATAATTTTTCCAATGAACAGATTTTATTCAATTACTCATGACATAGGTACCTACTAGTTGATGGTATCTCATGCCATATGTGCAGCAGATTGGCAATTCATGAAAACTTGTCCGCAAACACATAAGAGGCTTATGGTAGAAATCAAGAGGTTTCCATTATATTTGCGATTTCTTTATCTTAAGTGTATGTACAGTCTTTTTAAGCCTTCTGTGTGGAACCAGATTAAGGCCTCACTTGGACAAAGCGGACCCGTGTAGATTATCTGGCTTTGTAACAAAAGAACAAAAAATGTAAAAGAACAATACGAGCAGGGACAAATCTGAACAAAATATTGAACATGTAATAGATTTACTTCGGATTCTCTGAGTTAACAACAAAAAGTAGAACAACAGATTCGATAAGCCTCCAAATAAAGCTCCTTATTAGAACAATCAGGTCTTCCCATTGACACCATACATATTAAGATATGTATTGATAGTTACACGGTCTTAAACTTAGCAACTTAACCATAGATACAGCACTTCATACCGTCAATAATGTACATGGACGTTACATGGGTGTACAAAATCTGTTATTTTTTGCAAACGTTAACCGTCGGCTTTGGGCCAGGAGAATTTGGAATCGACATTATACTTCGGTTACACTAGAGAAAATGCAAGAAGTCCAAAATGATAGTCACTATCATTCATAGAGACGTCTACTTTTGACATCACTGTCAAACTCGCTCGTCTGCACCCAGCTCTGTACTCGCAAAAATGAATGTCGACTGTCTTCGATGTGACTTCTTAAATTTATACGGATTGTGAGAAACTTACGCCACCGGTGTTTGCTAGTTTTAAAGCAAATTTGAGTTTAAGAACAAAAAGGGAGTAAGACCATATCACGAATAATTGAAAACCAACAGTCTATTATGACACTTACTACTGAACTGGCCGTCTCTTCGAAATGAGTAGATTGATCTTTTTCTACTCGCAACGTTTGTAAGATGTGTGTATGTATATTCGTTGTACTATTCCTACATTGTTGGTAACTTAGCCATTCGTAGTTTTGTACGTATGCGCTCATGCAAACTGTTAAATAGACGCACATCATATTCTGGGCTAAGTGAACGAACTGCTTTTGGCACGAGGCACCCAAAAAATTTGAGCAAAGATCCAAGATCTTTTATTATTTTGTGTTTTTACTAGAATGTATGTATTTTCAAAACGATCTCTCAATTATTTTCCATAAATAAACGAATAACAAAACGCTACAGTCACACCAACAGAGCCATATGATAGCGTATTTCTTAGTGCTAACATTCGCAATGTACCGTGGATGGAAATGAAACGATTCGTTGCATAACTTTGCTGCTCTTTATAGTTTTCCGTCCCGGAAAGGCAGAAGCTCGGTTCGTTAATCTTCAACCGGCAATGAGTGAATGCACTAGATACACTTCACCACTTCACCACATCGAGGCATTTAGCATTTGATTTATGTCTCCCAAGCATACACGAAAAGGGATGTTCATTTCATCGCTCTAATCAAAATAAAGTCGTAAACTGTCACCAAGAGCGAATCGTCCGATTTCTGTCACTTGACATCTAATTTAAATGATGTACTACCGCACTTTTACTGCCACAAAGTCTCCGTCTGGATAATGCATAACCAGACCGAGTACGAATGTCTAACATGCGAATGCTGTCTAATTTTAATGATTCGAAGCTTATTTCCATTCAGACATTCAAAAAACATATTGTTTAGCACCATTTTGGTTTAAAATATTCAGCATTTTTCAATTTACATCGAAATTTATGTGATATTATTTATTTATATTCTCTTTTTGAGATATCCTTACGCCTTTTCTTATTCCAAGTGGTGCTGATCTATAGCTTCGCTCTTCATTAATCATCTACCAAGGCGGCACAGATCAAAGTTCAGATATGTTTTACTACTTTTTTTTTTTGTCGAACTTTCCTCTGAATCCATAACGACTTCTTTTTTTGTTAACTGCACAGATATTTGATAAATTACCACTAAAATTAACATATTTAAAGCCAGAGCCAGAGAAATTATGCCCAGATATTACCTTAATTGACTATCGGTTCCTATAGAAAATGTGATTTGGTCGGAGTCGGAATAGTATACTCGTAGTTGGTGCAGTAGATTTACAGTTTTTCCTAATCCAACCAAAAATATATTTTTAATCAACTCGATTCGAGAGAGAATGGATGAAAACCTGATTTACTAATTTTTTGATCAACATGCATTCTGGGTACAAATGAGACGACGGCGGCGGTGACATGTGATGGTTACCCCTTATGGCAAAGGTGCGGCTTAACAGCGGGACACCTCACCACGGCAGCAGGTCACATGTGGCGCTTGTTTTACTGCCTATAAATCCTTTTAACGCAACGCATTCGGGACAATTAGAGGAGAGCGCTTATTACTTTTTCTTGGAGAGCTGATACAATAGTAAATTTGAGTTTCTTTGATTGAATGAATTTGCATTTCAAAGAAAGTTTGATGGTTTTAATTCGTCGGCAATATAATCAAGTTGAAGACCACAATTGGTCAATTCGTCATTACGATGATTATACCAGTTACTATTAATAGTCTTTCGATTCCAAATTTAGAGTGATCTTTCTATCTATTCTATGCCTTTGGCTGATCCGATATTTGGTGTAGCCTTAAACATTAACATATCAATGGAACAACCGTCAGTAGATAAACTGCAAACATACTCATTACGAAGAGTAGTCTAATTAGAGTGAGTACAGATTACAGTAATTATTTAAGTTTAATATGTGTGTATATACAAATGGATAGGTATTATTAGAGATATTTCACTAAGTGATTTTAATTTTTTTGCCTTAACCGAAAAAAAGCTCAGCGAATTAAACGCTTATTAATGATGAACCATCGGACTTGTATTTAATGGTTTCACTCCATCGAGCGTTTGAGTCATGAACTGTCACTTGGATAAAGATTTTGGTGGATTCCCCTTCACAAAACGAAAGGAGACTGACCATTAAACTCAGAGGACTGCACGAAATACAACTCTCTCCCTCGACTTGGTTTAACAAAAATGTACTATCCTAAGCCCTACACGCGACATACTTACGCATTGAGCATATCTTTCTTGGCTTAGCTATCATTAGCTGTCAATCACTAGACATTCAGCTTTTAAACTAACCTTGAAGGAAATGATGTCGTAAAATGTAACCTCGAAAGATCAGACAGTAATATTGGAGCCTGAAACGAAATGTCTTTAAACCTGGGAATCCTTGTAAGGGGTTGGTTTTCCTTCTTTCAAGAACTTAACGGTTATTATAACTCAGAATCCTAAGAATAAGCAAGGTATCAAGGCAGCATTCAATCAGCTGACAGTTCATCTGAAAAAAAAGGCATTCAGGAGCCAGTTCTTCAGGTAGTGCTGTATGTCAATTGCTCTCTCCAAGGCGAAACTAAATATAAATCTTTGATTTAGGGCGACACCACCTAGTCCGTAGAAGATTGAATGCAGTTTCAAGAGCTAGAAGAAAGACGATTGGACTGACAAAGAAGCAAATCCAGAGTCATACCATTTTAAGAACATCACAGATTGCACGGTTTCAAAGCGGTTTACTGAAATTTATGAAACAGTATGGAACTTTTTATCTCTAAAACTCGACAGAAACTTGCAAAGATGCAAAGATTTATGTGTACTGTAGGTATATATAAGTTCAAAAGATATGTACATACATTACACTAAGATGAAGGTTATGTTTTGCTTGTTTAGTGTGAACCGGCCATTAAGGTGATAAATGATGAGAATTAAAAAAAGTACCAGCCGACACGGTACATACTCTATTTGGAAACGATATCACCAAAGTTTGAAACGTCTTTGGTTGACAGTTCATAGGTGAGTACGCGAACTCATTGTATTGTTCGCACATATTTAAGCTAAGATTCAAAAAATTTGTTCGATTAACATACTTTTCACTTTGAATTGGTAGTCCTACTTAGTCCCATTGTTACCATGTCATCGAAATACACACATATGTGGACTTAGACTCAGTTTAAATTTGAAAATTTCTTCAAATTCTAAGGAACAAAGGCATTAAACATAATATGCACCCACTCAAGCGCAATCCATTCAAAACCGAAGTCACGCACTAAATCCCACTACCACCTTAGCCATCAACAGATACATACATACCTAACACTAGGATGTATGTGTGTGTTCAGTGCTCGAAGATGTCCTAAACGGATATAGGCATGTATGTAGGTACCTAATAAAAGTCCGTTTGATTTAGTGGTTTTGTGTTTTCTCGAAATCTGATACGATTCTCAGACCCTCGTGTTCTTAAAATGATCAAGGTTACAATTGGCACTATCGTTCTCTCAAACAACCTACTTACCGGATTAACTTGTGGTTTCTGTAGATGCGATGTGATATTAGTGATATTCATTCCCATTGCCGGGATCTGGGATCCGTAGAGTTGCCCAGCCGTCGGCGTCATATCAGTCAGCATGCTTCGTTTTTCTTCTTTTTTTCTTTTCTATTATTATTTGTATCGTTTTGTTTTGTTCCTTAAATTGATTTGTCACTTTTGCAAAATGAAAGCGTTGAAAAAAAATACGATTTCAATGTTCCGTCTTGAGTTTTCAATTCATTAAACAGGGATTCGCATTTGGGTGTACTGCACTCCCGAACGTTAACCGATTGTCGTTTCCAGTCAAAAAAATGATTGACAACCCGAATACAATGAAAGGAAAAAAAAAACCGAAGTTCACAAATCGACACTGGGATATTTGCTACAGACCTCCGGTGAGGCTGCCACTTTCCATTACCCAACACGAATCTCGACAGCGAAGGGAAAGCCTTTGTGTTTTATGCCAACTAGGTAACAAGAAAGGAATCCTCGTAATCCGTCAAATTATCGGACGCAGTGCACAATGGAATCGTATATTAGCCTTCTCATCTATTGTTGATGTTAATTGGTTTTTTTATATTTTTTTTTTTTTTTAAATATTGTTATACAAAAGTTTTGAACTATTTGACTTGCCAAAATAATTTAATTATTAATGCACACACATTCCTATCGTTATCGGTATCGTTACGGTCCAGAGAGATGCAAATTTGTCACTCGAGTTCGAGAGATGATAACCGATAAATTCCGGTCATAAATTTGAAAACCCGCAGTGTGCAAATTTTTTGTTAACAAGTATCGACGGCGACGCAAACAGAAACAGCGACGATGAAACAAACCACCAAGCGTAGTTGTATCAATGGGACAACTAACGAACTAAACGGAAAACCAGAAAATGCTTTTTTCCCTCGGTTCTCAAATGTGCGCAAAGATACTCGTAGATACGTGTTTACTTGCCTTCTCGCTCGCTCGGCTGGCACAGCTCTTATTTGCTCGTGTGCTGTAGGCAGCATGCCGTCATGTTGTGCACCATGACGATGAATAACCAAACGGGCGAGATTGTATCTAGATACTCTTAGAGGTTGGCCTGCTGTTGGCGGCGACCGACCAATCAGAGGTTTGTAAAATTTCATTTTGCTGGTAACGTGTTATTAGAGTGAATGGAATGGGGATAGTCTTTGAGAGGTATAGCGTGGAAGCACGCGCGCTCTGCACAGGGGTTAGCAGTGCGGGCGCCGTATCCTTCGTTTACATGGGAAAAGGGGTGGCCGCTCTTCTTGTTTTTTTTTTTTTTTTGTTTAATTCTATTTCACTGCCGCACGCATTTATTTTTTTGTTAAGTACATGCGTAGATATGAGTGAAACGATTTGATTTCTTGGGAGACTGCTTCAGAGACTGCGATGGCGATTTTTGATTGAGTTTCATGAATGAAATAATACTTGGCTCTGGGATGACTTGGAGTTAATTTTTTTTTGTTGCTTGTATTCTGATTGATTTTTGTGGGAATTCCGTAATCTAGGGCTTTTTACTTTAATTGGGACAATGTCAATTTATGTGTTCTGTTATTTTTTAAATCGTGTTAGGTCATATGTATATAGTGAACGTGTAAATGATAAAATCTTGCCCCTCAGTGCTGACACCGCCCACGAATAAGGATATCCTATCCACCAAATTTTAAAGTATATTTTCCAAGTTATATTTACGAATAGCTCCATCGTATATTGTGTAAATTGTTTCGGAATTATTAGTATAAAATCGATCTTTAACGGCACGTCACATAAGGCTAACGTCGTGGAATCGCAGCTCTGCGGAGGTCAAGCAGTACCAAAAGGGGTAATTTCACGGTTTTAGTGTACAGAAGAACGATCATTGGGCGGCTTGCATATCAGTTTCGGCAACACAGCTGTCACCCTTTTAATAATTCCCAATATTCTTCAAAGTCGTCTAAATCGATTCAGAGTATTTTGCTCCACGAATATATGATGCTGTAAACTTTTTGACGGCAAAAGAGTTGTCAGTGTCAAGACAACATGTCATTTTAAAGCAAACCAACAATTCAGATTCGAGGCCTGCTTATTGAAGTTAGGCCTCACATATGGAATGGCAACCTGACTGATGACATTTTATAGTATGTCATAGCTCGTGCCCTCACTTCCCGTTTCCACTTTGGATAAAGTATGGACTGTGGTGTTCAATGTATCTTAGATAGATTAATTTGAAAAAAAAGAAAACTTTAAAAACCAGCAAAAATAGACAACAAAAAAAACATGATTCTCTTATTCATTAAAAAACTTTTTTTAATTAAAAACTTAGACTTATTATCTATTGTAAAAGAAAAATGAAGAAACAATTAGAAATTGAATAATTTGTCATATCCCCTGGTTGCTGCAAATTGTAGATCACTTCACCATAATCTATTTGGAATTTATTTACTTTAGGTAATTCATTATATTTATAATCCATAGCCGAACATGGAAAAAAAAAACAATTAGGTAGGTGCTTTTGACGTTTCCAAAACTGACTTAACTGCCTCGAAAAAAATTTACTTACTTTCTCTCAAATTTGGATCCTGAACCACGTTTTGAGAAACGTTTGAATTATAATGCTAGAATGCGGAACGTGTATGCAAATCGAGCTACCAACATATGTATGTATGTATGTACCTTCTGAAAAGCCAAGTTTATGGTAACACCTGATTTATATTGAATCCTACTGATTGTTCCTAGAATGAGTAAATGTCGTGTCGTAATGCTGTGGTTTTTTGCACTAAAAGGATTAAAAAACAAATTGTACCTACCTAAGGAATACCATGACATTTATGATTTTATTCTTCATACATACGTAATATATATTCATACATATGTACATATGTGAGGATGCATAAACTTGGGAGTTAAAATTGATTTGGTTTGATCTTTTCATAGTGCTTTGTGAATATGCTGGACTAATCATGTAGAGACTGATTGGGAAAACTTTTTATATGTACATATGTATATTGCAAAACATTGGGAAAATTATTTTACGGTCTAGTTGTGATCTTCACAAATTGCATTTCAAATATCATATACTTTATTCAAGTTCGTAGCCAATGATTCAAGGTAGTTTCCAAAGTATTTACCTGTATTGGACGTCCAATAGGTGTTCTTCAGTACTTCTTGTCAAATTATCGCAAGCGTTCTTTGAAATACTTACCAAAATATTATTTGTCGACCTTCTTCAAAGATATTTCGGTACAGAAAAGTAACGTCCATGTCGTTGTTATCAATTTCTTGTGTCAAAACTATAAACTCTGGTGGAACTGTAGTGCAGGCATAGAAACGTCATAATATTGACGGCCAGTTCACCAATGGGTTACGGCAAAGTCTGGTTCACTGGTTTTGCTTCACATTTTGATTGTATTTTTATTTTTTTTTTTGGATTCCTGGAGCTGTGATTCTCCTTTAACATTAAGGATCTTCCAAAGATAAAGACAAAATAAGGTAAAAATGAATAGTGTCCAGAAAATAAGTGTGCGAAACTTATTCCTAGGTACATATATACATATGTATGTAAGTAAATCACATCAACCATTCTTCGACTAAGCCTAATTGACTTTTCCACGGAACGAAATAATTAAATATGTACATGTATCCATATTGGACGCACTCTTGGTGCAGTGCTATGGTTAGAGAGTCAGACAACAGATCGACGGTTTGAAGGATTTTTTAACATTCGAGTCTACATATACTTGACTAAGGATGAGACTATATTCCTCATTCATTCCTTAAGTATGGTACTCATTATCAGTTTTGAATTGACATATAATCATTCAAATATAAAGAAAGGTTGCAGTTGGGTCCTTCATTGTTGGATATAACTCTTAGCCGCTAATCACTCACAGCAGGCTAGTTTTCAACTGAAAGCTTGTACAAACCACACATAAGTGTGTTCGTACCACAGTGGTAAATTTATTGTGGGATTATGACCCTTTCAAATCCCAGCTGATAGATTTCTGAAGGCAAGGCAGACTAAGTGATTACACGCTTAAAAACTCTTAAACTCTTAAAGACTCTTGATGGTCATTGACATTGACGCTAAGATTTTCAAGTCTGGTTACTTGAATATATTTCGACATTTTAGGTCCTGGTTTTGTTAATTAAATCCAGAGTTATTAAGTTAACTTTTTTTGCCATGGTTTCAGTCATCAACCGTTGGAGAGAAAATTTCTAACCTAACGTGTGTATGGTTTCAATTGCTAATTTGCCATTTAACCACCTGAATGGTTGAAGTATTTATAAATATTCCGCAAAATTTTTAATAACAGCTCATGTCCATGGTGTAACTAGTTTGTACTCATTTAATTGATAAGTGTTTTAATTGAATTCGCCAATATTGGAAATTGTTTCGATTTTATGAATAATTTAGTTCGTTAGAATACGAATCTCACTTTCATTCATTATAATGGTATTTGATTAATTACAGAGTTCGATCAATGGTACATCGTGTCTGTAGCTACAGATTTATAATTGTATGGATTTCAAAACGTGAAACAAAAATTATCAATTTAAATGTTTATTCAAAAGGTAAGCATTATTTGTCTTCGGGATATTTTAAATTTTATGATAGATTACATAGTTGGTAGTACGGGAGGATGGTGTCACCTTTTAACAAAACGAGGCTAAAATGTTCATCGTCTTCTTCCTAACAGAAGAAGCTGATTTAATTTTTTGTTTCTTTGCGCAGCTTTCCGAAAAGGTATAACAATTTCTGCAATAAAAAATTAATATCCATGTGGTGTTGTGAAGCAATAAGGTATCGAAGAAGGCGAATCCAGAAAGAGTGTGGATGGACCCAGTTCCACAGTTTCTATTGTTCGATACTAAGACAAACGTTAAGACCCAGCCAAACCATAATGTACATATGAACGTGCGTACACTAAAACTTAAAATGTTATTTCTCGCCAAAAATACGAAAAAAAAAAATAAAAAATTACTATTTTACGATTTTACGGACTTGCTACAACTTTTTCCATTCATTCAAAGTAGCTTCGAAGCACGGCAGGAGGAAAGTGGACCATGTTACGGGAGTCCGTTGAGATCTTGGAGGAAAGGAGGCTAATGAGCGGTCGGACCGAGTGGTCTGTCGGGATGTCACTTCATTCTCAGGTAGTTATTGCCGATGAGCTAGGCCTTGGAAGCTTATATGTCACGGAATCTAGGAAGGCGCATTGCTTTTGAGTACCTGGAAATAATAATTATAATACTTAGCGCAACAGGTCGATGTCGACCCAGGGCCTAGCTTCTCACAATCACGAATGGGAGGTGCCTACTGTTTAATGCCGTGTCCGAAGGGCAATTTTTTATTTGAGAAGCATTCTCAGGGCAGTTTACTCTCGGATGCTTGTCAAACGCTCGCGAGAGGTGGGGCCGTGAAAAACTTTTCCGACTGAGATTGGAACCTCGAAACCCTTGCTCCATAATCCAACGCACTAACGACTGAGCCACGGCACCCACTTTTGAGTAAGTAATATCCGCTTTGATAAGATTCCTCATTTGTTCAATACTCATTACAACTTACTTCTGGTAGTCTTAACCCCATGAAGAAGACATCCCCCCTCTCAATTTTGAAGAGGTTGGCTCAACTGTCAAAAAGCTGAAGAATTACAAAACCCCTGGCTCAGTTGGTCTACCAGCGGAGCTTTTCAAACATGATGGTGAGGGGTTGGTAAGGTGCATGCACCTATAATAATAAGTATGAGTAGATGAACCCATGTGCTATGATTGGACTATCAGCTCTATGTGCTTCATCTTGAAGAAAGGCACTCCTATGTCTTCCAAGAACACCCCTGCTTAATGTCCTATCCCAAGTATTGTGTGAACTTCTGAAACATTTCTGCAACACACTAGTCCAGTGTACCAGTGTGGTACACTGCATATGACAGCATTAATCGTCTTGAGCTCTACAAGGCCATGGCCGAATTCGGGATACCGGCAAAACTGATCCAGTTGTGCTATGTGATGCTGAAAAACACGCTAATGCATCTGATTTTGGTAAAAAGATTCTCTAGAGTGTCTTTAATCTTGTGTTAGAACAAATAGTGCGCAGGGATAACACGGAAAGAAGTATCTAACAAATCGGTCTAGCTGCTGGGATATGCAAACAACATCAACATTGACTTCATCGGTCGCACCCAGCGCGTCATTATAGAAACTTTTGCGGCAATTGAAGAACAGGCGAAACGAGTTGGCCTTGAAGTAAATTAGGGCAAAATCAAGTACCTGTTGTCAACAAACAAAGAAGCATCGGACCAGCGCCTGGGACAAAACTGCACAGAAAACAGGAAGCATGGGCAATTTTAAGAGGCAAATTCTTTGCGAATTTTCGGTCAGCAAAAATCTCCTCCGTTTTAAGGACCAAGAACTTTGACCATTTGCATTTTGAAATAGTTCCGCATTTCGCCTTAACGGCTTTGTCCCCCCAGAGGCGTTCCTCTATTTCGATAGACAAGGTCTAGTCCAAGAAAGAACGGGTCGCCAGAAAAGCTGTGGATAGGCGACTCAACTACGACCGAGGCGTAGCACAGACAACTGAGGATCGTCTCCGATTTAGTAGGTCGGTATCGGGGCGAGATGTTAATGATGTAAAACGGCAGCACCAAAAGTTTTGGTGGCTTTACGAAGAGGGAACTCCCTCGTCGATCCCTCTTAATCCTGGCTAGCCCTTGTAGGGCAAGCTGGCCTTTTTATTTATTTATTTTTTTAATTTATATTTAGCCTGGTCGGCTTATATATGTAGTTCTAAGGTAGTTATAGGCTAGGTTGCAGGTGTTGTAGTTGTAAGTTTTAATGTTTTATCGCCAACACAGCAGTCGGCTTATACAAAAACAAAAAAAAAAAAAAAAAAAGTAGCAGCAGTCGGCTAAAAAAAAAAAAAAGAACGTATATAATTACGTTTTTAGCTTAAGTAGGTTAAGTAGATTTAAATTTATTTTAAGGTAGATTTAAGTTTTATATAAAACCAAAAAAAAAATGTTCAGCTACAAAGTTTTTTAAAAAAATCATTTTCTTTGTTTAAATTAGAATTAAGTAAATAAATACATAAATACAATAATAAACAAATAATTGTTTAACTAGGTTACGTCGAAAGACATAGATTAAGCATTAAGTTTAGCTTAGAGCGCCCGCATAGGGCCAGTAAGTTAGTCATAACATAGTTAAGTTAGTTAAGCTAGTTTTAAGCACTTTTGTCTAGCATGTAAGATTTTCTGAATTACAATAAACAAAAATGAATTTAAAAACAAAAAAAAAATAGTTCCGCATTTTCCCAAAAAGTACATATAACACTGCAACTAGTTGTGGATTTCTACCTCTGAGGTATCTGTTGAACGATTATTATTAAAATTACCCGTAATATCTAAGAATGTCATATGTTGTTTATTGAAGAACGCAAATACCTTTGCAATTCTGCTCTCTGGAATGATTTCCCTTGACATATTTGACACTGCTTGGAGAAACTTCTGAGCTGATCTTCATTTGAAGTAACTAACGAACCGTTCATGAGTATGAACGAAAAAAGTAACTTGCAACTCTCATGATCAGCTAATTCCTTAGGGGTTCCATAAACTGATCAACTATCGCACCCGAGCAAGCCTCACGCTACGTTCAACACTTTTTTCTTTACTTATGTGAAAAACGGTGTTAGGAGGAAGGTGTTTCTGTCTGAGAAACTATCCTTCTCTAACTGCAAAACAGTATTTCATTGGTTTTAAATGTTCGTCTATGTACGGTTGAGCTAGTCGGTTTCTTTGGTAGATGAATCCTTAAGTCGATCGGAAAAAAAGTATCAAAGAAAAGCCGCGGACATCTAAGAGACAAATTATTTAATCGTATAGATTTTTCGATATTGACTTCACTTTCCCTATCCGGCTAGCTGTGCCCTGTTCAATTCCTTCTTCGGAACCATACACCACAGCACCATGTCAATTCGTAAACTAGGTGTGGAGGTTGGCTGCAAGCGTTCAAGGAGCGGGAAACACATTGCTAATCACCAACTAATTAATATCAGACTTAGAATGCACCCTTTACGAAACCGAATTTTTAAATTCTCGCTCTACATATGTATGTATTTTAACAAATATTTTCACCTCCAACTACGAAAGGTACACTAATACATAGATTAGTGGAATACTATTTTCTGTAAGAATGTAACCCAAACCCTCTGTTTATTTTGCTTTATTTTCTTGAGAGGTTTCTAACAAAACCGTACCCCTATCCATGGTATTCCTTTGTCCACCATGGGGGAAACCACCGGAGGGGTTGGATTTATATTTCTTTTTTTCTTTTTTCCTCCAGTTGTTGGGGTAAAACGAAGAAATTGGCTGATGAAATTCCCTACCATGACGACGAGGATGGAGAGTGAGTGGCTGGCTCACTTTAGTTACACAACATTAGGACATAAAATAAAACAGGACGAAGACGAGTGAAAGCGCTTTCATGATTACAAATGAAACCCAACTGGGCGTGGGGAGTTGAGGTTAGTATCTAACAAACATATATACATACATATGTATCTACGCACAGGAAGAATACTAAATAAAGGGATACTTACAGCTGAACTCAAAATGTCTGGCTAAATTGCTAGGCGAGGGCGTTGCCAGATCGTAAATCACTTTGAAGTGTGCACCACTTTAGAAGGTAGAGGAGCAGAGTGGTGGTCTACGACCCTCATTATCGGACCACTGGCACTGGCACTGGCACTGGACTTTCGATTTCCTTACAATGGACACAATCATTGCGAATAGAAAGAAAGAATTAAACCCAAACGTGCCATTGAGTTACTGAGATACTCGTATATTTTTCTCCATCATGTAGGTATGTGAGAATGTTCATCACATCGTCCGAAATTCACCCAAAGTGGCGCCTCTTTATTCCGACGATCTGATAGTCAGCAATCCATCATTATTTGATGAGTGCCAGAGCGAACCACATAATAATTGTTATTAAGCTAATTAAGTCAAAGTGCAACGTGTATTTATGTCAGAGCTGCGATTGAAGTTGATTCGATCGATGGCTCGATGAATGGCTTGTATGCATATGTATGTATGTATGTATGTATGTACGTTTTCGAGGCCGAGCCTCTGCTAGTTAAGCCAAATTTTGTATGCTCTTGCCGTATACGGCCACTAAATGCCTTCGGGGCAATATGTGTGATGATTGAGGTAAGGAGTCCTGGATATCGAGGTTCCTCAAACGAATTTATGCAAACAGCCTTTAATAGGACAATGCATTTAAGGAAGTGTTAACAGGGCGTGTGCGTGAATTACAAGCGTTACGCAAGCCTTAATTATTGTAATTTTGCAATTTGCCTTCTGACACAACACACTTGTATAGTTTTTGTCTAAACGGGAAGTTCTTTGATATTACCTACCTACTCTGTGACAATATGTGGGATGTTTTTCCTCATCCTGATGACAGTTCTTATGGGGATGCGTCTACACATTTAAAAATAGAAAAGAAGAACACTTAAAACTGTCTTCCGAACCGAAAAAAAAACCATGAATGAATGGCATTCCGCTCGCTCGCTCCAATGCGTTCGGTAATAAAACATAATCCATGTCGACGGAGTCAACACCCCCATGTTAACAAATACGTCCCAAAACCACAAGTGATGATTTAAAACCCCAGTCCAACACAGAAAGGGGAAGTTCCTGTAAGTTATGATATGAGCCTCGTTACAAGCACCACGGACAATATGCAGGTGAAGATTTTATTAAATTTTAATGATGTGATTATTTCTTTTTCCATGCTTACTCCCCTAACTCTTGCATTAAAAAAAAAAAAAAGACCAGTAAATAATTTAAAACTTTTTTACTTTTTTAATAGGACATGTGGCGCCTTTTCCAGGAAAATAAAAAATGTATGCGTTTTCTTTTTTCTTCAAAGAAGAAGAAGGTTGTAACTTTTTTATGCACTTTTTTTTTTAAATGATAGAAAGAAGCTAAGAGAGAGTTATGACTTAATAATTATGTTTCTAACAAATGACCATATGCTTGTTTAGGGGGGAAGACTTGGATTTTTTTAAACATTTTAACATTTAAGTGGCAGTTTTTATGTACCTAACAGTTGCAATTATTTGAAGTAGATAATTTGAAAATGGGCCTGGTCTGGACTGTTAATGTTATGGTCTTCGGTGACCGAAACACCACAGAGTGCTTTGTGGATTTATGAAAAACGCTGTCATCTTTTAGCAGAGCCAACCAGAACCCGTTTTTCAAACCATTTCACCAACGGACATTGTTCGTGATCCTATAGTCTCAAACAATTGCAATGAATTACGATCATGGAGCATTGTCCCGTAAGGGGAGACACATTTTGGGTTAATCCAGACAGATACTTTTAGTTTTACTGCCCTATTGCCACGACGTTACACTTGACAGGACTCGGGACTCGCTGCACTATAATTGTATTTTTTTGTTAAATATAATTTTAGTATAAGGTAGGTTATTGTAAATACTTGTTAAAATGTGTCGAGTACTAGAGTAGCTTGTTCAGTGTTGACGTTTCTTTGTTTCTTGCTTTTTTTTGCGCTTAAAGATATACGATATTGGAGGCAACTATTGCCAGCTAGATTTCAGTTTATGTGCATGAATAGATCGTAAATCCCCGTAGACGCCCTAAAGGTTGATAACTGTCTTACTATACTACAAACTTATAAAAGAAATAAGGACTTTACGGCTATATCGAGAGGTTTATGAATTTGTGTATCAATTTGTCATTGATAGACTTGCTAGAGTGTTCTTCTAGATTATTCAAAAGGTATATTCCAATATTTCTAATACGGCAAAGTACTGGGCAGTGCGAGGTATCCTCATGTTCATCCTCGTCACCGCACCCACTGTATAGGCCATTTGTGCTAAGTTTCATCTTCGTTGTGTATAATCGCAGCATGTTGTGACCAATGAGATGCCAAGGACTTCCTGTTTTTTGTAAAATTCTCTAATTTTTTTACTTGTTTTTGATGTTGTAGAGGACCAGATTTCCGCTCTCCCCAAATTTCATTTGCTTTTAATTTGTTTAGCATTACAGGGTGGGATCTCTACAGTAGTATCTGTCTGGTCATCAGTATTTTTATTTCCCGGGATTCCTTGGAGATCGGGAACGCAGCAGAGTCTTACGCTGTACTCGGCAACGACTTACAAGGTTCGATTTAAATTTAAAGCAGAAATTGCGCTTATTGCCGCTTGGCTGTTAGGCTGGAAAAGGTAATACTAGCATGTGGTAATGCTTTCATTGCATCCTGCTTAGAAGCTGTTGTCACTACCACGACCTCACCTCGGAAAACGCTGCTGTGGTCAGACAGCCTGATCTTCACCTTGAACAACCTTGAGAATTTCGGAGTAGAATCCCATGCCAATGCCAATTTTCATCTTAGGCCCATCTTTGTAGATGTATGTTGTTTATACATAGTCTTGTAACGAGTGGTTTAATAAAGTCTAGATGGAGTATTGTTTAGTCTGTACATAGATTAGTATCGGAATTTTTTTTAGGATCAGTGTATGGCCCCTGCTACTGGGTTTCTCGTTTCCACTTTGGCTGAGCTGTAGACCACTGTTTGCGAAAGATTCTTCTGCGAAGAGATCTACAGTTTCATGGCTTCCAAAAGAGTGCGGGGGTCGTTCTCATGCAGAACTTTTTTCGTGATGATAATACTCTCTGATGTTTGTCAGACGATCGCGAGAGGTGGGGTGTTTTAACTGGGATTCGAACCTCGCACTCATTACTCCGCAGTCCTTTTTTTAGTATTGAGGTTTAATTTCTGGTCTAGGACAACCTCTAGGTACATATGTGACGCTTTTACGAATTTTGCCTTTTTAAAATTGTATTTACCAGGAGAGTCCAGATAAGGGTTAAGAGTTGAGGAGTGCCTCTAGATACTGACACTTCCATCCTTTGAGTCAACTAGTGGATAGTGTTAAGCACATTAAGTTTAACTAGAACTCTTTTAACCGCATCGATTTAGGCATTGTGGAATGCCCCTTTAATATTCAGGTAAGCTACCAGACGCTATTCCTTATTTAGTTCATAACCCTTTGATTGAGAATGTTGTATGAACGAGGCAATGAGTTTTCAAGTTCATACAGTTCTTCCAAGATACAGACATTTTGAACTTAATGCGTTCATCACCACAAAAACACTTGCAAACTATTATGCAGCAGTGCATCGAGTGCAGGTCAAGGTTTCTTTTATAGAAAATGGAAGGCCATCGGCGGTGTTGTTGGCATGCCAATCTGAAAGAAAAATGTGCGGTGGTATGTTGTTAATAAGAGTCAAAAATATGGGCAAACATGAAACATCCAGTTTCCTAGCTCTTTAGAGAGGCACATTCTCCAAAGGTTCGCATCTTCTTAATCCCATTAAGTTTGTTTTATTGAAAATGCTTTTAAAGCAGGAGTGCTGAAGGTTAACAACGAAATCGTCTTCCTTTTAGCCAGTATTGGGCCCTGTGTCTCAAGTGGTTAGTCCTTTGGACTACGTAACAAGAGGTTCGAGATTCGATCCCCAAACCAACACCTCAAGTTTTTTCATGATCCCACCTCTCGCGGGGGTCTGACAAACATCCGAGAGTATAATTATCATAAAAAAGTGAAGTGTGAATTACGGGAACACGGGATTAAACAGTAGTACGCTTTTATTAGCGCAAAGGATATAACCCGAATTGTGAGAAGCTGCGTCCTGGGTCCCATGGACCTTTTGCGCCCAATATTCCTTGCATTGTACCTATACCTACATTCATATGAGGTAAACTCGAGATTTCAATCAAATTTGAAATATGGTTCCACTGCCGGACAGTCTGATAGTTGCCATCTAAAGGACAATTGGAATAAAATGGAAGCAGCTATTATCGCGTTTAAGTCTCACATGGTCGCATGTTTTTAAAAGGCAATTTCCTATTTAAACCAGATCATCAGTTAGATGCGGTCCGACGAAAACAAGGCTGATGATTGGAACCTATGCAACAACAACTGATTGATGTGGCTTTAGCCCTCAGAAATCATACCAGAGGCCTTGGAAGATACGTTGTCATGCAGCTTTTGTTAAACCAAATACATTCCAGGTACTATCTGCCACAAGTTGGTACCACCTATTGTTAGCAATTACTATCAATTAGCAATCGAATCAGAAGGAAATTGGTCTAAGCACAAACGAGGATAAAATAAAGTCAATACTGTCTACGAGCGACGTTTTGACCAAAATGTTTCCATGGACAACTTCAGTTTGTTAAATGAATTTCTCTGTCCAGGGTCTGCTATTTGTTTCAACCAACTGCATCCACACGAGAAACAAACAAAAATAATTTTCTTCAAATGCTATTATTGCTCCTAAGGAACCATTGTGATCCGAAGTCCTGTCAAGAAGTTCTAAGGGGATCTATCTCCCTATCATCCCCCCTTATCTCAGTCCTACTGTCAAAATCCGGTGACAGTTCACTTGTATTCTTTATTGCATCTTTCTTGGGCTAGGACACTTGCAGGACAGATTTGGATTTGTGAAAATTGTAACGAATTCATAAAGAGTTTGGTCGAAATTTTAGATGTTTCAACAGAAAACCCCTAAGTTAAGTTAGTAACACTATTTATGGAAGTCCCCTTCCATTTGGGGCTGTCAGCTCGATACGATTTTACAGATTCAATCATTTGATTTTGTTTATAAATATTTCATCTCGAAGGTTATAAGAAGGTATGCTCATTTTGTCGTTTTACTGTTCACAATCGTTGAAGGCCACCACGTCATTTATGCACTGCTCTTAAGAGTTTAAAGAACTTACACCACGTTCTAGTGTACGTGGATTTCTAGTAGCTTCTATATACTGACTTGCTCCGTCTGCCAGGTATAAAGAACCCGTCCAAGTTGTCCATTAAGGTCGGTAACAATCACAACATCGCAAGCATACTAACAAATTCATTGGAACTTCGCTCCAAAACCGATCGATGCAGTCTTACCCAAGAGGACGGCCCCATTTTTAGGACTGTCCCCAAGCAATTGGAAGGTCCTTACTAATAATTGTTTGTTGTGTCATTAATTATTTCATACGTTCCTGTCAATATTATGTCATAGAAAGTTCAGCAAGTTCGTCCTTTTTCTCACGTAGCACTGCGAACTTAGATGCATACTTCCAACCACTCATGACATATATATATGGTATACCTTAACTAGGCACGTGGATTCCAATAGCACTGCAGTTATTGAGCGAGTTAGTTTCAACTACGCCCCAGCTGCTGAAGCGCACCACCGCACAGACTTCGTCCACTGGTAATTATAGTGAAACTCAGTCAGTAATTTGATAATTGACTTTGAGAACACTCTTGCCAAATAGTAGAATGTTCTGATGGATCCTAACCTTGCTGCCACCGCTGCCTGGCTGGCTCATGGCTGTTGTGCGTTGTGCCTTCTGCCTCATACGGAAGTATTCGCTAATCTCTTTTTGGGGTTAATCATTATTATTACGGTTAGTTAGGTAGCTCCCAACTTCACATGAATATCTGGGTGGTGTGGCAGTGCGGTGGTGGTAGTGGTTAAGCTCTGTGATTAAACCGGGTGAGGGCAACTGTTCGTTGCATCAGTTTAAATTGGACAACAATTTCCAAACTGGAACTTGACTTCTTCAAGTGCACGTACTTAATGCAGCATTGAATGCGGCTGGAATACGGTCCCATTCCGTGTGTGTATCTATGTAGATACGAGTATATTGAAAAGCATTTCTTCAGCAATAGTTTCTACATATTCGCAGCAAAGAAGCCCCATTGAACGATGGGTAGACATCGGCCAACATTAATTATAAATCGGTTGGGTTGAAAACGTGTAATTATCCTTCGATACAAATCAAAAGACATAAATTTTCCGATTGATGCTATCTGTGTGTAGCAAGAAACCCCTTTTTGAATTGCATTTCATGTTTTATTTGCGTGTGTACAGTTGCGAGATTATGGCGAAGCAAGACGATTGAAAACAAGTTCACAGAATCAGCCTTTTTTTAAATTAAGCATTTTTTTTTATTCGTCCTTCTCGGGTTTTTGTTCGCGAAGCAAAGGGACCTTCACGAATTTGTCTTTCATTTTTTTTTGGTTTACCCTTGTTGTTCGCAGAATTTGTTAATATTAGATCAAGTTTTCGTGTATCCATAGCTTTTAGTATTTTTTTCGGGTTAAGCGATGTCTTGTAAAGATTAAAAACTGCTTCAGGAATTTGCTTTAGAAATTTGTTGACAAAAATTCTGGATAGTTAGACTAGATATGAATGTCTTATGGAACCAAGTGTGCTTGAATAAATGCCAGTAGTCTTCAATATCGTCGTAAGTACATTACCCACTTAAAGAGATCCCGATCCGTGTGCTGCATTTGCCTGAAACAAGTCAGCTAATTTTCTAGGCCAAGCGGCTTGCCATTCGTAGTCACTTGATCTTTTTGATCTTCCTTTTTACCTGGACTATGAGGGCTGGGTATCGAAGATGCTCTTGGCTGGAGCCCTATTGTCCGTTTACTCGATGTGATTAAACCAATGTAGTTATAATATTTTGCCCTTTAGAGTACGTTAGCTGTTGTATTTTCTTCTTGCCCTACTCACAGGTAGGACTAAATATTTGTACATACATATGTATAATGAAAACTTTTGTTTTGACAAATCAAAGCAGGAACGATTTCAAAAGTTAAACCTCTTTCGGTTTGTCACGTGGTAGATGAACTCCGACACGGTTAATGGAATTTTTTTTCTTCATAGTGTGTATTTCGTTTTGTCCGGAGTCACTTCAAGACCAACTCGTTTGGTCAATTGCCTTAAAAACCCCTATAATAACACCCCGGGGGCAACCGATGATGTCCATGCCGTCTGCGTATTCTAGGACCTGAGTGAATTTGTTGAAGATAGTGTCCTCCATGTTAACATCTGTTTTATCCACTATCTGCTCCAGTACGAGATTAAAAAAGACACAAAAATGATCCATTTTTAGAAAAGTTTGGAAGATCTGCTGCCAAATAAGTTTTGTTATAAAGTACAAACCTCATCAGCATCTCATAACTTCTTATTTAAATCTGCATAGTACGCACACTCTTTGTGTGCTCAGTTTTAAGTTGCTGTACTGTGTTTTGATGACCCATCTTATGCAAAAAATACAATATTCCATTCGAATCACAGGCGTTTTAGAATCCAGTTCTATAGATCCTCTAACTTCTTTCTCATGACAGTTGTATTCTCGGATGTTGGTCAGACGCTCGCGAGAGGTGGGGACGTGAAAAAAACGTTTAAGGGTTTCTTCTGGGATTTGAACCTCGAACTCCTTGCTCCATAGTCCAACGCACTAACCACTGAATCACGGAGCCTACCACTACTGACCACAAACTCCTACCCCAGGAGAACAGAAAAACGGGTAAGTAATCAAACACTCAGTAGTAGAAGAAGTTCAGATAATCTGAACGAATCAATATTTTTCTGGTTCCAGATTCTGACAGAAGTTTTCGCAATTCTCGAGGTCTTAGTACACGACAGGATAGATAGACAGATAGATTCCAAGTAACTAACCTAACAACCTGCTATTAAAGCCACTGATTCAGATATTGGTAGATCAATACCAGAATGAACTAAGCACCCTAGCCAAGCAAGAGTTACCCTTGGCGGATCTCTGGCAGAGGAGACAATAGGAATCACAAAAGGCAATATGTATAGATCACCATTTCCTAAGACTGCCAAACCTGGATTGAAGTACCCTTTCAAGCTCCATTATATCGCATGTAGTACAAGTATAACAAACCCAAATCAAAAGATAACACCAGAATTGTAGCTATAAGTACAACCCATTGGCCTATGGGAGACCATGCAGCCAAGCTAGGACTTTTTGTCGAGCCTGCAAAATTAATGAAAGAAAAAATTTAAAACATAGACATGTCTAGCAAAAGAATTGGAAAACCCATCAACCTGCACCCTTCATACTACCAATCCCTTTTTACTGCTCACAAGGACTATATATTCTGTCCCACAACATCCCTGCTAATTTACGAAACAAAAAATCGTAAAATTAAAATAATGATAGTTTTTAAACTCGGGTATATCAGCCTCCCGAAAAATGGTATTCTCAGCCTTTCGTCCTAATTAATACGAAACGATACTTTGTTTGAATTTAATCATCTAAACGTAATGACAATCAAGCCAATTGGTTATTTTCGGTCAAGTCGATATGTGGTGCACCAAATTGGGCCGGCATAGTTAAATCCATTATCTTCATTAAAAGTGAACTCTGCCATGGAGAGTTTCCTTCCACACCTTGTTAATACGAAAATAATGACTGCATTATGGGTTGAGGCGCAAAACAGCAATCATTTTTATGGCCAGAAAGACAGCCACTTAGCCGTACTAAACATGAACCATGGCTAGGCTACTACAATGACAAATTAACAATGCGTGGATTTCTTGTTTAGCGCTCGTGTGACAATGGCACTCGCTCGTAATGCGTCTCAGTGGCATTTACTTACATTAAAACAACCCCAAGCCCGCAATGTGTAAATTGATTGCGGGCTACCACCGACCGGCCAGGGTAGCCGACAGTGAGTGGATTTGATAATGTTTTATTTACGTGCGTTAGCAAGCGGTAGTTAACCTAGCGTTTGGCTGTCCAATGTACTATGTACGTACAAAAACGGGAAACAAAAAGTCATTCTAGGGCATTCTGGGACACGTTTTCGGGACATCAAATAGTGTTTTTTGTCCTCGATAATGACGAAAAAAACTATTTGTGGCGCAAAGGGCGACAATTCATTTGTAAATAAATATGTTTGCCTTAATTCACTGTTTGAGTGACAATGTTTTTTTGTTTAATAAATTAATTTCATTCCCACAAATGGAGGATAAGGTTATCGATTGTGTCCTCATTATGACATGAACATTTGAGTGTACATAAAATTACACGGAATTGCAGCAGATTTTCCGTAACCGAATAAGTAAAAATTTCCTAAAAACTCGGTTGACCAGAAAACAAATAGAACCAATGCTACGATCATGTGGTTGATTGTGATGACTTAACTAGGCGGCGTGACTAGGAGGCGTGGACTCATGTTTTGGATGCCATCGGCAATTGAAATTTACACCGACATATGGCCCTTTCTCTTGGCAGAGGCCGAACAACATCTATGTTCCGATCTCGTGCCGCATATCGTTCCGCAGAAGTTATCTTCTTCCAAGAGCAGCCGATTCTTGGTCCCAAGTGCGGAAAGGTCAGAAAATCGACAGACGACTCACTGGGGCGCTACATGGTAGATGTTCAGGGAAAGAAAACGTTGAAATATTATGAATATTATGATGTTACGTAGGAAGAAAAAAGAAACCCACTGACATATGTGGTCATAGTTAAGATCGGGTATCAGGTACGGTGCGTCTAGTGCACCCAAACGCCCACGCGTATTTCTTTCAACGGGATTGACCAAAATTTCAAATGACCATGTGAAGCACATCTCTCAATCAGCCGTGACCAAGATGAATGGAAGGAAAACTCACAAATAGCGGGAAATTTTCTAGCTTATGTGCCGTGAAATCAATATTGGAGAGTGCGTTAAGCCACGGAATGATTTCCAGGGGTTGACCAATTCCCAAGGGGATAAATAAGGATTTTCTAATGCGCTCCCTGAGTTCGAAAACCAAGATGTGTTAATGGGGAAGTTATAATCAAAACGAAACGCCTCTGTGGGACAATTATTTGTCTTCGCTAACTAGATTATGAGTGATAGTCAGGGCAAGTTGTTGCCATCGTGGATAGTCCATAAAGGAGTAAGAATTTGTACTTTATTATTCGAATGCGTTTCTTTTGCCTGTCCCGCATGAAGGAAAAAGGAAATATAGGTGTTTCGAGAAGATCAAAAGACTGGATTTAACACATGATCATGGAAAATCCGACGTTCATACGTCTGTTCTTTATTGATTTTGAAAACGCTTCGAAATCTGATCTTGTACATCATTTGACCAGGATTGCGCAGTTGGTTATATTTTAGTTACATTACATGCCCTCTCCTTCTCATGATCCAGGATTTCTTCCTCTTGGACTCGAGGCGTTAAATTTTTTGGCCGTAGTTCTTTCGTGATGCTTGCATTGATGTTGTTGGCGATATCGATATCCCGTTTTTCCCTCATTGATACCTTGAACGATATTAGTCTCCTTGGGCTCATACCATTCCCTCTTCCTGTAAGGCATTTCTGGTTGATTCACTTCAGTAGCACGTGTATGTTTTGAACTTTTTTCACAGTGATGACAGAATGGGTCTTCTGGTATATGGTGCTTATAGAGGAATTCCCGGAAGCTTCCATGATTGCACACTTCGAGCTGGATACTTGCACCTCGAGCATGGATGTCATACGAGCCATTCCTTCTTAACTTGAATGGGATTATGTACCAACTATCATGGGTCTCAAACGTCTAGTAAAAAGTCCACAGAAGGAGGCCATACAGCAGCCATCTTGAGCTTCGTATAAAGACTAAAGCAGACAGCAGGCAAATAAGTCGTCTTCTGGGAGCTCCTAAAGAAAGATGTCCTAAAGATGTGATGTCAAAATAGACCTGGGAGTACTGTCAGAAAATATACACATCGCCAACATGATGGATGTCCGAACAATTCGAAGAGCAAATATCAACCGAAGTACTACAAGTTTGTAGCGAAGGTACAATAATGCATGTCTAGAACGTCGCAGAGGCACCCAAATTCCATAACTTTGCTATCAGTACAGAAAAGATGTTTTCTGAACAAGATACTTTCGCAGATAATAAGTATCTTTAATCTTTTCCTATCCATAAGTCTAAGCAAGACTTTTAGCCCATCTGGAACTCCTCCATCAAATCCTTACAATATTTCCACAAACAGTGGAAGTCGATTATAACGACAGTGAAGGGACCGATGAAGTTATGTCGTTATAACCGACAACGTTATATCTGACTGAAGAAAAGCCACAAATATAATGAAACCAAATGAAAGGATAGTGGACGTTATAAGCGACTGGTCATAAAAAGCGAAGTCGTTATAAGCGGCTTCCACCGTATGTACATAGTACGTGGCGATTAGAACAGCCACTTAATTAGGAAAACATGCAGTCATGTTGTTGAATAAACTGGACAACTAAATTGTTGTCTGTGTAGCAACAAGTTATGTACTTCTGCTGCAAGTAGAGATTTTTGAATAGTATCGCAATTACGTTTGCAATTTTATTTTCAGGCCCAAATACCTATAATAGTCAAAATCAAACCAAAAGTAATGCCAAATATGTACATTGAGTTTTCTTCAGATTTGACGTATGTATCCCATTAAGGATGTGGCAACGTAATTGACTGTCAATGTCAGACCCTTTCACCTGTCATATAAGTGTTGTTTATGAAATCATTTTCTGTTCAATTGAGTAAGGAAATATTAATAATATTTATACCAATGTCTGCTAACTCACGCCTTTTTGTATAATTTTCAAAACTCAAACTGCACACCTAATTGTCAAATTCTCATGCGAAATTGTGAATGGGATCGCTCTTTTCGCAGTTATGTAAGTAAAAGTGAACAGAAAATTGACGAATCTGAATAAGAATTCTTGTGTTTGAGGAGTAACATCCAACGACTTACGCACCTATTTTGAATTATTATGGTTCTCCATTGATTACAATATTTAATCAAATTAACATGTACGTTCGCTTATGATTTCCAAAAATGATAGGCACCTCAATATGGCTATTAAAATTACCAATAAACAAATCCAACCGGAATACAATTATTTATTCTCATTCCAAGCGATCATTGAACTACATTATGTAGTTCATACGTCAGCACTTGACTTTTGACTGACTTCTGTCTGCAACTAATTGACAACCTGATCAAAAGTGCATTTGTACCATGCTCGTCGCACAGCCCAAGAAGCAGACTCCTGGGGAATAACATAAGGAGAACGTGACGAAGCTAGAATTGCGCTTAAAAGCCGTAATTTACTTGAGCACTTCTAAGCGCCGCAGTCCCTTTGGCAACCGGGCATTAGTGTGTTCTTCTCTGACTGACTGACTGACTGTCTGCTGGTGGCTACTCCAGCGCGAGTGAGTAAAGTGGAAAAGACTTGTAGGTAACTTTTGTTCGCTTCTTACCTTCAATTAACCTATCAAGGTTGAATGTATTGATTGACTTCTCCCGTGAATGGTTAAACGCCGCCGCCGCTGCCACTGCCACTGCCGCCGATGTGCAATAAATTGCGAATATACTCAACTAAAATAGTTTCCCGGTATTTGTATTCCGGCACAATAGAATCTTCTAAATTCCTGGTGTTAAGAGGCAGTTCCTCCCAATAAATTACGCACACTTTGGAATACCTTTAGTCCCAATCATATTGATTTCTGGAAGAGCTATACATCAATGAAATCACGACTATTGCATTCACAACCTCAAACACTTGGTATTTCGAACGAACCCAGCTTAATAGCTACTAATAAATTATCGATACTTTGCATCCTTCCGAAGTGACAACGATTCATTGCAATAAATAACCAGCGTGGTGGACCCTTAAAAAAGTCCAAAGGATCAATGTACATAGCTTTTCATGAATGATACTCGTTCTGTAATAACAAAAAGAATAAAAAAAAACCGAAAAAAAAACTCGAATTATTTACCATACATAATAGGCCAAACAACATCACAACGATGGCTATTCAGATGAGAGCTGTTGAATTTTTATTAACTACTGTTCACATCATTGAAGGACTACCACTCCAGTGTACAATAAAAGTGGGTAAAAATAAAAAAAAAAAGATTACAACAACATCCTTTGTCAGAGTATCCTTTTTGAGGCGATTGTTCGCTGTGTGCGCTGATATTTGGGAAGGAGCATTTGCGATGTGTCACGCTGTTGTTTGGTGGTATATGGATTGCTTTCTTTTTCCGCTGTTTGCTGTCGTTTGGAGTTATTTGAAACTTTGGAGGATATCCTTGACATATCCTGTCGATTATTTTTCCTTTCGATCGAAATTTGAGTTTTTTTTTTTCTCTATGTGTTCTGTCTTTTACATTGGGAAATTGAAACGTTGTATCATTGTTGTGCATTGTTTAGTACGACGTTGTCGAATCAAGTTACTCTTGATTTTAGTAAGAAGATAGGTTTTACAAGGTGCACGCACATCTGACGGAAGTAGGTGGTGTAGACTGTTTTTGAAGTCTTGTAAGATGTTACAAACAATGGGTTTGATGAAAATTCTTTAAATCCCTATAGTCACATCCTAGTCAATAATTTCGACATTGAATCTGATTAGAACATTATCTTGGTTAAAGAAATGTTTTCAAATATGTTTTAGTCTACTGCGGAGATTACCATCCTTAGGTCATGCTATGTGTATCATTGGTGGTTTGGTGGTGTCCCACCTTTTTCCCAACATTTTCTTGCAAATGAATAGAGTGATGTAAGCCTTGAGAACTCCTTGGCAGTTTGAAGGGTGGTGTTCTGAATCTTTTACGGAAGAGCACCAATCTCTAGCCAATTTTTCGTGACTATTAGTAACTGATTCCTTCAGTTCTAGGATTGTGTCAATTTAGTGCTTCATATACATACAAACTTATTATATTGTCTTGTTTAACATAAATGACGAGGATCCACAGAAGGTGGGATATAACACCGCCTTAGTGAGAGAATAGAATTGATGTTTCTTGGGAGGTTAATTTTTTGGAGCGAATTTTCTGCTAAGCGACAGGAAGGAGTATACATTTCTTACCAAAGTTCAGGAGCAATGGTTCGAACAAAAGTATCGACAATAGCATAAGTATAGCATAAGTCTTGGAAAGCAGAAGCATAATTGCCTTGTTTTCATAGAGTTACTAGCAACGAAGATTCCATTGATTTAGTAGCCAATTGTCGAAAAATCAACAACAGCTCAATTGGATCTTAGACTCTATCTGAACCCAAGCCTTTAACGCAAGGAGGGTTAGACGACATATTTAAAAATAGCATCAGACTCATGCAGTATGTATCGCTAGGTCATCAACACTCTCGTGCGGATAATACAAAAAGGTTCTCTGCCTAAGAATCCATACTTGAACTGATGCTCATCGGTGTGTTCCCAGGCTTATAGGTTATACGAACATTTAAATAAAACCCTTTCTATGAAATACCGTTAATGGCTTTTATATTAAATGAATAGGGAATACGTCTGTGAAACGTCTGTGAAAATATATTATCTGTTGATAGTAACAACCAATTTTAACGTCTACATATGTAGTCATAACTTCCTGTCTTCTTTATTCTCTATACCCTATGGTAAGGGTATATTGAGTTTAATACATACATAATTTGTAATATAAAGAAAGAATTGAGAAAGACCCTAAAAAGTATATACACATGATCAGCATCAATAGAGAAAAATATTTAGCCATGTCCGCCAATCCGTTCATTCTTATGTCATCAGTTTTGGCGCTTAAATTTTGACCTAAGAGGATAAAATTTGATATTTGGGCCTCTGAAAAAATAAAAAAATTTTAAATCCATCCAATCCAAGCCCACTTTTTCTTAACTTACCTATTTTGTATGAAAACGAAACATTTTTAAGACAGAATATTTAGATATTCGATTTCTCTACAATTCGTCTGTATATCATATGGGGGCACTTTTTAGGGGGTGTTTTAATCAAAAAACTGATTTTGATGAAATGTTCCATTGAAAGACATTCGAATACATCGGCGTAATTTGACAAAATAAATGCCGTGCGGCCACGCCTACTTCATAAGGGCTGCCTAGGAAGATATGCTTTCATATGATCCGTTCTAAACGGATTGTAGCTTTTCTATAAATTTCTAGAATGGTTTTGTCCATGTGGTGATCTTAAGAGTTTTACGATACAAATAGTGTGTATTCACGATTTGTTTTTAACCCCGAATAGCCATTCTGAATTTAGTGCTTATGACGTCTTCAAACTGACAAATAGGCCACTTAGAGCAAAAGGGATTTTTCCTGATAAAATGTCTGAGGCGTTGGCATTCAAGGCGCTGTCATTATGACATTGTCGCTATTTGGCTTTGTACTGAAATTAGGACCTTATTATGGAATGTATTCCCTATTTGGGAGATAACAATGAAGGCATCATTACGTTTCCCCGTCGGAAAACAGTCTGTCAAAAACCAATCTCTTTTCGGTTCTCAGGGCTGTCCGAGATGATTTTGGAATGGAAAAATGCGTTTGTCATTTAATTTCTAGATCTTCAAGGTTCCTATAAAGATCTTTTAATCTTTGCTTGGAATCAAAAAACCTGTCTTCTTTCAATCCGTATACTAAGTGGAATAGAGTTGGTTAATGTCTTCGCGTAAGCAGATGGTATTTTTAACTTCAGACACAGATTATCTGGTAAGCCATACCATCTAGGCAACGAACATACCTACATAAGTAAATGGTACATCATACATAGAATAGTATATATGTTTGTTTATACATATAGTAAATACAACTTCTACAAATCTGCAAGAAAAAAATGTACTTTTTTGTTTTGTTATTTTAAACGTGTTCAAATTACGGGTACTGGCGAAACGCCACTCACTACTTCTTCTTGAATTTAAGCCCGATAATACAACAAGTATGAAGTGCAAAAAATTACTTTTATCCGCAATAAAAACAATCAATTTCTTAAGCTACACACACAGGTTGTCGTTTACTTAGATTTGTTCAAGTTGCTTAAGCCTTATTCGTGGGCCTGCAATTTAACGCTGCTGGTACTCGTCCAACACACGCATGTGTGCTTGGAAATAATGTTTTTTTTTTCTTGGTTCGTTTTATTTTTATTCGTCCATGGAGTTAATTAAAAATTCCAATCATCGTACAATTAATTTTTACGGAACCTATATCAGATGTGCGGCATACAACAAAAGCTGCTGCACCGAGCTTGCATAGGATAGGCAAAACTTGTTACTCAACTCTCATAGGTGAGTTCATGATTCGAAAATTTTCGCTTTTCGATAAGATTCCAGTCAGGTACATGTAACCGTGCGGATAATAAAATTACACATCCAAGTGCTGGGGTTTTGTAGATTTCGCGCTGTCACACTTGCATGATAATCGATGGACGTCGCTTTTTCTTCGAGCGATCGAACAACCCACATCAGAGAAAACCTGACGGCGAAAGAAATGAACACTGCAAACAAAATAAATTTACGTACATAGATATGTATGTATGTAGTTATGTATGTAATGTAATCAATAAAAAAGAAGGTCTTCCTGCCCAAGTTGTTAAGTCATTCAAAATCCCATAGCAAAATCGTATGTCCGTCACCAGATAATTTGTAATATATGTAACTATATAGAGGGTAGTAGATGTAACTGGCGCTATAGTTTAAGGTGAATCTGGCCCTCAACCAATAAGACACTTCATCCCGAACCTAAGGTAATAGGTCCCTTTTCCCTATTTTATGTATCTAACGTTGGACTATGGAGCAAGGGGTTCGAGGTTCGAATCCTAGTCGGAACACCTAAAAACTTTTTCACTGCCTAACAAACATCCGAGAGTACAACTGTCCTGAGAAAGCTTCTCAAAATAACAAATTGCCCTTCGGATACGACATTAAACAATAGGTCCCCTCTATTCGTGTAAAGAATATAACACGCACAACACGAATGGTTGTGAGAAGCTAAGCCCTGGGTCCCATCGACCTGTTGCACCAAGTATTTATTTATTTTAATGAAAAATTTTCGCTAGAAACGACCTAAGATGATGAAGGTCAACTGAAGAATCGCTGTGAGATTATCACTGCCCTTGATAGAGCAGCGAGCACTTTACATCGCCGTGGTGCCCATGTTGAGAAAATTAAACACTGTTCTTCATTATAAATACTGTTAAGGTCTTAAAATAGATAAAGAGATGGATAACGAAGTATGGATTTCCTGAACTAAGCTTCTATTTATAAGGAGCCAGTTTGGGGCATTACATCAAAAAACCGGAAACCAAAATATGTGTAAATATGATAAATAAGGTACTATTCTTTTTTTTTTTTACTAAGCTCGTCCCTGTAATAAGTAAATACGTCAACATTTTGGTGTATTGAATTATGGACCTTTCGATTGATCCGAACTAACACTGTCTTTGTTTGCTATTGTCTCCTATATGCTGACGTAGTTTACTTCTTTCTTCGCTATCTTCAACCTCGAATCTGAATCGGATTTAATGGTTTCCAGGAAGAGATGGGTATCCTTGGAATAAAGTTCCAGTAGATGAAAAACTAATGTCAAAATATTGTTTCTTCCTATTTCAGTATGTAAGTGCAGCTTCTCTTCAGCAGTTAAGAGTTCCTCTCTAGTGCCACCTTTCGCTAGTTCGCAATTTTCTGAAACGTCTGACTGATGTTAGAGATGTGCATCTTGTTCTCGGTGTAAATGACAATGTAACTAATAACCCTACGCTCCGCTTAGAGGTCTTGTAATCCATGAAGCAGGGTGATGCTAAGTGCGACTGATAACAAATAAGCTCCTGCATTTTCGCCTGCCTTAATCTTATTAACGTTGATCTTCAGTACACCTACAAAATTGCTAGTAATCGCCCTATGAAGGAGGTTATATATTCTGACGTGTCTTGTATGGCTGGTATACAGAGGCTGATGAAGTCATAGTTGCAACATCTAGCCTCCCTCAATGCTAACTGGAGAGGCTTGTTGGTTGAGACGCAGGTTCACCCCGAAATGTAGCGCCACCTGCATAAGTAAGTAAGTAAGCCTCCCTCAATCCTCCCTGCTTCTCAGACACGGTAAGGAGTAGCAGATGTAGCGATAGTACCACTTCTTGTGATGTACCGCACTGAACTGATTTTTGGATTTGTTTGAATTCGATCTTTATTTCATAAAGTCAACCGTTTTCACTTGGCCAACGATTTCTCAAGCGAATCCTGCAATCTCAAAATATTCTTAGGTTGATCCTACTTTCACCAGCTCTGTTTTTTTTTTTTTTTTTGTTTCATTTGGCAAACATTAAATAAACAGTCGACAAATAACCGAAAGTCTAATTGAAAGCAAAATCTATGAAAATTTCAGAAATCCATTTCTGATCCCAAAAAAAAATAAAACTGAAATTCTGAACAAATTTAATTGTTAGAGATATGTATCTGAAGTAAAGTATACCACTTGCTTACAGAAACGTGTTGAGGAAGATTACTTAAATCTTTTCGCTCTCGAGGGCTCACTCCTTTACGATTTTTTCTTTGTGTTACAGAACGGAGTTGAGCTAAAAATCGTAACAATTCGTGAGAATTTGTACGAAATTTCATGTAAGAGAACAGACCTATGTATTTAAAAATAAACTATGTCGAATACTCTTTAAAAAAAAATGTATTTCTGAATTACTATGCAGGAGTTTACATCGTTACACCGCATATAAATAACAGCTTTGTAAGCCCCATATTATTCAAATAAAATTGTTTCCATATTATTGAAAATAAGGTATACAATACAAATAAACAGAAAAAAAAAAAAAATATCGTTTCTGTTTCCAACCCCATTCATGGTAAACACGAGATCCGCCCCTTTGGAGTTCAATTTAATGAAATGTCTTTTTCCCCTTTGCGGTGCGATACGCATTATTTTTGACCAGGTAATACTGCTGATGCTCTGTAAAGCGATTTGAAAATCTGACTTTTTGGGGATAAATGTCAACGTTTCGAAAAAAAAATAAATAAAAGATATTGAAGAAAAACTCGTAACTCGTAAATTAACATTTCGCTGACAACTGTGGGTGGAAATGAAGTGGTTGTTTGGACGTTTGTTCATGTTGAACCTAATTAATTTAAATTATGATAAATAAAGCTGATTCGGTTATAAGTTAGTGGCTTAGAATATCCCTTGAAGAGATTCCATGCAGGGGTACTCTGTCGAATGTGAATGGTTAGTTGTTGGCATTGGTATTGTGTCAGTACGGTTAGTCAAAGTCCATACTGTATGCAGCAGAGATGAGAGAAAATGTGATAAGAGCGCACATAGTATTTTTTGTATAGCCCACAGTTCCGCCTCAAATCGATAAATCGTTTTTAGCCAACTTGCCGTCGTCGTCATCGTCGTCGTCGTCGTCGTCGTCCTCGTCGTGGTCGTTGTCTCACATACATATACCCACCTCTCCTCGACTGCTTGTCTTGTCACTCCGCGCCCAGAATAAAGCCAGCACACTTAGACTTCCAGCAGTACAGTACATAGCAACATGACTTTGCAGCAATTTTTTTCAAGCCGCCCATTGTGGAGATAAATAATTGAAAAATGCATAAGCATCTAATCGGGTCGTATGCCCAAAGCATTATTGTGTTTGGTACCAAGGGGGTGGCGGCGAGCGAAAATAATTCAAAAATTATGCGGATAAAATTTTTAATTTTCCGTGTCGGCTGAATAAAAATAAGAATAAATGGAAGAGACACCTTAGAAGGGATAGGTTTGCGAGAGAGTAAAACAGGTATTCATTGCTTTTTGGAACACCGGAGGGGAGTAGACGTTTATGCGCATTAAAATGTTTTCACATCTCTTCTGCCGTCGCGTTGCGCTAACTTTTGCTTTGCTTGTATCCATATCACACCGCACCGACAACACAACAAATCCGTATCTGGAAGTCTTACTTTTTATGAAGGCGAAATTTACTTTTATATATTTGTCTTGGATGGCGAGGAAATGCCTTTGCGGTTTCTTTGATCTTTGTCCCGAATTGGGGCTACGTTATTCAATCAGTCCTAACCTTTACCAGATAAAGCACGACAAGCAGTGGGGAACCGACAGTTGGGCACTTTTAACAAAACTATCTTTTAAATGTGAACAGCTACATATACCTACAGTGCATGAGAATAGATGTAAGTAAAAGTAGATACATCACTTTTACATACAAGTCTATTCTGATACCCATCATGAAGATCCAACTAAACTCTCACAATAATATCTGTGAGAAGGACAGTATCACCAAATCACCTAGAAGCCAGTCCTTTTAGAAAACCAAAGTAACAAACATGGTAGTGAATAGACAGCCCAAATAAAATGGGTTATCTGCTGTTTCAAGTTATTTACGTCCGCGAACGTGGTGTCTTTCTTTTAAACTTACTCGTCACCACATTTTGAAAATTATCTACAATTAAAGGCTACCTGCTAACTACGACCAATGAACCGATCTCTCTTTTACGGGGCTACGTCCAAGAGCTTTGCATGCAAAGGAGTTCATACTGATTAGTTCTTTATAGAATCGATGGGATGGCGGTAGATTTGATTTGGGATAAATAGTTTACGCTTGTAAACCCGGCTTATAACAAAAGTAGCTAGAAATTTTCAAAACAATGTGTGTAATGAAAGCCTGCATACTGAACCTCATTGTTAAAGTTGAGTGATGAAAATCACCTTTAATAACCAACATTGCGATACACGTGAGAAGGGGTGAACTTTGTTGTTCTCTATGAAGCTATTTTGGTCTCACTTCTCAGTGTCAGTAAATAACAATTTGACTAAAGAAGAGATTGTACTTCTTACTAGCAGTCATAAAATTTCAAGAATATGGTCTTCCAAGACTACGGAAGCAGCAAAGAATAGGCCGAACCTCTTAAACATACTGCCAAAGATTTCAATCAGTCTCAAGAGTTCAGTTCCGGACAAGGAAATGTGAAACAGCGTCCTATACAAATGAGGGAGCTTATGCCAGAATCTGAACTTAAATTGTGGGTTTTAAAGTCCCTTTTGTCAGTTACTCCTTTCTTTTAGAATTATTATGTTACATACGAGCTAGTTGAGCTCGAATAAAGAATCGCATTGTATTTACTCTCCCTGCCAGCCAGTCAGAACACCAGAATTGTCTGCAAATGTGACAACAGGTTATTTCTATACAAAAGAAACAAAACGAGTCCTAAAACACTACCTTGAGGTTCGCCAGCTATTATATGTTTTAATGTGTACTACGTATCTTCTTGCTTCATTCTAAAAGGCAAATACCTATATTTGCAAAGAATATGATAAAGTGAGAACAACGAGATGTTATTTTTATATGTCCCATGGGTCTCAGTGATTGTTGGTCCCTGTAATTTGACCCTTTTGCTTAATACTAGCTTTACAAAATTAATTCAGTTCTTCGCTGAGTCCCTGATCTCCCCCGGACTGTATAACCATCTAACCGAATAAGATACAATTTACACTTCAACGAGCAATGATTTTAGGCAATTTTCATAAGTTACTTATGTACATATCCTTAAAAGTCAATACATTTCCATATAGACGTAAAACTAATCCTACCCATAGGTACTGTTTACGCGAAGCGTTCTCTAAAGTTCAAAGAAACCTTACAATTGTACACATATACAGCCATAAACACTTACATGTATAGGTATATGCACGTACTCCCTTGGAAATGCAAACAATTGACACGCCCTATAAAAAGAAAGCTTTGCTGAAATTCAAATAAGCTCGCTGAAGAAGAATCGCAGGACAAAGTGTATCTATTTGAATGTTCAAATATCAGCTAATAGGACAAAAAGGGTTGTGAACCAGTACAAGTGGAAAATTTATTCAAGCCTTTACTTTGAAGCCAATTGATGAGTTCTTCTTCTGGTTTTTTTCCTCTCTTTTTTGTCTCCTCTCGCTGCTCATGGACGAAAGGAAACGCAAATAAAGCTGCCAAAAGAACAATATGTGTTAAATTGAAAACTGAGTCAAAATACTCCTGCCATCAGAATTACGAGTACTATGGGAGAATTTGAATTTTTCCGAGTAATTTTCGGATCAACTTTTGTTGCTGATGTGCTACTATTTCAAAGGACGAGACCGAGGCGGCGGCGATTGTTAAATTTGTGAAATTGGGAAATTGGCACGTGACCTCTGACAGCACGCATCGCCTGCATGCGTACGAAGCGAAATTTTAAAATATGCCTTAGATTAAGCGCTATTGGGGTTGAATATCTCCACGGGAGGATAATGTCGTCCATTTATTACGATGTGCCACTGTGGCGATGATGTTGATGGCCAAACTGACGACAACGACAACGACAACGACGACGACGATAACGATGATTGTGATGGTGACAACAATTGTAGGAGTCGTAAATTACATCTAATGACACACACGTTGATTGAATTCAAAACATAATTTCCAGATTCAAAAGGCACAATCACAACCACGTAACGAGATCAAATTAGGTTTTACGCTCGTTGCTCCTTGCGCTCTTTCAGCGGAAGGAAATTTTAAAATAGGGCTGATTTCTATAGAAGACAGAGAATGCGTTTGAAATGGGTGACTAATGATTATTGATACTGTTTTGACTTTTCCATAACGCAGGGGAGAGTGGGAAGCTAAACACGAGTTGTTTCGCGGTTTTTTTTTTTGTTAAAAATACACGCAGTTTGTTTTGAAAAAGTTTCCTTTCAAATACACATCCGATTTTCCGATTTGTATGGAAGTCATTCAGAGTTCCAGGTCAGTACTCAGGTGGATATCTATTGCCAAGTTAATTTTTCATGTCTGATGCTCATCGTACACACCGGCTCATTTGAACCAAACTAATTGCTCTTGTCTGGAAGTCATTTTTCCGGCTATGTGTGCGTATACAATGAATAATGGATTCACATGCGACTATCGTCCTGAATTGATTCGATAGCAAACAATAGGAGTGTAGGTACATGCTGCTCCAGATACGGGTGAGCAGTCCTCTTACATATGTTTTCCTTGCGCACTCATTATCTGGTGAATGAAAAGCCTTTTGACACCTGTTTGATGTTTGACGATTCTTTCCTAACCTCAAAGGTTGACTGCAGCGAGGATGCAGCAGTCAGTGCCTACGACGACGAACCAAACGAACCGAGAGACAGAGAGCCCGTTCTCAAAAAGGAAACGCAACAAATGACCCTGTGTGAGAACTCGATGAGGAGGCTGAACGGAGTAGATCATCATAATTACACTGTCTGCTCTTTGATGGGTCGCTCGTCATTTTTTTTATTATTTTTCTGTTTTCGGAAAGGGCAGGCAAGGCAACCGGAGATGCCAGTGGAAGAAACTCACATCAAAGCGGACCGAATTCAATCCGTAGACAAAACAATGGCAGCTTCCATATAGGGTGCGCTTACTGTAGTATAATAGTACACGCTGTCCGAGAGGTACCCAAATGAGAGCTCGTGGGAGTTGGTTATTTAATGATGCCGATGATGGCGCCATCGTTTTCTAGTTGGGAGCAATTAAAATCGATTCATTGTTCCATAGGGCCAAAATCAATTAGGCAACGCACCGAATAAGTAAATTAATCTGCTGTCTCTTGGAATGGAATGCGTGTAGCTGTAATTATTAAATCACAGATCGCACAAAGCGAAGAGCTGGAAAGCACCAGTCCCTCCGATAGGATTGTGTAGTTCTTGAAATTGATGATTCCACTTGGAGGAATGGGTCAAGTGAAAGATATGCGCGATGATTTTGTGAACTTCTTGTCGGTACGTATGTATGTATGAATGCGCAACATATAATTAGTGCGAACAGAACCACCAAAAGGTTCCAACTTAGCAGACGTGTCGACGATTGAACACAAAATGTTTCCATTTCGGCTGCACGAAAATGATGATACATCATATTCGCATCTCGCGGTTTGTTCGTAACAAAAGAAACAATAAATAGAAGATAGGTGGAATATTTCCCATTTGCCTTCTCCTGTTCTGGAAAAAAAAATCGCCAAGAGAACTCTGACTCGGACCAAGAAGAACGCGCGCGAAAAATAAATTAGCGTCTAGACGAGCGATTGCATCTCGCCCGCTGGAAAAAGTCCAAATCAACTGTGAGAACTTTTTTCAAGTTGCCTGTTGATGTAATCTGATTGATCTTTTTTCTCAAATAAATATTAGTGAATATGATTAGATTCTTGCATTTTACGTTGCATGACTGGAAAGTGGTAACTGCAGGTAAGATATATCTGCTCATTATCTTAACTATACATTTCCCTCTAAAAAGATAAATTCTCTTTCAAAAAAAGAAGACATGATTCTGAGATAAAATCTGCGAACTGATAATCTTAAATAAACATGCACGAAGACAATTTGCATCAACATTTAGATTCAGTAAACATATTAAACATTTATCACCAAATATCTTTACTGTGCCATCTTTTATGGATCCAAGAGTATAATTATCACGAAAAAGTAAACAAGAATTGGGCAAATGAGTTTCCCAAAGTCTAAATCATCCGATTTGTGTTCTTTTGGTTCTAATATTTTACTCAGTTTTGCCCATTTGACCTGAAAACCCATGGGAGAGGAAATATGTGGCGACATTGCATTTTCTAGTTTTTCTTCATTACTGTTCGAGATATGTAGACCCAACTTTATTCCAAATGCTAAATAGCAGGCAACTGAGTTTCCCAAAGTCTTAATCATCCGATTTGCGTTCCTTTACTTCTAATCCTCAGTTTTGCCCATTTCACCTGAAAAGCTAAGGGAGAGAAGATATGTGGCGACATTGCATTTTTGAGTTTTTCTCCATTATTGATCGACTCCCCACTTCCTTCCAAATGCTACAAATCGGGCAACTGAGTTTCCCAAAGCTTAAATCATCCGATTTGCGTTCTTTTACTTCTAATCCTCAGTTTTGCCCATTTCACCTGAAAAGCTAAGGGAGAGGAGATATGTGGCGACATTGCATTTTTGAGTTTTTCTCCATTATTGATCGACTCCCCACTTCCTTCCAAATGCTACAAATCGGGCAACTGAGTTTCCCAAAGCTTAAATCATCTGATTTGCGTTCTTTTACTTCTAATTCTCAGTTTTGCCCATTTCACCTGAAAAGCTAAGGGAGAGGAGATATGTGGCGACATTGCATTTTTGAGTTTTTCTCCATTATTGATCGACTCCCCACTTCCTTCCAAATGCTACAAATCGGGCAACTGAGTTTCCCAAAGCTTAAATCATCCGATTTGCGTTCTTTTACTTCTAATCCTCAGTTTTGCCCATTTGACCTGAAAACTTAAAGGAGAGGAGATATGTGGCGACATTGCATTTTCGAGTTTGTCTCCATTATTGATCGACTCCCCACTTCCTTCCAAATGCTACAAATCGGGCAACTGAGTTCCCAAAAGTCTAAATCATCCGATTTGTGTTCTTTTGGTTCTAATCTTTTACTCAGTTTTGCCCATTTGACCTGAAAACCCATGGGAGAGGAGATATGTATGTGGCGAAATCGCATTTTCGAGTTTTTCTCCATTATTGATCAAGGTACTCCCCACTTCCTTCCAAATGGTATACAGCGGGCAACTGGCCACATATCGAAAATTTGTGAGACCAGATATTCATATCCAACCTTTGGCTCTGTAGTTAGATATATCTACATACACAGCAGTACCCCTACTTCGCCTAATTTAAACAGCATGTGCTGTCACGATCTGGTACGAAATTATAGTTTGACCATTATCCTTAAACCTTAAAAGGAGAGCAAAATTAGAAATCCATTGCCATTTGTCATTATGCGTACATGATTGATCTTTCAAACCAATTTGAAAAATGGAAGCATTATTGAAAATAACAATTAAAAGATAATTAGATTAGAAGTCAAACAATTACCGAACCATTAAAATCGTCTCAAAAATGTATCTCTGCCACCAACAGCTTGTACGTGGGCCACACATACGTATGTTTGTACATGTGTGTGAGGAGATACAACCGCACATACGAACATATGAGCATACATACTTGGTGTACATTTCTCGAAATATAAATCACTGAACTCTAAGAAGTTGAACAAGAGAGGGCGATAGTCCTCGCCATGATTCGGATACGATAAATCAGTTCCCATTACCCCTTGGGCTGTGAATTTTTCATTTTTCGATAATTATAGTTTGTATGCACGTAACTTACACACACATTTTCTCTTTGTTCATTTTTTATATTTTTAATAAAACAAAACAAAAACAAGAAAAGGCGACTCGTTCTGGCATAGAAATGCTCGAGGATGCATGCGTCGGTGAGATATTCCCTCACTGAAATACTGACCAAGCAAAAATGTCCTGCGTCTTCAGAAGTTATCATCGTTCAAATGAAAACCATAAAAGCAGCCCAACGTGGCTGGATGGACGATCGCGACGCGGCGATTTAATCACAGCCCTCTATCATGATTCGAGGTTGTCAGGCGACCGCATGTGAAAATTATACTCAAACAGACAGCAGAGTGAAATATGGTCCGCAGTCAGTATCAGTACAACAAACTAGCATCGAGAAATGTGCAGCAGTGTGCTATGTAGTATAGTCGAAGGAGATTTGTAGCACATCGCTCTGAGGGTTACCTTCTTTGCGAAAAGGCCTTTCCAGTCGTCCAGGCACTGCCACTAACCTATTGTATTGTCATCGTAGGTAGGGTGATGTTGAAAGTAGGAAGTGAAACAAATCGCGATATTTTGGCCAAGTTTAGAGCTAGGTCGTAAATCAATGGCACTAGCCGTGGGCCACAGTGGTCTACTGAAATAATTCTTGTTTACGGAGCAGTCTTAGGCATCTGTCAGTCTTGATTGAGCGAACACTCTGTGATGGGCTGGGTGTTTGTGTGGTTTTTTATTTCTTATTTTTTTTTTGTATCTACGGAAGGGTGTTCAACTCGATTCAAGATCGAGACTAAGAAAATCAGTAGCTAATAGCTTTCTATAACCTGCAATTGAGACCATAACGTGATGCCTGGTTGCCGGTCCAGGCGAATTACCAGTCGACCTACCCCGAAGGCTAACTCCGAGTGCATGCTCATTGTGGATAGTTTGCATTTACATTATTAATGGGGAGTGTGCGGCGGATTGGAGAAATTCTAAACTTTGGGTACAAGTAGTTAATCAGATTGCAATCGCAAGTAGGTAATGCAGTGAGTGATGTCCTAGAATAATCGATGAGGTAACCCGGAACAGCGTGAAGCAGTGTGTATCACGATATGCAGTGGAAAGTTTTAAATCCTTGATCAAGTGTTTCAGGCTCAGTTGAAGTGACCTAAATATGTAGGGAGCGGTTTGAAAGACAATGACTTTACTTTTTTGGTATAAGGCCTTATAGGCCTATTAAGAGGAATGATAACTAAAGTCCTTTGCAGCTCAAATACCCATAAGAAGGCTTAACGCCTCCATACAGTTTGTTTTCGTAAATAACTTTATGTTTTGCAAATTTTTCTTTCTCATTACAGTTGTACTCTCGGATGTTTGTCAGACGCTTGCGAGAGGTTGGGCCGTAAAAGGAATTTTAGGTGTTGCCTAGGGATTGAACTTGGAACCCCTTGTCCCGAAGTCCAGCGTACTAATTCAAAAAATTTATTTAATTCATTTCCTCTTATCTCCAAGAGAATTCACCAATACTTTAGATCCACGCCCACCTTTTGGGGGGAGTTTTCGTACAAAAATTATGCTGATGATCTGATGACGTAACAGACGTTTGAAGTTACTGTAGTAATTCGTAAAAATATGGAATATGCCACCCTCGCTTGAGTAAAGGTGCAACAAGAATGATAGAATTAAAGCTTTTCTGTATGTTTTTTGTTTTTGTTTTCTTTGAGTAGATTTGTTTTGACGTTTCTATTGTTAGGCGCTCGTGAAAGGTGGAGAGATGGCTGGCTAAGTTCGATTGTTTTTAACAGTAACACTAAATGAAAGCAAGGAAATCTAATGGTGAACCAAGGTTAAACATTTGGTTAGCCAGATTGTTTATGTTTTCTCCATTATACTTGTAGTTGGTACTTGATACTTCGTACTATGCTGCTGATAATTATCTTATATTCTCGTAATAACTATTCCATAATAGTCTGACTTTTGACTCCATGGAACACACCCATGTTGACCAGTTTTGGTCTGCAAATAATTTTTGATAGAGGTTTCGTCATGGCAGTTCAGTCTTACTATAATAACTTGTATTTCAAATAATTAGGAGACCAGATCATAAATGTCCCATTACTCGTATATCACTGTATGTAGATCAACTAGGATTTGTTAAAACAAAAGTGTTGACGCAAGAAGCAGTAGTGACATCTGAGCATCCAAAAAGAAAAACAAACTTAGTGAACAGAAAGCATTATTTGTTTACTTAATTATTCACAGGGATATTTGTAGTCAAGATTTGGACACATCTCTTCAACAAGTCTAATGATATTCATATATACCTGCTGAATTGGTTAGAATAATCTTATTTAAGTGATCCGATCTCTTTTATTTATTTATTTATTTACATATTTAAATGTATAAAGCTTTGTTGGTGGTTTTGTTGACAAGCAATAACTGACACATGACAGATTATGCAAATGTCAAAATAACTTCAGAACTTGTGAGGAGATTTTAGAATAAGTAATATTTCAAGTAGGGAAGATCGAGGTTATTTGAGAATGTGAAAGTATCTATGTACATTATGTTTGTATAAGATTGCAGGATGTACTTATACATGCTAATCATGTAATTTAGGTAAGAATGAGAAAATAGGTAGTTAAGTCGTCGGTACGTTTTGTGTATGATCTAAGGTTATGTTTTTTTTATAAAATGTGAAAGTGTAATTTTTTTTAACTCTATGCAATAAACGACTTATTTCTTACTGCACACAAAAAAAACACTTCTTCAAACTCTGGCCTAAATCGGGCATGTGTCAAACTTCAATGTAGAGATACCCACTTGTGACCATCAAGTCTTCTCTAGCAAACACGCTGCAGCTGAGAAAAAGTCAACACTGAAAATTTACTTAAAATTTCAAGAAGGATTTGGTTTAAGCGTGTTTCCTTCTATGATACTCGTATGTGTAGATGAAATCGGAGTAGAATTGTGCACTTGCGAGTAAACAAGTGAAGTAAACTACATCTGCAAAGTCTGAAGCAATCGCTGTCCTTAAAAGCTTAAAGTCATGTCGACATTACAAAAGACGTCCAAAAGAAAAACAAACAACTCTTGTAATGATCTAAATTTATAAATGTATTAACGTTTTAATAAAATATAACTCTAGTTCACATTTTTAATCTCTTAAATAGTTTTTGAGAAATAAAATACAATCTACCCAATCTATTTACATGGTTCTTTTTCTGGAAAAAGTCTGCAAGTCTTCCACAACAGCACATTCCTAATTAAGAAGACTTAGTTCAGCGTATGGCAACATTAAAAGGTTTGCTTAGCAGAAATTAATTCTGGTAGCTGTGTGTATTCCACGGGTGATGAATGGAATAGTTTGCAGCGGCAGAGGAAGGCGTTGTTATCATTCCGTTGCTGATTAATTCGGGGTAGGATGGGTATGCGTCAGTTTTCATGGGATAGCCGGTAGCAGATTGCCCCATTGCTTGCAAAGGATCATACTGCATGTGCGGAAGTGATGCGTAGGATGCCGTTGAAGCTGCCTCCCCCATGTTCATTGCGGGATAATAACTGGGAGGATTTGCTTGCTGACTTTGTATACTCAGGTCTGTAGATTGTTGGTGCTGTGGAAACATCGATGAACTCTGGTAGAAACTCTGGTATGGATTGTAACCAGATGGAACTTCAGGTGGCAAGCCAGTTGAAGTCGGTTCAGTTTTCAGAGTTGTTGGTTGTAAGGCAGTTGGAGTCGTAGGGGCAGACTTTGGAGCTGTGCCTGCAGATACATCATCGTCTGTCTTCTTCAAGGGACTCTTGTCATCGGTTGCAATTGATTTTTTACTCTTTTTATCCTTGAAGTGTGTCTTCTTGTGCTTACTTAAATGGTCGCTGCGGGAAAACTTTTTAGAACAGATAGGACAACTGTATGGACGATAGTTTGTGTGTGTACGCCCATGACGCTGTAATTCATCTGATCGCGAAAATCGCTTGCCGCATGTTAGGCATAAAAATGGACGTTCACCGGTATGCCAGCGCAAGTGTGTTTTCAGATGACTCGCCTTGCCGTACAGTCGTTCACATCCTGGAATATGACAGATGTGCTGTTTACGGCCGCGTTCATCAGGTCCGACGATCGGTGGCAGTCCCGACATTTCATTTGTACAATTGGGACAAGTGCAACGTACGCTTCTTCGTTGTAATTGGGTTTGGAAAGCGATGTCATCGAACGCATTTCCGAAGCCGTACGAGTTCGGGGTCCACGCTTGATGTGGGAACCATGCCGCGCTTGCTGACATGCCCATGTTCCCATAATAGTCTGGTGCAGCGTATTGTGCGTATGGAAACTGGCTTCTGAAAGAAAAATAACGAGTAGAAATTTAGTATTCTGCAACATAGTCATCCATATTTGTTAATTTTTTTGTAGAATGTAAGTAGAAGATAAAAAAATAGGAGAGTGAAATGTACCTTGTGTATGCATTCCAAGTGTAACTGCTGCCCAAGTCAACATTCTGCGTTGGAGGACTCGAGGAAAACGATGTCGGCGATGGAAAGATACTCGGCGATACACTTGCTGAGAGACTTGAGTTTGGTGAAGCTGATCCCGTCGATGAAGTTTGAGGGGGATATTGCGGTTGCAACACTGTTTGTACTTTTGTCGATGATCCGTGTAGTTTATGTATAGAAATCTTTGGTCCTGACAACGAACTTACAGGCACTGGATTTGAGTACATATTCGATGGAGCATGACTTGCAGCAACTTGTGGTTTCAACTGAAACAAAAGAGGATTTATGGATTAAGGATCATGTTATTCATTTCTCTATGCATTAATTATTTTAAGCTCCTAATCGTGACCTAATATCCAGGTACACACAAAACATGAAAACAAAGGGGCAGAACAATATATTGTCTAGAGATTTTCGTCAACCGAGCAGGCGTTTAAAATTGACAAAACCGATTTACAATACCAAAACAAAAAAAAAAAAACCTTTTTTGGGTTACTTCTTGGAAATTGGAATTAAGATGTGGATTAGCATGTGTACTTTTCTTTTGAAAATACACACCTATGTGCATATGTACACACATTTGGTTAAATCTCAACCCAGCAGATAAAAAAGACTTTGAAATACCTTGCATTTTTCAGTAAACTTTAGTAATGAAGAAGGAATGGAAACATTGTGCCAAATTTTTTGCTAATAATATAGAAAGTCCCTAATCATCATCTAGGTCCGTCGATTGGTTTTCGTACATTTAGTGTACCTTAAGTACCTACTTACTTGCCAAACATATGTGTATTGTACATTGTACATATGTAAGTAAGAACGACGGCAGTTGCTCATCAACTTTATATTTCGGTCCCAACTCATCCGCAGTTTGGAATATTTTTTGAAAGTTAGGCATAATCATGAATATTTTCCTAATAATTTTGAATAGTCAAAGGTTTTGAGAAACTAATTTGACTTAGTTTCTGGTAGTTGGAATGTTTTCTTCCGAACTGTAACTATATTAATTGTCAAATTTTGTCGTCATAAATTTGTAAGGTAAATTTAAACCTCATAGAACCTATACTTAAAGATATACCAGAAATAATAATTCCTATTTAAAAAAAAAAAAACTTTTAAAATTTTTTAAAATTTACTTTACCTACACTTTAAACTAAAACCGTTTTAATTACATTTTACTTAATTAATTGTAAAGCTTTTATCTAATTTATGTAGAAACTAAGAAAATAATATATTTTGCTATACAAAATTATAACAAACTTTATAAAATAATACTTTTTTTTACTTACATCATCGTCTTGCATTGTAATCCTTTCAGTAGAACTCGGAAATTTACTAGTGTAAGGGTTCACGTAGTTGCACGCCGCATCAATCATTTTATTTAAGTTTATTCAATAAGTTTCAAGTTTAATAGCTGCACTATATTTTTTTGTTTTTGTGTGATTAGTTATACACAAGTAATATAATAAATAATTGTTCGCACTGTCAATGAAAATATTATGCAATCACATTAGTCACAGGATAACACAGCAGCACACAAACAAAATCCAAATTGTATATTTCATTCGCACTTTTATTTGCACATGCAGCATGTAATTTAGTATTTTACATGGATGAAGTAGTGAACTTGTTTTTATTTTGTTATTTTTCTGCTTGCACGGTGCGGGAAAACGTTTAACTCCCGATAATTACAGTTCAAAAAGGAAGAGCACGAAATGCAATAATTGTTCTCGTTCGCGTCGGATCTTGCGGGAGAATGAATGTAGGTAGTGCACTGGCACTGGCACTGGTAGATGGAAAAAATCGTACCTCAGCAGGGTTTCAAAACATAGCTCAAGATAAAGAACAAACACACAAGAAATATGAAACAAGAACAAGGTGAAATGAAGACGATGATGGTGCAGAAGACACACGTCGCTCGCTCGGTCGGTCGGTCGGTTCGGCTGCTACGGTTTTGCACTCTCTCTTGGTGAGGAAGCAAAGTATAATTACTAGTCTTGTCTGCGTCTCTGAGTTGCTGCTCTCCCAAACAACCACCGGTAATTATCGTTTTCGACTGAGGCTCTTAGATCTGTACACGGTGCACATAAGTTGTGCGGAAGAGAGTGAATTTGAAGAATATTAGGTAAGGTTGCTGCTAGAAATGGGAAGGGGAGCGAGAAGGAGAAAAACCTATTGTTCTCTCGCTCCTCGACATATGGTGTGTACAGGGGCCGGACAGAGAAGAGAGTATTCATGTCGCTTCTCATCGTTCCTCTCTGTTTGGGTATTTTTACTCGCCCAAGCAGGTATCGGAATGCCTTGATATTCGCCCAAAACAAACAAAAGACACAAACAAAAAAAAAAGGAAAAACCAAAAACTACAATAAGGCACAATTTGTGTGCGTTTCTTTTTATCGCACGCAATTGTGTATCGTTAACCTTCTCGCTCTTAGCGGTCCATTTTGGATGCTGATGCTGAGTGAGAGCAAGATTTATCGAAATTTGAATCTGTGTTTCGTTTGCCAGGAGCGAAGTGGGCAAATAACATTCATTAGGGGCGCACTGGTATGAATATGTGGCATGCGGTCCAATGAAATAACTGTATTTAAGTAGGCGTGACTCAACACCCGGTTGACAAGCGAGCGAGAGAGCAAATACGGAGAGCAAAGTACTTTCGGAAGAGAAAGGAGCTTATTTCGGTAGAAATCATCCTTTGAGACGACCGAGTAATTGAATGTGTGTGCGCCGCGCGTATCACGCGAGTACAACTGCATATTGATTTCCTCTTCTTTGTTAAAGAGTCCCCAATTGTTTTTGTTGCGGGCGTGTATAGGGATCAGCCTTAATTGTATCGCTTTTTTTGGTTGGAAATTAAAATTAAAAAAACCGAAATGAAGAATATGACCAAAGTCAAGATTTGTTCATTTATTTCTATTTATTATTACAACGCAATTTGTTTATGTTTATTTTTTCTATTTTTCTATTTTTCCTTTCGGTGTGCAGTTAGGTTTTTTCAGTTCAAATTCGACCAAGGAGTACCTATGGAGGTCGACTTATCCATGATTTTTGTATTTTTTTTTCTGTAGCGGAAGGGCGGTCCCCGGGAGGAAAGTTGTGTTTATTACTGGCACGAGTTGTAGCGATGTGCTCTGAGGAATGAGTGATGTAATGAAATCGAGAGCGCGCGCAATTGTACATCACAATGGATTTCATACTGTTAGGGAGGGTTTTTGTGTATTGTTTTAATCAAATCAATAAATTCTGATGTGGGGCGTTAGGTATTTATTGGCGAAGGGAATGTTTTTCTGTTAATTTTAGGACTTCTAGTATCTATTTACATGAATGGTATATGCATACCTACCATTTTGGAACGTTTTAATATTTAAATACATTATCGTATGTACATAGGGATTTAATTGGTACAATATTACCTACCTATCTTACTAAGTTCTTTACTGAATTTGTATATGTAGGTATGTCACTTGTCAGCAACAGCATATTCATTCAAAATAAAATGGTGTGTCCTCGTTTTTGCTTTTAAATGTCAATCAATAAGTAGGATTTTTACATGAAATTCAAATCAGAGAAATGTTATCCATCAATTGTAGTAAAATTAGTATTTTTTATACATATACATAATACATAAATACATATATAAAAGTGAGTCCACGAAAATACCGCTAAATACAGATGCATTCGAGTAATAAAAGGTACTCCAGGACGCACCATTTTCCCGTGGTTTCTCAAATTGTGCATGGGCTTCAGTTAGAATGTGGCAGTCACACCTTTAGAATACGCCTTGGGGAACTTGATTCTTGACCAGTTCCTCCGATTGTAGGTTGCAGTGTCAATCGGTCTAGCGACCAGTGTAAACCTTTTTTAGTCGGCGTTGCAGCTATAATAACCAACGAAGCAAATTCAAAAAAAATATTAATATACGAATATGTACAAACATTTGGCGCAACAGGTCCATGAGACCTAGGTCCTAGCTCCTCGTGTTGTGCGTGTTATATTTTTACACGAATGGAAGGGTTGCTCTGTTTAATACCATGTCCGAAAGGCAGTTTGTTTATTGAGAAGCTGCATATTTTATGACAGTTATACTCTCGGATGTTTGTCAGACGCTCGCGAAAGGTAGTCGCTCTATAGTTCAACGACTTGAGCCAAGACGGCAATTTATGCAATTGACAATCATCTTTAGGTACTACTGATTGCTTTTGCCATTTTTTGGTCCCAGACTTAAAATAAAAGCAAAATTTATTCCCACATAAATATTTCCCACCACATACAAGGTGAATTTAATTCCCACGTGAAGTAAATTTCCGTGAAGTTCTTTCCCTGCACCATATGCACATAATATGTACATGAGTACATATGTAGATACAGTCTTTTGTAAGTACATTTGCAAACATACATCCAAGCACATGTACCCATATAGAACTCTTATCGCTGCCATGCAACCCTTCTCAAAATAAGATAGCAAAAGATAGATAGATAAAAAGTATAGTATTGGGAATGATGTTTAAATTATTTATTTTATTTTTGTCATTTTAAATATGTACTAAAAAGAAAAAATTTTGTAATTTTCTTTGAACATCTTCTTAGTTTCGAGTTGCATTCGAAATACATATCAAAATCCTACTTTTGAATTTGTTGTAAATATAACTGAGTTTTAAGGAAAACAAAGAAAAGGGAAACATTTTTGAAAGATATCAGTCTGCGTTTCGTAGCATAAGCCTTAATAAAGTGGACTTGCCTTGTACCGGAAATAGATAATTGAAAAGAAAAAAAAAATGGAAAAACCCGCAGTATGTGCGATTGTGCTAATGATCTTCGAAGGTTTTTCGCCTATTTTTCAACGTTGCAAACTCTGTGTACATAGTAAGTATAAAACATTGACAGTAGTCCAATTGTGTATACCTAGTTCTTCATTGTTGCGTGTCCTTTTGGAGTTCTATACATATTTCTTTTTTTTTCATGTGGGAGCAAATATAAGATTTAATTTGCAAATATTTTTATAAATTTGACAAAGTGACAAACATTTCTAATATTGCGAAAAGAATTGATTTTTTAATATACACAAAAAGTTGAACTGTTATGGGATAATCAAAAATGATCAAGCAAATGTGATAACTCCAAGTCTGAGGAAAACCGTAATAGAAAACAACAAACAGAAGAAAATAAAAAGAATGATAAATAATATGTATTTAATAACTTCTACTAACTTATTAATAAATTGCATAATGTAGAAATGTACGTACATATGTGTATTCATATCCATACTTACTTTTTATACTGGCTGTCGTATATTAAAATGATTTGTATTTCCAAGTTGACAAAAAATGTAAACAACGCATGTTTTGAATTGCATAAATATGTCATTGGATTGCAATGTATTTATGTCATATGTTAAGCAAATATTTATCGGTACCTACATATGTACATATGTACGTACTATGTGTGTAACATCATGCACAATTAGTTGATATATAATTTAGCTGGTGCTCTGTAAAAGAAAAATTAATCCAGATAGTAACACAATTCAAATTATTATAAAAAAATTAAATAATCGTTTACGAAAATATAGCAAACAATTCAATATATTATTCAGGAAAGAAAGGGTATACGAGTGAGTAAATTCATTCCAATTCGAGGCAGTTTACTAAGGTCCGGGTTAACTGGAGAAGCTTGTTCGTTGAGGCCCAGGTTCAGTAAACCCCGAACTGTAGCGCCACCTAAGTAAGTAAGTAAGTTCATATTTGGGTAGTTTGTTGAAGCAGACTTTATTAAAGTCTAGTGTACTTACGGTATTCATTGAGAACACATTGTCAAAATTACTCGAAAAGACCAATCGAAAATAGTGCCAAATCGTCTTACATAATTGGTAAAAATCAGTGGAGAGGCGTTTAAAAACTTGCCATATAACAAGCAAGTTAAATGGAATTCCAGTAGTTAGCTGTTTCTCCAAACAGGAAGGAGTAAAAAATCAATTTTATGATGCCACAATTATAAGCATACATACATATGTATCGGTCTATCATTTTTATAAATTAGTTTAATCTGCTTTGATCAGATTAAAAGAATTTGATAGGAATTGGAGAACTCAAAAGAAAAACATTCTCTGATCAAACTTCAAGTTTAATTTTTCTCAATTCTAAACTATAAGTTCTACATTTAAAGTTGGAAACTATATGTCACATATTTCCTTATATCTGTATAACTCAAATATTATTAATATAAAGAAATTTCAGAACTTAATGAACTTTTTAATTTAACATTTGTCGCTTGAATATGTTGTTCTCAGATAATTTGTATGGATGCTTTATTAACTTTATTAACGATTCGCATTAGATCTAATAATTTACATCACAGTTTAAAGTTAAGAATATGTCTATGATTAATATTATTCCTAAATAATTAACTTTTGAAAATAGGGTGAATCGTGGTTGTTGTTCTTCAATTAAAATTGAAAAAAGTTAAAAAAAAAAAAACAAAAAATATTTAAATCTACTATACATCCTTTTTTGGTATTTTTAGCCTTAATTTTCTTACACTTTGGGTAAAATAATAAAACAATTTCATTTTTTTTATAAATTTTGTATTTTGCCTAGTTGTGGCCTCGTCTTAAAAGGAATTTCAAATTCTGAGCTCACTGATTGGGGCTAAACTTATATGAGGTACATATGTACATATATCTTTATGTACATATATGCCTAATTCATGTCTACTTTTATAAGCTTACAAGTACTCGCTAGTCCGACAAAACTCCGGTCCGAGGCTCCGACTTCGGTCTAGCGACACTATACCGTATTTCAACACTTTGACTGGAAATCAAAAATTAATTTAGATGTACTTGATGACCCTAAACCGATTAAGGTCCGAACATGATGTCTGGAAAATTAATTCATATTAGAAAAATATCTTCTTTCTAGCGGATACCTAACCTTTGTTATAAGAATGATAAATGTAGTTGTTTCTGCATCTGAAAGTAACCAACTTAAAAAATATTACCTTAACCTTACTAGTGCTAGTACTAGTTACACTACACTTTTGCTGTGCAGTTCAATATTCTAATCTACAGAGACACTTTTTTAGAATCGTGTTACCTCTACCAACTCCTTTCTCAAGGACAAGATTGCGGTACTGTTGTGTGGTGATATGTAATGAGTGCTTATATCTATCTACTATTGAAGACCTTTTTTGATTTCATCTCCATGTAGCTATCATTTTCGAATCAGGGGTAATCTTGTAATTCTTAAACGGATAGGTAGATAGAAAGTCCCTCCCTGTAAGATCCACGTACTTAGATTAATATACATATAAACATAGCAATTGTACTATAATTTACATTATTATTATTCCCTTAAACAAGTAATTTCTATTAGCACTGCAGGTCGTTGCGAAAATCGTCGAAATTGTCCTGTTTAAGAGCAAATTTTGAAAGACGTCTGCAACTCTACAGTATTTCGAAAGTGCCAACGATCTTATTTTGAAAAATTGTCATAGTTTCAGAGTAACCTTGGCTTAAACATTTTCAGCTAAGCTCACAGAATAATGTGTTGATAAAGTGTTGAGAATTATAATTTTCATAAGTATATAATTCCTAAATAAATATGTACATACCTACTCCTTCAAAGAATCCTTCACTTCGATGTGTAATTATTGTATATTTTCTGGAAATTCTCCTTTTTTATTGATGGCAATAAAACATTTTGTGTAATTAACTTTTCAATTAGTAGAGCACGTGTTTTATTTTTATATTCTCAGAACCATATTCGTACAAATGGTAACTTTCCCGAAACCCAACACATTTACAACCTGAAATGATTGTTTATTAAATTCTCAAGTGATACAAAATATTTTGTTGTAAAATACGGATTACACCAGCAAATCTTTGAAATCCAATTACGGGTCTCGCAGTAATCCTTTACTGGTAATAAAACAGCTAAAGCCAGGAAAAGACAACCACTGTTCATTGTTTGTTTCATCTAGTGTGTTGCAGTGCTTGTTCCTTTGTATAGGGACTATTGTTGAAACCAAAAAGTAGCCTGACTGGAGAAGTCACAGCAGGGGATTACCGCATTCTCATCTTAGTCGCGATCCCTTGACTTTTCCAGATAAGCAATTGTAAATTATATGTATTTTAGCAGAACAGAAGACATTTAGGGTTCAGTGCGGTTCTACGTACCACACGCGATTATGACCTGTGGTTTAATCCCTGAGCGAGCATAATGGGTTTAGGTCCGAACTGTTGATTGGATTTTTACAAATTTGCTAGAATTCTCCTCCACCTTTTTTCAAAACATACTGAACGTATGTATGTTTAGAAAACTTATAGTTAAGTCTTAGCAACTTTGATTTGAATGGAAGGCTTAAGGAAAGACAACACTTGGGAATTTCGCAAGGATGCGAAAGGATTTGCTTTTGTTTAGAATGTAGGTATTCGATAGTAAATGTTTTGACTATTAAACCATGACATTAAGGAGATTCAAATATAAAACAAACACATACATATATACATATATTCGTAAAATCGGGTGTAAATAAAATGCTTTATACATTCTGGATACATAATTACTCTCGGATATAAAATGTATTTCAGTCCTGAGTGGGTAATCGGGACTTTAGACTTTTGCTCTTATTTCCGGGACGTTATTGGATTTTACAATTTGAAGTCGCCTATGAATAATTTTGCAACGGATCAAGAAGAGCTGATAATATCATAGAATTATACTAAGTTTGTACTAAATCTAAGAAGCTCTTTAAGTACAGAATTATTGTCTGATACTATATGCATCACTTCATGTCTACATTGACTCCCCAGTGTGGGATACCTGAAAATACATGAAAACAGAAAACATTATTGTAACTCGTTAGTCGATGGCGGGAGCGATACTTCTGATCCCACCCTTTTTCGCTATCAATTTTAGGGCGGTTTTAGGGGACGTGTTAGCTAGTTCGTAGAGTTGGTGGAAGAATGTTTTGCCGAAGGCTGGGTGTCTGATTCTTCTGAAAGATGTTGGCACAAAATGAAATCAACTGTTGGCTTGAAACAAAATTGTAAACAAGTAGCCATTAGTAGGGTTCCCACTCATCAAATTTTGTGTGAACGCAACTTTACTTCAGTTAAATGGTACGTTACACTGTTCGTCAAACAAATTTAATGAAAAATTTGATCTTTATGAACCCAGTTAAGAAGAAAACTTAATCGAAAGCTAATTTAAGTTAATTAATCTAAAGGTGCCATAACACGTCCAACAAAAATTGTCCACCTGTTGCCCCTCTTAACGTGGTCAGGTCGTGATCGTCAAAAAGTTGTCATTTGAGCAAATTTGTTTAGTAATCAAGATTCATTAAAAGTGCTAGTCATGAATATTACAATGGAGTTAAACGAAGGCTGGGGTTTGGCTATTCTTCAGAATGTACTAGTATTCGATCTACAAAGCATTTCCTAACATTTACAGAAGCACATTACATAACAAAAGGCTTTGAGCAAGCGGACTACTGTTAAAAATTCAACTATTACTTGCTTTTACTTAGAAAAGGAACAATAAGCTTCTGATAGTCAAAACACTCATTCGTATAATCTTCTTCTTAGTTACCAGCTTTAGAGGAAAGAGCATGTGTGTAGAACGTAGATATTTCAACTCTCAAATTCAACATTTTAAGTGTATTAATCCCTACAAAATACACACAAATTTATGTACATGTATACTACCTACTGCACCCTGCCAAGGGCATATCAACCAAATGTGGCAAAAAGTGTTGACGCACCAGCACGCACAAATCATTACAGATGAACAGATCAAGCATCCTGATGATCATCGTGCACTTGTCTTAAAATTCCTAATAATTCCTATAAACACGACCGCCACTTGTACTGACAACTGTAATGTCCTTTTTTATCTTGTCCTTTTTTAATTTCTTCTTTGTTCAAACCAGAGCGCCTTTGAGCGTGACCGCCTTGCTACGCACCCTTCAATAACCTGCCGCCGCATTGCATTTTTTTGTTCGTGTGTCTTAAATATCAAACCTACATAGAAAACCAGCTCGAATGTCCTGATAAATGGTTTCCCAAAGGGACATAAACTATCTATGTGTCTGCGAAAAAGTGTCGAAATGGCCACAAGGGATCCCGCTGAGTCCGACTTTGATCTGGGTCACAGGGTTCCTGGTAGGCCCGCTGAGTTCAATTCAATACACTTCGTTGGGTTCGCAAAACATCGATTGCACTATAAAAACTAACATTGCATGCAGAATTTTATTCTTGTACTCACAAATGAGATAAAAGGACGAATTATTCGCTCAGCTACCGATTGATGAAGACGACACTATCGCTCAGTAGACATCACGATTGTGTTTTCATTTCTATAGGATTCATTGTGCAAGAGTATCGAGTTTCGCTAATTTCGCTCCCACGATGTGTTCGATTAGGTACACAGTGACGACAGGTTTAAGGAGTCATATTTCTGGAAAAGTAGAAAATGTTCTCACTAAAGAAACAAAGGTTTGCTTCCGTTGGTAATAATTTATTGAAATCCTACTAACGGATCACCAACAATACGATACAATTCAGAAGCAGTTTTTAAAGTCGAACTATGGAGCTATCGCGCTCTGGTTGAGTAACAAAATAATGTTTACCGACGGACGCCTTTGAACCGCATGACTTAGCATACCTGATGCAACTTACATACATATTTATGTACATAAATATATGGCGTTTGGGGGCTTTGTTGCCTTTTTTGGCTTTTCATCTTTCTTGACATGAATTACTGTCATTATCTCGTCAGCATTGATGATCGACTGGATTATCTTGTAGAAGCATTTGTGTGCGATGAAAGCCACCGCCTCTTGTGGGGAACTCTTTCTGCTTCAGACGGCAGCAGCCGCAGTAGCTGATTTGGTACAACACATTAACCGAATTCGCTTTAAAGACTAAGAAATGAAAAGAGAGTGAATATTTGTGGAATAAGTAATTACCGTGCGTAAGACAGTGATCTGATGGAGTTTCAATGTCAATTGGTATGCAAAATTTTGTGGTTGGCTCAAATCTAAAGTGGTCGTCATAACTCTTACATTTTAATGTTAATAATTACAATCTTCTGGTGCGATAATGAGTTCTTTGGTCTAAATAAGAATGCGATCATTGGGCTTCTCACTTAATTTAAGTTAAGTTTAACATTAGTACGTGCTTTGGTAATTCGAGGAACAGTCAATGACAAGTGCTATTGCCACAATTTTGTCGTACCTATGGGAAAATGGAGCAACTATGACCTGTTTTCACACCTTCCAAATTTAGAAGCAGTTCATTCACCCCAAAGGACCCCAAAGGAGAGGAGAGAGCGCTAATACAAGAATTTGTTGGACTGAAATCTTAGCAAAAGTTAAGCTCATGGTCTAAACTAGAACGTCACGATCGGCTGTGTCTTAACATACTATGAGAGTTTCTTAGAAAAAGAGAGGTCCTTTGAGCCTAGCACAATAAGGCTGTGTTCATGGTCAAGCGAACGCTAGTAGGGAATCTTGTCGGGCGACGCGAATTCACTTGACTGTGAACACAGCCTTAGGTACATCAAACTTGTCCTGACACTAAAATGTGAGATTCTATCTTTCTACAACACATCTGCTTGGGTCAAAGTATATTCGATATACTATACATGAGGAAGGAACTTTCAGTCAATACTTTCAAACGTGAAGTTCTTCTCTTAATTAAATAGAGAAAATGGATTGATCTTAGGCCTATTGCTCTTCCCTATAAATAATCCTAATAAACAAAATCGTTTCAAGATTAGAGATGGTGCTAAGATAGCTGCTTAAATGGACAACTTGCTAATCCTACTTCTGAGCATGCTTCCGACATAAGCTTACCATATTGAACATGAACTAGGCGTGCACCTAATTGGTGGTAATCAAAATACATATACCAAAATGCATGCTCTTTAGCTCTGAAATGAAAAAATCTACTGTTTGGAGCAACTACGAACTTGAATTATCCTCCAGAGACACCAACCACAAATCAGCTATATTATTAAAGGCCAACGTGCGTATTTGTCTCTCTTCATAAAAAGGATCTGATCTGAGCCAATGTCATCAGAAGTTAGGACTAGCTTCAATCAGATTTTAAGTCAGTAAACTTTATTTGGATTACATTCAAGTTTCCGTAAATTCAAATATTACAGTATAAGGTTACAGCATGAGCAATACGGTTCTCTCCCTGGGAGAAACAATACCGAGCAACTGGTCACTTGCGCCAGTTTGCAATTGCGTTATTGATTTGGAGAAGTCGAATTCTTTCTCATTTCTCTTTTGCGATTGATTGTTTATCATTCCTAGTACGCAATACCAAGATTCCTAAAATATGGTCGTTCGTAGAACATACGCTATTTCGGAGTTCTCTGCAGTAAGGGAAGAGGGTTTTCAGATACCCTCGCCGATATGTTATAAGAAGATGTCAGTGTCGGAGAATAGAGAAGAATGGGACTTAATTCGTTGATCTTTTAAAGAGGTATAAGAAAATTCGGTTGGTTTGTCATCTAGAACTGCTTTGCCCTTCTCATATCAATGGCCACTGCGTCACCTAAGTCGGTACAAATACAAACTATTAAGTTCGTTTTTTCTTTGCTTCAAGCCGAGATAGGTACAAGGAACTGTATACAAGAAAATTGTCCTTGTTTTTCTTATTGACTACATATGTAGCAGGTACTTAAATCCACATTTGTATTCAAATATTGTGTGAGGCCATCTTACGGCCAGTGTATGATCCGTTGTACAAAAATTCGTATCTAATTTTCCTACCATGTAATACAGCCGATACAAAAACTAAATCAACTGCGCACCAGCGAATGCCACAACCACATTCACAAATCATATTTTTTGCTCAATTTAATATGACCAGTTTGTGGTTTGTGTCTGAGATATCATTACTTTTCTCAGACTGTTGCTTTTAGTGTAGGTTAGGTACAGTCCAACTTTCGGAGCAGTTTTTGTGGGTTAAATTTTGAGTCAAAATAATAAAATTTCACATCTGAGCTTTTGGGAAAGAGAAGCAGTACATGCCTCAAAGATTTTGAAATCCTCACACCCACTTTTTCATGATTTTACTATGAAATCGAAAAAAAACATTTAGACCAAATATTTAGGCATTCAAATTCTCTACACTTCGTTCATACATTGTTCTTAGCAACTACCCGGAAAGCGTTTTCAATAAAAAAAAACCATTTTAATAACATTTTGCATTTAAAATCCGTATACGTTTGAAGTAATCATAAAAATTCAATAAATAAACGCCACGCCCACTTTATAAGGGCTGCAACGGAAGGAGAATAGAGTATCATATGGTTCTATACAGATTGTGCCTATCCTAAATATTTTGCGATTGAATACACCAGAACTACCTTCGTCGAGGAGGGAACATTCTTCAAGTGTAAGTTGGTAGTTTATCATTTCCCTCAATTGGACTCATTTTTACTAAAAATAACGACGTAGAGACCAACCAATTTGCATGTTGAATACAAAAAAAAATTACTCCCGTATGGCCTTAACTAAGTCCAGATAAATTTCGTTGGTAACCTCTCAGCCCCGATTCCGATAGCTAAGCTAATACTTCGACCTAAACAGATCTATTGTATCTTAGGGTGCATTTTACTCTAAGAGTCGTACCACTACCCTAAGGACAGCTCAAAGCTTCCTAATACTGTCTTTGTTTAAGCTAAGAATTTCCTTGTACGAATAAGGCTTGATTCATCTTTTGCACTGCCGTAACCCCGGAAAATTTTCCCAATGGGTTAGACGAAGTTTGTGTTCCCACTCCGATAGAAAAAATACTGAGCTTGTCATAAATCGGGCGCTTATTGTCCTTCCCTTCGTTTTCGCCACTCGCTTTACTACTTTTTGTATCTGGCGTCAGATCTGCTTTTTCAATTTACTTTTCAGCCAGGCCCGTGCAATTCTTCTTAGATGCATTTTTCCTTGACGGGGTGTTTTTTATATTTGCATTCATTCCTTATATTAGACAAGATCATCGATTTTTGCTGCTGAAATTGTGGTCAGGAGTTCATCACGGTGTCTGTAATGATGCTATAAATGGCAATACACAGGCTATACCTACATGCTAACAGCTCTCGCAAGGATGTTCCTTTCACCCATATTGTCAGAGCTAAAAAGTCTTTTGACAGATGTCATACTTGCGTACTTGCAAATATGTGTTTCTCATCCCAATCACAGACTATACAGACAGACCACTCCAAGGGGGTCTCTCTATCGCACCCACAAGCTATGGCCGTTGGTGAGCAAGAATTCAACTCCATTTGCAACAGGTACGTGCTAAGCTGATACAAAGCCAACATCGATTTATGTCATTCTTTGTTAAAACCATAAGCATAGACTTCCTCCACTCTAAAAAATAATACATGAGCTATTTTTTCTGAGACTGCAGATGAGCTAATTAAACTTCAAATTCTCAATTTCACGTATTCACCGATAGGAACAAAAGAGAGGATTAATCCCCGCCCATTTGAGGGTGTTTTCGGGCAGGGGATCGGGAAGATGACTATCTATGTAATAGGTTATCAGTGATCCCAATACAGATCCAAGCCAACGCTAACTATAAGGTGGCTACCAAGTCATGGTATTAGATAGTACATATAAGGCTGATGTTGGCGAGCACTTTTTTCTTTTTGTGACCAGTCTTCGTCACTCTGTAATCTAGCCGACAATTCATTGAATCAAACGAAGGTCTCCAGTGACCTCTTTACGTTTCTTCACGCCTTTTTCGCTCTTCTAATTTAATATATTTTATTTATTCAATAGAAAAGGGTGACCCTGAGAAAGTGCAAAGTGAGGTAAGTCAAATTGTTTATTGTATACATAGATTTAATGTTGATTTCCAACAGAAATAAATTTAACTAATTTGATTATTTATTATTTTCATATTTCATCTCAAAGGGACAACCCTTGCTGTCGTAATAATTGCTTAAAAATCTACGCTTGACTACGTATGTATGTTTGGGGTCTAAACATTTTTCAAAATTAATTAAATCTCCTCTTTTTCTCTTTCAAGACACTTGCGAAGGGTCGGACGTGAAGTTTTGATGTTTGTTGATTTCTATTTCTTATTTTTCTAGAAACGTCTGCAGTATGACCAACCCATCAGTGAAGTTATATTCTTGAACGCGGCACTTTTCAGACAAAAGCCCCATCTGAATTGAAATTTGGAAATCACAGATACAATTGATTTCTGTGGCAGCTATTTTATGTTGTGCGCATCCATACTTATATGGAATTGACGAAGAAAATTGCATTTTCTTAGAAAAAAAGCCCTCGAAAATTGCTAAATTATCAACAGGCTAACTGAACGCAAAGTAGTCCTCAAGGAATGTAAGACAACCATTGTTACATAATAGGCCAATCAAATTTGCTTTAGAACGAAAGTTTTCGTAGAATCGGTGGTCTGAAGAGTCTCATGAAAATGTGGACACTGTGTTTAGGGTTTGGATGCATATATGCGTTTTCTTAACAACAATTTGTAAATGTTACCGGTGTAAATAAGCATAATGCGAATGTATGTCCACAAAAATGTTTTCACCTGAGAGGTGACATCTGCCGGATTCACGTCGTTTAAGAGGAAAAAAAAAACATTTATTTCATTTTGGAAATTTAAGGCATTGATGACATTTGGAATAAAGAAAGAAAAACGCTAGTAAAACAGTGCAACAAGCAACCATGGCAATCCTTAAGCATACACCCCAGCAGTATATTTTACTGCTAGAAATTACTACGATCTTTTTAAAATTTAAAAAAAAATATTTATATCATTATTTTATTTGTTCCTATTGCCTTGTTTCCTTCAGCTATCATAGTTTCCATCGAGTAAATCAAATGAATGTAATTATTTTGTTGATATGATTCTGTTGTCTTTGAATTGGAATGGTAGAGTCAGAAACGTAGGCACAGAATCATGGTAGTTAGCCATGATGACTCAGTTTGTAGACATATTTACTGGGTGGTATTGTTTTTAAGATATTCGAGTTTATCAGAATGCCACCGTTGGTATGGTGGCAGACTTTTATTTATGCGCCAATATTAGCTGAACTTCAAATTTAACCCTTTTGGGATGCACGGTACATATGTATACCAGAAAAAGTTCAAACATCCCTAGAATCTCACCAAATGTGTAGCAGCTAGTTTGTGAGTATTTTAGGCAGAAAATGTAATCTTTTTTGACATTTGTGGCAACTGTAAATTAGGTTCCACTCAAAAGCCGTGTTTATTATGTAATTTCGCAGTTTAGTAAGCCGTACGTATATGTATGAACGCCCACCTGTCACGCCTGTCAATAATTTCATCTTTTTTTGTGAGTTATGCTATTGAAAAAGTTCTTAACTAGTTCCAATATGAAACCGAAGTTTCTTCGCCACCACGAACTGTGTCCCGAACAACAAAACCTGAACACTACTACGGAAAAGTAGATAATATGTATAATATTAATTAGTATGGCGATTCAGAACATAATAGAAACAAAATCCTTGATAAAAATGATTATATTTATTTTTTCCACAAACCAAACAAATTTGACAATTCTCATAAACAATTTTTTGGGGCTGAAATTCTCAGAATTGTATTTGTTGCGAACTCCATCCTACATAAAGGAATAGGATGTAACGGTTTATCGTAAAAATTCACAGTTCTGATTAATTGAATTTGTACAAAAATTTAGTTCAGTGTTGATACTGCGATGTAGGCGATGCCTTGCAGTACGATTTAAAAGAATTTCGCCATCTGGCGGAATGCTGACGACCTACGTCTTAGCCAATCAAAATTCATCATTTTAACCACATGACCAATATCCACCAATTCCCGATGGCTTCTTGACTAATGGCGGACATTTTCTCTGTGTGTTCCATAATCCATGTAAACGAGCAAGAAGACACCATTCGCACAACTCACTCAACGGCTATCGGACAAGTACAGAAAATGTGTATAGAGAGCAGAGAGAGTACCCTGTTTTTCACATATACACTTCACTTGATTGTGCTTCGCTGTTCGTGTTCAGGCAGACGACTTTTTCTCGCCATCAACATATAAGTCCGCCATTTTGAACAAATCGGAGTCTCGGTAGTTCTTTGAAGAAATTTGCTGGGAATTTTTATCAGAAACTTTGTGAAAATTTTTCTCTAAAAAATTGTACATAATTAATTTTCAAATCTTAGTTAAATCGATGCCTAAAACAATGGTAAAAAGAATTTTCCCAAAATAGTGGCCATGTTTTTGCATTTTAATTAGTTTTTCGGTGCTGAAATATTTGGATTTTCTCCCTGTGTCTCTCCAACAAAAAATTCAATTCAGTTTTTTTTTTCTGTTCGTTTCGTCGTCCGTATTTCGTTCGTTTTCTTTCTTTTCTTGTATAAGTGTGTGCGTATGTGTGCGCGCTGGGGCGAGCAACGAAGAACGATGAACAAATTTTGTACGCGCTATGCGCCCTAGCAAGAGCGAGCACTATTCACATTCACAACACCACCACGACGGTGATGAGATTTTTCAAATGCAAAACAAAGATCGATGCAGTTGATTTGTTTAAGGTTAGAGTGAAATAGTCTTACTCGTACAGTGGATCACAAAAATCGCAATAAATATTATTTTCCTTTTTTTTCACGCAATAAGATTTGGGGATCGGCGGATCGTTGGTAAAAACGAATTTACAAAGTGTTATTGAGTTTTTGTTTTTCCGGAAAAAAAAAACTTTATTTTTTTTCAAACCATCAAATAGTTTCGTCAAGAGTTGTTGGAAAATAAAAAAAAAAAAAAAAAAAAATATACCTTCGATGTTTATCAAATGTGTTTTGTGCATTTTATTTTGTATGACAATTCTAATGGGTGAAATTTTCTCTTTTCCTTCATCGTCGCCATCGATGTCGCCTTCAGTCTTCGAATTCTTGCCTTGCTCTCTTCTGTTTCTGGCTTAGTGATTGACGATGAAAGAGTTTTTTTTCGAAGCATGGTGAACAATTTAGGGATTTCGAGCCGTGAAAAATGTATAAATCCAAAATTCAAGGCCATAGCTTGGTAAGGAAACTCTAGCTAATCTGCCGCGCTTCGCTGTATATTTCTTTGGATTTTTTGTTGGACGAGCGAGCACTTGCCAGTAGGATGTTTAATGGTATCTAACAGGGTCTGTGTATATTTTTTTTTTTTTATTTAGCAAAATCTAGACAAACGGCAGTATTGAGGAAAAAAGTTGTTTAAGCATAAAAATGTGCAAATGGAGGAAACGGAAAACCTCTGTGATTTTTTCATTTTTTTTAAAAACAAATACAAACGAGACTTTAAAATAAATGCAAACGAAAACTGTAAACAGTTTTCCAATAGGTGAAATACAAAACTATGCAAAAACTTTGCGAAACTTTGTCAGAAACAAATATTTATGTTGATTTTGTTTTGTGTGCGCAAATTAGAAAAGAAAATTGTCAAATCGTTCTATTGTTTATATTAAATTCAATAAAATGTCAAACCCCGGACCTTTTACTTGAGCCCCTTGGATTAGAGAACACGAAATTGTAGTGATATAGTGTGGTAACGTAACAAAAACGTGTCTCGAACTGTGCTAAAAAAATATATAAAATACAAAAAGAAAAAACAATAACTGACATTGCATTTGGTGGATATAAAGTGTATATTTAAATCGACATCATAATGGCGGATCACCTGGATGAACCGCCCCAAAAGCGGGTGAAGATGGAGCGTTTTCCCCAATCATCCAGTGATGCCGGTAAGAAATATAGAAGCAAATTTTACGCGAACTATGTCATATATTTTTGATTTTTGATTCTTTGCAGCCGAAGTTCTTAACATATTTGGCCTTGAGGATAACTTACCGGATGAGCTAGCAACATGGGGCGATCAGATGGGTGGTGGGGGGAACAAACCCCCTGCCCAAGGACCAGGACCAGGTGGCCCGCAGATGAATGGGGGCGACGATCCTAGTGGAGGAGTTTCGAACAACGCTATGCGTCAGCTGCAGCATCAACACCTGCAGCAGCTACTGCAACAACAGGTAAATAACAGTGCACATGTGATTTTTCTTTTTTTTAATTTTTCTAATTGAAAATAATTTGTCTTTTTCTAGGGTAATAAAAATGCTATGGTTGGTAACGCAATGGGCTTGAGTCAATTGGGCAGCAAGAGTCCCAACCTACAATCTCCCACTGGAATGCAAGGCGGAATGCAGGGAAACATGGGAGTTGCAGGCATGGTTAACCCAATGTCTATTTCGAACAATGGAACCCAGACCATAAATTCGATTCCAGGTATGAATTTAAAATATTTTTACATTATTAATGTTAAAAAATATGAATAGTGTTAAGTTTAGCTTTATTTATTTTACTTTGATGGTAAAGGACAGTGTTAAAAAAAGTGCGTGTTTACAAAGCAGAATCAATGTCAAAGCGCGGTGATATTGTCAGGTAATGTTGTGAATCGAACCTGGGTTGGTTGAAAATCAAGAGCTCGAATAGAAACGGAAGATATTTTACCTTGTCTTGTTTTCTTGTTTTAAGTTAGTGGTCTTTGTGATTACTATTTTAATATAGATGTGCCACTAAAAGGATAATTAGGTGACAAATGTATTTCTTAGACAAATCAGCTCTTAGCTGTGATATAAGCATTTTATATCTGGTTTTTTGCTTGCTAAAATTTTGTTTTGTTTATTTCTCGTATGTATGTACATATGTAGTATGTGATATGTAGTATGTACATACAGGTGATTTTTTTGATTAAAAGTTTTTGAGTTCAGCAAAAAATATCTTGGAATAGGGAAAGGGATTTAATATAGATGTATACGTGCTGCAACAATTCGGGGCAAACTTGGCACTTGACCAATAAGTCTCTCCAGTTAGCCCGGTGCTTAGTTAACTGCATCCTGTTGCGGATTCAAAGTCATTTGAAGTTGAGGAAAATTGCAAGGCATTTGCTCTAGCTACGTCGATATCAGGATACAGCTTGTATAGTTGTCACGTAAACTCTTTCTCTGTAGGGCGTCGATTCAAACGGGGAAAAATATCTCCGACCGATTGGTATAATTATGTTTTTGAAGTATAGCTGTGGAACAAGAAGTACTGCCCCTATGGAAGCAACTTAAACCAAAAAGAATAAAAATCAAACTTTGAGTAACACAAAGCGGAACATTTTGTTATGCTAAGAATAATGAATCATTTCTGATTTAATAATATTTAGCGCACATAAAATATTTTATTTATATAATATGCTATTGAGGTATGTATACTTATGTATTTTTTACTAATATTTTGAAGCAATGACTTTATTGCTTATTACACCTGCTCAACGCGGATTTAAGACAATTCAAATAACATCTCGTTCTTTTTTGGTTTCGCTTTATCAACCATAGATACTCAATAGGTTTGAGATCGGGAGATTTAGGAGGTCATTCCATGATCTGATTTACATCCAACCATTGATGTTTAGCAGTACATCCAGTTAGTAATAGTTTTAATCCTATTTGATAAATTTCATAGAAGGAAAACCATTCTCAAACAAAGATACTAGATTCACTATGTTTCATGGTTTTCTATATTAAGTTGGCCCCACATATACTGACATTCCTTTCTGCCATAGAGAACAATTTTGCTCTTTTCAGTCCACATAATGTTCCTAAATTTGTCGAGTACCACGACACATGCTCCCTCTAAAATTTTACCCCTTTATGTGAATTTTTTTTTAAAAATTGGACTTAGCGGGCACTGCAATTTCAATTTAATTAAATCGAGCCTGCCTGGTATTCCACAATACATATAAACTTATATTGACATCGTTAAATATATCCTAAGTTTATCGAAATCACGAACTAGCCTTCGAAAATGAATCAAAAAGAATATTTTTATAAAAAAAGGTGAATGATGGAGTTTACAAATAGGTACATATGTATGTATGTACTATTAATAATTGCAGAGAATATTCCAATTTGAGAGAAGTATCATAAAAAATTAACGAAAACCTGTTGATTATCATTTTCACATGAGACTCGCAATTGTCTAATTAGTTTTTATATTGAAATAATTAACTTATTGATGTAAGAGCTTTGTTCTTTAACGGTAGAGCACCGTTGGGGTCTTATGTAAATTTTAAAAGATCTCAATTATTACTCGAAGCTATTAAATTCAGTTTTGCAAATTATAAGTAAAGTATTGCTTTTGGTATGAGAATCAAAAAAATGTTTTAGTAGTCGATCTCTATATAAATACTTTTGCGATTAAATTACGTTTAAAAAGCCTATTCTTAATTTTTTTAAATTAGAATTTTCATTTTCAAAAATATTACAAAAAAAGAATTACATTATGTTAATGCATATATTGGTAAAACTTAAACAAAATGTTAGATATGTTTCTTCCTGTAAGTGCTCACGAAATTTCCACACGGAGGTACACATTTGAAGAACTAAAGAAATCTTAATTAAATTACTTTTAATTTAATTTAATTACTTACGCTTTAATTTTTTACTTTAAAAAAAACTTAGGAAATACATTTGTATGTTTGTTAATGTACATACGCAGTTTTATTAAGATTTTTGTAGGTGCGCAACAAAAATACTTCTAACTAACTTCTTCGCAAAAGTAATCAATGAAAAAAGAACCGCTTAAGATATACGGATGAATTAAAGTATATATCCATGCAAAATGAAGTATATATCAAATAATGAGTCTATTCTCGATATGCGAAAACCCAAAACAGAAACTTGAAGTCCTGAATCATTAAATGAATGTTTAAATAAAGGAACAAAATTACTACATATTTTGTATTATTACAAGTAATTTGTTTACACCGTCGTTGGAACTACTTTTATTTAATAAATAAATACAAGAAAAAATAAGTAAGTAAAACGAAACATGCTTCAAACTCGCATTAATATCTTCTTTAACGCGTTATATCGAACGTACAGTATACAAAAAGCTAGAGCGGATAGGTTGAATAGAGACAAGGGCGTCTATTATGGTAAAATGCAGAAATTGACTTAAAATGAGAAACAAAAATATTAAAATTCAACGAAATCCATTCTTAAATGTAATGTTTGATTCAAATTATTTCAGTGAATAGTTTTTGAGTAATTAAATTTCAAAATCAAAGCACAGAGATTGTACGCTGATAGGTACCCTATTAGGTGCCCCCATCGTCGTCATCAGCTTTCAATAGCTGGGGTTAAGTAGTACGAGTCTAAGTTCTCGTTGTGTAGCATACTCCCCATACTCTTTGGGACACTTGAAGCATAGTAGCTATCCTCCTTGTGCTAAGAGGGGGGTAACCTCGGACCATATCCAAAATTCGTTCATCTATGTTTGTTGATCCAGCAGATGATCTTTCTCTGCTTCGATACACCAGCACTCCTGTGCGGTGGTAAAGTCCTGAAAAAGTAAATGGTTGGGGTACCTCCTTCGTGATGTGTTGACGAATTGACATGCAAAATTGAAATAAGTTTCCAATAAAGTGTCTTTACAACTTTATTTGTGTTTAGGTAAGACACATTTTGGTTTTTAGCTAAACATATTTCAGGACTTTTTTTTTATTGACTTTAACAGGTAGAACAGGTTAATCACTTAAACAAGTGTTCTCAATGAAAAAGGGATAGAATTTAGTTAATCTATGTTATGTAGTGAAAAATAAAATAAAGGATAATGCATTCATGTTGCGAAAATTGCAATTTTGAATTTAATTTCTTTAAAACTATTTATTGAAAAAACTTGAACTAAACATTAAATTTAAGAAAGAATTTTTAGCTTTAAAAATTGTTATTGTTTCCCCCTTTAATTTTAAGAAAATTGAGATATACTCCCCTTCCCTACGATTTCTTGAATCGATTTAGTGTTGAATCGATTCTTTATTCAATATTCAAATCGCCTACTTAAATCAATCATTTTAAATGATCATGCAACCACTCTGTAAATACATAGCAGTCTTGCGTATATTAGGCCTTAAATTTGTCTACAATTCGGAACCGTATAAAAGCTCATCAGACAAATAGTTTACAGCATTTTTTTTAGAGAAAATATATGAAAACTATATTTTACATTATTATGTAGGTTTTTTTTTTATTTAATTCGATACCGAGTCAAAGTCAGTTTGGAATCCAAGGAAAATGCGACACAAACGCGTCCATGGAATGTGCTGTACGATGCATGTAGAAAATGGATCCATAATCCATTTGGCCATATTTTCGTGGATTTCACTGTGTATACATACCATTTGAAGAATTAGGATGATTGTCACAGCTCGCTTAAACTTTTTCTGAACAAAATCCTCAGTAATATCTGCCTGAGAATAGTTGGTCTTGGCCTTTGCTGAATTGCATTCAGTCATATAGTCACTGAAATCATATTCCGTTTTTATTCGAGCGCCCGGGGGCGTCTTTTTCGCATGATTTTGTGTCATGTATATTCTTATGTATGTATGTGTTTTCTGTTTGTTTTTTAAACAATACTAATTTATTCAATGTAAAGTTTTTAAAACACGATATTATGCTTGCTGTTGGCGTGTTTTAATAAAGATGGTATCTACATTAATTTCTACATATTAAATCTTTTGGTTTCCGTAATACTATTTGCTTATGGGCTGGCTTACGTTTTCAGCTAAAAAGATGAGTGACTATTATTTTCGGAAAGTATTCAAACGACTTTGTCTTGTATGTATAAAGATGTTCAAAAAAGGCATCTGTTCTTCTTTAGGGAGATACGTTTCTTCAGGCAATGTCAACATCTCGAGAATATGTCCCAAAAGAGAAAACCTCAAGACAGCACAGTAAACAATAAAAACAAATTGTTAGTTTGATTTTGAAGGTCTTACCAACTTTTTCACCACATCCATATATTCCAACCAATATCAAATTTTCACTCTAAATTTTACTTGTTGAGTTAAAACTTTTGTACTGCCTGTAATTTGGGCATGTGGCCACCGCGGCTGACAGTACATGGGGTAATCCACAAAAATGATAAAAGTTACGGTCAATGAAGTTCGATATCGTTGCATGGAAGAATATTTTTTACTAGAATCGGATGAACTAGACATATGTGGTCTCAACGAAATGGTCCCACATGCCAAACTGCTGGTCAAACAATTGATTAATTGAAGGAAAAAGTTCGATAATTATAAATCTTGAGAAATGATCCAGTCGAATGGTCACCCTATTCGTTCAATTTGACCACATTAGACTATTTTATTCGGAGATAAGTTTATATCATGTCTAAGCAAATAAACCAGAAACAAATGAGCACTTGGAAGCCAACATTCGACGCGATTCACACTGCGAAGAATGTGTGAAAATTGGACCTCCAGATTGCGCCATGCACGGGCCAGCCGCGACGGCCAATTTCATGGATATTAAAATCGTTTTTCTGTATTTTGTTACAATTTACACTTCTCTATAAAAAAAAAACACCCTTTATTAAGAAAATTAAGAACCGAACCTAGTGTACGGATAAAAATACATACTGGACTTCAGGGTCCTTGTTTTGAGGAAGTCAAACTTTAAAAACTTTCAAAAATCAAATGAATTCATAAACTTGATTAACTTTTTGGACGACGACGAAACACCTACATCTTAGTGTGCATGCTGAGTGGCCTTTGATTCCTAGACAACACCAAGGTTTTGTTACGGTCCCACATTTCGCGAGGGTCTGACAAACATCCTAAAGTATAACTGTCATGAAAAAACTTATTTAACATTTGTATTTTTTTTTTTGTAAATATAAACTTATGACCAATCTTTGCAATAATGAGGAATTGGATAAGATTTGTGCTTCAAAGTGGTTACCATCGGTGTGTGTCGCAAATCTAGTGTCCATAACTTGTGCCTATAGACAACGCCTTCATTCAATGAAGTAATGATCATAAGCAGAGATCAAAATCAATCAGAGATCAATGCAACCGATTGTTTTGTCTTGGACTTTCATACGATTGAACATTTATATTATTTAGATCAAAAGATCTGTAAAATAGTAGTACCTTTAGACTACTAGACCCCGGTTACACTTTTATTTTTCTTTATCGTTTTCGGTTTTGCATCTACACTAATTTTTGGTACGCATAATCTGCAAACAATTAAGAGGTTTGTGTTTTATAATATTGAATCCAAGAAAGTAATGCTGACTAACAAATATAAGAAAAGATAATCATATTTTATACATTGCGGATCTACTTGTTTAACTTGTAGTATTTCTTTAAGTGCATAGGTTTGGGATTGATTTACCCTCAATAATGTTCTCAGATAGGACATATGTATGTGGATGCGTTCATACGAGTAAAACAAAAGGAAGATTTCTAAGGAACACATTAATTGCAGTAATTAATTAAAGCACAAATATGCCAGTACGCTCTACGTTCTGATATACGCAAAACAATGATTGGTGGAGGTATTGGCCTTTATTGAATAGTCTCTGGAAAAAAAAACTATTTATCGACGGTGATCCACCTGCTAATGGATTTTGCATTATATACATATGTCGCAAAATCACGGATGTGGTGCCTTATTAGAAGCGATGCCTTTGTCGATGAGATGATTCCATGCATTTGGTGGTCAACCCGAGTTTCAAAAACGCAATATTTTTGTGAACAATTTTTCGCACCATTCCACAATTTTTTTTTAGATAATTATTTAACAGTTTTTGGATGTTACTAGCTAGGAGATAATTTTAAGAGTTAACTAGATCCAAAAAAAATACTGTTTATAGGGTTTGGTAAATTTTTTTAAACTACTTCATGATTTTTTTTTATTTTGCAGGAATGAATAGCATTGCTCAGGGTAACTTGGGAAACATGGTATTGACCAACAGTGGTATGGGGGCTGGCAGTATTGGTAGTGGTGCAATGGCTACATCTCAAGGCGTGATGGTCAATGCGCTTAAACAACATATAAACCCGGGTCCAATGATGGGGCCAGGAAAAGTTCCAGGCGCTGGTCCTGCCAATCATCAAGGCATTCATCATCAGCAAGCTATGCAAAATGGGCCTCTAATGACAACGTCAACAATCGGGGGCGGTCGAATGGTCAGTCAACAACATATGATCCGTGGTCCCAATCCGCACCAGCTGATGGGTCCCGGACCTGGTGGTGGTCCCCGCATGCAAAATCCAAATATGCAAATTGGTAAGTTGAACGTAATAGAGAATCATTCGACCACAAACGAGTTGATATCTCGAAAATTTGCGATTCGACCAGGTCAAATAAATAATATGGGACCGAATGGACCTTACGGGTACGCAAATGCTGGTCCACAGAGTGTAAGTGTTAATATAAATCCACCCGGTGGAGGTGGTCCGTCGCCTCAGCAACAAATGTTGGTTAATCAAATAACGCAGCAGCAGCGTGTACCACCAAGTATGCAGCAGGCTATGCAGGGAAATCGACCTGGGGGCCCCATTGGTACCAATATTGCTCTCGTAGGCGTTGGGAATGATGGTAGTGGAATCGTTGGAGGTCCCCAACAGCAGCAGCAACAACAGCAGCTAGCCAATCCACAACAACTTAATCCGAATCAAGCACCTCAAGCTGTTATGGGAGGATCTGCTACTGGAGGTGTTCAGCAGCGTCCACCACAGCCAGGCCAAATGCAGCAGCAGCAACAACAGCAGCAACAGCAACAACAGCAGCCGCAGCCAGGAACGTCGCAAGGGCCACAACAACACCCGCTACCGCTACATCGTAAAAAACAAATCCAACAACAATTAATGATTTTGCTGCATGCTCATAAGTGTAGTCGTCGCGAAGCCGCAAACCCAAATAGAGAGAAGTGTAATGTTTTTCACTGTAAGATCATGCAGGAAGTTTTGCTCCACATGGCGACCTGCAAGGATAGCAAAGATTGTCACATACAACACTGCACTTCTTCTCGGCAGATACTCCTCCACTATAAGACTTGCTTGAAATCTGATTGCATTATTTGCTTCCCATTCCGGCAGAATCAACAACTTGCTGGTGCCAATGCTGGTGGAGAAAATAAACAACAGCAGCAGCAACAACAACAACAACAACAGCAGCAGCAGCAGCAGCAGCAGCAACAACAACAACAACAACAACAACAGCAGCAGCAGCAACAGCAACAACAACAGCAGCAGCAGCAACAACAGCAACAGCAGCAACAGACTGTTGGGGCTGCTGGAAATTCTCAACAAAACGTTGGCAATCAGAACAATGTGCAGGGTCCAGGAGTAGTCGGTGCAGGATCCGGAGGTACACAGATGAGTATTAAAACAAATGCTGGAGATATGCAACCACAGCAAATGCAACCTTCTAATCCGAACCAGGAAATACGACGTTTTGATAGTATGGGTATGCAAGGTGCTGTTTCATCCGCTCCGCCTAACATCATGCAGACAAACACGAGTGCGCCGCAGGTGTCTCAAGGCATGCGAATGTCAGGACCCCCAGTAAGAGTCGCAGCCCCTCCAAACACGAATGTACTTTCAAACAACTTGCTAATGAGCAACAATGATATACAGAGTGTTAATAACCCAAATCAGCAGTTGCTAGTGCCAGGAGCTGGAAATCATGTAGTGCCCATCGGCGCTCAGCAGGGGGGGCCGCCACAAGGTGCGCAACAAATTCCTGGTATGCAACAACAGCAACAACAACAGCAGGCTCAGGCAAACATTCCACTTTCTGTGAACGTCCACAGCTTTAGCAATTCCAATACCGTCGACGGTGGAAGTTCCAACAAACCACAACAAATGGCACCCAGCCAAATGGCCCAAATGCAGCTTCAAGCACACGCGACAGTGGCAGCGGTAGCGGCAGCAGCCTCGGTAAATGCATCCGCAAACAACGCATCCGGTGGACTTCTTTCGCAGAGCTCCTCTTTACCAGCTTCGTCAGGTGCAGGTGCAGGCGACAATGAAAAAGATTGGCGTGAATCAGTCACGACCGATTTACGCAAGCATCTAGTCCATAAGCTAGTTCAGGCAATATTTCCTACATCTGACCCCGCCACAATGCTGGATAAGCGCATGTACAATCTCGTGTCTTATGCAGAAAAGGTCGAAAAAGATATGTATGAGATGGCGAAATCCCGATCAGAGTATTACCATTTGCTTGCTGAAAAAATCTACAAGATACAAAAGGAGCTCGAAGAGAAACGCCTCAAGAGGAAGGAACAGCAATTACTGCAGATGCAACAACAGCAACAACAGGCCGGGCCTGGAGGACCTAGCCCTCAGCAGCAATTGCCAGGACATCAGCAAATTCGACCAAATGTGTCCATGTCTTTGAGTGGAAGTCAAGGTGGAAATCCTATGGCAAGTATGATGCAACGAGGACAAGCGCCTGGTATGATGCCACAAAATGCTGCTCAACAGGCACCAGGAGTGCGAAGTCATTCTCCAGCCGGAATGCTGAATGCAATGCAGCAAAATCGAATGCAATTTACTAACCATGCCGGGCTGCAAGGTCCTCTTGGAAATCTAGTAGTTGGACCACCTGGCCCTAGTCCGAATGGAACGCCTACATCACAACAAAATTTGGTCATACAGAATGCAGTTCACTCACCATTTACCAGCGGAGGACAATCGGTGGGTGGAGGTGTTCTTTCTCAGCCCGCAACATCTCAAGGATCTCAGCAGCAATTTATTAATGCGAACGGGGGTGTTAGTCAGTTTAATGATATAATGAAAGCACGAATGCATTCGCAAAACGCAGCTGCTGCTCAACAGCAGCAACAACAAGCAACTAGTCAAGTTGTCACTTCGGTAAATCAAAATGTTGTCATGCCTCAATCTCCATTCAACTCTGCCGGTCAGATTCGGAGCAACTCTGTTAACGCTTTTACGTCGACAATGCAGCAGCAACAGCAGCAGCAGCAGCAACAACAGCAACAACAGCAGCAGCAACAAGAGCAGCAACAACAGCTACAGCAAAAATCTGTTAGCGGTGGTGGCATGCCACCGACACCAACTAGTATGGAATCGTTAACTAATGCAAATACTATAATGGCTCCGTCTCCCTCGCCGAGTTATGTCACCAATGGCCCGATAGCAGTTAGCACTCCAAATCCGCCATCAGTATCGTCACTGATGCAACCAATGAGTGATCGTAATACACCACCTTTGATGACTTCACCTTCTACTACAGGAACAACTGTTACTCCTGCTACTACCCCTAGTATGGCACAAAAGCAACAACAACAGCAGCAGCAGCAACAAATGTCAATGGGCAAGGGGGGAGGGGTGTGCTCAAATAATTCGAAGGGTTCACATCCACCCTCACGACCATCCTCAAGTAGTAATCTTTCATCGCAGATGGCTGCCTTAGAAGCTGCTGCTCGCGACCAGGATGATACTCCACCATCTCCAGATACAAATACCAATGCACCCAAAGGAAAACTTGATTCTATTAAACAAGAGGATGAAATAAAGAAGGAGTTTATGGATGAGAATGGTGAAAACAGTCAGATGGACACATCGTCAGGTGGATCAGCAGGCGTTGGTAAGAATGTAAACAATGACGGCACCAATGCAGTTCATATAAAATCAGAACCCATGGATACAGACGAAAATGGTGGACAAGCCAATAATAACGAACTGCTGTCGTGCATCAAAGATGAAAAACCCATCATTAAGGAGGAGGGTTCGACATCCAGCGCATGTGCCCAGGGAGGTGACAATAAACTTCAGATTAAAACAGAAATCAAGCCCGTGGTAACTGAACCCTTGGTTTCTGGCGAGAAGAAGAAATGTGTTTTCAATCCAGAGGAATTGAAACAAGCCTTATTACCAACTCTAGAGAAACTTCTACGCCACGAGCCAGAATCAGTACCGTTCCGATATCCAGTTGACCCCCAGGCCCTGGGTATCCCCGATTATTTTGAGATTGTTAAAAAACCAATGGATTTGGGCACAATAAGAAATAATGTGATGAATGGAAAATATAGTGATCCATGGGAGTATGTGGATGATGTCTGGTTAATGTTTGACAATGCTTGGCTATATAACCGTAAGACCTCGCGTGTCTATAGATATTGCACAAAGGTAAGTTTTAAACAATATAAAACTACTTTTTTTTATTTACTTTTCTGATGAATGATTTTTCTGATAATTTGTCGCTATAGCTTTCGGAGGTGTTTGAACAAGAGATTGACCCAGTTATGCAGGCTCTTGGATACTGCTGCGGCCGCAAGTACACATTCAATCCACAGGTGCTATGTTGTTATGGCAAACAGCTGTGCACTATTCCTAGAGATGCAAAATACTACAGTTATCAGAATAGGTACGAATTGCGTTTTGTGCTTTTTATTACTAGAGGCTTATAAGGCTTGAAGTTGTAACTTAACCCGATATTCAACTTGCCAGTATGAATATTATTTTGCCATTACATCTTCATATATATATGTATATATATATACGTATATAATACATATATGTATACATATATATAAATATATTTAAAGACATTTCGTAGAAACACAAATAAATATATAGAAAATGTTATTTGCAAAAGTAATTAATCAACCTTTTCCTTTGCCTCTTCTTTTTTTCATTGCCTGCACATTACATACCTCCTGGTTATGGTTTCGAACATTCACCACCACCACCACCCACCCAATTAATAATCAAATTATAACGAATGCGCTCTAAATGTATAACAATAATCGCTCGTCAAATCGCTCGTTTCCTTAATAAAAATCAATCACACTACTACTACTATTCATATCCACCACTACCAACCACATCACCATCGCACTCAAATAAAATTGTTTTAAAACGAACCAAAATAGTCTAAAGGATTACGGTGTTGCATCTAACAGATATACATTCTGCCAAAAATGTTTCAACGATATCGTCGGTGATACGGTTACACTGGGAGATGATCCGCTACAGTCACAAACGTGAGTATATTCTTCTTTATATATTTCTTATTTATATAAGTATCTCTTATTTTATCTCATAAACCAAAAGTATGTTCAGTAAGCTATCAATTTTAAGAACACACATTACAATTTTAAAGAATCCCGTCTGCGGTCATAAGCAGTTGAGTCTAAAGCATCCTGGGAAACAGATTTGTTTAATTCTAATCAAAATAGAGTGGAAATGCAAAGTGTCTGGCCAATATCCGACTGTACAAGTGTCGTGGAATACGCATCTTAAGCACATGACATGGTATTAAACAGTAAAAGTGCTTCGATTTATATGAAGAGTAAAAGAAGCACAACATAAATATTTTTAAGAAGCTAATCGTAGTACATATTCCGATCTTTCTTTAATACAAACTTTGAGTATTAAATTCAACTTAATTGAGTAAAGTAAATTAAACATATGCTGTTCCCTTATAGTAATCAATATGTTGTCCATTTGTATAGAGCCTTGCTTCTAGTGGTCATATTAAATAAGCCGTTTTTTTCCTTCGCAAGGCAATTACCTCTTACCTCCAGGTAAAGTGGGAATCAATAATTCAATTTTCGTGCATTATATGCACTGCATTCAAAATTTCCAATGAAATAAGAGATACAAATACTTCAGCGTTATGTGTGTAATAAGAAAAAAATAATAATAACTTCTTAATTTGGATGTTTTTATTAGGCAAATAAAAAAGGATCAATTTAAAGAAATGAAAAATGACCACTTAGAATTAGAACCGTTTGTGGATTGTCAAGAATGCGGGCGAAAGCAACATCAAATCTGTGTTTTATATTTGGAGACAATTTGGCCAGGAGGATTCGTGTGTGACAATTGTCTTAAGAAAAAGAACCAAAAACGAAAGGACAATAAGTTCAATGCAAAGAGATTGCCCCCAACCAAATTGGGGGTGTACATTGAAACACGAGTTAATAATTTCTTGAAGAAAAAGGAAGCTGGTGCAGGAGAAGTTCACATTCGTGTTGTGTCTAGTTCGGACAAGTGTGTTGAAGTCAAGCCGGGAATGCGACGACGATTTGTGGAAACAGGAGAGCTGAATTCTGAGTTTCCTTATCGAGCGAAAGCATTATTTGCGTTTGAAGAAGTCGATGGCGTTGATGTATGCTTTTTTGGTATGCACGTTCAAGAATATGGTTCAGAGTGCCCAGCGCCGAATACGAGGCGAGTCTATATTGCTTACTTGGATTCAGTGCACTTCTTTCGACCGCGTCAGTATCGTACAGCCGTGTACCACGAGATCCTTCTTGGTTATATGGATTATGTCAAGCAACTTGGCTACACAATGGCGCACATATGGGCGTGTCCACCTTCTGAAGGCGATGACTATATTTTCCACTGCCATCCAACAGATCAGAAAATACCAAAACCAAAGCGTTTGCAAGAGTGGTACAAGAAAATGCTTGATAAGGGTATGATCGAGCGAACCATTCAAGACTATAAGGATATCCTAAAGCAGGCAATGGAGGATAAGTTAACATCCGCAGCTGAGCTTCCCTATTTTGAGGGTGATTTCTGGCCGAATGTGCTCGAAGAAAGTATTAAAGAGCTCGACCAAGAAGAGGAAGAGAAGCGTAAACAAGCCGAGGCTGCTGAGGCTGCTGCAGCCGCTGCTAATGCGGTAAGTGATCGTTTTTCAAGGTTTCTTTATCGTTGTATAAATATAATATTTTAATTTCTATTGTCTTTTAGATTTTCTCTTTGTCCGAAGAAAATGATACAAGCAGTGATGGTAAGAAGAAAGGCCAAAAGAAAGCAAAGAAATCGAATAAGTCGAAGGCTGCCCAAAGGAAGAATAATAAAAAGTCAAGTGAACAACAAACAGGCAACGATCTCACAGCGAAAATATATGCCACCATGGAAAAGCACAAAGAGGTATTCTTTGTTATTCGCCTGCATTCGGCACAGTCAGCAGCTAGTTTAGCGGTAAGTCTTAAAAGATATTGGATTCAATTTATCAGAGTGTTAAAATATTGTTATTAATTTCAATGCAGCCTATACAAGATCCTGATCCAATTCAGACATGTGATTTAATGGACGGTCGTGATGCATTCTTAACATTAGCACGCGATAAACATTACGAATTTTCATCTTTGCGTAGAGCCCAGTTCTCCACACTTTCTATGCTTTACGAATTGCATAATCAAGGACAGGACAAATTCGTTTATACCTGCAACAACTGCAAAACTGCCGTCGAAACACGATATCATTGCACTGTTTGCGATGTAAGTGTAATTACACAAATGCGATTTATTATTGAATTGTTTTTTATTTAATTTTCCTATTTAAGGACTTCGATCTCTGCACTGTGTGCAAAGAAAAGGTTGGACATCATCATAAGATGGAGAAACTTGGATTCGATTTGGATGATGGCTCATCACCAGCAGATCTCAAGCAGGCCAATCCACAAGAGGCTAGAAAACAATCAATTCAGCGTTGTATTCAGTCACTTGTGCACGCTTGTCAGTGCAGAGATGCAAACTGTCGGTTACCATCATGCCAGAAAATGAAGCGTGTTGTTCAACACACAAAGAACTGCAAACGAAAAACAAATGGTGGCTGCCCGATATGCAAACAACTTATTGCTCTCTGCTGTTATCATGCTAAGCACTGTCAAGAGCCCAAGTGTCCCGTGCCGTTTTGTGCCAACATCAAGCACAAGCTTAAACAGCAACAGTTGCAACAAAGGTCGGTTACATTATTTTTGGACACTTTCCCTGGGTATTATTAAATTGCTTTTCTTTTATCTAGACTACAACAAGCGCAATTACTACGTCGTCGTATGGCAGTAATGACAAGAACAGCGACAAATCCAGTCTTACAGACTGGCGTCCAGGTGCCTCCGATGCCAGGAGCACCTATGATACCAGCCGGTACTCCTGGAGGAATGAGTCCCCACCAAGCCGTGCCATCGCCTGTATCCACAACGTTAGGTGGAATGAGCAGTCCGCATCAACAAGGAATAGGAATGAAACCAGGAGGGCATTCTCCATCGCCAAACGTCTTACAGGTGGTTAAACAAGTGAGTTCCTATGTATGTAGTTCTCATCTTATAATAAATTAAGGAGGTCAGAAGCAGTGGAGTACAAGTGACAACAGATAACACTGTCTGTTGCCTTCTCGTCTAAACAAACGGACGAGTATAACTTTGGTCAATTTCTCTGCTTCCGACTTCCTCAATAGCGAATATTTAATTAAAACTTTTGTGCGATATATTGATGTTCATTTTGAGACATTAAGACATCGGTAGATTTATCTATCTGGCACAAGCAGATGTTTGCTGAACAAGTTCAGTACTTAAAAATCATTATGTTGTACAAATTGGTTTATGGAATTTTACATAGCCGCTTATTTATATGTATATTCGTTTTTTAGGTTCAAGAAGAAGCTGCGCGGCAACAAGTTCCTCACGGAGGCGGCTTCGGTAAAGTTGCACCAACGCCACAAATGGCGCCGCCCGTTATGCAGCGCCACCTCAGTGTAGTTCCTAATCAACCTCAGCAAGGCGTTGGAATGCCAATGGGAGGACCAGTCGCTGGCAGCAATCTTCTCCCAATGGATCAATGGGGTAATCGATATCCGAATAATACAAATCAGCCGAACCTTAGGCCACCAAATCAAAATCAAGTAATGCAACAAAACCCGATGCAACAACAGGTACAATCAAAATCAATATTCTCTGGGCAGATATGTTTGACATTCTCTTTCTAGAACATGATGGGTATGGTGGGTGCCGGCTCTTCAAATCAAATGGGTGGTGCGATGAATGTGGGCGGTGGGATGCGGCCTGCTGGCGGTCAAACTGGCACGCTTATGTCGAACGGTCCTCAGTTAAATACTCAACAACTATCCCAGATTATGCAAAAGATAAAAAATAATCCTTCGAATGAGGGGCACCAACAAATTTTGCAAATGTTGAAATCAAATCCACAGATTATGGCAGCTATTATAAAGCAACGCCAGCAGAGTCAAAATTCTGGTGCTGGCGTTTCTGCTCTAAACCAAGGAAATGGTCCTCCACCACCTCAGCAAGTAATGCAACAGGGCGGGCATATGCAGCACATGCTAAATCAGCAACAGCAACCACAACAAAATCAGGTTGTAATGCCAAATCAGCCCGGTGGACCTCACAATAGAATGCCAGCAGCGATGCAAAATGCAATGATGGTGCAAGGTGGCAGTCAAATTCAACAACAAGTGCCCGTAAGTATACATGATCTCGTATAAAATGAAAACATTCTTTGCAATTTGTCTTTAATCAATAGGTACAAAATAATCAGTGGTATAAGCAAATGCAGATGCGATCAATGCCAATGCCAAACTATCCAGCTCCGCCCTATTCACAACGCCCACGAGGACCGCCATTGGCCGGTTTTCAAGGTGGTGGTGGTAATTTTGCTCCCGATCAATATGCAATGCAACAAGGTCTCAAATCGAATCAGCCACAAGTGGGCGGCGTAGGCGGAGTAATGCCAACTGGTCAACTTGTGCAACAAGGCGTCCAGGGGAATCCAAATGTGATGGGCCCACCAACGCCCCTCTCCATTCAGCAGCAGTTGATGCAATCAGTTCGCTCTCCCCCTCCAATTCGTAGTCCACAGCCAACGCCTTCACCGCGCTCAGCGCCATCGCCGCGTGCTCAGCCTTCTGCGTCTCCCCGAGCCCAACCATCCCCCCACCACATGCCAAGTCACTCACCTGCGCCTCAACCCGGTGACATGCACAATCATATGCACCCTCATCAATCACCCCTCCCCGGAGTGCCGCAAGACGGAGTTGGAGGTGTTGGTGGACCCGGTCCTGACGCATCTTCGTTGAACGCTCAGGATCAATTAACAAAATTTGTGGAACAACTCTAGTATAATTAGGAGTAGGTATTTTTCTATAAAAGTAAATATATTTCTATACATACATGCGTATATAAAAGTAAGCAAAAGGATAGAGATAAAACTGAGAGCCCTTATCGGAATTTTATCACTTCCATTAAACAATGTAAACCACAACTTAATGCTATTATCATTCTATTGTAGTTATTATTACAACTAAACTAAGTAGTATGTTTTCCAATCGATCCCCAATGACTATGTGTAAATATATATATATATTGTATTTAGTTTATAAAACAACCACAAACACCATGTATAAACCATTAATGCATACAAATTTGTATACATCTACATGTATCCAGATGTGTATGTATACAGAAATATAATTAATGACGTAGGTTATAAGCAAAACCAAAACGCGGATTTTTGAAATTCACCTCTAAAAAATATATTGTTCACTAAATTTTCGTTTTATTACTTTTACATCTGATATTCATATACTTTAAGTTATTAGTAAAACGTTTATTGTAAAATTCTGAAAAAGAAAAGAAATAATAATAATAATTATAATTATAATGTTTGTTTAATTGCGAAAAAATAACAGTTATTGAAGAAAATAGTTTAATAGCAGAAAAATTATGTATTTTACAATAAATTTGGTGAAAATGCAGAAGAAAATATTAAAAAACAGCAAACATTTGAAGAAATACAAAGAAGAAAAAAAACAAAAAACCGAGAAAAATATTTCAAAAATGTGTTTTGTGTTGTTTACTATTTTTGCAATACATTATAGAAATGAAGATCTTTTTAAGTAGAACTCTTCTAACGACAGTGTATAAGTGTATTACGGTATATAAATGTATATATATGAATTATCTTATATATATACAAAGGCATATGAAAAAGAAAAAAAATTACATGGGGTTTAATTAAAATAATTGATGACGTGCTTTATTTTTTAATAGGTTTAAACAAATTTCATGCTAAGCTAATCAGTATAATAAGAAGAAAAAAAATTATGTATAATAGGGATACAGATAAGATCCACGGTTTGTTTTTGATACGATTAAAATATAAAATACATATATATATATATATTAATTGTTTCTCTCTTCATCATCCTTTCGTCGTGATACATGTCAATGGAGAAAAAGAAAATGAAACAAAAATTAAGGATAACTTATTTTTAATTTTAATTTATAAAAGTAAAACAGATTGAAATGCACTGTCTTTGAAAAATGTTATAATTTATGAAATTGTTAATATCAATAATATGTAATAATAATAAACAAATTAATTGTATGATAAAAATGAATTTGAAGATTTATTCCAAGATTTTTGTGATTAAGGCGGTGCGCGTCAGTTATAAAAAAAAAATAAAAAAAGGTTATGCGTAAAAAGATAAAGAAATATACACATATTATGTACATACGTATATATGTATCATTATTTGAATGAAAGCAAGCAAAAGAAAAAAAAAAGAAAATACTATAAACCTAGAAACTACATATAAATTTCATTTTTAATTAATATCACACACAGCACTTTAATTTATATATACGTGTGCACCCAGATTTGCGTTTGTCATTAAAACAAAACAAATTTTCTTAATTTTTAGGCTACATGTAGATAAACTAATAAAGAAATTGAATACTGTAAGATAATGAACAAAAAATAATAATCTGAAACAAAAACGGTAATTTAAATGAATGTCGAGTAAAGCATTGATTCTATATATAAAATAAAAGAAATAAAAACAAAAAACAAAAAAATAGTAAAAGGAGTAAAAAAAAAATACCCCAGCTGAAAAATTTAATAAAATAAAAATAAAAAAAATAACTTCTGCTTTTATTTGCGCAATCGAATTATAGGAGAACCTTATACACACGATACACTTAAAAAAGTTTTCTTCAAATCAAAGTATACATACAGTAATCGGATATATGTATGTGCGTACTTGAATTATTCGTACAATATAGGGAAGTTACATAATTATAAGAGAGTTCGTTTTAAATCATTGTGTATAGTTATATTAATTTCTTAACTGTAAAGATATTGTTTTTCTTAAACTCTTATTTCGTTTGAATTTTTTTTTATATATACTTTCTAAAACAATATTAGTTCAATGTTATATATATTTTATTTTTATCTACTAATATTTCCTTTTTTTTCCTTTGGTTATACCTAGCTTCATTATTGAATCGATAATAGGGTGATGAAAAACACCTACACATACACATAAATATTATAGTAATTATTTTCATATGTTATTGTTCTTTTTCTCATTTTTTCTCTGTATAGAAAATATTTCATATTTTATATATAAATAAAATAAGAAAATTACATATGAATCAATTAATCAAGTTTTTTTTTGTTTAGTTTGCTTTTATTTTGTTGGTAGACTGCATTCCCCTTCACAATGGTATTGTGTGAGCTAAAGATACCAAGCATGATGTGCTGCATGTTGCCAGGGATCTCGTTTTTATGTTTCGGAGGAATAAGCCAATTTAAGGAATTGATTTTGATTTTTCAATTATCTTTACTCCGCGTGGAGTTTTTTCCACAGATATTCTAGAAATTGAACGCTGCAAAACGTATTCGTGTCAATAAGTAAGTATACATTCCACACACTGAGTTTTTGGGATAACAATCACAGAACGACAATCTACGTTTTAGTAAAACAACTTGCGGAATAAGGGTGAATATTGTAATATTCCTTTGGATATTAATAAGTAATATTGATAAGTAAAATTTGTTTCAATTTTTCCTCTTACAGAGGAGACGGAAAGGCCGACTTCGGACATCCAAGAATGACAAATTAAATTATACTTAAATAATGCATTCTCTTACATATCCCGGTATCGGAACAGATTTTACTGTCATTGGATTCGTTCCGATAAACTTATTGGACACATTTTCTTAAAAGGAATGATGTTATCCTAGAGAAGCTATCCAAAATTTGTGTGTTAGCTGCAGAGTATATCCACAATGAGTAGAGTCAATTTTACGCGTTTTTAAAATGCTGTTACTAGCAGTCACACCGACATGAGAAATAGACGGCTATAGAAAAAACCGAAGTGAAAGAGGGATTAAAGAGAAGGAAGATCACATAAGAATTTATCTGAGTCCGGTGGCAGAAGGGAATAACTACCACACTCATCCGCTTAAAAGCATAAAGAAAAAACCACATTTATATATATATATGTATCTTACACAGGTAGTCGCATCTGTTCACTTTGGTAAAACGTATTCCCATCTCTTATTGTTATAAGCTTTCGCCCGAAAGGACAAATTTCAATATTTTCGACCTGTTTCGGTTATTATAGGTTTTTGATGTGGAATTTGCTTTGTCATAGTACAATTACATATGTGGAGTGAGTGACCCTTCTCATTGTGGATATACAGTAAAAGCTTGTTAATTCGAAATGGTTGGGGGGAAAGTCAGTCCGAATTTTCCGAATTAATGAGAGATTTTTTATGCACTAAAACGCATTTGTATACACTTCTACCTGTTGATTGTTTAACTGACATTTTTACCTGAATTATAAGTTAATTTTTATTTATGCAGATATTTGTATCAACTTAATATCTAAATGTGGATTACCGGAATTCCCCAATACAATTTTTTTTATGGTTTTGTCCGACTTCTACCAATAGACATTTTGAAGATTTGTTTCGACTTCTACATATTTGAGATCTATTTGCTACCTATACGTGTTCAATCATTGCGTTATTTAATTTTTGCTAATTTAATTTAATTTTTACATAAAAAATTGAAAACCGACTCATTTATTCGGAAAAATCTCTTTTATTCGTAAAATTTTTTGTTTCCGAATAAACGAGTTTTCAGAATTAAGGAATTCCGAGTTAAAGCCTTATAAATAAGAGTACCACATTTTAGCTGAATATCTGAGATGAATTATAAAAAAGAGGAATAATTTAGGTCGTGTGCTTGGTAATTAGTGCATCGGACTACTGAACTAGTTAGAGTTCCAGACAACATAAAAACTTCGTAAAAAATCAAAAATAGCCTTTTTGAAAAGGTTTAAAACAGTAAGACTAGTCCGTACATAACAAAAATATTTGGCGCAGCAACCATTCATGTTGTACTTGTTATATTCTTTATACGAATGGAAGGGGCCTTTTGTTTAATGACGTGTCCGAAGGGCAATTTTTATTTCAGGAGCTTTCTCATGACAAGCTGTACTCTCGGATGTTTGTCAGACGCTTGCGAGAGGTGAGACCGTGAAAAATCTTTTAGGTGTTTTGGCTGGGATACGAACTTCGAACCCGTTGCTCCACAGTCCAATGCACTAACCACTGAGCCACGGCGCCCACTTTTACACAATTGCATGTAGTTATACATAAATCAGCAGAAATTCCGTTTTGACTGAAAGAGATTTCTATACTGCAGAGGTAAGTATCTATGGAAATATGTTTATTTAAGATACGTTTCGACCTAGATATATATATCTTCTGCAAAAAATACGATGTTTTGAACATTTCCGTATCGTAAAATCAACTGAATCTGATTTTTCCTTTATTCTTCATTGGTGTTGGCCATTGGGAAGCGACAAAGTTGGTTTGTGATGAAAGATGTAAATTAAATATTAATCTGTGTGAATAATCGATCAAACAATGCTTGAATGAAGGTCAACAATTTGGCGGAGAATCTTATATAGCAATTAAGATGGTTGGACTCCTTACTACCACATGCTTCAGCTCGCTTTGCAAGTTATACTGATTGAAGTACAAATCCATTCGACACTGAGTATACAGAGGGTGAGTATGTATCGAGTACGAAAATTTCTAATATTGCAGAGATAGGTCTACCTACTTGGTGTCGGACTAACTACTACTGGAAGGTAGGACCTCCAATCACTTGAATAAAAGTGCTTTACTTCAACTGCTATGAAATTAGTACTTTCAGATAAGGAGTTTTCTAGTCATGGGTCATTTTTCCCACTTAACTGTTCTACTATAGCCTTTTGCCTGTATCTATGTAGGAAACGATAAAAACTGGATATGAATGATACCAACTTTAGATTAGAAATTATAATTAAGAAATTTCGTTTCACTGATCGTTATCATTCACATTAGTTTACTCCAGTGACAGACCGAAGCGATTAAAGAAACTTATATCGCTGTGATTACAAAGTCCATCGTATTTCCATAAGATAATTTCCCAGAAACTGGTATTTTCAAATATCCAATTATGGAAAAAAAAACTGTCAATACCATGAATTTCCAAACCAATCCACTCGTGTAAGGCGTTTGAGTGCACGAAATATTTTCCCATGATAAGCTTTAGGTATGCTAGAACCTAAATGTGATTACGCATTTATTGTGCTATTGAACATAAAAATAGCTACCAACATAATCCGTAGTATAAATCAAATTGGTTTCTTAATAATGCTTTAATGCTTTATTGTAGATTCTTACATACACATTGTAGATACTTAAATTTTTTAATATGTGTCATACATTCATATTTTAAATTATTTCGAATATTATCATCAATGCATTAAAAAATTTCTTGTAATTAAATTTGTTTTTATTGAACGTCTTGAATTTATGTTTGCGCGCACTATACAGAGTGATGATCTAATTTTGGCTAGTACTACGCAGTGTACAATTTGGATACAACTCCTCGATATTTCAACTTTAAAGATGTTTTTTTTTGCATCTTATATATGTAAGTATACCTTAGGTGTTGTCTAGGGATTGACCCGGTAGCCCTTTGGTCCCTAGTCAAACGCACTAACCACAATTGAACTATAAAGACAATATCAGACAAATCTACGCTCCCCTAGTTTAATAAAGAACACTAGTTAGTTATAGCAACATAAAATTCCGCGACTCGTAAACTGCATTCGATCGCATAAGTATGCCCAGATCAACCAAAAGCAATAAGTTATGCTGGAGACTGAAATAGGAAATTGTATGTTTCCAACCGAATTATGAGACGTTAGAAACCTTCGATAGCGATTTATCAATAATTTTGCACTGGAAATCTACACTGATGGGCTTAAGACAGGCCAAGAAGTAAAACATGGACTGTTTTAAGTCCAATAATGCCTTTTAGAGTACTAGAATATTTGTACATATGTATATGCAGTGTATATGGCTATTTATGAAATCGTTGATTGGTTGTAGTTGAGATTGACATCAAGTGCGGATATAATCACTTACGAAACAGGAGCCAACTGCTGAAACAACAAGATGCAATATTTCTACATTAGCCCTACATCCGGCAAATGTAAGAAGTACCCTTGATACGCAGAAACATCCTAGACACATGTGCTGATAGACCACTCATCGGTTAGAGTATCTTAAGTTATCGGATTGTTATATATATTAAGGCTATACTGTGCCTGATGCTCATGACAAAGAAAACAGAAACAGGTCAAAAAGCAAGTAAACTACCAAGTTGTGGTGAGAATCGTATTACAAGATAAGGAAGGGGGTATGTGTACAAAAAAAAAATTATCAATACATATCGACAAATTGGCAATCATTACTTAATGCGATTTTGATTCAAAAAAAAAACAGAGATTATTTTAAAGTAATCAATTGAATTGAAATCAAAATATACTGCGATTAATATGACCAACAGTGAAGAATTTGATTTTAGATTTGCCACGTTCTGATAAATGGCCTAACACACCTACGCACGAGAAATGTATATAAATATGAAAAAATCTTTGGTTACAAAACAAGTAAGTATCTCTCTTACTCAATGCTGTTAAATACATATATATTTGTGAAATCATTGCGTACTGCATTTCTATTATTTATTGAGGGTAAATCCTAATCTGAAGGATCTAATATGCCACGGAAACCAGGAAGATTATCTTAAGTGTATACAATTGACCTTTAGACTATGATGACAGCAGAGTTGTTCAAAGCTCAGGTGGATTGCAAATAATATTGATAACACAGATTTTGTTGCTTAAAAAAATCTATTAAACAATTCTACTGACGTTAAAGTGTGATTAGTTCTATTATTTTAGTTGTTTTTTTGTTTTGTTTTTCTTTAATTATGGTCATTGACAAATCTGAACACGGTAACTCATAATCTCTGCGGGCTTATATACCTATATATAGATTAATACCTGTGTTATTAATGGCAACACGCAAAATGGTGTTTCAGATCCAATTAAAGATAAGTATGTGCTAAACATACTTTACAGAATGCTAAAAAAATAAGACTAGGATCTCTGAATTGATTTTTAAGGAAGTTGAAGAGCAACTCCAACATTTCATTTTATCATTTTATTTTAAAAAGTTAATTTTAAAAAGTTAATTTTAAAAAGACTAGGTCGATGTGGTTGTACAGATCATATACATAGTTCATCATTGAAAATCCTCCTCCAAAGCCTGTCAACGCAAACGGGACCGAATATTTTACGAAGAATCTTTCTCTCGAAGCGACTGAGGATATCTTCGTCCGCTTTAAACAGAGTCCATCCACGCTTCAGGGCCATAAAGCAGGACGGGGATGATCAAGGTCTTGCATACATATATACTTATGTATCTCCATTGTTCTTCAGGATAGGGCTCTACTACTCAATTGCCTTCTCAGTCCAAAGAAACAGCGGTGCCAAGACTATACTTTGTTTCCCTTTCTACCTCTAAGTTATAGCTGTTGATTCTGAGATTCTGTGTATCCCTTCCCTTCGTTGACATAACACCATATATGAATTGATTTTCTCCTTAAAACCCATTTCGGTAGCTTCCGTTGCTGACGGTGACTGAGTGGCTAGTGCGGCCAATTTTTGGGTGGGCGATTCGAAGTTCCATGCCCAAACAACATCAAAAGAGTTTTAACATATGAAAGTATCCTTTGGAACATATGTAAGTAAAGTTATATTACTTCATTGATTAACCCCTGTAGTTTCCATTCTATTTCACATTGACAATAAATACGGTTTAAGGTCTGTACTTAAAGAAGTTGGGGCATGATTGAAATGTTAACTGATTCTCTCAAGATCAATTATAAACTATGGACTAATTCGTTAGCTTCTTTATTTAAAATAAATAGCCTGGTTTAGAGAAGTATCTGACTTATGTATCCAAGATACTACACGAGATACAAAGATCGTCTGTTCATAATCAGGTCTTTTATAAAAATAACGTTCGTATATAAACCTGAAACTATGCAAATTCGATAGATATCGAATTTCAATTTCTTAATCTGGGTTTCTTTAAATATATACTATAGAAATATAATGATAAGAATTGACGATATATACGATTATAACTATTCATATCAAGCACCTACTTAGTTAAAGCAATAATCAACATCCCCATACTAACAAATTTGTTTTTACATCTCAAAGCTATGTATTTTCTAAGAAAAAAATCTGGAAAACGAAAGAATTTAGATATTTACCGTGGGTACCTATGCTCTTTAGTTATTACATATTGTATTATCATTCCTAGATAGGTGGTTATCAATTGCTCATAATATTTCATCGACTCTAGTAGATAATGTTTTTTAAGTTAAAGTGTACTAACTTCGTTTGGCCACATTAAATTGCAGACACTGTATCCCGCTTCAGACTTATGTTGCTGACTCCATGTCTGGTGACAAGCAGTAGTTAGTTCTTAAGTTTTGATTTTAAAAATTTAGTTTATGTAATCGCTCATACTTACATACATTGTATACTGGGAGATTTTCCCCACATGCCACCATTAATGATTCCGGGTTTAAACTTTCCCACAATATGTATCACCTATTAAAAGACACTTCAAATCAGGGAATTTCCGATTGGTTAAATATATTGATAACCACCCAATATTGCGAAAAAAAATCAACGCTATAGCCGACGTTGTGTGGATCAACGATTTATCAGTTATCAGTTAATCTAAAATAAAGGAAATTAACGATAAATGATCGGCTATAAAAGTGGCAGTAAATTTTTAAAGTCACCTATTTTGTGAATTAATTTCTATCGATCAGTGGTGTGCCCCAGAAGACGAACGGATTGCCAAGCTTGGAAATGGGTCGATACTTCCCCTTGGGACTGGCTGTAGCAGTTTTAGCTATATTTGGATGTGCACAGTGCTCGATTGACGATGCGTGGCAACATGAACATATTGGATCATCAGCTTTGGAGGTTTCACCATTAAAGAGTGATATCGCATTTGCATTCTTTAAGGAAGCTCAACGGTTAGCCGCGACAAACTTTAGTCGGGATGCTAGTTCGCTTTTGTGTCAGAGTCATTTGGAACAAATATACAATGGAATTTTGGATCTCCAGGAATGGGCTTTGGAGTGTAAGAGAATTTTTTTCATAAAAAGTGAACTATTGTTATATGTGGATCTAATGGAATCATCCTACTTGGATTACAGTGTTTTAGTGCGGTGAAATATACATACGTAGTCTACAGGCTTTTGAATCACGAATAAGGTCTTAAAGTACATTTTGACTACTCTTTTATACGGAAGACTTTCTTCTTGTGTTACGCATTTCAAAATGCATTTTATTCATTAAATGGATAAGCCTTCATTGAAATAAACTTATCGGTACGAGTGTAACCTACTAAACGATAGTAATTGTAAAACTATTTGATACTAACTAGACTGCAATGCAAGATCAGATTGCGCTAATCACAGCGAACTCCTTGAAGTTTTATGGGCTTCGCTCTTTTATGAGCATATAAAAATGTTTGTAAATTTCATTTTGATAATATAATTTATTTGCTTGCACTACTGTAAGAATCTTTATCTTTCGGTAATGAATGATATAATTTTACAACTTGTTCTTGCAATATCACAGAGGTCTTAAGGTTGCCTTGAAATGAATTGAATATTTAACCTAATTTTGTTACTGGGTTTTCTATTTTTCAATATTTAATTATTACTTCAGAAATTTATTATTTTCCATCTTTTTGGTCAAGCCCACCATATCTTCGGCCAGCTTTTTCCAGAGTATAGTAGAGTCTATGAATATTTCTGTTTGTATAGTCCAATACACAGTGTAGGTTTTGGAGCATTTTATAATTCTCCACCCTGGACAGGAACTGTGTAAATAATAGTTAGGTCTCAAAGCCTTAGACCTCAAATGTATCATGTACTCAATCTCCTATTTCCATCACAACTTATACTTAGAAATTTCATGTTTATTTCTAAAATTTGGTTCATAAAAATAAAATCTTTTTTTTTTTTTACTTTGCAGGGCCAGATTCATGGGGCCGAATGCCAGTCGGCCTTTTCTGGGGTCACACCATCAGTATGGGCGCCTTTGAGGAGTGCATAGCTGCATCTAGAAAATTTAGTGAATCCGATACAGTCAGAGGAAAATATTGCTTGACCAGAATTCCGATCAAAAACTATTATTCACAAGTGAAACCACGCGATGATATTCCTCAATCTAGAATTACATACAAGCAGAGTGATCCGGAAATTTTCGAGTTGGGTATTTGTATTCCCAAATCCTGTTCTGCAGAGATGGGAGATCTAATCTTGAAAAATGTTATAAACAAAATCATACACGCCGATATTAATACTTCAATGGTAAAGGAGAATTTCTGCAGGGCCGACGATCCTATTGAACTTCGTGGGATTGATATCTTTGCTATGTATGGATTTGTACCTTCAGTTGGTGGGACATGTTTGCTAACATAGATTTACTTTTCAGTGTTTTCTTCTCGTGTATTATCGCTTTTATGATTCTTAGCAGTATCTATGATGGAGTTCAACAAAAGAAAGGACGTAAGTTTCTGCCTATAGTAACAATTATTCGTAAATTTATATTTTTGTGAATTATTAGAAAAAGGACGACCACTTTTTACTGCATTCTCGGTATACTCAAATGCTCCGAAAATTTTCACTGTCAAAAAGTCAAACAACCCGAATGTTATTCACTGTCTAAACGGCTTGCGATGCATCTCTATGATGTGGGTAGTCTTCGGGCACGGATACATGACATTCTACGAACTGCCTCACATTAATAAGAACAAATTCTTTACCGTAAGACCTTATCGAATGGATGTGAATACATATACTAATATAAGATTTTATATTCAATTGACAGTGGGTTGAAACTCCCTACTCAATGTTGGTGCAAAACGCTACCCTTTGCGTAGATACTTTCTTCTTCATGAGCGGCTTGTTGATGCTGTGGGGAGCCTTCCGAGAAATGGAAAAGACGTACGTAAATTGATTACAATAGTAAATTAATTTTAATTGAATATTATACCATTAGTAAGGGCAAGCTTAACATCCCAATGATGTACTTCCATCGATACATTCGATTGACTCCTGTTGTAGCTGTCGTAGTTTTGTATATCATGAGCTTGTACAAATACTCTGGACGTGGACCTATGTGGATGAAGATTGGTACTCAGGATAAACGATGTGAATCGAGTTGGTGGGCAACTCTGCTTTACGTTCAGAACTATGCATTCCCAACAAAAATTGTAAGCAACCAAGAGCGTTGTTTTAGGATAACAATAATCCTAACAATGTTATTTCTTTTAGTGCATCAGTCAGTCCTGGTACTTGGCAGTTGATACCCAATTGTACTTCTTATCACCACTATTCCTGATTCCACTATGGAAATGGGGTAAAAAGGCTCTTGTTCCGATTATCATCTTTGGACTGCTGTGTATGGGATGCACATTCGCTACCTTCATGCACAATGAATTCACACTCTTCCGTGTACAAGAGTAAGTTTTGTCAAAACCTGTATTCGAATGAAGGGGAATAATATTGTAAATTTTTAGTGATCATGTGGACCGCCGACAGACGCTTACGTACTATCCAACACACACTCGAGTTCCAACGTGGCTTATTGGAGTCATATTCGGTTACTTCTTTTTCAAGTATAACCGTGGAAAGCAAATCCCAATGAATAAGGTTTGATTGAAAGATTCATTCGTGGAAATTCGATCAACAATTTTACTACATGATTTATTTACAGACTCTAGTCGTTTTGGGATGGATTGTTGCCTTCGGTACTATGCTGAGTTGTCTATGGGGACCGTACTGGAGAATTTTACCATCAACTCCCGACGCACCGATTATTGAAGGAGCTTTCTATGAACCACTGAGCAGGGCATCTTGGGCTTGTGCTATTGGTTGGATTGTATGGGCATGTTACAATGGACATGGTGGAGTCATCAATGACTTCCTATCCTGGAGTTTCTTCCAAGGCTTCGCTCGTTTATCCTATTGCATGTACGTTATTCACAGAATTGTTCAACTTGTGAATGGTGCTCGAGTTCAGCACGATACTATATATGGGGATTACGAAGCTGTAAGCTACTGTTTAAAGTGATTTTTTTCGTATTAATTTTTGTTCTTTTCTTGTTTAATAGATACTGCGCTTCTGGCATGATTTTGGTATCTCATTGACAGCATCAATTTTCGCCACTTTGGCATTTGAAGCTCCAATTCTCGGAATAGAAAAGGCCATATTCAGTGGACGGAGTTCCGCACCAGCCCCAAAGAAACCAGAAACATTGACATCGGTTCAAACTGCCGCACCAGCAGTTACTAATAGTGAACCTAGTGAAAACAAAGCCGAAGAAGCCGCTAAGGCGTAAATACTGTTAATTAAGTTTGTTGTTAGCACGCAAGACTATTTATTATTTTACAGCGATTTTTGTTTTAAGGATTAAGTTAATACAAATGATAAAGTTTGTTAATTAAAGAACGAAAGAATATAAATAAAATATATAAATGACTGCAAATTAAAGCTTCTTATTCTAATCTTCTTACCTAATGTATGCCGGCTGACCACAGTTGGATAATAAACAACAAAAACAGAAAAACAAAGGGGAAGTTGTATAGACTGAGATTAAGGTTGCTTAATCGGTCGCAGTTTTCGCTGGAGAATGGGAAGGCAGACTTGTAGGTATATATATTGTAGACTTAAATATGTCTGCAAAAAAACGGTTCCATTGTGAGTAGGAGTCATAAAATTCTTGAAGAATGTGTGCGATTACTGATTGACTGATATTTCTAAGGTATTTCCTTGAGGTTACTTCAGGCAAGTCGAATTGAAGGTGTAAGCCCTGTGGAAGACCGTGGTTAAACAACATTTAACATTCTAGTTTTACTGAAATTTTTGAAATTTTTCCTAAAGCTAGGTTTTACTAAAAAACTCAGTTATCCACTTTATGGTATTCTTTTGGAGTTTGTTATCCATTCTGGTTAATCGTTGACGAAACCTAGTGATTTAGCATTCCTTGTAAATTCAATCTCCTGTTCAATGCGACTTGACACAACACAATTATTTTTCCTGGGGCTACGTCTAGTTCTAAGCCTACGCTAACAAGTCAACTACTTTGGACGAGCTCGAGGCCAACATTCGAGACGATATTGCCGGAATAACGCTGCACATATTGGACCGAGTCATCAAAATTTGAACTGAACAGCTTGAAGCACTGCAAGCGAAGCTGACATTCCCATTTGATGACACATAATGCCATTAATGTAGGTCCAAAATAAATTCAGAATCAATTTTATATTTTATATTTCACAACGTTGTTATTATTTAAATTATTTAAATTTTGTTTGCCTATCGTTCTTATCTAATCACCCTGTACTTTTTTCTTATCAACTTGGCTTTGGTAAATATCGGTAAGCAATTAGTTTGGAGTAATACGCATTGAGACTTATGAAGGATTCGCTTTTTGAAAGTTGCTAGGTTTACAATTAAATTGACATCAATTGAATTATTCATGTATTGTTGAATTATTAACATCAATTTTCGCCTATGATTTTTATTCAGTAATATCATAATCAGACTCATGGATGTAGCCGAAATAGCGTATACGTGGAGCAACTTACCTCTACTATTTGATTCATCGTTTGGTGATTGATTTGACAACTTTCGAAGATTCTCTGGGAGGAACGTTTTACGGTCTAACTTCTCCCACGGACCTCACGAGAAAGCTGCATTCCATTCGTGGATGAAATTTTTCCAGGATGCATTCACATTTGAGAATCAATAAGTAAGAATTGCTTGTAAAGTGAAAAAATAGTGAATATATACATTCTTTCCATGAGGCATAAATCTTCGATGTCTGTTTCAAGCTAAGGTATTTAATGTAGTAATCAATTATAATTACTTTGTGGTTAATACGATATCTTGGTTGAAACTTCTGCTGCTATGTATTCTGTATTACACTTGGCGATTATGAGCCTATTTCGAAGAATGCGTTGATATTTGTTTGTGCTATTCTTGTTTCCCTTTAGATATGTACATATGTATGTGCCATTGCAGAATTCCCACTACGGATTACAAGTGGTATTTCGTTACCTACTTTGTGTTTCAATCTAGTATTTGTGTCCTTGTAAAAATACACAATTTATTAAGAGTCTACCACCTTCCTTTACAAACCAAGTGTATACTTAGTATGAACTTGACAAAAAGGCTGCGAAGCAAATCATGTGGAAGGATTAATCAGCAACATGGAGAAGTAGACTTCTACCTTAGTCAGCTCCTAACCGGACATGGCTACTTTCGAGTGAATCTCCAATCTGTTTAAGCTGCCGACAGGTCAAAAAGAAACATCGAGCGTTTCTGTGAAACACTGCCGTGATAGTCCTGCAGGAACTTAGGCGGAAAGATTCAGAGCTATCATGCCCAACCCGCAATACTCTTGGAGAAAGAAGTTGTAACAAGGGATACATTACTTAACCAGCTCCGCGAAGTTATACCTTACGGCAGTTGACCGTGGTTGAAGTGTGCAGGGGTTTGGTTTAGCATTAGAGTATTAAGGTTTGCGAATCGTAGTACGTGGTGGTAGCTAGTAATCACAGATACATGTATCTAGAAGATTACATATTCTTTTGCCGGGAAAAAAACCCCGCGGTGTATTGGTATGCGTTCGTCTATTGAATGAAAGGCTGCGCGATCAACTCCTAGCCATATCCATTCAATATTTGCAGTATTGATAGCGTTTTACCTACTAAATTTCATCTAAAGTAGCCTCGTATTTTCTCCAAAAAAAATACTACGAACTATGACGAATGCAAAAATTCGCAATGCCTCTCTACTTAGTGTAGACAACCACCCATGAAGAAAATTCTGAAACCTAATATTATTTGAGTTTCAAAACCACTTCACTACATAAATCTATCCTATCTCCCTATTTACTTCCCACTTACGTCAACTTCTGCTCGCGCTGTAACATAAAACATATGTATAAAAAAATATACTTACTTGCATTGGAATTTATAAAGCAAGTTAGCCCGTTTGATGTAAAAAAAACAACGAAAACAACATTTGTATTAGAATCCTTAACCCTACGCAAATTATTAAAACAAGTTAGCCCGAGGTAGATTTATATGAATTATTAATTAATTTCAAACAATTTTACGATTCATTGTCGCATAGATTCTGTTTCGAAACCGTAGGATTGGGAGGAATCGACTTAGTTTTCTTTGTCTCGAATAAAACCTTTTCAATTCCAATCATTGGCGACTCAAACATCAAGTATGTGGCTACGGATGTAAGCAGAGTGATACCAAAATGTCCCCAAAAACTTAAAATCTGTAATAAAGATAAATGTGATAAATGCGATAAAATTCTTTAAATTTAAACATTCTTCTGACCGTATCATAGTTGGAAAAATAAACATTCACTTTCATTCGTCCGCTATGTATAGTTTGAACAATCAAATGGTTAATATACATGCAGTAGGACAACCTGGCCATCGGTTGCCAGAATGTCCACGAAAGGAATGCATTTACGAAGCCACCATAACCATTAACACATGCGAATACAATCCACGATAGGGCTATTGGCCAAGCCACCCGAATTAATGATAAGTAAAATCCTCCTTCAACAGCGGTGAGTGGTCTTGCTCCAGGAAATGTTTTGGGATACACACTAAATATTACAGCTGTTAGTAAAGCAAGTGACATCAGCCATCCTATAACAACGACTTTCTACAAATACACATTACGAATTTTAGAGAAATGGAGGCGTGGGACTTAAGATACCTTTGACATTTTGATCCGGGTATTCCTGTGATTATACAGAAAGTATCCAAAAATGATGCCAACCAGCCAAGGTGATGTCCGCGCTTCTGTAGCATAATATATCTTTCGCATCTCTTCTGTATCAGCACCTAAATCGCTATTATTTTCTTTAAAAATTGACTAGAATTGATTTATCATGTTTGAGACAGACCCGGTTGAACTAAAAACAGAAAAGTTGTTCACCACAATTACGGTAAATAAACAAGCCACCAGTAAAAGGGCTAAAACTATTACTGCCGCCACTGCTTTCTTCTTCCACTTGAACAGTGGTATCAAAATCAAGGGCGATAGAATATATAGCTGCGTATCTACTGCCAGATACCAAGTGTGACCCAAACACTGCGAAATGATACATATAAGCTTTTTCAAACAAAAAAAAAAGTTTCAATTCAATACCATTTTACCAGCGGCAGCATAATTTTGAATATAAAGAAGCGTGGCCCACCAGGTTTCATGGCATAATTCATATGTACTAGTAAACCCCTTCCAAAGTGGCCCATTTCCCATGTGACGGTAGAGACTGACGAAAAACAACATAGCCACAGCAACGACTGGAGTTAGACGAATATAACGGTGTAAGTACATGAGTACCACATTCAGTTTTCCCCCATTTCTGAAAATATAGTTGTTTTACTATTTAAAAAAAGAGTACCATCCCTTACTTTTCCATTTCTTTCAAAGCCGCCCAAACCAGAAGCAGTCCACTGAGAAAAAAGAATGAGTCCACAGAAATAGTCCCACTCTGAATGAACATCGAGAATGGTGATCGATACCACTGAAAAGGACCAAACCAAATTCTAGTAAATAACTATTCTGATTAAAATGCATAAGTACCCCATACCTCAAGCATTTTGACCGAGTTAATATTTGGTAGAAACGCACTCATCATGTAACTATGGCCAAAAATGATCCACACAATTGACATGCATCGAATTCCATTCAAGCAGCTAATAATATTTGGCGACTTTTTGGATGTAGTTCTAAATAACAGGGTCATGTTCACCGAGAGCGAAAATGCCAAAAGTAATTGGTTGGGAATACCTAAAACACTCATAGATAAAGTAGCGTATTAGACAAAAGACAAAATCACTTATTACTTCCTCGAATTTTTGTGGCCGAATCATAAATAGTCGCAAACACAATCAATGAACCTATAAATGAAAATAATGCTCTGATCGACTGATTAATGGAACAGTCGTGTATCTCGAGTAACTTACATTGCAATCCAATCAATTGTGTCAAATTCTGACGTCGTGCTTTTAATGCATTTCTCCTGCGTTACAATGTCTGACTTGATTGTCACTTTAAGAATCCTCATTAGTGTTTGGTTTAGAATCTGGTTGGCGTAATTCGCACTACACGAGCGCGGTATGCATATTCCAACTTTAACGTTTGCAATTTGGGACAGGTCTTCGGATATGTTTTTGAAAAAAGCACCAATCGGAAATTTAGCCAAGCAATATTGTCCACTTATCAGATCCGTATTTTCGCCCGACACATAGTTGTTTTCGATGCTAAGGCATTCGTCAAAGTTTCCCAACTCAACCAAGTGGCCCCACAATAACCCCGCGGGGAATTTACCCCATGAATCCAAAACTGAAATAAATTATTTCTTTTAAGAATCACTTCATCATATGATACTTACATTTGAGTGCCCATAAACTTCCCTTCTCTGTTTCAGTCACGATTTCACGTAATTGCCGAATACACTGAGAGCTAGCGTTGAGGTTTGACGCAGTTAGTTGATCAATTTCTTTGATGAATTCTTTGGCCAATCCATTTTGAAGTAACTCAAAATCCGCATGCTTGATTAAATTTTTATCAAATCCAGTGCGCAATTGACGGAGACCCTCACGGCTGTCGACACATAGTGCTCTAGTCCACAGGGCTACAAGGAGACACCAGAAAATCACTCTCCGCATCCTATTATTTCTCTCAATCAAAGGTAGTAGCGATGATACAAAACACTCGTCCGACCACTGACTAGGAACTGCTTACTAGAAACACAGTCAGCAGCGCGTTGGAACTTCCAATCAAATAACCACTTTAGTAGTTGTCATTGTGTATTTTTTTTTAATCATTATGGTTTTTATCAACGGGTAACACAGCGATCGTTGTGATAATTAATAATAATCGGAAAGTTAAATGGATATTCCGAAACAAGAAAGGGTCAATAAACTTACAAGGCACTCGTGTGTATCGCGTTCTAAGTTTTACTTTCGACTGATCAAAATCGAAATTTCATAAATATTCCTACGCTACGCTTCCGTACAAAAGAGTGCTATCGAATGTAAGCCCACTCGTTTGCGAACAATAATTATAAAGTGTTAATCTCTTAAACATGGGTTTGATGAAAGGAGACAAATTCAGAAGAATCATTAGCCAAACAGGTTAATCAGACATCATTCAATGAAGTTTTTGAAAGTGGGTTAAGATTTGATTTTACACAATGAATTTCTTAAAGCAGCTTTCATTTCGTGCTGTCATTTAGCAACATCTAGTATTTTTGGAAGTCTCTTACAGACTAGTCGTGTTCAGAGAGATACTTATCTTCTCATTTGAAAGGTTATATGGTGAACTTCGCTGCAACGTGACGCGGTCACTAGATGTTAAGGTCAACAACTCGTTTTTCATTTGTTGTAAACAACAAGAGTAAACCTACCCCAATGACCCAGTGCTCTGGTTTTTCCATATTCTTGCTTTGTAAAGTATCCTTTATTGGTTTAAAAAAAGTTTTTGATTCTGATTTTGATTTTGATTTCAAACACCAATATATACAAAATATAAATGTATGTCAGATTAACTGAAAGAGGAAATGGTGTATACTTATGTTCACTTAGAGTTTGTTATCTTGTTATGAGTAACCTTAGCTTGTTTCATCTATTCCGCGATTCTGGTTCCCCTGCCGTAAGATTGGAGCGCGGTAAGGATAAACTGGACTGGATCACCTTAATCCTAATCCACCTGGCTTCGACCTTTATGCGTAGAGTGCTGACTCTCGCCAGATAGGATCATCAGCTTCTCGTAATGGTTAGTCACGCCTGTCATACTACACGTTATACATACACTGTTTCAGTAGGCTGAGCCGAGTTTCTATCCAGCTCAATGGGGTTATTGCTCAACTTGGGATAAAATCACATTTATCTCCAAATGTTTCTAGTTACATTAAAAAAAAAACAAGTAGAAACTGGATCTTAGAGCTCCCTAATAAAACACAGGGATCTGTAAAAACCATAGGAGATTTCAATATTCAGTCACTTAGCTTCTTTCGTTAGTATCAATGGTATCTTAACAGTAGAATTAGAACAGAGTTTTAAGACGTTAAGTCCCTATTACTTATTTTCTGGCTATACCGCAGATCCTGGATAAGGGTCAAAATAGTCTTCATACCTAAAACTATAACTACTCTCGTGCAGGTGTGACAAACTTTTGAAAGACAGAACCAACCCGCACCCTATTTTATATCAGGAGTCCCTGTGTTAACATTTTTTACGGTGTACTGAATAGGGCGCCTACACATATAACATTAAGAATACAAAAGAAGGCAATTTAGATTAAATTAATAAGTTACAAAATCGTAATTAACTTTTGAATTATTAAAATGTCTGCCTTATTTTATGTGTTGAACTCTGAATCTTTGGGTATAAATTTGTATTGCATATTACCGGGCATTGGATGAAATGTAGGCAAGAGTATGTACATAGTTAAACTTCAGCAGAACTACAGAGGTTCAGCTACGTTCATATACATAAAATACATAAATACGCACAAAAAATCGGAGTTCTGGATTCTAGGCCTACTTTTTGAGCTTAGGTCTAACATATGTAACGGCTAACTGACTGAAAAGGAAGGCGACATTTCATGTGTCATACCTCGCATCCTCACTTTCCATTTGGACTTTGGATAAAGTGTGCTTGTCAAAGGATCTTACTGATAAATATATTTGTATGAAATAGGAACCTGTAAAGAAGGCTCAATTGAAAAAAACAGAGGATAATGAAATCAAGGTCTCTAAAAATGTTTGCTTCACTTAAAACCTTGGACTTGGACTTTAGAATCTAATTATTTTATTTATTGCACATAATCCATGCAATTTATAATTTGCCGAACAATACATAAAATACTAACCGATGTTCACATTTCAAAAATTGACCTAAAAGGTAGGCTACCATCTCAAGAAAACTGCCTAACTTTTCAGTCAAATTTAAATCTCTTGATGAATCAGAAACGTTTGACCACTCAGTGCCTACAATTCGGAACGCGCTCATGCTCTTACAGCCGGATCCGCAAGTTGTTCATCACATTCTGTAGAATTGTAGAATGGGATTTGAATCTATACCTGTCCTCTCAAAACTCCCTCACGCTGTGCGTCGTCAACAAGGAGATAGCGATTTCTCTAAATTTCATCTGTGAAAAGATCGGACTTATAGAGTCAAGGGCCAATAAAGTTTTTTTTCTGAAAAATGAAACCAGACCCCAACATAGAAATCCGTAAGCATGGCAGAAAAATCAAATATTTTCTCCAAAAAATTTGTTCAGAGCTAAGCAAAATTTCGGAAAAAAATCCAGGCCCGAAATCCGCAAAAAATTAGATTACGACGTGAAAATGGGGAAGGAGTAAGCTGAACAAAATTAAAACAGTCTTTGTATTAAGATAGATCTAGTATAGATGAATGAAAGATAAGTATGTATGTATGTATATAGTTAAAAGTTCATTGGAAAGTGATGCTAATATTTGTAAGGCGGATGCGTGAGGTGAATTTTTAAAGAGATGTATGTATCCTTATTTCTTTGATTGAGGCCCAGGTTCACACCGAACTGTAGTGCAACCTAAGCAATTAAGTTTCTTAAGGAAGTTGTTCAAAAGTTGTAGGCTCACGTTTTTTCAAAATCTACATACACATGTATGTTTGTGTGGAATAAATCCTTATCACTTGCAAAAAAAAAAGAAATAAAATTTCTAATGCGATTACCTACAATAATTTTTTTCGTTACTAACTAGACTTCCTAATTTCGTACGGTTTTTATAAGATTATCAAGTGATAAAGTGAAAATTAGTCATACACGTGCCATAAATCTAATCCATAACCGTCTGGCTTTCAACTTATACTTGTAGGATATAGGTATATAGTTAAATACTCGGAATCATGACAATATAATAATATCGCACTTTGAACTGGCTGAAGAAGTACTTAGTGTATCTTGCTATTCATATTGTCTAGCTATCGGTTAGAAATAATCAAAGACCATTGCGATATGTTTTTAGAATGATATACCTAACATTTAATTTTCGCAGATAAACGTGTGCAGTCAGAATAAGTGCCAAGTGCAGATAAACAGTTGAAAACAATGATATCAGTAAGATAAACATCTGCAATGCATGGTGTTTGGCTAGATCTCGAGTGGAGCCAATGTGATTCCTAGAACTTTGTCACAATTCTTTCGTAGTAGCTTTAATCAGTTATTATATGTAGATATCGATAATTTGGCATGTTTTAAGTCGCCGACCCTATTTTTTTAAATAAGTAACGTGCTCTACGGTTTTGGTTTTTGAATAAAACTGTCAAAAACATCGTTGCAGGTACATGTAATGTTTGTCAAAGGTATCCACTCAACAGAAAACAAGTGTTTGATTAAATGTTTGTTTTATTTATGGCCTTATTTAATAAATAAATAAATAATATTTCTTATTTCTATTTCTTAATTTAAGAGAATGTACTTCTAAGCAGTTTTATGAGATATGCCGTTGCTGGCGTTTGTATTTTGATTCCTTGTATCCTTTTTTTCTCCACCACTTAGAAGCAATTTTTCAATCACGAGCACCGGAGACTCAAATGCCAACGTCAAGACAATAGCTGCCATCAGAGAAATACCGAAAGTGCTCCATGTAAAGAGTATCTGAAATACATTTCAAATTTAATAAATGTGAACAAAATATTTACTCTACTTTCGTTACCTCTGTGTAGTCAGAAAAGTGAACGTCTGTCCGAGTTATCCCGTAGTTAATATTCTGAACAGCCATGTGCACCAAGTACAGAGAGAAAGTTAAGCGTGCCACTGGTTGCCAGCAAGGATGAGACAGGAACGAGTTTATAATTCCCCCAAATCCGAAGTGACATGCAAAAACAATCCATGATAATGCTATTGCCCATGACACGCGTTTTAATGATTCATACATTGCAGCTTCGAAAACTGTTGTTGAACGATCCGAATTGATTGTGAAATAAGGTCCATACATTATAGCAAGGATTGTCGCAAAACACCCAATCCATCCTAGAAGTTGCACCAACTGAAAGATGACATAGTCAAGTATGCGTCATAAAACATAATTTTAAATTAAGACCTTTGAAGGGCGCATTGATTTATGCTTATTTTTGTACATAAAGTATCCAAGTCCTACACCAACCAACCAAACTGAGTATCTAGTGTGAGTTGGCATATATGTAAGGCGGTTCTGATTATTCCCTTGTAGCCTAAAACATGAAACATAAGTAAAATCAATTATTTTTTAGATAAAGTGTCCATTTACCCCATAAAGTTATCATAACCCTCTGCAAAGTATGTTGCAATAACACATCCTATTGACAAAATAGATAGTATAAACATGACAGGCGCAAATTTTCTTCCCCACTTCCACAAAGGAATCAAGATCAATGGCGAAAGGACATAGAGTTGAGTATCGACAGCCAGATACCAGGATTGTGGTACACACTGTAAGTAAATAGAATCAAACCCAATTTAAGGAGTATCTCTGTTTAAACTTACGATATTTTCACTTGCATAGTTTTGAACGTATAGTAATGTAGCCCACCAGTCTGTTTTGCAGCTTTCATCAAGTATGTTAAAGTATTTTCGAATCGGTCCTGTCCCAATGTACGAGTTGACACTGACCATGAATAGAACTACAGCTGCTACTGGCGGTGTTAGTCTTATGTATCGATGGAAATACATAAGGAAAACATTAATTTTTCCATTGCTAAACACAAGAAAGAAACATTATTTGTGTTCTGGTGATAATATTATAGAATGTACAAACTTTTTTTCCAACTCACGGAATCCTAGCCACGCTACAAGCAAACCGCTCATGAAAAGAAATGTATCTACAGAAACTGTTGCATTTATCACGTGCATTGAAGATGCTGCTTTAGCCCACTGTAAGATGTTAAGGGTTTTATGTAAGTAATGAATAATAACCACTAGTATCTTACCGGTATTAGATCAATGTAATTAATCAACGGCAACAGTATAGAAAAGACGTAATTGTGGCAATATACCACCCAAATCATGGAGAGTACACGAATGCCACTCAGACAATCAATAGAATTTGGTGATTTTGATGTATTAATTGCGAACAATTTCCTTCCATTCGAGAGTATCGAAAAAGCCAAGAGAATAGGTAATACAGGCTCTGTAATAATACACGATATATACACATAAGTCAGGGTTTAGTATTATTTTTGTTTTGTTCTTACTTTCAAGATAATAGGTGAAAACATCATAAGCCGTACTTAACGCCATTAGTGCTCCAAAAATCGAAAATATAACTCTGAAAAATTGAGAGGTTTGAGTTTTTTTTAGCATAAAACTCATAATGCTGTACTGCTTACATGCCAACAATATTGATTGCTTCAAAATCGGGCTTCTTAGCTGTCTGACAACGATTCACATTGATTCCAGAAAGAGCTCCGTTTAAAATGCTACCAGCTGCTTGTTGAAAGATTACATTTAGTAAACTCGGCTCACACGAATCGGGTACACATATTGCTATGCTAATTTGTATTAAGTCTTCCACAGCCATTCCATCGACTCGGGGATCAAGTCCTACCGCGGGTACATTCAAAATCTGTTGCGACATTAAAGGAATAGACGCGAAACAATATTGCCCGTTCACTAAACCAGTGGCTTCACTTAGGACAACCGATGTCTTAATGCATTGATCAAAGTTACCCAAGTGTTGCAAATGACCATAAAGGATACCTGAAGGAATTGATCCCCATGCATCCAAAACTATAAAATGAAACAAAAGACATAAACATGTAGTTTGCAAGGATTTTAAGTTAATACTTTGAAATATAAAACACAGTATATGTATAAGAACAATTCATTATTGAATTACCCAATCATAAAATGCAGACCCAACTATTTATATTCACTCTTTCGCAGATTGTCATGAGTCATGTAGTTTCATTACGTGTTTTGATGGTGATTGTGACGAAGTTCACTTCTCTAGCTCCGAACATATCACCGTACTACGAGGTAGCTGATAAGATAAAACTTAGACCGTTGATAATCCACTTGGAAATTAAGCTTATAAAAGATATAAGTCTTGTCTTATATTTATAACTGATTATAGATAGGTTAAAGATAGACAGATAGATAGATAATTCGGAGTCATTGGTCTGTGATAGTTGATTGATTTTTTCTTTGATGGTTTTGCAACGCCAGGACCTTATGTACCTTCATACTGATGGATATTAACAGCAAAGATGGCTTGATAAGGATAGATTGTACCACAAATTCACTTTCACTGTGCAATCTCGACGATGAATAGATATATGTATTTCGAAGTAAAATGTACGAACTAACATGTATTTATAGTTACTTACATGGCAAAACATCAAGACTTGGAAACCGACTAACTATTTCTTGCAGGCCCAGAATACATTTCAACGGATCGTACGTCCCAGAACTTTGAACGGAAATGTTTAATAAATTTGGATCATTCTGAATTTTTTCGAAAAATATTTTTGAAAGGATATCACTGGGAACGGTTGCATTGTTCACAAAAGACACTGCGCGTATTTGAAGGACCAACACACTTAGTACTAAAAAACTTAAGCAAACTCCTCTTGTCATTTTAATGAGAATACACACGGTCTTCGATTATAATCCTGACTGCTTCAGCAGTTGCGGTCGTTAAATAGCGCCTTTACTGACTAGAGGTTGGCTTTTTATTGAGGTTTTAGAATCGAACTAGTCGATTTGATAAGGAAGATAAGCTACTACAGTTCACATATCGTAAACGTGAAGGAAAAACACGAGACGTTTAATCGACTTCAGAAGGCGGTTTATATTTTAAATGGCAATCAATGATGACTGGCCAAATAGACTTAGTCTGTGGGTATGTTACCTATCTCTATTGGTACGATATCGTACGTTTGCATAGAACTTAAAATTTATAACTCCATTGTTGAGACTGTAAATATTTCTTTGATTTTATAGACTGACTTACGTACATATATGTGTACCTGCATGCTTTATTTTTAAGTTAGACATGTCATTACTTTAGTTTATCCAATTCGCCAAAGATTATATAATATCAACCCAATTATGCTCTAATAAATGAGATTTTAGCCCAAATTGGGAAAACGTAGCCTGTACAAAAAATTACAAATACAAACATTTAGCGCATCAGGCCCATACGGGGCCAATACCCACATATGTATGTATGTATATTCTTTACAGCAATAAGCCTGAAATACAGGCTAGTTTTCAACCAATTGAATCCCACTGTAATATTATTATTTTTCTGCCTTAGGACGGCAGTTGTGAGACCCAAATTTAACATAGAGTTTATACAAAACATACATACATATTTATATCAAAGGTCAGACTTTATTTTCGAAATTTTCATTTTTTCACTGAGATGTCGGGAAATTTATTTGCATTCATGTGGCGTTAGAGTAATGCTTTATGCTTGCCTTAGAGAAGACATCGCTTTTGATTAATCGATTTCTAATTTTCTAGAAAAAAGGCATTTGCATGACGTAGAAACAATTTTTCTGTAAAATTCGTCAATCTGTCATGCTTTCAGATTGACAATTAGTATCAAATATATATCAAGCCATAGATCCACAGCGTTGGCAAAAAATTAAACCAGATACAATAGGATTGTTGGCGAACTCTCCTAAAACAACGAATATTCATTAAAATTTATGAAAATTCACGAAACAGTTTTTCGTAAATGCTACAAATTTTAGCGCAGAAAATTTCTTTGGACTGATTTATGAAATCTGTCAGATCCCTGTATGTAGTTTTTTGTTTGTGAATTTGTATACATTTGGTTTCGATGTCTAAAAAGTAGGGAAATTTCGTAACTTTCGCGTTTGTTTACTTTTTAGTTAGTTCTCTCTCTGAGAGAATTTTACCCCCAGGTATTGCCGTGTACATATTACGAACATATATACAAAAAAGTAAACTATTACTTACCATATTTGATTTACATTCTAACTTACTAGACGTCAAAGCAAATCTTGTTTACTTCTGGTTAGACAAAATTATGGCACTAAGTTCTAATTTTATTATGGCTCCAATTTTTCGGTAAGAGCATTTTCTTATTCATACATAAGTATGTATAGGTACACTCACACAGTAAATATCCGATGTGCACTTACGTAACTACATATTGCACCAATAAAAACAGTTCCTGTCCAGACCATCATGAGTCAGCAATAAGTTGATTCGCTGTACAATACAGAGTATGTACTTAGATTAAAAACGTTTATTAGCCTTACGTTAGACAGGTGATACGATTACCAGGAAATTCTATTGGTATTGGCAACTTGTGTGTTAAGGTATCAATAAACTAGTAAAACAATGGTAAATCTAATTTTACGCCGACGCTTCTTTAGCTCATATGGACTTGTGAAACCAAATTATACAGAAACTCACATGCAAGTCAGTATGATCAAATCAGCGATGACGAAGTAGTCGGAGCGATCAAAGTTGATTTTGATAAAATATGTATAAGCCTGTACTCTGCGAAAAGGAGCAAACAAGATGGATAGAATAGATGGATATTATATAAAGATAGTGGACGCATTGTTGTGGGCTAGTTGATGTGTAGTGTACCACATACGTAAAAACAGGATACGCCTTTAGGCTGTATGGAGGTGTTGTAACTTATGAAGTTTCCTTCGAAAGAATGAATTCGTTTTTTAATGGCAATTACACATTTTTGTTTCCGAGAATATAAGTGTTTAACAGGTATTCTAGACAGCACTTTTGTAAATTATGTTTCGAATAAATTGACCCATTCTCGTATTTAATTTACTTACCGAAAACTACTAATAAATCAATGAAATTACTGGGATTCCGTATATTACTTTTAATTTTATTTCTTTTCTGATAGACGGTCAACATGAAATCTGAATTGGATGTAAGAAAAAATATAAAATTTCACTTACCACACCCAGGGTCAAAAAACCGATTTTATGAACCCAAGAAAGGTCATCAAAATGTTGAAGCTTCTTGAAAAAAAAAACATTTCTGAACGAAATTCGGCAAAAAAGTAGATTGGTTGAGTTTTTTAAGTCCAAAAAGAACGTAAACCAAATTTCGATGAATGTAAAACAACAAGAAATAAATGGCGAGAATTTAGACTCACTGAAAGATATTGGACCCTGGCCAAGAGAGAGTTAAGGGCCACCAAAAAAACACCATGGAGGAATCAAAAAAAAAAACTTGACAAACATCTCCAATAAAGTGCACGACTGGGTCGTACGTACTTGCACCGTATTGCGATATGTGTATAATTTTATCAGGATTAAAGTCCAAGTCTTGCTCTTCCCAGTAAAGTAGGCGTGGCACTCCGCGTTTCGATGGAATAATAGTCATAACATTGTAGGAGTTTACTCAATGTTTTGTTTTAAAAAAAACACCTTTAAAAAGTGGGCGTGGCGAAATAACGTGTTTGAGTGAATTATAGAAAATTTTAAGGCCTATTACTTTGCTTAAATAACTTTTTCTCAATTTCTAGTTAAAATTTTGAAAAAAAAAGTTTTATAAAAGTGGGCGTGGCAATTCCAAAATTTGGAACGCCATTATTTTGCACTTGTCTTATAACCTAGAAATATTAAGTTTTAACCCAATCGCAGTACAAATACCCGAGAAACAGCTGATTTTCAATATTACCGTTATTCGAATTTTTCGTGAAAAACGTGGTATGCCACCTCATAGCATATGCCCAAACTAACCCACACATCAAATTTTATCGAAATCGTTAGAGCCGTTTTTGAGAAAATCCATTTTAACTGAAATCGGCCTTAAGTAAACTACCCTTAATTTTGAGGTTAGAATGAAAATTCAAATTTCGCCTCTAGGGAATATCCCACAGACCCTATATATGAAGTTTGATGTAAATCCGTTCAGCCGTTTAGGCTGTAGTCGAATATACAGACAGACAGACAGACAGACAGACAGACAGACAGACAGACTGACAGACAGACAGACAGACAGACAGACAGACAGACAGACGGAATTGCCGGACCTACTTTTTTGGACTTCTCCATCATAGTAATGTCAAGTTTGATTAAAATCTCGAGTTCGATTTTTTTCACGATTGCAATACTTGCCCTATAGGTATAGGTGCAAGTAAAAAAGTGACAAATGAGACAATAAAAATGATGGAAGCTATTCCTGAAAAAAGTTAGGACATTTGTTAAAAACAAAGATTATTTTTTTTTGTTAATTTTTATAAATTGGAAATTAAGGGCAAAATGTTTTTCATTATTTTAAAATTTTTGAAATGATCTTTTTCTTAAATTTTTTGCGACAACTCTTTGGGAGTCCGTTTGCAGCAATATTTACTGAAGGGAGTCCAAAATCAAGTAGTAAGTTCACAGTTTTTACTATCCAACGCGACTTTTCAAAACTCATTTTTTACATTTAATGATTTAATGAAACATTTGTAAGCCTTGGCACATTATTCTATAGGTAGTTCAGCCGCTTAGACTACGGAGCAAGGGGTTCGACTTTCGAATCCCAGCCAAAACACCTAAGCGTTTTTTTACAAGACCAACTGTCCAACAGAGAATCACCTTGTCTCTTTTACCCAGTTCAGTAAGTTTTTGCAAGCATTTCCACGCAAGTTTAGACTTAATTACATGCACTGCAAAAGAAGTTTTGGTTTATCTAGGTATCGACACCATCGCATCACGGCTTGATTTTCGAAACAAGTTGTGGCATATGATCCGGTTCAGTTCCTAAAAGAATTTCGAACAATTTATCCTATATTTTTGTGGCAAAAAAAAATGTTGACGTATTTTCTCTTTATTCTCGAGCTTAAAAATAAATAAATAAATAATAATAACATATTTCCATATAAAACTAAGCATACTTGTTTGATGACTCTAAACATTCAGTATTACTAACGCCTTCTTCCTGTTTCGGAGTATCCTTCTTCTTCGAACCACTTAGAAGAGCTTTCTCTATCACAAGTATAGGCGATTCAAATGCTAAGGTTAACACAATAGCTACTAATACAGAAATACCAAAAGTGCTCCACACAAAGAGTATCTAAAATAAAAATTAAACTTATTAACAATTGGAAAAGCATTACCAAGACTTTCTTTACCTCTGTGTAGTCTGAAAAGTGTACATCAGTCTTTGTTATGCCGTAGTTTATAGTCTGTACACCCATGTGCACCAAATACAGTGAATAAGTTAGACGAGCGAGAGGTTGCCACAAAGGATGAGACAAAAATGAGTTAACAACTCCTCCAAATCCAAAGTGGCATGCGAAAACAATCCAGGATAATGCCAATGCCCATGAAACTCTCTTCAATGACTCATACATCGCTGCTTCAAAAACGGTGGTTGATCTATCTGAATTGATTGTAAAATAAGGTCCGTAAATGATGGCAAGAATAGTCGTAAAGCAAACCGCCCATCCGAGCAGTTGCACCAACTAAGTTTAAAGATATGTAAGTAAGGATAATGACAATTTAGATTAAATTAATACCTTTGGTGGGCATATTGACTTCTGCTTATTTTTATACAAAAAGTATCCCAGACCTATACCAACTAGCCACACTGAGTATCTAGTGTGAGTAGGAGCGTATGTAAGCCTTGTCTGATTTTCTTCGAGGATCCTAAAATATATTAGAAATTATGTTTAACCAAATAAACGTATAAGAGTGTTAATCTACCCCATTAGTTGGGTGTATCCTTCTGTAAAGAATGTTGCAATAACGCATCCAATGGACAGGAGTGATAATATAAACAGGACAGGAACAAACTTCTTTCCCCACTTCCACAGTGGAATTAAAACTAATGGTGACAAGACATAGAGTTGAGTATCTACAGCCAGATACCAGGTTTGTGCTACACACTGTTAATAATAAATGTATGACAATAGAAAATATATTTGTCAAGTTAAACTTACGGTAGTCTCCGGATTTGCATAATTTTGAATGTATAACAAGGTTGACCACCATTTTGTTTGACAGCTGTCGTGGAACACGTTAAATAACTTTTTGTAAGGTCCTGTACCAACGTACTTAATTATACTGAGATAGAAAAATATAACTGCTACTATGGGCGGAGTAAGTCGGATGTATCGGTGAAAATACATCAAGGGTATGTTAAGCTTCCCATTCCTAGAAACCAAAATCGATTTATGATATGTTTTGTTTAAACCACTTGCTTAGTACCTCTTGTCCAACTCACGGAATCCGATCCATGCCACAAGCAAGCCACTCATAAATAGAAATGAATCAACCGACACTGTTGCCATGAGTACATGCATTGTAGATGCAGCTTTGAACCACTATGGATCAATACGTTAAGCGGTTATAACTTGGAGTTTAAAATTTGCACTTACTGGTATCAAGTCAATGAGGTTAATCAGGGGCAACATTGGAGTCACTGAGTAATTGTGACAGTACATTACCCAAACCATTGAAAGTACTCGGATACCTAAAAGACAATCAATAGAGTTGGGCGATTTTGTGGTGTTAATCGCAAATAATTTTCTGCCATTCGAGATCACAGAAAAAGCCAATAGTACTGGTACCGCGGGCTCTATAATAAGAAAATAATTAGTTATTAGTTTATATTTTTGTATTTTGTTGGTTCTTACTTCCAAAATAATCCGTATAAAGATCGTAGACCGTACTTAACACCATCAGTGCTCCAAAAATCGAAAATATCACGCTACAAAACCAAAGGTATTGAGTTATGGTTTCGAAGTTCATCATGTGAATATACTTACATGCCAACATAATTGATTGCTTCAAAAGGAGGTTTCTTAGCTGTCTGGCAACGATTTACATAAATTCCAGAAAACGCCCCGTTGAAAATATTATCAGCCGCTTGTTGAAAAACCACGTTTAGTAAGCTGGGATCACATGTATCGGGTACACATACAGCTATGCTTATCCTTACTAAGTCTTGCAAAGCTCTACTTTGAGTTGTAATATCATGGCCTAATGGTGGTAGATCCAAAACTTGTGATGATAGCAAAGGTATAGACGCAAAGCAATATTGTCCGTGCACCAAGCCAGTGGCTTCACTTAAAACCACTGATGTCTTAATGCACTGGTCGAAGTTACCAAGGTCGTGAAGATGGCCGTACAGGATACCTGAAGGGATTCTTCCCCATGCGTCTATGACTAACAGATAAAAAATTTGTAAAAATCTCCATAAAATTCTTCATACAAGCATTGTATGGATATTTTAATTATTTTGTATCTGGATATATTTGGACACATATAACAAAGTCCAAGTTTAAAAACAAAAAAATATGACTATCTTATGTAGTAATTTTGTGTACTATTCTGTTATTAAAAGCTGATACTCTTTGATTCAAGATATGATATAGCTATTCTTCGTTGAGATAAAGAAGTTTGATTTGACAAGGCCAAGTATTTCACGTTTAATTGAAATGCTTGTTATGATTCTTTCAGGCGATATCAACTCACAAAAAGGCAAGGGTTAGTGACTCATATACCTTTGTATGTATGATACTACAAATATATGTATATGTATGTACATACATTTCTGCCGATGATACAGTAATATGTTTGTCACATGAGTACGGTTTCTACATTAAGATGTATCCTGCTCGTGGTAAATTTTAAATTTCAAACAAAAATGTCTGCAAAGATAAAATTTATTGCATCAAAATCGGAGCTGAGCTCGGTAGACATTCGCTGCCGGTAAGACGCCAAAGCCGGCAGTCTTAGTCGAGGAGTTGTTAAAGTGAGAGGGAGTAAGTAAAGCGTGAAAGAGAGACGGTCGTCGAAATTTTTTATAAAAAATAGTCGGAGTGAGAATGAAGTAGAAGTATATCAGTCCGATACAACTTGTATTTATTAAAAAAGTTTACAATACATAATGAGAGGATACTTCCGACACCGTAAGCTGGGATTATGCTTACGCTCTTTCGAAAGCTCTGGATAGGGCAACCACATGGCGACATTCACGGTGATGGTGAATACTTTAGTTCCATTTTTCTGTTAGGTACATCATAAGGTGCCCCGTGGAACGTTGTTAACGAAAATCGGTTATAAGGAAGATGGTTATTTTCAAGATATCTTATGACATCGAAATTTACAATACTTTGCATGACATTAATGAGCACTGATATTAGGGCTATGGGCTCGTATTTTGAAGGAGAGGTTTGATCGTTTTATTTAGGGATCGGCTGGACGTGAGAAGTTTCCACCTATGGGGAAAGATGCCAGTAGAATATGACAGGTGGAAGAGCTTACGTAGAGGTTTATCCAGGGTAGAAGAACACCTCCTCAAAACAAGGGTTGGGGTCTTATCTGGACCTGAAGATTAGTTATTATTTAGGTATTTTAAGAGTCGAGCTACTGAGCGGATGCCGAAAAATATTTGTCCTAATGTATATTGTACCGGATATAGTAATGGTAGTGGAAAAGAAGTATCTGACAAGGTGGAATTTGCAGCAAACATTGCTGCTAGCAGATTGGATGTCTCTTGGGAGACGGTGATATTTTAATCGTTGTGGACAGAAGCTGGGATGTACGATAAGGCATAGCCTTTAATGTTTTTAATAATTTAATGACATTGCAGTATTTTTGGCCTCACTTTGAGTTGGAGTCATTTCTATTCCGTTAGTAGAAACATCTATTCTCCGCAGAAGGTGTTTAGCGAAATAACGCAAACCTCTTCCTTTATCCGGATGGCAATCGCACAGGTAGGATTGAAACAAATTGAATTTATTTTTGCAGATTACCGTATTTTCTATTGATTTTACTTGACGATTCTTTTGTTGAAAATAGATCGAAAAACATTTTGGAAACAAATAAATTTGAAATCCAAAATGTTTTGTAATATAGTCCGATACACATTAGGTTCAGAAAAATCTGCTGATGTACCGTTAAACACATATAACTAATTTATAAATGATAAATAATTTGTCTGGCTTAAATCCAAGTCTGAATATTTATTTCGTTGACAAAGCAAAACATAGAAAAGCTAAGAAATATAAATAAACTTACATGGTAGAACATCAAGACTCGGAAAACGATTTACTATCTGCTGCAGTCCCAAAATACATTTTTGGGTATTGTATATCCCATTGCTTTGAATGGAAATGTTTAATGAACTTGGATTGCTCTGAATTTGTTGGAAGAACAATTTCGCCAGGATATCTCTAGGCACAGTAGCATTGTTCACAAAAGACATCGACTTAGTTTGAACGATCAAAAAACTTAAAACTATAAACACTAAGCACTTTTCGTTTGCCATTTTATTAAAAACTATGAAAATAGCTAATTTTTTCACATTGGCAGTAACGGATTGTAAATGAGTCTTCACTGAGTACTTATTGAGTTATGATGGCGCTTTTATTAGGATTCTAGACGTCTACTGGTTATTCCGATAAGATTATTGAGGCAACACATTCAAACACACAAACATCTAAATAAATAAATAAATACGATTAAATCGTCGTGATCTTTCGGACTAAGGCTATAGATATATCAAGTAGTAAGATTATATTTTAAATGATAAATGTTTTGGAAGTTATGCTTACAATTTATCTATTGATTTCGCTGTTTTATTCCCATAAGTGTTTTATTTACGGATTAGGAGTTCAGTTTTAGTCAAAGAAATCACACCAAACGATGGTGTAATTAAAGAAAAGATCAGTAATTGAAATAAATTAATTTAAAAGTGTAATTACTTAAGTACTTATGAAGCAAGTCAAGTGGTATATAGTATACATATGTATGTATGTATTATGACATTAAAAAACGAATATATATATATATATATATATAAGGAAACGTCAATAGTTGAAATACTTCAGTTCCGTATGGCTTGATGTAGTATTGTTTGCGTGGACCTAACCTTTTTCTGCGCATGTGGCATCGTGGTTTGATCTCGTTCTCCATTTCCGTCTCGTTTGATCTTTTTCTCAAAGTTCAGGGCTGATAAGGGTTCTCGTCATCTTCGATCAGCTGGATAGATCCGTTTAGACTTGTTAGACAGACTTCCTTGTATGTGAACATCCTTCCTTGTTCTTAACAATTAACCTGAGGATGAGACTGCGTAGTACTACATTTCCCATCGGTTTACTAGTCTAGCTCTAGCTGAACGCACAAGTAGCCAATAGCTGTCAAAATGTGTTCCAGGTACTCGAGAACGTTTCCTTCTTTGTGTTGAATTATCACATGAAAGTAACTTAAAATACAATTTCCTAGGAACTTTATCACATGCCTAACGGGCTTATAATCGTTTTTAATCTGATATGTACTCGGTTTACCGCGAAAAACCTTATTTACAGTTCGGATCTTTATAAGCACGCGTGTGAAGTGTGGTATTAAAGAACTATTTTCAACAGATAATTAATTCGATGCTTTTTATGGACGAATAATTGGTATAGAAGAAGTTGATGTATGGAAAGACTTTTGTAAATATCTTCTTCAGGACGCATTTGGTGTGGGCATTGTTACTTATTATTTTTTAGTTTTGTGAGGTTCTACGTTTGAAGTTACTTGGAGTTCATTTGAGCATCAAATGCTTTTGGGATATTTTTTTTCTATCGCTTGACACTTTTTTTTATAGTAAAAGGATTATCTCTCCTTTGTAAAGAAGACATTTGATCTATCCGATAAGAACTTAATTTAGGTCCATCTTCCAACTGTCCTGCATAGATGCTCGTTTCATAAGAGTTTTGTGATACCTTTTAGTTACACACACTCTGTTTATCCCATCCAGTAATCTCATTCTTCAGGAAATCTAGAACTTTAGAACGCAAATTACGCCTGCCATAGAAGATGGATTGCTAGAAGTATTTCCAAATCTTCTATTTCCTCGAATTCACACGCTAGTGATAAGAAAATGAATAAAGCAGATACGATCTAGAAAAATATAGACTTCACCAATAACCTTTGTAATCGATATCTTAGCTAGTCAATTTGTTTTAGATTTGATTTAGATTTTATTTAATAGAAAAGAACTCAATTTTATCTAAAGTTATGCTTTGTCACGGACTTGTATCAGTACTCATACGTGCTTATCTTCCTTATCATTATTCATTTGAGTCCGTGAAACGTTAATAAATGGTTCGTTAATTTTCAATATTGCTCAGTTTGATCATTTTTATTGTTGACTGCCAAAATAAGTAGCTAGTTTCTTAATTTCTGTTGTAATAAAATGGCGAAAATAACTTTTTCGCTATTCATTGTCTTAGGCTTACTGACAATTCAATCCCATTCTGTGTCGGTTGTTAATAATGTAACGGTTTCAAGTGATGTCCTGAGTGATTTATTTTTTGAAGAAATCAAAAATAATTTAAATTTATTTAATATTTCTGCAAGAAATACAAATGATTATAATACGTTAAAATGTATCATCGGGCTACAGCAGATAATGACCCAGTTACCAGCCTTAAAGGTCCTTCCATGTAAGTTTTTGCAACAGAAAATAAGGAGTGAAGTGCTTTCTTTCGTTCTTTCGATAAGACGTGTTATGAATGATGTATCTTTTATTCTGTAGTCACAAGTAAAAACAGTCCAAGTCGTTTTTTACCATTTAAGTATTTAACAAGGGTTTCCTGCATAAAATACGCGCGAGAAAAAATCGTGTGTTGTTTTTCCAGGTCTATAACTCAGCCACCGGGTGCCGTGGCTAAAGTGGTTACTGCGTTCAAGGGATTCAAGGTTCAAGGTTCAATCCACAGAGAACACCAAATATTTCGCGAACTTCTGACAAACATCTAAACGCATTCCTATTATAAGAAAAACTGCTCAAATAACAAATTGCCCTTCGGACACACTGCGTTATACAGTAGGCCCCTTCCATTCAAGTAAAGAAAACACGCGCAACACTAATGTTTGTAAGAACCTCGTTCCTGAGTCCCATGGACGATTTCCGTCAAAAATGTTTGTATAACTCAGTGAAAGGGATAAAATGAAGCTTTTCATAACAGTTATACTCTCGGATGTTTGTCAGACGTTCGCGAGAGGTGAGGGCGTGAAAAAAACTTTTAAGTTTTTGACTGAGATTCGAACCTATTGGAAAAAATTGCGAAATTATGGATATAAAGTCGACTTACTCGGCTATTATTCCTTGGCCATAGATTTATGAAAAGAAACATTTTTGCATCTCTTGTTATTTGACATAATTATCTCTTGACATAATTATTGCGAAAACCAATTACTAACTTTCACTGATAATATCTAATGTAGATGTACATGTGTAGGTGTACATGACCTGAATTGAACATAATGAAATGTGGCGTAAGGACGGTAACTCAAAACACCAAGTTTCATTTTATTTATTACGCCTTGTGGTATAAAATAACTCTAATCGTACTTCGATCAGTTCTGACTGAACTAGATTTTATGACTAACGTACCTTATCAAAGTAGTAGCGCATGTATAATAAAACCAACTATCACTGTAATCAAAGTAATTAACTGAAGAAAGTACTGTGATCTAATCGATAATAATTGTCAAATAATTTTACAACATCAGTGAGTAATGTTCCATTTATGTATGTCATTCCGTAGTTATTGATGCGTGGGGAAATTTACCCTCAGGATTGCTTCAGTTGCATTGGGCTGATATTGGCAACTTCGATCAATGCTTAAGGACTTCTGTATATTTGAACATTGCGACTGGTGTGGTAAAAGGACAGCACTGTTTTGCATCTATACCGCTTATATCCCAACAAGCGTTGAGGACTCCTTTGATGAAAAATGACTTTGCGATCAAAGCAAGACAAGAGGGCGTTCTTGATTTAATGAGCATACACGTAGGGATATGTGTTCCGCATACTTGTAGCCCTGAAGTGCTGACATCGGTCTTCAGAAGCGCTACAAGCAATGTTTTCAATGGAGCTCTTTCTGGAACAACGGTTAATAGCTGTCAAGTCGCAAAAAAACCGGATTATAATTCAGCTGACATTGCTGGCATGTGAGTATTTTTTGACTAATCTTGTGAAAAATAACTAAAAATTGTTTTTCTATTTCACAGAGTGATATTTTCTATTTTTGGGGCACTAATGGTACTCAGCAGCGCATATGATTTCTTCATGGAATATTTCAAAAGTAAGTTTTTTTTTTAATTTAACTGCTACATAGGTCTTTTCGATTATCTGAAAAATTGTACAAATTATTAAGGATTCTATCCTAACTTCATTCCTTAACTCGAAAATAATCGTAAAAGTGAAAAGATACGAGAAAGGAAGCCATTACCTTGCAGTGACAAAACTTACAAGTTCTCTTCTAATAAATTTCTGTAGGTAAGAGGTGTTCAATCAACTGACACTTTATTTGTGATCTGTGGGTTCACACCTCGAGGCGAAATCAGAACATTCATTCTAACCTCGAAACAAAGGAAAAATGTATAGGCTTTCAAGTTTTCTATAATTCTCCTGAGGACCATAGATGGTTCTGGCCACTTTTTTAGAGTATTTAAAGAAAATCATGAAATCAGTACGGTGTTAAAATAATTCTTTCAAATATGAAGCATGGCACGCCCACTTTATAAGAATAAGTCAAGTAAAGGTCCACTCTGGTACCACATCCAACCAGCAGAAGGGTAATATTAATCGCTATTTTCTATTGATCGCGTAGATTGTTGAAGAAGTGAGTACCAAAGTGCAATGTTCGAGGTTCAGACGAATGTGGATATTGTTCTTGAGCTTGAGTTCTTGTTCAGGGGTAGCTCAATAGCGCATCTACAAATAATGAAGTTGTAATAAAGCACTTAGTACCGCCTGACTCTAATGCTGTCTTTTATTTAGTTCATATCTTTGAACTTAAGTAGGATTTAATGCCATGAAGAGTCTCTATCTGAGACACGGCAGGCTGCTTTGATACCAAGCACTCACCTACGATAGCTTGGTCCTTAAAACGGAGATTCGGTCTTTCTTGTTGTCTCGAACCTGAGCGCTGTGATTGGAAGATCCCTCTTTGCTGGAGCATTACTGTCCATTCGATCGATGTGGCCGAGCCATATCTTGGAACAGCTCATATAGATCGCAGTTATATCTTCTTCTTCATTCGCTCTCCTTTACTACGGGACAGATAGTTAGACGAAGAATTTTTCTCTCGAAAATAGCAGAATAGCCAGGATCAATGTTTTGTAGAACATGCATTTTGTTTTCCGAGTTAGGAGTTTTAAATCCATTTGTTTCACCGAACCGAAATAGCAGCGGTTTTCTAGGGTAAGTCTGTCGAATATTGACTAGGGTGTCAATTGTGGAGTTGATATTTACTCGAAGTAACTGTTGCCAATAGTGACATTTTGTTGTAGGCGGTGGACCGATGCTTCTTTATTAGTTGCCAACTGGTACCTGATTTTGTCCTCATTTACTTTAAGACCAACTCGTTTCGCCTGTTCTTCGATTGCCTTAAAAGCTTTTATAGCGGCACTTTGGGACCGACCGATAATATCGATATCGTTTGCGTGTCCCAGCAGCTGGACAGATTTGTTGAAGATGATGTCTTCTGTGCTAACACCTGCCCTGCGCACTATATGTTCCAGCGCAAGATTGAAGAAACCAGACGGAAGGGCATCTTTTGTTAAACGAAAAATAATGAATTACCATAAATTTAAATAAAAATAAATAACTTTACTTAACAATATGTCATCTTTTATCTGATTATATGTATAGAAACACCGATGCTAGTACTATTAGCATTCTCTGTATTTACGAATGGAAAGAAGTTATTCGCAATTAACAATACACGATCCCGGAATACCATCGATTGCCTCAATGGGATACGTGTCTTCTCGATGGCATGGGTTTTATACTGTCACAACTACTCAATTAGTGCGGTTATACCATCGGTTAATAGAATTCAAATATTATCGGTAAGTCAAAGCATTACTATGAACTGTCACATAACTTACTAATGTTTCACCTTTTAGTGGTTCAAAGAAGCCTGGTCGATGCACGTCATCAACGCAACCGTTTCGGTTGATTCCTTCCTCTTTATAAGTGGATTGCTTGTTGCTTGGTTAGGATTTCGGGAATTAGATAAAACGTAATCGAGTTAATGCGATATAAAGAAAATGATTTACTTAATCATAACTTTACAGGAAAGGAAAACTAAACGTAGTAATGATGTACGTACACCGATACATTCGATTGACACCACCTGTGGCCGCAATGATCCTTTTCTTGGTTAGCTTTGATAAGTTTCTCGGCGGTGGTACCTACAAAAAAATATTTTTGATTATAAATGGTGGATGTGAGGAGAATTGGTGGGTGACTTTGCTCTATGTACAGAACTACGTCTCACCGGATATAATCGTAAGCAGTTTAGAGTTTTGAGTAGTACTTTGAGTGATATATACCTGTGAATGTTTTTTAAATGTTTCAGTGTGTCGCACAGACCTGGTACTTAGCTGTTGATTTTCAACTTTATATCCTTTCGCCCCTTGTTCTGATTCCCATGTGGAAGTGGGGTAAGAAGTTTGCTCCCGTACTGGTTGTACTTGCACTCCTGTCTATAGGTTGCGTTATAGCAACGTTTTTCGCAGAAGGTTTTACCGATCTTATGGGGTAAGATAGTACCTACATATAATTTTTTCTTTTAATTAAATATATGGATACATTATAAATAGAATCCAAGGAGAAAATATTATGCCGCTAACATACTACCCGACCCACACGAGATACTCCCCTTGGCTAGTTGGTCTTGGCCTGGGATACTTCATGCATATTAATCGTCAAAAATCTTTCCGGCCTTCCAAGGTAACTTAAATATTTTCCAGCACAAAGGCTTTTGAATGACTCACTTCCTTTTACAGATTTTACAACTTTTAGGATGGATAGTATGTTTTACTACGATTTTAGCCATCATCTTTGGACCATACTTCACCATATCATCCGACCGATCCGCGACTGTTTTAGAAGCGGCTATGTACGAGTCTTTGAAGAGAGTTTCGTGGTCCATAGCCTTAGCTTGGATTGTTTTTGCTTGTCACAATGGATTTGGTGGACTTGTGAACTCATTTTTGGGTCATCCTTTCTGGCAGCCACTTGGGCGTCTGACATACTCGTTATACCTCGTGCATATAGCGGTCATTGGAGTTAATTATGGATCAATACGTACAGATACGTACTTTTCTAACTACGATGAGGTGAGTACTTGTAAATTACTCCCTGAACTTAAATGAACATAAGTTTGAATTGTGCAGGTATTATATTTCTGGAGTACATTTGGAATCTCAGTGATAGCAGCCATTATGTTGACATTGGCTTTCGAGGCTCCTGTTCTTGTAATAGAGAAGGCAGTATTTGGCAGACAAAGCTCAAGTAACAATGGAAAAGAAGCCGTCACGAATACAACTAACAACGGAGTTGATGTACCACCTAATAAAAGCGCGTAGGGGATAGTTTTAAGATGTTAATATTACATGATATTGTTAAATATTGTTTATTTATTTATTAAAATTTTGTTGAATGAAATGTAAATACTCAACGAAGTATATTGCTTGAGTGATAACAATTTTCAGAGGACTTCTGCGTAAGTTTAAGTTAAAAAATATCTTGAAAACATGAATACAAAACGTAAAACATGAATTTAAGGTTACTGATCCAATAAGTCAAACAAATATGTATGTATACGTAACAAGCGACCAGCAATCTTCATAACTAAATATGTAGAAGCATCTAAATAGCTTTAATTCATAAAGCGTTGTCAATTTCGTTTGCTTACCCAAGAAGTTATTGTGACTTAAAAAAAAGGACTGATATGTAGTTCTGGCAATTAAGCACTAGTTTTAAGAGGACAAAAATCATTTAAACCAATCGACAGATATTCAATGAGCGCCTGGTGGTCGAAAACTAGGTAATCTTACACTGGGCACAAATCATTGAAACAGATATTTCTCCTGCCGATAATATCAAAAGTATTTTCTATTGAAGGCCCTACAGTCGTCATCAAAAGAAAATGTCAAATGATGAAGAAGAACGGAATATGAACACCAATTAGCTGTTAGAATCAACCATTTAATTATTGATCGCGTGCTAAGAATATAGAGCTGTGTCAATCATTCAAATTTGAAGACCGAATCCATTAAGTATTGGTTTGAAAAAATGATTCGTTTATTTCAATCAGTCATTCAGCCGTTCATTGACAGAGACTGAGATATTGTATCTATCCAATACTGCAATCACTCATTCAATTCCCAACCTTTATCTCACTGTTTGTATTGAATTTGGTTTGCTTCTCAGTCGTGCATTCTATTTCGTTCGTTCGTACATTCGTGAACGAAATTTCCTTTTCATTTCGTTTCAATCAATACGTTGGGACTGTATGATTGGAATCATCAATACTTTTGAGTGAAGGGATCAAAATAATCGAATCAATTATAATCGACACAGGCCTTACAGAACAGTGGGTGGCCACGGATTAGTGACAATGGAATTCACACTAGGTGGAACATACATGCTCAAAGAAGTTCTACAAACTAAGATTCAAATAAAATAAAAATCCAGAAGAAATCTCTCCCTTAGCGCAGGCACAATCTACTAAGTGCATATTGAAACCTAACCATATCTGATCTTCAAACCACTACACAAGAAAATTGGTTATATCGTTTTCTCTAATTTCTACCTACTTACGCCTTACAAGAGTGCATACTTCTAGGCGTGATAACACTGTAAAGGCTGTATACTTTTTATACTTTTTGGGGTAAGTCAAAATCGAAAAGGTTTACATATCGCTTACTTACTTGAATACTCTTATAACTCAAAAACGCAATTTTGCAGGAGACAAGAGGCTTACTGGCCATTGGTCTTTTAGACCCTACCTCCACAGGTTTGGACACCAAGAAACTTACTTTAATCTGACGTTCAGTACATTGGCAATAGCGACCATCAAAGTAATACGGAAGTACCACGAAGGACGAGATGCTTATGGCCATGGATCCTTTAAACTCTACGTCAACAGGTTTGAACAAGAAGAACCTCCCTTTTCACATCGTTTACAACGAACCAGTCGAAGATGGGGAACACATCATGTTCTAAATACTGGGCGAATTTCGTAGCTTTTGCTTTCGTTTACTTTTTTGTGATTTTACCACTCTCTGAGAGAAATTTACCCACAGTCTTTGAAATTTGACAATCTACGAATTTTAGTGCAGAAAGTACACGAACAGACCTAATGATTTACCTTGTTGGTGGAATCGAACAGCTCAGAAAACAGTGTAGACTTACAGAAAAGCTACAATCTGCATAATACTTTCTCCTTCTTCCCTTGTGTTGGCCTTACCGAAGTGGGCGTGGCATACTACATTTTTTTCTTTTACTTCAATAACTTCGAATGTTTGAGGATTTTTCTTAACGAAAGTGGCCCAAAAAAATGTACGGGGCTAGGCAATGCATGGGTGAATTGTATATGACTCAAATACCTAAATATTTGGTCTCAGCGTTGGTGATGTTATGAAAAAGTGGGTGTATTTCCACATTGTATTGCTTTTCTGCACGTTTAAATTATATTTATGAATATAAGGGAGGGTTTATTTCTGGTATAAGATGCGCCAACTGTTTAAAAAAAAATACAAATATGAGACCCAGGGCCTAGCTTCTCCCAATCATTCGTGTTGTACGTGTTGTAAAATTTTTTACACGAATGGAAATGCCGTGTCCAAAGGCCAATTTGTTATTTGATAAGATTTTTCATGACAATTGATACACTCAGGTTTTTTTCAGACGTTTGCTAGACACCTTTTTTAGCTGTTTAGTCTGGGACTCGAACCTTGAACCCTTTGCTCCGTAGTCCAACGCACTAACCACTTGAGCCATCTATTTATAATAGTTTATAATAAAGTTTAAATAGACACCGATTAAAATTGCTTCATCATCGGTTATACTCGTATCACTGTTATCATTAATTTTATAATAAGAGTCCAAAGAAAACTATCTTTAATTCATAAAATTGCACCTTAGTATTTTACAATTGATACCATGCCTTAGTCATTATAAATGCAAAGCGGAACAAAAATGTGACACTTAAAATAAATTTTATTGTTTTATGATTTTTATTTTAATTCCAATTGAAACTGGTAATTACAATCGTACAATCCTATTTATATTCTGCAATCAGGTCTCTATCAATTAGTCGTACAATTTCTTAGAAATCAAAAAAGTACATGCTACAGACTTGGGATTCCTAAAATAGCAACAGAATGAAATTCTATCTTATCACAAAACGCCACAAAATCTTCATACAAAAGCTAGTGATGAAATCAATAAGTCGTACAAGCACAAAGCAAAAGGTACAATAGACTTTTCTTTTTCTGAAAAACCCAAAAAATTCGCAAATTTTAAAGTTGGTAGAACATGATGCCAGAGACACAATAGTTCTGACCATATTGTAGATATGTATGAACCTAATGTAGACTGCAACATCTTCTTTTTTAGATGGACGTAGATGGTTTTATTTTGGATACAAGTCTAATGAAGCTTATTGTTTACTCGTCAACAAATTCAATCACCATACCTTTCCCAAGAAATCATTATAAATAGAATTGATAAACGATACAATGTAGGTTTTTACCAAATGCACGGACACACATATTTCCCTTTTACCGAGTGATAAGGATTTGTAATCTAAGACGAATAATATTACAAAGTGATTATAAACTGATTTTGGCTTATTCACTCATTGAAGATCGGTATTTGAATTAAATTGCTTTGACTTATCATGCAAACAAAAAAAAAACTACCCCTTTTACCTGCTATCCACCTGTTAGAGCAACTCCAGTTAATCTAATCAAACAAAGTCTGGTGAAACTGAATAAAAGGACAATTATCTTGAAACAAATTTTCAGTGACAAAAAACCCTTTAATGGGATAGTTAGCAAGTTAAAGTTAGTTAAGAATCAACCTACAATGTTAAAATTTAGTTTTGGAATTTTTGTACTTTTAGTCGGATTTGCGCTGCAAACGCATTCCATGTCGGTTGTCAATAATGTAACGATTTCAAGTGATTTTGCTCAAGAAATATTCTTTAATCAAGTTCGGCTAGACTTTAACCTGTCTGACATAAATGCGGGTGATATTCTTAAAGCACGCAAATGTCTGCTTCAATTACGACAGATAATGAATCAATTTCCGAGCACTAAAGTGGCAAGATGTGAGTTTATTGTGAAAACCTTAAAAGTATAAATTTTAAATGCAGTATTTTTTTTAAATTAGTGGTAGGATGATCTAAAAAAATCTAGTACAACGTTTACTAGAAAAAGATACATAAATAAATAGAAAAGAATTCTTATCGTACCTTCTGTCTTTTTTTCTGCAACTCTACCGCTCTATCGATCTTGATCGCCAAACGACCTTTTTCAAAAATTGTATGTGCTAAGGCCAATAGCTTCAACCATTCCTAAGGAATCAATACAGTCCGGTATTGCAAAATTGATATAACAACAAATATTGTCAGTTTTTTTTAAAGTTTACAAATTAAATAACGCAAAGTTTTAGAAAATGATGAACAAAATTTTCACTCAAATTAGCCAACATACAGTTAATGGCAACACAGTAACTCAAATGTTAAGAAAATAACTTAATATTCATTATAAATACTTCCAACTTTTATTTAAAGTTGCATTAATAACTTACTTAGGGCACCGTGCCTCAGTGGTTTGTGCGTTGGACTATGGAGCAAGGGGTTCGAGGTTCGAATCCCAGTCGGAAACCCCACCTCTCGTGAACGTCTGACAAACATCCGATAGTACAACTGTCGTGAGAAAGCTTCTAAAATAACTAATTGTCCTTCGGACACGGCATTAAACAGTAGGACCCTTCCATTTGTGCAAATAATATAACACGCACAACACAAATGGTTGTAAGAACCCAAGACCTGCTACGCCAAGTATTTATTTGTTTTATAAATCACTTACTTGCTTAGGTGGCGCTACAGTTCGGGGTGAACCTGGGCCTCAACCAACAAGCCTCTCCAGTTAGCCCCGTCCCTAGCGTACTGTCTTCAATTTTGCACTCCAAGTCGGTTGAGGTCCCTTCTACTTGTGCGCGACCCAAGGCGAAGTCTTAAACTTACTTAAAGGTAATAATTAATAAAATGTCTAAAAGGGTCCAAGATGCCAAACTAATTTGTGACAAGCAGAACGCGTCAGAAATATTTATCTAACTTTGTTACCTGAACCTAAGTCTCTCTATTAGAAACATGTATCTCCAGAGAGCATCAGGGTTCAATGATTGTAAAATTTTTGCTCGGTGCCTTACGGTAAGCGTGATAGGCCGCAGTTGTTTCTCGACGAAGATCGGATCAGAAGATAGTGCTGAACGTGACACCCCATTTTTCAATTGATATCATTTTTCGTACATATCGCCTCCCGATCGAGCAAACTAATTTCTGATTAATTTAGTTTTAAAATTATCTACATTTCCTTAACTTACATCTGATAAAAATGTTCATCACTTTAAAACAAAAGGAATATATGTATCTTTACACTAAAGCATATTTCATTAGCACGACTTGCCTAATTTTCGATAGTGGGAAGTAAAAACCCGACCAATTTTCTAGACTGATCGCAATCGCACGTACTTGAAAGGCCATCAACAATTATCAGCTGGATTGATTTTTATTTAATAACATTAATGATTAATGTTTTCTTAAGAACCTAAGTCTTGTTTTTAATCAGTCATTGTAGTTGCTGACTCATTTTGGGAAATTCCCATCTAATCTTCCGCACGGACAAATTAACTGACCTCGGTAACTACGATGGGAGTAGATGAGGAAGTTGGATGAATCTAGTATGCAAACAACTTTCTATAAGAAGGTTGTCCACTTCTAAAGATGTGTACATATGTAAAAACTACAGGGCTTTAACTTTGACGTAGTTAATTCAAATTTTACTCAATGAAAAGTTTTGTGAGTTTTAGATAGATTTTTTCAAATGTATAGAGCCACGCTTAGATCATCTCATTTCGTGACTACGAATCTACGAATCTGAGTCTGTTCATTTTTATCTTCTGCTCTACCTATTCGAAAGTTATCTAATTCTCATAAGACTTCACAATTTCAGTTACCTCTGAATAAATTGATGAAATATTCATCGCCCTTGCATGACGTTTTCGCGTCGGTTTAGCGTTTAAAATTATCTAAAATAAATGTATCTCCAAAGAAAGGATTCCCACAATCTAGCTGGTCAATAGCTGGCTAAGTATGTGTTTTACGGCGATCGAACAAAGTACAATTTCTCGGCGAAATCTTATCATCTTTGTATTATTTTTCAAAAATATGCAAAATGAATGGAAAATTTGAGCTCTAAAAATACCTACATAGTCCTCGACAGTATCATATAGTAAAAACCCTTCCAATTTCGTAGACTGATCGTAATCGATCACAAGTACTTGAAAAGCTGTCGACCATTATCAATCCGGTCGAATCGAATAGATTTGATTGATATTTCTTTTTGTACAAACTAAAATCTATATTTTAATCACTCATTGCAGTTGTTGATTCATGGGGGAAATTCCCTTCCGGTCTTCTTTACGGACACCTAACTGACCTCGGCAACTATGATCAGTGCGTAAGGACGTCCGTAGTTTTGGACGAATCTAGTGGTGTTACAAATGGACAATACTGCTTTGCATCTTTTTCCCTTGGATCGGGTCAGCCAGGATTTGAGGATGACTTGTCCCTGCTACGTGAATCTCCGATCGATGCTAGAGCTGGTCTTTCATTTACTAAAATTAAACTTGGAGTGTGTGTCCCGGATATATGTGATGCACAGATAGTCACGACAATTTTTCAAAAGGCTGCTGCTAATATCTTGAATGGCGCATTGTCTGGAGTTACTATTAGCAAATGTTCAGTTGCCAAAAAGGCCGACTATGAAACTTTGGACATTTTTGCGATGTAAGGTTTTCCATCTACAAGTGGTTGAATTGATTTTATTAAATTCTATTCAACAGAGTATTGTTTTCCTTATTCGGAGTATTCATGTTGCTGAGCACTCTTTATGATTTCTTCACGTCGTATTTTGGAAGTAAGTCAAACTTAATCCTATGTTAAGGTTCTACTTTAACAGATATATGTATTCTTTCAGAAAAACCAGTCCAGATATTAATGGCATTCTCTGTTATAACCAACGGAAGGAAGCTATTCATGATCAACACAAAGAAGTCGCCAAATACTATCGATTGCTTGACTGGAATCAGAGTGTTCTCCATGGCTTGGGTATTGCATTGCCACAATTATATGTTTTACATGATCTTGAACATAACCAACCTCATCGACATAATGAGTGTAAGGATACAAATTCCAAACTTGGTGTAATCGCAAATTCATTGAATACCATTTTCAGTGGTTTAAAAGTGCCTCTACTATGCCCATTCTAATGGGAACGGTGTCGGTCGATTCCTTCTTTTTCCTAAGCGGATTGCTTGTTGCATGGATCGGCTTCCGAGAATTGGACAGAACGTAAGACTGTCATCAATAAATATCAAAATTTCATACTAAACATGATATTCTTTCCAGGAAGGGTAAATTAAACGTTATAATGATGTGGGTGCATAGGTACCTGCGACTCACCCCACCTCTGGCGGCTGGAATTCTATTTTTAATCACAGTCGGTAAATTTATTGGAAGTGGACCATACAGGGACAATTTTGCTGGAGTAATGGAACAAAGCTGCTCGGAAACTTGGTGGTCCACATTACTGTATGTGCAGAACTATGCAACACCAGAAAAAATAGTATGTCTTGAAATATTCCACCAAAACTGCCAAATATTAAACTATTTCTGTTTTAGTGTTTTATGCAATCGTGGTATCTGGCAATCGACATGCAATTGTATATTCTTTCACCCTTGCTTCTAATACCCCTGTGGAAATGGGGAAAGAAATTCGTCCCCGTGTTGGTAACACTTTCCTTTTTGTCCATGGGCTGCGTTATTGCTACATTCATCGTAGAGGGCTACACAAGTCTTATAGGGTAAGATTCCACTGTTGTAGTACATCCAGACAGGCTTAACTAAAGCTCTCTTCTATAGATTTTCTGAACAGGAGCGACAGGAAAGGATTTATGTTCCAACTCACACTAGATTGTCCGTATGGTTGGTTGGCTTTGGCTTGGGATATTTTATGCACCTAAATAGGCACAAGGCGATAAGGCCTTCTAAGGTAGTTATTTTACTAAACACCATGGAGAATAGAGAAATTCATATTTTGATTTTATAGATAATTCAACTGCTCGGCTGGATTGTTTGTTTCGGCATAATTCTGTCCATTATATTTGGACCGTACTTCAAATTGAATTCTTCTAATTCAGCAAGTGTGGGCGAAGCTGCTGTGTACGAGGCTATGAAACGAACTTCTTGGGGCATCGCCTTGGCATGGATTGTCTTTGCCTGTCACTTTGGATTTGGTGGCTTGGTGGACTCTTTCCTTTCACATCCATTCTGGCAGCCGCTTGGACGCTTGACCTACTGCATGTATTTGGTGCACATAGGCGTACAGTGTATTAACTACGGAATTGTGAGAACCGACGTCTACTTTTCGGACTATACAATGGTAAAACATAATTTTTCTGATTTAATTAATAGTTATGATCTAATTTTGGAATGTCTACAGATACTGTTGTTCTGGAGCAATTTTGGAATCTCTGTATTAGCCGCAATTGTTTTCTCGTTGGCATTTGAAGCGCCAGTGCTCGTAATTGAAAAAGTTATATTTGGTGGTGCAAAACCGAAAATAGAAGCGACAAGTGGTGGAGAAAAACTGAAAGTAGAAGAGGCAATTGCACCTTTACCGTCAGCTCCCAGTGCGGCTGAGACGTCTATTGAATTACCTGATAATAAGGAAGTGTAGTCCCGAAACAATGTTGTACAATCAAATCCTTAAAATAAGCTTTTTTTATTAATTTATTTTTACAGTTTTTTATATTGATAAATAAACTAAATGTATAATATGTATGTATGTGCAAGCATGTTTTATTAGTACTGACGCAATTATCACTGAAGAAACATATTAAGATTTTCAATAGCGAGAATGTCAAGACAGATCTAAGAACTTAAACAATACGAGTACATGTATCGTCCTACTGTAAGATGCTATAACCTTTGCAAATGGCGGTAACTGTCAGTTTTGTTTTGATAGGTAAACAGATGCAGAATACACTTCGACAAGCGAACGTTTTACTCCTTAAGATCGCGGAATACTCTACATGACTCAGTGGCTTTGGCGCAACGTTAATTTCGGCGTAGATTTCCCGGCCGTCCTACTCCAACTAGTCAAACATATCACCGCTGTGGCTGGACTCCTTGTGTAACACGATAACTCTGACTTGTGAGTTATACAGAACCATGATTTACGAGTTTTTATTGTCGTAAATGGATGAATTGCGACTATATGATAATAAGGAATATATTTGCTACAGGACTCGAAACATAGCTCCCGCGAAAATTGACATTTGTAGATCCGTTTCCGGGGCGCCTAGTGTCTCGTTTTAGTCATTTGCACTGACTGACAAATCACTCGATTTGACCGCTCTTTCTTTGGATTTTTTTCTAAGCCATGGGTCTATTTCTGTGAGAACAAGCCACACACTCGGGAAGTTCTCAAAGAAATATCCGATAAGAGCGCGAGTGCTTGCTTGGGCCACGCTGTATTCAATAAATCAACCAAAGAAACGTAGGTTGTAGAAACCCAGGAATAGATTTAGCTGAATGATTGGATATATCGGGTGAAAAGATCAGCTCTCTGTCGAATGAATTTAACTTGAAACAAAGGCAGGGAATTGACAATGATCGCTGAGGAAGTCCGAGATGATCCTTAATTTACTTGGGAATCAAGAGGCATTAGTTAGTTTACGCAGACAGGGGAGTGGTTGAGATGTGTAAAAACATTATGTAGGTGATTTTGCCGTACCCAGGTGAACTCGCGTTACCGATTAGTCTTGGAGTTCGAGTTCACATCCAAACATGTGGGTTCTAGTCAAGGCTGGGACGAATAGAGGCACCCCCAAACCAACGCAATTTAAACGCTGCCATCGCGAAGGCGATGAATTTCGGTAGTTGCTCTGCAGTCGCTGCGACACGATTATTTGATGACACGAAGGCGATTTTGCAGAGATCCTTAGTTTCGCTGCATCTTTTTTGTCGCTGTCTACGGTTTGTCACAATTGAAGTGAACATGGCGTATATTTTTTACAAGCAAGAAATAAAAGCGCTTCTTCTTCATCTGATGAGGATTACTTTTTGCAAATACTGCAACAAAACTATCGCTTTGGTGTGGGGATACTCGAGAATCTCTTTGTCGCTGTCGCCGCGAATTTATCGCCGTCGCTGTCGCAGTCGTAGTCGGGATCATACGTCCAGTCAAACGGTGAAATACACAAGAATGAATAATAGTGAATACAATGAGTCGATGTCGTGCTTGAGTTGGCCAATATTTAATATTTGTCGCGCGACAAGGTAGAATCTTAGTAGGCAATGGAAGAGCAGCAAAAAAATCATTGCAGCAAGAAACACATATGAAATATTGTGGAATTTAGCCCATCCATTGGTTCAACTAATTTATGTTGAAGAAGATGAAGAATGAAGAATGAAGAATTTACAATGCTTTCCATGATCTTAGAAAGTACTTATACATATATGGGCTATGAATCCGTAGTTCGAATGAAGGAATCACAACTCAGAAGTTAGATTAAGCGCACAGAACAAGAATAACTTCAATTTTGAAACGACACTTGGGTTAAGGGGAGGAAAAAGATGAATATTTTGTTTACAAGATGATTCTCTTGATTGGATGATAAGTTATATTCCAAAAAATTAAACAACACTTTAATACTTCTTTTCGATTATTTATCAGTTTATGGAATCAATAAATACATTTGTTTGCTTTTCAATAGAATTTCAATAAAACACTTTTTTGCTGTATTTTGATTGTTGCATAAACTCTGGATTTCCGTCATGCTACATTTATTTTTGGTTTTTATAACAAGCGAATGAATACTACCTTTCATTTCCGAAAAAAAATGTAGACCATACGTTAGGTTTTCGAATATGTCTTGCTGTCACGTATGCGCCACCTATACTTAAAGCGTAAAACCAATTTTTTTCGAAATGTCATCTCGGAGTTGACAATTCCTTTCTTTCCGGTGACCGCTCTACAGAAGACGCTAAAGTATGTGAATTTTCGTAAAAATCTTTAAAAATCTAAAACATCTTCCACCTAAATTACTCTAAAGTACCGAAATTGTGTTTTAACATATGCAACTGATCGAATTATATCAAGATTGTGTGATAATAAAGTTGCTGCGCGGTGTTATTTACATAAATTTTCGATTGCATTAGCTGTCAAATTTAGTGCTGTGAAGTTGCATAGTTTCTTCTAAAACAAGTAATTTTTTTTCCGTCCACTTTCAGATGTTTATGCCAAAGGCTCATCGTGTTGCTATCTATGAATACCTCTTCAAAGAGGGTGTCATTGTGGCCAAAAAAGATTTCCACGCCCCAAAGCATCCAGAACTGGAAACTATTCCCAATCTACATGTCATCAAAACGCTACAGTCATTGCATTCGCGCGGCTTGGTAAGGGAACAATTTGCCTGGAGGCATTACTACTGGCATTTGACCAACGAAGGTATTGAATACCTCAGGACATACTTGCACTTGCCTCCTGAGATTGTGCCAGCAACTCTTAAACGTCCAGCTAGGTCTGAGACTGCTCGCCCACGTCCAGCTGTGTCTGGTCCTCGTGGTGATTCCACAAAGACTGGCGAAGATCGTTCTGCATACAGACGTGCACCAGGAGGTGCTGATAAGAAGGGAGATGTCGGAGCTGGAGCCGGAGATGTCGAATTCCGTGGTGGATTTGGACGTGGTTCTCGCCCACAATAGTTTTTACGTTAAAGAGAAAAATCAATAAAACAAACGTTTGTATAAAAAAAAACAAGTGAATGCCTTTGTTTACAAACTTTATCATGGTTTTAACATGGAGCTGCACCAACCAAGAGAAGTATTTTGTGGAATAAGTGAAGATGCGTGATAATTCCTCGAGTTCTGTTGAAAATTTTAGAATAGTGCAGATTCACAGGTGCAAGAAAGTGTACAAATTCTAAATCTTCCTGGCAGGACTATGGTTTGCGTTGAGTCCTTGTTATTGTTTACGGATTTAGCACTAAGAGCGATCAGAGGACCAACAAGACGTAACACTAGATCTTGACATTGTTTAGGTAAAACGAAACAAACATTTGCTAGTTTTGCTTCTCTATGGAATAGGTTGTCTTTTCTTTGGGACATTTGATAGGTAAGCCTTCTTCGCCAGTGATGGGTAAGTAAAGTAACTGAAATTGTTGCTTATCAGTCCCTACCATGGTGCAGTTCCTTAATTAAGACTTAAGACGGCTGCGTAAGGATAAGGACATTACCACTACATAAATCTGAAATGTTCTAATTTTTGACGATATCGTCTGCGGATTTATGTCTTGCTTATAGGTAGTAAAGCAAGTATAACTCTGAAAGTTCCCATAATGATTACAACATTGACATGTTCATCCTGTTTCCAAGAACGGCAGAATGGAAGTTAAAAATCACAATCAATGCATAAAGATCAATCCAATAGAAGAAGAGGATAAATGCATAGAAGACAGTCACCTCCCTCCGTCGGATATACGAGTATAACTATCAAGCACCCACAGAATCGCTCAATGCAATACAATTGAAACAAAAATAGTTAGAAAATATTTAGACGAACGCGATAAAACTCTTCTGTGTTCTCGAGACATAGCAAAGCAATATGTATAAGGAAGAAGTGAATGCTCTGCAATTTAGGGAAGTCGTATACATCATAACTGCAGTTGTTACAGTACACTGGGCCAAAGTTGTCTTGTTTCGAAAGAGGAAACAGGAACACCATTTGTATATACCTGGGCCTGTGTCCCATCGACCTGTTAAATGGTTTTTTTGTTGTGCATACATTTTTTTGTAAAATATTTTAAATTTTGCCGATTTTCATCGATGAAATGCACATCTGGCTCCATAGCTATGTTAATAAGCCACATTGTTCCATTTGGGCAGGTCAGCAACCTAAAACTATTCACGAAATGCAACAAAAACTAACTGCTTGGTGCGGGTCTTATGCTGGAGAGGTCATTCGTCCATACTTCTTCTCCAACGGCTTGAACATAAGTCATTGGAGATTTCTACCAGACCATGGAAACTTACTAATTTTTGGTTAAAATTAGAGAGGATGACTTGGAACATATGTACATATTTAACGGTATTAACAAGACGGTATCATATGCCCTACAACGCCTTCTTGAAGTCGAAGTTCTGAGACACAGACTATATCCTGAGTTTGTGTAAGACCAGGGTCAGTCAATCAGTCGTTTTACTCATGACTCCTCCAGATTTCTTTTTCTGGTGCCTATATTCAAGGTATATGCTAATTTACCAGTCCCGACTTAGGGCTACCTCAGGATCAACAACGCAAAATTGCCGGCAGATAGTCCGATTTATGTGACATTGGTTAGATCATGTCTTGTTATTGTTTTCAACTAAATACGTTATCAACAACTTAGAATTCGTTCTTTATCTATTTCTTTGGTAAAGTACGTAAGTATTCAGTAAAAAAAAGTAACCTACGTAAAAATCCAAGTACACGGCAGCCCTGCCATTTGACGTCTTCTTATCACCTCCTGTAGGTCAACCAGGCGACAGACAAACGTCACCTAACTGCTTTCGGGTACAGAAATGCAATTAACCATTTAAAACAAATTATACCTATTTCATCACTGAGACACTCCATGGCCATCGCAAAACAATAATAATCCTTCGGTTATCATGGGCCAAGCTCAAAGTATTGCGGACAGTGTCATTCCGGACACTGTCGACACCCTTCAGATACAAGTCGTTAAACATGCAAAAGTATTCTCCGAAATAGGTATGCTGACTTACGAGGACTTTAAGAAGTGTCTTGAGAGTCTGAATGGACTGTGAGTTGGAAACAAACTCTTTCGGTAGGTGTTTACTTTTTTTATTTTTGTTATTAGATCTCGAAACTGTTTGGATCCGTCGGGAAAACAGCTATTGTTTCTTGTTAAGAAGGGAACCGACACGTCCTTATTGTGGAAAGCTACAGTCAAGATTGCCTGTGTAAAAGTCGATCCTAATACCCGGCAGATTGACCAATATAAACTGTTAAATCTGAAACAGTTCCTTTGTGTTTTCAAAACCTTTCAATCGCATCTTCAAAGTTTGGTCTCAAGCGAACAGCAAAGCGTGCGTATTTATAATAAACAAGGAGTAATATATAAAAAAAAGTATTAATATTACATTTATTGCAGGAAAGAAGAGGCTCTCAATCACCAGATGCCCCGAATCCTCCATTGACGGCTTCCATTTTAATGAACCAAGTTCACACCATGATGGACTCAGGTCAATTCAGTCCGAGCTCATCACAATGCTCCACACCAGATCATTTTGATGAATGTTCCATTTGCCTAGACCGACGCACCGAAGTCATACTTCCATGTACACACAGTTTCTGTGCGCCTTGCATCGAGCAATGGTAGGTAAATCTTCGGCTAATGTTGATGTTCCTATTTAAATTCACTTTGTCTCGAAGGAACGTTAACAATAAAACGTGCCCCATTTGTAACGAACTACTTGCCAGCACCGATGACACCTGGGTGATGTCCGAATTACCTGGTGTTGATGAAATAAACGACAAAATTTGTGATGAGCTAATGAATCTCTCGAAGCAGCAAGTAGCAAAGTAAACGATATGCTTTTTCGAGTGCAAGTATCCTCGGGGAAAATTTAATTGATATTTATCTTGTATTTAATATTATGCAATTTAGTACTTACGAAATGTATTCTTAAACATATGTGTGCAGAACTTTGTCTTATTGAATTATTGATTTGTATTAGTTGAGCCGTGAGCGGAGTCTATAAGTTTTTCTTCTTCCAAGAAGGTCGGACTATTGATTTTACATCCTAGACTATGGTAAGGGTACGATGAAATGGTTTTGGCATGTCGATACCAAACGACAACAACGGACTTGTATAGGTATAGCTGATCGAAGGACGCTACCCTCATTACCATCAGGAACTTATAAAATTCATTGTGGGCTATAGATGTTGGTATGAGCCAGACTTCTACGAACAAAGAGTGCGTGCCATGTACAAAGGACTGAATGCTTTGCAATTTAAGGGAGCAATGAGCTCTCCAACTCAACATAGAAAGTTTCTGCTATTGATACGTTTACTGTGAGCTTAATCATTCATTGGGTTCACTGGGTTACCTACCGCGATGGGATATATTACAATCGTTCGACCGTTACAACTGTAAAGGAATTCAAATGTATTTATTCTATCTGGGCGCTGCACTTGCCCCATTTATGAAGCTTCTTTACTTGTAAATAAATTCTAAAGACAACTTAGGTACATAACACTGGAAGTGTTCGATTCCTTTAATCGCATAGATGACATAAAATAATTCTAACATAATATATTGACGATAGACATATTTCCAAAACTATTTTAAAGATCGCAGTAACCGTTCCATATTGCTCTGAAGGAAAACCTCCGTTTAATTAGCTCGTCGCTTAATTGATATCTTTCCCTTAGCCAAATGCGTCATGCTTATCCTAACCCGGATGTTATCGGTAACTTTTTTAACCCAAACCTAGAAGGAATAACAACAATAAGTAAGCAGTTCATGTGGCAGGGTTCGTAACTTACTATTTCATTGCCAATGGCAGATATTGTGGCTGCAAACTTGGGGAGGTCTTTGCCCTCGACATACACAGGTTGGCCGCGATGGAACCACCGCCGTTCATACAGCAACTTTCCGTCTTCTATCCTCGTTTCCACGAATGAGCTGTTGGTGTCCGCAATCATAACCCCCGGAGCGTTGCTCATAAGACTTGCAACTCCATTCTGAGACATTGCTAAACAAGACTTGGAGAGTTTAGAAAATTGCTTTGGATTTTATGCTTAAAATGGTCAAGTCGTACTTGGTGTTAGTGGCTTTCCTCGGTTGATTGTTTTGAGGTCACTGTCAATGTCTTTGTCTTCCAATAGATATACCAAAAGCTGCCCGGTAGCTGGTTTACGTCGTTTCTCAACAACTGGCATCGGTTCGTTTGGTCTCCGTCTAAGCTTCCTCGTAACTGTTGGCTTAATCTATGAATGGGACGAGCTGTTTATCAGCGGTCACGTGAGAAACTGATCCTTACCTCCATTGAGTCGCTGGTGAGCTCGAGACTGTGGCGCTCGTTTTCAATAAGCTTTTTCTTGTCCTCAAAGTCAGTCAAAATGTTGTCCTTTAGATCGGTCTGCAAGTTTATAGTAGAATCAGTCATTAGTCTTCAAACGTATTACGATCGAGGATCTCACCTTTTTCTCCTCGTATTCCTTGAATGCAGCTTTCTTTTCCAGAATGTAATCTCTTTCCACACACTCTCTGAGGTAGTCCCGATATATTTCGTTCAGCCTCAGCCGCTCCTTGTACTGGTTTTCCAATTTCTTCACTCTCTTCATGTACTCCGGGTGACGGCGAGACTTCAGCTCATCGACTTGCTTATTGAGGCTTGCCAATTTGTCTTGATACATTCTGGGAGGCGAAAAAAATAATTAACAACTATATTTCATCTAGAACTTCTTCCAAACTAACTGTTCTTTAATCTCCATCGGTTCATCATTACTTCGGTTGTGATTTCTGAATTCAGTTTCACTGGCTTCTTCCGTATCTGTGGCATGGATAAATTTGTACTTAAATATGCTCATTATATAGGATTTGGAGGATTTACCTTCTTCACTATCGTAGAGGTTCGGATCAAAGTTGGTGTTTCTGGAATCATCATTGAAATCGACGCGGTCGTCCTCGTTCACATCATAAGAGTTGTTGTTTCCGTAGCCGTGGTGTGACATTATCGCTTAGCCTGTATATTTCTTTTATAAACACTGATAGGAATTAATTATTTGTATTTTTTCACAGACGCTTTTTAAAAGGTTGGCATATAAGTAGGGTAAATAAATGCAAAAGGAATGTCAAAGAGAACGCTCTTAGCCATTAGCTGGTAACAGGAAAAATGCAGTTACGTCTCCTTTGTTCTTTATGTCGATAGTGTAGTTCGAAAATTAGAAGTAAATATTGCTCCGATTAGAGTCAACCAGTAGTGTTCCATGTAAGTGTTGCTCTTTTAGTAGAGTGTGTTCCGAATTCACGGATAATACAACACCAAAACAGCAGTGATCCAGTCAGTAGTAAATGTAAAACAAGCAATAGGGTGGCGTAAGTATAAAAAAAGAGATCAGCTAAGATGTGGTTTGTGGAAATAACCGCAACAGAGCAAACATAATAAATTCAGAGGCCTCTAATTCCCTAACGTTTTTAAAACAACCTTCATTCATCCGTTTCCTGCTTTTAGTAGCAACTGTAAAATGAATTACTTTTAATTATTTGTAATTACTGGAAATTTGTTCTTAAAAATGTCCCTGTTTTAAAAAAAAAACCATATTGACTCATAATTACTGGGAATTCGTTCTTGAAAAAATTTTCCCGTTTTTCGAACAACCCTTATTCAGTCTACTACCTGCTTTCAGTACCGCCCATAAAATAAATTACGTTAATTACTCATCATTACTTTTAATTACTTCTAATTACTATTTTGGTTTTGGGTCATTAGTGAATTTTACCTATATTACCGACATTCTCGAGTTTGGCAGCATTTAAAGTAAATCAGCTGTAAACGTCATCCACCATCTTCCCAATTAAAATTTAATTCCATTTTTGACAGAACAGTCTTTATTCACATTTCAAGATGGTCGTATATCATTTTCGGAGCACCGAATCATCCTAGCATATTTCATTTAATTTTCAATAAAAACCAAGACAAAGTGAATTTTCTCCTTCAAAATAACCACCATTACCTAGCATTTAGTCATGGACTTTGGAGCCCTACTTCATGTTGCTAAAAAAAATAGCGAAAAAACTAAAAATGGAGATGTAAGTTTGACCATATTTTCTTTTCTTTTATCTGGAATTTTCCTTACTTTCAATCGTTTTTCGCCTAAAAATCGATTGAAATAATTTAGACATTACATATTTAAACATGCCAAAGTCGTTGGTTAACTTTGTACCCAGCTAACCGTGGTAACCCATTCTAATTGAATATTTACTTTTTTTTCCTTTTCGCAACTCGTAGGGAAAATACTATAGTACCAAATTTGCTCCACCCAAGAAGGAATCAAAAGATAAAAAGCTCTCCAACAACATTCAAAGGTTTCTGGCAAAGAAGGAGCAGGAGGAGCGAGAACGGTCTCGGATGGAAAAGCAAAAACGCGACCAGTTGCTGGCGCTGCGAGATGACAGGTCCAAAAATAAAATAAGAAAAATGTTAAAAGTAATTAAATCTGCGAATAAGTCGGTACTGGACGATGCAGTGGACACGGAGCACACGGCCGTGACACGAGAAGGACCCGAGCAACCCGATCAGGATGACTATGGATATGTGTCTACCGAAGCCAATGCCTTTTATCAAAAGTACATTGAGAAAGTGAAAGACGTGAAGGAAGATAAGATGTTTGCACCTAGTCGGCCAGCGTCCAGGACAGATCTTAGCAGTACAAAAGATCGCGTGAAAGCTGCGATTGAGCGTGAAATTATGGAGAAAAATATGCCACACACAAGAGTAAGAACGGCGGCTCCTAAGCTTGCGTCTGCTTTGACGAGTGGACCTGTTTCAGGCTCTTTGCGACGCAAAGACCTATATGATCCCGAAACCGAACGGGAAGAAGAAGAGAAGAAGAAACGCGAAGAAGAACAGCAAAAACGGGCAAAACTCAAAAAAGGCCCTCCTCCAGTGTTAGACTTTCAAGCGCTGCTTAAATTAGCCGAGAAGAAGCAATTCGAACCGGTGGAGATAGTAACAGAGCCGAAGAAGAAGGAACCGGAGCGATTGCTTACAAAAAAAGAGAAGAGAGAGCAAGAAGAGCGACAACGGTTTTTGGAAGAGAGGGAGCGACGAAAAAAGGAAATGGAAAAGGGTGGCAAGTCTGGGTCAGCCTCGAAAGTTGCACCACCAGAGCGGCAGAAAATGGAACCCAATGGCCGCATACCAAAACTGAATCAGTCCGGTTCTGTTACTCCTAAGCCTTCGTCTTCCAGTAGCTCACAACCAGTTAGCAGTTCCAAGTCAGTCGACTCTAAAGCGCCTATTTTTAAGAAGCCTACAAATCCTCCCTCAAGTTCAAGCTCAAAAATCTCACAATCTTCCCCGAAAACTTCCTCCTCTGCAGCGCAGCCAAGTAGTAGTGCCAGTGGCACAAAGTCATCGATGAATGGAAGTTCTTCATCAAGGGAAAAACCAATTCAGAAACCTAATCAATCTAAGGCGCTACCAAGTTCATCTAAACCTGCATCCAAAGCAACCTCTTCCAGTGCCTTATCCAGCAGCAGTGGTAGAACACCTCACAATGGTCCAACCAGAGAATTCCCACCCAAGGACCTAAAAGCGTCTACGGCACCCAAAGCTCGCCCACCTCAAGTGGCTCAAAAGACGCGACAGTTTCCACCGCCCGATGTCCGGCGGCACAGCAAACAGCCCGAAAAGAAGCCACAAGCGTTGAAAAGTAAATTTTGCCCTTTATTTTCGAATTTCAGTCATTTGCAATTATTTTAATCTTTCAGGAAGAATCTACGACGATGATGACGAGGATGAATATGATTCGGAGCTGGATGACTTCATCGATGATGGTGCGGAGGAAGAAGACTATTCGCAGCATATCAAGGCTATTTTTGGCTACGACAAGTCGAGGTACGTGAAAACTTCTACCCCATTCCAATGCTTGATTCCGGGCTTGGATATGTCGAAACTTAAAACATCTTTCTTTATTCGGAATTCGCTTTAATTTTCTCTTTTCTCTCCAGGTATCGAGACATTGATGAAGACGATGCTGGTATGGAATCAACTTTCGCACAACAAATGCGTGAGGAGTACATGAGTAAAAAGATTGGTACGTACACTTAATTCAATTTCAAAATTCATTTACTTACATAACATTTCGTTTCGTTTGCAGGATTAATGGAGGATTTAGAGGACATGCGACAAGAAGCCGAAGATAAAAAACGCAAAGCAATGATGAAACGGAAAAAGTTGAATTGATTCGGCGAGTGCCTTCGTGTTTAAGCATTCATGTAATAATGGGAGACACGCCATCTGATCATATTATGTTCAAAGTGATATTTATAAATAACTGTAACTATATTATTATATTAGCCCTTTGCTTTATTTTTCTAATCAAAATATTTTTATTCTGTTAACACTACCTTATTGCTATCTTCTGGAGTTTTTGTACCCGATGTACGAGTACACCTACTTCATACATAAATATAAAATTAAGTTTATAATTTCCGTTCTCTCAATTTACTATATAGCGAATTTTATTGTTGAATAAATGAAACAAACTTGTAATGCCAAGAAAATATTTTAAGAACACATTTTATATTAACTATTGGTACTACTGAAATAATTTTCAAACAAAACTGCGGTCAATAGGAAGTGTATTGAAAAACACTTTACGTATATTTAGACATTATTTGAAGAAGAGTAGTGTACATAGGCATATGTATGTAATAAAATATGTTTAATGCACATTATGAGAATGGAAAGGTCGTTCATTTAAAATTTAAAATAGTCGTCCGGCAATCCGTGGCTTTAAAAACGGATGAGTCTTTATAATTGTAGAAGAATTTGTGCATCCGTTTATTGGTTATTTAGGTGGCGCTACAGTTCGCGGTGAACTTGGGCCTCAACCAACAAGCCTCTCCAGTTAGCCCAGTCCTTAGCTAACTCCCTCCAGTTGCGCACTACAAATCGGTTGAGGTCTCCTTCTACTTGTGAGCGCCACCTAAGGCGAGATCTTCCTCTACTGCGTTGTTCCTCCGGGTTTGATTCGAAGACTCTGTGGGCCGAAGCATTGGTGTCCATTCGTTCTACATGTCCTAGCCATCTCAAACGACAGATGCGCATTTTTCCGACTAGGTTGGGGTCGCTGTAGAGCTTGTTTAGTTCCTGTTTGAATCTTCTCCTCTAAAGCCCGTCAACACAAACGGGACCGAAAATTTGACGATGAATCTTTCTCTCGAAGCGAATGAGGCTCTATTCATTCGCTTTAGACTGAGTCCACGCTTCAGGGCCATAAAGCAGGACTGGGGCGATGACGGTCTTATTGCCTTCTCAGCGACAGCGATTGGACAGAGTTATTCCTTGTTAGGTTAAGAAGGAAAATAACGAATCTATGTTTAAATTAATGCGGCATGTGAAATAGAAGTGAAAAATTCAGGTTTATGTTCCAGGGAACAGTATGAAAAGTAAATAACAGAAAACATTTGGAACGTTTAGACTTGACATCATGCAGACAATAATCTAGCAGTGGCAATAGTCTAAGATTGACCGCATAGATATAGGGATTCTTCATATAACTATTTTAACATCAATGTTCTATACAGAATATACTCTACCAAGGCAGGCATTGTCTTAAAATTGAGTGAGTTTTCTGTGGTATAACATAAACCCATATTGTTATTCATTAGATAAAGCTGGCTAGGGTATCCAATTAAAAGGAATATACATATGTATTTGCGTCGTCTGCTTATAACACAATTTGGAAATATGTAAATAGAAAAGGTTCAATGCAACGCGCTGTGGAATACCCGAATTGACCGAAATAGAATGGAGGTGATACCTTGGAACGAAATGAATTGTGTTTTACCGGTAAGGTTTGAATGCAATCATGAAACCAACCATGGTGGAGACCCAGTAGAGACAGCTTAAGACTAAAAATGAAAACTTTACCAAAAGTTTTACAGAAATCAAGATAGAGAATTTCTCAGTTTGTGTTAGTTAAAGAACTCTCATAAGTTAGTGGATTCTGTCTTTTGGCTATTAAATCCAAGTTAACATAATACTGGTTTGCAGGTAAATTCCATGGATGGATGAGATAGAGAAATCACCTAAGACGAGTTTCAAAAAGAAGGGAAAGCAGAAGAATGGAGGGAAAAAGTTAGGAATGTGTGAACCGAAAGCCGTTCTTACAGCACAGAACCAAAGCTTCTTCCATTGTAGAAGAAAAAATACAAAATTTCTCAAAATAGTATGCACTTAAGGTAAAATTATTTAAGTGTATACATTTTGGGAGTCGGGACACAAGTGGTTAGTGCGTTGGACTATGGGAGCAATGGGCCCGAGGTTCGATTCTCAGTCAAAACACCTAAAAGGTTTTTAAGGGCCTCATTTCTCGAGAGCGTCTGACAAACATTCGAGATTATAACTGTCGTGAAAAAGCTTCACAAGCAACAAATTACCTTACCATGTACAACACGAATGGTTTTGAGAAGGTGAGCCCTGGGTCCCGTAGACTTATTGAACCAAAAAATTGTATTTGTATTACATACATATAAGACTACAATATTCTGTACAAGTGTATTCCTAGAAATTGTAGCTTTCAAAATATCGACACATAAGACGATTCTGATGAAATTGATCAGCGTTTATCAGCATGACCAGGTCTTCAAAGGAATTTCGTAAGCAATGGCCCTCTAAATACAGTGAACTCTCGATAGAGTAAACATTGGTATAGCGAACAATTCAATGTAGTTCACGCACAATATCGCAGGCTGTTCTAAAAAGTGAATTACACACTCTATAGGTATTTTCGATGAACTTTTTATAAACATTCATATTTTGGTGAAAATTTCTTCAAAGAGTCATCGCAGGTCTGGCTTGCATTAGTTCACTATATCGAGCGTTTACTGTACTGGGAAGTGAAGTGGGAATTCGCTTTCTTTACGGAGCTATATGCCTCGTTTGGGTACCATAAATCGTATAAATCAAATTAAATATGGTACTATTACACACATCAAAAATGTAGTCTACACATTAGACAGGGGAAATTAAAATCCCTCAACAGTGACATCTCTGCAGTGCAAGGGATATTGGGATCATGGGAACTGTGTTGCCGTAGTTGAATTTGAGAAAAACTAGAGATTTCCTGTATAACACAGGAGGTTTCAAATATAAACAGAAATTGAGGTTACAAAGGCAAAATCCAATTTCGTAGAACCAAACTAAATACAAAGATTATGTGAGAACTCTAAAGGATTTTAAGGCAACACTACAATTGGGGAAAATATTTGTGGTAATAGGTGACAGTAAATTGAGCTTTATTAATCGAAATAACAGTACACTCGTATGAAAGCATAACAACGGCAGCACTGCTGGGCACACCAGTCACCACACACATTTATAAACGTCAAATTGGGAAAAAAAGTTCGTATGTTTGTATCATAACCTCGTGTGTCGACGACTGCGTTCTTTTCTTCTCAACTTTTGAAGGATTTTTTCTTTACTACAATCCGTGTGATTTTATGAAGAGATAACCAACAAAAAAGTTTTATTCATGAATTAAATACCTACCAAGAGAGGCCAAAATTTGTGTGTTCTTGTACCGATTAAAGTAGAATGAGTGAAAATCGTGAACAACTTTTGGAACTAATAAGGAACCAAGGGGAGCTGGTCAGGAAATTAAAGTCTGCCAAGGAGCCAAAGGAGAGGGTGAGGATTCTTCCATATTTTCCAAAAAAAAAAACATGTCCTCTTTCATCACTAACCCACCTGTATCTAAACAAAGAAAATAATTCCATTTTGATGTGCTGGCAAAGTAATCTCAAATGCTTTCACTGAGTAACAAAAGAAAAAAAAAAAAAAAAAATACTGCTTTGCACGAAGATGTAAGAGTCCATTAATTCTGATATATCGCAATAGTTGACTAACATTTCAGCAACTTGGTTGGATTACTCATTATGGGCACCCCACTTTTTTTCCCCGAGTGCAAGTAGTTGCGCGCGAGCCCCTTACCAGACGCTTAAGTAAAAAAAACCTTGAAGTAAAGTTGTCTTTCCATGTGAGAGAGTGGAGCTGTGTTTCTGTGGTTAATCTTAGATTGTGCTTTATTACTTTGTCAGATGCTAGATGGTTTGAAATGCGTAAAATTTCTCTCTTGCATACGGCCGCCCGTATATACAAAAAATATTGGTGAGAGTGTAGATGAAACACGTTTCTTGAAATTGCTATGTGGAACATGTGAGATTAGAGCGACCTTGAATTAGTTTATTATTTGTTATGTTGACGCGGTCAGTATGTTAAAAACGAAGTTCCTAGTTAGTATTTCATTCGAGTGGTGGTCTCATTTGGCATTCATATATGACTTCCTGTTTTCTGTGATTTGGTGTTGATATCGATGAACCTACTCGAACCTATCGATGACTTGAATAAGTTATTACTGTTTCCCTTTCCTATGGATTAAAAATGGGGCTCGACTATGGAGTGCAGTTACACCACTGCAGCGTGGTGGTTCAACTGTAGCGAAAGTGTTCATGAAAGAACTGGTTTTTTGTTCCCACACGTGATCTTGTGCGACAGAAAGAAGTGTTGTGCGCGCTTGGGTACGGTTACATAATCCCTACAATTGATCTTTGGGGAACAAACGACGAAGCAGGTACCATAGTGTCTAGCACGTAATGCTGCAGTGAAGCATCGCTCTATAATAAATGATTGCTTTATACATAACGATTTCTTTGTGGCCTACTTTTCGCTGGGGGATAGTGTATTTGGTCTACTTGGGTATCTATATTTCTGCAAGCACATACATACATATGTATGTATATTCGTATGCACGGTCCAAACGTTAGTGGCATTTTGAATTCGTCGTTCGCTTTATATTTAGTCGATCAACATGTATTTACTGACGAATCGTGCACCGCGTTGCTTGCATAAGCTTGCACCATCTAAAGATATCTACAATTTCGGACTTCTTGTGTAGAGTCGAAGCATTATTATCCATCTTGTCAGAAATTTGTCTTTTTATAACGCACAGACTTTGAAACGAGCTCACGATTCTGTTCTACATGCATACACAGGTGAAAGGGATATTTTTTTCTTGAGAGAATATCCTTGGGCATGCCTGGGTGCAATAGTTTAGCAGATACAGTTCTGCATAGTGGCTATTGCAGGGAGGTGCGTGTGCGAGGTAAATACAAGTTTAATTTTAAACTGACTTGTCAGTAATGGACTTTTTCTTTATACAGGTAAAGTCGGTACTTACTATCTGACATGGCTTTACTTATTTTTTACATGACAGTCAAGCAGCCTGGGACTCTCGCAGTCTCCTCGAAAATCGTGCATGAATAAAGTTCCCTATCTCAAGACATGTACATTTGTTTTAAGGGTGACGAGAAGAGACGTTTGTTCTCCACTCGTTATTCCTAAACCCTATCCGCCAAACAAACACTAGCCACAAGGCCTTGGACAACCTTATACTCTCCTATGAAGGAAGTCATTTGAAGTCACTTCTTTGAAGCACTTCTCTCTTTCTCCCGTTCGCCTATTTCATTGCCCTCTATATCGCAGTGTCCACACACTTACAAGTTCTTGCATACATAATGCCCTGAGCATTGTGAGACCTTTAGCGCAGCGTGTAGATGGTTACCTTTAGCGCAGCGTGTAGATGGTTATATTTTTGTTGAACATTAAACCCGTCTCAAGTAAATATGCAGCTTTGAATATAGCTAAAATGTCTAACTTGGAAAACACTACATGTGTCTTGGAACCACCTTAACTGGTATACACCATCTGTGTATATCGCCGAACTATTTTACCAATCTTCCTTACATTACTTCATTTGGTGCATCGAAGTCAAGAGTATCAAAAATTTCGTTAGCCAGGGAATGATTCACTTGCTGATTCTAAAGAGCGCTAGGTCAGTGAGCCGAAGCTTGCTCCAGTTTTCTTTTTTTTAGCAGTAGCATCAAAGTGCTGACTTTCAGTTCAATTAAAAAAAAGTCGCCTATTGTTTTATGAACTAGATAGAACCACTTTCCAAAGCATTCTTCTTTTAACTTACATTCACCAAGAAAAAGAATGTTCATCCCATCTATTTTCTACCTTTCACCTTTCACCTATGACTCTATTTAGTGACACTCTTGAGAATACTTCGGATATCTTAACAAAATCAAAACAGCTTCACATTTTACAGGATGAGTATGATTTCAATTAAATTCTGAAAAATATGTACAGTCTGCTGGGCACAGCTTGCAAATAATTAACTTTATTTGTTTTATAAATGAGTTAAATCATTCATGAAAACCAAACAGGTCAATCAGGTATTAAGTAGACAATTGTACCGAAATTCATTAAAGAGGTCAATGAAATTATAAAATTTTATTAGAGTGTTCGTTTTAGATGTAAAGTGGGTACTTAGAGGCTTAGTTCTTTTTGCACAGTAGTTTCTTTATTATTTTTTGAATAATTGAATTTAATGGAATAGTAAAATATATGTACATACATACTTCGATAATTTGTGGCAGGATTGTGCGTCGCTTCATCAATCATTCATCCATAAGGAACTATTTAAAAAAAAAATGAAATCGCTTGAACTAAAAATGATTTACTTTCGCTAGTTAGCCGTTGCCCCATATTCTTTGCCCGCTTTGTTACACCATATTACATAAAAACATTTCAGTACCAACATTTGCTCTCATTTCCATGAACTTGAAACACTTATTTAACTGTGCCATGTGAGCTATTGAATTTCACTTCAAGCACACAGTACAGGCGTAGTATTCTGTTACAACCTCAAGAGGAACTGGAATTTGTGCACGGTACCCCACGTGGGTAGGAAGTTTATAAACATGTCTGTGAATTCATCCATAGGACAAGCTTACAATTTGTAGTCCACGGAAAGGATAAGCGTGTTTGTTACAGTCCGATGTACCTGAGAAAAAAGATGATACATCAAATGAATGAATCACTGGAGTCAAAGAAAACATAAAAGTCGCAAACAGTGCCAAAGAGCGAATTACAATCAAAACCACTGATGTGACTCAGTCGTCTGTATTTAATTACTATGCAAGACGATGATGACGCAATGTCTGCTGCAAGATCGGTAGACATTACAGCAGTTTGTTGCTATATTTTGCATTGTGCCACGCTTGATGCGCACATTTACTGCGGAAGTGATAAGTATTTACTTGCTGCGACATTATTGCAAACAAAAGCACAATTTATGCTAATACCATGGCCGGTGTCAATGCATTCACCTACTATAGTACTATGGATGCGGTATGATAATCTATGTTCAAGCCCAATGCAGTGGTCCTACGTCAGTTTTTATTCGATTGCATCATCTCCACATCGGCTGTTCAGAGTTAGTTTTCATCGCTTCAGGCGATTTCATAGTTCTAGACTCTCTCATGTAGACTCTCTCTCATGTATAGCGTAGGTAGTTAGTTCTGTAAATGGGTAATGAACCTTTTCATTCTGTATGTATAAGCATTTCATTAGATCTGCCTAATTATGTGTTTTCATTGTTTTTATTCCTCACACGGCTTTTAATACATTTTATTTGCGGTTTTTTTAATTTCAGAAGCACTTATTTCATTCTATATGTATTTAACAGTTCTAAAGTCTAACGTATTCTTTTCCGGACCTCGTTCATGTGTAAATTACAAAAACAAAAAAGTTATAAATTGTGTGTGGTGTTGGTTTTCTATACATATACATAGTTTGTGTTTGCTATTGTTAAATTGATAATATTTGTGAAAGTGTTTGTTGCATTTTAAACTGAACCGGTAAAATAGGACGCAACATTTTCTCGCTTTTAACATTGGTTTGCAAATGGGACAAAGTTTTATGTTTACATTTTCTAACACACCTATTTCCATTCCTGTTTGCACTAATTTCGTTTATGTTTAACTTTGTTTGTTTATACTTTCGTGATCAAACTTACAAGAGTTCTAATCAGTTTCATTATTGTTGTTTAGGTTTAAACCGGGTCCGGGCAAAAGCCAATTAGTAAAATAGTAGTAAAAATGTTGCGTCATTTTGGCCGCCATCTAACTTATTTGCGGCTAATTCAGAATACTTTTCAAAATCAACAAATCACTTGTTTTCATAAATCAGTTAAACTGTTAAAAATTCAAACTAGTCCGAATCAAAACAACAATAATAATGATACTGATGATGAATCCATTGCACAGCAAATATCAAAGGTTAGCACTGCTTTATTACGTACTCTATTATACAATACTCGCATGTGCAGAAAAGGAAATGTTGAAGTTATCGTATTTTGTTTTTAGATCGATGAAGAAGTATCCCGTTTGTTGGCTCTCAAGAGGCAGCTGTCTGATGACCCTGGAACGCCAACGAAATTTACCTTGAAGACACCAAAGGGCACTCGGGACTATAGTCCCGAGCAGATGGCCTTGAGGCAGGGAGTACTTGATAAAATTATCAGTGTTTTCAAAAAACACGGTGCTGAGTCGATAGACACTCCTGTCTTTGAACTTAAAGTAAGAATGACTCTATAAAATGAAAGGAATAGTTACAATAATTTTTTTTTCTTTTTTGCAGGAAGTCCTAACTGGGAAATATGGCGAAGACTCCAAACTCATATACGATCTTAAAGATCAGGGTGGGGAAATTCTTTCGCTGCGCTATGATCTCACAGTTCCTTTGGCTAGATATTTGGCTATGAGCAAAATATCGAGTATTAAAAGGTATCATATTGCAAAAGTATATCGACGTGATAATCCTTCCATTACTCGTGGTCGCTACCGAGAATTCTATCAATGTGTAAGTTCAGGATCGATTTTTTCACAAGCCTCAGTGTGTCCTTAGACAACTATCAGTTTTGAGTTAAGTGAATAATTTGCCCATTCGAGTATGCAACGTAAACTAAAGCATTAACAAATAGTACGAAAAATATGCAATAAAAACCAGTAAAATTTTATCCGAGATAATGTTTATTGCGTTACTTGGAAATGTAATTCAAAACATCGACACGCGCGGCTTGCGAAACAATCTGTAAATAGACAAACAAGGCAAATAAATTAATTTTATTTTTATTATAGGATTTCGATATTGCTGGTACATATGATCCGATGTTGCCAGATGCAGAGTGTGTCAAAATCGTAGTCGAAGTACTGGAGGGCTTGGATATTGGAGATTTTGTTGTCAAGCTCAATCATCGCCAATTACTCGACGGCATGTTCGAGGCCTCCGGAGTTCCTACTGATAAATTCAGGTCCATTTGCTCAACTGTCGATAAGTTGGATAAGGTAAATTAACTTTTAATCAAATCATCCTTAGTCTGCTTCTCAGAGTTAATACATAGTATGAAACACTTTTGTAAATAACTAGAGATAAAAGTTGGATGCAAACACAAGGATAGGATAACCCTACGCGTATTGAAGTGATAAGCGCCATAGAATGTAAATCAGTTATATAAGTTGACTTAAGATAGTTCACCTTTCACATCTCATTATAATCTTCAACTGCATTATAATCTTCAATTTCTTCAGTTGCGTCCACTGATTCGTTTTGTAGAAGCGGCTTCTGTTAGAAAATGCAATGTCTTTTAAATGAGTGATTGTGCGCTCAGCTGCATCATCATCATCCATTTTTTCAGTTACGAAGTCTACTGATTCATTGTGTATTACAGGCTTCTGTTTCTGAATTTTGATTCTCTTGAATATTTTCTTTCTTCTCATTTATACCCCCAGTTCACCTTTTTTAAACCCTATCCTTCAACATTAACCATCAACGAGGAACATATGTATGTAATAGCACTTAGTTGCTCAGCATACTAACCACGAAGACTAAAAAATATACGATTCCTTACAATTCCTTCATTTTCTTATCAAAAAATATCATTTCATTGGTTCAGTGGAGTCTGAACAGAATACAACAGAAATGCAACTCGGACTCGGACAAAACTCTGATTATAGAAGGGTCCATTCTAACCCACGTCGTGGAGAAAGCTGAATGAGATAGAATTATAAATTAATTAATTCGTATACGTCAGAGTTCGTCTTACTGGTTCTGCATAGGGTAGGATAGGCTGGGATAGGAAGTGAACTGTGGGTCATTTGTTTTTAGCCAGATTATTATAGTGAGGCACAGGCGGTTGTCTGCAGTTTATACCGAAATAGATTTTCTTGGTTTTGTGCCCAAGATGATCTTTCGATCTTTAACTTAGCAGAATTTCATTAGGGATTTCGGGGAGTGGTTACGAAGGCATTCACAATACTACTAATTACTACCCTAGTCAGTTTAACCTTTTACAATTATGATAGTATGTATTTTTGATCTAATCATATGTTTTTTTTTCATTTTTGTAGAGTCCTTGGGTAGAAGTTCGACGAGAAATGATCGAAGAGAAAGGTCTTGATGAAAAAGTTGCCGATAAAATTGGCGAATATGTACAACTGAGTGGAGGTGCTGATTTAGTTGAAAAATTGCTTCAAGACGAAAAACTTAAATCAATTAAGTCCGCTGTGAGTGGGTTGGAAGGAATGAAACTGCTTCTGAAATACTGCAACGCTATGGGATTAAGCAAAAGAGTTAGCTTTGATTTAAGCTTGGCCCGAGGCCTTGATTACTATACAGGAGTTATTTATGAATGCGTGCTTAAAGCAGAACCAAAAATAGTACAGAATGGTGATGAGGCTGGAACCGTCGGCTCGGTCGCTGGAGGTGGTCGTTATGATAATTTAGTTGGAATGTTCGATCCAAAGGGCAAGCAAGTCCCCTGTGTAGGCGTGTCCATTGGAGTGGAGCGAATCTTTTCTGTGTTAGAAGCTAAAATAGCTGCCAGTGGCTTTAAAACACGTACAACTGAAATCGAGGCATATGTAGCTTCTGCTCACAAAGGACTTCACGAAAAGAGATTACAAATCTTAAATCAATTATGGGACCAAGGAGTTAAGGTAAACATTTTATTCGTTAGCATCCAACAATTAAACCTAAGTAAAACTTTTATTTTCTTTATGTAGGCCGAACATTCGTATAAGCTGAATCCAAAACTATTGGCTCAACTACAACACTGTGAGGAGCATGGTATTCCATTGGCGGTGGTATTCGGGGATTCGGAACTGGAAAAAGGCATTGTTAAAATTCGAGAGATCGCAACACGCAAAGAAGAAGAGGTTAAAATCGATAATTTAGCCGACGAAATAAAAAAACGTTTGAGAACCTAAACAGTAGATAAGAATAAGCATTTCATAATAAACTGTATTTATTTATTTATAACGCTTTAACAACTTACTGAAAGGGCATTTAGTTTTCCATGTTGTTGCAATTTCACACTTTGCCTGTACATCAAACCAAACGAAATAAATCACAATTAACGTATCAGCGAGACAACCAAAATCAAATGTGTTTTCATTCAATTGAATATCTTTAATTTCATAAAAATTAGTGTAGTCTATTTGTTTGAACGATTATTTTCTTTGATTTTTCTCAGATCTTACAAGGCGATCCTAGACGATATTGTCGCCATGCCGGATCAACATCGAAAAGTCTTTTCTATAAATTTTATTAATCATATATCAAGCAACAGACAATCTGAGAAAATGAACGCGTTTTTAAAGACGGGGTTTCGGGTAAGTTCTTTCATTAATTTCTTGGTAAATGATAATGTACTTGTACCTGACGGTGGGGACAAACATTTCAAACGTTTATTTGTGTAACTTAAGTTGGATAATTACATTGTTTCGTTTGTTTGTTCTATCCATTACTTGTCTGCAATCAAGAACTGCATGTAATGAACAAAAAATTTAGAGTATGTACTCATTTTATCAGATTTTAACCGAAATTATGTACGTTTTTAAAGTCTTAAAGAAATGGAGTGATTTGTTATGCAAGTCCTTTCAAGCTGTATGGTGGAGTTGGACTGAATCCAGTTTTTTTTCTTAACATGTATTATAAAAGTTTTTCAAAGAAACAGAAAAAGGAAATGATGAAGAGTAACCTTGCTGCGGGCGTAAAATGGAGATGTAATAGAAGTACATTTAGATCCAACTTTCAATGTCGGACAGAGTTATTGTAGCATACGTCTCGGTTCCACCCTCTATTTGTTGACATGGTTAAGGTGGCAAGGTAAGGTCAGACGGAAATTGATTGTTCTTAATACGGGTACCTTTGAGGATTCAGAGTGACAAGACTATCACTAGCCTATATCTCAAATAGTTCAGTTTCCTCGGTACCATTGAACTCAGAACATTTATCGATAGATATTGAGCATTTCACATCATTTTCAAAAATGCTATGAGTCGATGTTGTTAAGCAGAGGATTCCAAGTACAGTGCCAAGGATCTTCATTACTCTTCTCTCTTTACTGGTTATATGTATGTATGTATATCTTTTAGAATACTGAAACAGCAGGTTTGTCATACCCGGATGTAATGTTTTCCTGGTGTTCCTTTTTTCAGCGACAAGGATAGTGAGGTTTACTCGTGAGCTTTATCGTCGCTGCAGCTTTGAATTATATCGTAACCGTTGAGTTTAAGTTTCACTGTGTGGTTCCATATCAACACTGAAAGTGATTTCTTCGATTTTGTCGTATCGTGACCTAAGCTTTCTTGGTAAGCGAGCTCCACCTGTTGTTGGCCTGTCATTAGGATAGCACGTCCAAGAACCTTAAGTTCTTTGCGAAAGCTTTGAACTATCTTGTACTTCATTTCAATAGTAATTGCTCTAATCCCGGCTTATGACTAAATATGGTGATATTTGTTCGTGGTATCGCTGATGCCATGGACCTACGTTTTGCAGAATTACTTTCTTGGCTCTGCAAGAGGGAATGTAGCTTTTGATTACCTTAGATCGAGCTCGTTTTGGGTCAGCGGTGATTATCTTTAGCCCTACATTGCTTGTTTCGGTTTCCATATAATCAGTCATTCTTCTCGCCCATTCAGTATGCATAGATAAAATGTCAAACAAGGATGAAATACTTGAGTGGGAACAGCGCTCACAGTTTCATAACTTTTATCAACAGTGCAGCCGATAATTCATTAACATAACGCAGTGTCATTCATAGGCATAGGGTCATAGGCATAATTCGATAATATGGTGTATCCGGTCTGCCCAAAGTTGTTTCCCACGGCCCATGTATACATTACATATTCTCGGTAATCCGAAAATTAAACGCCAGCGAATATTCAACCGAAATCATCCCTTTGATACTCACACACATTTGCTCATGTACTACAAATCATATCGGAAGAATATTGAAAGTGTCACTTCTAGTGCATCCTCATTGTTATATAATGGCCAGCAAAGCGGATTTATTTCGAATTAAGGGTTTCTACGCAGTCCATTCCAACCCCTGGAAATCACCACCACGTATTGTTTAACAAAGAAGTATCTCGTCACATATTCGAATTGAATCCTTGCAAACATTTTGCAGGATGTTTATTGCTTTAGTAAGATAATTTAACAAAACATTTTTTTACACGTAATTTCCACGAAACTGGAGAAAAAAAGAAGTAAAGAAAATCGGCAGTGATGATAGCCCGAACAAGGATTTCGCCTCAGGTTATTGGTCTCAAATGGGGTGTGATAATACGAATACACTATGCGGGATGCTCTTTCGGAATTGTCTTTCCATAAAATATGCTCTTGATAAGCGTGCAATTGCCCACAGCGTATATTCCTAGTTACTCGAATCCTTAACTTTTAGTATGTTCATAATAGTTTGCTTTTGGATAAAATTCCCTTGAGAGTAAATAATAAATCGTTTTGGTCGCCATAAGGGGTGCTTTTGTCGGGAGTTAGCTTCAAGATGGCTTAGTGCATTGACTTCAGTTCAGATATTGATTCATTTTCATTTAAATGTACGTATTATGTTGAATTCGTTACATGGCGTAATCTTTGCTGAACTTTAACTTGTAATACTTACCATCTTAATTTACTCTAGAAATGGATTAGTACAGCGAAATAGAGTGGAAAAAGATATTTTTAATGAATTTGACTTCTTGCAGATGCGCATCCTTATGATATTTTCGAAGTATCGTCACCCACAAATTCGGAAGGCCACAACCGTCTGAAGACAAGCAAGATGATTAGCAAAAGAACAGTGTTACGTAAGATCGCTAATAAGTTGTCTACAGTCTTTCCGGCTAAGATAAAGAGGATAATCGCTCCTATTCGTTTAGTCGGCTTACAACCTTAAAAACGTGGAAATACATACCGCAGAATGAGTTCCTGAGAAATCATCTAATTTGGAACGTATAGCATAGATATCTGCTTGAAAAAAAGGCCTACTTACCTACTTACGTAGTGAAGTCTAGTGTGATTGGTCTCCACGAATGCATCATCACCGGACTTTTGACTAGTTTTGAAGTCATTTATGAAAATTCGACCTGAATGGGACTCAGCAGTCCAGTGTCAATGCGTCAGGTCGTAGGATAAGTGTCACACTAGGTCGTAAGAATAGCGACTAATTTTGTAGTAATTTTCGTTTTACTCGAACTATACTCCCCGGTGGGCAATAGCAACTGTGAGAGAAATACGAATAAAATCAAATTACCGAACCACTCCAAGAAAAAAAGGGATTGTGCCTAATACAGCGCTTCTGGAATTAGGAATTCCGTCGTCAAAACATTATCATTAAAAATTTTTTTTGGAAAAATTTTAAGAGGAGATACATTAAGAAGAGTATCCAGAGGGTATTTCTCTCCTATAAAGGTGAGACCGGCCATTCTTTGAAGTTAAGTGTAAAAGACAGTCACATAATATGACCAAATAATTAGGTGTAGAAAACCTTTTACGAAAATAAGCCCCATGTCTTGCCAAAAGTACGCTAACACTCGCAGAGAATAGTCATCACTTTGGAAGTAATCGAGTTGACAGAATAGTTTCTTATTCAGGGTCACTCCCAGATATTTTGGTTCATTGGAGATCTGGATAGTGTTGCCTGAGTCAGACCGGCCACGGTAAGGAGGGAAATAATTGTTTGTAAATATCTATGGCCACTATGTTAAAAGTCTCAAGCGTTTCTGAAACATCGTTGCCATTTAGGACTCCCAACTTGAACTGACTTTCGGCATCGCAAAAGAATATCATCCAGCACAATCAACTTTTTCAGCATCTCTTCCAAAATAGTTTGGGATCGTTTTTAGTCCTACGTGGTCCTACCCCCAATGAGTACTTTAATAGGCATAAGTGCGCTGTTTCTTCTATTCAGCGAAGATTATGGCCTCCCTTCCTATATTTTCACGTTTTTCAGAGCTAGGGGATCGAAAACTAAAAACCATTGACTCCGATGTGACAATTTTTCCTCACTGTTGACTAAGTCATGTGTAGAATAAAATAAATTATTGCAGAGTTACCCTGACCCACACAATCATTTTCACTGAAAGTCCTTTTTAGGGAGATTAACCCAGTCACAAAAAATTGCTTTTCTGGTGGTTAATTCCATCTCAGAAGCGCTTACATTCTTCATGGTACATCGGTTGCCCTGCAAATGATAATAAGTATGGATTTATTTACAAAAGAAAAAAACTCTAATCCTATTTGTTCAATTATAAGGGATGGATGATATCACGATGTGTGGTTCTATTCTATTTTCCCAACAAAAATATTTCCTTTACGCATAACATAGGAACATGCATTCGATAATAAAGGCACACGCAACACCCATCCTTAAGCGACAGTGGAAATGTTTTCAAAGAGGTGTTCGAATTTTACATCCCTTAATGTTGGATATAAATGCATTTCTACTAATTGATCAGGATGATCAGTTGGGATGCCAAAGCGGTAGGTGAATGATGAAGGGTACAGTGTATAGTCCTGTAGCTACAATTGTACGAAAGGGATGTAGTCCAAAGTTTGACCAATCTACTGAATCGTTTCAGTGTTCAAAAGGACCATGTATTGGAAATACGTTTGCAACTATATTTCAAGAATTTTTATTGCATTCACATCACATACTGAAGTGCAAACATCGACAATAATACCAAGAAAAACCATCAACAAGTGTTGCGTATGTTTGCGTATTATTGGTTGCTAGATCTGGCCTGCCGAGTTCAACTAGAGAACGAGTTCTCCAATCCTTATGGTAGATGCCTCTCTCAGATAGCCGAAGAAGGAGCTACCTAGAGTACGTTCGGAGAATCCATAGTAGATTCGGACAACTACAAAGAAAAATAGAACTGATCGTATGGTATCCTATCATCTTTCCTATATAGCCCTTATGCAGTGGGCGGGGCCGCACAGCATTTTTTCTGTCAAACTACAGAGATTTCTTCGAATGTTTGTTGATGTTTTATGCAAAATTTCATCAAAATCTGTTTTTTTTAATGAAAACGTGGGCGTGGCCAAATATGATGTTGGGTCGAATTGTAGAGAATTCAAATATCTAAATATTTTCTCTTAATAAAATTTTTCGATTTCATACAAAAGCAATGGGCGGATTTCCAAAATTTTTACACTTCTACTGCTTCTAACCCAGCTATCTAATTTTATCCTCAAAGCTCAAAATGGAAAGCTCAAAAACTGGTGACATACAGGCGGACGGACGGACGGACATGGCTCAATTGTTTTCTCTGTATTGCTGATCACGAGCATAAGCCTATTCCATCTCAAGTTTGTCAGCTTGCTTTAGGAAGAGTTATGTACATACATTGGATTCTTTCAGCTTCAGATCCGTTAAAGGCTGTTCTTTGTCAAGCCAGCTCGTCCCAGGATTTTACTATGGCTGTATGATAAAATGGTCTAGTAGCCTGCTTCTTTAAAGCGAAGTTCACTGCATGGGTCTGTACCTTTGATGTGTACTTCAAAAGGATTCAAGTGTAGGATCGGAGATATATGATTTTGGTTTTAGGAGTAAAAAGCATTTTTTCAGTTTTCTTTCAAATTTATTTCCAAAGACTTAGCAGCACTAAATCCAGAGCGTTCTCAATGAGTTTGTTTATCATGGTACTCTTTTTATACTCTTTTAACCCATTCCTGTCCATTAGCGCGACACGGGGGAGATGGGTCTATCGACTTAATCAGTTCTGATGTTTGTTTCTGATTTTGACTGAATAATTCGAGTTCTTAGCATGGACACTATCAATTTAGTAATATACACCTCTGAGCCCAGCTCGGCATGAAAAGCTTAAATAGCTTTTGGGTGAATGTGAATGTAAAAAGGTGGTGAGGAAAACCACTCGGTCACGTTTCGAATTCAATTGGCACCAGTGCTCCAGGTAGAGGGAGAATCTTCAAAACCTACCTGGTATGCCAAATTGAACCCGACTAGCTAGGGATTAAGTTCCTTAGAATGTACGTTACTAACTCTGTTTGTGGATTTAGTGATTTGATCTGAAAGGGATCATATTGACCCTGTATATGAAGAATATATGCGTTAATGATGCATTTAAACACGAGCGACTAACGCTATGCCGATAAAATAGTGCGTCCACCAGTCGAGGTTTAATTAATAAAGAAAAGCATCCAATCAGTGAATAGACCAAAAACTGCTGAGAAGAAAATCGAACGCACTTTAGTCATTAATTACAAAAATATTCGGCTACAGCTATTGAATAGTATCAGATTAACCGCTTCTTTTTCCTGATTCATGCCGAACAACAACACACATAGAAAAGCATGGCCGAAGCGCAAAATTACCACCAAGAGGTCTGGAAGGGTCACGTGGCGTCTATTTCTTATCGTGGTGACCAACTTTCCATACGGCACGTGCCATCGAGTAACTCATCTCCGAAAGTGCAATGAGAGCTATGATTTTAAATTTGTTTTCATTCTGTGGAATATAATTCATCATCGCATTTTCCAAATGGTTATTGCAGCCCATAGGGGGAAGACCAGGACCGTATTCATAGTTGCATTTTCAGAGTTCAGCTCATTTCAAGTTCATCGATGCATTGCTAATCGATCCGCATTTTATGGCACTTCCTAGATGCTAAGGACGAGATTTGGGCCCACCGCACACTCCTTTACTCAGTAATTTAATTAGAAACTCTGCTGCTACCGATAAAATCTCGAGCACGTTTCACACATGACTTTTTATGTTTGCTCACTTTCAAGCCAAAAGGATCCTTGAAAGTGGTGTGTGTAACAGCGTTGAATTAAATGTAATATTGTGTTCGTAAAGAACTGAAAGACTTGCAATTGACAAGCTATTTTTCTCTGTTTTAGACTTAAAAAGGAAGAGAAACACCGAACGGAAGGGAATCTATTTACTTAGTTATTGAACACAGAGAGGAGGACAATTTCCTGTTAAAACATCGTTATGAACATATTTTGAAATTGATTTGCGAACAAGGGTTCCGCAAACAATGGACCATTGGGATGAGCCAGCCATTCTCTTCAGTCGTGTCCTATGTGGAGGTAAACAAAACGAAGTTAAAGTGTAATCGAATGAATGCCCGCAGTGCTCCGCTCCGTAATGGAAACTTTGAAGATCTGATTTATATGGCAAACTTAAGTTGCACAAATTATCCCATGGAGAGCATACACGCTGTCTCCTTCGCCTGAAAAGTTTCTTGTCCCACATCTTTCACACTGGACGTAGGGGATTGCTTTCTAAATAATGACTCCTGAGGGATGCAACCCTTTTGTATCCATGTATGGGTTGATACTATTTGTTTCGGTTTTTTTTAAGAAATCCATGTCTGCCATAATTTATCACCTGCCGCCCATAATTAGCATGGCGGAAGGAGATGGTCATGGGCCAATGTCCTGGTCACACTACTAATAAAATCCATTAGAGGTTACAACTATAGTAATTTTGATTTATCGGAAGATCCATTAACTATGCTTTTCGCTCTGTTTCGGGGTAGTTTATTGTTTTATTTGAAAATTTTGCAAAATATGTGGAGAACTAGTTTGCTTGTAACCCCTTTTAAGCCCGTGACATGTAGTCAGTGGAATACAGAGCATTTTGAGGGTTGAGAACCTCTAGCTGGCATTTTTATTCCTCAACTTGGCCAAAGCCACTTACACCAGAACGAGAACGAGTGGAATAAGAACGTGATTAGAGACCCCTTGTGCTGCTGTCAGGCAATGAAAAATTATTTTTTGATTCCATCAGATTGTAGGGTTCCCTTATTGAGTCTCAAGACTAACAAAAGGAAAAAAAAGGGTTCACTTGTGGCTTACCCGTTAACGTGTTTAAGATAAATAGCCTTCATCCGTTGTTGTTGTGCACTTCGTGTGATATCAAATTTAATTAAAATTTATTTGAATCCGAGAAAGTGAACTGAATACTTATGAGCAAACAACTACCAAGGAATACGAGTACGGGGAAGAAGGAAGAAAGAAAAAAATTCAATCCTTAGTCCTTAAATTAAATCATTGTTTGTGCAATTGCTCACCGCAAGCAGGAAAAAATCAGGACTATTAATCATTCGTCGCATTCTCTTTTTGTTTCCTTTCTTGAACATGAATGGCAGAAAAGGGGTTGGTTTTGAATAGTCCGATTAGCATTGGCTGTGGATTGGGTGTCAACATCTTGGAACATTTACACACAATGATGTATTTAATTTAAATAATTTAACCGTGACATGTACAAACTGCCTACAGTGTCAAAGGCAGTCGCTGCCTTTAGGTGTTATTTGTTTTTTTTTCTAAAAATGGTGACTTTTTTATGAAATTTGTTGTAAATGATAGTTTGGCGACCATAAGAGGAAAGCTAGCTATTTGAAGGGGTTTCTTTCTGGTACATAGCACAGTCCCTTGAATTGCACTGCGATGGACAATTGGATTTAGATGATGTCTCTGCTTAGGCAGAACCACGTATGGATCAAGAAAAGGTCCACAAAAAATAACCATCGGCACCGGGATATAGGTGCCCATATCGTTTCGGCGAACACTAGTGTCTTGTTCTCATAGACTCCTGACTTCATAAACCCCAAAGAGAGAGGTCTGCAGTGGTCAGATTGGTCCATCTTGGCCGCCAGTGTCAATTCCCGAGTCGAAACATTAGGGAACCCGACCATGCATATCTCAAAATGTCTATTGTCGCGCGAGCTGTGTATGCGGTTGCACCGTCCGCCTCTTGGAACCAAATGTTCTTCAGTTCCATAACATCAATTTGTGACACTCTTTCTTCATGATTCTGTTTCGCTCACCAGTCGTGTTGCTCAGCTCACCAGCCATTGGCACGAAGACTACGAGACTTTTCGGTACCACCTTTGTCAGTTCCAGTCTCTTCGAGGCTTAACACCTTGTTGGCCGAGGACGGCCGGAAAATCTGGTCCGAAATTCACTGACCGATTATCGCGTAAAAACATAGCCAGATGAAGTATTCCGCGATCTTGAGCAGTATAGTGTTTCATGGCTTATCGACGAGCATTTTTAAAGCCAATAGAGCAGGAAAGTTTCAAAAAGGTGAGGGGTTTTCCTCTTCTTCTCTCCGTCTCTATAGTTTCCACAGAATTCGTTAAGGGAGTACAAAGGCTTTTTGGCATGTCTGCCTACCAGACAATGGACTGTAGGGGCTCCAAATATATTTACTCGATTTTTGGTACGAATAGATACGTTTTCCGGTTGTCTTACAATCTAATATTTGCACCCTCTAGCTAGCTCGCTATAACCTGTATCCGAGTTACTTTGCTTCTGACGATGATTTCGTCAAGGATACTAATTTGGATCATGTTACGAATTGGCGATTCCAAGGATTGTATCGCTGGTTGACTGAATATAAAGAACAATCGTGCTTGGTTGATGATTTGGTGCAGCCGACTATATTGTTCTTCAACTTTTTGAGAGCTTAGCTAACCTCGCAATATTGAGAGGGGAATGGCTTTTGTATTGTTGCTGTAAAAAATACAAATTTTTAGAGCAACAGATCTGTGGGACCTTTCACAGCCATTCGTGCTGTGCGTGTTATATTCTTGACACAAATGGTAGTTGGCTACTGTTAAGCGCCGTGTCTGAAGGTCAATATGAAATTTGAAAGCCCTTTTCATGACAGTTATACTCTCGGCGGTTTGTCATACGCTCGCGAGAGGTGTGGCCGTGAAAAAACTTTTAGGTGTTTTGATTGAGATTTGAACCTTACACCCCTGCTCTGTAGTTGTAGTTCAACGCACTTAACAATTTGGCCACGGCGGCGCCCTCAGGCTCAATCTGATGGCTATTAGGTAGTTGCTTAAACATATCCTCTACGCGCTTCGATTCGAAGAATTGGTTTCCTTCTCTGTTTCAAATAGTCTTGCACTCCAGGCTTGCAGCAAGATGCCTACATCCAGATTTTGCTCCTCTTGCGGAATGTGCTCTTCATTGTCCTGGAGAAGGAGCCATTTCTCTTTTTCGGATTCGCTGCAGCGTTTGAAGTTTTGAAGGTTGTTATACCAATGATTCTTTATCTGTTATGGTTGGTAATGTACGGCTCCGTAGACAATTGAAGTTTCACGAAGACGAATCCACAGAGGATAGTCTCTCGCTTGTTCGGTGTCTGTTCGGTTCTATATTCAGAAGAAACTTAAATAAGTCGGGCTGGAAATGGTGGCAACCTTGTCCTAGTTGTTAAACTGTTAACACAGCTTAACTCCGATACTCGTACCAATCAGCCAATGCCGAAGCCTATAACACAAATTACTCGAATCATTGGACAATTTGGTCTGATTACTGTTAGTCTTAATTCAATTAAGGTCAATTTAATTGCAATAAAGAAAAATGTGTTTGCATAGGGAATACTAATTCAAAATTACCCAGAACCTTTAATTGCTTCTTCCATGGAATACTTATACGGAGATTTTACCTCCAGGACATCTAGTCCATTCCACCACCCACCCCCAAGGAGAACAAACGGCAACAAAAAAAGAAAATGTCCTGAAAAAAAAGGAAACAAAATTGCTTTTAATACCCGGATGTATAATGTCACAATGGCAAATACTCATTTTAGTCTGTTTAGCTTTCTCTGTGTACATCTACGTATCTCGCAGCGGGGTGGGTTAAATGGATACGTATTTACCCACTGCTCTGTTTCGAGTCCTGCCTTGGTTAGGGCATCGTGGTGACACCCTTCAGCTTCAATGTTATTTAACAGTTATTTATTTTGTGAACGGTTTTAGTTATTTTTTTCCCACCGCCATTGCCACCGACATACCATATCATTCCCGCAGGATGCGAACAAAAGAGATGACTTATTCCATTTTTTATGGATGTGTCAGCTCGCTGCCGTTCGTGATGTGATGTGGCGAAGTGATTTGATTAGATACCCCTGCTTGGTATCTGTAAGGATACCACCATCCACGAAATCAACTGTTTGGGTGATTTATTGTTTGTGGATGTTTGGTTCACTTCTGCGACGATTGATTTGTCTTCTATTGTTTGGCAGTTTTTGAAGTGAAACACCGAACTTTTGGACATATCGGAAGCTGGACAATGCAGTGTACATATGTATGTACATACATATTTTACTTAAGTACTTTCACACGTTGTTGTGTATGGATTCTGAATTGACGTAGAATTGTCGTAGGCCTGTAGGCCTCCACCCCTGTTCAACTAGGATTCCAATAGAGTGTTCTTTGTAATTAATCGTTTGTTCAAATAATGTAAATTGGAGCAAATCTGGCAAACAAACACGATAGTAAAGGGGATGGTAAACAGTACTGTAGGTATCGTCAATTCGTTGTCTACAAAGGGAGAGTATAACGATCGGAAAGGATACCTTTCATCCTCCAAGGAGGAACTAAGAAATCAGAAAGTGATACATACGGGCCGAATGGATTAGTGTTGTTGGAGTTCAATAAAGAGCTGTTAAGGTATACTCCTAAGTTACTGCAATTAATCGATTGCTAATTACAGTGCAAAGGCGACTAATTAGGAAAGCTGATTAAGGCATTTAAAATTGGGCTTATTTGCAAGGGCTGTTTATTCTTATTTGCATACCGCATTAAGGTTGAGCTCGTAACGTTTGAATCTTATTTTAAGAAGCATTCAGCGCATTTTATAGGACTGTGAATGGCTCACAGTTATAAATACATCGAAATAGTTCTTGTTCTCGGTTTCGTGATTTTTAATTTAATCCCCAGAAACCTTACTGAATATTTAGACTTAGTTTAGATTAGGTTTAGGATACCCGTCTTTGAAAATGAAGGTAACGTTGCATTGTCTCAAAATGAGATGTCTGGAGCCTCAAGTAGCGAAAACCAATTTGCTTCTTGAGTGGTAAGTCGATAATTGATGCTACAATTAGAATAATTTGTATAGCCTGCCCGAATACCAAGCGAGCTGGTCACTCAAAAGTCATAAATTTAGTACGTGACATCTACCGCCAGATAACAACTCAAGTAAAGTGCGTCTGTGGGTTTACTAAAAGTTAGTGTTCATCGAGAGTTAGTTCTACTGTTTTATTGTTATTCTACATTGTGATGGACCTTGTGATCGAATCCTCACTTGAGTGCTCCTGGCGGGTGACAAAAGAACCGTGCATCCGTATGGTATGGATGCATGATCTTAAGTATGGTCTTAGGATAAGCCATAGAAAAACCGAAATGATTACAGAAATGATGACACCTCAATGGTGCGAGACACGAGACGGAAATTACCTACCGAATCTGTGTAAAACGCCAAGGAAACTGTATTCAATGTTGTAGGAATGTCATGCAAAGACCGGAAAATGACTACGACAGGCGATACCACGAAAAATGACATGGTTATGTCCTGTATCCCCTTGTGGGTCCTAGGGCCATTCTACAAATGGAAATGTGCCTTTGCTTTCTCCAACTCTTTCCCAGTTGCCGTGCTTCCTTCTCTACTGTTCTGCGCCACGTTCTTCTAGGATCGCCGCGTACCCTGCTACCTTGAGTAAGCGGGTTCCATTGCATGGCGTGGTTAGCTATGGACCTGTCACCCTTTAAGAAAGTATGTCCAATCCACTGCCATTTTCGTCGTCGTATGATTGTGCCTATGATCCGATGATGCAGGACAGAACAACCTAGCATTATTGTACAAGAAGAGCCGACACTAAATATGTAGAACTTAAATTCGTACAAAAGAAGAAAAAAAGTATAGGTTAGGTTATACACTAGGTATCATCCTTAGGGGCTCACCGTGATGCCTAGTAACTGTTTAGCAGATATCTTGAATTTGTGGAGACTGACATCTTAGTCGACAATTGATCATGAATATGACCTGTCTGGAGGGCAATATGTCATTGTATTGAGAGAAGATCGTTCCGCATCCGTATCGTATCTACATATGTATGTATTATTTTTGTAAGTACAACTCAGTCGAAGCTGATATTATTATTGGCTAAAGGGTATGATATTTTGGTTATCTATGGTAGTTATATCTAATAAGAGGCTGTACCGTGATTTCACAGCGGGCCAATCTATTTTTCACAATTCACTAAAATACGCACTCTGGAGATTTTTCCAATAATGTTTAGTTTCAAGACTTGGTTGGTTTGACCAAGTAGCAGCCTTAAAATGTACCTATACCATGACTTAGTTATTAGTATGTCAGACTATGTCACGGGGATTCGAGGTTTGAATACCAAATAAAACAAAAAGTTTTTTCATCACCTCACCTCCCTCCCGCAAACGTCTGACAAACATTCCGGAGTAAAACTATTTTGGAAAACGTCTCAACACAAAAATTCCTCTTCGGGCATCGAATTGAACATTTACTGTACGAATTAGAATTTTCATTCTTAAATTGATTTCGCGAAAAATGCGTATGACAGTCATTTTAAAAAGTGTCTATTTCTCGGTGATATTTTCAGCGATTTTATTTGAATTTAAAATTGACGACAAAATGTCATAAGGTTTTGTCGCTCGCACTTGTAAAAACATTTATTTTTTTTCAGATTTTCTTTTCTAACAATGCAGAATGTCACGCCCATTTTCTTAGGTCTCATGTCTAAGGCTGTGTTTATAGTCAAGCGAATGCGCGGCGCGTGAAACCCACGTCTTCATCAGCGAAATGCGTGTTTACGACAAACCGATTTAGTTTTAGGCTATGTTCACGGCGATGCGATGCGATTCGCTTCTAGCGTCCATATGGCGTAGCGATTTGGCGAAAAGCGAATTGAGTGACTACGAGCGACTTTAAGCGTCTGCGAGCTATGAAAAAATTGAATCAATATATTTTGGTCAGCTTCTCAAATAGTTCTACAATAGGACACGTTTATTGAAACTGTTTTATATTTATGATTTATTAAAGGAAATATTCACATTACCACTGCCAAAACTCAAATAAAAGTAGGCGAAATCGATGTGTCATAAAAACGTGCGATTTCGCTGGTGGCAATGTCACGTGAAATCGCGCGAAGATCCATCGCGTTGCACGACATGAATTCGCTTGCCTACAGCCTAACGCTTAAAGATGCAAGTATGAGTAAATACAACACAGTCGTGTACTTTATTTTATTGTTTTGCTTGTAGTTTGAAGCTTGTGCTTGCACTGTATTATCCTTAAAACAACGAGAATTTGCATAATCTGTGCAACTGTTATGTATGCGGTCAAATGGACGTAAGTGGAGTAAACGAGAGCAATCGGGATCCCAAAATTTAGTTATGGAATTTTGAAAAATGAGGAAGACATGGAGTCTTAAATCAATATTGTGGAATTGGTACAAATAAGATGGCTAATTCAGTTGTTTCGCATCATACTTTAGAACGCTTAGTGCACAGGGTTTCAGTAAGGTTACGTGCTCTTACAAAGTTTGTGAATTATTTCTAGTTTTACGTACTTGCGTTTGAAAACAATTTGCTTCGGGTTAAAGTACCTAATTTTCCATTACTCATAAATAGGGCGATATCCTGCAATGTGAAGTTTTATGTTGATCTTAGGGTTATCTTAAGTCCCTAGCTTAGTGACACAGACGATGGAGTTGACATAGTTTCAAGGAAATGAGTCGAATCACTTTTGATGCCGTATTCGAAGCGCAGTTTGTTGTTTGAGAAGCTTTCTCATAACAATTGTACTCTCGGCTGTTTGTCAGACGCTCGCGAGAAGTGTGGTGGTGAAGTAGATAAATTCGGTGTTGTCTATTGATTGAACCTGGAACCTTTTGCTCCGTAGTCCAAAATACTAACCACTTGAGCCACGGCGCAAAAGACAAGACCTAAATCTAAATACCTATGTGGCAACTTGTGGTACGTAGCCTAAACTACTACTGAAAAACTACTACTACCTCCTGGAAATAGAGGGGGTCCTCTTCACTAACAAGAGAACAATAGCACCAATTGGGCCCTTGAAACTCAATGGTACACCTTTCCAATTCTCAAAGCAATGTGCTTAGGTCGTATACTCAACCGAAAGCTGATTTGGAAAAAAAAACTCCCTGCAACTGCAGAAAGGTAATCGACATCTATAACTCGATAGTCTGTTAAAAAGGCGTCTACGGTTATTAATTAGGAGCTTGTGAAGCTCACAACATTCACATCAAATCTGGTGTGTTTCAGGATACACCGGTATCCCAGGGAACAAACTGGAGGACAAATTTGCAAGGACTTGATAAATATAACATAGAACAAGGCCAGCCAGTGAGAGATGAAGCGAACTGAACTCTGAACACAACACGACAATACTAAAACCAAGCAAGTCCTAGCGCTTAAAAGAAAGAATTTAGCTGTCTTCACGGGGCCTAACGAAGAAGAATGCGACTGTAACCAGAGGTAGTGGCGATACAGAGAGCTCAAGTCCCTAAGTTCTGCGCATAACGCTATGCTGGATCCCGGGACACATCGGTCCGAGAATGGTCCCAGAATCAAGTGACGGAATCCCGACGGACTACTTTGTGACACCGCCCATCGGCATCCTTTTCTCCAGCATCTCTACGGACTTCCGTAACGTGGTGAACGCAGCTTCGAGGCTTCTTTAGGCCCAATACAGCGTGAAAAGGACCAGAGAGCTTCTGTCATAGAGCCCGGCTAAACCTTCTCATCGCCTTCCTTACAGGCCACAATCCAATGGCGACCCACCTCAGAAGAATGGGTTTCGACGGCTTAAACCTGTGCAGAGACTGCAGCGACACTGAAGTGGAGGAAGACACGACACATTTCATCTGCAAATGCCCAAGTCTCAGCAGAATCAGACATTAAAAGTTCGGGAAGACCTTTTTCGACTAGCTCTCCGAACTGGTGAACATGCCCCCTAAAACCACCTTAAAATTAATAAAGAAAACGGGTTGGTTCAGGATGACCGCACCCGAGTACTAACGAGTAAATTTTCTATTTTTCGTTCCATTTTTCCAGATATCCCACACAGGGGACTACAATGGATCCGTTGAGATCCGAGTGAGACTGCTCCCTCCTGATGGACTGCAACTTCTGAGATAAATGTGAACAACGTGTCAGGGAAGCCACCTTCAACCATTCTCAAATTTATAACAATTTTGATTTGATTCAGAGATGGCCCTTAGTTAACTCAAAAACCACAGACGAACCGTGTCTTCTTTTTAGGTTCAAGTACGTATGTACGTTCCATAAAGTTAAAGTTTATGGCACCTACTCTTCGTCCATTCGAGAGATTTCATCTCAAAATTTACCATTTTTAGAAATTGCTGTCTCTCTTCGAGGTCAACAGCCAGTCTTTCACTATCATTTAATTAAAAATCAAATTGCGTCAAAGGATAAAGAAGTAGAAGCGAATGAAACTCTAGACAAAAGGAATGATTTTCAATCCTTTGATTTTATTTATTTTCCACGAACTATGCTAAGCATTCTGCATTTCCTACTCGAGAGAGTACAATCCTCAAAAAAAAAAAATACTTTATCAAGAATTCAAATCAAAAGACAGAGGAAATTATGAAAAAGGATGAAATGAAAACAAGAAAAAAGCATCGAGGGCGGGAGTGTTGTAACAAAAAAAACATAAAAACAATTCAATGAAAAAGTTTCTATTACTAACCATTGCTGCAGACAGGTACATTCCTAGCCAACGGCATAACCTTTCTGGTCCTACATTGTTTTTATTTTGCATTTTTGTTCTTCTTCGAAAGAACCATTTCCAAAAGGACATTGCTCCTCCCACAAGAGGATAGGTCCTTTCATTAGATAAGGCGGACACATACTTTTCATTCGAGAATCTCCATTCACCTAAATATCTCACACCATGTTGATCCCGCGCACATGTCACTCTGTCACTTGGAGCAAGCAGCAACACAACAACACAATGGTGTGAACAATTGTTGATTGGAGGGACGCCAGAAATGTACATCAACGGGAGAGTATAGTGCGCTCGGGAGAAAAAAGCTCTCAGGGAAAACCACAGAGAGAGTGGCAGTGAGAAAATTCTGGTGGAGTTGTTTACAATCGGATCCGTCAGATACCACGTGTATGAAATTTCTCCAATCACTGGAAAGTTTATTAGTGTTGCCAGGGTGCTTAGAAAAGGTAGTATGAGTAAAAGGATTAATCTACAGAATAAAATACACAACTGAGGCGTTACTTACTTTGTGGACAAAATATACCTCAAAACCAAAACGTGCCATATGATTGCTAATTAAATGTTTTTTTTTGTTGGTCATTAACGTATTTTCCAAAAATAAGTAAAACAAACACATCATGATAAACTATGGCATGAGTGAATCTCTTTAATTAGAAGTCAAATCGAATTTAATATCACATGTCAGAAGCAAACGAAATAAATATCTAAGGTTCACTAAATGTGTCAAAAATAATTAGATTGGCGAGTTCTTATCTAATGTTTGTCATTAAAACTCAAATTGATTAATATCAGAAAATTAATTAAAAAGTACCTACATATACACAGTAATTACATATTGATTAAATATAATTAAAAGCAAAGGAATCTGATTTAATTACTTGTAGATACGTAAGTACGTGAGTTCAACTCAACCGGCTCTTTATCAATTTTATCATTCCACCGAACAGAACGGCACCGGTCACCGACCACCCCTTTTTAGAAATTCCAACTGGAAAACGTTGAGTGAGAGATAATAACAAGATTCAAATGGAATGCTCTCTACCACGCATGTTGGTGGCCTTACCATGATGTGGAAGGAATCTTGCCGCTAACCGCCCTCAGAATCTGCTCAAAATTCATTGGAAGTTGCCTGGCGATTGGTGTTTCATCCCCTTTGCTTATAAGATTCTCAATTATTTTTATACGCTTTGCTGTTGGTTTTTTTTTGTTTTCCTTTTTCAATATATACTTTATCTCTCTTTCTTGCATCCATCTGCGACCTCTCTCGTAGGAGGAATTCAATTCAGTTTCGCTTCTAGTGTGCCAACTGAATTCCGTTCGATTCATTCGTCGAATAATCGTCGACGCTGTTAGTCGGTTGTCGGAATACGTTCGTTTCTTTGCGATACTTTCACCGTGAATTTGTGTAATCTTAATTGTTGATTAAACATTACATACAATAGCAAAATAATTACTTTGACAAATATTTAACCAAACGCCAGTGAAAACAAGATCCATTCATTGTTACCTATACATAATTCGAAATCAAAAATCGTGTGTATCTTTCTACATATGCCGGCTCAAATTAGTAATGCAAAATTCAATAGTAATCACAGCAGTCTAGTCTGATCGTTAAATTAAGTGTGAAATATTTTTGCGAGTGATATAAACAACTTGGGGTGAGAGTGATTTATACTTGTTCTGACCCATATAACGCACACATTGAGTTACTTTGTTTCGATTCCGCAATTTTATCAGTTTGCCAATTTGCTTGAATTTTGTCCTAAGTAAATAAACAAACAAGAGAAAATATACAAACGAAAAAGTTACGTGATTTAACGTGTTGAGTATCTTATACTTGAGAATTTCTTTTTCAAAAAAGTTCGCCACAATTGTCGCAGAAGCATCAATATACGTAAGTGTGCCACACTCTGTTAAATAAGTTATTAAATTGATTACACCGAACCGAGAATTAATTAATGCAACTATGTATGTATGTACGAAATACTTTGTATTTAAAACCGCAAAACTAATTATACCATGAGCCTTTGCTCATGTAATTGGTAAATTAATTTCGAACCAATTAGAAAGTAAAAAAATAATAATAAAAATAAAATAAATAATAATACGTTGAAAACAAGTATCTTGCCATAACATTTGCAGACGCTAATGTGCGTGCACGGGTGCTTAAGTTCAGTTAATTTCCTTCGGGTCTTTAATTAACGAGTTCTCCTTCATTTTCACTCACTGCAACTCATTACTCTGTGCTCTGTCTCTGACAAATGGGAAGCAGACAAACGAAAAAAAAAATAAAGATACTTGCTGCACTTTGCACAAGAGGAATTGCTGATGAACTCATCACGCATTCGAATCGAAAATGAATAATTTAATTAATTTAATGTAAATGTCATGCAAAGATGGAAAATAACAGACCTACAGTCTTTTTAGCACTAACGTGGTGTATTTAGAGAAAAATGTGTTTCATTGTATCATACGAGAGTTAGTTACAGGCGGATGTGGTTTATATACAGAACCTGTACGTACGCACTAAAGAAGCGAATGGAAGGCCCTACCAGATAGCAATGGCTAAGTGTACTTGAATACATTTGTTTGCTTTGACTATGCAGTACAAGGCATTTGTCAGGGGCAAAGATTTATAGTTGGTTGGATATTTTCAAGTTGTAGATACTCCACTCACCCATGGGCATGGACAGATTTTGTCCTTGGGGAGTATCAGAGGTGTCCATGTTGTATATTGTATACATGTGCCAATTATAGCCAAAGAAATCAGTATCATAACAGAGAACAGATAATGTGCAGCCCACACGGAACAGCATTTTTGTTCTATACAAGCCTTTAATTCGAGATTAAACATTCCAGCTGAACCCGTTCCTGATAGCTGCTTTCAAATTCAGAATCAAAGGTAAGACTTGTATGCACTACGTACATATGTACACAGATATGTATTCTATAGGTGGGTACGACTGACACCCGCTTTTTGAGTCTGAACAATTCCACCTCTGGGTCAACAATACCCTTTCTTTGCTGAGGAAGTTAAAAAGTCTAATTTAATGGGCAAAGTGCTACTGTCATGTACAACTTATGTACCATAATTTATATTGATGTTTGGCTGGCAGTAACTAAGTCAATGAATCACAAAACTATTATGTAAATGTCCATATCTAGCCTTTAGAACAAAACTAAATGTTTTTATCAGAATTTTCCAATTTTTCCACACAACTGCAATATTGCAACAATGAACCTAAAGATTTATTTGTCATAGAATGGAAATCGCATAAACTTGCTGATATTCAACAGAACTGGTGGCTGGAAACACAAAGAGTTTTAAGTTAAGGCAGCTCTGTTGCGTTCCCCAGACTAAAGTAGGTATTTAGGCGATCCTTCAGTAGTTTACTGCTCTAAATTTAGAGAAAAATGATTTCGTTTTAAAATGAGTCATTAGGATCATAAACATCCAGACGTGTACGAGCACTGTTTATATCGACCAAGAGGAATGCAAAGCTCCCAAAACTTCTTCACGATCACCCTACTAGACGTAAAAATTAAACAATATTAGCTCAAATTAATAATTCAAAAAGTTTGAACCTATTAATGAATAAATACTTTCAATTACTTTGGTTGCTCCCTGTCATAAAAAGTTTTCAGAAAATCCCAACTTTTCTGAAGTAATCATCGTGGATCTTTAGAGCGTATTCGATGATCGGAAAATCCGAAAGATCAGAGGACGGTTTTGTTTTGTTTTTTTTTTTTTCAGTTTCTGAGATAACAGGATATAGATTGCTCTTAGAAAAATTCTAAATTTGGAAAATTCTACTTGATCTCGATGGGTCATACAGATTATAGCTCGTCTACATGGGTGACTTCTTTGTAATGGTCTAACCTGATCCGTTTGCTTTTAAATGTCCAATAAAAACTTGACATGATAATGTGTCACGTTGTCATTATTGTTTATTCTTAATTAAGTTATAATTACTCACCTTGAATGACCAGTTAGCGCTCTCATTTAGACTTTATTATATGCATTACTTGGAAAAGATAGTTCATATTTTATCTTGTCAATTTGTCAAGTAAGTTTTACGTAATCTACACATTGCTTGCAGTAGGAAGTCATATGTTTTCTTTTTTAGGAAATGTTAGAAATATATGGAGGAAATAGTAAACTAAACTAAGAGTGAAAGGCTTTACAAAAATACTAAAGAGATATGGAACTATCTACCTGGTCAACGTTGCTTTGAGAATTGGATCGTATGTTCGCTTATAGGAGTACATAGTATCTTACTGAAGATCAGTTATATTGATCTTAAATTATGAGTCTCAGAGAAATATGTAAAAAGGAAATTCTAAAATTTAGAAAAACTGGAAGAGCTTTGAACTTTTTTTTTCAAAATTCATGCACGTGGACTGTGGTGTTGAGATGAAATCAAACTTGGCGCTATTATGATGGATGGTTTTTTTAAAAGCGAGATCGCTAGACGGGTAAAGCTGAATATCTAAGGTCTGCAGGGTCACACCTCGAAGCGTTAACAAAACTAATTGTGGTTCATTTTATTTCTCGAAAACGAATTTGATGAACTTGGACGCTTTTAGTGAGTACTTTACCCAACAGTGACTGAGGGGAACAGATACAAAGGATCAATTTTTGTTTCGATTTAAAATCCACGCTTTATGTTCACAATGGACCATTACTGATCGTCTTTTTGTGCTTTGCTACTTTGTAGCCAAAACTATTACCATTCTAAGGCAGATTACAGGGTCTACATCGGTCGTTATTATCGTTACATTTAGACCCAAATGCTGACAACTCCCCCACGTTCTGCAACTATGTATGCTCGTAGATCAGTGTCTGTTATCGTTTGTATTTTGTACTCCAACAATAGGTTACACCTGTTATGTTTAACTACGAATTGCTATTAAAAAAAAATGGTGCGATATTAAACTTTTCGTACCTAGTACCTTTATAATGTAATTTATTATTATTTTGTTTGTTAAAATTAATAATAAATTCATCAACCACACACTGATCAAATGAGTATAAAATTTAAATTTGCCACTGTATATGCGGGTGCTGTGATAAGTTGCAACCAATTTGAAATAAATTGTTTATTCCCAACTGCCCACACACAAGCTCTAAGCAGTGTACTGCATAAATTAATTAATTTCTAACACATTGCCATACAAACTAATTACGTTTCAATTACAACTAATAATGCACACACAAAGTTGAGATAATTATGTACAGAGAATGCAGCCAACTTGCTTTAGCTATATTGGGGAAGTCGTTAATTTTAAATTAATTGTTTTTCTCCTTATTCTTCGATGCAACTGTATTCCAGTTTCTCATTTAATACGTTAATTTTTCATTCAATTGCTGCTGCTTGTCTGCACTTTGCCGTATGTGAGTGGTTTTATGTAATGGGCAATGAAATACTTTGACTATGAGTGGAAAATGCTAATTCGAGTTAAGGCTCAGGCGTTTCTTTTTAATGACTTGATGGATATAGTCTGTGACAAAGATAATTCTTTGTATTCAATTTGAAAATTAAATAAATATTATAATCATATCGTTATGTGATTTTAATGAATCACAAAAGAATGGCATTGGAAATGCGGAATACATTTGCCACTGACTATATATAGTCTACGTATTAGATAAACGGATTTTAAACAATTTATTGTTGATATTAATTTTTCTTGTCTAGTGGTCCAGTTTGCGGATGAATCTGTACCTAAATCCGTGCATCTCGTCATTTAGTACAAATAAGTACGAAAATTAGTAGCGAAAACATATGCGTTTTTTGCAATGTTGGGAACCCTGAAAGTATGACATTTGTTAAATGTCATAAAGGAACAACAATTCATTGGAGGATCAGTAAATTGTTCTAAAAATTAAACTGACAGTTGATTAGATCGAAAATATTAACATAGATTGAGAAATTTTAGGAAAGAAGACGAGTAATACACCAAGAATTATTAAAGGTAAGAAAAGGGTAAGGTTAAATTTTCGAATGCGTCGGTATTTTTGAGCTTTTAAACATAAAGATGTCACTCTGTGACAGCTGCCAAATAAAAACTAGACCGCTCGAAAAAATGGAGTGATTTGCACATGGGCAAACCCATAAAAATTGAGGATATTCACAGCAAAATGGAGAGTTATTCACACCTTCTCGCCTTTCATTCGATGTAACACTACTAAAATTCCTTGTATGGGAATGCGTTAAGGATAAAGTGTATGCCAATGATCCTCCTAAAGACAACATCAGAACTGTTTTTCTCGAAATAAGCCACAATTGTGGAAAAGCGTTATGCAAACTGTTCTTAATTTGCAAGAGAAACCGAGGTGAAGATTTATCAGGTATCGTGTTTGACATAGAATGGCGACGTGTTTTTGTTTTTAAATTCCAGAAAGCAAGACTAATATTCGTTACTGGCTGTCATTGTTTGGTTATGTTTGGTTTTTTCAAACTTGTGATCCAACGCCTGATTGTTGTCATCGAAGATATTCACATATGTACCTGCAATCAGCAGCCATATGAGACTTCGATTAAGTCAAAATATGAGCGGGATTGAGTCACTAAAAACAAGACAAACCAATTATTCTTACAAATTTATTTTGTTTCCTTCAAGATCGGCTGCAATTGAAGCGTTACATGTTTTCCAACGAACAATCCAGTCATCCATACATATTGTATAGGCATATTCCGGGATCGTCTTCAGTTTTCTCCGCAAATTTTCTTTTATCTCTTCAATTGACTAAAAACGGGTCACATGAAGTGGTAATTTGAGTTTGGCAAACAGGGAAAAAATCACAGGATATCTGGACTTGCTCGACCTCATTGTTAGGCTTTTTGGTTAAAAAATCGATCACTAGGATGGAACCGTGCTGTGCTTCCATGCACAAAATATTACCTAAAATCTGGCGTTCGTGGAGGTGGATAGTTCTTGTGAAAGATCTCTCAAGTCGATGTTTTCTTCAGTGACTGCCGTTGCAGGTCGCTCTCGCGGCCCTCTTTGAACGCTTTGTACTACTCAAAAGCTCTTCTTCTCGCTATTACAGAGTAATCGTAGGGTTTCTCCAACATTTTCAACGCAAAATTGCACTCGCAACACAAAGTTTCAAACAAATAATATTTTTTTTTATAGTAAAAATTGCCATAGCACTCAAGTTTAACTAATTTTTTGGCTGCTAACAACAAACTAGTCCACAGATCCTACTTAAACTCAGCGTCAAAATAGATGACAGATGTACCAACATAGAAATACTTATTTTTTCTAAGAAACCATAAACGCGGTCCCTTTCGAATGACTCAGTCCCGCTAATAATATGATTTCATTTTGGTGGTTCAAGATTTTTAGAGTTTAAAATCTTTTCAGCTGCTCCAGGTTGTTGCTGATCAAGTGGTGCAACAAGGAAGGGAAAATCGCATTATAGTTGAGTGGAAGAATTTAAGAGAACAGCTCAAATCGAACGACATTTGCTTCTTTTTAGGCAATAATTTTTTTTTCATAATTTTCATCAAACTCCTTGTGTTACAAATGTTACAACTTACCGCTGTTACTTGTAATCCAGTCTTCCTCTACTCGATTAAGTTACTTGTTTCAAACATACTTACCATTCAGATTCGAACTGTCAAACTAGGCAACATTCATATAAATCTCTCAGATACAAAATATCAGAATTGTTTTCAGAATTAAATGCTATCTTTATTATGTACATATACTTTACTTCCTAACCGTTAAGTGACAAAAATAATAATTTGCAGAGAAGTGCGGCTCAATTGCAACTAATGGATCGTAAAGTAATGAAATTAAAAGCTCATAAGTTTAGCTACGTTAATACGTATTATTCAACTGCAATATGCAAACCTTCATGGACGAAGCATTAAAAACTTGTCAAATTGGTTAGTAAAATAAACTTTATGGAACACACGGAACGTAAACCCGTCCAATTACCTTAAATTTGTCTCTCTGCCTGTGCTCACCTAAACCTTATGCCAAAACCAACCCAATAATATCACCATAAATCTATTAATATTTTAATATTTAAAACTCAATGCATTTTGAAAACTTTCTAGCTCATAGTTACCGCCCTACAATCGCAAATGCAGCGGAAGTCTGCTTAAGAAAACGAATAAAACGCCAACGAGTACGTCTAATTATTTTGAAAAACAAAAATAAGAACAGTGATCATAATATTAACAGCAAAAAAAAACAACATTCTTGGAAATTTAAACCATACTGAATGGAAAACATGAGATGGCCAATAATAATAAACAAAAAATAATTCGTTTTTCGCCACCAACACACGCGCTAGCCCATGTTATCGTTGCTGGTATGAGGAGATAATTTAATTAAAATAATAATTGCTCATTGCAGTATTAAGTAATTAGACAAAATATATTTTTAAAAGCGATAAAACGACCTGACTCGTGTTTTAAATAAAATTAAATGTTGCTGCTGTCTCAATCAGAATGGTGTACGAGTATGTACGTATGGATTCGTGCAATAGTACATTTTTTAAGGTGCGACAATATGTCAATGCGAATGCTGCTATTTATGCTATTACCCCTTAAAAATTATATATCACTGCCACAGATGAATTCGATTGAAAGGGTTGGTGGAGAGTAGGGAGTTTTTTTCTTTCTTTTTTTTATGGGACACATTATTGTTGTGTTTACAGGGCCATTTGCACCCTCATAAAACGAACAATGTTTTCACTACACTTACCCCTGATTTAACGAAATAATAACAAACCATAAAAGCTTCTTAGCGTGGGGCTCGTACTTTTCTTTATTTTTTGATTTCTTTCTTGCGAAACCAGTGATTTATTTGAATGAACATTTTTCTTGCTTAAGACTGTGAAACCTGTTGTGGGTGAAACTTAAGGGTTGTAAAGTTGGAGGAATACGAGTATTGAACACAACTTAATTTAATTTTTTTTCACTAGTATGTACATGGATTACTTTTGACTGAAATTCCTAAGTATGTACACATGAACATGTAGTATATAAAAATAACACATAATTGCACATTTATGCTGTAGATTTTTAAATTCCGCATTTTTTGAGGTCATCGCGATACTTTTTAATGAAAAAAATGTTTTTTTGTACAAAATGCCCTCAAAATTTGGGCGTGGCGTATGATGTAAAAATAATTTATAGAGTATTTGACTGCCTATCAATTTTGTCTTAATGATTTCTTTCAATTTCTAGTCAAATATCTAAAATATTGATAAACATAGAAAGTGGGCGTGGCTGTTTCAAAATTTGGTATGACATATCTTTGCAAATCTCTTATACCTCCGATTTATTAATTTGAAGCTCAATCGCCGAAGAAATACCCGAGAAACAGTCGATTTTCAATATTATCGGTATCCGATCTTATGCCTAAATTAACCCAAATATCAAATTTTATCGAAATTGTTAGAGCCATTTTCGAGGAAATTAGTTTTTAATTGAAATCGGCTCTAAGTAAAGTACCCTTAATTTTAAAGTTAGAAAGAAAATTTCGATTTCGCCGGGAGGATGGATGCCATGACTACAGGCAAACAGACAGAATTGGCGGAACCACTTTTATGTACTTCTCATAGTAATGTCAAATTTGTTTAAAATCTCGAAATAAATATTTCACGAAACCGGATAGGTATATGTCCAAGTAATAATAAAATTGAACTGTTGCTCGTGAAGGTCGATAATATAAGACTTGACCACTTGTAGGAATGGAGATCTATGCTGTCGTAATGGCCATGAACTACATCGTATTGTTTGAATCTAAAGCCAGAGTGCGGTTCAGTTCTTGCTCAAACCTTTAGCCAGTTCCAAAATAGCAAATGCAAGTTTTCTTTGAAGTTGCTCGCGAGCCTGCTCTGACTCTTATCTGAATTACATGACGCACAGGGATCTGTCTCGAGCCTCACATGATAATTTTTTCAGGACTCGAACCTAGGTTCTCGGCTGTGGCTTCTAAATTTGTGTACACCGGGTCTCTAGGAAACACGCAGACTAATAAATGGTTCGGAAAATCTTTCAGTAGAAAAAATTGCAGACCACTCATTGCCGTCCACAGAGAGACCACTTCTTCAAAGCATCTCAAGCTTAAGTGTACAACATATGTATGTATGTACGACGCTTGTGGAGAGGGCGGCAATTTTATGAATTATTTCCTTTAAGGTCGTCCACTTTGGACATATCAACTGGCAACATTTCGTCGCTGATGTGGTGAGTGCAGATATTGCAAGTTCTTTTTCTCTAGAGACCCTTCTCGATATTCTTCGAAAGACCATTTTTGCAATTTTGATCGCCGTTTTAAAAATATATACAATATCATTGTGTATGCAATACAACATTGCCGAGCGAGAAGTGAGCGCCATCGCTGGAAACAGGCTTTGTTCGACAGACCTGCATAAACTTGCTAATTTTTCAGCAACTAATAGACGTATCTTCTGGCAATTCTACGGCCAGCAGGCTTTAGTATTATTGTGTCATCTATAACCATTTTCGGCGCCTAAGGTAGTCAAAGCAGTTATGGTTTTAGATGATCAATCGAACAACATCACAAACACTAGTGATTTCCTCGAATTTGGTGATTGCGTTTCGACTTGTTTGCTCAGTTGGCTTTGCTCAAATGCCAGAGTAGTGACTTAGCCTCTGTCACTAAGGATGACGAATGGATTTGAGTGATACGACAGGTAAGTAAATCCCCAACTTCAAATTAAAGAAAGAAGTTGTTGAACTTAATACCTAAAACTGATGCTGAGTTGGGTTCTACAGAACTGAGAGAAGAAAGAAGTCTTGCCATTGCTCAAAGTTTATATAACCCAAATCGAGAATATACAAATGTGAGGCTTTAAAACACTGTCCATTCTTCATTTCTAAAATCAGAAGTTCTAAGGATCTGCTATTTCATTTCGGTCTCCAGGAAATAGAAGAAGAAAGGTTCTCTATAGTGGTAGCTATCGACGGGGACCATGAAATACGTTTTCAAACGGTCGCTCTTTATACCAGCCAGGGTTCCCGTACCTCATAAACTAGTTTTCAGCACATTGACCTCCAAATGGGCTTTGTAATGAGTTTTTTTTTTGTTAAAACTGACAGTTGTTTCATTGATGCTTAGGTCCTTACTCTGTCTCCGCAGTGGCGTGTCATCTTGCTATTTGTTGCTTCTCGTGCACTTTCGTGTTTTCTTCACAGTTTTCGCTGTCTTGAAATCTGTCAAAATTAAAACTTGATTTACAATACGGATTTTATTTAAGCCCACCTTGTAGGAGTTTCTAGGTATATTAATGACTAAGTCAGCGCTCAGAGATCCGAATACTAAGTAGGATGTTTATTTTCTATCCACTACAACCTCATAGGTTAAAAAAAATTGTGAAATCTGTTGAGATCTATAAAAACCAAAAATACATTTAGTCAGTGGCGCTGGCGATACTCAAAAGGCGGTCTTCCCAAGCCTTCTTGCTTTAATAAATCGCTCATCCTTTATGAAACATGTCATGCGAATTTGTTTTATCTCCATTCGCTTGCGCTACGTACTTCAGTACTCCTCTGGTGCCTCTAAACGCCATACTAAAATGCCATCTTAAAGACAATGTGTCTTCGTTAATTACTATTTACAATTCCAGAATGAGGAGAAAAATAAAAAAAAAAACGAAGCGAAACGTCCCAAAGACATACAAAAAATCTGCGACCTCACTTAATTCGACGAGCGTGGCAAGCAACAAGAACTTCATCTCACAATTTATGTAATATATGTGTAGCTGGTGGAATAATTTATACAGTGGAAAAGAAATAAAGAAAAAAACAAGAAAATTCTTAACAGAGATCTTGCTATGTTTTGCATTTTCCGCGATGTCTATGTGTGAATGACGTCGAGCGGAGGATGAGGCATCGGAGCGGCTGGACAAAAAGAATAAAACTCGTAAGCGCAGTAATTATGCTGTTCGCTAATGGGAAGCAATGTGTCACATGCGTTTGGCGTTTGGCGGCAGTGACAGTCGCTTAAGTGACACGCTGACTGCCAGATGAGACAAATTTATGAGGGCGACACAGGGGTACAGATAGCTAGCACAGCTTTGAGACTTGCGTGGGATCTGCTGCGAATTCTTCAGATTTCTTTCAAAATCATAACAAGATTGAGCTCGTTCTCATTATCTGTCCTGTCATACTAAATTCACATGAGTGAGCAATGTTTGTATGTGGAATCTAAATCTCCATTAAACAAAACAATAATCTCTAACTTTATATACGAACTCGTATATTGCAGATCAACGAAATCAAAAGGGAAATGTGAAAATGAAATGTTGTTCTGCTGTTCGTTTGTGTAAACAAGAATCGTGTTAAACTGTGAAAACAACACTCCGTCGGTTTTAATGGGGGGCGCGACTTTGTGCTAGTTAGCATCCTCGCGCGCCCCTATCTGTTGATAGTTTAGCAATTAATGAGTTTTGTTTTAATTAGAGAAAAGCAGATAGGAAAAGCGTTAATTGGGTGCGGGAAAACAAAAAACCTATTAAATTGTCATTTCTCGGAGATTCAGCTTACATATGGAAATTCTTTGAAATTGTGGTTAAATGTATAGAAATACATATAGGTGTACAAAATATTTAAATATTTACTTTAACTATAAGTGCTGCAATTCTTGAGAATGATCGTTCATGTTGGAAATGAAATACCCTAGAAAAATATTCATACCTACATTGTATAGGGTGATCAGATAGCAATGATGCTTTTTAAAACTGTAATGCTTTAGCAGCTGTCAAAGTTACCAATGACATTGGGCTGTCAAAATATTGAGTAAGGTTTGCCATTCAACCATGCATTGAAGCCGGACGACAACCCAGTGAGTTCACTAATTGGGTACTGGAAATGTTGACGGAGGATCCTGGCGAAAATATAATCTTCTCGGACGAGGCCCAGTGAGTTTGGTTCGGTTTAAGTCATCGTCGAACTTTATTTCTTTCAAAATCTCATGTCAAGAGCGATATTAATCGACTTGTGAGCCTTTATCAATTGACTGCCGTTATTATGCGACTTGACACCACTTCATTATTTTCTCTGGCGCTACGTCAAGTTCTTAGTCTACACTATTGGACCGAGTCATCAAAAATGCTGGAAGCACTGCCTGCGAAGCTGAGAAGGCCGTTTGAATGATGTGCTGTTCTACACATAATGGCATGAATGGCTTCAAAATAAAGTCAGAATCAATTTTATTACGCACACTGTTATTGTTTTATTTAAACTTTTTTCCTATCGTTCTTTTCTGGTGACCCTATTCATCAGTTAGTGTACTGGACTACTGGGGGGTTTGAGCTACGATGCGGCAACACCACGAGCGTCTAATGCAATCAGAGAGCCTTTTTAAAGCTGTCCATTCGAAGAGATAATTAAACAATAATAAATATGAATGCTTCCTGCATTTGCTAGGTACATACACATATTGGTATAGTTTTACATGAAGGCCAAGAAAACACCAAATGTTTTTCTTAAGATCATTCCTCTCCAGGAAATTTCAGAAATATCCGAAAAATAAAAGGGCACAGTGGCGAAGCAGGCGAATGCGTAGAACATTTGATAGTTAGAATGTTCCAAATCTTCGGCAAAAATGTAAACATAGAGAAATTTCGAAATTTGTTATACTCGTAAGAATTTATAAAAACCGCTATTTTGTGAGCCAACTTTGAGGTTAGAGTGAAAATTTCGATTTCTCGAACAGTCACTTACAGTTCGCAAAAATGATGTTTGACAGGCAGTTCGATGGAATATAATCCAATTGATGTAATGTTTTTGGAAGAAACTTATCACATGCCTTGGCCTTAGTAAGCCTAAAGTAGAAAAATTTGCGAGAGTTCATGAAGTATAATATAGATGTCGCTAAAATATGGAAAATATTCTTCAAACTTTTTTTTAGACATTATAACGATTATCTTTTATGTTTGACCTATAAATGTCTAAAACATTTTTATCTATAACGTAAGTTGTTTTAAAAAAATAAAAGAAATTTCACAGTGGTGAAGTTGGTTGTGGTGGATTACCAAGGACGATGTCGATTTAGAGGTGAACAGATACCCAAGTACGTAGTTCGATTGCTTATCTCGATTTTTGTACTTTTAAATTTACTAGACTCACATAATTTTAAAAGGGCTAAGTACTCGTCCTGCGGTACTGTTGTCGAATCCATTTCAAACAATTTACTCGGCTCCCCAATCAAACAACAAACTGACGACACTTCAATTATGTTTACTGCCATGAAATTCTTTGCCACTCATCCTTTAAACTTAAATCATAATTACTAAGAGCTACGGCCCGACCGTACCAGCTACTGCCAGGAACACACATGAGCAGATGATAAAGATGATGTTCAGCAGAGATATTCCAGAAATTCAATACATTTACATGAGATAGACGCGTCCAGAAGCTGATGGGAGCACCCTACCATGTTAAGCCACTCCGCCCTAAAATTAAATATGACTTTTCAATCTCGAAAATTTCTAATTTAATAAAAACCCCTCTCGTTACATACATACTTGGATATGTATGCCATGAACAATCAGTTGGACACAGATAACATGTCACAAAAGCTTCCCTTATTCGAGTGTGCATCCTGCCGACGCGATGTGGGCATAGGGAACATAAAACTTCCACATACAAGCGTTCAGACGGATAAACGTATTTTTAGAAAATAATACTCGAAATGAATTCGTCTCACTGTTGTTGCATGCTCGCTTCAGTTCCGTAATGGCTGTGGCAATTAATTAATTGTGGCAAAGTGTGAAATCACATTCCTTTGCTGTTAAATTCGTTTGAAGTGTACCCCGAGTATCTGCGGCGGGTGGCCCCAGTCTCAGCCCTTTGAAAAGCACTACAATCTACAGTCTCAATGAATATTTATTGTGAGCCGAAGGTATTTCTTCCGCCATCGAAACGTCTGGCGCAGTGCTATACTCGTACTATCCACCAAATCCGAAGCTCTTCAGCGTTTAGAAAACACGTCAGTTCGCACCCAGTGGGAAGTGAGAACGCTTTGCAATGGTTTATGTCCCACGCACACAAGTATCGGTAGACTGTGTTTGTTGAGTAAATATTTGGAAAAGAAACAACACACACGGTGGAAATGTGTTTGCGTACCTGTTACACGTCAGGCACTCAAATCTTGACACCAGTGTTTTGAAATTTTTGACATTTTGTGAAAATAAATAAAATACTTGATGCGGTGTTGGTGCAACCAAATGGGTAGTCATAGGCAGAGAAGTACACATTTTAAAGGTTGTACTACACTGCACTGGAGTTGTTTCGAAGAGCTTCTGTAAAGAAGTATCAACAACTTGTGTACAAAAGGAACAGATTGAGCCTTGTACGTGGGTCGTACCTCAGGTCAATAAATTAATGAGAAGTGTTATTGTTGGATGCGGACTTGGAATTGAAAATGAGAGGCTGTTTCCTTTTCATTTACATTATTGTCTTGGATGTTTGAACGCGTTCGTCCCTACTGTCAATGTCTATGTTGTACCATATCTGCTTGGATATGGGTGAAGTTAGCTGCGTTTTGTTTGACATTTTAACTGCTTCCTTACTGTCAATATTTATGTAGCCCTTTGCTGGCCCATATCTGCTTGTATATGCGTGAAGTTAGCTGCGTTTTGTTTGACATTTCAACTCGACCATACTTTGTACCTAACTAACTGTGGAAGAGTAACCCGAAATGCCATTACGGCCACAATCATGGACTATTTGATCCGAGTTTCAGACCGGAGGGGTCAATGGCTTGTACTTCTTCTGCAAAAGCTGGGTTTACGTCAAATCGATATTATGGTGGCCTGTCAAGTTGCTCGTCAGGTAGATTTGATGAAAAACCGTGATGTCTCCAGAAGTGAAGTAGTCACTTGGTTGTCCATTAAACGTGGTTTATAGCTCGTAATTTTTGTTTGTCTATGGTAATAAGTCAGGACCAATATTCAACGCCAGATTTGTGGCATATCGCCGAATTTAGGTGAAAAGTGAAGTGAAATAGGGTTCAACGTACATATCCATTTGTACATTTTGTGGATGTGCTATACTCAGTCAAAGTCGTATCCGGATCTTCAGCTAGTAAAGCAAAGGTGTAGCTATGAGTGTAGGGATACCTACCTCTCACAGTTGCTACCGTTTTTGAAGATGGACAAAACTTCGTCGGACAAAACGAGAAGTAAATCAAAGGCCATCAAAATGCAGCCACTCAAATTACCGTCATCACAAACTGCATTGCTCGCATAAGCGGATAAGAGGCAATCATTCAATTATAGCGGCCGTATTAAGCTGCAGAAGAAACAACATGCACTCGTACACAAAATAAAAATAAAAAAACACAAAACGTAATGAAATTAAATTAATATAATTGGATTCGTTCATTGTCATTTGCAGTTAATTTCAGAGGGAACGCATATCCGAGCTTTGTAATAACCTCTCTGCACCGCATAATTTGCATTTTGCGGTCGTCCAAAATACGTGTGCAACATATAAATCCTGCAATCTGGTCCTGAGTGGGGTGGAAAAAATATTTACACGAATATATCACTTGCCACAATTTGCTCTACAAAGCATTTTCATTCGATTTGCACTTATCTGCACTTTACACTGCACTTACTCCAGTGCAGTGCATCTATCGGATATACTGTACGCAGCAAGGTGCATCGAAATGACCAATTGTGCATCCGCATGGAAATTATTTACATACTACTGGAATTCCAGCACTCAACCCCATCGGAAGCGCAAAAGTGAACATAAAACATTGCGGGGATGATATGGCTATGGATTCCAATAAGGGCTGCATGAGTTTTTATTCAATTCAGCAAACATTGCATCTTATTAATTTTTTCGTTTTTTCCGATGCGTATCTATGTATGTAGATACTTGTGGTATGTGTGTATGTTGGTTTTGGTGACTGTTGTCCAAATTTAATCGAGCAAGCTGAAGATTGGAGGGGTGGGTGGCTTTGTTTTTCTATGGAAATCGAACACCACCACAAAGAACCTTTTAATTAATGGACTAAGCAGTCAGAAAAGTAAATGTCATTTGACGACATGTGAGTTATTTGTTCCACAAAGAAAGTGTTAATTTTAAGCACACGGGGTATTTTGGTTTTTTGTTTTTTTTGTTGGGTGGAGCTGTTGACAATCCTTTGTCCATTCTTCGAAAAGCACTGTGATTCTGGTTACGTACAACACACTTGCCTGTTGTCTTAATGTATTTGGTAGAGTTATGCTTAAAGATGTAGGCTAAGACGATTCAGGCACCGTTTTACTAGAGACTATCTCATCAGAGAAGCAAATACCAATCGTCTAGTCATGAGACTAGGATTTCAACTAAAATCCAGCGAAGATCCAACCACACCTGAAACAGACGTGGAGTAGCCATCAGACAAGAACGTGATCTCCATATCATTCTAACCTTCACACGCCTTCATACTTTATCGGTTAACAGCAACCGCTTAAGCTTCTCAAGACTACCAGGTTAGATACCGAGGAGCTCAGGCATCCACTAGTGGGCCAAAATTTCAGTGACCATCGTGGTTTAATAGAATAAACAATCACCGCTTGCATTGGATTCAAGAGTAGAGGTAAGTGGTGTTAAATAAGACACGCATCAGTCTCAAGGTTAGGTGGTCGAGACGCCAAACAATACCCAACGAAGATTTTAGATGGTAACCTTCTCATTCATCAGACGAAAAGAACAGTGTTTTACCACTTACACCATGGTTTTAGGATTCCCAACCCTAATAGGTCTTTCGAATCATAGTTAAACTGAAACTGACGTCGAACAGGCAGCCTCACGGTCATAATAGATCATATAACAGTTCGACTTCAAAAAGCCTTAAACAGGCTTGAACTGGTCGGCAGCTTGAATCGGGTTATACGGTTGGCCTTGTTTAGGAAGGAAAAACCCATAAGTCAAGTCTGGATATAATGATAGGTAACGTCCTACACGTCAATTATATACTCCATAGTAGTAGAGTACGTCAAGGACTCATACTGACACCGCTGCTGTTCTTGGTAGTTACAGTACCAACATCTGGGTCGCGCTTGAGTCAACATTGGCAAACAGCAAAGACGAGAAAAGGGACAAATTTCTGAGAACCAATCTACGACTGTTTCGCTTTAATGTAGCATCTATATGCAGTTGCAGTACTTCGAAGGTGATGCCCGGAATGACAGACATTTTTTTGGTCCAAACGCATGCTTTCATCTTTAATAGAAAATGGGTCAAGAACATATAGACATTGCTTTACGACCCAAGGAGAAAGTGACCATGTACTAGGCACTACTCCGTACAGTGGAAAAAGCTTACCCAGGCCTGCAGAACTGTGGGTGTTTTAGAAGATCCGTACAACCGTCGTCGGGTACCCCCGAACTATTAACTCAACTATGAACAATTTCTTAATATCCGTTTCATTAAAAAAAAGAAACAAGGACCACTCAACCAGAAGACGTTCCAATTAACGATGCAAACCACTTCAACAATAATTAACAACATTAATTATAACTACTAAGATGGAATAATACTCCGAACACTTCAATCCTTCAGTCCATTGCTATGCAAACATGAAACTTGTTATTGAGTAGAAGAAATGCAAACATAATACACTTTTAATCACGATAACCTTTTGCAATTGCAATTGCATGTTCAACATTCTTCGAGCTGAGTGCTGCTGCAGCCTGCATCGCGCAGCACAGCACAGCAGCGCGGTGTCTTACAAAAGTTCAATTAATTAGTGTAAAATTCAATGCAATTGTGTAAACGAAGCCAGTACTCTAATTAAAGGCCCTCGCTCATTTAATTAAGTGACAGATAGTGTTTTATCGGGGTGAAGGAAATGTCTGATCGAACAGTAGTAGTTCCATGAAACGAGGGGACAATAATGGAACGCGGTTTATTGGACTGTGCACTCAAAAGTCAAGCATTTGGCCACTTAGCGAAGGAGAGTGTGTGCAATGCTCTCCATAGATTAAAAAAACTGGAACGAGTTCTTGGGAAAGGTAAATTACGATACACAAAAAAAAAACCAACGAGTCCTTACAACTTCATAAAAACTTCATTGCCGAGCAGCTGTGAGCAGCACATAAATCCTGCCAAAAAAAAAAGGTTCACCAAACAACATTCCGGCAAATAAATCTTCTTCCGGTGGAAGGAAAACACACCACCTGACATTCGGCATACAAGTACAAGTGCTGGCAGATTTGCTCCACTTCATCCCCTTTCAGTGTGATGCTGCTTGTCTATGTTGGAGCGTATTGGCAATAAATACCAATCAATAGCATATGTCACCCTCGACGAAAATTAAACGATCCAAATATGATTTAAGTGTTTTCGCAATAAATTTTCAAGGACCAACCGGTTGGGTTGTGGCGCTTATTCGTGTATGCAGTGACCGAGAAGTACACTTATCTGGACGTCCAATGCAATCCGGGCGAGACAATACACTTTTTGACAGCTCCATGTCATGGCAGGCATATTGAATGGGTTGAGGCGTGTTTTCGGATATCAAGTTGACATTCGAAAGTATTCAAAACCTTCATTGCAATGGGTGGGGTGCTCCAGGATGGATATCGTCCCCAGATCTGATTTTGGTGAAATGTTTTAGATTCTTGGGGTTGAACTTGAAAGGAGTACCTGTGGGCATACATTGTTGATAATTGGCAACTGAAATTGGGATGCACATTGTTTGAATTTCAGTAAATTTTCAACATTGTGTCTGTAACTAGATTTGACCAATGGGTTTGTAGTCTGAGAAACATTTGAACTGAAATGCTATGGTTTTGTTCTGAACGGATCACAAATTTTCATGTTCCGTGCTTTGTCAAATTACTTCGGTTTGCTATGATATGTAGGCTAAGAGAGTTGGCCATCTTCACAAGCACTTTATACTTACAATAATCAAGTTTCTCCACCAGTAGTAAACTCATGGAGTCAGTGTAAAGGGTGGGTCATCTAATGGTTTCTTTTTAAATCATAGGCTATTTTGACACTGACAGCTGTTTTCCGCTCGAAATCTTGACAGACAGTCAGTATCATACCTCCGCGGAACGAAATGAGTCACATTACGCTTGAACAACGTTGGAAAATATTGAAAACTTATTTCCAAAGTGAATGTAACAGTGGGCGTTACAGAGTCATGTTTACCGACTTTTTTCTTTACTGAAATTGAAGACATGAATTTGGACGACCTCTGGTTCATGCAGGATAGCGTGCCATGCCACACAGCCCAAATCGTGTTATAGGAGCTGCGATTTGACCCCTTTGGACTTTTATTTTTGAGGAACCGTGAAGAACCGATGTTATGCCAATAATCCGGAAACGATTTAAGCACTTAAGTCCAAGCAATCATCATCCAATCAATCCGTGAGCTACAGTCCGAAACCATCAACAAGGTCTTGGAAAATTGGAGTGACAGAATGCGCTACCGCTAGCGCTACAGCCAGCCGAGGCAACTACTTGAACGATGTTGTGCTCCATAATTAATGGGATGTTTGCTCTTAGTATTAAAGCCATAATACATGGAAAAAATTTAATTTTGATAATATTATTGCATTTTTGAAAAGAAACTTGTACTGCCCACCCTGTACACCTTTTTTAAAAAAAAAAACACAATAAATCCAAACTGGAATTCGCAGCCTTTAATCTTCGAATTTCCTTTTAAATCTTGCTTCAGTGATACAAGAAAGAACGATTCAATAGCTTAGCAGGCATTTTTAGGTTTGACAAAACGAGATCAGAGCAAGCAAGGTGAAGTTTAACGTGTTTCCCATTAGGCAAGAATTTCTTTACTTCTATCTGACGCGGAGGCGGGGGCTACTAAATCCCATACTTCTAGTATCATGTTCACACACTATATTCTTAACATAATATACATAGGTGGGCCGCACAAAATTTAGAGCGAGCAGAATACCAATCGCTTGATTGAGTGGACCCAAAATGCCAAATGAAATATCTTCAATCTCCGTATTTTTGTCTGTCAAATTATCAAGCAATCAATAGATCAGTTCACAAGTCGAAGACTGCACAGGTTGCATTGAAGAAGGAAGAAGTCAAAGACAGTCATTTTGCGCACTGACGGTTCAAATGTCAAATGTTGAAGTAGTCGAAAATTTTGGCATAATTTACAAATGTACAAATGTATTGTTTCTATCGAAGCACCTGCCAGAAGAACCACCAAAAATAATGATGATCTTGTCAGATCTGCTGCCCAGTCTTTGCATTTTGTGGTGTATCTGTTAGCAAGATAACGATATACTTAAATCACTGGAAACAAAAGAAACGGTCTCTAGAATTTACAAATTTATAAACTGGTAGACTGACTAACTAGTAACAGCTCTCTTAAATTGGTATTAGCCAGTCGAACATATTTTATGAGTGTGTCGAACTAGGTACACTGTCATAAAGTTTTCACTTCTTTTTCTGAAGCTATGTACCTCCTGCAGGTAAAGTTTTCCTAAAAGTTTTTCACGGCCCCACCTCTCGCGAGCGTCTGACAAGCATCCGAGAGTACAACTGTCTCGAAAAAGCTTCTCAAATAACAAACTGCCTTTCGGACACGGCATTAAACAGTAGGCCCCTTCCATTCGTGTAAAGAATATAACACGCACAACACGAATGGTTGTGAGAAGCTAGGCCCTGGGTCCCATCGACCTGTTGCGCCAAGTATTTATTTTTTTATTTATTTATGTACCTCCTGCAGGTACTTACTTAGCTCAAACAATCTTAAGTTTCCCTCATTCAGTTCAGATTATCTGTTTTAAGCCAAGTCGTAGGCCGGTTTTTGACATATTTAATGCATGCTATTTCAATGTCACATTCAGTTACTGTAACTTAATTTTTGACAGTTGTTACGTAAAGTACTCTTCTTGTGCCATTCGAAGAGTCTTCGGGTAACCCTGGATACATTCATTTTAAATGAACAACTTCAGTGCAAGCAACATAGAAAATTTAAGGCCTACCGCAATTTTCCATTAGTATTACTATTTTCCAGAGAATCATCCTTTCTATTTCCTAACCATCTTCTCTCCCATTAAACCGCCAAACAAACATCACACTTTATGGCACCTCTACAATTATTCAAAAACCCAACCGATAATGACTTTCATCTGCCAATATTAACCCGTTTGCAAATGAACATTGTCGCTCCGCACCACAACAGTCACGTTCGATGGGCTGCGTTTAACGTAATTAATTCCCGTAATGCGTTAGTAAATAAAATTCTCCATTTACCTCCACTTATACGTATACCTGCAGCAGTCAGATGGGTCGATCGGCAAAAAAAAAAAGAAAAAATCAGTAAAATCCGCCAAAGTGGAGTTCATCCATTGCACGTTATCTACAATATGCAAAATAAATTAATTACCAATTATCGCCCCCATCATTAAATAATGTACGTGCACTGCAACTGTTGTGCAGTCCAGCAGCAGCCCAGCAGCAGCAGAAGTAGCAGGAGTAGCAGCGGCATATTGCATTGCATTGGTTGAATCTCGTTCCATTTTACGTAACTTAGCATGTGCCTGGCGGTGCCGGCAGAGGGCAGCCCATGATGCGTGTTGTGCATTTTATGCGAACACGAAAAGTGTTCAACAGTCTGTCAGAATCGTGCCAAGAGGGGTTGATGAGGTCGCCGCTACAGCTCTGGCTGCTAGCACGATTTGATGTTATTACGCACGAACCTATCGATGTGCAAACAGGACATGTGAAAGGACATTCAACGTTACCATGTGTGTATGTGCATGTGTATTTTGAAATAATTAAATTTTTGAAAATACGACACCTCGTGTTTGTCATCTGAAACTCACCACTAATTAGTGTCATTAAATACGCTCGGCACAGCAACGTTCCAGCGCGAAAAACCACCGAATAAATACCGCTTTGCATACATTTCACTCGTACGTAGGAGGATATCCTTTCACTCCTTTGGCACCACACACCGTTTGATGTTGGAGTCCCCTTGCATTGCGTCGTTGCGTGGATAGCTGTGGAAATATTCCCCGTCAGCATTTGCCGACATACCAATGGATGGTGTCATTCAGTTATCCTTAATTCGGTTACTGCGGATCCTGCAACATTTTACCCAGTGGCCACAAATGTTGTTTCTATGGTGGGGGTTCTGTTTCCGCCTAAGTGCACATGTGAGATGTGTGTTTTTGAAAGGGTTGGCATTGGCATTGGCATTGGTTTGTATACGTACATACATACATGCTGTTGTTGTTATTCGTCCTCGCGCTGATTTAACGCTAAATTATGTGATTTGTTACTATGCATACATCCATCCACCCACCGGGTAGTTGTTCTATGGGATCGCAAGACAATTAGATGGAAAGCGGAGACGGAAGGAAAACAAGTAAAAAATTACAACGAAAAAAATGTGTCCCCCGAAAAAAAACAAATACTCGTACATCGACTATGTGACCCCCGAACTGTAGCTACCCCTGCTGCCTGGAGCCACAAAATAAACAAAAGAAAACTTTAGACAAAGGCAGAGAAAATTGGCCATGGCCAGGCCACAACTTGCAGCGGGTATGGCATCGCGACGGCGGCGGCAGTGGAACGTGCGGAAAATTCAAATTACTTGTATATTAATTTTTTTCGCAGTGTATTTCTTTTTTTTTTTTTATTAAAATTATAAAATGCTGTTCTAGGGCTTCGGTGGTTTTGTGTTTTTTTTTTGTATTTTGTTCTGGTTTTTCTATTTTATTCCCATTTCCATAAGCGTACACATTGCTTAAATGGTTTCTGATTTGAATTTAACTGCATGATGAATGACCAAGACCACCGGTCGGCCGCATAATGTAAGTTAGGGTAGCGCGCACGAACGGTGAGGTTTCCTTGTTTTTTTTTTCCTTGAGTTGTGTTTACATTGATCGCTGGGAGGGCACAGCTCCTTGGCATGTGACCGAAAATAATTAAATCTGACAATTAAAGGATTTTCGTTACGTATCCACTAGTTTGTTTTTTTTTTTCTCTTTTAAAGACAGCATTGCATAACGGGTTATACGTGCGATTTTCGTGTCTCACCCTTTGGTGTGGGTTTGTGTTGTGTGGTGGAGCCCTGTGTCCGTGAGTGTCCTTTTCTTAATTAACTGCAATCAATATTCAGATTTGTCGTGTTTGTCAAGTTGTACCCAACCAGCCGGTGGAAAGTGGAAAATTGACGGGTTTGGCTGGAGAAAATTGCCGGCTGACACGGAAACCACCGGAAACTAGTTACGAGAAATTGCCGCAAAACTGTCGCGTATACGAGATTTATGATGAGTTTAAATTGTTACTTTTTCTGCTGCTGTTACTGTATTCGAATATGTATGGAGTGTTCATAGTTCTGTCTATAAATTATAATACTTTTTGAGTGGCTACACAACATGGAGGTATGGTGTGTATTCAAAAAGCGGTTATGTTATAAAGTGCCGAGACGTGACTCAGATGGTTGTGCGTGAGGCTTTGAGTCACATGTGTCCCAGTTCGATTGGTCGCATTGCAGTTGAGTCAGCTTTAAGCGAGTGGCGGATTCTTGTTCTACATGAAGGTCCTGTGAATTTAAGATTTTATAGCGTCTGTCACTACTACACTACTGTGCTCATTTGTAAACCTTATTATTCAAAACTGAACCGTAATGCATCGTGAAAGCTTCGTTTATATTCGCAATTCCATTGTGTCATCGTTTTCAATCTGCGAGATATTGGTCTGAGAATGACAGACGTCCTGACAGACATGATTCGTCATCCACTTGCAAGACAGTACTCGTATCTACAGTCCTGAAATGATTTTTTTCCAGAAAGTTTTTCATTTAAAAAAATGTATGCTCACAGCGAAAGGGGTATCTAACCCTATCGACTTTACTAAAGTAAATGAAACAGATGGAGGGTAGATCTCTTATTATCCCAACATGTAGACTGCTTAATGCTGACAGTAGACAGGTGACTAGAGTAACACTTGAAGCTTAACGAAGTTACCTACAAGTTATAGTTTTGCATATCTTTACTGGGATGCGTTGACGTCGACTAGCTTCTTAGGGTGTGCAGAGTATAAGACTTTATTTCCAACGATATACTCAGGACGGTTTGCGACTTGAATACCGTCGATGATTGGTGTATTACCCACGAGCTGTGGCTGAATAGTACATACGAGTAGATACATAAGGTTCTCGCACATTTACGCTTTGCGTTATCAAATAAATTTTCTCCAAATCTTCCCTTAAAAAGTGGGTGTGACATGCTGCATTTTTCTTGTCATTGGGACTTCAGTCTACAAGCTTAAATGTTATGTCTAAAAAGTGGGCCTGGGCGACGATTAAAAAAATTTTGTTTTAACAGTAGGTACTCGATTTCTAGTAAAAATAACAACAAATCTTATATTTTTTTTAAAGTAGGCTGTCCTCAATTGAGATACCCAAATGGACTTAAACATAAGTCTAACTATACCGTAAAATTTGCTCAGATTCTCAAATGTTTCTGACAGTATTGAAGAGTGGTCCAAAATGTGAGGTTTGAGTCCTGTTTTGGCAGTAAATAGCAATCATTGTCACTATCGGGGCTCACACACATTAAATTTTCATCAAAATCGGCATGATAATCCAGAGTTTGATGTGTGTGAACGCAAGACGCGTTTACTATTCTCATGTGTCGGACCTCGCATGGGTTTTATGACCCATATTTAGTCCCTTTTTTGTAAATTTTCTTCGACCTGCTGAATGTAGAATTTTTGGCGACTCGCTGGCGGTAAGCATTTTTATGATGTGAATTTAAGAAATAGCTGTTTTCTTGGATGTCAAAATTTTTTGAAATTTTGGTTTGCCGGCTGAGTTTTATGACCGCAATTCGAATTCTTTTTTCTTGTATTTTTGTTGCTTAAAGTGTTGGTAATTGGCATTCTCAAGAGGTCGTCGACCGCATGTAACATTGTTTTGATATTTTGTTCCGATATTTGGAAGGTCGGAGGCGTTTTATGACTTTGTGTACCAATTTTTTTCTGTTTTTTTTTCTATAATTCCTCCTACTATCAGTGTTTTTCGGACAAGTACGTCCATGGAATGGTTTTTTTCTTGATTTTCTGCCTGTGGCGCGGATTTGACGAATATTTTTAAAGTGTGAACGCAACTGACTTTGGCTGGATGGTTTCCATCATGCCGCTGGTCATGTCGATTTCGTTGAAAATTGTATGTCTGTAAGCATTCTGAACTGAGACTTGATTTCTATGAGAAACACTTTTTCAGGAGTAAGCCACTGCCATTTACTCTGACAGTTCTAGCTCTGTCCGGTATTTGACAGCCAGTAAACTTAAGTTCCATTACAGCCGTTAATAATAAACGCTCTATGATCCAATTGTACATTTCCCATTTGAACTTGTTTTCGTCAATTATTTTATCAAATTCCAAGAGATTTATTTTTAGCAGTCATTGCTTCTAATCCCATGTTTAGGTTTTGCGGTATGATAAACAGACAGATAATATTTATTTTTATATCATTGCCCTTCTGTTGGAACAACAACTTCTTGAGGGTGAGCCACCTAAGTAAGACCTTCCTGTCACGCTTGGTCTCAGCGATTGTCTTATCACTGTCACAAGGGATTAACCCGTTGGTTTGACACTTTACAATGTGTCATAAAATTTTATTAATAAAATTTATTCTTTCCACTCAAGTCCAATTAAACTGTGCAAACTGCGTAAAATATATCCAAGTACGTGCACGAGCTGTCAATAACGATCAATTTTAACAAGTTCACGCTATTACGCGGCATGCAGGTCTCAATTTAAAGAAGAAAAAACATGTGTTCCTCATCATTTTACGAGCCTAACTGCCAGAATGCGATTGCACCAGCCATGGGACTCTCATCCCATTCCAGTCCTCTCACAAACAATGCCAAATTACAGTAAAATGGAATAAATGAAAAGAGTCGCTTGGCTGTATTCAATTTATTACATGAGCCCAACGGAGTGGGGTCTAATAATCGCAGAATAAATCATAATATGTAATATTGTAATATTTGTGATCCCTCTTCCAGCACTACCATAACTAATGTGGTGGGTAAACTGGTCCCAATTAAAAACGATTTACCAGTTCAGCAATGCATGGACGACAATTGTGATATTGTTTTTTTTTCTCCTCTCCTCGGTTCTCTTCTGTTCGACGTGTAAGTGCTGTCAAGTCGACCGCTTCACGTGTCATTTTTACTTGAATGAATATTTAAAAACGTCACGATAATTTAGCCCTTGTTCGTAGAAGACGAAAGAGAATAAACGAAAATAAACAATAATCAGTGTAAGTTAGTCAACCAGCCATGTGTAATTAGCTGACAAGTGAAGATTGTATTCACTCAGTGGTAATTAATATGACTGGGTCTATTTTTGGCCGGAATTAATTCTCCTTACAGCTGTCAATTAAATGTCATAAACATTAATTGAAAATCCATTGTTATGGGGAGGAATACTTACTTGTATACATTTAAGGCTTTTTACTTGGATGATTTGCCACAATAATTAACGATTGTTATTTGCTATTCACATTTACCGACTATATTATTATGGCAGTGGCTGTTTCGATTATTTTAAATAAGGTTAATATGCAATTTGATTTTCATTCTTATACGAGTTATGCAAATAAAATTGTACTCTAATGATGTAATTATTAACCAGATAGATTGTATGTATTTTCTTAAATGATCGACAAGATTGGTCTACTGGTGGTTTAACTACTAAACTAGTAGGTTGGGTAAGTCAGTTCTAGTTTTTTGAATTGGCTGTCATTTTCACTTGACTGTCACTTGTCAGTTCAAATTTGACAGTCGTTAAGAGTGGTCGATAACAGTTGAAAAACATCAAAAAGGGATTAAAGTTATTTAAACATTTGGTCTAATTATTGGGTTCAAATGTGATACGCGAAGTAATTTCTTATTACAAGTTGTGAATAAAGAAAATACCCTGGTATTGAGGCAATCCAAATCGTCGAACCTAAAACAATTTCGGTTCACCAAATCCTTATCCCGGATCGGTACGAAGGAGACTAAAAGGTATGATATTGTGCAGAATGGACTTGCCCGGTTCTTAATTAAAGTCTGTCGAATTTCGGTTCGGTTTGGTGAATAACGAATATTTTTTATTCCTCTGTATAGATTCAAGGACAGATTTCTTTATCTAGATACATTGTACATATGCAAAAGCTATATACAAAATTGTGCTTTTGTAAAATTCATATCCCCAGCGCACCGGTGCGATAGCCTGGTTCCCTTCTAAGTTTCCCTCAGAATAGCTGGTGCATTTAAAAATTAGATTAGAGGCATTAGGGTCGAAACGACTTCAGCCGCTGTGGGATGGACCATGTTCGATGTCCAAAATAACAAGTACTAAATGCACCAAATAGTCAGCGCTGTCCTTCGTACTACCATGGTAGGAAGTACTGTACCTACTACTATCGGACAATGTACTACCATTCCAGTTGGTACTCCAAATTTGATTTTGTGATTTTCATTCTACAGATATTAGATCTTTGGCAGATTTGTATAAATCTGCAAGTTGCTACTAAAACAGTCTTTCTAAACATAAGAGTAGTACTACAGTTCTGCTAATATTGGCTTTACTTCCATTCGATTATGGGAGGCTGCTGCGATGGAAAGACCGTATTGTACAACCTACATTTCGAAAACAAACAAAAAACATGGCCAAGGCTTAGATAGTCCGATCACAAGTATTAGTATAATACGTTGCCATTCACTGGTTTCCTGTATGAAAAGCCATTTTACCGACCTATGCTTGTTAGTCCTCATATTTTTACTTGATATTCTCCCACTTGTAGACAGAGAACAATATTGTTAAACCCTGTAACTTTTTAAACCCATAATCAAGTGGTTTTTATATTGATTTCTCAATGTGAACTAGGGTAATCAAATGCAGTACTAAAGGCCATGTCGTCTTACATATCACCGCATTGTGGTTACAAAACCACGCAAATTGATACTTTTCGTATAAATTAACCTGATTAGTTTGAGAAATCAATACCTACGAGTGCATACGCCTTCTTTCATAGAAATTCGCTTGAGTGGTCTCCCACTATAATCGTTTCCAATATCGCTTTTGCATAATAGATGCCACTTGAAGGGGCTAAAACTGTCAATTTCCCATCGGGCAATGCACGACCATTCGCGTTAGAAAACCAACAACGCTTCAAGTATTCCATGTATCTGCACATGACATATACTCCAAAAAGATATTTATTACTGCATTCCCGACCGCAAAACGTTGCTGACCACCGCGCGCCATCTGTACAAACAAAAGACCCACTCCACCGTTCTGATTCTGATTCTGATTCTCATTTAGTCATCATCGTTTTATGCTTCCCCATGGCAGCATACGCGGAGAACACCACCAGCAACTGGGGGTCGGTTTATGGACGATTGCTTCATAAAAATTCAATCAAATCAATTTATGCAAATTAATCGCTCGGAAATCGGCGCACACATGTCTAATTCAATAAGCGACAGCGACGAAGCGGCGAAACCCTTGTTTGGAAGCCACTGTGTCTATTTTTGTGCATAGATTCCGGTACCAAGTACATGTGCGGGATTCCATGAATTCGACTTTGAGACTGGAAATGATTCGTCGTAAAGTAATTAGCACATTCCGTACATGTGGCTCTCTCCATCTGACTGTCAGTCACAAGTTTGCCACATTGTGTGGCCAGGCCAGGCCAGGCCAGCCTAGCCCAGCAGACATCATACATAATGAAGACGAATGCGAGAATGGTCATAAGTTCTTGGCCTGCTCGCCGCTAAATTAGCAAATAGTAACTCGAGTGCCGTAAAAGTGGCAAATGGGGACATCTTTCTGCTTAATGCTCGCCCATAAATGTGTTTAATATGTCCATTGCACTACATCCAGTTCATTGCACTTTAGACTTAAAAAACAAAACACAAAACGAACAAACATACTCGCTGAGCGTAGTGCAAACAGACCCGTGTGTGTGGTGTGTGATAACCATCGCATAGTGCACAGACAGCAATTAAAACACTTCCAAAGCTAATACTTCGGCTGACGTAGACATGATGTAGATAACTGGTACGAATATCATCCATTTATCCATTTGCCATTTATCCGTATAGCCATTTGGCCATTTGGCCATTTTCGAGTTGGGAGCAAGAAAATAAAACCAACGAATTGGGAAAGTATCCGCGGAATGCGAAGTATCCTTCCTCGTCGTAAAGTATGCACACCAGCGAACCTCAGAATGCACAATGCATGCCGGTCCGACCACGGTGGTGGTGTTCCATTGCAGGCAAGTTTCTGCCTGAAAAGGCCGAAGGTATTTGCCATGCCCGCCTAGGGCTGGTTACAGAAGTGACAGTAGTACATGGAGTGCAGCGGCTGAGATTTTGACTTCATTACTTTCGCCTGAGTGCGGATGCTCTTTGTTTCCCTTTGACGCAATCACAAAGTGACTTCGCCCGTTATGACATACTGAATTTGGCCAAAGGAAACTTTCGCAACATTTGTGTGAAATCAAAAAATAAAAGAAAAAAAAAAGTACTTTTGTCGCTGCCCCCTGTGAGGTTTGAACTCACGACCCCTGGTTTACGAGACCAGTGCTCTACCACTGAGCTAAAGGGGCTCGATGGTTTCGTGTGTCCAAGTTCGCATATAGCAACTTTGCTTGTACCGTGTGGACTGTAGAGAAGCTCTGGATGTGTTTGTTTTGCTTTCAACTTGTGTGCGTGGCTGGCGAATGGTGTAGATACAAAACGTACTCAAGAGCACTCTTCTTGGTGTGCGCGGGAAAACTATTGTCTGCGAGAAGGCGAGTTGAGATGTGTGGTGTAGCTGCGTCGGGTGGCAAGATTGGATTATTAATTAGATGTTGGAGCTTAGAAATATGAATTAAACTGCACTTGAAGTTAAGTATTACATGTGACAAGTGTATTATCGTGGCTCGTTGGTCTAGGGGTATGATTCTCGCTTCGGGTGCGAGAGGTCCCGGGTTCAATTCCCGGACGAGCCCAAGGTCTGTTGAAAGCAGTTGAGTTTTTTTAGTTCTTCTGGGCGAGCTTGTTCAAGCTGCGCGGACACACATCCCCATGCACAGCTAGAACAAAAAAAACCTTGGTAAGAACGCTTCTAGCTTGAGCCTAGAAGTATGCCGGCTTCGTTTTTTCCAGTGCAAAAAATCTGGTGGGCAGGTGAACGTTCTTATGCTTCATAACCAACAATAGAACTTGTGGTGCACTGTTTTGCTAACTTTTTACCTATATAGCCAGGATAGCTTTCGAGAATATTGTTCGTTGAATAAACCGAACTTAGTACACAGGTGGTGGTACTGGATGAGCCTGGGTCTCAATCAACACGCGTCTTTAATTAGCTCGGTTCTTCTCTAACTGCTTTCAGTTAAGGATTCCAAGTTGATTGAGGCTCCCTTCTACTTTGCAGCCAAGCCCTCTACTACCTCTACTGCGTTGTTATCCAATCCCATCCTCTAAAGGTTATGAATAGAGTACCGACTTTCTTTAAATAAGTTCAGGATTTCCTTGTAGGAATCGACTAATTCTTTGGATTCTCTGAGCCCCAGAATATTTTTCCTGATAGCCAGTCTGTAATCACCGCACAATAAACTTCTAACTCTATCAACGTCGATTCCGAGCAACCAATATTCTCGTTGCCTACAATTTCCTATTGACCAAGGACCCAGCCTATTAAACTAAATACCTTTTGGAAAATAAAACCTTGGGCAGATTTAAATGGCCTGAACTTTATAGTTCTTTAGATTTTGGTGCTTTGTTCCCCAGCTCCAACTCTAGATTTCATTCTCGATCCGTGCGAACTCCAGACTTGTTATACCGGTCCGGCATTGCAACACCATTCAACTAAACTTCAAGGTTTAGGAATAGAGTTAAATATTTTCTAGGTGTCGAAATAACCTGGTTAGTACTTATTCAAGATCTTCAAGTATTTTAGCTGTAGTTCACAGCTCACTGACATTAGTGTTAAGTTAAGTTATTTATCTAGGATGACGCCGAAACGGAATAAACCAATATGATGCTCAAAATCCGCCTTCAAGGATTGATAGAAACACATTTTTTTGCACCATTTTAACACGTTTGTAAAACTTCCCGCATGACACTAGAAATGATAAACATTGGTAAGTCAAGACTAAAAGTTTGACGATAACTAGTTACCACAACTTCGGAGGAACGACTCCCTTCTACTGGACAACTGCAGTTACAGAAACTGACACTCCTTTGGAAGACGGATTTATAATTCGACTTTCCTGTATTGTCCTGATTCATTGGTTGGTCGAGGGATGATGACATTAATTAAAATAAAGAAAATCGAAAATACGAAAAAATGTCGAAAATCAGTTTTGGGAATCTTGATTGCAAAACCCTCGAATGGGACAGAGTCTTGAAAATAAGAAAAATGTCGAACGTCCAGATCTCGATACATATTTTCTTTTGTAACTTTGAGGAGTCCTCCGTTTAAATGTTACATAATAAGGTAAAGACTCGTTTCAAATGTTAACTTTTTTGAGACTTCACAGCTTGAGACTGTTAAATGACTTTGGGACCACGATATCTATAGCTATAGGGGAACAATTTGACCAATTTATCCATTTTCGTCCGTAAATGCATTAGTTTCTGGATTTTTTATTCAAGATCTTTTTTTGAGATTTTTGTTTTCTAGATTCTTGCTTTCTAAATTTTTTTATAGATATCGGGATACCGTGCGTCGTCTCATCTTCAATACCTCTGCTGTTGGTTAATCGTATTGTCGGGCCCTACGTAGTCGAGGAACGCCCATAGAGCATAAAGATGGAAAAATTATGTTTTCGCTTTTATACGATTCATCCTTTAGTTGTTTTTTTAACAACAATTGTCGTAAAGTGCAATTGCATCTGATATTTTGTTCTCTCAGACATTGGTTTCCACCTGTCTCCCCCACTATACACGTAAATATCTTCAACAAAATTTGTTGACTCCTGCTTAAATGCAAATTTTATTCCTTTAAATAAATAAACGGAACTTATGAACTCTGGTGTATCCTGTAATTTTTTTTTAAATTCGACGACCTGCTAGTCGTTTGTAAAATTGACAGTCAAATGTTGCATATTTTCAGGCATTGACGTGACAAAGTTAAGATAATTACAGCCGCGTCGATAGTGCAGTTCAGAGTGATCACTAATAACAGTTCTTGGAAGTCTATCTGACTGATTGAAACGACGCACGGTCTGAATGTTAAAAAGTTGGGTTATCTGGCGAACAATTAGGAATGATATACACAGTCAGTGGTAGACCTTTTGGTCTGCAAACTTATCCGGCAAATATCTTTATCGTGCAGCAATTCTTTCATTATTTTTCCAGAAAAATTCTTCCAAAAAATATTTGGTAAAATTAAAAAAGCCTCCTTTCCGTTGATGAAATTAAAAGAATGACCAGTAGCTGCATTCAAGTGGAACAACACTTGAGAAGGGTTGCTGTACAAAATACAACATTTTAATCGGCCGTAAGGACCTTTCTTTCTTCCGATTCCATTGGAATTCATATAGCCAGACTGGTGCAAGAGTGGGGACTTTAGGAAAAAGTTCACACAACTTCCGTAAACATTCATAAATCATTCGACCAACAGAAACAAAAAAGGCTTCTTTCTTTCTATTTATTTGCTCACACATAGTCTGAACTGAACCACCTCCTTCCTCTACTGGAGGAGCAGCGAATCAACTTTATGGCTGCGAAGGCGAAGAATGTGCCTCATTCTGATTTTTTGCTCGGTAAAAGATTACAAACTAACCCGATCCGCCGCCGTAACACGTTTCGATTGTTCATCCCCACGGGATGCCGGGGTAGTGATTGTAGTGATGTACGACATTTACGGAATGGTGGTCAGCAACCAACTGCTGTTGGATTGTAAAACGTACGTACCAGCGGCAAACTTTACCGAAGGGATGAAGTTGTTTATGGAAAATCCAAAAGCCCCAACTCACGTTGGCAATCAAACTCTCAAGAACTTTGTTTTGCTTCTTTTATTATCTGCTCGAGATGTGATGACACTTAAATCCCTTTTTTCTAAAAGGGTTTGTAATTATTTTTCAAGTTGAGATCTTTATTAGCATCAGCTCGTTGGAGCTGTGATTTATAAAGCGAAAAACCGCCATTTAATCCCTTTTAGATAAATCTTATTTTAGCGGAAAAAAGCGACGCTTTACACGATTGTTGCTCCTTTTATTTAAAAAGAAAAGCCGAAAGGACAACTCGACGGATTTAATTAAAATGACTCTGGACCATTTGCACGAAATGAATTGCAGTTCCTTTTAATTTTTTAATTACTCCCTTGAGACGCCTAATTGAGATTTTGTTTCTTTTTTAAGATGATGACGATGGACGTCACCAAAACGGAACCCTCCTCGGGTCCTAATAATCCAAACAACAATAATCAACTGTGCGCCGGGTGTGGTAAACACATTCAGGACAGATATCTATTGCGAGCTCTCGACATGCTTTGGCACGAGGATTGCCTCAAATGCGGTTGCTGTGATTGCAGACTGGGTGAGGTCGGTTCCACATTATATACCAAAGGAAACTTGATGCTTTGCAAGCGGGACTACTTACGGTGAGTTCACACTTCACATTGGCAATTGTGAGTTAAACTAAATTTCTGGTTTTCATAGATTGTTTGGCAACACGGGTTACTGCGCTGCTTGCAGTAAGGTTATACCAGCCTTCGAGATGGTAATGAGGGCAAGGACCAATGTCTACCATCTAGAGTGTTTTGCGTGTCAGCAATGTAATCATAGGTAAGTTGGCCGACTCCGTATAAACAACCCGTTAGTGGGATAAATCCCTTTTTAATCTGCCATAAAATAATCCCTCAATAGTCCTTTGAATTTTATTACTCTCTGCCTGCATTTATATTTATTATTCAACCCTTTTTTATTGCCATTTCGATTTGTGTGTACCGGCCACCGGATTGTATTGTTTTCCGAAAAGCGGGGCCGCCGCATGGAGCCAATCCGTAAAGTGGTAAGGCAATGCGGGGCTACTGTACCAGCCCCGTGGGTGCACTAATGAAAAATCGCTGAATTTATTTCGGATCCAATTCTTGAAATGTCACTCATGAGAATATCGCAATTCGGCAATTGAATGGCACAGGACGAGCAGCCGGGAGCAAGATCCGCATTACAAATTCATACAAATTGCTGCAGTTTTCTGCTATAAAAACTAAATAAAATATTTAAATTGAAACGAATCGGTCTGGTGGCCCATTGTGTGTACATACCTACGTAAGGTACTACTACATTGGGTAGTCGTCGGTAGTCGAGGAAAGGCCACTCAATCGTATGTTTGCTTTCATTCAGGAGGAAGATATTTGTATGAGTGTGGTTGATATTTTTCCTGTTACCTGTACACTGGTCACAGCTAATCAATTTTTAAAAATTAATTCAATTGCCATGAACTCATTGAAGCGTTTCAATCAACATGCAGTCAACACAGTATCAATGTGGGGGCGGATCGATGACGGCTCTTGTCGTGTTAATTCAACATGCGGGCATGCATACCTTCCTCCGCCCAACTCCTTTGAAGCAAAGTTTGCATAATTTTGTGACGATAGGGGCGCGTTGATGTGATGCCGAAACCAAAACCCACATGTTACGAAATTCCTTTCGGGACGAATATGAAAAAAAATGGTTTTTTTTTTGGGGGGTTTTACGAAGCAAACGCCCAGCATTGTCCTGCCACATGTTGATACACAGATCTATGGTTTGTTTCTTTATTTTAGGCAAACTGTCAATCGATTTTAAATCAAACCATTGTTTTGCACAGTCGTGGTTGAACCCTTCCGGGGGTAAACGGCTCGAGGGGTGAGAATTTCTCTTTTTATTTTGAGTCGTAGCGGAAATTACAAAACGGCTTACAGTCTAAAGGAGGGGTCTAACGACGGCAATGACTGTAACAACTGATTCTAAAATGCAGATTTGTAAAAAGGACATTTCCGGTGAGTGTCCCTGACGGTAGGATGGGTTATATTGTAAGCAGCCAGAACAAAACAACAAAAAAAAAAGTCCATTTCACGGACAGATCCTGAATTATTTATCCATTTAACTTTGTCTGTCGCGAGGTAAAGTTGGTTCGTGAAACTTCTTATTCTGGGTGCAACATGTCAACTATTAGACATGAAAAGACAGTTGGAACATGTTTATCTCGTTCTTCGTATGGGGAATGAATATGTATTAAGGTGACTTGGATGCGGGCATTGTGGTTCAGTGGTTCGAGCATCCGATTCTCAGACAACACCAAAAAGTTCTCTCACGGTATCAAATCTCGCGAGCTCCTGACAAACGTGCGGTAGTACAACTGTCATGGTAAAACAATTGCAGGTTCCGTCGGCAAGAATCCGAAGCCTACACTCTTTACAAATCTGATACCAATTACGAAAATGGTTGTGTTTTATGGTATCCCGTTTTTCTCTTATACTGGCTGTTCATACTAGGTACTGGATCTTTATGAAAACGTTTAGGTTTTCCTTCCTTCCTTCCTTCGATTGAAAGATCGGGAAAACGCGTATCTTACGAAAACTACATAATAAGAGTGGATGATGGCAGATTAGGATCTATGTATCTGAAAATGATCGTTTTATAATGATCAATTCTAAAATGGTTCTCCTTTACATAGTCTTCCCTATCATCAAAAATAACATTGTTTATTGTTTATGTTTTATTTTTAGATTTTGTGTTGGAGATCGTTTCTATTTGTGCGAGAATAAAATCCTTTGCGAGTATGACTACGAAGAGCGACTAGTATTCGCTTCGATGGCGAATCATCCTATGCTCAAGCGTCACGCCAGTACCATTGGACAAAACTCACCTTCCGCAGGCGGGGGCGGTGGTCTACTGGGCGGCGCCAATGGCCAGGTTGGAGGCCAGAATGGACCACGCACACCCGGTGATCACAATAACAATAATGGACCTCAAACTCCCACCAATGGCAGCCCATTCGGAAACCCTTCACATATGAAGAGCGCCCTCGGGGCGTCCAGCTAAAAAAAAGCCCACGATGGGCTGCCAAAGCGGTACCAAAGAAAATTTTATGCTCGGGACTGACAAGTGATTAGTCAGTGTCCTGCATCTGTTCAGCAACAAAGGACACATTTGTTATCGGACCCCAGAGGAGAAATTATTTGATATATAGTTAATTTTTTCATTAATTTAATTTATAAGAAAATTTTTGTAAATATGAAAATGATTAATGTGCAATGCTCGTTGGGGTTAGATTATAGATTCTTCATTAAAACTTCGAAAAGTCTGTGCCAAATATTACTATACGAAAAGGAACATTTTATATTTATCATCCCCACCGAAGTTCAACTGTGAAATCCTTGATGTTTTTTTTTCCTTTTATTTAAAAAAAAAAACTCGAAGCTCATAAGATTCCATCTCGGTCTCTCTGTGAAGGGACTGATTCAATATTTAAATGTAAATAGTTATGCTGTACGTTGAATTGTTATTTATTTTTTAAGTTATTCTACGAGGCTGCAAAATATTCGTATGTAATGATAATTATAAAATATGTAACAAAAAGGAAAAAACCTACTTGTTATTCTGGTTGAAGAAAACTTTTTTCTCAGTGTAAATTAATTGGTAGAATACCGAAATACACTTTAAAAAATCTTGTATATACATAGATAATCAATTTTAAATCATGTGTAAATCATATTCGTCATTCAAATCAAATATTAGTGTATCAGAAATACTCTTCAGAGATTAAATTAATAATAAAATATTTTATTCAGTAATTTTATAAATAAAGATGAAAATAAAGGGTGTCAACCAATACCAGTGTTGTGCAACGGAAGGAGTTTTAAAATGTGTACTTCACATCTATGAATATCCATACCAAAGAAAGTCAAATGTTTAGTATTCATGCCTACTATGGATATGAACAAATTATTTAATTAATAAAGTAAATAATATGCAATTTAAAAGAATATTAATTTTGTTGTATTTTATTTCACCGAACTGCATTCCGGATTGGGATACAACAGGTAAGTATTGAAGAACGTGGAAATGGAAAACCGCGCAGGACTTTAGTAATAAAAACGGTAAGTTGAGTAGCAAGTTCATGTGCCCCATCATAACGTTTAATTTGAAAACCCTGTTTCCCTGGGTAAAGATTTCTAAACTAGCGCCTGAACTAATAGATCTTTTACTCTGGGTAATCCTGAGCTCTGTCGGCATTTTCAAATGTTTTACGTTGCTTTTCATTTAGGGTGTGGATTGATTTAATCAAGCGTGTTGTTCTTTAGCAACAGTTGGCAACAGTAACTTTGAGGTAATTAAGGAGTTTACCTACTTCGGAGTAAATATCACCTCCACGAACGACACGCTATTGGAGATTCGGCGAAGACTTAGGCTAGGAAACCGCTTCTTCTTCGGTTTGGCTAAGCAAATGGGTTCAAAACTTCTAACTCGGAAGACGAAGTGCGTGCTCTACAAAATATTGATCCTGGCAGTTCCGCTACATGGAGCCGAATGCTGGACGATAAGTTAGGAAAGCAGAGTAGATTTTGGGCACTTTCGAGAGAAAAATTCTTCGTCGAACATTTAAAGAAGATGTGGATATAGTCGATTACACTGGCTCGGGCACATCGAGCGAATGTTCAATAACGCTCCAGCATAGAGGATCTTCGGATCACAGCTCTCAGGTTCGAGACGACAAGGAAGACCGAACAGCCGTTTTAAGCTTCACTCTTATGGGTTTCAGCTATGATTTAAACCAAGCTTACATGTCAGCTACGCTTATGGCAATGATTCGAAAATGAACAAATTTAAGGGAAAGTTTACTGTGGATTGTGATTGAAAGTGAAAAACCCAGAAAAGTTGGGCTATTCACTGGAAAGGCAACCATAAGATGGCTCATGGACCGCATAGGCTAATAGTCGATATCGTAGTTCCTCAGCTACTGTAACGGGTTCGAATAGTTTATTTGTTTGGAAAATCGGCATCAACGGCTCTGGGGGCAGTGGAGACCTCAATGGTTACCCATGGATAGTATAAGTTAGGTATTCAACTGAGAAGGATCATCGTGATCCATATCTGAATCAGTATGGTTTTCAGCCTCTAATCCGGTCGTCAGGACCTCTGGTTTTGTAAAGAGAAAACCACCAATGTCTGCAGTTATCAATATGTACCCGAAAGGAAAACTAGTTCCAAGGAATACTGTGAAAGAGATTTTTGTTAATAATTTCACGACCATGTCTTCGATCTTAGTTTTGGTCCTCAATAGACGAGGTATTAGTAAAAAATGAGGCTGATCGGGCTTCATTCATTCACTTAGGTTGTTACATCATATTCAACTGTTGAAATAGTGTGATGAGGAACTCAGTAGATTTGTAGATCCTACCAAAATGTAAAATTACGTACTTGGCTAACAAGCTGGCGGAGCGAGTATTCAGCTTGCCACAAGAAATTGAACTTGCTTCGGTCGAGCTTGGAAAACTCTCGGATTTGCTTAGTTTCCGTTTCCGAATAGCAGACTTCTTGACATGATAGTTCAGAACGGGCAGTGTCCACAATACTACTAAAGTAGTACACACGACATCACTGCTTCTACATCGTTAAGAAAATCTTTGGAAGATATTTAGTCAATGTTCTGCCATGGCCACCTATTGACTACTCACACCCCATTCTCTTAGGATTTGCAAAAAGTATTTGAAAAGTTTGAACAGAATCCCTGTGATTTCTTTGGTTCTTTTAAAATAGCAACTTTGTTTCCTTTGTCTTTTAAAATCGGAATTACCCATAATGCTTCGCATTTAGTAAACATTTAATTAGAAGGTGTAATTCTATACAAAACACTTTCTCCAAGAGCGATGTAACTTTTCAAAGAAGATTTACCATTATCTCCTATCCCCAACAGATAACTCAAGAGTTCTTACAAACAAGACTCAGCCATAGGGAACGACAATCCACTTTCATCCCCAGTCACTGCATAAATAATCTTCATTAATTAATGTTGTTAAATTATTGTTGGATTTAATTTCTTCCTTCCTCTCGCACCACCCCGCAGCGACTTAACGAATAATGAATCCCCACTTAAATCCACAAGTACACACACTTTGACAAAAGGTAGGAAAATCCTCAAAATGATTTCATTTACGTCCCTAATAGCCGAGATTAAGTGCGTGCAGGAGCACTTCGGTGTGATTAAAAGGATTTCGAAAAATTTTTCTCAAAATTAGAACGAGAACATCCCGGTGCGCTCATACACACATGATTGGTGTAATTGGACTTGAAATACAGACAAGGGATGAAATGGAGTGTCTATTTGCATATTCAGCACAGCAAAAGGGTGTGTATGTGGACTGAAAACGCTTCTAATACCAATTAAGGAGACTCAAATGGTGTCATTAGTCCCAACTATACTAAGTAGTGTGTACATCCGTTACAGAGTTAGATCTTTAAATTGCTGAAATAAATTTCCACTTAAGGGTGTGCTTCGCCCAAAAAATGATTCCCACTCGCAATTATGTAAGCAGAACTGTGTGGGCGAAGGCTGCTCAAAATTCAAAATTTTATAAGATTAAAAAGTTTCTCTTGATGGGGCGCGTTGGGAGTTGAAACTTTGAAAGTGTAACGCGAAAGGTGGAACGTCTTCATTATGCATATACGCGTTATTGTGCAAAGCTGCCTGCTTCCAAGTGATACAACTGAAAAGAAACATGCCAAAGCGGATGGGGGAAGATGCGAACCTGTCAAAGACCCTGAACCCGGCGGCGTCACCAGCAATAAAGTCATTTTGAAACTTGCCACCAAGCCTACAGGAGATGAGTTGTGGTATTTCAATTTCTAGATGAAACTTTTCAAAGATAATGCCACACACATGCATCCAGACAATGGACCGGAGCATGAGTTACATTTCCGCCTTCCGAAAAGCCATACATCATCAATTTCTGAAGATGGCGATTAGGCGTTATCGAACGAACGAATATCATCGCCGAATGCCATAACAATAAAAGCCATTTTAACAGCAGCAGAAAGGAACTCTACCACATACTCTTAGCCCTAAGGAAATATTGAAGTCATTGCTCCAACTCAGACCGCCATCCATTTGTTTTTATTCACATACGGCGGTGGAGTTTTGTTCTTCGTTCCACCCACCGAATACAAAGGGCGATGGGATAGTGCGATAGTGGAACGTCTATGTCATGTGTAAGGATATTATGGAAAATGCCTCCGCTACTGTCAAAGAAAAATGATCGCTTATGAAAATGGTAAAGTTTTTCTTATCAGTTGGCTGTTGTTTAAGGATTTTTTTTATTGCGGCTAATAAAAGTTATTCGTTTGGTAAGCATCGGTTACGATGTGTAGTTTCGACTAAAAGTGTAGACGAAGTGGGGGAATCAGCAATCGGTTGTATTTATTTTAGTTTCTCTTATATTATAGTTTTGGTTTTATTTAATGAGGAACTGTGGAATATACGACAAAACTTTTTGCTATTAATGGGGAATATTCCCCTCCATGTTCTGTCAACAAATTATTTAACGTTCTGCGTTTCCTTTTACCAATCATTTCAGTCGAAAATGCGTTGTTATGATTCTTCCACTGTGATTCCTAGTTCTTGCGTTATGCAACCTACAGGTACTTTAAACACCGAATGCTTCACTACATGTAGTCCTTTCGAACACTCAAACTCCTCTCCATTTTGTATTACTTGTTTTCAAGATGTCTGATCTTTATGAACATAATGCATGAGTTCTTCGATAAAGCTATTCTTCAATTTGTATGTTTCTGACTTATGTACAACACCCATGCGAAATGGTGTTGCTGCCGAATACCTAAAAGGAATAGAACAGGCACTTCGAAAATATTAGAAAAATGATGCGTAAAACTAACAACACCGTGCTTGACAGACCCAACGTAGTACTCTTCGCGGGGATCATTATCGGCCACAGCCTCATGACGGACCACCGTAGTCGAATGGGAATATAAACTAATGACTTCTGCCGAGACGGTGGCCACACGGATGCAGTAGAATGTCTCGGTGAATACCACTTCCTCTGCGAATCCCCAAGCCTATCTAGAACTAGAAAAACTCAGAAAACTTCGGGGTGGTTCAGGGAATTCATTTAGCGACCCCAAAGCTAACAAGCTAACTTTGTGTTTTTCAGGTAAGCCGACGACAGGGGCTCACAACGGATCTACTAGTGATCCGAGTGTTGGCTGCACACGAAGCCACGCCGTTCTACCTAACCTAACCTTTACATCACCACGTAGTATTCATTCGATTGCTCTCCCAGACAGTTTATGGCATTATGCCAAGATTACGAGGTTTGCATTTTGTGACAAAATATTCCTTACTTAGATAAATGGTTTTCTGTGAGTCTCTTTCCTAAGACTCTTAAAATTCTTAACTCAAGTGCTTCATAGTACGAAGCTCATGATAATTTTTGAAAACTCTCTTTTGAAGATAATCACGAGCGTACCTTTCATAATGTAAATCCAACAGACAGTTAGAGTGAGTTTTGAAATGTAAAGAAAATAATTTCGATGCGGAAGTACTACTATTTGAATTTACATCTGCAATGGAAATTTGATGATTTGCATACATTTTATATTGTATAAGTCTGATGTTTCAGAACGTATTTTATACAAAATAGGCATTTATAGTCAAAATAGGCATACATTTAAATGAGTAGTTGAAATGTCAAATTTCCGGCTTTAGGCTGTGTTCACTGTCAAGTGAATTCGCGGGGCGCGAAAGTGAAGGCAGCCCTACCCGTACGGCGGAAAACCGAACGGGAAAACTCTGGATGTAGTTTTGCGCAAACATCATGTCAGACAGCTTTTGTAGTATTTCGATCCTTGTAGGTGTCTAGAAACTTGTCTCACAGCACCAGTTTTGCTTCGTCAAGTGTTATCAACCCGTCAGTATTAACAGCTTCCATTATTATTAAAATAACCAGTAAATAGAATTACCCTAACCGGAACTGCATTGGCTCGAAGGTAACTGGCCGTAGGATGTAAAGCACTGCGTTATCGGTAGCCGTACTGACGCCATGAGTTGGATTGATAGTGTACGGTTGCTATACGGCTCTATTTCCTTTTGTAAAAATATGGAATTGACATGCGGAAGGCGATTTCTAAGCCCAAACGTTTTCTCCACTGGGTTTTCAGAGATTCAAGTATATTTCCTTCTTGAGTCAGTTGGTAGGTTCTTACTAGTCCAATATAATAAGCGATACGAGATTTACTTTAACAGTCTTTCACAGTCGATGAAACAAATTCCCTTTTTTGATAGCTTTCCGTACTTTGAAAATACTACCTACGATTGCCTACCTATTGCAAAACTCTCATACTTCACACATGACAGCACTGGACAGAAGAGGCAGAGGCCCATGACGTAAAGGTTTTTGTTGTTAAAATATTATTTGGCGAATCACAATGCAAAGACTTATGTATGTATGCCCGTGGAAAGTTTACTTATTTTGGAAATTCATGCCAAAAAATCAGTTTTCAACAAAAAATGTTTATTTGTTCAGTGGTGCCACTTGTGTCTCAGAAAATTTGTTAATAGTCGATTTGGAGCGAGGAAAATCCATAGGCGTCATCATCTCTTCGCTCCGAAACAGGTTGTCTTTCTTCAAATATAAAGTATATCGAAGGAAAATTATCTCACTTCTCCTCTACGGTCGGCTACAGAGAATCCCGAAGAGATTTCTTTCCTTAGACTGTGTTCACAGTCAAGCGAATAATTACACAAGTACATATGGAGGTGTTCATGGCGTAGTACAAGAGACTTCAACCGATAGCGAGCGATGAGAACAGCTGTCAAAACATGAATAAAACTAGGCGAAATCATAAAACTGGTAGCGATATCGCTTAAAATCGTAGGAAAAGCGATCGCGTCGCGCGACGGGAGTCGCATGACCGTGAGTTGTGTTAATCGTTTTCATTGCACACAAGTCCAATGATTCATTCGTTTCTGTGCCAGATTGACTTTACTGCCAGCTGTATATAATATCAGTCAATCAGTATCTATTATAATCTTTTATTTACAAACGTACTTCAGTACATAGTAGGTACGTATAGATACACATCTTACTATTCTGAAAGAGCATACAAGGTAGTACAAGGTAAGAGAAAATAAAAAAAAGCCACTAACTTGGGCTCGTCCGGGAATTGAACCCGGGACCTCTCGCACCCGAAGCGAGAATCATACCCCTAGACCAACGAGCCAATTGATCGACCGCTGCCAAATGCGACACATCACTCTAGACACCTAAAAAAGGCGGGAAAACGCAACGACAATCAGTACGTCACAGCATTTGTACTGGATATTGTTGTTTGAAGTATGTAAGTAATTATCTACTAGTTCACGTATGTTTAACCCCTTCAAACAACAACAACAAAATCATCATTAGCATAGCAACAGCAGCACATTGTGAATATTAGAATGACAACTCGAGCATGGCGTTCTTTGAAGTTGAGAATCTGTATCAAAGACATTCCGATTCCAACAACGAAAACTGTCATCTAACTCGAATTCCACAAATTAAATTAAGGAAATTCCAAAAATGTATTTAATTAATTCATTCTCTGCGACAACGACGATGACACGACAACGACGATGACGACGACGACGCTCAGATGGGTGAACGAAAATATTTGTCACAACCCGACACAAAGAACACTCCTCACCCGAAAGCAGCTGATAAATAACACTGGGTAAACTGTAAACACACCCCTGCTGGAATAACAAACTCTCGGCAGTGCTTATCAAAACAGACATTCCATTTCAAAATCCAGTTTCTCGCTAAACGGGTGGCGGAGGGTTGTCTGTGCCTAATTGGGCTGATTGGCGTAAAACACCAGATGAAATTGGTCGCCAATTTGAATTGCCGAATGTCGGTTTGGTATTGTAAAACACAAAACAAAAACAAAACTTTGGCAAAATGTTTTTGTGCCGTTGTCACGTGGTAACGATTTGTTTCGTTTTTGGCTTTAGCTGCCGTGCCGGAGACCGGATGCGGATTTGGATTTCGGATGTGGCTGTGGATCCTCTTTGCACTGAAGAGTATCACAAGTGCGCCACAACCGGGGATGGGGTTCATTAATCAATTTCTGGATATAAATGTTATCTCCAATCAGATTTTACCAATGATTAATGACAGCGCATTGTACTGTGTTAGTTTTAAATTGAACGTACTCGTACAAACCGTACGTACATATGTATGTATGTTTGTATGTCCTGGTCCTTCTGTTGTACGTTTCCTGTTGGTAGCGCATGAATCACGGAGTGATAATAGAAAGGATCATCGGATTACAAAGGAAGCTCGATTCAAGTGTAGCGCGCTATGTGCGCTAGGTATTAATTGCGCTTCGAATATTTGGAAATTTTATTTTTGTCGTGTAGGTGTATGTCAGCGAGTGTTTTGCTATATCTAAATGTTTGTGTATGTATTTTCAATTTATAAAAAGGGTACCCTTTTTTCGTTCTCTTCATACTTCGGTTTAAAATTCAGAAATTATGAACAAACTTATTTACTTCGGCATGCGGATAGGTTCGTTTTTTATAAATGTTGAATATAAGCTTTGAAATTTACGAAATTAATGGAAAAAAGTGCATCTACTTAGCGCTTATTCGAATGACTGAAGGCTGACTTGTATACCCTACAAGACGTCAGAAGTAGTCGCAGGTGTCGGTTTAATTAAGAATATCCGGCAAGAGATGGACTGTATCGTGGCTTACAACTCGATGAAGATATTAAATAAAAAACAGTTAAGTAGAATGCACACCATCAGTCTTGGCTGGAAGCAAGATTAGCATCAAATGTCAGCAAGCAATAAAAATCATCGGACTTGCCTTTTTTTTTAAACCAAAGTCCCTTTTTCCAAATCCCTTGACGGATAGGCCGTGACTGATAGTGTGTGCTCTACTTAACGCCAAAAGTCAAGAACTATCATAAAACCATAAAATTTTTCGGATTTCCCAGTTTCTATACCCAAATTGCTTGCCAAACTCAGAAATCCACCAACATTTTTAGAGTAGATGCCAATTGACTCGAGCGAAACCAGAAATAGGGACCATAAACTCATAAACAGCGACAGTGAATTTGGGTATTGCAACTGGGAAATCCGTAAAATTTTATAATTTTATGACGGTTCTTGACTTTTTGAACTAACCGATCTACAAACCAGAACTGATTGGGTGTACTCTACATAAACAATGCATTGAAAGAAAATCAGATCAACAAATTCCCGAAAACCAAACCAACGTCTCGTGCCAGGGCGGGAATGGAAATGTCAGAATGTGTCAGACGATCCTAAGAATAGCAATATCCAAGATTAGATCCAACAAAACTCATACATTAACTACTTCAACGAAATAGGACCCAGTCAACTGTGTTAACTACAGAGGGATCAGCCTCTTTAACTTAAATGTTTTTACGTAGTTTGAAAGTATGCATTAAACTAGACCAACACCAAGGCTGAGCGAATGCTAATGAGAAAATATTCACAAATTTTGACATTTCATTCGAAATTTGCGAATTTTAGTTGTCATTATCGACCATGAAGCATAAAGCACACAATGCGTCCTACATTGTGTGACATGCGAATACACTTTGATAGTTCGGAAAAGCATTCGCCTATTCGCGGAAAAATAAGCAAGTTGTTAATTTCTTTACGAAAATTAATTGAAATTCAACTTCTCTTACATCAATTTATAGATAAATTAAGTTCTGTTCTTTCTCATTCGCAGGTCGCTGAGCTGTGACTGGCCCTTAAGAGACTTCGTTTTTTTGGGGTTGCTGCCCCTGCCAATCGCTGTTTCTTTGCCCTGAGAAGGTAGTTGTCTTTGAAGACCATATCTTGAAGACCTTAGCCGTCCCAGTCCTATTATAAAGCGCTGAAGCTTAAATTCTATCGGAAACGTACAAATATATTCTCGATTGGCTGGAAAACAACATTTTTTTCATTTCGTTTTTGGATAATAGATTCAAAAGCTGGCTATACTAGCACACCTCATCTTCGGTTAGAAGAGAACCCTAACCAACTTGAAGTGGAAGAGTTTGTTAAACTCAATTTTCTATACAATTTTAATCCGATGTTGGTGCTGAGGTAGTCTAAAGTCTCTGTCTTATTGGCGTATGTACATAGATCATGGACTTGATATAGACTCAAAGTCTAGAGGCGTTAAGTCACGTGACAAAAACCAATTCTTAGGGCGATTTTTTCAAATAGCACCTACAATGAACTTCGACTTGGATCAGTTGTGTGCCATATGGTGCCGTCGTGTTGAAACCACATATGTATACACACAAAGGTGTCCTCTCCAAATTTAACCCAAAAATAGTTAGTCAATGTGGTAACGATCGCCATTGAGTTTGACTGTGGTGCTAGTATCATTGAAGAGTGGATGGGAATTCGTCAGTTCTCTGAACAAAGTGAGGGAATGTAAGCCAAAGATCTGGCGCAAATGAACAGATCACAGATATGCTTGATTTCTAGAATTTGAAATCGTACTACATTTTGCAGACGCATTATTCTGGGCACTCCTCTCGTTCTTGTTGGTACGCAGTAGAGGAAGAACTCGCCTTAGGTGGCGCGCTCAAGTAGAAGGGGATCGCAACCGACTTGGAGTGCGCAACTGGAGGCAGTTAGCTAAGACCGGGCTAACTGGAGAGGCTTGTTGGTTGAGGCCCAGGTTCACCCTGAACTGTACGCATCTGAATCCGAATCTGACCTTTGAAAGAAAATTTCGACAATTTGTATAATTTTTTGAAACGCGTACTATTCCTAATGAAATTGCAACTAAGTGTAGTCGAGTTACACGTCTTAAATAAGTTCACACATATCCGAGAACAAGGTAGAGTATTATTTATTGTGGAAACTTCAATTCTGATTTATTAGAAGTTTGCAGTGCATAAGATAAGATGATTTAGTATGTACTACAGTAGAGTTAGATGTTGCATTTTTTTAGTGCAATTCCGAGTCACGTCCTTTTCTTGTTATCAAACAAAAAATTGCAACTACATACGTATGTACATAGTATGCGATTACCTTAAAGCTTCAATGTAAAACACACACACAAGGAAGAGGAAAAAATAAAAAATCCTTGCGCATACTTTGAGCATAATCGAAAACTTGTCCTTGTACAGGCGTGGCCTCTGAGAATTATGTCACCGCCCCTGTCTTAAAATGAAGAAAAAGAAACTTGCGAAAACTTTGGAAAACTTCCAATAAAGCATTTCTCCTCTTCGTCCCTAGAAAACTTGAGACGACGCGCTGGGCTGGTGGATGAAAGTCCCAAAAGTGTACGTCTCCTGTCATCCATACATACACAGTGTGCATTCTAATCAGATTCAGACAAACTATTTCCTCCACAAGGAATCAATCAGAATAAGTCTCCCGAATCGCATTTGCATTTTTACCGCACCTTTTCGTATTTCGCTGGCAAACTTTTAATCCTTGAGATAAGGACCCTCACATAAGTACACTTGTATACAATATACACGCTGCCACTTGCGATTTGCAGGCAATTTATTTTCCTTGAATAAACTTTCGTTTAACTAATGACTTAATTTATCTGCTTCAACCACCCGGGGGCTTTGTAGAATGGCGTGGAATATCTCTATGTACAACACGTAGTCGAACACTGCCTACATCCCTTTCGCAACTGTAATCCTCATCGAATTTGCAGCGCGTCTTAATCGTTCCCCATTAATCGAACAGTTTGGGGCACAATCAGGTTAATCGGGGGTAATCTCTATTCCTGCTTCTCAATTTGTTGTAAAACAATGCTGGGACACACATTCGCAACCGCCCAGCACACAAGTAAATGACAGATATTAGCAAATCTATCATTGTCATTATCCTTCGATTTGTTCCGTTTCTTTGGATGTGCGTTAGGGGGGGAGTGTGTTTGTTATGCCCTGGCTTTCAGGGATATGGGCGATCGACCCTGGTGACGGCCAGTTACAAGATTAGTTGTTGTTTCGGTTGCTCGGGGCGATTCATATCGATGCTGGGTGGTTAATTAATCGAATTAAACGATTCGAATTGAGTGTGTGTGCATCTGACAGTGATTGCCTGGCTATTATGAGATGTAGTAGCTGTGGGCGATAAACAGAGAAGATTTATAATTTGAAAATATGTCTGGAGATGAACCGGGGGCAGGGTGGAATGGACAATAGCCTATTAACAGACTGAACGCTGTTGAGATCGATAGACAACCTGTGTTGACAATTAAATTCCATGAATGAAGTGAAATGAGGAAAATTGGTATTTCTCTTTAATTGCACAAGTTTTGTATTTTTTTCAGCTGTACTTCTGTTTTTTATAACTCCGCATGCAGACCAGACATCGACATTGCAGCCGAGCTTGGGCCGCATGTATACCTTATACTATATTGTTAGCGAGATTAGAACAGGAAAAAATGTAGACCCTAAAACACATACCAAATGCCTTGCATTTATAAAGGTAGAGAAGTTTTTTTATGCGAAGAAAATTGCATTGAATTTCACTACCCAGTCGAAATTGAATGAATTAACATAGCCTGCCGGCCCACGGTCGAAGAGCAGCTAGTCTGGCAACGAATATAAGAAGCTGAGGCTTCTGTCATCAGAGGAGGAGTGCATTGTATTCGAAGTAACAGAGAGACGACTATTCATGGAAAGAAGAAAGAGTGGCGAACCGGACAAAGAGTTCAAAAAGTAGAATAGCAGTGTACAGGAGTGTACAGCTTACAGCAAAGTGAGCTTCAAGCAGATTAGCCTTATCTGAAGAACTGACAGCTAAAACGTCATTGCAAACGAATGTTGGATTAGAAGATGAATTGGTAACTTTTGCCTTCATTTTTAGTCTTACAAGAACTTCACACGACGAATGAAGCTATGTTTGAAATTTGTCCAGAATAGCCGGTCTTATAAGAAGCTTCCTCAGCTTGATAACCTCTTTGCAGCTCGAGCTATACTAAGCACGTTGCTATTAAGTAAACAAAGCTACTCGTTGGGGCCCTTAAACAAGCTTTACCTTGTGTTCTCCCCGTTTTACTAAACTATTCATAATACATATGAAATAGGACTATTAGCAGATGATATGAAGAACCATAAAATAGGTATCTGAAACTATTAGGTTTACTGTGGAAATTTAACTGTGTATAGGTAATCGGACTTCTTCCTTGACTTAAACCAGCCTTTTGATTTCATTAGACGTTGTAAAGCAAGTTCAAACTTTCAGTCACTCAGGGCTCACAATTTTTACAATTGAACCGAGTTTTTGGGGATAGGAAAGTTATATGTATCTTGGTGGGGAAATTGCAATTTCACGATGGTACTTGTAAATAGGGCTCAACTCGATTACCTGTCAAGTTTCTGTAAATACTATGGTTTTGCGTGGAATATGCAAAATATTTCGGATATTTAGGAATCCTGTTCCTACTTATTTGCCTAAAAGGTTAAAATCTAAGCTTAGGCTAATGGTCATTTACTTAACTGATACAGATTTTCATGTCTTCCCTGACGATTAGCTAGGGCTACCGCGGCAGTACACAATAACCCAATGAATCAGTTTGCTCTAATTCTACTGAACCATTAGTTCTCCTAAAGGGTAGAGTGCACCCCATGTGCACTGGCATAGGCTAACATTGTGCACACAATTCCTCCACATTTCCACTCCGTCCTTCATTCTTTTCCACTAATTACACCAACATATATCAAACCCTTAACAATACATGTCCTTCTGCCTACAAAGCCCACTCGGCCTAGCCTTATGCAATAATTTATGAGTTAATGTACATGCAATTAATTGCACCTGCGGAGATGCAAATCATGCCGCCAAATATCTCCTCCCACCGAAACAACGAAACATTCGCGACTTCGTCCCATTCATCATTTAATTTTGTACATCAGCAAGTGATACTAATGCTAATAATAACCATCCCCTACCAAGCGCTGCTGGTAAGCGAAAGGTTAAACACGCACTTTCAACTACCCGCTCCACCCAGGCCCATTTGGAAATTGCAAAGTGTTAGATTCGCACCAATAAAGCAAGTTTAGATCAAACACACGTAAGGCCATTAACAATATTTATGAGGCGTTATTCAGCCAGATGCCTTTGGCGTGCCTCTCCAGCCGTGCCAGTGTGCCTGTTTGCCGATTTGCCAGTTTGCCAGTTTGCCGGCTCGACAGGCAATTTGATTTTGTGCAGCGCCCGCTTAAAAAAGGAAATTAAACTGATAAAGTATTCGCGCTAACGTTCCACGGGTCGATTGAGGAGCAACCTGGTAGCTGGCAGAGCTTATTGTGTTCTCAATAAATGGAATTACTCCTTGGAACCTAGTGCAGTTAGTGGGCTCGAATGTGAATGGTGTATCTCTGAGTAGAATGTTATTCTTTATAACTCGTGAAATTAGTATTTATGGTGTGTTGGTTGCGAATCACCTTGCCTGATTCTGTGATAATAAAAATAAATTATTATTTGTGAAACAAGCGGGTACGAACGGCCCCCTAACGTTGCAGAACTGGGGGTGGGAGATCATCCTCTTGTAATACAATTGTTTGTTTTGGAATGGATTTTATTTACCAGGACGTATGATTTACAATAGAAGTCAGGGCTACTGCTGTGTGGTAAGTAAGTCAAGTATGATTTACAAGAGAACTTGCTTGGGGTTAAGGGCTACAGTTGGCAAATAATAAATTTTATATCTTTAACTTATAGTTTCTACGTGGCCCGAATTGTATCACCTTGGCGGAAGATACCAGTACAACTTTTGCAAATGGCGGCAACTGTCAGTTTTGTTTTGATGTATTTGAAGTATTTGAAGTATTTGCTTAGAGTACACGTCGAGAAGCCGTGATCAAGATCGCGGAATACTGGCTATTCAGTGATTTTGGTGCAACGTGAATCTCTGCGAAGATTTTTCGGCCATCCTACGCCAACTGGTCAGAAATAAAGGCGTTTAGCTGCTCCCCTCGAAGAGAATGGAACAATACGTGACAGTAAAGACTCGTGATGAATACAGAACCATGCCCAATGAGTTTTTATTGTCAGAAATTGATGAACTGGACATGTGATTCCATCTCATTTGAACATTTCGAGAGATGCGTTTCCGGATCACCCTACGTCTTGTTTTGGCGATTTGGACTGGCCGGCAAGATCGCCAAATTTAAGCGCCCCAGACTTCTGTTTTTGGAGCTTTTTTGAAGTCACGGGTCTATGAGAACAAGCCACAGCTTCTAGAAGCTCTAGAGCAAGGATGTCGTAAGGGTGCATTTGGTAGTTTAAAAATGCAGAGTATAGAGTTTGTTATGGTGGTTAACTTTGAAAATGAAAGATGGTAAGGTATGAGCCCAGCGATCATGCAGGCGTTTTCGAAACCTAACTAGATAATGCTTTTGGTGCCGCTTGACACCACAACTGTTTTAAACCTAATTTGTGGGTGGAGTTGTTTAAGGATAGAGAGAATTTTATAAATATTTTTCCCGATAGGTTGTTCAGTTTATTAACGAAAACTTTGCTCCGGATTCACACTCTCAAACTCAAAGGAGGTTTCTGAGGTTTGACAGTTCATTTTGACATTGTTATACCAAATTGTAATACCGTATGGCGCGGGTGGTTTTAAGCTCGATACATACATAGCAAATCACCTTGAAGACTCTGATACAATCGGCTTCTTAATAGTTTCAGAGTGAATAACCGCACTGGTATTGTTGCGTCCTTCATTGATCATTCTTAATGACTAAAATGTTTTTTTTATTATGAATATAGAAAACGCTTGTTTTTTTCTTTCTAATAGTAAACAGGATGCAGAAGAGCATTGAGTAATATCTAAAGGAACTGCCTGAAAGGCACCTCTCGTGTCCCAAAAAAATCACAAATAAGACTTTCTTTTATGAAGGCTGATGAAACAAAGTCTCCTTTTGGAAAAAAAAAACATTTTATGTAGCAGCGAATGTGAGTCTCATAGTTAAAATTTCTGACATTCCAGACTAGCATAAATATAAGACCATTCTGGAGAACCACATGGCGCCATAGATTTATGAATCTATTCCTGTATCATGGACCTTTATTCGCGTCTTGTTTAGAAGTGGCATTTTAAGCAATAAATATCAGCCCAAGTTGGCCAGCCCAAGGACCCGATCTTAGTCCAATTTAGCGTGGGACACCATTAATTGAGATAGATGTAGACCAAAGCGTAAATGAGATGTAGACAAGTTTACCAAATCTTTACTTAATCCTTAACAAAACGATTGTAAAATGGTTGAAAAACTCCAAAATACCGGGACTCTTCTAAATACTATCTTAGTTTGATTAAAAAAAAACAAAAGTTGTAAGCTCCTACTCATTGAAAAAAAAAACAAAAATTTATTTGATATCCTTGAAACTACCAAACATGTTTTTTCGGAATCCTTGTGATATCGCAATAAACGGCAAATCAAAGTGGCAACTCGGAGTCTAAAAAACTTGTCTTTACTATACTTCTTCCGTATGACCATGTAAAAATTATGTTAGTCCTGGAACAAAGACCGGCACTGTACTTGAAATAAATCTTACCATTTGGCGGGCTTAACCAAAGCCATTCCATTACTAAACCAATGCTACCTACAATTCGAGCTGCATGTCGTTAAGACGCTTTAATGTAAAAATATCTTTGGCAGCTAATTTTCCGCCATGAAAATGAGATTAACTTCAGCAATTAATTTGTATATTAAAATGCAGACCTCGTGGTACAGCACACCATTCCAAATTAGTTTTTCCCAAAAAAAAGGGTTAAGTTTAAGGCTCAAAAAAGGGAAAGAAATTAAGGTAAGCACGGCATTCGTTTTCGAGAAGAGAATGTGATGTCGCGTCTAAAAAGGGGTTAAATTCTTTATTAGAAATTAATGAAAATAAATTGTAACTCATTCCGGTGACTGTACGTGAATAGCTTCTTATATTCGTTGTTTCTCTTTCCGGCCACTTGAAATTAAAAAAAAAAAAAAAAAAGGAAGAAAAAGTCCTTGATAACGACAATAAAATAGACGAAGGAATAAAAAACAAAGTAAATCACAACGTGCCAAGCTAAGTAAACAGAATTTCCATAATAAAATTACTTTTTCATTATTCTTCCATGAGGGCGATATTTTTTTCCTCAAAATCTAACAACGGATGGCGAACCGCCCGTAATTACCCTCAATTATGGGAAAACGAAAATTTTTCGAGAAAAACTGGAGCAAAAAAATCTGAATTGTGGTTGGAAAATATTCAATTATCGATTCAAACATACTCCCACATAAACAGTGTCCGGGCATCCTTTAAACCGAAAAGCCACCCTTAAACAGGGCAATCAGGAAAACCATAACATTTATCAAAATTATCACACAAAACCCTAAATGCCTCTCTTCTCACGAAAAATCTGTGTAATGTTATATAATTTATAATAATTGAAGGTAGATCCTGGGGAAACGCCAACATGAACCCTTTTTCTCTCTGTGATCACTCACGGGGGTCACAGGGGTGTGCTGCTAAATTTCTCGCCTTTCGTTTAATTAAACAAAACTGACACCCTCTCATTTGTTTGGCAGGGCGCACAAGTACTTGTGGCAACTCCTTTTCATAATATAATAACATTATATAATTTCCAGACCAAAAGGACATTAACAGAAGTCATTACAACTCCCCGCCGCCGTGGTGGCATTGTGATGAGGAGACAATCAGTACCGTCATCCGAAAATGGAAGATTTTAACAACGTGTTTCGTTTCTTATCTCTTTTAATGGGAGTCATTTGAAACCGGCATCGTAAAAAAAAAAAACAGAATCTTTTAACTAGGTCTTCATCTATTTGATGCAATGCAGGATGGGCGGAGGAGGAATCCTTGCTGCGGTGATGTGGGAGCATCAATTTTATGGCAGAGATGGCATTGTTCGTTATTTGTTTGTTTGTTTCGACAAAAGAAAGCCTTATTAATGTGACGGGATTTTTCCACCTTTTATTTTTGTTAGCCTAGATTTTTCATTTATTTTTCGACCGGAATTGAGTTTTGCAAATAAAATTGCGTCTTGAAATGGAGGTTTGAGTAATTTACAAAAAATAGAAGTGAACAACACGCGATGGGAGGGAATGGTTTTTTGTTTGGAGCAGAGGGTCTCATTGTTTGTTTTTTTTTTTCACTTCGAACTGTGCCTGATAACCAGAAGAAGAAAGAGGGGCTAGACAATCTTCCCACCTGGGGTATCAGGATCGCAACGCAGTTTCGACATAGTTAGAGGAAACCAGTCACCATTGAGTAGGGCAATATGAGAATTTTTACTGAAGCTTAACCTTTCAAATACCAAAGTGACTTCCTGCCCGGGAAATCTGCAATATACCGATTTTTAAATACAGAAGTAAGCTTCAAAAGGTCACAATGGCGACCATGTGTATATTATAGTATTCCGACAAAAGCTGAAGATTGCAATTTAGAAATATATAGTTCCTCAGGACTTGCATCGATTCTTGGCAAGATAGATGGCACGAAACACGAGTGATACGAATGAAGGTGGGAATGCAATGGCAAACTCTGCGAGATGTAATGGTTTGCATAACTTTTTAGGTCGAATAAACCTAAATAATAGGCTTTGACAGTGAAACGTATGTCTCGAGGAAGTGTTTATAAACCAATACTATGTTGAGAATCACTACCATGATGCGATAGAAGAAATGAGAAGAAGGTCATTCCAAAACAGTAAGTAGGCGCTGTGGGTTAATCAAGCTTCAATCCCCAGAAAACACCTAAAAATGTCTGTTACGGTGACTTTCGATCATCTAAAAAAAAATTATTATTTTGCTCGTTTGCTGTTATATTCTTTACACAAAACAAAGGGCGTGCCCGGAGAGCAATTTGTTATTTGAGAAGCTTTCTCAGGACAATTTTACTCTCGAATGTTTTTCAGAATCTCGCGAGAGGTGGGGCCGTGAAAAAACTTTTAGGTGTTTTGGCTGGGACTCGAACCTCGAACCCCTTGCTCCATAGTCCAAATCACTAACTGAGCCACGGCGCCCACTTTCGGACAGGTACTCCGTATTTTTCAAATCAACGAAGAAAGTATAAGTAAATCTGTCAGCCAACCTGCCCTGATTTTAGACAGCGGACTCACGGACCACGGACTCACGGACCAAGCGTTTTTTTTTGTTGCTCCAACGGAAGTGTAACATTCTAAAGGTACCAGTATCGCGGGCTACTGGCATGCTCGATTCGTAAACCTGAATACTCGATGGCAGGAACGTACTAACCCACACTCTACATACTTCAACCACTCTCCCTGTGGGACTTTCGTTAGGTATTATTTCGCGAGGCTGGTTAGCACTTAGAGCTCTTCTTTCCCTATTCGACATTCCTTGTTCCGAGGGAGCTGCCGTTCACGGACTAAGCGTGGCAGAATTCATATGTTTAGAGACCATTTAACAACAAGTTGCTGTAAAAGTTAGAGACATTCACGTTGTCAACGTTTATAAGCCTGTAAATGTACCTTGGCTTAATGAGATCCTGGTTAAGTACCATGATATTCCGGTCTAACAGAGGATAGTAATAGAGAAAAGTTCACGGTTCGACGTTACAAACTAGGGCACTTTTTATTTAGCAAAATTAATCTATGCCTGGTGACCAAGGTTTAAAATTGGCCTCTAAGTGCATTTTGTACATTTTCTTCCTAACAGCCAAAATCATTCATTGCAATAGATGTGATCTGTAAGATCTTAAAACTCGACTCGATTACAAATCCCATTTGGAATCTTCAAAAGAGGAAAAATTTTAATATAAAAAAAAATTTTAGAAAAATTGGACTTTTGCTTCTGCGACTGTACTTTTGTTTACTTTCATAGTTGTTTTTTACTTTGACTTTCCATTGAATAATATATACTCTTCAATCGGTCAATATCTAAACAAACTGGCGCCCAACGTTGGGCTTGGCTTGTCATTTAAAAACGTCTCAATTCAAATACCTAGAAAGCTGCTGGTTAATAGCTTCTTTCGGCTTGGATTTGAAGCGTCACAAGCACAAAGTTTTGAATTGGTATCGAAATAGCTATCTCCAATGACTGTACAGACTGCACTGACCAAGTCTGGGTTTTGAAAATCTTTATGGAAATATTTTTAAACAGAAAATGTGGTTCTACTATAAAGTTGAACACCTCACCTTCTACCTTAATATCGAAAACCCAGTTTGTTCACTGTAATGAGCAGAAAAACGTGAAATGTTCTAACTCAAGTGTCTAATCCTGTCCGCCCACCACAAAAACTTGAAAAACTTTAACTTTTAGTTTTAAATTTTTAAGGTTTGTTTGAGTATTTACCCAGCACACTTATTTCGTTTGTGTATAAATAGTTGTATAGTACTCACGTGCCTAGGGTTGGAACTGATTTTCTTTATGTAGTGTTTAGCAAGCAATCATGTCGATATCCATATCAGTTGTCATTAACATACCCTTTTGACTCCACCAGAAGAGACAGTTTTGCGCCACAGGTGTCTACTCACTAATCACACCTACATGCGTACACATAACAATTAAACAACAGGAGCATCAGTAGTAATTATTATGGCAAACGTTTCATCCCCCCATGTACACACATGCATATATCCAGTCCTTACTCATACCGGATGATGTCGTGCGTATCCTTGCAGACAATTAGCAAGATCCCACTTACCCTAACCCATGTCATAACCCATAACAAGACGACGACCATTATAATTATTCAATTAATATCTTTTCGCCTTGGCCAGTGCTCTGTCCGTTGTCATTTGCCTGTGTGACCGGATAATGAATGTCTCAGACAGATGTGGGTACATGAAAGGCGAAACATGAATCCTGCTGCCTCCCGACACACATGACAAGGAAATGCTATGCATTAGTAAAAACCAAAATGCTGTGCGCTGTTACTCTGTTGCTCTGTTGCTCGGTTGGCAAAAGTTTTATTAAATATATGTCATACAGATACTCCGTAACAAATACCCCACCGTTGAAGGGGGGAAACTTAAAATAGGAAACACTAGTCACTGGAGGCAACATGCCTTCCGGATATTTCTTGTCCTTTATGCCATTTTTTGTACACATCCGGCATTTGGAACTTTATAATCCCCATATCTGGTGGAAACGAATGTAATGGAATTCCTAGACGATTTTGTTTGTGTTATCATTTCCGCAATAAATTTCATTTTCTATGAAAACTACACACAACACAGCGCATAAAGCGAATTCAATTTTTATTTACTTTTAATGCGAGAAGGAAGCCCCTAATCTTCCGGCTTTTCTTCGAATGGACCCCAAATTGGTATTCACATGTCCTTTGGTCATAAATCATTTTTTCCTTTTGCTATCGTATAGGATAATTTTTCTCAGCTGTAATTGTGAATTGTTCAGTATCTGCATACTAATGTGATGGCTCACGCATCTAGATGTGGTTCACTGAGATAAAAAAATGTTCGGAACTAGAAATACCAAAGGCCATGCATACGTATGCATTCAAAAAAAGATCTTTCTTCAAAAAAATGTCCAAAATTCTAAGTGGCTGCAAGCGGCTTTTGGAAGAATCTCGTCCATCGAACTGCAGCTCGCAATACGGTATAGAATTCTTGTACCTAGCCTTCTTGGCGGCCAACACTCGGATCGCTGGTGGATCCATTGTGAGTCCCTGTCGTGCGTTTACCTGGAAAACAAATACAAAGGTTGGTTATTAGGTTTAGAGTAGCTACATGGCCTCCCAGAATCACCCCGAAGTTGTTATAAATTTCAGAATGGTTGATGGTGGATTTCCTGACAGGTTGCCCAGGTCTACGAATTGATATTCACCATCTTTCAGGGCCGTCTTTCTAGTTCTTCACAGGCTTGGGTATTCGCAGAGGAAGTGAAAAGTACACTTTACAGCCTTTGCAGAGATCATCAGGTTTTATTCGCATTAGACTACTGTGGGCTGCCATGCTGCTATGTGACCGGTGATGATCTGCGTGAAGAGTGCTTAGCTGGGTCTGTTAAGTGTCAGGATCCATTTGGTTTTGGCAATATTATACTTTGTTTTCTTCAGACACAACAGAATGGAAGTGAGCTCCATCTCTCGTTAGTCTCGCGAAAATTCTCTCTATATTGTGTTTAATAACAGCTAGGGGCGGTAAAGCACAGGTGTCGACCATTGGCAGGTCGGACCCCTTTCTTGCTAATTTGCTAACGAATTCGTTTCAAGGAGTGAGACGTCATGGTTTGCCGTGTGTGCTGTGAACTCTTTACGACATCGTTTAACCACTTTTTATTTAACGACTGTGGATGAGATAGCCTTTATGGCGGTTTGACTGTCGATATAGAAGTCGAGAATGAACATATATTTACATGCGTAGCTAAGAAGAAGCTGGCCGATGCTCGTAAACGGTATAGTGTCTAATATAGAGCACAGAAATGCTCCAGAAATTCACAGGTGGTGCTTCAAAAACGTCTACAATATCGTTACAGGAGATGAAGTCTAAAGTGTTCCAAGGTTAGTGAAAACCAATAGAATGTAGTTTCAAAGCATTTCGAAAAAAACTAACACCTAACGATTTCTTTTGCTTCCGATCGTCAAAACTCAATGTTTTTCAGATTCATGTGAGCCTACAGAGGCACTCATAGAGCATGATTGTTAGACATCGGCTTAAGAGTGGAAAAAACGTCTCAAATATTGGTTATTGAAAAGACTCGTCAAATGTACTTCACCTCTAGCTGATTTCCCATGGAAAAGCGGTTGGCTATAGGTTGAAGGAAAGAATTTCAGAAAAAGCAATGCAAAAAAGGTATATTGGTGAGGTAGGATGGAGTGGACAAGGAACTTTTGTGCGTAGTCTCAACGCAACACTTTTACGAATTTTGTTCAAAAGAACTCGAAGTGGCGAACTGTTTAAGGATCAGAGTCTAGCTTAGACTCCGCCGTACTGCCTTAATTCTTCGCGTTTGGGATTATTTTTTTTAAATCTTCGGTGCGACAGATAAAAACATATCTAAATCCAGTTACAAAGCCAATAAAGGACGAAGATACTTTTGAAAACACTAAAATAAAGCTAATGTCCTGTAAAAATGTTGATAAAAGATTTCCGGATTACACCTTCACCCAAACAACTACCTACACAATGTCAGTATGTTTTGTTCGCTCCGAATCGGATCGATAAATTTTCCATTAAAGAATATCCAAAATGTGAAATAAACCCCTCCTAGGAATCCTGAATCCCCATGCTGAGTTTATGAATAGATTTTCAAGGCAAGGACATCCACAAATTTCCTGTGAGTATGTGGCAAGCCAAACAAAAAAAAAAAGTTGTTCATTTATCTGATTGAGCGTGAATAAATCCAAGAGACGACACTCTAACTCACGCACAAGGCTATTATGTTTTGCTACATGTATTGCGGCTTCGGTTATTGAATTAGCCCAATAAACCAGAAAAACAAGCGAACAGCCTTGGAGGGGGGCCGTGGTGTCTATGGTGGATGGTGAAAGGCGAACGCAATGAGCTGTACGCCAATGTATGTCGATGAGAATGGAATAATTTTTGCACACAGGACTTAAGGGTTGTTAACTACCCTGTCGTAGACTATAAACGCTTCATCATCATCAACATCAGTATCATTATCCCAGCGCAATGGGATGCGATACTTGGTTCCATGGTCTGTCTCCTTGTTGTCTCACAGGAGGTTGTGTGAATTCTTCAAAAGGACGAGTTGTGTTGTATCGTATTATTGCGAATCGAGAAGGGAATACATACATATTTCCCAGTCACATTGTGGAGTTGTTTTAGTCAAAATACCCAAAAGTGCGATAAAATCTGCATGTGGCTTTGATTGGAAAAAATAGCACGACTTCCATATCTTTGTATCTGGGTGGATGTACATGTATATGTAGAGGATATAAGTTTAAATGGCTTCATTTTGTTAAGGCGAATTTGTAAAAGTGTTTCGATAAGGAGTCCTTAATTAAGATGTATTGCGTATATCATACGAATATACTCAGTTTTTTATTACTATGTGTCCTGTACGCGAAAATAAGTAACGTAATTGTATCTATTACATGAAGATACATAGATGTGTATGTTTAGTATTATGAAGATGAGAAAGTATATGACTTTACCGACTTTAAGTGCATTCGATGATGTGTACTCACTTGTCCATAGTTTTAAGAGCACTGCGGACAACTTAAGACCGTTGTGGTGAGATTCGTCTACTAAATTTCAAAAACTGAAAATGAAAATTTTACATGTGTTTTGGAAATTATATTCATATGTACACATTGCACTAAGTATTGTTCAAGTTTTCGCTTCTCCTCATCTTCCTTCTTACTTTGATGTTTAATTAATTGGAGCCAGCCTTATACGAAGCCTCCTTGTCACGCTGAATAAATTATAGTTTTTGTGGTCTTTATTTATTGTGCTTACCCATGTCTCCTTTGCCTAGATTTATTGCCTACTATGTCTCGACTTATTGCAGGTCTTTATTTCGTGCTCATACAATAGAAGCATTTTTTTTTAAATTGTCCTCTATTGGGATCACTTCTAGGCCCAAATTTTGTTTGGTCTCTGGAAGCAAACCATCTTAGCATTGTTAAAACGAAGGAAAAATCTTTCAAAGAAAAAATGCAACCTTTTGCCTTTATGGCCAGTATTTTTGGAGTCATTGATACCACATCTATTCAATCCATCAGAACTACTTACAGACAACTAGATGGATATGGTTAGGATATCGTTAACGTGGTTCCCCCTACTATGGTTCATCGTAGTAGGACACTTCTAATCTATTTCCTAGTTCTAACCCAAGGCTATGTAGTGTAGGTGACTTAATCGTAATTGTAACACGTAAGGAGGACCTTCGAAGACTACACGTAAATATTTTGTCGTTTCCCTTGACTATGCATCTAAGCTGGTTTGGAACTGTTTTGAAACCCTCGCACAGCTAGCTGTACATAATGAAATCCTACAAACATGGGTCCTAGGATATACATATCTATAGGTATCGCTGGCTAGACTGACGATGAACTGGCCAGATCGACTGTACATTCTCCATTTACTGGCTCTGGCTCCGTGAGCCAGAGAAAAAGCTCTCTCAGTGGAATTCACAAACTGGGCTAAAACATGCAAAGAAATTCACTATTCTCTCCAAAAATTTATCAAAATACTTCTGGCAATACTTCCTAACTGCTCAAAAAAGTAACAATGATCCAGTATTCTTGGACAAATGCAAAATGTCTATTAGAAGAGCTAAAATCCTTCTAATAAGCTTTAACCTCTAAACGCTAACACTAATTTGTCTACAACTTTCTTAAATGAAACAAAATATTTCGGAGACTAGACAAGATGCAAACTACAAATTTTTGGAGTAATAAGTCGATGGGACCCAGGGTCTAGCTTTTCACAACCATTCTTGTATATGGTATATTTTTTACACAATCGGAACGGGACTACTGCCCGAACGCTTGAGAAGCTTTTTCATGACAATTATACTATCGGATGTTTGTCAGACGCTCGTGAGAGGTGGAGTCGTGAAAAAAAGACTTTTAGGTGTTTTAAATGGGATTCGAACCTCAAACTCCTTGCTCTACGGCACCCACCCCTCAACTAGACCAAACTTGTGAAAAACGACTTAGGATAGGTATGTGGGTAGGGGACTAGAATACATTATCACATCAGGTCCGTACAAACCCATTGTGATACCCATAGGGGAAAAAGTCCCTTGTAGACTCAAAGTCAAACCAACCATTGGAATTTCTTCACCAATATCACTCAAAAATAACCTACGCTTAGCTTGTATAGTGAAAATGGCTAATCAAACCTTCCGTCCTACAGAAGGTTCAAAAACTGGCCTATGTAGGTATTAGAGGTGCAATGCGTACCTGCCCGACTGGTGCTCTTCTACATCGTTCACCCCTACATTTAAGAAGGCTGGTGTAGGGAGCGAAGTTTCACCTCCAATCCAACAACTGATTCATTTTGTTTGGACAGGTGAAGATCCTTAAATAAAACGTTGTTTTACCTGTATATACTCACCGGCTTCGTGCTAAAAAGAATGAATCTGTTACGACATTTCAAAGTTGTCATTCTAAATTCAAACTGAATGCTATACCTAGTACGTTCTGTTAGAGGACATTTTGAAATTTGAAGTCTGTCAATATATAAGTACTTTAATTTACACTGGTAGTAGTGTGACTTCGTACTTCCAAAAATCAACCCTAGTTTGAGTTAACAAAGCAAAGTTAAAAGCCATTAGCCATCGATTAATCCCTGAACATAACCATCTGCAATGTTGCTCTTCCGAATTCCGATTGCCAATACAGTAGCACCCTAAGAATCCATTCGATCGCAGTCAGATAAATGGCGGCAACAACAACCAACCCTCCAATGCCCACATAGTATATGCAAATAACGATTAAAATTGGCACTCGCAATAAAACACTGGCCTCCCTGGACCTACGCCCAGCCGTGGGGTTCCCTATTGTGGCGACCGATTCCACTCAACTGTATCCATGCAACCGGAATTCGAAAACCTATCAGGACATAAAGCGCCCCATTAAACGGACGTTTGGTCATTGTATTAATCGATGTTTATGGTCAGTGGCACTCGGTATTCGGTTTGTAATGCAGACAAACGCACGGCGCTTAAAAATGAGTTTTATTGTCGATTATTGTTAAATGACTTCTGCGAAATTTACTTGCCTCCTACGCCTCAAACTTGGTGCCACCACCGGTTAGCTTTGTTTTTCATTTCAATCCATCATAAGTAATTTCCTCCATGAGAGCTTTTTTGTCGTCCTTACTTTTTAATGTAGTTCCCCCCCTGGGATGGCAGGAGTTGCAGAGCATCCTTAAAATACCATCGGAGACGGAAATAACAAAATAAGCAAATTGTCTGCGAAATAAAAATTACTTCCGTGAAGATTTTCTCTGGAATTTGCCTTTTCCCAAGGATTTTTTCTTCTGTTAGGGATTTCCTCTTCCTTTTTCTTTTTCGTTAAGAAATTACTACAGGAATAAGCCGGTCTGGGAGTGGACAGAAATCATTGCAGGGGATGTTTGATTTACAGAAAAAAATAGGGGGAAAAGTATTTGACCTGTTGAGTCAAATGTGGCTACGCTTATAGCCAATAAATTATGCAGGATTAAGGAGGACATTCTTTTTTTATTTTTCCTTAGACAAGCTAAGGACGCCGTTGAGTACGGCGTGACGTTAATAGGTTTTATTAATTAATTAATTTTGGTTTAATCTCCAGTTTATAATATTTATGTACAGGAACTGAATAGGAAGTCTATCTGGATTTGTTATTATTCTTTTTTAAAAAATTGTGTTTTGCATATTACTGCTGCTCTTTGAGGGGGAGGACAAGTAGCCACTGCTTTGTACTATAAAATAGAGTAGGAGACTGTATTAACCGGTCTTCAATTGCTTGGATAAGGACGAACTCCTTTCTGAAGATCTTGTTCATCGAAAATGGACAAAGAAAGAATTTTTGAACTCTATCCCATCCCATCCCACTCAATCAGTCTTCAGGAACTTTAGGCAGACCGATTGGTCCAAATTAAGGAACAGTGTAGGATCATTTTAGATATCCTGAATCCTTCAATAATATATCCATGAGCTAGATACTTTGGGAAATGAATTTACTTATGCCCTTGAGCGGTACCCTTGTCAATCGCTTGCCCAGCCAACAAACGCAAAGGTAAACCTAAAGCTCTGTGATGACTGTAGACGGGTGTTCAACCTGGTCAAACAATTTTGAATCTTGTGCAAAGAGCGAGTACAAAATCGAGAAGAAATACTATTCGTAGGTTTTAGAGATGAGGGATAGAAGGTCAGAGATACTTTCTGCCTTAAGTCCCCTAGTCATCGGTGAAGTATAAACGGCACCTGAACTATCCTTAGTACTGATTTCCTTGATGTGATAATGCAGGATGCTTTTCAAACGAAAGACTGACCTACATAGTCGGAATATGAGCACACAAGAAAAATTAGTCGCTCAGATTTGATGGCATTCTTACCTAACATTTCAAACCAGTGCCAACTACATTAGCAAAACTTCTCTATCCACTCATTACATTCCACTGTGTGGGAAACAGACGTCTTTGGGGATGACAACTTAACGGAATGCGAAAACTGCAGAAGTATTTGAGCGTACCTTCGATTGAAAGATACGAGTTATGGGTACAATAAAATCTTTGCGCAGAAGAAAAGCTCCTAGCCATTATCCAGTCTCCCTGGGGTTGGGTTGACTGGTTGTCGCCGCTCGGCAGGGACGCACTTAGACCAGATTAAGTCCATTGTGATACAACTAAACCAGTCTCCCTACTAAGTTGCAAAATTAAACGTAAAATTATGGACAGTGAGCTACGGAGTACTACAAGGTTGTATATTAGCACCTTTCCTGTTTTTGATTATAATAAGCAGTGTGCTTTACATAACCTGGATGGAAAAAGCTGTCTAAATTGGAAGCAGCATCTTAAGGATACTCTGGCTGACCCATAATTCGAATGAACCGTTCTTAATGGGAACACATCACGTTCTTATCGACATCACAATAAAATGTAGAAAGTGGGAGTTTTTAAGGGATACCACTGCCACTAGAGCGGGCCGTGAACAAGGTATTTGGCAAAAAGTTGGAGAGAGGTAGTACACATTGCAGCATCTCGCAGACAATGGCCTTAAGCCCACAAATCGACAGCATTTTCTCTCATAATAACGTCCTCGGAGAACGACTGGTTTCTAAGTTCGCGGTATGCAACCATCGAGGTTCTAAATCATGAGGTAGAACATGTTTCCATCTCCACAAGATAAAGTCTCAAAACACAATTTCAACTACTCTTGCATATTCCCAGACATTGCGATCCTCTGTGCCAGCCACCTTGTAATCCAATTAGGTACATCATGTTCGTGCTCGATTGTGCTTAATGGACCATTCTAACCATTAAAATTCATCTCCGATATGTTCCTGGCCATTCAGGAGATAAGGGCCAACTTTAACTGCGTCAAAATGTCATTACGGCCAGAGAAACTTTTTCGTTTACAGATAAAAAAAAAGTTCCAACCGCCTAGGGAGGAGTATTTCCCCCAAAATACTTATGCCCCGTATACTCCGGTTACAGGTTTGACGAAGCATTATAGATGCTGAAAAATTTCCGGCCATTCAAAAGTCGTCCCTCGTAGTCGTCCTTCGACTAATACAGCGAACAGGTGATAATTCCAACGATAAATAACCACCCGTTCGATTGGTAGTGCAACCCAGTGCGGACATCGCCGGCTTCCGTTGTCGATACCTTTTTCATGGACCCAGCGTCGATTAAGCGAAGTGCCACTTGTACTTTAAAAACGTCGATTTCAACCCCCATTGTTCGTCATCGACCATCCCACACTTTTTGGTTTTCCACCGGAAATTTGTTTCTTTCGGAAGTTAGCTGGCTGGGTAACTGAGTGTGTGCGGTCCGTAATGGATCATCGTGATTGCGGACAAGGGTAGCAGTAGCAGCAAGCTTTAACCTGGCAATCTATAAAGCAAACAAACAAGCTGACTACCACTGGTCTGCCCACTGGACAGGACAATTAATTACCCGGCTGTAAGGCTGTCCCCGGTATCCTTCGTTTCGTTTCGGCTCCCGGTTTGCATAACTAATGATACAACTTTGTCCATCACATAAATTGTGGTGGAACCAAGACGTGGAGGAGTTCTGTAATTTAAAAAAAAAAAAGGAAGTACCTTCTCAAGGATACTCGTATGTGTAGATACCCCAAACGGGTTTAACTATGATCTTTCTATTAATTCGAATCACCTCCAGCTCTCGAGAATGACTAACAATAATGACCGACCCGAAATGTAATCTTCGTGGTCATTCCCATTTCCTTCAGCTTCGTCGTAATGAGCCAGCCACTCGTATCAAACAGGATATGGGGAAACATGCTGTTGCAGTTAATTCCGTGATCGAATCCCTTGTAATCATCACCACGATAATCATTATCATCCCGGTCGCCAGCAACTCAATAAGCAATAATAAGAAATGGCAGGACACCCAGGCGGATAAAAACTTTCGCAATAATCCTGTAGACTCCATTATATTTCTGGCGAGGAGGATTTTGTTTTTTTTTTTTTCTGTTTTTGTTTCTTCTCTGGGGCTGGCAAATGGGGTAGTTATATCCTCATTAAACGATTTGCAACAGGAGCAAGAAAAACTCGCAAGAAAAGGCCGTTAATTTCTTTTTATGAACCAGCTGGGAATCATTATCCTGCTGCAGAACCAAGACAAAGATAAACATCACCTTGGAGAGGACACGCAAACAATGTCAGCAGGAAAATAAAAACAAAGAGGATGGCTATGGCAATGGCAATGGCAATTATCTACTTCATTCCTTCCGAGATGATGGGGCGGGGGAAACTTTTCCTGAATTGCAGAATCCTTGTAATTTTTCCGTTCGCCAAGTGGTCGTAGATAGGCGATTGGTCATCTACTTGACGGTGTAAGCACCTCTGAAACTGTGAATTGCTGTTCTGATTAATTCTTTATTGAGCTGGGATTGAAGGGGGTGGTGGCTGTCTGTTGGAGAAGGACAAGACAAAACCACCCTTGTTCAACCGAAACCGTCTAAGACAGTCAGTCCAATTATGCACGCTGCATAAATGCTATCATGCGCATAAATTAAGGGTTATATTCGTATTTCGTACTCCACTTTCGAGTGTCTTAGTCATGTTAATCAGGATATGATAATCGTTTGTCAGGATGTGGCGGGACGAATTTAAAATTAAAACTCAGACAAGTGGAACTTTATCCTGTTCGTTAGTCACCAGAGACTGTGACAGTAACGATTTTCCAACTGAGCGCAGGAATGGGAACGGAGGGAACGACTGCTCTTGTCGTAAATGTTAATGGCTCACAGCACAGTTCTTAAACTTAACTTTATGTGAGCATCTTCGTTGTTCGTTGGGCCGACTTAATTATTAATACCGCATCAAAAGGAAACTTTTCGGCTTTGTACTCTTATTTACATTGGTTTGGCAGTGCAATCGTACGAATCGAAACTATGAATGTCGAGAACTCAATTAAGTGTCAAAAAGTTTTGCTCTTACGTCTACGATTCGTTCAATTTATTTACTTGGTTTTCTTGTAAAAGATAAAGTTTTTCGGTCTCGAGATTGACACTTGTTCTGTTTGGTTGACAAAGTGAAATGGAATCACTTAGGCATGTTATCATCGCAGTAACACCTGGTCCTCGGTAGGATGTTCCCGAAAGTTGTGTTGTGTGAGTGGAATATGCCACTCATAATTAAATCACACAGACTCTCGCTCTGAATGCGGGACGTATTAATTTCAAGTGCTTATTTTGGCCCCCGGGGAATCGGTAGTCGGATAACATATGAACTTCAGAAACTACGATATACCTTTCGGGAAAGTTTAAGTGTCTGCCAGTCGGCAGGAGAAGCATGTACGGCATAATCCCATCCGCTTAAGTAATTAAAACTGAAAGTGGGGAATTAACGAAAATAATTTAATCGTGAAGATAATGGCAGAGTACAGCCAAGGTGGTAGAATATTTATCAGGGATATTCCCGGGCATATGGGGATTCGGTGAGGTATTTTAAATGTTTGGATAATTTGTGAGTGGAATATGTAAACTTAAGAAGTCATGGATGTCGGTTTTAATGAAGACATCTATTTTCGGCAATTTGTAGCAAGCAGAGGCTTCCTTTAAAAGCTTTCACATAAATTTCATTATAAATCTGATCTCCTATTACAGTGATCCTTAACTCGCGGAAAATATATTTTACTGCTTTTTATACTCCGAATGGACAACTAAGTAAAGAAATATGTACATTTGTATGCCCTCACGTACCCAACAGAGATGGGTTCTCTTAAGAGGGAAATTACTCCACGGGAATTTACTCCACATGGGACTTTATTTCACTCTCAGGGGGAACTAAATGTTTTCCAATGCAGTATCATTTTCGTATGTGTAAAACAATTTGAGATAAAATATTGGTGAAGTTTGTTCCTAGGAAGTCAATTTTTAGTTTGCTTTGGACCTCTACAAAATATTCATCTATGAAATTTGAATTTACTTCACATTTAGATAAGCGGAACTAGTAATTTGTAAACATGTATCATATTTTAAAAATAGAATTGTATTCCTTTGACTTGAACATTTGGAGTTGGAAAATAAAATAGATGAGAGTTGGCTTATTTTTCAAATAAAAGTGCAGGCATTACTCACTGTCAGTGGGAAATAACTGCACTAGAAAATGTGGATTCATTTCTCATCAAATGAGGAGTAAATATCTATGTGCACAGGTGCTTGTGTAGTAACTTCGATGTATCTTCAAGGATACCAATCCATCATTGAAAGGTGATGAGAAACTGTAGACCAGTCAGCGAAACCAGAGAACAAAAGAAGTCTTAATTCGAATTCAAATCCATAGCACGTGTAAGTCAGTGTTTTTCGGAACTATGTATGTATATGTTTGTATGCTATGGGTCATCCAGCAAGTCATTTTAAATTTACAGAAACAAGCAACAATTTTATGAAAAATTATCATATTTGTATGTTAATCTGGGATACAAATTCTGCGGTTAGTAATGGAATACAATATCTGTCAAATAAATATCTGACAACTCAATGGTACACTGGGCCTAGCTTCTCACAACCATTTGTGTTGGGCGTGTTATATTCTATACACGAATGAAAGGGGCCTACTCTTTAATGACATATCCGAAGGTCAATTTGATATTTGAAAAACTCTTTTATGACAGTTGTGCTCTCGAATGTTTATCAGACTCACTCGAGAGGTGGGGTTAAAGAGACATTTTAGGTGTTATCCAATGATTGAACCTGGAACACCTTGCTCTGTAGTCCAATGCCTTAACCACTTGAAACTCGGCTCTGTCTACAAATAGTTATTCTGTTATAGACATTTCTCACCACGTTTTCGCATTATTGCGGCTATATTTCGAATACCAGCTCACAAATTTTTATTTTTAACAAATCCTCGAAGAAAAAAGTGGCGTCGTGCAGTGTCGTGGTAAAAATAAACGTGGTCCACGTCCATAGCATCAATTTCAGGAAAAAAAAAAAAAGTAAATCGAGAAGATATTGCCCAATAACACCGCCATGTCTGTTTAAAAAACCGCTCAAAACTCTTACTCGTTGTGGATGGAGGGTTGTTCCACTACTCTTGGACTTACAAAGCCTCAAATGCAGCAGTTTTGTTTGTTTGTGTGAAAAATTATGATCATTTCCAGGACACAATCAGCGCCAGAACGGCGTAGTGGGTAATCTGATGGTTTCAATTCTTGTGGTACCTGGATTTCATAAGAATGTAGGCCATGATCTTTATGCAAAATGCGGCGTAAACAGTTGTTGACAGGTCCGATTCCTGTGATCGTTTTAAATGGTACACTTGGTTTTTCAGTCATATTCTGAGCTACTTCGGCCATATTTTCAGCTGATCTTAGCGGATTAATACGAGTTCGAGTCATCACGTCACTAACCTGTCCGAGATTTTCAATTCACTATAGCCGTGCGATAAAGACACTTGATGATGACCAAAAGGAATACGAACTTTACGAAACGTTTGTGTGATATTTTTGATATATTTTCGCTGTTTTTTGTAATTCATAGTTTTAATTATAAAAAGTCTAACCTAAACCTATGCATATAGATAGATCCCAGGCTACCAAATTCTTACAACGATTGTAAGAAGAGGAGTGAGCGGTGATTTACTTTTGTTTCACTGGACTTAAATCATTGCACGGCATCATCTTCATATCTTAGGACCTAGTCTAACAAATGCCTTCAATTTTATTTATTTTAAAACAGAACTTAAAACATTTTAACCATAATATTTCTATAAGCTTGTTTTTGTTTGAAATTTAGAACAAGTTGTGCATTTTTATTTAACTTGCCCGCCAAAACTCTGATGAAAAAAAAAAGGAACTTGTTAATAACGTACCCCAGGCATCAAATAATTTTGTAAACTTCATTACAATGTGAACTTCATCCAATTAAACTCAACGCAGAGAAACAAACGAGACGAATTTAAATAGAGCCCCGATAAAACAAAAGAAATTACAACATTTTTATGGACTAATTTACCGAGCACTGTAAGTAGAGATGCTTTTCGAGATTGTGCTCCTCCAATTCATACCCCCAGCAGGCGAGTCGAATTAGTATTTAAAATTACTGTGAACCACCGCCGCCGCCGCCGCGCCACCTCTTGAATAAAATTCACGTTTTCTTCAGGTTATAACATCCACCCTCCGCTTCTTTCCGGCTTTTTAGTGGTTTAGACAATGCTATTGAATTAACGAAATCATTTCTTTTATTTGCCGCAGTCTGCTTGTTATCCTTTCGTCCTAATTCACTTTGCTTGCTAACAGGGAGAACGCGAAGAAGAAGTAAGGCGCGCCTTAATGATGGTGCCCCCTCTTAAAACACCGTGAAAACCTTGCAACGACTGTTTATGTCAAGGATGCTTGAAATCATTTCCCCAATTGTTTTTCCGGTTTTTCCTGAGTGGCTGGGTACACAAGCTTTTTATTTGTCTTTTGTTTTTGGCAAACCTCTATACCCTCCTGACTTCGTCAATAATCACCAAGCAGAGACATTTGCTTAGTGTTTTATTTGTGTTTGTAATTACACCCACACTAGCTGAATCCTTTATTCTCCCACTCCCCACGCAATCACAATTGAGTCAAAAAGGTATCCTTTTGTGAAAGTAAAAGTTACTTTCGAAAAATTAGCAACTCTTTGTCAGTTTCCAAAAAAATTCAAAAGTATCTAAGATCCTGTGTACTCTCCAAAGTGCGTCTTCCTTAAAGGCTCGTAAAAATAACACGAAGAAACAACCCCATTCTCTATTACAACTTGACTCAAGGCTACTTGAAGTGATCAAGGAGGATTCGCACTTAGTAAAAAAAAAATCATTTTATGGCCCACGAGGAATGTGCCTTGGCACGCAGGAGAATACAAAAAAAAATCTGAAATAAGGAAACAAATCACACCCCATTAAGAGCGTAAGGAAAATCCGCCACTTTTTCACAGATTTAAAGAAGCTTATCGACTTAATTTGAATATTTTCTGGCGAAGAAGAAAAGAATTGCTCGCGCTAAGTCCCTTTGTGTGCTCCTTGTTCCTTTTTGGATGGTGGCAAGATATGGGGATTTCTTCAGTAAATGAAACGAAAGGGGACAAAAGGGAGGACAAAACGTTCAGACAGTAAATAAGCAGGGTGGGTACTTGTTTTCTCTTCAGCACGAACATGACAGTAATGTCAGTTTAGGCAATAAAGTTAATGCATACCGTTGTAGATCCGCTGCGATACTGTGGATAATATTTTAATCACAAAATTGTTGGTCTTTGAAATAACAGCTCAGAAGTGGATTTGTAACAAAATGTTTCGCAAGGAAAGTCAAAGGAAGACCTTCTTTCAAGGTTCAGTATTTCGTAAATTTAGTTGGACATTATATGTATATGTACAGGGTGTGCCAAATACAAGTTACATTTTAATTAAACATGACATTACTCTGATGGACTAGGATTCAAATAAGTGGGTCTAATCCTGTTCGTCTGTCTGTGACTTCGACTCAAGCCTCAACGATTGGGCAGGTGTGCTTCAAACTTTGCACCTGATGTCTGTTGGGTCACGTTTCGAAGGAATATTGGAATTTCCTTTCACTCTAACCTTAAAATTAAGGACCATTTCAATAAAAATCCAGTTTGGCAAAAGCAGTTCAGTCATTTTATATAAAGGACCCGACAAAGTTGTACGTACTTGGTCCTTAATCCTGCAAGTTTACAATCATCTGAACATTGACTTTTAAGTCTTGTTCTTAATATACATACATTCGACCACTAAAGTGGGCGTGGCATTCTGCATGTTTAAAAAAAAAAAAAATAAATAAATACTTGGCGCAACAGGTCGATGGGACCCAAGGCCTAGCTTCTCACAACTATTCGTGTTATATTCTTTACACGAATGGAAGGGGCCTACTGTTTAATGCCGTGTCCGAAGGGCAATTTATTATTTGAGAAGCTTTCTCGAGACAGCTGTACTCTCGGATGTCAGACGCTCGCGAGAGGTGGGGCCGTGAAAAACTTTTTCGGTGTTCCCCGACTGGGATTCGATCTCGAAACCCTTGCTCCATAGTCCAACGCACTAACCACTGAGTCACGGAGCCCACTTTCTGCATATTTGTGGATTTATATTGATAACATTGTACTGATGGTAACTGGTATTGCTCACTTATTTTTGCCGTATAATAGTTTTTTTTTCAATTTGAAGTAAACATTTGAAGACAAATTAATTTTTTTAAAAGCAAGCGGGGAAGCTCTAGAATTTGGTACGCCATTATTTTGGATTTATCTAATAATTTCAAACGCAGCAGCTGAAGAAATAGCTGAGAAATAGCCAATTTTCCACATATTATCGTTCCACATATTTTTCTAAAAAAGCATCATATGCCCTCTGTTAGTTGACGTCCGAACTAACTCAAATATGAAACTTTATGAAAATTGTTAGAGCCGTTTTCGAAAACATACATTTTTACTTAAATTGGCCGCAAGAAAGGTTCCCTTCATGCAGTTGACAATACAGAATTGCCGGACCGAGTTATTTCATCTTGTCCATCACAGTAATGTCAAGTTATCAATTTTTGAAGAAACCAATACTTACTCTATATGTATCCATGTGTAAGTGATAAGTACAAGTAAAAAATGACAAAAAAAGTATAATCATGTGTAATTCAAAAAAATGTTTTTTTTCTTGGACATGTTTCAAAGATTCGGCTTGGTACCGAAAAACGTTATGCCCCGTGATTACTCCTATCAGGGTAGAAAGAGATTTCCTATCCTTTTGCAAATTCTGTCGGTCCTACTCTTGTCAAAAAAGGACATAGACGTCTTATAATCACACCATTGTCTTGGGTGGTCCATCTACTGCTGCCATCTCTATGGACCTTAATCCCTGTTTCTAGCTTCAGTGCGCAAGACACCGAGGGGTCTAGGTCTATCTGTTCTGATGTAGATTCCCAATCTCTTCTACGTGGCTTTCTCCTTACCTGGTATATTTCAAACTTTTGCTATGTTGCAAGAACCTTAAGCTCTTCACGACAGCTTGGATTTTACGTCAATAGCAGTAATCACTTTTTTTGGTGCCTGGATGTCGAAGGAAATGGTGATACCCTTATTGTGGTATTGCCTTCAACGGAGTTTCACGCTTGGAAAACACTTCTGTGGTTCAGAAGGCGGACGGATTTGGATATGTTCTGTGGTTCACAAAATATGCCTAAGCCTGCGCCTACTTCCATCCTTGATCGATCTGTGAAGACAGAGATGTAACGTGTACTGGTAGGCTGACCCCTCTAGTGAGGCCGGTCCTAAGCTTGTTGCGCACTTAACGGAAGAAACTAATACATAATACAACCAATAGTCTCGGATAAGAACTGAACTAAGTGCAACAAAATCAACACCAGTGTTGGAATGTCTAGCGTTCTTAGACAAAGTCCGTCAAAAACTGATACCATTCCAGTATTTGGCACAGTACTTCAGATGTAAATAAACAAAATCTTTGTGCTATCACAGAGAATGAACCAAATTTGCTATGTACCTTGGATCGCAGAAACCTTCAGTATCTACTTACACACAACCCTCTAACAGTTGTAAACAAATAAGCGTGCCTAAATTTTCACTAAATGAATCTCTAAGGACAGCATTCTCTAACTCAGTCCACTTCATTAAGTTCAGTAACTACTCAACGAAGATGATGTGATAGCAGTTACTTAAAGTCCAGTTTGCATGACAAGTGCAATGAAAAGCAATCTCCATGGGTTTTGAATTGTTAATAGGATACTCCTTCTCGTAGAGAAGACATAACCCACAAGATTAAGACACTATCCACAGACATAGCACAGCATATTATCTGTGTGTGAATAGGCATGAATTAAGAATGTTGTTCGGGAGTCACGGGTATTATGCAAGGGTAACATTGTGTTCACTGACATCTTCTTCCCACAATTTGGTACGCACTCAAGTGCTCCAAGGAGGGAGTCAAGACAATTTATTGCCATGTAATTGCGTTACGACGCTGACAAATGGGCGTTTGTCGGCTTAACTCCATTAAGTATCTATTAATGGTGTACGAGTATCGTGTATACGAAACATCAATTGTACACTTCTTCCACAGCGTAGTGCATTATTGGAACAATGTTTTCCGAAACACCGTAAACATTATAGTGCACGACGAGTAGATACAAATTAAGCGCTGAAAACAAACTGATACAGGGAGGAGTTAGCAAAAACGGTTTACCTAATTTATACAGAAAACTTTTATATTAAATGCGCACTTCCCCACTACTGTAGAGAGCAAATTAAAAAAGCTTTTGCCAAAGCTTAGTGGAAGGATACCTGACAGCAATAAAGATAGAGGGAGGGGCCTTAAAGCAGACCATCCCCACGTTTCCCTATCAAAAGAGTAGCAAAACAATTCTCCCAGATTTCGTGGGCAGTGGCCATAGCTTGTAAGTAATAGGTGCACTGTATCGAAACACAAATGATTTAAAGCAGCACCTTCCAAAGTATAGCTATCAGACATAAAATAAAAGTTTTGTTGCCAAAATTATCGATGGTTAACATGTGGTTATAATAGTAGTTCTGGAAACAAAAAAAAAATAGTTTACACCCAAAGTTTTTTGATATTTACTGAACTATGTTGTCAAAAGTGCTTTAATAAACTCGGCGCCGAATTTATTAACATTAGAAAAATCTACTTTTTACTAAAAAGTTTCTTCAAAATTCATGGCATATTTTTAATTTGACGAGGAGGCAACATTAGAAATTATACAAATGAAACGAAATCGTGTATTTTTTTCAAAAAGACTTGAATCCAATAAAACGGTGCCACAAGTCAAATCTTTGGTATCATTGTATAAAAAGTGTGTAGAATTGATTTTCATTTAAAATTTTAAAGTTTTTTTTGTTATATTTTGAGATTATTTACGGGAAATTATTTTATTTAAATCCCTGCCGTGGCTGACTTGGTTGTACCCCATACTGTCCAACGAATGTTGAAGTAAATTTTCGATTGCTCGCGTCTACATTTCATCAATAGCTCGATCAATATTATGCTTATGTGCCTGAATCGTTTCCAATCTAGTATTGTAATCAATCAACAAATGCCGTCGAATTGCAACTCCATTCAAGAACCTATTTCGAAACGCCTGATTAATGATGTTAATTCGAAAAGATCAATTGTTGGACGGCTTGTTGGTGCAAGAAGATAATTTAAATTAACTCCAGAACATAACTATTTCTAACTATCATTAAGAATAAATCAATTTTTTTCATGAAAATCAGTTGGTCAGTGTCTTGTGTCATACATCTAAGTTTTTATAAAGAAGGACCTCACGAAGGGCGCCATTGTTATAAGATAGAGGCATGTCAGGGAGATCAATTTCAGTATTGTGGAACAGGACAGTGGAACGCTTGCGGTTTCATAGGAAAGACGAAATCCGTTAAAAAAAAGGGGGGACTAGATGTAGATAAGTGTTTAGGGTCCTACAATACTTAGATTTAGATAGATTACCATGCTTTTTTTATTAATTTGTCAATATTTCATCTCCGAGAACTTGAATATTTGGATTCTGTAATGAAACTTTTGAATATTTATTTTTAGGTATTCGAAATGTTTACTTACATTCAGCAAAGTGCGCTAAACAACGATTGGAATATTTAATGATCTAGCCTTCAGGTATCTGATACCTAAGTCTTTCTTTCTCAACCGAAATGATTGGCCTATAGTTTTCTGTGTTAAAGTGAGTCGGTGGTCTTACTTTTGGAATGAAAATCACTCTTCTGGTTCATTATAGATTCATAGGGTTCAAATGTTCTCTTAATATCTCTGTGATCGCTTTGGTTTGAACATGCTAAAACTTAGAATACAACTAAAATTACTATTTAAACAAATTGATTCACAACAGACCTTTATATAACTTTATTGAGTGTGAGATAGGGTCCAAATCGTAAAATTTCGTAATGGGTAGTTTGCATTAAAAGTTTGAAATGGAATCATCCTTTATGCAGCGGAGTTAATGCAAACAACCGTGAGAAGGTAGTTTAAATGTAAAGTATGAGTTAATTCATAAACGTAAAAAAGTGCGGAAGTGCAACACTTCTAAGTATGCCCTACTTTTACTTACACTGCAGCTACTTACACTGTTACCGATGTCCTGTGAAACGGAGCTTTGAGATTTGAGATGGACTTAACTTCGAAAATAAGCACTTAGAGCGAATTGGAGCCTGTTCACACAGGCTGGCCTTTTTGACATTCGCATGCTTAGATACATACGTATGTAGATAGACGTGTTAAATACTTACCCGGATTTTTGTAAGCATTAGTAGCTGGCGTCAAATGAAATTGGTTAGTTTTTTTAACAACAAATTCTTTTTACAACAAAGCTAATGCTTTTTACAGCAATTAAAATGGTTTACTGTCGTATTTTCATCGAAGAAATTTGTTCAGGAAATTTCAAAAAGTCTGAAAATTCGGATTGGGGTGACGTGTCACATCTCGACTTTACCTCTTGTCCGACAGTCCGACAGTCCTGTGTGACCAGGGTCCTAAATGCAGTAGTCTCGCAACGTTTAACCGCACTTCTCTGTTGTACCTGCACTGCACGTTGCGAGATCGAAAATAGTTTTCACTTGATTCGCTGGCAGACGTCGACTTGTTTACGCTTTTGAACTTTCTGTCGCACTTGGGTTTGTACCTATACTATGTATAATGATTTCGCTTTTTACGACCAGTCACTTATAAAGTCTTATTTCCTTTCATTAGCTTGGCTTCATTATATTTGTGGCTCTTCTTTTGTCTGATGTAAGGACCACCGGTTATTACGACCTTTTTTCCTCGACCCTTTCATTGTCGTTATAATCGACTTTCACTGTATGTGCATACTTTATTTACAGACATTTACGAACTCGGCGTTATAAAAAATTCTATTTCAAATAATATAATGGGAAATTCTGCACCAAAACCCAAATTTCTTATTCTAGCTCTCAAAAAAAGTCAGGTTTTAGTATAACTTTAAAGTCAGTAGTCGTTGTGGTTTGTTTGAGTATCTCAATCTTTCTCAAACTACTTATACTTTGAGCTATGCCCTTATTAAATTATGTGTTTGCTACAAACACTCGTCAACAGTTCCGTCTTTTATTAGTTAATAGAAAACCTTAACAAAATCAAAACGAATTATGTACATCCGTTGCACAAATATCATATTTTTTCAAAAGTATGTGGAGCCACGCCCACTCTTTGGAGCGCTTTTATCAAAAGATCGACTTTAATCAAATTTTGTATGCAACATACGACAGTAAGAATTTTGACCAAAATTGATATTTTCACCTCAGCTTTACAATACTATTTTGACTTTCAGTTGCTTTAAAAATTCAAAAATTAACTTTTTGGTCCTCTCTTTACCAGGATGTCAATAGCAACCATTTTGCAGTTTTAGAGCTGAAGCATCTACTTCTTTGAATAAAGAGACTTGAAACACCTAACGAAAATGTCTCACAACACAAATCACAAAGCGATGAGCCAGAAAGCCATTGTTTCTTATCGAGCCTTAAGTATTCTTCTGTATCAAAACAATTCAAAAAGTTCTACAAAAACAAATCCATTTTAATTGACGCCAAAGTTAATTAAAGAAACTGACTTTGTTTTTCCAGTTAATTCAAGTGGAAAATGAAATCATTTCGTATTCGCGTTGTCGAGCGAATAACCCCTTCCGGAGCTGAATACGAAGGCAGACTTCCACATTGGTTGTAATCCGTTTCCGAATTATACGCGGCATTCTTCTTAGCTCATAACTGCCATCCAAGATACATATCTTTGGGCGAGTGACACAGCAACAAAATCACAGTGTTCTTCGTGGGGTTGTTTAATTTCATTTTAAGCACATGCAAGTGCGAAGGGGGTAATATTGTAATAATGTTATTCCACTGCTCCGGCAGGATGATTGTATATTTTTGGCATCCCTTTCAGAATACCGAATGCTTCAATGGTGTGCGTACGTTTGGTGGCTGAGATCGCGTAATGGCTCCCCGGGGAACTATAAAAGACAAATTAATTGGGGTTAGAGTTAAGTGAGTGCTTGGTTAAATATTTTGATCGTGCGCCCATGGCCAACGGATAAATTAAATCGGTTTACAAAAGATTTATTGGTTAGAAAAGCCTCAAAGCTAAATTTTTTTTAATTGCTTTTGTCTTATTTGTGGACGGTCACATGCACTCGGTTTTTGGACGAATGGACGCAACCTTACAAAAAACTTAAGCAAAAAACGTTTAGCGTATGATCTAGACGTTGGTGCACTCGGTTGGTCTCTATGTCGCATTTTGAAAGAAGTTGGGTACACAGGGTCAGGAGTGAAAAAAAAACTCTTGATGCACTTCAATTGCAGTATCGTCCCATATCTCCTCTCCCTCAGCGTTTTTGGACGAATGGACGCAACTTTACAAAAAACTTAACCAAAAAACGTTTAGCGTATGATCTAGACGTTGGTGCACTCGGTTGGTCGCTATGTCGCATTTTGGAAGAAGTTGGGTACACAGGGTCAGGAGTGAAAAAATCCTCTTGATGCACTTTAGGCGTAATATCGTCCCTTATCTCCTCTCCCTCAGCGTTTTTGGACGAATGGACGCAACTTTACAAAAAACTTAACCAAAAAAACGTTTAGCGTATGATCTAGACGTTGGTGCACTCGGTTGGTCTTTATGTCGCATTTTGGAAGAAAATGGGTGCACAGGGTCAGGAGTGAAAAAAACCTCTTGATGCACTTCAATTGCAATATCGTCTCATATCTCCTCTCCCTCAGCGCTTTTGGACGAATGGACGCAACTTTACAAAAAACTTAACCAAAAACGTTTAGCGTATGATCTAAACGTTGGTGCACTCGGTTGGTCGCTATGTCGCATTTTGGAAGAAGTTGGGTAAACAGGGTCAGGAGTGAAAAAATCATCTTGATGCACCTTAGGCGTAATATCGTCTCATATCTCCTCTCCCTCAGCGTTTTTGGACGAATGGACGCAACTTTACAAAAAACTTAACCAAAAAACGTTTAGCGTATGATCTAGACGTTGGTGCACTCGGTTGGTCTTTATGTCGCATTTTGGAAGAAGTTGGGTACACAGGGTCAGGAGTGAAAAAATCCTCTTGATGCACTTTAGGCGTAATATCGTCCCTTATCTCCTCTCCCTCAGCGTTTTTGGACGAATGGACGCAACTTTACAAAAAACTTAACCAAAAAAACGTTTAGCGTATGATCTAGACGTTGGTGCACTCGGTTGGTCTTTATGTCGCATTTTGGAAGAAGTTGGGTACACAGGGTCAGGAGTGAAAAAATCCTCTTGATGCACTTCAATTGCAATATCGTCCCATATCTCCTCTCCCTCAGCGTTTTTGGACGAATGGACGCAATTTTACAAAAACCTTAACAAAAAACGTTTAGCGTATGATTTAGACGTTGGTGCACTCGGTTGGTCGCTATGTCGCATTTTGGAAGAAGTTGGGTACACAAGGTCAGGAGTGAAAAAATCCTCTTGATGCACTTTAGGCGTAATATCGTCCCTTATCTCCTCTCCCTCAGCGTTTTTGGACGAATGGACGCAACTTTACAAAAAACTTAACCAAAAAAACGTTTAGCGTATGATCTAGACGTTGGTGCACTCGGTTGGTCTTTATGTCGCATTTTGGAAGAAAATGGGTGCACAGGGTCAGGAGTGAAAAAAACCTCTTGGTGCACTTCAATTGCAATATCGTCTCATATCTCCTCTCCCTCAGCGTTTTTGGACGAATGGACGCAACTTTACAAAAAACTTAACCAAAAAAACGTTTAGCGTATGATCTAGACGTTGGTGCACTCGGTTGGTCTTTATGTCGCATTTTGGAAGAAGTTGGGTACACAGGGTCAGGAGTGAAAAAATCCTCTTGATGCACTTCAATTGCAATATCGTCCCATATCTCCTCTCCCTCAGCGTTTTTGGACGAATGGACGCAATTTTACAAAAACCTTAACAAAAAACGTTTAGCGTATGATTTAGACGTTGGTGCACTCGGTTGGTCGCTATGTCGCATTTTGGAAGAAGTTGGGTACACAGGGTCAGGAGTGAAAAAATCCTCTTGATGCACTTTAGGCGTAATATCGTCCCTTATCTCCTCTCCCTCAGCGTTTTTGGACGAATGGACGCAACTTTACAAAAAACTTAACCAAAAAAACGTTTAGCGTATGATCTAGACGTTGGTGCACTCGGTTGGTCTTTATGTCGCATTTTGGAAGAAAATGGGTGCACAGGGTCAGGAGTGAAAAAAACCTCTTGGTGCACTTCAATTGCAATATCGTCTCATATCTCCTCTCCCTCAGCGCTTTTGGACGAATGGACGCAACTTTACAAAAAACTTAACCAAAAACGTTTAGCGTATGATCTAAACGTTGGTGCACTCGGTTGGTCGCTATGTCGCATTTTGGAAGAAGTTGGGTAAACAGGGTCAGGAGTGAAAAAATCATCTTGATGCACCTTAGGCGTAATATCGTCTCATATCTCCTCTCCCTCAGCGTTTTTGGACGAATGGACGCAACTTTACAAAAAACTTAACCAAAAAACGTTTAGCGTATGATCTAAACGTTGGTGCACTCGGTTGGTCTTTATGTCGCATTTTGGAAGAAGTTGGGTACACAGGGTCAGGAGTGAAAAAATCCTCTTGATGCACTTTAGGCGTAATATCGTCCCTTATCTCCTCTCCCTCAGCGTTTTTGGACGAATGGACGCAACTTTACAAAAAACTTAACCAAAAAAACGTTTAGCGTATGATCTAGACGTTGGTGCACTCGGTTGGTCTTTATGTCGCATTTTGGAAGAAGTTGGGTACACAGGGTCAGGAGTGAAAAAAAAACTCTTGATGCACTTCAATTGCAGTATCGTCCCATATCTCCTCTCCCTCAGCGTTTTTGGACGAATGGACGCAACTTTACAAAAAACTTAACCAAAAACATTTAGCGTATGATCTAGACGTTGGTGCACTCGGTTGGTCTCTATGTCGCATTTTGGAAGAAGTTGGGTACACAGGGTCAGGAGTGAAAAAACCTCTTGGTGCACTTCAATTGCAATATCGTCCCATATCTCCTCTCCCTCAGCGTTTTTGGACGAATGGACGCAACTTTACAAAAAACTTAACCAAAAAACGTTTAGCGTATGATCTAGACGTTGGTGCACTCGGTTGGTCTTTATGTCGCATTTTGGAAAAAGTTGGGTACACAGGGTCAGGAGTGAAAAAATCCTCTTGATGCACTTCAATTGCAATATCGTCCCATATCTCCTCTCCCTCAGCGTTTTTGGACGAATGGACGCAACTTTACAAAAACCTTAACAAAAAACGTTTAGCGTATGATTTAGACGTTGGTGCACTCGGTTGGTCGCTATGTCGCATTTTGGAAGAAGTTGGGTACACAGGGTCAGGAGTGAAAAAATCCTCTTGATGCACTTTAGGCGTAATATCGTCCCTTATCTCCTCTCCCTCAGCGTTTTTGGACGAATGGACGCAACTTTACAAAAAACTTAACCAAAAAAACGTTTAGCGTATGATCTAGACGTTGGTGCACTCGGTTGGTCTTTATGTCGCATTTTGGAAGAAAATGGGTGCACAGGGTCAGGAGTGAAAAAAACCTCTTGGTGCACTTCAATTGCAATATCGTCTCATATCTCCTCTCCCTCAGCGCTTTTGGACGAATGGACGCAACTTTACAAAAAACTTAACCGAAAACGTTTAGCGTATGATCTAAACGTTGGTGCACTCGGTTGGTCGCTATGTCGCATTTTGGAAGAAGTTGGGTAAACAAGGTCAGGAGTGAAAAAATCATCTTGATGCACCTTAGGCGTAATATCGTCTCATATCTCCTCTCCCTCAGCGTTTTTGGACGAATGGACGCAACTTTACAAAAAACTTAACCAAAAAACGTTTAGCGTATGATCTAGACGTTGGTGCACTCGGTTGGTCTTTATGTCGCATTTTGGAAGAAGTTGGGTACACAGGGTCAGGAGTGAAAAAATCCTCTTGATGCACTTTAGGCGTAATATCGTCCCTTATCTCCTCTCCCTCAGCGTTTTTGGACGAATGGACGCAACTTTACAAAAAACTTAACCAAAAAAACGTTTAGCGTATGATCTAGACGTTGGTGCACTCGGTTGGTCTTTATGTCGCATTTTGGAAGAAGTTGGGTACACAGGGTCAGGAGTGAAAAAATCCTCTTGATGCACTTCAATTGCAATATCGTCCCATATCTCCTCTCCCTCAGCGTTTTTGGACGAATGGACGCAACTTTACAAAAACCTTAACAAAAAACGTTTAGCGTATGATTTAGACGTTGGTGCACTCGGTTGGTCGCTATGTCGCATTTTGGAAGAAGTTGGGTACACAGGGTCAGGAGTGAAAAAATCCTCTTGATGCACTTTAGGCGTAATATCGTCCCTTATCTCCTCTCCCTCAGCGTTTTTGGACGAATGGACGCAACTTTACAAAAAACTTAACCAAAAAAACGTTTAGCGTATGATCTAGACGTTGGTGCACTCGGTTGGTCTTTATGTCGCATTTTGGAAGAAAATGGGTGCACAGGGTCAGGAGTGAAAAAAACCTCTTGGTGCACTTCAATTGCAATATCGTCTCATATCTCCTCTCCCTCAGCGCTTTTGGACGAATGGACGCAACTTTACAAAAAACTTAACCAAAAAACGTTTAGCGTATGATCTAGATGTTGGTGCACTCGGTTGGTCTTTATGTCGCATTTTGGAAGAAGTTGGGTACACAGGGTCAGGAGTGAAAAAAACCTCTTGGTGCACTTCAATTGCAATATCGTCCCATATCTCCTCTCCCTCAGCGTTTTGGGTCAAATGGGCGAAATTGAACAAAAAACGACCGAAAAAAGTCTAGCGCACGGTATACCTTATTTGGATTTATACGTAAACTGTGTCATTTTGTATAGAACTAAGCCTAGTAGAAAAGTAAGCTAAACCTTGGTTAGGCATCGCACTAAGTAAAAAGATAGACAACCTTACAGCTTCAGTTCTAAATTTTGGTTCGTGATGAAGCCGAGTCTGGCTTATGTTATTGGCAAAGCTTGATCTAGTTAGGTTTATTCAGGGCAGTTTGCGGCCTGTTTTTCCGATTTTTCTCTGCGATGTAGATGAAAGTCCAGAGGGTCCAGTCTAACTTGGATCTCAACGAATTGCAGAATTTTTTTATTTTTACAGCTCGTTAATTCATGACGGGAATGGCCGCCCTAAACCATTCTGTTTTAGTTATAAATTTTAAGGTGGTTTTAGGGGGCGTTTTAGCTAGTTCGTAGAGTTGGTTGAAGAATGCTTTCCCGAAGGTTTGGTGTCTTCTTATGCTAAAACTTGAGCATTCGCAGAGGAAATGTGTCATATTTTCCTCTATCTACGTGTCTCCGCAGCCTGTCTGAGCTGTTGACTCACATTTTTCTGAGGTGTGCCGCTATTAGGTTATGGACTGTGAGGACATCGATGAGGATAGTTAGCTGTGGTCTATTGACTGAGAGGAACCTTTTAATCCTTTTTTCGTTATATTGAGCCCAAAGTAGCCTCGAAACAGGTCACGAGGAGAGTGCGCTTCACCTAGCGTTGGCCATGTTGAGGAAATCCGTCGAGGTTTTGGAGGAAAGGAGGGTAAAGAACGGCAGGACCGAGTGGTTGTTGGGATGTCGCTTGAAATGTCGAAATTTTGAATTTTATTCGAGTCATTCGATTCCAAAGGCTTTTTTTCTAACTCGAGTTCAGAATGTTAGAATAGAAAATGTTCCACGGCTACAAGGAAGGTAAAGAAAAGAAGTAACGCGGTACTTAAATGAACCTAAAAAACTATGTCCTAATACTTAAAAAAAACTGGAAAGACATGAGTTCATATTCCTTGAAACCGAAACACTTTGTAGCCAAACCAAACCAAAATCCAGTGAAAATATTCACCCTTTCGAGGATTAGCAGCCAGCAACTTTAACTACAGGACAACTTACTCCGGCAAAATACTTTCCGCTATCATTATAATCACATCACATCCCACACACACATTAGAAGTATTCTTTTAACTTGAAACTCTATTATCTTCATCGTAAAGTTTCCAGGATGTTCTTCTGTTTCTCGATTCAATGCCACAGTTCTCCAGTTATAAGAAGCTTAACTGGTCCTTCGCAGCCGTACCTCCTTGGCAAAACTTTGTTATTCGCCCGAAACTTTGCGTATTTAGGCACACAGTTGATTTAGTGCTCTCTGACCTCAGTTTAAACATAAACACTATTCATATTGACTGCAGACTACACCACAGTACCCTGCCCACAAATCCGAACCCTTTTCGGTGGCCCAAAGAAGACGTAGGAACATAAATGGGATTATGATCTTATCAGAACGTAAACAGACGACGGAAATTATAATAACACCTTATGGTGTACACCCATAGGAGAGCAGCAGCATTGTGTTTATTGCCGCACTGCCGCCGGTGTGGCAGTCCAGGACAAAGTTTGCCAAGACAAACAAGTTGCAAAAGTCCTTTGTCAAGATTTATTTCTTCGCTCGAAAGATTATCGACGACCGAGAAGAGGACAAGACAAGTAACTGTTCGTCGTTGGCCAGCCAATTTGTAGCGCACATGGCTTCGGGTTCATGGGAAGGAAATCTTTAATTAAGAGCGGATTAGTTGGACACAGCGCAAGATTTGCATCTGAGGTTTCCCATAAGGAGTTAACTTTCGGCTGAAAATGTTTAAATTCCGGGGGAGCAACGCAACGACAGCTCCGCCTGGTGGTTGGTACCAATCAATATGAGCTGCCAACACGCATAAAGACTAACGACTTCATTAAACCATCAGCTTCCGTTCAAAGAAACCATTATAACCGACATTAGGCAGAGAATCTGATTGAATCACCTCATAACAAGTGAATCCGAAGATGGTGAGGTGAGGCAGGTGAAGTGAAAGATTGTGGCTCTGTCTGTGGTGCACACAGAAGCATCGTTTGCGGAGAACCCATTAAATTGAGTCTTTCTGTCTGTGGCTCCCTGTATTTTCAACCCCCACCCCCGATTGGGGTTGTTTAATATCCTTTCTTATCGCCGGGAAATCGTTCATTCATTGCCTGAAGGGGCAAGGAGAGAATATGTGCCGACTCGTTTATGTGGGTCCTCCTTCTTGCCTTCCTCCTTCGTAGTCGTCCTCATCGTCGTCGTTGTAGTCGTTGGGTTGTGTGCTACTCATGCAATCGATGATGAGTGCGGAAAGATATGAATTCCCGAACAAAACCACATTACTCCGAAAGTAAGTGATAAGCAGTTATTGCCTTTCGCTTTTGGAAGTGATACCCTCCTTGTGTATGCATGCGTCCATGCTGTTGTTCTCCCTGCAAATGGCTAATTCAATCATCTGATGCCGAGATGGTTCCGTTTACACTTAATCAGATAAATCGGATGGAAGCAGGCACTTTGTGGCTGCCCACAAATGCTTACGACCCAGGGAATGGGTGGCCACTGCTAGTGCTACTTTGCCAGTTGGTGTATCCATTTTTGTGTAAACATTGGGGCTGGTGAACCTTTGAACTAGCTGCAATTGTCTTTGGTTTGGTTTGGCCCGTATCAAAAATTTCACAGCTCGTCTAGCAATTGTACAACATTTAACATTTGTACATGTGTGCCGATGTAGTACGAACATGTGTGAGTTGAATGTTTAATTAGTGATTCAATGGATCGTACGACCTCTCCGATTATTTTTTCACAACTTTGTGGTGATTTGATTTTACTGGGTGCCTCGGAACTTTTACAACCTTTCTATGGGATTGTTGCCATTGAAATCAAAAACCTTTTACCAGACTTATTCTACGGTTTAGTTTAAGACATCTCTTGGCTCACAATGAAATAGCGAATCTCCTCAAACTGCGTCATAATGTGGAGTTAAACTATCTCACCGTCACTGTTGAGTTGATTGACGGGTTGAGCCAGAAACACAGCCCATGCTTTGGTTTAGTACCATCATATTTTATGGCCATATTTCCTAGCTATAGACAGCTGCTTACTTTCTTGACTTGCTGTTCGGGACTATTTTTAAGATAGGATTTCGTAGCCAATATCTGTCCCATGTTTACAACAGACAGAGCTAGCTGGATCACGTTACTGATTACTACACGAAACAGTAGTGACAAAAGAATGCAACCTTGACGTACTCCACTGAGGACTTTAAATTCCACTGACACCTTACGGTTGTGTAGCTTTTATAATAGCACCGAGTTTTTCTAGTATAAATCCTACTCCTCCTGCGTAAGGCTCGCCATAAAGCGTCTTGATTCACGCTATGATAGACTGTTTCGAAAACGATAAACACCAAATTTTTGTCGGTACCTGCTTATTCGTAGTCGAACGTTGAATTAGTTTAGCTGTTCTTTTAGCCCCAAAGGGAATAATGCATAAATATACATACATATGCCAAATTCCGTCAGGTAGGGCGTAATAAACATGACTTCCGTCTATGCTAACTATCACTACTTTTCTTAAGGACCCTTATCGGCCTGTGGAGTGAAGATTTGAATACAGGTTCAAGCTCGCATGAGCCTGAGTGCTAATCACTGTTCCGTTGTGCCGTCGCCTTTATTATCCTCATTCTTATAGTTTGGCGGATCGTAGAACTGAATATATGTATGCTACGTTCTTGACCTTACGATTGAACACCTCCGTCAATATCATGTCACCATAGGGGAATAGGACATTAGAATATCTTTAGGAACTCCTCCATACGAAGCGGTGGATGCCATGTTTCCACAATCAGATTGCTCTTACTCCTGCTACATATATCCACTTTGTTTCGCATAAACACGCGCTCTAGTTCGTAAAATCTGGAGTTTTGAGAACCCTCTTATCGATTGTCAGGGTCTTCAGTAGCAAGTGGTCGAATACCCTTTCGGAGCAATAAAATGATGTATGGTTGTGCCTAACTAGTCCACAGACCAAGCAATACTTGTTCAGGTTTTTATTGGTGGAGGAAACTTGTCACGCCTTCTTCAAACTCTGCACTTTCTGATGAAACTCACAGAAGCCACCTCCGTTGAAACACGAATTAGGGGTCATCTCGTTTCTTAGCAAAGTAGCATTCATTCATCGACTAATTATGCTTCGACGATGTTATTCCAAAATCTCCAAGAAAACAGAGTGTACATTTCGAGGACCAAGGGATCGCGTATACCAGGATTAATGAAACAGGTTGGAGACAATTTGTCCGTTATCGTCTTAGGAAGATCCCTTTCAATCAGTGACTTTAGTTGACAAAGTCTTGTCTTGACTTGCTTGCATGTTAAACCGTCAGTCTTCGTTGGATATGACTATACTATACATCGACATGGAATTGTTGGAACCATCTACTGTACGGACACTTGTAGCAGTTTTGCCTAATGGAAAAAATTTCATGCAAACCCGTTGAGCATCACCCTACCTCGCCATGTTTCATCAACGTTACAACATGTAACCACTTTGGACATTTCAATTTCTAGAAAACCACAAAATTTCCTACCACAGTGGCTAACAAAAAAAAAACGCTCGTCTACGTTCTAAAACAATTATGTAATCATTAACCATCACACCGGCCACCGCATCCCTACCGCATCAACTACTAGACGTTTCCATTTATCTAAAACAATTTTCATACTTTATATCATGAAATGATCCCTGGAGGCACTGGCTACTACCACAAACTGTCCACATGCAAATTTCATGTGTTTTACATGTTTCTTCAAAACATGGGCAAAAAAAATGAAACACTTCCGCCGGCACTCATATCAAGGACCACCGTCCAGCCGAAGGAAACCCTACAACAGGATGGATTACTCTGCCCATTTGGTGTTAGGCGCAGAAGAGCTCACACATATGTATACACACAGTAAAAATAAATTTCCATCGTTAGCCAGAAATAAAACACAGAAAGCATCGCTCCACCAGTGGGCAGCTCGTTTATCCTTTCATATCTGTTTTGGGGGATCAATTTAGCGTCCACGTCCAGGATATGAAAATCTCACAAAGTTTTCTGCCGAATTTAATCCAATAATAAATGGAATATTTCTGACCTCGGGCATTAAATTAAATGTTATCAGGCGAGTGCAGAAAATTATCAAAGCTTCTGTGGGATGGGCAGAAACGACCCTTCTCGGCAATCAGGCGCTTTCGGAAAACGGTGTGAAAAGGGTGACCAGGAGTGGAAAGTGGCCATTGAGAGACCTACTCAAAAGTACATCCAACACTCTGCTTGGGAATGGTTTGAGCAGTAAGGCAATTAAAGTGAACGTATTGGATGAAATATTGACGAACTGAAATTCTAATTAAAGGTAGGATGGAGGTTTTTTTACATTCCGTGCGTATTTTGTCCGCGTAACTGGTAACACTTCGACCATCAATATACTTATCTCTGTCGTTGATTTATGACTGCGTGGTATCCCATTCTGAGATTGTAGAAAACATTAAGCCAGCTGGTGATGGCGTTCCTGACAGATCAGTCACGACTCCGAAATTATTATCGCTGAGGGCCGTCCTCCTGGTTGTTTCGATCTAAGTCAGATCCTCTGTAGTGGTCTGTCTAGAGTTTCTATGTTTTTAAATGAAACGACTAGATGAGAGTGTGCATCATATCTCATTTAATCAGGAAGAACAGTCCAAGATCATTGTCAGATCCTGTTCAGACCCTTTCTTGGTAATTCGAGCTTAAAATCTCGAGTGCAGTAGATTAAATCCCAGATTCTACTCGCGTTAATGGTCCTACCCTATACCCAGCCCTCTCTTGAAGATGACATTGGGTTAAACGATAACGCTGAAGTCAAGGCAGAAACAGAATATCTGGCTTCAGAAGTGTGATTTGAGGATATACGCAGATTGTGGGTATCAGGATCACTGCCATTTTTCACACATTTTTTGCTTGAAAAATTTTCTGTCTTCTACTTCCATTTCGAGGCAGCAGCTAAGCTAGTTTGCGCCTCGAATGCACAGAAACAGAATATCTGGCTTGAGATGTGTGATTTGAGGATATACCCAGATTGTGGGTATCAAGATATGTGGGCTACACACTGCCCTTTTTTCCATTCATTTTTTGGTTGAAAAATTTTCTGTCTTCTACTTCCATTTCGAGGCAGCAGCTAAGCTAGTTTGCGCCTCGAATGCACAGAAACAGAATATCTGGCTTGCGATGTGTGATTTGAAGATATACCCAGATTGTGTGTATCAAGATATGTGGGCTACACACTGCCCTTTTTTCATTCATTTTTTGGTTGAAAAATTTTCTGTCTTCTACTTCCATTTCGAGGCAGCAGCTAAGCTAGTTTGCGCCTCGAATGCACAGAAACAGAATATCTGGCTTGCGATGTGTGATTTGAGGATATACCCAGATTGTGGGTATCAAGATATGTGGGCTACACACTGCCCTTTTTTTCATTCATTTTTTGGTTGAAAAATTTTCTGTCTTCTACTTCCATTTCGAGGCAGCAGCTAAGCTAGTTTGCGCCTCCAATGCACAGAAACAGAATATCTGGCTTGCGATGTGTGATTTTAGGATATACCCAGATTGTGGGTATCAAGATATGTGGGCTACACACTGCCCTTTTTTTCATTCATTTTTTGGTTGAAAAATTTTCTGTCTTCTACTTCCATTTCGAGGCAGCAGCTAAGCTAGTTTGAGCCTCGAATGCACAGAAACAGAATATCTGGCTTGAGATGTGTGATTTGAGGATATACCCAGATTGTGGGTATCAACATATGTGGGCTACACACTGCCCTTTTTTCATTCATTTTTTGGTTGAAAAATTTTCTGTCTTCTACTTCCATTTCGAGGCAGCAGCTAAGCTAGTTTGCGCCTCGAAAGCACAGAAACAGAATACCTGGCTTGAGATGTGTGATTTGAGGATATACCCAGATTGTGGGTATCAAGATATGTGGGCTACACACTGCCCTTTTTTTCATTCATTTTTTGGTTGAAAAATTTTCTGTGTTCTACTACCATTTCGAGGCAGCAGCTAAGCTAGTTTTCGCCTCGAATGCATAGAAACAGAATATCTGGCTTGAGATGTGTGATTTGAGGATATACCCAGATTGTGGGTATCAAGATATGTGGGCTACACACTGCCCTTTTTTTCATTCATTTTTTGGTTGAAAAATTTTCTGTCTTCTACTTCCATTTCGAGGCAGCAGCTAAGCTAGTTTGCGCCTCGAATGCACAGAAACAGAATATCTGGCTTGAGATGTGTGATTTGAGGATATACCCAGATTGTGGGTATCAAGATATGTGGGTTACACACTGCCCTTTTTTTCATTCATTTTTTGCTTGAAAAATTTTCTGTCTTCTACTTCCATTTCGAGGCAGCAGCTAAGCTAGTTTGCGCCTCGAATGCACAGAAACAGAATATCTGGCTTGAGATGTGTGATTTGAGGATATACCCAGATTGTGGGTATCAAGAAGATATGTGGGCTACACACTGCCCTTTTTTTCATTCATTTTTTGCTTGAAAAATGTTCTGTCTTCTACTTCCATTTCGAGGCAGCAGCTAAGCTAGTTTGCGCCTCGAATGCACAGAAACAGAATATCTGGCTTGAGATGTGTGATTTGAGGATATACCCAGATTGTGGGTATCAAGAAGATATGTGGGCTACACACTGCCCTTTTTTTCATTCATTTTTTGGTTGAAAAATTTTCTGTGTTCTACTTCCATTTCGAGGCAGCAGCTAAGCTTGTTTGCGCCTCGAATGCATAGAAACAGAATATCTGGCTTGAGATGTGTGATTTGAGGATATACCCAGATTGTGGGTATCAACATATGTGGGCTACACACTGCCCTTTTGTTCATTCATTTTTTGCTTGAAAAATTTTCTGTCTTCTACTTCCATTTCGAGGCAGCAGCTAAGCTAGTTTGCGCCTCGAATGCACAGAAACAGAATATCTGGCTTGAGATGTGTGATTTGAGGATATACCCAGATTGTGGGTATCAAGAAGATATGTGGGCTACACACTGCCCTTTTTTTCATTCATTTTTTGCTTGAAAAATTTTCTGTCTTCTACTTCCATTTCGAGGCAGCACCTAAGCTAGTTTGCGCCTCGAATGCACAGAAACAGAATATCTGGCTTGAGATGTGTGATTTGAGGATATACCCAGATTGTGGGTAACAAGAAGATATGTGGGCTACACACTGCCCTTTTTTTCATTCATTTTTTGCTTGAAAAATTTTCTGTCTTCTACTTCCATTTCGAGGCAGCAGCTAAGCTAGTTTGCGCCTCGAATGCACAGAAACAGAATATCTGGCTTGAGATGTGTGATTTGAGGATATACCCAGATTGTGGGTAACAAGAAGATATGTGGGCTACACACTGCCCTTTTTTTCATTCATTTTTTGCTTGAAAAATTTTCTGTCTTCTACTTCCATTTCGAGGCAGCAGCTAAGCTAGTTTGCGCCTCGAATGCACAGAAACAGAATATCTGGCTTGAGATGTGTGATTTGAGGATATACCCAGATTGTGGGTATCAAGATACATATGTGGGCTACACACTGCCCTTTTTTTCATTCATTTTTTGGTTGAAAAATTTTCTGTCTTCTACTTCCATTTCGAGGCAGCAACTAAGCTAGTTTGCGCCTCGAATGCACAGAAACAGAATATCTGGCTTGAGATGTGTGATTTGAGGATATACCCAGATTGTGGGTATCAAGAAGATATGTGGGCTACACACTGCCCTTTTTTTCATTCATTTTTTGCTTGAAAAATGTTCTGTCTTCTACTTCCATTTCGAGGCAGCAGCTAAGCTAGTTTGCGCCTCGAATGCACAGAAACAGAATATCTGGCTTGAGATGTGTGATTTGAGGATATACCCAGATTGTGGGTATCAAGATACATATGTGGGCTACACACTGCCCTTTTTTTCATTCATTTTTTGGTTGAAAAATTTTCTGTCTTCTACTTCCATTTCGAGGCAGCAGCTAAGCTAGTTTGCGCCTCGAATGCACAGAAACAGAATATCTGGCTTGAGATGTGTGATTTGAGGATATACCCAGATTGTGGGTAACAAGAAGATATGTGGGCTACACACTGCCCTTTTTTTCATTCATTTTTTGCTTGAAAAATTTTCTGTCTTCTACTTCCATTTCGAGGCAGCAGCTAAGCTAGTTTGCGCCTCGAATGCACAGAAACAGAATATCTGGCTTGAGATGTGTGATTTGAGGATATACCCAGATTGTGGGTATCAAGATACATATGTGGGCTACACACTGCCCTTTTTTTCATTCATTTTTTGGTTGAAAAATTTTCTGTCTTCTACTTCCATTTCGAGGCAGCAACTAAGCTAGTTTGCGCCTCGAATGCACAGAAACAGAATATCTGGCTTGAGATGTGTGATTTGAGGATATACCCAGATTGTGGGTATCAAGAAGATATGTGGGCTACACACTGCCCTTTTTTTCATTCATTTTTTGCTTGAAAAATGTTCTGTCTTCTACTTCCATTTCGAGGCAGCAGCTAAGCTAGTTTGCGCCTCGAATGCACAGAAACAGAATATCTGGCTTGAGATGTGTGATTTGAGGACATACCCAGATTGTGGGTATCAAGATATGTGGGCTACACACTGCCCTTTTTTTCATTCATTTTTTGGTTGAAAAATTTTCTGTGTTCTACTTCCATTTCGAGGCAGCAGCTAAGCTTGTTTGCGCCTCGAATGCATAGAAACAGAATATCTGGCTTGAGATGTGTGATTTGAGGATATACCCAGATTGTGGGTATCAACATATGTGGGCTACACACTGCCCTTTTTTTCATTCATTTTTTGCTTGAAAAATTTTCTGTCTTCTACTTCCATTTCGAGGCAGCAGCTAAGCTAGTTTGCGCCTCGAATGCACAGAAACAGAATATCTGGCTTGAGATGTGTGATTTGAGGATATACCCAGATTGTGGGTATCAAGAAGATATGTGGGCTACACACTGCCCTTTTTTTCATTCATTTTTTGCTTGAAAAATTTTCTGTCTTCTACTTCCATTTCGAGGCAGCACCTAAGCTAGTTTGCGCCTCGAATGCACAGAAACAGAATATCTGGCTTGAGATGTGTGATTTGAGGATATACCCAGATTGTGGGTAACAAGAAGATATGTGGGCTACACACTGCCCTTTTTTTCATTCATTTTTTGCTTGAAAAATTTTCTGTCTTCTACTTCCATTTCGAGGCAGCAGCTAAGCTAGTTTGCGCCTCGAATGCACAGAAACAGAATATCTGGCTTGAGATGTGTGATTTGAGGATATACCCAGATTGTGGGTATCAAGATACATATGTGGGCTACACACTGCCCTTTTTTTCATTCATTTTTTGGTTGAAAAATTTTCTGTCTTCTACTTCCATTTCGAGGCAGCAGCTAAGCTAGTTTGCGCCTCGAATGCACAGAAACAGAATATCTGGCTTGAGATGTGTGATTTGAGGATATACCCAGATTGTGGGTATCAAGAAGATATGTGGGCTACACACTGCCCTTTTTTTCATTCATTTTTTGCTTGAAAAATTTTCTGTGTTCTACTTCCATTTCGAGGCAGCAGCTAAGCTAGTTTGCGCCTCGAATGCATAGAAACAGAATATCTGGCTTGAGATGTGTGATTTGAGGATATACCCAGATTGTGGGTATCAACATATGTGGGCTACACACTGCCCTTTTTTTCATTCATTTTTTGCTTGAAAAATTTTCTGTCTTCTACTTCCATTTCGAGGCAGCAGCTAAGCTAGTTTGCGCCTCGAATGCACAGAAACAGAATATCTGGCTTGAGATGTGTGATTTGAGGATATACCCAGATTGTGGGTATCAAGATATGTGGGCTACACACTGCCCTTTTTTTCATTAATTTTTTGCTTGAAAAATTTTCTGTCTTCTACTTCCATTTCGAGGCAGCAGCTAAGCTAGTTTGCGCCTCGAATGCACAGAAACAGAATATCTGGCTTGAGATGTGTGATTTGAGGATATACCCAGATTGTGGGTATCAAGAAGATATGTGGGCTACACACTGCCCTTTTTTTCATTCATTTTTTGGTTGAAAAATTTTCTGTCTTCTACTTCCATTTCGAGGCAGCAGCTAAGCTAGTTTGCGCCTCGAATGCACAGAAACAGAATATCTGGCTTGAGATGTGTGATTTGAGGATATACCCAGATTGTGGGTATCAAGAAGATATGTGGGCTACACACTGCCCTTTTTTTCATTCATTTTTTGCTTGAAAAATTTTCTGTGTTCTACTTCCATTTCGAGGCAGCAGCTTAGCTAGTTTGCGCCTCGAATGCACAGAAACAGAATATCTGGCTTGAGATGTGTGATTTGAGGATATACCCAGATTGTGGGTATCAAGAAGATATGTGGGCTACACACTGCCCTTTTTTTCATTCATTTTTTGCTTGAAAAATTTTCTGTCTTCTACTTCCATTTCGAGGCAGCAGCTAAGCTAGTTTGCGCCTCGAATGCACAGAAACAGAATATCTGGCTTGAGATGTGTGATTTGAGGATATACCCAGATTGTGGGTATCAAGAAGATATGTGGGCTACACACTGCCCTTTTTTTCATTCATTTTTTGCTTGAAAAATTTTCTGTGTTCTACTTCCATTTCGAGGCAGCAGCTTAGCTAGTTTGCGCCTCGAATGCACAGAAACAGAATATCTGGCTTGAGATGTGTGATTTGAGGATATACCCAGATTGTGGGTATCAACATATGTGGGCTACACACTGCCCTTTTTTTCATTAATTTTTTGGTTGAAAAATTTTCTGTCTTCTACTTCCATTTCGAGGCAGCAGCTAAGCTAGTTTGCGCCTCGAATGCACAGAAACAGAATATCTGGCTTGAGATGTGTGATTTGAGGATATACCCAGATTGTGGGTATCAAGAAGATATGTGGGCTACACACTGCCCTTTTTTTCATTAATTTTTTGCTTGAAAAATTTTCTGTGTTCTACTTCCATTTCGAGGCAGCAGCTTAGCTAGTTTGCGCCTCGAATGCACAGAAACAGAATATCTGGCTTGAGATGTGTGATTTGAGGATATACCCAGATTGTGGGTATCAAGATATGTGGGCTACACACTGCCCTTTTTTTCATTCATTGCACAGAAACAGAATATCTGGCTTGAGATGTGTGATTTGAGGATATACCCAGATTGTGGGTATCAACATATGTGGGCTACACACTGCCCTTTTTTTCATTAATTTTTTGGTTGAAAAATTTTCTGTCTTCTACTTCCATTTCGAGGCAGCAGCTAAGCTAGTTTGCGCCTCGAATGCACAGAAACATAATATCTGGCTTGAGATGTGTGATTTGAGGATATACCCAGATTGTGGGTATCAAGATATGTGGGCTACACACTGCCCTTTTTTTCATTAATTTTTTGGTTGAAAAATTTTCTGTCTTCTACTTCCATTTCGAGGCAGCAGCTAAGCTAGTTTGCGCCTCGAATGCACAGAAACAGAATATCTGGCTTGAGATGTGTGATTTGAGGATATACCCAGATTGTGGGTATCAAGATATGTGGGCTACACACTGCCCTTTTTTTCATTCATTTTTTGGTTGAAAAATTTTCTGTGTTCTACTACCATTTCGAGGCAGCAGCTAAGCTAGTTTGCGCCTCGAATGCACAGAAACAGAATATCTGGCTTGAGATGTGTGATTTGAGGATATACCCAGATTGTGGGTATCAACATATGTGGGCTACACACTGCCCTTTTTTTCATTAATTTTTTGGTTGAAAAATTGTCTGTCTTCTACTTCCATTTCGAGGCAGAAGCTAAGCTAGTTTGCGCCTCGAATGCACAGAAACATAATATCTGGCTTGAGATGTGTGATTTGAGGATATACCCAGATTGTGGGTATCAACATATGTGGGCTACACACTGCCCTTTTTTTCATTAATTTTTTGGTTGAAAAATTTTCTGTCTTCTACTTCCATTTCGAGGCAGCAGCTAAGCTAGTTTGCGCCTCGAATGCACAGAAACATAATATCTGGCTTGAGATGTGTGATTTGAGGATATACCCAGATTGTGGGTATCAACATATGTGGGCTACACACTGCCCTTTTTTTCATTCATTTTTTGGTTGAAAATTTTTCTGTGTTCTACTTCCATTTCGAGGCAGCAGCTAAGCTAGTTTGCGCCTCGAATGCATAGAAACAGAATATCTGGCTTGAGATGTGTGATTTGAGGATATACCCAGATTGTGGGTATCAAGATATGTGGGCTACACACTGCCCTTTTTTTCATTCATTTTTTGCTTGAAAAATTTTCTGTCTTCTACTTCCATTTCGAGGCAGCAGCTAAGCTAGTTTGCGCCTCGAATGCACAGAAACAGAATATCTGGCTTGAGATGTGTGATTTGAGGATATACCCAGATTGTGGGTATCAAGATACATATGTGGGCTACACACTGCCCTTTTTTTCATTCATTTTTTGGTTGAAAAATTTTCTGTCTTCTACTTCCATTTCGAGGCAGCAGCTAAGCTAGTTTGCGCCTCGAATGCACAGAAACAGAATATCTGGCTTGAGATGTGTGATTTGAGGATATACCCGGATTGTGGGTATCAAGATATGTGGGCTACACACTGCCCTTTTTTTCATTCATTTTTTGGTTGAAAAATTTTCTGTGTTCTACTACCATTTCGAGGCAGCAGCTAAGCTAGTTTGCGCCTCGAATGCACAGAAACAGAATATCTGGCTTGAGATGTGTGATTTGAGGATATACCCAGATTGTGGGTATCAACATATGTGGGCTACACACTGCCCTTTTTTTCATTAATTTTTTGGTTGAAAAATTTTCTGTCTTCTACTTCCATTTCGAGGCAGCAGCTAAGCTAGTTTGCGCCTCGAATGCACAGAAACATAATATCTGGCTTGAGATGTGTGATTTGAGGATATACCCAGATTGTGGGTATCAACATATGTGGGCTACACACTGCCCTTTTTTTCATTAATTTTTTGGTTGAAAAATTTTCTGTCTTCTACTTCCATTTCGAGGCAGCAGCTAAGCTAGTTTGCGCCTCGAATGCACAGAAACATAATATCTGGCTTGAGATGTGTGATTTGAGGATATACCCAGATTGTGGGTATCAACATATGTGGGCTACACACTGCCCTTTTTTTCATTCATTTTTTGGTTGAAAATTTTTCTGTGTTCTACTTCCATTTCGAGGCAGCAGCTAAGCTAGTTTGCGCCTCGAATGCACAGAAACAGAATATCTGGCTTGAGATGTGTGATTTGAGGATATACCCAGATTGTGGGTATCAAGATATGTGGGCTACACACTGCCCTTTTTTTCATTCATTTTTTGGTTGAAAAATTTTCTGTCTTCTACTTCCATTTCGAGGCAGCAGCTAAGCTAGTTTGCGCCTCGAATGCACAGAAACAGAATATCTGGCTTGAGATGTGTGATTTGAGGATATACCCAGATTGTGGGTATCAACATATGTGGGCTACACACTGCCCTTTTTTTCATTAATTTTTTGGTTGAAAAATTTTCTGTCTTCTACTTCCATTTCGAGGCAGCAGCTAAGCTAGTTTGCGCCTCGAATGCACAGAAACATAATATCTGGCTTGAGATGTGTGATTTGAGGATATACCCAGATTGTGGGTATCAACATATGTGGGCTACACACTGCCCTTTTTTTCATTCATTTTTTGGTTGAAAAATTTTCTGTGTTCTACTACCATTTCGAGGCAGCAGCTAAGCTAGTTTGCGCCTCGAATGCACAGAAACAGAATATCTGGCTTGAGATGTGTGATTTGAGGATATACCCAGATTGTGGGTATCAACATATGTGGGCTACACACTGCCCTTTTTTTCATTAATTTTTTGGTTGAAAAATTTTCTGTCTTCTACTTCCATTTCGAGGCAGCAGCTAAGCTAGTTTGCGCCTCGAATGCACAGAAACAGAATATCTGGCTTGAGATGTGTGATTTGAGGATATACCCAGATTGTGGGTATCAAGATATGTGGGCTACACACTGCCCTTTTTTTCATTCATTTTTTGGTTGAAAAATTTTCTGTCTTCTACTTCCATTTCGAGGCAGCAGCTAAGCTAGTTTGCGCCTCGAATGCACAGAAACAGAATATCTGGCTTGAGATGTGTGATTTGAGGATATACCCAGATTGTGGGTATCAAGATATGTGGGCTACACACTGCCCTTTTTTTCATTCATTTTTTGGTTGAAAAATTTTCTGTCTTCTACTTAAATTTCGAGGCAGCAGCTAAGCTAGTTTGCGCCTCGAATGCATAGAAACAGAATATCTGGCTTGAGATGTGTGATTTGAGGATATACCCAGATTGTGGGTATCAAGATATGTGGGCTACACACTGTCCTTTTTTTCATTAATTTTTTGCTTGAAAAATTTTCTGTCTTCTACTTCCATTTCGAGGCAGCAGCTTGGCTAGTTTGCGCCTCGAATGCACAGAAACAGAATATCTGGCTTGAGATGTGTGATTTGAGGATATACCCAGATTGTGGGTATCAAGATATGTGGGCTACACACTGCCCTTTTTTTCCTTCATGTTTTGCTTGAAAAATTTTCTGTCTTCTACTTCCATTTCGAGGCAGCAGCTAAGCTAGTTTGCGCCTCGAATGCACAGAAACAGAATATCTGGCTTGCGATGTGTGATTTTAGGATATACCCAGATTGTGGGTATCAAGATATGTGGGATACACACTGCCCTTTTTTTCATTCATTTTTTGCTTGAAAAATTTTCTGTCTTCTACTTCCATTTCGAGGCAGCAGCTAAGCTAGTTTGCGCCTCGAATGCACAGAAACAGAATATCTGGCTTGAGATGTGTGATCTGAGGATATACCCAGATTGTGGGTATCAACATATGTGGGCTACACACTGCCCTTTTTTCCATTCATTTTTTGGTTGAAAAATTTTCTGTCTTCTACTTCCATTTCGAGGCAGCAGCTAAGCTAGTTTGTGCCTCGAATGCACAGAAACAGAATATCTGGCTTGAGATGTGTGATTTGAGGATATACCCAGATTGTGGGTATCAAGATATGTGGGCTACACACTGCCCTTTTTGCATTCATTTTTTGCTTGAAAAATTTTCTGTCTTCTACTTCCATTTCGAGGCAGCAGCTAAGCTAGTTTGCGCCTCGAATGCACAGAAACAGAATATCTGGCTTGCGATGTGTGATTTTAGGATATACCCAGATTGTGGGTATCAAGATATGTGGGCTACACACTGCCCTTTTTTTCATTCATTTTTTGGTTAAAAAATTTTCTGTCTTCTACTTCCATTTCGAGGCAGCAGCTAAGCTAGTTTGCGCCTCGAATGCACAGAAACAGAATATCTGGCTTGCGATGTGTGATTTTAGGATATACCCAGATTGTGGGTATCAAGATATGTGGGCTACACACTGCCCTTTTTTTCATTCATTTTTTGGTTGAAAAATTTTCTGTGTTCTACTTCCCTTTCGAGGCAGCAGCTAAGCTAGTTTGCGCCTCGTATGCACAGAAACAGAGTTTCTGGCTTGAGATGTGTGATTTGAGGATATGCCCAGATTGTGGGTATCAAGATATGTGGGCTATACACTGCTCTTTTTTTCATTAATTTTTTGCTTGAAAAATTTTCTGTCTTCTACTTCCATTTCGAGGCAGCAGCTAAGCTAGTTTGCGCCTCGAATGCACAGAAACAGAATATCTGGCTTGCGATGTGTGATTTTAGGATATACCCAGATTGTGGGTATCAAGATATGTGGGCTACACACTGCCCTTTTTTTCATTCATTTTTTGGTTAAAAAATTTTCTGTCTTCTACTTCCATTTCGAGGCAGCAGCTAAGCTAGTTTGCGCCTCGAATGCACAGAAACAGAATATCTGGCTTGCGATGTGTGATTTTAGGATATACCCAGATTGTGGGTATCAAGATATGTGGGCTACACACTGCCCTTTTTTTCATTCATTTTTTGGTTGAAAAATTTTCTGTGTTCTACTTCCCTTTCGAGGCAGCAGCTAAGCTAGTTTGCGCCTCGTATGCACAGAAACAGAGTTTCTGGCTTGAGATGTGTGATTTGAGGATATACCCAGATTGTGGGTATCAAGAAGATATGTGGGCTACACACTGCCCTTTTTTTCATTCATTTTTTGCTTGAAAAATTTTCTGTCTTCTACTTCCCTTTCGAGGCAGCAGCTAAGCTAGTTTGCGCCTCGAATGCACAGAAACAGAATATCTGGCTTGAAATGTGTGATTTGAGGATATACCCAGATTGTGGGTATCAACATATGTGGGCTACACACTGCCCTTTTTTCACACATTTTTGCTTGAAAAATTTTCTGTCTTCTACTTCCATTTCGAGGCAGCAGCTTGGCTAGTTTGCGCCTCGAATGCACAGAAACAGAATTTCTGGCTTGAGATGTGTGATTTGAGGATATGCCCAGATTGTGGGTATCAAGATATGTGGGCTATACACTGCTCTTTTTTTCATTAATTTTTTGCTTGAAAAATTTTCTGTCTTCTACTTCCATTTCGAGGCAGCAGCTAAGCTAGTTTGCGCCTCGAATGCACAGAAACATAATATCTGGCTTGAGATGTGTGATTTGAGGATATACCCAGATTGTGGGTATCAAGATATGTGGGCTACACACTGCCCCTTTTTTCATTAATTTTTTGCTTGAAAAATTTTCTGTCTTCTACTTCCATTTCGAGGCAGCAGCTAAGCTGGTTTGCGCCTCGAATGCACAGAAACAGAATATCTGGCTTGAGATGTGTGATTTGAGGATATACCCAGATTGTGGGTATCAAGATATGTGGGCTACACACTGCCCTTTTTTTCATTCATGTTTTGCTTGAAAAATTTTCTGTCTTCTACTTCCATTTCGAGGCAGCAGCTAAGCTAGTTTGCGCCTCGAATGCACAGAAACAGAATATCTGGCTTGCGATGTGTGATTTTAGGATATACCCAGATTGTGGGTATCAAGATATGTGGGATACACACTGCCCTTTTTTTCATTCATTTTTTGCTTGAAAAATTTTCTGTCTTCTACTTCCATTTCGAGGCAGCAGCTAAGCTAGTTTGCGCCTCGAATGCACAGAAACAGAATATCTGGCTTGCGATGTGTGATTTTAGGATATACCCAGATTGTGGGTATCAAGATATGTGGGCTACACACTGCCCTTTTTTTCATTCATTTTTTGGTTAAAAAATTTTCTGTCTTCTACTTCCATTTCGAGGCAGCAGCTAAGCTAGTTTGCGCCTCGAATGCACAGAAACAGAATATCTGGCTTGCGATGTGTGATTTAAGATATACCCAGATTGTGGGTATCAAGATATGTGGGCTACACACTGCCCTTTTTTTCATTCATTTTTTGGTTGAAAAATTTTCTGTGTTCTACTTCCCTTTCGAGGCAGCAGCTAAGCTAGTTTGCGCCTCGTATGCACAGAAACAGAGTTTCTGGCTTGAGATGTGTGATTTGAGGATATGCCCAGATTGTGGGTATCAAGATATGTGGGCTATACACTGCTCTTTTTTTCATTAATTTTTTGCTTGAAAAATTTTCTGTCTTCTACTTCCATTTCGAGGCAGCAGCTAAGCTAGTTTGCGCCTCGTATGCACAGAAACAGAGTTTCTGGCTTGAGTTGTATGATTTGAGGATATACCCAGATTGTGGGTATCAAGATATGTGGGATACACACTGCCCTTTTTTTCATTCATTTTTTGCTTGAAAAATTTTCTGTTTTCTACTTCCATTTCGAGGCAGCAGCTAAGCTGGTTTGCGCCTCGAATGCACAGAAACAGAATATCTGGCTTGAGATGTATGATTTGAGGATATACCCAGATTGTGGGTATCAAGATATGTGGGATACACACTGCCCTTTTTTCACACATTTTTGGTTGAAAACTTTTCTGTCTTCTACTTAAATTTCGAGGCAGCAGCTTGGCTAGTTTGCGCCTCGAATGCACAGAAACAGAATATCTGGCTTGAGATGTGTGATTTGAAGATATACCCAGATTGTGGGTATCAAGATATGTGGGCTATACACTGCTCTTTTTTTCATTAATTTTTTGCTTGAAAAATTTTCTGTGTTCTACTTCCCTTTCGAGGCAGCAGCTAAGCTAGTTTGCGCCTCGTATGCACAGAAACAGAGTTTCTGGCTTGAGATGTGTGATTTGAGGATATGCCCAGATTGTGGGTATCAAGATATGTGGGCTATACACTGCTCTTTTTTTCATTAATTTTTTGCTTGAAAAATTTTCTGTGTTCTACTTCCCTTTCGAGGCAGCAGCTAAGCTAGTTTGCGCCTCGTATGCACAGAAACAGAGTTTCTGGCTTGAGATGTGTGATTTGAGGATATGCCCAGATTGTGGGTATCAAGATATGTGGGCTATACACTGCTCTTTTTTTCATTAATTTTTTGCTTGAAAAATTTTCTGTCTTCTACTTCCATTTCGAGGCAGCAGCTAAGCTAGTTTGCGCCTCGTATGCACAGAAACAGAGTTTCTGGCTTGAGTTGTATGATTTGAGGATATACCCAGATTGTGGGTATCAAGATATGTGGGATACACACTGCCCTTTTTTTCATTCATTTTTTGCTTGAAAAATTTTCTGTCTTCTACTTCCATTTCGAGGCAGCAGCTAAGCTAGTTTGCGCCTCGAATGCACAGAAACAGAATATCTGGCTTGAGATGTGTGATTTGAGGATATACCCAGATTGTGGGTATCAACATATGTGGGCTGCACACTGCCCTTTTTTTCATTCATTTTTGGTTGAAAAATTTTCTGTCTTCTACTTCCATTTCGAGGCAGCAGCTAAGCTAGTTTGCGCCTCGAATGCACAGAAACAGAATATCTGGCTTGAGATGTGTGATTTGAGGATATACCCAGATTGTGGGTATCAAGAAGATATGTGGGCTACACCATGCCCTTTTTTTCATTCATTTTTGGTTGAAAAATTTTCTGTGTTCTACTTCCATTTCGAGGCAGCAGCTAAGCTAGTTTGCGCCTCGAATGCACAGAAACAGAATATCTGGGTTGAGATGTGTGATTTGAGGATATACCCAGATTGTGGGTATCAAGATATGTGGGCTATACACTGCCCTTTTTTCACACATTTTTGGTTGAAAACTTTTCTGTCTTCTACTTAAATTTCGAGGCAGCAGCTTGGCTAGTTTGCGCCTCGAATGCACAGAAACAGAATATCTGGCTTGAGATGTGTGATTTGAAGATATACCCAGATTGTGGGTATCAAGAAGATATGTGGGCTACACCATGCCCTTTTTTTCATTCATTTTTGGTTGAAAAATTTTCTGTGTTCTACTTCCATTTCGAGGCAGCAGCTAAGCTAGTTTGCGCCTCGAATGCACAGAAACAGAATATCTGGGTTGAGATGTGTGATTTGAGGATATACCCAGATTGTGGGTATCAAGATATGTGGGCTATACACTGCCCTTTTTTCACACATTTTTGGTTGAAAACTTTTCTGTCTTCTACTTAAATTTCGAGGCAGCAGCTTGGCTAGTTTGCGCCTCGAATGCACAGAAACAGAATATCTGGCTTGAGATGTGTGATTTGAGGATATACCCAGATTGTGGGTATCAAGATATGTGGGCTTCACACTGCTCTTTTTTTCATTAATTTTTTGCTTGAAAAATTTTCTGTCTTCTACTTCCATTTCGAGGCAGCAGCTAGGCTAGTTTGCGCCTCGAATGCACAGAAACAGAGGTGCAAAAAAATATCATCAAAAGACAGGAGCTGATGAAGGATTCTTTGTTCAGATGTACTAACATCTTCTGAAAAGGCTGGAAAAAACCCTTCATACGAATAAAATGAACCTTTGGTTTAAATGCTGTATCCTGTATAAATATAATATATAGTAACTTCACCTGGAGAAATAGTCATGTCGGAAGAAAGAGGCAACCAAAGTCCAAGACCAGAAGACAAAAATCGTTTGTATTGTAAATAGACAACAAGGTTGATTTTTGTATAGAAAGCGTACCATCAGTCTTGATTTTAAGGACAGCAATGTCTGATGTCACTTGAACTTGTATTCGTTTACAGAAACCCAATCAAAATACCTTTTCCTCTCAAAATGTCCTTAATCCCATACACGCATGGGCCAGAGAGCTACCGACTGCTGTACACGGTGCACGTAACATCAAAATTGATGAAATATGATTAATGACCAGCGATTAATATGGTGTTCCAGGCATTATGCAAAAATTTAACTGTCACATCCCCGAGAGTCTCGCAGCCCTCTATTGGTGTTATTGACAGAAGAAGAACGAACCTCTGCTTCCGTACTTTCTTTTTGCCAAAGATTAAGTGGGGTGGAATGATAAATTGCACAACATTAGAATGCGGACCACCGAAACAGATACCAATCTCGTTCAATCCCCAAAAGTTAATTGAACAAAGAAGAACGATCTGCTGCAACATTATACGCACAACTCAAGGGATAATGATTCCAGAAGGAGGTGCGCGTCTCTCGGTTAAATTCAAACTCTACAAACTCTAAACCAAATCAGCGTTCGCCCATCGGCGGGGCGGCAGGAACAATTTCGTTGTGGTTAGAGGGTATTTTGTATTGTAAGAGTGTTTCCAATTCCTGATCTTAATCTTCGAGGAAGAACAACATTACATGAAATTTATTGCTCCCTGGAATTAGCTACAGCAGTTTCGAAGTGACTTCTGGAAATTTAATTTTTTTAAAATCCACGACCGACTTCCAATATTTGATAATTTATGGAAAATCAGTCAATGTTTGTTTTATCGTTTGTGTGTTCCGTAACAGCTGTTAAAATATTCCGAATTAATCTGATTAGCTTGGAGTCCGCGTAATGTTTAAACAACCATCCCATGTTAATTTAAAATCAATTTCGGACTCATTTGCAGTCGCCAGTGGGTTGAAGGCGACCATCGACAGTACCATCATCATCATCAAGTCGACAAATTTAAATTGTTAAAATCAAATATAATCACAATGAGCAAACTGTTGAAACTCTGTTCACACGTCCGCATGGAGGTGCCATAGAGTGCCATGTGTACACATCGAATGGGTTGGACGCAGCGAATCTGTAATTATTTTTAAAACAGGACGCGGTTCAAAGCTTATCAAATAGAAAACTGTTTTTGTTAATAATTACTCGCGACAATTGTTGATGTTTACAAAACAAACACTTTATGCATAGTGGTCTATATGAAAAGCAGATTAAGGTTTTGTGAATATGAACGCCGCCAAACTGTCGGGTTTAAATAAAAAAACAAGTCATTCAAGTGAATGGGGCAAGTCCTTGTCTGGTTGTGGTACAAATTGCTTTTTTTCCATACAGGCTCTACCTCTAGGAAACTAGGCTATAGTTAATTAATTCGGAACTAAGAGCTGTGCAAGTTAACGTGTCAGTATCTATAGCCACTCCCCTTTCTCTGGACTCTAGTAGTAGATGCAATACAGAACCGATCCTTTTGATCATTTAATCAATTGTGGGGACCCCACTGAAAAATTAAGACTGGAAATTGAACTGGAATGTTAACATATAGCAAAGAATGCAATGATAGACTTCGATAGTAAGTCCGATACTGGTCCGGTGCAACCTTAATCTTCTCTGCAACAATGGAAATCTCACGAGCCTCGTTATTACCCAGCGCAATGCTACGTTAAAGCAAAAGGAAATCATCTTTGGTAGATTAGTTCGTAAGTACAAATAGACTCTACAACACTATGTCGCGACACATGATTTCATCATCTCTATATGCACAAGAGGGCTTGACGATCTCCTGATAATGAAAAGATCAGCATTTCGATCGACAAATCTCGAGTAACCCGGATGTCCGAACCTTCCAACCACCCAACATCGTCTCGGAACACTACCTTGTGGCAGTGAGAAGACTTTACATCGAAAAACCTGCAATTGCAAGAAACTGCCAGAATCTTTGCTGAACGCATATTTTAAAATCTCTGAAACTTTGCCAACATGTCACCATATGTCATAATTTGACAAGTAATGCCACCAAACACATGTTCATAAGGTCTATGAGTAGAAGAAATAAGAAAATGATCGGGTTCTTCAAAAGAGAAACAAAAAACCAAGAGAATCGCGCGACCGAAGAAATTGAATATATCCCCGAGGCCTTGAATGTCAAAAAAGGATTTAGACAAGGTGAGCCGCTTAACGCGGCATTAACATCATACTTGAAGGAATTGTATGAAATTCACAAGCCAGCACCGATGACATAATCTCTCAGAGGTCTGTGCCAAAAGCAGCGTACACCGACAATATTGACAGAACTCTGCGAACTGTCACTGGTACATTGCATCGGAAGTTGTCAAAACGGACAAAACATCGACAATTTAGCTATAACGTTACAGTTGGATGTATGCCTTGCTATCAATTTTGAGAATAAGTGCTGCCAATCGTGTTTCTTTGGGGTGAGTAGGCAGTTGGGATGGGCCCTACTTCGAACAAGTAGGGAGATTCTATACAAGTTTTCTATTATTCTATCTAATTCGAAAGAAAATTTTCTTTAAGGCATTCGGATTTACGTTGATGTGGTATCAAAAGAAGAGATTCAATGTCTCGAACTATACGTATCAGTCATATGGGAAAACTAGGCATGTCACGAATGTTCACCACAACTCCTTCGGAACCAGAAAGGTTTGTTGGTTAAAACCTAGCTTGTAGGCTCACCTAACTACATACATAAGTACTATCGACTAGTTTTATTTACAAAAAGTACATAAGTACATAACATCTAACTATTTATCTTACTATGATCTTCTACTCCAAAGGTGTTCCATATAAACCCACTGTTCAAATTTATTTGTGTCTGATGACACTTTTGACTACTCCATTCTCACTAGGGACTACTCAAGACATCATCATCATCATCGCCATCATATTTTGTCATCTGTTTGGTTGGAGAAGAAAACAAGTAAAAATTCAAATTTACTTACACGCATAAATTCGGCAACTTTCGGCAACATCAGGCGAAGGGTGGAATTATGAAACAGTTCTGCCTGCCATCAAACGTTATCCTTAATGTTGTGCGAAAGGAACCTCAACTTCAGTATATAAATTATATCTGACGTTAATGTTACTTAAAAACACATATGTAGAGCAAGGAGGCGTGCTACTCGTGTTAGGTTATGCGGCCGTGTACCGTCTTCGAGCACGCATCGTCGGATATCACACATCATTAATCATTCTCCCATTTTTCCTCGTAGTGGTGTTCCTTCGAATCCTTTTTCACCTTAAGTGAGTTGATAATAAATATCAGTGGATTCGTTCGCTGACATAATAACATGGTTTGGGGCAATAACACACAAAACGGTCCATGGATAAGGGTATGAGTGTTGCGGTCTTTTTTTTTTATGTGAAATACATTTATTTAAACTTTATACATCCAAGTGCAAAAACCTAGGATAAACTAAAGGTCGACAGACGCCGTAATTTTCTACATAGCCCTATCCACAGCCTAGATTCGTTGCAAGCATTTTAAACAGCACAGCCTTCTGTTCCACTGGTGCTGTTTGCCCGAATAGCTAAAGGTGGAGCCTTGTGGTATTAATTATTTGGTGTATTTCAAAGTCTAGTCATTATACTCCATCCATATACATATATTCATACATATTTCATAATATTGAGAAATAATTGAGATGCATCTTATAAAGTTCGAGAGAAAACGATTGACCCATGTCCATCTGTCATGTTGGGCCTTCAATTTTGGGCTAAGAGGATGAAATTTTATATCATATCATAGAAATGTAAACATTTTTGAAATCCGCACACTGCCACGCCCACTTTTTCATAACTCTACCATTTCGCTTGAAATCTTTTGTACTTAAGTTACTACTCAAGTCCTGATATAACTTGTTTTATGTATAAAAGAAAGATTCCTAAACTTCTCACTTACCAGCTTAAAAACTAAAAAAAAAACGGACTTGCTTTTAGCTAAACATAAACAAAATGGACGTTGATTTTACGTATTCTCGTGGAGTTGACAGTAATGCCAAGACTTGTTTGGTAAGCTGAACTGAATCCTACTCACATCTGAAACTATTTTTGGTAGTAGTAGCTTCCCAACACTTTTTGGTTGAAGCATCATATTCTTAGTTCTAGTTGAACTGAGGTCGTCTCCTCAATAAGGCGAATGCTAGTAGAGACGAATGTTACAGGGAAAACGAAAATCTCAAGAAGAGAATTCACCAAGATGTTTTATAGGGAGTGTTCGTAAGAACGAGCCAACTTTTAAATTATATTGAACAAAGTACCTCATTGGCCAGGAAATCAATTGAAGTCAATTATTGACTTCAGTTGAACAATTTCGTATAAATTATGGAATCGTAAGAAAAATGACTTAATACTTCTGGTTTGCTGGTCCATGTAGTAACATGTCATACAAATGGTCTACCTTCTAACATTACACCGTATTTTGGAGAGCAATATGCAATTGCTTTTAGGAACTCACGCACTTTACGAACATAGCCCCGTCCTCGAAATCGTACGTACGAGTACCAACCGTGCGGTGTAGAAATTTAACTGTCTATAACCTGCTAATTCTTCTAACTGAACTAGTGGCTGTCAGGTTACTGCTAGGTTATAACTATGTTTCTTGAAGCCTGTTTACACAAGACTGTAGGACAGGATTTTTTTACGTTTACGGTCGGAGAGGTGGCATCCGAATTTTCAGATTTTTGAAATTCACTGTCACTTGACCAGAGGGGAGAAAAAAATTCAAAACTCAAAATCTGCGGAAGTGTATAGACAGGATCATCCATCTGAACACGTTAATTTCAAAAAAACAAAATTCAGTGTGCCAGTCCTGAGTGAACTCTATGAACGGTGTTCACATCATGCTGCCAATTTCGGGTACAGTCTCAACGAAAAATCCATTTGGGAAACTTAATCTGCGATATAATTAAAGAAGACCAAGTTATAAATAATTTAAGTAAGTGTCAATTTTAATTGCTAGACATTGGTCTACACTCACTCAGTTGCACTCAAGAAATTATTCCAATTCCGGCTAAGATGTCCAAACCTCAATCAAAGAATTCACTTTTACTTGAAGAATATTCTAATATCCTTACCCTCCTACACCTGAACTACCACGGCATGGTTCTTAAAGGCTTTTTCGAAGAACCCGTGGCGGCGGTGGTAAAGTGAACATGGTATTTCAATTTTCATCCGAAGTCAATTATAACGAAGAAGTCCCCATCCTGAACGGAAAGGGGTAACATATTAATATTGAATGCGTCTTGAATAGTTGCCTCTGGCCTTATAACTTATGCAAGAAGTTTTTAATTGAAAAATGTTCGAAAGGGGTTAATGGATGGCACTCTAACTTGAACGTGGGGTTTCGTAAGTGAAAAGTACTGTGAGAACCTTCGCCAAGCGTTCCATTAATTTTTGCAATCATAAGAAGCGCGAATAATCTCTTTTAAATAAATTTTAATCCTTCCGAACAAGCTGTGGAATGAAGAAGAATCGAATGGATAGTGAGTGGCGGCGGGATAGTGGCAAGAAGAATGCTCGCAGGGCGTTATGAATCAATTTGCAAAGTGTCACTGTCTGCCACAACTGTTGTCGTTGGCAATAGTCTCTTGGAATAGATGCACCCAGAAATGTACTGCATATGCCTATGGATGTGCGATGTGCATATGTGAACGCGCATAGTCATCCCCTAATCTCTGGCGGAAGAGAAAATCCTGTCATTAATCACGACGTCATTTGGTCGTTACAAAATCTAATTAAGGGTAAACATTGCGACTCGGGCAAAACATTCGGTGCATCACAGCAGACGCTGGCTATATTACCCCTATATCCGGAAGCTGACCACTGCGCTGGTGAACAGGACAGGACAACAGGACATTTTAATTTGTCTGTCACTGGCAGGCCTCTGAGCTGAACGACGATGACGACGACGACGAAATGCTGTGTAACCGCAGTGTACGTAGGCAGCTCAAAATCATTTGCTGGTTTCGAATTGGGTGGTGTTGAAGTGACAGTAACAACTTGGCGCGAACTTTTCTACCCGCATTCGAGGCCATTGTTGAAAGCACCGTCACACACTTTCTGCTTTCTGCTAATTTATGGTTTCACCAGAGAGAAAACCAAAACAAAAGGGTGATGAAAGAAGAAGAATATGCATAAAGGATTTGCGCCTTGAGAACAAAAGCCAGAAGTTTCATGTCTTCCGCAAAGGTTCAATTACTCCCCGCGGATGGGATCTCTGCCTTCCTGAGTGTCAGACTTCGGAGTGCTTTGGTGTCGCAATGGGACTTTCCTTTCAACGAGTACTGGAGCCTGGAAGGATGTATTTTTCTCAAGTGTTGCATAATTTCATATTTTCGCTTTTGTTTCATTGAATAATTTATCTGCGCTTTGTGTCTGGAGGTTGCTTCCTAGCTCGCAAATAATATTCATGGGTCCCTGGAATTACAAATTGCGTTTCTATGCCTCTGGTCTGTGTCACATTTAAATGGTAATGCCTCCTTCATTATGTATAAAGAATTCATTCACTTTTCATCTTTTGAATTTTTATCACATTCTCGAGTGCTTAGCTGGATGTCATATCACGACAGGAATCCCATTTGATTCCACATGGGGTGGACATTCAAATGGACACATGATTTAAATATCTAGAGTACGAGTGGACGAGGAATTTCCTAATATAATCTTTGCCCACGGGATGGACATTCAAATGGAGAGGAAAAGTCCTTTTGTCGGTAACCATTTAATATTGGAAATAATTCGTAACAAGGGGGATCCGAATTTTTTTATTTTGTTGGCAGTGGGACACAATTCATAACCAAGGTTTCCTGTGTAGTTGAAGAGGACATCGTCACTATGACATCAGGTGGCACTGGTAACGATTTCGTTGCAACTCAACCTCTAACAAGTGATGATTTGTTACCCGCAACTTTTCCAAGTTGAATATCGTAAGCATAAATGAAAGTTTCAGCACGTTTCCCAGCGAATGGTTTGCTATGGCTTGCGTACAATTGAACGCATAAACTGTGTTTTTAAACATCAAAAAGTTTCGTGCTTACTGAAGGAGAACAAGGAAAAGGAAAACAAAAATATAGTTGGCACTAAATGCATCCAAGAAATTGGAAAACTTTTCGGTTCGCCAAACTGGGTATTCGAAACGTGCGACTTTTTATATCAGAAACCACTCAATGTAATGAGGTTGCAGGTACGATTTATGGCCTTCCACTAGCTATGTTTGCTATAAAGTTTAGAGGATGTAATAGCTACCTAAGGTAGCAGAACAATTGACCAAGGTACTAGAAATGATGTAGTACTCAGCGAATGTCTCTTCCAAATGTAACTTTGGGGCCAATAAGGACTTGGTTCCTCTATCAAACGAACACAAAACTATATTTGCGAACTGTGCTTCTTTAATGAAAAGGCGATTGAGTTGGAACAACTAAAGTAGGTTTTTGAGTTACGTTGAAGTGACTGACAGCTATAACTAACACCAGTGATAGGTATATTATAATACCACAAGGTTGAATGAATTGGACCCTCTGATGAAGCTTAGGAAGCTTCTAATATCGATATTTATTAGATCGCCTGGAGAAGGTAGGCATATGCTGCCAACACTAGGATCACCAATGGATACATTGTGAACCTCTGCCGTGGAGTAACCTAAAAACGAAAACAAATGTTTGTCCGTAGGTTTGGGACAGTTAAGTGGCTTCCTAGGATTATTATAATGCCCGCAGCTGACAGGTTTTATTCGAGTGCCGTTTTCCTTGTTCTGCACAGATTTGGACATTCCCACAGGTTCTAGTCACCCTTTTCTTCATTGGACCTCCTGGATGTTGGGACCGCTAATAATTCCCAAGACGAACACTTTCTAAGGTCCGTTAAGCCCTAGAACTTGCTTGGTTTTGACATTGTCAAGCTTTGTTTTGTGGAGACACGACACGATAAGAATGCGCTCTAAATACCATTAGCTAGTATCGCGAAGGTTAGTTTTCTATTGGATTAAACAAGAGTTAGGGGTGGTAGAACAGTGGGAACGGCTATTGTCAGATCATGTTTGGATCCTTTTGGAACCCAAAGATCGACTAAATGTTTTTTCTGGGATGGTATGAAGACGTTGGGGAATTGTTCTTTCCTCTTAGAAGGTAGAGGAAAAGTGGCGAAAAATCACACGCATGCAGATTTTCAACCTAAAACCCATGTTGAGAAGGTTGCAGCTTCGTGGTGAAAGATCGAACACAAAAGAAAGGTATAACCAAATTTGTAAAATTGCGAACAACCAAAAGTGATCGTGCTAGGGATTTGTAACACAAACCTGTTACTAAACAAAAAGCTTAGGACGACGTATCTTCTGAAAGGGAGAGATATTTTATTCAATTGTTGAACAAATAATTTAACAAACAGCCCTATGCCAATAGAGTCCAATGAACCTGGTATCTTAACAAACTCATACAAGTGGACGTTATATTAGTAACCTGGAGGTTAAGCAAGAGTTATCACTAAGAAATTCCTCCATGAGAAGCAAGATCTTCCGACCTTCCAACAGTGTCCAACATAGCCGTACACGTATGTAATGATGCACTGCAGAAATGAGGACCGCACAGGGGTTCACCAAAAGTTTTTCCATAAAAGTTAGGGTTCACAAAGGATCATAAATTACTCCGTTCCACTACAACGAATCTGTGCTTATGCTATCTGCAGATAGAACATCTTGTAAGCAAATGACTTAGTTCTTAAAGGTGATGACAAATAGTCCAAACCGAGATCTTTTTCTGAATTTTTGGCACTTAAGACGGAATATCTTTACCTCTTAGTCCAACCGATCAATGTTGCATGTTGAGATGCATATGTACATTAAAGTGAATAGCTTCAATTACCTAGGCTGGCACAAATCATCTTTAGAGTCAGGAGTATGTGTTTCCATGAAGTGCGGAATAAGCCCCAGAACACTAAAGTAATAGAAGTCTGTGCTAGAACCTTCTTTTTAGAACACAAGGGGACCTTTTTGATAAAGTTCCTCATCCACGCGCTACATCCATTCGCTATATTTCAATAATGAGGCTTTTACGATCCAATCGATACATCACTTTAAATCCTAAATAAAATAAAAAGATTCAAAAAAAAACCCAATGCTATATCATAACATCTTTAACATGACCAGAGTCAGACGAGGTTGTTTGTACTCTAAAAGCATACATGCTTCCAATCAAAATACTACCCTCCGGCTGGAGAAACTCCTGAGACCATAGTCCTCATATGATAACAACTGATTTAAATGCAAATCCCCGCACCCAGACACAATGTACCCGCCACCAACCGAACCGCGCAACGCATCACCACTTCACCAGCCACCGATTCCAATGCAACTGCAAATAATCCTCCAAATCGTTTAAATCCTAACGCGATTAGTTTAATTGCCTTTTGTGGCAATTCTGGTGTCGATTTATTTCCATTGGGTAATTACCTGCCCATCCACCCCCCCGTGGATGAGAGTGTGACAACCAAAGTGTCCTGGCCAGCATCGATAGTGCCTGGCTGGCTTGGTTGGTCGGTGAAATTTTGAATTTGGCGGCGTTTAGCCGCAAGGCCATATTTCGATTTCCATTAAAGCCGGGTGGACGATACTGATGCTACCAACCAACCGCACTGCCTGGGAATTAACTGAAATTTATAATCGTGCAATATTGCCGCTCGAAGGGCAACAGGGAAAGGAATCCATTCGGGATTAAATCAAATCGAAATAAACGATTTTTAATGGGGCCAGCACCGCCGCCGCGTTCCACTACCGAGCAGTAGACATGAATGGACAGAGGTCATTAATTATTTCTTCAACGATAAGCTGCTGGCTCATACAAGAGAAAAAGGATGCTGCCATTGTCCCTTTTGCATCGCACAGAATAATGAGGATGAGCATTAAGGATTGTGGAAAAAAAAACCGAGTCGGGAGCACATGTGTTGCTTACTCAATTAATCTTCAAGGCAAACAAATTATTGCGTGGCTAAGCAGGGGGTTGCGTGTAGAAGGTATAAGAAAGGTGATTCATACACGAGTAGTCATATTTAATAAGTACGAGTAAGGAACATCGGTGAAACCCAATAGAGACATCACATTTAATCTTCCCTCATCCTATTGCAGCTAATAAAAATAAATGCCCAAGGCTTTGTCCTTCATTTCTCAGGATCCGGCAGGACTGATTTATTCTTCGATTATCCTTTGGATGTGCGAATGGCAAGGAGATATCGAGTTTGATAAGTCCTTGGAATTTATTTTGATTACCCGGTGACATTCATTTCTATTTTCTGTTTTTTTTTTTGTTTTTTTTTATCGTCCTACTACTCCATTCCGCTGAGCCGGGAGATAATCCTTACAAATGACCGCACCAGGGTGATGCCTCTTGCTGGACAATCATAAAGCTTTGCTCTGTTTTGGGAAACAAAAGCTAACCAACCTCGGGGGCAAATAACTTTTTAACTATTCCTAGAGTTTGTGGTTTACCTTTTGCTTCAACATTTTCGAAATATAAGCAAATGCAATACAAGTATGTATCTACACAATATATGTGTGTGTCTCTACCTTTATTTATGTTCCTGTGATGTGGATGTACAGTAGAAGTTTGGGACTCCCCATCGGCATCATCATAAATCCTTTTCCTAATTCGTATCCATTTTGAGAGGATTGAGAATTTTGTGGCACGCAACCTTTTAATTGGGCTTTTGTGAAGCGATGTCGTGTGCCACTTTGTTCATCGGTTTGTCTGCTGGCGTCCCCTCCTGGATCAGAGAATAAATAGATACAACGACTTTGCGACATAGCGAGGCAAATAAATTTTAATCTGGAAAAGTTGTGTGGAAGGAGTCCTGTGTTTGCCAGTTAGCTAGTCCGTAGAAGATCGTCAACTCATGAATGGAGCTGTTAGAGGTAATTTGGTGCAGCGTTCTGGAAATGCAAAGATAAAGGGTTGGTAATATATAGTGCTTCCTTCTCTTCTACAGTGCAGTGGTTGCTGTTAAAAGGGTGAAATATGGAACACCGACGACAACGACTGTGAGGCAGGAGACGAGCATTCAAGCAGGTGTTTCGTTAGAGGATTGTGCAGGATGAATTAAATTTGGATTAAATGGGAGGCCACATACACTCGATTGGTTCGATTTAACAATTTAAATTAGATTTGCGATTATGTACTAGGAATCGATTATGTATACATTCGTTGTTGGTACATTGGGACTTGTAGGTATACGAGTTCCATTAAATAGAATTTGATTTTCGTTGGAAGAAAATGAATATGTGGGCTTATATTACTTACTTACTTAGCTAAATAGATGGCGGTACAAGCCACAGTGCCACGACCACATGTTCGTCAATGTTTCCTCAGAATAGTCGAGATTTATTCTTCTCTATTGTTGACACTATGCAACTAGTTCGGTTTACCTTGGTTCAGATTTTGAAATGATTTTTATTTCGATAAATATTGACGAACAAATGTCATTATTATGACAGCCCGATGGCAGTCATATTTGCTGTCATGTGAGCCTGATGTTGTTCAAATGTTTTGACTGCAACATGTCTGACAACTGAGGACCTGAAAAACAATTTCAACAAACACCTGAACGCAGAATGGCGACTTGAATGCCGAGATAGCCATTGGCAATCAAGGGTTCAGACATCTGATGACAGATGACAGATTTTTGGACTACTGCAACGCCATAGAAGGCACCCTTTCTTAGTACAATGGCTGCCACAAAGTTGTTTTCCATCTGATGAGCAAACGGAAAGCGTGATCAATCACTTTACGGTAAGTCGCCGTTTTGGAAGCTTTCTCGTAAACGTCCAACATACACGGGAAGAAAACAGATTGTAAAAAAGCAGAGCTTATGATTTTAGAAGATATCTGTATTGGAAACCATAAGGCTTAAGACCTCGTATTGCAACAACCTCAGATGTATCGAGAAACAAGCTATTGTATTGTTCTCCCCTCATTTTTGTTGAGTATTAACTCTAGAAGTATAAAGCGCATTTCGCTGTGGTTCAGACAACCGTCCGCACTTGATCACAACCCTTAAAAACAACGAAGCAAAACGACTTGATGGTATTCCCATAGAGTTGTTAAAAGCAGCACCTGCAGGATCTGCGATGATCCTCCATCCACTTGTAGAGAAGTCTTAGGAAGCTGAGTCTGAAAACCTTAATGGAAGGCACTCCCGATGCCAAGTATGTAGGGATCTGGTTAGAACTTCCGTGTAGACCACATAAACACGTTGGTGGCCATTATTAAGCAGTGTGCCAAATATTGATAACTTCACATACTGTTCATTGATTTCGAAAAGATTTTCGATGTGTTTCTCTCATAACAGGAACCACAGGAATTCGATGGAGTCTAACAAAGAATAAAGTAGGTTAACGTTTTTGACAAACGCCATTCTGTAAACGTCAAACATTTCGTTAGGGCTAACACCAAGTGTCAACCTGTCAATATACCAAGCAATGCAAAAACATACGAGTAGCATAACCTACAGTTTTTATCTTACTCCATTCCTTTGTACGTAGTCCCCTATCAGCTTTTTTTAAATTTTAAATATTTAAAGTTCGAAAAGCATCCAATTAATATGTAGCAACGCTGTTTAAATTCCAAGCCATCCCCCACTTTCTTGAGGGCTTGTCACCTTTCTGCAGCAAGAATCCACAAGGGTTCGCCAAAAAGAAACTAGGTAATTACCGTCATCATGCATGCTTCTTAATCCGTTAATTACCACGCGCTGGATTACCATCTAAAGAAAGCGGAAAATTAAAAGGACTTCTTACGCTCCCATAAGCCTTGTTTCCCCAACTTCAACTCCAGAATCACCAAAATGCACATCATGCATAAAAGTCCACTTAAAAATGCATTCCGCGTGCCGTATGCCTGCAAATTATCCTTAAACAACTTTCCGGATACCACTGGCACATCGTCTTTTGGCGGCAACAGCACAATGCTCGTCGAAAGTTCAAAGAGGTGAACCATAAATCAAAGGACGCTCTGCAGCTGCTCTGTAGAGGGATGAGCTGAACACATCATAATTCGACAATTTTCCACATTTGGTTGGGGCTACCCTTCGACTGGGGAGGTTGGGAGGTTGGGAGGTTGGGAGGTCATAAAAAATGTAAAGCAACCGCAGAAATTGCTTAGCAAGTCATAACTCTATTTATTCTTTGGTTGATTTGATGGCAAATGGTCTGTGCTGTTTCGTGCATTCATTTGTTGGCAATCTAAATTTCGAATGGAAGAAAAATCAAGGTGCCGATGGTGTATCAAATCTGCCTCGGTTCACCCCTCACGTTCCTGTGAAGAATAACCCAATGTGAATCGACGTGATATGTAAAACCTCCACCAGGACGTGGATAGCATCTCGAGTGGTTTTGTGTTATTTTAACTTTCTAACTGCTTACACCCTTTGGAAAAGTTTAAAGAAACCCCGGGATGTGGGTTTTTTTTTTTGAAAAAAAATTCCAACTCAAAAAAAAAGTTTGTTTTATTCCTCGTAGAGCTCCATTCGAAATTACCTCACGCCTTCAGCGTCGCTCACATAATCCTTTCAACAGATCTACGAAGGAGTACAAAATATACAATTGCTATCCAGGGAAAAGTGTCTGGGCCTCTCGAATAGTCCTTTGTAATGTTGAAAATCCACGGATAACCATTACGGGTATGCGGGTGGTCGAAGATATGCAGACCCATTCACCGATTTAAAATTTTATGAGAATCATCACTTGTTCTACACCACATCCGACACTTCGCCGCAAATCGATTGATGATTCTTCAGGGTGATAGCTTAGGCTAAAATGGAATAATTTACCCCTCGTTGGTGGATTGGAAAATTGAAGGCCAAACAAAGGGTTGGAATACGCTTTTTGGAGGATTCTTCAGTAAAATGAATAAATAAGGATATTATCCGGAAGTGTGGTTATTTTTGGAAGCGATGTGAACCTAGGAAAAAGGAACATCGGACTGTTAATTAGATTTATTCGTTGAGAAATGTAAATTTCCTTTAAATAATATTCCTTCAAGGAAAAGACACTATACTCGTTCCAATTCAAAACCCCTCCTATATTTGGATATTGCTTCTGTCGGATACCTGGTTTAAATGAAATCTTATTTTGGGTTTTCGAAAATCATGGCCTGGAAGACAATGATATCGTTGTTGTAGACATAGTCGTTGTCAGTTGGGGTCGAGCCCTCTCAAAAGTCGTTTACTTATGTCATTTCAAATGTCAACTTGTCTTGAATTTGCAATGAATCATAGATTTCACGATATTTCATACCATTTAACCAATTTTATACATTTTGCAAGCAGTTGCACGAACTTTTGAAAGATTGTCGTTCTGATGGTGGAGTGTGAGTTTTGTACAATTCTTTTAAGAACGATGTTAAAGAAATCACATGACAGCGCGTCGCCTTTGGTTCTCTTTTAGGACACCAACTGTCTCGGTGAGGTCTTTCCCGACCTTGATGGAGCAGCGTGCATTCTCCATCGTCATCCTTCACAACCGGACGAGTTTTGCAGGGAATGCCAAAACTAGACATACTTAGCTCTATATAGCTCGTCTCTATTGATGCTGTCATAGGCAGCTTTAAAATCAATAAGCAGGTTTCGATTTGAAATTCCTGGGTTTTTCCGTGGTGTAGAAATTTTGTCGAAGGTGGACTTTTCAAGCCTAAAACCACACCGATACGGACCATTCAGATTGTTTACAAAAGCTTTTAATAGTTCACACAGTACAGCTGATATGTTGTTGTATTTGACCTTAAGAAAACTTATTCTTTAGCTTCCTCCCATGGCTACCAACTCCTTTTAATATTGTGGTATCAACAATACCCCTGTTATTCATTATAAGCTCCCAATGGTAACTCTCTGCAAATTGTGGAGGTTTTAACTAATGTCAGCCTGCCTACAAGTACTTCTTACATTCACCTCAGTGAATTTCCATACAGCCTCCTCCAGGACATCAACTAGTCGTCATGCATTTCAAATTTCATATTGTTGACATTTTTCTCAACCCACCCACAGGAGCCCCTATATTTAAGGACCGAGGAGTTAGGTATCTACTGTGGAAGTATTCTTCAAGTGTTCGCTCTTTCAACTAACTAGTAACTGAAAACTCCACGGCACACATTTTAATGAATACGATTTCGCGCAATCATAGTCCAAGGTATAAGGTAAAAATGTAATATAACTTGTCGAGAAATAACTCATTATTTCTCTTTGTTAGCAGAAGTAAACTACAATCACTATAGCCTAGGACTAACCTGGTGCACTGACTAAGTGCGTCCTACAACCGCAATTAGCTTCCACAAACTTACCATCACTGTAATATGCGTATAGCACTTGGTTTGTGGATAAACTATCACAGAAGTCGCCATCTACTTGTTGCAGCTGCATGCATAGATATTATTTATTGTTCAAACCATTTCAATTATGCGTAGTGTTGCCATTTTATTAAAATACAGTCAATTTTATAAAAAAGATAGATTTTCTTTTTGAGTTAATGTTAATTTCGACAGGCGCTCCCATTATTGATGACCATTTGGGCTCTGTTTACCGGATTTTCAATGGTCGCTCGTACTCTTCTCGGATATTCTCTTTAAGAGCTTCCACAGTCAGTGCTTTATCAAAGACTTCTAACCTCAAAAAAACTCCAAGCAAATAGCGTCCAATCGGTCTATTACAAATCACCTAAACGAGATACTAGGTGACACGGAAATTGATACTTCAAAATGTCCATCGTCGCGCAAGATGTTTGTGAGGTTGAACCGTCGGTCAAATTGGGACCACATCTCCTTCAGTCCCAATTCAACACTTAGCGGCAGTACAACTCGTTGTTCATGGTTCTGTATAGCTCACCAGTTACTGTCTATGTGTTAACCACACGATATCCAATCACAGCGGTGTTATTCTCGTCGGAACGAGCACTTCGAGGTCTTCTGGCGCTTCGTCTATCACGTTTTGTTCCAGTCACTTCGAGGCAAGCGGGTAAACGCCTTAGTATCTGACCAGTTAGCGATCAGTATCGCCGAGAAATCCGTGACAAAATTCATGCTGCACCAGATCAAAAAAAAAATCCTTAAAAAAATAAAATCAAATATAGTATTCCGCGATCTTGAGTAGTATAGCGTTCCATGACATCGGTCTACTTGCGAAAATTATAGCATCTTCTGATATGGTGTCAGATTTTGCGCCACCTTGCACTTATTCCTCAGGCCATGCAAACGAATTACATCTAATGAGTCTCTCAACGCAATCTAAATTTAAATATTAGAGTTCCTACTCTGCTGAAGGTAGAGACTGTACCTAAGACGAACTACCTATGTGCAATAACGAAGGACTTCAAATTTATCCAGTATGGGAGCTGAAATATACTATGAGTCGGAGGGTACAAAGGGTTATAACTAAATCGTTAGGGCAGGTCCATCGTGATCGTGATAAGAACAGGTCCATCAATCTTCTAAAGCATCGTATTACTTTCGGCATCCTGATCGGTTAATGATTGGGCAATGGATATCCATGTAACTAGGATTACATGATTTTAAAAGAGGCACAGAAGATAGACATGCTGCTAGAGTCTATCCTGCGCTGGGAGAAGAGAAATCCAACTCTTCTTTGAGACAAGTACTCTTTCAAAATCCAACTAGTAAAGAATTAGAGAAACAGTGTCACCTTCGCATCCAGTTAGTGAATGATGAAGTGTATAATCCCATTACCTACCCAGAATTCCTTCTGTAAAGCCAGAAAATATGAGTGCCTCCACTCCAACCATTCAATTCCTCTCTTCTGTGTTGTGTCCTAATTTCAAAACTTCCATCCACCCAATTAAGATTCAAAAATTAACTGCATTCTTACCCACCATTGAAAACCTTGTCATAGATAATGATTCCGACGGTTTCCAAATCTAGTCAACCTATTTTGGACTCACGATTTTAAAGAATGTTATCCATTTCCGTTGGATTCCATTCGCACAATTTAGCTTCACTTAAATGGCATTCAATGTGAATCATTTCGTCTGTATTCGGACTTGGAATTGCTTACAACGTTTTTGACCTTAAATTCGCTTCAAAAATGAATAACGAATTCCAATTTGAAATCGGCTATTCATTGTCACTCAGTAGTGCCTATGGCTACATACTTAGTGTTGTAAAATCAATTACAACCGACGGGCGCCTATCTAAAGTGAAATTAAAATTCCACTTCAGCGAGGCAATAGAATGAATTGCATCCTTCGCTATCTACATATGTAGAACTCCCATATACCCACTCAATTTAGAGTCCATAATTTATCTGAGGAACGTGTGATTTTCATTATCGACTTCCTTCCGTCTTGTTTGCCCTCTGGTTCCAGAATAACAGAGCTGGCTGCGCTGTGGAACACTTAATGCATCCTGCGCCCATATTGTAGGTACGTTAAAAATATGCGCGGCAAAGTACATCTCAGTGGATCGCGATGCACAGATAGCTGGAGCAGCGTGTGCCGACGTACAAGTATTTATAATACTTTCCATCTGGCAGTGCAATGTGTTACTCTAAGGTCATTTTCAATTTCCCATTACCACCACTGTTCGCAGTGATTTGCATGCAAGTATGCTCTGGAATTTCTCTTTCACGGGTAATTATTCGGAACAGCTGAATGCATAAATGGATACCGAACGAAGCTATTTGCATTTGCATTTCATTGGGGAAGCAGTCTGTATTTTTGTAAATTTTTTTGCTGTGAACCGTCTGAAGTTGCGGGAAGAGATTCCACCTTTAGGTCGATCAATTCCAAGAAAAAACAAAATCCTGCCCTTCCTCTACCACCCAAGGAGCTTAGCTTTTTTGTTTCGAACTGCTTGTCGTCTAAATGTGTTTCTAGATTTTTAAATGTTGTCATTCCCCCCGCTGATTTTTGGAATCCTCAACGTCCTCAACAAAACGAGGAGATTTAATCGCATTGAAGTTGTTTATGAACCTCTTGCCCCATTACCTATTCACGTCATGTCCGGCAACGTAAAACATAATGGGGCGGCTACTTAAAGGTTCGTTTTCTTAGACTTACCTACAGCTACACGCTACACTCGAAAAGGTCTACGAAAGCCATAACAGATACCATTTTCACATTAATTATTCAAATCAAGCAGAGAATTGCGATACAGCGTGGAAAACAATAAGATTATACGTGTAATTGTTGGTTATCTGGTGAAAACAACAACGTTCATACAAAATCTTGTCATCACGCAGAAAAAACAATGCAAACATAAATGCTGTGCCACAAAAAATTCAAATAAAAAAACTCAAATGTATCTGCGCACCGACCGACAGGTGACCATTTATGAATGCAATTGTCGTCATTTCGCAGTCGATCGCATTCAATTGGATCATAGTGCTGCCAGGTCTACAATGTTGGGCCGGGTTTTTCCATTACCTCGTTATTTCTTCACCGTTTCTACTTCTTGTGTATTCGGTTGTGGTCAACTGATGTAATGGGTCTTTGATGAAGTGCTTGATTAGGGTGTTGAGTGCATTTGAATAGCCAACGACTGTGATTTACTGTGCTCCTTATTTGGGGGGTTTCGCTTGAAGAAAAACAAACTCAAAAGGAAATCCGAAAGAATTTCGTTTGAATATTTAATGGAAGCGGGCCAAGTTTTTTATTCGAAAAAGCGTGCACCGGATAATTAAATTCGATAGAAACACGTGATTTGGTTAGCACTGATGTCTGTTGGTCGAGGAGTCGTTCATTGAAGCAATTGACTGTCCAATAATGGTAAGGAATGGTGGGCCATATGACGTTTTGTATTTCATTTTTGGAGATCAATTTGTTCTTAAAATAATCCAAACGAATAGAGTCCGCTGATCAGAGTGTTTGCTGGATAGCTATAGAAGGTGGAATCTGTCGAGGAGTACAGTCCGAAGACGCAAAATACCTCCAATTTACATACAAAATTTGAGTATCCCACTAGAGCCTCTGGATACTGTCACTAGTTTGTTAGCGAAATATTCTCAAACGGACTCCAGAGGCATAGTTTGAGAAGTTCGTCACTAGACAATATTGTCAGATCTACAAAGGTCCACATAGATATTGAAGAGCAATAACGATGAAAACGATTTGCCACGCAAATGCACAGTTTGGAAGAAGGATTCTGTAGCCAACCACCCGATCAAATCCACCTTCACTCACTGTCCCATCATTATCACTTTTACGACAAAACCTGAAATAAAAATAGCAGCAGTACTGAGGTCCAAAAACAAGTATTACGCGTTCAAAACATATCGGACAACGAATTTAGTGTCAGATGTCACTAACAACTGGCAACTTTCAAGGAGCCTGCGAATACTCTAAGCGTCTGGCGATTAGTAGATACTTAACAATTTCTCTGTCAGATGATAGTCTGACAATTGCCTCATAATGGTTTGAAACACTATGTCTGTTCGCGTACTCTCACAAAACAACGAATTTTCACGAAAATCTGCGAAAAGTCAGCAAATCCTGTTCGGGTACGCAAAAGTTTTGTAGTTTTTCGTAGAAGAGAGCGTAAAAAATTTCCCAATGCAACGAATTTTAGTGCAGGAAATTTCTTGGCACTGATTTACGAAAGCTGTCAAACCTCTCAGATCCCTGTAAGAAATTTTTTGTTGTATGTGTATTTGCATACATTTGTTTTTGACGTCTGAAATGTGGGCGAATTTCTTAGCTTTCGCGTTCGTTAACTTTTTTGTGATTTTACCACTCTCTGAGAGAATGTTACCCCACTCCTTGAAATTTCACAATCTACGAATTTTGGTGCGAACAGACCTACCTTCTTTGAACAACCGACTCTATACTGGTTGTTCTGATTCTTCCAAAGTACAACTGCTCTCCAAATCCGAATGTACTTACGTAAGTAATACAAAAACTACAAGATTTCAGCCAACATAAAAGAAGAAAAGGGAAGTATAGTTTTGAGAAAATCGTTTTGATTCAAACTATAGTCTTAAATCTGTTATAATGTTAACGTAGAAGGAGACCGTCAATTGATCGTCATTGTATGACACAACCAAAACAAACATCAAATATTTAACTGTCACACTCATTTCGTCACGTCATCTCTTCTTCTGAACGCAGATGTTCTCGAACATTGAATGACGTTTAAAACTGTGATTCTGTTTTCGACGATTTACTTTTGCAGTTTGACGTAGATGAAATTTTTAAAGACGGCTGCAATTACTTACTTACTGCAGAAAGCACCAACTTCTAACAGTGTTTGGAACACCTTAACTGCTGAATGCGTCTGGTCCTTCGAACGCTGTACAGTAAAAATTAAATATCTCCTACTAAATAATACAACACTCGGTATATATTTTTTTAAAGTAAATTTATTAACATTTATTTCGTTTTGCTATTTAGTAAAGTAGTAGAAGTATAGCCATTTTCTTTTTACTTGTAAGAATGTATGTATTAAATAAATTTTTTGACCTTAATCTCATTATTTTAGTAAATTATACAGTTCCAACAAAAAATACTCATACATTTCATGTTGTTTAAGGTAAAATATTTACATTAAGTATATTGAAGCGGATTGCTCTTAGTAATACATAGTTTTCATACATACATGTTTAAACTTTTATGCATAATACTACATTATATACAAGAAAACCGTTTATTTCGTAGTTAAATAAGCAGCAGCCATTAAAAAAACAAAAAAAAAAAAAAGAGGAAATGCTCAATAGCACTAGATGAAGTGACGACATCGAAATTACCGCATTTTATTACAAAATGTTGGCAAATAATCATAAAATATATTAATAAAAATAGATTTACAACAAGTCAACAAAATATTATAATAATCATTTTGTACATCGTTTACTTATAGCAACGTTTCATTGCGATCAGAAGGTTTTAAATTTAAAGAATCAATATCTGGGGTGCGTTGGTATCCTTTAAAATCAGTTCGACTTTCGTAAATGGCTTAAGATCCAAGAATCGATGATGTTTCAACATCACTTGGTGTCCTTGAACGACACATACATATACATAAATAGTTCAAAAGAAAGTTCATCCTTTCGAACTGGCTTCTTCAATGTACACATTGCCTGGTTGGGTGGGCTTGACCGTATGTTTATCACCTGAAAGAAAACATACATACATACATATACATATTTACAACTACTAAATCAAAAGAATGAACTAATATATCCACGGAGAAGGAAGAGGAAGACAGGATGGATATGCAAGTCGGGAAATGCTATCCGTAGATCGTGCCCTTGCTGTTTCCTAGGAAATCGATATGCAATTTTTCAGTCAATCAAATCTTTGTTGACAGTGTCGCACGACAGGTTTCTTTTCGAAACGACAGCTTTCGGAACGCATTAGCATATCCGTCACACATACATCCACATAAGAAGGTTTATATCATTCAATTATGGTTTGGCAAACAACCTTTTTGCATGTAGTTTCGCACGAAAAGTCATATTTAGCGGTAGGACGTGACGTGCAAGTGTAATTCGCTGTAAGTGTGACACAAACACCATATATTTCCCTTTTAGATGAAGGAACGTCTCATACATACTATTAATCAAAAAGTCAGAAACTGTGGTAGTGTGGTATGATTTGTGACAAGACTGCAGTAATATTTTAAAAATGCGAACAGCGGAGTGCGTTCTAAGAATTTCAGCTCGAGGCTTCATTATAACATAATAAAATAAAAAAATACAAAAAATATAATGAATGCCACAGTTGACCTAAAAAGTTTGACTTCAAAATAAAGTTTATTGGATCGGACATGAACATCTATTAGAGAACATGTGTTACAGTTACGTTCATCGTGATTTCTGTCATCGAAAATCTGACAGTTGGGGTATGAAGTAGATCATAATTTTGGTGAAAAAAATCGTCTTTATTGACGACAACCTTCTAATCTTAACGGGGTATGAAGAATCCTCATAAGACTCATCAGAGTTAGAGGGTGTAGCCTCTGGTGCAGTAGGGCTATTTTCGATTTTCGAAAATCAAGTTCCTATCAATGTGGTACAACGATATGGCGTTCAAAATAATCGAACGATCTACAACCATACCATTGTCACATGAATGTCAAAATCTTTCATATTTAACCTTCACCCACATTGGTCAAACGTTATCTCCATTAGATCATAGGGGAGTTTAGTAAAATACTAACTATGTAACGATCATCATCCGTCGTTCCACCAAAAGACTCAGGCAAACAATTACATAATTGTTTAAAATTGAGAATATGCGCAAATTTTGTGTGCCCACTGTAACCAGAGGTCTAGAAAAACCTATTTCATGATTAAATTTATTGGATCTTGTTCCGTCGATGTCATTAATTTGAAACATCAACACATTTATGACATGTTTACTTACCAATCAAAAGCATTTGTTGCGGTCGCACATTATGAATTTTTATCGAACTCGCATCTTCAATGTAAAACGTACCACCCTCCAGACTCTGCACTTCAGCAAGCCTCGCCATTAATTTCGCTGACAACTCCTCGACATCTGAAATAAGATCATAAATGATATAAAGAAATTAGCAACTTGACTTTCTCATGTTTGTTTGTTTATTTTCATATTTTTAGTTTTGTCTGCAAATCAGAATGGATTATCGTTGACATAATATGACATACAGCTCATTTTGTCGCAGGGATGTTCAGTGTCACACACTCTCAAAAATGCAGATTGTTTCAAAAATAGAAAAAAAAAGAAGAAATATAAACCAAAAGTCATCCCAAGGGAGTAAGTAATTTACACCATCTGGAGTGAAGAGTGTCTGGTTAATGGCTCGTGTTATTTATTTTACATTCGCATGAGTTGTGCTATTTTTAGGATACCTAACCAATTTTCCGATTCGTTTCGGAGAATAGGAGAAACTAAAAACGATCGTGAAATAATCAATGCCCGATCCATTAAGTAAACAGATGAGGAACCACTCGTAACAGCAGGCTCCCGAGTCGCCTACACCTCCTACGGCCACGCGTCCAATTGATTACTTTTCTCTTGAAAATCGTATTCTCGAAAAATAGCTGATGCGCAAAATTTTCAAAATTATTTTCAAGAATTGCGATTTGAGAAGTTTTTTCTTCTCCAAACCGAATAAACAAATCAACGAAGAACTGAAAGCAGATTAAAAATATACATTTACTGGCAAATTCATTCGCGGGCTTGAGAATTGAGTTTATTAAGAGAAAGCTGTTGTTTATACTGCGATGGCAGTGGCGAAAAAGGCTAAAAATAAAGTAAATATTTTTTTTCCTTCAGACCAGAGAGAGAGTAAACAATTAATTGATGCTGAATGAAGTACATCTGATAGAAGTAAATTGCGATATTTTAGCGAGAAAAGACAGTTCTTTCCTGTGAGAAATGGGCGTCTTGTTTCTTTCACCTTTCAATAACATGTAAGCATTACATGCACATATGATTCAGGTATAATAGCAGAAAGAAATACGCAATACTATGGCTAGTATGAACGTCATTTCCGAAGGATCTCAAAACAATCAGAGATTAGTGTCACTATAACAAAAAAAGGTATTGAATTTGACAATATTAGAGTATTTCAAGGCAAGGAAATCATGGAAACCGTGACAAGGACTATAACAATTTCAATCAATAAGGACATGGCACTCTTAAACATTAACCTGTCAACGTCCTTAAAGGTTTACATTTTTATCATGGTAAAGTCCACGTTTGTGTACTATACCTGGAGTTTCAGCCAGATAGCTTAATTATTCCGTGTTTTAGTTAAACACAAAACTGTTATGTCTTTATTGAGAAATCTTGGAAATTGTTATGTCCTTAGGTTCAAGTTTACGTCTGCCTAGTAAAATTGGGTATTGGAATATTCAAAGAACCAGTTACAATACAGGAGTGGCGTGACTGAAGTGCGTAGGACTATGGAGCAAGAGGTTCAAGGTTCAATCAAAGACAACACTTGAAAATGTATTTCTTGGCGCACCTCCCGCGAGCGTCTGACAAACAGCTGACAGTACAGCTGTCATGAGAAATCTTGGCTGTTGTGTTATATTCTTTACACGAATGGAACCCTGTATTCGAAGCGTTTTTATTTTCTTATAGAGTAATGCATTCTCGTACTAATAATAAACTTCAAAAATGTTTGTAAAATATCCAATATTTCTGGGAAACTTACAGCGGCAATCTATTGAAAGTACAAGGCAAATGAATGGACAAACATATTTAGACACTTTTAAACAATAAATGCACTTCTTTATTGGTTTAAATTAGTACAGCCTGCATCACAATAAAGGCTGTTTAAGGTATAAGTTGATATTAAAATTGTAATTCAAGAGAATGATTTAAAAGTCGGAAAGTTTTTCAAGAAAATATCAACACGTAAAGAATGAAAGGCAACAGAATATAAATTTAACATTATTTTTCTCATATTTTTGTTTAAAACTCTTGGCATAGAATTTGCTTTTCAAAATATTCAACAAGTTCGTACCACGCAATTCACGATCATTGGTATCCAGTGTAAAGTCAGAAATACCTTACGCACCTTGAGCAAAAATTCATTAGAATCCCCTGAATTTTTTTAACATTTTCAAGTGGTGAGTACCTACCCTTTCAAAAATTTTGTTTTATTTCAACTTACAATTCCTTGACCGATATTGCCTTCAATTTAAAAACATTTCTTGTATAGCTGCGCATCAGTCCCCCAAATATATTTTTAAATTTGTTATTTATCTAAGTCTGCGTCTAAGATTAACGATTGACCCAAGGACAACTTAAAAGAAGAAAAACCTACTTCCGGTAATAAAATACAAAAACCTCATTTTCTCCAGGAAAGAAACGTCTTCTCTTTAATTAAAAATAGACATGAGCACACCTTGCATCCGCTTTTCAGTACCCAATAAGTGGAACCGGATGTGTCAAAGATCCGATGTTATTTTCTCAATCTTGAGTGGCACGTGCTAAAACAAAAAATTCTAAGGCGGATGCAAATCGAACTACTGAACCAAATCAACCCTGAAATTTAAATCCTTCTGGCACGCGCATTACAGTGTGGTACAATAAATAGAATAAATTTTTTGAAATACGAAAAAGAAAAGAATTTTAGTTGACTGTGTCTTCATTTCTCATTCAACGGGCAACAGCTGGATTCACCTACTCTACAGTGTAGAGGTGGTTCGACAAAAAAATAAGAAAATAAAAACGAACTCAGAAATTATGAGCTAACGTTCGGTTTTGTTGTTCCAAAAATAGCCGGGTATAAACAGCGCACATACTATACATCTTTCTATTTTAATGGATATCGTTACTATTTGTATTACGAAGGAGGGAAGTTGATGCTGCTTCTGTTCGTATAGTGCTCGTATGGAAACGAAAACGATTGAAAAAGCAAATTATGTATGTTTATGAACTACCTGGTTTAATGCCTGTATCTGCTTTATTTGAAGTCATTACCCCGATTCTTCCTAGGACTATGCGAGGTGATACCCGCAGCTCATTGTTATTTTCTGCACATTGCTTGGCAGTAAAATCTATCTGGTAATCGGACAATAGCTGTAGCCAACAACGTTTTAGATGTTTTCGTACACATTTGTTTATCGCCGTTTCATGACTGCTGTTAAGCACAGCAAGAATATGCGATTTATGGTCATCAGGTACAGCACGAACTGGACACTAACATTTTTATGTATTTTTGATGTTTACACAGTACAGGGTGACACTGGTGAGATAACAGAGGTTAAATAGCTCATTTGTTTCTGCTTTGAATTTCTGCAATCTTTTTCTCTTTCACAGACGAATTCGACCTGTAAGTTTAGACTTTTGCTAAATTACATGTTTTTTAAGCATTTCCGTCAACAATTTGTCAATTTGGATTTTAGAATGTTCTGAAACGTCAAAAGAATCAGTACTGCCAAGTCGCTGAATGCAAAATATGATTTTTTGGACTAAGTCGTAGAAATTACTGCCCAATCTAGCACTTATTTAGATTACTAAACACCTATGCATCGCAAATAGACTGCATCAACTATGAATCAACACATTTTTTCAGTGTTTGACAACCAAGGACTGCATATGTACGCATACGTACCAAAAAAGTTCCTAAAATTCGATACAGTTTATGTCAGAAGTAAAGTTGTCCACTTAAAAGGTTAGCTAGGACCACCCTGTCAAAAGGTATATACATTTATACATACATATAACGATCAAATAAAGTGATTTCAACCAAATAATTATCCGTAAAGAATTTGCTGTTCATACATACTTATGTGTTTATCTACCCAGTGGCAAATTTCGTGCTCGTGTCGCAATTTTGTATCAACATCAATGTTTACACTGCCTTAGCCTCTGCTTCGACTTCTTCCCAGACCACTGATCCCACTGATAAAGATTTGTAGATTCAGCACACTGCATGAATACTGATTTTCCCTTCTAAACTTGTGACAAACAAACATTTCCAGTAGCAAAAAAAAAAGGTGTCCCAGAAAGTCAGGTACACATCACAATAGGCGACCCAAAGTGTGATCAATAAATGGGAATCCGGAGAGCAGGTCAAACGTTATTCAACGATGTCGCGACATTTAAGCATTTGTATGTACACCGGTAGCTCGTTTTCCCGTCCCTTTTGATTGTCAGGGACCCAAGCCGCCGGAAGTGGATTCAAATATCGAAAAGGTAAGCAGTAAGTTGTAAATTTCAGTCTCTTACCTTTATCCAATCGGCGTTCCATTTGCCGCCACTGCCGCAAGTGCTGTATGAGAATGCAGGCGGCTGCGATGAAGAATAGCAGACAAGCTATAACCGCCAGAATAAGAGACGTCAACTGCCAGTCGATTTCGAGGTCCTCTTCTTTACTACGGTTATTCTCAGCAAGTAGAAGTTTCTCCTTTCGACGCTGAAATATAAAATGTTCGATTAGGACACGAATGTACATATATGTGTGTGTAGATGTATGTACCTCTTTCCAATTTGGCTCAGTTTTCGCCACAAGCATCCAGTCAATCTCTAGATCATATATTGAGCCACATATCGTGTCTCTGTGTAGTTGGCAGGGTCTTAGAACAATTTTCTGACCCGAACATTCTGTGCATGGAATGCATTTATCCTGTAATGGATCCCACCAGTGGAACGATTGGCAAGGCGATCCTTCGCATGAGGAACATGTTGTCGTTAAGAATATCACCACAACAGCCGCCAAATAGGCTGTAGCCGGTGCCGATGTCACTCTACGTCCTCCACTTAACGTATGTTGTAACATAATCTATGCAAAAGAAAAAAACCATTCAAATATGTTTTCTAAACAAATTAAAAGAAAATCAAGCTTCTACTTAGGCCAGGGTCTCAGGATTTCCCATTTTAGTAGTGAAATTGCGCAAACACTGCACCCCCAAAGGCAGGCAGGCAGTTGGACTTTTCTTATACGGCTTGGACGTATAATTTGTTTCAGAGACACAGTCATAAAACTATTTCCGACTGAATTAATTAAAAAGTTCATTCGACATCGAACGTAGATACGGAATACAGGAGAATACGGAATTCGAAACCAAACTACGGTGGTAACCATGATGATAACTGCCGATCGCACACATAGTGTACTGCTAGCTAGTGTAGTGCTATCCCTCTTTTTTAGCTCGTCGCTCTATGGAACACGCGCGGTAATTTTAATTAAATATTTCTTCCTGTTGATTTCCCGCTTCTATTTGAGCAAGTTCCCCCTTTTTAAGCGGCAACGTCGTCGTCGTCGTCGTCGTGGTTTGGTTCTATAGTATATGGTGACCGTACGAGGTGCATGCAAGTGCTGTCCAATTGGAGTCACCTAAAGGCAAATTGGCTAGAATGGCGATCATGTACCCGTATCGAATCGTAGACCACGCTGCTGCCTATGTACAAACCACCAAAACGGAAGTATGTTGCGTTGAAGTATGTTATCATAATAATTATCGTTATAATATTAGCAGAACTATAGTCAATGCGCGGCTATGACGGACCAAACGATTGGGGCTCACATTATCGCTGAAGACTGACTGATGATTGCTGCAAGTTACGTGCGTAATTTGGTAAATTTTTTGACCTCTGCGTCTGAAAATGACGGGAAAAATGAAATTAGGGTTGTGGTTGTCTTATCCACACAGCTTGGCGTGACGTAGCGTGGTGGCGTAGCACCCAAATGAAATTCAATTGAATAACACACCAAACACAGCACTCAACGTGTTTAGTAAACGGGGAGTCAGTTTTGAACACTGCGAGATCAGTGCGAGATTTTTTGGGGCTGCTTTAGATTTATGACCCTCATGAGTGCAATGTCATTCATTCCTATTAATCAAGCCAGCTCTGGCAGTACATATGTACACACATATGTAAATGCACGCTGCTATCTTCATTCAAAAAAGTGGATTTTATTTGAAAATTATCAGCGAATTTCGCTGGCATTTTCCAATGTCTTGCCGTATAATCTAATTTATAAAATATGACCACGTAAACTTGCATAAGTTAATAGTTTAATTGTGTCTATCCGCCCGTAGGCCCGGCGGGGGACGCACTTCTGAGATTACGCCAAGCTACTTTGACTATCTACATACATTCGTACATAGTATGAGTGCGAGTAGCCCAATTAAGATGGTTTATCGTTAGGTATATTCATTTTCACTGCCTTCTATGTACTTAGGTTGTTATCATAAGAATTTCTTATACTTTCACCGAGAACCTATGACAGAGTTACATTCGTTATTTATTTATTTTTTATTCTACACACTGCGGATATGCGGAGAATACTTGAGGAAGCTTGATTGCTTTAAGAAAACTGTCGGATCAGTGTATGAATGTATGTAGATACTTTTGTACATAGGTAAGTTGGTCATCAGTATTCAGGTGGTGTGGTTAAATGAATCTTAATAACAACTGATTGTTGACATGAATGAGTTGTAAAAAAATCCTTGGAATGTGATCTACGTAAACGCTGTGGCAGTTTTCTGACATAAATAATCGATAGTACGTATTTTTTTTTTGTTTTGTTTGTCTGAATGTTAATTCGTTTAAAACTTGACGACGAGGAAATTCTTTTAGGTGATTTTTTTCTCGGTTATCAATTTGGGTACTGTCCCGTTTCTGCTGATCAAAATTCGATTGAAGGTAAAGGTCACAACGAATATTGCGTTTTACAAGGCAAGTTTTCATACAAACGCCCTTCAATTTGTTACATAAGCGCAAGGCAAAGAGAACTCATTTATTGCCCACATCTCGATGCTTATGCTTCGGATTCGGCTTTTCTCACATTAGACCCTGTTCACCCAGGACTGGTTTTTTTTTTTGACATACGGGAGTTCCTAAAACGTCAAAAAAATGCAGTCCGTCAACCCATAATGGCATAAAATCATTGACAGCTACAACTATTTTCTGAAAATAGTTTTCATTTCCGTGTTTTGTTGTTTAGAATGCATAAAAAAAAATTTGGCATTTATTACCAAAATAGCATTTTTCCAGCACCAATTGCAACATCGTCGTTTTGCTTTGAGTTACGTTAGATCACATTAAGTTGTCTTCTACAAATGCCAAATGTCAGATCGAAGTAAAGACGACGTTGTAATAGAATTCAAAAGGTTATGACAATTCTCACGGTGGGACTCGAAAACGTCAAAAAAAAACTCGAGCACAAAGCACCACTGTGTTTTCAGCAGTTTATATCTTAAAAAAGTGAGTATTATTTGAAGGTTCATGTATATTTTATATATTCCAAGGGTAGTAAGAGAAGAAAGCATAATGTGACGTCGGCTAGTAAAGAATTTACTTGCTCCCATCAATTTTTTCAAAACTCTAACACTGACCTTTAGGAGACGTTAAATCAGAATTGAAAGTCACGTTTGACATAGCTGCACTGCGGCCCAAACACTCACTTTATTTACCTACATGTAGGTATATGTACATATGTATAATCGTTTCGATTTCGAGGGACTTTACTACAACTATGTACGTGCCATCTCGGTTGTAGGCTTTGTGTCTTAGTTACTTCCAACTCTCTTGCAGCTTTCTGCGCCATACGGTTTCCAGTAGACTCGCCATCTTCGGTTAACGGATGTTATTGCATACTGCGCTGTGGAAATGTCGCCTTTTTGGAAATGTATAACCCTTTCGCCACTTTCACCGTTGAATAATGGTGCCTATACGATTCCGATCAGTTATGTGGGAAAGGTTATCATGGAAGACGTTTGCCTATTACAACGAAAAAGTTATTTCGAAAGCGACCTGAATAAATTTCTTATACTTATCCCAAAAATTAGTAAGGATTTGATTTGTCAATGTGAACAATCCTAGCTGTGAATTTTTTTATGACATCATTGGAAAGGTATAAGACAGAAAGGTTCATGGGTTGAGGTAACAGGCCAGAAAAAGGTATTGGTACATATCAAGTGGCTTTCAATTAAGACAGTTCGAGGAGAGTTCGGGGACAGTCTTGGGTGTATGACTTTCTTGCCTTATACTGAGAAAGGCACACAATTTTAAACTGGTTATATCACTGCTTAGCTGCCTTAAGAAAAGGTCAATTGTACGAAAGGCACTTATTTTCGCTAAAAAAAATGTTATTTTTAAATATTTTTGCAAACAGACAAGTCCAAGATTTATAAACAGCGGTACAATCCAAATTGTTTTACAAGACAACATCACCCTGTTTTTATTTGCCTTATTGCAGTACTTTGACATTGTTGACAATCTATGAAAGACCCTTGTTATTGAAGGCTCTGTCAATACCCCTATATTTGACTGAAACCATCATGTAATGTCTTTCACTGTCACTTCATACAACTAATTACACTTGCCTTGATGACCTACAGTACATTTTATGGTTTAACCCCGTTTTCAAATCAATTGATACATATGAGTATTAGATTGAATGAATGACAATGACGGTTGATTTATTACTTCTGCATATTATCTACTTCAGATACATGTGCATAGCTTGCATATTTTGGAAAATAACTCTTATTTTCACTGGCCTCAAAATTTTGAGTCTGTCACACCTTTTTCAGCTTAACTGACTGGAAATTATGACGAATGTGTTCGCATGTTTTCTTGAAGAAGAGGAGGATCACTTAGTTATCTAATAATACGAGGCGTGATTTAATTTTCAAGGCAGTTGATGCCGTTGAACGCCATGTCATGTTAAATGGTGATTAGCGTTGGACGTTTTATGGAACCGATTTTTTGACGACTAGTTTCGGGTGGACAGCCTCACTGTTACTATCGACGGCATTCAACGCCATAAATGCGTTTATGAAATGTGAACATCTGAAAAAAAAGTGCAACTTTTCTAAAACTTTAACTAACCTAATTCAATTTTTCCAAGATTCGATTTTGTCTTTAATTTTTCTACAGATACGCGAAAGTGCTGTTCGGTGCGCTGTTTGTCCTGGTGGAATCATTGGTCCATTTCTCCACGAAAATGCAAATTAAAGAGCTGTTCATTTGATCAGAGAAGAGTGCTGTAGAAATGATTGAAGATTTTTTGTGGCCTTAAATTGAAGGATAGAGCTACGAGTCGCGGAAGACGTGAAAACATTGACCTATTGCAGTCTAAATTTCCAAATTGATTAATTTGGTAATGGCTAAGTAAACCGGCCACCTACGAGATACTTCTTAAATTTTATGTAAATTTCAGTTAATTTTACCAAATAACTAAGAAAACTTAAAAATATAGGGAAATGTCTGTTAGTCCGTCTTTTCATATATCAACATTTTTCTCATCTACAGTATGAAATTTCATTTCAGAATTTACAAAAAAAAATGCAGTGTTTGAAAACATGATCTGTATTCACATATGTACGTATGTACACATATCACAATTTATATCATAAGATTTTTGAATGATTAGCAAGTTTTTATTAATAATTATAAAACATAACATACAGATAATAAAATATTCAATAGAACTTTCTAGAATTTCTCCCCAACTGGCTTAAGGGTGATTTCATGAATCTGCACATGTGGGGGTGTTGAGATGGCGAATAATACAGCCTGTGATACATCCTTGGGGTTTAAAATGTTTTCACCGACAATCGTATCGTATACTTCCTTCGGTACTATTTCAGTGAGTACTGCTCCAGGGCTAACACTCTACAAAAAAGTTTAAAAAAATATTCATCACATCTGTATAAGGTATTCATTACCAACCGTTGTCTTAATTTTGGTTCCCAAATTTCTCAATTCGTTGCGAAATGTTTCATTGATCGCAGTTACAGCAAACTTCGATGCTGGAAAGATATTTAATCCGTGACCTTTACCAAGGTCAACGACGTGATGGCCACTGACACTATTGATATGAACAATATGTCCATCGAAGTTCCTCGCCTTCATACTCCTGAAAGCCGCTTGAGAACAATAAATCACACCCTTTACGTTGGTATTGAGAACTTCGTCCATGTATGATGCGGTTATATCAATCAGATTGCCAATGCAACCTATCCCAGCACTATTCACAAGAATATCTACACCACCAAGAGTATTTTCGATCCAATCGAACGTGGCCTTAACATCGGATTCACTTGAAACATCACATTTTTTAGCGTAAAACCGGAACTGCTCATCTTTCTTGAGCTTTGAACGATTTTCATTAAGACGTTCTTGACGACGACCTATTGCGACCACTCGAAGCCCGGCCTGGACTAGATCTCTTGCAATCGCCTGTCCGATTCCACTACTAGCACCGGTTACTACTGCTACACTATTTTGCCAGCGTTCCATGTTTCACTAACTGAATAATTACTAACTGCTTAGCTAAGACTGTCGGCTTTATATAAAGGGTCATCGGCAAAACTCTAGAAAAGGTAATAAAACAAAGCAGTCAATCCAAGAAGCTTTCAATTAAGTTAGGAGTTCTTTATGTTACTTGTAAACCAAGTCGAGTAATTAAAATAAATTGCATCGACGAAAATGTAGATCCTTATTCTATTCCTTTATATTGCACTATTGTTCTCGTAAGTAGACATGTAATTAATATTTAATGACCAACAAAATTCGCAGACACTTTTTGGAACTTTATTAGTCTTTTTATTTGCTAACTCGAATTTAGCCTGGAAATAGCAGCTAGATGATGTGAAAAACGTAATTGCAAAAAATAGTTGCTATTCAACATAAAAATGTTAATTAAAATAATTAAAAATGGCTTGGCATACTGCATTTTTTAATTGATTTACTTATAACGTCGAAAGTGTAATACCTACTCTAAATATGATTAAATTCGGTTTTGCTAAGAAAGATACCCAAAGAAAATGACCGTGTCGCGTCTCAAAACTACATCCATTGCATTTTTCTTTTTAATTCCGATGTGAAATTTAAGTGGGTTTTACCAAATTACTAAAAAAATTTTAAAATGTAGGGAAATGTCCATTCGTCCGTCTTTCCATATGTCAAAACTTATCTGCCCTGGAGCAGACAAAAACCAAAATGCAGGATTTATGAACATTTTTGAAATTCGTTCCCAATCACGCCTACTATTTTATAACTTATGTATTTCACTTGAAATCGAAAGAAAAATCATTAGGACTATATATATATACAGCGAAACGCCCATCTTTTTGGGTATCTTCGTTACCAAAACCGATTCTATAACACTTTCAAAGTTTTAGCAGTTAATCAATCAATAAATATAGTATGCCAAGCCCAATCTAGTAGGGCTGATACAAGCAACGAAGGATTGGGTATTGCACCACCCATTCCAGACGGACTGCAGGTTTTCTGTATGTTTTTTGTTTTTAATTATTTTAATTAACATTTTAAAGTTTAATATCAACTGTTTTTTTGTTTTTTATTTTGCAATAATTACGTTTTTCATATCGTCGAACTCCTATTTGCAGGGTAAATTCGAGCTACCAAATAAAAAGACTAATAAAGTTCCAAAAAGTGTCTGCGAATTTTGTTGATCATTAAATATTAATTACATGTCTACTTACGAGTACAATAGTGCAATATAAAGGAATAGAATAAGGATCTACATACATATCTTCGTCAATGCAATCTATTTTAATTACTCGACTTGTAGCTCCTAACTTAATTGAAAGCTTCTTGGATTGACTGCTTTGTTTTATTACCTTTTCTAGAGTTTGCCGATGACCCTTTATATAAAGCCGACAGTTTAAGCAAAGCAGTTAGTAATTATTCTGTCAGTGAAACATGGAACGCTGGCAAAATAGTGTAGCAGTAGTAACCGGTGCTAGTAGTGGAATCGGACAGGCGATTGCAAGAGATCTAGTCCAGGCCGGACTTCGAGTGGTCGCAATAGGTCGTCGTCAAGAACGTCTTAATGAAAATCGTTCGAAGCTCAAGAAAGATGAGCAGTACCGGTTTTACGCTAAAAAATGTGATGTTTCAAGTGAATCCGATGTTAAGGCCACGTTCGATTGGATCGAAAATACTCTTGGTGGTGTAGATATTCTTGTGAATAGTGCTGGGATAGGTTGCATTGGCAATCTGATTGATATAACCGCATCATATATGGACGAAGTTCTCAATACCAACGTAAAGGGTGTGATTTATTGTTCTCAAGCGGCTTTCAGGAGTATGAAGGCGAGGAACTTCGATGGACATATTGTTCATATCAATAGTGTCAGTGGGCATCACGTCGTTGACCTTGGTAAAGGTCACGGATTAAATATTTTTCCTGCATCGAAGTTTGCTGTAACTGCGATCAATGAAACATTTCGCAATGAATTGAGAAATTTGGGAACCAAAATTAAGACAACGGTTGGTAAAGAATACCTTATACAGATGTGATGAATATTTTTTTAAACTTTTTTGTAGAGTGTTAGCCCTGGAGCAGTACTCACTGAAATAGTACCGAAGGAAGTATACGATACGATTGTCGGTGAAAACATTTTAAACCCCAAGGATGTATCACAGGCTGTATTATTCGCCATCTCAACACCCCCACATGTGCAGATTCATGAAATCACCATTAAGCCAGTTGGGGAGAAATTCTAGAAAGTTCTATTGAATATATTATTATCTGTATGTTCTGATTTAAATTTATTGATAAAAACCAAGAGCCCAATCAGATGCAACAAATCACTGCTGAAAATTATGGACAGTTTTAATCTTGCCTGGCTACAATCAATGGCCAGTTCTTGAAAATCTAAAGGTTATGAAAGACTCAGAGGTAAGTAAATTGTAAATTGTGGACATTTTCCATAAAGACTCTCCTACAACAGATGATTTTTATTTGTGTCGTAAATTTGTTTTCCTCCAACTCGCCCTCCCTTAACTTGAGATACTGTTTGGGGTAAACTTGGGCCGCCTTCGTGCCTTAGCCATCTTAATTCTTGTGGGTCGGGGCAAACGATGCTGAGGTGCCATCCGTCAGCCAAACACTCATCTAATAAAATTTTAGAGATGAGTTGCTGTATGCTCTCTACCAACTCCAGTTCCTTTAAACAACTCGGGCTTTAGATTTACGCTTAGATAGTTAGAAATTTTGGATAAAATCGTTGTCTTTTCTTTTATAAGGCAAGTCTATGTATGTATGAATGTACCTACTGCAGAACTATCATGTTTGATACCCACTAAGTGTGGCTTTGAGCTAACGATATAAATTATGATAAATGTGTGTGCAGAGCTAGTTTTCAAACAAGAATTTCCTACAGGAATGTCCAAAGAAGTGTATAAGTACAATTATGTATCTGCGATTTCGGTTTCTTCGATGTTTATTTAATTATGGTTCTACTAGAAGATTTTCAAGTACCTACGCCTGAAGAATACTTACTTACTTACTTAAGGGTAGCGCTGAATTAATCTTTGGTTCTGATAAATATCCTGTAGAACGATCCAGTTTTCTAATTTATGTCGAACAAACTGTTTTTAGTTTGAAATGAATGCCCAGATGAGAAAGTTTGGTCATTTCTGGAATTCAGTGTATAATGTGTATTTTACTCAAATTTTTGTTTTAACTTAGAAAGACAAGTTTGATGCCAAAAAAGTTTAGATCATAGTATTTTCCCATTCCACACGCTCGTGGGGAAATACCTGAAAATAAACGAATGGGAATGTAATGATGATAACATCTATATTCTTGTTTTGCAAGGAATAACTACGGCTTCTTGTTAGCATATCTTTTGTGTGGCGATTCCAAGCAAATAAACAACCAGTCCAATAGAAACGCTTGTTTTATTCAACTTATTGCGCGATAAATAGCAAACTCCCACCACTCCTAGCACTTTCTACCAATCATCGCCACCTACTCGAAGAACACAATTGTGGCATTACTTCCAAAACCAGTTTCCATCGTTGGTATTTTTGCACAAACAAAATACCAAATGCACACAAAAACCTCTCATTCGTATCTACAAGTCTTGTGGACGTAAAAAATAAATAATAACAAAACAATCTTCTGAGACCCCAGGTAAGAGAGCCTGTCCGGCCAAAACATAAAATATTAACTGCCCACAAATGGAGTATGGTATAATAAAATATTAACATAATCTCAACACATGCATTAATATGACATACGAACCTTTTTGTGTCTTTTGGTCGTAGGTTGTTGGTGCAGCATCATCGATCTTATCCGAATGCATGGATCTTTAATCTGTGGAACTTCCTCGTTTCCTTTTGAACTGCTGTCGTGTTTAACCGAGAAGTGAATTTTGTTGTTCTTTTTCTTTTTGTTTTTGCTTATGGTATATGCATTTTCATTGCTTGTTCTTTTGTTATTCGTTTTTACTTGTTTTTTTTTTCTATTTTCTTCGTTTTAATGCAGTAGATTGAGAGACACACAGAAAGGAAGGAAAACAGCGGGAAGTTGTTTATACATTCATGCTAAATGCATAAAAACAACAAGATCGGTTAGTTGTGCATATCGAGCCCAATCGAATGATATTTTAGAACTTTATAAGGAGAAATAAAAAAAATAACATATATGTAAGAAGAAAGATACAATAAAAACTGTTGCTCTTTCATTAGACATAATGCATCAAATGATTGATGTATGGGGTGGGAAGAGAAGAACAACTCGAATAGGAATGCAGAAAAGCAGAAGAGTTCGTCGATTATAAATAGAATAGAATACGTTAAATCGAAACTAAGAAAGTCGAGAAATTTCCGATACAAACTAGAAAAAAAAAACCTAAACCGTCACGAATCGATAGTCAAGTGATTTTATTTTATTTTTACACTCCACATTTATTTTTTTTGAATAATCCTTGAAATGCACTTAGTGAGCACGTACGTTTGTATGTATGTATAATATTAAGATTTTATTGGAAATTAATTTTTGTCTACTTCCTCCTACATTATGTAACTAAATTTATCACAATTTCAATCAATAGACGGGTCTGTTTACACGCGGATCATCTATTAGGTACATTAATTCAATGAATCTATTTTTTTGTTTCACTTCACATCCATAACCGACAAACAATGGCAGTCATTCATTTAATAGTTTTTTTTTTTTTTTTTGAAAAAGGGCGAACGTAATATTTCACTCGTTCTCTTGTCAAACGCACATCACTGGCTCTCCCATCCCCACCCCACTTAGTATGTACAATCTGAACATAAATAAATCTGTTTAACGAAGGAACTTACAATTTAAAAATAAAAAAAAAAAAAAAAAACAAAATTAAATTAAATTAAAAATTTTGAAAATATATTTCTTTTCGTTGCGTAGCGTCGCGGACCTTAATTCGTTGACATGTACTGGGAAACTGACGTTAGAAATTGAACGCCATGCCAGCAATACTTGATTCCGAATGAAGATTTCCGAATTTGTTGGCGGATACTGTTTCTGTTTCTCAGTCGGCTCTTCTCTTAGTGGGATTTCTCTTAATACGAGTGCGAGTACGAGTGCACGATCAGTACAGTATGTGGTGTACTTAGTTACGCCGAAGTTCTCTTAAAAATACAAAAGGTGTGCTAGAGTCACTAAAGGTGCTAGCATCTAACGATTTAGTCACAATGCAAGAATAATGTTATTTAAATACCCATCTGTGTCCAATTACTGCTTCACTAGGTCTTCGCTAAGAAAAAGGGCCGCTGTGTCTGATTTTTAGTTGTAAAATATGGTCACGAGATAAATCTTTCTACTTAAATGGATAGAATTTTGAATTGTTTTGAGATTTTTTATAAAAATTAACTTAATAGATGGTAGATTCATTGTATATTTATACAAGGTCCCCTCCGACGAAGTAAAATAAAAATGACTGCAAAAAAATATGCATAGATAAAAGAAAAATGTTATTATTTGTGTTATTAATGAACGCATAAGAATGGAATCTAAAAAAAAAAAAATCTGTGAAAAAATTAAAAAATTCTAAAACATCAACTCATTTTGTACAAACAATAATAAACACATTAAGAGGTGTTATAAGAACGATTATAATGTAAAGAAAAACTACTGGCATTTCAAATGAAAATAAAGTGTACGACTGGGTCGTCCGTGCTTGCATCATAATGGTCAATTTTTTTTCTAATAAAGTGGGCATAGTAGTCTCCATTTTTGATACAGTTACATATTAAACATTGTACTGATGGTATCTGGGTCATCTCATATTTGTTTTCTTCTGAATCGTCAGACGAATTATAGAGAACCTCAAGGCCTAGATATTTTACCTTCACATTTTTTTTCGATTTCTAGTAAAAAAATTAATAAAGAAATATATATGGCTATTTCAAAACTTGAGACCTCATTGCTTTGGATTAGTGTTATGACCATCAGGTATTTATTTAAAGCCCAATTGCTGGAGAAAGCTGAAAGCATTCGCATTACCCAAACCAGCAAATATCAAGTTTTATCAAAATCGTTAGAGCCGTTTTTGAGAAAACTCATTCATTTTTACTAAAATCGACTCATAGTAAAGTAAACTCATATATTCTTATCTTTTCGCCTCAAATAGTGACCCTTTTGACTCCAGATATGAACTATGAAGCAAATCCTTCCAAACGTTTAGGCTGTAGTCGAGCGTTTAACACCAACCAATATCCACAGCGACGCGAATGCCTATAGAGTTGGAGGTCAAAGCACCAGAGTTAATATACAATGACGAAAACATATATGGAAGAGCCATCAGAGCATGCCAAGAAAGGTGGGACGTATTCGAAAACGGTCAGAAAAGAAAAACGAAAAGAAAACTTGGGGAAGTAAACTTTTACCTCACCCAATTTCGAACGGGACGTGGTAGCTTTCGGGAATACCTTTACAAAAGTACAACATAGCAGAAGACCCATTCTGTCGCCATTGTGAAGGATAAGTGCAAAACGCCGAGCACGTGCTACTGGAGTGCACAAAATTTGAAACAGCCAGGAATGCTTTAAAGTAAGAGACAGGCAACGCTATAACCCCAAGGAGATTGATATCGTTCATGCTATCAACGAGGCAAGCATGGGACATCGCCAACAATATCATTGCAACCATTATGAAAGAACTACAGCGAGAAAATCAATCCATCAAAGATGCCATCCCTCCAGCGCATCAAAAAAAAAAAAAATATTGCAATGACCACAAGTTGAAAATATAATTAAGCGCCGTATTTGAGAGCACTGGCCAATTCCAATGACGTAATTTTTAATTTTTTTTTTAAGTTGATTCCATATAATATTTCAAGAGCGATGAACCAGGTCCACAACCTGGTTGTTGACGTTTTCTTTTTCCTCCAGAGACGTTCCTCTAGTTCAATGGAAAAGGTCTAATCTAGAACAGCGTGGGGATTTCACTTATCTTTCAAATTTACGACCGAGGCGTAGAGCAGAGTAACAAGGAACCTCTTCGATTTAGTAGGTCGGTATCGGAGTGTGATTCAAGATTTAGAACACCAGCACCAGACATTTACCAGACTCGTCAATCCTGCAATCCTAGGTAGCCTTCCCGTAAGACAAAATTGGCTATTTTTATTTGCTGGCCATTAGTATCTTAAAGTTTTCCGTCTATCCTCTGGCTTTTTGCAAAATCAAGACTAGAATTCTTAAGGGGTCCTCTCATAGTTTTGGAAGATGCTCGAATATTTCGCACTTCCAGAAGTTTACTGCCAGTCTTATGTTTATGCTGCGATAAGAAATCGGATTTCCCTTTGCACCGTGGCCTTTTCGTAGCTTGTCCGCAATTACTTTTTAAAGATCCGGCTGAGAAAGATAAAGGACACTTTAACCTCATTACTATTCGGTATTATGGCCAAATTCAACAAATTCAAATCCAACAGCAAAGCTATTGAAAAGAGCTATGGATTCAAAACAATGTGAAAGCCTTAACTGTTTTAATTGTTGAGGCAGCCGCCCCATCAGCATTACTCACAAGAACTTATGTGCTAAAATGCGTAGAGGCAGGATACCGGCGTCCAAACATGTATATTATTTACCTCAACTGTACGATTGTCTGCTGCAGAGACATTTAATAAAAACCATAGTTTGTGCTTTCCAATCCAAGCTCGATAGTAATGTGATTTTAAAATAATACACTTAATTTGATAGGAGAAAACTTCGAATTGCTGACCTACTGTAAAAGTAGTCAAGATCACTGATGAAATTAAAATATTCACTTTAATCGAACTAAATCACGTCTTGAGTCTCTTTCTGTGCCCATTAACAATGAACACTGTCCGTCTTAACGAACATCTACCATACAAAAATCGGTTGTATCCTGGGAAGACAAAGGTATTTCCTATAGTTTTCATTACACTTCTTTTTCAATAATTCATGGAAACAATACAATTTTACCCTGTGCCAACGATCAAACGTCGGTTTCTAAATGAATTCAGAACACCTGAACTGAGCCGACATTATTCAAATTTGTTTCTCCAGAAGCGGCCGGCTTTTGAGCCGTAATCGTAAAATTATGAATATTTTATTGTATTTACACCTGCGCTTTCAGTGATTTTCGATTTAAGCATTTGGACTTTGCATACATTTCCCATATATCAAACTTTTCAAGGTCTTCCCTAAATATCATTACCATTTTTATGGGCAAATATTTTTGTTCTCATAGTTGTTTAACTTCGCATAAAGCCCGCGTCGTTAAAGTTATTCATTGAAATTACAAAAATTTCTCTTAGATATGCATTTCATAACATTAAATGAACTTTATATACGAATATATATATTTTAATATTTGATTTTTTTATTAATAATAAACATAAATACAGAACTTTTTTCCTTACAAATCTTAGTATAAATTAAAAGTTAGTTTAAAAGCTCTAATAACCTAGGTACATTGGTGTTATTGTTCTTGCCCAGAAACCACATTTCTACCCATTATAAAAAGATTCCGGAAAATAGTTCATAAATACAATACAGTGATGGATTGGAAAGGTAAAATCTTAACGCTTATTCTACGATTTTCAGTAAAATGCAATTAAAAATAAATAATCAAATTTACGGTTACTTTAAGGTGATTAAACATTAACATGAATAAAATATTAAACAATTTATATAGAATCTGTTTTACTCTATCGCGCAGTTGCTGTTGTAAATTCTTAATGCATATTTTTAAAACTCTATAAAAGCACTTTGTGAAGGCAACATCTGGTGTAGGGTATTTTATTGTGTACGCTCCAAATTATCCACTGCAAAGAAATAACAAAAAAATTCAATTAAGTTACTTCATGCCTTGACTTTTGTATTTTCCCAGAAAGTATTTGAATCGAATTTAAGAGTTTTGCTACAAACACCACCACCAAGTAGTAATATTGTTGTTAGTTCTTACTTGATGACTGTTTATAGGTATATCCTCCTTTGCCGTAGACCACAAGGGGTTATTCTTAATAACCATTCATACTGATGAAGCTCTTAAAACTATCAAAGACATCAACCAATTGTTCATCAACCAAAAATTAAATCAAAATTTCAAATTTAAATCAAAGCGGTTAAATGATGATTGTATAATGGAGGATTTTAATGACGTTGCTTTAATTTTTTTTTTTACAGATATTACATGTTAGTTCCAAGATAAATCATTTTATTTGCTTAAATGTTGCCTTTACACACAATTTTGTTTAACACAGAAAACTTCATGCAATTGAAAGTGTGAATCATAGTGTGAACCCTTATCCAAAACCTGCTTTCATATTTTTATTTAAAAGAAAAGAAGCATACCTTTTAGTTGAAGTAGTGCGTGAGTAGGGATTCTGCAAAATCTTGGGGTGAGTCTCCATTACTCGCAGTAATAAATTATCTAGATAATCCTCCAGTTCTTTAACCCTTTGGCGTTGAATCAGAGCTTCGTGCTCCATACCGTTGGCTAATAGCATTAACTCCTGGAATAAAAAAAGATGTTAATTAGATTGCAGATCTAATATAAGATTAGAGATACATATACAATTAAAATCATTGCTTCTATTTAAATACTCATTCAGCAAATTCGAAGGAGGTAGCACGAAAGTAAGGTTTGGACAGATATTTACTAGTTACGCTTATTATGTTCAAAAATCAAAGTACCTGTTATTGGTGTTATTTGGAGAAGAAATTAGTTTCAACGAGTGTCAATTGTGTAAAATTTATTACTTTTCATGGAAATGAAAAAAGTTTTTTGCAGCAGAGAAGTCGACTTAAAAATCAAAGCAAGAATTGTAAAATGCTATATTTGGTTAGTGCTGCTATATGGGATAGAAACCTCGACATTAAAGATAGCAAAGATAAAAAATAGAAGCTTTTGCGAATATACCGAGGAATACTTCGTATTTTCTGGGTAGACAGAATATCTAACGATGAGGTATTGCGATGGATGGGCAGGAAAAGAGAACTACTGTATGTATTAAATTAAAAAAAGGAAAGTACATTACCTAGAACACGTCTTACCCAACGAAATATACAGATTCCTTCAACTAGAACGGTGGGAAGACAAAGGCTTACATGGATATCTAATCTCCACAGAAACAATAAGAGGAGTCACAAATAAATGCACATTACAAACGATGATTTCCAACCTCCGTAGCAGAGAGGAACTTTAAGAAGAAGAAGTAGCCATATTCATGACCTCATAGAAGTTCACTTTTCTACACACGTGATATGACAAAAAAAATATACACTTTTTCAAACACAAATACGTCCATCTACGTTTTTTCTTGCTTTTACAAAGGAAAGTGACAGAACTTTGCGCTGAAACCAACACACAAGATCTCCTTGACCATATGTTTTTGTATTTCATAAAATACGTGGAGAATGTGCTACAAAACAATAGCAACACAAAAAACGTCTAAATTATGTCCCTTTGCATTTTCATATAAATAATATCAATGAATAGAAGAAGACCCAATGGCTAAACTCAATAGAACAACCGAAGTAGTCTCCCATTTAGTGTTTTCACATGAAATAACGCTTCTGAACATTTCTTTTTTAGACTCAGTTCACAACAAGAAGAAAGATAGCCAATCCATGTTTTAACGGTAATCAACAAACTGGTCTCCCTTCTTTTAGGATGAGGTTCTACTTGATCTCTTTCTCATGCTTAGGCTGATAACCTTCCCCGAACTAAAGTGTATTATCCCAAGCAAGGAATTCCCGAATACACACTGTAGTATATGGCAACGGATGCATAGACAACAGGGGATTAACAGCAAAAAAAACTAATAGCGGTATAGAATGAGAACTTGTTTTTAATAGTTCAAGAATCCAAATAACATCCCATTAAAACCTCTAATTGGGTGTTTATGCGTCGAACTACTGAACACAATTTAACTAAGAACATAGTGATAGAAGACCACAGTACTAACCTCTCTGGATTTCCCTTCGTATTTCTTAGCCAAGGCAGCTGAAACCTCCAGTCGAGGAATGTGCGACTTTTCATGACCAATTATTATTCGTTCGTTCACCTTTGGTGTATTCGCCAGCTCATCTTGAGAATCTTGTCTATCTACAATGATAAAAAATGTTTATAGAACTTTCTTTTCAAAAAATGTATTTTTAACTAACCTCTTTTGAAATACTTGAATTTACTAAACCTCTGTTTCTTCTCAGTCTTTTCCTTGCCTGTATCGGCTTCTTTGAGCGGAACTGTTGGAGGACTCTTTGCGCTAAGGCACTCCATAGTCGCACTTCGTGGCAAACCGATTGGTTTATCATCCTCAAGAGTGTACGGACTACTTTCTCTGAGGTTTTCTTTAGACTTAGCCTTAAAGACAGGTGTAGTTGGAGCAGTTGATGGATGTGTATTTTCGTCCATCTGGAATTCTGGAGTTGATTTTTCTAATACTGAAGACATTTCTGGTGATTTTGGGGGTTGTTGTGGTGCTCTTGCATCCTCTATGAACTTTTCAACAGCTTCCTTCTCTTTCAGTGATTCTTCATTGTTCGTTGGCAATGGAACTCTGGAGTTCTCCCAAGAGCGACGTTTCAACGAGTCACTACTACCTACATCGAGATGTTTTCCATAGAGCTTCGTTTCCCATTCGTCGAGTTTTTGTTCGGATTGATTGCGAGGTGGTTTCGTAGGCGGCGACGCACGGGAATGCAAGCTCGATTCATCCTTTAGAAGTAGTGGTGATGGAGCAATAGGTTGGTGTGATTGCACACCTCGAACATTCAAAGAACTACCAGAGCTCTTATGTGAAAGATTATCAAAAACGAATTCATCTTCATCTTCACTTATGACCCCCGGATCGGAGTCACCAACGCGTTGTCCGTAACGTCTTGAGCCAGGATTGCTATTTGGAGTTCCTATACTTGCAAAACTTCCATTAATAGAATCAACATCACCTTCGACGCCTTCCTTAGGCTTCTTCTTCCCGTTTAAGTGCATTTTTGAACCCAACGACTTTGCAAACTTCTTAATGCCTTTACGCTTCTCAATTGTTCCAATACTCAGAAGACTTCCACCAACTGAAGACGCCAACTGTCCTATGGACGACTTGTGCTTTTCCTTCTTGCTTAAATCAGTCAATGATCCTGATTTAACTATGAACGATATTCTGGCTTCCAACTCTCCTCTTTCCTTTTTCTTCTCTTTGCCGGGCTTACTCTCTAGCTTAAACCATTTCGACCTTGGACGGTCGTAAACGTCCATTTCATTTAGCGGCAGTGTCACTTGACCCAAAAACTCATCTATACTTAGATTGTTGCGGTGCAAGCAAGTAAGCACTAGCTCGGCACGATTACCTTGGTCCGGAATTTTTCTATAAAATACACAAATCAATTATACAACCCTTTCAAAATTATAGAATCACTTACAGTTCACATTCTTCATGCCAGTCCACATTCTCAGCGGCCTTCTCTTTGACCGATGTTTGGTACTTTTCTTTGCCCAATCCAATTGTGACGAAGCAGTTGTTTGTACCATTTTTGCCCTTGGTCAACAAACCCTTTGCTCTTTGTACTGCAAATAATAAATACAAAAATAATATGAACTCATCGTTTCTTTGGAAAATCCAAGTTTGTTCATGCGAATTCTAAAACAAAAGCAGTGCAAATAATTACTCCTACTGCGACACAGATGAATAACTTCGTCGCTATCGAAAGAATTTAAGATGTTTGCAACCACAAATTGAGGTCGTATGTGAAACAATAGACTTGAACAAGCTGAATGTGTCGTAGCCACACCTATGTACGTTTTCAAAACGAAGTCACTGATGCATCCAGTTGTTTAAATTTAAAAAAATGTTTCGAACAATTCATCCATTCACATGGAAGGTCGAAGTTAATAAGATTATTTTTTTGCCACATTGTAGTGAAATAACAAAATTGTGTCGAAATGAAAATAAAAGTAAGGAAGTTAGAAATAACAAAAGATAAGCAGGCACGCAAATAGTTTTGCTGAGTTTAGGTATTGCTCGCGATCGTAGCAAGATTTATAATATGCCATGTGTCCCTGGAAGCAAAATGAATAAAATAACTCCAGAGTAGCAGAAAATCTGGCTTTATGGATGATTAACTGAACCTGGTAAGTAGTTTGTTCTTGTACTTTCGCCGAACAAAGCAAAAGATTATATTAAAGTTCGGGTATGTTAATTAGAAAACACCTAATTCAAGTTATTAAGTAGATAATGAGATAATTTAGTACTTAATGCGTTAGTTAGAACCGTATATAATCTTACCACCATTTCCCTTTGACGCGAGTGATTATTGTTATCAATGGCAGTCTCCCTCACATTTCAATAATTGCATAAATACGAAGAGCTGATATTTTAATATCAGAAGATAAGACATATAGGCAATAGCTTTACTAGCAAAAGAAACAATGAAAACCATTTCAAATTAAATTAAAGAGGAACTCCATCTGAAAAGGCTGTATTATAGCTCAATGTAGGATCTTAAAACCAGTATTAGCAGCTTTTTTTAATTGTTAATGCATGACGTCAATGAAATGACAAGCAGAAGGTGCAGGAAACATATCAATAAGACCACAGTTTAATAGTGCAGGAAAATCATAAATTCGATTTCAAGGAGGACAGGCAACAGGATTGTACAGAAAAGTAAAGTCCACAGAAAACCAAAGATAAGACAAATCTATAACTGATATTTCATACCCAATGCTAAGCGTAAACAATGAGTCATATAAAAAACGTGCTTGATATGACGGTAAGCAATCGCAATCACACAAAATGTCATATCATTAGGATATGATTCATGATTTTATAAAATATGATTAAATTTTGAATTGTTGGTCCAGAAAAAGATAATAAAAAGCAAACGAAAACAGTCTGTTGTGAGTAAATATAAATTGATTATTTTATTTAGAGGTTTAGTCAAGGGTTAGTGAGGTTGGGTTAAGATTGGACCCATACCGAGGAGACAGCATGTGATTGACAAACGCAGTTCAACAAAAAAAGCGTTTGGTATTGTTTATCATCAGCATTCCTCGGGAGAGAGAATGCTTGGAGATTTGCTTTATACTAAACATACATACATACTATATGTAATTAGAAATGGTTTGTATTCACTCTTTAAAAAAAAGGATACTAAGATATTCAAATTGGAGCTTGAGTCACAGACAAAAATAAAAAGAACGAGATTAAAACAAGGTATGCACGCAGCTATGTATTACACCTATCCACAGCTTAGGATGAAAAATCACTGTCGACACCTTTAGAAAACCTAGTAGAGATCCGACAAAGGGTAACCTTATGCAACTGCTACTACTATAACTTGTCTACATAAGTAATTCCGAAACTCCGAAGAAATACACTACTTCTATTTGAGGTATAAATTTAACGTTAAACAGCGATCTGTATGAGCTACAAAATATCAACTACACACAAATATTGGTGAACCCAAAACGACCGTCCAGTCAAAAGAAACTTTGAATATCATGAACTCAAAAAGTTAACAAGTTTTGGTTAGAAAGTAAGGCAATCGGGGACGGAACTAAGGAATACAGTACTCTGGTCCTTCCGCTGATAATATACATATATGACAAGAGTATACACATATGTGAACATAATGCATAACATATACGAAGGTCACTTGCCTCAACTATTAGACTATTTAAAAATATTTTTAAAAACCATTCACAAACGTTAAATGTATGGCAGGAAGCCCCATTGCATTTTAAAGTCATCAGAATTCAAAAAGTTCATAAGTATTACGCATACTCGGACGCGATATGGTCATATTCATATTCATATCTGCATACATATATTAAATTATAAAATAAAGTGATAAAATATAAAATGAGTTTATTTTTAGGAGAAAAATTCAATGTCAAAGCTACAAATGGCAGTTGGGTGCAAAATTATAAAGACAGGCAAACTTCAGCCGTAAAAAACTGCTGGTTTTAATTTTGTCATTGCATTAGACTGCTAAAGCTTTTAAACAGTTTGAAATGATTGAAACAATTTACAATTTCAGGTGTAGTATGTGGTGTGTACTTCTACTAAAGGGTTTTTCAATTGGGACGCTCTATTTTTCCCCTGGGCTATGGACTACATATGTTTCACGAATCTACTTTAAAAACGTTCATAAAGTACATATCAAAGTTTGCAAAATTACAGTGATGGGAACATTTGAGTCAACATATATGTATATGTGCATATGAACAGCAAGACACAGAAGCACAGGAAGTCCTAAGAAAGTTGCGACTCGATTGTAAGGTTCCAGATTGGTTTTTATTTCGTGGCGATCACAGTAATTGTGCATTTCTGATACCCGTTTGTGCCGAAAGCAATCGACTTATTGAAGCTGAAGTCAAAGAAATGTACCAGTCAATTGGCCACCTGGTTCGTGTTAGCTATATCAAGACCACGATATCAATATACCAGATATCCAAAACCTCGAAATCAGCATCAAAGCCAATTTGCATTAATATCAATTAATATCCTCCGGATTATGTGACAAAATCATACAAAATCAAGTTTAGTGTATTCAAGCATGCAAGCGTTTCCGTGGACAGTTGAATGTCATCTTTGTGTCTAAGACACAAGCTGTTAATTATAAATCCTTTACTCTTTGGTCGATACCATCTCGGCATAGAAGAGAGCCATATCATAGATCTTGATCTGAAAAGTTTTAATAAGTAATTCAACATTACACTCCATGAGCAACGAAATGTTCGAATGTTCTCCGCTGTCAAAAACTATTATCCAGTTTAGCAATAAATATATTTTTTTCTCCAGTACATTAGATTGTTTAAGTAGAATCCTGGTACTACGCGGATCAGTGTCAAAAAACTTAAAATATGGTATCATTGCGTTCTAGAAACGAAACGGACATTGGACAAAAGTTCAATAAATCTATCTAGGTGCAGCATATGTGTAGAATGATTCCTGGCCGTTGAATAGGTAGAATAGAGTTAGAGTTATGTTTATCGCCAACGTCTGTTCAGTTCTTTTAGTTTTATTCTTTCGCAGATATTTATTAAAGGAATACAACACTGACATCATGTGAAGACATACATTTCATTTGTATCAATTATCAACCAATAAAAGACAATGCGCAAGGCGCTGTACATATGAATGTATAGTTATTGGTCAAATAAATACTTAATTTACTTTATTAAGCTAACCAACCTCAGTACATCAGTCCGTAATATTTACCCTTTTCTACAAGCATACACAATTTGAATTGAATCTACCAATTTCTACTATAAAAAATCATTAAACAACATTCGAAATGAGTTTATTTTTCAAATCGTTGCACTGATCAGCTTTTAGCAATTCCCCCACAAATTAAAACCAGTTTCGTGTTTGTTTGGCATTTGAATTTTCAACAAATAATAAATTGTTTTGACGTCACCTGACATCAAGCATATAGTATAAGCCATTCAATCGAAATGCAAACTAACGATAATGATCGATTGATGAAGATTCGTCTTAAATGGTGAAACGCAAATGAAATTGTTTATTTTTCGCCAGTCTTTTGCTTGGAAAAAGTTCAGATTTATCAAGCGTTGCCGGGAATAAGTTTACGACTGAAGAACGTGTTGCCTTTTCTTTATTCAGTCGGCCAGGAAATGACTTTTACTTTAATCGCATGCCAATGGAGAGCGACTGCGAAACACTTTCTCATTTGACTTCATGTAAAACGAGCTGGGGCTGACACAGACTCGTGACTTGACACCTAAAACGACGTCTGCGTCGACCACTTTAAATGGTTGACAATAACAAACTCGGGTCAAATGTCTTAATTAAAAGGCCACTGTGTGCTTTATCCGATTATGACTCTTTTTTCCCATTTCGAGAGCAGTTTTTGTTAGAAACAGCTTTTTGACGAACTGGTTATCATTGAATTGCATACCAATTAGTTCTATTTTTTTTCTTTAAATAATTACCTTTCAATTTCAAATAATCGGTATGAACATTACATCATCTCGACGAAATAGGCAACTCGAAACTAAAATAATATCCATCGTCATTGCACACGGGAAGTCACACTCAACTGAGTAGATACCTGGGAAAATTTTCGAACCATGTCGACGATAGGCAATCCATCGAGTGACAAATTTCATATGATGATGATATGATATTCTTTTGTACCTCTATTCTTCTAAGGTTTCGCTATTTTGCAAGCATAATTTTATAGGGTTATTAGCTTGCGCATTCGATTTTAAGGTAAGTTAGGAAGAACATTCCCAAGAGAATGGATTGCTCAGTGCAAAATCAAATGAAATGTAACTGTTTCGCTTTGGATTTCATGTGAAACCGTACATCACGCTGGGGTGGGCAAGAAAACAAAATACAGCAAAAACCTGTTGCGGGAATGATATAATAATTATTGGAATGCCAATGAGAAACGTGATATATTAAAGAAGACACAAGAAGGTGCAAACAGAGAGAGAAAAGAATGCTGTTGCGTTCGACTTGTTGATTCCGTATGCGATTTATTGTAGAATATAAGTAAAATAAATTGTCCGTACCGAATCATTGGCATTTGGGCCTCTAACACCATTAAATACGTGACAATTTAATCAAAAGGTGGACTGCGACTGTCGTTAGGTCCCAGGAATGATGATGATCATAGAAGTCACACCCAGGCACCATTTTATACGTATTATATGGTACAATGCAAAATAACACAGCAACACGGCTGTTGTTCGATGTTCTATCGCACTCATGCTGCACTCTAATACGATAATAACGCAAAAACAAAAAAACGCAGTTGTCAAACGCCTTTTAACGGAACCTTGTACGCAACTGGGGGCATTCACTTTAGTAAAAGTGAATGAAAAAACAAATCCATTCATCGTTTCGAGTGAAAAATTCCTGGCATATTCTCTATTCCCGTTTTGTATTATAGAAGACCAGAGACGGTGTTTGCGCTTTGCTGTACGACTCAAAGGAAATTAAGTTAAATGAGCGAAGCTCTGTAATCTTTAGTTTGTAGTGTAAAACACTCATTTTAGTTCCTCAATTACTAAGTAATTTACCATCGGATAAATTGGCTATAAGAAACATTGTTTGCCTAACGACCGGTCCGGTTAGGAAGTCCATGCAAAAGTAAGTTTCACGCGGAAAAAAATGCATTGTTCATTGACTCTCTTTCTGTATCTAATAGTTGAGAAAATATTTACTTTTTACTGAGGTAATATAAGGTTAACAATTTTTTTATAGGTTGAAGAAGGTACACAACTATAATTAGGTTTGTTAGGACATACATACATATGTACATATATATTTATTTTTTATCGGAAATTATAAATAGGGTGAGATAATTGGTTAACTTTCAGTTCGCTGTTAACTGAGACAATTTGTTTAAATGCAATCCACAAACCAACAATGGTCTGCAGGGGTATGTTGTCAACAAAATATCATCATATCATATCATTAAATTTCAAGAAGTAGAGGTAACATTCTATGTTCAACACACAATGTTCCTTACAGTATGCCTGCAGCATGTTAATGATATACCGCAACATGCTTGGTCATTCCGCGGGAATGATAATACCGTCAGCATAAAGAGTACTTTGATGATACAGTTCTCGAGCTCTATTCCACTTGGTAAGTAAGAAGGATACTACATCATCTAAATATAAATGGACTCAACATGCGGCGTGACTTCATCCCATTAAATTTCAATCATAATATTCCTAGACAAACGGGCGCTAATTTTGAAATTAACTATAATAGTCGGAGAGGTGAGGTGGACAAAGAGGATTGAGAGGATTGTCAAAGGCTCGGTTTTTCGTACGTGAGCAAAAGTGAAGTAAAACTTAACGAATCTGAGCGAGAACCTAGAACGATCGTAGAATACAAATTCGTTCCGCTCGCAGTTACGATGCATTAACCCTTTTTAACGATATACCCAGTAACCTAAGCTTTAAAAAAGCGACTTCCATTATACTGCATCAAAAGCAGTACATGTATATTGGCAAACGTTGAGTAGCTCGCTGTTAAGCCAGGGACCTCATCACGTACGACGACAATCGTCTGACGATATCGTTTTGAGACAATTTTGCTTCGATAGCGATTTGACCAATGAACTTTTGTTTAAAAAAACGCCAACAACTGTCAAACACTATCGATGGAATGAACTACATACGACAGCGATCGTTGCTATCGTTTAAACGATGATCGTCTTAAAGTTATGTTGAGTCCCCAACATAAAATTCACCCAAAACCCCAATTGATGCTACCTTTGACGACAATCGTTGCAGCCAAACGACAGTTTGTTGAAGTCTAGTCGTCAGAAAGCGATTTGACTTCTCAGCATGGGCAAATTTTTGACTCCTTCGTGAGCCTTTTCTTTTACGAAAAACTACGAAATTTCGTAAGTTACGCGAAGAGTAGGAAATGCAAATAAACTTAATATTTACTAAACTGGCCTTGTACCAGGCATACGCAGCATGAAGCATAACACTTCAGGTGACAGTACAAAATGAAAAGGAAATAGGTAATGCGATGTATGATAATTACAATCACACCAAAGAGACGAATGGCAAAGACAAACCATGGTAGGGGTCAAGCAGATTTGATCTACGATTTGTACTACCATTGATCATATAACACCGCATTCACCTCTTCCTATCTCCGCTTTATTCAAAATTTGTAGAGTGCCTTCTAAGACATCCTCAAATAACACGTAACTATTGCTTTTGCATATTATCGCGACTGTTATTCGTTTCGTAACAAGCCGCAGGAATCCAATGGACAATGACACTTTACCGCAAACATCTCTTTCACCTTTCTCGTCGGATAATGACTCCAAGCAAAGTCGTATTGTGGTTTCAAGTTTTGGCAACTTATGTTTAAAAATCACTGTCTCGGTCGGCAGTAGTACTACCAACTCAAAGGTAGTAGCAGAATGATTGAAGTGTAATCAAAATCATAGAGAGAGTGTAAGTGCGAATACAACGATACGCATGAAGCGCTATGCCCTGCAAGCTTTCGAAAATCATTGAATTATAACAAATTCGCAAGCCGACGTAAGGGAATTGAAATTTAAAACGCAACGCACTTGTTCTCCGTTCAAATCATGTTCCAATCGCAGGCTTTTCCTTATACCACAGTCTAGGCCGAGCTTAAAGGTGTTTTCTTGATTCTTAGCATGTCCCACTTGATGCTAAAATGGTGTACAATGGATGCCAAAAGAATAAAGTTCATTGACACTGCCGCCTGCCCTTGTACTCGCATTAAACGCAACTCGGGTGATGCAAAATGAGGTCACACTGTACTTGAATTGTATGCAGCAGGTACTTGACCTTAGATTTGAACTAAAACAAACAACTCTACATACTTAAGTACATCTGTTCAGCTACGTACACAAAATTGATTGTTTCATTTTTCTAGTTGCTAGTTGTGTACACGACGTTGTACGTAATTAAATTAGTGTCTGTGGCATATTTACGAGCGTTTGTTTTTCTTTCATGATATTGGCTTCTTGCCAGATCGAATTCTCAATTAATAAGGCATTTCATTTTCATTTCTTAATTATCTCGCGAACAACGAAGCATCTCCATCCTAACTAAGTATTTTTAGAATACTTTTTCATTGGAATACTACTCTGAATCATGGCTACACCCTCTGCATCTATAAATGTACAAAGTTGGAATGTGCTGTGCACATCATGAGGAGATGAGGCAAATAAATTCGATGACTAGGTACCGAATGTAAATATACATACATCAGGTGAACAAAGACTATATTCCCAGTTCATTGAATCAAAACAAATAGTGCATTGTTTACTCCTAACTAAAATGATAGCATGTACCAGTGCCATTTGTTACAAAATGATGTTCTTCTCTAAAAATAGACGACAGCCGCAAATGCCTGCGCCTCAGGGCTCTTATCGTGAGAACTGCGAAAGGTATTCAAGATTCCAAAACAAACACGGCCACACCATCTAAAAACAAGTAACGACCGACGACGACGTACACAACACACATTCGCATCCGCAGTTGTTGAGGTAAATCGGCGAACATGTTCAAATATTTTGCAAGGTGGTAGAGCGACAGTGTGTTGGAATTTTTGTATGACTAATGAATCCCAGAGACATGATTTTGATTTCTCTGCCGCAGCCATAGAAAGCAAAAAGAAGGTAGAATACGTGAAAACAATGCCGAGCAGACGAGCGACTCTTACCTTCACTCTGCCGATTGCCATGATCATCAACTACAATGCCATCATTGTGGGGGTCTTTCTTTTTTCAGAAAAAAACAAAAAAAAACATAAAAACTTCCGTGTTATGGCATTTTTACTTTGTAGGTCATCGTAACGATGTTTGTAGAAACTTTTCCCTAACAGAATATAGAGCTCCAATGCTCATGTTCAATAAGACAAGCACTTTTAGTCCAAAGGTGGCATGTAATTGGCATTTCTAAAAATACAAACTAACACGTAGTTTTCTTGACTACTTCACTCGAATGGGGAATTCCTTTGTCAAAGATGAGCACCACAATGAAAAATTCTGCCTGATTATGCCGTAATCATGTAATTCCCGAAGTGCTAGCTTTCATCACACACAATAGGAACACTCGCTTACCAGTTACTTGAATATGCGTCGGACTCCACATAGCTGCGGCGGACCTTGTGATGAATTAATGCGAATTGATTCTGGGTTTTCAATTGTATGATGCTAATTTTTCCAAACACATTTATAGCAGACAATCAGATTGGAATTTACAACCTGAATTTTTTTCTCTTTACTGGACTTGAAAAAGCAACACCACCTTCCACTGCCAACTAAACAAAACTGATGAAATGTCAAAATAGTCGCCAGGTCCACCAACCACAGAAGTGTAGCAGTGAAGTACAGGTATGGTATTCCACAAGCAAGTGGTTTTCTGTTGTGCATTATTTGAAAAAATTTATAATTCATGTGAAGTACATATTTATAGTAAATCAGTATTTTGAAACTTCCGACTGTTCTTATTGTTTTAATAAGAATAAACAAATTAGAGAAATTTTGCCCTGATTTCTCAACCAAGGATGCTAAACTCCTCTATACTTGCAAACCGAAGAAACGAGTTAACAGAATTGGATCCGATTTTGAAGGACAGGACATACATATTCCTACAAACGATCCTTAGGAGACTAGCATCTCGAAAATACTAAAGATATTAGGTTAAATAGTAGACTGCAACCAAAGGAGTACAGTCTTACACAGATTTCGACGGATCCATGTGGGATACTTGAAAATATGGAACAAGAATTATTCCAACTGAGTAATCCACAGCAGGAGCGGCCTTCCTGATCCATCGTTCGTTGAAAAGATATGTACTTTCCCAAAGGCTTGGTATTCGGGCATTCGCAGAGGCGTTGTGTCTTCTTCTTTCACTTCATGTCTCTGCATAGACATGTACTGCTGATTCCCATTCTTCTGAGATCAGTCGCCACTGGATTGTGGCCTGTAAGGATACCTGAGGGTCTATTGAGTGATAGGAGTTCCCTTGAATCGTTGTATTGGGACGAAAACACCCTCGAACCACGGCACGAGAATAGTGCGCTCCACCTAGCGTTGGCCATGTTGAGGAAGTTCGTTTAGCGGTTGCTTAAACATTGTAAGAAGTCTCTTTTTTTGTAGTAAATACCAGTCTTTTATGAAATAGTTACGAAATGTATAAGACGTTGATTTCTAGTAAGTTATAAGCGAAATTCAAATTCCAGTAGTTTGTCCCCATCGCAGAGCATGACTCTTAACAACATTTAAACATTTCACGTAAGAAAACCTTCCAATCGCTTCAGCATATGATTCATGTCAAAATGTCATAAAACAAATTATTTTTTGTTCATTAAATTCAATTGTGATAGAATTCGACTCAATATTCATTTGGAGGAGTTGTAAAAAGTAAAAATGGTGTGCGTTCCTTGTTTTATTATTCCCGTGCTGCTATACATCTGGCACAGATTCATTCAACCCATAATGCTGAAATATTGGAATCCCTGGGAGAAGAAAGATGCACAAGGAAACGTTATCAAAGCTGGTCCTGAATTTCCATTCCAATGCAAAGGAGGCGTCTGTCCATTTCCTGGTGCTGCAAAGAAAAACGCTGCTATCGTAGGAGCCAATGAGGGTGCAGCGAATAAGGAGGCAACCGTGACACCTACTGCCCCGGCCACAGTAGATGATATTAAAAAAGAAAACTAATTTTTATTTACCATAGTCGTAATTAATACTTTTATAATATATGTATGTAATTGAGTGGACGGATAGAATAAGTTTAGTTGGATTGCATGTAATTTCCGACGAAGGTCGGGACGACCCTCAACCAGTAGAGTGAATAAAGCATTTAAACATGGGGTGGGCCTTGGACAACAAAATTTGCATTTTTTATTCGTATGTGACAAAGTTTCCTTGTTTTTTTGTTTTATTTGGTTACCGAACAATGACGTGCGAATTATTTGTTCAGTAAGTTAAATTAAATTTTTGGGGCTAGTGATTGACATGAACCGGTTGCTGATAGAGCTATCCCAGTTGTGATTCGAATGTTTATCATTGTAGAGTAGACTTGTTTTGTCGCGGACCTGGCCATTGAAGTAAAGAATTTCACTTATCTAGTTCAACAGGTGCCAAACTAGAATGTGTTGTACTGGGGTGTAGGTGCATTGGAACTTTAAAGTGTCCAATTCTCGTGATAGATAATGGTTTAATGGAGATATAAATATTTGACATGCATTGCCTGGGTCACTGATACACAAATCGTACATCAGAAAATATCAATCGCTTACATAGTAAAGTTGACCAAACAAGCAAAGCGATTTGCGGATCGTCGCAGTCATCCAACTCATCAACAAAACATCAATTCCTTTCAGATACGGCGAGACGAGAGGAACACAATGGGCCCAACCATTGCTCCTACTTAGCTCTCTGCCACAAAAAATGGTGCTACTATAACGATTTCGGCATTCTTCATTATCTAAACCTCTCCAGAGCTCTCTTTCTGTGAATTATCCTTCGTATATTTCTAAGCTACACCTCGGATACATTTGCCCATTGTGTCTGTATGTTCACTGCTCGTCGTGGAGTCTTTTGGTTGTGCTTCGATTAGTTTTTTTTGGGTTAAAGCAATTTCAGAATACTGTAACTATATAATCAGAGTGTCTTTCCTAGGCATTTACAAGATGGCCATTGCAGTAGCAATAATATTAGATTAACTGAAAAATGTTGTTTCCTACTATCAATTGAATTTACCATCTTCCATAGGTTGCACTCTTAAACTTGTGTTGAGAGGCGGACACCAATGAATGAATCGGAATTATTCCCTGATTATAGATTTTGTTTCTATTTTCACGCTGAAAAATGCTTCCCCATTGTCTTAACTCATTTAAAAAAAAAAATTGTTGATATTGCATTGCATGAGGTTCTTGAAGAGCCTAAGATTTTTGTCTACTAACATTTAAAACGCAATGTTTTGTTAGACGTGCTAGCTAAAGAAAATACATAGTCTTCTCGCAGTTAAACTTCCCTTAATACCTAGTCATTTGTGTTCCAACCAATTATCAATAATACCTGTTCATTTTAACTGTTGCCGTTTTAAATTAAATTTTCAATCAAGATTTCTTGATTGTAAGGCGGCAAAAAGTAACATGGTCAGACCTCTCCACTTTTTTTTTGAAGATTTTTTTTTAATTTTCGAATTTAGTTCTTTCAGGATTTCCATCCTTTTCTTCCAAACAGCGTCAACAGTTGACTAACTTAGGGTACCTACATCATCTTTTCGCTTTCTTTCTTTCCACTCGCTGGTTCACGCTAATTAAAATTAAAACCGAAGATAAATAGACGCGTCCATAGTGAATCTATCCCTTGATGAACACATCGCTTGTTGATGTGTGTAATCCTTAGTATTTGCAGTCTCCACAATTGATGTCTATCTCTTTGCGTTAACCTAAGAGATGAAGATCTACAGATTTATTTAAAGTATTTTTGAATCTGTATACCAAATTGGTTCGACCCATATTTATTTCGTTCCCCCTACAAAACAAAAAAAAAATACTTGGCGCAACAGGTCTATGGGACCCAGGGCTTAGCTTCTCACAACCATTCGTGTTGTGCGTATTATACTCTTTACACGAATGGAAGGGGAAGGGCAATTTGTTACTTGAGAAGCTTTCTCAGGACAGTTGTACTCTGGGATGTTTGTCGGACGCTCGCTATGAAGTGGTGTTCTAGGTGTTCCGAGTGGGATTCGAACCTCGAACACCTTGCTCCATAGTACAACGCACTTACCACTGAGCCACGGTTCACTACGGTCCACATATTCATCATATTGAAGCTATCCAACACAAGTTTCTACGCCTTTATTTGACGGAAACAATTGGCCTCCTTAACCGTTACCCCGAATGTCTTCAATTCCCGAATGTCTGAATTCGCATTGTTGACCCGCGCTTTTCGAATCGGTTTTCTTTACTACTTACTCCGCAACCTAAAGTCCATACCTCTCTTCTGTATTAGTTCTCATCGGACTAATTACGGCTATAACCTCCTATAGACCAGCGTGTTGCGTTACGGATCACTCTTTCGAGTTCCACCTTAGCAGAATACCACAAGGTGAAAAATCTTCAAAAGACACTATGAGCCCGGTACTCATAGTAGTGTGAGATTCTTACTAACTAAACAACACCTCCCTTCTATATTGACTACAACTAAGTTCCCTTGTCAAGTAGTTTGAATTCCCAGCGTCAATATAATTCAATTAACCAGATTTCAAGCGTATTCTTTCAGTTTTTAATAAAGCAATTTCTGTGGTCCTTTTCTGTTTCCAGTCGAAACACCAAAAAGTTTTTCACGGCCCCACCTCTCGCGAGCGTCTGACAAATATCCGAGAGCACAACTGTCCTGAGAAACCTTCTCAAATAACAAATTCGGACACGGAATTGAACAGTAGGCCCCTACCATTTGTGTTAGGAATATAACACGCACAACACTAATAGTAGTGAGAAGCTAGGCCCTGGGTCCCATCGACCTGCTGCGCCAAAAATATATAATTTCTGTGGTCAAGGTTCCTTGTTCCATTTCCATGTATACTCAGTTTTAATTTGCACCTTGTTGCAAATGCTTTATTTTCTTTTAATTAGAAACATTTCCTCTTATTATTAGAAGTGGCAGTTTTTAATTAGTATACAATTAGAACCTTCCAGCCACATTCGAACTAAAATTGGTCATAAGTGAAGCAATTATAGATAATTCTGAAAGTGAAAGTAATAATAATTTTCAGGGTCCAGGGTTTTCAATTCCTTTCCTGAATGCAAGCCGACTTCATACAAAAGTTTTGTAAGGCCAAAAATATAACACTCGTGTTTTTTTTTGTAAAAATATCGTAGAAATTTTTATTTCAAGTACTATTTTACAGCATTCTTAAAAATGAGATTTTTAATTACTTTTCTATAAATGCCTACCATTAATGTATATCTTCAAAATCTTTATCTATTATTAAAATTTTTAACAAGTTTTCTAAATTAAAATTACAGTGGGGTTGTTTTTTACTTCTTTTTTTATGCTTTTTTGTTTTGTTTTCTTCTCTCGTTTAAATAAAATCGACGGGGTCAGTTATATAAAATAAAATGTTCGTTTAATTTATTTAAATTAAAGCTTCGTCTAAATAGTAGATAATAATAATAAAAAAAAAAAAAAAAGAAGGAATTTAATGAAAACAGAGCAAAAATTTAAATATGATTAATTATGAATTCTATATATTTAAAGATTTTACTTAAAAAACATTGTCATTCTTTAAATACTAAATATTTAAAATAAAATTCAACACTAATATTACAATTAATTTAAATTACAGAGATTCCATATGTAATGTTATTACATAGTAATATTTAAAAATGTCATGTATGCCTTTCTTTCGCGGTTATAAAATGAAAATGAAAAGAAGATGCGGTGAAACGTGACCTCGAGTGCCCACTAATGTTAATCAGATAATTGTTTATAAGAATAATTATAAAAAACCATAGTAAGCTGTAATAGTTTGGATGTAAATCCTCTTGATTCGATTTGCCTGTTAATAACTACACATATAATTCTCTGGGAAATGTAACAGGGGAACACACTTCCCGACTAAAAATAAAATACTTTACTTAGATCTATTTAAAAAAAAAAAATACAAATAATAATTATAGAACTTAATGAGATACTTTTTACAAATGAATTTCGTTATTCAGTTTTAGCTATAAACGTCCTAAGCCTGTGTGCTGTGCGTTTGTCTGTTGTCTTCGTTTTGCGGTTTCTTTTTACAAAGATTATTTTCTAAAACATTTATAATTAAACTTTATTCTTACGCTTAATAATTGATATATTAATAATATATATTTATTTAATATGCAACATACGAGGGCGCTCGAGGTCGTGTGTCACAGTTTCTTCTTTTGCGTGAAGAGCCTCACTCACAGGTCGTTTTGGCAACTACATACGAGTATGTATGTATATAATCCAGATTCATTCAAATTCATTTTTTAAGAAAAAGAAAGAAAAGCAGTTATGAGGAATCTTTTAGTTTGTTGTTTCTGGTTGTCAAATGTATATGGCCTCAGAACCCTTGTTCGCTTGGTGACCTCCCGACATGTACATAGTGTTGGGGCCCTGTGGCGATTGAACGCCCTCCGACCAGTCGGACGTTGAGCGGGGTGATGCACTTGACCAATGACCAGGGGATTCTGGTGACGGTGTTGGATAGCTGTCCAGTGTCTGGACAAGGTGTTGCGGCGTATGACCACCAGAGTGTTGGCTTGGCGGCGTTAGGTACTGGTAAAACGCCGCGTTGTGCTGCGATGATGGCGACAATATGTTCGAGGGCGAGGATCCTGAATTCGAGCTCTGTATCGATGATGGATTCATTTGTCCAGAAAATGAGTCTGCAAATATAAAAACTTTATAAAATGTCTATTAAGGGTGAAAAGGTGGCATTTATTTACCCGGAGATCCACAAAATCCATTCAAGTCCAAGCCAGGTGAACCGAATTCCAAGCCCCCTAATTGCATAGCTTGTGGCATTATTGCACTGTTCTGTTGTTGTTGCTGCTGCTGCTGCTGCTGCTGTGGTGCCATCATGCCCATATCACTGTCTGTGGGTGAAATAAGCCCTAGTTTCACTGGCGAATTTTGTTGCGACATACTACTTGGCGACTGTTGAAAACTCGACGCCGACGATGATGAATTACTGTTGGGGGCCACTAAAGTTTGGCCAGCTCCACTCTGTGGTGGGCCATGCTTCTGATGTGTGGCGTGTCGCATCGCTTGAATATGTGTAGGTGAGGTGGGCAGACTTGGTCGTGATTTTGCTGGGGATGGTGAGCCTAGAAAAAATGTTTTAAAAGAAATTCGAAAATATAATTGCGTGTGCTCTTACCCAGATAAGCAGGCGAAGAAAGCGCAATATTGCTTTGGACTGAATGCGGCGGCGATTGGTTCGAGTATGGTGGACTAAGTCCTTGCTCGCCCATCTGTACACTGTGCCCGTTCGCCGCGCGTTGGGCATTCATTATGTCTGGAAATGGGGACCCCATTGAGTAGCCGTAGTTCTCCATGTTGTTCATGTTTTGCAGCGATTGGATTGACTGCGCATTCTAAAAGTCAAATTATATTATTGTAGACAATTGTATATTGATATAATTACCGTCAGACATACTTTTATGCAATCTTCGTAGCTGGGCGGCTGCTTGTTGCCGCCCAACAGGTCCACCTGATGGTGGGCGGCCATAGCGTTTGAATACAGACTTGCTGTATCATACGGACTGGTTAGCGGTGGTGATTCGACAGAACTTAGTTGTGCGTCTAAATGCTGTTGATCGTTAAGCATCTGTGGATTGACCACACCACTGAGGTTCACGCCACTTTTCTTGGTGGCGCCTTTTTTTACACTTGCCTTTCGTCGCAAACTACCGCCTAGATCGGTTTCAGGCGATGTGGGAGTTAATGCACCAGCTGTAAGCTTTGGCTTCTTCGCTTTGCTTTTCGGCTGCTTACCTGACGCAATCACAGTTGGCTGGGTTATCATTTGCGGCTGTGTACTGCTGGGTGGAGAGCTGATCATTGCGTTTGGCGTGACGGCCACCATTTGAGGGCTTCTTGGCACATGCTCATCCAACAGTCGAACAATGTCATGGTGTAAACGCTCGCTTGCAACGTCTCGCGGTAACCGATCCATGTGATCTGTGATCTCTCGGTTGGCGAAATTGTCCAGCAGTGCTTTACATGCTTCATAGGAACCCTCTCGTGCTGCAAGGAACAGCGGTGTCTCGTCTTTGTCATCCTGAGCGTCTCGATTTGCATGGTGCATTAGCAAAATGTTTACAGCTTCTGTGTTATTTACGGCTGCAGCCCAGTGCAGCGCTGTTTTTCCTGAATTGTCGGCTGCATTAATGTCTGCGTCAGCTGTGATCAAATCCTCCACCATGCCTTCAATGGCAAGTCGCGCAGCCAGAATCAGTGGTGTTGTTCCATCGTGCATTCGAGCATTGAGATTCGTCGCTCTATTTCTTAGTAGAATTTGGAACACTCCCATTGCGTCAGCAGCAACGGCAGCATGTAGTGGAGTTCGCCCTGTATTGTCTTGGCAATTGGCATCTGCGCCTGCATCAAGCAAACGCTTTGCAGCATCTGCTCTCGCATATCGAGCTGCTAGATGCAATGATGTTTCTCCTGTTTTGTCCATTGTAGCGTTTAGTTCAGCACCTTGCGCCAAGAGATCATTTATGACTTGTGCCGTTGTGTCATCACCCGTGTCGATGTCCTCTCCGGTATCGATACCACCGCCGCGCACTGCAGCAACCATTAACGGTGTCATTCCACATGGGCCGCGTACATCAACATCCACATGTTTGCCATCCTGATGAGCAGGTGGGGTCATTATGGATGACCTAACGTCGGCAACCTCAAGATGTTGTTGGGACCACACTCGCGAATCCGCCTCTTCATAATCGGTTACAACGGTATGATCACTGGAGTATACGCCCTGCTCGCGTAATCTCTTCGGTTGAGGCATTTCGGATTCATCATCTGACCACTGCTGTGAATGACCCATGTGTCCCATATGATTGCCTTGGTTCATGTTCACGTCACTGCTCATACAGACGAGCGACGGGTTCTTGTTTAGATTTCTCATCTCTTGTCCATCATGCCCTCTTCGTCTGGTGTGTCCTCTCAGTCCTGTTGCAGGAGTACGGAAGCCTTCAGGGAACCATGTAACTCCATGTGCTCGCTTTCTTTGGGATGCAACAAGGACACCAAGCAAGGTAAATGTCAGGAAAACTATAAATATTCCTACTGCCACATACTTTACATTTGTGGGGCTGTCTTCAACATCATCTCCAGGATTGTTGACACCTTTTACACTATATATCGGAAATTTATGGGATAGTGTGTGCTTAGACGCGGTTGCGGCTAAGAACTCGGCCGCTTCTGCTGCTTTATTGAAGCATTCCTCGCATTTCCTATTATCGATTTCTAAATAAGCTTGCACACCCGTTTGACCCTTTCGTTCAGTGTGTATGATATGGTGCTTTCTTCCAAATGCCGTGTTTTGTAAGCCTGCGATCTCTGAATTTCCTTTCCATGGATAGATCATGTCGTTTCCCAATCTGTCCTTTTTAATACGCAGCGTCGTTCTCAGAACATGACCCATATCTCGTAGGAATTCCACCAAGCCTTCAGTGAATGTCTTGATATCCATCAATACCACCACTGATATAGCGCCGTCAGCCAAATTTGGTTGTTCTGTTTCGTTTTCGCAGTCAAGGCCGTCCCAATTACATTCCGCATTGTTGCAGCCATAGTCGCACATACCGTTAGCGTAATGCTTTTGACAGTATGCATCGTAGATCGGATTGCAAGGCTGCAACTTTCGCTCACAGTCGCGTCCATCGTACAAACATTGGGCATTGTTGCACTCCTCATTGCAGGTTCCATCCATGAATACACGCCAGCACTCTATATTCGCTGTGCAATTTATCCAGGGGTTAATGCCAAGGGAGCAGTCATTGCCGTCAAAGTTGCAAGCATATGTATTGCACTCATGATCACAGACATGGTTTCCCTTCTTCTGCTCACATCCTCGTATCGTGCACAATTCTCTCTGGTACTCCAAGTCCTTTGTATACTTCCTGAGGCCCACACGATCATTGTCCGCTGCCCAACCTGGATAGTTGGGATCGTAGGTATCGCATACTTTTCCTGACCATTTTGCTGGACAGAAACAGGCGAAATCTCCGAGTAAATTCTCACAACCAGCACCTTGTTGACATGGGTTGGGCTTACATTCATCCATAACATCCAATTGGCAGTTTACACCAGTTGTTCCCTTCGGACAATCACAGCGATAGCCGCCAGCGTCATCATCAATCACACATCGTCCTGCTTGGCATGGATTTGAATCACAATCATGTCCAGAAAACTCGCAATTTTGTCCATAGAATCCTTCAGCACAAACACAGTGGTGTCCCGTTTGTCTGGTGGAGCAAATACCTCCATTCTGACAAGGCGATTTGGCACAGAAGTCAACTTTATTTTCACAGTGTCGACCCATGTATCCTGGTTTGCAGTTGCAGTGGTAGTTATTAACTAATTGCACGCAATCAAGCGTACCCGCATTCGAGCATGGATTCGATAAACATTCGTTAATGTCACCTTCACAGCGAGAGCCGACGAAACCAGGTGGACAGGCGCATTCAAAGCCACCAACACGATCGATACAAGATCCATTGTTATGACAAGCTCCTGGGACGCAGTCATCTTGATTGATCTCGCAAATTATACCCAGAGTACCAGGTGGACATGAACAACGGAAGTCGTGGACCAAATCATGACAAGTGCCACCGTTCTGACACGGATTCGGACTGCAATCATCAACATTAAGTTCACAGTTTTGGCCTTGGAATCCTTTACGACAATCGCACTCATATCTTCCAATCAAATCATGACAATTTCCCCCGTTCTGACAGGGTTGTGATTCGCATTCGTTGATTTCCTTTTGGCAATATGACCCTGCATAGCCTTGCTGACAATAGCAGCGATGCGAGTTTCCGAAATCTTCACAGCTTCCATTGTTACACAGTTGTTTAACGCTGACACCTTTTCTAACAGCTGCATCCTTACAAGACACCATCTGTACATCACACAGCTTGCCCGTCCAACCCGCGGCGCAGATACACTGGTACAGATTATCCCGTTGAACACATGTTGCTCCGTTTTCACAAGGACTCTGTCCACACCAATCCACATAATCTGAGCATTGTTTTCCAGTGTAGCCATAGAAGCAGTGACATGTATACTCGTTGCCGTTCTCATGGCATGTAGCTCCATTCAAACACGGCAATGAGTCGCACTTGTTAATCTTATATTGACAGTTCGATCCAGTAAAGCCAGGAAGGCATGAGCAGTTGTAGCTATTGATACCATCCAAACAGGTTCCTCCATTCATACATGAGCTCTCCGTACAGTCTTCATCGTTTGTTTGGCAATTAATTCCCGAGAAACCCAGTCTGCATGTACACGTGTAGGAGTTGACATACTGGTTACATGTCGCTCCGTTCTGACACGGCATACTAAGGCATTCATTTATGTCAACTTCACAATGCTTCCCTTCGAAACCGTCCACACACAAGCAAGTGTAGTCACCGATGCCATCCAGGCAGGTACCACCGTTTTGACAAGGGAATGAGGCGCAGTCATCTGTGTTAACCGTACAATCCCGGCCTTCATAGCCTTTGGCGCATAGACACTTATAGGAACCGGGTACATTTAGGCAAGTCGCTCCATTCCGACATGGTGACGACAGCTGACATTCGTTTATATCTTCAGCACAATAGCGACCTGTATAACCGAGACTGCAGGTGCAAGAGAAGTCCAAGAAATTTGAACTAGGAGTACATTTGGCATCGTTTCGACAACGATTCGTCGAACAAGGGTCTAGCTTTGACTCACAATCACGTCCTGTAAATGGCACCTTGCATACACACGTATACCCTTTCACGAGATCAATACAGGTTCCACCATTTGCACATGGATTGTTGATGCAATCGTCAATATTTGTCTCACAATTTCGTCCAGTATATCCTGGCATGCATTGGCAGGTATAAGAGTTCAAAGCGTCTCGACAGATGCCACCATGCTGGCAAGGATTCGAGCCACATTCGTCAATATCCAATTCACAGCGTTTGCCACCATAACCCGGAGGGCAATGACAAATAAATTGGTTCACGCCATCCTCACAGCGACCTCCATTAATGCAAGGATTCGAAGCGCATTCGTCAACATCACTCAAACATCGGGCGTCAAAGTACCCACGCGGACACTCACACTTGAATCCGTTTACTAGATCCATGCAGACACCTCCATTTGCACAGGGGTTCGACGCACACTCATTTATGTTTACCTCGCAATGAATACCCGTGTAACCCGGTACGCATTTGCAAGTGTACTTGTTAATTCCATCGATACACGTGGCTCCATTGTTACATGGGTTGCTGTGGCACTCGTTCACGTTGATCTCACAGTTCTGTCCGGAAGTTCCAGGCAAACAGTGACACACATAGGTTCCGATTAGATCTTCGCAACGACCTCCAAACTGGCAAGGATTCGACTCACATTCGTCTATTTGCGTTTGACACAGGTAACCTGTATAGCCAGGATCGCACAGACAAGTGAAAGAATTATCTCCGTCGATGCATTTACCTCTATGGCATGGGTTCGACTGACAATCGTTGATGTTTATTTCGCACGAAAGTCCTGTGTATCCCGGAGGACATTCACACGTGTAACCTGCTATGGAGTCATGACAAATACCTTTATTTCGACACGGTTGGGAATGGCAGTCATCAATGTTAATCTGGCAGCGCGATCCGGTAAAACCCAGCGCGCACGTACACCTAAACCCGTTTATCATATCGCGGCAAGTTCCTTCATTCAGACATGGATTCGATTGGCATTCATCGATGTCAATCTCACATTGGGTACCGGTGAAACCAGGCATACAAACACATCTAAAGGTACCCGGGTCATCCAAGCAGCTTCCTTCGTTTTGGCACGGATGAGACTCGCATTCGTTAATATTCGTTTCGCAGCGTGGGCCCGTAAAGCCTTGTGAACAGTTACATGCAAACGATCCTGGAGTATTCACACAGATTCCATTGTGTTCGCACGGTGAACCTTGATTACATTCATCTATGTCCTCTGAGCAGTCGATTCCCTTATAGCCCGATGCACACGAACATGCAAAAGAACCGTTTATAGGGCTTGTATCGCAAATAGCATCTGGATGGCATGGATTTGATGTACACGTATCGTCTAAATGGCATAGTAGTCCTGTCTTTCCAGGTGGACAGCGACAATGGAAGCTCCCCACGCCATCAATGCAAGTAGCTCCATAGAAACACGCAGCTACTGCACAGTCATCGTGATTCTGCGAACAATCCGGACCCTCCCAACCGTTTACACAAATGCATGAGTAGCTGCCCATTGTATTTGTACAAGTTGCTCCGTTCTGACACACAGAAGGCCTGTGAATGAGTGATATGGTTAGTTACATTTCTTAAATTTCACCATGAAAAGATCCCAACTTACCGTAAGGCACATTCATCCACATCCGTCTCACAGTATTCTCCCGTAAAGTTGGGAGGACACTTACATCGATACGCGTTAACCTTATCGACACAAGTGCCTCCATTTTGGCACAGATTACCCGGGCAGTCATCGATATTTTCCTCACATTTCTGACCTCGGAATCCTTCAAATGAAAAAAACAAACGATTAGGTTTCAGAAGAACAGGAACAAATGAACATAAGAACAGTGTAGTCCAATGTAGTCATTGTTGTGGGTTTGTAGTACAACTCTGCTAAACTAGTAATTTCTACAAGGGTACAACCCAGTTGAAGCCAAGAAATACATATATCTGGATATGATAATAGACTCCCACGTAAAAATCAATGAAAAACCAATTCGAAATAGTTTTTACGATGTGTTTTTCAAGATGTTCTTACGAACATCATTCCAATCTTTTTAACGCTCTAGACATCCCATTAAATACATTAAGCATTTCTTTAAGTATTTTTCTAAATCAAGAGCAAGATGGGCAATGCTTGATCCCCGAGATAGGTCTCGAACAACTAATCTAGTAAAAAAGTCACAAGGTACGAGGAGATCTACGTATTTGTTGCCATTCCAGGCCAAGTAGTTCAAGTCACCTACAGAAAAGTACGGGAACATACGGGACCCAGGGCATTTGTTCTCTCAATCATTCGTGGAATGGGCGACTTACATTCTTAACCCGAATGCAGGTCTACTGCTTGAATCTGTGTTCGAAGGGTCATATTGAGTTTGAGAACTTTTTTCCATAACATAAGAGGTGAGACCGTAAAATAACTTCTTGGTGCTGCTTGAGAATCGAACCTCGAACTCTGATGCATAGACCTCTGAGTCACAGCGTCTAGCTTTCCCAAAGACTCTTCTCTGTAGTAAGAGACTTTCCATAACGCTTCGTACATCCTTGGGTGCAAGTCTTGATTGAAGACTCATAGCAAAGCAAAAAACTGAAAACACTTCTTTTACACGACTATAATTTGATCGAGCTCATATGTGAAGCTTGTTAGACATATTATACCCTATAGGATGAGGTACTCGTACAAAAATCAAAGCAAAACGAACAAGTGGTATGCGCGTGCAATCGATTTCCTAAAATGCAGACAAGCTTAATCAGCGGGAGTTCTATTTGGGCATTGACTACATACCACGGTTTTGTCTCTTGGGGCTCAGTTTAAGTCAATTAAAAACTCCAAAAATAGATAACCATCAATTAAAGTGAAAAGCGCACCAACTACAGATTGACGCGATATGACGGAGGGGTTCTGATCGAAGTCGCCTGCTAAGGATCCAGTCGTGTCGTTATCGATGGAGATTTCGAAAATAGCAAAAGAAATGTTAAGTGAAAACGGGCCTTACTTTTACTATTTCAGATCTAATTGGATAATTAATATTCGCGATCCGCTTTTGCCTGGATGGAACCCGATCAATCATCAAGCGACAAGGGCTTGGTGCAAGGTCTTTGGGGCGCTGAAGCTGATCATGCAGATGCGTGGATCGGTAGGTAGGTATGTACGTTATACAAAAAAAAATTTAAAAAAAAACTCCAACCACCAGCAAATCTGAAAAACCTTTCCCCACACATCAACACAGGATACGATCCTCCACATGTTCATAGTCATGGAGATGGAACACAAGCATCGCACTCCCCGATGGTTGCATTGCACATTTGGTGCACATGATGCGCACACCGATATTCGTGTACCATGCCATGCCGTGCGAGCGAAAGAGAGGCACGACAAATTGAAAAATGTATGAGCACATTTATTTTTATACACTCTCCTTTCCTCCCGCCCTCTATACGCATTTCTTCCATATTCATTCGCCTGCCTGCCTGCCTGCCTCGCTTGCTTGCTATGCTAACCACTGTGTGGTGGTTTTGTTGTTGTTGCTTTTGTTGTTATTGTGTCTTTGTTGTTGTTTCTGCTTTTAGATTACGGAGAAACATTACAAGAAACTTGGCCGCAGGGCGATCGCGCAGTGGCGAGAGAGTGCGCGCGTTCCCACGGTTTCATATCTGTAGCGTTTTTTTTTTTTCTTTTTTCTTCCCGTTTTCCCCTCTCAATCGATGCCGATTATGTATGGACGACGACGTCGACGAGTGAGTGTGTGGTGGACGGTGGACCAGACGAAAGTCAGAGCGAGAAAACCTATGGAATCCGAGTGGTGTAAGTATAGTCGGTTCGTAGAACATCGGGTACGGTGGTTGTGTATGTTTTTTTTTTTTGTTTTATTATTTTTTCCTCTCGCCTGTGTTCTGGTGTTCATCGTTCGTCCGCTTTCCGTCTTTTAGCTGAGACTGAGATAAAATATGTTTAGCTGTCTTTTGTTCTATTTCTTTTGCTTCTTCTTCTTCTATGGCCGTCGTAAATACGAACAACGAAGAGGCTGACGAAGGCGGCAGCACAGAAAACAGAATTCAGCTCGGCAAGTATTCTCTCCTCCTAGAGGAGAACCACGCCAAACCGGCTTTTATTATTATTATTCTTATTATGCTATTATTATGGCTTTTATGTGTCGGTCGCGTTTCGGAATATGTGTTGCACTGATGTTTACACTGAAACAAACAGCACGACGAAAAACATGCAGGGAGTGGGCCGGATATTTGTAGCATGTTCTGTTTGCATTTGGATAACTTGGTGCATGATGAGCCGTGAGGACCAGGGGACATCGTTAAAAGGTTGGGTAAATTTGTTCAAACAAGGTAGGTAGGTGGCGTTTTCTTGGATCTTGTAGAACAAAGACGTGTGTGTATGTATAAAACTCTGTTATATCGGAAACCTATATGTATCTAGATACTTCCCTTGAAGAGTTGATATTCGATTCGACCCAACTTATACACAGTGTTACATTAGGCGGATGTAATCAAGTAAGGGTAAGTCCTTAGTCAAAGATAAAAAGAACATACAGCGTTGAGGTTTTACGAAAAGGTTTGGCTTACGAGCACACTATAGCGGCAACTCTGCGCCGAAAAAAGTTCACAAGAAGCGCCCGATCAAAGGTGCAATTCCAGGAACCTATTGGTATAAGGAACGTGTCAAAGCAAGAAGACCCGTATCTTTCAAAGATTGTAGATTCTTCTTCTAGACCCTATAAGATGGTGACGTACACATCAGAGAAAAGGGATCATTCAACCGAGAGGATAGCAGTCCATCTAACCAAAGCGAAGTGAGTAAAGGAATATCCAAGATTAAATCCGACAACGTTGTTCAACCTGATGGCTTGTCAGCCGAGCTAATTACATCAGTTGAAAATGTCTTGGTAGAGAGTCTAAGCCAACTCATTCTCAGGATTTGTTCAGATAAGTGCATACCTAATCATATGCCGGATCCACAAGAAAGGAGACTTCTTCAATCTCTTCAATTATAGATCCATCAGTCTCCCCATTACTGCATCTATTATATTTCCTGAAAGTGTCACCAACCTTTTCAGTGCGGTTCCATGCCAATCGGTCATATTTATACTCTTTGGTAGATTTTGGGACAAAACTCAGGAAGTGGATATTAATAGTGTATTTGCATCAATTTCAGGGCTCTAGCTTTGGAAAGCACTATACAACGTCTACGTTAGTAACGACCTTCCGAAGCCTTTGATGTCAATTTAGATGAAGTAACGCGTTGTTACATATGTGGCTTCTGTAACAACATACTTAAGTAAGTGAAGACAAAACCAAGTATATTTTACTTCCAACAAGAACGTCAACAGTGGTAGTATACCTTGGTAGCCCTAAACGACGAACATGCTCGCCGAACTTGCTCGTTTGCGTTATCCCCTGCACGACGAACACATTTGGCGAGCATTCATTTAGTGTTGATTCTTCATACCGTGAACATGTGCGATAAAGTAGCGCAAGTGGTCATATCCACGATATGAACTCGGCGGCGTTCACAGCAAAAATGAGGTTTGCTCGCGAACATGGTCCTACACGGCGAACATCAAAGCCAACGAACACAAAAAAATCGAAATCTTTCACCAACGGCGAGCGGCTCGCGCACCAGCCCCTACACGAGAAAAACATAGCGAGCACGAGGAAGTTCGGCGAGCATGTTCGTCGTTTAGGGCTACCTTTAGTAAGAACTGGCTTAATTGGGGAAACTTACCACGAACTGTAGGACAACCTCGTCAAGAAAGTTAGTAAATTCTACGTCCACAGCTTTTACTTTTTATTCTTCATAAGTAATGAATCAGCCCTCTTTTTTTTGGGAACGTGGAAGACCAATGTAAGTCTTGAAATGAGGAAAACTTAAATCGTTGGTAAGACCCTCAAAACTCATATTTTTGTCATGTTCCAAGCCCAAAATCTTGACGAATATGTCTTGATTTAACTATTTTCTGACTTTACGGAAAAAAAATACAGGGATGTCTTATAAAGTTTAAGTTCCTAAATTTTTTTTTTCAGTGTAGAATGTAACGCATATTTAATAACCCTCGTTCTTTGCTTGTCTGTCTTTCAATCCAAAACAAAAGGGAGTAAACGGGTCAAAAAGAGACAGCAAAACAAAAAAATAACAACAAAATGCAAAGAGACCATAAATGTACATACAAGCCGCATATGTATACATGGTTATTCCAACGAATTAACGACTACTTCGGCCAACACACGATGACACGAAGACAACACCACAACACACCGACAATAAATGCTCAAGCTGACCTGTGCGAGGTCCGATGACTGTGCCCAGAAGCGATTTTCAATGAATGAAATGTGAGATATGAACGCTCGAAAACCGCCGAACACGAATGCAATTTCCACCGAGTAGAAGACTTTTTGCCCCGCAATCACATTTCAAATATGAATCTAGACAAAAGCTATTCTGAGTCTTACGGACGCGGAAACAGCGGAAAACAGCTAAAGTGAAATATGTACGCTAGGAAGAATTGGACAACGTAAATGATTTCACCAACACCGTGGATCAATTTATTGATTACGATCCCAGGAAAGGTCGATGATCGAATGAAATTCAAAGAAGAAAATAAAAAATCGGAAGCACCTCAAGATGGAGCGCTTTCCTCGGGATTTTAATTGCAATTGCAACTATCGCCGCTAGATAGATTGCCAGTAATTAAAGTCGAGATCTGAAGAGGTGTCAGTACTCGTACTTCCTAACCACACTTCATGACTATGAGAAGGCTCCTCTCTAATATGTCATAAGTATTTGCGGATATTTATAGTGCTTACCGCGCACTCCCATTAATTGCATCATGAGTTGACTACCGATCCTATTGAGCGGGGGACTAGCTAGCTGGCGAGCGTAAAATAACAACAAAAACAACAACAGACATTGCTGAATTAGCATACCAGGTAATTGCGCACTGTGCTCTTCAGCGTGCTCCCAATTTGATATCGTTTCACATTCGTTCTTTGTATGGTGGAAATGTATGCAAGTTCCACGAACAAGGGTCATTTTAATTAATTGAATATATTTACTTGCATTTGTTTCTCTGTGCTTGCGGTGTGCTGCGCTGCGCTGCGCTGTCCGAACATGGGACTACATTAATTAATTGAGGCTGAGCTCCACTTCCCACTCCAAGTTCCAATCGATTTAAGGTGTGCCTCAGACCAGTCCATTCACTCTTTCTCACTCTACCTCCAGTGTGCAAATGAATGGGAAGTCAACGATCAATCGCCCAACGATCGATCAAACATAATGAAGAAACTTGAGGCAAATAGATAGATAGAGCTTGCAGACCGCTCGCTGGAGACTCAAGTCGAGTCTCTCTCAGTGTAGGCTCTGAGGGGGCAAAAATTGATTTTAAAATTATTTGCCATTGTAATGGGGTTTCCACTTTTCTTTCTGTCTGGCTTTTATTCCTTCCTTGTCTATTTACTTACATACATACACTCTCTTAGCCTTTTGTGTGCCGGAGATCGTTGAAAAATTTAAAATGAATATAAATGTTAATCCCTACTTGAAAGGTAAAAATCCATCGTGATGCACGAGCCACCAAAGTCTACGGCTCTGTGCTGTTTGAGTGAAGGTGAAATGTATAACATCATTTGCCGTAGGAAAGATGATGTACATTTGCCGCGGTCATTAGTATAAGGAGCAGCAACCAAAGACAATCCATGACCTCCTTAGGGCGTATCTCAAAAGCGATAGCCGAATTCCCATCATACGATTCTGTAACAAGATGATTTTCGAGATGATCGTTGTCGCGGTGACCTAAGCGAACAGTCTCAGTTTCCCTACTTTATATTCACAAGCGGTCAGCACACTGAATTAAAAGAAGGGAAGTTCACATGGCTAGAAATCGATTTTGAATATTTGAACTTTTGTCGATTAAAAGCAAACCACCAAGCCAAGGCGTAATTAACATAACCAAGACGGACGGTGTGATCTTTCGAAGCATGTAGGTACACCATACACCATGCATCGGATACACACGATGAATTTACAAAAGGTTTCATTTCTTTTCAAACGAAAGAAGCGTGATGCCTTCGGGGTGATGCATTAACTTGCCAAAAGGAGTCGACGGACTTGGAATGGAGCGCGGCGGCGAGTACAATTATTTTCTTTACTTCATCTTCGGCCGAACATTTCTTTTTCGCCATCACCATCGCCATTCCTCAATTCTCCCACACATTTAATATAATTACAAAATTGGTCGACAGTTATACGAGTTTAGATTTCTATTGATTTGCTCTTGCATATCGCCATCCTCGTTTTTGAGATCACAATGTCAAAATGGAAATTCGCACATCAATGCTGAGTGTGTCTTCCTTTGACGGGGGAAATTAGCACGTGTATTTGCAAGAAAATAATAACAAAAAACACACACGAAACAACTTTGGGAGATTGTTGGACTCAATTTTTGACGCATCCACGGACGAAGGTGTCAAATTAATTCAATTATAGACGTCAGATGAAGTGTGAGCTGTACTTCAAACGAAAGACCGCTATTTATCAAAGGTATGGGATCATTTTGAAGCTCGATCAAGTCTTACGTGCGTGCTTAAACCGCCCCAGGAACATGCTCTCACGTAGTAAATTCGGTAAGTCACAGAAACTTGAATTTGTTTTAAGCCGAACTTCACAGGCTAGAGAAACTTGTTAGTTGTGGGCATCATTCAGCGACCTCGTAAATATAAAGAAAAAAACATGTGAAAATGTCTAAATCTATGCAAAGAAAATGTCTTGTCTTTGTTCGTTTTTAAATCTTTTTGAGGATTGTATGTAAGTGCTCACTTTGTTACCCTAAAGATCCTAAATACGTTGATTCGTGTTGATTCTTCATACCGTGAACATGTGCCATAAAGAAGAGCAAGTGGTTGTGCTTTGCCCTTATCCACGATATCAACTCGGCGGCGTTCACAGCAAAAATGAGTTTTGCTCGCGAACGTGGCCCTACACAGCGAACATCGAAGCTAACGAACACGAAAAAATCTAAATTTTTCGGCAACAGCGAGCGGCTCGGGAACCAGCCCCTACACGAGAAAAACATAGAGAGCACGTGCATGCATGTTCGTCGGTTAGGGCTCCGTTACTCTAGGAAACATCCGCTCATTTTTATGAAGGAGGTAATATTGGCCGTGGAGGAGGAGTGGTCCAACTTAGGTGTCAAAGGATAAAGTTAACTTAAGTTAAGGCTAAAGTTAAAAAAGCGACAGGGTCTCCTGTTTGGTTTTTGGATCATCGATTATTACTCATCTGCTCTGTCAAGCCATTACCCGGATTAGACCTAAAAGAAGGTAGTTTTTCAATAAATGAAAGGAGGTTGAACAAAATTGACGCCATAAGTGTATTTAGGTTCAGCAGGAATATTAATTGAAAGTTTCCTAGGGAACGCGATGGGCCCACTATGGTGCCTAGGGTTTTATAAAAAAAATCATATAATTCTAGTCAACCTAACCTAATCTTAGAGCATGTAAAGCAAGACTTCCTCTATCGGACCAGTCTAAGCCATGACGATGACTAATTTTATAAGGTGTGAGCACGGATTCCGTTTCAGGTGTTCATGGGACGGACATGTAAATACAAACAAATTAAGACCCCATTAAGCGAACCCCTAGTTGAGAACTAGGTTTTTTCTCCCAGGCTCTAAACCCGTCAATTAGATCTCAATTTTATTATTCCGACTTGCAATATGCATAAATGACTGATTGTGCATAAATTTTTTACTAACTATTCAGACAATGAACTAAAAGGAATTCAAATACGGGAGCAATTAACTGCAGATATGTAGATATATGTATGTATTCAAAAGCTTATAATGACTACTTACCAGGTGGGCACTTGCACTCGTACTGGTGACCACTCAACTGACGACACGTTCCACCATTCTGGCATGGTGACGGCGAGCAAGGAATGTACTTCGATTCGCAGTTCTTTCCTGTATATTCTGGCGGGCACACACATCTGAAAAATTTCACAAAAGAGAAATTATTACATTTATACGTACAGACTTGCATATGAAATTGATTTAGTGGAAGAATAAGATGCAAACAGAGAGAGAAAGAGAGTCCAATGGGATCTTTAATTGTTGGCTGCCACAACTTCCTTTGAATTTACAGTAAACGGCAGTTGACAGGTAATTGCGGCCTTCTTCAGAAGCTTGCTGTGATTTTCCTTTCAATCCCAAAACTTGTGAAGGAAGCATCACTGAAATTGTTACCTTTCCAGATATCACTCTAAGGTTAGAGGATCTGGATCGTGATGTGAAGAAGAGCATCACCAGCACTCCAGATCACAGGGTCAATTGGAGGGTGGCAAAGAACTACCCGCAAACACCTTATGCAAAGTAAAATGAAAAACATTTATGCAAACGATGTAGCTCTCTGCCCGACCGGCCAGAAATGCCCAACCAAAACGTGCATGTGCATGTGCATTATTTTGCTCTTCCCGCATCCCAAGTGGTTGTTGTTCGTTTTTTTTTCTCTCCTGGTTTTCCTAAAGGCCGGTTTAAGCCGCAGAATTAGGCATTGGTATAAATCTCATTTTTTTGTTGCTGCCTTTTTGGCAAACTGTGCTAAATCAACCATGAAAATATAAGGTACGCAAAAATGGAGAAAGGTAGTGTATACGACCGACGACGACTACCTGAATTTTAGCAGATTGTTTCTCTGTCTACTTTGTAAAACAAAAAAAAATAAAAAATAAAATAATAAACCAAACCTGATCTGTGTGTAGGTCCAAGAGTTGCAGCAATACAACAGAGACAAAGGCTACACTGCTTTCGTTTTTTATGTGTTACTTTGGATTTATTGTAATTTTTGAGGTCTTAAGAAAGGTTCACACACGATGGCTGGGCTAAATGTGTACAAAAGTGGACACAAACTCTGTTCATATGAATTTGGTTTAATGGCATGGCAGTTGCTGCTTTTTTCGTGTCTTTCCTCAGTGTTTTATTACCCAAGTGGAGTAATTTTTAACGTCGATGACGATGATACAAAGGGACGGCATTCTTTTTTTTTTTTGGTTCATGCTGACCTTTCAAAACGAACTTTTAGGGAAGTAGTGTCGGCAAAGGGGTACTTCCTGCGGGATTTACCCACTTTTTGTGTCTCTTCCATGCCTACTCGTATTACGGTACAAGTGCTGGAAGTGATTGATTAAATTAGGTGTAAAATTATTGAATAGAAACAGTCGTTTGGTTTACGGTCACTATAAAGTAAACTGAATTCGAAATTCGAAATTCAACGAACATGACCATAAATCGTGAATGAAAAAGAATTTCCCATAAATTTTACTTAGTAGACAATAAATTTTTGCACAAAAACTAGTTAGCATTTGCATTAGGAATTAAATAAATTAAAAATGCTTTTGTTTTTTATTCCCCGAACTCAATCCGGTTCTTGAGGGGTTCGTAGACGGATATACCATTGCAATGTGACCTTTGCTATAAAACTACATTATCAGCGCAGAACTCAACTGTTTCATAGGCGTTACTCGGAGAGTAACACATGAACAAAAGTCAATAAAAGAAACACAACTTTTAACTAACCCATTTGCTATAGATAGCATCTCTTACGGAAGTGAAAGGCAGAGATTGCATTTCAAGCGTAGGTACACTTGTGACTCACACAAGTTATGAGTTGCTAGTTTGGATTTAAATAACAAGAAACAAATAGCTCCTGTACAGTGTGTAGAACCGCGCAACGCCTTCTTTAAAGACAAAGTGATGACGTAATGTGTCACAGAACGATTTAGCACGCTATTACCTGTACTTTTCACATTCGAACTTACGTCCATCAAAACGTAGTAGCGCTTGACTTCGACTGACGTTTTCGAGCTCAACCATGAATTCAATTATAGTGTCACTTTTGTTGCGACCTGACATTTAACTTGAAGCAAAAGTTGGAATTTGTTTAACTTTTGCTTCTTGCTTTTGACAGTTTCATAGCTCTGGAATAAAAAGGATGACTTTTCCAATTTTTTTACTCATATTTTCAGTTTCGGAAAATAATGACAGCTGTCAAATCAATGTCATTTCAAAGCGGACTGGCCTAAGCCGAAACTGAAGCGCTGCTGTTGTGTTTTAGACATAAAGGATTGGAAAAGTGCTCTGATGTCAGTCATCTTATGCAAGGTGATGTAAACCAATGTTCCTTGGCTGTAATTCGTGACAATTATTCCGCGTTCCTTAGGAGTATAGCGACTCATGTCTTGTTGACGTGCATTTTGCTCACAAATGTCAAAATAGAATCGGCATTTGTCGCCATTTGCACAACAAATAAACCATTTTCCGATAGGTTGACGACTTTTGTGCCGCCTTGTACCATGTAATGACAATTAATTCGGTAAGTCGTGTAAGGACGAACGATACCCGTTCTTGCTAATTTTTTTTTTGCGGTGTACTTTGAATTTATGTCTTATAACCTAGAGTCTATCTACAGATGTACATATGTATGTATGTACATACATAGGTATAAAGAAAAACAAACAGTAAATAGAGATAAATAATCAGACCACCATGTTGAATTAGAAACCATTTCGTTCCTTCTTTTCTCTGACGTAGTAGTTGGTTTCGATTTTATTGGTTTCTCTTAAAAGCCAACGGGTGGCACCAAGAAGATTTTTTTTTTTAATTTGGAGGACAAATTACTGTGCCCCCGCTGGTAGTTGATAATATAAACTTCTGCTTAGGAAGTCAACTGACTGTCGTCAAACCAAATAAATCAGATATTGATGTCTTTACCAATAGGGATGTCTGTACGAAAGTGGTGGTCGGGACACAGACTTTCTGACAAGCAACTTCAAGATAGGAATCAACAAAAGATAGTTGTATTGTTACTTTAGTAAGTCACTCTAGCATTGCTTAAGGCATTCAGCTGACAGGTGACCAACCTTAAAAAAAAACCAATTCACAACTGAAGGCGATTTTTTTATTTTAGTTTGAGCTTGAGTTGTCCAAAAAAGTGGTCCTAAGCACTTCGGAGCTCCGAGTCCATGTGTGCACGATTAGAGCGCACTTCATCAGCTCAGCATGAATTGACTAACAGTCCTTAGCAAAGCATGAATCTTTGTTTAATTTGAGACTTTATTTCCCAATCGAGTTTTATAAATGAATCAGAACACTCCGAGGGCACTCGAGTGTCGTTTTTACCCACGAATTCACTCGTTTCGAACTCCAATGGAACATGTGGGAACCATCTTCTTTATGACGACATGAACACCACCAAATTTTTGTTAGTATATACATATGTATTGCATCAACTGTTGTTTACATTTTTTTTTGTTTCTGCAGACTTTTCTGTACCCGAAATGATATTGGGAAACGAAAAACATTCCAGAAAAACTTACTTCGAACAGGACGAGCATTCTGTACGTCCAATGGAAAACGACATAAGCATGCTCAGATCAGAATGCAGTCAGTTTCTGTTCAGATTTTTGAAAGGTCCTTGGAAAATGTAAACCCAATCAGTCAACTAGTTACATAAAGCACATCCTGATTTGGAGTTCAACATAATACAAGAGGGTTAGATGGGAGCGAATTCGAATTTTATTCAAAAATTAACATTTAATCAAACTTCCTCTATCTATTAAATGTTAAACAACAAATCAGCATTATATCCAGATGTCTTCGACTAGTTTGAACACATTTTTTTGGAGATTTCGAATCAAAATCCATGTCTCCCCTTGCTCACAACCGCGCGAGGCGCATCATCAATATACAGACAAGAATCATTTCATAACTCAGTGTTCATTCCAAGAATATTATAATAAATCATTCACCACCACGACGACAATAAACGCTCAACTGATTAAGTCAGTCACTGGGAATTAACAAAATAAAAAATCGAAAAAGAAGAAAATACTCTTCGTTAAGAAACAACCAGAAAACCAGATTTTCATTGCCGCCGCGCGCAAAAAGAGGCGGCTGCTAACCAGTTCACAGCTGAAGACCAAAAGTGGTTTCATTGTACTTATTCTCATAGGATATGGAAAGAATAGAAGAAAGACACAGCACACCATTCCATATAGTTTTCTCGAGTAATTAAAAGTAAATTAATTTATTGCTGTTGAGCATTTTGTTAATTCTTCTTCTGTGCGCGCGCTTTCGTCTTCGTCTTCGTTGTCTTCTTCACATTGTTGGGAGGAAATTGTTCACATGAACTCGAAAGCGATAGAGTCGTCGGTCGTCGCATCAACCTGTTGTCGCTTCCAACGTGGCTGGCACTGGCACATCATCTTAATGGCTGGTGTAAAGGGGGAAACCACAGTCCATGCATACTTACTGATATGATCCATGTGTGTTGACGCAGCTACCGCCGTGTTTGCAAGGATTTGTAAGGCACTCCTCGACATCCTCGGAACACATCAAACCCTTGAATCCTTTCGGGCAACTGCATTTGAAATTACCGCCCGGAAGTGAGCTACAAGTTCCACCGTTACGACAGGGTGATGATGCGCAGAGGTTTTGTTTTTCACAGTGCTTGCCTGTGAGAGAAAAGTAACGAAGGAAGAGAGAGAAAAAATTAAAATAAAATATCGACAACTATTAATCACAACTCCGAATCTCGGGATGCTGCTTTACTAATTGCCACCCACCTGTATAGCCGTTGGAACACGAGCACGTGTACTCTGACAGCGTCTTCAAGTTGCATGTGCCGCTGTTCAGGCATGGCGATGAATCGCATGCATTCTGCACCGGTATCTCACACAAAGACTCCGTGAAGCCGATGGGACAGTGACACGCAAATCGAGGAGTCCCATCGCGAAACGTTACTTTGCAGGTGCCGCCATTTTGGCATCTGCCTGTGTGGCAGGGATTCGCGTACTCGCAAAAATCACCGACATATCGTGATGTGCAACTGAAATGATAAAAAGGTTTTCGTATTGTAATTACCAATCAAATATGTCTCAATTAATACTGCCAGGCAGATCCTTATTCATACAATACATATCCAAACGAATATGTACATATCTTGCATATATGTTGGAAAAAAAAACAAAAAGAAACGATAGAAGGCAAACGCAAAAATTCCAAAGCGTCTGTTTTCGCGGTTAGGCCACAAGAAGCAAAGGAGAGTCAGACAACTGAACAAGAAACACCGAAGATTGATACATGTAGGTCTATGGACTCATGCGTTTTCTTCGATCCCATCAGGCTTCTTCGTGGTGTTTCTTCAAAAGAGATCAGTTTTTAGTTATGACCGCATTCACCACAAAAAAGTAATTCGATAGAAATGGGGCCATCGGAGGCAACAGTTCGCCAGCATCATGGTAAAAAATTGATCTTTTCATACGAGTATGACTGCGCTACAAAAGTGATCCATCATTTTTCCATTGCCGCTGTATTGTTGAAGTTCAGCAACGTGCTTGTCAATGGACTGACTGCTCCTACAAATTATACGAGTACGACAGCATGTGACGTACGTTTCATTTCTAAGCGCGAAAATTAAATAAGCAAACCGGATGAAATTGTTTACTGTGCGAGTTGTGTCCCACAAGTATTGAATGTCATCAAATTACACGAAAATAATACAACAACAGATAACTACATACAACATACAACATCAATGATGTTCGTAGGGGATAGACGGAAGCAAAGGGTTTTGCAGAGTACGCACGCCGCCGGTACCATTTACTATTTCGTACACTTATCCCACTTTGAATGCGGAGGCGCGCGGAGGATTATGCACTACACACCACATTGCAGCAGAGGATGTGTGTTTTGAAGTAAGTATGTGGCTTTAAAGGAATCAACTCTCACATGACGCTATAAACTCATAAACGGCATAATGAGAGAATTATGTGTAGCTAAGTCATTTCCGCCACGACTTCCGTGCGAGAATTACAATACATTGTACGATCCTTTGGCTAAAGAGTATCCCCACATTGCGTCTACGAGTTGCTGGGAACCAGTACATTGGGACAACATACATTCCCTCCTAGAAGTTGAGACCACAGTAATTGAGGTCTGTGTGAAGGTTGGCAAGCAAAACAAGTCGAGCTAGTTTTAGGACTCTAAGTGGCTACTAGGGCAATACAATTATTTACGATACCGGGAAATCCTATGGGCTTTGTTTAACTACATTTATATCATAGCTGGTTGAACTTCGTAGCCCTTCACGGCTTCAAATTGTCATCAATGACATGTCATTGCGAAAGTTGTTCTCTGTTCCATACTGATCCCATATCCCTTGAGTGGAATCAAGGAATTAATCCTCTCACACTTTTTATCAGAGGCAAATACAAGGTGACACGAGTTACAGAATTGTGTTATATCAAAGTTGATGTGGTCCAACTGCAACCGATCTGGAACACAGGACTCACATAGCCATTGCAAGGATTATAGCGATTATTATAGGTCACTGGCCCGCAGGAACACACGCGTTAGACATTCCATTTGATGTACATTGTCGCAGCTGCAATAATGAGCGAAAGAAACAGAAAGAACAGTGTTTCACCGGTAATAGGGATGGCCAGACATCCCTTTCTAGAGAACAGTAAAACAAACAGAAAAGTTTCAATCATTCTGGAACGAATGGTATCACATCCTACTGAAGTTAACGTGGCATATTGCATTTTTTGTTGAATTATTACCACGATTTGAGCGTTTGATGGTACTACATGCTAAATATAGTGGGCGGTGTTATAGATAAACTGTCCTCCACGAAAACGCCTGCACGAGTGCATGCGCTTAACCCAATTTTCCTCAACTTTTTCGCAAACAAAATCACCGATCACCGATCTTCGACTTCAATAACTTGATTGTTTGGCCAGCTGTGTGGCATGTGGCGTCATCTTCCTGAAACCACATGCGATCCAAGTCATCTACTTTCAATTTGACTTCAAAAAACAGATTACTGATGCTGAGATTGTGAAGAGTGGGGGCCCTCCCAGCAGTCGATTTTGTGACGAAGATCAGTATTTTTGTCGGAACTGACCGTGAACTTTGATAAAAAAAAAGTTGGAACATTTCTGAAGCATGTACGTGTTCATTATTAAATAATAAATGTATGCGAGTTAAAATGTGAAACAAATCGCAGCTAATTTCACACATAGCCGAGAAGCCCTATTGGGGAAATGGGGCGTTCCAATTGAGATACATGTAACTACACGTAGATACATACATCAGTCTATGCTTTTGAAGGTCTCAGCACTGAGAATTAATGAACGTGTATTCGAAAAATAAAATTGTTTGAGTTATCATGCTGTACCATCGTATCGGACGCAATGAAAGCCACCATAGAGGGCAAGGAGATGATTTCCATGCATGTATCACCAAGTCGGAAGAGAAACGTGACTCGAACTCGGAACAAAAGTAATGGAAATGATAAAAAGTGCTCCGACAACGAATCAAGAGCCACCTGTGTTTGCCCCGCAGCATATTCCACTCAAATAATCTGACATCAGCACATATCGCCAGATAAGAAAATTTTGTTCAAACAAGCGGACATCTGCTGCACCCCCCACATTTGTAATTAGCATGCCTTGTTTTCTGCCGACTGCACTACAAAACCAAGGCACCTAGTGTGCGAAATGTCAATTTTTACAACAGCAATAGATACATACGAGTGCAGAAGACAAAAAACCAGAACAAGATACGATACACAACAACGAAACTATGACAAACTGGCAATGATATTGGCGCGATTCGAGTGAAACTATTTCTCACCGTCACCATAATAAAACATGCACACACATTCCATGCGTTGTCCCCCTCCATATCAGCATCCGTCTTGAACACTACATACTCCTTCTGCTCAGCTCAGAGATTTCCTGGTGATTGCTGGATTGCTGCACACGGTAAAACATTTATTGCGATCAATGTGCTCGCAGTATGTGCATATGTACATAGTTGGCACGGTGCAGGGAGGTGGGGAGAGGGCCACCAAACAAACAGCCTTAGATTAAGCACCTGGAGATTTTATGATCTCAGTTAAAGCACCTCTGGCTCTCCAAGATGGATAACAGTGAATGGCGATAGTGTGCTGAGATGGCGGACACTGCAAGCACAAGTTTCAGAAGAACCAACCAACCAACCAGCCAACCGACCGACCGACCGACACAGTGTGCATGTAGAAATGTAAAACGGTTTTTTCATGTTGAATGGCTAAATATTGTATATAGTGTTTGGGTCCACTGTATAGTGTGCCGTAATGACTAACAAGAAGTTGTGTTAATTACAGGCAGCAACTTAAAATAAAAAGTACAACAAAACAAAAAAAAAAAAAAAAAGACTCCAAATGGAACTGAACCAGAGACCCTAGATGGCAAATGGAACGGGAACGGGAAGCGAACAAACGGATCGCGTATATTATTGAATCAACGACATGTAAGGTAAATGGAAAGTTGAAACAGTCATATCCGCAGCAACCAACTTAATGGTTTGTCGGATTGCACTATGGGAATGGAGTTTTGCAGCATCCATCATCACCTTATGAAGTTATGAATGAAATTCCCTTACAACAACGGTGTTTCGAGATATTTTTAAGTTCAATCATACGCCTGGGAAGAGGAGACCAGCAGGCACATCAGCAATTGTGTGATATTTGTATACCTTTGCATTGTTTTCCTTTTTTGCACAACATATCAGCAGTGAGGAAGGTCAAAATTTATATCTGTATACATTTACGTCACCTTTTTGACAGTTTAAATTCAATTGAGCGTCATCTTTGCTTACGTTACACTCTAACCCCTTTCAAATGACAGGCAACTATTGACAACTAAAATTATTTTGCAAAAATATTTTTCTTTGTGGTTTTGTTGTTTGTTTTTGAATAGAAAAGAAATTGGAAAAGTCGCATTCATTGCTAAAATAGCCAATTTTCTAACAAAAGTTGTCACATTTTTACTTTTTGTTGTACAGCGGTTAGCTGTCAAAATCAGGCAAAAGTTCCGCCAAAGTCAAGTCACTTGGGACTGGATAGTACGTTCTGTGCTCTCTAAACGCGAAGTCAAAGTGGAAGCCACGTTTTCGTTTGAATTCTCATGGTTTAGGTTGAAAACTTCAAGCAAACCTTGACAGTATTTTGGCAAACAATCCATTTTCGAATTCTTCCCCTTTACTGGTTAACTCCATAACACACTTTGTGTATTTCATCTTTTCGCCTGAGATGGAAAGAAAATGGTTCAAAGGGCACACTTTTCCAAGAGGTCTTTAGAAAGAATGTTGTCGGATTTTTGAGCTTGAAGGCATTAGGCTGTCATCCCTTGACAGCTGTCAAGTAAAAAAGTGCGGTTCAAGAAAATAGTGTAAGATTGGTATCAGATATCGTGTTCCAGAAGTATGTTGGTAGTCTTTTCGGAAAATGCATATTTTACTAATTTGAAATGAAACCTTTTAGTGGCAAAGCCTATGGAAAGGGTAGATAGTAATCCATCCTGTCAACCATGCGTTTTCGATGGTTTCCTCTTTATTTCACGAATAACTTGATCAATACTGTTCTCGAGTGTCTGGATCGCTCGATCTTCAATGCCACCACACAAATTCAAACGTCGTCCAATAGCAACTCAAAAAATTATATGATTCGGCTACCTATCGCTTGTTTTATGTGAAATAAAGTAAGAGTATGTAGAGCCTTTGAAATGCTCGGTTTCATTTCTTTCTTGTTTTGATGCAATTTGAAGTATAATCATTTATTGAGTGTCAACAAGACCAATTCCAGTAGATGTCACTTTGTTTCGAAAAGACGACTTAAAAAACAATGTCGTGCAATAGTTTCGAGTCCACATCGAGTGCAATAGTTTCAATTGTAAGAATACTTGACTTTCTGGTAATAAGATCTTCCCAATAGTTACAACTATTATATGATCAAACTACGATGTCTTGTGGCATTCATATATGTAGTTACACCACTCCTCGGTTACACAGAGGTCGCCTCTATTTTTAGTTGGCCAAATGTGAGAAGCTGTATATGAAAACTGTCAAAAGGCTCCCAATTTAACCATAATTAAGGCAAAATGTCTCCCTTGGGGCACGAGTGAACCCAAGCCCAACCTCAATTAATGCAGTGGTCGCGCTGTTGTTGGGAAGAGAAACTCCAACTCCGACTCCAACGCCAAAGAAAGAGGCACAGCGTTCGTTTTTTTTTTTTTTTGGTTTTCTTTGGTTTTGTAGCAGAAATGATGCCCAAGATGCCCGTTTCAGCATCCCCAATGATACTCATCTTGAATCCAACTATCGCTCCGTATATCTACCATGACTAAGTAGAGCCGGTAGTATATGCGAAACCGAAATCGAACTCATGTTGAATTTCAATTAGTCGTCGTTCTTTCCAACTTCATAAGGATAGCAGCAGGCAGCAGAGAAAGAGGTATCACGATCCCAAGGTAGAGATACTGAGCAGCCTTCCTCTGCCTACACTCTCACTCGGCAGCAGTAGTTGCTGCAGTGAATACCCTGTGAAGAGTGTATACTCCCAATATGGGACCCAGTTGGAATGCAGCTTGTGCTAGGAGACGATCATGACCGGCTCTTTAGCGCTCACAACCAGTAGTTGTGCAAACCCTGGACCAAAATGCTGCAACTCCTCGCCTGGTTGGCTGACTATCTGGCTGGCTGGTTGGTTGGTTGACTAGCTGCTGCTGGCTCTTAGGCCATCATAAAAAAGTGAAGCCGACAAAAGACATTATGTTGGAAATAATTTTTCTCACATTCTCGACTAGAAGACCAAAAGGGAATTCGTTTCTGATGGCGTGTTTATCAACGGAATACCAGGCGCTGAATAACCGTACCACTGTGCTGCAGCTCCAGCCCATTGAAATGAAACTCAGGAAACTCAGTGTGCCATTGCAACAACAACGACAATTCCACTGACTGACTGAGTAAACAAAAGACTAATGCCGATGTACACTTGTGGAAATGCTAATGGAAATTCACCATTAATCTTATTGCAAGCATTATGATTATTTCCATCTGGATTGGAGTGGAGTGGAGTGGAGCTGGCTCTACTACTCCTTTGCACACCACACAACAATTGACTTGATTAAGGGAATTATACACAGTTGCCAATCAGGCAAAAAGGAGTACTTGCACGCCTGTTGCATGTGGCATCGATGAGGTCTCGGGATCAAACGAGAACCAAAACAGCGCAAGATTAGTTGTAATCGCACTTCCATTCGCGCACGTCATGCAGCGATGCGGTCTAGTTTGAACATCCAAATGTACCTAGTATTGTATGTATGAAGCGCATGCCGTTGCATCAGAAACATAATTTTTATTTCGACAATACGACGGAGATAAGCATTGGAATTGGAAACCTTAATTTACATGGAAATCAGTTCGTTTTCTTGATTAGCTATCAGCTTATGTTTTGTTGATCCAAATTTGAGATTTATACAAAACTTACAGATACAATGGGCTGCGACGGCTGCATAGATTTCTCATCATCCCACATTTGCCGTATAAATTATACAAATAGTCATTTAGGAATTTTAAAACACAGCAGCACCCACGGATTTTTCGGCTGAGGTTCGTCCGAATCACATGACTGTGAGAATTATCATAAATCGGTTGGTAGTAGTTGCGGCCTGTGGCTCTAATTAACAAATATAAATTTATGAGAGTCAAATTGGAATCTTGGCGATGGCAAGGGGTCTTGGAAGCATATATGTACATGGTAATCAAAATAAATATGTCGTTGGAAAGGATGTAAACAAAGATTTCGATTCCCTTGTTTCTTAATTCGTAATTTACAAAACTTGTGAATAAATAAGTCGAAATGGGTCACAATTAGATCATGTCTCGAGTCGATTTCTCAATTTCTGAATCGTACTCCTTTTATGAAGCAAATTACTATGGCTGGGAGTTTGGGGACCGTCGTCAACTAACACCTACTTTTGTACTTAGTACAGATACTGCATTCCAGCCGAGATGCATTGAAAGCAATTTATTGGGGAAAACCACAAAACAGAGAACTAAGTTCTGCGACGTCAGTGGTTTACAGGAAGCAGTTGAGTTTTTGAACTTGTTTTTTGCATTTGTTTGAGGTTTCAAGTTGCTCTTTATTTTTTGAAAAAGGACACGTTTCAACAACGTGCGCAATTAATTCAAACTCAGCTTTAAAAACATTGCTTTGGCAGTCTCGGATGTTAGTTCTTGTGAATTGGATTCAGCATTCAGTGGATTAGAGCCCATTTCTCGGCCCAATTCTATAGGAAACCATGACATGCACTAGGACGAATTGGTTGAGCTGTCTTCTGGAGAAGATTCTCTCAGGATCACGAAGGGCGGACTATGGTGCGTAACCTATACCTATACCCATTCGGTCCTCCCTTATTACTATTAGTACTGTGTGTTGCAAGTGAGGCGGAATGTTAGTCTTTCTCTCATTGAACCTACAAGTGTAGTGGTTGTGGCCAGCAGCCACTTCATCTATGGACCTAAAGGTTAAATATTTATCAGTTTGTGACTTGTTTACTGGGAGTTTAATCTGTTGCACTCCTATACGCATGTAATGTATCACGTTTGCCGGTCTGGCAAAGGATTTCCTTAGCTATTCACGAAGATGAACAGAAGACAGAATTACATTAAAGAAAACCCCTTTAACCACTGCAATGTCCAAGGATCCAACAAAGTGGGTAATACCACAAATCTTGATAGCATTTTCCTCAGCAGTTGCAAAGTCGTCGTACTAGAATCTTTTGAAAATAAAATCTAGCTTCAACGGAAGCAAATGAAAACCTGTCCTTGACGATGATTTTGCTATGTTTACACAGAATGCAAACGGCCTTCCATGTTATCAATTCCATGGAATGCAATCCACCAATGATTAGAAAAAAACCAACCACATCCTTTCTACGAAAGACCACAGTGGATACGTTATGAAAAAAAAAAACACGTTATCAGAGGAAACGACATTTAGATAGTAGATTACGTTTAAAGGCCGCGAATTTATGAATTAAACGAATTGTTACCTTAGCTTAAAGTTTGTAAGCACACTTATGCCTATTTAACTAACATTTGAGGTTAGGTTGGATCATGTTGATTGTACAATAGATTGCGCCAAGCTGAAACGACATGTTACTATGTATGTGCGTCGATATGCTCATCGAAAGGTAGTCCGTAGTCCTTCCAATGACGTTATACGACACGTAATTCGACGGGCATTCGACAATAGCATGCAATCTTGACAGTTGGCGGTACCAGTCTCATATGGTCTTGACGTTTCTGTCATATGGTTACATCCTTCAAAACCATGACACACACAATTTAGACGGATATGTCATACCGTTTGTATTTAACAGCCATTTAGGTAATTCTGAATCCAAAACGGTTACAAACATGGTTTTGACACTCTCAAGCGCAATCTGAACTAATTTCTTCGTCTTTTTCTAACTGTTGATAAAACTTGAATCCATTACTATACGTCAGCAATGAAAGAGCAGTCTAAACAATATATTTCTGCTAACGAACTACCTCCAAAGAAGGCCAATAGCCGAAGAAGTCATGGTCACCTTTCTTTGAGACTCACAGGAAATAATTTACATGGATTTTTTGGAAGAATTTTTTGGACAGATTCAAGGAGAAATTAATAAAAATGTATCCTTGTTTGACCCCGGGTCACACTAACGTCATCGTAACAATGAAACTGAACGACATGCACTACGAATTTTAAGACTGTATTTCTAACAAAACGACGTACTACTTCGAGTCGACTCAACTCGGTGAAAGTTACTTTCATGTGGAGGGCTAAAGGACTTACTGGCAACACCTACCTACAATGCGAAACAAAATACCTTTAGATGAACGCAGTCACTCCATGACTCGTAACGATACCTTACTCCTTTTTGTAACGGAATTCTTTATTGAATAATTATGTACCTAATGACGGATCCCATTGGATATGATCATCGTCCCTTCGAACACGTCAACTCAATCAAACAAAACCTGGTTGCGCCTGCGAACCGCTATACATTCTTACACCTCTTTACGCCAGCCTGCCTCCAGAATAGTTAATTAAAGTAATTGCATTATTTCGTACCTACGAGTATATTATTCCCTTTAATACTAAAAACAAATAAAAGAATTACGAATGAAAGTCCAAAACGGAAAAAGAGAAACAAAGGTGTACACACCAAAGAAGACAATACAAAAATATGTATACAAACACACATTTGGAAACAACCGAGCGTCTGTCTACCTAGGCTCTTACATGCCACAATACAGACTCAGCACAAAGCAATAAAAAAGATGATAAATATTTTATGCATCAGCATTAGAGAGCAAGAGAGCCCAGGGTGGAACTGCCACGTTGCCAGGTTTCAGCACAATGGTATCGTCTCGTACCTACAAACGAAAGAAAGGCCCTACAACGGAACGCAATTTTAAACTGGAATACCTATAGCTTGGGAAAAATTAAACCCATACTCGTGCGAGGAAAAGGATATTCTCCAAGAAAGACAGCACAGCAGTAACAGCAAACAGAAGAAACCATGTGGGTGTTGAAAAATGAATGCGGGTTTTTGCAAGGATCTCTCCTCTCTCTGCCTTCCAAAAATTCCGTGCTGAACGTGATTGTTATCGTATTTAAGGCATCAAATTAGTGAAAAATCGTCCCCGAAACGAAGATGTCATGGATATTCGTTGGACCTTCACAAAGGAATCGCAAAACGAGTTCCGTTTTTATTCTTTCTCTTTACGGATTCCCTCCCTTTTCCTTGTGCTCTGCTGCGGTCTTTATCGTCGCATATTTTAAGTTGATAAAGGAAAAAAAAAAAGAAAAAGGAAAACGACGACATCTATGACCAATCGTGCTGCAGACTAGTCCTGCCATTCCTCAACTGCGGTTATCGAATAAATTATAAAGTCATACAGGTTTGGAAGATGATTCCGATCATGATGTGTACTCTTCTCCGGCCGAGATGATAAAGCATTGCAATAAGGGAGAACTGCTCATGGAACACGCTACGTATTTCTATTCCAGCCCACATCCGACTTATTTTATGCAGAATCATTCGGCAGAAGACCAACGACCGACCGACCGACCGACGACAACGATTGCTACGACATGATACAAGTCTCTTATGTCCATCCAATAAGACAAGTCTGTCGCCCACGCGCTATTTTCATTCCTTTTCCTTCTTCGGCTTGATGCCAGCGATGCTGCAGCAACCATCATACGAAATTCATGTTCAGCAGATACACTAATAAATAAAACTGAAGCAAGACAGCCGATAGAGACAGTCTACATTCACAGAGGAACACAGTCAGTGAAGTGAAGGAAGGCCCTTGCCTTGCGTAGGAGAACACATTACCTACCTACCATATTTATTAAAGCACATGTGTGCCTCAGACTCTGTCGAATCCGATGCAAGTTCAACTCTTTTCAGGAAGAAATGATGATCAATTATTGATTCCACATAACATGACAGGGCAGAGAGTGAAGGCGCACAAGCAGTTATCTCGATCAAGACCATATATGAGGATGGTGAACACCATAAGGCATCATCATCAAGCTGCAAGCATTACAATCAGATAAGCGCACTGAAAGCCTTATAGCGAAATTAGATATTTATCGGGAGTACTCGTACCAGAAGAAACAGAGAGGAGAGCTTCCAAGGTACATATCTGAGTATATACTTTTTTTCTGACTCCATTTTAGGGCACAGCAGCAGTAACAGCAGCAGCATATGTGCGTTGCTGTTGTCTCCTCCGTCCATCAGTTCACTAAATGAAACTCTCGGCGATTCACCGTCGTCTCTCCCCTCCGTCGAGCACATTCGCATTCGTTTGCCTCCTTTGCTGTTCCAGCACAGCGTCTCATGTAATTTAACGAACTAAAATGAATAATCGTAGTTTTATTGTACAAAAGCTGATTGTTGGTGCGACTGCATCCATTGACATGGCACATGTAATGACAGTCCGCCACAGTACAGGCACACTAATGCACTTTATGTTATTTGACTCATTCGTTTAGTGCAGCTAGGAACACAGGGACACAATGACAGCCTTTGGATGGCTCGATTCTCTACAGATACGCTTCCAATCTTCGATTGCATGTAGGGAAATAGCGACTCCTGAGATTTGCTTCAATTTGGTTCGATCTTTCTCGTTATTACTGCTGTGGGCGCCCGATAACGTGGTGAATTTACTTCACAGCATTCACAGGCACTCCATATATAATTTTAATGACCTAATTTGACCTACATATGAATTGATCCGTACTAGTGTTATCGATGGAGCTATCGAATTGCTTTCTAACCGGAAATTAACTTCTAATTAACGTCTCCTCTAGATGAGGAGTTCTGCTTGTACAACAGATTATGAGTGCCTATGACAAGAGTCAAAGGGACAAAGACTTTGAATTCATTTTATCTGTCAGTCAGACGTCCGACGGCACACTGATACGAGAACAGCGTGGAAAATCCTGAGAAACTTCCAAATCTACTTGTAAGGCGGGTTCCACAATGCGACCTTTGAATGGATGTGTGACTCGGTTAGACATTCGTAATATGGATCAGGACAGGATTGACAGACTGGATTTTTTTGACATTCTCGTGTTCAGATTGTTGGTCCTATCTGAACACTTCCTTGATTTTTTTGACGTATTGGTGCTTGGCGGCAAAAGAAATTGGTTAGGTGTTGATGCTATTTACAGCAAGTTAATAGTTTACTTCGTGCATTTTTTTATTTTTTGTTAATTTTTCACCCTTTTGTCGAGTGACAGCGATTGAGATTTCCAAACGTCAAAGAGAGATGTCCCCTCTCCATTTCCCTCGACTGTAAACGTCAAAAATATCCAGACCGTCATTTGACAGTTTCTAGACTTTTGGCTGTAGATATCATAGCATTTTGACAGGTAATGAGAATGAGATGCTTGATCATTGACGATTGATTGACGTTTCTTACAAAAATAATTGTTTATGGCACTTCATCTTCAGAATGAAGTAAGAAATTGCCGCCATCCCTACTGTCCCTCAGCAGAAAAGGTAGGATGCCAACTTTTTGGCCTCTTTACGGGACACTTTTCTGTTTAGAGACACCACTGTAAGCAACGCCTATCAAAAGGCCGTCAAAAATTATTTCCAATTGCTCCATGGCCATTCAAAGCCTTACACTATTGCAAAAGGTTTCCCGGAAAACCACCAGTCAAAACTTTGCCAATCATTGACTTTTGCAATCGCCAACCTTAGGTTCACGAAAAATAAAGAAAAATTTATGAATTGGCCTTGCTAAACTGACGTTCACTATCTCTTAGACTATGCGCCACTTATAACACAAGTTAACATGCAGTTTCTATCGGCTAAGCATCGAGTATAAATGCCTTTAATAGTCCGCTTTGATTGTAAACTGACATAAGCACCGGTTTTCAGAGACCATATTCGAATGCACAAAAAGACATAAAAAGAGTGCAATACCAATGCGGAAATTATTGACGCAATTATACTGTATCGATCAACATCAACATTCGGTCCCACGTTAACCTTTCTCCTTCATGCACCAACCTACTCTACAGATCATGGCAAATTTGAATAGAAAACCATAATGCAAACAGAAAGCGAAATATCCCCCCCGATAGCAGGGTACTTGTAGAATACTTAGTCATTACATGGCCATAATTGTTTGGACGCCGCCGTAACGACATATAGTTCAGAGTCGACTAACCTTAACAAAACGAACTAACGAAAATGTGGAAGAGACCTCATACTCGAGCAAGAAATGGCGCTCACTTATCGATTCCCATTGTGCGCGCTGAGATTGTTTTGCTTCTCCTCGACCTCCTTCTTCTTCGTCTCCTTCTCCTTCTCCTTCTCCTTCTCTTCCCATGATGAAGTTGGACCCTGCAGGCTAAAAGAGATCTGGTTTCGGGTTCGGCCATACATTGTTAATTCTCAATGGGCAATTGCTGCAAATGATCGTGGTTCAGTTTGGGAGGTTTGCTGGAGTATGCTGAAACTGGATTACAAGTCGAAGGGGGAACAGCGACGCGACGACGATTTGGTGAGAAGTGATTCTCATACTGCGCCAAGTACATATTTTGCCACTCTGTACATTTGGGTTACTTGGTTTCTTGCTATTGATATACCCTCAAAATCTTTTCGTGTGCGCGCACCTACACTGTTTTTATATTATTTTTATTTTTTGTAACACTTTTCTATGACTCTTGAGAGTCCTCTGCAATGAGGTTCTAAATCGCTTTTCTATTACCTATTGGTTGCCTTGAGGAGCGACGACTTAAGTGTCTTCACTGATACCTACTACTTCTTCTAAACTCGATCGTAATTGGCTCTTATTTTCGTTCTTCGTTCACATAAGCATCGCGTCATCGTTATTGTTTCACTGCGTGATCATTCCATATAGGGAAACCTTTACACGCATGCAGGAATGTGTAATTAGGCGCACTGCAAGGACCCTTCCCTTGTTTTTAACATCAACTTTTGACAGTATTCAAAATTTGTCATCCCTTTGTGATCTGAATACAAATGTGTTGCTGGCTTCACTCGAATTAGCATTCCTAACGAGTTTGTGCGATTTTGCTTTCTTTTCTTGTTCAAAATTTTTATTATATTTTACTACATAGATGCTATCGGAGAAACAACTTATGAAAAAAAACTACAAAACTACGTTCACATGCTTTCTTCCGGACCTCAAGACATTTGTTTTAAAGTTTGATTAAATAAATCACCAATTAATATTTAAAATATTCAAATTAAATCGATTTTATTGCTCCCCTCATCTGACATTTGAAATTACTTGTCCCGCCCAGTGAGTCGTCGGCTGTTGAACGTTTTCGTTCGTTTTAATGTGAACAGATTAAATAGAACGTGTAACGAAGTCAAGCCACCCATTGGTCGTGAGCTGTGATGCTCGTTTGTTTAAGTAATTCAGCACTTAAGTGGTCTTTGCTGAATTTCAAATGTAATTTTTATGTTTTCTACTCTAAATGGGAGCGTTATTATATCATTAAGTTTAAATATTCAAAATTTTTACAACACTAGTTGGTTGTACACATCCTACTGTGCTTCCTTAGAGGTCCATTTGAAACCGACACTTGGAGTTAGTTTTACTGAAGAAATCTTAAATAAAGTTTACACTTACTTGCAGTAGGGCTGTTTTCCGTTTAACTGTTGAACGCATGTTCCGCCATTTTTGCAGGGCGAGGGAAAGCATGACACAATTCCTGAAACGATCAAAGAAAAAATAATGTAAAAATATCCCATTAAACGTGATAATACATAAATATTGCAATAACTGTGAACAAATCGGAGGCTAGAGGCCTTGAGTGCAGTTCCTGTAAGACCATTCAACTGGTGTTCGATTTAATGGCCAATTCGAATCCAATGCTACGGAGTTCGAACTTCCTTCATTTCATGTTGATGATGCAACCAAGTGTGAAATAGTTATATGTTCGAGACCAAAAAAAGTTGTATTGTGTCTTATAAAAGTTTAAATAAAGTTGCTATACCTCCAGTAATCCAAGGACATATTAAAGAAAATTCTATTAGATCAGTTTTAAGTATTAACTCAAGCGTGAATAAAAAAACTTTAGTGTATCCAACCGAGCTTTAGAAAGACCAAAGAACCGCCGGCTGTGATGCGCTACTCTAGGAGCTATTCAAACTCCTAAGAGGTACTTTGTGCGCTAAATAATCTTCCACGTCTGGGAGGAGATCGTGTATTCTTGATCTAAAATACATGCATACATGTACATAAAGGTATGTTATGATCGAAAAGTCAAACTAAAAAATGTTAGAAGTTTCCAAACGCATCCCAAATGTTATCGATGTAAATTTTTCGATCCATTCATTTGACATTTGAGGCCAACGAAATGCGTCGATCCGTTGCAGCGTCGACTTTAGTTGACAGCTAGGTAGAATAGACACATTCTTACGAAAAGTGGCCAATAACCAAAGGATGTATGAAGTTGGAGGGTAAAACTAAGTGTACTTTCTACGTTTTTAGTCCGTTGACCCATTTGACAATTCAGACATTTACGCATTGAAGTTCACACATACACATGTTGAGTGGAATTCATTGGCAGAAGCATTGAGAAAGTACTGAGAAACTGTCATTGTCTCTCAAACGCTCTGATCTTTCTGGCAATACCTGAACATGAATCTGTTCTCGTACTTTCTGCACCAGAGGTCGTAGATCGTGAAATTTCAAGGAGTGCGGATAAGATTCTCAGAGAGAGGTAGAATCACAATAAAGTAAACGAATGCGCAAGCTATAAAATTTGCCCACTTTTTAAACGTCAAATGGAAATGAAGACAAATACACAAACAGCAAAAATGTTCGCACAGGTATTTGAAAGATTTGACAGATTTCATAAATCAGTGCACAGAAATTTCCTGAACTAAAGTTCATAGGATGGAAAAATTTATAACTCGAAAAATTGTTGTTTTGGGAGAGTACGCGAACAGACCTAATGTCAACCTTCAATAGCCGGTTTCTTTGTGCCTTTAGGTCTTAAAAAGGTATAGTTTTAGAGTAGTGCCACCACATTGAAACATTTTTGCAGTCAGACATCCTTTGACGTGATGTGTAAACGTCATTTTTCTGCAATATCTGGCAGATCATTGAAACAACTATTTTCACAAATCTGGGAAAAAGATTTGTCTTCGACTTTAAAGTTGATTCCTATCATTCATCAACTTTAAGCTGAATTTGATTAACTTCAAGCCGAGCTTGATAGATCCAATACGGATACCACATTTTGACAAGAAGGTGCATAAGCATACAGACATACATAGGTCTGTTCCCTTACTTTCTGCACTAAAAATCGTAAAGAGAGGTAAAAATACGAAAAAGTTGACGGTAAGGGGACAGACCTTATGTGATTCCTTTAATATGAGCTAAAGTTGATAGTGCAGTGGCAGTTTTTGGACAGGAAGACAAATTGTAACTCCATACAGCTCTGGTGTACATGATTACTGAACTTATCGTTCAGGATCAGAGAAGAAGAAGAGCATATTATAGGTATAAGTTTATTGACCTAAGCGGAAACTCGTTAAGTAAGCAATTGGTTATACAAAAGGGATAAATGGGAACCATATCTAATTTTAAAAACTCCATACTAAGGCAGAACATTTAGTTTAAACAGACAAATAAATTATCGTGATATGGTCTTGGAACACTGGAAGTTTAAAAGCATGTGCCAGGAGATGTGACATATCGCAAGGAGCAAATGAAGTAAAAGTTGGTAAGATTCACCACGAAAAGAGTACATGCCCACTGTTATTATTGTTTGTTAAAATTAACGTAATAATTGGTGCTAGTGTTGTCGTTTCTCGAATAAGACTGGGGCAATACAACAATGACAGCTGTCAGTTAAAGATATTAATGGGTAACTCATGGTATTTACAAATGATTTTGGTATTATGATCAAAGTATATGGCTTTATACATATGTATGTAAGATATACAAATTATATATGTATAATTTTTGTACCTGACAGTTTACCATTTCAAGTATACTTTCAAAATGAAAATGGAACAAAAATTAATGGAGGTAGAAGTCAAACTTATCACATCTATGCCAACGTAATTTACTCGCGAAATTCAAATGTCACATTTGACAGTCCTCAATCTGTTTCAAGCTTAAGTATTTCACGATAGGCAATTACACTTCGAATTTATTCAAACAATGTTGCTGTACACATTGCTGAATTGAAAGCACTCCACTCATATTGGGTTTCACGATATGTCGTTCTTTTCAGGAAAAAATTATGCAAAAAGCTCATTTCATAATTCCTCCTTGCGAAAGCACTATTTTTCACACCTCAGCCTGACAAAAAACGAAAAAAAAAAAATTGAAAAATTGAATAACTGCAAGAGAGTCGTGAATGAAATGTCTCAGTGTAGCTGCCAAATGAAATCAAAACAAAAACAACGACATATTATAATAGAATCACTGCACGAAGGTGCTCAGGTAAGCTTGGCTTCTTTTTTTTTTTGTCGTTTTTTCACCATCTTTTCTGTTGGATGAAATTAATCTTAATGAATGAATGAATGGAAACAAAAAAAAAATAATATCCCTCCTGGCGTACCTACACAATACAATTGCACGCGACTGATGCAAGCTTGATTGCCCCACAATATGTAAGTATGTACGAATGTTGAATTCTTAAACCGATATCACAACATATCAGTTAACAATCCTACCGCAACTGAGTGAATCTAACGGCCAACTTAACGAGGGAAAGTTCACTGCACCGCGTTAACGCATTAAGTGACCACCGCCACGTCGCATCATTGATGATGATGCTGCATGCCCATCCATGATGCAAGGAAACGCCAAGCAGATAGAACTGAAAGGCGCATGTACACACCACCCTTATAATGTCTGTTATTATGGGTTATGTGCCTACATAATGCTAATGATGCCGTTGCTGTTCTGTTGCTGATGATGATGTTGCTGTTGCTGTACCGGATGAGAGGAATTTATAAATTTCAAGATTGACAGCGACCGCGCCGCATTCGGATTGGTGGGATAGTTATTGATGTTTGCACGGAAGCGACGAAAGAGTTGTTAACTGTCGCCTGTTTATCTTATGTATCTGTTGACCAGGATAACTATACTCGTACAACTTATAAATAATGCAACTAATAGTAAGTAATTGACAAATGTGATTCGAATTTGCCGCTGCTGCGGTAAATTAATCACTCTGATGAACAATTAATTGAGTGTTTACCTAGGTGTCTGTCCAATCATTCATCAGCGTTAATTTGTTCAACTTAATAAGCTTAGGCAACAACGTGAACGCACTGATATCCGAGTTGCTGCCCATGGCTAGGCTAGTGAACGTGGTGGTGGTGGCAGCACATTGTTCACGCTCTACTAGTAGAGCTTACCGAATTCAGTTTGCGCGTACATTTTCCAGCTACAAGGGCGAAAAATAGTTTGATGTTTCGCTAAAGGCATCATTTTTCCACCCGGCTGGTGGTGGTATACATACGAACATACATCATATGGTCGATTTGTCACTTTGTGGCTAATAAAATGTCGCTTAATCGAATGTGACATCATCTCTAGCGCGTCCACTAATTGACGAGTGCAAAATCTTATGTGGTGTTCTATGCTTAGGTTTTCATTGTGAATTTCAAGAAATAAAGGGAATTTCGTCTCCTTATTCCTGCGGCTATGCCATTGCCATTCGATCGAGAAAAAAAAACACCAAAGAAACAGCATCGGGCAACTTGTCTAATTGAGGTCAATTAGCTTGGATAACAACGATCTCTCTCTCCATCATCGGGCACTCGGAGAGACTCACCACTTTGGCTGTCGCTTAAATTGACATATCATAATAATTACGCATGCCAAGTGATGCGTCACGTAAACTAGAGTGCTTCCTCAGGTCTCTTTATTTCTTCTCTTTCCCTCTTCTAGAGTATTTGCAGGTTTTTTTTGTATGTTAAAGAGTTTGGAAATGGAGAAGTACATTCGGACTCTAGTTTATACTCATTATTCAAAATCACAAATAAAGGGCATTGTTTTGGTTTTGAATTCCCATTTCTATGGCAATGACTTGAGTGCAGGTACATGTGTCTCGTAGGTACAATGGTTAAGCGCTTGAGTTTGAAACGACGGCGTTATTAGTTCTGTGTTCTGAGTTCAGCTTTTGGTTGTATAGTTTGCAATGAGATTATGGTTAGTAGCCATGAAAGAGTGAAAACATAGATTAAAAACTGAAAAATTCACAAATAAACAGTGAAAAGCGTTAACTTTCTGTAAAAAGAGTTTTTTTGTTCAATCCTAACCAGGACCGAGGAAGTGTTCAAATAGGACTAACAATCTGAATACGCGAATGTCAAACAGATCTCGTCCGTCAATCCTACGTGAGCAAGGTCTTATGACTTACTGTCATAACAGCCAGTTTCAGGTAGCTCTTCAGTATGTAGAAACCGCCCATGGAAAAAAATAAGCTAAATAACATCTGCTCGCGGTATTGCATCAAAGATAAACTGAAAGATGTCCTGACAGTCCTAAGCAGTTCGTGTGATATCGAGCCGATGTCTCGATAGTTCACAAGAAGTTTGCTTCGCACTGATGGAACTATGAACAAGGAGGCTACGATTATTCGGGTATTGCATGGTCATGCAACAGGACAAAGATCACAAATCATAGTACCAAGTTTTGCAGGAGTTTTCTCAAGAATGTAAGTAAAAAACCTTTTAGAAAACATTGTGTAGTCGTTATAATCACCTGATCTTAACTTTATAAAGCTTCTATCGGAAGTGCTGGATAGAGGAGTTTGTGAACAATGTTCGTCTTTAAAAGAGGAAATGTTGACGTAAATCATTCGGTCGAAATTATTGAAGAAGTGTCCACCTAAATGCAACCTTCTACGGACGGACAGAGCCTGCGATGTACAGAGAAGTTAAAGTCCCACCAAATATAATCAGCAAATGTATTGCCCGAACGCTAAGATTCGATTACATTTGTTGGTACATTTGTTGACAGTGATGCTAACGCTTAATTTACACCATTTGTGTTCACTAGTTTTGGAAGAGAGTTCCCTTCGTGCTTCCTTCGGAACTATTTAGGTTCTATTTATTTTGATGATAGCTTTGAGAAGGATGTGAATGATGGGTGTCCTGGAAACCAGTTGACAGATTTTTGTGGACCGAAAGGTTATTAAGTGATTAAGTGGGGTCAAACTTTTCTACCACTTCTGTTGAAGGAGGGAAAAAAGACAACAAACTGGGCTGTAGAGGAACGATGAGTTGACGGAGGGTTTGATTAATAGGTTTGTGCACATACTAAACTACTTTCAAACATTCCGGAGACCATAACCAATGCGGTTAGAGACACTTGGCCCCATCGTAGTGTAAGAAAACAGTAGGCGGGAACCGATGGTAGACATATCTAAGTATTTGATTTACAATTCATTAACGTTTTTCCTTCAATTTCACTTCGAAAACTGTACCTTAGACTGGAGAACACGAGAGGTGGAACCGTGAAATCGCGTGACTTGTGCAACTAATAGCTTGACTTTCTCAGTCAATAAGTAGGCGGGTAGTTCTAAGCACAGCAATGTGTCTGAAAATAAAAGCTGCCAATACCTTTTCGGATAGGAGAGATAAATGGCAATTTGTAGAGACAAGTCGCCGTCTATCAGGTGTACAAATGGGAGTATTCGTTTTGCGAATAACAATGCTACAGATGAACAAAAATACATATGTAAACGAGTTACTAGTCTAATTTTAGGATAAATATTTTATTTAGCAAAACTTTAAAGCTAACAATAAACACGTTTGCCAAGTAGCTACTAATCAAGTCGTATTTACGTATGTATTCATCTAGTTAGCGTTTAATTCGGTCAACTTTCGCGCCTAATTAGATTGGATTAAGTGTAAATTGACACCTTAGCATGACAGAAGTTTGCTAATTTGCCTGTCATGTGTAATCGCATAGGTCTCCCTTAACGCCAATCCGATATGAAACATAGTAATCAAACCGACATCCGTTGATGTAAACGCAGTCCTAGTTCTCCCGCCCAACCTAACCGATATCAATCGGTACAAAAGTCATATAAACAATGAAAGCGGTATATATTATTGTTATTATACTGTTAATGTATATATCAATGTTTATTTCACAACTTGAAAAGTGTGGGAACCGATTCGAATTATGTTTTTTTTTTTCTTCTTTTTCTTCTCTGCCTCGCTTTCATGTTATTTTAAGAAACCGCATTCCTCTTCCTCTTTTCTAATCTCTGTACACTTTGGGAACTCGGTGAGTAAAGTTTCTTCGCGTCGCGCACTCCGCGCGCACTGCAAATCTATAATAGCTGATTAGGAAATGATCCCTGAATGAACATGTTTAGATGTGAACAGGCAGCATTTTACAAATTAATGCACGAACCTTGTGGTGATAAGAGACTCTTTGGATTCTTTGTGCCGCGAGCCGATCTCGAACACACATTCCATGGAATCTATCAATATCAATGGCACTTGAAAGAAAGGGCATAGGGATCTATGCAAGCTAGCTGACATCGTAAAGTTTGTAATGATATGCAGCTTGACGACGCAGAGTGCTAAGACGATGATGATGAAGACCATGCATTGAGAGAGTGAAAATGAACCAACTGACTGCCTCAATGAATGCTGTCTGTAAACAAAGTCTGGCCCTTCAAGCGCTAAACGAGTGGGGTCTTGTGTTTTTTTTTTTCTTCTGTTGTCTTCTTTAGAGCTAACCACAGGCCGTACCCTCTTGAACATACGCATACATACAGTACCAATGGGAGAAGGGTTCCATCCGCAATCGTCGATAGCCTACTCCATAATCCTCAAGCACTTGCGGCTTGGTGTTAGCATTAAAAAATATTCGTGGGAATATTCACCCTCATTTCGTGTGTGTGGCGGCGCGCATAACATGTCGCACCACCAAAGTGAAGACACAATTCCGGACGGCCAACCCTTAGTCGCCCATATCCTCGCAATTAGAATGTTTCCGTTCAACCACCAAGTGCGCTGGATGGTACTAAAATGCACTTAAAACGCAAGTGAGCGTATGTAACTCAAAGCAATCCAATAAACCGATGCATACGATGATCATATGAAATTACATACCCGGCGCGCAACTCTCGGTTCGTTTTACCTTTTCCTTAATAGGCTCGCAATTGCGTGTAATTGGACTAGTTTTGCATGGGCATCGTAAGATTTTTATGTTTATTGGACAACTTTTGCTACCACTCGCGGTGCTGCCAGTCGACGGATGATCTTGCAGTTTACAACTTTCCTCATTGATTGCGTCGATCTGTCGGCTGGTCGGTTGGTTATTTAAATCATCTAGTTTAGTTTTGGTATCAGTCCAACAGCACCCGAGTGGTTTTTTAATTGAACTGCTTTTCCACTTCAAGTATGATTTCAAATTTCTTAATCGATCGCAATTACGTAAAACGGACATTAACTGGATGACAGATACTTTGTGTGTCAATTTTAGATCTCTTTGACTTCAAATCAAGGTTATACTAGGTCATCCACCAATCGCAATCACTCCTTTGACAAGCTAGTGCTAGACGAACTGACGCATCTGCACAGATAGTCACAACAATAAAAAAAAAAAAAAAAATGAGCTATTCTCTACTCCATTCCATTACCGGTCTCCCAGGGGAGGAACACGATGGACAGCAAAAGAAGTTACCTTACTCATTTGTGGAGTAGGATCCATCGGTCGGAATTTTTTAACCATTCTTGTTTCCCTTTGGTATGCTTCGTCCAAAAAAGGTAAAATCTGGTTTTATGTTTCCTCAGACTGAAGAAGGTTCGCAAGTGCTTTCTTCTCCTTCTGGTTCATTGGCAACACGGACAGTTCTGATTTCTTTGTTGACGCGCTTCCCTTTGAAGTTTTCCATTTTCAGACTGTGCTCACCACTTCGTCGTTCAGTCGTCGTCGGTGTAAAACTTCACGAAACCAAGAGGATACCATAAAAAAGAAAACAAACATACCTATACATACTACTTAGGTGGATGAAGGCAGGGAAACGCAAAAGACTGCAACTTAGAACGCATACTACTGGAAGAAGAAGAAGAACAACAACAGCAACAACAAGAAGAAGAAGAAGAAGGCTATCATAAGCCTTCTGCGTTGAAGAATATAACAGATGCTTGATTAGCGTAATAATAACTCGATGGACGACGATGAGACGAGCCAGCAGCACCAGTAACATTGGATTCAGGTAGAAAATTTTGTTAGGAATTTTTATCACGATGATGACTAAGTATTATTATAGCCAGAGTGCTACGGAGCAAGATTTTACTTCGCCGCTATGTGTGTAAAGCGATTATTTGCTTTCTTGGAGTTTCTTTGAAATTAAATCATAAAGAAGTTATACTCTCGGGTTGGGCGGGCAGACACGTGAACCTGCAACAAAACCTGATTTACCTGAATCACGTTCATCAATTGAGAATAAGAGGAGGCAGAGGAATAAAGAAAATTCAATCGGAATCGAATGACATGGCTCAGCCAACGAAGAAAAAGGTGTGGTGTCATATGCATTGTGTGACAAAACAGATTTAACACGAATTTTTATTCTTTTTTTCTCCTTTTTTTGGTTCTACGCAATCATTTGTTTGTTGTTGCCCCCTTTTTTTTGTTGTTTTTATTCTCGAACTGCAAGGTTGCAGTCAACAGACAAAGTTGTATCCGAGAACTATTTTTAGACATATCATACCTACACGAAATTGCCACGATTAAAAGGCAATAAGAAGTTAATAGACGTAGGTATGCAAGTTTAAATTAGTTTTCTATTCTTCCATGGTCAACAACCCGTCTTTAGAAGGAAGAAGATCATTATCTTTTACATATGATAACGTCATAGGTAAATTAAACTATCTGCCAGTGGGCACCATCCACAACATCCGATCACACGATGGTTGTTTTTTTTTCTTTTTTGTATGTCTTACCAGGAGATAGAGTTTCAATGAAACACAAATAATTGCAACTGTAGTTGCTTTTGAATTTCAGAAGAGTTCTGAAAGACATATGTAAATATTTATAGTATGGAAATATGACAAACCAGATGTCAGCTTTAGATCTTATTTTACACAACTTTTACTGAATTATGATATATTTTCGTTGTAACAAAAATTGTTGGGTAGAATCGCAAATAACACCAACAAAACTTGGACTATTAAGAACTTTCATCTCGAATTACTAATGAAAGTTCGTTTCCCGACTGTCTAAGGTGGTGAATTTCTACAAAATTTGACGACAAAGTGTGAAATCCTATTCTCTTCACGTGAATGTCAGTCCAAGAAATTAGACAAATTTATGAAGTCTGTCAAAGGTGACATTAGACAAATTTATGAAATCTGTCAAAGGTGACATTTGTGGTTATCAAAAGTCAATTTAGTGTTTATTTTTTCTGACATTAAAAAAGTGGGCATATGGTACAGAAATTTGCCAAACTTTTTTTTTCGAAAAAGTGTGCATATTTCTATTTTATTTAAAAGTACAGACTACCATTACATATGGAACACGGTTTCTGATGAATGTTCTCTTCGGGTTCTCTAATAGTCATGGTTTTCGCGAATAACAACTCTGATATTGTCCTTGAGACTTTGAATCTAGCCTTAAAAAACCTTGAGTCTAGCGGTGTTAAATCTCAAGATCTAAGAGGCGAATCTTCTATAGGTGAGCTACATGATATACCGACCGAACTGTCTTCGTCACGATCTCAGCAGTTTTGTTGTGAATTTTCGCATAAAAGCTGTCAAGAAATGTCAGCATTCATTTCTACAAAAATTCACGAAATTCAGTTCATTTTTTTATGTTTTTTTAAAAGACAGAATTAGGAGAGTTTCAGTGCTAGAAATTGCAAGGCAGTGATTTATAAAATCTGATAAAGCCTTGTATACTGTTGTATACATTCAGATGTGACGTTTAACAAGTGGACAAATTTCGAAGATTCTTCAATTTTTCGTAATTTTCGGAATTTTATGTCCACTCTTTGAAATTTCATAATCTACGAATTTTGGTGCAAAAAGAACGCGAACAGGTCTATTGAGTTTGACATTTAGAACAAAATCTCTTCCTCTTGTCTCTCTCACTACTTTGAAAACGTCAATTACGAATAAAAAAACGCCATCAGTACAAATTGTATTAAGGGAACTTTTTGGATTTTGGACAAGAAACAAAATTTCGTCACACTGCTGACATAAACATCTACGGAAATGCTAAGCCGTGGTACGTACGATTCCTTCAAGTTCCCATTGCGATAAAGTGGGTGTCTTTAAGGGGAAATCCCCCTATTTATTAATTATTGTGCACAGAGAGTAGACTGTCAGATGAGGATTTAAAATAAACAAAGAAATGAATTCGTATACTATACTGTTTTGGGCTTGGGTGCAAGTGCTTCCAAGTTATGTCGAATGGTAGATTGCCAAAACAGATAAAGTCAGTGAAATTAAATGGAGATTCGATTAATGTTATATATGTTTAAAAACATTTTTAGGGCGATGAAGGACAGATCAGAAAACATCATACGGAAGAGACTAAACGATAGCTCCAAAACAGTTGGCATCACTTTTGCTTTTCGAAATCATATAGCGGTGTTTTTATAGAAGTAGCAAATGACAGGGTTGTTGTCATACGAGAATATGGTGGACGCAATTAATATTCAAAAAACTACCAGGAATAGTTGTGCATGACTTTTGGTGGAATCAGTACTTTAAATGTCTCCCAAGTTGTAAACTTTTATTAGCTCTACCTTAAGAGAAATGCATTCCACATCTAAGTACGTGATGGTCGAAGGAACTAACTAAGTGAATAGTTTTGAATTGATAAAAAGATTTACTTATGTACATAGATAGAGGGAACAACATAATGTTTTATGAATTCCATTCAAATAAAGTGTACTTGTTGTTCCAGGTCAATTCCTAGCACATATGTATGTACGTACATACTTCAAAGTGATCATAGCTATGAATATTCATCCCCAAATACAAGATGCAATAGAAAACACAGATGACTTGTTTCGCCTACTCTTCACTTACTTCTTCAACAAAAATTTCATTGACCCTCGCCTTCGTCTCATTTCATAACAGAACCATCATACCTACACATGCTCATGAAAAGGACAATACATAGTAGGTGCGGGGAAAGCCATTCCATTTAGTTTTAATTCCTTCTTCACTTCAGTTAACAGACCACAGTCTCCTTGAAAAACCCCTGAAGAACAAAATGTAAATATGAATGCACCTAAATGCAACACACAGGAGGCAATGTCTTCTTCCCTTTTGTATGTAACAACGAATGCCTACACACGCACACACTTCAGAACTATATTTACAAAAAAGAGAAACAAGAAAAGAGGGTGAAAAACAAGGAGAGAGAAAAAGGATGGGATGGCATGGGATGTGAATGTGAAAGGTTCTGGTAATTCGATCTTGTGTGCATTCAGGGACAATATGGATTCCGTTTTCGGGTGTACAGTGTACATACACGCAGCTGTCATTTTTTCGCCCTTAAATCGATACAATAAGCTGAAACGAGAAGGAGGCAAGAAAAACAGGGACCAGAAGGGAACCAAAAGCAAACTATCCAGACGACCTGTTGTTTCGAATACTAGCTATGTATACCTTTGGCACATCGAGCGAACTTTTCTGGTTATAAAGGTACTCACAGTTTTGCCAATGGTATATCTTTCCATTCATCTTGTTCGAAATCCGTTTAGTAATCGTTAACAACATGGAATTTAATAGGAGGACATTTGCTACCGGTTCGTTCCACCATCCGCGATCTACCAATTATGACTTAAGTTTAATGAGTGGATGCACGAGTTGGGTGTTGTACGAGGAGCTACAGTGCACAGTGCACAGTAGTCCACAGGCAGGTAGGTACTGCAAACACAGGAGACACAATAGATTCCAAATGGGAGATAGTTGGAGGAGCTGCGCACACGGATAATTGTGGGAAGCGCATTAATCCACCTTAATCTCGACCTAATAACCACGGAGAACCTCTGCACTGGATTCTCCCATCTGGTATTTTGTTAGCAATTTTAATTGGTTGAACTTTCAAGGTAGGACCAACTGACTTCGTAAATATTTGCTCGAACATTCATGATTTCCGTATATGAAGGAATTTTTTCCCATTAAAAATACCTTTCAATAAGTGTCATTGTTTAGAAATTGCAAACAGACATAACCTCAAACATGGCACACGTATGTTTATCGCCCCGCTTCACTGTGCAGTATGTGGCATAAAGGTTTTCGTGAAAAAAAGAAGTGATAACGACACATTCGGCTCGCTTGCTTGTTTGGACAATGATAAGGTCTTTGAATCCCCCTCAGACATACATACATATATGTTTACTTAGTTTCATCTTCAAAAAGTTGTTTACCGTTCAATGAGAATGGTTGTGTTGGGCGTTCAGACGATTACAGGCGGTATGTAGACACAGATAATCGCCCGCATGTTAATTTGTGATTCACGTCGCTTTTTTTTTTAAAGTGTCCCACTGTGTTAGCTTAACAAATGGTCAATATGACTTTTACTTAGGCATTGAGAACTTTTAAGACATTCGCTTGTTCAAATTCATACATATCTTCGTGGCTTATTAAATATTTCTTCGGAAATGGTTCTACAAACGAATGTATGAGCTGTTTGGCATACAACGGTGTTGGGACAGTCAACCATATAGTTTCAGTATAGACCCAGTTTTACGTAGAAGAGAAGTCATTTCCATGACATACGCGATATAACAAGTTGCAGGCAAAGACAGGCAGATGAAATAGATTTCTAATACTTCTCAGTAAAAACTCCTTGAATCTTGAATTTTTGGAGGTTACTTTGGGAAATATTTTACGGGAAGTTACTTCACATGGGAATTTATTCCACCTCTAGTTTATTTTCTTTTTTCTAGTGGGAAATTGTTTAACATGAAATTCGGTGGAATAATTTCCCATTTGATGAATTATTATTTTCAATTTCATGAAAGTCTGAGGATTGACAGTGGGATGAAGAAAAGGGTGAAATTATGAAGCGAATCAAATAAAATAAGCCAAATTTGCTTATAGGCGCCTCTCTGACAGTTGTTGACATACCCTGACGCCATAACAACTTTCACAGTAGTACACAGTAACGTATTTACTCAGTCTGAGTCAAAGACAAAGAAAATTCTTCCAACTTTGTGAACAACATAAATATTTACAGTTCTATGATAATAATATTGAAACAACATCAAACAATTACTAGAAAGAAGTGATTTATTTGCCCAATCTAAGCGGGAAATTACTACGCATTTTTAAAGTGAACTAATTGCCTACTAGAGGTGGAATAATTTCCCTGCGGCTATTTTGTCTTCTTAAACTTCTTCGTTCATCCGTTTAAGAATTTAACCATCGACAGACAATAACCTTCGTCAAATATCTTATGCTATTTGGGATAGAAAGACCTCAAATGGAAGAAAAAAACATTATTCATACAATTATGACAATAGCAATGCTTCCTCGAGTTTTGGACAATTTTAGGGTAATGGACTTCTTTCCTTGGAGCTACTGAAAGAGTTATTTTATGCCAATAGTGCTCAAGTGATTGTACAGCTAACGGCATATATGTACAATGACAGATAAATCGCTCCTTTATACTTGAATCTATGCGAATGCAGACACATGAAATATTACCTACTTTGTGAGTCAGTCAGTCAGATATGCGATGTATGTAGAATGATAACATAAAAATTAGAAGACACTAAGAAATTCCAAAACCGACAGAAGACATTTGAACCACAAATCTTTTCAGTAGAATTTAATATTTAATTCAACATATTGGTTAAGGAATGCGCTCGTCCCGTACACTTTTTTAACAAGTCCGTAACCCAAATAATATGTGAAAATTATGTAAAATTGTAAATCCAATTGAAAATTGAGAATATTGTCAAAAGAAGTCTTCGAATACAAGCAGCATGTACAAAAATTTGCTATAAATATGTTGAAGAACTCCTGGAATTAACCCGCCAAGTCGAACATTATTCCCTTAATTTCTGGACTTAAAATTGTACAATCAATCAATGTTGAAAACTCCATGCAAGTTAGGGAAAGCATAAACCAACAAAACCTAAGCACAACTAAAATGTCATGTGTACACAAAAACAAACTTGAAATCTTCAAAAATATGTCTCTAAACTAAATGAAGATGAAATCCTCAAACTTGATTACTGGGAGAAATAAAAATGTCTGCACAACTTAAGGTGTCAATTGATTGAATAGTCCTTTTGACAGATCGTACAGTTCTACCTCGAGAAATCTGTTGGGTAAACACATTTGTAAGTTCTAGCAGCTTGACACAAGAGTGTCCTCTTTATTTTAGAATATTTTGTGTTAAGGACTGAGTTGGACTTTAGATTTTCTCGCATTCTTCTGAATTATTTTCATATTTCAGCAGATCGCTAGGATTTCGGTAACTCAAGTACAAAATCGTTTCTGTTTAGATAAAATTGTCTTTCTACCTTACAAAGTCTATTTAGATGGAATAATTATAGCAATAATTTCAATTGGAATGTTTTGAGAAGATTTCGAAAGAAAAGGGCCGTCAATATTGGAGATAAACTAAGATGTGATGCCCTTATGTCCTTTCGTCTCTATTTAACATCAATCACCTCAGTGGAGTGTTAGGATCCACAACGAAACCCCTGTCATAGAAAATAACAACAGTGCACGTACGAGTGCGAGTGCTCCCATCTCCCTTACATTTTATTAAACATCGAACCCAGAACCATATCTCCGCCGAGGAATATGAACGAAACTCGAAACATAAAAACTCCTACCACCGCAGTGGTGAAGGAAGGCAAACACACAAAACGAACACCTGTCCCTAATCAGAATTGTAACTGCTCCCTCAGGCATTATGGGTTCGGAAATAAACTTATTGTAACGGTTTTCTTACAAAAATTATGTCCCAAATCATCCATTGACGTAATAATAATTAAAAGAACGCTTCTTGCGATTTTTTAATATTTCATTTCCATTCCTTTTGGTTCTTTTGACGATCATCGACAACTTCGTCCAACACATCTTCAGAAGAACAAACCATTTTTTGTTTTTTTTTTTTTGCATTCAACTACACATTGTCTCTGTCGCACACACCCAAAGGAAACTGGTTTAGGACCTCCAAACGAATGCGGCAAGACAGAGACGAAAGATACAAAATACTCGACGACGAGGAGAAAAATCAAAATGGTGATATGGCCGCAGGAACATACACTTTTTTTCCTTTACATAGAGAGATGGCTTATATGGTAGGTAAGGTAGGTACATATTTCGATTTACATACCTTCGGCCCTGCAAATAATCCCAAATAAGAAAAAGGTGAGTAATAATGTTTTAATCCAAAATGTATCCGATTTGGCTGAGTTCCCGGCCAGTAACCACATTGTAATCCAGAGTTTTTATGTTGAACACTTTGGGTCACTTCCGTGCGCTGAGTGCTTTGCTCTGGCTGGAGAGTGCTTCTGCTGTTATTTTATTTCTGTTAAACATTCACATTTAAGCACTAAAATACTGGAAGCCACCACAGACGAACTCATTGGAAATTATTCGAATTTTCCCAAAAAAAAAAAAAATTAAATACGTTTCGATCTTGATTCAGATCTCCTGCATTCCCGTTTTCGATTTATTTTATTTGAAAAACAATTTTTTTTTTAAAGAGATTTGAATTTAATTCCCGAATTATAGCAATATCCTGTTTTTGTTTGGCACTACTTAGAACTAGAGCACTGAATTATTATTCCAATTTGTGTGTGTGCAGGCTTAGAATTCAACACATACTGTATAACAAAAGGATATTGCACCAACCACCTTACATTCGGATTCAGTTGAATTAATCGCACGCATCCTAATTGTTAGTGAACCACAGCAGTACTGTTTTGTTTATTAGATTATAAACAATTATTGTGTATTTATTATTCACTCACACTCCACTGGTGGATACAGGCAAGAAAAAAAAAGAAGAAAAATAACTCAACTGACAAAAATTCATCCGCGCAGTTGGGCAGCGCATGCGTTTAATTTCGCGTCTCAAACCACTTTACGCGAGAGAGGAGAAATTCAATGGCGGCAGCCGCTTCAAAGTCGATCTCTGAGCTCGGAGCTGAGGAAGTGTTCGATACTCGAACAAGATGGCCGCGTAGTGCGTTTCATGCTGTTGCAGTTGGCTTTATTTGAGAACAGACATGACAGAGGGAGAGCACTACACTCGGCGGAGAATGTTAGAGAGAGGCAATTTCGCTCTGGTGCAAGGTGATCAGACTCACACACATGCCTGCTTGTATGACAGTTTGAAACTAGTTTTTAGTTTTTTTTTTCGATTTGAAATTCGTAATAGCAGGCACAGGAGAGAAATGTAATGCATGGGAGTTTTATCTCAAGCAACTATGTACGCGCGGTGGATTTGGGTAATGGAGGCGTTACACTTGGGCAAATGTTTGAATTTTAATTCAAAAGGAAGAACAGTATTCAGTGATCATTTTAAAAATTAAAATTTTTGTTAAATTGTTTTACAAATTTTTGGGGCAACAGGTCCATAGGGCCTAGCTTCTCACAATCATTCGTGCTGTACGTGTAGTAGACATTCGTATGAACGCACCTTTAAAATTCTTACAAGGACATCACAAAAATAAAACAAAATTTTGGCTGTGACTAGCATACAGTTTTCTGATGTAAAAAAAGCTTTAACTAGATGGACCCGACTATTGTAGCTGCTGGTGACATGATGAAAAGAAGCACAGGGTGGTCAGATTGGAACGCAATCGGGGGCGGAAGAGGTCTGATATGAGGTGCATTCTAACAATATGAAAAGCTTTTCATCTGCTTTATAACCACACGGATGCACTCGGAGGTGTACACAGATATTTTGGAAGAAGTTTTGATATCACAGTTATAAAGCTGCATTGAAGAGGATGTCATTTTTCAGCAGGACAATGCATTCATCCATGTTTCCAGGGCACCAAAAGGTTGGTTTGCGAGCAAAAATATGACTGGGCAGCTTGCAGTCCAGACTGCAATTAAATAGAAAATCTTTGAGGGATTCTCGCCGGGAAAGTTTATGCGAATGGTTTGTAATTGCTTAGAAAAATTACTTAAAAGCAGCCATCCTGCTGGTTATGAATGTGTCAACAACCCAGTGAACCTAATGCCAAATCGAATTGCCAACTCGAAAAATTTTGAAAAATATGAAAAAATGAGAGGTGAGGTCGGTCAAACCCTTTGCTCCGTAGTCCAAATAGCCTCAAAGCTATGACAGTCATGTTTGTGGACTGTCACATGCACTCGGTTTTTGGACGAATGGACGCAACTTTACAAAAAACTTAACCAAAAAAAGTTTAGCGTTTGATCCAGAAGTTGGTGCACTCGGTTGGTCTCTATGTTGCATTTTGGAAGAATTTGGGTACACAGGGTCAGGAGTGAAAAAAACCTCTTGATGCGCATCAATTGCAATATCGTCTCATATCTCCTCTCCCTAAGCGTTTTTGTTCGAATGGACGCAACTTCACAAAAAACTTAACCAAAAACCGTTTAGCGTATGATCTAGACGTTGGTCCACTCGGTTGGTCTCTATGTCGCATTTTGGAAGAAATTGGGTACACAGGGTCAGGAGTGAAAAAATCCTCTTGATGCACCTCCGGTGCAATATCGTCTCATATCTCCTCTCCCTCAGCGTTTTTGGACGAATGGACGCAACTTTACAAAAAACTTAACCAAAAAACGTTTAGCGTATGATCTAGACGTTGGTGCACTCAGTTGGTCTCTATGTCGCATTTTGGAAGAAGTTGGGTTCACAGGGTCAGGAGTGAAAAAATCCTCTTGATGCACTTCAGGTGCAATATCGTCTCATATCTCCTCTCCCTCAGCGTTTTTGGGCGAATGGACGCAACTTTACAAAAAACTTAACCAAAAAACGTTTAGCGTATGATCTAGACGTTGGTGCACTCGGTGGGTCTCTATGTCGCATTTTGGAAGAAGTTGGGTACACAGGGTCAGGAGTGAAAAAATCCTCTTGATGCACTTCAGGTGCAATATCGTCCCATATCTCCTCTCCCTCAGCGTTTTTGGGCGAATGGACGCAACTTTACAAAAAACTTAACTAAAAAACGTTGACGTTGCTGCACTCGGTTGGTCTCTATGTCGCATTTTGGAAGAAGTTGGGTACACAGGGTCAGGAGTGAAAAAATCCTCTTGATGCACTTCCGGTGCAATATCGTCTCATATCTCCTCTCCGTAAGCGTTTTTGTTCGAATGGACGCAACTTTACAAAAAACTTAACCAATAAACGTTTAGCGTATGATCTAGACGTTGGTGCACTCGGTGGGTCTCTACGTCGCATTTTGGAAGAAGTTGGGTACACAGGGTCAGGAGTGAAAAAATCCTCTTGATGCACTTCCGGTGCAATATCGTCTCATATCTCCTCTCCCTAAGCGTTTTTGGACGAATGGACGCAACTTTACAAAAAACTTAACCAATAAACGTTTAGCGTATGATCTAGACGTTGGTGCACTCGGTAGGTCTCTATGTCGCATTTTGGAAGAAGTTGGGTACACAGGGTCAGGAGTGAAAAAAACCTCTTGGTGCACTTCAGGTGCAATATCGTCTCATATCTCCTCTCCCTCAGCGTTTTTGGACGAATGGCCGCAGCTTTACAAAAAACTTAACCAAAAAACGTTTGGCGTATGACCTAGACGTTGGTGCACTCGGTTGGTCTCTATGTTGCTTTTTGGAAGAAGTTGGGTACATAGGGTCAGGAGTGAAAAAAGCCTCTTGGTGCACTTCAGGTGCAATATCGTCTCATATCTCCTCTCCCTCAGCGTTTTTGGACGAATGGACGCAACTTTGCAAAAAACTTAACCAGAAAACGTTTAGCGTATGATTTAGACGTTGGTGCACTCGGTTGGTTTCTATGTCGCATTTTGGAAGAAGTTGGGTACACAGGGTCAGGAGTGAAAAAAACCTCTTCGTGCACTTCAATTGCAACATCGTCTCATATCTCCTCTCCCTAAGCGTTTTTGTTCGAATGGACGCAACTTTACAAAAAACTTAACCAAAAAACGTTTAGCGTATGATCTAGACGTTGGTGCACTCGGTTGGTCTCTATGTCGCATTTTGGAAGAAGTTGGGTACACAGGGTCAGGAGTGAAAAAAACCTCTTGGTGCACTTCAGGTGCAATATCGTCTCATATCTCCTCTCCCTAAGCGTTTTTGGACGAAGCGACGCAACTTCACAAAAAAATTAACCAAAAACGTTTAGCGTATGATCTAGACGTTGGTGCACTCGGTTGGTCTCTATGTCGCATTTTGGAAGAAGTTGGACACAGGGTCAGGAGTAAAAAAAAACCTCTTCGTGCACTTCAATTGCAATATCGTCCCATATCTCCTCTCCCTCAGCGTTTTTGGACGAATGGACGCAACTTTGCAAAAAACTTAACCAGAAAACGTTTAGCGTATGATCTAGGCGTTGGTGCACTCGGTTGGTCTCTATGTCGCATTTTGGAAGAAGTTGGGTACACAGGGTCAGGAGTGAAAAAAACCACTTGGTGCACTTCAATTGCAATATCGTCCCATATCTCCTCTCCCTCAGCGTTTTTGGACGAATGGACGCAACTTTGCAAGAAACTTAAACAAAAAAAGTTTAGCGTATGATCTAGACGTTGCTGCACTCGGTTGATCTCTAAGTCGCATTTTGAAAGAAGTTGGGTACACAGGGTCAGGAGTGAAAAAATCCTCTTGATGCACTTCAGGTGCAATATCGTCGCATATCTCCTCTCCCTCAGCGTTTTTGGACGAATGGACGCAACTTTACAAAAAACCTAACTAAAAAACGTTTAGCGTAAGATCTAGACGTTGGTGCACTCGGTTGGTCTCTATGTCGCATTTTGGAAGAAGTTGGGTACACAGGGTCAGGAGTGAAAAAAACCTCTTGGTGCACTTCAGGTGCAATATCGTCTCATATCTCCTCTCCCTCAGCGTTTTTGGACGAATGGCCGCAGCTTTACAAAAAACTTAACCAAAAAACGTTTGGCGTATGACCTAGACGTTGGTGCACTCGGTTGGTCTCTATGTTGCTTTTTGGAAGAAGTTGGGTACATAGGGTCAGGAGTGAAAAAAACCTCTTGGTGCACTTCAGGTGCAATATCGTCTCATATCTCCTCTCCCTCAGCGTTTTTGGACGAATGGACGCAACTTTGCAAAAAACTTAACCAGAAAACGTTTAGCGTATGATTTAGACGTTGGTGCACTCGGTTGGTTTCTATGTCGCATTTTGGAAGAAGTTGGGTACACAGGGTCAGGAGTGAAAAAAACCTCTTCGTGCACTTCAATTGCAACATCGTCTCATATCTCCTCTCCCTAAGCGTTTTTGTTCGAATGGACGCAACTTTACAAAAAACTTAACAAAAAAACGTTTAGCGTATGATCTAGACGTTGGTGCACTCGGTTGGTCTCTATGTCGCATTTTGGAAGAAGTTGGACACAGGGTCAGGAGTGAAAAAAACCTCTTCGTGCACTTCAATTGCAATATCGTCCCATATCTCCTCTCCCTCAGCGTTTTTGGACGAATGGACGCAACTTTGCAAAAAACTTAACCAGAAAACGTTTAGCGTATGATCTAGGCGTTGGTGCACTCGGTTGGTCTCTATGTCGCATTTTGGAAGAAGTTGGGTACACAGGGTCAGGAGTGAAAAAAACCACTTGGTGCACTTCAATTGCAATATCGTCCCATATCTCCTCTCCCTCAGCGTTTTTGGACGAATGGACGCAACTTTACAAAAAACTTAACCAAAAAACGTTTAGCGTATGATCTAGACTTTGGTGCACTCCGTTGGTCTCTATGTCGCATTTTGGAAGAAGTTGGGTACACAGGGTCAGGAGTGAAAAAAACCTCTTGGTGCACTTCAATTGCAATATCGACCCATATCTCCTCTCCCTCAGCGTTTTTGGACGAATGGACGCAACTTTACAAAAAACTTAACAAAAAAACGTTTAGCGTATGATCTAGACGTTGGTGCACTCGGTTGGTCTCTATGTCGCATTTTGGAAGAATTTGGGTACACAGGGTCAGGAGTGAAAAAAACCTCTTGCACTTCAGGTGCAATATCGTCTCATATCTCCTCTCCCTCAGCGTTTTTTGACGAATGGACGCAACTTTACAAAAAACTTAACCAAAAAACGTTTGGCGTATGATCTAAACGTTGGTGCACTCGGTTGGTCTCTATGTCGCATTTTGGAAGAATTTGGGTACACAGGGTCAGGAGTGAAAAAAACCTCTTGGTGCACTTCAATTGCAATATCGTTTCATATCTCCTCTCCCTCAGCGTTTTTGGACGAATGGACGCAACTTCACAAAAAATTTAAACAAAAAACGTTTAGCGTATGATTTAGACGTTGGTGCACTCGGTTGGTCTCTATGTCGCATTTTGGAAGAAATTGGGTACACAGGGTCAGGAGTGAAAAAAACCTCTTCGTGCACTTCAATTGCAATATCGTCTCATATCTCCTCTCTCTCAGCGTTTTTGGGCGAATGGACGCAACTTTACAAAAAACTTAACCAAAAAACGTTTAGCGTATGATCTAGACTTTGGTGCACTCGGTTGGTCTCTATGTCGCATTTTGGAAGAAGTTGGGTACACAGGGTCAGGAGTGAAAAAAACCTCTTGGTGCACTTCAATTGCAATATCGTCCCATATCTCCTCTCCCTCAGCGTTTTTGGACGAATGGACGCAACTTTACAAAAAACTTAACCAAAAAACGTTTAGCGTATGATTTAGACGTTGGTGCACTCGGTTAGTCTCTGTGTCGCATTTTGGAAGAAGTTGGGTACACAGGGTCAGGAGTGAAGAAAACCTCTTGGTGCACTTCAGGTGCAATATCGTTTCATATCTCCTCTCCCTCAGCGTTTTTGGACGAATGGACGCAACTTTACAAAAAACTTAACCATAAAACGTTTAGCGTATGATCTACACGTTGGTGCACTCGGTTGGGCTCTATGTCGCATTTTGGAAGAAGTTGGGTACACAGGGTCAGGACTGAAAAAATCCTATTGATGCGCTTCAGGTGCAATATCGTCTCATATCTCCTCTCCCTCAGCGTTTTTGGACGAATGGACGCAACTTTACAAAAAACTTAACCAAAAAACGTTGACGTTGCTGCACTCGGTTGGTCTCTATGTCGCATTTTGGAAGAAGTTGGGTACACAGGGTCAGGAGTGAAAAAATCCTCTTGATGCACTTCAGGAGCAATATCGTCGCATATCTCCTCTCCCTCAGCGTTTTTGGGCGAATGGACGCAACTTTACAAAAAACTTAACCCAAAAAACGTTTAGCGTATGATCTAGACGTTGGTGCACTCGGTGGGTCTCTATGTCGCATTTTGGAAGAAGTTGGGTACACAGGGTCAGGAGTGAAAAAATCCTCTTGATGCACTTCAGGTGCAATATCGTCTCATATCTCCTCTCCCTCAGCGTTTTTGGGCGAATGGACGCAACTTTACAAAAAACTTAACCAAAAAACGTTTAGCGTATGATCTAGACGTTGGTGCACTCGGTGGGTCTCTATGTCGCATTTTGGAAGAAGTTGGGTACACAGGGTCAGGAGTGAAAAAATCCTCTTGATGCACTTCAGGTGCAATATCGTCCCATATCTCCTCTCCCTCAGCGTTTTTGGGCGAATGGACGCAACTTTACAAAAAACTTAACTAAAAAACGTTTAGCGTATGATCTAGACGTTGGTGCACTCGGTGGGTCTCTATGTCGCATTTTGGAAGAAGTTGGGTACACAGGGTCAGGAGTGAAAAAATCCTATTGATGCACTTCAGGTGCAATATCGTCTCATATCTCCTCTCCCTCAGCGTTTTTGGACGAATGGACGCAACTTTACAAAAAACTTAACTAAAAAACGTTTAGCGTAAGATCCTAGACGTTGGTGCACTCGGTTGGTCTCTATGTCGCATTTTGAATGAAGTTGGGTACTCAGGGTCAGGAGTGAAAAAATCCTCTTGATGCACTTCAGGTGCAATATCGCGTTTTTGGACGAATGGACGCAACTTTACAAAAAACTTAACCAAAAAACGTTTAGCGTATGATCTAGACGTTGGTGCACTCGGTGGGTCTCTATGTCGCATTTTGGAAGAAGTTGGGTACACAGGGTCCGGAGTGAAAAAATCCTATTGATGCGCTTCAGGTGCAATATCGTCTCATATCTCCTCTCCCTCAGCGTTTTTGGACGAATGGACGCAACTTTACAAAAAACTTAACCAAAAAACGTTTAGCGTATGATCTAGACGTTGGTGCACTCGGTGGGTCTCTATGTCGCATTTTGGAAGAAGTTGGGTTCACAGGGTCAGGAGTGAAAAAATCCTCTTGATGCGCTTCAGGTGCAATCTCCTCTCCCTCAGCGTTTTTGGACGAATGGACGCAACTTTACAAAAAACTTAACCAAAAAACGTTGACGTTGCTGCACTCGGTTGTTCTCTATGTCGCATTTTGGAAGAAGTTGGGTACACAGGGTCAGGAGTGAAAAAATCCTCTTGATGCACTTCAGGTGCAATATCGTCCCATATCTCCTCTCCCTCAGCGTTTTTGGGCGAATGGACGCAACTTTACAAAAAACTTAACGAAAAAACGTTTAGCGTATGATCTAGACGTTGGTGCACTCGGTTGGTCTCTATGTCGCATTTTGGAAGAAGTTGGGTACACAGGGTCAGGAGTGAAAAAATCCTCTTGATGCACTTCAGGTGCAATATCGTCGCATATCTCCTCTCCCTCAGCGTTTTTGGGCGAATGGACGCAACTTTACAAAAAACTTAACCAAAAAACGTTTAGCGTATGATCTAGACGTTGGTGCACTCGGTGGGTCTCTATGTCGCATTTTGGAAGAAGTTGGGTACACAGGGTCAGGAGTGAAAAAATCCTCTTGATGCACTTCAGGTGCAATATCGTCTCATATCTCCTCTCCCTCAGCGTTTTTGGGCGAATGGACGCAACTTTACAAAAAACTTAACCAAAAAACGTTTAGCGTATGATCTAGACGTTGGTGCACTCGGTGGGTCTCTATGTCGCATTTTGGAAGAAGTTGGGTACACAGGGTCAGGAGTGAAAAAATCCTCTTGATGCACTTCAGGTGCAATATCGTCGCATATCTCCTCTCCCTCAGCGTTTTTGGGCGAATGGACGCAACTTTACAAAAAACTTAACTAAAAAACGTTTAGCGTATGATCTAGACATTGGTGCACTCGGTGGGTCTCTATGTCGCATTTTGGAAGAAGTTGGGTACACAGGGTCAGGAGTGAAAAAATCCTATTGATGCACTTCAGGTGCAATATCGTCTCATATCTCCTCTCCCTCAGCGTTTTTGGACGAATGGACGCAACTTTACAAAAAACTTAACTAAAAAACGTTTAGCGTAAGATCCTAGACGTTGGTGCACTCGGTTGGTCTCTATGTCGCATTTTGAATGAAGTTGGGTACTCAGGGTCAGGAGTGAAAAAATCCTCTTGATGCGCTTCAGGTGCAATATCGTCTCATATCTCCTCTCCCTCAGCGTTTTTGGACGAATGGACGCAACTTTACAAAAAACTTAACGGAAAAACGTTTAGCGTATGATCTAGACGTTGGTGCACTCGGTTGGTCTCTATGTCGCATTTTGGAAGAAGTTGGGTACACAGGGTCAGGAGTGAAAAAATCCTCTTGATGCACTTCAATTGCAATATCGTCCCATATCTCCTCTCCCTCAGCGTTTTTGGGCGAATGGACGCAACTTTACAAAAAACTTAACGAAAAAACGTTTAGCGTATGATCTAGACGTTGGTGCACTCGGTTGGTCTCTATGTCGCATTTTGGAAGAAGTTGGGTACACAGGGTCAGGAGTGAAAAAATCCTCTTGATGCACTTCAATTGCAATATCGTCCCATATCTCCTCTCCCTCAGCGTTTTTGGGCGAATGGACGCAACTTTACAAAAAACTTAACGAAAAAACGTTTAGCGTATGATCTAGACGTTGGTGCACTCGATGGGTCTCTATGTCGCATTTTGGAAGAAGTTGGGTACACAGGGTCAGGAGTGAAAAAATCCTATTGATGCGCTTCAGGTGCAATATCGTCTCATATCTCCTCTCCCTCAGCGTTTTTGGACGAATGGACGCAACTTTACAAAAAACTTAACCAAAAAACGTTTAGCGTATGATCTAGACGTTGGTGCACTCGGTGGGTCTCTATGTCGCATTTTGGAAGAAGTTGGGTTCACAGGGTCAGGAGTGAAAAAATCCTCTTGATGCGCTTCAGGTGCAATCTCCTCTCCCTCAGCGTTTTTGGACGAATGGACGCAACTTTACAAAAAACTTAACCAAAAAACGTTGACGTTGCTGCACTCGGTTGGTCTCTATGTCGCATTTTGGAAGAAGTTGGGTACACAGGGTCAGGAGTGAAAAAATCCTCTTGATGCACTTCAGGTGCAATATCGTCGCATATCTCCTCTCCCTCAGCGTTTTTGGGCGAATGGACGCAACTTTACAAAAAACTTAACGAAAAAACGTTTAGCGTATGATCTAGACGTTGGTGCACTCGGTTGGTCTCTATGTCGCATTTTGGAAGAAGTTGGGTACACAGGGTCAGGAGTGAAAAAATCCTCTTGATGCACTTCAATTGCAATATCGTCCCATATCTCCTCTCCCTCAGCGTTTTTGGGCGAATGGACGCAACTTTACAAAAAACTTAACGAAAAAACGTTTAGCGTATGATCTAGACGTTGGTGCACTCGGTTGGGTACACAGGGTCAGGAGTGAAAAAATCCTCTTGATGCACTTCAGGTGCAATATCGTCCCATATCTCCTCTCCCTCAGCGTTTTTGGACGAATGGACGCAACTTTACAAAAAACTTAACTAAAAAACGTTTAGCGTAAGATCCTAGACGTTGGTGCACTCGGTTGGTCTCTATGTCGCATTTTGAATGAAGTTGGGTACTCAGGGTCAGGAGTGAAAAAATCCTCTTGATGCACTTCAGGTGCAATATCGCGTTTTTGGACGAATGGACGCAACTTTACAAAAAACTTAACCAAAAAACGTTTAGCGTATGATCTAGACGTTGGTGCACTCGGTGGGTCTCTATGTCGCATTTTGGAAGAAGTTGGGTACACAGGGTCAGGAGTGAAAAAATCCTCTTGATGCGCTTCAGGTGCAATCTCCTCTCCCTCAGCGTTTTTGGACGAATGGACGCAACTTTACAAAAAACTTAACTAAAAAACGTTTAGCGTAAGATCCTAGACGTTGGTGCACTCGGTTGGTCTCTATGTCGCATTTTGAATGAAGTTGGGTACTCAGGGTCAGGAGTGAAAAAATCCTCTTGATGCACTTCAGGTGCAATATCGCGTTTTTGGACGAATGGACGCAACTTTACAAAAAACTTAACCAAAAAACGTTTAGCGTATGATCTAGACGTTGGTGCACTCGGTGGGTCTCTATGTTGCATTTTGGAAGAAGTTGGGTACACAGGGTCAGGAGTGAAAAAATCCTCTTGATGCACTTCAGGTGCAATATCGTCGCATATCTCCTCTCCCTCAGCGTTTTTGGGCGAATGGACGCAACTTTACAAAAAACTTAACTAAAAAACGTTTAGCGTATGATCTAGACGTTGGTGCACTCGGTGGGTCTCTATGTCGCATTTTGGAAGAAGTTGGGTACACAGGGTCAGGAGTGAAAAAATCCTCTTGATGCACTTCAGGTGTAATATCGTCTCATATCTCCTCTCCCTCAGCGTTTTTGGGCGAATGGACGCAACTTTACAAAAAACTTAACCAAAAAACGTTTAGCGTATGATCTAGACATTGGTGCACTCGGTGGGTCTCTATGTCGCATTTTGGAAGAAGTTGGGTACACAGGGTCAGGAGTGAAAAAATCCTATTGATGCGCTTCAGGTGCAATATCGTCTCATATCTCCTCTCCCTCAGCGTTTTTGGACGAATGGACGCAACTTTACAAAAAACTTAACCAAAAAACGTTTAGCGTATGATCTAGACGTTGGTGCACTCGGTGGGTCTCTATGTCGCATTTTGGAAGAAGTTGGGTTCACAGGGTCAGGAGTGAAAAAATCCTCTTGATGCGCTTCAGGTGCAATCTCCTCTCCCTCAGCGTTTTTGGACGAATGGACGCAACTTTACAAAAAACTTAACCAAAAAACGTTGACGTTGCTGCACTCGGTTGGTCTCTATGTCGCATTTTGGAAGAAGTTGGGTACACAGGGTCAGGAGTGAAAAAATCCTCTTGATGCACTTCAGGTGCAATATCGTCCCATATCTCCTCTCCCTCAGCGTTTTTGGGCGAATGGACGCAACTTTACAAAAAACTTAACGAAAAAACGTTTAGCGTATGATCTAGACGTTGGTGCACTCGGTTGGTCTCTATGTCGCATTTTGGAAGAAGTTGGGTACACAGGGTCAGGAGTGAAAAAATCCTCTTGATGCACTTCAATTGCAATACCGTCCCATATCTCCTCTCCCTCAGCGTTTTTGGGCGAATGGACGCAACTTTACAAAAAACTTAACGAAAAAACGTTTAGCGTATGATCTAGACGTTGGTGCACTCGGTTGGTCTCTATGTCGCATTTTGGAAGAAGTTGGGTACACAGGGTCAGGAGTGAAAAAATCCTCTTGATGCACTTCAATTGCAATATCGTCCCATATCTCCTCTCCCTCAGCGTTTTTGGGCGAATGGACGCAACTTTACAAAAAACTTAACGAAAAAACGTTTAGCGTATGATCTAGACGTTGGTGCACTCGGTTGGTCTCTATGTCGCATTTTGGAAGAAGTTGGGTACACAGGGTCAGGAGTGAAAAAATCCTCTTGATGCACTTCAGGTGCAATATCGTCCCATATCTCCTCTCCCTCAGCGTTTTTGGGCGAATGGACGCAACTTTACAAAAAACTTAACGAAAAAACGTTTAGCGTATGATCTAGACGTTGGTGCACTCGGTTGGTCTCTATGTCGCATTTTGGAAGAAGATGGGTACACAGGGTCAGGAGTGAAAAAATCCTCTTGATGCACTTCAGGTGCAATATCGTCCCATATCTCCTCTCCCTCAGCGTTTTTGGGCGAATGGACGCAACTTTACAAAAAACTTAACGAAAAAACGTTTAGCGTATGATCTAGACGTTGGTGCACTCGGTTGGTCTCTATGTCGCATTTTGGAAGAAGTTGGGTACACAGGGTCAGGAGTGAAAAAATCCTCTTGGTGCACTTCAATTGCAATATCGTCCCATATCCCCTCTCCCTCAGCGTTTTTGGACGAATGGACGCAACTTTACAAAAAACTTAACCAAAAAACGTTTAGCGTATGATCTAGACGTTGGTGCACTCGGTTGGTCTCTATGTCGTATTTTGGAAGAAGTTGGGTACTCAAGGTCAGGAGTGAAAAAATTCTCTTGATGCACTTCAGGTGCAATATCGTCTCATATCTCCTCTCCCTCAGCGTTTTTGGACGAATGGACGCAACTTTACAAAAAACTTAACTAAAAAACGTTTAGCGTAAGATCCTAGACGTTGGTGCACTCGGTTGGTCTCTATGTCGCATTTTGAATGAAGTTGGGTACTCAGGGTCAGGAGTGAAAAAATCCTCTTGATGCACTTCAGGTGCAATATCGCGTTTTTGGACGAATGGACGCAACTTTACAAAAAACTTAACCAAAAAACGTTTAGCGTATGATCTAGACGTTGGTGCACTCGGTGGGTCTCTATGTCGCATTTTGGAAGAAGTTGGGTACACAGGGTCAGGAGTGAAAAAATCCTATTGATGCGCTTCAGGTGCAATATCGTCTCATATCTCCTCTCCCTCAGCGTTTTTGGACGAATGGACGCAACTTTACAAAAAACTTAACCAAAAAACGTTTAGCGTATGATCTAGACGTTGGTGCACTCGGTGGGTCTCTATGTCGCATTTTGGAAGAAGTTGGGTTCACAGGGTCAGGAGTGAAAAAATCCTCTTGATGCGCTTCAGGTGCAATCTCCTCTCCCTCAGCGTTTTTGGACGAATGGACGCAACTTTACAAAAAACTTAACCAAAAAACGTTGACGTTGCTGCACTCGGTTGGTCTCTATGTCGCATTTTGGAAGAAGTTGGGTACACAGGGTCAGGAGTGAAAAAATCCTCTTGATGCACTTCAATTGCAATAACGTCCCATATCTCCTCTCCCTCAGCGTTTTTGGGCGAATGGACGCAACTTTACAAAAAACTTAACGAAAAAACGTTTAGCGTATGATCTAGACGTTGGTGCACTCGGTTGGTCTCTATGTCGCATTTTGGAAGAAGTTGGGTACACAGGGTCAGGAGTGAAAAAATCCTCTTGATGCACTTCAGGTGCAATATCGCGTTTTTGGACGAATGGACGCAACTTTACAAAAAACTTAACTAAAAAACGTTTAGCGTATGATTTAGACGTTGGTGCACTCGGTTGGTCTCTATGTCGCATTTTGGAAGAAGTTGGGTACACAGGGTCAGGAGTGAAGAAAACCTCATGGTGCACTTCAGGTGCAATATCGTTTCATATCTCCTCTCCCTCAGCGTTTTTGGTCGAATGGACGCAACTTTACAAAAAACTTAACTAAAAAACGTTTGGCGTATGATCTAGACGTTGGTGCACTAGGTTGGTCTCTATGTCGCATTTTGGAAGAATTTGGGTACACAGGGTCAGGAGTGAAAAAAACCTCTTGGTGCACTTCAATTGCAATATCGTCTCATATCTCCTCTCTCTCAGCGTTTTTGTTCGAATGGACGCAACTTTACAAAAAACTTAACTAAAAAACGTTTGGCGTATGATCTAGACGTTGGTGCACTCGGTGGGTCTCTATGTCGCATTTTGGAAGAAGTTGGGTACACAGGGTCAGGAGTGAAAAAATCCTCTTGATGCACTTCAGGTGCAATATCGCGTTTTTGGACGAATGGACGCAACTTTACAAAAAACTTAACCAAAAAACGTTTGGCGTATGATCTAGACGTTGGTGCACTCGGTGGGTCTCTATGTCGCATTTTGGAAGAAGTTGGGTACACAGGGTCAGGAGTGAAAAAATCCTCTTGATGCACTTCAGGTGCAATATCGTCGCATATCTCCTCTCCCTCAGCGTTTTTGGGCGAATGGACGCAACTTTACAAAAAACTTAACTAAAAAACGTTTAGCGTATGATCTAGACGTTGGTGCACTCGGTGGGTCTCTATGTCGCATTTTGGAAGAAGTTGGGTACACAGGGTCAGGAGTGAAAAAATCCTCTTGATGCACTTCAGGTGTAATATCGTCTCATATCTCCTCTCCCTCAGCGTTTTTGGGCGAATGGACGCAACTTTACAAAAAACTTAACCAAAAAACGTTTAGCGTATGATCTAGACATTGGTGCACTCGGTGGGTCTCTATGTCGCATTTTGGAAGAAGTTGGGTACACAGGGTCAGGAGTGAAAAAATCCTATTGATGCGCTTCAGGTGCAATATCGTCTCATATCTCCTCTCCCTCAGCGTTTTTGGACGAATGGACGCAACTTTACAAAAAACTTAACCAAAAAACGTTTAGCGTATGATCTAGACGTTGGTGCACTCGGTGGGTCTCTATGTCGCATTTTGGAAGAAGTTGGGTTCACAGGGTCAGGAGTGAAAAAATCCTCTTGATGCGCTTCAGGTGCAATCTCCTCTCCCTCAGCGTTTTTGGACGAATGGACGCAACTTTACAAAAAACTTAACCAAAAAACGTTGACGTTGCTGCACTCGGTTGGTCTCTATGTCGCATTTTGGAAGAAGTTGGGTACACAGGGTCAGGAGTGAAAAAATCCTCTTGATGCACTTCAGGTGCAATATCGTCCCATATCTCCTCTCCCTCAGCGTTTTTGGGCGAATGGACGCAACTTTACAAAAAACTTAACTAAAAAACGTTTAGCGTAAGATCCTAGACGTTGGTGCACTCGGTTGGTCTCTATGTCGCATTTTGAAAGAAGTTGGGTACACAGGGTCAGGAGTGAAAAAATCCTCTTGGTGCACTTCAATTGCAATATCGTCCCATATCCCCTCTCCCTCAGCGTTTTTGGACGAATGGACGCAACTTTACAAAAAACTTAACCAAAAAACGTTTAGCGTATGATCTAGACGTTGGTGCACTCGGTTGGTCTCTATGTCGTATTTTGGAAGAAGTTGGGTACTCAGGGTCAGGAGTGAAAAAATTCTCTTGATGCACTTCAGGTGCAATATCGTCTCATATCTCCTCTCCCTCAGCGTTTTTGGACGAATGGACGCAACTTTACAAAAAACTTAACTAAAAAACGTTTAGCGTAAGATCCTAGACGTTGGTGCACTCGGTTGGTCTCTATGTCGCATTTTGAATGAAGTTGGGTACTCAGGGTCAGGAGTGAAAAAATCCTCTTGATGCACTTCAGGTGCAATATCGCGTTTTTGGACGAATGGACGCAACTTTACAAAAAACTTAACCAAAAAACGTTTAGCGTATGATCTAGACGTTGGTGCACTCGGTGGGTCTCTATGTCGCATTTTGGAAGAAGTTGGGTACACAGGGTCAGGAGTGAAAAAATCCTATTGATGCGCTTCAGGTGCAATATCGTCTCATATCTCCTCTCCCTCAGCGTTTTTGGACGAATGGACGCAACTTTACAAAAAACTTAACCAAAAAACGTTTAGCGTATGATCTAGACGTTGGTGCACTCGGTGGGTCTCTATGTCGCATTTTGGAAGAAGTTGGGTTCACAGGGTCAGGAGTGAAAAAATCCTCTTGATGCGCTTCAGGTGCAATCTCCTCTCCCTCAGCGTTTTTGGACGAATGGACGCAACTTTACAAAAAACTTAACCAAAAAACGTTGACGTTGCTGCACTCGGTTGGTCTCTATGTCGCATTTTGGAAGAAGTTGGGTACACAGGGTCAGGAGTGAAAAAATCCTCTTGATGCACTTCAATTGCAATAACGTCCCATATCTCCTCTCCCTCAGCGTTTTTGGGCGAATGGACGCAACTTTACAAAAAACTTAACGAAAAAACGTTTAGCGTATGATCTAGACGTTGGTGCACTCGGTTGGTCTCTATGTCGCATTTTGGAAGAAGTTGGGTACACAGGGTCAGGAGTGAAAAAATCCTCTTGATGCACTTCAGGTGCAATATCGCGTTTTTGGACGAATGGACGCAACTTTACAAAAAACTTAACTAAAAAACGTTTAGCGTATGATTTAGACGTTGGTGCACTCGGTTGGTCTCTATGTCGCATTTTGGAAGAAGTTGGGTACACAGGGTCAGGAGTGAAGAAAACCTCATGGTGCACTTCAGGTGCAATATCGTTTCATATCTCCTCTCCCTCAGCGTTTTTGGTCGAATGGACGCAACTTTACAAAAAACTTAACTAAAAAACGTTTGGCGTATGATCTAGACGTTGGTGCACTAGGTTGGTCTCTATGTCGCATTTTGGAAGAATTTGGGTACACAGGGTCAGGAGTGAAAAAAACCTCTTGGTGCACTTCAATTGCAATATCGTCTCATATCTCCTCTCTCTCAGCGTTTTTGTTCGAATGGACGCAACTTTACAAAAAACTTAACTAAAAAACGTTTGGCGTATGATCTAGACGTTGGTGCACTCGGTTGGTCTCTATGTCGCATTTTGGAAGAAGTTGGGTACACAGGGTCAGGAGTGAAGAAAACCTCTTGGTGCACTTCAGGTGCAATATCGTTTCATATCTCCTCTCCCTCAGCGTTTTTGGACGAATGGACGCAACTTTACAAAAAACTTAACCAGAAAACGTTTAGCGTATGATCTAGGCGTTGGTGCACTCGGTTGGTCTCTATGTCGCATTTTGGAAGAAGTTGTGTACACAGCGTCAGGAGTGAAAAAATCCTCTTGATGCACTTCAGGTGCAATATCGACTCATATCTCCTCTCCCTAAGCGTTTTTGGACGAAGGGACGCAACTTTACAAAAAAATTAACCAAAAACGTTTAGCGTATGATCTAGACGTTGGTGCACTCGGTTGGTCTCTATGTCGCATTTTGGAAGAATTTGGGTACACAGGGTCAGGAGTGAAAAAAACCTCTTGGTGCACTTCAATTGCAATATCGTCCCATATCTCCTCTCCCTCAGTGTTTTTGGGCGAATGGACGCAACTTTACAAAAAACTTAACTAAAAAACGTTTAGCGTAAGATCCTAGACGTTGGTGCACTCGGTTGGTCTCTATGTCGCATTTTGAATGAAGTTGGGTACTCAGGGTCAGGAGTGAAAAAATCCTCTTGATGCACTTCAGGTGCAATATCGCGTTTTTGGACGAATGGACGCAACTTTACAAAAAACTTAACCAAAAAACGTTTAGCGTATGATCTAGACGTTGGTGCACTCGATGGGTCTCTATGTCGCATTTTGGAAGAAGTTGGGTACACAGGGTCAGGAGTGAAAAAATCCTATTGATGCGCTTCAGGTGCAATATCGTCTCATATCTCCTCTCCCTCAGCGTTTTTGGACGAATGGACGCAACTTTACAAAAAACTTAACCAAAAAACGTTTAGCGTATGATCTAGACGTTGGTGCACTCGGTGGGTCTCTATGTCGCATTTTGGAAGAAGTTGGGTTCACAGGGTCAGGAGTGAAAAAATCCTCTTGATGCGCTTCAGGTGCAATCTCCTCTCCCTCAGCGTTTTTGGACGAATGGACGCAACTTTACAAAAAACTTAACCAAAAAACGTTGACGTTGCTGCACTCGGTTGGTCTCTATGTCGCATTTTGGAAGAAGTTGGGTACACAGGGTCAGGAGTGAAAAAATCCTCTTGATGCACTTCAATTGCAATAACGTCCCATATCTCCTCTCCCTCAGCGTTTTTGGGCGAATGGACGCAACTTTACAAAAAACTTAACGAAAAAACGTTTAGCGTATGATCTAGACGTTGGTGCACTCGGTTGGTCTCTATGTCGCATTTTGGAAGAAGTTGGGTACACAGGGTCAGGAGTGAAAAAATTATCTTGATGCACTTCAGGTGCAATATCGCGTTTTTGGACGAATGGACGCAACTTTACAAAAAACTTAACTAAAAAACGTTTAGCGTATGATCTAGACGTTGGTGCACTCGGTTGGTCTCTATGTCGCATTTTGGAAGAAGTTGGGTACACAGGGTCAGGAGTGAAGAAAACCTCATGGTGCACTTCAGGTGCAATATCGTTTCATATCTCCTCTCCCTCAGCGTTTTTGGTCGAATGGACGCAACTTTACAAAAAACTTAACTAAAAAACGTTTGGCGTATGATCTAGACGTTGGTGCACTAGGTTGGTCTCTATGTCGCATTTTGGAAGAATTTGGGTACACAGGGTCAGGAGTGAAAAAAACCTCTTGGTGCACTTCAATTGCAATATCGTCTCATATCTCCTCTCTCTCAGCGTTTTTGTTCGAATGGACGCAACTTTACAAAAAACTTAACAAAAAAACGTTTGGCGTATGATCTAGACGTTGGTGCACTCGGTTGGTCTCTATGTCGCATTTTGGAAGAAGTTGGGTACACAGGGTCAGGAGTGAAGAAAACCTCTTGGTGCACTTCAATTGCAATATCGTCCCATATCTCCTCTCCCTCAGTGTTTGTGGACGAATGGACGCAACTTTACAAAAAACTTAACAAAAAAACGTTTGGCGTATGATCTAGACGTTGGTGCACTCGGTTGGTCTCTATGTCGCATTTTGGAAGAAGTTGGACACAGGGTCAGGAGTGAAAAAAACCTCTTCGCGCACTTCAATTGCAATATCGTCCCATATCTGCTCTCCTAAGGTCTAATATTATTTAACTGAAGAAAGAAAATAGTATAAATAGTATTTAGAAGGAAAATTGATTGCAATCCACCGAACAACGACTTAGCCTTGTTCGAATGCTTGTGGATGATATTTCTGAAAATTAAAAGGGAAAGGAAGTTTCCAGTGGTTAGTCCAGAACTGTTCTAACTTCAGTTGGAATGGTATTGTTCATAATTAACTGAAGTAGTTTTCCGTGTTTCTTGTACTAAGACGAGCTTCTGGATAAGTCGGTTGTAGGTATTTCAACTTGTATATCCCGCACAGAGTATCCGGGTACTCATATACATACATAAACAGAATGTGAACAGGTACTTTCCAAAAGTATGTCAAACATATTTTTTACGAAAATGATTTTTTCCGTTGTCAAGTATGCTCAAGACATAATCTAAATTATTACCAAACTTGTGACACTTAGGTACTCTTTGATAAGGCTTTTTGCACTTCAATCTCTTGGTCTGTTGTTTTCTCGTTTATGAAATGAATAGTCTGTTATGCGCATTTAAGTGCGGGCGGTCCAACCCTCTTATTATGGGGAGCCACAACAGTCCGAACTGGTTACTCTAGTTGGGCACACTTTCTTGGTTTGCATCAAATATTTTAAAATATAGAAGCTTAATAGCATAAAAGGTGGCAGTAGTCTAGTTAACTGCTAACATTTGGGCATTTCCGCGTTACTTAGGATTAAAGCCCTCCAAAGTTTTAAACCCAGTCTTGGAGTGAAGTTAAAAGTTGGAAAGAAAGGGAAAAGGGTTAAGTACTTGGTTGGAAATCATAATTTGTTGAAAATATCGATGACACAAAAGAAAAAGAAGTGATAAAGGTAAGGTTGTGCAGAAGGCGCTGCTCATGTACTAAAGATTCCGAAGGTATATTGAACTGGATTCAGTAATGGGGGTTATACAGGCGAATCTGGCAAGTTGCAGCGAACTTATTTGCTAGCAGATTCAATCAACTTTTATTATTGAAAGTAGAAAGTCCAATCTACAAGAAAGGACTTTACACAAGGACAAGGTCCAGCTGAACCAATTGAAATACTTCAAGTCTCATTACTGAGTAAATTTAAAACAGAAAAGAAAAATGAAAACATTTGAATGTAAAGTGAAATTATTAGATTCGTCTAATAGATTTATTTTTAGAGATAAGTACGTCTCATTTTTTCGTTCTAAATTAGATCAGAATTTACAAGGAATAATAAGGCAGCATTTTTCATATAATTATATTCACATACACTTATTATATGATACTTAATTGATACGTGTTTTGTATTCTGTATTTTTTTTTGTTTTGTTTTGTTTTTTTTTTTAACTAATTAATTTGGCTTATAAAAACATTTACAATCTATCTACGTTCCGTTATGAAAACAAATCATAATTTCTCATTAATGATATTTGCATTTAAGTTTTAAAAATTGTTTAATTAACTCTAGAAATCACAATATGGTATAAACTTTCATTTTGAATTGATTTGTTTTGCTATAAGTCTAATTGTGTATTAAACATGAGTGGCGAGGGCACCCTTTTTCGTGTTACCATTCGAGGGCAGAATGAATTGGCCCGACGGACTCTGGTTGAGGGGCTGCGATGACGGTGACTGTGTCGTTGGCAATGTGGCTACGGAGTGTAGGGTGTTGTTACTCGCAGTTAGGTTGCTGTTGCTTCCGGTACCGGCACTGATGCCAATGGCACTGGGGCCAAAGTTTTTGAGGGATGTGGCAACGGTGCTGCCGCTAATGCTAGAAGGATGGTTTCTAGGTGCATGATATGGTGGTGGGGCAGGCGTTGCTGCTGGATTTGCTGTACTTGGCGGTGGCAAAGGTGGGAGTATTGTACTCGACGTGCGGAGGTATGGATTGCCATAGATGGCGCTAAACCGGCTATCTATGGCGAGGCCATTCTGCAGCAGAGGTTGTCCTGTAAAAACATTTCCGTAAAAAAGCACTATAACCAAGTCTTGTTGGCTTTACCTAGAAAACCGTTTTGCATGGCGCTCTGCACGTACTGCGGTTCATTCCGAGCCCTGGGCAGGCTCATGTTACCCGAGGATATGGGATTGTTGTAGTGGGGTAGGGTAGTTGATGTGGTTAGTGTATTAGAAGCCGATTTACTAATATTATCCGTTGGTGGGCTATAGTCTAGGGCATATTCGAAGTATGGGGCGTAGCCATTGTTATCCTTGAGGTCCTGGTTTTTCTGATTTTTGGCCTGGCATCGATTATATCGATCGCTGAAGTCACCAGAAAATCTATAAATGAAAATGGTATAAGTCTCGGAAATAATTTCTGCACAATAGTAGGTACCTGTCCTCATTAGTTAGCTTAACAGGGCCAGCAAGTGGAACTCCTAGAGTCCCACCTTTCGTTGCAATGTCTGGCATCGGAGCTGAGGTCAAATTGATGGCCAGACTCTCAGAGCCAGAACATGTTTCTGAGTAATCGACGTCATATCCTCCTGAGCGGATATCGGTTTTCATGTCATTTAACTTATCATGCACTCTACCCTCAGGAATAACGTCGGCCGGAAGTGGCTTTTTCTTAGCTCGCTTTAGGTAGACTACTATGAGCATCACTACCATGAGAATGATAGCTACAGATGACACTGATCCCATCACGACAAGGAGAACAGGAATTGATCCTAAAAAAAAGAGTGCGATATGAGAAAAGTCCTTCAGATTGGATGCGGTTCACTCACTCTCTTGTATTAGTGTGATGACTATGGAGTCGCTACCATAGGCGTTCACCACAGTGCAGTTGTACTTCCCGAATTGACTTGATTGACTTTCCCTTATAATGAGAGACGCCTTCACTCCTTCTGGAAAATGCTGTTCCTCCACAGCATATGCATCGTCAGCGCTTGAGTTGATTGGTTGGCCTTCGAAAAACCAAAGAATGTAGTCGGCTTTCGGCACGCTGAACGCTAGACAATCAACTTTCGCTCTGTTGCCCACTGAGCCAAACTGAACTTTATGTGAGGTGATGATAGGTGCACGTTTGACGTACACTGTTGCCTCGGCCCCGATTTCAGGGAACCCGATGACGTTGGCCTTGCAGTAATACCTTCCCGCAGAGTCGGAGTTAACCTTCAGGGTGAGGTTTGTTGAGGTACCTACAACCTAGAATTGCAACAGGATGTAATTCAGGAGAACGTAAGGATATTCAAAAAACCTCTTACTCTTTCCGAATTCTCATTTATCCACTCAATTTCAGGTGGTGGATTGCCATCGACTTCGCATCGAAGAGTGACAGTACTTCCGATATCAGCCTCAACTGATTCCGGTCGATGTTTGAACACCGGACCATCTGAAATGTAAGGATCATCAGAAGAAGATCTATCTTTGGGTTAACTTTTACTTACAACTTATGTCTAGGGTTTCACTTTCCTCGCTCTTGCCGACGGCGTTAAAAACTTCACATTTAACAATGGCATCGTGATACAGTCTTGATATGTTGTGAATTATCTAAGGAAATGGGACATGGATGCATTTATGTAAAAGATAAGGTAAGACGTGTTCTCACCATTTTTGTTGTGTAGTCACCAGTTACTAGTTCATCATTAATGTACCATTTAAAGGTCAGGTCCCTTGGATTGGCATCGGCTTGGCAAGAGAGTATAACCTCAGCACCTTCTGGAATTCTTCCGCCCGCCAAAGAACCGCCCACAACCGAGACAGATACCTTTGGCGCATATTTAACCTAAAAATTTAAACAAATTAGTTGGTTTTCTTGTTCCAATTGATGGGACAGATTGTACGTACCTCTAATAAGAGCTTTGCAGAACGATAGGTTCGATCTGCAGTGTTTTGTGCTTGACAAGTGAATGTTGTGTTGTGGTGCTCTTTTTTTGGCGCCAGTTTTAGAATAGACTTGGCTGTGGATCTTCGTGAATCAGCTAATGGTTCCTTGACATATTCAATGCCATTGGTGAGTACATTACCGAGACCGTCTATCCACGTAATCTGCAAGCAATTGATTTTTAAATTGAAAGACGTTTCAACTAAAGGGAAAGGAAACAGAAATATGAAAGGTAGTGTGCAAGACTTTTCGTATTGTTTTGCTTGAAGTCCAAATTTAATATTCAGAAGCGTGTCTTTCGATAGGTAGATGCAGATAGTCCTGAATAAAGCAAACGTTTGTAGGGCTACTAAAAGGACGTTCTTGACCGAAACGCACACGGTGCAGTCGATAAAGAGTCAGAGCAATTAGAAAAGGCTTGGGCAAACTGCACACGACGGGGCGTAGGCAAACAGCAATGATAGACTGACCTCAATCCGCTATACACGTTTCCTTTCACCCGAAATCCATAAATCGTTGTCAGTTCTGGTAAAGGAATCTCTAGAGTTCTTTCCCACTCCTTCAATTGCCATATCTTCTGTTTGTTTGTGACTCACGGGTAAACCGGAAATCGGGTTTAAATATTTAAAGCACTAATTATGCCAAGTCTTACCAAGGCACTTGCATGTTTGCGGCTATATGGTCACACAATCACTAGAGTTAGGAGTACCAATCCTTAGCTTTTATCCCTTTTCCGGAGGCTTACAGTATGCTCTTGTAAAAGATGCTTCAAGTCATTTTTCAACTCCTCATCATTATTAAATACAAAGCTGAGAGCTGTGCTCCTTAATACCTTGCAATTATTTATTTATTTGTCAACCAACTCTGGTCAAAACTTTCAATAATTCAAATGTAGTCCGGGGGAAACACATTGAAGCAAGACTATTTATTTGTCAACCAACTCTGGTCAAAAATTACAATAATTCAAATGTAGTCCGGGGGAAACACATTGAAGCAAGACTATGCTCTGACCAACATCTCCAATCATTGGGTTAAAGTTCTACTCACCGTCCTATGACTAATAAAATCTATTTCGGGTACTAGATGGATAATGCACAAAGATATTAGGTTTCTCATCGCATTGGTTCAACCAAAACAATAAAAAAAATTGTCAGCGATGTACAAAATACTGAAACAAACTTCCGAGCATTTTGTTAATCACTGTACTTGATGCATCCTATCTATTCGGCAGAACATCCGCACTCCCTAACCGACTATGCGCTCTACTTTAGCTTAAATAGAACAACTTATCGCATACTACAACCGCACCGGATTGTGCATAGACTTGACGAACTTATCCACTACCACAACCTCCCAGAGAGAAAAACAAAACAAAAATCTCTTACCTCAGCGGCCGGCTTTCCGCCAACCGAAACGCACTCCAATTCAATCTCCCTGTCCTCCGTCGTCACCAGGTAGTCGCCTTGCAGAATCTTTGGAGCTTCTGGCGGCACCAAGATTGTCAATTTGGCGAATCTCGAACGGATTCCAGGTTCACCTAAACGACAATTCATTACTCGCAAACTCAGTCAAATTATTCCACAAATTAACGTACCTTGGGGGCCGGGGCCCACCTGACACTGATATTTAGCATCGTCATCCAGCATAACTGGATAAATGTCCAACGAGAAATCGCCTGAAACAACCATGTGCATACGAATTATGTAATTTCCTTAATTTAGGGCGGCGCGCGGCATCTCTATCCTTACCTTCTTCGTCGCTGCCAACCATGGAGTAGCGCTCGAAACCGCTCAAATTTCGGTGCTGGCCCAACCCAAAGTCATCCTTTGTCCACTGCAGGGCTCCGATTTTGCCCATGACGCGGCACGGCAGCGTTACACGGGAGCCCACGACGGCCGTTTGATCTTGAGGCTCCATGGCGAATCGTTGTCCCTCCGATGAAGCTGTCGCTGACGATTTCTCTTCGTTTACGCCCGTCACCTTGAGGGATTTCACCTCTGTCGCAGGGAGGAGCAAAAGCACCGTCAAGATGATGACCAGCCAGATACGGAGCAGCGGAGTCCTCGTCGTGTTGAGCGAAATCGATCGGTGATTATGTGGCATCGTTAAAAGTCAGCACATCTAGTGTCAGGCCACCGTCTTTCGCTGTGAAGCCTGTAAAAAGGAAATCAAATTAATATCGGATCGGGCCAGTGGAGGGGTGAGCAGTTAATGTTCGAGCAGATTGTGTCTCGGATGCACCATCTCATACGTTGTCGGATTTACGGCCGAAATAAAATGAACAAAATAATACTGTTAATGTCGTTATGGAGGGAGTGTCCAGTGGAGGGATGTGCGTTGCAAATGCAACTTGGCTATTTGTCTGCATCTGCAGCCATCGGAGCCATCTACTATTGGGGTTAGCTACATCGAGTAACGACGCCAGACTGTGGGGTTATCGATATCGAATTTATTTATCGCCGCCGGATATAATGTATACAAATGGAGCTGTTGGAAGGGCGGAGATTGTGTTGTGCGCTGTGCCATTAAGACAGTCCTTATCGTTAAAACTTGGCAGTAAGTTAGGTTGTTTGCTTTCAAAAATTAAGTGCGAACGATATCGACTTTGACATCATTTTTTACACGCATCTGGTGGAGGTAATTTCAAACAGAATGAACCATCAATGGAATGTTTTCATTTGCGACGAGCCACTGCAGGGATGTATAATACAACACGTAAAAGGAAGGAATGTAGAAATTTAACTCCAGCTACTAAAAGGAGTAGGTACAGTACCTCCTCATCGCTTTATTTTGAAAAGTAAACATGCTTCTGATTGGAAATGTGTGTTTGAAGAGTGCCAGGGCTGCTTTCTGGTCTGTTCCACTTTCATGCCACTTGAATTCGAAGCGACGATATGCACTGCGGTAGAGTGTGACCTGGGTGGCAAATGGTTCACGCCTCGTGGAAAATCTTTGACCTAGTCGTCGTTTTGACAGGTGGATAGTTCTAATCCATGAACGAGAGGTGGCGGCACGATTTTCAAATAGGAACCTACATACCACTACCGGACAGGGACTTGTGTTTACAATGTTTGAAGTTCTGCTTTGACTTTAGGAGTGGAGATTAGTTTAGTAAATTGTTATTAGTTCCCTGAACATACAAATGGGTGGGTCCTGCCGAAAGCACCTTATAGCTTCACACCTGATTTTAGCTAGAAGACTAGATGACACTTTTGAAAATAATTTCTCTGGATACCACCGCACAGAAAAGGATTAAATCATTAAATTAGAGTTCAATTTTTTGATAAAGACAAGAAAAAAGTTCTTAAACATTCATCCACAGTAAAGAACTTGAAGACCTACGATACAAGTTTAATTGAATAAGTGCTCAACGAGGCTATGTCTCCAGACAGACGCTAATTTCTTCGCGAAGCACTTAAGAAAATGAAGTTGAGTTGAATGAAAAATAACTTTTCTGCTTTCCAGAAGACAAAAGCATCGCCTTTTCCTTTTTAGCTCATTCGAGGACAAATATGCCCCTAAAAAGGGTAATTTTCTACAAACTGTAGCACTAGTCGAGTTTGTAGAACCACGATTATGTACTGTCTTATGTCAGAAATACGAATGTACTTACTACAATTTTGTTAGTCCTAGTCTACCCAAAGCAGGTAAATTTTATTTTACGTGAGCGTCGTGATTCAAATTGTTAGTACCTACGTTGAACTACGGAGCAAGTGGTTCCAGCTTCAATCCTTAGAAAACATCAAAAATTTATTTCACGGCCCCCCTTCTTGCAAGCGTCTGACAAACATCCGAGAGTACAACTGTCATGAGAAAGGCTCTGAAATAATACTTTGCCCATGCGATAAGCGATTGAACAGTGGGCCCCTTCCATTCGTGTAAAAGATATAACGCACACATTACGTGGATTGGAGAGTAGTAGGTTTGAAATAAATTTTAAGTGTCGAAGTTTTGGTGGTAAACATGGTTGTTTTGATTATAGTGAAGGGTCTTTCAAAAGTAGCGTCTAGATCTCAGTAGTGAATAAGTTGTGAACACAACCTTTATTTTGTGTCATCTTGACATTATGTATAATCATGATAGTTACACGCTACGAATCACACAACACATAAAAACATTGAGCTATGGTGGAATAAGTTTCCAGGTACATTAATTCCAGGTAAGATCATGCGGTCATGCGATTCACCAACATTCGACGTTTTTTGAAAAATTAAACTTCTCTGGATAAGCCAACAACGATTGCACGTAGACGTGGTCGTGGTGGACAATGAAATGATGTTATTTTCTCACATAATTGTTAAAAGCTATTAGATTTCAGAAAAATAAAAACTTAAGAAAAAATTGAGGTTTTAACATTTTTTATTTAAAAAAAAATTTTAAACGGTCGGCACACAAAAACACATCAGTCGCGGAGATAAAAGCCTCGTAAAGCTAATCAAAAAGGACCCGTTCTAAACGTTCTACATATGTTTTCATCATATTATTCATCATAATAAGACTTCTCTGGAGTTTGGAAAGATGTATTTAAATGTTAAATGTGACATTCGAAAGTCGACCTCAAACTGTCTACAATTCGTCCACGCATTCTATGTAACAACGCCCACTTTTAGGAGGCGTGTTTTTATTAATCAAAAATTGATGAAATGTTGCATATTTTCAACAAAAGGATGAAAGGGTACATCATTATAGCTGTTCTGTTTGTGTTTGATATATTTAAAAAAGATTTTCTCAATATTAGACTTAAGTAGAGTACACATTATCAGTGTTCCCGTTATTGCAAACCGATCTCAAAAGTCAAAAATCATAAAACTTTAACATGATTAACATGAACTGAAAAACTTTATGACTTTATGGCTCTTGACTTGTAGCATCCGTCCGCAATAAGTTATAACGCAGAACGTAAGCATGGACTGATAGTGTGTACTTTACTTTAGGGTTAAAGAAATAAAAGAATTTTGACAGCCAATTTTGATCACCAAAAGCGGGAAATTTTCAAATAAATTTTTTCTTGGAGATCGTCTTGTTAAAATCACATGATGTCAACATCCACTTCTTGCGACTGAGGTACAAAAAACTGGATAGTCGTGTCGCATTTAAAAAAAAGTGTAGTACGATGATGCCTCTAGTTCCTAGACCACCACTTGTGGATTTTCTGAACTTTGAATTCTACAATTTTGACGTCAACTGGGTTTTCCATAAAAGATTTGTGAACATAGTGGTCTTGTTTGGTCGTGAAAATTTAACTTCATTGGATTTGCGTTGAAAATAATGTTTTTCAAAAAAGTCATACAATTTTAAAAATGTTTTTTTTTGCTCCAGGTCTCTCCTATCAGTAGAGTGGTCTTATTTTTTAGGATTTGTTTTTGTCAAATGTCCAAACAGACAGAAGGGATTCGTTAACCTAATATAGAACCATTTTTTTGTTCAAGACACGAAATATCCATTAACACCTTGGAAGTATTTTAAACAAAAAAACCGAAACAATTCGATTTTTCATTAATGACAGTCGATACGAAATAAATGCATTAATATTTGATTAATGACCACTTCACCCTCAGATCCGATCCGAATGAAGGACACTCCGTTTCCAAACCACCATTTAGGCTGCATCCAAATTTAGACAATGCCAAAACCAGTGAACCCTTCTTCTCTCTTGAATAATAAACTTGTTTTAATCGAAAGATTTCCTACATCCAATAACAATCACATAATGCTTATATTTTCTTTAGACATTTACGTAGGAAACACTCTGTCAATGGCTTAATAGATTCTGTCAACCCATGTTGTTGGGAAAACTAAAACAATTTGTCACTTTAACCAGAAATGGAAATGCATCTATTTTCTCCCCAATCATTCGAACGCAATTAACAAACCAAAAGAGTTGTGGTATGCGGAAGTAGGAGTTTTCAGGGAGAACGAGATCTAAAAATTAAAAAAAAAAGTGACAGTTTCAGCAGTTTTCCCCGGATAAACAAACAATGTATGTACATACAGATGTACCATGTGTAAAACAAACATCTAGACATGTACTTAATTTGGGGAAGGGTTCACCCAAGTCCCATCCCAGGAAGTACATGTTATTGTTATGTCAAATTTTTTTCTTGCTCCTTTCCGATGCCATAGCAGCACATTCTGGTGTTGTAAACATTCAGACAAATAAAACGAATCGAAAATAGAAGAGTGTCAATCGCGCAAAAATCGATTCCAAATGAGAAATGTCATTTAATCCCTACTATGAAGTCGAAAACGGGGACGAAGACAAAGACAACGAAGACGAGGACTACTGCTTCGATGACGATGATGATGGCGACGACGACACGAGGACGAGAACGAGGACAATTTTTCCATATTAAGACACGTACCAGTCGATATCAATCGATATACAACATTTAATTCAAACACACACACACACACACACAGGCATACGTACGTACGCGACCTTGTTCACTTGGTCGGAAGCTCACAATCGACAATATGTTGTGTGTTCTTCGGCATTGAGGTACCAGTGCCAGTACCAGTACCAGTACCAGTAGCAATAGCAATATTCGTTCATACCAGTATCGTCATCAGAAGTTGGAGAGAACATCTCCAAGTGTCCTCATGACTGATTCCCAGATACATATCGTTTCATTCATTTCTTTGGAGTGTTCTCTTTGAATGCACTATTCTTATGGCATACATATGGATGTGTGTGCCTTTGGAGCGACCGCCATATAGAATTGTTTGCATATGTATGCATGTAACAGATTCAATATGACGAAGGATGCAGCAATATACATACATACATCCATACAACATTCGTAAAGGGGACATTCAATATTTCTCATCTAATACCCTTTAAGCCATTCACTAATGGAAGAACACAAGGAGTTGTAGTTTCTAGTCGGTACTTGGTAGTTTTGTAGTCCCTTGGAATAATAATAGATGTCTTTGTAAAGGTTCTCCTCTACATCAATCAAAAATTTATAATTACAGAATAAATTATAGGCTGCAGCGACCGATGTCATTCATAATTAACTTGCCACATCCTATGCTGTGTATGTAGGCATGGAGATTTAAATCGACTTGATTGAATTTTGTATTCGTACTGTACATAGGTGCCTACCTATGTATGTACAAGCGGCCAACACTCTGATCCTTTGGCATTGTACATGGATTAACTTTGAATTTTTGCGGGATTTAATGTGTTTAATTTATTACAATTAATTCGTTTCGCACTGGGCGGCGATACGCAAGGATGAGGGTATTTTGACAAGTGCACTGACGATAATCCTGGTATCGTTGTTTCAGTAAATGCGTGATAAGATTCGGCTTATGTCTGACAGTTCAATGGATAGCATGAGTTTAAAAAAAAAATGTAATGAATTACTTTCGGAGATTAGGCAATAGCAAGCAGTTTGGTGTTTATATATCTAATATCACGATTTCGAATAGATAACTATTACATCTTGACAGCTGTCAAAAAAAGGGGCTAAACATTTGTGTCAGCTACAATCTGTCTGCAACAGATGAAACCCTTCTCTTCTTTATTCCTAATAAAATGGTGCTTCAGGGTCTTTTAAAGAAAACGCCCCCGAAAGCTGGGCGTCGCTATGTATCATCTATGGTTGCATATTTTAATAACCTAAACATTTAATTTTAATGATTTTGTGCAATTTCAAGTAAAAACATGATTTTAACTGAAATCTTTTTGCAACTTATCCTCAATGAGGTGACCATTTGCAAGAGATGTCGAGGTTTATAGGGAGCCCTTGGCAACGAGTTCAAAGAATTTTACGATACTTAAAGGAATATCAGAATGAGGAGTAACATTCAATGGAAATGACGGCTGTGCTCAAATGACACAATGTGGTGGGTCGTATTTTTGAACGGAGGCTCATTTGACATCAACGATTGAGCCAGAATTTGTAGATCTCTGTTCAACGACAGAGGCAACATCATAGAAAATGACTACCAGTTTTGGACCTTTTTTCATACATTTTTTGGTTGAAAAATTTTCTGCTTCCAATCTTCATTTCGAGGCTGCAGCTAAGTTAGTTTGTGCCTTGAATGCACAGAAACAGAACCGCTGGCTGGAAATGTGTGATTGGAGAATATAGTGAGATGGTGAGTATTTGCTTCTGTGGGCTATACAAAGCCCTTTTTTTCATACATTTTTTGGTTGAAAAATTTTCTTTTTTCAATCTGCATTTCGAGGCTGCAGCTAAGCTAGCTTGTGCCTTGAATGCACAGAAACAGAACCGCTGGCTGGAAATGTGTGATTGGAGAATATAGTGAGATGGTGAGTATTTGCTTCTGTGGGCTATACAAAGCCCTTTTTATCATACATTTTTTGGTTGAAAAATTTTCTTTTTTCAATCTGCATTTCGGGGCAGCAGCTGAGCTAGTTTGTGCCTTGAATGTACAAAAACAGAATAGCTGGCTCCAGATGTGTGATTGGAAAATATAGTGAGATGGTGAGTATATGCTTCTGTGGGCTATACAAAGCCCTTTTTTTCATACATTTTTTGGTTGAAAAATTTTCTTTTTTCAATCTGCATTTCGAGGCTGCAGCTAAGCTAGCTTGTGCCTCGAATGCACAGAAACAGAACCGCTGGCTGGAAATGTGTGATTGGAGAATATAGTGAGATGGTGAGTATTTGCTTCTGTGGGCTATACAAAGCCCTTTTTTCATACATTTTTTGGTTGAAAAATTTTCTTTTTTCAATCTGCATTTCGGGGCAGCAGCTGAGCTAGTTTGTGCCTTGAATGTACAAAAACAGAATAGCTGGCTCCAGATGTGTGATTGGAGAATATAGTGAGATGGTGAGTATATGCTTCTGTGGGCTATACAAAGCCCTTTTTTTCATACATTTTTTGGTTGAAAAATTTTCTTTTTTCAATCTGCATTTCGGGGCAGCAGCTGAGCTAGTTTGTGCCTTGAATGTACAAAAACAGAATAGCTGGCTCCAGATGTGTGATTGGAAAATATAGTGAGATGGTGAGTATATGCTTCTGTGGGCTATATAAAGCCCTTTTTTTCATACATTTTTTGGTTGAAAAATTTTCTTTTTTCAATCTGCATTTCGAGGCTGCAGCTAAGCTAGCTTGTGCCTTGAATGCACAGAAACAGAACCGCTGGCTGGAAATGTGTGATTGGAGAATATAGTGAGATGGTGAGTATTTGCTTCTGTGGGCTATACAAAGCCCTTTTTTTCATACATTTTTTGGTTGAAAAATTTTCTTTTTTCAATCTGCATTTCGAGGCTGCAGCTAAGTTAGTTTGTGCCTTGAATGCACAGAAACAGAACAGCTGGCTCCAGATGTGTGATTGGAAAATATAGTGAGATGGTGAGTATATGCTTCTGTGGGCTATACAAAGCCCTTTTTTTCATACATTTTTTGGTTGAAAAATTTTCTTTTTTCAATCTGCATTTCGGGGCAGCAGCTGAGCTAGTTTGTGCCTTGAATGCACAGAAACAGAACCGCTGGCTGGAAATGTGTGATTGGAGAATATAGTGAGATGGTGAGTATTTGCTTCTGTGGGCTATACAAAGCCCTTTTTTTCATACATTTTTTGGTTGAAAAATTTTCTTTTTTCAATCTGCATTTCGGGGCAGCAGCTGAGCTAGTTTGTGCCTTGAATGTACAAAAACAGAATAGCTGGCTCCAGATGTGTGATTGGAGAATATAGTGAGATGGTGAGTATATGCTTCTGTGGGCTATACAAAGCCCTTTTTTTCATACATTTTTTGATTGAAAAATTTTCTGCTTCCAATCTTCATTTCGAGGCTGTAGCTAAGCTAGTTTGTGCCTTGAATGCACAGAAACAGAACAGCTGGCTCCAGATGTGTGATCGGAAAATATAGTGAGATGGTGAGTATCTGGTTCTGTGGGCTATACAAAGCCCTTTTTTTCATACATTTTTTGGTTGAAAAATTTTCTTTTTTCAATCTGCATTTCGAGGCTGCAGCTAAGCTAGCTTGTGCCTTGAATGCACAGAAATAGAGTAGCTGGCTCCAGATGTGTGATTGGAGAATATAGTGAGATGGTGAGTATTTGCTTCTGTGGGCTATACATAGCCCTTTTTTTCATACATTTTTTGATTGAAAAATTTTCTGCTTCCAATCTTCATTTCGAGGCTGTAGCTAAGCTAGTTTGTGCCTTGAATGCACAGAAACAGAACAGCTGGCTCCAGATGTGTGATCGGAAAATATAGTGAGATGGTGAGTATCTGGTTCTGTGGGCTATACAAAGCCCTTTTTTTCATACATTTTTTGGTTGAAAAATTTTCTGCTTCCAATCTTCATTTCGAGGCTGCAGCTAAGTTGGTTTGTGCCTTGAATGTACAAAAACAGAACAGCTGGCTCCAGATGTGTGATTGGAGAATATGGTGATATGGTGGCAAATCAAAATTATGAGATATGACAGCTAGAACAAGGATCTGGAGTCAACTTATTGATACCAAATACTTTTAAGAGGCACTTTTTTCAACCCATAGCTGAGCAGTATGGATTGTTCGATGGGAACATAAAGTGGAGAGGGAGTGTTCAGAAATGGTGAGATCCAGGGCCTAGCTTCTCACATCGATTCGTGTTGTCCGTTCTATTTTCTTTACATAAAGGAGCCTACTGTTTCATGGCGTATCCGAGGCTTATTTGTTATTTGAGAAAGTTTTTCATGATTATTCTCGAATAGTGTCAGTAGCTCGCGAGAGGTGGGGCTTGGAAAGAAATTTTAGGAGTTGTCCAGTGATAGAATCTGGAACCTCTTGCTCCGTAGTCCAACGCACTATGCTCAAGAAGGATTTCGCTAAGCGGCGCTTTAGCAAAATCTATAAAAAAAAATCGTGTAAATGTTAGGTAAAACATGTGCTAAAAAGTTAAGGTATTTTGTAACACACTTGTGATAAATTTTAGTATGACTTCCTGTCTCAAAGGTCTACGACTAACAGATGTGATGTGATGTGATGTGTAACTAATTAGCGTATTTGGAAAACGAATTTCTAGGGAATCTTCTTTTTGGGCCAGGAAAACATCAGCCACAGCATCGGACTATGGAAAACCGTACGTGCAAGGAAATATATGTGCTTATGTATGTAACATTAAAAGGATGTACCAGGCACGATGTCGTTAAATCAGAAATCACAAGAATCGGAATGTGAAGGCTTGTAGCAAATGGGTACGATAAGTCTGTTACCTGGAAAGAAGGCTTTATCGCAAAATAAGGATTCAAATTGAAAGCAGGCAAGGGTATTGGTGTACTTGTTATGCGACTTCATATATCCACCTCTTTCAGTTCAGATTGTGGGATTTGTTAAGCAAACAAGCAAATGATTGGTAATTGATATGAATTTTCGAAGCACATCATCGTATTCCGGAAAGTATGGATACAACATGGGAGGGAAGAAGCTGTAAGCTGTACTAAATCATGGTGATGAGTCAACTTTGTCATCCGATAGAAAGTACAAATCATTTACGTCACTGTTGCGCTTTATGCAAATGTTTAATGGATGTTATTAGGATGAGAAACAGTACTCAGGTGATAAGTAGAAATATATACATACATACATATGTGAGTGTCTTGTAGATAGGATATCATCCGAAACAAATTTGAAATCCACAACAGTGTTGTCCTTTGTAAGAAACATTGCTTCGGTTGAGAGTTTTGACTAATAATTTTAGATACATAAGGACTATATTTCCATAGAATATATATAAATATGTACCGCATATGTTAAAGTTAACAGATTCACTGTCAAAAGAACAGACTCATGTAATTGGAAGAGCAGTTTATACAGAAAGAGGAACTGGCCTTCGACACTGACGGTTCCCAAATTTACACCATACCCTTGGTCTTAGGAAGACATTCAGAAGCTCAAATGTGGACTTTTAGAACGTTTAAGAACATCGGATCTGAAATAGAGGGGATAAGTTCCTGGTGAGTCTTGATCTCATGAAGAGTCCTCCAAAACCAACGACATGCACTAGAGAAAATTGATCTTGTCAGTTTCGGTCTATGAAGTCAAGTGCCCTACGCAGAAAGGTAGAGAAGATATTAAAAACTTTCGGGTAGAATTAGTTTTCGAGGAGTATTTGGAAGGTGAGGAATCAAGCTTTGTGGCGAAGTGAAATTTTCTTTCTAACCTTCACTACTTCAAGCCGATTTTTTCGGATTTCAATATAATTTTATGTTTTGGGATCCATACCCGTTGTGGGTGTTACATTCTTTTACACGAATGCCGTGTCTGAAAGGCAATTTAGTATTTGAGAAGATAATTTACGACAGTTATACTCTGGGACGTTTGTCAGCCGATCGCTCTACAATAATAACCCGCCCATATTTTCAGAGGTTTTAAAAAAAAGAATCGTTTTTCAATGATAAAGCTAAAACAACACGGAAGATATGCCCACTTCACTAGGTTAAGGAACTGGGGTGGTCTTCATGCCTAGCCTATATACATAGTTTCAGACCTTTTGGAAACTTTTTACATAAACGTGCAAGTAGTGCATCTAGTCGTGCTCTTATTCCAATACAATTCGTGTCAATTGAAAAAGAGAAGAAGCGATACAACAGAAAGATACTATTCGGACGTTTAAAACTCCGACCATGTACTCCATGGTTTTTGTATTCGATTTTAATTTTTAGATCTTGTACAGTGTTTTGTAAAAACATGTAAGGAAACACGTTCGTCATTTAATTTATAATTGGTATTCCAGAGACTTGAACCCTCCACTCCATAACCAACCACATTAGAGCACACTCTGTTTTCATAAATTGCACAATTTTTTCCCCTATTTCAAGGACCCTATTGGAAACGAATTTACCTTGCCTGAGAATCGAATTATTGCAATGAAAAAGCCCTCCAACAAAGGCTCGTGCAATCAGTTCGATTGCAGATTTCAGAACACGAATTCAATACCTACTAATACGGTTACTGTTTTTTACTTTCCTGAACGATAAAAACATCGAGTACTACATTTATTTTTTTGTAAATCCAATAAAGGTCCAACTGCTAATGTTAAATCAGCTCTGTGGAGCCTTTTGTGTTGCTATCGACAATAATTATCATCACAGACAAAAAGAAAGCTCGATCTAGCCGCAGTGCATCCAAATGGGCGTGTTTTTTTCTGTTTTTGATTTGATATCAGCTTATGTCATGTCATAAGCCTCATGTAGTTTTTTTTTTTTTTTTATAATTTGCTCGAGGACAGGGCTTAATCTACATACATATCTCACACACTAGGCAGACAGCAGTGGGCGTCGTTTTTGTTTTCTTTTATCATAAATTTTAGAAAATAGCCAAAGAAGCAGCACACGGTTAAATGAATAAAACCCAGCAAGGTGCAGATTCATGAATAACCTGCGCGCAAAACAAATGAATACCAGAAATGTGTTTTGCATACGAGACAACTTCACCGGCGAGCGAACATGCATTATGAAACTTAATATTCATGTGCTTTATATTTTAGTATCTCTAAAATGAAAATGAAAATGAAAATTTGATAAATACCCATTGTTGGAAAATTTTGTAAAGCAGCAGCGGGAATTAGCTTGAAGTCAGGACGAATAGACACCGCTTAACATAATTTAAAAATTAATTATTGAAACACATCCTTCCCAGCAGCACTGGGGATGGGCACGACGTGTACGAGGATTGTGAAGCTGCTGAAGGGCAAATGTGCCGAATAAAGGAAACGAGTGTAGGAAGTCTTGTCTATCGTGACAATGACATGAATGATATTTAGGAAAGTTAATAACGATTGTAAGTAGCTCCTGTTGCTGTCTAAGGAAACATGTTTAAACTCATTAAGACAGAAAAAAAAGCATGACAAAAGCGACGACTAAAACAGACTCCAATAACTCCTCCCGTTAAGGTTTTAGGAATAGTTCAGGAGGAGCAAAGAAATTAGGTCATGTGACCCAACAAACTATAAAATACACACTCCTAACTATTGAAACAATAAGACTCTAAGCACACATAGCAGACTTTTGCAATTTAGTTCAGTTCGGAGACCGTTCAGTTTAGCTGAAATCGGTTTGCTGAACTAGACCGTTCTTTCCGTTCTTTTAGTTCATTTAGTTCAGTTTGGTTCGCCGCTCAGTCAATTCGTCCTTGTACGATTCGGGCCTATTCTTTCGTCAAATTCTTTTCATATAGAGTAGCACAGCGATGTTGTCGTGCTCGTGCTGCTGTGTTATTGGTTAAACAGAAGCAAATTTTATCAGATACTCATACACAACGCAAAAGCTCACAATTTATTTTTCTTAATGAATGCCTGAGGTTGTTCAACTACTGATCTACCTGAACTATTGAACTGTTGAAGCACTGAATTAAATAAAGTATTGAACTACTGAACTAAATGAACTACCGAATTACATTAAATATTGAACTACTTAGCTAAGTGAACTAAAATAATGACATCGCGATCTAGGAAAACTTAATTCACTTGTTAGAGTTCTTTTTCTAAGTAGCTCATGCGTTGAACTTTTGAGGAATCTTTCTCTCTACATTATCTATTATTATTATGCCTTTAGACAGATCAAAAAAGACCAGAATCGGTCTGTGTCATCTGTCGTGACTCCCAATAAACCCGATGAAATCCATGAATACACTACCTACAGTGCGTAGATATAATAAGGAGGGGAAGTTTGAGGCTTTGATGGAATGGAATGAGCTGCGTGGAAGCATACCAAATCCAACAAAGATTATTATATATTTTTTTTTTCACCAGGTTTAACTCCAAGAAAGCGTACATTGGATGTTCCTACATTTAGCCTTATTTCCACATGGACTCCTGCTTTCACTATATTGCAGCAATGAGAAAGAGATACAGAGGTTGGGTTGTTGGTTTGAAAAGCCAGGTTAAAGATACGTAAAGCTTCAGGGTTGCTTTGTTAATACGTTATTGATCGAGCAGTACTACACAAAAGCGCAATAGACGTGTAGGCTTGTCAAAATCTAGCTTCTCACAACCATGCTTTGTGAGAGCCGTTCACACTCTAGACATTTGTCAGAGGTTCGCAAAACACAAGAATGTGAACAAACATTTGGGAATCAAACCCTGAGCAGGCAGACGCAGTAACCAATCAATCACGGAGCCCTTATTGAAAGAAGCCCGCATTTGTAAACCATTCAGAATTTAAGTCCCACTTAATTGTTAAAAAACAAAAACAAAAATGTATCTGGCCCAACAGGTCTAGGGCCTAGCTTCTTACAACCATTCGTGTTGTGCGTGCTTTATTCGAATGGAAGAGTCCGACTGTCACTGTCCTGTTGTACGCTCGTATGTTTGTCAGACGGTCGCAAAGGGTGTTGTCTAGCGATTGAACCTGGAACACCTTTAAAGAACAAAATGTTGACATTTTCGAATTTCGGAAAACGGTTTAATTATCGTGAATTGGGAAACTAGAATAAATCCGATTTTCGAATTATGACTCTACATACTCAAGACAGAGGTAAATAGCCTGAAAGAAGTCATACAGGCGTAAACAGACAGAAATATAAAATTAAATCAAATTTCTGTATAAAACATTTCCACGAATCCAATAATACAAAGGTGAAACTAAAAACAGGTTTGGGATACAACAGCTGCGAGTAGTTGGAAAAATCAACAAAAAAGAATACTTTTCCTTGCTGAGAAGCTAAAAGCAAAATCAACAATAAAAACAAACAAAAAAAAGCTTCCCATTACCACAGGATGTGTTAATATTTCGGAAATTTCCATGAAATCCAATTAAATGCTAATTTTCTCTAGTAACGGCAGTTTACTGGAAGAATAGCACGGATAAGTAAGGACCAACACTCACATCGTCCATAGGACTATCACTAGAACTACGCATGCAAGCTTTATATAGTTTGACTCCCAGTCCCGCATACTTTCCTCTGGGAAAGCAATATAAAATTGACATTAAAAATGAATACATACTTCCAAGAGACTTCACTAAAAGTTTTCGAGTTCTTTTTTATATATTTTTTGTTTTCGGCTCCTTCTTTTTGGGTGGGCCAAGCAATGAATTTTTTAACAAAAGGTCGTGGGAGTTTTTGCTGTGTGTTTGTATAGTGTTCTCTTACTTTGTGTCCTTCTATACATAGAGGGAGAGAGATTAAGTATAGTTCCTTTTTTTTTGTATGTATATACATATTTATTTATGCAGTATGTCAGCAGGGATCAGGAAAAAAGGAAAGCTTCTGTGACATTTTTTATGGACTGCTAAGTAGTTTTAAGTTTGTTACATTTGAATAGGTGCTTGTAGCGTAGTGTGTGGTACGGTATTGTAGTGTAGGATACCTTATTAGCTATAGATGAATTCTGTTTACGTTCAAGAAGTGAAAAGGGAGAGTAATTATTTATCGGAAATGATAGGGAATAGCTAAATTGAAGGACATTTGTTCTCATTATACTGGTTTAACGTTGTTAAAAAAAAGAAGAAGAATGATTCAATTATGTTCACAAGTACATGAGTAGCATCTATTGTGAATCCTCTGCGTTATTGAAGTTTATCCGTTCACTTTTTGTGGTCATTTGAAGGACCTTATCCTCTTGGACCCACTAGAGGCAGTTGAAATGATTTCCATAGAAACTTTGTTGGATTTTTTTTTCGCTTTTTGGGAAAACAAACTAATGAGGGTCGGCTGTAAGGAATCTTCAGGATGAAATACAATTAAAGTTGACCTTATGCATGTATTTTACATTTTAAGTTTAAAATTATGTCCGAAAAATTTAATTATGTTTCGTTAGTCAGAGTAAAGTATCGCTTAACTAACAACTTGTTGACTCGGCCAGATTGATTCTACCGATAATTTGATTGCCTTTGGAATGGTTTTATTTGCTCATGGACTCTTAGGGCTTCCTGCTAATTGGAGGACTCTTACTTGTACATACTCTTTGTGTTTAGGACACAGCAATGGATAATGGATTGCGGTCCATGTGCTGCTTCTTTTTCAGTTAATTAGGAAGAATGGCAATCGATTTTTAGAAAAAATAATATATTTAGTATGAGAGGAGTTTTTGAAAGCTTTCTTCTCAAGTACACTTATTACCGATTGTACTATGTATTCGAATAAATATGCTGAATTGGAATGAAAAAACAAACTCCATTTCCGCAGAGGAATGACTAAAACCCAAGGACTTTTACATATGCTCTGTGTATGTCCGAAAAGATGATGAAATACTTCGTCCACCGGATATGGATGATATGCGCCAGCAATGACAAGAAAAACTTTTTTCCATTAGGAATGAATACCAATGTTTTATTAAACGAAATACGTATGTATACTCAGGTCATTATGTTTTGATGGAAAAATCCTTCGAAGAATTACAAATCCTATCTAAGACTTATGTCATATGTATACGATTGTTCATACATACATATATAGTAATCTGCCTCCAAGAAGAGTTGCAATTCACAATCTGCCCAACAAATTTTTGAGCCAACTGATAGACCATGGCCATGCTGTTATGTGTTCTTAGATCTGTTCCTGCACTTCCTGGAGCAACATTTATGTACACCTTGTCAAATTTCGAAGAGTGTGGTTAAAAGCTCTCAACTAGAGCCTAATATACAAAAAAGTTAAAAGCAAAAAAATGTCCACATTTTAAACGTCAGAAGCATATATTTTCATTCTTAAATAAGGATTTTCAGAACCTGCAAGGGATTTAACATTTCAAGAACACATTTGTAAATCTTTCCTCCATCGTTCTGTTTGAATTTACAGCTGATAAACAGCAAAATTAGCAAACGTCAACTTTGACAAGTCTCATAATGTGTCTAAAGATATTTCCTGCACTGAAATTGACAGCTGGAGCACTCTCTCGTGAGCACTCTCTTTTGCGAAAAACTATGAAGTTTTGACGTACGAGAACAGGATTTGATCATTATTCATTGATTTGAACAGTTTTAGACAGTACGGGAACAGACCTCTCATAACCCTGTTCACACAGGACTGACGAACTGGATTTTTCTAAATTACCTGCATTTTTTTCTCGACATTCAGAAATGTCAATCGCCGCTGTCACTAGACAAAGGGGTTAAAAGAAAAGACTTAAAAACTGAAAAGTTCACGAACCAAACAAATGGAAAAGTTAATTGTTGTGAAAAGCATTAGTTCTGTTGTAAAACGAATTTGTTGCTGGAAAACAAAACCAATTTCATTGGCGCCAACAACTAGGACGTCAAAGAGAGTCTGCGGAAGTGTTCAGACAGGACTATCAATCTAAATACGCAAATGTGAAAAGAAATCCTGCCCGTGACTGGAAAATGTTTTAGATATTAATAAACGGTGGGTCATTTGCCGGTTTTGTTTACACCACATGTTATTTTGCCACTGACAGTTCTTTCGTGCCCAAAACATGGACAGAAACTCACGCGGTGCGAAATAAATCGATTTACGCTTGAACAAGGGTGGGGAATATTCAAAGCCATTTTGCACAAACAATACGAATTTTAGAAACAAATTTCGGTGCAAAATTGTCCGTTTTTTAATAGGTATGTTCAACTGATTGTGTTTTGCAGGAATTTAAAAAAAACAGGGCTTTTTTATGCAGACACCTACACGTAGTTAAAGAAGAACTCTTAAAAAAATAAGTTTGTAAGTTGAGATTCAGGATGATTCAGGATCAGTCATGTCAGTATGTTATTGGAATCTTTATTGTGGATAAGCCTTAAGGGTATTTGCACTCACAAAATTTGAATAAAAAGTAAACGCAAGAAACGATTGCCATTTATTTTCTTGGGGTGAATGTCTGTTCTAAGACTATTGTCCAGGATTTGTTAAATCAATGTAAAAAGCCTAAGAACATGCACTGTTATATAAGATTATAAAACTCCAAACGTTTGTGACCATAAAGCCATATTGCACGGGCATCCAAGATGTCTCTATTTCTAATGTAACCTTTAGTAGTAGAAAAACCGAATAGAACACATTAGTAATGTTTTTGTGACTTGACATTTCATAGAAAGTTTGAAAGTTTGTCATTTCAAGACCACTTTCAAAATAAAATTTCTAGTTGGGAGCAGAGCCTGAGTAGTCAAAAAAACTTCGTGTTTCTTTTTCAGCTCAGAGCGTTCAGAGCATTCTCTACGTGTTTCTTTTTTTTTTTGCTTAGAGCGTGTTCAGAGCGGGCTCTATGAGCTCAATATGAATTGCCTTCCGCATCCTGAGCAAAAACAGAGCACGGTGAATTTGACATTTGACAATTGAGCCCAAGGTCTTGTTATTAATAAATTATTAGTAGAAATAAGTACTCTATTAGTCCCTTAACATTATTTTCCAGTTTAAGAGACTCAAAGCAAGAATTGTTGATTTATTTGCTTTTATGTGCTCAGTAGTGTTTCAAATAAATCAGAACGTTCGGAGCATACTCTGTGTTCAGGCTCTGTTCAGAGCTCTGGTGCAAACTTAAAAAGAAAAACGTCTAATGACAGTAAAGTTATACGATAAAGTGTCAAAAATTTACTACACTTCTGTGTCAAATGCGTCGTTGTATGCATTGCTTCAAGGTTAAGCCCACTGATCAGCTTTCCTTGAGATTGAAATGTACTATTGGGACTTCTATTCCATAACGAGTTGGTACTGAATTGATGATGAAAAGGCTAATGTAATACAGCAACATACCCACACCAATAGAAGTCGTACCTTAGTTGACAGAAGAACGCAAAAACCGAAGCATTTACTATGGAATATCAACATCTGAAGGATGTGCTCCATAGTCCGAACTATATATGCCTTTTTTGTAGGCATTTACCTTTTCTCGAAGAACAGACAAAACGAACTGCAGTTTTGTGTTCCAAAGAATTGAAATAAGAAGCTTAAGGTGGGACTGTATTCAATTTTTCTTCTACGATTCGAACCAGCAATACCTTAACTATTGAATCACATTGTCCATCAATCAATATTGATGTGAATGGAAATGTAAAAAATCCTCGACTTATTGACATAGTTGACAAGGCGCCTAAATAGTACTTCTTGCTACATTAACGCTTCTAAGAGCAGTGTTCGCTACACTTCTTACGGTTTTGAATGAAAGATGCGTGGAGCCATATGGTTCACACCTCCTTCATGCCTCGGTTAACATGGAAAAAAGCATTGCGGATACAGGATATGCGCTGATAAATGTATGTCTTTTCATGCAACTCAAGGTCAGTGAAATTTGCATTTCGGTTAATTGCGTCCAAATGAATATTTTTATGAAAAAAGTGATTTCCAAAAAATCCCAAATTACCTTTTAATAGTTTTCACTTAAATAAATATAATATCGACTGCAAATGAGAGAACGTAATCTATCATCATACGAACGTTTGTATGCTCTGCTTTTTATGCAGTTATCCGTAGTCGGAAATCATTTTGAAATTCGAATTAACTGCTTTATTTGGGCATTTCAGAAAGCATCGCTATATGACGGTAATTAAGAGTGCTTTCCTTCTCACTTCTGATAAATATGGGGAAACCCCACATTCATTCGATCGTGGACGTGGAAATTTTTGATTGATTTTGAGGTTTGAAAGAAAAAATATGGCAACGAAAGGATTGCACTAATACATAAACCAGGAATAAGTCTCGTAACATATTTCACATCTATTGAAGCAATGAACACAGGCACAGTAAAATACATAATATACTGCTAGAAGTTCACCAGAAGGTTGTTTCGATAAAATCGTAAAAACAACACAAAAGAAGGCGTTTTATTGCAAAACAATATGGAAATGTAATCAAAAAAGGATTTTCCAATGAAGGAGCAAATCGAACCGATCGTAAACACGCGTTTTCCAACTAAAACAAGTAAAAAACAAAATTATTACTCGAAAAAGTTCTATTGCATTTTTACTTCGCACGTTATAAGCCATGGTAACCTCTCTCAAGGAATTTTATGAGAAATCTTGTTACATGTGCGTGCCAGCTAGCCCACACGTTTAGTGGAGTCCTTTAAAGTACACAGAATGTGCAAACCATTACCATGTTTATGGATGTGTGAATGCCAGGCAATCTCCCAAATGAACACGTGGTTATGAAGTCAAGTTAAAATAACACATCAAGATCAACTGCACTAACGAAGGCCAGGTATGCACGTACATACAACATATTTTTATGAAATCTATAAAACTGAGAAGTGAATATAGTACCAGTGTTGATATGATGATTGGTTGTGCTGTACGCCTACTGTCTTAGCTGGAGTTATCGACGCAATAAATATCTTTTTATATTTACTTGTTTTTTTTTGTTCCGAAAAGGGTGAAGCTACCGCGATTTGTGAATTAATGTTTTGTTTCCACTGCTACAAGACGCCGCCGCCGACCAAAAGGGGGCGTTTCAAACCGACATATCTTATCGTTAGACACACATTTCGAGTGTGACCAACTGACGTGTCAGTCACCACTAAACCACCCACTCACCATAAATTTATTTTGTATCCAATATCCAATTTAGTTGTGGCTACTGCTTGTTACGAGTATTCCAACGCTGCGAAGTATGCACTGTAATCCTTTTGTTTTGCAGTTCAATTCACTTGTCGTACTAGTTTATCGTGGACACTAATTGATTAAAGGATTTCACTAAACTTTGATAGCATGGCGCCGATAAACGTCCACCCACAAGTGCGTTTACAAGAATTAACAACAACGGCTACGAACAATAAAACCGGGAAGCGAAAATTTGCATATACAATCGTATCTTCCTTTCTTTTTTTTTTTTTCTTTTTTGATTTGTCGTTTATTCAATATTGCCACAACCACAGGTGTATGTGATATGCATATGTATGTATGAGGGGACACGACAGGTTAATCCTGTAGAGTGGAACAGGTTTATGCGAAGAACACCGACTACCGACCGATCAATTGAATTTTCCATTCACTTGAGAGTTGAGAGACTGCTACTTGTGTCGTGTCGTTGGTCGTCGGTCGTCGGTTGTTAGTCGGTCGTCGTCCGTATGTGGTGAGGTTGAGGTGGTGATATGTGTCGTACAGTGAGTAAGAACCGGACCGCACGCACGCACTACTAAAGCTCCACAGGACACACAATGAATGAGGATGATGGTAGAGATGATGATGACACCAACACTCTATGCGGCATTAATTTGTATCCACTGCCAGCGACTCACAGTCCCAACGACTCACAGAGAGAAAGAGAGCGAGATGCTCCTCGGGCTGGCTCTCTGGTTTTAGGTGTTTTGCTGGTGTATATCTGGAATCTAGGTGCTTCCACTGGACTCACTCGCTTCCACTGAATCGCATATTCAGCGAATTCCACTGAACTAAAACTACCACAGGACCAATGGAACAGATATGTACTTTAATTATGCACTTGAAAATTCCTTTCTTACTAAATTGTTCTTCCAAAACACTAAACGAATCCGAATACTTGGTGTCTAATTTAATTAACACATTCCGTGGGGATTATAAATAAATGAGTCAATCCTTGTTGATATTTAGAAGGGGATATGTACCGTTGAAGTACGAGGACTTGCTAGAACGAACTGATTTCGGGCACGGAGGAACACGTACTGGCTGGATAAAATTGTTGCCTCTCCAAGTTTATCACACACATCCGAGGGAATTTTCCGAATAGTCGAATCCGATGAATTTTCCCGTGGTGCCCTTGGCGGTTGGTAAGGCGCGTGCCCGAGCACACTTCTCCTCCTACTCAATCCTCTGTGGATGGTTTTCCGTTGAGATTTTGTGTGTCTCCATTGTTTGATCATTCGCTCGGTTCGCGTACTTCCAGAGTTATTTTTAGTTTGAATACTCGTAACGACGAGACTAAATGTGGTTCTGCTGCATGCTCTCGGAATTCTGTGGGTTTCGTGCTTATGCTGGGGATTTTCTTTCTCTTAATGGAAGAGCGCGTTGATAAGAGATTTATGTACTTTCAATCGAGTTGCTTGATAGGGTGTGTGCAAAGGAGATGCATGCTGGGGAAACGCAGAGAATTATCGGTACAGGAGGGATATGAATACGTTGGAAGAAAGTTGATTTTTGCCTCACGAATCCGTCTAGTATCGCTGTTTACGGGCTACAGTACGTAGATACATGCAATTCTTATCCAAACTTTTCGAAGCAGCATGTTAATGCTCCTCGTTAGGAGTTTTGCAAGTACTTCATCAAACCCAAGCACCGATACTCTAGAGTTGGTTATTCTTCGCTAAATCCTTAACATTTTTTTTGTTGATTGTATGCAGATACTTTTGTATCAAGATAGGTAAAGTTGTCAGCTTGTGCAGAGAGTCTATTTCGGAGAGTCTTCGTATCGGGTTAACCTATAAGCCAGTAGCTTTTCTTAATCTTCTGGATGTTGTCATTGTCATAGGAAGCTTCGGTGAGATCGAGTAGGTTCTCTTCATTCTACGCATGCTAGTCTTTAGAATAACAATCATCATGCCATGGTTTCGTTTGTATGAATGCGGTGTCTGGCATCCCGAGATAGTGTGACATTGAATTCTCTAGGTGTTGCCATTTGCGGCCTTATTGTTTGTGCAGTTTTTTTCACCCACTTTAGTTGAGTTAAGGCGCTCGAGGTTAGGTCTTGTACGCTTTTACGGAAAAATATTATAGAAGGATATGCGAATATTTGGCTTCGTACGAAGCCCAAGGGCTGACATTTCACAATCACTCGAGTTAAGGTCTCGTACTCTTCAAACAAATGCAGGGTAATATTTTTTTCAGAAGCTTTGTCAAGACAGTGGTACTCTCAGATGTTTGTCAAACGCTCGGAAGAGGTCGGGCGTAAACATATTTTTGGTGTTCTTTGAAATTCGAATCGGTAATTTCCAGATCTAGTACTAACTACTATGACAGAGCACCCGCCATACCCACTGTTGCAGGCTGATTAGATGTGTTTTGTTCAATCGGTTATGCTGGGTGCTTTGAGGATAAGAAGAGAGATGTGTAGACAGAGGGACAAACTAACGACCCAACCGAATGAAGACAACACTTCTAATCAGGTTACTGAATTGATCAAAAAAGACTATCGTAATGCTAATCCTATTATTACATATATGCATTCGAGATATAACCTCCTGCAGATAAGCCATGTGGCTTCGCAGGTAAAAATAATGTAATGAATTAATGAAATAATGAAATAAACTTCTAATTTTTTAAACTTCTAAACTTCTAAACTTCTTAACATAAACTAAATTGTTCATCGTAAAGTCAATAAAATCCATACCCTAACTGCATACGAATAGGGTGCACCTTTAAAATTGTTTACTACTGTGGTTGGTAAACGTCAACAAAAGTATGTTCAAATGGTTGTCAGATTTTACAATATTGTCAGGTTTCTGACAATTTCATACGATTTTTTGAACAACGATTTTAGACAAAAAGCGACAGTTACAACCGCGTGGTAAAACATGCTCTCTCGAATAAAATAATACTCGATCACTGATGACAGTATGCTAAATTCGACATTCGGTTCTCGATCTTGTAAGTGGTAATAACAAATGAAAATTTTGTTCTCACATGTTGCTCGATGACTGATGTGGTAACTCGACCTCTGATCACTAAATACATACAAGATCTATATTTTTCGTGTTCACACAGGACTGACGGACTTGATTTCTGGACATTAGCGTGTTCAGATTGATAGTCCTGATTGTTTCCTTCATGTATTTCTCAGTTTTTAAATTTTTGTCGAGTGACAGCGGTTAACATTTTCAGATGTCAAAAAAATTGCCAAAAATCTGAAAATCCGGATTGCTGTCACCTCGTAAGTAATTGTCAACAAAAAAAATTCACCCGCCAGTCCCGTGTAAACAGGCTCTTATATCGGAACTGGTGCAGCAGTCTTCTTATCTTGACGTTTTCCAAATAAGTTCCCATTTTTATTTGTAAGATCGCCTCATTGCACGTTCTTCATTTGTTTGTCAGTCAATAAGCGTCCCTAATGCGTGTGAGCATTGCCTCAGTAATCGATTCCCATTTCTTCAATCTTGAATCCTAATCTGAGAATTAGTTGACAGTACAATATGTTATTCGGATCTATATCTGTATACTGTGCATACAGAATGATTAAGCGGCCACCGAAAAACAAACGTCTCTCGAAAGAGTTAACGATAGACGAATTATGGGTTCCCCCTTTAAGATTAGAAATCAAAAATGCTTTCTTATCGAAGACGGGGGCGAGTTGATTGAATTTATAGAACAACAGCAGAGTAAATTATAGGTTTTTCGTTGCACAAGGTCAAGAACAGTGTTTCAAATTTGACCATGAACGCCTCTATTCCTGGCGTATCTCTGGAAACGTCTACCAACACGTGTTGAACATTTAAATTTGTTTGGAATACTATGCATCGCCATTGGATTTTCCGGTGCTATTTTCGTGGATAACTCTGTTGTTTCAGGGCTATGACCGCATCCGCGCCGTGCATTTATTGTTTGTGTTCCTTCACATTTCCGTAGCGCGCTGATGTACCGATGACTTCCGGGCAGGGAGTGATTTCTTGGAATAGACGAACGTGTTGGATATTGGTCGTACACGTATGTGACAGAGAAATAATGCTTTTCAAATTAATAGATGCATGCACAGCTACAAGATATTGTTCTCCAATGCAATGTATCATACACATCATATAAAATGGTTCAAAATTTTCATAGTATTTCTAAAAATATACATAGTTCCTTATAAGAACCAGATGCTGCATGGCACGAAGGAAATGACCCGACAAGGATTGATGAGATGGTATTGTTTCCATATGAGCTCAATTACGAATGTGCATACAGGCCTAATAGCTTCCTTTCCTCCGTACAAGCAGGACCGCAGAGAGGGAAATGTTCAACACAATTTTCTATTGTACATAGGTGAGGTGACCTATCTTCCAACTCGAGTTGTTCTACTTTATTCCTTCTCATAAAATACAATTCGCGTGAAAACCTTTTTTATGCCTCAAATTGTAATTAAGAGGACGGATTCTTACTATTTTTTATGTGTCAAAAAAATGTCCATTTCATCAACGTATGACGAACCATAATGTATCCTACCCACACGTGTTATGTCCTGGAAATTACGTCATTTTTTAGTGACTAAGCTAATGACACGCAAATTCAATCAGTTAGTCCTTTTCGTTTAAGTTTTTCCGGTATGACTAATAATACGGAGTGGTTTTATAGTTTAAAAAATAAAAACACGTTGAAGTACCCTCATGTTTAGTCAGCTGCTGATGTCGGCGAAATGTGTTTTTTGATTTTTCGGGAATTGATGACTAATTAGGACTTTTTAGGGTAGCATATGTGTTTTATGCAATGATGGGGTTGCTACTGATATCGCGTTAAGTGACTGTACACAAATTAGGGGTGAAAAGTCACCCCTTACAGCAGACAAATGAAAAGGTGGATGCACGCTCTGCAAAACGAAGAGGAAATGTTCCGAAGTGGATCAGATTTTTGACATCCAGAGTTCATTAACAGCGGCCTTACAATCGATAGACAGATGGCGCATACAAAATTATGGACGTTTGTCGTCTACAAGTTTTGTCGTGCCGAGGAAATTTGGTCTATTGTCTATCTGCAACGTCAGAAGACACAAGAAGGGACGTGTGTGTCTATGTACATTGTTTGGAGCGGCAAACAAGATCAGCATGCAACGACTACCAAGCTTAAATACTGAAAGAAAGAAATCTCAGTATTAGAAGAAGAGCGTCTGTGTAACCTTCCAGCTCAAGGATACCATGTAGTCTCGTGACAGAAATCCATTTTTGGGGAAAGTCCAGCTGCAGACTTTAAACTTTTTTTTTCGAAATAGTGTAAGCAACCTGGTTTCAGACACTCCCTGCGTGGACAGCTACTGAATGAGCACAAAACATAAATTGTGACTAGGAATCTCAGAGAGGGCTATCTCTCATAACAGAAAGATAGTATTAGAATTCTGTCGTAAGACTTTAAGAGTGTGCTGGGCAATTTATAAAATCAGGCATACCTAGGATTTTTTACGAATTCTTATGTACGAGAGTTTTAGGGAAAACATAATATGCGTTTGGGGTTAGCAACGTTAGGAAGGTTAGTACTAAGTTAGCTTAAGTCTGGTTTAGGGTATTTTAAGTTGTAGATATAGATTAGGTTAGTAGTGTTAGTTTTGCGTATCTTTTCCTAACTTTTCTTTATTATTGACGTTGACGTCTTGGTACAAGTTCTTGAGCAGTAGTTTTTTATCTCGTCCGATCTCGAATTGCTACTTCTCTACAAGGTACGACGAACTGAGATATGTCCGACTAATCTGAAGTCACATCCTTACATCCATTTCAGAATGTCTATTGTGTGCCTTGCATTATTTACCAATAGGAAGGATATCTCTGCTAAAGGTAGGTAGGTTAGAAAGGTTACTGCAAACCAAGAGGAGGGTGCAATCTCACTCGGATCTCAACGGATCTATTGTGTTCCCCGGTGTGGGATACCTGAAAGAAAGAAAGTTATTATTATTCCGGAACAAGCTCGTTTTCGTTATGAATTTTAAGGTGGTTTCCGGGGACATGCTAGCTAGTTCGTAAAGTTGGTCGAAGAATGCTTTCAGAGGAAGTGCGTCGTGCTTTCCTCCACCTCAGTGTCGCCGTAGCCTCTGCCTAAGTCTGAGCTGTTAAATCCCATTCTACTGAGGCGAGCCACCATTGGGTTGTGGCCTGTGAGGACACAGATGGGAAGAGTCAGAGTGGGCTATCGAACGATAGGACGGTCATCTTTTCGTTATATTAGGCCCAAAATAGACCCGAAACACAGCAGAAGGAGAGTGCGCTCCACCCAGCGAAGGCCATATTGCGGAAGTCCGTTGAGATCTTGGAGGAGAGGAAACTAGTGGGCAGAAGCACCGAGTGATCCATGTCGCTTGAAATATCCCTGCCAAATGTTATATTCAAAATTCTGTTTAGGTTCCGTCACATTTTTCATACCACGGGTTTTTTCGAAGCCGCTTGCCTATAGCAATGGAAACAGTATGAATCCGCTGGCCGTTGACTTTTGTGACGGTAATGGCATGGTGGAGAGTGTCTCGTTCAATCACTCTCTGGATCTTTGTAGTGCGTAATCGAGTGTTCTTCTCGCTTAATAGTCAACTCTGTTCGGGAAGACTAGAAGGTGTAGGATGTGAATTCATAGTACATGCTTGGTTCAAGTCTGTTTGACTGATTATCTTGACGTACGATCTTTAGCAAAAAAAAATGTCATTTCTTGTGGGCGTCTCAAAAGAAATTCGTGCTAGCTGTTTACCAAGATCTGACCGCACTGGGTGGATGCTTATTAGATTTTAGAGTAAGATTCTCCTGACAGTAAATGTAACTTGCCTTCAAAATCTTTTTTGTCTGCTAGCTCTGTGATGGTTTCTCTACATCGCTGCATGCCTATCTACGGATAGTTTGATTTGGTGGTAGCCACTGAATAGTTACTTACTTACTCGGTGTAGACCTGGGCCCCAACCAACAAGTTTATGCATCCAGTTCGACCTATAGTCAGCTGCCTTCAGTTTTGCACGCTAAGTTGGTTGAGTTGAGGTCCCTTTCCACATGAGCGCGCTACCTTAGGCCAGATCTTTCTCCACTGCGCCGGGTCTCCGGGGTGAATTCGACACTCCGGGACGGAGAATCGCTGTTCATTCGCTAATCATGACCCAGACATCTAAGTTGTTGTATTTCACCTCGCCTGGCTAGGTCGCTGTCACTGCCACATGCAAATCGAATACGGTCAGCTTCTTGTAACAATGAGTCTGCATTCGCACTAGTGCTGCTTCTTGCCTCGAGAACAACTTGCAACGTTGCAGTCACCTTCAAGGAAAATTATAAGAATCATCTCTGCATTAATCGGCAGAGTCACACCTTCCTGGTATCGATGTACACTATGAATCCATTAAAACAGCCACATATTGTTGTATTTAAAATGAGCTTCTTCAGACATGTTTCTGAATCCAATACCGTTTCCATAGATCATTCTGTCATCGTTCCTATTCAAAGTGTTTATCGATTCCTACGGACACATGAGTTCAAAAAAATGGATTTACATAAATTGCCTTTGAGAGCAGTGTTGCCTTTGATGAATGGCCTCCGATAAGCTCCGATAGTGGTAGAAAGGTCAGTTTAGACTGAATCGAACTGAACTGAATGGAAAAACGCTTTAAGATACCAACGATATGAATGGACTGTGTATTTACGTAGAGATTTCCACTTAAGAGGCAATTAAAATCGATGCAAGGATTCGTTTACAAAGACCGCCTTCCACGAGATAGTTTATGAGATTTCTAGAAACGGTGAGCCCATGAAAGTTCACATGATTCCACAAATCTGCGAAGGTATGAGCAGCTCTCAACGACATAAAGTATTTGCATTAAACGAACCAGTTTCGAGCGCATAATCTGATTGAGCAATTGGAATTCCTGTTCAAGGAGCCATTATAGAGCAAGTTTCTTGCACGCGTGTCCGTCGCGCAGAGTACACACAACCAGCCAAAGTAATTACTTTCATGGGTCAGCGCCCTACTCACCGTTTGTGGAAAGTAACGAATTCTTATCAATCAACGTCAAAATATAGATCCGAATATGTATCACTGAAGATTGTTTAATATTTATTCAGATACCAATTCTATAATGATGGAAACAGTCGACCATTAATGGCTGCAGGAACTGGTACGGCGGCGGCGGCGGCGGCGCCCACAAAAAATAGAATAGAAAAGTTTTACACTTGCTCAAGCACAAATTTGATCTGCAAAAGCACTTAGAGGATATTTGCAGTCGTACTCCACAGTCAAGTGACATGATGCGGAAAGGACGTCACAGTCCCGATGACAACGACAACGGCAACGACAACGAACAACGAACAACAGGCGAAATTATATCCTTTGATATGCGCTGCAACTTCAAGTCCATAAAGCGTAAATAATATCCATCACCCAAGGCATACCTTTGCATCTAGCTGCACATCCTTTTCAACTGTATATTGGGAAATGTTTTGCTATGTTTTGACAGGTAGCTTACACAGAAGACAACGTAGGTGCATGTTGTCCCCTCACCGGAAGGAAAGACGTCCTTGGAGTTCGTGGATCATACAAATTCCGAGCATGTCACCAAAATTGGTTGAACTTTAACACTGATGCAGTTTTTTGCGTTCTCTTTTTTTGCATCAAGGATGAGTCTGCAGGAATTTCGCTCTCAATAAAGGGTCGACAGAGCGCGAGGAGAGAGAAAGAAAGATCAATTAATTTTAATCTTAAAGTGGAAGCTGTCACTATTATTCAGCAATCTAGTACTTACGACATGCTGCCCAGCTGCGATTACACAGGGAACTCAGCATGCAGCAGTAAGAGGCGACACATGGAGTCATCGACCCTTTTGAGATACTACTCGTAATGATTCGCTGCGACGACGTTGGCTGGCTCCTTCGAACGCTAATCGTAAAGTACTTCAGCTGAGCACGGCATTCAGTTACGGCTCTATTTCTGGACCCGGGTAACTACATCATGGGGGAGTCCGAAAATAGACTGGGGAACCCTCCTGTACACAATTAATAAAGGTGTGACATTGCTACGTAATGGGGCAATTCCCTCGCATGGGAATCCTCTTGATGTGCGTTCAAAAGAGCAGGGGGATTCTTCTAAAAATACCTTCATAGTTAAGGGCCCTTTTATTCTTTGGTTTAGTAAGTTTCCGGCGGCATCTTTACTTCCTGCTCTGCGGATATGATGAGCGGGAGATTTTCGATGAAAATTTATTTGATTCGGCTGCATCACGTGTCTATTTCGGTGTTAGAAAGGTACCATCGTACCGAGGGTCGAGTATAGTGCCCAATTAAATGGAGATGACGACGAAGTGCCTAAACATATGCTGTGCATACATATTCATTGCATCCTGCCTTAGTCACTGAACCAGTGTCAATCAACGCGGTCGGAGAATTACGACATTATTGTACTTCTCATGACCTGGGTGGCGGCGGCGATGGTGGTGGGAGATGACATCCGCCGCAATGTTTACCAAACACGCATTTTTTCTTCTCGTCCTTCCAGCGCATAGGTCTAATTTAAAATTTCGTTTTCCTCTTAAGGTAATGCACTTTCTGTATCGGGTTACGTATGGAATTCAGTTTAAATGGAACTCGAACTGTGAGTGTGGAAAGATAAAGCGCCATGTTGCGAGTCGTATTGCACTCGAACATGCTGTCATCTTTCAGGGGGCACTTGAGAGGAACTGCAACAAAATCGGGCACATTCGGTGTAATCATTGTCCCTAAATGATTGTGAAGTACTTAAGTGACCATGTGAGAGTGTTTTGCAGGGAACGCTTGAATATGATCCTTCGCAGTCCTTTCGCCTTGGGTCGTCGGCTTCAATTTGCTGTTTAAGGAATTTCAGTACATCGAACGTGTGTGTCGGAGTACTTATCGTTAAAGCGATTTTTACTGATTTATTTTGTTCGTTAATGGCATTATGGGTTCGACGAAATGGAAATTGTTGTGTGCGCCCATTTGGTTTACCCAATGTAAATAGCCGATGAATGGTAATTTGTCTCCTATTATCCATGAATGCGACAGAGGGCTGCTCTGCAATGACAGATTGATGCACTCGCGCCTAAGGTTTATCTTATAGATACATACTCTACATGCCTATGTGACCGTGTAATGGAATGCGTTTCCTTCTAGGCGTAAGTGAAAGTGATGTGATATTAATACAATATCTTACCGTATTTGCCATGGCAACTACTATAATATTGCTGTGTGTAGCAAACCAATTACCGCATGCATCTCAACAGTGTAGTATCATTAGCATGTAGTAATCAATGGAGAAGCTCTGTCCAGGTGGGTCACGGTGCATTGAATCGAAGGATATGAGCTTTGAGCTGGACAAGAATTTATAGTTTCCAACATGGCCTACAACAGATAGAAGGACTATTTCAATCTGAGAGGCTATTTCGACTCAAAAGCTCTAGGCTTCTGATGGAAACGCAATTGTTCTGCCTGATTACAACATGGATCTGATGTATGTATATGTTCGCTGAACTAGTTCGTTCTTTAAGTTCGTTTAGTTCAGTTTAGTTCACTGGCCACCAAATTTGGTCTTGGCCGTTTCAGGGACAGATGTATATTTGTAAAATTATCTTCACATAGATCAACAGAAAAGTTTAAGGAAAGACAACCCTTATCAGAGCTAGATACTACTTAACTATTAAACTTAATGAACTGTTGAACTACTGAATCAAATAAGCTAATAAACTAAATGAACTAAATAAAATGGCTCTCAGAGTTCATTTAGTTCACTTGTTAGAGCTGTTTTTTGAACTAGTTCGTTCGCGAACTACACAAGCCTAATCATACATGACTATCAGTTGTAAACAGTATTTATTTCTGAAGCTGGGCCTACTTTCCTCAAGTCACTCAGCTATACACTATCCTTCACAAACTTCGTCCATAAGGCGGTCTTTCGTCTCTTAAACTACCAACAGAACAAAAGTGCTATGGCAGAGCAAAATGTTTTAAACAAAATTAGTTCCTGGTGTCAGTCCGAAGGTGTGTATGCTGGGAAAAGATTAACCAAGTCCATACCAGCAATACCATTCAAATGGTCCAATGCCTCTGTTGGCATCACGGCTGCGATGGGTACATGTCCCACAGCAGTTGAAAACCAGGTTAACTGGTTAGGAGACTGATCACAGATGAAGTACATGCTCGTAATAGGGGCTGCAATTTTATTCCGATTTAAATTTTCCAAGGAGAGGATTATACTACTGAGTTGAGTGTTAGATCACGGATTAACATCCTACAGGACTCAGCTCTACAAGTTTCTAGGTTTTCAAGTCTTTGTAGGTCGAGTTAGGGTTCTCCTTAAGCTTGTCTTCATAGCCCAATATTCTCCCAATAACTTATCAATTTTTAAATTCATGTTCCGGTAATTGAAAATAATGTGGCTTAGTGGTTAGTGCGTTGGACTATGGAGCAAGGGGTTCAAGGTTCGAGTCCCAGTCGGAACACCTAAAACCGAGAGTACAAATGTCCTGAGAACGCTTCTCAAATAATAAATTGCTTTTCGGAGACAGCATTAAACAGTAGGCCCCTTCCATTCGTGTAAAGAATATAACAACACGCACAACGGGAATGGTTGAGAGAAGCTAGGCCCTGGGTCCCATCGACCTGTTGGACCAAGTATTTATTTTTTTTTTTTATTGAAAATCACATCTGTCAATTGAAAAAGGACCCATCCATGAGCTTTTGTCTACAGACGAAGACAGAAATGAAGGCCTGATCAGCCAGTCTTCTTGCCTTTTAGAGCTTTTCTATTGCCAGACTACACTCTTCTGGGAGCCTAGTAGTCTGGTAGTTTTTGCAAAGCCTCAGAATAAAAACCGGCTTCCGTACTTAACTCCGTGTTTAAGATAACTTTCCGATCTATATTTTCCAATCATTGTTTACACCCTATCCAAGGGTATTTTCAGTTTGAAACATAGTTTTACAAACATAGAGAAATAAAAGAGGTAGACCCTATAAAGTATACATACTCTCGACCTCCGTTCGTCCATATGTCACCACTTTTTGGGCCTTAAATTTTGAGCTAGGAGTATGAAATTTGATATCAGGGCAACTTTCTCATAACTTCAGTATTTTGATTGAATTTGAAAAAATTGATCACACAAAATATTTAGATATTTGAATTTTCTATAATTCGTCCATACATCAGTTTTCGCCACGCCCACATTTTTTGTCAAAAAATCATATCTGATGAAATTTTGAATGAAACATCGACAAACATTCAAAGATATCTTTGTAATGTGAACAAAATATGCCGTACGGGCACGCCCACTTCATAAGGACTACATAATAGGGAAGATATGGCTTTATGCGTTCCGTTTCAAACGGATTGTAGCTTTTCTAAAATATTTCAACCAATTCCAAGTAAACATGAGAGGGTCGGTCTTCTCAGAATTAACTCCCAAACTTTCTATTAGTTGACTGAATGTTGTTGACAGTATTCCTAAGTCGTTTGCTTAAATTACAATTTCAATTCTCCTCTCTATAAAGATTCATAGGATTTGGAAAGAGAAGTCTTCCGTCGAGTGTCTATTGCTGCCATTTTGGTTGCAGAACGTGGCTCAATGGCTGATCATGTTTTCGATCTGTTTTCTGTCAAATCTTGCACGGTTTTCATTATTAAACCTTTTTTTATTTTATTTTAGTGGATATACATACGTAGAAGTCTCAAATAACACACAACACTACAACAAATCCCAACTAAATAACAAACCAGTCGCCGTCTTCTGAAACACTCTTAACGCCACTAACCTGAGCTGCAGGTGTGAGGCTTTAGTGCAAACAGTATTTGGAAAGTGACTACCATGGCTACACACTAACAAAACCATAAACAATTTTTGTTTTCGCATTATCTTAGGTTAATTTTGGCTGAAGCTCGTCTTGAACGAGAAGCACTGGGTCAGACACCTACAAGCCTCATAATAAAGAGTGGCAATGGATAGGTCACCCATTATGCCCCGAAGCAAATTCAGTTGCACAATACACCAGACAGTAGAGTCCAATTACACCTTCTAGGAGAAGAGTGGATCGCAATAACTAAACATACCGCTGTACAGCTTAGTCATTGTAAATAGCTTGCAATGAGCACAGCATACCTGGGAGCATAATGCGCGCAGAGTATTGGTGGCACCCTACGCCCCGCAAGGCACTGTAACTCACTTCCTGTGCGAATGTACGAAGCAAATTTTGGAATTTTATCAGGAATTTTGATAGTAGTTTTCAGTTAGTGAAGTATCTGAGTAGTGTATGCCCTCTGATCTTCCCTTGTTGCTCTTTTTTTTATTTAATTTAACAGTAAGCCTCCTACTTTGTAGGTAAAGGGGTATTCATGAGAGCAAGGGCAGAGATTGCCAGAGGAATGCAATAATAAAGCAAAATAACTTTGCAATGGTTTGGATGGTTTCAAAGAAATACTTGGGATGTGGAATTAGGTAACCAGGGTGTCCACTTTCTCCAAGGAGAATCTTTATCCAAAGTCAGACTGCTTGCAAGATGGTGCAGTTTTTCATCGTCAAATTTGTTGGAATGTCAGCACAATGGTAAGGGGAATGTGTACGTAGAAACCTATCAGATACTGTGCAATGTGGTAAAAGGGCCAACGTTTACAAGACTCCCTATGGGCCGATACAGCAGGTCAAAGACTTAAAGGATTTGTGACTTTCTTTTCCTCAAAATTATAATAATTGTTAGTCCTTCGATGACCTAAAAATCAACAGTTCTGTGCCACGTTTGCCTACGTTAGTTTGGGTGTTCCTCAATTTTACCTGGCTGGGTGAGGGAATCCCACTGGATGGTGTATAAAATAAATTTGGTCGTCACCAATCCTACTTTTCCCTTCGTACAGTAAAGGTTCTACAGGTTCTTGGACAAAAAAAATGGTAATGGTACCTGACTTTGTTTGCGTCAGTTTCCAGATACATATTGGGCAGTCGCGGTGTTTAAGGAGACTTTCCGTGAATGCTACAAAGAGTACATCGCTAATCACAACCATGATAGTGACAGTTGGACCTTCGACGTACTCCACTTTGGGCTTAAAAATTCTCCGGCACCTTACCAATAGTAAGACGTGACACTTACTACCCTTGTACGTTGTCTTGATAGGGGCTATAGAATCTTTGCATGCCACTTCTATGTTTTGCTTTTTCGGTTTTACTAGGAGGTCCTGGAAGTATAGTCGAGAATTGATTCCTTTTGAAGAGTAATTAGAGACTGTTAATGTTATTTAGAGTTCCGACACCCAGTCGATACCTACTTGCTACTTTTTCGGCCATTGAAGCAAGTGAGTAGATAGTTTGACGTTTGTCACGTCTCTTCATACAATTTTGGGCGTCTAACTCTGCTTTCTGCAGTGTCTGCCGAAAACTATGTTTGGTAACTTTTCTGCCTCTTCTAAGTCAAGTTGGACTCAGAATTGAAGCCGCCTTATAAAGTTGAACAAGTCTGACCGGCTGCAGTTGTACAAAAGCCGGAAATACACAACACCCTGTACTTCAACAATCGTGAACTCAACAATTTTAATTAAAAAAAGTTGTTGCCCCATGTCATGTCTCACGGGACAGCACACGCATGGCATACGTCTCGCTGTGAACTACAATGTACTTCAATGCCCTGCCAAAAGATTCTCGCAAACTCATTCAGTGAAAGCGATCGAATCTGTTGGATATCATTAAAAACGTGTGTGTGTACCTTGTATATAGAACAAACAAGGTGTTGCCTTTAGGCACGTTTAATTAATCAAAAGAAAAAAAAAATCGAGTGCTCATCACTTCACCCTGCAGGTAAGTTCTATTTGCGGTCAAGTGGCGCAAATAACGGTCATGAGTTTTGCCATTTGGGGCCGGTCCATAGCTTTGGGATAAAACTTATCCAAAACGTTGACCCTATTCTTGAGAATCGTATATAAGGCGCACTCCGTCGGCATGTTTCCGGAGTCTAGGCGCGTCTGTTGAATTGAAAATGAGTAGAAATTCGTTTACGGTATTATTTGGGGCTGTTCTCTGCTGTGTCATCCTGGTGACGGGTAAGAACCTTGCCAGCAGAATATCTGCGACACTGACACCTGGTAAATTTTAGAGGGTAGAACCACACAGCTATTCCAAACAATTGGGGACGAGAGCGAGTCTCCGCAATCGATCTACATTGAAGACATCGAGGATACAAGCGGCGACACGGAAGATGCTCGCTTCCTTTCTGGCAGTAGTAGCACTGGTTCAGCCACTGCCAGTGCCATTAACAGCTGGATCACCCGGGAGCAACAGGCGCTGGAAAAGTTGCGACCTCAAGGCGGTACCTCCTCAACAGGAGCCAATGTGATATACGTAAATGCGGCATCGTCGACATCTTCAACGACTTCAGGTTCTGGCATTGCGAACGTCCTTATACCACAGGTTATCAATTCAGCGCTGGGTATGAAATGTGCTTAATGAGGCGAAATGGGTTGTAAAGTTTTCTTCTTTAAGGAGGACGAAGGGGAGCCCAGCGTCGTCGACGTCGACCCACCGGAAATCGCAACAGGAATCGAAGCGGAGGAGCTCAAATATTTTTAGTTCGTCCTTGAGATGTTCGCATTGGCAGTGGCAAAGGTGAGACTAATCTCAAAGAGTAAATAAATCAACTGAAGAATTTGTGGGGTCTTTGTTATTTGCAAGCGGACACGAGTGGAATATACGATTGTCTTTTCTAATTGGTATCGAACGATGTGTGTGTCAATTATTCAAATAAGCTGATGGGATATATTCCAGCAGAGCCCTCGGATCAAAGCAGATTTGAACATCAACCGAATAAACTCTGATGGCACCATTGGTCACGATGGGTTACAATGGTTTTGACCATTCCTAATGAACTCGTCATTTGGGACTAATTGATTTATCCACAGATTATGTCAGAACCGGTTTTTCAGTGCTCTTTTAATTATAATAGGTTCATATGTCACCCCCCTTGGTGCACAGCTCCACGGTGCTCCGTGGACCCATGTGTGGTGGAGCGACGAATCTCTTTTCGATTTTCTATTCCAAATTCGAATCGGATTTGCTTACCTGAATCATCATCGTCGAGCACCCCTTAAATAAAAATCCAATCTCGATTCAGCAGGTGTTTTTCCCGGTTGTTTACCTACCGGTGCCAGTGCCGCTTCTGGATATGATCGCGCGGTGAACGTCGATGCTGATGCTGATGACCTGGTCGTTGATATTGTTGATGTTAGGAATGGATTGGTAGGTGTATGGGTGTGTTGGGAGGATAGATTCTGGGAAAGAGAACGAGGTATGTATCTGGAATGATTTATTGACGGAAAAAGATTGTGGACTCGCACTAATTATCTTGTCCTAGTTTGGTATCCGGCAACTTGAAATCGAATTGTACGAAGGGGTTGTCTCTCGTCCGCTTGTCCGCTTGTCCTCTTCAACTCGGTAGCTGGTGGAGGACTTTTTTTTTGGTGGCATTGAGGTTAATTTGCTAACCTCTGGGAATGAGTTTGTTTTTTTTTTCTTTACAGGAATAGTGTGAGTTGTCGGCATCAGAGTAAACAAAAGCAAGGAAGTGATTGAATATTCGTACGATTCTCACAGATTTCTGTCTGGTTAGGTACACAGGGGATGTTGTACATAATTATAGGAATCAGTGGTAACAAATCAGTGTTAAGTTGTTTTCGATGGGTGAAAGGAGTGCCCGTTGGTAGGGTCATTCAAGGGTTTTGTCCTCTATATTGATTGCCGAAAGAGTGATGAGCTAACACAATTCCTGGAGTTAATTATAGAAGAGAGTAGTTATCGGGAAACGTTTGTGTTTTTCTTAGGAAAGACCGCTTCTGAAATGAAATGTTCTCAGAATCGGTGGTGGAATGATTCCTTCAGCCAATCGATAGTCATTAAGCGCACTTTCTTCCCGAAGAGTGTCTTTCGATAAACTTGCATAACCAGCAAGAACGTGTAATTATAACACTTCGATAGATTGAGAGCGATCTCCTGCGGTTGTTGTCTTATAGTTGTATCTCTAAGTAGGAATACGATTTCGCAATGTATCTTTTTGTTTGATGGCTTAAATGGGAGTTTAAATGGTTCAAGCTGTGGATTGATATAGACACCCATCATGTCATTTATTATTTCAGCTGATTTTCAACAATTTCTTATGTAGGGGCGCCAGGTTTCAGCGAAGAAGATAAGGCTTGACAAATAGTTGGGTCCAAGTTGGTTGACTCTATATGTTGACATACTATGGGCACTTTCGACATGTGTGACCCTGCAAGACGACACAGAGTTAGGGACGTTCAATGAATGGTGAAATAAGAGTAGGTTTTCGATCAACTAAGCTTGATCACTTTACAATAAGGAGGTTAGCCAGTGGTAAAAGGCATTACAATCCAGGTCTCTGATAAAGCTCAATATCTGGGAGCGATCTTGGACAATACACTTCGTGGGACAAGACATGTCAAGTGGAAGACATTCCAAGGATTCAAAATAGTTGGCAGTGTAAGTACGCTTTCGGAACGTTATGGAGCTTATCACCGAAAACGATCCTCTGACGATATGCAACGACGGAATGATCCAATGACACCGAAACTATAGTTGCTGTGTAAGTTTAGAGCCGACTTTAAGGACTGGCTTAGGCCAGAGTCTGAGCATGTACTGGGCTGTACCGGAGATCAATGCTATCCTAATAGTTGGCGATTATCTATATATTGTTAAGAAAAGGTGTCAGGGTCGAAATAACTGCGTCTGCAGCGAAAGTCTTGCTGAACCCTGTAACCCGATCGAAAACAGTTCAAGAATGCAAGAACTATTTGACTGATGTCTGGGCTAAGCAAGGCTTGGCGTTGGATTTTCCCACGTCCTCGGTCAGAGCATCCATTGACGATTGGGTTTCCAACGAATAGAATTGTGTTCTTCAGGGTGCAAGGATACGGCTGTCGAGAGAGCAACAATACTTTGGATTTCCTTCTATTTGCTCGGTTCAGGTGGCAGATCTTCGGTGTTGATGTGGTGAGTGATTATACTCATACATGCTCCTCATCGTTGCATTTTTGGGTTTCTCCGAAAGCCGAGGAAATTCTAGTAAAATGGGTAATACTAGATCTTGTGTCCTGAACCAGTTGCTGCTGAATATATGTAAGTCCAAAGGGGTCTCGTGCAAGTGTATATGTATGTGACTGAGCGGGCTGCACTGGAGCTTGTCCGAGCACTCCTGGGTCTGTTGGGTTTACTTTTCTTCGATTCTTAAATTATGGAATTTAAGTCTTCTTAGACTTTTGGGTGAATTTTATGTTTATTGCAATGACACCGGAAATTCGGCCATTATGCAAATTTAACTGGTCAGCAGTCGAATCAGGTCAATCAGACTATGTTTTAGCTGGGGTGGGTCTCAATTTGGATAGAAAGCTTAGCTGGAAACTTAACATTCAAGAAAGAGTTAGGAAAGCCACAGTAGATGGGGTCTACAGCATTGGCTCTACATCTCAATTATAAGACCAATACTTACTGCACAGCATTGGATAAAGCCAATAACTGCGATTATCTGAGCAAAGCCCAATGCACAGCGAGCCTCTGCAAAGGCGGGGCTCAGCGAGCAACTCTAGAAATATTAAGCAAGCAAATGGCAGCTAGTGCAGTCGTTCGACTCGAAAGTACCCTACAGTGGTCAGGAAAAGATTTTAGAAACTTACTTACTTTTGGTAAGAATTTGACTGTCACTATTCCCTCCCGATTACTCTGGTAGGAGATCACAACTTTAGAGGATGAGGCGATTCACTTCTACTGATGGCTTAAAAACCAAGGACAGTATTGGGGATAGTGAATTCCCTGGCATTCTTAATCTTAGGCTCTCCTTTCGAGTTCCAAATCATTGTAGCGTGTTCCAGGTGGAAATTATGGCAATTAAAGAAGTCCTATCTTGGCTTAAGGAAAACATAATATCTGCTACGGATATCTGCATCTTCTCTGATAGCCAAGCTGCACAATTTTGGTCTGGAATGCATTTGAAATGCTCCAAGAATTTGATCCCTTTCAGTAGACTACTCATAGGTATAACAATAGCTGTCATAATCGGACACTGCCTTATAGGCTAGATATCATTTCAAAACTGGACTCAAATTAGTAAGGCCCGGTTTTTCTAAGGTTAAGGCGCTAATCTCAACTCTTTAGTCCTTGGATTTGAGATGTTTCCTACACTCTTGAATCTTATTCACAAAATGTCTACTCGTGGTAGTGAGACCATACACTAAGAAAGGATGCATTCAAAACCATGTGCTGAATTCTTTTTCTTTCTCTAAATTAGAAGATTCTTTAGTACTGGCACTGGGCCAGGGTCAAGATCGAAGCACCCCATCCGCACACTTAGAGCGTTAACTTAAAAATTAGGATGAATACATGTCTTACACTGAAGGTGTGTTATGTTTTATGAAACACAATCAGTAATGGCTCTGTTACTAGCTGTGTACGACGTCAAAGGTTCTCTCAACAACCTTTTCATCATCTGTATGAAAGCCGTTCAAAGGCTGCCTTCGGACAGGGAGGTGTGCCCCTGGCGTCATTTACAACGCGATCAATTCATTTGGCGTGGTGTTGTTCAAGAGAGACTGTCAAAGGAATGATTACCAAAAAGATATGAGACCTTGTTCCCTTGTGCGAATACAATTCGAAAAAGTGTCAAGTCTCATTTAGGTTTTGTGAAAGAAATACATGCACTGCTCGTCGGTACACTTCACACTCTAGAGTTTCACTTGGTGAATTCTTTGCAGCTGTACGAGTACGTACAGTGTGAATTCGTTTTTCCAAAGGAATGGTGCGATGCAAAGATGCGGTGCCACGGCATCCTAGAAAATTGGGTCACCAACACCGTCAATTGATAAGTGCAACCCACAAAGGCGCGCTGTAATTAATTTACATCTCATACGAGGTAGCAGTGAGTAGTGTGTGGAAACTACTAAGCCTAAGAAATAAATTGCGCTGCAAAATGTATACGAAACTAGACTCACTTGTTGCATTGTTTTATTCGCAATCCATGCCACAGCATACCTCACATCAGCACACCGTCATAATGGCACTGTATCCGTACAACATGGCTGCAACTGCAATTCATTCCATTGTGCTGCGCATTTGATTTCGTTTCGCAGGTAAGCAGCTGCCGCTGGAGGCGATTATTATTGAAACAATGTTCCCACCCTCCATTAGCATTAGCATCCACAATTGAGGCCTAAATCACCTCTGATATTCGTATGTGTTTTCGTTTTCGCTTTCCTTGTGGATGAAGCACGCCATTTCCTTGTTCGCCTAAGTGGGTGACTGTGAAACTGAAGCTTTTGCGCGAAAGAAAGTTACCTTGGAATGCACTCGTACTGGGTTTTGGGGTGACACTACGCCTCGGTATGTCTGATGTGTCCCACGCGCTGGCCCGTGACGCGCACACACATTTGCATCGAGAATATCAATTCAATAGGATGGCATTAATAAATGGCGGGTGTGGAGGAAGAACTGACTTGACATGTGTCAAATTGCTGCAACCGCATGCCTAGAACGCCCATTCACGTATGCCGCTCGCGCAATCTGTTCTCCAACTGACCCTATCGGCCGCTGCCGCTGCTGCCGCTGCTGCTGCCGATGCGATCGCGATGGAGTGCAACAAAAGAAAATTGCACCGCACGATCGAGAAGTTTAAATCACTGGAGTTCTCTCGTACACAGGCAACATTCCTTGGCAGCAGGTGTTTAGCATAAGTAATTGATATTCTTTGGCTTGCTATAGAAAATTCTATGGCTTACCACTAGCGCGTCTTGTTGGCTTGGGCTGGTCTTCGACCACGACGACGACGATGATGACGACTACGACGACGCTGCACTACCTCAGGTGTGTAATGGAGTCAAACCTGTCTTGGAAATGCTCCTTTTTTGCTGTGTGGTGGTGCTCCTTGTGCTGCAACAAGTCGAGCGGTTAATCTGGCCGCTTCCCTCGATTTGGTTCTCTAGCGCCCTCTCACCATCACCACCACCAGCACTAAGCCAATTAAATCAGAAGCTTATGTTCCCATAAAATGAGAATTAAGTCGAACGGCTTGCGATTTCTCATAATTTTCGATTCATCTCTGTGTTGGTGCGTGAGAGGTTTGTGTGTGTGTGTGTGTGTGTGTGTGTGTGTGTGTATTGAACGTCATTTATATTTCTTGAGGTTCAGCCCAATGATGACGATGTATTCCACGACATGATTTGTTTGTATGAACTCGCGTTGCGAAGGTGAATTAATGTTGATCGAGATCAGGATGCTAACTAGTCATCCCAGGGAACTATTATTATCAACATTCTGGTCGTAAATAGTTGAATGTGTTCTGGTTTTTAAGTACCGTTCATTATGAGGGCACAATCGTTTGCTGAATGTCGTTAGGTGGAGGCTTATGAAAGGATGTGCGCGATCACTTAATTGGTTTTCGTATGTAACTCGTATCTTAAGCGAGCACAGCGTGCGCATTTGTGCTTCGTTAGCCCTCCGTTAAGCTCAGCGAGATGCACCTTTCACGTTTGGTTTTATGGTATGTTGTGTTTAATGATTCTAGGACTAGACACCAGTTTACGGAATATTACAGGCCAACAAATGTCTGTTTTCATTTATATGTTTCGACTTGTTGAATGTTTTCTGCGGGTAGTGCTTCTGAATTCGAGTCCAAATCTTATGAAAATACAGTTGTATGTTTGTTTTGAGTACTGGGACCATGTCTTACTTATCCCAGTCCTCATAAGGACGTAAAATTAGTGAGTTTACAATCCAGCGGCGCACGTTGTGCAGCAAGATGAACGATGGTTGGTTCTATGGTACAAAGAAGTTTTGTTAATCTAGTTTAAGTGGTTTTTAAGATTGAACTAGGACCAGTCAGTGATATTCAAACCCCATTTGTAGGAGCTTATTAAAGGGTGTTTCTTATTTTATTTTTTACTATACAGAAGCACATAAATTGGACCTCCCAATTACGCCATTTATGCATCACCCGTGGTGGTCATATGCCCGGAGTTATTTTAGAGCATAAATGCCATAAAATTAGCTGGTAAATATAGTCAATTACATGGATATTGGAAACAGTGTTCTGTGTTTTATTTCAATTTTAAGTTTTCCGCCTCTAAAAAACACCTTTTATAGCTCCACTTGGTCTATAGTTATTGTTTTTGAGTAGCATGGGCACTGTGATTTAAAATATATCCACTTTCCTTGCTGAAAAATAATGATAAAAGTTGTTATGTATCAAACAGATATTTTGTTTTGTTCGGGTGCGGGAGCACTTAATTGGAACACTCAGTGGCAAGAGTCAGGAGTTTTCCTGAATCGATGTTTCGGTAAAGCCCAGATAATCAGAAAGAAAGTGATCCATTGTATCGTCGCCCAACACACCAAGGTGCTTAGCAAAAGGAAAATGTTCCGTAAGAGCGCCTATAAGATACCTAATCATCACTGCAGGTCCTGATTGAGGACACTAGATGAGTGTCATACATTTAGTTTCAAACGAGATCTGAGTAGTAAGTAACTCAATTTAGCATTGGGTGAGCAAGATCAGTCAAGAGAACAACATCAGTTTTCAGAGCTTTGATCGAAGGTCACTTCTTTGGGACAACATTCATGCCTAAGGCTATTTGCCCCTAAACACAGACTGTTTCTACGTTTGACCCGAGAGATTGTATGTCACATTATCCCCAAATTTGAACTAAAATATGCAACAGAGGGTCAAAGGGGACATGAACCGCTGGGAGATTAGATGGGTGCTCACTGCCTTTGAGCTCTGATCTTCCTGATGACGTCTTTCTTATGTAGTGTTTGTTCAACCATGGTTTGTTTTTAAGGAATGATAGGTCCTGAGATACATCGGTCTTGATTTCAAAAATGCTTTTCGGCCGGACGACCACCTCTATCTTGCCTAGACGAACTGTTTTCACTCAATGTTGACGGATGCTTTACCAAAAGAAACAGGTGCTTCTACGCATCTTAGAAAGTCTATGTGTCCAAATTGTCAGATTTTGACAGATTGGCACTGTTGAATAGTCATGGGGCAACAATATGTATACAGAGAGATCAATTTAACCGCGTGAATCCATTTTTATCTCAGTATACACAAATATTTTGCTAGCCATCGCTCCGCCCTGATCTGTTTGACAGTCTCACACTATCAATTAACCTATACCAAGCCACAGGATAATCACGCGGTATGAAAGTTAAAAGAAAAATGTCGGTCAAGACAGAGGTCCACCGCATCCGAACATGCGTAAGTCCACAAAAAAAGTGATTGGCTGCATGTGCCTCCTAACTTGTGTACAGCAGTGTACTCGTATTATACCTCAAACAAGGTAAGAAACAGTTCAGAGTCAGTTTTTCTTCTCCGAGAAAATTTGATTTTCTGTAGAAGCTTTGGTAACTTCAGAGTTTGATTCCTCAAAGCAGTCCCGGTATCTTGCAGGTGCCTTCAAGTTCTGGAGGAACTCTATATGCAGAGCACTATGACTTCCAACTGCCAATGCAACTCCTGAACCAGCTCAGTTCGCAAGTTATTATTTTTTTCTCTGGTGCAATGGACGTCTAGAACAGTCTTGCTTATTCTGGTTTTAAGACACAGGCTGCAAGCGAGTCCATGAAACAAGTTCAACATTTTGATGCAAAGTCCCACATTTTCTAGACATTTTCTGTGCTTATTCAAACATATTCATAATTTAATAGCTTTTCAACTCAAATTAAAGTATAAACCAAATAGTTCAAGAAGATGTACTCGTTCTCTGGCATAAGATTCAACCTAGTGTAGCATAACCTTTGGTTTTAAGCCCACGGTGTAAGCTAGTCTGTGAAACATGTACTTCCGAACAGATGACACAACCTCCAGATAAAGAACATCCCCACAGCAGTACTGATAAAGCAAAGTAATAACCAGCTAATCAGAGTAAGAATTTGAAGACCGAACCTCCGTTTTAAAGACCAAGCTATCGCGGATGCCAGAGCGCTTGGTCTGGACAATTGGAAGTAGCGTGCCCGGGATCGAAGAGAATGGAAGGCTACCGTGTCTCAGGCAAGGACTCTTCACGGGTCGGGAGCCCGTTAAGTAAGTAAGTAAGTAATCAGAGTAAGGAACCCTACATTTTCTAGACCGCATAGTTTAGCTACATTTGAGATTAAGTTAAAATAGAGACTAAACCGACTTCCAGACCCATTTCAAGAAAAGATATACTCAGACACAGAAGTCACAGACTAACTTGTGGTTTGAAGCCCACGATGCAAAATTGTGAGATTCTCATTAGATGTGTCAACCTTATGATGAAGGACCAACTCACAAAAGTCTCTTTGAAGCAATGCCTTAAACAAGGTGCCTTCTCTAGACCCCTTGAACCTTCAAACGTATGTAAAACCCTAATCTCAGTTCAAAAAAAGTATTATGCATGTGCTTGCCTACCAAATTCTTAAGACAATTGTTAAGGAAAGGTGTATGGTAAAGTTATTTTTGAATTTTCTCCCATTCGAGAATATTTTCTAAATTTAGTTTTTGATATTTTGTTCGGCAATTCTTGTTTTCTTGATACTTGGTTTTGGATTAAATTTTTGCAGATAATTCCGCCGGAACTCTTCGCTAGATAGACATTTGCTTACATAATCGGTCAAATGGTCCTCGAATGAAGGGTCTATTTGGGAGGTTGTATCTATGTATCTATCGACGAATATCTTCTATTTTTCATAAATTTTACATACCTACAACTGCACAGAACGATATTATTCTTGTGTGGAAGTCTGAACAAAAGCCAAACCGCAAAAACCCATCACATCAGTGAAGATCTATGTTATTCCAATTGCAAGTACTTTCATATTTACAAATTTAATTATTATTTTTTGTTCTGTTCCACTGACGGTAGGTATTGGCTACCTAGTTGCCACACAATATACGAGTATTGAAGGTTCGCCAAACTCACTAAGTGAACAATGGGGAATAGCAGCGAACTATGCTGTAATAAAAGTTTATGGACATGTAATTCAAAATGAAACTCATGGTTACTGTTTGTATTATTGTTGAACGTGTTTGTGTGATAATTTAAAATGAATATTTCAGTTTAAATTATTTTTTTCATATCAATTTTTGTATTTATTTCCTGCGGATATTATCCTTTTATAAACAATTGACGTGTGGACATGCCTAGGGACCAATTAAGTGTGGAGAAGAACTTATGAAACTTATTTGCGTTAAAATTGTATTTTGTATGCATAATGGAATTATGGTACTCAAATTTAGGTCCTTTGATCTAATTTTTGGAGGAAGGTTACGGGTGTAAAATATGACACTAAAAACTCTATAGAAGAAGAGGGAAACTCTAAAGAATAACGTCCGTGGATCATACTGGTCTAGACTTAACTATTTCCGAAAATAAAAGTCCTAACTTGAACTCATTGTTGCCAAATGTACTAGATTAGCAAACATTATAAGTTTCAATATTATGTTGTAGGGCCGGGAATATTTTACGTACTCTTTCCGTACCTACCTGATCTAAAAACTATTTGCAAAATTGCAGTGTGAATCACAGGACGACATTGGACGAGCTCGAGGCCAATATTCGAGACGCTATTGCCGGAATAACGCCGCACGTATTGGACCGAGGCATAGAAAAATTGGACCCACCGATTGAAGCGAAGCTGAGGCAGTTATTTAAATGATGTGCTATTCCACACATAATGGCATGAATGTAGCTTCAAAATAAAGCCGGAACCAATTTTGTATCTTACTCTGTTGTTGTACTATTTAAATTTGTTTCCTATCGTTCTTATCTTGTCACTCTGTACATGATGTGTGTTCGTTTCTTAGCCGGCTCCCGAAATGCCATACATACGACCAATCAGTTGTTCAAACTTCAAGAACTGGATGGAGCCTGATCAACTAAACTAATCCGAACTCTTCGAAACTGCAAGTAGGTTAATGCTAACACTTTCGAGTATAATTAAGTTCACTGAGGTGGAAGCTTGACCAGACCATCTCTTTCCGCATTCTAGATCACTTTTCCGTTTTTGAGGCAGAAATCGTGCCGATCAAGTAATCCTTGTCTGTAGGAAATATCTGTCAGGGTCTTTAACATCTTCACTGACATTAAAGCACCATCGAATGCTTCTTTAAACTGGCCCATCACAGAGATGATGAAGCCGTTCAGCATACGCCAGTGTGGGTAACTTTAGGATTGACAAACTCAGATTCATCCGAACCGGTATGGGGTTTGGTATTCCCCTCGCTACATGCAAATATATTCTAAAGTTGGACGGTATTAGATGTGAACAGGGTGTCTTAACTAGAGAGGTCTAGCTTAAACTAGTTCACTAGCTGTATATGCTAAGACGATTGCAGATCAACTGGGTAATAACTTCTGCAGATGTTTATCCCTTGGCCTACCGTCTTAATGGACTCAACTATATCAAAAAGTCCTGCCACTGTATTTCTTTAAAGTTACGAGAACGAAGTGGAAATCGTTCGTTCTATCTCACTTCATTAATTAAAATCAAATTACATTGCACACATTAGCACCATTAAAGTCAAGGAGTGATTAAGATTCATTACATTGGTACGCAAAAAGCTGCAGATACATATCTTCGGACAGGTTTGGTCACAGATGAAAAATGATTTAATTGTTATTATTAGTCCCGACAGCCGCTGAAACAGGTCCAAGAAAAACTCCACGTGCATCGTGTGCGAATAAAATATTCACTACATACTATCAGAGTTGTAATTTGAGATAACTGGTTTCGAAAACTCCATATTTACGAACATAAACATTTGCATACACATATCGGATATATTTCATTTTATTTTCACCCAAATAAATATTCATACCAGCAGATACTTGAGTTAGCCACTGCATAGCCTTTCTCACCGAAGGTATCTATTTAAAAATGCAAACAGCCTTTATAATCTGCGCAGATTTACATAATTGTTGGAGGTTTTTGCCACTCTTTTGCCATTAGAACCCCTGACTTAGGCGAATTCTTTTCAAATCGCTTAAATAAACACATTTTCAACTCATCGAAGATTCATATCGGGAATGATGCCATCGCTGGTGATTTATTCCATAAAAGTTGTACAAAACCAATAATACATTCAATCAGTAGACTCAGTTCGTCGAACATCGTGCATAATAGCAATCCAAAAAGAGAAATAAAAACAAAGCCAAAATCTTGTCTACAATTGTGACATGGAGGAGCCACACTTTACATACCTGGATTGGAAAACATTCAAATTAACTCCGGTATTGCACATAAATTAGACCCTAAACAACAAAATGCGAAACACTTCTAATAAAACACGTTGTGAGCTGTAGAACGCCCACACGCCAGACAAAAACGAGCCACTTGAGCAAAGGTCTGGTGGCCCAACAACAACAACAACACCAAAATGTCAATGCCTTGTCAAACAATAAATGTGTAGATACTCAGAAGGTCGTAGATGTTTTGCTACCACAACCACAGCGATTTGCATTACAAAGACCGTCAGGCAAAAAAATATTCCTCACCTCACACGAAAATTCTTTCGAACTCTCGTATCACAGGAAAAGTCAATTCCTCCGGAAGTGATGATAACAGTAGCGATCCTTCCTAATTGAAATCGCTCCGTAAATCACATGACTCATGGCATTTCAAACATCGGCTAATTGATGTGGCTTCTCCCTTTCGAAATGCCAACATCAGAAGTCCAAACTCATGGCCGAAATAAATGGAAATAATGAGCGTATCTACAAAAATACAGAGAAAAAAAACAATCCATCTACAAAGCACGATCGAAAAGACCGTCAAGACATAAAGTAGAACAAATTGTGTAGGCTGGTCAGCGAATAACACACGAACGATGCATGTTACGTGCGTTGCCGCGCACAGCCGAAAAGAGACACCACACACTAGCGCGCGGGAACTTAACGTCGATCGCGATCGCCACACGATCGGTTCGAGAATGAGAGAATAAGAGGCAAAAGCACGCTGAGAAAAGTCGGCTTAAAGCCGAAGCCGAACCAAACTTCGGCTTGATTCGGGCACGCGCATTCGCTACTTATCCCCAGCATCACTGGCTTCGTCGTCGTATGTACGTCGGCGCACGGCTCCAACGACCTTCATGGCTTCATCATCTCTCGAGCTCTGAGTGCGCTCTGTTCTGCGAAAGCTGCGCCAAACGGATGGAAACGGATGGCAAGCAACAAAAACGGAGCAAAATAAAATAACACCAAGTCATTTGCAGAAGCCAAGGTTCAACTGCATTTAAAAAACCGGATGGATACTTTTCTTCTTCACCATCATCATGGATATTAATAGATTTATCATGGCTTTACGAACGCGATATTCACCTTTCCGGATCCATTACGAGGAATGACAAGCTCTAACTGCTAAACAAATGCAAGTAGCAACACAGCAAAACGACGACGGAATGTATCTCCAGAGCATTGCGAGCGGACAAAGCAACCGAGCAGATGCATTCGCATCGCAACCAACTGTGAGGATAAAATATAAGATTTCTTGCTTTGTCAGATGTGTTTCGTTTATTCCTGGAAGGCACCGCACACACACCAGCTCACAGCCAGTTCTTAAGTGGAAATTGCGAATTGAATCCAGCCAACGCAACGCACGGATTAAGTTTTCGTTCAAATGAGATACGCGGTTATGCAATGCAGTACATTTTATTTGCTTTATTAATTTATTACCAGAGAAAGTCTAATGAGACTTATGCAAAGTCTTGAGGACATTCGTGTGAGATAAAACGAATTACTCAAGCTGGCTTCATGTGTGTGATAATTAAGAAAGCGGGGGAGGCCTGTTTGTTTGTGATATCCGGTGAAGAGGCGGATAGTGGCAGCCATTTCAAAGACTCGAGGACGGCTGGTCAAACTCATCTCATTTGGGTCAGTAGTGCAACACCTAAGTTCGCAATCAAACTCACAAATAACTCACTTCATCACTGTGGTTGCTGGTGATGTGTAATTATGTGGGCTGGGACTACTTATGCGTGTTCTGAGTAAAAAGCTATTAGTAGTTGAGGTTGGTATCCTAGATTTTCATCGTATCCTGTGTGAGGACGAACCCCTTTAATATGAAGTGGTTCTATGCGAAAGGAGGTGCAAGGAGTTACAACCGACTCAGGAAAAACCTTTCACTTCCATTTAACCGTAAACTCACGCACATGACTCATATCTGGGAAACTGAAACTCATGAGTCTGATATTTAGCCCCAAACAATGCGTAGCATGCAATTTAGCATCTTGGGTGGATTTTTGTTGTTAATGAGGCAAGACAACGACATCAATTGTTCAGCATCATGCTTTACAATCGGATAACGTCTTGGAGCGATGATGTGGTAGTCAAGTTAATGGTTTTGTTTGAGACTTCGGTTTCAGTAAATATATTCTGAGAGGTAGTTTGTAAATTACTCAGAAAGCTATAAGTCTCATGCTTGGCAAGTAAGTAGATTTAGCTGGAAAACCCTAGCATAGTCCGGGAAGCAAAATGTGAGTAGTCCTTACTCACTCTGTCATTTTTTTTTGGTTTTTTTCTTACCTTCCGCTTCGAAACTTTATTGAAATTTTTTGGCGGATATCTTTCAAAGAGGCTATGTAGTTATATAGCCCAAGAAGCAACGAGTTTCATTAGTGTCTTCTGCTTTGTGGTCGATGATCTGGACTCACTAGGCTTACGCTACTAATATGTAGATATATAGCTCAACAGGAAGCAGATATAGGATACTAGACTCAGTTCCCCGGTTGTTCACAGACCAGCTAGTCTATCTACTTTTCTGATTCGATCAATATTTTCTCCTAAATTAGGTACACCAGACGATAGCGGTGTACATCTTTACCTAAAGTTTTACTGGAGGGATAAAAAGCTATGCTGGCCTTCTAAACCTGCTGTTCAATATTTTGTTTTTAAAATAACCATATTGTCCAGGCTAAAGGATAAATAATAATGCGCTCCTTAGAAATTAGACTACTGCTTTCGATTGCATGAAATATTTTGTTTTACAGCAACGTTATGGATAGTTACTTGCTTTTGTTGAAGATTTCGTCCTCCACGTTGAACCATACTATTTATGAAAGTATGAAATGCTTCAGATTTTTGAAGTACTTTCGTTGTATTCAGGGAATCAACAGAGTATTAACCACTTAGAATTGGCGCCCAACGTGATGCCTTATTTATCACAGATGAAAAGCTTGATTTTGGAACTTGGATCGCAATAGACATTTAGAATTTGGATAGACTAGAACAATACCCAGAAATAGAAATAGCTATAAGATGAGACAGCGTCCTTTTTTGCCTCCTAACTATGGCAAAACCTTCTCGTAGAAAGATTTTTAGTAGAACAAAACTATCTCATCACCTTTCTTATTTTATTTTACTTTTCAAGAAAATAATATGAACATATGTATGGAAGTATGTTTCGAATTAAAATTTTATGCTGATTTAATTAGACTGAACAAATAAGAATGGCTGTAGAAGTGATAAAACCTGGTAGGATCACGAATAATAATTGAAGGTAGGTGGAAATGGTTGTTACGACGTCTGTCGTTGGAGCCCAATTAGCGCTTGAGTGTCATTTTAGACACCGAAACTAACGCAACTCGTTTTATTTTCGTTGTTTTGAATATGTTAACTATTTTATAACGAAGCGATGCTTTTCAATCTATTCTACAACATAACTGTTTGAGATTTTATTTAGGTTTCCTAAAGCCATTAATCTTATTGTCATTCATCGGTGGAATTTGCACAATACCTAGAGGAGCCTTGTCGATCTGACACAGGTCTGTATTTCCTACAACGTTGGGCCTTACAGAAAGTGCGAGAGAGTTATAGCAAGCAAAAATTATGTTGGATGAGTTCCTTATTCAATAGAGAAGCTTGCGGCTTTTTAATTATACGAAAGGTGGGTTATGTTTTCGGGCTGTAGCTCACGAATTGCGTGTTTTATATTGGCCTTAAGTAATTGAATCGTTTTCGAATTGTTGGCATAACATCGGTCCTTCACGGTTCCCCACAAAAAAAGTTCAAAGGAGTCAAATCGCAGCTCCGAGGCGGCCAATTGACATCTGATGATAACACGATTTGGGAATTTGGTGCACAAAAGACCGATTGTGGCATGGCGCGCCATCCTTCATGAACCAGAGGTCGTCCAAATTCATGTCTTCAATTTCAGTAAAAAAAAGTCGGTTAAGATGACTCTGTGATGCCCACCGTTCACCGATACGTTGTTCCCAGATTCATTTTCGAAGAAAAATGGTCGAATGATGCCACCACTCCACAATCCGAGGTATGATACTGACTTTCTGTCAAGATTTCGAGCGGGAAACAACTGTCAGTGTCAAAATAACCTATGATATAAAAGGAAACCACTAGATATGTATACTTGAGCCCCGTGTACCTAGTGGTTTTGTGCGTCGGAATGGACTCTTCTGTTTTGAGAACACTTTTTTTTTTTAAAAAACTTAAAATTTTTCGAAATAAGATGGATTTTAATACTTCCCAACGATCTTAGAGTGGATTCGAACACCATCAGTGCCTTTCCCAGTGACTTTCCCAGCTGCTTGTTTTCTACGTCGTAAAGATTCACATTAATTTCTAGTTTCCTGTATCGGCAAATCTTCTGAAGATCGTTGAATTGTAAGTGTAAGTGTAAGTGTAGGGTTCACTTATATAAGATCTTGCGTTTGAAATTCCAATATTTTTCCAATGTTAGAAGACTTAATGGATTTTAGCTAATGAGATCAGAATAATACTTTATTTAAAAAGTTGCAAATACATATGTATGTTACATTTTTTTTTAAAAACTAGCAGTTATTGGAACAGTTACAAGACTGTTGACTGACAATTTTCAAGGAATTGAACACTAATGGCTTCAGATAGTTCAATTCGTCCTGAGCCCGACGTCGTACATGGATTGTCTGTGTAATAAGAAACATTACACAGTGTTTATATATTTTCCAGTTTATAGGTTGATGGTATTCACTCCATGGTCGACAACTTTACAAAGTTCGAATGCACAAAGAATACTCGCACATTATTCGATATCACACAGAAACGAGCAGCTCATTGGCAGCAAAAAGTGTAAACTACTGATACTGTTTGTATTTACAAGAGAACATGCTCCAAACAACTGAGTACAACACTAGGGCGTCGATCCACACAAGCTGTTAAATCCCGTTCATCTCCGTATCCATCTGGGAACACAGCAAATATCTCGCTATTAAAACTCCTTCTGTTACTGTTCGATCAGCCTCTGAAATACCTTCCCAGGGGACGTACATATCTACTGCTAGAAGCAGTTGATCTCCAGAACCCGCAGAAATCTCGGGGCGGACATCCCTAGGGAGAGGATTATTAATGTAAATAAATAAATGCATAATTAATCCAATTACAAAAGCGAACCCAGTGAAATTAAATACTTTCCAAACAGAAACCATCAGATGAGGCAGCAATTATGAATGTTGTAAGGTGTTCACCATATTTCCCCCGAGGGAATGATCTTACGCAGCGATCGCAGCAAACATCTCTTCCAAAACTGAGTTTGATGATCCATCCATGATCGGACAGGGAGAAAGTGCAACTAACTGCATTAAATCGTTAAGATATGGTTACCAAAGCCATAAATTGCATAATTGAAGCCCACACTAAGTTGGCGATTCGTATCTGTATCTTGGGTCAAACTAGTGCAACATTACAAGTGCAGTCAGACAATGAACCTCCGGAGACACAACCATAGATTACTTATCTAAAATCTGACGTTTTGGATTTATTTTTTCCAACATATTAAAACAGATCAAGCAATCTTCACTCCTACATGCCTATCACAAAGAAATTCTTCGTTTCAACCAGAAAAGATACACTCTTCACTGGTCGCTCTCTCTCTTGAATTATGGATTTCTTCGTTCAAATTGCAATGCGATATCAAAACCACTTCCAATTTTCCAGTCAAAATGGTTGTCGAATCCAGTGAAGAGACCAACCTAAGAGATACTCTTTCCCTTGAGTTGTTGCGCGTTGCGCAGCATAACTTCTCTTTCTTGTTTTCTTGTTTTGTTTGGAATTGTTTCCTTCTCTCTTCGGTTGGTCTCATAGCGAGGCGAAGCGACGACAGCCACGCTCCATGATGAAGTTGAACTACTGGATTTCTGATTCCAAAGAACAGTTTGCCTGCCCTCATCGTCAGTCAGTCAGTCGATGGATACTTGGCAATCAAATGGTGCGAAGCAGTTGTAGTGCGTGTGCCGTGCGGATTGTTTTCTTATTATTATTATTATTGAGTGTTTTTGTTTCTACTACTTTTACCCGAATCGACTTTGCATTTCAAATTAATTTTGTTTAACATTTTCTTTGTGGACAAACACACGAACATACAAACATGCATAAATGAAAGTGACAAACCGTTTTTGTAAGAAATAATCAAAAAAGCTACATAACTCTGTTATATGCAATGGAACGGTCAATGAATACAAAAGGAATTTCAATCTAAAGTTTATTGTTAACTCGGCGGATGCAAGACGACGACGACGGATACAAAACTAACTATATTTCAACTCCTTTCCATTCATGAACTGCACCGTCACCCGAGGGACCACGACATCTACTATGCATTGTTCCATGTCCTGAATCGAACCTTGTCGTAGTAAATCCTGTGTTGGTTTTCGTTCCTCTCATCGTTTATTTATCATTTGTCAGAGAAAGAAAGTAATTAATTATATTTAAAAGAAATAAATTAAGAAAAAAAAGAATGTAATATTCTGTAAAAGTGAATGTGAGAATAGAGAAGTTAAAATAGAACGGAAGTGAGTGTGTGGAAAATCCAGTAAACAGGATATGAAATGTTGCTTCCTCTGAGATTGTTGAAGAGTCTTGAAATTCATCGTCATTATCGTTGAGTCATGCACCGTTGATCAAGGATTAACACTTTCTGTGAAAACATAATTTTTTCCCAAAAAAATAAATAAAGGATACATAATCCCTCGCGTGTGTTAGTGGGTGTGTGTATATGTATGTGGATAGATAAATTATTTGTTGCCGATGAATAGTATTGGATTTTAAATTCAGCAACGGTAAGCATTAAAAATCCTATAGATACTTTGAATGATTTTACATAAAAAAAAGGAACGTGTCCTTTCAATGCATAAATTTTGCTTGTATGTGCGATTTTTTCCCTTCCCCTTTCCTTGGTATGGTGTAACCCGTGAAGAGGGTTGTTGATATACTCTCGTACGAGTAATACATTATTTTTGGTTGAAGGACATTATGTAGTTCGATTAACATTTTTTTGTGTGTAATCCGTGACAGGCGATAAACATTCATTTCCCAAATGGATTTGTTTTTCAATTTTCATTAATTTCGTATCGACTACGTACCTATTTAATCTATTAAACTCTAATGAGCTTAACCGAGCGGGAACCAGATTTATGTTATTTGGTGTGACCTATTAAATACGCTGACTTACAGTCTATATGTATGAATACATGTCAACATTGAGTGCTTAATATCCTTCTGTCAAAAACAGCCACACTGCGTTCAGTTGATGGGACCTACTTAGTTTGATATTAAAGGACCTCTTGGGAGACTTGTACATCTTTTGGTTTTAGATGTTTCAAAAAGCGACTCTTGAGATGAGTTCTTCAAAATTGAAGTCATAAGATCTTTTAAGGGGGATTTGTATAGATACCGAGAGCTTCTCTAACCTCTTTTGAGCTCCTCCAACCTTTTTTGGTCTTGAAATTGAGTTACCAATTGAGTTATTAAAAGTTTCAGCTGTAAAACCCTTTATAGGCCCTAAACAACTTTTAATGGAATAGGAGATCGTAAAAGGAAAATAGCTAGAACCTGGGTAAAACCTTAAAGATTTGAGGTATGCAATGGAGCTCTAATGGTTCTGCATAGCTGGTATAATAGAAGAATGGCTTTTAAACACATAATAATCGCATGAAAGAGCCGAAAGAAGGACATGGTGGTGCAACCCTTAAGTACCTGACAAGAGTATGCCGACAATGCAGGGTCGGAGAGCATAATACCTATTTTCCAATGTCGTTGAGTAGAATTCGGAGATCTCTCGAATAACTAGTGTGTATACCAATGTGTCTTCCTATCTCATAAATATCCGAAAAACTTAGAGTATACTCAAGTTCTTGTCCCTAAAAAAAAATGTCCCTACAATTATTCTATGTCTCAAGGTAGAGGACTTTTGTACTTCTTTGTAAAAATCAAAAAGGCGAACACTAGTACCGGTTTTTGAAGGTTTTGGGTATTTGTACTTTTAAACAGTCGTATGAAGTACATAAGTAGGCATCCCTTTAACATTTCGTAGCCCTAGCTTACGATATTAGAATCTCAGAGAGTCTATGTGGAAGTGCTAAGCCTTGTGGATATGAGGAGAGATGTTTTACTATATCTTCTGCACTTCTTTACTACATGTTCAATACTATACTATCGTTGGGTATTTATAGAATTTTGAGTATCTTTTCATATACGATGATACGGTATGCACTTGAAGAGTATTTTCTTAAGCATCGAGAGTACGCGAAGATACTAGAGGGTGGAAGCACTTAATGATGCATAAATATGCATAAATGAGATTATTTCTGTTTCCACCAGTTAATGAGCAGTTTCTTGAAAGTCAAAATGAGAGCAAATCTGCTTATCTAGTTCTTCCTTATCTTAAACTTTTGTTGATCCAGCGGTTCCCATAATAAGCACCATAATCGTTGTCACTTAGAGAATCACCTTCGCTTCATAGATACGTGTGAAAAGCACTAAACTGGACAGATGTGAGAGAGTAAATACACTGAGCTCAGTAACCAGTTTGGACAATAGACTATTTCGTTATCTATAAGGTCAAATCTCAGTATAACCTTCTTTCCTTTCTCCTCTGGCTAATTAAAAGTTAAAACATTCATTAGCACAGTTTAATGCAAATCGTATGTATCGCCAATGATAGATGGTAATCAGGTATGTTTCATTGCAGTTTATAGAATATTAAATGGGTAGTTACGAGTAAGAAGTCATCATTTATGATTGTTTTTAGGTACAGAGGTTTTCTCAGAAAAAAATATTATCTGTCTTCATCTATGTCAAACGGAAAACAAAATTTTCCACCGAGTTCTAATGACTTAAAGTTATTCTCAACCAAATCTTTCATCATTATCTAGGACAGGATAGGATCTGTGCAACTAAGACTGCAAAAATCAATGTTTTCTCTGAAACAGAACCTAAATACATGACCCAGAAGTACTATAAAGTCATTTTGGCAGCACTAAGCTTGGTCAACAAGGAACTACTGACAATTTTTTTCCTGTCCATATCCGGCAAGACTCGGCATCACTTATTTGCTTTTACATACCAATGTGACCAATTTAAGGCTCATTCAGTCTGCAAGTTTCATTGTGTTGGCATCATTGCAAGCATTTTTAACTGAATTTTGAAATGGATGTATTGGAAGTGCATATTTGGGATATTTTATTGATTTTGTTTTGGAGAAACCAGAATGGAACTTAAGCAAGATAATCTGGAGCAAAGTATCTTGTACAGCGCTTCTGTAACGTCAAAATCCAGAGACATTTTTGAAACGGATCGTTCCCCAAGAAAAAAAGGGTTTCTTTAAAATAACATCTCGCCACCAATCGCTCAATCAAGAAGACCCACCAGCACAACATCCAAGAGACGAACTTCACCCACCCAAGGTGTTACTGAGTGTGTGGTAGGATGCTGATGGGATGATCCCTTTCTAAGCTGTTGCGTCAGAACCAGACTATCACCGAAGAACAGCTGTGCAAATTAAAGTCGGCAGTAGCGCAGAAATGGCCAGGTTTGGTTATTAAAAGGGATCTGCCTGTGAGGTGGGTGGAGGTGTTGGAGGAAATTATATTGACGACTAAATTCTGACATTTGGTTCAAATTATTTAACGCTAAACAGACATTCTCAGATCAGCCAGTGCTTATGTTACAACCTGATACATACAGCTCAGCGAAAATATGAATAGAATGTGACATTCACTATTAAATCCACAAACAACAAAAAATTTCGTACAAGTGTCTGACATATTTGCCAGATTTCAAGAATCAGTGCAAAGAAATTTCCTGCACTAAAATTCCTAGCATGGGGAAAGTTCTTACTCTCTCGTGAGCGTCTATTTTACGAAAACCTACGAAACTTTTGAGTACTTGATCAGGATTTCTTTGTTTTTGGAAAGTATGCGAACATATCTACTATTTCAAAAATGAGTTGTTTCAATTTCAATGACACATTTCACTCATCAAATTCTGAACAATCATGACACATTGTCAAGGAAATTCCATACTCAAATCTCAGATTGTTTAAATATTCATAAGCACAAAACAATATATATAAAAATAATTTCCATTTCAAAATCTACCTACTACTACCGTGCAGGGTATTTTGCGAGAAACTGGCGCCACCAAGACGTGAGGTTTAATATGAAAATCAGCCTTTCCGTGCGCATTAACATAACTCTCTGAACTTGTACCAATAATGAATAAACTAAAATGAATACTAATAAATGTGTTATATTCGTTATCATCGAGTTGTAGCGATACATTGTGTATACCTATAAATCAATGCGACTGCCTATAAATACCCCGCCGTACATAATTCCACTCGATTAACATAAATCCATTTGTGATCCAGAAACGTGTTTCCCGCGCCTGGGCACACTGCAGCGCCACCTATCGCGCGTCAACTTGACCGCTAAGTAATCTTTATTTGTTTTAATTCATTCCACTTTAATGTTCAACTATTAATTAATAACATTTTCTTATTTTTCTTCTTTCGAAACGATACAACTTTTTAATTCGTATCTAAGCAATAATTAAGCCCTGGTCGCGCGGAGATACAAAAAGATGATACATATATGCATGTAGAAGAGAACCAAATAGAAGAAGGAACAACGAAAACGGGTTATAAACGACGAATATGCCCTTACGCATAAATTTTAATTAATTCGAAATCCGTTGGATACGTATTTTCTTTTTGTTGTCAATATGTATATATGTACATATATGTATAAATGATAAACCTAATTCGAGTTAATTAAGAATTCGTTTAGAATATTGCTGCTCATGTTCATATCGATGATTATGGAGACAGTTAAATAAGCCCGACTGTTAGAGTGCTCCTGATTAAGTACCGAGTTTTGAAAATTGGGTCCCCCATTAAGAATTCTAATTGATAGATCACATGGGGTTATTAACAGGCCGCATTGCACAGTTTGATAATTGAACATATTTTAGCAATATCCGCGCCAATTAAAGTGGGAACAAATAAAGTAATAAAGAATTTTCGAATGATTTATGGGAATTAAATTGTTTGTTTATGATTATTCAAGATGGGAGGCAGTTTTGACAGAATTGACAAACACAACAGATGCTCATTTAGAAGTCATAGCCTCTTGGTTAGGCTATTTTTAGTTAACTACTTTACTTGGCTTACTGAATTCGTCGATTAAAATGCGTGAATTATACATTCAATACTGCCGCCCAGATTGTGAAGCAAAATACGATAAATTTGTATCTAATTGGCTGGATGTTCACATAAAAAACGAAATACGACTTTACGTTATTTATAGTACTTTTGGCTTAGAACGCGTGTATTGCAAATTGTTTCAGCAGCTTATATGCTGATTAGAACAAGATTGGATGGTATTAATGGGTTTAATCTGTTGTTGTAAGGTTTTAAGGAAACTTGAGAGCAATCAGCGGATTACGACTTCAACTTGAAGCATTGACGTTGGTCCGAGGTACACGATCAAGTCAGGTTTTAAGCGAAAGTTCATGGCACTCTAAAACATTCTACAAGCTACAGCATGAAGAATGTGGCTTTTATGCTTTGAAACAAAAGTTGCTGGTTCAGATAAAGCGTTAATTGGAATTTAGTATACAGATGTGAGAGTATACCTACCTCTATGCACATCCAACCCCCTGAAAACAAGGGTTATCCTGAGACAATACCACACTGGGCTCTTGAGACTCTATGGTACGTTTTTTCATACTGTAGACTCCACTAGAAACTGATTTGCCTAGGGAACACGAGAAAGAGAAGGTATTCATGCATTGTACTCGTATGTACACAACCGTCGTGAGACCCATTCTATCCTGTAGATCCCTAGTCTGGTGTCCTGGTCACGTACTTTAGAGAACTGATCCACAACTGATTGTATGAAATCTGCACCTAAATGACATAACTGCGAAGAGTGATCACCTGTCACATCTCTGCACCTGCACAGACATCCTCTGATCTCAACCTAAGCATCATCAACAGGAATGGAATCTCTATTTTCACGAACACGACAAAACTAAAAGCAGACTGATTCTTGCATTAAAAGAACACAAATACCCCCACTTCTTGTCGGCCCACCTTAGAAGGATGCGACTGTGACATAGCTTCACTTCCTCCTATGTAAACACCCTACACTGCGCAGAACCTGAAAGTGAGCCTCAAGGGTTTTCTACGACAGGGTTTCACAATGGATCCATTGATCCTATCTAGGGCCACACATACCTCAAGTAATGTCCGGTCGCTCATAACCATTGTTCTAAGAAACTACCAGCCTGTGGTTAGCTCACTCGATTGTGATTATATCTTTAAGATAACATTATAGACCATCAGGAAAAGGTTAGTTGTATCATAACTTCCGATCAGTTCGGCAGTAATGACTGCCTATCGATGGAGTGGTCCTGGGATATGATAATATCTTCAAACAAGAACTTCTTCATGTGGAATGTCAGGGCATTCACATAATATTCAGATTGAACTTCGAAATAAATATGTTTACACAGTTGTTAGGTAGTTTCTAGAGTTCAATCCGTGGAATACTTCAGAGCATCTAGGGTAGGATTGAGACGTGTCAATCTGAGAGAAGGTAGCAACATGAGTAATGTTTTGAAAATGAGATCGACTGCTGGGTTTCAGTCAAGTAATTAATTGATTTGGCTACATCTCCATGTCGTTTGAACCCCGAGGCACCAAAGTACTCACCAGAAGGTTAACAGAGGATTCGTTGACGAATAAACGCGAATTCCTTAAGAAGTGAACCCTTGCTTGTTGTAGTACTGGGTGCAGTGTTGTTGAATGTTTCTGAGACGCCCATGGTTTCTGTGGAAATTCCAATGCCGATAGTCCTACGACTCTATCTTCCATTACTACTTAGCTTTGACAAATTGGTCTTTTTAATTCTCTATCTATTGGTCCTTCGAGCCAGATACTCCTGAATTTATTTGCCTCAGGCTTTTGAAAGATGGACTTCTGGTTTTTTTCTATAAATTTTCAGTCAATCACGAGTCATTCGAAGGATTCATTGTCGAATAGAACGTTAATTCCTTAAGAAATATAGTTGCTGTAGTACTATCTTTCAGTACTAATTAGCTATGACAATTCTGCCTACATTTTGCAATTACAAAGCAACTTCTAGCCACCTTTTCTAGCTGTGGTAGACTCATAAATATGTAATCCTATCGAAGCTCATTTGGTCCTTTTCGATTTTCTGTTTATTGGTCCTTCGAACCAGATACTCTTGAACTTAGTTATATCAACTATGTACTGACTAAGGCTTTTGGGATAGAATTCGGAAATATACCCGTAAAAATGCAAAACAATTCCAATTCCAGTATCTATAGCCGTTTATTGTGACTTTTTTCAAGGAATCTCATCAGCACACCTAATGCTAGGATACTTTTGTTCAAACGAGCATGTCTATCGGTCATATGGAGAGAAACTGGAAAATCGTGTTAGCGTCCTTCAAAGGTGTAAAGTCTTCAAAACTGTTACAATCTATTTTAACCGCTAACTCTTGGATATATAAATAGATAAACAAATATTAGATAGATTGGCGCCCTACACGTTTTGAAAGCATTCATCGGTTTTAAACCAAAAATGATACACAGTATGGATTTCATCAGTTTGAGGTCACCCTTTTAACAATGCTAAGTTGACTTTATATTGCGCAAATTATTTACTTATTATCACCTGCCTATACGGTTTTTCACACCCCAACGAATCCATTAACAACAGATTGGACATCTGTCGACGCTAATAAAATGAAAAGACAAAAACGAAACAATAATGAAATCAATTAAAACACAAAACCATTTAAGTTATAAAAACAGAACACTTAGCATTCACTTAGAAAGAAGTGAATCCGTTGCCTCATGCTGGTAACCATTCACTATAAGTGTGCATTCAAAACGTGTTCCTTATCCCAAACTCTTGTGGTGTCTTGAGTATACTCGCTGTGTATCAGCGCCATAAAACTCTGTATCTGAATTCTCTGAACGATCTATAAATTCTCTCAAATTGATCTGACCCGAACGGGTATTTCTGGACTATCAACTCTTTATACTATCGTGCACTGATATTTAAGATTTCATATTGTGTTAGAAACAAGTGCACACATGGGTGCGTTCGATATATTGGCCATTATGTAGTTAGAAGGTACCATACACTCCTTCTTTTTGGACAACTCACGTGAACTCTGATAATTTAGTGCAAATTTATCGTCCAACGAAGTGGGAAATATGAGGCAGTTTGGCTGCTTTGTTTTGTTTCGTTTTGAATTTCGTGCACAGAATTTATATTGTCGTTAATTGCAAGGTACTACGTATCGAGATTGTGTCGATACTGGTCTAATTACTTAGTTGGCGCCCCACAACGTGTGGTTAATGCACATTATTTGGCGTCAGATAGATACATTAGATTTGAGTGTACCACCAATCCAGGATCTAGGTTCACATCACATTCTATGAATTAGAAAAATATGAAAAAAACATTTGCAAAATGCCCTAAGGATCTACAGGCGCGGATCGTTAAATGCCATTTTTGTTCAAAATCACAAGCCCACTTCTTGCTTCTTTTATTCAAAAATATATCTGAAGGCAATGAGATATACAAAAACAAAAAAAAGAGTAGGAACGTACAACCAACTAAAGTAATTAATTGTTCGTTAAACTTTTTTCTGATTTCTGTTTTTTTTTTTTTTTGGTTTTTACTTCATCTGTGGGAAATACATGCATTCGTTGGTAAACGGTTAAGATGATCGTTGAATTAGTAAAAGCTGCACAGCACAGCTGAAGGGGGAGAACAAACCCAGCCGCAACTAGGGAAAAACGAGGAGAAACTTCCAAATTACTTAATGAAAACAAAGCAAACAGAATAATTATTATGTACGGAGTATCCGCTTGGGCGCAGTAACCCACAACAGCCCGGTTACAGATACTCACACACACGGACACACAATATGCCCAAATCAGGCATACCAGGTGGTTCACGAAATTGGCCCAAGGGTGTGTGGCTATGTGGTATGGTCGTTATAAAATCTTCTACCACACAGCCCAACCGGTGTAGTGTACAAAATATTAGATTTTGACAAAGAAGAGAGCCAAATTAATCAATCAATAATGGGCGCCAGGTCAGGAATAGAGAGGTACACACATTTTGCTAGTTACACGAACACCCCAGGGTGCGTCTTAGATACATACATACATCCGTGCATGTGTGTGGTATCTACAAGTTTGGCAATGAAATAGCTAAATAAACCACAGTCATTGGATTTTAGTTAAAATTTTATTACAGGAAAAGGTAAACGCTTAGTCCATCTAGAGAAGTGTGGGACTGCTATCCGAGAGTCAAATTACCTCCGGCGTAGGTTAAAACAATAAGAAGTGATGATTCCGTTTCGGAATCCGATCGGATTACACATCAAGAAATTTTGGTGTAACAGTCGAAAAGGAACACACAACAAATAAGATGGGAAATTTATTTAAACAACCAACCGAACAGACAGCGCGTTGTTGGCTTTAATTTATTTAATAGGCCCGACTACAGAGCGTAACATTTTTCTTAATTTAGATTTTAACAATTTAAAATCAATTAAAGCTACACACTGTTGGTATTCGCTAAGTCGGAGGAAGTTCTCATGGCTTTCGACCAGAATTTGATGAAAATTTGGTTTCGAAACGCTATTGGATTGGATTGGATTAGAGAAGTGGATAAGTGTCAAAACACAGCTAGTTTCTTAGATTCGTTTTGGAGGGATTCTTAGGGCTTAATGCCGATTATGATTAAAGAAATCTCAACCAGTCAGCGGTTTTGACATTATCTCTTTAGTTTATCCGAAATCTTTCGAACTTTCCATCCGATAGTCAACCACTTTTATTATTTTAAAGGCAACTAAGCTATGGGTCGCTTAATTGATCATACACACTTTGAAAAGCAATTGTTTTTCGTTCCTTTTAGCTACATTTGCCCTCAGATTTGGATATGCAAACACAAGTAATGAATACCATGCTACGCAAGGCTCTGTAGCATAGGGTGACAGGTTTTAACCAAGGAAAACGATCTAGGAACCCACTAGACCAGGATCTCCATAAGAAGTGTTAAAAATTTAAGTTTGTGTTAAAAATGGACCGTGAACTGGGTATCACCAAAAAGTAATGCCAGTAACAGATCTGTCAGATGGCACGCCACCATATTGGCGATGTTAGCTTACAATGAGCTAATCTGCTTTATCCTGATAAACCCTGAAGTTGTGCATAAAATACAGCAACGTAAGTGAGACAGATGTGTAGTGAACTGTCATCGCATCGCATTGCGTGCTGTTACTGTATACTGTCGACAGTATATTTCAAATGATAAACTGTCGTGTGGCCGTTTGAAATGTCAAATCACGAATATTGTACTAAATTGTACTATTTTGCTGTTCTACTACTGGAACCTGATTTTACTGCATATGTTTGAAGCATTAGAAGTTTGGATATTATGTACAAAGAACGGTGTAACACTTCATCTGGGAAAGACAAGTAATTCGTCTTGAATACGAAAACCTTAGCCAAATATTTCTGGTTTCGTTAAACTACAAGATGCAGATCGAATCATGTCCAGCAAGAAACTTCTGGGCTTCTTATGGGTTCTAAACAGAGTCCTATTTTAATCCCAGAGAATGTTGTGAAGCCCAAGAAGCTGTAGTAGCTGTAGCTGTGCATTTATAGGCCTGCTGTTAATGATAGGTTGTTCTGTATGAAGTCTATAGATCCACTTTATGAAGATCAAAGTGGTCTTCATACCGAAAGTCAGTAGGACATTCGTGCAGTTAGAAAATCTTCTTTTCTCTTGAAAGCCTTAGAAAGATTGAACAAAATTGAATACTAAAATGGCATTGTCTGGTAGGCAGACGTACCAGAAGTTTGACAATTTTTGTAGAAGCTTTTGAGATGAGAAAGGGGATGCTAGTATACCCTATCCTCCCCTGTCAATGTGAGAACAAAATAATTCTACCAACATCTGTGTACCCTAGCCAGACACGACTTTTGGAAAATCATAAATTCTGAGTCAATTTGCATTTCTGCTTGAATGGGAAGTCATTATACGGCGGACTCGTATGAGATACCGATTCGACTTTCTTTTTTTGTCAAAAATAAGTTTGTCGGTGACATCAATCAAAAATAACACGCGTAATCCTTCTGTGGCCTTAGATCCTGCAGTTGTTCTAAAGCAATCACATTAATTGAATCTAATTCCATTCCAACGGACTAAATTAGCTTTCGCATGTTTTTTTTTATCCCTGAGTCACATAGTTATATCATTCTCTCTCTGCAAAACTGAAAATTAGCTAAATTAGTCGGATTAACAATAACTGGTTTTATGGCAGCCAGTGACTTGCGTCCAATTAGTGTTTTACGAATCCGCTCCACAGTTCCTGTCAGATGACTGGATAAATAAAATTAGTCGATCATCTTAATCGTTACAATTTGTTATATGATATTTAAACCACTAAATAAAAAATTTATTCGTCTGTGGTGTTTTTTTGTCGATAAGGAACTGCCCTGCTCCAATCATATTAATTATACAATCTGACGTGTTCACGCTTTCTTGCGGAAGTTGCCGGTTTTTTGCTTTAATTACTGCTTACAAAACCAGATTGAGACTTGTAAAAACCATTTATGATCTACGCTGATCACATTTCTTCACACCATTGAGAACGATGATCAGCTAAAAAAAAAGTTAACTACGTACTCTTTTAGAATCAAAATCAGGCTTAAACTTCTTCTATGTACGTACATGTCTACGTGTTGTAATTACCGGGTAATCATTCAAATCACTTAATTTTATTATTACTGGTTATAATTTACCTGTTTCTCAGATTTCTTTAGCCTTGTTTCTAGTAGTACAAACATTAGGTGGCATCACAGTTTTTTGAACAAATCGACTTTTGTAAATCTTTCAGCTAATGTCAAGTTGACGTTTGTGTTATGATACTCCTTCTCTGACCATTGCGGCAACTTTTTAGCTGATTAGGCCTTTTTTAAAACCAGCATCAGTTTGTATAATATAAGAATTTCCTAATGCTGAATTCTGAAAACAGAATGATTAATAATTTTGACTGTTTTGCACCAACTTAGCAGATAGCTTATCTGAGTCCTGAAACGTGAATAGAAAATAAGAAAGTTATACATTTTCAATTGAAATTGATAAGTTGATGAACTTACACAATTTTCTCAACCAAATTCTTGTGCTCATTCCTATTTGACATTATTTGGTCAAGTCATTGAATAAGTTAAGCATTGACTGTAGCCAATTTAAAATAAGTATTCAGACACAACCCAGCATCTACTCGTATTTTGCTGCTTTAAAACATTTAATCCTAATTTTGGACATTATGTGAGTCCAAGGAAAGTGCAAAGTTTTCCTATGACTTATGGCCAATGTTTGTCTTTTAAACTGTCAAACGTTGAAAAAGCTGACCAGGTGCGGTAGTATGGAGTTTGGTTACAAAACATCCACTTTGGGACTTTGTGTGGTTCTTTGAAAGAAATTGCAAACAAACACCTTTAGCGACTAAGCTGGTAGGTTAATACTAAAAACCATCAAAACTTTTCATCATTTTGTAGAAATCGGACGAAAAAACACTGCCTTCACGAAGTTAGAAGGTAGTTTTGCTGAAAACTTTTTGTATTTGAAAGAACTACGAATACTCGAAAAATAGAGTGAAACTAATCTTGTTTGTAGATTGAATCTAAAATGTTAACCTGGATTGGGAGACTGGGCTCAGTGGAAAGAGGGTAGGACTACTATGATGTTCGAATTCTAGACAACACTTTGTGCGAGCTTCCGAAAAAAATCAGAGGGTATAACTCTTGTCTTCTCTAAAAAAGAAAAAGGTCCTTCGGCACAGAAGTCAGGCCCTGGTCTTCATATAAATCTGTCACGTTAAATATTCCTATTTTTGTGAACCAAAAGACTATTCCTTAATCGACTTTGGTAGAGCGAAAAGTAAAAAATAATGAGCGGAAGGAAAGTTTGAGGGCTTACTTACCTACTTAACGGGCTCCCGACCCGTGAAGAGTCCCTGCCTGAGACATGGTAGCTGCTTCCAGTTGTCCAGATCAAGCGCTCTGGCATCCGCGATAGCCTCCTTAAAACAGAGGTTCGGTCTTCCTTGTCGTCTCGAACCTGGGGGCTGTGATTCGATGATCCTCTTTGCTGGAGCATTATTGTCCATTCGCTCGATGTGAGCGAGCCAGTGTAGTCAACGGCTTTTTTTGGCTTTTTAGACTTTTTGCCAAACCGAAGTAGCAGCGGTTTCCTAGGGTAAGGCTTCACCGAATCTCCACTAGGGTGTCGTTCGTGGAGTTGATATTTACTCCGAGGTAGGTAAACTCCTTATGTTGCCTTAAAGTTACCGTTGCCAACAGTGAAGTTTTGTCCTAGACGGTGGACCGATGTTTCTTTGCTTGTTGGCAGCAGACACTTGGTTTAATCCTCAATCACTTCAAGGCCACATCGTTTCGCTTCTTCTTCAATTGCCGTAAAAGGTTGAGGACTTAGACTAATGAATATAAGGTTCAAGATTGTAGTCTCCGAGCAAAAGGGCCTATTTTTCTTTCCTTTCTTTCCTACCTTTCGTGTCCGGTACGAGTATCAATACCTTGCAAAAGGTTCTTAGTATACGCTCATCCAACAAGAGTCATTTTAAATTCCCCATTCAGCAATAGCTCGGCTTTGTAGGTAGTCTGCTAATCGGACCTTAAAAACATGCAGATCCAGATCTATATGCAAAAGGCGTTGCAAAGTATTTATGGATAAGCCCAATGTCTGTGATCGTCTTGAAATGAACCTTTCAGCTACGACACGAGTTGGAGTCATCACGTTTCGAGACGATCAAAGTTCAAATTTGTCGACTAAATTCACTAAAGCTATGCAAGGAAGCGCTTGATGATGAGCAAAAGCAGTTCGAACTTTAAAAAACGCTTCTGTGACATGTTTTCAGTATTTCAACAAAAATCATAGGAATGACAGTTGACAACTTAAGAATTACTTGAAATGACAGAAGGCCCCATACACCCGTTCCAATTCCTTATAACAACCCTGGCGATTTAAGGTCATCAACAATCGAAGAATTCAATTTAAATTTTTCTGGCTGTATTTTAATTATAATTAAAGTTAACAATCTCTTTTTGTTTTGATTTATTCACTCTGATTTATGTATTCTCTTGACCACAACGGAAAATTAAAAAAAAGTATCGGAACCATATATTTCTGTTTGGTCCCTTTTCAAAGAAAAATAAGGTAAAAATGTGACATTTTTCCAAAATATATGCGCACACATTTGTGAAATAATTTATTTGTGTGCAAATGAAGGCGTATAAAATGATCGTTATCGCGGCTCAAGTCCACGCGGATATAACACCAGAAAACAGAGAAAAAAACAATAAGACTCACTGGTAAAACCATTCATTATGGCTTTTGTGGTAGATATGCTAAAACAGACAACAAAATATCTATATAATCTCTCGATCGTAATTTGAATAATTTTTGGTATCTAACTCTTTAAGCTTTGAATTTATGATAAACCATCGAGAACCGTATGTAGTCCCGATTTCGAAACCATTTGTCTAAAACGATGAATCTTTATACATAGATGTGCATACATACATAGTAAGGTAGTGCGATCACATTTTACAATGTTGATAGTTTGCTGTCAAAAGCAATGCTCTTAAATAATATAATCCAACTTAATTATATAAAAAAAAATTAAAATATAGACCGGTCTTGGGGAAAAATGAAAATTTCGTTGGCAGGCGCCCCCGCAGTTAAATGTTTGTTTTAACACGTATTTTAAGCTCCACTCAAACATTTATAAATATTTAATTCCCTAAAAATTGGCAGAAATTTCATTTTAATACGTTTTCAAATAAAATTTGAATACAAAACATAAAAGCACTCCGGTTTCCTCCCTCAGCTGAATGGAGATTTCTGTGGTTAACCATGATTCACCATCGCCTCCACCCATCTGCATCCGTGAATGTACATAAAAATAAAAATAAAAATAAAATAAAAAAAAAAAAAGGAAATACACAGTCAAAAGGAACGAAGCACCGCACTCAACATATATATGTATATTTTGATGTAAACATGTCAATAAAATAAAGGTTTCACTTGATCCATGCTCGTTTGAAGCAAATGCTCGGCATCCGAAGAACTTACTTATGCAATGCATAAATAAAATCGTCCCCATGAAATGGCTCTCGGCTTTTAACGAATCCTTGTCGGGTCACTTGATAAGGTATAGTCACTTAATTGATATCGTTTTCTCTGCCCATGGATGGGCACATTTTTATTACAATTTAATTGTAGCGCCGATTTGCATAAGTCCACCGTCCTCCCCATCTCCACCAGGAAATCGTTTTGGCGGACAACCTATCGATAGGTAGAGACATCCAAAAAAATAAATGATTATCTAGGAAATCATCTCGGAATTTTCTTTCCAACACAGCATCTACTATGTATGTAGGTATCGTAACCTCCATTTTACGTTTATATTGATTCGATATCAATTTTATTTCGATTTTAATTTTATGGCTTTCATCTGGCAGCGTTGTCGGCTGAACTCCAATCTCTTATTTTATCTCCATTATTTTATATCCATCAAACGAAACGAATAAATTGAAATCGTATTAAAATCCCAACAACAATGGGGAGAGGAGGGGATAAAAAAATACGCAAAAATTCCAAGTTAACATTGGGATTAGAGACGCCGCCGCGCCGCTGTGTGTCACCTCTCGCCAACAGCCGTGTCGCATAGTGGTGGACCAGGGCGACGCGCGCTTGTTACAAAACTGGTACGGAATCTTGGATCTGGTTTTAGGCGACGCGATGCGTAGGCGTCTGTTTAATTCCATTTGGCATCATTTGATTTCAACAGCAAATAACCAAGGAAACATAGTCAAAAGCGCTACGAGCTGGAAAACGTGTTCGAATACATAAGTATAAAAGATGTGGCAACAGCAAGTGCTCTCGACGAGATGGCCAAACGAATGAGGCTATTTGAAGGGTCATAAAAATCAATGTTCAAACGGGCGCACTCGCCAGTCACCATCACTCGCCAGTCATTCCATCAGATTAGGAGTAGGTAATTGGTAACACATTTAATCATTTCACGCAAAGAGACTACGTCGTTGGCGGCTTCTGGATTTTAATTCCCATGGAAAATGCCTGCTGCCAACTACTAAGTACGAGTATATGTACAGTAGAGACTGCAAAATGCACGTTTAACCTTTTACTGCAGAACATGCAATTGAATGGCCGTACCCTCCTATAGTAGACACCCAGATACTGGTATATACTGCGCCTCGAAACAAATTCAATTCGATGTCACATGTGACTGTGTATTTGGAAAACATTGCTAGCTAAACAAAAAAAAAACACATGGGTGCTTCGCTTCCACTTTGTGGGTGAACGTGTGCACCTTATTTTTTTGTTTTGATGTAACTGCCATCGTAAGCACTGAAATTCATTTAAATAATTTTGTTAAATTTAAGTACATTTATGCAAAGCGTTTTTTGCCAGACAAGAATTAATCGCTTAAGGATCGTTTGCTACCATGTCAGAGTGAAGGCAGCTATGAAGAACAGTCTGTCGTTGAAAGATCTCCAGTTTCTAATGACACTGCAGCTCCAAGTGCACAGTGAACGAGACTTGGATTTTCATCCTCCTGTGGATGAGATGTCTTTATACTCCTGAGTCTCCAAACGAAATACTGTCGACAAAGTAACACATTTTGTCTCCATTTTTAGGCTTCGTCCTTCTTCGTCCTTAGAGTGGCTTACGACAGTTCACTCACCTTTCTGTCCAATTTTGTTATCCCAAAGAGCAAGTAAGATACTGTCTCTAGACATGCTTACTGATGTTACCGACAGAGTCTAGTAAAAGAAAAAATCTCCTTGATTTTGAACGAAATGAGCTTCATTAGCTTGAGGCTTCGTATCCCCTAAAACACCACTCAAGATTACTTGTAGTCCAATCCAAGGTACCTTTTGACGTACTCCCTGAAAGTGCATTCGAGAAATGTTATCCAAACCTATTTTTGTTTTGAAGAGTAAGTCGTGCTTTTCGTATGTTTCCGAAACGTTTGCCAAATGTTTTTGAAATGTTTTGTTCGTATGGACAAGCCTTAAAAGTTATACCAATTCTGGCTAAAGATAGAGACTAAGCTGATTTTTTAAAATGATTGTCTGGGACTAGTCCATAACCATTTCAAGTCACGTCATGGTGACATCAGTTAGTGTTCTTTAAAGATAGGGATGCTGGTCTGGTTTAGGTCAGACCCTCTTTGCTGGATGCAGACCAATTGGAGAATGTTTTGAAAATCAAAAGTTTTCTTTGAAAACATTATCCATATATAGTATTGGCGTGCAGTTGGCACTACTAAAAAGTTCAAAACGACAACAGAAGTAAATAATTCTTCTGCGATACCAAGTTTTTCTGACCATATTCTGGATTTATGACTTTTGCCAAGAGAGGGATGAGGATTTTTATACGACTTTTATAGGTTTTTAAATTACGACAGAATGGCCTGACTGTCCGTGTTCCAAAATAATGAATCATTCTAAAGAAGAACAAAGAAACAGTATAAGTTCCCCAAATCAAAATAAATCAAAAGAGCAATTTGCCCCGAAAACATCGATGTTAAATTTATACAAACACTAAATCTGCCAACACTAACTGGTGGAGCAGGAGATGAACGATTGTAGAAAGTGTAGATATATATTTCTATTGACTTTCAATCTCCTCCTGAAAAATGTAAGAACCAATTCAGAATCAATAAATGATTTGTAAGAGCAAACAGTATACTACTAGTTAATCTGGTATCGGGGAATGGTAGCGAGTGATAAATGAACTCAGTTCTAAACTTGTTCGCGCCGCGATGTGGATAAAAGGAGGTAGAAATACTTCCTTCGTGGGTAGACTGCATAGGTGCACCAACATCCATCAGGTAGGTGCATTTATATTTTCGGAGCACCGGCACCACCTAGTTTTTGGGAAATATTTTTGATGTTTTTCCCCCCTTCATAGACAGGTAGATATATAACAAATGATTTAACTGAACTTAAGTTTGTTAGTAATTCTGAGCAAAGCAGTTCATTTATGGAAGGAAAATCACAATTCAAGGATACCTCGAACCATAGATCAGGAATGGGAACAGCGTTGTGGTAATGACGATCTAATATTCCTGAAAAAAGGTTGCTTTGACAGCAAAATTTTAATCTGTAAGGCATTTACAATCTCATTAAAAAACATACAAATTTTTGGCGCAACAGATCTGTGGGACGAAGGACCTAGCTTCTCACAACCATTCGTGTTATATTCTCTGCATGAATCGAAGGAGCCTGCTGTTTAAAGCCGTGTCTGATGGGCAATTTGTATGACAGATATACTCTCGGATGTTTGTCAGAGGTTCGCTGGGATTCGAACATCAAACCCATTGCGCCGCAGTCCAGCGCACAATTATATCAACAATTATATAAACTCATCTGCACTAAAAAACGTATTTCAGACATAGTTTGAGTCGTGATATTACGAAGTCTCAGTGTAGAGCACACCTTTTGAGTGAGCCTTCCATCATGACCTCTTTCCAGGTTAGGTTTACACCTGAAGTAAGCACTTTGCTATAATTTGTTTTCCGATTTTCGCACAGATTTCCTGGAACAGTGATTGCCTTGTTCACGAAAACACACATACTATGAGGCTCAAAAATAGATCGAGATAAACAGCAGGGTGCTTCCAGCTAATCCAGCACAAGTGCATGATTGGTTCGTGTTCTGTCAAACATATGCAACTCACCGTATAAAGCATGGAAAAATATTAATGTAGTTGTCTAGCAACAACATACAGTGATCTCAGTTTATTTTACTTTTTTCGCATTACCATCGAAACCGCCACCATCATCTCAATCGATCGACCGAGAGTCGAGTGTAGCGCTAGAAACTGGTAAAAGCAGACCAAAGTGGGCTTACCAGTTTCTAATCGCCCCGGCCATGTTGGGTAATCGTACGGCGCCGGCGCGTACAAATTCAACATTCAGGTCATTTTCAAATCGATGAACAACTCTTGCACATACATGGGTGCTTGGGAGATCTCAAGGTGTTGTTCGCCAAAGTCTCTCACAGCCGCAATTTGAAATTTTAATTTGTATCTTTCTTTTTTCTAAGCCAACAGAGCCATATGAATGTATTGATTTGTTTTGCAGTTTTGCAGTTGCAACGCATTTTTAGACAGCGTTCGCAGTTCGGGTACTTAGTTGCAGCCATTGGGTGTCAAGTTGACGTGAGCGGCTTGTCACATTCCTCACAAGATGGCAAAGAAACCACACAAAAATAATTCCAAGAAGTTTGTGGTGACTGAATTATTTTCAATGCCACAAACTTCTTCTCGAATGTCGCACCATACTTAGAGTAGGTATCTGCACATGAGAGCGAGTAAGTGTATCCGGCCTGCCACCCAGTGTCTACGGGTGGTTGTGAATATTAAATGTAAATTAACGTGTGTTGTTGAATTGGCAAAAACAAAGCATTCCTTCGGGATGGCTTACAAAACCGCTGCTGCTAACCGATATCGTTGGCCAGGAAGCCCCTAGACATTGTTCCAGGGCACAGCCTCTGAGTGCAGCTCAACGCGTTCACGTTGGTGGTGGACTGCATGCTGGAGATGCCGACGTTGATGATGATGATGACGACGATGGTTTCACAACCGAAATGCTGATGTAGATCTATTTATTAAGCACATGTTTATGCTCGAACACAGTTTTGTATACTTTTCGGTGAAGAACACTTTCACATGTTTCGAATTGTTCGTGTGGTGCTGCACCGGCACGCACACACACTCGCCGAGGACCGCCACAATGTTCATTTTGTGCATAATATGCAAAACTGTGAAAAGGACTCCACACTACCGCAGGGGCAGGCATGTGAATGTGATGCTGTTCACTTATGCGGTCGACTCAAATGTATATAGTTTACAAAATACAGCCGGGGCGAGGAGGAGTGACTGTATTAAATTCTGTTCCAATGCGGATCATTGGCTCTTCTGCCTAAAAGGCAGCAGAAGTGAAAATATGTAAATGAATTGACTGCAGTCGTTGGAGATTGGAGAGGTACGAGTAGGTACCTCAAAATTTGAATTTATAAACATTAACCGCACGGAGAGCGATACGCATTGGGCTGTCATCTCTGGAAGGTGAACAGCACACACTTGGATTGGATATGTGTTTTTGAGGTAGTTTCACAAGCATTAGTCTTCGGCCAACATAAACATAAATGGTTGTGTTGATCGAATTTGATTTGGTCTGGGCTGGCATTGGCAGTGAGTGGATACACTGTGAGAACTTTCAAACATATGTGTATAGTGCAGGAATGGGTAGCTGGCCAGCAGCAGTTAGATGGCTTTAATGCGCGGCGGCAAGTATTTGCCGTCAGTTAATTGCGGCACAATGAGATGGCGAGTTTTAGTATGGCCACTGGTGGTGGCAGAAGTTAAATTTTCTTTTATGTCTTTGGCAGTAACTTTTTGCGCTCAAGTTTGCTGGAAATAAATTAAAATTGCACACACATTCATGTGCGAGAGAACTGGCAGTGGGATAATTACACACCTCAATGCATTTCCCGTATGTTTTTTTGTTGTGTGTTCGAATCAAAGCACTGATTGCATGGCTTGGAAATCGCTGCACATAAACACCTGAGAACAGGTGCTGACGGTAATGAGATGAGCTCCTTTGGTCATTAGGCGAGACCTTGGTGCGCGGACGACGAAGCCAGTGGGAAAGGGAGTGACCGTCAGCATAACAAATATAAAATTGTTTTATTGTTATTAATTTTTTAATTTAGCGGTCGCCTTGAAGTTGACTTTTTATTGTAGGTGTACCGTACGAATTCCGATCGCTTTACGTGTGTGTACAGGTACACTGCTCTTTATTTGAAATTATGTAGTTTGTTGAATGGTAAAGGTTAATCGCGGATTATTTGTTTATTTTATAACAGTGGCATCGGTATTTCGAAAGCGATTATGAAACAACATCGGGTTTACTTGTCATTCGATGAATTGAATCTATTGAAGGATAGATAGCTGAATTGGATGACTTTGCGGTGCTGCAACTTGGCATCACTTCTAACTTCATTTGTCAAAAAACGTTCGGTTGACATTGATTCTTGACAGAGGTGTGGCATGTGGGTAATATTTTGTAAATTAATATCGAAACCAAACAAAAAGTAGATTGATTGCGAGTTGGAAGGTACCTGTTGCAAAGCAAAGGATGAGGATGGTAACCACTCTAATGATCTGACATACTTCTTCACAACTAAGACTCTGTTCACATCGACGGACTGGATTTTTTTTGACATACGCGTGTTCAGATTGTTAGTCCTGTCTGAATTCTTCCGCCGTTAGGTTTGAACTAATAATTCTTTTTACGAGGAAGTTAATGCTTCTCACAGCAACTAAAGTGATTTACTGTCGTATTTTTCATTTGTTCAAGAAAATTCAGTCCGACAATCCTGTGTGAACAGGCTCTAGGGAGCTAAAGTAATTTCACACTAACAGAACTAACCAAGAGGAAGGACTGGCAGTCAAATAATGTCATAAATAATCGTAGGTGTCTTTCCGTCAATGCCTAGACAGACACAAAAGTTTTTTCACTGTGGTGGGCAATTTGCGAGCGTCTGACAAACATCCGAGAGTGTAATGGGTAAAAGCTAATAGGGCTTCGACGTAGGCTTTGATAACGTCACACTCAATTCGGTTTAACTGCGGTTTCAAATGACATAAATCTATTGACAGTTGTAATTATTTTTAATTTCTGTGTTTGACAACGGGACAGGAAGGAATGCCACCAGCATTGCAGCAGCATTGCAAATTAATTTTCCTGCTTTATTTTTGTTCAGCATTCTTCCACATCTGTTGATTGTCCAAATATCTCAAATCTTACTTCGAGTTGCATTCATTGCACGTGACATTACATTGTGTTCTACGAATGGCAAACGTCAGATACATGCAAAGGCGACATTAGTGTTCCAATGTCAACTTCGAAAACGTCAAGCGAAGCGTTATTTTGTCTTAAGAATAACTATCATGACAAAGGCATCTCAAACAAAATGCGCTTCGGAGCACTGATCAGTTAGTTCCTTCTTCGAGTGAAGAATGTACAGGAACTTTAGTGAGAAGCTAAACACTGGGTTTACTCCGACTGTCGAATATTTGTATTTTTCGTTTTCTTTGAAGTTACATCGTTAGCTACTGGCTTAAAATTTGTATCTAGTATTGGGGATGCTCAGATGCACAGCAAAAGCGAAAGTTTTGCATGCTACCATTGCGGACAAAAACTTTTACAATATCCGTAAGGCCTTTCATATTCGAAATATCCTCCTAGGTAGCACGTCTGTATGTAGCTGTGCTACAACTGTCATATAGTCTTTATAATAAAGTTTGTACTTAGCGGCTTTTATTGATATTTTCTGCTCTGCATGACACAACTTGCAAATCCACCTAAAACCGTTTGTTTTCTCATAAGAGAAGTTCTGACAGCATTTGAATACGACACCGTTGTTGCCAACATTACAGTCACATTTGTTTCTACTTTCTTCCACTGATACGCCCAAGTGCTTTCCTTCAGGTACGGCCGTTCATGTCGTGCTGTTTAGTATTCAGGATCTACAAGCCACTCGCCATCGACAGCAGATTGCTCATATCATGAACTTCAGTCCATAATTTCCCATTAAATTCCTGAACGAAGCAATCTTTGGTTTCCTGCCCACTTAAAACGCCGATGTACTTCCACACCCCGAGTTAAGCAATTATCATAAAACCAAGACCTTCTTGGTATGTCATTAAAAATGTCATCACAACATGCTAAGCATAAGTGATTTTGTTTAATTTCCCCCACAACGGCCGACAGAGAGGATAACTGATTTACTGCACAAAATGTTAACACCCGCACTGAACGACCCCAATGTAGCAACAGAAATAAATAACCCATAATTCACATGTGTAACCTACTATGTACTCCAAGCCTGTGTTCACACCGCTGTTGTTCTCCTAAACAGAAAAAAAAAAACAAGTAAATCTGTCTAAAAAGTGTCTCTGATACCGAAACGCACCTAAGCCCGCCTGGGCGGGGTGACATTTACAGATTTTTGAAATGTTACACTCGAATGTCAAACCACCCCGCCAGGATAAGAGCGACTTCTAATTTTACGCCTTCTCCGCAGTCTGGCTTACCCATTTCGAAAATATAACATTTCTATCCACCGCATAGCAGCGACAAACAATTGTGTTTTATTTATTGTCTGATGGGCTCAGTACGGCTGTCTCCTGCGCAACTCTCCGTAAATATGTTAGCAATTGTAATTTGGAATTTTTTTGTTGTTGTTGTATGTATTGCTTTGTTGAATCTATAAATGAACCAGGCGTTTACCTCCCCTAAGTCGGGCTGCAACAAAGCAGCAGTCAGCCATTAATTTGTATTTCTGGGAGGCGAATAAAACCCAAATAGTACATGGGGAACTCTGATGAGCATCTTATACACCGGATGCGAGTTCGTCTCCTTTGTGAGGCAATGGCATCATCCCCATTTGAATTTTCCAAAGAAAACGTTCCCGTTCTATAAATACACCACCATCACTACGACGACTGCGACGATGACTTCTCCAAGGACAAACAGTCAAAAAAAAGGAAAACACATTCCGAAGTCGGGAAAACGTCAGACTGAGACCGTTCATGGTAATGCACAGCGCATCTTATTTAGTTTGAAAGGTTCCAAAAATAATAACAAATCGAAATTTGTATCTATGACCGAAAATAGAAGACGGAATGTGTGGTGTGTTTATCTTTGTGGATTCAGCGCCCTGGAAATGCATATACGTACATAGTGGTGTTCGCATGTCTTTGTCGTGCCAGAATCAGACGTCGTCTGTCTGTCAAGACAACCGACACCGTCTCGTTTCGCAACAGGCGACATCTGAACTTTGGTGCAACCAAATAATTACAGTTTGCAGCATCATTGCGGCAGATGCCCATGCCATATGGTTCGTTCAAGAAAATTACACTTAAGTGACCCTTGGATTTCCACTTACCAGCACCCAGTCTGCTGAATTGAGCACGAAATTTGAAACCACTTTGAGAGTTAAAAGTGCGCCACACAAACTCTTGGGCCAAAATCTTCCATATTCTCGGGAATTCGCCCGTGTAATTCGAAGAAGGATAGTCATTTAATGAGGAACCGAGTGCAGAGATCTCTATTAATAGATGCACTTCAGATAGTTGTACCTACATACATATGTATGTACCATCTCCCCTGCGCTGCGTCGAGGATATCATAAATATAAACAAACAATTCGATTGAATGCATACGAGTATGTAAAGCAGGAGCTATTGTGTAGCCCTGGCCCCCACATGGGTTGAACCTAGGAAACGAATTTGTTGTGAAGGGCATTCTCCTCTAATGTCTAAAGTCAAACTGTGAGACACACGGATATTTATGTGTGTGAACTTTAATGGAGCAGGTGGGAGCGAATGTACGTATGTAACTATGCCATCGTCAATCGATAGAAAAGTGTATCTGCACTGTTGTGTGTGGGGAAAATCACTTGAAGAAACCACCAGCAAAACAGGTGCACTGTGTAATTATCATCAACCAGTGGAGGAGGGGCCGAGGTGCAGAGTTGGCATCCATTATTCGCATTGCTAAATGCCTCACCGCAGCATTGTCCAGCTGCGGAATCAATTTGATTAATCTGTTCTACGCAATGAATCCTCCACATCCGATGGATGGATAGTTGGACGTACGTGTGCAGGGAGTAGAGTGGGTACTTAGGGCGCTTTTTCTCTCTCCACATAACATACATACATATACCGATCAATGGAGACGGCGGCGGCGGCGGCAATGATGACGGTGTTGGCTGCTGCGGCTGCTGTTGCTGTTGCTGATGCTGCCGATGTGGCTTCAGATTCAGAGATGGGAACAGGTTCCGAATGTTTTCGCGGCTTATTACTTCCCCCTCCCCTCCGATCGATGTGCGTGTGCGGCTTAAAAGAAACCAAACCCAAAGAAAGAAGAACGAATCTTACAAAATAAAGATTGAAAACGAGCGTGTGGCCACCTGGACCATTGGACCAATCACGGCTCGACTACAAGCAAATTAAAATCGGTTTTTTCCTTCCTGTGCCTGCCTGATATGCAGTAATACTGGATCCCGTCCTCGTCGTCGTCGTCGTCGTCATCATCATCATCATCGAACTGGACACTGTTTCCAGTCCTGTAATTTAATTCCAGTAAATCGAAGTTCTCCCTGCCTCTTGCTGGTTTATGTGCTCCTGCATGCAGAGGGGTTCCTCGGACCCTAACTTGGATGACGATGGCGAGATTTTTTTTGTATCTGCTGTCTGTCGCTGGGATATTTTTTACCAGATTTTGTTGTTTTTTCTTTCTCTTTTGATTTTCTTTCTTCGTTTTCGAGTTTTTTTCTTTCTTTTCATTTCGACCTGTGTCCACTCTGATTATAATTCCTTTTTTGTTTTGTCTACTGCGTTACCATTTGGTTCTAACCTGTTATCTACCTACCTGCCAGGCGCTGTCAGGTTGCCTAGGGTCTTGGGATGATGATGATACTTAAAACCCGTTCGTTAGCTTCTTGTTGATCTCATAATTTGATACCTCTTCGTTATTCGATTTCATCTCAATGTGTGTATGCATAATATTTTCCCCCTTTTTGGTTTTCTGTTTTCTGTTTGGTTGCAGTTCTTTATTTTTTTTTGTATCTGTAGGGCTCGACTCTTGGTTTTTTTAGTTTTTTTACAATAACTTGACTCTTAATGCGCATTTTTTGATCAAGGGATGATCTTGGACCACAAGTGTTAAGTTTCATTTTATGGCATACATATGCAGTTTAAGTATAATTTAATTTTTGCATCCGTTATGCAATGAAGAAACATCATTTTGTGATGAAAGTACTTTAACTCAGCGGCGTATCTTATACAGGTTACCTAGATAATGTTTCCTAATTATACAGATACAAGTTGAAGGGAAAAGGGTGGAACTAGAATGATTGAAATAGTTTAAGGCTCAGTCAATCTACTCCTGCTAAGCCTTGGTTACATGATTCTACATCTTTATACCAAAAAGAGTTTAAAGCCCCGCCAAAGTAAGTGCCAAAGTAAGTAATGGCTCTTGCATTTGGCATCTGCAAACTTCAAGACAGCTAATTCCTCTTGGGAATCATCTATTTCTCCGCATAAAAAGGAAGTCAAAACATCAATTTTAATTGCTTTATTGTCATTTTCACTTTATTGTCCATCTCAAGTGACATCCAATTGAGTATTCCTATCAGGCCTGTCAAAATGTGAAAGTCCTAGGCACGTACATATGTGCATAGGTAGGGGCAGTTTAATTAAACTAATTAAAATGGCTGGTGTAAGAGGAAATTAATCTTTAATGCTTTGCATTAACCGACGACACGTTAGTTTCATTTTTTATGGTTCAATGCGATGTGGATTGTATGAATAGTTACAGACCGATGCGGCGAAAAGGATCGTAAATAATGGAAGCATTTTCTATAAAATACATGCATGCGGTTATGGTGTAATATTATACCAGCAGCGGATGCGATTATCTTTGACTATCGCAAATTAATGAAACACTCTCCCATGCATGAAAGGTAAGAGTTGTTTATTAGTTGCAAAAAAAAAGAATTAAAATATATGCTTTGGCAGTTGTTTTCATTGTAAAACTCATAGAAAAACTTTTCAAAACAATTTTATTTTGAATTTCACAGTATTTTCAAAGGTTAAACTGTCATTATTTGACAGCTGTCAAGGTATCCTGTTCCAGAGAACGAATGCATAAATAGGGATGGACATGTACTGGTTAGTCGAACGTTTCTGCTTGGACGAGAGATCCAAATTTGACAGAAAGTTAAGACATCTGTAATTATGAAAATTCCTTCGACTACATTTTACGTCAGTTTGGGAAATGTCAAAAACAGCTGATGTTTTATAAATTAAGCAAGTTGCACCCAGAGAATATGATCATCTGTCCAATGCGTCAAGTGTTTTAATGTTTAAAGAATGAAGATCTTCTTGTCTTTGTTGTCAATTCTTCGCACTTTTCCTTTTCCATACAACGAAGCCTTTGTCACAAATATGGCAGCATTGTTGTCACTGTCATAAAACTTGCCATGCTAATGTCAAAAAATCGCTTTTTTCCCTCGCTTGGCTAGAAAAATTACTTCAAAAAGTCGAAGCAAGGTTTGAGCAAATAGAAGCATCTAAGCTTTCTTGATGAACAAAATTCAGAGTCCTGTATGAGAAGAAAATTAAAGTTAAGTTGTCAAGGAGTGACATGTCGGAACCCTATCACGAAAGTAGTACTAAAATGTAGTTCTAGTAGTAAGTAACTTAAATTTAAATTGTTTATATGGTGTAACCCTAAGCTGACTCTCAGGTTGTTACACCCATCACCTTTGAAAAACTAAGACCCAATGACACCCCATGAGCACAATGTGCGTCCGTCACTTTTTGGGGCGAAAACTGGTGTTTCGTGTTTCACATAAGGATTTCCGTCTCCTTTCAAGCACTAATTTTGGTTACTGACACAGCCAGTTATCTTTCAAAAATCAGGATCGACTTCCTGGTATTCAAACTCCCAATCTGCGTAAGTTCTTCGCTACCCATGGTCTCCAGGCTTCAGTTCTTGTGTTACGAGTTTTTGACGTTGTCACTGCTCAAATGATCCATTCACATACAGTGCTGCCAACACAGAAAGCCCTTACAGCTGTCATACTTTTCAGAAGATAACGCTGACGTATCAGTTTAAGTTGATTTTAATTGTCAACTTTCCGAGAGGACCAGTCTCAAATTATTTTTTGAACAAATTTGTTGAATGCTCTTGAAATTTCGAAAGTATTCATCTTAAGATACCATCCAACTAGAGCTGGAAATAAAATCATCAATATTGATAAATCTCTTCATAATTCAGTTCATGGATGCAATTACCATAACCAACAAGAAAACTCTGTAATTACTAAACGCAAACCTGCAACAAGTAGGACTGTAATGATGTAAAACAAGAAAAGAAAACCTCGTTAAAAATCCTCCCAAGAACTGATAAGCATTCCACTTAACATCGTCGTAAAATGATTTAACTTTTATTTCATTTCGAATATCACAAAGCATAACTCTGGGACAGACACTTTCAATCGCACGAACTCTCTCTCTAACAGCGAACCACTTTACACTTGCTTCTGCTATGTTTATTGCATTTATAAATGCATTTCAATGACATCATGATCAAAAGTCCAAATTGATTTTTTAAAAAATGAAAAAAAGAAAAAGAAAAACACAATCGACAGGATGTGCTTTTCATTTGTGTGCCCTCCCAGACGAATTCCAGAGATAATTCCCCCCATCTGTACTGCAGATGTGACCCAGAGTTCATCTTTCGTCTGCGAATTGAATTCGCATTATTGAAGTCATGGTAAAGACAGACAGGCTACAACTCGCAGCGCTCCCGTCCCAATCTACATTCCAGTGATTCAACTTCATTCCCCACTGGGATAACTTACTCCGTGTCGCCGTCATACACATCTCTTCGGGAATCCTTTTTGTCTATGCGAGATGAGATGGGAAAATGAAGGAAACAAGTAAAAACGAGGCGAAAAAAACCGTTTCTCACCATTCAAGCATGCAACCTTCTTCAAGGGCGATAATGTTTTCTTTCAGATTCTGTACGAGACGCGCGCGTCCTCCCCTTGTTGCTCTGGGTTTATCTAGCGTTGACAGTTGGAATCGCAAACGTCAATCCTATGAGAAAACGAACAACACGACAAGACTGACAGGAAAAAATTGAGAGCATTCCACGTATCGCATAATTATATAATTCTCCATTTAATGACAGTAATATGTCATGCATTTCCGCTACTTTCAATGTACATACGAGTAGATACTTTCTGCTGCTGTTACTGCCGCTTAAGGCAACGACAGTCCTGCGCTCTTATTTCTCACACTCGAGTGTGGATTTTTCTCTCGACGGCCGGTACTCAGCCTCCACGATAGAGATGACCCAGTCGCCGCCGACCCGACCTAATGAATAGTCGCACGTAAGGGAAGTCGACAATTTCCAAATAAGAAACAAATAAAATAACAAAAAGCAATAAAACGAAAGAAACCTAATGCCAGCCGCACAGATTTCCACGGAAGCGGCTCAGGTGTTTACCTCCAAATGACCTTCTCAGCGATGATGATTACCACCAAACCAACTACCCGGCGAGATGCCACGAAATATTCGGAAATCGGACATCATAGCGCTGTTTATCAGAAAAACACATGGCCAAGAAGAGTGCTCGTGGGACCCCGTCATTACCCAAATAATACGATGCCCATTAAGCATAATTATGAACCATAAACACTCGTCGTTGTAGTTGCTCCTTTGAATGAAATGATTTGTTTTTTTTTTCTTTCTTTTTGTCCGTTTGTCTTCGGTTTGGTTCCCAAGAACACTGTGAACCATTTTGGAAGAATCTGAGTTTCTTTTATTTTTATGTTCTCCATGTGATTGGGTTTTTAAGTGGCCCGCTTGACAAGGGATGGTTTCAATGGTGGTCGGTCGGTCGGCTCGCAAGCCCTCCTTATCCTTATCTCTGGATGGATGCATGTGGTTACTTATGAAAATCGAAATTTATCGACACGACATGTGTTGTTGTCGTCGTCGTCGTCGTCGTCGTCTTGGAGCGGGATTTCGATAACACAAAAAGGGGAAACTAGGCTGATGCTAGTTGGAGTCTAATTAATCAACTTAAAGTGACTTTCACTTGGCATAACCATAATTTTCCAAGCCAACATACTATATTCCCATGGGTACAACGCTCCAGCTCTGTTCAGGTAATACTATATAAATATACTACGAGCGGCTGTGGTGACCCACTTGTGGCTGTTTACACTCGTACTCCTGGACGTGTGTACAATTATGAGTCTTACCTTCGTCGTCGTCGTCGTCGTCGTCAGTTTATTATGTATATAACCAGCTCGCTTCAGACAAAGAAAAAAAGTTAAATAATTTACGTGGCCTTTTGCAAAATTAATAAGCGACACCAACTTGTTTTGGGAGTTGGTGCCATATTGACGTGGGCGTACATGGTGGCCTCAGCATTGGGCAGATTGAATTGGAAATTAAATAATGCACACGCTCTCGACTTGTCTCGTGGATTGCTTCCATAATTTCCATGTTAATCCAATAAAAGATGCGAGAAAGGTGAAAGTATGTAGAGAAGAGCATCAATTTCTGGAATTCCTAGTACCGCGACACTGACGATTGTTTCAGATATGTGATCTCGATATTTAAATTTGGTGGGCAGACATTTTTCAAAACAAGTTTTCTTTCTGTTGTGTGTCTCAAGAATTTGGTGGTATTTAAGTGGACATTTTTATGGGTAAATATTTCATTTGAACTTATTTGAATAATTTTTAAACAGTTGGCGACATTAGCATTTTTGTAAAATCATAAATCGTGGGCCTGTGTGGTGCTTCCTAGCTCCATATTCCATGTGGCGTTATGGAACGGAATAATTTGTAGGTTTTAATGATTACAAATCTTTGAGGTTATATTTAAAAAAAAAAAGAAAAAAAACCGAAATAATTTGAAATACGACTTTCGCAGGAGGATTCCTTGAGTGATACTTATAAAATGTTTGAATGCATAATAAATAGATGTTGTAAACACACTTGTTGTTTACTTTATGTCATCGACAGGGAACAGAAGCAATCGTTTAAACTTAATGTCAAAGCGGTGAATAATGACGGGCATAAAGTTGGCATCCTGTCTGTCCTTTGATATTTTATACATTCGGCGTTTGCCACCCTATTACACACGAGTCCAATGAACTATACTTTACGCATAAACATAAACGTCTATGCGGTATGGATGTATCTTGCGGTTGGGGTTGCCAGATAAAAAACAATTATCAACGGTTAGGAGAAATGTAGTCATCGTGTGAATTTGAAGAAAGAGTCAAGATTGAGACACATTATTTTGAAATCTATTAGACCTTGGTCACATTAGAGAGGTGTCATGTTACGGCAGTCCAAATTTTCTGACATTTTCTGGATTTTTTTTTTTTGACGTTTGGAAATGTCAATGACTGTCATTCGACAAATGGGTGAAAACGTAAATTAAAACCAGTGAAATTCAAGAAGTAAACAATAGACACACGACAGTAAATCAATTTACTTGCAGTGAAAATCATTCACTTTCTTGTAAAAGGAATTTTTAGTTCAAACCTAACCAAATTCATTTGGCGCCGACCACTAATACATATGTAAAAAAAATCCGACGAAGTGTGCAGATAGGACTAATACTCTGAACAGGCGAAGGTCATAAAACACAGTCCGTCAATCCTTTGTGTAAACAACAGGCTCTTAGGATTTCTTCCATTTTCGTTTTGAAAGTAGACGTCAAGAGGCAAACTGACATTTACTTGAAACGTCAAATCACAAGAACTCTTATTTATTACGCTTCTAAGTATTACTAGAGGTTTGGATCTAGTTAGAAACAGTGATGCAATGCTTCAGTATGCACTTGTAGACTCTTAAATCTGAAACCCTGTACTCTACATAACTGTAGGTCTCTTCTGTTTCAGGGCTTAGATTTGATTTGTTTTGTTAATATTCAAGTGTGCACCATTAATTTTTTTAAATTAAATAAGATTTAAGGTTAGCGATGCAATTGACTACGGAATACAATTTCAGTCAAATATCCTCCGAGGAAACGTCTGTATATGTACGTACCAAAGGAAAAAGTTTAGAAGGGGGTTTTGGCATTCGAAGGTCATTACCAATTCACTAATCTATTATAGGAACTAAAAAATTCACGGAACTTAGAATTCAATAAGTTCATTGCTTGGTCAAGTGTATGGCATGTGATGCTGACTTGTTGGAACCACATGTGTGCCTTTGCACCAAGTTATCTTTTTTCAAATTATGTCAAAAATAGTCAATCAACTTGGTCAGCTTGGATCTCCATTCACTGTAACATTGGAGTAAAAGTATCGAATAATCGCTCTTCTAGTATGAAAGATATACCAATATTGTAACGTCAAACGAACAGCAGCTAACTTCAAGCGTAGCATGTCAACTCTATTTGAAAAGTGACTAAATGACTTTTTACTATTGAATCTATGTTTCGATATCGTAAAATTGATGTTCGCGTATTTAGGAATATAACGTACTGAGTGGCAAGTTTTTGAAGTGCAATTACTCGGTATGTAGGCTAGTAGGCTACACCATGTAGCCGCACAGCCACAGTAAAAAGATTTCATCTGAACCTTAGACTAATAACAGTCGGTATACATTTCTTGAGTTCGTAATCGGATTCAGTATTGTCCTGGAGAAGGGGGACAAGTGAAATTTGCAGCAAATATTGCTGCTAGCTAATGGAGTAACTCTCTATTTGCAGTCAGTGATGCTCTGAGTGTTGCAGACATGATTCGACCTCCCAAGTGGGACAAAAACTGCGACTGTCTAGAGTGTATTTGTTCACAAGTTGATTAAGATTGTTCTAAGGTGGTGTCGGTCCAAAAATATCAAAGTTTACTTACGTGCTAGAGCACTTGATACAAAACTGCCTTGATTCCATTGGATTTTCATTAGCCTTTTGTTTTCGAATTATCAAGCCAATCTCACTGCGCCAAAATACCGCAAGTAAATACTGTCTCTGCTTAGCTCACTGAAATATTTAATTCATATCATTTCGCTACTGACATCGCCAATAGACAAAAAAACGTCGCCATTGTAGCACGGCACGTATCAAATTAGCACTAACTGCAACAGCATGAATGTAGCAAAGGTGTCGATTACATACCTAAACAGGATGACAGCAAGTAGAAAAAAAGGGAAGACCAACCCAAAGCTACCTATTGACGTATAATAATTAAAAAAAAACAAAAATAATACTGAAACAGGATCCACTTTCTCTTTGAAGGGTTACTGCTTATTGTACCTGCTGAATTTTGATACGTGCCAGAAGCAGGTGATGCCTGTAAAAAAAAAAAGTCGGTGTATATACATACATATACCTAATATTGCACCCTCGAAATCAAAGCATGTGTCACTTAATTACAGCTACCCTTGTGTCGTCCGCTTAAACGAGTACGAAATGGCTAGGATAGGAAATTTTCGGTACGTTTTCTTCTTGACTTTTTCCTTTTTTTTTCTGTTCCTTGTAGAAAAACGTGACTCACTTATTTAGACCTCTCTACAAATTACACGCCCGCTTGCAATTGATGACTACCTCCTGTATTCGGGGATGACAGAATAAGGGAGACAAAAGGTAATAACGAAAACATGTACTACGTGTGCCTTGAGGAGACATTTTAATTGCCAGCAGGTATATACTACACAGCCATGGTAGATTCCACAAAGGGTGCATGAATAAGCCAGTGGGGTCGTGAGTCAAGTGGGGTAGTCCACCACCACCACCCCACTTCCTAATTTGAATATTATTCTTCTATTTTATTTTCTAGTTCACCACGGTATTGTATGTAGTATGGGTGCATGAAAACGGCCCCTTCTTCTTGGGGTGGTCCTTTGGTCTTTCAATTGAAATCAGACATGCCTAATTAGAGGGAATATTCCGTTAGTCGCTCACTTCAATTAACGCATTCTCTCCGCAAGCGAGTAATTTCCATTAAATGCAGCCATGTACGAGTACATCCCTACTAAATCGAACTCCCTGATTCCGGGGAATTGTCTTCAATAATGAATAGAAAGAATTCCATTGTATAGCAGTCACCCATCAGGCATCAGCCCTTTGCTGCCGCTCCGCGTTCAATGTGCTATTTTAGCCAGAACCAGCACCGTTGCTGCTCTCTGCAATAAAATGAAGGAAAAAATAGAAAAAGTTCTGCCAAAAGTGCATTCCGTTGAATTCTCGAATGGATTCGGATACATACGTACATATGTATCTACGTTTACGTTAATGCTGCGCTGACATAACGTTTAGAAGTATAGTATAGATTCCTTTCGATGGCCGTCGAGTCGTTTCGAAATAAAAATTTGTAGACGCGCAGCGAACACTGTTTCGTTCTCGTTATTGATGGAAAAGTTTCGTGGCATGGAGGGTGGCTTACATAATGCATTCAATGCTATTAGAGATACCACTAGATTCGAATCTTTTAACAACCGTATTTTTTCTCCGTTTTATAGCCAGCATTTCTTTTTTCCCTCCCCCACCCCTGTCTTTGCTCTTTGATTGTGTAACATTGTTAGTGGAGGGTGGGGGTGGTATTGAATCCATACGACGACGACGACGACGACGACAAAAGTTTTATAGTGCACGTTTCATAATATTTTGTTTTGCCTTCCTCCCCAATAGTTCACATATACATATGTATGTATGTAATGTACATAAATCGAACTTACCCCCTGGAAAAAAAAAAGAAAAAAGTGTCACCCTCTATCGAACACTCATACAAACACGGAGCAAAGTGAAATGAATGAATGAATAGCACAAAAGGATGAAAGGATGACTCATAACAAATTGAAGCGGTTGAACGTGAGGCAAAGGCTTTTTTTTTTCAAAAAAAATTTCAATAGCATACACAAAATCCTTAAACACCATGACGGGGGGGCTTTAGAAAGTTTACGACCCCAAAGGGGGGTTGCAAATCCAGCAAATTTCATTCTTTATTCGCGACTCCTATTGGTATGTAAGGATGGTAAGCCAGGTCGCAAATCCTAATTCGTCCCATATCTTAATTATAAAATTATGGCTTAGATTATGGTACACACAGCTGTCACACAACCAGCCGTCCGAATGTCAAAGTAATAAAACGGAATAAAAGCAGAAAAAAAATATCGATAAAAACTTATCGACAACTGCGAGAGCAAATTACCCTTCCACTAATGACGAGGACGTATCCGCAGCACGACAGGGGGTTGGTTATGCTGCTAAGTGACAAACCAAATCCGATTATAGCCAAATAATGTGGAACAGAGAAAGACGGTCGGTCGCCACGACAGTCGGAAATTCGCACCATCCACGACCACGAGATACGAGCTTTGACAGTTGTCAATATTGAATCACGTTCTCCACATCTGACTTACATAGTTCAATGCACAACAACAAGGTTTTAGTTTTCTTTTCTTTTTTTCTTCATTCGCTTTGGTCTCCTTCGATTTATCATCATCGCCCAGGTGGCGGTGGTTGCAGGTATTGATTTATGGCTGCGGAGCCGTGGCCGTGCATTACACGCGCAGAACACCTGTTTTTTTCTCCGTTACTGGTCTTCGGCTGGATCTTGAGATTCGTTGCTCCTTTACCCTTTTATTCTGGTTTTATTGGGCGCTTGTAGCTAATTTCGTTGCCTTCTCGATCTCCTTGGTGGTTGCCAGCGATTTAAGGGCGCATTAAGGGAATACAGATGGATCTCCATCTCCATCTCCATTTCCATCTTCAATATGAAGTTATTTCTTGTAAACGTGTTTCACTCATGGTCGTTACGCCGAACTTGTAATGGTCGTGGTGGCTCCCCATCGGACCGGACGGTTGGCCATATTCTATGGGCTTCTCAGTTGTATGACTTCTTTATTTGACTTACCCGTACCTACTTATACCCAAAAGAAGGAATGAGGCAAACGGGAAAAGTCAGAAAAAGAACTGGTCGGCCGAAAAAATCCAATCACAAATTGAACACCTGATATTTTTATGTGTGTCATTAAAAAGCCAAAAGGGCCATATTTTAGGCCTCGGCTTTCCCTCTTTGTATAGCTGGGTATCGGAGAGAAAAGAAAAGAGTTTCGTTTTTTTGTTTTGTTTTTTTTATTAAATTTTAATTCGAATCCTTTTGTGTACGTGTTCCGCAATTAACATGTTATTTTCATGGTTTTTTAATGCGTGCTTAGGGAGACTATTGATTTGCGTGCATGTAATTTGTTCGTTTGCCTTTGTTTTTTACTTTTTTTTTTTATATTTTTATCTTGAATGTAGTAGGCTTATCGGGGGCTTACAGGAAGCGGCACTTAAAAGTTTACTTGTTATCCCTGGGGGCATAAACGTCCGCCTTGTTTGAGCACTTCTCCGTTTTTGTTAGCAGGAAAATCCTTTGCTGATTGGCCTAAAGCATACTTGCATTGACGTCTGTTGTGTTATTTGACACTGACATATGTCCAAAGATTCCTCTTGAAAATCAAGAAAAGGGGTTGCACATGTACCACATACGAATTCAAGTACGATTCGATGTCCCGTCTGAAAATGATGAGATACTTGTACAATCTAACAAAGGGATTAACGGCAGTCACGTGACTCGGGTCTTCGGATTTGGCGACTTCAAGTGGATGTTACATTGATTTTTTGCTTTTCTTTATTTTATCACAAATCGTTTGTTGGATCGTAGAGACACATTCTCTCGTTTATTTATATTTAAAATATGGAAAATGAAAATCTAGTACATTTTCCTGAGAAGAGATTGAATGGGGTTTGCTTATGAAGGCGTAGACACAGGAAAGGTCAAAATCTTTTGACATATCGTTTGCTTCAGGTCTCAATTGGCAATTATTCATTGCAAGAAATGTGTCATGTGTCATTGGCAATGGAAACCACACGTTTTTTTTGCATAAACTTCATAACATAATGTCTTCTTTTATTTATTACCATCTCTGGCTGGAATACATTTGACAGTGATTGTCAATTTGAGTATTAGTACAGACAAAATACGTCTGACTGTTAAATTCATAAAATATCGGGTAACACATTAGTTTTCAAATCATGCACGGATTGATCTAAGTAAAACGATGAGCGACATGTAACAAAATTTCTGACACTAAGTCTGACATTTAACTGAAGAGTTTTTCAATTGTGAAGTTGGATTTTTCTCATCGGATATCCGCAAAGTTAGCTGTGGTTGTTTTGTGTTTTAAGTCGTCAATTGGACGCTACTTTGATATGATACGACGCCTTACGAAGTTTTTCTTTGGCGTTTTCTCGAGTTCCTGTTCTAGATACAAAATTAAGCGTCAAATTGGTTAAACGCTCGATCTATACAAAAGTCATGTACAATTGGATTCAGGGTATTCACTCATTCAGGGAATAGCATTGAAAGATGTTGCATTCCGTAAATAATATCAGAAAATGTACTCAAACTCAACAAACACAAAATAACTACTGTTGTGCCGCAGGGTTCTGTCCTATTTCCTACTCTATTTGCAATATCCTTCAAAGGCAGATTACCACCTCTGATTGATATATGTATGTACGTATCCATGTGCAATAAGGAAAAAGTTTCCCAAAGACCAGATTCTATTAATACAATTGACTTAGACTACTCCTTGACATTTCTACGCCAAATTTTTTAAGTGTGTTCCAGTGTAATCCTGTATTACTTTCTTCCCCCAACTGCGATACCTCTGGGCGCCTGACAACCTTTATATTGCGTCGCAGCTTGCCTTTAAGCTCAAAATATCACCCGTTCCCTAAATCCCATTTTGGTTCCGCCATCGATAACAGCAATGAATCCTTAGTAAAGAATCTTGTTTACATTTTCTATCTGCTGACCACAATGTTGACATGAGTGAAGGGTTGTAGAAGGCTAAGAGCTTTTATTTTTGGCTCGTTTATTTTTAATTCTGCTTTGTTTACTTCATTATCTAAATTTGGAGGCATGTGGCGAGATTCCATTATCTTTCGTCAGCGTAATACAGAGGAAGTACGTCAGCACGAAGAACATCGCTAATCATTATTGGAAATACTAACAGTATGACACTAGAAAGCCTCGGCAGAAACAAGTAATTTGTAAGGTTTCCTCAAACTATGCGAGCTACTATTTGAGGAATCCTTCTCTAGTTTAATGGGAAACGGACTTGTCCAAATGCCAAACATTTTCCAAATTCAGTTTACCGAAAATAAAACGTTTAACAGCTCTTAAGCGCTCCCTGAGCCAAACAATGCTTACACATGGTACATTGTGCAAAACTCACGAGCAGCATAAATTCCTTTTTCTCACCGTATTGCGCGTACATATATGAATAACACGACTGCACAATAATATTTTGAAAACTCGTCGAGGTTTTAAAACATTTATTTTCGAGTCATTCCCACAAATTTCATAAAAGAAAATCCAACTCCTTTGTGGTGCGTCCTTCCACGGAAACCTTAAAAAACACGTGCTTCGTTGGAAACTTACTTAAATGTAACAAGTTAAGAAAACACGAAAAAAAAAGTATCTGTGGTATGTTACGTCGTTACTACTCGTATCTTCTGTTGAAACTTTTTGTCTATTGTCTTAGGCAAGCATTTACGACAATCTTCTGTGTAATTTTACCATTGCAGGAGGCTATTGTCCACCACCCTAGTGGAAGAGGTAATCTCTTTCAGCAACGAAAATCTCGTATAATTTTTTTTTTTTTTTTTGTAAAAGATACTCATTTTATTCTGTACGCAAACACCCGAGCCTTAACAATTTTGATCGTTAAAACAGAAAAAAAAGAAGAAAAAGTGAAACTAATTTGAAGCGCAAAACTATTTTGTAATGAGAATTTAATTCACACACCGGGGGGACCGGTTTAAGTTGTGGGACTGCAAAATTATTATTTAAAACGAGAGAAAAAAACTGCAATAATTATGTGTAATAAAAAAGAATCTCACTGGTTTGGTAAATGAAACCAGAAAGCTCCTTTTTCCACCTCTCAGTGCCATCCGAATGTACAGAACGATTTTTTTGTTTGGATTTCCTAATTACAGGTTCTTGGTGCGCGGAATTTTCAAGGAGAGGAAATCTACACCCACCCATCGTACTTAAGGACGATTTTCCGGATTTACTTTGAATTAATTCGCTGCAGGCAGCGCATTGTGTGCACACAATGAGAGGAACGAGCGTGCCAAAATCAAGGAGGATATGGACAGCCTTAGCCCTGGTCATCAGTATGGTGGTGGTTCCATTTGAGGTTGCGGGGAAGCATACCCACAACCATGGGGGCTATGTCAACTTTAATAATCAGCGTTTCGCCATGGAGCCCCAGGATCAGACTGCTGTTGTAGGAGCTCGTGTCACTCTCCCTTGTCGGGTCATCAACAAACAGGGTACACTGCAGTGGACGAAGGATGACTTTGGTCTCGGTACATCTCGCAATTTAAGTGGCTTCGAACGATACTCGATGGTGGGGAGTGACGAGGAGGGTGACTATTCGCTGGACATTTATCCGGTAATGTTGGACGACGATGCAAAGTATCAGTGCCAAGTGAGCCCGGGTCCTGAGGGTCAGGCAGCCATTAGGTCCACGTTTGCCACCCTCACGGTGCTGGTACCTCCGGAACCACCCAAAATCTCTCAGGGTGACTTCATCATGACTACAGAGGACCGCAAAGTGGAGATTGAATGCATTTCGGTGGGTGGTAAACCAGCCTCAGAGGTAAGCACATTGCAGGAAAGTCACTTTGCACGAAGAATTGCAAAATTTCGTTCGCAGATAACCTGGATTGATGGCTTGGGAAACGTAATCAATGACAACATCGACTATACGGTGATTCCCATGCCGGATCTGCGACGCTTCACCGCCAAATCGGTACTTAGGCTCACCCCGCGGAAGGAGCACCACAACACAAACTTCACATGCCAGGCACAGAACACCGCCGACCGGACATATCGATCTTCGAAAATACGTGTTGAGGTGAGCATTTTAGAGTCGAGTTTGTTTGCACATCAATCTAACCCCCCCATCTCCACCCCACTATGGTTTGCAGGTAAAATACGCTCCAAAAGTCAAAGTGAGTGTAATTGGTGGCGCTCTGTCTGGCGGCAGGATCCCAGAGTTTGCCCAGGTGCGACTGGAATGCAAGGCGGATGCCAATCCTGGCGAAGTCCGTTACCGATGGTTCATCAACGATGAACCAATTATTGGCGGCCAGAAAACAGAAATGGTAATTCTCATTTTCATCGCCTTTGTGACTTCCGTTCGTGCACTGGCTCCCATGCGGGAATGCCTTGCCGTTCTCAAACTTATAATCAACTCGGTTTGGATTTTCTAATTTTTTTTCCTCTTCCCTTCTCTCTGCTAGGTTATCCGCAATGTAACGCGTAAGTTCCATGATGCGATTGTAAAGTGCGAAGTGCAGAACTCGGTGGGCAAGAGCGAGGACAGCGAGACTCTGGATATAAGCTGTAAGAATTGGTGGCGTCAGACTTGGTTGTTTCACAGAGATGTAATTTTTCTCCTTCCCCAGATGGACCGCAATTTCGTCAGCGCCCGCAGTCGATGGAAGCCGACATTGGAAGCGTGGTTTCGCTCAATTGCGAAGTTGATGGAAATCCCATGCCAGACATCGTGTGGATTCAGCATCCCATCGATAGAGTAGGTTAACACTGTTGCCACCGATAACAATGTATTCATGGAACCATTATTCCACAGGTTGTCGGCGGCAGTTCCAATTTAACATTTAGTGTTACGAACGAAACTGCTGGGCGTTACTACTGCAAGGCTAATGTTCCCGGATACCCAGAGATATCGTCGGACGCATATGTCTACCTCAAGGGCTCTCCTGTGATCACATCGTCGCGTTATCAATACGGTCTGGTCGGGGACACTGCCAGGATTGAGTGCTATGCCACTTCGGTGCCGCGGGCCAGGCATGTATCATGGACGTTTAATGGTCACGAGATAAACTCCGAATCGGGACATGACTACTCAATTTTGGTAGACGCAGTGCCTGGGGGAGTCAAATCAACGTTAATCATCCGAGACAGTCAATCGTATCACTATGGCAAGTACAACTGTACGGTGGTCAATGACTATGGCAACGATGTGGTCGAAATCAATTTGCAGGCACAAAGTAAGTTCGACAAAGGGAAGGTTTTTTGCTAACCGCTTCTAATTGTGTGTGGTTTTGGTTTTTGTTTCTTCCTTACAGAGAGTGTACCGCTTTTGATGACAATCGTTGGCGGTATATCGTCAGTGGCCATCCTCATGATTCTTACCATTTTGGTGATTATCTACTTTAAGTGCAAAAAGCGTAAGCTCCCACCAGCCGATGTCATTAGCGAGCATCAGATTTCGAAAATCGCCGCCAAGGAGGCGGGCGACCGCACATCCAATTACAGTGACCTTAAGGTGGACATTTCTGCCGGATATGTGCCTTACGCTGACTACACCACTCACTACAGCCCTCCGCCACAATATCTGACGACATGTTCCACCAAATCCGGTAATCACATGCAACAGCAGCCAGCCATCAATGTGCCAATGACTTTCATAAATGGTGGAGGCAGTCTCACGGGCAGTATCATCGGATCACGAGAGATTCGTCAGGACAATGGTCTTCCAAGTTTACAGAGCACGGCCACAACTGGAAGTGTGGTAAGTTCATCGCCTAATGGCAGTTGCAGCAACAACAGCACCGCGACTCATGTAGCACAGAACTCGCTGAGTATCGACCCACGGTACAGCGCCATCTATGGCAATCCCTATTTACGAAACTCCAATTCATCGCTACTGCCGCCGCCTACAGCTGTTTAGGGCCCTAGGTATACCTAAGAGAAACCAATTGTCGCTTTCGAATTTAACCGCGTTAGGCTAATTAAACAAAAACTACTCGTGTATGGACTAACCATCTTAAGACTGATCTCAACGATTTAGTAAAATGGGTTACAACACATTGAATTCATTATTTTTACTATTTTTTTTTTTTTTTATTTAAAATTTTAGTTCAAAATGTGACGCAGGGATGGGGGCTTCACTTAGGGGCTACTGAATATTTAACGTGTCCACGAAAGGGAATACGGTAGCAGCTTTATATTTTAAAAGCATACTTTTGAAATTCATTAAGAAAAGGTAGATACGGAAATTTAAATCATCATTCTGGGCCACCGAGAAGGTCAATCGATAAACGTGGTAGTAGTGGTGGTGGTTTTGGCCCAATCCCCTTTTAATGAAATCAAGTACGTGCGGGACGCTTCCACTTTTTTCCCTTCAGCGCACACAGGTCGATAAAGTTTACTATGTTTTAATATTTCCTGGAACTCTTAGGAAGTAGTCGTAGTGGAGCCGTGTCTATCTGTTGGTAGTGCTGACGCCTGTCTGTCTGCAGAATTTTTCATGAAACTTTTGGGTTTCCTGTTCCTTTCATGTGATTCGTTTTTTTTTTTTACTTTTTTTGAGAATTTATGTCTCTCTGTAGATTTGCATGCCTTTGAGATAAAGATTTGAAAATGGCAGTTGGGAAATTTATGAAACTTCGTACAAAGAAGCACAGTAGTTGGACTGAAAATTGGGGGTGAATGGTAGTTGGCGATTCACTGGGTCAAACTGTACATCAATTTTAGGGGCAGTTTGGAAACTTTTTGGCATTTCTAGTGATAAACTTAGCATACAATAATGAGTGTAGTCTCACATGAAGAGTGAGTTACAATCAGGGTGGTAACTTGTGAGCAGTTTGTTTAGACGAACAGCATCGATGGCCATAAAGAATGTATCTTCACTTCTATGGCTTTTGTTTGCTTATAAATGATGCTACAGAGGTGATGTCAGAGTTTTTGTAATGATTTACAGCATACTCCGAGTTTTGAAAACAGTGGAATCCTGTCTAACATTTCCGGTGAGGATGCTTATTTATGTAGGGATGGGTCTTGGTGCCTGCATCGTTCACTATCACTACCTGGTTCAAGGAAGACGTATTCCTCGGTTGGGCTTTTAAGCTGAAGAGTCCCAATCAGCTTAATTTTGCTTAGAAACCAGATAACGTATAAGTGCGACACAAATTCTTGATCTAGAGCCATGTCTACTGCATTCATCGTTATGGAGTTTACACTGTCCGTGCATAAGTATTTAAAAGATGTTCTTACGGAGAGCGATGCAGGTGAAATACTTTTTCAATTGAAATGTTCTAGCAGTGATCTTCGACGTCTTTGTTTCAAGAGTATTAATTGTTTCGATATGCCATTTACATCTATCCCCAATAGAAAGGATCAGATCAGTCAATCAATCTCCTCAAGACTATCTTATATGACCTTAACCCTTTGATTAAAGTTCTGTTGTCTGTTGGTACCTTAGGATAGTTCCTGTTGGGGTTTGGTTACTATTGATACTTAACTCATTTCAAGGCTTGATCAGATGGAGCTTGGCGGATCGTTAAAATTTTTTTTCATAAACGAGAACCCATTAGAATACCATGTTTTCGGATGAATCGATTTACTGCCCTATTAAAAGCATTCCCATTAAATTTGTAAATAAAATACCCTCTGACTCTATCAAGATCGCAAAAGACGCCAAATAGAAGCCGCGATCAGTGCTAACACCACCGATCAGTGCAAAACACCCTGAAACCCAATAACACCTGAGCTTTAAACCGTCGTACCCCTTAAGGGGGAGAATATACAGAACTCCTCGCAACGCATAACCCAAGAATTTAAGGTTGTTTCATTTGTTGGGCGCTGTGCCTCAGTGGTTAGTGCGTTGGACACCTAAAAGATTTTCACGGCTCCTCCTCTCGCGAGCGTCTGACAAACATCCGAGAATACAACTGTCCTGAGAAAGATTCTCAAATAATAAATTGCCAACAATAGGCTGTAAAGAATATAACATACACAACACGAATGATTGTGAGAAGCTAGGCCCTGGGTCCCATCGAGCTGTTCCGCCAAATATTGAATTAAATTTTCATTTGAACTCTTTTTACAGCATTTTTGATTGTTAGGCGATAAGAGTAAGAGCTTCCAGAGTCGGTGGCTTGATCTAATAGACCCATGACTTCAAAAAAAAAGCCCAACGGAAGAAGTATGAAGCAGCCAAGTCGGGCGATCTTGTCGGTTAACAAAACTCGCCAAAACGAGACGTTCGGCATTCCTTCCCAATGTACATACATAGTCGGGCGTCGTACTGTTCGAATCACATGTTCTCCGGTTCCAATTCACCGATTTCCGCTAAAAGAGGCCTTCAGACGCTCCTTCTGCCCCATGTTGGTACAGTCTCTTCGGGGGAAGTGGCTAAACACCTCAGTGTTTGACTAGTTGGCCTAGAAGGGCCGGGAAATCTGCCCCGAAATTTCAAACTTTTTGACGAATTATTCCGTACAAGATAGTCAGATGGAGTATTCCACGATTTTGAAGAGTCTAGTGAGACCTGTATTCTGTATCTGTTTACTTTACAAATATCAAAACTGACATTTGCCGCCATTTGCAAAAGTTATATCATCTTCCGGTAGGGTGATGCATTTTGGGCCATCGTATACATCCATCTTAGAGCTGTAACGAATCTGATATCAAAACCTAATTGCAAGTCTTTGCCTGTGTTCTATGTAGGGGTCGCTGTTTAGGGATTTTTTTGTTGGCTACTGCCGCCTTCGGCAATGATAATCCTAGCAAATGGAAAGGAAATCCTTCATCCCTACGTCACACTTCCTTATTGATCAATTGTGCTTCTTATACCGCATTAGAATTCTAGCGAACATCGAATTAAAATTTGTGTACAACTAAATATCGCTTCATCTCATATTTAAAGGACTAAAAATAAAAAAAAAAACTAAATTATAAAACAAAATTCTAACAAAATTGCGTCCCATACCAAGATTTAAGCATTACAACCAAATTGCAAACAAAGCTAAACAAAAACTACATTTTCTAAAAACTAAATAAAACCACAATTTTCATATATAAAAGGTATTATATTATTATATAGAATATATTTAGTATTTAATAAATAAATTAAAGGGAATCACTGCTTGAATTGAACGTGAGCAATTCCTCTCTAAGTGTTAAACTACGATCAATCAATTCGAATAGCTTTTTTGACTAATTAGAAAATATTTAAACAAAACAAAAAAATAAAAATAAAATAAAAACAATTATTAGCTTAAGAAAGGAGGCATGCAAGTCCTCCCAAATGTACCTGATTAGTAATTAAGCTGTTAATTAAGAAAAATGAAAAATAAAATTTAGTTAGTGCTTCTTAGTGTCTTATTCAACAGAAAAAAAAACAAAAAAAAATATAAGTAAATGTATTTGTATATTTAAAGAGAGAGAAACAATGTTTTTTTATTTTAAGAATTGCAGATTAATTATTTTTAAGAATCTCGCTACTATTGTCAGAAACAAAAAATGTAAAAAAAAAAAACAGTCCAAATGCTAAACGAGTTATATTTATAGATACGAGTACATAAATAGATAACGACTCCAGAGTGCTTTCTTATTTAGCTGTTAGGTTCCCATATATGTATATGTATATTTTTCTAGTACCATTTTGATATATATATTCGTAGAGATAATGATTATCTGTGTGTGTAAAAGCTTTTCCTTTATTTTTTATTATTAATATTATGATTAATATCGTTTTCGTTTCAATGGCAGCGCACCGAACATCCCCCAAACTAGGGGTGGAAACTCGATAAATTTTAACTGCACAACACAGCTTTTTTTTTTTGTTCATTCTTGTTGTCTTAGACTCCTCATTCGATGGTTCAGTGCCCTCATACGGGTCGAAAGAGACTCTCTGGCTGCCTGCCTAAAAAAAAGGCTTCGCTCGCAGTATTTGTGTTATCATTGTCATAATCGACTTACCCTTACCGTCATCATCCCCTAGCGACACTATACATACATATACTAGTGTGCGTTGCCATAGTGCGAATGCTAACGTTAAGTTATAAAGTTTCAAAAAAAAAAAGAAGAAAAATATGTTTTTAATTACAAAAGAAGGATAAATAAAATATTTAATTGATATACAATGCTGTTGATTGTAGGGAATTTAAATTAAAGTGCATTTCGTGTGTTCTCTTGTGTTTTCTACTTTTATGTATTTTGTTTCTTAAGGTAGACCGTAAGTTTTAGACTGTGTTATTCTCTAAAGATTTACGATGATATTACATACAACATGATTATACCTATACATACATTATATATATATTTTTCACATTGTAATTTAGAAATTAAGGAGACGACGACGATGAAAATAAAAGAAAAACATTTTTAAAAAAACAAAACAAAAATGAAAATTGTTGTTATACCTCTTGTTGCTGTACTGAGTATATCCTTTCTCTCTGTGCGTTTACTCTGGTGGTGGTGGTGATGGGGTGGGTATTCACTTTGTTTACCCTCACGGAAGGGTGTGGTATGTGCATGTGTGGCGTGGTGTGGTATATGAAGCCAAACAACAACACGCTCTCGGCTGGGGGTTGGTTGATCATGAATAACTCTCTGTTGGCTGTCCGTTCCGTGCTCCTCATGCGAAAAATCGATATCGCAAAAAAAGCGACACGAAAAAGGGCAAATAGAGTGAGTCAGTCAAAAATGACATTGAATTTGTTTAGTGTTTTAGAGGGTCTGGAAGCGGTTTTGTGTTACAGCACACACACACACACCACGCAGAATGGAAATGAACCCTTCAAAATAGCCTTTCTGCTGAAAGGCAGGGGATGATTTACATTTTGCTATCCTTGTGTACTTGTACACTTGTGTACTGAGGGGGCTAGTGGAACAAAAGGACAAACTGTGGATTTTATTTAATTTTCGTCACAGGTATCGAATTGCATGGAATTGTGTGCGTCTGGTTGATAAACTAATACTAATTAGAGGTAAGTTCTTTATTCTAGGCAACACTCAACTCAGTGCACTTGGTGACACCACACACACCCCTGGGAGTCAATTGGCTTAGGGTGGGTGTCTTGTTTATTTGTTTACTTTTTGTTTTCCACCTCACGGAAGGGGTAAGCTTCTAAATGGGGTGTGCTGCGAGTACATCGCAGTTGCATTCTAGATTCTTGCGTTCTAAGGCAACTGTTCCTCAACTGTGACCTCAATCGGAGGTGTTAAGTCGCGCAAACAACGATTTCGTTGTCAATCTATTTGAGTGGCAGCAGATAATGGGAAATGACTTTTAACTAATGTTGAGTAATTGCTCATTAACGCGAGTAGAGTTCTGAAGGTAAACTATGTACTAGGTGCTCTTTCTTTCTCTCTTTCGAGCTTCACTTCCCTGATTGGAAATCGGTGCTCTGTGCAAGGTGAACGAAACTAAATCGGTACAGGCATCATGAGACAATTGTCCCATAAAATTGACGGAATATGTACCTAAAAAATGTATGAAACATGAACTCTGTCGCATTGGAAGCGCATATTTGTCATTCCATGTTATTGCGATTGAGCCTTGCTTAAACGCAATGGAAAGTAGTAGGTAGTAGTAGCTGTGGTATGACCTGTCAGATTGTGTGGCGCTACATTATAACAACATGTACGTGGTGTAACGAATTTATGCAAAATTCGGACAGCTGATTGGAAATACGATTCACACTTTTCTTAAAGCAGATTTTTTCTTTCCTTTACCAGTTGAATATAGTTCTCTTTGTCGCTCTGGCTGTCAAATTTGTTGCTACAGAAAAGTTAAAAATTCACCAAATCACAGTAGAGTCACAGCCAGGGATGAGCTATAGCTACAACTACTCATTGTGTTCACAGTATAGAGAACGTATAAGTACTTCTGCCTTTGACAGGTCTTACCATTGCTATAACTACTGCATTTCAGCAGTTTTTGTGAAAACAGAAGCATCGGAGCATTCGTCAGAGTAATGAAAGTTTCGCATAGACTCTTTCTCCATTCAAAGCAGGTAAGGATTTCAAGTTTCTCAAAAGATCTGCTTTCAGTTGCTATAATATTCTGTAAAGTCATGAAGAGGATAATGATATTGCCGATCCGTAAACAAAAAGCTGTGAAATGGTTGACAAACGAACTCTACAACATGAGGAAAGAACTGTTTAATCTAACAAAATTCACAAAAATGAACAGTGACTTGGTAGTCTATTAAACCAGTCAGAGAAATTTAATTTAATTTGTCTGGTGGACGGCAGTGGACAAGAAAAGCAAGGTTGCAATACCTGAGAAGGTTCAAAGGCTATCCTGCGTTTGCAAAACTCCTACAGATTTATTGGAAACTAATCTCCATCTCCTTCCCGTTGATATCGTTGGTAGGCTGAATGCGGGTAAAGCAGCATTACAACTTTGGTAGTCCTTGCAACTGGCTCGTGATGACATGGGCCTCGAAGGCATCCATAAGGACCATACCCAGTGGTCCAGTGTCTGGACTTTAATGGTACGTAGAATTCCTAGTTTAAGTGCTTGGGAATTTGGATCAAAGACAGCGTCTGGAACAGGTACGTGAGTCTCTTCCAGGGGACTAGACTTGTGCATCACCACATGACTGTAGCGTATTTCAAGCAGAAGTCACATCAGTCAGTGAAATCGCAACCTGACTTTTGATTAACTTGACCGGAAGCTCCCTGATAATAGGGGGAGCCATCATCACCTATTAAATCGATAAAGTTCCACTTCATCAGCACTTCAGAGCTAAATTCTAGAAAAACTTGTAGACTTATCCCGTAGCGGTATCCTTACTTAAAAACAAATTCCCTTCATCTTTCTTAAAAAAATATAATAGTCCTTGGTATTCAACATAAAGAAACGAATAAAGAAGCCAATAATACCCTTCTATGCCTGCAGCAAGATATTCCTAAAATTAGTCTACATGGTAAGACTGATGCTGACGTATGAAAATTTAGTCCTAGCCTCAATGCGATGACTAAGGTTCAAAGAATGGCCTGTATCTAGGCTGAATACTAGATCTTTCTTATAAAAATTTACCATAAACAGTGGTCTTCAGCTTAAGTAAACTAGAATACCGAGGTAATAATTCTGCACATATTACACTGCTTCCGGTCTAGATTTAGGAAGATCATTCCTTGCTTATTTTTCGACAGCAAATAATATTGTAATGTAAATGTAATGATGTCCTTGAACTTTTCTGACTACAGCAGCCCTTTCCAAGCAAATGTTCTAAGATGCTTACTTCTACAGTCTCAAGAATGCCACTGATTTCTTTTCTTAAAGACTTTCGGAAGCGTATGTATAGTCTCCCTGGATCCTGGAGAGCTGAGCCACACAAAATATTGTGTTGATGGAAACCCTGCCGAAGGAAGGGAGCCGCAAAATTTAACAGGGGTTCTGTGTCTGCAGTTAGTTTTTAGAAATCTTATCGGAGATCCAGACAAAACTCAAAGAGTTCAGGTTTGCAACCAAATTCAGAGAGTTTTTGAGTTCTCGAAACAGGTTATAGGGCAGCATAGCCTGACTACAGATCTCAATCTAAAGATGCATGCCTGCCTTACGAGAGTCTAGTTATCAGTTTCAACGACGACAGGCGCACCGGACCCTTGTTATGTTTTTGAGCTTTCCGTGAAGATTCGAATCCAGTGTAGTCCAAGCCCAGTCCTTAACGCAAGAAAAGTCAAATTTAAGTTTCCACAGCCGAAGTTCCGGTATCATTACATCATTATTCATATACATGGAACCAGGATGAGACCTAACTATATGTACGTAGGTATGCATGGCAAATAGCAGAATTTCGTAGTTTCATGTTAGGAGGAACTACATTATGTGGATCTTATTTACGTTCAGAGGACGTCGCTTAAAACGACTTGGCTTTTTACGACCAGTCGCTTATAACATCCATTTTTCTTTTATTTGGTTGCTTTCATTACATTTTTGGCTATTCTTCCGTCTGATATAACGACCTCCGGTCTTAATGACCTTATTTCCTCAATCACTTCACCGTCGTTATAAGCGACATCAACTGTACTTCATTTGTATTCGCATTTCTTTCGGTTTAATATACAAATACTGTTATCCTTCCCATTTGTACATTGCATCTGCCTTACCATCGGTTGTACTTTCCACCAATTTAAGGCATATTTCGGTTATAAGCTATTAGCGTAGTCCTTTACGCCACAGATGTGTTCCGGATAGTATTTCGCCAAAGAAATCACTGACCTTTAGCAATGAGATGTCTCTAATTAGGTCCTGTCTGTGATATTTGAATCCAGAAAATTAACGAAAGTTCACAGTATAATTGAATTCGAATGATAATAATCAATGGATGAAGATTGACCTTATCATCCTATACATTCCGATTGCAAAAGCACCTAACAAGCATTTGCCTATCGATTTGGCATAAGAACTCTTGACACACTTCCAAAAATTGTGTAGAGCCGAATACGTAAGGACCAAGCTCCAATTTCACAGCAAAAGGAAAACACTGAATTAAAATAAATGCTCAAAATTTATTTAATAAATGAACGAGTAATAGGACACATGAAAGCTATCGAGACATAATGTAAATGCACATTTATTACTTCTCAGAAAAAAAAAAAAACTAGAGTACTACGACGCTGCTTAGCTACGTACTCTGCGATGGAGGACTTACGACAATCCTCCAGTAACTTCAATAGAGGCACCATTTACGTATGAAGCCTTCTTCGAAGACAAGAAGGAAATAACTTCAGCGACTTCCTCTGCTGTACCCAACCTGCCAAGCGGGCACTTGGCAGAAACCTGGGTTTTAATGTGCTCGGGAACAACAGCAACCATGGGTGTGTCAATATATCCAGGCAATACCGAGTTAACTCGAATATTGAATTTGCCAAATTCCTTAGCTGCTACTTCGGTGAGTGAGAGTACTCCAGACTTACTGGCTGCGTAGTTTGCTTGGCCAATATTGTTCATTTTCGCAACGATACTCGATAGATTAACAATTGAACCAGATACTTTGTACTCCACCATGGCCTTGGCGAACTGTTGTGTTACCATGAAAGTACCCTTTAGGTTTACCTTGTAGACGTCGTCATAATCGCGTTCAGTCATTTTCAATAAATACCCATCGCGGGTTATTCCAGCTGAGTTAACAACAATTGATGGGGGTTGCTTGAATCTTGCTATGCACGAATTAACAGCTTTGGTAACACTTTCGAAGGATGAGACATCAACTTCAACGGCAAGAGACTCTGTTAATGAAATAATAATATTTAAATTAAAGGCGTTTGTGGTATTCAGATGTTTCAATCAAAAGGTTAATCGATATTGAATTTTGGTAGTTTGACAGGGCAGAACCTCGGAAATGGTTTCTAAAAAGGGGGAGCTGTTATGGTCGGGTTTTATTGAACGACACTCATTCATTTTCGAGTAAGAGTACGTTCAATCCAAGCAGGGGGTGGCCTGTAAGTTTAGTTAGTCTTGCCCACATGGGCGCAAGCCAGGGTGACCAACTTGCATTTACAAAACCAAGATTAAGTGAAACCGACAAATACCAACGTCAATTGGTTGAACGTTTTCAACAGCAGGTAGTGTTTTGAAGACTTTGTTCCATTGAAAGTGACGTTTAGTTGAAGAATAGCAATGGGAGCTACTTGTAGTTACACGATAAAGATGAAATGTACTCAGATAGTCAATTGTCCTCTAGCGCCTTCAAACTTGACTGAGTCAATGCGCGATGTGGGGGATTCCTTTTAAATACCATTGTAGGGAACAGTTTGTGGAATGGAATCAAATCAAAGCAAAACGAAGTCTGGAGCTCGATTATACCACAATACACTGCCATACTCAGGACTACAAGCAAATCAGGAAGTGTTTTTGAGATAAAAGAGCCCCTGGAGGAAAAAGAGATACAGAGAGAAATCCAAAGAAAGCTGAGCGGAATCAGGGATCCAGACCTTAGGACTCTTTTTTTTTTTAAGAAAACTGAACCGAATCAGGGACCGAAACCTAAAGACTTTTTTTTTGAGACACTGTCCGGGGTGCAATGCCTAAATACTCAGCGTCATCACAGCAGTTAGTCCACGAGATAGAAATAGCCCCCTGGATGCACACCTACAGACTCCGAAAAATCGTATCAAAGAGATATGTCAGGGTTCGACCAAAAATCCAGCAAAACTGAATGGAATCAGGGACCGAGAGCCAATGACACTTTTATAGGAGACCAGTGCAATTATCCAAAACTACAGTAAGTCCACTATTTAGAACAGCCAACACAAACCCCTACCTGCCCAACCAGATTATAGACACAAAAAGAACAATTGACCAATTGACTCATTCGCTCCTTTAAAGCATCCGGCTCTGACGATGTGTTGTACCTTCAAAGCTGCAAAGGAAACAGTCCGCGACTGGAAATACTTACTTCGAGTTGCTCATAGGCACATCGTTTCTATATACCTTGATCCTAAAGAGAAGTCAAGGACATTTTCGTACCAAAAGCAGATAAATATTCGCATACGAGCCCCAAAGATACGCCACACGTTCCTTTTCAAGAAATGTTAGTAAATTTTCACTTTAGCTCTTAGCTAAACCCTGGGGATATGTTTCCAGCCACGAAAAAAACTCGAAAAGTATCCATTAACCTCCTAAAGAATGAGGTGGTCCTCTTCACTAATAAGAGATCAATGTCACCAACTGAGTCTTTGAAATTCAGTGGAATACCACTCCAAATGCCAGATAAATTTGGGATCTTTGTTATATTTCTCAGATTTTACGTTCAACTACATTCTTTACGTCTACCTACGTGCGTTCGGAGTAAAGCACCCAATGGACAACAGTCTGCATCGAGTTTAAAATAGTAAAATGTTGAACATCTGTCATTCCACCCCGGAACCACGTCGGTCGTTCTAAATTATTTAAGTTCCAACCACAATCGATGGGTTTAAATCAACAGGAAGTCACGAAACACACTCTTGTTCCTAAAATACGAGTAAAATAAGGCTCACCATGACCTCAAACTTGTAAAACTGTAATTACGTTTATGAATGAATTTATTAAACAGAAAAAAAACTTTCTGTGAAAAATTTTAAAACACAAAAATTACTTCACGATTACCCAACACGCTAATCTCATTCCGAACCATCCCTGTCTGACAGCGCAAAGAGAAAAATCAAAGCCAATTGCATACTCGCGGGCCGAACGGTAAAGCAAAAGCTAAAAATACATTTGACACTTTTGACTTATCTGTCAATGGCTGAAAATCGAATGAACACCGAATAAACATTAGAAACCTACCTTCCCCTAGATCAGTTATGGTTTCCTGTGCACTTTTCAGATTTTTGTCGGCCGCTACTATGCGAGCTCCGTCGCGGGCGAGTATCTTGCAAACGGCTTTTCCAATTCCAGATCCGGCACCTATCCACACACGAAGAGACACTCATTAGAACGGTCACGAGGGTGCAGTAACCACTTTCGCTTTCACTTACCAGTAACTATGGCCAATTTCCCGAAATGTGGTCCAGGCATTCTGACTCGGATTCGCTGCTTCAATAAATCACTAAAATCGTCGAACAAATAGATAATATTCCGCTCGCACTACTGTTGCCGGACTGATTTCCCGTGCGTTAGATAACCACAGACTAGAGTGACTTTATCGCAGAACTGATCCTCGAGCACTCTGGAGTTGGAGACACCGGCGTGTGTGTGTGTGCGCGCTCGCGAACTCTCCACAATCACCCGTTCTACATTTGGATAGGGTAAAGCTCTCTCAGCTGATTTCTCTTGGCAATGGCATGCCCATCGCCACCGTCTGGCAGCGGCAGCAGCAGGTTGATACGGCAGGCACGCAGTAGAGTTGTTTTTGTTTGGAGGTGCTTGCCTTTGTGTTGTCAATTGACGGCGATGAGTACTTGACCTTGGTGGCGCTTTTATGGCTTTATGCCCAAATGCGCATCTCGCTGGTGGTGTGGTGTTAATTGGAGGGCGGCGAATGGGGGAATGTTATTATTAACCGTTGTTGGAGGAAAGTCAAAGAGCGACGCACGCGTGCAGGAAACGAATTAAGGAAACGAACACGGAAACCGAATTATTTAATAGTAGGCAGCCGCCATTGCACCTAAACGCTGTCTACGATCGATGTGTACAGTACGAGATGAGAGTGCCAAAGCAAAGAGTTTAAAAATAAAAGCATACTTTTAGACAGGGAGTCAGAAGCCAACCGAAGCTATTACTAATTTTAACGGGCAGTACTCGCACTCGTTATGAAGAAATGTGACACTTATGTGTAATTTAGTTTAATTAGCGTAAAGAGGAATATAAATTACACTCCTACATGAGAAAGCACTCTGAGGGCCATTTAGCAAAGCTCGTGTGTAAAGAAACGTTTTGCATATAGCCAGTGAATTAGAAGTTGAATTTTGCGAAACGTCAACTTGCTAATTGTATATTTTCTTAATTGTTAAGAGGGAACGGTGGAGAAAATTACGCGGTGATAATAGGTGATTGCTGTTACAGTAGAGTGCAAAACAGTATTGTAGTTGAAAAGCCCCGCTTCTGTACTTTTATTTGAAAATATTCAACGAAATTTTACGAAAATCTACGAAGTCACCAAATCCTGTTCGAGAACGTAAAAGTTTCGTAGATTTTCGTAGAAGGGAGCGCTCAGGAGAGAGTAACAAATTTACCCATGCAACGAATTGCATTTCTTTGCACTGATTTACGAAAGCTGTCAAATCTGTCAGATACCTGTAAGAAATTTTATGTTCTTTGTTTACATTTGCTTTTGACGTCTAAAAAGTGGGCGAATTTCGTAGCTTTTGCGTTCTTTTACTTTTTTCTGATTTTACCACTCTCTGAGAGAATCTTACAAACTACTACCCACTACTTAAAATTTCGCAATATACGAATTTTGGTGCAGAAAGTACGAGAACAGACATATCAAATTCAGCCATCTTGGATTGAAAATGAAGTAAGAAAGTAGTGCGCTGTGTTTTCCTCTTTCTATGTGTCGCCGCAGCCTCTGTTGCTGATTCTCATTCTTCTAAGTTGGGCCACCATTGGGTAGCGACCTGAGGACACCAATCTGGAGGGTCATCTGTAGTTTATTGAGTAATAGGAGTTTGTCGGCCTTTTTATCGTTGTACACGTGGCCTCGAAACACTGCACGAAGAGAGTGTACTCCACCTAGCACTGGCTATGTTGTGAGAGTTCGGGGAGATTTTCGAAGATGCCCATGCTAATGGGCAGTTGGATCAAGTGATTAGTTGGAATGACGTTTAGTTCCGAAGCTGTTCTAAATAACTCATTTTATTTCCTTGGAAGCCCATATGTCCGGGAATCCAGTATAGCATGATGCTGTGCTTGAATACTTCTTTACATCTCTTGACCAGTTTTGAGTTGGTTTTGATGGAAGGAATTAGGAATTACCGCCGAGAATTACCCTAAAGATTGTGGACTCAAATCATGCATCGACACACTGAAAATTTAAGGAAACTAGGCATTACTCCCTACAAGGTCCCTGCAGATTCAGTAAGGAGATCATCTCAGATAATGTTGTGGGACATTTATTGAGAAGTACCAAGGCTAAGCAAGAATACAAGACTTTACGATAATTCTCAAAGGAATCACAATGAGAAGAACACGGAAGGAACATTCTTCTTGAAGCGGTAAGTAAGTGGCGCAATAGACTCTTCGGGGGCAGCGTTGGTATCCATTCGGAACACATATCCTAGCCATCTTAGGTGACAGATGCTTACTTTTCTGACCAGGTCGATACCCCTGCATATCTTGCAGCTCCACCAGAGCCCGTTCGAAAATCGGTCGAAATAATTTGCGCTCAAAACAATTGAGGATTTCTTCAGATCTTCAATATCTTATATAGAGTCTCCTCCGGTGCCTTCTAAGGTCAAGGAAACTGCGATTGGCAAAAGTAGTTCTTTGTTTAATCTCTGATAACTACCTAAAGCTGTCTACTGCGACGTTCTGTCCGATTCGTCGATGTCGTGTGTCTTTTGTTGACAGCATATACTTAGTTTTACCTTCCAGTGTTTGCAAACGCACAGCTCGCAGTGACAGCTCGCAGCGTCCTGCCGATGACATGTCAGCGTATACAGGTAATTGTGCAGACTTGTGGAAAATTGTACCTCTGGTGTTGGCTTGTGAGTTTTGCACAAGTATAGCTCGTCTCTCTAAATGCTGGTGACTATAACGTCGGGATTTTGAATTTGTTTTTCCAGAATCAGCGGAGTGTGAATATTTGGTCGATTGTGGTTCTTTAACAAAGGGTTTTAGACGTTCACACAATACGGTCGACAGGATCTTATATGCAATGTGGAGGAGACTAATGCCTCTATAGTTGGCGCTTCTTTATGTGGATCGGACAATCGGACAAGCAGTGAGGGTTCATTCATTAGGAATACAAGTCATCTCTGGCTACCTTTAACAGTTTGGGCTGTAGACCGGCCCGTCCGGTATCTTACTTTATTCTGATCGGGTAGACGGAAATGTGAGTTCTATCGTCCAAGTTGAATGTCGCGCCGTTTAACAGTCTGAAGAACTGGTTTCTCTACAACCTTAACACCGACTGTGACTCAACTAGGAGGTTTCCTCGTTTATCTCTTCAGGTGTCTGTTCGGGTCTTGTTGTCTTCACACTTTTTTTTACCTGTTGGTAAAACTTCTGAGCATTACTCTTGGAGTAGCACCTTTCTATTTCCTCGATCGCGCGCTTCTCGTTTTTCTGCAGAGAAGCCGATGTTCACCCCCCTCTTTTCGTCGTAGAGCTCAGGAGCCCCTCTCGTCCTTCTTCGCAGCTCTGCTTCGTAATGTTGGCTTGGTTACGTTAAAATTCGTTAGGTAATTACAATCGTATTCCTTTGAATAATTTAAATGTGTGGGTCGCCCAGTAGAACAAGTTTAACAAATTGTTTTGAAGGAAGGAGGGTTTTCCTAAAACACCTTCCACCTGGTGTCAAAGTTATGCTTAAGAAGTATTAAAAGTCCATTAAACTTTCAAACCTATCCCGTCCTCATATGATCCTATAGACACACACTTTACCTGCTATCAGTTCAAGGATGGACAGATAGAAAAAAAAACGAAAAAGAAATCAAGTGTTCAAGGCTTTTTAAATTAATGAACAGTTTACGCTCAAAGTTTACCCCTTTTTCGATACATCAAACCCGTTAATTAATGAACAGAACGATAAATATTCAAGAAGCACTATACAATCGGCACACATCCTTGTTTTGTAGGTATCCCTTGCGAAAATCGATGCGCGCGTTAAAAAGAGTTAAACGAAAACGGAAATCACATGAGGATGCCATGCCAACTTGGTATAAAAAAAAAAAAAATTAAAAAGGACATTGAAATGCGAGAGGTACCCCGCAGAGCATTGCGACGATGATACACCGTGAGTGTTGCTGGTTCTCTGCACAGGATTCATCCCTTATTCAGAGCCGAGCTGTGCTGCAAATTGTACATATCCATTGCATTGCAACGACGTATTCCACAGATCCACCGTTTCAATTATCCAATTTAATTCACAGCCACACTCACGAAGGAACTCTGCGGATATGGTATCTGCAAGCGAGGCAACTTTCTGAGTTTGGCAACTAGGGCAGACAGATAGGCGACGAAGTAATCCTTCCACCCTCCTTCCGGGTGGCAGAGAATGTAATATATTTTCCTTGGCGAGACCTACAGACGCTCGCAAGATGGAGCCGGAACTCATTATAATTATGTATTATTATGTTTTGTGATATGACATCCAGCACAGCGTGCAAAAATGGTGCTCCAAGTGGCACGTAAATCTGTCAATTAAGGGTGGAACATCCCAGGCTAACAAATGAATGTCATGCTTTCTCTGCGTGTGCCGGGTGCCTAGGTGCCTAGTACTTTAGCCTGTCACTGAGAAGTGGGTTTACTTTAACCCATTTCCTTCGACTGCTCTCGTATTTGTAAAAAACTAGCCGACGACGACGACGTCTTGAACTGAAAGGTAGGTATGTTCCATCTGCACGTGTTGTTGCCAGTTTCGCTGGAGGCACCATTGCTCAGCACTTCAGAGAACGTTGTGCTTATTCGGCGCGGCTGGGAAACAATGTAACGCGACGGTTGGTGTTGATGTCTATGGTTGCTACTCGCTGCCATGGAAACAAGTGTGAATCCAGTGCGAATCGTAGCCGGAGGGTCAGGGCTATGGTTGATATAAGAAGCCGCCCCAATGTTTACGTTTTCAATTAACCGTGTACTCTCGAGAGCATTGCGGGTTCAATGAGCTCCGTATAGACAGACCATCAGTATGTTGACTTTTGCTGGATTTGTGAGTTGCATGCTAGTGCTTAGTACTGCATTCGTTGTAGGTATGTTTGGTGTGACGTCATTTGAAAAGCCTAACTCTAGCATCCTTTTTGCAGTTAAGCCTCTTACGCTCGCCAGGGTGGACGGTGCCGGTCAGATGCTATGCCCTCATAGTGTCTTGGACAATGCTGACGATCATCTCTCGCCCAGCTATCGTCGAATTCTTATTCAGAGCGATTCGGATCCGGAAGATGTGTATGGATTCCCGGATGAGGAGGATACGAACGATGAAGAGAGTGAGGAACGTACTGAGCGAGAGTGGAAGAAATTCCGTCGTTACATCAAGCGTCAGCTTAAGGTGCCTAGGCGTTACTTGAAGAAAATTGTCCGCAGCTTCACTAAGGTAGCGTCGGTGCGGTCGGCTAATGCTGATGATGGGCTGGTTTTTTCTCCGGAAACTGATGTATTCAACAACATATTGGCGCGTGCGAGTGACCGATTTGACACGGAACGGATGCTGGTTGTGAAGGAGCCCGAGTCGGTTGAGTATTTTGCGGTTATCGCTGTGGCCCCTGGAAGTCGAATCTATCAATGAACGAATGAATTAACTAAAATAAAATCGAATGCGAGAGGAGATTGTTTCTTTGACTTAATCCTATCCACCAATCTCACCATCCTCTACAACTGCGTAGCTTGCTTTGAGTACTTAATCGGATCAAAGTTTGATAGGCTTGAAGTTAAGCTTATATGTAACACCTACTTAAACCCTATAAGAGCCGACTGAGGCCTGTCCTTACTCTGCGTGTTTATTCGATTCCTTTAGATGAAAAAAAACGGGTTTACTTTCATATATACTCTCGGATGTTTCTTAGACGTTCACTAAAAGTGAAATTGTGAAAAAATTGCACCACCATTGAGCCATTGAGCCAACCACTGGGGTAGGCAACCAGTAAAGCGAGACGTTCCAAACTCTCTGGTGGAATAAGGAGCTAAACTCTAATAGAAAACAGGTCAGATATACATATGTATAACAGGTAAAGTATGATCTTACGTAGGCTGTTATATACAACAGAAGTACTTAACCAGACAGTGTCAAGGTAAAGTTGAGGTTTAAACAGCAAAATCTTTGGCAACATGGGGGACCAAGCCCGCCTTCATCCACTGGATGTACACAGCCATCGTCAGACCCATTCTATCTATAGGGTCAGGCTACAGAGACTAGCATGTATAGGGACTTAAACAATATACTAGCACTGATCCCATTGGACCTGGATCTAAAAGAAACAGCTGCAAAGAGTGCCACATGTTTAAAACAATCCAATTTTTGAAAAGAGGACGACACAGGCCAATGAAGTATAGCGAAATGGGCAGGATTGGATAAAATACAGGACTATCAATCCGAATGGAGCGGGAGTTTGAGTGGTTTTTGGTATATATTCATCTCAGACTTCTAAGCCACGGGAGTGTCTGCACTTACAGCAAACCACAATGTTCCACTCCAAGAGTTCCAGGACACCGCGACATTCAGGAAAATGAAAAGGACCTAAAAATGGTTATTTCCTCCTTTTTACTGGCCCTAGCTCTTTTTAAATCCAACATAAAGGAAGATTTGACGAAGATCTGACGACTTTGACGAACTCTCATCTTGTCATGTCTTTAGGTAACTCTGGACAGAACATAACAATGCTGATACCAAGCAAATCCTACGCTAAACAGACGCAATATAGCGCTTCTCAAGGGGACTATTACCGGCCACAACATCCTGTTGACCAACCTAAGAAGAATATGGCTAGATACTGATAACCTCTTGTGAGCCTGCGGTGACACCGATCCAGAAGAAAGGACATCTCAGTTCCTATACGAATGAATTTCACGATTGTGCAAAGCCAGTAAAAGGCCCTGAATGAAGAGTAGGGTGAGCTGCTAGGAAAGCCACCATTAGCTAGGGAGGCCGCTTAGTTACTCCAAAATTACAAACTAATTTCTTTCTTCGTTTTTATTTTGCCCACGACAGAGGTTTAAAATGGATCCACAGGCAATCCGAGTGCTGGACACCCCTTCCAACTACCTACATACCTAGAGATGAGGCTTTCACGGTCCTCATGATGTTTTTCAATGACGTGTAGACGTTTCCAACAAAGTAAACACGGTATGCACTATCTTCAACAAATTCGTGGAGCTGTTAGGATGCACAGACGACATCGAGATCGTTGGACGCATCAAGCGCACCGCGTATGCCTTTACGGGAATTGAAACTAATCAGGCAAAACTAATTGGTTTGAAGTCAATGAGGACAAAATAAAGTTCCTGTTGTCAAGAAACAAAGAAGCACCTGTCCACTGCGTAGGGCAAAATGTCACTGTTGGCAACAGTAACTTGAAGATAGTTAAGGAGTTTACCTTGATCCTGTCAGTTCTATATGCAGTCATGTGTTGGACGACAAGCAGGAAAGCAGATGAGTTTTTGAGATGTAACCACGAACTGTACGAGTTGTACCAAGGTGTGGTACTATCTCGGCCACATCGAACGAATAGACAATAATACTCCATGAAAGAGGGTCTGCGAATCACAGCTCCCAGGAGACGACAAGGAAGACCAAACCGCCATATAGGAGGGAACGAATGTACCGACGTATTGGCTAAAAAAAGAGGAGAGTTCCCACAAATGACCACCAATGCGCGTGACTAAGAGATCAATGCGTTTTGTGGAAGCACCCTAGAGTAGTACTCTATCTATCTGCGAATGTCAATATTATAGTGGAGCTTAGGTCTTTGAAAAAAGTTCTACATACTCGGTGACGGTCTAGATGGTCACACACAGCTAGATACTTCCGAATGCTGGTCTAAGATAACACATTCAGAATCATAGATCATAGAGTTTCATTTCCACTGACGAGTAGGCAGACATAGTCTGTGGGCACTATACAACACCAACGACAAAAGGAAGAGGAAGAGGATCCTGAAATCACTTTTGGGAAAGAGAAAACGTACAGATATCGTTTGTAAAACCTTAAAGTTTATTTGACGCTCGAAAATACATTAGTTTTTGTCTGAGTTGGAATTGGAAGCCTCACTATCGCCGACGACCATCTTAGCTCATTGCGATGGAATAAAACGACGCACAACTGGAGTCCTGGAGCGTTTCCTCTTCACATTGCCATTGTTGTTCAATCGGACCTTTCGTAGTTTATTGACACCGTTATTGTAAATAGCTGGGTTTACGACAACAGCTTGGCCATTGGCATTCTGTAAGTACCGCATGTACTTTGGAGGCACAACGAAGCTAAGACCTTGCTGATTGGCCTTACCCTGCTTCAATTTGATCATATTTTGGCGCCTGTTGGCGTTGGACTTCTGCGATTCATCGATAATATCCTCCTCTCCAATAAGATAGTCATCAGTTTCAATACCTCCAGCCCTGGATTGTGGACTTGTGGTGATAGTACCTGTACCCGAGATTGTACCGGTTGTAGTCGTAGTGCCGGTATTAGTTCCTGTTCCAGTGATGATGATCGGAATGATGGGTTGAGTGTTTGAATTGCTGTTGAAGAGACTGCCGAACAGTAGGAGCTTCTTCAAGAACATCCTTCCGTTGGCTGAGTCCGGCTTAAGCGAATCGGCCGGTAGTGCAGCTACTTGAGCGTCGATTCCAGCAGCCTGCCTCAGTTCTCCAGCCATGGGTTCAACATCAACGTCATCATAGTCATTCTGGAGTCGCAATAACTGCTCAACATCCTCCGCCCTTACCTTTCCGTTGGCGGGCAGATTGAAAACTGCAGCACGTCGACCACCTACAACGAGAGTTTGTTAGTACAAATAAAGAAAGTATGCCCATCAGCCAACCCTTCGGTACCTTTAACCTTATCAGTTGAGGAGCTAAGGGCCACCGCGGCCAGAGCTAACAGAATCAAGAACTTCATAGTGAGTAGAATCGCTGCTAATGTTCTCAACAAGCAATTGATGTGTAATGCATCGATGTGAATGACCAAACCCCTTTTATACCCAATCCATAACGCCCGTTCTCCCACTTGTCCATGAATCCCTACAAAGAATCAAAAAGCGAAAAACCAGCCAAAAAAAAAAAAAAATCAATCATTGTGTCTTGTTTGCGTTTTGGCAAAACTTAAGTGTTGCCATGCCTCTTGAGGTGGTTTCCTATGAAACCTGCGTGGAAAGCAATCGGCCCTCCTCCCTGCGGGGCATGATAGATGAACCGCTTGTAATTGCCAACAACTGTGGAGAGTTATTTTTTCCTATTCCACATTATTCCTCTAATGAGATTGAGATTGAGAATTATTCTTGTAGGTTGTATGTAGCGACGATTTGGATGATTGGTAGATTGGAGCTTTGTTTGGCTTTCTCGTCTCCCTTTTTTGGCCAGAGGCGACGCACATCTTGATGAGAAGTGTGGGTCAATTGTGCTGAGGAATTGACCGCATTTAATTAGTGTCTAGCTTGGTAATTACCAAGTAATCTTTGCCATTAGGAAAATCTCAGAAACCTATCCGTTGGGCTTGAGTAAATATTACTGCTCTGCAGTTTTTCCTCACCGAGATTTGCTTTGGTTTGCGTTTTCCCCCGCCTGGGCAAAACGAGATGCTCTCGGTTACATTGGGGGGAAAGCGTGGTCCAATATCGATATTACAGCGAATCCACGAAGCAAAAAGGTGTGTGAATACCACGCGTGTACATCATAAATCCAACGCGGTATTTGGGTCTTTTCAGAGTGAAGCGCCTGGAGGTACATGTATCTCATCGCCCTGATCTGAAACGTGCCAGTAAGACACGTCTAGAAAAGGGCCGTAATGCCGATCTTGCTGATAACTATACTAGGAAAGCAGTGCAAGGACATTGACCTTCTGGGTGTTCGTTGTGATATATCGACCAGGGTTCATTGTCAAACTCACTAAGGAAGAACACTTTACACCTCTCACAAGCATTTGACAAGTATCCGAGGCCATATGATGTATGATGTCATGTCTACGATCGTTCTTATGGCCCCCGAAGCAAATGCGGGGTAAGTTTGTTTTTTAATTCATCATCAACCATGGATGACAGAAATCAGCAAGACTTAGCAAAGCTGTGGTATAACAAGACTTCTTTTTTTGCAACATGAGGAGGGTTCCCCTTCTCTCCGTATAAATTCCCCACCTTTGACGACATTATAGTAATTCCCTGGCTATTTTGAAATCCCGAAAGACGGTCTGGGGCACATACATATCTGCAAATGACGTTACCGAAAATCCAGGTCCATGGGAATAGACAGTAAAGATCTGCCTCTTGTACTGAGAGTGATAGTCTGTTTCCAAGTTGATGTAAGTTGAGCTTTCTAAGTCGAATCTCCAAGCTAATGTATAGAGAACCCCCTTCATACCAGTTTTAGTCCTGAGCAGCCCACGAGTATTGTGGTACCAGCTCTATATACAAGCAGATCTGGATGGGGTAAGTCAGCTGTCAGACAACACTGGACAGAGGAATGGCAGTCGTTCACCAATCCTTAAAGCCTCCCCTGTCGATATTTTCACCTTAGTGTCAGATAAGCACCATCCTGTTTGGAGGTTAAAGGCGATTAGGTCTGGATAGACATTTTAAATCGACAAAGCTGCCTCAAACCAGTCGTGGTGCAGTGATTTTTTTTTATCGATTTTAAGACCGTCCTTCACGTAACACCAAAATTTAGAGGTTGGTCTGTTTCAGTCGCTGTACCGATATGGACACACATACAAAGACTAGGAAGCTTTGGTCAGGAAACTGTTTTTCTGGTTGAGTTTAGTCTCAGGACCGCCTCTAGCCTCTATACTGGCTATTGCGTCGTTAGTACCTATACAGAGTGTCTGAGTTTCCCAAATCTGTAGTAAGTGACTTTTGATGACTAGATCCAATATCCGCGGCGATAGTGTGCTAATAGGGTCTCTACTGTTGGCATCGGGTTCGTCCAGCGTAGACTAAGGCTTGATAGACTTGACATAGCCCGAGAGAAAATAATCGAGTGGTATCAAGTTGCATGATCGCGGCGACCATTTCCTTTAAAACTCCGAGCTTAAAGTCGGTTAACATTGCTCCATACCTTAGCAGTAACGCCGTCGCCTTTGTCATTTAGAAAAAAAAAAGGTCCAATGCTGCCACCTTGCCATAAATTGCTCCACACAGTCAATCTTTGTGGATGCAAGAATAGCCGCTGAGCAAAAATGGGGCTCGTCTCAGAAGATGATTTTTGGCCAAAATTCGGATCTCCTGCCAACATTTCCAGCGTTGTCCGGCTTCAATTCTTCCGTTAGCACAATCCTATATGGATATAGGCCCAAAATTCAACCGCGAAATAAGTCGAGTTGACTCTCTGACTCCGTGTGGCGCCGTGTCTTAGGTAAAAAGTTTTTTTACGGCCTCGTGAGCGTCTGACAAACATCCAAGAGCATAACTATCATGAAAAAGTTCCGCAAATAATTAATTACACTTCGAAAACAGCATTAATCCATTCGTGTAAAGAATATAACGTGCACAACACCAATGGTTGTGAGAAGCTACGCCCAGGGTCACATAGACCTGTTGCGCCAAAAACTTGTACTTTTGATTCTCTGGTGAAGCTCAATGCAGCTAATCGACGCCGATGCGACCATTCTGGGTTTTCATAGATACTGGTTTTCTTTATTTTCAATCAATCTCTCACTGGTTGGTGGCTTAAGGTCCCAAATGTACTCCACGGTGCGACAAATTGCCTGCACTCTGGAGTCATGATGACGACAGACCTCACGACTAAATTCACACTGGGTATTTACAAGGAATTGTCAAGCGTGAAACAATGGATAATAAAATGTCAAACCTTGTTGAATATTTTGACAGCTGGATGTCATTGGTAGCTTTGACAGCTGCAGAAACATAATAATTGGAAATGGTATCATTGCTCTCTGGTCACCCTTTAAAGTGACACTTTACAAAAGACTGATCATTTCATTTAAAACAGTCAAAAAAAAAATGGCTAAAATGGGTGAGCCATGTAGAACGGATGGAGGTCAACAATGCTCCACCATGGAAAGCATTCGAATCCATGAAGAACAGAAAGACCTCGGCTTAGGTTTTGTTCTCAACTCGAAACTGAATGATGCAGCTGAGTGGAGAGGTTTGTTGGTTAAGACCCAGGTAAGACTAAGATCAATAGAAACAACATTCGTTTTCAATTCAATTTCGTATTTTATTGTTCAAATTATATTTCCCAGCAATTTGCTCTAGCCTCGAACGCGATTTACCCGTACGCGGTTACCGCGTCTCCTGAAAGCACTAATTAATCGGATCTGGTTCCGTAGGTAGCGTCTTCGCTGGCTCAATTTTTTGTTACGCTGACGGATTTGCAACTGCCTCCTTCGCCTTTTCATCATTGCTCGGCGATTGGCAATTCTACGCTTGCGATTGGCTTTATTTTTTTTCTGTGCATTTTTTTTTCGGATAGCACGATTACGATTTCTGCGCCTTATTTTGCCATTCCGACGTTTAGCGTTCCTACGTTGCACCCTGATCCGCTGGTTTCTTTGCATTTGTCGGATACGGGTACTATCATTCAATCTGCGATTGGACCGACTAGCACGTCCGGTTTCTTGAAGCCTCAATTGCCTCTTACCATAAGCTGGTAGTGTGGTTTGAAGACGACGTATTCCGCCTCTTGGTCTGGAAATAAGTTGGCCCTTGTGTTGGGCCACGGCCAAACGATTAATGTTTTCTTCATCTTCTTCAAAGCCCTCATCATCGTCATCAGTGAGGCCTCCTTCTTCGTCATCATTGTCATCGTCTTCGTCTTCGTATAAATCATTTTCATCTTGGTCGGCATCTACAGAATTATCCTGCACTTCCTTAAGGTCTTCGTCATCATCATCTAAAGTTGACTGGTCATTATCATCATCGTCCCCTTCGTCTTCGTCATCGTCTTCGTCGTTTGCAACACGGAAGCGGTAGAAGAAGTCCTTGCCAGAGTTTGGTCCGAAAAAGCTCGTTGATCTTGGGGTTGTTGTTGGTGATGATTCTAGTCTTGGAGTTGTTGGAGTTGTTGGTGTTGTTGGTGTTGTTGGTGTCGTTGGTGTTGTTGGTGTTGTTGGTGTTGTTGGTGTTGTTGGTGTTGTTGCTGTTGTTGCTGTTGGTGTTGTTGCTGTTGGTGTTGTTGGTGTTGTTGGTGTTGTTATGGAAGTTGTTACTGGAGCTACTGTTGTTGTTGTTGTAGTAGTTGTTGTAGTCCATAAAGCTACAATTTTATCTTTAATTGCAGAGGTAACCCTTCCGCTTGCTTGGACATTTTCATGTCTTCCAGCCGATGATCGCTTCTTATAAACACGGTACCGTGTCCCATCATCTTCAAAGTTCCTAAGTCCTGTAAGGGCGAAACGATTATCAGTGTATTTAGTTTTAGGATTGCTAAACAGATTGCTAAATACCCACCTGCAGCATCAATTGCAACTGCTGCGACGAGCAGTAACACTAAACAAATATTAAGGATACGCATGCTAGTGGATTCCTTTCATATTATTCCAAGATCAATCGTTGGAACACACTGATTTCCAGAATAGTTCTTAGCCTTTTTATATACTGACAACTTTAGTAAGACCGACTTAAAAGAATTTGCATTTTCGCCACAAATAGTAGGCTCTGATAACCTTTTGCATAATTAATGTGGATATCGCCCCAAGACGAACAGCGTCAGTTACAACTCCGACGAAGTTACAATGAGGACCGATAAATCAATTTACCATTTGTGTTTTGAATGCTAATTTGGGGGATTGACCAGTGGTGAACTTTTGAACTGCGGATGACTGGTGACAACGTAGCTGTATGATATTATACTAATCAGCGGGTATAGGCCCTGGGGCAGGATTTGCTTTTTTAACTTATGGAATAGATGGGGTTTTTCAGGACATAAGGAGAGTTTGTTTATATGATGCTTGCACACTCCACCGATTAGCATACACACTAGGGATTGCAAAGAGCTTGTCTAACATTGTACCACTATTGGGACCAAGTTTTTGGTTTTGACAACTAGAAGCTACAGCCTAGTTTCGGGAATTTTTCCACAACCGAGAACTCACATCGACAATAGACAATTGACTAATGCTTAGAGTGCAGTTTGGAGCAGCAGACTGTTCATTGCAAAACTATTAGTTTAATCAAAACTTCTCCTAAGCTCGGAGCGAAACGAAAGTTGACGATACTGCTCTAAATTTGACTAGAACGTTTCAAATTGACGGTAGAGCGCTAGTTACCTTCCAGAACCCAGAACAGCATAGACTTAGAAAGGAAGCCGGAAAAACACCACCGCCCTAGGAATGCACTTTCGATCTGAGATGGAACATGCATACCAGTCTGGAAAAATTTGTGAGACTGCCCTTCAAAACTTAGTTCCGAGAGTTGAATTGGTGCTCGACAGGAAGCTTACGCCACTGGGACTAACACCGCGAGAAAACGTATTTTTAAGGGTTTTTCAAAAAGGACATAACAATTTTGTAACTAAATGAATTACAGAATAATCAAGATATCGGTCTGAAATTTGCTCCAGGTGTAGAACACATGTATTATTTAAGTATGGAGTTCAACCTTGGTCGTATGACTACGTTGAGCACATTTACAGCTATTGCTTCTATTCCACACATATGTTTCTGCGATCTTTAAACATTGTTGGCTTGGAACGACTTGACGTAAACCCATACAAAATAAATCCAATCGCATGAAATCGCATGAGCCAGGTGGCCATTCGACCGGACCATTTCGAGATTACACTATTATTATACTATTATTGAACTTCCCCTTCAATAGATGCATTGTTTGTCCAGCTGTATCCCATGCGACACCATCTGTTTGGAACCATATGCCACTAGTGTCAAGTCCATCCCATTCTGGCCAAGAAAAGTCCTTCAACTTGATAGGATAGGGTTTCTGTGAACGACCTGGAATCAACTGATTTGGCTCCTTTTTCCAACTTAAGCACCAACGGTTGCTATATTTTCGGTACTTCGACCGGTGCGTCATCTCACTGGGACATGAACATTCAATAGTGCATATGTTGAATCGAATTTATCCACTGAAGCACGCACAGCGAGGATTATTACGACCGAGAATTGGAGAAAGCTATATTAAAGTTGCAATCATGGAAGTGGCAAAGACGGAATCTTGAAAAACTGAAAAAGCCAATCTGTTCGGTGAAGTCATAGAGTTCTGAGCCTAACTCTTGACGAAAAACTCTCAGCTTCCAAAAACCGTAGACAAAGCAGCTGAAGTCTAATTGGTAAGAGTTGGGGCATTACACGGCCGTAGCCAAAAGAGAAGGCAAGGCAAGGTTAATAAACTTCAAAGGCTAGCTTCTGTATGAAACTAGTTGATAAAGAGTCTTTCAAAAGTCTTTTATTTTAACAAATCTGGTGTTTTTACTTTTTTAAAAATATGGCTCTTAACAATTTTGAGTACGAGTGCATCCAGAGGATATTCAAGTATTCGCTCCCGCATTACTGCATTAGAGAGTCATCTTTGGAGGGAATAGTGGTGTTCTAGGTGGACAGAAACTTAGACCGCAATGTTTCCACGCGCTGTACCACTCGTAGTAACATCTTCTTGAAAATAGTGCTCATCTGTGTCTATTCCCCTCTGCCAATTCCATTTTTGCAGGAAAAATAGGCGTGTGGAACTGTAGCTTTAGTATCATCCGCACTACAGTTCTGATGGCCTTGCACAACACTTATCTTAACAACCTGGTTCCATGGACTTGCCCCTTCGAAGTACAACCTCCACACCACACAATGGACAAACGTTTTAAAGATGTGCAAACTTTGAAAAGTCAACTCTGACCACTTTCCTGAGACACTTGAGTTGCCAGAATCTACAGAGAGTGGACGCCGTGGCTCAATTGGTTAGAGCGTTGGACTATGGCGCAAGGAACCTCTTGCTTCAATCTATAGAAAACTTCTAACATTTCTTTCCACTTCTTCGCGAGTATCCGAGAGTACAAGTAGAGTGCACTCTACCTAGAGTTGGCCATGTCCGATGAGATTTTGGAGAGAGGAGTTATCCTTTAAGATATCGTTTGGTTCCGAGGCTGTTCTAGCTAACTGATAGGCCCTTTCGCTGTGCCCAGAGTTAAGTGATTTGAGTTTCTCTTTGAGTTTCTTGACAAGTATTGAGTTGGTTGTGATGCAAGTGATGTCTTTGATGATGGCTGCCTGGCTATTTATGTGGATGTCTATATGCATGTTATTGTTCAGAGTGGATACGGTCCTGCCAGGCTCGGTGATTCCATATATATATGTAGTTTCTCTTGGATTACACTCGGGTAGACCAGGCAACGTGTGGTTCCACAAATGGTAACCAAGGGACTGTGCGACTTAAGAGAAAAATGTTTAACATCGTAAAATACAAGGAAAAAGTGGTTGAAAACACTATAGTTGGCATCACAGGTGGCTCTTAGAAACTGGCAACATAGACGCTGGCTCGTAGAGACTTGTAGATGTCTTTAAGGAAGACTTTGAGCAACTTCTTTATGGTCATCAGGTAAATTTTGAATGAAGAACTCATCAGAAAACTGAAGAACTACAACATCACTGACTTTAATGGGGTACGAGTTTTTTGGGTTCTAGATTCAATCCGGAGATTCGGTCCATTACTCCTCATCTTTAAGCTAAAATCTATAAAATCCTAATCAACGTATTGTGTGAACATTTCAAACCATTCATCAAGAACCAGTGGGGCTTTCAGTTTGGCCAAATTGATGATTCAAGTCGAGATTCACTAAATATCTTTTCATTGACTCCGGAGCCGCATATGAAAGCATTTAAACCTTGAAGGATACCTTTGTCCGAAATCCTGAGAAACCTGATGTAGCTGAGTACGGTGTGAAATATGCACCGGATGCATAGACGCCAAGTGCAATAAATGAGGACAGAACCAGGAACATATTGTCAACAAACAGACCACTGCTACCTAGTTGGGAGGATAAAATACATGGTCCTGCCAGGGCTGCCATATGGCCGAGTGCTGAAGGATCGATAGATAAAAAACTAACTTGTTCGTTAAATAAATAAAAAAATTTGGCGATTTTTATTTAAAATTTTTACAATTTCATGGTTTTACTGGGAAATTTCTTTTATTTTGTTGTTCTTGCGTTTGCTGGTTTTCCTTCTCTTTTTCTGTGGCTTCCTCTTCGAAGACTTCCTCCTTTTCGAACTCTTTCGTTGCTTAGGCACTTTCCTCTTCGAGCTCATGTTCAAGCGCTTACGATTGTTGGTATTGTTGTGGCGACGAGATTTTTTCAAATGATTCTGCGCATTACGCCTGCGAAAACGCTTGCGACGACGTACAGCACGCTCCTCTTCGATTTCGTTGTAGTCATCATCATCATCTTTGTTCTCATACCGCAAGGAGCGAATATCGTTTGGTTGTTGGTCCTGTGCCATACGAATTGCCTCGCGAAGGACATAAGCAGGGATGAAGCTAATCAGTTGCTTCGAGACACGGTTCTACATGAAAGCAAATTTGAATAAAACTCAGTTTGAGTTCAATTTAATCTTACGTTTGGCAGTGTCGCCTCGACACTTTGTGGAATGCCAATGGGCTCAGCATTGTTCACAACATCTTCTTGGCCACCATCGTCATCGGTGATTTGCTCCTTAGCAGCTGCCTGTACGAGCTCGGGGATTTGCATAAGGACCTTCTGAGCCTCCGGTGATGCCATAGCTAATGGCTCGTCCACGGCGGCAATTTGTTGGTCTACATTCTGTGGCTGTTTCTCCAACTGGCTTGGACTTTGCTCTACAAAAATGAATTCTTTGAACTGAACAATGTCACAGAGGTTTCACACTAACCTGTCTCGCTGACGTTGGCATACGACAACGAAAGTAATCCGCAGCTCAGCACTGCGGCTATAAGGTGAAACTTCATTTCTAGCCCTTGACCTTTGCTCGGATAGATACTAAAATAAAATGCGGCTAATATGCTTGACTGCGAAGCTTATATCGGCGAATTTTTCTCAATCTCTTAGAAAGTAGAGAAAATCTTCTAGTTGCGCATAATTTATGATAATCAGGTGGCCAGAGGGCTTGAAATTAATTATTTAAAAATCAATGCCGCTGACCCTAACTACAGAGTGATGGACGCGAGTATACTGTATACATGCGGGTATGGTATGGGAAGTATTTGAATTTCAAATGTCTTGTCAGGAATGTATGGATCAATGTGATTGGTGGAGGTCACAACTCGGTGTCTTTAGGTGGGGATGTGTGTCTTCATTGAATGGGGCAATGATTCTTCTTCGACTTACGCACAGATAGTAGTCCTTTATTCCTTGCTCTGCTCCACTCAAGGCAGCCAGAAGGTATAACTTCAGATACAAGTCCACGACTGGTACCCTGAATGACCAACGGCTGACTTGAAACTGTTAAGACTTTCAGTATCTCCAAGTATTAGGAGCAAAGTCTGTGCTAGCGCATAATTTATGCTAATATCACTGCCTTAAACTTGCCGATTAATTGACCAGGTTTACTAATAAATAGTCTGCTCGGAAGGCCTGGGGCATAAGATAAGAGACACAGAGACTATCGATAGTCGATTGCCTTGTATCGGTTCTCGATAGGTATAGGTATAGGCTTTTACTTAAAATCCCTTTGGTCTGGAAATTGACACCCATTTCTTAGTATGCACCACCAAGCTAGAGGAGCTGGGACGGAGTCAGTGATAGGGATGACTGTTTTCACTTAGGGAAGGACGGCTTAGAAAGAAGTAAGTCCCATTGTGATACCACAAAACAAAGCACAAGGACCAACGCTTCTATAGAAATCGTTGAAGGAACCGTCCATGTCTGACTAGCAGTAGACTGCACATAACACGACAGTGTCTTACTGAACAGATGACCTTCCCTTCAAGGTGATTATCGGCGGGAGAAACAAGGATCTCCCTGGGTGAAAGGTACATGAACGTTGGTGAAGAACGCACCTACTGTTTGACATTTAATACGTATCGCCTGTCCGCTTCGCAATTTTCTGGAACATCTCTGTTGTCTGTCACAAATAGGTATCGTTACAGTGTTATCGTTAAGAGATCCGCAAAAAGCAACAATAGGGTTCGAATCTACTAATTTGCAGCTTCTTGCGCTGCTGTAGTTCCTGCTTATTTCAGTATAATGCTCCTGCAATTGTTGGGTGATACAAATGTCTGGTCTCCTGGAGCATACTTACCTCTGGAGCATACTAAAGTCTTGAATCCATTTGAATGCATCTCTTTTGCTGAATTATCTAGATTCCTAAGCAGTTTTAAAGTTTAAATAGGGCTCAACATAGTCCGAATTGCTAAGAATAGTATTTTGGCCGTTTGGTTCATATTTTCACCAGTCAGTTGCGAGGATTCCGTAAGCCGTCATGCTGCTTTAGCTGCCATTAGCTTCGCAATGACATCACTGTTTAGAGCTGCTGTACACAGAGTTAGAGTTGCGGCCCTTGTCCAGACACACAATAACCATTAATCCTTCTCCAGTATTAAAATGTTGCTTTGTGACAGCTTCCGTATAAAGCCAGTGGACAATCCAGGACCGAAGACCACCATTTTTCACCCAGGACCTTCCTTGGGGCTTAGTTGGTAAGAGTTGCTCCGCGTGCGTTGAGCTCTAATGCCATCTGTAAGCTACTTACGTACATTTGTACTTTGATCTTATGAATAAGACGTGTTTACACTGTCAAATGTTTTTTTTTAAATCATCGCTGAAACCTCGAACCCCTTGCTCCATAGTCCGACGCACTAACCACTGACCCACGGCGCCCATAAATCATTGAAACCTCGCCTCTTACAAAGACTTCAACCTAAAGTTCGCTCTAGAGAGAGCTGGGCAATTAGTGAGCTCACCAAAGCGGTCTCCATATCAATCTTCACGGACTGATTAAGAAAAGACAAAAGCAAGTCCAAGTCTCAACATAACCCTCGAAAAATGATCTGTTAACGATCTCAGCGAGCTTAGATTCATTGCGAAAACTCGGTGATTCAGGAGCAGTACTCGCGCAATGGACTAATCTCGTAGACTATTTCTTGTTCTCCCTTTTCACGTATCCCTCACAATGGAACACAATGGATGTGTTCAGATTTGAGAGAGACTCCATTACTTCGGCTACAGTCACCTCTTCCCCCGAACCTACTTACCCAGGTTGCCTGTCTTCGAAAAAACAACAAGCAGCACATTACTTTATTTGGACCTCTAAGTCCATAAAAATACTTTGAGCACGAGCTTGGTTTTTACCCACCTCGCTCTAGCTATGTTCTAAGCGATCACAGTTTCCCGACCAACCGGTCAACATCTCCAAAATGACACAAAATTGGGCCTATTCCATCACTAATGGAATCCAAAAGCATCAAAAGCATAGCGACTACAGCGCCATCTAACGATGTAAAAGAAAATCACAAAAAGTTTCCTTTCTCAATCGATTGCGTTCGTCCTTTTTATTTTGTCATTATCATCATACATAAGTCTAAATTCGAATTACATTTGGTACACGACGCCTTTGGTTACCTCCGCGTGCGGGTACACGAATGGGCTTTGGACGGATGACGCGAACTCCATTGCGCCTCCTCTTATTTCCACCACGACGACGACGGCGGTTACCCCTCCTTTTGTTGCCGACAGGCACGCCCTTGCGCCTTCGACGCACAATCACTTTCTGGGCTTTACCCAAACTCTCTGAGTCCTCAACCAAAGCGACCACACTGCCATCTGGAATGCCAGCGAGTGCTTCACGTGGCACAAAGAGAGCTGTTTCACCGGTTTCCTCATCAACGATACCCTGTCCATCGAGTTCGATGATCCCATCGGGAATCATGATAGAACCAGCATTGCCTCCATGTTTTGAAAGCACCGATCGCCAATAATTCTTTCCCAATGTGTTGCCTCCAACCAATGGTACTACTCCAATGATATTGCCACCGTTGAAGCCAAGTTCCTGGTCATCATCATCATCGTCATTGCCAGAGTTATCATCTTCGAGGTCGTCATCATTGTCCTCGTCTTCGTCATCATTCACCAAGGCCAGCGCCTGCTCCTGATCATCGTCATCTTCATCGTCATCTGCAAAGTCAGCCGCAGAAACGGGCACTTGGATGGCTTGAACTCCATTCGATCTGGTTCGTGGTCCACCCAAGAACCAATAGGGCTGGTTGCCTCCAACCACAGACCTTCCAATATAGCCTCGTTGAGGGAAGTTTCTCTCTGAAATAAGATCACAAGGATTAGTTCGAGGCCAAACGATCGTTCCTAATGCATACCTGCACATGCAACTGCCACGCAAAGCAGTGCCACCACTGCAACAACAGTCTTCATGATTGAACTTGAGTCAGATGTGATTTAGTGCTCAGTCAAGCAATTAGCATAGTATGGTGAAAGACCTAATTGTAAGCCCAGTCCCGTAGAACTGTATGCTTTGACTCGAATCTCCTTCGTTTTTATGCAAAAATTCTGCGCCTCAGTTCAGTGACCGAAACGCAAGTCCACGATTCTCATGGTCAATGGCTTCTTCTTTACACACATTCTGCCAGAGGGGGTATCTGTGTGAGTTCCTATTCTAATTCTAGCGTTGGACTTGGACTCTCCATAATGATGATGATATTTGTAATTTGATGGGTGGCGGCTGCGTAATTAATGAAAATACTCACAAGAGTAACGCATCGATTCGAGATTCATTTGATTTGTTTTGTTTGGTTCTATTGAACCCAACGATTGACTTGCTCGCGGCATGAGTAAGTGAGTCTTCAACAGGGGGAGTACTCAAGACCTAGCGCCCTTTATAAGCTACGTTCTCGAACGACTGTGTATCTTAAATATGTGTGTCACCAAAATACGTATACGTATACGTGTTTAAAATTAGGTAAACCGCTCTTCATTTTTATGAACCTCATGTTTTGCATAAAGTTACTGTTAGCCAACCTGACTTAATTAATACCCCAGCTTAAGGTAGAGGAGATTCGCAAATGTGTATCTGTTCACATTAGAATACCGACTAAGCGGGCTTTGATCCATGAATCTTAATAAGTATACTGCAGCTCTGAGCTTAGTCGTTGGAATCTGTGTAGCTATTAACTGTTTGGCTTCGAAATGAATTTGTGGATCTAAGCCCTGTGACACACGACATGGTGATGGCATTCGGATTCGTCAACAACAGGTCAACAGATTGGCTTCGGGCACTTTCCGATGAATATTCTATAAATTCGCACATTTTCACTGTGAAATTCCAAAATAAATGATTTCTCTGGATTTGGCCAATTCTTTCCCCCGACCAAAGACCTTTGGCTCCCTTCGCTTTTTTTTTTTGATTTCTTGCTCTGTGATTCTGGAGTGTACCTGGAAAGAGAGAGACTTGCCATCTAACGATATGTTGTAATCAAAAAGAAAAAAAAAAAAAAAAGAACATCGGATCGTGATATCTTAACTGATCGTTCACCCGAGCTGTTTATGCTTTCGGCCAATTCATGTGTGCACGCTTGAGGGCAGAACGATGGGCGGCTTTTCTTCTTCGGTCGTTCAAGTGTGACCCCGCCGCGGATGGAACACCGTGTCGGAGATTTTCTAATTTTATTCAGTTAATAACTGAATGAATTATTGAAGACTTGGTGATTAACAACCGTTGGCCATGTTTTGCCTTGGGGTCTATTTGGCCAGGCGAATGTTGATAGCCCAAAGTAATTTTCTTAGAATTTTTGATTGTTTAATTACGTGCTTTTGTGTGGCTCGATGGTTGATGGGTTAGTTGATCTGAATGCAGTAATGAAGCGTGGATTGAACTTACAATTGTTCTTATCATAGAAAATATACAAACAGGAGTCCAAGGATACCTTTAGCTCATTTGGCCAAAGCATCCATTAACGCGTTTGATCAGAACTAATAGTTGTATTTAGTACAAATCATGGTAACAGAGGGTCGATGAACTAGGATCGAGGATCGACTTTATTATTCAAGTCAGGTTCAGATATATCACTATTTTGCTGAACCATTACTTACGCATATGGTGGAGGGAATTTATCTCCCTTGGGACTTTATTTCGCATCTCAAGGGAAATTAATCCACTCTTCTAATTATTTCCTTCTGAATATTTATGTATAAATCTCATGCGTTATTTAAAATTTTTCATTCCTCACATAAAATGGGAATCATTGCTCATATTGTGAGTGGATTTACTACCCACCAGTTCCGATGATCAGTGGTTCTACTGAGAGTGAGGGAAGAGGCTTTATTCCGAGGCAACGCCAAAAGAATAGTACACTATATTACAACCATTCGTAAGAAGCTAGACAGTGCAATACAGATCCAGGACAATGGGAATTTTTGTCACTGTGGAGGTTTTTCCTTTTTGTTTTCTTTGCATTTGTTATAGATACTGTGCAAGTGGATGCAATATTTTGTCATATTGTACATAGTATAACTCGAGTCGTTAGGGCGCTCTCTCTCTTGTAAACTTGGTTTTAGAAAACCCGGATAGTATTGAATGTTAAGAATCCCTTGATTGGTCGATAATTTGAGTTAAGTGTTAAGTGTAGCCACTCCCAAGTCCTATTTTTCACCTACGATTCACCATTTTATAGGGCTCCTGCTGACTGGTCTCCTATTCATTAAAAGTTCCACTTAAAGCGATGAACCGAGATTACTGTGTTGTCTGTGTAGATAGACGGCATTATGGAAACGCGTTTAAAGCTTTTCAAAGAATGGTTTTTGTGACAGAAAGTAAACGGCGCAAAGGGCGAAATTTCGACCATAAGACCAATAGACGGATCAAGCCGAAAGGCGCCTACAAGAACTGAATTAAATGACTTAAGCACAATTGTTTACGAGTGCCAATACTGGGGCCTGATTTTTAGAACAAAATCAAAAATACGATCATTTTCAGTTGATGGGATTCAGGAAGAATCAGACAATTTAGAAACAATCAGAACGAAGGACATCCTCTGTGGTGTCATAGATAAAATCGGTAGACATCCACAACAAGTCACCAGAAGACCGAGGTACTTATGTACGTTCCTCTTCCTTTGGAATCTGGGAACTTGGTTACTTCTGAGGAATACAAATGTTAAAAGCAGATCGTGATAGTAGTCGCTTAGAGCATGACAGTCATGGTAGTCACTTTCCTCGCAAATGCGGACCTGTGACAGGATACAATTTACTTCGAAAGGGACACTTAAAGGGAATCACTCGAAGATGCAACCAGGAGGTAGTCGACGCAACAAGACATGTTGGCATCACACGGAAGTCCAGTCATCAAAATCAATGTTAGTCGATAGCTTCCTGTTTTGCATCGAATTTTCTAAAGAAAATTTACCGACACGAAAAAATGGAAACGAAATCGAAAATCGTTCTCAGTATTTTTAGCGCTTCCGGAAAAAGTCAGAGTCAGGGAAAATTGGAATTTTAAAGAGGGATCTTGAAGCTTAAATTTTTTGTTGAAGACGTAAACTGTGTCCACATCAGCTTTCTGATACTTTTCCTTTTTAAATTAAGGATGTCCGTGTCAGAATAAGTCAAGATCAGTATTCTCAGTCATTATTCTGGTCCTAAAAATGCGTTCCTAACCAATGATCAGCTTGATCTATTAAAAGTTCACCTACGTATGTAGTAAGTACTAAATTTGGGTTCTTATATTATCAACAGATGCCCCACGAGCAGTGAAAGTTCCTCCTGGATGAAGAACCTTATCTTAGAGATCTAAGGTGTGTCATATATAGATGTGAATAAATCGGTCAGCATCATGCCTGTAACGCGAAGTTTCTTAAAGAAAGGCAAAATCTTACTTCAAATATAAGTGGTCCATCAGTTGTTATCGGCAACAGAGAACACAGAGGGGTTTGAAATGGTTTTGCTCCTAGCAGACCTACATTTTGGGAACGGATAGTAGAGGACGAGCAAGAAATCAGTCAGGGCAGTCATATGCATTCTCAGATGTTTGTCAGACGCACAGGAGAAGTGGTGTCGTGAAGGAACGCTAGCAGCACGCTTACAAACATTCCACGACGCGACGTCCAATGTAAGGAAAATAGTTCTCCTTTCTGGTCGATAGATGTGTTTCTGAAGAATCTTCCCTTGATAGTAGTTGTGTACGTATCGTCGATGTATGAAAATGACATGAGTTTAGAATACATGACCCATGTCATAAGGATCATTTCTTCTTTCGTTGTATTTGTTTTGATTTTGCCTTCATCTGATTAAGAAACTGTTATCGTGTAGGACGAATTTTATGGGACAGTCCTTACGCCGCGACACGGTTTGCAAGGGATTCTATGGAAAGGCCTGGTACGGCAGAAGACGGGACTGGTGAGGTGATGATTCCTTTTGATAAGGATACTTGGCAGATTGTCAAGAAGAACTCTCGTTATTGTACATCTTTGGGTAGATAGACGTATGGCTTGACTAGTAGTCAAAAGGTTTGGCATCACTTATCTTCCAGACATTTCCAACAGTGCAAGGTTAGAGATGTTGGTTGAGTGGAGAGCGTAGTAGCTTGAGGTGGTGCTGGCATATTTAGGTCGAAGGTTGGATAAAGCAATTTTAGGAGAATTCATTAGATCCTGGAGTGGCCTGGGCTTGAGTTTAGGACAACCAGCAAGAAATCGATTGAAGGAAACATGTGGTACTACTCTGTTGCTGATGATATATTGGTTGCATCAACTGAGGGAGAAGAAATCCTGAATCTAAGAAAGGAGCTCTGTCAATGTAAGAGGTCTTGCACTCTGGACAAGACTAATTCGGTCTCAGAGCCTTGAGAATTTAAAATGCATTTTAACCAGGAGACCGAATCACATTGGATTGTCCTGAGGTCTTGTGATGTACACATTGGGTTGCTGTAGACGAGCCCAGACGAGCAGTGTTCTCGATTTCTGACTGGAGTGTCTCCTTTTTTGAACGTTGTTGTCATTCATACTTAGACCTGTGTAAGCTAGCGAAAAACGCTCCCTGTAAAGTTAAAACTCTATTTATCTCCAATGCCTCCTTAGGGCTATTCATGGACCACAGAACAGCAATGTACCAATGTATACATTCCTTTGGGTGTAAGGCAGACATATCATGACCACTTGCGCCACAAGGTCTGACGATTCTCACACCTCTGTGTAATCCGATGAATAAAACGCGCACACATCGAAATCTTAATATTTATTCGATGAACTTAATACATATATACAAACAATCTTATGGTTTAGGATGAGCAAATAGGTTTCTACTGAGGCAGTGGATTGCCAGTGGTTGAGGAATCCTCTGAGCCCATGTGCAGTATCGTGGGCGGTGCGTTTGCCTTTGTCTCTGATGAGCTATCAGTGGTGATGTCCATGGCAATTGTGCGCTCAGGGGTTATTGATGTAATCTTACTCTCCGGTCTCTCGTCGAAGTCCATTCGTAGTTGCCGTCCAGCTTTGAGATAAAATCTTCCCTTATTCAGGACATCGACGTATGGCTTCATTCCACCAATGTGAAGGTAACGATTGGGCGTCGCGTGCCTAGCCATAGCATCATCAGCTGTGTCATCGTCACCGACTACAATAAACTGCTGCTCCCCGTCCCCGGTTTCGTCGTCATCTTCTTCAGCATTGGATTCCGTTTCAGGAGTCTCAGCTGGCTCGATGGTTGATGGTTGAACGTTGTCTGCTTCGTCGGTCTGAAGGGGGCGTTTTCGTATTCCCCCCAACAGACTGTCTTCTAGTGGCGTTCTTGATGGCGGAATTTCTGGAACTCGGAAGATCTCTCTGATGCTCTGGTCTGTCAGTAGAGACACGATTTGACTGTTTTGTGGACGAGTTTTGAGTGGGCGCCTCAAGCGCTTTCTTTGAGGTGTCGACGTAGTTTGTGGTTGCTGTTGTCCAGGCCGTCTTCGGCGATTTGAGTTTTGCTGCGGGATGTTCACTATGAAAGGTGCTTGCTGGACACCTTGAGAGTTCTCTTGCTGTGGGGTTGGAATTCCAAGTTGCGACCATGGAATGGTGATGTATTGGTTTGGCTTCTGCAGTCCGTTCTGTGATGATTGTGGTATCGGAATGACGATTTGGTTGGCCGTGTCTGGCTTGGCGAGCTTCTTCTTCTTCTGCTTCTGTCCAGCAGTCGATGCTTGTGGATTGCGAAGCGGAACGAACTGGAAGGTGTTCTGATTGGTCGATGGACGTCTTCGGCGCTTTACTTGTTGTGGCTGCTGCTGCTGCTGTTTGGAGGGACGGTTCTGAACCAACTGTATAACCTGTCCGTTTTGAACAATCCTCACTGGCCTATAGCCAGGACTGGCTGCCTGATTGCCAATGTTTTGCTGCTTATTGCTGGTGGAGTAGGGACGTTGAGCTAACTGCCTGAAGCGGTTAAGTAAAGTTTGCTGTTGCTGCTGGCGTGCAGAGTCCTTGTTCAGTTGATCATAGTCATAATCTTCATCATCGTCATCGTCGCTGTAGTAGTCCTCGGTATCGTCTTCGTCGTAATCATAGCCACGTCTATTGTTGGTCGGTCGCTTTGACTTCTTCTTAGAGTTCTTCCGTTTCTTGACTGGTTCCTCTTCCTCTTCATCATCTTCCGCTTCTCCCTCTTCATCATCGTCGTCGTCACGGTTACTTGAATAGCGATTTGAATTGGAGCTCTCCTCGTCCCCCTGTTCATCGTCGCCATCGTCATAATCTTCCTCATCATCCTCGTCGTACTCATCGTCATCATCATCCGCGTCGTCATCGACCGCAGGCCTCAGCCGGTTGGCTTGAGATTCCTTGTGGTCCGCGATGGATATCAGTGGCTTCCTCTTTTCTTGATTGCCCTGAAATCGGACAATCACTTCCGGTGGCCTTGTGGTGGTGCTGGTGGTTTGTGGAACCAGCCGGTTATTAAGCCAACCAGTCAGTGAATTCGCCGCAGACCCAAGACTCTGTCCAGCATTGAACCAAAGGTTCGAAAATGGTGGAGCCGGTGTTGACTCAGTGTTGTTCTCCGCTTTTCCCAATCCAGGTGCCTCACCCTCCTCCCCTTCGGCCATTTGAGGGCTTAGTGGCACCTGAACTTTGAACGCTGCGATCGGCGCCGAAAACAGGTCGGTGACCGGCTCCCTCACGGGTGGTGCCATGGTAGTATTCAACTCCACTGGCGATTCTTTAAGAGAACATCAAAGTAATAACAGAAAGGTATTGAATAAATGTTTAGCATACCACTGGCGGTTCCATTGAACTTATTGGCAGTGCCTTCACCCACGGCCAGCACAGTCATCCCAGCTAGTATCGTTAGCCACAGCATTCTGTGCGGCAGCGTACTTGTCGATCGTCGTCGGTATCGCATGAGACGTTCTTCTATTGATGATGTGACTTCTGACATTCGACACTGTTTACCAACTGGTTGGCCAGATGCGGCATCAAGAGCTTTTTATCGCTCAGGCAACCGAGTTGCGTCGGTCGGGTCAACGGATGGTTAATTATGTTGCTTTGGCTCTCCAGGGCACAAGTGAGATGTAAAAGGTGAGGAACCACCATTTCGGTCTGAGGAAACGCGAATTCTCGTTAGACTCGGATTGATTGGATCGAAAGGTGGTGAGGTGAGTTTTTGCTCTCAGAATCCTGAGTTTCTCATGGGCTTTCTTCGAATTGTGTGGGCATGGGCAGAGGGCAAAAAAAAGAGAAGCCAAGATTTATTGACCAGAATTTCACCGGAAGGGTGACATAGTTTAGTGGCAGAATAAATCATGATAACGTGGCGCTGGTATTATCTTTGCTTCGCCCGAGGTGCTGCTATAAATCATAATTAATTTTTGTTTTGAAATACAGGCAGTGACCTAATAAGTGTGAAATTTTTTTTTTGCCAATAAAAATGGGTCAAGAAAGAGAATGATCGAAATTAGAAGATTGTGTTGGGGTTTCGTTTTAGTTTGGTGTTTTTTGCTTGGCTAACATCAAGATTGGATTTTTAATGGAAAGCAAACATACAATAGCCAGGCGGCACTCGACGTGGGGCGCTTTGTTTGGGTAATTCACGTGCGGATGGCTGGGATCTATGAATAGATTGTGTTTTCTCCAGTTTTTGGAGTTCTTTTACTTATATTCCTCGGAGGCAAGTGATAGACGACGATTAAGACGTAAATCTATTCCAGCCACACGTTCTATTGCCATGAAAGCCGAAATCTTTTTGCCTAGTTCATGCATTCAGCAGTCATTTTGGAAGAAAGTTTTTATATCCTTTTTTTCAATTTTTTACAAAGTTTTTCAAAATGTCTCCGCTTTAACCGGAGTGTTGGATTGGTATCTGAGCATTTGACCAATTTCAGCAACGGTTATGTGGAAAGTATTGGTCAGTCTACGGAATTGATCGCTTTATAAGCGAATATTGGTTCTCTTGGGGCTTAGGTAGGCGAATTCGAAGAAATTCTGGGTTAAATATCAGAAATATGTAAAAATATTCAGAAAAAAACCGAAATGTGTAGCAAAACGTAGATTGGCTTACAGGCAGGTAGGTCAGTTGTAACATAAGACACCGCAGATGGGCTTATTTTAATTTCTAATTTTCACTAATTTAGAGAATAGACACAGAAGTTCCCGTTGACAATTATATTAATTTCAGATTAAAACAAATAAAATACAAATTGGCGGTTCGCTGAGGCTGTCGAAAAGAGTTCTCCTAGATATAACTTTCTTCGAAATGACAGAGCTTGGCAGGTGGATCGAAGTCTCTTGCTCATTCACAAAGTTTCTCCAAAAATCGTTTGCGAGAAGACCCTTAGGTGTCCTGTGCTAAAGAACGATTTCTTTGGCCTTATTGGACTACTGGAGCGCTTCAGATCAAGCTGTTTCGTGATAGAGAATGTGATCGACCACGTTTACCACGATTTGTTAAATTAAGAGTTTACACGTAGTGAGAGGAATGTTGAGATTCTTCTTCCCCATGAGTCATGTCTGACAAGTTCGTCGGATATGGAATTTCCTGAAATATCCCTTCGAGTTATGCTGCCATCTCGTTAGGATACCTATGTATATGCGGTAATTAAGGGCCGGTTCGGAATGACGGTAAAAATTATGATATCCCCAGCAGATAACACATTGTACATTAGCCACGACAAGGCCTCCTTAATCGCAATTTTTCCGACTGGAGCACGCTTCAAAAAGGCGGAAGGAAATCTTACAGTTTCGATGTCGGACTCATTTGTATATAAGCAAACGAACCAAGAGCCAGTACACCTCTCTCCTAGGAGGCGATGTCCTTTGACTGTAAGTTTATTTTATGAAAACTTTGGTTCTCCATTTGGATTATTTAGGAGTATAGTGATTCATGTCCTATGGATGTGTATTTTGCATTTTGCATTTGTTTTCTTCACAAATGTCAAAGTAGAATTGACATTTGCCGCCATTTGCAAAAAGTAAAGCATCGAAAGGGTGATGACTTTTGCGCCACTTTGTATATGTTTCGAAACTTTTTGTTAAATATGACCTTGGGAAGGACATAATCAGTGTCGTTTGGGACGCATTCTGATCCGGACCGGTTGTCAGACTGATCCATAAAAGAATTGCTTTCAAGTGAATGGGCATGGTTGGTGCCATATGTTCGGCGTAGATGTCAGAGTTTAACGGAGAAATGTGGTAGGCCATCTGTTTCCATACACATACATATACCCAAACTAACCGAAATATCAAATTTAATCAACATTTTTAGACCCTTTTGCGGCTTTAAGTAGAGTACCCTTAATTCTGATTTCGCCTCGAATTGTGACCCCATATACTCCAGACATGAAGTTTGAGCTGTTCAGACAGAATTGGACCACTTTTTTGAACTTCTCTACCATAGCAATGTCAAGATTGAATTATATCTTCAGTTCGAAAATACTAGGCCTATAGGTATAGGGCCAAGTTAAAATGGAAAGTATAGTCTTTGTATATGTGACTGCAGAGTAACAGCAAAGAGAGAGGAATCTAGAATTACAAGAAGCATTGTAAGTAGAACTCACAAGGTTACACAAGGTCCCTGGACACGAAGTTATTCCAGGCAATGAGAAGGCTGACGAACTGGCAAGAAGAGGCTCTGAATCTACGTCACAACAGGTAGACACCTCGGTGTTCATCCCGCCTTGCACATTGAAGCAAAAGGCATGGATCTTGGCCAGAAGTGAGGCCAATAGTAGATGGTCCGCCCTGGACGCCTGTATGGTCAGCAGAAGCCTATGGCCTTGCTTTGACAAGAGTAGGACCGACCGAATTATGCTAAAGGATAGGAAGTCTCTTTCCGTCCTTATAGGAATTATTACGGGGCACACATGAGAAAGTTAAGACTCACGGATGAAGATCTATGTCGGGGATGTGGAGACGAGGAAGCTAATGTCTGAAGCTCTGTCACTGCCCTGGGCTTATCCACCTTAGATTCAAATTTCTAGGGCGACACTTTTTCCGTGACCTCGAAGAATTAGCGAACAGACCAATAAATGAAATTTCTAGGTTCATCAAATCAACGGCATGGTTTGGTGATCCACAAGATACTAATCAGCACTAGGGTTTACCAAGGGCAAGGGACTTTTTCTCCTTTGGGTATCACAATGGGTTTGTATTGACGTGGCGACGTGTTCTAGTCGCCGACCCACATACCTAACCTAACCTAAAGTAAGTAGAACTCAAAGATTTAATTAAACTTTTGTAAAATTTTACAGATTTCTTCATTACCGCAGATATTTCTTGCTTAATTGTTTCAGATCAGAGAAGGAAGTGATACCGGAAGCCGTGGTAATGTCTTTGAGGCTAGTCCGAGGAAAGGCGGGACATGAGCCCGTCACATAAACCATGTTCATCAGTTTCAGTGCCCTTGAGGCATTTTCTTGAGGTGATACTCGAAAGGGCAATGCCCACATAAAAAGTTTGTCAAGATCTTAGCGTTGAATATGGTCATTGCTAGACTCCCTTTTTTTTCTTAGAATCACTTGGTTAATTTATTCATCAATTCAATAGCTTTATTAAAATGATTAAAATGTTCTTACATTGCCTTGAATTTTCCGTGGCACAATAATGAAGAAATAATTTCGGTGGAAATTGTATTGAAATTCCCAGGAAAAAGTTTTCACGATATCTATCTTTACCGTGGGATTTTCTTTTATTTGTTGGAAATGGGAAAAATTTTCCGGAGAAATTTAATTCACGATAATCCCGAATATTAATGTTTGAGACAATGGTAATATCTTGGGCTTACGAACAAGTCCCAGTTCATTGCGATATAAGTAACTCCCCAACGGAGTTATAGGTTTATGTCCCACACCATCGGGTATAAGTCCAGAAATTGCTTGTCGAAAATGGATTAAGTAAGTTCCAATTTTTTGGAATTTAGTAAGCACACGCGTATATATATTCATTGGTGGGACATAAGGCCACACACTTGTGTGTGTTTTGATCTCATTATGAAACTATCAAAACCCTTTAAAAAATTACAAAGTTTATACAGTTAACTGAAGGAGTCTTGAAAATTTTGAGATTCTTGAGATTTTGTTTTCGAAATTTCTGTAGTTTCTAGATTTTGTCCCATTCGAGATTCATTGAACTGTTTCCAAGATTTTGTTCATTCTACATGTTACTAGTTCTACCTAATGGGAAGATTCTGACCGCAGTTGCTGTCACCAGGGGTGTGGCGTTAAAGTTCTCTGGAATAAGGCTGGGAATATTGTATTTGTTTTTGGAGACCATCCTTATCGCAATCAGTATCAATAGCGAAGAGGATTTAGCTATGTTCGTCCGTATGACACCCTTTTTTTGAAACCTAAATTTGAACCCATGACGATTTCATTTGCAAAATATGGCCGGGTGAAAGTATAGTATGCCCAATGATGAGGCCATTGCCTCGAAATAGATAAACCTATTGGCAACAAGCTGATCTATCCGTATCAGTGTGGTTCTAGCACAGATTTTGGAAAAAACCAAGAAATTTTAAATTGTTACTCACCACGTCATCTGTCTAGTTTTAGCACGCGGGTCCATCAAGGTCGGGAATGACATCACGAAGACCCTTGATGTGTAAAAAGGCTTTAAACAAAGCGATGGCTTATATTTCTTTTACATCCTTCTTGAAGGAACTGTGCAGAACTCACACGCCAACATCAGAGGGACATTTTTTTTAAAGTCCGTGCGTTTTTTTTGCATTGGAAGAACAAAACGTGACGTCAGTAGTGCTTTTTTGACCATTGAAACGGAAGCAACCAAAATGGGCCTAACCGAATGAGGTCCAAACGTTGTAAAAAAAAAAGGATAAAAAATATCTCGAACAGAACGTCACTTTGACATAGTGAAGGACCTTGTCTACCCTGGAACCAGAAAAATAACAGCGACGCTGAGATCAAGAGAAGATTACTGCTTGCCAATCGATGATTCTTTGGGTTGAGAAGGCTATTGTGCAGCAAAAAACATCCTCTATGGACTCTTGAGAAGGAAAAGCAGTACAAATTTTCAAAACTCGCCCCCTGTCTTGCGTATTTTTCATAACTTCGCATTATTAAGACATCTTAACTAGATTTCAAATTGACTAAAATTCGCCTGTATTTCATATCATATTTGGTCACGCCCACTTTTAGCATTTTTTTCTAATTTCTTTTCCAGGAGTATATAGATTCGGAAACAATCCGGAAATTTGAAAAAAAATGTATTACAAGCCTGTACAAGTTTTGGAGAACATATTCGTTAACTTCGTTGCCTCACAGTTTGAACCAAACACTCATTGTCTGTTTGCAGCAACTTCAGTCCAGTGGCATATTGTGTGAGTTTCCAAAGCTTCACCTCTCTCCACTCATTAAGAGGATAAGTCTCCTCCTGCATGACAAACATGCAAGACATCTTCTGAAAGTGATTCACGGTTTTTTGTGCGGCAAAACCGATGACTCAAAGCAACAAGAATCTACATATGTACATATGAACGTAGACACAATACCATACCTCCCAAGCCAAGCTGGTAAACTATTTTCCAATTAAAACCCGGCGTATTGACAACTGCAAGATCGAGTACCGATAGATATTCCCATAAAAACCAAAAGTATTTGTTTGTTGGAAATAATTAAACTTGTCAAAACATCGCACGTGCCCACCACCAGCGTTTCAAGCAGAAGAACGCATACCGGAGATGCCAGTGAATTTGTCTCCTATTACCGTTCACCCGCTCTAATTTGATCTACAACTTCACCATTTACCACCATTCAACCTAGAAACTGTACAAAAGTATAAATTCTTTCGCCCGAAAGAATTTCCTAATTAAATTTAGAACTTTTCATCCCTCTGTCACACAGCACACAGCAGTCAGGATCCAGGAATCAGTTGGAAGTTCCCGTAAGACGAGAACACATTACTATGGATGCTGGATGGTTATACCTAAAAAAAAAAAAAAAAAAAGAAGCAACATTTGCCAAATATCTCAGATACTTCGCAGACGTAATCTGGGAATTCCATTCCGCCGCCGTGTACTTGCAATTTAACAAAGTGTCGCAGTGAAAAACAGCCAAGGACCAAGGACTAAACCGAATCCATGGGGGCGGCGCGGCGCGCGGCCTTGCGGTTGTCAGCAAAATTTTATAAGGTGCACATAACCAAGGTGGTAGTACGAAGAGTTATCTCATCCACCTGTGCAAATGGTTTTGCAAATTGAAAGCGTCACAATGCCAGACCACTGTATGTGGCCAATGATTCGCTGACAAGCACTTTGGGCACCGAGAATCCTTGAAAAAGAACAATTATCACATATTCGAGAAAAACCCAAACAAGTCCTGTACTTAAGCGACTTCAGACTGCATCTAATTAGTATCCTTTGAAATGGTACACAGCATGTAGTCTCAGATTTGTATCTGGCCCGGATGAGTGGATACCACGAGTGCTGAGCGAGTGTGCAACGGATAACGCTTAAGCTACCCAAAAACCCAAACCACCTGAAGCCAGGATGCTTCTGAATTTCCAGCTGTTGTGGTGAATGTTTGTCATTTAACGCTCGCTCACCTTGGAGCAAGGTATTATTCGGAATGGAAAATGTGCGGTGATTAAAACGGCGGATGCATGCTTGTGTGTGGACTTAACGGTGAGCTCTTATTCGAATTTATTGCCAGAATGGGGGATGTTCTTATATTTGTCATGCTTTATTGCCGGCATCAATCCCACTTGCTCGTTAGAAATTATTTATGTGGCTTCTTATCATTTGTACATAGCTACTCGTGCATGGTGGGCTGTTAAACAAACAATCATAAGTGATAACGACGTCTGGTAATTTTTTATTGATAAGAATTTGCTGTACTTGCAGGGGAAAACATAATTCGACTGGGCGTGGTACAATCCCGTGTTTGTGTGGGTATAACACCTTTCAAGGCTCATAAATGTGAACTCAATGGTGATAAACCCCAAAGTTTATGGTTTACAGGGAGGTTCAGACTGGCAAATCGGCATGCGCTCACTCTCAGGGCCATTTCAAAGATTTGATGACGAATTTGATCAGTGTGAAGCCCTCTAGTGAAGTCTTACTATGAAAAGCCCAGCTTATCGTCTAATATTATATAATAGTAAGTTTGCTGTCTATGATAGGGTTGCCACTTCTCCCGACGTTTCGCGTTTTCTTCTATTATTTTTTCGTTTTCCAGTTACTTTCATAACTCCTGATTTCCCAATATTTACATTTCTATATTTATTTTTAATTAACCGCTTAAATAAATAAAATAAAAAACGAATCCGTATCCTATTGTAATTAAACAAGTGATTTGGCATCACCCTTATCAATCTGACAGCCACGATATGGCATAGACTTTAGCGGTTTGACGTTTAAAGCCTTCAAATACTTTTGTAGACGAAATAAAGAATGATTTAGGTGTGAAATTTACCAAGATGAAGTGTTTAGATACGAACCACGCTTCGCATTCTAGTCGGCTATTTTGGACATGTGTGAAAGGCAGTTAATAATAAAGATTCTTTAATGAGGATAGCGTTACCTGTCAATATAAGGATTACATCACTGGTAGCTTTCGCCGAAACAGTGCGAAAAATGTTCGTAAGACTGGTTCTCTGATTGATAACTGAACATATTCCCGTTTGTTCTGCACGCTTAACGGAAAATAATGCCGCTGTGGTCGAAAGTGTTCCCCTAGGAAGAGAAACTTAACGGGTGAAGATCTCAGCAACTGAAAATTAGTCGCCGGAGAATAGTTTTGCATAAAGATCTTATAGCAGCAATTTGACATCGTTGACATTTGTTTGTGAGATGTCACTAAAGATCAATGTTATGTGAACATTCCAGAGCCATTCAGACACTCCCAATATTGGTTAAGTTATTCGAAAGTAGAAGCCATCAAAAATGTATTAAGTTTTTGGGTTCAGAGAAAGTTTTGTTTTCATAGCCTTTTTAAAAAGAAACCAATAGATGGCCTACGCTTAATTTAACTCAATAAGACTTAAGAATACGGTATATTAATATTTATAAACTAATTTTGAAATACAATTGAATTACACCTCAAGGGTTTGGTCTCAAAAAGCCTGCGACAGCTTAAACGTCACAATTTGACAAACGGGCGGAGAGCTCTTTTGACGTTTGATCGAATCAAAATCAAGTGTCAAATCAAACAATGCTGCTTTTAAATAAAAACTATAGATTTCAATGAACTGTTTTCAAATACTTCGATTTTTAAATCCTTGATGTGCCCTGCCCTAATTTATATTGGGTTAAGCCTTAATACAACTTTCGGTTCCGTATTCAGAGTCTCTGGACAGAGTCACACTTCAAGTGGAGTAATCTCTTCATTTTGATTCTGGTTTTGCAAATTTTCGAGATGATTGAGACGTTTCCTTACTTGTCTGAAACTATATACTCTTTTCCCGGAAAAGATTATGCGAATCGAGATCTATGTATGATCAGATTTTGAGTGCCATAGGATGGTAGTGAGTTTGGGTAGGGAAACCACCCTTAGCTTAGTAGCTCCATATCTAAAGACTGATACAAGGAAGGGTATCGATAGTTTTTGGCCCTGAAGGACGCAGAAACAATTGTGATCCCTTCGCTTGGACGAAACCATTTAATATGATTCGCGTCTGCCAGATGGAATGGGAGCTTTAAAACGTATTTTACCGAGAAATAGTTGACAGCTGCATCCGCTACTTGGTTTCTTTAAGAATCTAGAGGTAGGACATTCCTTGTTGTTTGACAATTTTTACTCGTACATTGAAAAGCCTTCTAGTTTCGCGCCTGAGCAGTTTAAGAGCTTTGTTCTACCAATAGACATTGTTTTCATTTGCAAGCAAACGAATCTTGGCCTTCAAGGTCTAGACGTCAAGCTCAAACTACTAGTAGACTTGAGCAAGCACATTGGAGTCAACAAATATAAAAGACCTTTGTACCTGTAGCCTCACAAAGCAAAGGACGAAAGGACATACATATATCATCATTTAAAAAAAAAAAACTCTTTTACTGAAGGCATTTCTACATCTAAGTGCGAGAGAAAAACCAACTAGATTAGTATCCTGTCACCAGCATTGTGTGCAAAATAGTTTGCGGTGTAAAAAGTGGCTTCCTGCATTATACAACTTTATAATTGAAGCAATAAACAGAGGATGACAAGTAAAAATAAAAAAAGAACCATCCCTGTACCCACTTTATCTCAACTGTGAACAATATTTCCATGTCCAACTCTCTCCCGATTTATGACACAGTTCAGTTCAGTTTTTATTTATAACTACACGCAGGAGAGGAAACAATGTAACCCCAGAACAATATAATTGTTTAGAATTCATTTGTGGTGACCCGGAGTTATGGTTGCCGCATTGTTATCGAACCGCAGACAATTTGCCCGAACATGGCCATTGCAGGTGCCCGCCCTTCCCCTTGACACTGCTACGAGTATGCTCCGCATAGTCCATCCTCTCTGCCGCACCACGTATTCGTACAGCGGAGCGGAGGCAATAAAAGAAAACAATTAAAAGTTTTCCCCTTATCTACCTGATTTCGAATCATTTGATAATTTCCCTGCAGTACGGCTGAAGCATCACAATCCAAAGAAATCGCCTCAGATACCAATCGGATTATACGGCTACGACTACGACTACGACTGTAAGGATATTTCTTTATACAATCGGCTCTGGATTTATTCAAAACAAAAATGAAGTCATTGTAGGTTGGTCCTTATTTCGGTTCACCTGCGTAGCACGGCCTGCCCCTGTCCCTGTTGGCCATAAACGTCTGAGAGTTTGTTCTCATTGTGACAGTTTACATAAGGATAATGGCGTTGGGAAGTTGGAAAACTTTCCTTCCCCAGGAACAGGGGCCAACTTTCGTTTGGCTTACTCAGGGCTTCTGTTGAACTTGCCCGATGTAACACTCAAAACAATTCGTATCCTTTTGAATGAATCGCCATCATCTGTATAAAAACTTAATTAAAAGACGGCGCCGAATTACGCACCGGTTAAAGGAAGGGGGAGTCGTAGCCACGTAGACGCTATTCTTTAGAGGCATCGGGATGGGGAATAGATATTGCTTTGCTGGTGTCTCAATGGGAAGAGGAAAAAAACCGAAAGTCAGCCTAGTGGATGTTATTCGGGAATGTGATTCCTTCAAGGAAGGAGGAAATTTTCATTATGTGCGGATACGGTTTTGAGGTTTTCCGGGAAGAAGACACTCTGGCAGACATCTGCTGTTCTCCAGGTACGTGTTGTTCCGAAGTTTTGCATTGAAATTCCTTGAGCGCGCACGGTGTGCGACATCAAAAGCGGATTATGGTTTCAACTGGAAATGAAAATGTGCTTTTAAAACAACTCGTATCTGGAAATTAATTTGAATGTACCCACAATAATTACATTGATTCCGTTTCATGTTGTATGGTGTTTAGGGGATGTCCGAGGTTTCGGAAGTCCAGCAGACTAATGGCGTAGAATATTGCATTGCTTTGCCGTTCGCATGTAAGCGGTGGTATCTTTGATTAGTTTCTTGTGAACTCCATATCTGTGTAGGTTTGTCAGGGAATTCAGTATTCAAAGGCAGATGCAAACTTATTTCAATAAAGGACAATGAAATGGTCGTATAGCTTCATTCAGACCGCTCTCCACTTGCGAATACTTCTGCGTATTTCTGTGTATTTCTGTGTATTTCCTCAGGGGTGGACTGAAAGATTCCTCCTTTTATTTCTAGGACTCCAAGAGCACTTTCATCAGATTTTGACAAAGTTCGGTCTTCCACATACAGTAGGACGGAGATGATGATTAACGACGATCTTGGACTGGAACTAGTTCATCGACACATGGTTTCAAGATTACACTGCATAGGTTACTACCGCGAGGCATGCTTTCATCGGACCATATCTTACAGATGAACTAGTACATCTAACCTACCGAGTCATATCCTGCCGCTTTGTAAACCTCAATAATGTTTGCTTTATTTTCATTCCGAGATGTGGGTTGTCATTTTGAAATTATTTGGCTATCTGATGACATTTAGGTGTCAACAATGCTCTTTCCTTTTCATGCGCCGATTTTAGTACAGAATAGTTGAGCTGATGACCCAATCTAGTCCTTCTTTGCAGCACCGATTTGTAGGCAGCTATTTTGTCATCAATTGCTTTCTGCATTCAACTAGAGGTTTCTTGTAGATGCGGGACTTCAAAATAGTACAAGGTAGGGCAAAAGTAATGACATAATGTGAAATGACTGTCATTTTGTTAAAAAAAAGAGCTCTGTTTTCATAAAAAGTTTATTTGAAGGTCAACTAATAATCTACAAATGTCAACAACATAAATGTCAAAGCACAATGATATTTGACGGGATTTGCGATGTGATGGCACATCCACATTATGACATTACTTTTGGCCCACCTTAGGCGTTTTCATTTTTAGTTCGGAGCAGAGCTTTAGTTGTCAAAAAAAATTTCGTGTTTTCTTGTCACTTTCTTCGCGTCTCAGAGGGTGCTCAGAGCGCGCTCTATTACCTCGGGACGAATTCACTGAGCATTCTGAGCAAACTTTGAACAGCAAACTTCGGAGCACAGTCTGAACAGAGCACGCTAAGTGTGTTCAGGCTCTGTTCAGAGCTCAGCTCCAAACAAAAAAAGAAAAGCCCCTCTTGTAACTATAATTTCTGTTGGTTAACTAGTAGTACTGTCACTGGTCTTTTGGACTAGCTATTGCTAGGGGACTTCTTGAGACAATTGCAATGACATGAGCCTGCAGGGTATAGTCTACCAACGTTGAGCATTTTCACGCTAACAATTTTCGTCATTACATCATTACGTATTCGAATCTGGACCTTCGCTGTCATAAAAGTAAATCGAATATGAATGATTAAACATGCAATACGATTCCTGACCGATTTTGACGTTAAAATCTGCGAGGATGATCTTAACGTCACATCACGGGCTTTGCGAGATCATATTTCTTTTCAGGAAAACTGATGTTGTGGAAATTTCATCCTTATCGCTGGCGTTCTCATGTCTCGGAAGCTAAGAACTTTCCACAGACCAGACGCCAAAGAAACGATGTATTTGCTTACAGTAGCAGTTACCTAAAAAAATTCACCGGACACACAGTATATCCCATCTAACTCCTGGTTAAGTTCCCCCCTAATTCTTACCCAGCATGTGCTTCGTTTCGTGTTCGAATATTCCTCGTGCTTATTTGTAAATCGTTTTCCTTGATAAGTTTGCTGTGGTCGTCAGTCCTTTCCTCCGCTCACTGATTACTGCGTCGGACTTTTGAGCTGGAGGTTCGACTTTCGTATATCAGACAACACCAACAAGCTTTTCACGTCCCTACCTCTCAAGCACGTCTGACAAACGTCGAAGAGAAAACTGGCTTGTCATCCACTGCTTGTGACGAACAACGAACACCTGACGGTAGCACTTCGATCATGGTCGTGTTCAATACAAGACGTACATGGGATGCGTCCAGCAGTAAAAAAAAGTGTGATTGCTTTCACAAAAGGCTTTTTTAGTATCTTGGACATCCTGTACATACAAATGTAATGGCAATTCGAAATCCAACAATCCTTGTGAAGGGTATTTGCACAAAAAGGAGGTGTGGCGCCGAGTTTGACAATATGGCGCGGCCATATGCATTTCCAGAGTTTTGACAGCTGAGATCGAAATGGCGATGGAAAGCACCTGCATCGAGGAAGAAGATAGAATTAAAGAAAATAAAAAAGGATAATGTTGCAAGCCCTCTCGGGAAGCAGCATTCAAATAGAAAAAGAAATCTACTTTGTCTCTTCCCGTGCTAAACTCCTAAACTAAAATAAGCTTTTAGGTAAAGCATGTCCTTTGTGCAGCTAACTAAAGTCTTCGAGGATAATACCTGCAAATGACAGAACGTTACGTACACATGTACGTACTATTCATGAATTAACGCTTATTCTGAATTCACAAAAAAATACGAACAAGAAATCATCTACTTTTCTCCACACTAACATGAATCCACTACACTTTCTCATCAGATACCCAAAGCCAGAGCTAGATTCCCCGAACGCATTAAAACGGATATTCTACACACAAGCAATTTTCCTGTGACATTTCTATCCTCATTCAGCTGGGATAACAGTAACAAGCAGAATGGTGCACAAAAAATATCCTTTTTTTGGCGAACCCACTACATGTTGCATATAAAATATTCAGCCCGCGCCCGCCGTACAACGGTGGCAACAATGTACAACATCACAGTGTGGGTTTAATACGACATCACGTGATGTGTAATAATGTATTACTTGACACACGGGGTGTGGGGCGTACGGGCCAGTGGATGGATGATGCGATAAAAAGAGAAATACAGCTTCCCCTGCAGCAGGACGACAACGGCGACGACGAGCTATCGGTTCGTCCTTATAGATTTTGCATGAATGCATGAATTTTCGGTTGAATGGGACATCATGGTGCTCTGGCCCATTTTGCTCGTGGGATCCCTTTTCAGCGCTGGCAGCACCCTACCCAATTCCGGCTCAGAGTGTCATCGTAAATTATAAACTTTTCAATGTGAATGTGAGTGATGTCGTTTGCTGGCAGTGGAAGGATGCTTTAAGTTTACGCTGCCGTTGTCAAGGTGACCACCACGCAGTGTGGATTCCTCTCTCCCTTCGTCGTCGGTGACAGTGTGTCATCTCCAAGTCCCCCGACTCACTTTAAATAGATGAATTTAATTTTTTTTTTTTTTTTGGTTCTATTGTTCGGCAGCGGGCGATTAAAACGGTCAGCAACCCCAATCACTTTAATTTACATAATCATCCGTTGTCGTGGGATTAATGGTGTTATCAATATGCGTCTTTTGTATTAGCATTCAGCGATCTTCGGTGGTTCTTGGCCTCGTTACGCTGCCGGCGATATTCTAATGCAATTCTAAATTGCACCTATAAAACATCTTGGCAGACTTTGGAGACAGGCATTCGAGATATTAGTCCGGTGGTGGTCAGTTGAATCGAAATGATGTTAAAGACCTCCTTTGCAGTTTGCTGCTTGCTAGCTTTGGCATCGCACGGTAAGTGTATCGATGTACGGGCCGGATTTAGATACTTAGTAACGTGTTGAACTAATTTACAGCCAATTGCCGTAGTGTGCATTCGGGACTCGTGGAACGCAATTCCGATGTGGATCTGTTGGCTGAGGCCGCCAAGAACAGAATAAGAATTCAGCCCAACCAACAAGGGCGCGTATTTCCCAATCCCATTGTGGCCAAGAAGCTGTTGTTGCTGAAATTCAAGAAACTCATTCCGATTTCGTTGATTCTCTTGAGGTCGGAGAATGGAGGCGAGGCCGAGTTGGTTCCAGTGTATCAGAGCTCTTTGATTCCATCGAATGTGGAGTTCATCAGCACTCCCGGAGGTCTCAGCGGCCATGAGGACGTTCAGGCCATTGGCATACCATCTGATCTCGCCAATAAAAATGACATCGCTCAAGCCCTGCAGGTTGTAGCCGCATCCAACGACCCACAACCCGTTAAGGCCCCCAGTGAAGAGGATGAGCCCCTCGAAGTAAGTGAGGATGACGACCAGCAGGTTATTGTCGACACAGTCAAACCATCAGTACTCCGTTCATCGATAAACACAAAGGAAAGCAGTCCCTTCGAAGAGTCTTCCCTGTACTTGTACCCATACCAGGAGAACCGCGGTAACAAGCATGGTCGCCGAAACCTCAATCGTTACCATAACTAGTTTTATTTTTAAGGTGGATGTAATAAAGTAATTTATGCAAATAGTTTTCGAGTTTAAGAATTAATCGATAGCTTATTGGGACACATCCGGTTGAGAGATGTACGTAGGACAAGTAATTGTATTTAGGTATACGTCATCTGTTACGATACCGGTAACAATCTGTCAGTTGTCAATTTGTCATTTACGTCCGTGTCATAGTAAAGTTGTATCTAGAATGCAACATCAAATACGATCTTCAATCTGTCGATGAGCACCGATTAGACCAGTTTCCATGATCCAATAAATCTCAAGCAATTTCCCAAAACAAAATTTTCTAACTATGAAGTCGAGGATAGTAGAGAACATGTCCTTCCAGAAATTGAGGAAAAAAAGGTCTGGTTTGTACTAGTATTCTAGGCGCAGTTCAACAACACATCTAGCACTTGTATTTCTTATAAATATTTTTGGAGACAATGACACAACAATAGCTTTTTCTATTTGCCATCATAGGAGTACTAAGACAGGAAAATATTTGGAGCTAGTTGCTCGTTCCGTTCACGAAATTTAAGCCACCAGCCGACAGCTCATTATCATGGGTCACGCTGTATATAACAAATGCGTATTTATTGGGACTGACACCCCACGGTTTGACATATAGGGGTTCGCTAGTCAACATGACCCTAATGCTACGTTTGGTAATGGCCTCCATAATTGGTTTTAAGGTAACTCGCCTGTCTAGGATGACGGCGAAATACTGTACCTCATTGACATAGACTTGTTGGTTTCCTCGTACAACAAACATACGAGGTCTTGATTATGACCAGGATAAGTGTTCGAGATCCAGAAATCCTCACTAGGATACCCTACCGTTTGTGAATTCAAAGTAATGTTCTGCTCATTGTCGTTTAAAGCAATAAACTTTGAAACTTTGCCTGACAACCTCGAGCTAAACGTCAGAAAGGAACTCAGCTGAAACGTCATACTGTGAAAGAACTAAATGTCAAACTACTATCACTAAACAGAACTTAGATTGTACGTTGATCTGTTTCATTTTCATCGCATACACCTACATAGATTGTAGCTGATCATGAGGCAAGGCTTAATGTTTATCTCGGAAAATACTCGACGACTTTTTCCTGACAGGACACATTTAGGCTATGACGGGAACGTGTCAACTTGGACTTTATAGTGAGTCTTATATTGTGCAGCTGCCGCAGAACAATGGGTGCATCATTTCTGGCGTTTGGTCGGTTTTTTAATCGTAAATACTGTCAATTACAACGACTACTCTCTGCTTTTTCGCATGTGTGACAGCTACCAACTGCTTCATGAAGTGTACGATCTCTATCGACAGGGTTACGTCAGTGCTCTGCGAATAATTCAGAAACGATTGAAGCAGCCGTGGCAGGCTATTTCCTCTATTTTCTCGCAGCTTTGCTAATTGGTCGAAATCTTGAGAAACATTTGCAGATGATTTGAATGGAGACGCTTACTTATACTCGCCAGGGTCTCTTACTTACTTATTTAGTTGGCGCTACAGTCCGGGGTAAACTTGAGCCTCCATTAACATGCTTCTCCTGTTATCCCGGTCCTTAGCTAACTGCCTCCAGCTGTACACTCCAAGTCGATTAATGTCTCCTTTCACTTATTCCTCCGGGTTGGTGTCGACTACCCGACGAGCCGGATTATTTGTATTCATCTGCTCTGCATGTCCTAGCCATCTTAAACGACGAATGTGCAATTTGTTGACTAGGCTGTGTTGCTGTGTATTTTGTCGTTGAAACACTTCCTCCAAAACCCGTCAACTCAAATGGTACCAAAATCTATACGAGGGATTGTTCTTTCAAAGTGGCCGAGGATATCTTCATTTATTTTAGATAGAGTCAAAGCTTCAATGCCATAAAGCAGGACTGGGATGATCATGGTCTTATATAGAATCTCCTTAGTTTGTTCGAGATAGGGGCTCTAGTAGCCCAAAGAAACAGTGAATGGCGAAACTTGTCCCTCGTTTAATTTCTGCAGAGATGTGATTGTCAGAATTGACAGCACTACCGAGGTAGATAAAGCTGTTTATTACCTCGAAGTTATAACTATCGATTGTGATGTTCTGTCTAATTCGCCGCTGTCCCTTCTTGTTGACAGCATATACTTCGTTCTGTCCTCGTTTACCGCTAAAGTCATTTTGACAGCTTCCATTTCAAGACTAGCGAATGCACCAATGACAGCATACTGTGTTCTGCCAATTGTGTCAATGACGTATGATGTTAAAGAAATCAGCGCAATGACAGCGCGTCACCTTGTCTAAATCCTTTTTTGACATCACAGGTCTCCGTGAGTTCGTTACCGAGCTTGATGGAGCAGCGAGCGTTCTCTATCGTCATGATGCCTCTGTATAGATGCTGTGTCATATTCTGACTTGAAATGAATGAAACCATCACCTGGTTATCGATTTGGAGTTCTTGGGTTTTTTCAGTATCCGTCGAAGATTTGATTGTGGGTTTCCTCGCTTTGCTCGCACTAATAGAAGTCGATCAGAGCGTTGACGAAGGGTCTCAGGCGTTCAGACAGTATTACTTCGCTTTGGTCAGGTTCACGAAGATTTTGGGCATCATCCTCTATGATGAATGGTTCATTCTGCCTGACAGAGGGATGTTGGTCCTCGTCGCCGTTCGTGACGGCATCTGGGAACCTTACACTAAGTTTTATGCTTGACTTTGCCACCTGGGAGCCAACACAGTGGATCCGACAGGGCGCCAATGGACTTCAAAAATTTGTTGTTCATTTTTTTTTAAATTCCCCGAAGCAACTACCACTTCCCTTACAAGTATTTCATCTAAATAAATTAATATTAATTACATATACACAGGAACTTTTCGTATATTTCCATTTGAAAGAAAGAAGGACAGAGAGAAGGAAAAAAACAAAAGTTAAGATCTAGCAACTCGTGCAGTATATTACCTTTGGCCATGCTATATGCTGAAATAACCGATGAAGTATAGCTACACAAGGACGAAGGGTAGAGCAATATAATACGTGGAGGATTCCACCTCGAACAGATAACATTGTATTCAGGTTTTCCTGGAAAAGTTTTTGCCTAAAAACTTTGTTAATATTTCTTCCCGACTGCCTTGTTCTTCCGGTCGTATGCACCCGCTCACTGATAAAGAAACTTGTTACTCTATATTGTGCTCCCAGACGAGATTCTGTGGAACAAGAAAACAACCGACCGAACGATTCCAGGACAATGAATGAGATGCATAGGCTGAGCAAAAAACGAGGACGGAAATAATAATGCGGCGTTAATCGGAATATAAATTTCGTGTCCTTATCAGAAGCACGGGGGCGGGTTACGGGCTTAATGGTAATTGGGGGCTGCTTTGAGTGTTTTTTTGGTTGTTTTGCAGGACGTTGGCGGAAGCATCTTGTTGCATGTCAGCCATAGTAGGAGTAGTAGTAGGGAGGCAGTGGGAATGGTCGGCCGTAACCACGACCGCAGGGGAATGCGCCAATTTGCGGTGCACATGTTGGACAACATGGTCGTTGATAGTACCAGGGGTTGAATAGCGGCGGTGTGATCTGCACTCCCGGCGGCGGCATCGGCCGTGGCTGAGGAGGTGCTGGCAGCATTGGTGGCGCTAAAGGGGGCAGTGGTTGAGGTAACGGTTGTGGTGCAAAATTGCAGCATTGAGGGCAGCAATTCCTTTGATTGGTGGGTATATTAAAATTGCACTGATTGCAGCTGGTGTCGGTGAATAGCCCGGCGATGAGATTGAAAATCGTGTCAAACGTACGTGGCTCTGGGTTCGTCGGCAGAAGTTGTCTCTTCCTACGGAAACCTATAAACAAACGAAAACTTGCTACAGTCACGTACAATATAATCATGGTCAACCAGGGGTGCAGTGGTGCGTAAAACAAAACTCATCAACTCTGTGCGTAAAGGAAAGTTTTATTGTTCCCATAGTGCCCAAACAAAATTCTAATTTAGATTCTAACCGAAGGCGCCGGCCAGGCCGCCGCCGAAGAACTGCTGCTGGCCTAGTCTTCCTCCTCCGAATCCGCCTTGTGTGAGTGCGTTGGTGCCAACGTTATTAGAGTTTGCTGCGCCTTGTGCATTGGTGAAGGAGCCACCGGGTCCGAAGCCAGAAGATGACGACGCAGAAGCCGAGGCTGGGGCACCGTTGTTGGAGAAGCTTGAAGCCTGACTTGAGGCGTTGTTGGTTATTCTGCCATCGGGTCCTTTGACACTCTGAGTGTTAGCCCCGGCGAGAGCGCTATTTAAGGCGCCGCCAGGCCCTGTTATAGTTGATTGACTGTTGGCATCACTCTCGGATCCCTGGCGACCACCTTCATTGAACGTTGCGGTGTGAGTTTTAGCGGAATTGGCGGAGTTGCCAAACTGGGTTTGTTGGTTAACACTTGATCCACTGTTAGCCTCGTCCCTTTCGGAATTTGCAGTTTTGGTGTGACTAGTGTCGGCGTTCGAAGCAGTGGCTTGTGTCTTGTCCTTGTCGAAATTAAGTGACTGACTCTGGGCGGCGTTCTTATTGCCGGATCCTTGGGCAGTTTCATAGCTCTGTTGAGCTGTGTTGGATGCGCTAAGTTGACCAGATTTGCCGTCATTTGCTAGGTTCGATGCGATGCTTGAACCGGTATTGTCCGTGAAATGACCAAATTGGTTGACCACGTTTTGGTTCTGGGTATTGGCTCCGGCCTGCTGCTGGAATAGAGCATTTTGATTGTTGGCAAGTCCTTGTGCGTTGGCATTGTTATTAACGAACTGAGGTTGACCAACTTGGGGATGTCCGGGCTGAGGCTGGACCAATGGGCCTGGCTGGTTGCCGGCCGCTGGTTTACGTTGCGGTTTCTGTTGACGTCGGTGGCCCGGTCGATGTTGCTGTTGCTGTCCACCGCCCGGAAAGAATCCAGGATTTTGGTTAAATTGTTGACCCGGGAAGAAGAAGTCAGTCTGGCGGATAAATCGCTGGCCTGCGTACGAAGGTGCGCCTCCAGCATAACCCCCGGCATTTCCACTAGTGAATCCCTTCAGCACGGATCCTATGGCGCTGGACTTTGAGTGGGTTGCAGTGCTGGTTAGCTTTCCAAACTGCTCAGTTTGGCTGTCTGTGTTGCTGATGGAATTCACATTGGCTCCTGAGCCGACTGCTTGAACTTGCGCATTTGTGGCAGTTTGGCTAGCTGTTGGCTGTTGTCTGTTTCGGGAAAGGTCGATGTTTAACAATCCAAGACCCAACTCAACACCTCCGTCCTCGGAACGGTGCAAACCAAGTCCATTCTTTAGGTTGTCCTTTGAAAGACTACCTTCGATGCCAAGTTTCCCGATTTGGAGATTCTCCGTGAGTCCCCTCGATACTTGGCCATTGTTGATGGCTTTTGATCCAGTCAGCGTACTGGAAAGACCTAGTTTTCCAACGTTTAACCCTCTTGTAAGGGATGTGCTTCTGGCTGCATTTGTTGCACCGTTCTCACCTTGAGTGAGAGACTCCGACTTAACAATGCCTCCGTTTAAGCCGATCAATTTTCCGAGCTGTACATCTCGACTATAGGCTTCACTGTCAGCTGTTGAAACAGAACCTTGTTGAGGAGGCTGAGCTTGGTATTGTTGAGGCTGAGTCTGTTGAGCCTGGTACTGCTGAGGCTGATACTGTTGAGCCTGGTATTGCTGAGGCTGATACTGTTGAGACTGATACTGCTGAGGTTGATACTGTTGTCCTCTAAATCCTTGTTGATTTTGGCCACCAGGGAAGCCCAACACTCGTGCTAGGAACTGTGCGTCTCCTAAAAAAGGAAAACGAATTAATTGTTGTAAGCTTTTGTTTCTATTTAAGGATTATTCTATTAAATGTGTACATACGCAGGTAGTGAAAGCACTCAGCTCTCTATTCTTTCAGATCAAATGAAAATGTAAAGTTAAAAAGAACTGTTCAGCACAGTGAGTCGTCGTTCAGCAAAGGATCCTTTGAGCCTGGGGTAGGAGTTTTAGGATAGCAGAACCTACATTCTTTCCGTACCAGCATATCTGTATAGACTGTATCTAGCAAAGGATTCATTAAGCGGTGGTGGTTTTAATAATGGATTCTACAAACTTTTCTGTTGCCCCCATGATTGAAGGAGTGAAAATGCGTCTCCTTCCTCTGTTTGACATCATCCACGATCTTCTCGCGCAGATGCGTATAGTGAATCAAACTGATAAACTTGAATACCTTGGACAGTTAGATAATATGAAGGCTATGACAGTTGAAAATATTACCGTCATACAGGTACACCAACCATTAAAGAATGATGAAGCCTAGTAGTAAGCTTGGTGTTAAGCTTCAGGGAATTGCATGCTAATATCTTCAAAACTCTAGCACAAACCGCATGTCAGGTTAGACCTGATTGTAATATGTTTAGTGAAGTGCAACAATTTATTAACTAAATGATAAAAACATTAGCCTAAGCTTCAAAACGCACAATTTTGATGTAATTTTGCATGAAACATCAGCAAACATTCGAAGATATCGCTGTAATATCACAAAAACATTCCGTGCCACGCCCACTTCATAACGACTGCGTAGGAAAATGCATGGCGATGGGGATGGGTTGGGGATGGATAATCCAGATGGTTTATAGCCTTTCCATATGTTATTGGCTGTCATTGGCTTGTAAGACGACTCTCAAGCAAAAATAAGAAATTTCGTAAAATTTAAATATTGAACTCATTTTGTTCAGCGTGAAACTGGAGTACAAGATTCATGTACAACCTAATGTAGAAGATTTAAAATTTTAAAAACTATTAAAACTGTGTATAGTTCGTCTATATTTTCAAAAACCTTTGACTTTAAAAACGAAATAGCTCGAAATCTTCACGATTTCGAACTTTTTCAATGTACCCGTGTTTCACCAGAAACTTGTAGTTTGTTTTCCTGTTTTTGAAATTGCTGCTTCGGCGTTGTACTTTGAAACTGACGGATATTTTCTTTGAAATACCATATCATTTCTTGGAGGTTTCCATTATGGTAACGTTCATGTTCATATTTTGAATCCAAAGTTCATTACGAAAACACCGCACCAAGAATTGTTTCCTTCCATGTGGCATAACATTCATTTTCGACATGGTATTCACGACTAACAAGAATCATAGACTTGATTGGGGACAATTGGGATATATTCCTTTGGAAACTCAAAGGAGTTTGGAAACTAGAAATAGTTCTGAGATTGATTCCCATTTTCTTCTTAGAAACACAGAAAGACTGAGAAGGAGTTAACGTCTCCAGAAAAAGCGAAAGTTGACACGTATGTCGAACGTGTAGGTACGTCGATCGAAAAGATTGTAAAGACGGAAAGAAGTAACCATGAAATACTCAAAACTGGCATAGATATTCAAAGAAGGCTTACTCGAACCAGTACATCCCAACACAGGAGGCCTAATGGCCATGTCGTCAGTCCAGATCAAACTAAAACTAGGTTCAGTATTTTAATAACCTCTTGTTTGGAGCGCCAAACTAATGTTGATTCCAGAGATCCGACCTTTAATTCACAGGGAGGGGTAGTGTGTGTGTGTGTGTACTTGGGGCAACAGGTCGATGGGACCCAGGGCCTAGCTTCTCATAACCATTCGTGTTGTGTGTGATATATTCTTTACACGAATGGAGGGGGCCTACTGTTTAGAGGTGGGGCCGTGAAAAACTTTTTAGGTGTTCCGACTGGGACTCGAACCTCGAACCCCTTGCTCCATAGTCCAACGCACTAACCACTGAACCACGGCTCCCAAGGAGGAGTACACAGTTTAATCTCTTAGAATCAGTTTAGTTTGATCTAAACTAAATGTCTGGCCTTGCAGATATAGATTCAGTGAAGTATGTACTATAAATTCAAGCTGAACAAAGTATCTTAATGACTTAAATTGTCTTGCATGCTTGAGAGAGTTTTTTTTCTATAACTTTGGAGACTAAACCTAGCTCTTACACTGCTCTACATAGACTTCGGCTTGCAGTTTTTAATCAAGGATGTGTAGAGACTTATAATTGTCGAACCCACTTTTTGGATAGGAAATTATATAAACAGTTAACATCCAACCGAATCGGGTCTCAATAGTCGTATAGTGACAAACCCTGACCAAACGGTTGACTGTTGTTTTGATTTGCTTGACTTATACACATTTTACCCATAGCGTGGCTTAACATTTTCTTTTTGTTTTTAAAAACAAAAATTAAATCATGGTGATGACTACTTTTTTATATGCAAATTCGTTTTAAGACTGGTTTTGCGATCTGAATCAGTCAAGATCTTATAAAAATGTTAATTTAAATTCTTATGGATGAAATATTTGTTTTATCAAATTTAAAACATAATATTGTAAGCCTTGCTGGTTGAGACACAGGTTCTGGACAAACCTACAGTCACAGCCACTGCGACAATTTATTCAAAAATATGAAAGGTTTGTGTTGACTAACTGTCTGTCATGGGTGTTATCATGAGTACAAGTCTTGTTGTTTTAAATACATGGAAGGTGTTAAAGCCTTCACCAGGGTGGTAGTGAGTGTAACGTCTTACATGGAAGGTGTTAAAGCCTTCACCAGGGTGGAACCAGATAGCGTCCTTATCCGTCTCTGCACAAGCGGAAACACATCTCTTCCAGAAGATTCCTAGCTCAGCGTTTACATTGCAGTCACACACGCAGAGGGTGGCAGGGAACTTGTCCCACATTACCGCATGGCAGGGATGTGCTTATGAGAGGGAAGTCAGTCATAGCGTGCACCGTGGCAGAAGAAATTTTATCACCGTCTGACTGAACAAGTCTTGAAAGCAGCAAGTTGATGCCATAGCAAAAACGACACGTACCGAGTCACCAAGAGTTGATAGGAGTTTCTTCCGTTTACACTCGGTGAAGGATGCTTTTTCAGGACGGGGGAAGGTGTTTTAGACAATTTGAAGCCAACTTGTGTCTAAACTCCAGAGTTCCAGGTATGCAGGTTGAGTGTTTCTCAACTTACAGCGAAACTGGGAATAGTGATTGAAGGGACCTACAAAATGAAAGTTCTTTTTCCGGGGCTTGTTGGCCGAAAGATGAGTTGGGCATAGCAGGCAGTTAGAAGGACATGGTAGAAGGACTCAACAAATGAATGAATGTTAATACATATCAAGCTGAGTGAGTAGGTATCAAGTTGGCTTTCGCAAAGGTTATTTCATTATAGAGACCGTGGTCATGTAAACCTTATAATCGACTAGTGGTCATTTTGGCAGTATTTACAAACTTGCTTTGGGGTATACAACTTGGGAGTGGCCTAGAACTTTCAGAAAGCGTTGGAGAAACGCCAGATGACTTTTGTGTCTTAGTCTCCAGCCTATAACTGATAGTTAATGAGAAAGTTCATGCTATCGGCAACATTTTTAACGAAAACTATTCCAAAATGTACAATTTTAAAACATGGGTGACATACCTGTGCATATCCATTTCAGTCTGATATGCAGATTGCCTAATACGAATATAATGGAAATGGAAATGGCTTAAGGCTACCTAAAGGGCTGTTGCAGTTTGCAGTTCATTATATGTAACCCTTTCTTCGATAAGGATTGAATTAAACTTATGCCAAACATTGGTATTACTGTTGGCCGTGTTATGAAACATTTCGGACCACAGATGATACTGAAAGATACTCTTGTATAGAAGTAAACTCAAGAAACTTTGTGGCAAATGGAGATGGAAATGCAATTAACAAGGAAAGGAGGACACATTTTTTGTGATGTGTCCAATCCTAATGGAGTTAAGAAAATTCTACTAAAACATACAGTAGGGTAGTGAGTGTAACGTCTTACACACTGGTAAAGTTTTTACGTGAAGTTTGTGGAGTACAACAGGGGTACATGCTGTCAACGCAGTTGCTTTTGGTGGTTATCAGCGATTCACTGACGTCATAAAACCCAGAAACTACATCCTGAGTAGTGCTATATTGCAGCCGTAGTTAAAAGTTAGTGAAACATATCTCCAATACACAACTTTACCAAAGAACAAGCCAATTACCTTACGACATCTCTATACAAAGGAGAAACTGACAGGAAATTGAACGCACCAAGATCAAGTGGAATCCGCTCACCCATCCAGGCAGCATTACGTAAAGTCTTAGGTAAACGTGGCGGAAAGCAGTTGAGGTGGCATCAAGTTTTTGGGACTGACGCTCTGATGTCTTGAGTCCCTCTAGGTTTGGAAGGATTTAAGTAACTGCCATCAATTGAAAACAAGATCACTTAAATAATCTCTACCGCTCCACGAGAGAATGCCTCGCGTTGAAGCCACTTTTCGCATAGGTCGGGCTTTCGAAATTGGTCGTCGAAAGTTTCTGGCTTATTGTCATAGACTCCAAAGATAAATATCTAGAAAAGTCAAATCACATGAATAAGGCGTCCAATTGACGAATCCATTTCCGGAGACAACATGATCACCGAACCTTGATGGTTTGGACTGTGTGGTGTGTGGAACCGATTTGTTAAACCCACATATGCCAAGGAGTATGGGAGCAATGAGTGTTCCAGAACGAAACGCGCACCAAGATGTGGTTTTTGTGGATAAGAGTCTATCTTGCACTAATGCCACAATTTTGCTTACTAAGAATGTTGAGCCAGAAACGGAGCATCAGAGCTACACTTAGTTTAGGGTCAACAGGTTAGCTTCATATTCTAAATAAGACCTTCAGAAATACCATAGAATACATTCATAGATACTTCGAAAGTGCAAGTGTTCAAAGTTCGAAGGCTTGAAAGATTAAAATGTTCATCCGAAGGGTTGTGTAAGCATGACTAGAGGTAAGCCTCGAAGTAAGACTTCACCAGATCCTTGCAACACCAAACTAATGACAAGTTTTCATCTCTATCACTAACAAACAAATGCCAGTACCTAAAGGGGAAAATCCCCATAAGCACATATCCGCGTACGTATTTGTACGTAATTTCGCAGAAAACCAATGTCAAATTATTTCAAGTACATTGTACACTTGACCCCTAAAATATTTGTAAACTTGGGTATGTTCCAAGATTGTTTTTTTTTGTTTGCCAACCAAAACCAAAATATCTACATACTTGTTGGTTTTAAGAAAACAAATGCTTGGTAATTTGACATAATAAACAATAAAAGTAACACTGCTGCCAAATTAGAACCAGTTATTGGCATTAAACCATTCGGATACAAGCAATTGAAGAGCTTATAAGAATATTATTAATCAGTAAATCTGGTTGCTAGAGAACGGGTTCTAAATTAAACAGATAACCCGTGTGATGTTTACCAATTATTGTTAATTTATTTTTGCAGAACCAGTCCTAAAATTTGAATAATTTATGAAATTAAGATTTTTTTTGGGGGAAGAACTCTTTTTTTTTCTTTACTAATAAAGCAACTGGTTTTGGCAAGTAAATTTATTGTTTTACTAGAATTTGATGAGGTATGGAAGGGTGTGTCCTTGGAAGCCCTATCCTATGCAAATTAATTGATTTAGGACCATTCTTTGTGGGTGGATTTTTCTGATTTTCTGATCTTCCATTAGTATTCAGTTATAAGGAAATAAAAAGTTAGTTGTTTCCGCAGTCGTCAGCAGACTAGTTGGGACAGATATGATCAACAAGTTGGCGGAAAGTTTTCAAACTTCAGACAGGTCTGCTGCAGGCTTTTGCACCTCTGAGGCTCTCAGAACTATTCGATAGATCTTATGGATGACTCGATTTTAGATTTCCCCCAGGACTCTTCTACGTCTTGAAGTGAACGTGAACAAGTGAACAAGGTCAGCCTTGCGAAAATTCATTGACCCTCACTACCCATAAAAATACTTCGAAATCTTGGCAAATTCCCCTAAATACTAAATATTTGTCTCGTACACTTAGAATGGAACCTATCACTTGGTCTCTAACTAAGTCCTTGTCCTTGCAAAAATTTTCAAACTTAACTTAGGGCTTATATTTACCTTCAGGAAAGGATCCAATCACCAGTAAGCACACACAAATTAATCCGATTACAGAAGTCTGCATCGTGGGTAGATGTTGGTATCTGCCACTATCTTGAAGAATAACGTTCTGGGGGCTGCTTAATCGCGAACTACACTAATGACTTTGACTATCTGGCCGATTAGCTTCACGTTTCGATATCTTCTAATCGTGACTTCTACTTGTAGTGTTGGTTTTTAATAAAACCGAGAGAAAATTACTTGTAATAGCCGATGAAACGAGTTTTTATTTTTTTTAATATTTTTTCGGTGATCGTCATCGACGGCGACAACGACGACGACGACGACGACGACGTGTTGGTCTGTTAACAAACAGATGACACAATCCGACATACAGTTCTCGCATATTGATTTGCCAGCTCCGTGATTACGTTCTGGTTGTCATATGTCCAGTGCTGGTATCATATTTTACGCCTTATTTGACCATGACTTTCAGTGGAGGTTTTGCTTTGGTTAGTTGACTTGGAGTTGAAAGAGATACACTCAGAGAAAAGCATCGATCAATTTACATGGAACGTACTAATGGTAAAAATTTGCATTTTCGAAATATTTCCGCAACCCATTAACTTTAGAGTCTGTTAGGAAAGTCGTATACGACTCGATTATTTTTAAGAAAAAGTTGAAGTGGCGTTCAAACCAGAAAATTTTGCGTAGCTCATTCAAAAACTCTATGTTCAGCTCGGTGACACATTTTTTTTGAGTTAGATAGACTAGAAAAGTAAATCGATTGCCGATCGTTAGTGTAAATCTGGAAGCAACTATGAGTTACCATGGAAGATAGGTTATTAGTAAACATATTGTAATAAGTATTGGACACAGTATTGAACCCTAGGGCACAGCTTTGCTTTGCACTGATTTCTTACCGAGGGATAGAGTTTTTTCATAGTGTATACATAGATAAAAATAAATGACTACAAGCGCTAGATAAGAACGAGAACAGAACCTTTCAATTTAAGGCATAGAAGGCTTACCAAAGTGAAATAAAAGAAAAACCGATCCATGTTAAGGTTGTTATTCTATAGACCTGACCTTTGTAGGCCCGGAGCCATTCTACGGAATAAGGGAACATACCCTAAGAGAAGAGTACGGGAATCTACATAGATAGAGAAAACAGGGGTAGTACCTGGAACAACGTTCAGGGCATGAGCCAAGTCAAGAATCTGTTAGGTCAATATCGTATCCTATCCAGGAGCGTATCCTATCGGGCTTCTCAATGAGGCACTGTTAACTCAGGGAGCACCTAGGCAAACTGCGTGTGAATATCTGGAAAACCAGTGAAATCCCGGAACATGTTCTAGGATCTTGTGGGGCATTGACAAACGACTGAAATATTTAGGCAAGTACCATTTATCAGATGGGGCAATACAGTCACTAGAGCCAACTCTCATCCTTAGATTCTTAAAGGAAACTGGATGGGAAGAGTGCTCTAAGATAGGTTTCTTCCGTCGACGCGTAGTAAGAGTATACAACTCTCAAAATGACTCCGTAAGGGATCTTACGCGAATGGAACTATAATGAGAGCATGTACCTCTCCAAGGTGTAAGTAGGGGGCACAACATACCCTCATTCAAATTATAAATAATAGCCTCTGACAAACCTTAATTTTTTTTTTTAAATTAGCATCTTACTTACATTCGAGAGTACAGAAAAATGGTTACTGCATAAAATCGAAAGCAATATAGACCTTCCTAATACTGAGGAAATACAGAACTGGTAATCAAATTTTTATAAATAAGGAATGTGTCTGCCAAGTGCTGGGAAAACAGTTTAGAAAAAATAATTAGAAAACCAATTAGTGCCTGCAGCTTTAGATTTTATAGCAGAAAATACTATTCACCAGCAACATTGCATTTCTTATAAAAGAATATTTGCTCTTGGAAGGGTTTATTTAAAGAACTTGAAGCGAAGAAAGGGCTGAAAGATCTTTATGCCAGTATTATTTAGTTCCATGCAATTAAATAGTTCACATGAAGTTAAACAGCATTAAGTCGTCTGTTTTCCTTCTATTTCCTGTAAACATGGCTTCACTACCATTTCTGTCAATCGTTCAATCGTTCAGTCGTTTCTGAGGATTTTTAAGCATTGTTAGCAAATTGGTTTATATTAAGACTACGGAGAAAAGCTGTCTTATAGCTGTTATAGGTCTTTTCTAGCCAATTCCTTGCTCCGATAATGCGTTATTCGAATGAGTTTTGCGATATTTGCGTTTCAATTACTGCCTTATGTAGGAGTTCCTTCATTCAAACTGGCATTTTCATTTTGACAAATGGCTGCTTTCTTGAAATGCGTTCCGAAACGTCAAAACTATTTTTTTTAATTTTGGAAGTCAGTCATCCTCTCAAGAACTTTGATTTTGTGTTTGACACTTGGCGGTCTCATGATAGCTAATGAATACGAAGAAAAACGTCTCTTCAAACTGGTTAAGGTCAAGAAAAAAAAAAGGTTGTGCTGACGCGGAAGATTTATTTAAGAATCGGGGTCAGCTACCGAGTAGTTTGCAAACGATAGTATGTACTACGTATTATGCCCAAATCCATGTTGCGTGCGTGCGTACTTTAGTTGACAGATTGTCTAGAAACAATGGAGTCTTCTGGTGTAGCACGAAATGTGACCTCAGCATTTGGTCGGCGTTTTATTGTAAATATCGTAAACGCAATTGAAATGTTCAAGTAGATCTGTTCCCTCCAATTGCGTCAGTTTGACAGCTATCGGCAAACAGCTGTTTTATGACTTGTTCTCTGTCGCATATTTACTCCGAATTGTTAACTTGTTGGCTTTCTTTATTAATGTTCCTCTGTTTGTCACATTTTTATTTTTATTTGAAAAAAATCTAAAAAGGACTAATTTTCTACACTTTTCCTGTGAGGAATTCACATTAAATTTTGTCTTCTTCCTAACACCCAAATGGACGATCGGCAGAATGCATCATTGTGACTGCGGCATTAACTAGTTTTTGACAATCGAACTTGATGATCGTAAAGGGATATCTGTCGGATACTTGACGTCAGATGTCAAAAGTACGAAGACAAGAATGTGTTACATTATAGGGACAATTTGTGACATGTTGTGCGCTAGATTTGGTTGATATACCCAAATTGACAAGAGTAACACTTGAGGTAAAGTTGATGAAATCGTTGATCTCGCCAACTTGTAGAGATTGTAAGATCGCTGAAGGACTTGAAGACTGATTACTCCTCAAGTAAGTACATACATATCGTATTAAGTAAAATTTTTAACTCTGTTCAATTAAAACGATCAGTTCTTAACAAAACAACCATTCGGCACAACAATTCACGGTAACTTTTCAGGAAGTAGACTCAGGAATTCCCGGTCACGTTTTATCTATTTTCCACTGAACATTCATCGATTTACCATCGCGTCGAACCTTGGAACCAAAGATTCATGATAATAGCTTCATAGCTAATCAAAAGAATCCACCATATCTGAAAGGCCAAAGTAACATCAGCAAAGTCTTCCAGGTTCGTGTGAGCAACCAGTGTAGCTAGATAATAAAAAACAAACTTCTTTCAGTGTACAGAAAACCCCCTCGCAGTATGGGTTTGTGTTAATCACCTGCGCGATCATTGATCGCTGTGTTTGATTTTGCATTTAGCATTCGGCTTGGTGGTGTACTCTACCCGTAGCTCGGGAAAGGGGTTTTCCCCGTGAGGAAAAGATCACTTTTACAATAATTACCGACTGTGGTAATTGCTGGAACAATCGGTACATCGACTGGTTTATCTGGATTGGAAATTGTGCCAATCGCTTAGGGGGCGCTCTCATCCACTGCGAACCACATTCGCCCAAAAGCCTTGGACTCTTTTTTTCCTAGTGCGCGCGTTGGCTTGCACATTATCCCCCAGATGGGAAGGATGGACAGTTCAGTCTAGCCTTGGGGAATAGTGGCCCAGATACACACGGCATAGCACACACTCAGTGAACTCGCGTGTGAACCTCGCGTATCTCTGTGGGAGCCAATTAATAATTTCTACTCGCTTGGCCTCAATCGAAAGCGAAGGTAATTGCCACAACTGACAAGAATGCATAAATACATATTTTTTCCTATTGTACGATTCGTTTGTTTTTTAGTTGTTGTTGGATTGTGGCTTTCATTAGATCACGTACGTGCGGAAGCATATATCCGCATGACAAACATGGATATTCCCAGTGTATGGGGGTTTGCTTCCTTCCGATGACTCGTTCCGAGAAATGAGGGATGAATAATTGAGGAGAATAATTCGTTATGGGGCTTGTGCTGTGTTTGTTTGCAATTTGCAATAATTTCAAACCACCCATTCGGTAGTTCGTTTCGGAGATTCATCTTCTCTTTGTGCATAGTGTGGCTAATTATTTTCATTATTGAATTATTGTGGAGAGTACAACTTGATTAGAAAGTGTATGTGTCTGTTAAATTTATAGGATTTAGGCTAAGCTAACAGGAATTTATTGACTATGCGTACTCGGACAGGAGTAAAACTTGTGTTTGATTGTTTCCTGGTCGGTAGCCGTTTCAGATACAAGTAGGGATGTCTTAATCCGTAACAAATGCTTGCTACTTGATGGAAGTGATAGCTAGATATTATTCAGTAGTCTGTGAATATATAGTCGATGAAAGAAAGTGCCTGCTGTGAGTTATCATGAGAATTTACATTCAGATGTCATTAGACATTCATCGCGAAAAGAACGGGCAAAGTGGGCGTAAGAAGTGAGAGTATACCTAACTTATGATCGCGCGGATGCTAAGAGAAAGCGAATTAGTAGAACTTAAACTGGGAAGATACGCTCTCACTCGTGTATCTATTTCTATCATACAAAGTTGGAAATATTTAAATGATACTGCTGAGTTCGTACTAAGCCACGTAAGAACTCTATGGACAACTTTTTTAGTTAAGGAACACTGTATGATTAAAACGATTTCCACGACAGTGCCAACCCACTTTTTTGGATAACTTAGCCATCCGATGTTCGTCCCGAAGACTTTTGAAATTTCTAATTATTAGAATGGACCATAGACTCTGTGTACCCACAGTCTCCTCTTTACGCAACTAAGGTGTTATCGGCGATAGGGAACTTAACTTTCATTTTCATATCGACAACATAATAAGTAGAGCCAACTAAGCACTTGGCCTTAAAAACCTTGGTCTAGAGAATCTTCGAATCACTATGTTACCAAATTACTACAGGGTGGGCCAACTACAAGTTTCTTTTTAAAAATGCAATAAAATGAAGAAAATTAAATTGTTTCCATGGATTGTGGCTTTATTAGAAAAAGTAAACGGAATACAACGTCGCTCAAGTGACTGCCTCGGATGGCACATTCTGTCACTCCAATTTTTCAAGACCTTGTTGATGGTTGCGGGCTGTAGCTCACGTATTGCTTGGATGATATTGAACTTAAGTGCTTAGATCGTAGCCGGATTCTTGGCATAACATCGGTCCTTCACGGTAATCCACAAAAAAAAAGTCTGAAGGGGTCAAATCGCAGCTCCGAGGCGGGATTGGTGCGCAAAAGATCATGCAGAACGTTGCATGGTAAACTCTTCCTCTTTAGCTCCGCTCTTTCTCTTCTAAGCACTACCCCACCCTGTCTTAACCTTAAAAGATAGTTTTAAGGCGTCAAATAACTGACAGCCAATTGACTGGTTCATATCTGGAAATAAAATGTCATTCAAGCCTCACTTCAGTAATCCGATGATTTGGTCAGATGTGAGGTATGTGACCCCGTTCTTGTTCTTGTGTATGTATGTTTCACGCCATACTTTTGTTGCAGTCAACAAGGTAATAAGGTTCCATCGAGACTGTGACCGTGTGGCCAGTATTATTGAAGAAAAAGTGTCGGTCCTCCAAGCAGTTACAAAAGTTCCTCAATTTTGCGTATTAACGAAGCCAGATATGACCGCCAGAAATGGGAATGATTTTGCAATGAAAATGGGCATCGTTTTTGGGCATGTTTAAGGCCGAATTGCTTAAGTTGCATGAAGTCACGCATTGTTATGATTGTTTGGCTTCAGTTCTTGGACTAGCTTCAGAGTTGGTTAGCAAATCAAGCTTCTTCTGAGGTTTCTGCTACTTCTGCTGGTTTTCTTAGCCTCTTTATCCGCTCTTCCGACTGCAACATGTGATCGAGGAGCAATGTTCAATGCTCCGTATCTTCGTCTTTGTCTGGACATTTCGGGCAGGATGGAGAGCTGTCATGTCGATATCGTTGGAGGTACTTGCGGTGATCGATCTGAGCAGACAGGAACTGCGTTAGATGGAAGTTGCAGTCCTCTTTTGACTTATCCAGTCTTCGATTGTCAGCATCAGTTTGTAAGTTCAGCCTTTAATTTGCTACATAGTTTCTGACTGGGTCTTTTCTTCCATTTTAATCCTCTTGATATCACTGGCATCATGGTTACTAAGGGTTCTCTTTTGTATATCCTTAGCATCTTGTCTGGAAGGATGTTTGATGATCTTTGTCCAAGTATTGTGCATCTGCTTCTGTTGAGGCATGGGCAGTCGCAGTAGAAACGTGTTGAGTCTTCTTCTCCCTCCTCCTCTATATTGCAATTGTTTCTGCGTAGGTCTTCAGCGGCAATGAAAAGTATTCTAGAGGCTTGGGCCATTTTACGTTCGCGATATTGTAAAAATCCAAAGAAATTTCATTTCCGTAGAGGTCCATACCATATGTCCCGAAATTCACCAGAGTTTGGAAGACGCACGCATGGTTGCGCAGCTTGATGACGGGGAATGGGTGGTTCCTTCGAGAATATATCAGAACCAGTACCTTCGTTCATTTGAAGATGGATATGGAAGCAAGGTTTATGGTCTCACGGTTTGAACTCTCTGTAGGGGGGAATTAGGATTCGAGATTAAGGCTTAAGTCCACGTGGGAGTAAGGTAGTCCGAAGGTACCTTGACAACTTGGTGATGTCCGATTGGCTTACTTTTCACATTCTAGTTCATCGGAGGCAAATTTTTGCCGCTACTTCTATAGTACTGATGGCAGGTAGTCAAAGCACGAGCATGACTTACAGGCCCGCGATCGGTGTCGATCTAATAGCGCTGATCGTAATATACCCACTAGACGCTCGAACCTTTGTGAATTTAAAGCACCAGGCTACTAGACCAGACAACAACATGAATCTAACGATACAGTGTACATTGACTAGATAGAGGGTGGTTCTGCGTCCGATTTTTGCTCAAAAATTCTGTTGCTTGCGTAAAAAACTATCGAGGAGTTTGAGTTGTCTATGAAAAGCGACAGCAGGACCAAAGTTGCACTGAATTTTATCCTCCTTCCTTGTTAAATCGGCTGTCATCTAGTTATATAGTTCTGGCTTTCAGCGAGTGGTCTTAGTTTGGGGATACATCGACTTACAAGTCTTCCTGTGACCATCTCTGCAGTCACTTTTAGGTTAAAGTCCTCTTCTAATTGTGACGATTTGGCAATGATGCGGGTCACCATAATCCTATTAATTAATCTTATGACGGTATCCTACCGACGTGGTTAAGTCCTTCATCCAACGGTCAGACTTTTGAGTGTCAGATGTGGTAGAAAGCACATCCAATGCAAACCTTCGAAGGAAGTAATTCGTCCATCTAAGTATAAGTTATGAAGAATACGTCTCTTCATACTTTTACCATGCACAACTTTTGCTCAAGGACTGAAGGAACTTAAACTTTGAACTAAAAGTGCTGGTTGAGTTCACAACTCTTTTCAACTACAACATTGAGTCGTTCTCCTTCAACTGTCCAACATCCGATTGTTCATCCATCAGTAAGCACATAGAACTACCCATGTCCCGTTAATTCATGTGAGACAAACTTAAAACTCCTCTAAGATACATTTACTTCCAAAATATATAGTAACCTGGACAAAAACTATGTATCCTGGCAGATACACACTGTCGCCCCCTTGTACAGTGTCGCTAGACCAAATAGCTTTTGTTTAAACACACTGAGATGGACGAAAAAAAATTTGGAATCTTCCCCGGTCTCCTGGCCGATTCTGTGGAATTCTCGACGTGTGTGCTTTCTGGTCAATTTGAGTTAATTGGAAAGAAATCTTTTCCTGCTACCTAGGAACACGCCCATGCAGCTCACACTCGACTGGATAATTATTTAGTGAAGTGGAGAGACAAATCGTCCTTCGTTGGCATATAGTGTAAGTTCGGTGCATGCGGAACAGAAATTACAGGAATTTGCGATACATTTCTATGGCAAATTCGACGAAATTACAGGTGTTGTGAATGCAGGATCCACTTTCACATGAACGTACATTAAATAGTAGTCCCGAACAGCCAGCACCAGTTTAGATGTGGATCGATGTGGATTAGATACTGCTAATTGAATTCTCTCCCATCAGTGAGTTCCGTGCTCGCTTGACTTTGCATTGGAGCGTGTTAAGCTCAATTCAAAAGGTAACCTATCCACCTATCCACTCGTCGTCCAAGTTTGGTAATAAAACTTTATGCGGTGGCTATAGAATACATACATATGTACAGGCACTCGTCTTGCCAAGATGAGTGAGGTTGCTTGTTGCCGCGAACTTGAGTGTTACTAAAATATGAATAAACGGAAGTTATGGCCTCCGCGTGTACCACTAAAATGAAGAAATATCTCATTATGGGCTCGTAAACGCCTCACTACTATGGACTGCTCCTCAAAAGGATATGGTAATTGCGCCGAAAGAACACGATATTTCCATTATGGGTCCGCAAGCGCGTCCCTAATCCCGGCGAAAGCTTTTAAAATCCTTTTTGCAGAAGGACCACAAAATACAGAGACAATATGTGTGCCTGCATGTGGGATGAGACAAGATACACACCCAGTGTCCTGCGGTTGCAGTGGTAGAACGAATTCGTTTTTTGGCTCATTACCTTCATTTTGATGTCCATTCGGTGCGTGTACCCATCGCCAAATGACTCAATCAACGCTCCGTCGGACCCGAGCATGGGTAATTGAATCGAGATACGCTGGTATTACCAATGAATCGGGTTCGATTAGAGATTCTCGTCGAGTACAGTGGGCACTTTAAAATCATTGGAAAGGAGCCGCCTTGATCCGGGAGTCCCTCTCTCTCTTCTCAACGATCCCGCCCGGGCTGCAATTGGTTGTATGACGACGATCATAAATGTCATGTCGATATTAAAATTTATTAGTGTGGCATTAGTAATTTAATGCGACATGCAACAATTATGGTAACATACAGCGGACATGCAACCCTTGTGCCAGCCATGCAGTGCTCGTACTCGTACGTAGGGCATTAGCCAAAACAACCCCCAAACGAACGACCAGAAACAAAGCCATAACTGTGCAGGAATGTGTGGATACGTGGAGCTGTGCTGCATGTTCTGTGGCGCGCTGCAAGCAATCCGAACGTTGCTCCTAGTCGTGCTATACGCCGACGTACTTATATTATCAATTATAGCTCGGTGATGGTGGCAACGACGACGACAACGACAACGACGATGAGGAGGCCTCTGTGCCATTCAAATATTCCATTCCACTGGCCGACATTGAATAGTCGCCATGGACGGCTGATGGTGTTGGTGGTGGCCTTTGTTGAAGGTGATGAGGCGCACATGAGCCTCTAAAGTGGGTTTCCTGTCGTTGGCATGGGGCTGCGAGAGTGCCTCCGTGTTCCGTGCAAAAAAGGATCAAAAACACAACACATACGGCGTACATCCACGTGTGCAGAATAATTACTCGTGTATCTTCCAGTTGATATTTGTAAACGTAAGCGCTGTCCTTATTGATTGCTTTTACGTCCTACCGTCCGTTACTGTCTGGAAACAAATTTCCTGTGCGCTGCCGTTGCCGTTGCCGTTCCCGCTGCTACTGCTCCGAGTGGGCTACACCTGGCCCCCTTTTTTGTATTGTGCGGCTCAGCGTAGCTAGTGGATTAGCTTAGAGGAAGGCAGGAGACTCGCTGTATAACCTCGTTTCGCGCCGTCAAGAGAAATTCAATTCCCCGAAGGGTAAACGGGGAGAACTTATGTCTCGGAAACAAAGCCACAGTACATGCAATCAAATCACCGGTGTTGGTGAATTATGATAGACACGGATCCCTGTAAAGTGTACTCTTTGGCAAACCCATCCAAAAATTTCGAATGTATTCCGAACTGAAATATGGTGTAGTGTGTTGTGTTCCCTCAAAATTGCTGGATTAAGTGAGCAGTGGATGGGTTGGAGTTTTATTACGATTTGCCTTACTTAGGCTATGGTTTTCGGCTCAATTAAGTTCATTGAAACTGTGTAATGAAGGTTGCTAGGACCTAGTATGCATTTGGAAACTATTCGACGTGACGAACTCCACTAAAACTAATTTATTCGTTCACAGAACTTACGAAAAATTGATTAGGCATTCTATTTCGAGGTTTGACCTCAATTTTAGGACCTTCAAACCCCAATTTTCTAAAGAACATAGAGGCCCACAAACGAGCAACAGAAAGGGTATGCATGTTTATTTAGAAATGCCCAGTACTGGGATCACCAATGGGTCCAAGGTGGACTCCTGTAGTGGAAAACCTAAAATCGAAGACAAAAATTTGTTGGTAGCTTTAGGATAGCTAAGCGGCCTCCCTGAATTACCACAGTTAATGGCGAGTTTCCTGACAGATCGCCCAAGTCTTCGAAGTGGTATTCGCCGAGCGTCGTTTTTCTAGTTTTCTTCTGCATCCGTGCCGCCACACCCTCAGCATAAATCATCAATGTCTAGTCGCATTCGTCTTTGGTGAGCCGCCTGGAGGTACTGGCTGGTAATAATTCCCAGGATTAGCGCTGCACCAACGTCTAGATCATACGCCAAACGTTTTTCGGTTAAGTTTTTTGTAAAGTTGCGTCCATTCGTCCAAAAACGCTGAGATCGAGGAGATACGAGACGATATTGCGCCTGAAGTGCATCAAGACGACTTTTTCACTCCTGACCCTGTGTACCCAACTTCTTCCAAAATGCGACATAGAGACCAACCGAGTGCACCAACGTCTAGATCATACGCCAAACGTTTCTTGGTTAAGTTTTTTGTAAAGTTGCGTCCATTCGTCCAAAAACGCTGAGGGAGAGGAGATATGAGACGATATTGCGCCTAAAGTGCATCAAGACGACTTTTTCACTCCTGACCCTGTGAACCCAACTTCTTCCAAAATGCGACATAGAGACCAACCGAGTGCACCAACTTCTAGATCATACGCCAAACGTTTTTTGGTTAAGTTTTTTGTAAAGTTGCGTCCATTCGTCCAAAAACGCTGAGGGAGAGGAGATATGAGACGATATTGCGTGCATCAAGAGGATTTTTTCGCTCCTGACCCTGTGAACCCAACTTCTTCCAAAATGCGACATAGAGACCAACCGAGTGCACCAACTTCTAGATCATACGCCAAACGTTTTTTTGTTAAGTTTTTTGTAAAGTTGCGTCCATTCGTCCAAAAACGCTGAGGGAGAGGAGATATGAGACGATATTGCGCCTAAAGTGCACCAAGAGGATTTTTTCACTCCTGACCCTGTGTACCCAACTTCTTCCAAGATACGACATAGAGACCAACCGAGTGCACCAACGTCTAGATCATACGCCAAACATTTCTTGGTTAAGTTTTTTGTAAAGTTGCGTCCATTCGTCCAAAAACCCTGAGGGAGAGGAGATATGAGACGATATTCCACCTGAAGTGCACCAAGAGGATTTTTCACTCCTGACCCTGTGAACCCAACTTCTTCCAAAATGCGACATAGAGACCAACCGAGTGCACCAACTTCTAGATCATACGCCAAACGTTTTTTTGTTAAGTTTTTTGTAAAGTTGCGTCCATTCGTCCAAAAACGCTGAGGGAGAGGAGATATGAGACGATATTGCGCCTAAAGTGCACCAAGAGGATTTTTTCACTCCTGACCCTGTGTACCCAACTTCTTCCAAGATACGACATAGAGACCAACCGAGTGCACCAACGTCTAGATCATACGCCAAACGTTTCTTGGTTAAGTTTTTTGTAAAGTTGCGTCCATTCGTCCAAAAACCCTGAGGGAGAGGAGATATGAGACGATATTCCACCTGAAGTGCACCAAGAGGATTTTTCACTCCTGACCCTGTGTACCCAATTTCTTCCAAAATGCGACATAGAGACCAACCGAGTGCACCAACGTCTAGATCATACGCCAAACGTTTTTCGGTTAAGTTTTTTGTAAAGTTGCGTCCATTCGTCCAAAAACGCTGAGATCGAGGAGATACGAGACGATATTGCGCCTGAAGTGCATCAAGAGGATTTTTTCGCTCCTGACCCTGTGAACCCAACTTCTTCCAAAATGCGACATAGAGACCAACCGAGTGCACCAACGTCTAGATCATACGCCAAACGTTTTTTGGTTAAGTTTTTTGTAAAGTTGCGTCCATTCGTCCAAAAACGCTGAGGGAGAGGAGATATGAGACGATATTGCGCCTGAAGTGCATCAAGAGGATTTTTTCACTCCTGAGCTTGTGTACCCAACTTCTTCCAAAATGCGACATAGAGACCATCCAAGTGCACCAACGTCTAGATCATACGCCAAACGTTTTTTGGTTAAGTTTTTTGTAAAGTTGCGTCCATTCGTCCAAAAACGCTGAGGGAGAGGAGATATGAGACGATATTGCGTGCATCAAGAGGATTTTTTCGCTCCTGACCCTGTGAACCCAACTTCTTCCAAAATGCGACATAGAGACCAACCGAGTGCACCAACTTCTAGATCATACGCTAAACGTTTTTCGGTTAAGTTTTTTGTAAAGTTGCGTCCATTCGTCCAAAAACGCTGAGATCGAGGAGATACGAGACGATATTGCGCCTGAAGTGCACCAAGAGGATTTTTCACTCCTGACCCTGTGTACCCAATTTCTTCCAAAATGCGACATAGAGACCAACCGAGTGCACCAACGTCTAGATCATACGCCAAACGTTTTTTAGTTAAGTTTTTTGTAAAGTTGCGTCCATTCGTCCAAAAACGCTGAGGGAGAGGAGATATGAGACGATATTGCGCCTGAAGTGCATCAAGAGGATTTTTTCACTCCTGAGCTTGTGTACCCAACTTCTTCCAAAATGCGACATAGAGACCATCCAAGTGCACCAACGTCTAGATCATACGCCAAACGTTTTTTGGTTAAGTTTTTTGTAAAGTTGCGTCCATTCGTCCAAAAACGCTGAGGGAGAGGAGATATGAGACGATATTGCGCCTGAAGTGCATCAAGATGATTTTTTCGCTCCTGACCCTGTGAACCCAACTTCTTCCAAAATGCGACATAGAGACCAACCGAGTGCACCAACTTCTAGATCATACGCTAAACGTTTTTTGGTTAAGTTTTTTGTAAAGTTGCGTCCATTCATCCAAAAACGCTGAGGGAGAGGAGATATGGGACGATATTGCGCCTGAAGTGCATCAAGATGATTTTTTCACTCCTGACCCTGTGAACCCAACTTCTTCCAAAATGCGACATAGAGACCAACCGAGTGCACCAACTTCTAGATCATACGCTAAACGTTTTTCGGTTAAGTTTTTTGTAAAGTTGCGTCCATTCGTCCAAAAACGCTGAGATCGAGGAGATACGAGACGATATTGCGCCTGAAGTGCATCAAGAGGATTTTTTCGCTCCTGACCCTGTGAACCCAACTTCTTCCAAAATGCGACATAGAGACCAACCGAGTGCACCAGCGTCTAGATCATACGCCAAACGTTTTTTGGTTAAGTTTTTGTAAAGTTGCATCCATTCGTCCAAGAACGCTGAGGGAGAGGAGATATGGGACGATATTGCGCCTAATGTGCACCAAGAGGATTTTTTCACTCCTGACCCTGTGTACCCAACTTCTTCCAAGATACGACATAGAGACCAACCGAGTGCACCAACGTCTAGATCATACGCCAAACGTTTCTTGGTTAAGTTTTTTGTAAAGTTGCATCCATTCGTCCAAGAACGCTGAGGGAGAGGAGATATGGGACGATATTGCGCCTAATGTGCACCAAGAGGATTTTTTCTCTCCTGACCCTGTGTACCCAACTTCTTCCAAGATACGACATAGAGACCAACCGAGTGCACCAACGTCTAGATCATACGCCAAACGTTTTTTGGTTAAGTTTTTTGTAAAGTTGCGTCCATTCGTCCAAAAACGCTGAGGGAGAGGAGATATGAGACGATATTGCGTGCATCAAGAGGATTTTTTCGCTCCTGACCCTGTGAACCCAACTTCTTCCAAAATGCGACATAGAGACCAACCGAGTGCACCAACTTCTAGATCATACGCTAAACGTTTTTTGGTTAAGTTTTTTGTAAAGTTGCGTCCATTCATCCAAAAACGCTGAGGGAGAGGAGATATGGGACGATATTGCGCCTGAAGTGCATCAAGATGATTTTTTCACTCCTGACCCTGTGAACCCAACTTCTTCCAAAATGCGACATAGAGACCAACCGAGTGCACCAACTTCTAGATCATACGCTAAACGTTTTTCGGTTAAGTTTTTTGTAAAGTTGCGTCCATTCGTCCAAAAACGCTGAGATCGAGGAGATACGAGACGATATTGCGCCTGAAGTGCATCAAGACGACTTTTTCACTCCTGACCCTGTGTACCCAACTTCTTCCAAAATGCGACATAGAGACCAACCGAGTGCACCAACGTCTAGATCATACGCCAAACGTTTCTTGGTTAAGTTTTTTGTAAAGTTGCGTCCATTCGTCCAAAAACGCTGAGGGAGAGGAGATATGAGACGATATTGCGCCTAAAGTGCACCAAGAGGATTTTTTACTCCTGACCCTGTGTACCCAACTTCTTCCAGAATGCGACATAGAGACCAACCGAGTGCACCAACGTCTAGATCATACGCCAAACGTTTTTGGGTTAAGTTTTTTGTAAAGTTGCGTCCATTCGTCCAAAAACGCTGAGGGAGAGGAGATATGAGACGATATTGCGCCTAATGTGCACCAAGAGGATTTTTTCACTCCTGACCCTGTGTACCCAACTTCTTCCAAGATACGACATAGAGACCAACCGAGTGCACCAACGTCTAGATCATACGCCAAACGTTTCTTGGTTAAGTTTTTTGTAAAGTTGCGTCCATTCGTCCAAAAACGCTGAGGGAGAGGAGATATGAGACGATATTGCGCCTAAAGTGCACCAAGAGGATTTTTCACTCCTGACCCTGTGTACCCAATTTCTTCCAAAATGCGACATAGAGACCAACCGAGTGCACCAGCGTCTAGATCATACGCCAAACGTTTTTTGGTTAAGTTTTTGTAAAGTTGCATCCATTCGTCCAAGAACGCTGAGGGAGAGGAGATATGGGACGATATTGCGTGCATCAAGAGGATTTTTTCGCTCCTGACCCTGTGAACCCAACTTCTTCCAAAATGCGACATAGAGACCAACCGAGTGCACCAACTTCTAGATCATACGCTAAACGTTTTTCGGTTAAGTTTTTTGTAAAGTTGCGTCCATTCGTCCAAAAACGCTGAGATCGAGGAGATACGAGACGATATTGCGCCTGAAGTGCATCAAGACGACTTTTTCACTCCTGACCCTGTGTACCCAACTTCTTCCAAAATGCGACATAGAGACCAACCGAGTGCACCAACGTCTAGATCATACGCCAAACGTTTCTTGGTTAAGTTTTTTGTAAAGTTGCGTCCATTCATCCAAAAACGCTGAGGGAGAGGAGATATGGGACGATATTGCGCCTGAAGTGCATCAAGATGATTTTTTCACTCCTGACCCTGTGAACCCAACTTCTTCCAAAATGCGACATAGAGACCAACCGAGTGCACCAACTTCTAGATCATACGCTAAACGTTTTTCGGTTAAGTTTTTTGTAAAGTTGCGTCCATTCGTCCAAAAACGCTGAGGGAGAGGAGATATGAGACGATATTGCGCCTAATGTGCACCAAGAGGATTTTTTCACTCCTGACCCTGTGTACCCAACTTCTTCCAAGATACGACATAGAGACCAACCGAGTGCACCAACTTCTAGATCATACGCTAAACGTTTTTCGGTTAAGTTTTTTGTAAAGTTGCGTCCATTCGTCCAAAAACGCTGAGATCGAGGAGATACGAGACGATATTGCGCCTGAAGTGCATCAAGACGACTTTTTCACTCCTGACCCTGTGTACCCAACTTCTTCCAAAATGCGACATAGAGACCAACCGAGTGCACCAACGTCTAGATCATACGCCAAACGTTTCTTGGTTAAGTTTTTTGTAAAGTTGCGTCCATTCATCCAAAAACGCTGAGGGAGAGGAGATATGGGACGATATTGCGCCTGAAGTGCATCAAGATGATTTTTTCACTCCTGACCCTGTGAACCCAACTTCTTCCAAAATGCGACATAGAGACCAACCGAGTGCACCAACTTCTAGATCATACGCTAAACGTTTTTCGGTTAAGTTTTTTGTAAAGTTGCGTCCATTCGTCCAAAAACGCTGAGATCGAGGAGATACGAGACGATATTGCGCCTGAAGTGCATCAAGACGACTTTTTCACTCCTGACCCTGTGTACCCAACTTCTTCCAAAATGCGACATAGAGACCAACCGAGTGCACCAACGTCTAGATCATACGCCAAACGTTTCTTGGTTAAGTTTTTTGTAAAGTTGCGTCCATTCGTCCAAAAACGCTGAGGGAGAGGAGATATGAGACGATATTGCGCCTAAAGTGCACCAAGAGGATTTTTTACTCCTGACCCTGTGTACCCAACTTCTTCCAAAATGCGACATAGAGACCAACCGAGTGCACCAACGTCTAGATCATACGCCAAACGTTTTTGGGTTAAGTTTTTTGTAAAGTTGCGTCCATTCGTCCAAAAACGCTGAGGGAGAGGAGATATGAGACGATATTGCGCCTAAAGTTCATCAAGAGGATTTTTTCGCTCCTGACCCTGTGAACCCAACTTCTTCCAAAATGCGACATAGAGACCAACCGAGTGCACCAGCGTCTAGATCATATGCCAAACGTTTTTTGGTTAAGTTTTTGTAAAGTTGCATCCATTCGTCCAAAAACGCTGAGGGAGAGGAGATATGGGACGATATTGCGCCTAAAGTGCACCAAGAGGATTTTTTACTCCTGACCCTGTGTACCCAACTTCTTCCAAGATACGACATAGAGACCAACCGAGTGCACCAACGTCTAGATCATACGCCAAACGTTTTTTGGTTAAGTTTTTTGTAAAGTTGCGTCCATTCGTCCAAAAACGCTGAGGGAGAGGAGATATGAGACGATATTGCGCCTAAAGTGCATCAAGAGGATTTTTTCGCACCTGACCCTGTGAACCCAACTTCTTCCAAAATGCGACATAGAGACCAACCGAGTGCACCAACTTCTAGATCATACGCCAAACGTTTTTTTGTTAAGTTTTTTGTAAAGTTGCGTCCATTCGTCCAAAAACGCTGAGGGAGAGGAGATATGAGACGATATTGCGCCTAAAGTGCATCAAGAGGATTTTTTCACTCCTGACCCTGTGTACCCAACTTCTTCCAAGATACGACATAGAGACCAACCGAGTGCACCAACGTCTAGATCATACGCCAAACGTTTCTTGGTTAAGTTTTTTGTAAAGTTGCGTCCATTCGTCCAAAAACGCTGAGGGAGAGGAGATATGAGACGATATTGCGCCTAAAGTGCACCAAGAGGATTTTTCACTCCTGACCCTGTGTACCCAATTTCTTCCAAAATGCGACATAGAGACCAACCGAGTGCACCAGCGTCTAGATCATACGCCAAACGTTTTTTGGTTAAGTTTTTGTAAAGTTGCATCCATTCGTCCAAGAACGCTGAGGGAGAGGAGATATGGGACGATATTGCGCCTAATGTGCACCAAGAGGATTTTTTCACTCCTGACCCTGTGTACCCAACTTCTTCCAAGATACGACATAGAGACCAACCGAGTGCACCAACGTCTAGATCATACGCCAAACGTTTTTTGGTTAAGTTTTTTGTAAAGTTGCGTCCATTCGTCCAAAAACGCTGAGGGAGAGGAGATATGAGACGATATTGCGCCTAAAGTGTATCAAGACGACTTTTTCACTCCTGACCCTGTGTACCCAACTTCTTCCAAAATGCGACATAGAGACCAACCGAGTGCACCAACGTCTAGATCATACGCCAAACGTTTCTTGGTTAAGTTTTTTGTAAAGTTGCGTCCATTCGTCCAAAAACCCTGAGGGAGAGGAGATATGAGACGATATTCCACCTGAAGTGCACCAAGAGGATTTTTCACTCCTGACCCTGTGTGCCCAATTTCTTCCAAAATGCGACATAGAGAGCAACCGAGTGCACCAACGTCTAGATCATACGCCAAACGTTTTTTGGTTAAGTTTTTTGTAAAGTTGCGTCCATTCGTCCAAAAACGCTGAGGGAGAGGAGATATGAGACGATATTGCGCCTAAAGTGCACCAAGAGGATTTTTCACTCCTGACCCTGTGTACCCAACTTCTTCCAATATGCGACGTAGAGACCAACCGAGTGCACCAACGTCTAGATCATACGCCAAACGTTTTTGGTTAAGTTTTTTGTAAAGTTGCGTCCATTCGTCCAAAAACGCTGAGGGAGAGGAGATATGAGACGATATTGCGCCTAAAGTGCACCAAGAGGATTTTTTCACTCCTGACCCTGTGTACCCAACTTCTTCCAAGATACGACATAGAGACCAACCGAGTGCACCAACGTCTAGATCATACGCCAAACGTTTCTTGGTTAAGTTTTTTGTAAAGTTGCGTCCATTCGTCCAAAAACCCTGAGGGAGAGGAGATATGAGACGATATTCCACCTGAAGTGCACCAAGAGGATTTTTCACTCCTGACCCTGTGTACCCAATTTCTTCCAAAATGCGACATAGAGACCAACCGAGTGCACCAACGTCTAGATCATACGCCAAACGTTGCGACATAGAGACCAACCGAGTGCACCAACGTCTAGATCATACGCCAAACGTTTTTTGGTTAAGTTTTTTGTAAAGTTGCGTCCATTCGTCCAAAAACGCTGAGGGAGAGGAGATATGAGACGATATTGCGCCTAAAGTGTATCAAGACGACTTTTTCACTCCTGACCCTGTGTACCCAACTTCTTCCAAAATGCGACATAGAGACCAACCGAGTGCACCAACGTCTAGATCATACGCCAAACGTTTCTTGGTTAAGTTTTTTGTAAAGTTGCGTCCATTCGTCCAAAAACCCTGAGGGAGAGGAGATATGAGACGATATTCCACCTGAAGTGCACCAAGAGGATTTTTCACTCCTGACCCTGTGTGCCCAATTTCTTCCAAAATGCGACATAGAGAGCAACCGAGTGCACCAACGTCTAGATCATACGCCAAACGTTTTTTGGTTAAGTTTTTTGTAAAGTTGCGTCCATTCGTCCAAAAACGCTGAGGGAGAGGAGATATGAGACGATATTGCGCCTAAAGTGCACCAAGAGGATTTTTTACTCCTGACCCTGTGTACCCAACTTCTTCCAAAATGCGACATAGAGACCAACCGAGTGCACCAACGTCTAGATCATACGCCAAACGTTTTTGGGTTAAGTTTTTTGTAAAGTTGCGTCCATTCGTCCAAAAACGCTGAGGGAGAGGAGATATGAGACGATATTGCGCCTAAAGTGCACCAAGAGGATTTTTTCGCTCCTGACCCTGTGAACCCAACTTCTTCCAAAATGCGACATAGAGACCAACCAAGTGCACCAGCGTCTAGATCATATGCCAAACGTTTTTTGGTTAAGTTTTTGTAAAGTTGCATCCATTCGTCCAAAAACGCTGAGGGAGAGGAGATATGGGACGATATTGCGCCTAAAGTGCACCAAGAGGATTTTTTCACTCCTGACCCTGTGTACCCAACTTCTTCCAAGATACGACATAGAGACCAACCGAGTGCACCAACGTCTAGATCATACGCCAAACGTTTCTTGGTTAAGTTTTTTGTAAAGTTGCGTCCATTCGTCCAAAAACCCTGAGGGAGAGGAGATATGAGACGATATTGCGCCTAAAGTGCACCAAGAGGATTTTTCACTCCTGACCCTGTGTACCCAATTTCTTCCAAAATGCGACATAGAGACCAACCGAGTGCACCAACGTCTAGATCATACGCCAAACGTTTTTTTGTTAAGTTTTTTGTAAAGTTGCGTCCATTCGTCCAAAAACGCTGAGGGAGAGGAGATATGAGACGATATTGCGCCTAAAGTGCACCAAGAGGATTTTTTCACTCCTGACCCTGTGTACCCAACTTCTTCCAAGATACGACATAGAGACCAACCGAGTGCACCAACGTCTAGATCATACGCCAAACGTTTCTTGGTTAAGTTTTTTGTAAAGTTGCGTCCATTCGTCCAAAAACCCTGAGGGAGAGGAGATATGAGACGATATTCCACCTGAAGTGCACCAAGAGGATTTTTCACTCCTGACCCTGTGTACCCAATTTCTTCCAAAATGCGACATAGAGACCAACCGAGTGCACCAACGTCTAGATCATACGCCAAACGTTTTTTGGTTAAGTTTTTTGTAAAGTTGCGTCCATTCGTCCAAAAACGCTGAGGGAGAGGAGATATGAGACGATATTGCGCCTAAAGTGTATCAAGAGGATTTTTTCGCACCTGACCCTGTGAACCCAACTTCTTCCAAAATGCGACATAGAGACCAACCGAGTGCACCAACTTCTAGATCATACGCCAAACGTTTTTTTGTTAAGTTTTTTGTAAAGTTGCGTCCATTCGTCCAAAAACGCTGAGGGAGAGGAGATATGAGACGATATTGCGCCTAAAGTGCACCAAGAGGATTTTTTCACTCCTGACCCTGTGTACCCAACTTCTTCCAAGATACGACATAGAGACCAACCGAGTGCACCAACGTCTAGATCATACGCCAAACGTTTCTTGGTTAAGTTTTTTGTAAAGTTGCGTCCATTCGTCCAAAAACCCTGAGGGAGAGGAGATATGAGACGATATTCCACCTGAAGTGCACCAAGAGGATTTTTCACTCCTGACCCTGTGTACCCAATTTCTTCCAAAATGCGACATAGAGACCAACCGAGTGCACCAACGTCTAGATCATACGCCAAACGTTGCGACATAGAGACCAACCGAGTGCACCAACGTCTAGATCATACGCCAAACGTTTCTTGGTTAAGTTTTTTGTAAAGTTGCGTCCATTCGTCCAAAAACGCTGAGGGAGAGGAGATATGAGACGATATTGCGCCTAAAGTGCACCAAGAGGATTTTTCACTCCTGACCCTGTGTACCCAATTTCTTCCAAAATGCGACATAGAGACCAACCGAGTGCACCAACTTCTAGATCATACGCCAAACGTTTTTTTGTTAAGTTTTTTGTAAAGTTGCGTCCATTCGTCCAAAAACGCTGAGGGAGAGGAAGTATGAGACGATATTGCGCCTAAAGTGCACCAAGAGGATTTTTTCACTCCTGACCCTGTGTACCCAACTTCTTCCAAGATACGACATAGAGACCAACCGAGTGCACCAACGTCTAGATCATACGCCAAACGTTTCTTGGTTAAGTTTTTTGTAAAGTTGCGTCCATTCGTCCAAAAACGCTGAGGGAGAGGAGATATGAGACGATATTGCGCCTAAAGTGCACCAAGAGGATTTTTCACTCCTGACCCTGTGTACCCAATTTCTTCCAAAATGCGACATAGAGACCAACCGAGTGCACCAACGTCTAGATCATACGCCAAACGTTTCTTGGTTAAGTTTTTTGTAAAGTTGCGTCCATTTGTCCAAAAACGCTGAGGGAGAGGAGATATGAGACGATATTGCGCCTAAAGTGCACCAAGAGGATTTTTTACTCCTGACCCTGTGTACCCAACTTCTTTCAAAATGCGACATAGAGACCAACCGAGTGCACCAACGTCTAGATCATACGCCAAACGTTTCTTGGTTAAGTTTTTTGTAAAGTTGCGTCCATTCGTCCAAAAACGCTGAGGGAGAGGAGATATGAGACGATATTGCGCCTAAAGTGCACCAAGAGGATTTTTCACTCCTGACCCTGTGTACCCAATTTCTTCCAAAATGCGACATAGAGACCAACCGAGTGCACCAACGTCTAGATCATACGCCAAACGTTTTTTTGTTAAGTTTTTTGTAAAGTTGCGTCCATTCGTCCAAAAACGCTGAGGGAGAGGAGATATGAGACGATATTGCGCCTAAAGTGCACCAAGAGGATTTTTTCACTCCTGACCCTGTGTACCCAACTTCTTCCAAGATACGACATAGAGACCAACCGAGTGCACCAACGTCTAGATCATACGCCAAACGTTTCTTGGTTAAGTTTTTTGTAAAGTTGCGTCCATTCGTCCAAAAACGCTGAGGGAGAGGAGATATGAGACGATATTGCGCCTAAAGTGCATCAAGAGGATTTTTTCGCACCTGACCCTGTGAACCCAACTTCTTCCAAAATGCGACATAGAGACCAACCGAGTGCACCAACTTCTAGATCATACGCCAAACGTTTTTTTGTTAAGTTTTTTGTAAAGTTGCGTCCATTCGTCCAAAAACGCTGAGGGAGAGGAGATATGAGACGATATTGCGCCTAAAGTGTATCAAGACGACTTTTTCACTCCTGACCCGGTGTACCCAACTTCTTCCAAAATGCGACATAGAGACCAACCGAGTGCACCAACTTCTAGATCATACGCCAAACGTTTTTTTGTTAAGTTTTTTGTAAAGTTGCGTCCATTCGTCCAAAAACGCTGAGGGAGAGGAGATATGAGACGATATTGCGCCTAAAGTGCACCAAGAGGATTTTTTCACTCCTGACCCTGTGTACCCAACTTCTTCCAAGATACGACATAGAGACCAACCGAGTGCACCAACGTCTAGATCATACGCCAAACGTTTCTTGGTTAAGTTTTTTGTAAAGTTGCGTCCATTCGTCCAAAAACGCTGAGGGAGAGGAGATATGAGACGATATTGCGCCTAAAGTGCATCAAGAGGATTTTTTCGCACCTGACCCTGTGAACCCAACTTCTTCCAAAATGCGACATAGAGACCAACCGAGTGCACCAACTTCTAGATCATACGCCAAACGTTTTTTGGTTAAGTTTTTTGTAAAGTTGCGTCCATTCGTCCAAAAACGCTGAGGGAGAGGAGATATGAGACGATATTGCGCCTAAAGTGCACCAAGAGGATTTTTTACTCCTGACCCTGTGTACCCAACTTCTTCCAAAATGCGACATAGAGACCAACCGAGTGCACCAACGTCTAGATCATACGCCAAACGTTTTTGGGTTAAGTTTTTTGTAAAGTTGCGTCCATTCGTCCAAAAACGCTGAGGGAGAGGAGATATGAGACGATATTGCGCCTAAAGTTCATCAAGAGGATTTTTTCGCTCCTGACCCTGTGAACCCAACTTCTTCCAAAATGCGACATAGAGACCAACCGAGTGCACCAGCGTCTAGATCATATGCCAAACGTTTTTTGGTTAAGTTTTTGTAAAGTTGCATCCATTCGTCCAAAAACGCTGAGGGAGAGGAGATATGGGACGATATTGCGCCTAAAGTGCACCAAGAGGATTTTTTACTCCTGACCCTGTGAACCCTACTTCTTCCAAAATGCGACATAGAGACCAACCGAGTGCACCAGCGTCTAGATCATACGCCAAACGTTTTTTGGTTAAGTTTTTTGTAAAGTTGCGTCCATTCGTCCAAAAACGCTGAGGGAGAGGAGATATGAGACGATATTGCGCCTAAAGTGCATCAAGAGGATTTTTTCGCACCTGACCCTGTGAACCCTACTTCTTCCAAAATGCGACATAGAGACCAACCGAGTGCACCAGCGTCTAGATCATACGCCAAACGTTTTTTGGTTAAGTTTTTTGTAAAGTTGCGTCCATTCGTCCAAAAACGCTGAGGGAGAGGAGATATGAGACGATATTGCGCCTAAAGTGCATCAAGAGGATTTTTTCGCACCTGACCCTGTGAACCCAACTTCTTCCAAAATGCGACATAGAGACCAACCGAGTGCACCAGCGTCTAGATCATACGCCAAACGTTTTTTGGTTAAGTTTTTGTAAAGTTGCATCCATTCGTCCAAAAACGCTGAGGGAGAGGAGATATGGGACGATATTGCGCCTAAAGTGCACCAAGAGGATTTTTTACTCCTGACCCTGTGTACCCAACTTCTTCCAAAATGCGACATAGAGACCAACCGAGTGCACCAGCGTCTAGATCATACGCCAAACGTTTTTTGGTTAAGTTTTTTGTAAAGTTGCGTCCATTCGTCCAAAAACGCTGAGGGAGAGGAGATATGAGACGATATTGCGCCTAAAGTGCATCAAGAGGATTTTTTCGCACCTGACCCTGTGAACCCAACTTCTTCCAAAATGCGACATAGAGACCAACCGAGTGCACCAGCGTCTAGATCATACGCCAAACGTTTTTTGGTTAAGTTTTTGTAAAGTTGCATCCATTCGTCCAAAAACGCTGAGGGAGAGGAGATATGGGACGATATTGCGCCTAAAGTGCACCAAGAGGATTTTTTACTCCTGACCCTGTGTACCCAACTTCTTCCAAAATGCGACGTAGAGACCAACCGAGTGCACCAGCGTCTAGATCATACGCCAAACGTTTTTTGGTTAAGTTTTTGTAAAGTTTCATCCATTCGTCCAAGAACGCTGAGGGAGAGGAGATATGAGACGATATTGCGCCTAAAGTGCACCAAGAGGATTTTTTACTCCTGACCCTGTGTACCCAACTTCTTCCAAGATACGACATAGAGACCAACCGAGTGCACCAACGTCTAGATCATACGCCAAACGTTTCTTGGTTAAGTTTTTTGTAAAGTTGCGTCCATTTGTCCAAAAACGCTGAGGGAGAGGAGATATGAGACGATATTGCGCCTAAAGTGCACCAAGAGGATTTTTTACTCCTGACCCTGTGTACCCAACTTCTTCCAAGATACGACATAGAGACCAACCGAGTGCACCAACGTCTAGATCATACGCCAAACGTTTCTTGGTTAAGTTTTTTGTAAAGTTGCGTCCATTCGTCCAAAAACGCTGAGGGAGAGGAGATATGAGACGATATTGCGCCTAAAGTGCACCAAGAGGATTTTTCACTCCTGACCCTGTGTACCCAATTTCTTCCAAAATGCGACATAGAGACCAACCGAGTGCACCAACGTCTAGATCATACGCCAAACGTTTCTTGGTTAAGTTTTTTGTAAAGTTGCGTCCATTTGTCCAAAAACGCTGAGGGAGAGGAGATATGAGACGATATTGCGCCTAAAGTGCACCAAGAGGATTTTTTACTCCTGACCCTGTGTACCCAACTTCTTTCAAAATGCGACATAGAGACCAACCGAGTGCACCAACGTCTAGATCATACGCCAAACGTTTTTTGGTTAAGTTTTTTGTAAAGTTGCGTCCGTGATTGTAAAAAATTACATTATTTGGTCTCATATGCATCAATGGTGATTGTGTTGAGATAGTAAAACGTTTTAGAAAAGTGAGTGAACCGCAACGTCCTTCGAAAGCAATCTTTTAACAAAAAACCTTGAGTTTTCGAACGTAACATGATGGCGCCAAAGCCGATTGTATCCTTCTTATGCAGAACCGATTGATTATGTTTTAAAATTCGTCCATTTCCGCCTAATCACCGGTGCTACACATGAGAAGCACCTACTCGTACAAAACCCTTAATCGTACAAGTTCACAACAAAAAGCGAACCCTTCTCATCCACTCTCTGCTATTGATTTACTTTTCATTGTGTTAAGACGTAAAGAAAAACTAGCTCTGCTTGTATAGGTACATCACTACCCCAAAGGAGCAACGCCAACAAAGTAAGAAAACCAAAAAGATACTTCAAAGAAACACAGACAACACATTCACCTTTCCACATCCACTTCCACTTCCACTTCCACAACAGCAACAGCAGCATCAGCATCGAATGAGAAAGCTTCCCCTGCGGCGAACTTGGCAAAGTTGGGTTTGGTGTAATGTTATACGTACCTGCCCTGATACTGCAGAGAAGAGAACTTACCTGTCTTTAACCTCTATCTGATTTTTTCTTTCCAGGCAATTAGGGGAAAGAAATCTTTTACGTCGTTTACCGACTCCGCCTGCGTCTCGTCCTGAGCACACAAAAGCCATGCAAGGTCCGTGATATAGAAGTTTTTCTAGCCCACAAAACCGCACACACACACACACACACTCACAAGGAGAGCCAGCCAGCTCCACGTGCAAGACATCCTCTCAAACCGAGGGCACACAACAAACAAATCCCGACGTAGGAAAGGAGGCCAAAAGGGATGGATACACGGAGAAAAACAAATCTTATTAAACCTGCTACAATTGTAACGTAGCATACTTATGGAAGGTAAAAACCTTATAAAGTAATTAGGACCATGTTTGCCCCGCAGGCAGTAAATTTTCACAGAAACGAACTTTTCCCTGCAACAGCACGCAGAATGGGCTGAGGAAAGTGAGTTATCCCCATCGTCAGGGAGGCGCGCGTGGAAGGAAGGAAGGAAGCAACCTTGCATTGGACTATTTATACGGCTTCGGATATCTCCGCAACGCCCCCACATGCGCGTGATTAATTCAATGAAATTGAACCGCATGGCTGTGCATCAGCATGCTGCCACTTTGGTGTTCCTTCAATGCGCTTTTCCGCGGATAATTATGTTCCATGATTGTTCGCCAAGCGAGATGATTCCCACTCTTGGGGTTGCGGCAGAACTCATATGCTCGTACGGTTCACCTTTTGCTAACAACACACACACTGCACTGCACTGCAACTGCAACTGCACGGAACCATCTGCACTTGGCTTGTGTCTGCTGTGAAGGTTTGAAAAGCTCTGCAAAACTCTGACAAAAAAAAAGAACCGGCAACTTGACCTCATTACGTGATTTCCAGTGGGGCTTCCATCAGGCAGGACCACCATTCGTGATCCTTCAAGTGAATGACACAAAAGCCTACTCGTACGAGATTGTCTGCGATGCGATGCGATACATGTATCTTTTAGTTTCTTACGCTGCGCTGCCATTGTTTCCGCATCACTATTGTTGTTTATTGCGATAAATCGAGAGCTCTGTGGTAATTGCAACGCTTTATTAGATACTTTCTAGCTGCGGGCAGGGAAACCGTACGCCTTGCACTTTCTTTGTTCAGAATCTTCCAAATCTGAATACTGCTGCATCTATATTGGCGTTAAGTCAAAAACTTTTGTTTTAAAATTCAAATTAAGTAGGTTAGCAGAGGTTGCGAATAGCATTATGATCCTTGAAGTACAACGCGGGGGCTATACGCAAGCTATAGTGGTTTTCTGTATTGTGTTGGCTATTCACCTTTGAGAGAGAAAAACGGAGGGCTTCTCAAGGAGAAACCCCCCTAACGAGCGCACATCGAGTTAACGGTTATTTTATAAGAGATTGAAAAAGTTTGCTTTTTTATACAATCAACAGCTTAGTTTTAAGGATTTAGGGGTTGTATTTGAAGCGAACTTAGTTGCACACTCCTTCTTAGGTGCATAGCTTGGTCAGGGGTCAATTCAACATCGGTCCTACATTTTGGGGATTCACCAACTTTAATAGAAGGTGCTGCAGCTATGTAGGGTATTGTCCTTAAATGTTGCGTAACGGGGATGTGTCCTCGACGGAACCTCTGTGATGAGGCTTGAAAAGTGTAGGGTGACCAGAAAGGAACGATAAAAAAATAATTTGAATAAAACAACAACGAGGTGAGATAAAATAATATTGTTTCGAGCTTTATTTTGAAGCTACATTCATGTCACTATTTGTCGAATAGCACATCATTCAAATAGTGCTTCAAGCGGGCGGTCCAATTTGTGATGACTCGGTCCAATAAGTGCGGGATTATTACGGCAATAGCGTCTCGTAGGTTGACCTCTAGCTCGTCCAAAGTGGTTGGCTTATTAACATAGACTAAGAACTTGGCGTATCCTTAGAGACAAAAATCGAATAGTGTCAAGTCGCAATTGATAAACCCTCGCCGTGAGATGACCTAGTCGCCAAATTTCTCCTTCACAACTTCGAGCGTTGTGCCGTTTGTATGACATGTAGTGCTGTCTTGTTGGTACCACAGCTCGGATATATCGATTTTGTCGAGCTCTGGCTACAGAAAGTAGGTTAACATCGCCCAAACCCAACCGCAAAATAAGCCTCGTTGACTTACCGGGTCTTTTTCAGTACTGTCTGCTACGGGGACTGTATTTTCTTCTTTTTGCACCAATCTGTGACTGGTTAGTGGCTTACAGTCCAAAAGAATGTACCCACGTTTAAACTTTTCCACGGTGTGACGAATTGCCTGCAGACTGAAGCCATGATGACGACCGAGCTCACGACAAAATTCTCGTTGCATGATGGAATGGCAAACGTTGCTGAATATTTTGATAGCTGAATGTTAGCGATATCCTTAACAGATGCTAAAATATAACAAAGTATATCTGCTATCTGGTCACCCAGATGAAGTAGTGGCATATCGATTACACGGTGGGTTTTGACAGTTCTCCTGTTGCTGTCAAAAACAAATCAAGAATGCGATGGGGACAATAATGGCTTAAGAATCATTGCTCGTGCAAGGTAGTTGACTAGTAGATGAATCGACCGAAAAGGAAACCTGCACATCGGATCAGGCTCAACGGAGCAGCATCGGTATCAATGAAAAATGTGAGCGTCCTTTCGATTTTCTGATGGAAACTAACCTAAATATCTGCAACAAGGGTAATGATTTTTCAATGATTTATGAAAACAGTCAAAACTGTTAGACTGTTACATTCTCTTCAATCTAAATGTTACTTTTCAAAAAGAGTGAATAAATACTCAAGGAAAGGCAGACCTCAGAGGAGATTGTGCGCGAGCTTTCTTCTATATAAATCGGGGAGTTCGAACGGAATCATCATTCTCTGTCCCTGGTTCATAAAAATATTTCGATCCTATCCAAACATAGGCTACGTAGGAAAAGTTTGGAGAGAGATGAACGTGATTCTTATTCCACGACACCAGGACATTTTAGGAAACTTTGAACGATCATTTTCCGCCTAAAATCGTTGTCCAATTCAAGCTGCTCTAAGGCCCAAACTGCGAAGCGATAACGAAGCGGATGGTCATGCGCATTCAATTGCTGGGTTAATCGAACCTTGTAAGCGAATAATCCGAGATCGTTTTGCCGAATTCTCCTCAGGCTAGTGCGTGAAATGGTAAGCTGTTGAGGTCGATGGCTAGTTGGTTGTGTTCAACCATAAGGCGACTCATTTCTTTCTGCGGAGGCTGACTTTCTGCAAAGATTTCAAGCGGGAAACAGCTGTCAGTGTCAAAAAAAACCAATGATTTAAAATGAAACCACTAGATGGCCTACCCTTTATTGTAGATCACGGAAGCGCTTTGGCGTAATGAACAGATTTTTCAAGGTTCTATTGCCACACCGCACCAAAGCTTTGCCACTGTTGGAGTTCTTTCGAGCGTCTGGCGAATATCCGTAATTATTGGCACACGACACCTACTGTCATTGAAGTCGCCTAAAGTGATTTGGAAGTCTTAAATTGAGATCATCGAAAGGACGCAGAGAGGTATGCCTCGTGCATTTGCAAGTATTAGAGTAAAATGAGTTTAGCTGCGAAGGAGGGCAAAACCATGTATATGCTGCCAACAAGAAGGGATAAACAACATCAACAAATCTATACACAATAGAACGCTCCAAACCTGTGGTAGTTAGAGACTTTGTCTACCTCGGCTCCTCTATAAACTCTAACAACAACGTTACTTCAGAGATCAAATGATGAAACACTCTTGCCAATCGCTATTTTTTTGGCCTAAGAATGCAATTGAGTAGTAAGGCCTTGTCGAGAAACTCTAAGGAAACTCTATATGAGACCCTCATCATCCCAGTCCTAGTTTATGGCGCAGAATTATGGACGATAACTAAGACAGATCAAGATATCCTTGGGTGTTTTGAAAGCAAAATTCTTCGATGGACGGTCTTTGGGGGAAAAGATTTAACAGAGAACTCTACGAGCTGTACCTTGACATCGACCTGGTCAAACAAACTCGCCTGAGATTTTTAAGACATGTAGAACGCTCCAACCCGAAGAGTCTTTCATTACAACTCTGAGAGGCAACCCAGAATTACGTAGCCTTAGGTGGCGCGCACAAGTGGAAGAGCACCTTAATTAACTTGGAGCGGGCAGTGAAGGAAGTTAGCCAAAGATCGCAATAACTGGAGAGGCTTGTAGGTGATTGGTTGAGTTCCAGATCCACCCCGGACCTATCTCCGTTAGAATGAAAAATCTAGGAAATATAGTTTGAACTCTCTCAGTCTGGTAAGCAGATATACCAAAAGGCTGAGCGTTCCTTTCAACGATTTCTGCAGAATCTGTAGAGATGAGGAATATCTGTGTATCTGTCCAGCTCCATCGGAGTTTGTTGTCTCTGGATCGAACTGTCTTAAAAATCCAGACACCAAATCATCTCAAGGCATGTCCCTAATCTCGCTATGGTAGTTCTACCTGAATGTCCCTAACACCTAAACCCGAATGGACTTTAAAGCGAACTGTCTTTAAATGAATTCAATTTGAAAGTGCAGACATGCACCGAGTTTTTGCTACAAAATGTGGGCTCAGCTCAAAACTTTTGAGTGTAAAAAGTCTCACTTACTGAAAGGTTTCACTGTTGCTCATTTCGCAACTTTGATGACACACGACATGTTCCAGTATTGTACATGTGCCAACATTCATGTATGTACCTATATATGTATGTATGTGTTTCGTAGGCTTTTGAGGCCTGCCTCTGCCCAAAATGAAAATGTTTCCGCACCGTACTCACTCAGTGTTTGCTCTCGAGAAGGAAAAAAACGAGTACTTTCGCTTGTGAATGTAACTTTCTGATTCCATTTTCCTTAAGCGATTCCCATCTCCCCCTGTACTCCCACAGGCTTAGTAGAGCAAACAATCATACATCACATCCACACAACCCCCTTCAACGTCATCCGCAAACATACGCAGCAACGCAAGATAAATAAAACAAAAACGAGAACGGAAAGTAAAATGTTCCTGAATAATGAAAAAGGAAAACAAAAATTCATCCCGGCGGTGTTGGTGGCAGGGGAAGCCAACGTCCTCCTAGCACGTACTCCCACACATGCCATAGAAAAACAAAAAAAAAACTTGCCTTGCCTGATGGATGGTTGTAAACTCATTCACATTCTGTTCGTCCGGAAGTCCAATGGAAGAAATCAATGTCATCTTCAAGTGCTGCACATGAAAGTTGCCTGAAATTATTTTTGCAGCGCTACCACAAGCCCCACTTGTATGGTACGCTTCGAGGTGGAAACCATCGTCGTCTAAGTGGCAAGTTCAGTTGGCTATCTCGTTCCGCACTGGATTCAATCAGATGAACGCCACGCCGGGTACCGGGTACCGGGTAGATAAACGAAGACCAGAATCCGATTGAGCACGAAGGACATGCTGCAAGAAATTGCCAATAAATACTTCACCGCCGCCGCCCGAGGCATATGACAACACCAATTCCAACAACCAACGGCCTGAATAAGGAACAAAACGGGATCACAGCAGAGAAAAAATCCCCATTATCTGGTTCAGTCATCTTCATCCATCTCACCCACCACCACCACTACCACCAGCACCACGCTCCGCTTTAGAGTCCTCTTGTCGGAATACAAAGGATCTACAGGCCTCCTCCTAATTGGACCGCTCCAATTAAGGTGAACTGATCCAATGAATCAGAAAGGAGATAAGGGACACAGCGCCGCCGCCCTAACACATCAGAGAGCACATCTACCCTTTCAATTTTGTTATTTCAACTAAATCCATTGTAAAGTAAAATTAAATAACAAAGAAAAGCAACAAAAAAAGCAGGAAAAAAAAATAATCTGAATAGAAAAACACGAAGGATAATAAAAGGATAAAAGAGTAGGATATTGGAGCGGAGGAGACTATTTTTCAAATGACTGGGCACCGCTGCTGGGTGGTTCTGGCTCTGAAAGGAGAAACAGGCACGTACCATCGGTATATCAATCTAATTAGGATTCGCCGGCCCACTCCTGGCCCAACGAGACATCGCATGCGGATCTTGTGATATGCTGCAACCAGTTAGTATGAACGACATTCCTGTCCATTACTGATTATGGGTTTCCGGCAGGGTTCGCAAACACAAGGAGATTTTTAATGACATTTTTCGGTATGCCGATTGGTCCTTTGCTCTTTGTGCGGGACATGGGTGGGTGGACACAGGCTAGATCCGTTGTGTGGCAATGATACCGGAAGGATCCACGAAGGGAGAGCCAAGGGCATATAATTGCCCTTTATTCATCAAACGGGATACACTCAGGGCATGTCATGTTTGAGAAGTAGCTACCAGATGGATGGTCATTCGATTCGGCAAACAAAAAACCGTTCTGACATGACGCTGCTGGCGACGATGTCAACAGATAACTTCCAAATGGCAATTACGTTCTGGCAATTAAGTGAATCTATCGATGGCATGACTTAGTCGGTCGGTGGACCAGCAGTGCTAGATGCACTATTTTTACTTACCAGAGGCGAGCTATATAACAAAAAAAAATGTCCTGCATTTGAATTACTCTGAGTCCCTTGTAGTACTGTGTTGAACCTAACAAGTCTATTATTTCCCACAGGCGGTAAACTCAAATCACTCTCAGATTGGTTTTTATTAGCAAAATCTTTTTGAGGGCTTATTGTGAAGGCGAATAGCTTCAGGCTATTTGGACACCATATAGGAATGCACTGTAGTACGCATCGTCAACAACTACTTGTCCATCTAAATTATGTTTTCACCAAAAATAAGAGACAACCATAAAGCAGTACACTTTACGACAAGATTTCTGGTAGTTTAGAACGTAGATTTAGTGGGCTTGAATGTTTTTTTAGAAAGAATTAGTTCCGACTGACCCAAGTCCTGGAACTTCCATATTTCTTTAGAAATTATTTTCAACAGAACAGATTGTTGTATTCCTGAATGACAACTAATGACCTACCCCGTGCTTGTACATATCCTTACATCCATGATGTGTCAGCCATAACTCCCAGTAGATTCAATTGCGTTAATGATATGACGTTTGTATTCCAACACAAGTGACTTATAGCGCTGGAGCGAGTAGGAACACTAGACCAGACCACTAGGCGCCTGCAACTAAAACTGAAATCTATTGGCAAGATCATCGTGAACCCAAAAGGGACTTCCATGTCCTATTCAATGGAGTGTTCGTTAAACATCGATTTACCTAGGCATAGCCTTACTCGAGAAAGTAATTAGGTTCGAGAGATATCTCATTTAGCTTGACCCACAATTCCTTTGTAAGAATTCTTCATTTTCATTTAGTGCCCAATGATTTATTGCAAAAATTGACACTGCAATCATGCAGAAGTGAAACGATCGCCAGTGTAAGTCAGTGTTACTACTTTTTGATTCTCACTCCGCGAGGTACATTATGTGAAAATATTTGCAAAAACTTCTTGGAAAACCGCAACAGCGGATGCAAAGTTTTTAGGGCACTTATAGCTGCCGAGGTTTTAACAAAAATGTCCAGCGGTAGAAGATTGAGGATAGCCTATAGTCCTGCAGTGGGTTTTGTTCTCATGGCACTTGTGGTGCCAATGCAGGCCAATCTCTGGATCCTCGTGAGGGCTGCTGAGTTGGTGGACTTGCTGGCGGACGGCCACCATACAAGACAACCATACGTCAGAATAGGTCTTACTGTCGCCGTATACATTCATAGAATAATTTTAGGTTATAGACCCCAGTTCTTTCCAAATATTCTACTACAAGTATAGACGGCTATAGTTGCTTTCTTAATTTTGCCCCTGCCTTACGGCATAGTTCCATCAGCAGAAAGCAGGCCTTCTTCCCAGAATTCCAGGGAGTTCAACCTAAATTTCAAACATCCGTAAATAGAACTCGGCAGAAACTAAAAGGTCCCTACAAAGGTCTTATGCATAGCTTTCCAAATCCTGCCATTGGAAGTAATTCTAAATCTACCACCTCTGCCCATATAAGTCATATAAGACTTAACCGTTAATAAAACCACCAACATAGTGAAACATATGAAGATGTTTGAATAAAACTCTTTTCCTATCCTCACCGGCAATATGCACCTCGGACTTTATGCTGAAATATGCATTAAAAGAACACTCCAAGGATCACGTATACACATTACATCTTTTAAGCCATTTACAGCTAGTTCTGGCCCCATCAGTGGATCCATTTACTAGTCTTGTTGTATAATCCAATCGTACATGACCTCATTATTCCGATACTAAACTGCTGCTTTATGTGACTATCAGGGCATGGCTAAGACAGCGTTCAAACAATTTCAACGCTTTAATTAGCCTTCTGATGCCAATTCATGTATGTCGTGCGTAATCATGGCCCATTGCTCAGTGTCAAGCGGTCTGTCTAGTTGATCGAGCTTTAATTCTCACATAACACCACAAAGTTCTTTCACAATCCCTTCTCCCGCGAACATTTGACAAACATTCAAGAGTATAACTGCCAGGAAAAGCTTCTTCTATTGGTGAAATAAAAATAACGTGGGAAACAGGAATGGGTCCAAATATTTGTACTCTTGACCCTCATGACTCATTAGATACCAAAAACTCCTCGTATTTAGCCCGACAATACTTAACAACTGTGGATGTCGAGCTAATTGATTTGATATATTCTATTCGCCATTCATACATATGCACATAGATAGGTGATAATTGGGTTCGTCCTGGCGAACAAAACAATCTTGGATCGTTTTAGATTAGTATTGCCTATTCTCTACCAACGCAGGCCAATACATTCACTGAATTCGGTTGGTCTTATTCCTCACTCTGTGGAAAAGCCTTTCCAAAACCACAGTCCAGATGTTTTGACAATCCTTCGTTCCAGGTTTAAAGCCCGTAACTCCGCAGTGTTTTAGACTCTTCTACCCTCTACTAAGCTCAAGCTCACTGCCAATAAGTTTCCATCTTATGCAATATATTCTCTTGTTTGAGCAACAATTGCTCCACCATTGTGTCCACCCATTTCAAGTAGTATATCATCTAAATGCTTTCAAAAACCTTCGTTTTCAGAAACTCCAGCGAACATCAACAACTCGGAGGAAGAATTCTCTGAGAACTTGGTTCAAACTCATTGGAGCGCGATATGCCACATGAAGAATCAACATACATACATGCCAGCCATTTCTCTTATTCCTATTTCCACCCGACATTTCGACAAGTTACGGTAGATATTCGAATTCATGCAGTATTCAATGCAATTTGGCTCAAACTAATATTAGACATTCCGTAGGTACATTGTTCTTCTTCCTCCTCATCGTCGGAACTCACTGGCATTTCTCAGATGTACACTGCACCTGACATTCCCGCACCGCAACCAGAACAAAAAACAAAAAACAAAAACACATACATATGTACATCGCTCATACTTCTGCAACAGAGTTATGAAAAAAAATCTTCCATTTCCTGTCGGAGCAATAGAATTAGACCGACCGACCGCATTCACAGAGCCCCACCAGCAGCTCTAAACAACCCCAACAAATTCCATTTCCATATTTGCATTGCTTAGAAAAGTTTTATCCCACCAACACACGGCGAACGGCACACGGCACACGGCACAGGGTTCCCAGGTCCCACGGGGCGAAAGGACTCGTAGAGAGGATTGCACATCACCACTCTCTGAGCGTCTGCAAGTTTTCCGGGTTTTGGGACAAAACTTTTGGCGCCCGTAATGGAATTCAATTTTGTTGAGTTCACCGGAAATGTTTAAATAAACATGACAAGGAATATGGCGCCTTCCCGTGGGCTCCGTGGTGCCACTTCGAATTCATTGGTCAAACCCACGACACAATGAATGCCCTTGACAATCGGTGAGCCCAGCGCTTTCGCTTGACAACTCTGTCAGTAAATGACTATCCCGACATCTTATTATGACAGATGCCGTTCGCAACAATGGCGGTTTTTTTCAACCTCACCATCGCATCACGATGAATTAAGTCACTCAGCGACGTGTGTGTACACACAACATTATCCTGCCGATCCCGATGCCGACGGCCAACTAATTAAACTTCCATGGTTTTGCTAATTTCGACACATACTAGTTCGCACACATGCACAGCACAGTACAGCCGGAGTCCTGTCAATGCGGCTTATGGCATGGCGCATCAATTAATTAACACTTGACAGTCACTGAAGTTTGATGTCTTGTGCGGAGAATTAACATACAATTTGCATTCAAGATGACTGCGATAAACATCCTGGCGCGAGCGGCGGCGGGCGGCGGGATATTCTCTGCAGCGCTTAACCGACAAAATCTGTAGTTTTTTTTGTTTTATGACTTCACAGAGCAGCACACAAGGTACACAGGCGATGGTGGTGGAAGGATAGAAGGGTGGGGCGGCTTAATTAACTTCAATCTTTGATACATATTTCGGGTCTGTGTGTGTGTGTTTGTATTGTTTCGCTCCACATAATGCCGCAACATGTATTCACTTGTGTAATGTCACTGAAGCGTGTAAGTCGTAAACATGTCGCGAGGGGAGTTGATCCTTATTCGCACAGTTTTCGGCGGCAGGAGTGTTAGGAGTCTGTGCCAGACTGCGGAGCTCGTACTTGTTACATTACACTTTTATAATTTAAAAACTCATTAAATAAGTTTGCGGTACGGTGCCGTGTCTTCGGAGTCGGTTAATGAGCATGGCTTGTTGAGATGCCCATTAGAGGAAATCAATTTTGACGTGCGAATGGCAGGAGCAGGGATTGTTTTACATCGACGACTGTGCCGGAGGAAAAGTGCTGCTGGCAGTTTGTTGTTTGCTGTTGCTGTTGCTGTTGCTGTGTGATTCTGGTAATTGCTGTTTAGTGTAAATTTGAAGTTTGCCTGTTTATGTAGTTTTGCTTGGTTTTTCGAGTCAAGTCGGGGTGTAATGACTCTCTTTCGAGGATGTAACGTATTGGTGTTGGGGTGGGTTTTTTTTATTTTTACTTTTTAAGAGGTGTCTACAATATGCGGTGTAACAACCTGACAGGAACCGCAAATGAAGATGAATAGGGGAATTAAGCGTCACCCACAACTCAGTTTCTAATGGCAACATCATGGTTATAGTGGGGTAGGTAATGTAATTACAGTGTAATGTGTAAATATAAGATGAAAATCAAATCCTTGGGGAACGTACGTAAGTGTCGAAAGCTTTTTACTTGAGGTGTGAAAAGTATTTAACGTCCTGGTACTTGCGAACGATATTGCTGTAATAAAGGTCGGTAAACTACAGATAGCGCAGATTAGCAAGGTTGCCACTGGGAGCCGAAGTGAGATACAGTCACACTGACGATAACTGAGTGCGGCCAACTCTGTCAATATTACTTTATTTTGTAGCTACTTTCATGGCAGTGCTTCAAGCGGTCGGTTAAATTTTTTGGATGACTCTGTTCAATATAGCGTCTCGAATGATGGCCTTTAGCTCGTCCAAAGTGGTTGGCTTTTTAGACTAAGCACTTAATGTAGCCCCCAGAGAATGGCAAATGAATATTTTGACAACTGAATGTCATTGGTAACTTTGACAGCTACTGAAGCATAATAATTGAAAAAGTATCATTCCCATCTGGTCACCCTGTGGTTGCACCGAGGTTTGCACCGAGGGTTGAACCTCCACAATTCCCTTAAATATGTTGTTAAAGGTGCCATATGACAACTCGTCACCTTGTCAAAGTCCCTTTCTGATTAGTCACTGTGATAAAGCAGCGAATGTTCTTATTAGTCTGCACAAACAGATGAGTTTTGTAGGGACGCCAAAACTAGGCGTGGCATTGAGTAACAGCCTTAGAATTAATGGGAAAATAGGGATTTAATTTAGACTCCTTCACTTTAATCCATATTCTGACGAAGTACTGAGACTAAGACGATGAGTTTCAGACGTTCACACAGTATGGTCAACACATCTTGTACGCGATGTGGAGGAGACTTATACCTCTGTCATTCGATCTATTGATAGGCATATTGCCTGACCAAATCTTATAAATCGACTGGGGAAGGGTTTGTACGATTACAACTCCTTAACGATATATCTTCGCACATTAATACTTCCCTCTTGAGGCGCTTGGCCTGCCACGAAGTGGCTATTCGGGAGGTTCCACGTCGATCACAATATGTTGAATTTGGTTGACTTTTTTATGAGTCAATGGATCTTTCATCGCATATGTAATTGAAACTGGAGCCTCAGTGGTCTCAATGATGTTCTAGGTTAAATCCGTGAAGAAAGTAAAGACGGATGGAGATTACTTCGACTCTTCGATCTCCAGGTACTTACACGACTTTATTTCCAAGTTGAAAATGGAATCTCTCAGTAGTTACTACCGCTTGGGTAACACTGAACAGTAATGGTCTCAAATCTTTGCCCAGTTGTCAATCAATATCTTTTCTCAGAACTAGGCTACACTGAAAAATAGTTGCGGAACTAGTAAGAGCTGTTGGTGAAAAGGTGAAATTCTTAAAGAAATGGTCAATACGTCAAACAAAATCAAGAAACAACTCGAATCGGAGTTGTGAACGGTGCTTCTTATTGTCTATACCTAATGGGTCTGTGATTACATGGGCCTCATACTCCCTAAAGGACTCAAATCCTGAAAATTCGAAGATCCTCCTAATTGAAATAGCTATTCCCGTCAATTTTCTTGATCTGATGAGGACCATGGTGTTTGACTTGTCGTCAAGTGTAGGGACTTCTCTCTCGCTCTTCATGGTAATCCACTAAAATGTAAAGGAAATATTGAACTGTGTCCCCTTTCTCCTATTAATGTCCTTACCACCCACGCCCGCGATGACCCTTGCCATCAAAATGGCAGCCATTGTCCTTTAGGTGCGCGCAAGCCATAATCAAAAAAAGAAAAAAAAAACCGAAAAAATCGCTCTCGCACTGAGTCTTGCATGGGGTCGCAGCAGTATGCAGTGGGCGATCGTGGTGAGTGGATGTTTATCGGTGGGTGGGTCGATGTGTGTGTGGGGGGTTCAGTGGACCGGTGGGTCTATCTGTCTATGGGTGGTTCAGTGAATCAGAGTGTTGGTGTGTCTAGGGTTGGGGGTGCCACTCGTATATTAGTTGAATTGTGAGCTTGTGGTCGATCATTCAGTCTTGATGATCAGTCAGAGTTGGTTGCATTCCTTATTGGTACCCCTTCCTGAGTCGAGTGGATTTCCTAAAATCATTCACTAAACCTTTATCAATACTTCGAAATCGACGTATTTCCCATCAATTTTTTGATCAGAATTTAGAAAATTGGCGAATCGTATCTAAACTGTTTCACCGATCACTCACTCACTTCTGTATAGAGTAGTCAGTATTCAGTTGGTAGTCCTGCTGGATAGTTGGTTCGAAACTTAGCGCTTAAGCTGACGTGAGTCTGTTTCTTATATACCTAACTTACCTTACATACTTACCCTTGTGGCACCCCTATATCTACTTGTATAAACAAACAGATATACCACAAAGGGGCTTCAGTATTTGTGGTTAGTATTTGTTTTGTTTTACTTTTTCATGCCTTAATATTGCTGCTTAGCTTGCTTTATTTTGGCTAGTTTTGCTGTTACTTACCAACTTAGCAATGTAAGCCAGCAATATTACTTTTAGGGCATTTTTATAATTTTTTTACTAACTTACCTGCATAGGAGTTTCGGGGAGTTAGTGTTATAAATAGTGACATTAGGTTTCCAATCCGATCGCTCGTTTGTTTGCGATCGACTCAGTTTTGCTTATGCAACGGGAAGACAGGTTTCGGTTAACTTTTAATTCTCGCTTTGATTTAACCTTTAGGCGAAAAGATTCATGGATACAAGCGAAATGTACAGGGATGCGAATACTTAACTGTCACACTCGTATGTCCGGTTTTCGATAACAGAGTTGACACTAACACTTCGGTTAACAACCTCTTCGGCACTCACTACGAATAGGCCACGGCCACTACTTAAATAAGTAACGCACTGTGGCGAACCTGGAATACGCCGTCAATAAAAATTACGAGATATTCCCAGTCGTCGGTCAGAGAGGTCAAATCACCCCTGCAAAGAAGAACTCGGTGTCCGGTAAATTTTTCCAAATTTTTGTTGTTGCTTCGAAGAAATAAAAATTAATTTTTTTTTAGATTTCGTCGAGAATATCAGTCGTCGCTCAGAGGGGTGAAAACACCCCTGGAAGGAAAAACTCGGTGTAAGGTAAGTTTTTCCAAATTTTTGTTGTTGCTTCGAAGAAATAAAAATCAAAAATCAAAAATATTTTGTTTTTCAGATTTCGCCGAGGATTGCACCTCAAATGGAGGAAAACACTTCGAGTTTTCTCAGATTTCTTCGAGGCTCATCCTGGACTCAGTCAATTTAAATAAAAATTGTTAGAATAGCAATATAGTATTGTAAATCTCTTAGTAATATAGGAACTGAAAATCCTAAAATATTGTTTTATTATAAAATTCTTCAAGAACCATTAAATTTTTATAAAAAAAAAATTTAAAAAATATACTCATAGTCACGCTACTCAATTTCGAGTCTCTTTTAGCACATACTCAGTCGCATTTGCTGATTTGGCCAGTAATCATCCATGGTTCTCCATGGGTTGGTGGTCAGTCGTCAATGGTCCTCCGTCCTGAGCGGTTGTGGCGCTCCGCTTTCAGTCGTCATTGAGTAAGTTCGCGGTGAGGTGGGTGGCTGGGTGGTGGGTGGTCGTCGGTGTCTCAACTCTCTTACTCAATGGTACTCGATCCGTCGATCGGTCGGTCCAAAGCAGGGGGTCAGTCGTCAATGTTGCTCCGTCCTGAGCGGTTGTGGCGCTCCACTTTCAGTCGTCATTGAGTTAGTTCGCGGTGAGGCGAATGGTTGGGTGGTGGGTGGTCGTCGGTGTCTCAACTCTCTTACTCAATGGTAGTCGATCCGTCGATCGGTCGGTCCATAGCAGGGGGTCAGTCGTCAATGGTCATCCGTCCTGAGCGGTTGTGGCGCTCCACTTTCAGTCGTCATTGAGTAAGTTCGCGGTGAGGCTGAATCAGTTTCTTAGATCGACTTTCGTCGGGCGGTCGCTCTGGTCTGTGGGCGGGTGGGTGGTTGAGTTGGTCGGTCCGTCGGTGTGTGGGTTTAGAGGGAGGTTGAGCCTCTCGTGTGACATTGTGGTTGCAGCATGCTGAGCATGGAGAGTCCAGTTAGAAGCAGAATACCTGTTGCAGATCCAGCTGTTAACCAAACCACAAAGGAGTTAAGGTATTCATTATATTTTTAATTTTATTTACGTTTCATATTTCCCTCAGCCCTTTCAGCAGCTGTGTAACTTTAACTTTCCATTACTGACCTCGGTATCTATCGATTGCTTAAAGTTTTGAGTCCTATACTACTTTCATTTCTAAATTATTCCATCTACTCTCAAACTCACATCTACATGCGTTCCTTTACCTCTGTTCTTACTTAAACTTCTAATATCCTTCACTTAGTCCACTATTCCAATCGGCATTCATATTCATTTCTGAATTTTAACTTTAGAATCTGAAATTACAATTGCATTCGCAGGACTTTCGAAATTATTTTCTATATTCAAACAAAATGATCCTGGAAGGGTTGAGCATCTATATTTATATTTATTCATCTTTATTCCTGCTTGCATAGGCTAGTCGGTATTAGTATGTCTCAACTATTGCTTTCAAGCATTCTACGTATCATCTACTTTCCGTCTCAGCCACCGTGCGACTTCGACCTTTCCGGAAACATAGATTTGCCTTGTACCGACATCCTAAAGGACATCATGGCCGAAGAACATCTCGGGCATATCGCTTTGTTGAGTCACAAATCGGTTTTTTTTTGTTTTTTGCTTTGAAGAAGTCCTATTTACGTGACGTAGTGTCTTGAGCGGCGTGCTAGAATTTCCGTCTCAACTCCGAAAAATTAAATCCTTTTCGCCGTGGTATGGGAGTTGAGCTCACCAGTAGGCGAACACCTATCTTGTCTAGACGTATTGTTCTTGGTCAATGTTGACCGAGGGTCTACAATTCCTAATGCGATTTATATGTTTCTCGTCGCGTCTTGGCCTAAGGAGTGCACGTATGAATCTACGTGTATAGTCCTGGGCTATACACACTCGATGTGTATGTCGATGTGTATAGCTTCGAAAATCGAAAGTGTTAGTACGTAAAAACAATTTTCACTTTCGAAGTGTGGTCCCGGGCTATGCACGTAGACCTCTGCTTGCACTTCCTAACCCAAGACGTGTGGAAGCATATGAATCACATCTGCGTTTGTCAGGGGGGATTGTAAAGGCTTGATTAACATTGAGCAAGGACACTTCGCCTAGAAGCGGTAGGCAGGTCGTCTACTAACGATCTCAACAACTATATCGGGGTGAAAACGGATTCAATTTTAGGAGATGAGATTTTTCTTTTCCTTCTCGACATATTAATTCGATCGGAGCATTGATTCTATTACCAAATCCTCTCGTTTGGAATTTTCATTCAGGTTAACATTGAAACTCGGATTTATGTTTATATGCAGCTGGTGCTACTAGCAATGCAAGCATACCCTACGAACTGTAGGGAGTCTGCTTCCCTTATTCCCTCCCTACGAACTGTACGGAGGCTTATAGGCAAACTATATTCTTATTCCCTTCATACGAACTGTATGGAGGCTTATAGGCAAACTATATTCTTATTCCCTTCATACGAACTGTATGGAGGCTTATAGGCAACTATGTACTTATTCCCTCCCTACGAACTGTACGGAGGCTTTTAGGCAAACTATATTCTTATTCCCTTCATACGAACTGCATGTAGGCTTTTAGGTCATTCCCTTGCTTCAAATTATGTTATCCTTACTCAATTTTCAATTCATCAGTTGCTCGGCTTTTTGGGTATGCCTTTCCCATTTAAGGACTCTTTTGGTCCACTTCTGCATATTCTATAGAAATACTTGCTTAACTTAACTTTCCACTCGCGCATACTTCGTCCATATACGTAGTCTTCAGTGATAGATACATGTGTACATAATCTGCACAACTGATGCATATATGTCCTTGAAACATACTGCAAGGGAATGTATTCAGGGTATTAGGACCTATTTCTTCTTTTTTCTCTTTTCCTTCTTTTCAGGTATTATTCCCTTCCAACGAACTGTTGGGAGGCTTATAGGTGTCTGTATTCCCTCCCTGCGAACTGTAGGGCGGCTTATAGGAGTTTTTTATTCCCTCCATGCTAACTGAAGGAAGGTTTTTATTATATACATATTTTTATTTCACCGATTCTTCTCTAAATCGCTGTGTGATCAATTACAAAGTCGTCCTTATATGTCCTGTAGATCGAAAATATTCGGGAATATTCGGTACTTACATCGGTAATAGGTGTCTGCGTTTAGATAAAGTGTGCGGTATAGACAGTTAGAGATATAGAAAGGGAGTCAGTGGGATAGGAAGCTTGTAACGCTTTTTTAGTTAGAAAGGTTAGTCGCGTATAGGTTCACTAGTTAGGTAGTCTTTTTATTTAGAAACAGATACTCAGGGATAGCTTTGCTAGTTAGGTAGGCTTCCTTATTAGATATAGATACATCCGGATCGGTTCGCTTGTTGTTTAGGATAGGTTTGCGAGCTAGTTAGGCTTTATCAGTTAGAGAGAGATACTCGCGGATAGGTTGGCTAGTGAGTTAGGAATTTTAGATAGAAACAGACACCCGCGGACAGGTTAGTGAGATAGGTTTATTTTTTATCTAAAAAGCTAGGAATTCATTAGTTAGGGATTTCTTAGATAGGTGTTAGTTAGAATTAGGTGTGGTATTCTCCTGACGACCGGTTGTAAGAGGGATGACCCTTCTGGCTTGTCCCCATACTGACTGACGGAGTTTTATCACTTTCAGGATAGTGCAGTTTAGTTCAGGGAATTAGATTAGATTTTCTTAAGTTCTTTAGCTAGTTAGGTTCAATTCATTCCTCTCTACATCGTGGCGATAAAATCGCGACCATGTCGCGAAAAAGGTTGTTTTTTACCTTGGTTGGTTGCCCTGGTATAGTAGATTCCAAGGTGTTGTAAGGAATTGTCCTTTTTGACCCATTCGCCAAAGACTCTTTTAGAAGCTCCTTCCTTCTTTGTTTCTGGCCAGCTCTTTCCTGGAGACGAGGTTTGGTTAAGCACACCTAATCGTTTTGGTATATTTGACTAGCATAGGTATCGAATGCCGCCGAAATTCAATATCGTTTAGCGAGTCGGTAGAAAGAAGTTTCTTTCTTTGTGATCCATATGGTGTCACCTATTGCTGGCGTAAGGGTGCTGGCGTTCTGGGCTACCAATCCCTAGCATTGCATTCAGTTGTAGCTAATTAAATACATGTCATTGAACACCGCTGGCATGAATCACTACGAAGCTAAAGCCTGCCAAAAGTGCGTCTAGTATTCACTCACGGCCCAAATAAATCCTGTGAAAGGTTATATTTATGTCTGATTAAACGCTGCACAAAAAGCCTCAATGATTCTGATTTGAGGGGACGCGACGGGGAAAAAAGCCCTCCACTGTTTATTGAACGTCATTTCGAAATCATAAAAAAGGACCTCCCATCGTAATACAGTTCATTTGGCTTCGTAAAGGGCGCCAAGTCATCGTAATACATATAAACTCCATTTTGTCGATTGCAGCCGCCAAACGAACCCAACCCAACCCAATTCACAGCCGAGCCGCACCACTAAACCCGAGTCGCACATCGTTTCCGTTTGGAGGGGACATTTGTCAGGATAAATGCCCGATAAAAGCGCATATTACCACTAGACTTCCTCTTTTATTATACTATGAAAATTTCCTTCCTCTGGGTTATCCTCCAGAGGGTGTACTGCTGCACACATACACTCGGGGCCATAGAATAAAAACCAAAAAAAAAATAAAAAAATCAAATCAAATCTTGGCCAAGTTGAGGGCAATTGCAATTCGAGCTTTTGTGTAGCCATTGCCGTCGCAGCCCAGTTATTGCGGCCAAATGTACGCAGACAACGACAAGTGGCCACAGCCATTGATGTCGTACATGAGTAGGTGCATTGAGCTCAAGGAAAACAGTAAACCGTTCAGTAGCTGCAGGTGAATTAAATTGACTTCTAATTGAAAGGAGTCGTAGGTTGGATCCCTCAACAAAAGTCGACTCGACCGAAGGGACGACCGGAAAATCGCTCCAACATGAAATATCAATTGGACTTAGTCCGAGGGGTCAGATATTCAATACAGTGTCCACGCTGCTGGAGTTCTTTCTAAATGGGCCATTATGGGAGTTTACGGTTGGCCGCATGAATTGCATCTGCCAATTTTTGTGGGCGGATATGACACAAAGGGTGGTCCTCCGGTGTACGGCGATTTAATTCATAACCGAAACTTACTAATTGGTCAGATTTGATTGATTATTCCGTTGACCTGGTTATGACAATTAATCATGGTATTTCGGGGTTGCGCTGTAACCTGGGTTTCGGTTTTTGATATAGCTTTGGTTTTATATTCGATTTCGGTTAGGTGCAGTCGCCATTTCCGGTTGTGACATGTTAATTTGCTTTTGGGGGTTAATGGGTGGTGCCCTTTCAAGCGCACTGGATAGAATTATATTTGGTGAACTAGATTAAGGGCTCGTTTGTACTTGTTGACTGGATTTTAATTAAAGCCGATTAATACTCGAGTGATTTCATACCGAACGAACACAGGACTCAACAGCCAACGGATTATGTCGATTGACGTTGTCCTTTCGGCAGAAATAGCCAGCAATACGCACGAGTGGATCAAAGATGAATAAAGCAGTGGGTGGACAATGAAATGTGCGCCTTTGAACAGACAGAATAATGATCAAATTAATTGTGCGTCGTTCGGCTCAAATGGAAAAGAATGTACAAGAGGCTAGCATGAAGGCCAATAATGGTATCAGTTTCATCATACATACATACATACATGTGTGGACATGAGGAATAAATTTGTCCAAATGAGGAATAAATTTGGCTTTTTTTTTCAAATAGACTGCATACGATTTCTGTCAAAAAAAATGTCGAGTTCAAATATAGTTTGAACGAGCTTGATTCTATAAGTCTTGAAACCAAGATCCTCTTTTAAAATTTGCCAAGTTGTCGAATGCGATAATCCCATATGTTTGACCGACGTCGAATCGATTGCTCACGATCTGCAGTCACACTCGCCGTCGTAGCAGCAACGTTCTCCTCACTACGGGCTGGATGTGGTCTAATCGGCCGCGTACTATCCAATAACGTACACTGAGACTCGAATTTTGCGGATGGTAAAGGCAATAAAGGGGAAGGGACTCCATGTTGCACGAATCGCACGAAAAATATTTTCACAGAACGCTGATTCACATAATACAGCTGAATATTTTGGAGACCTTGTTGAGGTATGAGCCTTTAGAAATTTTCCTTTTATTTGTAGCTACCCCTAGATTGACATGGTTGTGAAGTTTACCTTCACGTCTTCTTCCGAATTTCCTGACCTCATCCTTCACCATTTTTACTCTTAGATCCCTGTGCAGCTCAGCGTTTTTTATGTACCATTTTTTGGAAGCATTGTATGCTTTGCAAGTTTGTCTAGCCTTGGGGTGCATACCAAAGCTAGAGACCTTATCTCCATATATGCTTTAATACTTGTTTATAAGCCAGTGGATTGTTGTACACAGATAGACAGGATTATCTCCCTAGGAGCCACCCTACTTCCACCAATATCAATAGGACAAGTATTGGCTTCGTGAAAACCAATTTCAAAATTTTCAAAATCGAGATTTTATTTAAACTTGACCTTACTATGATGGAGGTATAGGTGCAAGAAAAAAATGATTAAAGCAAAGTTGGTAGGCAGTCGAATTCTCTTAATTCATTCATACATTATATATGGCCACGCCCACATTGGAAGGCCGTTTTTTTTAAATCCTCAAGATTTTTCACGAAAATTTTTTCGATAGCATCAGTTAAAAACTATCGCGATGATCTAAAAAATGCGGAGTTCCATGCCCACCTTATTCATCCTGAATAATTTATAAATCTTCAGCATAAAGGTACAAGTACGACTCAGTTGTGCACTTTATTTCAAATAGTTTGGACAGAATTGTCAGCAAGGAAATCGGACGATATGAAGTAACTTCACTTGGTGCTTTGCCTGGTTTGGTACCCTAATTACCTTCCAAATTCGTGCGACTTAGTCTAAATTTTACATTTATTATCTGTACTAGTTTTTTTCATACCCTTTTAAGGAAGTTTTCTCAGAATTCTTCCTGTAATTAGACCAAATTCAATAGTTTTTTTCGAATTGATCTTTTTACTGGAGCCATTAGTGCATCTTCTTCGGACACTTCTTTATTTTATTTTCCAACATTTAATAAGCCTTTATACTTTGGTTTACAGAGCACTATGACTAGAGGTGGCTTTATTAGCTTGTATTGTTTTGTTTTGGACCTTTTCTGGAGTTTTCTGGTTTACTCTGGTTTACTTAATACTGGAGGAGGAGGAGGCTCGGTCTCTCTGTGTAATTCCTCTTCATCCGTAGAATATAAGACAGCTTTAGTGTTCATTTCCAATGTTCACCTGTTCTTTTAGCAGCTGGAGTTCAAGTTTAAATTTTCAATCTCGCTTGCCACCCGTATTTTCCTTTGTTGGTTGGGATGGCTGCGGTCTACCACTTTTCGAGTTTTCGTAAAAAGGATTTTCAAACCATAAATAGAACCGACCGCCGAAGAAAGTGTATTTGCCAGATCACCTGGCATACCACCTGGGGTAGTTATATTTTTATTTTGTTTATTGCATGTATTTTAGGTTAACTTTTAAAAAGTTTATGAATTTGGAGCTTAGTTACGACAGGCATACCTACCTCGGGTAAAATCTGTCTCCTAACCCGAAGGGGCACCAAATGAGTTGACTATGACAAATTAGTTTGCAATGTCAAATTGTCAGTTCATACAGTTGTCAGAATTTATCCCAATTCCTGACTATTAATTGTCAGATGGCTGAAGTGACAGTGATGTGACGATGTTTTTTCTTACAATATTGTCAGATCAAAAATTGCCAGTGAAAACGGTTGGTAGGTTGACGTTGTCAAACTCATAGCATTTCACAGAACTTTTCTCTTTCGCTTCGTATTGAATTGAGAAGTCGGATAAAGTTCAAAATTTAGTTAGAAAAATCCAAAAAATTTAAACTGGAAAGCAGCAACGATAAACCTACCATTATTCATTTTCACATCACAAAATCAAACTTGAAATAAAAATACAGTAGTGTCTGATAGTGACTGATTGAACAACTAGGTGTGATCATCTTAAAATAGATAGATGCGTTCCACGTACATATGTATTCGCCGAATTGAGAAGATAAACTCAGAAAGCAATAAAAAATGTTGTGGTTTGACCAAATTTAATGAAAATTGTTTGTCCGAAATTCAAAAAAACTAAAAGTTGCCCTAAAAGGTATGAAGGAAACTAGAAACTACACACATACTGTGCTTAGGTGGTTCCCAAAACATTTGTGATAACCCACTGTCAGAACTATGTATAGATAGTTAGCCATCAAATTTTGTATTTTACAAAGATACCATTGTAAACCATAACGTATCACACTTAGCACTGATATCATCACTACATGTTAGCCGCTTTTCGATTCCCATTCCGATATTAGGTTGAATTTAATAAGAAAAATTAAAAAACACACTTTTTTGTACATATCAGCAGTAGATTATCCTGCTTATCTACTGTCAAATTAGTGTTTGAAACCACAATAAAAGGTTTAAGCATTTTCATTATGCGGTCAGTGTAAACAATTTTAGCGTTAGCTGCAGTTCGAAAGAGTTTTTGTACCGACAAAATGGCTTACACGAGTTTTTCACTAATTGTGGCCATCAGTTTGCTTATTAGTGGAATCAACTCATTGTCGATGGTTAATAACGTGACAGTGCCCAGTGATATTCTGAGTGATCTCTTCTTTAATGAAATTCGAACCAACAAGGACTGGCTGGATGTGTCCTCTCATGACTCAAAGGAATACAACACACAGACGTGCATTCTCAGTTTACAGGCTATACTTAGCCGGTTTCCGAGTATTGAAGTTGCTCCCTGTAAGTAAATAGACGGTCTTCCTGTGTAAACATTGTATTCACGAATTTAAGGACCAAGGTCCTCTTGTGTTTGCGCGGCAAAACCTAATCGAATCTGTGATCAACAAATTGGTAGACGGATTGTTTTTTTTAGTCCGATAGCTACTAGTTCAAACTCAATAAATCGGACAGATGTCCCCCACAAGGCCAACGGGCAATGTTCGTTATCGAGGCAGTAGCACGTGTAGTCCAAACAAAAATACATTGATATTAATAAAACCAATTACCGAGAACAAGAAGTTATCATTTTGATAACGTTAATCACGTTGAAGATCTATCAACAAGTGGATGATTGAAAAATAAATTTTGTGTTACAGTTTTCGACGCATGGGGGAAATTTCCATCTGGAATACTACACGGAAATTTGTACGATGTCGGCAACTTCGATCAGTGCGTAAGGACATCGGTGACTTTGAGCAAGCTTACCGGTCTGATAGGTGGTCAATATTGCTTTGCTTCAGTGCCCCTCATAAAGGAGAGCGCACAGGATCCACCATCGGTTAGGGAGGGCCCTGTACGAGAGGCCAGAGAGGGTCTGGCTGATTATTTGAAAGTGACGATTGGAATTTGTATTCCGGATAGCTGCAGCCCGGAGCTGCTCACAAGAGTGTTTGAGTCGTCTGTTGGTAACGTGTTCAATGGGGCACTGAAGGGAGTCACTGTCTCTTATTGTACAAATGGAAAGAACCCGGAATTCAGAGCTATCGACATTGTTGGCATGTGCGTACAGTTTTGTAAGAAGTGTATCAGAATTCATCTAATCCTTTGTGGTATTTGCAGAACCATCTTTTCCACATTCGCAGCGCTGATGATCGCAAGCTCAATCTATGACTTCGCCATGACCTATTTCGAAAGTAAGTGAATGAATGATAGTTTGGACACCATTTTGCAAAACGATACACTTGGCATCATTGGCGGGATCCCTTATAAGAGCGCCTATGAGTATGCACTACTTTAAGTCGTGAGTCAGAAACGAGATGAGAAAATGAATTTTTTGGAGTCGTTTTGAGAACCCCATGCTGTTAAGTTTTAGGATTACTCCAGCCGGGGAGAATGGTTTATAGTATTCGAGCCACCCACGCGGTTTTTGGGTTTACATTTGTGTTGAATATCCTTTTGTTTTCAACCGGTTTTCAGCGCATGTTAAGTCAGAAAAACTATTGTAAACAGAGAACTATTTAAACAAAAATGCATATTAGGTGAGCTTATGAGTACAGTGGGTCCTTTCTTAGGTCAAATTCTCTTTGCCATGCCCATTTATTTATCTATACAACCTTTTGGAAGCTCTGTTCTTTTTATGGTAGTTAGAACATGATTGTGCTATCACAATGTCCTAAGAATTGCGCGGTAACTCCGGTCGATATTCTTCTCGAATAGTGATCCCATCTCAAGTAACTCTGCAGTTTTGAGTGCAAGGCTCTGTCTTGTCTGGAGGGCTCTGTGAGTAGGTGTCTGTGTAGATCGAAGTACATCTCCCTCTCAAAGAAACCATCCGTATATGATTTATTTTGGATCAAGACTTCTTTTTTTTTTGGGGACTCTTCAGTGGCTTTCCTCTTGCAAATGAAAGTAACATAGTTAGCCGTATACACTCCCTCCTTTGGGTTGAGTTCCAGTTTAGCTTTCTGTACTAGGATACCTAATACCTTGCCTAACAATTTCTCAGTCAAAAAGAGAGTCAATTAGACTCAAAACCTTGCAATGTGGTGGTCTTGATAGAGTGATCTCAAATCAGGATTGCTGGGCATTGTGAATTCGCTCTACAAGTCTTGAATAGGCTACTTAGGGTATAAACTATATTTTAACCTTGTGTGCCATTTCAGAATCGCCTGTACCGGTCCTTTTGGCGTTTTCCATACTCACGAACGGAAAGAAACTCTTTGCCATCAATACTAAGAAAATGCCGAACCAGATTGACTGCTTGACGGGAATTCGTGTCTTCTCCATGATATGGGTTATGTACGGGCACACATACGCCATCACCCCGACTGTTCCAATGATCAACACGGTAGACCTAATTTCGGTATGCGGTTGGTGAGTATATGTATCTCGGACACGTCTAATCCTTCCTATCTTTCAGTGGGGTAAAGCACTCTGGTCGTTTCACTTAATAAACGCTACTGTGTCAGTGGACTCGTTCTTCTTTATAAGCGGGGTCCTAGTGGCCTGGATGGGATTCAGGGAATTGGACAGAACGTAAGGCCGAACAATTAAGGACGTGTGCCACATGACGGAGTATCTTTTTCATTTAGGAAAGGCAAGTTGAACGTTGTTATGATGTACGTGCATAGGTACATCAGACTTACGCCTCCTGTAGCGGCTGGACTCCTGTTTATCTTCAGTGTGAACAAATTTCTTGGTTCTGGCCCATTCCGACAGTCACTGATCGAGTTAGATGGATGTAATGGCAACAATTGGTGGCCTGTTCTACTCTACATTCAGAACTACTATGTCCAGGATGCTTCGGTTAGTATTTCTCTTCTTCTTCCGCTCCTTGATGTCATCATCATGGTTTTTGTTTTCAGTGCTATTCCCTGACATGGTACTTAGCCATAGACATGCACCTGTATATCCTGTCGCCACTCTTACTGATCCCTATGTGGAAATGGGGAAAGAAGTTTGTACCCGTGTTGGTTGTCCTTGCACTTCTGTCAATCGGATGCATCATTTCTACATTCGTCATTGAAGGTTACACGGACCTCACAGGGTAGGAGATCCTTTTCTGCACTTTTCCTACGATTTTACTCATAGTTGTGTTTGCTTGCTAGAATGTCTAATGTGAATGAATGGGAAAAGACGTATTCGCCCACGCATACCAGATACTCTCCTTGGCTGGTGGGCTTCGGCTTAGGATACTTTATGCACATCAATCGCCAAAGGACTTTCCGCCTATCAAAGGTTTGTTTTCAGTATTTACTGTACCTAGCTCTATTGATATATTTGTATTCAATTTCATAGATACTTCAACTGATCGGTTGGATCGTTTGCTTTGTTACAATCGTGTCGATATTGTTTGGAACCTATTTCACTGTAACCTCACGTGGAAACGGTACCGTCTTTGAGGCTGCAATGAACGAATCTTTGAAACGCGTTTCGTGGGCTATTGCGCTCGCTTGGATTACATTTACGTGTCAATTTGGATTCGGAGGAGTTATCGACACGTTACTGTCGCATCCGATTTGGCAGCCATTGGGTCGTCTGACATACTCGTTGTATCTGGTGCATTTGGCTATTTTGGCAATTAATTTCGGAAGTTTGCGTACCTCCTTTTACTTCTCGAACTACAACGAGGTATGTTTTCGAATTCGAAACGAGATATTTGTTTAACCATTTCCGTCCTGCAGATACTTACTTTTTGGAGTACGTTTGGTATTTCACTGATGGGTGCCATAGCTATGTCATTGGCTTTTGAGTCACCAGTCCTGGTATTGGAGAAGGCGATATTCGGCAGAGGAAAATCAGAAAAGAAGACTCATATCACAGCGACATCTGATCCCGTGAATAATGTGGTTATAGAAAATTTTAATAAGAATGTCTAACTTGTTCGTGATTGTTATTTAATTTATTTAGTTAATTTTCAATAAAATAATATGTAACTCATTTCAATCAAACAAAATAGTTTCTTTACCTGGCTATCCTAAATATTCTAAGTCAGAAGTAGATGAGCCAAAAGATACTTTAAATTTGAAAATACTTTCGGTTTTTCCACACCGATCGCCAGACTGATCTTTTGATACAAAACATCATTGGATTCGTCACCAAAACCCTACCCATGCCTAGGAGTTAAAAACAGAACAGAATATGCACCAAACCATCAGAATCACAGAATTAATGGTTAGTGGAGACAGTGTCTAGTCGATTCGCGGAATCTTTGTGCCATTTCCAACATCGATATTGAAACACCTAGCACTGGCTTAGATCACATGAATCCCGGCTCATTGTCCATAGTTACTCAGAATTAAATAAAGTGCACGACTGGGACGTACAAACTTGCACCTATATCTCAAAATCCTCTGTGTATTTGAGGTAAAAATAAATAAACGAATACATACATAAGTAGGTAAGCATATGGAAGTTGACCATAAGTAAACCATCGTTCTAAGCAGATTGGCCAAAAACGTCATATATCATCTGTAGGATTTTATAAAGCTCTTGAAAATTAAGCATCGTCGTTACTTTTCGTTCAATTTCACTCATAAATCCATTGCCTTTGAACTCCGGTGAATATTTGAAAACCCAAAATAAGTCCCTAAAAATGTAACAATATTTTCTTTCTCTCTCTCTGTGTTTTAGCCAAAGACATTCACACAAATCCAGTAGCACGTGCGCACCAATCAAAACCTGTATCGTAAGAAAAAAAAACCTTTTCATGACAACAGCTGTGTTCTAGAGTGTTGCCAAGTAATAGATACGTATCAGAATTGATTATTAATTTAGATTTTAGTCTAGTGATGCTTCGATTTCTTAAAAATGGCTATGTTGATAGTTTCAGTTCAGACTACAGATGCCATAAAAGAGCATCTTTATAACAATTTCCAACTTTTTGATTCTGCAACATAGTTCCACTACCATTGGGATATATTTTGTTAGCAATAATGGCAATATTATACAGAATTTGTATTTTGATACTTTAGGTACGTTTTTCCTTTCTGGTGAAATTTTTTTCTCAAACCTTGGCAGCAACACTGCAGTGAGATGGTGCAAGAAGTCAAGTACAATACATACATATTTTTTGGTTCACTATAGTGTGCGTGTACTTACTTCCGTAAATGCACATGGATTGACTTATCTTTAAAAAGCTATTGTACCATTGTTATCAATTTGGCCTCAAACTATAAAACAAGGAGCATCTGTGTGGAAAAGCTTTTGCTATTTTTAAAATCGGTTCAGTAGGAAGAAGTAGGGATAAAATTCATGTTTGCCTATTAATATGATATGAAAATCGTGTTTTTGTTAAGGCAGTTTTAACCAAAAACGTGGTATGCCATCTTATAGAGTCTTGTAAATGAAGCCTAGATATGAAAATAAAACAGTAACGATCGAGAAAAGTTTTCGAGAAAAGCGTATTTTTATGAAGATGGCTTTAAGTAAAGTACCTTTCAAAACAGTTTTGGTCAAAAACGTTGTATGCCATCTCATAGGGTTTGAAAAGGCTTATTTTAATATAAAATTTAATAAAAATCGTTGGAGCCGTTTTCGAATAAATTGGCTCCAACTGCTCGATTTCGCAAAAAAATACAGTTATACTAACTTTTGGCCAAAAATGTGATACAGTTCCTGATAGGATTTGAGACGTGTAATCTTATGTTAAAATTTTAATAGAATCGTTGAAGGCGTTTTCAAGCAAATCGGCTTTTAGTCACCTTGGTCCTAAGTACCGTTGTATCATACTTAGACCAAAACGTGGTACGCCATCATGTTGCATTACTTCGTACTAGTCCGAATATTAAATTTGAATTAAATCATTGGAGCCGTTTTCCTACAAATCTACTTTTTGTCAAATTGGCTATAAGTAAAGTACCATTGTTGCCAATTTTGTTGACTAGACTAATTCAAATATGAAGTTTAATCAATATCGTTAGAGCCGTTTTCGAGAAAATCCATTTTAACTGACATCGGCCTTAAATAAACTACCCTTAATTTTGAGGTTAGAATGAAAATTCCGATTTCGCCTCTAATGATTATCACACAGACCCTATATATGAAGTTTGACCTAAATCCATGCACTCGTTTAGGCTGTAGCCTCGTGCACAGACAGACAGGCAGACAGACAGACAGACATACAGACAGACAGACGGTATTGGCGGACCTACTTTTTTGGACTTCTCCATTATAGTAATGTCAAGATTGATTAAAACCTCGAGTTCCAAATTTTGCACGAATACAATACTTGCCCTATAGGTATAGGTGCAAGTAAAAATTGTACATAACATCACCAACTGATTTTCGGCGCGCACCACGAACAAAGTCATCTATGAAACCTTTCTGACACTTTGTCAACTGGCTGCGTTCATGATAAGAATCTATACGGTGGATTTTTCGGCTGAGATATAGGCGTGGCACATTTTTGCCAAGATGATTGACAGACGGAAATTTACAAATTATTGTCAGCGGACAGTAGAAGGTGTTTGGAAAGCGATGTGAGTTTTTTCATCACACTTGGTGTAGCATGCAGCTTAGACTACCTTGTGCACCCACAATTCTATTGAAACAGAAAACGAAATAGTGCACCCTTTCGGGAACGGACCCACCAGCGTCATCATCAGCGTCAGTCCCCTTTGTTTAGAAACATAAACTTACAAATAAACGATCCTCCATTAAAAGCTTTGGAATTTTTTATTTCATTTTCAAAATTTTCAGAACATATGACTAAGGCGTGTGCTACGCATAGAAATTGTGAATATTTTGCAGAGACATTTAGTAATGTTAGTACTTTGTTTGGTCGTTTGAAAGTAGGTATATTCTCTTCCAGCTCATGTGACCATAGTTAGTTCTGAGAATGGTCCAACTCGAATTCCTAAAGCTAGGTCAGTCGAAAACTTACCTGCTATGACTGACTGAGTGACATGCGAAGCAATAAGGTTGATGCTAAACTAGCCGACACACACTAGCCTACCGCATTTGCATTGGAACTGTGGAATGACAATTTGGTGTGGCTTTGAGGCTCGTAATATCATAGGAGCTTATTTTTCTGCCTGCTTTTTTTCCTCGCTTTATGTATGTTTCCAGGAAAAATAAGCTTCAAGCTGTGGACATTTAATTCTGCATTTCAGAGACCTTTATTGACCTCCTAGATCTTGGAGGTTCTTTTAGGATAAGGTCTACTTAGAAAGTTAAGTTTTTGTACGTGAAATCAAGCAGTGATTGTGTGAAACCGCTATGTAAACCTTGGACATAGTTTAAAGACCAGTACAGCTTTGACAGCGGTACCATTTTCGCATTGTTTTGCATTCAATATTGCTAAGAGTGCGTCAGGAGTATTAAAAAGTTCCAGGATACCTCCATAGCTATAAGAAGTCTTAAACACAAGGAAAGTGGTTAATCAGGAGTAGAAAGAACCAACTACCAACTAGTTTGATAGATTATACTGATAGAACCTTTAAGCAGAGATGGGTCAAAAACTGGCAAAGTAACTGTATCAGAAGCATTCGGGCCTAGAACCCGAGCCTCTGACTCGATAGGCAAAATAGATGTGTTCATATCAATCTTGATTGAAACTATGCCAACTGTGACACATTAGATACCCAATCATGGCTGCTCTTGACTTCTATGTCTTTAAGTCTAAAACTTTGTTGGAAAGTCTGTAGAAACTTAATGAATTGAGTAGAAGAAGCAAGGTGACCCTCTGTTGGATACCTGGCCATGTGAGAATAGAAGGTAATAAAATGGCGAATTCCCTAGCAAGAAGGAAGACATCAGAAACATTCATGGGTTCTGAGCCATTCTCTGCGAAAGAGGGGATTATACTCTCAAAGAAGAATTAAGGAAACAAGGGAGAAAAATCAGGGAAAGAACCAAGAACAACCTACAGGGCATGATGTCAATCCATAAACTTCTAGGACAACACAACCGAATAAAATTCGAAGCATTCTATCAGAATGAGTAAAAAATACCTTTGTACCCAAGGAGCTCCTAGGGAAATCACATACATATATCTGAAGACGGTCTCTGCACACTGTACAATGAGTCCACGCATATAGAGATACGGAGGTAGATACGGAGCTCATTAGATGGAAAGGTCGCAGTGTAAAGTACCAGCAAGATCTCTTAGTCATAGGTATGAATATGAATCATCAGTTGTTGGGCCTATTACTAATATTCAAATCAACGCCGATGCCATCTAGTAACAGAAGTCAGTTGCTTAGTCAAGCTACTATCGCACACACCGATCTGAGTAGATAAGTTACCAAAAATAAGTTACTACAACTGTTCGTAGGGGTTATCTTGAACTTTGTTGTTTATATACAGTAAGTCTTATGGTAGTATCATTAAACATCAATTATTGACTTCGAAAAAATACCCTTGCAGTTAATCATCCAAGATAATCAAATTTTAAATGACGACAGAGCTGGATGATGGAAAATAGTTCGTAGAGATACTTGCTTCACATCTAAATACTTCAGTTTCACTATTTAAAGAGCTTGCATACTGAAAGACTTAAGTTTACCGGGACAGGTGCCACAAAATGGAACCAAATTCCTGATATTCTTCATAAACATCTTTACTTTCATCAGGAATTCCAAGAATTGTTACTAAATATGCCTTCGTTTCTAAGCTTGTGATATCTACGCGATCATTCCAGTAGATTATCTAGATTTTCGTATATATGAACGAAAACGTGATAAGTTTACCTTTATTGCCACTAGAACACCGCTGCCCATATTCGTAAAAACCTGGTCATATCTACAGATTTCAGTCTCTTTCAGCCAATCGTATGTCAAAATGACGTAAAAAGTCCACCTTTCAAACGGCTCTCCTGAAGAACTCAATTGTGACTTATCAAGTTGTCATCAAGTGTTAATCGTTTTCTTTTTTTCTTTGATACGAATTCTAAAATTAGATTGGATTTAAAATAGGTAAGTTTTAGTGAATCAGAAAAAGATTATCTTTCTTATCAAATGTCCATGTACTCTCCAAAGTCAAAATAAAAGGTTTGTTGGCTTTATTCCACTGTTCAGTCTGAATAGAATCAACACAGTGCACGGACTCATAACGATCTTTTGAGAATAACATGGTGAAAATGTTTTTTTCGATATTTGTAGCCATAAGTTGGCTTATTGGTGGAACGTACTCAATGACGGTCGTGAATAATGTGACAGTGTCCAGTGATGTCCTTAGTGATCTTTTTTTTAATGAAGTCCGAAGCAATCAGAATCTACTTGCAATGTCTGGTCATGATGCTAGGAAATGCATTCTAAGTTTGCGTGAAATGATTAACCAATTTCCAAGTTTGCAGGTGATTCCCTGTAAGTAAGAACAGTGTACTGTATAACAGAAAATGCATAAGAAAAGAAGTAAAAGGTAAAGAGTGATCCGGCTACTTGGTCGTGCTAGAGATCCTGCTTGTGAAACGATCATCGTTTATTTCAGCGACCTAGTGATCTTCCCTACTGCTCTGTTAGAACTTTAGTTCTAAAATACCTATTGACTGTGCTGGTAAAAATGACAACTTAAACACCTTTTTCTGATCAGATACAGACAGCTCCCTTATAACGATCTATACTGATCTTGTTGATCGTCCATTTTTCGATCTTGCTAGCATGACAGTTTTACAAAGGCGATCTAGCGATCTTTCCTACTGCCCTCTTAGAACTTTGGTTTCAAAAATCCTTTACTTTATCAAACAACTTGAACTTGAAACTCGAATTACTTGATTTTTCGAAATCAGTCATCGTACAGATGGATATCTAGGGACGTAACATTCTTTATCAAAATATGTATAGTAGCACACAATACTAATATAACGTGATAAAAAAAATATACATCGTGTGCCGTGATAATAAAACATTTTTTGTTACAGTTTTCGATGCATGGGGAAAGTTTCCGTCTGGAATACTGGAAGGAAACTTCTACGACGTTGGCAACTTTGATCAGTGCATCAAAACATCGGCGACGTTGAGCAAGTTGACTGGTTTAGTTTCTGGTCAATATTGCTTCGCTTCAGTACCGCTAATTAAACAAAAAGCCCTATATTTGTCTCCACACCACGATGGACCTATGCGAGAAGCCAAGGATGGTATAGCCGATTTTTTGAGAATTAATATTGGAATATGCGTTCCTGATAGTTGTAGTCCAGAACTGCTTACAAAAGTGTTTGAACAATCGGTGAACAATGCCTTCAATGGGGCACTGAAGGGAACTACTGTACCTTACTGTACTAATGGCAAAAGACCGGATTTCAAAGCAATCAATATCGTAGGAATGTAAGTGCTGTTTCGAATGATATATTCCACAGAAAATAATGTATTTTATTTCATCTTACAGAAACATCTTTGGAATTTTTGCAGCACTCATGCTCGCAAGCTCCATCTATGACTTCTTCGTGACATATTTTGAAAGTAAGTACTAGCAATAGTTTGCTTTCCAGCAATTGTCAGTTTCCACTTACAACAAACTAAAGTGTTATTCATTTAAAGCGCTTAAAACAGCTTATTTTGATTTAAAGTGGCATGGATGCCATGCTCCAACACGAATGAATTTTCAATTTTCCATAACTTGTCGGCGTAAAAAGTTGGGCGATGCACTCGCGATTTGCCGTTCAATGTTGGCCCAGATTATGACTTAAGTTTTCTGCTTATTAGCAAATACCATTGAATTGACATAGACTCTACAAAATAAGTCCAAAGGTGGATAACTGGTCCATTTATAAAGATATCGAAATCATTGACGTCAATAACTCTAGTGTTTGACCAACTACGTATGTGGCGTCATCTTGGTGAAACCTTATATGATAAAGTAAGGATCTCCATTGATTGTGACTGTGTTGGCCACTTCAATTAATAAAGATGGACCTATTTCTTGGCTGTAATGGCAATAAGCCATCATTTTGCTTATTAACAAACCCATTGAACTAGAAATGGGACTCATCGTTGATTTTGTGATGAAAATCAGTTAAAAAGTCAACAGAACCACAGCCAACTTAACGTCATAGTCGGTCTTTCTAATTAGCAGATACATCGCCAATTTCAAACTCACGTCGTTGCGCAATGTTTTAAAAATGAATAAAATGATTGCATGCTTTTAGGCACAAGTTCGACCTATTTATGTTTCAAAATCGAATGATTTGAATATTAGATGCAGTTGATCATTAAGTCGGATGGATTACAACTTTTCTAAGCCAACGTATCAGTGTAAGCAACAGCTAATTGTAAACAAGGCTTGCGAAGAGTGGAAGTTCTCCTCGAACTATGCAAAACGAAATTGCATATCAGATACAAATACAATTTTTCATTGCTAGAATACCGAATTGTTGATCGATTCTTCCCAACTTTTAGCAAATTGAATTGCGTGTAGGGAAGTTCGATTAACCACGTAATCCAATAGCTTTATACATAGTGAAGGACACCAGGAAAGTAGGCATTCCCTACAGAAGGCTTACTTTTATATTAGAAAGACGTGTTCGTACTTTAAAAGTCCTTGATTTCAAAATAACAGTGTACCCCTTCTATTTCAGAATCACCCATACCCGTCCTGTTGGCCTTCTCCGTGCTCACAAATGGAAAGAAACTTTTTGCGATTAACACCAAGAAAATGCCCAACCAGATCGACTGCCTCACGGGGATTCGTGTCTTCTCGATGATATGGGTTATGTACGCCCACACATATAGTTTCACACCTATGGTTCCACTAATCAATACGAGATATGTTTTGACGGTAACCCATAGAAATACTATCATATTCTCCGGTTGACTAAGTTTGTTTGTTTGTTTTTCAGTGGCTCAAAGAAGCATGGTCGATGCACGTCATAAATGCAAATGTATCTGTTGACTCGTTCTTCTTTATAAGTGGTGTCCTAGTGGCCTGGCTGGGATTCAGAGAATTGGACAGAACGTAAGAGTAGAGAAATTCTCACTGTGTAGTGTTTGACTGAGGTACATCATCTCTTTCATGTAGGAATGGTAAACTAAATATCATCATGATGTACGTGCATCGATACATTCGCCTTACGCCTCCTGTTGCTGCTGGACTTCTATTTATGTATTCCGTGAACCAGTTCATCGGTACTGGTCCATTCAGACAGACACTCATGGATATGAATGAATGTGATGGCTACAATTGGTGGCCGGTTCTCCTGTATTTGCAGAACTACCTGTACCAGTCTAAGGTATGTATAAACGTCCTTATTGAAGGGAAGGGAGATAATCGTTTCCATTGGTAGTGTTATCCTCAAACTTGGTACTTAGCCATTGACTTCCAACTCTACATCCTTTCACCGCTCATTCTGATTCCGATGTGGAAATGGGGAAAGAAATTCGCACCGGTTTTGGTTGTCCTGGCCCTCCTGTCGATAGGGTGTGTTATAGGTACATACTTCACCGAAGGGTTCACTGATCTCAAGGGGTAAATAGCTTTATAAAAGTAATCCAGTTGGTATTTTGAAAATTTTCTCATTTTATAGAATGTGGAATGTGGGAGAGTGGGAGAAGACGTACATCCCTACGCACACCAGGTACTCGCCTTGGCTGGTTGGATTCGGTCTGGGATACTTCATGCACATCAATCGTCAAAGAACCTTTCGTCTATCGAAGGTAAGTCTTTTATTTCCTGAATTTATTTTCCGAAAGATAATATTTATTTTGTTAGATCGTTCAACTTCTTGGTTGGACCATTTGCTTCGCCACCATCGTGTCAATAGTGTTTGCACCTTACTTTACGGTGAGTTCCCGGGGATATGGCACTGTGTTGGAAACTGCCATGTATGAGTCCTTGAAACGTGTCTCATGGGCCATTGCGCTCGCCTGGATTACGTTCGCTTGTCACTTTGGATTCGGGGGAATCGTTGACACGTTTTTATCGCATCCGTTCTGGCAGCCACTTGGCCGGCTGACATATTCGTTGTACCTGGTGCACTTATTTGTATTTGCAATTAATTTTGGAATTATGCGCACTGAAAACTACTTTTCCAACTACAGCACGGTATGTGTTTAGAAAGTATACGCAAAGGAAAGTGTATTTGAATGAATCTATCTCTCTTTGCAGATACTTCATTTTTGGAGCACTTTTGGAATATCATTGATGGTGGCTATTGCTGTGACGTTGGCATTTGAATCACCAGTTCTTGTGTTGGAGAAAATGATATTCGGCAGAGAAAAATCAGATAAAAATACTCAACTCGAAGCTTCAGCTCCTCCTGCAAATGAAGTCGTTGACGCATCCGATAAGAACGTGTAATTTTCAGATTTGTCAGACAAACTGGTTGTTATTTAGTTTAATAAATTGTTGAGTAGTAAAATTAGTACTTAATACTTGAACCTTGAATTCTTTGAGAATCGATGGATGCCTATACTCGGTGCAGTGACAGAAGACGACATTTCGAAACATGACCTTATGTCATTCGTTCTTCGAAAGTGAGATGTCAGAGGTTATGGATGGATGTCAATACTTATGCCCTTCGATATAATATTTTTCACTGAATTTATAATCACGACTTATAGTGGACCTCAAGACTGCTCTGCCAGATTGTGCGGTTAGAGACAAGTCCTTGGGACTTTTTTATCTCCCATTAGAGTGAGTTTCAATCATCCAAGGCATCGCTAACAAAAGTCATACACTCGATAAGAAAGTCTCTAATGACTTTCACATCTGATAATCCTACATCCCCTAACCGGCGGAGTTAAAGCAGGGCAAAGGTCCGATTGAAACCAACAAGAGGTCTCTGATAGTTTGGACTTTCCACCTCTCAGAGAATTATTACGTCATCTACGTACCTCCTATAAGTGATAGATAAACCAAGTTTATTTTGCCTGAATGGTGTCATCCGAGGATTTTTTTATATAGCTTTTTGACTGCTCTCGTGTTACAAGGTGATGGTCCTACGCCATACCAACCATTCCCGGATCGTGCCTTCCTACTTATTCTGACAATCAACCCTAAAACCCCACAACATGTTAGTACCGGATTTCCAGGGTAGCTTTCGCCCCTTTGCCTTAGCCTTAGTAACTTTGCCGTCTACTATTGTGCTGGAGCTGGAACTTTGTTGACCTGCCCTCTGTTCAATAATCAACTTTGAAGACTTCTGACTTCTTCTGGGGGCAAAAGATAAGAACTTCAACTTAACAGAACCTTTCAAAAAGCTTTAACATCTTAGTCATAGGTAAGCGTTGATATGAATCATCAATTCAAGCGCCTAGATAGGAATGTTAGTAAATCGGAGAGTCTTACTAATATTCAAATCAAAAACAATCCTATCGAGTTATACTATGCACTTGCTTAGTCAACCTAGGTACTTACAAACATTCGGTATCGCAACAAAGTGATCTTCATCGATAAGCTATCAGAAATAAGTTGTCACAGTTCCGCGAACTGGTCATAGCAGCTATCTTAAACGTTTTTGTTTATAAACATCAAGTCTTATCGTACGTACTATACTTTGGGCTACAGTAACTTGTGAGGTAGCTCAACAGCTTCTTGATTTTTTTTCTTATCTAAGGTTAGGAATTCCTTGTCTAAATTTTGGAACATTTTTCCAGTCATTAATCAGATTCGGAGCCATCACTGGTGGCCAGGTATTCAACCCTGAACGACAAGCTATTAATGATATAATCAGCAGAGAAAAAGATGGCAGTTGGGTTGGGTGGCTGTCGCCACTCTTAGACTAGCAAAACATCCGAGCGAACGTCGTCCATTCTAAACCAGTTTGACTCTGAGATAAAGATTTTGCTTAAGTAGACTCTTGGTAGGTTTTCTCAAAGCCGGTATGGCAAAATAATCACTGAGTCACTATTTAAATTGGTTTTTATATAGATGTTGATCAGTTCTTTTGGAGTCTTTAATAAAATAGGCGATAGACTGATAAGATGGTTTCGGTATGAAGTCTTAGGGGTGTGGCCAAAGCTCTAAAAGGAGTGGAGCCAGTGTATCAAAACCTGACTGTGAATCCAATGTAAAGTTACCTTAGCGACCAGGGAATTTTTAAATGCAAAAAATGGACTTAGTCCAGGATCCAAGTGGTTTTTTTTTAATATACAGGGATGTGTAGATATTTGGATACAATTTTCCTAACCTGAGACGAATCGATCGTCTATTCTATATTTACACAAAATGATGTCACGAGGGCTGATGTATGATGTGTGGTTTTCTAACCTTTAAACTCAATTTCCTAAGCACCTTGAAGAGATCCCAATCAAAATAGGTTTTAGATCATTCTCCTTGATTGGATATCTTCTGGCCTTCAATTGTTTACTGATTTCCGAATTCCATTCCCGAACCTTACCATTCCCATGTGTAGAATATGGGCTGAGTCTGCATAGGCTTGTATTAGTTTTACGACAAAAAACAGCATGCCTGAGACATGACAACCTACTCCTTCCTTTGATCACGGACACGCTGCTTCTAGTTTTTCAGACCTATTTCTTCGACATGTGGACTTCCAAGGAAATCAAAGAGCCGATGAGCTACCGAAAATTGACTCAGAATCAAGTGACATCCCAAAGGAGCGCTTCGTCCTCCCACCCATTAGTCTCCTTTCCCCTAGAATCTGGAACTTCCGTAACATGGCCCACACTAGGTGGAGCACTCTCTACTCCTGACATATTCAGAGCCCACTTTGGGTCCAATATCGCAAAAAAAAGGACCAGAGAACTGGGATTAAACGGCTCTTACCTATGCAGAGGCTTACGGCGACATTGACGTGGAGGAAGACCCGACGCATGCACTTTTTCTGCGAATGCCCAAGTCTCACCAGACAGAATCAGACACCAAGACTTTAATAGTTTTTTCAGTTCGAGTTTGATGATGGCTTGGATGTAAAATCGATGCATACTTGCACCTTATGCACCTTAGGGCAGGCATTGGTTTCGTGAAAAATTTCAAACTCAAGTCAGCCTAGGCACCTCAAACTTCATCTCGAATATACTTTTATACTTCGGTTAGTTTGGATGAATGCTAATAGATGGCATACCACGTTTTTCTCTAAAAGTACGAATAATGGTACTTTTTAAAATGGGCTATCATTTGGTTGTTGGTAAAATTAATATTTGAGGTTTAAATGCCAAATAATCGAGTACGAAGTTCTGCAACTGCCACGCTCATCTTTAAAAATGTTAACTAATTAGTAAAGCAAAAGTTTTGGCCTTAAAAGTTCTCTATACTTCACTTGAACACTAGATATGACCATGTCCACTTCTGATTGTGATATTCACAAATAGCATCAATAAAATTGTATAAAAATGCAGAATGCCACGCCCACTTTATTAAAACTCATGAATATGAAAGGCAGTACTTTAATTTCTATGCTCACAAGGCTGTGAACTTACAGCATGAAATGTAGAACCCAGTCTTGTGTTTTTTAAAAGTTTTTCTAAATATCAACGAGGTCAAGTTTTGTTTCTACAGTTGTGAGCAAAATTGGCATTTGTCTTAGCTGTGACTACGCTAGCTAGTCAACTCTTAGTTTATCATGATACATTGAAGTCAAAACACTCAAAAGATAACATACCACGAGTGGAAGACGCAATAAGTCTATTTCTCGTTCAGAATAGCCTATTAAGGCGAGCCTACCGTATTCCAACACTTTTCTAAAATCTGCTCTCCTGAAAGATTTGGAAAAAATGTATCTCTGTTCTGAAAAAGATTGTAAACACTTAGGTAAACGTTTTCCGAAGTAAGGTCTGAAGGAACCCCACGTAGATAAGTTTTCTTATCTTGCGATGCATCCACTTATTGAAATCGACATAAAAGTTATTTTAGTTTTAATTGACTCCTCACTGTAAATGCAATAAGCACTCGGTGCGGACTGAGAATATCTTCGTGAAGTTGAAATGGGGAGAATCTTGCTTTGGGTATTCGTAAAGATCGGTTGGTGTATAAGCGGAATTCGGTCAATGTCGGTTGTGAACAATGTGCCAGTGTCCAGTGATGTCCTTAGCAAAGCCTTGTTCGACGAAATTCTAAAAAATCAAACTTTACTCGATGAATCCATTTATAATTCAAAGGAGTACAATGCAAGTAAATGCATCCTTAGTTTGCGCGCAATGATAAACCAGTTCCCGAGTATGGAAGTTCTACCCTGTAAGTATAAATGTGCGGACCTCACAACGAATCAGAATAAATTATATTAAATGAGTTGAAGTTGATTGTGTTTTCGGATTGATGTTGATTGTGCAGTTGAAATATGTAGATACAAACACTTTTAATTAAGCAGAATTGGACGTTGATTTACGTGAATGGGCGAGAGCATTGTCTCAAGAACAGAACACCACGCTGTTTTCTTCGAACAGTTCTTGTGATTTCGGTTGAAGTCGATTGACTTTGTTTTTAATGAAGTGGAATCAAAAGAAGAGAGTCTAGCCAGTCATTGGATTCCACTGCCAAGTAAAACTGTTGATGTGTAACCAAATTACCGCAACAAGTCTGGTCCAGTCCGACTTAAACGAAGATAAGATGGGACTTCACTTTCTAAGAAAACAAAGTCTCTATAGACCCTAGTAGACGAGACTCCTACTAGACCAAGAAGTGGGGCAAAGAATACTGCGATTTCGTTAAAAGAATCAAAGGACCTCCCATCGATCTCTTGTCCACAATGACTCTCAAGTAAAAGCCAAATTTCACGAACCAGATTCAGCCAGATTTTTATCTCTCAACACCTTTGCTGAATCCAGTTCAATACACAGATATTTTTTGGACCTTGAGTCCTGAAAAATCTATATTCCTTGTGACTGGTTTTCATTTGTTAAAGTCCACAGAGCTATCCGAATATACCCACATCTCCTTCAAACGGCTGACTCATAGCCCTAACATCAGTTTGGAAATCCTTCTCAAAATAAAACCAAGTTCAACTTCGACATTGACGCAATAGCAGAGCATAGTCCAATCAAACATGAATGTACCTGATCTTTAGAGACCTACATACAGCGAATAGGATTCAATAAATTTCTAAAACTTTTAACAAAACTATTTTGCTTTTCAGTCTTCGATTCATGGGGAAAGTTCCCATCGGGAATACTACAAGGAAACGTTTACGATCCTGGCAACTTCGATCAGTGCATCAAAACATCGGTTAAACTGACTAACCTCACTGGGTTGGTTTCTGGTCAATACTGCTTTGCTTCAGTACCGCTCTCTATGCAAAATGGACTGAATATGCCTGCGCTTCAGAACTCACCTTCAATACAAGTCCGAGAGGGCTGGGGTGATTCATTGAAACTAAAGATTGGAATATGTGTTCCCGATAGTTGCAGTCCAGAGTTGCTTACACAAGTGTTTGAAACTTCTCTAGGAAACACCTTGAATGGAGCACTAAAGGGAATTGCTGTTGGTTTATGCACGAATGGGAAAAATCCGGATTACACAACATTTGATATTATAGGAGTGTAAGTGCAGTTTTGAAAGCTGTCTGCAAAGAAACAAATATGTATATCGAATTGTTTATTATAGGACGATCTTTAGCATTTTCGCAGCATTGATGGTCGTAAGCTCAGTTTATGACTTCCTTATGACATACTTTGAAAGTAAGTTATGGAAACACCTCGATGCATTACTTATACATTACTCCCTCGTTTTCAGAGTCACCTATACCCGCCTTGTTGGCGTTTTCCATGCTTACGAATGGAAAGAAGCTTTTCGCGATCAACACTCAAAAGATTCCCAACCAAATTGACTGCCTCACAGGAATCCGGGTTTTCTCAATGATTTGGGTGGTGTATGCCCACACCTACAGTATCTTACCTATAATTCCCTTGATGAATACGAGCGATACATTACCTGTAAGGTATAGACACTATCATGATGTTCTCCAACTGACTAAGTCTGTTTGCGTTTCAGTGGATCAAAGAAGCATGGTCGATGCAAGTCATGAACGCAGCTATATCTGTTGACTCCTTCTTCTTTATTAGTGGAGTCCTAGTGGCTTGGCTAGGATTCAGAGAACTGGATAGAACGTAAGAATAAAACCTGAGTAATGTTTGACATTATGATGAATTTGAATAGGAAAGGCAAGCTTAACGTCATCATGATGTATGTTCACCGATACATCCGTCTGACGCCTCCTGTTGCTGCTGGACTACTATTTACCTACTCTGTGAAAAAATTCATCGGATCCGGTCCATTCATAGAGGTTCTTTCGCCAATAGATCCATGTGACGATACCAATTGGTGGCCGATTCTTCTGTATTTGCAGAACTACGTTTACCAGTCTAGGGTTGGTTTTAATTTTATTTTAAATGATGTGTTACTTCAAAGCCAATGTTTACGGCATGCAGTGTTGTGAGAGGTTTGGATAGTGATGCCGTGGAGAGATGATTCTCTTGGAGTCTTCTGTCAAAAGTCGTACTTTATGTGTTCTGTTCCACTTCCATTACTTCTCTGCACAATATATGTATATAAACTCTTTGTCTTCAGCAATCAGTAGTCAGTATCAATACTTATTTTTAGTAACCCTCATTTAGAGTATCGGGTACTAATTACCGGATAATTACTTCCTGCACATGCCTAATGTGTTGATGAATAATTCTTGTCATTTCCAGTGTTATGCTCAAACCTGGTACTTAGCTATTGATTTCCAACTCTACATCCTTTCGCCGCTGATTCTGATTCCAATGTGGAAATGGGGAAAGAAATTCGCTCCGTTTTTGGTTGTCCTGGCTCTGCTGTCGATAGGGTGTGTCATGGGTACATTCTTCACAGAAGGATACACCGATCTTATGGGGTGAGTGGCATACATGTATATGTACCTAACTCTAAACAAAACTGTACAAGTCAACTTAAAAATATATAAATTTATGTCTTAGGATGAACAATAAAGATGAACGGAATAAAACATACATCCCTACGCATACCAGATACGCACCTTGGTTGGTTGGCTTCGGCTTAGGATACTTCATGCATGTCAATCGTCAAAGGTCCTTCCGTCTTTCAAAGGTAAGTTTCCCTTTCATTAGACCCGTAGATACTTTTGGTGATTTTCAATTTTCATTTTTTTAGATTTACCAACTCCTCGGTTGGACAGTTTGCTTCGTCACACTTGTCTCAATAGTGTTTGCACCTTACTTTACGGTGAGTTCCCGGGGATATGGCACTGTGTTGGAAACTGCCATGTATGAATCCTTGAAACGCGTTTCATGGGCCATTGCACTGGCTTGGATAACATTCGCTTGTCAATTTGGATTCGGAGGAATTGTTGACACATTCCTGTCGCACCCGTTTTGGCAGCCATTAGGACGTTTGACATATTCCTTGTATCTCACCCATTTATTCGTACTCGGAATTAATTTTGGAATCATCCGAACACCGTACTACTTCTCAAACTACAATATGGTAAACCATTGTATTTGAACGAATAGAAGTTGCTCTTCAACTATTCTCTCTTTACAGATACTTTCGTTTTGTTCGGAGTACGTTCGGAATGTCGTTAATAGTTTCCATTGGTGTGACGCTGGCCTTTGAATCGCCAGTTTTGGTATTGGAAAAATTAATATTTGGCAGAGGAAATACGAATAGACAGGATCAAGCAGAACCTTCTGTGGATCTCTCCAATAAAAATGTATAAATTTCATACACGCGATGTTTTATATTTGAAGAGATTGTTACAGGCAACTTGACAAGGCCTAGTTATTCGAAGATGTGGCATAGAAAACGTTCGCTTTCAGAAAATGGAGTTCAAGCGGCCTTCGAATATTATGTTATAACGCATTGTGTTAGCCGTACTCATCAAATAAAATTAATCTTTTTGTTTGTGGCTTGAGACCTTAGTAATTAACATAATAAGACTAATAGCCGTCTTACTTCCAAAATCTCCTTGGACTAACGCTACATGGTCAATGCTAGCTGAGGAACACTCTCCTCGTGCCATGTTTCAAAACCACTTCGGTCCCTATGCAACGAAAAAATGAGCAGAGAACTCCTATCACTCAATAGACCACAGCTGACTCTCCTCATTGATGTCCACAAAGGCCACAACAACTAAATGTGCAGAGACTACGGCGGCACAGAGGTAGAGGAAGACAAAGAACTTTCTCTTCGAGTCCCCAAGTCTCAGCAAAACCAGATACAAAGCCCTTGAAAATTAAATAAAACGAATTTAACGAATCAACTAAGACGCGACTTAGAATCACCTTAAAACGAAATTGGGTTGCTTCTGCCATGTTCTAATTGTTGTTCTTTGTTTCTCAGTTATCCCACAGCGGGGATGAGAATGGATCCAGAATGGAGCCCACTAAGACTGGGATTCCCTTTGGCTCGAATCACCCCTTGAACCTACCTACCTAACAATTAGTGAGATTCTGAGACAATACCAAATTTGTTATTTTACTGTTCTACCTCTCGTGAACGTCTGATAATAGCATATGACCAACTTCTAATTACGTTAAATCTTAAATAGAGTACACACTATCAGGCCGTCCCGACATTCTGTACGAAATGCCAATTGACTGTACCGATCCCCAAAAGTCAAGAACCGTCATAAAATAAAAAAAAATTTCACAACCAGTTTGGGTTTCAAAACAAAGAATTTGGGTATCGAAACTGGAAAATCCAAGAAACATTTTACGGTTCTATGACTGTTCTTGACTTTTGGAGTTAATTGGGGTTCAAATCAGATCTCATAGTGTTCACTGCTTTCGAGAAGTTAGACAATGACTACAGTACGAAACTAACAACAACCAATCCCTGTCAGTCAACTATTCTCTTACTAAACAGACTTTATTTGAAATTATAGTTTCCAGTACAATACTTGTAGTTTTATGAAATAGACCCTAGGTCGCACAAATAGCCATTATATAGGAAATCGAAACAGAGGTCTGAAAAAGTACAGAACTAATCCTTATTTTATGTGCTTCTCTGGATTTCAATGTAACGATCTACACTATCTGGTAGTCACTATAAAAGCTTTGTCATAAAAAAAAGAACAAGCTTCATATATCCTAAGGTTTGATACACCTAATACAAACTAAATTGTGTTGATGATCGGACTACAACGTCCTGTGCTAAGTTTTGGAAGAAAAACCGCTTCGTACCACTTCGATAAGAGGCAACATCCAAATTTCCTAATCACAGACATTTTTTAATATGAATCATAAATTCAAGGGCCTAGATAGGAAAGATAGTAAATCGGAGAGCCTTACTAATATTCAAATCGAAAGCGATACCATTCATTAATACAACTCACTTGCTTAGTCAACGTACTTACCTTTGTTATCTCCCAAAGCGATCTTGATCGATAAGTTACCAGAAATAAGTGCCCATGATTCCATAATTACTCATAGGGGTTATCTTTAATTTAATCGTTTACAAGCATTGATGTCCAGTTTCACATTTAGAGATTAGATTCAGTGTTAGGTTTAAGCGCAAGTTCCACAAAAATCTGGTTTTTGGAATACACCTCTGATTAGCACTCTAATCGGGAGCGCCCTTAACGAGCTCTGAATCCTGAAGGGAAACAGCCCTCTTTTTCTGTTTCTGTTTCAAAAGGGAAACAATTAATGAATGTAGTTCTAGGTATATCGCGTTATGTTTAGAGAACATAAGGAAACAAATGTATGGATATATACGCAAACCACTTTCTGCAAAAAGATTCTGAATTTTTCAGGATTTATGGATTACATAACAAACTTTAGGCCCCATAACATCGACTTTCTTGCTACAAACACAATTTTTGAATCCACTACCCAGAGAACAACACAATTTAAGTCACAGTGCAAAATCTCATGAACATCTGACAAACATCCGGCAAAAAATTACATTTTGGACGGGGGCCTAAACGTTAGGGTTCTTTCTCGAGAAGAATATAACACGAACCTCATTAATGGTTATGGGAAGCTGGTGTCTAAACCGCGAACGTGATGTGATTTCCTTTTCTTTTCTACAAATAATTACGTAGTAGGAAAGGAAATGCACTTTCATTATCTGTTCTGGACATTCCATAATACGTTCCATCATTTTGGTATAGAAATAGTTTTAAAAAAGAGGAAATGGGAACGGAATATGTTTTGTACATGACACGCCCCCGTTAAATGAGAAAGACAAAATGTATCGACTGTCAATTTCTCTATTCATACATTTTATATGGCCACGCCCACATTCATTAAAAATGTCTCGATGACATCAGCTAAAAAGTATGGCGATGCCCACTTTATTTATCCTAAACAATTCATAAATCTTCGACGTAAATGTAAATGTAACGACGTAACTTTATTTAAAAGTGGGATGCGTCCTCTGGTCACACTTTTTACCGCTCTCAGATTATCCCAGTCAGTATATCCAAACATCCGCGTACTAATCTTAAACTAATGATATTAACATAAAAAACTTGTATTGATAGATAATTTCGATGTTTCAGTTCTGAAAACAGACTATAATCAGGTAAACATTTTCTGAAGTTAAGTCTGAAGGAATCCGACGTAGATAAGTTTGCTTATCTTGCGATTACACCTACTCAATGAAATCAAAATAAAAGCTTAGTCCACTCTAATTGATTGTTCAATGCAAATCCAATAAGCACTGGGTGCGGACTGAAAACGATTTTGTAAAGTAAAAATGGCGAAAACGCTGCTCTGGGCACTTGTAGCCATCGGTTTGTGTATAAGCGGAATTCGCTCAGTGACGGTTGTGAATAATGTGACAGTGTCCAGTGATGTCCTTATTGACGTTTTCTTTGACGGAGTTCAAAAAAATCTAACTTTGTTTGACGTATCAAGTTATGATTCGAAACAGTACAATGCAGGGAAATGCATTCTTAGTTTGCGCGCAATGATAAGCCAGTTCCCGAGTTTGAAAGTCTTACCCTGTAAGTATGGGCAGTGAACTAAAATTTACAGTGTGTACTTAAGGCTGAAGCGTTTTTTTAAAACGGCTTTGTTTTTAAAAATATATATTAAAAGGAAGTAGGTACACCAATTTTTATTGAAGTACTTCGACAGCTTTGAACATTGGAGGATGGTTAATGCAAAATATCATCAAAATCTTTTTTTTTTTTAATAAAAACGCCCAAAAAATAGGTGTGGCTTTGTTTGTTGTTGAAAATCAAACCAATTTCCTTTGGCGCCAACCACTTATCCGGCGAAAAAAATTCAAGGAACTAACAGACAGAACTAACATGCGAATGTCAAATAAAATCTAGTCCGGCAATCCTGTGTGAATAGACTCCGAAAAGGTACATTTCCAAACGTATCTGTCAAATGATGATAACTTTTTCCATTTGATGGACGCGTTCAGATTGTAATGTCATGTGATTTTGTTCTGTTCTGTGACTGATTTTGGTCCTTTACCAACAACACACCATTTACGGCGAAAAGAACTGCATTTGCAATCTTAGATTGATAAAATAGGTGGTAGTTCGGAAAACAAGAAAAAACGTAATGAGGTATCCCTACGCGTCCATTGTTAGGGAATTTTGAATGTTCAGAGTTGAAATTTTGTTATTTTGTTTATCGAAGATAATCCTTTTAATTTATACAGTAAAGGCGAAGACTAAAGTGCTAGAATGCCGGAGGGATTTTCTTACATAGACATTTAGTTCACTACTTTGTGTCAGGTCTGGATCTCTCTACCAGTCTTAAGACTAGTGCCTAGAAGATGGAAGGTGAGCAATATTCCACACGAGAAGACACGAAAACATTAGCCAAAATGTCGTATTTAAGCAAATAAGCTGCTTATTCAATGATCGGTTCATTTATTTTTTAAACGGCTTCTGTAATAAAAATAAGCTGTAGACGTCATAAGCTCTTTATTCTCTCCTGGTAAAACCGCCAGAGTCCTTTTAAAGTTGATTTCATTTTTGCCTGATTATGCAACCGAAATATATGTACAACTTCTTGCATTGACCAGAATAGACAATGTTCAAGCTGTCTTGCGAATTTATGACCCGCTGCACTGCAGATGGTATTAAGAGCTCATGAAAGGCTCGTTAGTTTAATCATACATGAATACATGTCATGCATATCAAACTAAAAATAAAATTACTTTGACTTTCAGTTTTCGATTCCTGGGGAAAGTTTCCGTCGGGAATACTACAAGGAAACCTTTACGATACTGGCAACTTTGATCAGTGCATCAAAACATCGGTGAAGCTGACTAACCTCACTGGGTTGGTTTCTGGTCAATATTGCTTTGCTTCAGTACCGCTCCTCAAACAAAGTGGTCTGAGTATGCCTTCGCCTATGGCTTCACCTGTAAGGGAAGTGCGAGATGGCTGGACTGATGCTGTGAAATTGAAGATAGGCATATGTATTCCCGATAGTTGCAGTCCAGAATTGATCACACAATTGTTTGAAGCTTCTCTAGGAAACGTCTTAAATGGAGCACTTAAGGGCACAACTGTGGGTGCATGTACGGACGGGAAATATCCAGCTTACACAGCAATTGATATCGTAGGAATGTAAGTGGAGTTTTGAAAGCTGTCTGCAAAGAAACAAATATATAGAATTGTTTATTACTTTCTTGCAGAACGTTCTTTAGCACTTTTGCAGCACTGATGATCTTAAGCTCAATCTATGACTTCCTTATGACATACTTTGAAAGTAAGTTGCTGAAACCCCTCGATACATTACTTATACATTACTCCTGCTTTCTCAGAGTCACCGATACCTGTCTTACTGGCGTTTTCCATGCTTACGAATGGAAAGAAGCTTTTCGCGATCAACACTAAGAAGGTTCCCGGCCAAATTGACTGTCTCACAGGAATCCGGGTTTTCTCAATGATTTGGGTAGTGTATGCTCACACCTACTCTCTCGTCCCAATCGTTCCACTGATGAATACGAGGGATATATTAACGGTAAGTCGTAGAGACTTAGTCATGTTTTCCAGTTGACTAAGTTTTCTTGCATTTCAGTGGATGAAAGAAGCATGGTCGATGCACGCCATAGAGGCAACTGTATCTGTTGACTCGTTCTTCTTTATAAGTGGAGTCCTAGTGGCTTGGCTAGGATTCAGAGAACTGGATAGAACGTAAGTGTTGAAAAAAGGTTTACTATGTTGGATTATACATTACTTCATGTCTATAGGAACGGCAAACTTAACGTCATTATGATGTACGTGCACCGATACATCCGCCTGACGCCTCCTGTTGCTGCTGCTCTACTATTCATGTACTCTGTAAAAAAGTTCATCTCAACTGGTCCAATGATAGCCGTTCTAGCTCCACTGGATCCATGTGACGGTACCAATTGGTGGCCTATTCTTCTGTATGTCCAGAACTACGTTTACCAGTCTAGGGTTAGTTTGAATTCTGTTGTGATGTGTGAGGAGATGTGTAATAGTTTCGATTTCTAGTGTTTTGCCCAAACTTGGTATCTAGCCATTGATTTCCAATTGTACATCCTTTCGCCGCTGATTCTGATTCCAATGTGGAAATGGGGAAAGAAATTCGCTCCGGTTTTGGTTGTCCTGGCTCTGCTGTCGATAGGCTGTGTCATGGCCACATTCTTCACAGAAGGATACACCGATCTCAAGGGGTAAGTGTTCATAACCATAAACTTGTACATCTTAGCTTAAAAATATGTAAATTGATTTCAAAGGATAACAAATGCAAATGAGTGGAATAAAACATACATCCCTACGCACACCCGGTACGCACCTTGGTTGGTGGGCTTTGGCTTGGGATACTTTATGCATATCAATCGTCAAAGGACCTTCCGTCTTTCAAAGGTAAGTTTCTCTTTCATTAGATGCGTAGATACTTTAGAAGATTTTCAATTTTCGATTTTCTTAGATTGTTCAACTCCTCGGTTGGACAGTTTGCTTCGTCACACTTGTCTCAATAGTGTTTGCACCTTATTTCACGATAAGTTCCCGTGGAGAAGGCACCGTTTTTGAGGCTGCTATGTATGAATCCTTGAAACGCGTCTCATGGGCCATTGCACTCGCTTGGATTACATTCGCTTGTCAATTTGGATTCGGAGGAATTGTTGACACATTCCTGTCGCACCCGTTTTGGCAGCCATTAGGCCGTTTGACATATTCCTTGTATCTCACTCATTTATTTATCCTTGGAATAAATCTTGGAACCATGCGAACACCATACTATTTCTCCAACTACAATTCGGTAAGATTTCGAATTTGAATTTAAAGAATTGGAAGTTATTCTTGAGCTATTCTCTCTTCTCAGATACTTTCGTTTTGGAGCACGTTTGGAATGTCAATAACGGTTTGCATTGGTGTGACATTGGGCTTTGAATCGCCGATTTTGGTTTTGGAAAAACTGATATTCGGCAGAGGAAAGTCTGCAGGACCTTCTGCAGCTCCAAACGACCAGGTTGTGGAAGTCCCCGATAAAAATGTGTAATTTGCGTATAGGTTTAGCACACTAACTATTTTGTAATTTTAATTTTCAATAAACTAAGCGGATGATATCATTTGATGAAGAAAGAACTAGTGTGTATGTCGTGTAAGCCAGGTAAATGTACATGCTAAATGGACTATATACAGTGAAATTGGTTCCCTGTTACTACCCTGAGTACTACCATCAAAACAGCAGCATTATACTTTTTCCTCAAAAAAGAAAAGTCCTATGCTACTTCCATCGAAAGTTATGTTCTACACAAGGTGTCAGGACTTTAAAGTCCTGGCAACTTCTTGTGGCAGAAAAACGAGGGAATTTAACGAACAAGAATAGCAATCCGAACGTTTGACCAACAAGCGGGGGTATCGGGTAAGAAAAAGTATACCGCCTTAAACTTCATGGCCCATCCAATCGTGCGAGCTGAACCCCGCACCTTGTACGAGTATCTAGATTGTTGTGATAGTTAACCTTGGAGCCTTACTTACACAATTCACTCGATTAGTCAAGGTAATTAGATCCTCGATAAGCAAACCAGAAGTGAGTTGCCACATTTCCGTCATTTTTCAAGGAACTTATCTTTCCTTTTATCGTTGACAAGCATTGATGCTTGACTTCATAATATGAGATTAGATTCAGTTAAATGTTTAAAAGCAGATTTTACAGGTTTTGAGAAATGTCTGATAAGTTTTGTAACGAAATTCCGTGGGTGAATTATAAACTTTCCACTTTCTAGACAATCAGCATTACTAAAGGCTTACAGGTATAGTCGTTGTATGGACTTTTCCGTCGTTATGCATTTACATTTCGAAAAAGATAAAAAGGAGTACCAAGAGACTCTTAAGCCCGAAAATTCACAACAAAGACAATATTTGATCCGTCTATTGATAGACGTAAGGGAGAACAATAGATGGTTGGAGCTCTTAGGTCAATACGGTAGCGATCCTGGTGTTCTGCAGATCCTTGAACCTTAAGTATGTCTTATGTAGATAAGTGGTGTACATATTGCGGTGTTTCAGATTGGTTAAGTAGGATGTTTTGGTAGATAAGTTGGTTGGTTTACATGTTGATACTTCCGAAAAACTGGTGACGATTTGGAAGCACCTTGGAGCAGTGGTGTTCATAGAAAGTTTATTGCATTAATTGCGATACTCGATGTCTACTTGGATGGCGTTGTTACTTAACTCAAAATGAAAGGCCGTGAAACTGGACACATCAAATTTACGGGACACCGAAGTTGGAAAACCGAGTTTTTACACGGAATACCTTTTCTCGAAAAAGAAGCCGAAACACAGCGAAAGTGCTACTTCTCCACTCTCACCTACAAAGACATACTTCGCATACATAATGGATTCTATAACACTTCCGTTTCGAAAAGATTTACACTGTGCTGTACGAATCAGGAATGAGTTTTTCTGAACATATTCTAGAAAAACACGTGCAACTTCCTGTGTTTCAAGCTACGTAAGTACTCCGATTCGTAATGGAACAGAGCTACAGATGTGTAATGTGTATGCACTGTTTAAAGTATGCTCTAGGTCGAAATCCTCGTTATAGTCTATCCTAAGGCAATTTAAGTTTGATGATAACATAGAGAAATACTCACAATAAATCCTACAAAGTATATTCGAGATCAGTATCAATAACGAAGACTATTAGAAGAGCTATCTCCGTATGTACGTCTCTATCTCATCAGTTTTTCTAGAAAGAGAAACAGTACAAGTGTAAACATTTTTGAAATCCTCACACAATTTTACACGAACACGAAAAATTTACTAAAACCAAATATTTAGATATTTAAATTCTCCACAATTTAGTTAAATTTAGTCACACCCACTTTTTGGGGGCGTTTCGATAGACAAATCGATTTTCATGGTAGGTTGTAACATCCTCATGGCTTCATGGTTCCTTTTCCAACATCTTTCTCGTAAACCTTCTAAGAAAAAAAACATCCTCTGAGTTGTGGTGAACCAATTCATCTATCCTATACACAACCCTAGACAATACACATATCGAATTCCTGAACCTAAGGTTGTAAATTTGGTATAAATATGCATTATTTTTCCAGTTTTGCACCATGTCCATCGTATAGACGCAGGCAGCATCATAAACTCCTACAATACCTTTATCGTCGGCACCGGACTCATTCCCCCCGTATAAGCCAGCTCCTCTAGAAGTGGATAAAAATCCTCTCCCTTCACCTGGTAAGAATCTTTAGGGCATGTCTGACTTTAGGCTACATGCCAACCTCAAAGGAATGCATCATAATTAGTCTAACATAACATAGTCTAACCGAAATGACCGTGGAAAATGCTTTCCCCGACCTAGTTTTTATCATCAAAGATGGTCTTAATTATAAAGAAACCGGTATCGGTGGCTTTTATAGATTTTTTGAAAACTATTCAGTTTAAATACATGCTATCCAACCGAATCTAAGTGGTAAAGGTAGGAAAGCCCAGACCCCCACTCTACCGGGAGGCACAGTTCGGAACCCCTTAGTTCAAGGGATCCAGAATCCTGACCTTTCGACAAAGAATTGATTAAATCGTTTTCTGACATAAGAAGGTCATTCTGCCTTCAAGATTATCCCTTAAATTACTTCCTTCCAGGTTAATTGAAAAGCAAGTTAAGTGAATACTAGTAATCATTGAAGCATGTTATCAACTTTCACTTGGTTATCTGAAACTTTTACTCTCCATTATTACAACTCATCCTACATTAGCGATATCGTGTTCTTCTTTAAACTTTCGAATACTATCTGCTTGGGTAGGGGGTAGAGAATCACCAGTGAATGTACCTTCCCCTACATCGCGTGGTATAACGATTACTTCCCAAGAGATTGAGACGTTTCCGGTCTTACTAGCATCTGCTCGGCGTGTGTCGTTCCAAGCGATATCAAGTTCTTTTAATTAACTCACCTGTTCCAGGAACATATATCTTAACGATCATTCCAAGAGATTGTCATTATTTCTTCGAACCACTAAAACGATAATCCATATGTACGACGCCGCGATAAGTCAGTCTGTCAGATTAGCCCAGTGAGACCAGTCGACTCTATCCCCAAACATCCTCTCAAACGGAAGATTTGAAAAATATCACTTGTCATGCTCCCAGCAAATGGTAGTCGATTAGTCGTATCTCACTTGTATCTCAGTTCTGGAAACAGATAGTAATCAGGCTAACGCTTTCTAAAGTTAACTCTGAAGGAGTCAGGCGTAGATAAGTTTGCTTATCTTACGATTACGCCCACCAAATGAAATCAAAATAAAAGCTTAGTCCACTCTAATTGATTGTTCAATGCAAATCCAATAAGCACTGGGTGCGGACTGAAAACGATTTTGTAAAGTAAAAATGGCGAAAACGCTGCTCTGGGCACTTGTGGCCATCGGTTTGTGTATAAGCGGGATTCGCTCAATGTCGGTTGTGAATAATGTGACAGTGTCCAGTGATGTCCTTATTGACGTTTTCTTTGACGGAGTTCAAAAAAATCAAACCTTGTTTGACGTATCAACTTATGATTCGAAACAGTACAATGCAGGGAAATGCATTCTTAGTTTGCGCGCAATGATAAGCCAGTTTCCGAGTTTGAAAGTCTTACCCTGTAAGTACATTTTTTTTTTGTGACAAGTAGTGTTGTCCTACAAGGTCCAGAGAGTTTTTCAAGTAAAAGGGGCAGTGGAAGGTGTTCTTGGTTTCTTCTCCTTTGGGCATAGCTACCTAATAATCCAAACATGCAATCCAAAGCTCCAAAATATCAAGAATTTACAAAAAAAAAACAGTTTTCGGGATAAAGTACGATCATAATCATGAAACAATGGACCATCCAACAATAGATGTCGTTTGAGTAGAGTACACACTATAAGGCCTGAACTGAATGAATGCACACCAACTGCACCGAAATAAAAAGCCAAGAAACGTCATAAAACCATAAAATGTTTGGCATTTCCCAGTTTTAGTAACGAAATTTAGGAAAAATCGTATAGTTTCATGGCGGTTCTTGAGTTTGGCAATCAGTTCACGCCTGAGTTCAGTTCAGGCACTCTACTTTAGACTGTCAACATTTTCTAAACATTTTAATGACTTTTGCTAAGAGGTTATAACACATGGATCCATATACACTGGTACAACGTTTTGAAATATCAAAGATTCACTACGTGAAAATGTATCATGTATTTCATACTACTTTAGTCACCATAAAGTGCCATCTTGCAACGCTTTAGTGAAATTTGTCTCGAAAAGGTTAGTCTTGTGCAGATTTCAACTCTTATTTGTCCGATAATGTCAGCTGAAAATATCGCAGTCATAGCTGAGAGTGCGACCGAAAACCCTATCTATTTCGGGACGATCACAGGAATTGGGCCTATCTGCCTATTATTATTTCTATTTTGCATAAAAATCTTAGCCCAGAAGCCAGTTGTCACAAGAATCAAAGCCAAGAGCAACAAAAATGAATGACGAAGTTCATGATTTTTTTACTCAAAATTATACTTATTTCCAGTTGTCTGGCAGCGCAAACAAGCAAAACTGTCGTATCTGTCGTTCCGAAAACCCAATGGAATTAGTTGAACAACCTTTCCATCCACAACTAGTGACAGTTGGGTGCGGATTTCGGTGTCATTCGGCCATATTTTCCAGAAATGTCAGCCACATGCGAGGGTTTAGGTGAAAAGTTTTATCACAAGAATGACTATTTGTAACAACAGCCTAGGCGGCAGATATTTATCCTGTTACTAACTTAGAGTCTGTACTTTTGAATAAAATAAATACGTTCCCACTTTTCATAAAGATGTTAAACTTTCCTATTCAGTTTAAATGACACCTCTAGTTGGATGATCCTACCGGGGAGCATTCAAATGTCGCCAAGAAACCGCCTACACAAGAGTGTTGAACCTGGTTTTCTATAACTTCTTCGCATAAATAGTGCAGGCAAGGCCTTATAGTTTTGTGTAAAGACAAATATAAACAAAATTTAGAAAAAAATATTCAGAATCAAAACTTTTGCAAAATATCGCCTACGTTATCTCACGATATTTTTGCCGGACTTACTTTTCGTGAATTTTGGATTCAACTGCACTAACAATCGATCTGTTAATCTACATTGTTCTCACATCTGCATTTCGAGTACATACTAATATTATAAATGTTTCCACTTTCAGTTTTCGATTCATGGGGAAAGTTCCCGTCGGGAATACTACAAGGAAACTTTTACGATCCTGGCAACTTTGATCAGTGCATCAAGACATCGGTGAAACTGACTAACCTCACAGGATTGGTTTCTGGTCAATACTGCTTTGCTTCAGTGCCGCTCTTTAAACAAAATGGTCTGAGTATGCCTTCGCTTAAGGATTCACCTGTAAGGGGAGGCCGCGATGGTTTGACCGATCTTTTGAAACTGAAGATTGGAATATGTATTCCCGACAGTTGCAGTCCGGAGTTGGTTACACAAGTTTTTGAAGCTACCCTGGGAAGCATTTTAAATGGAGCACTAAAGGGAACTACTGTTGGTAAATGCACAAATGGGAAACATCCGGACTACACAACATTTGATATTATAGGAGTGTAAGTGGATTTTTAAAGTCGTCTTCAAGGGAACACAAACGAATTGTTAACTATTTTCTTACAGAACGATCTATTCTGTGTTTGCAGCGTTGATGATCGCAAGCTCAATCTATGACTTCCTCATGACATACTTTGAAAGTAAGTTGCTAAAACCCCTCGATGCATTACTTACACATTACTCCTACTTCCTCAGAGTCACCAATACCGGTTTTGCTGGCGTTTTCCATGCTTACGAATGGAAAGAAGCTTTTCGCGATCAACACCAAGAAGGTTCCCAACCAAATTGACTGTCTGACAGGGATCCGTGTTTTCTCGATGGTTTGGGTAGTGTACGCCCACACCTACAGTATCTTACCTATAATTCCATTGTTGAATACGATGGATATACTCCAGGTAAGCTATAGAAGCCATCGTGTTTTTCGGTTGACTAAGTCTACTTGGTTTTTTAGTGGATCAAGAAAGCATGGTCGATGCACGTCATAGAGGCAACTGTATCTGTTGACTCGTTCTTCTTTATGAGTGGCGTCCTGGTAGCCTGGCTAGGATTCAGAGAACTTGATAGAACGTAAGTGTTGAAAATAGGCTCTCTATGTCGTATTTTACGTTGCTTCATGTGAATAGGAAAGGCAAACTTAACGTCATCATGATGTACGTGCACCGATACATCCGTCTGACGCCAGCTGTTGCTGCTGGGATAATATTTATGTACTCAGTGAATAAGTTTATTGGATCTGGTCCATTCAGACAGATACTATCCGATTTGGATGAATGTGACGGCACCAATTGGTGGCCGATTCTTCTATATGTCCAGAACTATGTATACCAGTCAAGGGTTAGTTTGAGTTTTATGTTTAAGGATGTGTTGGGAAATAATTGTTTTACATTTTAGTGCTATGCTCAAACCTGGTACTTAGCTATTGATTTCCAACTGTATATCCTTTCGCCGCTCATTTTGATTCCAATGTGGAAATGGGGAAAGAAATTCGCTCCGGTTTTGGTTGTCCTGGCTCTGCTGTCGATAGGCTGTGTCATGGCCACATTCTTCACAGAAGGATACACCGATCTCAAGGGGTAAGTGCTCATAACCATAAACTTGTACATCTTAGCTTAAAAATATGTAAATTGATTTCAAAGGATAACAAATGCAAATGAGTGGAATAAAACATACATCCCTACGCACACCCGGTACGCACCTTGGTTGGTGGGCTTTGGCTTGGGATACTTTATGCATATCAATCGTCAAAGGACCTTCCGTCTTTCAAAGGTAAGTTTCTCTTTCATTAGATGCGTAGATACTTTAGAAGATTTTCAATTTTCGATTTTCTTAGATTGTTCAACTCCTCGGTTGGACAGTTTGCTTCGTCACACTTGTCTCAATATTGTTTGCACCTTACTTCACGATAAGTTCCCGTGGAGAAAGCACCGTTTTTGAGGCTGCTATGTATGAATCCTTGAAACGCGTCTCATGGGCCATTGCACTCGCTTGGATTACATTCGCTTGTCAATTTGGATTCGGAGGAATTGTTGACACATTCCTGTCGCACCCGTTTTGGCAGCCATTAGGCCGTTTGACATACTCCTTGTACCTCACTCATTTATTTATCCTTGGAATAAATCTTGGAACCATGCGCACACCGTACTATTTCTCCAACTACAATTCGGTACGATCTTGGATTTGAATTTGAAGGAAAGGAACTTATTCTTGAACTATTCTCTCTTTGCAGGTACTTTCGTTTTGGAGTACGTTCGGAATGTCATTAATAGTTTCCATCGCTGTAACACTGGCCTTTGAATCGCCAGTTTTGGTACTGGAAAAATTCATATTCGGCAGAGGGAAATCTGCAGGACCTTCTGCAGCTCCAAACGACCAGGTTGTCGAAGTCTCCAATAAGAATGTGTAATTTGAGCTCAAGTCTAATAAACATTTATAGTTTTGTTAATTTAGTTATTTAGTGAATTTCAAATAAACTAGCCGTGTTAAGGTAAGCCGAGCTTCAAACCTAGTATCGCTTGATAAATGAAGAACAGGAGCACAGTGTAAGGGACGATTCCCGTAGTCAAGTCAATGTACTTGCTACATAGACTAAAGAACTAACAAGACGGTGTACTAGTAGTATATTCTACAATGTGCAAGAATTTTGTCCTCTTTTACGTATGAGCCATAAGGACACCCTAACAAGAAGTATCCTTTTATAGTCATCACAACTGGTTTTCCGAAGAATGAAGAATTTGGTTCTCGTGGGGTTTGCTGATATAAGTTATAGTATGAAAGACGTATTACTTGGATTTCTATTTAAATGTAAAAGTCAAGCCTCGGATTATACTTAATGCATCCACCACTATGGACATTGGTTTACCTGAAAGTCTACCCTCGATTGGGGATGAGGGTCCAATGGAAGAACCACAAATAAATGTGTATCTGAGGGACTTAGCGGTGCTGCATCAAGCCCAAATCGACCTGTGGTTGAACATGAGATTACTCAAATCCGTTGGCAATGAATTTTTCATCCGGAAAAATGGCTCCTCCCCCAAAGCTAGGTTTGACAGTTGAAAGGTTGAAATCTTCGACTCTAACTTCACAGAAACTCTGTTTAACAATAACCAAATGATTACAAGGATACCATCTGCGATAGAATTCCAGACCTTACGGAGGAGGTGATATAAACAAAATCACTGAGTACAACCTTTGGACCAGGATGGCTCATTTAACCTCCAAGAACAGATCTACGGCAGATCACAAATTCATGGATGAGGTTTTGAGCTCGGGCAAAGCAAAAGGTTAACACTGATTGATTTCAATTTTTTGCTTCTGCAAAGGTTAATATCCTGCCATGTTCACATACGGAATTCTCAACAAGGAATAGACACTCTTCTTGGTTCACTAGTGGATATCTTTAGATCGAGTTATCTACATACCTCCCGATAGCTTGGAGAAAAGCTTAAATAGTGTTAACACTTGAAGTTGGTAACTAATTTCCAAGACCAGACCGCAAAGACAAACTCTGAACCAAGTCTTGAAAGGCAATGTGGTCAGTGCATTAACCCCGTCCGGTCTATTAAAACGCTGCAGGTAATTACTTCCCCAATCCCGCGATAAATACAGAAACCAATTTGGGTTGGATGCACGCTCCATCCTCCAAGTTTGAGTTCTGATGGACACTTCCCGGCTAACAGAGTTTCCTGCTAAACGGATCCACGAAGTCCGTTTAAAAGTTTTGACGTTTCAATTAAGAAAGATACATAAACAATACTTTCTCCTTCGCAGAACTCTCTCCAACAGAAACTACTCCAAGTAATGGCTGAGCTCAAGCACCCACTAGTTACACAAAACAATAATTACTTATAAGTAAAATAAAACTAATGCCACTGGAGGTTTTGAGGTTAATTCCCCGAGTAACCAACCAGGGTAAACACTTACACTTCCGTTCAGTGATTTATGCCTCGTCCTTGATAGATTCGCAACAATCAATCGAAGTATCCACTCAAAGCTCCAGCTCATGAATTTCCACTCTCGCTTTCGTGTCTTAATGTATCTTCCGCCTCCGTGGGCTTAAATGTCTCACTTTCGAGTCCCCCATGCCGCCCAGGTGTAAAATTCATATTCCAGTCGAGACCGAATTCCATTCGGGTGTCAAAAAAAAAATAATTTCCGAATTAAAACTGGCACGCTGCTGCTCCTGTTGCAGTACGTCGAACTTGGTGATTTATCAACAGTACAGTGCGGCCATTTATCATAGCAAGGACAAGTTAGGAACTCGTAACCAGATGGGACTCCTCATCAAGTTCTGTTTAGTCGGCGCCGCCGGTACTCCCATGTTTGGCCAGGACAAAGCACATAAATCGGCTGTCATTCGAGCCAATTCTCAACGACACAGGAATACCTGAGCGAGTGTAAACCGGCCTGCCTGTATGACCAAAGCATCGTTCGTCTGAGTTGAAAATCAATTGGCAGCGGAGCTCGTTCATCCCCATTTCGGGTTTATTTATGCGCACCAGGACACCATGTAGGTCGGTATTCTCGTTCCTCAAGTCGTGTGCCCTTGCCAGCACACACTCTCCCAGACAAACACTTTGTGTAACAGTTTCAAGTACCGGCGGAGTTTATTTAGCATCGAGCCATCCCACCCTCCAACACGGCGCGCGGTCCACATTTTAAACGCTTTGTCATGACATAATTCAATTTAGGGACACAAACCATCAGCTATCTGGCAACAGTCAGCGTCGTTTCATGACACTGCGACATTAGGCCAGATGCCTGTCAATAGTCCATTATGGGCGCAAAATATGCCTTTTTCTGGGCGATGGCGTCACAGCAGCTACTAGGTACTTGGGCTTGAGTGGGTGGGACTCGCGATTGCTTTTGACCGTGAAACTGTGCTTTTAGCCGGGCTTTTGTTTCCTCTCAAGAGGTTCAATGGAATGTACATAATTGTAAGTGTCACTACACAATACACACAGCACAACGACATGCAAATTGTTGGGGTTGTAATTTCATGCTCATTTACAGCCACAACATGCGGCGGGGGTTGTTCGTCATTTACGTACTCGTACATCCCCCATCGCTAATGCAGTGTGGGGGCGCACTTGAAGACATTTCGGTGCCCGGTCCCGGAGTATAAGTCACTTCGTGCCACACGCGAGTGATCCCAATTTCTTCAACGTTCCCAGGCCATGCACTTTTGTTTAAAAATCCTTAAGGGCTGTGCGAACAATGCAAATCATTACTGTTACACGATGAGAAGGTTTTTTGACATTTTGAAGTCGGAATTAGACGTTGCATGTTGTTGTGCTTGTGTGTGTCGGTGGGTAGAGCGCTATAAAGTCTGGAGGAGTACTATTCGGGTTTTGAGATTGAAGTCTCTTAACGATATCCGTTCCACAAAGCATGACGGCCGCCCAGCTCTTTGCTAAGAATGCTGGAAATGTGCATTTGTTTTGAAATTTTTCCGAGAAATTGTTGCGTTCATTGGCGAATGATTTATTGCAGAGATTTTGTCCCGCGATAATGAAACTGAACTGCGGCTAAATACTTCTCCAGGAACGAGTGCACAAAGTTGCGGAATTGTGTGACGTGGGGTGGCGGGTAAACCCTACCACGAGAAAGTTTAAGGAAACTTTCAGAAAGGTGTGTGGTAGGATAAGTTTCTGCTGAAGACAGAAACGATACAACGTATTCCTTAGTTGGGTTATGAAACATTTCGAAGGATTGCTTAGACGCAACTGGTCCAGACTTGGTATAACCAAATTTCTTCGTGTTTTGAGAAAATCAGAGAAGCCTGTTCAGTGGAAAGCAGCAGTATTAGTAGTCACCAATAGGAAAAATGGCACTGGGTCCGAGCAACAGCAGAAATATCCGAAGCGTCCGAGGTCCTATGTGATAGGAGTAATACCGGTGATTTCTTAGAAACGTCCAGTCATTTATTTATGTAGTCTATCTGGACACTGTTCTTAAGAAATCAAATCATCAATGAAGACCCTGACCAAGGACACGAAAACGCTGACAGCAGCCTTACATTCTTGAAAAGTTGTTATCTGAGTCCTGCTCAGACCTAACTGACCTGCGAAACAAAGAAACATTAAAGAGTTCTGTCATTCAACCGAACTTTGGGATAGGTTTGGACAGGTTCAGCAAGGTCTTAAGTGGAACTGCTCGTCTTATTCGGCCGTAATGACCTACCGAGTCAGACCATCATTGAATGTTCTCTGAACATTTGCCTGCCTATGACGATGGAGATTAGGCGTTCTTGGCGTTGGTTTGGAATTCCATGAGCCTTGAGAAAGTTCCTGTAAATTTACAAATACCTACACACGTATGAATGTATTTAGAGATCTAGGTACCTCAACGAGTAATAGCAAGAAGACTTCAAGAAATTCAACATGCGCCTAAGGGTATACTTTTATTTTGTTCGGTAATTGCACGAGGTGAGTTGGAGCTGATAGATAGAGGTGAGTTTTGAAAAAGTTCGTTCACTCCATGATCGATGTCTGAACTTGAATTCAACTTTTTTTTTTTTCAAATTTGGAACTTGATCAATATACCTGCCTCGAGGTGCTTGACCTTTGCATGACATAATTCTCATTGGGAGACGTTTTCCACCACCAGACAGAAACCATCACCCAACCAGTACCCAACAGATCTACAATACAACGATAAGAGCACTAATGGAACTTCTATTCCACTCTGTGCATTATCACGAGGAGACCAGCATGGACCACATTCCGTCAGTCACATCATACTTCACTGACAAGAATATGAGGTGAAAAACGAACGATGGTGCTACATTCTTTACTGTTTCCACTAGAGTCCTCCAAGGGTTAGTTCTTGGACCTATTCTGTGGAACATAATGCGTGAATAAGTTCGGTGGGTAAGGCTGCTTAAACCCCACTAGGGTTTAAGGTTATCGGTTTTGCAGAAATAGAGTCTTCCACAGATCGCCTAGATCTAACCACAAGATCGCGACAAAGTTTCCAACAATCTCGGACCAACGACTTTGTTTTAGCGGATATGGAGAGGATTTAAACAAAGAGAATCGCAAACGGGTAACTGAAAAAGCTTAACTATGGGGGTAAAAGCTATAACACGGGACATCACGACAAAAAAAAGGTTCGGTCGGGATCAGGACAAAGTAAGAAAAAAGAGGACTGGAACTACCTCCTTCCGAGTTTCCTGGGCGGTAACGGCGGTTATCGGAAATGATAGGTCATTCAGATTATCAAGATGAAAAGGAAGACGTGAAGATGTGCGTCCCAGAGACAAAAATGAACTTACCAATCCCGCAATAAGCCATATAACAAGGTCAGAGGCAACTGGTTGAAGATCAGTGAGTACAATGAGTAAGCCATGCCATGGTAAGCTGTCCAGATGTCGGTGGTTCGAAAAGTAGGTCCAATCCACTGGCACATCAATCGTTGGTTCGGTTCTTGTTCGTTTTTTCGTCAAAGTTGACTTACAAACGGGTGCAGACTACAGGTTCTAGGTTAAGGCTTCTTTTTACAATCACCACACATTCCTTAAGCATCTACAGGAAAGACGATGTCTTGTTAGAACTATTGAAGCATCATACTCCATGTAGTTGCATGTTCCTTTCAGTCATTTTGTAAGCCCAATGCTTGCTGTACACAGCCATAGCATTAATCTAGCATAAGCCAATCATAATCTTTCTGCAAATCAGCGTGAGTAATCTGTGTTCTAATCACCTATGCACTGATTAGTGATTAGAAACTAGTTTTACCACTCAACATCCATTCCGTACAAGGTCGTGGAACAGCTCGTCACGTACATACCTGGCTCGAGGTGCCATCTAATCTAGACGATGTGACATGTGAGCACAAATTCGATGCCGCTGACCGTTTGAAGGATTCCCAAACGTATCTGCTGCCAGACACTGCATAATTATTCCAATCAGGTGTCCACAATGGATGGAGGGTGTCATCTACTATGTGGTCACAAATAAACCAAAATTCGGTGCTTTTTCCAACACCTACCCATATAATGTGGACACTCGAGTATCTACATCTATTTTTGGGGCACATAGCGCAGGCACATAACCCACACTCTGAATAGAAACAGATACGTTATCGATTTGTCCTTCTGTGACGGATTATGATTCCACCATACATACAGATCCACACACCACCCAATTTAATATTTATAAGGCGCCCAGCTCGGTGCACCTACCGGCTTGGCTGCCACAAAACCAGAAAAATCGATGCCAGCCTACTCTGTGCACAGTAACACATTCACATACACACATTGCCCGCCAGGAGGAGGTTATACCAACTCTTTACCCCCACTCGCTGTGCTCTGCTGTGTTGGACACATCTTTCAAAAAATAAAAAAAAAAAGGAAACTTAAATAAAATGGAAGAGAAGAAAAGGAAAAAAAAGTAAAAAAAAAAACGCTCCACTCATTCGCTTGGCGGGAATTAATGTGCGCCGCAGGGGACGACCATGGATTCGACATTCATCCTTGGCCGGATTTCGATGAATGTGCGACCAGAATAAGCAATTGACACTCGCTGGGAGCTGGCAAATAAAACGGGACGATAAGGATTATAATGCATTCCAGTATCTTGTTGTAGCTTTTAAGCCTTGTATACGGAAACAGGGCTTCCAACTTTAAACAAGTTAATTACAAAAATAGCCGACGTTGGTGTTTCAGTTAATGTTTGGTTGAAAGCAACAATAAACTGGATATAAGCTCCTTAAGAATCCATAATCAAACTTTACGGCCACAACTTGGACCTGGCTGCTGGCTGCTGGCTGCTGGCTGCTGGCTGCTGGATAATCCAAGTGCTCTTTTGCTTACACACACACACACACACACAGGATTTGATGATGAATAATAGCTTACATGGTGTAGATGGGGATAAATGGAATTCTTAAATGGGACTTCCTACTCTGTTTTTCCATTAGATGAGGAATAACATGCTTTAGTCAAATGTCAACTTGATATTGTTATCCTTATCTCATGGATTCCGTCACTGGATGACGTCGGAAGTGGGCTGGTGGCTAGGACGCACTTTTCTTTTGTCATTGGAAATGACAAATTAACAGCCAACACACACATGTTGAACGTGTTGTAAATCAATTTTACGACCTATCCTTCATCCGACCGAAAAACAATGAACAAGAGATTAGGATTGCTGCCATATACTCGTACGTATATAAATCTTAGTGACATACCTACCTTCATACTTTGTTCCAAGAGATTTGAGTAATTCACAGGCATCTCTAAACAGTAAGAATGTCAGTTAATTACTTGGTCCTTCTGCAGCCTGTCATAGGGGACATGTGGGCATATTTGTAGATTTTACATTTCTTGAGGTTGAATTTGGTCCTTCGAGTGAGATGTGCGTAGGTAGACTCAAATTGGATATTTCTTGTATGTGGAAGAGGAATTTTCGTGAAAGGATTGCTGTAGTCTTAGACCAGAGATTTCTGCCGATTGTGTGAGAGGCCACATAAAACAAGGAATGCATGTACTGAAAAGATCACTGAAGCCTACAAGAAATAGTGGGCTTCCCCCGCGAAATTTAATCGTGTCTTCCATTAAAGAGGAAAAAAATCGACAAAGATAAATAGGCAGTCAGGATTACTTTAAGGAGCTATTTCGTCGAAAAAGTTTTTCGAGACACGTCGGATTTTATTTAGCGTAAGGACATAAAAACAGGAAAAGGAAGCTGCTTCTGTCGAGGAGGTTTCTGAAGCTTGACACCATCTACAAACTGAGGAGTCACTGTCTCTGCCATTAAAAGTCCGTATTCGGTTAAGGTTACACCATGCTTTCCTGGGGAATTCAAATTTATGTCTTCTGTTGCAGTTTCTGACTATAAGACGGAACATGACCAGACCATGAAGATGATCAGTATTCTTCAGTTTTCAGTACTCCCCTTTTAATATTCCAATATCTGCACAAAGCATTTAACCTCTGGATGGTGTTCAGTTGGAGAATGATGTTGTTGGTGTGAGAACTGTCAAACCAAACTAGGGCTTCATATTCTATTAACCAGTGAGGTGCAGAGGTAGTTTGCAGAGACACCTAAGAAGTAGGCTGTCAGTTTATGGATCACGTTGTTCCTTATTTCCATTTTTTCCGAAGCTTGGGTAGATGTGGTTTATAAAGGGTGACCAGATAGCAATGATACTTTTTCCAATTGGTAAGTACATATGGATCAGCAAAGTTACAAATGACATCCAGCTGTCAAAGGGTTTGCCATTCTTATGCATCGTTTCACGCTCAGCTGTAAATACGCGGCGTGAATTACGTCTTGAGGTCTGTCGTCATCAAGGCTTCAGTGTCAGGCAAATTGTCGCACCGTTGAAACGTTTGAGCTTAAGTACACTATTTTGGACCTTAAGCCACCAACCGGAGAGAGATTGGTGAGAAATGCAGAAAACACTGAAGCCGTAGCGCCTAGTATCGAACAAGACCCAGAAATGTTGATACGGTGCCGATCAGCTGAATTGGACATCGCCAGAGAGTCAATCCGGCTTATTTAGCAGTTGGATTTGGGCCTACATTCGTGTGAGATTGTGCTGACGTAAGAATTGAGGCCGGACGACCATAGACAATGCCTTGAATTCTCTGATTGCTATGTCGCAGAAGCGGCTGTGTCAACAAGCCGAATTGGCCTAACTGGAGCGAACACAATCCACAAGTGTGGACCATACAAAGATTGATTGTTTGGTGCGGTTTATGGCATGGCAGCATCCCCGGACCTTATTTCTTACGAAATGAGGAAGGAGACCGTTACCGCCAATGACCTCAGGTATACGTTGAGCGATGTTAGCCGATTTTCTGTACCCAGAGCTCGACACAATCGATATAAGCTAGCAGTGGTTCCAACAAGAGTTTTTTGTTTTTTCTCATAGGGTCGTTACTTCAAAAAACTTCAGCGGTTAAATCGGGCTATCTTATCGGCCTGTGGAAATCCCTAAACCAAAACATTAGGCGACCCGAACTCATATTCTTTAAAATATCCTTTGTCGCGCGACACTCGTTGATTATGGTTCTGTATCGTTCACCAGTCACAGTAATCATATTACACGCGGCTTTCAGTCACAACTGTGTTCCGCCGGCTCTTCTGTTACGTATAGTTCCAGTCGAGGCGAGAAGCAAAAAGAAAAGACGCCATGACATCTGCTAAAAATGGTTGGTCACTGAAATATATGTTGAAATTTGTAAGGAAAAGTACTGACCCTTGGAGAAGGATCTGCCTCTCATTGTTTGAAAAACTCAAAGAATTTGTCAAATCAATGGACGTGTTGGAACTCCTTTCAACATTAGCTACGAGTTTTCTTAAAATTTGTGAACCTTCTTAAGGGTTTGTGTTCAAGCGTAGCAGTAGCAGTTATGCCTACACGTGCTAGTCTCTGCAGGTTTGCCATTGCTTTAAAATTGGTTGGTTTGGTCTCACCATTGACGTATGCATTCATATATTAGGTACATTCTGTCTGCGAATCGATTAGTCTTCCAGGAATATCGCAAGATCAGTTATCCTTAGGTTTAAGCCCTCAATAGCCGGTACTTTGTATTGCAGTATAATGAGCTCGGTCTAAAGAGGACTTGCTACTAAAGTATCTTAGTTCCATGTCATCATGATACGTTCTTCAGTTCTAGGTTCAGAGAATCGAAGGCAGATACTAAGAAAGCAGAAAAACGTGTGGTATTTGCAGTTGTAGATACCAAGTTTAACAGATAATGTTATTTTTTCAGATTAAGAGCAAATCACCTGCGGTCCATGCGCTACTGAGAAACATACCCTGCATGACTGAGGACCTTGAACCAAGAACAAGTCCCCTCTCTGCATGTCCTACACCACAGTTTTGAACTCTGTTCCTCGTTCCATGCAGAGCATCGCATGCTGCCAATGGCTAATTAAAGCCTTTGCTATCAAGCACTTTTATTCCTTTTTCGGGAAATGGGCATAGTTGCCCACTGTGTCACCGAACGTGTATTCTGTTTATAGTCGTGTTAAATATTAAACAATCAAGAGTTTCTTACAGTGAAGGCAATAAAAAGAAAGTCTTAAACTGGAAACGCCACCAATACCTGCTCTGGAGGATGAGGGCTTAAAGCACCACACAAATTATCGCTTTGCGTGAGCCACCTATGTATATGTAAATACGGCAGTTTGCACGAAACCGCTCCAATTATATAGCCATTTAGACGCAAAACGTTGACCTTGTGTACCGCCGCTAATACCATAGTGTCGCTCCGCGTCGCTGCTGCTTCTTCAGCGATGATAACCTGATTTCAAATTCCATGCCTCTATTTAAATTAAATAACAATTACCTAGCCGTGACCTAATGTGACTCAGACAATGGAAGACCCTCTCTCTCTGTCTCTCAAAGGACATACATAAGTAACGTTGGTCCTTGTTTTCGAAAAGAAACAACAAATTCCACTCCCACCACGTATGACCTGCCCCACGCTACGCCCGGGGCTAGCCACGAGCTCCCCACCAGAATGATAAGGAGTGTCCGTGTCTTGCGGTTATATAGTAAATAAACAGGTACCATGTCGTGGTACCGAGTACTGAAGATAATGACATAATCAATACGCTGGGTTGTAAATTATCCATTGCCTGGGGGACGTGAGTCGGCAGGGGAGGCAAAGGCACAAATTAACACACATAATTTGGACTAATTCCCATCCCAGGGGACCCAACCAAACCGAACCGAAAATCTTCGTTTTAAAGCACAACTAATGGATTGAAAACAAAAACCCTTACCCCGGTGCTCCTTACTTCCACAATATCAGTCGCTCTTAATTAAATTGTAGACTTTCACTCGAATCCACTGGATAGTGACAGTGATGGCAAGGACGAAAGGGAACAAAATTAAAACGCTTTAATCCTCGAATGCAGGGAGATAACAAAACTCAATTAAAAAGTTTACGGAACATCAAAATGAGCACACAGAAATAGTGGAGAGAAATGGAGGGAAAAAAATATATATATATATGTATATCCCAACCACTGATGGTGGCTGATGACAAACCCCATCAGCGACGCCATCACACTCGCAGTCCTTGCATAATTTTGCTGTTCATTCACCACGACAACCAGTCAACCAGTCAACCAGTCAACCAGCCAGAGCACCATCAGCAAATAGAGACGCGCAAACTTTGTTCCGGCCTCAGAGTCCAAGTCCATCGGCTCGCACTCGTAAGTCTACCTTCCTGCCTGCCCATCGAAAGCGTCTCGAGAATCGGATAGACGGATGGTCGCCATCTTATTATACAAATTAGACACAAAAATAATGTGCAAAGGAGAATTAACTTTTAAATTTGTACTTTTTCAATTTGCTAAACAGAATTTTCACTTAGCATGGAAATGAGTTTTACTAGTTCTCGTTGGAGCGCTGGCTGGTTGGGGGGGGGGCTACCAAACCAAAGACTGCAAGTCCTTCGACTTGGCGTCACTTTCTGTTTTCGAGAGAAATCACTGGGAATTTATTTGCACGGGATTAAGAGATGTGACTGTGTGGGTGGTGAATGTATCGCCTCACAGAGGAGGCGTCGAACCATGGCCACTGCAATTATCCCTTAGTTAATGGCAAGCCAACATCCGGTCAGTGGGCATGGGTACGTAGAGGTAGACGTCAACGTCAAACTGCTGCTGCTTTCTTTTAGGCTCTTTCACCTTAATTCAATCGGGCTTCAGGGGCGAGGGATATTAACCTCGTGAATGGACGGAATTGCGGATATAATAGGTTTCAGGACGCTTTAACATTTACTGGAGGGTTAAGCTTTAGGTAAACGCGCTGCGCTCTTTGTAAACCGGAGTTTCTTAATTATTTTAATGGAGTATTTAAGAAGAATTAAATTCCAAGAAGCTTTTCTTCTTTCTTTTTTTTGCTTATTTTGTTGTTTCTTTCTTCTGCGAAGAATGTGTGTTAAGTGGGGTTGCAGCCGAACCGGGTTATGACTCGAAATTAAAGCCATTGTCTGATATTTTCTTGACATGTAGGCCGTCTTGTCTCGGAAAGACTTTTAATGGTCTCTCTGGGACCATTAAGGTCATTACTGTTGTCGAGGAGAATACCCTTTCCCATTTACATATGTATGTAGGTACTATCTTATTTCTAAAGACAACAATCGAAACGATTCGTGGAAGCTTCAAGTTGAGGAAATAGTGTGTAGATACATGGATTATTTATTGGTTCCATGTTTCATTGTTAAGACAATTTTAATGCAAATTGGTAGCCCATGTGGTATTAGACATTCTATAGCCAAATGGCCCAAAGCAAGGGAATTATTTTCGATGGTAAAAGAGTAAAGGGCTTAGCTACTCAAAAGTTACAACAGCTGAAAGGGTAGACTAGTTTCTTTTTAAATTGGCACACACTTCCGACAATGCTGAGGGTAGTCTTAAACTGGCTAAATCTTGATGCCATGTTCTCAAAACATAGCATCTTTTAACATACAAAGCTCCAGAATCCAATTTCGGACTTACAGATGTCGCCACCTAAATCCACAAAAATATAATAGCCTTACGGCATGCTCTACTCCCTTGAATCAGGCTCACTTACACCCATCACTTAGCCTATACTAAGTTCTCTTAGTTTTGCCAGTCACTCCATCAAAGCTAAATACATAACAGACTCAGCTCCGACCCTTAAAGATTCTTTTACTTCATTTACACCAAAAGAAACTTTGTCACTCAAACTTTGCAATAGTTCCTTGTACGGCTCCCAAACTGACTTAACAATGTTCTGCTTAGGTCCAAACCAATAAACAAATTCTCTGGAGTACCTCAAGGTAGTCACCTTAGTCCCTTATTAGCTATTTTTTCTATTGATGATCTCGTTGAAGATTCATATATTAACGTATACATATTTTTGTTTGCACAGATGCTATGAAAATCGTCAGGCATACATTTATCCTAAACAGGTGCCTTGACTTTAAAGTAAGTGGACTCAACTCCAATAGGTACGTAACCTAGGTGTCTTTTGTGTCGATATCGATGACATCATTCTTCTGGTTGAACCCAAATTTTGTTTCCAACCACTTCCACTGCGCGATGACCTTTTATAAAATGTGTGAGATTGTTCCTATCATTGTTTTCAATGCAATGTAGACTTTCATTACAGAGAATTTGGTTAGAAAATAACCAGGCAACCTGGTAATGTTTCAAATGGGTGCAGCGTTTTACCAATAATTCCTGCACTGAACCTCCACTTCTTTCTGATCCTTCAGTAGGAGGAAGCATATCACGAAATCATTTCTGAAACTCACTCTTCTTGTGATCGATTATTTGTAGTTGACACCAAATCCCCTAGTCGTTCTTGACGGACATAAGTCTTACATCATATCTTCAAGACAGAGATCTCCGTCCGCTATAGAGTTTTCAATCAACACGATATTCTCACTCAGGTTTTTAGTACACATTATGCCGAAATGTCGAAGTTGGTAATTTTTGAGTTTTCTGGCATTAGTTTCATAAAACTATAGACCTTGGCGATCGGGTTAATGCATAAATAGCATGCATTTCCAAATGTGAATCAATTTACTTTGCAGTCACTACGTAGATATCGAATTGGCAGGACCAATACTTGAAAAGCTGGTGCGATAGAAAGATCAAATTTCAGCACGGACTGCGTAAACTAAGAAAAAACTAAGAATTTTGGCAATTCTGGCCACACAAATTCCATCCATTTCTACAAATTAAAAAATATTAACAGCTGTGGCAATCTGTTTGACAGCAAGCATCAATTCGAATCCTTAATTTCGATGGAAACAAATTAGGTTAGCTACGATTGGCAGGCTCTAAACAGTGCAGTCACGCTTAGACCCATTGGATTACCACAGGATCTAGTATCCTTAACCTTTAATCTATCGTTTGAACCAAAAGGAACTTATCATTAAGCGCTAAAAGGGGCTAATGCTTATATTAGCAAATTCGTCGAGGAAGTATTCTCCCGGATAAAGCTTCGTTCGACTTGAGAGAGCTTGGCAGCTGCATACACAGGTGGTGAAGAATAGTGTCTTTCTCTTCCTCAACCATGTATGTAGCTACTCCTGAGGTTCTTTATATCAGTTTCTTGCGGTAACACTGTTCCGAAGTTTTAGTAGGTACTTGAGAATATCTTTGAACGAGAGTCTAATTTTTCAGATTTTTCATTACAAACTTTTCAAACTTTTTTCATTTTATAGACTTGAGCAACATTTTAGCTCAGGCCCACAGAAACAGAAATGTTTACGAAACCCTGACTTTGACTAACATCTCATAAAACTGTCCCTTAAGAATCGGTTTTTCTAGGAATTCTAAGGATTATTTTAAAATCGGCTGATTTTTGATAGATACTCACAATTTGCTATTTAAAAAACAGATTTGTCTTCATTAAAAAAACTATTATTTATCAAAGAACTGTGCAGATCGACAATACTTGGTGCAACAGGTCGATGGGACCCAAGGCCCAGCTTCTCACTACTATTCGTGTTGTGCGTGTTTGATTCTTTAGACGAATGGAAGGGGCCTACTCTTTAATGCCGTGTCCGAAGGGCAATTTGTTATTTGCGAAGCTTTCTCGAGACAGTTGTACTCTCGGATGATTGTCAGACGCTTGTTAGGTGTTCCCCGACTGGGATTCGATCTCGAAACCCTTGCTCCATAGTCCAACGCACTAACCACTGAGCCAGGGCGCCCAGTGTGGCAGATTGACAATAATAATGCAAAAAACAGAGAAGAATTTTGTCAATACTAGTTCTCATGAAAAACAAATTCCATTTAGTTCCACAAGTGTCACATGCAAAATGACAACAACAGCTGTCAAAAGTGTACATCTCTGCTCTCCACTCTTCACTCTTTGTTACAGGTTTCGTTACAATAGGTCTGTTCGCGTATTTTCTGCACCAAAATTCGTAGATTGTGAAATTTCAAGGAGTGGTAAGGAAACGGGTACGAAATGAACCCACTTAAATGTCAAATGCAAATGTATACACAAACAACCAAATATTTCGTACAGGTATCTGACAAATTTCATAAATAAGTGCAAAGAAATGGAAATTTCTTACTGTATCGTCAGCACTTTCTTTCACGAAAAACTATGAAACTTTTGCGTGAATTTTCGTAAATTTTTATAAAAATTTGTTGTTTTGGGAGAGTACGCGAACAGACCTTATGAGTTCGAAATATATAGCAAAAGTGTTAAAGTGTAACACAAATGACAGCCAATGTTCACAAAGCGTGAATAAGGAACTTTGTTCGTTCTAAGTTGTTTGTGCCTCTTCTAAGCGAGCTTGACCTCTGCCTTAAACCTGAAAGCGTTTACATAAGTACATATGATATTGTATTGCTGTCAATTTTGGGGACGCTTTGTCATTCTCTGTCAGTGTCACAATGACATTAAATTTAAAAAGAAACCAGCAGAAGGCCCACCCTTTACGACCAAATATTCATAGAAGTATGGAAAAAGTAAAAAAAAAACTCGAAATAGGTAAGAGGAGTAGGTATATTAAAGTATATGGGTTTATGGGTATAAAAAAATGCCATTCAACATAATTTCCTGTCATCGACGTCGTGTTTCATGCCTGCAGATTGTTTGTATGATTACAGATCGTTTGCATGCTAACAGGTTGTTTGGCAGACGTCGGCTGTGGTGTTTCTTCTATTCGCACCTCTTTTATTTTTCTACATTACATTCCATTCCGTTTACCTTTCAAACGCCAACGTTAAGGTTAAAGTTGAGTTAAAGTTAAAGTTAAAACAGCATCAGTAGTTAGTACTTGATTTTAGGTTCATCGGATAATGATGTTTCCTAAGCAATCTTTAACTCCTTGAATGTTATGTACATACATACGTGCTCTTTATGTATTTGATCGATTCCCATTTAATACAGTCTGGGGATAACCCAAATCCCATTTCCTAAATCCGAGATGTGTGCGCTTTTGACTTTTTTATTAAATGTTCACAAACTCACGACCTCATTTAATTCTCATTATATTCGAAAAAAAAACGAAGAAAAAAATAACAACCCTGGCCCTCCAGAGCACTGAATCATTATTAAAAACTCAATAAATCTGGCATCCACCGCCCCCATGTGTTATCCGAAGTTCAGGTAGTTTCAGAGAATAAACGTATCTACAGGTCCCATCTGTTAGTCTCAATTCCGTATCACTGTTACATACATTTATTCGTATACATTAAATCGACATAAAAAATGTTTCATTTAATCTATGGACGGCAATGCGACTTTCACTTACGAAAAAGTCCACCTACGTGCGCTCCTTCCGTGAATGTTCGTTTCGAGTATCTTAACCGCAAAAACTCAAAGCAGCCAAACAACCACCATCACCACCAACACCACCAGCACCACGCCAATACGAATACGAATAGCACTTCCTTCAAATCCTCCGTACCTACGTTAACTTCAACTTCATTTCCTAAACAATCCGGCTACACATTATGCCTACCTTCGAATGGCCTCCTCGTAGTACAACGTCCTGCGTCCTGCGTCCTGACTCCTACCTCCTCCAATAAAAATTAACGATTTCTTCTTGCCTGTCGGACAGGTGTACAATTTCTGATATGCTGCACAAAAAATAGGAAATCGAAAGCCGAGCTAGAGTATGGGGGGCTTGGGGCTAGCCGGCGAGCGGTAGAGGGTATTGAAATATTTTCAATTTGGAAAAGTTCACGATAGTAAAGTGGAATGGTATGGGTTGGTTGGCGCTGCAGTATTCCACACCAACACACTGGCAGGGGTACATGAATGCGTTGGAAGAAAATATTAATGAATACGTAATGCGTACGTTACTCCCCCCCGCAGGTTGGTCGGGCAGAGGCGGCGGATTTAGAGAGCGTTCTGCTCTTTATCACAGTTCGTTCACTCCACTCGACTGGATTTTGAAGGATTCCTGGGCCATGTACGCGTCTCTATATTCAGCGCTTCCCCTCCGCTATTCCAGAGCTCGATGTGTGTAGAGTTGCTCCAACCAAGAGCACAGGACATGCGCCGCCACACAGCAAGAGATTGAGAGAAGAGTTTATTTCGAAATGAATCCTTACTCGGATTCCAGCCAAAATGCAGAGGCACATAGGATACGAATATGTCCCGGCAGGAGTGCATAGTGTGTAGGCAAATGCCTATTGGAATTGTGTTTTTGTCCGTCGTTGTTCACACCAACGCTCTCGAATGGGCGCATTCACGTTGAAACATTAAAAATTCAAAAGATACGAGTATCGCATTTCCTAGAAATTTCAAGAATGTATTAAGATTGCTGCTGGTTTTGTAGCCTTGCAAAGGAACTGCCTGAATGTTGCTCGTAATGTTAAGTGATTCATTTCACAAGGAATCAGACAAAAGTACTTCCTCCTATAAAACGGGCGGAATAGTTTTTACAGGAAAAGCAATTCGTGGGCCTTAGGGTGGGCGAATGTTAATGGCAAAAGAATGGGATTTCTTCGACGTACATACTTGTATGTGCCTAGGTTCATTCCTCATTTGTCAATATCAGGCTTTGTGTACGCACGAAGGCAAAGTAGTTTTAATGCTTATCACTGATTGTTTTGCTAATGGAACTAACGAGGGATTCGACGTACTCATGTATGCCAGGGAGGGATATATCGACTGAATTTTATCCGTTCTTCACCGTTCGAATGGGATACGAGGACGTATGTTTTTTTTTTGAAAATATTGAGTTACAACATGACCTAGTTTGGAGGTTTTAAAAAGAGTGGTTCTTGGCCAGAGTAGAACACACATTCCTTGCTGCTAAATCCCGACAGAACTTCTTATTCAATTACGAGAAGAAGGAGTCCTTTTTTTTTTAAAGAAAAGATACAAATATCAGATGCGTCTCCTAACTAGTGGGGACAAACAAGAAAGAAAGTAATTAAAGCTAAACAAAGGGTGACAAAATATCAAACAAAATCTGCTGTGAATCCACAGAACGGAGAGTACATAATCTGGCAGAGTGGCACAATGTGTAACTTAAGAAACTATGTAAGTAGCAGGGTTCAGCTTTAATAAAAAGGAAAAATACTCTCTGTAAGGACAAAAGGAACAAATCACTTAAAAATTGAAACATCAAATGTTCATAACTACAAAAAAGAAAAGCTTAAGTGGGGAATAGAAACAAAAAGTGGAGGAGGAAACAGAACAAAAGAAAAACGGATATTACGAGGAAGAGGCGAAAAGATAATCGCAGATGAGTCGGTTTTATTCGTTGGCATTGTGTGCCGCTGTACGGAAGGCTGAAGACTGTTTGATGTACGCGGAGGGTACTTTTCACTAAGCCGCTGATAGCCTCCGATGGTTGAGCCCGGTCGTCACCTTTAGTTGAAGACAGGCTCTGTTTATTTTAAAGTCGTTTTCCAAAACAACTTTACGGTTTGATGTGTGGCAAACTTCGCACTACTTTTGTACGAAATTAAGGTTCTTCCTTACATACTTAGGTGGCGCTACAGTTCGGGGCGAACCTGGGTCGTAGCCTGTTCAGTTAAGGTTGAACTATAATAGTCGCAAGCAATCGGAAGCTAATGTCATAATTTTATGTTACGTTTTCTTCAGTCCCGCCAAGTACTCCAGTAGTGCATAACAGGCGTACGTGTTCGAAATCAACTGTCAAATTCTGTGGGTTGCACCCATAACCATCCACAGCTGTTTAACTGTCACATTTTCGTTCTTCGGGAAGTTAGTAAAAGTGAACGACAACTTAACGAAGCTAAGCAAACACCTATTAAGGTCACACAATACAGCCCACCCTAAGTTGGTTGTGAGCGCCACTTAAGGCGAGGTCTTCCTCCAATGCATTGTTCCTCCATTCGTTTACATTTACAACACGTTCGGCTTGGCTGAAACAGGGATGTCAAGTCCGGACCACGTACTCTATGACCCTGTACGAATGTCAGAATCCCTATTTATTTTAAAAAAAAAAGGTAATACAAACGGCGAAAGGGAATGAAAACTGGGGCTCAATTTGCTTCTCAGTTTTCTTACGTGGACTGGATGGTATATTTTGTGCAATTCAATTATTGAACCGTGTACCATGCAGAGTCCACGAAGTAAGTCCATTTCGTACAGTTCAGGGACTTACAACAATCAAAGTATTTCTAGCAAAATACAGCACTCAAGTCAGTAGACTTATGGATCTCAGGATAGGTTCTCTTTAAGTACTCAAATATGCATTCTTAGCGGTGAAACAAATCTGAAACAAAGGGATATACATAAGTTCATTCCTCTAAAACTGATGCAGTGCTTTTCAATCAAACAACGTTCAGTCCAGCTATTTGTGATTTATTTTAGAAAATATATTTAAGTGCCAAAAACTAACAATGATAGCAAGAGAGAGATTAACTACTAAAAGTTAAATAAATCACAAGTGGTTGAAGAACTTACATAAGCTTGATCGACTTATTTGCTCGCATCCTGCACTAGAGCTGTGCGTGCCAAAGTCAGCACCAATATATCTGCAGTCATCCGAGATGGAAAAACGATTGTTACCGGCTAGGGCGCCAATTTAGATCAAAGTTACATCATTCTTGTGGTCCTTCCTTGAAGCCGTATATAGAGTACACTTACAGATCGGGCTTCAATAAAGAAATCTCTCCAGTTGCCCACCTCAAATCAGTTCACATTTCCTCGCTATGTGCATACATGTATCGAAGAACGGATACCTAGTTGTTGGCAAGGTCAATGTCGTGGTACAGCTTTTACTCTAAAGCACGTCAACGAAAACCAATAACGAAGAATTTTTCCCTCGAAACGACCAAAGGTACCTTCATTCGCTTTCACTACCTTAAAATCATAGGCCGTTTGCTCAAGTACGACGTTATGAACTAAAAACACATCCTCCCACCTTCTTTATCTTCATTATCGCGGAGCTGTTGTCAAACATTCCATGATAGGGTGGACTCCATTAGTTTGGTGTACTCGTAACTACATACATCCCATCCTCAGTAGTCATTATCTATTCATCTATGTCGTCATCAACCATTTTCTCTTCTAATGGGTATCGATCTCCATCGTACCGCGAGCAGTGGAATACAACATTTTCCAAATTTTCGAATCCATTCGATACAAGGTCAACTTTCACTTATTCTCGTTGCTCCAGGCATATACCTACCTGTATGTTTAGGATGAGTCTATCGATACCGAAGAGTATACTCTCAACAGTTTCGTTCACTAGTTACCATTGTGTCAGAACAGGCTCGAGAGTCACAGAATGCGTACCGACATAGTCTCCATTACTTTTCTGCTGCTGGTATCATTTCCACTATGTAAGCCACTCCATAAGTCCATCAAATCTTCCACAAAACTGATTACCACAACCTTTGCTACATCTTGTTTCAATCAATTTTTGAATGTCAGCATTCAGCAGTAGCGCACCTAACATACAACCTTGAGGAACGCCATCTCCTACGTTATTGCGTAGTACAAGTACCATTTGGTACAGATTTCTACTTAAATTGGGAAGAATCCTGAATCCCTTCGGATTTGTGTATGTAAGTCGAATCCATTGTGACGATACTAGATAAACTCAACCCCTCTTAGCCATTTTTCGCGAGTTAGCGCAAGCAATTATCAATTATCTTACCAAATCAATTAAACTTTTAAATTCCAGCTAAAAGGCTAACTCACGTACGTGCCATTTCAACTTCAACATACAACAGATTAGAACTCATAACAAGCGTATGTATGTAACTCCGGCGAATGGTATCCAATCCAAGTGCACTTGAAGTGTTCATCTCTCTAAACCGGAGTCCACGTCCTCCACGAGAACAAAAATTCCAACACACTAACCTAATTGAGTTTATGTGAATGTATAGCATCTGGCTGTGTTCCCTTTAAATTTATATTAACGAAACCCTTATAAACAAGCCTGCGATCTAAACGTGTCTAGACTGTGCTCTCCCGAAAGAAGCAATTTGATACAGATCCTGTACATCTTTACACAGTTCCTCTTGTTCATCCATTCGTCGCTATCGCACGTCCTTCTTTTGCGAGGCGCACACAAAAATTATCCCCTTACACACACATATACATGTATGTATGTATATCCAACCCAGAAATTTAATTCAATTATTTTATTTGTCCTCTAGGTCCTTTGAAGAGTGTGTATATGACGAGGGAAAAAAACATTTGAGGCAAAAAATTACGTCAGTTAATTCTCCTGTCAACATTCACTGTCGATTAAGTAAGGAGGTCACGCAAAGGATACGAGAAAAAAAAACACAAAAAAGAGGAAAAATTGTTACAATGAATGGAATTCCTAAGGGTTTACAAATAGCGCTTCCTACATTCGGCTTAATTATCATTAAATACGTTTCTCTTTTCTTTTCTTCCTTTTTTCAAGTTTAATTGTTTAATTCTTTTATTCCAGAATAAATACCAGGATTGTTCTTTTTAATCTGTCGAAAGAGGTTAACAGTCAAGTGTTCATTTTAATTTAAAGTTCGTAGGGTTCTTCTTATTTGTCATTCTCATAGTTACTGGGAATCCTTTTGCGCGTTACGTATGCCGGGGGTATGCTGAAATTTAGTGGCAATCGTAGAGTACTTACAGCGAATTGGCTTAGTGTCAGAGTTACCGCGGATAAAAAAGGTTCTGATACTGATGCAACTTTCTCAAAGTGATAGTTACTACTAGTAACAGATTGTCAAACGATTTAGGAGGTCCAAAGCTGTCGCTAACATCCGCAAACCAGGTTCAATTATATTGTCACAGTAATACTCACGTCGCTGCATACAAATCATAATTTCGCTTGGCAGCCTTGTCCACAGAATGTACTATCAATATTTATCCAACATGCAGTATAAGGCAGCAAACATACCTAAACAAACCTAAAGAGTCTTAAACTATCCAACTGGGCTAAAGCCAACCATATCCACCTCGTCGTCAACACCAAAGCCAACCTTTTTCATTCGACGATGGCAAAAGAGCATCAATGTCGATTTGTTGCTCGTAAATACGGATATCGACCCAAAACCTAGCCGTAGTCTTTCGAACTTCTCACACAGTCAACACAGGGCTGCATCGCCAGGTAAATCTATAAGTTGATGAAGCACGTTGTGAAAAATGGTACTACAGCTTCCCCAGCTTTCTCCACTCTAGCGACAAACCATGGAGCTTACTCTGAATACTTGCCAACAGCACATCAGTTGCTGACCCAAAATCCACAATCAGTCCACAGAAGTAGCTGTTAGAATTGTCAAACACAGTCCCTCAGCGTCGTGGAAGTCGAGGGAAGGTGATGGCAGAGTTCCTACTACATATCGGCAAAGATATTAACAAATCGTTTACAAGTTTCTAACTAAAGGTAGGTATTTGTAACGTGGCACTAAGCAACGGAACTCAAGAAATCTAAATAGCACTCCTCCCCAAACCTGTAGGAGTCAAAGCTATCGCAAGCAAGAAATATATCCAGTGATAGGCCATTTTAAGTTTTCCTAAATAATACACGCAACAGTACACTATTATCCAATGCTGCTCAACTTAAACATCCATGTCCTGAACGTCCTCACTAATAACTTCTTTAGAAGCTATATGAACGAAGAAGAGTAAGTACACTTCATCTCGTTTGAACGTACCAAGCTCCCTCCGTTCATAGACCCGCCAACATCATGGCAGTAGGTTGTAAACGGAAGTACTTGGAATCGCAGAAGCGGCACGACACTATCCATGAAACTGCATTCTAAAAAGATGATCAACATCTATCTTGACAGTCAAACCGCCATGAATACCATCTCATCCGCAGTAGTCAAATCAAAACTGGTCAAATGCGACATGTAAGGGAATGAACTGGCGGACGCATTAGCAAGAAAGGGGTTCGAACTTCAAACAGGACCTTACAATGGTCGTTACCTGTGTTCTACCATCCCTAGCTCTTGTTAAATACAATATAGACCAAACCTTAGTAGACTAGCTAACAAAAAATGGAACGCACTCCCATCTTGTCGTGTCTCCACAAAATATGAAATAGGTGACCCACCATAGCCGAATGCGATTAGATACGTATGACCTCTGGTGTGATACGGACGCAAAAGAGAGCACATCTCACTTTCTTGGCGGTTGCTCAAGCCTATGTAGAACTACGTAAACGGCACTCGGTAAATATTAATTCGAAAACCTGGGCGATCTGTCAGGATAGCCACCATCATCCTAAAATTTATGAAAACCCAAACCATAGCTAAAAACCAACTTTTGTCTTCTTTTAAGTAAACCCACGACAGGGGCTCAAAACTAGTGATCCGAATGTTGGCTGCACATGCGGTCACCCCGTTCTACCTATCTAGCTACCTACCAATTTTTCTACAGTTCTACAGTTTTTCTTCTTAGTTTCTTATATTCGTTTCCAGACTTGCATCCCTGTTCCTCGGTTCTTATTTTACAGTTCGTCGAAACCAGAATGTCTTACCATTCTCAGCGTTGATGTTAATCACAATTTTTGTTGGAGTGGCTATCCACCCCTTGTGCTAAATAGGACACAATCGCTACGCTCAAACATTGATTGCACCACCAAGTTACATTCAGCCCTTAGATTACCCTTTAGCTTACCTCCAGCAAGAGGGTTCTTTTCTGAACTACACAACACAAATGTGTTATACACCTTGTAATCCCCAAACATTCAAAACCAACGTGCATCGGCGTCACCTTATTATTAAAAGGGTAACCATAAACTTTAAACTCTCAACAATTATCTGAGTATTCCAACCTATTGGGAGAAAGAGTTTCAATGAAAAATTTTCCAAAATTTAGCACAAAATAGTTAAAGTTTTATTTTAATTCAGTTTCGTTAGGGGGTAATAGCCATGTTCACGCGTGTTCAATGCAGTTATGTATCTGTGTCATCTGTCACCACTATGGAAGATTCCAGATGGTATATTCCGAACTAATCACGGTTGTTGACCCTCCTCCTCTTCTTCCCATTCTTCTTATTTCCCCGTCTTTGGTTTCTTCGTTTGTTTGGCGAATATTTTCTCCGCCGCTTCTGGTTCGAACCGTTTCGTCGGCGATTTCTGTTGCCTCCTTGTTTAAGGCCCTTCCTTCGCACCGGATTCTTGCGTTTGTTGTTCCTCTTTCGTTTTTTGACCTTATTTCTGCTCGGTTTTCCTTTGTTTCTTTTGTTTTTCCTTTTCTTCTTCTTCAGTGGCTTTTCGTCTTCTTCGTCCACCTCGGATTCGTCATCCTTATTATCGGTTTTTAAAGGATTTGCGAGGTTCTGTGATGATTTAATGAACGTATTGCAGTCAGTGTCGCTGTATACCACAATAGATCCGTAGCGACACATTGACATTCCAGACTCTGGTTCCTGCCTGGCTTCTATAGATCCTAGGCCTCTGGGTTCGGCCATCTCAAATAAGTCACCATCCTTCGTGATGAATCCAGTGACCTCGACATCCTTGAATAGACGGGTGTCTCCATCGGCATTGTTCAGTCTTGGTTGGATCACGGATTGGTTGTCACTCCTGGCTAAGAGACTTTCATTGGGTATTGTTGCAATGACTCTCACGAGACCTTCAGCTATAATTCAAAACAGCAAACATTAACCCTCGAACTGACTACGAAACTTTGAACAAACTTACCACTCACCCTTGAGAAGAGCGCCAACAAGGCTATGGCTAAACTGGGACAGGTCCTCATCTTTTCCCTCTGCAATCCGCAAGCCCACTAAACCCAAGTCAAACTAGAAGAAGTTCTTATATACAGTTCCGACCAGAACTATGCATACCAACACTGTTTCGCGAATTTAGCGCGAGGGTCAAGCAGAATTTCACGCAGGTCATCAGAATACCCCTCGGCGTGAAAGATACATTCGCCGCAAGAGTTCACGGACTGCGTTAGTGGCTTCGATTAAAAGCATAATTTATGCCGTAGGTATTTGTTATTTTTCAACGGGCTTTGCATATTGATTGTCACACTGAAATCTCTCCAATTAAGAATGCAAGGAATCCCAAATGGAGTTTTTGTTTAGAAGCAACAAAAACAGGTCAGACCGAACATCCGCTGACACAAAACTCAATTTGCATATCTAACTGAGAAATGAATTATGTGTTTCGAAAAATTTCAATTTGAATGATGTATAAATTTGATGGGTTCTGTGCTTGGTGTTTGGATGAACGGAATGAAGAACGGATCCGTTGGCAGGTGATGCGATTCGGGCTTGATGGTGTTTGCTAGAGAACACCCGTTCACGAGCACTTTCGATGAAACTCTTCATTGTAATTTTAATGTTTCAATGGAGAGCCGCAGGGTTGAATTTCATTAGGGATTCGCTGTGTCATGGGGAGCCTAGTTAATTATAGGCCAAATCCAATCAATACAACACGCGCGGTTGCAGAATTCGGAACAGTTTAGTGGTGGGAATTTGCCCAAGAACGATATACCTTTGGCACTAGTTACCATTCACAATCGATTGGTCTTTCAACTAAAGGTCTGGTTTTCCTGTTCGTCTGGAACCCGAGGAATTCGAAGACCGATTATTTGCTCCATATGGTCAAGAAAGTATAGTCGATTTGCTGTGGAATCCATCCATATGTAGAGTTCACAGTTTTACCTTCTCCTTTCGCATCCAGGATCAAATATTTTTCGTTCAAAAGTCCTCAAAATCTGCCCTGTTTTCTTTCTTACCATCCAGCACTCGGCTCTGTATACTAGAATTTGAAGGTTTAGGGTCCAATAGAGCAGACATTTCGTTACACACTTTGTACTCCAGCAGAAGATTGAAGAAGTTACAGTTCACAGAATGATATCCGCCGGAATTCCGATTTAGTGCATGGATCCTGAAATAAGCCATCGTAAACGATGAGCTTACGTGACCAGAGGTCAGCGCTCTTCTTGTCCTTTTGTTGTCCATTTAAAACTTTAATCCACCATGCATCGATGACAAGCCTTCCATCCCTAATTCGAAGAGTCAGCCTCCCCGCTGGTCGAGTTTTACAAACTTTGAAGAGACAACGACATAAGTCACCGTTCTATTGCGAAATGGGCACACCTGGGTACTGACCCAGACAATAAAACACCATCCCGTGTAGAGTTACACGGATGGGGCAAGAATTGGACGTCTTCCAAGTTATGCTCGAGAATATCTATGCAACACACTAGGAAGGTGGTCGACGTCTGCAATATTAGAGATCCATCACTTGCTCTTTGATTTACTTGTGAAACGATACCGCGACGATGCTTCCAACAAATTACAGCGGGACCCTCCGATGAATACCAGGATATATCAAATCCAGGCAACTGAACTCACATTCCTCACCAACAAGTAAAATCAACTTCACTAAAATTTTTGGTGTTCCTCAAGGTTCTGCGTTATTTCCTTAACTCTTTCCCCGATGATTTCATTCTCAGTTCAGCAGCACAACTTTAGCAGTTTTTGCTTCCTATTGGCTTCTAGTTGATCTGAGTCCCTTAAAGATTGGTCTACGGGTTGGATGTCTTATAAATTCAAAGCTTAGCGTCGGAGATGGCTCTTTCTTAATAGACATTGCTTTGACTTGTCAGGACCTCCACAGAGCATTTCCAAGAGATCATTGGTACTCCTGCCGCACTTTCGTCTTTTTTGAGACGTAGCCTCTTCGGTTTTGACCATAGATGGGTGCTATTTCAAATCTAATTCCGAATTACCAACGCAATACCTTTACAATGGCCATCTAGAGCAGCCTTTTTGTGGGCAAGGCTCGAAGAACACATACCTAATGACTGCACTTTCTTATGGTCTTGTAGAGGTCCCCTTCGAGTTTCCTCTTATCCACGTCAAAACTGCTTACAGCATCATTCATCGCCTTGCTTTCTGTTATACGATGTCCATGGAGTCAACAGCTGTAGCTTTGAGGTAACAATAAATGACCAACACCAGTGATGTCCTAGATGAGTTCTGACAAAGAGTGGTCCTAAGCAAATTCTACAAAATTGCAGAAAACCTATACAGAGTCGGGGAAACGAGTTTCCAAACCAACGAGTCAAATCCATGAAGAATCTGAAAGTGTTCCAGTATCGAATTTTTATAAATAATTTTGTGTATGCAAACAGGCTAGCAAGCATTTCATTGAACATCAGCGAGAGCGTGCAAGGAGTCCGATTACAGAGCCATTGTGTTTCGTATTCCAGCTGTAAGCTGATAAAATATTCTCCAAATATCCTTCAAGCTATCTACGAATCAGGAAACGTACAACAATATCTCTTGCCTTAATCCACCAAAGTCTCATTTTTCTAAAGAAATCAGCAACAGCTATACAGCAACCCCATTGCCCATTCAACACAATCGTCTTCATCAGCCAACCCAAAGCCATTAAAACGTAATGCGATACCAAAATGCGACCTCGTACATACACAGACGAAATAAAAAGAAACCAAAACCGTGGAATACAGCAATTATCCTCGGAATACCAACGAACTCTGCTCGATTCTCCTTTCTGCACATAATCCCATTCGACGACTTTACAATCAGCTATTTCCATTCCTTACCCCCGCAAGTATCTGTAGCCCTAATCCTTTTACACTCTCGAGCGGCAGCATCCAAGAAAACAAAACCGACTTAAGTACTACTACAACCAACCCTAAGAAGGTTTACAACACAGCAACGAGAAATTCGATCCGAAATCGAATCATCCAACGAACAATTGTTGCTAAGCCCAATTTATGTAAATAAAGGAGCAGAGAATATCGCAAACGGTCGCAGAATCCGAATCCGAATCAGAATCACAACCACCTATAGCAGCTATACGAACTGGGAGATTAGAAAGGCCCCCGCAAGACAAAGACTGCTTAATTCCCGTATGTGAGGCCATCAATAACTTGGCCGTGCCCCAATTTGCATAGATATCCAGGGACCCCGGGACTCCCGCACTCGCACTTGCACAAAGGAAAACTTTTACGTCCGAGAGCCACCCGGGAAAAGTATGGAAATTTTCTTTATTACTTCCAAATTTGAGCAAATGATTCAATCGAAACGCACCAAAAGAGAGAGAGCCCGGCCGAGCCTTTTAAAGGCAAAACTTTCCTTTAAATTATTACGTCTTTATAGGGCCACCGAAGGAGGGAGGAAAAAAAAATCCACATCGCTTATGAAAAAGGACCAAAAAAAAGGATATCTCTGTATATTCAGGCCTCGTTGTAAGCACCTTCGCTCAAGAAAGAAAGAAATCCTTTATCCAACTTTGGTATACAAAAAAAACCAAAAAAAAAAGGTATTCCCCTTCGTCCTGTTTGGCAGGCATTTTGTGTATCTATCTGCAAATTGTTTGTGTTTTTCTTACGAAAAATTGCCAAAGAAAATACTTCACCTGCTGGGAACTGGGGGCGCGGTATGGAGAATACTATACATCAGCTAAGGACGCAAAAAGATAAAAAAAAAAAAGTGTTCTGGGCACGGACCTTCCCTACCCTTTCTACTTAAATCCGGCAGTCAGCAGTTGCTGGGATTGGGATTGGAAGTCGACGACGACGACGATGATGAGGAGAACGACAACAACGACGCTCCAGACACCCAGGATATAATGACGAACAGAGAGAGAGAGACGTTGGAAGTTGTTTCTCAAGAACACGAAGTGAAGTGGAGCTGCTTCACACCAACAAGTGAATTGTGATGATGCCCATTCAGTTCGGAGAGTTTGTATAGTATGCCGAGTACTACCCGTCGCCACACTATAAATTGCGCTAATAGAATATGGTAATGTGAAGGACCACCTTCAGATGCTCGTACTATTATCAGCGTCATCATCATCATCAGCCCGCCATAAATGAGGTGTCATGAAAGAAATTAATTGGATTTCAAAACGTTGCTGGTGGCCGAGATGGAGAGCAGTAATGGGGCCCATCGCCCCTGGCAGTTCCGGATATGACACAATCTGTTTGGCGTCTTTAATCCATATTCTCGGGATAATTAAGTTTGCCGTCCTTAGAGAGCCGAACGAAGGGGCTCTGCGCACACCGTTCCTGGGACGAAAACAACATCGTCGTCGTTGTCGTCGTTGTCGTCCCTGATTGCCACTCTACAATCAATTCGCTTGCTCAATGGCTTCCTCTCGCCTAATACTGACACATCAGTTTCATAGTTTTTTTATTTTTTTCTTTTTCGTCCTTTTTTTTTGTGCTTCCTGGCCATTATCATCACCATAAGCGCTTGCAACAACAATTTAGATAGTTGATTTCGTTCGTCGTTCCATCCGAGATACAAACACACATACATATATCCTTCGACGATGTATCAGGACGAACATAATCCTTTAAAAGGTCGTGTGCTGTGAGCACAATACGTATAAAAATGATATGATTTTTCCTACGTTCGTTATAATATTCTTTTGTACAGCTTGCCCTTTTACCTCCTTCTCCTGCTCCTACTCCTGCTCCTGCGTTGGGTTAGGCCCCCGCATTATTATTTTTATGAGAAGCCTTTGTTTGCTGTGATATACATAAAGTGGGCGAGATACACTGCTGCCTGGTGTGGTGTGTTCCTCTGCTCCTATCGTGTCCTCGTGCCAGAGATAAAGGATCAAGATACTAGTGTGGCTTCCTGATTTCCTCATCCTCTTTCATTTTTTTTTTTTGCTTCTCTTTCGATTTTATATCCTGCTTCTAATAGTTTTTCTTTATCTCGAAACATAAAAATGCGGGATGAGTGGGCATCTATGTGTGCAGTGTCCACTGTCCAATGTCCAGGTATCAGTCGCACACTGTTTTCGAAATTTGATTCACTATCTCTGTCGGATTTCCTATGCAAAAACTGACAAAGTTTCACTTGTTGATTTCACTACGAGGAAATCCTTAAGTGCTGCGAAACGATTCTTGATATTGATTTCGGGAATTTAAGGAATTCATGTCCTTTGACCTTTTTTGTTGCTCATTCCGGAGCGAGTGTGTGCCATGGGGAATGTGAAATATATGCAAATTTGGAGGGAACTTTCTTCGTCTCTTCCCACTCGGATCTGGAGGAAGCATTCTTGACGCCAACACATTTCAGTGTATTTGCCGACAATTGATGGACCGTCGAAGGAGACGACGATGTGGAGAAAGTCACACGTTTCACTGACCATTTGTGATTTAGGACTCGAATTGGATCTGGCACGCAGGACCTTTTCGCATTTTAAGGGGTGTTTGTGTTCAGTTATTTAGTTGAACGATCAATTAGACGCTTCATTTGAATGTTTACTCATTTAAATTTCAAAATACTCTCCTTTGCATGAATATTAATTCCCGGAAATATTTTGTTTTGTAAAATGAATTCAGTGGAATGTGGCATGGGAGGGCTTCCCGGGAAATTCCTTTGATTGGAATGCCTATCACGTGCGCTCGCAATCTGTAATTAGAACGCATGCAAACTAGTTGGAAAGTGTTAAGGAATCCGGGCGTGCAGCGACAACTTTGTCGACACTTGTTGGCTGGTCCTGGCAAAGGTTATTGATTATCTGCTTGAACTTGCGCCATATACAGCAGATGCTTCGAACCATGGTTTTCGGGTGTACCTATAACTTTTTTTTCAAATCGAGAACAAAAATTTTGGTCAAACTTTAGGAAACAAGGAAGACAGTTCCAAGCCTTCCGCCTATTAGCATTCCCATTTTGGACTTAAACGTCCTTAGGCACATTGCCACTGTGCAAATTGTGACACTTTCCACCAGATAGCATCTCTATTCAAGTCTTGGGACAAGAGATGCAAGAGAGGCTCTGAACAAGGGGTATGCCACAAAGACGATTTCGATGCGAAAAAAAGGATGATGACAATTGGACAAGAAGTAGTCCCTGATTTTAATGATTTTACTGAGGTTTACTATAGATGGCAAGGAAGAACCTAACCAAGGACTTGTGCCTATGTTAAAGTGTCTTAAAACTACCCTAAACTAGACCCTACCTCGGAGCTAATTGCTACTCGTTACCTCTCCTACATAGACGTTCGTCAGATCCCTAAAAAGTGCCGGATGATGACGGCTTGACCAACCCACGAGACTAAGTCTCATATCATGTGGTCAAAAAGATAGCTTTTGCGTTGCGTCACAAGACATAAAAGAGGCTTGCATCAGACATACCTCGGGTTCTTCATGGACTTTTATCTCGGAGAGACAAGGGGCAATATGCGTTTAGGGTAAGGGAGAGTGGTTTTAAGGTAGCTTAGGTCTAGTTTATTGACATCAAGAGCAGACTACGTGCTTCGAAAGGCCACTCTTATGACAGTTAAGTATATTAAGACCAGTCCACTGTTTCAAGCATTGACATCAAAAAAGCGAAGGCCCTTTGATCTCATTAAGGAGTCTGTGCAGAAAATCATCCCGATTACAAGGCCCTTTAATAGGGTTGCGCAGGAGTATCTCATCTCCTGAATTTTAGACCAGGATACTGACAATCGTGTAGTCTTTAAAAGATGGGTGGCATCAGCGTGGTAGCATGTTACTAATCTTTTGCGACGAGAATTTAGCAGGCTATGTCCACCAATGTAAAACTAGAAGCTGACATCCTTACTTGACCTTGAGTCCGACTTTGGATACCTTTGAGTCCTAGTTATCGTGGGAATATACTTCCAACAGGCAATCGGAAAATCATTTAACCTGAGGAGCCAACTCACGCAATAGATTATTGAGAAAGTTTAGGATCTTCTATGAACTGTAGATGATGATGGTTGGATGATGGTTAGATGGTCTCTGTTGAATCATTTGATTCAGAGTCATAGAGAAACCTGTACCAAGTACAACTAATGGTCGATTGAATTAGTGCAGAAAAGCAGCTTCGGCTAATATCCTACTCCAATTACAAAGAAGTCTAAGGACAACACAATGTTTTGTGCAACATTCAACTGCTTGGTAAGAACAACCTGAGTTGATTCAGTTTCATTCGTCAGAATATCCTTTCCATGGAATTGCTTTAATTTCATACACTGTTCGCTTTTTAGTACTTTTCTGTTTGGTCATTCTTAGACTCGTCTTGATTGACAAAGACGTGAGCTGTAGAAGTATCTCCACGGTCACGGTGGCCGTTGAAGTTGTCATGATCTCTATAATTCAGAGACATGCCAGTCTTTGCAATTTCGTGCGAGTCTTGCCTGTCTTCCTGACTTTCGATCAACTCGATAGAGTGCAGAGCTATTGTTTTCCACATAGATAGTCAAGCTGCGATAAAAGCCTTGGAATCGCGGTCAGGTCCAGGGATACACAGGGATATTCCAGGCAAAAGCTTCGTGACCGGGTCAAACTGGTTTAATGCCTAAATGGCTAAACATACGTTTTCGACATGAATTAACACCGAAACTAGGTGCACTGCCTCCAACCCCACGTCCCATAGTGGTATCGCAATAGACCTTCTTTTGGTCTAAGTGTATCCCTACTGAGCGGAACTTTCATTCATTTTCATTTTTTTCTGCCACTCCTTCCGAGGTCTTGTTACGTCAATCCGGCTTTATTAGAAACATTGGCATTACTCCCGATTGTGACAGAATTGTTTAAATGTATCCAGTCTGCCCACAGCAGGAGTGTTGGAAGTTGCCTCTTATTTCTTTGTTGTTGGTGGTTTGTTCCATTCTGTACGTACGTTTCGCTGTGTTAAATGTTGAACTCGTTTTGAATTGTACATAGGTTTGACATATCGCTCTATTTTCTGTATATCGGCCAGTTAGCCACAAGCAGTTCTCTAGTTATATCTTCTACTCCCTTTTCTAACTCCATAGCTCTGGGCTTCTGCCCCAAGCTACTTTCAAAGGACGATGCGGAGAGTTGGGTTTCTGTGTGATTCTATGATCAGGTAAATCTCCGTCACTCATTTCTTGAGAAATATCAAAGAAGGTGTCTGTACTATAAGTTCTGGGTTAATCAAGTCAAGACCAAACGAATATAATCCACATTTCTCCAACCAGTGCACAGAAAGAGTAGTTTGAGGTGGGGCACGGCTATCCCAGTCGTCTCTAAGATGTAACGAACCTCAAGATACCGTCTACCTGTCCCCAGGTGTCTCTGAATACCCGCTTGTTTTGTCTTTCTGCCAAATGTATCTATGCATCAAGGTTGAAATGTTGAAATGGTCTGGTCCTGGAAATGAAAATATTTTACAAATTTCAAACTGCGCGCATTTAAAACAAAATAAATCACAAATTGTTGGAATTCGGGCCAATATTTTCCACCAATTAGGCTTCACTCAACTGAGCGCGATAATACTAGATTACGACCAATTTCATTGCTAAAGTATCCGTCGTCATCCATAGGCCAGTGGATAAAGTACAAATATCGATTCGAGCCGGAAAAACAAACACAAGAAACAATTTAATTGGGAACTGTGAACTTTTGAAGAGCTCCACAGTCAAAATGATTAAAGGACTGTTTTTCTGGATTTTTATTTCGTTTTTTTTGACCCATTGTACAGCATTTGTATAGCATTTTCAATAAACACAAAAAGCTGCGCATAAATTAACGTATTTTTGATCCGCACTTCAACAGGCACTATCTTCATTGTGTTCCTTTTATTTTTTTGCGTTAATTTATTTCGAAAGGGCGTTTGAGTGCTTCGAGCAGCGGATGCCCTTTGAGGGGCTACTTGTTAATTCAAAACTTCGTGATGTAGGGGCATTTCGAATTCATTGTGATGGCAAGCGAGCGACGACGCGACGACCGTAGGTAGGTAGATGACGTTCCCAATGAAAATTAATAACGCCCAAGTCACTGCGACCCGTTTCAGACTTCAATTTGCTTTTAAGGGACACCATAACAATTTACTCCCCATTTTACGACATTTCCTCGTAAAATTCGAAATGGCGAACAAAAAAAAAACAAGAAACCGGAACTTGACGCTCTCTTCCAGCCACCCACACACACAGGAAGGTATCTGGTCGTAAAATCGTCGCAACGTCAAACTGATATTTAATCCACCTGCTGGCGAGCAGCGCCGTGGTGCCTTTTACGATGCACTCTGCCAGTGTAATCATACCGCAGGGATAATAATTTGAATGATCCAGTGATGGTCGTCGTCGCGTTTCCTATTGGAAGTGCCTTAAATGTTTACAGGTTTCTTAGCCCAGTGATATCGAAATGGGGACAGGGAATCGTTAAAATCCAAATAAGCGGGCTTTCACCAGATTAAGGCCGACGACGCCTGCCGTTCCACTAGTCGCTATAAACTGCAGATACCGCAGCCATAAAAGTCGAATAAATTAAAACGGATTGGTGCTAGCCCAAGAGGCGTATTTGTCATCACTGAGAGAGCAGCCCCCCAATCAAGTGTCAACCTGAAATCACCTAATTCCTGCCGTGCTCCATCCAACAGCACAAGGACCCTCGAACGAAGTCTGGGTGGAAGGTGTAGAGAATGTATACCCACTTTCATAAAGGATTCTTTATGACAAGCTCCGAATCAAATTCCTCACAACAACAAAGCAGTTGTGGGCGGTAGCAGCGGCGACGGCGACGGAGGCGCATCATCGAGTGCTGGGGAATGCATAATAGCGAAAAGTTTTTCAACCCACTTATCACGTAAACCAAGAAGTCATTCAAAAGTCAACAAACTTTCTTGGATTTCTTCAAGCAACTCTCCCCGGATGCCTGCTTATCTTTGCTAACAGTGGCAGCGGGAAAGACACTTTAACATGCAACAAAACTCTGGATAAAGCGGATCCCAGCTAACCCCCATCGTTTGCCCTACCTAGAGCGTCTACAGAGTCACAGTACAAATTTATATGCACAAAGCAAGCAGGTGGGCACTGGATGCTATAAATTTGCTTTGCCGTGTCGCAGGACATGCTCCGTCGAGTGAACGACAGAGAGAGACAGAGAGAGTAAGAAATCAATTTTTCAATATGATACGTTTGCACTTTGCACACTTCTTGGGACAGAAGATGATGAATGAGAAAAGGACCTTCTCCTCCTCGATCGTAGTAGGTAGACATCTCTTCAGCGCCACAGTCGTTAATAGCGTTTTCGATTTAATTGACTTGGATAGTTTGTCTGCAGTCAAGCTCACTTAAAGCCGCCTTCGCCTTCGCCTCCACTTCCGCCGCCGCGACGCTTTAAAACAGGGACGCAGCGCAGGCATTATTATGCAACGTTCAGTGCAGACGGGGGACGAGTGGGTGGGTGGGTCCTATACGTAATTCCCCAAACGTGCACAAGTAATCAAAACCATTTATGACTTTTCCGGAAACTCATTTCCGCCATCTCTGCCGCCTCGCATTATCCTTGCTCTCGTTTTGATTTCATCGTGTTGATTTACCACCTACCCTCCTCGGTAACAGTGGGGTAGGTGGGGTGGGTAGGGTGGTCCTGGTCGTTATGGGGAACATTCTAGATGTGGTGATACACCGAGAGCACCAGAAACACACTGCTTACGGAGTTCTTACATATCTTAGTCCCTGGGCTATACAGGATAAATAATGATTCTTAGATAACACACACACAGCAACGAAATTCGAATCTCGGATTAACGCCCGATGGAGGTGCGGTACGGTACGGTACGGTGTTATCCTGCAGAAAATCGATCACCAATGGCTTCTGGTGACAAAATGGTAATAAGAACCAACCAAGGAACTATTGTTACGACCAGCTTAACCACGTTGACGCCGTGACCTGAAGACGGTTTCGCCTTCTTAATACCCCCATGCCCCAGCCCCTGCCTCTAGTTACCCGTTCCTGCACTAAGTCACACACTCGGTGTGTGCAAGTAATGAGAGGACACAAATTCTTGAATTAGGTTTTTGCGGGCGCCACAAAGGAGCCTGCGAATAATAGCTCGAGATAGCGTGGTCTCCCATGCAATCTGTGTTGTCGTGGTTAACCACCACCTAACAGATTCATCGCAAACCAAAGAGCATGCACCCAGCATACTGGCACATACTGGCGATTCGGAAAGCGTCAACGAGTTGTGTACTCATCATTGAGCAGAAAGAAAGGAAACACTCCTCGTACAATGCGGATAGAAGAAAAGGGGCTTTTGCGGTTTGTTTCCGGGTAATGGCGCGTTCGGTCAGCTTGCATTGCAGAAAATTGAAAACAAATTTGAAGCGAACTCGATCATGCACACCGGAATGGAATTCGCCAACATTGTGGTTTGGTTAAGGGTGCGAGGAGGCGGCATCCTTGTTGGAAGAAGAATAGTTCAACTCATGTTGCTCAAACACTGCACGAGGCATTGTGATGGACGTGTTCGCTAAGTATACGCGTAGTTATTCCTTTTGGTGGTTCTGCGGTAGACAGCAGTGATTCTTTGTAGCGGATTTTTCAGTTACCGCCTGAGTTAGTTTGGTGCAGGTTGTGTCCTTGTCAGCTCTCAAAGGTGGATTGAAACACAATCTACCGTGGTATTCTATATAAATGTTCAAGTTTATCCACCTGTGCACCTAAAGTTTTTGCTAAGGCGAAAGGGGGTTGAATGCAATGCTGATCTGTTACGCTATCAGGTAGAAACCATAAAAAAACCATAACAGGATAACTATGCAGGTCCTGCACATAGTAACATTGTGTATTTAATTAGAATGCGAATCTGCTTAAACGAAGCCATGGAATTAGTTATGGAATTAACTACTTTATGTCTAGTATTTGGAAGGATTTTCAAATAATCCTGAGGATGGATAAAAACAAAATTAAAGGACATTGGATCAAAGCTACGTCCTACTTTTCTACTTGCGGAAATCCCCTTGATGAACCAAACATATTAAAACGTGTCCTTTTATACTATTATACTCTCTGAAGCTTGTCAAATGTTCGTCAGAGGTCATCGGGTTGGTGTTGTCTGGGAATCGTAACTTGAATTTCCAATGATTAGTCCAAGGTACAATCGCAAAGACTACAACGATTTGTAGTATCAGCAAATTGAATTTTGAAATTTATTTTCTTGCGAAGCTCAGTGAGAAAAAAACTGAGGATCCTCACAAGAAAATAGCAAACAGATGGGTCGTGAATGAAGCGGAATAGTGAATCATAGTCTGGTCGATCGATTTAAGAGTTTGAAGAAGGATTACAGACAAAATATCGAAAAACCTAGAAAACTAGAAGGGAGGCTCTTTGAATCTAAGCAATTTGCATAAGCTTACTCAAGGGCATGTCACACACCACATCCTACAAATGTGTTCCACGAAAACTCCGAATGCGATGAGCCCAATTCACTTTAACTTATTCGAACTTTGCTTTTCGATGTTGGTATTGAGTTTCTCTGATATAGCATTAAAAAAAATTCAGAGGCATAATTTCTAGATATAATTCAGTCACCGAACTTTGACTTCAATGTGGCACCGCCCCACTGAAACCACAAGTCATACTCTTTCAGTAGAAACAGTCAGTCAATACGATTCGGTGTCGATCTTCATTGACTGTGACTGAGTGGCTAACCTAAGAACCAGTTCGAAATTAGTGAATGAATGCAAGGAAAAGTTTGGAAAACTTGGTGAAACAACACGAAAATATGAGACAAGGACTGCAAATCTACAAAGCGGCCAACGCTGCACTTTTGTTGAAGCACTCTCTAGGAAAACAGGACCTAAGCAGAAGACAACTTAGACAGATGGGATAGTTAGTCCGTACACATCATCTTGAAAACAGAGGCCGTCCCAGTTCGCACAAAATTGTTTGCTAAATGAGGGATATAGTCGGAGTACCGAGTTCCACATAAGTATGAACTCGTACATATTCAGATAAGGTGTTTTTTCAATAAGGACACTACAATTTTATACTTTAACACAAATGCACTCGTACACTCTTATTATGATCTGTCAATGTCAAAATATCAGCCAAGGTTCACGTTTTTATCTTGGAGAAGTTCATGAACGATCAAAGTTTAAAAATCAATAAAAGTTAATATGGAAATTCGTAGTCCCTGGTCGCAACTTTAAGAACGCCTAGCAATTGTCACTATCAAATATTCCGATCCCTGTGAGACAAAGTCACCGGACAAAGTACCGAAAAAATCGCAGCTTTAGTTCAAAATGAGCTAAATCAGTCTCTTAGATCCCCAAGATCCCCAAGAGAATTTAACACAAGAACTGAATCCTTGAGTTAAGCTCCAAAACTTCTCCGATTGGGATCTGCAAAAGTTTGAAGAAAATTTCATCAAAAAATCATCTTCAACGATGAAACCTAATGACTTTGTCAATGACTTTGCTAGCTTGGCATGTAGCCTAACATTGGAATTGACATCAGTGATGTGTGGTACCAACAATATGGTGCCACATGCCACACAGCTGAACAAACAGTTGATCTATTGAAGGGGAAGTTCGGTAATTGTGTAATCCGGCCGAATAGTCACCTGGCTCATGCGATTTAACGCCGTTGGGTTTATGCTAACAAAATTGCCAACGTTCTAGCCAAAATGTGTAGAAGAGTTGTGAAAAATTGATTTCAGAAAATAGATCAGTGCAAACGTGCCCGCAGTATTCGTATGAACGTGACCGAGTTTCATATTTAAATTTAACATCTATAGGGATGTTACAAGCCTCTCTAGTTAGCGCGGACTTTGGCCAATTGCCTCCAGTTGCACAGTTCAGGTTGATTGAGGTCCTTTTCCACTTGGCTACCTAAGGAGAGGCGTGCCTCTAATGCATGGTCATGGCATAATGGAGACTCGACTACATGTCCTAGCCATCTTAGGTCGATGTCACCAAAGGCTGTGTTAGCTCTGTTAAGTCTACTCCTCCAAAGCATGCCAACGCAAACGCGACCGTTCGCCGGCAGAATTTTGCACTCACAACACACAAGGATGTCTTCATCTGTCCTTCTAAGCGTCAATCCTTCTGCGCCACAAAGCACTACTCAGCACTACTCTAGGTAAAGAAATATTTGCGAAATCGCCAGAAGCGTAGGTTCCCATCCATCATACCGCTCCTGGATTATGTACATATGTCTGTGTGGAAGCCTGAAAAATGGACACTGTTCGTACAGCGTACGATCGTGCCCAGGTGTACTCTCGTGCATTCCCAAATATGGATACACACGTGCCCGTGCTCGTTGCAAAAATTCGCAAACAATTGAATCAAATCAATTCAATCTTCCTTCCTAGCATTGTCCTCGCTCCGACAAAACAACAATTTGCATTGCTGTTGATTAATCTGTAATCCCAATGTTTACGTTCGGCCGGCACTTACCTCGCACAGAGTGTAATTCACGCTGTCCGGGTATGCGAGTTTGCGGCTGCTATAACTGTGTGTTTGTGATTACACAAAACATCAATGTCGGAAACGTAATTTCAGGTAAATGATAATTAATTTAATTGAATGCAATACGACTGAGGCCTCTAGTGCATGCTAAACCAACCCGGCAAGATGCACTCCGCATAAGTGGAGACACAAATTGCATCGCAATCTAATTACATGCTGTCATGCCATACCCTTGTGTTCACACTTGGAGACAATGGATTCCCAGCCCACCACATGCATTCATCTCCCCGTACACACATATATTAGTATCTACCCCCTCCGCACGGCCTTATTGATATGCCGAAGTTCAAAGTTTAGTCTCCGGTTTGACGATACTTGAACCCTGCCCTCCGCACCGTGGTGATATTAGCAAAACACTGGTTCCGTCGTCGATCGAAGGAACGACAGGATAATTCCCCTTGAAACAGTGGTGAAAGTTCGACTGAAATTACAGGCTTAAGCGCTGCCGAGTGAGATTATACTTCCTGCTGCTCCACCTCCACATTCCTGCCAATAATTCAAATGTTAATTAAGAAAATTATCTGATATATCTCGGGCTGAGTCACGTGTCGCATTAACCACACATTATCGAGTCATCCATCAATCCGGCGAATGGACTCCTCTGATACCTAGATACATACTTACATGTACCGTGCAGCCGCCGTCGTAACTGACAAATAACACAATTTATATCAAATGCAATGCGACGATAATGACCAGGGTTCCTTTGCAGGACCAGTCTCTCTCTCTCTCTGATGGGATGTTCGCACTTCGGACGGATGTGCTTATCTAGATACATAAGACCATCAGAGCGCGCACACACACGGACAAATTCTCGCAGGATTTATAATGCAATCATTCGACTCTGTCGTCCTGCTTACGACTTACCAATGAAAAGATGCGATTCGGCTGCTTTAACTGACTTTAACTGGGTTACTGGGTCCGTGCCGTAACTCATTGATTTAAACGGCACGGCGGCGGCGATGCAGTTAATAAATTTAATCCCATCCCACCGGCGAAGTTGCACCTTAATGCAACCTGACAGTGTTAAGTATGTGTAGGTGAATTTTCGCTCACCGCGCCATGCCATCCTGCCCAACCAACTGTCGGAAGGGTTTCTTAGTTTGACATCTGCAAGCTTCGCTACTGCAGCCCCAGCAAATGTAGAAAGTTTTTTTTTCCCCGTTTTTTTCACTCGAAAAAAACTTTTGAAAATCCTTCTCCTTCTCCGAGAACAAGAGGACAAAAAACATGAGCAGCGTTTCGAAAAACAAAAAAAGGGGAAAAGAAGGCAAGTGGTAGACACATTCTCGAGGCACCTGGGAGCAGCCATAGTAGTTTGCGATGAGAAGGATCTGAAATGAAGAAAGTTTTACCATTCAATAACAATTTGTCACTGGGAATGCGGGCAGTGTTACAGCAACGGGTACAGCTACGGGTTGCTTTAAATTACACGTCACTGTTGAAGTTTTGCAATCTTGTGTCGATTCCTTATCGAAAGGCCGACCAAACCTATATCCTGTGTCCTGCCACAAATCACGTTCTGCTAAACTGCTTTAAACGGTTTCCCTTAAATGCTTCTTTAATGAGTCCTTGTTGTTACTCTCGATGCTCGAACAAACAGTGCACTTTTGAGAAGTGAAGGATATCCAATCCCCCCCCCCCCCGCTTCCCCAATCCAATATGTGCAACATTTCATATTTCACTTTGATAAAGTTCGAGGGCCACTTGGTATCCTCTCGACAAACAGTAACAGGATGCGATTTATAGGTAGATACTCCCGATAACAGGGTGGATGTGGGGGAAAAAAAAATCATCCAATACGCGATATTTCTAAAACCCAACCTCTGCGGTGAGTACTTCATCGTTGAAACTTTCATTAACTACATTCTCGCCACTAATTGGGGTTCAAATAGTTTTGATTTCCATGAGGGCTGTGGACACATACACACACGGATATACGACACGGAATATTTGTAGGAAAAGTTTTTTGGAATTGAATTACAAAAACTATTTGGGTTCGAGTTTGACAGTATTTTTGGTTCAAAGGATGTGAATTGGAAAATGGGAAACGTTTGAAGGCCACTGCCCGATATATCTTTCCGATGACAGGTTTTTGCGAAAACTAGGTTGTAACATGCCTGAGGTAATATAGTCGCAGTCGTAGTTTCGGTATCATTGGCGATTCAATTAAGTCGAATGATGTTGTAAATTGAGAAGCGAATTTGTATAACATTTCGAAATTAGGTTTACTTTTGATAGTAAGAGGATTACGTAGGCAAATGTTATTGCCAGATTAAATGTGCATGACAGGAGACAGGCAGGTCGTGGCAGGAGATGCAAAATATGAGAATAACTTTGGTTTTATTTTAGGGACGAAAGGGAAGAAAGCTCCCGAAAGTAAGTTCTCATATGTTTGACATCAGATTGTGGGTCCTTTTGTACGCATCGTCATCAGAGGTAGAACTAGATCTTTTCATCATTGACACGAAGTGGTTTTATTTAATGGCAATCAATTTGGATCTTTAGAAAGTATAAAGGAAAGGTTTTAGAGAAGTGCAACATGAGAAGCTTGCCGCTTAAGACACAGCCGAAAGGAGATATTAGCATAGAAAGACTCAATGATGACCTAGTCCACTCCGCAACACAAAACGAAGAAGGACGAGGGAACTATAACAAAAAGAACACAAGAAACAAGCTTCTTTCTTCAGGGTACTGGGTACCTTTAAGCCTTCGTACAGATAGCCACCATTTAAGATGGCTAAAACTCTGACGTTAACTAGGTCGGGACATAAAAAAAATCGAACATCAATTTTCCAGTTTATGAGTAGAAGAAATGTTAACCTTTTAGCCCCCAAAGCTGCCACCCACGGTCAGTTAAGACATAGACGCCAGCTAGACAAGAGCCACTTGTCTTTCAGGTGGGCTCATAACAGCGCTATATATTGCAGCCGTGGGCGCTATGACTCAAGTGGTTAGTGCGTTGAATTACGGAGCTAGGTACATATTGCAGGCTCAATCCCTAGACAACACCAACATTTCTTTCACGGACCAACCTCTCGCGAACATCTGAGAAACATCGGAGAGTCATGAAAAAGTGTCATGAAAAAGCTTTTCAAATAACGAATAGATCGTCAAACAGTGTAGAATATAAGACGCACAACACGAATGGTTTTGAGAAGCTAGGTCCTGGGTCCTATAGGCCTGCAGCCATATCAGAGGCTGAAAAGTACTTCTTGCATCGTTTAAGGACTCATAGACATTTCACAGGATTTGCGACACCGAATATTTTGTTATTTCAACAAAGGTTTCGGCGATGCAAATATCATTTATTAAGGATACGCTTAAACGAAAGAAATTCCGCTCTGTTGATTTTTATGGTGTCAAGATCTGGCTCTAATAAGCTTAACATACTCTGCTGCTCCAGTTTCATGGCCGGAGAACTGGGCCGTGAATATGGGAACTGATATGAGAAGCTGTGGGTACTGCCGCCAGTGAAGGAATGTTTACGATTATAAGAAACAGATAAGAGATCACTTATAAAAATAAGAAAGAGAATCGGAGAAAAACGAAGCCTTGAGGGACGCCAGCATTTACATGGTAGAAAGCAGACCTTAGATCGTTCAAAACAACTTGTATTGAATCACATTGACATTGAATGACATTCACCAGAATGATTTTTAGTGAGATACATATGTATACTAACGAAAACCATACTGTCAGTGATTGAGTTTTCGTGATTCAAGATATGAAATAAGCTGACGGTTTATCAGCGTTCCCATGATTGTTCAGGGGGAGCCAACGCACAATCTGGCATTGTGGAGGAAAAAGGTTACCCTTGTCTCAAGAGCTGACAGCAGGAGTATGATTGTGAACCAGCGTTGGGATGGAGGCTGAAGACGATTTTTTTAATATTTGTGTCGAATGACCAAAAGTTTCTAGTACCCTTGGGACACTGTTGATTTTTTGTATTTGTTTTGCACAATATTTTGAATTTGTGGTTCGTCCGGGTGTAAGACCGAAAACTTAACTCTTAACGCTGCAATTCGAAGTTCCTCTTTACTGAAGCGTTACTGTCTAGTTGCTCGATGGGGTCAAGCCAGTGCAGCCAGTTTTGGATTTTTGAACTGTATCCACATCTTGCTCATAGAGTTCTCGGTTGTATCTTCTCCTTCTCGCATACGGTACCAAAAATTCGACGAATAATTTTTCTCTCGAAAGTGTTCAAAATGTGCTCTGCTTTTCTTTATAGCCCTGCACCCGCCTACAAACCGAAAAAACAGGATAAGTGTTCGCGAATTTTCACAAAAATGTGTACAAGGATAAAATTTATACTGCATTTTCTCAAAACAGTTCATAACTTTACACAATAGGTCTGGGACATTGCAGATAAGTTTTGAAAAAAAATTATTTTTTTTGCATTTTACTGAAACTTTATAAAACTAAAATATATTTTAAAATACACCTGCATGTAGGTATAAACAAAAAAAATATAAAAACAAACAGACCAACATTTTCAAGCCAGAAAATGAATAAACTTGGCAGGACTTGACGAGGAAAATGGCATTTACTGACATCTGTCAACGACATTTTTGTCCCATCTATACCCTGTATTAAAAATTTATCTGTGGTGTGAAGGAAAAAATGGAAACTTGGGTAGAATATCACGGATACTACGCTTGAGTGTTACACCAATGTGATAGTTGATTGCTACATATGTATAGGGATCCGACTGGACCGAGAAATTAACTTTTGAACTACACCGGAGCCGGAGTCAGTAGAAGAGCTCAGAATCGTTTGTTAAAAGGCTAAAATGCTTCCAAATTCATTATGTATTGCTAATCAATTAATTTTACGAGATGTTATGTGTAAACAATGAATTACTGATAAAATAAAAAATGTTGTAATTAAAAATTAAAATTTTGTGAACCGAAATGAAGATAGTAAGTCACTTTAGACGTATAGCAGGATCAGAAGATTTACGAACCATTATAATCGGACACGCTGAAGTATAAAGGAAATGTGTCTTGTACAAGTATGTTAACATCTAACGTATAGTATAGATCCTAGGTCATGGTCAGGATAAAATTTTACGTCATTCAATCTGTTTGTTAGGCTAAGATCTACCTCTGGACATTTTCTTGTTTTATCAATTGTAGGCGTTTTACTATGCACTTTAAGCATCGAAAGGTACAGGCCTCTAGGTAGGTAAGCAGCGTAGGGTTAAGAGTTCATCATAATAAACTAGGTCCCATCGCGATCGCTAGGTAACCATTATGACAAAGAACCTAAACCGAAACCTTGTTTTCCGCTCATTTGATATCCCTACAATGTTCAGCTCTATTTTTGCTGAAACTTTCGAACGAGTATGTGAAGATTCAAAACAGTTCAAAACACTTCAGAAAAATGTAAATGATGTACAAATTCGGTTCAACATTCCACTATTTTTTTATCGCATTAAAATATCTTCGTCATGCCATTTTACGAAAGATATCATTCCTTACCACCTTGGACTTCAGTTGATTGGTTGACGTGAGACACTAAACTACTGGCTCTGTTTTAGTCCTCTATCAAGCCCGTTGTGTTCCCCCTGCAATGAGATTAACGTTCTTCTTACACTCCTTTGGCAAAAAACGATCTTGATGTGGGGTTAGTGAGGGGACCTATTGCTGCTTTTCAGGCAAAGAAAGTATCTATGAATTATACCATGGTTTTGGGACATAGTTCTATTCTAAAACACAGTCAGAAAACGGTTCCAAATGTGTGACGATCTCGATTTGTGGGTTTGAGCCATCAGCATATAATGCTATCACGTTTTTGGTGGTTGTAGATCGTGTTTCCGTCCGAGACTTTGTTGACAAGATCACTAGGGTCATGGTTCAGCGTTGTTATATCATCTAATGCAATAAAAGAACTAGTTCTTCTCTGTTTTAGTTCATATTCAATCCGCTCTCCTTCGCTAATGCGACGCATTTCACACAAGTATCTCCTACTGTTTGGAGCCTTCAACTTATTTCTTGTATTCGACGGCATTCTAGATCGTCAAAACTACCTTTACTTGAACCGAAAACAGTTTAATCAGTAGATACTTTCGTCCTTAAGGCCATAAGATGATTTCCGATCTACCAATACTGGATACCTAGTCTGCGAAAGTCCAAATTTGTAAAACAAAATCTTTGACTTCAACAGAAAAACAGCCTTGTTTGGTCCTGTAGACAAAATTAGGGAGCGTGATACTCTTCCATTCCAGCATCAACCTAACTTGGCAAGAAGTGCTTACTGGCAACGGACGGTACATGACTGCAGGTACCTTTAAATTGCTGCAAACTAAGTTCCATTAAATATATCGAAACCAATCGATATCGAGAGCAGGTATCAAAGACAATGGCTTAGCTACGGTCTCTGTTCTCTCGCTCTCTTCGTAAAGGCAAATATTTTAGAACTAGTGAGTAGCTCACCCTTAAAGCACCGACATCTAATGAAACTCATGCTGCACAATCCCATTACAAAACCTTATTACAAATGTATGTAGGTGGGTACGCTTCAAAGGACATATGATCTAACCTGAGTGCGTAACTTTCTGTATATCTCACGTCAAAGTTCACGGAAAATTTAATCCGAGAGCACTTAAGCAAATTTTCATATTGAAATCAACATGCTTGTGCCGACACAAACTCTCTTGTTATTGTTGTTGTTGTTGTTGCTTTTGCTGTTTCGAAATAAGCAAGGTGTAGAACGACGAGCAGGATACATTACAACAAATACAAAGGTTCATTTACAGTATGCAAAGCAAAAGGACGAAGGACGAAGGACGGAAGAAGTGTATAATAGACAGCATCAACATGAAAATCAAAAACGCAAAGACAACTGAACAAGCAGATTTTACGAGTATGTCGTCGTCGTCGTCGTCGTCGTCACAGGGCACCCCTGTTAGGACAGGCAGCCAGGCAGGCAGCCATCCTGCCACCCATGGCAGGGTGTGTGCTCAGTTCTCAGTCTCACTCCACCAACTAGTATAAGTGATGCCTTGTTCCCCCTAAAGCCTATGAACAAGAACAAAATCATAACTGTTCTCGGGTTGACGCTGATGTAGGACTAGGTGAGTACATTGTCAGCTATACCAGACAATCCGGTTTGTGGCTGGAGTTCATTTCCGTCTCCTTGGTTGGGACTTGAGTTTTCCTACATGTCGCATAAGTGGGCTGGTTCTCCCTTTAGTAGTAGAAATGAAGCCATCGCCAGTTCCTTGTATGATGTATAGTATTTTATTTTTTATTATGTGCTTCATGGCTCTTCGTCTGTGTTTCTCTTTGTTTTATTCTCCTCATTATGTGAACGATAAGCGAAGGGGAGGCAAAATCACATCTCCTCTTGCAGTACTCTACACTTCTGAAAAAAAAAAAAAAAAAATTGCTCATTAGTAACCTTAGCCTGTGGTGGTTTGGTGGAACTTTCATCCGCACACAGTGCCAAAACAGGACGATAAAGGAGTGACATGAAAAATGTACGCACTCACTTACGCATTTCTTTTTTTTTTTTTTTTTCCTGATATCACCCCTAAATTGCTTCCGCCAATTACTTGGAGCGATTTTTTAGCAATGCCACATCTCACCCCATGGTTGATCCCTTGTGATGAACAAGTCAACGGTGGTAATAAAAAAAAACAGAAAAAGGAAAAGGAAAAAAGTGTAAGCACCCCCAAAAGGTGCCTATAAGGATAAGAGAAGAAAACACAAAGGACACGCAAAAATTAAGATAAATGATTCAAATTAACTTTTATGCTACGTGCTAGACTGTCGCACTTTCATATGGCTCCGATGGGCTGGAACCACCCATCCGGGAGAAGGACGCGCAACAGTTGGTATTTCTGTCATAGCTTCGTTCATACATATGTCACAGCACACATGGTGGCGGTGCTCGTGGTAATGGGGGTGGGGGTGGTGGTGGCACACTATGTTACAACGGCGCAGACAGACAGCAACCCCCAAATGAGATCCGGAGATAAGCCAACTCACGATGATTAGAATTAATGAGACAAGCAATTGTCAAGGAAGCGCTCTAGCGGCTAATTGCTAAGAAATCGCGACACCACCCTTATTGCTGGTACGAGTATACTGGCGTCTCATTTCCATTTGCATTCACTGTACGATTGCGCCATTTCCATGCAAGGATGTGGAATTAATTAAACGCTGTCCTCGGGCGGTGAGCGATAACGTTGGCAGTGGCCTCCGTTGCAGGAAACTGACATCCGCGTGTGTTAGATTTGGGCCGCCACCGACACCGTCGAGCTACGCCGAACTGGTGATCAATTGCACACAAATCCCGGTCCCGGAACAAACGTGGAATAAGATTTATTTTATTTTTATTTTTTTTTTTTTTTATTTTGCCTTCTGCCACCCCCAGCCGTTGGAGGGTGCTCGTAAATTAAGGGTGGTTTTGCCACCTCTGATTCGTTTGTATAGCATCGCTCCTGGAGTACACAATCAATGATACGTTCGCTCGTTTAATTGATGTTTTCGAAGAAAGATGATGATGTTACTTTGTGTTTGCGGTGACAAATGGAACGTGGGTCCGCCCTCGTTGCGCAAATTCCCAGAAATTGTGTTATTTTAATGTAATCACGTTATGGCAGGACGATGGACGGGGCGCGGAGGTGCTTATTCAATCGTTCGGTCGAAATTTATGGCTTTCATGTCGACAATAACAAGTGGATAGAAATTCCAATTTCCGATTGATCAATTGAAATGAGAGGGATTTGTTATAATTTAAATTGCCGTCGACGTCTGAGAGGCTTAAGTGTATTTTCGTGGAGTTAAAATCTTAATTTTCATCGCTGAAGCAATACGTTTTACACAAAGGAGAGGATATTTAAGGAATACGCACTTATCAGACGATCGTGCATTCATTTTGAAGCAATCGATGGCTCTAAATAGGTTCACTATATCTTGGTATTGAAGGTTATCAGGAGTTACTATCATAATTCCGTTCAGGAGCAAGAATTTATTGCGAAACTTTAAAGACCGAACCCTAGTGCACTGCGTTTTCAAGTCCAACCACTTAAACCCATACATTAGAGTACACAATGACAGTCAGATGCTTGGAAAGCCCTTAGACTCTGCAGTACATAGAATTACCTTAAGTACCAAACCAGGACATATGGGTTTCACAGGTCACGCAAATGATGAACTAGGAAATGTACTACAACCAGAGAGGGTCATACACTTTGTTGTTCCGAAAGTAAATTTGAAAAGAAAAATCATTTAGATTTCCATAAATTTTGTATTTTTATATTTTGTTCGGAACTTGCCATCTTGTGTATGGAATGAAACATAATTGAAATGTCCTCCACGGGAGTTCACCAATGTCTCGATTCTGACAAGATAATTTTCAATGACTTTTCGACACATATCACCCAATAATTCGACCATAACTTGACGAATATTCGTTTACAAAGCGTTGAGAGCTTGCAGATTGTGTGCATAAACACGATCCTTTGCATAGACCCACATAAAGGTGGCAAATCACACAATCTTGGTGGCCAGTTCACATAACCAAAACCCGAAAATACTCGTATTTTTCTTGCAATAAAGTCAAAACCAGTCGAGTTGTGTGAGGTGTGGCACCCTCATGTTTAAAGCCTCACTGTTCACAACCCAAGCAAACATTTAAACGTTTTTCAGGGCCCCGTCTCTCGCAAACGTCTGACAATCACCCGAGAGCACAACTGTCATGCGAAAGCTTCTCAAATAATAAAAATTGCCCTTCGGATAGGTAGGCCCCTTCCATTTAAGACGCGCAACGCGAATGGTCGTGAAAAGCTATGCCCTGGGTACCAAGGACCTGTTTTTTTCTTTTCATTTTTGAAGAAGTATAGACCAATGACACCACCAGATCGCTGAAGAAAATTTTGTGTTCGTCGTGAAATCGATATTTTTGGATCTCCTTCAACAATTTCACCAACGGCTACCATTTTTTTTTGTAGAGCGTGATTTATATGATGCATAGACCTTAAGATATCTGTAACGGAGCCAGTCTTTTCAAACTATTGCTATTTTTGTAGTAAGTTTTCACAATTCTAGAAGGTCAGCGGTTGTTAAACGTACCACACAGACCTTAAACTTAACATATACAGTCACGGATGACAGTTCGACTTGACGGAAATGATTGAAACACCGATGTTAAATCCGGACTACAAGTTGGATGAGCTTTTATATTAGGGTGACGGTCTATATCAAGACAGGGATGAGCATAGGCTATAAGTTCCTTCGTGATACCAAGGAAGAATGCTCATGAGGTCAGTTCGCCGAGGTCAACGTAGAACAGAACCCTCATGATTTTCTTTTCTTTTTCATCACTGAAACTAGTGATTAACCTAGCCTTCTAGCATGTCAGCCTATCAAACAGTTTCCCGTGAGGACACCGATAATATAGTTCGGTTTAGCATTATCAAGACGAGACTACGTTTCTGATCCAGAAAAGGCCAGATCTGTCATGGTAAGTCAAACTCAATGCGTCCACCTTTAGTATATCTATGAGAGGAACTTTGTATTTCTACTTATCTCCTTGAAGACTGCTTGAATAAGGATGCGATACCATTGTCATCTACATATGCAACTTCTGTAATTTCTGACTGCTGGTAGCCTGATGAACTATCAGATTCCAGAGAAGAGAGAACATGACATCATACTCGTGTACGATGGTGACTGTAAGAAATTAACTGATCAACACCTTGAGACATGTATCCACTTAGCAGCCTTGCAAGTGCATTTCATATTACACTGTTGAAAGCACCCTCAATGTAAAGGAAGGCTCAGATGTTTTATTCATTTCTGACTAAAGTTCTCTAGAAACTGTGTTTAAAGTGTCTTATACGCTGAATATCGGCGTATCGTTGACCTTTTTACAGTCCCGTCGCAGACAGTGGGTCTCTGATTTACGATTTTAGATGTACGGCAAAAAATCGTACGACAAAAATCCGAATGTAACCCTAAACGGTTAATGCATGGCTTTTTTCTCTTCATACCACCATACTCTATATTCTTCTTCAGACCACTAAAATATTTTCCTCGTACGATTTTTCGCCGTACGGCTAAAACCGGATAGTATGAAAGGAGCCTAAGATGCTTAGCAAAAGAAAACTGTCCCATAAGAACGCAAATAAGTTGTAAAATCTCTGGCTGCAAACGTTTGGGAGAACAGTTTTGTCTGACTGAACCCTGGAGGGCATTGAGCCTTGGCACATTTTGCTTGAATTACATCCGCAATGGGATGCGTAGGATTATTTGATTGCAATTGATGCATGGCACGAATATTTTTTGATAATAGGTCCTTATTCTTGACCTGTTTTCTTTTTCTAGCCTTCTAAATTTTTCATTAAGGATATGTCCCTCTATTCAAGAAAATGGTTCAGTACCAATGGAGGGACTTGTCTTACACGTTTCAGTACCCTCTATTCACATACGGCCTAGTATCCAAAGAAAGGTCACTTTATTAGCTCTGCCCGTTTGTCAGTATATTCCGAATCTGTTTAAATTAAAGGACACACAGAGTCTAAATCATTTGTCAAAATTGATCCATGCTGGCCCCTTGGATACGAATTTTATTGTTACTGGCCAAAACACTCCCAGAGCTGTTCCTTCCTTAGTCCTTTAATGGTATCACAGCTCACCCTATGTCTTCTGAACACATTGCTTCAGTCTTTCTTGCTGTCTTTTGGCATTTCTACCAAACCCTGGTTGTAATGTTATCTACCCTTGGTGACCTAAAATGTTGCAAGGATTTTAATGACGGAAATACTACCTGACAACATCAATGGGCCGACTTGACCCGGATATCCACACTCGAATGCATATCTCTAAAAAATTCCTCAAGGCGTTGAAGAAGATTAAAATAATGTATATTCCTACCATGGGACCGTGGTCAAGATTTCACCTACATGCACACAGCTAGTTGCATCAGAACCAATACAGACATACACAGAACACCCTCCGAGCATATGCCGAGTCCAATTCACTAAACAAGCAATTACTCTCTGCTTACCACGGATTAATGCGCAAATCCGCAGGATATACACCAGGTATTATTTTTAATCCCTTTTGATACAATGCCCAGCAATAAATCATTTCAGTTTTATCCTTCGGCCGAAGCCGTCACACCGCCACGCCGCGCCGCTGGCCGCCATCCGCACGCTTATCATTAACACTTCACATTTCGCTGCGAATAAACATTTCACACAATATTTCCCGAACAAGAAACCGTCCAAAGGATGGCTATTACGTTAACTCAATAGGAGGAATGCGCAATGAATTTGCCGGCATTTAATTTTAATTAAATTTCATTTAAATCTGTTTGGCTTTAATTAAAACCGAATTAATTTATTATTTTCCCCCGCATTCATGCCGAATCTGAATCAAATGCATTTTTGTGTCCCGCTTTACTTGTATTGCGCAAACACAAAAAGTTAACAAAAAACAAAAAAATTATATTTTTAATATCATGCTGCGGCAAAATATTTCACAGGACACACGCATAAAGGCGCCCCGGTCCGGCCCGGCCCGAACAACGGCCATAGTCACAGTCACAGTCACAGCCACAGCCACAGCCTCCGCCATAGCTTACGCGCCGCGGCCAATAGTGAATAAAAATATAAAAGGCTTTAATAATTAAACAAAAAGACGTATAATAATGAATTTGTTTGGCCATTAATAATTCTTTATTGTCGATTGAAAAGATTCCCGCGCAACAAAGGATGGATGGATGGATGATGACTGGGAAATCTGGTTCTAATTAATTGTACGCCGCCGCCGCCGCCGCTGCCTGGTCTACGCTCCGCTTTACACTATTCGAAGGCAATCCGGTGTAAAACGGCCGAAAAGTTGCTCGTTATTGTTTTTTTTTTGAATTTTATTTTTGGAAAAATGGCTTCCCCTATCAATACATAATGCAATGGGGGAAGGAATTTTACGTCGTCCGCACGTGAATAAAAGATTTTCTCAGAGCCAGCCGCCCGAAAACGGAAGCTCCGGCCAAAGTGGATTTATTTCAATTTGGCGCCATTAAACACGGTAGGTATGTACATACTCGTACGGAAAATAATGTCCTTGGGCAATGGCTGGCTGATGGAGGTGGATTTTTCAATCTGTAAAAGTTTGAGGACCATCCAAGAGAGGGGCAGAGAGAGAGAGATGAACAGGACACAAGGAGATGAGGGTTCAGGCCAGTTTGTGGGCACGGCGGCAGCGGTGGCGGCGAATGGATCCTTCTCACCCACATTTGAAAAATAAATTAATTTTTTTTTTTTTCTGTTCACACTACGTCAGTAGTAGTGTGCAGTGCTGCAGTCGTCCACAACTTTTTGCGGTTCGTCTAATTTTGGTCGGGTCACCGAAGAAACTTCAAGATAGGACGAGAGCATACCTAGTACACTGCAGTCGGTGCACAGAAGGCCACTGATCCTAAGTTGTGAGGTGGCAGTGGCAGCTATTTCCTTTTGCCATCATCACCCTCACCCCCACCCCCACCCACATGTTGTGTGATTCAAATTGAATTTTCTGTGCAGGGGCTTGTTGAAGGCTGTGCTGTTGTCGCCGGAGGCTGCCGCCACCCCGGCCTGGCAGGCTGACAAGAAACTTTCTGATGAAATATTAATCGGGCGAAAGTTTTTTGAAAATTTCTCCCACTAGAACACCACACGAACAATGCGGATGCGGAAACGGCGCAAATTTGTATCAAAATGACAAACGGCCAGAGTGCCACGTACCACGTACCACGTACCACGTACCACGTACCAAGTACCACGTCCATGTACCAACCACAAAGGGCTCATGTGCCCGTGGGAGAACTACAAACTTATTCATGTGATGCAGTTTGACCTTTGGGACAGTGACACTGGCGCGGTGCCGGTTAGGACAGAGTATTTGACAATTTGTCATTCTTAGGAGTGGCTCGCTCACAAGCAGCAGACCAGTCAGCCAAGTCAGCGCCGAAATATGAGACTTAAAGCATTGCTCCCTCGGGATAGTGTGAACGCTTTAAAAGGAGTTCTGGTCGTGTTGAAAGGAACTCTGCATCCTTTGTGGGATAATAGCTGAAATCTTCCATTCGTTCTACCTATGTATGTGTGTGTGCTGTTGCATAGGGAAACAACAAAACAACGCACAAACAAGTTGTTTTATCCTGTTACTCGCATCGGGTTATGCACAGAACAACACCATGTTCGCAACAACACGACAGCCTTCATCCAGCAGGGGCGCGCATGCAGAGCACAAAGGACCTCCACGTAGGTGGAAAAAAGAAAAAGAAAAGAAAAGAAATTATTATCAGAGAGAGCAGGAGTGTAGGTCGCAGGATATAATAATGATGACAATAATGACAATTTCCACGAGAGGCAAAGCAGCCAGAACGACCGTAGCGCTTTCAAGAGTAAAGGAGGCAATGACACTTTGAAGAGTACGAGTACAGTGCACGGTGTACAAATTGCAGTGCAGCGTCTTTTACATGCCCTAAGCATTGTCCTTGCTAACTCGTCCTGGAGTGTCATGCAGTGACGTTCGCACAAAAAACAAATGATTTAAGTGCTTCTCTGAAGTCCCGTTCGACGAGAACGACGAGGACCACGTCGACGTCGACGGCAACTTGACTTGGCTGTTGAACTAAGACGCAAAGTCTATTTGCTTGCCACCACAACGTGCCTGATGCCACCCATCCACCACCACCACCACCTCGACTCCTTTTGCGTCGTAAAAACGCCAACACAATAAACAATACATAATGATATTTCGGGACAGCCACCTCCCTGGCAAAAGCACACAACACACACGTATGTATGTAATGTGTCACGACGCTGCTGTGTGGTTGGGAGGCTAGCCCCTAGGTATGATGACATCTGGTGCCATTCCACACAGTTAACAGGATGATTTCGAATATTATGACACGAATGTCTGGTTGTGTTACGTCCAACAAATGGAATTTGATTCGTTCCCAGACGTGTCCGTGATGATGACACAATGAAATTCGAGATTCGTAGTTTCCAGGTCAATGTGGGACACTGGGTGACATTGGCCTGCCCACATTGTTAGGTAACTAGTGTGATATTATATTCATTAACTTTGCCATATTGTGTAATGGCAAGGAGCTTGTTTTTGCGTGTCCTTCTTCGGCTTGACGAGAAGCGGATCATTTGTGGTAACAGCAACTGTTGGTCCAAGGCACAAGGACTATTGACATGTCACTTTGAGTGTCGGTCGGTTGGGGGGCCACCCTGTCATGGTGCTCTAATTTTCAAAGTGGGTTCATTATGTTCATGATTACTAGGATGAGTCAGTGTTATGTATCCGTATTGGAAGTGGCGACATAGGGTTTCTTGATATACTGCCGAGATGGTTGATTGTACCTTTTTTTTTTGTTCAAATAATTAATTTGCTCCTCTACTCGTACGGAGTACATTTTGTATTGTTCGACAGGCGGCCTTTTTTTCTGGGCTTATACACATTTCAACTTGTAAGTAAGGGCAATAGGACCTGATTCTGAACAGGCTATACATGGTTGAATCCAGCAAGGCCGCAAGACTCATTTCTTTAGTCTAGTGTATGCCTGATAAATGGAATCTCAATATGGCTTACAGGCTCACAGGTTCACAAGAAAGGCTCCTCAACATGGCTTACAAGATCTAGTTTTGGTTTCCTGTTTCAAACGTCGACAAATCTCAGCTCGAAGTCAGGAATTGTGTAAGTGGCCTGAAATGTAGAATTTTGGCTTCAAGACTGACGGAAATATAGAGCTATCCGAGTCATAATTTCTCTCTTCAAGGATGCAAGACTGTTACTGTAGAACCAACCATCCGAGCTATTCTTTTGGGGCAGTATTGCGACGATCAAAAACTTTCTCCATCACCTTAAGGGATACTGAAGTCGGATTGATGGAGCTGAAAGCCTTAGGCTTTGTTGGAGATCTACTGCTAGCTTGAGGTAGATTAACTCTACCCAAACCTATCAGAATGTAGCTACCTTTATAGTTGGATCTTAACATTCAATAGTAGTGTGGATTCCATGTTCCGCCTCCTCTGATGGAATTAGGGGAAACGATTTTCTTTAGAAGCTTCTTCTTGTGAGCCAGTTTGCGGGAGTTTTGAATACGTTTACAAATAGGACGTGTGAGAGTGTCACTCATTTTGTTTTCCAAGTGCCGAGTTCTCATACGACCTACAGGTCTTAAGAATATATTACACACCTCTAGCCTTGTGTAGGTTAGGTGTTCTCTAAAGTTGGGTAAGCAGTACTGCCAGATACTTCAGGCAATGCTTTGAGTGATGCTGTACCTATACGGCTAGGAGCACAATTGTTTTCGATCTACTTTAGCATTGTAGTCCACTAATTCGAGAGCTGTTAACGGAAAACATTTCTACACATCTTCCATGGTGTTGTCTCAGTTCTGCGTCACTTTCTCTAGAGTAGAGTTTATCGCGACGCCATCCGCGTATCCACTACTCTTCTGCATACGTAGTCCTCCATCAACGCAATATTTCACAGACCTGGGACCGAAACTGATCCCTGTGAGTCTCCCATAATTTTACACCTTTCGTCCGTATAGTTGAAGAAGGTAGTTTGGCATTCGTCCTACAGAGCAGTATGTGCTTATTTTTTTCGCCCTTTCCATCTGGTTCGTGAAATGGCTTTGCATTTCTGTCTACACTGTGTCTAGCATACACAGAGTCTGTATGACAGGTTTTGCTATGAGGACTTGTCATCTTTTGGGATTAGTACAGGCTCTGTCGTTTCCATTGCATCTTCTGCCAGAAGCCCTATGGAGTTCCTATCCATTCCGGGTCTCTTATCACTTCAGTGAACCTGCTGCTTCAAGAACTTCTGCAGTAGTGACGGGTTGTAATGGTTCCGTATCCTCGGTTTTTATAGGATAGTGATGGACTCTGGTACTTCTTGGAAATAGCCCACGGACCATTGACCATGCTCTTCATGATCGAGCATGTCGGTGCAGCTGTTGTCCCGCCGAATTATGTTATGTTGAAGGTCTATCTCTTACCGATTGGAGCAACAAATCTTCTTATTCCAGGATTTTTCTTAAAACTGTTTACCCTCGATAGTCTCTCTAAATTCAGAGTTCAATTGATTAATGTTTATGAATTTTACAGACCCGAGGCTCGAGGATGTCACGGGAAGGAGTACTTTCTACGGAACAGGGGTTTATTAAGCAAGCTTGGAGTTGAATCAGTTTTTAAATACGGGCACCCCGAACTAAAGTGTATATATGGGCGTATCTCACATCTAGAAAAGGATAACGAAACAGATTGACTGTGCAACGAAGTGCACATTTGTGCATCTGAAACCGCACCCATTTCGCATTCGAAGCCAATACCATTCAAGGACTTTTATTGGTCCTTGTGTCATCTGTGTTGACACAACGCATAGCCTTCAAGCTGGAAGCCTTATATCATAATACGAGTACCAGTTTCCAATGAACATCGAATTTTATTGCGCTACCTGAAATTGGCTCATCGCTGTGTTATGCTTTTGTTCGAAAGCGGACACTACCACTGAATGGTTAAGTTTATTATCCTTTAAGTTTATTATCCTCTCCAAACTCCATGCGCCATATAAAAGTATGTATTTAACACTTTACATGAGTTGCAGGTGAGTTTATGTCCTTCAAACCATAACTTTTATATCGTTTGGATGGATGGAAGTGCATTAAGTTTTAAAATAAATTTTAAAATCGACATTTGGGACCCTCGGACTGCTGCGGGCGAACGAATACCAATACTCGTACTCGTCTGAGAAATGAACAAATTATACGAGATCCATTAAATTGTGTTCCTCCCCATTACTCCGTCGTCGTTGAGTGCAATTATTATGAAAATCGTTAAATTTGATTACAAGAAAATGAATACATTTTTATTTCGATTTTCCACTCTTCCATCGCATCCTTCTCGTCTCATCTCTAAGTACTTTCATCTGGCCGAGCGCCTTGGCATCGCATTAAAGTGTGCCGGAAACAATGGAGCGACCTGTATATCGATTTGTTCCAGTTAAAGTACATAGATATACTGTCTCTATGGCGCTCCTGAAGGCAGTCAGTCAGTTGGATACAATTTATGCATCAACACTGGATGGCACATTAATTCGATTTTCAAGTCGAAGTCAGAAGGTTTTCAATGTCGGCCGAGGCGTACTGGTGTGCTGAGTCCATTCTAGGAGATGATTGAATTTTGTGTCCGCCTCCTACAGATCATTCAATCATCCGTTCTGGGTCTGATTGCTTCAAACAGTTGTACAAGTATAGTGTTGTTTGATTTGGTATTCGGTGTTGGAGCTGGCGCCGGTAATCCAACCCACCGATACCTTTCGCATGGAGAGAGAGCCCAACACCACCATCGACACCGCAACTATACTGGCAAGCCATCGGGGCGTAAATAATTGATTGAGTAATTAAGTCCTATGAGGAAAGTCAGGATCCTCTGCAGCAATTTTGTGGCTCATTTGGCGGTGACAGTCGGTAAACTTGTTATTTTTCGATAATTTCCCCATCGTCATCATAGACATCATGCTCATCGTTGACTAACTTGGGGATTAATTAAAATTTACCTTAATTGCATTATTATCGATCTGAAGGCGCGCCCGCCTTAGTTAGACCGCTTTTGGCCAGGCAACGAAGGAAAATTTACAAGTGAACGCGCCCGCCCATACGCTAGGGTGCACTGCAATTGCGATTCAGTTGTTTTAAGTACTTCTAGATACTCGTATATACTTCTACGCGTTCGTTAATAAAATTTTAATCGCACTAAAGGGTGTGTGCATTATATTTCGTTTTATTGGGAACATGTGGGGATATTCTTTTTTGTGTTTAAATCTTTTTTTTTTGTTAATGAATGGATGCCTTTATTTTGCATCCATCTGGCATAGTCATTGGAAATGGTGCCATGGTGCATATGTTCTGCTGGCACGAATAAAGTATCTGCTTGCAGTTTCAAAAGAAAAACGGCAACCGCATGCGAAAATATGGACTTTAATCTGGGGTTGGAATTAAAATTACAATTCGGATATGAGCCCGGTGTGGATTACGGTTTAAGTGGTGGTTGGTTGCATTTTGATTAAACTCTCTGTCCCTCGTTTCTGGGATTCGTGGAAGTGCCAGCGGTCGAAGTTGACCTGATACGACAATTGTTCTCAGAATGGAAGACTTTCGTTTTTGTCAGACCCTACCCTTATATGCCTGACACTGTGACCTAAGAGATATAATCTATGAATAGGGTACTTACTTACTTAAGTCCTGTATCCTCTTGTGGGCCCTAGGAAAAGGGTAAGTCTAGCTTAAAAGATGTTCCCCTCTAATAAAAGTTAGTACGACAGTACATATATTACGGAAGACACCTCTCCTAAACCAATGTATTGCCAGGCATTAAGGCTAGAAGAACCGACATTCTTTAAACTCAGATTGAATTTGTTATGGTGATACCTTAGGTTGGCATGTCAGAAATTTCATCGACTTCTTTATCTAGGCTAAGGATTCAAGCCCCGAATAATTGTTTGGATTGACTTAATCTCGGGATATTTTACCAGTGCGCTAGACGAAGTTTTTGTGTCTAATAACTAATTAATGTAGTGGCGAAGGTTAAGTTTACACCACAGTAAGGTGTAGGTCCCATGGACACAGATTCCGAGTCAGCACTAGCTATGTATGTAGTTTATTTGCATCTCCGCTTATAGAACATTCCTGTGGCGGCCACCCAGTTCCGAGTCAGCTCTAGACATGTACATATAGTTTATTTGCAGAGCCCCAACCAAGTTTTATTTTTCTATGTCTAGCAAGAGATTGTTAGGCATCGTAGCAGCACGATAATTAAAACACTAAGAGCGCACCCCTAATTCCTAATTCATTTTTACTTACCGCATGCCATGGATGAAGTAAAGACACCAGCTCCAGCTCCATATTCCATCTTCGATGCGTAGGTGCACCAGATTGGACTTCCGGAGTCCAGTAAAGGAACATCATTGGCGCAGTACAGTCGAGGAATAATAGGGCTCTTTGGGAATATGCTGGACGCAGCTCAAACGGGTTATAAAATTTCCTAACAAGGCGTAGTTGACGCCCTATGCCCCCCAAGGAATTAAGGCAAGAACTTGCAGATAGCCCACAAAATCTTCTGCCTTGTACGTGTATACCAGTTGGGGTTGCTAGCTTATCTAGCAGCCATATTCCTTATGCAAATTTTTAGGACTGATAATCAAAGAACAGTCCCTATTCCTCCTATAGAGCAACTACCCATTAGATGATATGACCTGCCATATAGAGTGTGTTTAACCATCACCCACTAAGCCCCCAAGGCACCAGAATGGTAGACCCACCCAATTCACGTGTAGTAAAGCATGACACTAGATATGGTCATGCTGTGCTAATCACTAATAAAGATCACCAAGTCCTGTCGATTTAGCCCTAGCAGATCGACTTAAAGATTGTCGATGACTAGCGATCACAGGAGGGAAATGAACTCCTACTTGGAAACAGTCTTTAGCTGTAGCTGCATACACCGACACTCCTTCAGAGGAGGAAATGATTACGGCCTCAGTAAGGCCTTAATTCATTGGTCTAATCTTCGATACCTCTCCAAATAATTGCTCTTACTCCACCCGTAGCTAGTATTATGGAAAGCGCTTACGATGCCTAAGCTTGATAAAACGATTTCCTTGAACAATTTTGAAGAGATAGTGGAAATATCCTTCCAAGAGCTTGAATTTCTTTAGGCATACTGAATCAAGTGAAGAGATATGAAGGTATAGACAGGCCTAACCAGTCTATAATATGAATTCAATGAGTCTCTCCATAGGCCTGTTAGTCTCTAAGACTAAGGCGTTTCACTAGGCCTATAGCCTGTCTAACGATTGTGTCTATGTGATCGGCAGAATGACATCTTTTACATTTTTGAGCTGGAGATAGACCAAATTCAAATTACAGTCAAGAAATATTTTCCAGAAGAAGTACATACGTGTTGCACTATACGTACATTAAAATCAATTTTGAATATTTTCCGGTTCTGTACTACAATCTCTTAAAAGTATTTAAATCTGCCAACATTCTTCGATAATTAAAGTGGTTTCTGATACCGAAAGAGTCTTTTCAAATGAACTTTGCGAAGTTCTCTTCTCGCTCAGTTCTTGTGCATCCAATCAATAAATTTTAGTTAATCATGCTGGGTAGTACTTTGAAGATTCCATACCACATACCTACATTTTTTAAGTATCTACTCATCAAGCAGTAAGCCACTTCCACTGAAATCTATTTGCTTGGCATCTCTGACGTCAATCTGCCATTTCATGGAAATAAAATATAATAGTTTTGCATCGGATGAGGATAATACTTTGCATGAATAAATTAAACGCTCAAGATAAACATACCTGGATGCAAAGTTTGGAATGTGTGCACGGATAGACATAGATAAAAGGAACCTAAATTATGCATTAGAGCCCCATTTCGATTAATAATAGTTCATATGCTATATTTTCTGTGATTTTTTTGATACAAGTAAACAAAAAACCAAACCATCACAATGCAGACAACTTGTCCTTTATTTTAAGTTTGGTTCGAAAAATTAATTCGCATGTAGATTGCATGGAGTTACTTGAAAAGTGTTCCTCAGGGTTCACCCGTAGGTCCTATTCTCGTTTGCAAAAGCATTTTTCATTAATAACGCCCTTTTTTTTTCTGTAAACCAAATTCGTGTTACCTACTTCAAGTAGTCTTTCAATGGTGACAGGTGTTTTTAAATCTTTTCAGTTGCCTTTCGCTTGCATAACATTCACTCTCTCAGTCGATATTCCCAAATGTACAAACCAAGCATGCCAATCACTGAAAGATTAAAAATGCTTACTAGCTTCTCATAACCATTCGTGTTGCTCGTGTTATAATGGAACACGAATGGAAGAGGTCTATAGTTTAATGCAGTGTCCGAAGGGCAGTTTGTTATTTGAGAAGCTTTTTCAGGACAGTTGTACTCTCGGATGTTTGTCAGACGCTCGCGAGAGGTGGGGCCGTGAGAAATGTTTAGGTGCTCCGACTGTTTCTCCAACTCACTAACCACTGGGCCAGGGCGTCCACATGAAAGATTGTGCACAGAATTTTTACAAGTAATATTAACCCCTCTAAGTCGTAGGATGTTTAGGGATTCTTAAGACTATGTTTCCAACTTAAGTCAAGATGTGTCCAGTTTCTGGTCAATTTGCTCCTAACTTCATCTCTGAAAAATCTCTCTGTCAAATGACTCCTATCGCCTTTTGTCTCTGGTGTTCGGTTGACATTGATAATACCTCGTTGTTCCCTTTCAACACAAACGTTCTGATCGAGCAACATGTGTTTCAGGTCCTTGAAGTTACTGTCTTCTGAAAGTCTTTAACGAAGTCGCCAGTAGATTCACCCATTCTTTGAGTTTTGTAATAAGTAGTTCATTTGGCATTAGATCCTGTTCACACGGAATTGTGACCACACTTGCTCGGATTTTTTTGACGTGAAATTGGTCAAGTTTGAACAAAAAATTATTTTTACCAAAAACTGTATGCTCTTCACAGCAAGCAAATTGGATTACTGTCGTATTTCCTTTGTTTACTTCATGAATTTCTCAGTTTTTAATTTATGTTTTCACCCTTTTGTCGAGTGACAGTGATTGACATTTCCAAGCGTCAAAAAAAATTTAGAAAACTTCAGAAATTCTGAAAATCCAGATTGCCGTATCCTATTCAGTACATACAGTACTACATACGACCTCTCCACTTCCTTTTTCGCCTTTAAACGCCAAAAATTCCAGTCCGACAACCCTGTGTGAACAGGCTCTTACTTTTCGATCTCAATGCAGGCAGTAATTAGAATGCCCAATGCAGTCAGTAGAAATATTCCTTTCTGGTGAACCTCATTCCCTATGCAATAACCCTACAATAATACTCCCTTCGCTCCTTATAATTTTTTTTTAATATCGATTATTGGAAGGTTCTTAACGTATTTATGTATGTATGTATGTATGTATATGCTTCACCATTCTCCCATGCTAATTTTTTTTTTTGTGTAATTTCATCGTCAGTGCCATGCATTGTAAATAAATTCCATTAATTGAGTTTCAATAATTCATTACTTAATTCAATTGTCTCACACTTTGTTAATAGAAAATTTAGACCCCGCACCGCGGTACTTTTGACAGTCAACTGACAGATCTCATCTCAGATGTCAAGCTCAAACCCTGCTGACAAACTTCGGGGTTTAGTGGTGCTATCCACTGTCAAAATATATAACAAAGACACAACTTTATTTAATTATCTCAGTGAGTAAAATAAATAGAAAATAGTTTTTACTTTTATCGGGCCAAGTGCCTGGCTGTAGGAGTAGTCGACTTTTTGGCATAAATCATAAACTTGACATATTTCCAAAGGAAAGAGTCGACCAATCGACTTTTGTGGAGGTAATGCCTTTCGAGAATGACTCCGAAGCCAGAAAGTGAAATCTTTTCGACTCAACTACTGAAACTTGGTCAAAGAGGGCACCAGTCATTCCAAAAAATTCACCACACACGGATACCTTTGAAGTTCATATTTACTTTCGATTAAATGACAAGTAAAGACGCGTCAAAGGCATCAAAAACAATCGCAGCTAACTTCAGTCTCGAAATCCTATTCCACAAATAGAGAATCCAAATTGAAGTTAGTTCTCTTTCTTGATGGCAATCGATCTTCAATCATTTCTTCAATTTGCTTCTTAAAAGATTTATACTATTGGAAGACCAATATATTTTGTGTAACGTCTCGACCTTAGACATGCGATATGACTGCAAATAATTGAATTACATTGTAAACGAATCACTAGACATAGAACAATGCCAAATTACACAGACATAACAAGATACGATTTGACCCCTAATCGTATCTGCCTCTATCGGAGCCAACGTTTGTAGGTCGGCAACTTACATCAATCCAACACCGAATAATCTGTAAATCTATCTAGAAGCAAATTTGATCAAATTCAAATTCGAACGCCTTCGGCTAACACACAAAATTAAAGGAATATCATGAATAAATAAACAAGCAAGTTACACGCAACCCACTTTCCCTAAATAAACTAAACTAACAACGATTTCTTTGATTCCTGCAGATGATTAATTCAATTGTAGCTCTGTGAGTTTGTTTTCCCCTAATCGGCCGGAAACGAAGCCAGTCAAAACGTCATTCTTGTCAAATTTAGAACTTACCACATATTTCCTTGAGAGCTGTCCCATTTATTTCACCATGGGTCAATCACATCGACCCGCTCTCCCCCAGTGGTATTGATTAACAACCTTGTCCTTCGTCGTTGATTAATCATGTACTGGGTTGACAATTGACCGCGCTCTACAAACGCTCCCAGCCGCACATTAATTAACCACAGCTCCTCCGAAGGTAGGTAGTCTTTTTCGAATTACAACACAACAACTGCACGTGGACAATTGTGTGAGAGTCAATAATTAATGCGCCACAGGTCAGGGGTTACCATTTTACATTTCCAATATTTACAAATTAGATTAATAGTTGGAATTGTGCTGATTATTGCATAACCACCAACGCCCAGCCCATCCTCGGGTAAAATCCTAATCCAAGTGCACTATATCCTTTTCTCCTTCCGTTCCTTCTGAAATATTAATACATGTGGGGAAACTGGAAACCATTACCGTACCTCTGTGCATTAAATTTATAAAATTTTCACGTGTGTGTCTGTGACCATGGTCTCAATGCACTAGGATCAGGATCAGGAAGTGGTGAGAGCTAGAAAAAAGGAAAAAAAGGAAAACCGAACGTAATTATGAAATAGTGAAATGCATTTAATTTCACGCAGTACAACACCTGAAGTTGGATATGAGTATGGAGCTCCGGCACCTCTTCCCAGCTCCGGCAGAGCACACCGGACGGGAATATAAATTAGGGTGTCGGAAAAATTCTGAAATTGGATTGTGCTCAAGTATTTTGCAGTGACGGTGATACCTGGCACTGGCTCTGGCTCTGGTGTTGTGCCAGTTTCCATCTTCTCTAATTTAGCTCACACCGCCGCCACCGGCAATCCTCTCAATTGGAACGGACTTTATGGCTCCTACCGCAGGTGGAAAGTGAGAAACCTTGGTCTGGTCATCAGAATCTGCCCGTGAAAGCTAACAGAGAGAAAAAAAAAGGAAGAACAATACTATGAAAATGAATTCTTAATGAATGCATGGGAGCGACGACCGCATTTATTGGTCAAGTCCTGCACAGAAAATGGCTAAAAGGTGGCGAAACAGCACCGCAGATGTGTGGCAATAGGAAACGTTGTTTTTGGCAAAAGCAAACATTTTGACAGTGCAATCCTTCGAATTCATTTTGATCGACATTGAGGGCTGTTTTCACAGTGTCATCCTACCTAAATCATTTAATTATGAGTTCAACACAATGGTTGTGTTGAATTAATTCAACAGCCATACCTGTGGGAGGATTGCATTTCGTGTGCTCTGCATAGACCAGCGCAAATAGTAAAAATAAGTTCGGAAACATTTACGGTAAGTGCATTTAATTGCTCACCCTGGTGCTGGAAGCAAGTGGTTGTTGGATACTGCCATTGGCAGTTTGGGTAATTAGTAAACTGGTGTCTCGAAAATGCCTTATTTTTAGAAATTATACTTTCGACTAACAACAACGTGGTGGCCTAGGAATGTCTCTATCGAGAGGTAGAACTTCGAGGTGGTCAAGGTCTTGTCTTACCGCCTTACCTTATGAATGACACCTAAGTCGAGATTCGGAGAGAAATTACCTAAGCAAACCGCTGGTAACTCGTTTTAGCAAAGGAACCGCATCACTCAGGCGCAACTAGACTGTTGTACTATCAGGTAGCAAAATCTATTGTTACGGAGAAAGCTGAGAATGTACCTCAGTGATGAGGACCTTACAGTATCATATCAACACCGAAGATATGGAACCTACTCCGAGCAAAGGAAACGATCCGGATTACTGTCGCCTTGTCCAGGAGCGTCGCAGACAGAGGCGTATCTTAGGTCTTGTGCACGAAGATATAAGGAAAGTGTCCCGTCAATAAGTTGTCTATATTCTATTCTACGAACAGACAAAGAAACAGTCGCTGATTTGTTACAAAATTTTAGTCTTCCTGTATCCTGCAGAGTCGTGCCACGCACAATTGTATTCGTGAGTGACCCAATCGTCAATAGAGCCCCCTGAGCGAGAAAGTGTGAAAACCCTATGAAGATTCAGGTCCTGAGCAATCATCCTCTGAGCCTTCCTTAACAATCTCCTTAGGGACCTCCAGCAACCTCAGAATGACCTGCGATCAGACAAGAATCAAAGAGTTCCCCCTTGCACCCGCATTCAGGGAGTTCTTGCAGGGTTGCCTGTCATTGGAATAGAACAGATCTCCGCTTGAAAACCAGAAGCATGTTCAGCTAATGAGTAATAAAGTCTATTGATGACGTTATCCACGAAGACACCAACAGCGGACCGTTGACTGACAGCCCAGTCCAGGCTAAAAGTTTTTGTTTAAAGCCGGTCTTGAACAAGAAGTTGAGTTTCGAGCTGCGCGCCTTTTCCCCATTATTTGTACCCATGACACTTACCAATCCAAAAAAGGAAATTCAACCTCAAAAGCAAACGACTCAGCGATTACCAACCAAACACGTACGAAAGTAATAACTTAGTCCAACTACATCTTGCAGAGTCACCCATTCGTCAATGAAGGCCCCAACCGGGACAGGGGAAGACCCAATATACATAGGTTCTAATCCTAAGAAAACATATTTTGACCCTTGCTTAGATATTTAGAAATATAATCAGATATCTTATTGCCTGCAATCCAAGGCAGCCTAAAAGAAGTCAGCCAGGCGAGAGCCACCTTATCAAGCAATCGACGCAAGAGCTCCAGAAGACATTTTTCTTTGAAAAGTCCAATGTCTTGCTAAGAAGAAAGGGAAAGTGTCTCTTGATATGCTTCACCTTCACATGATTTTCATAAAAATAGCGCCATCTTGGCTAACTAGATATCGTAAAGGTTCATTTCCGAGCACGAGGATAATTTCTGTTTCCATTTAGTATGCAAATCTCAAGAATTTTTTTTAAAAAATTACTCAGGCAGACGTAGACCTGGTTGGTGGATTATTTTGACCAAAATTCCCACGGTTTCAATACATCCGAATGTCATTACTGCCTGTAGTCACGACTTCTACAGCAATTATCTCACCCTCGAGCAAAAGAGCGGACCCCTACCTTCCTTCTGACATTAAATATTGTCTTTTTCTGGATAGTTTCCTTAATGTTAAGTAAACCAACCTAATTTCATTTCTTTCTTTCGTTTCGTACACCCCGAGGTCCTGATAAATATGATACAACCTATACACATGCCATCACATCCTTTAAAGTTGAATATTCGAAAAATTTGCCCCGTAAAAAGCCCAATTAACGTCCCACCGAACTTGGAAGCACTTCGTTTATATCACAATAAAGTTGCACGCCGTTCCACCCATCCGTCGGCCCTTGTTCAAACATACACATACATATGTATGTATGTATGCGTAGGGACAACATTTCCCATCGAGAGTGTTGTGAAATTACAAAAAATTGCCAAAAATATATTTTACCTAAAAGATTACCTGCCACCTTGTTCTGACAAGCGAATTCTTTCCGAGAGCACGAGACAACGTTAAAACTTCCAACGCAGTACGTACGGGCAGGCGGTAAGAGCAAAGATAAAGAATACTTGTACCGAACTTTAATGACTTATTCCTTTATGTGTACTTAACGAACGTAATGACATCTACGGAGTAGCAATGGCAGACGAAAAAATACACCCAAAACATTGGATGGAAATACGAGCCATTTGTGTCAGGTACGGTACGGGCCGGGCCGGGCTCACCAGGCTCACCGGGCGGAACCTCGGGGTGGGATAATAAAAGACACACTCACCGTGTGTACAGCAGAAAAGTTTTGCAAGCTTTTTAGTGAAATTAAATAAAATTCCTAAACTCTGCTCCCAGCAACAACTTTGTTCCCCATGTAGCCCGCCTGTTAATGTTATCTGCTGCGCTTCATGTGAAATTGCAAACACGGGACAGGATTTATGTACACAACTGTACAGTATATGTTCATATGTATGATACTATGTGTTTGGGTGCCGGTGAACAGAAAACAATGAAATTATCGTGCGAATTTGTTTTCAAGTGACTGGAGTATCTGGAGCAGGGAATCAGAAAAATCAGCATTTTCCAATAAACAAGGAACATTCTCGTACATAATGTATGCACGAGGAACGAGGTAATTTTTTAGAATGTACTTATCTCAATTGAAGGAGCACAGTCATACGAATCTATTGACACCGTTCTTAAAAGAAATGTTTATGGGAATTTTTTTTTTAAATTAACAAATAAATTTTTGAAAACATGTTCAATATTCCAGCAAAAAGCTTATCACGTATCTTTTCTTTTTGTATTTCAGTAGACTTGTAGGGGATGGGAAGAGCAAATGTTTGCAGTAGACCGAATGCAGACAAAGAAAAGATACGTTATTTGGGACCATAGATGTTTTCAATTGTAAGGACCGGTCTTTAGTTTGCTTTTAGAAAATCAGGTTTCAGTATACATACCAATGTAGCTGCTCTTATGTACTTAAAAATGATAGTTTTTGAATGAGAACTTATAAGATTAGATGTCATCTCATCCAGTGTTGAAGTTCGAAAAGTGTGAAAGAAGAGAAGATCTCTTGTTGAACCAATCGAAGTACGAATAAGACGAGTAACAACAGGATTTTTACAATGAGTCTGTTTCTTAATTTGCAATCTTCTACGAGTTCGTAATAAGTTTTAGGAATTTTAATCCAAATCCGTTCTTTAGTGCAAGAAATTCGTAAGAGAAAGAACCAATGAGAGACAAAACCACTCCTTTCTGTCCAATTCCTTACCAACTCTTAGAGTTTCTGATAAAAATAAGGGTATACTTCCAGGGACTTAATTAAAAAGTTTCTTCACTCACTACAATCCTTGGCTGCCTCCAGCTACATATGTATGGTAAGTTGGTCGAGTTAATAAACCTCGTATACTCTCACTCAGAGTTGCCGTGACAAATTCTCGAACTGAACATTGCTGTTCATACTCTGCTTCGGTGGCGCAAAACTTATTACCCTATCTGAAGAAGCCATAACTTTTGCAAATGGCGGCAATTGTCAATTCTATTTTGACATTTACACGTCAACAAGACTTAAATTAAATTAAACCAAAGTTTTTCATTCATAAAAAAAATTACAGCATAAATCGGACGAACATTTTTTTCCTGATGACTAAAATTGGACTTGCATTTGATTTTGACAGTCTATACTTCTGCACCGCATAGCTCTAGGTACTGGGATGATGCGTATCGTCTACTACATCTCCTTGGGAATCTTAGTTGGAATTCTGACTTCATTCTGGGGAAGGTTGCCAAAACCGAGATGTCCGATAACAGCAAAGCACAATGGGAAACGTATAACGCAGGATGAAAACTATAAAAACTATCTGGCTACCAACCCTAATCCTAAGGAGGTTGTAACTGCTAATAGTACCATTCCGATACCAACTTTTAATGAGGCAATAATACATGGCCTTTAAGTTTCTCTTATAGAAAAGCTATCAAAGTATGTTAGCTCGGTAGGCAACGGGCGGACTGAGGTTAAGGCCAAGGTATCTCTAATGGTGATGGGCTGATTGGAAAAACATGAACGTTTTCCTTTTTTCAAAATAAAGAAGGCCTAATTTAATTGAAGTCTTTAAGCAATAAAAAACCAAGACAGGAAATCAACAGGGGAAATCATTTATCCTTTTTTTTTCCAAAATAAAATCGGAACTCTGCTTATTCTTAATGGAGATCTACTCAACGAAAATCCCTTTGAAAATATGGATGACATAGATCCGGATGTTGTAAGCCAACTCAAACCATCATTCATCCCTAAAATCAAGATTTAGGGAAAAGCTGAACCTAATCTCGAGGATGTGAAAAAACGTTTGGGTGTCATTTGGTGATTCGAACCACTCCTTCACTAATCCAAAGCACTAACCACTTTACCTATGGCGCCATCTCTTGGTCAAATTTTGAGATGATTGGTTACGACTTACAGGTCGATTTAGGATAAAGAGTTGGACTGCCAGGATGACATTTGTAAAACACGGAGGACCGTATATTGCAGAGCGTTTAGTGAACTGCAAACTAATACTGATCCGTGAATAAGTTTTCGTTTGGAAAGGCTTGGAATGAACGTGAAATGCTAGACTAAATGAAAATGTACGACTTGACGACCTAGCCACTTGTAATGGTAAGCAGTGACGCAAATTTTGACACTTCATTCACAGTCACTCTTTTTCTGGTTGCAGCAATCTGCAAATTTAACTTGTCTTCACCGATCAAGAAGCACGAACCACACTAATTGTGGGTACATTGTGTGGAATGCGAATAAACGTTGACAGTTCGCAAAAAGCATTCGCCTATTCGCGGAAAAATAAGAGAATTGTTAATTTCTTCGCTAAATAATTCAACTCGCAGTTCGCTGAGCAGTGAATGGACCCTAAGAAGTTAAAGTTATAAAGGTTCCAATCCAGTGTCAGATTAACTCTGTTCTTCCTCTTCTGAGCATGTCACTCAAAAATGTAATCTAGAAAAAAATTGTTTAATATTTAATGACTGTATAGGTATAGGTGACGTTCATAAAAGTCTAATCACCGTAGTGGGCCCAAACAAAATCCCTAGGCAACCTTAACGTCAAGACCCCTAAACCAACTCATCCCTCCACTTAGCTGAGAGTCCTTCGAAAATAGCCACACGTTCCAAAACGTAATCATTAACCCGACGCTCTCTATCTGATTAATTCCACAAGTAACCTTCATTAATAAGTCAAACGTAACGTCCAACAAACAATGAGCATTCAGCCAATCTTTGCGCAGAGTTAAACGGTTAGAAGGTGTGAATACTTATCGCATCCATTTAATAGGTAAAATCTGTGATAAATGGCTACTATTTCCTTTAAATTTGTAGCTCCGACTCTAATGAAAATTACACAAAACCCACTAACCCCAGCTGCCAACACCGGTAACATAAAAACAGAAAAAAACAAAAAAACCGAAAAACAAATTACCCTCTGAGCCTTTTTTAATGAAATATGCCCGACTATAATTACAAGAGAGCATTTTGCTGTACCTGCCGTAAGTAAGGGTCTTAGGAAAAAAGGAAAAAAAAAATACCAAAAAAGAAAACAATTCAAAAAAGTGATTATTAAAAGCAAAACCAGGGAAGCTGCTCATATATAGGTTTAGGCACACGCACGCCGCCGGTATTCGTATACATAAACCTCAGGCTAAGAGGGCCAACACAAACTTTGCAGGAATTTAAAAACTGTGAACAAATATTTTGTCATTCTGTACCCTCTCATACAGGGACAGCAGGAATCTTTATATTATCCTTATATCGTACACACGATACAACAACTTCGGTTGGATGCCGCTATCACCTGGGTCCCCGATGAAATTTCACACCGATAAATCTCTCTCCGAAGGTAACATTAATTCCTTCACCTTACTCTTAGCGTCATCAACAACAACGGCGCCATCCACATCACCATCAGCATCGAACCGAAAAAATGAAGGAAGCGAGTAGTTCCTCAGTGCTTCTAAGCTCCGGAAAATGGAATTAGGTACATATCCTGCCACAGGAGAAAGCAAAGAGCCTTTATCAGGGGGGGTTTCCGGCAAATGGTTTACTTAAACTGAAGCGTATTAACATTTTTTTTTTCTGGTTGGTTTTTTTTTTCATGTTAGCTTCGTATCGGGTGCCATAATAACAGAATCGAATATTTTTTTTAACCGCACCCTTAAAAAGAGGCCAAAAGTTGGTAAAGGATAATTGTTTGTGAGGGACATCGTGTACGCCGGCAGTTAAATGGTCTACACCATATCCGAAACACATACAGCAATTAGAGCGAATGGTACCGACCATTAGTGGTAACATAATTTAAGTCGGCTGCAAGCTTGGAGAATAATAACGAAAGATTTTGAAATTAAATTTCGGGGAAAAAAAATCATTAATTATAAGAACGAGTGGGCAATGTAGTTGGTGTACCTATTCACTGGATCAATAGGTTCATTTAGCGGAAGGTTTTTCTTTCGTGATAGGGCTCCGGATAGTCTGTAATTAATTTTTTTTAATTATAGCTCTACAGTATTCCACAGGTTCGTATACCACAGTGAAGGGCAAACACAGTGTGCGGAAAGCAGGCTGTGGTGGCTCACGAAGGTTACATGGTTGTAAAGTTCCATGGACATACGTGTAGGTAAGTCCATCTTAAGAAAGCAAGCAATTCCAGTTGAACTTATTTTGACCTTATTTGCAGAATATTAGTGAACGTCAATAGCTATTTATCTGACACAGAAATAAGGATTTTCTCTGACTTTGGAACTGCTCTATATCCGGAGTCCTTTAAGGCACAGAGGAACTCGATTCTCACCAAACATGGTTTCTTAAAAATTTGTTCCTATGTTGGCACATCTGTCACATATTTTGACTCTGAGCTTAAGCGCTATCTGTTGACAGAAGCCAGAAGAACTAGTTAACCTCACGTTGCAAACGGAATTTCTGGTTTGGATGCACCAATTGTCCTAGGAACAGATCGAAAGATATTATGTCAATAAATTACAATAAGATCTTTTAATTTGAAGTCTTGTTTAATACCCTGTCGTGGTACACATGATAGCATGATACTCTTTCCAATTGTGATGTGTCAGCAGCTGTCAAAGTTACAAATGATATTCATTGAGCTGTCGAAATCATGCATTATATCACTCTTGCCGAACTTGCGAAAATTATATCAAAAATATTATCGAAAACTCCGGCTCAGTTGTAAATTCGTACAGAAAATTTGTCGCCCCGAGGGAAGGTTTGAGCATGAGTACAGAGTGACTTTTAGACCTTAAGCCATCAATCAGAGAGAGTATTTGTGCGAAATGAAGAAAACTTACCCACCGTAGCGGTCAGTATCGAAGGAGAACCAGAAATGTCGATTCTACGCCGATCTGCGGAATTGGGCATCGCCCATTGTAGATGAATTTTGGATCTAAGTATATTCGTATGAGACTGTGTTGACGCTAATTAGGTGCTGAAAATGTTCCCCGGAGATCTGGATTTTAGTCAATTCTCCGACGAGTTACCTTTAATGGACTCAGGTATAGAACGATATTAACCGACTTTCTGTGCCCAGAGCTCAACAACAATACATTGATATAACCGAGTTGTGTTTCCAACAACACATACCATACAAACAACGCAACGCTCGAAGGAGAAATTTGGCGACTGCCAAGCGTTCATCAAATGTCCGCGATCATGCCACTTGACACCTGACATTCGATTTTTTTCTCGGGGACTACCTCAAGTCTTTAGACTAAACTAACAAGCCAACCACTTTAGACGAGCTCGACGGTCGAGATGCTATTGCTGGAATAACGCCGCACACATTGGACCAAGTCATCAAAAATTGAAACGATCGCTTGAAGCACTGCCAGCGAAACCGAGGCGGCTGTACACATAATGGCAGGAATGTAGCTTCAACATAAAGTCAGAATAAATTTTATATCTCACACTGTTGTGGTTTTATTTATATTTTTTTTCTATCGTTCTTATGAGTGACTAGCCTTATATATAGCTGGATTATTCGTTGGAAAAAATGCAGTTCTTCCATTGTCCTGTCGGTACGGATGTCCGCGGGAGGTTCGAGATTTGATTCCCAGAATAATTTTAATTCACGGTCAAACCCCTTGCGATATTCCCAGAAATAGAGAGTATTATTGGACGTGAAAAAGCCCTTAAAAGGAAGTATGGCCTTGTCCTTCCAAATATTTATATTTTTTTTGTAGTTTAGAACATGGTCAGTGCATTATGAAAGTCGGTGAGAATCGAAAAGTAGGTCTGTCATTTTTTGTCTATATGTACATACTATAATCGCTGTGTGTTAGAGCCCCGAGAATGAGATTTGTGCCAGCTTATGTCGTGAGACTTATGACGTTCGTAGGCCTTAATGGCTATAAGAGAATGTAATCGTTTTCGTTTGATATAAATCTGTTTTGTGTTTTAGTATTGACACCGTATTGACTGAAGCTAAATGTCTGTAAACTGTTCGATTTCAAGTGGGTAATTTTTGCTTAGTTCCAGGGTAATGTGTGGACGAATAAGCTTGGCGTTTTTATCATCTTCATCTAGAGCGTATTTCAGTATTTAACGACGAGGGGATAGAAGATAGGGATACACAAACTTATCTTTTGTAGTTTGTTGAGTCTGCCTTGCGACCTTTGCTTTGTTTTCTACCAACATCCCGGTGGTCCGTGCAAAACCTTTTACAAATTCAAAACACACTTACTTTACTTACTTACTTATATCCTGTATCCTCTTGTAAGTAATAGGGCCTCAGCTTTCCCCAGCTCTTTCCCAGTTGCCGTGCTTCCTTCCTAGGCCGTCGCGTATCTTACCATTCTGAGTAAGTGGGTTCCATTGCATCGCGTAGTTAGCTATGGACCTGTCACCATTTCGGAGAGTATGTCCAATCCACTGCCACTTTCAAACCACAGCTCTTACCAATAAAACAGTTGATCCACAACGAAGCTCTGACTTTGTCCACGGTTTTCGTGAGATGAAAATTATAAGTAAGTTTTGCAGATACATTCAGGCCTTGACTTGTTTTGAAACCTTTTCTACCAAAACGAATAGAGTGGGACATAGAACCCGTCATTGGTATCAATAAATATATTTGAACAGACGTTTCCCAGTGGGTGTAGTGAACATTAAAACAAATTTTAATACAAATTTAGTGTAACGTCTTAAAGTTACGGATTCACTCAAGTCTTTCGTCAAAATGTGCAATGAATGCATAAAAACTTAAAGGACCAACCATTCCCACTCATGAGGACTTTCCAAAATCACAAAAACCTTTCCCTTTATAAAATCTGAATCTCTATTAAAGTCAATAACATCATGAAATCAATATGCATATCAATGAATGATGATTTTATATCTGAAGAATTTGCAACCTCAATGGGGATGAAACAGGGTGTATATTAAGTGCACTGCTATTCATTAAGGAGATAATGAAATTTATAAGGGGTGGCATCGTGTGAAGCACGCAGATGACTTTTTTCGCAGATTCAGTTGCTGGCATTCAGTTTATGGTTAACTGGCTGGTACTGTGAAACAAGGGAATTTATCGGTTAATTTGGAGAAATGGAAGATAATTGAATATTCAGTAATGGCGTTGGAAGATATTCTGGTTCCGGCAAGAGCGACGGTGTTGTAATTGTGCGTGGGTACAAATATCTGGGAATCTTGATTTCCATTGAACTTAGTCCTAAGGCATATATTGCTACGGTCTTGATGCGATATATTTGCAGAACTCCGTAGGAGTCCGATAGTTGGTCCTACAGCTATGCAATAAAATCACATCAACAAAGCTCTCAGGATTTTTAGGAATCCCGGGCAATGAATTTGCTGACAAACTTCCCACATCCATTGTCCAGGGCAGTCTTCAATTATTCCCTTGAACTCTTTCGTGGTCCACCTGTTATCCAGATAAAGATGGATCTGGATCACTCAAGGAAAAACCAACAGAAGAGATTCTAGCAGCAATTCAGTACTTCTTAGTGTGATAGCGTCCGACTAAACGACTCTTTTATGTGAACTAGACTAGGCTCAAACATCCTTCAGGTAGTAGGCAAAACTGAACAACGCCAGCATCGTCAATTGCGATAAAATAAAAAGAAAATCAAGGTAAAGTATTTTTTAAAGATAAACGCCCTCAAAAAATAGGCGTGGCCATACATAAAGGTACGTTTATTTTAAGTGAACAAGTCAGGGTACGTGTTTGTGTTGAATAAGTGCCTGAAAATCTTATTCTGAACCCTAAGAACACACATACATATGTGTAATGTAATGTGTACTGAACGACTCTTATGTATGGTACACGGAGGGATCAAAAACAGATAAAGAAGTTGGGGCTGGAGTATAGGGTGTTAAAACCAAAAACTAGTATGGGACTGTCTTCAAGTACTCATTTCATTAGCCAGAACAAACAGAATTCATCTCATTTGGGTGTCAGGACTCAACTAACATATTGGAAACGAGATTGCAGAAAATCAAATCAGAAATCAAGGATCTGCATCGACATTCGTGATGCTGAGACCATTCTGTGGAAATGTTCTTTTGAAAATTACGTGAAAAACAAAGCTCGTATAGCCAAAGGATTCCTCCATGGAAATTGTCAAGTCAAAAAACATCTTATGATTATGGGAATAGCTCAGGATAGCACTTGCAAAATGCGTAACGAAGACAGCAGAACATATTTTGTGGGACAGTAACTGAAGCAAAAGACATAAGTATCTGGTGGTTCACTTAAAGATTTACTTGGCTTCATAACGAACTCTGGTATCATAAGAGAGCTCTAATTTCTTTTGGAGGAAATCACAATGGTTCCGTCTGTGGCCGCAGTGATATGGTGGCATGATCCCACCGCACATCTAATCTAATTTGTAATCCCGACCAAGCTATCGCGGATGCCAGAGGGCTTGGTCTGGACAACTGGAAGCCGCTTGGCCGGGATCGAAGGGAATGGAAGGCTGCCATGTCTCAGGCAGAGGCTCTTCACGGGTCCAGTGCCCATTAAGTAAGTAGTAGTAATGCGAATATGAGCTCTTCTGGATGAGTGACTGAAAAGTCAATTTTTCCTTCTTTTACTGATATCCAATTGATACTATTGGTACTATCCAGGGCTCGGACGTTTCCCCAGTCCGACTACTCCGCTTTGCAAAAAATAAATAAATCCACTCGGCTTCCCCCAAGAAATGCTCTAATTTTTAAGAACTTTTTTGGTTTTGGGTCTCTTTTTTCCACCCATTTAAGCGCCACAAAACCGTTCAGTTCCGATATTATATGTTTTCATAACCTTAAAGGTTTTTTGGAGGCTTTTCCTTCAAACTAATATATTTGTACAAATATGCAAAATGTTAGGTAATGTGTTCTTCTTAAAGAACTCCTTACGAAATCCTTTGACTCACACAACCCATGAGTCTAAGATGTAACTGGAACTGCAGGAGATTATTTTTCGTCCAAGAACACTAGTCTTTGGTCTCCGTATCCGTGTAACTAGAACAGAATTATTTCCTTAATATTATATTAGGCATCCGGATTAAATTGGACAACAATATGCATATGTTTGACTTAAATAAAATTCAAACATCATGGTAAAGTTTTATCCTGATCAAAGCATCGGTCTCTCAGATATAAAAGAGTACACACGTACTAGGGCCAAGCATTATCCCTCCCATAAGGATTATGATGTTCCAGTACGTTCTTTCCTAATTTAATTCCTGACCAAGTAAACACACACGCACATATTTGCATATTAAATTTTAGATTCTGTCCACTTGCCAACCTCTCCCGGTGCGCTCTGATTAATTATTAAATTGGCCGGCGTTTTCCCACTGCTATCGATTGATTCCCAAACAACATCCGGGTTTTGTCCAGGTTCCTCCAAAAACTAATGGATTTTGAGAATATCCTAATAAAATATTTAACAATTACGACACCACGACTACATCCGTAGGCAAATTGAATTTTATCCGGGATCCTAATAGAGTGCCTGTGCCTGTGACGGTGTGTGGGTAATTTCCTCATATTTCGCTTCGAAGTTATTGCGATTACCTGACGCTGGAGCAGGATCTAGGTGTTGTTTTTTTTTTCTTCTTCTTCTTCTTCTTTTTGTTTTTATGTGTGTTGTACCTAAGTATGGCTGCTTTTTATGGTTTGTAAAAGAAAACGACTCCTGGCTTGCCTCCCACTCGTTCGCGGTAATTTATCTGTGTGGGGAATTCCGTAGGAAACAATAAAAATATGGCCTCAACAGGATTAATCCATTATTCCCTCCTCGCGTACACCATTTGTATACGAAGTGGGTGTCTGCATGGTGTATATGTGTGTGCCAATGGTGGCATAATGGCGGTTTTGGTCAAATGGATGTAACTACCTCTATGTATGGACGTACACACATATGGATATGCGTGGTCGAAGGGGACCAGGATATGAAAACAAAAAAAAACATAAACTACTCATTGGGGATACATTTTCATACGAGTCGACCACAAATATCCTTTAAATAAAACAATTTATGCGAAAAGCAGCGTCAGAGTATTAATAAGAGCTCTGTTGCTGGCTATGTGTGCACTGAAAAAAGTGGTTACGAGCGGGCAGTCCTTTGCAAGGCCATTGAACTCCATATACAGAGGTACAATATGGTAAAGATCGATTTGAAGAGGTTCGAGGTCAAATTTTTCAACGAATCGTGCCTACAGATACTGTAAGTGCGAATATATTGAATATCTGTTAAAGAAAAACATGTAGATAGATACATTTTCCTTTTTGGATTGAATTTACATTAATGTCATTGCGGCACAATTTGCATACACAGATTCGATACACAATTTTATATCGTTTTACTAAGTTATGTCCTTATAGGAGTGCAAAATAAAAAGGAAAGAGAAAGGAAATCTTGAATAGGTACATAGAAAGAACGCGTGACATAGAAGAACGTAATCATTCCTTTAACTCCCTTCGCACTCTTTGAGGTCAAATATTCCGGCGTCAACAGCTTAGTTGAAACTCTCACATCAAGTCCGATGTCGAAAGCGCCTTTAGGGCCATGTGGGCCAGTAGACGTCTTAACGGCAGAATTTGGGATCTAAATTCAAAAATGATACTTTGGCTGTATACAATGATATCAGGAGAAATTACGGAGTATTCTCAATGTCAGTGTACCATGAATCAACCGTATCTGTCCTACGGCAGCATTAGAAGTCATCGTTCGGCTTACACCCTACAAATCTTCATAAGGAAGGCGCCTGCTAGATCCACTCTTTTGCTGTAGCTAGAAAACAAGTATAAACCAAGTGACTTTATGGAATACCTGAAAATTCCGGAGACAATTCCAAAAGGAAACGTATTTTGACATCACTGTTATTTGAGGGAGAAATATTGTACCGTACGAACTGGCCTAATACTGTTCCAACGCTAGACCCTAGAGCTTTGGTCTAGTTCACACATGGATCAAAGTTGGAATTTTGTGTTAAACTTGGTGCCCTTGGTCCCATCACCAAAGTATCGATATCAATCGTCATATCCACCGTTTTTCTGACTGAACTTCATGACATTGAGATCTGCGCTAGGCTCAACTTTAGTTAAGGCATTAGGGACGTCAGGATTTATATATGTATCTGTAGATAGGTTCTAATTAATAGACTCTATATCTCATAACATAACATAACAGAGTGAAACTGGGATGGGTCCCTGGTCATCAAGGAATTGCAAGCAACGTATCTACCGATGAACTAGGTAGTGATTCCTCAGAAGGCTGCTACTACAGTGTTTAATAATGATTGAGAGCACAACACGGTCGGGCCCCCTGAGAAAAACAATCCAAACGATTAATCATGCCCTATTCCTGCAAGGAAATCCCTTAATCTAAGCAAGGATAGTATTAAAAAGGTGGTAAGCTCTCTCACCGGTATCTGCGGACACCCAGGTCGACTAAAAATCGCAAAGAATTGAAAAGTTAATAGAAAATTAGTTGCCTCTGCTATCAAAACTTATAAAGAGTATTTTCTTAGTTGAAAGAAAAGAGGTATCTGGTCCAAACATCGGCTTTATAAACCCAAAAAAGATCAAGAAACTTGTTGAAAAAAATCCGAACATTTCTGAACGACATTTGGCAAAAAAGGTAGATTGTTCGAATTTTTTAATTCGCAAAGGGGAAACAATTGTTGATCAAATTTCAATGCACTGTGATTGATTATGAAACATATCTTTTTGCTGATTTCAATCAGGTCCTGGGAAGGCATGTTATACTGCCGAAGGTAGGGGAAAAGTTGAAGCAATTTTTCAAACCCAACCAAAAGCAAAATTTCCAAAAAAAAAAATTCCTGGTCTGGTATACCATTGGTTCTTGTCGTCTCAGAAGCCAAACATTCACCACTACTGGCTCAATTAATGGCAAAATTTATGTGAATGAGTACCTTCTGAAGCGTTTAAGGCTTTTTTATAAAGCTCATCAAGAATGCCACCCAGTTTGGCCTGATATTCCATCATGACACTATGAGAAGAAGGAGATGGATTGGTATGAGCAAAAATACGTTCTGGTAGTGCCAGAACTTATACCAATTGAAATATATTGGCCCCAGGTCAAAAGACAGTTAAGGGATACCAAAAAAGCTGTCAACACAAAATCAAAAATTCTGGACAAATAGCTCCAAAAAGTGACAGATGAAACAATGAAAACAATGATGGAAGCTTTTTCCGAACAAGTTCAAAAATGTGTTAAAAATAAGGATTAGTTTTTTTTGTATAAGTATGTATGTATACTTTATAGGGTTTATCTCGGTTATATATCCATGATATCAAACTTAATATACCCTTAGGATAGGGTACAAAAACGCAGTAGAAATTCGCAATTTTGCGTTTACAAAAGATTCCAAAAAGTGTTCGAAATTGGGTGACACCACCCTGCACAGCAGTACACAAAACGACTATTTTCATCCATTCACCACAATAAACCCAAGCAAAGCATTGACTAGGCAACACAACTGCCTTTCATGGGATAGATGCAGAAAAACGTTACCAGAATAGTATTTGCAACAAGGACGTTGAACAATTCTCTGAACAGTTGTTGGCAAGTTTAATCCTCCGTAGATATCTAGATACAGACAGATTCATCTTACCACTGAAGTGCTTTGTATTTTTATTGAATAGACACTTGAACACGGAAACCTTAATTATTTAACTTGGAAAACTTTGGTTTTAAAATCGCCTTTTTTCTGGGCTGATTCTCCAGGATATGAATGCATAAATGTATTCCAATCGGTAAATGATCCAAGCTCCGCGCCAAATGATATGCTCCCTAACTCCTTCTGTTGAATAGACGATGTACTGGGAGTTGTTTTCCTTGTGGTCAGGTCCAAAGGAGCACTATTTGAAAAGTCCGAAACAGATTTACAAAAACTCTTCTCCAGCCGCGCCTCGTCAGAATTTTCGTGGAATCTAGCATAAAATACAAATAAATATAAAATAAAAGTAAATACATTTTCTCATCACCTGTTTACCAACAAAGGGACTAGGAACTGCATCTCCTGCATCCAGTTTAAATGCAAGTGAATATGCCCGCTGTTCCTGGTTAAGTCCCGCTGCAAGGTCCCCCGCATCCAGCTCCATCTGGATCGTATTTTCTTCTCTATTTAAGAACACAGATACATAAAATGATACTCAAACCAGTATATACTTGGGTTCCTATGTACTTATCATGGTTTTGTCCAAATCGTTCATCTTGTAGTAATTTGGTACGAGAGCGGTGATCACATTTTCCCAAGCAGCAAGCAGAGCGCAATTATCACGTCGCATCCAAGTGTTGTAGATGATCTGATACTTCTTCACTTCATGAATTAGTTTAATGGAATCAAGAAGCACTACATTGGGTGCAGAGTCTACTATTGGGAAAAACTGATCTTTTGCGTTATTGCGCACTTTCTGCTTAGAGCACTTCATCTCGATCGCTGATCCTGTCCCTCTCAGTTGTGAAACGGAATTGAGAACTATTCCATCCAACTTTTTGCAGGAAAGAAACACAATGCGAAGAGGAATGGAAATAACATGCATACATACATACATGTATACCGCTAAGTTTTGAAAAACAAAACTTCAAGGGATGAGGTTTTCCCGGAAGGAAATGTGGGTAGTGTTGCCGTTCCTTCTGTTGTTCAGGTCTATAAGGTGTATTGTGATTGTTATTTTCCTTGGATTACTTTTTGGATTAAAATCCATGAAATTCAACATTTTTAAGAAGTAGGTAGAGAACTCTCAGAGCATACAAAGAGAAACACTTTTACAATATAGAAATAGTGCGTACATATCTATATTATTTAAATCGGTTGGATACAAAAAAAAAGTCAAAATTGCAGTACCAACCACATACTTTTTGAGAAGATTTTTTATTATAGAAGGACGAGTTTATCCTTCTTGCCCCGCTTCACGATTCTTACTTGAAGTTATCTATACAAATTTTTACTAGAAATAAAAAAAAAAAAATGTAAAACAAAGCTAATGGGCCTTTAAGTTCCCTAAAATACGCCTGGTCGTCATATGAAGCAACGTCTACTTTTAGGGGCATTTTTCAAAAAAACAACACCAATCTGAGGAAACAACTCTCATCAAGAGAACACGACTTTGATTTTAATTATAAAGGTAATGCATAAAAGTCCAAGTACGTAGGAGTCAGTCGTGAGAGAGCAAACCTGCACTCAGACTCCTTAAATTGACGTTTTTTTGCCAATGATTTTCAAATACTTTAAAAAAATTGGTTGGCTTAGGTACCGAATTTAAATTAATATTCTTATTCTTTGGTATTTAAATTTGATAGACATTTTTCCTTCCTGTTACTGATATTATTTTGCAAACGTCAACACTGGTGATCGTAGGGTTCTGGTGACGTTAACCAGAATTGCAAATGAAATCATTTCTGGCTTGCTGAGGTAACTTTTATGCCACATTTTTGTGTACAAATTTGTATGTATGTACATATGTGACGAAAGCTACAAACGATTAACATAGCGTGTTCCAAATGTAAACTTGGAATTTTGCTTAAGTTGAAAACATTTTATGAACTGACATACAGTGGAAGTCGCTTATAACGACGGTGAAGGGACCAAGCAAATAAGGTGGTATTAACCGGCTGTCGTTATATCTGGCGGAAGAATACCCAAAAATATAATGAAACCAGCTGAATGAAAGGAAAGAGGACGTTGTAAGCAGAGTATATCCATAATTATGGATATACTCTGGTTGTAAGCGTCTGGTCGTAAGAAGCGAAGTCATTATAAGGCAGTTCCACCGTATGTGCATGAAAAATCTTTGTCCTCAAAATGTGGGTTTGACTTTTAACTTTACATTATGATTTTAAATCAATTTAATCAATTTTTTCAAAACTAATCTTGCTCCTATTTCGATTTTAATTAAAGAAATTGTTAAATGTGAATTTGTTTAACGATACCAGCAGTAATCAAATTCATATCAGAAGGCGAGGCAAACTCTTTATGCCAAAGTTTTAGCCTAGTATGTACATACATAAGTATGTATTTAATCAAATCCATTTTTGATTTGAAAAATTCAGCAATTTCTTGTGATGGTTTACCCAGTTTCTTAGAGCTTTTTTGGTAACACAAGATCCATTATGTGCGCCATGGTTCACATGGTAGTAGTGTGTTGTACTACGAAGCAATTGGTTATAGGTTCGATCCCTTGACAGCACCTAGAATTTTTTTTTACGGCTTCATCTTTCGCGAGGTCCTGACAATCATCCGAGAGCACCTTTAATAGTGGGTAAAGCTTTAGGTCGCGGGGTGGAAGTTCTAGAAGTACTACCAGTATAGCAGTCTTTACATCGTCTTTAGAGTAGGACGGTATTCACTTTAAATTGGTTGTTTTGTGGTAGGAACACAACCGACGCAGATTATTATTATGGTGACAATGGAGATCAAGGGATTATTTTTGGTTCTATTTTCCATTTTTTCAGAAGGCAGCAGGCTTTAATCGCCTTTTCAGTGGTTCTGTCTAGAAGCGAATTCCAATTGAGTTTTTCAAGTTTCTTTTGTTGGGGAAAGGTATGATGAGTGTTTTAAGATTTATATAACGACAACTTTTGGAAATCTAAAGATTAATGCCAAAGATCTACTGCTGCACACTTGTCATAGTTCTAGTGTTAGAGATCAAGCATATTTTTCGTCGGGTCCTGCCAGTAGAGTGGTTATGGTAATGCGCAGATGGTTCTAGGCATGATCAATGATCTCTAATTTCTCCTAAAACTGAGGCAGAACTCTTCAGGAGAAGACGGATCATTAGCAATGTGACTTATTCAGTGCCAAAGCATCCAGTTCTTCAATTCAAACAAATCTCTGCATTTGCGAACACATTGACTAATAAATGTCCTGTGAATATGTACGGGAGGTCGTTCTTGCTGCTCCGTCTGATGTTTGGTGGATAGGGTCCTTCACGTAAATAAGTACCGACCTTCTGCATTCAATTTCAAAAATTGGTCTATGTAGGATACTCTGGTAGATCTTCCTCATATTTTAAACAACTATAGATGCATTTATCATAGATGGTAAGTATTATTAAAGACACCTATCGTCTTCATAAATATGTTACTCAAAGTACTGCTTTCGAAAAAATTAAGAATGCAAAAAGAGGCTCGAATATGATATCGTGTCGGAGTAGCCCAACAGCAGTGCTCGTGGGCCCATCTAAATACATTCGTAAGTAAGTCATTTGCATTCATTGCATTCTTTGTAATCATACTGAGCAGATACCAACTCTGCATTGTGTTCAAATACTCATACCGGGTTTCTTACCCAAAATTATTCCTCCGTTACATCAGGAGCGCGTTCGCATACAGTATATAAAGTTTCAAGACAGATCATTAAATTTCATATCGACCTAATGTATGCAGAAACTACATACCTGCATGTCCTTCTTTCGCTGTGTAATTGAATAGAAAATGTGTTTCATAGTAACCTGTTGGGAGTACGTAATAATCCTCAACCTACACACAATAGTTAAGGTTTTCCTAGAACTAACTAAGTGCTATTCCACACATTACACTCTGCAATAAGAAACTAAGTTGTGTCCAAAACGCAACCATTGACTACCACTGATGAGACTTCCTCAGCGCTAGCACAACTCGTAGATTATGAGTCAGACAACAATTGAAATTGCAAGTTTGACTCCCATGAGGGATATTTCCTTCTTTCCGAACGAACGCCAAGCTCCCGATTAACCAGAACAAGTTATAAGGAGTAATAAAAAAATACTACTGCATTTGGCCAACACACACTCCTCACATCACCATGACAAACAATACACCAGCTACTACTACAGGGCTCCACACTCCACCATAATCGGCTCCTCCGCCCCGGCAAACATATGTACGTTTGGCGAAAACTTTTCGCTTTATGAGTCACTCGCGACCATAAACTTTCCCTTGCAGCCCCAAAACGAATAAACTTGTATCTCGTGTAATCAAAAATAGCATTGGTACTCCTCGACTTGCACAGAGTGTGTGTATGCTGGATAATAACGCGAATATACGAGCATACGAACACGTTTATTGCATGGCGCAGAACAACTTCGCACTATAATATCAGACTTTGTGAATTTGAATCCTTCGAGAACAAAAGGAAATGAATATTAGTCCCCGGTGTTTCGCGCACGAGAAGACGCCATCGTCGTTGTCGTAAATATTTCCAGTGACTACGATTCCAGAACTACAATTCGGTAATTAGTTGCAAGACGGTCCAGTGCCACCGGCTCTGCAAGATCAAGAACTCCCAACACCAGCATATTCCCTTTTTCAATTATGTAGCCTTGTGCAGAGGAAAAAAAAATGTACTCCAACCCACCTACATACATAAATGACCACAATCCCACTTGTTTATCCTGGCGAAAATGGCCCAAGGATAAACCTCAAACCTACACAAGTTGACACTCGAAGTGGTGCTGCATTTAGCCTCACTTAATTTAACCACTCTCTGTAGTTCGGCCCCAACACCCATGTGCATAATACAAAGTTTCCATCCCCCCCATACGTACACACATACACATGCATATACATACGTAGACATTATAGAGCTAATGCAATATAGAAAATTGGGTAATAAATTCAAGGATATAGCCGAGGCATTCATTTATGTCTTCTTAAACGAGTTCTTTTAGGCACTTGTCCAATTTAATTTTCAGGTTCCATTATACCCTTGGGTAATGTTATGACAACAAATAAATTCCGGATGAAATAAAAGTCTCACACTAGTGTAACCGGGCTGACCATATACTCGAGGAACGCTCTTCGCCGCCAAGGATAGACATTACTACTATTCGTCGTCCTTCTTATTATATGATTATTATTTTATTTGAATTCACCGAGTCAGAGCTCAGAGGTAACCTCCGCCTCCGGCAACGGTCTGACAATTTTGGTTGGTTCACTATGGCTAAACGAAAAGTGATCCTGGCTGCATTATGCGGAGGCGAAATCCTTACGAATAATTACTCAGAGTTGTTAGTATGTGCAGTGAATAGGTGGGATATAGGTGAACTGGTGAACAGGTCCAGGGTTCACGGGGGCATTCCCCACTTGTTTCCGGAATTGCACTTTGGGCACAAAGTACACATAAAATTACGTTCCCACTCCTGTTCTTCCTGTTCTTAGAAGTGTATATGTATACATACAACCATGGACCACTTACATAAATGTCGTCCTTGTGAGCGGCGACGACGACGACAACGACGATGTTGACGATGGTGGTGATGGTAGCGGTGGCAACGTCAGCAGGAGCACACTAAGAGCGTTTCTTCCATTTTGGTTTTCCGGAAACTTCATCACCCACCTACACACCTACTATGTACCTACCTATGCTGATGGTGCTGCTGCTGCTCCTGCTGCTCCTACTGCTGCTGGTGTGAATGGTGTTATTAGTTTGGTTTTCAAGGAATAAGTATGTAGCACATAGGGGGCGAGGGTTATGATCGTTAATTCAGTTCTTTTCATTTTTGCCATTGCTTCATGTACACTTAACTTTGTCCTCTGTTAGGTATGATTAATGTTTAAGCCATCTTCCCTTCACAAGCTTCACAGGACCTATCTTCAGGTTCTCTTTTCTCCTTTCTTTTTCAAATCCATTTGCAATTTGTTTTTCTACAAACACAAATGAAACCAATGAAAGGAGATACAAAATGAAAGTCATTCCCGCGGCTTGATGACATCCATCTACTTCTTAGCTCGAGATAAGAAAATTACAATTTAATTAATCTAATTGAGACGATATCCTTTTTAATTGTCACCAGTGCCAGTGGGCTAAAGGCCAAGATCAGGCGCACTATATTTTTTTTGAATTTTTCGTTGCTTGCGTTTGGCTTGCCTTAATGACTTGTGCTGGGTCTTGCATGCAAATGCAAATGGAGGGCGGCAGCCTGGAGGACAAATTGAACTTTTGCCACAGTGTGCCGTTGGAAAATTCGTAGGGAATTTAATTACAGTGTTGGCGGTAATGTTTAAGAGAAACTTGGAGTGGAAAGCACGCCCGCTTTTCTAATGCAAAACTGGTCGATTAAGGAGGTTTCTTTTGCAGCTCGTCGCGTAAGTACATACAATGTATGTACTCTTCGCCAAAGAGTGTGAAGTTTGTTATAAAGTTAGCAGCGTGTAGTATTGTAACACCAGCGGGAGCAAACTATTGTTATTTCTCCCTCAGGGATAAACTGTTTCAAAGTATCTAGACCTATTTGTTAAAGTTTTAAGTAGATAGTCTGGGTTACAAAAAGTGGAAAAAGGCAATTTTGTTTAACGAAATAAGTTCGCTGTTAGGTGAGCTGAAGATGCAAAAACTTGTTCTATTTAACAGAAAGATCTATAAGACTTGAGATTGACATTGCTATCACTGCCTCCGAAAGCCACCCTGATACTCTCAAATAAATACTCCAACGTCTTCTCCTAAGACTCACTAGATGAGCCTCAAACGGCGAATTAGGGGTGAATCCTATCAAAACAGAATCTGTTCTCTTTACGAGAAAATATAAAGTTCTCCTAATAGACCCTCCTACGATTAATGGTACCAGTTTATCCTTTAGAATCATTCAAACCATTCCCTGGCTGTACATGTCCGTTAATATACTGGAAGTATGACGGTCTAGTCTAGAACCTGAACCTTCTATTTAATGTGGAGAAATCTTCATGTACGTGGACCTTCATAGGTGCACTGAAAATTTCTCCTTCAGCAGAACTGGATATTATGGTCCATGTGCTTCTCTTAGATAATATAGTCAAGCACTTGGCAATAAGCTATCATGAAGGCCAATCCTCGATCATTGATCTCCTCAGCTTCATCCTAGAAGACACCAACTACACCGGTCGACCATGTTTCTTTTACCAAAACTTCCGCATGACCATAGCTGACGGTAATAAGCTCTTCACTTCTCTCTCTGGAAACAGTTCAGTCCACTTCTACACGGAATGGTCCAAGACTGATCTTCTTTCGCCTTCCAGTTTATTAAAGTGTTTTATAAGAAGCCTTGTCATGGCTGAAATGTAATGCAATATCTCTTCGGGATATCAAATACCTGACATTTAAAGGACGCTTTGAACTATCTGTTATCTCTCCTGGAGATGTCTGAACAGTTTAACATACACCTATGCTGGGTGCCTGATCCAGGAATCCAAGGTTAACGATCCTGCTGAAATAACGAAGTCTGAGCATACCCCTCGCTACATGCAACTTTTAGTAGAGCCAACTGTGGATGGGAAAATCTCCATACTTGCAACATTGCAAGACAAGTCTGACCTACGGTTGATCTGAAGCGTAGGTGGTTCTATTCAAGCCATCACTGGACAGTCAATAGCTTCGCCTTTTTTCACATATCTTCTGCAAAAGATGTAGCAATAAGGAGCAGTAAGAAACCATTTGCACTTTCCCAGCTCTGTTCGAAAAACTATTTCTTCATCTAGTCGGGCTTGCGTCATTAAGCGTCGCTAGCTTCCTTCGAATTATTAAGAGCTCAACGCTTCACAATATACCTTCATTGGTTTAACCTACATAAATCTAAAGACTTAATGTTAAAGTCGATAGATATGTAGTACTGCGATTAAGACTTGACCAAAAAACCAGCTAGCCATGTCAACCTGTCAAAGTTTATCTTTCAAACCTTTGCCTAGGCTGATACCCAGGTATTTCAGAGTAAAGTAGTGACAAAAGAACATGCCAGCACATGCAGCACCTTTTTGGCTTCACAATAACCTATAACCTTGTTCCACAGTTTCGGATGATTTGTGTTTAAATACGAACGACATACCATCAGCGATGCTGCACTTATAAAAGGTTGTGACTTGTAGATCAGAGATGTTAATATTAAACAGGATAGTTGCAAGCTCGGACCCTTAATGTAGACCATGTTGGTTTGTGTTGTCTTTCAAAAACACAAAATCCCTCTTTCGAAAAACGAAGCCAAGGGGTGGAAAATAGAGGAAGGTTTGTTTAGCTTGAGAAGTGCAGTAATTAATTAGGCACGATGAGTTGAAAACATCTGTGGAAGACCGGCTTTGGAACAACATATTTGGAACGACCATATATGTAACCTAGTATACAACTTCTCCGCATATACGTACGACTACCTTGGCTTATCAAGTTTTGTCCAGTCCTCAGTCGATGGTTGAAATATTGTTCTCAGTAGTTGATTCGATGACTCTTAGCATCACTATTCAATCAGTGATAAACTCTTCCACGCCCAGGACGAAGGTGGTTAGTTCTATAGAAAAACCTGTCTATCCAATCTTTTAATAAACGAGGAACAGAAGTGGTCTTTGGACCAAATCCTGCTTAACCTGATGGACTTTATGGGGCTCCCAAAACGTAAGGCTACAACAGACATTGAACTTTACCCTAGTTATGCAATTTCATAGACTCAGAGGTGCATTTTTATAAGCTTCATCCAAGATATTTTTAAACACCCTTTGTATTCCATCCTAAGATATACTCTTAGGTTTGGTAGTTTTGAGTTAATTATTTGACCGAATGTCTTCCACTCATCTTCTCTAGGATTTCTAACGGTCTCGAAGGACTCGATCTTAAAAATTACATTGAAAAAAATGCATGTGGATATGATTCGAAAAGGACTTCCGCTGTCATTGGTTTTTAAATTAATGCTTAAACTCGAAAAGTCGAAGGTAAAAGAGTTGGCCATGATACATATAGGCTAAATGTCATTAGGAAATCATATAAAGGCTAATCATGTGCCTTTCATTAGCTTCGCAGCCCCACACAGACTCGAATCATCCCTAGGCGCTATCTGTCTGTCCCCTTAGCCTATGCTTAGAATAGGTCGTGAAAGCTTTGTTAGGGTGTGAGTGTTCGTACTCTATCCTCCAGACATGCTCCGCAACATGACTTCAACAGCGAAATATGCTGTGATTGCTCCAGATCCGGAAGTTTCAAGTGACACCCTCTTCCCTAGATATCAGCGCCTCGTATTGACTAAAGTTTTAAATTAACTGTGGCTCAGTGGTTAGTGCGTTGGACTACGGAGCAAGGTGTTTGAGGTTCGAGTCCCAGTCGGAACACCTAACAGTTTTTCACGGCTCCACAAACGTCTGACAAACATCCGAGAGTACAACTGTCCTGAGAAAGCTTCTCAAATACCAAATTGCCCTTCGGTTCCATCGGTTCCATCGTGTAAAGAATATAACACGCACAACACGAATGGTTGTGAGAAGCTAGGCCCTGGGTCCCATCGACCTGTCGCATTTATTTTTTTTTTCTATTTTTACAATCAACATTCTCCCTCCAATGATTTTCATTACCAACCCCATTCATGCTAAAGCATCTCACTTTTCGGTACCTTCTATATTGATAAGTCCTAGGACCCAACTTAGTTTGACCGAATAGGTAGTGTTCTGTTTATTCTTCTGGATCTAGTCTTTAAGACTCTTGTTTTTGAAGCCTGGTCCCGTACCTACATCCAGTTTGTGTCATCTATATCTTTGTCTACACTATTTGATTCCCAATCGGCTCGGCTTGGGAACACGATAAGAATATCATTATTGAAATCATTGTAAGAGATCATAAAGTCCGATGTGTCTGTTTGATATCGTCATACTATCCTTTCTCGGTTCTGAGACCTCTCCATATATCTTCCTACCCGTGTACTCGTGCATAAAAATAAACTCAATATTTTAACCAGGAACGACATCGTAAACAGCGACAATAATGCAAATAACCAACTTGTTTGTATTTTTATTTCACCAATTTTGGACACATTAATGGAAACGGCATTCGCTCTCCAGGATTTAAGACAACACCGGGCAACATTTGCAGTTCTCATTTGTAAAGGCAAACCACTAGCCACCGCGAAGCTCCTATTTGTTCGTTTCGTTTCTGATTTTCCTTTTTCATGGAAAATTTAGTATTATGCCACCGGGCACGTTGGCAGTTCAGCTTCCTGTTTAATACACTGTCTCTCCCATAAACCATCCGAGGTCCGGGTTCCCGGTTCGCTACCTCTCCTGCAAACATATTTGCAATAAATTCAACTCAAACAAAAACAAAACCAAAAACGAATCGGAACCACTGAAAAGTTGTTTTATGGACTTTTTCGAAGGACTCCTACGCTCCACAATCTAACTTCATATATCTGTCGATGTTTCACAACTTTTTTCTGGCCATTAAAAAATCACAAAAACAAAATAAAAAAAAAACAAAAATCCCTCTTATGAACACCATTCCCGGGAAAGTTATAAATGAACCTAAAATCTACGTTTCGGAGCGTTTGCAGCACTCTGGACGTCAGCCATTTTAATCCCAGCGAATAGCTGGCGCGGCATCACGGGAATTTCAAATTCATAAACTTCGAATCCTTCCATATACATACACACATAAACACACATACGTATGTGTGAGTACAAACAATTGCTTTCATTTGCATTACAGCTGTAGCGAGACAATTTGCTGGTGAAAGTAAAATCAGACAACTCAGTCCAAACAAAAACAAGAGAAAATATTTTTTGCAATTAAGTTGCTAAATTAAGCTGTCTTCATCGTTCTGTCCAATGTCCAATGTCCGAATCATGACCCATGACAGAGTCTCCCTGCCTGGCATGCATAGCAGTGACAGAGTAATTGAAATGCAACTGAGGTCGACTGCCGAACTTGTGTCCTGTCCTGGTTTGTTACAGAACGCAGAGATACGAGTATCGAGAACAAAAAAAAAACGAAAAAACAAAAAAACCGAAATTAAATAAATGGCACCGAGGAAATCAATCGGATTGGAGCTAAATAATTACCTTCACTTGGACCACAAGTGACTTGTGGCACTGGAGTCGAATCATTCTTGCGAGGAACTTTGGTACATGGTACCCGCCGGCTGTACACATATTGATTTATGGTATGGGCCGACCATTTCACTGGATGGACATCAATAAGAGCAGCACCACCACCGAAGGGGCCATGATTGATCCAGTGGGTACGTTCCTCCTGCAGATTGCGGACTGAATGAATGCATTGTATGGACTACAAACTGTCGTTTGTTGATTCTTAAAATGAAATCACAAAAGTCGGTCCATACACACATGTGTACCTGTCCCCCCCCAATACAATGGTATTTTTACCGAGAAATTAATATTTTCTTTAAAAAAAAACGAGCTTGGTTGTCCTCTTTCCATGTACACATTCTGTAGGTAGTTATCGAATCGTTCATTTAATGGGACACGTTGACATACGCAAGTGACTGAAAAGTCAGTGAAAATAACACCTGGAGCAGGATCAATGAACGAGCTAGACAACTCCTTTTCGGTGTCATCGATCGAGAAAAACGATTCAACAGGAAGTGAAGGATAATCGTTAACGCGTTGATCTTAAAATAAATGAACTAGTTCAAAAAAAGAGCTCTGTTAGCTTAGTGAACTAGTTCATTGGGATAGTAATTCAATACTTCAGTCGTTTGTTAGATCAGTAATTGAACAAGTTCAACTATACTATCCATATCCACACATCCAGTTCAGAATGAACAACTGAATCAAATTGAGCTCTTTTTGATGGGTATATGTGTATCACGTAGATCTGAAAAGAAAGGTTTTTGTTTTGCCCATGACAGAGCACTATGCGCATATTTCTGTATTGGTCTATGTATATTATACAAATGTGCCCGAATCGCATAAGACCGAATTTCCTAAGCAGTGATCTAAACTGAACTAAATCAACTAAAGAACCAGTTCTTTCAGCAAACAAATTTGAACTAAACTGAGCAGTGACTGAACTGAACTAAAATCGACAAGTCTAGTTTTAATCATCGCAATCATTAGAATCGTGGAAACATGGTTGTATAAATAGAAGGGTAGTACGTATCGGTTACTATCGTAGGAACCGCTTGGTTTAGGAGATGAAAATAGAGTCGTGAACCAATTAATCAAAGGCGAGCTAAAGCCCATGAGTAAAAACATCTTTGGTTTAAGAGCGATCATCGAAACGTTCTGTTTTCTTGATGATGTTCCTAGTAAACCCTTTAGAAATTGATCGTAGGTGCAAGAAAAAGTATGGAACACATGCGTTGGTATTATCAATCATTCGGCTGGGAAGACCGTGACTTTTTTGCTAACATGGGCCTTTAGTTTTGAGCAATCAGTCCAAGAACGTCCGTCTTCAGCGCATACTATCCAGACTACACACTATCATTGCAAATCTTTCAGTTGCCCTAAACTATAACGAAACTTGACTGCACCTTTTTTATTCCTCACACAATCGTACCTAAGTCTTCCTTACTCCAGGGAAACCCACAAAATGTTTGCGTTTAGCATTTAAAGCTACTCTGAGTTTTCACATCAGTTCAGCAAAGCCCAAAACTGACAATTAACAACGACGTCAAATAGCTTTGACAAAAAAGTGTATAAGGTTGTAAGAGAATTGATTGGTTTCCAAAGTCCAACTATTACACAAACTAAGGGCTCTTGGTGTCAACTTTAAATGATGACCTACCTTCCAGAGTAATTTTCAGAAATGACAGGAGAAAGACTTGTCATTTATCTGTCACATTGACGTCTTTATTTATAGTCATCTTTTGACAATAGTGTAAAGAAGGTCTTGACTGGATAGCAGACTGTCATACATGCTGTTGCATATGTCATCTACAACAAACTAGTTATAACCTTTTTTTGTCTAAACCTTCTGCGTTCATCTTGATGGACACCACCGCTTTAACTATGTCTTCATCTGTAAAGTGAGTCCAATTTAAGAGTCGATCATTGCCAATTTTTCATTTGACATTTCACTTAATTTTTTATTGATATGACAAATGAAAATAGAGGGTAGAGATGCCAAGTGTATGTCCGGTTTCCACACAAGAAGTTGGTTTCATTCTGCCTAACCGTACATGGTTGAAGCCACATGTTATTCTCTACCACTTTCGAAGGGAAATTTTGCAACATCACACAATGCCATGCGCAATTGACAGTTACCGCATTTTCATTAGCATCCTCTAAATTGACCAATAACGCCTCCACTTCAAATTACACACCAAACAATCGCTTGAAGAGGATGAAGAGGTCGTTCAATGAATTAGGTCTTTTGTAACGAGTGTCCTGCTGGTTTACATATCCACACATGCCTTCATTTTGACAGCTAATTGAGTAGCTGATGACAGAGTTTTTGTAAAATACCGTTCACCATTGAACGTTCACTGTGCTCTTCATTGGGCAATGGCCACGTTAGTTACTTACTACTCTACTTACCTTAGAATGTCCTACTTACCTACATAAATAGCTCGTCTATCGAGGTAGTTAAATTTTCTCTCCTTAAGTCTTCGTAAACTGCGGGACGGCGAGCATCGAAATGAGTTCCTCTTACTGACACACAGAAACTGAAATGTTTGTGATTTTTCACCGTCCGAACGCATAAGGTTGTGGAAATGGTTTTTGACAGTTTAATGCATTAATTATCAAAGTTACATTACCGGGTATCCAACTGACAAAGGTCAGAGCCCGTTTGGAGTTTGAAGGTCGCGACCACCATGAATTGATAAGGTCATCATGGAAAAAGGGATGCTATGCAAATTCTTTCCTTTTTGCAATTTAAGTTTTCTAGCGTCTCCGCTCTACGTGACCGCTTTACAATAACACCCACAAACCATAACCTTTTCAGTATTCCTATGTGGGAGAGGATAATGTCGTTGGCTGTCATTGTGTTAAAATAAAACGTCAGCAGGTGAGACTTTAATAGAAATGCATTTTTGTTTTTTACTTGTTTCATATTCGGAGCGCAGGTGGTGGGAATGGGTGAACCAGATAACTACTTGACACAAGAAACATTTGACAGATATTCTACGCACTAAGTGGTCAAACGGTTGAGAGCGGATGACATTTTGATATTCGACTGACAAGTTACGTATATTTTATGAGTTTGTGGACTGGTTTTTCCGTCAAGCAAAACTGTCAATTTTCGAAATGTTTAAAGTAGCTGACTGGTTAGTATTTTGCGTATTATACGTCACATTAGATTGATTAGTTTCCAAGTGTAGTCTTCTACGATTTAAAGGAACCAATTTATGTAGAGCGTGTAAGGGATGTTCAAAACAAATCGCACTGGCAAACTAGCGATGGAGGAAAGTGGATCAACGGACTTAAGAAATCAGACATTGGTTTATTCCTCTGCGGACGATCTAGTTGAAGTATGCGTACCACAGGGTAGCCATTTGGGTCCTCCACTTTTAATACTTTTCACTAATGGTCGATGGTGTTGGCAAGGATTTCAATCAGTGAAGTTTTATCATATCCTACTTGGAATCTTGTAATACAGAAACTAAGTTCGTTCCTTAACTTTTGACCACACTAACGCAACCTTGTGTGTCGGTCAAAAGTGTCTCCTTGAATCAGAAATTGGTATCCTTAAAATGTTCTGTATTCAGTTCAAAAATCATCCTGAATTAAACTGATTGCCAGATCATTGTTTGGTTCTGTTTAAATATCTATTTGAGCTTTCACTCTTAGAAAGCTAAAGCCTTCCATAAATATGGATTGAGTCTTGTTAGATCGTTGAGATCAAAGGCTTTTCTTTGCAAAGCCGATATTTACACTAATCTTGTATTAAAATTTATTATTACCCTCAACTTCTGAGTAAAGATTACTATCTGTCTGGATATGGATTCACTTAGCAAACAAATGCCGTTTATTGCATCTAAATCGGAAAACGTTTGTAATCATATCGCTTTTTCTAATTTTGATTCTCTGGTGAGCTATATGTCCCACACTCTGATATTTAAATAAACAAATACACCTACTCCTCCATTAGTTTCTTTCCATTTATTTGCTTAGAGTCATTGATCAATAAATATTATCTTGATCCCACTTTCATTGAAATAATGAAACTATCTTAATCCCACAATCACGTATCTATTAATATCTTATCTCTAAGACTTTTCGAGTTTCAAGCACATGTCCCTGGCCTTGGCTCGAATATACTTTCCAGTGCCTGTCTTGGGAATATCTTCCACAAAAAATACCCCACCATGCAGCCACATCTTTTCAGACAAACTCCTTGCGACGTGATCTACAATCTCCCTCTCTGTCAATGAACTCTCTGCCTTCTTGATAACTGCCGCCGTAGCAAGGTCACCGGAGTCATCAGATTTTACTCCAAAAACACAGACTTCAGCAACATCATTCAGAGTTAAGATACAATTTTCAATAATTTGGGTCGAGAACTGGTATCCTTTGTATTTCATTATTTCCTTCTTCCTGTCGACTAGCTGGAGATCACCATCTTCATCGAAGAATCCAACATCGCCGGTGTGATACCATCCCTGTTGGTCGAGCATGATCTTGGTTTCCAGAGGATTGCCGTAGTATCCACTCCACTGTTTGCCATTCCACACTAGAATTTCTCCAACTTCTCCTATACCCAGGTTAGTACAATCGTCATCTACAATCCGCGCCTTGACCCCTTCCAAGAGTTGACCCACAGATTTAGGCTTACCAATGCTCAGGTTGGCGGCTACACCACCGAACTCTGTGCCAACATAGACATTTGCAACGATGCCAGCTTTGAGGTATCCTTGCATTTCACTATAAAGATTATGTGACACATTTCCCCCGCCGACGGCAAACATTCGCAAGCTTGAACAGTCACACCGCTGAGCCTCACCACTCTTAATAAAGGTGGTCATGCAGAAGGCTGACACCGACACGAGGTTTATTTTGTACTTTTCAATCAGTGTCCGCAGGGTCTGGGGAGTATATTTCTCCACGGTACAGATCCTCGTTGCACTGGACAAGGCACTGTGTAGGAAGAAACTCAGCCCGGACAACCAGTCTATGTTGCTCACAGTGAAGATGACGGTCCCGCTCGGGACTGGTCTAAATGAGAAAAACTATTTCATTTCTAATTGAAGTCAGTCACCAGGAAGCTCACTTTAAAAGCTGGAGCAGGTATGAGTGGGATAAGCAAACACCTTTAGGTAATCCTGTGGTTCCTGAAGAGCACACGATCACGGCAGTGTCATTTCCATCCTTCTTGCATTTTTGCGGACTAGAAAATCGAGTCAAAATGGTACTTTGTTGAGTAGTTGTAGCGTACTCACCGAAAATTGTCTTCCAACCCGGTGGGTTCCATAAGATCAAGCACATTACTAACGCCCTCAACCCGACCATTTATTGTGTATATCTGTGGCTTCAAATTCAGCTGCAAACATGCAGCCTTTAGCGTTTCGTAGTTTTCCGCATCACAGAATACCGTCTTTGGTCTGGTGATGTCAAAAACATGTTCCACGGTTTCTGAAAATATTTGGTTTTCATATATTAAGCCATCAATTCCGAAATTCTACTTACTTTGGTCAAAAGAGATGTTGATTGGATGTACAATAGTTCCGCTGAGCAGAGCCCCATACACTACTGGTGCCAGATATGTAGAGCCAGCAGCCATGATCCCAATAATGCCATCCTCCTCTACATGTAAATTTTGAGCAATGCGAATACTGATCGTTAGCATATCCTTGTTCGTGAGGCGAACTCCATCCATATCCGAGATCTAAGAGTCGCCTACAAGTGGTAAGAGCAGGCTTTTCATAGAATTCCACTTACCTGACAAATGTTGGTCGGATTTGCTGTCAGCGCTTTAAACAACGCCTCGCCTACAGAACATATGGGGTCGCAAGTGTTTTCCTTCCTTGGACCCGACCAAATTTTTTCCGAGCTATCGTATGAGGTCTTCCCTGTCAACATTATGTTCGTTCAATACCCGACACCAACTAACGCAGTGCACTACTTAAATATGGCAAACTACTTCAAGGTGATCTTATCGCTTTGCAATATCGATCGTTCGATTAATTGACTCTTGGACTGACAGTCATTCCGGTATCAAGATCACTGGCATATGCAAGTCATAGACATGTACATGGCTTACATGCTTTGGGTACGAATACATCAACGAACGTTGTGTCTAGAAAAATAAAGTGGCTGACATGGTCGTACGTCTTTGCCACTTTATTGTGGTATAAGCATTGCAACGCAAGTTTTGCTCTTTTTACACATAAGGCCTCATGAACTGGATGTGGTATTCTACATTTTTGACAGAATTGTAATGAGAACAGTAAACTGAAGGAATTTGGAGGATTTTATACAATTTCTAGTTTTGAAAAAACTCTCGAAATTTGTCGCGACCCGTTGGCTCATTTGAATTACAGAGAACTTTATTTAAGGCCCGTAAACTTTGTCGTAAGTTTTCTTTCAAAAATTTATTGAAAAAAATAAATTATTAAAAGGGGGCGTGGTTGTTTCTATATATTATGTCTTCGTTAAATATTGATTTGAAGGCTCAACACCAGGGAAACAGCGGCGAAGTATGCCATCTGTCAAATGTTAAATTTTATACAAATTTTTGGAGTCTTTTCGAGAAAATCAATTTTAACAGAGAACAGATCTAAGAAAAGTATCACATCCCTGAATTTGAGACTTAAATAATTTCTATTTAGTCTTGAATTCCGGCCTTCAACTGCTTAGCCTGTATTTGAGCCTTCCGAATTGTTGAACCTTTTTTTCGAACTCCTCCATTGCAGTAATGTTAAGTTTGATTAAAACCTTGAGTTTGAAAATTTTTGTGAAACCAATACCTGCCCTATACATACGTACAGGTGCAAGTGAAATCAGAAATTGATTTCCAGTCTTTCCAGTATTAATGTCACTGCCATAGGTAAGGAAAAGTAATAGGCGTGTAGCGGGAGATGTTAAGATTTCAGACGGCTATGCTTTAGAAAGCCCGGCAAAAGTCAGGTACGGTTTTAGGGAAATCGTTTAACAATGTTTAGGATTAGGCTACATACCACTAGCATTAAGGAAAGTCAGTGTCATCTTCATACCCAAAGCTAGTAAGATCAGTCACACACCCTCAGGTAGGCGTTTTATCTCTCCTTCTACGGATTCTATTCATTGACAGCAAAGGACCTAAGTAAAACAGGAGTAGATGTCGCTGCGTATGCGGTAATTTCAATTTATGATAAATTCCTGGACACATTTAGTGATATGATGGAATTAGCTCTTTACAGTCTTGGGAAATGGGCTGGGGATTGTGGACTTCATGACTACCCTTTCAACAAAACAGATTTGACACACTTCAGCAGAAAAACAGAATGGAGTGGGGACTGACTCTTTCGGATCGATCAAGATATCTTGGCATTGTACTGGACAAGAAGCTTGACTGTTACTCATTGACGTAAGGGTCTCAAGTTTAAAAATGTGAGACATTGCTCCTGTCTTAGGGAATCTCTTTGCAACATCCCTGATTAATCAGATGACACCTCGACAACCTTGACTTAGATACACAATGCAAGATAGACACACAAAACAAGATTGCAATATACACTTACTTGCCGCACGATGCTTCGGATATCTTGACACTGCGATATTGAGGAGAATAAAAGGGCTGGCTCAGAATTTTCTCAAAGAATAACAATCTCTATAACTCTAGAGAGGATCATCAATTCGGTTGATGTAAAAAGGTCAAACTAGGGAGGACCTTCAGGTTCCGGAGGATATCACATATCTACTCTCCAAATGCCAGGGGATAGCACGTAGTAGACTTAAACACCTGGGAATGGAGGAACTTTGGTCTGCTAACCAAATCAATCAGATAGTAAACATTTTATAGAGATTATGATAAACTTAAATCTTGGTTTCTATGGTTTCATGAAAACCCCAAATTATAATCAAACTTTACAAAGAAGTCCAAAAATGTGGATTGAATTTCCTTCGATTTTCATATCCGGGGAAGGTAGACCCATACCGTGACCTGAAAATTAAGTGTACTTTACTTAAAGGCCGATTTCAGCAAAAGTTTTGATAAATTTTGTTATTTGGGTTGGTACTTGCCAAAGACTTTAACTAAAGCGAAACAAATTTAAAATGTCGGCGACTTGAAATCTCCCTATCGGTTCTTTGCCATCTGTTGGGAAACTTAACCACAACTCTTCAGCTGTGACGATGAATACTTTCCAACGCGAAAGTCCCTCAGTGTCTCAATACACTATAGCTACAGCAGAGAGCATTAAAGTTTGGCACAAAGAAAATGTGCATAATTACTGAATGGAGACTTAAACTGGTAGCAGACAACCCAACTACTTTTTGTCATCAACTTTTCCCACATAGAGAGGAACATAGCCCTTAACAACTTAGGAGTAATCTGATTCGTCTAGTTACAGTGTTTCCAACACGTAATTGTTAACATAACGCACATCTAATGCGGATAATCATCTGAGCATATACTTTGTCTTATTACGAAAAGCAAACGTTCTCTTGGTAACCTTGAGTCTAACTAAACATATAAACGGATTCAGCACAAGCATGGGATCAGCTCCCACCGCTAAGCTCGATTCATCTAGCTAATGAGACAAATTTCGGATTCAAATACACAGAAGCCAAATGTAATGTAACCTTCCACTCAATCGCTTGAGAGGACAAATTGATTGAATTCGTTTAACAAGAGCGTCCCCTTAAGCGAAAATTAAAACATTGCACAGCTTTCGGAGTCAACCCGAATGTTAAATTTATCATCATTAAATAAAACAATTATACATCTGCATTGGCATGGCGTATAGGTATCCTACATGACCATTATCCAATCACATTTGCATTATTATCAGCGGCCTACTGACAATTCAGCTTAAATGAAACCAGAAAAAAAAAACACACATTCGTTAACCGCTGAATGCGTTGACTTGCGACATCTGTTGTAAATTAAATGCAATTTATCGTTACCACAAATGAGTCCGTCTCTTGCCTCGCCCTCACCCATAACACGAGCAATTACCAAATAAATTTGTACTTCTTGTGCTGTGCAGGCAAGGCAAACATTGGTATTTGGTCGAAATCACCAAACTTTAGTCGAACAAACAAGACAAGCGAGACGAGTACGCCCGCAGTGAACAATGGCAAAACTTGACTAGAGAGTAATCTTCCCCATCTTAAGACCTGCCTGCACCTACCCTTGAGCTGCAATAAACAACATCAATAAATTCCAATATGCTTAAAGTGATTTCCCCAGCTCAATTCTCCTCGCCAGTACCAGTGCCAGTGCCAGTGCAGCCAACAGCCAGCAGCCAGCAAGCCGAAATCCCTCACCCTGTGATATGTCATAGGGCACACATAACTTTTTTCGGCACAGCACTCCGGTGCCGGGAAAACTTTTACACTTCCATGATGGCCCAGTGCTACAATTTATAGTCATCGTCGAACTTTTCGGTAGGGCGCTCCCTACGAGGCGGTCGGTGGTGTGCAGTCGTAGGACCTTTTAAATATCGCCGAAGCCAGCTAGCGCGGCTCCACCATCCTGTCACATACATATACTCATACATATAGGGATATCGTAGTTAATGGAGTAATAAAATTCCCCAATGCGCACACACAAACACACAAACATACACACACACGGTTATAGGCTGCAACTAGGGCAGGATCGGCATCTAAAACCTACCAAACATGCTTACATTAGATTAACCACTTAGGGAGGGTGGATAAAGTTTTGTTTGTCGGAGACCTGGGCCAAAGTTTTGCCGGTGATTTCGCATCTGCGAAACTCTATGGCTCTATGGCCTACTATTGCTCGAAGCTCTTTCAGTTTTACGAGCCTCCTTCGGTTTATGTTTTATGTGGCATCCGCCTAATAGAATAGAATTTAACTTTCTACTTAACCAAAAAACAAACGGGAATTGAACCGCATACGCCTTTTGTATGAACTTTTTATGGTTACGTTACGGTAATTGACAATCGTAGCCTTACGCAGTACTTTCGTATGTATTCCCAGATGCATTACGAACACCTTTACGCGTTGATGATGTCGGCCATGGTGGCTGTGTCGGTTGTTTCGGTTGCTGATGCCTTCAAATGTGTTTACGTGTAGGTATATGTAGGTATTTTACGAGTTTACGTGAATATCGTGTCTTTGCTTTTATCCCATACCATGGTGCAGTAGATTTGCTCGGTAAAGTGGACATCTTATTACCGCTTCAGTAAACGACTCTTGAATTCATTATTGACTGGGTCGTCTAAGGCTTAATGGAACTACTTGTCAGCCTTGGTTGTGGTATGGCGCAGTAGGTCGAGGTAAGGCCATGATTTCCATTTTGCTGGCTGGTGGGACGAATGGTTAACAAATTCAATTAGTCGCGATAAAAGGAAAACGGAATTCTAAATTATACATTTAAGGATAGTTGTAAGTTCGTACCTTCGACGTACATATGTATGTATATGACACGAGTATGAAAATGACATTGGAACGACCTTAAGGCGGGAATACAATTCCGGGGAATACACTTAAGCCGAAGCAAGAGTGCATCTCCTTAAGCAAACTTGGTGCATAATAACTGAGACCGAATCGCGATCCTTGGAATTGAATTATGTATGTACATACTTGGAACTCACGCATATTTCAAGGCGTACAAATGTTGTCAAGGGGGTTTTACGTCAATGCACACATTCGTACTCGTATCTTTCTGAGGAAGATTCTTGAAACTTATTCGTAGAGCAGGAAAGTTGAAAACAAAAGGCATTTCGAATCTATGTACATAAGTCGATGGCAAACGATGACTAGGAAATGTGCACATCTCAAGCAAATGTGCGAAACCATTTATGATGGAACGAATATGTATTATGTACTTAATGATTTCATAAGCACTCCACAAGGATGTTTTGACGAAGAAAACATATAAAATAGGATATGGTTTCGATTGTGACTTACGTATAACGAGTCGATCTGTCATTGTTTGACTGCAGCTAACTTCACGCATAGAGAAACACTATTGGCAACATTGTTTGGAATAATGTTGTGTTCAATACGGATTCATGGTCCACACAACAGGATTTTAAATGTACAGCCCTAATTCCACTTGGGAACCAGTTGAAGCGATAGAAATTCGGAGAGTTAACATTCACTGAGTTCGATTAGAGTAAAGTTTATATTTATCAAACGAATCCAACGATTCAAGACGCACATAGAACAATGTTCTCTTTCTTGCGATTAAAGCTGTCTTGTCAGTTTGCCGCCGAACATTGCTACAATAAGCGCTGGCCTCAGCGAACGCAACTGTCAACCATCGATGACATTTGGAGATGCCTTCCGTTTTTGTGTCTTTTTTCTTTCATCTTTCCAACGTCCTTCTAAGCTGCCGGACAGGTAATCGAGAGCAAAAATCACTTATAAGTGATATAAGTGATTTTTGGTTGAGAGAGTATACTTTCTGTAGGAAGTGTGGTCCCGACCAACCATGATGAGAGTGGAATAGTCCAGGGTTCAGCTCTAATATAGCATTAACACTGCTTACAAGTCGACATAAATAAATAGATGTCTAAGAATGATCCTAAGGATTTCGTGATCCAATCGTATCTTCAAAGAATAATTTTTCAAGAGAAAAGTCCAAGAAGCTAACATGAAAGTCAATTGACCACGCCTCCGGTTAACCTAGCGCAGAGTAGTAGATGAGGAACTAAGCTCTGTAAGTGAGTTAGAGGAATCTCAACCTAGTTGCTGTACTGTCAACAAGATGGCGTGCAAGCGTTGGTGACGACTGAAAGGATTGATGTAAGTTACGAGAGGCTAGCTTTCGTTCCTAAGAATTGGGCCTGGGATTCCTTCTTTAAACAAATTTTGTAAGGTGTAGTACAATGAATCTTCGATTCTACTGAAGGCATATGGAGGTGGTTTTAAGGAAGAGGTCGTTATGTGCATTCAGCGCATTCCTTTTATTTTAGGGAAGAGGTAGCTATGTACATTCAGAGCATTCCATTCAGAGCACGCAACTATTGATTTCTGTACCATGCTTAGATGATAAGAATAAAAGGTCTGGGATGTTTGTCAAATGTTCGTCAGGTAGTAGAGCCGTAAAAAAGCCTTTTTTGACATTTCTAGGATTCATATACTTATTACTCACCTAGTAGGCTGACAAAGACAAAATAATCGACACATATTGAAGCCAACAGATCCTGTCAAAGTTTATCAGAATAAGTACTAAAATTCAAAAAGATCTCAGTGTTGAAGATACGTCGGACGTACATACAAATGCATGGTTATAGCCAAAAGAAACCCCGTCAAGTTTTATCTTTCTCAATCCACACTCAAGGCACCCCAATAAGTTGCATTTGTTCACTTAACACTTTTAATTCGAAACTTTTGTTAATGACTTTTCCACTTCCACTACTTACTTGCTGGCTGAATTCGTTTAATTGTTAAGGAAATGCAATAGTACACACAAAAGCAGCAGCATTCCCAGAATACATACCTTAATGTACCGAAAGGATAAATACCGCACAATGCCTTTCTTCATTTCTCATTCAGGCTGATTTACAACCTCAGTTATCTGGCAACACCGTTAAAACTTTATCTTCAACTCTGTTCGCTCGATGGTTTTTGCTTCCAATGCCAACCCCAAACACCAGCCCCAACCCCAATGCTCAAGCCCATCTCCATTCTATGTAACCAGCTAACCTCTTAATTCATTAAATGCGCTACTCCTCACCCTTTTGTGCGGCGCCCTTGCCAGGAAACAAAGGGGAATGAACAACAAAACCAACAAAACGGAACACCTAATGTGAAGGATAACAAGCTACTAACTGAGAGATAGGAGGTAATAGTATCCACCTCTTTACATACAAATGCGCTGCAACTACGAGTACCTACTACGAGGATGTCGACAACGACGACGACGACGACGACGGACGGTGGTTTTATAAGTTCCTTCCTGCAGTAGTAGCTGCCCCCTCCACAAATGGAATAAAAACATTGAAGGAACTTTTCAGTTTCAGTCTCAGTCTCAGCTACCACCTTCTGGAACCACAAGACCATCACCTAATTTCGCCGACTTCAGCGTACAGGTAGAGAGGCAGTCTGCCAGAACTTGGTATCGCGTCCAATTTGTCTGCCGGACTGGATTTCCCGCAGTTAACCTTTAATTAAGAGAGAGAAACTGCGGCGAGGACTAAAAAAGGACCTACTACCTGCTACCTGCTCCTAGCTACCCCAGTGAACAAAACAAAAAAAAACAAAAGTAAATAATTGTCCTCACCAAAAATTTCAACATCGGCCCCGAGCAGGGCAGGGTGGGGGTCAGGCACTGTGAGATACTGCGATAGCTCCACACACGTCACAGTCACGAGTGTACAGTGACCCAACCCCATCCTCCAGCTGGAGGTAATTTAATTTGCGCAACCGTCATTTAAAACGTGAGTGAACGTATACCATCGATTGGTTTACTGCGCCCCCCGTCAAATCAAGGTAAATGGGCTGCGTGCGTGCCTGGGCGCATTAATGGAGCGGTAACTTCATTTTTAATTATTTGGTGGCTCCTCTCTGTCTCCCAGTTAGTGGTTACCACAGCCAGCAGTCGGGGGGCAGCCAGGATGAAAAGGAGTTTCGGTGTTCGGCCTGCTTCCAATCAATTAGAATTTGGCAATTTGGTTCGATTGAATGTGTGTGAGAGTGCGGAACGCTCCTCCACATACACACCGGAGAAAATTGTTATAATTATTGTTATTGAGCGCCGTGGTTAGGATAGCAATTATTACTCGTGCCTGGCGCTATAATTCATGTGGAAAATTCCAATTTTGAATTTGATGCGAAGGCACGCACGCTGAAATTCAATTTCGCTGGGATATGTGTGTCAACAGTGGATTAGTGGCGGGCAGGACTGCCCTCTTATAGGCCTGCCTCGGTGGTCAGAGTAAATTTGCGTGCACTCCTTCATGAAAAATCTGATCATTCAATTAAATCACCCAGTTTCACATTGCTTATCAATAATCCTGCCGTAGGCGTGTGTGTTTGTATGTATTTGCTGAGTGGATTTCAGGACATGGGCAGCTTTTTGTTTTGCACATTCAGTGGTGTGTCTCTATCAGGAATCAAGTGTCATTTTTATTTTTATTAAGTCGACACATGAACAAGAAGGCTACACTGTGAGTTCGATAAGGAACTGTTTGCCGGAGAGCTTAGAATGAGTTCTCCTTCCTGCAGATCGAATCTATTCACTTTGAGGGGGACACGGTAAGGTACGACTAGTTGGTGTATAGTTTGGAATCTTTGCTGAACTCGGATTTGGTTTTATGCAGAAGTTCTTTGTGACTTCATGGAACTTTGCTGAACTTTTAAAGTTTAATTTAAGTAATTAATTGGTTTGTCCTCGTATCTACTTATAACTTTGCTTTGACATTTGGAGCTATCATTTGCTTGTCAGATTTGACATATGGCTGTGTGTACTTATGGCCGATACTTTTATTGGGTGTCAATTGAACCATGAAATCAAACTTGGAATGAAAAAATCTGTTGTCCCAGTCAGATTGAAATGAATGGATTATGTTGGAATATATACTTTTTGTTGGTTAATTGTTTCAATTGTACGAATTGAGGAAACATATGGGCAGCTAGTGGCTCATAATGTGATTACCATACGCAAAAAAAAGGTGAGCTTTGGTAGCGAACTGTCAGTTATGTCACAGCTGTTTAAATTCAGGAAAGGCAAAATAATTAGTTCCGCTGTTGATGGATGATATCCCGTCAGAATATTTTTTTTTATTTACGTTGGTCTTAATTTTGTTTATTCCAAACAAACGGAACAGGGACCGAAATAAGTATTTATATATTGGTAGTAAAGTAAACGTCATTGGGATGTATATGGTTTGGGTATAGTTGCATGTACTTATAAACATGTGTATGTCAATATTGTTAACGATGTACATATTTGTCTCATGTGAATTGCATCATAATTTCAACCTGCTTTGCCGACGCAAGACGTTGACTGCAGCTAAATATCAAAAAAAGAGAAGAAGACTGTCGGCCACGAGTCCAATGATTTGGGAATCTGCAACGTGTCCCGATAAGAACGGTAGGAAAAGAAATTTATATAAAGCAACAAGGGTGTGAGATATAGTATTAATTCTGGCTTTATTTTGAAGCTTTATTCAGACACATTATTCAAATTGCCGCCTCGGCTTCGCTGCCAGTGCTTCAAGCGGTCGGTCCAATTTTTGATGACTCAGTCCCATATGATAGCGGCCTCGAGCTCGTCCAAACTCGTTGACTTGTTGGCGTAGACTAAGAACTTCACGTAGACCCATAGAAAATAAGTTGCATGATAGCGGCGGCCAATTGATGAACGTGCGTGAGATGACACAGTCACCAAATTTATTCCTTAAGTTTTGATGCTTGGTCGAACTCTTCTGAGTTCTGCCGCTGAGCCAAAAATGGGCCTCGTCCGAGAAAATGATTTTTTGGCCGAAATCCGGATCTCCGGCCAACATTTCAAGCGCCCTAATAGCAAAATCACGGTGTTGCCTATAGTCGTCCGACTACAAAATAAGCCGGGTTGACTCTCTGGGGATGCTCAATTCAACTAATCAGCGCCGAATCGAAATTTCTGAGTCTTCTTCGATACCGGCAGCTACGGCGGCTATGTTTTTTCTTTCTTTTCGCACCAATCTTTGTCTCATTGGTGGCTTAAGGTCCCAAAGAGTGTACTCATGCTCAAAATTTGCCACGGTGCGACGAATTCACGTTGTATATTACAACTCAGCCGGAGTTTCAATAATATTTTTTAATATTTTAATAATTTCACGTACAGTGAGCGTAAAACAATGCGAAATTGAATGGCAAGCATTAGTGAATAGTTTGACAGCTAGATGTACATAGTTGGTAACTTTGACAGCTGCTGAAACATGGCAGTGGGAAAAGGTGTCATTGCTATCTGGTCATCCCATACTTTCTCGTTCTCGACCTTCACTATGTATATTTTTTGAATTTGAATTGATGTGTTGTATTGGAATGATAGGTACAACACTGATTTAAACTCAACCAAACTGTCACACTTAGGCCAATCCTGTAAAAGACCAACGAATTAAAAGTCTAGACTTACCATCTCTTCATCGACTTTGAAGCCGCATACGACAGCATTCATCGTCTTGAGCTCTGCAAGGCAATGTCCGAATTCGGGATTCCGGCATAACTTAACCAGGTGTGCCGCGTGACGCTGGAAAACACGGAATGCAATTTGGGAACAGTTTCTCTGAACTATTCCAAACATGCACCGGATTTCGACAAGGAAGTGGGCTGTGGTTTCTTCTCCTAACACGGACGACAAAATTCTTGATTTACACAACATTGCTTTTGGCAGTTCTGCTAGGTATATGGAGCCGAATTCTGGACTATTAACACGAAATCAGATCTGATTTTGACCACTTTCGAGAGAAAAGTCGTAAAATTTTAGTTTAGACTGTAGGAAGCTAAGGCGTACAAATTTTTAGACCACTTTCTTCGATTTTCGACGAATATAGGGAAGGTGAGCTTACGAACCACGACGACAAAATGTGGTCATTAACAAACTTAATGCCGAAAGGTAACTTCACGGATATATTGAGGATCAATCATTCAGTCAAAAAGAGGGATAAAATGGTTTGTATTACAAGATGGAAAGAGCTGACCAACGTTCGCTGATATACCCATTCTTCACGACACTCTATCTTCGAGAGTCTAGGGTTCACTTTAAGTCTAACTTAAGCTCTTTTCCTATCGTTCCAAGTCCTTGGCCACTACTATTCTTTTCTATCTTCTTGTTTGTACAAAGTCTAAGTGGAGTACTTTAAGAGAGTTATTTGAGATCGTCAAGAAGCTGAGGGGAGCAAGTATGCCACAGTCCTCCTCAATGTAAGTGGACACACCTCTAGATCGGTCGATCTGAGACGTTATTTTGATTGTAGATCCTGCAACGAAAAGTGTTTTCATTTTCACCAAGTTGTCGGAATTTCAAACTTTCTAACTTGGTTTCACATTACCCTACCTTCGCTTAGTTAAAGTAAACCTGGTCCATAAGATCCACATCTATACAACCCAATGGTGCCAACCTTAAAAAAAAATACCGTCATTCGTCGATGTTGAATCGATGAATGCACATTTTTAAGGGGTGGTTGGAGACAAAAGCATCATTTCCATTTGCAGCATGTGGTAGTCTTCAGCAAGGATTTATATCTAGACATTCACTGTATACTCCATAAAAACTTCAAGAGTGACACGCATCCACAGTGAATCTGTAGGCCGACATTTGAAGTCTTCGTGCGGATTGTTAGGTTTTGACATTCAGTTGCCTTAGCTTGTGACGTACTGAATTCGAATTTTTGAGTCCACGGAACAAGGATACGGTCTCCTGCAGAGAATCAAAAAAACAGAAAAACTTTTCCGAACCAATGCAACTCACGGTCTGGTGTTAAATGGCTCCGGGTTATACATCAATCATTTCAGTAATTCTGCACCGCAGCACATACGACTTGTGTGTGTAGCACAAAGAACTTCCTCTTTTTTCCAGAGGATGGATTCATTATGATGCATAGTTGTCTCGCAGAATATTCTCAACCGAGTATATGTACGTTCGAGCACGATGAAAATTTTGATTGTCTTCCTTCCTGATTGGATGGCAGCTTTCAATATCCGGTTGGTGTCAGCAGCACTGGAGACAATACATCGCTGTGAGCGGTTCGATATAATTTCTTAAAACAACAGCAGCCAGCGTATTACCGTCATATCGTTTTAAATGCACCAACCTACGTGTATAGGTAAATGGTTTCCCGGCAATGAAATAACGATTACAAAGGAAGCCATTGAATCACCTCTTTTAGTCATCAGGCAGTGCAGAGTTTCGCACACAATTCGAGCCCACTTATGGGAATTGTTCACAACCGATAATTGCTCCGAATCAGTTGCTGCCAGCAGTTTTGTTCCCACGGGATCTGTTTAATATTGCAGCCAATTTGCTGCAATTATCACTGTCGGAGGACGATTATCTTATTACACCCACGCTAATCCGAGCAGCAGCCAAACCCAGCCAATCCCATGCCGGCGCTAGAGCTATCTCCATCGCAAGGATGCTCATAACCCTCGGTTTGTCAAGCCTCATTAAGTGGGACAATTCGAGAGATAGAGAGAGAGAGTGCGGGCATTCGGATTTCCCATGAACGGAAATTGCGCTTAATTTGTGTTAATTGCCGAACGCATAATACCAATGTAATTTAAATAATATTTGCACACTGGAATGCATTTGCGAAAGAATCTACAGCTGCAAGGTATACCTACCTCCCAGGTGACTTTTTCTGTCATCGAGAGGTTTTCCATCACACATGCGGTCGGAATCCTTAAAATCCAATTCAAATTGAACAGTTGCACTCGGTTGCAGCTATTTGTTTCAATTAATTTCGCTTTAATGTCAGAAGCCGATCCAATCCGCAAAACACACACTCACACACCCATACACACATACGCATACGGACTCGTTTAATTCGAAATCCTGTATTCGACCCCAAAAATGCGCACCCCACACCGCAGAGAACATACGAAAGAGGCAACCACCGACAGCAACATCATGGAATTCTCCTGTTTTGGTGTGCATACTTCGGATACTCGACGAATGCTGCCGTTAAAGCTGCGGCACTTGGCCAAATTGCTACATCATCAATGGCCCGGCGACGTCCTAGTCGTCCAGGACATATCCCGCAACCGTCGTCGCATCAAAGCGACAAAAACAGCCGTCTATTGGAGGCTATCTGCCATGTTTTGTCCGGAGGGGGTTTTGTTGCACTTCAAATGACATTTCTCATTATTTACAGGAGTTGGCCAACTAGAGCAGTCCCATTGAAGATAGCGCCGGTGGTGGTGACGATGGCGACCCCTCATCATTGTGGGATCAAAGCTACGCACAGGCCCAACTGCTGGTCATATAAAAATTAAAGACCATGTATCTCCCACCACCAGTGCCTGTTACCTCAGCCAAACATACGCGCCGGCCGGCGGCCGCTCCACCCCCTTAATCTGAAGGGTAAACATTAAAAAATATGTTTTTAATTAAAATTTCTGGATTACTCAACCATATGGTTTTACATTTACATGTAGAACACATCATATTTATTAAAAACAGCAACATCATTCGTTGGCTTATGGCAAAATGTTAATTTCCCAGGCGCCCTAGACCTCAGCACGTACCCCCTATCTGTGGCGGGCGCATGGGACAAAGTTATCGGCTACAAGGACGAATGCAAATTTATGAATGAAGCACCGCATTCGAAATGATTAATAACAATTTGTATATTTTTTGTCAATAAATTATGATAGTTAAAGTATGTCTGTTTTGATTAACGCACAGTCAGTCCCACAAGAGTGGTGTACACGATGCTAACAACTGAACAGGTGCTCACAGGATAGTTATGATCTGGTATAACACGCGTGATTAAGAGCTCTTCCTGTAAATGAATATATAATATGTATAGCAAAGGATTGGTGCTTGCTTTTCCGACAGGAATGGATGCGACGTAAGCCATCTACATCCCATAAAGCGTTTGTCAAACCACAAAAGAGCATGCAGTGGGCTTAATCAGCCATGTAATCACTTAGCTTTGAGTCCTTTGGAGCATGCACATAGATGTGTGTGTGTATGGTAATTAAATTATGAATTTTATTGGTCCTTTATTTATTCTCAGTTAATTATTTTTATTTCACTAGTTTTGCTTTTTGCTCTGCCTTCATTACTTTCAGTTCTGGGCTTGCAAGTGGTGCCATTCAAAGGAGCTCGTGTTTCACTGAGGAACAGTCTTGAAATTTGTTTTCTCAGTGCAAATAAATAGACGAACTATAATTATGAAAAATACTTAACTACTGGAACCAGTGATGGTAATTGGAAGTTGAAAAGTGGTGGTAGATAGCCAGATAATAAGCGGAAGAAAAGTGGGGGAAAATATAAAGTATTTTAGTGGTAAATACATACATTCCTTCAGAAATGATTAACTTTTTAGTGAAGAGCCAGTAAAAATTCATAGTTTTATAGTTTCAGTCGTGGGAAGTCTGATTTTTTGTCCGTTGTTTGTTTCAATTTGTGTTTCTTACGAAGTATTTGGCTCTACTTCATTTCGTTTTTGTCCGCCACAGAAGGTTTTTCCGAACTCAGTTTCCCACTTACAGAGGAGAGCTTTTAAGGCGGAATATCCAATGATCTGTCTAGACGGTCCAGACACTTTTTCTGCTGGTAACAATCCGAGATATGTATGACACATTTCCTCCTGGTTGATTTTTTAATACAAGTTTATAATGGAGGTAGGACTCGGTCAGTAAGACTCACCTCAATAATTCGTTCATATTTTCCTTCTGTTATTCTTTGGATTTTATCAGTTATTTGTCTAGTAGACACCTTTCTCCAAATTATTGGATGCGTTCTGGATTCTAGGCCTACTTTTTGAGGTAAAGCCTATCAAATGAAACGATAATTTGACTGAAAAAGTAAGTGACAGTGCATGTGTCATACCTCTCACTAATAAATAAAATACTAACCGATCAGCTGATTCTTGACATTTCGCAAACTAACTGGAAAGGTAGAAAGAATTTTCTTACCTTCAAAAACCCGTCCACTACTTCAGAAGGAAATGCCTTACTTTTCAACTCTTGATCTCTAGACGAATTATAAACGTTTGACTACCAAGTGCCTAGAATTCGAAACGCGTCAAATCAGTAAGGGGAAGTACCTACATATGTATTTGTTTTATAGGGGCATTCGTTATTATTGGTGTTTTCTGTAAAAATTCTGTTTTTTTCTTTGTTTTCACAATGCTTCTGCATCTTACTACTGTATCAGTACAGATTGACCTTATTACTTATTGAATTCAGTAACTTTTAGCTTTTTAATTGATTTCAAGAACTTCTGGATGGAAGACGCATCATGACACTCATTTTCTTGAAGACTGTCATAACTCAAAAACTCAATTTTTGAACTTAAGATAGAGAATTATTCACTTTGTCATGCTGTGTACAATCGTGTGTAAACATGCGGAGAGTATGCAAGGTTGTACACCTTTGAAACTTTGAAAACTTTAAAAACGTTTTCTGCAAAATCGCATTGTTTTTTAATTATAACAGTCTTCGATATGTTCGATAGAATTTTGCTCATCCTCCAATTTAATTTTTTAGTAGCAAGGAGTACATAGATACTTAGAGCCTCTAAAGATTTCAATGAATTTATTTTTTTTTTTATTATTTATCTCTATTTCCGGTAGTCTTCCCGGTTTTTTAATAATCTCCAGGCCACCCGAAAATTCTGTAAAATCTTCTGATTTTCAAATTTTTTATTTTTACTTTCTTTTTTTGGAGAAAAAATTACACTGAAACTGAATTCTTTAATGTATGAAGGAACTTTTTTTAAACATCTGTATATTTTCGAGTATACTTCGAAATAGTTGACTGGTTGGTGAAAAAGTACTATAAAGTAATGACGGTTTTCTTATTTACCCGGTTTTTCCTTATTCTCTTCGATATTTTCCTGAAATTTCCCTATTTGTTGAGAAACATTTCTGGCAGCTCTGGGTGGAGTTCTTGATCCTAATATTTTTCTAAAGTCTCAGAGAGGCATAAGAGCATTTGATAATTTGTCCACTTTTTGAGGGCGTTTTCATAAAAAAAGAAAGAATTTCGGTTGTTTGCATGTAGCGTCCTCAAACATTGAAGGTCATTGTCGTCAAAGACCCATAAGTTTCAAAAGTCAAATAGTCGTGCCCCCGGGCTTTTTTTTAACGTATTAGTTGCTGGCCGCAATGAAATTAGTTTGCTTTTCAACTACAAAATCTTTTTACAAAAATTCAATTGGTTCATGAACTTCTCAGACTTAATTTTTTCCACCCAATTTTGGGTAACAGCGATTGTCTAAACATCAGATAAATATTCAGCCAATTTCAATAAATCTGAAAATCTGAAGTATAATGTGTCACCTCCTACCTTTCCCCTCTCTTGTGAAAATCAAAAAAAAATCCAGTCCGTGAGTCTTGTGTGAACAGTGTCAAACAAACTTGTTCCGAAATGTCAAAGTTGTAATGTATTTCCATTTTTGACAGTTCTTACTACGGCCACATCCACATTATTGTGTTACGGCAATAAAAATCAATGTAGCTTTCTTTTCTGTCCGTCATAACCTTTGCTTTGCACAACCGAGTGTGTTGTGCTGGTTTTCATTAGTGGATTTTTGGATTAAAAACAACCAATCCGATTTTTTACTACACCACTGTGGACGAGCACTGCTACTTCACTGACCAAGTTACTCCAAATTTGTACTACATACATATATACGAGTATGTATATACATCGACTTCATTTGGTGCAGCGGCGGTTTAATATTGTATTCGGACAGTTAATTAACTCGTACCGAAATATGTTTTTATTATTTCACCTGTTTTTTCGGCTATAAGGCTTATGAAGGAGATTCTATATAAAACTTTGATCATTCTATTCCTACCTTCTTTATGGCGTTGAAGCATCGATAGTCCGCAAGCGGATGACGATATCCTCTTTCGTTGACAAAAAAAAACTTCTGCGTAAGTTATTCGGTTCCGTCTTCGATCTTTTGAGGACGAAATTCTACAACGAATCCTACGAACTGTACAACAGTATCAAGCTGGTTGAAAAACTGTGACATGTAGAGGGACACCAGCGTTCTGACTATCAGATTCTTCGAATGAAATCCGGAGGGACAATCCAGTAGAGCAAGATTTCGCTTTAAGAGACGCTTACAGGTAGAAGGGGCTTCAGCGGCTTGTTGTTACACCACCTCAGTAAAGAAGTAAGCAAAAAGGAGTTCCTGATAGGGCTGCGAACTTTTTGAAGTGATTTATAAAGTTTAGTGCTTAACGCCCTGACTCAAGTGATTAGTGCGTTGGATTACGGTTTAAAGTTTCAGGCACAGACAACACCTAAAACTTCTTTCATGGCAGCACTAATCGTGAACATCTGACAACCATTCAAGATTAGAAGAGATGGAACTTGGTCCTAAAGCCGAAAAAAATACAAATTTTTGGCTCAACAATTCTATGAGAGCCAGGCCCTAGCTTCTCAAAACCATTCGTGTCGTGCGTGTCATATTCTTTATACGAATGGAAGGGGCCTACTGCTTAATATCATGTCTGAAGGGCAATTTGTTATTTGAGAAGTTTTTTCATGACAGTTATACTCTCGGATGTTTGTCAAACGCTCGCGAGAGATGGGGCCATGAAAAGAAGTTTTACTTGTTTTAGACGGAATTCGAAATTCGAACCCCTTGTTCCGTAGATCAACCCACTAACCACTTGTGCCACAGCGCCCACTGAACTATAGAAGGTCCCCCAAATTAATTGATTTTCTGACCACAAACATTTGTACATTGAGCTTAAACTTCAAGCCCTGAGTCTGTAGAGTGTTGTCAAAGTTCAAGTTACTCCTTTACCCCAATATCGTTGCTTTTATTCTAAGTGTTGACAACTTTTTCTGCTGTGACTCTTAGACCTCATAACAATGCCACATTTCATGCCTGGACTTAGTCAGAGGATATGTGCCCCTCCTTCCCAAATATCACTCCAATTGATTGATTAGAAAGGCGATATCAAGCGATGTGTAAAAAAAGATGAAGGTATCTACAAAGTCATATCGACAGACCAGGAATCATCGGGTCCTATTGTATATCTGTATCGAATAAAAATTCGTGTTCGTTAGCTCATACAAACATCAAATACACACATGTACACACTGTGTGCAAAAAAGCTGTCCCTTAAATGAATAGCAAATCCCAACCTATCCAACAGACCCTCAGGCGTTTGAATCTTTTACGTGAACCGACTGGTTAAGTTGAGGTGCATTGAATCTGACTTTTGATTGACACAACCCCTCCCAGGCCTGCTTATTAAAAATAATAAACTAGTTTTTATGCTCACCCTAACCCTCTTCAAGTGTACATATTGCCAACAATAATTTTTGTTTAAATTAATAGAGTCAGAGACAGGACACAGGACCTACACCTAAATCAATGTACAAAATGGTTCGCCTACAACAAGCTGAGGTGAGCCAGGATCTTTTCGCACATACATACATACAAACATCCAAACATACATATTCATTGTAACAAATGAAAAGTTTTAAGCAATAATTTTACTTTTGAAACAGGAACCATGTTGGGTGGGCATTTTTATGCCAAAAGGGTTCACATAAAACAAAGGTTGTCGCAAGGATTTCATTTCACTTCAGTTCACCAATGGAACCAATGGAACCAATGGAACTATGCCAAAGGACAGCCATATTATTTGTGATTACATCGAAGTTGTAGTTCCCATCAGATATTCACAAAAACCAATGACGCAGATAAACTGGACCTTTTTCTATTAAAGGCGAGTAACAAAGATTGTCGCCAGCAACACGGGGATTGACTTTTTATGTGCTGAACTTTTGAATAGGCCAGCCTTAGGGGACCATCAATCGGATTTCAATTTATCATCGTACATGTGGGACAAGGGTAAATTAGACTGTGTACCCGCACACCTACACAACACCTAGTATGGCTGTTTCAGTTTATCGAATCTTACGCATTATTGGCCTGCGAACGTGATCCTTTCCAAATTATCCTGTGTGCGGGGCATCATCGCATCAATCTTGTGGTATTAGGCTTGTTCCTGATGATAGCGCAACACCATAACCCTGAAAAGAAAAAAAATTGGGATCACGGCGTAAGTGGAAATGCTAAAAAGGTGCCCCTCCACTGAGAAAGAAACTTGTCTAGCAATAAAATAAGAACATGAATAATGCCCGCCAAATGAGAAATGTATCTGAAATGCGAAACGGAGAAACACAAATAAAAACAACCATCAGAGTGGGGGCCACAACAACTTCAACTCACAGCCCACAGGTAAAAGATATTGCCCTACACTTCCACAGCGTGAATACCATTACCAGTGCTAGTAGCAAGCAAGGAAGCCATCTAAGTGCATATTTCACAATTTTTTTTCCTCCAGTCTCACTCATTCAAGTCTCAATACATGCATCCACATCCACTAACCACTCAGCCAGTACAGAGAGCTACACAAACTCTAGAATCAAAAGGCATACACCATCAATTCGTCTGACAAAAGAGAGAGAGAAAGAGGACAAAGAAAGAGAAAAAAAAATGCATTTTCTCCTGGTTTTCCTTCAAAGGATGACAAATGTACGCCTCCTCTCCGGAGGATGGTATTTGATCTACGTGCACTTCGCCAGTATGTCAAACGAGGGCATCTAGCGCCATCGCCTCATCAATCTATCAATCAGCTCTCATCACCTCTGAGAGTTATGGCCAGTTGGAGCGTTGATAGATAGCCAAGGGACAATGGTGACAGACAAAAAATTTCAAACTATGCACGTACTACACACGACGACGCACTTGAGCGCTATTCACTGTCTTTGGTACTCATACGACCCCCCTCCGTACCTGTCCATCTCAGATAACGAGATTGCACTCGTTACGTTACGGATAGGTAGACTCTGGCTTTCTGATAGATGAACGAGCTAGTTACCTATTGGCTTCACTCTCGCGTAGACACACATCGGGTGGAACGGCGTACTCAAAGTTTACTTCCGGGGATTAGAGGGTTCGCGGGTGCCAGTTTAGTGATTTTTACATAATTGGATTAGTTGGTCATCCACTATGACGCTGGGACACGAGGATCAACACTCGCTGATTGCGAAGGGTTCTGCAGAAAGTTTAAATGTGAGTTGTGTGTGGTGTGTAGTGTGTGGTAGGGAGTGTGAAGCCCCAAAAAGCCTCAGGTCCAACCCATACGAATTATCTTAAATAAACCACCAGCACCTCCGCCCGTCAGATATGACGACTCCGGGTAAATAATTCCTTTTGATCTCAAAAAGATTAAATACTTCAAATCCAGTGTGTGGATGTGAGACCTTGATAAGATAACGCAAGAAAAGAATTCGTTGTGCGCAGACGATTATCGCGGTGAATGTGGTTGGCACAGCTTCCCCATGTATCTAGGTGTCTCGGGTTTCACGAGAAAGGCGATTAGACTTGAGGTTTTTATGGACTTAACTTCCATATACTAAGGTTGTATCTGTGAGTTGATTTCGTGTTGCAATAAGTAATAACACCCTATGATTTATGAACACGTCGTGGGGTTCAAGGGATGCCAAATGATGTGTGGAGCACTTAAGTTATCTTTATCCATCCATCTGGAATGTCTATTTGCTTGATGGTACCATTCTTTTACTGCAAAGGTGTGTAGATTTCAAGCCATCTTATTGATAATCAATTGAGACCTCTGTTATATAGATACGCCTTCATAAAGTCATAACGTCTTGGAACCAAGAATTGGACAAATACAAATATTTGGCGCAACAGGTCTATGGAACCCACGGCCTAGCAACCATTTGCGTTGTGCGTATTATAATCTTTACACGAATGGAAGGGGCCTACTGTTTAATGCCGCATCCGAAGGGCGATTTGTTATTTGAGAAGCTTTTCCCGGCAGTTATACTCTCGGATGTTTGTCAGACGCTCGCGAGAGGTGTCTTCAATAAGCGGTACTGATTACTTGAGGAATGACCTTATAACAAGTAATCCCAAACTATAGACATACGCGGAAGATACTAAATGTAATCAAATATGCATGTAGGTTAGGTTAGGCTAGTCAGATACCGCCAGCACATCAATAGTAGGACCAATAATGCCTGCTTGTGAAACCAATTCGAACTTCAAATGAAGCGTAGTAGACTCTTAGTGTCGATGTTAATAAGACCACTAAGTTCATTGAAGAAAATGGCTTCTAAGTGAAGTTTTCTTTTGTGGGATAGAGCAGGGCAGATCCCTCCTCCTCTTCATCTCTGCAACTTCTGCAAAAATTGTTCAAATGCACACCAAGTCTAGTTTCGAGCTTCCTATTAGACAATGTCCAGACACGTTATTACACTTGTCTACCTTGGATTTGATCTTTCAAAAACATCATCGATTTATCTTCTAGGAACACTTTCTCCTCGCAGAATGTCCTAGGAGGACTGGTTGCCTTAAAATGTTGTCAAACTTTAACTTCGGAAAAATGGAGGAGTGCCCAAAGTCGTGTAAGATCCTTTGTTTAACATTTGTTTCTACTACTGATTAACAACTGTGACCGTTCCCTTTAGCAGCGTCATTTCACACAGCGTCCTTGGACATTTGATTTCACCTACTTGTAGTAAACAATTAGTAGCTGGGTAACGCTGACATCAATAGCATCCAGTAGTCCTGCTGGTTTGTGTGGTTCTACGTCTTTATTTACATTCATGTGGTACCGCAATGGATATTTACTACTCTAAAAGAGTAGCTTCCAGTTCCTCAATTCCCCGGACCGAAGCGCGAAATTAACTATTCACCGAGTTCTTCTCGCAATAAAGTCATGGTTCACGAGCTGTGTGGTAAATGTCCTGGATATCACGGGCTTCATTTGAGGCAGCAAAAAACGCGCGCCGTTGAGAGTTACGTTCTGGCCTTCCTTGTTTTTTAAAGAAATAAGGCCCGATGATACCACCAAGCCAAAAACCAACCCAAACTGTTGTTTCGTCAGGATGTAAGGGCAGCTCTTCAATCTCTTCGGCTTGCTTTCAGCCCAAATATGACAGTTTTCTTATACACGTACTGATTAAGCTAGAAAAGTGCCTCATCGCTGAACAAAATTTTTCTCGTAACCAGTGGTTTTCTTCTTCTTCTTTTAAGAGTCCATATACTTTTATGGTCGGTAAGGTCAGCCTTCTTCAATTCTTGCACGAGTTGAAACCAAGAGCATTACGTGAAATACGCCAAGTTGTCGCATATAACAAACGAAACCCAATATTTAGTCGCCTATAGTTTAGCATTGAAAATTGGATTTCCCACCGTTCGATGGTATAGCATTCAGTAGGTCGATTATGTGGATCGTAAGTTGCTCCAAGTGCGCGAAACACATTTCTCGTAGAACGCTGATTCTTGTTACACAGCGTAAAAAATTGTAAAAGCTGTGCCGGGTTAAGTCAAAGTAAGAAACGTCAAACAATACTAAACAAAAAAACCATGACAGGTTAACACGACTCACGCATCATCTGTCAAAAAATCCATAGAGAACCAAGCACCACTAAATGAATCACCCTTTCGCACCAGATCTCGTAAGCAAGGCATATTTTATTTTGGATCTTATTCCATAATACAACATAACCCCAAATTGAAAAAATTAAAAAATAACCGACATTTTTCCTTATTGTTAGATTTTGTGTCTATTTTAGGTGCTTATTTCATGGGGCTTGATATCTTACAGCCCATATGAAGCAGGTTATCCTCAATGCTTTTTACTTATTCTCTTCAGGAAAGGGGAGGCCCTTACCTTTTTTTTAGAGAACAATGGCAAATTAGTGAAGAAGACACTCACTGCTAGAGTCCCTTTCGGTTTTTTGTTTGAAAAGCTAATAATATCCTTGACATGTCGTTGTCAAGTTGGGAGTCCCAATGTGTGAGTTTTTCGTTTTGTTCCAAGTGATTTAGCTCGATCTGGCTAATAGGAAAACCACAGCAGGGTTCGGGGCCAGTAAATGGAGACTAGGCATTGGAGCTGACAATTTTGCCCAGGATGCCTACGTAGAAAGAGTATTCCAATAACGCAGACAGTCTCTCCTATCCCTATGTACATTTTTGAACCAGTATTAGATCGGAACTAATCTGAAAACATTGTAAAATTAAGCAGACCACAGACCACAAAAGAATACCACATACTCTCTGGTCATTGCATTTGTAGCAGGCACCCTACGGGATTAGGATAACACGAATGTATGCAGGTGCTCCAATGACCTATGTACATGTCTCAAAGGCTATTATTCATCTACAGTAAAGTACTACTTAAATATCTTAGGAAGAACAGATCAAAAAGTAAATGATTTGAATTCCTTACCGTAAGGCTTCTCAAGACTTCACTATGTATACATATGCGAGTATACAAGACAATGTGTGTTTATATTCCAATTGACATTTAGGTGAAGGTATGCACAGAGATATTTGACGTGGTCTGGGATTTCCAAAAACATACCTCCAAGCTTGTATTTTCATGTCCCATTGGTGACCTTTTCCTTGAAAAACCCACCATTATGGCATAGTCTTGGGCTTACAAATATAGCCTTAAATTGGCTTTATTTAGATTCTTTTGCAACTAAAAGAACCCTTCAAGAATAGATCAAAGACTTGTGATTCGTATACCTATACAAAGACTGTTCATGCGACGTTAGCCCCGTTTATATGCATCTGTACCTAAAAGCAAGAATAACCCATACATGGTATAGCTATATTGAAAAGCTTAAATCCACAAAATTTCCTTACAAGCGCATTGTGTTCCTTAATCTCCCAGCATTTGTGCAATTAAACGTTACACCTCCAGTGTTTCTTCGATTGAAACATCCTTTCGTCCTCCCTGCAACAGTTACAATTGATTGAAAAAAATCAGAGCACATTTCTGCTTGAGATACGTAATCTGAAATCTCTGCAACTCAATGTACGTAGCCCCCTCCTTCGCAGCATAAAGATCACGGCTCCAGATGCATGCCAGCGCAACGATGCGGTAATAATAATCACACATCATGACACAGCGATAAATACGATGAGCGAGAGCGATACCTCGACGAGTGCAGCAGAACCAGAATCCAAGCAGAGCCACAGGGAGAGAGAGGAGAATTTTGAAATTCGATCTGATTTCTAATAATAACAGCAAATCGAATGGGTGTGCTCCAACAGAGTATCTGCCAGTGATTGGGACGAGATGGGATGGGTGTCATAAAGGTAGAAGATACAAATCTATCTCTAACAGTACGACCGACCGAGCGACGTGTATAGAACTTGTATAGGGGAAACGAAACTGAGGATACCAGGTTACATTAGTGCCAGATATTTACGTGTATAAGACGTCATCTCTCATGGGTAGCCGAGCGCAGGGGTTGAGCTGGCGAAAAGCTTTTCAAATACCTAAAATAAAACATTTCCCTTCATGTTCACACACCGACACCGACATCGACGTCGACAACGATATCGTCGTCTACTCATTTTGCTCTCCCATTTTTTTTATAATCCTATTAAAGTTCTAATAACGTTTTATTTTCGTATGTCCCTTGAATTCCCATCCACCCATCGACCTTCTGACTGTGTATCCTTGGATGTTCGCGATATTTTCCAATTAAAATATTTTTCTTTCAACTTTTCCGCTGCCTCCTAAGAGGTTTTGTTTTGTAAGTTGCCCCTCGTCCTTTTCCGCCGACGCTGCCGCCGCTGCCTCGCCACGAACAATCTGTGGAAATCCTCATTTTCTTCAAGTTTATCCAGACGGTCGCCTCTAAGTGAAATTTTCGCTATAAAAATCCTCCCAAGTGTAAGTGTGAAAATCCGCCTCGAATCCTCAGAGTTGCCCTCTGGAGTGTATCCACCCCTTTTTCGGTGGAAATTTTTGACCTCGATGATCCCACAGTCGATGGAAATGCCAATGTTTTGCCAAGATGATGTGTCCTTGTTTTCTTCCTTTTTTTTGTTGCTTGCTTGCGCTCTTGTGTTGGGAGATGGAAATGCGAGTAGGTCGTGCGATTGTGGTGAAATTGTTTACGCTAAGCAATTCTGTGTTGCTGTTCCAAGAAGTAAACAAGGGGTAGATAAGAGATTCCCTCCCAATTTGGTTTGCTCTGTGGAAGCAGAGTTTCAACCCTACCCAGCTTGTTGATTAAGTTATTGACCTGTCGATTGGGGGATAGCGTGGCGCTCGAAATAAACCCAAAGTTCTCGGTTGAGTATTATTATTATTTTTTGTTTTTTTTACTTCAGCGTTCCTCGCTTCATTCCCTTCAGTTCACTGCGAAGTGTGCAGAAAATGGGACATGCAACATTTTCGGTTATTAAAAGAAATAAAAGGAAATGACCAGCGCAAAGGAACTGCTGACTCCGGAGCCGAGGGAATGAGATATGATAATCGCTTTAATATTGAAAAAAGGCACGGTGGAGCCAGATGGCCAAAAAGATGACCAGATGGGGGTTGGGATTTTAATTTTGTGATAATTTTGAGAGATTTTAGGGATTAATCCTTGGGTCGGCAGTAGACGAGGGACGGGTATTGGACTAGGGGAGGAAAAATGTTAGTCAAATTGGGATAGAGGTTTGTGGAACTTAAACATTTAGTTAGAAGAGAGCTTCAAGGTTGTTTCGTTTAACTGAAGGGGGTTTTGGTTAAGGGTTTGATTTGGTTTATAACCGCGTGGATGAATGAACGTACATCTCGGGGATGAAGGGATGTGGGCAAATTATCCAGACCCCCAAAGGCATTAGGCGGAATTTTGTATAAGCTCGTAAGTAATTCCAAGATTCCGTCAATAATTAGAGCTTTTACGATGGAGTTGGCACTCGGTTAAGATCTTCCTGGATTTTGGTTTCATAAGGGAATAAACTGATCGTACGGTGATGGACGGGCGACCGGGCGACTGTGAGGAGATTTTACGTTGAACAGCTGCAATTGCAACGAACCAGCATCAAGTGCTGAAGACCAATGGCATCGATGCCAAGAAGCCATCATCACCCCGGAACTGCAAATTGAAAGCCGCCATCTATTTATCGATTTCAAGGCCGGTTATGACAGAATTTATAGGACCGAGTCATGTCTACTTTTGGCATCACTGCCAAACTCGTTAAATTATGCAGAATGACGATGGAGAATGCTCGCTGCTCCATAAAGGTCGGAAACAATCTCACCGAAGACTTTGAATGTAAATTTTTGTCATTTTGTCATTGTGCTGAAGTTGCAAGTCAGTAATACAGGCACAATTTTCCAAAACTTTGTGGAATTACTTACATAAACAGATGACGTTGACTAATTGACAGAACGCAGTGAATTGTCAGTGTGTATATACTGTCAACAAGACAGCACACAGAACAGAAGACAACATCGATGAATCGGACAGAAAGACAGTTAAAACTCTGACACATCACATCAGAAATGAAACAAAGAGTTACATTTGCCAATTCGCTGTTTGAAGGCAATTAAGTACCAAAACGTTGACAAGAAATACCAAAGAGACTCTATGTTTGTAAGACCCTCATTATCGCAGTCCTGTATAGACGGTAACAAGGACGGACGAAGATATCCTTGTTCGTTTTGACCGCAAAATTCATTAGAAGATATTTGGTCCTGTGTGCTTTGACGGACCTGATCAGACAATCAGTTCTAACACGTAGAACAATTGGACTTCAACGCTCCGCCCCAAAGAGTCTTTGATTCGAACCTAGTGATACAACGCAGTCGTGGAAGACTTCGTCTGAGGTGGCGCCCATAAGTGGAAGGCGACCTGAACGAACTTGGAGTGCGGACTTCGAGGCATTTACCCAAACTCCATTCTAACTCGAGAAGCTCAGGTCGACCTCGAACCACCTAAGTAAGCAGGTACCGTGAAACGTCGAATGCGTGGGTAACAAGGATATCACAAATAAAAGATCAAGTTTGACAAATACTAAAAAGTGTGCTTTTAGAGTTGTAATCTTCCACGAGTTATCGGCTCGCCAGGAATATTTTGCGACTGATGAGTCTTTGAATACATTCCCAGAAAGTTCTCCAGAACCTTTGTACAAATTAGGATGGGATCTGTAGATTTTCTGTGTCTCGTTCTGTGATCTTTGAGCTCCAGCGTACATGCAGATCTGTTCGTGCGCAATTTGTTTACGGTTAAGATTTAACAAGTTGTCTGACTTCAATAATTCGATTATACGCCATGCGGCGTCGTCTTTTTGAAACCACTTATGTCCCATGTATTTGGCTTTAATTTAGCTAAAAAATAATCAGTCAACATGGTACGGTAGCGATCCTCTGAAGTGTCATTGAAATAAAAGACAATGGCTTCTTCAACTGTCCATTCCTGTAGATGCAATGACAGGGATTGGTGACTTGCTCAAATATGACACCAATGTCATTTTATTTCACAAATGTCAGACTGAGATTTAACACTGAGAACTTTGATAAAAACAAACTGGATAGCGTTGTTGAAACGCGTGCTCTTCTACGATCCATAGGTGATGACGTCAAACAAACCTCAACTAACTTCATAACTGAAAACTTCCTTTACAAGGCTGGGACGACGAAAAGGAAAACCATTCAGAAAGAGCAGTTGTTCGCTGAAACAGTCTTAGTTGAGCGAGAGACTGTCCATTATTATTTAAAAACTTGAGATACCTTTTCAAATACAAATATTCACTTTTCTGTTTCATAGAGCGGCCTAATACCAGCAGAACAAGCTTTCATTAATCAAGGACAGGGTAAAAACTATGGCACAGTAACTTCCACGAATAGGCCGACTGAGAATCTCACATACTCCTGGTACAATTTGGATGTCTTTGGAGCAGTCCATCAGCCCGGATCGGGCTTTAAATACTTAGCTAACCGAGTCAAGGGAATATTTTGCAACGAACGACATATCCCCGCACCGCGGAAGCATCTCCTGAAAAATGGTAAGTCTTCCCCTTGTAAAATAAAAAAAAATCTAAACATAGATTTCACTTTTCAGTTTCCGGGATCGCTTATCCCGGTGAGCTTCTTGCAGTTCTTGGAAGCTCTGGAGCTGGAAAGACCACTCTCCTCAATGCCTTGGCTTTCCGCTCATCAGCCGGTGTTCAAGTATCACCGTCGAGCACGCGAATGCTCAATGGATATGCTGTGGATGCTACCGAGATGCAAGCACGTTGTGCCTACGTTCAGCAGGACGATCTCTTTATAGGCTCGTTGACAGCTAGAGAGCACTTAGTATTCCAAGCAATGCTACGGATGCCACGGAATACTCCATATCGGCAGAAAATCCAGCGAGTTGAACAGGTTATTCAAGACCTATCACTGGGCAAGTGTCAACACACAATCATTGGAGTTCCAGGCAGGGTTAAAGGCCTTTCAGGAGGTGAGAGAAAGCGATTAGCCTTTGCATCTGAAGCCTTGACAGATCCACCATTACTTCTGTGCGATGAACCAACGTCTGGTTTGGATTCATTCATGGCGCACAGTGTGGTCCAGGTGCTGAAGAAACTTTCACAAAAGGGAAAAACCGTCATTCTCACCATACATCAGCCTTCTTCAGAGCTGTTTGAATTGTTTGACAAAATTCTTCTCATGGCAGAGGGTCGAGTGGCGTTCCTTGGAACACCTAATGAAGCTGCTGACTTCTTCGCATAGTAAGGGATATGCTTAAGCCCTTGCGAAAACTAACCAAGTTGTCTTTCTAGTCTTGGAGCACAGTGTCCTACAAATTACAACCCTGCGGACTTCTATGTCCAAGTTCTGGCTGTTGTACCGGGTAAAGAGCAGGACTCGAAGGAGCGGATCGCAAAAATCTGCGACAATTTTGCCGTCGGAAGGTATGTAGATACATGTCTTATGTTCTGACTAAGCAGAGACATCCTTTCCTTTAGAGTATCCCGGGAAATGGAGCAGACTTTTCAGAAAATGGCAGTGAAGGCCAACGGCTTTCCAATCAACGATGAGTCGAACAATCCTTATAATGCAACATGGTTCACCCAATTTCGTGCGATTCTCTGGAGGTCCTGGTTGACTGTGTTAAAGGAACCTTTGTTGGTTAAAGTTCGCCTCATTCAGACGACTGTGAGTTCTAGATCGATGCTTGTGTCTATGTTTGTGGTTTCTATTTTATTTTCTTCCAGATGGTTGCTGTGCTGATTGGTCTCATATTTTTGGGACAACAGTTGACACAAGATGGCGTTATGAACATAAATGGAGCTATTTTCCTCTTTCTAACCAATATGACCTTTCAGAATGTGTTTGCCACCATAAATGTGAGTACATCCTTTCCATGAATAGTGAATACAGCGTTAACTTTGTTTACTTCCAGGTCTTCACATCAGAATTGCCGGTCTTTATGAGAGAGACTCGGAGTCGTTTATACGGGTGCGACACATATTTCTTGGGGAAAAGTCTAGCCGAGCTGCCCCTGTTCCTAACAGTGCCCTTTGTGTTTACTTCCATTGCTTATCCACTGATTGGCTTGCGAGCTGGATTAAACCATTATCTCGTGGCATTAGCTATTGTCACCTTGATTGCTAATGTCTCTACTTCCTTCGGGTATTTGATTTCCTGTGCAAGTTCCTCCACATCGATGGCGCTTTCGGTGGGATCTCCTGTTATTATTCCTTTCCTATTGTTCGGTGGATTCTTTTTGAATTCAGGATCAGTTCCGGTCTACTTTAAGTGGCTTTCATATCTGTCATGGTTTCGTTATGGCAACGAAGGGCTTCTCATCAATCAATGGTCAGATGTACAGGCGGGAGAAATATCGTGTACCAAGTCGAATACTACTTGTCCCAGTTCGGGACGGGTGATACTGGAGACATTAAACTTCTCGGAAACCGATCTCCCATTCGACTTTCTTGGATTGATTCTACTGATCTTGGGATTCAGAATAACTGCCTACCTGGCATTAGTCATAAGAACGAAACGCAAAGAGTAATAGCTGTTACAGAAGTCATAGATAATTATTACAACACTTACTATTCAATGTATATTTTGCTACTGAAAATTATTAATAAAAAAACATATTTTTTAAATGCGATTTGCTGCTACAGAGTACAAAAACTTCCTTAAAGAAATCGCACAAACTGAATGAGCCCGATTAAAGGGGCTCGTTGTATCCGCTACCTTGGAGTATGTCACGGAGAGGAGAGTCCCATCAAATCCGTCATTTATGGTGACAGTTTCTTAATTCTAAATGTTTTCAATTGGTTGTCAACGGATACATCGGGTATCTGACGTATACGTATACGTATACGTTACTAACGGGTGTCCTTTTGTATCAGGCGTATAGGCGACAGTGTCATCATTCTATACAAGCGAATGAGTTTGGCAATTGTCGATTTACCTAAACACTGCTGGTAATCCCCATCAGTTCGTCGACATATAGTTGCAAAAGCTTTAGTATTATACCAGACAAAGTTTTTTAAGTGATGTGCAGGAGGCTCATTCATCTGTTAATGTTGCTGGTGAGGTGGTGTCCTTTCTTATGCATTTCTTTCCATTTACATCATGTTCTGTTAAAAACTCTAAAACGAATTTTGAAGTGAAAAACTACGATCGAATATCTTTGACAGATAGTACATAGTGGGTCTGTTCGCTTCACCGAACATTTTTGCAAATCCAAGTCCATCTCCGTATCCTAACTTACGCACTCTTAGACTCTGCTGTACAAGCAAGTTCCTTTCAATTGCTCTCAGGATTCATTTATAAATTCCGCTGTCATAATTTGGATTGAAAAATCCCACACCAGTTGACGAAAAAGTAACTTTTTCATCCTATTTTCCCTCACCTGCTTCTACTCGTATCCGCACTATTAATAGACAGAACCGTACATCTGTTAGAATTATTTAGATCTGATTGTATCTTATGCTGATTGAACGATAGATTCCTTCGCTTACCATAAAGAACCTTAAATCGTAAATTGTACAGAGGTACACCTACAAGGAACTCAGACGTCACATATGACCTTGCCACAACGAGTGCACCCCCTCTTGTCTGCTTCTACCAACCTAAGTTTGTTAAGCAAATCTTTCTTCCTACACAATGCGAATACTAACCAGCATCCACGTCGTTTACACAATTTGTACTTGACGCTACGTGCAACTGTCAAATTTGTAGCCCCAACTTCTATTGATTTTATCCGAACCACTGTTCACTAAATCCCTTGGAACACGATGTGTTCCAGAATAAAATCTTTTAAATAAACCGTCTGCACAATTTAATAAGATTTTATCATTTTCCTTGTAAATCCTCAATTTGAATATTTTACTTTTCAATTTGAACAGACAGTAAACAATCTCACCTCGTGCCATTCAGACAGCAACGATTTTGCGCAGTTTGAACACACCCACTCGGATGTTTTTTTCATTTCACCACACTACTGCGCACGCCAGTTAACTGTCAACGCCGAAGTGTCATCGGGTGACATTTCAACACACAAGCCAAAACGTAAATTTTTATAAGGCAGGTGTTTCGTGGATTCCAAGTGCGTGTACTCTCCCCTCCTGCCAGCCGGTCAACGTTTACGTTAAAGAAAAAAAATTTACTTTCCATACCAAGGTACACGTTTATTATAAAACAAAAGCATTCCGCTTGGCACTGATAAAGCGCCTCGCGATTAGAGTATCTCACCTGAAACCAATCGAATCGAAACCCTATTTCAGTCGGAGTGAGTGAACGGTACATCGTCGATTTTCACAGTGGAAAAGTGTGTTTGGAATCGAGCTGACCTGAAAGCGTGCTGCGTCACAGAAGTATCCTCAAGTAGTTTAATTCTTTTTCGCTTAATTTCGCGTTGTTCTGTCGTTTTTTTGTTGCCTTTTATGACGCAACAATACGGTTGTTAGACGGTCAAGACGACCCTCAAATCTATGTTTGTGTAAAAAAGTTGTAAGAAACTCGTGAAAAAATGAATTTCGATACATTAGTCCAGGAGTGGGAGGAACTCAATGCCGAGTACGGTGAACTTGAGGTGAGTTCGGACGTGAAGGTCGTCGTCTGTCTTGTATGAGGACTTATTGTTCCCTTTCTAGGAGTGCAACCGCAAGTATGTCGACCTACTGGACAAACTACAGAGCCACCAGCAGAAATGCTTCAACGAAATCAAACATCAGCGCTACCGAATGGGCCAAATATCGGCGTCTTTAAGACAGTAAGTAGAACAAACATAATAAAATAATAATTTGGGTGGCATTACCTCGAACGGCCAAAGTCTACACTATGTTACCCTGCACATGTCTTTCACACTATCTGCGTGTCGAAGTTTGTACTTTTGGTTGTCTAATCAGTCGGTATGTCCTACTATCTTTGCCTGCACAAGTGTAGCAATAACATTCTGGAGTTTATGGCAATCAATTAGCTGCAGAAAATAATAAATTAGGCGTGATAAATGTAGTGCCGCGCAACAGTTTTTATCAGTTTTCGATAAAACCATTTATAGAACGGGTACACAACCATGAGACACGGTCAAGAGTCGCTGCGGCCTTTGAAACCTAAATTATGTAATTCCACCGATGATGGAACGAAATTTTTCGGATATAATGACATGCAACTTTCTTTTTCAGTTGTATAACTACTATTGGTTGCAAACAATAATAATAATCAAACGAGAGTTGTGCAAGCATAGCCTGCGGTCACTACGTATAATGAATTCAGCTTATCAGTGTAGTTTTAGCTTGCAAATTTGGCATTGTAATTGCAACCTCGCTATGCAGTTGTGTAGGTATGTTTTAATGGAATAGCGTTTGTTTTTGTTATTGTATAAACAAAAACAGAGAACCATGTCGGAACAAGCAACAGATATGTCAACAAAGCGGTGTTAATTTTTGCTGCCTAAAAGCAAATAGCTACACTGATGCTAAAAAGTTTCGCATCATTCTTGCGAATTCGGTAGCGATACTCAGGAAATGGAATAATGTGCTTCTCTGCGGTTTCTAACCACTTGTCAGCGATCGTAAAAATGTTTTAATACTTTTTCAATGTTCAACACACTGCTGCAAACCAATTTAAGTCGTTAAAAAACATCATCAAAGCGATATGTATGTACGTGTGTATGTAAGATCACTCACATCGTGTCGATCTATCGTTTTGATTAGATTTGGAGGGTTTGAGTATAAAAATAAATTGAGGAGCGTTTTTATCTAGATTCAGTGGCATTGCAAGTACTCATTTTGTTATTTAAACTGCACGCCACGACAAAATAAACATGAATCATTCGAAGAGGATTTTTACCACAAATAGCTCGATAAATATCGTTGATGGCGGTATATCCATAATTTTACAAACGAATGTGCAAACAAGCGACTAAATAGTCAGCCGATGAATATTTTTTTTGTTTTTATTTCTGTAGACTTAATGTAGGCAAATGTTAATTATCAGCTACGAGCGTTTGAATAAATTTCACTTTGCATTTACATACCATAAATTCTTCTTCTTAAAGTTAATTTCCGTTCCGGAGGTTGGATTTAAACTTTTGCTTCCTTTAAGGAACTTTCTCTTCCAGCTGTTCGTTGCCTCTATACTCTCGTGTAAGATAATTTGGCGGAGTTTATACCTATTTGCTGTTCTTACGTTTTTCACGTTGGCATTGCTTAGATACAAACCCACTTAAAACTTATATATTTGATGATGTTCGTACAAGACACTACTATGTGTGTTACTTCTCCAAGTAACTGCTCCGTGTAACAAGATCGAGCAAATACATATAATCTCGTCCTTTGCTTGATCAATTCGGCATTGATAGAGTGGCCAGTGATGTCAATCTGCCTTCAGTTTACGTAATAAACCTTCGGTGAAACCCAAGACCCCTTCCAAGTTGTGAAAAAGTTTCCCCTATGAAATGGAAACCCAAAAGACATCTGTGAGGGTTTGAGCTGGGTAGTCTGTACTCTTTTTTTTTTTGGGAAGGATAACGGGGAGCCAGTCGGAGTATTTATCATTAAGATTATTAATTTGATCCTTTTATTGTTAGTTTAAGTAAGAAAAATAGTGTTGAACATGCTCTTGGACGTGATTACCAAATGAAAGGCTGAATGTATTGAAAAAATCGCTTAAAAACGGAAATGAGGCGGTAATGCATTGGATTTCAATACTTTAGATAGAGAGACTAACAAAAAGTTGAGGAAACTGAGTGTAGGGCAAGGTGAAAGGATAGACAATCAGTGTCGCAACATGATCTGAGATATCTTGGTGTGCCACAGGTTGTTTCTTTTACTAGGATCTAAGTATAGCTTTTATTATGGGGAGGTTGAGTTGTCCTTTTTGGGTCAAAGTGGCACGGAAGGTATTCACAAGACAATTCAAGACGTTGACGTTGAGTGTGCAAGAAAATTATTAATTGAGATATTGGGGTTGTGGTTATAAGATATATCTCGATGGATTGTTTCCCTGCTATGAAGAGCTTTAATTTCTGGTTCCAGTACAAACCAAATTGAGAAGACCGATGGTTATGGATGACTAAGGAAGATTTGTAAAGAATGGCTTGGCAAACTGATTGTCTGCAGCACAATATATCGCTTTTCTTTTCGTACGAAGTTTATGAAAGTAGATCTCAGCCGGTTATCATGAATTTCGTCCTATTTATGTGCATTTACATGGATATGTACGCATATTTGTATGTTTATAGCATAAACAAGTCCCTGTATGTTCTTCTCCTCCATAAGATCGCTTTTCTTGTTTATTTTTTGAATTCATTAAGTACTTTTGTATCCTCTTCAATTCGCCATTCCCTCAGATTCTCTATTCGGTTGTAGCTAGGCTAGTCCATTCCCAAACAGTTCTTCAATATATTCCCTCAAATGTTCAGTATTTTTATTCCAACTTAATGGCATAGAGGCCGCTTTATCTTTTAAAGTGCCTACCTGTTTCTTTCGCTCTATCCCGGAGATTCATTTTATTTTTGATTTTTTATTCTACTTTTGTACTTGAGGGTATCTATTTTTGGCTTAATCCTAATTACCCTGGTAATCTCCTCCAAACAGAATCTCGTGGTTAGAAAATATTCCTTTTTAGCATGGATATGCGCAATGATGATTCAAAATCACTATAACGACGACGGTATCTAAAAATACGACTGTTGCAGAAAACCCTTGTGGTTCGTTCTTAAGTAAACCATCCCAACGTTGGAACTATTCTGTAATTTCGAGAATGCTACTTCAGAAAGTATTGTTTGCTTGTTGATTTCCTTTTTATTTATTTCTTCACATCCTTATGAAATGTTGATCATAATGGAATTCAAAGAATTACGCATGGAATTGCGTCCTTAATTCCCGAATCGTCTGAGTCTCTGAACTTTTGTTGCGTTGGATCGTTTCTAAAACATTACATATTCCTACCGAAACCTCATTTGAAGTTTATATGATGCTTTGAGTCCGTTTCAAATGACTTGGATTCTCTTATAACTGACGAATCTTCTGAACGAAATATATGGATCTCTCGTCAAATATGTGTCTCTTCTACCATCAAATGGGGAATGTATGACGCTGGAATGGGCTCCTTGCTTCAATTCTCATATTATTTGAATCTATTTGTCGCGTGAGGACAGTTTGATTTTCAGAAGTTTGACTGACTTCATCAGCTAGTGTCCGATATTTGAGGAAAAGACATGTCAAGAACCGTAAGGCCTAAATAGTTCAAATTTTACAGGAAGGTCGGTTTAAGCAGCACGAATGGCAGTCTGATTTTATTCAGGAGGATTCCATATGTGAAAGACAAACAATTATCTTAGTCTGTTACTGGAATTCATTCCCAACTACCACTCCCGCATATGGCGTGTGTATATCACCTTTTCTTTTCATATCTTGCAAACTATTATGATGCAATGGAACATTATGCCTTCTGTTCATCGTGTGTCCCCGTCGCCCACAATGGCATCTCAAAGAAATAGTTAACCTCTACCCCAGATAAGATATTTTTTTTTTATTGTTTGAACTTGGTTTAGCCACTATCAACAATTGTTTACCAACTTTTACTGCACGACAACAGCCGATCCACATTATCAGTTTCTATTTCCTTATTCTTGATACTTTCACCAATTTGTTTTCAGTGTCAATGGCAGCAATAATTAAATATTCCAAATTCCATTTACCTACGTACATACATATCTATCTTTATTTTGAATAACGTCAAGCTATTTTAATATTTTTAAAGCGTAAAACTAATTTAGTGCGTCTTGAGCTCCAGTTTATAGCTCTCATTCAATGGAGATAACGAAAGAGCGTGAAATAAGTGTGCATACTGATGGATCGCGTGAAACCCTATCTAGAAAGATTTCATTTGAAGCATTTGCCATGAAGTTGTGTACATAAGGATGCCAGTTAGGTTCGGGAACATGCATATTGTGCATCCATTTGGGAACATTGATGACAAATACCAAGAAGTACTAATCACCAGATATGTTTGTAATGACCTGAGGCTCTCAAGGAATGAATATGCGTCTGAGCTGAGGAAAGTTCAACAAATAAAGTGAAGACCTCACCAAAAGTCGGATCATCTCTGGGTTTTTCAAGAAATCTAGGAGATCATTCATGTATTCATATTCACATCTCAGATGCAATAGTAGCCTTCGAAGTCAGCAACATGCTTCCATAGCTGTTAACTGACTTTAATGTGGGACTTATGTAGTTCATAACAGCTCGACCAATGCTGATTGCTCTATTGAACAATCATCAGAGTCCAAGGAATAAACTTTTCTTGGGAGTTTGTCATTGCACGGCCAAGACCAACTTCGTTACAAGTAAATTCTTGGACCACATCGCAACACTGTTTTCTTCTTCTTTGGAGTGTTGTCATAGATGTCTCCAGGAAGTAGGTAAGTGTGACATAACAATATTAATCAAATGAAACTCCCTGGTCAATTTTATATAGAAACTTATGCTTCAAGCGCACATAAAAAGAAGGCTACACTAACTATTAGTAAGAATTGCAGGGATTTCAAATTACTGGTTCATAATCCTTTGGTAGCCGGCCTTCATTAAAGCTGTCCAATGGATTCTCAATGCATTTTCGTTACTGAGCCACTCAGGACTTCCTCTTTGTACTGCTACTTGGTAAACAAGTGACCTTTTAACTTAAAGCCATCTGAGGGTGTACTGAACATACTCCAAAGAATTACAGAAATGGTTCTCTCTACCTAGTACTAGCATACTTTCTCAAGAACTCCAAGTTGGCGGCTATTTGACAAGTGACAACATATGTAGTTCCCGCGTAAAAAGCTACGCAAGCAGAAAATCATGCCTCGGGAGATGGATATTAGCAAGGACAGCCTGTCGCTAATGTTTTAGTGCTTAGCGCGTACTGGTCACTTACTCACAGAAGCATTAAAACAGAAACACAAATCGAAATGAATGATAGAGTCTATGCTGTGTCATCACGACATGCGTCTGAACTCGTTCCGAGAATTCAACGTGGCCACCACGCATCTTCTGTAATGGTTTGGCGAAGAGTCGCATACGGTGCGGTCACCAATCTCCATTGGTGTCGAAACCTTAGTGAAAGTGTATCAAACACAGCCCTTCAACACAACACTATTCGCAACAACACCCGGCTCCAACTCATAAAGCAAAAGACTTGCCTTAAAACGAATAGTATCGATCATTCTCAAGAACTGCATTGACCTGAGGTATGGGTTCATTACAAATTAAGCATCGAAATAAAAGTAAACTAATGGCATTCCTTTTACTTCTACCCAGAGCTCTATGGCATGTGGTGGGGTCAAAGGCGTATGTTTTTCCGCATAGTTTTGTTCACAATAGTTTCGGTAATTCGGTTTTAATTACTACTATTACATACTTTATTGCTGTCGACTACACTTGTTTTAACGATGTATGTACTTTAAAGTCGATTTGAAGTCAGAAAATTAAATGCGCCATACAATGTAGATTCAAGGTTGCCTTGTATAGTAAGCCAACTAAAGCTTCTACTAGAACCCTGACATATGTATGATTTTCACGTTTTCTGACTGCTCGCCAATGTCTCTTAGAAGTAATAGTGCGTAGTGTAGTTCTTATGCTGTTTGATTGTTATGGCATAGTGCATGCTTGGTATTACGAATGGCAATCTATTATCTCGCAATGCAACACTCAATATTATTGAATGGTGTAAGGGTCGGTTTACCTATAACCCACTCCTGGTTAGTTATTAACGTGTTTATTTGCCTGTCACTGGACGTGTCTACGAGTGACTGAGTCATATACAGCATTAAGCAACGCTTGAACTATGGTTCTGAGGTTTTAATGAAGGGATCTAGTTGCTATGTACCTACAAGGCTTTTTCTTGTTTGTATGCCTTTTTTTATGTATAACGTATGTACCTTTACTCCATGTAGGAACCTTTTTAAATTTGTATTCATCCGGTGAATGACAAATGCAATGTTTATCAGGTGACCCTATTAAACAAATTAGATCGAATGATTCAGCGAAAAAAAAACTTTGCCATCCATCAAGCAACACGTATTGTTTATGAACTCGGGTTGGTCATGAATATTACTTGTAAGTGCATGTCATCTGATGAAATTACTTATTCTCACATGATTCTGGTTTTTGTTTTTACTGGTCCAGGCTTTTCTCTAACAACTTTGAAGTAAACAACGTACATAGTTTGGAAAATTCGTAAACAGTGTGGTTATCTATGCAATTGTGGGCTTTTCCTTATTTGGGTTTTAGAGAAAAACATTGTTCAATGTGATGAACTGTCCCATCTATGGGGTGTATACAGATACGTAGGTATTTCTAATTCACATCCGAAAATGCGTACACCAAACTGCTACTCACTAATGCTTTCCTTAATCTGCTGCAGCTGGACATTTTTGATCAATCCTCGACAGCAATGAGTCCCCTAAAAATACTTCAGTCAGATAGTTGGAGACACAAGGTAATGGGTCATTCCATGATCCTGGAGAAATATCTAGGAAAGGTTCATACCACTCACTCCGGACCTAGACTTCAATAGACCATTCACAAGCTCGTTCCCGAGCAGAGAAGAATAGAGAGACAGTCAGCCTGTCAGGACATGTGCTATCTCTATCTTTATAGATAGATGCAGGCATGGGGTCAGGTATATCCAGATCAGTCCGAACCATAGCAGTGTTTTCCAAGTGAAAGTTCTAGCAGTGACTCCCGTGAGACTGCGTTGAAAGCAATACCACAGGAAGGAATCACCTTTTTCATCAACAAAAAACACCTATAGAAATAAAATCTAAGCTTGTGAAGTGCTGTCGTGCAGAGCTCAAGGTTCTTGGAATACAGCACAAGATTGCCCTCTCATAGGACGTTCACTCTACACGAAGAAATATCCGGAAATAAGAAGGCAGACAAACTGGCAAAAAGTGGTTCAGAATCAATATCACAACAGGTCAAACACCTCCGTGTTTATCCCGATCAAAGCCAGTAGACAGGCCAACAGTAGATGGTCCTCCCTAGACACGTGTGTGGTTACAAGAAGTTCATGACAAGGGACATCTTTTCCCCATGGGTATCATAATTGGTCTGTACTGACCTGAGAGTGGCAATGTGAAATTTTTCCACTCCTAACCCAAATACCAAAGAACCAACCATTGGGGAGTCTGACTACTAGTACTGCTTACTAACTTAGCTTCTTTAAATTATCTAACTGAGTGCTTCAAGTACTCCCATCTGTGCAGTTTTCAGAAGCCCTTCAGAGCTCTTGTTTCATGGTTTCCCTTGACAATTCTCAAGTTCTTTAACCTCAGCCGCATACAATCAATTCGAGCTTGTTTGAGATAAAACTTATTTATTTACACAGCCTTACTCACCATTAGTATGCTTATTTCAATCCGCTGTAACAGATTGCTTGAGTAGAATATCAAATTATTTTTAAGCGCCGCCACCGCCACAGCATTGAAACCGAATCTATGATTTTTTGCTCATTTGAGTCGCTCTGTCACATTCAGGCCAAATTGTTGTAACCATCTTTTGTAAACAAAAGACTACTCCATACACATGGCTTAACTATGTCGTGCCAATGACACTTGGCAGCAAAATATGTATGCTACACCATGTCTTACAATCGCTAATTGAAAATAAAAGTGTTTCACACATTGGGGCGTGGGGCTACCTGAAAGCCGACATCAAATGCTTTGTTATTCATAAATGAATCCAAAACCTGAACCCGCCAGTTATTTGCGTCTCCACCCTCGGTCTACGTAACATGTATTTCTTTTTTTTAATTATTCGCAATTCTGCTTGTCTTTAGGTGGACGTCGAATGCGACATGTTAACAAAGTCGAATTGATTGATTGCGTATCGCACAATAGATAATGTTTATGGAGAAGAGCACTGCGCCAGCTAACCCAATGACTGAGTTTGTGATGACACACATATGTAACTCAATCCATTAAATCAGAATAAAATTCTATTACAAGGGTTATTGAGCTTCGCTGATGGAACATGAATATGACACAAATAAGACCGCTGCGCGTTCCTAATAGATTTCGGTTGATTAATTTTGTGTGTTTTTTATAATTTACCCGACCGGACTAAAGGCCAATTTGTACGTTTTTTTGTTTCCACGCGAACAACTTTAGTGTTTTATGGTGTTGTCGATTGTAGCGCCCAAAGTTTTATTGTTTACTACTCGAAAGCCCAACGTTCATACATATGAACAAAGTGCAAACGAATTGATTGCAAAAAACAAAACAAAAAGTTCAACCAATTTAAAAACGTAATTCACATGGCTAAGCACAATGCAATTCAAATAGGAAAACGTGCGCACGAAAGTACCAAAGTGAAAGTATATTAGCTTAGCGAAGAAGCGGGCGGCGGAAGGGGGAGCAAATTATTCACTTCGGAATTTAAAATATATTTTGATAACACGTGTATGAGGAGGCAGAAGAGGCAGATTTGACTACAGAGAGCTCGATTAAATTTTCAATATGCGATACACTTGAAACCGTATACTGTTTTCAGGGAAAAAACCGAACACGATACACATTTAACTCGATACAACAAGTGTACTTAAGTGGGTTTCGTGTTTGTTTTAATATTTAAAAGGCTTTCGAATATTGTTATTTGCCGTAGTCGAGGTTTGGTAGAGATTAATACTACGCTTTCTGGGCGAATAAAGAACAATATGTTTGCCTGAGAGATTATCTATTTGTATATGACTGCATGACAAAAAAAAAACAAACGTATATGTTGTCCAAAAAGTATGTAGATATGTACATAGTACCAGCAAACAGATACTTATGTAAGTGTACATTGTAAAAGCAGACACTTTACAAATCGGTTCGTAAGCCTAATTTAGTAGCATCCAAACGAACGACATGGAATCAACTAAACATGAACATGCAACCTGAAACAATAAACAGACCAAGACAGTGCCAAGCCCTGTAACTTTGAAATGTAAATGGAACTAACAATGTAAAGAGTTCCAATCCCCAAGCTCTACGCACAGCATTACGCTATGGGCTTCCAAGGGAACGAAAGCTCTGATGAGTTAGGGAGAACTGCCTCAGAATCAAGTAACATGCCGACGGACCACTCAGTCTCAACGGAAGGCCAGGAGAAGCGTACTATCCACCTTTCGTGTTTCGAGGCTACTTTGGGCCCAATACAACAGAAAAAAAAACACAGCTAACCCTTCTCATCGGCGTACTCACAGGCCACAATCCGATGGCGGACCACCTCAGCAGAATGGGTTTGAACGGCTCAGACCTATGCCCAACTCTCAGCAGAATCAGATACCAAACCTTCGGGAAAAATGTTTCAACCAACTCTACGAATTAGCTAAAGCCACCTTAAAATTCATAACGAAACGTGTTGACTAAGAAGGGCCGCTCCCGCCATGGTATAACGAGTTTAAATTTCTGTTTTTTTTTATATTTTTCCAGACAGCCTAGGAGCACAAGTGGTTCTTGAGATCCGAGAGAGGCTGCTTCCTTCTCATGCTTTTGCAGTCACCCCCTTAACCGAACCTATAAATGGAATTCATCTACCGCGGGGTAAAGATAAAGCCCCTTTCAAACAATCAGTTTCACTTCAATTGAAAAAGGCATTAGAAGAACGAAAATGTCTTACAGGAGAGCAATGTTGTGGACATACATATGTTGTATAAGATCATTTAAAACGACATCTTAACACATCTTCGCAGACCCATTCAACATTGAATCAATAGCCCATTAAACTTAAACAAGCTGAAGGACCTTGCGTCCTCAATGTCTATTAACCGCTGTGTGAATACAAGATATTGGGACATTAAGCCACTAAGCCACTTGAAGAAAAAGCGACGATACTTCGGATATTTTGTTTGTGATTGTCTTGCCATTGCTCGAATCAGGCGGTAGATCTCCTGCTGATGTAGTAAGTTTTTCAATAATGAAGAGAAGAAAATTCGAATGAAATTGGTGAAACTAGGTTAGGCGCCAGACTGCAATAAAGTTGAATTCAAGAGCAACCCATTTACAACTCCTAACTAAGTATCAGGACACGTAGAAATAGCAAGGAACTGCTCGGAAGCCTAATTTCAATCTCCAAAACTTTGGGGTTGGATATTTCGCAACTAAAAACGTATACAATGAACGCATAGAAATTCTCAGAATACACAAAGATTGCGAAAATTTCGAAAAATGCGTTATGAATTCCCCAGCTTATGTGAACTATTTTTGGTATACGATAAGGATAAGCTCAACCAATTCGTCATTGTTATTCGCGGCAATTGAGAGAAATGCAAACATTTGCAGAGCAGCCGTAATGGATTTTTTTTACAAATATCGTCTTCCACATGGAATAGTGCTGTCTGTACTCTAAAAAAGCAGTTGTCTGTCTAACTCGAGACATGATGTCACTCTCATCTGCCACTCAGTCTAAAAATCAACTTGCATAGAGATATCGCGGTCCTCTTTGACGAAAACTCAGTAACTTGTATGAAAAACTCAGTTTTTATCGAATTTATTTAAGATAACAAACGCACACAACTAACATTAGGCATTTAGTCTAGGAAAAGCGTGACCAAGTACAGCAGTTTACGATAATAACACCAGATTCACGATAATCTAAACTATGATACTATGTCGAAGCCAATAGTGTGATTCTCCATTCAGGACAATCCTCAGTAACGTCATAGCCTAGTGTAATGCGTGTCTATCATCAATGCCATATCTACAATTATTGTACAACGTAGTTCCAAAGTCATTGGCGCAATAACGTGCGTGCAGTTGTAAACGTTACCACTAAACTGTTCTCGTTGACCCATATCAATGCGGCAATTAGTCTGCGACTTATATTCCGTCGACCTTACATTAATTTTCTTCTTTGCACGTTCGTTTCGAGAGAAAAAAATATTGAAAACTGGTTTAAAGTTTTCGTATAATAATTAACTTAGAACTACATATAGCAAAACTGTCTAAAACCATTTAAAGAGTTCACTTCCAGGCCACCCCAGTCATCCGTTGGCAAATGGCAAAAATCACAATTCTCAATTTTGTTACGATACGACCGACGACCACTTGTCAACCCTTCTTCTTCAAATCCATTATACTCGAACTCTATCCAGTCAACCCATCCTAAAAAAAAAAAATAAAAAAAACATAAACCAACTCACTGTGTGTTCATTGCAGATGCAAAGCAGCACAAACCCCCGAAGAGAAGGAGAAAGTCGCTGAACTAAATAAAAACACCCTCAAGCGGAAAGCCCAACTCCATGAAATTGAGCAGTCCCTGCCGAGAAAGTCCGGATTCTACTTAAAAGTAAGTTGGTGTTATCCCAAAGGAGTATCGCTCCTGAGAAATAGTTTTCCTTATCTCTTAACCACTCTGACCGTCCCCACAGATTATCCTTGGCGATGTAAACGTATCAATACTGAATAGAAACGATAAAGTTCGCTACAAAGACGACTATGAAAAGTTTAAATTAATACTCAACGTAATAGGACTGATAATGGCGTTTCTTAATTTAATATTCAACTACAGGTAAGTTGTGCGACGCCGCGCTAAGGTGATGGGTGCACCCTGTTTAAATGCCTTTTAATTTTCTCGCACAAAGGGCTCTGGAATTAGCATTTATCTTCTTGCTGGTTTGGTATTATTGCACACTCACAATACGTGAGTCGATTCTAAAAGTGAACGGATCCAGGATTAAGGGCTGGTGGCGTGCACATCACTTTATTTCAACGGTGGCAGCCGGAGTGCTCTTGGTTTGGCCACAGAGCGAACCCTGGCAATTGTTCCGAACACAGTTCATGTACTTTAATGCATACATAAGTGAGTTGGAATTGTTGACACATGATGGGCGGAAATAAAACTTCAAATTCTCGATATCCAATAGGCATGGTTCAATATTTACAGTTTGGCTATCAGAAGGGTTTACTCTATCGCCTGAAGGCACTCGGCGAACGGCACAACATGGACATCACAATCGAAGGATTTCACTCTTGGATGTGGCGTGGTCTGAGTTTTCTTATTCCATTTCTCGTTATAGGCTACATTTATCAGGCATATAACGCATGGACACTCTATCAACTATCATTCCATCCGGACGCAACCTGGCAGGTAAGTCTTGAGTACACATTCTACTCCAGATGGGCATTCCACTTCTCGTTTCCCAAATAGGTTCCAGTGATGAGTGCCATGTTCAGTTTATTTTTCGTCGGCAACATGACAACAATTCTGTTGATGGTGCCGCAAAAACTCAGAGAACGAGCAAAGGAACGTTACCGCCTCCTAAGCATGGGCAAATCGATGAAACTGGGCAAGAAACTCATGGTACGAGTACTAAGTAATGAATTTTTGAACTCAAATTTTATGACACTATTCGTTTAGGGCGACAATGCTACCTCAAGCGAGAACTCGCGCAGTGTAAGTCCCGTTCCGGAGGACATAGTTGACGTACTCACTGAAAAGACAGACCCCGAAGGGATCGTGGAGACCGACAAAACTAAGTAAAATGGCTGCTAATGACATGGCACAAGGAACTACATAGTCGTCGTCATGTGTATTAAATATTTTCTTTATAAACTTATTCATAATTTATTGCAAGCATAACTTCGATAACCTAACGTTAAGTAGTTTAATTTTGATTTAATTTTACGCGAGCTGTGTGAATTCTTTATGGTGTGTGGATGCGCTCCTAAATCAAGTAACCTTCTTTTTTTTTCCTCTCACATCCTCCATTAACTAATTCACGTAAATAGATAAGTAACTCTAACAACAGGGATTGCATTTTTTTTCCTTTTTTTTTTGTAATATAAGAGAATTTTTAAAACAAGGCTTATTACGAGTACAGATATTAAGGTACGTTGTATGGACATACTAGATGCATATGTACATGTTTATTGTATCACACAAATAGAATTGCATTTGAAGATAGAATTATATCAATAAAATGGAAGTTGATTCACACATTTGTAGAACTATACGTTTTTTTTTGTGTATGCTTGAGATAATAGGTTTAATTTTGCATTCGGATCGATTGAAGGAGTTGATGTCGCCTGCAGTCCTAGTCGTCTTTATGTGGAACTCGTTGGATTCAATTGCATGGTGAGTGAGAAACGTTTTATGTATCCATCTTTGTGTCCTCAGTATGTATTTAGAACTATATGACTGTCAAGAGTATTGGGGGGGTGGAGCAACACCTCTTCATTAAACTGAAAGGATCGATGTGAGTTTTTAGTATTATAGATTGCTCATGTTTCCATCTCGAACGACATTGTATTCTTTGTGAATCGATTCGATTTATGTGTGTTCTTCGCGATGAAGTAAATGAAGTCATTCAGTGATTTGCAGAGCAGTCAAAGATGGAACGAGAGATGTGGTTGGAGATGTCTACTACAAACGTTTATATTCGGTCCTTTTTTTTGCCCAAAATACTTATACTTGTCTTTTTGAATTTTTCTTATCGTATTAATAAAAACTGAATGCATTTCATTACCTTTTTGTTTTATTGATTAATCCTACCTTAATGTGGTAAATTAGGGAGAACAGTGTAGAAATAGGTAAAAAAGTACTGAGTTCTGTTGCATGCCTTCGGGTAGTTTTAACTTTTTACGATACGAAGGAGTCTCGAATCTTCATGGTCTTCATGCGGCTTACTTTTTAACTTTGATAAGACATTTCAAAGGTCTGTATGGGTAATGCCTGCTTTGATACCCCATCCCCCGTCGAATGTGGTCTATATCGGATAAAAGTTCCTTCATACTCTTTGAGAAAAAAAGATTTTGTTCGATTTCTTAACCTAGAACTAGAAATTTTAGGAGATGCTTACATTTGATGCTTCCTTTTGACGTCGACACCACCGTCACTTTGTTACTCTTAATACAAGCCATGGTTTAATAATCTAAACTTTGATATTGAAGACAAACTTATGAACTATCGAGAGAAAGTAGGATAAGAAAAGGAGAAGTAGAGGTCAGGGGATAGGTAGATACTAAAGGATGCTACGTAGGGTGGCTCTGTTGCAGTGAAAGTCAAATGAGTTTTTCGAATTGTTAAGCAGATGCGTTGTGACTATAGTTCGCTCGATGAGTACTACACAATACGAAAGAGGGGAATGGAAGAATGGAAGAAGCGTGGGAAGAGGAGGTCGGCATTTTCTCGACGAATTTCGAGGGACTGAAGGTTGATCAGTTTCAATGGTTTAGAGTAGAGAATAAACATGCGTTGAACGGCTTCGATACGTCGGATGTGGACAGCATAGTGAGGGGACCAAGATTAGCTGGCTTATTCGAGGATGAATCTAACAAAGGTGATACAGAGTGATTTAGTGTGGATAAGCGAGCGAAAGTAAAGCTTACTATCACAGATGGCACCTAAATCGCGCAACGATCAGAGTAAAGGAACAGTTTCGTAGGAGAGAATGTAGTGTCTGTGGAGAGGTAGAAGGTAGACAATTTTTTAAGGTCGTATTGGAGATAGAGAGCGTCGGAAGCAAGAGATATGGATTTAAAGATTTTAATGTCATCGACAGATGGGCGCATTTCATATCCAGTCGACCTCGGACCCAGGTGACCATCCAACAAAACCGGGTTGAAAACCGTGAGCTTTCAACTTAAGAGTAATAATTTGGTGAGTGATTTTATCAAATCGTTTACTGAAATCAGTATCTATTATATCGATTTCGCAACCATCTTCAAACGCACACAACGCCTGAGAAATAAATTCTGTTAAGTTGATGGTTTTTGCAAAGTGTTCTTCTCTACGTGGGAGTCTCCACAGAACCTCAGCGTAGCACTTGTTCGACAACCAAAGGACAGCAATCCAGTATCTTTCTATATCCAAGGCAGCATGTCTAACCTTGTAACGTTATAGGTTGCTGACCCAAAACGTGAACTTAATTGTCTACTCAAAACCAATCAATTTCGAGGAGGTTGGAGGTTGGAGGTTCGATGGAAACATTTTCCATCTACCAATAGCTGTTACACTCTACCATCAAGAGTGTAAGTGAAGACTTAAAAAAAATGCAAGCTATAATTATTTTTCGACTCTATCTTATAAACCTTGTGATAAGAATAGCATTTCTAAGGGGTTACCCTTTTCTGGTCAAACAGTTTCCATTTACTCAGCTCTTCTAATTAGAATTCCAGTTGAGGGAGTTTTGTCATCGCACTTCGTGGGACCTACTGCACATGTACGACTATTGAATGATTATACTCAAACTTCGCGCGCAGTGTTTATCACTTTTTGTTCTCCATTTAACAGAAATTCAAGTGGGCTAGCTCTCCATGGCGTCTGTAATAATTATTCAAACTTTTAATGGAGCAAATTCTTCCCTTAATTTGCAATTCACAAACAGGCCGAAAGCCTCATGTACTTGTAAAGTTCCAAATTAAACTGAATATTATTCCGCCTGCTTACTTAACACGAGCCCACATCAATCGAAACAGTCACCTGGGCCATTACTCCAGGCGGCTCCTTCTCATGCCCACCCGTATGCCGCCCACGCACAACAACAGACCGAAACCGGCTATGATACAAATTGACTACATATTATGGAGAGTTAAGTGGGCTTCGACGTTCTTCCATTCAAAATCGGATGTCAACTTGGCGCCATAATGAAAGGGCAGTTCCAGCAAACTTTACGAGAACGCAGCAGGAAGGATACTTTCAATTGTTGTTGAAATTCCTTTGAACGCCCCCGCTAGAGACGACAAGTAACACAGCTTTTGATAAAGTAATTAAACATCGTCGTCTATTTGCTACCGTTAATACCACTCATCACTCAGAAACAGAACCGAAATTTGATTAAAGAGTAGATACTCGTCTACCTGTTCTCGTTCAAGGCTATCGACTTCCCCCTACAAACACCCACTCACCGACTCTATTATTCTAGCTGGCTGGAGAAGAGTATGTAGGTAAACTTGTGGCATTGGAATAACAAAAAATATTTGAAAGCTAATTCTACGAGGAGCGCACTAGAATATAAATGTGTGCTTGCCTCCCTATGCACATGACCCTTTAAGGATACTTAGTGACGGTATGTGAAGTGGTGAACAGCAGCGTTGAATTTTTATTTCCAAATGTACTCGGTTCTCTATTGTAATAGCGGCTGTTTCAATTTCCCGGCGGCGTGATTTCCTTCCTTATCAGTGTGACTTTCCCCAAAAGCGAAGCGCCGCTCCACCGTGTCCTTGCCAATTGAATACTTTCGCGCTGCCAACGCAAATTAAACGGAGGTGGAATTCACCTCCTTCAAATGGAATCTTTTTTTTCCATCCTGAGCAGGAATTTTTATATCATCTAAAGAATGTGTACACACACATTTTTTTTTTTGTTAAAGATTCCACAGTGCTGGTGAAGGTTAGAGAAATGAAAGGGAGCTGTTAGAGAGCACGATTTTAATAAAGAGGAAGAAATATGTTGTAAAAAGGGAGGCACTTTTCAAGAAATAAACTTTCCCATGGTATGAGGGTAATAAAGCGTATCCCCAGAGCGTCGGTGGTGTTGCTGGCGCTGCCACGTCGCCTCGCCGCCCACCAACTGGATGTCGTAACTTAATTTGGCTTCCTTCGTTTTATTTCACGCATTAGGTAATTTCCACTCGCACTCAAACAGGCAAATCCGACGAGCATCTAACTCTGTTTGAATTTAGTGCAGGCTTGCCAGAGATTTTTCAAACGGAAAATCATGTATAATTTAAATTTCATCACTTTTATGAGAAACGAATTTTTAAATATGCGAAGGGCTTACTCTGTCAGTATTCGTTTGATATTCCAGGCGGGGGAGCAAGATGTACTCGTAGGTGTACATTTTAAATGAGTCCGATCTAATTTGGTATTATCTACATCACCAGTTCTAGTATGTGGGATTCAAATGAAATTAAAGAGGTTGGGAAAGCCTTGCGAGTAGTTTCCCTTATATACCTACCGATGAAATTCCGAAACAAAAGAAAATTCAGGTTGCAACGCGTAACACTTCCATGATATCGGTTTTTGTACAGAAAGTATGTATAAACTTGTTGAAAAAAATACAAATTTTTGGCGCATCAGGTTAATGGGACCCAGAACCCTTCATGTTATATTCTTTAAACGATTGGAAGGGTCCTACTGTTTTATGCTGTATGTGTCCGAAGGGCAATTTGTTATTTGAGAAAGAGTTTCATGAAAACTCTCGAATGTTTCTCAGACGCTCGCGAGAGGTGGGGCCGTAAAAAAACTTTTAGATGTTGTATCGGATCGGAACCACCTCGAACCTCTCTTTCCGAAGTCCAACGCACTAACCACTTGAGCCCACATAAACTATTTTGGCTCCCGAAAAATCGGAAAATTTCTTTGCGATGACGAAGTATCCGTCATTTCATTACTAATTTGGTTCTTGCGTTAAATTTACTAAATTTACTGAGCAGTTTTATGAAGAATCGGATTACTCTAAAACAAAGGGCGAACTGATATTTTGTATCCAGGGACAGAATCCCTTATGGTGATAGTTGATAGTCAAGTTGATGATCACAGTTTGTTACTTTTCGCTGATCACGCTGACAAACAAAACTTATACTATAAATGTGATGATCACGCTGATGGAATATCTTAGAGAGAGCAAAAGGGATGGTTGTGTTTCTCAACAATCAACTATCACTTCAACTCCGGAATAAAAAGCAAACGGCTACCAAATAAGTGGTGCGAAGAGCTTAAGGTTATTTCAAACCAACAACGTGATCCCAAAAAAAGACAGACTTCCAGAATTCAAATAAAATGCACATTGTGACTAGACCTTGCATCAGTAAAGGACTTTCGCAGTGCATTGCGCAAACTATTCTGTTGTGAATCATGACCTTTGGAAGGTAGAAAGAGTTTTCCAATAGGGGCATAATAGTTTTACATTTTTATCATAGCAAAGTTCACAAACGAGCAACGTCCGCAAACGATTTAAAGTTACTACTGAGCCCTGCAAAAGTTTGAAGAAATTTCTAAATTTGGCTTAATGGCTTTGTCGATAAAATATGAGTTTTTGAACGGCAACAAACGCATATTTTTTAAAGACTCCACTGCATTCACAAAAAGTGGCACCGTGGTGTGGATTACATGCTTGATTTCATTGGACCGTATTTTGTTCCCAATCGTGGGATGTTGGAAAACTAGTTTTGGGCAGAATTTGCTGACCTTGATATTAGTGAAGTGTGGTTCCAACAAGATTGTGCCACGTGTCACGGACCTGTTCATGCAACTGATCTCTTGAAGGCGAAGTTGGGTAACCGTGTAATCTCGAGAAATGATCCCGTCGACTGACCGCTTGGCTTATGGATTGAAATCTTCGGACATGCAAGTTAGCTATGTGAAGTTCCCAGCGGGTTCGTGCAACCCGGGGTGAATATATTAATTTTGTCTCTTAGGGCACCAGGACTTAACTTTTTGCAACCATTTTTGTTTCGCGTAAATGGAAGAAGGCCTTCTAGTTTTCTTTGTTAGGATCTGTCGATGTTGATAAGGACTTATAGCTTGGCTTCAGCTGGAGGTACTAGGTTTGTTGTAGGTTTGTTTCCGTATCCTGGCAAAATAGGGTATTTTCAACAATTTCTATGAAAATTTACGAAATCCTGTTCGAGTACGCAAAAGTCTGGTAGTTTTTGGAATATAACGTTTAGGACCAAGAAAATTTCCTTATTTCTCCGTTCGTTTACTGACAGAATTTTACCCCCACCCTTTGAAAATTCACGATCTACTAATGGGACAAAATAGGTCACACCACACCGGACCTCATTGTAACACATTTATTCTTTAATAATAGTCAGGATCTACTGGAAAACATACATAGAAGGGTTTGAACTTAAAAAGCTCTGCAAAATTTTAGACTTCAGTAAGGTATAGCCTAGCGCGTACGTCCGAGATCACTACCCTTTTAAGTGGAGGCGGTATGGCCAGGCTTACTTACTTGTAGTCATTTGTAAAAACAATATGAACCACTAAAACCAGTACATCTGGCAATCCTAAAATAGCCATCGCCACCCACCGTTAGAATGAAATGGGCGTGTTACATTAGATACGAAACAAAAACATAAATTCAAATAAAAAAAGCAAAAATAAACGAAAACAAAAAACCAGGAAAATACATTTTTCGCGGGTCTATTTCGTTAGACGAACATGAACACTATATAAGGGTGGTAAGCATAGTGTTTTACGTACAGTTACTTTCGAAATGGTGTAGTGGTCCCGTGTTTTTTCATTATGTGAGTAGGTATGGTAATCGCATGGAGTAGCTTCAAATTGCTTGGCTATTTGTTGTAGGTGTTGCATGGTTTTTGGCTTTTTGGCAGGAAAAAAATGCAATTTTTTGTGGTACGATATTCTAATCAAGTTATCGAGGCGTTATGGGGTCGGTTTGAAATTGAAACGAACCCGTAAAAATGGCTACACTGGTTTTAATTATTGTTAAGTGCATTATATTTTTTTTTTTCGAATGCGGCCATTAGCTGCCATCTATTTTATGATTGTTTGCCGGTCCCGGCTAGATGCTCAACGGACATTGTGACTGGTAGGGTTTACTGAAAAGGACGTATGTATGCACAATCCCTCATCTATGTATAAACTCTGCGAACAAGAAACTCTGAAAATTGATCTGGACTTCAAAGAGAGGCTTCCCAATCTGTCGTAGTTTTGAATTGCTAGATTGTATTCAAGGCCCTGGATGTTCTTGCGAGTTTGTTTAGACTACATTATAGAATCACGGATACTCTCCCAATCGATCAAGCCAACTTCTACCCAGGACGAAGCTGTTCAAACCAAGAGCCATCTTTAACAACTTTCGAGCTGAGTCTCAAAACTTCCATACTACTGTACACTTATGCACAATGGTTAGTGGATTGGAATACTACGCTGTGGGTTTGAGATTTAAGTCCCTAACAATTTAAGTCTAACAAACATTGGAGAGTAAGAAAAATTGCTCTTTGGACATATGTAGCATAAAATGAAGGGTGACCAGATAGCAATCATACTCTTCCAATTTTTATGTTTCAGCAGCTGTCAAAGTTATAAATGACATCCAGCTGTCAAAATATTCAGTAAGGTTTGCCATTGCATCTTGTCTTGTATTGTTTCAAGCCGTGCATGTGGAAATTATAAAAAAATGTTATCGAAACTCCGGCTCAATTGTAAATACGCAACGAGAATTTCGTCGTGAGGTCGTCATGGCTTCGGTGTGCAGGCAATTCGTCGCAATATGAAAAAGTTTGAGCGTGAGAAGAAGAAAACATAGCCGCCGTAGCGGCCAGTATCGAAAAAAATATCGATTCGGCGCCGACCAGCTGAATTGCGCATCGCGAGAGCATCAACCCGGCTTATTTTGCCTGCAACCGGACGACCATAGGCAACGGCCTGAGTTCGCTAATTGGGCGCTGGAAATGATGAAAAAAATGATGAAAAAAAGCCAAAAAATCGTCTCGGACAAGACCCATTTTTGACTCAGCTAGAGTTTAGACGAGCTTGAGGCATTTGAGACGTTATATCCGTAATAACGCCGCACATATTAGACAAAATCATCAAGTATCAATCAAGCTTGAAGTGTTGCCAGTAAAGCTGAGGTGGCCATTTCAATGAGGTGGCTATTCAACACATAATGGCATGAATGTAGTTTTATGGCTCACACCGTTGCAACGCGTTGTTGTTCTCTTTAAATTTTTTTTAATCGTTCTTAGCTTGCACCGTACAGTAAAGGCAAGTCAGTCTACACAGGATATTGTAATATCAGGACCTAAGACTTACAGCACGATTCTAACTACAACCGGTTTGAGCTTGTGTAATGAGCTATCAAGAATATCATTATCTTTAGCCTCAACTCAGCATGTCTTCGTCCTGCTTAGACACATGTGGATGACAGTCAAACGGATTCAAGCAAACAGTAGTAAATGTGCAAGCTCCCTGCCAATCTCACTGACTCCAGGAGTAGCAAAATGGCTTTAATTTCTGTGTATAAAACATGTCATCCGTCTTAAAACACTTTTGTGTTCTTTAAATCAAACTGCAATAGTAATTTATTCGAAATCAGAATCACGATACTGAACTCTGTTGGCATTATGCTCGAAAACGTCAGTTGAGCTCCAGCTGTAGCCCAGTTTGCGTACTCTCCCAAACGAACGAATTTTCGCGAAAATCTACGAAAAGTCGCCAAATCCTGTTCGAGTACGCAAAAGTTTCGTAGTTTTTCGTACAAGAGAGCGGTCACGAGGGAGTAAAAAATTTCCCCATGCAACGAATTTTAGTGCAGGAAATTTCTTTGCACTGATTTACGAAATCTGTCAGATACCTGTAAGAAATTTTTTGTTGTTTGTGTGTTTGCATATGTTTGCTTTTGACGTCTAAAATGTGGGCGAATTTCGTAGCTTTCGCGTTCGTTTACTTTTTTGTAATTTTACCACACTCTGAGAGAATTTAACCCCCACTTCTTGAAATTTCACAATCTATGTACTCGAACAGACCTATTGCGAATATTCTGATGAAACCACCAAAGTTTGTTTTTCTTTTTCGGTCAATTGACAGTTTTTGACATTTTCGAAAACGACTTGTAATGTACATATACATACATACATAGTAAGTAAGTAAGTTAAAGGATTCAGTAATATTTTGCTTTAAAGTTAGATTTTGGTCTCATTGCTAGTCCTACTTGGTCGTTATACCATGAACGTTTAGCTGAAGATTAGTTTGTCCAATGACCCCAATGGCCCTCCTTTTTCTAGAAGCTCCTCAAAAGTGCCAACAACTTCAGAAACCACGATTCAATTTTCCGGCTATAAGAGACGCAAGACCCATGCCCCTTTCAAAAACAAAAGACCCTATCTCCTGTGAACATTATGTCGTCTACATTACAACATAAAACAGATTCAACGTACGATAGTACCATCTCCCCTGTCAGGCATAAAGTTCAAGACACAATTTTTAATTGCTTACACCAATTGACCAAAATAACAATAAAAATTCCCAAAAATCCTGCAATTCCCCCCTGAGACAACAATGTCACCTGCATATGTACAACACATTCATCACCTCCCAGCAACGACCGTGTATACGCCACTTAATAAAATTGAAAGCGGAGCAATCAGTATGAAAATCGGTCTGCCAACTTCCGCTCAATTTATGGTTATTGCCAATAATGAGAAACGGCAAGTGATTGCCTTCTAATGGGCCGGTTAAATGGCTTGACGCTTAGTCCCCGTTCGTATATATTGATGCATTACGTGGAACCATTTTTTAAAAAGAGTCCTTTCAACTTTCACCACTTGGGGGGTTAATTAGCGTTTGACACGCACCACGAAACCCATCAATCGCAGCGAACCTCTTTACCCGGTCTATAAGATTTGCTTTTTAATTTTTTTTTTTTTTGCTTAACATAACAATGAAGAATTACTCTTGGATAAGGACCTTTGAAGGACGCTACTGTTATCGCCGATAATCATTTTTAATGACCTTCTGTCCAAAAAAAAGAAAAAAAAAACATATTAAAGCACAGTTGTCACATTTATTTTAAGAGCAAGAGCTACCCTAATGGTCCAGCCAGTTAATGGACATAAATGAAACGGTGTACCCCTTCCTCATCCACATCCTGCTGGTCCTGTACTCGTATGTAGTATCTGATTCTGATAAAAGAAACCCATCTGCTTCGAGACGTTACAACGTGTACATACACAATGCACAATGTGTCCACCAGCAATGGACGGAATGTACTTATGTAGAAAAAGAAAAGAACCAAATTGTAAGAGGACTACCGCCTTGATGAAAATCGAGAAGGATAATCAATGGATGATTGGTGGCGTCTAATGAGCAATTTATTTTCCAGGATTTATCGAGGGGATTGGCTCTATTAACGACCTAACTATTCTACAAAGTAGATTCCACCCAGTATCCTATCACCGAAGGACAAAGACACACCAAATGGATATATGTACATAGTACGGAGAATAAGCAATAACAACAAGGATAAGGAAAAGTGTGCAAATTAACGACACTTAAAGAAAATTTCAAAGCTGAGTGAACAAGGTAATCAAATTTGTATGTCCAATGTCGTCGGCCGTGGGGTGGTGGCAATGGTGGTGGGTACGCGCTCACGTACATATCGGCAGAAGGCAACAAGGACGAATTTACATAGGCATGCAGGGAATATCATCTCACTGCTACTTTACAGAAAATTAGATGTTTTCACAAAGTTTTATTTTCCCCCATAAAAAAAGACAAAAAAAAAACAAAAAAAACAAATATGATGTCTTCCAACAGGTACAACGCGCGGTGTTGTTTTTTAATCTTCCATCCAGCTCGCCTTGGGATTGCCTTCCGCCAGTATCTCTCCCAGTACATCCGTATGACAGAGGCAACTCCTCTCTCTCCGACAGAATAACGATGAGGAGAAATTTAAAGGAAAAAAAAATTGCAAATTAAATCACATTTTATGTGCTCGCAAAGGATGCCACGTAATGGGAAAAAGAAACCTTCCAGTTCCTCCGCGTATAGGAATAAGGAGCACCCAGATGGAGTGCTTAAATAAATGCTTCGTGAACACATGTCCACTCGACATAATGGTATGTTGGGGATTGTAAGTGTGTGTGTCTTGTTTTTCGATTAGAGGACAATTTCCGTCATCCACATACCTACAGTATGTATGTAGACGATGTTTCAGTTTCAGTGGCATTGCGTATGACTGCTCCTGATAAATTCTGAAGACAAACGTCGGTAGTTTGACACCCAAAGACGCCAGAATAACTGCAGCTGAGTGTGCATCAAGTGGATATTATTCGGGTTAAATTTCCAGGATGGTTAAGGGGTTTTGAATTCGAAACACGAAGTGAATCAGCTTTCTTTTATTCCGTTTTCTTTCAGCCCGTTTCACATGGGGTCATATTCGGTTGGTTTCTCGGTAAAGTCACGGGTGTTCGTACATGGTTAAAAATTTCTGTGAAAATGTGAAAGCAGAAAGCCCCATACAGAATGATTTAATACTTTTAATTTATTTTAGAAACCTTTTCCTATTTATTTTGATGTTCCTTATGTAATAATTTCTTAAGTCACATCCAACTGATCGAACATCAAGTATAAAACGAAAGCGTTATATCTGGAAATTCTTCAAGGGTTCGCAACACGTTAAGTGAGAAACAGAATTTTTAACTTTCAGCTAAGCTGGTGTACCACCTTTTGATTACTTCAAATCGCTTGGTACTAATGGAGTAACCAGGATACAAACCGGTTGCTGAGATCTCTGAAGATAGTCTTCCATTAGAGCCTGATACTGACATATATTCCTTTTATAGCAAGAATTGGTGGAAATGACAACTTTTTTACTAAGAGCTTCAGACCTGCAATTCGAAACTTCGGCTAGCATTCAAATTTAGAGTCCCCTTTCCTTGGGTTCAGGACTGGATTCGGTCTGAGTCTGAGTCTGGACTAGGACTGAGTCACGGAATCACTACTGATGCGTTCATGTATTCTGGCGATAATAAATCTTGCAGCTCGTTACGTAAGCTCAAACAGATGAAACAGTCGAATTCTGCTCTGCTGTCAGACTAAGTGAGCCCTTGTTAAACTCTGTGACTCAATCCATAATAGTTCCAGAATGCAAGCACGTTTTGAAAAAAGTATTCCCAATCCCCACCGCATCGGGACATAAATCCAAATTTTTTCTTCCCGGTAATGGGGCATGCGTAAGTCTCAAGCTAGTACCTATTGGATATGTCTAAGGCTAAATTAAAGGGCTGAACTGAATGTGAATCGGAAGCTCGTATTTGTACATATGAGTCTCGAGCTGTCAAAAGTTAAGTACACGTCTAGCCGTAAGCCCGAATGCAATGTGTATCTTAGAATTGTGAAGCTTCAAGTTGAATACAATTTGTGATTTTGTTCGAAACGGATGTTGAAAAATGTATAAAAGCGGAATGTTTTCGGAATGTTTTTCGGATTAAAGTTTCTATCAATTTGATTCTCAGCAAATCGAGCATTGGTGTCGTTTCATCCTTCTTGTTTGAAAAAATAGCCTTTAGTTGCGTTCTTTTAAATATTTAATAATGGTTTCAAAATAGCGCTTGACTTTCCTGGTAAAGTTGAATCTACAAAATGGCAGAAATACAGTACACATCTAGGGTCTGTTCGCGTAATTTCTGCATCGAAACACAAAACCATAAACGAACGCAAAAACTACGAAATGTGCCCACTTTTTAAACGTCAAATGGATTGTATACAAATAGTTAGACAAGCAATCAAACATTTTGTACAGGTACATCTGACAGATTTGCCGTGGCACAGTGGTTAGTGCGTTGGACTATGGAGCAAGGAGTTCGAGGTTCGAGTCCCAGTCGGGGAACACCTAAAAGCTTTTCACGGCCCTCAATTTCCAAAATTTCCAAATTTCCAGCACCAAAACTCGTAGCGTACTCGAGTTTTTGGTATATTTTCGTGAAAATTCTTTGGGAGAGTACGCGAACAGACCTATAATGAATGCGAATTCTTTAATAAATAAGAAAATTGAATGCATTACTTATACTTTTCAGAAATCTTGCTGACAAGTAAACACACAATTGCCTGACAGATACAACTGTTATAAGTGTCACCTATAACCTATATTCATATGTAGGTGATTTGTGGCGTCACCATTTTGTTCGATGTAGCCGAAAGCCATGTGCATACATATTTAACAGTGTTTGACAACGATTCACGAGGCTCAAATTCATATTCTGTTCAGCCCTTAAGTGTTCGTTTCTTTTCGTGCAGTCTACTGACGTAAACAAAGTTCAGAGCATAAATTCCACCAACCATTCCAAGTGACGATGCTGGTGGCTGCTGCTGGAACGAATTTCATTTTTGTCTGAAGCAAGAAGTACTCGAAAAACCGCTGTATAATCGACCTATGCAATTCTAGTTCGTAGTCAAGCTCGAAACTGTAAGAAAATTTTGCTCAGTGTAAAACTCATGAGTCCTCCGAAGCTGGGTCGTCGGTTCTTCATACGTCGCAATACCAAAAGCAATATATATTTCTGCATGGCATAATGCCAGTTAGTCCGGATGTCGAAAATAGTGTGAATGAAACTGTTAAATTCTCCTCACGTCCTAATTCGCACAAGAAAAAGTCCTTTTGAATGCACATTTGCTCCTTATGCCCCCCCGTTCGTTGTGTACATGACGTGCAACCGCGCACAACTTCAATGTAAAGCGCGTAGACTATTACAGCATATCCACAAAATAATGACCATATTATGTATTTTGATTCAAATTTGAGAACCCATTGTCTGCCAAATTGTTTTCATTCCTTCCACCCGCTGAACTATTTAAGCAAAGTGGATGCGGAACGATATTTTCTTCAATAATCGGGCATTTGTAATCATTTTGTTACATCACCGCCACCACCACCGACGTCGACGTCAGAGCTGGAAAGCAACCCTTTTGGAAATTTATTCAGCACCGCATCTAGATTGATATGGACAGACAATTTGAGAGTCATAAAAGTTGGGACACAGAGTAATCCCCTTCAGAACATTTGTTGAGCACGAGAGATTATTTATTGGGCCCTAATGGCAAAATCCAGAAATAATAAAAAATCCTGTTGCCTGTCAACGTTGGCATGCAAGAAGGCGAGGCAACTGGATGGTTTGGTCACTCCACCGAATGTCTATTATGTATGTATGTCCGTCTTAGCCCATAAAATTACGACGATCGTAAAAGTCTTGGCAATTTTTTGTTGCCGTTCTATTTTCATTGTCAAAAGGGATGCAAAGCTCATACGTCAAGCGTGTTCCATTGAATCCTAGTTGAGGGATGCCATCCACTTGGAAATTTATTGCTGTCTAAGTGGCCAATCATGAATCAGCAAATATGCGTAATGTTTGTTGTCTTGCCATGTTTCGTAGAAGTTTTTTGGAGGGGGGGACAGAGCGGAGCGGCGCCGAATGACGAAGTGACGCAGTGGTTGAGTGTTTGTGTGGATACGGACGAAAGTGGGAAGTTCTGGCGATGGAGGAAGATCATTCGTCCTGAATAATTTCTGTGAGTAATGGCACTTTGCCTGGAGGCCAAACTAATGTTTTTCTATTATTCGGAGAATATTTATTTATATTTTAACGTTATGCGCATAATGGGTGATTAATTAGCATTAATCTCTAATGGAAGGGACGAGAGTGGATGAACAATAGTAATGGATTCTGAAACTGAATAAATAATCAGAAATCCTATGCGCTATTGTGGCGTAAGAAGAATAAGAATCACTAGACAGGAGGGAATTTGAATTACATCACGCATAATGGACAGTATAATAGATGTACGGGTTTATGCAAGGAGTACACGTCCTTTCTTTGAGAAATTTGCATGAGTTAAATGGTTTTAACGTGGGTAGCTAAGCTCTGCGAAGATGGGTATACTTTATGAGCACATCCGTAATCTCATGAACTCCTGCAAGTACCTAGAGCTGCGTTACTCATGGCACTGGATTTTCCACGTTTCTACGTATCCACGTGTTGGTTGTGTTTTTCGTATAGAGCTGGCATTAGCACGTTTCCAAAGTATATAATAAATGCTTCTATTGAATCGTGCTAGCACGCTGTGGTTGTGCTCTTGACATATGGATGCTGCGGTTCATGGATGGGATCTTTGTTATTCTAAGAGGAATGAGGAATGGAATGCGCTTTTCTCGGGTAATTATAATTTTAAATCATAGCATCACCCAGATTCAAGAGTTCCGTCAAAAATGATTAGGATCATCGACCGTCATCTTCTATTCGATTGCAGGTCAATGAGAACCGCGTCACAATTCGCTCTTGAACATACCCAACCCTAATGCTTACTCCTTAATCATTGATGACAGGTACCGTCGTCATACTTTTGAAAAGAGATTGAAGCTTTTCGTGAATAGGAGGTAAGCTGCAAAACCATACTTCGTTCCCATCGTTGTATGTGAAGGGTACAGTGGATTATCAAACCGTAACCATAAATCCTTGATGAGGCAAACACCTACGAATATTTTCAAAAAAAAAAAAAACAAACCTCGACCCAAAAAAAAATTGGGGTAGACCGGTAAATAATGAAGCAGGCTAATCTGTATGTTTTATTCACGTAAATTATATCCTTTTGTTCTGCTCCTTTTTACAAAGTCTTATATAAATGTGAATGATTGTCTGTATAAGGACATTTCTGATGTGTTTTTGATCACAACTGTTCGTTCTAGGCTTTGACATTCTTTTACATTTGCATGTGGAGATTTTTATTCTTAACTCGAAAGAGGACTGAACACATTCATTTTCTGCCCGTGGTACCGCCATTTTAGCACTTCTTCACAAGTCGCGATGCTTAAGAATGTATTTGCTGTCTCCTATATACTATACATTTTTGCAAAGGTAGTGTTCTCAGTCTCATATATGTACATATATGACAGCACCTCTACAAGGTAGACCCTAGTGCTACCCTAAATTTTGCACTCCACAGGTTATAAGCATCACACGCTACTGTGATAAAAAAATAATGAGAAATTGTTTATAAAGTAATCCCCTCTCGACACAATACACGACTTGATAAAATCGATTTCCAGAATGGCCTTCAAAGCTCGCAGAGATTCGGCTTGACGTGCATCCTCAATCGCGTCAAAACGGTGTTCCTGCAGACGTCTCTTGTGTTTAGGTAGCATTCAGAAGTCAGGCAAATTGGTTGCGGAACAATATGAATAGTCTCGAAGAACCAATTCAGTGTAAGATGGTGCCAAACCAAATAGTGGATCCAAACGAGATTTGACTATTTTCAGGGATAAAACATATTTTAAAATGGTCTGGACTGAATCTGATCCAAATGATCTAATCCATCAGCGAGGTCTCTAATTGTCAATCGAGCACCAAATCGTTGATTTCCTTGACGTGTTCTTCATCAGTTGATGTTGATGGCCGTTCAGGGCGATCGTTGTCTGCAACGCTTATTCTAACTTTTTCTGTGACGTAGCCTGGTCACCGAAAACCTTCTGCAATATTTTCGATGGTTCTGTAGCAAAAATTTCAATCCCCAAACAAAATTTAGTGGAACTTCTTTGCCCAACAAAATCGGACATTTTGTTGTACACAAAACACATGTAAACATACTTAACTATTGAACAAATGCAGATTTTGACATGAAAATTGACACAAACGTCAGTGACATCAACCAAATACATAGGTAAAACAATAGTTGTGTTCAATGAGGTTGTTCTACAAATGTTTAGAACAGGGTTTTCTGCTCTTGGCTTTTAGTTAGAACAGATTCGTGAAAATTGTCATTAATTTGCTAAGATTTGTGGTAAATTTTATTTCAGAAAAGTTTTTAATTAATTCTTTTTCCGTTTCAAAATATTTTAGTTTATGCGATGTAAGCAAACGAAAAGCTAATCACAATTTCTTTTGACAACTTCATTTGACGTATGACTGACTGTTGTTCTGTCCATCCTGGTCTACCCTAATTTGAAATGTGTGTGAAATTTCAAGGAGTGGGGGTAAAATTCTCTCAAAGAGTGGTAAAACCACAAAAAAGTAAAAGAAACGCGAAAGCTACGAAATTCGCCCACTTTTTAGATGTCAAAAGCAAATGTATATTTGACGGATTTCGTAAATCAGTGCAAAGAAATTTCCTGCACTAAAATTCATTGCATGGGGAAATTCTTTACTCTCTCGTAGCGTTCTCTTCTATGAAAAACTACGAAACTTTTGCGTACTCAAACAGGATTTGGTGACTTTTCGTAGATTCGTTGTTTTGGGTGAGTACGCACAGAACAAACCTATTATCTTCAAAATGTTAAACATTTTCTTCTCGAGTAAAACTAAAATGTTAAACACATGTTGCTGCAGAGCACTGGTTCCAATACAGATTCCTGTGGTACACCGTTGGCCACCTTGTACTATGTATTTTCTAAGTCTACAGTCTGAGCTGTACAGTGGAACATAGTAAGTTAAACAAGGTTTATCTGTTGTGTTATCTTGAGCTATTTCCAGAGGCATGAAGTGTCTTTTAAGTCAACAGTGTTGGGTAAGAAATATTGTATATAGTTGAATCCATTTTCTAGTTGGTACAAGGAGTTGTGTCAATCTTATTAATGAGATATGTTTCATGAATGTTTTGGTTTGTAAGTTGTCTTCGGTTTTCGTCCAGTCTTTCAGTCAGTGTATATTGTATGAGTATCTACACATTTGCCAGCTACCAAATCAGTTCAATTTGTGCTAATATTTGACTAATAATGTGAATTCCTGCAGGTAAACTAGATTCAATGTATTTAGATACATGGCCAGTCTTATTGCTGTCGGAGTTGCATTTGCCCATGTTAAAATCTCTTGAAAATCCTTCTGGGTTGAGTGCTTCCTTAAATCCTTTAGATCGCTGTGTCAGACAAGCAAAAGTGCATGGTTTTCCACCGTTTTAGAGCTTAACCAAGCTCTCGTTTAGAACTAATAGCCAAATTAGTGGCGAAAGTGCTACTCCCTTTGGAACTCCTCCTAGCAGATACTTTCTTTGCACATTCCCCTAATCTTGACGCGATAATGCGTTTCTTTAGTACTGTTACCATCCTTTAATTGCACTCGTTTCGAATGAGCATTTCCTTCAGTTTTCACGTTATTATTGGTCGAGTCCTTGTGTACACATGTGCAAACTTTTAATGATTAGTCAAACATTAAGTTTAAGCTATTCTGCTCGCAGTAAATGTTGGAGGTCTCGTAATCTCCCCACGCTTTTTTCCATCGACTTAACAAACTCGAAGAATGGCTGTGTCATAGGAATGGATGGGGGGGACCATGCATAGTCTTATGCATATGTAAACACCCCCATATAGGGTAGATATAACTTGTTTTTTTGCTGAACTTGTGTAGCTTTTTTCCATGTTTACTTCTGTGGTTGATCTCGTTTGATAATCTCTTCATTCCTCTGCTGGACTCGGGAAGGACCGGACCAGACCAGGGCAAACGAAATAAATGATTAGTTCGGGGAGAGGCGTTTGTTTTGTATGCAGTAATAAATTCCGTCCACACGCGCTCTGTAATTAGTTTCTACGATGATATCTAAAATTCATATGTTTCATGTCCTTTTCGGAATAACTTTCTAGCGTAAACACATAAATAACTGACATTTTGATGGCCCGCATGTCTGTTAAAGTTGCAAAAGACGTGCACAAAAAGGATAATAACAACGAGGAGGATGTAAAAAAAAAGAAGAGGAGGAAGGAAATGTTTATGTTGTCAGCGACCGTATGGCCACCGACTTCTCGCATTCCTTTGGAATATGAATTATTAAAGGGTCCAGGATATTAATCGTTTTATGAGTACATGCGTATGTTTCATACACAGCCCTTCATGTTGAATTGGAGTTTTAATAATTCAAAAAAATAAAAAAATAAAAAGGAGACGAAAAAGAAAAACTGTATTCGGGCCATTATTTAGGGACCTTTTACTGGGAGCTGATGCTCGCACGATTTTCATGAATTTCCAATGATGTGCGGTCGGCGGCGGCAACGAGGCCGGATCGAGGACGAGCCTCCTTGTGAAGAGTGTCGTCCACGCATAAGTAGTCAAGTAGCCGAGTAGCCGGAGAGGACATGCTGTGTGTACGATTATTTAAAACTTTATTATCAATTAGTTGAATTCCCAGTAATTGTTTGAGCTGCTGCATGTTAATGAAATTGCGGTGGCAATTATATTTCTGGCCTTTTGTTCTCCGGCTTCCGATACGGTCGTCAACGGTTTGGTTCTTCGCCTGGAGCTGGAAGTTTATTCCCCGGGTGTCTTTTATGCTCGTATGCCTTTTGAACACATACACGCACATTAATTATTAAAGTGAGTCGTCTTTGGACCTGAAAGGATATTAATTTAATGACAACGGAAATGGGACCGAAACCGAACCGAAATTAAGAGGGAATACAGTGAGAGGACAGTTAACTCAAATATAGGTCCCCTTTTGTTGGCAGTAGGGGAGCGGATGGGACTAGGAAATTACCGTCATTTGGTTTGCTGTGTTGCGGTAGGGTTTTCCAGATAAACAGGGACTCGGCTCCGGGTTCGGGTTCGGGTAGTGGGAACTTTTGTAAATTTGGTTTCGGTGGTTTTCCAAAATGGACCTTTGACATTTTTAATTATTCTGTCAAAGGAGGGCGTATTTACTGAATACGTTTGCTTCTTATGTATGAGCTTCGAACCAATGTACATAAATATGTGGGACGTGTTGTTGGCCTAAGAGTTGTGTGTTTTGTAAACCTACGAAATAACTCTTGGCAACTAGTTAATGTTTTATGGTAAGTTCTGTGTAATTCCAACTGGGGTGTCTGAATAAAATTCAAAACCTAGAGTTATTTGTACATAAATTGTGGAAAAATTACGGCTTTGATCCTGGAAAAAACTGGCACTGGGTGGTAGTCTTTACATCCACGCCTCACTTTACCATTTGAAGCTCGAACCTATGAAGTGAAATACAGAATAGCAAGTACAAAAAAAGATTCCATATCCATCAATAATTGTCGTAATTGAAGAAGCTCACAAAAAGGAATACCATGTGCGCACAAACGTGCCGCGAATTGAGATGCCATTACATTGAATTGTTGAGTGGCTTCGCAATTCTAAATTTAGCTAAAGTCTTCGACTTTCAACCGAATTTGAAATTGACAGTTTTTAATTCGACTGAATGGAGGAAATGTTGACTACCCACACGAAAATATAAATTTGCTCAAAAATAGGAACCTTGCAAGTGGGAATTCTGTATCCGCTGCTATTGCTACTACAAGTGGAGGCTGTAAAGTTTTAGCTTATGCTTTAGGAATTTCGGGCCCAAATTAGTCCGATTTGGAGTCACACGTACGGGACCAAGAGTATTTTTCATTTAAGTGGCATCAACTTAACTCTCTATAATAACGTTAAGGTGTCTTGCTAATATACATTCATTGACAGTTGGGCAGAATTGAAAGCCTTGGAATCGTTAATTACTGGCTTCGCGGGGGCTTCTATACGAGTTAGGTGACAAATTCAAACCTTCTTTACGCTGCAAACTGTTAAGCGGATGAGCTGACAAGTAAAGGTGCAGGTCAGAAACTTGCTGAGCGCAGTTCCCTCAGTCTCTACTGAGATTTTATCCGAGCACTGAATCAGATGAAATAGGTGAATATAATATCTACAGAAGCGCTTAGCACTTTTCCTGCTCTATTCGCACTTGGGAGTAAAATCTTCACTAACCCGGACGATAATTTTTCTCTTTGGCCTTTTATGCCTTCGTATAGACAAGCTCTCTCCAAAAATGGTATAAATAAGGACCTAATAGTACTTCTAAGTGTGTCTTAGCACCAGCTTGGAAAAAATAACACTACCATTTACATACCTACCTTGATAAACTTTATGGGCAGGAAATGAAGCCCTACTTGCAAGTTAAGTGATAGGAGGTATCGGAGTCGTTTTATACTACTTTGGTGTCGATTCATGGTAAAGAATAATATAGTAATGATTTCAAACTTGTGATTGCCAGTACTCCGTGTAGGCGTATGTTCATAACTTGCAGCCATGCATCGGTGTATAGTTAGTATAACCAAGATATTTAGTCTTTCTGAAACTTAGAAGCTTAGCAACTTTTCCTTATAAAGAGGATAACCTCTGTTTTTTTAAAGATCATTACTAACTAAACTTTAAAAAGTGTAAATGAAAGCACAACAGCAACGAAACAGTTTACATAGACCATATTTTGCTCTTCAAAAAAAATTTGTACAAAATGTTAAATTTTTTAAAGAGCAACGTTGCAGGGGGGATTGTAGTCTTTGTTTTACACAAATTGTGTAACAAAATTCATGCAATTTCATTCTAGAGGTACAACCTTTTTTTCGTAAATACTTTTTCCATAGTGTTCCTACGAATATCTGAAAATGATTTTCACATTTCCTGATATTCGTACATACATACAGATGTGTGTATCATAAATTGTTGTTAAACAGAGCATGAGAAGTCATATATATGTTTGCTGCACTTCAGCAATTTCGATAGAGGCGGTCGCTTTAAGGCAGATAATAGCAAACGTAAACATTTCGAATTAAATATTGTTATTCACCCTAGAGTGCACGCCATTTTATTTTTTGTTATTTTTTTGTTAGCCATCAGGCGCTGGGAAACCTTACCATTCACTTACAAAATATGGCCGAAACTGAGTCAATGAAACAGGACGCGTTAATTGTTTTTTTCTATGTTGGTACATCTGCTGTCTATTTTGACGCTGAGTTCAAACGCAATCTGTGGAGTAGTCTTCAGGTGCTATCGGTGATTTTTACTATGGAAACAAATATAAATTGAAATTTTGTTGCGACAAAGCCTACGGAGACTCGTAATATCGACATATTCTAAGTTGGTGGAACAGTGCATCGTTTTGAGATCAAGCTCTTTTGAGTGTCAGGGCACTGTATCTTAGAGGGAATCGAATGAACTGATGAGCTGGTGACGCATGGTCCAGCCCAGGTCCCTTGAGAAGTGTTTTCAGAAACCATTTAGAGCTATGAAGAGAGGGATTCTTTCGCACTTTCTATTAGGGGCTAACACTAGGTGGCAGGAGTTTCGGAATGTGGCCTAAGACCATCTGGTACTCTCGGAAAGAATAGAAATTTCTTCTACCTGTGAATCTCAATTCCAAGAAATTCTTGGCATTTACTTTCTTTTGGTTGGTTATCAAAAGTAAACTGACGCAGGTACTTTTTATTTTTTTCCACAGCTTTCTGACGTTTAAAAATGGCTCAGAGTGACCGAGCATACAGAGTACCTAATGCTGAAAAGAATGCTGTCGAAGGACAGCTATTCAGCACCAATTTTCGCAAAAGGAAACCGCGATGGCGTAGAACGTCGACATAAGGGGAGACTGATATTCATTACTCAAAGTTTGTGTTCCAATTTACGTCCGCGTATATGTACTGGAGGCCATTTTAAAGAACTGCCAAATGCCCTGTCATGCGAAATGTGCAATTTCTGTCACTGTTTTTTCGTAGTTGTAAACGTACATAATTATACTACTGCCATATGGATGGTTGGCATCTGAAGGTGGATTCGACTACATCTTTGATGATGTTTGATGCACTTAGAGATGACAACCAGGCGATCACCGTCATTGGAGAGAATTTATTTTCCGGGGCTATTCCTTCACGGAACGGAAGTTTATTATGGCGCCTCAACCCCCAGCCTGGAGGAACAATTTCATTTTATGGATGTTCTTGTGTCAACCGTCCAAAATGGATGTGCGAGTGCGAGTGCGATTTGCGTTCAACATTTCTGAGACTGTATTCATCACCGCTAAGTAAAAAGGGGCATTCAGAGCTCATTCACAGCACAGCAATACGAATGAGCGAATATTCGCAAATTGTATCTTTTCATTCAAAATCACTTTTGAATTGTAAAATCACAAAGCAAATTGTATGGTTAAACTCGCACGAATGTTTTGGCCACGGTGATGTTGATTGCTTCCTACATTGTGCAGAATGCGAATACATTTTGACAGTTCACAAAAAGCATTCGTCTATTCGCGGATAAATAAGCGAATTGTTAATTTCACTAAAACTAATTGAAACACAACTTTTTTTATATTAATTGACAACTAAATATCAGCAGGCTGCTGAGCTGTGGAAGGGCCTTAACAGATTACTATTTGTCCCATAATACTTTTGGTGTTTGGAGTGCCTCAGGGTACCATTCTTTCACCTACTCTGTTTCCACTATATTCCTATATTGATGATACTGCAGAGTAATTTTTTAGAAGGAATGATTCGGACGAATCGACCAGTTAGGTCCCTTCAAACTATGTAGTCAGTAACCCCGTAAAATGCATTTGCTGTCATGGACTTTTCTTGAGACTGTTTCCTAATGTCCTTGATGTCCTTGAATTCCACTGTTCTACCCAATTACCAAAAATTAAGACTCTCTAATTTCATTTCACAAATTCCAATGATACTACTACTTCAGCTTTAATGAAACTTTTAATCAAATTAACTTAAATTGTTTGGCAGGTAAATTATGTGCTTTGTTCTTGACGCAGTAAACACACTCAAAACACCACTACCTCCACAGCAAAATTAAGAACAAAAAAAAAATCAAAACATTTCACAATAAAAGGCAGGAATCCGTGCTCATTAAGTTCCCTTAGGTACCTACTTGAAATTCCTTTATTTCTGGAATTTTAAAATTTAACTTTACCATCTCCTTCCGACTCACAAAATAGGTATCGTGCGACTTCAAAATAAACTACCAGCAAGATAAAGAATACCCAAACTGTTAACTACCCTTTTACATTCGTTAACATCGCAAAGCATATGGGGCCCGCTCGTCCTGTGACCCACAGGAACCAAAGTAATGATTTAGTTGAGGAAAAAAAAAAACCCAAAATCCCCCCCCAAAGCAATGCCATTAAATCCCTTCAGAACTCAATTTATATCCCATAGCAATTTATATACAACACACAGGGCAAACTAACGCAATGCTTCGGTTTCAGTCGTTTTCCAGAGATCCTGCCACTGTATCCAAGTTCCTTTGGAGAGTAGAAAAGAAGATGAAGAAAGCAAAGAAAAAAAGAAATAAATAAATTAGAATTGAAATAACAGGAAAGAGAGAAAAAAAAGAAAGAAAGAAATATCCTTTTTTTTTGTTTTTCTTTATCCCGCTACAACCCGCATCGCAGGATAATTTATATATAATAAACACACAAGCCGATTACAAAGAGGATACTGGAGGATAAAGGCAACGGCAACAGCAACAACGTCAGCACTGCATCGCTTTCAAGACGAGATTATGTAGGAAAGTTTCTTATTATGCTCGCAAGCATGCACCAGGGAGGAAATTAAGGGAGATGCCATTTGAATGTGTGAAGAAAAATAGTCTCATTTTTTCAATATTTCCTTCTTCCTGATTCCACAAGGAGCAGGAAGTTTTCTCTCCTCCGAATAAATGAGGTGGTGTTGTTGTCGCATACATACGACATCGACCGACCGACCGAAGCTGTAACTTTCCGTTGTTACGCCCCCTACTTTGTGCAACAACAGCAACAGCAACAGCAGGAGTAGCAGTAGCAGTAGCAGTAGCAGTACCACGCACTACAAAGGAAATGTATTCTTGTTACTCATCACATCACGCCCATCAACCAGGACGAACAAGCGAGTTACTTTGCGCACAAAGGGAAAAAATACAGGAAAATGTGTACAACTAGGAGTCCTGTCGCAACTTCCTGAGTTTCTCTCTCTCTATGTCCCACTCAGTGACAATTTTGTTGCGTTTTTTAGTCCTGCATTACGATTAGTAGCAGAACTTGTTAAGAGTTGACTTGTTAAGAGTGCTCGTGGTGAGGATGATGACGACGACACGCTAGTGGGCTAGGGATGCCCAGGACGAAGGTGTTTATCTGTTAATTTCACGGAGCTTTTGTTCTCCTTACATTCAGTGAAATGTTCCGGTTAACCACAGAGAGATTGTAGAATGCATATGCAGCCCCTACCTACCTCGAGCCACAAAGGATAAAGCGGGCGGTGGCGGCGGCGTCAGTGTCTTCCTTCGCATGAATTCACGTTGGCAACTTAGAAACGTGCTTAGAAGTGAGTCCCAGTTCCATGTGTTCGCTTTAAATACAATTTAGATGGCAGGCGTTGGCGATGGGTGGTGTCCCACAATTTAATGTAAGACTGCCTTCAGCATTACATACTAACCAAGCCAGAGATAGCCATTACTTTCCTTTGAATAAGGAGACGCAGAGACACAGAGAAAAACAACGCGCGGATAAATAACAAATGTTTCGTCGTCTGCACCGCGCGAATACCAAAGGCAGACAAATCCTTTTGTATTAGTTTTGAAGTGATTTCAGCTTAAATTACAATCGCCCGGGATGACTGACGGAGATATTCCCTGTGTGCTATGGTCCATTTGAAAAGGATTCTCGACGCTTTGTTGCTGTTGAACTGATTTTGTTTTTTTCTAACGATTTTCTGTTATTTTTTTTCTTTTTCTCTGTTTGCCTGCCTGCTTCTACTACCATTTTGTCATTTTGCCAGGCCGTTGGATTATTTCGATGTTGTGATACCTATTTTGCTAGACTAAGCAGGACGAGAAATAAGGCAATATAACACGGATTAATAAAGGACGGGAGGAGGGTGAAATGTTTCCAAAAATTTGGGGCAAGTGCCAGTGACTTGAAAATTGTGAGATTCGAAGGTGCTGGCTGGCTGGGCTGGGTTGGTTGGTTCTTGCCAACAACTTACAGAGATTTCCGAAGGATAAGGCGCGGAGGCCGGGATACAGTTGACAATCAGTTATATTGAAATTAACAACCCATTTGGGCAGTGATGCATACAGCGGCAATTTGGGAAATTGGCATTGGAAATTTTCCTTTGTTTAGTGGTTGGCAAGGTCCTCCTTAGATTATTATTTTCTTAATTAATATAACGGATTTATGGAGTGATTTTAATTTCGGGAAATCCTCATCAGGATAAGAGATTGAAAGGAGGAACATATTGTTGAAGGCAACAGGGAAATGCAATTCACACAGTCGTTAGGATTAATCAAAACAAGATTGACAAGATAGATTGAAAATTATGGAAGTGGTCCTAGTCGAAGTAAGGGTTACTGTTGGAGGTTGGATTATGATGCCTGGTGGGGCTCAGTTGAAGGAATATGGCAGGGCTGATATGCCCGGACAAACAAGTGTCGAGGAGATATGTACAATACGCTGCTGCTAAGTGGGCTTAGGTAAATCATTCCAGTAGATTAATCCAAAACGTCCTCAGGGACAGTTTTGTTGTGTAGCCTACTTCAGCGGAAGAATAGCAGTGCACCTAGAAATCGAGCAATCTGACTGAAGAACCAGTCAAAACTATGCATCCGTTTACATATAGATTAGACGTGATGTTCTGAAATGCTGCTCAGCAAAGTGCGGATTGGTGCTGCTCAGGAGTCCTTCTAAGATTTATGTGGGAGCGATGAGTTTAATTAGAAAGCTTCCTTCCATTCGTGTAAAGAACAATACGAATGATTGTCCTATCCAACTGTTGTGCCAAATATTTCTTTTTTTTGCTAAAGTTCAGTATGGTTGCCAAATCTTTAGGTAAAAAATTAAGAATATTCCTATGACGGTACGGCTTAGTAGACCAACACTCTACGTCTCCTAATCTGATAATGCATTATGCTGATATTCTTTTAATATGAAGATCGAGTGGTATGAGGTGCATAGCGCCTGTAGTGAGTATAGACGCTGTTCTTCCCACTTTTTTTGGTTGTCTTTTACTGCGGTATATACCCATAAGACCATCATCTGGCTTTTTGAATTGAGTACAACGCCTAGACTAGTAAGTTTTTTAGCAGACGAATCATAAAGGTCAGTATTTCGCTTCGAAATTTCATCTTAAAAAACATCATTTCAGTGTTGATTGGATTGACATTATGCTAGGCAAAATCTTCTTTGACAATCTCAGCAAAAAAGAAAAGAACAGCGAACTAGTAAGTTTCCTTAATCCCCCAAGATGGTTGTAGAAGATGTTCGCTCTTTTTTTCTAGGTTTATGCAACAAACACAGCTAGGTAAAGTGAGTTTGGAATTGTGGAATGTCAGTTGTAATAAATAAAAATTTCTGACTGGCACACATAACTTTTACGATTTCTTGTCCAACTCCGTTCCCTTACACAAGAAAATCGTAAAAGGAAGAAAACATAAAACATTTCCGCTCAGTGACAGCTTCTGTTGCTTTCAGAAATCATTGAACAACGAGATATTAAACTTTCCCGGCACTTTCCAGTTGCCTACAAGCTATTTTCACGTATATTGTTACATTTTCACGCACATTTGTTAGCAATCCGTCAATTCACCCCTAAATCGGTCAATTCACCCTAAAAAACAACAACAAATCGGTCAATTTTACCTTAAATTACAACAACAACTAGTAATTTGACGGGCGATGACAACCGATTTTTGAATTTATGGAAGGAGCTGGAAAGTATTTTGGGGCCGTTCACTAGATATTACAAATATTTAAATTCGTATTCTTCAGTAAAAGACGAGAAAAATTTGAATCCATTTTATGTGAGCACATCCGTAAACGTACTCGCTTCACCACTAACAAATTGTTGTTGCCAAGCATTGACAGTAACAATTTTTGTCAAAAAGTTATCAAAATTTAATGTTTCACCATAGCTTATAAGGGGTTACATTCAGCCAAATTCATTTTAGAGTGCTGACATCTATTGAGAGTAGTTTAGTCAAGCCCCAAAGGTTTTTGCCAATGCTCACACGTATTCACAGACGAGAAGTAAATTACAACGAAAACAATGTAAACAAATGGGTTTTTGCAGGCAAGAGGGACGAAAGTTTAATATCTCTTAACTCAATGATTTCTGGTTGCTTTGTAATGTACGAACTGTCAAACTCATTTCAAATATTGTTTTTTCTCAGATTTTAGTTATTTTGAAGTGTTTTTCTGTAGACGTATAGCTAGCAGTCGTTGTGTCAAGCGTTCCCTAACTTTTTCGTGTTTTTACTTCTCTCTGAGAGATTCGTACCTACACTCTCATAAATTTGAGAATTTACGATTTTTAATGCAGAAAGTAAGGAAACAGACCTATTTTGTACACATATCATTCGGTGCCAGTCACTGCCAGTCGTACACATTGACATTGACACTGTTCAGTGCTCTTGACAGGCAAGAAATGTCAAAAGTTTCATACGTATGACATGTGGCCATATAATCAAATCGTAGCTTAAGAAAAATATGAAAGAAAAGATCGTTTTCGAGTTAATTTATTAAAAAAAAAATAACTAATTTTCTGCATAATATTCTGGTGTCGTTCAGCAATTAGTCCAGTTGTCTGTCCGTCAAATTTATTTGAGTATCTATCTGCAAAGTGTTGGCAAGAAATAAAAGCAAATGCCAATAAAGATCAGGGGTTACGTTCGGTTGCTTCCAAGTGTAATGTATGTGCAAGGCATAACCTAACTAGCAAACTGCACAATAAAGCTGAAAACATACACTTTAATGATAAATTTTAAAGGTTATTACCTTTAAAGATGTTTGAAGCGTGACAGTCTTGTGTCACGATACCCTAGAACTTACGTTGTCAAGGCGATACTATCGTCTGATTGAAATTCCTCAATAAATTCCATACAAGAGACGGATTGCCTCCCCTCGTCTTTTATGTAAACTAATTAACAAACTCTGAGATATCCCTTGGAATAAGCGCACCACTGTGGCCCCTTTTTTAAATTATTCCCATCGGTTTTCGATTTTATTTTTCGTTGTTTTATTTTATTTTCGGACTTTAAAGACCCCAGCTTAATTCAGTGACCTAGTCTCTGGCAACGTTAAGGAAAAGTTAAACTCACCATTAGCCTTTAAAGAATTCCATAGCTGATTTCCACTGAGACAAATTATCGTAACTTCACACCAAAGCGAGTGGGCGGGCGGGCGAGGCGGCAAGGATAATTCCTCACTCGGGGGAGAATTAATACGAAAATGGAGAAAATAACAACAATGCAACGCAGTAGTGCTAGGCTATGTTATTAATATACATATTTACCTAACAAATTACTCTGCGGATGAGTACTCGAATCGGTGGCGATCCCTTGTGGTTGTCACAGGGATAAAAATGTAAATAAAAGGCAACAACAACAGCAACAGCAACAACGGGGAAAAATGCTTCTTTGCTTAACGACCCTACACCGCAAACAAACACTTCGCACTTGCACAATTTATCGCCTCCGCACACAGAGTGTCCTTCCCCCCATTGTTATGATGGCGGCGGTAGTCATCTTCCTAAATGACAAAAATATGTCCACGTTATAAATGTTGGTCGAATTCATTCATTTAACGGCACCAGCAGTCTTCCAGCCCCAGCCCCAGCCCCAGCTCCTTGCCACACTGTAGTGTTTCGCAACAAAGAAAGGAAAAGAAATCCCAAACACCTTAAAAAGAGAAACAAAAATCTTTCAAGGTAAACAACAAGGACCTCGGTACGTCAGCGAAGCTAAATTTCACCTGGGATTTATTTAAGTTTCTTCTTCAAGGAGAGCACCGAGATTGTGTGCAATAAAAATAATAGAAGCATAAAGTTGTTGGTTTTTTTCTTTTTGTTCCTCCTTTCCAAGGAGGGGAGGATATTCCTTTATGTTCGAATCCTCGTCAATGACTGCCCGGAATGGGGGGGCAAATTCACATCCAATTCACATTATAACGTGTCTATGTAGGTTAGGAATTTTTAATGGGCGACAGGTGAAATTCAAACCACGAAATACGTTAAAAAACAACAACAAAATCTCCGTTCTCTGTATAAGAGAAAGCAATTTAATTAAATTCAACCAAAAAAATAAAATAAAACCAAACCAATAATAATTTTAAATTCAGTTTCAGGCAGGGGGAAAGGCACACGCCGATATTAAAGCCAGAATTGAGGAGTTATCTGTGATAGGCATTAGGCAATGCAGTCGAGGGGATGAAGTCCTTTTTCCGTTTCACAAACAAAAACAGGATTTTTAATTTATATTAATGGAATATGCCTGTTTTCACCGTGAATTGAGAAGCTTTTTAATGAGAGTTAAACTTTCAGGTGTTGGCTAGTAATTTAGATTTTTTGTCGCTTATAACGACGGTGAAGGGACCGAGGAAATAAACTCCTTATAGAATAGCTGCAAATTTAGTGAAACCAACAAAAGGAAACTTTTACTTATGTCCTGTATCCCCTTGTGGGTCCTAGTTGCTCTACAATGCCTACGTGCCATCGTGTGCGATTTCTGGAAGTGTGCCTCAGCTCTCCCCAACTCTTTTCCAGTTGCCGCACTTCCTTCTCAACTGTCTGCGCAAGGTACTCCTAGAACCGCCGCGTATCCTGTCCTCCTGAGTAAGTGCGTTCCATTGCATCGCGTGGTTAGTTTGGACCTGTCACCCGTTCGGAGAGTATGTCCATCTGCCACTGCCACTTTCGTCGTCTTATGGTTGTGCCTATAGATTCATGGTCTGTTCTCTGATAAAGTTATTCGATAGAGATTCGTTTTGACCAGAAAATCCTAGAGATATAGCGTAGGCACCTATTGACGAACGTTAGTGGCGGCCACCTTCCAGGTACCACATCCATATAGCAGCACGGATTCAACGTTGGAAAGGAACAGTCGTAGCTTTGTGGTTAATCGCTTTACTACGCCACACTGTGGATAGCATCCCAAATGCAGATTTTGCTTTGCCCATTCGGCTGGCTATAACCAGTTCGGTACCAGAGATGGCATATAAAACTGGTTCTCATCCTTTCTTCGAAGTCCAATTTTCTGTCCAACAGCCTGTCCAAGTGCACTAAACTTTTCGCTAAACGGAGGCATTTTGCTGGCGACCTCGTTCTCTCATATGCTGCTTCCGCTCTCCAAAATCTAAAATATGCTGCTTCCTCTCTCCAAAATCTAAAATATTATGGCATTTACCAAGGGGGCCATGCTTTCGCCGACCAGATCAGAGAAATGGTCTTCAAATCAAAACGGGAGCAGCCTACTTGATGTACTTAATTTACGTAAATGGCTCCCGACTCGGACACCTTGAGTTTTACTATCTTAAATTTGATCTATCTACATACACTTGGTATGGAAGTTCGACAAAAACATGACACGAAATTGACTGATAGGTCTTTAAAATTATATAAATTTTTCGCCTGAAAGACAGGGTTATGTTGAGAGACATCAAAGCCAGGTTTATACGTTCGCCGATTTCCTAGCATAGACACCATACAGAAACAGTCGAAGTTTACGAACCACTAAGTCTTCTTAGAACATTCTAATTTGAATACCTTAGCTGGCCACTACCTGAGTAGAAGTTTACCTATAATATAGGGATGACAATGAGCTCGTTCTAAAGATGATGGGACTTTGCTTTGGGTTATGAAAATTACAAAACTCTACTCTTGTTTGCCATAGTTTTGAAGCCATCCATTAAACAGCTCAGGTCAGGCTCAGAATTTGCTCCAAGTCCGTTTCGAACTCAAGTCAACTTTAAATTTGAATAGCAGCCGTAGCTCTTGTAATATTGCATTAGACGGGATATCCATGGAACCAGGGTTATAGGACGCGCAAGGTCAGCGAAACTGCAGAGGGAATGATGCCAAAAGTCACCCCGTTTAAGGTGGTAGATTGTTTTCATTAGCCCATGATAAAAATAACAAGGTGAGGTAAACATCCAGGCTGGATCCGAATAAATTCGGAGAAGCATTCCTGTGCGCTTTGGACAGTTTTCTAAAGAAATTATGATTTCAGAGTTAGATATTGGTATCTTAGGAGTCCTTAGGAGTGACGTTCTTTAGTCTGTCAGTGCTAAAGACAGACTGTCAGGTCATAATCTTTCTGGTGAAAAGAATAACTTAGTTTGAGATAGAACGCCGCCTTTATTTATTCCTACCATAACATAGAGATCGCTTTGACGTACGTCGTCATTAGGGACCCAATCCTTCGTAAGTCCTTGCCATTATTTGTGTACGTCGGCATTATTGACAGAACTCATCCAGCTGTCACAGACATTCAGACAGAAACATACAAAATGTGTCAAACGAAGGAAGAAAGGTAAAACAAGGCATGTGCTGTCAACAGATAAACAATGACGAATGGAAAAGAATGTAATAGAATAGTTCTCTAGAATGCTCACTACAATTCAATTAAAGATAGCTAATTGCTGCTCTTTTATGCTAAGCGGGAAATAAGTTCCTAATGTCGTATCTCTAGGAACTAAGCAGAGGCGTCGTAACGCTTTAAAAAAATGATGCCATTTGTAGTTCCAAACTTTTTCCTGATAACCTCGAGCAAAACTTGAACTATCAAGTTGCAAGGTTAAGGATTCGCGAAAGATAAAGTACAAGCTTCTCTCCATTCCTCTATCGACTGTGACACCAACCATTAGTACTGATTCATGTGGAACCATATCCCCCGAACTGAAGCGAACCTCATTAATCGTAATGATTTGATCGTAAAACTTCGGTTTTGCCGCTTTGCTGCATTTCCCCAGTCATGGCACAAATTCCCCCCAATTACAACAGCTGCCAATTGAAGTGCTAAATCCAACACTGCTTGAATTTATAATATTTCACATATCCTTATCGTGTCTCTGAAAATTGCGTACTCATCCCTTTTCTTTACGATACGTGAATCGTCTACAACCTATGCTATGTCACCAACACCATCCTCTCTTCGGATTCCTTTGGATGGTTAAACTTTTTCCATGCGCTTGCTTTCACGCCATTACCTAGTTGAAAAGTTTAAATACACTCCGCACAAGGTTTGGCAAAGTAAAAATCAATATATCACAATCTACGGATTATCTACTCTTGTAGGTGGTTTCATGAAAATTTACAAAAGACCGAATGTACACATCTAAAGCTGGAAGTATCAAAGAAGTTTGTGAAAACCTCAAACCTCTGCAGTCCATCTTCCGAGTTGGCTATATAACGAAAAACTAATAAATTTCCATCTCAATGCAGCACGCTATGCACGCTCCAGCTCCTATCCATCTCCATCTCCATCGCCACTTCCTAGTACAAAAGCAAACTTCCACAGGACTACAAATCCCTCGCACACCAGGATACTCATCAGAAGTTATGCCGATGCCAAATAAAATTCATTTTCGTTTCATTGCTGCAGCAAAACAATTACAGCGCTCTACCTGCACTTAGCTTACCTGTGCTGTGCTGCTGTTTCGTAAAACTTTCCGCCATTAAATGGAAAAACTTTCAAAGTGACAGTGGGCGAAAGGGAAGGGAGATCCGCTTGTCCGCTCCCACACCCATGCGGACACAAAAAAAAACAAAAACTAAAATTTTTAAAATGAAATGCCATACACAATGGAGAATGAAATTAAATGAAGAGAAATAAATGTGCAGACATACTCTTAGCGTGAGCGCTGTACTTTGACTCCGTTGACAATTAGTGCTCTATGTCCTTCGACCTCTCCGCCTGCCAGCCGCCATTAGTTGAATAACTTCATTTTATGCTCGGCAATTTGTCTTAATTAGCATTTGCGAGCAGTTAGCAGTGTTGTGTGCCATCTCGGTTGATGTCCCATCCATTTGATTCTCCAGTGGCGCGCAAATTAAATAAAAACTCAAGTGATTCCGTTTAGTGTCTATCGCTGACTGACTTTTATTATTATTTATTCGAGAATTAATAAGTAGGTATCAAATATCAAATGCATTAAATTTTAGGAAAGTGCATTTCATGCAAATGGAAATGCTTTTATGTTAATGAACTTAATATGATATGTAGGTACAATTATGCTGATCTAAATGGAGCAACGACTTAAGGTTGTTGCTATACATGTTTACTGGTGGAGGTCACCATACAAATATGTAACTTCTCCACCCTTTGTTTTAAGATTCTCCTGAATCGTTGGAATCTCAATTTTTTGAATTTTTGGTTCTGACTTGGTAACATTATTAATTTTTATTTTTAGTTCACGATTTGTCTTAGCTATGCAAATAATTACAGTTATTATTACTATGAGTATTACGAACATTGTTATGTTACTAGCATAATTAATTATTCTATGGTAATTCAATTCTTCAATATGTTTTAAGTTTTCAATTTGCTGTATTGATTCAATTTCTTTAAAGTTTAATTTTTCCGTTATGTTAATTTTTTCTTCATCTTCATAATGAAATTTTTGAATAAATTCTAATTGGTAATTTACAATAGTTACATTTAGTATGTTAATAGAGCAATTGTTGATATTTATTATAAAGTTTCCAGTAAGGTTTAATTGTCTATCGTCGCATTGATTAATTACATATTCCTTTTCTAAGTTTATACATATAATGGTATTATCATCAATCTTAGTTATTCTTTTTACTGCGTTATAGCGATAAGTACATGCATTTTGTGTTATACATGAATGGCTTAGATTTAGTTCTTTTAAATAAATATTATTAATATTGTATTCATATTGTAGGTTATTTATTTCTATAAGTTGAAACGCTTCGATGTCTATTTCTTTTTTCTTGTCATTTGGAATGGGTATAATCATTTTAAGTTGGGTCGTAATGTAGTCTTTCGGTAATTTTACAGCTATGATAACTCTATCTTGGTCGAATCTCAAAAGCCCTATTCTAGCATATTCAAGTTTATAAAAGTCTATATGTGCTATTTTTAATTCCATCCCGGTCAATATACTTGGATGTAGTATGCCTTGCTTAGCAGAAGCTATATTGTCTAGTATGCTATCTATTTTACTTTCTAATATTTGCAATTTTAGTAGTTGCTCGGTAATCAATTGTTTCCTTACAATGTCTTTTTGGTTAGATGCGATACTTTGGTAGGTATACGATAATGTTTCCCTATCTGTTTCTATTGTTTTTTTAAATTTATTTAATGAATCCATGAACTGCCCATTAATTTTAATTTGTTGATTAAGATTTGTTATTGCTGCATGATTATTAGTATCTACAACTTTCATATGTTCGAGGATGTCTTGTCTGTCATTGTCGTCCATTGTCCCAAACAACCATTTTTGTGTTGTTCCTATAAAGTTTAGAAGTCCTCTTTTCTGTCTTCTGAGTGGTATAATTGCATGAAGTTTTGCTTTGATGTTAAATATTTCGTTCTGTATTTCCGAATTATTTGTTAACTGTAGAGTTTGTAAATTTAGTTCAATTAATGCAATTGTTGAAAGTATTTCCTTAGTGTCGATTATATGCAAAATTGTCTGGCTATTATTTATTACTTGGACTGGCCCTAGGTTCAGAGTGGTGTAGCCTTTACCTGTTTGTATTGGTGTTATTATAAGAGTTGCTTCCGCTGTCGTTATCGTTAGTATTGCCATTATGACCGTCGGCCAATAGATTATCTGCAAATTGATTTGGTCTTTTAGTATTTGAGGCGTGTACATTTCTTAGATTATGTTTTCTGTAATATGTTTCATTCTTATGTCTTAGGTGTTTGTAATTTCTTATATAACCTTCACTACGTTTTTCTACATAATTTTCCCTTGGAATATTTCTTTTATTTATTATTTTTTTCTTTTTCTCTTCTAGTTTGTTCTTTAAGTTTACCGGCTTTGCGTTCTCAGCCTGATTTGGAGTCATGCCTAATGTCGAATGAAATCTATTGTTGTATATTTGAATAGCCTTATATATTTTCCTATTGGTTGAAATGTCTGTGTCTTTTATGGTTAGTAAAATTTCAAGTAACGTTGAGTGAAATCTCTCTATATCTGAATTACCTGTATGAGAGTTGGCCTTTGTCATATGCATTTCTATTCCTTCCTTCCTGAAGTGTTCTTTTATGTTTTCTGAATTGAATTCATTGTCACAAACTATTTTTCTTGGTTTTCCGAATTTTGTCAATTGTTCATCTATGCATTCTAACTTACTTGTCCAATTTTTACTTGTCAAACTATATCCGTAAGCTTTTTTAGTAAATTTGTCTATAAATGTCAAATATATTAATTTATTAAAATGATAGATATCCATGTGTAATATTTCATTTCCTTTGTTCGGAGTTTCGGTCAGCTTGAATTTAGGCCTTATTGGTTTTCTGTCATATTTCCCTTCCTGACAAGTCTGGCAATTTCCTATTACCCTTGATATTTCTGTTATCAGTTTTGGAAAATATATTTTGTATTTTAATTGATAGTATGTTTCTACTACTCCTGAGTGGTTACTTTCTTCGGTGTGATAAAGAGATATTTGTCTATGAACATCTTCAGCTTTTTCTAAATCTCTTGCTCTCTGTGTAAGCTTATAAAATATAACTTCTTTATTATGTCCATACATTTCGATTAATACTTTCTGCACTTTATTATATTCCCTATCTTCTACTTCAGAATAAATACCGATCTTCCCTGCTATAATTGTTCTATTGAATAGATCCCTCCAGTATTTGTCATCTTTTGTCATGTCAACCTGAATAATTCTTTTACCATGCAGTGTTTTTATTTCATTTTGAACTGAGTAAGTTAGTATTAACTGAGTCTGATATGTATTTATAATTCCCTCTTTTATTGGTATATGATCTAACAATTGTTCATCTACTGAGTGTGCAGTTTCCGAGGTTTCGTTTATTTCGTTTGGAATTCTGCTTAGGAAATCTGCAATTTTATTCTCCTTGCCTTTTATATACTCAATGTCAAACTCGAATTCTTGTAATTTAAGAAGTCCTCTTTGAACTCGTTGACTGAATTCTTTTCCATTATATTTTTTTGTTAAATATTTTATGGGCATATGATCAGTGATTATTTTGAATTTTTGTCCCCAAAGATATGGTCTAAAATATGAGGTAGCCCAAACTACTGCTAAGAATTCTTTATCGGTTACTGAGTAATCTTTCTCATGGTCATTTAAAGTTCGAGAGGCATAACATACTGGTTGTCCTTCTTGAGTAAGTACAGCTCCCAAAGCAAAATTACTTGCATCAGTGAAAAGTGAAAATTGTTTATTAAAGTTTGGAAATTTAAGTATTGGATGCTTAACCAGAGTTTCTTTTAATCTTTCAAAGGCTTGAATATATTCAGGGTCATTGCTATTGATTTTCATATTCTTTTTTAAGTATTTTACCATCGGGTATGCTATTCTAGCGTAATCCCTAATAAATTTTCTATAATAACCAGTGCTACCTAGAAATCCTTTCAATTGAGTTATTGTCAAAGGTAAAGAATATTTCTGAATTACTTCTACTTTATTCGGATTTGGTTTCATTCCTTCCGAAGTTAGTATGTGACCTAGGTATTCCGTGTTGTTCTTAAGAAAAGAGCATTTATTTAGTTGTATTTTTAGATTATGATCTGCTAATCTTTGAAATATTTTATTTAATGATGATATATGTTCTTCTAAGGAAGTGGAAAAGATTAGTATATCGTCAAGATATACTGTACAAATTTGTCCTATGTACTCTCTGAGAATATCATTCATTAGACGTTGAAACGTCGCTGGGGCATTTTTCAGTCCGAAGGGCATTCTGGTATATTCATAAAGACCATTTGGCGTAACAAATGCAGTCTTATGTATATCTTCAGGATGTACCTTTATTTGATGATATCCCTTGGCTAAATCAAGGGTAGAGAAATACTGTGACCTTCCTAACTTATCAAGAATACTCTCGATATTTGGTAGTGGGTATTTATCATCCACAGTTATATCATTAAGTGCTCTATAATCAACACATACTCTATACTTAGTTTTTCCTTCGCTATCAGGTTTCTTGGCCACAACTACTATTGGTGAGGCATATCGACTATTTGATTTTCGAACTATGCCCTGCCTTTCCATATCGTTAATTTGTTTCCTGACTTCTTCTTCATGTTTTTGAGGAAGACGGTACAGTCTGGCATTTATTTGTTGATCCGTGGTTAGAATTATTTTATGCACTGTGCTGTCAGAATTTGTGAGTTCATCTCCATCTTTGTATAGGAGGCTTTCATATTTTTGCAACAGTTCTTGAATTTTCTGTTTTTCAAAAGTTTTTAAATGGTCTAACTCTACTTCATCGTTTCCCCCTAATTCGTAACATTCTATATACGGTTCAACTTCAAAAATCATTGGAATTATGGTTTTATTTTGTAACAACACTTCTCTTTTTTTTATGTTTATGCTTTCTACCATATTACCTATGACGTCCATACCTAATAAAAGACTGTATGATTTTTCCCCCAATGACTTGCCGTATGCTTGGATAAATACATTAGATCTATATCCAAATTCTTTAGGCACTGGGACTTGATAGATCTTTAATCTTTCGGCAGTCTGATTATTTACTGTCGAAAGTTTTATCGTTACTTCGTTAAGAATATTGTATGTACTACAATCTATTCTACTTGTGTTAACGATTGTCATAGTAGATCCTGTATCTATTAGGCATATATGTTTTTGATTTCCAATCGTAAATGCTATTTGTGTCTTTCTACCAGTGAGGCTGGATTCAGAAAAACCGGAGCTTCTATTGAATGGGCTTCTTCTGGAATGTTAATGTTATCGATATCCATCTTCTCGTTATTTTGCCTATAGTGTAATTGCCTGGAGTTACTATAGCTATCAGTACCTCGTTGCTGCTGGTTGGTTGCAGAGTTATTATAATTAATTTGTTGCCTTTCTCGATTGAATTGTAATTGTCCCGAGTTATTGACATAAGTATTTCGTCGCTGTCCAGGGTTATTAAGATTATTGTTTTGCCTTTCTTGTCCAGAACTAATAAGATTTGGATTTCGTCGTAGTTGGTTGGTCTGTCGTGGGTTATTGTAGTAATTGTATTGTCTATCGTCATGGACCTGTTCAGAATTATTGAAGGACGTATTTTGTCGTAGTTGGTTACTAGGTACATCTCTTCTTTCTTTATATTTGTAACTAGTATATGCCCGATTACTACTTCGTTCCGTTATTAAGTTACCTTCATCAAACCCTACATATGAATACAATATCATTTTTATTTTATGTAAATCATATTCATCCCTAATTTCTCTAGCTAAGTTCCCTCTTGCTAGTTCCCTAATCTTATTAACTACCAAATTATACAATAGCGATTTTAGACTATGCTGCTTATTTTCATACATTATTATTGTATGAATATCGGTTAATAAGAACTCAATTTTATTGTTTAAATCTAAAACTGAACTTACCCTTAAATTATTTATTTTCCTTGTGATTTCTCCCTGGTCGATTATTGGTCTAAACGTCAATCCAAGCAGGTTCCTCGCTTCATCCCACGTTGTTATTGCATTAGTCAGCAGTAGCTCCTTTGCTCTTCCAGTCACCTTGCATTGTGCTATTGCTGTCCATGTAGTGGGTCTTCTGTCCTCCGGTGTTAGGCTAATGTGGTTGTCCACCACATTTATGAACTGCGTTAGCTCTTCTCTATTTCCAGAGAATTCTTTTATGTATGAAATCTCTCTCATTAGAACTAGGGCTCGGCTATCAGGTTGTTGAGTATTGGCCTCTAGTCTAGCGAGAATTTGCGCCATTGTGGCCAGTATGGTATTTGGGTCAGCTGCCATTTCGGTTTCTTCCTCTTCCGCTTGTAAATTTCTTCTGGAATCGTGGAGTATTTGTCGCGAAATGTTGGTGTCTTCGGATATCACTATTAACGGCACTTATATCTTTCTTTTCTGTGTGCTGCGACTGATTTTTAGTCCGCAACAATCACTTGAATTCTATTTTTATTTTATGTCTTTGTTACGACTGATTTATAGTACGTAATAATCACTGCACTTTTTCTAATTAATTGTTTTCATTAAAGACTGATTTGTAGTTCTTTAATGTTCAATGTGGTTCGTTTTTTTTTCTTTTTCTTTCAAAAACAACAAAAAAAAAAAAAAAAAAAAAAAAAATCCGTACGACTGCGCCAATTAAATAAAAACTCAAGTGATTCCGTTTAGTGTCTATCGCTGACTGACTTTTATTATTATTTATTCGAGAATTAATAAGTAGGTATCAAATATCAAATGCATTAAATTTTAGGAAAGTGCATTTCATGCAAATGGAAATGCTTTTATGTTAATGAACTTAATATGATATGTAGGTACAATTATGCTGATCTAAATGGAGCAACGACTTAAGGTTGTTGCTATACATGTTTACTGGTGGAGGTCACCATACAAATATGTAACTCGCACACACTTGCCTATGCCGTTGTCCTCGTTGTCGTTGTCCTCGTTGTAGGTCGAAGTTGTGTTTTCTATTCAGTTCCATATTGTCGTCTACTGTTGAATCCTTAAAACTTCTCTTCTTTATTAGTGTCCTTTTTCACCCTACTTTAGCGCACTATGCCGCCACCGCCACCGCTACCGCCGTTGTTGCCGATGCCGTCTCCGTATCCGTCCCTGCTGAGGGGAGACGAAAAATTATAACAAATTCGAAAATCCACAGTGTTAATGGCGGTCGGTGAAGTTGAACAACTTCGATGTGCAGAGTGCAGACGGAAGTCCTTTGCAGTGCAGTGGGGCGTAATATTTCAATGGTTTTCAAGTTTGATACTTTGGACAAATGTCCACTCTATTAGCAGCCATTAGCAAATACCATTGGCACGTTGGCACGCCCTTTTGCCACAAAATGGAAAGAAACCGTTGACCAGGAAAAACACAAATGAACAATATTGTTAGTGTTTAACAGACCTAAATTGGGTCTCGAGGAATTTCATTGACATGAATGTCATTTGTTTAATTTTGGAAGGTTTTGCCGCATTGCCAGCTTCATCCCGCGGAAGCTGATGAAACGGAAACATCAATAGCAAACTTTCTTTGATACCATGGTTATATCGTGAATCCAACTATATCCCGTATTTCCTTGTGGATCTTAGAGCCTCTATTATCCTTACACCCCATTGTGTACAGTTTCTGGCAATGAGTTGCAACTCTCTCCAACTTTTCACCAGCTAACAAGATTTCTTACTCTCTGTTCTGCATAATGCTCTTTTTGGTCGTTCCGCTGTTCTGCCCTTTTGGCGGTTTCCATTGCATTGCAGATCAAACTAGTACTGGATGGTCAATGTGGATTTCAAGTTAAACTCACCACCCAAGGTTTAGTCCTTCACTGTTCACTTGACATTTTACTGAGAGCTGTTAAAACAAGAATCTTCTTAAACTTTCTTACAGGCGCTAACCTTAAGTGGACTAAACTAACAGCGCCAGAAAGATGTTGCCAAACTACACGAAAACAAAAGACAGGCCTACACAACACACAGTACCGCAGCTGCAATGTTGTAACAGAATCCAGGGAAGTATGTCAAGTCCAAGACATCCAAAAAGCTCTCTGTTTTATGGCAGTGAAAAAGTGCTAAGGCCAAGATATAAGGCGGTTATTTGTTTGGTGACCTATTCTGAACAGAAGTACGGCTGGCTCTGCTCCTCTAGACTCTCTGTTTGATTTACCTCCCCTTGATACCTTTACCATGGGCTATACTCTAAAATATTCTACCGTCTTAGACAGGATGGGTTTTGGTATCATCCGTACTGAAGTTTCTTGGACCTTTCGCGATACTTGTTCTTCGATCCTGGTTTCATGAATTGGCTAAAACTTTGGCTGCTGTGCACATTTATAGTCGAGCTTCCCTGCGTTCAAGAGTCAGAGACTAAACTTAGACTGGTCGAACCTTCACGGATTTGATAAATTTTTTCTTGAAATGTTTGCTCTCAAGGGATTAAACCTGGAACCCTTTGCTCTGCAGCCCTAAGTCCTAACCGCTTGAGCCAACTCTTTGCACGAGGAGACCAGACAAAATACGAATCTTTCTAGGAACAGTGCCGATTGAAGTTACAAGGGCTCTGCTCAGATGGCGGTGTTCAAAAGATGTTCCGTCAGATAGGGAATAGAGTATCCGACGCCAAATATTAGTGCTATTAAGGAGGTACAATCGAAGGCAGCACATTAAGACTTTTCGCTTAGAGACAGTAACGTTTGGGACCGTTTGGGTATTGATGAAGCTTGTAGCCTAGGAAGCTGTCATTAGAGAAGCGGCCACTGTTGAAGAAGCTCAACTTAAATCTAAGTCAGTGCAGCATTTTTCATGTGCGCCAATGATTGCACTTGCACTAGAGCATATATAAGCTGGAAAATGTTTCCCTAGGGCATCAGGAAGTTGGATACGCCAAAGCGTTTGGTATAAGCTTATTCCTTTCGGGTCGATCGTATCACAGATAGTCAGTCTATCAAGAAAGCAAAATAGGAGATGCAGCAGGTATTGTTTTTAAATGGCACGAACCTTTCCCATCACAAATTAAGAAGGAATGACAAAGCTTTTGCAAAGAGTTGCCATGTCTGTAGAACGCTTTTAAGACGACACACACTCAAAGCTTGAGTAGCAAATGTATAAATTCATCTGTTCAGATGCTATAGTCATTTCTCTAATCTTTCCAAGACTAATCCGTGCTTAGTTAGATGCGTTGCGTTGATAATTCCTTCAATGTATGGAATGTATTGTATTCCAAACCCTAATTCTATACAGAATACCAGGTCAGTTCCACTCACTGTCAGAGTGCAAACTTTATGTTGATGTTGGCTGCAAGACTAAATGCTATTCCTAAACCAGGTGCACGTAGTGCAGCTCCTATTCCACCCATAATTCTTCTACATGTCAATCGGTATAGCCTCTCAAACTTTACGGTATTTTTGGAACAATTTTTGCCTCCATCACACCCCCATTGTGCACATACTTCTTAACACCCTTTCAGCATTCCAGGTCCTTGTTGGACATAGTTATTCCAAGTTAGTCCGGCATCTACGTATACCTTGATTTACGTTCCAAAAATCGTTGAATTTTGAAAATCCAAATGAAATCATTTTTTCACATTAATTGAAAGACTTGGTTGCAAACAAATCTCCTGCGCCATAAAGTGGCCTCCTTGTACTGTTTGCAGTTACATTCATGAATTTACCTCTTGTTAATGTCGATTTCATTTCATTCTATTCAGGCGGTAGTCCACCACAGGTATGTTGCAGTCTCTGGACATTGCCTTCATAAATCTCGATTGTGTTCTAAGTATGAGAGCCCACTTGCCCCCTTCCGATTTCCACACTCAAAGCTTTCTCCGTGGCATTGAATACTTCCCCTAGGGATTTGATATTGTGGCATTGATGCAACACCTTTTTACCGGTGAAGAAATGCTTTCGCAATTGTCCAATTCCAGTTGCAAGGAGACCGAATGTGAACTATGTCCACAGACCGGTCATGTGGTACATAAGTTGACATGTCCTTTGTATCATAAATATTACCATATGGGTCTTAACCGAGCATTCCTTGATAGGGAATCATGTCAGAAGGTTAGGTGTACATTCGTACGAGTTCTGCAGAGTCAGTTGAGATGAGGAGATGAAGGAAACTATGTTTCAGATTTATCTTCTCTAAGAAGTAACATCTTTGGTGTGTATCTTGTCATATCTTAAACAAAAATTTCATCAAACTCATCGTTAGTATCAGCCTGCTCTCGTTTAGCAAATTTCCCCACCTATCGCGATTTTGAGCCTACGTCATCCAGTTTCCTATCCCCAGGACTGGTTTATGCCATCCTTCCAGCCAGTGTAAACAATTTCTGACCCGCTGTTGTCTCCCATGCATATGGCTTTAAATTACTTTCTGAGTAGGATCTTGTTCAATTATACGGGTCTCCGGTCCGGGTGCCCGCTTTTTTCGAACATAGAGTCTGGTTGAAGGTAGATCGCATTCAGATCATGAACTTCTGTGGAAGACCCAAGTTTTGGATCCATACACGTTGTGTACACCACCAGCTTTGGCGTTATGGTTTAATATTACGGCTTGAATAGCCTTGACAGACTGTTGTAGGCTTTGTTGGATTTCAGTACCCGTCTGCGTATTTCTTCTTTCAAACTCATGCATCACAATCTTGATGATTTAACTAAGGTTGGCGTTAACATTCCAGTTGCTGATTTGCTTGGAAGTCGCTTTGGTATTGCCCTTTGGTGTATGGAACAACCTGATCCTTTCGGATAGAAGTGAATATTGCTCCACCTTTTGGCATTTCTTTATGTGGGGTATAAACTGCCTTCCAGCACCTCCCGTAAGTGACCTATGATTTCGTAACACTCTACGACTGGAGCTTGTTGAGTTTATGGTTCTCTCTACGTCTTCTATGCTTGGTGATGATTGCATTAGGTCTACGTTGAAACCACTGTCAGGATCAGTCTTTTCTTTCTATCTTTGGAATAAGTTATGCTTTCTTGTGAAGTCTCGTGTTTGAGCTCTTTGTATACGTCCTCACATGCCGGCATTCTGTGACGAGCTTATCGTATTGCTTTGGTATAAAATATTCTTAAGTTAAGTCGCACTCATCATAAAACCAATCGCTCCGATCTCTGGAATCGGTAGCACTTATATCAGTATTCTTGAGGGGACTTCGTTTACTGAGTTCTTCGAGGTTACACTAAACCAAAAAGACTTTCGTAACATGTGGTCGATGCGTATGGCTGGATCAAGTGCGACTGCATTAAGTGATACCCAGATAGTTTCAACGATCAAGTTTTCGGTTTCTACGACTCGTACTCTTTTTGTCATTAGTGTCGTTATGCATTCTCTGAGTGAGTCTGCAATACCTGAACACTGACTCTTAACCCATTTCCGTGTTTCGTAAACTTGACTCTTTCGCTTATAGCGCTAAGGCGGCTGGTGCCAGACTTATGGGCAAAAAACAATGTGGAAAGTATTTTGCAACCACAAATGTGGCTTATGACCATCGCGCATGTTGAGGTTAGGAATATGACACAATTTAGTTTTGTTCCCTCCAACTTTCCGCGCAAAATTTCGTAGAAATTTACTCCTTTTATTTTTAGGGTTAAAGGCAGCGTTAAAATTAGGTAGGTTCCTGTCCAGCTTAAGGTCTGTAGAGTGAGGAGATTTTTAAATCGTGAAACTATTTTCGCTGCCGCAGTCGTGCAAGAGGAATATTGTAGTCTCCGCAATGTAGGAGAAGTTGACAACGTCTCACTAAACTTCCTTAAAAGGGATTAGCACGATCATGCCCGTCACTCTTTCGCATAGGATAGTTTCTAACGATCACCACCACGAGGAACAAAATGAAACTCTTTAACATCACAAACTCCTCAAGGATGAAGCACAAGTCTACTCCAGAACAGAAATAATCTTTGATTTTATGTACTTCAATGAAAAGTGGCACGAATTAGACCTTACCCTTGGCCTTAACTTAAAAAGTCACCTACTACTCTCACGCCATCTATGCATTAAGCAAAGATCTACCTACGAACTGCATTACCTTCACTTGATTTAAATTGTGTCCACAACTTCTATTTGCTTTAATAAAATGCGGACATTGCTCTTCATAAATAATAAAGCCAAGTTTAGAAGTTTGTTGCCGTTAACTAATAGCACCGCTAAAACCATGCCATACCCTACTCGTACACACTTTGAAAACTCTCTTCCTGTCACAAATTTTGTTCCCCAGCCGCCATTGTCCTCCCGAAAAGTGTGTTTCAATTCCTAATGTGTGGCCACAGTTAAATGCTAAATGGCACTCAGATGGAGTGGGGGAAGGACCAACGAGATGTCGCTGCCAACAAGGGTTCTTTCGTGCCCGAACAATTGGAAATGAAATTAATCTTATTTAATTTAAAATTTTATTCAAATAAAGGCGCAAAACTTTTGAAATATCGTTTTTTATTAAACGTTCACTCAATTTGTTGTTTCCCACTTCACCGATGATTTATGATTTCTCACTCTCGGTGACACTCGGGCCAAGTGGTGGCGGAGCACACCAAGCAGCAGCCCTCGAGGAGTAACAAAAACCAAAAAAAAAAAAAGCGCAAAAAGTGTAGAAGGACATGGATGGATTGAGGTGACGTCCGCTGTTAAAGTTCAGCTCTACGGACGGTGGAATAAATTTTCGGAAGCCCTACCTTGACACCAGTTGGCTGGCTGATGGTATATGGCAGTTGGGGGCTGCTGCTGATTCCTGTTTTGTTGTAGTAGTAGTAGTAGTAGTAGGTGGGTTAGGCATTTAGAAGTGTCCCATGCGGCGTACGAAGTTTTTGATAACTGAAAGTTAATGGCTTTTTCAACAGCGACAAAGTTACGCCGAGAAGGATATTTAAATCTAATTTCCATTCACGAAAGTGGCGATATTTCGCCACTCCATATGTCAACTTTTGATTCTTTTTTTCTTGTTTTTTGTTCAGTTTTTTGGGTTTTGCTTTTTGCTTTTTGTCCTTTTTTCAATTTGAGGACTCGCACCCTGTTCAGAATTTCAATTCGTAAATGGGTGGATGACGCGACGTGGGATTGAGGTATCGGGAAATCCTTTTATAATTCGACTACTAATTGAATTTTTGGCCAAAACGATGGCAGACTCTCTATGTTTCTGGGTTTCGGAAACTTTGTTAATACCCAGCTGGCGATGTGGTGCATGACCATGGTCCGAAATTATTGTGGAAACCCCTACTTGTGTTTGGAATTTGAAGGCAGAAGAACAGAAGAGCCTGTCTTCTTTGGAGAGTTATGCATAAAGTTTTCAGCAGAAAGGCCGGATATCCACCCGTAGGAACTATTTAAAAGTAGCTCCGGACTCCGGCTTCCAGAACTTGCTTACTCATCGAATTGGGGTAGAGTTACCGCCACCGGTACCGGTGCCGATGCCGGTGCCGGTTATCATGCAACTAATTTAAATTATTAAATCCGTTTCCGTCCCTTTCATCCGTTTAGGGAGGCGTAGCCGGCAGGCAAATTTATTAAAGCTGTAATTTGGGAAAACGTAAAAGGACGATAGCCCTTGTGGGCAGGTTGCACACCTCCTTTCTAGATGCGGTGAGAAAAACAAACAAAGCCGAATCGAATGGAGCGAAAACTTTTTATCGAACATGAGTTAGTGGGTTGCTGGGTGTGCTCTCACATGACTCATATGTTCCGGCATTCAGTGGGTGGATAAATAATATCTCCGCCATTGAACAGGACAAGGAACTTGTGTACATGGCAACGGCAACGGACAGCTTTGGTAGTAGTGATGGCCAACCTCCTCAAAAGATTGTGCTTGTTCATTCCTTCTATCCACCGCATAGAGGAGCAACGAGAAGGAACTACTGCAGATTACAGAGAAGGAACAAATTGAAAATCAACCAAGCACCAAGCACCAAGCACCAAGCAGCGAGCACCCCCCAACAACCCCATCGATAATATCCTTTAGTAGAATTCTGATGTACCAATAGCTATTCCCCAAAGTATGCATACCACATATTCACTCGGTGTATGTGTGTCGAGAATAATCTATTTCGTCCATGAGTTTGCTAGATGTCAGACCGGGAGACGGGTGCTCGACGACGCGACGGTAACGACAAAGCCATGCCATTCCAGTCGCAGAATGAATCATCTCTTGCGATGGCAGCGATGAAATTGATTTTCAAATGAGCTTCAATTCTACTGCGCGTATCTTATGGATGCATTTTCGAAATCGAATTAGATTATTGAATATTTAGCTTGTCAAAATATTTCCACTTTTCCATTAGAAAGTTCACTACAGTTGGGCGTTAGTAGATCGATGATATCGTTTCCATCAATTTCATAAATTTAATTTGATTTCTTCATAACGCAGATGTCAGTTCGGCTCCGACTGCTTCGGGTCAAGATGGGGCAAATGTCACAGTGCACAGTGGGGGGGCGAGGGGGTGGCCATCCGTCAATATCAGGGCTAACATTATATTTGAATATTTACATAAATCATTGAAGGTGAAATGAAATTTCGTGGAAGCAAAATTGGAAATGCTTGGAGGCATGGACGGTGTGTGTCAGTTGGATAATTGGGATTAATTACTATTCGAAATTATTATTTGCATTGATGTATCAACTTGTGGACAAAGTTATGCCCAATGACTGTTTGTGGACAAGCACTTGGACTTCTTTAATTAAAAACTGAATTCTTTTCTGCGTTTTATGCATAAGACTTGGAAAAGTTGGAAAATTGTATAGAATTGGTCCTGATTTATTATGGTTTTATTTAAATGGAGAGGGAAATAACTCCACGGGAATGTATTCCACCTTTAAAGGGAAATTATTTCACTGCCTTAATGCGCAACTATTTCTCTTTGCATGAGAGATATACATATAATTCCACAGCTATTGACAGTGGAATGCCTCTCATTAAAAAAAGAAGTCATTTCTTGGTGAGAAATAATTTCACTTCAAAAATGTGAATTTATTTCCCACCAAATGATGAAATATCCCACATGGCGCTCATTTCCGAGTTACCTGTACGACAAAGGAAGTTAAAATTAAAATGAAGCAAGGCGATGGCGAAAGGGTTTAACCTTCACATTTGTTGAGTGCCAGGCCATCGAATTATTCCGGGAAACTGCAAATCTGATAAACTCGCCAGAAAGGATATCTAAGGATTGTACCTAAATGACGAAAGCTGGCTACGCTATATGTAAATATTTACTTTTTAAAATGTTCTTTATCACTTTGACTTAAGTCGTATAAAGTTGTGGAATGTAAAGAAAGGGTAGCGGGAAGTTAAAAGTTGACAGGAAAAGGCGTCGTTCGCGGAACAGGCAGCTCGTGGAGTGCGATTAGAAACTGATGAACAGTCGGGACACAATTACAGGTTAGACCAACCACAGATCGGAAAACAATTCAATTTGTTGTGTATCAAGTCACATCTAGCCTTGATTCGCTGCGAAACATATGACCGGGTTGATTACGCTCAAGTGATCATTGTTACTGATCAACCTGAGTCCTCAGGGACATTTTCTCCTTTGAAATAACAGATGGAGGAGTGGCAGGGCTAATGGTAGTTAGGTCCAAGGAGTGACTGCAAGCCATGATAGGGTGCAGTCTCACTCGGATCTCTTAACGACTCTCCTGAACCATTCCATTTTCGTAATGAAGGTGGTAGCTAGTTCAGTGAATTGGTGCCAAAGCTCTGGTAGGACCATAATGTCGTCGCAGCCCCTGCATAGGTCTGAGCTGTTGATTCCCATTTTCTTAAAGTGGACCGCCATTGGGTTGTGGCCTGTGAGGGCACCGATGAGAATGGTCTTTAATCCTTTTTTCGTTAGATTAGGCCAAAGTAGCCTCGAAACATGGCACGAGGAGGAGAAGTCGGTAGAGATGAATTTGAGTCTGTTCTAGCTAGCTCGTCGGCCCTCTCGTTTCCAGGATCCACCATAGCGTAATGCTTTGTCAAGACCTCATCGATTTGAATTCCTCTTTGTCTGTCGATAGAGATGTCAATATCGTTAGTTTTCAGAGTGGATAAGGCCCTGTAGGCCTCGGTGAGATCATATATTTTCGTCTGGAATACACTTCTGTGATTGGGGAGTTTTATGCATTCGTGAAAATGGATTACAGACAGGGTTACAGGCATTCGTCCAATTCTCTTTGGAGAGAAACTTGGAGTTGAGGATGAGGTTGAAATCTGGCTAAGTACAGGGCCAACATGTACTCAAAGTGAGGAGAAAACTGCACCGTTTAGGGAATATTTATCTTCAATGACCACAGCAATGGCCTTACACATACTGAGCGTACTTTGTTTCATAAAACAGTGAGTAAAGGTCAAGTTTAAGAAGACTGAACAATGTACCGACACAGAGTTCATTGCTAACGCTGTTCTTTATTTTGAAAACCTAGATCGTGGCAAGAACTTAGTTTTTGCTGAGCCCTCTTGGATCTGTACGAAACTCCATCAAGTGTCTTGCTTTTTCAGCCTCTCAGTCTTTTGTGAGACCATTTCTTCATTGTGAAATGGTTTCCTCTTTAAACACCATCCACCACCGATCCTTAGTACACAGGTACTTGCATGTTAAGCTACGAAACCATTACTTGTCCTTCAAGGTAGCACGTAAGCAAACACATACATCAGTCAGTTGCTATACGTGCACACATAGTTTGTCCCCAATCCCAAGAGTATCAAACTGAAATACCATTCCGAAAATATTTCTTGTATTAAATAAACACAGATGTTAACAGATTTGCTCGCCCTCGCAAGGACCAAAACGAATGGAATTCGAGTAATGTCTTGCGTGCATTATAGGAAAAGAAGGTATTTCCATTGAATGCATCCTTAAGGGCATTTGTTGATATTAAATTGAAAAGAAACCCAGTGGGAGTTGAAGGTTGGCAATGGCATGGCATCGCAAACGTCTTGAATTCGAATGTCAAAGGAACGGAGCAGCATTAGCTGTGCATTTAGGATTCCCATTATGTAACGTGCGTTGTTTATTTTTACTTAAAGCAGAGATGTCCTTAATCTATATACAAGTAGTAGGGCAAGGGTTGTTCGCTTTCAGACGAATGACATTTAAAGTTATTCAGCTTATTAAAAACCTTTCAGTTCTCAGGGTACCATTCGTTAGAATATAGTCTTTGTCCTGATTTGTCCTGTGTTCCACTTCTTATTGCTTTTTTTTCTCTTTTGGAATTTCCCTATGGCGATGGAATAACAAAAACGTTCCTTGGTCCCGCTCTACGTTTGATAAATCAAAATAAAACAGAAAAAAGAAAAATGATAAATGGAAACAAGGATATGGCGCCGCTGGGTGGCGCCCTGCAGCTAATTCAATAAAAAATGAAAATGCTATCGAAAAGTATATTAGATTGTTGGTCAGTGCTGTGAGCAGGGTATAGGTGTGTAGGTATCGTATGAAATCCTGTTTTTGCTTATTTTTTTATTTTTTTTAAGAACCATAACGCATAGGTTACATAGTGTAGGGTTCATAAGCATTCTTTTGTTGCCAAGGAACTGTGAACCCTTGGAAGAAAGGTGGTCGCTTCACATTGTCAGTTGAAAATGGGTGAAGACCTTTAAGAAAACTATAGGAATTTCTGTGCCTCATACCCACGCTTTCATGGTCATATTTACTGGAAAATATTTTTCACTTCTAAGGCTATGACTGCCCACCTTAGTCAGATAAGATTAGGTTCAGAGTCGAGGTGGGAATTAAACTCTATTCCTTCGCCCACATGTTGGTGTATTGTGATTTTCTAAAAGTTTAAAGTTTACACATTCATGTAGGAGTTTCTGTCGATGTGTAAAGGGTAATAAGGATGAGGCATTGGTAACCTATAACTGGGATTGTGGCTTTAAGGGCTTTTTTTTTTATAGATTTTGGTTCCCGGAAATAGCAATCAAGGTGTTGTAAGGACACATATTTGGGTTAGACAAGTCGGTGTCAAAATCATCCTCCACGTTTCTGGTATAAGACGAGACATTAAATATAAGTAGGAGTAGGAGTAGGTTCTAGCTAGGCTAAGTAACGGGTAGTTCCGTTCGGTTCCAATCGGTAAGACAAATTGGAAACGCTAGGTATTCAATTGGAACGGTGCATTGTCCAATAGAGTTTCTCGGCTCTTTGTAATGTTAGCTGCGGTTTGTTCAGTGTTGTAATACGTTCTTTCATCAAATCTGTGACATTTGACCAAGAAGGCAATCCAGAGCCAATCACGAAAGTTAACTGATTCTTCCTCAGCACATCACAATCAGTGAAGATCAATGCCGGACTATGTTGAGTCACTGATTTTGTTATAAATACAGCTGCTCACATCTTAATCAAATTATTGAGTTCAAAGCTCGGTCTCTTGTCTTTGTTTGTCAAGTCAATGGTCTTTGCTAATCAGCCAATGACTGTAGACAACCCAATGTCTATATTTTGAAAAGAGGTAAATAGAGTACACAGCGCAGGCGTTTTCGTGGAAAACATAATTAATGTCATCAATAGTAAAGAGTGACCTGATAGCAAAGATCCTTTTTCCGATTGTTATGTTTCAATAGCTGTCAAAGTTACCAATGACATCCACCTGTCAAAATATTCAGTATATCGTGAATTTCGTCATAATGGCTTTAATGTGGATGAAATCTGACACACTGTAGAAAGTTTGAGCGTGAATATACTCTTTTGAACCATAAGCCACCAACCAGACAGAGATTTGTGAGCAATAAAGAAAATATAGCAACCGTAGCGGCTAATACCAGAAAAGACCCAGAAATGAAGTGTCGTTACAATCCACAAGAGTTGGACTGAGCATTAATGTGTACAAACAAATGAAAGTGTACCTTTTGAAATACTATAATAGGCACGCAGTAGTCCACATTCTAGTTGATTGGATCCAAGACATACTTAAAACCAAAACACAGCTCTCGTAGATTTCTGCACAAATCTTTCTGGAAATCATCAAAAATTTTGATTGCGTATTCCTAATAGAAAAGAATACAATAAAGAGTGCATCATAGCAAGGAGCATCAGCGTATTGACCTTACGTGAGCATATGTCAGGGCTTGGCGATCGAAGCAGTTTTTACCCATGAATCCATTAAAAATTAAATGTTGTTGAGTCCTAAGCGTAGCTTGTGGAAAAAGTTTAAGGCATTTGGGGATTCTTGGCACCAATAACTTGCCTTTATTAGACATGGAAACCCTAAGACACCATGCAAACTCTGGCAGTCCTTCGAGCCCACATCTTCATGATTCAACTGTATAAGCTTGAAGACCTGACGTGTTTATTTCGATGGTAACAGAGTCAATCATAGGTAAGTGTGCTCTATTTCTAGTGAAACTGGCTCGATTTGAGTTGGGATTGAACAACTAGCTTTCAGACAGAAAGGTATAAGCGTTGGCCACCAAAGGACACATAATTTTAAAAAGGAGGCTAACGATCGGCCAGGGCAATTTAACTCTACTAGCGTTGGCTTTGAGTTTTGACACGAATAGCTAGCTAGAATAGAAGGGACCTATTAATGAAGGCCGCTTTTTTTAGAAGCTTTTGTTTGGCTGTTTTGACGCTGAATGTTTATTAGACGCTCCCGGGAACTAGGGCCTTGAAATTAGTGTTGCTCCAAACCTCCAGTTCAGTAGACCGATGCACTAACAACTGAGTGACAGCTATTGCTCACCGCTAGATGAAGTCATAGTTTATAGGGTTGAGCTTGGGGTAGGTAGGATCCACGTGGTCCCTTGTCAAATATAGGACAATTTCAGAACTATCACCGCTGTCACTGCTATCCACACTCCTTTCTCTATCTCAATCACGTTACATATCTAGCTATCTGAACTAAGTGAGTTGAAACAGTTCGTGTCCATCCATGAATCCTTGCTTACGTCCTTAAGCCTACAATTTGTATTTGTCAAAACAACGCTTATAATCCAATTAGTGCATCAACAACTACAACATCCACTTTCGTCTCAAAACAAAGAAAACTGAAGCTTGATCAACCATCACACCATTCCTCTGTCAGGATCGGTGGACCCCAAATATTATAATTAACTCATTCGGAAGCTGGCTAACCAAAAAGAGCCAACAATATCAGAATCAGTGATAATTGCGAATAAAAATCTCAGTGCCCCCTCAGAGGCATCTAATTGCCTTTGGCAATCAAACAATCAAAAAGGCTCAATAATTACGGATAAAACAACTACCAGCATTAGCCAGAGGACATCACCATCGTCATCGTCATCTCGGCCACGTTCCTGGTGAATGGGACGGATACGGACATCGGTCGTTTGGTAAGGCAAATAAAAACCTAAGTGTGTGTATTTTCCATGCAATTTTCCTCCTTTATTTCTGCTTGTCCGGTTTGATGTTCCGGCACTTGTTTGTGTCTACAAAGGCAAATTTATTTGTCTGCTGAGCCGACCATTCGTCCTATCCTACGAGTACGTCGGTCGGTCGTCGCCAAGGCGCGTAGAGATGAAGACTTGGTTTTTTTTTTTTTTGTTTTGATGAACGAGTACTTATCAAAGAACCAAGTGGTCTAGATCTTTGTGCAGGCAAACCACCTTCTACACAGTCTATAACCTCCCGTAACACGAAGAACCTCTTGGGAGACCATCCTCTGTCTTCTCTTTGTTTGAGTCGTCCACACAAGTTTTTATTTCCGATTTTCTTTTAAATGCTTTCAAGTCCGCATTTGTGGTATCGGATGCAGTGCGCATATCTTGGATCGCATGGTTCAAGTAAGATGCATGCACATGCATTCATCATAGAAAATGTTCATCCTCTTGTTCTTCGGAGGAAGGACCTGCTGTCGGGCAAAAGAGGAAGCAGCAAGGATATTTCATTTCTTTTCATTTAGTTTTCCACTTTATTCGTCTGCAGCTCCTCGCCGAGAGTGTATTCCGTTCCCTTTATGCAATCAGTGAAATAATATCCTAAGTTGATTGTGTGTACTCTTGGGTTAGACAGTTTTGCTCAAAGGAAAACGATATTCCCTCGAGAGAGAGAGCGACGGAGATCCTGTAAGTGTAAACGTGCAGGTGGATGTAGCTAGTACTGCCATTATCACGCTCCATTTTGGTTCCTTTTCAGTTCGTTTAAGTACAGCGAAGGGATTCTATTTTTGTTTCTTTCTTTCGAAACAAATTATGGAAAACGAAAATATCTTACTCGCAAGGATAACAGAGATTCGCGTGTTGCGCTCATAGAAATCTTAGATACAATTTGGCCTGCAACGCAATACTTGGTTTCAACTTAATGAAACTTGAATTTCAATACTTTCTCGAGGCACGTCGACGTCATGTGCAGCTTAAGACGTGATACCAGTGACACAGAGTGAGCAAATATTCAGGAGTACATTATAAAGGATATCGGAGTGGGAACTGGTGTAAATATTACATCAGGCAGATGCTGGGTGCGGCGGCGGTGGGTGCTTTGCATACGAGGACAATATGTCTGGCAAAGGTAAATAAAGCGTTCCGAATTGTTTGGGAATTTGCTGATACTGGGTGAGCAGTTTCAAAAGGATAATACACTCTAAAGTGGCACACATCCACAAATGGGGTTGCAGCTTACATGTAGGTACTTTTATGGCAATCTTACAGGTGTTACGGGTGGTGGAGGAAACATCGTTTAGGTCTCTATGAAACGAGGTTATTCATTTGGGAAATGTGAGATCCGAACAGGTGCGTAAAGCCAGTTGATTATACCCAGAGAAAATTTTCTGGGTTTTATTGGTAATTAGCTGTGGTCCAAGGGACTTCTGCTGGTCTGAAGGACAGGTCAGGCAAATAGCACATGTCCTGTTGTCAATTTAATGTTTTCTAGAATTGTCAAAACTGTTTTTGATAATTTGACTGCTTCTGATTCTGGTAAATCTGCTACAATTAGCCTCCACTTAAACGGTCACTTGGAATTTGTTGTTATAGGGTGACCAGGGTAGGGTCGGTCGTCATCCGAGAAGATGATTTTTTGATTATAATCAGCGCCCAATTAACGAACTCACGGCTTTGTCTATGGTCGTCCGGCTTCTAGTCTTGCGTTAGAATCGGAGCCGAATCGACATTTCTGGGACTACTTGGATACTGGCCGCTACGACGCGTATGTTTTCTTTATTTTGCACCAATCGCTGTCTAGTTTGTGACTTAAGGTCGAAAGGAGTGTTCTCACGCTTAAACTTTTTCACGCAGCGACGAATTGCACTGAAGCCATGATTTGCGTTACGTATTTATAACTAACCAGGAATTTTGATAACATTTTTTAATAATTTTCGCACGTTCAGCAAGTGTAAAACAATGCACAATAAAATGGCAAACATTACTGAATATTTTAACAGATGGATGTCATTGATAGCTTTGACAACTGTGTCAACATAATAATTGGGAAATGTATCATTACTATCTGGTCAAACTTTATTTTACCTAAAACCTCTTTCCAAACTTCAACTAGATAGTCGACTCCTTAACCCGTTTTAATGCAACCAACCCTGACAGTATATACCCTTTAGGCTACAAAACACGGCTTGAGATATTTTCTATTTTAATTGCTGATACGTACCCTAGGCTTAGAGAATCGTCCAGTGGGTGGAACTTACGCACACAACCTTTAAGCACTTTAGGCCGTTCTAAGTTCTCAAGAAATGTCTTCCGTTCAACTCGATATTGAGAGAACCCAACACGACTAGTGGACTAATAAAGTGGAAGCCAGTAATCCAAGACAAGGTTGAATGCATGCTCAAGACAAAACACATTAATTTGGAACTGGACAATAGCCAAGAGAACCCCGCAGGTCGTAGTCATATCTCCTCTCCTATAAATGCTAGTCCCGAACGGAATTTCAATGAAACTAGGGCACAGTGGAGCCTGGCTTGTTGTATTTACTATATGCGGACGATGTTGCCATAGTGACTACAGACATGTACCTGCTTCCTAATAACAATGCTCCCCATCTTAAAACAATGCGACACTGCAGATGATACTCTGCAGAGGCTTGGCGATGTTGATCCAGAAGAAAGCATGGCTTACTTTCGATGCGTACACCCGATTCCAAGTAGACTTAGGAGACCTGTCTGCAAAGCCAAGACAAAATATCCTAAAATTGATGGATTCAACAGTTTCGGGTTTCTTTATTTCTGTCCCTGAAGACCATTCTCGCTAAAAGGCGTTTCACAAACTTGTCCTTCTAAATATGTACAAGTACGCAAAAGAATCTATGACTGCCAGTTCCACAATGTTCAACCATGTCTAGTCGATTTCCTAATGAACATCACTCATGCATCAGGATAAATAACTACTTTATCTTTGTAGCTAAATTGCATTCTATTTCTTTTTGTCTATGTGAAGGACTCGATAGGACTCTCGACATTTTTATGAAAAGAAGTCCTTTTTAGGTTTCTTCCACTGTCTGAATCCATTTTCTTGCTCCGATGACCATGAGAGGGCAGATGGAAAATGTAGTCTTTATTTTTAAATAAGAGACTTTTCTGCAATTCCTTTCATCGAATAGACATTTGTCTGTTGAAAGGATTACTATTTAAAGAGAAGAAAAGTTTTGCAATTTATTTTTAGCATATCAAACAAAATGATTATTCTAGTAACCTTGTATGGTAGAAGTTTGAGGTCTAACTTTATGCTGTCTTGTTATTTATAGCGTGACACTTTGCTGATTTGTGGATACATTCGAGTCTCTTCTCAAGGTGTGCCTGGGTTGAGGGTACCAAAAGATGAAAGGAAGACGCATTAAAATGTACATAGATCTGCGAAATTATATGAACCTATAGCCGTACTTCTTTTTTCTTAAAGATGATTAGAAAATAAGGGATAGACATATGTAAGTTTCAGAGATGACCCACTTTATACGAATCTACCTCAGTCCGGGAAATTAACTATGCGTGCTCTCGACGACGATTCTTTGAAATACGAAGAACTTCCAAAAACCTTGTAACCCTGGATAAACCAGGAAATACAAATGTGACAAAATCTGCCTTCAAAAGATTGTCCTACTAACGTTCATCGTAGCGAATGAGCAATGAAGAATTCAGAGGTTAATTATAAAAAAAAGATTTCGGAACTCCTCCCAAACGTGAAAACCATCTTACAAAAACCATTGATATACCCGAAGATCTTCTACGGACCAGCAGAAGTATAATTGGTAAGAGCTGGAGAAAAAACACCGCATGGTTACCTCGACTAGGTTTACATCCAGTTTACAAGTTCCACTAACTTGTTGGTTCTCAGTCTCACGTCCACATGATCAAACCTTTTCCTTCATAAAACATCAACGCAGATATGACCGTGAATCGAACGCTGGAATTTCCTTTCCAATGTCGAGCAAGTTGAAAGAAGTAGTGTAAGGTGAAACTCTCCCAACTCTATTGAAGAAGATTCGTAACTCGAAACTTTATGTCACAATCGACAGCAATATTTTGAACGCGAAATTCTTCGAACGATTTTCGGTCCCGTTTGCGTTGACGTACTATGGAGGAGGCGAACTCTACGAGCTGTACAGCTAGACCTTTGATATTGCTGACTGTAGGCTTATGACAAGGTAAACCCTTGTCAAAATGTTTGACAATAAATATGTCAAAGTAGATCTTCCTTACCATGTTGATGTTCCAAATCTTATTTTTTTCGAACAACTTTGAAAGACGATAATTTTCAGATTGGACGCATTCTGCATAATGTTCATAAGAGGTTTTCCAAACATTTAAAAAATAACGACAATCAATTGAATTTCTGAAGATGAGGTAGGGAGGGGGTTAGTAAGGACTTATATAATTTTTAAAAAATATTCGTGCCCTACCAATCAAACAAAAAATCCTTTGCCCAGAGTTTTTACGCTCAAGCCTACATAAGTGCCTGGCTGAACGTCATGTAGGCTGAGATGGGTTGATTTTACGTTCGTCAAAAAAAGAGGGGTTGACACCAAAGCAAATCCACCGAAAATCCACTTCAAAGCATAAATCTCGGCGTAAGAATGAATGTTCTTTTCTCAAAACGTTTTAGTCTTGACATATTTGTTAATTTTTCGCCGACGGACGGTACACATCGTACGGAAAACTCAAAAATGTACTTCTCTGTGGAGATAGATTCAAACAATTTCCCTCCATACATTTTCTTAATTTTTCGCTGATCGTGGGAAAGTCAACGATATTTTAAGAATTGAAATTGGAAAAACATTTCATCCGTGTCGATCTACCACTTCCAACGATCGCTTATGTCTTGAATTCCATCTTTCTCCGTGTGTCAAAATTGCTTTCATTCCCATGAAGCATCTTTTCGTGTGTACCCACAGCTTTGACATTTATTTCAATGATAATGTGGCCAGGCCCTAAGGAACGAAATAAGAACAAAACAATTTTAGGCGACCACTACTGGCTGCAAGCAAAACTGTTGAAAGGAAACAATTTGAATGGATTACCAGAGTATTTACAGCGAATTTATAAATTATGCATATGTGACTCTTTTAAGTGAAACAAAAGTCATTTATAAACAAAAACAAAACTGTGTCTATTCCTACACCAGACGAGTATAATGCTACCAGATGACAATAGCCAGCAAAGATTCTATATTTCCCACACCTTCATCAGTCACATTCAAATGCATGTTGCCTTCGTCCATCTCTGTGCTCGTTCTGATCCCAACAAGTTTGCCTCAACCATTTTGAATATTATATGTGTGAAGCAGCTCACACCCGCCATGTTGAAATTGCGAACAGTGCAAAAGTAAACGAGTACCTAGTATGTACTCCCACGTGTGTGTACCCATCGGCCCTCTTGTGGGAGCAGGGACAATTGACATTCTTCCCAGTTCCTTTAGCTTTCTGCACTACGGGTATACCGTACGTAAAACCGTTCATAAGCCTCTCCATTTCAGATCCATTTCCTGTCGTTGTTACCCAATATTCTGAGTTTCCTGCATTTTACTATTCCGCACGTCTGTGGCATGCGAAATTTCCCAATAATGTTTAATAAACACTTTGCATTTATGTATATGCGAGTATATGTACGTAGATACGTATCTGCATATTGTGCAGCATGCAACAATGAAAACTTAAGCCGCATTTGTGATGGGGAAGCTATCGAGCGTGCAGTATCCAAATTGGGATGCATGGCAAGCGAATCCAGGAAAAAACAAAAAACAAAACGAGATAAACATCCCACGAGCGGGGCGACACCATGACATGCATATATTGTTGTTTTTATCCGCACCAATAAAAACCGATATTTCATTAGATCCTGCATGAACAGGGAGGGTGTTGCCCCTCGCCGAAGGTCGCTGAACGTCCGGAATAATAATACAAACAGAACTACATATGTATATACAGAAGTTTTGTTTTTGTTTTTTCCGGGAGGAGAATCAACTATTCATCTCACACGCTCATCAAAATCTCATAAATTCTCAATTGGTTTTTTTTTTTCTCCTTGTGTCCCTCCCGCCACGGGTTGTGTTGCGGTTCAGAGGGGGTACAGGGGGATAGGTGGTACAAATTGGATAGGAGTTAATTCTGACTAGGATGCGGTGGCTGGTGGGTATCCTGTGCAGGTGGTAACTTTGGTTTTTTGTCTAACCTCTGTCAAATTAGTGCTCGGCCAGGCCCCCACATACGAGTGACATTTATACGCTCGGGATGTGTCGTTGCTAATGAAAAGTTATCCCTAAAAAGTCACAAAAACCTGGTCAGGCCGAGTAGACTTAAAAAATTCCCCTGGAGGGAATTTTTTGTATTTTTAGCTATAAACTCAATTTCTAGGGTGACACTGTCGTGTTCACATCCAGACATGGCATGTCCTGGAAATGTGGCTGCTGCTCGTGAAACTAGCGGAAGTCGTTCCGCGTGGCGATGAGGGGTGGGGGTAAATAAGGAAATTCCTTATTTCGTGACAAGATAGATTTTATTTGATTCGCTTTTCGCGACTTCTCGCCCCAAAAATTCAAATTCAAATTCAAAGTGGGCTTCCTGTGATGTGGGTGTGCGAGAAGATACTTCTTTTACGACTCTTCTACGGCTATGTGTGTGTGTGTGTGTGTGTGAGGAATAAAAGAGAATGAAAATGTATACAAGGACAAATGATGTCGAGGACGAAGCTTACACGAAGCGTACACGCGTGTACGATGTATACGTATACGAATACAAGTAGTATCCTAGATGCTGTGTACGGTGAATAAACCAAATAACGGGTTATGCAAAATAGTGTCTTCGGTTCGGTGTTACATCCCGCTGCGGTGGTGTGGCGGCTCCTGTTCCATGCACTAGAAATAAATTTCAATTTGATCACATTTATACATACTTTGCGGGGGGAAGCGAATATTTTCCGACAGTTGAGCTGCTTCTGGCGCGCTGCTACGATGGCAGAGGCATTCCAAGCAAGTTGCCTCTGCCGGAAGAGTTTTCCATTCCGTTTTATCTCTTCCTGTTCTGGGAAGCGTTTATTTGTTTATTTTTGCCGAATGTTTTACTTTGCTGGCATTCTCGCTTTTTCATATTTTTATTTGCTGTGTGGCTTGGAGTGGAGCGCCCCGTACAGAGAAAATTGGTTAAGGGGTGGATTTCCTTCGAATTGCTTGTTCGATATATTGCCTTGGCTTCGTCCTGCCGCGCTGCCAGAGCTTGTTTCATCTTCATACACGGAGTAGATGATTATGGTGTGTGGTGGTGATAATGATGATGTGCACTAGGTACGCAGTGCCATCTCAAGGCTATTTGTTATGGATGCCATTGCCATTGCCATCAGCTTCAGCAGCAGCTTCAGCAGAGAGAGAGAAGATCTATTTTATTGGTGGGAATAATTTGGCAGCAACCTCCTTTTTCGGGGAAAATGTAATCTTCGCCATATTTCGTATTCATTCGGGAATTCTATTTAATGTACCTAGTCGCAAGCATGTTAGAACAATTTGTGGTTTTGTATTCCAGAGGTGACACGGGCGGCGGCGGCTTTTTGAAATATTTGTTTGCCACCGATTATAGTGCGGGTAATGGATTTCAATTTTCGAAAACAATACTCGCAGTTTGGAATGATTTTGAATGGGATTGTGGGCGCTGAATAGAATTAATTATGCTGAATTGCGTATTCATTTGTTAGCGACTGATAAAAGGCTATTTTGTTTTTATATTACTACTCAGCCACAGTGATTCGGTTGACAATGAATTAGTGCATGGAATGCTGTAGAAAATTTAGATGATTTAAGGTAATTGACTGCGAAATTGAAACAAAAATGCGCAACGGTGTGCAATTTGCCAAATTAATCTGTACACATGTGATATATTGGCTTAATACAAATTCATTTACCTGTAAATCAGAATTCTGTTTGTCAATGCGTGCAGTATTGTTAGGGTTTCCGATGCTTTATGTTTTGCAGTTTTGGGGCAGTAATCCTTGACAGAGACTCATAAACCAAACAGTTGTGTAATTAGCGTTGTTAAGTAGTGGCTTTGGCTTGTGTACTTTGCTAAAGGCTCCGCAGCTATTGGCACTAAACATATTTAATTTAAAACATGTTCCGCGCATTTACAAATTGTGTAATGCGTATTAGGTTCATCGGATCAATAGGTTTTCTCGGCTACGGTTCACATTCCAACTTGCAATTTAATCATGGAAAAGTAAACGATTCAACAAATGTTTGCGTGGTACTGCAAATAATTCTAAAACTATATTATTTTTAGCCTGTTTGCCGTCTGTTGATCTACTGTTTCCGCTTTTGATACTTTGGACAGAGGTAGATAGAAGGGTAGCTTTGGAAAGACCACAAATTCGCTAGGGTGCACCAATTTGTGGCCACAAAACTCGTGTATAAAATCTAAGCGATATTGTTTAGATCCAATCCTTCTTTCAACTATTTCGATGCACCTATCCACAGAGATGGATTATCCTAGTTTCTATGCTTGGTTCCCGCTAGGGCCTAATGTAGAAATTCTTTCTCATTAGCGTCCATGGAACTTATGCGAATGTTATTGTGAGGAATGTCGAGCTTGACTTGATTTTGATTTACCAAGTACCTCTTTCGACCTACGTTTGTTGTAGGCAGGACATGTCTTTCTTGATATGGCAGATCTATGTAGTTTGACTGTGAAAGTGAAGATGTACATAGCCAACGGCATCCAGGTAAATATCGACACTTTTGGCTAGTTAGTCGTTAAGGGCCGACCCTCTTATTAGGGCCAGCTTATCAGCACGCTTATTACCCTCATAGGGTATTACCGTGCCGGCGAGCATGTTACCTTGCAGAAAATGCGCCACCTCAACCAAAGAATGCGCCTCAACTCAGAATTTCCTTGTAGGAATATGGCTTGATTAACCTTTTGGATTGTTGTTTCGGGTTAGACGAAGTTTATGCTCCCATGCGTTAATCAGCGCTGTGGCAGCAGCCACAGTAAGGTTCAGGTCCAATAAACGCAGACCCTAAGCCAGCCCTGGCTAGTTCATCTGCAGATTCGTTGCCTGCAATCCCCTGATGACCTGGAACCCATCCGAGTACCACACTATCATGTCTATCAAGAGATTGTAGTGCATCGTAACAGCCTTTAACTGCTATGGAGTCCACTAAGTTCGACGACAGCGCTCTGAGAGCTGCCTGACTATCTGAGAAGATATACATTTTAGCGCCCTTGATTCGCTTACTAAGGTTTAACCTGGCGCAGATCGCTATGGCGTGGAGTTCATTCCCATGGGTATTGAGGCTTTGGTGTTGGGTCCAAAGACACCAGGCCATCTTTGATCCGTCTGTGAACCATATCAGACCTCTAGGGTCCAGTGTTGGAACACTATTAGACCAGTCTTCACGGTCTCAAATAACCTCAAATAACCTACCGAAACAGTATTCCCTGACCATAACGTCGGGGACAGTAGAGAACAAGTCTCTTTGTGGGATTGAGTCAAGAATTTTCAGGTTCCCACGTGGTCACCTGCCTTAAACTTGTATTGTTGAGTGAACGCTTCCATGTTTAGGGAATATGGGAACCGTATCAATGGCTTTGCTATCTGGAAACATTGTTATTGAATATAGGGAGGTTATTCAGTAAACGGCAAGCTTACCGAATCGCAAGATCTGTTTGAAAAACACCAGTAGAGTCTAGGAGACAAAAGACTTCGATACGTTTAGTTGGTAGCTAATAACGCTTCCCTTCGTCCATGCTTCTGTGGAAGGTAGTTTAACTAGAAAGATTTCGTAAAATTGAAGGTCGGTATCATGTAGTCGGTTGAACACGAAACCAATTCTCCTGGAATCGCGTTCAAGGTCCAAAAGTGATGTCACAAAGCACTTTGGGTTGTTACAAGCTTTTTCTTTTTTCCAAGGTCAAGGTGCTGTGAAATAAAACCAACTGAAACGTTTGGCTCTATTTTGGTTTGTGAAATAGGTTGACCGCCACCACTCTCAGACCAGAAATAGGTCAATTTTGATACCACGTGGATCATAGGTGAAGGGTTCTCTTTACCTACGCGCAAGTAGATGGGGACCTCAACTGACTTGGAGTGTGCAACTGGAGGCAGTTGGCTAAGGACGGCGCTAACTGGAGAGGCTTGTTGGTTAAGGCCCTGGATCACTCCGAACTGTAGCGCCATCTAAGTAAAAAAGTAACTCGTTGAGCCATTTTTCACTCTTGATAAAGAGTTATTGACTCTTGATATCCATTTTTTTTAGGTCGCCTAGGTCGTTATAATAGAAGGCTCTTAAGAGAAGTCTGCTTCTGCCAGAGTTTCACCCTCTTTTTCATTCGAGAAGCTTATCCAAAGGTCCTGTAAAAAGATCCGTCCTATTGTGGTGTCGATATGCAGTCAAATCCTTAGAGCGTTTTAAATCCAAAAATTAGAAATTAGAAGATTTGAACTCTCGAGGGCGAGTACATTGGCCAACAGAAAAGATCAGCAGGTTGTTTCATAGCAAGCGGTTGTCATTACTGTCATTTTCTTGGTAAAAGTATGTTAAATGGTGTCAGGTGCAGCAAAATATCCAATGTCCCAGAGGACCTTATCTAGACCTTATCTAGGCTGGACCTTATCTAGAAATTCACGGCTTTTACCTTTTTCTAAGGCTGCCCACCAGACAATCACCCCTAATAACCGAAATGTAGGCCTAGTGAGTTATTTGAGGTTGTCGACCCTGTCTACAGCTTTTTTGAACGAGAAAAGTGTCACTGTGACTTTTTTGTAGAATGTTGGGTTGAGGATTCGTGAAATGAATGTTCGACTAGCGTAGCCACTGTCAGTGAAGATGCTGATATGTTGGACAATTATGTATGAAATTGCACTTCAACCAGGACAAGGCTTAAGGCCATAATCGTCATAATTTCCGCCTGAAAACACAGACAATGTTTAGGTCGGTTTAACCTTTCCCGAGAAGACACTACAACTCGGTCTAGTAGTCGTATTTGTAGAAGTGAATTAAAATATCATCGAATCTGGGAAGCTTGAACCATTCACTGTCAGCAGAGATTCTCATTCGAAAGTTACAGTCAAATCTCGGTTTCGGCGGGTAATATGTGGGAATCTTGCGGTGGCACGCCTTCTGTCTACAAAACACTTGGAGTATATATCGAAGAAACCATCAAGTACTGATCTTAAAGAAGAACTGAGGAGGAGAACATATATCACTCAGGACAGCAAGGATTGGACATCTTACAAAAGGGAAAGTGGGACATACAGACTACACCTTATCATGGACATACCCTCTTTTCTTCTTCCCCCTTTTCCTTACCGCTCGTGATCTGATTGTCAGTCAAGGGTATATGTAGAAAAAAAAAATAAAACTACTACTTCTAGATGCGAGGTAGACCCGGAAAAGGTTGCTTATAGAGAAGACGTTAGAAGGTGAGTTAAATGTCGCACTAGATGCTCTAAATACAATAGAGGAGATGTTGGAATCAGTATATTACTGAGAATCTTAGAACGAATCAAGGCAAGCTTTCCAGCGTTTTAATTCAAGTAACAACGATGTCTTTAACTTTCCAAATCTCTGCAGAATTCATACCATCCTGTACTTGTGACTTGAAGATTCTTACACAGCATGGAGTACTGTAGTAGGGGAGTCGTTGCACGGTGGGAAAAAAAAGAGGAGCTTAGTCCTCTAGATTGGGTAACTGCAAGGTTTTTCATAATCTAAGAACCTTGATGGACTCTTCAATGCTCGCGCAGAAAAGTCTTCAGAATCTACGTTGTTTTTGAGCACTGATGAATAAAAATTTGAATCCATCAACCAATTAGGGAAACTTAGTGTGTCTCCTGACTGAGCGCTTCATTACTCAACAAACCATTTTCAAAACACACCGCCTTTAAAAAATTAAGTAAATGCGGACCAATTTCACTCATCGCTTCAAAATTAAATCTATCACGATTCCACACGGACCCACCTTTACACCCTAATCAGGGATGCTGCTTCCAGAACCTGAACCTTACATCCCACCAGAGTGGCAGAATCAAATGCTCCTCACAGAATAGACTACACGATTGAAATCGACATTTGATAGATTGGGCGGAGGAGGACTTTTGGGAAAACCAATGTTTCGACTTGTGTTACCTTCCATCATCAAAGGATTTAAAATTGAATAATAAGGCTTATTCACACCTGCAAGCCCAATGGGCTATTAATATTGAAATTTTCGAATTTCCCAAGGATTACACTGGGAAAGTGTAGATTACCTCCACCTATTGTCTGCAATTTGTAATCTTTAAAGAGCTTTGATTTAGAGGTACTACATATATTAAATAGGAGATTTGAAACATGCCACATACCGAAGAATAATAATCCTGGGTTTTACAAAACTCATTTCCAACCAAAAGTAGAAAACTTCAAAGAGCTACTCCTCCCCGAGTAGTACATCTCCATGAGAATTGCATGCACAAATCCAGATTAAGAAGAATAAACTTGGGAGCTGGGCGGTGCAGCTCCCCTGACCATTGAGAGCATGGAAAGTACATTTATCTTGCGAAGAACGGACACAAAACCACTGTATTATTATTTGGGAGCCCAGATCCTTGTCCCCCGGGACTACCCCGAGTTTATTTTACCCTTCGGTGGAACGATTCTTGCTTTTTGGTTTCTGCTCTTCCCATGTCCATCTGTCTTGAGTCATACATGCTGAGTTTCGAAAAAGTTAAATTGCATGATGTACATCATTGTGAAGCATTGTGTGGAGAGGATGCAGCCAAATGTCCATTGTCTGGACTGGAAGCATTTGAAAATCTTCAATCATCAAGGTATCAAGCGCTTCCGAACATGGATAACCGATATAGGAAGAGGGACCTGACTCCAACTTGTAATGGTTGCCGCAAAGCGGCTTATAGCCAGATCAAAGCAGATTCGTCAATGACATCAAAATGTCATCACGTAATCACGAGTGGCAGGAGTCAAAATTCCACTCAGCTGGATACAAGGATGCGGTACGGTGCGGTGCGGTGGGGTGCGTACGTAATTGATGTACTTGTGTCTTTCGTAAATGAATTCTCAAATACGACACTCGAAATTTATTACCACGACGCCTCTCCCGAGGACGGAGATGGAATATGTACGACGTCGAAGCCCACAGCCCACAGCCCGCAGCCCGCAGCTCACAGGCAGTGCCTTTCTATTACACGATGTGTGTGGTATTTTGTTATTCTAATGCGGTACGTACCTCCACCACCAGCACCCTCCTCCGTGGCAAGTAGGTGCGAGAACACTGATTCGCTTTCGCGCAGGAAGGTGAAACGTAATAAGTTCCTACTTGAGATTCCTTTAGCTATTCCTGTACGGCCTCAACCTGCTGCTGCTGCTGCTGCTGGATGCATACACGACTACACGAGAGTATATGGTAACCATTTGAAACTTTGGAGATGATACTCATCGCGGATTCGCACCCCATTAAATCGTCATGAACAGAGGGAGCAGAATAGCAAATGTACAGATTGTATGCTTCCTCAAAGTAGCAGATTCTTCCATGCATGAATGCCATGGCATACTTACAAAGTCGACTTCTAAGAACCTGTGAATCCAAATCCATGTAAAAGAAATCGCAACCATGCTGGTTCCCGGCTTTTCCTGTTTCGCATTTGTAATTAGTGGCAAGTGTTGGGGCTCTGTGATTCTGTGATTCGCAGCAGACGAGTGCTGGAATTTACGTGAGCCGAAGGGGTACCTAACTAATCGTATGCAGAGTGTTCTTGGTTTCAGGAATCATTTCGTCATTTAAATGCCGTCCCATTAAACTGGAATTATTGATACACATCTTGGATCTGGTGGCTGTGCTTGTACGACTTCGCTTTGAGAAGGTGGAGACACGGTTGGTGGTTAAATACCCCCATTTGCGGGATGTTTTACAAGGTTTGAATATATTTGAATGCCAAGTTCCTCGCAATATGTTATGACAATGAATTTCGTAAACGGGGAGATCTGTCTTGTACGAGGTTGAGGGATTATTGTAGCTTTATTGAGTCTTGAAAATGAAATTAGTTGAATAGATAAGTTTCTGAAGTGATTTGCATATGTTTACGCGTGTCTTTATATTTTTTTCTTTGAATAAACGTTTGCATGGATGGAAAGCGGGTATTGAAATGGAGGGGCGTTATATTCGCTTCAGGAATATGACCTTAGGATCCTCTCCTTAGCTGCTACGAGAATTGACAAATAGTGGACCTATGCTTATCTAAATATTAATGGAAACAGAAGAGACTTACACGAGACTATTATGAATTCAGCGTGCCTGGAAGCTAGTGCCTCAACTGGAGATTGGGTTCTAACCCCATTGGTGGGTTTTAGTGCTCAAATAGTCCCATTAAAGCGCTCTTTTCTTCTTCTAGATGATAGTGAAAGAATTTCTGGATTTATGCCCCACTTTAGTGGGAAAAAAACGCCCAGACCTCTGATGATGGATCCCAAACAAGCCAAACAAGCAAAAAGACCCGAAACTTACTTGGAATATGATTTGAGAGTATGCACTCCGGGAAAAGCCTAAAGAGGGGAAACTGTCCTTGGGGCATATACCTAAGGCAAACAAATCTACGATCCAGGATAGGTTGAGTTCCGGATTCGGCATTAAGAATCAGTTGGAATTCAGAGTCATTGACTTCAAACACATGGCTATGACTTGCATCAAGTCTACTTTCTACAATATCAGCCTTTTATACATACATGCTTCTAATGAAGACGCTATCAAGGAGTCTGTCCTGAGTATGATGTCCAAATCGTGACCATCGGCTTCAATGCTGAAAGCGGTAAGGAGTAGTGAGACAGAGATCAAGTGAGCAAGCAGTTCTTCCCTGTACCGTGAAGGAAGAGTATAAACCCAACAGCCTGGGGGAACCGAAAGTCCTATGAAGAAAGAAAAGGGCAAGCTAGCCATCAAGTTCAGTGATATTTGCAAAAAAAACCAAGCTTCAAGCTCTAAATCCGGAGCTCAGGCTCAGGAAACCTATACACACACGGACAGGAAATTGTGGATCTTATCAAGAACCATGTTCAGGATGAAACAGAGAGAGTGACGTACATAAAACCCTGAGTATCAGCTCTCAGGCAAAATACGCAGCCCTCTAAATATCCCACAAATCCGGGAAAAGACCAACGAATTTCAAGTCGAAACTCACGGTCCGTTCATAGACTTTAATGTTGGGTGAGAGCACTCTTTGGTTGACTCAACACGGCTCTTAATAGAGCTGATCCGACTGCGCTAAACTGGAAAACACTTTGGAAGTTCCTTATCCATAATATGTCCACACATGCATTGGCTTTTGTAGTCCAACGCACTAACCACTTAAGGCAAGACGCTCCCGTTCGAGACGCTAGGTCCTGGGTCCCACAGACCTACTTTTTTTTCAGTGCTTTCAAGCCTGGTGTATAATTTATTCAAATTGTAGGGCAGTGACCCTTGTAGGGTCCAAGGTTCAGCCGTTCATTTTTCTCACGATTGAATAGCAAACAACCATTTCATGACCCATTGACTTGGAAGACTGTTTGTAGTTCAAGCATTAAGTACCTAACCTCTACGACCTCTCTTCAAACCGTATTGCAACATCGACATCTCCTGGTTCCTCTTGATTGCATTTACAATATTATTTCTAATAGTTTACGGATTGCGTTCCCCTCCCCCAATCATTAAGGAATGAGAACATTGCTCAGGGCACTTGGACGCCGGGGTTAAACCAACATACTTGGCTGCCATCATCATCGTCATTTTCATCATCATCGTCATGCTGTCTAGTTAGTTGGAATACCCTTGTTAATATTTATTTAGTGAGGTGCTACGGGCATGTGGGACTGAATCCCACATCCCACAGTGGAGTAATGGACGATACTAAAATGCACACACATGCAAAAGTGTTTTTGTTTTTTAAACAATCCAACGATACAACCGCCCCACTAGCACACCGCTATATGACGATGTTCTACGATTTCAGAGGAATTTGTGGAGAGCGCTTGTACGGGTGCGGTGGTTTTGCTTTCCTAGAACATATACCTTGGGTGGAGAGCAATAAATATAATCTTTTCTAGCATCATTCTACTTAAGGACGAACTTGAGCACCCTGTATTACGTCACATAAATGTTAATTAAAAGAATTTCCCAAGAATGTGTGTACACTAAAGCACAAGAGTTTGGATTCACTGTCACAGAGTATTTGGCAAGTTCTTAGGAACAAAAGTATTTTAGTATTTGTGAGCTTGATCCTGATAGAAAATTCAACTAACTGATCACCGACTAACCTATGAACTCTCCTTTAACAGTAGATTTTGAAAAATTCGTCTTAACATACATTGGCAATCTCAAACACAAAAATGGTTAAGACCTCGGGGTTATAAAAGAGCTATTAGGGTGTAGAGGAGCTTGAAACTGTCTCTGAACTGTGAAGGTATAGACAAGTTTAAGAGTACCTCAAAGTTATATGGTCATTAGAAATCTTAGAACTGCTCATGAGCTATGAAGTCAAAGACGGGTCTCCCTATAAACCCAGGTCTGACCTATGAGTACAAGTATAAACAAACTTGAAATTCCCTGAGATCAACTGAGCTATGACCTTATTTAACTTAGCTTAAGATTACCTGGGAGCTATATAAGTATGACGTGAAGGGCAGGCCTTAAATTCCTGTAGCAAAGCGGAGTGGGTACATGAGCAACCAACACTCGGATCACTAGTGAATCCATTGTTAGCCCTTCTCGTGGGTTTATCTGAAAAAAATACGCGTTTTTCTATTAGCTTTGAGGTAGCTACACGGCCTCCCTGAAACAACAGGTCGCCCAGGTTTTCAAATTGGTATTAACCGTGGGCTGCTTTTGCGTATCTTTGGGCTTTCGCAAAGGATGTGCACTCTTCTGCATAAGTATCGCAACAGCCTATGCAGAGGTCATTAGTTTTTACTCGCATTCGACTACGGTGGGTGGGTTGCCATGGTTGTGGCCGGTGATGATCTCCATGAGAAGTGCTAAGTTGGGTCTGTTAAGCGCCAGGATTTGCTTCCATCTGATTCCATTTGATTTCATCTCTCGTTACCTAGTCTCACGAAGGTCCTCTCTATGTTGTATTTAACAATAGCTAGGGACAGTAGAACACAGTTGTTCAAACTCCCTTTCTTGCTGATTTGTTCGCCATGCCGTTCGTTCCCTTGGACCCTGTGTCTTGCGATCCAAAGGAGTGTGACGTCATGGTTTGTCGTGAGTGCAGTGAGTTATTCACGGCATCGCTTAACCAGTTTCGATTTGATGACTGTGGATGAGATGGCCTTCGTGGCGGCTTAACCGACAATATAGAGGTCGATCATCTTTCTGTAGTTAACATAGTTTCGTGGATAGTTCTTGTGCCGCTTCTGCTATTGCTAGTAGATACCTCCACTTGGAACACCAACAGCTAAGATCCGACCTTGAGGAACGCCTCTAGAGGCCCGTGCGGGTACTTGGCAGTCACCTAAGTCTGAGTTGATGTGTCTCGTGTTGAGCATGCATTCAACCCAGCCTGAGATTACTGGGTCTATGCTATGAGGACACAGACAAACTTAAAATTTTCTCTGACTTATGAGCTCATAGAGAACTTTAAGATGCCTCTGAAGTTTAAGGTTATAAACAATCGGTCATTCGTATAAACGCCCACTCGAGTCCTATCACTAGGAAGGCTAGATGACTGGTATCAGTCGTTTCAGTATTACCAGTTTTTTCAAGTGTAGTCAAACATTTAACCCTCACTGTATGTAAACATATTTACTCATATGCATAGAGGGCACAATAGTTCAGCGACAACAAAACATAGAAACCGACGACGACATCTACTCATCGCGGTTCTAAGTAAACTGCAAGTAGTTGCTGCCTAATTAGGTTTTCTTGCAACACCACAACGCAGGCAAATCTCGCGGCTATCTCTTCAAAGTGAATCCTTAAATAGGGAAATTTTCCATCTTAAGGATGAGAGAGAGAAAAATGCAAATTTAACATCCTCACACCACCAGCTAACTTTCCGTTGTGCATATTCTGTTGCGCGGCGCGGATTGTGAACGCATCCAGAAGAAGATGACGAAGAACTAGTTCTCCTAAAGTTTCACAATTTTTATTTTTTTTTTTTTTTTTGTTTCGGAAGATAGTAACAATGCCCTGAAGGTTTGAACAAATGAGAGTATCATCGTTTCGACACTGACTCTACAAGTTTCTTCTCCTTCCACTTAACGATGTAACTCGCTTAGGCGAGGCTATGGGCGAGAATTCTAGCAGTACTCGTAGAGTTCTGTGATGCCATAGCGTGGATCAACATTAATCATCATACTTTCACTGTCATTAGCATAGGGTTCTGGAAATAAGGTACTTCCAAAACGAGGAACCGCTCTTGGAAAAGAGTTAATTAGGTCCTTCTTGCGTATGCCATAAAATAAAATCTGCGTTCAGGAATTAATTGTTAAAATTTCGCCAATGTAAGGAGCAGTAATTTAGGATGCAGGGTGAATAGGTCCTTTCAATTTAGCTCATTAGTCTTCTTACTGCAGAGTGAATCTGTGGTCGTAAAATGAGGTTGGGATTCTGGGGTGCTACGTAGCAAGTCTACGTACGTTTACGTAAAGACTTAATATTTCGAAACCGGAAAAGTCCACTAAATTCTTTGAAACAAATTTCCATTGTGTTGAATTGCATTTAGCTTACGAATACGACGGCCAATGCTTCATGAGAAGCTTAGCAAACGTTAGATGTTAGCTTTTGGATTAAGTTCTCGTTTTCAGCCTCTCAAGAGTGGATTGGAAATGCTACTGAAATCTCCTATCCGTTGTTATTCCGAAGTATTTGTGGTTTTTATTGTATTGAAGAACGGAGTTGTTGAACAGAACTTCGAATCTGCGGTGATCCCATCCCGAATTGTGCGCATATTTAAATAAAAGTGGTGTTAGGACTCAACCTTGTGGTAATTCTTTACTATTCTCTTTGTTGTTCATTAAAACTTTTAGTGAGCGGTCGCTGAACACGTTCTTGACGAGATGTTGGTATTTTTTTGTAATCCGGATCGTACCACACATTGAATCTACGAATATGACGCTAGCTGTTCGGGCTAAGACCGAATCCGTGCAACTACTTCCTTATTCAAAACTGGCCTGTTTAGCAGTATTGATTTCATTTACGGTCGCTTGTATCCTTTTGTAGATAGACACTCAGTAGAGCGATTGGCTAATAACTTTCAGCTTTGTCACCTGGTTTTCCTGGTTCCATTATTGTCATCTGTTTTCGATCTGTCACATTCCATCGGTAAAGATTCCCGAAGAAGATGAAATGAATCGGCTTTCGATCACTGAAGTGGTTGGTACTCAGGAAACTGTGGCGTTACTGCTTTTGTTTCTTAAATGGTTTTTGAATGGTACTTGTCGGAACTGGTTTTTGACATAATAACAATGCGTTTAGTCTGTGCCTTTTGAAAAAAGGGAAATTGCCCCTCCAAGCGTCCTCATCATGCTTTATTCTTTGCTGCGAGACCATGTTTTTGTCACTTTAAGTCGTTTTGATGGCACTATTACATAAGAACTCTCAGTACAGCTCCCTGTATTCCGTGGTAAATTGTATTATTTTCGAAAATTACTTGGAATAGGTACTTTTCGCGGCCGATGTTAGGACTCCGAGAAATCTACAGCAGTTTTTAGCAGTCGACGGTACCCACCGAAAAAGGGAGATAAGTTCTCAGGTACAGTTTTGTCATGCAGACTGCTGGAATTTTTTTAAAATTTGCGTCGACATTTCTTAGCCGATGTCGGTTGCGATGAAAGTCAGGAAATACTCGTCTAGTTATCTGTTGCTGTTGTTCAGCACTGTCAGATGTAGCAAAGCCGAGATCGGAACTGAAATCTTTAGAATCATTGCGTAGAGTGGGAAGTTCTCCTATCCTTGGTGTCGGAACTACATACATAAAATAAATGTGGTTTGTTTGGCATGGCCATAGGGTATTACTTAGTGGCAACAATAAACTGTAGTCGTCCACTACCTGGAATATATGTATTGAATGGATATTTCTCTGCAAATTCCTGTCAAAAATTCTAATATCTAAATTGAAGCATAACTCTGTCTGTCGAAACTCTGTCTTAATCGTATGTCTTAGCCTTTTGATCAGCTTGTTTCACATTTAAAGGTATGTAGGTTAAGTTAGGTTACTCGAGTTTATACAGTCACAGTGGATTTGATTTGTAATTCATTGTAATTCACTGTTAGGAGCTTTGATTGTTATGATGGTGACATCTCTGTGCCCGGGAAGTTGTGGGTTGTGTTGTGTGCCAAAAACCTTGAACTCTTAGCGATAACTCTCACCAAGTTTCGATTCATTTTTACAACAGACATTACTGCTATATCTGCCTGGCTACCAACGAAAATTGTAATATCCTTTCATGATAGTCATCATTGAATGATTATTTTAAGCGCTTCCATAAAACGCCCACCAATCTGTCTACTTCCACGTTTGAATCATTCATACAAGTATACAGGAGATAGCTCTGGTAAAGCCTGTTTCACTGGATTAGAAATTACCTTTCAGAGCAGAGTTTGTGAAGCTCATTAAATTCAGATCTTGGCAGTATAATCTTCCGTCGCTTAAGCGGAACCCTAACACTTTGCCAGTATCAATGACTGGTACTTCATTGAAGTTTAGCTGTGAAACAGCCATTGCATTCCGCCCTTTCAACAATTTTTTCACAACACCCGTCAGTCATTCCTTGAATCCTTATCGGCTTACCGTCAAGCCTTTCGTCGGACGTACTGTAAAGTATAGGGATACTATGCTAAACCGTACAATATGAATGTGGAACGCTGTACCAAGCTCTATTTTTCCCTCACACATTTCCACAAACATTTAAAACCAACGTTCATCGGCATCTCCCATTTTCTCTTTCTAATTCTGCTATTGTCTTGACCGTTGTACTCTACTGAGGGTTATGCCTGCAGATTTCCTTAGAACCAGAACATATCCTATTTCCAGGCTGATTCTGAGAACCCAGTTGGAGTTTAGTTCACCTCTAAGAGAATGTACTAATTGACCGCTTCAAGCTGGTGTCCTTTTAGGTTTTAAAGGATATTGTATTAAACTATAGATTATGAGATTATTCGGATCCAGTGCCAGACAACCCTGTAATGCTATTTGTTTTTCAAAACTCCAACTGCAATGCATTGCACAAATTCGATTAAAAAATTACTCCTCTCATTGTTCGTCGTACTCCACTCCTCGAGCTGAATAACCCTATTCATATCCTTAATTGCTTCATTTCCTGTGCACATTCGACCAATCATTCTCGAGCCGTAAAATCCATGCATGTAATGGTTTTTCATTTTATTTTGTTTTACAAATTTTATAATTTATTTAGACCATTGTCGCCCACGATGCAAAGCAAATTACAAAGTTCCACAAAACACCAAACAAAGACAAATCACTATCGATTCGAGTGTCCATTATTTGTGTTTTCGAATGTCTGCATCCGGGTTCCTCTAATCAGGACACGTCCCCATCGAAAAAAGAACGACAAATAAACCTAACAGATAAAAATCCAATTGACCCCTTGTTGTTCATCCCACTCGTATAGATCGAATAAAAGGAATTCAACCAACCGTTTTTTTTTTCGTTCGTCCTGTAGGATTATACTCCTGTTTTGTTCCCTCGGAATTTAATGTTCATTTTGTTTGCTACACATCGGACATTTGTTATTCAACATGTGTGCTCTGCCTCACCTCCAGCCTCCATATCGTTTTGATTCGGTGTACTCGGCCGACTTGTGACCGACCCATCCATCCACATGCATGCCCGTAGAAATGGAACCCACTCCTGGAGCACAAGTTTAAAATAAATCCCTCAAACTCTTTAAGACAAAATGAAATTGATCCGAAAATCGGCTTGGTTTTTGCAAATTCTGGCCTTTTCATGAGCCGCCCACGGCACCGGAGGAGAGGACATCAATTCGCAAACGCTGGAACATCCTTTTTGGCGAGGAGTCAAATGGTTGCATCTCTTGTGAACACTTTTTTTCGAATTCAATATTCGAGAATCGATTTTAAATTGTCCGTCCCGATTTGTGTGTCCGTTGCCATCTGCAAGGCAATGAATGCAAGGATGTTGGTTATTGTCTCTTGAAAAGAAATTTCACTGTCGACTCCTTCACACCGAACTCTGAAGGCCAGGGGACACAGCTACTGTGTGTGCATTTGGTAGTTGGGTCACGTCGGACGACACAGCCAGGTTATACCCGATACTTATAAAAAATTGAACCAGTCGTGTATGTTTGGAATATGTTTTTGGAGCATGGGCCCGGCCCCATGTTTTCAGAACCGAATTCGGGTGAGTGATGTGGCATGCACTGGTGGCCGGGTGTTGTGATTGCCCGGGGTCGAACATAACTAGGCGTAGGGATGAACTTTAGATTCCGTCCGACTGCCTCTATGTTTTTTTTTACCATTCCATTGGGATCGGTTCTTTAGAGAGAAACTAAATTCGTTTCTATTCCGTTTGTATTCCAAATTTGGCTCCCCTCTTCTTTTTTTTTGAATTCCTAGAACTTGGGCAAAGCCGATTCAAAGCCATCATCATTATCGTGTCGTTGGTCCTGCAGAAAGCATGCTGTGCGCTGGCATTTGTAGTCGAACACGTAACAAGTTCTAGAATAAATATTTCAACTGATGCGTACGGCCATAACCTCAACATTGTTTCGTAATCTGTTGACTTTAATTATTTACAGTAGTTGTTTGTCCAATAAAATACCATTTTGTCCGTCTCTTCTCGAAGGTAATATCCCCCCCAGGTTGAAGAAACAATTCATTTAATTGTTTGTTTTGTGTTCCTCTTACTCGATTCTGTTTTTCTATGGAGGGGGGTCGTTTGCTGCTATCATGCTGAAGGAATTGATTCCCCATACCCGTCGTCTGGTTGGCAGATACATAGTACATTCATTCCGTGAAGAGATCTCTGCATATAGTGGGTATTCCTGTCTCGAAAAATTACAGCAGCACTGAAATATTAAAAGGAGTCTCTTCTCCAAATGGCAGCGGGACAGATGTAATAATATTTCAGGATTGTTACGTGAATGGCAACAGCATATGTATATTATGGGCGAATGTTCATTTGGCTAAAGTAGGCCATTTGTATGTATTGCAAGGTTGGCCGAATTACTTTTTAGCGGTTAATTAAATTATCTTTGAAATCGCTTACTTCCACATAAAGGAATATCCTTCTGCGGGAAGAGAAATTCAAATTGCGGCATTAGGCATCTTTTGAATGAATGCAATGCAATTGTTTCGCGTGTCTATGGAATACGTTTCGGAATAAAAGAAGAAAACGATCACAATTACAGATAGGAGTGATTTGCAAAATGGCTTCGATAAATGAACGGTTCTCCATGGGAATGGTTCCCATATTCCGTTTAGCGTTTGTGTTAAGATTAGCATCTCTATTGTACAACCACGCAGCACGATTTTCGTATGGGTACTTAGTTTGGTTTAATCTAGTACAACCACGAGCAATTAGCGCCTTCATTTTAACTTTTGAGCGCCATTTTAGAATGTCTTTCTGTCTTTGTCTAAAGACTGTATAAACCTGAACATTGACATGTGGCAGATAGAAGGCCATCTTTAAGAAATGAACTGACGTAAGTAGTTTTGCGTGTGAAAATTAGATGAATGCTCGAGGTGGAGGAGTGTCAACTGTCAGCAGCCAAAGAGGACTGTCAGTATCAAAGGGGAGACAGCCCAAAAATGTTTCGGCAAATTGTTTGACATCTATCCAACGGTTGGTATAAAATGAGAAAATCAATCAAGACGTCATCACCCTCGGAAGTTCCATACAAATCGACGTTGTCAACGAAGAACTACATCTGAGCGTTGTGTTTACGTGAATTTTGCGATAAGCTAACACCACTTCAAAACTCTAATTGGTTGCACATAGTCATTTAGACTTCTATAACTTAAATTTGTAACCGAAAAAGTCCGGAAAAGTAGTGCCCCCTTAAACCATTAATCAAGTAACATGGACACGAATAAGTTTTATTTTCTGATAAGAAACGTCAAGAATGAAGCTTTGGAGCAGCTACAGCTCGGAGATTCATGATGCACACAAATGATTTTGTTTATGATTCAGGTCTTGGAAACCACTTCTTTGAGATTGTCTCTCAATCTTAGTAGAGATTTCATTTCTGATAATTGTAGCATGAATAATAGAAAGGCAATCACAGGTGTTCTCGAACTGACTTATGTTTTAGTGAAGCTCTTTATAGCCATTTTCAACAGTGATAGCAACCATAGACTTTTTACTGAACTCTTTTTTTTGACTGATTCTGGCCGCCACCTATCCTTAAAATAACCAAGTCGAGTGTTATTTTATTTTCAGAAATATTTCAGAAATATTTTCAGAAAATAGTTCACATTTCAAATCAAACAGAACTTTAAGGAAATGGGCCACGAAGAGAGCCAAGTTTTAGTCTATAACAGAGCAGTACCAGGAAATCCCTAACTGCCCTATACGTATGCAAAAAAGCTGTAGGCTCCACGAGGGGTTCAAAGACTGGGCATCCCCTACAATGACTGTTGCAGAAGCTGTAGAGATGAGGAAGATGAGGAGGCCATCTGTCACCTCCTATGCACATGCCCTGGACTTGCCAACATTAGAAAGGCCACACTAGGTAAATACCTTTTCAACGATCTCAATGTTCTGAACACCGCCTGCACGGCTAGAATTGGCTCTTTCATAAAAAGGAGCGAATGGTTCCCACCTTACTAAACGGCCTTCACAATGGACCTTCTCTGGTCTAAGTTCATCCTCATCGAGGGCCGGTCTAAACTAACCATCCAACCATATACAAGTCTCCCACTCACTTTAAAAACTGTACCAGCTGTCATTTACAACAGAATAATGTTTTAGTATTAAGGATGCATCAAAGCCTCATGCGTGAAGAATGGATTATTAAATGGCGTTCATCTGCAATATACACATTTTTAAAGTACATGAGTTTCAAACCACTACACCACAGAAATCTATTCCACCTTCTCCCTACATCTAAGCTTGAGTCCTTATGATGTAAAGGCAAATTGCAAACAACTCAAGTAAGGATATGGAGTTTCGAAAATTGGGCGTGGCTGTATATTTCAAAATGTTTAAACTTTTCCTGCTTCTCTGGAGCTATCGTGCATTTAAACGACTTTCACAGGAGAGGAGGAAGAAACTATTATCCTCTTTCTTTGGGCCTGCCGTACTCTCTATCAGAAAAGAAACTCCGCTTGGGTATTCTTAACTTGATTTTGGTGATCTTATTAATGTTGATGTTAGGAGTCCACTAGAAGTTCCAACTGGTTCGATGAGTAGGTATAGATTATTAACTGATCACAATGCATCTATCGCTGGTCTACTGCCGATATCTGCCAGCGACTTTTATCCAATCTTATCTAACCTAGGCTCAAATATCTAGTTACATACATGAATTTTAATTACTTAGGTGACGCTACAGTTCGGGGTGAACTTGTTCCTCAACCAACAACCCTCTCCTTTTACCCAGTTCTTTAGTTTACTGCTAGGGTCGGTTAAGGTCCCGTTTTACTTCAGCCCATTGGTTGACAGCCCTCTGAGTTCCGTCGAAAATGTCAGAATTGAGAGACTACGCTGATTTCTGAGTTTCGCACAATCGTTTCAAGTACGATCTTTAAAAAATCACAAGGTAGCTCGTCATCTTGTCTAAATCTCGATGAGTTCTAGAACTATTTCGAACAAGTGACTTTCACAGAACTACTAAAACTAGACGTAGCTTCGTATAGCTCCGTTGTATAGATGCTATCATATGCCAAATCATATAAATCGACGAATAGATTGGTGTATCTATTTGGACTTCTTAAATTGTCTTCAGTCTTGGACTTCCCTGGGCTGGAACCACGCTGAAATGCTTCTATAAGGTTGTTGACGAAGGTTTTAAGACGATCACATAAGGTGCCATATCTTGTACTCGGCGCTGATCCTTTTGGTTGACCAGGCAAACGTTCCTAAGATTCCATTAATCAGGAATACACTCATCTAATCAAATCTTAGAAATGAGTTGGTGTACGAGGTCGTTTCTAGCTCCTTAAGATAGCTCGGATGGTAAGCCGTCAGGCTCACAGATTTGTTGGACTTAGCCTAAGATATTGCTGTCCTCACTTCACTTGGGTCAGGGGAGTGGAAGTTCTGGCTATCATCGTATAGATTCTCTTCTCTGCTTGACAGCAAGATCTTATGCAGTCCACAGAAGAAATTTTTTCTTATTCTCAACACAGATTTTGAATCTTCTACAAGGCTTAGTTCTTCATCTTTTTCAGGTTTTTGTGCAGGTCTTCTGGGCTTGGCTTGGTTTATTATCCCTAATTATCTTGATTCGTGGGCTTCCCGTGTTTTTTCTCCTCTTTGTTCTTCTACAGAGCTCATGTTGAGACTGAGCATCGCCGCTTTGCGTGGTTCTTGCTTACCGGCATTCTTCGTAAAACCAAGGGTTTCTTGGTGTTGGTCGGTTGAAATGCAGCTTATCACTGGATTTGGCCAACAGAGGAGTCGTAGCCACCTTTAGGATACGCCATTGCAGCATTTCAACGTTATATCTTCTCACAGAAGAGTTGGGTTTTCACCCCAAACCCTACCCAACCCAAGGACGATTTTCAATCAACTGAAACTGTGTTAGGCTAACTCCTTGCATCTACCAACCAAGTCACAGTAAACAAAACTTTAACGCTTTAATTCGTCCCAATAAAACCCAACTCATAACTTCAAATAAACCAGAATAAAGTTTTATTCTCCGAACACACAGAATCAAATTAAAAAGAAAAAACGCTATTAAAGTTTAGCCATATATTCCAGTAATACCCTTATTAGCCGAGATCGAATCTTGGGCGATGCCATCCGAAAAGAAATGTCTCCTCTTAAGTGGAATTTGTTTTTACAAATTAAAACTGAATTTAAACAACCCTGGGAAATGAGGGCGCCCTCCCACCCAGGAATCGAATCTATCCCGGGGAGCACAATTGGAATTTAAGAAGAACATAAAGTCGAGTCAACCCCCCATGTGTTTGTCGTTGCCTTTTGTGCTTGTGTTTGTTTCCACATTGAATTAGGAAAGCAAGCATTCGTAGAGAGGTTTTAATCCCACAAATCGATTGCTTTAAGGTTCACTTCACTCTGGCTAATTTGAAATTGTTCCTCTCGTTGGTAGGAGCGTCGTTATAGGCTTTGCCAAATGCGATCCAGACTCAAAAACCAGACCGCAAATATTTATCTAAATTGAGCAATCTGTCCTCGAGCAAATGCCCTGCTTATCAATTTTTCAATTCGGAATTATTGCACGATTAACACACTAACTGGTCTTAAAGTAACTTCCTGTATAGACTTTAAGGCCAACCATTCAAACACGCACTCAATATACGAAACAATTTGGGCGGAAATCTATTTGAAAAAGCAAACATTTTTCTAGATGCACACCAAAACCGAATACGTATTCTATGGAACTAAGCACTGAGTCCTTTGAATGTGCCACAAGCTGAACCCCATGCCCTTTGTGCTGAGCTCAACCTCAAAGAACTCACTTCAGCAAGTGTATTAAAAGGATATAAATGAAATTGAAATATATTCAAGTGCGGTATGCAATTCATTCCATATTTCATGCTTTCACTCCTACACCAGCACCACGAGTATCATGCATGCTGGTAACCTTGCTCCAAATTGATGCAATTCAGAGGCACATACGTACGTGTGCTCGAAAGTCAACAACAGGGAAACTGCAGAAATACACAGACAAGATATTTGGCAAGACGAAACCCCAATCAAGGATGCTATTGTTCAACTTCAACTTAGCCACTGCCATTAAGGATTTTCGAATGAAAATGATGACACGAATTTTCCTCTTCGTGCCGCTTCCATGTAAGGGGGCGACCGTAACCACAATGTCTGGCTGGATATTGTCCTCAACAGACGCCGACGCCACTAGAGCAATGGCAACAAGGAAACAAAAATTATATACAACCTGCATAAAATAGAATAAAATGTGCAAAGGACGAAAGAATCTTAACAATTGAACATACTTAAGGGAGCACACTGGAGCAGTTCCATCTGTGAATGTGGATGCATGAAGAATCCTCTAAGGACACTTATGTACGTACATATGTGTGGTGGGTGGAGGGATAAATCCATTCAATTTTCAATTTCAACGTCGTCATCTTCGAATCAAGATGCTGTTCTGTCCTGTCCGACATGTGGACAGTATGTTGCGATTTGCCACAATTGCATTTGACAATTGCCATTGGCGAAGTGACAGTACACTTAAGTGCTGAGTACTTCGTCCTGAAAGGAATTATAATTGACAGGACGACCCCATCCCACACCTATAGTACTCGTACAATGAAAATGATTTGATGAAAAACTAAACCGCACAATGGGACTCATCTCAATTTGGCAGGCGTAACGCTCGCGAAACCACAGCAGCCCCTCAATGCCGTCCGGTATCATTGGAGCGTGTTGACCAAAAATTTCCCAAAACTCCGACCACATTATGTCGCAAAGGATACCCATCATGTAATTTGGGAAATCTGCATTTCGCCTGCTGCCATTATGCGGCACACATGCATCACATGGCTGACAGACAGGGGAGACAGTCCGAGCATATTGGGTGTTCATAATGGACTTTCCGCACCAGTGTTTGTCGTTGTGGATCTAACAAGATGTAAACGACGGACCACGCACAGATTCAATTAGAAATTTGCATATATGTAGTGATTTAATGGATTTGCTGTGTTCTAAGGATGCGGTATATGGGTGGCGACTAGTAGGAGTCTTACCTTTCATTGCTATAATGGCTTACATACATGTGTATGTGTAGGTAGTATGTACTTTCGAAAGGACTTGGTTGAGATGAATGGCTAGAATTGGTGGCTGTTGGTTTCTATTATCGTTGCCACCTCAATTGGAATCGATGACTACGGACTCGAATGCAATTCAATGAAAATTGCAAGCTCTCGCTCGCCTGCACCCGGAGCAGGACTCCTCCTCGTACAGCGCACAGCGCACAGCGCACAGAGACTGATAATCGAATTGCGTGGTCTTGTGAATGAGTCTCGATGCGGTACTTGATTTAAGAACATTAATTTTAGGAGGCAAGTTGCAAGCAGCTGGTGTTATTTCGATATCATTACGGAGAGGTTTTCGGGGTAAATTCGCACCATAGCCGTTCGACCATGGGAACGATTCTCACTTCACATCATAAATCATTCTCTCGAAAATTTAATTGCGCATTCACGAATTATTACCCTGCTTGGGTTTAAAGTTAACTTTAAACCTTAGTTTCCATTTAATTTAGGCAGTCAGCAGGTACTTGTACGAAATCGAGGTGTAAACGTGGAATGATTCCGAACAATATGGCGTAGCTGCAATGGCAATGAGTTTTAAACTTTCATGTTGCGGTGAATTAACTAGTGACGACGCTTTCAAGCGAATTAAGGACAACGACTTTCAAAATCTCATGTTTACATGGTGACAGCTAGTGAAGGCTACAGACTGTTGCGATACATACACATATCCATTCGTATTTACATACATAATTACAATCAATTTGGTGAGATTTTTCGAGTTTCTGATGAACATGTCCACAGAAGTGGTACTATGACTTAACTTAACTTCCCCAATCCCGGTCTATTGCTCTCTCTATCGGTGAATAGCTGTCAATCAAGGAAGTGAAGTTAGCTGATGGATATAAGTACGTCGATATGACTTCTTTTACAACTGATGAGCAAGTGCCTGTCAAAAAGTGAAGTTTTATGTTAACCATAATTTATTTATCTTTAAACCAATTCCACATGACAGAAGGATATGCAAATGATGTTCGAAAATGTTACCATAGATGGAAATTTCATGATAGGTTACGCAGTTCCATAGTTAGTCCGTCGACGAACTGCGGAAAGGGAGTTCGAGATTAGATTCCTGGACAACTACTAAGTTTTTTTTTGGGTTATATACGATACCTTGCTTCTTAAAATCTCATATTCTGAATCTTGCTTCTACAATTCCATTTTTTATAGTGAGTTTTGTTTTTAAGTAGTCTGCCTGATTGGGTAGATAAGTGGATTCCATAGCACGCTAAGTAATGTTTTTGGCACATCCATCCGGAGCATAGGAATATAATGCTCCAAAAACAGTAGCTCCTTCGCTTTAGCTTTTTTGACGTTTTCAAATTCAACCATAGATATTGGCTTTATCTTGTCACAATAGGTCTACTGAGGTACAACGAATTTTTACGAAAATCTACGAAAATACGAAGAGCGCTCACGAGAGAGTGAAAAAGTCCCCATTCCACTAATTTTAGTGCATAATATTGGATTGATTTATGAAATCTGTCAAATCTGTCGAAACCCTGTACGTATTTGCTTTTGACGTCTAAAAAGTGGCCAAATTTCATAGATCTCGCGTTCATTTACTTTTTCGTGATTTTACTTCTCTCTGAAAGAATTTTACCCCTCAATGCCACAACCTACGAATTTTAGTGCAGAACTGACCTAATGTCACTTTTGCTACGATCTGACATTTACCATTCGCAGAGAACAACGTATGAGTAATCCTAGGGCAAGAAGCCCTAGAGAGTAGGGCAAGAAGCCCTAGAAGTAAGAGTTGATGAAGCAAAACAAAAATTAAACAAAAAGGTGACAGGCAATGCGACAACCTGTCCCGGAAACAGAAGGGACACTGTTTTTAAGTTCCCGAACCTACCACTGCCTTTTAATCTGCACTTTCTCTTCGCCTAATGCCATCTCTCGACCAAAACCTAAATCCGAGATTAAACGGAATCAGATTTAGATTAAAATAAGCTGTTTCCAATGGAATTTATGATTTATATTGACGTTCGCTGTAAAACAGATTGTCGCAGTTGATACCATTTTTAATAATTTGCAGAAGTGGATGGAATTTGTATTGCTGTCTGTAGTTTATTAAAAGCTGGAATATTACCGAAAATAAACTGATGTGCTCAATGTATTTTGAATTCATTTGACGTTCTAATTTGCTTTTCTATGTCAGCACACGGAAGTGACGTTTGCGGACAAAAAAAAACGATTGTTCGATTTGTGTCGCATGAGGATTTAAAGGGGTTATTATATATCTCGGATTTAGATGAGATTTATAGACCTCAAATCGTGCGGTGCGATTTAGTTTTGATAAAGACGTGAACTCAGTCGAAATATGAGAAGAACTGGGTCAATCAATGCCCCGCGTTAATGGTTTCTTAAAGAATTTTCTTCCTATGTTGATTCATCTGTCATTTATGTTGACGCTGAGTTTAAGCGCGATCTGTCGACTATTTTGTTGACAGCAGTTTAAAAAATATTCTTTGAAACATTATACGGAATTTCTAGTTCGGATGCGTTGAAAATGTTGAACTAAGCCTGTAATATCGAAAACAAGAGCATTTGAGTAGTACAAAGCGTTCCAAGGGAGCCCTTAAGTAGTTGTTCCATCCAAGACAGCTTGCAAGGATAGTTTTTGAAGAAAACATCGACTTATCGGCTTATGGCAAAGGAGTTAAAGGGAGTCAATTCACAAATCCATCTTTATGAACGACTTTTGAACCAAAAACGTCACCAATATGATCGAACAAACGCCTGTGAACTCTGTGAATTTTCCTGTTTCTGATGCTCGAATTACGACTTCGTGGGACCCGCATTGAGACCTGAAAGTGACTGACGGCAATCCCGGAGTATGACTATTGGATTGTTCGTTGGAAAAATGTACTGCTACTGCTTCAAACGGAATGAAAGCACTAATTTATATAAGCATCAATGTCAGGCACTACTGGTGACGTTAGGGCACTTATTTCCCTAACCGAACTCACTCAAAAGCTTTGATAAACTATAGTCTTTACAAAACTTCATGCTCATATGCATTAGAAAAGGTCTAGAACAACTACACTTCAAGACTGAAAGCTGTTGAGACTCTCAACCTTTGCTCTCCGGTAACCCATACTTCACATGTGCTGCAATACCTACCGCTGTTGCACTTTTGCTTTTATCCACGGCCCCATTTAATTTTAAATATCCATTAATTGCGTATAATTGAGCGGTTAGACGTGACTTGCTAGTTGCCGCTTTTTACTACAACGCTAATTGGTACATAACGAAATTTAGTAATATCCACCAAAGCCTTGAAGTACCCCAATAACGTATGACGTCTGGTGGCTAATTCGGTTTGCAGTAGCATTTTAGGTATCAATCCAGTGTTATAGTACGAGTATATTGTATTTAATGACTAAATACTCGTTTTCACGGTAAATAAACTTCAATATGTGCATGTCAGCCGAGCGAGACTGAAGAATCTAAAAATGAATCTGTCTGTTGGCAGTGGATTTCTAAGCTTATAATTATGGGGTTTTTTTTGCACTAAAAAGCTTAGAGTCAACTTATTACCCAAAGTCGAAGGTTGACGTGAAAAGAGGCATTACTTCTTTTTATTTGTTGTTGTAGGTAAACAAATGTTACCCAATTCAACCTTACTTGGGGGATTTTTATTTATGTATACGTCGAGATTTATTGCATTAGCGTCAATGGATTGGATGTGATTTTTCTTGAGCGTGTATTTATCTGGTTTCTCTAATGTGAAGCCCCTTCGAAGCGTCATATAAATGGGCTTTTGTTGGGAGGATGGCGGCGAGAAAATACCCCTGTGGGTGAGTTTTGTTCACATTCAATGGAACCCATGCAGCACAGCATAGCCGTACGTACATACTTGAAACAGTTCAATCAACTTTTGTTTACTCTTCTTTCACTTTATGATTTCATGAAACTACAGCAACGTAGTAGCTCGGCCGTGCCATAAAAATCCGAGGTGTGTATTCGAATAGTGTTTTATGGTTTCGATAAATTTATTCCACTGCCAGATTCTGCAAAGATTTCTCCCCCACGATTGTTGCATCGTCTCGAGCTTATGTGTGAACGTTTAAATATTAAATTATACTGCATAACTTCAGATTTATTTGATGGATTGATATACATATGTACATATCCATACGTGTGTGAAATAAATGGTCAAACTATTCACACGAGTGAATATTTAATGAGCTTAGTTGGACCGCAATTAGCTAATTAAATTCGAAAAAAACCAAAAAAACAAAAAACAATTTCATGGTTTCATTGATTAGATAGATACCTGACTATTTCAAATGCCACGAATTTTGATTTTGTACGTAATTCGATGAGAGATTCTTTAAAGTACATAAATTTAAATCTGCATTCGATAGATAGGCGGGCATATGGCAAATAAATTAAATAAAAGTAAAGTAGACGGCTGGGTCGCACGTACTTGTCAATTACCCAACTGCATGGATGTATCAAAACTAATTCGCTTTAAAAATTAGAAGTAAATACTACAATGTTTCGGCAGATGTTCCACAAGGTTGCGCGATAGGTCTTCTTCTTTTCATTGAATGAAGAAATTTCAAAAATAAAACCTTACTGGAGACCGGACTTAACAGACCAAAAGGTGGATGCAACAGCAGTAGAATATATGAACGTGAAGACCAACTAATTAACTCTAAATAACAATCGAATTCATACATATGGGTAATGACAGACAATAGGCTGGATTTTACTAGAAGCTACACAGAAAACTTCCTGGAAACGGGTAGCTTTGTGAAAATACTGTCAAAACTCAATGGAATGTAAGCTAAAACGCTAAGCTACTAATTACCAGCTAATGACACACCTTGGTCAGCTCAGTCCAACTCGCAAACCGATCTGGATTACGTACTTGGTTTATGTTTTTAACTTTTACTTATTAGGGTCTGCAGACAAAAGAAATTAGACAGTGAAGGAATCTTAAAAGCTCTCATATCTTATGTCTTGATGATTCTAAATTGAATTGGTTTGGAATTGTCTGCAAACCTTCTTGCAGTTAAGTGTACATAACCAGCTGTCTCTAATATAGGTCCCTCGTCACAAGGGTGCAATTGTTGATAAATTGACCAGATCTGGCTTCAAATTGAATCTCAATGGTCCTACACCCTTCCGCGGATTACCAACTGGCTGCTTCACTATGTAAGCCAGAATGTCATGCAATCGCTTACAGTAAATAGATACTCAAAGGATCATGTACAGCTCAGCGACCTGCAAATGCGTATGAGCGAATATTCGCATATTTTGTCATTGCATTCGCCGTCACTTTTTTCTGGTCGCATTCATTGTTCATGTCATTATCGACCAAGAACCACAAAGCAAACGAATTGTGAGGTTAAAGTCGCGCAAATGTTCGCAAAAAGCATTCGCCTATTCGCGCAAAAATAAGTGAATTGTTAATTTTTTCACTAAAACGGATTCAAATTCAACTTTTTATTGTATCAATCGATAGATAAATTAAATTGTGTACTTTTGGAATAGTAAAATTGCCAATGAGGTGCTTACAAATGTGCTAAAAACGGTTTGGTAGCAGTTCGCGAATTCGCTGAACTGTGAATGGACCTTAAGTCTCCTTTTCGATTTCTGTAGAAAGAATCTAAAAAAACAAATAATTTGAAGATTTTTTTCCTTTGCAAGCTTTTTCTCATTTATTGTTTATTTAGTGCTAATTTTAGTTTTGTCTAATACAGTCGAAGTCGCTTATAAAGACTGTTTTCCTATCATTTTGTAGGTTTCGTTGGTTTTTGGCTATTCTGTCTGGCTTCCGTCAGACGTAACGTTGTTCAATATAATGGCCGCCGGTTATAACGACTTTATTTCCTCGATCTCTTCAGCGTCTTTATTAGCGAATTCTACTGTATTTTGGAAAATTATGATAACTGAAACTTGCATACACTTATTAGACATATGCCTGCATCATTAATTCACCCATGAACTGATATTGTATTGCCTATGTGGTTCGAGACATGGCTAATAATTTGAGCAAGTTCGCATTGTTGATTCTCATTTGATTCACATTATGTTCTCTCAGCAAAGAACCTGCTTGATTCCCTGTGAAATCAGTGTCTAGATTCCATTCTTTTTTTTTCAGACAAGTTTTTCCAGAATTGAACATTTAAAAACTTGCGCCTTAATGTCTTTAAGACCATATTTCACGAATTTAGGTACAAGAAACAAGTAAAAACACTCTAAAACTTTGAAATTTTCTGAAAAAATAAAATATTAACCACATACCACCTCGTAGGTATGTTTTAAACGCGAAAAATTCCATTAAAACCTTCATACTGTCCCATATGTTAGCTAAGCACCATTGTGTTGAGATTCAAGACCGACTTAGGGCTTTCCCCATTTATTGCGAAATGAATGTACTTCGTACGAAACATGACATTCCGTTTTGCACCATGAATCATGGTTCTCTACAATGTCGAATCGGAGTACAAGTACCTTAAGCCGGTATCCGAGCTTTACTGCTGACTTCAAACGAATTCGAACGTTCTCAGACTGCAGCGGCCGATGTCTCTGTATTAGGACCTGACTACAGATACTTTTACAAAAGTCCATAATACACTTCGAATACAAAGGGGCCAGGGGTTAGTGAACCCAATTAAGTCAACAACAATCTATCTATCGTCTCTCTCAACGCCGCTACACTGTGTGTATAGTTGTGGTACCAAATCAATTGTTTATTTGATATTTATTATCTCGCAGTTGCATTGCAATCCATGTTTCACATGCACATAGCTGTGTGTATTACCCAAGAATACGGAATAATTGAAGAAGTAAATAAAGTGAGTCGAGTCGAGGCAAAATGTGCAAATGAATCGAATCGCTGCTCGGTCGAATTCCATTTCCATTTCAATTAAGTTCTTTCCCGTTTGCTTGAAGTGCGGTCACGACAAAAGCTCACTTTCAAGCGAGACGCTCTCCAGCCCACCTATTGTACATGTCTTGATGGTGACAACATCGATATCAACCCCCTGTGGTTGTGCTGGATCGTCTCAAGTCACGGAGCTCTAAAACGCTGTTTTTTTCTTTCGAGTGCGTAATTATTTGCATTGTAATCGAAGCGGATGTGTGCGATCGCATTAATTAAAGAACACATTCAACGGTATTCCAGGGGGTGGAAGGTTGACTTTAATTCGTGATAAGAGAGCGAGAGGACATAGTTGTAGATTCGGGGCAGAATACGCTCGGAAAGCTTGCCATCGTGCGTCGTGTCGGCGGCCCTTTAGTGGGAAACTTTTGAACATTTTTATCAGTTAGCGAGTGCGCGAGATAAAGGTTTACCTTCGCTTCGTCGTCCGCTTTCGCTTATCTCTTCGGTGAGAACTGAGAACACAGACGAATTCTTGTTTTGTTAAATAATACTTATTTATTTTTCGCGCGCTATCTCACTGTAGTCGTCGTACTCGCGAGCACAAGAAAGATTGAAAATTGAAAAAATTTAGACCAGAGACAGACAGACAGACAGTTGACGTCTTTGGAGTGCATCTACTGAATGCGCGCGACTATCTAATAGCCCTTGTGTCAAAATGGTTAAGGACAGATTGCCTGATCTATTGCAGGTAAGCGAGCGCGAATACCACTATCACTGCCACTACTGGTCTTTGTGTTGTATAGTATCTTATCATTGTGCAAACGACACGACACGGCAGAAGCTACGATAATTACGATAATTAAATTAATACATATTTCGAATTTTTCGCTTACAGAGGTCGCTTCAAACCTCAAACGGGTCCCTGGATCAAGCTATTACAATGACTGAGCTTAGTACCAACGTCGATGCAATTCTTAATCCGGTAATTATACATAAAACTTATATACAAACTCACTCTTCTATAGTACATAACACAATTTAATCGTTATCTGCGGTTTTAAGGTGTCGCTGATTAAGTTTCCAAATAGTGATTCATACGATAGTTGTTGTGCAAAGATACCTACATACGTTCCAATGTTGATTTAAAAAAAAAAACGAAACATTTTAAAAGGGCGTAGTCAGCATGTTTTTAGGAAATAACTTTTCATCTAGGTATCTGCAGTGTGAATGTGACAAAGTGCCATTTAATCTGAGCTACGTGCAACAAAGAATTCATAATTGGACCCTCCGGGCAGCAACAACGACAGAACTTTAGTGCTAAAAACTAATTCAATATCAGTTACAGATAAGTGTGCAATGGACGTGATTCAACTGCAATTGCTGTTCGTTGGCTTCCGATTTATTTATAAGATACATGCGAGTATGTATGCTCCTCGATGAACAAAGAAAAATTAATAATTTGGCGGAAGGAATGAATCTGGTTTGAGTTATAAAAATAAACAGCAATTCTGTGAAATTTAGATGTTAATTGTTTACTCACACTGACATGTGCCAATATCGGAAAATAAAATCATTTTATCGTTCGTGATATAACAAATGAAATCAGTGATACGAGTAGTAGGGGTAAGCCATGCTTTCGAAAGGAGATTAGATTCACCTTGACCCTCTCTTTCCATTGCCCCGCCTACAAATGTATATAAATTTAGAAATATTTTATTCCAACGAATTGGCTACCAAAGTGTATCTTATCTGGGGAGTTCTGATACGTCGCTAGTTGGCTATCACCTGAATTGGTTGACGTGATTGCAGTCAGCTAATTGTGTAGTCTCGTGAAAAAACGAATGCTTGAGCTCTATTACTTAGATGGCCCTACAGTTCGACGTGAGCCTGGAGCTCCATTGACAAGCTTCTGCAGTTGCGCACTTCAAGTCGATTGACGTCTCCTTCTACTTGAGCCCGCCACCTAAGGCGAGTTCTTCCTCTACTGCAGTGTCCATCCGGGTTGAATTCAAAGACTCTACGAAGCGGGAACAATTGTATTCATCTGCTCTACATTTCCTAGCCATCTTAAACGACACATGTATAATCCGTCATTGAATTCAAAACCTCCAAAACCTGTGAACGAAACGGCCCGAGGATATGTTCATGCCATTTAGATAGAGTCCAAGCTTCAGCACCATAAGGCTGTATTCACGGTCAAGCGAATTTGCATCGCACGAAGCTATAACTTTTCGTTTTAGGCGATATCCCCACCAGTGAAATGGCAAGCGATTTCGTTTCATTCATATTTTGACAGTCGTTCTCGTCACTTGAAGTCGCTTGTAGTCACTGAATTCGCTTTTCCGCAAACCGCTGTACCACGAACGCTTCCTTGTGTATCCAATTGATTTGATCCGATTAATTGATCGCTAGTATCGAATCGCATTGCATCGTGTGACGAGAATTTTCTTGGTCTTGAACACAGCCTGGGATAATTAAAGTCTTATACAAAATCTCCTTAGCTGTTTGAAGTAGGTCTCTACTACGTTATTAGTTGCACAGACTTTTGAAAGATGGTTCCTACTCTGTTGACTTGTGAGTTTCAAACAATCTTTGGAAGTACGATGTTAAAAAAATGGCTTGTCACCTTGTTTAAGTCATTTTTGACATCAAATGTCTCGGTGAGTTTGTTACCGACCTTGATGGGGCCGTAAGCTTTCCCCATCATCATCCTGCATAAAAGAACAAAGCTGGCAGTGATGTCTAAATTAGACATGGCTCTGTATAGCTCGTATGCATAGATGCTGTCATATGCCGCCTTGAAATCGATAAAAAAGTTGTCAGTTTCGATTTGGACTTATTGGGTTTTCTCCAAGATCTGTCGAAGTATACAAATGTAATCGATTCTTGGTTGTTACTGCCCTGGAAATGGAGCCGGACATAGTGTTGTTGACGAATGGTTTCAGATGTATCCAAAGTTCAAGAGACTAATACTCCTAAAATTGGCGCAGTTCAGGACGTCTTCTTTTTTGTAGGTTTTGTGCACTATGCTGAAGGAAAATAAAGGTTAAGTCAGGATCCTTTTTGCCAATTATATACTCGGATTTGAATCAATTTTGAGAGATGCCCTCTTTCATTCCTCCGCGATCAACGAAAATGCTTAAACATTGTGGAAGTTTGATTCACTCTGTAGTACACTTTCACCTAGAACCATTAGGTATCCTAGATATTAGATTGAACAGAAAACCTTTCCATTACTCTATAAGTCTCTTTTCAGGATAAAACAGTCTTTTATTCTTGTCGATCCTGAACACATTGTTTTTTGTTTCCGGTGGAGAAGCCCCAGCAGCCCCCTTGGAGTGTTTTATTTTCCCGCCTTAGTTTCTCTATGATGCTGCTAATAACCACGCCCACTTTTAGAGTGTCAAATTTATCAAAAATGTAGAAGGCATGCTCATACTCTACCACATTCAAATTTCTTGAGTTTCCATCCTGAGTACGACACAGTTGTACCTTTCATATTTTATAAAAAGGTGGAAGCCGCCGAAAGCCTCTTAATGAGTTTTTAACTTCCATTAAAATCACCTCTGTATCCAACTCTGTACCATCCGCTGTAGGTATGTTGTATAATGGCTTGGAAACTGCCAAAGTGTGCTGCATTTTGCTTATAATAACTTCATTTGCTGGCCTAGACTTCACTAATCATTGAAATGAAAGTTATTAGCCCCCTTGATGTCAGACTACGGATTTAGGGCTTCACAGTATGGGTCACCTACTTCTTTGTATAATCACGAACATTTACTGCCTTTATAATACCGTCTGCGTCTCCGTTTTCACTCTTTTTGAAGTAGGGAGTTTTCTCAGAAAGAATTGAGTATAATTAGTTTTAACTTTTGTTTTTCAATGGACTGTGTTTGAGCCGCAAGGACCATTCTACAGTTCCTTCTTTGCATACAGGTCAAGGGGGTATAATTGCAGTCTTTTTCTTATGATCACAGAGGCGGTGTGTAGTTAGAAAACAAGATTTCCATCAAAAAACGAGGAATGCATTAATTCAATTATCCACGTATTTCATTTCCTGTTAAAAATGCGGTTTGATTAGAATCCAGCTACTATATGTATTTAACGGAAATGTGAAATGATATTGAATTTGCACCCCGAAATACCGGGTATCGTTTTAATTTGTTCGTGAATATTTCCTCATATTTAGGAGATTAACACTTTTTTCACAATAAGTTGGTCATCTGTTTAGTTTGGAAGAGTTTTAAGCGCTGAAATTGCAAAACCATTTAACTGGTCTTACATCATCGCATTTCAACTTCAAAAGGACTCAGCTCTGGAAAACGTGTCCCTTTCTAAAAATTCATCGAGATCCTATGCTGACAAAATGAGTTTGCTAGGACTGGTCGCAATTGACAAAACGCTTCACAAATTCTACTTCTAAACAGTAGTCCCCTTCTATTCGTCTGAACGAATGGGATAAATGGGACGAATGGGTATGAGATGTTAGACCCTGGGTCCCATAGACTTGTCGGCAATCATTTCAATTCTTAAGAGACTGATGTTGTTTAGCCTATATTAGGTATCAAACTTAAATCTTTTGACCTTGAGGCACGTTCTCTCTACAGGGCTACTACACTAAGTACCCTACGTATACATGCTTAAAACATTCCTAGGGGCTACCAATTGGGTAAACTTATGCCAATATCTAGAAAACTAGCACCTCACTCGTCTTCTCCAGACCACCGCCAAGACTCTTTTCTTGTTTTGTAAACTTCTCGAAGCCTTTTGACATAATCGAAAGTTAGCAGCTGTTTTCATACGTAGAATGAGACAACCTGTCATTATCCATAAGACGTTGACATGTTTTTCGGATGTCACTCAGGGATTACTTTGTGGAGAATTGTTTTGATATCAATGATCCACCCGATGTCAGTGAAAACTCGAAGTTATGATGGGTTAATCTGTGTAAACACTAATCTAAGAACGATAAGGAGTATTATAGTTCAAAACTAAAACTATGTTCCAATTTCTGACAATCCAATGCCAGATGGCGATCTGTCAAACTGTCTAACAACTGACTGGCAATGCTTTGCTTACAATATTGTCACAAAAAACATCGTAGTTCACACGATTATCAGATACATATGTATGAGGGACACAGTTTTTGTTTGTAGACTTGGAAATATTTGTAGATCTGACAATCACTTGAACAGAGCTCAAAAAAACGTCACGTAAACCCTAAAAAGTCAAACCATCTTGTGGGTTTTAAGGCTAAACGTGATATCGTCATGTCATTTTTGCTATATAACCTTGGTATTTGGCTAAATTCTGCCAATGGGTAATAAGAAAAGAATAACACTGCTTAAGAACTCTATCTCTTCGGTTCAGAATTCCTAGGTAACTTTTTAAATGACGGCTTTTTACTTTTTTACTTTTACTTTCAAATACTCTAAGTCAAATGCGAAGCTATTATAAGACCCCCATTATTTTTTTCCATTTAAATGGCAGTGTGACGTCAAAACTGCTATTTAAATGGTGCCTGTCTGATTGTCACTTTTGTAACGGTGCAAATGGCAGATAAAATGTCATTATGCCACTGCCGTGTGATTGCCATCTTTTGCGAATATCTAATGACAATCAATGGCATTACTGCAGTTCATGTGTGCCACTTGTTTGTGACCACAGATTCATCATATCAATGTTCTCCAAGGAAACTCTTCTACGAATGAATGGGCAGAATTAAATTTTTCTTAACTTTTTCCCATAAATCGAACGATATTATGATCATGGTCGGTCGGCCGAAACCACGATTAAACTGATGAAACATTAAACAAATCCCTGCTAACTTCACGCTTAATCGAGGAACTGTAATAGGGCGTGGCAATTGGAAAATCTTGAACTAGACTCTGGGATGGGACATATCAAGTTATTTAATAAATATTCCATATCAGGAAATCAATTAAGTTGCTTAGACTCGGTGGTGCTGTAAGACCCTTTCAGTTTTCAAAATTTAAGATGCTCTCCCTGTAACAAACAATATTTCTATTCACATTTCATTCGAATACGTTTCAATACTAATAAATCTAATATTACTTCCCAGTACACAGAGATTCGTGCCCTTTTGGGTACCATTGTTGCCAACCTCGAAACGATGAACCGAATGGTGCAAACAATAAATATACGTAATTTCAACGGTGAGTACGAGAACAGTTTGTTGAACTTTCAATATTTACACTCAAATGTATGTAACCCAAAACTCCACAGAAAAAGAACTAGAAGAGCTACGTAATGAAAATCTCAAAATCGGCACAGAACTTATGATTAAATTCAAAGACTTCAAAGCGAACCTGCCGCCCGACGATGACTACTGCCTAGAAGCACGAATGAAACGAACCCTCTTCTACGGACTACATCAATCGTATATAAATATTTGGACTCGAAACGAGTTGTTTCTGCAGTCCTACGAGGATAAACTGAAGAAGAATTTACAATTGCATTCTAAAATCAGTACGTGATCTCCTATTCGTATTATGAAGGAATGAATGAAAAAACATGAGTTTTTCTATCTATAAAATATATTTTCCCTCTGTTTAGTGAACTATAACTCAACGGAAGAGGAAGTTGAAGAACTAATTGCCAACAAAACCACATCGCTTTTTGTCGGAAATGTAAGTAACCATGTTTTACTGGATAAAGTGTTTTATATTCTCCTCGCGTTGTTCTAGTAAGGAAAGTTAAATTTTAGTAAATTTAGATTTTAGAAGAAACCGAAAAAGAGAGACGCACCTTGAGGGATTTAATGGAGAGGTTCTCGGAATTGAAGAAGCTTGAAAAGTCCCTGGAAGATGTCCATGCGTTGTTCCTTCGAATACAGAACCTAGTATTAGAGCAGGTAAATTCGACAACTCATACACATTATGTATTTGTAAAATTCGATTTTGCCTCCATCCGTAGAGTGAAACTATTCAATTGGTGGAATACCATGCTCAGCAGGCGACGCTGCACGTTGACAAGGGGGCGGATGAACTGGAACAGGCCCAGACCTTGAAGAAGAAGACCCTGAAGGTATAAAGAGGCAATTTTCGATTCAGTGCACTTCTAACAATTCTAATATTTTTTGCAGAAAAAAATCATAATTATAGTGATATTGTTAGTTTTGTTTATTATTTTAGTCCTTGTTGCCGTTTATTTATAAATTAAAAATAATAGTTTGGTTTTATTTTGTATCTGCCCTCGTATTTCAATTTATTATTCTATTCACGTTTAGGTACACATGTGACTATTAGAGAAAAATAATTATGTAAAAGAAGTGCAAATAGTAAAAACAAATGGATCTAGTCGCAGAATTTCAAGTGGAATGTCTTTTTATTTTTATTTTATGGATACATCTGCTCTTAAGTATATTTCTGATTTTAAAATCAAACTGGTAGCAGCACCTGGGGCCCTGTATTCAGCAATGTTACCGGGAACGAGACTTGCTTTACTGCGAGTTCGATTAACCAGAATAAAGTTCACCTTTCATGGACCAGAAATGTACGCATGTGTCCAAATGAATCCAGTGTCAACTAGCGGTACTAGGTGCATCTTGAATAAGATTTTGTGTACAACAAATAGTAACAATCACGAACAAAGGATCTCCAGTTCACCGAGTATTTCTTTAACTTCTTCATTAGCCAGAGTGACAAAACGCGAAGGTACCTAGATCGATTGCAGAAACTTCTTAGCTTTATCTTCGACAGAAGTCAGAAGGCTAGAAGGGGTGTCGGCGCAAATAGTGATAAAATTCTTAAAGACATTATGAGAAGTTTTGATTTCGACTCGAGAACTAGTTGTCTTTGGGAACACCATCCGCAGCCACATTCCATTTTTGTTGACTCTTCCACAACTGCTGTTCTAATAGTTAGGCCTCGAATTTTGGTGTAATCTGAGTGATAGCATTTGTTCACAACGTACGTTAGAAAAGCCCAGTGTGGAGCTAGTAACCACAGATGGTTTAAGCCTGTAAATTGGATTTTGGAGAGAAGACACCACAAGAATGACAAAATATTTCTCTAAAATTTCTTAACTATTAGCCACCAAGGTTGAATTTATTGTATCTGGGTGCTGCTGATCCTCTGAATCCCCCTATGCTTACCACATCAACACCGTAGGACAGGAATAACGATTACCAGTTCACCATTCTTGAGCGATATTGAGAAGCCGTTCGATAGCGTCGTCAGCGTATTGATTTGGCTTGCCAAATGCAGGAGAAGTTTCACCGAAGGAAGAACATACGCAAACGAAGTACAAGACGGCCTAAAATGTATCACCCAATCGGAACATGCTAAAGGGTGACCAGATAGCAAAGATACTTTTTCCAATTGTTATGTTTCAGCAGCTGCCAAAGTTACCAATGATATCCAGCTGTCAAAATATTTAGTAGAGTTTGCCATTCTGCATCGTTTCACGCTTGCCAAACCTTCGAAAATGCCTGCTCAGTTGTAAATACGTAACTTGAATTTCGTAGTAAGATGTTCGTCTTCATGGCTTCAGTGCTCAGGCAATTCGTCTCACTGTGAATTGGTAAGAAATGAAGAAAACATAGCCAGAAATATCGAATCGGCTGAATTGGGCATCGCCAGAGAGTCAACCCAGCTAATTTTGTGTTTGAATTCGGGCCTTCATTTGTCTAAGGTAATGTTGACGCAAGAATTGAAGACGGACGACCATAGACAACGCAGTGAGTTCGCTAATTGTGCGCTGGATTTGTTGGCCGGTGATCCGAATTTTGTTAAAAATAAAAATCATCTTCCTGTACTATTGCTATTATTGGAGCAATGTACAACCGGCTTATGGTATGGCGGCATCATCGGACCTTATTTCTTTCAAAATGAAGAAGAAGACACCTTCACCTTCAATGGTTTAGGTATAGAGCGTTGTTAACCGACTTTCGGTAGTCAAAGATCGACAACTTCGATATATCCGAGCTGTGGTTCTAACAAGACGGTGCCACATGCCACCCAAGCGAGGCAACGCTGAAAGTTCATTATTTTCTCTGGGGCTACGTCAATTTTTTAGTCTGCGCTAATAAGCCAACCATTGTCAGAATAACGCCCTGCATATTGGACCGAGTTATCAAAAATTGGACCGGCCGTGTGAAGCTCTGTCACAAAAGCCGAAGCGGCCATTTTAATTCCTGCTATTCCATTCACAATGGCATGAATATAGTGAAGGTCTCATGACATAAAAGCATCTCTTGCAATGAAACTGGTGTTGAAGTTGCCAGATCCGATATCCAGTTTACATTTATTGGCCCTTAACCCTTCTATGGCCCTATGGCCCGATAAAGACAGACGGGGCAACGAAGCTATCTTACTGAAGCTCATAAAATGGCTAGGCCATGCCAAAGAATTCCTCAATTTTTCAAAACAAAAAGAAAGAAAAAGATTCTGGTTGGCGGACACCCCCTTAAACGGACATACGTTCCTAAACAATCATTCAACCTGCATAGATTTTGCGATTCCTTTGACAGACAACTCCCTTGGGAGGACAAAACTATTGGCAACCTCTCTGTCCACCTAAGGGAGATAAAATACCAATATTCGGATTAAAATCAAACACAATAACGTTTCATTACACTGCATTCCCCTTTGAATGCGCTTTGACAATACATTTCTGAAATGTCATAAAACTATTGACAGCTGCTGGACATATTCCGTGCACTCATTGCATCTTATTTGCAGAAGTCGTCATGGAGAAAACTATATGAATCAGTTTTAATGCGTGTTACTGCCATTAACTGTCAAAATTAAACAAAAGTTGAACTCATTTCAACTTTGCGTTGAAGTTATGTACATTACGTTCTCTATAAACGGCAATTGTCAAACGAAACCGATGCCACCTCCTCTTCAGATCATTCGTGAACCTAATTCTAGTTATAAGGCAGAACCACACCACGTATTTAGGGGGGTAACGCAATTTCAAAAGTCAAAGCAAATACATACATACACTTATGCAGATAATATCAGGAAATATCTGTTTTCAAGCAGAATTCCTTTGAAAAGCAATTTTTACGGCAATTTGAGCATCGCACGTTCCACTACATTGTCACGGGTTTCCTTATTGCAGAGCACGTCATGCAAGCCAACAATTTGTCCAAATATCGGTCGATCGGCAGATCGAAGGCCAACGTCTTAGACACCAAGAGTGACATAAACCACTACAAGTTAGATTTAATTAAATCAAATGAGAAATGCCAAAAAACTGGTAACCCGAGAAAAGTGTTAATCTCTGTGTGACATGTGTGATGATTTACCAATATGTTGAGTGCGAGTGTCATCACGGCTTCCGATTGGACTAACTATAAATTACGATAGTTCGCCAAGTGAAAATCATTCCCAGTTCAATCCTCACCCAGTTCGTTCGCAGCTAGCATCAAGCCAGACCACCACAACAAACTCTTCAACATGAAATTCACCATTGTTTTCGCACTGTGCTTCGCCGCCGCCGCTCTTGCTGCTCCTCTTGATGACCCAAAGGACGCCACTATCATTCGATACGATAACGACAATATCGGAGTCGAAGGATATAAATTCGAGTAAGTATTTCCCAGATTTCATGATTTCAAATCTAAACGAACGGCTCTTCCCTCTATGTAGTGTGGAAACCAGTGACGGCAAAACTTTCGCTGAAGAGGGTAACCTGAAGAACGTTGGTACCGACGATGAGGCTATCTCAGTCAAAGGTCAATACTCCTACACCGGACCCGATGGTGTTGTCTACACCGTGCAATACATCGCTGACGAGAACGGTTTCCAACCCCAAGGCGCTCACATTCCACAAGCATAAGACGCTTAACTTGGTCTCTACAATTTTAGTCGATGATTTGTAAATAGGTTCTGTTGATTGCCTGCTCGCTGAGAGTGCTGTGCAAAATGTTATACAAAAATAAATTGTTTTCATAAAAAGAAAGAACAGTGCATGTTTTCATTTTCTCTTAAACTCGAAAATTAGCACCTGAACACCAAAAACAGCCAGCGGAACGAAGAATCACATAGAATGTAGCTGTCTGTACCATCATTTTTGTATTCCAAAGAAATCAAAGAAATGTGATACAATTCCAGAGACTAGACTAGATTTGTATGTGAGGTGCGGCATCTGCATTTATTAGCATACGAATGACTTAAATGCCGATATACATAACACCATTAAGTTGGGCTTTATGAGTCGGTCACGATCTAACCTTGTGGGATGTGTCAATACATAAACTTACCTGGAAACTATAAAAGTCTGTTTTCCTATAATGATTTGTTGGATCAACAACTCCGGATGCTGGTGCGGGCCACCAATTTAGTGCGACGAATTACCTTGACCTTTAATGAAAGGGAACTTGTGTTTAGACGTTTTGTTAGCACAACTAGCTTAATTTAAGCCCATTGGCACCAATTCGAACAAAAGTTTGAGACCAATCTTGCGTAACATTCTACGGGGATTACTTTATCAGAAACTAAAAATAAAGTTTACCTTATACTTGTCAAGAATTCTTTGGAAGAACATGTATCTCTGTCATTTGAGATACATGTACATACATATTCGAATGCGGAATTTTGAGGAAAATTATAAGGATTACATACATATGTATTTTCTATTTAACTAAACACAGGACGAAAAGAACTTTAAAACTTTGAAACTTTGACACCATTCTCTTCGTTGATTTTGATGCCTCTGTGCATAGTTTGACAATGCCTTGCCTACGTATCTTTGACTAAGAATGGGTAGCTGAACTTCTACTCTGTGAGTAGTTAGCTTGAAGTCATAACAAGCTGAGAGGTTCATATTCTACATGCGTTCAACCTGCTAAGCACATTGTTAATGGATTCATATGACTGAACTTGAGGGAAGTTCTAAGTATGCCAAGGATATTTGCTTACAACTTTTAGCTACGGAAAGTAGATACATAAGTTGCAAAGTTTCAGTTCTGATTTATACAACAAAGAAGGAAAAAAAAACTTTGTAAGTCAATTCTCAAGAAATCATTTGAAATAATTCGTCCCACTTGCAAAATTGTTGAACAGATTTAAGCTCATCAAACAATGATCAAAGGTCGGGGGTTGTGCTATATTCCTGACGACGTCCAGCTGTAGTAATAGATCAATAAGTACGCATGTATCTATGCACTTTTATATTCTTAAAGATAAACGAAAGATTTCGTTTTAAATTGCTGTAACAATCCATTTTATATTTTCAAAGGTTTGTTTTATTGAAGAGGATACACTTATGTACTTACTTAGGCAATGCTATAGTTCAGTGGTATAGCTGGCCTTAGCTTTTTTTATGGTTGATCCAAAGGATTTGTAATTTTCGAAAGATACTTGTAGCCCGAGCCATGTACGATTCGCAAATCTGAATACTCGATGTCAGGAATACGTCTACGCACTAAACCACACCCTGGACTCTCCCTGCGGGACTGTATTGCTTCAGAGTGCTGGTGAGCAACTTATGGTATGTGCTCTGTATCTGCCGTTTCAGCTCTTCTTAATTTTTTGAGTTTTCTTAGCTCATTATGAAGGAGCAGATCTCCAGCCGGCGGTCCCCTGAGCTTACCTAGAATGGCTTATGGCTTACTTTAAGCTCGGGGATCGGTAGGTTCATTCTTGCCTCCGCGAAGCATCTACAGTGGAACATTACGTGCTTCGCGTCCTTCTGTTCCTCTTGACATTCTGTGCAGCTATCGTGCCCAAATTTTCAGCAGCCGTGACCGGACGTAAACCCTTTGAATCTCGTTGGCGAGGATATCGATAGGGACCATATCCGCTATAACACAGACTGCTTCGTCCAAGATTGTCCGGAAAGCTCATACTGCGTAAATCCTATAAGCAGACGAGAGCTTTCATTTTATCTCCTTTGTTACAACAAAGCCCCCGGCCAGTCTGACGCAACATATAGAAGTATTCACCTCACCACCCTGACTTAAAGAATACTCCTCGCGTATCCATGTACACCGAATTTTTGGCGAATTTGTACACCGAATTTACTAGGGTTTACCAAGGGCAAGGGACTTTTTCCCCTTTGGGTATCACAATGGGTCTGTATTGACCTGAGTGTGGCGACGTGTTCTAGTAATTCTAATTCTAACCTAACCTATCCCACCCCACTCCTGATGTATAAAAAATCATTCAATTTAGCAAATAGGCCCAAATGCGCACCGCAGAACGTATCTACTGACCTCTTGCATTCGTGTCATGTATGTATGTATTAGCCTCAAATGCAAGTTCGTTCATACGACCTTTTTTTAAGAATAATTGGAGGGATGGGCTTTATGGTAGCCTTAAGAAGCACCTTGACCTCATAGAGATCTTTTGTGCTCTCCCCTTACAGGAACCAAATGCATTTGCTTGCTAGATGAAATCAAGTTCATTAATGAAGCTTAAGATCGTTTAAGGTGAGGAGGTGATATCAGAAGGCGAGATAAAGTCTTGTTTGAGCCTAGTCCGAGTAATGGTGGGGCATTCGCATTTCCGTCTGGGTAATACCAATTTTTTTGAGGGGATAGTTGAGAGAGCAATGTCCCTCTGTTGGTTATTGCTAGAATCTCTTTCGTTTGTTTTTTTTTTTTTTTTTAAATTAATGAAGTGGTGTGGACAGCAAAAAGTCTCTCACTCAGGCGCTCTATGAAGACTCTGGCTACTCCAGTTGTGCTAATGCTTCCAATGTTGATTTTCTTTTTCTTTTTTGCAGCTTCTTCTCGTTGGATAGTCGAACTTTGAATTTGCGTTCAACAAGAAAGTGGTCGGAGTCGACATTTGCCCCTTTTACACGTTTGCACATTCGTAATTCTCTTCGACCGCCTGGAGATAGCCAGGTTGGTGTATGGATACGTAATCTTGGAAACTTACTTATCACCGTATTACGAGCTGCTGCAAAGTTAATAAATCGGAAGGCGTTGTCAGTTGTCGTATCGTGGAGGCTGTGCTTTCCGGCTAAATCGCCGATGATGGTTTCCTTACCGATTTGGGCATTGAAGTCTCCAAGTATGATTTCGACATCAGACTTCGGACGGGCTCCGTAGACTCCTAAAGAGTCATAAAAGTCTTCCTTGATAAAGCCTTCAACTTCGTCGGTAGGGTCGTGAGCACATATTATGTTACGAAACGTGACCCTAATGCGGATCACAACCAAGCGATTGCTGATCGTCTTATAGTCAATCATCACCCTAACATGTGCAATCTTTCGTGGCAGCTGTAATAAATGTCGCATTTTTCCGTTTTTTTGATACCTAATCCTCTCGATCGTATTTCCTGGATCGCGGTAATGTCTTCCTTGTGCCGCGTGGAGAAAGATGCAAGTTTTTGAGCAGCACCAAGGGTGTACAGTGTGCGTGCGTTCCAGGTGCACACTCTCAATTCATTGTCGATGAACATTCCGGGTCGTGATCTTAAATGAGGGGGTCTCACAACTATAGTTTTTTTTTACGTGCCAAGGAAGTTACCTGGACGTCACCAGCCCCAACCTGGAGGGTCAATTCCTTCTGTTGAAACACCTAGGACGAGGGGCCGGTTGAAAAAACCAATATAAACGCTGCCTTAGGCCCATTAAGGTCTCTTTTCCAAAAATCTGATTTATGTTGGGAAGCCCGTATCGGTTTGGGGACCAAGATGTCGAAGTTACCCGAATAAAGTGTGCTCTCTCTCTCTCCGTTCGCCTGGTACTGTGACGCCACCGTTGACTCCATCGAGAGAGTTCGTCCGCTCTGGCATTGGTAGTGCTGCAATTTTTCTCTTGTACAACACCCGCGCCTATAAGTTCAGTATGTCGCGTCCAGGTGGACATCAACCAGTTCCCGATGGCTACCACTTGGAGGTAAAATAAGAATAACTGGACGCCAATGAGTGCCTACCCTATACATACAACCATAAAGTACATCCATTTTGTTTCGATGAAATACTGCAGACGCTAAATCAAGAAACGAAGCGTTTTCAAAAAAACCATTTTTGAGTTACTCTCTCTTCCGGTCCAGCTTGTGGAACGTTTCCGCCAGCAACCTATTGCTTCCAAGGTTCCATTCTCAAATCGTATTCACATTATTTTTGTTTACTATTTCGATTCCACCCAACTTTCACCCTCTCTCTTTCATCCATTTCCCTTTGAAAGGCAATACGAAATGAAACGAAAGAAACCAACTGTCAGTGTCAAATCCAAAAGCAACAAAATTTATCAACAAGAGAGAGAAGGAAAGTCTGAGATTGGTACGGAAAGATGGCTCTTCGAAACAAATTCGTGTCAAATAAGTGCGCGATATTATTTTGTTTGAAATAAAAATAACAAAAAACTCGCATAACCTACTGTGTAAGCAAAACGTCGCTATTTGTATATTTTGTTATTATCCACAAAATGTGCCTCCCCAATGAGTGTGTACGCGAATAAATCCTTCCGAAAACAGGTAAAATGCGACTACCGTCGCCGAACTGAAATTCCATTAATCCTTGTCCATAGTGAGAAGAAATTCCACTGGGATAATCGAGACCACGACAAAGTACGCCATTTTTGTGAAAAGATTTTACTGTGGATTTTCTTATAATATTTTTATGCAACTGAATTGGATGTAAAGTCTGCAAATATGCTAAAAATATTCGACAAAGTTGTGCCGTTTTGTGGAAGGTGAGAAGTTTCTAAAGAAATGCGAAGTGGTTGTGGTTTGCTTTAAAAAGTGTATTTTATTTCCTTCCTTGTTTCCCTGAGGACTCTGTTCAAGTGGATTGGGTCTCCCAGTCCAGCGAATCATGTATGGCTTGTGAAGATACCCACTACAATCGCTGGGTGGGTTCAATTTAATGAGTTCTTGCGGAAAAGTCTAGAAGTTTAATCAGCCATGATCAAATTAGGTCAGAAGCTGCATTTTGCCGATCAAGAGAACGCAGTTGTCATCCGAATAGGCCTTGAATATCCGAAACAAGGTTATTTCAATATTTTATTGAGAAGTCTTTGATGGTTTGCTCGGGTAGCAACTTGTGTTCTGAAAGCAATAAAAGTTGCCTTTTCTGAAAATGGCGCGTAGATGATTGTTTTTTTTTTCAGGCTAATGGTTGTGTACCCATCAGGAATGGGGAGACACGCAGAGCTTGTTTGAAGTGTCCAGTGTTTGACAGAGAAAATCTATATTAAAGGAAATTGTTAATGGCCAGCAGGGAATCCCAATCTGTTTTCTATTCGTCTGACCACGTTCACAGTGCGCTTTATAAAAAAGGATTGTCGTCAGATCGTAGCAGTCGATGCAGCAGCATTCCAATTAAAAAGCCTTTCTCAAAGCCGTTGAAGCTTGGGATATAAGACAGACAACAGCGAATCCCAATCCGTGTGACAACTCCTTTATTTCTATTCGTCTGACGACGGTCACGGTGCGCTTCATAAAAAAGGATTGTCGTCAGATCGTAACAGGCGATGCAGCAGCATTCCAAAAGCCTTTCTCAAAGCCGTTGAAACTTGGGATATACATAAGAGGAAATTACGAGATAGGCCATGGCTACCATCTGTTACAAACCACCTTATCTTGCATCTTCTTATCTTTCTCTTCGTGTCACCTAAAGTACAATATCTTTGAACGGGAATATAGGTACACAGTAGTTAGTCTCCTTGAAAGCTGTCTCACTAAGAAGTGAAGAAGTTTAGATCCCATATTGACGAGTTAAGAGGACAAATGCCAATGACAATCCAAACACCAATTGGAAAAGAGATTAATTTTAGATTTCCTAAGCTTTTTTTATATCCCTTTACATATTGTATAAACTATTTAAGAAAGACATATCCAGCTAACTAACATACATACCTATCAAGTCAGTTACAATCATGTACATATGTATACAACAACCAAAAAGAAACACAATCTGCAAGAAACGACGAACTGCATCAAACCAGAGTAGACACCAGCTCATGTCGGCATTCTGAGAAACGAAACTGCAGACAAACTGCAGAAACAAATAAAAGCATATCTCATACAGGAAGAAGTCAAGAACGAACAAGAGGCAATCACAGGGCAGTGCTACGAAAATATACATGACCTTTACAGTATCCAAATCAGTTGCACTGCTAAGATTCAATACTGGACACAACTGATACACTACACATCTTAAAAAAACGAAGACCACATCTCAAGGTGCCCTGCTGAAAAAAAAATCGTCTAAGCCGGCAAAACAACAAGAAAAACTTTATATATGAAATATCGTTCGTGAATTGATGTCTACAAATCATCCATAGAATTGTCTAACCAAATCCCATCTGTAACCAACTTTATATGTGACTATCCGACAAAGAAGACTACTGAATTGGTCACACTTTGCGGCACGTAGAAAATTGTTTTGCCAAAGACACCATTCAATGGCATCTCATTTCTCAATCAAGCAGAAGAGCTGGACCGTTTATCCCTTCTTAATTTGGAATTTGAACCTCTGTAGCATATTTTTTCAGAATTAATGATTAATTAATGATTATACCAAATCACAGTTTGAGAAACACGTAGCAAAAAAATAACTATCAGGACGGAAGATAAAAAATTAACTCGAGAGTGTGCAGAACTCTAGACACAATAATAATAACTTTTGAAAGGAACCTCGGATCAAGACGATGGTTGAGTTCATAACACAAAAGGGAATAAAATTCAGATTTTTGTACAACATTCTGTAAAATTTAATGAAAATTCAAAGAAGATTGACAAAAATTTTCATCGCTTTGATGATAGTGATTTCTTAATGAAATTTGGATGATGAAACCTACGGGAAAGTTAATAGAATGAAAGCTTTGTCTTCTTTGCGAGCTTGTTCTTGCTTCATTTTTGCATTTTTTCATGGCACTTAAGCATCACGTCTTTTCGGAGAGTAGTCCCGTATGAATTTTGAGATTTTCAACCTTTGCATGATTACCTAGATTTGCTGATGGAAGGATGTGCAGAATGGCTTCTCTTTCTATGTTTTACTTGTAGGTTCAATTGAAGGACATGCCCCGCAATGTAAGGATTGAAAAAAACTAATGTAGCCCGTCCTATCCATAACTTCCTCAGTTTGCTATGTTCAGATTAATTTGATCTTATTTTATAAAAGATTCATTACAAGATGCTTAGAAATACAAATCCAAATATTTGGCGCAAATAGTCGATGGGGTCCTGGGCCCAGCTTTTCACAACCAGTCAGGTTAATGGCGTGTTCGAAGGGCTATTTGTTATTTGAGAAGCTTTCTCATGACAGTTAGTTACTCTCGGATGTTTGTCAGACGCTCGCGAGAGGTGAGGCCGTGACAAACTTTTAGAAACCTCGAACCCTTTGCTCCACAAGCGGCTTACAAATTGTAAATAAATCAAAACTATTAGAGGAACTCGCTAATTTTATTTAAAACTAAACCATATTGTTGGCCCGTGTAGTTCCATTGTATGCCATGACTAATGCAGCCACAGTGAATTCAGATGGCGTACACATAGAGCAACTAGTACTCAGATAAAGTGAATAAAGTTCTTAATCTTTCGACTTATCTTGAATCGGAATTTATGTATAAATCCCCTTAACAATAAATAAGGTGCAATATTTTATTGAATTTCGTGTATAAAAACAAGAAAATATATTAGAAATACTAAAACATTATTTTTAGTAAAAGTACACACTATGATTCATTTTTGAACTTTGTTACTCATGGGCACATCTAGATCGCTCGGTGCATTAAAGGTGAAACTGTTATATTGCTCGTGATTATGATCTTTCAGAGTTTATATTACACATTTAGATTAAAGATCTTGTCGTAAGAGAGTTATTCAATATGAAGCTGGAAATCGAAGATGAGTAACATCGTACTACGTTAAAACGCTCAAAGTCGAGACTTAAGATGAATAATTATCTATAATCAGTAATCAAATGAAACCAAGTCAAGGGGAGAGTAAACTTTGTGGTACATTCGAGGTTCGAACATTTTTTTTCAACGTCCACCCTACATATTGTGAGCATCGGACAAGCATCCGAGACTATAAATATTACAAGAAAGCTTCACAGACAATAATTTTACTACGGGCTCATCAATAAACATTTAGCTTGTCTGTTCGTCCGACAAATAGACCACACACAACAAGGATGTTGGAAAAATCTAAAACCCCTGTGCTTTAATTTTGAATTTCACAGTGTTTTTGAGCTTACAAAACCTATGCGAACCATACACACGTAAACGCATGGAAATTCACTCCGGAAATTGTGAACATTTGGTAAAGCAATGCTTTGGATTACTCTTCACATCACTCCAATATCCTCCAATGGAAACGCCTTTTCTGAAACAAAATTTTCATAACTTCTTCGTATAAATCAAGCAATATGTTGGCGTTTGGTGTCTGTCCTGAGATTATTTTATGTCTCTAGCTTTGGAAAGTGTCCATTTTACTTTTTACTTTACTAATTTCCTGAACTCATTCATTTTCACTCATTTCTACATCAGCAACATCTTAACGGTGAGCGACATTAGTAGAGCTAAGTTTAACCATTCCAGTAAACCTAGGTATGCCCAATCTCTGTGGTATTATTCCTCTTCGCATGTAATTCGGGAATAAATCGCTCCAAGGTTGCGATTGTGCTTAAATTCATTCAATTCACGACTCACATGTGCTCTTTATAAAAATTAAACCTTAACATCAACTGATGTGGCACATTTATTATTTACACCGACTTTTTTCTTTGCAGATATTTTTGATACATTTCTAAGAAATTTATATAAAAATATGGACGTTACCAAGGTCGGATTAATAGCAGCAAACCAAACTGAAGCAGTGACAACAAGCCCCATTGAATCCGAAGAGAAATTCATCTACACTGAGACTGTAACAACCAGCAAAACTAGTGGGACATCTGGGAAAGCAAAAACAAATCTCGATGAAAAGTTCAAAATTGAGGTAAATCGGTAAAAAAATGTACCCCATACCACAATCTAATGTAAACTACTTTTTGTACATTCTAAACGCTTAGGGCGAATCACTTGGAGAGCTTCTTGGATCAGTAACTACACACAATTGCCCTGGAGTGCGAGCCAGTGCTCGTGTGATTCAGAAAATGAAACAAGACTCAATACGCCCCCTTACACCCCCGCCAAATGAAAAAGAAATAAAGGTGAAGGACGAAAGAAGTATACAAAAGACACCATCACAAGCGAAATCATCTAACAAAGCGACTTGGACAAATATTGAACGTAATTATTTTTTTGATGCGTTGAATGAGTTCGGAAAGGATTGCGATGCGATTGGAAACTTTATCAATTCTAAACTCAAAAGAAAAAGTTCTACAGACGCAGCTTTCAAGACAAAGGACCAAGTTCGTCAGCATTACTATCATACTTATCATAAAATCTACAAATACATACCGTTTTCGGATGGTAAGTACCTTGAATCTTCTAAATCTCATATAAACCATTGAAAGACTCTCTGTAGTAACGTGCAGGGTGCCTTGTCTGGGCTATAAGCAGTTCCTAAAGTGGAACCTATTATAGCCCAATACAGTGTTCCCATGATTAGAAACGTATTTCAGTATCTTGTCGAAAGCTTTCTATTCTTAGTCACTATTTTCGTGAGATTTAACTAAAGAATCCTCCAAACAAGTATTAAGTGTACAAGAGTCTCCATTTGTTGAGATTCGATTGCTTCATTACACTCAAGAGATGCGTACCAAATGCAAATCCATTAAAAAATATTGAAAATCAAACTGAAACCCATTGCCCCAACAATTCAAATAAAAATAGAAAAATCTCTATCAATCTTTACAGAGGTGAAAAAGCCCGTACAGGAAATCTACACTCTTATTAATTACGGAGAGATGCGTCGAAAGCTACCATTCGTAACAGAGAAGCACTTCATAAAGCTGAAAGATCTCGTTTACAATGGCCACACCACAGTCAAATGTAAGGGAAAAAATATCCGCATTAAGACGCCAATATGTAAAGCTTTAAGGAGATTGAATCAACTTGATGGTAATTTTGCTTGGTCTTTGGAAAATCACAGTTAAACTAATATTCACCACAGATTCTCTTGAGGATATAAAACTGCCAAACAAGATCGAAGTTTTCGTCTGTCCGGCAAACATGGAATCTTTTGGAAAAGTACAAATTCTAGCTCAGAATCCAAAAGCCAAAGCCACGGTTTCCCTGCAAAAGAAACTGGTAAACTTCATCAAAACTTTTCAATACAAATGGCGAAGTAATGAGATTAAATTGGTAAGTGAAACAGTGTGTAGTATAAATTTGAATAACTTTGCTTTTTTCTCGGGCGTCAGGCGGAGGAGGAACAAAAAATGTTTCCAACTCACTCGGCGATAGATGCAGAACAAGTTGCCTTTCATGATTCCCAAATGTGCTTTAGACCAAAGCCAGGAGTGCCTATTCACCGGCCACTATTGAAAATCACCAAATATCTAAGTAGTTTAAGCCTTTGCTTGTCCGCGTATGAAGATCGAATTGGTGTAAAGGTTCGAAGCGAAACTCTGTGCCAAGATCAATTGTTGTCAAGTAAACGTCAACGATGCGATAGTGGTTCCGACAAACGAAGTCCTGATAATAAGAAGTTCAAACCGTGTGAACTCTTAAGCGAGGCAGGGTTTTTAATAAATGAGGACGTTTCCACAACGTTTGCGCAGCAGGCCAATGAAAGCGAGAACTCCAACCAGGATGGTGATCTAAGTGATGAACTGAATGACATGTTGAGTTTCACTGAAATCAAAAACTATAGTATATCAGATATCGCTTCAGATAATGATTTGAAAAATCATGAAACACCTCAACAGAGTTGTCTACATGAAAATGGAAATTCGTCGAATATCCTCAACTCCGGCGATCATAAAGATCAATCTGCAGCGTCGTCGATCGAGTTGAAAAGTAAAAATGCAAGAAGACGACGAACAGAACACAAGAAAACTGACAATAATTTCAAAGCACTGATCAGTGACGATGTGATTAAAAAAATCCGCAAGGGTTGGACGACGATGAATGCTGATGATATAACCATTGGCGATCTGTATGTAGTGTTTGGGCAGGATTCCAAACTGGAATTAGAGTACTTTTGGACGGACAGTAATGCTAAGAAACAGTCAATTTTTAATCAAAAACAAAACGGAATGCCTTACAGCATTAACGACTTCGACGAACCAGAACTTATCAATTCCCTGGCAAAGTCAACATTGGGCAATAAATTAAAACACTTGCTTTTGATAGCAAATTTAAGCGAACGCATCCGAAAGAAACAGTGCTCCTGTGGCCACACTTGCGACAAACCGGTTAAACCTAAAGTAAGTTGATAATGTACATTCATACATGCATTTTTTATGTTCGTAATTTGTCCAGATCGATCGTGAAATTGTGACGAAATCGTTTGTTTCATCGAAAACATTTCAGTTGTCCACGGTTGATTCGGGGGTTTTCCGTCAACCTGTGGTTCCCTTTCGAAGACCTACGTTCAGCTTGGATCCCATCAAGCAAATGCCAAATGTAAGTAGTAATCAGCACGAAATATATTCAATTTACCAATCAATTATCAATCGCAGGGTTCTCGGCTGAAAATGTCAAAGCAAGTACTAGTTCAGCGATTGCTTCTGCCCCATCGATCTGGTCAGCCATACGATGTCGTTGATGTGAACGACTTACAGAATAAACTTGTAAATAAACATGAATCTCCATCAGTTTCGAATGGAAACAGCAAACTATCTCCAGACTCTTCTTCGATGTCAACAAGTCCTTCTGAACTTGAACTGCAAGCAACGGCTGCTGATGAGTTACAAGTTGAATCGGTTGCATCTTTAGATCAAACCGACAGTATTACTCCCAGTAGTGTAGACACCAGTCATACCATTTCATCCACCAATGACCAGAGCACGAATGAGAGCAACGCTTTTCTAAACGAACAAGCTGCCGACAGCATTCAGTTTGATGAATGTACAAGTGCGTTATCCAAAGGCATTTCCATTTGATCATTCCTAACATATTTTTTTTTTATCTTTACAGCAAGTAGTATTTTTAAAGGTATTCCTCCAATGAGCCCAACGAACCTGCTTCGAGACTCATCCTCCAATTCCCGGTGGCTGGAAGAGAATCTAAATGATTTCTCTTTAAACAGTTTGCTCGGTCATTTGGATGAAATCAATGGAAACCGTGATATTACTGTAAGCATGATATATTCCCTGTTAATGATGAGTAAATGATTACCAAGACTATGAACATTTCAGGATCAATCGTCAAATCTTTCGGTCCTAAGTGAATCCAGTGTCGACTATATGACTAAATTCGCTGAAATCACCGCATCGATGCAAAATGAGGAAAAAGACTTATAAAAAACAAAACCTAACCGCTTCCATTCAAATGCGAAATCGGTTTCAGCAAATGAAAAACAAAACACTAAACCACTTCCCCCCTCCCCCTCTCCTCTGATCTGTACTGTATTTATTATATTTTGTTGTAATCGTATAATGATGTGATCCTTTATTTAACGATGTTATTTTCCCATCCCTGCATTAAAAACAAACATTTTCAGAGCATATACACGCAGGTTTAAGGACATTATGTATAGAAACCATTTATAATACTGGGAAAAATATATATATATTTATGTATAAATGTATTATTCATATTGTGCATGTTAAAAGAGAAAAACTATTTGTTATTCAAAGTTTTTTTTATTGCACGTACTTTAAATCAGAGATTAAAACGAGTCGAGTGGATGCTAGACCCAACTTCGAATGTAATAGAATCTGGCGAGTTCTGGTGATCTTTACTGTTCGGCGCGTGCAACAAATCTTACGTATTGTGAGTATTCAAAATACTCAAACAACCAGAAGCTTTAAAATTCCTTACAAAGCGTAAAGATCGTCTCAAAATCGAACATTTGTCGACAAATAGGACAGGAAATGGCCCAATCGGTAAAAAACCCATCTATACAAACCAAGAAAAGAATAGTTCATCATAAACTACTCACAGCTTGCCCTTGAACATGGACTTTTTTCATGTAGGTACTCGTCAATTCTATGTTCCAGACTGTGAATCGATTACGCACAGCTTGCTCGTGAACTTGGACTCGAGAATTTTATGTTCCAGACTGCAAATCGATTTCTAGGAATAAATGAATTCCCGTTTTAATCTCTGGTAAAAAAGCTCAGTTTTCCATATTTGTTTATTGCTTTATTTTTTTAATTTTATTTTATTATTTTATTTTTTTTCATATAATGTTAAACATGTTTATTTTATATATTATTTTAAGTCTATAAGAAGAGTGTAGAATAAAATCTCCTATTTTCTAATCACTGGTTTTAGTTTGAGATACGGGTCAGCCCAGGACGTTTATTACAGCTTAGTGCAATCACAAGAAAATAGAAAACAACTAGATCTAGCTTTTTGATAGGCTTAAGTGTACAGGAAAACTTAGCTATTAGTCGATAAATAGAAGCTCTGCGAGGTGCTGTTGGTTTCCTCCCATTTCCTTTGATAGGGAAAGTGTTGAGATAGGTAACTTCAAAAATGTATTCTTATTTTTGCAGTGCAGTTCTACTGCTAGATTTAGTGCCATTAATGGTAACATCCTCTGTTGCACAAGTATCTTATTTGTAACCAAGAATTTTATTAATATCCTGCAGCTCACGTGTGCTCCACGGTTCAAGTGGATCCTGACAATTATCTCTGCCGTACTTTTTCATTGGAGCTGATCGATGCCTATACGGCAAGTCGGCATCGTTTTCTGGAGAAATTCTGTAAACATATCTTTTAAAAAAAATCATTCGCTTTACCTAACATACTTATTCTTCTTGCGAATTCTTGCGCTTTTAGCACGTCTAGTTGCATCATCCTGCGGAAACTGTCTGCGCTTTAAATGAAGTTCAGCCATAGCCCGATGAACATCTTGAGCTGTTACCGGTTCCTCATTGGGATCATCCTGTTCTGTTTCTGAAGGCTGTTCAATTATATTTGAGTTCTCTTCAATTGGAGAACTAACTTCTTCAACTTCATCTTTTAAATCCTCTGTTTCACTTGGAATCTAGACCACAATTATTCTGAACATGAACATCGATAAACATGAACTGAAAACTTACCAGACCTTCTCCATCGGGCTTATTCCAAAGAGAGGCAAATAAATTCTCATTATCAACAGCACATATCCCACTCAACACGTCTGGCTTTGATAGAGCATTTTTGGTCCTGCGAACCAAAGACAATTTTCCTAAAATCGGTCTGCCAACACATCCGCCATCGCTTTCCTCTGTATCGATATCTTCAAGCATTTTATAGAATTCTTCCAATTTCACTGGATCCACTGTAAATTTCGGGTCTTGGAATAGATTTTGCAAAATCTCTGGATTTTCAGCCTGCTTTGCGGGCGGAGGAGTCGCCAGTGGCGGAATTGGTGCCGATACAGGTACTGTCGTCTTTTGTTGGGGTTTGATTAAATTAATGTTCATTGTTTGTTCGACTAGAGCTCGAGCTTGAGTTGCTAATTTCTTCAAACTCGACTTATAGTTAGGATCGGTTCCATCTGAAAGTTCGGCATGTAGAACTAGTTCCCTGAACGGGTCGCAGACTTCGCTTTTCCCAGGTAGCTTCATGGTTGCTGGATCTTGCCCAAAATTCATTACATTTAATGCAGTCCCGAAGCCTGGTTCAGGATTCAAGTTGTATGGATCCTTTAGCTTCTTCTTTGCAATCTTGATGGGACTTGAGATAGATGCTCGTCCCCACATAAGACGTCGCATTTCCTCGCCAGTCATTCCACGCTTCTTTAATGCGTTCAGAGTTACTTTGCCCACTCGCTGAAATAAAAGAAAATGTTATTCTTACTAATGATAAACATATGTGTGTACATATGCACCTTCCAGTTAGAAACAGCACCTTTACGTTGCTTAGCTCTTGTTTTATTTTTGCTTTTGATTACCATAACTCCTCTCTGCTCAAAGCCAGAATCATCTGAAGGGCCCAGAGGAATCGAATAAGCTTCAAGGTATTTTTGAGCATCTGACTGCGGTACTGCTCGTTCCAGTGTGACAACGATCTTAGCCCACTTTTAGAGGAGAATCTTATAAAATCATAAACAGAAGAAGCTTGCATTAAGTCATGAGATACCTGCTTCATCCACTCCTTCTCAGATTGCTCGATAACATGGGCATACGTGTTGCCCATCATAGCTATTAACATGTTGAGCAGCAATATTGGGACAAAGATCATGAAGATAACGAATACAGTTTTAGCCAAATTCGGATACGAAGTCTGATTCAAATCTGGATACTAATAGGTACAGATACAGTTTACAACTTAAGTCTTTCCATGTCCCCTTCAACTCACATTATAGTCCCCTAAGGTCGTCTGGAACAAGGCCATCCAGGTGCTGGGAAATGTGTTAAACATAGTCGTTTGCAGTTGCGGATGTCCTTTGAATAGGAAGAAGAACGCTTGCGAAAAACCAAACAGTACAATCGAATAAATAATGCCAAAGGTAAACATGTCTCCCGTCAACATTGAGTATATCATCGTCACAAATGGTCCAGTCAGACGAACTGCTCTATTTATTCGTAAGAAAGGATCAGTTGCAGAGGTTTGTATGTCTGACAATGTAGACTCACCCAGCGAAGAACATCAGAAGGAACCAACTCCCAGGAACCGCAAACACTAGAATCGCCTCCTCAGTGTCTACGTCACCCATAATCCTAAACGGTATACATGCCAAAATAAGTAGGTTCGACACCAGAAATATAGCCTTAGCTGGTGCGTGTGACTAAAATAAAAACATTGAAACTAAATTCTTTCATTTTTTTTTAAAAAGCCAAACCAATTGTTTTAGGAACGCTGAAAGCCCCTGGTTTTTAACTTCGTCACCTTGCTGAAAGATGACATAACTCAACACCCCTGCAATTGTGGCCACCTCAGCACAGTATCGAAGAATATTCTGAGCACCTGTTCCATTTGGATTCCCCTCAGTTTCATCAGGATCTTCCGGGTCTGAGTCCTCACTTTCAAGATCATTCCGCACTGGACGTAGGTACACGGAAATCGATAGAAAGAACAGATGAATGAACAAGATCAGCAGTCGTTTTAAAAACTGGTTGCGGGCAAACGTCTTCCATTTTTCTTCCAACAAACGCTGGATTATCCCACCATCTAACATATCCAAATGCTCCTCCTTGGTTCCATTCAAAATAATGAACAATGCCGAGTTCCAGTCTGGAAAAAATCATTATGCTTCATTATCAACCTAAAATGCGTAGCTCCCTAGGTTTTACTTGTGCGTCCATCTGGGAGAAGCGTATCCAAGGCATTCAAAGGATATCCTGAGCATGTTATGTTACTGTATCTCCAGAATTCTCTCGAAGATAGCTCCAACATCTCACGAAAAACCTCAGCTCGCCCGAGCTTACAAGCGAGTGTGAGCGGAGTAAGACCAGCATGGTTCGCAATCCCATTTTTTGCGGGTGTCTTCGGGTGACGTAAGGCATAGCCAAACATGTCCTACGTATATACAAACGTGTAAAGGAATAAGTGTAGACTTTGTCCAAACTTACCAACTTGTCGCAAACAACCACCATGTGCAGTATCATATTCCCAAACGAGTCCTGAGCATCAGGATCGGCGCCATGATCTAGCAACAAATTATAGACGCTCTCATTGGTGCAGCATGCAGACCAAGCCAAGGGATACTCTCCCATATACGCGAGACCTTCATAGTCCGTAGATCTTGCAGGATTTGATCTTTGTTGATCTCGCGGCAGGAAGAAACTTCCCACCGCTCTTTGGTTAATATCCGCTCCTGCTTCAATGAGATCAGCCACCAACTCATTATTGCTGTATGCAATCCCCAAATGTAACGCACTGGCACCCAGATACTCTTCACCTTCCATCACATCCAAGGCTAGATTAGGAAAAACCCGAAGCAATACCCGAGCCAACTTCGTGTGAATCTTCGAGTCACATATTATCAGAACGTGTAAAAGACTTTCGCCGAGGGCTCCGCGGTACTGCATTTGCCAACACGCCTTGTGATCGGTCCATTTGCCCAAAGGATCATGAATCGATAGTGATGCTTCAATTGGAATCATCACCTCGGTGTGATCTCTGTATTTCCAACGCAGGAACTCCGCTCGATTGATAACTTGTCCCTTGCCATCGTTGTACATGAAAATACCAAATTGTTCTCGAATCAGTTGTTCTACAGCAACCAAACCACCGGTATTGATAGCCTCGATTAGTTCACCTCCTGTGAAAAGGTATTTTATGGTTTCGAAAATAGAGAAGGAATTTTAATGTATACCTCTCTTGTAGTCGGCTAACTTGTATAGAAGACACTTATTTGCTGTTGCTGAGGACTGTGAGATAACTTGGTCAAGAATTGCGCCTGGCTTCATTTCCGGTTCCTTTTTCCGAAAACATCTTTTAAATAGGAATTTCATTTTAAAGTAGTTTCTTTTTTCTGTCGAATGGACGGTTAGTAAACTTTTCACTAAAGTTTGATCGATGGACTGGCTTCCAAGGAGTTCGAATAACAAAAAGCCATGACGACCAGCAATAGGAAAACAACCGACCGGCACAGCAAACTTAAATATTTTGAATTGATGAGGACATTTCGGAAATACATAACACGTGCATTTTTTTGAATGTTTATGTGCCCGATGCAGGAGGCGCAGAAATCTACTTGTTCCACACCGAGTATGTGGTTGTTTCTAAAATGTTGATACTGCGCCCGTTTCAATCAGATCAATGTGCTTCCACATACAGTACCTATAGGCTTAAGGCTGTAGCTTATAGCCTTAGCCTTACGCCTTAGGCTCTGATCTGTTAACCTAAGACATCAGCCTAAAGCTACGAGACATTGATCTGGTTGAAACGGCCGCATTAAAACAGTTTTTACGTTGCGAATCTGCAAAAGACAATTTTGAAGCAGCGGGGTGATAATCAACTGACCAATCCGGTGGAATGTAAGTTGCTTACCAGTTAAAAACCAACTTCAAGTGCTCACTCTGAAACTGAGGCCTGCAGGACCTTATCCACTTTGGAAAACAACGAGCATATTGAAATATACATCGACAGCCAGGCGGCCATCAAAGCCAACACTTCCATTACCTACAATCAATTCAAAACTGGGCAAACAATGTAAAGAAGAATTACGCTATGCTATATCCCGGGACATATGGGCTTCCAAGGAAATGAAAGGGCCACGGAGTTAGCAAGAACTGCCTCAGAAACAAGTGACAACCCGACGGACCACTCGGTCCAACCTCCAGGATTTCAACGGACTTCCATAACATGGCCAACGCACTTTCCTCCTGCCGTGCCTCGAGAAAAAAGAAGAGGAGAGCTTCTGTTTCTCAATAGAACACTGATAGCCCTTCTCATCGGCGTCCGCACAGTAGAGGAAGATACAACACACTTCCTCTGTGAATGCCCAAGTTTCAGCAGAATCAAACACCAAACCTTTGGGAAAACATTTTTAGACCAGTTCTACGAACTAGCTAACATGCTCCCCAAAGCCACCTTAAAATGCATAACGAAAAGGGGTTGGTTCGGGAGGGCTGCTCCCGCCACTAGTTTAAATTTCTGTTTTCATATTCTTCTAGGTATCCCACACTAGGAAACACAATGGATCGGTAGAGATCCGAGTGAGACTGCTCCTTCCCCATGGCTTTGCAGTCACACGCTTTACCTAACCTAACATGCTCTGCTCAAGAATGTAGCCGTCAATATTCGGACGTTGAAGGACTTGGTGCTTTGGTGTGCTAACCGCTGCTACTTCGGTTTGACAGTTCTACTATATGGAGCCGAGTGCTGGACGATAAGCAGGAAAGTAAAGCACATTTTCCGCACTTTCGAAAAAAAAATTCTTTGTCGAATTTACGGTCGTCCCGTATGCGAGGAGGGTGAATGGAGAAGAAGATATAACCGCAAACTCTATGAGCTGTACCAAGATGTGGATGTAATCCAAAAAGCCAATATACGACGACTACAGTGGCTCGGCCACATCGAGCGAATGGACAATAATGCTCCAGCAAAGAGGATCTTCGAATCACAGCCCCCAGGTTCGAGACGAAAAGGAAGACCGAACCTCAATGTTAAAGACAAATCTCTCGCGGATGGCAGAGCGCTTGGATAACTGGAAGTAGCGTACCCGGAATGGAAGACTACCGTGTCTCAGGAAGGGACTCTTAACGGGTCGGGAGTCCGTTAAGAAGAAGAAGAAGAAGGTCACATTGACTGACCAGCGCTTCTCGCATCGGTCTTATTTAATACTAATCTCCGTAGCCTTAATACCAATCTCCCTCTTCCGCCTCAGTACTCATCACACCCTTGTTTCGAATGCTTCGTTTGGCTAACAATATTTAAAACTCGTTTGACTTTCTCTGTAGCGGGGGCAACCTTCAGCATCCGATCCACTTCTGCCTTGCCACTGTCCGACATTTCCTCAAAAAGAAATTAGAGCTCTCTCATGATACCAGAATTCGTGATGCATCCAAGTAGATCTTTAAGTGAACTAGCAGATATGTCCTATGCTTCAAGGGGACGATGATGTGTTCTGATTAGACAACTTCTGCTGATTCCGAAGGATAGTTGTGATCCTTTCCAAAAACAGAATAACAAACCTTTCATGTCCGGTAGTAAAATTTTATTTATCTTATTGTATAAATTTAAAAAGTTGTGTAATCATTATTTAATCGTTTCGCATAGATATACATAAATAACTACATGCATATATGTATAAATATATACATTTTATTTATGTATACAGACAATAATAATAAATCGCATATATAAAACTTTTAGTTTGATTAGTTTTACAAATATTTTAATCATATTGTAGTATGTTACTCTGATTTTTTATTTCACTCATACATGTATCAGTTTATATTAAAAATATTCATATTGTAATAAATGTATTCAAGACCGTATAAAAAACAAAAAAAGCGCTAATCGTTATAAATCAAAAATTTCAAATGTTTAAAACTCCATTCTTTTACAGTACATGCAAGGAGAACAGCACACTTTGTTCCTCTTTATTTATATTTAAAAAAAAAAAAACTTGATTAGATTATAAAAATCTGTTTAGCTTGTAAAGTATATAAATATAAATACTTATTTAAGAACAAAAAAAATACAAATAATATCTTATTTACTTAATATGGTGTTGCAAATAATGTACGCTTAACTATATTAAATTGTCATATCTTGTGGTGTCATGATGTTACGAATCATTGTGGAGCTATCAAATGGGGTTGAATGAATATTGTGGAATGTTATCACTGTTGGTTTGGTTTTCCTTTTGAAATTGTTTATTTAAAAGCTTTGATTGATTGTTATATTGAGTTTTCCTTTTTTCTAGCGAGTATAAAAATTGTGTATAAATATAAAAAATTCTCTTCGTTTTCTTCTGTTATTAATTTTGGGTATCAAAAATTTGCAATAACGATTTATGTATAATTTATTGGATATAAATGTATAAACTGGCAATGATCAGGTGTATCCTGAGTGTCTATTTTCAATTATGGCAATAGATCCATAGTCTTTTCGTTATATTTTTTTTTTCACATATAAAACAAAATCATGGAAGAATCTAGGATAGGGAGCTTTTGTTTTAATTTAATTTAATCTAATTTTGTGGATATCAGACTAGATATTAATTTAATTACAAATTAAATGGTTTTTGTATAGTTCCTTGACTTATGGCAACATTATTCTTTTTAAATCTCTAATATCAATTAAAGTAAGCTTATAGGTTAGAAATAGTAGCCATTTATGGAATTTAGAGAGCGACTTTTCAGAGACCTGCTATTAAATGAAATATTCCCTAGCTACTTACAATTTGAGAAAGTTATTTGGATTAAGAACCGAGCCAGAATATGGAATTCAAGAAAAAAATGTTACAATGCTCAGAGTATTATTATAATGTTCCACATTTTACGACGATTTTTTTGTTTTTTGTTTTTGTTTTTGTTTTTTACTGTAAGATTAATAGTACTATATATGTTATATTGTGAATCTTATAATCTTAACCTAAGGCTGCAGCCAAATTTTCATAGCGCATGTTGTGGATTTCATTCCTCCCACTCGTTCTCGTCCACCCCTTCCATTTCGTCTTGCTCGAGCTTGGTGTTATATTCCATACGAGCACTTACCGACTTTTGAATCTGTGAATAGATTGTGTTAGTTAAGCAGAGGGGCAGCATTATAGATGTGTCTTACTTCTTGTTGTTTCGCTCGTTCGTACTCGGATTTTGTCAAGAATTGAGGGCTGGCTGTTTGCTCGGGTTTCTTTGTCTGTGTTACTGGCTGAATGGATGATACTACGGAGAGAGAGACAATCACTCTTAGTTTCGATAGTTGCTGAATAAATTATTTAAACTTACAGCATTCCATACCCTCCGGTTGAAGATTGAGCTTTTTCGGTTTCTTGTCATTTGAAGAGAACCAATCTTCGGCCGACAATGTTGGTATCCATGTCACCAGAGTAGGGGGGAAGAGGTCATCTTGAAAGAGTTCACTCTAATTTTACGAAAAAGAAAATAAGGCCACAACATCAGTCAAGTGAATCATAAAGAGAACAAGATTTCCTTAGAACTCACCTTTATTCTTGGCACCGTAAAGCTTAACGGCTCAATTGTGGTATTTGTCAAGCGATATGCTTTTGAGAACTCTACACTCGCCACATCGCAATGATTCTTTGTGAGGAAACTAAGACCTTGATGCAACGATGAGCATCTATGGTGTGAAAGTGGACATATGTACGGCTCCTCGTCAGTAATCTCATAGGCGTAGATAGTTGAGTCTCCTTTACCAGTAGCGAACAATGTAGAACTATCTTCATCGTAGAACGGAATCAGAATAGATGGTGATACATCTAAACTGACCGTATTCAAAGGAGCTGCTAATTTGTTAGCATTGTAAACACTGATCTGTCTCTCAGATACCCTAAAAAAGAAAGCACAGTTTGAGTGAAGGACTTCCACACGCAATCAATCGTATTTACTTGTCAAATCCTGTACACACAATGTACTGCCCTTCAATGGCCCATGTGATACGAGCACCTCTTGTTCCAACTGGACCATTTCCCTCTCTAATGGGAGTCTCTGATTTCCTCGGATTGTAAATACGAATCTTGCCATCCTTACACACAGTTGCTGTGAATTTTCCACACGGACTCCAGGCCAAATCGAATATCTGATCATTGTGACCCTGCAAATTGCATTTCTCTTGCATCGTGTTTAGATCCCATAGTTTTATTGTCATATCGTAGCTTGTAGTCAAAAATACATCCTTTGCCAATGGATGGAAGCGAATAAAATATATTTTATCCGAGTGAGCTGTAAGCTCCTTCTCAGGAGTGTTTGTTGGTTCAGATAAACCATTGTCATCAATACGCCACAGTTTTACAATTCCATCATCGCAGGCCACTGCCAAACGCTTGGCATCGAATGGATCCCATTGAAAGTCCATAATGTTATTGCCATTGACCAGTGAGGGAATAACTCCGTCCGGTAAACGGCCGGGACGACTCAATTCGAAGATTGCAATTTTGCCTCCAGGACCAGACAGTGGAACAGCAACTCGCTCATGATTCGCATGGAAACCATTGCATTCCCCAGGAATTTGACGGCTCAAATTCCGCAAGTTCTCTATATGAGTTGACTTATGGCCTGGAGTGCCCTTCAAATGACGAAACTTAGAGACTTTTCCAAACACAGTCGAAGTGCGTTTTGTAGATGTGATAGTGGTCTCAGTGGCTGACTTCTTAATCCCTTCCATGGTTCGTCGTTTTTCGTCCAAAAGTTTACCCTCGGGTACTGAAATGCGTTTGTTGTCTGCCTGTGGCTTCATCGGCTCAGTCTTAGAAATCTCACGTCGGCTGTAATCGATAGAATCACAAACTGAACTCATTGAAAATGTATCCAATTGAACTTACAGTGGAACTGGAGACTGTGCTTTTTCCTCTTGAGTACTCTTTGATCGGTTCTCGTACAAACGTCGACGCTCTGCAATACTACTGCGAGCCGCTGAGAACCTGCGTAACTCAGCTTCGGGCTTATCTTCGCCCTCAGTTGAATTTTCCGATGACTCTGAATGATTCAGCTCGAATATCTAAAATTAGATTCGGTTAATATCGAAAGATCTACAAAGTTAAGGGTTAATATGTTAGTGAACCTTATCAGGAGATTCATCTGCCGACTGTGGATTAGTTTGTTATTTCAAGTTAGGATAGGGAAACAAAAGAAGAAAGAAATTAACTACGATTTTTATTTGAAAGTTGTCAGCAAATATAAAACTTGCCTTTCGTCTTTCCGACGTTGTAAGGGACTTCGGTCCGGAATCTACGTCTGTATCTCCATTCCTTTGAGGTTTCTCTTCTAAAATGAGTTACATTTACATGTTAGGACCATTGTTCAAAACTTGACAAGTATACAAACTTTTTATTTCAATTTCAACGATGAGGTCAGGCTTATTTGAGGCAGGAGGGGAAGGAGTTTCTTCTAAGCTGTTGAGAGTATCTTGTGAGCCTGGAGCTTGTGGAACAGCAAATACTTTGTCAAATGACACATCCCCAGAGTTACTTGAAAACGGCTTCGGTCCAAGTCTTGGCTGTTGGCAGAAAGTATGAGGATGTTGTATAATTTATTCGTTGCGAAACTCTAATATTGTTTCATGCAAAATGATAAAAGCTAGTCCGACAAAAAATAATCAGAAAAACGAATACTCAATAAACAAAGGCGATAAAAAAAGAGCAATCCGATTCAACTAAGGCGACTTGAAGTATAATTTGATAAGACGCCTTTAGAAGTGTTAAGCGGTTAGAAGTAACAATGATAAGGTTTGGTTTTACATAACATAAGTATCGCCTGAAACCATATTTTAAAATGCAAGCTCCGGTTGCGATTTCCTGCGATCACAGCTTAGAGACCTTTTGCTGGTACTACACTCTCCGGATGTTAGTGCATCCGCAATATAAAAAGAAGTCGTTATGTAACAATTCTTGCTACTTCTTCCCTAATGATGAAGTAAATCCTATCCAACCGAACTAGACTTCTGCGTGAACGTCTGAAACCCTTTGTCAATAACCTGCCCCTATCAGTGTGCTTTCAGACCAGGAAAATCCAAATTTTCACACTTAGGCAGATCTTGTAGAAAACCCAAGAAGTCCAAGTCGATACCCACCATCTTTTTATCGACTTTGAGGCCCCATGTGACAGCATACTAGCGTACGCAGACCACATTGATATTATGGGCAGAACTCAGCGGGCCGTCACTGGAGCGTTCACTAGTATTGAAAGTTGCCAAAATGGGTTTAGCGTTAAACGAGGTATTTGCAAGTGTATGCAAACAAGAAGGGGCACACAACATCGACAAATTAGACATAACGTCACAATCGACAGCTACAACTTTGAGGTAGTAAGGGACTTTATCTACCTCGGCTCTTCTATCAATTCTGAAAACAAAACCTCAGCAGAAATAAAACGAAGAACAACTCTTACCAATCTCTGTTTTTTTTTGGGCTGAGAAGGCAATTGAATTGAGCCCTTTCCCAGTCCTGCTTTACGGGGCTAAAGAGTGAACTCTGTCTAAAGCAGATGAAGAGATCCTCAGTCGCTACGAAAGAAAGATTTTCGGTAACATTTGCGTTGATGGGCTTTGGAGGAGGAGACCCAACGACGTACTATACAAGCTATACAGCGATATCGACCTAGTCAAAAAAAAATACGAGTCAGTCGTTTGAGATGGCTCCAGTCCCTAAAGTTTGCGAATCAAAGCTGGAGGAATAATGCAGTAGAGGAAGACGTCGCCTTAAGTGGCGCGCACAAGTAGAAGGGAACCTCAACTGACTTGGAGTGCGCAAGTCGAGGCAGTTAGCTAAGGACCGGGATAACTGGAAAGGCTTGTTGGTTGAGGCCCAGGTTCACCCCGAAATGTAGCGCCACCTAAGTAAATAACTAATCGAACTAGACGTATGTAAGATGTAGAAAATTGAAATAATTAATGAAATCAGCAGTGGTAAGCTAGATTTCACCTTATACTTGGACCATGCTATGAATAGCATAAACAAATTGAGAAACTCATTTTCTTTTAGTCAATAAGTCAAATTAAATTAGAAAAAATGTTTGCATTAAATCGTAACACGAACTAGATTCCGTAAGCCTGTGCTCCTGGAGGAAACTTGGCGGATTATTAATGAAAGAAACCGCCCTGCCATACATTGTCCAGTTTAATTCTCTATTTTGCTACGAAATTCAACTTAAAAGTTCACCTACATATGTATGTACTATATACGTGGGTGTGGCAAGTGGTCAAAAATCAATAAACAGACAAAGAAAGATGACCTGCCGATTGTAATGTTTGTAGAATAAAATTCAATAATTTTAATGTAAAACTGTGAAAAAAACCATTAAACAGAAGAGATACTTCCCATCGAATAGATCTTAACAACAAATTAAAAAAAAAACATGAAAAACTTTACACGCAATCAGTGCAGCTAAAATAAAAACAGGAGCAACAGTGCTATAAGCAGCGCCTCGGCAGTTAAGTGCTTTCAACAAGTGCTTCAAAACAAGAGCAATAACAAAAATCAAAATAATAGCTCAGAACAATAAACCACAACAAAAAAAAAAAACAAAAAGATAAACAAAACGATTGTAACGAAGACACGCTAACAACTGCAAACAACACAAAACCTTGTATGCTGAAGTTGTGGTAGTCCTGGGTTTAGGGCGAGGCGTCTCGTCAGAGGACGAACTTTGCTGTGAGTCGGGCAATGAATTATTTCGCGATGTGCGTGGCATTGGCTTTGGTGGACTTGTGACCGAATGGTCGCTGCTACACGAGTCCTCAGGGGAGTCTTGTGATGAATTATGAGATATCATTCTTGTCTCGTCATGATTGTTATCGCCGTTTTGCGGTGAAATATCCTTCTTCCTGTTTGCAGTTACATTCTTTTCGGAATCGATTTTGTATTTGTTGTCAAACTTTTTCATTATATCATTTCTTGAAAGCAATTCATTGTCATCCTTGTTGTTGTCGACTTTGTCATTAATTCGGAGATCATTTTTACCAGTAGAAGCTACTGCTGGAGAGGTAGCATGACGTCCGTTTTGTTGCGTTTTCTTATTTTCTAATGTCTTTACCAAATGTTTTAAATTGCCACGATGAACCTATTGACGGAGAATGTGGAACATGAAAATCCGTAAAAAACCATAACAGCACCCGGAAATAGTTAATGAATAGAGGATGATACAGTGATACAGAAGTAAACTTAGAAAGCCGAAGGACCGAAGAACTTACCGTGATTGGAGCATCGCCTAGCTCACGCTTTGCAGGATCTAAGCTCATTTTTGGTACGGGAATGTTGATACCGTTTATCCATTCGCCGGCGGTTAAATCAGTCTTATAACCGGTAGTCTCTGGATAGAGATCACTGTGGAAATCTCTGTAAGTCTGTGAAAATATCGATCGTTTGGTGTAATAAAGATAAATCATTTCAAACTACGCACCTTTCTTGGAACTTGATACATTATAGGAATGACCATATTGGAAGTCAATTGAAGCACTCTATTTACTTCACCCTCCATCACCTTTAGAGCCCTCTTTGGCACCAGACAAGCACCCTTCGTCTGTTCGCCTGTGTGTCGTAGGCCTTCGATCAAGAAAGGATCTTTGTCGCTAACCTCCAAATAGTTGATAGTAGTGTCACCCTTTCCAGCAAGGAAAAGCATATTTGTGTCGGGATCATAAAGTGGCATGAGGATACCAGTTGAGCAGTCCAATTCAAGGGTTTTCTCTGGCACGGAGAAATTACGCAAATCTCGGATGATTACTTGCCTAAGGCGGGCCGCATCAAATCCAGTTGTTAAGATGCGACTTTGATTGCCCAACCATACTACTCGGGAATCTTTAATACTCTGATGACTCTCCCCAACCATTTGAATAGGATCACCGGCTACTCTCGGGTCGAGAATTCGAACGAATTTATCTTTGCAACTAGTAGCCAACGTAGTGCCGTCTTGCTTCCAACTAACCGACTGTATGACCTCAGGATGTTCATTGTTAGCTGGAGCCAAACAGAAAAATTAGTTTGAATGTTCATGTATGAAAAGATGTCCATTGTTGACTTACAAAATACTTCCTTTTGTGACGTAATGTCCCAAAGACTTACACAGCCCGCTGCCGTGGAGTGTAACAGGCAATCTGCTGTTGGGTGAAAGCCCACTGTCTCCACACGGCGTTGTTTGTGAGAGAACATACATTCGGCATCCGACAGAGATGTTTCTAAGCCCTTTTCGGGTATGTGCCAGATTTTAACTAAGCAGTCTTGTGATGCTGTCGCCAGAAGACCATCATGAAATGGTGAAAACTCCAAGTCTGTCACGGTGTCGGTGTGCCCATGCAGCAGCGGCATTGTTTTACTTTTCCGACCGCAATCGTCGATTGGTAGCACTGCCAAGCTCGAGCCCGTGTGCTCCCAGTTAAATGCCATAAACGCTGCCGATGCTGCAATGTTGTTACCAAAAGTCTGGTACGAGCCAACGCATATATCCCGAATACATGCCTCCGGCTTGGGTACGATGGGAGCCGCATTTTTATACTTCGAGGCTTTAAATCTCCAAGCCATAGTCACTAAGAAATGAAAGATTCAATAAACAACCTGAAAAAGATAAAGAAAAAACCATAAATTTTGGATCAACGCCAAATAAGATTTAGTTTGATATTCAAAAAGCCATAGCAACTCATCTCAGGAACAATGGGAGACCATACCGCCATTACTGCAAGAAAGTAAACCCTGAGAGATTGATCTCTCTCGTAAGCGTTCTCTTTTGAACTACGAAAAACTACGAACATTTTGCGTATTCGAACAGGATTTGATGGGAATCGATGCAAACCTATCCATTATGGGTAAGCCAAGAATCTGTATTCTATGATGCACTCGTTGACAAAATAAACCTCGCGTTTCTGGCACTAATGAATGGAGAATGAAAAATGTTTTAAAAAAACTTTAAATCAAAGGGTTCCATAACTCGAAAATCTGGAAGTCTCCCAGGGATCAGCGGCTACTCCAAAGGCTACTACAAGAGGCCAAACTGGGTAACGAATAAGTGATCAAATAGTTTCAAGATTGCTTATAGGATCGGGATTAAAAGTAAGGCGTCTAGCTTTGACTCCACGGATGAAGAAACGGCGGCTTGAATGGGCCTAGTATATGCATACTGATAGGAACATACGTATACCAATTTTAAAACCCAGTCCTTAACGATTTAAATGGCATTACTGGAGAAACACAGAAGACATATTCCTTTACTTTTTGCACTAAAAATCGTAAAATGACAAATTCCTCAGAATGGAGGATAAGTATAAGTGTTGATATCCCGATTTATCCGTCATACATTATCCTTCAGCTGCAACAAGGTCTCCTTTATCGCCATGATTTTTCCCTCAAAGACGCTGTAATGATTGGGAAGGTGAAAGGAGATAAGGAGGCTTCTTGAAGTTAATTGGAATATTTGGGTGTCAGGCGTCTGTTGTTTTATGTATAAATTATGTGTCATCTGCCTTTCAGTCACATTTGATTCTCTTTTCACATTCGGTGCTTTGATCTCTAACCGAATTTCTCTTTAATAAACATTATAATTGAATAGTCACGCAACGTGCTCGTGTTTGCGAAAAAAATGTTTACCGCTGCTTGCAACACCTTCCCATTTTGGTTAATTTTTTTCTTAAATGAATAATAAAACAATACAAATTGTATTGGATGTTGATGTGTCGTAGATTGCACACATATTTCAAGGATGTAATTTTTTGAGTACACCCGCGGTGTATCAGGATTTCATCGCTATATGCGAACTTCTGTGGAACACTGTATGCTGTATGATAAGTGAGAGTCCGGTCTCATATTAAGTGATAGTATGTAAGTGTCTATTACGCAGGACAATAGCGCACTGTTTTAGGAAATGAAAAGTGGATGGAAGTCGTCCTCTGAACCAGTTATCTCAGCGGACACTGCACATCCCTTAAAAACTTGCCTCTTGCCACCAAGTGCTCCAGCGAGAGAAGAACAATAGGAAAAATAAAGTGCACAACTGGGTCGTGCGCCTTAATGCAATAAGTGCACAATCTTGTCAGAAATTAAAAGCAAGTCTCGGTTTTGCGGGCAGTGCTTCAAGCGGTCTGTACAATTTCTGATGACTAGGATAAAGAATTGACGTAGCTCCAGAGAAAATCATGAAGTGGTGTAAGGTCACATGATCGCGCAGCGGCCAATTTATGAACGGTCGCAGTAAGATGACCCAGTCGCCAAATTTCTTTTTCAGATCTTTGAGCGTTGCGTCACATGTATGACTCTCAGGCGATCAACATTTCTGGGTCTTCTTCGATACCCGCTACGGTGACTATGTTTTCTCACGTTTCGCTAAAATCTCTCTCTGGTTGGTGCGTGAAGATCCAAAACAATGTACCAAAACTTTTCCACGCTGCGTACCTGTACGCTGAAGCCATTTTCTCGACGAAATTGACGTGACGTACTAACAACTTAGCCAGAACTTCGTTAATATTTTTTAGTAGTTTCTACAAGTTCGGGAAGCGTGAAACGATGCAAAATAGACTGGAAAATTTTACTGCTGAAGCATAACCATTTGAAAAAGTATCACTGCTATCTGGGAACCCTTGTTAAAATATGCTTTGTCGACATGTGCTCCTGGCATATAAAGCCACTTTCTTCATTCTTACATCGTGCAATATCTTTGCACGGCTGTAACATTATAACGGCTGGTGCATGTGGAAAAGGCGTTTCTCTTATTGGTTAATATCTGTTTGTACATCCAGATCCTCGTGTCTAACACAAACAGGCTTAACATTTATCTAATTTGTATATTTCCCTTCCCGCAAAGACCACTTTTAAAGCTGATTATCTTATCTAGTTCTGTAGGCAGGTAGTAATCTAAACCACTGTCTCCGAATGCAAATTTCAATGCCAACCCATCAACTAGTGTTTGCGTGATTGTGTAATAAATAAACTTGCAGACGTTTCACTTTTCTAATCTACCTACTATGTACCTATTCCCAATAGTATACGAGTAGGTGGGTACTATACCGAAACAAGAAAAGTTTGTGTATGCTATGTTAAATGTTAAAATTACAAGCCGGTACCTATGGCTATACATATGGAAACATATCGATTGGAAATCTTCAGGTCACAGCCTTGCCACCCCATCATCGACGCCTTTTTGCGTGGTGAGAGTACACAGAAATTCAAAAACCTTAGCACCCACCCTCGCTCACTCGCTACCCTGAGAGATAGCGTAATTCTTGCAATCAATTATCACGCGGCGATGACATACCCATATGCTTCAAAGGAAAGAACAAACAATAAGAAACCAAACAAAGTAAAAAAGAAATCACTTGGTCACAGCACAGCCCACTATGTGATAACCAAAGACGAATTATGAATCACGAATGTTATTTATATTTGTACCTATCAATTATGGGTGGGGAGTGGCAGGCCGCCGCGCCGTACTGCGAGTTATCAGTTTCCCTGCCAAACTTACCCACCCAGATACTGGTGAAAATCCAAACTTGGATCGTTCTCTCTGTTTGGTAAGGTGTACTTTATAGAGAAGTCGGCTTGAAAGGTCGCAAGGGAAAACAAAACAAAATACATTTCCAGCACCGGCTGCAAAATCACCCTTTGTTACCCTTTTTTTCTTCATTTCCGAAAAACGAACGAACGAATGAATGAAACAGAGAGAAGTGTAAAAAGTGCAAGCACTCTCTTCGCTTGGCCTCTCTTAATTAATAAATGCAACCCCTAAGTTTCCTTTCCTTTCTCTTCGAATTGGCACTTTCTCTCGATTGCTTTTGCTTCTCGGTGCTGCGCTGCGGTGCTGCTGCCGTTGCTGCGTTCGCTCAGCTCATCGCTGCCTGTCATGATTAACTAACTACTTATAAACATTTTAGTGTTTATATAGGATTTTCTCGTTTTCCACACTGGTGTGAGTGTGCAATGCAAGAAAAGAACGATTATTTTATGCAAAAGTGTGGATTATAATTGCAATTTCTCCCGACGATTTTTTATTGCCGTTTTCAATCCTGGCTAAAAGCGTTGAGAAAGTTTTGCAATTATGAAAGTATGAAATTGAGTTTTGGCCGACGATCTAGTCCGGGGGGGTCTGACCATTTATGTTTTCACCACCTACCTGCAGCCGCTATGTACTGTGTATGTGCGTAAGGAAAGTCCTCAAGAACAGTTTTTCTTTTCTTCTTTTTTTTTTTTTTTTTGTTTTTTAATTTAATTATACTACAAGTAGAGTGGATTAATTTAATGTACTTGACTTCAATGAAACTTGTACCCACACGGTTTTATAGAGGCACTGTCGGCTTCCTTACCTCCTGTGCTGCAGGAGGAGGAATATGTACATACATGTCGCAGTCGCAGTCGCAGTCGCAGTATTTGCTTTAGTTACCTTTCCAGTTGACTTGATGGCCACTTACCTAGTTTAGCAACTTTCTTTGCGCGATTCTGCCTCGTCTGCCCGATTGTTGTTCTTTTCTTCTGATGATGATAAATTCCCCCCCTTGCGGATGGAATCGGTGATAAACTGCTGCTGCTGCTGCTGCGGCGGCGGTGGCGGCGGCGACGACGATGACGGCGGCGGTCTCTTCTTCACACTTCCGGAGTTGCAGCTATTTTTTTCTTTTGTGCATTGATATCGCTACTTATACCGTGGCACTGTGTTGTTTCAGTTATATTTATGTTCTCACTTGATTTGGAAAATAAAAAGAAAACAACGATTTCAGATATGCACTTTTTTTTCTTTGTGAAAATGGTTAGAATTTTATATTCACACGACACACAAGAGAACCAAGAAGCAGCACACACCCAACGAAAGAAGGAAAACACTGTGCAACTGAACTGAGAGCCAGTTGTCCCTTTGTAGATGTGGACGAGGTTTTATTGGAAAGTTTTCGAATCGAATCAGATGACTTCTTTCTCATTTGAATTGGTAGTTTAACATTGAGGCTTTAAATGGTGATTATTTGGAAAAAATAAAACTTCACCGGACACCGCAAACCATCAAATACCGCAAACCAAATACAGAGCAAGTCGGAACGAGAAAACTAATCGATGCCATACAACACCTTCCTTGCGACAGTGACTAACATTAGAAATTTTAAGCACCTACATACGTTTGTTCTCTTAGTTTTGTCATTATTTGACGTTTCAGCGATTAATTGACAGGTACAGTTAGGAACAACAGCATTGACTGACTGTTTATTGGTATAACGAATCCAAATTTCAAGTCCTAAACTAGGAATATACAAACGATTTGTACAAATTCTTGTTGGACAAATATTGGACTAAACGACGGTTAAATTCTATTAGCTTCTCATATAAATGAAATCATTTAACATTTGAGAAAAGTAGAACTATGTAAGGTCACATAGGGAAAACTATTAAGTATTTATTCTTAAAAAGCGGCCCCAATACCAAATATTGCACAATAATTCTGATCGTCTGTAGACAATATTGCACGTTGAGCAATAAATTGTGAAAAAGCAGAATAGGTTTGATATTTATAGCGCAATATAAAAAAATTGTATCGCTGTTGGTAATATTGCCCAATATTTGTCAGTTACTTTTCAAGTACCATGTAGCAAATACTTCCAAGTCGAAGGAAATAGCCCTGTGTGCATTCCTAAATATTGAGGGCGCATTCGATAACACTGTTACGATTCAATAGCAAGGGCTATGGTTGAAAGTCGAATCATTGCTTACTTCTCCTCTGGAGGAGTGTCCGTACCTGTGACAGCAGTCCCCAGGAAGGTGGCCCTTTCCCCCTCTGTGGTCACTTGTTATTAACAACCTTCTAGCCGATCTATATAGATCAGGCTACATGCAAATGACTTGGCTGAGTTTGTTAGTGGTAAACACACCACGATCATTTTCAGGGTCATGCAATGCCCTTTACTAAATGTATTAGAAGGCAATTCCATTGAGCGCTAGTTAGCTTCACTAGGGCCATGTGGGCCACTAGACACTACGGAGTGTAAATCCAATGTTAGTGAGGCCCTTTACGTAGGCGGCCATCATACTGTGGCCGAAAAATCTTGAGCGACAACGGTAACTAAGCTTCAGAAGGTGCAGAGAATGGCCTCTTTCGGTATTTCAGGTGGTGCAGAATGGTCTTATGGTGTTCCGGGACTGGAGACCAGGTCTGGTTTGGTTCACGGATGGATTAAAAATGGACTCTGCAGTTGAATCTAGTGTCTTTGGACCCAACTCCAAAGGCTCAACACCTATGGGAATGTGTCGCATAGTTTTTCAGTCTGAACTCCATGCCATTAAGATCTGAACTTTAGTAAAGGTATCAAGGACGCAAGCATTTGTATTTTTTCAGATAGTCAGGTAGCTTTATCAGCTAAATCCTGTTACGATGCAATACAATCACTGAACTAGCAAGGGCTAGCTCTTAAACTGGTTTTCATATGACCTAAATTCTACTATGGTGTCAACTAGGTTGCCGCCACAGCGCTAATGAATGGCGGAGAACACACCCATCGTCTGGCCAACTGGGACAAGTATCCCATGGGTAAGACAATCCAAACGATTTATCAAGCCTTATTCCTAGAAGAAAATTTTAAGCTCAGATAAGAATATTAGGAAGCGGTTGATCCTTCTAACAGGTCGTTGTAGTCTGAAGTATCAACTCAACAAACTTAATCTATGCCGACATACAAGGGTTCTGCTCGGAAGATGACAAAAAGACCTCCTACTTTTTGTGTCCAATTTCGTCATTTATTTGCATGAACTTTAGCATTCATTACGTGCAGCTTTTCGCCATAACCACCGGAATAAATCGGATCAAAAAAACTCTATTTCGTAGATAAGATTAGTCTGTGTCGGGAAAGTACACGTAAAATACAAATTCCCAAAACAAGTAGACGAAGCATTTTAATACATGTATGTATGTTATCACCAGTCTTTTACTTTAATAATCTCTAAAACTTGAAGATTGGCATTCGTTGACTACAGCTACAATAACATTTTGTTCCAGCTCATAGCCTAATAACGTATCTATTTGCCAAAACCCGAAAAGTATTTGAAGAGGTGGGTCTTACTTACCCGACATGGCAAATATTTTTCTACTTTTGCACTAAAATTCGATGCGCCTTAGGAACTGAACGATTAGTACGACATACAATTTTTTAGATCATCATATAATCATTAAATTGTTCGGACAAAATTTTGTACGTACATACATACATATGTATATGTAGTATATCCGCTTTCATGCCCCATCGCCATAACATAGGACCTAGTGAATTGAGATCTTGTGTAGAATCTCCTAAGTTGTACAGGGAAGGCTCTTATTGTCTTTTCAACACCAAAGTATAAGCGATTTCCTGAGCTGTTGTTGTAAGAGTCAATATCAAGGCCAAGTATCATTGTCGTTGGTGTTTGCTAGTTACTCCACAAGCCCTCTGATGTTGGGTGGTGAGCTTCGCATGATAGCTACTCGCCTTATCTGTCTTTTCCAAACTTGATCCTTATAATCCATAAAAAGATGATGGGAATTGAGGTTTATTTACGAGTATCTATGCATATTTGCACATTGCTTTCCTCTCTTTGTTTTGGGCGAGTAGATGGACGATTTGGCTATCATTATCTTGGTTGAATGGCGCAATATACCTGACAGCTGGATGTTATTGATGCTCATCACCAAGTGCATTCTCTGATACCGCACTACCAAGTGCACACGAACATAAGCTTGTTAGTTAACATAGTCTCCAATTGCTAATGATTTACCACAACCACTTTCTGTGAGGAGCACAAATTGCTTTTCTTAAGCATTCGTGATTCGTCCCGTGAATAAGACATTCGCATAAGCAGCGTTAAATAAAATCCTCATACATATGTACCCATATTATGATGATTTTTTCGCATCCAGGATTCCCTTTTTTTCTTTCTATCATTATTGCAGATGATCTGGCTCATGATTCCTTTGATTATCTCCAACATTTCTAGCCCCGACTCCAAACTGGCTGCAGATTCTCAAGAAGACGACCGAGCCAGAAAATTATACATTTCAACTCATCCGAGAATACAATCTTGTGGCAGAAATGTGCAAAATTCAAAATTCAACTAAATCCCATGTCGACGAAAAACCCTTCTGGATGCTTGGCACTGCTATTGTGCATTCAATATAGCTCTTCGTCCACAATCCGCTTGATTGTCAACTTATTTCTCAGAGTGATCTTTGAGCCTCTCATGTTTTAATTTGCCCTTCATCCCTGAACTGATGTATTGTTCTTTGGATCTTCGACTGGGGTTATATGTATAAATTAAGAATCAACTGCCTTTCAGCCACAATTGATTCTTTTTTTTCGCCACTTTTTTGCGATGATCTTAACCGACTTTCATACAAAACTATTCTCTCTAATAAGCATTGTAACTGAATAGCCATGCAACGTGTTCATGATCGTTACCAATCCCAGAATTCGTTCACCTATTACGATTGAAACTACAGATAATAAAAACAAACCATTTAAAACATCGATATTATGGTTTCTTTATTTGAATTTTTAATAAGTTAGGATTGTTACATAGGGTTCACAGATACATTCTATTTAAAACATCATCTTCAATACAAAATACTACCAATTATTATAAAACACATGTTGATCTATTTCTCTCCCGTATAGGTTTTTGGCTTTAAATAACTAAAAATCCATACTCGGCCTTTAGCACGCTTGATACAGACAGACACCGGTGTGCAGTCACTAGTGTTATGTAGAATAATTTATGCATGTATTATGTTTAAATGAAAATGAGCGATGTAAAACATTTAAGATAGTTTATTATTATTATTATTATAATATAATACATAATGCAAACCCTACTTTTACATAAGAACTAGACACAATCTTGTTATATTTATATATTTTATATTTTTTTTTTTAGAGTAAAATCTATTTATACGGTTTGTTAAAACTAAGAAACAAAATTCATAGGTACCGATTCTAATATTTACAAAGAAAACAAAATTAATAATTTAATATAGTTACGATATATAGTTATGTATAAAAAATATAATTTATGTTATAGGTATGGCATTTATGTTAATAGTAACTGTAAAAGCATGACCGGTGAATAAATTCATACACAAGTTTACAAAACAAAATAAAAAAAAAACACATTAGTAACAAACGCGCAAACAATAAAATAATAATAATAATAATAATAACCTACAAATAATAAAACGTCGTACAAAAACATAAATAACACAAAAATAAAAATATTTTAGACCTGCTCTACTTAAACCTAAACTAATTGCTTACGTTTAAAATTGCATTTTAAAAAAATATGTATACAATTATTACAAATAACTTTATAAAGATAAATGTTTACTTCTGGTGTAAAATTTTAAAGTTCACTAATAATAAAAGTTAATAATTTTTTTTTTTTAGCACAGAATTTCGATTAGTATTTTGCGATTTTTTTCAAATGTTTTATAGTTGTGTCTTAGAGAATTGTAGAATTTTTAGATGCTCTACACTTAGACTTACATTTATATTTATTTTTTATTTTTTTTTTTTGTTGTAAATTTGCATATTAACACATTGGCATATATATGTATATATATAATATAGGTTGTTCTTGTATAAACAGAAGAACGCCGCTAAAAAACACTTGTGCTGAACTTAGAGAATCAAAAATAAGATTGCACTTTGTTGCTCCTATCATATAGTACATAAATATAAGTGAACGGAAAAATAAATTAGTTAAATGTTTGATTCAGATTTTCATTGTCGTGCGTGTAAATAACGAACCAATTTGTTTGTTTTTTGTTTTTTGTTTTTTTGTTTTTCTTGGAAAGTCAGAATCGATAAGCTAAAGTGATTAGAATCACACATCCTTTGTGGATTTTTGTTTTGTTTTGTGCATGAGGAAATCATTAGCATAAAATTGCATATGTGCTTATTTCAACAATGAATATCATACATACATATATTTTTTTTTTTTTTTGTTTTGTTTGTTTGTTTTAATTCCTAATTGTTAAGACAGTCTTGTTTCTATATATGATTTGATTAATAATAGTTTGTAACAACATTAATAGAATTTCATGTCTCCTTTAGTTTGCTTACGCGTAAAACCACACACACACACACGAATTGAGTTAATTGTAAAATTAAGTTTAGAAGTCTGTGTAAGAAGACGTTACATTTGTTCGTTAAATCTCAGACGATTAACTCTATACAAGTTTGTATATGGAGGGGGTGGGGGGGGCTTGGGATTACAGGAGAAAAAGTTTATGGTTTTCTTTTTGAAAGGGGAGTAAGTATTTTGCTTTTTTTTAAATTTAAATTTTGGTATAATTCGTTTATGTTTGTTCGGTTGGCTTTGGTCTCAGGTGCAGCGAATATACTGCCTCACCACATCGTAATTTCGTTGTGTTAATTAGTAACTGATCTTTGAGAAGTATCCAGATTAGGAGTCACATACATATTCTTATTAGGTTTATGATTACGAGTAAAAGTTGTAATTATAAGATTTAATTTTGCACTGGTCTTCGGCCGCGAGGTTTGATATTTTCAGAAATTTGCCACATCTGTTCCTCCCCGAGGAAGTTCTCGAAATTCTCAAAGAACCCAATTATTCGTTCGTTTTTCTTAAACGGGTACGCACTAGAAATATTCAAAAAATAAATACATATATGTTCGTCCATAATCGATTGGTTAACGTACCACTTCTTGAAGCGTTTCATGTTGACTATTATGTTGTGTTGCTGCCATCGTTTGGAGAAGTTAATGACTCCGTCTTTAAGATAATCAGGATTTCCCACATGTACGAAAGTCAAATCTTGCAGTACAAGGCCGCTGCAGGGAAGAAAATATTAGTAAAGCAAGCAAAAAACAACCAACAAGCAATTACTTACATATAGGGGATGCAAGGTGGATTTGTTTCGGCCAATGCTTGACGATAAATTCTAAAACTAGAGCTGGAATCAATTAGGGCGCAGTACTCTTTCAAGCCCTCGGTTATTGTTTTGTGCCATTCTAACCTGTAATTGAAAATATTTGTTAAAGTTATGATACTATAAAGCAACTTCATGTTAGGTTTCAGTTTATCTGTTCAGAATCCATTGGACAAGACAAGATTCCGTACGACTGTTCACGTTGGACAAGTATTAATGTGACTTAGATAGACGGTGGAATAAGCAATCTAATGCACCTTCATTGCACTTAATGTCAAGAACACATTCATCAATCAACGTTGGTCTTCCTACGATAGAGTCTAAAGCATATATGTAAGTACACGCTTAGCGAAATGATGTTGTGGTAATCAGGATGCAAGAGGAAAGGTACACCGAAAAATATCGTCGAAGGAAATGCAAAACTGCAGTGTCTCAAGCAGAGAATCTTCACGGGTTGGGAGCCTGTTAGCTAACTAAATAAGGATAAAGTACCTTGACATTATAATAAATCCAAGGCTAAGCGTCAACTGACCAGGAACCAAAAGTAACCATTACAAGGGTCGTGCCAAGGGTCGTACGAGACTACCCTGAACAAGAATTTTGTTTGAAATCTTTTGAGAACTGTCGACCTTTTCGGCAGCAGAAGACCACAAGTGGTTACATTAAAACTTACTTAAGTAATTGTTTATGAATATGTCTTTGACTAAAACCAACTTACCTTCTTATAGGCGCGGAATCCAGAGCTGACAAAAGAGCCAAATACGAATTGTAGTTATTCATCTTGCGCAGATGTTTCATTATTTTGATGAACTTTATCACATGCTTCTCCCTGTCTTTGGCATCGGGCTGCATTAGAATCTTAGAGCGTGCCCAATAAGACATCTTATTGAAGTGCTCCGTGAACTTATTCAGATTGGGTGATTTCTCTTCACACTGCTCTTTGGCAAATAACAATACTTCTGGAATTTCGATCTTCTGAAAGAGTTCTGCATCGAGTAGTGTCATTTGTTCGGCGATTTCCAGCGATTTCAAGTCTAGCAATGTTGGTTGATTTGCTGTAATGGATCGTTGTTCACATAAGTAGCTGCCGTTCTTCTGATCCCTGTAGGTCACAACCTGAAATAAATATGTTTAATGCTTATTCTGGACAGTTCATGGTTGTAGGCAGAGTCATACCTTTTCTACAATTTTATTTCTTAAGAGTTTAGCCATATACAGTTCACCCGAACACACAAGTTGGTTGACAAATTCAATTATCAGCTCTAACAACTGCCTGACTAAATCCGTTGATCTAAATACAAAAAACTCTATTTATTTCAATTCGAATTCACCAAATAACCAATTCGACTTACGTCAAGTCGTTAACTACTCTAACTAAAAGAGAAAATGTCTCTTTAGCAGCCCTCTGTTTCTGGTCGTTATTCAGTTGACAGGAAAGCACAGTATAGCGATGGGTTAACTTCTTAATCAGATCCAATGGCTGAATAAACGTCCTGAAAGTGGTGATGAATGCTTCGCAGAAAGCTGGAATGGCAAATTATTACTTTAGAAAACCATGTCTTACAGAGTTCGCTTTCAATTAGTGCAAAACCAGATCAGATTAATGAACTATTTAAACCATTTGAGCTTAAGAGACAGACTAATAATCTCTCTTACCATCTTTTTCGTCTGCTGGATAAGCAGCATTAAAAGAGATAGTATAGTGAAATGGCAAAGGAGAAGAAGAAGAAAGAGAAAAGCTTAAAACAAAACAGCAATTTGTGAGAAAATTTTTTGTGGATGCGCTTACAATACTGTGTATTTGAACAATGTGAGTGTATTTGTTTAAATAGCTTCTCTCACCATTATCTGAGTTCTTCTGCACTCGGCAAGCATGGACAATAAGAGCATCTAGGTAGCCTCCTTTGACTTCTGGGCCATCTTCTCCTTCCTTCTTTAAAATCATATATGCTGTGATGTCAAGCTGTTCTATCAAATCGGACAAGGTGTCCTTGTTAACTGAGTTTGTTGGTGAGCAGTCCTACAATAAACCAATCAATACAGACATCCAATGGATTTAATCCAATGCATACCTTCTTATTATTATATGAATTGTTCCGAAGTATTACATCAATTCCCTCGTCATCATCATTGGTGTTGTCTAGATTTGAAATTGGTGAATCTTTGTTATGTTCCTGTTGATCATCGATACTATCTGGCAGAGGGCCTAAGTCATTGGTTGCACTGTGGTTCTCCTCATCACAAATATCCCCACCTTCCTCGTTTACAGTGGACATTTCTGTGCCCGCTGCTGAAGGTATCACTCGAGCTATGCGACCACCTTCCTGATACATTTCCAATGCCATCGCTGGCTTGGGACTCTGAGGTGGAGTAGTGATTATTGTTGGTGTTGGGGTTGACCTCATCCGTTGTTTATTCTTTGGCGGCAGTGCTGGAGGTATTTCATTGATTGGTGATGATGTCAAAGAAGATTGTGATGTTAGAGGCTTACTAACAGGAGATAAACTACAAAAAAAAAAACAAAACCATACATAAAATTTCTTTTTAACTATTCTGCTGATGTTATGTTAACTTACTTCATTGTCTGACTATGTGATATGTTGTTGCGACTTACGTTGTAAGTATGCATGGAGTGACGATGCTGTTCAACCGATCTGGATGTAGCCGAACATATCTCCATGTAGGCCAAAACTGAAATGGGGAATACACAAGTTATTAGTAAATAATCAAGCAATTAGAACTGAAGAATATCTCGATATTACTTCTTCACACGCTTCACAAGCAGTGGACTTGGACAAAATGTATTTTCTCTGAACAAACAAATTCTAATTTCAAATTAAAGGAAATATAGATAGATATAGTTGGCTTGAAGTAAATCCAGAAGGAGAAAATAAAACTTAACAACCAGTAATGTTGAAGCAAGTGAAAATGAACTGTGATTGGAATAGAATTTGTTTGCTTTGTTTCACAAAAAAAAAAAAAACACTGCTTCTAGGTCAGCAAGACTCGTGTTATTTGCTTCTATTTTTAGTCATAAAGCAATTTTAAATCATATAAACACTAAATCACCAAAGACGTGTAGCTGAAGTAGTCTATTTATTGATGTGCCCTTACCAAAAGCAGTGAGTATAGGCTGGCAATTACCTAAATCTTATCTTTTTTTATATAAAGTAACAAAGTAATCTATTTTCTATAGAACACTTGCATTATCTTAGTTGAAAACCCGTCGACTACTGGGTACATTGGGCATATCCCAGTCAATCTCATTTGCATTAGGTATCCACTCTGTCTCCGGGCAAAGCGAACAATGTTCACATTACTAGGAAGTCAAGTCATGCTCTTCAGCGAAAATGTAAAAGCGGATAAACTGCATAGAATTCTAACCAATTTTGCAGAATTGCTCTTAAAACTCCAAGTCATTGACACATTAAATGAATTTCCGAATTATAATCCACTCAACGGTATCCATTCACGGAGTTTTTACGGCGGTATACACATATCCGATAGTAAAAGCTTCTTAAACCTCAGTATAGACAGTGAAACAATAGAAAAAAACTCACGATATGATTCGATCACTCTTAATAAATGGTCTTCATTCCAGGCACCCATTGCCACTTGCGTTTCCATTTCACTAGTGTCTTGACACTTGAATTATATTCTTTCTCCGTGTTAGCCCACAGAGCTCTGGTTTGATACGGTCTTAGTTGAATACTAAAATTTATTTCAGAAAAGCTATTCGCTTCACTGTTTTGCTTCGGCAGTTCGACGTCATAACCAACCATGATACGGTTCAAGAAAAAGTGTGTGTCACTTCGGCGCTACGCCAAGACCACTCGTAATCCAGCATCGGAATTGCGGATGCCTGCGATAATTTTCATCTTTAATTAGATTTATCAAGCTGAAAACTATTTATGATTCACATTACAGAGTCCAGTTCGTACTAAGTATTCGATATGACGCCAACCCTTTCTAACGCTGATAGCCGGCTACCCTTAACTAAAAATAGAATATTGTGTGGAAACTGTTGCTCAGTGGTTCGTGCGTTGGAGTAATGAAGTTCATAAGAAATATTCTTAATCCAATACAGCCCTTTCGAAGCGTCATTTCCTTCATGTTAATGGTTGCATAAAACAACGTATTCTGCCCTACATATGTAATTCTGTCGTAGGACTAACTGATGTGAACAGTGAAGACCAATACGCTGTCGTATCATCTTTAAAATTCTCTGATCCTACTCTGTACGAACAAATTTGACAAATCAGAGTGCAGAACAGTGCACAAATATCTCTTGTTTTTACTAATTGTAGCTCGACAGAGTGAAATAAACGTGTTTTTAATTGGGTGCCTACCTCAATCCCAAATAGTCCTATAAGCGGCATTATGGTTGTTTCGAAAGTAATGTTGCCAGCGACAACAAAGGCCATATTTTTTTAGTTTGTCATCATTGTCTGGGGGAAAAGAACCCAAATACAACAAATCGAGATGGTGAATATGCAGCATGCGCTGATTCATTCAAAACACCGTCAGCTGGTGGCAGGGAATATTCTAATTGTACTGGACACTCAAGCAATCAATAGAACCATGAATCAGAGGGAAATTAATACACCACGTCAATGCAATACGTGCAGAAAATCAACAAACTTGCATTTTAATAGAATCATCATAGGCAAGGATGTGCGGAGGATTTTAACTAAGCAACATAGCAACTTTTTGTTGATGATGCAGGCTGGGGGTGGAGAGGGTAGAAAAATGTCTGCCTTTCCATATCAAGTAGATGACAAAATCACATTTTGTAGACCTCGAAGTACTGTCTTTCAAAAGGCGATAAAGCCAGCTAAATGGATTTGCTAGCTCATAGACTGCATTTCCTGGTTCTACCTATGAATATGAACCAAGATTAAACGAAACCAGTTCTAATAAGTGCTTCGAACTATATGAATAGTCAACTCTAAGACTCTATTTAAACGCCGTCGCCAAAGAGTAAGCAGAAGAATGAATTTTCAGTCAGCGCTTATCAACCAAAGCAACTCTCTTAAACCATCACACGAGTCAATGTGAAAAAAAAGGATTAAACTAATTTGTTCGCCTGGTGGACTGCTGAACAAGCTCTGATTGTAGTAAGTAAGTAAAGCGAACTACAAAACAGGAGTTGGACAAACATTTGTGAACTTAAAAACCACTCGTCTCGTGTCACTAACTATATTGTTACCATTGGATTCCGCAAGAGTCTAAAATACACATCAGCAAGTTGAAAACTGTGATAACTTCAACATGTTTATTCCTCGTAGAGAATGAATCGAAAAATTAAAAAAAAAAAACCATTCAGCATCTAAAAACAAGTAAACTAATCGGAGGAAACTAGGAAGTAATATACATAGTTGCTATGAAAAAAAAAGTATCAAAACTACAACACATCTAACATTGATTCAAAAAAAATAACTAAAACTTGTTTGAACTTTGAAGTTGTGTTTCAAGTTGTAAAGTATGACCTTTGTTTGTGATGATGACAATCTGTGAATTCTTGTTACTTGGCGTCGAAGCCAGAAAACATGTTATTTAAAAAACAAGGCAAATATGCAAAAGCAAAATTCCAAAAATATTTGTTTTGTACGAGTATATGAATGTACATACATACATAGATTTTTTTTTGTTTCAATAATGTTGTTGTTGTTGAATAAAAAACGAAGCAGAAAAACAAAAGCAAAACAATAGAAAATCTTTGCAACCACTTAAACTTACCCGAGAAGGCCACACTTTGAAACACTAAATCATTAAAACAAATCATATGCGTTAGAGTTTTTCTAATAACAATATTTGGTTTAACAACAACAGAATTAAATTGCCTATCACTTGATTCTAAAACCATCGATCTAAATTGAATACAAGTACAAAAACGAAAAAAAAAAAATAAATAACATAAAATAAACGCAGTGGAAACTTACTGTGCTTTTTCTTTTCTGGCAAAGGTGGCGGCTCTTCAAGACTTGGCTCCAAGGCGAAGTTGTGACACTGACGCGCATCAATCAAGCTTTGATGTTTGCTCTGCCATTGGAAGGGGTTCGGCCGTAGCTCTGGCAGTTCATGTTGCTGAGCTAATATACTAAAATTGATAATTTTTTTTTTTTTTTTTCAAAATTCTGTTTCTATAGATAGAAAAGTATTTTACAAACCTGTGAGCATCATCGATTTCATCGAAATTATCGTACTGGGAAAAGTGTTTCTCTTTAGCCTTGGATGCTTTAGGTGGTAGAGCAGGAGGAATTAAGTCAGACAAAGAGGTCGAGAACATATCATCCGAAGATGAGATATCCAAACTATTAGTCTTTGTCAGCGAAGACATACTCTGCTGAACATTGATGAGTTTCTCTGATTTCATCGAGCTTTCAAAGTGATCTGGACTAGCACTGCTATTACTGATTGAATTGTTATCATCGTTAACTCCGGTTGCACTAGTTTTGGAAAAATTCATTATGCCATTTTGAGTTTCGACTGCTGAGAATGATGCTTGATTGTTGGTCACTGATAGAGAAGAACTAGAAAAGCGAGTTACTGTCTTCTGCTGCTGATGGGCAGTAGCTATCAACTCTTGACAATTTTCGGTCGCATACTGGTTGCTAGACTTTTGAGAGTGTACACTATAGTCTGATGATCGTTTGGACACACTCTGAGTACTAGTACGTATCGACTGCATTGATACAAATCCTGAAATTATAAAAACTATTCAATTTCCATTCTAGATTCAACACGATTTACAATACAAAAGAAAACAAAAAACGAAAACAGCGAGGAAAAAAACAAAACGCAAAATTTGTTGAAAAGACAAAAATAGGAAAATATCCAGAACAACAGAAAAACACTGCTATTTTTTTTTTTTTAAAACAACAAATGTACCCGATTCATTAGAATGGCGATTGGTTTTTCGCATTTCAGGCTTCTCCGTGACAGCGTTGACCAGTTTTTCTGAGTCCTTTTTGCTTTGTGGTGATTCTATGAATGGAAATTATTATAGTACTCGTATCGAACTGGAAACTCGTATTTTTGGCGACTCAATATTTTGTGTGAGCTAACTGAATGTGTATAGATTTGGCATCTGAAACTTACTGTAAGCAAGCATTTTCTCCATATCATCCTCAAGGAATTGATCCTCTGAGGATGTTTCCATGGTAAGTGCTTTTAATTCTTCCTCCTCACGTGAATGATTCAAAGCTGAATCCAGTGAGCATTGACTAGAATTTTCATCTGGCGATCTAGAGCGCGCCGAAAGGCTATAAAGATAATTAAATATGTTATTGATAAACCGATTCTAAGAAGAATGTTAATAATAGTTTGTTTACTGGTCGACTCCAAAATTTAGCATTGAAAGATCTGAACTAAAGTCCAGTTCAGAGTTGAAGCTGCTTGCATTATTCTGACTCTGCTGACTTCGGCGTTTTGGTGGTAAAGGTGGTGCCGCAATTGACCTAGTAAATAAGTAATATAATAGTTATTAGACATTAGATTAGGGGACACTTTGATATCTAAATATTTTCTTCTATGACTGTGTTGACTGATTTACAATTAGGAAACTATTGAATGTTTTGTTTGTATGGCATTCTTTTATTTTTGTCACTCCAGCTTGAGCAAGGATCGACAAAGACCCGAAGATCACCGAAAGATGGATCCTTCAACAATAAAATAACGATATGAACAGATAAAAACCTGCAATACCTAGTGTGGTACTACCGTTCTGTCGGTATTCTCGAAGTGCATGGCGACTATTTTTTAAGATGGAAACAAAATAAAAGTGAAAGATCTCTTGCGAGCATTTGACGGTTGTGAGAAACTAGGCCCTGGTGGGAGATATTTGTTTTTTATATTATTCTGAAACAGGAGACTATAGAGGAGCAGTTTTGTATCACTTGATGGTGGAACGGAAAAATAAACAGAACGTACAACAGAATACTTGGAACTCCAAGCAAATATCGTTCCTATGTGAAATCCGTGCTGTTAAACTCCTGCGCCTGTAAATTTTGAAAATGCTCTGCCAACATCTCGAGCATGCTAGAGAATTGTACTAACTAGCATCACAACATAGACGCCTTATTAGACGTGTTATGTTCAATCGATTGTGTCGTTAGTTGCGGAGAAGACACTCTTTCTACTCCTCACTCATCTTACCCACAAAACTCCCGACACAACCGATTCTCTAAGTTTGGTCTCTTCTTCCAAACGAATCCTCAGGGTGTGGAAATCAAAGGTCACGTACATATTTGGAAACTCTGTTCCTATACATGCGATTGCGGAGTTAAAATATTTTGCCACGATCTGAGAGAGGTAAAAGGAATTTCTTATCGCTCTGTCATACAGTTTAAGTATTGTAGTGAGGCAGTTCCTAGCGTTTCCCAATAGTGAGGCAAATTCTTACTATTTGTCATCAATTACAGCAAACCGTAGTTCTGCGTAGACTCTATTATTTCTGTGTTTTAGAAGCCCAAAAGCATGCATTTCGGTTTATTTGGTGTTATGTGCCCAATCGCGTTTTTTTGAACAGGGCACGCTCAGTGTGTTCAGACTCTGTTCAGAGCTCTGCACCTAATAGTTTGGAAGTTTTAGTGTAACTACTGTTCTTCTTCACGACCAAATAACACAACAGAAACAATGCAAGACTTTCAGAGCACTAGTTAATGCTGTTACAGACAATAAAACCACTATAGCTTCGCGTCTCCCTAATGTGTTGAGCTTCACAATCACTACTGTCCTAATTTATCCAATTAATACTTTACATCTCATTTAAACTTAAACAGCACCAGTTGTTTACAAGCGTTTCGTAATGAATAGACAATACTAATTGGCTTACCTGTTGGGAAGTGGGGGTTTTGGAGGTGGACTAGAATCCCTTAAAATGCTTTCAGTGCTATGTGATGCTCGCATAGGATTTGAATTTGCTTTTTCTAATATATCACGATCTCTGAATAAAAAAAAAACAAAAAACCAGTTACTTCCAATTCTATAGAAAACTTCAAAGATTATGTACTTACTTGGGAGTAAGCGGTATATCCGGTAATGATGTCCGCTGGCCAACCATTTCAACCGGTGGTCGCATCAGATTATTTGGTGAGATTTTATTTTCAGATGTTGTTGCTACATACTTTAAAGTGTTTTCTTCTTTTTCTTTTAGCTTTTGTTGGGCTACCCCTACTAGATTCTGAAAATCAAACAAAAAAAATGATTCAATTGTATTCACTAATAGTTGTTAGAAGAATTCTTTGGCATACCTTCACAGCTTCATCAACTAGGTCGACGACTTCTTTGACATTTTCTTTACTTAGTGCTGTACATTCGTTTGGATCTTCGCAGAGCAATACTTCGTCACACAGCTTAATTAGCTTTCCTAACGACAAATACATTTGCCGCGTAGCCGACAGCATGACATTACTATTCTCTTTAAGAGTGTATGACTGAATAACTGCAGTTGGAAGAGGTAGACATAAGCGTTTGGACACAATTTCAACAGCTGGTAGTTCAAATCGTAATTACCTGCATACAAGCTAGCAATCATTTCCAAAATCACAGTTCCATTGCCTGGCAATACTTCCATACTAATTTTTTTCTGCTTCGAGCTCACATCTCGGAAATGCGTTAATGCATTTTGTATATCCTTAACATGAGTCTCGAGTGATTGTGATGACCGAACCACGTCCTCAGCTGATGGTGGTTTAGCATGTTTACTTCGCGGGCTGTGAGGGGAATGTGGTCTAAACAGGAAACATTGTGTAAGCTATTGAATGTAAATGTGTTTTGTTTTCTGTTTGTATTACCTCCCCAAGGTGTTTGTGGGCGTCCGCATCAGCGATATCTTCTCGAACAGGTCGTCCTTGAATGATTTAGCTCGGCGCGCTAGTTTAGTACCCTTTAGACTATTCTTGTGTCCCGACGAACCAATCGACGATGTATTAGGCGTCGATGGCGAGCTGACGTTGTTGTCTAAAATACAAAACTGCTATTATAAAACTTTCTCCATAAGGTCGAAATTAATTCGCAATTTGCGTCCATTCTCGGTGAACACGGTGCATAATTGAAATTCTTCAAAGGTTCCAATTTGCATTCAAAATCGGTAAGCACCAACCAAATCCGGCTTATAACTTACATCGAGTGACATTTTTTATAAGTACCCTTGGCTTGGATTTCCTTTTCAAATAGCGCCTATCCAATGAATATGAAAATATCTTCCGACTCTCTACCAGGGCGCATTCGATTAGAAAAGATTCATCGAATTCAGGCATTGCATAACGATCGTTAACAAAAAAACAAAATGAATTTAATTTCTTAACGCGCGCAGAGAACCTGGCAAATTTATAATTATTTATGTACTACAGCGCACGGCAGTGTGTCCGAATTGATTTTTAAAAGTGAAATTCTTTTGTTTACACTTGCAAAAAGGAGTGACAAAGATTGAAATGAAGGAGAGGCAAAACCACAGTAGTATATGGCTGCGGTGGCGGTAGCGGTGGTCTTCAGGTTTTTACTTATTTCCTCCTCATTCATTGGATAAAATAAACTTGTTGTTCGGAGAAATTCAGAAAAAATTCACGGCAAGTTGGTATTTTTAGAGCAAATTTGTCAATCTCTTTCTATGACTGATCGGATGAACGGACATAGTCGTCGTCGGCCGCACAATCGCTATCGCAGGCTAATTAAAGTTCGATGACAACGTCGTCTGCCGTCAGCGCTCTCTCGCTCGCGCTATAGATTTAATCTCACTTAGGTAAGTGATGTACAGCGAAATATCAATGTAAACAAAAAAAAAAACTAAGACTTGAGACAGTATCACTGTGAAAAAGCGACACAAATATAAAAAAAAAAAATCTGGTCCAAAACCAATAAGAAATCGTTCGTCTCCAGTCGTAATCGCGAAGGCAAGGCACGTCCTTAGGCGAAAAAAAATTTATTAACTCAAAATCGATTTAGACTCCACGGTAGAAGGTTGATAATTGAAAAGTAATTGCAACACTTAAATGTGGGACACTCGCTAATTAGAAAGTTATTACCTACTGCAAGCAGTACAATGACCTTGATTGGTCAGCCTGAGTCACTGGGCATACATTTAGTTCGTCTTTACCTTACCTGCTATCACAACCCTATCGCAAAATGTATTTGTTTATCACTGCAATGTACGTATATTGTTTGTAGTTGCGGGTTAGGCAATGGTTAACTCGTGTTTGTAGATCACTAAATTAGGTACTGAGTGGAGCAGAAAACTTCTGCAACGTGTAGCACTTTAAAGTTTCTTTTTATTTTTTATTGCAGATAACAAGAATGTTTCATTTGGATAAATATAGAAACGATTTGCGCACAACAAAGAGCCAGCCGTCTTCAACGCACGGTAGTCGGAATCGGTTTAGTGAGCTGTGAGCTCGTGCCACAGCTCGAACTTGATACAGAACGCCTCTGAGTGAATATCGTAATTATGTCATGCCTCGAATGACTAATTACTCAAGTATTTTGGCGTATACTGTTTACAGAGATGAAGTTATTTCGCGACGACACTTGCTCCGTCGCTCAGTTGCTGCTGTATTGTTTCTCCGATCGCGCGGTATCTCAACCAGCTAATTCGCATTCCATCAGCCATGATCGCAATCTAACTACAGTTTAGATACATGCCCTAAGCAAATAAGATACACAATATGAACAAACAATAGAGAAAAAGATTCGAAACACTTAGTATAGCCCAGCACAGCATTCACCACATAAGTTTACAGCGGCCATAAATTATTTGTTACTTTTGTTATTCTCCACTGTGCACACTTATTGTTATTCATTCTGTTTTTTTCTTTTTTTTTTGTATTTTATCATTATTCAGCAGTGAATTAATTAAATTGACCGACGAGTAGGTGACTCCTTTCAGTGATACATATACATATTTCTCATCCAAAACTGATAGTTTTTTTTCTTTCTCAAAAGGTAACAAATTAAAAGAACGCATTCTATGAAAATTGTTGATAAATAAAATTTTTTGGTATAAATAAACTGTATGTATGCAGACATGGAAAAGAGGAATTGTTTAAAAAGAAAAATAACACATTCTGTTGAGAGCTCAGACGAACACATACCAGCTTTCTGTGCGGAACTCATTGTAATTGATTAATTATTTCCGATTTTTCTATGAACTAAGTAAATACTGATGATTTCATAGTGAATTGAAGAGTTTTTAACATTTTTTTAACACACAATTTTGGGTTTTTCTCTTGAAGAAAAATCTACTGTCACCAAACTGACGGCTGAGCTGACGACATTTTGATTTTTTTTATATACCCGCTGAAATAGTTAGGGTCGTTGCCAGATAGAGGAGATCATCGCAGATGTTGATTATATGCTGATTATGAGTGCCGGATTAGTGGTTTTTGTATGGATGGCGGATTTACAACAGTCGTCGTCTAGAATTATTAATTTTATTTTCTGCTGGATGAATATTATGATTAGGATCATCGAATGATTAGAATTCTCCATAACATTCAAAAGATTAAGTCAATGTACTTCCTGAGATTCGTATCTGCATAGACCGAGAATGAAACATTTTTTTGCAGAAAAGAATTAACATACGAGTGGTTACTCACTCACATCCGGTGGTCGTATGGAGATTATTTAAGTTCTTTGAAGTTGAGTGAGCTTCCAACAAGATTAAAACGAAAAAATCGGTTTACCTTTGAAATGCAATTCAAAACGACAAACATATTTTCAGAAGGATGTCCAAGGAAGCTTGAACAGAAATTATAATGACCGGAATGATGGAAAATTTATCTTCATGGTTCTTTAGAAAAAAAACAGAAAAAACTGTTTCTGCAGACTTGCTACAATTCACAAAGTCTTCAGGACATGACGGCTCACTTTCTGAGCTATTTAAAGACAAAATAATTTGGCATAGAACATACAACATGTCAATTCTAAGATCTGGTCAAACTTACGCTGTTATTTGGAGTTAGTTGGCTGTAGACAGTTGATAACGACAACATAAGCACTGCTTTTCATACCAGGCATCATAACATTAAGTTCTTTGGAAATGATTGTGAAGCTAGATTGGGTATCACATGCAGCCTCGTGAAATCTCTCCTTGTTTAATTTGCTTTTTCAACTTTGATCCATAGAGGCTGACTCGTTCGCAAATGTGATAGACTATGGAATATTGTTTGATGGTAGTCAGACCTTTTCACTCGGCCAATCTCAGTCTCTTTGTGGATGGTTGTAAACAAGAGATGAATCTCATATAGCAAATGAGTTCCGATGTCAATTCTCAGGTCCGAACGGTCCTTACCTTTATCAAAAAGCAGGAACATCTTCGCTCCAACAACGTAGCTGAGCAGACGCTGTATGCTTACTCTCTCATCCATTTTGAAACAAAATTATAATTTATAAGAAAACTAAAAGATTTTTGTCAAATAGGCTAGCCGAATCGATAGAATGAATTCTTTATTAACTAAGAACACCGCAACGAAGATATATTTTACAAAAACAGCGGAGAACTCCAAAAAAACTAAATCATATTGGCAAATACTTTATATCACGGTTTGCCGCCTTATACCTTATAAAAAGCCTATGACTCTCACTAACTCAATCCCTAAATAATTTTATTCCATTTACTTCGTAGTATATAATGGTATTCCTTGAATTATCCATCTGCACAGAACACTTTAACTGAAAGTCAAGAAATTGTCCAATTAAATGTAAGTATCATACACAATGATCACCCTGTTGATTCCAATTACCACCACCTTTCACCACACTTAAAGTTTTGCACCACAAATGACAGCGAGACGTGGACATAAACTGCATACGTCAAAGTTGTTAGGGAATTTTTGTTACCTCTACCGCGGGCAGGGAGTGATTTTCTTAGAGATCCCACGATTCAATTAGGATTTTCCAAATGGATTTTCTAAAAAGTGGAATAAAAACGGTCCTTGGCACCTCGGAACCAGGTCAACAACCCAGTGTAGCCGAAACAGTAAGTAATTACCCAGGAACTCATTATATAAAGTGTGTCGAAGAAAAATCATGTTTTTTTCCAAAAAATCCAACTAATACGACATCTAGGGATTTTGAAGGTGTTTTCCGTTCTAATGGGAGATTTGAATACACCCAGTGATCCTTAGATTGACCCCTTACTTGTGCTTCCTTCCGCGGAAAGTCTCAAAATTACGTTTGAAGGTCAGCACGGTTTATAATTAGTTGAGAGACTTTCACGACACATTCGCTTCCTATTTTTACTGCATGTGTAATCGAAAACGAAACTTTTGTTCGCAATTCTAGGTGGAGAAGCTTGTTGACAGAGTAACTTCGTCAACACTTCTCGAGGACCGACGTGATGCATGCCGAGCGCTGAAAGCACTTTCTCGAAAGTATCGCATTGAAGTCGGTGCACAGGGGATGCCTGCACTCATTCAGGTGATGCAGAACGATTGCCAAGATAGTGAAATCATCAGCTATGCACTCGATACTCTGTGTAATGTTATGTCGTCGGGCGAGTTCGACGAGGAAGCGGACAATCCGACAGTCACTGTGAATGTTGGCGAGCAGTTCACAGAAATGTTTATCAAAACCGCAGAGAACGTCACATTGGTGATGGGCTACCTGGAGGAATACGACTTTCGTGTGCGTAGATCTTCCATACAACTCATAACCATTCTCATTACAAACAAGACAAAGGATCTGCAGGAGATAATACTGGTCAGCCCGATGGGAGTCTCGAAACTTATGGACCTTCTCACCGACAGCCGAGAGGTGATACGTAATGATGCGTTGCTGTTGCTCATCCAGTTAACTAAAGGTAAGGAGAATGGAATGCATTGGATTTCGATTGATGAATATTTGTTTCCGCAGGACATTCCAATATTCAGAAGATTGTAGCGTTCGAGAACGCCTTTGACAAACTCTTCGAAATCGTGAGAGATGAAGGTTGCTCCGATGGTGGCATCGTTGTAGAAGACTGCTTAATTCTGATGCTAAATCTTTTGAAGAACAACTCCAGTAACCAACAGTTCTTCAAGGAAGGTAGCTACATTCAAAGACTGGCGCCGATGTTTACCATTCCACCGGAGGTAGAGGAGATTGGTTGGACACCACAAAAGGTATCCAATATCCACTGTATGCTGCAGGTTGTACGTGCCTTAGTCACGCCTAGTAACCAGCAGCAAGTGATTACTTCGTGCCAAAAGGCCATGCGGTCGTCGCGACTGCTCTATTCGCTATGCAATATCTTAATGAGCAGTGGTGTACCCGCAGACATCCTCACCGAGACCATCAACACTGTTGGTGAAGTGGTGCGCGGTGATAGCAGCAATCAAGAGGATTTAAGTAAAGTTATGGCGCCTAGCAACCCCCCGCGACCTGCAATTGTCGTGCTTTTGATGTCCATGGTCAATGAAAAGCAACCGCTTGCTCTCCGCTGTGCTGTGTTGTATTGCTTTCAATGCTTTCTGTATAAAAACGATCCCGGTCAGACTGCTGTGATTCAGACACTCTTACCTTCCAGCACTGAAGTGTCCAGCCTCACAACTGGGCAGCTTCTCTGCGGTGGATTGTTCAGTATAGATCCGTTAGCGAACTGGTTCTCGGCTACGGCTCTGATGCATGGTCTTGTCGATAATGTTCCACAAAAGGAAGAGCTGCTTCGAGTTCTCTTAGCTACTACAGCCGGTAGCCAGCCCATATCTTTACTGGAACAATGTACCAACCTGTTGCAAAAGGAGAGCTACAAGCTACAAAGCAAAGTGGGCTTGCTTATGCTGCTGAGTGTGTGGCTAAGTCATTGCCCGGCTGCAGTTAAAGCTCTTATTTCAACACCTGGATGCATTGCGTATTTAATCGCCAAAGTATGTGCCAATGAACACGACGAGAACGAATATTTGGTCCAAGGACTATGTGCTTTCCTAATGGGATTGTGCATTCAATTCAACGATAACTCTCTGCCCAACAACAAACGGGAAGATATATGCCAGGTTAGACAGCTATTCACTCAGAAAATATATGCTAACACTAAAGAAACGTTGTAATTGCAGCTCATCGTCAAACGAATAGGTCAGGAAACATTCTGTACAAAACTAAGTGATGTGTCTCGACACGAAGCTTATAGTCGCGCGTCCAAATCACCCCAAATACGAGCGAAATCTTCGTCGGACCTATTTCTGGACTACGAATACTGTAAAATGCATAAATCTCTTGAAGGTAAGTTTGTCCGGCTTTACATTAGGCTTTACATTACAACCTGCTTCTCTTTTCAGCTCTGATTGTTAAACTAATTGGTGGCTTCGACGTGAACGGAACTGACTTAACTGAGCTCACATTGAGTTCTGAAGCCTCGGTGTTAGTGGCCCAATACAAGGGCATCATCCGAGGCCTTGATACCGAAATCAACAGCCTAAAGGAGACTGTTCGTCACCTGGAAACTCGCAACGATCAACTAGAAAAGTCGCTCTCACAAATACAAGGGACAAACACTCAGCTATCAGATCAAAATCTTCTACTAAGAGCTCAATTGGCAGCAGCTGCTGGACCATCTGCGCCCAGCGTGGAAGTGGAAATCGCAACACAGTCAGAACATTCGGAAAACGTTCGTTTAAATAGGGAGCTTGAACTGATGAGGGAGAAGTACTCCGAAGAAATGCGGCGTTCGTCTACCTATGCTGATGACTTGAATAAACTCCACAAGGATCAGGAGGATCTGTTGGAGCTTTTAACAGATCAAGAAAATAAAATCACAAAGTATGCCCTTCAGCTGAAGGCGGCTGGCATCGAGGTCGAAGATGAAGCGGATGTTGAAGTCAGCGATGAGAAGCAAGACAATCACAGTCAAATTATATAAGAATTTGTATATTTCCAATTTTAGAATTTATGTACATAAGAAGACTTAAGAAACAATAACGTAGTCACATTGTCCCCACAATTTTTTATTAGCATGTTCTCTGTTTTTTGTTTTGTTTTTTTTTTTCACCTCGGAAGTTGCCCTAAATGTCCTCTTTTTAAAGAAACGCATGCCTAGTTACGTACACATAGTCCATTTTTATGTTCCTTAATGACTTTGTGGAAATGTATTCTCTATGGTTTCCGAGTTGTAATGTAATGTTATGTTGGAGAGTATTTAATTACGAATTAGCCTGGAGTATGTTTAACCTATTAAAGATGCGGTATTGATAACAAGAATACGTTTTTAGTTTCGGTTCCTTAATTTCAGATTGAACTTTTCCAATTCGACCACTTGATGACCATCTTGGTGTGCACACTTTAGCACCAAGAATGGTACAAATATTTCATGAAAGTAAGCATATTTAACAAGGTGTACAGGAAACTATTACTAAATAAAGAAGATTCTTATAAAGGCTTCAGAGTAAACATAGAAACTTCTTTCAAAATAACGAAAGCTACTTTTCTATTATTTTCTGCATATTCCAACTATCCACAACCGGCTTTACTACATCCCAATCAGAAATCTTAAGGAGAGTTAGTTGTCCGAATCCAATTTTTTTCAAGGTGTAACAGATATGTTACAGTCAATTTGCAGCCAAATCCCCTCACTTGAGCATCGTCAGAATGTTGAATAGTCAACGCTCCTGCAATTGATTCATAGTTGTGCACCGTCTGGCTGTCGGTTCCGTCTTTATGCACGGTCAGATTCCTCTGTGCACCATTTTCTTAGATACACTAGTTGATACACTTGTTGATACACTTTGATAGCTCATCCACTTTGACTATAAACTATCACCGTAGCGGATTCCACTCCAGGAGTAATAGTTGATCCCTTTTGGTCTCTCTAAGGAGACCATCAGCTTGATAAACACATTTTTGCGATCGTTTTACGCAGAGCTAACAATGTACGATCATAAACTTTGACCATCAACTACCACCTTTAGAGGATTCCACTCCTAGTTTCGATTTTGCTAAAAAAAAAAAACGCTGGGAAATCTCATTTTCTGTAATCTAAATGGGAGGCAAGACTAGAGTCAAAGAGTTCAACCTTGTGCTCAAACTCAAAGAGGTCTTGCATTTTCGAAATATTTTGGAACTGGGAGGCAGGACAAGAGTCAAATACTTCAACCTTGTGCCCAAGCTCAAAGAGGTCTTGCATTTTCGAAATATTTTGGAACTGGCAGGCAAGACAAGAGTCAAAGAGTTCAACCTTGTGCCCAAACTAAAAGAATTTTTGCGTTTCCGAAATATTTTGGAACTTTATAAGGCATTACACTACCAATCTTTCCGACCTTTTCTACTATTCTTTACAATAGTCCCTGGCCAGTAGTACAAAAGTCGACCTTAAATTCGCAAATAGCTGATTAAATACCCACACAGGATTGCGTGTAGGCATAGTAGATGCCCTAAGGCCCAAAGGGAGATATATGTAGAACCGATGTCAGTAAGTATTAAAATTCTAATTGCTGGCTGAAGCAATTTAAAGATAAAAACAAATGTTCTTAGAACTAAAGCAGATATATGAGACGTTACGAGACGTCTTGAGAGCTGTTAGGAGTTCTTTAAACTGATAAAATCAAATTATACATCCTCGACAGAATAAAATGCTAAGTTCATCCGGATATTGTTCTCCTTTTACCTACAATTGTTGACGCAGTTTATTACCCTGTTTACCTGGACGTCCTTGCTTTATTTACAGCGAATTTATGTGCGTTTAACGACCGCTGCATGCTTATGTACATGTCCTTTATTTCTGTATGCTTTTCTAGACTAGACTGCTAGAATATACACAATAAAATGTAAGCTAAAAGGGGATCGAAGCCATGCACAACCAAACCAACTAAACAACTGGTTTTTCAATTCGTCCTTTTACAATCAAACGAGCGCAAATATTTATTTTATTCGAAAATAGAGAAAACATCCTCTCGTAGGAGTAAATGTGGGACATTCCTGCGCAACGCGACGTTGACGCTTTTATTCATAAATAAAACACCGTCCTGGACAATAGTACTTTTTCCAGTTCCGCTCTAACCGTGTATCCGTGTATAGCGAAAGAGTGAAAATGTATTTGATTTGGTTTTAATAAAAATATACTTTTAAAATGCATCTTGTAATTCTCGTTGTTGCAGTTTTGTGTCTACTAACTAATCTCAACTTTACTGTCGACTCGGTTCATACCGATGAAGGATTGGAACTGCTCTTCAGGCAAAGGTGATTTTTGTGTAAAGTTAATTAAATGTGAAACAGTTTTTAAATACACAATTTTGACGGGCTCTCGACCCGTGAATAGTCTCATGGCTGAATTCCATTCTCGGGTACGCTGCTTCCAGACCAAGTGCTCTGGCATATGCGATAGCTTGGTCCTTAAGACGGAGGTTCGGTCTCCCTTGTCGTCTTGAACCTGGGGGCTGTGATTCGAAGATTCGCTCCATGTGGCTGAGCGATGTGGTTGGACTACATTCACGTCTTGGTAGGAGTTTGAAGATTTCATTTTCCACAACAATACGTTTTCAAAGTGGATCCCAATGCTACCTGTTTTAAAGTGAAAACCACACAGAAAAGTCTCGCTTAACGTCGTTTTAGGAACCAAAAAATGCGGCTTAAATCGGACGTAAATCGAGGCCTCCCTGTATACAATATTTTTTTGCTTCAAGTTCATATTTTTTCTGCTTCCCTTATGCTTTTTTCAAAATATTAGCCAACTAACATATTAGACTTACTTAAGCACGATCATGTATTTTGTGTTCTCCCTGTTTAGATCGCATTCTGATTGGGAGGACGTATGGCATCAAGAAACCCATTCAAGATGTAGGAACAAGCTTTTGCGTCACCTGTTTTGGGCGTGCGAAAAGGATATTTATCGACTTACCCGGCGCAGCGGATCAAAATCAATGATAGATCCCAAAACTCTAAGAGCCACAGATCCACCGTATTTGAACGAAACAAAATGGTTGGGGAAATCAGTTGCAAACACATTCTTGCGTAGCCGAAATGCTCGTGCTTCTGGATCTGGTGGACCGTCCATAACAAGTGAGTGTTGTACAAAAACTGGTTGTACATGGGAGGAGTACGCAGAATACTGCCCATCAAATAAACGGCGGAACCATTTTAGATAATCATTTTGTTTGAGAAAAATTGTTGTTAGCATCTGAGCATAAAATTGTATCATGCTTTTAATCTGTAGAAAATTATAATAAACCTGCATTAAATCTTCAATGTTTACATGTACCAAAGTATGCCTAGGACTGTTTGATTCTCTAGCTCTACACTAAGTTAGAAGGATGAACGAAAGAGGAAAGAACCGGCACCTCTGTTCGGAACTGTGGGCCAATATCAATATTACCGATGGTGAATACTCATAAACTCCTACCGTCAAGTATAGGGGTTCTTTCCTAAACCGTAGGACACGAAGCTCTACTTTCCCCTCATACTATAATCCACAAACATTCAAAACCAACGTCCATCAGTATCTCCTATCTTCTCAACCTAATTCTTTACAGAGCTTTAATTGGCTTTAGGGCTACCAAGGCAATCGACGTTAAGGGCAAGGTTAGTAATAAGTATAGCCAGAAAGACAGGATTGAGTATGGGATACCTCAAGATTCAAAACATGGTCCTGTCCTTTTTATACTGTACACCAAATAAAGTACTGTATACGTTTTTGCCAACGGCGATTGGAGATGACCACAGTAATCATGCAGTTCAACCAGGCGGTAAAGTGGGTTTGATGCTGATGCACATGAATCCAAAAGTGAAATAGACGTGTTCCAGAACTTCGGCGTAAAAAATAAATATTGTTGATGAATACCTCGGAGTCATGAGAATGAGATAAACAAATCTCAAAACTAAGAATTGATCTGAGAAGGACGACCATGACATGGTGTATCTGAGTAGATATGGATTCCTTGGCTCAAGTGGTAAGTGCTTTAGAATACGGACCGAGAGGTGTTAGTTCAGTCTCCAGCCAGGACTTTTTTTTTCACGACCCCACCTCTCGCGAACGTCTGACAAGCAAATTGGACTTCGGACATGTCATTAGGCAGTAACTGCCTCCTATTCTTTTAAAGAATATTGAACATACAACATGAATTTTTGTGAGAAGCTAGGCCCTGGGTTCCAAGGACATGTTGCGCTAAATAATTGAGTTTTGTATCTGAGTAGATACTATTTTGGAGGTTTTCAAACGAGGAGTCAAAGTGAAAGCTTTTCCACTCACCTACCCACGAACCTAACCTAGCCTAACCCATACAATTGTTGTTTAATGTCTTCAAAGTTTCGGATCCTGCATTAGTGATTTCAACAACATCCTGAACCTAACGTTCAACGTAAAGAAACAGACCTACCTTTCACTCTCTGTAATAGCAAAGAATCTACAATCAGGTATAGAGACCTTACCGAAATTTCTAAAATTCAGAAGCCAACGTCAGAAACAAAATATTTCACAAATGCGTGGAACCGCTTGCCTCTGAAGAGCACAGTACTATGTCACTAGTGGTGTTGCAAGTATTGAGACAGAAACGGATAGGATGGGTTTAACGTTCACCAAGGGCAAACAAAGCACATCTTGCCTTGACATTCCAGAAAGAACATCACCATCGGCAGATATAACTACTATTGGCTTACTTTAAACGAGGAACTTCTTTCTATTGCAAGGCCCTCTCTCGAACAAATAAGACTCCGATTATCCCAGTACTGCTCTATAGCGTTGAGGTTTAGACTATGTCGTAGTGTTTGCATGCACCTAAGACGGACAGTAAATGAGTTCGACACCGTCTTTTGGCATCACAACCCTAACCCAAGGAGAAAAGCCTTACATTACTCGTTCCTTTCATAGTTTATAGGTGTAGCAATCAAATCCTGGCCACCGAATTGTAGCATTATTCCAACGCTACCTGCACACATTCAAACACATTGAGTTGGTTAAGCTCACTTTCCGTTCTTCTGAGTGTTTCTCTACATTGCTGTACATGGTTAGCTTCATAATTTTGCGTAGCTCCCACGGCCTATGGTTGTGTTTTCTTCTCCACACACCCTCTGTAGAAGAGGTCGAAAATTCACGAATTATTTTTCTCTCAAAACGACTGCTGCAATCGTCCACTCTTGCAAAGATCATCTCATAAACAGGACTGGTATGGTCAGGGTTCCTTCAATTAATCCAAAAAAAGTGTGTACCTCATGTTCCGAGGTAAAAGGTACACTTGTACGTAGATTTTGTTTCTATGGAAAGAATTTTTTACAAAATCTAGTCTCCGAAGCATCTATAGATCAAAGCTTTCATTTCTAAGACCTTCAACAATACTTTATCGTCTTCCTCACGGGATCACAGTGCTCTTGTGATTTGTTTTTGAATACCACAATGTTCCACAGCCCTCTTTCAACGGTCAACATTAAAAATAAAACTTTCTTTTAGATAATAAATACATAACTCAGCTGAGAGAATCCAGATTGAATTACTGATTCGAATTTATTGTACACTTTCTAAACAAGCTCGGTTTTTAGTTTATCGGTCAATGGTTGGCCTTGTCGCACTAACGAACTGAGGAACCACAAAACGACTGATAAGCCACCAGCGCCAAAGGAACCAAGAAAGCTAGCAGCGACCGCTTCGAAACTTATCAGTTGCGAAAAATTGCTCTAAATGTAAAGAGTGCGTGAATTTGATTTGTTACGAGCAAGATTATGGTGTCGGTCAATTTCCTTCGCAAAGGGCTTCGATTTTCTTGGCTATTAATAGTTTTATTTACATCCGATTGTGTATTAGGACGTCCACCGGGAGAGCGTTTGCCAGGTATCGAAGTCCCGCCACCGGCAATAGTAAGGTTCTACAACGAGAATGAAAGGAAAATTTTTGAGAAGAATTGTTTCAGATAAATTTTATGAGAAGATTTGGATACTTGGAGTCGAATCCAAGTGACTCGGAAGCCCTCTACCATGAGGAAGCTATCATAGGGGCTATCAAAAACGTACAAAAATATGGGGCACTTAATCAGACCGGAAAACTGGATAAGCCGACACTGAAAGTAAGTATTATGTACTTTCCTTTAGGTTGAAGCAAACAAAAAATTAGTTTTTGTTTCTATTTGAAGTTGCTATCTACACCTCGATGTGGGGTGCCGGATATGGAGTCTGTGGCTTCCGCCGGCAGTCGAACTAAACGCTACATTCTTGGGGCGAGGTCCTGGCAGAAACGAAACATCAAATATTAGTAAGTGACGCTTAAAGTGTTTCATTGAAAATCATCTTTTAAGACGCTTCTCACAAGCATAGCCAATTGGTCCTCAAAAATCGAAAGAGAACAGATAGAGCGCGACATGGAAAGGGCATTTGATATGTGGTCACGCTACAATCGATTGAAGTTCGAACGTGTTAACGATACATCAGCGGATATTATAGTCGGATTTGGGAGTCAATATCACGGAGATAAGTATGAACGATTGCATGTAATCTGAGGGGTTGTTCTTATTTGTTGCACAAACAGCTATCCTTTTGATGGTGCTGGAAATATTCTGGCCCATGCCTTCTATCCATATGAAATGGGCTAGTATGGAGGCGATGTCCACTTTGACGAGGACGAAAACTGGAAGGAAAACTCAACTGATCTTTCCGATGGAGTAGACTTCTATTCAGTCGCCCTACATGAGCTGGGACATAGTCTAGGATTGGCACACTCTCCAGTCTATACATCCATTATGTTCGCCTACTACAAGGGTCCCGGACAGAATGTTTTGGATTACGATGACATACTGGCGATGTATGAGCTCTATGGTAGGCTTGTACTCCTGTAATGATAAGTTTAATTGGAACGACTTTATACAGTTCAGAAGAGGCTACAAGGTGATGATGATAGCGAAGTGGAAGATCATAGAACTAGGGTTACCACAGAAGCTGTGCCCTCAACTGTCAAGTATGAAGATGTCACCGAGGCTTCAGGTGAACAGGGAACTACGAATGCGGATGTACTCTTCACGTACCAAGGGGACTACGAAACAGTAAGCGATCATAAGGTAATGTCCTGAAGGATTGGTGTAATAATATTAAAAACTGAATTTCTACAGAGAAGATATGCAACAGCTGGATCAACCATCCCTTGGGAGAGTAAAGACGGTATAACGAGAACTCCAAGTAGGAAGCGTCCCCCTTTTCCTGCAATGAATATCTGCCAAGGTCATTTCGATGCAGTGTCTTTGATAAGAGGTGAAATATATATATTTAAGGGAAGATACGTATGGAAACTGACTGATAGGTACACAATCGCAAATGGATACCCAAAGGGAGTCCACGGAATGCTACCTTTCTTGCCGGAACATATCCAGCGAATTGACGCGGTCTATGAGCGTTACGATGGAGCAGCGATATTTTTCACAGGTTTGTATTGGTTATAGCGTAGTCTACGGGTTAATAGTGAGGACGGTTATGTCACGTCCGTCCGTCTAGCTAGTTGTGGGGCTAAAATTTCGAGGTATGTGGATGAAATCTCTTGTCCGGGCAAGCAGAAGCAGTAAAAATGTACAATTTTTTGAAGAAAGACGACCAAATATTTAGATACTCAAATTGTTCACTATTCACCCAGCCATCATAGTTTCGAAGTTAGCTTTAAAATTCAACAATTAAATGCAAAAAGTGGCCACGCCAACTTCATTTAGTTTGTTGAATGTTTTCATATGTTTCTAGGGGTCTCGATTCGTCCAGGACTGTATAAGAGCTACTGCCCTCCAATCAATCCCTCAAAGTAAGCACTTAACGAGCTCTACACCTTGTTTCAAATTACTATTCAAGTAGAGTGCGGTGAAAGTTCCTCGAATATGCGTAAGAAGCCTAGTAAATACGACAGGAACATATTTAAGAGTACTTATGTGTCCAACGGTACGTGTTTGATACGTTCATTGTTATAACTCTATCGAATCAAAAAGGTAATGCAATTGAATTCCCCAAAGAATAAAACGACAGTTGTAGGAGCCCAATCAGGATTTATTTTTCCTAAGTTACTACACTAAACAGTTGGTTTAAATAAATTTTCTTACCACTAACAGATAATTTGTACTGGGTTTACGATGGCACACAACTTTTGGAAAACAGCCCCAAGAATCTAACGACCCTCATTGGAACTACTACCAATACGACCAAAATAGATGCTGCAATGATGTGGCGTAGGTAATCAGCACAAGAAATCGTTCTGCATAATCAGCATCTTACATATTTTAGCTAAAAATAACTTGACTTACCTTTTCGCTGACACACAATTCTGGAGGATTAACGATAGACATCTTATTCTCGACGATAACTACCCAAAACCAATGCGCCGCTGGGTGGGTATCCCATATCACATCAATGCAGCTGCCACGCTCTCAAATGGTACCCGTCCACTCATGCACAAATGCATATTTACTTATGTACATGTTTTTTTGATTCAGGAAAGACGTACTTCTTTAAGGACAACCTGTATTGGCTGTACAATAACAAGTTTGTGCGACCGGAGCGCGGCTATCCTAGAAGAGCTTCTACAGCATGGCTGCGGTGTCCATTAACAGAAAGAACAAAGCTCAGGAACACAAACACCACGGTGTCATTTATTTAGATTTTAGTTTTGGTTTAACCTTTACATATGTAATCCGCTGACTCATGTACAAGACGTAGTAACTAATGTATATGTACAAAACTCCCACACTGCAGTAAAGACTTGTAAGCAGTAGAGGAAGGAATGGTAGTTTATCATTTAATTCCAACGCGTAGCTGATGAAATGCTCATACATCGCCAACAGCAAAAAGCCGGTGAAGTAGAAGACCTCATACCATTTAAAAGTCAATGCCTTGTGTAAACACTTAAGCATGCAGTAGAGGGTCAATATGTATGCAAAATATAACGAGTACTTGATCAGTACGATCTCCTTCGGGAACAGTAGAGGCAGTAGGGAAAAGTAACCCACGACACTTAACATAAAGGCATACCTCGCGTCCTGGACGTTTGTCAAGCTAAGAAGACTGCGAGATAATTTGTTAGTAAAATTTCCATAACGAAAATAATGACTCTCACCTGAATGGTATTAGCGCCATAAGAATAGCCTTCTCATGCACATGCCAGCCGAACATGAATGCGGTACACGAACAAAGCACAACTGCTTGAAGGAATGACCGCATGCTTTCTCTACAAGGATTTCACTTATAAATTGATAGTCGATACGGAGGTTTTATCTTACCGCTTCTCGGTTAAGCATAGCAGCCTTACGATACAGGGAAGCATAAAAATACCAGTCAAAGCAAATGTTCCCAGTGGATAAACTTTTGGCAAAAATACATGAGAGTACTCCTGTACAAGCCCGCTGGTGTTTGAGGCACCTCGTCTTGGGATTTTCAATATCAATTCTGCAATTTTGTCCAAGAAATTATACAACGCCCAAAAATTTGGTGCCCAGTAGGCATGAGTGAGTCCCCTTTTGAATGGAAACAATCTGGAAAGAACCTGTCGAACAATTAACGACACGTACCGAGGAACACACAAGTTACCTGCGGAAGCTGATCGTAGAACGGCCCAAATGACAATGCAAAGCAACTAAGCCCCACCAAAAGCAAACTTACAAAATTCCGGATCGGGTGCTTACTTTGCATGCAGTAAAATTTCAAGTAGAATGTCCCGAAAGCAGGTGCCAGGTACAGAAAAATATGTTTCAAATTCAACAACGAGGCAAACAGCAGACATGACAATAAATATTTCTCATCCAAAAGATACCCTATGCCGAGAAGGAGAATTCCAAACAGAAAGCCATTGTACTGAAAATGTATGTGGTCCACAAAGATAAGTCCGACATTGCAGAGGAAGATGAAACTCGCTGCTAACGTCTCAAATCGATTTTTTATATTCAAAGAGGATAGGCACCTAGGTAAAGAGAAAACCACATAGATTGCATCTGCATTTAGAATAGAAAAGTGAATTCCTACTTTTTCACACCAAGTGCAAACACAACATCGGTTACTATAACTGACAGCCGCTGGAAAAGTATCGTGGCATTTGATTCATAGTTCAAATTCTGCACGTTCAGCATTTTTGGATCGAAATACTTTGCCCATTGGGACAGAAACCATTCGAAGGAGGCGAAGAACGGCGGATAGTCCAGTGTCCACTCACTGGTATTGTCAAAGTACCACTTCGATATGGGTAGGGAATGTGTAATCGCCATCCAATTGCGGTGCACTTCGAAGTCAGTTGACCGGCTGAAATAATGGGGGTTTTATTAAATTGCCATGTTTAACGAGAAATAAACATACTACGACTGAATCAAAAGCAATTTAATGCCGGTGGCAAACAAAAACATTAACCAAAACATAATTTTAATTTAAAATTGTTTAAAAAATGAAAATAAAAATTAAACTAAAGTTTTTCATGACGTGTGACAGTTGGGAATTTTCGGACTAGCACTGCCAACTTGAACCAATTCCGAAAGAACAAGGGCAGTGGTATTTGCTTTGGGTAACTCTTAACTTGGCCACTATCGCGATACTTATTCCGTAACCTGCCAGATGGATTATGAGTGCAGGAATTTATTAAAGAAATTCAGTCGTGGTTTTTCCAATAGGTGAAGTACCGTCCCAGAACTATACATTTATGACCATTGTCATTCGGCTCTATATAGAGTTACATAATACCGAATTTCGAATTCATTCTTTGAGAAGTAAGTTGAAGTGTGTCTGGCTTAACAAATGTAAAAATTTGAAATTAAAGTGAAAACAGACCAGCGGACATATTTAGAATAGTACTCACTGACATGTTCAAGAAAAACACCAGGTATGCCTTAGGCATCCTTGACAGAGAAAACTTATTCACTTATTGTGCGGCGGTTTTGTTGCGAACGCTTTCTAAATTTGCTGTTCGAACACGAACCCAACTCTTTTCGGAGTTGCGTTCGTCAGTAACGCCGTGATTCTAGAACTTGTAGATAGCAATTTATGCGAAATAAAGGATATATTGGTATGCCGTCGGCCCTAAATCAATAGATTCGCAAGTGTTGATAGATTAAGACCGACCTAGAGGAGAAAATCCTTAAAGTACCTACCTTGAGCAATATTAAAGGATAAAGGCCATGAAGAAAATAAAGGCATAGAATATGTGTAAAATACCCTCTTAGCCACCCGTTACGAATTCCAAAAACTCCTCAAATAAGTAAAGTATTTCATAAAAAACAAATATCGCATTCGAATTAATGCCCTATCCTCATTGTCATGACATTTAATCGCACGTACCACAAATTTTCCACCTGGCACTACCGCATTTGACAGCTGCTGTCATTCGGAGTGGCTGTAAATGGACGCCAAATCAGCCAATCATGATCAATGGCGGACAGCAAAGGTTTTCTATTGGAGATTGCAGCACGACAGCCAATACGGTTATTGGTCTCTGGTCGATTTTTGTTGATCATCGTCTCTCATTGGGCAACCAAATAGAAAACATCCAAATCAGCACGTGCACTTTATTGTTTTGATGCACAATAAACCAAAGTAAATGCAACAAATTTCACGCTAAACTACAGAGTATAATTCACATGAATCCACCAAATCCGCGTCGTGCATTGTCTTGTAGTGAAAATCCCACAGAATGTCACCATCAAGGTGCAAATAACTCAACAATACAGTAGTTTACCGTATAAATTTAAAAAGGAGTGCTTTTTTCAAACACAAATCCTTCAACAGGCCGCCCTAAATAAATGTAAGTTGTAAGTTCCGGTTGTGATTATGAAATTCCCTTGTTCTACTCACTGGCTTGTGTTTCTTTTTTTTGTAGGAAATGGAGAACTCAATCACAGTTACACCAATAAAAGTCGAAGTACCTGAATCTGTAGAACCTTCAGTCTCGTCGTCCAGTACTGAACGTCATAGAAGTCACAAGGTGAGTCAGCGAAAGAAACCACCAACCATTGATACGTTTTGGCCGAACGTGTTGGAGGAAGTCAAAAGTATACAACAAGTAGACGCTAAGCATCAAGCACTGCCTTTAGCTCGAATCAAGAAGATAATGAAATTGGACGAGAACACACGGATGATTGCTGCCGAAGCGCCTTTGCTATTCGCCAAGGCATGCGAGTATTTCATTCAAGAGTTGACACTACGTGCTTGGGTGCACACTGAGGAGAGCAAAAGGCGCACACTCCAACGCAGCGATATAGCACAGGCGATTTCTATCTGTGACCAGTTTGACTTTCTCATTGATATTGTCCCAAGAGAGGAAATAAAACCGGCATCGGCTCCGGTGAAAAAGGAAACTGAGTCAGCTAAGCAACACTCCACCCAAACTGCGACAAATACTGTCACTGTGTCTACAAATAACGTTCAATCACCGGCTCCGGAGCAGCCAATGCAGTATTATATTCAGCTTGGCGGGCAGCAACAACAACCACAACAGACAGCAACACACATGCAAACTGCGAATCTAACACCAAATGGAATAATTAGTAATCAGCAGCTTCCGCAATCTCTGCAAGGGATCAATATAGTCACTGCACCTCAGAACATTCTGCTGACTACAGGGAACGCTGGCCAACAGCAAACCGCCGCTACCATGGTCAATAGTTTACAAAATCCGCAACAGCAAATTCAACTTATACAGCAAGTGGTCACACCAAATGGAGAAATCACCAATGTCCCGGTATGTGTAGTGTAGTGTGTGAGCTCTGTGCTCATTGCATCTGATTAGCTTGATACACAGGTACTTGTGGTGGAAACTTGGATACGAGTGAAGAGTTAATTAACCACCCAAGCACTTCATTGATGCTTGTAGTGACGATTAAATCTTTCTATTTCTCATGTCTGTGGTACTCAGCCCTACCATGGTATCCGACTGGCACCGAATTTTCATAATTAATCGACCAATATGGGCTTAAAACTAAAAAGTGCTTGACTCTGTTCGTTGTTGGAGTATTTTCTTCTGTGGGTTAGGTAATCGCAGTAATACGTCTGTTCCCTTATCTGAAAATTTGTAAGACTTTTTATGAAATCTAGTTCAACGCCGTTTCCTTGCTAAAACCAATTCCGAGTGTGAGTACACGAGAGAGTAAAATCAGTGGCAAAACTTACAAATTCTTACTGAACAAAATTTTGGAAAACACGTAATTGGTGAACGATCCGTCAAAAGCACTATGCAATCAACTGACACTTTAGTTCAGAAGTGTCTTTTTCTACCGGTTTGGAGCAATTGACTTGCAATAGTGACCCATTCTTTTTATTACCAGTTGTCGTCTAAAATATTAGTTTATTTGTTCCTTAAAAGTGGTAGCACTTACCTTCAAAAAATCAAGCAAAGTAGATTGCCTTCGTGCCAGGAAAAACGACTGCAAATCCCGTCAGTGTACCATTTTAACGCATGCACGCACTTTTTCGAGCATATAACTTCGTTTGCTGTTATAAATTCAAATTAACGTACACCACATAGACGGGATTTTGTATCAGTCAAAGTATGATTAAGAACATCCACCAAGCCAAGCACCTAGTCCAGTCGACAACATTTACAAAGGTTAGGTTAGGTTAATGGGTAGGCGAGTAGACAAATATCACATCGCCACACTCAGGTCAGTACAGACCCATTGTGATACCCATACGGGAAAGATGTCCACTGGTAAACCCTAGTCTTACAAATTTGTTTCAGGATGTCATTGATTGGTCTACTGGATAATTCTTCAAGATCACAGAAGAAGTGTCGCCCGAGAAATTTAGATCTAAGGTGGATAAGCCCAGGGCAATGACAGAGAAAGTGGGTTGTATCCTCATTGGCTTAGTCATCTCCACATTCCCCGACATATGTATATCTTCATCCGTGACTCCTATCAGGGCAGAAAGGGATTTCCTGTCCTTTTGCATAATTCACCAGTCCTTTTCTTGTCAAAGTAAGGCCATAAGATTCTTGTAAACACACAGCTGTTTAGGGAGGACAATCTACTATTGGCCTCTCTGCTGGCCTTGACCCCTGCCTCTTGCTTTGGTGCGCAAGGCGGAACGAACACCGAGGTGTCTACATGTTGTGATATTGATTCTGAACCTCTTCTTGCCAGTTCGTCTGCGTTCTCGTTTCCTGGTATTCCTTCCTGTCGAGAGAGCAACCTTGTGCTCTTTACGACAGCATTTTACAAGCTTGCATTTTATTTTTATAGCTGTAATCGCTTTTATTGCCGCATGGCTGTCGATGGAAAAGGTGATACCTTCCCCTGGAATTACCTTCAACGCAGTCTCACGGGCAGCTATTGTCACTGCTAGGACCTCCGCTTAGAAAACACTGGTATGGATATACCCTGCGGTTCAGACAATATGCCTGACCCTACGCCTACATCCATCTTTGATCCATCTGTGAAGATAGAGATGGTATGTGTGTTGGCAGGCCTTTCCATTCCATTCCGTCTTTCCATTTTTCTTTGCTCGGAAACGAGCTTGTAAATGGTTTATTGAAGTCTAGGTATGAACCTTTCCTACATATTTCTCCAGGATCATGGAATGACCCGTTACATTGTGTCTCCAACTATCTGACTGACTTATTCTTAGGGCATTCACTGCCCTCATTGAACAAAAATGTTCAGCGTTAAACCTTCACATAAATATATTCGCCACCCTTTACAAAAGAACATGATTTCCTAGTTTTTCTTAGATTTTCATGAAAATTCGTTGCTTTGGGAGCTTACGCTAACAGACCTATTAACAGTTTGTTGAATTTTGATGGCTTCGCTAGGTATCCACTGTGAATTTCAAGGAGGGAAAAATAGAGCTTGGTAGAGCATTCCACATTCGTGTTGTACGGTTTAGGAAATCATCTCTATACTTGACGGTACGTCCGAAGATATGCTTGAGGGTATACTGATGAGCATTCAAAGAGTGACTGGTATTGCGAGAAACGATAAAATAGGGAAAGGCATGAGACATTTCTGCGGTGTTGGAGTGAGTCAATCAACTCCGCTATGCTTCTGTTCCCTATTAGTTTTAACGCGTGATTTTGGATTCTGTCCAGCAGGTGCAAAGAGGTTTTAGGAGCCTGACCTGACCAGACATGATAATTATACTCGAGCTTGGGGCGGATGTATACGCCTTATACATTGTAGCCAGATCAGAGGTGGTGAAGAACTTCTTGCATCGTTTGAGGAATCCTAGACATGAATGTATTGAATACGAATTCCTCTTAGGTACTCAAACACTCTAAATTATATGTATATACAGTCACTCAAAGTCGGATAAACCCATAACAGAAGAGTGGCCGAATATGGAGCCAACCTTCTGGAAAAATCTGGACCAAAGTATACCAACACGCCTCAAGACCGTAATAATAAAGAATGCTAACTCAACGAAGCATGAAAACTGAGTTAGAAACCAACTTAAGGCAATAAATGGGTTTGTCCGACTTTGGGCGTGACTGTGTAAAGAGAATGGTGCTTACGATATTGTATTAGGCAACAATAGCTTGGTCATATTCCATTTGTTTTCCTCCAAATTGATACTTAGACTTAGAGAGATTCGACTGTTTCGCGTTACTTATTACATATTTCTCTAGCATTAAGAAGAATACACTAAAGTTAATGTTATAATCCGTTTCCATTTGTTTTAGATTACAATAAATGCACATCAATTGAATCTACTGCGCATGCAAATGCAGAATAATCAGGCGGCGAATGCAATTCAAACCCAACAAGTGCTTATACCCACGATTCCCACCCAACAGCAGGCACAACTAGTGCATATAGGCGGTGGAAATGCAAATGTCATACAGAATCCAGCAACTGGAAATATCTTTCTCAGCACCGGACACGGTAACTCGATAGTGTCGACTGACCGGAATCTTGGAAGCACCTTTCGACCCAATTGTTGATTTCAATACTAAATAACGTGTGATTTTGCAAACAAAATGTTTCTTCTTACACATCCACACATAAAAAAGGAAAAAAAAAAACACAGAAATTACTATTAGAAGTGTAAGTCTTGAATGGAATTCGAATTTTGCTTTTTACTTCTTGTAAATTCAATGCAAGCGACGCCTGACGTCACTGTGTGCACACCCCCCCGTAATCTATAAGAGTCTATATAAGTAAAATATAATTTTATTAACTTGTGCATCCAAACTAAAAATCTAAAGTTGCAAACAGCCCCTTGCCAAAAGGCTCTTGTACATTAGTTTTATATATATACGTATGTAAGTATATTTTATTTTTATTTTTTTTGTTGTTTGATGTAATTAATAATGAAATGTGAATATAACTAGATAAATAAATATTATTAAATGTATTTAAACAAAAGGAAAACTGTTCTATTTGGCAAGGGATCACACTCTGTGAGAATTATAAGTATTGTCATTAGTACAGAAATTTATTTAATAAAATATGTATAAAATAATAAATAAGGAGTTATTTTTACTTGAAATGAATTGTGTAATGCTTTGAACGAATGCAATACTGCCTCAATGGAAATAGAACATATTTATGTATTCCTACAGGTCTTAACTATCGACCAAATCTTCACACTAAGGCAGATCTTGGAGAAAACGCAAGAAGTCCAAGTCGATACCCACCATCTTTTTATCGACTTTAAGGCAGCATATGACAGCATCTATAGAGACGAGCTATACGGAGCCATGTTTAGTTTTGGCATTATTGCCAAACTCGTCAGATTGTGCAGAATGACGATGGAGAATTATCGCTGCTCCATCAAGGTCGGTAACGATCTCACCGAGACCTTTGATGTCAAAAAAGGATTTAGACAAGGTGACGCGCTGTAATGTGATTTTTTCAGTAGAGGAAGACCTCGCCTTAGGTTGCGCGCACAAGTAGAAGGTGAGTTTTGAGTTTTTACATATGGCTAAGTTCGTTGTATGTGCGTGGCTGCGACTTTATTCTTTTTCTGCCTCTAATTTCGTCTTTCTACTTCTGAATTCTCTCTGAACTCCGTCTTTATTCTTGAAAATCCTACTCCTTATATACTATCTTTTAGTTTCAGGTCATCTCTTCTATTCACACATTCTTTATTGATAGCCTAGGTAATTTTGGGTGCACTGGGTTAATGTGTCATCCATATATTATCAAAGTGTTTCAGTGTTTACCCATCTTTAGTATGTCTAGTATGTCATCGGCATTCTTCCCTAGAAATTTGTGCTGCATCTTCAGTTTGAAATTTTAATGTATGTCATACATTTATTTGTCATGTCATGCTATTGTTTTGGTGTCGCTTTGTCGGTATTTTATTGCATGCGGCGGAGTGTACCTTTAGCGAGGATAAAGTGTGCTGACATTGACTTTTCTGAAATATGAGAGTATGATCGGTAGGCGAGTGCCATTTGGCGAAGAGATGAAAATGACTTGAATGAATTGAAAATTGAATGAGAGGTCTGATCTTATTATTTAGTCCCTAATTTGCGGGCACTACATTAGCTAATTTGCAACATCGTTTTTCCTAAAAAGTGGTTAAACCTCTGAAGGACTATGTACTGGACTACATTTGCTGTTGATTTCAAGCTTAAGAAATAATTCAAGAATTTTTATCCATTCAACGACCCCGTATTATAATATAACCCACATGCGGCACATGTAAACCTAGAAGCAAATACAAGCTTCGTGGTTAAAGAAATATGTAGAATAATGCATTTCGGGCCTGTAGTAGAGTTGACTATGCTCATATAAGTCCAAAGCAGCCTGCGTACTCGCACGTATCATGGCATGTGTTCCGGAAAAGTCATGACACAAGCATTGTATCCGTTTTCATACAGAAATTCTTTAACTTTGGAGAATGATAAGAGTGTCGGAACGGATAGATACAAATTTCGTTCCGATCGGATAGGGTTGACTGTCAGGTCGAACGTTTTTAATCTTGATTGGTAGGATTTTAGGATATGATTTTTTAATAGAGTCACAAATTGCATTCTTTCAATTAACTTGTTTAAGGTTTCATATGCCAGTAATTCAAAGATAATTTGTAAAAGTGTCCAAAAATGGGGTTTTGATTTTCGACAGGTTGCTCGTTCTTTTCTGTCGTGTTCTTCCCAATTAGAGCTCTTCAGAGTAAAGTAATCCTTACAAAATGTTGAGGAATGTTTGCGAGCAGTCTTTTAATGGAGCCAAGAGTTCCGTAATTAAACGACGTCCTGATGGAAGATCGCCCATCAAAATGTTTCTTCAATATACCATTGATTTTGATCAAATCTCCAAGTACTTCATAACAAAACAATTCCACACCAAAACCGCCTTCATGCTTCAGAGCTGGAACCAAATATTCTTGAGCTATCCTCTTTTGATCCGATTGACAGGGCAAAAACTCTCTTATTTGACCCAAAGACTTGAAATTTGAATTCATCGCTAGACAGAACTTTCTTCCATATTGCAATGATCAATTTTTAAGATATTGTAGAGGGGTTTTCGATCACCAATTTAACATTTCAGTCCCTCGCAACTTTTTAGGAAGATTAGGTAGGATTCAACATGGATTTCTGATTCACCTCAAACTTTTTAGGATGGAAAGCCCAATAAAGTGATGTTATCTGCGAGATTTCACAAAAAAATATATTTTACTACATACATACATAGATGCAAGTAAAACCATTAATCGTAGTCAGTCTCTTTAACTCTATACGGACTCCACTTGTAGTGGAAATCTTGATTTTCCATATACACCCTTATTTACATATGTAGGTACATACTTTGCTTCGCCTTCCGTTGGAATTTCTTTGGACCCCAAAATGACATTCATATTCATATAGCATCCTAATAGCCGATACCGCCCCACTGTTCCCTTTAAATTCTGATTCACGACACTGCTGTTGGGATGCAGATGCAGCTACTGCTTGAGTTCCACAATGATTAGTTTCCTTTTCAAAATTTCACAACAAAAACAATTTTACAAAAGTTTACATCTCCCTCTATTTTAGGATTGGTTTTAGTGTATGGCTATGTCTAGGTTGTTGATTTAAGTCCCAATCTTAACAGCTTTTTGAGTATCACTGTTAAAACAACACTGCGTCCCCAATTTAACTGAACACCCAAGTACATATGTATGTATGCATTCCAATAAAATCCAGTACAGAACCCACTAAGTACGTAACCTCTCAGCCTAGTTTTCAAAGTAATAAAGTCTAAAACCACGAAGTAATGAAACCCAATACCACCTGAATCTTAAGCCACACCAGTTCCAGCTTCTTCATGTTTCCCATTGCCAGTTTCTAGGAAAGGGGTATATAAATAGAATCCTATTTGTAAGTTAATATCGAAAACGCTTGCCCGCTTTGTGTCTTCACATTTTAGACTTTACTTGAGCCCAGGTACCTACAACAATAAAAAAGTTTTTGCATTTCATCTAAATTAATTTTGCAAATTTTAATATTTGTCGTTAAATGTGATGACTGAACGTCTCATATGGATATACAGTGGACGCTCGATATAGTGAACGAGCAATATTTTATACAGGCTATTCTAAATAGTGAACAAAACAAATCTCGCTACAATGAACCTAGCATGGGACATGTGTCAACACGGAAGGCACTGTCTTCAATAAATCTGTCGAGCTACTGGGATACGCAGACGACATCAACATCATCGGTCGCTCCCAGCACGCCGTTATAGAAGCTTTCACGTCAATTGCAGAAGAGGCGAAACGAGTGAATGATGACAAAACAAAGAAGCATCGGTCCACCGTCTAGGACAAAACGTCACTGTTGGCAACAGTGACTTTGAGGTAGTTAAGGAGTTTACCTACCTCGGAGTAAATATCAACTCCACGAACGACACCCTAGTGGAGACTCGACGAAGATTTAACCTAGAAAACCGCTGCAACTTCGGTTTGCCAAAACAAATGGGTTCAAAACTCGTATCTCGGAAGACGAAACATTGATCCTGCCAGTTCTGCTATATGAAGCCGAGTGCTGGACGATAAGCAGGAAAGCAGAGCACATTTTGGGCACTTTTTCGCCAAATTTTCGGTCCCGTATGCGAGGACGGCGAATGGAGAAGATATAGTCCAAAAAGCCAAAATACGTCTACTACACTGGCTCAGCCACACCGAGCGAAAGGACAATAATGCTCCAGCAAAGAGGATCTTCGACTCACAACCCCCAAGTTCGAGACGAAAAGGAAGACCGAACCTCTGTTTTAAAGAGCAAGCTATCGCGAATGCTAGAGCGCTTGGTCTGGACAACTGGAAGCAGCGTGCCCGGAATCGAAGGAAATGGAAGGCTACCGTGTCTCAGGCAGGGACTCTTCAGTAAGTAAGTAAGTCATGGCGAACTGCTGGAAGAAGTTCCTTTCGTTTAAAGAATACCCTAAAGACGATTTTGACGATGAAGATGAAATACCTCTTAGTATTCTTCGCAACAATTTATCGTCTAATGCTATCGCAGGGGCCACGGATGAAGTAATAAATCTTCTGAACAATGTAACAGCACACACGGCAACCGATTTAAGTAATTGGAACGAAGATCGGGTATCTTCAGATATTCAACCAGATGTGGATCATCCGATTTGTTCAGTGTCTTCTAGAGATGCTGCTCAATTATTTGAGAAAGCACTTCAATGGGCAACTAGCAAAAAAGCGGATTACACGGATGTTTTGGTCCTTAAAAGGTTACAAGAAAAGGCGATATTGATTGACATAAATTCAAAGAAAAAGCAAACGAGGATGACTAACTATTTTAGCACAGCTTAAGTTTGTTGTTGTTTGTTTACGGATGAGTTGTTTTTGTTAAATATTGGCTTGTGTTTTAGTAATTTCAAAGAATAATCGTAATTATATTCTATTTTTGATGTAAAAAAATGCACATTTTAATGAAATTTGCGTCAAGGAGTTCACGTTCGTTACAATGAACAATCTCGCTCCAATAAACAGGCCTGGTTTTCATTAGTTCACTATATCGAGCGTCTACTGTAATACAATATTCTCGCGATGCATTATAAAATCTCTATGAAAAATGTACCTCAGTGCTTAGTAGGTTGGGAAACATTTAAAGATTAACCCTGTTGCGTTACCCCTCCGATTATATTAAATGCTCCGAAAGAGCACTCCAATTTCGATAGTACAACGTAAAGGAAAAAAAAAAACATCTCCTTAAATGAATGAACAATTACAATATAATATATTTTTTTTTTTTCGAAACATTCGTATTTCATTTTTATAACATTTAAAAAAAAATAAATTTATAACCTTTTTTTCTTTTTAATAATTTTCATTCTAAGACACAACTTATAATATTATATTAGTTTCCTTTTTTTGCTTTTTAATTTCTTCATATTCTTTTAGTTACTTGCATTTTTAGTTTGGTTACAGGAATTCTTTCGTGGAACACCGTAAAATACATATCAATGCAAAGGTTTTTTGTTTGTTTTCTTTTTTTTTTCTAAATAATAATATAATATTAATTAACAGTGGAAATCGACAAGCAACAACAATAGCTAAAATCAAAGGGGAATACACGTAAGAGATGAAAAGGGGGACTGTGAAATAAAACAAGTAAAAGAAAAAAATAAAAGAGACTTCATAGCGTTTAGAGAATACGACGAAAAGTATAAGTATTTTGTTTTGTTGTTTTTTTTTTTTTTTTGACGAAGGGCGGCAGTAAACATTTTCTTTTCATTATACATAATAACACAATACAATAACTGAAAAAAGGCACATTTTGAAACACACGACTTTTGTGCAGTGTCTGGTCTTTGCTATACAACATTAGAGGACTGAGGAAAATTTGGAAGAAATTATTCATAAGTCAATGATGCTCTTCTTAGCTACTGTTGTTTTTTTTTTTTTTTCTTTAATTTTGTGATGTTTCCGATTATAGTCTTGTTCGACGCTTAATTTTCTTTTATTATTATTATTCATACATACATTTGTATTTGTATATACTATATATATTTTTATTTAGTTTCTGTTTTTCCGCTAGCTACAAATATGCGACGATTATATACGATTTTACTTTTTTTTGTCTCCGTTTTTCTTCTATTTCTATGGGTTTTCATGTATTAAAGGAAAAAAAGTTATAAAAAAAGCACGCTGTGAAACAAAATAGATGCGGCTTTTGCTAATCATTATCATTTTCCTCGATTCATTATTTATACAATGAGAGTTTGTGTTGATACTGGAATATACATGGATATATATATATTTTCTTCGCGTTATTTCTATTCCTAGTTATTTTCTTACATAGGTAGATCAAGTATATATATATATATATATATAGCATTCCTCATTTAAATATATAGATTTTTTTTTCTGTATTGTTTAATGTATAAATATAAGTAACTACCATTTTCAATTTTTCTACTACTTCAACGCCTTTTTTTTTGTTTTGTTTTTTCTTTATTTTATAGTAACAATACGCGCGATTGCGATGACACCGCCAATGTAAAAGAAAATAAAAATAAAGAAACAAAATTAATTACAAACATAGAGTTTTAATGTTCACTACAATTTAATAGACAAATAAATATTCTTAAAAAGAATAAATCAACTAAAAGTACACTTTACAAATTAAATTAGGAAAAGCCAAAAAAAAAAAAATAGTTATTTAAACAAAAACTAAAATGTAATACTTAAAAACGAAAATAATAAGTCGGGAAGAGAGAGAGAAAGAAATAAAGTATGGGAGAGAATATCTAAAAAATAAAAAAATATATTTGTAAAGCACAATGTCACTTAGCCCACAAAAAAGTTATACATTAACTCTAATGTTAATGTTGTTTGTTTTTGTTTAATTTTCCTTTTAGTTTTATTGCAAAAAATATATGTTTATATTTAACAGTTTATAACGAATATGATATAGAATCAGGTTTAGTTGTTTTTATTATAAGATTTTGTTCAGTTGTTAAATAACTAAGATTCGAATTCACTTCTCTGCGTGTGGTGTGTGTATATAACTACATTATATGAATGTTTGTTCTTGTTTTCTTTTATGTATGTTTTTATGTATGAATGTATGTATGTCACAACATTTCGCTGCACTTTTTTGTTTGTTTATATTTAAATTGCTAGTTTCGCTCTCTCTTGCATGGTTGTAAAGAATAAAACTATAGTAAAGTACAATTACTATTAAAATAATAATAATAATAATAAGACGATCATAATCATAATAATAACGATAAAGATAAAAGTTAGTTATTTTAATGTAAAATTAATTTCAAACAAATCAGTGATGCTGATTTGCTGATCTCGAGACTGGTCGAACACGTACTCGAGGCGGCAGTGTCCATGTCGTTGTGGCTGTTGGTCATAGAGATTCCTTCGATGGTACCCATATAGTTGGGCCGGATTGTGCCCAGATTGTTTGCTTCACTTTACTATAGATCTCCTCTATGGTGTCGCCTTGAACAACGCCTGCAAAATGTTTGAAAATGAAATATTTTTTTTATAGTATACAGCAATAAGTAAATTTCTGTTTTAAAACTATTGATGTTATTGAGAAGAAGAGCCCTGATAGTCATTTTGATTTTCAACTAAAAATGTTTAAGATCCAAATTACAAACATACATATTTGGCGCAAAACATTCAGGGGACCCAGGGCCTAGATTCTAATACTTGCGAGAGGTAGAACCGTGAAAATACGTTTTCGTATTCTTTGGAATCGAACCTGTCGCTTCGTAGTCGAATGCACTAACAATTTGAACGACGGAGCCGATCCAAATTAGTCACAGTTTATAAGAATTTTGAACAATAGCGTCAATGTGGTAGAGAAGGCTATCATAAAAGATTGGTATTATGTGAGGTATGTGACTAATACGATTATTTTCTCCAAGTAAAACGTAAGCTAGTGAGTTTATTGCTACCCAATTGGGAGTCAACAAAACAATAGCTTTGGAAAAGCAGAAGTCTTTTTACAATCTCTGACACAGAATGTATTGATAAAGAGTTTTTCAGTTAAGGTTCTAATTCAATCAGTTTAGAACCAGTTCAAACAAGCTCTAACAAGTGAATTAAGTGAACAAGTGCTCAACGCTATTTCATTTTAGTCCATTCATCCAGTTCAGTAGTTCCTTTAGTTCAGTAGTTGAGCAAGTCAAGGCGTACTCTTTTTTTTTATACTTTGCGCGTACCAAAGGGGTTATAAATACCCTTGATTGACAATCAGGTCACGAGCGGCAAGGAAAAGGGGGAAGAAGAAAAGAGGACGTACCGGTTGACGTTGGCTTTAAATGTTTCAATGTTGTAATAACGAGGGAATACATAGCCTGGGAGATCGTTCCACATTCGTGTTGGGTGGCTTATATGGTTATTGCGCAGAGCTAATAAAGGTTGTTTTTGTTTAACCCATTGGGATGTAAAGGGGCTTTACAAATGTACGTGCCCGAATCGCACGAGACTGAAAATCCTGAAAGAACGAACTATTATAGTTCAACAGACAGATTAAACTGAGCGTTCTCCAAACTGAACTAAAATGGACAAGTCTAGTTGATGACATGCCACACGGCTGGCCAAACAATCAAGCTATTGAAGCCAGGGTTCGGTGGTAGAAATTAACCCAATTTGCCCTGGGTTCAACAATTTGCTTGACTAAACGAGCCAAATCGTTTAATTTGAACTCTCGTCAAGTAAGTCATCCGGTTTTTTTGCTTTGCTTAAGAGACAACATGAAAACCATGAAATGAGAAAATATCGGAGCTTAGTATAAAACTATGGTATCGAGTGCAGGCAGAGTTTTTGGAGGAAGAATTCATCTAAAACATCTCCCTATGTCCGGAGTTCGAAAACTCTCTAAAGCTAATAATAATACAAGCATACTAAGCTAAGTATTATTTAACCATCAAGCAAATCGATCAATGTGAACTCCGCCTCCTTCGCCTTTACTGCATCGACTCTAAAAATCATTAGGAAATAGGCAAGGACAAGGAACTGTTACAGAGCATCAAGTAGCGTTGCCGCATCCTAGTAGTAATACACCAAAATATAATATTCTCAGAGTAAAATATATTTTACTGTTTACCCTTACGACAATGGGACCAGAAGCCAGTTAATGCGGAACGAATATTCTGAATGTAACCAATAAAGGTGCTTAATTTCTAACTAAGCTCATCACTTGGTTTCAATAATTTTCAAATTTTTCTTTCGTTCGCTTCCGAAACGATAATTAATTCTCATTCTTCGTCGTACAAGAAGAATGTACCTTACGAGTTGAACTTAAAAATGAAATTACCTGTGAAGTATTCGCCGAATTCCTGTTCCATCTTAATCGCTCGTTCGTATGTTTTCTTCGCTTGTTCTTCAGTCATTCGCCGATTCATTTCCCTGTAAGAGATATGTATACTCAGAGTCATAAATAGTTCTTTTCAATTAAAATACATTTCCATGAAAGCTTACATCACCGAATCAACAGATTTTGGTTTTATAAAAACGGCTATTGGATATAATTGAGCTACTTGTAATCGTTTAATTGCGTTGCCCGATACGTCTAGAATACAATGTTTGCCTTTTTCGGCCACATCCCTTACACTGGCCACCGACGTTCCATACAAATTATCATTATATTGGCCTGCCTCAATGAATAGGTGATTTTGAATGTCTCGTTCCATTTGTTCTCGAGATGATACAAAGTGATAATCCCTCCCATCTACTTCATAATCACGTTTTGGCCGAGTAGTATCTATTTATTTACAAACAAAAAAAAAAAAAAACAAATATTAATGACATGAAATTCGATAATTTGATGATCAATCAATTACGTGGCACACAAGATCCAAACTTCTCAGGATACTCAGAGATAAGATCATCATTTATGCGATCCTTAAGCGGGCCCAATATAATTACTGGTCTAGTATAGTTTATTGATAGCCTTTGTACAGCTTCATAAGAAAGAACATTCTCCTCGGATGCTGTAAGTGGTTTAATGATTAATATTAATTCTCTTCTCTTTAAATTGTGCATCTTTTAGATTTCTTTTCATTTTTTTTTGTTTAGTTCTACTCAGGCAATTAACTGAATTTAAAATTTCGTGAGCATCTGTATATTATTAGAAAATTTGAGATTCAGTTCGAAAGTAAACTATTCAAACACTATTGACAGTTTTCCAGACAGATACATAAAAATTAAGAATAAATAAATAAAAAGTAACTAAAAAAAAGGTTTAAAATTAAAAGAAGATAGTTTGTTGACTAAGTAAACATTGACTTGATAACAGAATCAAACGAAATAGAAAATTACAAATTAAACATTTATTATTCTTTAGTATTGTACGGGAGAAGCAATGCAATGTGCATTCGCCAATTAACTACTCACTCTGTCCAACATTTCTAGCGCTGCGCAAACGTTTCATTTTAGAGTACAAAAATGCTTAACATATTCATTTTAAAATTATTGTACCATGATACATTATTTTTATTTTTTTTTTTTTGTTGAATGTATTTAAATTAATAAAATCTTAATTAATTGATTCTAGTTTCAAGTGGTTAAAGCTCTATTAGAATATATATATATGTATATTTGAATTTTTGTTTGCATTTTACAAAATAGAACAGAAAATACGAATTAAGTTTTGAAAACAAAGGAAAAGAACATTGACACACATCTAAAGAAGCTCAACTAAGTTTTATTTCGAAAATAAATTAATATTGCAATAAACCTTAAATTACAATTAATAACTAAAAACAATTAGAAACTAAATTATATTGATAAACAAAGGTTAATGTATATACTTCTTATTATTTTATTAAAAGTTAATGTTTCTGTTGATGTCAGTTAAATGCACAATTGTCTCACTTTACCAGGTTATAGTTGTATAGACGGTGGTATGATTTTTTTTTAACTTGTTTTTGTTAGAATTTGATCAATCTTATAACTTACATCAAATTATTAAGCAGAGAAGTGGAGTAGTTCCTTTTATTGGTATACGAGTGACAAATTTGTGTTCCCATTCGTATACACATTTTTATCTCGAGGGTGAATGCTAAGCTATTGAGCAAAAAATATCGATTCGTATTTGCATTTTACAATAAAGAAAAAGTTAAGAATAAGAAACTCAATATTAGTACTTGGGTTAGGTATAGCAAATGGAAAAGCTGCTTTCCGATGTCAACACATTGAAAGACATATTATTCCTGGCCGAATTTCCAAGTTCGATTTGTCTTCTTAAATTTGGAAATCCATATGTATTTGCCTAAAACATAAGCCACATATATCACTATTCTTTAAGATTCATTTAGGATTCTGCGAATTAATCGTAATGCGAAAACGATTAACAAACATTGAGTTCATGAAGGGTGGGCCATCTGCCTCATTCAACATTTTACAAACTATTTTGCTTTATTGAAGATTGTACGCGAGTATTTCATTTAATTTACAGCCGCTGATGACTTAGCAGCAGGCAATCATGGTAACCACACTTCGCAACATATTTTTGGTTGTTCCGACCTTTATTTCGTTTGAATCGTTTTTCGGTTGTCAGCATAAGATCAATCTTTTATTGCAGCTCCTCAGTATGCAAAGAACATCACCAAAACGAGTGCTTATTGATATGGTTAAACATGATATGGTTTCGTTCAGCTTCATTTCCGAATACGAGGAGCAGCATACTAGTCTCACGACCTGTCTGTACAAACTTGCATATAACAGACGCAGTTGATGGATTATTTCAATCGAAATTCCATTTCAAAATTCGCACAGTTTTGGCAATACAGCGCTCACTTTAAAAATAAGTTTTCAGTTTCTTCCATGGATATATGATGGATCTACTGACTTTCTAGGAGTGGAGGGTAGTTCTCCAAGAGAATGAGGAACATTTCAAGTGAGTTCAACAACACTCCATGTATAACAAACAACAAAACACGATAGAGACGACACAATCTTGAAAATCATGTTTCCAAACTAAATGAATGAGAAATCCTTAACACAAATTGATTGCTAGTTTCTGAACTAAAGAGTCAGTTGACTGTATAGTGCTTCTGGCAGATCTCGCACCCACCAATCATGCAGGAATTAAGGAAAATGTTTGGAATTTCTCTTGTCCTCAATCTTTTTCGATTTTTACTTGCACCTATAGAGCAAGTTTTGGTTTCCTAAACAACTTCCAACTCGTCATTTTATTTGTCAGTCTGTCCTTCTGTACGATTGACTGCAGGATAAACGATTGGACGATTCCAAACTTCACATTTGGGGTCTAAAGAGCTGCAATTTTATGGCAATGAAAAATCATAAAAACAAAATTGGAAAGCCTCCCAGATAGCATCAGTTCTCTATTAGGAGTACTTTGTAAGAAGAAAACCACTTGAATCCCAATATTCACTAAACATTTATCTATGCAAGTCCCTGTGACCAAAGTAATGCAGAAAGTTCGACTGCAATTTGTACAAATTAGTACGAATTTTGAGTAAGAGAACAGACAGACGTCTACTGTTTCAATGCCTCGAGCTCTAAAAAGGAGTCTATACGTGACCCACCCACATTTTATTAATTTTGCTGATTTATAAACTGTTGGTCATAAGTAAAAACTTGCCCAAAAAAACCGCAGATTACAACACCAATGCAAGGCATCTATACCGTGAATGCAGATATAGAAAACTGAAAAGAGGGACTGAAGAACAGAAATTTCATTAGTCTTGTTTTGCGAAATGATTTGACAGTAAGAAAAACATGAACACGGGGTCATCAGGAAATTAGATGGTACCGACTTTTTTAATCGTCATACATTATGAAAGCTTGACAACCGCGGAAAATAAGGCGCCAGCCGCCACCGCAATGTGACCAGACTGCTTTTCAGAGGAGGACATAATGACTAACCAGAGAATTGGAACACAAATTGTGTGAGGAACCGTCAAAATGCCAAGGAAATAGTTTCAAACTTCTGTAAGATGCAGTGCATAGCTATACTCATCTGTGCATTAAAACTCGTGGTATGTTACTGAAAAGAAACACATGACAAATGTTTGTCATTCAGGATTTTCTTCAGATCGTAAATCTATTAGCAATTTGCAGATCATCATTAGTTTCAGGCTTTATAAAATGGAAAAGGAAACAAATAGTTTTCATATGCCAGTACTGTGAAGGTGCGTCCAAATTGAGTTTCCCATTCACCATCATGCTTTTCAGGCTCCATGAGGAGAAAGTGATGGTGTTGAGTCGCTATTACGAAAAAAATTATACTAATAACCACATGACTTGGAACAAAGGGTGGATTTTGAGAGGTTTAAAGCATTGGTTCACGGAAAACAGCAGTCAGAATCTATAATTGAAAATTAGCTCCAAGAAACCTTTTTTTCTTAATTTTTCTATTATTGAGAATCGCACAAAACATAGTCATTTCAAGAACGTTCCCGAGATACGGCCTTTCAGCCAACATTGTTAAATCTAAGATAATATGATGGTTTACCTCTTCGGAGCATCATAGTACAAGAATAGACAGAAAAGAAGCACTCGGGAAACCAAGTTAAGCAAAGTTTCTGTAATCTTTGTAATCATTTTGTTTGTACATATCTTCCGCGGTTCCACCTCACGCGAGCATTTGAACAAACAAAAAAGCATTAAGGCATTCAAATGTAGACCCCCTCTTCCATTCAAATACACAAAACACGAATGGTTATGAGAAACTATATCAAGACCAATGCTGTCACTGTTATTCCTTAAAGGATCTCGAACCTTTTCTTGTTAGATCATAAACTCAAGTATAGTCGTATGTTCAGCACATCGAAAAAGTATTCAAACTAGCATTTCAAATCTACCCCGAGCTAGTCGTTGACGCCAGCGAAGTCAACAAGCTTATTTTGCTACTAGAATTCGGCATAGCCTGCAAATTCAACACTAGAATATATAACTTGTCTCCCGTTTCTAAATTTTTTGTGCAAATTATTCAAAATAACACAAAAAACTCAATCATAACAAAAACGGAAAATAACAAAAAAAAGAACAGAAAATGTACACTTTATGTATTTGTATGAAAGACGTCTCGTGTATATATGTAAATAAAATATTGGGTAAAGTTTTCATATAAAATTTTGCAAATATGTGCGCAAAGTACCAAAATATCATACCAAAGAGTAGAAAAAGACACGGTGCCACCTACAGTAGGTGTGCGTAAAAAATACAAGGATGGTACATACTCAGTCAACCTGTTGCAAATCTTACCATTTCAGGTAAACACATGTTTTTTAGAATATGAAAGTAAATAAACAAAAAAAAAACGGAAACAACCGATTCAAAAACATACAAAACCAAACATGAATCTAAAACAAATCCAGAAGATTCAAGCATTCTAACAAGTGAATGAAAATATTTGCATTTTGAAAATTGGAAATATCTCGCAAGTCTTACAAATCAACAAAAATAATGTGATGGGAAAATATGCTCATACAAATCATAATTTTTCTATTTAAAGAGGGGAAAAGAGCAACAGGGGCAACGAAATATTGTCATTGTCAAAAATACGAACGAACGAATCACGGTTGCTTACGAAACAAGACGGATAATATAAAAAAAAAATCAAAAAAATTCTCATATGAGGAATAAAAACCAAAACGGAAACGAAAATAAACGGTTTTTTGTTTTTTCTTTTTCATTTTACTCTACAAAAATATTCAAATTCAAATTCAAATTCAAAATTAAAAACAAAAAATAAACGTTTGTTGCAATAACTGCTGCAAATATTTCTATTGATTTTCAATTTTCTTTAATTTTTTTTTTTTGTTTTTTTGTTTTTTGTTTTTAGTTGCTCGACTTACGATAGTCAGCATCACTATTCTCCAAGTAGATAAGTGTTATCTGCTCCATATCAGGTAACTCCACTCTGTAGATAATCTCGCCTTTTTTTACATATAATTAAATAACAAATTTAAAAGAAAGAAAAGAAATTATAAATTAAATTTTGTTCGTTGGTTTGTTTTTCGTGAGTGATTTTGCGGCGGGGGTTGTTTTTTTTTTTTTTATTTTATTTTATTTCGATTGAAACAAATAACGAAATTAAAAACAGAAAACTTGTGACAAAATAGTGAACGACTGAATGAAACTGAAAGCTGAAAACTGAGAATCTGATTCTATATGATGTATAATTCTTGCAAGTCAGACCTTTTATTTGGATTTCAATGAAAGAAACAAAAAAAAAACGTATAAAAACTTAGGGAAGAAGTCAAAAAGTCTTTGAAACAATAGGCCAATTTTCAATTATAGCGCAGTTGAAGAATAAAAACAAAAAAATAAAGGAAAAACATAGTATACACCGAAAATATAAAGAAAAACAAAACAGCCAATGAGCTTTCCCAATTAAAAGGTAAGTCATCCTCCAAATAAACATTCGCAATTATGAGACTCACTTTAGGTCACACTTTGGAATTTTTTCTTTGAATTTTTTTAATCTTTTTCAGGTGCATTCGCACATCTTACTGTCAGTCAATGGTGGTAATGTGGCAATGGATAATGAGAGGATGTACACCGATTTACACAAAACCAAAAAATAACTATCAATTTATAAATAAAATGAAAGTTAATTAAGCCAAAGGATCTTTATGAAGGGAGAGATTATCTAATTTATTGTTTGTTTTTTTTTTTTTTTTTTTGTAAACTACTCTCAAACATTGAGTGTTTAATTTTGCTGAAATGTTGGATGAGTAGGATTCATATATATATTTTTTTTTTATTCGTTCTCAACACAACATAATATTTATTACGACTAACAATATATATATATATATATGTATATATAATGCAAACTTAGATATAGCGAAACAACAAAGTTAACATTTGTTATGTATATATATTTCCTGAGTCTTAACATTCCGACTAGTTTTGGTTTAATAAAGTATAATGTTGCACTTATCATGTGTACCTACATATGTATGTTACAACGAATAAATACTCTCCAACAAGGTTTAATTTTAAAATTTAAGTTACACTTTAACACTCACTTCACTGCATCGCAAAGAATTTTAAAAATATGTAAAATAATGCGCAGACAAAGCTTTATCATTCGATCATGATAAATCATAAGACTGTTGTAAAGCATAAAACTCAAAACTGGTTATTATCCGCCGTGCATAGTTTTAAAGTTAACCCAGTATAACTAAACAATATTTATATTTATGTACGTATGTGTCAAAAGCCCTAAAACCTATATGTTCAGCAAGGGTAAACAAATCTTTAACGAATCGGGAAACAAGGTAAAAAATTATGTAAGAGTGGTGTTGGTCGAAATCGAACCGTTTGAATACGAGTAGATCCAATTTTTTTATAATAAGCAAGCGCTTAAGGGCTATAGAATGCTTAGTAGAGTATTCCATGATCGTGTTGTAAGCAATAAAACAAAATGCGATATTTCTAATTGACTTCGCGGTATATTTCAGTTTCTTATTAGTCTTTACCCAATGTATTTAGCACATGTAACGTGGTTTCGAGTCCACCACCATGAGCGTTATGTAGGTACACGAGCTTGGGGGAATAAAGTATTTCTTGCATCGCTTAAGGAAGCCTGGACATTCCGCCGACTAGACACTTTGAAGCAATAAGTACCACTCTGTTGCTTACACTCTATTTGGTTAAACTACCAAGATCGGAATGTAATGCGTTTAAAATATACTGCAGGTACAAGCTCACGGTCCTTTAGAGGACCTGAGTCTGGGAACGAATATAAGAAACGAATGTATTGGATCCTTCAGACAAGTATAAGAACATTTAAGAAAATAAAAAAAAAAGTGGACGACCTTACACATATAGAGTGAATATCAGACTTCGAAACGTTCAAAACAACCTCAAAGGTAGTTTCATAGGAATTGAAGGAAAGATTCATCGATGCCAAATGTACGATATTTCGACCAAAGAGATTAATGCCAAACTTTGTCAAATGAATTTGGTATACTAAGCGGGGTAAACATTGACCCGAGTGATGCATAGATGCACACCACACCAATTATGGGCGAGATAGCATCGGAAGTTCGCAAGACGATTTGTCCAATAAAATGATCAACTGGCTTAAGTGCAGGTGGAAGGAAAGAACAAATTGGGTTGCAAACAGGTTGGCATTTTCTAAAGGACTGACAGCTGGAATGTCATTGTGACCCAGCGTTGGGATGACACAATTTTAAATGTTTGCGCCTTTACGTTATCTTCTGGTTAGATAGTCTTTATTCTGTTGGATATAAAGGCATCCACTTCGTAAGCGCCTCTACAATACCCAAATAGAGCTATTCACAGCTGTGTTGTCATTAGTTTTGCCATTGACTCCGGGTAGTATTGTTTAACAAAAAAACAAGTTAGTAGTTTTTTTTTTATATTTGGGGTTACATTAATATTCTAAAAACACTCACCAGGTATAAATGTAGTCGTCCTCCATTTTTATAAGTCATGGGTGTTAATAAATAAACAATGGATGTAAGGAGATAGCAAGAGAGATAACAGGTAAAGAATAAAGGGATGGAATGATCTTACGTATCTCCAACGAACACCTATAATCCTACGAAAAGGGCCAGTGGATTGGACACACAATAAGGCGCAAAAGAAAACTTTTTTTTCAATGGAATCCGCTCACTGAAAATGTGGAGAGATTGAGATTGACTGTGTAAAAGGGCTGGAGTACTCCGAACAAAAGTTCCAATTGGATGATGCAACTGTCAGAATGGGAAGTAGTAGATGGAATAAAATTAGCACATGTCTTGGCAGAGCTGGATTGTAAGAAAACCACAAGGAAATAAGTAAATTGTCTTTAATCTAAGGTAACGTCTGCCTTTTTCGTGATACCTGTTCTTGAGTGACCAGACAATCGAGATGCTTTTAGTCTAAATCGAGGACCACACATATTTTCAAACTATCGAAGAGTTGACCTAAGGTTAGTTCTTCACAATAAATTGTGTTACTAGTACTATCAAAAACAAGTAGGCATGAGCCTGGACAAACAAAGTTAACTTATCTAAACGCTATGGATGGTCATTTATGAACTAATCGTTCAAAGCTTAAGCCTCAGCCATAATAGTAGTCGTGAGTCGTCGTACGTAACTGTGCGAATGCAAAGAATTTGAACCCATAGGCAACCCAAGCCTGGACAAACAAAGTTAACTTATTTAAACGCTAAGGATGGTCATTCATAAAGTAATAGTTTAAAGCTTAAGCTTCAGCCTTATTAGAATGGGTTCGTATGCAACCTAAAGATTCTAAGGAATTTGTATTTTACAACCATCATAGCTTCTTGTTCAGATTTGTCAAGTGCGAATCCACTCGCTCTTTCGTATGAATGTTTGAAATTTCAAAGTAAATTTCGTTTTTACTTGAAAGTTTAGTGCAATTGCAATTATTACGCCTTTACTATGCAAATCGAATGGTTAATCAGCTTTGCAAAGAACATTGGTTTTGTTTCAGCTTGTTGCTAGTTTAGCCTATGACTCCTGTCTAAGAACTTCCTAAGAACCAACCGCTTGCTAGTGAACAAAGAAAGTAGTTCATCGTGGCGACACATTTGATGCCGGTGAGTGTAAGGAAAAAGAACCTCTGCTCAAACTAAAAGTTGATAGAAGAACTTAGTTCAGGTACAGACAAGATGATTTGAAAACAAATGTTCGTACTGCCCAGTGGCTTGCTCGGATATAAATTGTAAATCGTTGTTACCTACAGCATATTCGGAGAACTAAAGATGAGGATTTTGAATACACAATAGAAAAGAAATTGACTGTTACTCTTTGTGTAGTATTGAAAATAGATTTGTTTTTAAATATTAATTATGTAGTTGAAGAAGAAAACTAAAAACAAAAGGAGTGAGTGTCAAAGAATTTTACATAAATTTCAAAATAAATAGATACTGCTTTGGAGAAGAAGTAGTGTGTACCGCGAATTGTAGACCTGTGTCTTAAAATTGTGTGTACATATTTACAATAAATGCAGTAAGAAGAGAATAACATAAAATATAAACAAAACTAAAACTTGAATTAAGCTTAAATAAATAAAAAATAAATAAAACATTAGTAGCACGGTTATAGAAAATGGTTTTCTTTTTTTAATTCGTTAGTAACCACCACTTAACATGAAAAAATGGCAATAGTTCAATACCGAAGTTAGAAAATATGTGTTAAATGATATTTGAACTAAATTTTTACTCTGTACTGTTCGTTAGTGTTGTGTTTTATTTAGTTTTTATATTCTTTAAGTGAAAGAGGAAGATATTAAGTTATTGGCATTAATTAAATTATATATGTATAATATATATATTTAGACACACTATAGGACAAATACAACAAATTACATAAAAAAAAAAAAGAACAATGGTGTAGTGAACTTGGTACATACCTCCTTCAGCATTGGCATCGTCTTGTGTGTAGCAAAGCATAAAAGCTAGAAAACGAATCGAGAAATAAAATAGATAGTTATACAATGCCATACAAGAGGAAGTTAAAAGTTAGTTTCGTTTTTGTAAAAAACAAAAAAAAATCTCTAATCCGTATATCGCAGAAACAAATGAAATATCGAAACAATAAAAAAACTAATAGTAGTGGTGGACAAAATTAAAAAAGAAATGTAACAAGTGCAGTGTGTGTGGACTAATACATTTACTTGTACTCGTGTACAACCCCATTAAATTTCCCCTCTAACTACTGCCATTAGAACAAGTAACATTTAGTTTGATAGTTAGGTGAGTGTAAGGCCATTTTTTCAATATCTAATACCCCATTTAGTTGGTGTTTTCAAAGTAAACAAAGTAAACCGTCTTTGCGAGCAGCGCTTTGAAATCGTTTCGTAATTATTTATATTTGTGTTAATTAGATGCTTATTGTTGAATGTGTTTTAACTTACGTTGCTGGTCGTTGCAGTCATTATTGTTCACGTTCTCGTTTTCACTGTTAACAACTCCATTAGCTATACACATGGTCGTGTGTAGTTCAGTTTGTACAGCGTTTTCATGTTTGTTTTTTTTTTTTAACGTTTTTTAATTTGATTTATGATTTTGACAAAATATTGAGTTGGTGGACAAGCGACAGTAACGTTAAAAAAACAAAATTGAATATGAAATGAAAAAAAAAAGAAACAAAACGAAAACGTTTTGGGACAAAACAAAGTGAGTTAAGTAAAAATAAAACTAAAGGACACAAACAAAGCGTAGACTTTGTAGGCTAGAAGTCGTTTATACTTACGCTCTTGATCACTGCCGTCCTCATTTTTCTCATCGCGACTTTTCATGAATGGGAACTTTCGCGAAAAAGTAAAATTCTTCTTTTTTCGATCTAATGTTGATTGCTAAAAAATTTACATCAGATAGGGTTTTTTTTTTTCAAAATTGACATTCTCGTAATATATGGGTTTATAGAAAGTGCATTTGTACATACTTTGTCTATATTATTGTTGGCCGCATGCCCCTGAAATTTAACACTACGATCTCTTGCCCTCATCTTACGTTCCCAGCGACGCTTTGACGGCACAATTCCTATTACCTCGTCTTCGCTATCGCCAAGAACTCGACGGGCTTGCCACCACTCATCGTCAGAGGCATTTGTAACGTGTAAGATATCTCCATGCTTGAATGGAAGACCTCGTGAAGGTAAGCCGTCATCTCGGTTTGGATCATAGTCGAATAGTGCTCTAACGTATAGGGAGCGCTTTTGTGACGTACGAAGCAGAGTACCAGTACCAGACGAGAGGGCAGCTTGTTGCTTGAGTTCGTGAATACGAGCCTCAAACCGGTTATAGTCTTCGGGTCGATATTGAGCGACTAGAGTTACCACACCACCGGAATTCTAAGTAAACAAAAAAGTCAGTTTTTTAATTGTAACAAAGGATCTTGGTATTTGCAAGTTTAACACGATCGTAACGATGAATTACTCTCATTCAATCATTTTCTATCAATTTACGCAAACATAACTCAAACCTCTTCACAGCGCATTAGTCAGGTAAATAAATAAAATAAAGATGGAATGAATGACGAACTCAAAATATTTACATTGCAATTTCATTTCCGGAAATGTTTACCCTAATTGACCTCACAGCGGGAGAATATGTATACGAGTAGGAATATACTCGAAGATTTAGTATGCGTATGACAACAAAGCACTTAAGAATTATTATTTATATTAAACGGCTACTATTCACTGCTAATGTCAAATGTAAAAGATCAGATTAAACAACGCCAACGCATGAGGTCTAGAAACAAAAACAACAAAGATCTTGAGAAGCACTCGATCGAATGAATAAGGAAAATCTTTCAACGACAAGACTGTAACAAAGGGTAAAAATAATCTTACAAGAGATAGAGGATTAGTCATTCTTGATAGAGGGTTTCTGCATTCGAAGAAGGGGAAATACTTAAAGCTTTTAAAGGCAGTGAAAGGAATAGATCTAAAGAATGTTCTGATTGCGACTTTATTAGATGCCTTCAATACATTCAGTCAGAATATGAGCAAGACTGAGTCAATAAAACAACACAAATCAAATGGATATGCATATTCCAGGATTGATTTTCCCAATCGGGTTCCACGAAGTGGTAATTTGAGTTTCTGAAGCAGAAAAAAATTACGGGATGTCAGAATATGGTGAATGCTTGATCATATTGGTAGCAATTTTGGCTAAAAAGTCGCTCAGAAGGATAGATTTGTGATATGAAAATTCAGCTCTTCTTGAACAAGCCGTGCTGCGACGTGTCTCGTTCACAAAAGAATGGATAGTTCTTATGAAAGCTGTGCACCATTGTCTTCAGTAAGTCGGTTCATCTTGTCTCCAATTACTTCTATATTTTTGGACTTTTAATATTGACTACCAACTTCAAGCCTGGATTTAGGGAGTTTTCATTGAATGGCGGCGATATAACCTACGACTGTATCATAACTCGTAATCATTCGTTCGTGTTAAACTTCAATTCTCGCGGTAGGGCAGAACATTTCACTACGATGCTACTCTTCTGGAGTAAATAAGTAATCGAATAAAGGACAGGTTACGCTGACTATCTCGGTGCTGAGAAGAAAAACGACGACACGCTTGCGTTTTCCCAGACGAGACGGATTCTACTTCTTTCTTATATCTACAGCTAAGAGAAAAGAAGAAAGCTATACTCTAAACAACTCAAGAACTTCTGATTGTACGAGGAGAATGACTGAATGGAAAAACCCAAACTACCATATTCCAAGCCTAAGACCCTGAACATTGAACCAAACCTTAAGCTACACCTATGCTACCTTAAACTAACCCCACGGTATTTCTTCTTACTACAAATGCTTCTAAATAGAGATTCGTCTCATCGCAGAGATGTGCCCGATCTTGATGGTAACGGCTTCTCCAACTCACCCAGGTGTCTTAACAACACATTGGTACTGCCACAGTCATAAAAGTCAAGTCCCCTAGAGCATGTTTTTCTGGTAATGTTATCATCACATCGGAACGACAGGGTTCAAAATCAAAGGCATACCAGGACGTTAAAAGTGATGGCAACAGTACCCTAGATATAATGGGTTAGATTGTGCCTGAAGGATACCGTACTTCTAACAACATAAAGAGCATTTGGTTTGTGTCGAAAGACTTTCTTAGCATGCCATTGGGAACTATACTATACATTGCTTCTAGATTCATAAAAACGAAACTGACATGAAAGCAGAAGCAACCACCTTCTCTCCTTACTTGCACTGAAGTTGCCTACATGGCCCAAACCTCATTCACACCTTAATTTCTCTTACATCAAAGATTTTATGTCTGCCAATAAACTGCTCGTGTCTAATTATTCGATCCATTTGTGTGCACTTAAAGCTGAAGCCAATAAAAAATCGAATTCGCAATCAAACAAATTAAATGAAATCTTCTCAATTTTGGTCTTGTCTTTTCAATAGTGTCTGCATCGTCATGAACATGTTAAACTAGACTTACACAGAAAAAAAATACACATAAACTTACTTTTAACGCTTGAGCAGCTTCCTCATGTGTGGCATTCTTTAGGTTAACATTATTCACACTAATTAGCTGATCGCCACGCTTCAATTCACCACCCAAATCAGCTGGACCACCCGCCAGAATGAATGACACATAAATTCCTTGGCCATCCTCGCCACCGACTATGTTAAAGCCCAGTCCTTGAGGACCCTTCTGTATAGTAATTGTACGCGCTTCTCTGTGTTACGAACAATAAAATAAAAAAGAACAGAAAAAAAAAAACGATTAAAAAACTCATTTTAACACCAGCATACTCATTAGGCTAAATAGCGTTTTCAAATGCACCTCACGTATTCTTTTCTAAAGAACTTCTCATTGAACAACTGCAGCTGTAAACAGCTCATTATTCGGCGATGACTAATCAATGATTTTTAAACAAATACACACGGTCGAAACTAATTACCACATCAACCACCGGCGACAGTCGTCTTTCGTTTAAAATATGTATAATAATTGAAAAATTCGGAAACAAAAGTTATCAAAGCTTAGATATGCACGATCGGCTGGAGTTAAGCTTGCACGAAGAGGCACCGAGTGACAATACGGGTTATGAGTTACACCACACCGTACTCGTAGTATTGTCGCCAAATGATTCCAATTCGCTATGATGAATCTTCGATTTCGATTTCCACGACTGTAATATGCGTTGTCTTCTTGATAAATTTTCTCTTCTTTTCGTACCCGTTTCGCGTTATCGCTTTTATCTCGTTTGATACTTTTAGACGCTCTTGCGACTCATTATCACTTCTCTCATTATACATTAGATAATGAAGTGAATTTTGGAGATAACAGAGATTGTTTTGACCATCGGCGCTTACCTTGTTATGTCTTCTGTGCTAACAGCACGAGGAGTACCAGGCGGCACAGCAGCGAGTACATTCGATGATGCATACCTTGATGCAGGTTCTGAAAAGATAGTTTATTATCTATTATTGAGAGCTATATCGTATTATTATCGTTATGCATGTGCGCACAGGAGTAGGGAATGAAAGAATGTATAAGTTTGTCGTGATTTATAGTGTATATGTAGTAGAGATAAGTAATAGAAGAGTAGTGAGTGTCTTACGAGGCAAAGGTGAGTGGGATCTTGATGTTGCTGGGGCAGGTGATGGTGATCGAGCGTAATCGACAACACTTTGTCCGATATTATTGATCGCACCTGTTGAATGCGAATTGACTTGACTGAATGATGAACTAACTAAATGCTGTGTCTTCCCAATAACTAACGTCACTTTGTCAGTGATTGATTTTAGGGTGGCCACCGCCTGCTCGTGAGATACATTCTCTAGGTTCTTCTCCGACTGTAAAAGACAAAAACAAAAATTCGCTCAATAAAACTGAAGATTCGATAGCAGATTTATACTACTTACCGCATTATTACGAACAGCAATCAGTTTATCGCCAATGTTAAGGCGACCGTCAACATGCGCCGCACCACCCTCCATAATCTTCGTAACGTATATACCATTATCGCCTGGTATATGCTGATTGCCAATGCCGCCAGCGATTGAAAATCCTAAGCCCTTGGATCCTTTCACCAAATCGATCTCAATAACTTGTGGCCCAGTACTGACTGGAGCACCAACACTCACAGCCGATGTGTCACCCGCTAGTGCACTTGAATTCGCAGGCCGTTTTCTTTTAACATGCAATTTAACATGGTTACCGGCTTTTTTCAATGCATCGACGGCACCGGCATGAGGCACATCCACTACAGATACATCGTTTACCGAAACAATGATATCATTTACACCGAGGCGGCCATCGGCTGCTGCAGCTCCGCCTGGTATCAACTTTGTTATGTATATTGATGTGTCTGTGCCAATGTGCGGATTGTCTGTTCCACCGGCAATTGAGAATCCAAGTCCAGAATTGCCTCTTTCAAGTTGGATATCCTCATATATCCAGCTATCATCGCCATTAACCTGAGAATCAAATCAATTCTTAGTTTTTTTTTTAATTAAAAACTACCTACATACATATTTACAAAAGGGAACATGTTGAAAGCACATTTATATAACAAAATAAAACAGGTACGGGACAAAATAATCAATCGTTTGCTAAGCATTCTAGTGGGTTAGCAGACAAATACGAAGCTAATTGCCTTTTACTTCATCGTCTTATGTGGACTAAAAGCATTTTATGCGGGGAACTTGGGAAATAACTGATTAATGCATGAAAATCTAGTTAAGATTTGGTTATTTCGCCACATGTCTTGTGTGTTTTGTTTAATAAATGATTTAAGGGAATCAATGGCTAAGGTATTCGGTATACAGCGGCAGTAAATAATAACTTCACGGCTACTTACACAAAATAATTAGGTTTCAGTAGCAAGGTTCTATTATCAGAGTGATAAATCTCACATCCAGTGACACGAATGAATAGGTTCTCACCTTGGGCGACTATGGGAGTATGCATTGGCATGAGGTGACAAAATAAAGTACAAGTTGCGTTGAGATGCTCACTACCTTGAATATGGCGACTATATCGAGCCACCCAAGCGAACCGAAGTTTTGAATAAATATGATTTCACGCACGCTAGTCTATAAGCCTTAATAAGAGTTTATCAACATCAAATGCGTGCCGTAATATAGACGGTTAATCATTGAGGTAAATAGGCATGGATCTCGAAAACTATGTTATACTAATGTGATCAAGAAATAAGGTGAAATTGTTTATAACTTTTAAAATGTGAATGTATTCTTGTAAATCTATTTTATCGCCAGTAAATTACTCTATTTTTCCAATCCTTGAAACAAGCGAATCGACTTTTATCTCCTCAATCATTTAGAAAAGATATCCCTGCAGCGGCTTTTTGAGCTTACGGAATAGCCAGACGCTAAATCAGGCGAAAACGAAGATTATGGAACGATATGAGTTGAATTTTGCACTTTTTAGCAGATATTAAAAAAATGAGTGTTTTTGGAACCAAACGAGTCTTTCTAAATGGTCTGGGCTGATCCAAATGAAATGTTAACATTATCAGCGAAGTCTCTACTTGTCAATCGAGGATTTTTGAGCACCAAATCCTAGATTTTCTTGAAGTGTTGTTCATTAGTTGATGTTCAACGACGTGCAGGTCTTCAACGCTTTCACTGCGTTCTTTGAATTGTTTGTAACTTTTTTTGTGTGACATAGACTAGCCTGTAACATTTCCAAGGTCTTGCAGAAATTTCATTTTGACATGAAATTTGACAAAGATGTCAGTGGCAAACTAGATTTTGACATAAAATTTGACACAGATGTCAGTAGCACTATTACTAACCTAAAAGAAAAAGTCTTTGCCAGAATCATCAAAGGGCCTGCCTCTTCTAAAATACAAAAAATTTGTCACTTTTTTTTTTGATCACAGTAGTAGTATTCAAAGAAGACATTATAAGGAATTAATGAACCAATTCCTAGTTTGTTATAACAAGATACTGCTTAATTAGTCTCATTATCATGGGAACTTGCTTCCTTAAGGGTCTTTTGGCTAACTCATTGCAGCCAACGATTTTCCAAGTACCAAAGCAACTTGTAAAGGCCATGTCAACCATCACTTAATAGAGAGCATCAGCAGTACAAATAGAAACAAATTTTTGGGCGCAACAGGTCTATGCGACCCAGGGGCAAGCTTCTCACAGTCATTCGTGTTTGTATGTGTTACATTCTTTACACGATTGGAAGGAGCATACTGTTTAATGTCGTGTCCGAGAGGCAAACTGTTACTTGAAAAGCTTTTTCGCGACAGTTATACACTCGAATGTTTTTCAGACGCTCGCGAGAGGTGGGGCCGTGAAAGAACTTTTAGGTGTTTTGCATCGGATTCGAACCTCGAACCCATTGCTTAGTAGTTCGACCCACTAACCAATTGAGCCACGGCGCCCAGTAGCATCAGTAGTACTTTTCTAAGAATTGGTCAGATGAATCGAAACTCAGCGTGTTTTGAGCGATGATAGTAAAAACGTTTCTTATCATATTTTGTTGCCTGAAACTTTTCGGCTACTTCTGTGTTGTTCGGAGTCAGGAAATACCAAATCGTCAGACACTGGAGCAAGCCAATTCCTTATCGTTATCGAGTTTACGGTCATCTTTGAAAGCAACTATAAAGCCTAGCTATACAGTCATGTTTGTTTGCAGACTGCTCTAGGAATGCCTCTCATAATTTGGCGGGCGTCCCACTATTACGTGGATTTCTTACTAATACTCATAGCCATTGCATTTTTCCACCACTCACATCCATGGCCTAATCGAAAACGTTCACAAAGGGTGGATGGACCTACATACTTGTAAGCAAGAAATAGTAATCGAATGCGTTATCATAAGATCCATTCGATACGCGTTCGACACGAATTTGAACTGATAAAAGTTACCGTAGTTTTCTTTTTATCTTATCTGCATAGGTTACGGGAAACCCAGGTTTACACAATGTTTCGATGTACTCCGGCTTGTTTTAGACTCTGGATCGTTCAAATGTTTCACTCTAATCGTTGCGAAGCTATTTTTGCCTGCCGCTGTACGTGCGAATCATTGCAAAACTGCACCCTTCAAGCGAATGTGATTAGGTTAAGTGATTAAAAATGACAATAATACGCTTATCTCTGTCGCGATAAACACAACTAATGGAAAAACAATTTTAATTTCAATGAAATGAACATTAATGCAACAATGGCCCACTTGCAGCAAGCACGTTTCTTTATGTATATCATGGACATGGAAATCATTTTTGGGTAAAGGACAATACAACTCACAATGGATGAGAACTTAAAGCTAAACAACAGCAGCAACAACAACAAAAAGCAGCCACAATACATACTATAAGCACACTTGGACAACAACGACACAAATTATCAAACTAATAACTTGACTTAGTGCCTTACCTTCAAATTCGATGTCGAGTGAGCCTGAAAACCATATTTCGTAAAAAAACAGAAGAAAAAAAATTGATAAATAAATGAAAATAATGAAAATAGGAATTTGTAGTAACAATAAACATAAAAGTTAGCGAAACTGTTCTTATCTCTTGGAAAATAGTTAGTTATACATATCTAGATCCACGCATATCAATTACGTTTAGTAGTAAGCTACTGATAGTGGAGCAGCATGTTGAACTTGATACTTTAATCATATGGGTGGGGTGGCGGTGGCGTGTAAATGAAATTGAAAAACACAAATCAAAATGAAATTCCACTTAAAACTCTATCTACGACACGACGATATCGTCGATGTAGTAATATGAATGAATATAGTAGAGCTCTCCCCCACCCATCGGAGCAACTATCACATAGAAAGCTAGTCTCTACCGCTAGCGCGTCCAGCAACAACTTTAACTAAATAGTAATTTAGTAATTGTGTTAATGGAATGCGCAATGACTGCTAATTGATGGGAACTCTCCCTCTCTATTAATATTTATTTGTCTTTTATGAACAGCCGACCGACCCAGCGACCAACCAACCAACCGACCGACAATAGGCACATACATACGCTATCTCTATGTACGAGTATGTAGACATCCTTAAGTCCCTAAGTTAAGTATCCAAGTTCAGCAAGTTAAATAAGTGAAATCTACTTTTCGATTTCTTGCGCTACATTCATACATAATGTGAAAATAAGAAAATAGCTCTCTCGCTAGAGACTACAGACTACAGACTAGAGACTATGACTGAAGAAACACAAATTCGCTAATCAATTAAAGTGTCTAATTAAATTTACGTTGTATTAGTAATACAAAGGCATACAGATGTGCGAGGAAATTACAAGTGATATGTTAAACGAGTAAACTGATTCCTCAAACAACGTTACCACATTTCTGTGTTTGATTGTGTCCAACAAAAGGGCGGAATGTAGTACATATGCTCGTGAGGAATTCCTTTATTTATTCAAGGAAGGCAATTCGAGATTGAGAAACGTAATGTTTATCAAAATCACATATCCATAAAAAATAGATTTCGAACTGAGCGACACATTACACAGATATTTCAGTCGATTTGAGCGGTAAAGTCGAACAATTGCAGGAGTTTTTAATGTGAAAAATGGTATAGTACGACGGAGACTAATCACCTGCTTAACCAGAACGAAAATACCGCATAGTCGGTCACATTGGAGGAGCAGCAGCGCTGTGACGCATTTTTATTATTTTCAAGTTCTTAAAAGGTTATCAAACCTATTTTACGTAATAGCATTCAGAATGCAGCGTTGTTCTTGTTTGCTATTCCATTCTATTGAATAACGTAGTAAATAGGTTAGACAATGGTCTTCCTATGGAAATAATTATATAAATAAATCACAAATCGCACGATATGGCACGTATGTTGGTGTTCTTATGATCCATAAGGTAATCGGGGAAAGAACGGAATAAATTGCAACTTGGAAGTTGTCATAACTTTATACGTTTGATTGTTTTTTTTTTTACAAAAGGAAAGGAATCTCACTTCACATAGAGTGTGATAATAGAAAACATCTCTGTAACTAGCACTGTAACAGAGCAAGAGCACAGTCTTGCCATGGGTAAGTGTGGTCGAACTATTTCGGAAGAACAAGCAGTCTGCTTTGTATGAGCAAAACACCCAACCCTAGTGGGAATGCTAAATGGTCATTGGACACATTGGTATGTGGAGATAGAGGAAAGCAGATTTTGGGAGGAAACTTCTTCCAACAACGTTTAATTATTGGTGATAGACAAAAGCAAAGTATCATCAATTATAGCACAATCCTAGTGAACAGAGTTTAGGTGTGAATTGGCACCAAAAATATTTAGATATGGATATGCAGGGTTTATCTGGATCTGTCTCGGCATTCAGCGGTACGTATATAACTCTAATGTCTATGCTAAGACATATGCAGTTGGCGTTGTGAACATGTAAAAGTAGATTTCAAATCTGAGACCTAATAAGACTGAGGATCGTGACCAGTCTTACGGAGCGAGTTGCTGGATAGAATATGAACGTAACTCTTAGTTTTCTGCCACTGTTAGTCCCACATGAACGCAATAACAAACCACCAACAATTTGATGGAACTTTTCCGACTGCCTCTGGCTCAGTTTTAGTTGGAGTGACCATCTACATCCTCTTGGTCCCAAGAGCAAAGAAATTTACCATTTAAACCAACTGAGGGCCCCATGCGGGCAGAACTATACATACATACATACGTTCTAATAAGCATGAAACTATACTGTCTGCAAGGAAGGATCAGACAATCTGTGTTTGCGAACACGGTCAAAAGACTGAACTGATTGAATTCTGGTAAAGATTGCGAGACAATGGTACTATGTCTCCTTTCACGGCTTCAATGGACGATTGGTTACAGAAGGAGAAAAAATACAATCCTCGCACAGAAGTAACTGAAAGAACTTTGATTCTGTGCTATAAAACTTGAGCCAACAAGAGGAGCATTTATAAGTAGAAATTGATTAGAGAAGGAAAATCCATTAGAAATCAAGACTATTTCCCCGGACTTAGCGCCTGCAGATGGTAAGGGTCAACATGATCAACAAAAAAATTAGACCAGTCAGTAAGTTCAACAAAAATCTGAGTTGTACCCCTCTATAGGATCGGCTTCAATCCGTAAATTGCTTTTTAATGACGAACAAGTTACACGTATCAAAACCGTTTGCAAATTACCGAAATTGTTTTCTTATCAAAGTTTGTGTTAGCTAGAACCTTACGTGGCCTAACTCTAATTTTTGGTCAACGTACCTACTCGTCTAGATAAACGAACAATTGAATGCCTGGTGGGAAGACTTTATAGTGACTGGACATCTCTGTGACGATTTTGGCGAAAGGAATTTGACCTGCATTCCCATGAAAACCAAAATAAACATCAGCTACAGCGGACATTTAGTGAACACCATGCCGAATCGTATCAAATAGTTATTCTCCTCGATGAAGCCCATTTCTGACGCTTTTGAGCAAGTAAGCAGCACGAAGGCATTCACTAAGTGCTACTACGTCCACAAAAATTGACGACTGAAACACGTTGACTGTCTTTTTGGGGAATAAATTGGAGGTAGATGACGTATGACATTCGTATATAGCTTCAGGAAGACGGCCCGCATGCCATACAGGTGACCACACAACCGACTTATTGAAGACGAAGCTCGAAGTTATCTCTGTAAATGGAGAAATGGAGTCTATCCCTATCAAACATATAGTTTAGATCATCCAGTAAATTTTAATGTAGATATGGAGATCTAAGAAATTAATCTGCTTACGAGGCTAAGCCATATTCGGTAGGGCGTTGACCCACAGCGTAATAACCTTTTGTCTTGTTATTCCCAACAAAGGTGTAGTCTCTAAGGAACGAACGGAGTACGTTAGCTTGTGGAGATGGCTCAATTCGAAAATTCATTAGCACTAAGCAATGGATGTTGACTGAGGCATCGTAACGAAGGTGCTTCTTGTGAATTTATCATACTTTTCGAAACAGCGAACGTCTCATAACTAGATAGACACATATTCGTTGTTTCTGTTCCTCTTCTCGACGGTAATGAGCGTTTATTTGCTCAACTCATTCTAGCCATTTAAATTTGGAACTTTCACCAGATTGCATTGTGCTTCATAGAAGCTAGTCATTGCTCCAAATAAGCAACAATGGAGCCAAGAAGAACCTAATTAGCAACACCACAGCAACGTCGATAAGAACAACATCGAAGGTTTATCTTCGCTTCTGCTATTTGAATTCAGTCTGGACATCGCTTTATTTTTAGTCACCAAGAGAGACATGCCCTCATGCTTAGTCATTACTTTTTCTTACATAAAACATTAAAAGAAAAATATATATGTACATGGTATGCGTAAGAGGACTGCAAATTTTCCAGATCTATTTATAGGCGTTTGCTACTTGGCTGCAAAAATACAATATTGCTTAATAAAACTCTGTATCTCTGTACATTGTGATCCGAACGGAAGACAAGGCTAAAATCATGATCACTTCCACGGAATCAGCAGCGCCCCACTGACCTCTTTGCACTGTCAACGTCGTCGTCGTCGTGGTCGTCAATAGAACTTCACCAGATTTTTCTATCAACATTTATGTCATCTTCATAGCAGCTTTGGAGAAAATATTTGTTTAAAATTTGATGCTTTTTTTTTTTCGTTCTGTGTTTTTCAAAAGGCAAAAATAGCCAAATACCAAACTAAACAAAAACAACAAACTTTTGCTTCTGCCGTTTTCCCCAAGAAAATAACGAAATAAAACAAAGTCTATTTCGAGAACACACATTCGGCGGATGGATGAGCGAAAAAACAGAAATAGGAGTGATATAAACACAAACTGCTCTGCCAGAGTGTGCGTTTTCCGATAGAAATGGAAAAAATAAATGTACTTTTATTAATCAAATCAAATCAAACATAATGAAAACCAAAAAAAATTACCGAATCCAAGTTGAACAGCGAGGAGACTTTCTTGATAAATCCACCTCCGCCCTCCTGTTGACGTTTCTTTTTTCGAGTTGTCATTACGCTCGAGATACTAGGTGCAGTATAGGTGGGTAGAGCTAGGTAACTCTATTCTTTCACACGAAACAAATAATTGAGTTTAAAAAACAAAAAAAAAAAATAACAAAAGGCGGAAAAATCAAACAGTGGCTTATTTATTATTTCCTCCTCTGTTGTGTGTTTACCACTAGTAATGGGTGGTCACAGAGCCATTTCCACTTGTTCTACTAAAAATTACAATTACCCTCGGACACATACTTTTATTTTTTTCGTTCGAATGGTGTGAAATAAGTCACACTTTGCCCGCAAAACGACGAAAATAGCTACAATGGAATTCCACTTTCACATAACAAAAATGTTGTACTTGTCGTGTGTCTTGATTACTTTTTCGTGCAGTTACTTAGCAACCACCAGGGTACAGAGTACAAAACGAATTTTATAAATGAATTTTTCCCAAGCGCACAACACCAGAATGCAATGCAAAATTATTAATACATTTAGTTTGAGAGTTTATTAATAAAAACAAAAAAAATATACACAAAACGGGAGGAGACACATCGCGCTACCGCCGATTCCAGCAAAATTTACAAATTTTCTGACAACTCGACTTGGAAGTGCTAGAAATTCTCATTCCAGGGCGCACGTCTACGCAACATTTCCTCAACAACTCGACAGCGACGCGCGATACTCGAAGTCGAAACGCGACTGGAAAATCATATGCATTTCCAGTCAAGATCACCCAAAAATTAATCGCGATAAACTCAAAGCTGAAAACTAAAAACCAAAAAAAAACAGCACACGGATATTATATAATTTCGATTTTATCGACATTGAAACTAAGCAACTACACTCGCTGTGTTTGGATAAAAATAAAAAAAGTAATAAGAGCTCGAAACACCGTTTCGCCGCCGCCGCACGTTCACTCACTTCATTCTCTTTCCGCCTTCCAATGATAAATTGACAACTCGACTCTTTGGTGCTTTCCAACGAGACAAGACTGCACAACGCACACCGACAAAACAATAACGTAACACCGACACTGTCAAACAGCATTTCGTCGGGCGTTCACTTTTTCTCCCCATACACACATATACAGGTGTTTGCACACACACAGTAATGACCACCACTGTAGCAACAATGTACCTGGAAATCTCTAGTGAGAGCTACTTTGTGAATGGAAGCTATGTTCATCGTTTTAGTAGCTAATGTTGGTGCTCTTGCCGATTTGATTCAATGAAAGGGGGCGCGACTGTCGACAAAATTAAAACACAATCCGTTGGGCATTTCTACTGTTTCCGGTCGACACGAGCGCAATTTTATTGATTACTTTACTCGCAATTACCTACTTGTTAGTACAAACATACAGACAAACAAATAAAAAAGCGCAAACAACACTCATGCTTGCTGCTGGTTACTACAAAACAATAAAACCAATAAAAACACCAAACAACACTTAAAATTTGTTTTTATTAACAAAAAATCAACTCGGAAATGTAAGAAAAATAAAATTGGGATTGGTTGCCTAATTGGCGGTATCTGCACTTACAGCTTGCTCGGAATGAAGTGACTCTGCCGCGGAGGCCGACGCCTGCTGGACATTATTGACTGCTGCTTCGGGCGATTGAGGTTGTGGTGGCGGTGGTGGTGATTGTTGCTGTTGGTGTGCATCTGTTTTCGGAAGTTCGGATTCGCCTTCGATTTTGAATCGTTGATTCTGCTGAAAATAAAAACAAAGTGGAACGAGAAAGTAGATAAAAGAAAAATAAAGTTAGCTTCAAAAGAGATGCAAAGGTGAAATGCATACGAGTGCTGGGAAGTTAGTGCCAATTAGATGCCAGCTTTCCTACCTTTACTCGATTCCAAGCTAAACTCGAAGTGGTAACAGTGATAAGTAACAGTGATAACAGTGCATCGGCACCACAAGTGCCATGAGAACAACACCTACTGCAGGACTAGAGGCTATCCTCAATCTTCTACCTATTGGACATTTTCGTTAAAAAATCGGCAGCAATAAGTGCCCTAAGAGTAAGTCAGTCAGATAGCTGGAATCATAATCCAACAGGTCATTTCATGATCCTGGAGAAATATCTAGGAAAAGTCAATACTACGGATTACCTCACTCCGTTCCTAGACCATTTACTAGCTCGTTCCCAAGCAGGGAAGACCAGTTCCATCTCTATCTTTACAGATGGATCTAAGATGGATGTAGGCGTAGGGTCTGGCATTTTTTCTGAACCGCCGGGGATATCTAGATCAGTCCGCCTCCCGAACCATAGCAGTGTTTTCCAAGCGGAGGTCCTAGCAGTGACAATAGCTACCCGTGAGACTGCGTTGAAGGCAATACCACAGAAAGGAACCACCTTTTTCATCGACAGCCAGGTGGCAATAAAAGCGATTACTGCTATTGAAATAATATTCAAGATTGTGAAGTGTTGTCGTGAAGAGCTTAGGGTTCTTGGAACAGAGCACAAGGTTGCCCTCTGCTGGAAATGAGAACGCAGAAGAACTGGCAAGAAGAGGTTCAGAATCAATATCACAACATGTAGACACCAAGGTGTTCGTTCCGCCTTGCGCCCTGAAGCAAGAGGCAGGGGTCAAGGCCAATAGTAGATCATCCTCCCTAGGCAGCTGTGTGTTTACAAGAAGCTTATGGCCTTACTTCGACAAGAAAAGGACCGATGAATTATGCATAAGGACAGGAAATCCCTTTCTACCCTGATAGGAGTAGTTCTACCAACTTACTCTGCGAGTGCCCAAGTCTCAGCAGAATCAGAGAGCAAAATCAGACATCAAACCTTCGGGAAGACATTTTTCAACCAGCTCCAGCTGGATGAACTGCACGAAGGATGCAAGAAGATAGACGGCGCCAAAGTGCCTGGACATGGCATTTTAATCAAAACAGTCGTTAAAAGGAGACCAGACATTTTTCTACAAACAATGAGGAGGGTATCTTCCCTGAATCATGGAGACTCTAACATTTGGTGTTGCTACTCAAATTGAACAAGCCTCCTGCAAAACCCTAGGCGTATCGACCGAGATGTCGTCTGCTAGATACAACTGGGAGGATCCTTGAACGTATCATATACGGCATACTAACCGTCGTGCGAGAGAAGAGAAAATTGTGTTCTATCATCGACCCTATAAAAACGGTTAGCTGCTGAAAGGTACCCGGGGAATATAGATGGCGTGGGGGCAGTTATAACGCTCGACTGGTCCCGCATTAGGAGATGTCTTCACCGACAGACAGCTGGTACCCTACGGACGATGGTTCTAAATACTACAATGTTTCCACTGATGTCCCACAAGAGTCAGTCTTTGGACTCCTTCTGTGGAACATAATTTGTAACACTGCCACAAGGTTAAGGCCTACAGCTTTGCTGACGATATCGCTATGGTAAGTGTGGACAAACCCATCTACGAGTTAGAGTTTGCCACGAATGAAACGACCGGTGGAACTAGAACTAGCTGACTACAAGACGGAGGCTGACTAAATCCGTCGAAAGATTGTGGAAATATGGAAACTTACGGGTTGGAAGTACGATTCGTAAACCGAGTATTTGGGTGCATGCTGATAGTCATGGGGGCATCCAAAAAAATGTGTTCCACAGGATTTAACTTTAGGACCAATCTTATTGTTCATTTTGACAGAGAACTGGGATGCAAACGTGTAAACGTGTAAAATGCACCTGAATAGAATAGAACCAAGTCACCCCAGATCTTCGCTGGAATTTTCAGATGTCTGAATGGTCTAGATGCATCAGGTTCCTCAAGAAGTGCAAACGTTTTTCAGTCTTGGAGACTTGGGTACTGTCTATACAGCTTATATTCGTCCAAAACTCATATCCAACTCATATGTTTGCGAAGGAAATATTACCATTTAATGGAGTTTATTAGAACGTTTACAGCGTCAGGCATATGTACATACATATGTAGATTGGTTGGTGACCTGTCAAGTCCCTACGCTGCAGACGATGTTGTCATTATCGTTAACCCTATATTAGACGACACTACATCTGAACAGATACGAAATGCACTTAACCTAGTTTCGGGATGGGGCAGAACATAGGCTTGATCCTAAATAACAGAAAAACCGGTCTTGTACCTACACTTTACCAGGAAAAGGAAATATAATTTCAATCAGTTGAGTGTCTATTTCAGGGTCAGGTCTGGCCCTGAGACAAGCGAAAAAAATCATCAGCAAAGTTTTACTCGATCTCAACAAGGACGAGTTGAGGACCTAGGCGGGCTACCTAACTTTGTTCACTAAGCTACCACCTTCTTCACAAAATAAAGCAAAAAGAAACGTCCCAGCATATTGTTTGCATATTTCCAGGAAGAGATTACTCCTCTCTGTCAATCCAGTTGAAGTTCAGAACCTGGAACCTAAAGTGATACTGAAGTGATAGACCAGTGCAAAGGATTTTAAGGGTCGCAGTGCACATTAAGAACCCTAGGTTAGTAGTTGGTATTTTGAATTTCACAAAATATGGTACATATCCACTTGTGTCGGCTTAAGTGCCACGACCACCATGAATGTAAGACTAACAGATACGGATCACCCACGAAACTGAATGGAAAATGATATGAGAGCTGCCAACGACGGCAATGAGAGTGCTTCAGATAGCAAGCGCCACTTTGAAACATTTAAAAACTATCAGGATGTTTACATATGTTCAGGCTCCTGAGAGCACCCTCCAAAATGGGTATTCCCTTTGGCCTTCTTTCCAAAAGCTTCACGCTTGACCCAAATTCAATTTTGTGCATAATCCATTGAGTCACATATAAATCATTCATTTTCATTGCCTTCTTCAGGAAACACACACATATTTTGTTTTGGTGCTCGTCCATTCGTTGAAACAACTTCATGGATACACCACCCAGTGCACAGTTCCTTTCCTTTTATAGCGTTGCCGTGTTAAAATTCAATCGACTTATAAAAATCTGTTTATAGTTCGAGCGGGATTCCCTAACAACGGTTTCATAAAACTCAAAGTGATAAAATTGAATAAAATTCAATCATCCTAAGTAGTCTTCTGATGCGTATATCCTATTCGAATCAAGCACCCGTAGAGTGATGTAATTAGGGATTTGTCTCCTCGTTCCTCGTGCGTGGTGTGCTTAAATTTGTATTTAAAAAACACCAGGATTTAACAAATATGCCTTCAGTTTGCGTTGTTTTCGAATCTGTTCATAGCGTAACTCATTCTGAATTACACCCCAACCGCTGGCAGTCGAAAGGAGGCTCCTGTTGACTAACTAAATGTCCTTCGATTTATATCGAGTACTGAAACTCATAGCGGACGGTTAGGGTTACAATATCATATTTGTTGTGGTTTTCGCCATTTCGCTCGTTTAGATGCACCACCTAGTGACCGCAATGTCTAATTACAATGGCAACCATTATCCGCAGGGTCACCCATGTACAGCGCGTGCAAACATTTCAAATAGTTAATGTGAACATGTTGTGAGCCATGGGAATGCTAGTGTGTATGCAATTTTTTTTTCAGTTTTCCTTTAATAATTTAATAATTAGTAATTTGACTTGAACTAGTGAGTATGTTATTATTCCCATCGGGTTTACCCCTTTTGTTAGCAGATACTTGGTTGGGACTAAGCGTAATTAAGTACATGTGTGGACATGGGGGTAGAAAAAAAGTTATTGACATTTCAACGACAATGTTGTACTCTCTACTGACGTTAAGCACCTCTACGTTTGCAACACTACCTATATAAACGGCTAATAAAATCATAAAACCTCTCTAAATTGATCGAAGCAAGAAGTAGGCAACAAATCCTCACCTAACCATGAAATTAAAAATCTGAAAATGACAGGTTCCTCTTGGTTTGTAAAAGCGCCATCTACTTATAAGGCTGTGTTCACGGTCAAGCGGCGAGAACAACTGTCAAAACACGAACAAAACTAAGCGAAACCGCGCTGTCATAAACCCTACATCGCGGGTAGCGATATCGCTTGAAATCGCCCGAAAAGCCATCGCAACACCCGACGCGAATTCGCTTGACCGTAAACATAGCCTAATGCAATGAATGACGACTTAGGAAACAACGGTAGGAAATTCAAAGTCAACTTAACTAACTTAATTCCAGCCCTTGGTATGATGATAAATGCGTACGCCGGAGAGAGGCGGCAAGAAATGCACACCTACAAACCCTACGGAACAGAACAAGAGCAGCATGGCAAGAATCAAAAGAAGAGAAGAGAAGAAAGCCTTGCGTATAAAGAAAATGACTTACGCAATCTCCCACCTCAAGGATATCGAAGAATTCGGGGACCGAAACAACACTGAGGTGTTCTTTAGGAAAGCCAACCAACTGTCAGCTGACTTCAACCCGGGAACGTGGCCTTTTCAAACGAGCCTCAATGAAGGAAACCTTATCAGTGAAGTGCAGGTAATAGAAGACGTATTAAGGGAACATTTTCACGTGAAAAGGGCAAGAAGAAAACTCGCATCCAGGTTATCAAGAGGTTAGCTCAGATATCAAAATAATGAAGAACAACGGCTTTAATGGTTAACGAGCAAGTTTCTCAAACATTACCAAATCTTAAAACAAGTATGCCCATCCCCGATGACTGGACTGTGAGCTCTATATGTCCCATCGTTAAGAAGGCTGATCCTATGTTTTATAAGAACTATGGTGCCATTCGCCTCCCAAATTTCACGTATTGTGTGAAAATTGGAGGACTTCGATCGATTGTCACACCAAGACAAATCTTGGAAAAGCCCACTGAATTTCGAGTCGAGACTCACCATCGCTTCATTATCTTCAAATTCGAATAAAGTAACATTCATTTTCTTGAGCTTTACAAGGCAGGAAGGCACAATCTTTAACATATCTGTGCAGCTGCCGAGAGTCGTCATAGTTCACCATTGAAGAACAGGTGAACCGAGTTGGTCTTGAACCAAATGAGTACAGAGTCAAGTACTTGTTTTCAACGAACAATGAAGGATCTGTCCACCGTCCACGTCCTAGGACAAAATGTCACTTTGAAGTGGTTGACGAGTTAACCTATCTCGGAGTAAATATCAACTCCACGAATGACGTCTTAGTGGATATTCGGCAAAGACTCTACATCGCAAAGAGTAGAAGGCTGCCGTGTCTTTGTTTCGTGGAGTTCAACTTATTTTATTGCCTCATGAATCCTGTGCTGGAATTCGAGGTTCAATTACCAAACAACACCAAAGCGTCACAGAAATCGAAACGATAGCCCGAGCGCTATACTAACGCTCAAAGCGTCAGAAGGCGTGACAGGTAATAGATTACGCCCAAAGCTACAAACTGGAATTCATCCTCGTTCATATGGTCATGCCCAGTCAATCTCATCCTAAAAACTTAACTAAAAGTAAAACAACTTGTCTCCAGTAATAGCAACCATAGGGTACACGAGCACTATTTCAAAGAAAATAGACACACCTACGACTCTGAGGGACAAAAATTTACCACATTTCATGAAAATACAATCACCCAACTGATATTAACTTCAATAAAAAGTTCTCGAGTATCGGAATCTCTTTCAGAACTCCATAGCAGCAATGTGATCTAAATGGCAGGTGCAATGCAGGAAGACAGTCTACAAGAGTACTGTCAACATTCAGTGAGAGTATAACGTCAAACTATGTATGTTTTCCAACACACTTCCGACAGTTCTTTTCAATGACGTACATGCAAACACGCAAAACACTTTGACCCAGTTTTCTCTCGTCATTGGCACTTCAAGTTTAAGAAGCGTCACACTGTCATAACTTTATTTTGTAATTATTAAATGTCACCGCTTCGAATGACAGGTGAATGTATTTTATTATTATCCCCAGGAACAAAATGACGGACTTTAAAATAATTGAAGAATTCACCTCTAAAGTGGGCGTGGTTGGCTCTCAAACCACTGTCACAACTAAAATAGCATTTTATTTCGAATGAATTTGACTTTAACAAGAAAAGTCGTGTCTTTTCTTGATGTAGATACAAGTAAACATCTCCAATCTATAGATCTGCCTTTTATTAATCCTTGATACATAATTCCTAATAATGTAAACCAAGTAAACACACAAAAAAAAAACAAAAACTAATTACAATTTCCTTGAAAACCAAAAATAAACATCGAAATTCACAAAACACCATCCCTCTCCCCCGAGGGTGTGTTAACGAATAATGTCAAGAGCAATACTTGCCTATTCAGTACATGTGATGCACTTCAGAAATACCCACTCATGGTAATGAATAAATATAATTTCACCCATAGAACATTATCCCTGGTTGAAGAGATGAAGAGATTTTCCAAGGAACGCCGATGCGTAGTAATTAGTCCAGTGGCTCTGATAGCACACTAGAAAATCCAAAATATATTGAAGTCTCCGAAAGAAATTGACGCGAAAAATATTATAATCACATCGCCACATCGAAAATGAGAAGGCCACGAGCTACTTGTAGATTGAAGCACCAGTAACACTATGAAGGAGGATATTATCGGCGATGGATTGAATATTAATAAAGTTTGGAAATTTATTCAGATTAGGTGGTGGAGAACAACGTACATAGCTCGTCTTATAGACTTTATACTTTTCACTTTAATAGCTGACTATACTCAATTATTGCAAGCAAATGAGGTTGTTTCTGAGTAACAAAGTCAGGTTTCAAAGGTTAGCCATCCTGCATCAAAGAGCCAAAACAGCTCAGAGGTGCAAAATAATTATTTAGATACGGATTCTGTCGAGGAGAATAATGAGTCGCCTTAAGCAGACATGGCTCAGAGCGCTGTTAAATAAGAATCGGAGATATTACGTAGTTGAGATACAGTTCTATAGTATCTACCAGAGAAATTTGGTATGTGCCGAAACTAATTAACAATTGTAGCCACGTGTAGCTTTCTCATAAACCCTAGGCACTCATTACGTTTATATGTACATAGGTGTTCGTCTTTTTGTTGAATTCCGAACGTCTTGTGTAAAGCGCACAGCCCATATTAAAAATTTAGTTGGGCTCCAACTGCCAAATAGTCAGACAGATACGGCAGATATACATATATAGGCCTCAATTTGCCCTTTACTTAGTTAGCTGTGGTTAACTTGGCGTTTTGAGTCGTTTGTCGAGACAAGCTCACTCCAAGTTTCAGTTGCCGGGTGGAAAAATTTGGGTTAACATAGTGTCCCCATGCCAGCAGGACAAAGAAACGCTAGGAGTGCTGTTGCATACGCGAGTTAGGTGAGGTCTAACATTTGCGGGTTCTGTGCCCATGATTCCTCTCGCACCAGTTTATCAAGTCAAGTTCGGCACACCACACATGTCTGAAATATTGGTCTCAATTCTTTGACCGCCAAGGCCGACAATCCAGCAGTTTTTTTGTACCGAACTTGGCCCTTTTCAAATTCATGTTTTTGATTTTAAGCGTTTCTCTGACCAGTTTATGGCGACTTTCACACAAAGACTTAGGCCTGCACGTTTGTAAGATTATTTGACCTCAGAACTGAATAGTCATCAACGAAAACGAACCAGTTTTTCATCGTAATTCATTCTCAGCGATAAAGCCTATGTTGCCTCAATAGCTTCGTTGTTAAGCAGAATCGTCGGATTGGCGCAAGTCACCAAACCAAAGCGGCCCATGTGGCTGTTTCATTACCCAATACTTGATCCTTAATGATGCTAGGAACACAGTCATAGTGTATGAAGGAATAGGGTGTCTCAGGCCACCAAACAATCGAGTTTTTGAAGTCGAAGTTCGGTGACCGGTTATTTGTTATCTCCAGAACTGAACCTGTCAATCGGTGGGCACGTTCGTCTGTTTGGATGCCTATAGACGTTTGCCGGCATATCCCTCAATTTTTTGCAAAAAGTCATGGAAAAGCGGGCTTAGTGCACTTACTCACGCAAGCGCTTCCGTGGTGGGCATTTGCACGATTTTGTGTTCTGTAATTAATATCATCGATAGAACTTTAATGCACGAATGCACGAGACAACCGTGTTATGATTAATACTGTCCAGCGGAACAATGAACTAAACTACATATGTCCAACAAACTAAACTATGTACTACAGGTCTCTATGGACCCAAGATCTAGCTTTTCACAATCATTTCTGTTCTCCGTAATAAATTCTTCAAATGAATGTTTAATGGCGCGCCCCAAGGAAAGATTGTTATAAGTTGTTTCATGAGATTCTCGCGAGAAGCGGGACTGTAAAAGAACTTAAGTGCTGTTTGGGAATCTCACTAACCCACTTAGTAAACCGCCGCACTAACCTATGAGAATTGAAAAGTAGTAAAGGGGTATATGTGCTTTTTTGGATGTAGTCAGTGATGAGCAGGCTACCTACGCAACCTGTTTATTTTGACTCTTAGTTATGATTGGACTGTTGCGCCATCTAGAATAAAAGTAAGCACTTTGTGTCAAACCGTGTCTTCTGCAGTAACTATGACTGTGGTTGCTTATACTTGTAAAACTTGAGTTTGGTAACGAATATTGGCCGCCATTGTCGCAATAAAACTCAAGTTGGACACAAAGTTTATTATATCTTACACCCGTACCTTCTGTAGCATAAACCCGTATCACGTACAAAAATTGTCATACGTGCAGTCAGCTACATGGAAAAATATGCCACAAGTTTTGTTTTTTTTTTTATATAATATTGTCTAGGCTCTAAAAGTTCGTGCTGTTTCCTCCCCATGCAGTAGGAGAATTTCTGAACTGATAAAGAAACGTCTTTGGGTTACTTGACAGAAGAAAAAGAATAAAAAAGTTGAATGACAGTCCCTAATTCTGTTGGATGTCCAGCATCTGCACATAATAGAGTTTTCTCAAATTTCTTTCCTTCCTTTAGGCGTAAAAAGTTACCAAAAATCTTAATTGGATAAAAACCAAATTGCAAATAGCCGTCACAGCTGTTTGCTTTCGTAGGGGGAACGTAAAAACTTCAAACTTTACGAAGGGAGAGTTTTCTAAACTGACTGTAGGTATGAAATCTTGAAAAACTTGAAGGTCCATCAAAATTTATATAGAGAAATAAAATGCCTTTACTTTTCAAATTTACTCAGCATTTCGATTGATGACATTTGAATATGGGTGTGCGAACAGGCTCAAGACATGACGTTCTTTTGACATTTACTGCAATTGATTACCACTTCTGAGGAAGATCACAACGTTTCGGTGCATCGAAAGTTATATAGAAAAATGCCTTTACTTTTCAAATTTAAGCAGCATGACGATTGATGCCATTCCAATATGGGTGTGCGAACAGGCCTAAAATATACCATTCTTTTGACATTTACTGCGATTGATTACCACTTCTGAGGAAGATCAAACAATTTTGAGCACAAAAAGTCACAGCGTTCGGCCTTTCTGAGTTTTTTCTTGTACATCCATGCATACAAGCAAATGTGGTTATTTAAAAAACGAACATTGATGGGGCGTAACATTTTGAGATTTGTGCTCCATGGGTTTGTTCGGTAAAACACACCTCGAGTCACGAGTAGTGTCATCTTTTCGATGGCAGATGACTGATGTACACATGCCCGTACCGAACCCGGTCTTATTTTTAATGGAAAAAGTAATAAATTCGTGATGTTAAAATCGTAAAATTGTAAAAAAAAAAACTATTTTTAAATCGTTTAACTTACATTTGAACAGCAGCAATTGTACTGATTCTCTTTGGACACATGAGGTGGAGGCGCCCGTCTACGTTTGCGAATTCGAACTGGTGATCGTGAACCAACGTAGTTTGAAAAACGCCGCCTCGAGTGGCGAACAATCGACACCCAATCAATCATTTTATTATTTTTCTTATTTTTAGTTTCTTTTTTTTTATGTTATAAACGACTAGGTATTGTATATACCTATATTTTTAGAGCGTACAAGAAAATCTCACAATTACACAATAACCAACAAAAATCAACTATAATTAGAATTAATTCTTAGATTTAAGAAAATTTGTCATAGACACAGAGTCTTTAGGCGACACTAAAAAATTAACGTCTCACAGTGAATGGAACAACAGAATTGTTTTTTATTGGAAACAATGGCCATTTGGCTATAATTAAACTTTATCATTTCCATCGACTATCTATCTGTTAAACACAATATAGTAGGTAGGTAGGTGGTATGCACTTATCAAGAAAGAGTGGGGGAATGCAGATAAATCACTATTGTCCTCGGAACACAATTTGAAGAATCGAAAACTAACAATAACACGGAACTGCGAACAAACACAATAGAAGATACATATGTATCTGTAGGTAGAATGCCTGGTTTTTATTTGCTCTGCTCAGGAGGAAACACCACAAGGCTGCAAGGCTGTACCAGCCCCGTTTTATGTTATTTCAAAATGAATGCATAGTTCCTTTCGCTTTGTTGTTTAAATCTTTTTTGCAAATCGTGAAAGACTAACGACTTTCGGAAACAATTATTATTTTATTTTCTTTTTTCCTTCTTTGCAATCAAAAGTCCTCTACAAACGGAATAAAGTCAAATAGCACACTGTGCGCGTCTTCACCTACTACTCTAGGGAGTATTTTCTGTCTCACTGAGGACTGATTTCAGAATGAGAGACTTTTCCGTCAATGTGTACATATAATGTTTTCCAGTAGTCGGTAGTATTGTTTACCAAATTCAATCTACTTAATTTCGCAACACCGAGAGAAGCTCCTTCACCTCGTCGATGTCGATGTCGATGTCGACGTCGTTTTCGTTCTCGTTGTCGTTGTCGTTGTCGTTGTCGTTGTCGTTGTCTGTTGGAAGAGCTTTCACGTCACTCAGAAATATGAATACGCATGCTCGTCAGAAGTCTGCTCCTGTCCACCCCCGGATTACCTGAACTGACGACTAATAGCTGTTTTCGAATCTCCACAAACTTAGATTCGTTTTCAATATGGAAACACCCTCCATCCTTATTGTTTCGCGTGGAAATGTACATACATATGTACATATCATGAATGAAAGATTGTTTCGCATAAAAACAAAAGGAAAATATAAATGGTACTCGTACCAACTTGTTGCTCAAACAAACAACAAAAAGATACAAATAATGTGAAACTATGTAGAATATTTCAATCAAGTTTTTTTGTTTTTTGTAATGCCTCGCCAAGGATTGATTTGTGGGGAGTACCTACCAAAAGTTGATCTTCGTTCCTTGCCGAAGCTATCTCACAATTTCGGCTGATATTCGAAGAAATCTTAATTAACTGCAAAGAAAGGAAAAGCATGGGGTCAGCCTTTAATTGAATATTTATTTGTCTTTTCATTCGATTTTCGTTAGCAATTCTACTACAACTCGTGCCACATGAAAAAACAATATTTTTAAACGTTCACCAAACGAACGAACGAACGAACCAAAAGAAAAGAATGAGCAAGAAAACAAACTATACACACAAATACACGATATAAGACAGACATGTAGATATACAAAAAAAACAAACAATATATAGTAATTCTGTTTCAAAAAGGAAAAAATAATAAAATTGTGTTGTACTTCTTCCAGTCAGACGACGACGACGACGGTGATGACGACGATGACGACGGATACTTTCATGTGTTGTGCATGTTGTGCCTAATGCGAGCAATTTACTTTTTAAGGTATAGCTACTCCACAATATCCGGAAGAAAGTAGGTTATCCCCCCCGACCAACCCAGCCAACCAACCCCCCCAAGGATGTGTACCTACGTAATCCGATTCTAATAATCTGCGATATCATGTTGCTCTGTTTGGGTATTAGATCTACATTAAGAGCATTTGACTCCTGGTGTTTTTAGCAACAGTGCCCAGGATTCCTAATGAAATATGTATGTATGTACTCGCATACTATATATAGTACTCGTATTTATACGTGGGGAAACAATTTCAGTCTTCGAAACTGGCTTCTATTAATATTAATGGAGTTTTTGTTAGTAGCCGGAAGAACGCCAAGAAATGGATAAAACTTTGCATGCGATATTAGGGACACTTTGTCGGAGTCGACGTCGATTTAAAATCGCGTGACGTGTGTTACACGTTCGGTCATACGAGTATAGTGGTTGTATACATACCTACCTACTACATTCGTAGGTGTATTGAAAGTTGTTGAAATTTATAAAGTATCCTTGACTTAGTTTTCGTGTTTGAAAAAGAGATATCAGAATTAACATCGTGAAGAGTCGTTACATAACTCAGCGGGAAGTGAAAGGTTAAACATAGACTGTGTTGGCTGGAGAAATCGGTGACGTCAACGAGATTAGACCAAATAGAAACTAGGCCACACATTGTTAATGATTTCTTCTGGTTATAGTGGTTTTCTTTATTTTCGCTTTAACTGCAACCGTAAGAATCATTAAACAAAATACGCTGCAATCAGGGTTACTATTTCTCCTCTCAGTGCAGGATATGGGTCTCGTGCCAAGTTCCATTTTATACTTTGACTTGGATTGCATTGATGGATGGTGGTAGTTCGGTTAGAACTTTAATGGGTTCTTAAGAAATTAACTGGTGCTTGCGATATAAGTAACTTTATTTATAGAATACTTTACACACCTAACCCTTGTTCTCCTGCAGTTTGGTAAAGTAGAGAACCGAGGTTTGATGGAAACTCGGTACTTAATTTAGAATATTGCTGTCCAGATTGGAGAAGAAACCAAATATTAAGGAACCTCCTTGGTGAAAGAAGTTCAGCGCGTTTTTCTGATGCGTTGAACTTGGATCGACTAAGGAATTTATGGAAGAAAAAACCGCTTGTCTCGGCTGAACGGGCTGGCTTTTCTTTACCATATTCCAGGTTCAACATCCTATTGACGTACTACATACTTACTATGCGCATAAATCAAACACCGACGGGGTACGAGGAAGTGTTCTCTCGAATAGGGTTAATCTTAGCCTCTTTTTCCGTCTTCGAATTAATTGTACCGAATTCCCTAGTCGTCATTTTTTTTTAAGATAATAGGGTTGATGGGCTTTGAAGTAGCCTCAGGCCGCAATCCATGCTCTTAAAGATTTTGTCTCTAAAAACAGATAGCGGAATGAAGCTTAGGATGGATTAAGCTGAGTAGGAAGTGACATCAGATGTCTAAGTCTAATCCAAGCAATGGCACGACATTCACATAAAATATGTTCGCCAGTTGCAGTGTTCCATAGTATGCCCATGTTGGACTGGGTAACATCAATTTTCCTGAGGTGGTACTAGAGAGAGTAATCAATAGTTAGAAAGTCCATCAGGATCTTAGCATTATACTTGTTCATTGCTAGAATCTGGAACGTTGTTTTTATTTTTGAGAAACTGCTTGGGATATCTGTAGCCAGATTGTGAATTTGAGTAAAAGAGCTGTTTGCTTTGTACCAGTGATTTAGTTCTCTATTTAACTAACAGGTAGGCCACTGCAAAAGGTACTACTATAACCGGGTGCTGTCTAATGGACAAGCATGCAAAAAAGCAACTGTTGTACACCTTCGTTGATTAAGCAAATTTAATAAACAGTCTCATATCGTCCAAACGTCTATGAACCTCCAATCGTAGTACCATAATGGGTCTACATGTGTACCAGACGGGTTAAAATAATCAATCCCTTTGACGGTGTGTCCTTAACTATAATTCCACTCCAAATTAGTTGACTTTAAGTCGCACCAGAATGTAAAGAAATTCAAACTCCAATTCCTTAGCATTAATGAATCTGGCTCTGAGCAGAATTCTGGCTCTAAAGCAGATAAGTTTCAGGTCCGAGGTCAATACAAAAAGAATTGGATTTCATCACATGAACAAGATGTAAATGCAGTCCGAATGGCTGCAGCCATTAGGTTCCAGCTAAAAGAATCTTTGAACACCAGGCTGAAGCTATACTTTAAAAAAGCAAACATGTTGCGGATAAATAACTAGCAACAATGCAAGGATCGAATCAAGCTATAAAGTTACTCAAATTACGGATAATATTAGACTTGGGACAATAAACAGACCACCTCTGCTCACCCAACTAAATGAAGTCAAGGGTTAGTCGAAAATCGAATCATATTTCCCTATTTTGTAACCGCAGACTGGAAGCACATGAACTGCAAGTCGTTCTCCACCTGCATGTGGACATATGTACATATGTCTACATATGTGTACATAGGGCAACTAAAAATTTGGAAGGGTTCCATCGAAATCTGCAGAGAACGCACCACTCCCGTAAATAAAATCGAACATTTTTTTTGTAACGAACCGCACCCGAATCCGTCGTGTCCACTTACCACCCTATTTTTACCGTGCTATATTAGGATAGCCAACTAATTAAGACATTGAAGGCTTATTGGGTTTAAACATGCTTTACAAGTTAAAAACTAAATGGATTTAGTACTTCTTATGTTTCTTTTAGTTCTGATTGCTCGATCTTATCACAAGACAAACATGTCCAAGGTAATAGTAGGAGAAACAGCAGAGACTACTAGATCCCTTTTCCCTTTCGATGATGTCCAGTCAGCCTACACAAAGGCGATTGAATTGGAACCCGATAACTAGGACTATCGGACGAATTTGGATGTAGCCAAGAACCAACGGACCACTGCTCTGCCAGAAGGCTTGAATTTGGCGCCACAGCTATCGGTTCAGTTCTATCCAATCCGGCGTATAGAGATATACTTGCCGACTGGCCCATACATAGGAACGATCCACGTCTAGTGAATATCTTCAAATCCATCCGCCCTGGACCAGATGGTGGATTTGACGCAGAGGGTCTGGTGCAACTCTTCCAAACGGTGGCAACTGGATTTGCAAATGTTGCTGGCAATCAACCTGGCGCCGATGATCCCAACAGACAACTGCCACAGCCTTAAGCGGGGCCAGCTTATCACTTTTCCGATGCTTGCTCCGTTTAAGAAAGGTCTAAAGATTGAATTAAGAAAGCATGTCGTCAAACCGTGTCTACTATTTTGTTAACATGGTCAATTGATTTCCCCTATGATTTTCATTGGCATGTACACATTGTTTCCAATCTGCGTTTAGTCTTATATACAAATAATAAGGCTCGAGACTTGTTGTGAGGCCTGTTGGTTGAGGCCCAGGTTCACCCCGAACTGCAGCTCCACCTAAGTAAGTAAGGCTCCATTCTACCAGCCATGAAGTTGATGCAGTTAATACTAAGTACCGCTAATCCAGAGGTCGTAAACGCAATCGTAATCGCTAAAAGAGGACGTAATATACATATCTGCATACATTCATTGGACCCTCGTCGATAGAAATCTTACTCCTTACTTCAATAGGATTCCATGGCTGTTTTCTTTTACTGTATTTAGTTTCAACGAATTTTGTTAACATCGCCTAGAAGAACCTACACGAAGAAGAAACGAGGAACTTAGACTAAGCCGCAGTCAAATCATACAAAATTCATAAGAGGATACATTTTAAAGAGATCATGATGCAACAAAAGACATCACTTCCCTCTTCATGAGCTTTTAAAGGAAAATAAATCTTATTTGTTATGTTATAAACGGAAAGCACATATGCACGTACATTTATCAGCCATAGTTGAACTACTTATTTAGTACATTCATCCCATAAAAGCGTACTAAGTTCAATTATTGGCAAACATTCCAAATACCTAAACAAGCAGACAATTCTAGAGCTAGTCCCCTTCTCAGCCATGCTGCAGTTTGTGTTGTTTGTTTTACATGACAAATTGTGTTACAAGTGGTGTCTATAAAGCATATGATGTCGGCAAATCACCTCTGTATCTTAACTTACTTGTTTACGCAAATTATAAAAACAAAGAATTAGAGAGCTGTGTACCGCACGCAATACTTACATCTGACAATTTAATCGTGTGTCCTTCTTGTTCCCACTTGCTGGCTATTTGCAATGTTTCTGCGGTCTTTTGTTGAACTGTCTTCGAGTCGTCCAGCAGAGTTAATTCATAGAATTCTTGTATATCTAGAACAAACAAGAAAAAGGAAACCATTTGTACTCATTCCAATGTGATCCTTGAAGGAGAGAAATAATTTACAAAGTAAAACCAAGACTTTTGTTAGTTTTGTTCATTTATTTATTTGGCTTTTATAATCTACAATCTCTATGATACTGTGTTCAACGCTGGGAAGGGATTTTGTTTGGACACAACCAACTTGTTATGACTATGTGAGATGTAACCCTTTATTTTGCCTTCGAAAATCAAGTTCGCAACAATGCAATGGGTCTCGTCCATAGACATGTCATTCTCTCCGACAAATTGTAGTGCTGAGCGAAAGCTTTCCAAATCCAACTGATGGGTACCCTTGATGAGGTAGACCTTCTTGAACAGGTTGCGATACACCATGAACTTGAGCTTCTCCACTAACAAGTAGATGCCGCATTTGATGAAAAATGTCTCGTGTCGCTGAATCACTTCGTCAAATTTGCGGACATTGCCCTCCTTGATGGCGTTGGCCAATTCATGAAACTGTAGGACGTCGTATTTCTCTAGCACTTGATTCGTTGGCATGTAGCCAAGCAGCATTTTAACCGGAACGAGGTAGATGAGAATGAGTCGTTTGTTGTTGTAGAATTTCTTTGGACACTTTTGAAATGCGAAGCTCAAGAACTCATCGGCGCTCTTGTAATCCGAGTCGAACATAGCCTTTCGACCTACAAAGTACTTGTATGTGATTTGCTCGGGAAGCAGAAACGTGTCCTTGAAGGCGGAACTGTCAATGGCACGTATGAGGGGTTTGCACAGATGCAGTTTGTTTATCCGGAAGTACACTTTGAAGAGTTGATTGACTAGATTGAGCATTCCCAAGCGCTTGGTATCTTCGTCGGAGGACCTGAAAGAATAGAAACAATCAGATTCGAGACCAATACGAATGGAAACACATACCTATTGTCAGCGGCACAGACACGGAAGCAACTCATCAAGCAATCGGCAGCTTTCTCCAGAATTTCTCCCGGTTTAGACACTTTCCCATTTTGTTCACACCTTTGCGCCAACACCCGCAAGTCCAGACATGTGGTGTACATGATAGGAAGGCACCAGTTCTCCTCCTTCAGTTGCTGCAACATCTTGACCACCCCCTGAATGCACTGTATCTGATTCTTGTACGCCTCCATGTAGTCACGACCTTTTGTAATGAAGAAATGCATTATTACAGTATGTCCTTCCAGTGCCAGCTGCAATCAGTTACTTTCTGCACTCAAATAGTACAGCACTCTCAGATGTGCGGATACAATCTCATCGATTGGTGGATCCAACTGCCGCTCCACATAGTTTTCCGATTCCAACAGGTACAAGTTCCTATTCATGATGTGCTTATCCTTGAGAGACACAAATCCAGCGACTATATCTCCATCTTGCGCGGACCAGGCCCGATGGACACCAGACAAATAGTTGTTCAGTGTGCCGAACATGATTTCTTCAAAAGTATATCACTTTCAACAAAGAAATGCTATTGCTGTCATTTATGTGTTACCATTTAGCAATATTCTCTCTGCATTTAATGTGATTTTAAATCAATACTTCGATTACTTGTCGTATTTAACGCGCGACACCGGAGATGCACACAATATAAAAATAAGTGACGTTTCTCGTTTCACCACAGCACGGATAGTACGGAGCAGACTCAACAAAATACTGTCAAACGCGTGTGGCCGCCATCTGTGTGCGAGAGTATTCACTTCGCCAATGCCCACGCAAATGGTTTTATATAGAACACAGTGGCGGAACAAAAGATTCGGCGACTTAATTACTTGTTTTTCGTTTTGTTCTTACAAATAACTGCTTTGTTAATTTAGGATGTTAAAAATATGTTTTCTTCTCTCTTTGATTATTGTCAAATCATCTTAAACAAAAAAAAAACGATTTAAGGGAATTCGTTGGGAATTAACGGTGTAGAGAGCACGTATGCATATGAAATTTCGCGTAATATTACCACGAAAACTCCAAATGTTGTAATACATAAGAAAAAAACGTGTACGACTCTTATATTTTAGCTAAAACACCTTGAATACGTTATGAGGTCATTATTCATATCTAAGTTAAGGGTTTCTTTAAAGGAAAATGCTTTACCCTTTATTCATTGCCGTGGGGCTCAGGTTAAGTAGCCGGCCCTGCGAGTGTCTGACAAACATCTGAGAGTGAACGCTTTTTAAATAACAAAAGATGCAGTCCATGTCATAGCAAGTAGGAAGAGGCATAAGAGCTTGCTTGAATAGGCATGCCTACCGATAATGCAGTGCCCTGTGATGACACCTATTAAAATTGATACGAGCGTCTTTTTCTATCTGAACAGACGGTTAGTGGATTTTTTGATCCAGCTTGCGCTAGATCTGACCAGTTGTCCATCGAAGATAAGTTCAGTTTATGGCGTCTATCAGCATAGATTTTTAAATCCTGATTGGATATTACATTATGCTTTAGCCACGACGAGGCCTGCTTAATCGCCATGATCTCCGCCTGGAAGACGCTACAGTGATCAGGAAGACGGAAGGAGACACTTAGATTTAGACCATTGGAGAAGACGCCTCCTCTTACTCCCGACTCTGTTTTTGATCCATCCGTATAGTAGAATACGGACTCTGTATTTTGTAACCACGAGTCATTACCCAGTCTAGTCGTGAGGCGATATATGAATCAAAGTGTGTCCTTCGGAAGGAATTCACAATTGTTCACAATAGAAGAGCGAGAGATAGCCATCAAACCAGTGACTATAGATGTCCAAAGGCGGTGACCAATCGAATAAAGTATTCCCATCGACCTGTCGCCTTAATTATTTATTTCTTAATTTTTTGTAAATTTTAGAGATTTTATCATCTTTTCGTTTTGTTATTCCTCATACCTACGTCAGTTGTGCTCAGGTTTCGTTGTTCATTCCAGTTCCCAACTATCTTAAAGTATTTATCATTCTCTGACAAAATTATTCTCCTCTCTTAGTAATTTGGTATTTTACGGTTATTAGTCCAGAAGCTACAGGACGAGTCCTATTATGTGTCAAGGTTTGTCCTTAGCTGGGTTAAATTTTGTCCTAGTTTTTTCCATGTTCGACAAGTAACACCCATCGGAGGCAAGCTATCTTACTCACTAAGTTACAAAATTGATGGTAGTAGTCAAAATATTTTTGCCGCCACTGTATAACTAACCATTTCGATTGCCTATGCATTATTGTTTTCATTTATTTTAAATACTAAATTATACAAAATATTTGTGCTGAGAAATTAAGGCGAAATCATGCGCATTCGCTATGTAGAAGCCGTACATTATGTGTCAATGCCGGATGACGTATATCTTTGATGAAGATTGCAAGTTTTTTACTTGTTTTTTTCTACATACATTATGATATCTATGCTACGCTCATATCAAGCCATGGCAGCGTGCTTCAACATAATGTCGCTTGCTTGTGTTCATTAGTTTCAGTGTTGCAAGTGGTTTCAAGTGCTTCTCTCTCTCTCGGAGCACTTGTGCCTCTGACTACCTACATCGAAAATAGAACTCCAATTATATTTTCGACAAGTCAAACGAGAAAATGCTTACTTGGTGTAAATAATTATACCCCAGCCCATCTGCAGGGTGTATTAATTCCAAGGCATGGTTAGTAAGTCAGAGATAGTAAACAGGAATGTATGCAAATATTTATTCGAATATAAATATTTCAACCATGTTTGAGGAAAGCAGCAAATACATTTCGTATGCAAAGCGTTTTTTTACGAAAAACTACCAAAATAACAAAGGTATTCAATAAATTCAATATTTGAAATGGGCATGCCTGCGACTACTCATTGTAATTTGTATTTTAATTTGAAATTGCACGAACTGTAGGGTAGGGTGTTTAATTAGATACAGCCCTCCTGTATGCTTTGTAGATCATTCTTTGCCTTCCTGTTCGTAATTGTGTATCTATTGCACAGTTTGAAACTGAATCCATTAAACGCTATGAGAAACAAAGATACAAAAGTGATGACCATTCAGTTGAAACATAAAACTAAGACCTTGGCTGCAGAGGACCAGGGCACTAAGCGAAGTTGGAGATTGAGATGAATTATTTACGTTCTACAGAATGTAAATATTTACGAAATCTGTGGCGCAAGTACAAACTATGCCGATAAAAAAGTTAATGTACGTACCAGTGAGTCTAGTCATGTGTAAAAAAAAGAAGAAGTATCTTCTTTGTATTTTTGAAAACACAAAAATGTTGATCGATGAACAGGATTGCCTCTTTTGAGTTTTTGGTAAAGGGTGACCAGGGTGTTATGTTTCAGCAGCTGTCAAAGTTACAAAATGACATCCAGCTGTCAAAATATTCAGTAAGATTTGCCATTCCATCATACATCGTTTCACGCTTGTCGAACGCGCAGAAATTATTGAAAAATTTTATCGAAATCCCGGCTCACTTGTAAGTACGCAACGTGAGTTTCATCCTGAGGTAGACCCACTTATCTTGGCTCCCTATCAAGATCGCCTCAACCTCATTAATTTGAATTCCCTCGAGAAACGTTGCAGATATTCTTTTCGTTCATCGACTGTTCTCAGGCTCCATGGATTGCGCATCTGTCTACAACTTAATCTTCTTCAACACCAACCCACGTAACCTACAGTGCCCTGTCTGTTCTATCTTCCGACCCACCACATCTTAAACGGCTCTAATGAACCTATCTCGCGTATGCTGCGCAAGGTTAACTTAAACTCCACCCAGTTCGATTTTAACAGCAGCACTCCCAGTCTCAAATCCGATCTCCTTCACTTCTCTCCATAGTTTTAAGCAATAGTCTTAAGTTAGTCGTAAGTCTTAGTTTTAGCTTGTTTTAAGCCGAAATAAATGGGAGCTTTCGCCCCCACCAAGATATAATTTAAATAATTGAAGAAAACATAGAAATGTCGATTTGGCGCTGATCATCTGAATATCAAACTGAGAGTCAGCCCGGCTTGATTTTCGGTTGGATTTGGGCAAACATCTGTATAAGATTGTGCTGACGCAAGACCTGAAGCCGGACGACCATGGACAACGCTGTGCTCGTTCAGATCCATCTCGCCACACCATTCTGACGCAACTGATCATTTTTCTGCCAGGAAACCCAATACTACTAGAATTTAGTGATTCTTCGTAGAATTTAAGGTATCGCTTTAAAAAAGATGAGTACTCACTACATAGCCCTGAAAATCTCACATCTGAGGCAAATCACAAAGGTGATCTATGACCGGCCACTTCACAAGTTTCGCAGACTGGTAGCACTCATCCTTTTTTACTGAGAGACATACGATTAGTTCTTACAGATATTCGAAAGAATTCCTGCAGTTTAGCTGCGCCATAGAAATCATACTATACAATGCTGCTTTTGGGACACTTGGGCACTTTCAGTAGTCAGTTTCTTATTTTAGAATTTAGCAAACAAGGCACTATTGCATGAAGATTTATCCAATGGGGCAACGAATTCCAAGTCATCGTTATACAAGGCGAAGACCGAATATGGGGTTCCGAAAAAAATTGATGCTGGTGTGTATTGCATTTTCAAAGCTCCACTACCGGCGAACTAGTTAAGAAATCATCCAGTTCGTGGAGATCTAACAAAACGCCACCAATTCAGTTTGACGAAAGAACTGGTTTAAGACTCTAAAACACAAGGGCGGAATGTATACTGCTAGTTTTACAATAAAGTGCAGTCAATTTTAGAATCCTATTCAATAAAAGTGTATATTCGGTCCCATACGCGAAAAAGAGATACAACCGCGAACTCTATAAGCTTTTATCAAGACGTGGATGTAGTCCGAAAGGCTAGAAATGTGAGTGGCCACAAAGAGCAAATGGACGACATAGATCCAGCCCTCAGGTTCTAGAGGATAGGAACTACCGAACCTCTGCTAAAAGGAACAATCAATCGCAGATGCCAGGAGGCCTCGTCACCGTATCTCAGGCAGAGACTCTACACAGTTCAGGAGTCCGATAAATAAAAAAGTGAGGAGCCTGATCTTAGGCAAAAACGCATGGGTTTTCAGGACGCATTGGGAGCTAAATCCTTGAATTCTTGAAGCCAATCTCGTTATATGAGTACACGGTGCGATGAGCATTGAAATATGTTGGTAATGAAACTGTATATGGCATTGACCCTTAGACAACATTCTTAGGCTAATGATGAGCATACGAGTTCAAAGAGCTTACCCCGAACGACAGTGAGCCCAGGGATTATCTCATTCACTGCGATTCATAGTCTTAATACTCCGCCATAGGGCATACTGCTATACACTGATCTTTCAGTTAGACAGACTAGACTCAGCTAGATAACCTCCCGTATATTCAGATAGATTGTTACATAACGTAAACACATTTGAATGAGATTAATGCCATGCTTTCCGGGGCACACTATACCGAAAGATTGCACAAAATAAATGTTCAGATCAAGCCAGATACGGTACAACGTACAACAGGAAATCGCATGACCGCTTAACCAGGATCTATGCAACTAATATCCACCAACAAAGCACAAAAAAGGACGAAAACTGCCCACGTGACATATTACAAAGCACTGCAATCCGAACACTAGGTCACAATGAGAACAACAACAACACACAAAGTCCACAGCCACACAAAACATTTAAACCATTTAAGTTCAACAACAGCGATAACGAATTGTGCAATAGTTAAATTAAATACCCCGTAGACGAAGAGAAGTGTTTTTTCTTCCATTCTGTCACAACGGATATGCATTTGTAAACGTCTAGCTGCCTATGGCCTATGCCAACATCGTCCTATCTACACTTTCCACGACTATACTTTCAGAGAAAGGGTATGCAAATCAAATTGAAAAGCCTATTGAACGTGGGTGCCTTTAGTCCTTGATAGGCACTTTATTTTCCTTTTTCGCACAAGAAAGCATAGATATGCCACAAAAGTTTACCATCAACGGTCTGCAGCCCTATGGAGTGGGAGCCAAGCTAAAAGCTAAATACTCTTCGGAAAAAGGTACAATTTATGTTTGTGTGTATAATAAATGATTGCATCTTTACATCAAGTGGAATACAATGTACTTCACATGTTGATATTATGCACAGTTGTGACTTGCGAACAGGAGTTGTGTGTTCTTCCATCGATTTAAGTACTTTATTTGATTAATGCCTCCCTACTAGTTGTATTCGATAAGTTCCACTAGTGTCGATGGTACGCACAGAATTTTGAGCCTTGTGATATGTCCCCAAACCAACAAGCCTATACTAAAGGCCGATCTGTTGAGACACCCCTGCAGGAGGAGAAGAATTCACGCTAGCGGCCTTCCTGGATATAGAAGGATTCAACAATGTGAAATCCGGGCCGATAAGACTAGCGACCAACAAAACATAGACCAAGTAATCTCAGACGAGACACATCAACTCAGAACTAGGTGACAACCAAGTACCACCCAAGGTGGGTCTTAACCCCTTTATGTACTAAGCGTACTGGTCGTGAACAGAATCTTAAGGAAATTTGAATGAATCGGAGTCAAAGTTGTCGCATACGCGGATGATGTTGTCATGATGGCGACAAGATCCAATCCGCTCTTACCCACCCTACACAAGTGGGCGGTAGAATTAATTAAACGTTAGCCCCCTAAAGACAAGTGGCGATCCTCTTTACAAACAAGAGAACGATCACACTGATGAACTCTTGCGACTCAACGGTACGCCACTCCAAACCTCATGTAAGGCGAGATACCTCGACTGTATACTCGACCGTAAGCTGATTTGGAAAGAGAACACGACGGAAAGGATAAAGAAAGCAACCATAGCCGTCTACACATGCAGCAAATGTGAGCCCAAGCCCACCATCATCCACTGGATATACACCGTCATCATCAGACCCGTTTTTATCTTATGGTTAACTAGTCTGGTGGCCCACAGCAGACAAGACCACATACCTCCGAGAACTAACCAAGATACAAAGGCTAGCATGTATAGGAACTACCAACCTTTGAAACCATACTTCCACTAAACCCGCTAGACCTACATTTAAAGGAAACGACTGCGAAGTGTGGCCTACGCTTAAAGCACAGCAATCTAACCTGTAGAAAGAGGGCGACACGGGCCATCGCACCATTGCGAGATGGGCCGACTTGGGCACCATCCCACTTCAGCCTTTCCGTCTTCTCTCCAACAAAGGATTGGATGGCTCAAACACCGACGAACCCCAAATTTCATGCTGTCGCGACTTTCGAACCGCGGCAGTGTGTTCCAAGCGGAAGTACTAGCAATAGCAGAAGCGGCACGAGAACTATCCACGAAACTACACACCAGAGAGATGATCGGCATCTACATATTTTGACAGTCAAGCCGCCATGAAGGCCATCTCACGTACAGTCGTCAAATCAAAACTGGTTAAGCGATCCGATGAAGAACGCACGGCACTTACGGCACACCATGACATAGCATTCCTTTGGTTCGAGGACACAGGGAATGAACTGACAGACGAATTAGCAAGGAAGGTGTCCGAATAGGACCTGACAATGGTCGACACCTATGTTTTACCGCCACTCTTCGTGAGACTAACTTATGAGAGAAGAAACGCACTGCCATCTTGTCGTGTCTGCATAAAACTCTGAACAAAATACGATATCGCCAAAACCAAACAAATCCTGGCCCTTAGCAGACCCAGCTTAGCACTCTTTATGGGGATCATTACCGGCCACAACCTCATGGCGGCCGACGGTAGTACAATGCTAGTATAAATGGATGACCTCTACAGAGGCTATGACGACACGAGTGTAGAGTAGAGTGTACTTATCACTTCCTTTGCAAATGCCCAACCCTATGCAGAACTACAGAAGCGGCCCTCGGTGAATACCAATTTGAAAACCTGGACGAACTGTCAGGAAAGCCACCATCAACCATTCTGAAATTTATACCAACTTCGGCCAGCCATGTAGCTACCCCCAAAGCCAATAGGAAACCTTGTATTTATTTTTTATGGTAAACCCACGACAGGGGCTCACAATGGATCCACTAACAGACTATGGGACTACTGAGCTACCAAGGAACCTTCTTTCCCGCTGCACTACACACATAATGCATCACAACAATGCACTTTAACTATTCAAGCAAATAACCTGGTCCTATCTTCCGCCCGGTTTTACATGTTCTCCATTGTCCTCATAAGTAGGACAGGCAGCAGCAGCATTCATCAATACGGATGTTCATGTTTTCATAATGCAACTTTTTCGTGTAGAGTACTTATGTCATACGGAATACCAACCGCCCACTTTAAAAACTTTTAATGAGCACAACGAAACATGAACAAAAAATCACAAACGCAACACTTGCAAAACTAGGACATGGGAATTGATTTTAGATGTAACAGAGTGTATAGTGTGTTGTCTACTCGTACATACATATATTAAATATACTTTTTCATTTAATCTCTTTTTAATAAAGCCACCAGACAATAGGTCCTTTCAGCGTGCTCTCAGTGTTCGGTGCTCGGCAGCATTTCATTGCAACGTCAATATAACGTTTAAAGTTTGAATTAAACTCCTTGAAGGAAGTACTTACCTAGAAGCGCTTGGAATAAGCGAGATTTGAAAATTCGTATTACGCGTTCGATGGCAATACGTAAAGCACGATCCTGTGGCTCAGATAACCTCGAGTGATAATCCTCCAGTAGTTCAAGGGCACGGTGAGCTTCTATAATTAGAAAATGTAAAATAAACAAATTAATATTGTTTGTGTTATCGTGTGGGTCTTTAGCGATTAAATATACAAAGTTAACCAAAAAAATTGTTTGAACAAAACTACTAGTATAGTGCAAGAATTATGGCGGAAAGGAGGAAAGTTTTAAAGCAGTTCCCCTCGGTGCTGTCCTTAGCAACAGCATTGCAAGTTCCTAAGTCTCATGAAAACGAAATAACCTCCTGGTAAGAGGCTAAGACTTGGTGAATGAATCTGAAATAAAGTGCACGACAGCGTCGTACGTACCTTAATGCCCCATAAGAGCATTGAAAGTTCTAAAATAAGTGGGTGTGGCATTCTTCATTTTTGATGGAACTACAGGGTCATTCATTTTGTGGTTTCAAGTTGGTAGCGCTGACATTTGACACCTGCCAAACTCAGCTGTCATTTGAAGTGTCATAATATTAGTTGCCATTTACGATAATGGATCGCTTTACAATCGAATAATGCGTTAAAATTATTAAAACTTACTGCAAAAATGGTGATTCAAACATAGCCACAAGCAATCGGATTCAAATTTTCATAAGAAATGTATCGCTGTGTTTGTTTTATTTAGCTTTACTTTCGAAACCGAAAAATGAATGACCCTATACAACAGCATACTACACCCCCATACTAACAATCGTTAGAGCCGTCCGAAAACATCCATTTGTACTAAAATCGGTTCTAAATAAAGTCTTAATTTTGAGGTTAGAATATGACCACACAGACTACAGATTTGAAGCAAATTCGTCCAACCGTTTAGGCTGCAGTCAGGGCACCCACATCATAGTAATTGAAATTTCGAGTTCAAAACTTTTCAGGAAACCCATAGGTACAGGTGGAAGTAAAAATTGACTATTTGACAGAAACTTTTCGAATTCAACGCAGAAAAAGGATACAGCAGAGGAGATTTGGAAACGAAGAACGACACAAGTAAACGTAATCATGATCGGAAAATAATACAGGTGAGAACAAAGAATACAATTCTGATCAAATGGCAACAGGAACGCTGACGTTGCGACTGTTCTCATGGCATGAACTTCCGATTATGATAGCGTTCGCACAACATTTTAGATTGTACAAATAAAGCTCAGTTGGGTTCTCAAACTGGATAATAGTAGCCATTCTGAAGTATCGTAAGTTTTAGGTTAGGTGGCATCCTCCGTCCACGATAGAATACACTTGTACCTCCGTGAGTATCACAATCAACAATCTTCTAGAGAAAGTATTCGTTCAGAAACTGCTTTGTTCCTGAGGATTACGTAGGACAGATAGAGAGTAGGTGAAATAGTGATTCTTGCTCTTCTGCATCCAGCCACATACTACTTAAGTCGTTGCCGGTAGGTGCGAACTCCGAGTTGAGCCCTAACGCACAATGACCCGTCAGTAGTTCGACCAGGGTACTTATGGCAGGTTAGTCTGCGTATGAGTATCAAACTTGTTGACATCTCCCTACCATGGTTTCAATGAGTGCTTCATTTGGCTAGTTCGTCTACTTCACAATTTCCTAAGTAGCCCAAGTGACCAAGAACCCAGCACAGAGTGTGATTAAAATTATATACATATCTCGTTCAGAGATCCAGGACAATACTTTACCAATTTAGTTCTTATTTTTGGTGATTCTAGTGATTTTATAGATACCTGTCGATGGCGATTAGGTTCGTGCATTTAGGTTTTTGCATTTAACGAATGAATTAGTTCAAAAAACAGCTCTAACAAGTGGGTAAAGTGAGCTAGTTCCCAATGTAATTATTTCTAGTTCAGTAGCTAAACAGTTCATTCAGTTCAGTAGTTCATTAAGTTTAGTAGCTCATTTAGTTCAGTAGCTCAAGAATTCAAGTTTAGTAGCTGAATAAGCTCAGATATACTCTGAATACAAGTTCAGTAAAAGAATAAAAAGAAAGGACTGGTTCAGAAAACAGATTTGATCTAAACTGAGCGCTCTGTGAACTGAAATAAAACACACAAGCCTAATACCGATCTCACTGACAACCAATCAGCAGCTTCACGAATAACCATAACCGATTGGATTCCACTATAATAGTTTAGTGGTATAAAAAACTTTCTTACGTCAAGCGAGACTGAAAAGAGTCTAAATCCAACTCGCCTCTCGCCTATATTAGCCCTATCAGTGTAGATTTCCATGTATAATCAACATTTTTAAAAACGTTCTCCATCATGTTCTCTGTCCAATACTGCGGGCTAAGAATACGTGTTTGGTATTGGCTAGAAGGGGCATACCTAGGCGTGTGCCATGGTCTCTACCGCCTCTACACTACAGCTGTACACTACCGCTGTATAAGGCCAGTGGATTACTTCCGAACGGATGACTCATTTCACGTAGGGTTGCTGAGTGTTGTTCACTGCCTAAAGTCACTACGATCGACTGACTTAAAGACATGGAATATGACGAGGTACACAAACTTAGGAAACTGATTGGCTTGGATGATGATGAAATGAAGTTTCTTGATTTATCCGATAGGAACAAATTGAGTGGAGAAAAACTTTAAATGCAAAAGAAAGCAAAAGAATTACGTGAATTCCGTGAACCTGCTGCCACTATTTAAGAGGAGTCTATCGACAAATCCAATCAGAAGTAGCTACACCGAAAACGAAATCTCTACAAGCCCTACTTCTACTGAATCTAGTAAAATTCATATTTGGAAAACATTTGAGTTAGAATTTAAAGTGATTTTATTAAGCAAAGTGCTCACACTGTAAAAATACCTTTGTAGACAAAATAAAAGAAGGAAAATAAAGACATCAAATCGCATAATACCTACTTTTCAGCCAAGGAATCTCAAAGCACACACACTGCACGTACTTATTCATCAGTGGCCATGAATCGTTACGGACCACAGCCGGCTCCAATCTAGTCATACGCTCATCATTCATCAAAACATCAATTACCTCATCCTCACTAATAACTAAATTATCACCAAAAACCGACGACCAATATGACCGTTCCTCATTCGGCTGAGGATTCTCATTCGCGTCGCTTATATCCGTTTCGAACTTTTCATTATCCTTCACCGAACAACCGTCATCGTTCTTATTTCGACCATTTTGAGACTTCTCAAGCTGTTTCTCATCAGAATCACTGGAGTTTTCTTGCCCACATCGTCGAACTTCATCGGTTATGGAGCTCTCATCGTCCTTCTCCTTACCCGACGATTGTGACGAATTCTCCTGCAGATCCTCTTCGTCACTACTATCGATATTTTTATTTCTATTCACATCATCACTTCCACTTGAAACTTCTTCATTATCTTCTTCCATTATTGACTTTGTTTAAACTAAACCGAGAACCGAAATCGAGAGAATTCGATTTATCTCAGAACATTTCACAGAAAATATCTACAGCACATCAAATATCTTTTCGAAATCGATTTTCGAACGATCGATACTCAAAATTTCATATTTCAATTCTTTTAAATTACACATTGGTGGACAAATACGAGTACTATTCCGTCGCGTTGGTATGCTGAAGGGGTGAATGAAGAATACTACTTTGGTCTTCTTTTCTGCTATAAAACCTCAGGCGTATTGATTAATAATGCCACTTGAAGTTACAGTAGAGTACAAAGGTCTGAAGACCGTTCGCACCAAGTCGCAACAAAGGCTCAGGCACGGATTTTAAAGAAGAAGTTAAATTTTTGTCCGCCCGTGCCGTGGCTCAAGTGGTTAGTCAGTTGAACGACGGAGTAAGGAATTCGCAGTTCGAATCACAGCCAAAACACTGACGGCCACGAATCTCGCGAGCGTCTGACAAACATCGGAGAGAACACCTGTCGTGAGAAAACTTCTCAAATAACAAATTGCCCTTCGGATACGTTATAAACACTAGGCCCCTTCCATTCGTATAAAGAATATAAGACGCAGCAAACGAAAGGTTGTGAGAAGCTAGGCCCATAGACCTGTTGCGCCAAAAATTTGTATTTTATTTGTCCTTTGAAACCATAGCTCGATTAGTGAATCCCAAAACAGATATGTATATCAAGGCGGATAGATACGAACCATGTTCAAAACGATACCTCGTTTGGCCAGTTTATGAACCAACACCACATGTCACTTCTTGAAACTCTAACTGATAGCATATTATTGCTCACCACTGTACCTACTTAGTGTCTGTTCTGCTTTGAATTTGAAAAACGAAATATTTATCATAAGTGTGCTCCAATTCGGGTAGGGTTGCTATCGGACAGAGCCGACAATAGGACAGCATTCTTCACGTTCAACATTGTAAGAAGTTCAAATATGACCGATTCATTCTCCATGAGCTAGTTTTCATATGTTTAACCTCAGCCGCACCTTATATTCTTCTCTTTTCGACCAGAGGGACTAGTATATTCAATAAACAGATTTTTACCCTTCGCATTCAGTGTTTGACGCTCGCCAACGGTAAGTACACGAAACTATAATTGGATTGAGGTATGCATATGATGGATATTTTTGGTACACTTTCCTACATCGTCTACAAATGTTTTCCAATTCGGTTTCTAATTGAAAAGGGCGGCAACATGTGGTTAGGTTTTCCTATGTCGTATTTAAAACCACTTAAGTCAGCAAACATTAATCTAATACATCCGCCAATTAGGGCATCTTTTGTTGAAAATGGTAACTCAAGTGCTGGGTTTTAGAGGAGCATTGTAGTGGAAGGGTAATGACGGAGGTTTACTTTATAAGTTTTGTGGAAATATTTGACTTTACCGAGGACACCTGAAATTTGTTTTCCATTAGACTAGCTTTCATTGATCATAAAATTGGCACTCGCTTTCCTGTGAAACAAAAATACAAATTTTTGGCGCAACAGGTCCATGCGACCCAGGGCCTCACAACCATTCCTGTTATAATCTCTGATGTTTGTCAGACACTCACGAGAGGTTGGGCTGCGAAAGAAATTTTAGGTGTTGTCTAGGGATTGAACCTGGGAACCCTTCCTCCGAAGTCCTAATCACTAATCACTTGAGCCACGGTGTCCGCGAATCACTTATTTTTAATATTATTACGTTCTTAGAAAACAACAAAATATAAAAATTTGTATGTAGCGCTTGGCAGAAAGCACGTTTTCTCAAAATGTTGGGTGGGGCAACATAAATTAGGATATTTTGGAACACATTTTCCTCGTAAACATACAGAAAGCTTCAATCCGCCAGAAAAGGAACATATGACACCCAATTCCCCTTCCATGCAACCTTCTAAAGTGGCTGGAAGCGTATTGATATCTTCGACTGTTTGAGTGACAGTTCTTTAGAGTTTTCCACAAAACTCGTGCAAACCCTAGATTATGCAAAATTAGACCCAACATGTGGAATTCTCCAATCCTTTTTCCAGATATCTCCCCTAGATCCACGAAGAAGGGTTTTTCTAGGGTGTGTTGCCTGGTCCTCGCTAGAGCTGGACATCTGACAAGGAACTGATAAAAAGATTCTTTCTCATTAGTATCCTTGTACCGATCTTGGCCGCATGGTCACTGATCTGTGACAATGGCTACATCTGATCTTGATTTATCAAGAACCTCGTTTGACTTAGGCTTTTTCCAATCAGGCCATGTCAGGCTGTTTCACCAGTGATTGGCGACCTGAAAAAGTGAAGATGTATATTTGAACTCTTTCCGCTAGTGAGCGGTTAAGGGCCGACCCTGGACAGCTCGTCAGCACATTTTGATAGCAGCATGGCTATCTGAGAGGATAGCGACATTGTAATATGTTTGAAAAGAAACCAGAATAAGTGCAGATAAGTGTGAACTATAGAACACACGTCTAGTGTTCTAGTAAAAAACTTCGCAAATGCAGAACAAGAGTATCCCGCTACCCAGAGTAAAATGCTAGTACTAGGTAGTCTGCATACAATAAGAAGAGCAGCCTGTGTTCTAGCTGGTATGATCCCAACCTCTCTAACGAGATGAAAAGTATTTTTCACGTATCAGCAAGAGCCCAGCGTTATCAAGAGAGTAAAAGGATAAAAAAGAGCAACCTCTAGCATGTGAGAAGCCAAGGGGATAACACGGAGAAAAGCAGAACCCAAACGATGGTCTCTACGATCTAAGGGCTGGCCAAAGAGACCACACGGTGACTATTATACCCACCTTATGCAGTTTCTGTCCGGACAGCTCGCCTTCTCTCTACAGATGACGACCAAGCAATTTTCCACTGCAGGTGCTTCTAAGCTAACAAGCCCGCAGGTTCTAATAAACCATACGACGAAGACAGGAGACGACTGATCTGCTTCTTTATAACAAACATGCAGAACGAGGCTAGAAGATTCATAGGTCTAAGAAAAGTCGAAGCGGGAAGTAATACAGTGTTAAGACCGTCAGTAAGTAGTAAGTCAGTGTATTTCTAGCAGCAGCGAAACAGCAACAGTTTGTGAAACGTACGTGCTGTTAGCCCGGGCTACTAATATATTCAAAAGATTACCATATTCAGTAGTAGACTCGGCGACTACATTAACGCAAGGACTGGACCCAAGGGGAACCATTGTTGACCACCTAGCAACATTCATCCTGTTGAAAGGGGAATATGAACAACTCCCTCCCTTGCCTTGATATTGGCACAAGTACATAAAGTTGTACATTTTTAAAAATTTCGATATTTGGTATGTAGTTTCGAATTTCGAAAACATATTCCACGGTAGTTGGTACACCACAAGTGTTGCCCTTCTTGTTCAAAGCGAATCAAATTTCTGGGAATTGTAGTATGCGTCCTCAAGGTGGCATTCACTTTTAGAAGTTTTATTCCCTCGTTTCACTCATTGGTCCTGTGCTTTCTTCATAAAATTTCGATTTACCACGTTAGTCCTTCATATCGAATGCCATCGGTTCATGATGGCCGTCACGTTACCGTGCAGAACCTCTCCCCCATCCCTCTGCATTTAATGCACTCTTTTAATGTCACAAAGTACATATTATACACACATCCATTACATGTCATGCCACAGCACAATAAAACTACCGATCATCTGACAGATAGCAGGTCAATATCTCTTAAGCAGGTCAGTCACACATAAAAGTACCCAGCTATTACAAAATAGACACAAAGCTGTCAAAACCGAAAAAGTTTCGGTCTCAAAATTTCTCGTTAACACTGGCAAAAAAACTCACATGGGGTTACGTTCAAAAACAACACAAAAAAAAGACAGCATTATGAATTAAATGGTTAAATGGATAAATAATTGTCTGGCCGTCAGTGCACTTACCTTGTTTCTTTACAGGCATTGTCCTTTTTTATTGTTGGTTTTTTTTTGTTTTTCGTTTGTTACTGCTCTTGATGTTGATATATGTAAGTAGGTACACAAAAAAAACACGCGATTTATGTTTCCTTTAATTACACTAGATACTTTCGAGGTGCTATGTAGAACAAATGTGTGGATTTATTCTTTTATATTTATATTATTTTTTTGGTCTTTTCTTTCTATAAATAAACAATTAATTATTAACTAGCTGTGTGGCTGCCAAGCCTCTCTAATCGTTCGGAAAAGAATATTTGTTATTAGGTAATATTATTTACTAAGAAAACATATTTGCCACTTGTACATTTCATTTATTTATTTAAACATTTATTTTCTCTTAAAAGCACACACATTTACTCGTAGATGGATTTTATTTTTTTTGGTTTTTTTGTTATTATTCGAGAAAATTTAGTTCGAATCTATGTACCTACATGTAGTACTGCTGGTGGTAGGAAATGGAAATTTAAAATGTCGGGTTTCTAAATAATTAAACATTATTTTAACACAGAAATATATTACGGAACGGGTGGTTTTTTTTTGATTGCAATTTTACGAAAGAAAAACAAAATTATTACTGTTTCACGAGATGAATATTGAGGAGCAAAAAATCGCATTAAAGCTCACCAATCCAGAGTGTTTGTATCTACACATGAAGAAAATTGCGAAACTTGAGTTTTCTCCTCACGCGAGAAAAAAAAGATACACCGCTGCTGCCGTTGCCGTCTGTATGGTCGTGTGCTCGGGAATATTAGGACAGATTGAGATAGAGAGATATGGTTGTATATTCGCGCAAAGCAGACTTGCTGTGCTATACTGTGAATCAAAAAATGAAAGGACTCTCGGCCTCGGCTGTATTCAGATGTGATTTTGAGTTTTGTAACTGACCTTTTGGGTTGCGTCGAATGATCAGGACAAGACAATGGTGTTGTGTGTCATAAAATGAAGCTTTTCGCTGAATCGTGGCTATAATTGACATCACCCTATCAGAAGATTCTATAATTTTTACAAATGACGGCAAACGTCAATTCTACTTTGACATTTATCAAGTAAACAGATACAAAATAGGTCAGTTCGCGTACTCTCCCAAAACGAGTTATCACGAAAATCTACGAAAACTCACGAAATCCTGTTCGAGTAAGCAACAGTTTCGTTGTTTTTCGTAAAAGAGTGAGCTCACGAGACAGTAAGAACTTTCCCCATGCTACGAACTTTAGATTTATGGAATCTGTCAAATCTGTCAGATACCTGTACCAAATTTGTTGTTGTTTGTGTATTTGCATTCATTTGCATTTGACGTTTAAAAGTGGTCAAATTTCGTAGCTTTCGCGTTCGTATAATTTTTCTCTAGGATAATTTTACCCCCACTTCTTGAAGTGTCACAGTTTATGAATTTTGGTGCAGGAAGTACGCGAACAGACCTAATATCATGTCTTGTTGGCGTGTATTTTGCAAATTTTTCTAAACAAATGATGAAGTTTGCACCTCCTTGTATGTACGAACAATGAAACATGTAAGTTGTACCTTGGTCCATAGTAGATAATGGGTTAAACTTTTTACCACATTTTGCAATTAGTGACAACACCTACATAGCTCTGATAGTGGTAAGTCTAGCTTGCCTACAAAGCCGAAATTGGCAACAAAGATTAGACTGTGAAAGTGGTAAGTCAAGCTTGCCTCCAAAGCCGAACTGGGCAACAAAGATTAGACTGTGAAAGCGTTAAGTCAAGCTTGCCTCTAAAGCCGAAATTGGGAACAAAGATTAGACTGTGAAAGTGTTTAGCCAGGCTTGCCACCAAAGCCGAAATTGGCAACAAAGATTAGACTGTGAAAGTCTTTAGTCCAGGTTGCGTCCAAAGCCAAAATTAGCAACAAAGATTAGACTGTGAAAGTGTTTAGTCCAGCTTGCCTCCAGAGCTGAAATTGCCAACAGAGACTATGAGACCAGAAATATGTATAATAAAAGCTTTACAGCGTAGAGATTCGAAAAAACCATTCGCACACAAATCAAGAATACTCCCAATTATCCAGTAGTTAGTTTGAGAACACTCTTTCATCCTAAACGCATTTTATTCATCAGTAAATAATTTTTAGACAAATTTTATCAAAAAATATAGTTAAGTTCGAATAACAATTCAACAGTCATCAGCTTTATTAATAAACGTTTGAATCACAGTAGCTATAGACGTTTATAAATAAATGCGGAACGAAAGAGAACGTTAAAAAGGACTAACTAACGATTTACGGTAAGTTTTTTTCTAGGTTAGAAACTTCCCCTTGATCTGGATTCCAATGACTACGTCATGTAGGACATTGGTAGAGAATTTTAATTTCTTATTTCCACATTCTCTTCCGCTCTCTTATTCTCTTCTCATACTCTCTCTCTCTCTCTCTCTGTTTAGAGAATTCGACAAAACACATAAGAGACAGTGTCCATCGTCAAGGTAAAATTTATGGACGATTTGCGCATGCTGACTTTCGGGCTATTCAAGTTCCCTAAAAATAATATCTAGCTTGGTGCCAATAATAACAAAAGTACACTAAAAAAAGAGTAAGCAATTTCGTGTGGAAAAAACACGTATTTTTTTTTTTGTTTAGCCTCGTCTGGCCGAGAAGGAGAAATTATTTAAATTTGTGTATACAAAAATGAAAAAAAAAAACAGAAAAGAAAAGCCAAATGCCATCACTATTAATACCGACACACAAAATCGACCGGTCGACAACCTTATGTAGGTATGCCCGATCTTACACGCGGGAGGGTGTTTTATAAATAAGAAGAAAAGCTTCTATTTACTAACCCTTTCTCGGCCATGGTCAAATTTTTTTTTTTTATCATCCCTAGCAGGTAGTAGGTATATTTTTTCTCAAAATTCTACTTGTTTGGGTTAAATCTTCAGGAAAGGCAAGTGTCTGAAGCACGTACACGTATCTTGCACATGTGGAACGAAATTAGCCTCGAAAATTATTGTCTACCTCAGCTAGTTCGGTATGATTGTATCTAAAACTACACAAGCAGCATATTCTACACTTTCACTGACGTAAATTGCCTCGTTTTGTGTCTGCAGAGTGGAAAAAAGAATTCTAATTTCATAGTCTATTGTGCGCGAACTTTGGATGGTTTCTTTTCTGTTCGTTGTCACACATGGGAAAATCATCCCTAATTTGTATAAACTTGAAAATTATATCCTAACATGGTCAAAGCGTGGGGGAGGGGTGGGTTGTAAACTCATTTTAGTAGGTAATCACTTTTTTTTTGTAACACACTGAACTGAAAATTGATTTTTTATGGGACCGTTGTACAGGCTCTACCTCTGTAGTATTATTAATCTAACAACAATAATTTGTTGGATAGAAATTTAAAAGCGCGTACACTACAACGTGACGACACACACCGACGTCTCGATATTTACTTATCCTCATAGCCGCCGAGGGTAAATATTCTCTTCGTAGTCCTCGGTCGGGGGCTTTATGCAGAAAAAGAGAGGAGGAACGTGCCGCCTCACATAACAATATTACATATTAGTGTTTTTTTTTTTTTTTGAATCTATATCATGTCGCTACTCGAAAAGAGAAACGTGCTAACATAGATACAGATACTCGTATATATAAAATGCACTTTTGGTATATATTCACGTTTTACATAGGCGTATGATGACATTGGTGAAATCTTGCGCAATAGAGGACTGCTTCTTAAGAGAGCGATGAATGGGTTAAGAGACAAAGTCCATGAGTCTCGTGAAAAAATAAAAACATTTGACCAATGTATGAGGACATGTGTATGCAAGAAATTTGTGTCTGCAAGTTTGCAGGAAAAGAGAGGAGAAGTAAACACTGAGAGTACTTTTAGTACCTTTGGTACATTGTTCAGAGTGACGGTCAGTTCGTATTATTTTCTATGCTTCTCTTTGCTTATCGCAACATACCCGATTCCAAAGTCAAAGATTCTAGTCTAATGTGGCATTAGAAATGCAAACGGGTATTCGGAATAGCAAAACACTTGGATCATTTGGAAACAAGTGCAAAACTACATCGCATAAGTAAGTAGAGACAATTTCTGGGAAAGGAGAACGAAAACTCTCTGGGAGCAGGCAATGATTTTTCAATTTCAAATGTATCAACGATTTTCCATTGTTTGAGAAAATAGCAACTTAAATAACCTTTATAACTACAAATGTACATACATACATACATATATCGAACGGGTGACCAGATACCAAAGATACTATTCCCAATTGTTATGTTTCAGCAGCTGTCAAAGTAACCAATGGCATGAAAGTGTCAAAATATTCAGTAAGGTTTGGCATTCCATCATGCATTGTTTCACGTTTGTCGAACGAAATCGTGAGGTCGGTTTGGGTGTGAGTACACTCTTGGTGGAAAATGAAGAGAACATAGCCGCCTTAACGGTCAGTATCGAAAGAAAACCCAGAATCCTTCATCTGTATAAGTTTTGCTTAAGCAAAGATTGATTAGACAATGCCATGAATTCGCTTTAGCCAAAAAATCATCTTCTCGAGAGGTTGGCGCAGCGGCAACCAGAATTGAGGTCACACAATCCACTACTTTGACCAAGCATCTATGCATCCACAACGATTGACTAGTGCATGGCGACATCATTGAACCTTATTTCTTTCGAAATGAGGAAGGAGACACCGTCACCGTCACCGTCAATCGCCCAGGTATAGAGCGATGTTAACCCACTTTCTGTGGCCAGAGCTCCACAACAGCGACATATCCGAACTGTGGCTCCAGCAAGACGGCACTACATGCCCTACAAGCGACACAACGCTCGAAGTTGTGAAGGAGAAATTTCGCTACTTGACGAGCTCGACGCTAACATTTGAGATGCTCTTGACGGAAAAATGCCGCACATTTTGGACCTACCGCTTGAAGCACTGCCAGCGAAGCCGAGGCGGCCATTTAAATGATATGCTAAACAAAAATTAGTCCAACAGATTATTCAATTGCAGGACGGCTTCCTCTTAAACCAGCCCAGTTCGCTGAGAAAGTGCGTTTTGTTGTCCCCTAGCTCTGTGTCGCCGCAGCAATTGCAAAAATCTGTGCTGATTCTGAGCTCATGAGTGCTGATTCAGCATGAAACGAGTTCACTCCACCTAGCATTGGTCGAGCTCTGGAAATTCGAGAAGATTTCGGAAGTGAAGGGGCTAATAGGTGGTTAGAACGATCTGTAGGTAGATCGTTTGATTCCGAACCTGTTCTAGTTAACCCATCGACCATTTCATTTCCTTGGAAGCCAATATGTCCTGGAACGTGATTTTGTGGCTAAAGCTGAGAAATTCGATTTCCTCTTTACATGTTTGTTATGAGTCCTCTGGAAATATGCGTTCGTCCGTTTTTTACCCGCCCGTAAAGATGGATATACAGGCAGGCTTGACGACTTCCCCTTTTCTCAGCTTTTTTGGGGGTGAACGTGAAGTTGAGGGTGAGGTTAAAGTCTGAGTAAAGAAAGAGGTAATGTGGTATTGGATATTCGAATCGCGGCCTCTGGGTTAGAGACTACAAGGAAGACCGAACCACTTCACCTAATCGCAAATGCCAGAGCATTTAGTTATCTAACTGGACAACTGAAAGCAGCTTGCCCAGGATGGACGGGAGTTGATGGATAGACGCTGTGTCTGTCTGTCTTGTGGTGAGTTTCTTCCCGAGGCACAGCGTCTATCCAAAAGTAAATAGAAGTACTTAACGGGCTTACGACTTGTGGAGAGTTTCTGCCGGAGACACAGCGTAAGGCACAGAGAGTAATTTTTGTTCACTTAGTTATTACTAGAAATATCCCTATCATTGTTTTGACCCTTATTTTCTAATTTTCTTTCAACTTAATGCACTATAAAATTTGAATTTTTAACAAACCCCTTACTTTGTTTGGAAAAGACTCTGAGGGAAAATAGTAATTAAAAAAAATGAAGACTTGGCACCACTGTTTGTTTCACTAATGACAGCGAAATTAACGAGTGCGAAATAAAAGGAACTTCATTTTTACGTCAGTGTGGCTGGGTGACAGAAGTATTTTTTGTGATTCAGTTTCCAGTCGTTTATTAATATTTGCGTTTAACGAATTTAAATAAATGGTTGTCCAAGAAACAGGGGATGCAAATAAAGAAATGGCTGCAGTAAAGCCAGCATTCCCTCGTTTGTTTAACAAAATTGTGCTAACGTTGGAGAACAGCCTGATACCAGAGCTGAAATTGGATGCAACCCCCTCACAAGTCGATGGCTTGGATAAAGAAACCGAAAAGGATCTAAGGATTCTGGGATGTGAACTAATCCAGACAGCGGGGATTCTTCTAAACCTTCCACAAGTGGCAATGGCTACTGGTCAGGTGATATTCCAGCGATTTTTCTACTCGAAGAGCTTTGTCCGTCACAACATGGAAACAGTGGCAATGAGTTGTATCTGCCTGGCCTCGAAAATCGAAGAAGCTCCACGTCGCATTCGGGATGTTATAAACGTGTTTCATCACATCAAACAAGTGCGCGTGCAAAAGTAAGTTTGTTTGCCCTTTAAAGTAAAATTTGTTTTCCAAACTCGATACTTCATTCAGATAAGCAGATACATAATTTCACTGATATTAACCAATATCTTCTATTTTAGAGACATCACGCCAATCATCCTCGACCAGTTCTACACCAATCTTAAGAATCAGGTGATAAAGGCCGAACGTAGGGTTCTGAAGGAACTGGGCTTCTGTGTGCACGTCAAGCATCCACACAAGTTGATTGTAATGTACTTGCAAGTGTTGAAATACGAGAAGCATGAAAAACTGATGCAAATTTCATGGAATTTCATGAACGACTCACTGCGAACCGACGTGTTCATGCGATATCAACCAGAGACGATAGCTTGCGCATGCATTTACTTGAGCGCAAGGAAGTTAGGAATTGCGTTACCCGCCAATCCCTCGTGGTATGGAATTTTTAAGGTTTCGGAGGATGACATTGTCGATATCTGCTATCGGATCATGGAGCTTTACAAAAGACCCAAGGTAATTGATGAGCAATTAGTTGTTATCTGTTTATAACCTTTCAACCTCTTGCAGCCAAATGTAGAAAAATTGGAAAGCGCAGTAGAAGAGCTAAAGAAGAGATACTTGGAATCCCGTAATAAGAAGCAGGAGCAAAACACTCCGCCAGCTGTAACGACAGTAGATCGTAACAACGCCTCCCACAATGCATGGGGTGGCTTCATCCAGCGCACAATTCCCTTGCCAGTGGCCTCGGATGTCAAATCGCCGGACAAGCGTTCTCGGTCCAGATCAAGAAGTCGGTCGAGGAGCCGATCAAAAAGCCACTCTCGATCGAGATCACGCACTCCGTCCGCGGATTATAAGAGTCGATCATCAAAGAAAGGCCATCATCGATCGAGGACTCCGGTGAAAAGCAACAAAAAGAAGTCTCGACACTACTCCCGATCGCCATCATCTTCTCCCCATTCGAAGCATCGAAAAAGGTTTGTCCATACCAAGTTTACAAACCGTATCTCCTTAATTACCCTTTTCACCACATTTAACAGGAAATCCTCCAGAGACCGTGATCGTTCGGATTACTACTCCAATGTGGACAGAAAAGATCGCGACAAGTACAGAGATCGTGATCGCGATCGTCGGGAAAAAGATCGTTCCAAGCACCACTCCAGATACTCCAGTGGCAGAGGCTCACGCAGCAGAGGAGGCAGCAACAAGCGACGGGACCGTTCGCGCGATAGAAAACGATGAATTTGTAAAAAAAACGACTAACAAAACAAATATTAAATATACAAGATTTTATTCAACTTATTGTAGTTCTACAATTCCTTACTTTATTTACTTTTTTGGTTAAAAACTTTTTACAGAATTAATATTAAACAAAATGAACAAAAAAAAATGGAAAATCTAGGTCGCCGTTAACCTATCACAGGTCAAAACTAAAACAAACAAAAAATCGTGCCTTCTTTCTGCTCTAAAATTTCATATATGGCGCTCCCTTGCAAGGTGATACGATAATTCAAACGATAATGGCAGACGAATACAAAAGAAAAATTGATTTGTCAACGAAAACATTCTTCATGCGGTTTCCTTGAACGCTGATACTGTATTTAACATCATTCTCATGCACATTGCAGAGGAATCCTGATAAACAGAAAGCAAATTGAATAGTCCTGTGATGGTGTCCGATCGGAATAGTCATGTTAGGACTGATTTATAGTTCATATTAGCAAACCAACATAGATGGACCGCACATATACCATTTTGTGCACAATTTTCATGTAAGATGATATATTTTTTAGCTTTCATTTGTTCATAAGAACTTCATACAGAGTTAGTAATAAACATAAGACCAAGAAATTAGATAAATCAAGTTGTTACAGTTCACAACAAAAGCAAACAAAAGTCGAGTCTTTTTTCTCTCCAAAAACACATAAAGGTTCTGTAATGCCATTTCTTCCGATTTTTAACTTCATTACGTTTTCAAAAACTTCGTACAGAATTAACAATGAAAAAAAAAGAAAAGAAAGTTGCTACAGCTCACAACAAGAGCAAAGAATAAATCAAGTCTTTTTTTCTCTCCGAAATTAACGAACGGATATGTACAAATATATGTATGTTCTACAATCGAACAACCCGGTTCCATGCAAGGTGATACGAGTTTTAACTTTAATATCTTGCTTGAAACCTTGTACAGAAAAAGTAAACAAAACCAAAAATAAGCCGATGATTCAAGTTGTTACAGCTCACAGTAAGTGTGATCAAAAAATCGAGTCTTTATCTCTCCAAATTGGAAGAACATAGAGTTCTTAAATTTTACATGGCATTTCCTTGTAGGGTGATAAGTTAATATTGTATTTGAATTAAGGATAAAAAAAAACAACAATTCAACAAGGCATTTCGTTGCAAAAACGCTTTTGTTGCTGAGAACTTCACAGAAATAAAAATGAACAAAAGAAAAACTGGTTCAAAACAGAAAACGGAAGCAGAATGTACTTGTTTTTCAATTTTGGATGGATACCGCTTCCTTGCAAGGTATTAGAAAATTCAATTCGATATTTTATTTTGTTCTTACAAACTAATTACAGAATTAATAATAAACAAACAAATAACAGGGTCCTGTTTTCTGCTATATCATGAAATGTTTTTGAATGATTTTCGTTTTTATAGAATTAATTATAAACAATAAGAAAAGAGAAAAATAAAAGCTGTGATAGAACAATGTTGTCACAGCTCATAAGGAGAACAACCAATCGAGTCGAATGTCCTTTTGGTTTTGAATGGAAGAACATTACGCTGCTTCCTTGCGAAGTGATACATACTAAATCAATTTCCTGCCTTATTTTGGTTAAAGAAATCAAATAGAGAACTAATAATAAACAAACAAAAAGCCAGGCTTGAACCCTGAACAAAACAGAATCAAAAAATCGTTCGTTTTTTCGCTCAAAAATACAATTTTCTATTATTTTATAGAAATGATACGAATGTAGAACTCCGAATTCTTATTATATTTTGTTCTTAAATACCTTTCACTGAATAAGTAAACAAAAAGAAAAATAAACTTTGGAAGAACCACGTCACAGCTCAAAACCAAAAAAAATCGATTAATTTTGTCTGCAATGTTCCACAATTTTATACAAAAGAAAGAAAAATAATAATAACTTTGGAAATCTAGGTTGTCGCTAACCTATCACAGGGCAAAACAAAAACAATCAAACAAATTGAGTCTTCTCTCTAATATATAAAAAAAAAAATACATATCCCAATGTTCTAGAATCTTGCGCTTGCTTACAAAGTCACATGGTAGGGTAGCAGCATTACTTGCGGATGTCCCAAGTAAACATCCCGAAATTCTTCCGTGAACGACAAGATGTAAAGGGAGAATACTGTGGCCATAACCCATTCCGATATCGAGCTCACCACATGGAAGTTCCAGCCACCATCGGATGGGTACCTGAAAAATAAAGAACATTTGTTTTACATTTACATTTGTCAGAACTTTACTTTTCTCCTCGTTAGCAGTTTTCTTGGTAGAAGGTTGTCCCATAGACTAGCTTTTAGACCTCCCATAACTGCATGAAAGGTCAGCAAAAACACATTTTCACTAAATATTTCATATTTAACTAACGAAGAGCATATACCGACATAAACTGAGATAAATAATCAGCCTGCACAAGTACAGCTTTCAACCTTAAGTAATAAATCGTTCCCTACACAGCTGAGTGTATAACATTGCCTCTACACGTAAGCGTTTCCAGTTATGCAGAAGATGTTGAGCAGAAGGGTATATGTATATCAAAAGATCCAAGGAAGAGTCCATCACGCATGTTCTGTAAAAAGGACCACCCAGAATATTGGAGGCACAGATCCGGCAGCAGCAACTATCCTGTTTTTAAAAGAGCAATCACTGGCAAACAGCCATGCTATTTGCATGGTAGGCTTCGACTTTTACTTAACAGACTCATCAATACTCTGTTGGAAACATTTCAAGTTCAGGACACAAGCATTTTAAACAACGGCCGGGCAAATACGAGGATCAATCATCCACATTTCCTGAGAAACTCGCTTCTGCGCAGGTGGTCACCACGAAATATAGACACAGTGATCATCAGGTGATAATGTTCGACATCGAAGAAAAGAAACCCGGTCCACGACCTGAAACAGCGAGTTTAAAATGAAAGACAAGGACACGTTGAAAGAAATGATGAGTTCCAGTCGCATCAACTTATCCGCATAAACATCAAAGCTTGTGACGTAGCAATTCATTCGTCAAAAGAGGAGTGGCGAAGAAATAATAGCTTCCCAACAATAGGCACATTTATGTTAGCAAGTGGGGCAAAAGTTCAAAACAAGATACTTTAAATGTTTGTGTACCATGATAGATGGGAATGGGTCAACTGAAGGGTCAAAAGGGTGCAGCTCTCCTCTAATACCATAGCAGAACGCCTATTGCCACAAAGACTAAGTGTATACTAGGTGCAACGCTGGCTTAGATGACTGGAACCCGGAGGTGTTCCTTAGCAACATTTCGAGAATGAACCTTTCAGTACATTTTTGATTGATTATGCGCTTTTATGTTCTCATTTTCTCGGTCGAAGCTTTCTAAAATCGGTTGTGTCTTGTCTAGTTTTGATTTTGGGTCGTGGCAAGTGGGAAATAGGTGAAGTTAACAACACACCAATAGAACCATTACGTGGAGATACATAGATAAGGATAATGAAAAAACACCTCGAACTATAGCGCCACTAAGTAAGTAAGTAGATTGGACTCGTCAGGCTACTGAAACGATTGATTACATCGCTTTTATTGGATTCCAAACGATCATCAACTCGAACATCTCTCCACCAACACGATACCCAAAAATATTGTCATCAGCTTGAATTAACTTCAGTAATCCAACATAATCGATGGCGATGGTGAATACAAACCAATGCTGTTGTCATTAACTACAGTTTCACAGAGATTAGTGATGAATCCACAGGGGTTTCTGGTAATCAAAGCGACTTTGAAAAGAGACTTAAACAGTTTTCTTTGGTCAGAAGCGCACAGATTCAATGATAGAGCAGTCCGTTTCCTGATCTGGAACTGTGAAAAACCTAGCTGATTGGGATTCTTTCAAATGAAATGACGTATGTTTCGAGAGCAATGTGTCAACAACATTGCTTTAACCACTTAGCCACGTCGTCTGCTGTATAAAGTACGTACGTAGGCGTATGTAGTTGTGATAAGTCACTTGTCTCTAATCTGCTATCTACCATCGCCTACACTAAACTTGCACATGCATCACTTCTCAGCAGCACCCAGAAAGTAAAAATTAGACTAACGGAAGGTCCGGGACTTACAAAAGTACATTCATCGAATGCAAGGCTGGTGAATCAGTTTTTACTTAATAGATTACAACGACCCAAGTTCATGCACAAGTTCGCAATGTTTTTCCCCCTTTTTTCGTTATCGCTTGTTTGGTGTTTTATTTTATTCCAAAATAACTTTATATATGGTTCCCGCCACACTTTTTTGCTCACATTCTCTTGAACAAAAGAGCATGCATGCGACATAAATTTTTGCTTTCAGTAGAAGCATGCTTTAGACTCTAAACATATACAGAATCTAATCAATATTTTCTTACCACTTCCGAGGATCTGAGCCCTTAAACAGGATATGTGACATTACACCAGTTATTGCCATTAAGATAAACAAAATTGTACAGCAAGCAGCCATTCCAAGTCGCAGATGTGCTTTCAACTTAGTTCCACACATCGGCTGGATCATATACGATATAGAAGCCTGTAAACACACAACCCTGTAACACACATTCTGTTTACATTTCACCTTCAATTCTTACCTGCAGCCAGAAGTACAGCGTGCCAAAACCAAAGCACATAAAAGCTCCAATGAAGTGGACAATACGAACATTCGTTTCCTGGAAATTGCCCACTATGCTTATTCCCAAACAAGACGCTATCCCGAACCAAACCGCCAGGTTATTATACTGAAGCACTCCCGGCCCAATGTGGGGATGGTAGCGATACAACTCCAGTCCTTGCCGATATCTTATGTAAACAGTGCAGCCCACTTTTTAGAAAAGGAAAAACAGAAAAAAAAACAATAGGTGACTCACTTAAATTCCCAGAACTAAGTGACAATCTTACAGAAAACTGCACCGATGTTTAGGAGCTGGCCAAATACGCAGCTTTCGGGGGAGTATGTGCCAGCATCGCTTATATACGGCACATCTGGTACAACATGTCCTTGCAGGACGGCTGCTATGTAGCTGCAAAGTCACGTAAGCTGTAATCCAAATAAAACGCAAATGTAATTTTCAAGCCACTTACCACCCAATAAAGGATACTTGGAATAGAAAGAACACTATCACTGGGACAATGTATATTTTCGACATTATTTATTTGTGTAATAACACTTTTTACATGCGAAATACAAATTTTGACCGAATTGTCAGGCAGTTGTTTTCGTTTTGGTTTTAAATTTGAGATTCATGTAAAGACAAACGCCGTCGGTTCAGTTGCAGGAATTCAGCTAGCGATGTGTGCGCTAGAGTGTGGAACAGCGTTACCCACTTCTGTGTACATAAGTATATTTAAGTTGTTTGTGTTTTATATGGTAAAACTTACTTCTTTTTCCTTTCCTTACTTCACTAAAATTTATGGAATCACAAATTTCACAGATATAGGATAAGAGAGGGATTCTCTGACAGAATGATGAACATGTCAAGAAAGTGTTAGGGAACACGTCGAGCAACTAAATGTGAACAACCGAACTGTCATTTGCATACAATGAAATGATTGGATCTTTAGAAAACCGCAGAAATGTCTCCAAACAATTCAATTTTATAATTTTTTCCGATTATTGTTTAACAAAAACTTAACACACAAACAATTTAATTTGACAACTTCATAAATCTGACTAAAAACTGACTATTTTGGGTTTCAAAGGTTTCATATGTTCTCTTCTACGAAAAGGTACAAAACTGGAAGGTATTAATAAAATTACGTAGAAATTCACAGTTTTAAACTCCTCTTTTCCAAAATTTTGACGGACTTCCGTAACATGGCCAACGGTAGGTGAAGCGCAATCTCCTTCAGCCGTGTTTCGAGGCTACTTTTATGCCCAATATAACGATAAGAGGACCATAGAGCTCTTGTCTCTGTAGAGTACATTTCACAGACCACAACCCAAAGGGGGCCCACCTGAGTAGAATGAGATTCAACAGCTCAGACCTATGCAGAGGCTGCGGCTACCCCGGGGTTCAGGAAGACACGACGCACGACCTCTGCAAATTCCCAAGCGCCAACAAAATCAGACCCTAATCCTTCAGGAAAGCGTTGTTAAACCAAATCTGCGAACTAGCTACTGTACCGCCGATCAAGGCATTCCTTCATAGAGGCAAAATTAGACTTTCATTAGAACTTGTTGGAGTCAATTTGTGTACAAAAGATTTGGTTACTTTAAGCCTCATATATTTTTTTCTTTAGATGAGTGATATATTAGTAAATAAGTATATAAGTACATTTCTTACAAGTTCTTGACTAGGTCTAACTAGGTAACGTAGTTTCTATCCTTAACATAGACTTTGGCGTCCACTCCCGTCAAACGATCACCTTTCAAATATAGAAATGAACATAACAATGAGAACTCTTATGGATAAACTGCATTAGAAATGCATGATACCTATGTAAGATAAATTGATAGGAATATCTAGTTAGGTCTAGGTCCATCAAACATACAACGAGCCCAGGATGCTTTATTGGTGGTAAATCAAGAGTCATCCCTTATTGGTGCAATTAGTACTTTATTTGAAATTCGTAAACTATCATAACCTACACTATTTCGGTAGTACAGTCTGTCGAGTAGTCTATCGAGTTCGCATTTCCGTTCTTCATCACTGCATCACTGCAGTATGAGGTCATATGGTATGTACAGTGGTGGTCAAAATCGAAGCACCTATTTTCAAATTTCAAAAGATCGAAAAATTATGTTTTATTGCTGTGATGGCTGGGCCATTACCCATGAGTACATGTGTATATTGTGGTCATCAGGGTCATCACTCCTGAGTGAGTTCTTAGTTCAGACTTGATGGTCCTACCTCTTGCGAATGTCTTACAAACATCCCATGGAAAAGTTGTCATAAAAAAGGAATTAAAATGTGACTCTTCTACAAGAAAGTCTTTTGAAACCACCCAGAGACGAGCCTTTTGGTCAAATCATCCTTTTTGTCACATATGTACGTACAGCCAATACCCAATTGTGTTACATCAGCAGTTTATTTTTATCCAAAACAGTCTGTAAGCACAATTAGTTCTGCTAGAACAAAGCATAAATATACAAAAAAAAACTTTTGGGGAATGCTTCTGATATCAAGTTTCATTTTCCTAATGAAGGAGAGTACGGCCAGTTCTTAATTTATGTTGACAAACAAGTTTCCTTATGGACAATACACCACCTTGACCAATGCAAAGCCGGGCATTTCTCAGAGAATGATTCGACATCTTCGGAGTAGAAGCTACAATCTTCGTCTGGGCACAGGTTAAGGTTGTTAAAGTGATACTTCAGGCCACAATGACCTGTTCGAAAAGTCATCAGCTTTCTATTACTATTCTTGTCTAAGTGAAGTATTTCCTTGTAGGAATAAGACTTGGATTGTATTAACCTCGGGAAACGTGTGTTCCCAATCATTAATCAGCGCTGGCGCGTACAATTCCTCGATGCCCTAGTACCCATCCGAGCTATTCAGTGGTAAATTGTACTAACAAACGATATATGACGCCTGCTGGTGCCTATTATACGAGTACGACCTCCACCAGGAGCATTAGGTACAGTTTCTGCGGATATCTAGCTTCTTTGGATCCTCATTGCATAACTTTATGTTTTGTGCAGCTAAGTGAAACACATATGTATGAGTATGGCAAAGTCAAATAGTTGGAAGCAGCTATAGTAGGTGGATTACCGCTTTGGTTCAACAGCTTTAAGTACAAGCGGATCCTAATCAAGTACTGCAACAAGCTAAACAAAAAGTGAAGTCAATACTTATCTGTGACTGCTGAACCTTAACCATTCAACCCCAATAGACCCGAAGTGTATTGCTTCAAGTCCTTCATTACAGCAGTACATACAGTGAAACATATTTTTGTGTGAAGGCAAATAACTAGTTTATTCCAATTTTGGACGCATAAATAGTGCAGAATGAGGTGAGGTGATTATGATTGAGAAATGAGCTTATTTTTAACACCTAATCCAGTGCATATCAGGGTGGGGTTGACTCCCTCCACAGTCTCGAACTTAATTCCAGTCATTAACTCTGCTATGTGAATAGCAGTCAAGGTATGCGTCGTCAACTTGCAAGTGTTTATCTCACTACGTCCGTCAGCTAACGCCATATAAATTATGAGCTGATCCTGGATGTGTTCATCCGTACATTGCTTATTTTGCAGATATCCCAAAAGTTCACTTCCTGCCTTAATTCCGGTGTCCCAAGCAGACACTCGCCGATCCCCCAAGCCACTACTTCCCAGAATACAACCATTTGATGTCGCTGCTCCGATTATTATTCCCGAACAGGTGCCGACATGTCCATCCTCCGTGTACGGTTCAATATTGATTTTATCCGGTGGACACGCACTTCGAAGAACTTGTTGCGCACCATTCGCCATATCAGATGCTACTCTAGGATGTAGTGCTCCAGCCACAAAGCTCCAACCAAATATTTCCATTACTCTGCCAAACTCTGCGTTTTTAAATCCATTCAACTGCTTCACTGGTGGAATGTCATATATGCAATGCCCACCGCCTTTAGGGTAGTAACCCCTGCGAACAAGTTGAAAATCAAAAGTTGCTCCAAACTTTTCCAGGTTTGGTCTGAATATTTCTGATGTAAAGTCCACCTGTGGCGCCATAGCTGCATTGGTGCCACCTTTGACCTCTAATTTGGACGGATCCTTTCCGAATAGTAGAACGGGAAGGGCAACTTGCATCACCAATGAGATACTGCCTGCAGTTTTTGTGTCTACGCAGTAGTGACCAGATTTAATCTCTCCAGGACAAAATTCAATTGTTGTCGATCCAATAGTGTTTCCGGTCACATTTGCGTTTGTAATCTGTTTAAGTAAATTCAGGCCGAAAAGATGCTGAGCTGCTAGACCCGGCTTTGGACGACCAGCCCGAATGTTAATAACTCGTATCGGCCGTTTCAGGATGCAACTTAAGCTCAAGGCATTTCGAAGTATTTGACCTCCACCCTCGAGAACACTGCCATCAATTTCTAGTAACTCCATGAACAACTTTTTAATAGACTTAGCAATCTGTAACGATTTTTGCACGACTTTGTGAAATGGCAAGGAAATTGTAAATACAACAAAAAGTGAGTAGGAAGCTGACATCTGTCACTGTACCTTTTATGACATTTATTTGGCAATTAGTGGGCGAGTTCAGTCATATTTGTTTGAAATATGACGTGAGTTGTACGTAAAAAGTTAACAAATTTAGCTAGACCTCCGAATTTGACTATATATACATTCTCTTCCGCAGATACTCAAAAAAATTCATTGATGTCAATGGTTGTTTTAATGGCATGTCAATCTGATTTCTCATCCAAAATACTAAGTATAAGCCCTAATTTATATTATATCTGGCATATTTCCAGAATTGCTAACCCGGTGGCCACTCGAGGCAAGTGCAGCCTACGTCACATCAAATAATTGACATATAGTAGATGCAATCTTGCCAGAACTTGCTCGTCAGAACGATCAAACTCTGGAATCTATTCCCATATATTACATTTTTCGGCTCTCTTGACTAATTGGACTTTCTTGAACAAACATTAAAAATTCAATGAAATCCCGATTCTGCAAATCGTACCCTTAAGCAGTTTATGACGTCTCATCAGGAAAAAGTCACACACTTGACGTTTAAAATGGAAGAAGACGAGTCAGCTGACTTAGGAGGCGAAATGGCACCAAAAAACGAAAATAATCCAAATCATAGCAAAACCTATGAGCCCACCAATGAAATCCAGAATGTTAACGAAGCAGATCTAGCAGGTTAGTATAGTTTCATATAATATTCAATTATTTCGAATGATTACCATTCCAGAGATGGATTCCGTGAACGAGAGCCTTGACGAACTTAGCACGGCTCTTGACTTCATCGAGCAACGCACAGATAACATTATGGCCCAGTTAAAGGAACTATTGCATTCCAATCGTGAGATTCGGCAGTCGCTAGCTGAGGAGAATAGCAAGGCCGATAATGAAACAAAATAAATATGTAAACCCAATGTTGTTGCGTATTAAACAAGACAGTATTTAATAATTTAACCATTGATTATGTTTTTCGTGGAAACTGCAAACAGTTCCCTGTTGATGTTTTTGAGTCTCTTTATTTCCTGCTGCAGGGCCTCTACTTCTTCACTGTTTGGTGCTGTTATGATGCCACGGTGGTTTGTTGCAGGGTGAATTGAGAATTTCTCAGGCAGCAACTCGTCGTCGGGCTGATCATCAACAAGTACTTCGACTATACGCGACTCGTCGGCATCGGAATCTATCATTCGCTTGAGGTTATTTGAGAATGGATTCAGGAACGTGTGCTCTGGGCTGTATGCGCTTAGTCTTTTAAAAGTGAGGACTACATTTGTAATGGAACCTTTGTGCGTCAGGGATCTGATCAGCTGTTTGCTTGGGATATGCCACACATGTACTTCGCCGTCTTGTCCGCCTGATACCAGGGTTTCTCCGTCAACAGACAGCGTTAAGCAGGTTATGGCACCCTTGTGGCCTAAATATTTATTCACGTTTGTCTTGTCCATATGATATTCCTAAAAGAGAAGGTATTAGAGTCTTCCTATCCACATGTCTTCATTATTTATACCTTTGTTCGGGGTAGAGAGCTGATGTGAAATTCGTAAATTTGGCCATCGGTGGTCCCCACATGCACAGACGTCTCCAAAATATTTGATGCAACACAGCTTAAGCTCTCGGTGAACACGACGTTCAACAACAGAGTTCCTGAACTTAGATCATACACCTTACACGTTCTGTCCAACGACACCGAATACATGTACGAACGAATCCCTCCACTTCCAATATGGACATCCGTAACAGAAAGTCCGTGATCATTGAAGGAGTATAAGGGCTCTTGATTGCTGTCGCCCTTGCTGATAACTTGAGCCAAATTCCATACCAACACAGAACCATCCAAGCCGGCTGACACGAAATGAGATCCACTGTCAGTGAATTTTATACAAGTTATCGCCTGGTAGTGCTTCGATAGATTGGACAACATTCGTCCAGAGTTTATTTCCCAAATGTATAAAGTCTCTTGGATTCCTGCCACAAGGTAGCATCCGTCCGGGCTTGTGGCCAGAGCGTTTGGTTTTCCAGGCGCCACAAAACGAACTGATGAGATCTGCTCTTGGCTATTAATGGGCCAAACATGGAACAGAGGTTTAGTACTATTTGCAGTGACCATGTAGTGATCGCGAACAAAGCAGAGACTTCGTGGATTCACTGAACCGCCACCCTTGTAAGTCATCAGACTGGTGGCTGTTTTATAATCCCATGCACAACAAGACCATTGCTGCTCACTCTGGTCACTTGTATAGAGTACTTCCAAGACGTCGCTCATTACTTTTAATTTTACTTGGTTGTCTGTATTATGATAAAAATTAGTTATCCACGTTTTGAATGTTTGGAAATTAGTGGATCGTCTCCAGCACGTGAATATTTGACAAATGATGATGGTTCTGTCACTGTCACCCGTGCGGCTTTTCGGCTTCGTTTTGGCTTTGTTCTCTTTGTAACAAACTATAGGCTCGTTGTTAGATTAAACAGACTTAGCTGTCAGTATCACAATTTATGAGGAACAGCATTTCAAGACATAATGTACCTACTCGAAGTTCAGTATTTCATAAACTATATCATTTCAAACAATGTTTAGGATTTAAATCCTACTCGTTAGTGTCTAATATTATGAGTTGGATAGTCAAGTGATAACAACAATGTTCTCAAATGTGTGCTAATATGATTGGGAGTTTCTAGCTTTATAACCATGTTAAGTTGAATACATTTCCTCACTTTTTTTTAATCCTATTTAGTAAACACAAAACATACTTTCATAAATTCGAAATTATTTTTCCGCGAAAGTAACAGCAGTATTCATCATTTCCAGAACGCCGGACACCTCTGATGTGTCTTATTAAATTATCAATCGAACAGTGCATCGGACACATGTGTTGAATGACGTTCCTTTCAATAAACAACTTTGGTTCGATTAATATTCTTTCTCGGTAAAAGTGCAAAATTATAATCAAGTAAGGAACTATCAATTCTAAATCCCTCAACAATTTCACGCACCAAACAATCACAAGCTCGAATGAAGCACCGGAACTCCTAGCATTGGTTAATTTCTTTGCCATTCAATCTAGCCCTTGGTGGTGGCTAGAAGCATATCTTTGCAGAAATGAACGAGGACCGAACTATTCTATCATTACCACAAAAGAGATACTATCGCCAGAGGGCTCATTCCAACCCAATAGCAGATCATTGTTTTGACTAGTGAGTGTCCCACAGCATTTGTACGTATAGATCATTACTAAGAACTAATTTTCTTCCACAGCCCATCATGTCCTGAGGAATTCGACTGGAGTAACCTCTATCCAAACATAAAATCCAATCGAGTAGAGTTTGCTGATATAGGATGTGGCTATGGTGGGTTTCTGGTTACCCTCGGCGAAATGTTTCCCGACAAGTATGCCCTTGGCATGGAGATCAGAGTTAAGGTCTCTGACTACGTGATGGATAGGATTAAAGCTCTAAGAATACTGCATCCGGGGAGCTATGAAAATATTGCTTGCATTCGAACGAACGCCATGAAATACTTACCAAATTATTTTACCAAGGCCCAGTTGTCCAAGATGTTCTTTTTGTATCCCGATCCACACTTTAAGAAGGCAAAGCACAAGTGGAGGATCATCAATAACGCTTTATTGTCTGAATATGCCTATGTACTAAGGAGAGGGGTAAGTAGTTTGATTTTTACAAAACACTTCACTTCTTACTGCTCTAAATCAGGGTTTGGTCTATACAATGACGGATGTTGCGGATCTACACTCTTGGATGGTCACTCATCTAGAGGGGCACCCGCTGTTCGAGCGACTTTCTGAAGACGAAATCGTAAGAATCAAGGAATACTTATAAATATATCGACAAACCAAATACTTTTTGTTTTCTACAGCAATCGGATCCAATCACACCAAAGCTGTATCAAAGCAGTGAGGAGGGTGCAAAGGTGGTTCGCAATAAGGGAGAGCATTTCCTTGCAATATTTCGACGCGTGTAATAGGATAAAATTTATATAAGATTTTTATATGAAATGTAACGCATTTGCTAATATACTTCATTGCACAATGAACTTGTACGCATTTTATTTTTCCGTGCATAGTGCTTGGACCATGTAAAGTGGATTTAAATCTTTCGGAACAAAACGATTCTTGGTGGTAGGTTTTAACAGACAGATCTTAGGTGAGTTCAACGTACTGTGGTGAAAAACGACTAGATTTTTGACAATTGGAGAAGCGGCATCTTTCAACAGCAGCAGTTTGAAAACAAAATTATCTCAAGGAGAGGATTTTTTTTTATTAAATACTATTATTGTACCTCATCTCTGATCTGAGCATTTAAAATATTATATACCAATTCATGATATGGTATTACTTGGCTTGTAGTGATAGAACTTAGGGAAAAGTAGTTTAACGACGGAGTTTAAATTTGCGTTCTAATCGTTACTCCGTTTCATGCATCATGGATGAAGAGAACCTATCTGATTTGCGTGAACATCGAAATAATGTTATTCACTATATTTTAAACAATAGTTGTAGTAAGTTTCCACTGAAGCATGCAGAAATAGTTGCCCGAGCGTTGAATGGGAACGGTGGACTGTTGAACCAAGTATTACAGGGAGTTAAAACTGCTTTGGAAAACGTAAGTAGTCAGTGGATGATTTAATTCTGCATTACTTTGTGTTATTACCTGCAGACCTATGGAATATTGCTGAAACCCGTGCCAGATGTAAAAAGTGGGAAGCAGTACATATGTGTGTCTAAGTTTTCTGCGGTTTCAAGCGCTGAATTTGACGAGTCGCAACGTTCAGATATTACACTATTGTTCTTGGTGCTTTCATATATCTATATGAAAGGGATTGCGGTTACTGAAGGTAATTGTTGAAGGGGAATTGAAGTTCTATATTGGGCGAAGCACATTGATTGTTTGGTTAAAGTTTGTAGCCCAAGAAGAAACCCTCTTGTGAACAAGAACAATGCTTAGACACCTTACAAAGGTAGAGTGGAGTTAGGGTCTTACTATATACGTTCTTTACCTGTGACTACCAATAAGTAGAGTTGCTACAAGGTGTCAATTTACTTTTACGTATTCTTTGCCTGAATTATGTAAATTTGTTTTCGCGTTTGCGTTCCTTTTAAGCTCCTTAGGCAGATTATCGAACTGATGATTCGATTTCGACGTCCAATTTGAGAATCTAGATTTCCCTTTCGGTATGGTAAGGTAAGTATGCGACAACAGCCTTTGCAAACTTCACAAAACGGCTGCACTGGATCTTTTCGGGTACGCTTGGTGCTGTTCTAGATGTTATATGTACTTAGGCGACGTACTATCAATGTAATCTGATTCTATGGATTATGTATGTACGCACATTGGAGTCACTTTTAAGACAGTTTGCATCTCCAAAGATATTGGTTTTCCATCAGATACTGAAGCAAGTACTATGAAAAATTTCCCTCCACGGCTTCTTAGTAATCAATCCTTAAATGCTGCTCATAATGCTTTTGCCAAGGCGTCAACTCCCATCAAGAATAATATAAAGAGATGTTCTTTGAAATAACAAAACTTGAAAAATAAAAAAATGGCTCTAATCTTCACGGACGGGTCGAAAACTGAACAGTATTTCCCGTTGTTGATGATAATTGAAGTACGTTATGCAAAGGGGTATTGGGCCACTAATATTCAGTGATCTCTTTAAAGGCTATAGCCATCCTGGGAGTCAAACAATTAGCAGATAGCAGAAAGGCACTTATTTGCAGACAGCTTAGCAGCTATATCAGCAACAACAATACGGCTATTTATGGAATCTATTCGAGATTGCCAATGAAAAGCAATTGAAATTCCTTTGGGTACCTGACCACGGTCAAGGCGACTGGGATGTCTTAGAATTTCAACAGATGGATGCAATTCCAAGGATCAAGTGGCAGTGTTTTCACTACTTTGTAGGCAAACATCATTATATTGATAAAATACGAATACGATGGGCTCCGTGTCTATGTGCCAGATCCGAATGAGATCTTCTATAAGATTGCTAGATAAAACTCAGAACATGATTGATCAGTCTGGTTTCTGAGCTTCCATTGGATCTTCCGAGACTCTCCAGGATGGAGGCTGCATTTTGACTGACTCAACAGAAATGGATGAATACAACTTTCTGCTAAGCATTTCAAAGTGCTCGGCAGACGTAATACTAGTATTAGTGATGCTTGTGAAGAGCCTGCCTTTGCTCAGCTCAGGGGACAGATCTTTGGTGCTGCTGTGGTTAGTGCTGATAATGCAAACTGTAATTTCTTACAGCCAAACTATGTACTAAGTCAGTTTTTAAAGCATCTGCCATGTTTTTGTGTTTATAGAATGTCTGGAAGAGTTCCTCAAAGGCCTACGAATTTATTTCGACAGACCACATCCGTATTTCGGCTCGAACGTTAAAAAACTTATCACAGACACCTTCGTCAAACAGTTGTATTTAAAGAAAGTGAAAAGTGATTCGGATGCTGTTGAAAACACGTAATTTGAATCTAAAGTTTTAGGTATTCTAATTCTCATAGTAAACTTACAGGCTTTTCTATTCGTGGGGATATCGCAGTGAAGTGGAATTTCCACAAAAAGATGTTCTGGAAGCTGTTTCCAAGGTAAGGAGAAAACTTCTTTTCCTAGTTCCTCAATGAATTTTAATTTTATTTTTAGTTACTCAACAAGCCAGCTAAGCATTTCGTTGTTCAATACACTCAGGCTTATACGAATGAACCTTCTAATGAGTAGTTAACACTTAGTCATGTATTTTTGTTTGTTTTTAATAAAATGTTTGCCATGTCAATAAATTCTTTTGAATTTTTGAATTCCAAAGATAGCTTCCGAGAAAATGATATGGTCTATCAACACCACTCGGAACTATATGAAATCACATCCAACGAGTGGTGCAAAACGTAAGACGGAAATTAAACTTCCAGAAGGTTATGGAAACAACAAAGTTTTCAAATCCCCACTCTGCAGGGCTGTTTCTTAGCCACAACCTAAGATTGGACTTATAACTATGCCCACGCGACGCTGGCTTTAACAAATTAAATAACAAATTTGTTTTTCGCATATAAACAACCAGTCGTATTTAATACTATAATCTTCGATGATGACTTACTAACATCATGACCTTACTTACTTAGAAAAGTGAGTACATGCAGTGCGATTTCTAAGAATTGGAGGCTTGAAACACTAACTGTGTGGAATACAGTGCTCGTTACACAAACAATGTCGGAACTGCGCAGTCATTTACCATAAACTTAAATTATTTAGCGCAGGTCAACTTTACCAGCCATTACTGTATTATTGCTGAATGATCCTGTTGGAACAAATAGCCGATCACGACAACAGACGTACATACAAATAAAATAGAATATCACAAAGCAAAAAAAAAAAAGAAAACAAACCAAAAAAAGAGAATCCAACACATTACACGTTCAGACAACGAGTGTGGGGACGTTACTTATCGTACTCGATCAAACCTGCGCCTGGTAAATACGACCGACAACGACGGGCTGATGGTAGTTTTCCGGCAAGTATTGGTGATGGCTCGGCACTGTCTGGTGTGGTGTGGAGTTTAATTACTCAGTGTTCATCCAGATGCGGTACGGATCAAATCGTTAATCGGCAACAGGTTGCGGTACGTCGTCCTCCACTGTTTATAGCGTGCCCATATTTTAAAATTCTGTTTGGTTTATAATAAGCGGCGATCTTGTCTGCCTTTTTGTGTCGTCGTCGTCGTCGTCTTCGTCGTCGTCTTAGTTTGTGCCATGAATTAATGGAGATGAAATTTGTCAAGTAGTTACAAAAATATTAAGTGTGCGATCGGTCGTTGCAGATAAAAGGATTTATTTCTAATTTTTTGTTGATCTAATACTTTGTGGTTGGTTTTGTTTCTTTTGTTTGTTTCTTTTATAATTTATGGACTCAATGTGTGGAATTTTATTGCTAGTCGAGAGAACGTATGGTTTCTGTAGGATTTTACCGATCGTATGCATCGATGAATGAAAACCGATTTGGATAAATAACGCCCATATTTGCATTTGCACGTTCCATGCAAATATCCATTTCTATACATTTTTGTATACATACATATCTCTGAGAGGCGAATAGTGCGAGGTCGAAATGGATTTCGGAAATTCTTTGTTTAAAAGCAGAACAATGATACAAAAGTAAATTTAATTTCTTTTAATATATATTTGTGCATGTGCACATCTATGTGTGTCTATTCCGTCCACCTCGTCCTACGCTACCTCCTCTACCTGTTGCGACTTTAACTGGTTTCTTCTCTTAGTGCCGCCTGACCATAAGTAATATAATCTCGCGCTTTTCTTCATATATACTCACAACACACTACCAAAAACAAGTGTATGACCAAAAATAAACTGGAAACGAAGAGGTGACGACCATCTAGGCAACAGCCATCCAGGTAGACATTCAGGTAGATTGGTTACTTTTACAGGGTATGTGCAAGGAAAGGAGGGGTGGTAAGGTTGAATGAGGTGGTGTCAGACTGGCTGCAAGGAAAGAAGCCCTTTTGCTCGCCAGGAAGTGGTTTTGCGGTTTTTTTTTTATTGTATTTCCTGTATAAAAGATGAGTTTCCTCTTTGAATTGATTTTGTCTCAATGGTGCAGAGTTCATGTTCCGTATAAGTTCTCACTAGTTTATACATACATATATGCATTAGGGTTTCTCTGATTCCGGGTGATTTTTATGAGAAGTTAATAGCCGGCAATATAAACGTGTGAGATTCGAGAAGCAGAAAAAAAAAATGAAAATAATTGATTTGTTTATACAACCATGGAGGAGAATGGTATTGAGTGTGATCTTTCAGACACCTGGGCAGATAACTAACTGCCTTGATAGGATTTTTATCGACTGTTTACGTTATTTAGTGCCAGATGAGGGTGCGTTGTTTAGAAAAATGTGTTCATCTCGTGGCAGCACACACTGGATTATAAATGGTTTCCATTCGCAATTCTCACAGCCTGTTCAGTGTTCATGTTTAAAAATAACAAGAGTGCTGCTGCCGTTGCCGCTGCTGCTGATGATGTTTTCTTTTCATCACTCATATGTACCTATGTACTCTAAACTACGGTCTATTAATATTTTGTGCAAAACGCTAAGTAAACAAATGGAACAAGATGACTTGTATGCTTACTGGACTAATTATAACAACGTGTTTCGTATCAACATGAAAGCTGTTGGGTTAAGACTTTTTTATGCGACGCAGAAATGTACCATGCTCGGAAATGTGGAGTTTTATCGCGTTTAAATATAGAAAACGTTGTTAATAGTTGGCAGTGTTGAGTTTGAGTGATAAGCAAAAAATTAGAAAGAACAGTCTTTACTTAAGGTATCTTAATTTGATCATAAAATGGAAGTACAGTTCGTTTACAATGTATTGTTATTTACTGTGTTTATTCAGAAGTGGAAGCAGTTTCTAGTGGTATCACTCTAATTTGAAGGACTTGAAACTCGTGGCTAGAGAGTGATAAGATTTTTTTTTCTTTTTGTAACCAGCAATGGAAGCAATTGTAATTATTGTATGAGGTGTAGCATTGGATTGTTGTGATTCCCCTCGAAATGATGTACAAGTTGTGGAATTTCTGTAAAATGAATGAATCCCACATTCTCCCACTGACTTATATTTTTCTGCTTTCTTATCTCTTATCATCCGCAAACCACTGTTCAAATGGATTCAGAGAATTTCCTATCTAAGTGTTTAATATCCGATGACCAGTAATTAGGTTGGTACTCTATCAATAGCAACGAGCAGGTACAGACTGCAGTATTTTGCTAAGCGCGTGCCGCCCAACGGAAAGTGTCTGGTATGGTATGGTAATAAAGTGTCAGGGGAACTATGAGATAATACCAAGCATGATGGCATCGTTACTTCTGCTATTTACATATGTAGAACCAATAGAAGCCATATGAATTATGCAGTGCGTACTATTGTTTTGTTTGTTTTTGTTTGGCGATGTACATATTAGAAAGGTCTGCCTTCCACCTTCAGCCGCTTTGGAGCTTAATATTGATCACTGTGTCCCGGTAATGTAATTTGCTCTTCGAGTAACTAAGCATAAAATTGCGATCAGGGGACACAGTGGCATTCAGATATCACTTGATCTCTTATATGGTTAAATCTAACAGCGACAGTGCCAATAATCTTGTCCACCCAAGGGAGTGTCAGCCTAAAATGTTTGCCATTTGAAAAAGTTTGAACATAAAGTAGGATTATACATATGTACATATGTATGTCCGTTTAAGGGGGTGTCCGCCTAGGAGAGGTTCTCAAAGCATGGAGAAGTGTATTCAAGGCATGTTAAGCGAAATTCTTGACAACAGGAACACTTTTGTATGCAGATATGTATTTATAGTTGGAAACATGAAGGTTCGGTGTGAGATCATTACGATCAGGCTCGCAGTTATGCAGAAACTGGTTAGAATTTTGATATGTTTTCTTATTGGAATGTGAAGGTGATTTGTTTCTAGATGTGGTTTCTTAAGCAGAGCATGGTAGGCTTCTCCGTTTCCGATCTAGTACACACGTTTAATGTTTAGTAATATCTTAAGATAATTTCGCAGACGTTTGTCGATGTCGTCACATAATCACTTTGAATGCCTAAAGATTGAAACGTTCAGGAAAAGTTTTGCAGTAGTTACGTTGCTGATCTTGCCCTCCTACCGCGTTCGAATATATACTTAGTTATCACAGGAATGTTGGATTCGTTAGTATAATCGCTGTGGTTGTATCTTATTATTGGCATAAAACACAAAACACCTTTATCACCTATGGAGTACACTCTACAATCTAATGCATTAGAACTTTCAAACCACCTCACAATAAAGTCCATCCACTCTTTTACCTGCACTCCTTCTTACTTATGGCAAAGGTGTATACTCTTAGACTTGGAATAGTCATAGCCAAATCATAAGTGCAAGCAGAATCAATAGTCTGATAAGTGTTGATCGGTCAATATATTGAACAAAAGACTCCTAGGGACTTTGCTACTTGACTTTTCCTGGTCAATTGAGTACAGAGGTAGGTTTTGTCTTTACGTACATATTCGCAGGGCTTGTATTGCCGTAAGAATAAAGAAGTCCATATCACCTTTTCTTTACAAAAGCACTTCCACACACTTCAGACAGAACATGGTCGGGACTTGTTGCCGGTCAAGACCTCGGTTGCTGTTATTTCGTGAGGGGTGCTTCCACCATATTTTTGTCTTTTCTTACTTCCCTTGGAAATTTATCTTTGGAGAATTGGTACAAGTAGCCCATCGACGTTCAACTTGCCTTATATTTTTTAGGTCTGTTATCTCATTTTTTAGCCGCTTGTCCTAGTGGTCGTGGTTTATTCTGATTATTGTCTTCACTCTGGTTTGTCTTTTGCCAGGTTTTCAACTGATTTGTTTGTTTTTTAGTTTTTGTTGGACTTCCTTTTTTGAATACCGCGGGTAGTTGCTGCCACATAGGATTTTAAAAATTCGACCACATTTGTTCCACATTTGTAGTGGAATCAGTGTCCTTCAGTAGGTATCATCGTAACCTTCATACGAATTAGCTTTTATTTTACATTTTACCTTAACATTTTCTAATAATTACCTTACAACGATTCTTTTTTGAAATAGAAATACTCTCAGTGTATAAAAATGAATCCCAAGTGGCCGTACGTTCTGTTCTTGCTGTTCCTTGTCTCTATGACCTTCGTTCAATGTAGAAAGAATGGTGAAGGTGGACGACACAAAAAGGAACGACATAACTCAAACATGCAAGAGGAGGACGATTTATCGTTATGGATCAACGAAGAGCAATTGCAAGTTCTCAGTGGTAAGCTATCCATTATTTTAGTCATTTTTGCTAAAGCATAAATATTTCTATGTTTTCGAAAGGTTTCAGTTGGAAAGTCTTTGCCATAGAAAACGGAAAAGTCTACAATGATCTGCGTGATCCGAATTTTAATCAATATCTACCCACAATACCGTCGGAGGTCAACTCTGTGAATTTCACATGGAAGTCCGGAAGTAATCAAAAGTACTTCTACCACTTTGATCGTCTGAAGTCACTCGATGAGAGCATTCTTAAGTCCCCAACAGTGTCCATTAAGACACAAGGAAAAATACCCCGCCACGAGAAAGGTGAATCGATTGTCCTTATATAGACTGATGAGAACATTGCTTGAATTTCTATGGTCTTTGATATGTTTCCTCATTTTCCCCACTCATGGACTTGATGGGAAAAGATTTTAGCATTTTCCTGCCATGTACGGGAAATAATTCTGGAACAGCAATGTTTAGCATTGGTTTGCTTATTCAAAATCGAAAAGGTAAACCGTTACCGGGTACACCGCTACGACTGCGTTTCAAAAAGGAATGCGCACATAGAGGTGTGTATGATAGAACCGCTTCCAACCCACTAACATCCCAGCAAGGTAGTGTATTATGCTTTTTATCTATTTGTTTTAAAATTTGAAAAAAAAAAAACGATTTCTTCACTGTTTAGAGCCTATTGTAGGTATGCAATTGAGCAGTTTGCACACACGATATTTGTGACTAAAATGTAAAAAGAAAAATGCTTGTTATGTTTCGCTATTGCTTGTAATTCCTGCTTGTATCCGTTCAAATGTTTTATGTACATGTTTTGTTTGCTTTACTGAATACTCAGCTTATTCTATGTGCTCGGTGGAAAGTCTGACGATTCCTCATTTGTGCGCGAAGGCACTGTGGAAAATTTCAAAATTGAAGAGGGACAACAACTACTTAATTGTTCAGATAAACAAATATTTGTTTGAATGTCGTTTTTAGATTGGTAAATGTATCAATTTTTGCAATCCTGTGGTTATGATGCCTGTGATTGTACACGAACGTGCGAGACGTCTCCACTAAGAACTAAAAAACTTTGTGATTATGTGCATTCGAATGCATACATATGTATGTAACTAGTAATGCTTAGAGAAGTCCAAACGGTTCGATTGGACCCCTTTCAATGTTTGCAATGTCTTCAAGTTACTTCGGGAATCACCACAACCTCGGATAACCCAGGGCAGTTGCAGTTCAAATGTAATGCCTGGTGGTCGACATTGGTAGCCCCAGGGCGTGCATGCCCAAAGTTTGATCAGGATTGGAATTATCTAAGGCGACAGTTGATGAGATTGACAATGATCCCTTTTGCTCTGTCTGAAGTGACCATCAGATTGATCATCATATTTTCTTTGATAACGCGATCGTTTTACGTAGAGTAATCACTATCAGTCCTCAAAAGTCTTGACTTGACTTGATCCCAAAAGTCAAGAACAATCATAAAACAATAAAATTCTGCGTGGATATCCCAGGTTTTTTTATAGCTTTATAATGGTTCTTGACTCTTAGGATCGTTTCAGTTAATTGTCATTCAGTGAACAGGGATCGATAGTTTGTACAGAGAGGTAACAAGGTGTGATCATCCTGTTAGAGGATTCCACTCCAGTTTTTTTTATGGGTGGTGTTAAGTGGCAGACTTGTTGCCTTGCACCCGCTTTACTGTGGCCACATCTCCACATATCAAGATTACCGCATCTTAGATTTGCCTGACCTAATGTATAGGCTTTGGTTGTATCAATTAATAAGTGAAGCCTCCATTCATTAGTCGAGAGCTCTTGTTGCGTCCCATTTTCGGCAGGTTCGTCTGCGTCACAATTGTTCGAACAACCGTTTCCATATTACTGCGGTCACAGCTGAGCCTATTGTGATTTTCTACAACTAGAGCTCGGCTATGATACCTGAATAAATGGGTAGATTCAATATGAGTTTTGCGTGAAGTAGCAGGTACCTATGTATGTACATATATCCTCTGCCTCAAGGTAGAATAATTTATGTACCATGATGTACTCTGTTACAGTGACACAAACTGTGTTCTACTGATTCTTCGTCATACTTCCATATTCTGTAAGTCTTATTCTGGGTTATTCCCATTTTTTTATTTATTTTTATTTTTAAAAGGCCCAGGAGGACTCAGATTTCGATTCGGTTCATTGTACTTTTGGGCAGATCTTCTTTTTTGGTGCAGTGGTTTGAGAAACTTTTATATTATTCGTTTCTCTCACATGGTTTGGTGGCTATATTGCTGTTCCCCTGCCGGAATTGAATCTGCACAGTTCGAGTCACAAGCAAACAGAATATCCACTTCGCCATTTGCACCCTTTGGGTTATTCCTATAGTCATATGGTGTATTTTGACTTGGCAGTATTCAGTACGGAATCCCGTGACTATACGAATCTGACCTTTAGCTGGACCTAGTACGAGCTTTACGAGTAGGCAATCCACAGGATGGTCTTGGCAGGATGGTCAGTATGTCTTGCCACTCGAATGAGATGAACTCTGTCCTGGCTTATGATGTAAGTAGTTGTTGGCAGCCCACATATCAGAAGAGCAGCTTTGTTGTCAGAGATATATGTTCTTGTTTCTCATCGACATGTGTGTTCATATTTTCTCTGAGACATAGCATCGGCGTTCTAAAAAAAAGTCTGATACACACATCACTAGACTCCCTCTTTTCATTAGAATAATCGTCAGACGCTTCCAAGTACATCTCACCCCAGTATTTTAAGGCTCATTTGTTCTGCTTGTCAATATGTTACAAAAAAAAAGCTTTATGTGACCAATCCACGTCCAATAACTTAAAAAGATTCAATAAACAAATTTCCAAACAAGGTCCTGATCCACAATGCAGTCTTAAGTGCGGCAACAATGGCTTTTGCAACCACGACATATGCCAGTGCAAAGCGGGCTACATGGGTCAATACTGCCAAACAGCACTGTGTTACCCACAGTGCATGAACGGCGGAAATTGCACAGCTCCAGCAGTTTGTTCCTGCCCCGATGGTTACCAAGGACGTCACTGTGAAGGAGGTAAGTAAACTTCAAACGAAACGCGTAAGTACGTATTTCTAAAAATATTTAATGTTACAATAAAAACAACTATGTTCCCTTATCGACAGTTATGAATCGTTTGATCAAGTCCTTTTCCAATTATTATATCTTCTTTGAGATGCCAATGGCCGTCTTGCATCCTAGTTTGATAACTTCTGTTAGAGCCTTGTAGAATGGTGCCTGTTCGGCTCCCGATTCAATGCCAATGTCGTGATGCTCCTGTTCCTCGTCTCTGAACTTTGTTATTGTTTTCATCAGCTCCTTTAAATGGACATTTATGAAGGTCAGCAAGTGGAATTGATTTCAGTTTCATTTACCTTGTCCACATTTGGGGTCTCCATTAACTGGCGTAGTTGATCATTGTAGTGTTCGACAATGACTGTCTCTACGGCAACTGTGCAAGCCATAGCTGCTTTTTCTCCCAGTAAAGCGGTGCCTTTAAGCAAAAAAAAGTTAGATTCTGTAGAAAGCAGAATGTAGACTATAAACCAACCTGCGCCTAGCATAAAGCCGGCTACATTCCAGAGTGGAGTCATTACGGTCGGTCGCACTCGGTACTGATTTATGAGTTTCTCGAACTCACTGCGATGGTGCTTCTCTTGTTCCCACATGTGAGCTATGGTCTTACCCATTGGCCCATTACCAAGGACGGCCATTTGTCCGGCATATATTCGATCGGCGCCGAGTTCACCGGCATGATCAACTCGAATTATCTCGTCTGTCAGCGCAGAAGCCCGTTTGTGAACCAAACGAATGGCCGTATGGCGAACTGCGCCGGGTGGAACCTTCAACATTTTCCTCTGAAAATGTATTAAATTTTATCTCTTTCACAGGTATCTGCGCGGAGAAATGTTTGAACGGAGGTAAATGTATTCAAAAGGACAAATGTCAGTGCTCCAAGGGCTACTATGGACTGCGTTGCGAGTTTTGTACGTATGCCTAGTCATGTGTTGAAAAATTTCATTATCACTGATTCTATTGCAGCGAAATGCGTTGTGCCATGCATGAATGGAGGCCGCTGCATTGGCAACAACATGTGTCGCTGCCCGAATGGTCTGCGAGGTCACCACTGTGAAATCGGACGACGGCAACGAGACACATGCAAACGGCCCTGCAAGCATGGAGTCTGCCTGCAAGACAATCGCACTTGCAAATGCCACGAAGGATTCCAAGGGCGGTATTGCAATAATCGTACGTAAAATGAAATGTAGCATGAGTACGCCTCTTATTTTATTCATTTTTTTAAAGGTACAAACAAAAAACGTCGCCAGAAATCTAGTTAAGGGTTAACTTCTAGTGAGCTCTCGCATACGCAGCCAGTCAGTGTCATCATAGCATAGCTATATGGAAATCTATTAGGATGTTAAAATATCATATGAATTTGCAATTTCATAATAAAATGTAAACCAATTAATGTGTTAGAACTATTTTTTCATAGATAAAAATATCATTTAATAGATGGCGTTTTCTTTTTGACAAATACCAATGTGTGGCATCGGAATACACTGGACATGTTGCGTGGAATAAGTACTTACGTAATTGTGCGTTAAAGATAAATTCTAAGGAACACAATTGCGCAGAAAGTTAAGTAAACAAAAGCAAATTCTAATAGAAATTAAAGCCTCCAAAACCAACCGGAGCCAAAGATGAAAGTTGCCAAAATTAGATGTGACACGGCTGTCAGTTGAAGATATGTTTGATTGATACGTAACAGTGCTGCCATATTGCTTGCATAAGTACATAGTACGTGTAAGGAAATAGGTTCTGTTCTTCTCAGACAAATCAAGCCTGAAAAACTGATGCATTAGTATTTTAGCTAAATCTAGTAAACGAAAGTACAATTGTGAGGGATTTTTATGTTTTCTGTAAGAGTCATCACTGTAAAAATTTAAAATTACTAGAGACTCTTTGTTACTTGACGTCCCTGGACTCAATGTAAATGAAAGTGCAACGAGAAGATGCAGCGAAATATCCAGAAAACGACTGGAGTAGCCAGAGTCTACAGAAAGGACAACAATGGCTTTTGCTTTTGGCAGCTAGTTTTAAGCCCGGAACGCATGCTCAGCTGCTGAGATACGCAGACGACATCGACATCCTCGATCGCTCCACGCGCGCCTTTATAGAAACTTTTACGGTAATTAAAGAACAGGCGAAACGAGTTGGGTTTGAAATGAATGAGCCCAAGAACCTGTTGTTAGAAACAAAGAAGCATCGGCCTACCATCTAGGACGAATTCTCCTTGTAGTCAAGAGTAACTTTGAGCTAGTTAAGATGTTTACCTACCTCGGAGTAAATATTAACTCTACGAACGACACCCTAGTGGAGAATCGGTGAAGACTTACCGTAGTCGTTCGTTTTAAGGACCAAGTTATCGCGGATGCCAAAGCGCTTGGTCTGGAAAAATGGAAGCAACGTGCCCGGGATCAATGGAAATGGAAGCCTGCCGTGTCCCAGGCAAAGATTTTTCATGACTTGGGAGCCCGTTAAGTCAAATGTGGACTGTTTACTATAGGGAGCCACCACACCAAAAATTTGTATTTCCCTGTGGTAAACGACTGTAAATGAAAAGAAGAGTACTTAATGATGAAAATTTAGTGAAATTAAAATATTTGCTAAATCGCAAGAACTGTCTCTAAAAATCGAAAGTCTAAAAATATTTTATGCAAATGAGATCCAAAGAAGAAAACCAAACTATTTACCTTAAAACAAACAGATCAACCGCTGATAACAATAATTTGTGGTTCCGACTGTCCACTGAACTGTGTGTCAACCGGTTCGTGTTACCAACGGCTGTCATCGTTCAATTTCGAAAAGATGCAGTAAGCGGCACATTTTACCTGATTTTATTTTTAACAGAAAAACTTTTGATATCCTGTGGAAAAATACAAACAACTGGATATTTATTGACGGAAAGCCATTGCTACATATTTTTTACAATGTCAGGACTATCCACTTTGGCCGCGTTTGACGATATACGGCGGTGCATTCAAGTGCTTACCGATGGAACAACCGAAGAGGGTGAGTTTTAAAATGTTTCCATGGAAATTCCCACAGTTGCTTATCTGGATTGTGATCTTAGAATTTTTAAAAGTACTGAAACTGCAAGAGAAATTTCGTTTGGAGTGCATGAGTGGCACAAGGGAGGCGCAACGTATACAGAAGGAGCTGGACGCTTCTTTACAGAACATGGCCGACTTGGAAACGAAGTTATTCCATGCGCGTCGCCTTTTGGAGATGGAAAGCAAAGCCAGGCGAGAAGCTGAACATGATCGGGATCAAATGGTGAGGAGTTTGGGTTTGTTTTGTTTTGATTGGGCGTTTGTTGACCTGGTGCTTTGTAGGAAAAGAAAATCATTGCTGTCGCTGAGCTGCTGCGGAATGAGCGTGACATCAATGAAGAGACCAAGGACAAGCTAGCATTCTTGAATACATTTCAGCAGAAGAAGCGCAAATCTATGAATACTCATGTGGAAGAGAAATACGGCCATGAAATCAACTCTACTGGGTCGTTCCTCTCCGATCTATCATTGACACAGTCGGAGGACGACTTTCTCGATGTCCGCACTTCAAAGACATGGCAGAAGCACCGTCCCTCATTGCCGAAGAACACGGGCTCCTTCGTTGGGGGAAAGCGTTCTCGGGTCAGTATGGGAACTCCAAAGGTTGCTCCAACGCCACCAAAGCGTACCACTAGTGCGAACAAGCACACTTTGGAGCTTGGTCTCAATGAGAAAATTTGCGCAACAACAACAGTTACGATCCCACAGGATGGCAGTGCTCCTATCCGTGCCGAGTCCACAATCGAAGCCGTACCAGTGCAAGTAGAAGAACACCAACCAAAGGAACCCGTGATGACGAGTCCTTGCGCAAAGATGCCACGAACAAGCAACAACTTCACACCAATGCGCACTTCCCCACATAAGGAGGCTCCTGTGACTCAGCCCGTTAACCCATTCCCTATAGCGTCACCTGTGGTCAAACAGCACAGCATGATGCGTCAGCACAATTTTTCATCGAAAACATTCATCCGGACCGATACATGCACCCACTGCCAAAAGAAGTAGGTCACTGCAGGTTCTTCTTTGTTTTTCTTTATTAAGTGTTGTGCTTCTCCTTCCAGGATACGATTCGGATCGGTGGCCCTGAAGTGCCGCGATTGCCTGGTCTGCTGCCACGTCGATTGCCGGGTCCTTCTAGCCGTGACTTGCATACCACAGAGTGGCACACCCACGCTTAAAGGACTAATGGGCTACATATGCGACCACGCACCCACTATTCCACCCATGATCCCAGCTCTAATCGTGCACTGCGTTAATGAAATAGAAACCCGCGGCCTGACCGAGGTGGGAATATACCGTGTGTCCGGTTCTGAGCGAGAGGTCAAGGCTCTCAAGGAGCGGTTCCTCCGCGGAAAGGGTACACCTCACTTGGGAAATATAGACGTCCATGTGCTCTGTGGTTGCATAAAGGATTTCTTGCGTTCGCTGCGAGAACCCTTAATACCGACCGGTCTTTGGAAGGACTTCTGCAATGCCGTGCAAGACGTCAACGAGGCCGATGTACAAAAGGATTTGTACAGAGCAGTTGGCGCCTTGCCGCAGGCCAATCGTGACACACTCGCATTTTTGATCTTGCACTTCCAGCGCGTGGCCGAGTGCCCCGAGGTGCGGATGCCCATTGAGAACATCGCCAGAGTATTCGGACCAACTATAGTTGGCTATTCGAGCCCTGATCCGGACCAACATGCGATATTCACAGAAATCGTTATTCAGATCTCAGTTATGCAGAATCTGATGAAAATCCCCACAGAGTACTGGAGCCAGTATGTGGCCATCGATCTTGATAAGGAGAACATGCGTCAGAATGGTGTGTCAGCGCCCCAGACGCCGGTCAACAAACAATCGCTGTACTCGCTATATGGTTTGTAATTCGACGACGTTGTGCATTAGTCACAGGAAGTAATGTTTTGTGTGTTTGATTACAGCCACCCCATTGAAGAGCACGTTGAAGAAAAGGAAGTTCTATGCAACGCCACCTTATTCGCACAAGAAGAAGTAAGGTTCGGGACCAAACTATCACCATTATTGTATCGAAATACCTGTTTATTTTTTTCTTTAATTACATTGTTTCCTCGGTTATATATTTAACAAATGAATTTTGTATTTTATTTAATTTACTTTACATCTTGAGAGTATTTTATGTACTTGCGGGGGAGTTAAATAAACTTTTGAACTCACTGAGGCTGTTTTATTTATGTTGATCACTTGATAAACGTATGCAGGGAGGCTTTTATCTATTAGAACTTTGTATGGCTGGGTGTTATTTGTTGATTTGTTCAAATTCTTTGATTCTAGCTGGGGACAGAGAGCGTAAACGTTGCAAAGGACTGTATCATCATAGTCATCAACGCGTTAAACAGATGTATCAGGTGCATCTAAACAAAAGAATGATGCGCAGGTAGAGCAAGTGATGACTTCGGTGCAGACGTAAGAGTATACTATGGTTGAACCGAACAACTGATCTGCAATACCTCGTCCCGTGAGACATTAGTCCGATTACTAGCAATGCCTCGGAGTTCTTGGAAAAAATATCGAGTAGGAAGAACAATTCGGCTAAGAGACACTATTTTACCAAAGCTCTTTTCAGCAGTCGTGGAATACAACTTCAAAAGCGTAAAATGGGACATAAAGTGCATCCATATTGACGCCAAATACTTAAGTTACCTTCGTTGTTTTGCGATGCTAAACAGATGCTAGACGAGAAAACAAAATTAATGACCAACCTGGACTCCAGTGAGAATCTGTAAACAGCAACAGAATGGAGATCGAGCAAGTGTTTGAATACAAATATCTCGGTCATGAGTGTAAGCTGGGCAGACTTTGGAAAAATTAAAAACATCCTGAAGAGGGACATAAAAGGAAGGGTATTTATCCAATGTATATTGCCAGTACACACCTACGAAACCGAGACCCTAACTCTATAGCAGAAGACCCATTCTGTCGTCATTGTGAAGGAAAAGTGCACACATTTTGAAACAGCCAGGAATGCCTTAGAACAAGAGACAGGCAAAGCTATAACGCCAAGTAGATTGATATCGTTCATGCTATCAAGGGGAGAAGCATAGGACTTCGCCAACAACATCATTGCAACCATTATGCAAGAACTACGGCGAGAAAATGAAACGCCGCGAGTCCAAGAAGATAACCCTGGACCATGAGAAGGAAAAGACATGACGTTGAAACCTGCCCCTGCGAAGGAATGCCTTGACCGGTGGTACCGCAGGGGGAGGGTTGAGGAGGGGTGTTTTAGGCACGTAAACATGCAGCATGGAGTCTGGTATAACTCATAGCAGGGGCTACTGAGTATCCAAAAAGGATTGCACCCCACCAGCGCATACCATTAGCAAACTCGAACCACAAAGAGCGATGGAGAGTGGTGCTGGGAATAAGGAGGATGGACCAAATAACAAAGGAAGAATTCCGAAGAATAACTCGTGTCTAGGTGTAGGTGGGCAAGACACGGGGCGGGAATATCAAACAACGGGTGGAGAAAGATATCAACAAAATAGAGACAATAAGAGGACTTGGAATACAGAGAAGACCACCATCGCGGTGAAGTAACGACATGAAGAAAGTAGTAGTAGAAAACTGGATTCACACACACAAGACAGGAAAGAGTGGAAATATTTAAAAGAGGCTTACGTCTGACTTTGGAGAAGACAGGCTACATGATGATGATGAAAGCAAGCAAGAAGTCGAATACACTCGTATATACTCTCGTTTTGGAGTTTGCTGGAATGTGGTCGAGCTCACCGATTTGTTTTAAAACCTTTGACGGCATTTAAGGGAAACTTTTGTAGTTAGGGTATCAAAGCTTTAGCTTTAGCGTTGTTTTAGAAAAGAAGGATCTGAAATCTTCTCTTCTGGTGTCTGTATGATTGTGAATACCAAAAATGAATGTACACGTGCTGAAGAAATCACAGCCATGAGATTGAGATTGACGAAAATTAAAGGACGATGACTGAGGCAAAGAATGATCGGTAGCTTCTTCAGAAAGTATATATCCATACAATGTTAGCGATTAGTATGGGAAAAAAATAAACACAGCACAAATAATGAACAAGTTTGAGACACGGCATGAAATTCTTAACCCATTCCATACGGATAGAGTGAGTACCTTCAAGCCCTGACAAGTTTTCCTCCGAGTACAGAAATCCGGGTGTCGGTGTTGCTCATTTTATTTGGTTCGTTTTATATCATGGGAGTGCCACGATGGTGGCTTGTTTCAATTTGGTTGTGAAAAAGAAGTGTATTTGCTTCATCTGTGTAGGCAAGAGTTCCCTGACAATGCATCATTGTCATCTGGTGTATTTTGAAATGAATGGAAGTCTTCTTTCTTGTCCCAATCTTTAAATCGGGATCAAAAAACGAAAACCAAAATTACAGAAGTATTTGCAAGTTATCTGCAATTCCTAAGCTTTTTGAAAGCATTGCAACAAGTTAGATATCTTTGTTCAAGAGCATATAAGTGATGTCGTGGGCGCCGTGGCTCAGTGGTTACTGCGTTGGACTATGGAGCAAGGGGTTTGAGGTTCGAATCCCAGTCGGGAATACCTAAAAGTTTTTCATGGCCCCACCTCTCGCGAACCCCACCTACTCGCAGAGTTACCTTGCCGGGCATTCACATAGAATGTGCTCAGATGATTCGTTGTCTTCTGAGCAGAACCTACATTCTACATATGTCTGGGCACAGATTAAGTTTGTTGAGGTGGTATTTCAGGCCACAGTGACCTGTTAGAAAACTCACCAACTTTCTAATAATGTCTTTGTCTAAACTAAGAATTTCATTGTAGGAATAAGGCTTGATTAATCTTTAGGACCGACGTAACCCTGGAACATTTTCCCAATGGGTTAGACGAAGTTTTTGTTCCCATGCGTTAATCAGCACTGCGGCGGCAGCCCAGTTGACACCACAGTACGGTTCAAGTACCACCTTATTACGTCTAGCGATTGTAGTGCATCATAACAGCATTAAACTGCTATGGAGTCCACTAAATTGGACGACAGCGCTCTAAGAGCTGCCTGACTATCTGAAAAGATATAAATTTTAGCGCCCTTGATACCCTTACAAAGTTTAAACCTATCACACATCTAAATGGGATGGAATTCAGCCTGGAATATCGTGGGACCCCAAGTTCTGCCATAAAGGCGTCTACTGGCCAACGTGGCCCTGGTGGTGCGTTCTATAGCGGACTTGATATGAGAGTTCTAGTTAAGCCGTTTGTCAAAGATGACACCGAGATATTTGACTTCAGTGGAATAAGCTAATGTGGCGCCTTTTATGGTGATAGGTCCCAGATTGACCAATCTTCTGTGAGTAAAAAGCACTAGAATGTGGTTTTGCTAAACTTTTTTCGTTTCAGAAGGTTTTATTAACTGGATAAAATCCTTGAGAAACAAAAAGTTTTCCGATCGAAATGGGAAACACAGAAACATTTCAGAAATACCGACGAATGACTCCTAATTATTTTTGTTTTACGTTTATTATTGTTTTCGATTTTTGTCCTGATACCGATTGTAAGTCCTTTAACCGATTTTCACTGTATTTCATTTGAAAGGTGTTCCCCTGCTAATTCACTTCGTGGTGATATTGATAATACAGACGCGCCATCTATCGGTTGAGCTACACTGCCCTGCAAAGCAAATTAAAAGTGAAACCCACCTCTGTACTTAGTGTAGACTCCAACCACGCTAAATGGTATAAAACACACATTGGGACAGAGTACCAATCAAACTCGATTCGTTTCATTTCCACAACTGCGCCTCGTTCAACTACCTCTGCATTCCATCCCTACCCGGGGCCACTCCGCCCCAGCCAATCAAAATCAACATTCTTCAGCCATATTGAATTTCACTATCCCCACCATGCCATACCGGTTTGAGTAGTTTAGCTGCAGTCCGGCACCGCCTACCTGTAAGTTGTCGATGCCATTTCGTTGCCGTTGAAATGTTGCCTCTGCCTGCTGCGGGCAAATTCAATGGCAGCCGCAGCTCTTCAACGGCGAAGAGCATCGCCTTACCACAGGGAATTCAATTTCGTTAATCAAACGTTTGATTCCAATTGTATTTCCATTACATACCAGTGAGGGAATTAGGCACACTTTGATACGCCATAATTATTTATGGAATATGTGTGATGCGTAATTTTAATTAATTCTCCTCTGCTAAAGAGCATTTCGGATTTTTAACTTTTATAGGAAATGCTTTATTCAATAAACCCCCCACACCTATCCGTATGCACAGGGTGTTGTGTACAAGTTAATATTTTGCGTGCAATAAATTAAATCTAAGTCAGAGCTAAGCAATATTTATGATTTCGTCGCCCCCATTCGGGAGGCGCGCATACTAATAGCAATAAATAAAAATAATTGCGCACGATAATGGCGATTTAAGACATAATTTCATATAATTTGCGTGTGTTTATTAATTTGGGCTCACAAGTGACACCTTCCTATGAATAACCGCAGATTTAAATTAAATAAAGTGATTTAATTAGGAGGCGGTGGATGCCGGTCAAATTATGCCAAATTGGTGTGATAATCGTCATATTGCGCTCGCACGGATGGGTGGCTGTTTTTATCCAAAACTCTGAACTCTGAAATTAAAAGTTTTCTCTTCCTAAGTGGATTTCAAACACCTCGAAGCCAAATTGGGAGAGTGAACTCCATAAATAATAACGTGGTTATGCTTGGCTTAAGTAACACAGTTCGCACCGGTGGGTAGGCACCGGTGAAGGTCGTCCTTCAGGTTTTGTTTTCAGAAATAGTTCAGCTCAAATGAGTGCGACAAGGGTTCTGGAATTATTTCAAGTAAATGACTTGTTACACACCACTCCTCGTCATTTCCCAATAGTCGAACACAAGGACAATAACGGTAATGTTTGCACTTAAGATTTCGGAAGCCAACAAGTGTTTGTTTTTATTTTTAATTGCGTGGATGCTTCATTCTCATTAACTGTCCATTTAGCATTGAAAATATAGAGAGTAGGACACTTGGAATAAAGTTTATATATCGAAAATAAGCTGGTTTTGAGGTTATGTCAATTGGATTTGGCAGAAAGTTGAGTGTCTACATTACGTGTCTTCTTACTGATTGGGGAGCCTGCTAGGAATATTGGTTTTAAATGTTAGTTAGTTTGTTTCAGTGTTCTTTGGGAAGAGTTTGCTATTCTTACCTTCAGTTTCTAACCAGCATTAGCTGCTGATCACTCTTAAATATCAACTAAATTTCGAAGTAACCCTGAGACATGGCAAACTGTCTTCTTACCTTCAGTTTCTAACCAGCATTAGCTGCTGATCACTCTTAAATATCAACTAAATTTCGAAGTAACCCTGAGACATGGCAAACTGTCTTCTGTTTAGATTATTGTGGCAGAAAAATTCGACCGTGTGGTGTCCTAAAACATACAAATGTAGGATGAGTTGGTAATGGAAAGGGTCTACTGCTTAATCCGGTTCATTAATAATCAACGTAACTCAGACTTGACTAAACATTACAGTGGAAGTCCCCCTAACTCGAATTTTTACAGGATACAACAATCAACCCAGTGCATGTGATGATGCCACCCGTGAGCGGTATTTAATGAAAACAATATCAAAGTGAGGGTTCATCAGCGTACAGGATTTGCAAGAAAAGAAAAAAATGCTGTCTGGGATGATTCGTACCTCGAATAGGATAGATTCAAGTGTATTTTGCAATTATTTAGTGCCAATATGCAGAGATCTTAGGAATTCAGATCAAATTCAGATCAAGATCAAAAATCCAGAACTACTTGAAGAATTCGTTATAGAACTTGTGGTGATGGTGGAATAGTGTGCGCCGTATTTCAATTGCGTTGGACTACGGACCAGGGGATTCCAAGTGGAAACCCTAGACAATAAAATTCTTTCAAGACCCCGCCTCTCACGAAAGGTCAAATATCTGAGGCTAGGACTGCCTTGAAAAGCAACAACAAATTGTACTTTGAACTGGACGTCGTTCCTACCAAAATAAAACTATAAATATGTAGTTCTGTCTATTGATACATTTTTCCAACCCAAATGTGTCGAATCGTACCGCGTCTGTTGGCGAATTTAGTTTTACGCAACTCCTGTGGACGTCATCCTTTTCAACCACTTCAAATGCCAACTCTAGGCCGAGTTAGTGGTATCACAAGCAACGTATGTACATGCTCAGACAATTAGAGGTCATTTTCTCAACAAATTCCATTATCTCTTCAGTTTTCCTTTGTCCCCTTGTACTAACAACTATTTATAAGTACCATCCTCACCGTTCATTCTTATTTTCCACAACTCTCCACGGCAATCCTTTTCTTTCTATGTTCTTACAAAGGTCAGGTCAAGTAAGGTCAGCCATGGCTTTGACCAACTTGAACCAACCGGTAGACTTCGCTCCTTACGAAACGAGTGTAACAAGCTATGGGCAGTTTTCCAAGCTCATGACAAAACTTGTGAACTATACAAAAAATTTGATATCTAATCCACCTTTCTGTCTTTCGAAAACGCGCTTCTTCACTTTTTTGAACAAACTCCCGGAAACCAAGTTCTGCTACTACGAATCTCTTCGCATTTGTGTCCTTTGCCTTTCGTGTTATTTCAGCCAACGCTTTAGACAAAATATCTCTTCAATTAATCTTCTTTAAATTGTCTTTCCTCGACTTTGAACCCATATCCTTAAAATAGATATCTTCTTACCCAGAGAAGTGATATTATAGTGTCTGCTTCAGATTAGTCCTTTTGATTCCTTTCCAGACCACTTGCGGTGTTCCACAAGGCGACCATCTACGTTCCCTTCTTTTCATTGCAGCTATAAACAATCTGAAGAGGGTCATTACTTTCTGGTTTAGAGGTTAACATCGTCAAATGCCAATCTATTACTTATTCACCTAAGAGCAACCAGTCACGTGGTCTCCTCCTTGACTACGCTAGTCATAAGTCCCAAATTCAAATCATTAAACGTCGTTTTCATGAATTTGCCCTTCGAGGTCTATCTTGGAACGATCCACTTATCTTTCCTCCCTTCTAAGCCATTTATTAATTTAAAAATCCTTTAGAATTCGCTTCATCCATCGACTCCTCTTAAGTTTCTTCAATTGCGCATCGCTTTACAACTATATTGTCTTCAACACTGAACTAAGTAGCTTACAATGTCCTCGTATTTCTTATCTAGACACCTCGTACCTCTTCTGGGTCTAATAGACCAATTTCCAGTATCTTCCGGGAAGGCAGCACTTTAGCGCCTTGAACTCGATCTCCTGCACCGTTTTCCTTTCCCTGAATAAGCCATACCTCCATTTGGTAAGTTAGTTTTGAAAATATCTTTTATTGCTTGTACTTAGGTGAGATTGCCCGCACAAAAATTAAAGTAAATTAAACTTTGCTTACAAATATGTATATACGTCTGCCTCTTTGCTTCACTTTGATTGCGAAAAAGGCTGATGCAATACTGGTTGTATTGGTACTATTGCTTGTGGGACCTAATAAAATTATATCTGATAAAATTGTTAAGTTAATAGCACGTCACACAGAATCCACATGATCATCATAAAAAAAATCAACTTTATTAATTATATTTGTATGACAGGCATAGTGTGCACGAATGTGTACATGCATCTGTCAGATTGCGATTTCATTTGATGTCAGATTGCGATGTCATATGTCATTATTCCGCAGGACAGGTATCCAACACACTTTGCCACCATTTTATTATAAATGAATGTCTGTCAAAGGAAATCAGTTGAATTGTTTAAACGTTTTACTAAATGAAGCAATGTTTACCTACATACATATGTTTGTAGACTTTGATTAGTTTACTAAAAATAGGTCTGTTCGCGTACTCTCCCAAAACAACGACTTTTCACGACATTCTACGAAAAGTCACCAAATCCTGTTCGAGTATGCAAAAGTTTCGTAGTTTTTCGTAGAAGAGAGCTCTCACGAGAGAGTAAAAAATGTCCCCATGCAACGAATTTTAGTGCAGGAAATTTTTTTGCACTGATTTACGAATGCTGTCAAATCTGTCAAATCTGTCAGATCCATACATGTGCGTTTGACGTCTAAAAAGTGAGCGAATTTCGTAGCTTACGCGTAAACGTTTTGTGATTTTACCACTCTCTGAGAGAAGATTATCCCCACTTCTTGAAATTTCACAATCTACGAATTTTGGTGCAGAAAGTACGAGAACAGACCTAATGTGTTTCTTATTTCGACTAAAGCATGTCAAAGTGCGTACTATAAACTGACCATTTAGAGCAACAAACTGTGCAATTGCAAGCAATTCTAAAATAAATTATACAATAAAGTGACTACAAGAACACTCAAATTAAAGTTAAATCCTTTCAAGAGCAAATCTTAGGTGGTGAAACGAGACAGTTGGCGACAAAACAGACTTTCCTATCGCTGGATCTGAAACATGTGCCTTCACAATCACGCTTGGCTTAGTTTGGATTCAAACAATTTATATAGAAACTGCTCTCTTTCAGAACCGAATATTTTATTTGGGATCCTTCTACTGTTATGATCTTGGTGATCTTATAAAAACTGACATTACTAATGTCATTCCATTTGACCTTTGAAGAATCATACTTGATCCAGGTTGTATAACAATTGATGGATCACTGGTCCATAGCTGACACCAACTTCAACCTAACCTATGTAATCTAACGCATGTGGCAAATTTTGATTGCCGGCTTTGAGGACATGAGGTTTGAAAACAGTATGTGCAAACAGCAACATAACCAAATTTGACGAAAATCGATGTGTTTCCCTTGCAATAAAGGTACGTTCACTCACTTCTTACTAAAAGCTAAAATCAGATTACAAAAGAGCAAACGATATCCTAACCGGAATACAGGAATCACTGGGAAATCGTGTTTTAACTGCTAAATTTAAGACCAATATGCGTACCTACTTGCATAACCGATAGTTCTGCAGTTCAAGAATACTAACAATCTTACTTCAGTGTTTATTTTTTACAACACAAATAAATTTAGATCCTAATTTGCACAAATCAGCAGGATAATTAAGTTCAAAATTCCTTGAATCTGCAGTTTAGATTAAGTCATTAGGTCTGTTGCCGTACTGCCTAAAAAATCTGACTTTCTACGAAGTTTGACGGAAAATGGTCAAATCCTGTTCAAAATCAGATCCAAAATCATGATCGACATTTCGCAGTTTTTTGCAGAAGAGAGCGTTCACAAGAGAGTAAGAAATTTCTCCTACTTGGAAATATGACGTACTTTCAAGGAGTGGGGGTACGTACTTTCAAGGAGTGGAGGTAAAATCTCAAAAAATAAACGAACGCTTGTCCACTCTTATACGTCAAAAGCAAATGTACACAAATACACGAACAACAAACACAAACAATTTCGTACAGGTATCTGACAGATTTGACAGATTTCATAAATCGGTGCAAAGTAATTTCCTGCCCTAAAATTCGTAGCATGGGCATATTTCTCTTTTACGAAAAACTACGAAACGTTTGCGTACTCGATTAGGATTTCTTGAATTTTCGTAGATTTTTCTGAAAATTCGTTCTTAAGAATGAAATGTCATTCACAGACATTTTTTATTTTTCTCTCAGATATATTTCTGACGTTTAAAAAGTGAACAAATTTTTGATCATTGCGTTTCCTTACTATTTGGAACTTTTGGCTCTTTGAGTTTCTTACCCTCACTCTTAGAAATTTGCTATTAATTGTCGTTCAGAGAGTATGGAAACAAAGTCGGTTTTGAAAGATTCAGAAGTTCAAATACTTAGAGAAGTCCAATCACAACTCGGTGAGTTGGCGGCTGAACTCGAAATTTTATACAGTTTGTCGTTTTTCGTTTGCTTATGCAGTTAGAGGTCACTTTTCTTCCCTTCGTTTCAAACTTTACCACCAACTTTTTTCTGTAATTATAGGTTATAGGTTTGGGTTAGGTTATGAAGAACTCATCGCTTGGATTCAGAGACTTAAAGGTCCATTGTGACTCCCCTTCTACCTATAAAAAGTAGAATGAGTCAAAAATACAAATAAAGCAAAATCTATCGTGTTATTGAACTGGTTGGTGGTACTCTCAATGAAGTGAAGGAGATCAACAGATCAGTCTGTATTTGCGAAGAACCTGGATCTTTGGGTCTTTTTGCTTCAATTATTAGACAGCACAGCTATCCGAAAGTTGTAGAGTTAAGTGTGTTACTACTTCCAGTTCTAGGCAAAAACTAAAACTTCGATGTTAGAACAGCCCATCGTCATCAATATTCCTCTGCAATGGAGAATATCGAGAACTCACAGCTGAACACAAAAAAGAAAAAATCGCTCCTGCTACGAATACACCACAAAAAAAAACCCGAATATTGATTTGCCATAAAATACCAAACAAATATTGACAGCAAGGAAGGTGCTCCTCTTCTTCCTCTATATTCATACCCAATGGAGCTCTACCACCGAAACTTTTACGCATGAGTCCTGCAGACGCAATGGAACCACCACACCAACACACACCATCGACTTCCATTTGAATTTCAAACCGAAGCTGGAAAACATTTCTGCATGAGTGCTTTCCCATCTACAGATGATGACGACGATGATGATGGTTGTGGGAAATTGCCTATCTTTTATCCGCTCGCCCTGCCCTCCGCATGCCGCTTGGGTCCGCCAACAACGAGCTACGGTGGGAGCTAGAACAGATTTGTAAAACATCGAATCGAAAAATGAAATAATTGAAATCGTTCAAGGATAACAAATGCGTTCTTTCAATTCGGTGTTCGAGTTTTGTTTTCGTTTCATTTGAGTGAGCGAGAATGAGTGATGGGGATTTTCATGGAAATTCCTTTTGAAGTCTTATTTACCATTATTATGGAGTAAGAAGCAGTGGCTGCTGCTGCCTACACTCGCCAATTAAATCGGTGAAATCGATTGATTCTCCTACCCTGTGTCGGGTGTCTCTAAAAGTAGGTCCTCTCTTAGCTGGGGTCGTGAAGTTACCTTGATGCGAATCGGCGATGCGGAAGTGTCGAGTGGATCTCCCACTTAAGTTGAACACGTTCGGCTTCGATTTTGTTCCTGCGCTACGATGATTGCTTTGCTCCACCTTTCGGGATTCGCGCGGCTCGTATTTATTTTCATTTCGGTGAATTTGCTTTGTTGGAGATTTTTTGGTTTTTTTTTTTTTCGTTTGAAAGAGGATCTGCGCTGGTCCCTGGTTGGTTATGCAGGATGATACTGCTGACGGTGAATCCGTTCATGATATCAATGCGAGAGTTCCGATGGCATTGACGTATATGCGTATATGTAGGTGTCCAGGATGTCGGCTTGTTTGGCCTGGATGCAGGTTGTTTTAACAGACCAATGCGTTAATCCTTCTGACCGTGGGAAAAGTGACATTGCCATAATGTAGCGATGATACCTATGCCTTGAAATTGCCTCTAATAACTTAAACCCTTAACTGACCTTTCCGTTCATTTCTTCTTCCTCGTTCCCTTTGTTTAAATGTTTTCCTCCCCGCATTCGGTGGGTATTGTGAAGTGGAAAGCCTTTCACTGACACGGAGTTCTCTCGGAGGTCAAATAAGGTTTTAATGATTGTAACATAAATTTACAGAAATAGCTACATAGTTAGGCGGCAATAAAAGACTAAAAATGAAGCTAAGTACACATTAGAGGAGTACACACAATTTTTATTTTAATGGAAGGACTACTGACTGTGCCGTGAATTTGTGTAATTTGGTGAAAGGATCGTCTAGAATTTTAACGACTATTACCTAATTTCCAAGTAGCCAAGCGCAGGCCAGAAGGCATGCAGTCCACCTGGGAAAGGACGAAATAGAAGGATTTTATTCGGAAACTTAAATGCGAACAAAGTTGGACATTTTTTTAATTGCTACAGCAATTACGTGAGCTGAGTCAAACAGGCGTCTAACGAGGAATAAGTTTCAAGAGTGGATTCCTTTCTCATTTCTGGAAACAGAAATCTTTCTGCTTCTTGGTCAGTCTCCTTCCAAACAAGAAGTGCATTGAACAGAGAGAGAGTTCAATGTGAGGTTTCCCTAAATACCCAAGGACTGAAGAAGCAGTTTGTGAGCCGTTCAAAGTATACAACACACCCGCAAGGTCATTTACTTTAGTTGAACGACCTAAACAGATTGGTTCATCCTTGCCCCTATGATGCCCAGTAGATATTTGGTCCTAGTTCCTGTATTGGATTTTTTCCTTCCTGCTCATGAGTGAAGGACGAATGAGATGTCCTTACAAACCTGGAAAGATTGTACAGTGAGACATCAGATTGTTACAATTTTCCATTCTACGCGCTCCCTGAGGTTACAGAGTGGAGTCTTTTTTTTTAACCTAGGCTTTTGCCCATATGGCAGGCAGTGCGACCTAAAAAGATTCTAAGAGTCGTACCACCTCCCTAATGAAGGAAAGTACATCCTTAGCCGCAGAATATTTGATATCTGCTGGCGAGCAAGTTACCTTATAGACAAAGCGCCACCCCAGTGTGTCAGACCAAGTTTGTGTTCCCAGTCAACTCAGTTGACACCACAGTAGGGTTCAGGTCCTATGAACGCAGATCCTGAGCCACCCATAGCTAGTTCATTTGCAGATTCGTTGCTTGCAATTTCTTGATGCCTTGATGCATTGCAACAGGATTTAATTGATATACAGTCCACTAAGTTGGACGACAGCGCTCTAAGTGCTGCCTGACTGTCTGATAAGATATAGATCCTTGCGCCCTTGATACCCTTACTAAGGTTTAACGTAGCGCATATCTCAAGAGTATGGATTTCGGCCTACACAATCCTGTAGGTACCGAGACATTGCACCAACTCCAAAGTCAATTATTTAATCCATCATTGAACCAGACCAGATCAGACCACTCGTGTCCAGTGCTGGATCACCTTTAGACCAGCCTGTATGGTCTAATATTTCTACCGAAACAGTATTCCCTGACCATAATGTCGGCGATGGTGCAGAACATGTCTCTTTTTGGGATTTAGTCAAGAATTTCAGATGTGCCACGAGGTCTCCTGGGTTATATTTGTATCCTAGTTACAGGTTGATAGAGCAGCCGTTTTCCTAATGAAAATTTTGTAGGGGCTTAAGCCCAACTATAGCTTCTAATGCCATTATCCGATAATGGGCCTCACCAACATTGTATGCATCATTCTTTGGATTAAGACTCAAAGTTCTCGTAAAGGCGGACTTGATATGACAATTCCAGTTAAGCCGTTTGTCAAGGATTACATCGAAATATGGATCACTGGAATAAACTAAATTGGTGCCTTTTCTGGTGATAGGTCCCAGATCCACCAGTCTTCTTTGAGTAAAAGGCACTAGAATACACCAAAACATGTAACAAAACACCTAGAGTGGAGGCTTAATTAATTTTGCCTAGAGACCCACCATTGAGAAATATTGTCCTGCGAGCCAAAAACCAACTTGGACTTCACTGCAGTAGGTTCCATAAATTGCCTTGATGGCAGACTAACTGTCAATTACTATGGCAGTATGGTTCACGTTCTTGTATCATCTTTGTTACAGAATTGGTTTCGAATCCTTCTCTGCTTAGACAAGTGCAGGAGAGTGGTGGAGCTATTGTGACATGTGATCGCTATTTTCGTCTCCACTTACATGTTTCTGTAGAATCTGTGCATCTCGTTTGAAGTTTGAGTACAAGCTGGTTGATTGGCTAGACCTCAAGGGACTTTCGCGCGAGACCCCTGGATGCACAAGTTTGTGGGTAGCATGTTGCCAATTCTTTCAGTCAAGCTGTTGCTATTGTTCTCATCGCTGTAGTTGGTAGGCTATGTATGTTTACTTGTTCTTGTGCTCGTTTTGTCTGTAACTTGCTATCAGACTATGTTTCCATTCGTATTCTGACGTTACGCAAGTTATCGAACAGTCCTAACCATCCTTCAAGCAGATGACAGCTGTCAGCAACTACCAACAACCGATTGACCGAAAAGTGGGATTCTTCTGCGTGCTGTCATGCGAGTTGGCATGAGTTTGCTCTTTGTAAAGCCTAGTTTCTTATTTAAAAATTTGCCGCATCGATCCAGGGAATTATCCAAGGCTTGGTTGCAAAAGTAGAAGGCAATCGCTATCAGCATCTAACTCTCTTTGAGTCTCTTGTGCCTTAAAGGACTGTTGATGAACTGACAATGTCTCGTAATAAGTGATCCATAAGTGAAGGACATATCAGGATTGCGGCGAAATGCCGTAATGAATTCAAAGGCCTCACCTTTACAAGATAAGTCTTAAATAATTAAGCTTATCCCAGATTTTAAACGATTGCCCTGGCATAACTCCAACCGTTTTCGAATCCTTTGCCAGTTCGCTCTAAATTTTACAGATTATGGGTCAGGTTGCTGTTCATTTAGCTCCTCTCGTAGAATATATTTCCGTAGTTACCTCTGAACATCACAAAACTCAATCGAAATGTGGGAAGAACAATCGAATTTGAGAAATCAAGAGTTTCTATTTCAATCTTTTCCAGAAAATAAGAAAAAAAAACAAAAATTTTTAATAACTTTATGGTGAAAGAAAAAAAAAACATCTCTGATGACCAACAAGACAACATGAATACGCAGAGGAGAAGGGGGAGAGCTGCATCTTGCACTGCATGCGCTCACCAAATACCCACAGGGCATCATCTTTTCATATGGAAACCACCACTGGTCATCGTGTCGGTAAGTGGGACAACGCCAATGTGCTGGACGCGAAGAAGCGCATTAATTATTGAATTGGACTCTCCGACAAAAAGACTTCTAATGATAACTTATGGCCAGTATTAGAATTAAGCAGACTGCTACCGTGTGACGCTCCCTCCGCGAGCCATACATACATATGTATATCCGTACATACACACACACAGATACGAGTATGTTTTTATGCACATAAGCCCATGCAGAGCCATTGTTAGTTTGTCTCAATGGTTTAAGTATATAAAGCGAATGGTATTTAATTTTTTTCTCTTTTTAGATACTTTTCGATTTGTCTTGATAGTTTGAGATACATAAGTTGGATCGGAATTTTTCGGAAGCATTATTCTCTGTTTAGATTATGAGCTTTAGCTAATTGAATTGCAGTAGAATTTATGGAAAACACGAAGCGGTAGCGGTAGCGGTGGCTGTGCCCCTGTGGGACAAATAAGACATCCGAGATTGTTGTGTTTTGGATGATGGAAGATAAATGGCATGGATTTGATTAATACGAACGAAAGGAGTGTAATTAATTAAGTATTCTTTGAAGAGGCTTACTGGGCAGTTTTCGGTGCATTGAATGCCTGAACAAGTTCGGGTATACACATGTGGGTGTATGCAAATGTTTAAAATTATGAGTCGAGCTTTTGATTTTTCTTACACAGAGACTTATGCGTTCAGGTTTTTTTTTTGTGTTTCAACAGTCTAATAACACCTCATGGCAGTTCAGAGACTCCTTGGGCAAACCTATACAGTTGTCTACAGTGGAACAGAAATGGTACAGAGGTCAGATTGTGACATTTTTTGGGGTTAAGTCAATCGCAGTTGGTTTATCGGGGATAATGCAGTGGCGGTTAATCTCAGGATCTTGGATAGCATTCTCCCGCGGATTGCTATTCTTCGAAACTACGTACCACAAGTCATTCAGGTCAATGTCCAGCGAACTTGCAAACAACTAATCGAGCTTCATTGACGGTAATTTTAGTCTCATTTTTGAAATGAAATGAAATGGGGCTGTTGGTGCGCTTCTGATCCAGCTTGGGCTAGATCGTCGAGCTTAAGTAGCAGTTTAACTGTAGCGAGAGGCATGCCAACACTTACCTTACTCGATGAGATCTGTAGGGTTGTATCCCACTTCAGGAGCTCTTGGCCATACAATTCCATGGAATGTCACAGTGATCTGGCACCCATCCGTATAAATGTTGATATCGCATTTTGCTTTACCATGATTTCGACCAAGAAGATCCTGCTTCTTGTTTGCTATAGACGTCCAAAAGCAGCCACTGAAACAGAATGTCTCGCTGTGCGGGTGGTTCTAAGTGCTTCACTGATGTAAAGGCATCGTACACTTTTGTGATTTGACGTATCATGTGATATGTGACAACCATCAACCATTTCTAGGCCAAAAATTAATACAGTCTACTCACACATGACTGTCGGTTTGCATTCTTTTGACGTTTACTGGCCAGGGGCGAAACGGAGACGTTTGACGTTTGGTAATGTCAATGGCTGTCACTCGACAAAAAAGTTAAAACAAAATCAAAAAAATTCGCTAAACAAACAATAGAATTTCATTGACACCAACTACTAGTATTTGACATATGACGCGTTAATGTAAAAAAAGAAAACTAGTTCGCCAGTTCGGTCAACCCTCTGAAAACTGAGGTTGTTCTCTTGACGAGATGAAGGATTGTAACATGTCTGACTCAGCCAGTCTTAAAGGGCATTAGATACTAGTGAAGCAAAATATTCGAGAGTGATCTTAGATAAGGAACTTTTTTGTACAAAGCATATCAAGACGCAGACATTGTAAGGGTGTGTTGGGGAGGGAGGAGGCTTTTCACCCAAAAAGGTTCTTTGGATCTATACTGCTATAAGAAGTACTGTACTCAATCTTAGACGGGATGGCTTTTGTATCATTCGGACTAGAGCTTCGATGACCTTGCCCGATATTTGTCCTAGTTCCAGGGGTATGTGCAAATTCCACTTTCCCTCAAACTCTGAGCCTCGATTGGCCTGTAGTAGAATCTTCACGGTGCAGGTGTCTTCGTGGAGACCGACAACACCAGAATTCACTACTCGTTAGGCAAGCATGATCCTGTTTTTCAAGCGGAAATCTATGCTATCCTGGCGACTACTTATTTTGTTCAGAATAGGTAGAGGTGTCGGAGTAACAACAGACAGGCTGCGTTTAAGTCCTTGCTCTAGCCTGCAATCCATTCTGGTTATTCTGAGACTGACAGCTCTTTAGGGGTAAAACAAAATTGACATCATATCTTCACGGTGCGGACTACATCTATTCATGCATGTAGGGCTTTGGGAAATATTGAAAACATGTATCCAAAGTAACAGCATTGCTGGCAAAACAGCATGAATTTGGGAAAGAAATAACCTTCAACTGCGTCTACCGCACGCTTGTTAGTTAAGCAAGTTCATGAGATTGATAACACAAGCTATCATTCCTGTTTGGGAATGAACTTGGACGAACTCTGATTCCAGGAAGATGGTGTAATGTCTTTATTTAGATTTAAGCACTTAAGCACAATATTGATCGGGCGATTCGTTGAAACAGAGCCTAGAGAGTGAAATTCGTGGAATAGACATGACCATGAGGTCCTTTACTTCTTCATAGGTATAGAGAGATTTATAACCTTTTCTAAGTTGTTCTTCCAACAAATAATCGACTACCATCACCTGCTGTGTATTCTCCTTGAATGCTCTGTCATCATGCTTCTTCCTGACGTAATACTTACAAGGAGCTTCTGCCTCCTCTGCCAAAAGCACTCTTTGACTGGATGAGATGGATTAAATGGTAGCTTTGTTGTGTACTAATATTTTCGTGGAAATGCATGATTCTCGGTCAACATAGAAAATAGATAAAACTTGGTTCTAAGTCTCGGGCCCTGAGGTTCTATGATGACCATGGATGACCATGTCGACTGGGAATTGAAGAAATTCAACAAAAACCATCGAGTTTCTTCGTGAATGAGGTTGAACATGAGTTTTGACGATTTTTATGTCCATGGAGTATGGCTCCTATTTTGGACAGGACAGTTTGTGCTGAAATGGTAGCGTTAATCAAGTTTAAATAACTTGAAGATTGGTTAAGGGACTGATATGCTGGGTTTCAACCGACCACCACCAAGAAACCCCTGCTTTGACGACGAATGCCGGCACGCACATGCGACGGACGAGTGTTGCTCGTGAGCTCTACGAGCAGAAAAGACGGGAAGAGCATCGGCTTCTCCGGAGAAAAAAGAAAGAGAATGAGAAGCGCGCGATCCAGGATATTGAGAGATTACCAACAGGTAAAAAGAACGTGTCAGGGTAACAAGACCCGTACAGAAGCCTGTAGAGATGAAGATAGAAATCCTCGTAACTGAGTTACAGTCGGTGCTGAGAATATGGAGAAACTATTTCTGCAGACTGTATAACGGCGACGAAGATCAACATCCCGCTGTCAGGTAGAATGAACCATTCAACCTAGGCGATGACAGTCAAATCTTCCGTCCACCTGACCAAAATGAAGTGAGCATAGCAATATCCAAACTCAAATCTAAAAAGGCTGCTGGACCTGACGGGTTACCAGCCGAACGGTTCAAGGCAGCTGGAAATGACCTGGTAGAGAGCATACACCACATCATTTCTAAGATTTGTTCTTAGGCAGATCTTAGAGAAAACCCCAAGTAGTCCAAGCATATGATAGCGTCTATAGAGACGAGCTATACAGAGCCATGTCTAGTTTTGGCATCCCTGCCAAACTCGTCAGAATGTGCAGAATGTCTCTGGAGAATTCTCGCTGCTCCATCAAAGTCGGTAACGATCTCACCGAGATCTTTGATGTCAAAAAAGGATTTAGACAAGGTGACGCGCTGTCATGTGATTTTTTTAACATCGTAGGTACTTGAAAGAATTGTGCGAAACTCACAAGCAAAACACTAGAGGCACAATCTTTCAAAAGTCCGTGCAACTTTTAGCGTACGCCGATGACATTGACGTCATTGGAAAAACTCAGCGGGCTGTCACTGGAACGTTCACTAGTATTGAAACGGAAGCTGCCAAAATGGCGGTAAACGAGGGCAAAACAACGAGATGGGACACACATCGACGAATTGGACAGAACGTCACAATCGGCAGCTACAACTTTGAGGTAGTAAGGGACTTCGTCTACCTCGGCTCTGCTATAACCTCTGAAACCAACACCTCAGCAGAAATACGACGAAGAATATCTCTTGCCAATCGCTGTTTCTTTGGGCTAAGAAGGCAATTGCGTAGCAAAGCCCTATCCCGAAGAACCAAGGAGACTCTTTATAAGACCCTGATCATCCCAGTCCTGCTTTATGGCGCTATGTACTCTGTCTAAAGCGAATGAAGAGATCCTCAGTCGCTTCGAGAGAAAGATTCTTCGTCTAATTTTCGGTTCCGTTTGCGTTGACGGGCTTTGGAGGAGAAGAACTATACGAGCTGCACAGCGACATCGACCTAGTCAGAAAAATTCGCATCAGTCGTTTAAGATGGCTAGGAGATGTAGAGCGAATGGACACCAATGCTCCGGCCCGTAGAGTCTTCGAATCAAACCCGGAGGGACAACGCAGTAGAGGAAGACCTCGCCTTAGGTGGCGCGCACAAGTAGAAGGGGACCTCAACCGACTTGGAGTGCGCAGCTGGAGGCAGTTAGCTAAAGATCGGGCTAACTGGAGAGGCTTGTTGTTGAGGCCCACGTTCACCCCGAACTGTAGCGCCACCTAAGTAAGTAAGTAAGATTGGTTAAGGGCCAATGCTGAGGGTAATGCGAATCGTTACTGGTGAGATTGAATTGAATCCTCCTGCGATTGCTGTCGGAATATGTACCTAGATAACCACAAGAACTAAAGCTTTCGTTAAAGATTTGCTAGAACTATTTGTTTCAAACGGAAAAGAGGTGCTAGAAGCTTAGATGAGCTTCATTAACCAAAAATTTATATGAAAGTAGAAAGGAATAGATAGAGAGTAAGGTCTGCTGCAAGATATTTTGCACATTTTTCTACTTCCTGTATTTGCCAAAATTGTGCATTGAATTTCCCAGATTGGTAGGAAGATCCTGTCAGTTGAAGAAGGCCATGTTCAAAGTAAACCTTTCATTATTCAAATTTGTGTGTCATTGCCAATCCTCTGCGAATATCTGTCATAAGTTTCTTTTTTTTTTATTGTCAAAGTTAATGAATAAATAAAATTAATTTATTCTATTCTCCTACTTCCCCCTCTCTGGGCACATACGAGTAAAAATCGATTCACAGGAAATGAAATCGCACTTAATGAAAACTATTTGATTGATGACATTCTCAAGCGCTGTGAGCGTACTTCACAAACGCCAGACAGTAGCAGCAATCTGAACAAAAATAAGAGAAAACATTCCAATGGTACACACGAAGCGTTGAAAGGTATTTTATGTCAAGTTCTCGGGATGGTCATGTCGGCTGATAACCTTCTAATGCGTAACTCAGTTGACAATTTCCGTCCATTAGGTATGAACGAAGGTTAAGTGATTTTTTTTTTCTTTCTTTCTCTCTTTTATCTTCGTTTAGTGGGAAAATGTTTGGAGCTCTCATTGTTTTCAATAGAAAATGAGTTTTTTAACTCTTTGAAGAAAATGTAATTTGTGCTTTTATTCACAGTTTATTCCTTCTGTCAGACCTTAAGTTTCTTCCATGCAAAACCTTAAAGCGAAGAAACGTATTATTTTTACATGCAAGTAGGGTAGTTTCAAATATGACGAGAATTCTCAGAAATGTCAAAAAAGTCAATTTTATTTGCAACTGTCATTCTGTGCAGCTGACTTATTTCTGTTTGGCACTTCCGGTTTGCTGACTGCTCTACTGGATGGCAACTGACAGGCAATTGAAGTTTATGAACATCTGACTCAAAGCAAACTGCGTTCTAATCTGAGGACGGTTTCGAACTGACTTTGACAGCTGGGTTTTCAACTATGCTGCTTTGTAATTTTAGAAAGGCTTTAAATTTGAGTTTCGAAGGCAGAAAAGCTTTGGGATTGCACTAAAATTGGAAATCTAGATGGTACCTCAGTTGACCGAAAACCTCTCGGGACGAAAGGTTAAAAACCTTTGGGTACACTACTACTGCATAAGCAAGGAAGAATAATTTTAAGATGACATCGATATTACTTTTTGTTTTTCAACTCTCGATCGAAGTAAAAGTCAAGTCTAAGTGTCAAGAGAGATGGGTAAGTAGATTCCCAGCACTGAGTTGCGGAGTTAAATCTAAGTAGACAACTGGAAAGTAGATACAGGAAAGTAGTTAGTTAAATTATTTAACCCCTCGAAGGGCATATGGCGCCATCTTGTTCGGAGTTCTGCAACATATTTGAGCTGCCTCCAGTTCATTCCCAGAGAGCTCGATTCCTCCTTGACTGTTCTGCGCCACGTTTGCCTAGGGCATCCCGCTGCTTGAGTGAGGGGATTCCACTGAATGTGTACACAGCAGTAGGCTGTGTACGATTCACTGCCCCTTTTTCTTGCGTCTCGCAATGATTCTTGAAGATGTAAGTATGCCCTAAAGATCTCCAAGTTCAGTATGAGCTTAGCTTAATCCAACTAAGAGAGACCTCTATGCTATGTCCCAGAGTTTCAGTGGTCATCAGAAATCTTGTTCTTAAGTTATTTTTAGTTCCTTCCGTACTTTTGCGATTCCAGTCCCCTGAATACTTTCGGTTTAAAAGACGAGGTTTAGGAACTATTTCTGGATAATTAGCCCATTTGTTTCTTTCCACTTCCATTTCTATGCTATTGCTTCCTCGATCTGTTTTCAAATGACTGCTCCAGAAACTGCTGTAGAAACTCTCTCTTAAAAGGTAACCTGGCGAAAGTCAAGAATTGCTATCAGGATCAATGGTATCCCAATAGATTATCTGGTTTCTTCTTAGGGCCCAGGGATAGATATCTATGTATATCTTCCATAGAGTTTTGTGTCCTTCCTTCTCTTAGTGAACTTGGCTGCATAGATCTCTGAATATTGAGAAAATGTGTGCAGTTGTGGTCGCAAGTCCATCTCTTATTGTGATCCGGAACTGGAGATCTATTCCATGCCTCAATCGAAACCTATTTGGGAAAAGAAGAAAAATTCATTGGCCAGCCCTACTGAACCATCCTGAGATTGTCGTAAATATTGACTTTCCTGATAGGTCGTTCAAGGCTTTCCAGCTTTGGGATATGCTACGCCGATTGCATGAACAACCAACTGTGATTTCTTTTGCGCCTGTATCCTTACAGCCTGGAGAGGTCATCGTATTCTTTTGTGTGAGTCGTCAAGAGGTTGTGTTTAGTAATAATCCCTGTGATGAGTGCTAACTTTGTTCTTTTGAGAGCTTGAATGGGGCTAGATTTAGGGTTCCCATGTTTCGTCTGGAGTTTATCACGGAATCACGGAAAGATGAAACTGCTTTCTATCTCTCATAGTCTAAGGACATCATGCACTGTACTGAATTCAACAAGTGCCAGAGAAGGGACCTTTCAGCTGCTGGTGAGATCTGGAACACACCAGAGTGGAACATCGTGTGTCATGAAATAAAGTCTAGAACTTCGTTGTGAGGGTGTTACTTTGGATTCAGAAAGGTAGATTTCAGAGTCCTACCGAGCCTCCTAGGTTGGTATGTTTTGAACCGTTTCGAATCTGGATTACATGCGAGTATAGTAGTTGGAGTAGTTCTAATGACGCGAGTAATGAAAAAAAAGCTCCAATTTTTTATCCATGACTTTCCTGGATGTGTAGAAGGATGTAGATGCCTTCTTTATATGTACATTCCAAGATAACTTCTAGTCGGGAACACAACAGAAGTATCTCGCCTAACCTGAGATTTGGAGTGTTGTACCATCGCGTCTTTAGGGTCCAATTGTTGGTATTCGTTTCTTATTAGTGAATAGGACCAGCTCTGCTTTCAAAGAGTTAACGTTGAGTCTACATCTTTTCACCCATTTCTATGAGGATTATAGTAGTTCGGTGTTGATTGAGAGGAACTGGCCTGTCTATTTCCAGTGATAAGATCCCTCCCTGTAGGGTCAAACCATTGTAACCTAAACTGCACAGCCGTAGTACTTCTGTTGAAACTGCTCGACTTGTTAGAAAATAAAGAATGAATTGTACTACATATACAGTCGGTAACTTTTGGGGAAGAAAATCGGCTAACTTTCAGACTAAAATATATGAATAAACCTAGAGGTCAGGGGAAAAAAAATTATTTGAGTTCAGCATCTAGAATAGTTCTGATACATCTTGTGCTGGACACTTAGGCTCTTAGATCACATCTTGAGGAGCAAACCCTTATGTAAGTAAATGCCACATGGATGCAAACTTAAGAGCGTTCTGACTGTGAAGTGAAGGGGGTTCGACTGCCAATGAGAGGTATTTAGGGAATATAATAAAAAAGGAACTGGCTGTGGCATCGGTGGCTTTGGAAGTACACACTGAGGTTATGCTTTAAGTAGCGATTAAGAGAAATATTAAAAATAAGTACATTTTTATTCGTCCAGCAAGGTACCCTCAACAACCGCCCAGAATTGAATCCAAAAACAAAAACATTATATACAATCGACCAGCGAATGGACTGGCGGACTGGTGTGATCAAAACAGTTTTACTTCATTTATTTATTTAATTCCAGCAATAACATGAATTTAATGATATTCTATTAATATGCCTCCGTATGGTCGGAAAAGGTTAACTTCTTTGTGGTCCCATAAAATAGCCCGGTGAGTCTTTTTTTCCTTTTCTGTTTGTCCCCCCAACTCACACAACAACACCCGGAATTACTTTTATATTGTCTGCGCGGTCCACTCTGTGTGAGAGAAGACTCTACCTGCCAGCAAGCCAGCTTCATGGCTTTCTTCTTAATGGCGAACTTCGGAGTCCATTTATAATCTTTTTGTTGAAAATACCAACTTTACAAGTTTTCATAAATTCACATTTTATACGATGATTGTGTCATAATAATCGAACAACTGAGCCAGGCCAGGCCAGGCCAGGGCATGCCATGCCATGCCATGCTATGCCATGCCATACCAATGACTGCCAGCGAAGATGCCAAGATACTTATGTACCTCTTGGCTCATTTGTTCCCCGATTATTGGACAAATGAGCAGAGACGAGTATAGAAATGTATACGAGTCGAAAGAAAAACAAGAAAATTAATGACAATTATATGCCAGAGTGGTCGATAGCGACGACGACACAGATACACGGCTACCGGTCTTCGCTGAGCCCCCAAATTATTGCCTATTAATGGTGCTGCCATACGGGCAGGACTTGGACTTTTGCTGCTGGAGTTGTTCTTCGTCGATCAATCGATCGATCTACTAGAATAGTGCTACTGCGAATGACCCTCATGCGGAGTGATTGCGCAGTTTTGGACACCATCCGTCAAGCGCGCGGTAGCCGCAGCCAACAAAAAAGTATCTAATTGCTGTTTACTTTGGATTAAATTAATGATTTGCTCGCTAATTGTATTGTGTTGATGTTGTGTAACCAATTATTGTGTGTGCGATATTTTACCCAATTAGGCGGGTGGCTTACGTAATTAGCTCCGTGTTTGATCACACGCTCGCCCTCTCACAGGTGATCCTATTGAACAATTACGAAGCGATGACGACTTCCTTCCTGTGGCTGTTGTATCGTATGTGATGATGATGTGCGTCTACCATTGTTGGATGCACCTGTTAGGAGGATGACCCTTCATAAATAACCTTCCTAAGTTGACCCCGAGTGTCACTGGACAATTTTTAGGGTTCAAATCAAATGTTTTATAACGTTTTCATCTGGAGGACGACGACGAAGAAGACGACGCATTATCACATCCTTTTTCTTAACAATGACAGCATTAGCGTTCCTCAATGTGTGCGAGTGGGGGGAGTTATTAATGGAATGACGTAACAAGGGTATCGACTCTGACAATTCAAAGACCTTTCAGTCCGCATTGTGCGGTAAACTAGTTTTACCCTCAAATCCAGCCAAGACTTACGCTCGCTCGATGTGTTTTCGAAAATTCCAATTTTCTAGACGAAAAAAAAAAAATAAAAATCAAAAACCATTCGGTAGCCGAAAGGCGAAAGCAATGTGTAAACAGGCATCGGGTTTTCCCAGGCAACAGACTACCACTCTATTAACAATAGAACTGAGAATCATTTCACGCATATCTAGATGGAATGTGAAATGGAAAGGATGGATGCTTAGTTTCGGACTCAAAGTAGTGCACTTGTGCATTGTTTTCGGGAAAACTGGTCGACGACGACGACGGTAGGCTCCTTTTGTTGTATGGCCGAGTGTTGTAATATTGCTCCTTTGCATTATCCATCCCATTGTGTGTACACTTTGAGATTCAAATATTTTCTAGAAATTATATCTAACACATCACCCACTGACACATTCCTTGCGATGTGGAGTGACACATTTGGAATTTGTGTCGGTTCAGGTTACAAGTTCTCCGATGGCTAACACGATTGCTCCTAATTTGATTGAAGAGTGAGTGAGTGTCCTTTGGGTGGTTACCTGAGAACATATTTTGATTTGATGGAAAGATAATTAGGGTCTTTGACTGAATCCTTTAGGCGTAGTGTCACTTGTCACCGAGAACAATTGGACAATGAGATGGTAATATTGGAATAGTATTTCAATTTGGGCATTCTAGTCAACTGGAAAATAGAATTGTCCTTTTCTAAAAATCAGAATTGTTGCTGATGTCAAGTAAGGACACGTTTCTTCATGACATTTTATGAGATGATAAACAAATCGTTCGAAACCTTAGTGTATCCGGCCGGTGCTACGAAAAACGATTACAATTTGGTTTGGCACCCTGATTATTTGATTACGTTTGAGCTGTCATACATAAAAGTGTTTCTCCTTGACAGGTGTCAAGTAAAACTGTACGATCGAGGAAAGTAGAATGTTTCATGCCTGATTCAGGGCAATCGACCAGAGCAGTGATATGTATGTAAACTGCAAGTCATGCTCGTAAAAAGAAATGTCAAATGTCAAAAGTTTATTGACTACAGATTCTATGAGACTGTTCTCTCTGGTAATACGGGAGCGTTCAACGTAACGACGTCGAAGGATTCCATGGGACGGGACCTTAATGTGAACTACGAAGGAGATTCCAGGAGTCACTTGATTGAAATAACAATAATTGGTGAATGATCAAGTTTGTCAGTTAAGAACGCGAATAAGTGGCTGAAAAGTGACAACCTGGAATATGAAGAAGAAGAAGAAGGCATATACATATACGGCCATTTTAATACATACATATGTACCTACATACAAAGGACTGACTTTAAATACAATTACAACAATTTCATTGAAGTAAACTTCAAAGTTAAGAAAAGGCTGCAGAGTCCACCAAGGCCGTCAAGGCCTGACTAAAAATCAAAGAAATCTTGTTTTGGAACGAAGTGTTGGACGTACAATATGCCTGTGGTGAAACTCTGTAAAACCTCTGGCTTGGCTTCAACAAATATTCATTTCTAAACTTTTCTGTTTCCAAGAAACCTCAGCACCAATGGACATAGTGTTCATCCACACAATTTCTAAACTCGAAAGCGCTTAAAAGACAACCATTAAGGTAAGGTTGCAATGCAGTCAAAAGCCTGCCAAAAAGTCATCGAAATTTACCACACAAGGTTTGCTGTCATCACGAGACGTCACGTGACCATTTAACCAAGTTTCCTACAACTACCTACAACTTTCAAAATTTTAAATCTTGAAGCACAAAATGCTTTAACCTGCTTAAACGTGGTGCGCCAGTAATATTATCATCTAATTATTGCATTCTTTCCTTTTTTGCCGCAAAATGTCTTATACGTAGGGTAGGTCGTTCTTTCTTTGAACATAACCTTGTTTTCTTCATAGTGATGCTAGACTATAGATGGTTTGTGGTATTCATTAGATAATCACAACTTCCCTTCTGTTAATGGAATGACAAATAAAAGTCAACACTAAAGACCCTGTTTGATGGATTGGTTTTTTTTGACATTCTTGTGTTCAGAACACTTCGGCGGATTTGACGTTTAGTAGTTCATGTCAAATGATATTGGTTAGTGTTTTAACAACAAATTCTTTTTACAACAAAGTTCATGCTTTCTACAGCAATTTAATTAGTTTACTGTTTCCTTCATGAATTTCTTAGTTTTTAATTTCATTCTCCACCCTTTCGTCGAGTGACAGAGATTGACATTTCCAAACGTCAAACAAGTCCAGAAAATGTCAGAAAATCCGAAAAGGGTCAAACAATTCTAAACCGCCCGTAGCCAGTGCTGGCATTACTTTTTAGTGATACCCAGTCACATTTTTATTGCCGTATTTTAATTTCCAACAAATCGGGCGAATTTTCCTCAAAGACAACAATTCAATTATTCCCAAATCGATTCACTGCAATTAGCATTGTTGCCCCCAAACCATGTACATAAAAACCATCCACCAGACAGGTCAAGTAAATGGATAACCACCTGCAGAGTGGTTGAAGCCACTGGTGTCATAAATCTCATTGAAGTTCCATTAGTAATTTTTGTGTGTAAAGTCATGGGCCGTTCCAACCTACCACCGAGCATGCCACAGCCACTCATTTCATTATAAATTAGTGTAATCAATTAATGCCGCGAATAATTAGCCTCACTCGGCTTCCGCACGCATTATTCCGGAGATTTCTGTGCTTGTGTGTACACATGTATATGTGGCTGTGTGTGGGAGACAGAGAACGAATAACTCTCGAGTTAAACCACCTCACGCCAAACAGTCATGTCCGCATCCATGTTCATGCCTTAGTTATTAGTTTACTTGGAACATTTACGACATTCTAATTTTTTATTACGCTGATCATCATCGTCATCGCACCAAATGATGCAAATCGTAAATTAAATTTTCATGCGTTCGCCCTCGAGGGCCAGTCACCACCACCATCGGCTACATAGCCAGCAAGCCAGCCAGCCAGCCAGCAAGCCATTAACTGCTGCACTGGGGCGGCAATAAAATTTTTATTAACTTCATATTTACAAATGGCACCCAGCGCACATAACATGAGTACATTATTCGCTGCTACCCTGCGAGCCTAAATAAAGTGTGATTTGCATATCAGTTATTAACATTTAAATGCAAAATTAGTCCCACGCCAACACGCGGAGAACACCAGGAGCGGATCCCAGGGAGACACACGGGGGACTACTGCTCTGCAGCGACAACAATAACCACGACGACGACGACGACGACGTCGAAGACGACGACGATGATGTCGACTACGAAGAGGAATAAAAGATCACAGAGAGTTTCCGAAAACGGGAGGTAGCTACGAGTAGCACCAGTCCAAAGGCAATAACACAAGAATGTCCATAAATTTGCTTCTTCAAAGTTTTTAATCGAAAAGCCCGAATATGACAAAATAAGATACAGATATAGATACAGATACAGCAAGACGAAGTAAAAATTATGAAAAAGGAGTCTCATGTCCCAATACCAAGTCAGTCGGAGAGTCTGAGAGTCCCACAAAAATGAAAATAACAAAATTAAATTGTGAATATAAAATATGACCGTAAAAATGCTAGAAGAAGACCAGCATACGAGCATGTCCACACACGCGAGAGAGAGGTGCGGCTCGCGGCTCGGGGCCGTCTTCGGCTTCTGGCTCACATTGATCGTGGTTTGATCGGTGACCGCCGCCGCCGGTATTTGGTCACTCAGCGGAGGGCGATGATGATACAGAACAGGCACAGAGCAGAGAAGTAATAATAAGCAAATAAGTCACAAAAGATCGAAGGGAGGGGCGGAAGCGGGGATACCCCGAGCCATAAATTAACAGGGCCGGAATGTGTCTCGAATGCGCTTCTGTGCACCGCGTTGTCGTCGTCGTAGTCGCCGTTGTATTCGTTCCGTATGGCAGTTTATTCCACAAAGAACCAAAATCCAGACCCAGCATCGTCATTTCATCGTTCCATAATCATGACAGAGTTCCAGGTGTTTTAGTCACGGATAAGGAGGGGGGCGGGGGCCAGCACCACAACCAGTCAACTCAGCTACCAACTTTGAGGTATCCGACCCGACCCCATACATGTTTATATCTGGAAAAAAAAAAAACCCAACCAAACGAAACGAAACGAAGCCACACCAAAGGGAAACCAAAATAAGAAGCATCCAACTGGGAGCAGACATCGATATTAGCGTAATAAAGCGGCGTGTGGTTTCTTCAAATTTGTTGTCCTCCCAGCGGGCGTCCACCCTACCGAATATTACTCATCTTGGTCATCATCATCATCATCGTCGTCTCCGTCGTCGTCGTCCACTCGTCCGCTCATCCGCTCATCCGCAAGGATGATGGCGTGCGGTAAAAAATGATATCAGATTTATTTACTGCGTGGTGTCTTTCGCGCTTCTGAAATCTGAATTTTTGAAATCGCAAATCTCAGGGAGTACACCTTTCGTTTGTCAGTTCGCCTCCTGGGAGAAAATCAAAATCAAATTGAAATTAAAAGACGACCTTCCGGGAAATCGCCTCAAACCATTGCCCCTTGAGTGTGTGGGAACCCAACGATGACGACCATCATGATGATGATGATGATGATGGTGTATTGACACATCGCCTCCCGGTGCCCTTTGAGTGCATTGCATTCATCCGAGATTATTGGCCTAATCCATCCTTTCAAACTGTCGACAAGGACGACCAAGTTCCCGTGTTACATACAGATCCAGATTCAGACATCCACCAGACAATAGGGTTGCGGAATGAGTTCTCCTTCTTCTTCGGCTTTCACCCAACTTTCGATTTCCTTTTTTTTTTATTATTTTTTTATTTTCGGTAGACGTACAAAAAACCCAGACACAAACAGGGAGGAAATTGAGTGAGCTATTTAATTTCGACATTCAATTGGCAAAACAAAACAAAGTTGGTAAAAAAGTTGCTTTCAGGTGCACACCGTCTGCACCGTACCGCACCGCACCGCACCGTATAGTGAATGCAATCAATGCGAAGAAGGTCCTTAATTCCCTGACCTAGAGGTGGAAATTTTCTATTGGCATGGAATTATATTTTCATCTTTCTGTGAAATGCTGATGGAAGGTTCACATAGAGCCATAGTTTGCTCATTAGGAAGCATCTGCCTGGAGGGAGAGTTTATGGCGGCAAAAAGGGAACAAGTACGATATTATCGATCCTTTTTGCGATTGATTGGAAATGCAATATCTTTGGCCTACTTAGTGCAAGTTAACCCACTACCCTTAACTTTGCGCATTAAGGTACACTTGGCCGATTTTCGCCGGAGGAGTGAGAGTGTTTTACGCTCAATTGAGGAGCTGTATGGCTTCGCGTCGAGTTGGTTATGAAAATGTATTTTACAGGGAATCGATTGGTGATTACATGTGTTCATGAAGTTTTTGCTCTTTTGGGGATGTCTGCCGGCTTCCAGTGAGGCTTCTGGTTTTTAAATGGAACTTCTGTTCGACAAAAATCATTTTATATCAGTATTACCATAAGGACGAGAGGTGTCTCTTGAAATGATTGGAGTTCCTGTAGCTTCATCATATGCATGCTTCATAATGTTCCCGTGCCATCAAGACAAAGAAACCTAAGAGTAGGAATGAGGTCGAACTCTGTCCTATCGCAAACCGAATTGGCCAGCAGCTAAGGACTTGCTGTGATCTCGCGAAGGACCGTCTCCATTGCTATGGGATTTAGTGATGAATGAAAGAGCAACGTGGTTTTAAGGCCATCGCTTGGTATCAATGTACAAAAAACAGAATGAGTTCTATTTATGGATACTTGGTGCCACCAAGTCTGAGTGGAGCTCCTCTCAAAATGCCAGACAAAGAAACATGTCTCGAGTTCATACTGCAGCGCAAAGTGAACTGGAAGGGCTAGCTATAACGGACGAAGATGGTCTTGATAGGTTTTTACGCTTGCAGCAGAATTTTCGGTGTTAAACCTGCGCCGCGACTCAAGTGATTAGTGCGTTAGACTACGAAGCAAGGGGTTACAGGTTCAATCTCTAAATAACACCTAAAATTACACGGCCTAACCTCTCGTGAGAGTCTGTCCTTTGGATGTGGCATTAAATAGTAGGCCGCTTCCATTCGTTTAAAGAATATAACACGCACAACACGAATGGCTGTTCCAATCGTTAGTTACGTCCAGGGTTCCATCGAGCTCTCTTGGCAAATATTTATTTTTATTTTTTTAACCTCCCACCATCCATTGAATGTACAGTGCCATCGTTAGGCCTATTCTTACCTAGATTGGTACCGCAAAAGTCACGAGCCTGAGCACCTCGTAGGGACAACTAGCGCAATCAAGAGAACCCCCACTGCTGACTTTAGTCACTTGACCGCTGACCGTGGAAAGAGATTACTTTCTCCAATTAAGTGCCTCTATGATTCAAACAATTTACTGGTTTTTAACCGTTTGTTCCTTCCTAGAGGTCCATTTCCAGGGTCCATCTTCAGCTGCTCCACCTATTAGTAAACTGAACGGCCACCATTATCAGTGAGTTATTGTCAGCTCAGCTGATGATTGGACATTTGGGTGAACAAATTAGAGCTCTAAACACCAAAGTAATCGATACACAATCGGCTTTGCTTTACAAACACCTTACGGTATGGGACCCAACGATGATTCCCCATCCAGCTTCCTTTCAAACTTCCATACCAGCCGCTCCAAACTTATTGAAGTCATGTCACCCTCCGTCGTTACCAGTCTCACATAGCGTCACCCGTTGCCTCCTTCCGTAATAGAATACATTTTTGGATCAACCTTTCCACTTTCACCATCAGACTTACATCTCATCATGCCGATGCAGTTTTCTTCACGTTTATACGTTATGGCCATAACTGATTGCCATAAACACTCATTTAAGCCTACCGTCTAGACATGATTGGCTCTTTTGGAGTTCCATCGACGATGCCTTTAGAATTGGTGACACATGGATGAAGAAAAGGATTGCCAGCAGTTATTGAGTTCTAAGCCCAAATCTACTAAAAAAATACGTTAAGCCTAACACTGAAGCTAAAATTAGCAGTAAATTTAAGCCTAGGCCGAAGTCTTAGCCCAAAATCAATCCCAACTCCAACCCCATGCCAAGACCTAATCCCAAGTGGGGTTTTAAAGCTGGTGCTTTACCTGTCTTCTTCTCTCGGGTTCGTCAGGGTTCCAAGTATCCTAAGTATCCTAATATCCATATTCTTAAGTCCACACTCAACGGCTTGTCATCCAATACCCAAACTCCAAACGAGTCTCACATCTTCAACGGAGTTGGGTTGACCACAATAAATGTCTTCGGTCACTCTTCCCTCGGTCTGTTCTGAAGAATATTCCTCTTCCCATCTATTATCAGAACGGAGAAGGTCTGTGTTCTAAAACCGGCCTTAAAGGAAAGGAAAACCAAAAGTCCTACCAACAGATCACTCAGTCCAACTGCTCATTAGCCTCCTCTCTTCGAACTTTCGCAACATGACCAATGGTAAGTGGAGTGCACTCTCCTCAAGATGTACATATTTCGTGGCTACCTTCTCCCAATACAACAATAAAAGGACCAGAGAGCTGCTATCACTCAATAGATCACGGCAGACCCTCCTTTTTGGTATCTTTACAGACCACAACCCAATGGCTCCACACCTGAGAAGAATGAAATTCAGCAATACAGACACGACGCACTTCCTCTGCAAAAATAGGTGCTTAACCCTCGGAAAAGAATCTTTGAACGGCCTCAGCGAACTAGCTAACATGTCTCCTAAAATCACTTTAAAATTCATATTGAAAATGGACTGGTTCAGGAGGGCCGTTCCTGCCATGTTGGACTAAGTCTTGGTCTCTAATTTCCCACACCGGACGACGCAATGAATCCCTGGAGGTCCGAGTGAGACAGTACTCTTTTGATTGCAGTCACCCCTTCGACCTGCCAGCATTAGTCGAGAATTTGTGATGAGTTTGGGGCAAATTTGGGCGCCGTAAATTAAGGACGGATACCTACAAGATCGTTTCGATCTAAGAACTAAAGACGATCGACCATCAGCTGCGTAGCTTCAGTGATTAAGCCCTAAACATGGACGAAAGTGATCCTAATTTTCCTCGCTAAATCAATTTCGGGAATGAAGTCTGGCTCAACGGCTTCTTTATTAAGCAAAACTCTAATATTTGGGCAAGTCAGCAACCCGAAGCCATTTTATCTCCATTATTGTCAACAAAATGCTTTGAGTAGTTGAACCCAAAAAAATCAATCCACCGCCATTGACACAATCTTTCTTAATTACGCACGACCTGATGGGACCACATGAAGCATTTTCATTTTAACTTTAACTTAATCAACCATCACCTAGCTATAAGACGAGAACCCTTTTCAATCAATGTCCGAAAATCATTTGGGTGGATAAAAAGAACATAAACGCTTCGAATAGAAGGAGTGTTTTGGAGTCTCCACACAAACTTTATCGCTGAGATGTTTTCGTTTTGGTTTTGGTTTTTTTGTGTTTTTGTTTTCGGTGCCGCGCACAATGGTGAACATAAAAATTCAGGAAATTCCAACAGGAAATGGAACATAAAAACATTAGGAGGGCATGGTTTCTATCGCAAACTATAGGGATTCGATTGAAGTTTATTCGTACAAGTAGAGGAATTCCGGGAAGCCTCCAGCACTGGAAAACTCATTCAAAACCTTAGACTTTTAATAGAGTTAACAGTGGAAGGTTTATTTTGGTGAAATTCCGAGAAAGTAATAATTATTTCCAAGTACTCGCATATTCCGTTGCCAATTTGTGGACGGAAATGTAGGTTCAGATTCGGAAGAGACATTTTGAGCGAGGACCTGGAGTACCTTTATTTTTAGACAGAGCAGAGGTTAAAATAACGAAATTCTATTTTCAAATTTCTCGGTAAATTTTGGTACAGGAAAGACCTTGGAATCGGGATTATGAGTACTCATGGACACACATTTAGAATCCAATTATACCGGAGGGAGCTATATTTAAGAATATTATGTGTCTGTTTTGTCGGTTTTGTTCCTACATGGATCTTAAGGGGTGTGCTCTTCACTTGCGGAGTGCTAAAAAGGCTCATGAGGATCTATTGTAATTTTAATACATCCCACAGCTGCTGCCTTCCATACTTACGAATAGAAATGGTAAGGACGACGAAAAGTCGTACAACAGAGCTTCCCTTAAAGGGACACAAGCTTCACTCACTCTTCTGCGATACCTACTTGTGTTATTTATCAGACAAGTTTATGTACATTTGCTGAAAGCGCTATGGTTTAGCTGGGAATATCATTGAACCGAACTTGAGTTAAAGTAAGAGCTTGCCTTCGAACCCTCATACCCTGCTCACATTTCAAAACATTAGCTCACGTCAACAAGTGTCATACAGACGTTTCTAAATATATCAGAGCAGTGAAGCACCTTCTATTTTAGGAGTTAGGTACGTTAAAGCCTTAATTTTTTTGTTCAGTATCGTACTTGAAAGGATTTTGCGAAACTCACAAGTAATCACAGGAGACACAATCTTTCAAAAGTCTTTGCAACTTCTAGCTTATGCCGGGATTCTGTATAAGACCCTGAACACGATGAATAGATTCAGCCTTAGGTGGCGCGCACAAGAGGAAGGGTCAATGATCTGAACTACTCAACTGGTGGCAGTTAGATAAAGACCAGGCTATCTAGAGAAGCTTGTTAATAGAGGCCCAGGTTGACCCCGAACGGTAGCGTCACCTGAGTAAGAATGTAAGTAATTTCTTGTAAGTGCCTAACAAAGTGACAAACTCATCATTTAATGGCACTTTTTCAATCTGAAAAATGTTATAGTTGACCTTGGGTTGTAGACATTCCGAAGAAAAGATGGCGGATTTCACGAATGTGACGTTACAATTTCTTGATTCTCAACAACTGAACGAAGGCATCAAACGTCACATTTGTGAATTTCAGTGGTCAGTCCATTGTCACAGAGTGGTTCACATAGATGTTACCGTTAAAAAATCCCAGAAGAAATGTCCAAGACCAAAAACACAGAACATTTTGACCAATGTGAGAGGAGACACGGCCTGGAACGGCTTGAAATAATGTCATTGCTTCTCTTGGGGTGTGTCACATCGCATATTTCTCTTGAAACCACATGTCATTTCCATGTGTAAGTATGTCCCATTCTCTCCGATTTCGACCAAATTAATTTGTCAGGATGCCATTGACAGTCACGGAAGTAGCTTCGTTATTTTGAACGCCAATATGGTACCAACCAAATGTTTGAGGATGCATTGGAAGTTCGTGCATCACATGTGGTGATCAAATAATTTGTCTTGTTCACGAACCCTTTGAATTGGAAGTCAGCCTCATCACTTATGGCCAAAAGACAATACCACTTCGGGCTCAGCTTTGGCTGATGGTTCAAGTGTGGCAATGTGATTTTCGGTTCGACTTTACTTTTGCGATTCGGAGAAAACAACGTAGTGCTACGAAACGTGACTTCAACAAGAATCTAAAGTTGGTATGAGTTGAACTTGTTGGTGATTTTGACACCTAAGTCTAGTATCCTGCTCGGGCCAAATTTTAGACATATTACTCCCCAACAACGACTGGGAAAGCTCGGTCTAGTAGCTGCTAATAAGTATCAATTTTTGTCCATATTTTCCTGTCAAAAATTACATTTCTTCTCAAAAGCGTGACGCTTAAACGATTTGCCAACAATTTGTTCTTGTTTGAAGTTCTGGTGAAGCTCTAGCTCTAGGTCAGGTCTCGTGTGAGTTAGACTTTGTACCCAAAAGTGCAAAAAGATGGATATTTCTTGAGCTTGATTCCGGAGGGAGGTGTTTGATTCTTTCCTCTTGTCAAACTTGAAGGGCAATTCAAATGTCTTGCTTAAAATGTCTGACCGCTACGGTCGATCACGTAACTTGCGATATACAGAGAGGAGAGTACACTGAATCAGCAAAAGGAACAAACCTTCATGTGGACTGTTAACACAAACTGTCTCGACTGTAATTATAGCAAATAAACGTCATCGACTTCGAACCCTCTGACAGTTAATGATATCGTAGGCGTTCCCAAAACATGTCCCTGTTAAGAATCCGTGTGTCTGTTGAATTAATAAATATTTTATGTTGTTATTGACTATTTCGTTGAAGTGTACGCGCTGTGTAAGTGAACGAGATCATCACATGTACGTTGATTCGTATTAATCGTATTAGTTGTACAAGGCACAACGACAAGTCATTGCCATTAAAAAGCCAGGTAAAGTCTGTAGACATTCATAAACATAAAATCCCCAAATTTGGGGGTGTCTATCGTCTAATTTTAGCTTTTATAGGTTAATGGGACCACAAACCAATTCCATTTATCATGAAAAACCATCGGAAATTCCATTCTTGCCTGCGAAAGCAATAAAAACCTGATGTGCGTGGTAGAACGAATGCTTCAGCTGAGTTCCCAAACAACGCCAAAGCTTTCCGGTTGTTTGGAATATACATATTTTGAAGAAGAAAAAAACAATATTTATACTCAACAGCAAAGTAGTTGATCTCGAAATAAGTTTGGCAACACCATTTGGCCTAATTTATAGTTCACCTACTGTTCTAGTGGAACGTACATATGTACACGAATGCGTCATGATCTTGCACAGTATTAGCATACGCTTGTGACGTAGGTACATATATTATTCGGTAAAATTGTTAATTAAACAAACATTCGAACACACAACGAACGACACCACGTACGCCCACACGCCTACCGTTTGACAGGGGCCGAACAAAAATATCAATCAGGTTGGCACTCAAACAATGTGTTGACCTTCCATCAAACCAAACCAAATGCCCAGCTCCTCTATCTATCCCATTCAGATCGTAATATAGAAATACGACCGTAGCTGTCGCACATCAAACTACCTCAGTCCATTTAACACTTCTCTGACACTAATCCTGGCTTGATGAAACTAATTTTTTATGCCCACAAACAGTGACTGCTTTTCGCTGGCTGGCTGGTTGGGCTGACTGGTTGGAGCGCTAGCCGCTAGCTGTTGGTATTTCTCCTGCGCGATTCAGCGCGTCTACCCGTTGCCACAACCACGCGTCAATCAAGGGTTACGATGCAGCGTCATGCTTGATTTCCTACTTGTCAGTTGGCGGCTGAAGTTTCATTTGGCCATCTCGGAGTAATTTCGAAAAGAAAAAAAATACAAAATTAATTTTAAATGAACTGGTATACATCCATATGTATATTCATGTATTTATGTATGTATGTACGTATGACTTTGTGTTTTGTTGCTCGGTGAGAAGACATTGATTGTCTGGCGTAGTTGTCGGAGGCCTCCTGGGGTTGCCTGCATGCCTTCGGGCAATGTCAGTGGCAGGAGAGATGTTATCCGGACAAACGAACGAAGGTAGTGCCAATCTTGTCATATTCTTTCCACATTCTCTGAATGACGACTGAATTTTGAATGAATTTCAAATAAAATTTGAATGAAAGAAACAAAAATCGATTGTCTCCCGGCCGGATATGTCAGTATGATTTTAACAGTGTCTAATGCGGGTGTAGTGTCTGGCCTTAGGCAAGCGATAAACAATGACTGTGTAATCCTAAAACATAGACAGGTCATCTTTTTGCTAAGAGATGGTGTCGGCTATTCTTGTAGGATCGTTTAAAAGTTTTGAACAAGTTCGTAGGCTGACATGATCCGGACAAAAAATGCTTGCGATTGAGTAGTTTGACAAAAAATATGTGATGGCTTAGATGCATAACTCGATAAATATTGTGCTTAATGCCCTAAACACAATATCCTCAGCTTCCGTTTTGTCTGTGGTGACTGCATCTGGTTTGCAATGGTCTGGAAGTGGTCTGGTCTGGAAGTGACATACAACTGCTGACAGCTGTACATGTTTTCCGAAAATTTTTTCTTTCTTTCTTTGTTTTGTGACTCGCGTACTTTCTGCACCAACATTTTTAGATTGTCGAATCCTCTCAGAGAGAGGTAAAATTACGAAACGCAAAAGCCCACTTTTTAAACGTCAAATCCAAATGTATACAAATGAACAAACAAAAAAAAATTACGTACAAGTATTTGACAGATGTGACAGTTTTTCATAAATCAGTGCAAAGAAATTCTTTACTCTCTCGTGAGCGCTCTCTTCAATGGAAAAACTACAAAAGTTTTGCGTACTCGAACAGGATTTTGTCAATTTCCGTAGATTCTCGTAAAAATTCGAACAGACCTAAAAACTAATAAAAAAAATTAGTAAGTTGCATAATAATTGCCAAAATAACCCATTCAGCCTACCTTGACTAAATACATTAAGATAGTAGAGCCACAGGAAGGGCAGACTGTAATGGTTTGCGAACTCAATTCACTAGTTTTCGACTATTTTCTGCAGCAATTGCCGTATTCCCAGTAAATTTGTTGTCAGAATCAAACAAAATTTCAACTAATCCCACTTCTGTTTCTTGTTGAAGTCCATACCATGTACCATCACGTTGTTCTCTGCGAATTCGAAAAGTGAGGTCGAAGCGATGGATGTTTAGAATTCCCTGAATCTTTTTTTTGGTTGCCAGCATCACCACTTTGTATTTACTTACACGTAGTGCCGTCTAGCTAAAAGGGTAGATCCTTCAGGTTCATTTCCTCTACTTTTGACTAAAACGTCGGTAATCATGTCTCTGTAGAGCTCTCCCCTTAGCTATAACGTTGTTGAATTTTTCATGTTCAGTTGGTGAGATCGGGGTTGAGAACCTAGGCTTCGAGCAGGATGAATACAAGGTTAACTTGTTTTAGCAATTAGTGTGACAATCTCACCAACTTCAAAGATGTATTTATGTACAGCAACAGTCAGTACCAGAAGAGAGTTTGAGGACAGTACGATATATTTCGATGGTTTACAACTGCGCCTATGTATTCCTCTATTGCTAGAGACTATTTCATAATTTATGAGACTATGTCAACTGTGTCCAACATCTGATACGGTCGTTCTCAGAGACAATAATGTTCTCATATCTAAGAGTCTTCGATGCAGCAAAATGTATTACTGGGTCGTGTGCAATGGGTCGTGTTTATGCCCACGAATCTTCTTTGAAAGCGGGCATTGCAATCTCCATTTTTGATGGTACAATCACTTAAAATTCCAATTTGAATATTATTCGGAAGGTTTAAACCAAAATTGGTGTTTTTAAGACTCCCAACTCCTTCAAAAAGCCAGAATTTTAGTTTGTTCTTGTACCAAGGTTCAATAGATATCCATGGTTGAACTCTCTTTCAATTTAAATTCCTGTTCGTTTGGAATTTGTTTTGGTAAAAACTTTCGAACTAGATTTCCTAGTCAGTGAGTCTACTCTGTCAAAATATTCGATTTCCAGGATCAGCAGTCCCCACTAACTCCTCAGCTTCTCCTTAATTTAGATTACATATCGAATGCAGCCTTACATATGTATGTAGCTTTAGATATGCATTTATTCGAAACTTGACATAGCCGTCAATCGAAGGGATTTCAAAATAATTGCTCTACTGTCCTGAACTTTTGCCCTAAAATGCTGATTTGAATTGTTGACGAGTTTTGAAGAAGCTTGAGGCAGATTGTACTGTTCTATTGTAGCGAAGGTACGTAAGATTACTTAAGGTTACCAACCTTAGCCAAACGGGAACACTAAATTAGTTACTTCACAATCTGTTCATGAGTTCCCAAGTTTGGTGTAAAAAAAGGGACAGTTTGACGGTTGCAACGCTTACACTCTCGAAACAATTCGACTTTCTTAACCTTACAACGCCCACTTCAGAAAATTCATCTCGTTTATAGCAGATATCTCTTTTCCCCAACATAATGAGATTTTAGTCTCATTCCATCATTATGACGCCATTTTGGATTTGCAAGTTATCTGCCAAACATACAGAACTTTTGTATGACACTTGTGTACAAGCCTGACCTGATGGGAGCATCTGACATTTCATTAGAAACATTTTCCTCAAATACAATCCATGTTGGATTTCCAAAGTCTCTAAGTGACATCTGTCAAACCTGAAATGACAGTTCTCCTTTCAACACCCTGCTGGATGACATAGGGTGCTCGGTGTTTCTTACTTAACCCATTTCCATTAAACAAAAAACAAAAAAAACCCTCATTTACGTATCGCCGGTCAAAATCATAAACAAAAGTCAACTTTCACCACACGAAGGGCAATTAAGTGCAGAGGTATCCTCTCGCCCGCTAAACAATCCATAATTAAATAACGCTCTCCGCTGCTCCATTATTTATCATCCTACCATAAAACTTTGTGAAATTTTACCACAACATTAATTTGTAATCAAACGAGGCCTGCATTGGCATTGGCAACGGCACGGCACGGCACGTCCCGCCCAAACCAAGCAGAAGCACAACACAGCATCATCACCAGCATCATCGTTGTCAATTAACGTTCTCGACTTCCCGAAGAGAATGGGTTCGAACAGCCTCCTGCTCAGTGGCTAATGGGTAAGTGAATAGCCCCGCTGAGGTACTTCCGCACTACAGAATACCACCATTGGCATCCCATAGATGCCCACTCGTCGCATGTATGTACCTCTAGCTTTAGGTCCATTCAAAGAAAAACAAGAAAAAATAATTCAGACTACCGACCGAGCCACACCAGAGGAGAGCTGCGCTGTTCGGTGGTGCTTTGTTGGTATGACCGGTAGCCTAATCCCATAGTGGCTAATAACATTGTTACGATTTTATGTTCTCCCTCGGCGGATTCCCTCGAATGGGCGGCTGTGCGACTGAATGGGAAAACTCAGCCGATCGGGCCGACACATCCCGAGATATATGATGATTTTATGCGCGCCCAACTAAATTCAAATTCAAATTATTCATCTTTCGCTATTCACAAGCACAACAGAGATTCTCCTTCGAAATTATACACCTGGTCAGCAATGTGAACATTGACAGTGGTCCTATGATTATACACCTTAATTATCATAACTAACGATATGATATTATTAATGGAAATTTGTTTATATGCCTCTCTCTCGCTCGCTGGCCACATTCCGATGTCAATCGGTCTGGTTGTTTGATTTTCGGCCTCAAATACTGAACACTGAACACTGAAAACTGAAAACACTAAACAGGAAGGCTGATGTGCGTAACATTGGGTGTTTCATTGAATGTATCAATGGAATATTTTAACAGTCCGTCCGTTAAATTCTTTTCTTGGCCGCGATTGTGCGTTTGATTGCCTACGGTGTCGGGTTGGTGAGCTGCTTCGCGCAGGCTCAACAATAGCCGAGGAGCAATATCTTCTAGTCTTACCCGTCATAATGGTGTTTAAAAGAATGTCAATTTGGAGATTTGAATTTTCATTGAATATTTTTCTGGTTTCTTCTTTTGTCGTTTGTTTATGTGTGTCCTCTGATCAAGGAGTAATCTACACAGACGCACACACACTTGTCATGTTGTAAAGCATTAATGTACACGACTTCAAGGAAAAGGGTTCTCGATCATTTACGAAAACAGAGACTTTTTTTTCGACAGAACCTTGGTGAATATGTTTGCTCTTTCATTCTCAAACCTGGCACTCACTAGCCGTTGTGTAGGCAGAACAGGATACTGAGGATGTAATGTCGCAATCTCGTGGTGACTTAGCTTAGGACGTTTTTTGACATCTACTCCTGCTGCATCATTAAAAAACAAAACTTTGATCCCTGTTTTAACTTAGGATCCTCAACTGACAAGATCGGAAATCTGAACTGTAAGTGATTTTGTGCTGAGGATGTGTATAGAAAATTTTAAAACCAAGGAAAGACTCAGCGCTCTTCACGCGTAGGATTATTCACAAGATACTAGTACTCGATCAAAGCAATACTTCGGAAGCAAATGCCCTCCCGAAGAATACCACTGCGGAGTTCAAGAATGCGATCATTAACCTAAAATACCTAAAATTTGTATCAATCTTGCGTTCGTTCACGGAGACCGCTTTAACTTTTATCAAATTTTTAGGTCACTCCACAGGAGGGGCTCACAATGGATCAACTGATGATTCGAGTGCAATTGCAATCACCAGTTCTATCTACCTAGCTCGGGATGTGCATAGGAGAGTCTTAAGGTGAGTCTCTATCTGAGAAGTTACTCTCGGATGTCCACTGTTTTGTATAGTAGACTGTCGACAACTACTCGATCTACGAATCCTGAAAAAAGTGACCTACGAAACATGATCAACACAAGCGTCCACTTGCGAGGGATTCTTAAGAACTTCGAATGTCGAGAGTAAAAACTCAACTCTCCGCGGGGTACTCTCAATACTGTCCCCTCTCAATACAATACCTCGGGGGCTATGTCAACAAGCAGAATTGTCGTTATTGTAGTGAAAACAATCCACAAGTGTTCGACCAAGTTTCAATCCATCCACAAATTTTGTGCGGTTTATGGCATGGCTGCATCATTGGAAATTATTTCTTTCGAAATGAGGAAGGAGACACCGCTACCGTCAATGGTCTCAGGTGACCTAAGTGACTTTCTGTGGCCAGAGCTCGACAACATCGATATATTCGAGCTATGGTCCCACCAAGACGGCGCTACACGTCATACAAGCGACGTAATGCATCAAGTTGTGACGGAGAAACTTGTCGACTGGGTCACCTCATGGTGATCGTCGCCGCGATCATGTGACTTTACACCTCTCGATGGGCTACATCAAGTCCTTGGCCTACGCTAACAAGCCAGCCACTTTGGACGAGCTCGAGACGTTATTACCGGTATAACGCCGCACATATTGGACCGAGTCATCAAAAATTGGACCGACCGCTTGGACCACTGTCAGCTATGATGTGCTGTTCTTCACATAATGGCATGACTGTAGCTTCAAAATAAAGCCAGAATTGCTCACCCTACCATTGGCCGAGTAAACTCCTATTTGTACCGCAGGAGACCTACAACACTTCTTGGAAGGAAATGCTGAGAATTCTTCTAAGAACAAGGATTTCATTACGATGTCTCCTTCCCTTATTGAATCGATCAAGTCTCACTTGAATACTGCAGTTGTTGGAACCGAAACAGTAGGTGGAATGGCTTGCCTCTAAACAAATCTGGCCAAAACTGTTTTAATTGCAAACTAGGAGACGTTTCGCCATTAGATCTCACGGGGCATTGTTTTGTGTCAGGCTGGGTCAAAAGCTCTATTGTCTCTGTGTGTTTAAACTTAACCAACCCAAGCTGAAGAACTTGTCAATAAGACTTGTCAAGTATATGTATCTATTCTTCCTGCACCCTTATGAAAATATAGATACACTCATACGTTACATCTCTGGCAAACAATTCATAATATGGAACACTTCCGCAACACAAAGCGGATACCATACCGAATGCCTCAGTGCCCCAAAGTCATTGCGAAACACCCCAGCTCCTATAAGTATCAATACTCTAACGATGTGATGTAAATTTTGACGTAACAACCGTGTCTCCCTCCTCAACCTCATCTTATTATCCGAATGTAGGAAATTCATTTGTCAACTTGCAGATGCATCATGCATCCAGTTCCCACTTGATGCAGTACCACAATAAACAACATTGTCTTGCAATACAATGCCGCAGCAGTACGAGCATAAAGGCCATTGTGACAATATTTCAAAAGGTGTAGACAACCTATGCCGAGTTTTTGTTGTTTCCAGATACAAATGAAAAAACAAAAATAAACAAATACTCACACATAACGAAGGTATAATTATTTTAAAACCGAAAACTCAGTTTTGGCACTGATTGTCCAAAAGAAAAATAAATAAATGATTCGTGTGTGCACTGGAACATACATATGTCAAGGAAACATACAAATGTTACTTTAATTAATTGTAAGTTGCCGTTTAATAGCAAAGATTATGGATTTGCATAGTAATGGCATTAGAACCAACGATCAAGGCACATTTGCGGGCTTTAGCTCACCCGAATGGCTACTAAAGGGAATTTCATGTTATAGTTGAAGAAATTCAAATTTACATTTCAAATATTTGAAATTCCGAGTTGATTTGCTACTGGTTTTAGCGGTCTCTTTCAGTGGAATGACCTGCCGTTGAAATGAGTGGCAAGAAGAACCTACCTATAGGTATGTATATGGAGTCTAAAAATCAGGGATTGTGTCATTCAAAAGTGTACCAACAAGTCCTGGAACAGGACGCAGGTGAAACCTACGCTTGTAGTTCAATTAACTAGAGAGACTAATCTAATGCGAAATCGATCATTCCTGAAGTAGGACTCTGGAGAGGATCCATTTAGGTGGTTAATTGGTTAAAGTGGCTGCCAATATACTTAAACCAACAATAGGTCCAACATGATAAACGTGAATCAAAGGTGAACGTTTCTGTCTATCTATCTCCTTAACCACTTGAGCTCCTGATCGTAAAGAACTATTGATGTCCATATCTGTCAGATCACCTAAGTTGTTATAGAAGGCTCCATAGTAAAGCTTCCTACCGATGGATGGAACTGGGAAGACACAAAGTAGATGAAGAATGGTTGCTTCCTGTCCTTAATCCATGCAGCTTCTGCGAAAGTCATTTGTAAAAAGGCCCAGCTTTGTGGCATGACTGCTCATTAGACATTGTCTCGTGATGACAACCCTTGCAGTGCAGAAGTGTAGTCTATTGAAAAAAATCAAATTCTAAGAGTGTTGAGTGTTTCGAGTCCAGCTTAAGCTAAATTCATTTTGTCGATTGACATGTTTTGTGGTCTTCTGAGCAACTAGTTTGAGCTGTTCCATCTGCCTGACAATTCCCTTGAATGTCACTATGACACTACTAGATGGGTGCTCCATGAAAGATGATCGGGGGTTTAGACCTACTAAAGTATTAATAGATGTCAATTCCAAGGACTTAACTGCTGCTTGACTGTCTGAAAAGATGCGAATAGTTTTAGCCTTAAACTAAGATATGACTCTTTAATTGCCATCATGTTCGCCTGGAACAGTGGTTTTGTAAACGAAAGAAGAACTTAAGATTAAGACTGAAACACCTCCATCAGCACCCATTTATACAGAACCTTTACAAATCACAAACGTCAATATCTAGTGCATACAGAATTCCGCCTTTCATCAAATTGGTAACTCCTAGGAAAGGATCATACACAGATCTTCCTGTGCCAAATAGATTGTGGTTCCACTTTGTTTCTTGGTTGTGTATCTACTAGGTGGCGCATAAGCCATCACCCTATCGGAAGATGCTATAATTTTTGCAAATGGCGGCAAATGTCAGCTTTACTTTGACATTACCCGTCAGCAAGACATGACTCGTTTAAGATATCACATAAACGTAATCCAAAAGCAGACCAAAGTTTTTCGTTCATAAAAAGAATTTACAGCCAAAGAACATCTGGTGACAACTTTTGCGCCACTTAGTATTACTTGTTCTGTTCTGACAGATCTAGAGTGCGTTTATACAGACCTTTTCTCTTTCAAATTTTTGTGGTAATTTTGTTTTGCCAAACCAAGGTTCAGTGAGATTGGCAGACTGCAACTAGTCCATCCAGACCCACACTTACAGCTACAATAAGCCCACAGGATTAAGCACCCTCAAATTATCATTTGAACCAACACGAGCTTAATATGAAGCTGGAGCTGAAGCTAGAGGTAGAAGTACTACAAGAATTGGCCTTCTTCTAGATGTAGTTTTCGATTATGAGAGCTGGGCAGTTGCATAGGAAGTGAAAAATAGTCTCTGCCTTTTCCCGATGTATGCACCTTCTGCAGAAATCAAAGACTTAGTCTAAGGGGATGCCACACAATAATGAAGTGTTCCGTAAAAGGCTCACCTTCGTGGGAGCTCAACTAGTGTGTCATTCGTGGAGTTGATTTTGACTTCGAGGAAGATGAACTCCTTGATATCCTCAAGCTTTTAGGCGGTACTGCTTTTGCTTACAGTATGTATTTTGTCTTGTTCTCCTTCAGTTGAAAACCAACTAGTTTCGCTGGCAGTTCCCACTAATTAAAGATTATTAGAATGAAATGAGGAGGAAACCTACTGGTAACAGCTTTCCTAACGACCACTCTAAGAAGAACATACTCGTACACACATCAAAGAGAAAACATGAAGGAATCTTTAGGAACGAAACAAAATTTATGAAATACTGTCCTTAGATCGACTCTGTGCTGCATTCTTAGTAAACGAGATATTACCATCAATTCCAAGTTAAAAAAATGAATCTTAGTATGTGAGGCAGATAGAAGTTGACAGCTAAGGTGCCACCATTTTGTTGATGTTCTTGGGAATGTAAATGGTGTCTCAACAAGACACAAGAGAGTGACAGTTAAAGTGACACCTTTTTGCCAGCAATAATGATGTCCTAGGGGATGTGTGTATCTGATTTTATATTCAGGGTTCTTATTGATGTGTAAGCTTTACTAGATGACATTGTGTATCTGTCAAATACGACTTTGTTGACAGATCTTTTCAGAATACGATAACAAGATGATTTCGAAAGACGTATTGGTTCCTTCAAACGAATGGTTGAATGTGAGTTGCTGAATAATGACAACTTCGTTCATAAAAAGAGCTCTTTGCAATAAACATCTAAAGAAAGAGGTCCAAATATGTTGGATTATAACTTTCGGGGCAAATTTTAGTCTCCCAAACGAGAGATGACTCGTTTTCCGTTTGTGGTCTGTCGGATCTATAGATACATGTTATTTAAGTCTGTCCTATTCAATAATGAAAAAAACAGTTGGTTAGTTGCGGGGAGTCTTCAAAAAAGTTTTTAAAGGAAAGTGATCGTTCCTGCTTCAACTGACACTTCTAATGGATGCATCGAAAGTTCTCGTGTAACAGGGCATTGTCGTAAACGTTAATGTCCATGACAGCTATCAAATATGACTGATTGACATTTCACAGACCTCGTTTAGTGGGATATTTTGCTTTAGGTAGGTATAGTAAGGAACAGCATCGACAGTGCTGAATAACTTGCTTTAAGGTCACTCTTTTACCAGGACGGTATCAAATAACAAAGATACTAGAAGTGGAAGACAGTGTACTTATTAACAATAGTTCATAACCAACCAATGTTTCGTAACCAACAACGTCTCTACCTATCTTCGGTAGATATGCTCGTATATCGTAGAAAGTTTTTTTTTTATTTTTTTTTGGTCATCACAACAAAATAAAAATAAAAAGCAAAAATAAAAAAAGAAAGTTAGATAATAGTACAAGGTCCAACCGCAAGGTACAAGGTCCTTAGTGGACGCATGGCATGCCTTACCGGCTTTCTGTACGAAGATTAATTTTTGGCGCCCTACGACCACGATATCCAATATCCCACCTAAGCCGACGCCAGAACAATAACATTTTCAGAATATGCACCTCCAACTTGTCTTCATTACTTGCACCAGTTATGGGCTATTTTGTGGCTAAAGCAAGTACTTTGGCTGGACGGCCAAAGCGAGATTGGCGTAATTTATTGTGGAAAGGATTGCTTTTATCTCCAAAAATTGGTTTAAGTCTGCTTGCCTGTGTATCTATCTCATCTATAATTGAACATCAAATGACTTATTGACTTGCAGCGCCCTTTATCTTCATACACTGTAAGTACAAACATTAATCCTTAACCGTGTTTGAGCGCGCATCAAACCCACTTAATACTCCTCTACACAATGAAAACGAAAAAAATATTTCAATTCCCTCAAACCTTGCAGATTTAATTGATCTCCTACTAAGAGCTGTTAGTTTTCTGAAGGATGTACGCATCTCCTTAAAGCCTATTAAAGGAGCAATGCCACCAGATTGAGGAGAGAACTACAATAGAGTTCATTCAATCTCTTTTGGATTTGGATATACATCCATACATATGTATGTACGTATAAAACCGCAGATATTCGCACTGATACACTCGAGGCGAGAGTTTTTGAGGGATGAATGTATAATCCTTGCGCAGAGTACCTTTTCAATTCGCATGTTGTCATTCCTCCGCAAGCACTACAGATAAATTCCAAACAATGGAATTACAAGTAACAATAAGTCCCCGATTAAGATGGATTATAGAAATTTTGAAATTTTACTTAAACCAAGAATTTCCTTACTAATTACTTAATTGGGACTAGAAATTTACCAAGAACTTCACCAAGTGCAAGTGCAGGTAGGTGTAGCACCCCCTAAACTATAAACTAACAATCTATTCAAGTTAAACTAACACTCGGTGTATGAGGTTCAGTTTTATAGGTCATTACCACTTCCAGGAAAAATGCTCTTAATTGGTACAGAGCGTTCCTGTCGTTGGGTTATTCAGAAACAGAACTAAAAAGGACGAACTGCAAACAAAAAACAAACAGAAAATAAGTAAAAAAGTGGTTGCGCCATAAACGGATTAACCACCGCAGAGTGGACGAAATTTACGACAGGTCCGTAATTGCATCGTAAAATCGAATGGAACGCTCTAGGTGCTGTTGCTGTGGTAGGTGAGTTTTGCATACGTTGACATTTCGAAATTGAACTCACGTCACTTGCCAAATTTGAATTTATTATTGCGGTAGCAGTACGCGTGTTCATAACTTAAATGTCCATATAATTATTTAGTACAGGGAGACCGCAGCAAATTGTCACATAAATCGCATGTTTTGAAGTTAATATCTCATCAAGTGGCTGCCTGGTAAAAAAGTCCGTCAATGTTGAGAGTTGCCCATCATTTTTGTTGGTTTAGTTGCCAAATACACGGAAATTATTTTAAGAACACAAAGAAATCCGAGGCCCGACCTTAACATACGGAATACCTTTACCAAACTTGTCAGGGTCCAGGAAAGGATTATCTTTCTTTTGAAAATTGCTTGCTCGAATCATTGGCTTTGCATTGATAAGAAATTTCAGCTCTTTTTTTTCCAGAATGCGATCCATAGAAGCGGGAAGCTCGGGTCCCAGCTCAGGACCTTGTCGATAGTAGATCCTGTTTACACAGGACTGATGCACTGGATTTTTTTTTACGATAGTCCTGTTTAAACGCAAACTCTTTTTGACATATTACTGGTCAGCCGCAATGAGATTAGTTTCCTTTTTAACAAAAAATTCTATTCACAACAAAACAAATGCTTCTTACAACAATCAAATCGGTTTCCTTTCGTATTTCTTTTGTTTATTATAGAATTTTTCAGTTTTTGAAATTTCTGTTCACCCTTTTGTCGACTGACAGCCATTGAGACGTCAAAAAACAAAAAGTTTCCCCCACGCCAGTAAACGTCAAAAGTAAGTTCTGCCAGTCTGTCAGATCTGTGTATAGTAAATACCTAAGCATTCCATAGAAATTAGAATGTCATTATCAAGGTCCCTTATTAAGATGTCTTTCATTAAATTAGAATACGCTAGACTCAGAAGTAAACGATGTTATTATTACAAAAATCACTGTCATAGTTGAAAGGATGTTATCTTAAATATTGACAAAGTGTTTGCTCTTAACTGGATGAAACGCTCAACATTGATGATTAAGGCACAGTAGTCAAGTATAGTTTCGAGAAGCAAGGTCATATCCCAAACAAGTGACAACTCAACATAGGAGCTTACACATTCTAATCCTACACTTCTTTGGTGGAAGTAAATATAATGAGTAATATATTCGATCCTTTACGAAAGGAGGAGAGGAGAGCGATATTGTTATTACAAAAGGACTAGCTACTGTTTCACATGCATTTACTCCACATTTTTAGAGAGAAATAACCTCATGACTTACATGTCAGTCATTCGAACTTGTCACTTCTAATGGTTGGCAAAAAAATATCCCCAAAACGTGGGGAAATAATTTCACACTAGAAAAGGGATTACCACCTCTACAGTAGGAATAAATTCCCGTGAAGATAGTTGTTGTACCATAGGAAGTTTGTAAGAGTTGGGATATGTAGAACAAATGCAGAAAACATTCAATAGAAGGGGACCTCATTATGAACGACAACGATTGTCGATACTGTCAGACACGTAACATTAAAAATTACGTTTAGGCGATGTCGTCTTGAATCAAATCTGCTTCAAGTAACGCCAGAAACTGTAACACATAAGGTCTGTGCGCGTACTCTCCTAAAAAAAACAATTTTCACAAAAATCTTCGAAAAGTCACCAAATCCTGTTCGAGTACGCAAAAGTTTCGTAGTTTTTCGTAGAAGAAAGCACTCACGAGAGAGTAAACAATTTCCCAATGCAACCAATTTTTATTCAGGAAATTTCTGGCACTGACTGGCAGCTTTCGCGTTCGTTTACTTTTTTGTCATTTTACCACTCTCTGAGAGAATTTTACCCTCATTTAACCATAAATTTCACTTTGGCGCAGAAAGTACGCAAACAGACCTACATATAATCAATGGAGCAAACTACGGACGACAGGGTTTGCTGCTATTGTTTAGACTACGATTGTCTTAAAAGTTACGTGATGAGGGCCCTGTTCTTAGATGGCAAGCATAATGAAACTAGAGAGGTGTGATAATTGAGACCCAGGAAGACCTCAAACTATAGCCCAACCAAAGTAAAGACGTGAACAGTAAGTAGTTAGACTAAGGCCACATTTTTTAGTACTGAGTGGACTTGGATCCATTGTGTCATGACTCTTCGATCAAGCTGTCAAAAAACAGTCCAAATCTATCATTCAAATCTATAATTGTGTTATGAGTTTAAATTTTTCACACAATTCCTTATTTTCTGCAGTAAAAATCGTAGATTCTTAAATTTCTGAGAGTCTAGATGCAAATCTCTCAGTGAGAGGTAAAAATACGTCAAAGTTAGAGAACGCTTGACACAACGAGTGCTAACTATTCCGAAATACTTCAAAATCACTAAAAAACCAAAAAAAAAAGACAATATTTGAAATCAGTTTGACAGATCGTACACCACATACCAATAGAAATTTGTGGTATAAAAGTCGTAAGTTTTGTCGTACGACTTTGTACGAATTCTTACGGTTTGTCAAGTAAGGGAACAGACTAATTTTGCGTTGCTAAGATTTGAATCTGAATTCACTTGCTACTTTAGCACCTGGCAAAAGCATTTTATCCAGAGTTTACTCATCACTTTTTATTGGATTAACTCGGCGTTAACTCAGGATGAAAATTGACTGAAAACATGTTTCTCAAGTTAACACGAGTTTAACCCTGAGACTTGCATGATCTCGGTAAACTGGATGAAGCTTTGATTTAATTCTGTAACACTTCACGAAATTAATTGTATGTCGCCAAATGTGACAGACAACTCTGAGGAAAGAAGGCTATGTTAGATTAGGGTGGCTGCAGACAAGACTAAAAGAGGACCTGTACCAACCCGTGCCGTACCATTATCGTCTAAAAACGTCAGTTAAGCGGGGTTTTTGAACAACAAAGTGCAGTACTCTTCTTTGGGACAGAGCCGTTCCGTTGCATAGTGAAGGATAGTGATCGCCTTCTCTATGTGTATCCCTATCAGACCTATCTTAATATACAACACTTCGAAACATTTTTCCTCCTATGGTTCGTCCTACTGAGAACTTCCAGCTTTAGTAGAAATTAGCCCTTAGATTCTGATCTCATATTGCCAGTGATATGCAGACTGGATGGGATTAGCACTCACTGTAGCTCGAACAACAGATCCCGGGCATTTCAGGGGTATTAAATCCGAATATAAGAAGAAGAATCCACAACAAGGACAGATCATCAGAACACTCGAACTCAATAACCGATTTCTGAACTCAAGGGTCTCCCTTTATAGGCCTCTATGGGAAAGCTTTGGAGCAGTGTTCTGGTTACAGTGGTCATACTGGGCTTTCTACATAAACATAAACCCGAAGCTATATCAGACCTTTTGCCTTTTTAGAAGAAGCTGACAGGGTCGTGTAGGTTTTAGTAGCAGCTTTAGATGAGTGCATGGCAAATTTTGGTCTTCAAGGAAAACGATCAGATCTGTCAGCACTTACTTACTGAACGGCTTCTTCGTTGACCGATTTTCAAATGGCCACGATAAAAAGATCAACTGTGACAAAAGACTCGGTTTATTAGGTGCAACAACTATTATTTGTTGTTATAGCATCTGCATAAGTTAAATGCACCTTCTTCGGGATAAAAGAGTCCTGTGCAAACAAAAGTTTTTATACATTTATTATCTGCAGGAGGGTATTGCACCGGGTCTGTTCCATGATTATAATCCTGGTATTTGAATGATTAAAGTGACACCCTTGCCGCTATATGGGCTTACGCGCTTAGTCCTTGTAGAGTTCATGAAAAAAAAATTTCTCGAAATGAGATAATGATTTGTGAAAAATCGCGTCTTTCCAAAAACTAGCAGGTAAACAGGACGAGGAAAACCAAATCTCTAGCTGGCAGTTCATTGGCTGGAACATGTTAAAAGGCTGATTTTCTAATCGCTGTTTCTGGGAAGATTTAGAGCAGCCAGGACTTGTGCTCTCAACCATAAACAGATAATCATGTCCTTTTGTTTCTATTTAAAATGCACTAAGCGCTGAAGCTGAAATTAGGGTCAGTGATTTATGCCGGTGAGGTAGGCCCTCTCAGACCTTTAAGCTGCCACCAACATTACTTGGATGTATTACAGGATGAGGATTTGAAAGAAAAACAATGATTTTGCTAACCGCACAATGGCTGCGAATGCGGTTAATCCTTGCCCTCCTACACGTTCGCGTTCAGCACACTGTTTTTCCTCTGTTCAAAGACATTTGTTTTTGTGGATGAGGTTGCTCATCGTGTAAATGCACTGTTAACAATTCAACTACACTATTGTTTGACAAAGTTGGCAACTATGTGGCGACGACGAGGACGAAGGCAACCGAGGACGACGGTGCATCCTGAACAATAGGTTGAAATTTATCCTGATGGACGGTCGTAAAGTTATCATCATTACTTTTCTTGGCTTTTCGGGCGGACGAAGAACAATTACTTGCGAAAAACAATCGCAGGTATAGCTTGGTGAAAGGACACACAGATTAATCTAGTTTAAAGGAATTTACGAATATTCAACTGGGTACGGTGGGTTATTTCCTAGGTATTCGGTTCTCTTCTCGGTAAAATGTGTTAAGAACAATTAAGTAATAAAACTATGAGTGAGCTCGTTTATTGCAGCTGCTTGGGTACTTATGGAAAAGTATATAAAAATTATTTTTGTTTTACAAGCTTTGTACGAACATGTGCATATGTACATCCTTTCGTATCCTTTGTTATTCTAATTTTAAGGAAAGAAATATATTCGTTAGTTGGCTTGTTTTTCTAGGTTTGGTAACGGATATTCAAGGAATCAATTTAAAATTGTTGGTTCCTTGTAATCCCCCAGAAAATTAGAGAGTCTCCTGAGAGTTTCGTAGGCAATTTTTGGTAGTAAGCAACTCCTTTTCAAAGACCAGTTGATATTATTTTTTGAAAAAAATACTGATCCTGTTCCTGTTTGGTAAAAAAGTCTGTAGAAAGCAACAATAATTTAGAAATATACATAAGTAGCCTATCAGATAGGTTAGGTAGAACAGAAGGAGTCGTTTCAATAATGTTGCAACATCTTTTTTTACTAAATTTTCCTCAAAAAGTTTGCGTTACCAGTAATGACGATCACTACTGCAACATCGTTAGCCACATTTTTGGGCGTCAGTTGGAACGTTTTTACCTGCTCGACATTAGGTTTAAATGAAATGCATCTGCGTGCCTCTGGCGGTCATTAACACCAAAAAGCATTGCCAGGCTTGTATTGAGACATTCGTAATATAAAATTGACGTTTGCTTAATTGTTGGTGCTGATTCCATCATCAAATTCAGAATCACATGTGGACAAGTTGTATTGCCAATTAAATATTTTTTCCGGGAAGCATTAAGTGATTTGCACTAAATGGGTTCCGTGTTTAACTGTAGCAGGCGGCCATTAGCATTGTTTGGCATTGCCAGGTTTGAATCAAAACGAAAATTTATGGTCTTTCAATTCTTTCGTATATTTGGCATAGGAATCACAAGGAAATGGAGTCAAGTTTAATTTACAGTAAAATACATTCGTCCAGAAGTATTGCGACAACTTGAAGTTTAGCAGAATTTTTTGACTCTATTTTGACTTGAATTTGGCACTGCATGTCGGCTTAAACAATCTAAACTTAATGTAAAGCGAAATACTAAGAAGAAACTCATGAATTATCGAGAGAATGGAGAACAAAAATAGGATAAGAAGAGTAGAAATGGGGACAGTGGCTAGGTGGGCTTGGAGCGATACTGAAAAATGTAATGAAGGGTGGCGTTGGTTGACAGTGAAAGTCAAACGAGTTGTCCACGTTGTTAGCCAAAAGAAGCATTCTAGACAAAGGTGCGTTATGACTAAGCTAAAAGGGGGGAATGGACCTCAGGCAACCTCAGGATTTGTATTAAATGAAATTGATGCAAGAAGCAAGGGGGAATCAATGTAACCAGTTTACAATAAATATGCAGGTCGGCATTTTTGAGACAAATTTCGAGGGATTGAACGTTGATCAGTTTCAATCGTTCAGAGTAGAGGGCCAAGTTAAACCTACCAACCAAGGGCTTGCGTTTGATGCCTTCGATATGTGGAATGTGGAGACCATAGTGAGGGTACAAATCTTCCAGGATGGGATCTAACGAAGGTTATGTTAAGTGATTTAGTAACGTTGTTGTTTGGACCTGTCTTATGAACCGTATGACAAATGCTTTATTCTAAAGAATGGGGGCATCTGTACCAAGGCCATCTATTGACAAATTTTGCTCGATTTTATTTGACTGGTCTACAACTTGTTACAACTTCTGTTATGCGCTTCTAAACGTTTGTCGTTTTCGTAATCCATTCCAAGACCATATGCAGAGCTGCCTTATTCAAATGACACTTGAGGTTTGTGAGGAGGAATTTTGGCTCTAGCTTTGTGAAACCCTCTATTATCTGTAGATACAACGTTTAACTTTCCCCTTACCCTAGCTTGAAACAGCTTTCATTTCTGTTTCTGTGATGAATTTTAGCTAAAAATGTGAGAAAACGTCAAATCGGCCATCTTTTCGCTGACGTCGTTTTCATTTTCGTCCGTTTTGTGTAGTTTTGAGTGCTTTACCTTTATGTTTACTTTAAGGCAAGCTTTTTGTTATGGCCTGTTGCAGGGAAGTTCATAGATATAGGCTCTCACAACAGCGCTTTCTCTACTTATTCCTCGGTCTACCCTCGGATGTTTGATTTCAGCACGCCTCTGCTTGTTCTTTCTTATTATATCGAGGCTTATCCGCGTACTCTGAGTCAGATATGAGGTTTGTATCCTCGGTATGCAATCGAATGAACTTGAAATGGTTGAGTGTTGTTCCAATCAAAGTCCCTCCTGAACACTAGCATGAATGAGTCGGATCAAGGAGTCCTTAAAGCTTTGCTTTATTCCTACAATACTTTAAGATGGACCTACATATGTACCTTCTATACTTTAAGGAGGTTGCTACATACGAACAGCCTTAAAGATTGATAGTTTTCCTTTGGTAAGTATAATTACATGCATACGTCCTTTGTTTTTCTTCCTATAATTTGCTCTGCATTGCCCATCTTTTGACATAATTTTGTAATTACATTCTACGATGAAGTATAAGCCAGAAGGACCTCACATCCTTACAGTTCCTGCCATTCATATTTCTATAGACTTCCATTTAAGACCAATGCAAGACAATGAGTATGCATATGCATGTAGGTACGTCTTTCACTAAATACGTCGAGAGGGTCACATCATCTATACACTCATTAGCTAAGGCAGTCTTCTTTTACGAACCAACAAACAGAGAACATGTTTATTTAATAGCCGAGTTTAAGTTTAGTATTAATGTGCTCGCATATACCCACTTACACTATTGTACTGCACGTCCTGTGGTAGGTACAAGTACGTATCCCGTAGCAATGCGATGGCATGTATACTTTAATGAAACAATAGCCACTTTGATTGCATTTGCAACATCAATGAGTTTGCAAGAGCCCTCTTTATGCTCTCTCCTGTGTGCGCTCTATGCTGAATGCAGTAAAAGGCGACCTACCCAAGTCACACCCACCTATTATTTAGATTAGTACTTACATTCATCCTCCAACGGCAAACAAAAGTAGCACACACACGTATGCACGACAACCGAGGAGCTCTGAAGTGCGCTCTTCTAGAATGGTACTAGTTTTAGCCTCCATTGTCCCAAATGGAGGCACCCCCATTCGGCACAAGTGGATATGTAGAGAGCGAATGCCCCATTTGTGTTTGTATCTGTGTTCTTCAGTACGTCTCCATGACAAAGAGATTGCGGCAAACAAGACTCGACTTTTGTCGAAAAAAAGGATATACACACTACTACCATAAAAACAAGTAAAAATGGGAGAAAAAAAAAACCAAAAAAACAAAGAAAAAAACATGGCGAACAAAAAAGATTCAGATGCAAATAATTCAAACATGAAGGGAGCGGGCGCTGGAGCTCCGTAGGTACAGCAACCATAGCTAGGTACGCTACATCGACTTTGCATTGGGGCAATGAAAATCACCAACGACGAACGAAAAGTGCCTCATCAAGAAGATATTAAAATAAAATGGTAGAAGCGACAAAAAAAACTGAAAAAAACGTCCCAGCTACCTACCAACAACAACTGCACGGAGCCCTTGCAGAATTAAAATACTTGAAATAAAGGTTGATTTTTCAACATTTTCATGTTTCGTATAACAAAAAAAAAACGAGATACGAAGCACAGAGGCAAACAAAAAACGCTCTGCTCCTAGTGTACACAGATGGCGGAGGCAAAAACAAAAAAAAACAGAAAGAAAAAAAAAGCTAAGAAACAAAACGGAGAAAAAAAAAGAAGTGATTTCTTCAAAAGTCAAACCCACTCCCATCTGGCTGGGCTGGGAGTAGGTACGACCGAAACCAAAACCCCTATCTATTATTTTTACTCAAACGACGGCTACGACGACGACGACGACGTCAACTCCCGCTGTTTATTTGTGGCATCGATAAATTTGTACGTAGGTAGAGAGATACTTAGATACAACGACACACAACCTAGCCAGCTCTACCTCAGTTGCAGCGACAGCAACAGCAACAACAGCTACAGCAGCAGCAATCACTCGAAGTCGTGGTGTCGTACGCCGTCGTGTCGTCGTTTGCCGAATGGCAAAATGAGGGTTGATATTCTGGGAGTGGCCAACGACCATATCTACGTAAGTATCTACGTATCTGAACCGGGAGAATATTCTATGCCCATCGAAGGTAACACGCCAGAACGAGACCTCACCGCAAGTGTGGGTGCAACAGTGGGAGACTGCGAGAACGAGAAACACTCTGTCACACACTATGGCTATCTCCTACTGGCATCCGCAAAGAAAAGTATCTAGATAGCATTCGTTGTTCGTGTCACACACAGCGCGCTACTAACGACCGGTTCGGTCTGCAAGAAGGTGTGTGCCGAATCAAGTTTTGAGTCTCAGTTTCAAAGTGACGTTCGTTCGGTTCGAATATCCGCATTCGCATTTGGGAATATATATTTTTTGTGTGTACTTTGCGCCTTCCTCCTCTGCATGTTTTCTCCTCTGTGTGTGCGCACAGTTCTTGTGTCATCATCGTCACCATCAACATCACCGTCGTTGTCGTCGTCGTCGTCGCAGTCGTAGTCGTAGTTGTCGTTGTCAACAACAAAGTGGATAATGCACATGTTTTGAAGTTAAATAAATTTTTGTGTCCAAAACATTTTACGCGAAATGTGTAACAAAAGGCATCGATAAAACGAACTCGTTTAAGGACTATCAATCACAGTAATTTGCTAGCTACGGGGACTGCCTGTGCGCACTAGATTTGCTTTGGAAATTTCATTCCGCGTTGTGTCGTTCCAAGTGTCGTTTAATGTATCCGGGAAAACTGCATACATCTGCCAGCAAATAGATTTGGATTAAAGTGCAAAGTATCTACAATCTATACTCGCTCTCACAAGGATAACTACTGATGGTGAAGTGCGCGCGTACTTACAGTGTAAAATTCGTTTCATTTCCAGTGCAATGCAATAGCACTACAAAAAAATAAGTATCTCGACTAATTTAAATTGCCATTTTGAGGATCGAGTAAAACCCGCCCGAATCGCGATACAAATCGAGTCGTTTTTTTTCTGTGTTCGTTCGAAAGAAAAGATAAACAATCGAAGAGATATAAACAAAAACCTAACCACAGACTGGAGAGAAGCTTGATTTGTCCAGCTTCTCCATTGGAATACCTACTCCCCATCGAGCAGCTGTAGAGCAAGCACAAGCGCTTAACCGATTTTCGCTGTTTTCCCCTTTTTTTGGTGAGTGTACTAAAAAACAAAAAAAAAAACAAATTAGTGAGAGTTTAAAAAAACCTCCAATCCCGTCGGGGATAATCCGGATTTTAACACAAATTGTTTACTTTTTTTGTTTGTTGACAATGATTGTCTGGTAGCAACAGCAGTTAGTTCAACAGCTTTTGTTTCATATTAACTTGGCTAGTTAAGGTTAACCGAAAGTAAGTTCACCAAAAGGATGCCAAAAACAAGTCACAATCTTTGTCCTTCATCCTGTCTGGTACAATTACCCGTAATGATGTAATTATGGTTCGATTTCTCGGAAGATGCCAGAAGGGTTCCTGGAAGTCATTAGGATATATAATTTTTATGGCCACCTGAAATCAGGCGAGTCACTCACACTAGTAGATTGAATCAGTCTTACAGTTGCACCCAGCTAGTCAAGAAGTGACTCTTTGAAAGAAAACATTCGTTCTTAACCACTAATTCGGCTACCGATTCACCGCAACCAACTTCACTACTGTGAAATACCACTCCATTTCCGACGGTATTTCCGAATATTAGCTGTTTGTGGCGACTATTGTGAATAAAGCGACGCGCTCTGTTTGGATATCTATTGCAATTTGTTAACCAAGTCACGGTGAAAGATTTATAAAAAGTTTAACTATTCCTTACTGCGCTACTTAAGCTGCTTGAGTTTGTTTTGAAATCGTGGGTAGGTACCTTAAATTGTTTAGTTTAGCATAAGATTTATAAAGTTTACTAAACTCGGTGACGATTCTCTCTTGTTATTTGTATCACAGAACATTTTTGAATTCAAGCAAGGTCCAGTTTGTAAGTTGTCCGCAATGTTTTTGGAGTAATACAGCGTTCGGCGAAGGACTTCTTCGTGTGCCTTTTCGTATAGTTCGGTTATCCTTAATCAATTTCATCTGTTTTGACCTTTTTCAATACTTTCGGCTGTTTTACTTGTACTTACTCCCGAACTACTTCAAGGTGTGCCGTTCTGTTTAGATCATCCTCAAAAGATTTCTCACTTAGAACATAAGGTTCTCCATTTTACAAGATTCTATTCCACAATTTTTGCGATCCAGCTATTATTGTTCAGTCATTTGTTGAGGGAGTTCAAGACATGACTTTTTAAAGCTGTTCTTTGCCTGAACTTGTCAGTCATATACATGAAATAGAACACAGGACAGATCTTTGAGCAGTCTTCCTGTAGCTGCACAGAGCTGTCAACAAAGCCAAAGAGATAATGAGTATGATCTGAAAGTATCCGTATTTATAAAACGTGTACTATGTACTATGACTGTTTTGTTTCCTGTCAAATGTCAGAAGTCAAATGGGAGGTGTTCAGGTCTTACCCAGAATACTCGGTTCATTTCGAACTTCAAACAAAGAAAAGAAAAAACTTTTTGTCGACAACTTATGCTCCTCTTTGTACCCAAAACCAAATATGATAATCCTTTCTTCTTCGAGCTCTAACCGATGGAAAAGCGAGAGGATATCGAGTATCGAGTATATCAAAAGGGTTCGAGTCTTAGGCTGATTCACATATCCTTTGAATATTTGCCTTTTCCTTTGACTATTTCCGTGTCCCAAGTTTAAAGTGCCGCAGATATCATCAAACTCAACGATTGTTTGTACTCTCAGTACCTCCAGTCGGATTCCATCGGCCTCGAGCTCAAAAAACAGAAATCTGAATCAGAAGGATTCTGCAGAAGCTGTAAAGAAACAGAAGAACTGTGGACGATTCGTATCTACTCGAAGATTACGTTTCTTTGAAAGCTTAGCAGAGCTATAAATGTCAAATATCCCAGACAACCTCTATCATGAAGAAATTCAAAACCTTGGGTTCGCTAATTTCAAATGACCCAATGCACCCTTCTTAAGCTTGGCTTACTTTCAGTCTTCTCTATCATGAAGCAACTCAAACCTTTAGGTTGGCTAAGTTCAAATGATAACTTAACCCAACGCACCCTTCTTAAGCTTGGCTTACTTTCAGTCTTGGCTGGGACCTCCATATTCGAAGAGGCATAATTTTCAACTTTTAAGAATCACCACCGGTTGAATCAGACTAGTTTTGCCTACCTATGTTTGGTGAAGCAAGATTGCTCCTGTTATGTCTTTGGTATTTTGGGATGGTCATAGAGTGTCCTATGAACGTAGTTCGATGTACGAGATTTAAGTCTACATTTAGTCTTAGTCTTAGGTCCACTGGTACCTGACAAATTTCTTACCAGATTTACTTCTTTCTAAGATCATATTTCCTTGTTGATCAGAACGTTGGTTGATCCAAGTCTGCATGCGATTTACTAGATATGACTCTGTAGGTGTGGATTGGTACGCACTCCATAAGTGACAGCCTATTTCCCTGTACACACTCTCTCTCTAAATACTAATGAACCGCGAACCACTAGCTCCAAACTTCTGCACTCAAGCCACAACAGAAAAGAAAAGAAAAGAAATAAGACGAATTCAAATCTAAGGTTATACATTTTATACGCAGGTCATTCTTCTAATTTACGGCAAACGCTGCACAGTAGAAATTAATTATTATTATTTAATCGAGCCTCATAATATGCTTAATTAAAATTTCAGATTTCACACTGATTATATCCAAACCACACCTAATTTACAGCATCTTACACAGCGAAAGATATGTAAAAGAAAAACCAACTGCCACCGGAGAAAGGAACCTATACCTCTGCCCGAATAGGCATACCCTACATTCTGCATTCAATCTATAGTTTGAGAGAAAAAAAACCAATAATTTATGCACATTGTGACAAAATAATTAAGTCGTTTAATTCATCATTTGTCTGCCGGACAGACGACGGCAGCACGGTGCTGCTCTGGACAACGACCGTTTTCGTTCTATCTACTTAATATCACTGCTTCTGCTGCCGTGTTGCCTTCCTTCTACAGGTCGACAGGTCTACAGATCTTTTGATAGAAAAATTATTATTTATACTTTGTTTTGAATTTTTTCCTTCCATCTTCGTCGCTCCGCCGAATTTAAATACTAAAATACTTTAAATGGATATCGGAATAGAATAATGCAAAATCGCTCATAAATTAGCAATCAAAATTTAATTTATTGTACTGTCGATTGCATAAATCTCTTTAAAAAAATTTTGTATTTTAACTTTGGTAGGGAAAAAGAAACAAAATGCATATTTTATTGAATTTTCCCTCCACACGAATAGATACACGAATTGATTATGATATTTATTAATTATTGAAAAATGTATCTGTTCCATGGTGCGACGCTCGGTGTGTGTTTGGCTTCGTATGCGGAGGTAAACAAGAAATCTCCGTCGCTATAATTTGCATAAAAACGCAATTTTAAATATAAATTAGTTACATTAATCTAGCCGCTGGATTTCTATTGCTTTGATCGAAAGATTCTGCTTTGGAATCAAAGAACCAGAGACACCAAGAGAGACGACAGCAGAAAGGAAAACGAAAAAAAAAAAAATAACAAAACAACATCGCTCGATAAAAATTAGTTTGTTATTAGGTACTACTTGTGTTTTTAAATGTTTATTTATTTCTTTTTATTATATTACGAATCGCTACTGATAAATGGGAGTCTCCGATTGATTAGAATTTTTTTTCGATTTGATTTTAAAATACGCGCAAGAGATATGAGTGGAAGTAGCGTGTGTGTCTAAGACGAATGCAATTCATAGGAATTAGTTCAGAGACATTTGTATGGTAGGCACCTCTCACGAATGAGAACCTTGAATAGGAGCAAGAGATAGACTTCGTGTATTTGTCATTGATTTGTGTACTTTCAGTGATCATCGGATCACTAACTAACTCTACCTTTGCCCGCCACCTAGTGCAATTCAGTCAATCAACTACAAAGAGAGTGTGACCTTACCAACCTTCGACTAATTAGGAAATCTTTTCTAACCCGTGGAAGGTAGTCCTAAAATGAAAATGATTCGTGAGTGACCTTCAAACTTCATCAACGTTCTTGATAAGCAAAGGCACAACAAATTTTCACGACGATGAAAGGACACAGTTCAATGTTCAAGAAAAATCAAACTTTCTCCGAATTCGTAAACAGGTCTTGAGAATGCGAATGTCAAATGTGGAGGGATATTTGCTTACAGAGACATAAGCTGCATCGTTTGACAAAATTACCAATCTTGACAAACTTGCTATACCTTTATTTATTTCTCATCTCACTGTTGATGAAATATTTTCTTTCTGTTGGTCAAGTTTATGCCAGTCGGCTGTACAGACTGATTAGTTCTAGATTGACATTTCAAACTGCCTAGTCTCAAATCGAACAGTCCTACAGACATTTGCACTTGTAACAACTCCAGTCAGATCCATTGCCACTCATGTCTGTTTTTCCATTATTGGAGTCAAGTCAATCGAATGTATGACTTCAGCGTCGTGTTGAATCACGAGTGTCATTTCTTTTAGATTGTCATTTGTGTCCTGTCATTACAGTGACTGGGAGTCTTATTCATTACCTGTCATCAATTAGAAGAAAGTTGACTAACCCATCTAGGGAATTGCAATCCAAACACTTAATTTGAGAACATAACCGAGAAAATCTTAATTACCGATCTTTTATTCTTTTCTTTTGATTAGAACAGAGCACCGAAGAGAACACGTTATGCATGCGATATGGTGAAACTATTGGACAACACTTGTCAGCTGTCATACGTCGTTCTGTCGTTCTGTCTCTTGTCAGATGGCAATTTCGATCGAACGTTTTGATTGGATAAGATTTCAAATGAAGAAATAAAACACATGCATATGAACAGATAAAAGGAAACACAACCATTCCTTGACAACTCAAGTTTTACTCTGAACTAGATACCTCCATTCATTACGAGAAGAACAACAACTTATTGGTGAGGATACAATTTGTGGTTGCAACTTCGGTCAAGAAATAAAAGTACCTACGTTAGAGTAGAGCAAGCAAAATCAAATCTACTTTCGTTCATCTTGACAGTTCGGAATCTTAACCTGCTCCTTGCTCGACAAGTTCTTCTATTTATTTTCTTATGAAGTTCTAGTTGTACCCACTTGATAAACAGAATAAATAATAAAGATTACCCAGTTGAAGTTAAATGAATTGAATTTACATTGCAAATACAACCATTTTGTAATCTTTGACGTTTTGTGTCATATTTGACAAGTACGCGAATGCCTTTCAGTATGCATCTGCTGTCAATTCATTTAGTTTTAATAAACTTGTAAGAACAAATCAAGTGAATAAAATGCAAATACATATTCCCCACCGATTTGGTTGTAATCAAACATCGAAGCATCACAAATGTCACCGAGAGGAGTGAAGAATAAATTAAGTCAACCGCCTACATGCATCATCCTCTCGTGTCTATATGTACATTCATCCGGTACAAACAAGAAGAAAATAAAAAGAATAAATTTCTATTGTACACTGCCGATAAGTATCTCTGAGTGCGAGAGACGCAAAGTGGATTTTTAAATCATAAGTCAATCAAATTGAAAATAATCTAACGTGAAATAGGTCGTCGTCAAGCGTACTGTGTGTGTATCTGTTGTTCTCGAAGGAAAATAATAAATGCGTTATACCCCAATATGTACACATACACATGCACACGACGATTCGGAGGGAAGGGGATCGTTCAGTTCGATATCAAATCCACAGATACAGTCACAGTGCCAAGTGACAGCAACAACAATCTCTGAACGGCAGCATGAAACCGTGAGGTAACCTAATTCACATCTCAAATTTCATCACACAAAGTATCTGAGGTAGTTCTTGAAACAGCCTCAAATGGTTGTTAGGCCCAGAAAATCTATCCATTCACCCGTGTAATTACAAGTTTCCATTTCATTTCTGTTTTCATTCAACGTCCGACTGACGTGCCTCTTCATATTCGAATGGGATCGCAATCGGATCATTATTTTCCCGATCGTTTGTTATGAGAGAGAGACTGAGTCTGGATATGAAGTATGAAGGTGTCGGTGGCGGGGATCGAAGTCGAGCTCAAGGATACTTGAGAAGTGCACTCGTGTTCCTTGCATTTTTTGTAGTCCACTTAACTTTTGGCACACGTTGCACGTCGTCGTCGTCGTCGTCGTTGTCGTTTCGTTGTCATCCACATTGGTAGCCTTCAACTAGATTTCTGGTTTTTTTGGTTTTTTTTTTCTCTCTTTTTTTCTTTTGTGATAATTATTCATAACTGGAATATGTCAAAATTTATTATTTATCGGCTTGTTATACCGAAAGACTGTGTATTTGATTAGCATAACATCTACACCCGGTTTTGGGTTTGAAAGGTGAGAAGATGGCCTGAGAACATCATCGAACATTTGCCACCTCGACGGACAATTTAAACGTAAATTTTTCTGTTTTTTTTCCCCCCTTGGATCGGCAATTAAAAAAGAAGGCGACTTGGATCTCTTACCGGCTACCGTTGAGTGGCCATCCATTGAACGACACATAAACATTTAAATTTTATTAACATGGCGACGACCGCAACGCGACGCCAACCAAGTGGTAGCGACTGCAAATTTTCGCAAGCACTTATTATTTTTATAAGGTATCCCCGACGAACTGCCGGAATTGTCAGATATTTTCCCAAAATCAAGACTGCGTCAAGTGTTATTTCAAATTACCTAACCATTGCATTGAGTGTTTGTTTTTTTATCTAACAATGTTTGGATCGCAGCCAGAGAGGAGATACACTCTTCACGCGGCTACTGTATACGATCATTGATTTTTTCCCAAGCAATGATTGTAGGAAGTTTACCAAAAAAAAGTCACAAGATACACAGATTCATTAAGACCAGAAAAAGTGAGGAAAAAAAAAATAGTAAAAATGTCGAGTTGAATTGAGAAATTGAAGTGAAACGTGACAATTTCAAAAAAGTATGTATTTGTAGGTTCTTCAGTGTACTCGTACACTTTCTACATCCATCTTTCGAGTCCCCTGCTGCTGACAGGTATACGGGAGTTGTCACAAATAAAACAAATACGCACGTTTTCGAAACCATTGTTTGGTGTTTTTGCAATAATTACAAAACCGAACCACTTGGGTGAGCTAACCAAAACCCTTGGGTTTGGATAATCCTGCATCATATTCCAAGAACTAGGCTTAGCTTTGTATTGTATGTGTATCCGTTGACCTGTGTAATGTTCGAATTGAGTGCAAGATATTTAAATTTTCCTTTTTTTTTGCATTCTTCCATTACCTGCGCTGCAGATATTTTTGGCGGAAAAACTAAATCTCCACAAAGAGGTACCGACACAACAAATTTGTCACTATTCCTCAAAAGGAATACCTTTTTGGTTGGTTTCCTCTTCTGCCACAACGCACTTTAACCTTTTATCACTCATTGTTGAGAGTGGTATGGAACCGTAGGCAAAACAATGCCACGGTTCGCCGCAAATGTCGGTTCGGTGCGGTCTATGGACCAATCATTTCACATTTGAATGAGTCGCACACTTACTTATAGTGCGGATGTGCCTACTATCCCGAAGGACCTTTTCGGTGTAAATTAGTAACACACATCTGTCAAATCGGTTTTTTTTGTTGAAAAGTAATGATTATGATCTTGAAAAGGGGCGTCACAGGGAAAATACTTTTATGTAATTGAAAACTAATCATATTTCTTTGTTTTGTTTGTATCTTTTCAGACACACTAGGAAAATAAACTCGTTCACAGTGGCGCTGCACTCAACGGAGGCCCTCATGGCGGCGGGCTTTTTAAAATCGGGTGACTTGGGGCCTCATCCGCATAGTTATGGCGGGCCGCATCCACATCATTCGGTACCGCATGGACCACTGCCGCCTGGTATGCCAATGCCATCTTTAGGACCTTTTGGGTTACCTCACGGTTTAGAAGCTGTTGGGTTCTCCCAAGGTATGTGGGGTAAATATTCCAATTTTTGTATAAATATATAAATTAATATTTTTTTCGTTAAATATAATATTGTTGCGATTTATTTGAGTAAATTTTGAGATATCCTTACATACTATACCCTTAAACTGACTTGTGTTGTAGAATTGTTGGCCTGTTGTGCAAAAAAAACGTAATTTAAAGTCTTATCGTAGGCTTAGCAATGGCTTAGGCAGGTTATTTCGCGACGGTTGTATGGTTTTAACGATCACTGAACCCTAAATGTCTCTTGATTTTGCTTTTGAGTAAGCTTCATGTCTTGTATGTGTTTTTTTTTTTTTTTTAAAGTAGCTATGCACATTAGGCGCAGATTACAGAGGAAAGCTTGCTTCAGTCTAGACATCAATATTTCCGGCAACAAGAATGTCTTAACTTAATGTTCTCTTAAACCGCATTAAAGCTTGATTTGGACTCCCAAGTTTATAGCAGTAGAGTGGTAACCTTCAAAGAATGTCTAACTTCATTCTAAGCTTCAAACACTTATATCTTGCCAACTTTTTGCTTTCCATGACTGTTGGATATTCCCTGCGGGTTAAGTTAAGTTCTCCCTCTTTATTTTAGAAGCAGAATATGCCCAATTTATTACAAAGTCAATCCTGGACATGTGTTCTGATTACCCACATTGCTATCGAAGTGTACTTCAACCTCTTCCTAGTAGTCTTCAGGGACAAGAGGTTCGTTCGTAATTTTTGTGTAACTCTTGGTATTTCTCCCAAAAAAAGCATTGCCTACATCGTGAATCAACAAGCATTCCTAGGTGCAAACCCAATGTGGAGACGCAACGCATTACGTTTCGAAATAGATTGTCAACTGTCAAAAGCAAGTAGAACGTCATGAATATGTGACATTTGTTATTCTTACAGTTTGAGTGTTAACTTTTAATTGTTTTCATGGATATTCAGTTGTCATCTCTTCTTCAACGGCGTTGCAAATGAATAATTAAATGAGTTGCAACTAATTTGTCATTCGCACATTTTACCAGATTTGCTGACATTGTTTGACAGTTCAAAACGTCATTTATTTAGAGCGTAACTGTATACATAAGGCATTTGAAACCATCACCGATGCAAGGTCCACTCGTTTGAATTTTGAAATTTCCTGCCATAACTTCAACATAAATTGTCATTACCAGACGTGTCCTTCAAAAGTCATAATGTTCCGGTTTTGCGTTGGTTCCTTCTACATGCTTTCTCTTTAGGTGAAGAATTTTTCCTCAACCCAATGGTGTTTTCTTTTCGAATGATATCTCCTGCAGATATGTACAATTTACAGCAAATCTTGCTAAACTGAAAGTTCCTTTCAAGATATCCCGATAAATGATCATACGAATCATGCTTACCAACCAAGAGACAACAATCTTCTCGTTTTTATCTCCTTTTTTGCATTAATTTTGCATAAAGTCCTGTACAAGATGCCGTGATAATTCAATTAGCATAAAACCACACTGAACATCGAGAGCGGGTACCTCCATCTTCCATCCATCCATTGGATACAAATAAACATTTTTTCCCCCAAAAAAAAGAAAAAAAAAAAACTTTCTTGTTACCGCAGTGTTTTTTAATGTCAAATCACATGTGATTGCATCATTATCAATATTTTTTTGACATAATGAGTAATGGACCAGCAGCATGGAGAAGCCCCAGAAGATATAGTACGCGCTCGAATGCAGGCCACCTCTATAGCAGCGTCTATATGTAGAAATCTGAGCTAAATGTAATTGACAACGAGCGAAATTGTGAACAAAACGAATGCGGAATAAAAAGAACGAAAACAAATATCCGAGTATGAATGTATCTGCGCATAAAAGTAATAAAAATATGAAGTAAAAGATAAAAGTGAATGAATTTCTGAAACAAGTACATTAGTTTTATCTTTGTTCATTTTCACATTTCGCAGTGTCACAATAAATATTCCCTCAGCCACCGCAGCCGTGTCGCCATCACCATCATCACCATCACGCTGAGATAATGAGTTATTCGTGCGGATATACCTATACGCGCCTGTAATGGCCATAAGAAATAAATAAATATTATTACAGAAAATTATTAAGCGTGACCTGGCGGGTGATTTGTAGACACTTTTAACTTCAATCAAACTGATGTTGATATTATTTTTTTGTCCTCTCAAAAAGCAATATTTACCTTATACAGAATGTGACTAATCGTTATTTTAAATTAAACTAATTGGTGGTTAAATGTTGCTGCACAGCGTGCAATAGGAGGCACTAACCTCTACGATTTAATTGAGTTATCCTTGCAGTAGTTGTGGACACACATTTTGGATAAATCAAGATCACTTTAAGTATTTACCCGATGTTTGAGTTGATAAACTGGAGTTTCGTTGTGCAAGTAGTCCACTTGTTCCTCTGGATTGATATTTATTCAGTTGCGAATTGAAATTTGAAATGTTGTCCGTTGAAATGTCATGAAAAGTGTGTCCATGATTCCGTGGTGAAATGTAACGCAGACATGTGTAAGGCTTCTCCAGAAATTCACGCTCATTTCTATTTTGAATCATTTTTGTATTTGTTTTTATTATTGTGAACTAACTAACTATTTTTGACAGCCATTTTATATTCAATTTGACTTTGACAACTCACCACCTTTCAAAATTTCGTGTTTGAACCTAATAGTAGGTCATAAGTGACATTTAAATTGTTTACTTCCCAGGATCACCGAATAGCTTTCCACATTGTCACTGAAATTTGCAAAATTAGTTAGAAAACGAAAGAGCTCAAGAAAGAACGTTATGAGGCAATGATTTTTGGGAAATTTTAAGCCATGAAAAGTACAGATGGTTATTTTGTAAACCTAGTGTTTGACTGAACTGGAAGGGAGTACTTTAAATGAAGTTTAACTTGTATACTTGAAATGAATTGCAAAAGAAATTTATCTTTCTACTAAAAAGGTGGAGTAACTATTACTTTAAACACTGTAGCGCTTTGAAATGACTTTTCTGAAATGACAGATCTATTGACAGCTGCAATTATCTGCAGCATTTTTATAAAATAACAAGTAAGTCTACCAAAGTCTTGACAATACTCTGTACTCTCCTAGTGGTCGACTATTTCTGGTATCAGTTCTCTTGTTTATATATTTTTCTTTGTTCAGAAGCTTTCGATTGTCAAAATCAGGCAAAAGATCAACTCATGTCAGTTTGGGGCTCTTGTTGAAGTCACGTTACAGATCATTTCGTTGTGCTTCACGAATGCTACTTCCGGATAGATTGCAATTAAAACGAATGCCAGATTCGACGGGAAGAATAATTTGACGTACTCGATTTAGGCCTGCTTTTTCTACCAATCGGGAGCCGTTGAAGTGAAGGCGATGTGCAAAGATTTAGGACTTATTTTGGAAGATATATACAACCATCTATTATAACCCAACAATCTGATCCTCATTTTAATAAAATTCTCGTTAATATTCAATATGAAACGATGTCGGAATAGAAAATGGCTATCAAAACATTGTCAAAATTCTTTCTTAATTTGCTCAAGTCACTGACATCTAAACGAATAAAACTTGTAGAAACCCTTTAAAAACCTCAAAACTCAATAAAATCCAAATATTGCCAATAGAAATAAACCAAAACTGGTTAACCATGATATTGTGTACCACATTGTGTGTTGTGTTGACATTTGGGAAACGAATCAGATGTACATTTGAGTTTAAGGGAAGCGGTTTGGTTTCAAGGAGGAAAACAAGTCTTCCAAAAGTTGGTAGCTCAATGTATTCAAACAAAAAACTTGTATTTCACTTTTAAGTTGTAAATTTGAAGCGGAATTCGTAATGATATGCCTTTGACGATGAGTCAATGTAGAATTTATCACGCAGTCGGTTGTACGCCATGTTTGAGACAAGTTGTTTGAAAGGGTTTTAGGGTTTTCCGTTTCGTAGAACTACAATTTGGCTCTTGTACGCCTTTTTGGCTGTACCGGTCCGATTGCTTCCAATGTTTGTTCTAAAAAATTGAAGTGATTACCAACATACTCAGCAGTCTAGGAATTCGAAGAGTACCTAATTATTTGGAGCAGTATTAGTTATCTGCGGACATATCAAATAAAAGTGAAATTGACATTAATACTGCTGTCACGATTACACTGTAGTGCAGTAGTTTTCTTGTTAGAACTCTCTAAGAATTAAAGCATTGGCAGTGTTTCATTGTTTCCATCAGAGATTGCACAATTTTATTGATTGTGTTACAACCTATATTACAAATTCTTAGTAGAGAACGTATAAGTGTGTCTCTTAAAGTTTGAAAGTCGTCACTTAATTCTGCTTAGATTAGTGCACTCACACTCAAATGTTCATCCATCAAATGTTTACATTTTGGGAAATTTTACCGACGGTAAGCCTTCGTTACACAAAAATGTTTATCTAAATATTTTGTTGGTCTATGCAACAACTCATCAAATGGAGTCCGTGAAACCGATTCGGAAGTAATACTCTTTGAATAGTAATGCACGTGGTATGTAGTAAGGATCAAACCAATAGTAGATTCAGCACATATGTTTATGTACATAAAGAGTTCCGTTTTATATTTCGAGATAAAATACTATCAAAGGTATTAGTTATGAAACGCGTGCACGAGTGAAAGCGGTAAGCCCAATAGTCTACGATTTCTTTCCATAAATTGGACTATATTCCAGCGTATTGGCATTCGATGTTGGTCTTGTGGTCGTCTAAAGTTTTACGTTTCTTGGGATAGGCCATAATCCTAACAAAATCCCAGAGAAATAGACCAGACAGATGAGTAGCCCTATTGTTTTGACTGGGAACACGAGGCGTTGAAAACCATATCCCAATGAATGTTTGAAAATGTTGCTTAAGCCCTTCATATTATTTTTCATAATTAAATGACAGTTTTAGACGACTTTAAACGTCAAGTAAATCGCAACTAAACTCACACTTAGCCCACGGAAACCAACCAAGATCGCAAAAACGGCTGATTACACAATTCTTTAACTTACTACGTAAAACATTGATAGTTGGACGGCTTGTCGTCTTTTTCAAGTTCACTTCGAAACACGAGCATTGTTTCTGCAGCCAAAATTGTAATTGTACTTAGTTCAGGTATCTGTTGCCAATACACGAATTATGTTGTTCTTGGTCTATTGGACTCTATTGAAGTTAGTTGTAAGTCGCTATGCAAGATCAGTACTGAACAGATGAAGTAATAAACCTTTATCCGTTGACAGTAGTGCTTTGCCCTTTACATTCTTTAAGAAATCTGGATGATGACAGAAATAGTATTTACACTACTCAGTCCCTACTTTTTTCTGAAAGTAATTGCTAATGATGCCATTTGACCAAAAGTGTCGCTCGAAAGCTAATGCACATGTATGGTCCTAAAATTTACCAAATTCAAGTTAGTTAATGGCTTATGTTCTACAAAACGTTTTTTTACATAAAATTCATGACAGAGCATTCGTTAAGCTGGACTATTGACGTTTCGTGAAAATGTTGTATGTAGGCACTTGCATACGTTTCTGACTCATACAACGAATCGTACCTACCCATCCTTAGAAAACTTAAATTATTAGTCCCAGCCGTTTGCCCGATATTCCACCAAAGTGTCCTTCAGAAACATAGGTTTTCATTACAAATCCTTATTGATTTCGAAACTAAAGTCAAATTTTCTCAAACACTGTACAGAGCCTACATAAAATGGTGGATTTTCGTCGATGTATGTAAACTGAACGAAGAAGTTCTTCCAGTGCTTCCAAGTTCAAATGGTTGCAATAATTCTTAAAAAATTAAATAACATTGAAGTAAACTCAGAATTAAGAATATGAATCTCTCTACCAATTTAAGTTACGGAAGGCAGAAAAGATATGTCTGTCTGTGGTAATGATTAAGAAGCAGTTGGCAACCGCGCAGTCGTAAACAACGTCCACTGTGAATATAGTCCAAAGGCAATTAAACCTCCTTTAACCGTTTAACAAATTCCTTTTCATTGTTTAACCCCGGCCATCGGTTGTAATAAATTTCCAATTTTATTTAATTAATTCCATTATTTATTCGATCTGGCTGTAGCTATGGCGCATATTTTTTCTTCTCTTTTGAAACTGCCACTGCAGATGTTTTTTTTCTTTTTTACGAGACGTGAAACGGATTCACATTTGGACATTTCCCATTTTGAAAGTGACTTTTATAGTACATACTCGTATATTAAAAAGAAATAAGGGTTCTCCGCGGTCGTACATATGTATAGTAGGCACGCAGTACCCCCTAAACAATCTAAGCACATAAAAACAGTGGCACCCTACATATTATTTTCTACCCCTGGCCGGCGTGAGATGTTAAGTATCCGACATGCCCTCTCCCTCCATGCGCGTTCCAAACAAAGCATCGAATTGAAAATTGTATAAAAAAAAAATGCCTACTTTGATACGTTTCGTTTATGAATAGAGAAGCTTAAGTCCCGAAATGGGTAAGTGGGTTTTATGAATAGCAATAGCAATAGAGCAGAGGATTCCATGTTCCTCCCTATGTACTGGAGGCAGGAGCACACACAATGCAAAGGGGTAGCACATAGTAAAACGTAGAAGGAAAGAAAAAAATGTATCTACTAAGCCAGTTGTTTCAGTGTGCTCAGTGCTGTGCCGGCCGGGGAGGGTTGATGGAAATGAATATAGGCAGCCGTTGCTTTGACAAGTCGAGCGTTCTTTCACGAACGACAAGGGTTGAAATGGAGTGGATGGAAGTACGGGATGATGATGTATTCAGCCAGCCAACCAATTGTAAGTAGGTTGGTACAAGGGATGTGCTTCCAATAGGAATGTACTACCTTGGGTTTGGGGTTGGGGTTGGCAGTAGTATAGTCGCAGTTAAGCAAACGTTTTTCAGTTGAGTTTGTCTTCATTCTTTTGCTTGGATTTGCGTATACATACAACAATTGCTTTCTTCTTTGGCTATTGTGTGCAGGGATTTCGTTTATTTAGACGTCTAAATGGAATGAGAGTCCGCTAAGAAGTCCTGACAATGTCTGAAAAGTTCAACAATTATTATTATGTCTGCGAAATTAAATTTGGCTCTCCTTTCTGTGAAGCAAAACCGGAAAATGTACTTCAATTCGATATGGTGCGGCTGGCTCTTTAAAACGCAATGAATCTGAATGTAACTTTAATCAAAAGGGGGTGGTGATGTTGATGTTGATGGTGATGGAGAGAGGACCCCTTCCGTTCAATTTTCATTTACAACCTCCGCCCCAAACATAAGCGGCTTATCTTCCTTTTGCAGGTCTCCTGCTCTTCTGCACTGCGGTCGGTAGTGTATGTAGACTTGGCCCACTACCTTCGTTATTTTTATTATTTATAGATTTTTGACTCTCTCTACGTGTGGGTAGGTATACTTATACATACATATAAACCGTGATCCTTTGGAGCGAAATTGTATCAATACGTTCACAGGACATTACGTGATGATTTATTTATAATGGCCCTGTACACCTAGATGGTCTTGCAAAGAGAATTTATTGCCTGAAACAGTGTTCACCGCTCGAACATGCAATTAATTTTGAATAATTCGCAATGGAAGTGATTAAAGAAACTAAAAATAGTTGCTGTGTAATATAAAGTAAAACAATTTCGGTGGTTTATGGATGAAGTAATTGAAATTGTTTCCGTAACTAGTCACGTAATATTCCGTAGGATATTGGTATCCTTAAAGTTGTTCTCAGTCGTTTATTTATCCGACCTTTCAATTCGAACTTTCTGTTACTGATCAAGCAGCTCCTCAAAAGGTTAGAATTGTTCAATCGGTCTACAGAAATGCGGAAAGACTTTGGTCAATTCACTCGCCCCATGAGTAATGAACGAATTTAAAGAGATTGAAAGTCTTTTAGTCTTTACCTTACCCTTAACCTCCAGCTGTTTGTCAGGGATTGCTCATCGCGCCCAGAACCCTTGACCTGGTTTAGCTTTACTTAAACGAAGGAAACTAAGAAAATAGAGTGCAATCAGCGCGTTTTTTCCAAACCTAGCTATTGTGACTTAGAAAAACAAGAAGCCCAAGTCACGAAACCTACTAGGATCAAAGGTAATCATTGGCTTCATCAGAGCTGGGATAGTAACTTGAGGATCTGATCAGAAGTTTCATAGCAGCAGGGAATTGTTGGCTATAGAAAAATATGAACGAAAGCTAGGCTTAAAGTTCTGTCTCTCATAGAAGTGGTTATTCAGTAGATCCTTGCATCAACGGTCTTAAAATTCAGAGGATACAACACTTTTTGAGAAGATTCACGTGATGATGCACAGTGACATCGATTTTTTTGAAAAGATTTACAAGTTAAGCTTATAGATGGCCGATTTAAGACTCCATTGATGGATCTATTGGTCCTACTGATGAGTTTCATAAATTCTTTAAATTTTCAAACATTATTATAGAACTTTGAATCGCAACAATATTGGATAGGAATCACCACTTTAGACCTTAAATACTCATTGCAATTTTATCCTCGTTTCAGGCGTAAACACCCGCAAACAGAGACGTGAACGTACAACATTTACACGGGCACAACTGGATGTGCTGGAAGCGCTCTTCGGCAAAACACGGTATCCCGACATATTTATGCGAGAAGAAGTCGCATTGAAAATTAATCTTCCCGAATCTAGAGTACAGGTAAGTTGTAAATACATAGTTTTACCCGAATTCTTACAACAACTCCGTCCCGAGTCAGTAGTATTACATGGCAACCCTCGTCCCCGCCATGTTTGCATTTCCGACTAACTTTCAAATAACCTAAAATTGTCATTCACATATGTGTCAGTGTCATGGAAATCGAGAAATCCTTTACGCAAACAATTTGCGTAATGTGTCTTAATTTGGGCACGCAAATGGATGCGTTCTGGTTCCAGAAACGATCCATCTTTTGTCCCAATTATTTTCATATGACACTTTGAGGGTTGTTAAACGGTGTGTTTGCTCTCGCCCAGCGATGTAATGAAAATGTGCCAACGAAGAAATTGTCAGGCAAAAAAGGAGGGAATCTTGTTTGTTTTTACCTCAGATAACAAAAGGAAGGAAATCTTTCCGAAAATTCCATTCTCCGATCCGTGTTTGGTTAGGTGTTTGGTATTGGTACATGCAAAATATGTTTCATGTCCTTTTGAGCGCGTACAAACAAAAGTGCAACAATGGGCATTGTAATATCATACGCATCCCTTGCAATTGAACGCTTCCATGAGCGTGTTCAATTGAATTGTCAAACAACCGCTTTTCAGTTGACAGTTATTGTCGATAATGATTTTCGTAAACACAGCCGTCATTAGTACATATTTTGGAATAACCTTCTCTTCTTTATACGTTCTGTTGTACGTATGTACATACGTATTTGGGGAAAACAAAAGACATTGTCGTCCTTTAAACATTCCATTGCATTGCATTGCATAAGTAGTGTACAATGACAATCGATGGAAGCCAAAAAAAAAACACGAACAAACCTGAAAGATGACACCTTCCTTACAATTGTCACCCTCAGCGCGACGACGACTGTCTCGGAATTGGCATAGGTAATATGAACAGAAGTCATTAACATTTGCTTAAAGTTTTCGTTTAATTGTTTTCCTAGTGGTTATTGATTTTATTTTCTTAAAAAATATTGAAAAACTTTAGGGTTTTTGTTAAGTTTTACACTTCTTGTTTGACATTGGATGATTTATTGATCGATTCTAGGCATACTTTCATTTTTAAATCACATCATGAATCAAAATAGAATACTGAAACAGCATGCACAAGGTTAGGTGATCAAATTTATTTCAAGCTGTTGATTTATGTTACTTCTGGCATGGTAAACTAAACAATCGATTCTAACTGTTTTGAATTTAATTACTTCTCATTCATTGGATGTCAATGATTTGCGTTATCGCTGAGATGTGCATCAATATGTGACAATTATTGATGAATTATTGGCTTTATTGGTTTTAGTAGGAAAGACAATTGCCGACGGCATTCACAACTGTCATCCGCAGACAGAAAGGGATAGCAAATCGTTGTCTATTCATTATTGCTAAGTATATTCGAACATTTGAGTTACGGTGGTAGTGATTTTTGGTTTATATTGATTGAAAGTCGTACATTGTAAGACGTAAGGTATTGAGCGAAACTGTCAAATAAAGAATTGTATGTCAAAACTATAAAGACATTTCTATCCATGAGTAGTCTGTAAAAAGTCACATCCGTCTCAAAACATGCATTTCCCTGTCTTAAACTACAAAATACAAATCGAGAAAGGTTGACATTTGACACGTATTACCTTCAATTCTCGTTCAGCCTGGTCTGATAGATGTTTGACAGTAGCACTAATCAAAGCACAGAGCACATGTATTCTGAGCATTCAATTTCTTACATATGTCAAAAATAAAATGGCGATTTGCTACACAGATTTACCACAAGATATTCAGTCGCATACATATCTAATAAATTTCCCTTCGACTTCTCTTGCAAATGGTCACCTTTTTGAGGACAGTTTGGACGATGTTTTCGAACAATTTTAGTGCTAACATCATGTGCGGATCATTGGCGTAAATTTGAAGGCTGAACTATCATAGTCGGAAGCAATTGGAAGTCATAATTTCATGTAAAGTTTCCTTCAGTACTGTCAATTACTCAAGAAGGCGCTTGTGTTCGGAAGCAGCTCTCAATTTGCTTTGTCTGCCGTTTGTTTTATAAACATTTGTTTACTTTTGCTATGAAATATATAAATTATTTTAAAAGGGCAATTCTTTGGTTCATAACCATTCACAGCTGTTTAACTGTCACATGTTCGTACGTCAGTGAGTAAAAGTGAACCCGAAAACTTAACGAACCGACGCTAAATGCTATTTTGGTTACACAATACTGTGTATTGGCACTGTTTCGGAAGTGGTTGTACGAAGCCATTCTTCTATATATAGTTCAGCCTTTGCGGTTACCGAATCTTCAAGGCAAGAAGTCTATCAGTGTTAAATCGCAGTTGGGCGAGAAGATGCTTCATAGCGATCGAACAAAGTGGTCACGATACCATACAGCTTTGACTTGACAGCTGTCAGATTTAAGTTTGGAAGCTCTGCCAGACAACTCCGTCATTTTCTGTTATTGAACATTTTTGACGGATCTGCAAACCTTATTTATTTGAACTGTGCAGGCAGAGTTAGTTAGTTGTTATGGGAGAAAAAATATAGATGGAAAGACACAATGTAAGCCAAAAACCATGTCAGTTTATCTAGCCGATACTTCCTTATTCAATTAGTGATTTCGACCAGTTCCTTGCGTCTTGAATGAAGAGGTTTTGGCTTCAGCAACGTAATCGCTGTTTTCTGCCAAATACCAAAATGACATGAATAGGACCGTAAGTCTGAGTAACTAGTTTATCTGCTCACTTTACTGCCAATATTTATTGACAACAACAATTGCTTTTATCACCAAATTAAGTTAATTTCACAGACAGCTCCGTCCTACTAATAACTGCAGGCCAATTCCATTATTATTTATTATAGCAACAAAATGCTAAGCGCCTCTAAACAATTGGATCTGTTAGTAGTTAAACCAGTCATGTGTTCGCCAAATAGGCACTAACTGCCTGTTCCTGGTATACCGGTTAAAGCCGCTCATTTGAATGACAATCGCTGAACTCTTTTTGTTTCATGACATTAAATCTCTACTGTGTATCTGCGACCTAAAACAAAGAAACACAAATACGTACAGTATGGTGCACAAATCCATTACCAATTTATCCTCGAAACTAATTAGTGCAGCAACTGAAAACAAATCTAATAAATTATGACCTTGTAAGTTGTGTTTGCTTATCAGGATAAGACGCGGGTGTCATGTCCTCAGTCTGAGTCTGAGTCTACGGCAAGCGAGGGGTGAAAAAAAAGGATACTTTTGTTGCAATAATAGAAAACACACACAGGGGTTGGGAGAATATAAATTCATAACTTTTTCATGTCGACAGTGGCGGCGGTAAATTCCTATCACGCCCAAGTGATTATGATCCTTAAATACGTTAGAGCGGGCAAAGGGGGAAGTTGCAGATACTCTGAAGTCGGCAGCAATTTCCCAAAGTAAATAACTGCGGTTATTCGAATGAATGCCTTCGCAAAGTCGCGCGTAATATGAACTTTTTTCGTTCTTCTTGTTCCTTTTTCTCTCTTTTCATATTTCGATTTCTCTTTTGGTGTCCCTCCTTCGGTTGGATACAGTTTTTATTAATGACCAAGTGAGAGAGAAAGAGAGTGAGAGAGAGAGAGTGAAAATTGTCCAATCTGAAAGTTTATTTTGTCATCGGGTGCCTGCACACAGATGTTTTTGGTGATAAATTTCTCACAGGATATACAATTTGTATCATTGTTGATACATGGTAAATATAAATCTGAACAGGGGTTGCACAAAGGACGCAGTACTGTCAACCGGGAGTCTGGGATGTTTGTTTGTGAGCGCACCCTTCACGGTTTGATTACAACTCGTATATCCCTGCGGTTGCAACTTTCTTTCATTCACTAAACTAATTTGTTAAGGATTTTTCCTTTGCGTTTTTACCGACGCCGACGGTAATTTTAGAAAAGAAATTCTGCTGATATTGAGGAAAAATTTTGACTTTGATTTTTGAAAATTTCATTAAAAACCAATCAAATCACGAGCCAGTTGAGTTATCAAAGGAAATCAGCACAATGTCCTGCTGTCACCTTCGAGAATTTCCCTCAAAAGGATAACTCCCCACTTATGTGTGTAGGTAGTCGGTGAAAAGCATAATGAAATTCGATACGCCTTGTTTAATGCTCTTTTCTGGCAATGATTTTAAAATTCAATAAAACGCTCGAACGCACGCACGCACCCTTCAATGGCTGTTGTGCCTGTCCATTTGTGCTCATTGTTTGTGTAAGTGCGGGCGACGTTGAGGATGAGCGGCATTGCATCCATTAGCACCCCCGGAATCAGGAGTCTCCCCCTGCAGAGCAGAGGCAAACAACAAGAAGCATTATCGTCAAACTACGGCACTTTGCGGATTGTTTTGCTTGCGTTCTTGCGGGGGGATGACTTCAGAACGTTCAAGGGTGGGCTATGTAAATACTAGTGACGATGAAGTTGTTTGTTATGTTTGTGCGATTGCTTTAATTGAATTCCTTACACTTGAGGACTAATTTTGTGTTTTTTCCTTTCTATTTCAGGTTTGGTTTAAGAATCGTCGTGCAAAGTGTCGCCAACAATTGCAGCAGCAACAGCAATCGAACTCGTTGAACAGCTCGAAGGGTAACAGTGGCGTGGGATCCGGAAACTCGGGTTCCAGTCGCAATTCATCGAATAGCAATAATAGCGGCGGCAACGCCAATAATCAAAATAACTCGGGCGGCAGCGGCAATAACAACTCATCAACGAACTCCTCGGGAACGCCAGCAAAGTCCAGTAATAATAATGTAAACAGTAATAACAAATCGTCGAATAATTCAACACCCTCGGCTGCATCCGGTGGCGGCCAGTCTATCAAGTCACATCACAGTTCCTTCTTAAACTCGCATTCCCTCTCGTCTCACCATTCCGCAGGAGCCATGGGCGGCAATTCCGGCAACTCCGGTGGCAATTCACTGAGCCTTGGCAGTGGAGGTCACAACTCGTCACCGATTCTTCCAACACCCGCCACTTCCGTCAGTCCTGTGAGTATAGTCTGTAAGAAAGAACACATGGGTGGTGGTGGTGGCGGCGGCGGAGGATACCCCTCGTCCGGAGCTTCGAATGGCGAATCACTCCGCTCCGCTTACGACTCAATGAAAGATGCTTCTGGCGGCGACATTGGCTCCGGAAGCCACCACGCTAGCCTCTATGGTGGTGCCAGCACCAACCCAAGACTGGTGCAACCCGGCGGCAATATCACCCCCATGGACTCCAGTTCAAGCATAACAACTCCTTCCCCGCCAATCACACCCATGTCACCACAGAGTGCCGCAGCAGCACACGCCGCCGCTGCTGCTCAATCCGCCCAATCGGCCCACCACTCAGCTGCCGCTCACTCTGCCTACATGTCCAACCACGACTCGTACAACTTCTGGCACAATCAGTACAACCAGTATCCCAACAACTATCAAACGCCCAGCTACTACTCCCAAATGGAGTACTTCAGCAACCAAAACCAAGTCAACTACAACATGGGTCACTCCGGCTACAGTGCCTCCAACTTCGGCCTCTCGCCGAGTTCCTCCTTCACGGGGACAATGTCTGCGCAAGCCTTCTCCCAGAACGGCCTCGACTACATGTCCCCACAGGACAAGTACGTGAACATGGTGTAGGAGATCCTCCAATCGGCGGCGGCCGGCAACGTGCCTCTAGAACGCATAGGCGACAGCCAGGCCCCCGAATCCACATATCCCAAGCCCCCCAGATAGATTGTGTAAGTAGTCGTCAATCGCTCACGCTATACACGCAGCCTGGATCAACGAAATTCATAAGTGATAAGCTAAACATAAAAACTATAAAAAAAAAACAAAAAAAACACAAAAAAAAAAACAATCCAATCCTTTTGATTTAACTCTGCCGCTATATAGCATCTCCTGTGCATCAACAATTGTAAATATGTATCTAAGAATCAAACGGCCAGAGAATTGTTTCATTCATCTTACTCATGAATATGTACCTTGAAATCAAAAAGTCAAAACAAGCGAATACACAACGTCATCTCTCTTGTTTACGTTTAACTTTAGTAAATTAAATAATTAAGAAAATCAAACCCCCCCCACACGTCATCATATCTTTTTTGTATAATAAAATTGAATCTATATATACAATATTATTATTAAACGCAAAACAACAAAAAATAACTAAAAAAAAATCAACTACAAAAATATATATATATATTTAAAATATAGTAGATAATTGCATAGCTTAAGTAAAATATTATTACCGTTAAGTATATTAAAAACGAAAACAGAAAACATAAAACAAAAAACAAAACAAAAAGGTTATATTAACAATTGTTTGTAAAACACACTTTAATTTGATTAATTGGAGATTTTTTGGTTTTCTTTCGATTAGTTTAGATTTATTAAAAAAAAAAAAAGAAAAGGAAAACAAAAACGAAAAGAAAAAATTTAATTGTATAAAGGCAAATAAACAAAAGATAATTATATGAAACAAACATCGAAAACTGTTATTTTTATTTCGAAATGCTGGCGTTCTCTTCTGCTTGCTTCACTTGTTGCTAGTTTCTTGCTTGGGCTTCGACTCGTACTTGGATTTCTTGGGCTTTTTCAGATTGAATGCAGGTAAGCTCTGGAAACAACTGACTTCAGAGGACTTTAATTCAAATAAAAGTAGCAACCACGAATGTCATTTGACTTACAATTGTACTTTTTTCAATGCGGAAGTACAATTCTCCCAAAAATACTTTTTGATCCAACCCCATAAGCTGTTGACCACAAAAGCTTTTCAAGTTGGTACCGCTGGCATTTGACACCTGCCAAACTCTGCTGTCATTTGAAGTGTCAAAATATTAGTTGAATGTTTGCCATTTTACGATAATGGATTGTTTAGCAATGAACTATGCATTATAATTATTAAAACTTACTACAAAAGTGGTTGGGCCTTTTCAGATTTAATGGAGGTAAGGTCTAGAAAGAACTGACTTCAATGGACTATAATTCAAGTAAAGAAAAGTGGAGTAGCAACTTACAAATTGTAATTTACAAGCACTTTTTCAACAAATTTGTAGAAAAAATCACAAAATATTTGTACAAAGGGGAATTTATAGAAATTTCATTATTTCCGTTTCACCAAAAGTTAATTTTCTTTGTTGCTAACGAGTACAAATTTGTTAAAATTCAAAGTTTGTAAGTTTGTGTTTCACGAAATCAAGAAATTTTACAAATTTGTTCAGGTGCTCAAAATTTCTCAGAATAGAAAGATCAAGTGTCGGTTCAATAACAATTTGTATTTTTCGAAAGAAATAGCATTTCAAACGTAAAAATGTCCTAACGTCGAAGGCATAGTAGCACCGATAGTGCTATAAGTCAAGATTTTGTGTTAATAAACCAAGAAAAATATATCGAAAGCGAGTTAACGATGAAATTTCAGATTCTTTTGTTTTCAATGAAAGGTTTTCGGTTAAAACGTGTTGAGGCAGAGGAAATAATACGACAAATTGGACCTGGGATTGCAAATGAGTCTAGAAAAAACTTTTCACTGACACCGACACAGCAATTTCTAACAGCTTTACATTGGCTTGGAAATGGTGAACAGTATCATGGGATCGCAGACATGCACGGTTCATCTGACGCTTTCTTTGAAAATACTGTGAGTTGGCCAGAAGAACACGAAAGCATTCGTAACACCGGTCACAAGAACATCATCTGCAGCAATCAATCGCTATAATAGAGCCCATAAATCAACGCGAAGCGATTGGTATTCTAAAAATAAAGTTTCCTTGCCTCAACCATTTGAGAGTTCAACCAAGAAGGGCAATTCAAATTATAAAGTGCTGCATAGTTTTGACGAACATTTCCCTCCCGAAAAGATGACACCATTCACACCATTGAATTGCCTACAAGCAAAGAAGTAGAAGAAGATAGCCTACATGATAACTTTGACAACTTGACGGCGAAAACACATTGAGCTATATTTAAAACTATTATTCTTAAAACAAAAAAAAAAAAAAAAAAAAAAATTCTTTTCCTTGATTTTATCAGCTAAAATAGTTTTTGATCCTACACCATAAACTGTTGACCACAAACGGTTTTCAAGTTGGTATCGCTGGCATGTGACACCTGCCAAACTCTGCTGTCATTTAATAGGTCCGTTCGCGTACTCTCCCAAAACAACGAAATTTTACGAAAATCTTCGATAATTCACCAATTCCTGTTCGAGTACGCAAAAGTTTCGTAGTTTTCCACAGAAGAGAGCGCACATGCTACGAATTTTAGTGCAGGAAATTTCTTTGCACTGATTTACGAAATCTGTCAAATCTATCAGATGTCTGCACGTAATTTTTTGTTGTTTGTGTATTTGCATACATTTGGTTTTGACGTCTAAAAAGTGGGCGAATTTCGTAGCTTTCGCGTTCGTTTACTTTTTGTGATTTTACCTCTCTGAGAAATTTTTTTTTGAGTGGAAGCGTTACTGATGTCGTAAGGCCTGTGCACCACCGTAATACACGCTCAGTCGAAAATATTGCTGCTGTAAGTGTAAGTGTGGCTGATGATCCGAATTTATTGATTTCTCGGCGTTCGCAGCAGTTTGAAATCATGACTTGTACGATGTGTGGTTCCAACAGGACGGGGCAACAACGACCAATTATGGCTTTTTTGTGTGAGAAGCTTTCTGGTCGCGTAATTTCACGTTTTGACGACTTCAATTGGCCACCAAGATCATGTAATTTGACACCATTAGGTTATTTTCTGTGGGGCTACGCAAAAGATCGTGCTTAGGTGAAAAATCAACATAACTCAAGTTATGGCCGAAATACCGCCCAAAATGTGCAAAAGTGGCTAAAAATGACCTCAAAAGAGTTCTAACCAAGTTCTCAAACTAAGTTCTAACAGGACAAAAGGAATTGTCGTAAGAACAAAGAAGATAGAAGTTTATAAAGAAACAGAAACCTAACCTGCTCTACGATCCGGAATTTATAAAATAACGCACTAAACTTGTCTGCGGTTTCTAGAGTTTTAAGTCTGTTAGCACATATCTGGAAAAATAATCTAACATTCATTCATACAGTTGGTATAACAATATTCTAAAATGGGAAACACTAAGGACACAAAAATTGTCTTTAGTGGGTATACGCTGAAGTTCTTTTTAGAAAACCTAACATACATATGTAGATTCCGCCTTTGGTACAATAAAATCAAACTTAGTTGGCAGTCTAAGATAACTTCACCGACTTTTGACGGTTCATTTCGGAACTTGTAGGTAAAATTCACAAAAGTATTGAACTCTAACTGATTGTATCTGCACCAAACCAGAAATAATTCAATATCTTTTTGAAGCCTAATGCAGTCAAAGCTGGAAGATATTGAAGTAAATAATTTCACATAGTTTGCAAGCTGACAGACAATTCGAACTCTTAGAACATCCGGATTATCATTCACGGCCCTAAATGGTTACGCTGTGGATGGAAGACCTGACTATATATGAATGAATGCTGATTTAAAACAATTAATTGCAACAACTTGTTAAAGATTAAACAAATACCAATAGGTATGGCCAATAGGCCATGGTGAACTCTGTCAAATGTCTTAACAAAATCGGTATAAAGAACGTCGACCTGTTTCGTTGCATTTACATAAATAGAAATGGGACAAGTTTGTTGCAGATGAGCGGCCAAAATTTTTCGAATAGCTTCAGAACTGCAGAAGGTTTTTGAAATAGATCTATAATTTTGAAACACGTCCTTGAGGGCATTTTTATTAACTGGATTAACGTATTAAAAATACTCGTTAATGCACTGCAACGTGAATCTGGACATATTGACAAAAAGTATGGAGGAATGGAATCTAATCCAGCTTTTTTCTTTGAGTCAAGCGCAGTTAACCCTAGTTTGACTAGAATGTAAGTTAAATTCTATAAATTTTAAGACACTGTCACGTCAAATAATGTGTAAGATCTAGCACCGTGGCTGCGTTGACAGGTGCGGAAATTTGTGGAAGACGTTTAGCAGAAAATCCTGCTGAATTTCACGAATGTGACTCTCGAATAGTTGAATAGTTTTATGGTGGTTTACATAGGTTTCTAATGAACCCTTGAATAAGAGTTTGTTATATCGTTAATATTAGAGACTAGACTGTTGTCTTCAAAAGAGAAGTGAGAAGTCCATTTTGAGAAATCTGATTGTTGACCTAGCCTTTGAGGTCAGGGCCTCAGTGGGAGGGAATGTAGACTTCTACTGACTTCTAACGCAAAATGATTAAAAATCAATGTACATCTGCAAAGAAAGGGCAGATCGTTGAATTTTTCTAATCGTCGATGGTGTAAAGGACTCTTCTCAAGAAATTAAGAGCGCCTTGTTCTTGATCATACAAAGGCAACTAAGTTGCAGAAGCGCCAGAAGCTATATATTACAAAGATCATGTGACCTTAGGGCAATGGCAGCATTAGAATCTACTGTTGCGCTTCAACCCTACAAAGGTTCATTAATTAGCCGAATGATAGAAGTATCCTGGAATTCAGCTAAAACAGAAGTATAAACGGGAGACACTTGAAAATAACGAACTCAATTCGAGAAGTTACATGTTTTGTACTGTCTCTGACATTGTGGTCAGGTAATACGAGGTAAAAATATTGGACCGTGAAAACTGCTCCAACAGTGTTCCTGTCTGGCCGGATAATTCGATGGATCGGATAATAAATCTGAATTTGAAGTCTATTTTGGAGCTGGCGTCTCAGGACACAACAATAATGTATCGAAACCTAGGGGAATGTTTAACACCATATTCCAGTCTACTCGTATATTAAACCTTCGACAAAGTGCTTTAAAACTCCATATCAGTTAACAATACAAAACAAGGTACACCTTGGTTGGGTTGCTGGTAAGCAACAAATCTACTTTAGAGTCACAGGACTGAATAAAGAGTCTAGTCCTCCCCTTCAAGGAAATCAATAATTTAGAGAAGGAAAGTATTAGATAGGTGGGCACTATTACCTGAAATGACATTTCCCAGCTTAGACATCCGTTCATCCGATCAAACCGAAGTGAGTATAGCTTAAGTCCTTACGCTTACCGTCCTTATAGTTTACCAGTCGAGTTTTTTGATGCAGCTGATGTTGATTTGGTACAGACCATACCCCAACTCATTTCTATGATTTATTAAGACAAGTGTATGTTTCTTCAATATCGCGTACAAGATTTCAAACGAGTAGATACATATTAAATAGACGTTTGAGACTAATTGTCAACTACGTTACGGGCCTTAATCAGTGCTAGTATTAACAACAAAATTCAAGCTCATACTCGATCAAATTTCCGACCCGCAGAGCGTTTGAATCGATATAGAGAAGGACCTCGACTTACACAAGTAAAAAATACCTCTATTGACTTGATGTGAGTGCGGATGATGCTCCGATTTTTGACAGTAATCGGCCATTTTGTTGGTGCCATGAACCATTGTTAAACGTCATCCATATTTTTTCATTATTCTTAACGTATTCTACGTAACTGTCTCGGAGGCTAATGAGCTGACTGACTAAAGATCCAGCCCTACCTACGATAATCATTGTAGCTCATCGATGGATCGTATTTCGTTGGATTGAAATTTTTCTGGACATCTTCATTGGAGACAATTATGCCATAAATGAAGAACATATTTTGAAAGACCTTTATTTTCTACGTTTTAAGTAACAGAGAGAGTAGACACGCTAAAACAGTGGGGTAACATGTAAAAGGTGACTGATTCACTGACAATGAAAAATCAGTTTTCCATGCATAATATGTAAATGTCATTTCGAACTGCATTTCCATTGATATTCTTCAAATCCCAGTGGACAAACTTCGTCCCTATCAAGATCTTTGGTTGGTTTACTCTACTCCGCTTTTAGCAAGTCATTTAGATCACATTTGTTGCTGTACCCGAGTTTATTGTACTCTGACAGCCAGATCCTTCATTACCTCGTCTGGTGGTACCTTTCCATTTTACCTAGAATCAATATCGCAGTCCACATACCTAGGCACGGTGCATGCATGTGTGTCTTTTTTCGAAATTGAGTCGAGAAAAACCGTGCAGCAAAAAGTGTCAAATGTCGAGTTGGTTCCATCGAATGTGGCACCTCCAACAAGAGGTAACGAGAAGCACGCACTCACACCGTTGTTGCTGCCATAACATAATGACAATCAATTCCATTTGGCATCTGGAATATCGGGGTCGTCGCAATTAAAAACAAGTAAAAAAAAAATGTGGGTGCGGGTAGGCTGAGATTTCACCAGCGATGTAGTAACAACCGTTGTGGAGCTTTGGACTCCAGCACCACTGTCACAGCTGGGAATTGATTGACAATTTCTTTCTTCTTTTTTCCCATCGCACATCGTGTGTATCTCATGAACCAACGAATCAATGTGTATCAATGGAGTGGTACTTGAAACATGATTTTGATTCAAATTGGAAAAAAAGAAGAGGAAAACAGACAAAATCAGCGGAAATTGTTCAAAAAATTTCTAATTGAAATATTATGCAATTTTTATTTCGGGTTTTCATTTCAACTCCCATTCAACTCTTATGTTGAGGCTTACGCACATACATATATTTGTTTTGTGATTTTCTTAAGAAATAAACAATTGTGACAGGTGACAATAAGTTATGTGTTTGGACGGACGGATATGGATCACTAGGGGGGAGTGGGAAGGCAGTCTTTCAATTCGAAGAATGTTACCCAAGTCCTGGAAGTGAGTGCTGGCAGTGAAAACACATTGTTTTTGATTTTGTAACATCTGTCAGTTAGTTGTCATCTAACACAGTGGTTCGTCGAAATTCGAATAATAATTTTTGACGTTTCGAAGCATAATAGCTCGCTTTTACCGCGGCTACATAAGTAGCAATTAAATTTCAAAGAATAAGCTGCAATGGATTGAGGAGTAATGGCGACGCCTGTACCACTTTAGACTCTTTAACTGTGAGGTGATCCTCGATCTTCAACATAAATGTGAATGCTAGGACAGCCCTCGCATTTTTGGCAACCATGACTACGAGATGTGTCCCTTTTTTCCAGTTTAGGAAATACTTCGAACCAGTGATAACTGATACCCATTTTAGTAGAATTTTTTCGAGTCAAGAAGGCACTTCAGCTTCAGTAATGAGGTTCAAATAAGTTTTCTCCAAAGAGATAAGGCTGATGCTTTGCAAACGTTCGGAATCTTTTATTTAGTCTGCCTACATCAGAAATTGTGTTATTCAATGGAGGACCTGACCGAGTACTAGCTCCAAATCCTCTAGGAAATAATCCCCTAAACATCGCCTAGCTACCTCATCGGATCGAGTTAAAGGATTAATGCTGGTGTTGTTGGTTTCCACGAAACACCACGCCCAGATCTTTGAATAGTTTTGGAAACATCCATTATAGCACACAAGTGCGGGCTTGAGCTCTTGCTGGAAGTCTTGAAGGCAAGACAAGTCGCATTTGCAAAATACCGGAGCTCCGGTATGATTGTATCAGATCAGGTATATCCATGAAACCGTGAAAGATGTGTCACATGAAGCCATCAAAACATCAGTGTTGACGATACAGAAAGCCACTACCTCTAGGATGGTGTATTGCTTGCATAGTACAGACCCTAAGTACTCAGACCCTAAGACGTACTCAGACTCTCTCTCTTGCCAAAGAACCAACCAAGTTAGAAGCTGTCTCTGTAAGTCTCTGCATTCGTATAGATCCAAAGGACCAAAATCCTACCTTACACTGTCAGAAAATAAAAGTCCTCTAGATTTCCGCAAATAGGGATGATTTTGAGGCTAATGCCACAGCATACTTGAAAGACTCGTGTATTACCACGAGCGGTGCATAAACCAGTAGGGTTTAGCGACTTAGATCAAGCTCAACCTATGCAAGGGGGCCAAACTGTGATCTGCTTACTTGACAAAAGATGAAACCCTCTGCTCTCGTCTCAGAGTGAGTAAGTTCCTATTTTCTAAGTGACTCCGGTTGGATTGGTTTGTCTGTTCTTTTTGTTTGGATTGGAAAAGTTCCTGGCCCCATCTAAATTTGTCTTCAATGGTCGATTTATACGACTTCTGGCTTCCTTTCTGATTCTCTGCAATTCTGGCTTCCGCAAGGGAACCGGCAATCTCCAAGACGTTCTCAAAACATCTGGTGAAAATAGTAATCAGGGGCTAAGCATGTTCCGAGTTTATTAGCTCCTCTATTGTTTCCCTAAAGTGTACCCACTTTGGAAGGCTAGGTGAATAGCAGAACTCTCCTGAAGAAATAGACTTGAAGCCTTGCAACCGAACAGAGTTCATGATATCGTGTGCACCCAGTCTGGTATGATTTTTTTTTTTGTATTGACTAAATGGGGCCATGATTTACCGTCCAGGGGCGAACTTACTTACATATATCAAAAGAGAAACATAAATTGGAACCGTTGTCCTCAAGGGACTAGTCAACTACGGGAGGAGTACCTTCTGCGGACCTGGTTCTTTTTCATATTTTTCGTAGACGCCTATAGAGACCTTCTGTTAGTTTTAGAATATCCTAATACCACGCGATCGCAGTCTTATTTCTCTTCCTCTTCTACGGATCAGAAACCTTACTGAGTACACTGCTTCTGGAGGTCGCTAACATTTTAGGACCTACAAGGCAAACCTACATATATGCTTACCTATGATGCTAGAGAATAGGCGTCTCGGGTGAAACGTTTCCGCGACTTCGATTTTTCGAGCTGGTTGAACCCTCCATAATTCTTGACGTAAAATTCAGCTCTGATTACACCTATGCAAGATTTTTAGCTACAATCTCGTAGATTTAAAGAAGCTTCTCGCTAGTATTTCCTACAGTCGGTAGCTTTGAATAGCATACGCCTGTAGACAAAGTCAAAAGCAGCACTTATTACAGTGTAGCTCAAGCCCTTTTTTCAAACTAAGAGATGGAGAGGCAAAACCAAAAATGTGTTCCGTCCAGAAGATTCGACATTCCTGACTCAAAGTTCATTGGAGTCACTGGTCTCAGACTGTCTCAGTTCAAGGCTGTTTTAAAGCGAAAAAGAGACCATGTGTATAAATTCCAACCTCTTGGATCTTTTCTAAGAACTGTCTTACAACCGCACTAGCAACAATACATCATTTCAAACATTCGTTAAGCCCGCACCCATCTGACCAAATGCTCGAAGTGATGTATGTTCAATGGACTTGCTTGCTTCCAGATTGTAGAAGAAAGAAGATTATCCCCACGATAGTCATCATAAATCGAATCTGCATAGTCACATTGTGTCATCAAGTACTGAACACACGGAAGCGTCAACAATTTTGCCCACGTCATCTGTCCCATCGTCAACCCACCGCGCTGGGAGGTCATTTTCTCATTTTCTTTATAGCATTCTGCTGTTCTTTTTTTGCTATTTTTTTGCGCCCAAAGTATGGCCTCTCGAATCGAATAGAATTTCCTTCAATTATTTATTTTATTACACACGAGGTAGGTACGAGTACATTCCGTTTGCAATTTTCCCGGACTGGCTTGTTTTGCTGCCGAACCTCAAGGGGCTTCTTTGACGTTCCTCCTCCATTAGCACGACAATCTATTGCATGCACACTCGCATTCGCATATGCCAAAGGAGAACTAGTTCATGTTATTTTATCTACTTCTACTACGCGAACATTAAAGGCACACTTCGCTCGATAAGTTCATTTTGTGAGTGCTGTTGCAGCTCGGTTTGCTTCGCATGCACTTTTGCTGCCTTTGCTGGACGGTCTTCGTCGCTGACGTCCACAGTACTGGGAGCGTTTCATTACATGTTGATGTTACCAACAACGTCAACGTCAACGACAGCGACAACGACACTAGGGACGAACGCGAAACATGGAAACTGGCATTCGACAATTGGATTAAAATAGTTTCGAGTGGTTTCCTTTTCGCTTCTCGCATTGTTTACTAGTTTTCCTCTCCTTTTCCACTGCTGGTGTGCCAGTGTGTGTCTGTGTTGGCAGAATAACTAAATTTAATATATGCCGCCGCCATATATTGGCTTCCCACCTACCATTTCCGTTAAAACGACGACAACGACTGACCATGTCTGGGAGCAGGTCTTACTTGCAATTGACCTGTAGTTGGTGTGGTAGCTGGTGGCTGGTGGCTACCAGTGGGGTGGTGTCTCTTGCAAATATTCCATTACTTTGGACGAGAAGAAGTAAAAGAGGAGCAGAAGGTGCTCAGGTGACAACATTTTAACAAAAAACAAAAAAAAAAAAAGGAAAAGAAAGTAACGTCCTGCAGTTCGGATTGCCTTGTTGCAACAATTGGACAGCATGTCCACAAAAGCCAACACCAAGTTTTTTACACAATTGAAATAAAAGTAAACCCATCCAAGCTACCCTAAGACATTTCTAGGACTTCGCTAGTGTTACTGTTGCCGATATTATGCATTGTACTGCGGACAATAGAGTGCAAAATGTTGCACCACTCTTGTCATAAGCGATGACGAATGTAATTAATCGATACGAGGTTTTGGATAATTTTTTCTTGTATTTGCGTGGATTAACATCTTTTGAATTGCGGGCTAGAGTTTATGATTGTTGGAGATACTCGTGAGCAGATAGGTTGGCTGTTAATCTGCGAATAATGACACTCTACAGCTCGTGGCAGCGGTGGTTAACTAAGTCATAAAAATGCCATTAATGTTGGCACATCTCTATCGTAAGTGAGTCAAGTTGATCGTCAGAAGACACTCCTTCGCCAGTACTGGACCATTAATTTTATTCTGTCGATTGTGCAGACCGGAATGTCTTCATTCATTCATGATTCAAAGCTGCGAAACTATACACGCTTTAGGGATTGCAGTGTGAGTTAGCTTAGGTTGATATGGCTGCGAATGCAGTAAGGGAAAGGAGCATTCATTCTGTTGATGGTTTTAATATTCACCTAGGCGAGCTACATAGTTGTCAAAAAGGCAGTGAATTCCGAGATTGAGAAGAAATGACTCTTCTTGAGAACGTGTCCTTTTGATGTGGAATATTTGTCAAGAGATCCAGTCCAAGCTACAAGCTAATTCTCGGGAAGTGGAGCATGTTTCTGTCAAAATTGCCATCCACTTTGGCAAAACATGTAACTGCAGGATTCTCCGATACTAGATTACAGCGTGCCCTTTACACGTACACTAAGGAATGGGCGATATAGTCGCCGCTTCACGAAGTTGTTTGAGCAATCAAAGTGATCATTCACTACGAACAATACACCCTAGCTACCTTCTTAGACGTTGAAGGTGCTTTCGATAACGACAGCACCGAATCCATTCTTGAAACCTGATCAAACTCGCTGTGAAAGAGCTTACTGGGAACTGGGAGTGACTAGGAATAATTCAACTGACCCTGGATAACAGCAGTTTCACCATAGGTATCTGTCGTAGGAGAAACTCCTCTGTGGGGTAACATCTTCTCTTCTTGGGCTTATGGCAGTCAACAAATATCTGTCCAGACTCGACAGAGATGGAGTCAAGGTGGTCGCATATGCAGATGATGTCGTTATACTGGTATCAGTGATGTTTCCTTCAGTAATCAGTGGGTTTATGGAAGGTTCTTTGGACAAGATTAGCAAATGGACCATTGTATGTGGTCTCAGGGTCAACTCAAGCCCAATAGCGACCAATTATTCTCGCTTTCCTGGTCGTAAAGAAATCCTGCGTAACCTTCTACGCTTGCAGTAAAGCAAGAATAAGATGGGTCGTGGTGCTGCGTCCTATTCTGTGCTACAGTTTGCTAGTCTCCATGCGACCTCCATATTCTGTTCTTATCATCATATAGTGCGTTCAGGTTAAGCTTAACAGGATGCTGGTGTACCAAATCTTCTGTTTACTCGATTACTGGTACCAACCGACTATACAAGAGTGACCCTTACAAAGGACATCATGGTTAGATTCCCAACTAAGGCCGAGAAGGTAACAGGCAGTGTGACAATAGGCTTCAAAACAATTATTTACATCGACGTAACGATTTTCTCTGATTCTTTTAACATTTCCAAGTCTTACCGGCTTCCAGCCGCATGCAGCGTCCTAGAGGTAGAGCAGGTATGGGAAGCCTGCTGTTATAAGTACAGACCACACCCAGTAGCACTAGCAGTTAAGACCCAAATACTACTGGAACAGAACACAAGAGCTATAGAATAGAAACCGGACTGGATATTGCCTGTATCAGGCCTATTACTGCTGGCTTGTATTACTTGTAAGTCTTACAACTTTTTCTGACCCATTACTTGGTAAAGATGTTCGTTAAAGTATGGTTGACTCATAAAATCCTTAAGACTAAGCGGAGGAACCTCGTGATAGTCTTGGCCACTTCTAGCGTACTGCATCCATACAACAAGGGATCAACGAAAAAGTCTTAGCTTACATTCTAAACGCAGAATTTATTTTTTAGTGTTTGCTTCCAAAATCGGCTTAAGATAGGGTCTGTCTTTTGATCTGTAAGGGACGAGGTATGTGTATTATTCTGTGGTGAAGTAACCATGCATCGCCAGTGTAAGAGTACATCGAATTCCTCCAATTCTTTATCGAATTCACCAATCCTTTACAAGCCATGTCTAGTTTTGAAGTCATCAGCCAGAGGAAATCTAGGCAAAGAGAGGCTTCAAAGAGAAACTCACAAGCCAGAACCAGAGACATACACCCCAACAGAGCTGTCATCTGTACAACGTGTATGGATACAGATACTTCCTCAAACAAGGGCAAAAACAAGTCCTTCCTCTGAACAAAAAAGGCACCAAATCCGGACAAAACATCCGGGGGAAGCTATACGGTCGAGAAGCAAACAAGCGAGCGAGTTCACAGGTTGGATTGCTTCAAGCATAAGGTACCCTTAGCAGCTGTTTCCTTGACCAGAGATGGCAAAGCCTGCGGTTCACGTGTATCTTCAAGCGCCGGTATTCCCAATACATGCCAATCTTTGTATCCTGGTCAGTGCCCTGAGGTACGTGATCTTATCTGTTGCGGGCCACCAGAGAACCATCCCTTGAATAAATTGAGTATGATGTCTGGGCACATCCAGTTGATGATGGTGGTCTTAAGTCTTCTTTTTGCCAAAGATTTTGCTGCCTGTATAGAAGGTTATGGATGTTTGCTTTATCCTTTCTGTCGTGTTTTCTTTCCAAATCAGCTTACAGTTAAGTATACAGCCCAAGTATCTCGCTCTAACTAAGATCCGGAGGGGTGTGCCGTTGAGTCGCAGGGGTCCTATTCGTGGGATTGTTCTGTTTTTAGTGAAGGGGACCACCTTTAACTTTAGGGAGTTAACCTTTAGAGTGATCAGGAATTCTATGGTCCTCGAGGAATTCTGTGTTTCGAATCTAAACTCTAGTGTTCGACTTGAGTTTTGAATGCCTATTTGCCCACTGCAGTTGCAAACATCTCTAGAAACCGCTCCACTTCAGACAAATTTGTTTTCCTAATTAACCTGATGACGTCTTTGTTCCGACATCCGTATCGGTATTCTTGTTATTTTCAATTTTGATTATAATTCTAATACTTGTTCTGTTGTCACATATAATTTGCTCGTAAAAAGCGTTAATTTAAGACACTATCCATCTGTTAACCGACATCGTCGTCGTGGTACCTGCTTAATAATCAAAGCTAATGAGCAGTCGGTAATACCTAATCAACACTTTCTGGATCATTACGGACGGCCAGTCGCTCAATTTGTTATAATTAGCAATAAATACAAGCCAAGCAATGACACAACACAAAACACAAACCACACGTCACCGAGCTTTACCCAAACACCGACTATTTCCCAAGCAAACTTTGGAACTAATTAGACTCACCAATCAAAGGTAACGTAACTGCGGACAATTAGTCTCCAGATTATCCTGGACCGAACCCAGTCCACAAAATGAAACTCAAAAGGGGGAATGCGAGAAAGAACAACACTCGCACAGGCATTTTTTTATATTTTATTTATTTTTTTTTTTATTGATGACAATGTCCGATTGAAAAGTCACCAACGCACGCGCAACCCGATAGAAAACCGTATCGAATAGTTTCTCTCCATCGTTCTTCCTGACTCAGCCGCCAAGCCGTGTGTCTGGAATTTAATCTCCGCACAAAGCCGGAAGTATTGAATGCGTACATACAGCGATTCGATTGGGAACCGTGAACCCAGCCAGACATTGCACTCCCAAAACTCGAATCGGGAATAGTAAAAAAAATAAAGAAAAGGAAAAACCCAACTGAAAAGAGAACAATATGACAACGGCGACACATAAAAAAGGAACAGAAATGAAATTTATCGAAAACATATAAATTATCATTTTTTTATTTAATAGGATCACGTTTAATTGTGTCAAATGGCTTCCGGAATTTCACCCTCGGGGGAGACCCTTGCTGCAGTCATATGTGCCATCATGACATACGGAAACGTGTACTTTAGTACTCCGTTCATTGCGTTGACAAAGCGAACAATGGCGGCAAAGGACATTCCTGTCGATTAGCGAAAATTGAAGAGCGCTATTAGTCGGCTGGAAATTGAATGGCCACACGTACCTGTGGGATAAGGACTAAATATCACTGTCAGTTTGCACATCCTTAATAATAATAATTATTCGAGGCGGGTGGCTGAATAAAGGATGGCATTCGACCCTCGTTCCGCGTGCTCGTGTCCTAATTTAACGGTTTTGGGGTGGCAGGGAAACCCACAAAAAAACATACAGTGAACGTGTGTTTGAGATAAATCTTGAGAACAGGAAATAGAATTAATGAACTCATCAATTTTAAATGTTTTTCCTCCTCATCCGACATGTTAGTGACACACCGACTCTTCTAGAAGCTACCGCAGAGCTGCACGGAATGCGATTCCAATTGGTCCACTCATCCATTGTTAAGTGGCCGAGGAGATGCGGTTTCGAACAGACTCTGTGAAATCTATCAAAACCGTCCGTTGGACATGGATGAAGCGAATGTCGCTAGGCCGACCATTTTACAAAAAAGTACAAATATTTGGCGCAATAGGTCGATGGAACCGAGGGCCTAGCTTCTCACAACCATTCGTGTTGTGTATACTATACTCATTCTTCACACGAATGGAAGGGGCCTACTGTTTAATGCCGGGTCCGAAGGGCAATTTGTTATTTGAGAAACAGTTGTACTCTCGTATGTTTGTCAGGCGCTCGCGAGAGGTGGGGCCATGAAAAACTTTTAGGTGTTCCGACTGCGATTCGAACCTCGAACCCCTTGCTCCATAGTCCAACGCACTAACCACTGAGCCACGGCGCCCAGTCTCTTTACGACTTAAGTCTCGAATAATATGTGCTCGATACCTAGGGCTTTTCATTGAACCCCAGCTTCCTGAGTAAAGGGCCAGCTTTTCTTTGTTAGCGACTAGGTTATAAAGTCTTTTTCTCTTGTCAACGGAGTTAATAAGGCCACATTTATTCGGCTTGGATAAAGCTAAAACTAAGTTAATCAAGACTTAAAAGCTAAGATTTATTCGGGGAAAGAAGAATGGTAAAAATAAAGAAGCTTACAGGACAGGACACTGCGGTCGCAGTTGAAAAGTGTAAGGTTTGCGTGAGAGGTCTTTGGAGCTATAACAGGTGGAAAGAGTAAGTGATGTGAGCAGACGTGAGGTCATTTGAGGATTGGGTTAGGTGGTTGTCCCCGCTCAGCAGGGACCCCCCTTAGACCAGAGGAAGGTTCATTGTGATACCATTGTGGGAAAGACCAGCATCAGAGACCTACATGGAGGCCCTCTTCTTGGCATCAAGAGGTAGGGTGATCGGTTTCCCTATAAAGCATCCCGGAGATGGATGTTTCGCCGTCTAATCATTAAATCAGTTTGACCCGGTGATGCAGCTCTTTATTCTGCTTTAGTCTACTCTAGCTAGATCGTTGAGATCTATGAAGATGTACTCGCTTAGGAATCGAGCAGGTAGGGCAGGACAGGTGCACAGGAGATATGCCATGGTTTTCTTCTCTTCCTCGTCCCCATAGCTTCTACAGAAATCGTTGAAGAGGGCACCGTATCTGCTAATATGACTGCCTACCATATAGTGCCCCGTATTCTAAGGGTTGTCCTATTAACAGAGGTAAGTCTACTAGTTCTCGTGAAATTCAGCTCTGGCCAAATTTATTTGGCAGAGAGCCAAGTACTGATATTGTTCCAACAACTGTTTGCCATTCTGATAGCTGTAGTATATGGTTGGAACTTTATCGATTTAATAGGTGCTGACGGCTTCTCCCTATGCTCAGGGAGGTTAGTGTTGGAGAAAATCAAGTTGTAAGGAGACACCCAATCGACGGAACCTAAGAAGAGCCGATGTTACGTCTCTGATTAGAAGCTTGAGAGGCGAACAAAGACAGTGTAGGTGGTTCTAGTTACGTTAAGGCTAGAATGATGTGTAAGATTAACTACGGAAAAGGTAAATTTAGGAAGGCGACTGGTCCGACTTACTGGATGTAGCAATAGACTGACATTTCACGATGTTGAGTTCTTGAAATTTTGAACTTTTGAGCCACCAGATCGGAATATTTTCGAGGTCTTGTTGCAGGAAACTACAGTCTTGTGATGAAGAAATGGATTGGAAAAATGTTGGTGTTCGCAGCTTGAAGAGATTTAAGTTAAGACCAGCTGAACAGGTTAAGAATTCATCATTAGGTTTTGGTAACTAACTTTCGATAAAAAATGAGTTTTGAAAGAGAAATGGGTTAGCGGAGAAGGGACCAAGATAAATAAAATCCTTGTTTGCTCTCAGTCTTCATGAACCAAATGCTGCTGATGAGCAAGACCTCAGTTTTTTTTAAGCACGTCTCAGGAGGGGTTGTAGTAGGTTGTAGGTTGTTTCTTCCGGCAATAGCCAAGATAATAGTAACTCTTAAGATGTAACTCTCAACGTCGATCATAGAAATAATAGAGCAGTTCTTCAAGAACAGATCTCCGCTGGATCTACTGTATATCGTAGTAGTATCGAAATGGCTTAGGTAAGAGAAGCATCCCAGAAAACACATAGCCATCAAGGTTACATACAAGATAAGTGCCAAGTCTTACACAATGGCAAGGTGTAGGAAGATGTTGGTAAGAATACACTTACACAGGCAGCCAAATTTGCAAGACAGGTGAGAAGGAATTGAGCTCTTTGTGAATTAGTCGAAGGCACCTGCAGTACTCTGGACAAGATAGCTCTCTATGCACCTTGTGGATCTAGTATTTAATCTATGATTCAAGTTGTAGTCTCGTAACTGTCTCGAATTATTCTTATTCAACTCAACTAGCGAAAATAATCAATTCTTGTTCCATGGGCTTTCCCAAGCGAAAGATATTTTCATACAAAGACTTATCATTAGTGGACCAAGTACAGAACTTTTGGGAACATACTATCGAACCATAAGACCTCCACAACATCTAAAGGCGGAACGCCTTTACTTGTCAACATTGCACAATGGCTTCTGTTCTCATATATACAACATGTACATGCATTACGGTAAGCCATAGAAAGGGCTTACAAGGTTCTAACTTACGTACCAACCTAGTTAAGTTTTTCAGCAATGTCTAGTGATACCGTGATCTGCGGGTAGGACTAATGAACAGGAGCCACTACTGAAATTGTCATCACTTTCCACCTCCCGCGAACTTCTGACAAACATCCGAGAGTACAATTTCCATGCAAATCTGCTCCAACTGTAATTTCCGTCATCCGTCATCCCTCACCTCAATCAAAAAATATTGATTTGTCCTTCCTACTTCCTTATTTCAACCCATTTCCATGCATATTACCACAACACACCCTATTAGCAGAAAATATGAAAACACAGAGAAGAAAAAAAAGCCACACAAACCATCCACCGATAGATGCTACTGTGCCATGCTATTGGAATCATATTTCATAGTTCAAATCCGCAATGAATTAGAAATCTGTTAAGTCACGTGTTTCGGTAGACAGATTAAAAGAGACCAACACACAAAAAGAAGAAGTGGCTTCCTCATCCCGCCGTGCGTCGTCGTTCCTTTCCTCCTCCTGTTTCCATTCTAATTCCTAATGATTGGGTGTAACTTTATAAGGTGCACGCGCCCATAGATTACCTCCTAAATGAGGTCCTTTTGATGTGGGAAAAAACTGAGTAAATTGAATTGTTCGATGCAGAAGGAGAGTATCCGACTACACGAGAACGAGTAGTGTTTGGCAAAGATAACGTCGTCGGAGGCCTGGTGGCTCGCTAATTTCAGTCTTCCTTTGCCAGCAAATAGAGGAGAACAAAACGAAAAACAGGAAAAAAACTTTCGCAGAACGTATCTCTGCGGAACATCGTCGGCCACCACGCATACAAAAACTCTCACACACACACACACCCAGCGTAACCGCAGCCAGAACGAACGTTAATCTTCAGATTGAATCCGATAGGCAGCGCATACGACCGCTTGTATGTTAGTCGGGAGTCTTCCCTGATTCCCCTTACTGGCGATGATTGGGCAGATTTGGAGATACCATCGAATTCCAGCGAGTGTGCCACATGCGACGAGTGTTGGTGTGTCGGTCTAATGGAGATATTTGCTTGATTTTCAGTATTTACTTCCGATAATCCTTTTTCAATTGTTTTCTTCGTTTTCATTTTCCCTAGAAAAGGACAATCCAAGTGGTTGTAAAGCGTTTTACAGGGTTCAGTGTGAGTGGCAGTAGCAGCAACCGGTTAATAGTTCAATCTCGAGAGGATAATTAGGATAATCGAATATGGGCGCTCTTGGAGTTAGTGGATCGGATGAACACTTTTGACTCGGGTAATGAATAATAAGGATTGAGAAGGATTTTTTTTTTTTTCCTTAAATCGATTAGTTGGTGGGAATTAGGTGGCAGACAAGAAGGGGTGTTGTCCTCATTTACTTACTACCTACGTTCACTAGAAATTGAAATAAAAAAGCAAGTATCCTTGCGATGCGGTGTGAAGTCAACGGTGGAAATATCGGAGTATCATATGTCTTACAAGCACCCTTCCTATTCCTCATACTTGCATAGAACTACGTATCTACGTATCCGAGAGAGCAGCGTATTTATACAGTTCTTTGGAAACAAAATGAACTTCGTTCGGAAAATGTAACAAACACCTCGCGAACGATTGAGAGAAGATGGAAGACAATCTATCTGTGGAACCCTGTGGACAACCCTGTGGACAACCCTGTGGAAGGCCACAGCTACCCACTTCCTTCGCCGATCTCTCAAAGTTCATCTTCATCTACATTCTTGACTAATTTTTTGTGTTTTATTTTTAAATGCAACTTTGGAGTGTCCTCCTTCGAGGCTGAAGAAGGAAGGAGGAAAGATCCTGGGTAAAAAAAAGATCCACGCAGTTTTCCAGCTCAAGGTTTTTAAAGATTCCCGCGAAATTACCAAAAAATTCGGATGATTTTTAGAAGAGGCAAGCAGCTTACTTTCAAGCTGGAACGCAGGTTTTTCAACAAGAAGGAAACCTAGTCAGGGAAAAGCAGGAATAGTAGATGTATTTGAGGAGCAGGTAGACAGGGTGATAGGGCAACTAGAGAGCCCGCATCCAGTCAATGAAGAACCCTCCCCTGCCAGTTTTGAAGAGGTTGCCTTGACTGTCAAGAAGCTGAAGAACAACAAATGGCCTATCAAGCATGACGGTGATGTTTTGGTAGGGTGCATGTATCAGATCATCAAGTACAGATGGGTGAAGCAATGCCCGATACATGGACTCTTAACTCTAAATGCCCCATCTTCGACAAAGGCGGTCATGTCTGGTGCTGTAAGTACTATTAAGGCAAATCCCAGCTTAATGTTGTAGAATCTAATCGGCAGATCAACCTAGATGTCTAGGCATTTCCTATGTCTGGCCTTTGCGGTCTTTAAGAAACATTGTCGTGACGTCTCATATATGGACAACCCTTGTTAGAACGAATATAGGATTTACAGATGATAGTCTACAGTACTGAGGAAATGTCGCCCACTTATCCTATCCCCACTTATCATTGTCAGTTTAGCGAAGCTAGTTTCTAGATAGAAGACTGTTTTTGAACTCCATTGCAAGATTAAATAATATAAGTGAAGGTATCGTAGTATCTAAAGGAAATTCAAGGGAGAGAGAGGAGGTCGTTAGTAAACATTAGAAGCAGAGTTGGAGAGAAGGCTAAGCCCTGAGGCACACCAAAGCTCGTCACGACCCCACCTTTAAATAGTAAGTTCCTTAAAAAACACGAATGGTTCTGAGGTATCACACGGACCTTTCATGCTTGACTGGTTACTTAAAAAACTCTCAGTCCGTAACTTAAGCTTAAACTTTGCTTAAGACGCTACTGCTTCACACTTTATCGAATGTTTTGGAGATATTAAGGGCGACTACTTGCTTGGATTTACGGGTTGTTTGTTTGAAGGGATGTTATATCGCTGGATGTACGCACATGTTCACTTATTTTGAAAGAAGCCTTTGTGGTACAACAGGTGAAAAAGGCTACGTAGAGGTTAAGCTAGGGTAGAACAACACCTCTTCAAAACAAGAGAAGCAATACCATCTGGACCTGAAGAATTTGGCTTTCCCAGAGAAACGGACACATTGATTGGATACTTGTCAGGAGGAGAGGTAAGAACTGACATAGATCGGGTTGGGTTGGGAATGTGCGAGGTTGCTCAGTTTGAGTAAGCTGGCTCAACTCAACTTAGAAAAGACAAATATACAAAAATTGATGATAACAAGTTATATTCTTCACACAAATAGAAGGAGTCCGCTGTATCGGTAAAGCAATGCTTGTTTCATAACCTTTTTGATGACAGTTGTACTCTCGGATGTTTATCACACGTTCACGATTGGCGGGACCGTGAAAGAACTCTGCGAATCGAACCTCATGCCAGTGGGCTTATTCTATATTTGACTAGAGTGTCGTTACATCGAAAAAGGAGTTGAAAGTCCTTCTCTTTTGCTGGCTTCTAAATTACAGTTTAGATTCTTAGATGAACATCTACTACATACGTTTCCGCATCCACAAACAAAGGTATAAGCCCTTCTTCCAGATTTTGATTCATTCTCCTCGCGGCTTTTTGTACAATACTTGCTCTGAAATCGTTCAGACTCGCACAGAGATGTTTCCTTGTAACATCTGTCCTACTGTTTATGTTGTTAAACGTCAAAACTGACAGTTATGCAAATAAAACCCACATCAATAATTAATCTTTCTTTTTTATAAAGCATTGACCAGAAGAAAGAGAAAATCTTTTTAAGAAAGAACGAAAGAAATCGTTGATTCCGAGAAATAAAAATTCCCACACTCTCTTCCCCCAAACTAAGAAACGATCGGTGGATTCACCTTGAAGGCAAGTCGGCCGGCATGAAAACCAGGAAGTTCCCAATGGAACTGACATGCTCATTCATTAGAAGATAGTACCTGCTAGGCCCAGCCATTGTATTGACACCCTAGCTGAACCTGCCTAGCTGGTGTTTACACCAGCAACGATAACAAAACATTGAAACATTAACAATGCTACAATGAGTTATTTTCGTCCTTTTGTCCGGGGAGACAGTTTTCAACTTTCCGTTCGGTTCCATTCGGTTACTTCCTTCAAGTGTGGAAGCCGTTTGCAGGAGGTTCATAAAGATCTGTTAACTAGTCCATAATGGTGATGATAATGAAGGGAGATAATTGGTTTTTACTTCCTGACAGCTTGTATCGTTTTGTCGTGATTTACGAAATTCGTTCCGAGAGTAGGTATGCGATTTGACAAACCGGATTCATCTTTGCCGAAACTGTAGCAGAACTAATTTGCGTGGTGGTTGTGTGCGGTTTGATGGATGAATTGCTTTGTGTGTGTTATCTAACTCGTTAGCATTAGTTACAAGTTAGTTCCAGAGTTTCAGAGTGGATACTCTATTCCAATGTCCAAGCCTGGCTCATGAAACAGAAACAAGTACCTACTTAGGAATTATTTTAGTCAAAAAAATAAGACACCTGAAGGTATTATCCCAATCCTCTACAATAAGTATTCTATGATAGTAATACCAACCATGTGGCTTGAATTATCGACAGCTCAGACCTGCAGAGCTGCAGAGTCTCCACAACCTCTGTGGAAAAGTGTACTGAACTTATAGGTCTGTAATACCAAAGATGGTACGGAATACATCCCCGAGCTGTTCATTAGAATTCTAGCAATTTTGTAACTCTTGTGTTCTTATCCCAGATACCGATTGTACCTAGTGGTTTCCCCATTCGTACGAGGCCTTACAGTATGTCGGATCCCAACGGATCATGAACAGAGTCAGACGAGGCATCGCTTAACTTGCTCATGGACACCAATTTCTCTGGCTGCACGCCTATCCCTAACGACGACCCTGCTCGGGTACTGACTTCACGCCCACCAACACCCCCTGAAGTCATCAGCGATGACAAACTAAAGTGGGCAGTGTCCAGTTTCGATCCTTTTAAATCCCCGGGGCCCAATGGCATTTTTCCGGCATAAATTCAGGCGGCGCTCACTGTTATACGACACCACCTGGCATGTATTCTAAAGGGTTGCCTGGAGCTAGGAACGATACCATCTGCCTTTACCGAAGTAAAAGTGATCTTTATACCCAAGGCTATACTGAATACTGGATCTCCACATTAAGGGAGCCATTGATCGCACTATGCTTTCCACGTCACAGTACGCCAACAGTAGTCCAACAGTATGTCAAGTCGAAGATATCCAAGCCGATCTCCATTTTCTGGCAGTCCAAAAGTGCTTCTAGCAGGACATAGGGCTTATCACCGAAAGAGATCCTCTGGACTTATTTTTATAATTAGATCTGTCTCCACTCAGTTGCAGGGGAGCTTTCCCAGTAAGCCTGGCTTGATACTTTCATCATAAGCTGTACTGTCAAAGCAACCTACTTTGCTTTCATCTGCACTGGAGTTTTGATGACCTTGCTCGGCGCTTATCCTACGATTCTGGTTCCATGGATATGCCGTCTGAAACAATGACACTGGAACTCTGGCTGCTGTGCAAATAAATTCGACGAAGGCAGACTAAATGAATGCTCGCAAACGTTTGTAAGAAACAAGCGGGATTCTTACTGTCGCTCAGCAAAGAAGACTGTTGACTTATTGGCCAAGCGTCTTAGCCTGCTAGGCTTAAGAGACACCACTGTCTAGGACGCCAGTGGAAAGGGCGGCGATACTTTGGATTGTTTCATTTGTGATTGGCTTGCTTTTGCACGGATCAAGTGGCAGATCTTCGGTGCTGATGTATAAACTCCTATATCGCTGAAGTTCGTCTCGGTTTCTAGAAGCGAACTTATTGCGTCTGAAGTGACAGTACGTTGAGGTCATCGGTACAAAATTGAACATCGAACAACGGTTCTAAGGTCATAAATGATGAGTATCATGTTGGTCAACCGAAATCCGTGATTCCATCAAAACTATGAGTGAATTCTTCAAAAAAAATTCATTGAATTGGAGCTATGCATCTCAAAACATTATTTTATCGAATTTTGACCAACAATTTGGGCTACGAAAAGTGTGGGCACTATACGTTCCAAAGTAAACGAGACTTTTCAAAAATAGGTATTTCTAGTGAGACCATCTTTTGACAGAAAATTTCATTTTAGCTATCAGCCGTAACCAACATTTGCCGGATTTGGCACCGTGTGACCTTTCCTTTTCGGAAAAATACATTCGTCTTTCAAGGGATCGCGTTCTGTAGATATGGAACCTATCTAAAAGACTTGTATCGACATCCTTAAGGACATTCCGGCCGACGTCATTGGACATGCCGTACAAATCGCTGTATTGGTCGGAAGTTAACTATTTTCAACAAAATGAATCATTTTTACTAATTTTCAAAAAATCCTCTTTGCTTTCGAACGAATCATGTACAAACTCTGATGTTTCAAGACTACCAGCAGAGTGCTACCACAGTGCACTAAGGCTGTAAGTCAAGGAAATTGACTGCATTTTGACAAAATGCTCCACAAACTTTTTCCCAAAGTTGGAAATTCCCTGTGTAATAAGCCAACCGTGTTAGCTCTCGCAGAAGGAACCATCTTCCCTAGTGCTGCTGACCAGTATTGCATTACCATTTCCCTAAAACTTCCTGCATCGTCAGTGTGTTGAACGAAATTCCATTCACCGTCAAAACTATCATCACAACAAAAGGAATATTACATGACCGCATTAATGAATTCTGCAGATCCACTGGGAATCCTTTCCTACCCATCTTCGAGTCCATCATCATCATCATCATCATCATCGACCGTATGCCATGGAAATTCAATACTTCCCGAAAACCAAGCCATAGAATCACTAATAGATTTGTAATTACCTTGCACGCTCGACCGAGTTTCCAACCATCAGCACCACCCCGTGGCGAACTAAATGAAACACCAACTGTCTGTCTGGCTGTCAGGTGGTTCCTCCGGAGCTTTTCCATGTAGAATCAGCCAACTGAATTGGTTACAAATTTATTAAGCATCTTTCTGCATGTCATTGAACCACTGCTGCTGGTAGGTATGGTGCCCATCAACCGAACTTTTCATTCACTTTTCTTGGAATCGAACAGGAGGACGGAGGACTTACGTCAGGAAATAATAAAAAGGAGAAAAACTTTATCACCGTCACCGCAACAGAAGCATAAGTGCCGTGGCGTTCGGTACCGTGGCGCACTGTTTCGCAGAGAAGCAAATCCCATGAGAGATTATTTTGCGCCTCATTGGACGAGGGTGGAAAATTCGATTCGCCTTCATTGATTTAGTCGTTGTCGTCGTCGTCGTCGTCGTCGTCGTCCTCGGTGGCTCACATCAAAACGCTGGGCCGCGTAGCACAAGCACAGGCACAAGCACAGTGGTAAGCACTTATCCTCTGGGAAATCCAACCCGAATCGAAAGTTGGTGGTTTTGAGGCTGGAAAGCCACCACCACCACCACCGGGGCTGCCTGCCGCTCAAGGGGGCTGCGAAATTAAATCTCAATGAAATGTAATTTATTTGTGTTGACATGTGTTACAAATTTTGTTCTCCTTTCTTTGAGTTTTATTTGACTGATATCTGGGCGTGTTTACACCCGCTTTTAACTCCGGATGATGATTACTGCGATTCAATGATGACCCTGCTAATGGGTATCAGATTTAACGTGATTATGCGTTACATTGCATTTTCACTTAGTAGACTCGACTAAGATGTGTGCTGGAGGATGCTGGGGTTCGACTTTGGGTTTGGGATGATTGGAATCGCTTCTCGGCGGGGATGGTGAGCAGTGCAAGTCAAGGGGTTAAGTCCTGTTTGTGCTGCTGACCACATTTCGGATGTTTGTTGTTTATAATTGAAACTATTATGCATAGGTAAACTGTAATTCAGTAATAGCAGAGCACTTTCAATTAAGGAGACTTGATTGGAAATGCAACGGTAATGTGGATTGCTTATTGGACCTTGTAAAGGTTTTTGAAGCAAGGCCTACTTCGTAAGCCTGACCGACCTTTCAATCTGTCGAAAATGTTGATTTGTTGGTATTTTTAGAGGAATGGCAGGTGCGGATCAAGCTGATTGGTTTGTAAGCATCCATCAGGCACGTTGAGAAAATTGAGGTATTGTAGTGTTTTTTTGACATTTTCGCTGCTATTCACGAGAGGAAGGACAAGTGTTTGAAAATCCTTGTTCATGTTTGCGCAGGATTGTAAGTAAAATATTCTTTATTAGACGTATCACATAGTTTTTCTTCAATTATGCTGGCAACACAGTCGCAGTCAATAGAGATCATCATGCTGAAGGTGATGACCGGGAGCATATGTGGTTTCAACAACCTGACGCCACATGCTACACATTTGCCGCTCGTGTGCCTTGACCTGCTGGTAATTGGGCAAATTGAATACGGATTCGAAAATATTCTCGGCAGTTCGGAGAAAGCTAGATGGAGTTGAAACAAATCGAATAGAACCGAACACTATAGTGAGTAGGCGTGGCTGTACGTATAAGTTCATAAGGAAGTTGGCCGCTGATCGCTTCGTGGCATTGACTTAAAACTCACAGAATGCTTAGTGTCAAGCACTCATCATTACAATACAGACTCTCATCGGATGTGACATTCAATAGCACGGACCTTTCGACAAGGCTTCTAAATTCTGCGAAACGAAGGATCTAGAGGATGAACTACTTAGTTCGTAGATTGGTGATAAATGTAGATGATCTCGGATATGATGCAGTGGGCTATAACCCATCCTTTCAAGCTTAAATATTATGAAAATATGTAAGCATTGGGTCAACAACATAACACTTTTAATCAACAACTGGTCCGACATTTGAAATTTCGACTGCCTAGACTCCACCTTCGAATCCAGTAGGTGTGAATATGAAAGCAAAATCTTTGTAAAAACTTTATGCCATGGAGGTATCCACGCTAGAAAATATAGAAGATTCTCATCCGCTTCCAATGAATCCAATGAAACCTGCACCAACCAGTCCATGTTTGTGGATTTGAAGGTTTTTCGTGACCGGCTTCGGGTGACCCTCTAAGCCGCCATTTGATAAAGAGCTGATTGGCCCCTTCAGCACATTTTTAGATCGGGTAAGTCCACAACCAACCAACTCTTAACACTCAGGCAGACCTTGAAAAAAACCCAAGAAGTCCAGATCGATACTCACCATCTTGTTATCGATTTTAAGGCCGCATGTGACAGCATTTATAAAGACGAGCTATACAGAGCTATGTCTAGTTTTACCATCCTTGACAAACTTGTCAGATTGTGCAGGATACCGCTGTGAGTGGTGCAAATTTTCGAACAGAATCGATTTAGCTGTGAACGACGGCATAACCAAGTATACACTGTCAACGAGAAGAGACACACAACATCGATGAATCGTGCAGAATGTCACCATAGACAGCTACAACTTTGAAGTATGTAGTTAGGGACTTCGCCTACCTCAGAGATCAAACCAATAATACTCTTACCAATCACTGTTTCTTTGGCCTAAGAAGGCAATTGAGTACTAATGCCTCGTCGAGAAACACCAAGGAGACTCTATATACGACCCCCATCATCCGAGCTCTGCTTTATCGAGCAGAAGCATAGATGTTAGCTTAGACGAATGACGACATGCTTGGGTATTTTGAAAGCAACATTTTTCGAATGATTTGGTCCCGTTTTCGCTGACAGGTTTTGAAAGTGAAGCCTTACAGCGAACTCTATGAGCTGTGTAGTGACATCGCGCTGGTCAGTACGCATCTGTCCTGTAAGAGGGCTAGCACATGTAGAGTGAACGCTCCAGTCCAAAGAGTATCTAATTCCAGCCCTGAGTGACAACGCAGTAAAAGAAGGTTTCGCCTTAAGGGGCGCACACAAGTAGAAGAGGATCAATCAACTCAGAATGCGCAACTGGAGTCAGTTAACCAAAGACCGCACTAATTGAAGAGACTTGTAGGATGAGACCCAGGTCGCTCGGACTGTAGCGCCACCACCTCGAGTTAGACCTCGAGTTGCAGACTTGTCTAAATGTGAGTATTGGTTTAATTAATGAAACCATTCAGCCAGAAATACAATATTTAAAGATGCCCCATTGAACGCAAATTTTTATAAAAAAACAATCGAAAAAAACCAATTGCAGCCAACTTCACGCGTAATCAAGAAACGCAACCATGTTCTGTTCGCTTCACTATTTTTACGACAGTGCACATGAACAGTGGATTGTTGTAGAACTGATCTAGGACGGCGGACATTTAGATACGAGATTCTTCGAGTTTTCGAAAATTTTCGTTGCACGGTTACGATCATTAAAGTAAAGTAGGTGCCCTTTAATTTGGACCCATATCCCTGGTTCCCTAGAGGAAGAGATTACCTCTTACACATCTGGTCCTAGTTGAGCTCCACATTCACTCACAATACCTGCTCTATGTGTTTGTATTACAATTTAATTGAGTTCATGTATCCCCTTGGGTGATTGTAATTTAATTTCTGCATTTGTTTTATTTTGCCATAATTTGTTCGGTTTTTAATTCATTTTTTTTCCTTTTTCTCGTTTCTCGTTTCTCGTTTCTCGTTTCTCGTTTTCGCTGTCATCCTTTGTTCGCGTAATACAATTTCATTAGCTGCACAATTATTTTAATGAAATTGTCATGCCAACCAATTCGTTTGCAAACATCCATCCATCCCTTTGCACTCACAAAAGGCACACAATACACTGCCTAAGGATGGTAAGGAGCACAGAAATAAAAAAGCCAGTTAAATCCTTGACTACAACTAGGTAGGTACTTTCTTGATTTCCACCGTAGAAAACCAACATAAATAGAATCCTTGGCTATATACCCCTGTGTATCCTGTTGTTACATTCAACCGCACTATTTGGATGATTGCTCCAAAAAGCCAAAAAAAAAAAATCAGAAAAAAACGGGAAACGTTAAATAACTTCTGCGATTTCGATTTCAAATGAAATTAAATTTAATGAGACCGTTTTTGGATGGAGGGGGCCAGGAGGCGAGTTGGGTATCTGTCAAGAAATTTAATTCTGCCTCCAAGACACAAAATAAGATGACTACGTTTCGAGAGACCACCCACCTCCGGAATGCTCTCTAGGAATTCCCTCTGGGAGGGGGTGGGGGAAAGAAACTAATATTTCATGAGAGTAAGAAAGGAAGAAAAAAAAAATTGGCTACACAATCGAAATGCCAGCCATAGATACACAAGTAGTTACTTCTGCTGGCTGATAGAATGAAGCGCATTAATGGGGACGGTTGTACCTACATACCTTATACATAAGAAGTACCTACTACTACGACGAGAGAAGAACAATTTCAGTTTTTCATTTCAACATCAACGTCGATGTAGTTCTTTGCAAATAACAACAAAGCGAAGCGAAGCGTCCCGAAAAACGAAAGCACCATCATGTCATACAAACATACATACATATGTATCTAAAAAATACTCCACCAAGCATATATGTACCTATGTACTTGTACAGTCCGGGAACAGGAACTCCCACAGTCCTTCTAAAAGGGAAGCTCCGCCCAGATACATTTTATGTTGTGCTGCTGCTGCTGCTGCTCCCAGCGCAGAACTTGCGCACAGCAACTTCCATTCATCTTCTGGTGCTGCAGCTCTACTTGTATCTATAGGGCCATGTACCAAAGAGGAAACAGTGATACATGCTACCCTCCATTTCTACGTCCGCATAGGTGGGCAAAGTAAATATGTTGACTAAACTTTGGCGTATCATTCGTGAAAGTGATGCTCATCATCATCATCATCATCATCATCGTTGTTGTTGATGGAGAGAAAAAGAGGAGAAGATAGATTTTTGTTTTGTATGTATCTACGGCCCACTAATAGTTACTTACCTTTGCTTATTCAAACAAAACTCACTTACCGCACTGAAAAGATACTTTGGACACTAGCTTGCTTGGTGTATATCGCCTAATTGGATGCCGGTACATACCTAGTACCTATCGATGTTTGCCAAAATAAAAATCAACTCACAGTCGCATTGATTGTATAATATAACAATTATCGATCGTGACTTAACACGCTTACGAAACTGACGCTTGTTACACGAATCGCTGGCCCAACACGAATACGACAGAAATAGTAGATACACTTGAGGTTCCTTCATTACCTACATAGGTACATTGATTTGTGGTGCGATGTGGACCTATCGCTGATGCAATTAATTAGAATTACATCTCTCATAATATGTATCTGTGACAAAGGACCGCGCACCGGATACACAGATCCACTCTTTCTCGAGGTGTAATTACATTTTCGCAAACTAGTTTCCAATGATTGTGTCTGGGAGAGAGATTTCGGGTGTCCGCCCCAACCCCCATCCTCTCCTCCCCTACTTCCGGCGATGGTCCTTTTATTTTTATTTATTTTTGTATCCTTTTCCTTCCTTCGTGTCGTCGGTACATACTGGAATTTCAACAGAGATAGTTGATATTTTATTTGTTGTTGCAAATATTTTTATTTCTTTTTACTTTTCTTTTGTTGAACTTGCAAACTTGTTATTTGCACACGGCGGGCTGTACTTGAACGCATGTATAGAGTCAGCAGTTAGTTGGTCCTTTCTGCGTTGCGAGTGGGCACACATACGATACCACCATTTCTCCTACATTCTCCAACTATGGCCGGGATGCTATTGCTTCCAAACAACCACATCCTCCAGCCACAGCCACTGACGACGGAGCGACAAACTAAGAAAATCTTCGCCTGATTTTCACCCGACATTTTCGCGCGCGCTTCTGAAAGGAAATATTTATTCTGTTTTTTTTTTCGGCCAAAATTTTCTATCAAAAAATGCACTGAAACTGTTAATTAATGTGAGTGTGGATTACTATACTGTTTTTTTATTTTTTTTTTTATTTTATCCTGTGCGCCGTACAGTGAGTGTAAATATTTTTATTCCTTTATTTACTTTCGCCCGGCTTCTGTGTGTGTTTTAATTGATTTTTAATTGGGATTTATAAATAATCACAGGAAAGTGAAAAATGAAAAATCTAAAAAAAAAAATAAACTGCGAAAAATTGCAGAAAAAAAAAGGATTAAGTTCAGCAATCAACATAATTTTTGTTGGTTCCTTTGTGTGCATCTGTGGGGCTTGTTCGATTTTATTTGGTTTTTTGTTTGTTTGGTGTTTGTGCCCAGTGACCTCGTGAGTTTATAAATTATCGATAAAGTCGACTTAAGAGATGTTTCGATAGAAATCGTAAATTTTATGCGACGGCGACGGCGACGGTCCTTTTGTCCAGTTGCATTCGAGTGTAGCTGCCACAGAAGAAAGGATCATTTACCACATGTGACGTTTGTTCCTCTGGTGTACACACTCGTATATGAGTTTCTTTGAAATGTTATAAGCTTTTGAGGAGGAAAAAATGAATTTAAACAAAATGAGCATCGTCGTTACAGGCAACCCCTCTGGCAGAAGAGGGTTGTTGTTCGCGCGCGCTCTTTTATTACAAATTCGTTCTTTTTTAGGCTCTTTTCTTTGGATGCAATTGTTAAAGCGAAACTAATACGGCTTCGCAATGACAAGGACTTCTTGTCCTTATGAGTCAAGTAGTGTGTACCGAGGGCTTAAATTATTTGCCCACCTTCGCCGCGAAGGACACTTGAGGGCTCGACATGGGGTTGTTATATTGGATTGGAGAAGTGTTTGCGGATATCGCGTACCGATTTTCTATGACACGCCGTTTTACTTTCGAGTTATATTGGTTGACTTGCGTGCACTTCAGTTGTGGGTTGTTTTAAGGGGTTTTGATTAGATTGGCATCCCGTCATGTTATGAGATTTCAATGAGAACGAATTGTAAACATTCGAAATGAACTTCAGCTTTCTATATGAGAGTGACTTGACGGATTTAGTCATTCTGTGGAACAGTGAATCTTTTCAATCTTCTTGCAACTTACAAATCATATTTCTATGTACTGACAATGGATTCAGTATGGAAAAGAACTGACCAAACTCTACAGCCTAGCTTCATTCAGAGTGATACTCCCAATGTTTGCAAGGTGGAACATTCACGACAATCCTAAAACTTGCTACTTTGCAATCGAACTAGTAGATGGATAGATTTGACAACATTTCTGGATCCTAAACTAGGCATCGGTTTTTTACAGAATCTAGTATAATGTGGAGGCTTCATACTGTGTCCCGAATCACTCAGAAGAGCAATACAATTGTTTTTGCTGTTTACTTCTATTGCCCGTGGAAGGCAGGAGTCTTGTGAAAGGGCGGTCAAATAAAGCCTGGCTTAGAGTGATTTTCCTAAAGATGCAAAGTTATAACTTTCAAAGGTATTTTGCTACTAAACCGTTGGATATGTTGGCCTGAATCAGATTTACTATCGCATCCCCTTAGAGTCATAACTCCACCACTACTGTCCTGCACTACATTTACTATGGGCGAACCATTCTTTTGCCAGATACAGTGACATGATTACTTGGTCGTACTGCGATATCTTTGGCTATCTGATCCGTTCCCATAAAGTTAAAATTTGAAGGCGATTTTGTTATGAATACCCTCAGAGGTTACAGCTGCTTAAACATCAATGATAATCATTCAGTTCAGTTAAGTAAGGTTTGTAGCAAGCCTTCAATCTTAGACTTATTCTACAAAGCATTCGCCATAACCTGACTTCAGAAGGCAACTAATTTTATCAAACGGATGAATTCCTCTTGCAAGGTAGAGAATATGTATTTTTTTTTAGACCTTCTGTTTCTAATGGCTACAACGGGTGTCCCTCAGGGCAGTCACCTGGGTCCTTTAATTCTCGTGTTGAGTGCATTATCAAAGATTTCTATTTCTTTGTGTTTGCCGACGACATGAAGATCTAAAGTTTTTTTTCTTCTGCTACCGGTTCTGACTATCTTCAAGATGACCTTCTGTCTGGTGTCAGAAATACTATCTTTAACTAAGCGTCGGCAAATGTGCTCCACAATCCCACAGGAACTTTTCCTCCCAGTCTCTACCTTACACGACTTAGGTGTTATCTGGGATGGAGACCTTAACTTGAGCTGCCACATCGACAACATAATAAGAAGAGCCTAGAACCCTTCGCTTGGCTTTATAAAACGATGATCGAAAGAGTTCCCGAATCTCTACATACCACCTTCTTTCGACCCATTCTTGAATATGCAAGCCAGGTTTGGGCCCCCTACTATCCCGTCGCAGGTTTCTACGCTTTGCCCTTACACCGATCGTTTAAGACTAATCCGTGTGCAGTCTCTCAAGAATCGTCCCGAAGTCACCGATTTACTTTATCAGCTTTATCGGGTAATTTATAGGTCACATTGATTGTCCCGCTCTTCTCGAATCGGTCAGTCAGTACGGAAAACTCTTTTGAGATTCACTTTAGCAGAATATCCCTCCGCAAATATCTTCAGAACCGCTGTTTCTCTTTCTAGCCCTGTCGCTTCCTATCTTAAGTTTCCTTCCCTAGGTCTTAAGTTTCGAATGCTATTAACCTAATAAAGTGCCGATAGAGCCGGCAGCATCAATTCAATTCGATTTTATCAAGTTAAGGTTAGGTGGCTATTCTCCGCTCAAGACCAACCGTTCCGATTTTTGGACAAGTTCGCCAAATTTTACTGACATACCAATCAGACATATCTTCAACTTCCTCGAAGAAGTATTTATCCAGTATCTGCTTTCTTGCGGAGATAATGCAGGGCAGCTGTAGAGTAGGTGGAATTCTTATTCGTGCTCTAATTCATTCGTACAGCTGAGGTCGGAGCTTCAAGCCTTAAGGCGTGCCTCCTTAATAGTTCAGCCATAGTATCCACATAAGTACTGGTGATCTGCAGATGAGAAGGAGACTTCTTGTCTTGTCTCCGTGTAATAGCAGTCGCAGTCATATGTCACTAAGCTCGCATAAATACCTACATCATGCTGTTTCAATAGGTATTTCAGCAGTTAAGTGCCATTTTAATGCAGTTCGTCTGTTTCACAACTTTCAGAGACGTTTAGGCGACCAGAAATTCAGCATAGAGTGAGTTTATAATATTTTATTATATCGTTCAGAGATGTACGACTTTTATTTGTAATTGCAGTCTTTGGTGTATAGAACGATGTCCGCCCTCAATACCGACCTCATTCTCAACTAATCAGCAGCCTCACGAATAGTCATTATCTTCGAGGGTAATACACGGGCTGTCTAATAGACATGCCTACGCCAAGAGATTCTTAAAGCAGTCCACTCAATGCACCAGTCGTTGCGGTGTTCATTGGTAGCATGAAGGATATCAGTCTCCTTGGAGTCACAGGATTGTCCATTTCTCCTTCTAAGGCATTTCTGATTGCTTCGTACTTTGTACATTCTGTGCATTCTCCGGCTTGCCTTCACAATGACGGCAGAATGGGTCCTTTTTTTTGCCACTATACAAAGTAGCGAAAAAGTCATCAACCTGTCGGAAGATGCTATAATTTCTGCAAATGGCGGCAAATGTCAATTCTACTTTGACATTTGTGAAGTAAACAGATACAAAACATACGTCAACAAGACATGAATCACTATTACTCCTAAAGAACGCGGAATAATTGTTGTTCAAAGCTAGTTGAACCACCTTATGTACAAATTTAAGCCAGTGCCAGTCCTTATGCTGGGGCTGGGTACAAGCTTGTGCAGGTTAGGTGGTTTTTAAAGATCAGACTATAGTCAAGTAATACCCGTTGCTAATTCTCTGACTCGATAGTGTGTACAGTTACAGCAAGTAAGGTGTGTAATATTTTCTGCCTGAAAAACTGTCAAAAAATGTCAAACAGATATTGGTTTGCGACTGATATATGCGGTTCCTGGGATTGATTAGTTCTTGGCCCAACTTTTATATCATTATCAGTGATTCGTACATTTAGCCTTCGAGTATATTAAGAAGTGTAACTCCATAGCTGTTAACTAATGCCGGGTACTACATGACTTTGGTTTCGTGAATTTTTGGAGTGTCGAGCAAGTGCTGTGAAGGAAAAGTTAATCACGTGTCGCAAACAGCTTAGAGACAGGCGATCATGTTCTCATTTATGTAACACCAATTTGTGTGCCACCTTGACAGCAGAAGCAGTCAGATTCCGATTTGGTCCATGATACTTTCAAACAGTGGTTCGAATGTTTTGAGAAATTTAAATTATATTCGTTGAACTGGGTTGAACCTGCACAGTCAAGCCTGCACATCGGTCAAGTAGGCCTCCCAACATTGCTGATGATTATTTGGGGTCTTCTTGTCCAATTTCGGCAATAAGTTGTCGCACTCTTTCAGAGCTTCTGCTTGTTCTATAGACCCGTGATTTCGAAAGCTACAAAATAAGAATTCAGCGATTTGGCCGGTCAGTGCAAATTGCTACAACACGTTGCACCGTCGTCGGTCGGTTGCAAGAGTTATACAGGATGACGAGATAAGAGCGATAGGAAAAAATAATTAAATAATACAACAGCGGTGCGAGATATAAAATTGATTCTAAGTATATTTTAAAGCTACATTCATGCCATTATGTGTAGAACAGCATATCATTCCAGTAACCGCCTCGGCTTTCCTGGCAGTACTTCAAGCGGTTGGTCCAATTTTTGATGACTTGGTGTGGTCATAGGGTCTCGAAAGTTGGCCTCGAGCTAGTCTTTTGGACTTGATGTCGAAAAAAAAAATAATCGAGTGGTTTCAAGCCGCAGGATAGCGGTGGCTAACAGTGAGGTGACCTAGTCGTCAAATTCCTCCTTCACAACTTCAAGTGTTGCGTGTTGCATGGCATGTAGCGCCGTCTTGTTGGAATCAGAGCTCGGTCGGATGTATCGATTTTGTTGAACTTTGGCCTCAGAAAGTCGGTTACCATCGATCTATACCTGAGACCATTGACGGTAAAGTTGTCTCCGAAAGAAACAAGGTATAATGATGACGACATGCGGTAAACGGCACCAAACAGTCATTGTTTGTGGATGCATTGATGCTTGATCAAATACTTGTGGATTGCGTTCGCGGCCTCGTCCAAGAAGATGATTTTTTGGCGAATATCGAATCTCCGCCAACTTTTCCAGCACCCAATTAGCGAACTCTCGGCGTTGTCTATGGTCAGCCGGCTTTAATTTTTGCGTCAGCACAACCTTATACCGATCTAGAGCCAAACTCAACCGCAAAATAAGCATCTGGCGATGCCCGATTCAGCTCATCGGGGCCAAATCGACATTTCTGGGTCTTCTTCGATACTGGCCGTTGGGGCGGCTATCTTTTCCTCATTTCGCACCAATTTCCAAACATTTGGCACTCTTGAAATGATACAACGACAGACTTTACTGAATACTTTGACAGCTGGATGTCATTGGTAACTTTGACAGCTGCTGAAACATAACAATTGGAAGGAGTATTATTGCTATCTGGTCACCCTTGAAAACACTCGTAGTCTCATTAAATACAAAAAATACTAAATATTGTACAAACAAACCTTTCATTTCTTTTAATTTCAGGTGAAAATTACCCGCGGAATACATCAGCACCTATGTTATTAATCGATATGTGGAGTTCCTCTCTATCATCTGGGTAAGCCACTAAAAGTACTAACAACACACTTTACTCCCAAATTGATCCCATAATGGACAAATTTCTTAATCCTTACGAAATACGAATACTTTTATCCACACCGAGATTCTAAGATGCGATACGAGCTCCCATGCCCACAAAGCTCTCACATATCGACGCCACCAATCAAAATTAGTTAAGTTTCGCCTTCGAAACTCGATCAGAAATTGTTTAGATATCGCCGTGGTGGCACTGTTCAGAAAAGGTCTCATCACAGAATCGAAAATGAGAAAAACCCCCACCCAACGAGACAGACATCTTATATTGGTGAAGGATTAAACTTAATACCTACCTCAACGCCATGACGTTGTCGCATATGTTAGGTTCATATGTCGACAAATAAATTAAAAAAAAAAAAACTCACCTAAGTGCAATTTGATAGACCCATTTTCTCTCTGTCAAAGGAGACGATCGACGAAATAAATAAAAAAGACGAAGACTGCTCGATAAGGATAAGACGGGCAGACCCTTTGTCTGAAGAAATGAAAAACATTTTGAGCGAACTATATTTTCTCGTAAAAAAAACAACAAAATAAAGGCGAACGCCATGAGAAGGGCGTGAGGATTAAAAATTTGTATTTTTTTTTATTTCACAGATCGAATTCAGTTTCCTTTTATTTTCAATAATCCTTTCGGGCAGAGTGACACTTTTCGTAAACCTTTTATTAAAAAGTAATTTCGTAATGCTCTGCTATTTCGATTTCAATTCTAACTTAAGCCGAATTACTTCTTCTTTTTTCTCTGATGCTGGTATATTGTTGCGATCGTAAGGAGAAGTGATGATTCGAGAACAACAGGTTTTGAAAGACCATCTAATCATGCATACGATCTGTTCCATCAATGCAGTCCTCAAGGCTGTAGCTAGGCTACCGTGCAACCCCTTCAATTAGTCGCAGCACCTTCATTAGTAAAATCATTTTTTTCGAAATACATAGGTAGTCCATCGGTTAGATATGACAGGCATAAAAAGCTGGCATATGTCGGTTTTGAAATTCGGAGGAAAGTCAAAAGTTGCCATGCAACCATGCACCCCATACCGCAGGCATAGATGCAAGCTCGTAATCTCTTCAACATCATTACAGGAGAATGGACGTTTTTTTAGGCGAATCGTTTGAAGAGGCAACGCGATTAAAGGGCACTTTAGCAACCCCACATTCAAGCAGGTATTGTAGGCATATGCTCAATTAAACGCGGTAATACAGGTGAGTCTGTTAGTTTTTGGAATAAGTAACGCAGGGAGACGGATTCGCCCTAAGGACAAAATGAGATTAGATCTCGTCGGTTGTCAGTGATGACGGAAGGCAGATTTTTGTACATTTTTACATAAACAAAGTAAAGTGGAATCGGAAAGGAGTTAATGTCGTCGTTGCCTTTGTTTAGTTCCTACAACGGGTACTCTGCAACTCGTTCCCAGAGACTTTGTTTCCTACTCGACTGTCCTTCGATGTGCTCGTTTGGAGCGACTCACCCTTCTTCCAGCTGGAGTTAGTGAATTCCATCGCACAGAATTTATTTTTACAGCGGTAAGGTTCCTTGTAAGGTTCGACCAGAGTATCCTTAAGACAGAGGCTTGTAGTTTATGTATTGCAGTCGTAAAACAGTACTGACTGTACATTAGAATAGAACAGTAGAGAAGCTTGAATAAAGCAATAACTCAGGTTGGAAAGAAGAACCTGGACCTCTTCATAACGACAAAATTGAAAACAAGTACAACACCTGAGAAACATCGTCCTATCGACCATTATGGTTACTAAACACAATTACGAGTTTCTTTTACCAGTATTTCCAGTTGGTATGCTAGACATTCAAAACGCCTTTAACTTTGTGAACTGGCATTTGAATATCCAATTCTTTTACAGCCGATTCTGGTGTTCCACAGGGAAGTCAAATAGGGCCTTTTTTTTTTTAATTTAGGCATCATTGATGCAATGTCCTACCCAACAGATGTATTGAAAACCAGCATAATTGGGACTACAACACCAATGCGAGAGTCCCACAGGGATCGGTCTTCGGGCCACTATTGTAGAACATCATGTGCGAAGTTTTTGCTAGATCTAACGATAATTGGGTTTCCCGATGACATTGCCATCTGGAAAGGAGCTAAACATATCGGTGATGCACGACCCAGTAGTCATTAATGTGATAAACTTCCAATCTTTTAAAAACCATCAGGGTTTAGGTCCGGTTCTTCTTACCTAAGAGGCTGAATAGAGTGGGCATAGCATACTCCATTTTTAAGAAATTGTTAGATAACATTGAACTGATACCTTTTTTTTCGCGAAAAACCGTGAGGACAAATAGCTTTGGAAAACATGGACTAAACTATTCCCAGGTGAAGTTTTTACAAAGATCATTCTGGAAGGTAGAGGTGTTTTTGAAAGACAAGTCGATTCACTTGTACCCCGATGGATAAAAACTAACGACGGAGTAGGTGGAGGTATTTTCTCTGACAGACTTAATCTCAGTCACTCCTTCCGTCTTCCTTATCATTGTAGCATGTACCAGGCAAAATCAGCGGCGGTTAAACTAGTCCTATCTTGGGTCTAGAAAAACATGAAATTTGCATCTTTGATTCAAAAGTCGTTCGTCTCTCAGAGATGGCAGAGCAGTTAAATAATCACCCTTTTTTTGGGTCCCGAGACATAGAGATATGCCTAAGAATTGCAGGGCCGATGAACACACCGGACACTTACATGGAAGTAGCTTAGCTTACATACCAGGTAAAGCTACCTTAGGTATTTCAGTCGCTGCATGCAAATTTAAATTGAAGCTGGAAGCTGGACATTTGGATATTTGTCCTAAGCTGGACCCGAAACGGTCTGAGATCATTGTCATATCAGTACTATAATAGGTGTTCTCACTGGACATTGACTTATAGAAACGCACGTAACTAGACTTGGTGTGCATTTAAAGTATTTTTGCAAAGTTGCACAGCTGTAGAGGAAGAGGATTCTATCTTTGCACCTAGGTTGCTCTCTGTCACAAAAGAAAACTTCACTTCGGAGCTCTCTTCTGTAATGATCAAGGTCATCGTACTAATACCGGCCTTAGGAGTGTACTTCGCTTCAGTAAAAGCTCAAATTGGTTTCACTAGTAGGTCCGGAAAATTGTACGATTAAGTGTGAAGCCAATAGCTCTCTAAAGCCATGTCTAGCCCAAACTTAACGAGATATCAACTTTTATCAAAACCGTTAAAGCCTTCATGTTGAGGTTAGAATAAAAATTGTAATTTCGTTTCGAATTGTGCCCTCACAGACTGCAGGTATGAAGTTTAAAGCAAGGCCTTCCACCCGTTTAAGCTGCAGTCAAGCTTTGGGACAGAGATAAAGACTCGATAGATCGAAATTTTTCAAGAAACCAAAACTTGCTCTATAAATATACGCGCAAGTCAAAATTGAAGCTCGTTGGTATGATGCAACTATGTACAATCTTACGAAATTCTTGTCTAGTCACTGAGGTTACCAAGAGCATCTCCACCGATTTGGACATAACAACTCACCATGGCTTAGATAAAAAAGAAGATATGAAACAAACCCAGTCTCGTTACTCCTCGATCATATGTTGCGGTCAGAAGAGGAGTATCAGAAGCAGTTAACACAAGGAGCGTAGCATACTTTACTAACTATTCCCCCGAAGTATGTAATACCGATGGGAGTCCCACGGGGGAATGGTTGAAGTCTGTGTCCAGTGTTGAGATTCAACACAATATCGCCTTACAACTCAATGTCAGGACAAAACTTCCTGAAAAAGAAAAGAATGAATCATATTGCCGGAAGGTACATTAGAGCTGGGTCTGTCCTGTGGGCCTCACTTGGGGTAACGAGGAACATCCGCTTCCATCCACTGGAATTGGAAACCAATCGTTTGACTTCGATTTTCATAAGTTTTTCAATTTTATGAGCTTTAAGACGAGGTCTTACGCGGTATAACCGCAAATGTCAAATTAAAGCTGACAAAGAAGCTAGATTTCCTTTACTACATTATTTTCAAACTCTCTGGTAATGGAACTTGCGTTTGGCAAACAAGTTCCTGGCTTTCAAAGGCCAATCGTCATTTGCCTAATGGAAGTCATAAGTCGCCAACAGAGTCTTTAACCTTCGAGGCAAAGCTGATGAATATCAAGAGTAGTTTAGTAGTATAACGCACAGTTTTTGCTCCGTGAGATACAATTGAATTATTGGAGTGCCGTAGGGTTCTCACCTAAGATTCCTGGTCTTCTAATTCCTTCTGCTTGTCAATTGGGTTCGAACTTCTGTTTACAAAGTCTACTCAAAAACTTTGGAACGAAAGGAATGTTGATAAGAATCTTAACATGATTTTCAAGTAGACATGGGCTCTTTGCTCAAATTTCTCATTTGTTTGAACCATTCGTCACTTCGACAATTTGACGTACCTTACTTCTTTAAAGAAGTCCAATACTATTCTGTTTGCGATGCATATTCCCGGTTCTAAGGTGCTAACACTTGATCGGAAGAACAATTCGGAAGAACTGCCTTCTTGCCAACCATTTACCAAGTATACCACAATCCTCTTCTTACCTACCAATCCTCTGTTAAACAAGAACATATCTGAACCAAAACAAACTGTTTGCGTCCATTTTGAACCTTCCAACATCTAAAAAATATGCAAGTAAACCTAAAAACAATAATCCATATCGGAAAAAGTTCAATACCCATCGGCAAATGGCTTTGTGCATCTCTTCACGGTAAATATACCCATCATCACCTATCTGCGCACAAAACGAAATTCTCAATTATCAATTTGCAAAGTACAATGTTGTGAAAACACTTTTCAAAATGCAATCCCAAAAGTATTCGAACAATGAGTGTTTATTGCTTCAGAGAGTGTTTGACAGCCTCAAATCACAAATTTTTTCCAAAATCAATCGAACGCATTTCTATTCATCCTACACCCATACCCATGTACATATGTATCTATGTACAATTGTATATGAACAAAAGGAGACTTCCAAATCCGGAAACAATGGCAATTTGCCAATTCCAAACGTATTCGTATCTGACCATATTTCGAAACACAAAAGATACCATCGCATCGGAATACTTAGGTTCGTCTTTCAGCGCTCCAGTCGTCGATGGTGTTCCATGTCTGTCTCTGGAAATCGTGTGTTCTGCGTGCATGCCTTAGACAAAACGAAGGATATCTGGCCACTTTCGGCTAGATTCGTCATTGTTGATAGTGCAGTTTGTCCGGAGCGGTGCTGCTGGGAGCGGGAATCACTGCATGGTTGTGCACGAATGTGTAAAATTTTCTACTATTCTGAGCACGCACGTTTCGTCGGCATTAGGAACACTGTACAGAGGATCTATTGTATGGGAAACACATGAATTACATTTTCAGAACTATTTCTAAGAGCAGAAAGGATCTGGCAAATTAATCTGGTTTCGGGTTCGTTCGATTCGCATTGCAGTTGCAATGGGTGCGATATGTTTTGTGTTGCACGGAGTTTTGTAGAAATTTATTTTCGATTTAAAATGTAAGCTACGGAGGGTGATTGGAAGTTATTTAGGCAATAATCAACTGAAACGATTAGCTGGGTATAAGAATTTAGTCAGTTTGTTGAGTACCTGTGGTCTGATTGATGATACTGCACAGGAGTCAGACGCGAAGTGGTGATTTTGATTTAAGCTTCCTCTGAATTTTTATTCATCTTTTACTTGTAACCTAAGTGTAAGGAATAGGAGTCTTACTTCTGATCAGTACTGACATCCTTGAATATGAAATTTATGTAGATAATGTATTCTGGGATATACGTTGTCCGATTCAAGATAAGTAATGCGGAATCACACGACTTCTATCTGGAACAGAAAAGGGATGATTTTGTACTTGATTACACGGACTATATTAAAGCCAAAACGACTACGAAGACCCCTAGGATATCACTGTCTTTGAAGAGCTAGTAAAATAAAGACGACGTCCACGGAGTTTCCGTCGATATTTTAGGCTTTGGGAGTTCTCGAATGGTCACAAAACTATTTCTAGCACTTCCGAATACATTTTTCCTTATTTTTGACGCCAAGTATAGAACTAGATTTCTTAGTAGAACAGCTTGAACTAACATTGAATAAGTCTGCGATAGCAGTGGAAATCATTTGGTACAGGGGCAGGAGTCTTCTCCAGCGCCCTGGAAATTTGTTGTTTCCTTCAAGATGAAAGGAAAAGGCAAAAGGCACCGAAAATCAGTCATGGATCATCTTAAAGCACTAACCACCATAGTGAGCCCATCGCCATCTCTACGGAACCTTCATGGTCAGAAACTTAAGTCAATTTCCCCGAACACCTAATTTATCTACACAACCTAAATATGACCTCAATTTGATTCAAGAACAGAAGGTAATGACCAGAAAGTATCTCCATTGCTATTATTAACTTTGACTTTTTCCAGATTTTGTCAGGTCACACGCCTTTTCAATCTGACCATCAATCGCCCACTTAAGTCGACGGCGATATTGGAAGTCCTCTAGGGTCTTTATAGGCAGAAATTGAACCTACATTAGTTTAGAAGTTAAAGCAAACAGAGTGGGAACACAAACGTTCAGTTAAGGATTACTGGTTACCAGGTCGAGTAGGCTTATAGCTTCTTTTATTTAGAACGCATTGTCTTGGGCGACGCACACTGGGGCAGCCTGTGTCAAAATAATAAACAAAAATATTGTGACTATTTCATTTCGAGTTCAACAGATATGTTACAGAACTGTCCCCGTACTGTCTAACGTTGTGAATTTTTTGACATTTGACGAAAAAATGTGAAAAACTATTACTATACATCAAAATTTTGTAATTTTTCACAGAAGAGCGAGTTTACGAAAGATTAAGGAATTTCCCTTAAGGTAGCCCTAAACGACGAACATGCTCGTTTGCGTTATCCCCTACACAACGAACACATTTGGCGAGCATTCATTTCGTGTTGATTCTTCATACCGTGAACATGATGAGGTTTGCTCGCGAACATGGCCCTACATGGCGAACATCGAAGCCAACGAACACGAACAAATCGAAATTTTTCGCCAACAGCGAGCGGCTCGCGAACCATCCCCTACATGAGAAAAACGTAGCGAGCACGAGCAATTGCGGGGAGCATGTTCGTCGTTTAGGGCTACCTTTACCTGTGAAGTTCATCCCAAGAAATTTCTTTAGACAAAAGGACTGTTCCCGTACTCTCTGCACTAAAATGCATAGCTTGTCAAATGTCTAACGTCAAAAACATAAAAAATGGCCGCGTTCCGATTTCTAGGCACTACGTAGTCTACGCCGATTGGTGTAGAGATTCTAATTTGACTTAAAAGTAAGGCAATTTTTTTTGAGCTAGTGGATTAGATTCTAAGGCCAAAAAATTCTCCCTACTTTTTAAGTCGGTTTTTGAAAAGTGAATTATCAGCTATTTTATGACATATTTTTCATATACTTATTTATCAGTAAGATCTCTTGACAAGCACAGTCCACACTTTGTCCAAAGTAAAAACTTGAAGTGAGGATGCGAGGTCTGACACTTGAAATGTCACCTAGCTTTTCATTCAGTCTGCCGTTCCATTTGTTAGGCCTTACCTCAAAATGTAGTGCCTAGAAATCGGAACGCGCTCAATATCTGTGAGTAAATGCATGGCTGAGTTCCAAAATTTAAAAAAAATAGCTTCGATGCGGTAGCACTACTCTTTTGCTACGCATCTGCAGCCCAAACTTAATGCTTTGCATACATTTTACTTTGCACAAGTTTGACGTTTCCGAAGCAAGTATTTTTTAAACTCAAAAGACACCATACCCTGTTTTCAAATGTCAAATGAAAGTCTCCCCAGCTGATCCAAATTGATAACGTTTGCAAAGCATTTAGAAACTTGCGACTTAGCCAACATTTTCTTGTTTGACTTTAGAAAGTTTTGACTTTGGATCTATGACGCATCTAATAGATTTTAAAACTCACCTTATTTTTCATTAGGTTTTCATTCTGAAATAAAGATTTCAAAAGTCCACAAATCAAATTATGAGCATTTAGTATTCTGCGGACATCGTTTTGTTTGAATTAAGTCTTGATAATCAACAAAAACAAGCAAACGTCAACTTTGACAGATTTTATAAATTTAGGTCTCTTCGCGTACTCTCCTAAAAACTTGAAGTCTTGATTGAGTACTCCAAAGTTTCGTTGTTTTTCATGTAATAGAAAGCGAACGAGAGAGTAAAAAAATTCCCTATGCTAATACTTTTCTTTGCACTGAATTATGAAATCTGCCAGATCCATATGTCATTTTTTGTTGCTTGTGTAAACATTACATTTGACGTTTAAAAAATGTGCAAATTTCGTAGTTTTCGCGTTCGTGTACTCTTGCATGACTTTGCCTATCTCTGAGAGAATTTTATCTGCACTCGTTTCACAATCCAAGAATTTTGGTGCAGAAAATACGCGAACAGACATTTTTTTCTAAAGAATTTGAACTTCACAGGGAAAATTTTTAAGTCTCTCGTAAGCCCTCCGTTCTGCGAAAAACTACGAAACTTTTGCGTACTCGAACAGAGTCGTTAGGCTTAGACAGCACGGGAACATACCTAAATTTATAAAATCTGTCACATGTGACAAACTCTAGGAAGAAAGGCCCCGGTTCGTCCCAAACTGTAGTCCCACCTATGTAACTTTAGCACAAGTAGTTCGAACAGAGATCAAAGAAATGTCATAAAAGCTACTCCAGTTGTTGATTACATCAGTTCAGATGTTGGGGCTTTCTTGCTCAACAGTGAGACGACGGCACTGATTTTAATGTGGGCAGACGAGAGCTGTGTTCAAAAACTATCCAAAATTTGGAAAAGTAATGTCATCACCTTGGGAACAAAGCTATGATTAGTTGGGCTTGTTGTCGTCAATCTTGCAGCATGCCTGCAACAGTTCCTTTGGATTAAATGACGGAATATCTTTCCGACTGACATCTCGTGTGATAGTGCGCATAGTAGCTGGTCCTTGGGGCAATAGGGGATCTATTGGGGTTCTCGGCATACATACGTTTGATAAAGAATAATTCCCTTCCTTAGACATCACGGAACAACTTTTTAAAAATTGACTCGCAGCATGTGATCAGACAAATAGTCATCAAGTGAGCAATTATGAATATCCTCAATCTCAGCAGAGTTTCAGATAATCCGGACTATCCAAACAATAAAAAAGGAAGCTAAGTACTAGAAAATACAATCAAATGTGTCGGTATCACTTCATTACTTTAATCCAAAGTCAAAACTTGTACCGAAACCATCATTCGTTCCTTTTATTTCCTGCAAACACATACAGTATATGAAAAAAAGAAAACTAGTTTTTTATTTATTTAAATTTTCGATAATTCACATCCGTTGTATGCGTGTACATATACGTATTTTTCAGCAGATGTCACCCTGATGCAGATTTGAGATTTTCACCATTTGCAACGACAAATTTAACGAACCCGGCCACAGGCACACATTCAACCCCGTGCGGTGGATCTGGACTTGGACCAGGACCAGGTGTCGGCGGACTCACGGGAATGCCGTATTTGAAACCAGCGCCCTACCTCATGACAGTGGATTCATTGCACAGCATGGGTTATCCCACAACAAGTATGTGCAGTAAGTACAGCAAACGCACCCCTTTCGTCCTTTCTAGGTACCCATACACGCATATGTACATAGAGTGACACACATTTCGCACAAGGGTGCTACAAACATTACACATACAACGTCGTTCGCAACCATTATTGTTTACGTTTCAACACATCTCGTTTTTATTTCGGGAAAACTGCTGTATCCTGGTGTATCCTGCTGTATCCTGGGGTGAATACTGTGAACTGATAAATTGCTTAATTGAAAAACAAACAAACCGGGCCACCCCACCACGAGACGAACGCATACAAAGTGCAAACACTATCGTTTCGAAGAAGATGTCAGGAGCCCGACGCCCAAGCCTCCAGGATATTTGCCCACGATTAGCCTTTAAGAGTTTGACTCGGTTGGTGTAGTGGCTTTACGCAATTGCGCTTCCTTATTTGCCTACGCATTATCCGCTCCGTTCGGCCAAGTAATAGGCAGGTACGTGTGCTGTGCGCTCTTCGTGCTCCGTGTTCACTTGTCTGCCCGGCACGGCCAACCGACCGCCCGCCCGCCCGCCCGCAGATCGCAAATAAGAGAAGGAATAACAATGATAATTATTATTGTTGTTGTTCGGAATTGAAATGGATTCCGGTTAACACCATAAAGACGTTAACGACCGACTGACGACTGGAATTGCCAGATTGCCACCCTCTCTGCACTGGCTGCTGCACGTGCCGTTTTTATTAGGAAGCAACAACGACGACGCGAAATTGGATGGTGCACAGCATAATGTGTTTAGTTACGGATACTTGAAAAATTCCAAAGGTCCTTAAGGCGATGATTCTTTCGTCGATGACCCTTGGCGCTGCCAGAGAAGGAGAAGGTATCGCGCGCCGGTGTTTTACTTTGGCGTTTGGTGTTTGCGTGAGTCAATAGGTTATGTAGATTATACGGCCTCCGGTAGTTTGACTACTTGTGATCCTTGTGTTTTTTTTTTTATTGATTTTCTCACGTGGATGTACATACATATACATGAATGCATACATATGCATGTTGCACATGATTTAAAATGTATGTTTTGATGGGTGGGGGTTTGCAGACAACCCACGGAAACCGAGGCGGGAGAGGACGACGTTCACCAGACCGCAACTAGACGTGCTGGAGTTGTTGTTCAGTAAGACACGATACCCGGACATATTCATGAGGGAAGAGGTGGCGCTGAAGATTGCACTTCCTGAATCGAGAGTACAGGTAAGTTTGATTAAAGTTGTCAGATGTTTAGTTTTTTTTTTTTCAAAAAAAGTACTTGTTTTAGTTTAGGTACAAGAAATGGCCTAACGGGCTACCCTGGGAAACTCCGACTCTTATTTTGGTTAGCTCTCAGTGTGCTAAGGCTACCTAAATCGGTTATGGATTGTCACTGTCAAACTGAAGTATCAGCGGCATATTATCTGGCTTTTCAATAATGCATGAAGTTGGCTGCGTTTTGTTTTGACGTTTCAACTCTTTACTTGTCATTTTAACGTGGAAAAGCACATCCTTGAATAGAGATGGCAGGTTATCCACATTTTGTTATCAGAGTTCGGGTAACGTGGCCGATTTTCGAAATTATTCGAAGCGATCGTGCCTTATTTTGGCTCAAAGGCTTCGTTGAAAAAAATTTACTCTTTCGTTCGGGTTTCGTATTGGAGGGGTCCTATTTCTTATTCAGTCACAGTCAATGAAGATCACTTCTAAGTACAATGTTAGATATTGGGGCAGTCTGTGTCCCCTGCCGTCTGCCGTCTTCTGAGAATAAGGCTCTTTGTAGTAACATTTGTCAGTAGAGGGCCGAAATTTTCTTAGCTATTGGACCAATTCGACAGAATGCCGGCATTTCATCTCAAGAACACCTTTGAGATCAATGATTTTAGTCTTCTGATCTTCGTTTAGGATAGTTCGTTATGCTTAAGTTCATTAGATATAAACTAAACTTTTGTTTTAATTACAAGTTGTCTGCGACCATTGTTACTTTCATTTAGAACGCTGTGGGCTTCCAGTACCTCTTCATCCTTTGGTGCCAGCTACGTCAGTTCGAAGGAACCTCTCACCCCTAACTCTTAAACGGGAGGCACTTGCAGTTTGTATCCTCTTGTCCCATCGCCTGATCTCCCAAACATTCATTGTTTCTCTGTCGATTGCGAAAATATGGTCCTAAAGTAGTACTTTACTTAACCAAGTGTCCTTCTGAATTTCATATACTTTGAGCTACTGCAAACAAATGGAAATCTTGTGCATAACTTGACTTGTTGTACAACGCCATCCTAGCTGCCAGCAACTTCAGCTCCTCAGTGTGATAAAGAATGTCTCAAAAAGACCTTGAACTTTCACTTGTCAAATATATGTCACGTTAGTTAGCTGTCATATTGACACTTAAATGTCACGTTATATTGAAAATTTAATCAATTAATTTGAGATGTTATTGAAAGACTAACTCTTACGCATTGTCGCCCTAGAAGATCAAGCGAAGATCAAGAAGATCGCATCCCGCATCCAATTTGGATAAAATTGTTTCGACAATAACTTGAGAAAGAAATCGGAATTGACAAACCTGTCATCGAAACTACGATGATCACTTGGCTGATATTTTATTTCATGTTTAAATCAAAATCAAATACAAATTTGAAAACGTTCTTCTTGAGACACTCTTCAGTTTCAAGATATTTAAACATCAAGCTGTTCCTGTTCATATTCCTGAACTACTACGCAAATAGCTGACACAGGCTCCTTGTAATGATCCTACACATATTTTGCTCGTTTACCAAACTGGGCCTTGATGCGATGAATATATGAGCATTGGCCAAACATAAAGGTAGTCAAACCTATCCTAACATATAGACTCTTTTTGTATGAATGCTTTGATTAAAATGATCTCACGGGGTATGTTGACCGGGGTACAAAGAACCGCCTGCATGGCCATCACTGGTGCCTTAAGCACAACACCCATGGCTGCATTCGAGGCATTTGTGTATCTTCTACCACTAAATCTACAAAGAAAATTACAAGCTCCCGAACTCAGGACTTTTTAAAACCGAAGGGATTTTTTCCCGACATTCCTGATAAAGGCACACTTGACTTCGACTCACAATACAAGTTATGTTCGTTGAAATTAAATTTAAATATATTCAGAACGGGGTCAGACATATACTTAAGAGATGAAGACCTACATGTAACCCTGAGACTTCCGGATAGAGCTGTGGAGCTACTTGAGATGGGATCAATACTCAACACGATTATAGTAGTCATTTACAATGATAATCAGTCTGGAGATGCTCCACAATGCTTAGAGCATTATGTTCGCAGAACCATGTCAGAATATGTTGAGTACGCTGTCAGATAGAGGGTAACCAAGCCGATGTATTGAACAAATAAAGGAAGAGAGCTCCGACAGAATGATATGATGTATGTAGTTGAAGGCATAAAACCACCAAATTTAGAAGGGTTTCAAGGATCCTGTGACCTGAAACAGATCATAAAAAACCTGAGAAATCATTAGAACTTATCAGATCAGTCGTAAGAATAATGGTAGAGATACGTACTCTCTGGCTATTGCCTTCTAAGGAAGTATGCTATGAGGTTAGAATTGTCGAATAGGGATATAAGCAGATATTGTGATGATCTACGTGTCGCAGCGTATATTAATCTATGAGTGTCAAGCCATTGCTCGGAGCAGACTAAAGCAACTTGGAAGATTCGTGTTAAGTAATATAGAGAAGGTTGGTTCCTTGTATGACAAGAGTATGACAAGTTGCTTTAGGTGCCTTCCCTTACCGTAAAGTTTCCTAGGGGTCGCGATGAGCCCACTAAGGTGCTAAGTACTTTAGAAGGAAGTCCTAACTCTACAAAACCTAAGCCCTACTTGTTCAGGTACCTTTTGTTTTCATTGTTTCGCTCTCCTCTTTTACTCATAGACGTCACGTTTGGGCTTCGGAAGTCAACCAGATACAACTTTTTCCGAGCACTTATAGCAACATATGTACATATTTCACGTATTTATTAAACTTGTTCATTTTGTTCATTTCGAGTTCAACACCTATCACTAAGCTTAGCCTACTTTACGATCACCCTGCATATCCTTCCTTACGCCGGCCGATTTGAAATCAATTACCACGAAAACTAGTTTGGAATTTTCCACCAGAAACCGTGCGCGTAGGTAGGTAGTAGGTACTATAAATTAATTTAATCCACTGCGCTTCCAAATTGGGTAAAAAGACGCTCTACGATCGATCGTCTCGATCGTAAATGAGCAAAGCGCGCCACGGGGTGAACCGCACACAAATCGTACACAGTCCACGCCCTAAACTCGTAAAAACACCCATCGAATCATGATTTTCCGCATCAGGGGTGGGATATGGTACCCGCCCGTTGCGCAGAGCCAGAGATCCAGTTTGACTTTCTGTTTTACCCCCTCAAAGCAATTATGACGAGAGGAAGTGTGTATAAAAGTTGTGCGCACACCATGATTGAGAAACCGTGGACACATTTTGTCCATTGTAATGGATCACGCATGTGTTACTGTTCCTGTTCACAATTGGAATAGGAAAACCGAAAGAAGTCACGTTTCCTGTACGTGAGTTGAATTCATAAAATGTGTGTAGGTACGTAAAAAACGCAGTCACAAACAATGTCGCATCCCTCTGCCTGTGCGAGGCCATTGTCAGAGTTGACCCCTCATCGTAAGTCAAGAAGGATACAAATTAGTTTTTGATTTTGAATTAATTTATGATCTCATCTCACACAATCCAACGAGTAGATACAAAGTCCATGTTTTATCGAACAGGTATGGTTCAAAAATCGGCGAGCAAAATGCCGCCAGCTGCAGAAACAACAACCGCCAGCCGCCAGTCTGTCTGCATCGACGACAAGAAGCGGGGGTGGCCAATCCAAGCCAATCCCGAAAGATTGCAATCGCTTGACGTCATCATCTTCGTCCACATCGGCGACGAGCAGTGGCAATGGAAATATTTCGGGGAATTTCACGAGCAGGTCTGGCCTGCAGGCACCTATGACGAAAGTGTCCGACGTCAATGTGGGAAAAGTACGTCCCGTCGCAACGAACAAGTTGAAGGACATCGATGCGAACATCAGTTACAGTGATAAACTGGGAGCGTTGTCCACTTCCGCACATATCAGGTGAAGTTGTTGAATATTTGTATTTCTTGGTGAAATTAATAATTCCATTGCAGTTCCTTGGCAGGATCCTCCTCGCCGGTGACAGGCAGAGATTCACTGCCGCACACTTCCCCAGATTATACCAAAACGTCCCAAGGTGCAATTTATATTGGGACAGGGAATTTCCAGTCCGGGGTGAGTACTAGCTAATGTAGTAGCAATGGTTAGAACCGTGTGTACTATAAAACTGTAGTGGTTTGGGTATAGACTGGCGTGCGTAGTGTGGTGTGGTGAAATTAGTCAGAGAAGGAAAATGGTCGAATTTATTGGCATAAGACTGTTAATTTCAAAGTATTTTATGGTAAAATGTGAAGGATAGCTTAGAAAAAGGACTCAATAGATCCTGATTCAATAATATTCGGACTTCCCCTCTCAGTGATGTTGTGGATTGGTCACACTTCAAGGTGCGAAGACAATTTCATTGCGAAACCCGCCATGCAATGGACCCCGCTCCGTGGGGTCACTACATAACTAAGTTTCATCGGTGTTTTTTCCAACTTTATAGAACAACTAGAACTTTAGTTTGTCGTCCAAAATTAGTTCCGTCAAAGGTCTTTATTTATATCTGTCTTGGAACATGAGGCACTTGGAACATGAGGTCATCGAGATGATGCTGCAGGATCTTCTTTAAAAATACACGGAACGTCAAATATTGGTTGATTATAGACTGGTCCATCATCCATAAAATATTAAATAAAGAAGGGGGCACAGCATAGGACATTATTAATAAACTGGCCTACCAACAACATAGATACCAAGCTGTAAGCCTATCCTCCTTTTTAAAAAGAAGAAAAAAATGCTTGATCAACATATGAGGAATTGTCCACTATGTAGGAATCCACTTTATAAAAACGAATATGCCTATCAACCAGGATAATCGACAACGCATGCACTACAGGAACTCACCACGAGGATTGAGAAATCCCTCAGAGATAAAGAAATTGCAGTGGGCTGCTGTCTTGGCTTCGAATGAGCTTTCGACAACACAGAACATGCCCAGATATACCCGTCATATACAGGAATTGAATTCATCCAGAGGGTACTCAAACTTGTCGGTCTCTGGTGTACAAGATTGCACGTCAACCTCTAAAAGAGCCCATAGTTGCGTTCACAAAAAGACGAAATCAGAATAAACTGCAAAACCCATTTGGTTCGGTGAAGCAATAGAGTTCTCAAAAGAAGTCAAATGCCTTTAGACGAATCGCATCTCACGGTAACCATATACAAAGCCAAGATTTCCTTATGGACCAGTAGAAGTCCAATTGGTAAGAGTAGGATTATAAACCCCATAATTCTTTTGTGGCTTAACACAGGCATAACCAGACCAATGAACACATATGCAGCGCCAGTTGTTCGCAGAGAACGAAGCTCGAAAACTGCAAAGACTAACTTGTGTATGCACTACTGCAGCGCTGAAAGTTATCGTTGGGCTTCCACCCTAATATCTTCAGATATAGCAAAAAGGCATAACTAACGCCTTTACAAAGGTATCTCAAAATGAGGACAAATTCAAGCTAGTCCTCCCAGACATTGCCCCAGATGAACTTCTTCGAATTCCCTTGCCATAATGAAACTTCAAAGGTTATATTCCCACTCCGCCAAACGGAAGAAACTCACATATGATAACGACTCTCATGTATGGTACACAGATGGATCAAAACAGATGAAGAAGGAGTAACTCCGTATTTCAAGCGGAAATCTTGGCTCTACAACAAATAAGAAGATTTGGGTATGTTCCCCTCTGATAGAAAAACTGCTGTTCTAGCCATTAAGATCTATAAAATTCCCTCAAAACTAGTATGGGACTGCCTTCAAGTACTCATGTCATAAGCCAACACAAACAGACCTCATTTCAATTAGGTGCCAGGGTACACCGGGCATATAAGCAATGAGATGGCAGACATACTAGCCAGAGAGAAACTGCATCGAACTTTATGATTGACTGATAAACAAAGCTAGACAAAAACTGAAGGTAACAGACAAGCTAAAATGTTCATGCTAAACATCTCCCTTACAAGAACGAAACAACTTTTAGGTTTAGCTAGACGTCAGATATACGTATAGCCACAGGATTCCTCACTGGACCTGTGTCCCTAACACCTGCAGAATGTGTAACGAGGACGAAAAATCAAAACGTATTTTGTGTCACTGTAATCCGAAAACGCCGTTGTCAGTTAGGTAAATTCTACCTTGAAGCAGAGGATACCCGTATATGTATCTGCTAGCTCACTCAAAGATTTACTGGGATTCATCACCCACTCGGGTATCATGAGCCAGCTCTAATTTTGGAGGAAATCACAATAGGCCCAACTTTGGGCGCAGTGACATGGCGACATGCCACCCATCTTAGACTCATAATCTAACCTAGTTAAGTACTTTGTCTGCTACTATAAATGTAGGCAGTGAGACCAGCGCTGAGATCAAACAACTCTTGCCAATAGCTTCTTCTTTACGCTAAGAAAGCCATTAAGTAGCAAAGATCTCTCTCGAACCCTGATCATAATAGTCGTCCTCTACGATGCAAAGGCATGTTATGTAGAAAAAAATTCGCCTAATGTTTGGTTCCTTCCTCATAGGAGAGGTCATGCTAGAGGAACGAAGGAGTAGCGTAAGAGCTGGGTTAAGCTGGGGCATCGAGTCAGTTAGAAGGCTTGCTGATTGAGTAATATTAGGATTTCTTTTTCTATACATTCTTGTACATTTGGTTGTAGTTTGTTGGATGGAATGAAGAACATTTGAATTCCTTTCATTGTTGTTTCAAAGAACTAACTTCCTCTGCTTTTACAGGTTGCAACTCCGTACTGCAGTAATAATTCAATCTGGTCACCAGCCGCCATAGAAGCCAATCTATCATCGCCGTCATTAGATTCAAGAGCGTCTGCCTGGAGTCCAGCTTCAGTAGCCGCCGCCGTATCTTCTCCCACCAATTCATATCAAAACTATCCGGGATACTACTCAAGTGTTGACTACATCGGATCGGCTGTACAGCAAAAACTAGTACGTATTCTACATAATATCATCCAATCAATCATTGCTAACCTCCCCTTGTTTGCTTTTCAAGGACAACGCCATCGAATCAGGCTGGATGAGATCCCGAGAAGAGGGATGGTTCTGTGGCAACGCAGCCCCCAATTGGGACAGCATACAACGAAGCAACAAGTAGATATACCAATGTAAATAATATCCAATAAGATGAATAGAATAAAAATACAAACAAAGGAGTTTTTCAACTTTTACTTTTCGCTTTTTATTTGTTGTACAAACTAAATGATATCCTTACAAAAAACATTTCATTAATAATAATTATATTTTATATAGTAATCTTGTTTAGTTATTAATTTTCTTTATGAACATAAATTTAATCATAATATCACTATAGAATATGAAATATTTACAATACTTAAAATATACAATTTTTCTTCTTGTTTTTACTTTAAGAAATCATCGCATGAAACGTTTATTTAAATGTTTTTTTTTTTTTTTACCTTATGTTGGCTTGAGTAAAACTACTATAACCTATTGTGTTTAATGTTTTCTCTAGCTTTGCCACTTAACCGAAAGAAAATCTTAAACTAAGCATAGTAATAATAACTCTTCACCACACTGTTGCTGCTACTGCTGCTGCTGCTGCTGGTCTACGAGGAATGATACCATTCGAATGGGATTTGTCTTTGTTTTTTTACTCATTTTTTTTTAACAAAATAAAGCAATATTGCTTTACGAGTTTTCATTTTCTATGCTGATAATCGAATAAGAGATTGAAATTCTATTCAATCCACATCAAGGAGATATACATAATCGTACGAGATACATTTTTTTAGTGTCTATCGGTTTTTGTTTTTTGTTTTTCTTTTACGTATAGGTGCACAGGGGCTTACAGGTAGGTTTAATGCCCAAAATTTCAGCGTTGATACAAAACAAAACAGAAAAATAGAATAAAATTACGTTTACTCTTAAATACATATGCTGATCCATCGGTTCTCACATAATTGAATTGCTACTTCCAAGAAGAGTCTAGTTAATTTGTACAAAAAACTTGCTTTACATATGCACTCTATGGGAATAATATTTATTTATATTTATTTATATGTAGTTTACTTGTTTTTATCACCAAAAATTGAAATCCCACTTACACGATGTTTTATCAAAAATTCATTTACAAAACTTAATTATTAGTTTTAGTGTTATTCTTTCACATAATTGTATTTTTTTCCTAAAATTAATAATTCTCTTTTTTTTGTTTTTAAATCGCCAGGTTTGTTTTTTTTTTTTGTTTTTTTATACAATTTTTCGCTTTTTTAATCGATGGGGTTTTTTTGTTTTAAATATTTGTTTAGAAAGTAAAAAATGGTTGTAAATAAAATGAAAAGACAAATTTTGATATTCTATTGCACAAAGTATAAGCCTTCTGGTTGATTTGATTTTTATTTAAAATTTATTTTATGCGTTCTCAGTGTAAGAAGTTTTCATTGATATATGTATGTATGTATAAAAAAGAAGAAAAGAAATTAAAACAACAGTAACCTACACGGATTTTCTTTACTAAAACATGTCTTTACACAGATTTTGAGTTACAGAACAGAGTATACACGACAACGCAAACGGAAGAGAGGTCGAAAAAGAAGGAAATTAACAATTAATTGAAATAAAATGATTCATATAATAGAAAGTCGGGTAATAAAGACCTCAAAATCAGTAATAATTATAATATAACGCATAATATTATGTACATATATATATATAGAAAAATATTGTATTTTGGTTTTATGACAAGAATAATAATTTGGTAGGAGTTTACACCTCGTTTCGTATATTTTGTTTTTTATGTTTGTTTTTCTTTTTTTTAAATCAGTTTTGTTTTTTTTTTGTTTTGTTTTGTTTTGTTTTCTATGTTTTATATAATTTCGTAATATATTATCTAATTAACTTATACTAGGCTACTAGTCGCCAGGATGTTCAGGACAGGAGCGATTTACTTCAAACCACCTATCTATACATCTGTTGAAAGAAAACACAAAAGTTATACATATATGAGGTTGAATAATGGGATGAGGTGTATTACCCTTTATGATAAACACAAAGACATGGCAGCCTTGCAATAACGTCGCCGGGATTTAAATCCTCTAAACAGATCACACATTCTCCTTTCGCGTCGGTTAAAACGTCCTCTGTAAGATGAAAAAGAAATTTAGTTATACAGGGGAACGAAATACTGTGAATTAAAAAGGTTAGCAAGAAAAAGACAAAATTTTTATAGTTCTGGAGGATAAAATACGTAGAATGTTGGTGGTGGTTAAAAGAAACCCCAATTGGCACCATATAGCTCGGTTCTCATACCACAAACTGATTTTACCCGGTTGTGTTGGGATGCTATTGGTTGTTTCAGTAGATACGCCACTCAGCCCGTCGAGTTCAGAAGGAGAATGAGTTTTCTTGTTAGGTGTCTAGAATATCTTGGCGAGTTCTCGCTAAGTTCGGACAGGTACAATACAAATGTACTGTGTGAACGTATGAAACCCTTCTGCAACACACTAATTTTCACACTTAGACAAATGCTGGGAAAAAACAACGAATTTCAAGTTGAGACTCATCATCTCTTCATGGACTTTAAAGCAGCATATGACAGCATTCATCGTCTTAAGGTCTATAAGGCGATGGTCGAATTCGGGATTCCCGCAAAACTGATATAGTGAGACTCTGGAAAACAGGCGGTGCTATGTACAAGTCCGGAACAGTTCCTCTAAACTATTTCAAATATGCGCCGGATTGAGGCAAGGAGATGCGTTGTCTTCTGATTTCTGTAAACTTGTGCTGAACCAGAGAGTACGTAGGGTAAGTATAAACACGGAAAGTACTGTCTTCAACAAATCTGTCCAGCTGGTGGAATACGCAGACGATGTCGACATCATCGGTCGCTCGCAGCCCATCGCTATAGAAGTTTTGACGGCAATTGAAGAACAGGCAAAATGCGTTGGTCTTGAAATAAATGAGGACCAGAACCATTGGTCCAATGCCTGGGACAAAACGTTACTGTTGGTAAGAGTAACTTCGAGACAGTTAAGGACGCCCTTGTAGAGATTATGCGTAAACTTACTTCGGTCTGGCGAAACAAATGGCTGTAAAGCTTCTAACTCGGAAGAAGCATGCTCTACAATTCTGCCAGAAAAATTCTTCGTCGAATTTTCGGTCCCATATGCGAGGAGGACGAATGGAGGAGAAGATGTAACCGCAAACTCTATGACCTGTACCACGATGTGGACGTAGTTCAAAGAGCCAAAGCACGTCGCCTAGAGTGGCTCGGTCCCATCGAGCGAATAGACAATAATGCTCCAACAAATAGCATCTTCGAATCAGAGTCTCCAGGTTTGAGACGACAAGAAAGACATACCGGCCAAATCACTTAGTCTGGACAACTGAAAAAACGTGCCCAGGATCGAAGGGAGTTGAAGGTTGTTGCGTCTCAAACTTAGTTGCATGGTCTCCTATAGGCCAATGAATTGTCTTTATAGCCGCAATTATGGCAATATCTGCGCTTGATTTGGTTAGGGGCTCGTTTGCTTTTGGTTTGTTAAATCTGACTCACAGCTGAATATAACTCGAGGTTTGTCAGCTCTAGGAAGTGGTGATGAATATTGTCCTTAGACATCCGCAGCAGAATAATAACTTTATGCGAGAGAATCTCTAAGGCTTGAGACTTTTCGATATTTTAGATTGAAATGTAATCTAGTTGTAACTATTTTTCTTATTAGTTAGCAGGTAGTGTTGAGTTATTTCAACATTTCAGGGAAGCATTCATCTCATTCTGGCGTTTGTGATTTTACCCAGTGGATTACATTATTCAAACCGAAATATACAATTCGTGGGTAATAAGGAAAAGACTAATATGTCTAGGGAACCGTCTTTCTGCAAGCTGATGAGCCTAGGATCAAAGATATAATAACTTTAAAAACTATCAACAAAAGGATGCCTACAAGCAGAATTATTAGTTTCTGTAATCTGAAGTCTGTTTGAGTCAAATGTATTATCTGAAAGAACTACACAGTAAATGTTTAAAGAAAGGCGACATGTAAGAACCTAGAGGAGAAGACCCCTGGAAATACGGAACGAACATTCTTAGATGCATATACACTTGCATTGTGGTTTCACAGAGATGAAATCACATGGGAAAATGGATCTGCGTCTGGTTCAGATCTTGTGATCGTGGAAAATTGAACAAACAACAGAAATGCCGAAAGAAAAAAGACTAAAACAATGTGAAGTACTCTTCAAAAGTCGTCTGCCTTAGCAAACCCTGAAGATGTTGACCCAGAAATTCAATTTTTTGAAGAATTTCCCTGTCAAGCTATGGAGCTATGACAAGTTCCGGATAGAATACAAGCCGCCTTCTCGTTCTCAACAAATAGAGAGATGTGCGGGAAACCATATGGGGAAACAAACGTTTTCTAACGTTTGAACCATCATATTTATTATAGAACTTGTCTCTCTTGTTTGGCAAGTCTACATCTCTCTATAATTTGTAGTTCTCCCTAACAAGACGCCGATAATCAAGAAGAAACACTTGTGTACTATTCATATCCTCAAATCACACATTGTAAGGATACAGACTGCACAGTGATTACTGCCCTTTCAGTAATCAACTTCATTAGGAGAAAGATTTGCAAACTTCCCAGCAAACAAAACTTATTCAAAGGAACTTCTCTACTCCACTTCAAGACTGTTTATGGGCGCGGGCAGGCAATTTAACCTTTGATATACGAAATCAAAAATATTTTCAACCAAAAATCTGATTGCGTAGGTAGTTTTTTTTATGAATACAATTTCTTTTATTCGAGAAATTATCGCATGCGAATATATGTCAGCCTATTTGGTTGTTATCTCGTTGTGGGCCCATAAAGCAAGATAGCCGCCACGTTCATTTGAGTATGGAATCAGTCTACTAAAAATGCGCATTAATTTATGGTTTTTCTTTCTTTTTTGAAAAATATCCTACAGCAGGTACCTACTACTACTTGACACTTCGTCAGTTCCTTCTGTACTACCCACCAGCGGCGATGGATCGTTAAACTTAATAAGCATGAAGCAATGAATAATATATAGAATTTCAGCAATAATTAACATGGACTGCAATTATTGTTTACTTTTAAGTGAACTGACTGCACTTATGCGGTAAGAACCGGACCGAACTTAACAATTCCGAAGAGATACAATTATTTTCAAACAATTTACCTCAAAACGAATGTAAACATCATCGTGTGCTGGACTGGACAGACGACGGGGGAAAACTCAATTATATTGATTTAATAAGTCACGTACGAGTACATATATAGGATTAATTACATACTTACATATATACTCATATGTAGTATATGGCTTTGTTGTTTTACTTACCGTTATATGAGAGGCGAGGTTTTGTTAGGCACATTACTAAATGACATTCTATGTCATCGGGCAGAACGAATTTACTACAAACTGGGCATTTTATACCTGTTAATGGGAGAAAGACAAACATAGATTATTATTTGGAAAAAGAAAACAAAAGCATGAGGTAATAAAATTATGGAATAGTAGTAGTATTGGTAAACAAATGTTGTTATTTATAGCAAAATCAATTTAAAGTAAGTATCGAGCCGATCTGTGTTGGACAAGTACATGTACATACGACATGCTTTCAGTTGAAATCTTTTAAACATGATCGAACGACATTCGTAATGATATACATATGTACATACATATGTGCGGATATATTATTAACAATATCTACGTAATAAAGCCAGCAGCAAGTTGTGGGGGCTGGACATACACTGCGAGCTGTGCTTCAAACAATTCTTTGCGTAGACCGTTAGACTTGTTTTTAAACAAAATATCGATGTTCAGGCTTAAAGATGTAAAGGGAAGGGGATTGGAGAAGTGTGAAGTTAGCTGAGGTTTGTTTGACGTTTCAATACCCCCATTTCGGACTCAACGACTATGTTAATAAGCAAAATTGAGGGGTTTTGGCAATTCAGCAATCCCAAGCATGCAATACCAACTTCAGGGCGTCCATGTTTCTAGAGTGGACCCTGACCAGAAATAGATCAGTTCATAGGCCGCCTCGTTCGTGTCATTTGACGCCTCTGGACTTGTTTCTTCGGGACTATGTCAAGCCTATGATCTATGGCAATGAGTCAGGGACTTAAGACGACCTCAGAACCAACATTCAATATCTAAATGACGGCGTGTCGCTCGATTTATGCGAAAAACAAATGGCTTCACTCGTACAAGTGTTTCTCTGAAATGAATGATGTTTTGTTACATAATACGTTTTTCACTTTTATATGTCAAACCCAAGTTGTTTTAGTTCAGAAAACGAAGTGGAACTGACTGACCTGCGAACTTCATGTAGGCGAAACTGGAAAATTTAAGAAATCCTACTAATGCCAAAAGGTGGAACCATTACCCAAAGGAAAACATGATGTCATATACATATGTATAACTAGGAACCACGAAGGGGATAAGTTCTATCAGAATCAGAGTACAGCGTCTGTCAAACCAGACTAGATGGCTTTTCAAGTTGTCTACTGCGGAATATTCGCGGAATTATGAGTATTCCGGAAAAACGGATAAACAAACAGAATGGGACTTGCTTTTTCACAGAAAAAACGATAACGATAATGATGCTATACCTGCCTCCTATTAGTCTTAACGTCTGGTTTGGGATGTTATCTAGCAGCTGTAAGGTAGTCTTGACGTTCTACAAGAGAGTGGAATGGACGCATTTAAGAGGAGGTTCATCGATGTCAAATGCTCGCATTTTTGGCAAAAGAGATTGATGACAAACTATTAAATATTAAGAGTTACATTCTCCAGAATAATACGAATAATACAGAGAGGGGAATGAAACCTTTTTCTCCCAAGACTGACCTGTTTGAGGTTTTTGATCTTTAGCAAGTTTTTAAACATTCAGTCAAGGCGATTACTGACCAGTACCAAGGCCATGTTAAACTATTGCCAGGCTGAACTATAGTAGAAGAAAGGTTTCGTACCCATATTGGTTTCGAAACGTGGACTAAAGTACTGACCCTTGGACCGACGAATTAACAAAATTCCTCCAGCTTTCAAGTTGTGAACTCCAGTACGGGGTCAACATGGATTTCCTAAGTCACTATAGTGACTTTAAAGCGGAATAAGCCAATGAAGGAATGGTATATTGCCAAGCCAGCCGAGGCAGCCATAAAATAAAGTTCCATAAATTATCGGAAGTTTTACTCATTTAAAAAAAGCAACAGTCATTAAAAAATACAACCAACACCAACCCAGCCCACCCTTTATAAGCTGTCTTTGCGGTGTCGCACCAGGGCTTTAGTTCTGCTAAAATCTGATATTTGACGAGGGACTTGACTGTTTGACACTGCAGACTGTATTTTTTGCGTGACGATAAGTTCATAGCTCCATAGTAGTGGAGATTGTACCTGTGGCGTTGAGCTTACTTTCCAGCAAAGTATTCAAAATTGTTGACGGTTTCTTCAGTGTCTAGTGAATTCCTTGGACTAGAAAGTTTTTTCGATGAGTTTAAGCGTACTTTCCCTTTTATATGAAGGTCCCAGGATACAGCCGTATGCAAGAGAATGAACTGACGGACGAATAAGCAAAACAGGGGTTAACCAGAACCTGACAATGGTCGACGCCTGTGTTCTACCGCCCCTAGATCTTGTTAAACACAATATAGAGAAAACCTTCGTAAGATTGGAATGCACACCCATCTTGTCGCGTCTCCAGAAAACTCTGGACAAAATACGATATCGCCAAAACCAAAGACATCGTCAGGATGCTTAGCACTCTGCATGGTGATCATTACCGCTCACAATCTTATGAAGGCCTATCGTAGTCAAATGCGAGTAAAAAAAACAGAGGCTGTGGCGAAACGGATGCCGTAGAGTATGCTTTTTACTTTGCGAATGCCTAAGTCTGTGTAGAACTAGAAAAGCGAACCTCGGTGAATACTAATTCGAAGATCTGGGCGACCTGGGCGACCTGTTAAGAAAGCCACCATCAACCATCAATTTTATAACAACTTCGGGCTGGTTTAGGGGAGGTCATGTAGCTACCCCAAAGCTAATAAGAAACCTTTTATATTTGTCTTTCAGGTAATCTTACGAGAGGGGCTAACAATGGATCCACTAATGATTTGAATGTTGGCTGCACATGTGGCCCGTTCTACCTATCTACCTACCTTGAGTGAGTTTTTTCATTTTTTTTTCATAGGAATGTTGTGATTGAGATGATTTGATGGTATCATCAGAAGTTTTGATAAATATTGCTCAACAAATTGGTCACAAAGAAATGATGGTCTCTTTAAAAACTGTACAACATTTGACACTCTGCCGGAAGAGAGAAAAATCCATTTGAAAACCTTAAAACTTGAGCTTTTTGGAAAGTTTATCTATCTTCCATTGACCTTGCTAACAAACCGCATTTGGGTCTGCCTCACGAACTGAACTGAATATCAGTAAAAAGCAGTTCAAAGCAGGCTTGAGTCGATTCGACATCACTGATCCCACCTGATCGAATGATCAAGAGTTTATCTGAAACAAGAGAGAGCTCTTATTGTTGTGAACTACGAGAGAGAGAGAGAGAGAGAAACGAGTAAACTCACTGAGTCAGAGAATATATTTGACTCAAATGGCGGGAAGGGGTAAGCGAATACGCAAGGTGATTTGAATAGATTTTCAATTATTCTTTACAGTGAATGTAAATGTCGTACTTGAGCACTAAGCATCAAGCACTATGTGTCAGTCACAACAACGCCCGCAAATCTAGCAATTCAAGTAGCTTTGTAGTTTTGGCTCAATCAAAACTTCTAGCAGAGTGTGCTGCTATCGAAAAACGTGACTTAAAACAGAAATTGTAATAAAGGCAGATAGTGTAAGAACTTTATCACTTGATAGCGCTAAACGATAGATAACACCAACTATGGTTACAATAAGCGGCATTTCTTTACGATGTATCAGATAGCTACTGAGAGCGATTACACAATGCGGTAGAGTTTGGGCTTAGAAACTCGACCTTGCTTCTTTCACGGAACCGATTGCCACTTTTCCGGGATTAAATTTCACTGATATGCTTTTGGAAAAATTCTAGATATTCGTTGACCGCTAAGATGTTTGGCTGAAGGCAACAGTCTACTTGTTGCTCACAGATATTCAAAAGGCTAATAGTAAGAAGTTAGGTAACATTTCTACTAGATAAGACAATTTGTCTCTACCTTTCATGCTAGCAAACGCTCACTAAATTCTTATTCAGCAAATCTTGGGAAAACAACGAGAAAACACTTGGTTAGTAAGAGGCGTCAAGAGAATTAAATCACAATCAAATGGCAGACCTACATTAGTGCAGCACAATCGAAACACAATGCCAAACTGTCCAACTAAAATCCAACAATGACTTACCAACGCGTCTGAAGTAATGGTTCCACATATCAATAATTTTGCAGATTTAATCAAAAAGGTAAAAACTGGAATGTATTCGATGAAGAAACTTAATATTAAAACTGTAATCACAATAAAATAACGGCTGGACCCTTACCCTATAAAAATAGTCGGCAGTATAAGAACCCCACAACCAAAAGGCATTCATGAAGATCCAAAGTATAGCTTGAATGGCTTAACTAAAGCACCTGCAGTCTCCTCGGGATTATTCAGCTAAAAAAATCACTTTATGCCAATTAGATCAGGGAAATGTTGCAACTTCAACAACAATGGAAACGAAATAGATTAAGTGACACTATGCTCAGAACAAAGCTAAGCCCATGAAGACTGAGTCTGACTTAGACTCAAACCAAAACCATCTAAATACATCTATTTACGAACAACGATCCGTTTACATAACAATTGACATTTCGAATTCGGAAAGTAATAGTTATTGGTATAACTATTTTCGAAAATGGCTGTCAAAGTCATATGCTTTCATTCGAAAGATTTCTTTCTGTCAGATGAGTGTTCGTAGGACGAACTGTCAGGCAAACTGTAATTGAAAATTCAAACAACAAGTCTGTACTAGTCATTACTACTGTCACGCGTGGTCTTCTGATATTCAAAAGCAGAATATCAAAAATTGTTCACAAAACTGCAGTGTCAGTCAGAATATTCTCAATAAAAATTCAAACATGTATCACCTCACGACTCAGCTCAAACGATTGTCAGATCTGCAAATATGTCCCAAATGTTTGACAATCATGTGAACTGTCTGACAATATTGCACGAAAAGCATTGTCAGATAATTGTCAAACAGCCATCTGACAAAAATCTGTCAATCGTGATCACTCTTTCAGTATCAGAGAACTGACGACCAAATTTTTGTTGACGTTCAGATGCGAGAAAGAAGGTGGAGAGGTGATATGGTAAGACAATCAAGATTTTTGAAATTTCCTGGATTTTTTGACGTTTGGAAATCTCAATCCCTGTCACTAGACAAAGGAGTGAAAAACAATTTAAAAACTCAGAACTTTATGAAGGAAACAAAAGAAATACGAAAGTAAACCAATTTGTTATGAAAAGCAAAAGCTTTCTTGTAAAAAGAATTTGTTATTGGAAAGCAAATCAATCTCATTGGCGTCAACAACTAATACTTCAAAAAAAAAAGTCTGTGAGAGTGTTCAGACAGGACTATCAATCTGAACAGGCAAATGTCAAAATGTATCATTGTCAGACGTTTAGGACATTTGCAGACTCACTGGAAATTGTCAGATGTGCGAAGCTTATGAGATCTGACAATTAATTTGTTGTTTTGTTTTCATTCACATATTTAGGATGCGTGATACGTATTTTCGCTGCTGCGTACTATTTTCGTTTCAAGTTCTATTTGGTGCTATAAAATCACAGACGAAAGTTCTGTGAAATACCATGACTCAGACGACGTCTAACAAAGAATCTGCAAATTTTTCGTGAACAAATTTCAACCAACCGTGCGAACTAAAGATTTTTGATTTTACAACATTGTCAGACCAGGTGTCTGACAAAAAATTGTCAGGAATTGGGTTAAAATCCAACAACCGTGTAAACTGACCATTTAACGTTGCAAACTTATTTGTCATTGTCATTGTCAACCGTCCGAACATAGTCCCCATTAGTCTCCTCTCTGTGCTGAGGCTATAAGTAAACGCTGAATGTGCAGCAAAATTACTGAGCAAATATTCTGCAAAAAGTCTTTATTTCGACATTTTTATGTGAATCTCCAGTAGTGGGACAATTTTTCAATTTTTGATTTGACGTCTCATGCAAGTGACAGTTTGTCATTTGAAGTCAAAACGAAAATGGAAGATAAAATCAATTGAAATAGAACTGATAACGAAATAGTTATTTTCTTTAATTTAATCTTCTCCTCAGATCCATGACCTAACAATTTGATTTCGTAATTCAATCGTGACATGACGCACATCTGTTCTCCATGACTTTTGTCCTTTCCTTTAACCTTTTCAACAGGTTAACTCTGAATTATCCCCAGTACTTCAAGGTAAAATTCTATGTAGAACACATTACCATATGAATGCCCTATTGCATTCTATTCAAAGATCAGGAACCATTCAACTCCTTTAATGTATTCGCATGCCGACCTAATTTAAAACTAACTTTCAATTCCAGTCACCATACGTCATGCGGGAAGTATCCAAGGCATTCAACAACATTCACCAGGACAAGATTTCGGAGCTGCCAGTCAATTTATGCTTCTGGTCAATTTATCATCACACTTTCTGCAATACCCGCCGTCATTGCATGTCGCTACACCTCAAGGTCTCCTGTTTTAATCATATTCAGCTAAAGTATACGTATGTACGTTGTTCTTGTGACATTTTTTGCAACTCGCAACGAAACAATGCCTGTGACTTTCTTTTTCAATCAATTTCCAGTTTCGAGCGCAGTAAACTTCCTACATACCACGCGGAGGGAGGTATACACTCGGGGAACATTCGGGGAAAACTTGTTTATTAGCCGCGTAGTAAGTAGCGGTTAAACCTTTTAAAAAATATAGCTATACACACTTAAATCTCGAAAACATGCTATCCACATCAGCAGAACAACAAAGTTCACTCTACCTGTACACATTTATCGTTCTATGTATAGTATTTGGAATAAATTAAGAACAACAAAGTAAAGTGAAGTGAAGAAAAAAAAAACAAACTACAAACTCCCACCAATAACTTGACCAAGTAACTCTCTGTATGTACAAACATCAGGGTACTATATAGAGCATGTGAAGTTGGATTCAATTCAACCACCACCAGCACCCCCTGCCGGTGGCAGGTGACTGACTGTCTGTCATCAGTCAATAACTCACCATAAATTCTTGTGCTGCGGTGCGATGAAGCGTTTAACTGACGGAATTCTGTCTCAACATCCGGCATACACGTACTAACCACATAGCCCATGGTTCATATATAGTAGTTCTCGTTCCTCTGCTATTCACACTACGAGCAAAGCCACTTGAGTTCTCCTGTCTATCTGCTGAATATTTGAATAATTTCCATTTCCAATATCGATTGTGGACTTTTCGCACACATTGACACAGCGACCACCACACATGCCTCCTCAGATTTATCGATCGTGCGGCATTTATGTGTGGTGACCCCTAATCAGTGGGCCTTAGTATATGACATGCACGAATTAATGAGCTCATAACTTGTGATGGGCGCGGGGCGGTTGTTGTTTGCTTGTGGGCTCACCAAAGGAACTTGTTGCGATTCGTTTACTTATTAAGAAAGTCCCGTCCAACTGCCAACAACTGCCTCCTAACAACAACGGAACAATGCTAGGTTATTTAAATAAAATAAGATGAGCTCGGGACAACTTTATAAAGAAAACTTTGTTTCTCTTGATTATGTATATTCTTTCTCTGTCCGGCCGGCCGAGGCGGCGGGGCGTGTGGGTGCTTGCGATTGTTTACTGAGTTTTCACAGCGTAATTTATTATTTTATTATGACAAATGTATCTATAAAGTTGAATGGACACACCCAGTACCAGCGAAAGATAAACACAAAAGACAAAACAACCCAAATGAGGTAAGCCTCCAATCAGAATTTTAAATACAAATGACCAGACAATGGCTGTCATCGTTTGACGCAAAAACAAAAACAAATGTCAGATGTGCAACTGTCATCTTAGATTCCCCACTGCACAGCGGTAACTCAGGTGACATATGTTTTTAGTTTTCTCTGTAACATTTAATGGGGAGGACGCTCGGCGCAATTAATTCGCAGCCATACAGCCCTCCGCGTGTCAAAAAATTATGCACTGGATATGTAAAGCCATACCCCACTGGAACGAGGTACTAAAATAAGGCACCCTGTTGCAATGCGCCTGAAAATAGTAGTTTCGGCGAGTACCCTTTTAATTGAAGCCGAATCGCCGAAGATACCTCATTCTGTTCCTACAGAAAGCAACTGTGAATTATAAGAAATGGACTCATCCAGCCCATGAGTGATTCTGATTATATCACTGAAGCACATTTCAAACTCACTTCCTCTGCCACACGAGCGAGTGAGTGATTTGGTTCGTATCGTATGAGTTACCATTTAATTGATGATTGTTGTGTGTCATATGTTGGAGTGTCTGATTAAATTATACGGTGCGTGTGTGTTGTTAGACATTTGCATTGCTTTGCCTTGCTTTGGGGTGTGATTTTGTTTGTAATACTGTGACATGGCTGTGTATTGCTCGCTTCTGTGGTGAATATTGCATAAATTTTGTTTTATTTATAGTATCGTCGTTGAACAAAGCTTAACGTGTAGATCTGACCATTGTATGGATGCAGACAACATGCAAATCGAATTGATTGTTCAGAGATAAACGTCAGTAGATTAGCTGGAGGTCAGCGAGTCATCTGTTCGCTGTTCTCAGTCGGGAATATTGAGAACTCTGATCGATTTGGATTGGTTTTCGCGCAGAAAGTAGACACCTACAGAAGTGAGCTACGAAAGTTCATAGCAATTACAGTACCGGAGAAGTAAACGTGCTAAACGCAATGACATTTCTTTAATAAAGTTGGTACAGCTGGTGATTTTTATTGATTTCAACGTGTCACCTTTGACAGCCAATGCTGTTTGAAGTGAAAGTTTGATATTGATATCTTTTATGAAGGGATTAGTCGGGCTTTTGGACTACAGTTCGACTATGTACATACGTCACTTTCAGCAAACACTAACGTGTGTTGTCAATATCCATTTTCTGCACAAACTTCCGCGTAGCAAACTCATTGTTTCGGTACATTAATTCTCAACACGGTTCAACCGCAATTAGATTCATTCTGTCACTTTTTTTGGGGCGTCTATCGATATGTCAAAATAATTGTAATTTAAAAAGAAGCCAACAGATGGCATACCCTTTACTTCGAGTCCATGGGGGACCTAGAAAGTGATGTCCTATGTATGTATGTACGTTCTATTACAGCTTTCCCCTGAAAACAGTGGTTTTACCCTGTCACGGTAAGATAGTCACAATGTTGCGTGCGTGCGTTGACAAATTGTGTAGAAACAATGGGCTATTATGGGGTAACACGAAATGTGTCCTCAGCACTCAGTCGGTAAATATCGTAAGCGTAACTAAAACGTCCAAGTAGTAGTGCTTTCTTCTTTTATATGCGTTTGACAGCTGTCAGCTCGTTCGATTTTTAGCGACAGGGTTAGTTTTTGTGTCGCATAGACTATGTTTTTACTCTTTTTTCTGCTACGATTTCGTGTACAGCAAATTTGAGGAGACAACATCATATTCCTCCAAACCTTCAAACGCACGACCGGCGGAAAGTTTCATTTCGTGCATTGTGACAAGTAATATCGTTAAGTATCTGTAAAGGACAAAGCGCACGCAACATTGTGATTAGGTTCGGTCTCACTAGTAGAGCCACACTATTGGCTCACATATAGCTAAAGAATCAGGACAAACAATTTAAAACTCGTTATCCGCCTTTCATCAAGTCTTGTACAGTTGTTCTTGTCCTACATTAGACTATTATAATGAGGTGAGAGATACATACGTATATGTACGTTGGGCAACCGAGATCTGTTCTGCAGAGCTTGCACCATTAGACCCAGTCATCAGGCTCTCAAGTATTCATAAAGACAACATTTGACAGACATACTAAGCGCCATCTATACAATAAATATCACCCAGACCTTCGTAGATAAAAGTAGACTCAATTCCAATAAGGAACATGTTTTGTCCCTGACATCATGGTCAGGCAGTATTGATGTACAATGCTACTCGACGTTGAAAGGTTTGACAGTCTGATGACAAATCTTACTAAATCCGAAAAATCACTTAAATCTCGTCGGCAGCGGGTCTTAGGTGGAAAAGAAATTTATTAGAAAGCGATCATAAAATTTGCAGTCCAAAATTTAATAAACCTTCCAGACACAGACCAGCCAGCTATAACACCACTTCCTTAACCTGACTGAGCGATCTCGCTAAACCTCTCGTTAAGGAAGCTCTGAAACAAAAGACAACCTTGACACAATAGTTCTTTTCAAGACTCGATGGGAGGGTTCTTTAAACAAAACAATTCTCTTCAATGTCTAGACAACGACGAACGTTTGATAAACATCCGGGAGTACAAGTGTCATGAAAAAGCTTCAAGCTTCCCTTCTGATACGGCAAACAGTAGACCCCTTGCATTCTGGAATATAACACGCACAACACGAATGGTTGCGTCGCGCCAAATATTTATTTATTTTGAAGTACGGTCGCACTGACGGACTATATACTAAGTTTTTAGTGCTTTTTATTATTATTATGTATTTTTGAGAAACAAGTTTTGTTTACTTTCCCAACGAAACCAGGGATTTACTTTTAAAAATCCACTGAGGTCTTGTTTCAAATGAATCATTTCATTCGAGCAGCTTTCTCGAGACAACTTCGCGTACACCTTGTATCGATTCACACGATATCAAGTGGTCGCTTGAGAACATTTACCACATTTTGTTTCAACATTACCCTTCTACTTTCACGGTTGGCAGACGAGCACGATATATACATAATTTTGATTTGTCATCGGAAATCGTTTTAGAAGTGAACTCGTAAAGATCAACGTTCGATTTAGAAGTCCGATGAATATTCATCAACTTAGCAGTATAATCGATGAGTAGATGATCTACATAATTTATTGCATTTTAATCATCACAGGCAGTAGACATTCCATTAGTGGAATAGCTTTTTACCAAGAAGCGTACGTCAGAGTCTGAGGTTTATTACATATTGCAACCAACTTCAATCAGTCGCGGAAGTGCAACTAACTTCACACAAAAAGTGTGGTGTGCGACACTTTACACAAAAAAACACTCAAACTGTTCACAAATGATGACCCAAATATGCAGAATCACAGGCGTTGAATTCGCAATGTGAAACGAATTATTGTTTCTCTTTCTACCAAGAATTGTGGACAAACAAACGAAACTCGTTTTCCGCTGAATCAGACCATAAACAAGCAATAATATGCCCTGAAATGACAACCATAAAAATACCCCCAAATACGAAAAAACGCAAGAAATTCAAATTGATCCTTGCGAGATGTGCTTCCCCAAGAACCTATCCAGAGATTTTGACCTAATTTGTCAAACTCGAGTGTTTCGAAATGATAAACGTAAATCCAATATCTTAACCTATTATGGCTGGCAATAATAGCTGCTAATGTAATTACTTTTGTGAGTGAACAAGCACAAATGTCAGCTCTTCAGAAAAGTACCTGTTATCCGTTTTATTGTCACAATTTTTGAGACTATGTAAGTTATTTAAAGAGTAGGTACTTATTCTGAAGCTTAAAGAACTAAGGGGGTGAGATTAATTGATAAACAGCTTGAGGGACGGGGACCTAGTCACTCATTTGATATAATTAAGGATGCAGTTGTCAACTGTCGTCTGCCAAAGACATGTGAAAGTAAATAGAGTAAGTTCTTGAAACACACTCACTCCAACTATAGACATATGTTTCTGTTTGAGTTTAAAAAACCGATGAGGGTACGGTACGCCATCGAAACGGAATATAAGTGGGGCTTTGACAGTGCGGATGTTAGTGACAACCAACAATGATGAAGCTCGCTTACGATGTATGACACATGTTTACAAACCAGGAGTAGTGCTCATAATTTTCCAAAGGCTGTAGAAACTGCACTGCCGAAGAGGAGTTGTCACTAGGAAAACATTACTCTCAAGATTCACGACATTCGATCAATTAAAATTCAGTCAGTAAAGCTGGTTTCCACCGGCGAACGTGCATTGTCCTATTGAAGGGCAAGGTCAGGTTTACCAATAAAAAATGAATCCAAAATGTATGTTGTCAGAGACCGCCTTCACGAAGTTGTCAGACTTCTATCAATAGTGTGAGCTCTCGTTTGTACCCTTGTCAGATTTGACAGATCAGATGTCTGAAGGTTATGCCATCTGACAATGATGACCTTTGACAATGCCAATGCTGTTGTCATTTGGGTGACATTTTGTACGCGTAAAACGTATTTTCACTGCTCCGTTTCCACATTCCGGCTGATCGTCATTCAACCACTTTTCCAGTCGACTCTCAAGTCATATAAATGCTATACTCCCTCAAATTAATCCATTAAATCGAGGCACGACGTTATGATAGGTGCGTAGAATATAAATCGGAAAAGGGAACAGATTATCGCGGTGACCAAGGTTCAAAAGTAGCTATGTACGTGGCGGAGCGTCTATGCAAGCCGCTCACCCGCTGAAATGCCCGCGCGAATATTGGTTTTTTCGTCTTGGATATGTGGAGTCACCTAAGTTGTAGTCGTAGTCGCAAAAAGCCGGCCGGAAGCGCCATTGTTACCATCTTGGACGTTAGTAGAGTTGCTTATATGAAATCATTTGCCACCACTTATGTCATTTTAAATGTCAACTGGATTGAAAATGTATTCATTAAATTCTTAGAAGATTGATTGAAGGGATCAGTGTTTCAAAATAAATTAGTTGAAGCACTGGATGTGTCAAATTTCACTTCCTATTCACACAGGAATGCCGGACTGGACTGGACGAGGAGGAAGCGTAGAGGTGACATGTTACGGCAATCCGGATTTTCAGATCTTTTGGAAATGTCAATCGTTGTCAGTCAAGCTTATGAAATACGACAGTAAACCATTCAATTGCTGTGAAAAGCATTGTTAAAACACCAACTAATTTCAAATGGCGCCAACTAATAAACGTCAAAAAAAAATCTGCGAAAGCATTTAATCTGAACACGCGAAGGTAAAAAAAATGCAGTCTGTCAATCTACTACGATTTAACCTGGTCACGCGACAAACACATGAAATATCGCCAAACTCATGCGACTACGACAGCCACTCAATTTGTTCCAGAAGCTAGAATTCATGCGCATAATGCTCCATGCTCCTACTGGCGACAACCCACCAGCGTGGGCAGTCAAGATCGTTCCAAGTGCCTCGTTTTGATCTATTTCCATGTATTTTGAATCAAATTCGATACTTTTCCAGACTCCAGACAGATTTTGTAGCACAAAATGCAATGAGTTTGACAACCAATCGTCGGTTTTTTTTTTTAATCTGACAGTTGTCAGCAAAAGCATTGGGCACGTTCCATAATCTAGGTATTCAAACTTTTCTGATTGGTAGAGAGATACAGATTTGACACGAAAGTAGGTAAGAAGTCAGTTTGTGATACATATTTCAACAAAAATCGATTAGAATTTCATTTACTCTTGGACCTGATTCAATCAAAAAGAACATATTGAAAACCAAAGCCCATGCTTTATCCAAAGTGAAGACGGAAGTAAAAATACGACTCATGACATGTGAAATGTCACCTACTGTCAGAGTTTGTCGACACCTCACAAAATAAGCCTAGAATCCTAGTGTCCTTTGTCAAACCAACCAGACCAGAAATTGGGACAATAGTTGACAGCCGTGAGGAGTTTCATGTTGACAGATAGTTTGTCACCTTGTCAGGAGCTAATTGTTGGAATATTGTAAGATGACAACTATCTGACCATAGTTTGAGTGACACGCTATTCAGTTGACAGTTCAAGGATTGTACTAGACTTTGAACAACTAATTGTTAGCCAAACTTTAACTAAGTAGTTACCTTCCGCGTACTTATTACAATTTTTATTACGTGTCCGCCAATCAGTCATTGTTGCTAAGTTTTTCTTATATTAATTATTCCGTACAAACTATATCTACTGCAAGAAATAGCCAGCACTTTTAATACCGCAACAAGATTTCTTTTTGTTAAAGTGCTGACAAAATACACGCCATGTACGCGTCTCAGAGTTTTTCTTGAAATGAAACTTTTAAAGCTTCAAAACAGCACAAAACCCCCCCAAACAATAAACAACACAAGACGAAGAAAAATAGGTCAGAGTGCAAAGCAGACAAGTGTTGGGGCCATCACAGAAATTCCTCCACCCATTTCGAAGAGAAAAGTTTGCATGTAACTGCTAATACACAGAGTTGATTGATTACCAACAGAAATGTAAATCAAGGACACCGCTAACCCCTAATGCCAAATCCAATGATACCCGACACCTCGACCCACAAGCAAACACACACAAAACCCCCTCCCCATTCTCGAGGAGGAGTTAATACATTTCTGAGCTTCTTTTCAGCACAAACCAAACCATTAAGTGAGGAAATTCTTTTTGTTTGAATTTTTTTTTTATTTTTCAAACTTATGATAGCAAAGCACTGCTTAAAACACTTTCGAATACACGTATGCGATGGAAAAAATGCGACCAGCGACCAACGACCGAACCGCGCCGACCTGCAACAATAGAGTGCTGTTTGGTGCAAAGCTTTTTTTCCACTGGCCATTGGCAATCCATTCATTGTCAGTACAACCCAGCGCTACCGGTATTTCATTATGGAAAGTGTATCCTGCTACAAAGTATCCTTGCATACCCACTTTGGCCTCCTCTCAGTCTACGACGACGTGTTCGCCTGAAATTATAATAATAACAGACCATTCACAGCCAAGTAAATGGGTGGTGTACTACAGGCAACCTTCGTGTGTACTCGTATACCTACCTATAGAGTACATGTGCTCAATTCCGATAAAATGCATTCGCCATAGTAATTTGCCTAGGGAACGTATCTATATACCAACGTACGGCGAGTAATGAAATTCTTTTTGTAACATAGATACACACGAGTACTATAGGTACATACGAGTACAATACAAGGAGTGTGAGGCACACTTAAGCCAAATGTGATTTGTTTTTTTCGTGTGTAGAAATTTGGGAAATGTCGCAAGTGCTTCCATTTAATTAAGTTTTTCCAAGAATTGAATTTCATGAATCACAGGCCCAGTGACTAGATCAGAACGCACTCATCGGCGCTGTCTTCTTTGCCAGATGCCACAGGATGCGCATACCCTTATCAGTGTTCTTAACTTTATCTCAATCTGAATCTGTATCTGAATCACATGAGATCTAATTTGTCAACGAGTTTTGCAAGCGTTAACTGATAAACAGTTGTTATTCATTGTTGTGGCCAACCGCCGCGCCGACGACCATGTTGATATTTTTATGTCAACATAAGCGAACATACATTATAAAGTCGCTGACATGGGACACATGTCTAGTCTTTGGTCGAAATTAATTAAATTAAGAATCACATTGAGTGACGGAAATTTAAATAATAGCGTCGAGCACAGTCTATCAAAGACAAATTAATTAACGAAAGCCGGGCTATTAAAATGTGGAAAGAAAAAATCATATTTAATTAGCGAATGTGGAATTTTACACCTTTCAGCTGTGCTTTAGACACAAAGCGAACGACACGACATAACGCAATATTCCTTGATATCAGACATTGGTTTCTGACAGCTAGGAACGTGCGTAACAGCAGACGTCATTCCTGCCAAGTCAAACAAACAAGACAGTCTGTACTTTAGACTCGAAACATAAGCCGATGATGTGATGGTGTTCTAGTTCGCGGTTAATTGATAAAGTCTTTTCAATTTAAGAGATTAGAGATGACAACACGATTTGCCAAATCAGGCAATGGGTGGCTCCCTAGAGCGATTCATAACAATCAAACACTTTTTAATAAATCATAATGGAAGGTCTTCCGTCTTCCATTTACAGCTTTCATCTTTAATTAGTAAAAGAAAAATGTACAGGAATGTAGGTTGTGACCTCATTCCTAACGTATCCAGGGGTGTTTAAGGGGTTACCCCGAAGAAGCTGCCGTTTCTGTCACGTCGACCGATATGTTGAGGTATTTGACAGTCGCATACAACAGGCGTGTTTTTTTTCTTTTTTTGTATTTCAAAGGTAAATATACGAACAATAAAGCCTACTCTCTACGCTAGATCTGGATAACAAGCCAAACAGGGCTAAGTTCGCGTACTTTCTGGACCAAAACTCGTAGATCGGGAAACTTCAAAGCAGTGGGGATTCTCTCATTCTCTCAGAGACAGGTAAACGTCAAATGTAAATGTATACAAATACAAAAATAACATTTCGTACAAGGATCTGACAGATTTGACAGATTTCATAAATCAGTGCAATGAAATTTCTTGCACATTTTTTACTCTCTCGCAGGAAAAAATACGAAACTATTGCGTACTCGAGAAGGATTTCGTGAATTTTCGTAGCTTTTTGCGAAAACTCGTTGTTTTGGGTGCGTACGCGAACAGAACTATTGTGTCTTTTATCGCAAAACGTCATTAAAAATGTGTAAAATGACAGCTGTCATGCTTGTGTAGCTCGCGCTTTGTAAAAGTATGCAAGGGGTTTATCAACAACGTCACAAGGAATTTGTATTTCAATAAAACACAAAAGTGCTAAATTTGGGTATAAAATTCAATCTCGTTGATATAACCCACCGACTCTTCCACACTTATTGGCCGGAAATTTGGCAAATTCGAGTTCCATATTGTTTCTGAGAACCTCTAACGTTGTTGACTTGTTGGCATAAACCAACGACTTAATGAAAAAGAACACCAACTACGTTAAAGGGCATTCGACCCGCGCATTTTTCGAGGTGACACGATCAATTGTTTGAAACCTGTGTGGCATGTAGCACCATCTCGTTGGAACCACATGTCACTGATGTCGAGTTAGCAACTCGAATTTGTCCACTAAAGCCACTACAGCACAGCCTATCTGGTTCGACGATTATTACAACCTAAAATTGGAGTAAGCCCTCTTATAGTTGCGACCACCGACTCAGATTTTTGGTACTAATTTCTAACAATTTCCAAACGTTTCTCGTTCGTGATTAAACTATAAACCTTGACTTACGTTTTGACATTGACAGATCATAAAAAAGGTTGTTAAAGTTGTTATGTCCATATTGGAAAGCCCTTAGCTCTAATGGAGTGCAAGAGAATGAAGCGCTACCAGGTATGGGGCTCAGAGCAAAGTCCTTCAAACTAGTTAGCGCAAGGTTCGAAATTTGATTCCCAGACATCACCAAACTTTTGTTTTCCCGTCTCACTTCTCGCAACCATCTGACAAACATCCGAGAGTATAACTGCCATGAAAAAGTTTTCCAAACAATGTCATCGAAAAATGAGAACATCGTAGGGCTGAATAGTTAGCCTTGAATGCAACTCTTCCTAGAATAGACACTGCTGGACAATCGGTTGAGAAAGTAGAGAGTTTCCAACACCTTGTCCCAGCTAAGGAAGATAAAGTGAGGCCAGGTTTCAAAATATGTCAAAAATATAGAAAAGCAATTAACTACTAACACTGTTCCCCTAGTAGACATCCTCAGCAACTGGATGAGAAGTCTCGGCAACTGAGAAAAAATTGGAAAGAGCTGAAACTCATTACGACGCACTGTTCAGTCCAATAATTAGTCCAGCTAGCAAAGCAGTCTTTATGCTCAGCAAGGAGCCGATGGGGTGCCTCAACTCTGTTTACAAGGTACCATACTATTTTAACGCCGCAAAAAGCATGTTATTTGTGACACTACTAACATAATAGATCCTCCACATCGCAGTACTAGCCATCGGATAGACGTCATACGAGTTATTTGCCTACAAACTTGAATCAACCAATTATTCGTAAATGAATCAAAACAAACAAATTAGTGAAAGTGCTTTCTAGATGTCATTTTGAAACGCATTTTCAACAAATCGCTGCTGGAGTGTTGCCCTGTTCATTGTTAAAATGACAAATGTTTTCGTGCAGCCAAATCCAATGAACTTGCTTATTAGCACTGGGCATCATGTGACAGTCGGTTTACTAAATGCAAACGGTACACATGCACTTCGAGCTTTCCTACTTCGCTACAATTTCTTTCTCAAGAAAATTGACACTTCGGCGAATTTTGTTGACTTCTCTGACTCAATCCTTGTGTGCTAATTTATGCGCAGTCTACTTAACAGTTGTTAGCGTCGTCTAGTTGACGTTCTTTCTTTATTTTGTTAATTTTGGTTACAACAATGACTTATTGTCTTTGTTAAGCTCAGAGTCTTATTTGTTGCAGGATAAAGGGAGCCGCTATCGCTGTTATAATCCACAAAAAATCCGTTCATATTAGTTACAACACCTTATCTGACAGCTGACACCTACCGCTAAAACTTATCAGTGTAGCTGTACATAATTACATCAGATATGAAAGAACTATCATTTAGTGTCACACACATATGTCCAATGCCTAACCATCTCTTAAACTTTCTGTAAGAAATTCGTCGAATACGATTCTGTTCTTGATGTCCTTAGGAGCAAGCAAGAATGGGCATTTTTGAAACATTCTTTTGACATGAGGTTCCTCACGACTTGGCGATAGGAAAGATAAGGAAATAAAGTTGATAAACTTTATTGGCCGAACGATGACTATCCCGCTAAGAGCATGACTACTCTATGGGTGGGTGCGATGGTATCACAGATCCAGTGATAGTGGCTAGGTGGCTACAAAAAAAACCACTTTGGGATCCAAAGCGGACCGATTATATGAATACATACATACATCCGGCTTAACGAATAATAAAAAAAAGGGGGTTTACAATACACAATTAGAACGTTACGGTTCATAGAAGGTAGTTGAAGCTAGTAAAAGACCTTGACTTTCCAGGGATTATCTAAGAAATTATCAATGCATCGCAAAATTCCTTTGCTAGTAAAGCCATTATTTTCAGAGCTGTGTTACATATGCTGTGTGATGAGTCTTCCGGAAGAGGGGTATACTATATATATACATATGGCAGTGACCTATTAAAACTACCTTCCATACCTTCTTAATGGCATCAACGATCTACGACAGCTGGTGCCATTGACTGTGACACGGTGCCTGACTTATCTACTATGACCCCTACATCGCGTGCAGTCTTTCGTTCGATGCTCGGTTCGGTCAGAAGATCCTCCTTTAGATGCTTAAAACAAGCGGACTTCACTATCAAGGTTTCCAGCTTCAATGTTAAAGCAGCGCTCTCTCCATTTATGATTGAGTGCCACACAAAGCCTTTGCTTTACGACAACAGAAAGCTGGTTACTTTCTCGAGATGCTGTTCGACAATGCTTAGGACTTTGGTTTTCCCATATTTATTTTGAGTCCTGCTTTGTTCGCATATGACTTCAAATTAAGTGACACCTGGTTCAGATCGACTATCTTGCGTGAAAGCAGGCAAACGTCATCAGCGTAGTCAAGATGTTTGAGATATGATGTCATACTGTGCAGGTTTAAGCCCTGGCGGGGATCAGCAAACACAGCCACCAAATCATGTCTGAGAAAGGAATAAAATCAGAGTTTCTCCAACTACTGCACCAAATAAAGGAATCTGCGCTGAAGGGGTTATGAATACCCTTATAGCGATAGCTTCTGACTTGCACTGCGTAGTGGTTTGAAACTCAGGTGTTGTTAGGTTTCATTACTTCGTGGGTGTTGTCCGAACTAGCCAGGGAGCAGGTAAGGTTTTAATGCGTTCTACTAGATTTCTAACACTAAAGGAGAGTATGTTCCACTAGTGGTGGTGATGGTATTGGAAAAGCTATGCTTGGGACTTGAACAACCTATCTCCCACTAACGACCGAATCGGAGTCTGACTGCTTCTGGGATTCAATTACCTTTTTAATAAAAACAAGAATGTTTCTTTCAGGCGGAGGATCTCGGGCAATTTGAGCCCAAAAAAAGCAAACTTGTCATACTCCGGTACGGATTTCTACCCCTCTTGCGGAAGGCTCGTCATAGAGCATCTCGATTCAAGCTATCAAAGGTTGTCTCGATGAGATGCAAATGTAGAAGAGATCTTTACTCGCCGTCTTATACAATGATGATCCACAAGGTGTTGATGGGGCCTTCCTGTTCATTGTCGAACGTTGAATCGAGATGTTCTCTTCTATCAGCCTAATGACAGCTAATCATGACATATGCAAGAATTTTTCAGCTTCAGATATGTAACTGGACTGGATGCTGCATTGTCATTGTCATCAAGGAGTCACTATTCCGACGTCCACAACACATTCAATTGAATTCAAGAATAGAAAATGTGTAGCAGCATGATAAGCACTTGATTTTATAGGAAAACGTACGAGAAAGTTAAAAGAACATACCAAGGCTGTAAAGCCCTAACCAAAACCTGCAAGTAAAAGATGTTGTCAAACTTGGCAAATGTAAATGACTTCCTTGTACGCTACTTGATACAAAATGTAGCTCCATGACTGTATGTTTATCTAATGTCTTCTCAGAAACACTCAAACTGAACATTTCTTTCCGTCTTCCAGTTCTTGAGGCTTTTCGCCTGGGAATGGGGGTCAAAACTTGGCCGGTAGTCAAGTTCATGAAACCTCAAAACTGCTTTCAAATAGCATTTGCCTCCCTCAGAGACGACAGAATAGATGCCAGGCCATAGAAAAACATCAGAAAACCGCAAGGTCGACGAACTCGCCAGGCAGGGTGCTACTCGAACACCTACTGCAGCTGAACGGTTTCAAAAGGATCAACAATGCCATACGTATGTGAATATTGACCTAACTTTACCATACTTCACCACCGGTGCCAAACCTTACCGAATAGTTTGACAGCTGTGGTCATTGCTATCTGTCACCCTCTAGGTAGTCTATTGTGTGAATGCCTGAACTCCCTCCTGTCAGTGCAATTTTTAGTAAATAAACTTCACAATCGACCAACTTGTCAAACGCAGGAGTATCTTGTCAACTTTGGTAGAAACAAACTAAAAAGCCTCTCACCTTAAAAAAGTTGCACATGTCTCACACTTGCTGCTTGACAGTCAACATCAAGCAAACCAACACCTTTAGACATGTCACCATATCAAGCCGAAACACATTTTTGGAGTCGAAGTCAATGTTACTATCCACTAAAACACGTTACATAATAATTAGCAATACTCGCAGTTTAATGCATATACAACTTTGCTTGATAAAGTTTCAAATGGCTGTGACTGGCTGTCACACAACGGCCACACAACATTAATGGACGCAGTACCGACTCTATAGGAACTACGTGGCTTGACTAAACTAAGTAGAAACACATAGCACATGGTTGAACTTATCTAAAGAGCCGTGATTAGAGGTCAACAAAGAATTCAAAATTGATAAGTGCGCAGCTTGGTTGTCATTGGGGGAAACCCCCTTTGCTTGTTTGAATTGAATTAGAAAAACGTTTAAGGAAGTGATGCCCCTAAAGGGCTGTCAGTCCTAAAGTGGGCACTAATTCTGTTTTTGTTTTTGATCTCCACCAGCTATTTATACAAAATATTTGTATACCTACCAGCCGCTTTACGATGATCATTAAACGTATTTACATTATAAACTCATGACATTTATAATTTGTTTACAAATACAATAACTCCGTCCGTAGACGTGGGCTAAACTGCGCGTATCTAAATGCAGGCAAATAAATCTATTTTATTATCTAGCCCCTACTCTACCTGATAGTACTCATCATGTACCTAAACTGGTTGAATCTGTTCAGGTTTGACTCAACAACCTTAACATGTTTCTCTAGTCACGGGTTACTGCATCTAGTATCTGTCAAAAATTAGGAAAATTAAACCACACAGACACACATCCACTAAGTAGTCATCGGTTTTAGACATCATCAGTCAATAGAAACTCATTCAACCAGTCGGTCTTCTGTCGAAAACTTGTTTCGACAATTATCGGGGATCGCCGCCACACATACACATCTGTGACCATAAAAACAAAATAAAGAAGAAAAAAAAATTGATGAAGCCCTACAAAACGTAGTCTATTGTGAAACCATACATCCGTATCTATCTATCTATCTATCTATCTATCTGTCTATCTATACAGTGAATGAATGTAATGTAATGCTTACCAATATATTTGCTAGTCTGCTGTTGGTGTCCATTGTGGGCATTTTGACTGCTGAATGCTTGTCCCATTTTATCGCTTCTGGCTTACGAGAATCAACGCGGCGAAAAAAGACCAGAGAATAAGTCCAAAATAAATTGGCCACCAAGAACGTTGCACTGTGTGACTTTGTAGGTAGAATTCGAAGTTTTTTTTTTTTGTTCTGTTTGTTTAGTTTTTTGCAAAACAACAACACGAGCAACGAATCCAACGAATACGAAAATAACCTGTGTGTTCTTATCGCCCGAAATGATACCAACCGACCGACGACGGAGACAATCAAAACCCAACAACAACAGTATTAATAAATTCGTTCACGTATGTATACGGTATACTATAGAATGTAGAATTGTTAATGTCTTATAATTGCGTTTCGAGAAAAAAATAACAAAAAATAAAGTATACTCGTCGTTATCGTTCACGTTCACCAGCAGAGCTACCAACTGCTTGCCACCGCCAGCCAAGCAAAGACCGAGCAAACAAAATAAGTATATTTATTTGTAAATTAACAAATAAAAAACGAACAGAGATTCACAGATTCAACAACAAGCAGTCATCAATTGTACGTACGGAGGAGAAGCGCCGCTACAATGGATGGTGTACCCTGGGGTTCTTCTTTGAGGAATGGAACCGGAAAATGATTACAACCAGAAGACAAAGACGTAATGCTGCAGTGTAGAGGAAGTCGTCCGTCCAACCCAACAGTCTCTTCTGCGCAGCTATACGGAAATTTTGCAAAGAATTCTATTTTCGGATAAAATTCGGTCTAAACGTTCTCGTCTTTAACACAAAAACAAAAACAAAAAAACCGACACTCACAAGAGATCACTGATTTTTCGCATGTTCATCTGACGGTATTTTTAAAACACAAAGTAATAATAGCCCGTGATACGATTTTTTTTTCTCTCCTTTTTGTAGGACGGTTTTCGGTGTATTTTTCTTTTTTGAAAACCCTTCGTGATACACAACAGAACTGGATTTATTTGAAATTTAATTTCTTTCGCAAGATACGGGGAAATTGCGAACAAAAAAAAACAAAAATTCAGGCTAAGAACCGCCTCGTGAGATCTTCAAGAAGTTTCTCCAAACAGCACGTAAATTGAACTGCTAAATAAAATTACTCATTGATTTAAAATTCACAAAGACGGAAAGAGCTTTTGGTGGTGAAGAGCAGTTTCTGCTTCTGAGAAGTCTGTCTGGCATGAGAATGACGATGACGACGATGACAGCGAGCAAGTGCAGAGGCAGGCTGACATTAGGCAATCTTGCTCAGGTTAGGTTGTGTAACTGGCTTTGCACCTTTTCTCCAGCGGAGCACCTAGTTTCTTGGTTGTGCCTCTGCCGTCTTTGCTAATCTAATATTTGTTTGGAACGTTGTTCAAAAGCTCTGTGTAATTACACAAACTGACAGCAGTTTTCGATTTTTTTTTTTTCTACTCTCTCTCCCTCTCTTTCTCTTTTTCTCACTTTTGGTCTCTCCTTGGGGGGGGTGGTGGTGCTGATGATGATGCCTCTCTTGAGTGAGTTTTCCACACACAATCAACCGACACCGGTCAGATATAAAGCTTTTTGTTTTGTTGTACGATACCAAGGCACAGTAACGGCACAGTGTAGGTGGTCAGGGAGTAAAGCTTAGTGTGTAAGCAGGCCGACGAACAAGAGTGAACTGCAGTGCTGGAGACATTGAACCTACCCATTACATGTGAGTGATTAGTAGCTCTTATATTTCATCGTCATCTTATCAAAAGAAAAACACAATATTGTAAAGCCGATACATCTGTGTCTTTGGCGAATGGCAAAACAAATTTCAGATACGAATGGCCTTTGTGCTGGCAGAAGGCAGAAGGCAGCTCGGCCCATTTGATTAGCCTTATCAACGTGCTTGATATCTGCTATTGACGTTGGCGGGCGATAGGAGTGTTTACCTTGTTTGTTTGTAGGCGATGGGAAAATGCTAGTTCGCCTGCGATGTTATTAACAATCTGCTTCGATTGTTGCAGTCTTTTGTGTTATAAGAGGAATGATTGTTGATTATAAGATCGCAATACGTTACACCTTTTAATTAGCACCCGACACAGTGAGTGCTGAGTTAATGATGCACTCACTGAAAATTATACATAGGCTTGCATATAATTACGTTTAGATCTATCAAAGGAAAGCGAACTTAAGACCAGACAGAGTCTGTAGACAAGTGAATGGTGTCTCCAAGGCCATACAGACTTAAGATGCGGAAAAGACAACCTTTTGTAGCGACGACTGACAAAGGCGATTACTGAATCAATACGCTCCTCGCTAAAGAAAGGAGTTCAGTTGAACTGCACCAACTACAGATAGAGTCGTGACTTTACAAATGCCGCTGGCGATATCTTATTTGCGGTAAATTGTGAATGGCCAAGACCTTTCGTCAAAACAAGCTGATTGCAGCTTATCAGTGTCATGTTCGAAACAATATGATCAGGCAGATACGAGTATTTACCTGATTTCCAGACTTTGACGGACTATGGGACGAACATAAGGAAGTTTTCCATCTGTTATAGATTGAGAGGCTAAACTGAGACTCAAATGGCAGAAAGAACACAGCATTCAGCATACTATGTGCACTTTGACTCCATTTTGAAACCACAACTTGCGTGACCTTATGGTTTGGCTAAACCCCATCCGAAAACACCGAAAAATAAACTGGTAGGTGTTTCCAAACCTGGTCCCATCAAAACTAGGACCGTCGTCAGCTACAGCTACTTCAAACACGACTAACACTGAGAAAGCGGTAGAGAACTTGGTGTCCTGTCAGTTGACTTTGATGGAAACCCAACACGCTCTGTTCAACCAAAGAGCTTCGCGAACTTAGACACTAAGCTATAAAACATTTCAATAATCCGAAACATAGAAGACGGTATCAAAGCAGCGAAACTAATGTCTTTGCAAACTTGCAGGACGAAATTCTAACGAGATAATTTTCAATGGGTTTTCGACACAAATCGGGCAATAGCTTGGCCATAACATAACGAATAAGCGTTTGCGGATTGTGTGCATAAACACGAACTGTTGCATAGCCTCACAAAAAGGAATCCAACGCCGACAAACCATACGGTCTCGGTAGCCAGTTCACAGCACCAAAAGGCGAAAAAATTCGTTCAGGAAGTTTTACTTGCAATAAGGCCAAATCGGGGCGCCATGGTTAGTGTGTTGGACTATGGAACAAGGGGTTCGAGGTTCGAATCCCAGCCGGAAAACCTAAAAAGTTTCAGACACGGCGCTTAACAGGATGCCCCCTCCATTCGTGTAAAGAATATAGCACGCACAACACGAAGGTTGTAAGAAGCTAGCCCCTGGGTCCCATCGACTTGTTGCGAAGAGTATTTTTAAGCCCAAATCGGGTCGTCTTGTGTGAGTTGTGGCACCACATGTTGTAAACATCCATATCTTCGATTTGAGGCCAAAACATTTGGCTACATCGATGAGAATTGACGGTGACTGTCACACCTTCATCATTTTCGAAGAAGTATGGATCAACGACACCACCAGACCAAATTATTTGTGTAGTAAACGTGGTTTTAGCCCGTTCAACGATTGCTAAACGATCCATTTTGTAAAACGATAGACCTTAGCCTAAACGTATGGAGTCCCGAATGACAGTTCGGTTTGACGTATGTGATTGAAACAGGGATGTCAAATCCGGACTACGAATTGGATGACCGTGTATCAGCAATACTTCAATAATCTCTAAATACGGGCATGCCTAACCTCGTTGACATCTTCTCAACTTGTGTAGGCACAGGGTACATCCCTATCTACCTGTAAAGAACATTGGTCATTCCCTGTCAATTTTCAAAAAAAAAACCCAAGAGCAACTCAATGACGCACAGAGAAATGCTAAATTCCCAAGCACAACACGCCTACCTTAAACGTAAATTGGTGGACAGTGCACTCCATGTGCAGATTGAGCATTCACTGAATGCCAGAGAATACACTATAACCGTTTTCTTTCCATATGATGCAGGATCAGGCCAAAATAGGGAGCATTCATGATGAGTGTTATAAAAAGGCCTTAAACGCTTCTCCAGGCAACCATTCACAGAAATTACTATCTATCTATCGATCCCACAAAGGGGTCCAAACGCAGCTCCGAGGTGGCCAATTGACATCGCCAAGGCGGCTGATAACACGATTTGGGAATTTGGTGCGCAAAGATCGATTATGGCATGGGCTGTGTGCCATGGCGCGCCATTCTGCATGAACCAGAGATAGTCCAAAGTCGGTTAACATGGCTCTGTAACGCTCACCGTTGACCGAAACGTCACCACCACTCCACATTTCGCACCAAACTGTCACTCTCTGTGGATGCATCACCATGAGTGTTGTCCACTAGCATACCAGTCTCTGGCGCGGAGGGCGTTTCATTTCGGCCAAAACTTCTTTTCAAATAACGCACTGTTTGGCCTACACAGTACTCCAGTACTCACTTTGGAAATAAGTTTTCAATATTTCCCAACGTTGTTCAAGCGTAAAGCGACTCATTTCGTTCCGCGGAGGTATGATACTGACTTTCTGTCAAGATTTCGAGCGGTAAACAGCTGTCAGTGTCAAAATAACCTATGATTTAAAAAGAAACCACTAGATGGCCCACCCTTAATATATGTACATATGTCCTTGAAGTATGCCATACCTTAGCAGAGAGTAAACTAAGACATGTTGAAAAAAACTTGAAATGGTTTAGGTTTATTCTCCCTCGTGCCTTATGATAACTTAATAATCCCAATCTACCTAACCTACGACGCACTATATGACTTTCTTTAAAAATGTCCAGTTTGTCGTCAATGATTTGAGAGAGAAAGAGATATCTAACAAAATGTTGGTCAACATATCTCTTAAAACAACCAAAAAAATACATAAATTTGTGATACCTTTGTAAACTCCCACCTCTACTTCTAATTTCGTGACAACATAAAAAAAAAATTACCATGGAACGTAAAATAACAAAACAACATTACTCCCACTGCCATAAGTAAGTAGGTACTGGCCACTGACTTCTACTGCGATTTAAAAGAAAGCACCAACAAAGCAACGACAATTTGAAAATCCTTGGCCATCGAGTGTCGTCTTTAGTTTAGTTGTTACAAAAAATGGTCAAAAAGAAGGTTAAATATTCGAGATGATCGAGAAAACAGAACTGAACGAAACATCATCAGCTTACACCTGTAACTACAAATTAAAAACACCAAAGAATATATAACAGGAGTGTGGATAAAAATACTTATACACGGTCTAGGTGTACAAAAATATTGGAAACATTTTTTTAGCAAATACCTGTGCCATATCTATGGAAACGTTACATGATGGGCAACCAGGAGGGTTGTTTTTATTTAGTAGGTTCACACAATTTAAGGTTTTGGCTTTAAGAGATGGTTGCATGGTACCTGGGTCGGAATCTGTCGGAGTTCACTTCCGTAGAATTATGGTGATACACATTCTAAAGTCAAATTTATATGCAATTCTTGGCTAAATGAGTTCTCTTTTCCAGAATTGGAGCATGACCGGCGACCCACATTAGTTTCTTTTATGGATTTGATGCCTATAAAGTACGGAGAGGCTATCAATGCAGATAACACCCTTATCGAAGCGATTACAAATAGTTTTTGGAGTATGTACAACGACGAAGGCTTCTGCGCTAAAGCCTGAGGAAAATTCAGGAAGTACCCCAATGCAGTTTAGAAAGATACCGCCTGCCATACCATAGCAAAAATTGTAAAACGAAACTAAGTACGATAGTATTTTCTTCAAAAAACGTCCACCTATATCTCCAACGTTGTATTTAACAAATAATTGGAAAGAAACCTATTCCCTGTACTCATTGATAGGTATACACATTTTGCCAACGAAATATCTCCAGCCATGCCTTATCAATATTGGTGAACAGAACATCTCTTCAAACAACAAGTTATAAAAACAAAATATGAATCAATGAGTCAACACCAAATGGTTTGCAGTAATACAAACAGAAAGTCGCAGATATTTCTTAACCTCTCCTACTAAAGTGCATATATACGAGTATTTCCCAACAAAGAAGATTCGCAGTTAAAGAAAGTAACAAAACTACCAACCATATGTTCTTGTGCCTGTATTCTCTAACAGCAGAACAACAAGTCTAAATCTGGACGAATTACCAATGACGCCATTGAAACTATGGTTCTAACAAAAATTTCCGAGAGATAGGAAGACGAACACGAAACGAAACTGATACACTATCTGCATGCTTTACAGCACTTTTCCAGAGCCAGAAAGACAGCTGAATTTTAAATATAAGTCTAAGTTTCCCCTAACTTGAACCATGAAGCAATTCTCGAAAAGTCCTTGAGTTAGTCTAACCCACAATTTTCTGTTCACAAATAGCCCATGCACAGCCGATTTTTATTTCAACCCTATCTCGCTCACCGAAATGATCTTAAATTGAATGATAAATTAGAAACTTCATCAACACAGAACTACTAAAGCCCTTTGAGTCTGTTCTTCGCGATCAAAAGGGATCAAAACCAAAGATGATCCACTGATAGTCACGCCAATAATAACGGATAGCTTATAGAACTTCACCGATGAACTCATTATTATAAATATGTGTCACAGAATCACCTAGAGTCAGCGAAACAGGACAACAATTTTATTTGTCGCGCACCATTCTCTACACCAGCTTCACATTCAACCCACAGGAAATGACGGTGAAGTGTAGAGGAGGTGCTGTAATGATGAAAAATAAAATAAAAAGCATTCGTTGGTGGACATACATATGTAGGTGAACAACAAGAGAACAGAAATCCATTATCAAGGAGCTTGCAACTAACACTGCGAGTTCGTTTCCTCTGTATCGCCTATATACTGTCTATCTGATCCTATGAAGCTACCAGACTTTAATAATTTTGCATAGTGATATACTTAAGTCCTGAAGATAATTACGACATCTTCAGATAATTCTCCAGTGATCCTGTCACTAAGTGAAACGGAGGAGCTGGAAATAAATTATTCTAAACATGTTTCGATTCTTTTCTGTGACTGCTGCTCCGTGCTCACCGGGCAGTGCCGAACTTCATTCTACAAATGGGACACGAGTCCCTTGCTCATCATCTTTGTATACAAACTAAAAATAAGGAAAAATCGGAAAAGTCCACCCTTTGCAAATCAAACCAGAAAATGGAAGAGGATCACCTGATGACATGCACAAACTTATCGACAGACAAACACGGTTTATATTGGTAAACTAGAGTTAAAAAGAATTAGTTTTCAACCCCCACCCACTGAAAAAAGAAAGAAAGAACCTCCTATGGAAACAAATGAGTAAATTGACCATGAGGTGGAATAATTCATTGCTGATGTTCAGTAGACGACCGACGGAGGAAACCAGCTAAGTAGAATAAGAAACTATTTAATACTAACCACCCCAACAATAAAGCTGTGAACACAAAAACGAAACACTTAATAGATTTCTAAGAAGTATAACGACGGATCTATCCACCGAAAGCATTTACCGAAAGTAGCTAAGGAGCTACATAATTCGCCCTTTAAAAGCAGCAGAAGGTTAATGAATTACAAATCCGAAACAAAGGCAGAACCCTTCGCAGAACATCTATCGAACGTTTTGACGCCATTCTCGTCGAATGCAGCTAAATAAAAGCCTAGAGTTTGTTGATAAATGAAATTCCCCTTGTTCCCCTTAGAGAAGGCAAACGGGCATTGATTATAAACTGCATAGACAGCATTGCGATTGTCAAATCGTCTCTTCTGAGACAAAGTGTCGCAGGACTAACCCTACTACTGTTGTACGTATACCATGGATACAGCATGGATGTAGACAAACATAAGAACAAAATCTTGCTATGTAAGCAGGTATTGAAGCCTGTTTCTATCTACGGCATCCAATTATCGAGTTCAAACTATATACATATGTAGACATTTTAAAACAAGAAATAGCGATTTGCATGGAGAACTATAATTAGCCATTGGGGCAGAAGTCGTTAGAAGTCAACCAGTGTTACATAATCAGCGACTGCAAACCACAGCAACTCCGAAACAAAAACCCTCGTAAATGTACGAAACAATATCCGGAGAAGCCTCATAACTCAGGAAAGTGATCAATTTCCCTTCGGAGTTTTTGACGAATTAGCTCAAGTGGTTTATGCGTTGGACTGCGGACCAAGGGTTCCAGGTTCAATCCCTAGACAACACCCAACATTTCTTTAACGACGAGCGTCTGAAACACATTTACGAGAAAGCTTCTCAAATAACAAATCGACCTCCGATTACGGCATTAAAAAATAGGCATGAATCTTCGTCTAACGAATATAACAAGTACAATGGTTGTGAGTGGCTAGGCCCTGGGCTTCAGATACAAAATATATTCGATTGGTTTGATCATGCTTAGATTATTGGTTCCTAAGCTGATTTAAGTGCATTGATGTGAGAAAGCAAAATAAATTCCAATAGAATTCGACACGATTCCTCTTCTTTTTGCAGCACCTGATTGGACAGGCCAAGTTAATAGATCAATTCGGGTTCCCAAGCAAAAAAACTCTAACTTGTGATAAAGATTTTCTCAATCATTACTGTTTGGCGCCCAGAAAATGATGAAAACCATGGGATTCGTCATGAATTTGACCTTCCACAACCCAAATCTGAAGTTGTCTCTTTGTTTTGCCCAGCTTCACAGCTTCACAGACATACAATACAAAGAGAGTACAATTTTGTTTTGTTTTGTGTAATATGCTAGAGAGATACACTATACACACAGATAAGATCCACTTAAATAAATTGATAGTTCCTACCATAAGCATTTATTTCATCCACTCACCATTTAACGACCATATATGCGATGGCAACGATGTCGCTGTGTACACACGACCGATGGCACTGTTTGATGCCGAAACAGATGCAGCTATTCCATCAACTATTCCAGCCTCTTCCACCTGCTCCAAGCTAATAGCACCACCATTTGTTCCGCCATTCAATAGTATAGAGTGACCACCGTATATTATACGATCACCGGGCCCGGTCGCAGTTGAACTTGATACCACGACCGCCGCTGTCGATGATCCAGCACCTCCACGATTGATTACTGGTATACTACGATCGTTGTGTCCTAAGTGATGATGATGATGATGATTATGATTGCTGCTACTGCTGTTGTTGTTGTTATTGGCCGATTGATGCAAATCCGGCACAGATGATAGGCTGCGTGCTCGTTGCCGATCGTTTTGCGGCACCTGAATGCCAGGCAAGGCGCGCAACAAGTTGAAACCAGGACCACTCCCGGGTGGCGAGGTCACCTCCGTGCTGGAACTAGTCGAAAATGTACGCGTTCTTGGACTCTGATGACCGCTGTTTGCGGGCGTACTGGCTTTCGCCCCCATCTTTCTCGGACTTGATGTTATTCTCTCTCTCGCGCACTGTAATTAAATTGTTTTTGTCGTTTATTTATTTATTTTTTTTCTTTTCCCCGATCTGATGCAAACTACGCGATGACAAGGCTTTAAAAAGTTTTTTTTTTCTTTTTTTTTTTTTGTTACTGCGGGAACATTAAGATACCCCAGTCGACGTCGTCGTTGTGTTTCGCCTTTCAAGATAAGCGGAGCAAATTAAAAACAAAAAAGTCAACAATAACTATAAACAAACAGAGAATGAGGTAAAAATCGATTTGGAGCGCCTGTACAACTTGACTTTACTCGAAAGTTTGTTTTTATTTTATTTGATTTGATTTGTTTCTCGCAAAACCCTTGTCTGCGGTAACAGAGAAACGCACTGATCACACCAAAACAAAGGAACCCGAGGACGACATTTTTTCGTCTGGATGGTGACCGTCTTAATTCCACAACCACTGCCTCTGCCTGCTTAAACCGGCCTGGGACAATGCTACTAAATTATTAAAAAATAAATTCGCAAAACTTCAATCTATCAATCGTGAACAACAAACACTCTTCGATTAATCTTTATCACTTCATCTCGGTCGGCTGCGTTGTGATGAGATTCGAGTTGCTGCTGCTGCTGCTGCTGTTCCTTCCGAAAACTCTAACTCACCAACTTATCGACATTTTGGTACTTATTTCACCCTCGCTCCGTGTTTCAGCTTTTTTTTTTTCTTTTCCTTTATACTATCCTTAACTTGGTTTATTATTTTAATTCCTTTTCGTTTGTGTATGCACTCAGCACTGTGATGTGGACGATTTTTTCTCGCACGACCAACACCGAATCGAGGAACTACTGTTTTTGGAAACTTTTTTTCAAATTCAATTAGAAATTTTGATGACAAAAAGGCATGTATAGAAAAACGGAAGCGATTTTCGTTTTTTTTTACAGATCCTTGTTTTTTTTTTTTTTTAATATCGGAGAAGCGTATAGTTTGTCGCCTACTGAAGTAGGGGGTACCTAATCTGTACTCATTGATGGCCAATTAACCAATTTATTGTTCTTGGAGTCGACAACAATAACAGCAGTAACACACACGAAAAAAAAGCAAATTACCTCCCCTGCGATAATCTTTAGAACTCTTTGAAACAAATTTTTATACAGCAGCCAACATGACGGAATGAAAACACAGAATTGCAGGATTTAAGACAGCTGTGTTTTGACAGAAGCTTTTGCGATGACAAGTGGATCGTTCGAATAGTTTTTTTTTGTTCTTTGTCGAGAAACCTCTCGTGTTGTTCGGAAGAAATGTTTAAAACACATATTCGATGTGAAATAAGGAGCATCTGGTCTTCTGAAGTTGTAAAAATGGCACAGAAGAGTGTCTAAAATGCCATGCAGAATGCAAATAATAACAAAAAAGGCAAAGAAGGCCTTTGCCGAATGTTATTCGCTTGAAAAACTAGTTCAAGTTAGTTCCACGAAGTCAAATGACAACAACAGCTGTCAAAATTTGTACTTCAACGCTGCACTTTAACGCACTTTGTTACTAAACGACCAAAGAGTCCAGACAGCCAAGATATTTTGTTGCTTTAGTGTAAAAGAATATTACGCTAAAAACAATTAGCCTGAATATTCCTATTATGACGTTTCTAATACCGCAGAACTAAACAAATGACACATGTCGGTGAACAAATTAAAGAGTTTTAAGAGGGACAAAACCTGGTTAGACGTGTTTTGTTCAATGGGTTGCGTCGTTAGATTGCGAGGAAGACTCCACTCTTTGCCCCAAAATTTCATCTATGACCAGTTCAGGCTGTTATTGATGCTGAGTTACAGGTCCTAATGTTTGGTATTCATTTTCTTATGCAAGTTCTACGTTTCTTTCACCGTAAAACCCTGGAGATCATAGTGGCTTTATCGCGTTCCTTAGAAAACCTTTAGGGTACCAAACCTAACCCATTTCACCCACATCCACCGTACCTTCAAGGCGTTTAAATCTACTCCGAGCTTTGACTTGGTATTCACAGAGTAGATAATATACTCAGAGACGTGAGGTGTGCACACATCCGTGTTTGATAGTCCTAATCTCAAAGCCTGCTTCTTCAAAAGATAATAACCGTCAAGTAGACCTCTCGCTTATTAGTTTCATTATTTACCCAAATTTTTGCTCAACATTGGCCACAAGGTGTTCAAAACCCTATACCTTCCTAAGTTGGAACATCTTAGGTTAGCCATATTGGTGATCTTATCCAGACTAATCCCCTTGGCCATGCAGATTGGTTGTGTTATCCCTTCAGTTATGTCATTCTGTTGGAAGTTCGCTTAATTTCTTTTTTTCCAGAATGTCTACCCCTACGTTTCGGTCTATATATATTGCCTTTGCCTGCATAATTTGATTAACTGACCATTGTGTGTTAAATTCTAAATATTTTCGATTGTGCGATGTGGAATTCTAGCAGGCTGACTATCATTATAGAGATTCCCAGCCTTCGAGTCAGAACATCGGCTTTGAAGCACGCTGACAGTGAAACAGAATACATTCTAAAATAAATCGTTTTTTAATAAAATCCATATTTTCTAACAGATCTGAGTCCACATTTCCTACTCTCATTTCCCAAACTTCCCTCCAACGGAAACAGAACTAAGCGGACAGTTGGCATCTGTCAAATATCAGCAGTCGTGCCGTAGTGTTATCAAAACTTTTCTGATTTATCGGGCAAAGATTTTATTTATTAAATATTTACAACACAAAAGGAGGTAACGATGTCATCAGCCACGGTAAGAAATGTATGTTTCGCATGCTTACTAGTTTTCCTAAATACGCTTGAAAAAAAATAACACACTAAACTGCAGTTGGACCTCAATATTTGGTAAATGCTCGCACGCTGGTAAATTAACTTGCATGCACTATAACAAATGATTGGGTAGTTGTTTTATTTTTATAAAGTTCTGCCTTTAGTATATGCAAATGGTAGAGTCTAAATAATTCAGATGTTGTCGTACAGATTCCTCTATTGGATGATGATACCATTCCATTCGGCGAGGAGGAAGAGCTTCAGAACAATGCTTCAAAGAAATACACGTAGGTTATTACACTTGAAACCTTATTTACATTTGTTATGCCTGCTGTACTGTATGTTTGTTTTAAATCTATATTGCAGCCACCCGTATGTAACGTTTTTCCATTTGTTCTTCCGTGGCGTGGCAATCTTAGTCTATGTCTTCTGTGGCTGGTTCAGTGATTCGTTCATAACTAGCTTTGTGTTCGTTACACTTTTACTATCGGCGGATTTCTGGACTGTTAAGAATATAACCGGACGGCTGCTTGTGGGTCTTCGATGGTGGAACTATGTGGATGACGATGGAAAGTCACATTGGGTCTTCGAATCAAGGAAGGTGGGTTCAAGAAATGTATGTGGTCCAGTTTCCGATTTGTCGTTAACTCGATAGGCAATGGTGCTGGGTTTGGAATTTGTGAGATAGCGAACAATGATTCAACAATTTCCGTTTAAGTGATGAGCATTTGTGTTTATTTTTATATTTTTTAGTGTAACTTGGTGTGAAGTGTGTGCCTACTTGTTCGCTAGCTCACATAGTGGATAACTACATACTCACTTACTTATTTCTCATCTTAAGTAGAATTTAAATTTTTTAAACTTCGTCATCTCTTGAATTTACAGGGACAGTATCATTTTTTTTTTTCATTTTCGTCTGAACAGTGTATTCATCTACATACATATATGATCGGGGGGATCAATGCCAGTAGGTCTTACATACTTTCTTTAGGTTCCGGTACAGCCTCAACCAACGAGCCTCCCAAACCAGCTTAATCTTTAGTTAGCAGGCTTCAGTTTCGCACACCAAGTTGGCCACCTTAGACGAGGTCTTCCTCTTCCGTGCCGTCCCTCCGTGGTGTATTCAAAGACTCTCTGAGCTGGAGCATTGTTTTCCGCTCAATATGACCCAGCAATCTAAGTCGTTGTATTTGAACTCTTCTGACTAACTCGAGGTACCTATACAACTCGAAGAGCTCGTAGTTGTATCTCAAAACTTACTCAAAGTATTTTCCTCATAGCAACCCAGAGCGATCTCATCCATTTTTGACAAAGTTCATACCTCTGCGCCGTGGAGTAGGACTAGAATGATCAGACAATTATCTTCTTCGCCCAAACAAGCCTCGATTGGTAAGCGTTAATCTTCATTTAATCTCATCGTTGGTGTTATTGTCTGAATTTAAGCGATTCCTGGGTGGACAAAGCCTTTAACTACCTCACAGCTATATCTGGCGAGAGTGACGTTCTGTCCGATACGTCGATCTTGTTTTACCCGATTCCGTTTCAATGCTCCCAAAGGTACTGCTGACATCACGTTTTGTTTTTGCCAATATCATCGGTATATGCAATCAGTTCTATGCCCTTTTGAAAGATTGTTTCTCTGATCTTAAGGTGTGAGCTCTGCACTATTCGTTCAAGAACGATGTTAAAGAAGTCGCATATCAGCGCGGCGTCTTGTCTATAACCTTTTTTGACATCAAAGGTATCGGTGAGGTCTTGCCCGACCTTGATGTGGACAAATAGTTCGTCTCTATGGATACTGTCATAGGTTCTGATTATTTCCCAAGTTCTGTCTGTCTAAAACCACTCTTATACGATTGGATTGTTCACAAAAAGTTATGAATCTTGTAGGAAACGTTGAGAACCTTATTCCTCTATAGTTTAGGAAGCTAAGAAGTTCTCGTGTTTGATGAGTTAGTGTATGCTCCTTACCAAGTCAAACCCTTTGACTATCCCGCCAGTCAAGCTATCAGCTCCAGCAGCTTTGTTGGATTTTAGTCTAGATTTCGCTATCTTATCTTCATCCAGGACAAGTGGACCGAGATGTTGGTTACTCTCGTCTGACAGTGCGATTTCGGTCATCGTCGCCGTTATAATGTTTGCTGTCAGGAATTTTTGAGCGCCGCTTTTGGAGCGATCTTTGGCTTTGCTTAAAGGGTATAGCAAAGTGTTGATTGAATGTAAGTTGGTTGGTTGGTTTGAGAGTAATCGGACGAGTGATGCTCTACTCTTGAGATACTCGATGGAGAACTGGGTCCGCTTCTTATGCAGGCCATTCTCAAAGGCCTTCTCCCTCTCATTCCTAATCTCTATGCTTGTTTGTTCAGTTGATTTGTTCGTCGTATAGACCGATCTGGCTTCCTATCTTGATCGAGCGTCCTCTTTACCTGGCGGTGTCAAGGGCGCCCAATCATGGTTTTGGTAGCTTTTCAGGTTTGTAGTTCTTTCCACATGTTTTCGTGGTGTTGATCTTTCAGGCAACTCCTAACGTAACCGTAGGCTTATCTATGTTTAACCTCCTCTTTGTCGCCAGTACACCGCTGCTTCGCTCCCTGATATATTGCAGTCATTTGATTCCACCCATATCAGGTTGACCTCGGAGGAGATTTGTTATCGTCGGAGGAAAAATCTCTGTGTGGTTGAGAGGTACTTTCGATCCTAAATTCGTGTACACTTCTATTTCATCTACGTTTGGAATGGCAGACCCCTATCGTCGTTCTTCGCGCCTGGAGAATTGAGATTGATTGTATTGTTGAACGTTCTTCTGCAGCTGTAGTTTTCTAGAGGAACTAACAGCAAAGATGAATCGTATATGGAGTGCATGAGTTCATTAACACTGTTAGGATATTCAATACCGCGATATTTAGTTTTCCTCGTGGGATTACGGAATGTGAACCTTCTGGTTATGATGAATTCAATTGTTAAACTAACGGAACTTAGCTTTTGTTTACTTGCTTTCAATTTCATTAAAACAAACAAAACATGGTTCCCAGTTGAGACTTAAGTATATGTACATATGTCTGGTTGGAGCAGTAGAATTCTACATGTGTGCATATATGTATGTCCATACAGTAAACGTTTGATATCATGTAGCGTGTCTTGTCCAAAGCTAGAAGTAGTCGTCTTCCAAATATTTCTACTCGATCCTGTCTTGTGCTGTGCGGTTCTAGTTTTATGCTACTACCCTATTTATGTAGTTATTCCAGCGCGATGGTAGTTTCCCTCTATTTCTCAAATCTTCCCCTAGTCTACATTCTGTAAGATTCTTTGTCCACCTGTTTTCTGATATTCTTACCTCGTGTCTTGCCCACCTCTACTTTGCTTGAGACACAAGATCTTCTTCGGACTTCTTCGCCTGTTATTAGATTCTTCTAGTTTACTCCCAGAACCGCTCTCTCCATTGCTCTTTGTGCTACTTCGAGGTTGCTAATGGTATGTCTTGTTAGAGTGACATACACTTCTTTTCAACCGCATGGCTATGTCGTTCTTCAGGATGTTTTTAATTTTTCGAAAAGCTGCCCAGACGTTGAATTTCTTTGGTTTGGCTGTCTTTCGTTATTCTCACCACATGACCAAGATATTTATATTTGACACCATTCCGTCTGCTGTTTCCCAATTCCCACTGGGGACCAGGTTGGTCATGAATTTTGTTTTTCCGAAGTTGGTATCTAGACAGGCGTGTTTGGATGCTGTTCCGAGTTCTCCTAGTATGATAGCAATGTCATTTGCAAAGCGAAGGTGACTTAAGAAGGTATTCGCCGTCAATGTTGATGACCTTGTTGTTCCATTGCAAGCATTTGAAGGTATATTTCAGGCCCGTTGCATTGAGATAGTGCCTCCTTGTCGAATTTCTCTTACTCCTACTCAATATTTGTTGGCTTTTTCATGTATCCTCCTGTGGACTTATCGTTTATGTTTTGGAGGAGTCGGACAAATCGTCCGGCTATCCTACATTGCTTTATTCATTCCATAATGGTATGTACTTCAACGGTGTCGAAGGCTTTCTTTTGTTTTCATGTGGTTACTTAATTACTAAACGTGTTCCCGACCCTTCCACTCTCTTCGATTCTTCCAGCAGCTCTGGCATCCGCGATTCCTTGATGCTCAAAACGAAGGTTAGGTTTTCTTTGTCGTCTCGAACCTGGCTTTGATTCAAAGGTAACCTTTCGTGGAGGTATTGTCCACTCACTCGATGTGGCCGAGCCAGTGTAGTCGACGTGTTTTCATGTAAATAACATTTTATCTGACTACTAACGCTACCAACGTTCACACTGGTCAAACTCCGTTTCAATCCGTTTGACGGGATTGGTTGGATGATTTGTCAAACGATCTCCGGCTCAAATCGATTTGAAGACAAATTTGATCAGAGTGAACCCCTCGTTTAGCATGCATTGTAACTGTCTCTTAACTCGCCTTAAACTATATTTGATGTATGTATGTGAATGTAAATAATTTAATTTACATTTCAGAGCAAAGTCAACTCCAATGAAGCGCGCGTCTTCTGGTTGGGCCTGATTTTGTGTCCAGCGTTTTGGTCTCTCTTCTTCATCGTAGCCCTTTTCGGTTTGAAGTTCAAATGGTTGTTACTTGTCATGATTGCGCTGGCGCTAAACGGAGCCAACCTCTACGGCTACATCAAGTGTAACTTCGGTGCCAACAAAGATCTCAATTCAGCCGCAACAGACTTCGTTAAGTCACAACTATTCAAGAACGCGGTGGACATCATGACAAAGCCCAGCAGTCAGCCCACCACAGCCCGACCCACGGGTGTCGTGTAAACCATTCCACGCAATCAATTATTGTTTCCTTTTATTTATGAAAAGCCGAATAAATTATTTTGACAAAATTAAACCGCTACGCATCTAATATTAATTGTGTATTTCTATTTTCTTAATTTACAAAATATGTAATATTTTTTTTTTGTATGTAATATATAATATAACTTTAATGCAATAATATTTATGTAAAACTGAAACAGATTTATGTATACAAAGGGGAGGGTGATCCGCTACCAATTGGGTTCCAATAAAAGTATTAACAAATAAAAATAATAATAAAATATCACCGCTTGGAAAAAGAATTAACAAATGACACAAGCAGAGCTGTAAAATGATGCACTTTTGCTTTAATGCACTCAACATAGGCATTAACATTACCGGTGGTGCTAGACAAATGTTTTAATATCATGATGTGTGTTTGAACGCGGTGTGTTGGACAAGGTAATGTTAGAAAAAAAATGCTTCCTTTTGAAATGTATACCTGGTTGGTTTCACTACATCATCTGTAAGCCAACAAGCCTTTTCCATCCTCAGTAAGCATGGAAGCGTGCAGTATTAGAAGAACAAAGTTTAGAAGAAGTTTAACAATTGCAAATAGACCAGCGTTCAGCTGCATCTTGGCTTCGAATTTAATGCCAGATGACTACAGCTGACTGGTATAGCAACACACCTTGTTTTTTGTCCACGTAAATCCCGCCCATATGTAGTAGACTGGAAAATAAAGCCTACATCTCCTAGCATAAGCGGTAATGTTAAAATGCCAATAAATTTCTTACAGATCTGAACAGAAGCAGTACAACAATAATAACTGTCACTAACACATTTACACAAACTTATGTAGATAAACCGCTGTTGCGTTGGCGAAGCAACTCATCGATCTGCGCCTTGTACATATCTTTAACATCTTGAAGGTCCAGTTCAAGTTCTTGCGCTTGTTCCACCTTCTCACCATACATCTGCAACAAAGCGTCGTATTGTCGCTGAAGTTCAGCAAAATTCTTTTCCAAATCTTCATGCACTTGAATCTTTTCTTTTATCTGAAATGAGAGAGTTGTAGAGAGTCGACTAGGGTTTACGAGATCATCGAGTGCAGCTTACATTTTCTAATTCCAAGGAAAGATTTGATATTTCGGTGTTCAAGACATCTCGCTCAACCTGTAAACGCGATAATTCCCATTGTAATTGATTCACTTCACCGTCGCGCTGTTTTACAAGGGATTGCAAGTGCTCAATGGTACCTGCGTTATGGCTGTAAGGTGGTAGGCTTATGTGCATACCATACACAGATGTAGCTTGACGTCCAGAACTTGATATGCAGTCTAAGTCATCCTGTTAAATAATCAAAATAAAGTTATTGGTTATTAAACTTCGGTTCACTGGATGCTCAAGTGGAGACTCAACTCCACACAAAACGGTGGAGTCGCGACCTTCATTCGTAAAAATCTGCACCATAACAGTGGTAAAGATTCCAGGTATTGGAAGGGTGTATTCCTTTTTATAGTGGAAAGTGCTGATGTACTCAATTGCTATCTCAAGATCGGAGATTTAAGACCGAAGCAGGGATTGGGAGACAATACGCCAAGCCACTTATCGGGTGGATTCAATTATCGAAAGATAACTGAAGGGAGTAGAGTCTTTGGTCAATAAATGGCCTTCCGAACATCATCAGCAAGCCATGAGAAAAAGCGACCACTACGGCTCTGAAAAGGTTCCAAAAATGCAATTCAGTTTTTAGAAAACGATACACAAGATTCCGCGTCAAATATCCGGAAAAAGACATGCAAAACCAATGCACGGGTGCCTGCTGGGTTGACTAGAAGAAGACCTTCGACAGCGCATGGTTAGAATAAGCTGGGCATAAGTAACTCAGTACATTCTCTATATCCTCGGCAGACTGAATAGTCTCACATCTATTGTGGGAGGATGAGGAAGAACGTGGTTTAGAGCTCTCTCTGCTGTTGTTCGTCTTCTTCGAGTTACAGATAATTACAAAGTCTCTCAACGTCAACAAGAACAAAACGGAATGCTTGCTGTCCAAAGTTAGAGATGTGTCTACTACAGGTGGCTTTGAAGCCGATAATGAGGCCACATACATACAAGAAAAAAGTTAAGAAACATGTTCCGCAAAAATATTTGTAGGGCTCAAGATTGTCCCAACCATTTGTTTCGTGAGTGATATATCTTGACATGGCTCTATGGCTTTTTTTTTTAACAAGATCGCTGTTGTCGTAGAAGGTACTATTTTATTTGAGAATGGTTAGCTTCTAGGCCCAGAAAAATGGCCACGTCTAATCTCGATAGGCACCAGTTGAGGCATGAGGAGTTCTAATGAATGCACTTTCGACATACCGGGCACAGGCATATACTGTTTTCTGTGTTAGGTTCATTTGGGGTGCACAGTAAAATTATACGATGCAGTCATGTGCCCCATTGCCTTAAAATACAGAAATTGTGGTTGAGTTGTCCTTGGTTGTTGTGTTTTATAATTTAGCTGAGGTTGAAGATCCTTGGTTGATGAGTTGAAATTCACGAGTAAGAGCGGACGAGCTGACTATGAAGAGTGTAGGCTCACCCTGCTTTATTCGATAAACAAACTTTATAAATCCTTAGGATAGGTGTAACTAGGAGAGTTATTTTCGTTAGAAGAAATGCTTAAGAAACAGAGTTGAAGTACTCATGGGGCCTGCATGCGCGGTCTTTACAAAAACTGTAGAGACGAACAATTTTAGGGAATAATTCTTCGGAGATCTTAGTGATCTAGACGGACTTGACTTGAGCAAGATCAAACGTTTTGTCTCAAATTGGTTCCATTTCTGATCGGCAAATCATCTTACGGCTTTGGCAATTAGCCTTTTCTCTTCTAGCAACTGATCTGAGGTATCAGTAATTCTAAGAACGTCGTCTTTAGGTGAATGGGTTTTGTTCTTTTAATCCATTCGCCTCAATGCCTACAAAAACGAAATAAAGTCTAAAAAACTCTCTAAAGAACGATGGTTAAGAAACGGTCTGAGTCCTTCTTTTATTCTTAAGGATGGAGGGAGCAACACGAAAATTCTCTGTCGTCATCCTCGACAACCGATCGAGAAACCTTAAAATCGATAAATAGGTGGCGGGTATCTGTTTGAAATGACTGATTCTATTCAACGAGCAAATTCGGTCACTACCCGCTGAGAGATACAATAGACATTTAGATGGTGCAGGGACTTTGAAACTCAGATATGACGTTGTCCCATGGGTGATGTCCGCACAGAGCAGGTTGTTGTGCATTTTAGCATTTTTTATGATTCGCGGTTGTGCTCTGTGAATGTCAAGCCATTGCTCAGGTGGTTCCTTAAACAAAATTGAGGCTATATTCATTGGTTTAGGTCTCTGAACGTAAAGATTTCCAAGAAATCGCGATGGGCCTACTATGGTACCTACGATAAACTGATAGCCCTATATCCAACCAAATCTATTACCAGGGCATTTTTAGAATAAGAGAATTACGTCTCCCCTTTGAAGTCTGGAACCAATTCTCAAAGAAATATAAGCTATTCGTGATCACTTTACATACCACTTGCCAATCCAAAGATCCCAACGCGTCGTCTATTAGGCTAGAAGTCGGCGATTCATTATCCGCCCGTAACGTCGGTTGCGCCTCATCGAGATTACTCGTTTCACTTAAAGACAACACTCGATTGCGGAAACCCGCCTGGCTGTCATTTGTCTCGACTGGCCTCTCCTCTTTCTTTTGCGCTTTAGCAACTTCATACTTTTGCTCGAGAAGAGTGTGCTTCTGCTTCAATTCATCGTGGATTTTCTTCAGAACTTCAGAGTTTTCCATTAAAGTGGTTATTTGTCTGAAAGTCAAATGAAAATTAGCAAAATACCCGACAAATGGTTACGATGCTAACCTTTTTAAATTCGTTTCGACGAGTTTGCTATCAAGACCAGCTTGATGTAGAGCAATTTTCGATTGCTCCTCTTGCATCAACGATTTCGAGAGCTTTTCCTCGAGTGTCGTTATTCTCGATTGTAATAGATCGACCTTCTCCGTGAACGAGCTCTCGACATTTTCCAAGCTTTGAAGGCGTGCTTTTGACAGTTCTGTGGGCGAAGCCGTATTCTGTGACATAGTTTGTGAAATAAGGGAGGTACTTACCTAGTTTTGTTAAAAGCTCCTTCTCCAGCTTATCCCAGTTGTTTGTACGCATGGTGAGCGTGGACTGAAGCGATTCCAATTGACGCATTAGGGGTATGGTTGTCAGACTAACTTCCTGGGTTAGATTTTCCGCCCGGCTTTCAGACTCTTCCAGTCGTCGTATTAAAGATGAATTTTCCTCTCGAAGCTTCTGCTCTCGAAGGGTCATGCCAGCTTCTGAGCTGCGCAATTTCTCACGTAATTCGTTCAGCTGGGCCGCAAGTTCATTCCTCTCCGCTTGCGCTTTATCCTTTTCTTTCTGGAGGGTGAGCAGCTCCTGGGTGTTCTTCGTTAGGTCGGAATGCGCTTGTTTTCGATTCTGCAGCTCGATTTTAGCTGCATCGAAGCTCGCCTGAAGAGTGCTTAGTTTCGAGTTCAAATCTTCAATCAAACTGCGGAAGGTATGGTTCTCTTCTTCGAGCTTTCGCTTGTCCGAAGACATTTTATGCACAGCTTCGATTTGCGAACGTTCCACTTCTTCCTTTGCGTTGAGGGTCTTCTTCAACCGCTCCACCTCCTCGGTGAGGTCGCTGATTTGGTCTTTATTTCGCTTCAGCACCGCTTCATTTGCTTTCTCCTTGGCACGAAGTTTTTTAATGATATTTGACTGCTGGAGGACTTCCTTTGACAGCTTCTCACCCTCGCCACGTAGTTCTGTGATCATTTCCTTACTTTCGGCCACCACCTGGGTAAGGTCGTTTTTGGGGATTTTCGATTGAAGTTCTTCCTTTGTCGCCTTCAATTGCAAGCGCAGGGCGTCCCGTTCTCGAATACTCATCTGGAACTTCTTCTCAAGAGCCGACAGCCTTTGGGTGTACTCTTCACTTTCCAGGTGTTCTGCTTTTCGATTTATCGTATCCAGTTGGGATTGGTATTCGTGGTTTTTTTCCTGAAGCGCGGCATTTTGTCTCGCCAATTCTAGGAGACGCAGTTCTCTCGTCTCAAGGATTTCACTCAACTCACTGATGCGGTGCATTAGTTTTTCTGTGTCCGATTGCGAGTCCTCAGATATAGTTGATACCTCTGAGGGTTCGCGGAAATGCCCTTTCTTGGTTGGAGGGAGAACTCCTTTGGGTTGCTTCAACGGGCTGGTGCGACTAGCACTGTTGGCACTGCTGGAGTCTCCGTTAGGATTGGAAATGATCTCTATGTCCGAAGACGTGGTTGTTTCGATTTCATCGTTGGAATTGTGACCTGAAGACGATGGGCCGGAGTTGATCTTCACCAAGTCTTTGTCGTCCGATGTGACAGAAGCAGCCTCGGTCATTTGCACGTCCTCGAAGCTTTGTGTAGAGTCGGAATTAACAGTTTGTGATTCAAAGAGGGCATCGTCTATGGGTGTACTGTGTGGTTTTGAGGGAATGGTTTTCAAATCTGGTGACGGCTTTGCTTCAGCTGTAAACGTTAAATATGAAAATGCTTTTACAAATCCAATAAATAATATTGATCTACATACTTAGAGGAACTACAACCATATCGGTTGCCTTCGCTACACTATCGCTCATGACCGTACTGTACGACATCGAGTCATCGTCCTCCTCGTGTTCCTCATCATTGCCAATGATAACAATACTCTCGGGCAGAGAATGATTCGAATCGGGGCTCATTATCTCGCTACACGTCGGAGTCGTAATCAACTCCACCGACTCAGAGTTGTTGATATTTTCCGATGGTGACGTGGGTACGGTGCTAGGTGATGTTGGCGGTGACAATAAATCCACAGAATCAGAATTCGAATGCACCGACTCGCGTTTAGATAGCAGCGGTTCTGTAATTGTTACAGAATGCCGCTGCCCCCCACTTTTGGGCGGCGTAGTCACCATCTCCTTGGCATTTGGATTTTCGAAGAATGACCCTGTAAATGAGCCCCAAGCTGCCTGCGAGTCTGTGGATTTAGCCAAACCCAACGGCTGCATTGGTTGAACAGGAGTCGAGGGGGCCGTTTTACTTTTCTCCTTCGGCAGCTCGTTTAGCCGTTTTCCTTGCTTCGTTGGGTTTTCATCGAGGTCGTCTTGTATGTCCAGGGCTTTGTCTATCTGTTTCTGTGCCTCCTTGAGAGCGTTTTTGGCCAAACTCGCCAGTCCAGATGTGTCAAACCAGCTCATTGCCAGGGAAAAGCATTACGTTGCAAAAGGGGGATGTAAATAGATATTCCAAAACAGTAGCGTATTCTGCCCGAACTCGCTGGAGATTGCTTTTAGCACTTCAATCTGCTCCTGTTACTGTTTCACACGCACCATAGAAAGCATTCAACAAGGCGAAGCTCCTTCAGTTTCTTTTCAAGCGCTTAAGGCGATTTTTTTCAAAAGAAAAACACAAATTCTACAACAAAGTGCGAAAAAGAAAAATCGCCAATTTATAGCACTAATTTCTGATACACGTCAAAACATTCTGACAGCTGACACTGACAGCTGGCGGCAGGGTGCGTTCAATGGTATGTCAAGTGGACGTCAAATTTTCACAAGAAATGTACTAAAAGCTAAGTAACACTTAAAATTCTAATTTACTTACTTCACTGTTCCATAACTTTAAAACATATTTTGGTCGAATTTTTACTCAAAATGTCTACATAACTGTATTGCCACAATGTCGGCTGAAGCCCTATAATTTGATTGGACGAAGAGTAATACAAGCTTTTCGGTGAGGAAGTAATACAAAAGAAGGAAATAACGGAGAACATTTATGGTGTTCTCAGATGATATAGTGCATTGACCACCACCAAATCATAGCTCCAGTGGCGCAATTGGTTAGCGCACGGTACTTATAGACAGTATTCGATGAGCAATGCCGGGGTTGTGAGTTCGAGCCTCACCTGGAGCAGTGGCCTTTTTTTTTCTTTTTATTTTTTGTGAACCCCTTTGTTCCAGGACTATGTCTTCTTGACTGCAACGACAGTCGTTCCTCACACATGGTATACTTTGGTTACCAGTTGCGGAAGCGAAGTTTTGCGTCCGCTCACACCGTTGGCGCTCAGGTTTCCATGCCACTTTCAAACACAACAGAGTGTGAAATGTGGATGGACACGCCGGTGGACTAATCTTTGGTTTGGATAGGTTAAGGGGGTAACTGCAAGGCCATGAGGAGGGGCAGTCGCACTTGGAACTTAACGGATCCATTGTGTTTCCCCGAAGAATATAAAAACAGAAATTTAAACTAATTTTTCCATGGCGGGAGCGGTCATCCTTCATTATGAATTTTAAGGTGATTTGTAGAGTTGGAAGAAAAATGTTTTCCCAAAGCGTGGTGCCTGATTTTTCTGAGACTTGGGCATTCGTAGAGGAAGTGTGTTGTGTCTACCTCCACATCGGTGTCGCTGCATAGGTCTGAGCCGTTCAAACCCATTCTACTGAGGTGGGTTGTGAGTTGTGGCATGTGAGGACGCCGATCGGAAGGGTTTGCTGTGTTCTATTGAAAGACAGAAGCTCTGGTCCTTTTTTCGTTGTATTGGGCCCAAAGTAGCCTTGAAACACGGCAGGAGGAGAGTGCGTTCCACCTATCGTTGGCTATGTTACGGAAGTCCGTTGAGATTCTGGAGGAAAGGCGGGTAATGGGCGGTAGGACTGAGTGGTCCGTCGGGATGTCACTTGATTTTAAGGCAGTTGTCGTTCCCTTAGAAACCCAAATGTCCCGGGATGCAGCATAGCGTAATGATATGCGTTGAGCTTAGAGATTTCCGCTCTTCTTTACATTGTTTGTCCAGTTTTGAATTGTTTGTAATGGAAGTGGTGGCTTTGATGGCCGTCTGGCTGTCGATGTACATTATGTATATGTCAATATGCTCGTTGTTTTCCAGTGGGAATAAGCTCGGTGATACCATATATTTCCGCCTGAAAACACTCGCGTTGTTGGAGAGTTTTATAGTCCGGGTAATCTGTGGTTTCTCTGAGAAGATTCCTGAGCTTGTACCTTTATCCATCTTTGACTGATCCTTGAAAATGGATATACAGGTAGGGTGGATGACCCCACCATTCGTCCAGTTGTCTTTGGAGGGAAATTTGGAATGAAGGATGAGGTGAAAATCTGAGTGAAAAAAAAAATACTTGGCGCTACAGTTCGATGGAACCCAGGGCCTAGCTTCTCACAACCGTTCGTGTTGTGCGTGTTATATTCTTTACACGAATGGAAGGGGACTACTGTTTAATGCCGTTTCCGAAGGGCAGTTTGATATTTGAGAAGCTTTCTCAGGAAATTTGTGCTCTCGGATGTTTGTCAGACGCTCGCGAGAGGTGGGGCCGTGAGAAACTTTTTAGGTGTTCCGACTGGGACTCGAACGTCGAACCCCTTGCTCCATAGTCCAACGCACTAACCATTGAGCCACGGCGCCCACTAAATCTGAGTGAGGGGGGGATGTAGTCGGAGGACTACTTGAGTGGGAATAGCCCGAGGATAGTTTCAGCTGCAGCATTGGGGGTTGTCTTGATTGCGCTAGTAGTCCCTATACACGCCAGTCGTTGGCTTCTTGTAAGGATGTTCAGGTTCTTGGCTTTTGCGGCAGGCCACCAGACCAGACACCTATAAGTAAGAATTGGTCTGACTATGGCAGTATACATCCAGTGGATGGTGGATGGTTTGGAGCCCCCTTTCTTATCGAAAATTCTGCTGCAAGCGTAAAAAGTTATCGAGGCCTTCTTCATGCGTTCTGTTACCGGCTTCTTGTCGTAAGAGTATTCAAATGGACCTGTCCCTCAGAAGATATCACATACAACGACTTAGATGGCTGGGTGATGTTGAGGGGTTGGACAACAATGTCATCAAATCCAACTCCCCAAGGTGGCGCTCTCAGGTGGAAAGGGACGTTAACCCACTAAGTGTGCGAAACTGGAGGCAGCTGACTAAAATTAGGGCCGGCTGGAGAGGCTTGTTGGTTCAGACGCAGGTCCACCCCGAACTGTAACGCCACCTAAAGTGAGTAAGTTTTCTAAGTTTTGTGTCGCTATCCAGGTGGTATTTTTCAGGGCTTGTCATCTTTAACGTTTGGTGTTTTGTCGGGTTATGCTCACCAGATCCAGTTCAGTTAGTGGACTCTTCATTTATTTGAGATGCAAGCCCTAAATCGATGTGAATTATCGCGCGATTGCATTATCATGTCGTGAGCATATCCCATCAGCTTTGATAACTACGGATAGTTGCTTAGTTTTGACTTAAACATTTTTGAATTGGATCTGCCTTGCACACTACTTCGAATAGGAACCGAATTTATTGTGCACTCCCGGTGATCGTATGGAAAACTTTCGTGGATTTCGTCAGTTTTCCTAGGTCGTTTGTCGTCTTGTAGAGCTCAAAGCAATGAACATAAGCAACTTTAAAAATTCCATCAAGATATGCCAAGTTTCGATTGGGATCTTATGTCTGGTCCAAGGCTTACTGTGTGTATCATCGGAATGGCAAACCAACTGATAAGACTGTTCCAACCGTGCACTGAATACCATGCAAAGCAATCTTCAGTAGGCGCAAAGAGAATCACCAGTCTGTCGCTGCGACGTCACACTACAGAACGGGAATACCGATTGATGGGCAATACAACTACACAAACCACACAAAATCATGTTTGCATTTTGGAAAATAATTCATTTTAATAAAAATTTTATCAATTACCGACAGAAAAATACTTTTCCTTTTATTCTGAATTGAAATTAAAAAAAAAAAAATATAATATATATATAGAAACAAATCATACAGCTACTACATAACTATTTAATAATAATAAAGAAATTTTTTTCAAAAATATTTCCGTCCACCCTTGCATTGCCTAAAGACGCCTGCGCAGTAGCGTACAGGAATCTCCGATTAATAGAATTCAAGTTCAGATGCAGCAGATGATTTATCTTCGACATCTGCACGCTCAGAATTCCATTTGGATTACATCAGATCTCAAGCACTATCGGAACAGGTATAGCACAAAACATGTATAAATGCAGTACCCACCTTGGCTACGATATTATTGATTGAATGGCGGTTGCTTGCATTAGGGGTCGAGAATCTAAACGGGCGGCGAGGTCGGTTGATGGTGGTATCTCGCATTTGTGGAATTAATTTTGAATCAGAATGTGTTTGTGTTTTGTAGTTTTAGCTGGTTCCAAACTCTTTAAATATTCGGCTATTTGTTTCTTGGTTTTTGTTCTTTTTTAATTTATGTGGTTGAATAGAAGATGAGCCCCAGGACCACATGCGGTCCCAAATGTATGGAGACCAATTTCAGACCCACGGCGTCCAACCTTCGTATAGGACGGCCAAGTTGTCGGGATTTGTCGCCTCACGTATCATGTAGTCAACTTGTTCTGAAATCGTACAGCGACGATTCGGATCGGGGTCTCTACCTTCGAGTTTCATGCGGATTCTCTTCCACACTGATACTGCGTATGCGTTACGCTTTTGTTCACGTTGATTACCTGGAATTTAAAAAAAAAAACGTATTTAAGTTGCAAATCCCTCATATGTTGAGTAAAAACTAGAAACCTTTCTTTGGGTCAGTTGCGAGGGATCCGCCCACGTTCCTTCGGTCCATGGAATCGGCATGGCAATCTTCAACTAGTTCAATCAGATCCGTGTGATTCTGCTCGACGTCACGTATCAAATCGTTTGCTTGTTCGAACATTTGTCGGACATTGGCCTCGGCAAAGTCTCTGCAGAGAATTTTCATGTTCAGATCGCTCAACTGCGCAAAGAACTGCCTGTAGATGTTCTGAAACTCACGCACTCGTGCTGTGCATTGGTTTTCACTGCTGTTGTCCACCTTTGAGAATAGCTTCAACAAGTGGCGAATGTCGACCCTCAATTGGGTATCCATCAATGACTGCAAATCACTGGACCAGGAGAATACCTGCTCTTGGATATTTTGCGCACCTTTCTCTAAATCCGCGATTTCCTTGTGTACTCCATAAGTCATCTCATCTAGGAGTCCGGAAATATTGTCAATCCAACATTGATCGACAGGACCCTCCGGATCGAGGAGCTGCACAATAGGTTGTTCCGTCGGTGTGATTATCGCCGCTTGCCGCCGTTCTGCGGAGGATGTCTCTTCCCATTGAGAAACTGCCGCTAGAAATATGCTATCCATCTTAGCCTGGTTCTGGGCGTTGGCTTGAAGAAGTTCAAACTGAACAATAACAGCGGAGTATTCAATCAGTTTGCTGGCTATACTTGTATGCGCTCTGAACTTCTCCATCTGAATCCGAGACATGTCATCGAATTGATCTTTCATGCTGACCATGTTTGGATTCGCTCCCGCAGCCCACTTCAAGCGTTGTACTATGGCACTTGTATTCTCATCGATTTCTGCTTGAATCTTCTCCATCGTTATCTTCCACACGGACAAACTCTGGCTGCTAGTCTGCATGGTGGTTAGAAGTTTCTCCCTCGGTATTATGTGACCATACGGCGGAGCATGAGCTAGCAATTGTATTTCGTTTGACCAGAAATGCGCCGATGCAATCAGAGTTAGGTGATTCACAAGCTCTATTTGCAGATCCATCTGCGGCTGCATAAGCGTGTAGCCACATTCCCGCTGATGGGTAAGGAATGTATCTTCTGCTAAATCTTTTGCAGTGTGTATAAGATTTTCAAATGGATACTTGTCCGATAGGACAGATTGGTACCTAGAGTTCAGCTCATCTATCACAAGTCCTCCTATTAATCCTGCCAGGCCGTTGCTGACGTTCTCTTGCACGGCTTTAATGATTCCCCTTATGGGTTGAGCAATCGATCTGATATCGTAGGGATTCTCCAGGTGGCTATTGCAAAGTGATTCTGTCTGCTGTTTAGCTATGAGGAAGACCTGGGACAGAGCAAACATTTTATTTTGCTCAAAGAAATCTTGCCTGGCTTCAAATAGTCTTTGAATAACTCTTTCGTATTTGCTGTTTGACTGATTGGAAGAAAATACCTGCCAATCTGTGGCGGTTTTCAGACACTCTATTGCGTCATTCAAAGTGCTCTGGCATTCCGAGAAGTATTGGTCAATCTCGGTGAGAACATAATGCAGATTTGAGTTCTTAGAACCAGCCATGGCGTTCTTAAAGCAAACCTCTTGGTTCAGCTTGCTGCCGGTCGCCTTCTCTAGACTCTTCAGCAGATCCTCATCATCGTTTGCCATGAAAAGTTTCACAAGTAAAGATGGAATCTTACAAGAAGCAGCGAATTGAAGATTTCTGATCGCCACAAGTGCCGTTTTCAAAGCTTGGACGATATTCAACATATCAGGGGACAATTCAAATACATAGCTTGAGATGACCTGTAGGTAGGTCATGTAGTTCACCTGATAATCGAGGACCTCACTAGTTGTTGTTTCGAACAAGAACATTTCTTTATTCGTTTGAACGACATGCTTCAAAGTGGCGAACTGCAGAGCATGCAACGCTTCAATGCCAGTGTTCAAAAATCGGTTCCTATTTTCAGTCAGCGTGTTCTGTGCGTCCTAAAAGGGAAAAGTATAGTCAGAGGCTCGATTGCAGTGACTCTATAAAACACTTACCATAAGCATTCTCTTCTCATTTGGAATATTGAAGGTCCTTAGGGTGAAGTTGGCTTCAATCCACATTTTCTCCAGTTTTGTGGCATATCCTACGACCTGATCCACAAATACGGGAGAGTTTCTCAAAACTAGCTCCTTATTTACAATCGTATGCAGTTCATCCTTGATGTGACTCGGTTCCTTTTGCCCTTCGAGTAGCTCACGATACCAGGTCTCGTACTTGACCAACCGGGACTTCATTAGCTTCAAACGTGGATAGAAACCCATTACCTGTGCATACTGGCTAATAGCATCAGCACAGACGAATGCTGCCTTTTCCTGTTGTTGTAGGGTATTGTCCATTTCCTTGCGTGCAAAGTCTGACTTTTCATACAAAACATTCTGGGCACTGTTTTCTAAAAGCTCTCGCACGATGTCAAATTCATTGCTGTGCTGTGTCTGTTGAATTACTTGTCGCAGAGAGGTTAGGTCGTCGATACCACTACCACCAAGCAGTGTTTGGAAATACAACGTAGTGCTGGCTTGCAAATCCTTTTCGTATGCAATAATAGTAGCCTTTACATTGGCGAAGTCATCAGCGGACTTCTTGTATGCATTGTGACGGTGCGATATGGTATTTAATGCATGACTTCCCATCGCACTGCCTAGAGTCTCTAATTCTCGAATCATTGCCATTTGTTTGGTCAAGCTGTCACGTTTCATTTCAGCTTGATGTGTACTTTGACGATTGGCTTCCAGGTCCTTAAGTGAGTTTAAAACCTGCTGAAGCTTACAAATTACTTCATCCCTAGAAGTAAACAACCATGGGTAACAGGCAGTAAATGAGAATTGAAAGTCGCACTTACCTATATTGCGTCCAATAGGGTTTGATTTCGGTAAATCTAGCCAGAATTGTGTTTTTCGTCACCTCAGTCTCCGTTTTCTTACAATCATCGAATTTCTTTTTCTTCTTGGACTCATCGGCATTACTTGCAGCAGAGGTCGCCTTGAGAGCTGCTATTTTGGCAGCGGCGGCCAGTGCGGATGTAGAGCGTGTACTTGTGGTCGTTCCATCATCACCTACTGCCCAATCAACTAACGGATCGTAGACAAATGCCTCAAGAAGAGTCAGTAAGGTTTCTCTTTCTTTACGCAGCGTTTTCAGCACATGTTCGCAACCTAAGCGGAATGCACCCTATGAAGGAAGAGAAGACATTAGTGGGGAGTTTACAGCCTTATGTGTATAGTTCAAAAACTCGTCCATGGGTTTTCTCAAGCAACCGTCCCAGCTTTTTTCCATGAACAATATTTAAATATCAACGAATAGAACACAAACAATTATGGCTCAAGAAAGAGGTTAACACCTGATGTCCGCGACCTTAACACCTGACCGATTCACAAAAAACACTTCAATACTTTTGTCCAGCCCTTCCACTAAACATTGGTAGAGGTTGAGGACCAGGTCTGTAAATGGAGAGAATATTTCACTACAGTACTAAACCACTTAGATGATGGCGATATGATCTCAAATGCTAACGAGGGTCCCTTAAAAAAAACAAGACGCTGGGTCTTGATGGCATCCCTGCCTAACTATTTCAACCGGCAAACGAATATCTCAACTGTTCTGGTACATCCGTTCATACAGAAAGCGTGCGAAAGCGAGCAATTACCGCAGGAGTGGAAAAGGGTGATGATCATCAAGCTTCCGAAAAAGGGAAATCTGACGGATTGTGGAGACTGGAGAGGCATAAGCGTTCTTCCGGCCATTTGGCCTTGCGCAAGAGACACATTTCAGAAAACCTCATAGCTATTATCAAGGGTACATACGAGGGTGGCTATTTAAGGTATTTGAGGGTTTTTCACTCCAAAGTGGAGTACGTCAGGGGTGCATACTCTCACCACAATTGTTCTTGGTGGTTATGAGTGATGTACTCCATGTAGTATTGACGGACTACGGAATTTGTTGGACCATGGCATCTTACCTTAAACACCTTGACTGCGCTGACGATGTTTCTCTACTTTCACTCAGAAGATGAGGCAAACAAAGTGATGCTGCCAAAACGAAAGCCGAACGGTTGGTCGAGAAAATGAATGACTTACAATAGGAAGTGTAGTCTCGGCTAACGGTGGTGGCACCGGGAGAATCGGGAAAGCTAAACGCCTTCGGAATGCTGTCTGGAGAAGCAGTATTATCAGTTTAAGGACCAAGCTGCGACTGTTCCAATCCGACGTAGAATTAGTACATAACCACACGGAGGAAAACATGGCAGTGAATCAGGCACAGCCTACGGAGCTAAGATAGCTCCATTGCGAAACGCCCTTGGCGAAAGTGGTGCAGAACAGTTGATGAGGAATCGAGCTCTCAGTATAAAATGTTTGCTAAATATTATCAGCACCAAATGTGTATAGAATAATGTATCGAGATTTTAGTCAATTTAATTGTGAGCAAGTAATTCGCTACCTATTGGACACCTTTGAAGAGAATGGCAGCATTGCACATACATGGGTTAACCACGAAGTCCGTTCAACTGAACATATTATTGCTGTGTGGCTGAAGACCTGACATTTTTGATTCGGCGACGTCTGCTAGTCTTGTCTTGGAGTATTTTGTGCAAGGACTTGCACCTTATATTAAAACAAAAGTAAACCGCAGAGATCATGAGCAACGAAGGAATTGCGCGGATAGCGTGTTAGAGCTGCAAGAAACCGACAATTTGTTGGTGATTGCCTTATATGAGGTGAAGAACATTCTCATATGGTTCATGAGACACACAAATGCCCGAAAATAGACTATTTGCTGCGGCGTGCCTTACTTTTTTTTGATGATGATGAGGAACACCCTGCTACAATCAATGGTGCACGCTATAGGCGGCTGATAACCAGGCAGTTCTGGCTCAAAATCGAAGATATTGATGTGGGAATTGCCACACATCGGATGTAATGATAAATTGGTTTTAAGTTAGTTCCTAGATCGCAATACATCACGTTCTGGTGTCGAAAACTGGACGCCTAGATCTAGAAAGAACATTAATCACTGTCCTAGTGTTTCGATAAAAGTGTGTCGATGTGTACCTACCTATTGACGTCCCATCTGAGACACTTTGTGGATACATTAAGTGTTTCCGTATAAGCGTTCGGGTCATGATTGGGAAGCCGACCCACTTGGTATCGATATGCGTCGGAATGCTGATGAGAAAAGCTGTATATAGAGACCGATTTATTGAAAAATAAAGCCAGATTCCACTAGACCACAAAACTACTTGTTTCTCATTCTTTGGCAGACCTCTATGGCATTCGTGGCCTACCCTACGTTTCCACTTTTCCTTTGGCAGATACCTATGGCATTTTTGCCCTGCCAGGTAGCTAGTACGTACACGTACCTTCCACAACTGTGTATGTGATGTTTGTGGTTCTCCTGGTTAGTAGTTCTCACTCTCGATCATAGAGTTTATATCATCTACTAGTGTTTCAAGATATTTTCTCCTTCGTTGTTCATATAACCAAGCCCAGGGGCATGACAATTCAGATCACCATCGACTAGTTGCTTTTCACGCATGGGCAGGAAGCACAGATAGGTATTCAATTTGTCCCTGAATTTGTTCCTTATACTATCACCTCAGGCAGTTGGTGTGGTCATAAAGCACCGACATACAAATACGATTAATTTTTATTCCAACCGATGTCCTATCGCCCCAGCAGTGATACAGGTACTTAAGTAGAATTTGTAATGACTATTTTATCGATCTGCAAAATCACAGCTTGCATTTTTATTGTCACAAATAAAGATACAATCTACATACACACATGTATGCCCAATCAATTCCTGAGTTCCAATTTAGCAAAAACTTTGTCCTGTTTCCTGTGTTTCGGCAAACCAACAAAAACACTCCACTACCAGTGCGTACACATCACAAATAAATATTAATAAAAAAAAATACAGATATTAGTAGAAAAAAAAATAAACACAATCGAAAGGCAGATAACATTCAATCCGATGCAGCCATAAAATTGTAACCACATGTAGTAGGTTCGTGCTTGGGTGGAACGGAGTTATAAATCTTATCGTGGGTCAATATTACTCCCACGCTGGAATACGAATGTTCCGAAAATAACGTAACAAAACGACAAAACATTTGTTTTGATCGCGTAAATCAATAAATACATACTTAATACTAAAAGTTTAATGATAAGCTAGCTTACAGCAATCGCGTATCTGTGCCTAGTCACCCCCCAGTGTTGTAGTCCTGGCAAGGGTATACCGACTCTCAAAAAACAAATAACCACTCATTGCCACTATCATCTCCTCGTTCAGTACCCCACTTCGCGGGTTTGTCCTGCAATATTTCGCATAAAAGCGGCTATCGCCGACTCACTCCATTCATCGCAGGTGCAGGTGAAGATGGATCGTCCAAATCCATTTGCAATTTGCAATCGTCTGAGAGTGGAGCGGTTTCGTTTGTTGTTAAATTGGCGGTATTGTTTTTTTCCTTTAAACAATTTCAATTTGTCGGTTGTTTTCCTGGTTTATTGTCATCAGTGTTGTTGGGCATTCTAAATGGGATGCGTTAGAATGATTTAATTATGGAGACCGATTGTGAAAAACATCCTTGCGAGGAAACTACGAATGGTTTCGGTCGCAACCAGCGTGGCGATGTTATTGTGTTTCAATATGACAGCAGTATGATCCTGTGGATAGTTGTGAACTGTGTTCTGATGGTTTTTATATTGAGTGGCAATTTGTTGACCATCTGTGCGGTTCGGACGTGTCGCCGGCTTCGGGCGGTTGTTTCAAACCTTTTCATTCTATCGCTCGCCGTGTCGGATATAATTGTGGGATTGACGTTGCCCTACCACTTGGCATTTTACATGGGCTCGAGTCTTGGCCAATCGCACTTATTCTGTTTGCTTAGATTCTATATCATCATTTTCGCGTGCTGTATATCGGTTTGGAATTTGATTTCGATTGCTGTCGATCGATATATTGCGATTCTGTATCCCCTGCACTATAGAAGGTGGGTTTTTTTTGAGTGTGTGTTCATTGTGGGATTATGTAAATGTATCTTCTGTACACAGATTCATGACGAGACGTGTGGCAATGATTGTAATTGCTTTGGGATGGATTGTAGGCACATTAGTGGCTTGCATTCCAGTATTTTGGAATCATTGGCAGACGGCTGTGGAGTGCGAGTTTGATCAGATTCTTCCCACTTGGTATATGGCTGGAATAGTGACACCCGGTTTCATTATGATTTGGATTTGTATGCTGCTGGTTTATTTAAGGATCTGGCAAGAGGCGTCTAAGCAGTGTAAACAAATGCGGAAGGCTACGTGTTGCAAAATGAAAGACGCTCCATCGGATTGGAAATCTGTTCAGGTGAGCTTACTCTTAAATTTTTGGAAAAAGTTGTGATTTTATAGAATGTTTATGCTGCAATGTACTTAAATCAGTTAGTAAGTAAATTAGTAGGCTGGAGGAGTAGTCGATTAAGAAGCTAGGAAAAGAATCACGTTTCTAGAGACCATTCACCATTCTAGAGACGTTCACGTGATGCATTAGATTCTGTTATATAGAGAAAATGGTTTGGTAGACAATTTAAACGAGAATACTACGCAGTACTTGATGGATATCTGCTTTTACGATCGATCTATGACTCCGATTAACCTTGATAATAACACCTGTAGGTATCGTCATATGTGGCGCGTTTTCGGGATCGAGAATCCCAGGACGTGATTGATATGCAAGGTTTATGTGTACATGTGTATACAAATCGTATACATATGAGAGGCCACTGAAAGGTAGTCTGATTCGAAAAGGTAAGGTTAGGCTAGAGACAACTCGTTTCTTTTGAAAAACCTATGGCAAGCAAAACATTTTCTCTATGGATTGCATTCACTGCTAGACAGTGACAAATAAAGTTCTACATTTTCCTGGTTCTAACACAGAAGTCGTGCATACTCTATCATTATCTGCTACTGGTACTTTGTTCCCAATCACATGTATGAGATTACTGCCTGGTCAAGTTCAATCAATGATACATTTCTTAAACAACAACTGTACAACTTGTAGAGTCTCATACACTGGACGCTCACGAGCTCCAATTTTATTTCAATGATAGAAATCGTTACATTGTCGATTGGATGTCAATCATATCAATGTCAATCTCGTATCATCCCCAAACTTCATCTTAAAGAACGAAACTCCTTTGAATCTTTTTTCAGAAGCTAAGTGGAACACAGAAGAATGTATGAAGAGAGTACTGTGCAAGTTCAGTAGTAAAGACTAGAGCCAGGACTAGAGACAATAGTAAATCTCTTACACATTAATGAGTACATTAGATGCGCAGGTGTCAAACATGCGAATCACCTTAAAAATTTGAGTTTATGGAAGCAAAGCTCATATGGTGATAGAATAATCGATCTCGACATCACGAACTGTGGAACACCTTTCACTAACATCTACAAAAGCTACTTTATCTGCATTCTCAGAGGAGAACAGTGGGTGTGGGAGTGATGAAAAGAATATCTAAACCTGCACTGACGGTTCTAAAACGGATGAAAGAACGAGTGCTGTAGCTTCCTGAAAATCACGCGAAGTCAACCACTCGTACCAACTACCGGACCACTGTAGAATATTCCAAGCTAAAATCTTTGCCATAAAGAGGCTACACATGCTAAGGTCAATCTCTCCAGGATTACAATCTTTGCAAGTAGTCAAGCAGCAATCCATACACTGGACAGCCAAATATAAGATCAATTGCTGGCGAACCCTTAGCCGAATATGTGATATTCCCGACATCGTTTCCTGCAGGGTTACAGGACATACACATGTCGAGGATGAACTACATACCTTGGAAAGAAAGCATTAAGCAAAGAAGATGTTCACATATACATGTGCCTCTATCGATGTACTGACAAGAATCGTTTAAACTAAAATAGGAGAACTAACCGATACTGCCTAGTTCTCTGGGGACTTCTGAACGAAAAACAGAACAAAGAGCTTATTAGCATTAAAGCAAAGAAAAATTAGTACCCTAAGGGGTCTATTGATATCGTGAACAATTGCCAATGGAGACGGTAGGAACTCACCTGACTTCTGCAGGAGTTGCTTGAACATTAAATGTTTTGTCAAGACCTTGGTTTGTGACAAATCTATACGACATAGGGTCTCTAATATGTTTTTATGTAGCAAAAACGATGTGTACCAGATTTTCAAAACCAAATTTAACCAGAAACCTTTCTTAATTTTTCAGGTGGTACTTCTTATCATGGGTGGCTTCACAATATGCTGGATTCCATACTTTATTGTGGCATGTGGACAGATTTTCGTTACGTACAACACTTCACCAACCCTATACAAAGCCGCACTTTCATTGGCCATGGCGAATTCCGGATTAAATCCCATTATCTATGCGTGGAAGAACTCCAACTTTCGGAGATCATTCAGTTTGCTTTTGCGCTGCAAAAGTCCAAATTGCGTAAACAACAGCGAATACAGTCTACGAGAGCAAGGTCCGCGAAATGCATCACCGATTCAGACACAAGAAGTTCCGGCAATAGCTTCCACTCCTCTGGCAATAATCGATGCAGGGCCCAATGAATCGCTAGTACAAACACAGCAACCTGTTGCCACAGTAACTGATGAAGTACCCAGCACTATGGTGTGTCCAGAGTCAACTGGCCAAACCATAAACGAGCTTAGTGCTGTACAACTTTGTAGCCGTTTGGAAACAAACAGACATCGTTTGCCTCTATTCGCCATGATGGCCAATGAATCATGCATGTCATCAGTGATTCTCTGCTCGCCATGCGAAATTTGCAAATTAATTTTGGAGAGGCGATCCAAACTGAGCGAACATTTGAAAGGAACATTGGTGCCCTGGAAATGCGGAGATTATAACAATCACATAATAAATACCATGAAATGTGGATGGTAAACTCTATAAGTGCATTGTGTATGTTTTCTTTTGTACATATGTACATATCTATGTATATGCATGTGTTTATATATTGAATCGTAATTAAATGATTCGTTCCTCTGGAATATACTAATGTATTCAATTTGATTTACCACTAATCAAGGCAAGATAAACAACATGTTTTTAGATGCATCTATAGGTTTGTATGTAAGCTTGCTTTCTGGTGATCATCAGCGACGAACTGAGTGTAGCATTGGGAAATCTAACCATGTGTGCATCAGAATAGGAAAGGAAAAGGTTTGTTGGTGATCAATCCAAGTCATAGTCTGGAGAATCAATGTACTTAACACAATGATCAAGCTGCAACTGTAGATGCAGTATTTTGGTGGACAACATGCAAACTGAAGAACTTTGTAAATAGATGCCTAAGAATTATCTATAGGATTCTTTTGCCCAATCGCATCTCTAACGTAGGCAGTGCGTTGAATTCACCATACGATGCGAAGGTGCTTACCCAGGCAAGCAGAACTGCAAGAACCCGAAGCAAATGTGATGCAGAATAGTTGAGTAACGCCCAAACGCGTTGCAGTACTTGGAAGAAGATAGTAAGGACTGGCAAGGCTTAAGTAAGTTAGGGTACACACTTAATGTTCTCATAGAGCACTCAATATTCTGTATCCTGCTAACCCTATGAAGATCCGCAGCTTTGGATATATGTAGGAACATCGGATATATCCCAAAAACAACAGAACACCTTCAAGCTTATTTCTTCTTTGGTTTTTTTTCCTTACTACTACACAAGTGATGAGTTCTATTTCCTCAAAGGATATTGGAACCTTCAGCCGTTGGTAAATAAGTCACCTACGATTGGCGTGAATAACTTTTTAGGTCTTTGCCTCATGACCGAGTCATTGTCACAACTCGCACCAGAGGCTATATGTACTTAACCAACTATTTGCTTTGAAACATTTGTATTAATTCAAACTCACCTCGATTCCAGTGACACCAAGGGCCTCCTCCAGATTTGCCGTCATTCGGAAGGGAACCTTTTCGGGGACTCTCAAGGTTTTTCCCTTCTCGAAGCAGACATTATAATCGATGTGCACGATCTCACCGGTAGCCAGTTTCACCAAAACATTGTCCAAATGACGATCGCCCAATCCAATGACATATCCAATCACAGACATAACCGCGACCGATAGCGAATACTTACGAATAGACGCACGCCAGGTCGCGCTATTGTCACTGTGACACCACAATTCTTTGGCAAGTAGATCTCGGGGAGTTTCTTTTGACAACTCGTCCAGAACTTGACGTAGAGTAGCCAACGGCCACGTCTTACGACTGTCAGTCACTTTAATGTTCCTCTCCGCCAACAAGGGACTCAATTTGCTGTAGAACATTTCGGATGGTCTGGTAACAGTTGTTCCCTGTCGGTCTTTGCTAGCTGCCTCTCGCTGTTGCCACTTTTTGTAAATTCCAAACAGCGGTGTTACTCCATCCACCCAACTTATAAGACCCGACTGCGGTCCGAGAGGAATCACTGAATAGTGGTGAGCTCGATATACGTTCGTATTGGTTCGGGCCATCATAGAATTAGAAATCGAAAGAAACTGCATAATCCGTTCGTCTAAGTGGAGATCCTCCAAGCCCTTAAACAAGTAGGTATACCTCTTGCCATTGCTTCCGAAGAATGCCAATTTCTTGGGCTTTGTTTTGGTGGGAAGGATATACACTGTGTTGTCGACAGCTTTTATGAATATCGGCTCATTTTCAGTCGTTTCCACACCTGGCATTGAAATTGCCGTATTTCGCATGTTCGCCAGAACCGGACTAATATCGATCATTTTCAGGGACGATTGGGAACTCTTTTGCAAGCGCTGTTGGAAGATTGTATACAATTGCTTGAGTTTTTGCCACGATTCGTTGATCTTGGTCAGATTCAGGGGTTTATTCAGCTCTTCGATGGTGTTCTCGATTATGCTCGAATATTTCTCTTGGAAGGTTTTCTCGTAGTTTGTTTCTGCGGGCTTGGAGGTGATGGCGAATAGCTTCTTTAGGTCTTCAGCGATATGTGTCATAAGAATGGTGTGTTTCGCATTCAGACTGGCATAGTTCTGCGTAGCCGAGTTCTTTTTGGCTTCCAACTCAAGGGCGTTGAATAGGTGGGAATATTCGTTGTACAACTGCGCGAGTGAGTGTATCCAGAATTCATCCCACAGCAGAGTTACTCGCTTTAGTTCACGTACTAGCAGTTGGACCTGCTGAACAGTCTCAGGAGCTTGATTCGACAGGGTGGCCAGCAACGAGTTAAAGCAGAATGTCAGTGGGTTAACTTCATCCGAAGTCGTACTTTCGTCTTTCTTGTGTTCTTGGAACGCGCCTACAACAGCAGGGAAGATAATCAAATGCGGTGTGTCTTCGGCAACGCGACAGAGTAGCTCAGACACACGCTTTCTCACATAAGGTTCATGATGGTTAAGACGACTGAATAGTTGCGGAACTATTACTTTCCATGGGCGTGTTGGAGTAAAGCTAAGTCCTTCTTCGAGAACTTCCTGCAGACCGAGTGCATGCTTGACCACTAATCGTAAGAGTCGTAGTGTGGCAGTTACCAAAGAGCAGTCTCCAGACTTTGCATCACGATTTGAGGAAAGGGTAAGATATTTAAAATAGGCCTCTGCTGCCATTTCGTAATAGACATACACGCTCTTGTGGGCTTGTCTCCAAATCTGTATGATAGACATGACTACAGTGACAGGTTTTTCTTTAAGGATCGGAATCTTTCGCAGTTGATTTTCAATCAACTCCGTGGAACTGATTTCATTCGATTCAATGTCTTCATCCTCTTGTGCTGTGACTTGGTGTTTGTCAAGCACCTGAACTATAGCTGCCACATCATCATCGGTTATATTGACAACAAACTCCTTGATAAGCTCTATATCTCGCGGCGATAGACCCGCTTTATCACAATTGTCTTCGGTTTTCGCCTCAACTAGTTTCTTTCCCCATCTGTAGCACCAGTTACCAAAGGCGGACCAAGAACTACCCAAGTGGTCACACTGCAAAACACTAGCTTGTATGAGTTTACCCACTGCCATGTCGATGGGAGGTATCATTTCGTTAAAGTCCTCATCGGGGTGACCTGCGGCGAAAAAAAAGAAAAAGATCATACACTGCTCTGTAGGTGTTTCTATCAGTTACCTACCTGATATATCTGGAATACTTATTAGCAGACGGTGCAGGTGCTCTTGACTCTTCCCTCCAGTCTTGCCATCCACCAGGAAATCATCAGAAAAATGTTGAGGCAACCATTCGCTAAGTGTTAGCAGCATTCGGGAAACCGTCTCCGGATACTGTGTCGCTTTCTGAGCCGAAACCTGCTCAATCACCTGCAAGCAGCATGCAGATGCTAAGGCTACGGCATCACTGTGTCGTTCACCGTTGGTGTACATGCACTTTGACATCTCGCTAAGTCCTTGTAGGATCTCCGTGTCAGCAATATCCAATCGTATCTGGTTATTCAGCACACTGGCAAAAAGGTCATCAACGTTTTTCCCCATCCCCTTGACTTGAAAAAATCTCTCGAGCTCGGAACGGCACAGCCTATGATTGCCATCTTTTCGGGCGACTGCAGCCACATTCAGAAACATGCGATGCTTTATGTCACTGCCTTGTCGCCTCGCGAAAAATTGCGCCCAGTTAACACATTTTGTGAGAGTTGCTGAGTCTTGAGTGGCACAGGATGCGTCGAAGGTATCACAGGAATCATTTTTGTCCAATAACTTACACGCTACATGATTGAGAATGGTGAAGTCATGCAAATGCTCACTGCACCGCTTGCGAATAGACTCTTGAAGTCCAGCTTTGATAAGCTTACAGCACATCTCTGGGTCGTTCCCATCACCACTCAATGTCAATGCAGTAAGGGTGCTTCGTACAGAACTTAGCATTTTATAGCATGAAAAGTTTGTAGACATCTCATTTTTGCTGGTTTCCACATTCTCCCACTTGGACAGCTCAAGAACAGAGATATCCGCATTATAGTCGTAGTACAGGCTCTCCATTACTTCCAATTGACTCAAGCTCATTCCAAATATGGGCAAGGTTTCCCTTTTCTCAGAAAGATTACTGTTAAGATGGCTTTTTAGCTTTCCCCACTGATTTGTGAAGTACAGACAGTCAAACAGCTGATCACTCAAGAACTCTCTCACGTGGGTGTCAATTTTCTCATCGCTTGCAATCACATTTGCATACCCATCCGCGGCAATTTCTCTGTGACCAGATGCGTGCTCAGATGCATACTTTATCCACAGATAACGTTTGCCTGTTTTTAACTTAATCCACACGTAGAGACCTTGTAAGGAGTCTGGTTCCTTGCACTTGAGCAGAGCCCATACAAGGGACATCACAGTATGATCGAATATCATGTCATTCGTCTTTCCAGATACAACAAGACTTCGAAGCATAGTTTCTGAATATCGAATCACCATTTGAGGTTCCATGCAATGAATGGCAATCAGATTGACTGCCGTTCGTATTCTATTGAACCACTCCTTGCAGGTGGGCGTGTTCACTCGGAAGAATGTTTTCGAGGGCTTTTCTGGGGCCTGCAGTGCAAACGCGGTTCCTTCAGCAGCGTTGTAGATACACTTTTCAAGACATTCAAGGAATCCAAGCAGAATGCGAGCGTGTTTCTCATTTGCTATCAGTTCCGATGCGGTCTGCGTCTTATCGACGTCTTTCAACGCCAACACTCTCGCATACTTCATGATTAACGACTCAATTTTCAAAAATGTGTCTTGGGGTTTTCCCAATTTAGTTCTTAATTTGGTTCTCACACAGTATCTTGCCGCTTCCCATTGAATCCATGACGTCAACATGTTTAAGTTTCCCAAAGTAGTTCGATAGAAGTCAGCCGATTTTTCTCGCAGCTCGGCGATCCAGCACTTCGGAAAGATATCCTTCAAGAAGCTCTCCAGAGACTTGCAATTACTATTGAGCGACACTTTGTCTACGAAATCAGGGAAATACTTCTCCCTGAGGCTAGCTGTTAGCGAAGTAGAAATGTACCACTGCTGCAGATCATTGGTTTTTATCTGCTTTATTCTATAGAGCCCTAGTTCCTCATTTACATTCAGCAATGCAATACTGAGCGGCAATCTGCCAAACACACTGCAGTAGGCTTCCCTTACACGTTCATCTCCCGATTGTAGGTGACAAAGCGATGCATTTCGCATGTGCATTAGAATGTTGTGGTCCAGTGGCTCATAGCCCTGCAGCGTAGCAATACATTCGGCGCACTCCAACGGTTGAAGTATGGATGTAGTGCAAAGGGAACCACAAATCTCTTTAAACGCTTTGTTATCTTTCAAGAGACGGGCGCTTTCTTTGCATTCATTGAGCAAATTTTTCAACCAATCAAGTACAATCTTTAGGTTGGTTTCAGAAAGCCGACTGGCTTGCGACAAAATCTCCGCCAAGAATTGTAATATGCGACTGAAGTTCTCCGATGTAGGACTAGATTCATCAAGCGATAGTTTGGCAAATAAATTGTCTGTCAGCAGGCGACTCGACATGCGGTAGTTGTGATTTTTCTGACAATGTGCAGACAACAGACTAATCAGCGCTGTGTGCAGAGTTGGATTGGTGGACCATATTTTCATATTAGTCGATTGGCAATTTGTAATGAGAAGTTCTAGAATCGATGGATTCAGTGCATACATTCCAATTATGGACGATGTTTGAGTGGCAAGATTTGCCAGCGCTGAAAAGTAAAATGTAAGTACACACTCTGCTTGTGCAGGGGTATACATCGGATCCATTTCCGCTTCTACTTCCCTGTTTATGGAGTAGATAGACACTTCAATATCCAACAGAATGTGATGATACGCTTCCAAGAGCAGGGGAACGTTCTTAATCATTAAAATCTCATGGTATATCTTCACCAACAGCTTGAAATTGCGGTCATCCTGCGTGAGTTTCGTCCGGGTTAAGAAATTCCCATCCATTGTAAGCAATGTGGTAACGAGTTGCATTGGCGTATTCGCCTTTAATTGGTTTATTATGGTCAAAACCAGAAATAGCAAGCTGCCAACAAGCGTGACATCAAATTTATCCATGTTGTTGATCTCTATTTGAAGAATGTCCTCTATGTCCTCGATTCTCACCACATCTTCCATTTTGTTGTAGTTGCTGAATATTAAAGTGAAGAACTCATTCACTGAGTAGACGGTTTCGCCACATGATGTGTCTTTTAGGCTTTGCTTTGCCGCTTTGGTGATCACCATCACTGCAGTTGTTAAGAGATTTTTACCAACGGTGAACGCAATGAATTCTTTTTGATTTGCAAGCGACTTCATGATCGAATTAAAGGCGCCTACAAACGCTCCAACACTGAGTTCAGGAGTTGATAGTGGAGATTTGTTGCTTGAATTCATATCGTCGCATGCCGATTGAATGTCTTCGAGAAATTGTCCCAACAGTCCAAAGGTAAAGTCGAGCTTCTTTACAAAGTACTCCGATAGATTCTGAAGAACCATTGAACAGAAGTGCTTCAATGATTGTGATTGTTCTGTTTCCAAGTGCCAGCCAACGATAATGTCTACAATATCAGTGAAGTGCTTTTCGAAGGCACGCTTATAGTGTTTCGAGAATTCGACAATTGTCTCGCTGACCGCCATAAAATTATCGACTAGATCGGCGTTTTCGAGGTATTCTTTGAGAACGACGAGCATGCGCTCACTGTAGACTGATAGGTCCTTGTTAACTGCATCACAACTGTGAAAGAGAAAAACAATTTTAGTATTCGAAAGTAATATGGTTTTAGTGCGAGTTCTGCTCAGGCATTCGGGCCAAGGATGTTGGTGTACCAAACCTTATTAGCACAATAGCATCCTGCATCTGTTGCCACGGTATCTGGCAGCCGATCCAACCGAGTATATAACTCCTAGATTGCATTCCAGAAATGAGGTTACGGTCACATCAGGGCCGAGTGAGTGTGAATGCATTCAACATGTTCGTGTTTCATGAGGTTCTCGCTGTACAGGAAGCCTGCGGTATACTTTAACAAACTAACACACCCTTGAACACCATGGGCATCCTTATTGACAGGTAGGCAGCCCAGTGCTCAAGGCTATTGTGTCGGTCACTCCATCCTCGAAATTGGTAGAAGAGTGCAAAGAAGAATGACCTCGCTGGGTCATCGATTTCAAATTGTCTCCTCTCCTATGAGTGCCGGGTCACGGTAATATCGAGGGAAACGTACAAGGTTCTGCCTCAGATGGCTCCCTTGCTAAGGTGGTGAACGTCCCACGTCCTTAAGGGTACAATCTTTGCGCACTATCTATTACAAGGGGACAGTAGATGGCAATAGGCGTGCGAAACTGTTTGACATTCAGGGAGTTGTGGCCTAAAAACTACTGGAATAGAACACAAATAGAAACCGAACGGTTATGACTAGTTCTGGCAATTAGTACTGGCAACTGTCCCATCGGTGACCATGGGGCCAGAATAGGTTTTCCAATTAAAGTACATTCTCCCAGCTGCAATATCCCTAATGAGAAAGAAACAATTCTACAGTATCCAGCTCTAGGCAAGGTGCCGAAGTGCCGAAAGCATACATATGAGTGAAATCAAGGAAGGATCCTGGATAGAAAAAGATGGCTGCTCATACGTTGGTCTAACTTGAAAAAACCTGCCCTTAGACTAGGATTGCTGACATCTAACACTTGCCCACCATGCAAGAAATACGAAGATATCCTCAAGTTGAGTCTATGAGAATGACTACTACTTCACGAAGCTTGTAGACGCAATATTTATTTATTTTCAGGCATGTCGCACATAGAATGGGTTAGGAACTTACATATGCCATATGTACATACGTAGGTAGAACCATTTGACCACGGAACTTGTAGTTGAAAGGTTTAACGTTCCGAATTGACCACAGTTCCATAGTTAACAACGCGATGCAAGCATGACAGAGCTCAGACTCATTGTCAAAAATGATACACGATGGCGCTTAGGTGTTGTAGATCCCACAAAGGGATGCAGAACATAGTACATATGTATGTAATCCGAAGCTCTTCTGCCTTCTTTGCCATCTTTTTAAAATTGAAACTGAGGGAGCTCACATTTGCTCATCGAAGTTGGTTCTTGCATGGTTTACTATCGAAGAAAATTAGATTGACGGAGACCACTTGTATTGTTGCTTATGGAGCTCTGATATCCAATTATGACTCTCCTAACAGTTTCTAGAGCACCTCCTGGGCATGAAAGCCGTGATCTCGACACACCCAACACTTGTAGTTGGATCAAGGACTTACCACTAACCTCAAGCAAACATTGCAGGCAGAGTATTCGTTTATGGGATTACCTAACCAATAAAAAATACACCGACAACATCTTACCTAAAAGTAGTCTTCAGCGATAGCATCAAGTATTTCTGAATGCCCCTGCTGGAGGCGTAGTTTTTCATAATGTAGTTCTTATAGACTGGAAAATCCGATCGGTTGACATAGCCAATTAGACCAAAGATTGTTGCCATATGTCGCAGGCACGGAACCGGAGCTTGCTTTAGTATGATGATCATTTGTTCGGCCAGAGTATCAAATGATCTGCATATGTACTGCATGTTCGATTGATTTCTTACTGCACTTTCCAGTTTCACGCACAAATCGAGAGCACTTGTGCTGGTATTCTCGTCGAGAAGACGGCGAAGAATCTTCGAAATGCGCATATCTTCGTTGAGGAGCATCATGAACGGGGTTATTTTCTTATTTCGATTAACTAAAAAAAAGCATTGAAATTAACTGGAATCACTGGTAAGTGTCCAGACTATACAGACCAGAATTGCTGCTTGATCCCGCTCCTCCTCGGTATGTATCATCATGGTTATAGCGTTCGAATGTACGAGAATGGAAAGTTCTTGGCCCTTCGATTACTTCCATATCGGTAGATGAGGGAGTTTTTGAGTTTCCTTCCTGATTCGGGTACGACGCCTTCATGTTGTCGGTCATTTTCCAACTATATTGACCATTTACAACTACATCGGCTTTGGTGTTGTCTGGAACGATTTTCCTGGAACCCTCTAAGGTGGTCATGAACTTTGCTGATTTGGAAAGGCCTTGATAAGGGTATTCTTCATTGTGGTGTGGTGGGACCTTGGATATAATACGCTTCTGTGGCACATTGACATCAGAATCTCTTTGCATTACAAGACTATTTCATCACATGAAGGAAACCCTAATTGATGTTTGTAGGTCAGTTTTGGAATGAAATTTGTTTATTTAATGCTGATTAGCACTGGATAAAGGTAAATCTTTAATAAAGTCTTCGCGGTATATAATTCGCACTTGCTCTTTGATTGACAGTTAGAAAAAGTGACAAGTATGAGAAAATTTGACATTTCGCAAACTGTCATAAGGGCGATACCACAATAAATTGTGAACCTTATCGGAATGGTTGGATTCGAAACTTTGGAATCAACAAGTGTTTGCCGGATGTTGTGCATTGATTGATTATTGGCAGGTAATTTTCAAATACCAAACATACCACCTCATGTTTGGGTCAGCTATAAATTTGGTGGAATCACCAAGGAGCTCAAAGAATGTCACACCATTCAGTGTGTGATAGTACTCTGTTTATAATGCTCTCAACTTTTCAACAAATATTGCTGTTTTCTTTAGAGGATTTATTATGATTACAAATATAGAAAATTACGCTATGTCAGTTCATAGCCAATATTGAATCCTTACCGTTATACTAGTGCGGTTTCAATAACTCTTTAAATCGATAGCAAAAAAGGATAAGAGAATTATTGAAGATTAAAACCTACTCTCAAGTCGATCAAAAAAACCGAACGACCATTTCAATGACCAAGATGCTTGGTTCAGCGTGTTGACATAGGGTCTGCTTTGCTTTTATCTCACAAAATCGTTAGTCCAGATAAACTTACATAGGTTGAAGGCTCTTTCAAACCAATCAAATCGTCCAGTATTTCTGCAAATTAGAAATACATTTAGCTACAACTGGAGATACATACCGATCGTTTCAGTTCGCAATTGATAGAAGAAGTATCGAAGATTCGACCAACGAGTGATATACCCCTAGACTCGAATTACTACTTCCTTGTTTAGAGGAGTGACGGCAGCTGTAGACTACCTCCGACGAAGAGTACTTCATATTCACCCTTAGTCATATTGGTGAAGACATTGATTTTACGAAATGTTTATTTCCCTGATTCGAGCCTGCACGATTTTGATGGCAGGCCAATCTTTGGATCCTCGTGAGAACCGGTAAGTTGGTGGACTTGCTGGCGGACGGCCCCATACAAGGCAACCATAAGTCAGAATAGGTCTTACTATAGCCGTATACCCCAGTTCTTCCCAAATATTCTAGTACATGTATAGAAGGCTATAGTTGCTTTCTTAATTCTTTCATTGATATTAGGTGTCCAGTTCAGTTTTTTATTAAGAACGAGTCCTAGGTATCTTGCGCTATCCGAGATTTTAAGGGGAGTACCGCCAATGGACGGTAATGTGAACTCAGGGATTTGGCTTCTGTTGGTAAATAATACCAGCTCGGTCTTATGGGGATTGACCGCTAGTCCACATTTCTCAGCCCAGGTGACTAGGATCTTAAGCGCATTCTCCAATATTTCGCTAAGGGTAGGTAATAATCTACCTGTGGCCAGCAATACGATGTCATCAGCATATGCAATGGTCTTAACACCACTGACCCATAATAGCGGGGAGATTACTCCGCCTTGAGGGGTAGCTCTGGAGGCGAATGCTTCCATCTTTTGTACCCTCGTGTTCTGCGATAATATGTCTTTCCTCAAAAATTGCACGATCCAGTTAGTGAGTGAATCGTGGATCTTAGGATTTAATAGGGATCTTCGAACCGCATCTGTTTTTACGTCCAAGAATGCGACGAGAATGAATTCCATGTCTTTTAACGACTTCTCGATTGAGCCGACGATTATGCAGCGCGGTTTCCACACTTTTCCCCTTGGTACCCTCTGAAATCAAGTCAGCCATATTCTGTGTTCATATTTCTTACTGAGCTATCGACAGGTTGAGTTGCACTCCCAGGGAAGTGGGTGCTAATAAGCAATTTAAGTGACTCAAAACAAGATTCAGTCCAATTACCGTCGGGATCCTTCAGTGATTCAATAGCCACAGATTATCTTGAGAGGATCTTCTTAAGTTTCGCAGATTCTGTAGTTCCGTTTATGTCATTACAAAAGCTTTTCCAAGACCGACGCTTAGCTTTTTGCGTCTCGCTTTTGAACCTTCTCTGACTGCCTTTATATCTACCCCAGTCTGCATCTCCTAGTAGTCCTCCTGATGTCTGCCAGCTCTTTGTTCCACCATAGAGGTGGTTTCTTGCACTTTCCTTTGGTCACCGGACAAGCTATGTTAAAGGCCTGTTTGAAGACATTGGCGACTTCCACGGCTTCATTATCTATGTCGGAAGGACTCTGCAAGTTACATTCTTCAAGCTGTCGTCGACTCTTAATCACTATTTTATTGGAGACGTCTCAGTTGGTTCTCCTGGGATTCCTATACGGTTTATAACAGTCACAGAGGAGCTCAAGACATATTCAATAATCTTGTGATCAGAGAATGATTCCACCTCTGGAACTTTCCAATTCTCAATTAAGAGAGAACTCGAACTACTTGCTAGGGTTATTTCTATTACTTCCTGCCTATTTCTAACTACGAAGGTAGGTTCACTACCCCTATTAGCTATTATGAGGTTATTTTCTATAATGAACTCAAATAAGGACTCACTGCTGCCCCATTGCACATGCTGCGAGTTAGCCTTCGCAAAGGGATCTGAGGATAGCAATACGATGCCAACACAAAACTACTCCGGTTTTACCTTGGTACAAATTTACGACCAAATCTGACATTGACAGCTGTCACATAATAGCTGTATCAGCAATTTATAAAACAATTTCTCATTTTTGAATTCATATTTGTTTTAGTATATTTTCATTACCATCTAATATAAAACAGATCTCTCATAATTAATAATATTAATTACAGTAATAAAATTAAAAATAAAATTAAAAACAAAATCACCAGAAAGGAAGATCTAAGGTTACAAGTGCATGCATGTAGTGTAATTACAATTTCTTCTTTTTTATTTTATTTTCTTTTTTCTTTTTCTAATTTTTTAATTCACAATTAATTCTTAAGCGTAGGCCACCATGTGTTGCACAAACGTTTTCAACTAATTAAAAATTCAGAATTATATATAATACTCATTATTTCATCACAATTTTCCGTTAACATGTTTCTTTTTCTCATTCTATACATAAAATTACAATTTATCATTTTTGCACAACAATTAAGCGCTACCAACTTAAAGTTATAATAAAAAATAAAACAAATCGCTAACTGATATATGTTTTGTTTTATAAATGCAATTACGGGGGAATTTTTAAAAAGAAAATTTTCTTAAAAATTAAAATCTGAGGTTTTGGAAAATTAAAAAAAAAAAAGCAAACTATATTTAAAAAAATATATATATTTATTTATATATATGTATGTATGTATATAGCGATACTACACCGACTAGGGACAGTTCGCAGATAAAGCCTAAAGATTCCTGATTTCGGTTTTGTCTTTCATTTCTAGAAATCCAAAGATATGACTCTTTCCTATATGTATACATGTATGTACAGTGGACTTAGTTGTGTCTGAGGGTTGTATGTATATATATAAAATCCTTACGATAGTTAACAACATTATGGTATGGCTACATGCTCCACATGGCATAAAAGAGACCTCCTCCTTTTCTTAAGAGCTATCAATTCGTCCCGTTTTGTGATACGACCCTATCTAGGAATTGTAAGCGTTTGCGTTTGGGTTTGCGTTTGCGTTTACATTTGAAAGTCTTGGGGCCGTTGGTGGTGGGCATTCGTTTTCGTCATCGTCACAAATGCTCTCCGGTGCTGACCATCGTCGTTTGCGGGACAAGGAAGCGTCGACTGGCTGTTGTTGTTGCGTTTCACTACTGTTGCAGTTGTTTTGTGAGGCAGCGCTTGACGATAGATGGTTTTCCGGGTAGTAGGAGGACTGATTCGATGGTGGGCGGGATTGTTGCGCTGGCGCGGAATGGGACTGCGGTGGCGGTGGGGGTAGTGGAGGTGGAGGTGGAAGAGGTAGTATTGAAGAGGATGGAAGTGGCACCTCAGTATGACCCAGTAGCCGGTGGTATGAGCGATGGAGGTGAAGCGGTTGATAAAATTCATGGTGTCTGGAGATCTGATTTTCATAGGCAGCTGCTGCAGCAGCTTCATCATATGGATGATGTGTATTCGGTATGTAAGTCGGAGCGCCCATGCTAACGAGCCGATTTGTTACATTACTGACCGATGTGGTTACAGGAATCGTGTTCTCAGCTAGTGGTGGTGGCAATTTTCTGGACAGATTCTGTGGTAGCGATAGCGGCTCGCTTTTGTCAAAATTTTGGGACGGAACTGATGACTGACTGCAGGCTGTTGCTATTGAGGTTAGGTGGTTGTTGTTATTTTGCGTTGGTGGCTGGTGTTCTCGTGATATTAACGAAATGCATATATCGCCGACTTGTAGTCGCTGGCACTTCAGACTGAACAACGAAAGAGTTAGTTCAGGGTTGCATGATGCCCATCCCTGGCCGTAAACAAAGAACGGATGTTCTTGTGAAACCTCAACATCCGCCTAAAAATATATGACACACAGTTTTATAAAATACATTGCATACATCAAGGAGTTGAATATTTACCTTCGATCGGTTCTTGTCGTAGCTAAACGTGATGATGACACTACTTGTTGTCGTGCTGATTTTAACAACGGTCGATTCAGCTAACTGATGAACTGCGCTCCTCTCCGCCGACTGTATAAAATCTTCCGTCCTCATGTCTTCCACCCGACGGAGCACACCGTTTGCTAGCTCTATGCAGGCGCCCTTAGTAAAGTTACTCGTAGAACTATTTGACCTGAAAGCAAACGCCTATCATTAGACTAAAGCCAGCGAAGGAAGCTGAAGTTTGTCTCACCTGACAATTGATGCAGTTATGGGTGATCTTCTCTTGGAGCCGTCTTTATCCGATGTAGATGGCCGCGTTAGAATTCTATGCTTAAGAGAGCCCTCCTTTCCGCTGGGAACTTTAAAGCCGCTTACAGATTCCGGTGCAGCTGGGGAGGTGTTGACCTTTCCATTCAAATATGTCCCATTCGTGTTGCTAATCTCCTTGAGGTTATTTTGTGGATACGAACAAATACGTTCTAGGGGGCTTGAAGGTTTGGCAGTTACACCCAAGCCGTTGTTGTTTAAAAGCACTTGTGGGGCTGTCCGCAGCAGGCCGGCATTCGTTTGAGACTGCACGCTGGATGGGACGCCGGTTTGATAGACACCCGTTGCCTGCAGGTAGGGTGAAAAAGCCTCATGTTGACCGCCCAAGTAAGTGGGGCAAGGTCTTAAGGTATTGTGGTGCCCAAGTGGATGATGTCCCGAGTAGTGAGGAGATGATCTGCAAGAAAACGAATTTTAGACAAATGAGCAACATATGGGAAATCGTTGAACTTACCCATAGATGGATCTACTGGCGTACAGATGCGGATAATTATACTGGTAGGCGGCGGCGGCGGCCAGCGATTGCGCTGCAAACAGCTTTTGTGCGTACATATCTGCAGGAACTTGCTTCCCTCCATCAGAAGTCATTGACTGAGGTGCTGAGGCTTCTGATGAAAGTGATGTTGGTGGTGTTCTACAATTGTTGTTGTGGTTCGTATTGTTGTTTGTGACTAAATTTACAGGCAAAGACTGTTCATTTGAGTATTTCGCACGAGGCAACGTGACTGACGTAGGTTTGTTCACAATATTGTTGTTGTTTAGGCTATTGCTGGTATTTATGTGGTTGTTATTACTATTACAATGGTTTTTATCACCCGCCGCAACATTATTGTTGTTCAAACAGTTGTTGGTATTGTTGTAACTCTTATTTATGTTGGTTGCAACTTTTGTTGAACGTAAATGTAATGGAATGGCATTGCTGGTAAAATTGTTGTTATTGTTGAGATGATGGTTGTTAGTGTTATTGTTGTTATTGGTGGTATTCACATTGTTATTGTTGTTATAGCGTGGCTGTTTTGGATGTGGCCGAGCAAATTCCGCCGAGGACATGTTGCCGTCTTGACCCTGCTGATAATTGGCCGTTTTAGAGCGTGGAGATCTATCTCGTGGAGATTTTGGTTGCTCCTGCGGTGAACACTTCGAGGAAAGGACTAACGGAGTGGGCAGTGTTGTGTTTGCACCGGCAGCGGCTGCAGCGACGGACGAAGTGATCAACGATAATGTTGGCGGCGGTGGTGGCAGGAAGAGACCGCCGCCCAAATGAGAATTGGAAATGTGATTATTTGCGGCGGTAACACTGGTATTGCTATACATTGAACTATGGTTCAAAGCGAATTGATGCTCTAGGGCCGTCGCTGAGGTTGATTTGATTGACTGATGATGGTGGTTATGGTGGTGAAGATGGTGTGAAGGAATTACGGCTGCAGCTGCTGCTGCAGCTGAACCAGCGGCTGCGGCGGCTGCAGCAATTGCAAAAGGATTATGATGAGCATATGGATGTGCTGCCGCAGCAGATGCAGGACCAAAACTCTCAACAGCTGATAACATGGAAGTGCAGGATTATTCCTGGTTAAATCTTTCTCTCTCCCAGTTTTTCTTTTCTTTAATTTCTTTAAATTTTACTTCTTTGGACTTGAACGTACTGCAGTTATGAGGTTTTCTTTTTTTTTTATTCAAATCATTAATTTATGAGTTTTTCTTTCCAAAATTCTGTAATGAAATAAAAAGGAATTCGTTAGTGTTATGTTCGTGATTAGATTTATTCAACAATTTGTAAAGTTTGTGGTAATCAAGCCTTGCCTTGCAAGGAACGGTCAGAAATGAGTAGGTAATCGAGTGTGAGCTGGAACTAGGTGAAGAAATCTAGTCTCTGTATACTCTAACAGTGGTAAATGGGCGAGAATGGTCTGCCTTAGGGGTGGCATAGAGCTTTCGTTTTATAAAAGCAGGAAGACTTCGCCATTGGATCTAGAAATCGCTGTAATCCTTAGCTTGCTAACAGGTAAAGCAAATATGTTTAAAATTTTAACTAATTTGGCTCTTTCTCGACACAGTAGCTGTAGCGATCATTAATGAAGAGACGAAACAGTAGCTTCAACTAGCTAGACATTTTTCCCAGCTGTACACTACCTTTCAATGATCAAAGTACTTTAAACAGTTCTATCTTCAAATAAAGTGGGCGCCGTGGCTCAGTGGTTAGTGCGTTGGACTATGAAGCAAGGGGTTCGAGATCGAATCCCAGTCGGGGAACACCTAAAAGATTTTTCACGGCCTCACCTCTCGCGAGCGTCTGACAAACATCCGAGAGTACACAACTGTCTCGAGAAAGCTTCTCAAATAACAAATTGCCCTTCGGATACGGCATTAAAACAGTAGGCCCCATCCGTTCGTGTAAAGAATATAACACGCACAACACGAATGGTTGTGAGAAGCTAGGCCTTGGGTCCCATCGACCTGTTGCGCCAAGTATTTATTTTTTTTTTTTTATCTTCAAATAAACTTCCTCTTCCTATTCTAATATCCAGACTTCCATTGACCTGACTTAACGAATTGAGGATCTACTGTACCTGATGACCATTTAAAGCAGCTGGAAACGATTAGATCGAGAGCACACAGTAACTTGTTTTTAAGTTTTATACAGACGAGTATAGGACTGAAATGGAATCTCGCAGAATTAACAATTTAACATCAAACTCGAAAGTATTGTGCAAAGCTAACACGCCAGAACCGAAGGCAAAACCTTTTAAAAATCTGTGGAGCTGCTAGCGGAAGCCGTCGCACTTGGTAGAACTCAGCAAGTTGTCACTGATGGGCATTCGCTAGTATTGAAACTTGAGCTCCCAAAATGTGTTTAGTGGTAAATGTAAGAAAAAAACGATGAAATGTCAGGAAAGACACACAACACAGTATTGCCCTTTACCTACCTTGAGTCAGCTACACATTTTGCCCACAGCAGAAGGAAAACGAAGAAAAACTCTTCCCAATTCAAAAGTAAGGCCCTATCCCGAACAACTGACCTTGACCATCCCAATCTCACATCTACTAGCGATGAGGCATGGACTCTCTCATCGGTTCTTTCGGGGAAAAAAATGTTCCAAAGCTAGTCTGTCCTGTTTGCCTTGATGGGCTTTAAAGAAAGATTCAATGACGAACTATGCAAATTGTATAGCTACATCGACTTAGACATAACTTGTAGAATGAACAGTAGTCACTAAGGCTTAGACACATAAAGAGAACGCACAAGTAGAAGTGGGCCTTAACCGACTTGGACTCTGCAATTGGAAGCAAGTAGCTGAAGAACGAGCCAACTGGGAAGGCTTGTTAGCTCAGGACCACATTATTTAGGGACTGTAAGTTAGCCTACATAATTGCTTGGGAGGTTAGGCTTTCTGAGAGTTTGTAGTCCGTACAGACGACGTCAATAGATTTTTCTAGTATCCAGTAAGCTGGTCCAAGGAAATATGTGTAAACCGTTGTCGTATCGCTCTTAAGGGCTACTTATTCGAAAACACTACATTCACTTCACTTACTTTTAAAATATCTGTCGCGTAACACTAAATCGTAAGTCTTTGCGACTTAAATTATCCTCGAAATGTATCCAGAAATTTCAGAAAGTAATTTATTTGTAAAGTTTTTAAACAAACAGTCTCGCACTAGCTACACTTAATTTTAAATTCTTTCCAAAAGCATCAGACTAACATTACAATAATCATATTTAAGTTTCACTTTTATCACAGAAAATATCGAAAAAGAATTAAAAATTTAAATTTAGTGAGACATACGCACGCCTCTTCTTAATCAACGATCGGTTCAACTATCAAATGCATACTAAACGATGGCATTCCCAGGATTTTCGATCAGCCTAACAGTGTTACAATCTCTCGAACGAGCATCAAAAGTAATGAATGCATGTTTTGAGCTCCGCTTAGGGTTTTTCCAGGATTTCATCAATAAAACTCTTCAAAACATATTTGTACCTGAACGCCGAACGTTCACTCCACTCACCTTAAGTTGAGTTGCTTTTGGTCATATAGAGGAGCACACCCACCAATGTTATTTCATTTGGAAGACACACATGTATGTATGTATACGAACAACAATCAAAGATAAACGAAGGAAAAGGACAAAGCAACAACAACAACAACAGGTAGAAAAAAAGGAAAAAAAAATGATAAAGGACACATTTCGTTCTGGTTCATTGAATTTCCCACTATCTATCTTTCTTTTTGTGTTTTATGATATTCGCTTTATATTCCCGTGAATAGAGGTACCTGATGCACACACTTGAGTTTGGACAATGGCACCCATTGTCCTGCGGCACCGTGCGCTCTACTCTCAATACGGCAAACCCGCACATTTACAATTTACTTATACGAGAGAGCAGGATTTTTTGTTGTCTTTTTTTTGGATCTGCTCACATCTTGTAGTAAACCGAAAGATATTTTTGGTGTTAAGATGATTAGCGAGAAAAAAAAAATACATAAAATCGAAGGTGTACTACGAGGATCAACAGGTAGAAGATGTTATGTCAATAATTAGTGCGTTGTGAGTAACTTTTCGGTAAACATGTAGACAAATGAAGTTAACTGGTTTTGTTTCATGCAAATGATGACGCCTGTAACGCCCACCGCAGTCATTGGAATTGTTTTAGGTTCCGCAATAAACTAGGGTTATAGCGTTGAGTTCGCAGATTCATAATTTGCGAGTAGCAGGTCACAATGGAGTTCATTCTTGAAAATAGTTTTAAACATTTACATTAGGATCATTAAAAGCGAGTTCTGGTTAAACCGCAATTCTGTTGTTTGTCACCGTTAATGAATAGGATTGTTTACAGTATGACGAATGCCTGCTAATTAGTGCATCAATGCCAGTAGATTCCATTGGTCGAGCTTCCGAACTTCAAAACAGAATAACATATTGTTGACTTGATGGGAAAATAGATTCTGTGTACAAGACTTGACGTTTAGAAGAAACAAGCTGAAGCGTTCGCCATTCCACTTCCTGCGAACTCTGACAGTTCTTCGGTCTCGTATCAATCTCTACAGATATCGATCGAAACGCTTTATAAGGAAGCATTAGTGATGTCACCACCTACAATTCTATAGGACTACGCAATGTCATCTTAACAATTTTTTGGGAAATTCTTACCTTGAGATACAAAGCTTTGATTTCAAATTTCGCGGCATTCTTAGCCTTCAGATATGAAATTGGAATTTTTTGACAGCTGTCAAATAAAACCATACGGTTCAAGAAAATGGAACGATATACGAAAATGGTCAAAAATTGGCGGATATATTTCGATTAATTGTAAAAATTTGACGGTAATCTGTTGCGCAGACTCTAATTCGTGTTCGTGAAGCCCGATCAGTGGAAAACAGTGCTGAAATCTCAGCTTTGTCCATTTAAAGACGTTCATAGTTTCTATTCGCGAAATAAAAAAAGATTTCCTTAAAAGGAGGACGATTTCCAAAAGAAGCAATAAAAGTACCTTAAGGCTGCAGTTGAGCGTACAAACAGACAGAACTGGCAGACACTTTTTGAACTTCTCTATCATAGTAATGTCAAGTGTGATTAAAATCTCGGGATCGTAAATGTTCAGAAAACCAATACGTGCATGGTGCATGTTATCACCATAACATCACACACTTCTCTAGATCTTCGAGTTCATCACTTACATACATTGTATGGAAGAAGACTAAGTGAAGAACTAGAGGACGTTTAAACCTGTTGAAACAAAGTGGTTTTGGAGCAAAACAAGTTTAAAAAAAGTACTGGCAACATGGACAACCCTATAAGAAAGTCGAAAGAGAGACCAATGAACCCGAAATAAAAGTGATTCATGTCCCAAATAACCTTTCTTAACTTCTGCGAAACTAAAGGAGTTGGTTACGCCCTAAACCGTCCAGAAACCCTATCAGCCCATTGCACGAAAAATATAAACCAAATGTGGCAACAAAGAATCTAAGAATCTAAGGGAGCCGTTTCTCATGGTTAGTGCGTCGTACTATAGGGGTTCGACACCTAAACGTTTTTTTCCACGGCTCCACCTCTAGCGAGCGTCTAACAAACATCCGAAAGTATAACTTGCCACGGTGTCAAACAGTAGGCTCCTTCCATTTATGGAAAGAACATAACACGAATGGTTGTGAAAAGCTAGCCCCTGGTTTCAATTGACCTGTTGCGCCAAATATTTATGTTTTCTAATTTTTTTTTTTTGGTTAAATGTCCTTAGAACAAGAAATTGGATCCAAAATACACTCTAAAGAGTTAAGCCTGCAGGAGGAAACACAACGGTTTCGAGTGCATTCCATTGGAGCAGTTAGTTGCTTAAATTGACTAATTCGTCTATATAAAGACACGTCACGAATCGTAAAACAGTGGCTTACGAACACTAAACCTAAGGTTTTGGCTCTAAGTCCAAGTTCGAACCTACATAAATCAATAAATTTTGGGCAGAAGTCAAGAGAGTATTAAAAACCAAAATTCAACAAAAATCTGACGAAATTTATGACATGTTTTGACAAACACTAATCAATCTAATCGCTGAGGTTTAAGTGTTTAGTGCCCTAAACAGCACCTAAAAATTTCTTTCACGTCCCTACCTCTTGCGATCGTCTAACAAACATCGAAAGTACTACTTTGATCAAAAAAAAAGCTGAAATTTTAATTCTAAAATTCGCGAACTCTTATATTATGCCAAAGGTTGCTGGTACTGCCACTGACATCTGGGGTCAAATTTCATGTCAAAATCTCCATTTGTTTGTCAACAAAAAAGAGAAAATTTAGCGATTTTTTAAATATTTCATTTCGTTGAACTGCAGAAGGCCTTCGGTGACCACACAATTTCGAAAAAAACATGTTTACAAGTAATACAACGGAGAAAGCATTAAAAACGAAATTCGTCTTAGACGGCCATCAACAGCAACTGGTAAATCACACTTCAAGGAACATCGACTGACAATTAGAGACCCCGGTGATACTATTTATTAACATTTCATTTGGATCACTCCAGACCCGGAAACAACCGACCAATCAAGCAAATACCATGCCAGAGGTGAGTCAAGACCGAAAAGATCGCGCCTAAGTCAAGGTCATGTTAGCACTTTCCTTCGACTCGGTTGGAAAAATTTGGATCTTTGCTGAAACGTTTACTTTTCCATGACTAAATGGTATCCCCTTTAAGTAGCGATAGGAATATATCCGAGGTAAGAATGCCCCAAACTGTGTCGTGGCCAAACAAGGAACATTATTTGAGCAAAAAGTTCTTCACGACCGGTTATGCCAAAAACTCATATCGTTCCACAACCACCGTATTAGCACCGATTCACTTCTGGCTATTCCCTAAGCTCAAGAGACGGCTACAACGCCACCGTTTCGATAAAAACCGAATCACTGCGAGGCTATTCCGGAAATCCATTTCGAGGGTTAAAAAACCCGTTGGCATGCGTGTATCGTATCGGGAGCGCGGTATTTTTAAGCCAAAGGAATAGATTTCGAATAATAAATAAAGATTTTAAAAGTTATTAACAATTTCACCCGATTTTTTCAATCACAGTAAGTATAACTAATTTATGTTTTCATTGTAACTTGTTGCATGTTTATGTTAACACACAAGCGTTCCCAACAAATTCGCTATAAGTCAGGTCAAGTCGCCCCAGACTCTGTTTAGAGATAAGTACATTCGCACAGACAAACAGGCACACACATACCTATGCAAGTACAAATATGCTTGCTTATCTGTACATCTCTCTAACAATGTATGGTGTTGACTATATTTCTATGCGAGTAGATACTAATTCAAAGATTCCTTTTGATGTGCTTAAGTCATAACCAGAAGAATTGAATAAAACAGAAAATAAAGGAAAAAAAAACAAAAGCGCGACTATCTGCCGGCTTAGGGTGAATTTCGCTTGCACCTAAGTATAAATCCGAGTACACTCACGCATTGTTGTATCTCAATGTCACACATTAACTCGAAAGCATTTGAGAATCACAAGCCATTGTCATTCTGATTGTGGATGCCTGTTAGTTTCGTTTTTTTTTCCATTTTAATTGATCTATAGTGTCTGTGAAAATAATTTGCATTAACTTTTACGTTTCATCCAATAACGAATCTCCCGTAAATAGCGAAAAACAAAAAAATAAATAAATAAAATACAATCTCCCTCCACATGTATGAATAATAAACAATTTATATTTAAGTCATACTGTCGAAGAACACACCTTTGTTATAGAAACGACGATACGATACGAATAACGAATAACGAATAAAAAGATAAAGATAAACACAAGCATATGCGATACATAATATCTATATATGCAAAATGATTGCTTAATAAAACACAACTCTTTTAGCAATACACACGTTATTTTTTGAATATCTCTCGCATACATACATATGTATGTATGTACAGACGTGTGTGCGTGTGTGTATTTATTTTTCAAAGAACATTATTCTTTGAACGAAATTCTGTTGAAAAAAAGGTTCGAAATACAGCAAACAATTGAGCTGAGTGTGCTCGCTGGGCACTGAGTCACGTAGATACTTTTACGTTGCCGGGATCGTTGATTGTAATAAATGTATCTATGTATCTATCTACATACATATTTATCAACTCTCTTGTAAAAAAAAAAACAAAAATTGCGTGTGTAGGATGGCATGGAGCACTGGTCGTAGTCGTAGTCGTAGTCCTCCCAGCAATTGTTGTTACTCCCCCAACGATTACACTAACAATGACTTACTTATATTCATTTGACGCCACACGAAACAGCAAAAACAGGGACTTACTTGCCAGCACATGGCACTCTGTGGATATTTCGTATCCTACTACCCGGGTGAATGCCTACAAATATAGTCACCGGCTAGAAAAGTTTTTATCTTCCTGTTATCAGTATTACATGCTTCAAGTCAAATAGTAAAAGAAAACGAAACCAACAAAACAGAATAAAAAAAAAAAAAACTTTGAATTAAACATCTCTGGTGGTAGTGACGATGGTGTGAATGGTTGCGGGCTGGTGTCTCGCCACTCTTTCGTCCCCCAAAAAAGCTTGTTGGCCTTGGCAATGACACCTTGATGGTGAAAGCTGTTGTCGCTTTTCGATTATGTATGTGCACACACTCGCCAATAAAAACGGCAATAATGATAATCATTTTATTTTTCCTGATTCACATTATCTATTACATATGTATATGGCTGTTGGACAACTCCCGAATCTAGAGATCTTTCACTTGAATCGAGGTACCTATCGCACCTATTCGCTAAACGAGATATAATTGGAGTTCAACTTTGAACCAAAAAACGAAAAAAACAACTTGAATTCCAATTCGATTGGGACGCGCGTATTGTGCGTATAAAGTGGAATCTTTGGTATTTGACCTTCCAGGACAAGAGGAGACCGCCCTGTTATGTAATACGGCGAGCTACTAAGTTGTTGGGTGTTAAGAGTATTTGCTGAGCATATGAACAGAGAACAGACATGAAGTGGGCTTAAATGTCTGCGTTTGGCTTCCTCATTGTGTTTCAGTTGTTTTCTGTTTGGTTTTGATATACTACATTGGAGTGATCAGTATCTGAAGTCGAATTAGCCTTCGGATGTGTTAGAGGAACAATATTTGATACATAGGCTCCTTCATTTATAAATAACAGGTGACCAGATAAGAACGATAGGAAAAGAAATTTGAATAAAGCAACAACGGTGTGAGATATAAAATTGATTCTAGCTTTATGTTGAAGCTACATTCATGCCATTATGAGTGAAATACCAAATCATTCAAATGACCGCCACGGCTTCGCTGGCAGTGCTTCAAGCGGTCGGACCAATTTTTAGTGAATCGACCCAATATGTGCTGTGATATTCCTGCAATAGCCGGTTATAGTAATCGTTAGCTTGTGAAGGACTTGACGTAGCGCCAGAGAAAATAATAGAGTGGTGTCAAGTCGCAAGGTCAATTGACGATCGCTCGCCGTGAGATGACCAAGTGGCCAAATTTTTCCTTTACAATTTCGAGCGTTCCGTCGCTTGCATGTAGCGTCGTCTTGTTGGAACCACAGCTCGGATATATCCATTCTGTCGATATACTGGCCACAGAAAGTCAGTTAACATCGTTCTATACCTGACACCATTCATGGTAACGGTGTTTCCAAGCCATAAATCGCACCAAGCAGTCAATCTCTGTGGATGCATTGAACACTTGTGGATTGTGTTCGCTGCAACAATGGCAATTTCGCTTCTTGATGTAGCTGCTGAGTCAAAAATGGGCCTCGTTCGAAAAGATGATTTTTTGTCCAAAATTCGGATCTCTAGCCAACGTTTCCAGCTACCAATGCCTGCGTCAGTACAATCTCATATGGATGTAGACCCAAATCCACACGCAAAGTAAGCCGGGTTGACCCTTTTACAATATTTTTGGATCTTTTTCGATACTGGATACTGGATCTTCACATCAATCTCTGTCTGGTTGGTGGCTTAAGGTCTAAAATAGTGTACTAATGCTCAAACTTTTCCACGCTGCGACGAATTGCCTGCATACAGCCACAATCACGACCGACCTCGCGACGAAGCTCACGTTGCTTATTTACCAGGCAGGAGTTTCGATATTTTTTAATAATTTCCGCACGTTCGGCAAGGGTGAAACGATGCATGATGGAATGGCAAAGCTTACTAAATATTTTGACAGCTGAATGTCATTGGTAACTTTGACAGCTACTAAATAATTTACAATTGTCAAGCGAAAACTTTACTGTAAACAGAAAAGGAACGATATGGACGTGAGCAATAAATAGACAGAAGCTCTTCATACTAGACTAGTCCACTGACCTCTGCTTAGGCTAAATCATTTCTATGGAAAGGAAAACTACTACAGACTCTATCAGCTTCCTTTACTGATCCTTATCTACTGCCACGAATGTTTGCTTTTGGTATTTTTTCTTCCTATTTGGTGGTTTTTTAAAATCACGAAAACCATTAGTACGTGGACACTTGTGTTTGCCAGAAGTGAATCCTAGTTATTTCGTTTCAAAACGCAATATGATTTGACAAGTTGCTCTCTCTGCCCTTAGCACTGCGTTAAAACGCTCACATTTCCATGACTTAATGTCAAATGTAGATGTGTTAAAACGTCAAACAAACCACAGCTTACTTCATGGAAAGCCGAGTTAAGCGGGTCATACATACATACGTTCCGACTTCGTCAGTTCTGGTCTCTTTTGTAGGTGTTCCTGTTAGCCAGGTAAAGACAGAGTCAAATCAACAAGAACAACAGCTTCACGAACTGACTTAAAATATTTATAAATTTCTAAAAAAAAATGAACGAAATAGATTCTAAAAAGCAACGACGGACTTCCCATTTGATCATTGCTCTCTCAAATAAAAAATAAATGAATGTTATGCGCAACAGGTCCATGGGATCCTTCCTTCCCTTCGTGAAACAAGCTTTTAGGTGTTGTCTGCAGATCGTACCACGAACCTCTTGCTTCTTATTTTAACGCACTAAGCAATTGGTAGGCATTAGCCCATCTGATGCGTATCTACTAGACATACCGAAAGGATACGCTGTCGAACATATTTTATGTACATTGCTCGAACTAGGTTCAAATGCACACAAATGGTTTATTTCGGCTTCTGATGTCACCTCCTACCCAGCAAAAATAATCATAAGCTTCATTCTTGAACTTTAGGTGATATTCCAAAATGTTTCTATGACGTCGTAGTGGTTGTTGGGGCAATTTCAAAGCCCATCACTCAACAAAAGTCTCAGACTTTTGGATGTTGAACTAAACCATTCCTTTTTCGATATAGCTTAGGGAAAACGCGTTTTTCCTCCGAGTTTAGAGGACATAGTGTGGTTTCTGAATAAATGGCTTTGATAGGAGCTTGGCTATTACAGGCATGTGACCAGAACCCTACCATACTCGTATGGTAACTATAGCATTTGTGCTACAAAGTCTAACAACGAACAATAAGTGTAATAATAGATCTCATGAACAACTTCAATTTCTCTCCTTATCAATGGCACTTAAATTTGAAATCTAAATGCATAATTTAGAACCAGCAATACGTATGTATGTAAAGTCATTACATGCGACGGATTCGTGCACACTTCATTAAATATTTAGTTATGCACTTTTAAGTTTACCCTGTTTATTACATTAAATCACACGCATAACCCTGAAATAGTACAAATTTCTTCGAAAACAACCCTTAAAGTAGAAGAAATTGCGTACAAGACTTCAATTCAAAACTACACTCTCTACACAACCCCCTACATAGTATAATGTATACCTACCTACCGCCTTTCGAAATGACGACGTAGTTTTTGTTTTTTTTGTTGGTTTGTGTCCTTTCCAGGATGCGTATATCAAAAAAAAAAAACAAACTGTTAGCTATACGGATACACATTTTCTTCTAGAATATTCGATCTGAAAGGATATCCTTCAAACAAAAAAAAAAAAAAAACTGACGAAAGCCAATCTCAGTCATTTACAGAATTACTACCATAAAGTAAGCAAGTATCTCTGTACCCAGTAACCAAGAATACAGAAGGGAAGGGAAGTAGGAAGTTCCTCCCTACCCCATCCCGAAAAATTATATAAAATTTCCCAATCATACACGTGCCTGGGCGAAATGACGAACTTGTTGTTACAACAACCCATCTCAATAAACATGTCCAAATGTCAAAATCAGCAGTAATCCATGCCAGTGGTGGTGGTCGTGGTGGTGGCATCAGCTCTTCTTTGTGCCTCTGCCATAAAATATTTGTTTACAATCGATACATAATTATGTACGTTCTTGTATTCGTTTCGACATACCTACAGTGTATCTACAATTTAAAATGTGTATCAGCAGTATGTGTAATGACAGTTAAGTACCAATTGTACATAATCTATCTACAGAGACTACTGTGTAGTACTGTAGTACTTTCTGTATAGTACGCTGGGGCTATGCTAATGTATTTGCGTCACACCGCAAATTGATATCTATATATAGAAATTTAAATTAGATTCGTTTGCAGTTTTTTTTATTTTTTTGTTACTTGTTCTCTTTGCAACAACATGCATGTGTTCCGTTTATTTAGCACAGTAACAACAGAGAATATGTGGATATTGTGCAACAAACAGAGTGGTTTTTACGAAATCTAGTAGTTCCTGGGAAGTGATGAGGTCTTGTAAAACGATATCAATTAAAAATGACAAAAAGTGACTTGACTGACCCTCCAGATATCGGCAGACTTAATTGACATTAATGAGGTAATGCAGTGAGTACATAATATACCGTCATTCATACGTTCAGCTGAGCTGTAGTATACCCCTCTCCGACGACAGACACCCCACCGATCAAACATTTCTGGCTTCAAATTCATTCAGCTTTTCACCCCATAAAAGCTAATTGCTCAAATAAACTTTTGTTTTTTTTGTTTTCTTTATAGTGTGATAGTAAATACCAACACAAGGGAGTACTATACACTGGAAGAGTAGAGTAGAGTAGAGTAGAGAAGAGAAGAGAAGAGATACCCACCTATAGTGGCGAACCTTTGACAGTAACTGACGGCGGTAAGCACAATTCATTCGAAAGATAGTTTTGTATCTTTTGTGCGTTTCAATTTGTACCACTGTTTGTAATTATTTTGCACTTTTTTTCTTTCTTGTTTTTATTTCGCCCAGTTTGCTTGTGTGTGGTGGTGGTGGCCCTCCCTCACACTATGTCGGTGAAATGGCCTTGAACGAAAGTTTTCCGTTTTCCTTTGTCAGATTTGTGTATTATCCCGACTCGTTTCGTTGTGTTTGCCACACACTCACACCACAAAAATGCACAAACGCGTTCTCGCACTCTCTACTGATAATTTTTTTTTTTTTTTTTAAATTTTGAAAATTTGTTTTGTTTTGTTTTGGTTTTCGTGTGGGATAACCGATTGGAAAACTATGTGTGTACTAAAAATTACATAATGAAGTGAGAACAATAAAAAAAAAAAAAACAAAAATAAAAATTACACTACACCCACAGCTACAACAACTGATAGTACCGATTCGGTAGTACGTCGCCGTGTCGTTGCCGTGGTCGTCGTTGCGGTTGACGTCCACGAGAAACACATTTTTTTCGCACGAAAGTAAACCTAGAACTGCAATGTGTATCGGGATCGGGCGGTGCGGTTGCCGTAGAGTACCGTAGCCGAATGAGATTTGTACACGAGGAGCTTTTTTATTGAATTGAAAAGGAAAAGGCAAACGACGAGCAAAAAAAAAAAAGAAAAAAGAAACACGAGCGCAAAGAAAAACAACTCACAGAATTAAACAAGCAGCAACAACAAGAAAATATGTTCGTCGGGGAGTGGATGTGGATGGTGTGTACTATTCACCTCTATCTCGTTCGTTCGTCGGTTCGGTGTATAGTAGTAGTACACGTGATATACAACTACACTACGGTCGGTCGGTCGGTGGTAGGTGCTCTGTCACATCCCTCCACCTCTCATCCATCTGTCGTACGAGTATATCTCACCCACGACGACGACGACGACTACGATGTCTCAGTCTCCATCGTTCGCCATATTCGACGTAAAATAATAAAAGTTCTCTTGTATCTCTGTCTATGTAGTATACTATGCAAAGTTAACTTTGTGTGGTGCACCCCCCGCCCCAAAACAGCACCCACCGCCCGACGTCACCCCCTCTCGACGTCGGGAGAGGCCAAAGCAGCGCTTTTATGACACTCGCTGTGCTTAGTAAAGCTGCCACTGGTGGTGCTACATTGAATGGATTTGTAAATAATGTTAAGTGTATTACCTACATACATACATACATCCATACATATGTATGGATGTGCACACACAGCACAATATTATATTATTTAGGGTAAAAATAGTGTGTACGGAATCGGTCTTGTTGTTGTTGCTATTATTATTATTTCTTATGTTCATTGTGACTATAACTACATATATAGTTACATACGTAGAGTATGTATGTATGTATGTACAGAGAGCAGACGAAGCGTGTGTTTTGAAATGCCAATCATAACATTTCCATCGTATAGCCGATTCAGAAGAAGAGGCTTACACGGTTCGAAAAGTGTGCTGAATAGTATTTTAAGTATGAAATTGTGCGGTACACGGTACGAATCTTCAAATTTAGGTGCAGGTACCACGAATTCCTTAGTGCACCAACGTTTTCTTTCCCGATTCTACCTCTCATGAACGCGTGGCAAACATCCGGGAGTATAATTGTTATGAAAAAGCTTCTCGAACGAAAATTGCTTTAGGGATACCCCTTCCATCCATGTCAAGGATATAGCACGAACAAAACAAGTGGTGGTAGCCCATGGTCCTATACGGACTTGTCATGTAAAGAGTGGGCTCTGTCCTAGTTTCTTTTTAAAAATCTCTAATTTTTTTCAAAGTTTGTGGAAAAAGTAATGTAATACATAAATGGAGTTCTAGAATAGGGAAAAATATCTTTTTTCCATGTTTTTCAAGATTTTGACCAAATCCGACTCGAAAGCTGTAGGTAAAGGGTGGGCCATCCCTTGGTGTCTTTTTAAAGAAATACACCACTGGTTGATATTTTACAACGATTGTTGGTTTATGGAAAAGAGTAAGCCGTCCGATTATTTATGGAATAATATTTCATTTAAATGACTGACTCGATTGGTTTGGCAGTGGACCATCCTGTGAACCCAATTTTTCTATACATTTTCGATGGTTTCGGCCACTATTTCATTTAAAGCTTGAACAATGTTGGTGTAGAGTGCCTGTATCGTCTCTGGATTTTTCGCATGGGACCGATCTGTAATGGCATTTATGAAGCAAAATCTCAAAATGTCCGGCTACTGTAGAAAAAGTATGCAAACATTTTTAGTGAACTGGACATAAACCACTGTCTTTGTGCGGTTTTGGATCTAAAGAGTATTCGACATCTTGTTTAGCATAGATAAACTGATTTGACTACCGGGGCTTTATTAGGCTTAATACAAGCCATGCTTAAACAATCATGCCCACCTCGGATGTGGGCAGTATACAGAGGGAATCAAGCTTGACTAGCGTATTCGAGGATGGGACTGACGATGATCACCATCATAGAGTGATTCAGTAACGTAAAGGTATGAAAATTGCTTGGACCAACGTCTTACAAGGCCCAGCGCGGAATATTTTTTGATTCGTGTCAATATGCGAACGAAAGTTAAGAGCCTTTTCACAGATGGTACCTAAATCGATGAGACAGGTGAGAAGCAGTACTGCATGGTTGTTGACTATAAGCGATTGAACAGTGTGACCATATCCGATACCTATCCTATTCCCGACATAACCGCAACTCTCACTAGCCTTGGTAAGGCAAGGTACTTTACCAGAAAAAGTAGTGTTTATGAGAAGGTGGAAGGCGTTAACGAGATTCGAGATTGTTTTTCTGACATCAGATAAAAAATTCTTAAGGTCGTCTTGGAGAAACCGAGAGTTGGTAATCGATTTTCTTGTCATCGGCATAGATGGGCCCAAAATCTGTTTCAATTGAAGAAGTGCAACACCATTAAAAAATCGTTCAATCAGAAGGCAGCAATGCTAGCAATAGAAAACCAAATAGGTTTGGTGAACTTAGAATTTCATTATTTGTTTTGGATCCACATGACTTAGTTAGTTTGGAGTTTAAGGGAACAACTCGTACATCTGTCAATATTTAAATTGACAAAAAGCGCAAATGGACGGCCCTCTATGCTTTTGACAATCTGTCAAGGTCCCCTTGGTGGGGACTGAACAGGTTACGTCACTTCTAATCTTAGTGGTCGAGGATATTGCCTACGAAAACTGGAAAAAGTTTACTGTCTACAGAGAGTGAAACAGAAGAGGGAGAAGAATAAAAGAACATGGTTTACTCTATCAATTTTGAACTGACATTCCTAGATTATCAACTTTAAAAATATCAGTGTCAGTCCAGCAAAACTGTCAATTAAAAATTGATAGTGTGTACCCCACATCAAGTCAAGTAAGCTTTCTTGGTTTTATCGTGGAAACAGTATTATATTTCATTTGCGTTGAAATAATGGTTTTTAGATAACTACTTCACCGATTTTTACTTTTTCAAATGTTTCATTACTGATATTCAGTTGATAAGCTTTCGATGGGAGTTGGTATCATTGAAATTGATGCAAAACGACTCTCAAGAGGAGTCACACGCTGGTGTGTTAACGATTTAGTAATAAAGGAATGAATATATGTATATCTAATAAGATTTATGTATATGTTTGCAAAATTGCATGAATATCTATCTCAGCTTAAATTAAATATTTGACCTATCTTTGAACACATCCCAAACAAAAATGTCGAAAAAATGAATATTTTGTAAAAGGGAACTAAATTTCCCAAAAGATTTCAACTCTGAGTTGTTTAAAATTTTTACCAATCTTCAAAGAAGAAACCTTTTTACAAGACAACATCGCGCTTTTCACATTAAAACTTATTAAAGCAGGGAGCAAGGCGCTAAGGAAGGCAATCTCTTCTCGAGGATTTGTGTAACCACAATATGGTCTTACTTCGACAAAACAAGGATCAGCAAGCGTAATCAAAAGAACGGAACTCACTTGCAATATGTAGAACAAGGTTAACTAATGGGGAACCAACCTTTCTGCTCTGAGTACCACAATGGGCTATATTGACTTGAGTTGACCATCGTGGATTACTCCCACTTCGCTAAATGTAACAAGAAAAGCCTTGACGAAAACGTTGCATTCCCACAAATGTCGTCACTGACTTTCGATAATTTGGTAAAGCGAATCGGGAAGTACACAAGGGCCTCAATTCCATACTCGATTCCCTATAACCTTTAATGGTAAAGTTTATACCAATTAAGTTAAGGGTCAACATGGCGTATGCGTAGCCATTTCTGTTTTATGTTTGCACTCTTTTTGTTAGGATATTCTGTATACCGATAAACTGCGACTTGAAAGATCTTTTGTTTTCAGAACTAGCCCTCGCTCAAGAGTATATTGCTACCCTTATAATGTTAGGACACAGCGCGGGCGTTTGGAACCTAGTGAGAGAAGATAGGCGCTACCAATGAACGTTGGTTTTAAATGTTTGCGTATTCCAGTCTGAGGCGAAAATAAAGCTTGGTAGGACGTTTCACATTCGGGTTGAGTGTACGTCCGAAGATAGGTTTGAGGCTAAAGTGATGTACATTGACGAGTGTGGCGAGGCGGAATACAACTGGCTATTTCGCCGGACCCGTGCTTGTAAAAACAACGATAAAACAGGGTAAGACAGGAAATATTTCTGCGACGTTCAAGAGATTCAATAGACTCCGCTTCTAGCAGGTGCAAAGATCAAAGATCAGCACCGGATCAGACACGAGCAGCCAGAACAGAGGAGGTGAAGTATTTCTTGCATTGTTTGAGGAATCCTAGACATTTCGCAGGACGTCGAATACGTGATCATTGTCATTAACACGCTTACCGTGGGTGAAACGTTTTTCGGACTCGACGATCCAAGTGCCATTCATTGACGATGGCAAAGGGTTCAGTTTGCGCTTAAGCAACAGAAGACAGCATTGGGTTTTTGAAGTATTGAATTCCACTCTGTTGGTTATATCTCATTTTACTGTGATTTCAGTTCTAGGGCCGAAACGAATATTAAAAACTGAGGGTACTGTCTTCAGTGAAGGAATGTTTCGGATTAGAGGTAGCAGACAAGAGATCACTCATGAAAATTAGAAAGAAAGTAGGCGCCTTTGGGGAAGCTAGCATTTCTATGTCTCACACAATTTGGGAGTGTGGAGTTCGCAGTAAAACGGGTTTCAAGCAGAGTGACTTTATCTAAAGAGCTGCCAGCTGGAGTGTCATTGTGAACATCGTGAGCGAGGCCCTAATTTTTATGTTTTTTTTTTACAACATTTCTACTACCTTTGGGACAATGTAGGATTTTCTAACCAATGTAAGCTGGGCACTCACAGAGAATGTGGTCATATGAGATGTGCACCGCTTAGCATTAGTTTAAAATGTTTACTTACAAGCAAGGTTTTGAAATGGCAATTGGACAACTCTTTGTAATAAACCTTGACCTGCTAGGAACTCCTAGGAACGCTGCATCCTATAAGCTTTATCACACAGTTTTGGTAGTTTTCAGTGCATGGATCCCCTGTTTATTGCAGCCAGATCATGTGGTTAAAGTATTTCTTGAAATATCACAGCAACCATTCGGTTCCCATGGGTAAGAATTAACGCCTCCATCACTTCCCAGATTCAAATTCATTAGAGGGTCAAGGAATTCCTAGCCAGCTTCTAGTATATGCTAACTAGCTCAGTCTAAGAACCTCCCTTTCAACTCCGATTCAACTGCACGAAAATAAAAGAGAAAGTACTGAAGCTTTTTTCCCAGTGTACAAACGTACCGAAAACATAACAAAGAATATCCAAGTATCCAAGTATTTTAAGTGCTTGGTGGTATTACAGTATGCGTATGTATGTATGTTTATGTAGGGAAGGTAAGTATCTGAAATACACGAGCCATGGCAGTTGCTTTGGCAGGGAGGGGAGGGGATGGGAGGCTCGATGTATAAATAAAACGTACATATAGCGAACACCACCACCCCTAGGAACCGGGTTCCTGAATGAAAAAAGCGTCATCGCCATCGTTGTTTTCGTTCTCGACGTTGTCCAGGAATTCGTTTTGGGTGCCACTGAGGGTTGTTGTTTGTAAAAAGCTTCGAAACATTGCACAATTCAACAGCCATGGATAGAATGAAGGTCGTTTGGAAGAGCGTGGCAAGCAACCTTATTACAGAAACCACCCTTTCCTGCGTTGGCTTTGTGTATGAACCAAAGTGTTAGTCATTAGTCGACTTCGGAGAGGATGAGGATGAGTAGGAGTATCCCTCCCCATGGGATATTGTATGTCTTTTCAAGGACGATTATAATTAAAAATAAACCAAAAGGCTCTTCTTTTTATCCCTTTTCGTTTATGATACGTGTGATGACACCAGGAGCATTACAAAATTGGAATCCAATCAATAGATTACGCTGTCCAATGAGCTCATATCGGTGGAGACAAAGGCAATTCAGGTGAAAATCACCTCGAAACAGAGGCCTTTGTATTTGTTTTGCGGCACCGTTAAGAGTTGCCACCACCTGGATGAATGAGTGCGCAGGGTATCACCTTTCCAGTTTCTGTTTTAGTTTGATGTAACAATAGCAAAGCCACATCGCATAATATGGTTCAACACACCACGTGAATGGGAAAGGGAAGTGATTCCTCCTGCGGCCTATTGTACGCGTCGCACCGTATGTTTACAGAAGCACCCAGCCGAGCGACTCGGATGACAGAGTGCGCCCAACTAGATCCATTATAAAACAAAGGTAAGAGGCTGTAATTCATTCCTCTACAGAGGTAGAGGTGGGGTGGTCTGATGGTGGGCTTGGGTTTGGTTTGTCAGCACAGCACCACCAGCACTGGAGGAAGAGAGCAACGCGTGTTCCGACTACAATATCATGTTGAGTTTTGAAGGTTGACCTACACCAGAAGTATTTCAATTGTTGTAGCTTCGCGCGTATGGCGCTCCAGTGCGCATGCAAAAGCTTTTTCCATGGAATTTGTAAAATCTCGTCGATGTACACTATAGGTAGGTGGGTATATCTACGTTTCTATGGCGGAAGCACTAGCAGCCGTAGTCGTAAAGCTAAACATCCCTGGACTGGATGGATGGATGAATGGGTGCAAGAGCTGATGACAACAACATACATAGTTATGGCTATACGTATGCAGGGCTTTGTGTGTAAATCATTTATTTCTGAATGAAATTATAGTATGAGGGACTATAGCACATGAAGAACTTCCAGCTATTGTTAGTGTGTTGTAGTATATTTGCTCCTTGGATATCCTTGAGGTTAAGGTCTTCCAGGATATTCTTGCGCACTATTGTCACGTGCAGCTCTCTATGGTAATTTTTGTGTAAAAAGGGACGAACGGAGAAAGTAAAGAGTGAATAGAAGTTGTTGTTGTTTTTTTCTTTCCTTTTGCTATTAGACAAGTGTAAGTTCGAGATACACGAGGAAGATGGTTTTATGTTTTTTTTTTTGGGAAAAGGATCAAAGCGAAAGCTTTGGCTTTAATTAGTTCATTGGTTATTTTATAGGGTGGTGTATTGAGGGGATTAATTAAAATGTTAATTAAGTTCTATTTACATGGTGTCGCCTGTGCTTTAGTGTCTACTAGATATGTCTACTAGCTGCAAATTAGCTGAAATTTGACTTCCATCTGGTGGGATAATTATAGGCTTCTGTCGATTCATAAATCCTAGTTTCCTAGGATACTAAATTCTGGAATTTTGATACTTGAAGACATTGGGTTTTTTCTCAACCTCGAACACCCCATTTTTCAAGAGGGTTTCTTGACGTTTGTTTGACTCTTCGAATCGTCTATACTTGCCCTAACTATTCTGATTTTAAGGGGCCAACGGGCTTGGTTAATACAAAAAATTGTCGCATTTGGGCCAGTCAAGTTGAGTGACCTTTTTTTTAAATTTAGATGAGGGTTTGTGGTCTTAGCAAGACTTTTATTGAAGTCAAAGTCAATTCATGGAAAGAAGTTATGAGACAATGGATTCAACATATTCGTAGGGTATTCAATGACATTTCAAGGGCATAGTACTCTTGAACCAGAAGTTTTATTAAAAACACAAACAGGGATGCTCTGAATGAAGAACCTATTGCATACACATACATACATATGTAGATATGTATGCCTTGACACACGTCTCGATTTACAATGACAGCTGTCAATTGGTAGAATTTGCTTACCACCCTGATACGACAAAGCCAGAACCAAGAAATTTACCCAAATTGATAGGAAATCACTGCCAATGATGGTAGGTGGCACACAATGAAACTTAGACTCACCGATGACACAGGTGTCCAGAGAGCACCATCTACTATTGGCCTCTCTACTGGCCCTAATCCATGCCTCTTACTTCAAGCAGAGGGCAACCTGTGCTGTGTTCCAAGAACACAGGACAGCACTTCACAAGCTTGGAGTTTATTTCATTAGCAGTAATCGCTTTTATTGCCGCCTGGATGTCGATGAAGAATGTGAAACCTTCCTGTGGTATTGCCTTCATCGCAGTCTCACGGGCAGCTATTGTCTAAAATAAAATTACTTCCAGGATCATTCCATGTTTGCAACGACATGACGATGAGCATTCTCCAATGTTAATATCTTTTGTGTTTCGAAATGGCGATTTAGTTTTTATTTATTTTCTATTTTTTTTTTCTATAATTATACCTGTGCATGTTTGTCAACCGTTCGAGAGGAAAAATACTGTGCAACTTGAAACCCTGGGTTTCCGTAGGAAAAAGACCTGAACTACTGTCAACTAACTATAACACAATTGTTTTTTGAGTTTTTATAAGAAGTTTGACGGGACCTAAGTCCCAATTAAGGGCGCTTGACATTTAAAGTACCAAGGAATAGTCCTATAAATGTGAGCCAACATTAAAACCGTAGAATTAAATTTTGACCTGTATCTTCAATGATTATTTCTGTTGATAATGTTCTTGGATTGTTCTCCTCTTAAATTTCTCCTAAAATTGCTTCTTTATGAGTTTCTATGTCTCGAATATAATGATGTCTAACCCCGTAGGCGCACTGTAGTTTTAGAAAATTACAAACTCTTCGGTTGAACCTTTTACGGTTCAGTTTCAACTCCCTCTTTCGTCTTTCTTAAGGTTTGGACAACTTTTTTTTTTCTTTTCTTCTTCGGAAAAAAGATCCGAGGTCAAACTCTAGTCCAAGCGATTCTCAAATTTTTATGCAAGGAGATCCCTACTACAATATAGAATATGTTAGCCAAGTCAGATGGAGATGGTGGGGTTCTATCCTAAGTTCATCATAGTCACTTAGTCATAATAGTAAGGGCCTAAACAAAATTAATGTCTGGTGCCAATCAGAAGGGCCACAAGTTAATCGACGTAAAACAGTCAGCATACCATTCAAGGAGAAACTTCAACCTCACAACCTCCCATCTCTAAATGGTGTTCAACTCGATTTCTCAAAAGAAACAACATATCTTGGGGTAACTCTAGACCACACACTTAGTTGGAAACCTCATCTGGACAAAACCACTCAAAAGGCGTCCAAAGCCTTCTGGGCCTGTTCTAGGCATTTTGGAAAAAATGGGAATGAAAGACAAAAATAATTTACAGAATGTACCTCAGCATCATCCTATGCATCGATCGTATGATGGGAAAAAACCATTCAAGCCTCCTTCAACTCCACCCTACAAAAGGTGCACTCGTCCGACTGGTGCGTTGTAAGTCGTTGTAGACTTCCCACCTCTACATATAAGTGTTATAAAGACTATTGGGGCAAGTCCCATTAAGCTTCAGTACCACCAACCTAACAGGACACATAAAGCTCGTTAACAGAATTTCGTGGCTATCCTCTCGAATTTTATGGTATCGATACACTGACGGTTCTAAAAGGTCGAGTAGGGTAGGAGTCGGAATTTTCGGTCCCAGCTACAAACTGTCTGCTTTGTTAGGACACTTTACCTCTAGCTATCGAGCTCTGTGCGAGAGAGTGTATTAGAAGGAACCTCCATATAAATATTTTTTATTGCACAGCCAAGCAGCTATAAAAGCTCTTATGTCCTTTGACTTTGAGTCTAAGTTGGTCTTAAACTGTCTTAAACGCCCCTACAGTTGGCTGTTCATAATACTATTCGTCTTTTATGAGTCCCTGGACATAGTATTTCCCTGGCAACGAGCCCGCTGATGATATTGTCAGATCCTGTCCTCAATCTCCATATATCAACCCAGCACCCTTCTCAAGTCTACCAGTCAGCCAGATAAGTTTGAAGCTAAATCAGTGGGAACGAAACGAAAACCTCCCTTACTGGACTTCACTAATTTTTCAAAAAATCAACGAAAGAGGTTCTCTCTCAACTAAAAAAAGAAATACTTAGCGCAACAGGTCGATGGGACCCAGGGCCTGTGCTGAGAAGCTTTCTCACGACAGTTGTACTCTCGGATGTTTGTCAGACGCTCGCGAGAGGTGGGGCCGTGAAAAACTTTTATGTAGGTATTCCGACTGGGATTCGAACCTCGAACCCCAAAGTCCAACGCACTAACCACTGAGTCACGGCGCCCACAACTATCTCTCAACTATCACTTTATGCCTATGGCTTCATGACTATGTCTTGAGGACACTGAAACCGCCGAACATATCTTTATGTAAACGTCCCTCCATTCCTCGGACTAGACTCCAACACTTCGATAAAGGCTTCACCTCACCTCCTCCTCAGCTCAGACAATCCTAAGCTTCACTATGGAATTTGATTTCAGCTAGCAGGGAAATTCACTCAACTCTTGTAAGGGGATAGGACTTTAGGATAGATCTTGGACTACCATAAGCCCATCACGCCTATTCGTTCCAAGAAAGGTACTCGAAAGGAGTGGCATAACAGGAGTAAGTAAGCGAATTCGCTAACCTTTCCATGTCTCGAACTTAGAGTATGTTTTTCTACAGACTTGAAGCATGACATCTTCAAAGACCCGAATTCTGACTCTTCACCCCTTTTGTTTGAAAACTAAATTTTAAGAATCAAACAGACAGATTCACTTAACTCTTGTAAAATCGTATCACTTGAGGATAGTTCTTGAGGCTACCATAAGCCCATCACGCCTATTCGTTCCAAGAAAGGTACTCGAAAGGAGTGGCATAACAGGAGTAAGTAAGCGAATTCGCTAACCTTCCCATGCCTCGAACTTATTTATAACAAGAGGCTCGAAGCATACCATCTACAAAGACCCGAATTCTGACTCCTCATCCCTTTTGTTCGAAAACTAAATTTTTAGAATCAAACAGACAGATTCACTTAACTCTTGTAAGAGGGTAGCACTTGAGGATAGTTCTTGAGGCTACCATAAGCCCATCACGCCTATTCATTCCAAAAAAAGGTACTCGAAAGGAGTGGCATAACAGAAGTAAGTAAGCGAATTCGCTAACCTTTCCATGTCTCCAAGCATGCCATCTACAAAGACCCGAATTCTGACTCCTCATCCATTTTGTTCGAAAACTAAATTTTCAGAACCATTGCAGCACTGGCATACAAACAAAATTTAAGTGCTATCTTTGTTTTACTCCAAAACATACATAAATTTAAAAATACGCATCAACATCCACCTTACACTCATTAGCACTTTTAAGTAAAATATTTTGATAGTTTTCAAAAAGCAAAATTTCCATCAATTCGTGTCTAAGATAATTGCTCGTGTTGATGTCTAAAAATATCGAATAAACATTTGCACCCATTTTAATCACTACCAGACGCAAATAATATTCTATTTTTAATCAAATAGCCGAAACCCATATACTACGTCCATTTCGAAAACAAAAATTACACAATATCCAATATAATTTCAGGAAAACATCCACACTGAGTATACTATAGAGAAACAAATATTTTTATTCACAACCGGTAAGAGGTATATGAAAAGAAAAAAACCGGCTAAAAAAGAAAACCAAAATTCTCGAAATTTGAATGAAAAATGACGATGTACATAATTTATCTACATTTGAAATATTTTTCTTTTTTTTTTTCAAAATAAGAAGCAAAAAAAAAAACACGAAATTCCATTGTGTGTCGCTTGTCTGCTCTCGGCTACTACCAATCTCAAGACTGTTCACCCGTCTGTTGGTGGATTTATTTTGTGTTTTTTTTTTGTTTTGTGTCTCCTCTCAAATTTAGGAATTTAAATTTAAAATTTATTTTTGAGAGCCAGAGCGACAACAACGACAATTTGTTGTTTTTCTTTTTGTTTTTTGTTTTCTAAAAGTTTGAAGGTGAATAATCTATCTAGCCGAACGTTGGGCAGGGCTAGCACACACAATGTGAAAGGCTAGCACGATGGAAAGATTAGGGTCTTAACCCCCCATTTCTGGTGTAGATACATGCATAAATCATCGCAAAGTGAATTAATTAAACGAAAACGTTAAAATTATAAATAGAAACCACTAAGTACACTAATGACATTTATTAGCGCGCAAACAGAGAGCCATCGCTGGCATTTCCTTAGAGCTGCTGACAAATTAATAATAAAATAGAAAAACAACCGCGATGCGGTACTCAGAAGCAGCAAAAAGATACAAAAAAAAAACAGTTCAAATGAAATCGAGGCATCTACGCAAGAATGTGTAGTAAATTTCTGCGCAGTGTGTGAAATTGATGAAGCACAAGGGATGGGAAAATGAAAAATGAAAAATGAACAAAATATGGCACAAACCGAAAGAATTATTTTTATCTTTTACACTTTACTACATACTATAGATACAGAGTATCGCTACAACTACTCCGAAGCTCTGATGGTGATGCTGATGCTGATGGTGATGGTGTATTCTATAGTGATTTGGCACTGGGATGGCAAATTTATTTTCAGAGAGATGTTTTCCTTTATTTAGTTCATTGCAATAAATGAGTGGGAATTTTCATGTGTTATGAAATGTCGTCAGTGACTGGGAATGTGGCGGAAATACTCCCAGAAACAGAAGTCCCGAACACTAGAGTCGGCCGGCGCGGCACGACGATGGTTGCCATTGTGCTGTATCTTCGAATGCATTAAGCCATTGCTCTGTGCACATTGTTCTTAATAAGTGCAACAAAAAAAAAAACAAGAGTCACATCTAGTATGCAGTGCAGACAGAAGTCATTGCATTTTGTCTGGTTCTCGATCCCCTGCTTTGATGATCAGATCAGATCATGGATGGTATAATAGAGTGTAGTAGCACATGTGAGTGTTTTAAAAGATGTTTCTAAGAAATATATGTATGGAAGGACGGATTCTGGATTCTTAAGCTACTGTCGTGTAGCAAAAGTGCAAACTCTGTTCACATAAAGAGGCTACAGTCAGCTTCTTTTGCTGCAGCCTGGTTAGAAGCTACTAGCTTTAGTTTCGCAGCTTTTACGACACGTATCCTCCGTTGCCATATTTTAGCTGAAGCAATTGTTTGAATCGAAAGTGAGTATATCTTCTTGCAACGTGTTTACGTGTTCAAATTTTGCTATTTTTGGTCATGCAGGTTGCAAGAGCTATGAGATTCCATGCAAAATTTCCGTGGTTTCAACACTGACCACACATTGCAACTCTCATCAACGCAGTTTTTTGTGCTGCGAAGTCATAAAAGTAGCAATCGACTGTAGATTCGACAATTTTTCTATATTTTTCAGTAGGAAGATTGAAGTTCTTGGCGGGCGATAAGTTATCTTTACAAGTGATGAATGGTAAGAGCGTTGGACTACCGAACGAAACTAAGCATAGACCGTCTAAAAACAAAGACTATTCTCTTCAATTCTAACCAATTGTGTCCCTGGAACTTAATGAGATGCCGCTCCAAATCACAGATAAGGTGAGTTACTTGAGGTACATACATATGTATGTACACATCAAATGAAAGGAGGACTGGAAAGACTATACATCATAAAGGATTAAGGAGGAATCAATAGAAAACTTGAATCTTGATTCACACAGACGACTCAAAATACATAGGTTTGGCACTGAAGCGAACATTTTAGCAGTCTCTGAACTAGGGAGCCAAACGAGGTCTACCTCGACAGCTAAGCTGTTGTTAAAGCATTGTTTCTGATTTTGTTAGATCTAGATTTGTGAAACGATATACTGCAACGAGCTCATAACACTTGCAGCATACTCTGGTGGGCGGCCGAATTATTATCATTTCCTGAGATCCTGAGATGAAAAGCACTCTCATCTTGTAGTATCTCTAGAAAACCCTACAAACTAGACTCTGGTCTGTCAGAGAGAAGAATCTTTGGAGTTCCATGCGTGAATCAAGCGCAAGAACATAGAAAAATCTATTTGCATTTTGATGGGCTTACCCTTCACCTGTTTTGCTCTGGTGCAATTGTGCAATGCAATTGTTTCTGTGCTGAGTTAACAAGCAGACCCTTGAACGCTGCCACAGTAACCACCTCGAACTAGTTTATATTTTCGTTAACACAAAGGCTTTATCTAGAAGTCGGACGTATCTCGATTGTCCGTAGATACTTCTATTTTCTATTTTGAGGATTAAAAAATCACATAAGTACTTACATATATACTGCTGACGGTTTAACCGTAACCCATTTAAACGACGACATTGATTAAAGTGCGTTCAAAGTTCCAACAAGATAATACTGCTTTATTCCAAATTTGTCACCACCCCTGTCAATGGATGGAAATTTTTCAGCTTCAAATGTGTAACAGAAATACCCAAAAAAATATATTAATCGTATAATAATCGAGTGATAACTTTGATCAGCGACTATCTTATCAACTTGAAAGAATAAATAAAAAACCAAAAACTCACTCAAATATAACAGACATCTTCTAATTTAATTTTTATCAGAACCGTAATTCATGTTTAATAAATGAAATTCCTAGGACTTCCCAATTAGAAATCCCTACTCTCTCATTATAAGAAATTAGTTTTCGATAAGACACCGCAAATACATATATTTTTGACTATCGCTAATCGTTTTGACTTTTTTTTAAATTAATGAATGAACAAAAAACCAATGAACTGGATTATAGTTTGGAGACAGACAGACAGACAGACAGACATTGAACATAGAATATTCGAATTAAAAGCAAAGAAAAAACCAGAAACGAACACACCTCCATTTATCTTAATGAGCTCATAATTCTCACTTAATTCTAATCTAGTACCGTTTAATGCACGCCATACTCGCTCAAATTCCGACCAATTAATCACAGAGGGTCTGGAAAATATCAATTCATCATAAAAATTCTGCCTCTGTATGCATTTTATAGTACACAAACACACACAGTGTACATGTAGCTGCCCACTTCGTAACAAGCTACCTAAACAATAATTATAATTAATTTTCCCAATGGTTATCACTCTCTATAGAATGAAAAAATTAAATAATAACAGCAACGAGAGACGAACAAAAAATGAAAAAAATGAAAAAAAAGGAAAAACAAGAAAAACAACATACAAATACTGAGACTACTAGTAGAGAGTATCTGTGTAAACTTTAATTAGCGCTGATAAGATATTTCATCTTTTTTTTTTTTTTTTTTTTCGTTTTTCAAATTCTCAGTCTCAGTTCTATTCCTATTCATACTCGTACACCATGTGGCACATGTGTAGCAAGATAGAGTGGTTTGCGGCCGAGGAGTAGTCGGAGTGATTTTGAATTTGATTGAACTCTGACGCAAGCAAATGCACTGGCACAGGGCGCAACCAGCAGCGGGAGGCACACTGCCCCGCGCGGCTGGTTAGCAACTATTTAAAGAGCACCAGCACCAGTACCAGCACCAGCACCAGCACCAGCACCACAACCTGCTAGAGTTGAACTGATCATTTAATGATTCGTTTGGGTTACACATTAATGAACGAAAAAAAAAAGAAAACAACAAATTTTTATGTCTAGAAGTTCTGGAACACTTTGGACAGAGAGTAGTTTAGTTACCTACACAGCACACGTATTGTATTTTGATTTGATATTTATAGATTGAAATTTGTTGTTCAAAAATTATCAACAATTCGTGTTTTCGAAAATATACTAATGATCCAGGTGGCATTTTCTTATTTTTAGCCTCAGAAGATAGTAGTTTCCTCTTTGTTTATCAAATTTTGCACGAAATCAAAAGGAATGTAAGCGAAATTCTTTTTATTTTTAGTATTTTGTTTCCCCTTGGTGAATGTGAATGAATTGTTTATGAGATGATTTCTGAAAATAGTAGATACATACAGATATACTATATTGAGAAGGAAAAACACTGAGTAAGATTTAAACATAAAAGAATATAAATTTTAGTCAAGTGGTGGTCTTTTATAGTTTTATCAATGGAGTCAGTCAAGTATTTATTGTTAAATAAAATTCTATCTGCGATCGAAATTGTTTATCAAATTTCGAACTTATTTAATGAGCTGTCTGCTAGAGGATGTTGTTCCTTTAGATATCTGTTTATACATAGACGCACTGGAATAGATAATACAAGCAAACTGGGAGGATAATTAGGATGGCTTGTAGATCTGGCTGATCATACAAAATATCAGACTGACGCAATTCTCGCACTTCTAGAGAAAAACTAAATACAATGCCCGACCTATGACGGTGGGATCATCCATCGAAATTTCAACGTCAAGATCGAAAGAGGAGGTCGGAATTTTCGCGACGTGTTTCGAGAGACTGAAGTTTGATTAGTTTCAGGTTTCAGTTCAATGTAGGTAGGCAAATTAAAAGTATCAGGGGAAACGTATACACCTGCGTTGGACGGCTTCAATACGTTGGGCGTGGACAGCATACTGGAGCAAACTTGGCTGGCGTATTCGAGGATGGGTCTGACAAGGTGATATAGAGTGATTTGGTAACGTAGGGGTCTGAAAATTGCTTGGACCAACGTTTTACAAAGCCTAACGCAGAAGTAACTCTACTTATAATGTTGTCAACATGCGAATCGAAGTTAAGCTCCCTATCGCAGATCACACCTAAATCGCATAAAGATGAGACTGACGGAACAGAATCATGATCAGGCGTTCACGGGAGTATGTGATAACAAAGAGACATAGCAGTGCATAGTTTGAACCATACGAATTCTAGTGCCTGATTCGGGATCATTGATTTTGCAGCGGGTCTAAACGTGACAGTGTACGAGTATAGCACGGAATTCTTACATCTGAAAGACAACCTTAAAGTCACTCGAGAATGCCGTGACCGCTAGCTGAATGATGATTGCGAACAGGCAAACGTCCTCGTCAGCTCTTTGAGCAAAAAAGAAGAGACGGTGCTTCTTGTACTCAGATGGAAAAAAGAGCAGAAGAAAAGTGAGATCGAGTAGATGCTACGGCATGAAAGAGATTCAGAATTTTTTTGTATCATTGTCAGATCATTGTTTGACGTTAAGGACGTTTGCAGATTCATTGAAAAATGTGAAATGTGTGAAGCTCATGACATCTGACAATTAATTTGTTGTATAATGTTCTCGTTATTATTTCAGTGATATTTTGGACGAGTGATGCGTACTTCGTCATTTTCCAATATGTACGTAGCCAAGTGCTTCTTTATTGTTCCACTGCGATTTAAATTATATACTTTTTCAGGCTTTCCAATTCAAAAGGAAGGAAAAAGTTCTGTGCATCTCTATGAGTCTGACAAAGGATCTGCAAATTTTTCGTGAGGCATGTGAAGTGATCAACCATCTACTAACCGACTGACACTGTTTGATCTGACAATAAAGGAAAAACATTGACGGACAATTGTCATCCCAGTCATCTGACAAAAAGTTGTTGAAATTTGGGAAAAATCTAGCAACAAGCTTTACAACACAATCTAGTAGCAATCGTCGGCACATTTGTAGATCTGACAATCGTCTGATCATAGTTTAACTCATCAGTAAAGTATGGTGTAACGAGGACAAGTCCATTGATTGGACAATGGGATCCATAAGAAAGAAGTTCGCTTGACCTACTACAATTACAAAGTCTTCCTACTTCTTCTAAACACCCCATACATAGTTTTAACTGCTGAAGTGCTACAACGCCTGAAACCAAACGTCGTCAAACTGGTGGGGAATTACCAGTGCAGTCGCAAGCGTTTCAGATCGATATCTACCATCTGTTTATACATACAGATGTCAATCTGAAAAATTCTAGATACTAATCACGTGGATCCAAAGCCCTTTTAGATCATTTCTACCGACAAAATTCAGTGCCATTTATGTACATATGTATGTATTTATCTGAGCGATAGAATCGGAATGTCCGAAACCCCCTATTAAAGGTTATCGAGCTAAGTCTAGCTTAGAAACGAGATAAGCACTTGTAGGATGACTACGAAGGTCACCACTTATTTCTCCCAAATTCGCTATGAACTAGTATCCAGAGAAAACTGAGCTTGAACTGACAAGAGAAACTTCTACCAGTTTAAAGGATAATGTGGCCAGAACTAAGATTTAAGTAGGCGTGTTAATGTCAGCGATTTGTTCGATTTATTTCGATCGAGGATCGAGGAGAAAAAAGTTGATATTATTCCAAAACCGAAGGTTTCACAGCTAAGCTTCTCAAATCGCACCTTTTGCGAGAGCCTTTATCGACTGAAAGTCCCTAAATTGAGCAGTTCTATGCCACCCTGTACCAAATTCCCTGATATTCTCTTATGTTTGGGAATTCTCTAGACAAACGCAAACAATGAAGAAACAGTTCTGCATAGAAGGACCAGAACTGCGAATAGAAGAAAAGGTATGAACACTGACTTCTCAAAAGGAACAAAAAAGTAAGTAGTCAGGACTATAAAGCTAAAACAGGAGTCTACACGGACGAATAAAGATATGGAATGTTGAGTTTTGTAGATTGTGAAATGACGAGGATGACTGTCAGACAGAATGAACAGTTCACGCGATATGGATGAGCTACAGCAAAACTTGCGGAGCAGCAATTTAAATTGGATACCCACCATCTTTCTATCGATTTTCAGGATACCTATGATAGCTTTGTGTGTAAAAAAAAAAGACGAGCGAAAGTTTTTGAATCCACCCAATGAAACAAAAGAAGAAAACCTCGCCTAAGCCGGGGCAGTTAAGTGGACAAGGCCTGCACCAACTTGTTGTTCGAAAGTGAAGTCAATTGGATAACGATCGAGCACGGACTATAGCGCCACCTTTTTAGTAAGCGTGGGTAGTATGTAAGAACCCGGGAATTGATCCTCGAATCATCCGAACCACCAACCAAATCGCTGAGTCAAGACTCCCTAACTCCCTATATAGTCATGTCATGTATGGCGCACAGCTTAATATTCTGATAAACTATACAACTTATCTGAAATACTACGAGAGCAAATATTAAATCATTTAGTTATTTTTAGGAGCTTGACTCACTCCAATGGCATTTCAATAGAAAGTCTAGATAAGCCTGAATGTTAAGAAACAAAAAATCCTCGTCTTATAAAAAACATAATACTTAGCGTCGTATATACAAACATATGTACGTATGTGTTTAAATGGATACATTCACCACCCATAGCAAGTAATTTTCAATAGTCATTGTCATCAGTAGTATCTGTGGTTGCTCCCCAACGGCATAATTTCAAATTTGGTAAGCTACCTTAAAAAAGAGAAAAAAAAACAAAAAAAAAAAAGAAAATAAATCCAGCAATTCTCCGTCTGTGGAGTTTTTGTGTTCTCCTCGTTCGAAAAGCCGGTTTTGTTTGCATTTCTTCTTTCCTTTTAAACTTGGTGTTGGCTCTCAATTGACCAAGACCAAGAGCACACACAACCTATATAGCACCACAAGCACAGCCGGCTTAGAGTACAACCACGGATTGACGGATATTTTACGTTTGCTGCGTCATATCTACCCTAACCGGTCTGTAACTTCATCAAAGGAATTTTGTGTGTACACGCATAGTGTATCTCAACAATACACACCACACTCTCATAAGGATTGGGGAGTCCGGAGTATAGTTTTCGAGTTTTGGATTTTTTTCTTTTTTTTTTTTTGCTTTATCAAGTTCTAAATGCGTGTAGATGTATAGTATCGATGTGGAAAAAGGTTTTCTTTCTACCTGTTGCTGGTGCTGGTGGTGCTGATGTTGTACGTTGACTTCTGGATACACAGAGAGATGGTGAGATGCCGACAGCAACAATAACAACAAAAACAACAAGAGCACGACTGATATGCTACAACTGAAACTGGTACTTCTACTATTGTGATTAGGATTGGGACTGGGACTGGGACTGGATAGGTACCTGTCTAGCTATCTACATATCTGTGGATTCATCTACCCACCTCAATGCCCGTATTTGTAGTTATCGCACGAAACAGCGGTACACCTCCTCCTCCCTAGACCTAGTAGAGTAGTAAACAACATACAAGTGCCTTGCCTTTGTAACGTAATATTATGATAGTAATACTATGCTCGTGTTTAAGAAACTCTTAAAAAAAACAAACCAGATGATGAAAAAGACGAAGACGAAGACGAAGACGAAAGCGAGGAGGCATGGAAAAATACGTTCACATTGTTGTTCGCTGCATTGGTGGAGCAGAGAGAACACACCAGAGACCAGATAAAGACAAACGACAACGACAACGAAGAGGAAAGAAATACCAAAACCATTTATAGACTTCGGGTTTCTCGTTTACGAGAAGTTGCTACGCGCGTTTATCCATCGCCATCCATCCATCTATGTTTGCTGGATGTTGCTTGGCCGGCCGAACGTACGAGTATGTACGTTTTGTGCTCCTCCAAGTCGTGCCGTGTCGCCTCGTTGCTAGTGTATACGTATTTGGGGTTATACCTACCTAATTTAAAGCAACTTCAAGTTGTTCACATGGCCAAAACCTGAGTTTCTTCTTTCTTCTCATTAGTCTTGTACTCTCTTACTATACTCACTGTCAAGGTCATTTTGGAGTATAGCCCGTCGGGTTTGAGAATTTTTTTTTTTTTCCTTTTTACACTTGTTGGATTTATCGTGTGCCACAATCATGAATACAAATGGAAATGATTTGTTTCCAACCAACGTAGTTTAAGAATATTTTATTTATTTAGTTGAATCAGCTTATCAGCGTTGGTTTTTTTTTTTTTTTTAACTTTTTACGAATAAGTTGTTAGCTAATATTTACAAGTATATATAACTTCGTACTCATGTGCGATACAAATAGATAAATTCTATTAAATAACCATCCAGATTGCACTTAAGAAACGTGAGTCAAGGTAAAGTATTCTTGTGTACTCAAGTCGTGTGTATTTTTTGCTTTTTGAGTCACCGTAAGATCTACTGAGGGCTTAATACTTTGGTTCTTGGTTCTTAGTGCTTTAAGGCCAATTAAAGCCTGGTAGACTCTTGAAAAAAAAATACGTGAATTGCGCCCCGTTCAGTGCGAGTAAAACTGAAACGCTGATTCAATCCGACTTGTGTGATCTGAGGAAAACCGAAGTCTGGCTGAACAGGCTGCAATTCAAGCGTACGAGTCTTTCCTTTTAGCCTTTCGTTGGAAGAATCATAACTATCACAATACTTATGGTCTTCCCTTCTCTACTCTTCCACCAACATTACTGAATCCAGTTTAACGCATCTTAAGACAAATATAAGAGGTCTTCTTCTACGTCTACTACCTGGAATCTTGCACTACGTTCAGTCGATCCCGAAAGAGGGATACTCTGCGCTTCGCTTATACTGTGAGCTTTACTAGTCAGTCTAAAAGCTAGTTCTGCCTTTAAAGCGGGATACTAACGTAGCCAAATCTAATCTAATGTATTGTCAATGCTTGCCATCCAAGCCATATACATACTTCTAAACAGTTTGGCCGTATGCTCCCTTAGCTGGTTTGATATTCTTATATTCAGTGTCAGACTTGTAGGTAGATGGATCGATGACCAATTTACAACCAAATCTCTACACTTGTCGCTCGAATGTTGGAAAACTATCCGCCTGTGTCCCGCCTGGCCGTCTTTTGATCGAACAATGTGGCCTTTTCTGTACACCCTTATCTTTTAAAGTCTGTTTTCGGTCCCCTAGTGAAATTCTGATGTTCGTTCTTTAATCCCTCACCACGAACGTATAGTATGTCAACGTGTCATCCCTGCACTCCATAGGCATGCTATCTGAGCAGAATGCGGGACACAAATGAGAGAATCATTTCAGACAACCTTATTTATTTTGTTCTAATTTCAAGACCTATCAGTCTTTATTGTTCTGCAATTAAAGGAGAGCAACAAACCAAACCAGCAAAGCACCCAAATCTAGCCTAAGCTGCATCAGAAAGCAGCCGACCTAAGAGCGTTTGTCCCTTTTTAATCCTTTTAATTACTAAACAGGATTCTCATTTGGACAATAAGGAGACTTGGTGGACTCTTTCGATTATTCAAAGACTTAACTTTGGAAAAAAAAAATCACCCCAATCAACGTGTGCTTCCCAAACCTGGTTGGTACTACCAACTAGCAGTCGCGGAATATAAACTAGTTTAGCATGTGGTCAGTCAGAGTAATTAATTGAACTCGATTAACAAAATTACACAATGGAGTAGGTTTGGTCATTGCACGAAATGTTGGCCAGAAGAGGGGAGGACAGAACCGCTTAAGTTAACGAAAGCTGGGAGAACGAATTGAACAAGAAACTTCGGGTTTGCTCTCAAATAAGTCGGAAAATGAATATCTGTTCGAATGACTGTAATAAATGGCTCAGTAGATTCTGTAAGAACTAGGCGGCGTTGAGCTTAGCTATTGAGCAGAATGTTCGAGGTTTGATTCTTAGTCTTTTCTTCCGCGAGCATCTCAAATGAAAATTCATTTTTGGAGACCAAATTGAATACTACGAACGAATGATTGTGAGAAACTAGACTTCGATTCTTGTAGAGCCCTGTGTTAGGTACTTAGACTGTGTCCACGGTCAAGCGCATTCTCCACCAATACACTAGAACAACTATCAAAACACGAGTAAAACTGGCCAAAACCGATCTGTGAACACTGAATCGCTTGCGATTTCGCTTGAAATCGCTCGAAAAGCCATCGCGTCGCACGACGTGAATTTGCTTGACGGTTAACACCATGGTGGTTAGAGTCAAAATGGTCATGACAAAGGCCAAAAGTTGACCTTATATGACTTTGAAGGAATCATGGATCTTCAATACTAAGCTCAATACCTACATGAGTACCCGAGGGTCCATTGACAATAGACAAAGCGCTGATCGCAGAGAAATAAAAGGCACATTTCTGTAAATGAAATTCTTCCCGATAGTTGGCACTTTTGAAATTTGCAATGCGGTTTATATTTTTCTAAAAATTAGTCATATTTCGCGTAGCTGACCAAGCAACATACGATGTGGCTACACATACCGATTCAGGTCTCAAAACTTAGCAAACTTGTGAAGTAGATTTCAAGGGTTCGGTCCGTGTGTCACTCTACTTCCATCGATAATGTGGGTACTTGGCCAGAATCCATCCGAAATATATGTATGTACATACATAAGTATATGCAAAATGCCATTCCCACAATAAATCACTGTATTTTGCAAACCTCCATCAATAACAACTATCTGTCCCACACAACTGTATGTATTCGGCAGATCCGCAGAACACACTCGGATCTTATGTAACCACCACTCGGCATGAGTGCAAACAAAGAATTCATTTATTTTAATTCGAAACTAATTAAGATCCAAACAGAGACGACCGCTACAATAACATTTTCTTGTGAACAATACTATAAATTAAAACTTACTTCTGAATTTCTGCGTGATTCAGAGCCTGCGCCCACTATGATTCGTTCAGTTTTCCAAGACTCCTTTCAGATAATTATGCCGGTTGATCGGTGTGTGTTTTGGATTTATTTCTCTTCTTTTTTTCTTTTCCTTCCTCTCTTTGTACACTTTTTACCGCTTGCTATTGTTATCACTAATTGTGCAATGTTGTGTTACTATATCATCATATCTCACAAACAAGAACACACATGATCTTCATATTTTATCGTTTTCTTCTGGCCTTTTGCATAATACAACATCTTGATCGATGTCCGGCGAGGGACCAAAGCCAGGGTGACACTCTTTAAATCAAATCACAAGCACTATCATGCTACACCACCATTGGAACTCAATTAAACCACACAAATGAATTCGTATTAAAATTTTGAATTTCACAAAACTAAATTAATTTGAGATCACCCGTCGAACAAAACATATATGCGAGGGAAAAAAAAATTTATAAAAAAAATAATAATAAAAAAAGTAAAAAAAAATCCGCATGTAAACTGTCGAACGATCGTGATATCTTTTCAGAACTATGAAATATACTAAGCGCAAACAATCGGCCAGAGAACTAGTCCTAAAAACGAACGCAATACTACTCAGAGACGGCGCGGCACAGTACCACCACCACACATTGGAACCGAACCCCAAAACTCGGAGTCGCGAACCACACACAACAACACTATAGGCGGCAAACCAACAGCGGCGGCGGTGGCGGCGACGGCGACGGCGACCCAACACAACATACAACAGCGAAAAAAAAAAAAAAAAAGAACAAGACGGCCGAGAGATTCTCTGTAGACCAGTCTGTGTGCTGTTTGTAGGAGCCCGTCCGTAATAGAGAGGAGGCCAGGCAAGGCAACGCCAACCAACGTGAATTCTATTCAATCCAATCGGTTTCAGTTCATCTTAATTTTCCTTCTGCTTCTGCTTCTCTCCTGCTTCTTTGTCGTCTTCTTCGGCCTTTCGCTCTCGCGGTTTTACAACTCTACTACGGCCACATACTACAGTCAACAACCGATCTGATCTGATGGCGATATGATCGTGACAGAAAAAAACAAAAAAAAAATATAAAAAACCAACATCGTACACATAACGACACTTAAATAAAAATACATACATACGTAGGTACATGCATAGATATTACTCAGATCAGACATAGGGGGCATACACACGCAAAAGCTCCTACTTTTACACTGCTTGGCTATACTTAGCGGTTTGGAGGAACAATTTTGACACTTGCCCCAACAATTTCATTTTGACATCTTTCTGAAAGACTGGTCTGTCATTTATTGGTGAATATTTGTCAAAATTAAAATATTCAAGTCGATATATGTACATAAGTACATATCCTAGAAAGTCTTCTGGCGAAAACTGACCATCTTAAGGAATTCGTATGACATTGACATACGGTGTGCTGCGTTGAAGATATTGTTTTCATCTGCAGTATGAACGATTAGGTTGGTCTTCCGGTTGTTCATCTTCAGTTCCATCTCTCTGTTGTTGCCATGGTGGAAATTTCGGTGGCAAAATGGGCGCTAATGTCTTTCGCTTTACTCTGCTTAGTGTAGACACTAAACCCTTCACATCAGCGAAGGATTTGTTCCAAAAAACAAACACAGTGTTTGTGGAGACTCGAGAACGTAATATGTACGCAAATTTAGGGATGCGTTCCAAAGACAAGAAGTCTTTGAATCTGAATCATTACCCGATACGTAATGCCTTTCCAAGTCTATCAGCTTTTGGACTGTGTGCTTCTAGTATCTTATTGCTATCATTTAGCTCCAGATCTTGAAAGCCAGTCACACTAATCCTGACCCTCATTATAGGCCTTTGTCATATAGGCGATCATCATCTAAGTGACAGCATCACTGCCGTCGTCTGTAGTTTGTTCCATCAATAGTTGACAGTTTTTGGCGATACTTGAAAAAAAAGTTCATTCGTTACATGAAGCAAAACTATCTCGAAACCATATCGTCAGAAGATTGTCGTCGTACCCTCATCATGCTTAGGTACAGGTAAGGTTTCAGCTCTGCATTCAGAAATGAGCCCCGGAATGTTTTCTACACACTGATGCCTTAATGGTTTCCAAACTCTATTCAGCATGGTTTTCTCAATGTCAGACTAAGAAGGTTGTACCTACGCCAAAACTCCCAAAGAGTGAGTTTGTGAAGTCGATCTGTAAACTCCTTGGTCCACTGGCTGAATTATTGATTTAGTGCTGGGGGCAAACAAAAAACTAGTAAACAGGAACAGGAATAGCTAGAAGTGGTTGTGTTAAAACATAATTAGCGCGAAAAGCGCCCATTTTAGTACCACGACGAATGGTTTTGAGTGTTTTTTTGAAAAAGGTTTATACGAAGCCACCTGGTTTTTCAATTAAGATGTGTGCGCAAATATTATACCCTTGCAGGACGTTTACTGCCTCACCAAGGGAGAGATTCGAAGAAGATCCCCGCTAGTTCATTCTCGCGCTCGTTTCCCACGATATTGCTATGACTCGGCGCCCAAAGGGGATGGATTCAAAGCCGATGACTCTGTGAAGTGACCCTCACAATAGCCTGATAGCTGGGTCTCAGTGCACGTTCTGGATTCTAGACACTAAGTAGTCAAATGTTTCTAATTGGTCGAGAGATTCTGATTTGACTGAAAAATTAGGTTTTTTTTTTTTAGGTAGTGAACTGGATTTGGTGGTAGGATTTTTCTCACTACGTTTTCAGTCAATTCGCCGTTCCATAAGTTAGGCTTTACCTCAAAAAGTATGCCTAGAATCCGGAGCGCGCCCAATGAGGGTGGGCGTATTCGTTCACATTATTGTTTCTGAAATACTCAGGGTTGGCATACAATAAGCCCGATTAAAGCGGATCATCGAAAGCATTTCTGCACATCTGCACTGCATACCAATGTCATACGAGGAACTTTTGTATGTCCAACAAGCCAAAATCAGGCGAACGAAATATTGCACAAATCTAGTAACAGAACCTGGACAGATTTGCGACATATATGTATTTACAACTCGCGCATGATGACGCGTAGGCATAGTGGAAGCTCTAAGTACCACAAGGAGATGTAGGACCAAAGAATCGTTTTAGATAGACATCAGGGGAGTTGAACTGCACACTACTTTTTTGAGATCCTGTTCGATCTTCTTACAGTATAGTTCCATCCATCGTTAAATGATATTCTTGAGTTCCTGATATTCTTTTCTGTCGGCATATACTTGATGTAGCAAAGAACTAATGTATCTTTGGGGATCCGGTCTTTTTAATTTGCATTTCTCGTTAATATTTGGCGTAGAAAGATCAAGTGGAAGTGGAAATCTAATGCTTAAGCAGTTTATACTGGTATAGGCCTACTAAGTATCGTTTAATCGTCGAATAAGATTAATTGATAACTTCTGAAAGCGGACCTTCGTACTTAACAGTTTAGTGAATCTTTTGAACCAAACATTTGTGTAATCTCATGCAAAATGTGTACTAAACAGAATTGCATCTCAGCTGAAATCAAGTTTCTCAAGGAAACGTTCAATCTTTTATGTTGAGGATAAGATGATGTCTGATTGCCGCGAGAAAAGCAGGATATGAGAGCAAATCATGGTTTTTTCAATGAATCTCGTGTGACTTTAGTTGGACAGTGGGTAAGCATCAAAGTTTGAATTGGAATTCTATTGCCCTTGATACCCTTGTTATCGGCGATCCAGTATAGGCTTATTATGTGCACAGGAGGATAAGATAATTCCAGATAATTCCACACAAATTTAGATTCAAAGCTTTACAATTGGATAGTCTTTAGAACTGATTTGACTATCTGTAGTCTTTGGAAGTTCGAAAGTATTAACCTCTTAAGAAGGTAATTGTCTTGTTGGTGGGACTATGAAAAACTTTTAACTTTTGGGGATCGAACCTCGAACTACAAAGCATAAGTGACTCGGCGCCCACTCTTTTTACTCAAGGTCATCAAAATGCATAGACTTAAGGTTACGAGTACGCACCCTTGCTTAAAGCCTGGGATCTCAAAGCAGTACAACTTGTAGCGTACTCACGGACAGTTGCATTGAAAATTCCAGCACCACGGTGAGAAATCAAATACCTGGTATGTGTCATGTTTGATGTAGGTTAGGTACCCACGGTAGGTTGATGTCAAGACATTGTGTCATTTTGACATTCTGTAAAACTGACAAGTAGAGGAACCTCTATCTTGTTTTTGTTTTCGATTTGCTCTTTCGTCTGTGAAGTATTTGATTTTCGTTTTCGTTTTTTTTAATGCCGTAACCAAATTAAACATCTCGAGAGCGAAAATAAAAGAAAAAAAAATAAAACAACCCAGTCGGCTTCCGAAATGAAACAGTCAGGTTTATTTTCCTGATTTATTTTATTTATTTATTTTTTTTTCCTTATACCACACATTTATGTTTACAAACGCACGCGTAACGTATGCGGGAGGGTTAGAAGGGACGAGGAGGAGGGTTAAGGTTCTGTCGAATATGGACGACGACGAAGCGATTGCGGACAATTTACGCTACCACTCCATTGCTAAGCGTTGATCAAACGACGACAACGACGACGACGAGTCGATCAACAGATTTGTGTAGGAGAAGGAGAAACAGATCAAACGGACAGCGGGCAAGGAACGCAAGAAACCAGCTTAAAAACTAGCAATAACATAACAACCACCAATAACCGCAGGCAAGGCTCTTCGTTTTGTATCCGCGCCGAACTCAGATAGTTTGATATCACATTCGAAGAGAGGCAATGAAAGAGAAAACAAACTATTAAAAGAAACGTGGAGAATTATTATTGTTGCTTGTTTTCTTTATTAACAATAACGCATTCTTCACAAGTCGTCAAATTGCACACACAGTTCTTTCCTTGTTCATTCTTTCTCATACATATGTTTGTATTTTCTATTTTTCTTCTTCTTTTTATAGTCGTTTAGCTTAACGTTTGTGTAATTCACTTTATAGGGGTGATTATGTATGATTTGGTGGTTATGGGCGCTTAAAAAAAATTGTTGGAGGACCTCTGATCCCTGAGACTGTTGTGTCAAAAGGGTGGCACCTCCCTTATGACAGATAGCATGTCCTTATTACCAGATTCCTCTTCCAGCGAAAAGACAATACCTCAGGTCCGTGACAAAAATTCAGGAGACTCCAATGTAGAACTGTCTTTAAACCTGACTCCAGTACCGGAACACAATTAGACAAGTTTTAGCGGTCTAATAGGTGCATCTACCTGAACCAACCTACCACAATGTTGGGGACAGTTCAAAGCATGAATACACAAGTAACAAGACTATCGGACAGAACGTCACAATAGACATCTACAACTTTGATGCGATTATGAACTTTGTCTACCTAGGCTCCGCTATAAACTCTGACAATAGTTTAACTTTATAGATCAATCAAAGAGTTAATCCTGTCAATTGTTGTTTCTTTCGCCTAAGAGGGAACATGAGTAGCAAAAGCAAAAAGGAAACTCTATTTAATACCTTACTCATCCCAGCTCTGCTAAAAAAGAAAGCATGGACGTTAATGAAGACAAATGAAGATATCCTTGGGTGTTTTAAGCGCAAAATTCTTCCAATGATATTCGATCCTGTTTGCGTTGACGGGCTTTGGAGGAGGAGATTTAACAGCGAACTCTACGAGCTGTACACAGACATCAGCAGCCTGATCAGAAAAGTACGCATTATTTACCTAAGATGGGAATAGACACCAATGCTCTAGCCCGTACAGTCTTTGATTCCAACCGGGAGGTATCTCGCCTTCGGAAGATCTCGCGCGCCTGAGTGGAAGTGCGCCACAACTAATTGAGAGTGACCAACTGAAGGCAGTTAGCCAAAGACTGTGCTAACTGGAGAGGCGTGTTGGTCAGGTTTAACCCGGACTATAGCGCTAACTAATTAATTAAGTAAGTAAGTAAACATGGGGATGTGTAGCAGGAATGAAATATTGTGAGAAAGGTGAACATGCCAACTACAGAGTCAGATCTTAAGCCTACCAGAACTATCAAGGGAGCCTCCATATGTGTGTACGTACAATAATTAATTGCAGAATAGTAATGCTGAGAGCACGAAATGACTTATTCTTCTGACTGTTGGACGTGCGACTAACAAGATTTAATCTGGTCAGCCATGGCCAAAAGTATTTGAACTCAAATCAAAGAAACAATTCGATTGGTCTTCATCCTTGTGTGGGTTAGGCCTTATGGTCACTCAATGCTTGTAGGCCCTTGAATTGAAAGGGATCTGTTCACATACTTAGTAGCCACTCTATCGTACATATTGTTCCACAGGGCTGGGCGTAAAATGATCTCTGCCGTGCTCCCCTTATTAATTTTATGCCTTTTTGGGAATTAAGTTTACATAGTATCTATTGTTCTCTCGAGAGTCCTGCAACTCATGTCCAATCTCTTTCCAGATACAGTACGTCAAAGCTCGTATCTTCATTTCAATCATTACACCTGTGTACGACTTGTTGTGAGGCAAATAACAAAGGAAAGATTCCATACTGCCTGCGCAGATAGTGTATTGTGGTACCTCTTCCATACGCATTGTAGCTTCTTTGTACCGCTTTCATTGTGCTTATGTTTTTAAATACAAGTGAACTATAATCACTTAAGGTTTAATTCCGTGCCATCCACATGTGTTTTTTTGCAATTCTCATGAATCGAATTAGTTGGTAATGTTATGTAGTCATTGATGAACCAATAAAACCGGCCAATAATTAAAGTTACATAACTCAGCGCGTCTGATCGTGTTCTCGTCTTTAATTTACAACGAATGCAACAGAAATACCTTTCCTTGGATGTGGGCCTGGTTAGTGTTTCTAATATACATGCATTCGTATCTATTCATGCGGTCCAAACACAATAGAATAGTCTGACCGCCATTAAATGCGCATGTTTACTTGTAGATGCATTTTGGAAACGATCTGGAAAAATCGTAGGTTTTACTTTGATTTGAATTTTATTATAATTAGTAGGTAGAAGGGCACACTTCTGCTGTCTCGTTTTATTTTTCGCGTGGGCATGGAATGAAGGTGAGCTTGATTTGTAAACTTACATATAATGCTGCAGCAATCAGACGGCGAGACCCAAATATTAAGGCAACAATATTTTGCATTTCTTTATGTATAAGGGCGGAGGCTACAGAAATGTGTTAATGATCAAAATAAAGAAATAAGTTTTAGTGGTGAAACCCTAATCTCCGAAACGCATTGGCGCTTTAGCTTGACGTTTTGAAGAACTTGAATGCATCCTATCACAATGACGCTTTCACTTCGAGCTCACATTTGGTATTCATAGGGAGCGACATAATTTTGACAGTTAACAGCTATGGATTCAGTCAAAACAGTTTGATTGGCAATGCAGTGATTGGGGCTATGATGTAGAAAAATTGGCCCACAGAATCAATCACGGTGTATCTCATACGCTTGAGGATGGTTCCTTCCTTGTTGCAAAAGAAAAAGTTTAGGGGTTAGAAGGAAGTAGATCCATAGAGCTTCAGTAGGCTGCCTAGGCTGTTTAGTTAACGTCCAATTTTCAGTTTTGAAAGAGCGGCCTATTGGAGCGCCTGGAAAAGGCATCTATTTCCAAAAATTCAGAATTCTGGAAACTTTCCTCATAAGTAACACCCATCTGCTACCATTCCATTAGATTTGAAGGTCAAGGTTAACAACTTCGTCAAAGTTCGACAAGGTTTAGGTTAGAGTAGACCAAATGTGATACTTTTCTTTGTGAACGAAGACATTGAGCCTAAAAAGAGGGTTTGTGTTGGAAATGAGAAATACAGTGGATGTCGGTTATAACGACTGTGAAGGGACCGAGGAAATATGGTCCTTATAACCGGCGGTCGGAAGAATAGCCAAAAATATGTAGTACACAACCAAGCAAATGAAAGTAAAGCGGATTTTATAAGCGATTGGTCGTAAAAAGCGAAGTCGTTATAAGCAACTTCAACTGTAGTTGAAACGTTGTTGAATCGTTCCATGATTAAGTATAGAGTACAGCTGAGACTTCGAAAGATTCTGGAAAAAGATCCAAGAAGTCCAAATCGATACCTGCCATCTTTTACTCGATTTTAAGGCCGCATATGAGAGCACTTATAGAAAAAAGCTATGCAAAGACATGTCTAGTTTTGGCATGCGTGAAAAACTCTTCCATTGTTGGAAAATTACAAAGGAGAATGCTCTTAAGGTCGGTGATAACCTCGCCTAGACCTTTGATGTCAAAAAAGGATTTAGACAAGGTGGCGCTTTCATGTTATTTTTTTAAACCACACTTCAAAAGTCTGTGGTCTGTGTGGCAGAATACAACAGAAGCTACCAAAATGGGTGAATGACCACAAAACCAAGTATATGCTGTCAACAGGAAGGAACGACAAACTGAACAGAAAGTCTCAATCGATGGGTGTACAATATTTTGGTAAAAAGGGTCTTCGTCTACCTTGGCACTGCTTACAACTCTGAAACTAAACCTTTGCCAACTACGGGCAATCTCTGCTTCCTCGTTCTAAGAAGTCAACTGAGTAGTAGAACCCTACGCAGAACAATTTAGGAGACTCTGTACACGGCCTTGGTCAAGCGGGGCCTTCTTTATGACACTGAAACTTGGACTCTATCGAAATTGGATGAAGTTAACCTCGTTTGCTTCGAGAGAAAGATTCTTCGTTATATGTTGTATTTTCTGTCTCGTTTGCATTGACGGGTTTTGAAGGAGGAGATTCAACAAATACTATACGAGTTGTACAGGGACATCGACCTATGTATGCATGTAGTTGCAAAATTTGTCATCAGTCGTTTAAGATGGCGAGGATAGGTAGAGGATGCACCTATCCCCAAGGTACAACGCTGTAGGGGAATACCTCGCTTTAGGTTGCGCGCTCATGTAGAAGGGGACCTCAATTGACTTGGAGTGTGCACCTAGAAGCAATTGCCTAAGGAAGAGACCGCAGCTAACTTCACGCATAGTCGAGAAAGCCTATTGGAAAATAGGGCGTCCCAAATGAAAAACCGTCTAGATTCTGCCGCTTTTGAGGGCCACATAGCACTGTCTTGGTTTAGGCCAATATAGCGATTCAGAACATTCTTAAGTTACTCCTAGCAGCCATGTGATGGATTTTCACATTAATTTACGAAACTCTGGTCTGTTTAAGTCTAACAATGTCAGGAGTAACTCTCAGCGCCTCGATAATTTGATGGCTAAGCATTCATGCTAGAAATAAAGTTCAATCCACACAGAGTTTAATACTGATCAACAATATTTTATAAATAGACGTTGCATAAGCAGAAGATCTCATCGCAAACATCTACAGATGACAAAAGATTAGAAATTAAAATCCACTTATTGCCTATTGATGTGTGCATGGAAAAGCTTTATTTCGTGACCGAGAATAGAACTTATGCATAAGGAGATTTGCAGGACAGAAATACTTGCGAGTACTTGATTTGAATCCGTAACAACTTTGCTGCCGTATGGCACGCCGTGGTATGAATTATTGATTCGCTGTGGAGCTCGGTTTACCTACAGAAGCTAGGTAGGTACCCAAGCGTTCGTTTTGAGTTTTTGTTTTTTTGTTTTTTTGTTCTGTGTCTCGATTTGTCAAAACTTTTCAAGTCAAACGAAAAAGAAAATAATTCTCCATCAAGGTGGAAGCCGACGACAGTTATATTGTAATTTGTATGCCTTTTCTGTGCACATTAGATATAAGTGCGCACGCTTTTGAATCGTATTCCGTACGACCGTCACTTTTGTTTTTTGTTTTCTTTTCGTTTTTGTTTTCCAACTTAACTTATTGTTATTCAGAATTTGAAAATCGGAATATGTATCTGATTTATTTGTGCTCAATATGTAATCGCTATAAGAATCTATTCAGTTGCACCGAGTACATATGTTTGTAGGTTGGCTTTGGAAAATGGCACGGCAAAAGGTCCCTGAAACCTTTGTCTTACCGACCGACACCGACTGACTGGCAAGGTGTTTTGTGGCCATAAATTACTGTTTTCGATATAATTGAAAAGAATTGTTTTTCGATTTTACACCCTCTTGAAAGTCCATTGTACCTGGCACCTAGCGATCCTTTCAGGCTCTAAATTACATCGGATTTGTACGGCAGTTTCTCTCTGGTCCCTAGCGAGGAGGGTTATTTCTTATTGACGATATCTTATGGCGCTTCTCAGTCTGGCACCAACAATGGTTTTGGAAAGCGCTTAGGATTTGGACCTGAGGGAATTCCTTTATGTTGCAAATTCCATAGCCACTCGAGAAAATCCAGCCTGCGACTTTGTTGGTCCGGTTTTTATGACAACGCTTGGGTATTGTGCCGTTTTCAGGTATTTCAGGATCTAGTTCCTAGAAAACAAGGTTAGCACATTGTGAATAGGAAGTTTTATGACGAAGGAATAATTACACTTGTGTCCTGCTGGGTTTTCGAGTGTTGTTTATTGTTCATTGTTCTTGGGATTAAATCCTTACGCCTTCGCTCAGTGTTAACACTCGAGTGTTCATTCTCAAGTGGTTATTAAGCAGATTGCATTGTTAGGTTTCAAGTGCATTCTTTATTGTAACCTGTAGGATATTCTTTTGTTTTAAGCTGTAAAAGTTACGAAAAATCTCGAGGGAAATTGAAGAATGGCCATTCGTTAGACATTGCGCCAGGCATCAAAAGGTGTGCGTGCTATTTTGAATATCTGCACTCTGCAGTCCTGGTGGTGGCAGCTGGGATTTCATTTGACCTTACTTAAGGTTGGAGTTCTTTGATATGTTTATTTTTGAATGGATGGCACTGTAAGGTGTTAGTCAGCTTAAGGTTTGTGTTATAAGACAATAAAAGGGAAGGGGTTTCATTTGGAAACTGTGAAAGGAGAATGTAAGAAAGGAAGGCTTGCACCTGATCGTTTTTGTGTTTGAAGTACCCTTTTGTCTGAATGAGTAAAGAGATGGGAATTTAAGTACTTTAGTCAAAGAGTGAATGTTTTTCAGTATACATATTAGTAATTCATAGCTATTGGGTATTCCTACACGAGGTGATGCGATCAATGACCAGGAGGTACCAGGAGGTTTTAATCCTGAAATAGAAGAAAAATTGTCGGTTCCGAACTTTTGGGATAATAATTCGTTCGCTTTGGAATTCCCTTGAATATCCCTGGGGATATGTTGCGATTTTAAGGCTTTTATCGTTGCTTGACTGACTACATAGAGAACGAAAGGGCTGCAATCTACTAAGTCAATGAAAACCACGTGAAAGACTATCTGGTTTGGTGGACACCGTAGCTCAGCGGTTAGACTATGGAGAGATTCGAATCCCAGCAAAACACCTAAAAGTTTTTTCACAGCACCACCTTTCGCGAGCGTCTGACAAACATCCGAGAGTATAATATGTCATGAGAATGTTTCTCCAATAATAAATTGCCCTTCGGACACTGCATTAACTAGTAGGCCCCTTTCATTCGTGTAAAGAATATAATACGCCCAACACGAATGGTTGAGAGAAGCTAGGCCCTTGGTTCCATCGACCTGTTGCGCCAAATATTTATTTTATTTTACAGTGGTTCGGCTTTCGTGTAGTGATGCAAATGTCGGGACATTAGAATAGACTCACGCACCAATAAGAAACGCGTCTTCGAATTTAGCGCAGACGTTTGAATTGTTCCCAGATTCTCAAGCACTCTTGTTAGCAATTTTTGCTTTAGATTTGACATTAAAGTCCAAATAGCTTTCAGAATCGTTTCCTAGGCGCCTGCATCTATTTATAATTCATATATGTACCTTATCGACTGCTCTGAACCCGAATTATCATTCAGGGTTCACATTGGAACTTCGGTGTTAAGAACCTTTATTACCTTATGATGGTTGCCTCTCCAAATTCGATACATTAGGTATTCATTTCTTATTTGTCATGGCTCGCCTTAGTTGGTTAGATAAACTCTTCCAGAACGTTATTGTATTTGGAAATGACTCTTGGCAATTTGTCGAAAACTTTATTTTGATAATCCTGGAAGAGGAGGGATCCACGGTGATCAGCTATGGAGATGACGTTGCCCTTGTACTCTCAGGTGAACATCTAAAAACTTTAAAGAGCCTTTGCAAATCGCTTTAAATAAGCCAATTTTAAGTCAAAAGGGCAACTGTTTCACTTTTTTCTGGCAAAAAGCCGTAAAGCCTTCAACCGAAATTATCTTATTTCACCTGCTATATGGGAAGAATGTGATATCCACTATAGATATCCGCATCTTTTCAGATAGCCAAGCAGCTATCAAATTCTTGCAGTCCTTCTCTAATAATTCGAAAGTTGTTCTAGACTGGCGTTCGTCACTTGATGACAAGATTCACTTTTGTTGAATGTCTATCTTAACAGGTAACGATACCTTAAGTATTCCAATCGCAACATTCGAACTCAAATTAAAACTGAATGCTTTCGAGAGATCAAATCGCATGTGGACAAGTGACCGTGTCTTGGACAAAACAAATTTGGCTTAAATTGGATCTGAAACAATCTAAAATTTTGATATCTTTTGGTAAACTGCATATCAGTACCATAAGAGGTGTCCCTCCTTTAAAAGATTTTTGTAGAAGTTACAGAGATGAAAAGGAAGACGAATCTGTTTTTCACCTTTTCTGCATCATTTGGGAGTCTTCTGCTTCAATGATCTTGGTGATCTTATTAACACCGACATTAGAAGTATACTACGCCTCATTAGAAGTTCAAATTGGTTTCAGTACTAGGTATGGAGGATCATATGATCCGAGTATCACAATTGTTGGTAAGGCGGTAAACCTAACTCTACCTTTATTTTAGTACCTTTACTTAGTATAAGCAGGTAGCTAGGTGGGAATACGGGGTGATTACGTGTGCAGCGAGCATTAGATTACTAGTGGTCTCATTGTGAGCTGTTTACTGGGTTCACCTGAAAACACAAAGTTGATTATTAGCTTTGGGATCGCTATTTAGCCTCCCTGAACCACAACAAAGTTGTTATAAATTTTCGAATGTTTGATCGTAGACTCCCTGATAGGTCGCCCAGTTCTTCGAATTGGTATTCACCGAGGGCCACTTTACTAGTTCTGCATAGGCTTGGGCATTCGCATCTCGTTTGAGTCCATCGACTTTTTCTATAAATCTTTCGATGATCTGTTGTTGATTCCTGTTAATGTGTCCAGGTGCTCGAGAATCTAGGGTTTTCGAGGCTTAAATTGCAAGGCTTGTATTGGCTAAAACCAATTTCATTGAGGTGGTATTAATCTTGTGAGTCCCTGTCATGCTTCCCAGCGATTAAGCTCTTCGAACAGGATGGCTCGTGATCTTTGATTGGGAGCCAGATCGTTCCATTACCTCATGGCCCGTAATACCCAATTTGTGCGAGACCGGGATCACTTTCAAGATGCAGTTTAATTTTTTGCTCAGGCATGATATCATGCCAAACACCTACTTCTGCTTAGCATGAAGAAAATCTGTCCAGTTGTTTGCGGCCTTTAATCGTCGCAGCACGTCAATTCTAGGAAGCAACTTTAACCTGTGCGTGATTCAAAAGTTGACAAGTTCTCAAAAAAAAGCACAATGATCCTCTGCACATAAAATATTTGAATCCAATCAATCGAGTAAGTACCAAAAGCTAGACAACTACTAGCAACTGATTCCAGAACGTTCGAACGATCATTCGAAAAAGACGATTCAAGGCTACAGTGCTAGAGAGTAAGCCCTATACCAAAGGGGGGTGATGACAACTTTGGTCATATAATAAGTTACCAATGAGTTCTTTGCAAAATAGTGATGATTCACCTTTCTCTGCTCTAGCAAATGCATCCTACTTTGTTATGTAAGCTTTCCAAGATATCATTTCCTTCTCCTCTTCCTTTTAGTCATTTCTGCCGAATCGATGGAGGATGCATGCGTCTATCAAACACAGTCTTGTAAAGATTTCGATATATGCGATCATTTTAACTGAATTGCGATCAGTTTAACAAAACCTTCACTATTCTTTGGGTCTAAAAGAAGTCCAGCACATCATGCCATTTTGTCATCTTACTCTCTTTGTACCGGTTTTTTTAGTGCTTAAATGCATCTTTGACTGATTTTTCATTCTACCAGAATAATGCCATTTGCACGACAGATAATTCTTAGATAAAATCTTCGTATAAAGTAGGAAATACACGATGCAATCGTCGTACCAACGGTTAGAAAGATTTAGTGTTCTATGCGACAGTTGTATCGTGTGTATCCACCCAACCGACGGTTGTACCGAAATTCTACGGTCGCAGGCTCTTCAACATACAATCTGTGTACTATGCGACAGATCGTATGGAAATCGTATAATGTGTTTCCGCGCATGCAACCGTCGTACAGACTTTAATTCTGTTTTTACTTTTCTGATGTGAGATTGCAGAAAAATAAAACGAAAGCATGGTTTCCCTGCAAAATTTAATGAAAAAATATTCGTGTGCAACTGTTGGACCAATGTCGGCACGACGGTTGCATCGTCGACCACAGGATAAAGACTTCCGTAGGGTCACCTCGACTTACTGTTAAAAATACTTCGAAATAACTTAAAAATATCGAAAACAAAACGCTAAAATCCTATCAAAGTAAATGAGGAAATAAAAATCAGTTTTTCATTCACTTTTCGGCCATCAAATCATCTCGTACTGAACGCACTCTTCGCGACGCGGAATTCAACACCCAGATCACGGCCCATCTACAGTCGCTTTAATACAGTTGCACTGTACGTCGTGTATACACAACCTGCAGTCGAAGTGTTCATCGTCTTATTTTTCTTTTTCGATTAAATTGACGAAATTTTAATGCAGAAAGCCCAATTTAGTTTCTCATAGCAGTGCGAATCAATTAGATAATGTGCAGAAGAAACACGCTGTCGATTGCTGCCGCTGAACACCAAAAGAATTCAAGCAAATCTAGTTTATAGTGAACAATGCAAGTGAACATCGAATACTAATCCATACGTACATACATATAGTTCTATAAATATAAGTACATACATATATATATAGCATATACTTTTGACAAAAGTCATAATACATTTTTTTCTTTTTTTTTTTCCTTTTTTTTACCTAATTTCCCTGCCGTTTGTAGAGTGTTAAGTTGACTTTCTGTTTGTTTTGCTCTTTTTTTCTACATATTTCGCCCGTCCGTCGATGCACCGCCGCAGCGCCAAACGAAGAAAGTAATTTAAAGCAAATGCATAAAAACAAAAATATGTTAGCTAGTTCAAATATCAAACAAACGAAAGCCAATTCCTAATGATTAGGAAGATTTAGTTGAATTTTATTTTTTGTTTGAGTTTGAGCCGAGCGAGCAGGGAACGCTAAACAATCACTCCGCTGCTATCTGCCAATACAAGTTCATGCTGTGAAACAAAGCAGAAGAGGAGGAGAGAATATTCGTCGCAGAGACACATAGACCCACAGACTCACACACACACACACACACAGGCCGACACACTGACACACTGTGGCACAGACAGAACGACAGATTTTTGGAGCGACGACGACGACGACAACCAGCTTGGGTTTCTGAAATTCCAGCACAGTATTCGACATCTGAGTGCAAAAGACGGCGGGGAGGATCAACCTGAATTGTATTGGCACGGAGGGCACAGCAGTATAGTTGAACGCTAGGCAATCGCACTGCCAAATCGAAAGAGGATCATAGGATAAGCGTGAATATTGGATGGCAGCAAGATTTCGGGGCTTAAAGAGTCAACACAACAGATTGGGTAATCGCCATAAGCTATCGACACCGCCATCATCGTCTGACTCATCCAAGTCGTCGGGAAGATCGCATCGCAGCTCTAAGAGAATGTCTAACTCGGGCTACCAGAATCACTATAACAACTATCGAATGTCGAACCATCATCGCCATAATAATGCCACGGAGAACGAGGACTCGTACGGATTGAGTAGCGGGAGTGGTGGGAGTTCACACTCCCATATGAATGGCGGCAGTGGTACGCATTGCCATATGAATGGGCTTACCAATGGCCATGCCAATGGTCACGTCAGCAATGGTATTAAGCCCATGGATCAGGTGGCAGTGCCCGACATGTGCTTCTTCTGTTTCGAAGTCCTGTACTGTGAGCTGAACAACATCGAGGGACCTGGGCAGCCGCAATTCACGAACGATCCTTTGTAAGATTATTGCAATCTCGGTGTTTAATTTCAACGTTAGCTTTGGTATCGTCTGCTTGCAGCCCATTGTTTGTGACCTGGAAGATTGGTAGGGATAAGCGCCTTCGCGGATGCATCGGGACATTTAGTGCAATGCACTTGCACTCTGGACTGCGTGAGTACGCGCTTACGAGTGCCCTTAAGGATTCCCGATTCGCACCCATTACCCGTGATGAATTTCCAAGACTGACCGTGTCAGTGTCCATTTTGCAGGCAAGTACTTTTAAACTTCATGTAGCTATGTAAGATGGTAGATGGTAAGGAATCTTTTTTTTAAGTTTCCTAGTGGTGCTTGTATTTTATGCCTGAATGCCTGAATGCCTGAATTAGATTGAACTCAAGCTGGAGCAACTGTTTGGAGTGGAATGTGCTAGGTACTTTGAACTCATTGATAGTGATACAGGATCAGTTGTGGAATGTATGTACAAAGACTGGTCTTAAGTGTGTAAACTGATGCCCAGAAGGTTACATTTTTGTCGCAAATAGTAGTATTCATGGTGGATGGTAGCGTTCCTCGATTCCTTCTACGATACAGAAGGAATTGTGTCGTACTTAAACCACATTACGAATAGGGTTTTACTGACACCTACGTGGAGCCCAATCCTTTTCCACTTCGAACGACTTTTATTGATTCACTTACAGCTTTGGCTATGCCTATGCTATTCTATCGCCACTTGAAGGCGGAGTTCAAACTCAATTGCCTAGTGCCCTTGTGGTGAGTGTGCAGCGAAAGAAGTAGAAGTTGCTGACACCTTTGAACCTAAGCAGATTGTGTTCCTCAGCTGCTGTCAGAGTTTGGAGAAAAAGCACAGAAATGATTGCTAAGTTGTCATACATCGACCTCTCTTAAGGTTTTTAAGGGGTTTTTCATTATGGACAAGATGTCGGTCCTGATGTCGTCTAAAGTTTTTGACTTAATTGCAGAAACTACTGTTCTAGTGCTGGAGATAATACACTCTTCCACTCTGACTCCAATAACTCGATTATACGGGAAGCAGTAGTGGCATGGGGTGTTGTCTTGTTGAAACCACAATCTCTTCCAATTTATTTCAATAAAAGTCAGTCAACATGGTCCAATAGTGATCTCCATTAACTGTGACTGTGTTGCCACCATTTCGTGCACAGTGTTGTTGCTCTTTTGTGAGAAAAAACCTGTTTCTAGCAAATTCATCAACCTATTCACATTAAGTGAGTCATCACTTGCTGGAGACATCGGTTTTCGTGTTGTGTTACTTTGAACGATCGCTTGAATGTGCGATTTTACAGCCGAAACACTGGAATAACCTGTGTTGACTTGGCCAACATTAAAACACTTTAATGGGCCGTGAAGTCTGTAAAACTAATATTAGCTACATATGGACATAATTTGAATGAAACTGCGATTCGTTATGAGAACCTATACAGTCAGTCAAAGTAGGAATTTATTTTGTCTCCTTCAAGGTAGGTTCCACTTCAAGTGATGCAGTTTTTCTAACGAACGAAACAGTAATTACATACACTTTGTATGAGCATTTTCCATTTTGCCCTCTCCAATCGACTCAAAACAGGTCCCACGAGTGGTAATTTCAGTTTCAGAAACAGGAAAAGTCACAGGGTGCCATATCTGGTACCTTTTTGGTTAAAAATTCGCTTAGAAGCATGGATTTTCTGCTGGTTCGGACAGTATACCTTCCTTAGTCTTAAAAAAATGCGAAACCTATTTGGCTCCACAATTCTCGCCGCTGTTCCCACTGTCACTTTCGCAGAACGTCTCTCCCACGATACGGAAGAGCTCCTTCATCATTCCCCTTCACATAAAAGGTCCGAAAAATGCACTTTCTAACTACCGTCCTATAGATAAACTCTCTTGTTTATGATGCCCGGAAGTGCCTCCCGACAGCCCCTGCGCAGCCAAATCGCAGCAAATTCTGCGCTAGGTTTTGTAAAACGCTAGTCCAAGGAATTCACAAAAGCTTATGTCACGACCCATTCACGCCAATCAGGGGTCTCCCTATTACGATACAAATTCGTATCAAATTGAGTGTGTCCAGTAAAGGTTTATTCGTTTTGCTCTACGGGGACTTCCGTGGTCCGACAGATCAACTATTCTTTTCTCGTGAGATAAAAATAAGTTCTTCTCCATGGTGCAACGCGTCTCATGCACAAAACATCTTCTAAAATGCGACGAACTGGATAGTGAGATTTTGAGATTTGAGATTTCTTAAAGCTGTCTTAGATTCTCGAGCACCATTTTCTTCAGTAACTGCCATTGCAGGCCGTCTCGGAAGAGGCAAGTTTTCAACTACTTCACGGTCATCTCTAAACGCTTTATACCACTAAAATGCTCTTGTCTTTTGATATTGCAGAGATCCCCTAGGCTTTCTCCCATATTTCCAACGCATAACACAAAATTTCAAACAAACCCTTTTTTCATAGTAAATATCGCCATACCAACACAAACTAGTCCACAGATCCCGCTCAAACTCAGCGTCCGAATAGATGACAGATGTACCAACATGGGGAATTTTTTCAGAACCCATTAACGCGTTCCGCTCGTATTTTGACTGAATGCGCATATATGAGAATATAAATTTGAACCTTCCGTCAGGTATGTAATAAGTACGTATTTGTGCAAGCCTTGGAATACATACAGCATTCACCATCATCATCCTGTCCTTGAGGATGAATTTGGCATGAGTAAGACTTATCATTGTCACTCATACACTTTTCTTCATCCAGTTACTCTTTCAGTTCATGTGGTATAAAGTGCGATAAGGTTTAGAAGTGTTCTGCAATTAGCTATCGGAGTCGGTGCTAAGGAATTATTCAAGAAATAATAGAGGACTGAAAAAGTTTACTCTACAGTACAGGCCTAGATCCTTGCAATCGCCACAGCAGAACAGAACATATCTTCAAAACTATGAAAGAGTTGGAAAGATTTATGAGCTGCCTTTTTACTCTTTAGGATATTGCTCATTGGTTCACAAACTTTCAATGACTCAGCTACATTAGCGTGTACTTAGTCCACTTTGGAAGATAAACGAATCAAAAATAGGAAGGAATACGTATCTCCTTTGATTGAACGTAGGTACTTGGTTTCAAAATCCTATTAGATCTCGTCAGCGGTTTCACCTGAAACGAAAGTTGCTTTCCTGTTTAAAAATCTAGTTCAACTTTCATTCTTTTTCCAAGGGCGGGGACTTCAAAATTGATTCACTTTTCCTCTTCCTTCCCAATATTAAACGCAGTAATCCTTATGAGTTTTCTTGTCTGTCGATAGGTTTTTGCATTTCATCAGGTGATCCTCGTCCATTTGCTGGTTTAAGTTGCAAAGGCGGCACTTTGCTGTTAGACGTTTTCTTAATTTGTATAGTTGATGAGCAAGCCAGTCGTGGACTGTTTGTAGTCCGAAGTTCACTACCACTTGGTTATTTGGTATTTGCTGCAAGTCATGTATGTCCTTGTTTTTGAATATTTGCACAATGTTCAACTTCGGACAAAATACAACACAATACCAGTAATTCGAACAACTAACTCGCAGTGCAATTTATCACCAAGTTGGCACGGTTGTTGGTTGTCGCCCATATACCCATTAAGCGTATGGTTTTGATTAAATACAAAAGTCATTGAAAACCATCTGTTCTGGTCCTATAAACGTCCGCCATAGGTTCCGCGCTACAACTACTTCCGATGCATAGTTGTTATGATTGTTTCTAGGAAGATTCCCGAGATGTTTTTGTCGAGGAGAATTTTCCGATTTTTTCTTAAATGGATTGATGAAGAAGTTTCTCCTTTATCACATTCAGGTCTATGTTCTCTGTTCTATATGGATCTCTGGTAGATGCTTTCTAGATCAGAGAGACCCAATTCGCTTTAAATTCTCCGCTTATATGTTCGTTTTGCTGCTTCCACTCTTGTTGTTCCGTGTAATTCCAACAAAGAACAACGAACACTAGGTAAAGCACGGGAGTGCAAGACCACTATTACTAGCAGTAAGGAGTCACCGAGTCAATGCAAGGACTTTCTCTTTAATAGTATCCATCTACATTTGCATTTAGAAGAAGAGCGTCTGCCTTTCATCCCCGTCATTCGCCAACCTATCCATTCGTTCTATATGGTCGAACCAAAGCACATCAACATCTTCACAAAGTTAGCGATCAAACCTTTTCGTCAATTCCCCAATATTTTGTATTGAGCAGGCAAAAGATCTGCTTCGCTTTTCTATTTCATCATCCAGCACTCGATGGTAGTAGCACTGGCATGATTATTATATTCTGGAGGACTTTAGTCCTTCCTTGTAGGAGTTTAAAACCCAGTTGGTTTGCCAAACTGCATTAGCAGCGGTGCGGTACAGTGATTCTTGACCGAACATCCACTAAGATGTCGATAGTACAGTTATTATTTGCTCCTCAGATACACTTCTTAGCTACCTCGCAGATTTAGCTGATAATAGTGACGTTCTGTCCGCATACTTGGTTTACTTGCCATTAACACGTCCTCAACTACTCACTGAGAGTAGTCTCTAACGACTGCTGGTGTTTTGATGAACAGGTGGTGCGCTTCTATTTTGAATTCGTTGGCCGTTTCCAGTAATTGTCTTAAGCTACGACTTAAAATGTTCAAACAGTATGCCCACCGAACCATTTAAGGTATATCTAGAAGGGTTATACCTCGATAATTGGCGCAAAACATGTAGTCTGCATTTAGAGAACGACGTAAAAAATCTGTTCACGATTTAAACAGGTTAGGGTTCTGATTCTTGCGTCCTTGTTGCCTTGCAGTGAGTTCCAAAGTTTACTTGTGTCATTGACGTTTCCAGGTCGTTTAAGTTTTGATTTAACAAATTTAAAAACACTAATCGATAACACTTTAGCATTAGGAAATGATATTTGCTACTAATTGAAAGGCCACCATGAGATCAGGTGCCAGAGCAACAGTTCAACAGGTCCAATGTGCCCCGCCCTTGACCTCCAAGCTCTAATCGAATTTGTGACGAACAAGTCGTGTACCATTGCTTGATCCGTCACGCCTTCTACGGAACTGCAAGAGTGCTAATAATGTCACTTCGGCTAGCAACGAATATGCGACATAAAGCATTGACCTAGACGACTTCAATCAACAACGATATGCAAATAGCATATGACATACATATGCCTGCTATTTTTTTCACATATAATTGCTAACTATGACCATTTGTCGTGGGCTTACGCGTCAGCGTGTCCGGCTTCGCTTTATGTGTGCGATGACTGCTTATTGCTAATGGAAACCAATTTGCATTTTTCTGTGTAATTACATCATATTCCTGCAGATGCATGCTATTTTTGCTTCAACGATAAACAAAAATCTGGAGTTTGCTTGTCCCATTTCGCAGATGGGCTTCGATTGGTTTGTTTTTTTTTTTTCGTATCACGACTCGGATCCTACTTTTAAGTGTGATATGAGGACCTTCTTCATCTTCTGCACAACTGGCTTACAATGCTACAGGCCTTGACACTTTGTTTCTATTGCGCTCTTGACGGCCATATTCTCACTTTAACTTGAAAAAATATCCGCCATTCATTGCGATCGTTTCACGAGGGGCTAACAAAGTGTGATCATCGACTTTGACTATCAACTATCACCTTACAGGTCTGCAATACTAGTTAAAGCTAACCCACATCGCTCTGTACGATACTTTTAGCCTTAGTCCCTGTCCCCGAAAGAGAGTTATGTGTACGTGGCTCGATTGAGACGGTGACCAAGAAAAATTCTCATCATCGACAAACAACCCACATTTTTCACATTGTATCCTACTTTTGGAAATTCTTCAACAAAAAGCCAGCGAATCGTTCCATTGTATTGAAATATTATTTCCTTTTTTTTCGAAAACTGTTTACGATTTCTGTGTTTTGAAAAGGAGAAGCTTATCCCTGACAAACAGCTTTACGTTTCGATCGCACTCTTCGGATTGGTGCCGGAGTTTAGAACTTAAACTATAAAATGCCAAACTTTTAACTTTTTTTCTCAAAATAGAACTTTGAAGAGGCACGTGGGTACTTAGATTGGACACTTGGCATACATGGCATTAGGATTGAGTTCCTCAATGAACGGGGGTGCAAGCGGACTGCTACTTACTTGCCGCAAGTGGCGACCGAACAAGGTAACATAAAACAAGAATTCCAATTGAATTTACAACTGAAATACTTTTTTTTTTTCTTGATTTTATAGGCTGGGACCAAACCCAGACTATCGACTCTTTACTCAGGAAGGGTGGCTATCGTGCAGCCATCACCCCAGATACACGTAAATCAATCAAACTAACACGTTATCGTTCGCAAGAGATACAAATGAACTACAAGGAGTACCGCGAGGTGTTGGAAAGAAAGGCGCAGTACGGCAAAGTGCAATGCTAACAACCGATCGAGTTTTCCAACCAACCAACCAACCAACCACCCCCCACGAGAAAGGACAGCATTAATTTCATTTAGGAGAACATAACACGATTATGACGACAACGTGCAGAAGTTCTAATGCAATATTTACCGATTTCACTTAACTATAATATTGTTTACATTGTTGGTCATGTAACGCGCGGCAACTCGTGTTTTATTTTTTTTTTATTTCTCATTTTTATTTCGTCTATCTATTAATACGTATATCGGCCTAAGTAGCATCATACCGTTGCCAAATTTTCTCATTTTCGACTAACGCTGGTATATTTACATTTTAGTTTCGTTGTAACACGATTTCTAAGTTATTTAGAAGCGAAATCATCACAGGTTCGCGTTTCGCGGGCGAATTCTTCAATTAACAATTAATCCGTAAAAATAAAATGTAAAATTGTTTCGAGGTGTGTAAGGAAACGTATTTCTATATGTACGCGACTATAATGAATTCAAATGCAGAATCTTATTCAATTTAAAAATATAAATCAGTTATGATGCTAGTAGGAAGCTTTTACAGTGTGTTTTCGTTACTATTTGCTAAGGCTGTCTGTTCTAGTTCCTGCAGTTTCAGTTGCATTTCCACATACTGCTGGCTTTCCTTGAAGGTAATGTACATGGCGATGATGGCGTGAGCGGAAATGGCTATGCCAATGACGGGAACGAGTGGTTTGGTCATTTTTCGCCAAAGAGCGAGAACTTCCATTGGTTTCTCGGTAATTGATGGCAGGCGGAAGGTGAAGTGGCGAGTGGCAAACATGAAGGACGCTATCGGAGCTAGAAGCGTTGGATATATCACACCGAGTGTGGACTGAAATGCCGCTGATCTAAGCTGAATGCACACCGGACACTGGAATGGCTCCAGTATGATGTCCCTTTGAATGAAGAACTTGTGGTACACCACTGTGGTTATGGCAGGCAGTACTACAATTGGCAGATATGTCGACAATTTGCCATAGTTTCCTAGTTTGAGCTTTTTCCTGTAGTAGTTGTTCATGTAGATTCCTGTAGCAGCTCCACAGGCACCGAGGAGTTCGGGCGAATATTTCAACGACCACCTTTAGGTTAAGAGGGCAGAGTAAGGTAAAACTGATTGAAAGGAAGGAAAATGTAAATGACATACACTTCGGATGTTTTTTCCCAATTCTCTATTATCTTCCATTGATAAGTAAATGCTTCTTCTGATGTGAGGGCGACGGCATCCTCGGGAATTTCATTGAATTCAGATCTTGAAACAGCCATTGGATAACACCAGTGTAGGTTTTCAGTGAAGTTTTTTTTTTTTGCCGATGGCACTGTTGTCAGCTGTCACTTGTGGTATCGCGAATGATGGTTGCATTCAGTGAGGGTGCTGCGGAAAGTGCTGAAAATTTGTTTTTTTGTACTTCGTACTGTACACTGACGAACATAGATAGAGGCCGCCGGTTTTTCGAATAAACTAAATATCCTGATTCGAACATTCATCTATATCTTCCTCAATAGAGAGAGAAATTCTCTAATGTTTGTATGCACGCAATATACGGTATAGAGTAGAGCTGCAGATGGTTTGGTTCTAATGGCACTAGACGTCCTAGTGCGAGTGTATCTTTGAATTTTTGTGACTTCCGTTCCTTGAGATACGTGATATTTGGTGCCCTCACGGGGCACTGCATGGTAGGCACGCATGCCTGAGACTCGGTGCTCCCTTCAACGGTTTCTGTAGAAGCTGTTGAGACGAGGAAGAGGAGAAGAGAAGGAGACTTAAGCAGAATAAAGACATTGGTCACCGGGTCAAACTGGTTTACCGCAAAATCAGCAAAACATACATCTTCGGCGTGGGTTTGTACCGAAACCGATTACCCTGCTCTTAATATAGGTTTCTGGAGATAGTGGTATCACAATAGACTTTCCTCAGGTCTAAGTGTGTCCTTCCTGAGCCTGGGCAACCACTCAAACCAATCCACGAACCAATTTCGCATGCCTGTAAGTACTTTTTTAGTTTTAATATGTACATATGTGTACCTCTCCAAAAATCTCTCTCTGAAGCTTAAGATCCCGGACGGTCTGAAGGAAGTTTGTACAACTAGATGGACCGCTATCTCCGTTGATAGTACCTGAATGCAGGCGTGCTGAGATTAAAATAAAACTCATCTTTCCAGAGAATCTAGAATACGGTCCAACGCTTTGAGTAAGAGGGCAGATAATCAACTTTAGGTCTGATAAACTTCGCGGATTCTTGTCCGAACGTTGCTATTAAATGTACAACATGATGGTGGGCAGTATGCCCTTAAGCCCAGCCGATTTATACCGTGAAATGGTGCCCAACCTGTGTGTTTAGTGCTCATTGCATTTCATAAAAGAAATTCTGTCGAAATGTCATAAAAACGAAGGGCATAGATGTTTCCATTGGATTGACAGTGTAATCTCTACTAATCTTCGTGGGAATTTTTTTCTCACTTATAGCCTCTATAAATCGTCCTTCCAAGTCTCTAGATCTAATTTAATTTTTAGTTTTCAGGAAGAATATTTTCCATAGTTTTGAGTTGTTTGGTCCTAGGGTTTCTTATGGGCTTGCGTGACTCAACGTAGCGGCCGAGACTATAAACAATCACAGATATGAAACGATTATTCTTTCACGAGCTATTTATCAATATTCATTTTTATTGCGTAGGAATGAGTTGCATTGGTATCCCGTGGATTTAATGATTTATTTTTATTATTCAAAGGCGTATACATATGTACAACACATAGACGCTTTGAAGTTAAAATGGTAAACATCCTGCGAATTTATATTACGTTGTTTTAATTTCGGCTCCACGTGACGTGCATAGATGCGCAGTAAAAATAGAATATACATACATACTTGGAGAACACTCATATGTTACCTTCTAGCTCTCCAGGTACAATTGAAAATCAGGTGCTAACGCAATAAATTGTACATCCAACAAAAATACTTTCTTTTTTAAATAAAATAGAAAAAAAAATTGATTTATAGAGGACATTGATATATTCACTCGAAGATCATTAATTAAATTCGATTGAAACAAACGTGGTAAATAAATAAATGCAAAGTTCTTGTCAACAACATTAAAACCAAAATTATCGGTTGATACATAAATTAAATTTATATACAGAAAAATGTTGGTTTTTTTTATCTATTTCTTGCAAATACAATGGTGTACGAATTTTTGGGGAATTGAAAATAATTAAAATTACTCGCTAAGCCGGATTGGTATCGACAGAGACAGCGTATTTGACCGCAACCATAACCTGTTACCATTAATGCCAATTATCACAATAGATTGCATTTTGATAATTATTTGTTGGTTGGGAAGCTACTGCACTTAGTCATATGTGTTTGAAAGCGAATTAATAAATCCCAAATCCTGGAAGTTGTCCCTAAGATATATGAAACTCTGAAACATGATGAGGTATCAGAACCCTTCACTTTTGCATTACTTTTGTGGAAGAGTGGTTTCGATAGCATTAATTTCATTTATAAAACAGTTTCTAAGTCCAAGAATGTCATATTTTTACTTACTTTTACCCAAGAGGCTTCCGATGCATATACAGTCTCTGCCTTTGATGTGGCAGCCTTTTATTCTCTTTAATCCCAAACACGATATTTGTAGTTGTCTAGACCAAGACTCTTCGGATTAAGGCGTTTTCTATAATTTAATCCCTAAAAAGCAGGTTTGGGCTTTCTTGTGAGCTCTGGAAGATCTTCTTTGATGAAGCAAAAAACTACACCCATATCTTGGTGAATCTTAGAATACGGATGTAATATTCGACGAAGAATCTCTCTCTCGAAATACCTTTCAATACCTGGTCTGCTTTCCTGCAGAAATGACATGTATTACGTCTTTCGAGTTAGGAGGTTTGCACCCATTTGTTTCGCCAAATTTAAGTAGCAGCGGTAAGTCTTCGGCGAATATACACTAGAGTATCATTCAACGCAGTTAAATTCCGTATCCACCTCGAACATAGACATTTTGTATTAGCTAGTGGATGGATGTTTCTTTGTTTGTTGGCAAAAAGTAGTTGGTTGTGTTCGCATTTACTTCGAGCCCAACTTGTTCCGCCTTTTCTTTTATTACTGTAAAAGCCTCTACATCGACCAGAAATATGCCTCGATAGTTGACATTACATTCTTGATAACTTCATGCTCAATGTGCGAGAGACTCTGTTGGTAGACCATCGGACGGCCTTGTTAGTCTTCACCTTTTTGTGCCAAAATCTGGGAAGGAGATGGCTTCTTTATCCTCTCTATCTTAATCTTAATTCCCAGCTCTTCAGTGAAGAGGTTTTCTTTTTGGACAATTTCTTGGTTTTTAGTTGGATAGTCAAGTTCTGAATTTGACTAAAACAAGAAAGTGGTTAGAGTTGACTTTGTACCTCTAAAAGTCCGAGGTAGATTTCGTTGGCGCCAGTTTGGTGTGTGGATTCGTGGGCTTGGAAACCTAGTCCTAATTATCCGTGCATTACAAGCTTATCATTTAAGTCATCGCTTTTGACATCATAATTCGGACAGCTTCGTTCAGGATTATTTAAAACTCCTCGTATCAGCTGCCGAGTGTAAGTTTCGTACTCGACGGGAGACTCCAAAACCACTGAGTTGGTATAACACTCCGATTTTGGTCATACTCCACTTCGGTGATACTAGTGACTAACTTTTGTAAACACCTCGTCAAGCCGGGAAAGAATTATAAAATAAGATTCTACAATGGATTTCATGTTTATTGAAAGCTAACCTGCACTGTTTTAGTCGATGCCAACATACAATACAAAACCTCATTTCTTATCTTATTCTCAACTCGTCTGAGAAATCCCCGTACATTCGAATTATAACTCGGAAGCGTCTGCAAGAGTGAATGGACTCAACACAAATGGCATAAACCATGGGCATGGTACAGCTCTAAAGAAAGAAGTCCAACGACATCAAATCACACGGATGAGGCAGCGAATGGACTGACAATCACTTCCACATATCCTCCAGCCGAAGCAAGAACAGGGCGCAGTGGTTCAATGGTTAGTGCATTGGACTATGGAGCAAAGAGTTCGAGGCTCGAATCCAGCCAAAGCACCTTTTTTCTCGCCACCACCTCTTGCGAACGTCTGACAAACATCCGAAAGTATAACTGTCATGAAAAAGGTTCTCAAATAACATGGCATTAAGCAGTAGGTCCCTTCCTTTGGTGTAAAGAGTATAAGACGCACAACACGAATGTCTGTGAGTAGCTAAGCCCTATCGACCTGTTGCGCCAAATATTTGCATTTTTTTTTGTGTCCCAAAAAAGCAGTCAAAATTGTATGTCAACTCTACACAGTCTGGTATCTACATATCTCCATTGACACTAACTATGTTGCCAGTACTAATGAAATGTCTGACAAACACCCAAAGGTATAACTGCCACGAACATGTTTCTCCAACAATAATAGGCCTTTGAACACGCCATTAACCATTAAAAGAAGCAAGGGCTTGGGTATTCATATTTGTAATAACGAAATAACTTCCACTTTATGATTCTCCCCATTTCGTGTTCGAAGCCAAGATAGGTACCAAAACAAAAGAACTAAAATGATTGCACATTCCCTTAACCTCAAATACATTTTGTATTCTCCGCCAATAAACAGCAAGTCGTGACTTCAGCAAATTCTCCATCCCCGATCTAAAATCGGCTGTGACCGCGAATGGTTAACCAAACGTAATTAGTGTGTCAAAGGTCTTGGCTAAAACTACCAATGAACAAGAAAGGCAAGGAGCCAACTATTACCACCAGAGACAATGGCTGAATTCAGTCGCATTTCCAAAACAAAACGTACGTAAACTTTTACAACTAAGTGTAGACACTGAGCAAAATAAATTCCTTCTTTCAAATTCCACATCTAGTATGGACTTTGATAGCATTCTTGCTTGCAACAAATTATCTCAACGTAGGTACTATCCGACAGGTAGTGTACGAGTATGCACCTGTATCTACCTCGTATTCGTTTACACAAACATATTCACATGTTGCAATGTAGATTGCCTAAAGTGCAAAATAAATTTGTCAATTAATAATATCGCCCATAAAATGCCAATTAACCAGAAAATAAAAAGAAAACATACAAAGAGTACCTAGCTACAATCTTATTTAATTTCATAACATCCGATACGTGGGTGCCACCGATACATGACATTCCTATTGTTTCATCCACGGTGTTGGCGCTGATTGATAAAACGAGGATTTCTCGATCCATCTACACAACTTATTACACATCTGTATGTATGGGGAGTTTGCATTTATTGCAACTGTATTCGGTTCTCTTGAGGAGGAATTACCATCGACGATCGCGATCGCGATCGCCCCCACCAATGCGAGTTTTTTTTTTTTTTTTATTATTTCTTGCTTCCCAGGTGCTGCCGCTGCCGCCGCCGCTAGGCACTCTAAGCCAACCAGCCACCAGTCAGCCAACCAACCAGCCAATATGGTAATTTCTTGGAACCAACTATACAAGTTTGACGAATGTAAAATTGTTTCGTTAGTCTCGTATCAACAGTCGATAATAAGAAGTGAACGTGGTCTGACACTGCCAAATAAGATCTATCCGCGAGCAGACGAACCGAACTTTTATTTTCGCTTAAATATTAAATAAAAAAAAAAAAGACCTAATTCGTTAAATATACATAAAACAAGTAAAAAAAAATAAATAAATATGAAACTCCTCAGCAAGTGAGTAAATTGTTTCTTTGTTTACCTAAAAAATTTTGCAAAATTTCTGCTATTAAGTGTGTGGTGGTACGCGTCAAGAGCCAAAGAGTGCTAAACATTTTCAAGGCGTATACTGCTTGTAGTATTATTTAAAAAAAAAATATCTATAGATACATATGTATCTCATTCAGATATCACTCACTCACGATCGGTGGTGATCGAGATATCGTGGCACAAAGGAAATTAGGACAATGCCAATTAATGTCTCGGTTTTTAACACTTTTACTCTTTGAAAACTTAATGTCAAAGTTAATAGGGGGCCTAGTAGTGTAGCTGACTGTGTTGAACGATTTTTCAAGGTCGTTCGCAGGTTAGCAGCATTCTCTCTCTGGGTATCGAGATCGATACCAGATATGCAAATTAGTTCTGCATGGAAATGGTAGATGGTAGATGGCCAAAATGACATAAATTTTATTCAACAAATAATATTATGCAACATTCAATTCCTAAAACCGGTCAGTTATCATATATATATTTTAATTTTAATTTTTTTTTTATTTTTTTTGGTGAGATAATCATGCAGAAATACTTGTTTCTGCAGATATTCGGTTAATGGTTTATCTGTGGCGAAAAAAAAAATAAAAAAATTATTAATTACAACCACAGAGTATAAATGTCGGCGGCCTGGCGGCTTGGCGGCTTGGCGGCTTGACGGCGGCGGTGACGATGACCTTTTTCGCTACCATTACAGTAGCAGCAACACAGTGAACACAGTGTGTGGATGCAACATGAACGTTTTTCTTTTTTGTTTTTTGTTTCTTCTATGCCAACAGCATACAATTAAGTGACCATTAGCTTACCGTTATTTAGAAAATAGCACATACACCTAGGTATGGGGCTTGGCATGAATAGTACTCCATTGGAACCAGTCACGTCTGGAAATCGTGACAACTAATGTCATAGGTGCATTTGAAATTTCCTTTAGCCGGTAATCGGTGTAATCGCTACGGTAGTTGGTAATATCTATGTCTCTTTGACATTTATTTCTCTGGCTTGTCTTTTTATTACTGGTTTTCCTTTGTGTAATGATGCTGCTGTGTAACAGGATCAATTACTCTCTCTCTTTCTCTCTCTACGAGTTTGTATAGATATATTTCTCGATCTCTGTATGGGAGTCGATCAATCTCCGTCATCATCTAATGCACAGCAGAGATATTTTTACTACCGGCTTCGGGGGGATTTTTCAAAGTGAAAGTTCTTCTTGAAGGACGTCTTAACAACCTCACACTACTTTGTTATTCAGCCAGAAACAAGAAGCAAAGAGGGCAACCACAGAAAAACGCAAAAATATACGCCACTAAGTCGGGCTTATAGGTGAGATAAACCTGTTTTCGTGTTTTAATGAACTATTATGCGCGAATGAATATTGGTGAATAAAGGCACGTTTTTTTCTGCTTTTTTCTGTTTTTTTCTGTTTTTTTTTTGGGTTGGCGCATGCATTTTGACTTATAAATCAACCAAAACACACACTTGTACATACAAGACGTCTTTTTTTTTGTCTACATTTGGACCCCTACTAGCGAGCGTATCTCTTTTTTACTTTTTCATTAGTAAGCAGTTCAAGTGACCTTTCCACAAGCCAGCCAGCCAGCCAATCTATGTATATCCCTGTGGCATTCCATCTTCGCGCGTTTGTAACAATTGAAATGATCGTCAGGCAACAAGACCGTAAAAGTTCCTTATGTAATAGATGGTTTTTTTTTGTGTATTTTTTGGTCATGTCTTCGATTTTCAATTCAAACCAGAGTACCAATTGGACACATAAGTGTAGTCTATTATGGTAATCGTAACGTGCCCAGAGTCTTTAAGTTTTCAAGTTTTCCTTCTTCTATTAATAAGCTCTGACACAATAGACGCTCGTAGTCTAGTTGAACAATAAGCCATGAATCTGTTTTATCCGGGCGACAATCAATCAACCTGTGTATGCATGGCTAATTGAACCTCACCCACCTTAAACATGACAAAAAAAATAATCAAAAGAAGAAAAGAATTCAAAAAGATTAAACCTGCCGAAGTAAATTGGCGTTTTTTTTCCTCGGTACCGGTTATTAGATTACATAATCAGATCTAATAGCGAAACCATTTGTTAAGGCGAAAATTAAAAGTCTTTTGGGGGTTTACGACATGTTTGTGTGGTTTTTATTTGTAGGGTCTTCCTCTTTTTGGTCATTGTGACAATTACTTGCACGGCAGTCTTCGCGGAAGAGGAGGGTGCGAAGAGGAATTCCATTTTAAGGCGACCAGCAGCACGGGGCGGACCAAAGACTACGACAACGACTCCAGCGCCTAGTGAGCCCGAGGAGGAGATTGCCGACGAGGAATACAACAATCCTGATTATGAAAACGAAGGAGAGCAGGAAAATGCAGATGGCACTTCAAGTACAACGACAACATCAACGGAAGCGCCCAAAAAGATTGGACCCATCATCAGGCCCTTCCGTACAAATGATGATTTCTTGAACTCGCTCAAGCGTCGGCAACAAAATGCCAAGAAAGCGTTGAAAGGTTTGTTCAAATCAACACTATTCCTCCTCCAATTGCCCATTGAAGACTTTCTTTTTTCGTTTATTCAGAAAAACCAACTCCAAAAGTGACAAGAGCTGAGGAACCCCAAGGCGAGGATGATGAAGAAAGTGAACCAGCACCAGCTCCGGTTGCTCAATCAAAATTCAAGAGCAATTCAGCTTGTATGCCAAACGTACACCCTATGCACCCTAACACATGAATTAAACTATTTCTCATTTGTAGTGACCCGGAGAAAGCCAATCAAACCCACCAGATCGGAACCAGCTGCTGCTGAAGAGGAACCCGAGCAAGCTGAGGAAGCAGCACCCGCACCATCTCCAATTGGCAGACGTCCAGGACGCTTGGGTTTGAAACCACGAAATTAATTAGTTCTAGTACTTTAAGCCCTAAAGATCTTTATTTCTTTTGTTAATAATATATTTTTTTATGTACATAAAAAAAAAGAAAACAAAATTCTGGAAAGTTTCATTTTCTGTTCTGCATTTACGTAGGCAAGGCGGGATTGGTATTCCGAATATTTCCTGATGTTAGCCTTTGCGCAATGTCATCAGCCTTGGGTTGTAATTTATTTATACAGAAAGAGAAACTGGAATTAATGGATTAATATTCAATTTGGAGTTTTTTAAATGTCAGAATTGAATTATGCAAATGTACAACGCAATCTGAGAGACACGTTCGCCTGCATTTCAATATTGATAGGACTCGTCTTAGCTGATTAAAGTAAGTCGGGGTTTGAAAATAGTCTCCATAATGTGGAACATTAGAATGTCTCTAACAAAACCAGGTGACCAGGTGTCATGGTATGACGACTACCATGTCGTTGAATGAGACTTACTGGATGTAGTTTGTTGGCACGTTTGTTACTAAAGAGCCTGTGAGTGCTATCGTAAACTTGTTGGTGACATTGAAAACATTGTCCATTGTAAGTGGTTTTCACCTTTGTATCGAAAATAAATATATAATTCAAATCGAATGAGATATGTGCAGATGACAATGTCAAAGAGCAGAAAAATAGAGCAGGCTTATAGTCTTAACACTGAGAGATGTGCAACAGATAAACACCGGCTTTGATACAACTACTCCTAACCCCTGATAGAACAGTATCTTTAGAATTAGTGTAAACTGTTCTAGATGGTTCTGATGATAGTTAGGAAAAGGAGGACTACCAAGACATCAAGTTTTGTTCCCCAAGACAGTGCAGGAACTCGTAAAATACTGTGAGCAGCTTGCCTGTGATAAGTAAAGTAAAGGGTCGTTCACACGCCCAGTCAGCAAACATTCCACTCTATTGTTATGACTCACATATCCCACAACTGATCAATCCACTGCTCAATGGTTGGGTTATAAATTCCTGGTTGAGTGAGGTGTTCACAAGAAGATCTGTCAGTAGAGGCACTCCGCAAGGTGGTGTTCTATCCCTCCGTCTTTAGAATTTGGTGGTGAATGAACGATTGATAACTCTGCAGGGCGAGGGATGCACAGCGATCGCTGTCTCGGGAGGGCACCTAATTACTCTGAATGTGCTTTTGCAAAATGCGTTAAATAAACACAATAACCATTAATAAATAAATAAAATGCGGTGTAATTCGGGTGTTAACCACCACAGAAACGAACTATTACCTACAGTCGCACCTCCTTCTTTCAATGGTGTCACATTAGTCTTCTCTGATAAGGCAAAATATTTGCGTCTCATCCTAGATAAGAAGCTTAGCTGGAAGCCTAACATTCCGGAAAGGGTCTACAACTTCAAATAATACCCTGACATTACATTCATTGTCTGGTGGACAGCTTTAGAAAAACTAATAATCGCGATTAAGGAAGGTCAAACGCAAAGCCGGTCTGTAAATAGGCGTGGCTTTGTGTACAAGTCCAACCGCGGGCTTGAACATGTTGCTGTACCTATACCCTAAGACAGTAAGCAAATTCTATTGGTCAGGCGAAGAATTTGGTCACGCCTCTATTCTGAGCATTGAACTCAAAATCCCTTCTGAAAACACGGACTACATCACCCGATATCCAAATTTTAGTGCAAATATCGCCGTCACCATCTCCTCCAGATCACTCTAGAAGAAGGAAAAGAATTCACCTCAATACTGATGGCTCAGAAACCAAGGACGGTATTGGTGGTAGTGTTTTCTTTGACGGTCTTAATCATAGGCTTTCCTTTCGTCTTCCAATTCACTGTAGCGTATTCCTGGCGAAAATCATGGCGACTCCTTATCTTGACTTGAGAAAAACGTGATGCCTTCTAAGGACATCCGCATCTTCTCTAATAGTCAAGTTGCTATTAAATCCATGGAATCGTTCTATGTACATATATCAATTCAACAGTAGCTCCAAACTGCCGTCCGTCTCTTATGGAGAGGAGGTGGCGTTGAATGTTGATATTTCAGCGAATTGTAAGGCCGATGAACTCGTCAGATTAAGAACAACCAATACCAGTGGCTACACGCAAATCAGAACACAACTCTTTGGTGGACAGATAGATCGACAAAACGAAATTGGCCAACGCTAGATTTGAAATGCTTTAAGCATTTGATCTTTCTCAACAGCCTACATATCGGGAGAGTCTTATAGGCAACCATGCCACAAGGCTAGCCATCTTGGCAAATGGTTTAGCTCCATGAATGAAGAAGAAGAGGAACCAATTCCCCACCTTCTTTGTTTTTGACCAGATCTCTCCCGCATTAAAGTAGTTTCACCTACGAGTATTATTCTTTAAGGACTTAAGGGACTTGGAAAAACATAGACATTAACAGTTTCACGGTTTATTAGAAGTTCGAACTGTAGGTAGAGAGAAACTTTTACATTTGTTCCACGTGATACCAGAATGGCCTAAGGGTGCTGGTGTTATATAATGGCACCCACTTCAACCAAACCAAACCCACATATCCCGCAACACAGATAGGTATGTAGGCTTACAAATAATGATATAAATAATTCATTTTATGCTAGCAGAGCGGCGAACTACTGCGAAAGTATCAACTTCTAAACAAATTCGAGGGAGAACTTTACATTCAACCATTTTCTTTAACATTGCTATAACAGGTCCTGTGTAATACCATTTTGTTGAATTGTTTTCACTTTCCCTTTAGCTTACTAAATCATTTAAATACTTCCACTCCCCGCATAGGACATCAATAACGTTTGTACGCCATCTTGTTAGGAGTATTCCAACGCGTTTGGAATCTAAATAGACAGGGAAGCGCATAAAAATGTTCGTAACCCATAGCTTTGTTTCTTTTGTGGGACTGGAACCTACAATACAATGTTTGATAACTGCATCAAATATGGGGAATGCCACGCCAACTTTATTAGAACAAGACTGGAGCATTAAGGTGAAAGTATGTGCGACCCAGTTGTGCATTTTATTTTCCCAATTCTTTATCAGCATTAAACTGGCGTCGTGTAGAGGCTTCAAAGCGATAGTGGTCCATGTCCTTAGTCCACAGAATGAGAGTGTTTTATCAACCGATATTTGTCCTATTTTGTGACAAATTCCGTTTGGGAAAAATGGGAAAGAGCTAATAACCAGAGCTATTTTCTAGGGGATCAGCTGTAGTGCCACTTATTCGGTAGTTGTTTACAATTTAACCTTGCCCTTGAAATAACCTCAGTAAAAAACTGCCCCAGGCGATCTCGCAAACTGTTTCACGTCGCCCAAGAAAGGCATAGGCTACCATTTAATTGTTTGATCTCTATTCGACTGAGGTGTGTTCGATCACAAGAACCTCACAGAAATTCTCCTTTTAGTTCTGTAACTTCAGCAACTGTCAAATTGGCACCACAGAGCTACTATAAGTCCAATCACTGCTTACTAGTATGTTCCGGAGACACGTACTACCAATATTTGCCAAATTTTTTATTCAAAAACCTACCAAATCAAGTTGGAACAAGGTACATAAATTGTGATGAGCAGAAATCAACAAAACACAAATGATCTGGCCTGTCCAAGTGCAGGGGATATGGAGTGATATACATACTCGTATGCATAGTTTTCTTTTTCGATGAAAAAGAAGTTTCGACTTGATGAACTTGACCAATTAAATTAGTATTTACATACATAATCTGAGAAACGAATAAATGACACTAAAAGCGGAAAGCTTAATGCCGTAGGGACTGGTTGGAATGACGTTGGAATTTCTTCTCAGCACCGTTTCCAAAAGTGCATGCACCCGCTGTCAGCTGATCACAAACGAACCTTATAAGTTTCGTGTGTTCTTAAACGAGTGAGACGAACAAATTTAGTGACTGCATTCAGACAAGTCTGTCTGCGTGTAAATAAAAATGGTACACAAAATTTAAGGTGGCTGGACCGACTATACCTATGTATTTATAGAATAGAATGGAATATAGCCAGCAGCTATCAAGACCCGATTCCTCCGTACCTAACTGAACGATTCCCGACACAAAATTCATTTTATCAAATTCTGAACAAGTACTGCACTGTTCTCTCTTTCTTTTCTTTTTATTAAAATTTCAACTCAATAACTAATCAACGACAAATAAGAATGTACGTCGTCGACAAATGAGATAAGATACCCACTAAAACACTGAGTGAATGTTTTGCCCAGTTCGGAGGTTTTTCAATTGTTTTAGTTTTAGTTTGGCTTTTCCAGTGCGAAGACCATACTGTGTTCATTTCGTTGTGAATCGTAAAGTCGGACAGTGTTTATTCCTAAATCAAATCACTTTATAAGGTCAGAGCATAAAAAAAACATTAAAAAAAAACACCAAACTGCTTTTGCATAAAACTTCGTCCATTAGTATCACAACAAGATATTCAAAAGTGTGACCAAGAAATAAAAGAAACAAAAAAACTTGTTACGACGCATAGTTAAGACATTTCATTTGGTAAGTTCTTAAAAAATTGATATTTTACAAGTTTTTATGAACGAAATTGATAAAGACTACACACGTTCTCCATTAATTGGCGAAAAAAAAAAAAATTAAGAATTGTAACATGGTACGAGTACATGACCCAAATTGTGTGTATGGTTATACGCTTATACGCCTGGCTGAGCATTGATGATTATAAAATACAAGTTGACGAACTTGTTTCCATTTACTGATAGACAATCTGTCTTGGAGCATTCAAAATTCCCAACCTTGACTGATAAGTGGTACGTAAATCAATTCATTGGGGGCCTACCATGCCAAGCAGTGATCAGCATAGATACTGTGTTTATTTCGGTAGCAGTTTGCGGAAATTCGTTGGTAATTATCTTTTCTTTGTTCATACATACGTACGTGAAGTTTTATGTAAAAAAGTATAAGCAAGTCAATTTACGTCAAGTGGGCGTGGCAAACTATGGCTTTTGAAAACAGTTTACTGTACAGATATGGATGGTGTTATAATAATTCCGATAAGAGAAGGTAGTAACAATGGTTAGATGAAGCACAAAGTACACGAAATGAACATAATCCTGCAGGGATAGTGTTTGCTATTTTTTGGAATATCTCATCAGATTTCCTGTACTTCAAGTGCTTAGTCATACCAAAAATGCTGTAAATGCAATAAAGATTGTTGTGACTTGTTTATACAAGTACACTTATGCATAGTATGCATAAAGTTTATTAACCGTTCGATAGAAGATTTCAGATTACACTTCTCTATCTTTGAAATTACGCAACAGTGTTATCATTTCGCATTATATGTAGCTTATCTGCTAAGTAGCCAATTACTTATCTTAAAATATCATAACTAGGGTCACGTGTTGGCTCTTGTTAGACTTCACATTTAAGCTCCAACCTTTTGTGATTTTGGATAATATATGCACGTTAATGAGAGTTATTTTGATTACAAGTGGATTTGTACTACTCAGGCTGTTGATGGATGGAAATAGAGTTCCTATGAAACGTTTGTTATTATTTTAATACTAACGGACTTCATACCGTCCAATAGTTGGTGAAAACAGAATAAAATCAATTATTAATTGCTTTGAATTCTATTCGTTTTATTGAAATCTAAAAAAAAGAATATAACAATGATTGGGCAAGTTTTACATTCGTCGGAAAAAAAAGGTTCGAAATAATTTTGCCAATTCTGTCTGTCTGTCTGAACAGCTGTAACGATTTTGTTTAAATTTCATATTTGAGTTAGACGCGTTAAAATCTATCTCAGGGGTTACGTGGAAACGACTTGTTAGCTATTGTGCGGTGTCAAGCCAGGCACATCCAATGAATTCAAAAACTCATTTGGATAGCATTGATATCTCATATTACTGGTAGTGTTTGCCGGAAATCGTTTGAGAGTAAAATCAATGCAGCCCCAAAACGCCAAAATGTCAGAGCTTCTAACACACGTTTATGCGACATTGTGCATTCGTCCCAGATAATGATTTTGCTTGCTACCAAAACTTTGGCCATTGCTGATTGTTTCGCTATGTTACATGTTGGTTCTTTAACCGCTTGAAGGTTTAATGGCAATTTCAATGCCGAATGCGCTGTTCGGCAACCTTATAGCAGCATATTGAAATTGAACAAAAAACTTAACCAACAAACGTTTAAGGTATGATTTAGACTTTGGCGTCCTCAGTTTGCCGCTATCTGGCATTCGAAAGTCAATGCGGGGTACCACGGTCAAAGATGGAAAAAGGTCCTCGATCCAACTCATAAGCAATGTAGGGGACCACAGTGATAGATGGCCAAATTCTCTCGATCGAACTCATAAGCAATGTGGGGGACCACAGTGATAGATGGCCAAAGTTTCTCGATCCAATTCATAAGCAATGTGGGGGACCACAGTGAAAGATGGTCAAAGTCGATTGGTCCACTTCGAATGCAATATCTTCTCATATCTCATATTGGCCTCTATCGCATGATGAATATAGGTTGAATATAAGAGAGCTTCTCAAATGACAAATTGCCCTTCAGCACAACATCAAATAGTAAGACCCTTCGATTCGCGTAAGGAATAGGTCTGGTCGCGTACTTTCTGCACCAAAATTTGTAGATTATGAAATTTCAAGGAGTGGGGGTAAAATTTTCTCAGAGAGAGGTCAAATCACAAAAAAGTAAACGAACGCGAAGGCTACAAAATTCGCCCACTTTTTAGACGTCAAAAGCAAATGTTAGCAAATGCACAAACAACAAATATTTACGTACAGGCATCTGACAGATTTGACAGCATTCGTAAATCAGTGCACTAAAATTCGTGGCATGGGTAGATTTTTTACTCTCTCGTGAGTGTTCTCTTCTACGAGAAACTACGAAACTTTTGCGTACTCGAACAGTATTCGGTAACTTTTCATTGATTTTCGTGAAAATTCGTTGTTTTAGGAGAGTACGCGAACAGACCTAATATGTCGCTCACAATGCGTATGTTTTCTGAGAAGCTAAGCCCTGGATCCCATAGATCTGTTGCAAGGATTTACCAATGCGAATCTTTAGCTTCAGGCTTACATTTGAACATACATGTGCATATACGTAGCTAAGAGCTAAAAAGATGTTAGGGTGCTCAGACAGAAATGCATAATGCAAGCAAAACTATGCCCTAAATCGTACCGCCCTATCAGCTCAAGTTCGATCCTCCTCAAAACAATTGAGACAATAGTCGGTCGACAAAATCAGCTGGTCAAAGGGTGATCTGCGTTAAGCAATATACAGAAAACCTTAACAAAAACGGGATTAAGATAAGATTAACAAAGTCCGACGTATGCCAAGGTCTTTCAGCTTATGAAGCGATGCTTATCTAAGGTGAACTTGGCTGATTCCCTGGCGAGATATGGCACTTGTCATTGTCACCCACTCGTTGGTCCTTCCTAAGTCCTCACTTGGGACCTCCAATGGCCCAATTTCAAGGTAACACACAAGTTCACCAACCTCAATCGATAGATGTAGCAAGTGATCGTATGAGATTGACTAATTGACTGATTTACTAGATGATACATGTCCTTGCTGATGATTCGTACACCGGTGACTGTGGCGAAGATCATCATTCCGATATTGACACATTTTTCAGGTCGCTGGTTAAGTATCAAGGGATCAAGTCGATTGAATATTTGTAAATAGGCAAGACGCCAAAACGGACGGCACTGCAAAAATTCACGTCTGTTCAATATGAGTCCACCAGTTTTTCTGAGCAAAGACCTTCCCGATATAGAGGTAAGTTTTCTTCCCAGAACCAAGTTTAATATATTTCTAGACTTCACTTTACTTTTCAGAACTTACTGAGTCTGAATCCTCGAGTTAAAAGCAAATGCTCCCTCGTCTCGACCAGTAATACAAAGGAAATCAAAAAGCACTGGAAGAGAAATTCAGATCACACTTGCACTGTAAGTTGGTAATCAATCGTTTTGTCAATCACTTCCTGAACTGTTTTGTACTGAACTTAGGCAGGCGTTAAACTTAATAACAACTTCGATGATATCAAGCATACCACACTATCGGAACGTGGCGCACTTAAAGAAGCCGCTCGATGCCTAAAATGTGCAGATGCTCCTTGTCAGAAGTCTTGCCCCACGCAATTGGACATCAAGAGTTTCATTACTAGCATAACCAACAAGGTAAGCGCTGCAGTTTACATATTACATGAATATTATTATCTGCCTTCCACAGAACTATTATGGAGCCGCCAAGGCAATCTTCTCTGATAATCCGCTTGGGCTAACGTGCGGCATGGTTTGCCCTACTAGTGACCTTTGTGTCGGTGGCTGCAATCTCCAGGCAACTGAAGAAGGACCCATCAATATCGGTGGCCTACAACACTACGCTACAGATGTTTTCAAGCAAATGGGAGTCAAACAAATTGTACCTCCAGGCCAGAAACCATTGCCAAATCCGGACAAAAAAATCGCTCTATTAGGAGGCGGTCCAGCTTCGTTGTCCTGTGCTACATTCTTAGGACGACTGGGATACAAACAGATAACTATCTACGAAAAGCGTACTTACCTTGGAGGTTTAAGGTTGCTACAAGTTTATAGTAAACTTAACGGTTTTTATATCTAGTTCTTTGAATTATAGCTCGGCTGAGATCCCACAATATCGGCTTCCGATAGAAGTGGTGAATTTCGAAATTCAACTAGTCAAGGATTTAGGCGTAAAGTTCGAAACCGGACGATCATTGTCTTCCAAAGATATCACAGTTGATGTACGTACTTACATATATATATATATGACGATGAAATATATTCTTTTGACTTTCAGGGTCTTCTGAAATCTGGGGTTGATGCTGTCTTCTTAGGCATAGGCTTGCCAGAACCTAAACTTGATCCTATTTTCAAAGATCTTGATGAATCCAAAGGATTCTATACGTCGAAGAATTTCTTGCCACTTGTGGCTAGCGGCAGTAAGCCAGGATTGTGTGCTTGCAAGGCCAATCAGTTACCTCAACTTAGTGGTAATGTGATTGTCTTAGGCGCCGGCGATACCGCATTTGATTGTGCAACATCGGCATTGCGCTGTGGTGCCAAGCGTGTTTTCGTTGTTTTTCGCAAAGGAACCTCTGGCATTCGTGCCGTACCGGAGGAAGTTGACCTGGCCAGAGAGGAAAAATGCGAGTTTATGCCCTATCTATCGCCCACTAAGGTCATTGTTAAGGACAATAGGGTAGGTGGCATAAAATATAATAATAAATCGTTTCAGCATTTCCGTATTCTCAGATAACTGGAATGGAGTTCTGTCGCACTGAACAAGACGAAAACGACAAATGGATTGAAGACAAAGAGCAGACTACCAGGTTGAAGGCCAACTTTGTTATATCTGCCTTTGGATCTGGTCTCTACGAGTCAGACGGTACGATAAGTTGTATTTTATTTCATATGCATTGGTTTATTGTTCCGTACAACTTCCAGTAATCGACGCATTGAGTCCTCTTAAATTGGATAAATGGAAGCTGCCACTTATTGACTCCACCACAATGCAGAGCTCTCTTGAAAACGTCTTCTGTGGTGGAGATCTGGCGGGCGTCGCCAACACTACCGTGGAATCGGTGAATGACGGCAAAACCGCAGCTTGGCACATTCACTGTTATTTACAGGTATTTAACCCTACCTAACCTCATAGCATCCTTTACCTCAATGCAGCATTTATTTAGGGCCTCCCGCTTACTACTGCTCCAGAATTACCACTCTTCCACACCGACATCGACTTGGTGGACATTTCGGTCGAGATGTGCGGTTTGAAATTCGAAAATCCATTCGGTTTAGCTTCAGCTCCACCAACCACAAGCGCTCCTATGATCCGACGTGCATTCGAACAAGGTTGGGGTTTTGTTGTGACGAAGACATTCGGTTTGGACAAAGATTTGGTGACTAACGTGTCACCCAGAATAGTTCGAGGTGCAACCTCTGGCTATAACTATGGTCCACAGCAGGGATCGTTTTTGAATATCGAATTGATTTCGGAAAAATGCGCACAGTATTGGTTCAAATCGATAAAAGAGCTGAAGAAGGATTTCCCAGAAAAGATCGTGATTGCCAGCATTATGTGCTCCTTTAATGAGGAGGATTGGACGAGCTTAGCTAAAGAAGCCGAAGCTTGTGGATCCGATGCTCTCGAATTGAATCTATCATGTCCCCATGGTATGGGTGAAGTTGGTATGGGTTTGGCCTGTGGCCAGGATCCAGTTCTCGTGGAACAGATTTCCAAATGGGTTAGGAAAGCTGTGAAAATTCCGTTCTTTGTTAAACTCACTCCCAACATCACGGACATATTGTCAATTGCAAAGGCAGCTCAGAGGGGAAGCGCTGATGGTGTTTCCGCCATCAATACTGTACAGGGACTTATGAGTCTTAGGGCCGATGGTACCCCGTGGCCAGCTGTGGGTGCTGATAAGAAAACAACCTACGGCGGTGTTTCTGGAAATGCAACACGTCCAATGGCATTAAGGGCGATATCTTCAATTGCCAAGGAACTGCCTGGCTTTGCTATTCTAGGAATTGGAGGTATTGACTCCGCCGAAGTCGCCTTACAGTTCCTGCACTGTGGTGCCAGTGTCCTACAAGTGTGTTCATCTGTCCAAAATCAAGACTTCACTCTAATTGATGACTACTGTACTGGACTGAAGGCTTTACTATACCTTAAGTCTAATCCTCCACCGAAAAATGCTCAGTTCTGGGATGGCCAATCGCCCCCAACTGCGAACCATCAAAAGGGAAAGCCTGTGTTACACTTGACTGGTGCGGATAACAAGGTAAGTCGTTTGTATTATAAAACTTTTCTACAACACATCAGTTTCTTCAAAGCAGACTCTCGGCTTCCTGGGGCCTTACAAAAAGGAGCGTCAGAATTATATGCATAAGCTTTACCAAGACCGTGGCCCGATTTGGAAGCTAGCTGACAATGAAACCGACATCGATGTGCAGCAAGATAATAAACCAGCACCCAAGATTCGAGATATTATCGGGCGTTCTTTGCATTATATCGACTCGCATACGAGTTTAAATAAGGATAAGCAAGTCGTCGCCTTGATTAATGATGTAAGTACATATATATATCATAAATATGGAAAAGATATCTAGACTCCAACATACAATGTATGTCGGTTTTAGGATCTGTGCATCAACTGTGGCAAGTGTTACATGACTTGTGCTGATTCGGGGTACCAAGCCATTATCTTTGATCCAGAAACTCACATACCTCATGTGAACGATGATTGCACCGGTTGCACTCTTTGCGTGTCCGTCTGTCCTATAATTGACTGTATAAGGTAAGATTTCTATTTTTTTTTGTATTTTTTAACATTGATGTGCATTTTTATATTTAACAGCATGGTGGACAAAACGATTCCTCATGTGATCAAGCGAGGAGTTAGTAAAGCAAAGAAGTAGATGAAGAACCATTTCCTTATGCTTTCAAAAAACAATGTGCAGTTTAATAAGAGTTTTTAATAAATTCAAAAACATGGGCTTTCTGTATAGAACACTATACACTCTGCCATAACAGCAGATATCTATTGTTTAAACTGCTTGCATAGATAAATGTACATAATTCTATTTCACCATTGCAGGGAACTCAATTAGTCTTCCAAACGATCTCGGTATCTCAGTCTCCGTTCCGCAATAATTTCAAATCGGGAACAAATCCAAATGTTCTAAGCAGAAGCTTTAAGTTTAGGCAGTTTCTAGTAGCTGTTCCGTGGAATACTTGGCCTTACGGAGTATGGACTAATGGACTTTTAGTTTCTACTTAGGTGAAGGTACAGTTCTAGGTGTTCCAGTCTTTCTGCTTCCAATAGTACACTAAAAAATGGTTGGAAGTTCCTTCCACTCATATTAGTATGTCCTACTTAAACTAGATCTTCTTTTTTTACACTTTTGTCCTCCTTCAAGCGTCCTAGAGGATTGGCAATAGGCTTACCACCGACAATAATATCTTCCGGAAGTAGAAGTTGTCCCTAACCTCTTAATGGTCAGCTCTCAGTTCCCAGTCCACTTGGAGCTGGTTGACTCGTTAGAGACAGATGAACAGGCGATACATCTGTCGCAAAAGTCTAAAAATAGGTTTTCTAGATTTCTGTGAACTGTTCCGAGCCTTTCCCTATCCGAAACATTAAGCAGAGCTCCTTCTATCCTGTCCTTTGAATTGGATTTTAAAAAGTTAGGAATGTCCGATTCAATTACCATCTTCCTTTTTGGATTACTATTGTTAGAATTTTTAGAAGATCAGAAGAGAAGAATGTCCACGTGCACTCCCTGTATGCAGGTAAGGGGAATCAAAATAAAACTCAAAGGCCCCAGGTACTCAGACAGTGCGTTAGCGAATGAGTTCCCTCCCAGTCATACAGGTGTCGGTGCGTCGTACCTTACCTTGGGCGATCACCTTTCGGTTTCTAAAGCCCCTGACCGCCCTGACTACTAGTTGGGAAAGCATATGGATTTAGTTTTCTCTCTTGGTAGGACTATAAGTTCACGGGAAGTAGAGTAAGCCTTTCCACCACGACATGGTAGGATCAGGTGTGTTGTAAACATTTAATTAATTTCAGTTCGTGGTTTATTTCTTTGGAAAAAATCACACCAGGAGTGAGACATCGAAATATCGGTCCACGTACGCCCAGGGCAAGATAACCACATGATCGTTGTCTAGTTCAGTCTAGTTCAACTCGTTCTGTTGGACCTTACTCGCACAAAAATTGCACAACTTTTGTCAACATTGCATAGCTTGTAGCTCGAAACATTTCTTCCAGAATATACGAAAGTACAACAGTTCCTTCCAAATGACATCAATTGGAGTGATGAATGTGCCTAAGGCTGTTGTCATGACATCCTTTCCCCCGCTTCTGCAAATTAATCTTGCCTCTCCTATGGAGTTGTTCATACCACGTATGGCTGACTCTTTTTGAAGCAGTTTAGTAGTGTATAGAATAAACAGTAGAGTCCCAAGTTTAGACCCCTGCGGAACACCGTACTGCACTACGTTTTCATTACTGTAATAGTTTTTATTTTTACACGAAAGGTCCTGTCTCTCAGATAGTCTACTCCCCATTTTGCCTACTTTCCTCTAATTCCATTATTATCCAGAGCATTGATTAGCTTGCTGTGGCCAAGGCATCGAAGGCTTTGCTAAAATCTAAAAATAGAACTATTACATGATGGCGTTTGGTCAGACTTAAGTTAATCAAATCTGCAAAGTCACCAAGAAGTCGGTTTGATTCAATGAATTTACATGTACCATCAGCCACAATGTGTTTCATAATTTTCTCTTCTCCCGACAGTGTTGCAATTCGTCGATAGATTCACGTTACAGCCTTCGAACTTCCCTTATTCTTACTTACTTACTGAAGAGTCTCTGCCTGAGCCACGGCACCCTTTCACTCACTTTGATCCCGGGCACGCTGCTTCCAGTTCTCCATACCAACCACCCTGGCATCCGCATCTTCCTTGTCGTCTTTGCTCGAGCATTATTGTCCGTGGTCAAGCCAGTGTAATCAACGTGGTTTGGGTTTTTGGACTAAATCCACATTATCGAACAGCTCATGAAGTTCGCGGTTATATGTATCTTCTCCTCCATTCGCTCTATTCGCATACTGAACGGAAAATTCGACGAAAAATTTTTCTCTCGAAAGTTCCCAAAATGTACTCGCTTTCTTGCTTATCTTCCAGCAATCGGCTCCATATAACAGAACTGGCAGGATCAATGTCAGATCAATAGAGTATGCATTTTGCCTTCCAAGTTAGAAGTGAATGATTCAAACTGATTAATACATGGCAGGAGTGCCCCTCCTAAACCAGCAAGTTTTCGCTATGAATATTAAGATTGTTTTATGTGGAGTGTTAGCTAGTTTGCTCGGTTTGTCGAATGATACCTTCCCAAAGATTTTATGTCTGGTTCTGGTAAGACTTGGGCATTCACAGAGGAAGTACGTTGTGTTCCTCCACCTCAGCATAGGTCTGCGTTGCAGATCACCAGCTGACGCTAGCGCGAAATGGTTCCTCACAAGATCCAGAATGACATTGTCAATTCTGGACACACCAGAAGCATCCAATAGTCTCTTATTAGAGACGTAATGCCGAAAGTCGGAATGGGCGCTTATATACATCCGCAAGCTGGAAGACATTTTCTTTCAAATAACTGAAGCTTTTCCATGTAAGATGGGCTTATGTTCCACCCATAACTGAACTCGCATGACTACAAGAATTTGTCCAAATGAACACCTAAATACTTCTGAACGGTCTTTCCCTCTATGTGGGGCCATTGGAAATCGTTATCCGAAGATTTTTCCAATTCCTTCTCAAATCTGAATTACCGCGTCTTACTGCGTCTTACCGCGTCTTTCACATTTAGTTTCCATTCTGAACAAAACGTCTGTAGCTTATCAAAATAGTTTTGAAGCTCTCTTTGAGTATCCTGCATTTTTGAGCTACTTGCATACAGAACAACGTTGTCAGCAACGCTATCGAATTACCTAATCCGTGTAGCATTTCAGCAACATAGATGTTAAAGAAGAGCGGTGCAGTAACTGTGCCTTGTGGGAGACCATTGATGGCATTAAAAACTTTAGTCGTCATGTATTGTCTATCTGTTACAACAAATTTCTTATAATAATAACCCGCCAATCCAGACCGTGTCGAAGGCTTTTTCGATGTCCACTAGACAGGAAGCTGTACATCGTTTGGCGTTCAGATTCCAATTGGCATTTGAAATCAGTTTTGTAACAGCATGCACCGCCGAATGGTTTCTTTTGAACCCAAATTGGTTTCGCTGTATAATCTTCTTTCTTTCGCAAACAAACAAAATTAACTTACTAATTGCTACTTCGAAAACTTTCCCGATGTTAGGCAGAAGACTAATTGGCCTATAGTTATAGGGATCCTTCTTCTTCGATGTTTTCCAACAACTCGGGAAGCCAGCAGTTTTTATTAGGTTGTTGGATATGACGCGGTATTGCCGTATGATTTCCTGCGGTATATGCTTTTTGTTATTCAGTTTCCTAAATATTTGCATCAGTTCGTCTAATGTTGTAAAGTAATTATCTGTCTGTTCAGTTGTTAGTTGGTCAGCTTTTAATCTTTCAGAAAATCTACGAATTGTTAGGTTGTCACTATTGCGAAACCTCAAAAATTCGTCATTCACTTCACCAGTTTTGCAGCTAGAGAGTTCTCTAGCGTGAATAGCCTCAAAATGAGAGCCGATTAATTTTAGTTTATCCACCCCACTATCTATGTATATCAAAAGACGGCAGGCGGAGAAAGTGTTCTCCACCTAACGTTGACCATGTTACGAAAGTCCGATGAGGTTTTGGAAGAGAGGAGACTAATGGACGGTAGGATCGAGTGATCCGCTCTCCGAATGTCGTTTGATTTCGAGGCTGTGAAGTCTCTGATAGGATCCAGCGATTGATGACACCAAAGCACTAGGTACGAGGTCACAGCCGAACTAAGTGAAGTGGAATAATTATACAATAAGTATTTTTATTTTATTGATATCAATTATCTTATGTTTACATAAATTATTATTTTACTTTTCTTTTGTCCATTTTGCGAAAAAAAAAATTACATACTTGTAATAAAATTTTGATATCATTTTCTTTTTCTTTTTAATTAAATAATTTCCAGCAAGAAGAGAGAGTTTGCACGTCATATACATATGTATAAATAAAAACAAAAGAAAATAAAAATATTCATTTAAAGTTACAAAATATACACAAACAAATAAAAATAAAAAGAAAGACATAAAGCGATTAAAAGTTTTGTTCTACCTTAATGTTTATTTAATTTATTCTTCGTCTCTAATTTTATAGGAATATAATGTGAGTGAGTAGTTAAAAAATATTTCGACGCATTCTAAAGAAAACAAAAGCGGCGGTCTACAAGCCCGTGTTTGCAATTAAAACAATTCATCGCATCAAGTAATTGATTTTCTCTTAAATTTTAATTTAAAATCTTCCCCACTTCAATGGATATTTTAATAAATACATGTTTTTTTCCTTTACATTACAAAAAAAAAAGAGTTTTCCACAAAATTTTAGTTTAAATATGTTGCATGCATTTGAAGAAACTTTTTTTTTGTTTTGGTTTTTTTCAACGAAACGCTAGACAGAGATTTTTTGAGAAGTTTTTAGAAAAGAACGCAAACTTGAAAGAAAATAAGTAATTAGAGGTGTTTTTATCAGTCTACTCTCAGTTTTTGGCAATGGAGTAGTAGTGTTTCGAGTGTCCTAGTGCTTTATATAATTTAATTGTATAAATGTATAAAATACTATTTTTTCGTTATTTTCTTAAAATATCTGTTGTGCGGATGATTTGTTTTTTTGTTTTTTTTTTTTTGCTTTTCAATGTTTTCTTGTATAAAAATATATAAAATAGAGATATAAATAGTATTTTGTGTGTTTTTTTTTCGAAATCATTTTGTTCTCATTATTGCATGGGTATCCTCCTAATGCTTGTGTAATAATTATGATATTTATGATTATAATTATAAGATTCCTTTAGTTATACATGTAAAGATATTCTTATTCGAATATGCAAAAACTTTGTTTCCTTCTTCATTCGGACACGGACACGGGCATTGGCTGAGTTGAGTTTAGAATTCCCACTGTGTTGCTGTGTCGGTTCCGTCTTCGACCAATTTGAATGCACCGTTTTTGGTTGCACCTAGATATTTGCCATCAAGGGTTCTGCAAAGACGCTGTAGACACTGAGATAACTTGTGGACAAATTGACTTACCGAATGCAAATTCGCGTTGGTTCCCTGAGCTCTAGATAGAAACCATCGACAGGCACGTCCGAGTCAACAGAAATGCCATCCCCATCGATTCTCCAGTACTTGCCGCTGTGTGCTTTCAGATGCACGAGACCCTTCTGGGCACGCTCAACGAGAATTGTCTCATAGGTGGCCTTGTTGCATTCGAGCTTCAAATTGCCAGGAGTTCTGTATCCCACAAAACCTTGTTCGCATTTAAGTACTAAAATTGGCCTAAAAAAAGAGAAATTTATAAGTACAGACTACACTATACTGTTAGTCTTCACTCAGCAGTTTACCTGTTGATAAGATAGAAGTAAAACTTTGTAATTTCCTCGATAGACTCCGAGGTTGCAAACAGATGGCCGGAACGTTTTGTGGCTAAGAACTTTCCATTATTTGCTCTGAATGACAGAGACCCATCACCGTGCCAAATCAATTCGAATAACGCATCAGCACAACGCCGATTGCCCGTGGCTTGGATACCACCGCCGGTTGACAAACACCAATATCTATCCTGTGTGGTGCGCAGTGCCCATCGGTGTGCCGACCAGTCATACTCCAATTGGAATGTCTCATTCTCACCAACCTCGTCCTGATTAGCAGTAACATCAACCCCCTGTTTCACAGAAACGTAACGAGAATTCAATCCAGCAATAAATGATGCTTGTGGTAGAGAGTCCTCCAAGGAGAACAATTCATCGCGGGTTACGGTCGACGAGCGAGACTTAAGCACAGCCTTGGAGCCAATTGGCGAAAGGTATTGGCTTTGCCTGTAAATGGAGATAATGATATACTATTTCAATGGACAACTCGAAATTATTTACTTACTTATCTCGAAGAGCCAAGTGTCCACCATGGTATTCAGCACTGAATAAACAATCCTCATTGCACTGCACCTGGAGTTTACCATTGGCATTCAAATACCTGAGAGAAGAACAAAAAACAAATATTTTCTTTGTATTTACAGAACATTTATTCAAAGTTAATTCAACCATACTTATTGTTGCATGTATGCAGCGCGTAGCGACCCCCTTCATCGGCACGAAACTCCAAGGTGAATAGAGTATCCTCACCCCATGGAATGTTGGCATCCACATGAATCTCATCTTGTGTCTCCGACAAGTGCGCAAACCGTTTCCTTCCAATCGAACGCAAGTTCACTTGAGGTCTAGCGGCCAAGTGTACCGTCCAGAATTCGCCATTGGTTGGGGCCTTTGCTGTGCAAACAAGCTTGTCTGGGGTGCCACCTAAGAAGTACCCGCGCGACTCATTTTTTAGTGCCCATCGTCCCGTATTATCCTCGCTTATACTAATCTGAAATCGACTTCCAGCTTCACGTTCATCAGTCTCACACAGCACGTTGCCGAATGAGTCGACAGAGAGATATTTATTTAGATGAGATCGAAGGTAGATAATACCTGCGAACAGAGAAAGAAAATCATGAATAACACACCTATATGGGTAACACGACACTTTGGGAGCACAACCTAGTGTGACAAGATTGCATTCGGTCAAACATTGACTCGGTCTCCTACCATAACTGAGGAGATATTGATACGAAAAATATTTCTCAAATCGATTGGCACTCCTCTCAAACTCTGTATTAATTTTCCACTGCCCGATGCTTCCTGTTTGACAAACTGATGCATTGAAAATGTTTACAAGGATGTGCAGATCGAATCGCCTGCCTGCAATTTACAGGTTGATTAAGTGCACGTCACTTGCGATCTTGGTGGACACAAGCTAGGTACACAGAATTCATTAACATGGCGAGTAGTTACACTTTGGGACTGTTTACAGGCGAGGATTGAATTAAAATTAATGGGCTAGGTTGGGAATAAACATGGCACAGGCGAAATTTAGACAGTGGTAAATAGCAATTGGCTTGGAATAGCTTGAATAATGGCAGTGCCGCAGGTGAGTTTGTAAGGTGATTGGATCGTTTTCAACAATAATTATTAAGTACTTCTTTGTGGTCCGTTTTTCAATAAATCAACGCAATTAGACTGCGCAAAACGGATGAATTAATGACAACACATAAAGGAACAACTTGTGAGCTCTGATATTGTTAAGGGAACGTAATCAATCATCAATTATTAATTCGAAGAACAGTCGCTTTGTAGCAAATCAACGCAATTAGACTTGTTATTAGACAAAATTAATGATTGGACCAAGGGAGTTTGTTTTATCATACCAATAACCACATGGATGTGCACAGAGATTTGTCAAAGGAGAAACATTAACAATGTGCCTGGGGGTTTTAGGCGGTGACAGAGTGTACTAATGACTGTTTAAAGCGTGGTGGACAAGTGATTTTGGTATGATAGTGCTAAATAGGGCTATGACCTGCCAATCCCTCAAAGTTTTTGGGAGCAAGTATTGACCAGGAACAGAGATCTGGGTCTTTAACAATTCTTCAATACAGTCTGTCAACCGATGCATTGTCCTGCAAAAAGAGCACGCTGCTTGAAGGTTCTTGATAAAACCTGGCAAATTTGTGCGGGAAATAATCAGTCTACAACCTTCAGACTTCCAGAAAACAAAGGTTCTGATCGCGCCGGGGCTGGGTTGATGCTTTAAGCATGTGACAATGCATCGGTCTTGCAGAAATTACTATTAATTTATCCGTAGCCGCTAATCGGTTGCGTTTATCTTGTATTCTGTAAACACAGTGGCAACTGTATTTATTCTCGGGGAATTGATAAATTTAAAATTAATAAATGGTTTAATTAGACAGGGAGCTCAGAGCGTTTGTATGCAACTAAACAACATGCCGGATAACCTCGGACTGGGACAACAGTTGTTGAGGCAGACTTTTCAGGCGTTGTTCAACCATTCAAGTATCCTAATAAGGTTGCAAACCCTTCATAAGAAGATACATAGTTCATAGGCCGTTCTCTACGAGAGTTAGGAAACCATCTGATCTTTACTTTCTTTATCTTTCTTTAAAGGGAAAGACGAATTGCGAATTACCAGGAGGACTTTCGTCATTTAGAAGGAGAAGGAACAAGTTGACACAGAACTTCCCAATGGTAACATTCGTTAAAGGGACAAAGAAACTATGCACATGTTTATAAAACACTTGTCACAGGAATCAATATAAAGGGTCGTTCAATAAGGATGTTTGATGACTGGGCACAAAGCAAATTCAAGTGCTTATACTTAACATCAGTCAAGGTTTCGCTGCTCGGATCGCAAGCGAAACTATAGCGGCTATTTGAAACTCTTTCGAATAAACATTTAAGATGATGTGAAGTAGAACTTTACGGCTTGGCTTTTAGCCCAGCAATACGATGTAGTTCATTAAAGTTTATTGATTTTTCCAGATGAACGTTTAGAAAACAATTATCCACCCAGATGTTCTAAGTAGATTGCGGAGAACAAAGAAAATTTAATTACTTTATTTAATTAAAATACATACACCTGGTTCTCCATTGAGAAAAAAGTACCTCTCCTCCCTCGGGCAAGAATTGCGGAAAACCCAACGTACAGTGCTTCGATAAAGAAGTCACGAAACGAAAATAAACAAACGGTTATTGGTAAATTAATTCTCAATAAATGATGTCGCAATTTATACAAATGTATGTATATCAGTGGACGGATCTCTTTAGTAAATCAAAACAGTATGGCCAGTCGCATGTCTACTGTTTTCCTCGGTTCGTAGGTCGTTCGCCTTTGAAGAGCAAAGTACCATACACAAATGAGAGTCCAACACAAGCCGAAGCCCGGAGAAGGAAAAAAAAAAAAAACAAAAACCTTCTTGCTTCGTGGAATCGCCAAATCGATTACTATTTGCTGATTCATTCGCTTTTGTTTTGTCATTAGTTCTGGTTCCATCATCGGCAATAGCGAACCGTTCACAGATTGGGCAATTTACTTTCCATCATCAAAAGACGAAGCGCAAGACGAAGGTAAGATGCATCACAATGGTGTGGTGTGGCGAAAGAGGGGATCCTCTTGCTCAATGGGCGACGACAATTATCTGTCTAACTGAAATTTTGCAATTTCAATAGAATCGTGATGAAGTTTCTATTATCCATTGAGACCGCGCGCGGAACTCGAATCGAATTAAACAACTTTCAGTTATTACAGTTATTGTCATTGAATTATACTCACTTTCTCCGGTATTGGAGGGCTCTAATGTCCACAGCTGCTTCTTCTTTAGACTGGATCCATTTGCATTTAATTTAAAGCCAAACGTCTCGGCGGTCATGTACTTGTGCTGGCCATTGATCAGACCAATGGTCCACCAGCCCTTCTGTTGGTTCTGTGCAATGATATCACCATTGGATCCGTTCAGCTCGTACCCTTGACCGTTCATTTTATCTGTGTATGTCACTCGCTGTGTATATTTTGATTAATTACTTCTCAATAAAAAAAATAGTTCACTCTGTTTGCGCGCTGATATAGCCGGTCACACTCTGTAAAGACACAAATGATAGACAACACCACGTCAGGCAATGGTTTCGAATTAAAAAAATATAATTTAAGAATGTCTTTGCACTTTTTGTTTGTTGTTTCAGGTTTTTTTTTTTCTGTTGTTGTCTTGGCTTAAACCACAGATACGAATTTGATCGCCAGCTTGCGGTTAATGGCTTGTTACCAATGTAATGTGTAAAGCTTTCGTTCTAGGGTTCGAGGTTACACAATTTCAGGGAAATGAATTTCATTAAAATAAATTAAATCAACGAAATGAAGTTTGAATGTCTGTATCGCATTCATCAGAGCACAGTTAGTTAGTTAGGAAAGAAAGTGTTTTAACATTTATAATTATTAACATCTGTCCCCGTCCCCGGTGCGCAGCTAAACTTTCTTCTTCACTGTTATTTCTTCAAGTTCATTATTGAATGGGAGATGCCTGATCCACTTTGGAGTAGATTGGATGGTTAAACTTAATGGGAGAACGGTAATTTTATGCTTGAGGAATTCACTGGGTTATAGGTAGGTGCTAAAACGGTTCCAAAACCAGTATTCACGAATTAATCTGCTAATCATGGTAAAGTAATAAAATCCTAAAAATCGCGTCATAGTTCGGACTTAACATCGGCTAACACGTTGAGTATTGCATGTTTCTTCAGCCATCAATTAGTTCGATTAGACGGATTTGTTTGTCTTGAGATACATCTGAAAGTACCGGCTGCTTAAGTGCACTCAGGGTTTATCTCGGCACGGCACTGTGACGAATGGATAAATTCAATCAACGTTCTTTATAGAATGAAGCTAATTGCATATGGATGTTTGAATTCTAAAAAAAAAAACTAAAGGGTTACGCCATGGGCTGGCGTTCAATGTTACTTTTCTCGCAACAGCATTGCGTTTTCTTGGCATTCTTCGACTTGTCAGACAATGATGAGTGGAGACAAGCTGTTCGCAGACAACCATGATTAGATGATTTGTCGGTTTTACGATCGTGTCCTTTGTTGACACTGAAAAGAAAATACAAAAAGGATAAGGAACAAATGGGATGAACAACATTGGTGCTGTGAAATGTGACTGTTTTGACAGCTTTGTTTACATATTACACTACAAAACCCAGCACGAATATGGGTTTGAACAGTGCCGCTCAAGGGATCGAAGAGATATAAAGTTGTACATAGAAACAAACAGTTCTATGTTTTTCTGGAGGGCATATGCCTTATAGAGAAATATATACGATTTTGCACAACTATCTCGAAGAATGTTGTGCATGATGTAGTCTGCTTAACCTTCCTTATCGGTTGTGGAAGACAATGACAACTTACTTGGAAAAATTTGAGAACCATATTGAACCATAAAAGGCGAATAACGAGCGGTTAACATTATTACGTACACACAAGCTCGAATCACAAAGCCATATGACGAGGATTATAAGTTCGGCGTCCATAATAGATTCAGATGGACAGACAGTTCTCACAAATTGAAACAAAAGTCAAGCAGAACAGCAGTGAGGATTGATTCTCCTAGGAAGGTTACACTAAAGACTCCCAATAGAATGTATTCCCATAAGACGATATGGATGGGACATTATCCCCATCGATGAGAAATAAAAACTCTTCAGACAGGATTGCGGAACATAAATCATAGATTTAACCATCAAATGAGTTTCCATCTAAAAGCCTGACTCGATCGTGTTTTACTTATTCCATCTAATGCAGCAAATTCAGACACGTTCGTGTGTCTCCGAAAGCTGGAAAGTGTGGACATGAAGAGTTTCTTTCGTATTCAAAGGCTTGGAACGGGTCCTAGGGGCTCAGATAAGTAAAACTTTCTTCTAAATCTTAGCACGCTTATGTACATTAAGGGACGATCGACAGGAACAGTGCTCCACTTAGTAGTGCGAATGTTTGAAAAACCCATCACTAAAAACAACTACTTTATAAATATAGAGTTCGATTGAAGACCGCTACACCACAGTACAGAGCAACCAACTTGAAGTGCGCAACTGGAGGCAGTTACCCAAAGATCGCGCTAACTGGAGAGATTTGTTGGTTGAGGTCCAGATCCAGCCCTGATTCTAGCGCCACCTAAGAAAGCAAGGCTGTAGAGCCATAAGTGAGAACTCGATCGAGTCAAAAGTGATTCTGATTTCAAATGGCTCAAAACTGAGAGCTCCTAGTTGCATCTTTCCCAAACATATCCCATACTCTCACACGATATGTTCTAAGCCGATAGAACAAAGCGAGTTTCTCTTTCTAAGGAAAACACTTTAAGATAAAACTTCTCTCGAGGCACAGCAACATAGAGGGCATCGACCGGGTATGGAGGGCATTTATCGCTCTTACACCAATGACCACAATTATTAATAACCACATGGATGGGGTAAATTTGGAAAGGCCTCATTGCCGTGATGCAGGCAAAGCTTTCCATTATATTCTGGAACTTGGTACTTTTTCGCAGTTCTTTAATCTGATGGCAAATGTCTTAAATTATTAACCCCACACGCATCAGCTGTTCTATGCTTCGACATCCCAAATAAGCAATAATGCTGAATCAATGCCCAATTAGTGTGACGTGCCCGAACAGACCCATCTAAGGACAGTAGCAGTTGTGGTCGCTAAAGTGCTTTTCAGGATCCTGCATGACATTCTTTAAACATTCCACTCTACGAACATCAGGCACGAAGCAAGCAATGAAGCTGAAATGGAGTTCTTTGGGTACTAGAGTTACACCAGCGATATTTCTCTAATTTCTCAAAGCGACAGTCGACAGATCAAGAAGTCGTTGTGAGAGAAATACTCTACAAACAATTTTGATTGCAATCTCTCCATTTTCGAGTCGACTGTTTCGTTAAAAAATCAAATTACAGATCAGCAACCCGAAACCATTTAGAAATCCTATTACACCCACAAAAATTGACTGTTCGGTCCAGTTTTCGTGGTTGAGGGCCCATTGGTCTAAGGTGTTCTTCAATAACCGGGCAGAAGACCGACTATTTTTGGAATAAAAGTGGAGCGGGAGCATTATGTGGTTTCAACCAATCGGCACCACATGTCATACATCTGGTCAAACGAGCGAGTTATCGAAATCAAAGTTCGGTGACCGTTCCGGCCTTTTTCTTTGATTCATGTTCTATGCCAATAAGCAAAAGACAATAAAACCACCTTATGCCACGCAAATGTTAACTGAACGACCAGAACCAGGAAGACCAACTGTTCAAATATTAAACAATCGCGATTGCCAGACGGTCTAGCAAACCGGCAGCAATATGCGCAAAAGCCGGCAACAACGAAAAGCCGCGGTGTGTCAGTAAGTACACTTCTTATGATGGCCATATCCTCCGCGTATGGGATTACTCATACGACTGTTTGAAAGATTGTTTCGGTGTTCTTTTGCAACTTTCCTGCCATCAAAATGGTTACAAAGCATAGTACTTTTTATCTGTTATTGCTTTTCCTGCTATGCATATGCACATAAAAACTTCAGCTTTCACGGTGTTCTGTAATCCCACACTTTTCATTCACCAAATCAATTTACCTTTCGAGTAACTCTAATCAAATTCGCTATCGGTAATGGAACAAATTGTTTTATTGGCTCTCTGCGGTGCTATCAACAGCCATATTCGACGACAAATTTATTCCACACAGCACCTATATTTTATTCACATGGGTAATAAATACTTTAATCACTCCATTATACTCGTACTCTTTTGTCGTAAAACATTACCGCCTTCATTTGGCTGCTAGATTAATCCTAATAGCCGTGCTTAATGCAAAGAAAGCATTTTCCACTTTTTAATTAGAAAACCAGGGCCATGGGCAGCAACCATGGAAAGGTGAAAACATATTCGAATCGATTCGATGTTTTACTTACTCTTCCCGACTGCCACTAAAGTACATAATCGTTTAAACAAAAACACACAGTATTCCCCAGTCGCCGCAAGAAACCGAACTGATGAGCATTAACTTGGTAGCTGGACTCATTAGCATATAGTATCGCAACAAAGGACACCACACCACCTCTGGTATGCAATCGAAGGCTGATTGTTATGTTTTTTTTTTTTTTTTTGTTCCCCTCCTTCAAGTGCTTGAGCGTCATTCGTCGTAGTCGTCGTCGTGGTTGTCGACGAGCGTCTCGAATGAGTCGCAAGATAATATTTGCTGTCTAAATTTAGACGCATTTTGTTAAACGTTCTTTCTTTAGTATTCACTCAGCATCGGAGCAAGCGTTTTTTTCTTATTCTAAGTACAACTGACTGAGAGGAAGTTGATTTGTTTTACTGGCTTTGTTTCTCCCGAAAATAAAATAAAAGAAAAAAAACCAAGTGCGTGTCATTGCGCGCATACAAAGCTGGATAAGGGTAACCACTCCGCACTCACGAGATATTGCTATGGATGTCAGATGTGTAGATGTTGATCGGAAAAGGATGTGTCAATGGATTTATTAAGTGCACGCCCCGCCGGCCTTCTGCCTGTTATTCCCATGTAGATACATAGAGGTACATACTATGTAGGTTTCGTGCAATTATTATCGAAATCGCATTTAAAACTTAATTAATTAGCACAATTAAACGAGTGTGGATGCACGTACAACGTGGTGTAGGAAATATTTGTCTATTGTGTGGAATGACTTGAACAGCTAAACAGCTAGAAAGTCTGTTAGATAGATACGAATAGACAGCGCATTCTTACTGCTCTGAATGCTTCTTATACATAAACCAGCAGCACCAACGGCAGAAGAACAACGGAACACCACAAGAAGAGTAGTTCCCCATACAGACATTTGAGTTTAACATGCGACTAAATTGCTTAAAGCGGCCTTCTTTTGCCTCTTCCTTTAGTTCTTTCTTTTTCTCCTCTCTATTTAGATACTTTTCTTTGGTTTTTTCTTATTTTACCGCGCGCAGCATGCTAGAGTAATAGCTCTTGGTGTTGCCTTAGCTAATGATGATAGCAGTGACCGGCCACAGGTAAATTGCTGGCTGAATAAAAATAAATAAAAAATAAACCAGTTAGATAAAACGGAATTTTTCGTATTCTCTCCCCATGCACTTGCAGGCGAGCAAAATTTCACTGACAATCTACAAGTCGTTATAAATCATTTGTGCTCTTTATCCTCCTTTGGGTATATAACAGCCGAACAGATAGTCCGAATTTTGTTCGCTTCCATAATGTGATATTCAAATGCATCTAAGATAAAGCACCCGGTCGTATCCTGAGCACACGACGTTCGCTGGGGAAACGTACTAGTATTTAAAAAAAAAACACCGATCTTCCAGTTCAAGATCAAGATCTGCCGTTGAAAGTTGAATAACTAGATGAATTGGTCCGCAAACGAAAAGAAATATAGAGTTCCAGTGCGCATGAAACCAGTGGTTTTTTCCTTTGCAGCACTAGCAGCATCAGCGACAGCCTGAAAAATGCCATCCATTGGCAGGCAGGAGCAATTTCTATTTTGATTTGTTGCTGTAAGCTCTGAGCTCTGTTTCTTTCTCCAAAAGCAACGGTGACTCAAGCTCATAATTCCATAATTGAAGGCGGCAGGAGAGAAGATAGCTATTGATTGTTCATCTCTCGCCGTGTAGTGTAATTTGGCAAATTGATGCTTTTCTATTCTTTTCTTTGAATCACAGCGATTCTCCCCGTGCGCCATGTCGTTAGCCATCATCATCAAGAAACATTTAAGATTTTTCGTTAAATACTTCGTTGGATGGTCGTGCGGGCCGCTAAAAGAGAAGAATTGAATATGTAGGTTAAGCTAGATGTGCATTCATTTTGGGAAAACCGTTGTATACGCTACTTTCTTATTCGAGTTGATTTGCATACTCGCATCAAAAGTATACATTTCTATATGCAAATATATGTTAAGTCGGACTCGAAAAACTGTAACTGACTGCTGAGGTACTGAGATACCCATCGCATGCCCCATTAACGTATAAACATGTTAATTCGTCGGGCGCACCAATCCAGATACTTATGTACTATGCACATCCGATGCCGATAAGTGCGGCTGAGACAGATGAGTCACCCAGGCTGGCTATCCAAAAGGAAGAGCTGTAAATGGAAACCTATATCGCCTCGAAGGGTCATTGCATTTATGATGTTTTTTTTTGTTATTTCTTGATTCTTCATGCGGGCACAACCCCTGAAATTTTTTTGAGCTACCACGATATCAAGACGAAAAGGAAGGGAACACATGCACGAGAGCAGCATGAATCATTCAAGTCATGGTGCTGTGTACATTTTTTTCCGTTTTTTTGGTTTCCTCAGGGCAAGAATATGCGATGGGAATTTCAAAAACACAACAGAGCACACCGAGAAGAAAGGGGAAATATGTATAAAAAAAAATAAAACAAACCAAGGGAATCAAGTACTTGCGTTGGTAGCAGTCAAAGAAATGAAGTAATGGGTGCTTCTTCGAAGAGCAGCAGCGGGTGGAGGAGATAAGCAGGCAAAACATGTTTCTGGCTTTGACGATAAAAACGTTGAGTTTGTTGTTCTTTGCGCTGCGTTGCGATTTTCTACTTATTTGGTAGCGATTTCTTTAATATCGCAAAAACAAGACTTTTTCTTTCTTTTATTTTGTCTTTAGAGGAAATTAGCTAATTAGTTGGAGCTCACATACCTACATCAATATCTCGGTATTGCCATTTATAACCACACTTCATTTTTATCTAATCAATTATGTATGTTCGTTGCTTCTCTCGTGGTGTATACATTCATTTTTCCAGTAAACGCAGTCCTACCTATCGCACAGTAGGACCAGATTCTAGAGAAATATCTATGATGCAACTTAACACTTTTCTAATCAATTAGTGCATTGGGTAGTCAGGAGATTTTTACAACTTTGCAGAGAACGTACATAGCTTGCTAATCGATTAAGCTAATTCCTGAGTAGAAAACCCATTACATGTCCTAGACCACCCTGTGATTGCCCAACTAATAAAGGAGTCCATTACAGGCAATCGTCATAAAATGGTTTATTACTACTCAGGTGTGTGGATAGTATTAGAAATGCCACTCTAGGTGTTACTACTTCCTGTGTAGGAAGGGAGGGTTAAATCAAAGCCATTTGAATTGCAGAAGAATCCTAGGACCGTAGTTAGGTACTATCCCACGACTTAGGTCGTAAATTCTTCGGTAAAATACACGTTCTAATAGAATTAATATAAATAAGGGAGAACCCTAGCATATTTTAGCCAACCAAGCGGAAAAAAATTGTTGCACGTTTGTGCAGAACCCCACGAGCGTAAAGGAATAATCAGTGTCAGTTATTGAGGGTTAATATCCTACATTTACATATTTACTATGTTGGTGGCGGGGGGTTTAGCGATTTCAAAGGGATCTAAGGCGGAGTGGAAGTTCAACTTCACTCCTTAGTGCTAAACAGGCACTCACTTCATTAACCCACTACCGGAGTTGCAGCACTAATCGTGCTTTCGACACATCATACATTGTACATACATACTTATGTAAGTGATTCAGCAGCACTTTTTGCTCAAAGAAATTGGAGTGATGTCTTTCTTCACCAACCCAGAGGAATAGGTGGAAATTATTCAGAACAACTCCATGAATATTTTTTTTCCTGCAATTCCTAAAGAGCAGGTAGTGGTTTCCTCACAATTTTTGTCGGGTCATACTTGATAGAGTTATGCCAGAAGTCTTGTACTATCGACATGTCTTATGATAGTCCGCATCAAAGCTGGGCTACCCTCATAGGACAAGCCCGACGCCACCAAAGAATGTTTCTATGAACTTATCGACAAGATATAAGACCAATGCCTTGAGTATGACATTAATAACGTGTTAGACGACACGACGCTTTCAACGGCTGCAATTAAACTTATTGACTTTGTGAAGGGGCGACACATCACCACACTTGGATCACTATCTTGATTCAGCCAAGGTGCAAATGGGAATAAAAGAAGCGCCACAACAAAGAAGAATAGCTTTCCGAAGATATAGACCTACTAAGCTGCAATCGCAAGAGATCGCCAGAATTTTTGAACGACTCCTAAGCCGCCCTCATCGTGTGTACAAGACCAGTGGCAGCCATGGCTACATGTCATTATAAGCAGCGCAATTGATATGATGGTTGTCCCTCGGGCACTATCTAGAAAGCCCTGGTTTGACGAAGAAAATTAAGAAGAACCCATAGAAGGACGTGAAGGACATCGGCTTATACAAAAAAACGAGAAGAGCACGATCGAAGATATTGAGATTTCAAACGCCAGGAACAATATATATAAGTCTTACAGGACCCGTACAGAGGCTTGTAGAACTGAAGAAGGAAACCTTGTAGTAGTTGCGAGAGGTGGGGTTGTGAAAAGAACTTTTAGCTGGGATTCGAACTTTGAACCTCTTGCTTCGTAGGCCAACGTACTAACCACTTGAGACACGACGCCCACGAATCAGAGTCTACATAGACTTTGAAACATAAACTCGTTTGAAAGCCGATGAACACATCGTCGTCGGTCGTCTTGGGAAGGTCCAATCGGTAGACATATAGAGCGAATCCAGCCAGCAGTCTCTAACCTCGACTATGTACATAAGTGGCACGCACAAATAAAAGCGCACCTCAACCAACTTGTGGCGTGCAAAGGAAGCCTTTTACTCTTGAGCATAAAATAAATATCTGAGGAGTAACTATCAGACATACATATATATGTATGCAAGAATTTGGTGTACCAAATTTTTAAACCGCCACGCCCACTTAAAATAAAAAAAAGAGGGGTTGGAGTCTTCATCAAAAGTGCAGAATGCCATGCCCACCTTAGTAAGGCTGATGCTAAAGCTACCATACCTTCTCACATGGATTCTGTTTCGTCTGTTCGATTCTCTAGGTTCAGGAAAGAAGTTTACTCACTACTGCAGCTGGATTGAGCAAGGAGATAATTGCGGATTAAATGCCCCCAGATTTACGAACTTAGAACGTAAATACACAAGGAAACGCAGCAATACTAGAATGCCGCAATTATGCAAGGTCGGCCCTATTTACCCTATCTACACCTTCAACCACGGGAAAGGGTCAATTTTATACAAGGATTCAATAGCCTAGTCCAAGAGAGGACCGCGACAACCACATGCAACTACAAAACAGTCGAAACTTAAATAGTCTACTCACTATTACTGTTGGACATAACAGTTTTACTGGACAGACCTGCAAAATGTTAGTGTGTGTAGCCTACTTTAGCCAGGATAGAACGACAAAAAGAGTCAACACACAGAAAGGGATAAGACCGCAAAGAAGACTACAAAAAAACAAGTAAATACAACATCACTCATAAACTAGAAGAGCATCATTTCAAGTATTCGAATTTCGCTGGCAAATTTGTCTCTTCAGTGCACACGGGGAATGCAGTCAACTACAAGTATGGCTTGTTCATATTTAGTGTTAAATCGCGTGAAACATCCGCGTGTTTCCGGTTTTTGAAAATGATCCCAATGACGTGTTCCACAAACATTAATCACTGCGATTTGGTTTGGATGATCAAAAACTATGTTTACCATCTTTTTGTCTGTCTGAACTTGGTCTGGGGCAAGTTCATTAACTGGACTATAACATAAAACTGTATCATATATTTTCTCTTCTCTGAAAAAGAGATACATACACTGTCTGACATAATTATTCAGGCACCCCTTGGTTTTATTTTATATTTTGTGGTTATTTGTTACATTTAACGACTGTTTTATGTTTTCGAAAAGAGGTTAACAACCTGGTAGTCTGAACGCCTAACATTTAAAGCCGAACACGTGGCTTAAGCAGAGATGTTTGCAGTGGGAATAGTCGGCATATCGAACGTGTAGCCCGTTGATGGATTTGTAATGGTTTTGGCAGTTTCCTGGTGTTGCATTAGGAAAGTCAAAAGGAAGTTAACTAAAAGGCGTAACACGATATAAAAAAACAAAATAATTAACGCGACAGGTCTATGGGACCTAACATCACAACCATTCGTGTTGTGTCATATTATTTATCCCAAGGGTAATTTTTATTCGGGAATAGTTCCCATGACAGTTGTACTCTCGGATGTTTGTCAAACACTCGCGTGAGGTGGGACCATGAAAGAAATTGTATGTGTTCTCTGGGGACATGATATGAGAACTTCAAAAACTGAACTACGTTGCAAAGCGTACAAAGGATCCCGCTGGGTGGGACCGCTACAAAAGGTGAAATATGCTATATACGCTAGAAGAGTCGTATGAAGCAAAAAAGGGCTCACCAAAGGCGCAGCTGGACTTTGAAAAGTCCCCATAATCCGATACTTCATCGCAAAGAATCTTGGACCCAGTAATCCACCGAGACTCTTCTGTAGAACATAATTTTGAGGGTAAAAGATCACGGCACTACAGATTATAGACGAAATAAAGATTAACTGGCCAATCGGTCTTTTTAGAGGACCTGACCTTGGCGTACATGTATCAATCCGAGGGTTGCGAATACTTTCGACTTCATTGTTCATGCATATATGTACGTTTCTACCGGAGCTGGAAGAAAAAACTGACAAATGTTCAGATACAAGCCCATAAAACTTTAAGCAGATAAGGCTTACCTCGAATCATTTTCAAGACCTTTGAAAGGTTTATACAAAAGTCTACAGCTTCGTTCTAATACCCAAAGTTAAGAATCCCACACAGAATTCAACGTGAATCTGACTTCACAAGTCCATCAATCTCAAACTGATTTGAATGCTGAGGACGAGACAAGTCAACTATCAGTTGGGAGACAGCCAAGTACATGCACTATCCTCTAGAGGTATCTTACACGTAAGAATCCTACCTCCTCTACTATGTACAGTGGGGTTCAAGTTCTTGCATATGCGGACGATATGTTGTCTTAAAAGTTCAACAATAATAGTCCAATGGTTTCGAACGCTATCATACATGACTGTGCGAGTGCAAGGAATTCGTATTCTACAACCATAATAGCTTCTTGCTGAAGTACGTCACGTGTCCGTTCACTTCCGAAACGAAGTAGTCCATTCGAGTAGACATTTCTTTCCAAAAGCCGTGTAGTTTAATGAATTTTCGTTTTATTTGGGAGATGAGTACATATATTTTCAGTGAATAGAATCATTTACATATTTAGGTTAAGAAAACAAAATACAAATGACAGGTAAAACGAATTGACACTCACAATAGCACCTGTCACACTGACAGTTCTCTCCGTTCACATACGCCTATCAGAGCTTGTTCACATAGGAATGTCGGGCTGAATAGGGCTGCGGATAGGTAATATGTTACGGTGATCCGGAATTTTAGATTATTTGACATTTGGAAATGCCAGTCGCTGTCACAGGCTCCAGAACTGGCGGACTGCCATCACTTATTCTATCAAGTGGATGTCTGGTCTGGTGGCCTGCACCAGGTAAGGTCACATATCTTAGGGAACTGACCAAAATTCAAAGATAAACTTGTTGTGGAGTGCCATTAGATCCACACCAGCTGCAGTTTTATACTAGCTACTTATACTGGCACTGCTTCAATCTAGGAACTGGACTCAAATGCTCGCAAGGAATTACACGGATCAGACGGCTCACCGACCACGAACCTATATTTATACAAACATCAAAGAATTTCTCTCACAATTGCGGAAGTTATTGAGTTAGGAATTTTCTATTTCCAATACTGCATGCATTATCATGACGGTTAGCGTATGCATGTTACAATGTATGCAGATGCGTATGCAGCACCAATTTAAAAACAATTTTCATAAATTTCCTTCAGATACACATCTCTCTACGTGGTGTTAATATGACCGAGTACATGGTCAAATGTTGTATCAAGTGAGAAACTAGTTTAACTAGCCACAAACGATGGCCCCAGTGTTATAGCCGACATTCACACCAGCTTGTTCTGCCAACGACCAGTTTAGAGCAATTGCGGGTGGGGCGGTTCAATCTGTTTCTACCTAGTTTTAGACCAACATGGGTGTTTTTATATTATTAACATGACTTGCGCAGAAGATCCATGTCCGTACGATTATGACTGTCATGTTAAGCATAATGGCAAAATGACAGAAGATTTTTAAGTCAAAATCGGGTTACCACAAGGCTGGACACTGTCACTATTACTGTTGTTAATGGTTATGAGTCATGTTCTTCGCGAAGTAAAGCCGGAGGATACTACGGACCATCACAAATTGCAACAATCATCTAGACTACGTTGCTGATGTTTATCCACATTCATGTTGGAAGTGAAAGAGAATAGACTCTCAAACATTGCCTCTCACATTTGCATTACTGACTGAGAAGACGTACAAGCTTGCGCACCCCGGGCGAGGCATTGGCTCCAACCTTTCTCGGTCTGTAGCTAGACATTTCGGTTGTTCCTGTCGTGCAACCTGAGGATTACATTCGATGTTGTCATTTGGATATCTCAGTGTGTGACTAATTCAGGGCCATTTACACTGCTTTATCTCCAGATCCGAACATCTTTTGACTCGTTTTTGGCCACAGTACCCAGTGGGATATAATTTGCGGCTAACGAATCTTTATGATGTATCGCAGACAGCTTGTGAATTGCATCCGCTATTTCTCCAATCAAAGACTTCCTCGAAACCAACGAACATGAGGTAAAGCGATGACTCGATTGATAGAAAACGTAGCGCATAATAGGTCAGAAGTATGCAAGGACACTATGTTAGTAATGTGTTGGAGAAGGAGGAAATCTATTGAAGACATTTGAACATTACGGCGTTTCAGTCTTATTGGCATTCTATGAACCACAAGGATTCACAGAACCTAAGTAAAGATCAGTTCTGTACACAGACCGCACCATTCAATCTGGACGATAGTAACCAACATTTCCGTCCACCCGACTTGAATGAAGTTAAGATTGCGATATCTAAATTAAAATCTAACAAAGCTGCTGGAACTCATGGCGTGACTGCCGAGGCACTCTTTACTGCGTCAACTACAGAGGTATTAGTCTCCTCAACATCGCGTTTAAGATCTTATCTGCCATCGTATGTGATCAAACTCTTCGTCAACAACCTGATTGGTGCCTAACAGTGTGGTCTTAGATCAGGAAAGTCTATGTCTAGTTTTGGCATCCCTACAACAGCGTCCAGTTGTGCAGGATGACAATGGAGAATGTACGCTGGTCTATCAAGGCCGGGAAAGAACTCACCGAGACCTTCGATGTCAAAAAAAGGAAATCCGTATTAACTGCTTACATATGCCGATGATATTGACATAATTGCAAAAACAAAACGTGAGGTCAGTAGTACTTTTGTGAATATTGAAACGGAAGCGGGTAAGATTTAACGACTAATGAGGGCAAAACGAAGTCAACCAAAAGGACACACAACGCCGACGTATCGGACAGAACATCACTCCCGACTCACTCTGAGGTAGTTAAGGATTTTGTCTGCCTCGGAACCACTATAAATTCAATGACAATGACACCAGCGCTGACATGACGTTTGTCAATCAATGCCTCTTTGAGCTAAGAAGACAAAAGTTCTCTCTCGAACAACTAAAGTAATTCTGTATAAAACCCTGATCATCTCCGTCGTGCTCTACGGCATTGACTTTGCAAGAATGAATGAGGTCGCCCTAGGTGGTTATGAGAGGAACACACTTCGGGTGATTTTTGGTTTCGTATGGATAGACGGAGGGTGGAAAGGAAGATACAGGTACGAGCTGCACGAGTTGTACAGTGACATCGACCTAGTCAGAATACAAAGAGGCTGGGTCATGTTGAGCGGATCGATAACAATGCCCGGAGAGTCTTCGAATTCACACCACGTCGCAGTAGAGGAAGAGCTTATCTAAGGTGACGCGCTCAAATGAAAAGAGACTTTAACCAACTTGGTGTGCGAATCTAGCGGCTAAAGATCGAGCTGACTGGAGAGGGTGTAGCGCCACCTAAAGTAAGTAAAATAAGTTAGTCAGTCGTTAGGACTTATCGTGTGTGGAACGTACTTTTTCACATTTTTTTTTGTTCCAAAATCTGTCTCAACGATGAAACACATTTTCCGTTCAAAGGCTTCATTAAAAAGTAAAAAACAGGTCCGCAACCCTCAAAAATTGCCTGTTTGAATGTAGTTGGTTTCATTCTAGATACCATGTGGACTGACATTTTAGGATAAATTTGAAGAAGATGACAGAGCAAGAGGAAGAGATATGTATGCCTTCATGGACAGATCATTGCCCATCAAGCAAGTAATACGCGAATCAATGAGTTTCTACCAAAAGATTTACCTTATCCTTTGCTAGTCTCATGTTACTGACCAGCATTGTCATTAGCAAAGAATTTTCAGATACTGCTGAGATGGACCGTAACCAGAGAGACACAACTTAACCCAACATCGTCATTATGTTGCAGAAACGATTTATAAAAACATGACATAGACGGTACACCATGACAAAGTTTTTCCTTGAAGCAATACGTTGTGTTTGTGTCAAAACAATAGAAATAGTTTTATTGGTTTATTTATTGTTTGTTTTTATTGTTTTGTTACAAGGCTGTAACGAACACAGCGGCAAAATCATAAACCGATCGTGTTCAAACCATAAATATTTTATTTTAGCAATAATTAACTTATGAGCATTATGAGTATTTTTGTGATCAGAAAATAAGGCGAACTTTTAATTTTAAAATACGCGAGATCTTCGATGCTGGCAAATATTTTCTTAGGTTGGTAGTACTGCCACTGACATCTGTTTCAAATTTTATGTCAAAATCTACAATTGTTGTGAACAACAAAAAGTGTATTTAGCGATTTGGAATTAAATTTTACTTGCGGAATGAAATTTCTGCTTCAGAAATGTTCAAAGTCTTGGCCTTCAGTGACCAAGTTATGTTACAAAACAAATTGTACACATAATTTGAATAAATCAGAGAAAGCGTTGAAGACAAAGATCACCCCGGCCATTAAAAACATCATCTGATGAACAACACGTCAAGCAGATCAAAGATTTGGTGGTGATACTGTTAACATTTCATTTGGATCAGTCCGAACCATTTTGAAAGATGTTTTCTGTCTGAAAAAGGTCAAATCTCGTTTGGTTTGGCACCATCTCACACTACATTGGTTCTTCGAGACCAGACAGAGATATGTATGCCACATATGTACGAATATGTTTTTGAGATCTCAAACCATTCTACACATCATCAAGCCAAATTTTGTCAATCGAATGCTGGCAATTCTATCTTGGTGCTATGCTTAACTAAAATTTGTGGCTAAGCTCCATGGACTATGGACTTGACAAAGCTCCAAAGAAGAAAGTACAGCAAAGTCAAAGGATACGATCCATTACTGGAGACCACACCGTTACTGAATTTCGACTTTAGTAGCTCGATGAGTTGGGTAAACGACAGGATGTGGCGTCGTATTTTTGAAACCATATTAGAATAATCATGAGCCTTGACAATCATGCTCAAAGATTGACCATTCCCTGAAGAAGCTGTGAGGAGGAAAAGGAAGAAGAGGCTATAAGTCACCTCCAATGCACGTGCCCCGCACTCGCTATCATCACGAAAACTACACTAGGTGAATACCTTTTCAATTATATAAACCACGGCTATGATAAGCAATGCATCTTCATCGAGCGCCGATCCTAACCAACCAACCAACCATTAGCCCTGACCCTTATATGGGCTCTGGTTATATGCCCTCAATATTTCTGCATCTAATGGTATTCCGTAAACAACAAATGTAGTTAAAGCGTGTCCATGACTAAAAAGCAGGTATAGTTGAGTTGAAACAAATAACCCGGAAGCCCTTTTAAAAAAAATGGTCTCAATTGAGAAACCCATTATGCCAGTCTTTCACCAATATTCTTACGGAACTTACGTAAAAAATAAAAATGCTTAGCTATAACAGCCGCTATGGAGTCGTACTTTCAGATGGAAGATGGTAAAGGAAACACCAAATTGGTATTCTTATGCATCAAACCCCGAAGCGATATATGTATGTAAGTATTTCTGCAAAATAATGGAAAATAAAATCCAGCAACCAACAGCTACCTACAATAAAACAAACCAAATTGGCGCTGAAGACATAAAAAAACCGACGACTCATATCCGGCCAACGAAGTATCGAAAGAAAAAAGCGCTTAAGATAAGAATCTGCGAATCCCAGGCAGTGCTAGAATATCTTTACGAGTGCAAGCCTTGGTTAGTCATCAACTTCTTGACAAATACATAAAAAAAAGTTCTGACCACCGCCGGTCCTATCTGTTTAAAAGCATTCCAATGCGGACTGTCATTGGAAAATGTAATTCGAATTTAAATTGAATTCGTATTTTGTATGGTTTTCGGCTTGAGTGCAAGTCCTTCCAAGTCAAAATCAGACATTTTCGAAAGTTAGGTTTTCAAAACAAATGTCGGGCGTGAAGATTGCATTGTGTTTTTTCTTATACACGTTGAAAGCAAAGTACTGGAAGACACTGTGCACCTAGACTATTTTTTAAAAGTTAAGACAGGAACAACAGCAATAAGAGAAACCAGAACAAAAAAGCGTCGATCAGTAAGAGCTGAAGCCGTTTTCACGGTCAAGTGTGATACGATGCGACTCGTTACTAGCGACCAAGATATCGCATAAAATCGCGTCACTCGAATTCGCTTGACCGCGAACACTATTAAAGATTGATGTTTGAGTCATAATCTGAAATGATAGGTTTGAAATTCCACCCACCGTCTCATCCAAATGTAGGTCTAGAAAAGTGGGCTCGACATTCCCCATTTCTTGACTGAAAAGACCGGGCCCATCAGTTTGTTTCTTTTCAAAAATTCTATAAAAACAAACAACAAATTTTCAAGGATTGTTGCTTTATCGAAAAGACTAATTACAGCATTATTCAACTTAGAGTGCGATTAATCGATTGTTGAAGGGTTATGTGAGCAGTAGTCCCATCGTGCTGGAACCAAGATCGGCTATTACGTCCTAATAGCGCTCTCTAAAGACTGTAAGGCTTCTCCCAACATCGTCTTGAAAGCAAAATGACCCAATAATGCCGTGACTCTAAGAACCACACCGGAATTTTTTTTTCAGAATTCGGGCTGTTTCGCCAACATTGCATCCGCTACGGAAGTCACTATTCAACCGTTAATCAATCCATTTCGTAACGCGAAAATATGACACGCCTTAGAGCTATCAGTGTCAAAATAACACATTCCTCCTTTTTTTCCAAATTCTAGTCAAAATATTAAATTGTAGAGAGATTCAAAAGTGGGCGTGGGTATTTCAATATTTCGTTCGTCACGCCTTTGAATATATTTTATATTCTTCACATCTCAAGCCCAATCCCGGAAGAATCTAAGAAATTGTAATTTTTAAACATTTGTTGCTCAAGACATGGTTTACGAGATAGAGTATGCCCAAACTTATCGAAATCGTTAGACCGGTTCTCGAGAAATTCGATTTTTAATGCCACAGAATGTGGAACCCTAGTTTTTCCCCGAATTGTTGCCCCATCTAAGTAAGTAAAATGCCACACACCTCAAATATGAAATTTGAAACAAATACGCCCGTTCAGGCTGCAATTTGAATCACAAACAGACCGACAGACAGACAGAGAGACTTCTCAATCAAAGAAAGAAGAGCTGAATATGAATATTATTTTGGTACTAAAAATTACTTACGGTTCGTTAATGGAAGGGCATTGGATCCAAAATTGACACAATTGAGCCTGTTGCCAAAGTAAAACGACACAACAATATAACAAAGCATTGGGCGGTGTACAGGAGACGGTTCAGCATGCTTGGTAAGATTTTTTTTACGTCCTTGCTCGACTGGGCCTTTCAAATGTATGGTGCCTGCATGAAATTTCGAATAGTGAACCTCTTGCCTAAGTAAGTTTCAGAAATCATCTTGGTCCCCAGAATAGAAATACCCTTTGAGGGCTAAGTTGGTCTAATACGAAAACATAGTGGGCACAACCGTCAACAGCAAAGTCAGGGCCTAGTAGTGTACCTAGTGTTAAAGGTACACCTCTCGAATGTACTCTAAATGGTCTGTGTTTGCTATTATTCCGCCTGATTTGCTTCAAACTGTTCCTATACTCCCTATCAACGAAAGGTATACCTGTTCTTCAATATTACAATCCGTACCTTTACTTCGACCGTTAATGGAAGGCGTCTTAGCGCACTTTAACCGTGAAGTACTCTTTCCATTGTGCACCTAGAAGTCGTATTTCTTACAACGACAATACATCCTACGCCCACGCACCAAGTAGACGAAGTTCGCTCCAAAGAAAATTGCACTTCGAATGGAAACCCATGTTTCAAGTTTTCTTTTCTTATCGCACAAGGAATTCCCAATCATTACAGAAATACCCAGCAGAGGATGTAAGGTTACTCATGGTTCAACCTTCAGTGGGTACCATTTCGATTCCAAGTCCAGTCCACCCCCGTAACGCACTCAATCGCCTGCCATGCCAGCACACACACAAGGCACAAGGCACGGCGCACAGGTACAAGCAAAAGACTCTTCGTATCGATTTACAATTAGTACTTTCGTCCTTTTCTCTGTCAGCAATACGCTCTCTCCCTCAGACAACTGCAGCCGGTACACCGGCAATTGCGGAATTGGGTGGATCTCGGCTGATAACAAGGATTCCGCGACATTGAGTGCTTTTATACCACACCGACCAGCCGGTGCGGGTGAGTTTCCAACCCTCGTCGCTCGACGAGTTGAGTTCCTTTTTCGGTACGGTTCTGGTCTTTTGTTCAGCGCCAGCCAAACAATATGTACATATACACACATGACAGATACATATATACTAAGCACAAAAGGGGAAAGTAAAATCCAGGATATATTTAGGGATGGGTCTGCGGTCTTCCTCTCGAGGGATAGGCACCCCTTCGAGTTATAATTAGAACCTAATCACGGGTCGGGATCGGGAAGAGAAATCTCAAAATCACCTCCAGTGCGAAGGAATGAACACCTCACACGCAGGTTGAGGAACAGCGTACAGGAAGGGTCCATGCCCTCTTTATGCTTCCTTTCTCCTTCGTTTTTTTTTCCTTTTTTAGCTGCGCTTGGTCTTTAACAAGAAAAAAAAAATAAATGATTGTCTACTGTGTGAACAAGTTTTGCAATGAAATTTTAATTATTTCTAGACTCGCACTAGATTTTACTCTTCGGCGTTCCACTTTACAGACAACAGGGAGGCGCAAAAGCCGGTTAACAAAGTGTACAATATTTTTTTTTGTTGGTTTGGTGTTGGTCCGCATTCGCACTGGATTCTCTGCGAATGGTGAGGAGGAATCAAAGTCTGCACTTACATTTTTAGAAGCTGTCTGCACTGGTAAATCCAATTTTCATTTAATTACCGTGAAGTTATTGGCGAGGAAGAATTTAAAATGCGAAGCACAAGGAGAATAGTTTTTCTTTTGTTTCTTTTTGTTTTGCGTTACACCCTTTTTTGGTATCAGAAAACTCACACTCAATTCGAACTGCTAAAGGGAAAGAGATGAACACTCGCGCTAACAACCTGCACACGACTCCGTCTCAAACACGAATGAGATTTTCGACTCGGTTCTCGTTGCAGGAAGGCTGAGGTTGGTCGACGCGGCTGGTTGCGTTGGCGACGATTGACAGCGAGTTGAGTGCAACTTTCGCCGCACTGTTGTGTGGAAGTGGAGGGAGAACAACTCGTTGTCTTCCATGGAGCCACAAGCCAGAATTGAATGGCATATTGGGTGGAATGTTGCCATGTTCAAATGCTGGAGGGCTGATTTGACAATTTCCGTTTGGCTCGCACATTCTAATGAGAGGAGTTTAAATAAATACTGATGTGAGCTGGTGTCTAATTAGATCTTGAATAACTTATATCGTTTGACCAGGGTTTGGGACCATGTTCCACCCAGTAGTGGGTAGTATGCTATGATATAACCTTTAATTAAATGAAGCGAATGTATAAGACGCTGGGTGTCTTGAATTCTTTCAGTTTTTGGTATAGAAGGAGCATTCTGGACTTTCATTTTGGTATCTACTATGGCATCCTCCGATATAATATGCATTTTGACATCAGATGATCAAATATTTTGTTAACAATGACGGAGAACATACTCTAGACTTACATGAACTATCGTACCTCAAGCTGGATTGCATGTCATGATAGTGACCGTCTGGTAAGAATAGGCATTTGTCAACGAGTCTCCTACCTCTTGAACGCTGTATTACGCATTATCCTATAAGAACACCATGACTAGGTGTGTACTGGATCAATTTTTACTCTTACTAAACAAAGAGGAGCTTAATGTGAATACTTTTCAGTTCCTCGGTCAGTCCAGTGGTCAGTTGAACAGTATTTTCAAGGACTTTGTGAAGGGTGACCAGATAGCAATAATACCTTTTCCAATTGTTATGTTTCAGCAGCTGTCAAAGTTAATAATGACATCCTGCTGCCAAAATATTCAGTAAGGCTTTCCATTATGTCATCCATCGTTTCATGCTTGCCCAACGTGTGGAAATTATTAAAAAATATCGTTATTTCCGCTCAGTTGTAAATACGCAACGTGATTTTCGTTGTGAGGTGGGTTGTCATCATGTGTATGTATGTATGCGGGCAATTCGTTGCACCGGGGAAAAGTTTGAGAGTGAGTACAGTCTTATGGACCTTAAGCTACCAACCAGATAGATGATTGGTGCGAAATGAAGAAAATATAACCGTTGTAGCGGTCAGTATCGAAGATGGCCGAAAAATATCCATACGGCGACGAACAAGAATAGAGACCGGACGACCATAGACAACGCCGTAAGTTCGCTAATCTGTATAAAATTGGAGCTGGAAATGTGGGTCAGAGATTCGGATTTTGGACAAAAAAATGTTTTCTTGGACGAGTGCCATTTTTGACTGAGCACACAATCCACAAGTATTAGACCAAGCATCAATGATTGACTGTTTCGTTTATCGAAATTTATGTCATGGCGGTACTATCGGATTTTATTTCTTTCAAAATGAGGAAGGATACACCGATACCGTCAATGGTATAGAGCGACGGTAACCGACTTTCTGTGCCCAGTATGTCGACAAAATCGATATATCCAACAAGACGGCGCTACATGCTATACAAGGGAGGCAGCGCTCGAAATTGTGAAGGAGAAATTTGACGACAGTTCACTATTTGGCCGGCGCGAACATCTGACGTGAGACCACTCGATTATATTTTCTGGGACTACGTCAAGGTTACCATTTTGTACGAGCTAGAGGCCAACATTCTCTACGCTATTCCCGGAATAAAGCCGCACATATTGGAATGAGTCAAAATTGGACCAACCGGTTAAAGCACTGCCAGCGAAGCCGAGGAGTTTTACTGAGTTAATACCCATATCTCTGAAATTATTTACTGGGCTTGGCATTGTATGTAGACAAAGTTGTGTTATGACCATAGTTGTTGCGATGACTACTAAGACGAAAAAGGGGATTTGTATAAAATGAGATCTGTCCTTTGTCCTATTAGTAATCGGTCTCTTCCAATCGTGTAGTTATGATTATTTACACTTAGCGTCATAGAGTGTCTTCCAAATAGTTCCGAAGACCTGGAATTACAAAGAAGCAAATAGATTCTATTCTACACTTGCCTTGTGACTAATGACACTTGGTAGTCCGTGTGGTTGTTCTTGGCTATTTTTAGGCTCAAAGAGAAGGAAGTAATAGGCTGCCAACTGTCGTGCCCAGACTACTGTGACAATGACATGACGGAATGTTGCGAACGATCGCAAAAAAACCTGCTGACAGATAGACAGTGACTGTTTGGACACGTAGAGGGGCGTATTTACAAATTTACTGGTCTGGTAGATGTAAATTTCTCAGAGTTTATCCTTGAAGTTGCTCCATTTTTCTTTTTCCAATTTGAAGTTTAAAGAGAGAAGTTCGAACTCAAAAATCTTGGTGTTGGTTTCATCAGGAAATTTAATTTGATACTTACACTGGAAACGCTAATAGCTTCAACTGAACTTGCATAAAACAATGGACAATACGAGAAGACAGACAGAGCCAAAGTTGATGTTCAAACGGTCTCACTTCTTGCAAACGTTTGACAAACATTCAAGAGTATATAGTTCTGAGAAAACTTAAAAGAAATAAAGCTTTGGAAATGGAATTACATAGGTACACCGTGGAATTACAAGACCGTGTCTCTAAGGTTGCCGAACCAGCTTAAGACCATTGTGTAAGTTATGACACTTACTAGCCTCGTGTTGGTAAGTGCTAAACTTTTTTTTTACTGAGTCTTCCCCGGTTGCAGCGGAGACTTTTACTCAATGAATTGGTCTACTATGATCCGTACTTTGTTCTTCAGGTCGACGCAGGAGGGACTCAGCCTAAAAGCTTAAGCAATCATCCCATCTTACCCATCGCTTTATTTTTCTTGAGGGACTTGATTTCTCTTTTTACTTTGATTTTACAAGAGTTTGCGGAACTTGCTGCTTCGGAAGGCTTATTAGAGTCATCATATCGCGTAAGTAGTTAAGGACTGTAGAAGAAGTAAGCTAATCCTCATCTAAACACAGAGAGCTACAATCCGAACGCTTTACCGGATGCTGTTCGGAGTCTGACTATACGAATCCTTTTGGTGATATTAGGTAAAGACAGTCTACCCACTTTCACATCGGCCACTGGACCTTCATCAAATGGCCCGACATCTAAAAGTTGAGGCAAAAAAGTGGCAAAACACAGTCAAAAGAGAAGCCCTGAGCACTTCAAAACCGTGCTCGATTCAATATTGCAGGACGGAATTCGAGAAAGTAGACAATTTTTTCAGCAACTGTGGTTGCATCGAACTGGAATTGTGGGACAAAATCCGCAAAGCAAAAGGAGACGCAATGTTCTCAGTAGGTACTGCTATATGGGTGCAGTTCTTGGAGGGTGGATATCTTGGGATCTTGGGAAATCGATGTCGGACCAATCCTATTCAATCGTATCTCCAATACACAGTTTTACCAAAGAATAAGGCAGGAACCTGTAGGTATTACTACGATACAAGGTATGTCCACCCAAGCAATGAAAACTTTGGAAAGCTCAAGCCAAACGTGGCGCAGAACAGTTGAACAGAAATCAATCTCTCTAACGAGAGACATCTCAAGGTGATCTCGTCCTCCCAGAGATGCATAGATTCGTGGTTGATCAGTGGTCGTGAGAGTTGAAATCGCCGAGCACTATATTTGTTTCCACAGTTTATTCTTGCGTCTGTGCACAGTTTTTTCTCCCGCCCTTATTGCTTCGATCAGCCTTCAAAGCTCGGAACACAGAACTGCACCTTTGTTGAATGGAACTAGGCTCTTTACTTATCCCTTCCGTCTTTTAGCTTTGGAGGTTTCCTTCATTATTATGAAGTGCCTGTGTTCTCGAAAAGTCTTGATTTCTCCTGGATTCTTCATACCATCTTTCAGGGATTGGCTACCTAGTTGTTGATACCACGTTGGTTTCAATCAGGGAAAGTCTCACTCTCAGATGATGAACTTAGCTTCGTTGTTCTATTTCTCACCTTACTACGACCAGCTGCAAAGCCATCATCGATTAAAATAACTCAGCGATTCACGAAAGTAGTACTGACGAAGCGCATCATTGGATTTGTTGTAGTCTGACCTTTTCATGGCCACTACATCCGCTATCTTGGATCGGAAAAATCATTCCCAGAATTCCAATCATCTGCGCCATTACCCAAACTAATAAAAAGATTTGGCCTTGATACTCTTGCACTGCACCACTGGCAGCAAGTCAGTAAGGAAACATACTATAGTTGCTTTAGGCCCTTTTGTCTTAGACTTACCTGTACTTGTCTTATCTCTTTCGTGGCAGAAGATAAAGAAATGCATTTCTCTAATTAGAACTGAAAAGATGGAGCATTACCTCCGACCGGCACGCAATAACTCGTACGAAGTGCGGCTCCGCACCTGCACTCACGCCGACGGCTATCTCGTTGCCAATTGGCATCTAAATGCGAGATATTTGGGGTAATACACTCTTTTAATTGCACTTGAACTGCATTCGTTTCACACTCTCATTCGCCGCCATTTCGCCAATTCGTGCAGATCGTGCACAATGCATTTAACTCGACTGGATATCAACCACTTCCGTGGATGTGATGAGCTCGATGAGCAGGTGTGCGGTCAGATGAACATCTTCGAAATTTATTAGACCGTGGATTTGAGTATTGGGTGCCTGCCTAGGCAATCTCGGCAAAGGAATTATTTTATTATTGTCTGCTTAGCCGAGGAACTGTTTATGAGTGAGTTTTACTGGAATTAAATTGTATTTATTTAGTAAAACGCGTCTGTTCTGGTTGTGGTTACTAGCTGCGTTGCCTGTGCCTAGGCTGACAGCGAACGGAGGTGGAGATGTGATTTATCACGATTACGGATGCAAGATGATGGCGTTCGGGAGGAGAAAGAACGCAGTGTATCTTTTTAGAACGCGACTGGATAGCGAAGAGCTTTGAAATTGGTATTAGAAGGAGAAAATGGAATAAACGTGTAGGCAGTCAGCTCGCGTTTGCGCAGATGTCAGGTGTGCGCCCAAGTTTTAAATATCAAGTTTGAGACATCTTGTTTCACTGGAGCTGGAGAAGTGAAATTATCACCTCCTTTGAGTACGTGCTTTGCTAGATGAACAATATTTTAACCAGCCCGACACCGTTTGGGCTGGCAATCAAATGACCATATTAGGTGATGTACGGATGCATTGAATATCTAACTGTGCAGCACTAGTCCATAAAAGAAAGTTTGTTATATCGATCCTTAGATACTTTAAGTGAAAAATTCAATGCGAAGGTATTCCAGTTCGATCTCATTCATTGCCAGTAAAACCATTTAATTCTGTCAGTCTCTTCGTAGAAAAGTACCCCTCGATGGACCAATCTTCTTTGGAACACAGCCGGATAGGTGAGACGTTCCCTTCGTGTATGTACATATGTAGGAGTCAGGTTTATGTTAGGTTCGGTACCAAGATCCATGGATCTTTCCACTTTGGCTATCCAAAGACTAATCAGACAAACAAACAGAACTTCAAAACCAGATAGTTTTCGAAAGAAAGACCCTCCAACTGAAGCTGTTATTTTTGGGGCAGGATTGGACAAATTAAGGATGATTTCCTCCTCTTTTTCATTTCTCCAAGTCAGTTAAAAACAAACATAGTCTTCGTGATTAGTCTATCACTTTGGCGCATAACCAACACGGCACTTCGTCCCTTATCCAGTTTGGGTCAGATCTGTCCAGAATACTTGCAGTACAATCACAACCTTTGAGCGATACTCTTCAGCTTTTCAGTTTCCCGAAATGTCTCTATAGTTAGAGCCTCTCCAAAGGGTCATCTCTGAGAGATACAAGCAACGTTTAAAGTCCTTTAACGTGAAAGAGTACGAAGAGCCTTGAAAGAAATGTTCAGACGAATCTTTTCAGAAAAGACCAGAGTCTTGGAGCAATCTGGGGTAGAAGTGAAGTGAACTACCATCGGGCGCGGATATTAGTTAATGTTTTCATGGATGATCCCACTAGCAAGTCTTCTGGTTAAAGTAGTGACGGCCAGCAATTGATGTAGATGTACATCCATCTTCCCGGATGGGTCAAAGCATTACGTTATGCTAGATCCCGGGACATATGGGCTTCCAAGGAAACGAAAGGGCCGATGAGCTGGCCAGAACTGCCTCAGAATCAAGTGACATCGCGATGGACCACTCAGTCCACCACCTATTAGGCACCTTTCCTCTAGGATCTCAACGGACTTCCGTAATATGGCCAACGCTGGGTGGAGCGCACTCTTCTCCTGCCAATACAACGAAAAAAGGACTAGAGGGCTTCTGTCTCTCAATAGAACACAGCTAACCCGTGGGCGCCGTGGCTCAGTGGTTAGTGTATTGGACTATGGAGCAAGGGGTTCGCGATCGAATCCCAGTCGGGGAACACCTAAAAGTTTTTCACGGCCTCACCTCTCGCGAGCGTCTGACAAACATCCGAAGAGTACAACTGTCCTGAGAAAGCTTCTCAAATAACAAATTGCCCTTCAGACAAGGCATTAAACAGTAGGCCCCTTCCATTCGTGTAAAGAATATAACACGCACAACACGAATTGTTGTGAGAAGCTAGGCCCTAGGTCCCATCGACCTGTAGCGCCAAGCTACGAGGGCCTCACAGGCCACAACTCAATGGCAGCCCACCTCAGTAGAATGGGTTTCAACGGCTCAGACCTATGCATACTCTGCGGCGACATTGAGGTGGAAGAAGACACGACAAATTTTCTCTGCGAACTCCCAAGGATCAGACATCAAACCTAGAACTCCTTTAGCTAACATGCCGCCTTAAAATTCATAACGAAAATGGCTCCCGACATGGACTAACGACTTTAAATTTCTGTTTTTATTTTTTTCCAGATAATCCCCCTTGGGGAACACAATGGATCCGTTGAGATGCGAGAGAGACTACTCCCTCCTCTTGGTTTTGCAGTCAACTCTTTAATCTATTGAAGCAGGATGAATCCATGCCCGATGAATAGACTATCAGCTCTATTTGTTCCATCTTCAAAAAAGACGATGCATATCCCTGCTACATGTCGTTCTATCCAACGTATTTTGGGATCTCAACAGAACATATCTCACTGTGCCGCGTGACGCTTGAAATTACGTGCAATTTGGGAACAGTTCCCCTGAACTATTTCAAACATGCACAGGATTTTGGCAAGGAAATGTGCTGTCATGTGATTTCTCGATGATAAACAGGAAAGCAGACCCAGTTTTGAGCATTTTCGAGAGAAAAAATTTGAATTTTCGGTTCCGTATGCGACGAGGGCGTAATAGCAGAGGAGATACCATGTACCAACATGTGAATGCAGTTCAAAAAGCCAAAACACATCGAGCAAACATATTGAGCAAATGGACAATAATACTCTAAAGAGGATCTTCGAATCATAGTCTTCAAATTCGAGATGATAGGGAAGATCAAACCTCTGATCTAAGGATTTAGCAATCGCGGATACCAGAGCGCTTGATTTGGACAACTGGAAGCAGAGTGCCCGGTATCGAAGGGACTGGAGGGCCATTTTGCCCTCTCCACGAGTCCGGAGCCCGTTAAGTAAAGTAAATAATGTTCCAGAGCAGTGGACCCGGATTTCAAGTCAGACCTAACTAGTTCATTCGCAAATTCGTTTCCTAAGATTCTTTGAAAATTACGGTTGCAATCAAGTTCTAATTAGCAAGAGACTCCACCGAATGTACCAGTACCTGATCGACTTCGAGTCCAATCAGTCGCGACTACAGTACGACAAGTCCAGAAATCTACCGAAACTTCGGCGTTGAGGCAAAAGATGACAGTTTCAACTCCAAGTTGATGCGACAGTAAATCAGACCAGATTTCTAGAATTCAGCAACAGAACTCCCTGAAAATAATGTCGGGAATACTACAAAACTAACTAACTTTTAGAAAATCACCGAAATCATAACCGTTATACGATATTTCGGAAGAAACATAAGAATGGTGTACGCAGACCATCGACATACTTTTGTTATCTCAAAACAAAAGCATTCCAAACAAATATCCAAGCAATATACATACTTCTAGCCAATAATATCTGAAAAATTCCAATTTGAAAACCCGCATCGATTCAAAATTTTTCAAATAAAAAACTATTCGCAACGGAAAAGAAGAGAAATCAACCCCTATTCTGTCATCCGGAATTCAATGTACAAATTCGAGTATCGAACAACAGAGATGTTCATCCACTTCGCGATATTTCTTCCGTCAAAATACTTGTCAGCTGCCAGTGCACTCGGAGGGTTGTCTTATATATTTTTCCGTGAATTTTCAATCGGATTTTCCAATTAAACTGGCAAACAGTGCTCGAAAGTTTATTTCATATACATAATATTATTAGTTAAATAAAAATAAAGAAAAGCAAAAAGCTAATGGCCACAACTAGGCTCACCTTTCGGGTATAAAATGTGAAAAAAGTTAATATTCACACTCTCGCAGTCCTCTTTCCTTGTAACAAAACAATTTTCTTCGTCGTTTCTCTTCACATTCCACGCTAAAACAAAGAATTTTCCCAATGGATATCGTTGGCTTAATAAGATCTTCGTACAGGGACTACGGCACCATATTCTCCGATACGTGGATCCATTATATTTCGCTAGAAATTCGGACAACGGTGAGTTTTGTATTTTTTCATTACTTTTGTAAGTGGTTCCTGTTGGCTGGTGACTGGTGACTGGTGGCCTTTGCCACCCCCACGCAAGACACAAATATCCATTCTCGGTAAACAAAATAGAAATTGATTTACAATCGTGTTATGTAAGCTGTTTTGAGGACGATGTAAGAAGCTGCCAATGCCGCTGACATTGGGCCGTTTGGGAGAATGCAAACGTTGCTCGTTTGTTTGCATCGCGTTTTATTTCACACTTTAATCTTGGCGCAATCGGAGGAAGTATTTTTTTTCCGTATTTTTCTCTCTGCTCAGAGATTAATAATATTTACAAAATGTGTTTTCGTCGAGGAACACGAGTGGAGCAATCTAATTAAAGACAACTACTTGCTGGGGACGCAGATTGAATTGATTTGGCCTGCAGGGTCGGAGGGTGGGGTTTTGATTGAATTAGCGATTTTAAATGCAAAATTTGATAATCTAGCTTCAATTAAAATCGATTGTCAATCAGACGGGGATGAGTTGCACTCACGTTTGGAGTGGCTTCGTTGAAGAGAATCAATTTGAATGACAATGGAGAAATGCAGTGGATTTTCAATCAGTTTACGCACATATTTATGAATTTACATACGTATGCACATAGTGTATGTACTTACATCTGATGGGCAACCATGGGATTACCCAATGAGCTGGGAAAATGGCTTCTATAACTTCAGCAACACTCATTGTGGGAAACTAGAATTGCGTCACTTCCAGACCAACCAACTGTCTGAAGATAGGTGCTGATCCCTTGCACTTGTACCATTTGTTGGTGTGATGTACAAAGTTCTGATTTGTTTCACCATTCACATTCTAGCAGATATCATTCGGTTGAAACCGCAGTCACCACTTGGAAAGGTCAAATCATTGGCGGAATCTCACAAGGGATATTCTAAAGCAGCGCTTTGCATGGAGGACCATGTCCTTTGACAAATGATTCGAGGTTCAAAAGACCCTAACGATATTTTAATAGGGCATGACTAACTCATTAGTGCCGGTTGTGCTGTATACCAGCGACTCGCACCTGTTAGAAACCGTATCGCTATGAAACAGACTTCTAAAAGTCATAACCAAGCTATAATACCGGTAGGCTGCACGGTCCCACAATGGACCAAGGTCCAACAGAGGTCTACGTCTGCGGTTGCTAAGATAACGGCTGCAATAATCGTGGAACGCGTCAAAGAACATTTGGACTCAACACTCGATGTCGAAAAAAAAGGCTTCTGCTCTGGGTTCTCCTCCAATCTATCACATAAACATTACGGCAGCCATCATACACCAGCGGATCTACATCACGCTGATGATGTCTGCTTACTTTCGCATAGAAATGTGAACTTATGCCAAATGGCCTGCAGTTTAGAAACTAAAGAAAGTGGAGTGGGGTTAAGATCCATTCGGTTACCATATGGATCTACGAAATTTCTCTCGACACCATCTTTGGAACCAGCAAGAGCTTATTGTAAAGCGCTGGAGACCACTTATGTTGGCATTAACCAGTTCACTTAGATTATCAAAGATGTATACCATGTTCTTCGAGCGGAAAGAGTCTAGCTCGTACAAAGAAGATGAAGAATGGTTTTCGTCCATGCAGCTTCTACAGAAGTCAGAAGAGGAGGTCCAGCCTAGCGGCATATCTACCGATAATGCAGTGCCCTGTAACTGTAACTATTAAAATTGTTATGACTGTCCTTTTCTGTCTAATCAGACAGTTGGTGGGTTTCCAGCTTCAGCCAAATCTGTCTCCGGATGAGGCACGTAGTACTTAGTTTAATAGTTTGTGCATCGACAATTGATTGAATGTACAGGGTTAAGCTTAAGTAGCAGATTATGTGTAGTCAGAGGCGTGCCAACACTAACATTATCCAATGAGATTGGTAAGATTGATAGAGGTGTACTCCGCTTGGAGAGCTCGTTGGACAGTTTTTAACTTAAATGTGAAAGATTTCGGGGATTTGATTGCGGCCTGACTATCTGCATACAGGGCCCCCTTGTTCGCCATGATCTCCATCTGCAGTGAATGGAAAGGCGGAAGGAGATATTTAAGCTTGGATCGAATAGAAGTTGAGGAGGTACATAGTCGGTGTCCTGCGGAAAGAATTCGAAATTATTCAGCATAGAGAAGTGTTCTGTCCAAAGACTAAACCACTGACCCCTCAAAACTAGTACCTGCGGAGGGTTCTACTTGTTTGCTATAAAGTGTAAAGAGTATCACTACTTACGAGATATGGTCACGTGCAGCTTTGAGTTGACAACTAGCACTCAATTGAACCTTTTGGTGAGCTGGTCGAGAAATTTAATATTTTTATTTTATTTGAGAAACATTGTCTGGGTCGACGGCGGCACCAAACTAGATGTGAGCTGGACAATTAGGAAAACGAAAGCTGCGTTCGTTATGATATTCCTATATGCACTATCTGCAAGAGCAATGTTATTAACTTGATAACAAAACTATGACTGTTCGGCTCTATTACTGGTGTCACTTGTATGATGCAAACCTTCGTAAATAGATATCGCATCGCAAACGACCAGCTCTATCTATTGATGTCACAATAAGATGAAGGAAGTGGCAGTGACACATTACGGCGCGAAGATAATATAAAACTTAGATATTTTGGAATCAATTCGAAAAAGCTGAAACACGTTGCTGGAACCCGCATATAATGGTGTTGTGGACGTCCTATATCTCATGAGGAAACTAAACACATGAGCTGCTCGTTACTGATGAAATTTTGGAATCAATTTCAAAAAGCTGAAACGCGTTGCTGGAACCCGCATATAATGGTCCTATATCTCATGAGGAAACTAAACACATGAGCTGCTCTTTGTTGAAAATTTCAAAGCTTGTCGGGTAGCTTGCAGCGTCTGTCCTTAAATAAAACTGGTTTTTCATGGGCTTCGTGATATTTTCCGGCAGCATAGGCTTTATCATTTCTAGTTGTCGTTGATAGACAACTATTTTTCTTTCGTTTTAGTTTGGGGTAAACACGTCAAACTTTCTGCACTTGCGTACGCCAAGTTAGTAGAGTTGAAAAAAAGCGCGGCTTGAAAAATCGATCCGGGGGCAATCGTGTTAAAAGATCCACGGACTCTCTAGAGGAGTTATCCCAAGTGCCATTCGATCTTTTAATTGTTAAATTACTAAAGTGTTCCTTGGACAGGATGTTCTACGATTTTGATCTACTTGATCAGACTTCTCCCAGTCAATTCTCTTTAGGTTAGAAGCCTCTACCTCGAGGTTTACATAGTATAACATTCATCTGTGGTCGGAAGGGACACACAAAGTGATACCCGCCAGTTTTCTACCTTAAGATTAACGTTATGGGTTCTTAGAGTGATGTCTAGTTGATGTGATTTTGGATATCAGTAGAAAATCGAATAAAAAGTCATCGCGTTCGTTAATTTCAGAACTTCCCTGTGTATACTAAGGATACTTGCTACTTAGGAAAGTAAGTGATTTGAAGGGACAAAGTGGTGGAGGAAGAGGTCAGACATGAATAAACATCTGAAAAGCTTTTGGCACACAGCAATGCTCTTGCGCTTCTCTGTTTTCACCTGCATAGGTAGAAAACTGACCAATAGCTAGAGCACCGAAACAGGATCTTGAAATACAAGCTCGTGAACGACTACCATGTGATATCAAGTCCACACAATCGAGGTATACAGAAAATACTGGAGTGGGGGAAACTACTGGGCCGCTAGTGGTGTTGGTAGACTTGACTTTACTCTAACCGGCACGTGGTTGTTACTTTGAATAGCAGTTGTTTTTATCTACCCACCTACATATAGCTTCGTGATTACTGAATCGATCATAAGCAATCTTATTACTATGCGGTAACAATATTATCACATGACAGAGCAATGTTTTAATGGGGACAGCAATCAGGGGCGACCGCTCAATAGCTCGGCGTAATCGACTATTAGTCAAGTGTGCCGACAACTTACCGGAACTTGCTGCTTTATAATTTCCGAAAACTGACACTTTACGACTGTTTTGTGCTTGGTATCGTTAGTAAATTAAAATTAGCATTGAAAACGCAATGTCTGATCCCAGTTGCATTTTGTATAATGATTCATATTTCATTTCAGGCATTCCTTTGTATTTCGTTCGGCATCCTTACATGTATCCTCATCATTTGGTATGTCTTCTATAGAAGATGGGCTCGTGGAAAGGAACGTGACGCACTGTTACTAGCACAAAACTCGGATATAGGCCGGTTACGTTTTAGAAAACGAGACAAAATGCTCTTCTATGGACGACGCATGTTGCGCAAAGTGAAAAATGTCTCTGGCCAGGTGTACGGTGGCCAGGGTCGTAAAAGGAAGGCTGTGATGCGATTCGCCAAAAAAATCCTCCAATTGCGAGGTGAAAACATGCCAATGCAACTTAAGACTGTTGAACCTCCAGCCGAGTATCTGGAGGAGACTATGGAAGGCAGTGATCGAGTACCACCCGATGCTCTCTATATGCTGCAAAGCATACGTATCTTTGGACATTTTGAGAAACCAATTTTCCTAAAACTGTGTAAACACACGGAAATCCTGAACCTGGAACCAAATGATTTCCTCTTTTCGATCACCGACGCTGATGACAGTGTTTTCATTGTACAATCCGGTTGCATACATGTGTTTATCAGTAATTCGGATGGAAGCACGCTGTCCTTGAAAACAGTAAAGAAAGGGGAATCAGTTACTTCGCTTCTCAGTTTTGTAGATGTTCTTTCGGAGAATCCGAGTTTCTACAAAACTGTGTCAGCGAAAGCAGTAGAGAAAAGCCAGGTTATACGGCTTCCGTTGCGTGCTTTTAAGGAAGTATTCAATGAGAATCCCGACATTATGATACGTGTCACTCAGGTGATCATGATTCGGCTGCAACGTGTCATCTTCACAGCTCTACGTAACTATCTGGGCTTAACATCAGAGCTCGTTCAAAACAATATGAGAGTTAAGAAGACACATTGCAATGTGAAGACTTCGCCTGTGCATAGGCGTTCAGATAACTTCCAGCATACACTTTCGTCGGACTACCATATTCCTCCGGATATGCTAGCTGACCTGGGCGATCCGCAGCATTCGAATGCCAATACAGCTAATCGTCGGAGTTCTATAGCGGCGACAGAATCAATTGATGTCAAGTTGGTGCATGCTTCGGCAGTTGGAAGTTTTCTGAAGGAGCTTGGCTTGAGCGAAGACGATCGTGGTATATTGGACGGCGTTGTAGAAGTACAAGAAGTCGAACCAGGAGTGAGACTTGTAACTGAGGGAAACACTGATGTAAATAGCTTTACCTTTCCCCTTACATTTTATTTCAATTGACTAAGTTTTGTTTAAGGATGTTTGTCTCATCTTTGTGATGACGGGCACCCTCAGTGTTTTTCAAAATGCGCCTGATATCCCGAGGGTGGTCAAGAAAAATGATAAATGTGAGGTGAGTTCAGTGTATTATTATATGAGAAGCGTATAATTGAGTTCGTTTGTTTAGGTATTTATTCATACCGTGCATCCTGGGGAGATTGTTGGTGGATTAGCTGTCTTAACAGGTGAAGGAAGTGATTACACAATTGTATCTAAGCAGGCTTGTCGAATTGCTCTAATAAGACGACCGGCAGTCTACCAGTAAGTATCTCAAAAGTATTTCGAATAAATATATCACTGAACAGCAACAAACTACTGTTCCCCGTAACTGCATGTCTGACGAAGTTTATTTGGATTCAGCCATTTGATCTTCATATATTCTGCCGCTCATGACAACATGACATATTCTTTGTCACTCCTCCGACTACTAACCTTGTCGTTAGGAAGATGCGATTGGAGTAGTAATACTCAAATGCTGTAAGGTCTCTGCAGAAAAGACCAAATCATAGATTTCCGTGGTGGCGTGAGTATAGCACAGTGTGATCAACAATGCAAAGCTCTAACAAACTCCTTCAAGTTCTTTGGCAGTGTCTTACCACAGCAAAACCGGGCCTACTACGGCCGGACCACTTCATAGATTTACTCTTAAAACCAAACACACAAAGCAACCAATTTCGAGTCTACCTCTGTTGCTTAGGGTAATCGGCTCGCTGTCGTTTGGTATTTGGTATCATTGAACAGAGTGAGAACATCAGTGAGTGAGAACTGGAGATTTTTAGAGGCACAGCAAGGCGACAGTATTCATGTTAAGTTGGCCAGAGCCAGAGTTAAAGTTTAAACCACAATTTTGTTTAGCCTTGAATTCTTACTACGCCAAGTCTTCTTATTTACATTTGCCTATATACTGCGTTCATGATATGGTTCATCTTTTGGTCTTTAGTGAGTAGTAAGTCGGTGACAGAGCACTCACTCAATCAGTTTCAGCTTCAAGTCCACTCTTAACAGTAAGCCGACTTAGTGACAGAGGTTCTTTCTTCAAACTTCTACCTCGCCACCAATTTTCATCCTAGGTATCTCTATATATACAAAACAGAGCATGTAAACCGATACCGATCACTAATATCGCACTGTACCCACAGTCTATACACAGTAAAATCTTTTTCCGTTTCAGAATAATGCGCGAACGTCCGAACATAGTGCTCGACATAGCTAATGGGGTAGTTCGTCGGCTCTCACCTCTGGTTCGGCAGTGTGACTATGCTTTGGATTGGATTTTCTTAGAGTCTGGTAGAGCAGTATATCGACAGGATGAAGTGAGCGACAGTACTTACATTGTCCTTAGTGGACGTATGCGTTCCGTCATAACACAATCTAGTGGAAAAAAAGAAATAGTAGGAGAGTACGGCAAAGGTGATTTGGTTGGTATCATTGAGATGATAACAGAAACACCACGCACCACAACCGTAATGGCTGTACGTGATTCCGAACTGGCGAAGCTCCCCGAAGGACTTTTTAATGCCATTAAGTTACGTTACCCGATAGTGGTATCCAAACTTATTAGTCTACTTAGCCACAGAATTCTAGGAAGTATGCAGTCCCGCGGTTCGGGCTCTGCTCCATTGGAAACTAACCCCGTCACTCACAAGTATTCAACAGTCGCCTTGGTACCTGTCAGCGATGATGTGCCTCTAACAGCGTTCACCTACGAAATTTATCATTCACTGTGCGCTATTGGTAAGCTTTGTGTGCATTAGTGAAGGGAAATCAATAGTGAATGTTCTAATTCGAATAGGTCCCACGTTGCGCCTCACATCGGAAGTTGTGGCAAAACAACTGGGCTCGCACATTTTAGAGGCAAGCAATGAATATCGCATGGCATCGTGGCTCGCCCAACAAGAGGATAGAAATATAATTACGTTGTACCAATGCGATTCATCGTTGAGTCAATGGACCCAAAGGTGTATGCGGCAAGCAGATGTGATATTAATCGTTGGACTGGGAGATCGATCACCAGTTGTGTGCAAATTCGAACGTGAAATTGATCGTTTGGCGCTGCGCACACAGAAAGAGCTCGTTTTGCTTTATCCAGAAGCAACAAATGCAAAGCCATCCAATACTCTGCAGTGGTTGAATGCACGTCCCTGGGTGACGAATCATCATCATATTCAGTGCCCCAAGAGAATGTTCACACGAACCAGCCAATACAGGATTGTAAGTGTTTGCTGGTAGGAAACCACAGCTGTAATGATCTAATGTGTCATAATATACTTTTGTTGTGCAGAATGATCTCTACAGTCGTGTCTTGATGTCAGAACCAAATATGCATTCCGATTTTTCACGCCTCGCACGCTGGCTGACAGGCAATTCTGTCGGCCTAGTTCTTGGTGGCGGCGGAGCACGTGGAGCCGCTCACATTGGTATGTTAAAGGCGATACAGGAAGCTGGCATTCCAATCGACATGGTCGGCGGGGTCAGCATCGGGGCATTAATGGGCGCTCTCTGGTGTAACGACAGAAATATCACTAGTGTGACGCAAAAGGCGCGCGAATGGTCAAAAGTGAGTTGTACTACAGAACCCACAAGCTCAATCAAAACAGGCATGGTTACTCCTTGTTATTTTTTTTTAGCAAATGACAAAATGGTTCCTGCAATTGTTGGATCTCACTTATCCCATCACATCCATGTTCTCTGGTCGAGAATTCAATAAGACCATACGCAGTACCTTTGGAGAAGTTTGCATCGAAGACTTGTGGATTCCATACTTCACCCTAACCACCGACATCACCGCAAGTTGCCATCGAATACATACAAATGGTAAGTTAATTGCTTCATATCACCAACTCACACGTCACAAAGCCACATCAATTCAGCTTATTTGCAATGAAAAAGAATATATGGTAATCGCCTGATTAGTCGTGCAATGTCCATTGTCAAAACATTCTGAGGTTTTTACATTTAAGCAAAATTGTTTGAGTTACTAATTGCTTTTGTTTTCATACTCTTTTTAAGACCATTTGTAATTTCCTCAATTTCGTTTCTGTTGCACACACAATTGGCAGTGCGCAGTAGTATGTCCTGTGGAATATGATGTGGGTCCTTCCCGTTTAATTTTTTGGTTCTTTCTTTTTGTATTGTTATTATTTTATTCTTTAAGTAGAAAATAATTTACTGTATTTAGCTGTCATCGAACGATGATGTTCTCTATCATCCAGTGATCATATTTCACAGTCGCTTTCGGGTATAGTTGTATTCAAACTCTAAAATGTATTCAAGTAAATGTATTGATTTTGAACGTAGCTAACCGAAACAAGCAATTTTGCAAAGTTTTCTCATTTACAAAAAACAAAATCTATAAAAAGAAAGTAAAAACTTATTTCTAAAACAAAAATGTAAATGTAAAAGGATCTCTGTGGCGCTTCGTGCGAGCATCAATGTCTCTCAGCGGCTACATGCCACCGCTCTGCGACCCCAAAGACGGGCATCTGTTACTGGACGGAGGATATTTCAATAATTTGCCAGGTAATTTATTTATAGGTATAAAGTTAACTTAGTTTAATACGTAATTACTACTACTTAATGTACTTCGGCATGTTGAGGCAAATTTGTTGAGAGTCGATAGCGAAAGGAGCGCTAAATATTACTTTCTGTTGATACACTTGTTGTATTTATTTACTTTTTTTTAAATATCATTTATACGTCTTTCCGTTTCTGTAGCATTTTTTTCAAAAAGATTGTACAGACTATACGTGGAATAAAGTAAGAGAAATGTTTGTTAGGTGTTCGCGAATGTAGCCTGAATGTGTGATTATTTATTTGTTTCTTTAAATCAACACAATTCATAGACTAAGTGAAATATGGCATATGCCAGACGTTTATCTTTTCTTGCTCATTAAAATAATTCATCCATCCATAACGTATTGCGAGGAAATCTCTCGAAATTCCTTATAGAAACATCTTTACTGAGTCGCTGTGACGATTGATTCTTGATTGAATGCTTGGGGAAATAGTGCGACGAATTAAATAAATTCTCTTCTTATTCAATTCCTTACTCGTAGAATTGATGTTTGTTTTGTATTGTTGAAACAAAGCTATAATATGAAGGAAGAGTGCCAAAGAATGAATGAATGTGTGTACGAAAATCAATCAACTCCTCATTTATTTTGTTTGTAACCTTTGCACAAACATGCGAATGAAAACCACAAATTATTAATAGCTTCCGTAGGTGTAGAGCGTTTTGTTATGTTGTGACTAATCTAATTTAATGCTTTCTTCTTCTATAAAACAAAGGCTAGTATAGGCCACATAAACATAAAACTTAATACTCAGAGCTATAATTTATGAATAATTAACTTTAAATGTTGAAATGTTAAATTCGGTAATTTTAAGACAATTTGATCGTTGAGTGTGGAAGTTCCGGTTTTAGTAGGCAGGAGACACCGAACATAGTCTTGTAGAACTATATCCCAGGAGACACTATCGTTTTCACGGTCCAGCTTCTCCGTATAACTAGTTTACCAATCAGTATAGAAGTATAGCTATCTTGAGGAAATTGTCATTAACCTGGTGGTCCTTTAGGTGACGTGAAGCAAGGTCGATTAGACTCTATTTTCACAAAAACTGTGTCGAAGTTCTAATTTTCGATTACGCGTCTGAGCATTTCGAGTGGCATTTGGCGAATAACGCGAGTAATGTTGCCTTCCAAATCCTCAATCGTACCCGGCTTATCCATGTAGACTTTGGACTTTACATAGCCCCAAAGGAAGAAGTCAAGAGGTGTGATCTCACACGATTTAGGCAGTCGATTCCCCGGTCCGAAACGCTAAATTAACTATCCGCCGCAGCAAATAGTTCGTGTTATCATGGAGCGATAGCGGGCTCCATCGACAGTTGCGTTCTGGGCTGTCTCACTTTTGAAGAAATATGGACTGATGATACCACCAAACTGTTCCTTTGTCTGCATATGATGACAGCTCTTCAATCTCTTCTGGTTGCTCTATAGGCCAAATACAGAAATTTTGCCCATTAGGCCAGAAATATGCCTCATTGGTGAACAAAATTTTTCTCGAAAATAGTGGATTTTCTTCAAGCTTTTCAAGAGTCCAAAGACTGGAACGATTGCGCCTCGGTACGTCGGATTGCTTCAATTCTTGAACGTATTGAATTTTGAATGCTTTTAATCCAAGATCCTTACGTAAAATACGCCAAGCTGTAGAGATCGGCACATCGCAGACATTGCGTAAACTCTCAGCTACCCTTCCGATATTGTCTTTACGTGCTGGATGAGGTCTATTTGTTCGCATATTGTCTAATAATGAAAATTGGATTTCAAACTTTGCGATGGTGCGTTCGGTAGGACGCTTATTTATACCATAAGTTGCTCTTCGAAACGCATTCCTTGAAGAACGTTGTGCCGGGCTAAGTCTGATGATAAAATGACATAAAAAAAACTCGTTGGTCCACTTCAAATACAATATCGTCACATATCTCCTCTCCCTTAAGGGCCAACCATAATAGTCGAATAGGTTCGGATAGGTTCGGACAAGCACCTATAATAGCTTCTTGCTTCGTTTCGTCGAGTTTTCGGACTCTGGTGTACTCAGTAGCCCGCTATCGATCATTTGGAAAGAAGTTGTGTATACAGAAGTCAAGAATAAAAATATCTCTTCATCCACTTCAAATGCAATATCGTCACATATGATGAAATGTCAAGCAATACTGAACAAAAATACCATGACAGGTGAACATGACTCACACGTCATGTGTCAAAATCCATAGACAAAAAAGTACCTCTAAATGAATAACTCGTTACCCGCAGGGATATACAAACGTCTGCCAAATGTAAACTCAATGCGGGCTTATTTTCCACTTAGCACTTTCAAAATTCTTACGACGGTAGTGTTTCATTTAAGTTGAATCGATTGCATATTTTTTAAAACAAGCCATCAAGTAACACTAGAACAGCATTTCTGCAATAAATTTCGAGATAGCAGAGATAACCTTCTTCTTCTTTAGTTCTCATTTCCTTTATCGGATTATGATGTTAATAGGTTCCTAGCCTTTTCTCATATTGGTTGCAGATGCGATTTTGTGGGAACTGCGGGCTACGAATAGCAGTGGAGGCTATCTTTAACTTCCATACACCAGTAATGACTCGACATTTTAGCAGAACAATGTTACAGCTTAGTTTCAGTATCTTATTAAGATTTCGCACGCAGCCTTGACTTTACTGATTCTGTTGTCTACATAGTGTTTGGTGCTATCGTTGTTCGAGAAAAATTTCCTAAGTACAGACAGTTGTCAGTTTCCTCCCTCTTCTCTTCAGCAATGTTAAATTGAGCCCTGAAATTCGGAATTCGTGAAGCTGAGAGTTATGGTCTTGGGCGTATTAATCCTTAGACTCACTATATTTGCGTCTGTTTTCGGTTTGTAAACAATTCGAAGTCTTTGCGACAGATGTACATATGAAATAAAATGTCGTAGTCCAATTGTATGTCGCTATCATTCGTCGTCCAGGGCAATGAATCTTCTGTTTATATTCTCAAAGGCTTTCTCGAACTCAGTGAAAATGAGGTAACGTGGAAATCTATACTCTATGCATTGCGCTATGATGATGTTTAAGGCGTTTATATGGTCAACCCAGGAGGGCTTCGATGCCTGGTTCTTTCGCATCAATCAAAATGTTCTTCTCTTCAATAATATCTGGTTTTAAGGACAACAAATACTGTATTTACCACTGCTGTTAAAAACTCAACAAGAATGCCATCAAGCCCTACGCGACTCATCCGAAATCATTAACGAATGGTTCAAACTTCACAAGGCGTTGCTTGGAACTCTGCTAACCAACTGGACCCTCTATGGTTCAATAAACGGTCCCATCTACTTGCTGTTTTCTCGAATGATTTTGTTTGTCACTCCTGAGGCACTTCAGTTTCGTCTTCATCCAGTTTTGAGATTTTTCTTCGCCGTAATAGTCCCTATATTGTGAGATTCATGAAATATGTGTCTCGATTGTTCTGAACTCTCTTTTCCCAATATTAGGCGATGAATATGAAATAGATTGTCTCACATGTATACATATTTGTATTTCATCATGAATATGCTAAGGAATGTTTCCGACAGAGATGAGCATTGTTTATTCTACTCCGGGGTACCTGGCTCTAGACAGGGCCAAACCTGGGTGACAAAATATCAGCGAACTAGTTAGTTTATTTAATCACAGTCTATTATTCCACTCTCTTCCTCAAGGCTTTTATAAAACAACATTGATATCTGATTATCAAGTGGTAATTACCTACCTACCTACCGACAGCGGACATAATTTGTCACTATTTGTGTCGCTTTGCATAGAATTTTATTTTAAATAAATAATTCACCCATTGACAACACCTGTCTTGGAAGTTGCACAAATTTACTACGTGAAATCGTGCGCAGAATCATAACAGCAGAGGTTATCCTGCATTATTTTACATGGATGCAACGTCTCCACATGACACGCTCCATTTAAATGTTCAAATAATCAACCTGTCCCACCCGCTCTATCCCTTTTTCCTCCCAGTCACGTGTGGAACGATTTTTGTCGTACCAATTGCAGAAGATACAATCTGCCAAAGAACCACCTCGCGTATGAAGAAACAAGCAACTGGTGTATACGAATAGCAGAGCATTCCTACATATGTACACCGGAACAAGACTTAGACATAGCAGACAGTGAGTTGCATGAATCCAACTCAGGGAACACGATTGGCCTACGATTCATAAAGAATGAGAGGTGATTCCCGGCTTTTAACACAATTCAAGGTTAGTTCCTCCACTTCTTCGTTGAGTTAGAAATATACAAACACATTTAACTGCTTTCTGGACATCGTAATACTTGCACAACCGCAAATTACAAGAAGTAAGTATGCTTTCTTAATACGTATGTAGGTGTTGCATTCAATTATGTGGTAGACTTACAATTCTTAGTAAAACAAGTAAAAAAATAATATGCATGTCCCCCCTGGATGGCTATATGTCTTCTTAAAACTTTCCTGAAATGTAAAAAGCTCAGAATGTAGCCCGGCCTAGAATATTGCTAGTGTGGCACAGACTTGTATTACCATTGTTACATCTCGACGGGCTATAGCCTCACCAACGACAACTCTACACAAAATGAAACACACACTCAATTGAAAAAAAAAACAAAAAATAAATAAACAACAGACATAATAATATATTCCAAATAACCATTAGGCTGTCTATGGCGCTATTGCCGTGCCAGCATGAGCATAGCTGGAGTATTTCCTCCATTTTGTGACTACAAAGATGGCCATTTGCTCCTAGACGGTTGCTACACGAACAATGTTCCAGGTAAATCTAAAATTTTGTATCTTCTTTATTTCACACGCACACACAATTTTATTTTTAAAAGAAAACTATTTTCCTAATAAGCATGAATTGCGCACACACATATGTAATTGGTAGAAGTCATTGTCAGTGAGCCACTAGTGTGGATACAAATGCCTAGTTTTCTTAGATTTATAGTATGTCCCTCTCAAGCGATAGACAGATGTGTTCCCTCTGTTAAAATGTTCTCCTTACATTCCCTAAAAAAATAATAAAAATGACATAGCTCTTCAAATTTGCTTCAAAATGAGTAATGAAACCAATAAAAGAAGTCTCTCTCTCTCTCTCACTTATAAAGCTAAGAGTTCATAGAATGTTGAGACTAAAGTACTTGTTAACTGATAAACCCACAGCGGACGTTATGCGAAACCTGGGAGCAGCGCATATCATTGCCATTGACGTAGGATCTCAAGATGATACCGATTTAACGAATTACGGAGACGATTTATCCGGCTGGTGGTTGTTGTATAAAAAGTGGAATCCCTTCACTTCACCGGTTAGAGTGCCAGACTTGCCTGACATTCAATCTCGTCTGGCGTATGTGTCTTGTGTGCGACAGCTTGAGGTAGGTTCCTTCACAGTGAAACGCTCAACTAAATCTCAAATCAATAATTCGAAACTTTCAGGAAGTGAAAAATTCTGACTATTGCGAGTACATTCGACCACCAATTGACAAATACAAGACATTGGCGTTTGGTAGTTTTGACGAGATTCGTGACGTGGGCTATGTTCATGGAAAGAATTACTTTGAAAACATGGCCAAGGACGGACGACTGGGTCGTTACAATCAATGCAACAAGGAACCACCAAAGAAACAAAGTCACTCGCTGAGCGAGTACACTTTTATCGATCTCGCACAAATAGTTTGCAAACTACCCGAAACATATTCGGAGGGTAACAACCTCTACAGCGAGGATGAGGAGTTCGATGGATACATTTCGGAACCTTCGACGTTCCGCACGGTGAGTTAAAAGTAATATTTGTCTAAATGCAACCAAATCCATGAACAATTTCTTTTAGAATGCTGGATCTGCGATGAGAATCAAACGCACTGGGGGCTCACTCTCGCTATCGGAAAACGAAATGGACTCTGACCTCGAAGTGGACATAGGCATTCCGTTAAAGCAAGAGAAATCGCGTAGCACGACTCAAACGCCTATTTCTGACCCAATGACCACACCATCCTCCGAAAAGAGCGACATTTCGATACGAAATGCCAATGATGCACAGCCCGAATCAGCTAGTACAATCGAGGAGCTTCCTCCCGACAACGATCCAATGGCAAAGAGATAGATTTCAAATAGTTTGTAGTTTTTGTTTAGTTAATCGCGATCGATATGGAACAAATGTATGACTTAGACTTTATTTTTTCAACAAAATATGATAGTTAATAAACTGGTACTGTAAATAGTGAGCACAATTTTTAAATGAGAAACTATTTTGTAGACTTTTTACTCAGTTCATGTTTTTCTTTTATTGGAAGAGCATCCCAGGAATATTCATATATTGACAGCGATTGATATTCTATGTGTGGTGTATATTTATAGGTTGATTAAGGTTTCATTCTGAGTCAGTCAGGAGCAGAAACATCCAGCGGCCACTGTTACTGTTTTGAATTTCCAAAATGATCGTAAGACATCGGGCAGCAGCGACATGGCGGGATCCTTTTGCAGGTGATCATTGTGGGAACGATAGGTCAACACACGCACTTTGTACTCAAGTGGTTTGCATTGGGCTCCGCGCCAGCATTTGGGGGGATAGTCAAATGTTTCGTCGTCCTTCTGGCAAACAGCATTGAGCAAGTAACGTGGATAATGTAAATGTCCGAGGTCTAATAAGTCGTTCTGGGGAAGAAAAGAAATTCCAGTGAAAGTAAGTGGTATGAAAATTATTTTGTAGTAAATGGGGACACATATTTGGACAAAACAAATCTCTATTTTTATTAGATGTAGGGTGCAGGAATTATATTCTTTGAAACGCTTCTACGAGCAGTTAGTGTAGGTAAAGTCGTCGTTCGACGCAAATACGCTTACCTTATAGCGAAATTTTTAAAATATTATTTATATTGCAAGCAGATGCGTTAGTCAAAACTCCTTCGAGAGTTGACGTCAATTATTTCTTCATGCTCTTCTCCTATACTCAATAAACATTCATGCATGATATGATTTCATATTTTCATGCATGATATGATTTCATAGTTGGAATAAAGGCAGAAGCAGCCCAAGAAGACGGTCTGGGGATGAACACAGGAAAATTCAAGTCAAGTGAACACAAAGGAACATCCAGAATGGACGAGTCTGAACTGGAAGGTACTATATATTGCTATCAATTCTAACGGAGAAGGCACACAATTGTTGGTTGCATACGTAATGATAAAGTGGGTACAATCTGCAAAATCTAAATACTGCCAACTTGGTGAACAGAGACACTTCAAATCTTTGTTACGACCTTTGGTTTGGAAAATAAAGTACAAATATTTGGCGCGACAGATCCATGGGACCCAGGCTCTAGGTTCTCAGAACCATTCGTGTTGTACGTGTCATATTCTTTACATAAATGGAAGAGGCTTACCGTCTGATGCTGCACTCGAAAGGAAATTTGAGATTTGAGAAAGTTTATCATGATAGTTCTACTCTCGGATGTTTGTCAGACGGTCGCGAGTGGTGCTATATGGGGATCTAGCCACGAATCTCTCTGTCCGTAGTCCAACGCACAAACCACTTAAGCCACGGTCTATAAAAATATAAGGTCTTGGCAGGGTGGTTCCCATTGTAGTTAAATTGATCGCATAGGTGATCATTTTGTGACAAGAGAGCTTACAAGGTCACATTTTTCTTGAACAGAAAATGCAGAGTCGGAAACATCTTCATAGGAACTATAGGCAGAAGTGGGGTAACTAGGAAAGTTAGGAAAACAGCTATCAATTCAAAGATAGAATATGAGGAGTTGACTCAAAATAATACCTTGTTTCGATGATTTGAAATCTATTGCTAAACTTTGAAATTTATACCACTTCAGTTGCTAGTGTTACTCTCCCGATTTACTAAGTGTAAGAATGTGCTTAAATAAAATGTTACAACTAAGACTTGTAATTCCGACAACAGTGTTGTTTAACAAAAGAAACAATAAACTTGAGTGATACTTGCAGAGAATCAATAAATAGGTATGAACCTTAATGTATTTCAGCGATTAACACTAGCGTCTGCAAAGTTATAGAAGTTACACCTCAAAGCGATCACCTTAACTCGAAAGTCCTTCTAATTTGAATACATTCTTCTATAACAATTGTTGAATAGAATTGGAATTCTTCTTTTGAAGAAAACAAAATTGTTCGTGACGTACGTAATTAGACATTAATGCTATAAATTTACAATACTATGAGCGTCTTGGTCTTCTTACACATGAAGCATAATAACGTGGGCGTGGCAATCTTCACTTTGGATTTAATTATGACTACACTGCACTGATGTTATCTGGGTGATTTCACGAACATTTTACCAAATACGAAACTTAATTAAAGGCATTAGAACCGTTTTCGACTACATCACTTTTTACTAACATCGGCTCTAAGTATTCATAATGTTAAGCTTAGATAAAAAAAAATTCAATTTTACCTCGAATTATGATCTCACAGACTCCGGATACGACATTTACAGCTAATCTGCCCAACAATTTAGGCTGCAACCATTGATATAGACGGACAGAATAGACGAACCACTTTTTTAACTTCACTATCCTTATAATGCCAAGTTTGATTAAAATATCGAGTTTATCATTTTCTAGGAAACCAATATTTGCCCTAGAGATAGCTATAAACAAAGATTTTGGCATTCCTAGCAGCCCACTTTTACCACTGAAGGAGAACAAGATATGCTTCATGAATACTATAGGACAGGTAAAGCGGAACAAGGTGTGTGAATATGAAAAACGTGACAAAGTTGTTTTAAAATGGTTCGACAGTAAACGAAGGAATAGTTTTTCAATCTGAAATTAAAGCCCAAAATCTAAATTGCTGGAAAGAGCAAATGTCGTGAAACCTTTGCCAACCGAAAAGGTTCTTGAATGACGGATCATATTTTCACGAATTTAATTCTGAGGCTTCAGAAAGTCTAAGTAGAAGGTACGAAGTGTAACAGACAAACCACAGAGACACCTAGTGGTGCATTTTACTTTGAAGCTCTTCTCGGTTCACTAGTTGGGGAAACTAAGTTCGACTCACAACCAAACTATGCCATTGGCAGCTCCAAAACTTTTTTCAAAACTTCTCACAGATTTACTAGAAACCAAGACTTCTGAACATACCTTTATTTTGCAATTACATCCTGTAAGCTGTGTGCCGCCTCTCTTCGTATCCTCACTTTTCAGAAAGCTAAGGTCGTCATAAGTCTTAAGAAAGTCGCCACTTCTCTCGTCATCCTCCAAACGGGTTAAGTCATCCATTGTATCTTCTTCTAAACTATCAAGCTCATCCGTTCGTGCCACTCCGTTGCTGCTGCACATAGAACACAGAAATGAATTATTTAAACACTCGCGCCCCTCCAAGTAAGATTACTCAATTCAAATCACTTTTTAGTTTTTACATTGTCAAAGCCTGTAGCTTCGTCCTCGAGATTAAAGTTATCCTTCAGAGCCGACAGTAGTTTGTTATACCGACAGGATAGTGCATTGCCGTCGAAGTGTGGAAATCCGTTCTGCATACGACTTATCGATGAGGACGATATCCTTCGCAAGTCGTTATCCGTTTTAGCACAACTTGTATCGCACAAGAATAGTATCACAGCAAATAACGTCTGTTTCACGGTGAAAAAAAAACAAACATTAACGGAAAGTAGTAACCATTTTATTAGATCCCCTGGACTTACCCATAGCACCATCTTGTACTATGTACAAATAAGCTTTAGGTACGCTCCTCATCTGCTTTTATACCCGTAGTATCGGTTGGAGTTGACGTTAATGGGTTTCGCTCAGACAGCCATTGGTTACCGCTCTAGGACTGCCTGATATTATCTTAACAAATAATACGTCCCACATTTATATGTAGGTACGTGCAGCTCTAGAACAATAGGCCATCGATGACAAAGATCAAATTACCTTAAACATCAATCCAATCTCCGAGCAGCCTTATAATATCCTTTTGTTGTTTTTTTTACACATGTACATATATGTATGTATATTTGCTCCTCGGGATAATTGAAAGAAGTGACGTGAACAGGATGTGAAGGGAGGAACACACAAAAGATGTATCAACATATAGTTGGCCTTTGTTTAAAACCAGGTCCTTTTGTAAATATTTATTTTTATACCTTCGGAGAGTGTTGGCAAAGTCCTTAAAGGTGATGAGATGTGTATGTAATTAGGCATCTTTTTTTTTTTTCATTTAAGATAACTGGGGTGATGGGCATTGAAATTGCCTCAAGAAGCATTACAACTCTTTAGTGCCATTAAAACCTCAAAAAGGTTGTTAATTGTGATAAAGTTCGCGGATGAAGCTTAGGAGCGTTTCAGCTGAGTAGGAGGTGACTACAGAAGGCGGAGTAAAGCCATTGTAAAATTGTTGAAACCTAGTTCGAGGAATAGTCGACAGTTTCGGGCAAATTCACAGCCCGGTGGACTAATGCTAATTTTCTTGAGGTGATGTTGGGCTCAATTAATCGATGCTAGAATCTGTTTTGTTAACAAAATTGGTGAATTTGTTGGCATGCATTAAGCCAGCTTGTGGGTTCCAATAAGAAAGCTTGTATTTTTGGTCTAAACGAATCTTTATTTGGCTAACAGATAGACCATTGCCGCACTGTCAAGTGTCAGTAAATGTGGACTAGATTGGATGCCGGATGTGGGATGTGCGTAAGCAGCTTTTATTGTCCTGGGTTTCATATTATCGTGATTTAAGTTAATAAGTAGGAGAATTAGAGTAGGAGTGTGAGCTAGATGAGAGAGCTAAAGACAGTTCTGAACCAGCTTGAGCTCGATTCAAAATGAAGTCACATGCCTAGTTAGTTAGGATTAAGAAAACGATTGAGGGATTTTGGCATCATCCCAATAGATTGTTTTTTTAGGCGTGAAGCTTGGCTTGGATATGCTCGATAAAAGCGGTTTTTTTCAATGATCAGTCCATGACCAGCTTTCCATCAAAGTAGACTTGCAGGGTATCAGTCTGACTGATGCGCACCTTTTGTAGGGCAGAACAGGTGTAGGTTTGATTTCTTTCTGTTCATTATCTATCAAATCATCCTTTCTGTCGAGAATTAAGAACGAGCCAAAGGTCGTCTTTTTAGTGTTTCTGTCTAGATGAGGTTTTCAACTGAGTTAATGGCCTAGATAAGAGAATATTATATTTCATTGGAGAAGTCGAGCTCTGCAGTATTTGGTGTTAGTGCTTGGATGGACGTCTAAGCTTCAACTTAGTGAATGACGTGGTTATTTTATTTATGGCCTTTTTGTTATTTGTTATTTAGTAGTGTTTCCATTATAATGTACAGGCGATAGGACACCACCTTGAGGAAAACCTTTAGTAGTTTTGATGGAATCGAGAATTCATCGAGCTTGACAAAAAACATTTTACTCTTAAGCGAGGAGCTTATCTGGTAGTTCGTAAGTCAAGCTACAAAGGATAATTTCATTATTTGATAAATAAGGCTGTTACCGCGGTTTACCGGTGGTCGTTTATGAAACATTCTACTAAGTAACTTTAGAAACACTGACCTGAGACTGATAGGACTTAAAGCCTTACGGGTGAAAAAGATATACATATTACCAGGTTTAGGTATGAACACTACATTAACTTTTCTTCAAACTATGGAGCTAGGTCTAAAGATAGGCTCGTGTGGGGGAAGGACAAATTTGTACAGCGTTTGTGTGAAGTTGGCCCATCAAGGGTGGTGTTCCTTATGTGCCTGCTTGAGAGGTGCTGAATGTGTTCACAGATAGGAAATGTTAGTAGATCAGTATTCAGAGTGTTTTTATCACGAAACCCAGCGTTTAGTGGCGAGACATGTTATTTGCCTCTGGGGGCATGAAGAATAAGTTCTCGGTACTCGGTTACAGTGTACTTCATGTTGCAGCTTTTATTGGCTGTAAGGTCAAGTTTCCCTTAGTCTTGTGGTTTGTCACTCTAAAATGCAAATACAAATATTTGACGCAAAAGGTTCATGAGACCCAAGGGCTGGCTTTTCATAACCATTCTGTGTTCTTTGCAAAAATTGGCATAGCCTGCTTTTTAATGCCGTGTTCGAAGGTTGGTTTATTAGTTCGGAAGCTTTTTCATCACAGTTGTACTCTTGTATGTTTGACGTTGGCGAGCGATGGGGCCGTGAAAAGACGTTTACGCGTTGGCTAGGGATAAAACTTGGACCCCGTCGTTTCGTATTCCAACGCACTAACCACCCCGGTTTTTTACTCGCTATTCGGAAATAAGGAGAGCATCAGTTAGCTTGGGACATTTCCAAATGACGTCTTCACGGGGAAGTGCCTCACCAGAAGTTAGTGAAAGACGAGGAATATCATTCTTGTTGGCTGCCTGTGCAAGGTAAACCAAATAAAATATAGAATTAATCACTCCATCTCATGAGGCAATCCTTAACTGAAATCAGATGGTTCTGCGATTGTATCTATTTGCTGGGCCGTGGATTTGTTTCTCCTCAAACGGAAGTGTGTTGCAATCAATCTTAATTTATTTCTCAACTTACTTGTGCCGACCAGCTGTTCCTCTCCAGTGGTAATAAAAGTTATTAACATGCCCTCCAGTGTTCACCTATGCTCGGCCGAATTTATATTTTGAAATGTTTATATATTTTGCAGTTTTCGAACGTCCGTCCGTTTGTATTGTACTAATAGTCAATGGGTCTTTAAAAACCAATGTCGTCATTGTATGTATTCGAAGAGGTAATCGGAACACTTAGTAATGTAAAGACTTTTCTTCGATTTATTCATGTGTATTTAAAGCACTGCTCCGAGTTCCGTACCTCAATTTCAATGCGACAATGACATAGTACACTTGTTCTTGAATCTCAGAAGTCGACTAGTTCTATTTTGAACCAGAGGGAAAGTTGTCGATGTTAAATAGGCTATTATTGGTAACTCAACGAGTACAGCCTGCACGGCTAATATTAGCGCCTTCATAACAGAGTAAGAGAGTTAACCACCCACCTTATATGTATAACAACAGCACAATGGACCTACTCTGGTCTAAGTACATCCTTATCAAGGGTCGGTCTTAACCAACCAACCAAAAAAGCCACCTTTCGGACAATTAGGAGGCGAGTTTAATATAGATGGCTAATTGTTATATTCGCAGTGTTCTTCAGTCTGCAGTTCGGGGTGAACCTTGATCTCAACCAACAAGCCTCTCCAGTTAGCCCGTTCTTTGATTCGAAGACTCTGTGAGCCGGAGCATTGGTGTCCATTCGCTCTACATGTCCTAGCCATCTCAAACGACTGATCCGTAGTCTTGACTAGGTCGCTGTCTCTGTACAGCTTCGTCCTCCTCCAAAGCCTGCCAAAGCAAACGGGACCGAACATTTTACGAAGAATCTTTCTCTCGAAGCTACAGAGGATAGCATGAAAGCTTTCATTCGCAGTCAATCGGTTGGAATTCAGCTGATTTCGTAACAAGCTGTGTGATTCCTCAAAGTGCCTCCAGTTAACAAAACCAATAATATTGCAGAAATCCACAATTTATCCGACAGCTAATTCAATAGTATCAAGCGGGTAGAGTATCTCGGTTTGGTGGTTTGGAAGTTTGATGGTTTGGTGGTTTGGTTCTCGGGTAAGTGACTTCTTCTGCGGATTTAGCAATACTATACATAGCTGATCACATTCACGACGTGACAACAGTGATTAAAATCAAAATTGAAAACGTTAGAGGATCAATGCATTCAATGTTTGATTCTGTGGACTTTGAGACAACAATGTCGGATTATATGTATGTGACTTGGACTAAAAGTATCCTAAAAAGCAATGTTGACTACGTTGCCTACATTACAGATATTCTGTCAAAGACTGAAGTGTAAAATGTTAATAACATAATAGCTTCTTACATTGACTAAGCCCCCCTAGTTTGTATTCGTATCTCCCTTTCTCTTCGACATGTATTTCTAGTTTGCATGTACTTTCTCATTTCCAAACATACATACACATATGTATATGTGGATATTCTCATTTCTTTTTTCCAAAGAACATACATTGTCCAATAGCTGGACTATATTCACTATGTTCGCATAGAAATACTTAGGAGAAAGCACTAAAACAAAACTTCTATGGTTTCCTTTCGAACTTCCAAAGTTCAAATCGTAGAAAAGCAACCCCCTAATTCAGTCTATCTAGCGCCTTCGCGAGTGCAATATAAGCTACATACTTGGAAAACTATCCCACAAACACTGATCCTCAAATAGTGTTTCTAAATTATAAAAATATTTAATAATTTCCCTTAAACCAATTTAAAAACTAATTCATCTTAGTGTCAGTTATAGTGTTAACGTAAAAATAGTAAAATTAATAAAATGAATAACGTTTAGCTCTACTGAGAGATTAAAAATGTGCCACGCATTCGAAGCCGTATAAGTGTTTGTCAGTGTTCTTATATAGTTCAGGCTTAAGGCATTGCCGATAGGAGAATAGAAATAGAGAAGTAACTCAAAACCAGGAGTTGTGGGCTTTAGGTGGACCCGCTCGCTCGTGTGAATATTCATGGAAAAAGTTGCAATGAAGCGGAAACAACGACGATACAGGTGGGATATTTTTAGGAAGTGAATTATCGCCATAACCACATACATATGTATGTAATGAGTGTTGACAAGGTTTACCGTTTGTACATGAACGTATGTATGTATCTTCAGCAATACCTAAACAAATCTGTATTTGCTTACCTTAAGGAATCCGTGTCTAACAATAGTCATGACGATTGTAACACCAAAGGAACCGGCCAATCGTGAAAATATTGTTTTCGTCTAGTTTATGTATGGTCAAGGGTTGATATTAAAATTTACAAAATTCCGAATAAATAAATTTCCAAATGCACAACGAGAAGGAAACGTTGGGAACAATACCAGGTTTGTTTGCAAATTTTGAGGTTAAGACACGCCTACTCCAGCCAACGTTTCTATGAAACTTTTGCTCCAGTAAGAGCATGTCTGCTAGGGAAAGGCATTCTTTTGAATTGGAGTATTCCATTCTAGTGATGGTACGAGCTCAGGTATATACTCTGACGCATACAGTGTTTTCCAACCAGAAGTTGGAGGAAATCTAGTTGCTTACCTTAAGGACTAGTCACTAGTTTATATTTGTAAATAGTTTGGACGCCTAAGGCTGGTAATACCGACGATCTTTCACAAAGCGTCATAATTGGAAACATAAAGCCACCAACGTGAGTGGCTAAGAAAATCATTTTCGGTAGAATCAGCAAAACCCCCAGCCTATACTGATCAACCTAAGAAGTGTCGGAAGCCTTGTCATCTATGTAAGACCGGGAAAAAAAACTAAGGAGATCAGGGATAACAATGGCTATAGGGATACTCCCTGGTCATTGGCTTCTAAGGGAGCACGCTATGAGATGAAAATGATCGAATATAAATGCATAAACATATGTAGTGGGCGCCGTGGCTCAGTGGTTGCGTTGGACTACGTGGCAAGGGGTTTGAGATTCGAGGTTCGAATTTCAGTCGAAACACCTAAAAGTTTTTTCACGGCCCCATCTCTCGCGAGCGTCTGACAAACATCCGAGAGTACGACTGAGGAAGCTTCTCAAATAACAGATTGCCATTCGGACACGGCATTAAACAGTAGGCCCCTTCCATTCGTGTAAAGAATATAACAGGCACAACACGAATGGTTCTGAGAAGTTAGGCCCTGGGTCCCATCGATCTATTGCGCCTCTACATCTATCACAGAGGAGAATATATGTACATCTACTCTATGAACACCAAGTCATTTTTCGGAACCAGGTAAAGCTGGTTGGATGGATTTGTGAGATGAAAACACAGCTCTTACAAAACAAGCCGTACTGTGAAGTGTGGCGAACTGATTTGTGAGAGATGGATAGTTCTTGAGAAAACTCTCCCAAACTGTAGTGACAATTTTCGAAAACCTTTTTCTTTACTTAGTCGATGTTTTCTTTAGTAACTGCCATTGCAAGCCGCCTCGGGGAGTTTTCAACTACTTCACGGCCCTCTCTGAACGCCTTATACCTCTGAAATGCTATTGTTTTTCGCGTCCTCGTAAGGTTTCTTCCAAAATGTTCATAAATCAAAAACTCATAAAAATCGCCGATAGTTTTTGGCTGCTGTCAACAAACTAGTCGATGGATCGCGCTCAAACTCAGTGTCGAAAAAAGAATTAAGAAAATCTTAGCCGTATATTATCAGTTTCGATCATGTTTTGACTGAATTTAAGAAGACTTGAGTATAGTAATTGGAAACACAGAACTGTTCTTATATGGTTTCTACGACGATATGTGTCCCTTTTCGTTGCCATTTTTACCCTCAAATGGTTCTACTTACAAGTTCTGAGGTATATTGGTTCTTTCAGTGAAAGGTTTGATCAGAAAAGTCTTAAAATAGTTTGTAGTGCCGGCCACTATACAGTCTTAGCGTGGTGATTGTATATTAAAATAAACTTATCTTTACTGATGCAGCTAGGGATAGCCTGTTCCATTTTCCCTTATACGGAAACTCGACTCTATCAACACACTTTGATGAGATGTAACACCCTACGGAACTCCGTCGTTTTCCAAGGAAAATTCAATGCGAATACTTGCGGCTTCATAGGGTCTTTTTGCAGACGGGAGACAATTGCTTTTTTAAAACACTCTATCTATTCATTTGAAAACTGAATGTTTTCTAGGAGGAGTGTATTATTTCAATAGACTGTAGAGACTGTGAAGGCATTCTCCAAAGACATATTTGTTTCAAAAACGTGTTGAGTATTGATCTCTCTTTCGTCTATTGTTCATCGGGAAGGCTTTCAATTGCTTAAATCAAGATGTTCCCTGAACTTAGATGGATTTCAAAAATCTTTACACCATTTAATGTGGTTGGCTTGTAAAGGTTGCCCTAAACGACGGACATGCTCGCCGAACTTGCTCGTTTGCGTTATTCCCTACACGGCGAACACATTTGGCGAGCATTCATTTCGTGTTGATTCTTCGTACCGTGAACATGTGCGATAAAGGACCGCAAGTGGTCATATCCACGATATGAACTCGGCGGCGTTCACAGCAAAATTGAAGCTTGCTCGCGAACATGGTCCTACACGGCGAACATCGAAGCCAAAGAACACGAAAAAATCGAAATTTTTCGCCAACAGCAAGTTCGGCGAGCATGTTCGTCGTTTAGGGCTACCTTTGGCGTAGATGTATCCCCAGAGAAAATAATCGAGTGGTGTCAAAGGTCATCGTGAGATGATCCAGTTGCTAAATTTCCCCTTCACAACTTTGAGCGTTGGGTCACAGCTCGGATCTATCGATAATATCGAGTTCTGGCCACAGAAAGTCGGTTAACATCGCTCTACATATATCTGAGACCATTGACGGTAACGGTGTCTCCTTTCTCATTTCGAAAGAAATAATGTCCGATGATGCCCCCATGCAATGAACAGCACCCAACGGTCAATCTTTGTGGATGCTTGGTCGAACACATGTGGATAGTATTCGGCCTGATAACGGCAACTGCTTGTTGACTTACCGCTGAGCCAAAAATGGGCGGACAATATGATGATTTGGCAGAAATCCGGATCTCTGATTAACATTTCCAGCGAGCTCACGGTGTTGTCTATGGTCGTTCAACCCCAAAATAATTCGGATTGACTGTCTGACGACTTTTCTGGGTCTTCTTCGATACTCGCGGCACCTTACGACGAAATTCATGTTGCGTCTTTATTTAAATATTTCTGGTTCCTTTATTGCCACCGTACTGATTGCCGCCGAAAATCACAATCCTTTTCTTCATCAACTTGAAGTGAGGCCCGGCTTGTAGCCAGTCAGCAACGTACAGCGGTGGCGTACAGATAGAACAAACATATTTTTTCTTACTTTACTATAATATTTAAATTTTCTACAACTCTTCCAGACTTCATGTGTCATGGTCACTTGTTGAGGGCGTTTTTATTAAAAATACTATTTTACATATAATATAGACAAACGTTCAACAATATCGCTGTAGCTCAACAAAAAGAAGGAGAACGGACACGCCCACTTTTTCTGTACGTTTAAAACTATGTCTTTGCGCACATTGTTGGCATTATTTTATTTGTCTCGCATTTATATTTTCCATGTAGCTATATGTTATAAAAATAGGCAGCAAAATATAGCACTCGTTGACACGTTTTATCGCTTCGTTACTGCATATAGCATACATATGAATTTATGGACATACTAGTCATTAAAGGATGAAATAATCCGCATCCATTTGAAACCAAAGAAACGAAAGACTAAATCGAAAATGTTTCATAATGCAAAACGATTAATTTGCATACGAACTGCTGTATCTCTCAAATACGAGTTATAAGGCCCAATTCACACGAAGACTGTTGCAGACTTAAATTGATCCGGCAATTAAGTTCCAATTACATACAGATATCACCAACCACCCTGTTAAAAAGGATCAGACAAGTGAACTGTCCCAATTGCAAGCCGTACAGTTGGGGTGCTTTATCCTTTTAAGTAACAATTGTCTCCGAGGTGTAACTACTAAACTAGTTCTTTTCCTTATTCTGTTGGCTCAAGCAAAAGGGTCGGAAACTTAAACTCTTCCAATCAATAGCCCATATAATATGTACATATCTGTCTCTTATGTAGGGATTAAAACACTTTCGAAATTTGTTACATCATAATGCGTACGTTTCTCCCCTACTTCCAGGTATGTTTACTTAAATGGATAAACACCACCCGTTTCTACGCAACACAATGCGTAGGATATTCAATGGAACATCAGCAAACTCCCACTAAAAATACCACCGAAGTCAGAAATAAGGACACCCTTGAAACATTTCTTTTTAAAAATATATTCCCTCTGCTGGAAACCAACGAAATTTCTTGCAGTCAAAACAACAATATGTAGCTTAAGACATGCATATGTTTGTACATATTCCTTGTGACTAAATATCTATAGATACCCCCATTCTTTTCTTAAGCTTCCCACCCTTATGCTTTTGATTTGCTTTTATTATCGTAACACCTATTTTCCCAATAATCTTTCTGAATCGATATTTTTTTTATTTTTTTTTTTTTGTTTTAAGTCCCACGACGGGTCTCCACGAGTACGAAGTGCATTGAACTGAATTCTTTGTGCTGGCGAAGGTGGAAGCCAGACCATAGTTAAGGTGCTTCTGACAGACAGGTGCAAAGGTGATGATTTGTATGTGGTTCTGTGCTCGTAGGACTGGATTCATCCAGGAAAATAAAGGGCAGGAGAACAGTAAGACAAATAACTTTCTTTGTGTTTCAACATCCTCCGAGAAATGTGTTTCGCCGGAACCGGATGTGCAATAATAAAATTTTAAGAATGTGGCAGCACCAATTGTTTTGACGTTTCGAAGTTCATATTTTATGGTAAGGAACATTGACACTTCAAAATGCGTTCTTGTGGAATAATCGTCTATGACTTTAAATGTGATCTAACTCAGACCAATGCCAAAAGTTTCGGAAAGGCGTCCATGCAATGCTGTTGTCCCAGAAAATATTGATGGTGATCGACGTGTAACATACCGTGAATCAGAAGTGATAGTACGAGAAGAATTCAATCAATATTCCAAAAACATCAAACAGTGAAGAAGCTTTGAACCAGATGGGTTCCAAATAAGCTGGTTCATGCTCCAAAAAGAGTTTTGTCAAAAAAAACAGCTTTGTGAAAATCTGTACGTACGCTATAATTTCGTAGTCTTTAACAGAAGAGAGCGCTCACTACAGAGTTAGAAATGTCTCATACCTGTAAATTTCATTCCAAGAAATTTCTTCAGACAAATATATGAAATCTGTCAAAGTTGACGTTTAAAAAGTAGCCATTTCTTGGCTTAATGCGTTTATAACCTTTTCGTTGTTAAATCTCCTCTTCCAAAGCCCGTCAACCTAAAAGGGAACAATTTTGCATTCAAAACACTCAAGGATATCTTTATCCATCTTCATTAACGTCCATACTTCTGCGCCATAAAGCAGGACTGGGATGATGGGGGGCTTATATAAAGTCTCCTTGATGCTTCCTGACAAGGTCTTGTTACTCAATTGCCTTCTTTGACCAAAGAAACAATGAATCACAAGAGTAACTCTTCACTTCATCTCTGAAGATATATGTATTTTTGTCAGAGTTAACAAGTGGCAGGGATGCCAAAACTATGTAGACATTGCTTTGTATATCTCGTCTCTATAAATGATGTCATAAGCGGGCTTAAAATCGATGACAGATAGTGAGAATCAATCTGAACTTGTAGAGTTTTTTCAAGGATCTGCTAGAATATTTGGTTGATGGTGGACATACCCGATCTAAAAATCCACTGATAGGGCTAAATCAGGTCTTTAATAAATGGTTTTATGCTTTCATACAATACGGGCGACAGGATCGTATATTTACACGGCTAATGCCTCTATAGCTGGCACAAAAGCTCGTTTCGACATATTCTATTGCACATAATTTGTGTCTTCCCAAAATGGCGTATTTGGACGATCATTTCCGTTTTCCTGTTTCTAGACAGAGTTGGGCATTCTTCATAATATCAAAGATGAATTAATTATTGCCAGCCTGGTTGCGATCCACATGTTAACTTATATTTTCTTTTCTTTGCAGGACAACGTTTAACTCGCTACAACTACAAGAATTAGAACGTGCTTTCCAGAGAACCCACTACCCGGACGTATTTTTTCGCGAAGAGTTGGCCGTCCGAATCGATCTAACAGAAGCACGTGTACAAGTTTGGTTCCAAAACCGACGCGCAAAGTGGAGAAAACAAGAAAAGGGCACATTGAAGGACAACGGGGACGGCGATTTGAATGGCACCCCATACGACGACAACGTAATGACTCAACTAGACAGTACGCTAGGTATAACCAAAACTATACTATTTACAAATACCCAATCTAGACTGTACATGGAATTCTTTTAGGTAACACACTTCTGCCAGACACACCGCCGCAATCGTCAAACTCCTTGGACAACGAGCCCAAAGTAAATTTCGGTTCCATGTCTCCGTCTCGAATGTCACCGAACATCTTCTTGAATCTTAACATTGACCACATGAGCCTAGAGCGTGGTGGAGGCCTATCAATGGAATGGTCAACATACCCACCAACGCCAGCGTTAAATGCAATGCCGCCAGTAACTCGATCGACACCCCCTCAACACGATATCTCCTCCAATAGCGTTACGACAATTAGTCATTCCCTAGATCTCGACACTCCAACGTCCACATACGATGAAATGAAGTTCCTCAACGTGGATCAATTCACAATAGATAATTTTAAGGCAGAATGCATTCTCAATCTTGACCAAGCGATCATGGACGACAAGCAAATGCACATGCATCTCCACCATCCGTCCACGCATCACTCACACCTAAACCAGCCGCCGCAACAGCAGTCCCATGACTCCCTAAGCCTGGATATGCAGTCGTTCGGAATGCCGTCCAACAACAAATCATCACCGATGATGATCATGGACAAGCCAATGCTCAACATAAGTGTGGATGGAATGTCAGACCTTGTTGATGACAAATTTTGAACTTTTTTTTATTACAAACGGGACGGACACGTATGCAATCTATAACACAAATATTGTACATTCTTACTCTTAACGCACTAGCATAGGTCTGTTATAATTCAAATAGCAAAATAAATCATAGCGAAGGTAGTGAAATTAGAGGATTTTAAAATTAATGCCCAAAAGACGTACGAGAGCTGACCAGAAAGGATTCATCAATTTTAAAACGAAGTCAATAAGACAACCGAAGAAGACGAGGCTTAAAGGTTGTGAATACAATGCCATGTACTCTAGCTATCATTTGTAGGCGTATTTTTGCTTAATTGGGGAATAAACTAATAGAATTTGTTATAAGGTATGTTAAATAGTAAAATAAAGATAACCGTGTATGTATGATATAGATAAAATTTGTAATAAATAAATACATTAGAAAATTGGAATATTACGCTTCATTCAATACAGCAATTTCAAAACTTAGACCGAATTGATAAATATACATAGGGTGACCAGATAGCAATGATACTTTGTCCAATTGTTATACTTGACTTGCCATGTCATCGTGGATTGTTTTATGTTTGCCAAATGTGGGGAAACTATTAAACAAAAAGCTCAAAATTCCGGCTCAGATGTAATTTGGCAGCGTGAATGCCGTCGTGATCATGGCTTCAGTAGATCTGGTGCCTTATTTTGTATTCCGTTTCTATAGCAAATGTATTCGAGAATCGGAAATTGGCATTTTCTTTTTCTATAGAAAACGCCTAAATCCGAATTCGCAAAATAAAAGTAATACCAACTTTTCTGAAATTTTGAATTTTGTATTTCGAAAACGCTTGCCAAAAGCATCTCCTTTTGCGGATATTCAGAAAAATTTTAGGACAAAATGTAAGTATTTCATAATTGATTATATATTTAAGAACAAATATCGTGTTTTATTTGACTATCTAAACACAAACCCCATTACAAGTCCAAATCTTGGTGCAATTTATGCAATCAAGGGATTTGTTCTTTCGGCCGAACGAAGACATATTTTATATACATCCATATGTAACAAACCAACTTTGTTTTAAGTTTTGTTTTAAAAAATAAAAGAATTGCATGTATTAAGTATTGTTTATTTTTGTTTATATCTAAAAGCCAAAGTCCAAGAGGATACCCGGAATCACCTTAAACGTAAATTAAAAATGATTAGGAATGTTTGAGTTATTAATTAGAGTACTTACCTAAAAGTCAAGAAGATCGGTCTTCGTTTAAAAAACTTCTTTGAAAATAGGCCTTGTCAGAACTTACGCTTCATGCATGTGAATGATGCGACGCACTTCCATACCTTCCTGGTACTGCGGTTTGTCTCCTGGCAATCTGAAGCTGAGGCTCTATTCCTTCCAAGAAGGCTTCTTCGACAGACGAACATTTTTCATAAAACTGTAATATAATAAGTGAAAAATACACTTAAATAACAATAATTCAAATGTCTCACCTCTTATAACTCACTTCCATAATGTTAGAATGATCCCTAAGTCTTCTCCGTTCAATATTTTCCAATTGTCCTTCATCAACCAACCAAATAGCAACACTGTCCATTGTTTCCCTGTTCGTTGATAGTCACAAAAAAAAAAATCTCCAAATAATTTTTTGAAGTGATTTTTATTATTTGTTTTGACATTCTGACTTTCGGAAATGTTTCGGTTTGAACGTGTAAGCACTTGCACCCAATCCGAAAATCATACAAAATACGAATTTTAGAATCAGATTTCATTTCCGTTTCGGAAATCGAATCCGAAAGACCCCTGTCCAAAATAAGGCCCCTGTTCGCGTATTTTCTGCACCAAAATTCATAGATTGTGAAATTTAGAGGAGTAGCGATAAAATTCTCTCAGAGAAAGTTAAAATAACAAAAAAGTAAACGAACGCGAAAGCTACGAAATTCTCCCACTTTTCAAACGTCAAATGCAAATGTATACAAATATACAAACACCAAAAAATTTCGCACAGGTATCTGACAGATACTCCGTGGGTCAGTGGTTAGTGCGTTGGACTATGGAGCAAGGGGTTCGAAGTTCGAATCCCAGTCGGGGAACACCTAAAACTTTTTCACAGCCCCACTTCTCGCGAGCGTCTGACAAATATCCGAGAGTACAACTATCCTAAGAAAGCTTCTCAAATAACAAATTGCCCTTCGGACACGGCATTAAACAGTAGGCCCCTTCCATTCGTTTAAAGAATATAACACGCACAACACGAATGGTTGTGAGAAGCTAGGCCCTGGTTCCCATCGACCTGTTGCGTCAAGTATATGACAGATTTCATAAATCAGAAATGTCTTACTTTCTCGTGAGCTCCCTCTTACAAAAAACTAGGAAACTTTTGCGAATCGAACAGGATTTCTTGAATTTTCGTAGATTTTCGTGAAAATTTGCTGTTTTGGGAGAGTACGCGAACAGGTGCAAGGATTTCTAATAATGAACAATACACATATGTATGTATGTATCATTTATAGTTTTTCAAAAATAATAACAAAAACAGTAAATAAAACACTGATTAATCAAATGTACAGTTTTGCTGACGAAGTAGTTACAGAGTCATCCGTACTAGTCGAGTTAAAGCTACTCGCCTTTTTAAAATGTTTGTTTAGCAGCAGTTTCTCATTACCAATTGCTTCGATCTCGGAAGGACTCAGTCCCTTTATTATGTTACCCATTATGCTGACCTGTAAGCTTAATATAATAAATAAATCATTTCATAAATATCCCATCAACGTACGTCTAGTTTTGACCAATTGGAAGGAGGACCAAAGGCATTGTCTTGAACAGCCAACTGAGCAAACGCTCGAATCCGGTCTGCTGGACAGTTTTCCAAATTTCCAATCCACTCAGCAGAGAATCTTAAATGTTAATAATAAAGGAGCCTTTGAATTGTGTATTTTTTTTTTATTTTTACCTAAACGCATCCGCATTAATTGCTGCTATATTGGAGCGGTTTAGGTAGCACACAATTTGGCCCATCGACATCAGATCGTATTCAGAGTAAGTGTTTGGTTTTTTATTCGACCACTCGTTATGAACTTTGTGGGCAATAAGACTCAACTGCTCCTCGGAGAAGCCTTGTCTTACGGATCCAAATGCCTTAACTATTTCGACAACATCAATCGTGATGTTGCGTAAGTCATCCAATGGAATACCAGTCAGTAGATTGCCCATATTTCTGTAAACCGATGGTGCAATGTTTTCTAATCCATCGTTGGCCTTTAAATTAATGAATATTAGTGCAAGCGCATATGATTGGTTTGTTGTGAGCTTACGTTCTTAATTAATCGCCAAATATTTTCACTCGTGTTCTTATCGACTTGGTTTCGTCCAAGCTCAGTGACGCACTGCTCTAACCTGTCCCAGTTTATGAATTTTTTCTCATTATCCGACCAAATTCGATTACAATCGAATGTTAAGGCCAATACAATCGCGGATGCAATCAATACAGGAATAGCTAAGAACGTTGCTCTCATATTGGATGAAAGGACACGTATGTCGGGTGGTGGTGATAGAACATTGGAAAGGAGTTTAAGGATAAATAATTTAGTATGACTTTTAATTTTAAGTGAATTGGCAGTTTAATTGATTTTTTAAAGTTTAAAAGTAGTGCAGGCAAATTGCGGTTCGACTGGACGTTTACGATAGAGCTCATGCTATTCAGAAAGATTTGTGTAGAGTATGGCAAGCGGAGGAGCTTACATAGAGTAGAAGAAAACATCTTCAAAACAAGTAAAGGAATCCAATCCACACCTGAAGAATTGTTATTGTTAAGGTGTTTTAGGAGTAAGACTATTGAGTGGTACGGAAAAGTAATTGTATTCAAACTAACTGCTATTCAGGATTCAGTAATGGTGGTGATAGAGAAGTATCTGCGAAGATAGCTACGAAGACAGCTGGACAAAAACTAACATGAACGATGAAGCCTTTGATTCTTTTGAGATGAGATTTACTGGATTGAGAACATTGCAGATTTTTTTGACACATTTTTAGTGTTGTAAGAACGTCGGACGCTTTAAAATTAAGTTGCAGTCATTCCTAGCCCCTTTAGAAACTTCGTTCGGTTTTCTACGATACCTCTTCCTTTTTTCCGAATGAGACCAGTTAGGCTAATCGGCATTCTTGCGTGGCCAAATAAGTATATTCTGTTAATAGTTGGGAGCACAGAGTATCAGTCTCCATCATTCCCACAAAGTCCACTAAACATTTTAGGGTTTATCAGTTGCGACAAAATCCAAGCTACACGCTTTCGTTTTGTATGAAACCAACAGAAAGATCGTCCAAAACTAATAGAGTCTACCCAATTTTAAGTTCAAGTTATCATACTTAGAGACTAATACAGCATTGAAAGAATATGGCGATCCGGATTGAGTTGCAATGTCAGGAGAAAGCAAGAAACAGAACTCGTGTGCTCTCAACAGCACTGAAACTGAATACTTTGCTATGTCATCTCCATCTACAGAAGTGATATGCTTTAGAAATATCTTAACAGAATACAGAGAGTATTGTGTGTACTTATTGGACACAATAGCGGGCATCAATTGGTCTAACATCCTGTCTAACAGTTCAGGGACGCTGATCCCAACTGATTTACTCTCGAAATGATATCGCGATTCAAGGTAAACTGAAAGTGTTGATGAAACAGAAAGAACAGAAAGTAACTATTGAGTTTGCAAAAAAAAGTGAATAGATATATATTTATTTAATAGATAAAAAAACGAGTAAAGACAACAACAATGATATTTTTCATTAATAATAAATATCGATTTTCATACTATCTCTTGTGATCAATGGTTGGACATTCTCTCTAATAAGGTAAAATATTTATTTTTGTTATTCATTTTAATTGAGATATTTGACATTATGCCTTTAACTGGTTGGCGATTGCGTCAGACTACCACTCGGCCGTTCAATAGTCATCGTTTGTTGTGGTACTTGGCTGTCGGGACTGAAACCAATCCCACTGTATATCTCCTTCATCACAAACAGTATTGTGTCTTCGGATTCCCTGCAAAGACCAAATCAGTTAAAACAATTCTCAGCGTATAACTAAGAAAAAAGTAATGTAGTACCAATAACAAACGTGACTGCTTAAGGCGAACAAGTATTCGTTGAAGAATTCAAGTGGAGCTTCTTGTAGAACATAATCAACACGTTTCGAGTCGTTCAGTTTGCCAAGTGGGAAATCAATTTCAATGATATCGTTGTCGGATTGATTAGTGGAATTCGAATCAGCTCGTGATCTTGATGTGGATGGAGCATTCTGTGAATGTTCTTGATGCACCTGCAAATCGAGAACCTGCAAGGAATTTAGATTAATTTTTTTAAAAGTGAGTGGGTATCGTTAAGAGCTTACCTTTTCCACTTCTTTTTCCATATCCTTGGGGTCATTTTTGCCTTTAGGTGCTAAAAAGCTTACACTATCGAAGGTAGTTTTGAAAGTGTCGAAGAAACGCTGTTTTAAGTCAGCTCCCACCCTGGTCATTGTTTCCTTCAGTTCCAAATGCATTCGTTTCCTTCCCTTGTGATGAGGAATCAGGACTGGTGGGATACCATTCATGTCTGGGTTTACTAGAGCTTCAAGACGATACGCGACTGGATCGTAGGGGTGGAAAATATTGTAGAAACCTGGACAGGTTGGTAGACGGAATTCCAAGCCGAGTTTGTCGATTCCTCGGATTGTTACAAACATACCTGAGTTGGAAAAAAAAGTGGTTACTTGTACATCAAATACAGTGCGCTTCTCAGTTGTGGTACTTGCGCACTGATGATCATCCATCTACTTACCGATTGGCGAGCCCAATGCGAAAAATTTCTTCGGCTGGAATAACAACTGGGGATAACTAATAAATGGCTGACCAGTACCAGCCGGTCCCATCTTATAACTTATGTGCTGAGCTGCATCTTCATTTAATTTATTCGAGTCTACTGGAAAGCCTGGCGTAATTTCATCGGGATTTTCCTGTAAAATAAGGATTCCTTCAGAAACATCTATCCAACACCTGGCTAACAAAACAAATTACCATATTTTGGTCCTCGCTCTCCTTGAGTGGCCTTTGATGGCACAGTAAATCGAAGAGAATCAACGAACCCAAACTATGACCGGCCATCGATATTCCGCCATAAAATTCAGGATGCCTTTGTTTGTACTTTAAGTAAACACTATTCATGGACGCAGTCACCGTGTTCATGATCCTTTGACAAAACATAGGGCTTGTGTAGAACAGAATATCCAGTAGAGTATCATTGGTGAAGTTACGAAGCTTCGGAATGGATTCAAGTGTTATAGATTTAAGTTTTTCGTCGATGCCCAACTCATCGGAATGCAGTTCACTATGCCAGGAGATCGGTAGTACTTCAACTCTTCCCACATAGCCGTGCTCAACAGAGTTTTTGTAATGTGATTGAACTAGTTGCAACGCGATCGCGCGGAACTCATCCACTGCAGACCACAACAAGATGACAAAATGGTTTTTCAAAAATATTTAGTTTTTACGTACCGACTTCTTCGACACTTCGCATTTTAAGATCACAAGCTGATCCTATACCATGAACCATGAAAAGTAAATGATCGACCCTGTGAGACTCCCCTTCCTCGATGGCGAAATCCTCCAAATCTCGCTTCACCACACGTGGTCGTGATGTAGTTTGCTGTTGTACATAGGAGAGAAAACTTTCCGGATCAAGCTGATGTTTGAACATCAGGAATACGAATTGGGTTAGAATGTTCGAATGATTATATGAGTTAGTAAAGTGCAAACAAAATTAGTGACGTTGTTCTGATTATAATAAAATAGTAGGCAAATCAACTGAAGGGTGAAAAAGGGTGAATACTTCTTTGAAAATAAAAAGGAAAATATAAAACTTTCACTCTCACATCCGTTCACAAGAAGGCATGCAAATAATGCTAGCTACAAGCCAAGATCATTCATTTCTCATACTTTTACTTATTATACAAGGGAGCTGAACTCTATGCTATCTAGGAGAGGACAGATTGTTTCTGTTTCAAACGGGAGGCAGTTCTTACTTGAAATTTAGAATATTTAGAGAATTCAATGTATATACATGCTACAACCGAATTCACTTACCAAACCTGGCAAAGCATACGAAATAAGAAAAGCTTCAGACCCAAACAAGTGAACTTAAATCTTATGACCATAACCATGGTAAAGAATTGCATTGAAAATTGTACTAACCGTTGATCCACCCCATGAATCCACTTGCTGTTGTTGTTGGAAATGTACAATTACTGTTGGACCATGGAATACCACCATGTCACCGGCGGAAATGGGAATTTTCTTATGCCATTCACAGCTTTCCGAAGCCTTTCGGTACTCTTCTTCAAGAAGCTCGGCGATTTCCTCCTCATAGGGGACATATTTCGAGTCACTGGCCTTGTAGAACCAGGAGCAACGTTTTACTTCGATTGGATCTCCTTCCCAATACACTGGAGCCTTGGTTCGTTCCGTAATGTTCACATCGTAACGACCTCCTTCCACAGCTACTAGATTGGGTTCATCCTCTGTGAAAACAAAGATTTCTCATTAGGACAACACAAAACATTGCTATGATGTGACTTTTTTTTACCTCCTGTTAGGAATGCCTCTTCGAGTAGAGCTGAATCATAGAACGAGAAAGGAGTCCATACGTTTTTGGCATCAAGTTTCCTCTTGAAAAACCAATGTTTCACCGCCGGCTTGTACACCTGCAAGGAAAAGAACTAAAATAACATTTTCTGCTATAGGACCCTCGCTCACATACCACATTAACCGAATAAGTACTGCCGCTGTTATCTATTGCACTATTGGCCATTTTTATTTCATTTAAAACCTCCTCCGGTAAATCTTGATAATCTGGTACTCCCGAAACGACCTCCTCTTCGGGCGATACCTTATTCGAATCTTCAGCTGGCAATCGGGGCTGTCTGTTAGCAGCTGATAGAGAATTATTTAGCTCAGAGAACTCTGAGCAAGAAGACGATGGCGGTTCGGCCAAATTCGACGCAGGTGTCAGCGAACGTGTTTGTAAATTCTTTACGGATAGACCACTGCCTACTAAATTATAGTTAAGATCACCTACAGGATCGAGATCCTTCGGTGGAGGATTGTTAAAGAAATTCTGTATCCGTTGGCTGTTGGGATCCTCTGGGGGTGGTGCGTCAACTCCCACGCTTGGCACTTGACCGAATGAGTCGAAAAATGATGTCGGGTCAGGAAATGATGGTTGATTGACAACTGGTGTCACAGTTGTCGGAACAGCTGGCTCGAAGAAGCTTGTAAACAAATTTGGCACCGATTGTTGGGTTTCGGAATTTTCTTGTGATTTAGGTGGTGAAGCAATTTTGGCACTTGCTGCTGGCACGGATGCCGTCGATTGGTCTGGTTTTGTGTCGCCTTGTGTGTTGCTTCGGGGAAGGAGTTCTTGAGCTGACACAAATGGATCCGCTGTTGTGGAGCCAACCTTGAAAAAACTAACAAGGCTTGATGCAGGAATCGGTGTTGTACGGTTAACTTCTGTGTTTTCTTGTAATGAAGTAGTAGTTTCAATGCTTGCTATGGGCTCACTTGTTGGTGTGAAGAACGATGAAACTAGACCTGGCTGGGGCGGCAAAGAAGGGGCGTCGGGTTGAACAGGTGCAGCCGATTCGATCAGTGATGAAGAAGTAGGTGAGAAACTTGGTGCAACTAAAATTGGGTTGAAAATATCTGAAGTTAATGTGGCTTTTGGAGCATTAGCTTGTGGAACAGCTTCGTCTAAAGTTTGTTCGTTCAAAAGGCTGGTCACGTTGGAGAGCTTTTCGATAGTCGAATCAGTTGAAGAAAGAATTAATGCAGACAATTCCGCTGAAACCTTAGAAGTTTCAGATGCAATAGTTGGAGTAAAAAGTCTTGCTTGATTGTCAGAATTGTCTGGCGTAGGGACTTTCGCGAAAAATGCTGCAATAGATGACGAACCTTCTATAAGTGGATTCGCAGGCTCTGTTGCTATTGGTTTGAACAGATTAACGTCTTCAGGGAGTGGCTTAGCCAACTTGGTTGTAATTGTTTCGAACAAGGGCTTTGGTGCCTCTGTTGCAATCGGCTTGAATAGATTGACGTTTTCAGGATGTGGTTGCACAAACTCTGTCGTAATGGGCTTGAATAATTTGATGTCTTCTGGGAGTGGCTGGCCAATCGGTGTTGCAATTGGTTTAAAGAGATGTGTCTCCTCGGATAAAGGCTTTACAACTTCAGCTGCAATTGGTTGGAATATATTGACGTCCTGATCATTTGGAGCAAAAATCGACAACGATGCTGGAGCAGTGAATTGTAAGTGATGCGGTTGGAGTCCCTTTCGATAAGGATTTGAGCTCGGTGTATTTTGGAAAGAGTGTTGAGGTGGTGGTGGAGGAAAGTTTGCGGTTTCCTTTGACGGCGTTGCAATACCAAATCCGACCGCTGGCGGGGGAGGAAGTGATAAAATTGGTTGACCAAGATTTATTTGCTCCTGGGGTGGAAATTGAGCTGCGTTCAGGGATTCTTGTTCTTCAGGTATATCTGATTTAGACACATTAGCCGGTTGAATTGTGGAAAGTATTTCTGGTTTCGGTGATTGATCTTCAGAAGGCGGAGACGCTAGTTTGGGCGGCCGCTCAGAAGATACGTCAAGTGGTTGATTGGTCGAAATCTTTCTTATTGAATCTTCTTGGGATGCAACCTTGATTGGTTGGAAGACGTTAGAGATTGCAACTGGAGTCAGTTCTTCCTGAAGTGAGCTTCGGGGAATACCTTCACTGACAGTTGGGGGAGTTAAAATTGTCGCTGATACTGTAGCCCTCTCAGGTGCTGAAGGCGGTATGAATCCTTGCTGAAGTGGATTGAAATGACTAAAAACATCAGCAGTTGACTGACTTAGAGGAATGATGCTCTGCGTGGCAGACGGGTATGCACCAATCGGATGTTGTTGATAGTCAGATGTGGCAGCTGCAAATGGGCTCTTATACAAACGAGTTCCTTTTTGTAATCGGAATGATGTTGAAGGTGGCCCGCCTGAAGGTGGCTTTGCCGATGGCGGTAGAGTAGGCAATTGTTGTGGTGGAAAAGTTTCTAATGTCGGCCTTACGCCAGGCGATGTACTTTTTGGTGGTAATCCTGCAAACAGAATTCCAGTAGGCTGTGGTGGATGACCAGAAGATATTAGTGGTGGACCAGTTGCAATAGTTTTTGGGCCACTTTTGGTTGGAATTGGGGCAAAGAAATTTTCAATAGGTTGTACTTGCTCCGGAACAGAAGCGTCTGTAGAAGGCGCCTGCAAAGTTCCCGCTACGGGCGGAGTAAAGAAAGCAGCTGGCGGCGGAGGCTGAGAGCCTCGTGCCTGTTGTGAAGTTGGATCTACACCAAACAAACCAACTGGCGGTGGTGGCTGTGAGCCCTGCGGCTGTTGTGAAGTTGGATCTACACTAAAGAAACCAATTGGTGGCGGTGGCTGAGAGCCCTGCTGCTGTTGTGAAGTTTGATCTACACCAAAGAAATTTGGATAATGGGCTGTTGGAGCATTACCAACTGTCTCGACTTGAAAAGACCCAAAATTATCAATTGGTTGCTGTTGGGGTGGTTCTTGAGATTTTTGGGCAAGACTTCCGGCAGCTGATTGCACTAAGCCCGAAAGATTTTGTAGAACATTCGGAACACCTGGTACTAGATTTGACAAAGAGAAGAGTCCTCCTTTGCGTTCCTCTGGCTTGTTAAATGCTGCCGCTGTCTGTTCTTGATAAGCAGGAACCGGTGAAGTCTCGAAACCTATTGGAGGAAGAAAACTAGCACCTGCAGATGGCGGTGGATTCTGTTCCTGATGTGCTGATGAAAGTCCAGGAATCGGAGCATATATTTTTTTCCTTGCAGATATACGATAGGTATTCTGGCCAGACGCTGTCGGTGGATATGGAACTCCACTCGGGACAGTGGGAACTTCAGATGGACTGTAGAATGTTGGCGGTTCTACCGGCTGTTGTGGTTCACTTTGGGGTACTGCGCCTTGTTGCTGTTGTTCTTGATTTGCAAATGCTGTAGGTGGTGGCTGTAATGGTGGTACTGACGCCTGATTAACAAATTGAGTGGAAAATGGTTGAATGTCCAACTGCGCACTTGGATTCGAATTTATATCGTCCCTTCCCGATGAAGAGTTGAATTTTTTCGAGAATGTAGAAAATACCGATGACGCAACCGATGGGAGCTGCGAGAATGAGGATGCAGCTTGACTTAGAATCGAATAATCCACTTGAGTTGAGGGTTCCACTAATGAATTACTATTTTCGTCCGAAATATCAGTAGTGCTTGATGTGGTCGTTCCCGGAATGTCGTTCAGATTGATTTCGCTTAGATTTTCTGAATCAATTTCTGATGACTTCCCGACAGTAACTAGAGGTGTAGATTCTGTAACGAGAAAAACGAGAAAGTTATTAGTTCCACATAGTAAATCTGCAGAAAACAACTGAAATTAGTTCATATGTAGATGTGAGAGGAGCTGCAAAAGTGATCTCTTTTAACACAAAGGCTGCTAAGGAGAAATTGTGGTATCACTTTTAGGGTAACAAACCTAACAGTTTGGGTCTAATCATTTAGTTCCATTCACCCACATACTCTGTGCAGTTCATCTTCCTTTTTTGCGCCCTCCGACTACTGTTCATGGCAATGCGTGAATTGCAATATTCAGTTAATAAATTAAATACGCCCTTGAACTAGCTTCGGTAATTACCCTCCCATATCCAGTGAACAGCGTGAGTAACACTCTCTGATAACCAGCATTTTGTTCTACATTACACCCTTTAATCAGGTGGGCGGAAGCTATACAGCCGTGCATTGGAAGCTAAGGTCAATTAGGGTCCAAAATCGCATTAATTTTAGTCGCACGATTTTAATATAAAGACAGCCAACGCAGTAGGTGGTGCAGTAGCAATATGTCACCGTTTGGAATAATTACTCTTTCGCTGTTAACAGTCGCGAGCAGTTCGTTGGCTTCGAACCCCCGCGTTGTAAATGGAACAGACGCCAACGAAATGGAGTTCCCGTTTATAGCTTCACTTCGACGTTCAAAGAGAGGTTCACACTCTTGCGGTGCTTCCATATTGAATCCTATGTGGATCCTGACTGCTGCACATTGTGTATCGAAATCGCCACCTGAAAGTGTTAACATCCAGTACGGTGTGACAGTAATAAATAATACAGGTCCTAATGTAGTCAATGTGTCTAAGATTGTGGTTCACCCTGGATATTTCCCTCCAATGCAATTCATTCACGACATTGCGCTATTGAGGGTACAGGAGCCAATGCAGCTGAGCGAATCTGTGCAAACGATTAGGTTGCCAAAGATGTTTCATCACACGCCAGGCAATACCTCGGCCACATTGATTGGATGGGGACTAAATGCGGTGAGAAATATATATAAGCAAGCTATTGAAACAAATTTAAAAAAAAGTTTTACTTTTACAGACGGGAGCAGATATACAGAAGAACTTGCAAAAAGTGGAGTTAAAAGTTTTCACAAAGGAGGAATGCAGTGAACGCCATCACCAGATGACCCATTTGACTAATATCTGTGCTGGCGTCGAAGAAGGAGGTAAGGGCCAATGCAGCGGAGATTCAGGAGGCCCCCTTATTGTAAATGACACTCTGATTGGAATAGTATCGTGGAGTAGGAAACCGTGTACTATAGCACCATATCCTGGTGTATTCACTGAAGTTTCAAGTTACATCGACTGGATCATGAGAACAATGGAGAAGGATGTGGATGAATCAGACTGGAATGGAATCAATTTGCCTTGAGTTTATGGTATATTAGAATAATTAGATAATACGAACAATTGTTGGTAAATAGGTTGTGGTTCCTGGCTTTTTTAGTTCAAATAAAACGTAAAAATATTTCCAAGACGTGTGATTTTGGGAAAACAGCTCTGGGGAGAGACTTACTCTTCTCACTATTGCTCTTCGTCAGATCCAAACATTGATCTCGATAAGATATGAAGCAGTCTGCAGAGCCATCGGGCCATTTATGTAATGGGGACTGGTGATGGGAGTGGGAAATAGAAAGGCATGTCTATTTCGGGCGAAGTAAAACTTTGGTGGGGCGTGGGCTAGGATAGGAATCAACTCAGAAGATAAAATAAAAAGGAAGCCTTTGGAAGCTTTGAAGCGGTTGTATGCCCTGCTGGTCTTGACTTAAAATCACCGGAGGGTAGGTTCTTGCATTTTACAAAACAGAATTTAAGTAAGACTGATGTGCAAATCTCGTACAATGAATCCAAGACTGGTATAACTGCATTGCTCCCAAACAAAGAAGGCATTCAATCTGAGGAGAAGGCATAGGGACAGATTGTCTGCCCACCGGATGACTCAATTTGAATAAACATGTCCATGGACAAGGATGGAGACTGAGAGTAAGACATAAATGAGTGAAAGTGTTAACAAATTAAGGAAACGAATGTCAGTTTACTGTCAAAACTTAGGAGTAGTCAACTATAGACATATCTGTCACACTGACATTAACAAGTAGAAAGGAAAAGGTAAGGCTCCGACGAAATCGGATTGTAAATATGTAGTTTCGCCGTGAAATTAGTCTATTGTCACCGTATAGACCAATTAGCGGTCTATCTTTGAGCGTGAGGTAAGCTATTCCCGTTTAGCAAACGTAACCATTGCTAGACCACGGCTTAAATCGCTATTTTTTACTTTATGAAATATTGAAATATGTACTTAAAGCATCCAACTTCCTGATCACTCCAAAAAAACAAGTTTATTCTTAGCATAAGTGTATTGTGTCAAACTATGCCGAAGGCATAACTCAAGCAAAAGCTTAAATTGTAACCACTTAACCGGGTGGCCTGTGCGTGCCCCTCTAGGATGCTCAAGTAATCCCCTTCTTTATCGCGTTCCATGTTGTTGAAGTTCAAGCTTTTCCACTCCATAGGTGGTCGACCTCGAAAGAAGTTTAAAAAAAAAACAAAACGCACACTCACACATTTGGGTAGCGTCATTGATCTGTCAGCGACGATGACAAAACGCTCCCTCACAAAACAATTACGCATCGGATGACCACATATTTTATATTTTACATGTCAACTGCAGAGAATAATAATATTTTAAGATTGATTGATTGATGATGTCAAAGAATCACCGAACCAAAAAACCTAAAACCCCGCCGATACTTTGGATTTGTTTACCAAAAAACCAAAACCTCACGATTTTACGTGACATATTTTTTGAATTCGCCCAGCGATTTTTTGTTGTTGTTTTGTTTCGATGTTAAAATCAGCAACAGCGTACATATAATAATAAAAATAATAACTCAGCAAGTCTCCATCTGCAAACCAGTATAGAGGTCGTGCCATAGCACTCATCACATTACAACGATAGATTAGCAATGCTAAGTTAATGAACGTTGTTTTGACATTTATACTAGACAGGCAGCCTGTTGGGCGCATTGTGGTTGTCTATTAGTAAGATTCAGGAGAATAGTCAGGCGGTTGACTTGCAACACGATGCTCGGCTCATTTCATTATATGTAAATGCATTTTCAATATTTGAAATAATCTTTTGATTTATTGCAAATGTTACGTGTGTTACGGTATGGGGTTTATGAACAGTGCCCTTTGAGTTACGAACAGAGATATACAGGTCATGTCTTGTAGATGTCTTGCACTGGTAATGCACTGGGTTTTAAGATCTGTTAATCAAAAGATTAACCTGGAGATATGGAAATGTGTTTCAAAGATTCTTGACTAGACATGACTGGAACCATTCCTTAAAGATTTTGACATTCACATGATTCAACGATGTTTACAATATGGCATTGACTGATGCAAGAAAAGGTATAGGCAATCTGACAAACGTCAACGACGAAGGCAGTATTTTATGGATTCAGATGAGACTGGAACCACTTCCCACCAGGTGGCGTCTGCTCTACTATGAAGAACATCAATAACAGGTACGAGAAAAGGATGGTGGTACAGTCGCCAATACAACAAGAAATGTAAGTAGCTAACAAATATTTCGAAGTTTTATGTCTCCCAGACTCTATGTTTTCCCAGCGGATCTTCTTAGGACTAGGGAAGCCTGCCGGCTAACTACAATAGTGCTTTTTTGGGATAGCCAAAGCTATTAATGTTATTATCACGTCCTTAAAAATGGTAAACCAATATGGTATATGTGTCCACCAGCAAATTACACTCAGCTGGGTCTCAGGGCATAGCTATTATGAGACAACAACATACCCAAGCCTACGAGTTAATCGGAGCCCATGCAACCAAAAGTCCCCCACAGCACCATTTGTAGGATATAAACGAGAAAGAATCTCTATTGCATTTCGTCCACACATGTGCTGCGTTATCCTTCCTCAAAGATTAACTTCATTCCAAGCCGCCACTTTACCTTGTCAAACTGGTCTTGATATCCAGATTTGACAAGAAAACAAAGTAGAACTAGACAACACCAACGCCTCTTCTATTAATCTGAAGAATAAAACATGTGCAACACGAATGGCGACTGGCAAGCTAAGCCCTGGATTCTCTAAGAAATGTCACGCCATGTATTGGAATTTTTGACAAACTAATTTCAACCTCAGCAAATGTTTCCTCCAATATCACTCAGTTTTGGAAATGATAAAGGTGTATATTCCAGTAAATTGCTTTGATTTGACGGATTCACTGGACACGTTAGAGTATTACAAAGTCAATGGACACAAAATTCTTCTAAATAAAGTATTTTTTTAGTTGAATTGTAAATTATTGTACATAAGTTATTCAATGTGAAAATAGGAACTAAATATGCGACCTGTGACACATGATATGTCACCTACATATTTTTCTGTCAGTTTAAAACAGACCTAGAGTACTGAACCTATCCATTACCACAATTGGCAGATCGGCACGTTGTCCTTATCCTCAATGCTTTATTAAAGAAGGAAGTCCAGTGGCGTGAAATCGCACGATCTAGACGGCTAATTTAGTTACCGAAAATCTCCGCAAAATGTTCACCATTTATATGCCTTCTTGAACCGAGTGCAGACAACTTGACAGCTGTCATTCCCTGACATGAAAAGTCTTAATGAAAGTACATTTATAAGACGTTAACCACCCCAGTTCTACTCTGTGGGCCTAAATAATGGACGCCGCCCTACAGAATATGAGAACACCACACCCCAGATAACGCTACCAATGACAAATGAATCAGCAGCACCTGATTAGGCCAGAATTCATTGTTACAACGGTTCACGCTTAAATGCAATAAAATTGAAAACGCTTAACTTACACTAAATGGTTGTAATCACAGAATTTGTTCAAACCTCGCCTTATGCGAGATAGGAAGGGATATTCCCAGATTCAAGTTTTGGTTGGAAGAAAGGTATCAAACTTTCCGTCATTCACCTTCACCCGTTCGCCGACCTTCATAACAAAAAAGCTTACATCTCTTCACTGAGGCTCGTTCGTGTGGTAAGAACCGAAGAATTCACTCCCTACACGGTTTTTAGGAACTAAAAAATGTAAAGTGGGACTAGAAGTGATCAAAAAGCGAACAGTTCATCTGGTTATTGACATTTAGCAGTCAAATTCTTACCATATTCTGGATTTTAATTGCACAAAACAAAGGATATGTTAAATGTATGCTCACTAGTTCCGGAACCGGAACTAACCTTCAATTAAATAACACAAGTATGTAAATTAACTTAGAACTAATTATCATTGTTTTCCAATTGACCTTTAGTCTAAGTACACTAGGTATGTAAATCTGTTTTATTATAAAATCATTTAATATATACTTATGTGTGTATAAGAACGGCTAACAAATCATCACAATAAATGGCAAGTCAATAAAAATCCAAGACGTTGATCGACAGGTGAAAAGAGAGCTTTTAATTACACCACTGGTAGTTGTTGCAGGTAGGTGCCGCGTTGTCTATCGATGTCGCTTGATAATAATTTCAACTTGCTGTCCACGTTTCAGTGAAAAAGCGGGAATATAAATTGAAAATTATTCATTTTGCACATTTTTATTACATCGCGCTTCACTCTTGCAAATTCCCCCCACATCGTATGTGTGATTACCAATAAATGAATCCCCACATCCTTCTCTAAGCGATTGCGCGATGCAAAGCAATTATTTTTGTTTTCTTAATGTCTCTCGAGAATACTTAAATTGTCATAATAGCGCGAAATGAATGACAGTTACGAACTAAACGGGTATAAGGTACTCTAAGCTAAGCTAAGCACTAAGCTCTTGTTCCGTTTTGAGAAACCACAAGCTATCAAGGTCAGAAAAGTGGTGATGTCGATCAAAGCATGAAATCACTGCAAGCTTTTGTAGAGGTTCTCAAAACATCTCGAGAAGAATAATTAATGTCTAACTCTCTAGGGACCCAACACCAGGCTACCAGCTACAAAATGAATATTTTGTTTTGCTTTTCGTTTTGTTTTTTTAATTTAAATCTGTTTTGACGAAACGAAGCAGAGCAACATGACAAGTGGGTGAAGCCTTTACGACAGGACAGATGCAAATTATTATAAATTTATGGACTGACGTTTGCGTTCCTCGCATTTTAATTCTCCGAAAGGAGTCGTTACGGGCGCGCAGTGTGGTCCTCTCCCGCTCCACTTCACTCCTCCGACTGACAGTGCCATTAACCATTAAATATGATAGTGTGTAATTTCTCTTTGGGCCGTTGTTGTCGTCGCGTAGCTGTGTGATTGCAAAATCACAATCATAAAATAAACAAAAGTAAAAATCAAATCGTCGCGTTTTGAAAACGAAAAACAAAACCCAAACAGTAAATAAAGGCTTGCATCGATTATGTAAACGATGTTGGGCCGGCGTTTAAAAGAAAAACAACACACACCACTCGGCTCGTCTTTTCACCATCGGAGAGACGTCAAGATAAAATCGGAGTAGCGTACACATTCACCACCTCCCAATGTCAATATCAACATCGAATGCGTTTAAAATGATTGCACGAAGTTGGATTTTTGACAAAATGTGTCTAGATAATCGGGGTAAATAAGGAAGTGGTTTTCTGTTTTAGTTTCGGTCTGGTTTTGTGCTTAATTTATGGCTCTACTTCGGCTCATTGATATTCAGACAGACAGCGCTGTGCAGCGCAGCAGTCTGCCTGTCAGCCGGTTAAGGGGTTCTATTAGTCAGCGTCATAGTCAATTGCTGATTTCGGAAACAACAGTGTAAACAGCGTACTTGTTGTTTGCCAAGATGTTCAAAAACTTTCTGAGAAAAAATCGACAGGTTAGGTAGTAGGTGTTGGGTGGTTTTGGTAATCGATTATGAACTCGAGAATAGCAACCAGGGCAAGATAGTACTGTTTGATTGGTTTTCCCTTCCGATGAGTTGACTCTAAGCCGCCGGATATGAGTCAATTTCCGTGCTGGGAACATGTGTAATACTAAGGCATTAGGAACTCATAGCGATTTCTATCCCGTTCTATCCCAAACTACTAACAAGTAGGCTTACACTTACTCACAAACTGTAAGTTTCTTTTCAAAAAAGTTTATACAAACAAGTCGGTTGCTTTATTTCAAAGTTTTGAGTCATATGACTGCCCAGACTAGCTTTGACAGTAGGCTATCCTGTCAATTAAACTAACATTTCGGCCCGATTTTATGAATATCTTGTCTCTGGTTTGTTTATCGGTTGAGTGCATATGACGGACACGGCAATATGTTCGGTTGTCAGTCAGCAAACTAGTCCCACAAACTTTCTTCACAAATTTGTGTACACCAGCTGCAGTCGGTGCATTGTTTCGACCGAAAATTCTTTTCAAAATTCCAACTGTTTCGGCAACAGAGTATCTACTTTTGAGTCTGTTCACACAGAATTGTCGGACTCGATTTTTTCTTACGTTTGCAGGCTTTTTCCGTTTAGATTTTCCTGGTAGTTTCCTGACGTTTGGAAATGTCAATACCTGTCACTCGACAAAAGCGTGAAACCATAGATTAATAACCGAGAAATTCACGAAGTTCATAATAGAAATACGAGAGTTAAACAATTTACTTGCTGTGAAAAGCAATGACTTTCTTTTAAAAAGAATTTTCTATCAAATCCTAACCATTTTTACTTGGCGCCAATCACTGAGACGTCAAACAAAATCCGCGGAAGGAAGGAATATCAATCTGAAACCCGAATGTCAAACAAAAAACCGTCAATCCTGTGTGAACAGAGTCATTAGTTAGGATTTATTCACCCTTTAGCATGGATTCCACAATTTAAACAAAAAATCGTTCTTCATATTGAAAACTAATAAAAAAAACCCATGTTTCACTAAAGAGCACTTGTGCGAATGTGTTCATTGTTTCAATATAAACTAAAACCCATACAAACGGCTGTGAACAATGAAAAAGTAAATTACGTCTTAAACCACACACTGTGGGGCAAGATTGATTTACTAATTAACCAATCACTGAAGTAGCAATCGTGTTCAGAATATAGAAGCAACCACAGAAGCTATTTTGCTTGATGATGCTGTTGCTCCTGGAATTGAAAACTGGTTAAACCCTTTCAGTTCTACTCTGGCGTAAACGTCGCATTATTCTTATTGCCTTCTGTACCATATTTTGCAGTCAATATTACGATTTAATCCACTCAAACCCGTTGTAATATATTTAATGCAAGATAAACAATCGCCTAGTAAATATCTGAAACTGGATTGCAATGCATCGAAGGTAACAGGTGTTTATTCTCGCTAACGTGTTTAGGTCAATGAGTACCACCAACTATTTGAATTGCACACAGCATTGTTTTGTGTTGGAATATGTTAAAATAAAATATATTTTGCTTATAATTAATAGATCTGTGTATGTTCGACTAAAAGTTTTGTTTCAGTGGACCAATTTACTTGGTGACATGAGTCCTCTTTTCTAAAAAGTTGTAGCTGTCAGACATTTTTTGACAGTTGTGACTGTAGCAGTAGATGTATCGCGAAAGACAACGCCTTTTGTGGAGAATGTACGAGAAGGTATACGGAGTACGGTGGTAGTCCTATATTTCTTCGAGACTCTATAAGACAACGTTACCTTCGTCAGTACCGGACAGCGATGTTGGAGGACTTTTTGAGGTTGGCACCGGATTAAAGTCTGTATAGGTTTTTCAGGGACACTTTATGACCGTGATCCAGATTTTCATACAGTTAAAGGCCACGTCAAACACAGCACACCTTAGCGCCGCGTATTGCATTGTTCTGCAATACCTAGTCCCGGTCACACAGAACGCATTTGACGAGGCCTTAAAAGCGAAGAAATTTCTCAACATCAATAAAATGCTCCTTATACGTTGAATCAAGTTATTTAATAAAAGTTATTAAATATGTCCGTCTGGATGGACTACCTTACCCACGGATGAATCAATAATAGACGAAGGATGTTCTTCGGTAAACCCTCAATTGCCCGGTCGGGTGTGTTTTAACCGGGAATATATAGAATCACAGATACCTGTGAGAACAGTAAAGCATTCACTATAGTTACACATCAGCTACTTCACAACCAAACCGAAACTGGTCCAGAGAGAAAAGAGAGGAACATCACTCAGCTCGAACCATAGCATAACGCTCTGCTGGATTCAGCGACATATGGAATTCCACGGGAACGAAATGACCGATAAGCTAGCTAGGAAAAGTTTAGCATCTGACGTCCATCGGTCTTCTAATGTCCAAAGTCACCTCGGACAACATAGACCTTCTGCCGCCTAATAGACCACGGCCTGTAAACTCTCCTCATCGCCACTTACCACAATTCTATGGCCGCCCACCTTAAAAGAACGAGAATGAGCACCACAGACCGCGGCGATACAGAGGTAGAGGAATATGCATCCGTATTTTACATTTTCCCTGCGAATGCTCAATTCTCTGCAGAATCAGATGCGTAACCCTCGGAAAAGCATCTTTCAGTGACCTCAGCGAACTGGCAAACACGCCACCACTGCTCTAAAATTCCCCCCATAAACTGAACAGTTTTGCTCATTATTTTCAGGTCCAAGCACTCATTTTATAATTATTTTGAGTCAAATTTTGCAAAATGCCTACGTCAAACTCGTACAAAGTAATAGTAGCTAGCCAGCAAAGTAAGGCCTTTGACAAGCTTTCTTATATCTTCTGTGGCCTGAAATTTATTGCATGTGTACTACAAATGTTAAATTTAAGTATGGAATTCAATCCACGTTTGCAGGAAGAGATTCTTTGGAGCCAATTTTCCACCACTTTTCACACATATGTGCCGAAACGAAGGCAATTCTCCGTTCGATATTGTTCCTCAGCTCGTCTAACGTTGTTGTCTTCTTAAAAAGTTAACCAGTTGGCCATTCGACCGAACGAATGTCAGCTCGAGATGACACGATCACCGAACTTGCCCTTTAATAAATCAATTATTGTGAGGCATGTGACACCATCTTGTTGAAACCACATATCACTGATGTCAAGTCCATTCGATTCTGACCAAAAATAGTCTTCCAACTTGGCACGATAACAAGCTCCATTGACCGTAAAATGGCGACATTTTTCATGGACGAAAAATATGCTCGAATCATACTTTCTGCATGAAATTCACACCACACAGTCACCTTCTGTGGATGCAATGGAGCCTCTTCAAGCCAGTAAGCCAAAACTTTGCAGAACTGTGTAAATCGAAAAAGTTCCGGCGCTTCAAATGATCAAGAGGCTTCAGTACTTGAGTTCATTTGATCTTGTAAGAGTGTAGGGCAAGATATTTACCCAAATTCGTGAACTGACAGATTCCCGATTCCTGTGAAAGGCGCTTGGGACCGAATGCTTTGGCTCCTTTCGAGCTGCGATAGCTGCGGTACTTTCGGTGCGTTGTCTCACTGGCACAGAAAGACTCAATAATGACTATGTTGCCTCGAACTTATCCACTAAAGCACCCACAGCATGCCTGGTGGGACGACCATTCCGACCGAAAATGAAAGTAAGCGCTCTTAATTTGGATCTCCAAACGTTGCTCGTTCGTGAACTTCGCCATGATGAAAACGTAAACCTTGAGTGACGTTTTGACTTGACAGATCATAAAAAAGTGAAAGGCTATGTTTTCAATAATATATGTACATACAAACTTGCCATTGAAAAACACTTTATTTTCACGTCGGTCTCAACTGTTGGGGATTGTGACGACTTGGAACGTGGAACGTTCTTTCTGATATTTTCTTCAGTTACTGACTCCATTTCGATGCAAAAAAAACCCCATAAAATGAAATAAAACGTTGAAAGGGTTTTTTTAATAAACAAAACAAATAGCTGTCTTAAAACTTTTTTTTCCCCTTTTTGTAATGCAGACATGGAGACTCTTTATTAATTTACTTTTAAAGACTCACTTTAAATATTTTTTATTAGTTCTACGTAACGCGGTAATGGGAAACTTTCGGGGTATTCCGTACTATCGCCTGTGCTGCATTTAATCCGAATATTAAATCGTTCCATACGACAAGCACTACGATTAAGTAAATGATGGGAATTAACTAAATAGTTCTTAGAATACTGGTTCACTGAAGGGGAAAAAAAGTCAAGACTATTTGGTCTTGGCAATGGGAGACGAGTTTAGTTGGAGAGCTGTTGGCTACCTCGTCAGACCTGGACTTCTTGGAATATCGCTATGGCCACTGTTTGGTACGAACATAGACTACAATACTCCGAAGTTAAGCTTTGATAAAAACTTCAAGGTAACCACTCCTTCAAGGACATTCTGGGAGAAAGAGATGTCCCTGAAAGAGATTTATACCGACGACTCAAAGAATAACGACGGAATAGGTGGAAGTGTTGTCTCTAATAGAATAAATCTCAGTCTCCCCTTCTGTCTTCCCCATCATTGCAGCGTATTCCAGACAGAATTAATGGCGATTAAGGAAGTCCTACAGACATTCCCATCTTTCCAGATAGCTAATCAACTATCAAATCCTTGGAATCCTTCTCTAAGAATTTGAAAATTGCTCAGAGATGGGAAAGCAGTTTTGTGTTCACCATTGTTGGGTGCCGGGGCATAGGGATATTCCAGGAAATTGTAGGGCCGGTGGACTCGACAGGCATGGAAATACAGCATCTATCGTATAAGGGAAACTGAAATTAAAGTTGGATTCTCTCGAAAAGATCAAACATCGGGTGAAAAAGTGGCATAACGTGTCTAAGGACAAAACAGATTTGGCCCAAGCAGTTTCCAAGGTTTTGATCTTTCTTAGCAGACTGCATATCAGCACAATAAAAAGTGTCATCATTGGAGATTGTCTGATAGGAAAGCACGCAACTAGACTTGGTGTGCATTCAAACGATTTTTGCAGAAGTTGCAGAGGTACATGCCCTGCTCTATTTCACAAAAGAAAACTTCATTCAGTAGCCCCTCTTCTTAGTGATTTTATTAACAACTTCATCTCCACCTTAACGCTTTATTAGAACTTCAAACAGGTTTCACTAGTAGGCATGGAGGATCATATGGATCATATGATAGCTGCGTTGCCTTGGAAGGAAATGAGAAGTTCTATACAAATATTCAAGCACTAACCAGAGACGCCGTGGCTCAGTGGTTAGTGCGTTGGACTATGGAGCAAGGGGTTCAGGTTCGAATCCCAGTCGAAACACCTAAAAGTTTTTCACGGCCCCACCTCTCGCGAGCGTCTGACAAACATCCGAGAGTACAACAGTCTTGAGAAAGCTTCGCAAATAACAATCTACCCTTCGGATTCGGCATTAAACAGTAGGCCCCTACCATTCGTGTAAAGAATATAACATGTACAACGCGAATGGTTGTGAGAAGCTAGGCCTTGGGTCTCATCGACCTATTGCGCCAAGTTTTTTCTTTTTTTTTGTACAATTGTTCGGCGTAACGAATGGAAGTTTAATCCCAAGCCTACATGCCAATTTGTTATTTGAAAAGCGTTTTAGTTGCAGTTATAACCTCGGATATAACAATAATCCTCCAACAAAGATGATCTCCGAATCAAAGTCCTTAGGTTCGAGACAAGAAGGAAGATCGAACACCGTCCGTTTTAAGGACGAAGCTTTCGCGGATGCCAGAGCGCTTGGGGTGGACAACTGGAAGCACCGTGCCCGGGATCGAAGGGAATGGAAGGCTGCGGTGTCTCAGGCAGAGACTCTTCACGGGTCGGGAGCCCGTTAAGTAAGTAAGTATACTTAAGTCCTCTATCCCCTTGTGGGTATTAGGGCCTCGACAATGCCTACGCCTCTTCGTGTGCGATTTCTGGAAATATGTCTCAGTTCTCCCCAATTCTTCCCCAGTTGCCGTGCTTCCTTCTCAACTGTTCTGCGCCACTTACTCCTAGGACCGCCGCGTATCCTGCCATCCTGAGTAAGCGGGTTCCATTGCATCGCGTGGTTAGCAATGGACATGTCACCCTTTCGGAGAGTATGTCCAATCCACTGTCACTTTCGTCGTCGTATTGTTGTGCATATAGGTTCATGGCCCGTTCTCTGATAGAGTTGTTCGTTAGAGATACGGTTTGGCCAGAAAATCCAAAAGATATGTCGTAGGCACCTTTTGACGAACGTTTGCACCCTCCAGGTACCACATCCATATTACAGCACGGATTCAACGTTGGAACATAGCTTGGTGGTTAAGCTTGGTAATTAAGCTACTGAAACCGACACAAAGCCTCGGATAAAGACTGATAACACGTTGACGACCTTTGGCTAATATACCCGGACTAAGTAAGTATACCCTCGGATGTTTGTCAAACGCTCGGGAGAGGAGGGGTCGTAAAAAACTTTTAAGTGTTGCCTGAGTATCAAACCAAGAATCTCTTGCTCCATACTCCACTGGAGCACTCAAGCAAAGGCGGAAGTGGTTCCATTAAATGATGAGTTTAGTTAGTACAGAGCCACACTCCAAGAAATTCGTTTCAAATTCAATGAAAGAAAGTCAAGGCTCACATTAAGCATTCCAATTTGCATGCCTAGAGTACCGGTTCCTTTAACTTCTATAGTTTGGTGCATATCATACACAAAACCTCTCTAGGCGTTACAACTTGATACTTAATACTGCAAACATAAACAAAAACCAGGCAGCAACGAATCAAATTTATGCAGAAAAACTCGATTTTATTCACTGCATGTCCACTGTGACGTACACGTTTATTATTATTATTCAAAGACCTCAAATTAAGCTTTTAAAAACTTGTTCATTCTACCTACACTTCCGCTTCAGTTATTTTAATAATAGCTGCCCAAACGTGGACTCTATATAATATTCAACCGCCAGCCAGCAAGTATGGCATCCACAGCTCAACCAACTCTCCACAAAGAGACCTTCACAAGGTCCGCAAACACTTTGCTAATAGCAATATCTATACAAACCATAGTAGAACGCAAAGATCTTGCTATTTAGAATCTTTCAAAACAACAAGACACACGAAGAAGATCTAAGTAGGAACGAGTGTTTACAAAATACCACCACGGTAGTCATTTGAAATGTTTTACACACATCATTTGGAAAATCTCAATTTGCATAGAGTTCATCACAACGTGCAAGTGGCTCTTTTGAATGCGAATGCCACAGCAAAAATGAAGATGATGTAGATAGTGTGGATGGGATAGGACAAGACCGAAGAAACACACGCAGAATGGCAAGAAAAAAAAACCAAAAAAGTTAAATTGAATGCCGAACACGTATCAAGATCGAGGCAACGTTACAAAGACCCCACACTTCCTTCTCTCATGCGCGTCCTTCTTCTCACTTGATGCCTGATTACGGTGTGTTTTTTTTTTTTAGGGTCAACTTAGTAGTTCATGACGAGCTGGAATCCTACCCGTAGTTTCAGTAGACAATGTTGCATTTTGGTTAAATAATAATAATCAATCGGTATTACGACATTAAGCACTTGAACAGCAAAACAAGTGACGTTAACAAAAGTCGGCGTTTGTTTTCGGTAATCCGGCACCTGACACTAATTCTTAATGTTTATTAAAGTTCTGCGTTGTTGTGCATGCAAAGCGAGGCACGATATTGCTGTTATGGATATTATTAACCATTACCTGAAGTTGAAGCCGAAGCTGAAGCCAAAGCGAAGCTAGCTACAAAGAAGCGACCAGCCAAAGAAGACTTTTTTGTTTGAGGCCAGCTTAAGCCGACGCGCACCAGAACTATTGGCGCGATATAAATAGACATACGGAACTGTGTTCGAGGCCTGTACCCACTCCCAGTTGATAAATTGTATTTTCTGTCACGTAAAGGTATAAATAGGAATTTATTGCGTGTTTTTCAAAGTCTTTTATTCCTACTTTGTCTCAGTGGCAGAGTGCGGCCTTTGAAGGTCAAGTTTAACAGGGTAAGCCTAGGGTTGATTTATCATGATCTCATAACGTCCACAATACAATCGTTACCAAGAAAAGATAAGTACTAGTACAACTATTGTCATAGGTCAAATAGACGCACCCGGGAAATCACCTTTATGTACACAATCAGTTACAAACCGAAACCAAACAAAACTGGTATTTCCCCAAATGCCCTCGCAGGTGGAAAGATAAATTTATAGAGCAGAAGAAATAGGTCAATCAACTTTGACAAATTTGACACAAACACTTGTGGCCTGAAATACCTCAACCATAGAAGGTGTTCCATAAAATCCACCTCTTCCTTCCAACCTTTTTCTCTTGGCTCTTGGCTCTTGCCTTACACGTTGCGGTTGCCCTACCTAACTCAGCTTGAACGTACATATCTCTAGTGATGTCATGTGATAAAAATCCAATCGAGTCGTACACTCGGACACAGATTTATTGCAGATTTTTGGTCTTTTTTTTTCCTTTCGTTTGGTTTTTTTTATTTTTTTTTTGTTTTTTAAACAATCAGCGGGACCCTAAAACGAAATATAAAAATCGGTGGAAAAAAAAAAAAAGATAATTGACGTGGATACCCCAGACTTTGAAGCATCATCATGGGATCATCATTGAAAGGAATTCGAATTTGAATTGAACCCCTTGAGTTGTTTTGTTAATTTAGCTCCTTTGGCGAGATACATAGATCCACAACACGGAGGCATTAGCGTGCGCACATTCTGTGTGTGTGGAATGGCACAGCAAGTGGGTTTAATTATCCTAAAAACCACAAGCCAACAACTTTGACATGAGTGGAGGAGCACATCACATTTGTTGAGGCAGTAATAATGACAGAGAACACACGGCTCGCAAATTTGAAAAGATGCTGATAAACATAAAATAAGGAATTTACACAAAAAAAAAAGGAAAAAAACGTGCAAGACCTCTTCACAATACCCACTAGAGTTTGAGGAATAGATTAGAATAAACTTGGACTTGGTAGTGCATTGTAGAGCTCGTTCTTATTAGGTGGAAAGATTTATGAGTGAGAAGATGAGGAAGAGAATGCGATTCCACGCTCAGTGTGTGCAACGAAAAAGAGTTTTCCGATTGGGACGCCCCATTTTCCAATAGGATTTCTAGTTGAAGTTAGTTCTGGTTTATTTGACATTACAAACTCGTCTGTATTTGACATTTAATCATGGAACAGTAAATACTTTGACAAGATATCGCCACATTATAGCACATTATAGGTCTGTTCGCGTACTCTCCCAAGACAACGAATTTTCACGAAAATCTACGAAAAACCGCCAAATTATGTTCGAGTATGCAAAAGTTTCGTAGATTTTCCTAGAAGAGAGCTCTCACGAAAGAGTAAAAAATTTCCCCATGCAACGAATTTTAGTTCAGGAAATTTCTGTGCACTGATTTACGAAATCTGTCAAATCTGTCAGATACCTGTAAGAATTTTTTTGTTGTTTGTGTATTTGTATACATTTGCTTTTGACGTCTAAAAAGTGGGCGAATTTCGTAGCTTTCGCGCACGTCTACTTTTTTCTCTCTGAGAGAATTTTACCCCCACTCCTTGCAATTTGACAATCTATGAATTTTGGTGCAGAAAGTACGCGAACAGACCTTATGACTTGTGGTATTCAAAACGAAGTTCAGTGACTGTTTTCTCTTCAGGAATGGATCAGACAAAACCGTCTCGTTCTTGTGTTAAGTTCATGGTTCATGCTTTTGCATTATCGTTGTGCAGAAGCAGTGGGTTGTTGTCTGCCCATAATTCTGGCCTCTAAAAGTTTGACAATAATCGAAGAAAATTGTTAACATGACCTTTATTTTTGAACGTCGTTGGCGCGATCCTTGTTGTCTCATGCATAGATCCAAGTCCCATCTCCAGTAATTAGACGTCAGAAAGTATTGTGATGCTCTTTTTCCAAACAAAAATAGTGTTTGTGGAACCAAACGATACGAAAACATTTTTTTCAGGCACAAAGCATCTTTTAAAATAGAGTGGACTGATTTAAATGTAAACAGTATCACCGAGCTCTCGAACTGTCAACCGACGACTTTCCAGCACTAAACCTTTGATTGCTTTGACGTACTGTCCATCAGTTGGTGTTGATGGCCGCCCGGGACTATCTTTGAATTGTGAACTGAACTCCGAAGGCCCTGTATAACATTCTCAACGTTTCTGCATCAGAAATTTCATTCCACGGATAAACTTTAGTCCAACTTCATTACTCAACATTGTAAAAATCGCTAAAATGTTTGCTGTTTACAAAATACGTGCGTAGTTATGTTAGTTATCTGAACAAAAGCAGATTTTGACGTGAAATTTGACACAAACGTCAGTGACAGTACTACCAACCTAAAATAAATATTTGTCAGAATCTCTCCGATTTTAAATTCTGATTCAATGTTGGTAAGGCCCATTATCACGTACACGGCCATCGTATGGTGGCCAAAAGTACTTGAACGGACAACGGCAGCAAAGCTTCAGAAGCTACAAAGAATAGCCTGTCATGCGTACCTCCCCACGGCAGCTTTAGAAGTCATTGTTGGGTTCACACCCCCACAAATCTTCGTTAGGAAGACGGCTGCTAGATGCGCTATCAAGTTGCAACTAGAATACAAGTTTAAGGCAGGTGACCACGTGGAAAACCTGAAAATTCTTGACTCAAGCCCACAAAGAGACATGTTCTGCACAGACGGATCAAAAATGGACTCTGTAGTGGGTGCTGGTGTCTTTGGACTCAACACCAAAGTCTCAATACCTATGGAAATGTGTCCCACGGGACCAGGCTGAACTCCATGCCATTGAGTTCTGTATCAAGGGCGCTAAAATTTATATCTTTTCAAATAGCCAGTCAGCTCTCTGTCGCTGTCGTCCAATTTAGTGGACTCCATAGCAGTTAAATGCTGTTACGATGCACTGCAATATCTTGCTAGACATAATAGTGTGGTACTTGGATGGGTTCCAGGTCATCAGGGGATTGTAGGCAACGAATCTGCAGATGAACTAGCTAGGGCTGGCTCAGGATCTGCGTTCATTGGGAAAATGTCCCGGGGTTACGTCTGTCCAAAAGATTAATTAAGCCTTATTCTTACAAGGAAATTCTGAGTTTAGACAAAGACAGGTCACTGTGGCCTAAAATATCACCTCAACAAACTTAATCTATGTACATACATATGTCCAGACATAGAATGTAGGTTCTGCTCAAAAGATCACGAATCATCTGAGCACATTCTCTGTGAATGCCCGGCTCTGCATTGGTAACATGCTCACCAGCAGATATTAGAAACTCTGCGACTAAGGACGTGCTTTCCTTCATTAGGGAGGTGGTACGTCTCTTAGAGTAAGACACACCCTAAGATACAATGGATCTTTCAGGTAGCAATATCAGCCATATGGGCTAGGGTCGAAGGATAAAAAAAAATGGGTAGCGCAAATAGTTACTGCAAATAAATGAATAGTTTTAGACTTCCGTAGCACAAGGACTTTTAATAGTAAAGGATGCAGCGGTATGTAGGCCGATGTACGAACCAACACTGACTTCAGTCAAAGAAGTTCAGTACCTAGGACTGCCCACCTAGACAGTAAACTCATGCGCGCTTCATGCAGGAACTATGGCTGGAATACTTAAAACCGAAAACCCAAGAAGGAAAAACCGTGGATCATAAGAAGGTACACATGTTGTCAAAACCTGGCCCTCCGAAGAAATGCCTTAACGGTAATCAAGCCACCTAAACATAAAGCAGTATGTCGGGTCTAGCATGTGATTCAACCAACAATAAACAAAAACAAATACTTTGTCAGGACTCTAGAACGAGTTCTTATGATTTGGAAGTCTACGTCCCTTAGGGTTCCGAACGCAGAGAGGAACTTACATCTTCGTTCTGCGTGGTATCACAATGGACCTACTACGAGTATTGGTGTCTCTTACTGGCAACCACTTTAACCAAACCGAACCTAGGACGCCGACAGGAATACTTCTTTAGACGTTCATCGTTAAAGGATGCCTTCAGATCACTCCTAGGATTCTCTCCTAAGTCGAACCATTATGAAAGTAGGTCAGCGTGAAGGTTATTCCAAAAAGAGATAGTTTAACGAATTAAAAAAAGCAATTCGACTATTTAGCAAGGATGTCGCAATCATCCAGCAAACGCGTTTCGTTACGTGTGCATCTGGAGCAATGAATATTCTACTCACAATTCCATTTACGTACCAAATGAATGCTACGCTAATGGCTTCTTGTGCTAAATCCAATCCAACAGGTGTGAATGACGTACATTCGTTATACAATCCCCCTCTCGGCATGAATACAAGGTCCCACTGAATTCCAAATCCATTAAAAATAATTTACAGAACACACACAGAATAACGCACAGCTACTTCCTAGTTCTGAAAATTCTTAATTGATCACCCACCGTGGGGAACAGAAATGACAAAAGCGTTCTAAGAAAACCCCAAAACGCAGCATGAAATAACTATTACTCAATAGGCATTGCAAAAAGGGTCTTTTTTTTCTGTTTGTTTCCTTTGCATGAAGAAAAAGTACCCCCACACATCGTATAGATAAAGGTAACCTCGGTAACCACAGACGGGAAGATACCGATACCGATACGACGATATACCCGCATTGCCTTGTCCGTCGATCATACCACGAACGACTAATCCCAGAGCGCGGCTCAAGGGAGAGAGACATTTCTTAAATACCGCGGCTGACCTCCCCTCCTTACACCTCCACAGGTAAACATGAATATCTTACCCAAAAGTAGGTATACGTCGTACAACCAGACCATAGTATGCATATGGTTTTTGTTTTTGTTTTCCCATTGATTTGTTATTTTTCGCTCTTAACAAAAAGGAACACTTTAAGACCTAATTTTAGTCAGTCGAGTTTAAAGCGCGTTATTGACCACAAGTCTCTCTCCTCTTGTACCACAGCAACAGCGCCACATGACCATCGCGACCACTCGCCGCCGCCGCCGCCGTGCTCAAGTCCCAAAATAAACCAAGTTAACATTTAAAGTGTAGTTTTGGTTTAGTTACAGTTTTTCTTCTTTTTGCTTTTTTTTTTTTGCTGTTTTTGTCTAGAAAAGTGTGAGAAGAAAAGTGAAAAGTTTGCAACAAAAAGGTGCCAAAGACGCACTCTGTCGACCAAAACATTTGGTTTTGAAATTATTGCAGCGTTTGCAAGTGCTTGAACCTTTTCTTTCGGGGTCTCGCGTACCAAACAATTTCGCGGTCAAATTGTTTTTTTTGTTTTTTGTTTTGTTATTGTTATAAGCCCGAAACAAGTTCCCAGTTCTACACCATATGTAATAAAAAAACAAAATAAAATAAATTATGCAATTGGTTTACTGAGTTAAGTTTAGAGACGAAAAAAAAATACAAAAAAACCCCAAAGTCACGACGAAAGAAATAGAAAGTGTTACACCACCCAAACTAGGCTTTTCTCAAAAATAGTTGCTAATTTGTGTATTTCTCTACTGTGGGAACCAATTGCCTAAAGTGTAACTAGAATGTGTTAATCAGAGGAGCAACTACTTTGCATAAGTTCATCATTATCAGCAGGTAATTGACAAGGGTAGTCCGTACAGTGCCTACCTACTCAAGTGTAAGCAGATCGTTTTGAAATCTCAATTTGTTTTTAATTAATCTTACCGAGGGGTCTTGGGTCACTCACATAACTGCCGCTCACATTATTTTGAAACCTTGAACGAGACAAGCAGATCTGCTTTTTACTTCCGTCTAACCGGAAATTGATCCCCCACCTAGCGACATCTAGGTAGCTATTCAAAATGAGGGAAGTAATTTAGCAGCAACTTGATTTGTTGCGATAATACTTTACTTTCATCGTTAAGATGACATTCGCGCATACTCTTGGAACAGAACTGTGATGTGAATGAACTTTTAAATGCAAAAAACAATAAAAAAAAACTAAACTAGACCAGACATTTGGACAGCTGCTATCGACAGTCAATCGCCGGATAATGCCAAATGTCAAGATGTACTTAATGCCAATCAAAAGAACACCAACGGCGCTGATGATTGTAAAAACAAGTTTGCAGCTTTGTCGCAGGTCCTTGTTATGTTTTTGTTTTGTTTTGAAGTTATTCGAGATTTGGAATTCTGGTTTGAGCTAGATTGAACTGATTCTGAATTGTTTTCTTTTGTGAATGTCTGTTGAGTGAGTGACTGAAATGTGTTTAGGTAAAACTTGGATGTGTTAAAGGTAAAGGGATAGATGGCAAATTCTTTTTAGCGAATTAAGTAACCCCGACAATAGACAGAAGATACATGCTTAGACGATTAGAATGATATAATTTGAAAATTCCTGGAAATATGCCTCGGTTCCTAGGTAGCAGCTTCGGCAACACTAGTAGTACACTACTAATCCTTTTCCATTTTGCACTACGACTTCTAAATTCTTGAACGATGTTCTTTGATTAAATCCTGTTGCAAGAGGCTATTCACATTCCTTTTTTCTCGTTGAATACGCCTGTGGTTCAATGTTTTGTTGTTGTCATGTTCTGATAAGGCCTGACTTTTGTGCCCAACTTATTCTGTGATTTGTTCCATCATAGCTGTTCTATCAGCCGTGTTTCTCTTTATATTATTCCACCAGGAACTGATGAAATGAATCAAGCCTACATTCGTACCGTTCTATGTGACGAAACCAGAAGTCTTAGTGACCCGATTAATATTGACAAAAGGGGGCATAATCCTCATTAATTGCGATACATACGACTTGCATTGAGTAATCACGAAGTCATTTTTAAACCTATTCCGGCTCGTTTTTCCAATTCTCAGAATCAGTCTACGAGAGGTGGATTCAATAGGCGGTCATAGTAATGACAGTATCATCAGAAGTCACACATAAACCGAGTGATAGTGGCAAGTCTTCAATCCAATTGCTCTGGCAGATTGTCCTTCAACTCTTGGGCATTGTAGAAGAATGCCTTGTCAGTCGTGTCTTCAGTTTACAGTCGGACTTCTTTGAAAATGTGTACCATTATTTCATGTTCCAATAGAGTCTCATATTCTTCGTGGCATAGAAAAAACTTCATTTAGGACATCATGATGAGAGTAGCTATCATAGTCGAAAAAATAGTGATTCAAGAAAACCCATAGCGTGGGAAAAGTACTGGAAATGTACTGGATTATAGACAGCGCTGTTCCTGTGGGTGAATTCCATAATTATCTGCTTTGTAAAAGAAAAGTTCAATCAATAACCAGGAGTAAAAGGAAATGAATGCGCTCGTTGCTTGGTTAGAATGCTTAAATGCCCAAAGTACTACAAAATTTATATTCTCTCACCTTGTCATCCAGCAACGTGTACTTTATCCCTGTTTGTAAGGCTAAGGACCTTTGTTTTGATCATCTTCAAAGCCACTCTCTCATACATAGCATGCATGTGTACGCAACAAAAGTTCGATTTTAAAATTCTCTCTTTTACAGTGCATTGCAATGAAGTTGTCTCTCAAAAAAGTGTCATTGCAAAGCAGAATTAGATTTCTTTAATTAAATCCGCATGCAAAAGGACTACGAATACCGAAGGTTTCATGGCATCACAACAGGTTTATCCTTCGTTCTAATTCCACTTGTGAACACAACTAGAGACCATTCCAGAGACCATAATGCATTTGTGACTATCTTTAAGCGCATAAACCCTTCGAAGCCATTTGTGACTGCTGTCTTTGTTCCTCAACAAAATGTTTCCGAAATAATGATAATCGGGAGAGAAAAAGTCTGGGGGATAAGAATAAGAGTTCCATATCGAGATCCCGGGGCTATCATGGAGCAGTAAAGCAACCAATTTCTAATGCACAAGCTGCATTTCCAAGCAATATTTCTTTCCATTGTTTCACCAGGTTTACTGAATAACACCTAATATAGGCCACCAAACTGTCCCTATAACCATCTTTGGATACAGATTTGATTTTAGCAGATGTCTTGATCGGTGTCGAGCCAGATCACTGACCCAGATCACTGAGCTATCCGAGATAAGCAAACATCCAATCAGTCCGACTTGTTCCATTCTGTTAATTCTTAGGAAACCCGATTCCTTTTAACTTACTATTGAATGGGCTTTGGTTGCTCGGCAAAATCTAACGTCTATAAAACTTTAACAAGACACTTAGCTCGTAGTTGTCTATGGTGGCTCCAGGACGATAACATGCTTCATCTTTCTGAAAGAAAGTCAGTTACTAGCCTTTCCTCTAATGCCGTGTTTTTAATTCTGGTTTCGTTAGCTCCTTTGTGTCCATTTGTAAACTTTGACTCTATTTGGCTCCTAGCCATTATTTCCAGTTGGTAGATTATGTTTCTCCTTCTGTCCGATTTTACGTATCGAAGCGTCACTAATGCTACCGATCTGCCCGAAAACGGTGCAACAACCTAATATTTTAAAAAAGAAAAAATAATTAGTTATGCTCTGAACTTATTCGCAAACCAACTAACCTTTCATTCAAAAATATTACTGGACTGGTTCAATGCAGGTATTGGAAAATTAGTACATTCTAGAGGTACATATGACGGAATGAGTAAATTGGGACACCTAGAGAGGGACTTATTGATGAAGCGACTCAGCTCTTATTCCAGATGTACATATGTCAGAGGATACGATTGAAAACAAATGTGGTTTGTGGAGTTTTGGGTACACGCATGGACATTTGTTTCCTTCTACTTCCACCAATGGATAAAGTCATAGTAAGAGTGTGTCTTACCTTCCAAAAAAGGAATATCGTTGCATGCCTACTCTATGAAATCAGCACGAAGCGACATGCACTAGTGCAGTGACATTTCCCATTAGATGGGTAAGGGTACACCTAGTGCATTTTTCTCTGGTCTAACTACATTCATACCTAAAATCTTACACGTACCCACAGCTACAAGTCTGACCTTTGGTCGCAGGTTCTTGATTATTGCTATTAAGTACATCTCACGCAACGCGTCAGCATAAATGTAAAACTAAAAGTAAATTACATACATAAATGACCAACCAGCATACAGCAACCTATAAAGAGAGCAAAACTTGTAAACCAACAGCCATGTGATCAATAAGCCCCAAAACAGGTCCAGCGTGTAACTTTTAAATCGCGAAAAAGAAGAAAAAAACTCTCAAATTGACTCGCAAAATGTCACAATTGATCATTTGAATCACTGTTGTGTCGCCTCGAAATGGCCAAATGAGTGAGTTTCCTCCTCCTCCTCCTACTCCACCATAGCATCTGAAGAGCTTTCAAAGAAACCAAGAAAATTTTCTTTTTTTTTCTTTTTTGTTTAATAAATTGCTTCTTCAAGCTTAGTCGTCGTAGCACTAGCACACCACCAGAGCCCAACATCCCGAGTGCAACTATTGTGTTGATCGTTTATTTTTTTTTGTTGAATTGAAATTCCGCTTTTCGTCTCTGAGCCTCTTAAGTGGCAGCAAGTATGTGTATCTTCAAGAAAACAACAAGACGGAATATGCCCACATTTACTGTATCGTTTTATTGTAGACTATAGTGAGTTTTTGGTGAGTCTTGTTAGCTACTACACTACTGGTGGTGTCACTTAAGTCTCACACAGCCAGCTGAGCCACAGTCTGTAGCGTAGTGGAGCTCTAGCGTCGACGACGACGTTTTGCGAGGAGAGCAAAAAGCTAAAGCTCTGTGTCTGTAATAATATTAAACTAAAGTGTGGTACAGACGATATATGGGTTTTATTGAAAACACCGCTTTCAGTTTCATTTCGGTCGTCGTCGTTGGCCATGCGGTAATCGTTTTCAATCGCGCGCGGACGGAGATTGTTTCCCATTCTTTTTTTTTGTTTCCTTTATTTCTTTTCGATTCAACTTTTCGAATTGCTTCTTGATTTTGAGTTTTTGGCTTTTTTTTTTGTAACTTTTTTATGAATTGAATTGTAAACCTTCAACTGTGTGTGGTGCGCTTTTCGAGTGTCAAAGAGTAGTGTAACTCTGCTCGATTAATGTTCATCTTCGAGTTTGGTGTTACTGTGTGTGGTGTGTGCCATTAAAAGATACGAAATATCATTTTCTCTTGAGATACCTGTGAGAGCTGGCTCTGGTGGTGAAAAATTGATGTTGATGTAACTTAAGTGCACAACTAAGTACATTCACTTGACTGACTGATAAATTTCTGTTGTAATAATACAAAAAGAGAGAAAAATAAAAAAACAAACGAAAAACCAATTCAAGAAAAAGGCAAGTTTATTTTGCATTTGGAACACACCAGCGATATCCGAAAGGGCACTAGTTGCTCCAAGGAATATTTGTTATTTATTATTGACTTATTGACGCGCAGTCAATTAGCATGATTGACTTTGACAGCGCGCTCTGTTGTCGGTGATAATAAGCCATTGTTCAGTACACGGTCCTATTATTTTCGGTTAATAAATTAAATTACGCCTTATTCGCAAAATTTGATTTACTTTTTGCTGTTTATGCCTTTTTTTGTCGCCTTTTGATCCGATTTACTACGCTGGGATAAGTAGTCATGCGGTGTATTGTTGTATATTTTTCTGGTAAATCAATTATTGATTTGATTATGATAGTTCAGGGAGAGCAGAGAAAAAAAATAGGTTTTTATATAAGTCGTTGGCTTGTGTTAAGTTGGATTTTTCTTCCCGATTGATGTAACGTCTTTCTTTACTTTACAGTGTTGATTTAGAAAAGTCTGTTCGTTGTTTACCTTTTTAAGGAAACATGTATAGTGAACTTGAATATAATTTATAGCTAATTTTTAAAACAAACAGTTCGTTATGAGTGAGCGCCCATTGATGGAATAAGCATCGTGGGATTTATATAGAATTTTCCTTATAAGTCGACGAAGTGCTTGGTCGGGGGAAAATATTTACATATTTATATCGTTGAACTGCTTATTTTTAAGTGCTCAGATTTGTTATTCGTGTTGTTAATATTTGCATTTTAAATCGGTGGTAAAGTAGACTAAGTTAATGGAAGAAATGTTCTAAAACTTAGTAGGGACTGTGGAAACCTATTGCTTCGCAATCTACTTGCTGAACTGCTAAAGAAGAACACGATGGAGCTTGGTATGCAGATGATCGCTTTTGTTTATCCGCAATATTCGATTGGAGTGCTTATTAACAGGAAGTTTGTGCTATAAATAGGACTTGAATACGACTTTTAAACGTTTTTTTAGTACTTTAGATGGGATAGTCAGGAAAAGGTGAATGTGCCGAAAAGCCCACGGAAGGGGCCGTCCCGTAGAACCCATTGCATTGGTTATTTTGACAGATACGTTGACAGAAAGACGGTCAAACAAAATTCGAACATTTTTCGTTAAAGTAGGAAGGTGCCTGAACTGAAACGCAGTAAACGGATGAGGAGCGCAGTAACCAACTTTTAGTTGAAGTACAGCTGAATGAACATAGAATAGGATGACAGTGAAATATGAAGAAGGGAAACTGGAATAAATTGTACCCACTCCGTGGAAAGTTGCATGAACAAGTGTGTCAGAAGATCTTCACTATTTTTGCACAAATTTAGAACCGTCTTTGACAATCTATGATTTCAAACAAGTTCCTACATCGCGTATTCACTCAGAAATGTCAGTCTACAGCTTTACGAAAGTCATGACATAAAATACGAACGTTCAGTTGAGGTACTACATGTTCATGGATGTTTTTAATTTAGGGACGGTTAATCCACGTAACACAGTTGCTGTGCATGTCTATATGCTTTTAGTTCTAAACTAATTATCTAAAGCAGTACTCTAAGCTGTGAACTCACTCTGACACAGGGATCTCTCACAAATTGTATTGTTTAGCCGCGTAATGTTCCAGGGCAACAAATTGATTACATGAGAAGATTCATATGCATATAGGTGTCAGGAAATAGTACTTTATAGCGTTAACGCCAAGAATTCTTTGGTAGTTCTTGGATCAAAATCTTGTGTACGATCGCAATGCTACTCCCATTTTAGTGACCAGAAATCCAATCTGTTTCTGTATTCGTTGCTTTATTTGATCCTGTTTTCATCAGAACTGACGGACTGGATTTTTTTTTAGACATTTGAGTGTTCGGATTGATTGTTCTATCTGAAGACTTCCGCTTTTTTGACGTATTCGTTGTTTTTGATTTGTTTTTCAACAACAAATTCTTTTTACAACTGAACTAATCTTTTGCACAACAATTAATGGGTTTACAGCGATGGAGCGACAGCGATTGACTTTTCCAAACGTCAAAAAAATATCCAAAAATCCCCATCACGTATGACAACAATCGTCTGGCGATATGATTTCTGACAGTTTTGCATAGCGTTTAGGTGATATTTGGTTAAAGTAACGCCAGAAATGTCAACACTATCGATGGACAGCATTTGTTGCTATAGTTTAGACGACGAGCCTCTTAACAGATGAGGGCACAGGTGATTTCAAAAAACTGAAAATCCGGATTGCCTCTCCCCGTTTCTCTCTAAACGTCAAAAACAAACTAGACTGTCAGTTCTGTGTGAATGGTCTGTCTTCTGTTTTTTTAGCTTTCAAGCATAAAGCTGTCATTCCTTGACACCTGTCGAGTAAAAATTATACGTTTCAAGAAATTGGAAGGTTATGTTCGATAATACGAGTGAGTAGCGCATAGAATTGTGAACATGACGGATGAGGTCTACCCCAAAGCGAAATGAACTCGCATTTTGTGGAATGCGTACCATCCGAAGTTTCAAAAGTCAATGGTCTGCTCAATGGGTTTTTATAAAATAAACTTTTGTCTGCAGTTGCGTGACGGAAACCTTCTACCACTGGCCGACCTTGAAAATTGTGTGCTCTAAGTCAAAAACAGTGGTGCGAGTCAACACGACCGCGGTAGTGACATTCATTGTCATTCCAAAAGCAATGCATGCCAACAATTCAAATGACATTGCATAGACTGAATGAAGTAGACCAGAATCAGAAGATATTTCTGTGAATATTTCGAATGAAAATTGTTGTGCAGCAAAGCAGTTCTCTTGCATAATATTCTACTACACGTCAGGCGTATTTTTAATTCCGTTTGCAGAACATGTTCTTGTAGGTTCTTTTCGCAGTACACAAGCTAATTACCATAAACGTACCCCAGCTGTTTAAAAGCTGTTGAGAACGTAATAACATCCAGTTGTAACAATCTCATACAGAACAACCAAGCATTTAGAAGCCAATTAGTATGAGACCGCCGTCACACCAAATGTTTTCCAAAAAAAAATCAAAAAAAAACCCGAATAACCACAGCAGTGGAGTGAAATGAAATTTTAAGACATTTCCGGAAGCATTAGGCTAACTAATATATTTCCAAACAAAGTACCTCTATGACAGTTTAATTGGAGAAACAATGGTCCGCTCTGACAAGATAATCAACTCAATTAATCATAATCAGAAAGTCCACATTATAAGCACTAAGCGAAATTCCTCAACACTTCACTGCCAAATGTTCGAAACACTAACAAACGTCAGCGTACGTGTCAAGCCAAAACAGAGCCCAAACAAAAAAACAATCATAATTACAATTCTAGTATCAACCTAGAACCAACAATCGTAGGTCATTCAGCTCTCTCTGGTACTAAAATAAACAACAAATCATAAAAATCACTGCCCAAACGCTCTGGCAGAATGAAGATGATGAGTCTACAAAACTAAAACACATATAGATAATGATTAGCATTATAGTAATGATATCAATAAACACATTCGTCGTTATTTATATTCACATAAAGTTGTTAACAAATAAATCACACTGATTTCCTGCTTCTGCTTGCGTGGAAAGCAGTTCGTTTTTTTTTTCGTTTGACCGCCAAAAAAACCACAAGATCTTGAGATAGATATCCTTAATTTGCAAATACGACCTCAAAGGGGGACTAGTGACTACCCACTCGATCAACTCATTACAAGTGGTTACATGTTTTCTTGAAACAAATTAGCATACCTACCTGCAAATCGTGGGAGAATCAGCCTCATTTGTTTATGCGAACATAGATTTATTGATTGAATTCAGCTATTCAGCGCAAACTGTATAGTATGACTGACAGACAGGCTTGACGCTAGTCATGAGGGTATAATCTCCGTGATTACTTAAAACAAATTCGCCTTCAAGCGAAAAGGTTAAGCTGGAACTGATTCCGATATCAATTCTTGTTTTAAGTTAGTTAGTTAGTTAGTAGAACAAAAGAGCCAGTTTATCCGGTTTTTTCAGTTTGCTCCGCTTACAAAGGCCCCTACGTCTCGATAATGTAAACAGGGGCATTAAAATAACAATAAACGCAAGGAATATAAATCTTCAAGTGCGCCGCATGAAAGTGAAATAAATGCCATTAACTTGCTAACTGGCCTGCTGTTGATTATGGTGTGACGAAAGCGCCCGAGAGCAATAGTCATTTTGTTTAAATATTCAAATCGGTGAATTTGTTAATTTGAATAATTTCGCGGCGATCAACCGACTAGATCTGATTAGTTGAACTTTACTTTACGAAATATATACCTTTTTATAATTTTTTTTTTGTTTTTGTTTATAATCATCTCTCTTTCCTCTCCTCTGCGTTTATTAGCATACAAAAAAAACTGCAAAAGCTATTAAAAACGATTGAAATATGGAAACAATTACCAACACACACATGCAGTCGGTGCAATTTCTTTGGAATTCTTTTCAAAAAATTAAAAAAAAATGTTTATTTGAGGGATAATTGTTTTCCGAGAGACGATTAAAACGAGAAGACGTCCAAAGTCCAGGGCTGTTTGATGAAGTAGTAGACCCCAGGTTGTCTGGATTCAAATGAAACACTTGAAGCAGCTGCTTGCAACGCTGTCTGGTCCAGTGATACCAAAATTTCAGCACTTTAGTAAATTTAAAGTCGAATGGCCTTCACTTCTGGAATAGATCGAGAACGCAGTCTAAATACAAGAACCAATCTCCATGGTGGAGATACTTCAAGCTTTTGACATATCCATGTTGTAAGCCAGTGTCAGATCTTTGACGTGTCCTGTCAGCTGTGATACCTAGCACTTCCATATCTTTGCTATTGAACTGGTTGCCGGTTGGCGGAATTGAGGGTTTTTCATCTTATTCGTGCTCGTGGGAGCTGAGGACTGCAAATGTCCATAACATTGAATTTCGATCTCTTTAGCACAAGTCCATCGTCATGGCATCACTTTTCTATATTTCGAACCTATTCTGCAGGATCGTCTACTTTTGCAAGTGGAAAACGGGTTTTAGCATTCGATTTGGCAAAAGAGAAAGGGTCCGAGTTGAGACCCTGGTGGAACACCATTATACTAATTGACGGTGTTCAGCCTGTTGCAGGGTATTGCGGACTGGAAATGTTGGCCTTCAGATGCCCTTTTCAGACATTTTGGCATTCAAATAACGAAAAGAGAAAAGAACTAATTTGGGACCATGGTGGCACGCCATTATTTAAATATTCCGGCGCGAACCAGAGCCTAGCTTCGCACAACCATTCGTGCCACAGCGCCCACATTGATATCAAATATTTCCCCATCTTCACTGTTAAGCTGCTCGGGGTAGTGAACTGTGTTAAGCCTGATTTCTATTGCTGGGTATTGAGGAATGGAAATGTGCATAACTTAGGTGTTTCATTGGTCCATGGTCATGGCAGAACTTTTATTTTTTTTTTCCTCGCCCTGCGTCGTCTACTTTCGTGAGTGGAACACTCTTTCCCAGGCATTTTACTATTCCATTTGCGAAAAGAGAAAATGACTGAGTTGGGACTATGGTGGAACGCCAGTATATAAATATTTTGGCGCGATTTACGCCCTAGCTTCACACAATCATTGGAGCAATTGCTGGTGTTAATGCTGACTTCTATTGCTGGGTACTGGGTACTTCTATAACTGCCATTGAAATGGCACCACTTTTCTATATTTCGAATCTACCTTGCAGATTCATCTACTTTTGCGGGTGGAACACGCACTTGACCTTTACATTTTGGGCTCAAAAGGGGCTTAACTTTGGTTTTAAATGCGTTTACCACAAATCCATGGTCATGGCATCAATTGCCTTTGTTTTCGAACCGGGCTTACGGAGTCGAAAGGGGATACCTTTTTCATTCATTTTAGCATTCCATTTATGAATAATCCGAAGAGAAAGGGACCAAGTTGGCAACTTTGCGGAATACCATTATGAAAAGGCAAAGGAAACACAGAATACAGCGCGATTTTGAACACATATCTGTTCGAATGCAATTAACGTTGGCTACTCATCATATAATGAGTTGCACATGGACCCACCTATTTACACAAATATGTATCTAAGACACACCCTCAGGATTAGCCATTACACAATCTGCCCTAAAGAGATTGTTTTTTCCAACTATCTACGATAAATAACAAGTTTTAACCGCAAGCCATGTCTTACATAAGCAAAACCAGCAATAAACCAAATTTATGAACCCTAACCAAACACTAACAAGATGACAAAATAAAAACAACAATTAACAGCAAACTCGTATTAAATGCCTTCAGATTAACCAAGATTAATTAATTCCTTTAGCCGAGCGACGAGCTTAAAAACACTTCAACTAGGGAAGAAAGAACATTCAAATTTCATCAAACATTACATACTTGCGGGCCATACACCTTCGTTTATAATGACAACTTGAGGTGACAAGCCTCTTGTTGTATCTTTTCAAAATTAATTAAACCACAAAACTTTGTGGATGAAAAGATCGGTGGGTAAGGAATAAAAAAAAACCCCCCTGTGGTCAAACTGGTGATTTCTCATTGAGGTCAAAATTCAGTAAAGCTTTTCGAGGCATGCCGAGTTGTAGGCCAGATCTCGGACACTATGTTCCTGTTACGTGTGGCCACTCTACTAGTAGAAATGGAAAGAAAAATAAAAAAAAAAAAAATGAAGTAATAGTGAGACTTAAAGTTGTAAAGATATGCGCGCACCGGGTTGTACCCCACTTGCTTGTTTGCTTGACCTGTTTGTATGGCCTGCCTACTACTACTCGTTTGCCTGGCTGGCTGGCTGGCTGCTTGACTACCAGTTCAATCAATTAAATATTAAATATTCATTAGTTTCGTTTGTCTTAAATGAAAAGTAGTACTACTGGTCTGAACAGAGAGCGCGCGCAAGGAAGAGGCAAACAGATTTACAAAAGCAAATCGAGCAAGTGGTGTTCGCATCCATTCACACAATCGAATCGCGATGAAGCGGTTAATCAAATATCAAAGCATGAAACACCACCTCTAACATAATCGCGTATTGACCTTGACCAATCAGTTCCACATTGGATAAAAATAGAAAGAAAATAAAACGCGCCTGCAGCAGCAGCAGCAGCCGCAACAGCTCCGGCCAGTAACACTGGTAGAGATGAATCATGGTATCTCTTTCTCTTGGATGGATTTACTAAATCTTTTTTGTTAGCGACACATCCAAGCCAATAGGTTAAAAAACTAAATCAATACAGAGGTGTACAGGTGGAGGTCATTAAATTGTTTACAGATGCACAATCTGTTTGACCATGGCGCGCGTTGAGTGAAATAAATTCTTTAACAATTCTGCAAGCCACACTGGCACTCTGGCGTGATGCAATCGGCTTACCTGTGGGAAAACTTAATTGAGTGTCATTAATTTCACATTATGGCCTGATTACATAAGAACAATCTCAGGGCGCATTCGGTTTAGTTTTCACATTTAAATTAGCTTGGGAGAGGGAAATACTGCTGAAGTGATTGCAAATATGATGAATGAATGCTTTGAGGTTTAGTCACTTCGCCTTAGTAGGCGTGGGAAACAAACTTGGTAAGCTTATGCTTGATTTACATAAGGAAGTCTGCATAGTTTTTCAATACTGCAGTGTCATCACTCGTAGATCACCTGCCGACTTCCAAAGGTCAGTAAACATTTAATAGTGTTGAATAGTGTTGGACAAGTCAGACAAGTTAGACAAGATTCACTCGGAATAGTTACAACTTCCCAAGCAAAGCACATGTGTGCACTGAGATAGTTGGATAGCCATTGTGCAGCACAGTCTAATCCATTAGATAACTCACAGCTCTTGTTCTAAGAACAGCCATTCTCATGAAATAAATGAGTGAACGCCTCCAAGCCAGCAATGCCCCCAAGCCAGCAACAGAGCAAAGCAAGGAAAACAAATCAGTTAATATTCAGTGGCTAATACGTAAGCATTTTATAGCCTAGGAGCATATTTTGGGTTCGATATAAATTTTTATGGAGAAAATGACGTCACTTTCGTGAATTTATAAATTTTAAACAAAAGAGCTGATCAGCGAACTAGCTCCCGAACAGCTTCAAGTTTGTCAAAAACTACCGCAGGTCTGAGTGGTGCTTAGGTAGATGGCACCATTGGACTTACATGTACAAAACACAGATTTCTCCTTCATTTTTATTGGTTTAGGGCTATGATTACGAGCGGGAAGGCACTACGAGCCGGTAGTCTTCAGAGCTTGAGCTTGAACATGGCCAGCTCTTGCAGAGCGTTGGAGCAAGAATTTTGTGTCTATCAAGTGTAAGCTGCTTTAAATGCCACGAGATTGTCCATAAGTATGGATAGAGTAACCTTTATGCCTGAGTTAAGGGGAAAGGACACAACCTATCCCAATTGGTTTCGAAACTCCATTCTTGACCCATCCGTGCAAACAATAAGAGCATCGCGGCGTTAATAGTCTACACAACGCAGCTTGAGTCCCTAAATATTCCCGAAAAGTAGAGGAATATGCGGTATTCGGTTAGAAACCATACTGAGGACAGACCTCCTACGACAATCTTCATTGAAAAGAGTATGACGTGCTGTCCAACGCCGAATTGCTAGCGGTTTTCTTCCAATGTTGTGTTACCTGTTTGATACATGAATTTTTTTGAAGTACAGGACAGATTTAGGCAGATTTTTAGTCCACTCGACCGACTAAACAGTCTCTGTAGTATGCACAACCTGCATGCAAAGCGGAAGCTAGAGTTTCTCATTAAGATCTGTGATAGAACCCCGCTTTCACAACCAAACCCAAGGAAGTAATCGAATCATTTTTTTCTTTTGTTTACAGATAAACCTGACCACGATGTCAACGTAACTACTCATCGATCTGATTCCACGAAAAGCACTTAAGAAGATCACAACAACTTACAAAATACAAAATACTATAAAAAAAAAACCAACTATGATTCTCAAAAGCTGTACCTCCCTATCGTTTAAGATCGCCCTACTCATCTTCCTGATAAACAAAGCAGGAAGCACACCCGACTATGGATCCTCAGAAGATGGTCAACTCTATGCGAGTGATACAGCCGATGACCATGAAATATACGAACCCTCTCAACTGCAGCAAGAAGTCGAAGAAGAAGAGGAGGAAATGCACAACAAAAGTATGGAAAATTCTCATACCGCCTACTATGACTCCCAGGAAGACACCACCGATGTTATGATGGCCGATATAGAGGATGATCCAACTATTAAAATATCACATACCACAATGGTGCCGGAATATGTGCGAAGACAAAAATCCTATCACCTACATTCCACAGACGACGACGACGACGACAACACGTCTGCCAGTGCGGAGGAAAACCAAGCCGACTTGGGTTACATTGAAATGGGGCCCGTCGAAGTAACACAGCGAAATGAATCAACACCACTCGCCATGAAATCCAATGTCCTCTACACCGACGAGAATGACTTGCGAGACATTCAACACCAACAGTTGGACAATTCCAACAGTAGCGTGGAGGAAGACTATTATGAAGATGCACCCGAAAGCATTGAGGAATTATATCCGTCCAGCCTACTCGGCACCACAACAATAAATGTTCCAATCATAACAACGACATCGCCACCAATAAGAACCACCTCAACGACGACAACAATGCCACTGACTACACAATCGGCTGCCACTGCAGCAGGTAGTGCAGTAACGACCACAAACCGGGCCAAGCAGGGCAAACAGATTCACATAGCACGTAGAAAGCTTCTGCCACACGAACAATTACGCAACTACATAGAAGATGCTTACATCAGAATGCCACTGGCGGTGATTGTCGATCCATCGCCAGAGTCCCTCGAGAAGACGAAGACGCTTTGGCGAGATGCGCTTAGATCAAATTTTGCCATCAAAATTGTTTTGGTCGCGCTTAATGCTTCAGGTAAGAATATTATATGACCATCACACACACACACACACACACACACACACCCATACACATTCGATTATGATTTATGCGTACATTCTGAATTTCCAATTAAGTCATTGGGGTCAATTAGAAACTAGTTTGTGAATACTTCTCAATCGAAGGACGGCCAAATGGAAACGCTTGCACGTCGGTCGTCTCAAGATGTGTATGGAGATGTGCCCGCATCAGCCCATCACAAGCATTTGGATCAAGTGCAACGATCCTCTTGCTCTCTTCGTCTCTCTTCCTCTCTGCATGTGGTGTGTGTGTGTTTGAAATTTGAGCTTTTTGTAAGTTTTTTTTGTTTTTTTTTTTTTAATAAAATTCTCGAGAGTTTCAGAGCGTGCCGTGCTAATACTCGTACACCACCACCACTTGTGCATAATGTTGCCAACTTTATATTCAAATTGGCAATAAATTTTGCAGCGCACATTACGACTTTGACCATGTTCAAGATTTGTCCCCTTCTTTTTGTTTTTGTTTCTCGCTTTATTGGCACTTAAGTAAATAACTTAAGTTATGTGGTCAAAGAGTGGTAATAAAGATTTTTCAAATTCAAATGGACTTAACTGCTTTCGCATTAAATTGCAGTTGTGTTTCGGTTTGATTTATTCGATAAGGGTGAAGGATACTTTCGTTAGGTGCTCTTTGCAAGTGTCAGTCGTGCAATGTGGAATGTAAGTAAAACTATAATTGCATTTCTATGTTGTTGTTGTTTTTTTTTTTAAGATCACTTCATTTGGAAAACAATGTCGGTTTGTCTGAGGCGGTTTGTCTCAAATTGCTGGCATTCGCGATGGTGTGGGGTCTTTGAACCGAGTTTGACGTTTTGAACTTTGCACACTTGATGGCTGCGATTTGAGCACCATCTTGAATCAGTCGATAATGCTGACAGATGTATGTTGGTACGAATATTAAAAGTGATCGTGAAAAGAGAAGATACACCGGTTGCTTTGTTTTCATTGCTATTTCTTGTTCCGTGCAGCAGTACCTGACAGAAGTCTTAAATCTATCGAATGTGATATCACTTCGTGACAACTGGAGTTTCTATTGACGTTTCTCAAGGTTTCTCGGACAAAATAATTCTATTCTTAACTTTCGGCACTAAAATTTGTGGAAAGGAAATAAATCGAACCAAAGAGAAAAATGAACAAAATTGAAATGTCATGCATAAGGAAAAGTAGAAAACGACAATAATTGAGAAATACATACATTTGTACTAGCTTACATCCTGTCGGACCCTTCAGCAGTTGCTTTTGACAGATCGCAATGACAGAAATGTCTAGCTGTCATTTTCTTTTTTTTCTTTTTTTGTGGTATTGATAGTTGGCTTTTGAACGACAAATTCGATTAACAACAAAGCTAATGCTTTTTACAGCAAATAGTAAATTGGTTTATTGTCGTATTTTTGTTGTTTACTACATGAATTTCTCAGTTTTTGAATTCTTTTTCCAACCTTTTGTGGAGAAACGTCAAAAAAAATTCAGAGTCCCCATCACGTACGAGGACAATCGACTGACGATATCGTTTTCAGATAGTTTTGCATCATGTAACAATAAAAATGACTGTCGTTTAGGCGTTTTGACATACATATCAGCGTTTCTTTAAGTAACACCAACAAATGCCAATGACTATCGATGAAGCTGACAAGATGAAACTAAAGCATTTAGACGGTCACCTAGATGACAGCAGAGATAATTTGAAAAAAACTGAAAATTCGGATTGTCGTAACATGTCACCTCTCCGCTTCACCCCTTGTCAGTAAACGTACAAAAAATTGAACCCTCTAGGAACCTCAAAATGTCAATTACAATCCTTTTAAAATCAAGTGTCAAATTGAGACGAAATCTATCATTCTTTTATGGGGTAGAGGAACAAAGTCGGACCAGACTTCGTAAAAATGTGTGTGAATTTGGAGGGAATAGACCTAATCCTCAGTTTTTTCTAAAAAAAAAAACTTTTCATAAGTTGGATAATTTTCATGCCTACAGATATATGTATTAGAAACCCTTAACACTCACAGAGACTGATTGTCAATATAAATCCCAATATTCCCTCTTAGAAAAGAACAAAGCTCCACTTTTTCGTAGTTGACACAGCGTAGTCATTGCCTGTTCCTGAATGACTTAGTGTCACAGGATAGCCAAGAAACGATCATATTTAGTCCATCGATGTACATGGTAAGGTAAATTCAAAACAAGAGTTGCCGCGATTTCAACAGAATCATACTTAAGTGGACTTTTACCCCAAAATATTGTAGATTAGACGAGACTCGTTATCTATTGTGCTTACGTGGTGAAGATATTGTGTAGTACGTAGTTTATAGCTTCGTCTAGGGGGGCCATGAATTCTTTTGCGATAGTGTCAGGGCTGGTCGTAGAGGCGTGTGTACGCATTAGGCTGATGTTGTAGAATATTGCCTTAAGAATCGGTGATTGACAGTCATGGCGGTATTACACGTCACTTGTGCGTATTTTGTGATATTTACTATTCTACTTAAGATAGTACAAGAGGCTTTTAATGACCTTATAATGTAGAACACATCGCGAGTTGTAGCCTAAGAGTATGCAGTTTTTTGTATGACGTAAGTTGGAAGCAAGGATGGTGGTGTTGTGATTTGAAGTTCTAGGTTTCAATCCAATATGGCTGGTGCCTGAACTAGTTGTGACTTTCCGTATTCAGTTGAAGTATTCTAGTATTCTTTTACGTTTATTTGACATAAGATATCGCATTGTCTTAAGTAAATACCATAAAACCTGACAGATTGCATTACGTAGTACACTTTGACGTTTGTGTTTTCGTCAATATACATAACTACCCTAAACTACAATGGCATTCGTTTACAAATAAATAGTCTTCTTTAAATCGAATCTCCAAACTTGAGGCTATACATTTCGCCGTGAATTGTCAAAAAAGCTACATAGAATCGCCAAAAGAGAGATACTAGCACTAACTATAATGGCATCAATATCTCCAATCTGTCACCCACTTTAAACTGCCACTTTATGCATACATCTTCAGCTGAAACTGTCAAGTTCTGAATTTCATCATAAATGACAATTCTCTAATCGGCAATTAGTCACGATAGTTCTAGTTATGTACTCTGCCCAGCATAGACGTAGTTGAAACGCATAACAAAAAGGATTCTGACTCCACTGCGAATATTACTCTCATTGCTATTGCCAACTTCTTGCTAAAGGAGACACTTATCTGTTGAACTTAAACTAAAGTGATTTAATGAAGCACGCAACTAAACTATTTCTTGTTTAACGACACATTGACAGTTAAAATTAACAGCAATGAAATGGCCACGCAAATGCTGTGACATTTTAATTGTCATTGCCCTGCCATGTTGAAAGAATAATGTGTGTCCATAATTCACTGATTCTCCAATAAAACACGTTACACGCGAACATCTTCTTGAATTTCCTAAAAAGCCTTCGTTCCTTTAAAACTAGAATCTGTCAACGTCTAAGATTTGTGTGCCCAAAGATTACGTTTGATTTGACAGTTCATTGTTTACTTCACAGTTCGTGGTGAAATTTCATTTCACACAATTTCAGATAACCTTGCATATGAGGACCCCATTCTCATGACTAGATGCCGTCATAACAACGAGTTCTTTATCAATTAACACAACCACGTTGGATGGGCAAATGTTCCAGACTGTACTATCATCCCTATATCTCCTGTTTTTGTTAGAAAAAAAACCAGACGCGGATTTCGTGAAAGATACAACTCGAAAGCTTAAGTTCACTCCAATCATAGTCTTGCGGATTTCCGATAAGAAACTCTGATTTTATTATTTCAAAGTCGTGAATAAGCTATCATCACAGTGTGCCTTCATTTCATTGACCGTAGGTATACAGAAGAAGAAAAAAAATGTATTAAACATTTCGTTAACTCACCTAACAGGTTGCAATTTTATCAGATCACTTCTTGATTTTGTTTTGAACACATAAAAAATAAATTTTAAATTAGACTTGCAAATTGCGACACTTATGTGTGGTCTTGATTTGAGTTCTTCTTGAAAATTTATTCCTGTTCTCGAAATTTTAAAAATCAACAAAAAAAATTTTCAAACAACGTCACAATTAGGATGAGAAATTAATATTCGTTTGAATTTGAATAGCAGTGAAGTATACAATACGCGAACCGAATACCGTTAAATGTAAATGTCATTTGTATAATAGAGCTTGACATGAAACATTGCCGTCATCGTTTATAAATACACGAACACTAAATTGCTTGAGCGCAAGCTAAGCACACCCAATTCAAGAATAAAACCTTTAAACACTGAAACAATGTTTCAAAATGAAATTCACTTCAAAGATCACTTCTTATCGTTTTCATTAAAATGAAACAAAAAAAAATAAATTGTGAATAGCGTAAGAGATAAGTGGTAACCGAAAATTTGACATTTGTACAATGAAACATAGTTTTTTTTTTTTTGTTTTTTGTTTTATGATATTGCTAAGCGTATTTTGTTTGTTGTTTTTTTTTTCAGGAACCCCTACAGCGTATAGTTTTAACAACACACGTCAATTTCTGGCCGGACTCAACAGTATCAAGGAAAGTTCGGGGGGAAATGCATTCATTGGTGTTGTTCATGCGTCAGAACTGGTGCCATACGATAGTGCGGTGTTTATAACAACGGCATCCATTCCAGCTCATACTGACTTGGTTCAGGATGCTGCGATAACATTGCTGAAGAAACGTATAAGGGTTTGTTGAAACTAAAAAATGGTCTTAGACGATGGAATGTGAAAATGTTTTTGAAAACCCATTTTCAGCTCTACTTAGTGTGGTATGGAGAACGATCGGACACTGAGAACGAGACCCAAGAAGCCGTGGGAGGAATTTTGGGCGAAGTTGCCATTAGATCTGGTGGGGAGATCCTTCACGTGGTCGGCAACGAAACTTCACAGGAACTAGAAGGAGACACTGTAAGTACATTTGTTTAAATCGACCTACGTAGGTACATGAATGTCATCTCCACTGAACCACTGATGACAGATGAACTTTTATCGAAACCTTGACAGCCGTCCAAACGTCAGTACATGTCAGTTTTTGAAGTGCCTGTCATAACAAGCGTTGATTTCCGTAATTACCTGATTGAAAATGAAAACAAAAACACAAAAATATTGACAAAACAAATGAGCACCAAAATAAACCAAAGTTCAGTTGGACGACCTTCCACGGATGGATGAACTCGAAAGGATTTGAACTAGGTTTCACTGAAATCACAAGAAACCCCGAAAATGTTGGCAAAAATCTCACGAATGTTGTTATAGTATAACATGTAAGTATCTTAAGCACAGCATCAAGCCGACAAGTGTAAAAAAAAAAAAAACAGGAACTACCTTCAACCAAGCGCGAATTACTTAATTACCGGAACAATTACCAGCGATTGACTGGTTTTAAGCGAGTAAAGTACCAATTGCTGGTCACATTTTCACGCAACAAAACTCATGATACATCAATCTTCGTGCAATTATAAACGATCTTACATCATAACACTGCATATACATATGTAGCTCCCCTCGAGATCATGATGACGGCATGATTACTATTTACTTAACAAAGCACTTAGAATCGAAAGCATGGTACTTTTACTTTTTTATTTCTCGAGCACCCTTCACTTGGTGCTTGGTAGGCTGTCGCAATCTCTGCGCGACTACAAACCGTGAAAACGCATTTTTCTTCTTCTCGTAATCCGATCGTGCTAAATCCAATGCAATCCGAGACACTACTTAAAAACTGTTTTGTAATTATTTTTTTTTTTTGTTATAAAGCTGCAAGTGCAAGTGTTCTAAACGAATCTCTTTACAGCTCACACTGATTGCCGACACATATCATGGGTCACAAGAAATCGATATACCAGTGGACACAACACTATCGAGTTTGCATGTAAAAATCGATTCAATGATGAGAACAGCAACATTGGAGACTCCAAATGGTGGTTAGTTAACAAAAAAAAAATACAAAACAAAACAAAAAACAAAAACACAAATCTTTCCGCAAAAAAAAATACAAAAAATAGAACCAAATCCCATAAACAAAGCGCAAACACAAAACTATCTTTGATCTCCTAAAACAAAAAAAACAAAAAAAACAAAATACATTTCGGGCTTTTTTTTCACTCCTAAGCCTAGTCCCACTGTTTTCCGCTTAAGTCTACACACCCCACACACATACCCCACACAGTCTGTAAATTAATTAAACTATTTTTAATGAATGTTTAGTCTTAAGAGCAATTTTAATTAATATTATTTATTATTTCTACTATGCACTTATGTATGTATAAACGTAAAACAGTAAGTTAAACACGAAAAAATTGATCCAGAGAACGAGAAACAAGAAAAAAAACAACTATCCAGTTTTGTCCTTTTTTGTAAATGTACTTTTTGTTTGTGAAAAATTAAAGAAACGAAAGAAAAAAACTTATTTAATATAATTAACCGTAGTACAAACCAATTAATAGTAATTATTAATAAAGTATGCTGAAAAAGTGTATTGTTTTAGCAACAAATTTATATTTGGTTTATCTATGTGCGTATGTTTCAATTAACCCCTAATACTAGCAACTGCAACTACTGTATTGTCGTTTGTCCCAACGTGTTTGATGCTTCTTATGTAAGTATTTTCCATTAACTTAGACTGTATATATTGTTTTAGTCTGTTTTCCTTTCTGTTTCTGTTCTGTGCAAATTCGTCCACTTTTAAATAAAGCACTGGGGATGTACATATACTAACAGAAACCATACACACCTTTTCTAAGATTTAGCGAACGGATCAATTAATCCGTATTACGAGTATCGCACGACTCGCATTGAACTGTGATTTGTAAAATGATTGCACGTGCGAATGCAAAATAATCGAAAGGTAAGTCTCTTGTTTAACATTTACTATATACATATGTGCCAGGAGCCGACTAATATACAAAACGTACTAATTTAACAATCTACAAGCTCTCTGTTGTAAAAAGAAGTCTAGGAGAGAACGGAAGTCGTCTACAACCATTTGAAAAACACACTGATTTTCCCCAGAGATTTTGTTAAAGTTGTCAGAGGTTTTACCCGGTATGGGAGGTCTGACTTTACCTAGAGCCGGGCACCCGAAGAATGGATGAAACACTGTTTCTCTCTCTCTTTCATTATTGCAGCTGCCACAATGTGCGATCAATGGGATGCCTAATCTAGACCCGTGTGTTCCTATGGACCAGTGACCAGAAAGTTCTGTTTCATTGATTCTCAATTCTGCAATTCGTGCCATCTGGTGTTTGTGTCTTACAGAAAGTGCCAGAGCATTCTTCCCTTAACTGCTCCCAAAAGGAGGTGGACACAGTTTGCAAAGAGTCCTCTGAATGACTAAAATGAGTTTCACGAGCTCATTAGTCCATCTACATAAGTTACAGTCCCTCGGGACTCAGAGAAGACTGATTTTAAAGCGATGTCCTTTGGAAGCAAATTCTTCTTTGCACTGTACAGCAGTTTGCACTTGTCTTTCAAAATGCGATAAACTTCGAGTATTGCCAGTGCTTCCACCTAGAAGTGCAATCTTGGAACCATATGACTCAAATATCTGGAGCAATACCGAGAAAAATTCCAGCACCTACTGTACCATCTGTATAAATTGTTGTTTCATGTAGAGCAGAGGAAACTATTCAACTTCGCTATTGTTGGCAAGAATCACATTTTACTTCAAACTTGTTCTGCATGTACATTCTACATTTCGTGCTTTCGAAACTAATTTGCAACGTATTTATGTGCGCCTGATCCTGGTTCAATGTGATACCACAAGGATCTTCTCTTACTTACTTGCCAGGAAAGTAAAATTCCAGTTCGGTTGCAACAACTTCCAATGTTCATCACAACATCATTCTTAACGATGAAACAAATTACCGGCTCAACGGCTTCATTACCAAGCACACTTGTCACATTTAGGCAAGTCAGTAGCACGTAGTCACCCAAACAATTCACTGCTAGGTGCTAAATTTATGGTAGAGAGGTCATTGGCCCATACAACGTCTTTAAAGATGCTAGCACAACACTCAGAGTCAGAGTGAGTTGACTTGAAGCCACAAAGTTTAGAAGTCGAAGTTTGAAAACTGTCGTTTTCTCCTCCTTATGATAAGATTTTTCTGAACGTTTCTCTTTTGGGTCTTTGTCAAGTTTCGAGGACATTCATCAAATGGCAAATTGTCAGCAAATCGCTTGATTTATCCGAAAATTCATAAAAAAAATTGAGTTCAACGACTTTGTTTTCATGAAGTACATTTGAATGATGTTGTGCTTCACATTGATGGCACTAAAACATATCCTATTGAGCCTTAAAGAGCGTCAGTGTTAACAAAGCAGCACAAGTTTTCAAAAGAAACCAGCAGATGGGCTACTTTTTACAATGTAATGCCCAGCACATCTAACATCTGAACACGACCCATGTTATAACAGCAATACCATTCCCATGCCAATCACTTGAAGCACTTCCTATGGCAATCCAGTCCGATGAAAAAATAAACTTGGCTTCTGTCGTTCTCATCGTCATCCTATCAAGAAAAACAAGTAACTTTGCTTTGTTTAAATACATTTTAAGGCCAACTAATACCCAAGGTCACTCAGAGAACTGTAGAGATGAAGCAGAAAATCTTGCAGATAGCAATAGCCTTACCATGAAGCAGACAAAATAATCTAAGCGGCCTTCTAAAACACCCTGATATGAAAGTTCCTCCTTCTAGTTCAAAACTTTAACCCTGAAAAGTGTTAACACACAGAAAGACGTACGAACATGGCTCCATTTGATACTGATCACGGATATATAAACTTTATAGGGTCCAGCTCACTTACATGTTACAAACTTTGGGTCCTTATAATCAACACCAGACAGAGAAATTCCTCTTTACTTATGCATATGAACGTACTGCTCGTTAAGCATAGAAGACTCACGAACTTAATGTAGTATGATACATCAATCTCAAAAATAAAATGACAAAACGCATTCCACGGCACGGTAGTAATATCCCTTCTCTTCTCTATTCCACTCCACCTGCCCATACATAGTGGCTTTCAGCTAGCATCTAACTCCTTTAATTTGGAACATTGACCTAATATAACCCAAATACAGCCTTCAACATTTCGGTCATCATCTCTAAATCACTGCATCGAAATTACAATGCCAATTTATTTTTTTATTTTATTTTTTTATTACTTTTAAGTTCAGCGAAATAACTAGTAAACTATAAATAGCCAGTATAGTGGATTATTGCAACCAGTTAGCTATTCAAAGTCTCCTACCAATTAGGCTTGCTTTGCACATGATTAGGAAACACGTGGGACTTGAAGTCGAAATCTTACAATCCGTTACCTAGCCTAGTGCACTACTTGCAACCTAGTCTCTTGGCAGTCATTAGAAAAACTAAAATGCAGCATTAGCTATGCATTAGAACCTGAAATCAATTTCATGCTTTAGAGTTGAACTCAAAGACCCCCATTTGTTCAGATGATGAGGGCAAAGCTAATTTTACTGCAGCACAGATCAATTATTTTTTTCGTTTTCCTACACATAAACTGTATTTAGGTGAATGTACGTAGTAGGTAGTATCTGATATACTGTTGTAACATACTGTCTTAGATAGGACTGCGATCGTGAAGTTGGTGTATGGATATGGTGTACGTAAACTTCCACTTGAAATTGAAATCGGAATTATAATGGGTAAAGGCGATTGCTCTAAGTCATGCAGAATGCCAGTGGATACAAGCCAAGCTTTTGCTAAATCCCCTATACTTGTTATATCGGAAGTAACATAGACAGTTCTGATTGTATACATTTCTCGTCAGACATTTCTCGTCTGATTGTATACAATCGATCTGTTCCAAGAACTTTCAATGCATTCGGTCTGTACAATACATCGCTGTACTAGCATTGCTTTTTCTGATGCATCACAACTTTATGTGTGCTGTGCGGTCTTATGTGATAGCAGCAAGTTTTCATTGCCCTTTGTCCATCGAAACCTACTACCCATCATTTGTCACTGCTCTTTGTAAAGGAATGGCTCTTGATTGTAGAATGTAAGCACGTGGAACATTAAGCCACTTAAGATCACTACAGAGTTCATTTTCAAAGTGCGTCTCCATAGCTTTCACATTATAACCAACGCCTTCATTCCAAAAACGTTGCTAGAAGTACATTTTTCAAAGCAAGCATGTTTTAACGTTAAACTCTTTCAAGGGCTTCGATTCCGTTTGAAATTTTAGATTGTTAATTGATATTTGCTATACATTCGCATTGGTAGCTTCCTTAGAACATCAAACATCGCTTTGTGTAAATTCATTAATGTTGACATCTGTGGATCTCTCTTCCTACATATGGTACCTTGACAGCCCTAACTATATGGTTGTTCGGAGAAAAGGAAAATCTGACTTAAGTTCCATACCATGTCCGAACGCTCCCAATATGCATATGACTGCTAAAATGACAAAGACCGCCTGAATCGCTACAGAATACCATTTTTATACCATTTAGCAGGTGCACTTTCAATTTGCTGTTAGAAAAAAAAACATTAAATATTGAAAAAAGCCACCAGCTTTAGTTCCTCCTCATCTCAATCGAAAAAAGGGCAAAAGTCACCCAAAAGCGGAAAAACTTTTGCAAATGACAGTGAATTGATTTTGTGGTTTTCTATTAAATGACGGATTTACCAACGGGTTTTATTACTTCACTTTAGGGGATTCTACTGTCAAATGTCATCTGATATTTTGCAAATGACATAATTTGATTATTGTCCTTTTTCGAGACCATTTTTATTGTTATTACTTTGTTTTCCAATTCAAAAGAAGTGGAAGATTTTATTTTAATATTGATGTGCTAATGTGACATTAATAATTATTAACTTAAGTGTATTGTCACGTATTTGGGGTGCTATATATTGTTACCATAATAAATACAAATATGTAATTATTTGATAACATTAATAAATATACATTTTGCAAGGGGCACGAGGTTTTCATCAGAACTGTCTCTTGGACGTCATTTATGATGAGAACATACATATAAAACGAACGATTTATAGTATAATTTATGTAGATGACATAGTTCTGAAAACCATAAAATTAATTAACTTGTTAATGGATATATGTATTTATTCGTTGTTGAAGATTTAATTTACCTTATACCTCCTAGCTTTCACAATTTTATTTTAGTTCTATTCAACTAAATTCATTTTAAAATGGTCTGGTCGTGGGAATCACGAAAACAGTATTCCCATTATTATGGGACATATGTATATCCGGGTATGGACCACAGCGATCCTTAGACTATTCAAAGGAAACTTCAAAGAGTCGGAAAATTAAAAACGGTGCGTGATACTTGCTTAAGCCTTTTCCAAAGCTACTGGGAAAATATCACCTTAATCATTCGCTTCTGTACTAATCCCTGTCAATCACATGATATACGTACATACATATGTACATGTAAAATACACTGCACTTCACTTGTTGTGTTCTTGAGTAAGGCCAGATGAAAAAAGGAATGATAATACGAAAATTCCGCTGCATAAGCTATTAATCACTGGAAGCTGATTTCAACACTAGACTTCTCTATTCGTTAGGCAAGCAAGCTTATGGTTTTCATGCGGAGATGTATGCTATTCTAATGTCTGTTGATTATATTGCTTAGAAAAGGTGGAGGGTTCGGAGTATCTGAGTCTCTAGCAACAGTCAGGCTGCGATAAGTGACTTTTTCAACCCTGTAACCCGTTCTAAAATAGTTCGAGAATGCAAGAATCAACTAATTCGGCCGCAACGCTACTGAACTTTTCGACTTTTGCCTGGATTCCAGGTCACAAATGAGATTCCTAAGCAAGCTTCAGAGGATGATTTCTCAGGACCCTAACCTGCGTTGCGGTCTACGATCAGGGCATCCATTGACGATTGGATTTCCGAAGAACACAATTGTGCGTGGTACGGCTCTCCAGGATGCGTGCGTAAAAAATCAGCGGCATTCTTACTGTCTCTCAGCAGAAAAGACGGAGACAGTAATCATCTAATTGATCTAGACTTTAGGGACACCACTGTCTGCGACGCTTATGGAGAACACGACGACACTTCGGATCATTTCCTTTGTTATTATACTGCCTTTGCTTGGATCTGGTGCCAGATCTTCGGTTCTGATACTGTTGTTCGAAAGCCGAAGAAATTCCAGTAAAATGGGTTCCAGTACCTAGTACTTCCTAGTAGTACAATGAACCAGTTTCGTCTGAATACCCCCAGTAAGTGTTTCGTAATCCATACCTACCCATTATTTACAATATTAAGGTTCAGAGATTCCTATGCTAGCAGCTGTACGTTACCACCTCACGTTGCATCTGTCGTTACAACAGTGCCAATCGTGACGGATCGGTCCGGACAGTATACCTACAAACTTGATCTCAATTTTTCTGTTGGATTTAGCTGTCAATGTAAGTTAACTTAATTCTGGGGAAGTTTATATGAAAAGCTGAACCAAGCAATCCTCAAATCCCTATGCCATTGAATTCCTATACTTCTAATTTTTACAAACAAATTTAAAAATATCCTAGCCAGGTCTCCCTATCACGCCATATATGTATATTTGTATCGAATCGATTGTATCCAATGAACTCTTTTGACCCGACAGTTACAGCCCCCTTACGAGCATCATTTGAAGTTCCAGAAAAGTATTTGTAACCTCCCATCCATCTTACTTAACCAGTACCTTTAACCAGAGAAAGGTACCCCTCTTCTACCTAAATGACTCTCATAACCTTTGATATTCAGTGTAACAAAAACACGTTGATCTTCCTTCCTCTTTTTGACCTATCCTAAGGGTATATTAAGGTTGTAATATAAAGAACTAAAATACGAATAGACCCCATAAAGTATACATTCGTAGTCAGTATCAAAGTCATGTCTGTCCGTCCATATGTCCACAATTTTTAAGAATTTTAAGTTTTTGAGCATTTTGCATGTAACATCCTCATACGTTCGAAGTTATTGGTGAAATTCTAATGAAAAGGAAGAAGGATGAGCAACTATACCATCCTTTCCAGGCGCTTGATATCAAGACCATCATCATGTAACTTATAAGACGATTGTCGTCTAAACTATATCAATGAACTCTGTTGTCTGTAGTTAGTTGTATCGATAGTGTTTGACGATTATTGGCGTTACTTGAACCAAATTGATTCGTCAAAACCTATTACCTAAACAATAATGATTTTAAATGTTACGTGAAGCAAAACTAACTTAAAACGATGTCTTCAGACGATTGTCGTCGAATGTGATGAGGATTTAGATTAGCACGAAGTAAATATTGTAAAATTACGATGATATCTCCTAATAAGCCAATACATTTTACCAAAACACTTCTTCCAACAGAAATTTGAGCATTTTTCATGTTAAACGAACGAGAAGGGACCAGAACGAAAGGTAACGATGCATTTCCATTTCATAGAGCATTTCCAACCTACCATTCGACAATAAGCCACTTTAATTCGAGTGAAGATCATAAAACACAAAAGGGGCTGTGAGAAGATATGTGCACTCTGAATTCATACGTCATATCATTTGTATTTGGACATTCATGGATACGTAGCAATAGAAAGGCATTGTTACTAAGTATATACAAACCATCTCAGTGTTTTTCAGAAGACCGCAACCACAAAAAAATCGAAAGTTCTCGTCATAATTTGGCATAGCTTTCCGTACATAATGTATTAAGCATGTTCATGTGATTTAATCTTGATACAAACAAGCATACATATATATATTCGTGCTAAAAGCGCAGTCTTCAGTCGAAGTACCAGCCAAATAGACTACCAAGGCAATTGAAAAGAAATAATTAAATGTAGAAGCACGTTGTTTATCATTAGAAGATAAGTTATGAGAAGCTAGGCCTTGTGTAGCATCGACCTGTCGCGCCAAATAATATTATTTTTGGTAAACATTTACAAACGGGGCCTCCTCCCTATTTCGATAAAATGTTAGCATGTAGTTGAGGGCATTTTTCTGAGTAATTTGATATATTCAGTGGAAATCGGAATAAGCGGCGGTCGTTATATCCAACAACGTCTGACAGAAGAAAAGCCAAAAATATATTGAAACCAACCAAATGAAAGGAAAGTGGACATTATAAACGACTGGTCATAAAAAGCGAAATCGTTATAAGCGAATTCCACTGCAAATGGCGTTCATTTTTGGACTTTTCGAGTAATTATTCCCACAGCCGCCTACACTTAGCATATTCTATACCTCGCACCTACTCCAAATCGTACAGTGAACCCAACTAGACGGGTTGCAGCTTTTTGTAAACTATTCGAAATAAGGATGACTCTAGTTCTTTCTGCGAACTTTATTTTCTTCTTCATAGATGATATATGGAATGTTATAGGACTCTCCAAAGACATTAACTGTCATCAAAAGATGTGGCGACGAAATAGCACGAAGCGTCTACAAGTCTAAGTCGGATGTACAAAGCAGAAGAATAAATCTAAAACATCATCTTTAGAGGCCCACTCAAAAGCCATATCTTTCGCATTACATTCTAATAGCTGCGACCACCACACCAAGTAGAGGCCATGATCCCGCCCAAAAATCAATTCCATTTAGGACACTCACAACTTAAATAATCCAACAACTTGCCGAAGTGAATGAATAAATCGATAAAACAAGTCCAATTGCTCAATTAATCCATATTCATCATTCAAATTTGGGCAGCAATAGTTCAAAATCAAAAATTCAACTCATAATAAATGAAAACACAACTAATTGGCCAAAACAACACACCATTCGGTCAATATTTTGAAGATAAGCATCCGCCTTCATTGTGAACCTTGTACTCGACCTTGGATTCCGCGCGATCTCAATGACTAATATACAACAGCACCACGTCATACTCAACTCAATTGTATACTCTGCCAGCCACTACACTGAACGACTTATTAATAATACATAATTATTATTTTTAAGTCTTCATTGTTGATGATGACAGCAACAGTACGCAGTACAGTGTACACAGTACACACCACAATCGGGTGTTAAAAATGATAAAGAAAGACCAACAGAAGCAACAGCAGCGGCGCCTGAATGCGTCTAGTTGTTATGAATCCCACTCCCACATCACACTACGTATTTGTGATCACACCATGCGCAACAGACCAGACAAAACCGAATAGATATTCTGACCTTTAGCAATGATTTTCTTAACAAACTATTCTACGGCTACTATGCATCTGTGTAAATAATGGAATTAAAATCGATTCAAAGCCAAAAATGCAAACCTTTTGTTGCCGGAAATTTCTCTCCACCTTTCCGGAAGAAAGAAAGTGAAATTAGAGTTTTCCTGTGTCTACTGTGTAAGGTTCTACTTCGTGTATATTCTCCTCGAAATTAACAATTGCACCATTAGCTTGGATCACACTTTCAAATTTCACTTTAATTGCGCGCTATTCAGCCGGAGAAGTTCGTTCAACGTATTGCCAATTTGTTTCTAGACAATTTGTTTAAACAATTTTAGTTATTCTCTTTTGCGTTTTCTAATTTCTGATGTAAGTACGAGTAGATACGAGAAGAAAGTTGGCCAACACTCATACTTTTTGACGTTTGACCAAATGTTTGTTTTCTTATTGTTGTTGGGTTTTACACACTCGATCTCGGGGCGATGGAGCGCATGCCAAACACAAATCAGCTGTGGAACGAGGTGTACTTTTTGTGTGTTATACTTGTAGTCGTCATAACTGTTATACCCGCTGAGACGGAGAGAATAATGTTTCGTTTACACTTTATTTACAGAAATCAATTTGAAAAAGTTGGTAAAATTTAAGTCGAGACTAATGTCGACCAACGAAGGTCAACTGGATGCCTTTGTTCCGCTGAATAAGGTCGTAAAGAGCACGAAATTAATTTTGAAACTTGTACCGGAATACTTTGACGAGGAATACAATGTTTTTGTGCGAGCTGACCGGAAGGCTGATATTTTTCTTGGTAAGTCCGAATTAAGTGTACGTATATCCGGAGTGAAAGCTATAGAGAGACTAACTAACAGATGATAGTTTCGTTAGACAGCGTTTATTTTTAGTTTTGCTGATAACGAGTTAGAATCATTTTTTTGATAACATTTTCACCCGATTTATTGGCGTAAGTCTGTTGTACGTCATAGTACGTGCAGCAGTGGCGGTATTTCATTCATCCGGGGAATGTTTTGTTTTTTGCATAACGAGAATAATCAAAGTGGAATTTGAACAGCAAGGAGTTCTTGTAAATTTGTTTTCTTTCGAAATAATAGAAAATGTAAATCTGAGGAAGAGTCAGCAAGTCAAGGCTTATTTACAAATAGTAAGCAAAACAAAAAGTTACGAAAACAACTTTTGCTGTCTACCAAGTCTGGAGGCTATTCCAAGTTATTTACGACACAATAAACAAAGTTCGATAGAAAAGGAAAAAGGCTACATTTGTGGCCTTCCAACAGCTGTAGAGAATTCATAGTCTGTTGTTTGAAGAATCAACAAAGAGCCAGCAAATAACATGCTTCCTATCAGCTGTGCCACGTAAACTATATTAAAGATTCAAATGAATTTATTAAGAACAAAAAAATGACGTATAAACCGGATGGTATACGTAGTATGGTGTTTTGTCGAAACAATCTAACCTCCACACGTCTCGGTATGGATGGCCACAGAATGCGATTGATTATTCCGTGATAAGTGCTTAGTTTGATTCCAAGCCATACATATCGCAAACGATTTCATAGTTAGAAACAAAGTCAAATTTTCAGTATTCATCCATTTATAGGTCCCATACACGCACATGCATGCGGACACTAGCAATTCATGCTTCTGACACAATCCTAGTTCTAATCTGACTGCAGAAAGTCACTGTTAAGTACATTGGATTGGGGAGCAAGAGGTTTGAAACTTGGTTGCCAGACAACACTTCAGTTCGTTCACGATTCCAACTCCTGCCAACGTCTGACAAACTTTCGGTAGAACACATAACTATGTGGGATTGGCTTTTACTCGTATATCCAAGGATATGCTGATGACAATCGCAATTCTAATCAGAAGCAAATTCGGAAAAAAACAATCTCGGAACTCTTCCAAACGCTGACAGACATAAAAACTTTGGCCTGAAAGTAAGCCCCAAAACTAGCATCCTAGTTGCTTTCACAAAAATACGAAATGAGTGTAAACTGCAAAACCCATTCTATTCAGTGACGTAAAAGAGTTTTCCAAAGAAGGCAAATACCTGGACCCAGCTCCAAACGAAAAAATCACTTGGAACTCTCATCTCATGAAAACCACAGAGAAAGCCAGGATCTCCTTATGGACCAGCAGAAGTCTAATTGTTAACTTCAAGACTAGCTTGCACAATGAGCACAACTCCTACAGCAGCGCTAGAAGTTAACCTTAACCTTCCACCTTTACATCTTTATATGCAGAAAGTAAAGCCTTCTTAAAATGTTGACAAATGTAAGTTAGTCCGCCCAGATATTCCCGCAGAATTACGTAAAGACGAACCTTAACGGATATCTGTTTACCAAGATTTAACTTCACGGTTACATACCAGGCCAGCAAAATTGAAAACAGACCAAACCCACATTTGGTAAAGACTCTCATTTGGGTGCCAGGACACAGCGGACATACAGACAATTAGATTGCACACATACTAGCCAAAAAAAAACTGCATCGACCTTCATGATCCCAAGACCATTCTGTGAACTACGCGTTAAAAATTAGCTGAGACACAAACCTCACAATTACTGGACGAATACTGAATGTAACAGACAACAGTCTAGAATGCAGATGCGTTTAGTCAGAGGGTTCCTCACTGGACATTACCAAGTAAAAAACAACACCTCATGACTACGGGAATAGGTCAAGATACCACCTGTAGAATGTGTGACGAGGACAAGAATCAGTAGAACATACTCTGTTTCACTGTAAATGTCCAATCAGAACACTGGAACTGTCCTTGTTCCTTAAAGATCTGCCGAACTCGGGTATCATAAGAGAGCTCTAAATTTGGAGGAAATCACAATAGCCCAACCTGTGCCGACAGTCATATGGTGAGATCCTCCCACTGCACACTTGTAATCTAATCTAATCAGATGTAGCATAGACCCCTTCCGTTCGTGTGAAAAATATAATACGCACCACACAAATAGTTGCGATAAGCTAAGCTAGACTCTGTGTCTCAGCCTTGCACTATTTCAACTATAAAATTTGATTGATTGCACTTATACTCCTCAGCAATTTTCTAAACAGAATGAGTCAGATGCCACATGCTTCTCCATACACGGCACCGTCCTGCATGCTGACGGGTGTGATTTTAGGCTTTTCTGAAGCAGCATGCATAACTAGTCCAGCGGATTATACAATGGAACCTTTTAGATAGTCGCATGCGACTCAACGTGTGTTCGTGTCTGTTTGGTCTCCTTAGCACAAGGATTTCTTTGGTATTTCTTTCATTGCAATGTGTTCAGAGTAATACAGATGTCAGCGTTCAAACCGACACCACTCAGTATAAAGTACAAGTCACGGAAACATCAGTAAGTCAGCTCTCACGAATGTCTAATAAGAATACAAGAATAGACCTACAGTCCGCATAACAAGCACGTAATGCGAATATTTGTAAGAAGTTAAATCGCGCCCTACTCTTGAGAGGAAAAAAGAAGGTATACTTCAAGGCGTGATTTGGTTGGAGGAGGAGCAACTGATGTACAAAGCTTGTACGCTGCTTTCATCTGAAGGAAATAGTGATGAGAATGATACCTGAGGGCTTAAACATCAAAGACTCCTTACAACAACTTGCAAGTAGTATGAAAAGCTCTCTAAACTCACTTCACCCCTCTCTTTTCCAAACTATTCCTAAGGTCATGTATACTTTAAATTGTTATTCATGTTTTTTACCAATTCACAGGCGACATGATAAGGCGCCTAGATTACGTGTACGTGAATGGAATGCACTATCCTCGAGGCGGCCGTGAACACATCATCTCTACCCACGAGGATCTTCACTTTCCAGAGGAAACCACTGATCCTGATTCCGAGATATTTCCCATTATCCCGATAAACCAAAGAAACAAAACTACGATTCTTCATGAAAAGCAAACAGTTCCAAGCAAGGATGTCCTGCAACAAGGAATAACTAAAATTGATTTGGGGATTCAGTCGCAGGTGCTTGTTGCACCTGGCATGATGGCTAGCTTACACTTCGAAGTGACAAACCTTCGAACGGAGCCCATATTCCACAACATTCAAGTGACTGATGAGCAGCGTTTCCTAAGGACTCTATCGCCACAGAGGTAAATAATGGTACTGTACTCTTGATTCAGTTACAACTTTCTTTTTTAGTGTTTTTCTGGCGCCTGGTCAGACTGCAACGGTAACAGTGACAGTGCTAGTTCCTACCACAACACCGCAGGGCACAAAGGATACGATAAAATTCATGTGTCAAGGAACTGGACAAACATCTCAGTCGGTCGAGCTGAAAGTTATTACCAGCATCGATGCGGAGGTAAAGTTACGCTAAGGAAACTTATTAAAGTGCTAATCGCTTCTCTTATTAGGACACAACGCCGCCCAGTATCTCCTGGCAGTTTGGTGGTCGATGCGAAAACGTACGCACAGATGTGGCAACATGCATGGAAAAGTACTGGACGATGGAAATAGTGGCTCAGGATTGGGAGACAGGATTACTTCGCCTGCAAGCTACACCTGCTGGCTTAATAAATCGCAACACCTTCACAGTGGGAACCAATCAACCCCTTCGGGCTACGTACACCTCTACGTGTTGCCAGCCAAAAGTGACGCTAGTCGCTTTCGATATTGCAGGAAACCAAAAGACACACAACATAGACGTCCGTGACGTTGTTCTGTCAGAAGCCTCCATTGCCGCCATAGTCCTGGGTGTTCTGTTACTCATTTTGCTGATTGTTTTGATCGTTATACTCGCTGTATGGTGTTGCAGACGTAAACGAGTATCACACGATCTACCCACCTACAGGTCGCATTCGGAAATTCGTTAAATTAAGAGACCTATCAAAAAAAAACATGTAAATCAAGTAGAATAAGATAATTTTTAAGAGGTATGGTGAAGGGGGTCCATGTCTTGTCAAATATATTAGAATTGTAAGTACATTGCTGTTTGGTTTCTTAGTTGTGTCGCAATCCAATTGATAACAATCGCAACGATAACAAACTGGTGGTACTATGTTGTGCTTTAACGTACCCGATAGCAACAAGTGGCGCCATAAAAACACGAATATCGACTCACTTACCTCGACTACTGACAACCGGTACGGGATGGATTATTGGCGGAGCTGCTGGTAGCAAGAGGGGTTTATTTTGGAAATCGTCGAAAGTTAAGCCAGTCACTGAGGCACTCAATAGCGGATTCTTCACAATTCGCGCGGACGCTGAAGTTACTGCCACTGAGGACGACGTGTCACCTTTCGATCTTTCTGACATGCTTTTCACTTAGAATCGACCTTCTAAATGAAGTCTTACTTCAGTTAAACACAACTCTATCGTACGGTTAACTATCTTGAAATTTATCGCATTGAATATTATCACTGGTAGTAGAGATATTACAGATAAATACTTCGAATTCCAAAAAGAAATAGTACTCAACGATACAGTGAACTTCGGATGAAAATATATATTTGGAACTTGTCACTTTGACAGTTGAAAAGTGACAGGTTTTGGTTTTAATGTCAGGGTTGTTTCGGTTCAACGAGGAAAGTGTTATACGTCGGTTTGTATGTACGAGCAATAAGTCAGTAATTTGAGTACGTACGTCCTAAGCTGATTGCTGATATGCTGTTGTTGTGCATGATAATGTCTGGATATCTTGATCTCTAGACATATCCGAGTAAAAATTGGCTGGGTCTCTGGTCTCTAGAGAATTGAAAACAGTGATATAGTTAGACCTGGCTCAGAGTTTGCGTTCGTAGGACCAAAAGCTTACTGAAGTTTTGACTATGCTGATTAATGACTGGAAAAACAGTCCACTGCAGGTCCCCAGGGCTTAGACAATCTAAAAAATGTACCAAGCCTTATTCCACAAGGATACAACAAACAACAAAAATCTTGAGCTGTTTTATTGGTTAATAGAGTAGATATGTTGAACGTCAGTACCCTGTATGGTGTATGAATAACTCTGGGTACACCTGTCAGTATTTCGCTTCCAGCATGACTGAAATTTTACTGAAGGATAAGATGAATGTCCTGTCACAGGCACGGTATATTCCTCCTTTCTTCACTTTGGGGGTCTTAAACGTTACTCAGCCGCCAGACCAGGCAGTTCTTATAGGTAAGTAGCTGGGATTGTTCGCCTGAAATTACGGGATTCACGGAAATGGCCATATCTGTTCTCAGATACTATTTAAAACTGGCTGTCTATCGGTTCTAGTAATGCATATGTGCTACATTTAAAAACAGGAAAGAATTTCCTCCCCTCTCAGAGAAAAAGAAATCATTTGGAAAATATATGTAAATACATATCCACCAAGTTGTAAAGATGAGTTCCTCAAATTTAAATTACAAATAAAACTAATAATAAGATACTTAAAACCGATTTAAAAAAGAATTGCTTAAAAAGAAATGCAAAAACTCACTGCGCATCGCTGCAACACATTTTCCTGAACGCACGAGAAAATTAAAAGTGTCAACACTTCTAATAAATTGACATTTCATCTTCTGCGTTTTTTTTTTAGGTTAAATTTTGTTTTGGCGGAACTGCCGGAACGCTGAAAATCGCTTGAAAAATACGGAAAACTTTTTAATTTATTTTTGTCTGTTGAATTAATAATTTCTGTTGAACAATATGGAAAACTTTGCTTTAAGTTATCGGGAAGTTATACCAGATTTATCAACCGAAGATGACTGGAACGAGATCACACTGAACACAGGTAGTACAAAGCCTGTGCTGTTTCTAACATTCCTAACAATTGTTTTCCAAACTAGGTGGTACCCAGAGCACCCTTCAAGACATTAAAGTGGCAGAGAAAGCCGGTGGATATTGCTACAAGAATGCTGCGCAAAATCATATCCGCAACAGATTCATATACTGGTTTGTTAAACTCTGAAATACTCTGCCTCGGCAGTTCAACCATTCTGATCTTCTAATAGGAGAACGTACCAGGATATTTTGGAACTATCCGAAATAAGCCTCGACTTCAACTTATACCAGAGCAACGTTCGCTACAAGTTTAGCGATTCACCGGTCCTCTCATTGACTATAACGGAGCAAGAAGATTCGATCATAATTCTCGTCACAACAGTTTGCAGTTTGCATCGAATAAAGTTTTCTCATCCCGATACCCTGGCTGGAAGGCATGAGATCGCTGATACTCAATCGTTTTCTATATTTCGCGATGCTAGCACTAATTCAGCCAGAGACCCTTCTACGTTCTACGTGATTGGGCAGAATAGCTCATCGAGTGAGTAGAATCATTTGAAAGTGTCCAACTTGAATTTGAACTAACTTGTAGGTAACCCAGTCCCACACTCTGCTGCCAGTTTCTTGTCGCCCAATGGTGAAGAGGCCTACTTTGCTCTAGCTTATCAGAGCCAATTGACGCTGTACTTGATGAATTGCCACTCAGGACAGACAGTGGTTCATGTTCTCAAGGAGCATCACATAATGCCCAGACTTTTTTCGAACTTGAAAGGGGCGTTGATGTAAGTAGATCCGTATGTAAATTGCTTCCCTAGTTATTGTTGTGTTCCTAGTGGCAAATCAAGCTCTTCCGATGCTGAATATGCGACTTCTTTAGTTTTTACTCACATCAACGGGCACATCTTCCTTGTGGCCCTCTATCGAGATGATCACCTGCGTATGTGGTCAACATCGTCTATGCAAAATGTCTGTTCTATTAGCTGTGTTCGTGAAGGTGCAGAGTCACGAATGCAAGGACGTAAGTAAATCTCTATCGAATACTTGAGCAACCCGTAACGATTGCCGAATTACAGCCCAAACAAATGCTCTTCGGAAAATCAACGAGACAACTCTGTGTGCTTTCCTCTCACACTCGATGGGCTCCGAGTTTGTTTGCATAGAAATTAATTCCGATGGCGCATCCAATCACTATTTGACCAGAAAGAAAATCATTTCCGCTCCCCAATCGGATTTGGCGGACTTTGACGCATCTGAGTCAAGAATCTGGGCGCTTTGGTGCAACGCAGAAGGTAAGCACTTGTTCGAGAAAAAAAATCGATTCCACCATTAACATTTACTCTTCCAGGTGAGTTTAGTATATCGAACTTCTGTCTACAACGTGGAACAGGCATCAATTGGGTGTCAGCTGCAATGGAGCCTCCTCCAGATCGTTACTGTGTAGGTGTCGAACAAGGCATGGACCCCCGTGAGGCGTATTGTTCGTATATTTTCAGGAAATTCGAAAGACCAGTCATTTCCAAAGCCCTCTTCGTAAGCATTTAACCAAACAGCAAGCTCGTTATATTACACTTTTCACCCTTTTTAGATGTTCCGTCGCTCCAGTGTACGATTTGACTCGAAGCTATCCATTGTAGCTCTTAAGGAGCAAGTTTGTCAAGCTGTCGAGGATGAAATACAGAATGAAGTCAAAGACTTCGATATTAGTGATGACGAGTATCTGGAAATCTCCACACGCTTGTGGGAGCGCTTCTATTCCTGTTGCGAGCAATACCACATCAAAGCCTGCCAGCCAATAGGTCTACTAATACTCGACCCCATCGACGCGCTGTGCATAGTAAAGAAAAACACGTTTTCTATGCTAAGACCATGTGAAACACTCGAACACCTGATGGTCTCTGGCGAGAATGTGGAAATGGAAAATGTTATTTCAGTACATTTCGCTGGAAACGAACAGGTCGGGGAGGATTTGGTGAATCTGGTGGCGATACTGGCACAACTAGAGCAATGGCTGCCGGAGGATGTAAAGATGGACTTGGACAAGAAATTGTATCAGCTAGAGATGCCCAATGTTCTTATTGCAAAGTTGGTCGATGAAATATTGGCCGGCGATCAGGATAAGAATGTAAGTGTTGGTGGTTTGTGCTAAACTTGTAATGGGTATTTGGAAACATATTTCAGATATTGCCGAGCAATTTCATTGTCACCATTCGTCAGAAAATACAAGCTATTAGCGATCTGAGAACTCCGATGGCCTTGCTTCTGGATAACCTTCGCATGGACAATGGCAGTCCGGAAAGTATGCAGACCCATGCAGGTATGTGAACTGTAAATAAACTTGAACTGTTTGTTGCAATGCATAAACGAAACTTGTTATACTTGTTGTACGTCCAAACTAATCTACCAATGATTTAGTGTCCTGTTAGGTCAGATCTAATTGGTCAAGTTGATCCCCTTGAGGTAACTTACTTTCACCACTTAAGGGATATACATATGTAGATCGTCAACAACACCTGTCGCCGGCGTTTAGGAAATAAGGGAGAGAAGATAGGGAATGCCGATGAACGTTGGTTTTATATGTTTGTGGATTACATAGAGCTTGTTAGAGCATTTAATATTCGTGTTGTCTGGTTGAGGAAAGAGTCTCTGTGTTTGACGCTATGTCCGAAAATAGGCTTGAGAGTAAACTGATGAGCATTCGTAGAGTGACGGGTGTCGCGAGAAAAATTGAAGAGGCTGGTTCGCGGAAAAGACTAGTTCGATGGATCTCTGTTTGTTAAATTAGCGGTAAAACAAGGCCGCTTTGTTTCTGTCTCCTATTAGTTTTATTGCATGATTTTAGATTTTGTCTAGCAGATTCCAAATGATGCCAAACCCTGTAAAATGCCTTTAAAATATCAAGCGCAACAATCGTACATTCACCACTTTAATACAGAGAGTGACTCCTGGGAGAAGAAGATTCGCCAACTCATTTTCGTTATAAATTTTATTCCTCCATCTCAGTTTCGCCGCAGCCTGTGCATAGGTGTGAACTGTTAATTCCATTATACTGAGTTGGCCCGCCATTGGGTTGTTGCCTGTGAGGATACCGATGAGAAGACTCAGCTGTGGTCTATTGAGAAATAGAAGTTTTCTGGTCCTTTTTCGTCAATTGAGATCAAAGTAGCCTCGAAACACGGCAGGAAGAGTTGCGGTAGTCTGTCGTGATCTTGGAGGAGAGGAAATTAATGGGCGGCACGACCAAGTGGTCCGTTGGGATGTCACTTAATTTTGAGGCTCCACCGCTAACTTATCAACCCATATTGACCAGTTTTTTATTGGTTGTAATGAAAGTGGTGGCTTTGATGACTGACTGGGTGTCGATGTAGATGTCAATATGCTCATTATTTTTCATCTGTAGGTCTGTCATATATTTCCGCCAGGAAAACACTCGAGTAGTTGGGGAGTTTTATTTCTTTTGTGAAAATATCCAATGGTTATAGCCCGAGCATGGTTTCAAAGTAGGGGTAGTGGGGGTAGTCCCAGTTGCGCTGGTAGTTCCAATGTTCAGGCGTATGTAGTAAAAGTTATGATATTCTTTCTCGGACTAAATGTATTGTCTTCTCGCATCGAACTCTAACTAGGTTCCTGGTCAACAGAATCATACTTCCATTAAAGCTGCCATGTTATAACACCTTCATGCGACTGTTGGGTTATCAGTAGCACCACACCGAATACTTTAGGATCTGGAAAGTATTACGAGTTGAAAACCGCCACTCTTCAACGTCTCATCTCCAATTTGTATGAGTTCTGTTCGGTCTTCGGTCCTTTATCGGGAAGAATCTAGAAAACAGTTTCAGATTGATTAAGTGAGACTTTGTGTAGGCGGCTAGGCGCTCACTTGCAATTTCTCCATGGACGTGCATTCAGTCGCCTGGTTCGAGTTGTCTCACCCGATGCTCCCACTACTCTGTATTCCTCAGATTTTGTTAATTCGATATTAATTCTGTTTACTTACTTATAATGTTGGATTTTGTATCTCCTCTAGGTCTCACACAGTCGTCGCGGTTCTTGATGTCAATCGGTGGCCTCTTCGGTAGTCATATTGGTATATCCCTGCTCTCGGAGTCTGTGCGTCAAACGTCTCTAATAAGGTACAGTCATTTCTTTTCCGCTTGTAACTTCTAATATAACATTCTTTGCAGTTTCGCTCTGTGCCGCAATCTTCTTATCCTGCAACAGATTCTAATCGATACCTATTCACTGTCGTGTGATATTCTGGAGACAATTCGTTCAAAATTTATGCCCGATACAGTGATCTTCTTGCAGTCATACTACGTTATGGTATGGATTTGTGAAACTCCCGTAAATCTGGTCGCATGTTCCACACTGTAAGAACCCTATTCCTTTCCAAGAACCGCCATCTAATTTGTCTTTTCTTATTCCAGCGATAGTAGCATCCAGCGGCTGAACATGTTACAATTCACCAATGGAGCACCGAAGATTTACTTGAACGGCGGTAAAAATCACTCTGCACCGCTTTTGAGGATTTTCTTGAGCTCTAAGGGTCTCTACACCGCATTGGCTCTATATGGAGAAGGATGCAAGTCACTGGAAAGTCCCCAATGGCAGCAAACATTGATACCTCTGGCTAGAATCATTAGTCAACTCATGTAAGTTTTTTCATTTAACAATTGGTTCCACTTGTATGAATCATTTACTCCCCTAGATGGGCTGTTTCGTTTAACTTTACATTTGGCGAATGGCTATTCAGCACTTGCCAGCACATTATAGTCGAAGACTATGTTCGTCTACTCAACAGCTGGTGCGAATGGAATGTCTGCTCAAGTAGGGCTTTCAGTTGCATCATCTAAAACTCTTGTAACTCTCTTCTTTTAGGACAATTCATTCTGGCAGTTTCTCTTTTGGATAACGGAGAAACCCATAAAGCTTATGATCTGTTCCTGCAGTCCGCCAAGGGTGTTCTCACGGAGCAGTTTATGAGTGAGAAAATATTGAAAAACAGCGAAGAGGGCCTAACACACAATCAAGCCATAGCGCAGTACTACTTGAAAGTAATTCAACTATTCGAGCAACACAACGCCTTGGATCACATCATTTCAATGGCGCAGGTTGCCATTGGTATTCTTGAGAAAAGCGATCCTCAGTTGCCCATGTTCCAATCGATTGTATTCAACAATCATCTCATGTTGGAGCACTATGAAGAGGCATACCACTCACTTATTTACAACGCAGAGCTGTCACGTCGAAAAGACTGCCTCAGGCAGTTGGTGGTCACCCTTTTCAATAAGAAGCGTTTGGATCTGCTCATGCACTTCCCTTACGTGGGGCTGCATGATGAATTTGAGAATATTGTAGAATCTAGAGCCAGGTCGCTGGGTATCGATGACAACGAGATCTATGACTTCCTGTATGCATTCCATGTGAACAATGGTAACATGCGCAAGGCATCGTCGGTAATGTACGAGCAGGCTATGCGTTTGCAACTAGAGAGTGATTCAGTAGAAGCAATGAAAAAGCGTTGTTCTTGCCTCTTGGTTTGTATTAACTCCTTGTATTTGATTGACACGCGGTATAGGTGGATAGCGAAGCCCGTAATTAGCGATGATTATGCCAGCAACTCATTGAACAATGAGAATATGGAAGTCGATGAGGTAACCATGATCTTTCCATATTTGCTAGTATTACTTAAAGGAATTGATTTACAGGCAATTGGAAAGGAGCAAGTGGTTGTGCTGGAGATCAAGGACATTCGCAAAGAACTACTTCAGACCGAGTCGCTAATCGTGCTGTCTGAACATCGCAAGGACATTGGATCTTTCCTGCATGCCGGTCCACAGGAACTAATTGTAATACTTGCGAATAGTGGTTTATTTACCCCCGCCCTGAAACTGGCGAAAGGATTCGGCCATAGTGTACTGCCAATATTTGATAGTCTCACAGCAGCGAGTGTACGCACAGCTGATGAAAATCCAAACGAAGCGTGGTCTTGGTTGCAAGAAAACGATTTAGCTGGTATGATAGCTTTGCGTAGAGTTCTTGAAACAGACTGTCCCTTCATGGAAGTACATTTCTTTCGTAGATCTCCCACACAGGAGCAGTGCATCGGACATGGCATGGGCCCTGCTGCAAAAATTACTTGAGGACAACGAGGAGGAAGATTCCACGTTGATTCGGAAAAGTGTTGTCAACAAGTTACTTACTTTGAACGCATTCGTACCGCAGTGGCTTTACTCAGCTTATAAAGTAAGTACCGATTGAGAGGGAGTGGAATTATTAGTATGTGGTGAGCAGGCACTTTTGTTTTTATTGTAAAACTACTGTTCGTTGTGTGGAGCCTTGCATTTCAAAGTCTAATTCTAAAATATGTATACCGCATTGACACCTTAAGGATCATCATTAAACGATGCGTAGAGTGCAGATCTCCGCTACGATTTCTGTTCATCGATTCCGAGAAGGGCTTTGACAGATTGAAGCATGCTGCTTTATTGTGAGACTTGCGCAGGAGAGGTGTACCAGAAAACTTGTCGAATTATAAAGGCTACCTACGATGGTGGTGGATGTCATGTCCTATTTAACGTCTGCAGTGTAGTACGACATGCATTCTTTCGTTTTTTTATATTTCAGAGAGCACAGGAAAAATGGACTGCCTGCTCTCACGCAGGATAATTGTACCAGATGGAGTCGAGTAAAGTAGGACTCGCACTTCAATTGCTCAACATTAGCAGAAGTCAAGAAAGTATACAGTTTTCAATATCTAGGAAGTATGGTCTCATAAGACGGTCCTATCGAACTGGATATGGATAGCAGAATTTCCAAAACAAAGGCTGCGTGGGTATCCTGTTTAAAATATGGAAAACCATGATGAAATGATTCCACCAATCCAATCAGCCACACAAGTGGCCAGGCCTATGTAGATATGACGAAGGACCGACGATGATAAATGCATATCATTGGGATGACTTGGGGGGAACTCAAGGGCGTTGCAGAACTCTGAACACAATTGTAAGCAGGCGTTAGTTGTTATTTTCAGCAGCTGCTAGGTATTCTTCAGCCAAATGAAGATATGAAAGTAAACTACCACATCGTAGTCTTTTAGTAATTCTTTCCTGTATTTTATGATTGTTTAGCTGCAAGTTTTTCTTTTGTTGTTTCAATACTTTGTTACTACCATCAATTGATGTTTTCCTCGCCATCAATGTACATCCGGTCGCAACTTAATGTTCAAAACATCTAAACGTTCGTTTTATTTCACACTTTCAGGCGGCCAACTCTTCCGAGCTGCTTCGACTGTTCGTCAATCACAATCGTCTGCTGGAGGCAACTGATCTGGCCAAGGAAATCCTATGGGCAATGCTTGGCGCGGGCAGTGAATACTTCGATTTTAAACGACCCATAGCGGTGACCAATCGCGAAATGTGCCTACCATTGCATTCCTTGGACCTCTTGCTGCACGGACTCAAGCTCAATTCTAATATCGATGTGGAATACAAGCAGGCACACATCGAATTGGAGGAACTCGTTCAGACTTACATCGAAACCGCCGTGCGCACATCGGAGAATAAAATTCAGATGGCCTATCAAATGGAAAGAGATCGCCAGACCCAGAGAATTTAAGTTCAAATAAATAAATTGTGTATTTTCTAGAAGAACATCTTTACTTATTTTTATTGAAACAAAACAGTTAACAGGGAAAATTAAAATTCATCCATCATCAGCGAATCCGATATGAATCGCTTGTAGATATTCATGAAATGCGCGACGAATGCTTCTAAGTGAAATATGTGCTTTGACCCATTCTGCATGCGATGTTCGTAGAGAGTCGCGTATTCAAGAGTTTTCGCCTTTAGGGACATGTCACAGTTCTTGACAAGATTCTCGACGAGACCTTTGAAAATCATGTCTGGGGGCACACCCTGTGCCAGTAGCTCATACAGACGATCACGAATCTTCTCTAACTTGGCTGGAGTTTGTTCGAGGATTATTTGGTTCGCTGTCTCCTTTAGGAACAGTTGCCAATCGAGGTCTACAATTTCCTGATTGGACGTGAATGGGTACTGTTGAACTTTGGCCGCTTCCAGCATTAGGATCGCACGACAGAGGTTTCTTTCCGATTTTTCAGAAATGCGACTTGCGAGCTCTGACGGAATGCTAAGTCCTTCCTTCTTGCAAGTGCTCTGTAGAATATTAACAATTGTATCGTGAGGTGGAGCGGATACTCGAATTCCCAAACAACGACTGCGAATGGCTGGAATGACGCGAGACGTGGAATTCACTGAAAGAATAATCCGACAAGTGGCTACATATTTCTCCATTGTGCGACGGAGGGCGTGCTGGGCATCCTTTGTGAGTTCATCAACCTCCGACAGGACAATTACCTTGAACTCTCGCTGACCATGGGGGTCGATTTGGTGGGTCTGAGCAACTTGTTTGATGAGATCGATAACGACCACACGGTCGTATATTCCAGCATCTGAGGGGTTCACTTCCAAGTGGTAATTGCTACTCACAGTCATCACTTCAACTTTTCGATTAGATGGGGTTGTGAATGTCATAGTCTCGTTCCGCAGGCGCTCCACACCGGCACCGTACAGCTCCCGAAGTAGACACATAATGCGGGTTTTCTTTCCAGCACCTGACGGTCCGTAGAACATAAGATGTGGGAAATCTCCTTGTTGGCTGAGGTTCCTTAAGTGTTCTGCTTGCTCCTAGTGGATGAAAGGTCAGCTTTGACAGATTTAAGGCAAGGTTTGTAGGTAATTACCTTATGGTAGTCCAGTTTGGACAACTCTCGAGGACGGTACTTATCCACCCATAGAGACATGTTGATATTGAGTGGAAAGTATGAGAATCTTATAAACAAACCCGGTTTTTAAATAAATATTATTTCCCGCGTATTTGAATTAAAAACTTTTTGACAACTTGCCTGGGAAATGTCAAAGTTAACGTGGGAAATTGAGTTCAGGCACTTAGCAATTCTCTTCTTGGCACATGACATGCACCTAACAGAAATATTGACCTGTCAAGTGAGCGGAAGCAATTTCACTGTAATCTGGAGAATAAAAGCAAGGGATTAAGGCGGGAGATGAAGTAGAGTTACATGCATACGTAAGTTCATAGGACAAAACGCCAGGTCGACAAGTACAAAACAGAGGAAGAAGTATTCCAACCTCTCTTGGTTTTCGTATAGTTTTGGGACAATATGGTCCCATAAGACGTCTTCCGTTAATCAAGAAAAATGACGCCCAGTCCTATTCACAGGAGGATTTGTTTTTGTTCTAATAGTAGGTGCCTCTGCATGCGATATGCTTGCCATCTGGGATCAGTCGTCGAATTTTCCGAAGAGAAAGAACATAAAATAAGACAACTTTGCCGGAAACTATAGTAATTTTTATTTGTTAATACTGGCAGTTTGATTTTCACTCAGGTGAAGTAATCCCCAATAAAGATTGTTGTTTTCTGTGTTTTAAATTTAAATTCGCTGTGAACTACTCACAGAATTGGTATATCTCAACAGCCACGCCTGTAGTCTAACCATTTATGAACATGCCTTTAGGTTAATCATTTGACGAACAAACCTTTTTGATTTGAAACTGACATTTCGTTTGGCATGTTTACCTTATGGTTTGGATCACATTTTAACGCAAACCAAATTAAATTACGAGAAGTTAATATTGTTTTGTTAAAATCGCATTAAAATGAATTTGATTTGCTTACCCGGGCAGCGACTTTGTCTATCTGACGAAAATACAGTTGCAGGGCAAGGAACATACGAGAGGCATGGCTATATCTACTCAACACTCGCAGGGACAATGCACATCAAAGAACAAGACAAGGTACATTCAATATTTATTAAAACAAAAATAAAAAACAGTCTTCTGACTGAGTATATAGTTTAAATTTGTTGAAGTGAAATGCGTTGGGAATCAGACAATAGTTCCAGTAACTGGGGATGTTGTGACGGCACGAGTTCAACAGGTGAACCAGAGATTCGCTAAATGTTCAATTATCTGCATCGGTGATCATATATTAGAGAGGAACTATAGGTAAGATACTTACAAAACCATGTGCCATACAAGACCGTGTGCTTAATCTGCTTTTTGTACTTTCAGAGGTCTTCTACGGAAGGAGGACGTCCGCGCGACTGAGAAAGATCGAGTTGAAATGTACAAATCATTCCGACCGGGCGACATTATTCTAGCCAGAGTGGTAAGATTGGTCATAGAGAGGAGATACAGGTTTCACATTTGAATATCACATCATTCTAGCTTCCACAGACTGAACTATCCTGCTATCAACTAAGTACGGCTGAGAACGAACTCGGAGTAGTAGTTGCTTTGGCCAATGAAAGTGGACCCTATGGAGTCCCTATGGTACCTGTGAGTTGGACTGAAATGCAATGTCCCGATACGCTCGTCAAAGAACCTCGTAAGGTAGCGAAAATTGTACCAGAAAGCGCATTAAAAACTGAAGAATCATAAATACATACATACATGTATAGATGATCCATATTGTTTCAGTTCAGAAGATTGTCCACGTTGGTTGAGATTTCTTTCAGATCGTTTCTTGGTTAAAGTCATTCAAGGGGTTCTGCTAGTAATTACTTGAGCTAAAAAGGTAATCAGTAGTTGATCTCGTGGCTCAAGTGGTTAGTGCGTTGGACTACGGAACAAAGGGTTGAACGTTCGAATCCCAGCCAATACATCTAAAAGTTTTGTTCACGGCCCCACGGCAGAGTATAACTGTCGTGAAAACGTTTCCCAAAAAACAAATTGCCCTACGGATGCAGCATTACACAGTAGGCCCCTTCCATGGTTGTGAAGCTAGGCCCTGAGACCCATAGACCTGCGCCAAACAAATTTTATTTGTAGTAGTTGATCCCAACTGGGGTTAGGTCCTCTTTTGCAATTTCCTAGAACACCAGATAGAGATATTGAACACCAGATTGAGGTTGCGTTTCAGCTCAATTTTTTGTAGGCCCTTCAAATCTGTAAAGAGGTGACGATAGATTTTATTTCTTTCTCCAGTCTGCAGCTTTAATCATTGTAAGGTATCCTCTGACGCTCACCTTGATAGCTAATCAGATGGCCCGAACGTCACTGTAACTAAGTCTTACGAGAGAGTTGTTCTTGTTTCGCAGGAGAGGCCTATCCAAATGGATTTCGTTATGTATATTTTTTATGGAACTATTTTGACGAAGGGGAGAGTCCATGAAATACGTGATGCCGACTATATTTGCCTGAGAAATCCATATGCCGTGCTACCCAGTGTGAGGTCACAATATTGGCTCTAAATATCTCGTAGGATAGCTGTGGTCTTGACTTCAAATACACTGTAGTCGCTATACACTCTAAAACAGTGGTTAGTGCCCGAAGTTCATTTAGTAACCGTCAACATAAGATGCCACATCTCTTTTATTGGTAAGAATCTCCTGAGAAATCTCAGTATGGGCTCGTTTTGTCGACCCAAGATGGACACATGTTCTACTGGCGGTGACCAAACTCCTGATTCTGTCAGTCTAAAGGCAGCTTCAATCGCTTACCTGATAGCCGTTGTTAGGATCGTAGGGCTATCTGTGGATTTTTGTTAGACTTAAAAAATGTCTTTGAAGTGCTTTTGTTTGCCATATACTAGTGTGCAAGGTTTGGACTTTGCTCCAACAAGACTTTGCTCCAACATTCTGGTTCGCGTAATATCTTCTTCATACAGGAAAAAGTTCCAAATTTCAAAAAACAAAAATCTGATTTAGTTATAGCATGTAACAAAAGCTTTTCCTCTCTCTTTGGAAGCAGAAGCTATTCTTGCATTAGCTCCCATTTCGGAATACTCTTCTGAGCTTTTCCAGAAGAGTTGTTCTTGTTCGATTCAACTTAAGAATCGTAAAAAAGCACTACCTACACTTATGTACATATGGGCATGTGTGTATTCATATATGAACATGTTGGAGAATAAAGTTGCAAAAACATTTATTTGGACGAAGAAGTGATTCATTCCATTTACTTGTGCGTACATAGGAAGCAGTACAATAGACCATGTATACACAGTGAAAGAACAACTGGAGTCGAAGAAGGGTAATGCACCCCAAGCACCCTAGTGTTTATTATCTTTTTTATAAACGATATTGCTGGTAAACGGTAGCAGATCATCAAGACAAGAATAAAGGAATTATGGATGAACAATACTAGTACTACCTTGGAATTTTTAGAAAAATCACTGGAAACTGGGATCTAGATTGCTAGAAGATATCTAATTCGAAATTATGGCGAAATTATTTCTTTGTACACCACGGAGTTAAATATTAAGTCTCACAGCAACGTGCTCTAGTTTGGGGTTAAAAGAAAAATGGCGAAGTAGACAAAATTCTGACTTATCCCTAATTATAGGCGGAGCTGAACTAAAAGTATATTAAAGTCTCTAGAGGAACACCTCAAAGTTGAGTCATTTTCTCCTTCCTATGGGAAATACACTCCAAAAACGTAGAAACAGCGGTGCTAAAGTCACAGTCTAGTCTGCTGATGTGGTACTGCTTGCTACTTACTACTCTTAGTGAGCAAATTGAGGGACCCCTAAACATTTTCGAGAAATAGACCAGGAAATGCTAACTAGCATTCAATTCAGCTTGCAAAAACCAGCACTGCCACTTTCCACAAACAAAAGGAAAATACCCTCTGTTGGAAGAATTCCCCACAAAATCTCTGACAGTACCACATATGTATGTGGGACTAGTGCTCGAAAAAAAGCTCATTTGGAAACTAAATACCGATGAACGAATTAAGAAAGCTACGATAGCCTTCTACTCGTGTAGTAGAATTTTCGGAAAAAACTGCTAAGTCACATCAATCTAAAGGTACATACATAGGGTAATATGCATTGGTACTACCAGTGCAGACCTAGACTAAACCTTTTCATACAAGAATCGGCAGCCACAAGCTGTCTTAGAATAAGTCAATCGGACAGCTAGAGGCCAAATACATCCGGCCACGCTAAGATTCTTCAGGATTATCTGGTAAATGTATGAACAATAGACTTCATGACGCAGTATCTACAGAGGAATGGAAAAAACGGAGAAATACCAAGCACGGAAGTGACAGAAGTGTACCAAATTGAACATCAGTCTAGTAGCAGGTTTATACTCTGACGCACTCGGCATAACTAAATCAGTCAGACTCCCGAACCACAGTAACGTTTTCCAGGCGTGTCAATAGCTGCCCATGGTAATAGGAATACCACGTGAGAATATCACTTTTTTCATCGACAATCAGGTAGTGAAAAAGCAATATCTCCTACAGAATTAAAGTCAAAGCTTGTGAAGTGGTGTCGAAAAGTTCTTAGAACACAGTATAACGTAAGACTCTGCTGGATCCCTGGTCATGAAGGTATAACAGGGAATGAAAGGGCTGATGAACCTGGCTAAGAAAGGCTCGGCACTTGACCTGGGGTAAGCCGAATACAGGGTGAACACCCCGCCCTGCACACTTAGGCATGACATGAGAAGCAAAGCTCTAATGAAAGCAAATAAATAAAAGATTTCGTTTCCTTAGCATATACGCTACGAGAAAAATGTCGACCTCTATTCAATAAAGGAAAAACCGACAGACTGATTCAAAAAGAAATAATTCCCTATCTACCCACATAAGAGTGAGCATAGGGCACAACACTCTACGGTATCACATGAAGAAATTTCGACTGAATGATCTCTCTATAAAGAGTGTCCAAGAAGATACTACCCCCCTTTCTGTTTCATTGCTCAAACCTCTGCCAACTAAGTAAGAGGATACACAGTAAGTCTATACTGATCTGGATTGTGGCAAAGAGGGGATTCGCTAGTTTTAGCAAATCCACCTACCTACCTCACCTAGTACATGGAAATCGGCTTGTAACTCTTTGCAATCAATTTGAAATCGAAAAAAATTAAATTTCTTAGTCCATCCATCTATACAATACGCAAAAGTTCGCATAAAACCTTCACTGGGCTGAATTGACAACGAAATCCGAAGAGAATATCAAATCGAATCCGAAGAGAATATCAAATCGAATTTCGTTTGGTTTTCACCAGGCAGCCTCTCGTCACTAACTTCTCGTTTTCTTGTCTCCATTTTTATGTATTTGGAAATTATTATCTTATGGTAGACTCCTACAGACTTCTCCAAGCAAATGCTTATTTCGCACTCTAGTTACGTCTGCTGTAACGCCTACAAAAACTATCCTTACCCGTACTGTGGTCCAGAAATGATGCATTCATGAATAAAACTACCGGTGTTTAGGGCTTTTTTACACATATATACATAAATACATACATAAAGATAGTAAGTTACATATATATGGGTAATATTTATTAGACACTTAATACATTTATATATTTAACTGTATGTAGATATTTGAATAAAGTGCAAGCCAGGAATGTAAACATTTTGGAATCTACAAAAAAACGTTCCGATCTCGATTCAATTGGCCCCGATGTTATACCCCTTGATATATGTATGCATAAATACGTGTAGTTAGAGTATAAAATCTAGAATCGCGAAGCCAATTGAATGCAAAATCATTGATTTCCAAATTTGCACATTCGTGGATCTATTATTAGAGCAGCAACATACATACATTGAAAATAAAAAATCATATGCATGCACTTGAATATGTGTATAAACTACAAATTTATACTTAATCCCTTCGTATTTAGTATAATGTTTGTGATTATATGTATGTTTATAGATTATGATTATGATAGACATTTATGAATAAATATTTATCGTGAGAGTAATATTTACAAGTCCTCTCAGTTGTATCCCAACTACAATGCGCCACAAGGTTTGTGTTTCCGGTCAATAAATGTAAGTATGTAGTCTGCAATCTGCAGCACATTCACATTCAGTTGTCTTTAAAATATAATTTGATAAAATGTTGTTCTTGTTGTTGTTGTTGTTGTTGATTTAACTGCCAATAGTAAGGAGACAATGTTCAGTAATGAAATTATCCACCAATGATGGTTCAAGTGTTTGCTTAGCCCGCTCAGCCAAACCGGCCATTCGTTTGGGTTCACCGTCGTCACGTTCAAACCGAATGTAGTCAATCCATACTTCAGAGCGAGTTTTGCCAAAGTCTGTGATAGTGTACTCGTGGCATTGTCTTAGTTTTTCAACATCGGGCTTGAGCTGGAAGTACATAAAAAAAACAAAACATTACTAAGCTGGAGTTCAGAATTGATTTGTTGGGTTGGAATACACTCCGCTGGAGCACAGTCTAACGCAACAGGTTCAATGCAAAAGAAAGGGATTATGAATACCCTTGACTGACAATTAATCAGGGCACGAGCGATAGGGAAAAGGCGGAAGAAGAAAAGACGAGGCACCGGTTGACGTTGGATTTATATGTTTCAATGGTGTAATGATGAGGGAATACAGAACCTGGGAAATCGTTCCACATTCGTGTTGTACGGCTTATAAATGAATTCCTATATTCGACAGTACGTCCGAAGTTAGGCTTGAGGGTGAACTTATGTGCATTCGAAGCATGACACGTGTTGCGGTCAAATTTTGAAGAAGCAAATTGCAACTGGCGATTTCGCTGGAGCAGTTTTACGATGTTCAAGTGAAACTATAGAGTTCACAATGTCTCTATCACCTATATGCTTTAACGCACGCTTCTGTACCGTATCCAGAATCTGCAGACCGCATGTGGGCGTTATATTCCAGCTTTGGGTGCATGAATGCCTTATAAATTATGGCCAAATCAGAAGGGGTAATATACTTCTTGCATTGTTTAGGAAATCCTAGACATTTTTTCGCATTTTTGGCGACCTCGAATAAATGTGATCATTCCACCAAAGGTGGTTATTAATACAGATACCGAGGACATTCATGGACAATGGTTGAGGGTCTTCTTCTTCTTAAAGTTCCTCTCCGCTTCGGAGGTTGGAAATCATCATTTTTATTTTTTGTCTTTGAGGGTCTTGGTTTCGCTTGATAGACATAAGTCAGCATTGGGTTCTGGGAGCATTAAATTCCACTCTATTTGTTGAACCCCATTTGAGTATTCTGTCCAGGTCGGAATTTAATGTGTTTAACATACGCTGCCGTTCCTCTCCTATAGCCGAAGAGTAAGGACGTGAGTAAGGGAACGAATATGAAAAACTGAGGGTACTGTCATCAGCAAAGGAATGGATTGGATTAGAAGTTGCAGACAAGAGGTCAAATGAGAAAGAGAGTCGGAAACCAAATAGAGCCTTGGGGTACACCAGCATTTATTGCAGACTAGAAACCGTCCAAGACAACTTGTATTGAACGGATTTCTAATCCATTGAAGGAAGAGACTCATCGATGCCATATGCACGCATTTTTGACAAAAGAGCCTGATGCCAAACTCTGTCAAATGTCTGAGAAATATCGAGCGCAATCATCTTTCTTTCTCCTAATTGATGGAGAGATTGATTCTACTGCTCCGTGAGACATGCAATCAAATTGCTACCTATTGCTACGAAAACCATACTGGCGGTCATTGAGGAGCTTTCGTGAATCAAGATATTTCGTAAGCTCGAGTGAATACAGGACAATCACAAAGAAAATGATCTAAAGTATCGTCGCCCTCCCTACAAACACTGTAGTGGTTTGTCCTAATCTTAGCAGATGCATAGTCCTGCTCATTTCTTCCATATGTACATACATAGGTCCGAGAACATACGTTTAGCCTGTCTGCTTACATCTTTAACAGCCAATTCACAGAATAAACTCAGTCGTGAAACCAGTCTTGAACGCAAGGAAAGACGACTCTAAATTTGTTCTCTAAAAGTTCCGATGTTATTGGAACCAGGGAACTAGGTTCGTGGGATAAGTGCCGCGCAAGGTAATTATAACTCCAGTGCGGGTGATACCAAAAACGAAATGGTTATGAGAAGATAAACCCTGGTTCCTACGCATCCGATTTCTGGAATCCATGTTTAAGACCATCTTTTGATGCTTGATTGGGGGAGCTGTCGTTTGGTTAATGGTTGAGGACATCTGCAGCGGTGTTTTCTATTGATCGGCTGCTACAGGGTTGGCCATGTCTGCCATAGTCCTGTGTTTAGCTAGTTCCCTTGAGGCGAGTAACAAAGCACTGCAGTATTTTGCCAGAACCGTAATCCACATCAAAATGTTCACTCCGGTTCTTGAACCACATAGTAATTAGAAAACAGAGAAGAAAAGAACCATTTTTGCTGTTAAATTTCTCACGTGACCTTTGAGAAGTAAGACATTGTATAGACATAAGGGATAGATGAACGTTCAGACACAAGTTTGCAATACTCATTCCGAACTATAATCTGGAATAAAATTTAATTCAAATAATTTTCTTTACTTACCGCCTGAGCCTCCAAAAGGGCCATCCGTTGATGCAATTCCAAACTGGGTGGTGGTAGTTTAATCAATTCAAGATATAATTTGCGTGTTGCATTAAAGGTCTGATTCACAACCGACCATTCCAAAAATTGTGCCCGGAAAGTTCCAAATATCGGTTCGGGGCGTTCGCATGCCTCCTTAAAAATGTCCTTCAATCTATCGAACTGATCATCGTAGCGCGTCTGATAGTATTGCAAAGTGATCTTCCATAAGGGAAAAGATGCCACCCCAAGCTGACGAGTAGCTCGCCGAAAGATTTCGTAGACTTTGTTTTGATTATCCTCCATTACATGGAATGTCAATCGTTGTTCCCACAATTTCAAAGTCCCATAGAGACTTGTTGCTTCGGCCATTACGCTGACAACATAATCTCTGTTCGCTTTGGTCTCCATTAGAAGGTTAATGTATGCATGGTAATGGTCTTCATTCATGCAATTGTGTTCATGTGCACTCCTGAAGGCAATAGCCAACTTCTTGCGTTTTAACACCTGCTGGGTTGACAAATCGGTATTCAAATCCATCATTGCGTTGATAAACAGTGTCCACATTAATTGAGTTTTTAGCTAAATAAACGAAACATCAGATAAAACAGATAAATTTAAGAAATCATTCGTCCACACTTACTGTTTGTGTTGCAGTTTGATAAATGCTAAAGCACATCTCAATACGTCTCTTCAAAGTGGGTTGCCTGATAGCTGTAGAGTCACTGGTAATCGTGCCATCGTCCGGTTCTGTGTCGGTTATGCGGGTATTAAAGTATTCTGACATGCTGGCGCCTTTCAATTCTCGTTGTGCTAATAAATCCCAAACTCTCTCTTCCCGGGCATACAGGTCCATCATATCATTGATAATAATCTTTTGCAGTGGTTTAGTAAAACCAATGAACTTTGGCTCGTCGCATTGTTTTATCAAATTAATTAGAAAACTAACGTGGCATATTTTCTTTTTTGCGGTATTGTATATGGCAATCACACGGTCTAAGCTGGCTTCTTGGAACTCCTTAGATTGGCCAGCCGTTTCTGTCAAAAGGATGTTAAAGAATGCTGTGTACAACATTTCACATTCTGGATGACGCTGGAGGCCGCGGAAAAATATGTTCTTTACTTTATCCATGCTGTTGCCTTGTGAGTGGAACCACAAAGCAGCATTGACCCAAACAGATGGTTTTTCGCCTTGCTTCTACAACAAAAAAATTAATAAAAATGGTTAATTCATCTACGCAAGGACAAGTAAGGTACATAAATAAAGATAAATCTTAAAAGAATCGGGTTTCGATGTTGGTTCTGAAGACTCATCCTTTTTGTCATAGACCATGGACTTGACAAAGTTCCAGGGGCGTAAAATCACCTGAAAGAAGTCAATGTCTGGAGATAACACGATCTTCGAGTTCTACAACTCGATTATTTTGTAGCCGTGTGGGGGCATTTTGTTGAAACCACGTACATATGCTTCAAGTAATTCTCTTGCAATTTATGCCGAAAATAGTCAGTCAACTATCGAAGAGAAATCTTCACAATGCAGAGCTAGATATCGGAGATAAAAAGGCAAATATCTGGGAACACAATTCAACTGCAAAGCAACTTCAGAATTGAGCAAGTTCGAGCAGTGTTCTGCCAAATGAAAAAGGTAATATGTGGCGGCGACCTTCAGTTGTCTTTGACGATAAGACTACATTTCGTCTACGCTTTTGTACAGAGCAGAGACTTGGACTCTAAGCAAAACAACAATATAAAGACTGGAAGCATATACATGTAATTAAAAATGGGAAGTATAAGATGCTGCAGGTAATTCTTCAAGGAAAAGTCGAAGGAAGAAGAACAGCAGGCGAACAGAGGACATGGATGAAGAATTTACAAGTCTGGCACGGTCAGCAACCCAAATAATCAGGAACGCAAAATCACATGAGAAGAAAAAGTCAACTGCGACTGTGTTCTTAGAATCATTGAACCAGGCGCAAACTATGATAAAAAAAAAAGGAAAACTTTGCACGCGCTGTGAATAAATACGAAGTGCAGACGACCTGAAACCTTAAAAGAACTCCAGCTTACTTCATATACCAAGCTTGTGGAATTTAGGAAGTATGAGCTTGAGATTCTATCGCAGGAATTCAGGTTTGATGATAACATTTTATGCTTTAACTACGCCGTTGTCCAATAAAAGCACCCCAAATGAGGCGTGAGGGGTGTAGTCGCGATACAAGTACCCTGTTTACAAGGATGAAAAGGTTTTCCATACATTTTGAGCTACATAACGAATGACGCACAACACCCATGCAAATGAAATCGATATTATGCGTTCAACCTTTATCCCAGTTCCAGGAACAAGCTGTGTACAAATGGATTATTTCAAAATTTAAAAATAGATCTGAAAATTAAACACACATACATATACAATATTTCGTTAGGCAGGGAATTAGATGTACAGAAAAATATATGTACATACATTTGTAGCAATTTTGTGTATAATGCGCACAGTAGGAGATTTTGATGAGTGGTTATGATTTAATTCCAGGAATTGTTGTCAGAATCGACGTATTTATTCATCCATGAACAATGGCTTGCGTGGGAGTTATATATTACATACATACATACATATGTATGTACGCATGAATATGAAATTGTCAGAAACATACTAATTTTGCACGAGCAGAAACGTGTTCTTTGTTTGTCGTAAGGGAAAAAATATAATAAGGCCAATTTATTATGTAACATAATTATGCGTTCCATACTGAAATTCAACATACATACATATGTATGATATGTATGATATGTATGTCCTAGTAGAACATTGATGGGCTAGCTAAGGAGAGAAAAGTATTTCATCCGATACCCGTGTCGCTTTTCACAGATTGGGATTTTATTGCTTATGAATATGGTTGCCTTTTTAAAAGGTGGTAGCTGTGGATATACGAATTATATGCTCTCAACAAGAAGAGACACATAGCATTAACGAATTGGACAGAAGGATCGACAGCTGTTACTTTGAGGTAATAAGGGACTTTATCTACCTCGATTCTGCTATCGATTCAGATAACAAGACCTCAGCAGTCTGGACTGCGAAGGCAATTGAATAGTGTAGCTCTATCCCAAAGAACTAAGGAGACTCTATATAAGACCCTGATCATACCAGTTCTGCTTTATGGCACTGAAGCGTGGACTCTGTCTAAAGCGGTTAAAGATATCCTAAGTCGAGAGAAAGATTCTTTGCTGTGTAACAGGAGATTCAATGACGAACTATACGAGCTGTACGGCGACATCGACCTAATAAAGAAACTGCGAGTCAGAGCAAATGGACACTAATGCTCCGGCCCCCAGAGTCTTCGAATCAAACGCAGTAGAGGAAGACCCACGGCTTAGATGGCGCCAAGAAGAATTGGACTAACTGGAGAGGCTTGTTGGTTGAGGCCCAGGTTCGCACCGAGCTGTAGCGCGACCACCAGAGGTACAAATATGCTTCAAATAAGCGGCAGTTTGTGTACGGGAAATGATAAACGTGATGCAGACAATTTGAAGAGGAACCGATGTTGCTCGGTAAGAGTTGGAGGAAGCTGAAACCCATTTCAGAGCTACGTAAAATATTACGGGTAGGCGAAGTTGATGCCTCAAGCCTCTCGAAGAACGGAAGGACCTACATAAGTAGTGAAGTAAAAAATATTTTGTATGGCATTTGTACTAAACTCATCGAGGAAGCTCTGAACAGGAATTTCTATCAGAAAACATCGAATATCGTACGAATGCAAAGTAGACATAATACCTTTAACTGCTCATTCTCTGACTGATATTTATTTGAAAGAAAAAAGTGATTTCCAAGTGCGAAAAGTCCAAATATCTGAAATCTACCATCGAGATCAAACATCGTGTAAGAGCTAGGCAGGAAAAAGTGACAAAAAAACTCACGGTTTGCAATGTTGAACAATGCATAAAAGTACGACGGCAAATTGACGGCAGTTGAAGTGACGATTGGACAGCAGGAGTAACAAAAATTTATGGAATGTTTCATTCGAAAGGGTTTTTCGCAAGAACTGGGCCCGGAAAATAACTTTCGTTCTTTGGGTATTGAACTTGATCCACGTCGCCGCCTGATCAAATTACAAATTCAAGATCGAAGGAACCATTCTCGTCAAAGAATCTCTTTTGAAATAATTGCAGTACGACCGGTTCAGTTGATATAGTCTTGTTAAAGTATAGATCCTACGAACCAGCATTTGACGGGCCTCGGGGACGAAGTGAACAGAAACCGAAAGGCATGAATATCTTTTTGAACCCAACACCAATAGAAAAGAGTTAACATACCTATAATCCTGGTCATAACCTCGAGGAATAAAAGAACACAATTTGTCGTGAAAAGTTATTGCATACTTTAAGATGTTAGAACTATTCTACCACACAAATGCTTTATAATTTAAGGATTTTCGATTCGATTAATTCAATTTCAATTAAATATCTCTGAAGTTATACGCTCCGGGCTGGTAACAAACCCGAAGCCTTAGAGGAACAAACCTACGGTGAAGAGAAGACCCGCAAAGTGTGCCATCAAAGCACTGTGCTAGCAACTAAGAGTATGCTTCCCATTTTTTGTTCCGACCAAAAACTATAAATTTATGTTGGTACAATCCGTAAGAAAAAAAGTAAAAAAGAACGAGATCGACAAAATGGCATATCAACCCCTTATTGGAAACCGGAGCCGTGCCCAATCATATAATGAATAATTACCAACAAAGTCTCAACCGCCATTTTAGTTGTTTTTCGATGGCGTCACTTTTTTTGTTTGTTTCTCACTGAGTGATGCATGAGCTGAGCTGTTAGATGGAGCTCTGAATGAAAAAAGAAACATCGATTCGGAGCTCTAAATGTTTAAAGTAAAAAGGAAAAAATGGATGTACCTAGGCACATCCTCTCGTTTAAATATCATTTAATGCAAAAGTAGCTATGTATGCACATAGTTGCAAATATCAATTTTCAAAAGTTAGTACATCTAGGCATTGGCTTTGCCCTAGAGTAGATACATATTTACCTCGATATCGATACTGGGATCCACTTCGTTTTCCATTATGAAATTACGTAATCGGCTTTGAAACTCTGCAGCACGACAAAGCGAAGGGTTTTTGTATTGAAAAAACAAACAAAAATTCGTTTTTACGTCTAGATTTAGGAATTGTGAGAAAAAACGTTTAACTTTTTCAATAATAGTCATAAGATTGACCAAAAAACACTACGTACCCCGACGCTAGGTACAAACGAAATGGAAGCTTGGATATACGATCTCTCTATGCGCCTGTACGCGTATATACTTGTGTGTAGCTGCACACCACTCCAAAATCGGCTTACATAGGGAGCAAACTTTCTGCACACACACTTATTTTATGATGGTATTTCCTTCCCATACCCAGAAACGCTTAGAAAAAACAAACTTCCCGATCGTGACTTCCCGTGCGACTTTAAGAGTGTTGGTTAGCATGTAAACTACCCAAACCCATCTGTATATTCTCGGTTTTACATTATATATTCAATTTGAATTGAAAAAGCTTTTACACGCCCACTTGCTCTCTACAAAAATGTCAGAGTCCATGTTTTGCTGAGAGAATCTCTCCTGCCCGCCCACCATTTTTTGGTTAATAGGACACTTAAAGGCAATAAACAACTTGTATTCATATTAGCTTGGGGCTATTCTGAATGCAAAGAGTATTTGCAAATTTTTAGCTGTTGCCGCATCACCCAGATTTAACGACTGTTTTGATGGGAAACGCTCCTCTAGACTCTGAGAACAATGCAATGAAAAAAGCTATCAACTAGTGGGTGGGTGATGGGGTGGTGTAAGCGCTAATCGAACTCGAGTGCATCCGTAAGAAAATAAATAATAAAAATAAAAGAAAATTTATGTTATTAAAAGCACAAGTTTTTCACTTACAATCATTTTTTATTACACACATATATATATATATAGTATATTGATCTCCCGTGAAGGAGTGTTTTCCATTTAAGTAATTGTTCTTTTGTTTTTCTTTTTATTCTCTTACATTGTGCAAGTTCTCTTAAATGTAATCAAAATTTATTTGACTGTTTCTTTTTTCTTTGTTTCAATTCAAGTTAAAATATAGTACATACAGAAAATACATTTATTTTTTCCTTAACTTAAGACTGTGGCTGTAAACTTTTATCATCATAGTTACTTTAATTTCATTTACACTGAAAAATGGTTTATTGATGATTTTTGCTTTTTTTATTTGCCTCTTTATTTTATTCTGATCATTAAAGAGAGAGAGAGAGAGAGAAAAAATAAAAAAAAAAAAGAAAAGTGTAAACTAGTTTAACATTTGTAAAAATGTAATGTTATTACAATAAATAAATATTTACAATACAAATACAAGTATCTGCAAATACAAGTTGGCAGAGCCCATCAAGTTTAAACTCCCAATCAGCAAGTGAATATCGCGCTTTATGGTTAAAACAAAAGCATATGGTAAACACCGGGATAATAATTTGAAAAAAAACTCGACTTTTATTATGCGCCAATGCAACAATCAAATCTGTAGATGTATCAACATGTGATCAGCATGTACATATAGTCAATGAAAAATGGAATTTTAAACTTTGGTATGCTTTCCTCGATTTGTATTGTGTATCCTAATAGCTACATGTAATACTGTTGGAACTAAGGTATGCTTTTAAAAAATAATCTGCGTTGCAATTTATGCTCTTTAATTATTCATATGTATGGGAAAAATATCATATTGTTACCAACTATCGAAATTACTTTTTAATTTGCTTCGATTTTGTTGCCAAGTGCAATGTATTGCCGCGACGCAATGGCCGCATGCATGTTGATGGGGATGATGAAAGGGATGTTGTTATACGAGAAAATTTAAAACATAAATGGCAGAGCTCGCAATTATTGCGAGAGCGAATCGATTTTTTAATCTGTGGGTGGGTGGTCAAGGAAGCCATCTTCTTTCCAATGCATAGAAAGGATATAAATTATAGTATACCGAACAAAGAGGCTCATATGTAATTAAAAATTTATGTGTTTTTTTACTTTATCAGTATAAAATCTAATCGTATATTTACCTGTAAGAGTTTCTCGTATGCATTCGGTACTTCGGATGCAAAGTTGTTTTTGCAAAATTTCAGATATGCCTCCCACAGGCGACTCTCTTCGGGGAAACCACGCAAAGCCTCCTTGTACAGGCGTACAATTCGATTAGACATGGCTGCCTTGAGACCTGGAAACTTTTCCTTTCGAGAATTTTCAATCGCAGTTACCATACCATGGATTTTCTTCTCATAGATGATGTATTCGCCATAGTCTTTTAGCGACTTGGCATTTTTACTCAACTTGTATTGATAGTTTTCTCGAGTTTTTACAATGCCCCTGCAAATAAACAATGTCCAATCGGTTTTAATATTAATTATTTAAATGAAGAGCAACTAGTTTTATTTGCTTACCTGATTTTTTCATCGGAAAAGACTTTATGCTTTCGCATCAATTCGTACTCGGGAATTGTGCGTTCTTGCAGGCAACTTACAACTTCTGCCATTTCTGGCCTTTTTTTTTAAATAATATTTATTCCTGAAAGGTAGTCAACTTATTTATTTGCCAGATAGATACAAACTAACTAGTCTGGTATACTAAAATTCAATAGATCTAACCGCGACGAAAATTTCACGCGTGCTCAGCTCGAATCGAAACCAACCAAACAAAAAAAAAACACATCAGTGGAAAAAATTTTGATTTGCCGATGCACTTTGGTCTTAGGGCGAAGCCACAGTGGAAGAACATGCGCATTTGAGGGAAGATTGTCGATAACATAGTGGTCACTCTTATAAGAATATTTCGGGGAATAATTTATCATTAACTGAAGAAGTTTGTTAGGCCATGATAGTTGTCCTTTGCTTTGTAAGGCTTTGAGGAAAGGAATTACGAAATGTAATTAAGGAGTAATTGCGAATTCCCATCGAGTAGCTTACCAAGATTAAATGAACAAATCTCGTAAACCACATGTTTTGACTTTGTCTAGTATACATTCGTGTCTACTATCAGAGGGTTTCATGGACCGCACAACTTAGTATTCCTTTATAAAGTAGAACGAACTCGTTTGAAACATGACATGACTCTGTGATTTCATATGTTCTTGCGAAGGGTTGGGTTCGTCCGCCTTGGAAGAAGTTTGGTTAACAGAACGAACAGTTCCTGTCAAATGGAAGTTGGCCTGTGATGTTTTGCAAATGCATTTGCTGGACGAAACACACATGAATTTTAATTTGTATTTTGCAAGTGGAATGGAAAGTTTGTTTTTTAGTTTAACTATACTCGCATTCCAAAATATTAATTTTATTACTCAAAATATATTTTGAAAAGCATGAATTGTATGTACAACAAGTAGAAACTCCTAAAATGGGTGATATTCGTTGCAAGGAGTGCAACGTAAGTGTGTTAAACATGCAAAATCGCTTCGAGAAGATAAAAAATGATTAATTTCAGGAAATAAATGATTGCAATTCGTTTAAGTGCGAAAGTTGTAAAGCAACCCTTTACGATGCTACTGAGATAGACGAGTGTGAGCATGATTATCGTTTCATCGAAGAAGCTGAGTTGAATGGAGAGGTCTACAAATTGGAGATAGTCGAAGATGAGAATCGCCTCTTGGAGGATGCTCCTGTTGACGGGCATTTTAGTATTAAATTGGAGGAAGATGCGAGTGCGGACAGTATCATTGAGGAAAATGGACATGTAAGTGGTGTTTTTTGCTGGCCCGCTGAAGTATAAAAGGAAAGCAATTGTATTCTAGATTCCAATTGGACGCGATATACACAAAGAGGTTTTGCGAACTGAGCTCAGGAAAGCGTCTCATTCAGTGACCGCAGAGGAAAACCACAATGTAAAACCATCGTCAGGATACCAATGCAACGAATGTCCAAAAAGGTAAGCATAACCACCTGTTGAACGAGTGTAGAGCAACAGTCCTTCAAAAAAAAGGAAATGTCATTGATTTTCCTTTTAAATTTAGACCATGTGTTGACTATTCCTGAGGATTTCTAAAGAGTCTAGGTCAACGTTTAGTTTTTCGAATATGTTATTGGATTCATTGGCAAGGGTTCTGTGACTTTGACGACTAGATTTAAAGCCCGTGCTACATATTGTCGTATACACAGATTCTCCGGATATACATATCAAATCTCCGTGTCCCCATTCAATCATTTCAGTGATGACCTTACTTGCCTTTCGCCGTCTGTTTACTTGAAACATTTTGTCCATCGATGCTTTCTCCAGAGGCTTACTCTGGTTCTAGTTGGGGACCAAGCTTTAATATTATCTGTGTATGTATTCGGCAGGACGGAGTCGGAGAGTTTTCTCAGAGAACTATTGGAGCGTTTTTCAAGCCGAAAACTACGCTATTCGTCAAGCACCTGATTGGCTGGCGGCTAATGCAATATCAGAATCGGATATTGTCATCTACTGCGACAGTCAAGCAACCATCAAATCTGGATGCTGGATGAAAGCAGCATTACGAGATCTACTGCAGTGAAAGGCTGCCGCGTATCTCTTAAAGAGATAATTGGTCAGTACAACCTAACGTTTTGCTTCGTACCAGGTAACTGTGACATACCGGGAAATTGTGAAGCTGAAGCATTGGGTAGAAGAGGCTTCTCTGGTTTAGATACCATAAACGTTACCGACATCGAGGCGCCAACGTCGTATGCTAAAAACCTTATCAACGCCGAGGCAGTAAGGCTGGCCAACCATCGATGGCATCAGCTTGACCAATCCAACACTGCCAGACCGTTCTGGCTCTGGACTCCTAAAACACACGAGAGGAGCCCTTTCAAAGAAACACCCTAACCGGCCACTGTGCTAAAGATCACTGTGCAGTAGAGCCCTGCTGGCTAATGTAGAGCAGACTAGGTGGAAGGAGATGAAACTTGGATGATGGCGATGAAATGGGGTATTATAGAGGGAACGTGCGTATTTCTTGGGTTGTTAGGTTAAAAATGAGAAATGAGAGGCAGAAGAGATTATCCAAATCAAAGAAGAGATTATCCAAATCATGTAAGAGTCCAGCGCCAAGAGAGTTATACGAATTGCATTCATGTCTTGTTCCATATCCCATTATTATTATTTGAATGAGGGGTTGTTGCACTACGATCTTATCGATCTATTGTGCCCGCAGGGCGCCGTGGCTCAGTGGTTAGTGCGTTGGACTATGGAGCAAGGGGTTCGAGGTTCGGGGAACACCTAAAAATTTTCACGGCCCCACCTCTCGCGAGCGTCTGACAAACATCCGAGAGTACAACTGTCTCGAGAAAGCTTCTCAAATAACAAATTGCCCTTCGGATACGGCATTAAACAGTAGGTCCCTTCCATTCGTGTAAAGAATATAACACGCACAACACGAATGGTTGTGAGAAGCTAGGCCTTAAGTCCCATCGACCTGTTGCGCCAAGCATTTTTTTTTTTTATTGTACCCGCTACTAACACCTTGGGGAGGTACATGCCCTCCTCACTCGGTAGAGTTCCCCTCACGTAAGGTTCTTCACGGAATCATCTTGAGGGTTGTATACTCTTACTACTCCTCGGCGGAAGAAATCCGTCTTATAGCACTCATTCTAATCCAGATTCCTTTAAGAAATCTGAGGATGAGAGTTGACTCTAGTGACTGTATTTCTTCATCTGATAATTGGTACTTGCCCAAGTATTTCAGTCGTTTTTGAGTCAGTGACCTACAAGATCCTAGAACATGTTCCGGGATTTCGGCAGTTTCCTTGGGTGCTCCCTGAGTTTACAGTGCCCCGTTGGGAAGCCCGTTAGGATACGCAGATTGTTTTTGCTCATCGTGATACATGCTTCGAATCTTATCCGGTTATATTGCTCTTAAAGCTTCTTGGGTTGCCTCATTCCCTGAGCGTTGTTCCAGGTGCTTTCTCTGTTTTCTCTCTCTAGGTTTCGGAACTCTTCCTTTAGGGTATGTTCCCTTATTCCGGCCCAATAAAGGTTTCTGATGCTCCTTCTTACCCTCTATTCCCACATAACCTCCATATCCCATTGAACTTTTACTGTGTTAATGATCGATATTTATATTTGTATTCCTTCCAGCTTTAAAAGAAAGGCTTCTCTGAAAGCACATTTCAACCGAATACATAGTCCCGATGGCTCGAGTCTATGCTTTGATAGGATTCCATTTGAAGACAATAAAAAGTCTAAATCTAATTCCATGCGTACATCGTCGCCCACCTTTTCTGAATCCTACGACTCGGATTATGAACCTCCGGAGGAAGAAGACTCCCTGTGCAATACCAGTGCTAAGCAACCAGCCACAACGAAGCGAATACTCGAACAAATTTCCGATGAATCAGACTCCGAAAACAATAATCCAAGAAAAAAATTATCAACTAGATGTAAAATCAAAACCAGCCCTTCACAGACTTTGTTAGACTTAAAGCAGAAAGAGCCGACTTTGAAGCGTCATATGGTGTACAAGTGTACAGCGTGTGAGAAAATCACCAACAACTACAAAGAGCATATAAAGCACATAGCCATACACGAAGCTCCAGTGGACAGTCTCACCGAGACAACGTCTCTAGAGAAACTCAAAAAAGCTCCTAGTGGTTTCCTCAAATGTAAACAGTGCGAGGAGGTCTTCATGACGGAGCGTGATTACAAAACTCATATGAAAATACATAAAGCGGAGAAAGTCTTCCAGTGTGAATCCTGCGAGGCCCTTTTGGTCTCGCAGTCTTCTCTGAGGAAGCACATGATACGGATGCATAAGAGAAAACCCAAAGAAGACAAGGACAAACACTACGACTGTAACATATGTAACGAGAAGTAAGTTTAATCTTCTACCTTTCGTCTGATCAATCTTCATTTTCTTTTCTTTTCCCAGATTTTCGGCACAAATTTTACTGATACATCACAGGAAAACCCACATGGATGTGATTAAGAAGATCGAAGAGATGACACTCATCGATAGGGGTGGAGGAAAACCGATTTACGTGTGTAAAGTATGCGCCAAGACATCGAAAAACAAATTCAGGCACGAAGAGCATTTAAGGATTCACACGAAAGAGAAACCCTTCAAGTGCGAACAATGTGGTATAAGAGTTTCGACATCGAATGCTATGGCACATCACCGGCGTTTGCATGAGAACGATCGGCCGTTTAAATGTAACATCTGTAAGGCAACTTATCGTCATAAGAAAAGTTTAAAGAAGCATTTAATTTTACATACGGGAGCGAAACCCTTTAAGTGCCGTTATTGCGAAAAAACATATGCCTTCAATTATACGAGAGCGAGTCATGAGCGTAACTGTCATATAGGCGATGCCAAGACACGCCAGCGAAGGGGACGCATAGGTCCGGCTAGTGAAGGCGAGGAACCTACTAATGAGACTGTTGAAGAGGGTACGATAGACACTCTAAGTGGCGACAGCTAGAATACTCTAGAAGAAGTCGATACCAAGCAATATAGGTATACAGATAGATATATAAAACTGTTATTTTTTGAATAAAACTATTGAATAAGATGCTTGCGTCTGTTGATATTTACTTTATAAAGTGTATGTGGGCTTATTGCCGCAGAAGGCAAAATGAACAAGGTACGACTACAAGACCGGAACAGAAACCTGGAGAAAGTAATACAGAAGCTAATAGAATTGCCATAATAGCCATGATGATCAAAATTCTGCTGTCGATGATATCTGTCCACCCGACCTGCATAAAGTTAAAACAGCCTATAAGCGCAGGAAATGCCATGACTGCAGAGCTTTTGTGAGTATATTTGGAAGACAACCAGCCCCAGGGCACAGGGATAAGGTGATGAGCTTAGGAGGAAAGGGGTCTCAATCAACCCTGGACTGTAGCGCCACCTAACGGTGTTAGCCTTTGGTCACGGGCATTTGCAGTATAAGATAGGATTGTATGCAGTCAGAAAGGACGATTGTACTTGGCGCAACAAGTCGATGGGACACAATGCCTAGCTTCTCACAACCATTCTTGTTGTGCGTGTTATATTCTTTAAACGAATGGAAGGGGGCTACTGTTTAATGCTGTGTCCGAAGGGCAATTTATTATTTGAGAAGCTTTCTCAGGACAGTTCCACTCTCGGATGTTTGTCAGACGATCGCGAGACTGGGATTCGAACCCGAACCCCTTGCTCCATAGTCCAACGCATTAATCACTTAGGTTGCGGCCCCTCACTCACAATTAATAAATCGAAACCGATTTTTGAAGTTTGCAAAGTTTTGTTGTAGTACGAAACTAAATAAAAATTGTCCCCACTGTAATGATTCACTGATTCCCAGAAACAAACAGTTCTAAAAGTGGAACCAGAGTGACGTTTAGTAATTTTGCTCTTCTATGATGGTGCACCACCTTGTGATCATACTTTTGACAACCTTGTTCCGCTTTAAACTGTCAAAACACAGATTTTTACTACACTTGTTCAGATTAACTCAACTGTTATCTCCTATGTAAAGGAATTCTGGTCACAGATAGGTTATTTGTGATTCTGACTCGTTTTACTAAATTACTGGGTTGGGGATTCCCTTAGAAAGCCAGCAGTGTCTTCATACCTAAAATAAAAAGAAAACAAAGTCTCATTGTGCAAGTCTTGATCGAACTTACGATCGTATTTCGATGCAGTATGCGCAGTCTGTGATCCAAATTATTGAATTTTTCTTTTTTTGTTTAAAGTTCCACATACAACTATGACAACAATAGTTTGTAATACATGTAGCGTAAGTTGTAATTACATTTAAAAATCGCAATCTACATATGTGCATATTCCGTTTTACAGATGAAAAATGACTGTAATTCTGCCAAATGCGAGCACTGCAAGTCCATCCTACTCGAGGACATTTGCACTGTGAATGACGAATGGGAAGATGATTTCCGTTTCATCGAAGAGGCCGAGTTGAAAGGCAATATCTACAAACTAGGAAGCTCCGATGGAAACATCTTCAAGGTGGAACCCTACGAGATGCGACACATCACCCAGGGTATAAAAGAAGAGCCAGAGGTTCAGATAGACTTTGACATCGTTGATGACGAACAAGTAAATTAAGAGACCCACAAGCGTGATTCTATTTACCTACAAATTTTTTTTAGCCAGTAAAAGGAGACACCGGGACGGAAGCTGACCATACGGATCACCGGCAATACCAGTGCACCGAATGTACAATGTGGTGAGTGGAATGGATCAAGAAACCCCTTTTAGAAACTGACACAATGTCTGCTTTAAAGTTTTAAACGAAATGCATCGCTAAGAGCACATTTCAATGCTGAACATTATGAAAGTGAGTCCGATTCAGAGCGACCGGCTGTGAGAAAGAAGTCACCAAAGCTATCAAAGTCTAAGGTCAGTACGTACAGATGTGAGATTTGCCAAAAAATGACAAAGGACTATAAGGAGCATGTAATACACGTTCAATCACACCGTAGTTTAAGAAATACCCATGCAAGTGGCCTTTTGGAATGCAATCATTGCAATAAAACGTTTTCGAATAACTTCGACTATAAAATACACCGAGACCAACGGGAGTGCAAGACAAGACATCAGTGCAACATCTGTAAGGCCTTCCTCTCCAATGAAAGTATACTGAAGCAACACATAGCAAAGATTCACAACGAGAACATAGAGAACGGGTCAAAGGAGAAAAGGTACCGATGTGTATTTTGTGGCGAAATGTAAGTGCTCTTCCTAAACGAAATCATAACTTTTATAATCGATTAATGCCTTACAGGTTCACCCATCAAATAATGATGTTAAACCATAAGAAAATGCATGCAGAAGATACCAAATTAATAGAGGAAACAGCTACTATCCGCAGAGTTGATGGTCGACTTACATATGTTTGCAAGACATGCGGTAAATCGTCGAGTAACAAATCGCGACATACAGACCACCTTAGAGTACACACCAAGGAGAAGCCATTTAAATGTGATTTATGTGGAGCAGGATTCACGGCCAATAGTTCGTTGGTCCAACATCTGCGTCTGCATTCGGATGAAAGGCCGTTCAAGTGCCACATTTGCGAGGCAACGTATCGTCACAAGAGGAACCTAAGAAAGCATTTGTTCAGGCATACGGGCGCGAGACCTTTCAAATGCGAATACTGTGATAAAACGTTTGCATTAAAAACCACCAAAAACGATCACGTACGTCTTATTCACACTGGTGAGACTCCCTACCAGTGCGAGGTATGTGAACAATGGTTTACCACTTCGTTTTTATTAAACGGTCACAGACGAACGGAGCATCACATAGATACTAACACCAAACCTAAGGTTGAAATATTAAGTTGCAACTAGTAGAACGTCATCAAGTAAAGTAAAGCGGTAATGTGCATAAAGATTTTGTTTTTTTTTTATACTTCGTTAGCTAGGTCAAGCTAGCGATAAAGGTGAATCGAATGCGGGGATAGCAGATCCAATGGATGAGTGATGTTCTTAGCCGACGTTGGCAGACAGGACAGACACCTCTATCGTGATATATGAACGAATGTTCTTCTCGGAGACATTCTTCGATTCGGAACTTTTTTGTAGCGTATACCCGTGCTGAGATTTAATTATAATTTTTCCTTAGACATCTTGTTCAAGAAGCAGAGCTAAGTGGAAACGGTTTTTTTTTTTGTAATTATATCACTAAGGACTTAAGTCCTTTAAAGCTATAAACCTAGTGATGGAGTGGAAGGAAAGAGTGCAGGAAAAGAAAAGAGAGTTAGGTGGCGATGCGCGTTGACTTTAAATCTTTGTAAATCATAATTTGTAGGAAATATTGAGGAGGGCAAGTCATTCCAGATTCTGAATTTAACCGTGAGCCCGAAAATAGGTTTTAATAGATAAGGGTGTGGGGAAGAGGCCCCTCGTATAGAACTGACGAACTGACGAACAGGCGGGACACAACTATAGTTTTCATCCAAACAATTGGTGGAAATATCGGTATAGGGTTGATAATCATCCAACATTCCGACGATTCTCTAGCGAAGAGATTTGATCGCAAATTGAAAGGTCACCGATCAATCTACATGCTTGACGCTGAACACGATCTAACAAGCTCAAACAAGTTGCGAGAGCTCCCGCCCTAACATGTGAGTTGTATTCCAGTTTTAGGCGAATATAAGCTTTATAGATGGTAGCCAAGTTTGCAGGGCTGGAAGAACCTTTACAGCTCTTGAGGAATTCGAGGTGATATCCTGTGTGATATCTCAGAAACTCGTTTTAGATCGACTTACTACTTGAACGCAAAAATGTGCATCTCTGTCTGCACTGATAACATTTTGTGCCACTCTGTAAAGGAACCACATATGTATGGTAAAATTGTCTGCGTGGTCAGTCAAATTTAGACCATAAATGTTAAACCTACCCTCAGAATCAACAGCAGCTGATTGTCAAACCTACTCGCGAACGTCTGACAAACACCTAAGAGTTAGACTTGTCATTCATACTGCTAATCTGCTCAAATTGTTGAAGATGCGGCACAATTCCGAAAGACTTCTTGGTAACGAGAAATACAATTTTAACATCCGCCTATAGTGGGAGATGAGAGATGGCTTATATTGCAAAATATCTACATTATACTTATGCTTGTACATTCTAGCAAAAATGCTAAAAGCATGTTTAGTTGCATATAACTTCGTAAAACCTAACGAATCAGCTCATATAAGTTCAAATTATTTGCCAAGAACAGTGCAAATTAAGGCTGAACCTCGTCCAAGTCCTGTTTCAAAACGAGGAGATCTTAAACGTTAAAAGAATCAAAACGAGTTCACGTTATTTTTTTAAAAAATCTAGAATTTCTTTATTTCGTTAAATACTTTAGGTGGAAGCCAATTTTAATAGTCTGTGGCAGCACCGAAATTCGTAGCATGAGGAGGTTAATTACTCTCCTGCGTAATAGGTTATCAGTGATTTGCGTACTCGAACAGGATTTGGTGACTTCGCAGATTTTCGTTGTTTTGGGAGAGTACGCGAACAGACCTGTAAAAGTGATGCACAAACCAGCTGATATCTATCAAACGAGTCTTCCCCTACTTTCTGCATCAAAATTCACAGGTTGTCGTATTCTATGAGTGGGGGTAATGTACAAAGAATTAAGGAACAGTTTTAGACAGTAGGGTACCGGCACTGACGATAGGTGGCGTACTCAAGAAGAGCGCAAAGAAAGGCATTGAGACTAATCCGATGTGTTGTTGAAGCAAAGTAGAGACTTGGGAAGAAGTGGATTTATAAAATTTGGTGCCATCAGCGTTAAGGGGGACAAGAAGTGTTTATTGACTCTATCAAGGTCGTTAATGGGTAAAAGAAAGGACCTCGATGGGAACCGATAGGACGGACCTAAAGCGGACGCGTAATATCCATTTTAACAGTATCGGTTCGAAGCCGAGGACAGACAGTTTAACAAGGATTAATTAATGGGATATCTTATCGAAAGCTTCACTGAAATGGGTTGTATTGCAATAAAATCAACTTCGTTGCCATTTTCTAAGGATGAAGGTCAACGGACACAAATTGTACGAGGTTTGTGGTGGTGGATCTACCTTTCAGAAAGCCACGTTGAGTAGGAGAAACAACATCTTTGTACAGAAAGCTTCAATTTTCGTATAAAATACTTTCAGAGGTTGGCTATGTAGGAAAGCTTAGCAAAGGGACAAATATTAGTTACATCATTCTTCGATTCCTTTTTATGTAAAGGTGTTATGAAAGTGGTCTTCCAAACTTGAGGAAATTCACCTTGTGACAGGGATAGACGAAAGAGCTAAGAGAGGGACAAAGAAGGATTGGAGGCCCAGTGATGAGAATTCATCTTTGAATAAATAATCTGTAAGATCTGGGTCAAAAGTTTCATTCATATGCCTGCCAATGTATCCATAACGGTGATGTACATATGAGTGTACATAGATAATAACGACATCTCCAAAAAACTGGCGTATCTTAATACGTATAGCCTTCGTCTGCTGACAAAGAAGGAGGATCCAGTTTATTATTTGCTATTATTGCGACTTTAATATAAAAAACTTTTTTCTCAATTTTTACAATACTTCCGACAGAAAAGATCCACCGAATGCCTAAGGTAAGGATACATATCGAACTGTCCCATTATTTCTACTCAATATCTCAACGCCACGTAACGCATCATGAAGGCATTCAAGATCGTTAATAGAGGAATATCTGGAGGAGTGTCCAAGTGGCTGCCACTTGTTACCTACAGATAACTAAAGGCGGCAAGTGTTATTAGGCTGCTGTTAGAGTGGCCCTCTTCCCATTCATACAGAATGCCAGATACTGGGAAAACATTTCGAATTCGAAAATTTCAATGTAGAGTAGACATCTATTAGCTTTTAAGTGGAATAACCTCCTATAAGCCCTGCTGGGATTCCGTGATCGGCGTTAATGTTACTTCTGTCAATATATTTTTTCCAAACAGAACGATAACGTCCTTACAAAGGTTAGGCTAGGTTTTATATGGAAAACCGTAAGTTTTTCTTGATTCATCCATAAACATTGATTAATTAGTAAACAGAAAATATGTTTCAGTTTTAAGTGGAGGCCACATCAGTAGAAAAGGATTATGGTAACTCTACTTTCCACCAATCAAAAACGCGGGAGGCCAAGCAAGTAGATCTGTTTGAAATGGATTTCAAAGTTAATGACATATTACAAAAAAATAAAATTAAATTTTAATTATTTTTGTTGATAACTTCTCCGCAGTTCATTTAAAAGAAGTCAACATTTTTTATATTTAAGATCCTCTGTTCTCTAGAGAAGAGGAAAGAACGTACAACTATTTTATTACATGAGGAAAAGTAAGTAAATACAAAATCGAACAATTCTTTTCCGAACGTCATTTGGAACGTCAGGATATCTCACCGTATAAAGGGGAACCTGATTGTTTAAAGTATTTTGTCAAATTCGACAGTGAGAGGAACCGCGATACCGGAAGAGTAGTTTTAAAAGTTTTTACCTAATCTATTCTTTTAAGATTAGTACACGTTTCGGCGAACAATCTAACAAAAGTATAAAAGTTAAATAAATCTTCGAATTTTTGAATGGAAAACCATTGTTTGTGTACATCTTTATTTACTTCTCTGAAATTTTCATCGTTAAAGAAAAATATTAGCAATAACGAAAGAATTTTGTTTTAGAAACACAAAAAACTTTCAGCATGCACTTGCTTTACATTTTCTTTATATATCCGATTGAATATTTTGTACAGTTTCTCCATTTTATTTTGTTTTTTAATTCTAATATAACTGACTATATAAAAAAAATGCCTGACTATATCCAGAACCAGTTGGTTGCGAGTCCATCCCATCCAAAATCAAACAGTACCAAGCATTCCTTTCCATTTTTTATCTTGACGCCAATCTGTCAACTGTCAAAATATAGTCGCCCGCCGAATAATGCTAACATTTGAATCAAAACACTGCCGCTTCCTTTTTTTCTTTCATAAAAGGATAATTAATTAACAATATTCGAACACACCGCTTACCAATTGAAATATGAAAAATTCATTCTGTCGCATTTGCCGTGGACGTTTTAATTTAAAGTATCCACCAGCAGCTGTTGACAGCGAAAATAAGAAGCCAAGTTCATGCAAGATAGCTGTACGGGTACGACCTAATTTCGATTAGAAAAGAAGAAAGAAAAAAAAAAAAAATATCCGAAACTAAATTAGTTGTCTTGTTAATTTTTTTGCAGATCGAAGAAAGCGGTGAGATTTCCGGTAACATTTGCTGGGACTGTGAGGACACGCTGCTGGGATTTCACAAAAGTCTTGGCGAAGATAACGAAGACGAAGAGGAGCCCGTGGTTGTTGATGACGACGAAATCCTATACAAAAGTCTCGAGAAAACAAGACGCATTCATCGTTTATCGAAAGAAGCGGAAATTATCCAAATTGACTCTTCTGATTCGGAACATGAGGAACGTGTGACAGTGCCCAAGGCAGACGAAATTGTTCGAGTCGAATCGGCCAGCACGGTGGTTGGGTGTTCGGGTAAAGACTGTCGAAGCGCATCTGTGCTGAATAATATAGTTGCGGTGAAGAAGGTGAGCTGTATGCCTCTGGTTTTTGAAACAATTTCACTTTACCAGCGATTTGTTTTTAAATTAAAAGTTGTGTTGGTGTTATTGACATTTTTTTCTTATCTGGTTTGGCGTTTTCCAAATATGTATGTAATTACATGAGCTGCAGTTTTCTTACACGTCTACATGTATTACGCTAAATAACCTGACAAAACACTCTGACTCATCTGCACTGGGTCGTTCGTTGGGGCTTGTAAATCTATTGCTGTTACCTTTTAGGTGGATTAACTATTGCCTTGCATCACCTGAGAGAGCATTTGTGCCTTGGTGTGTCTGGTATCTTTAGAATATAATCACAAATCCTGTGTTCTGCTTTTTTCGAGGTATGCACCATAGAAATGCCGTTGAGTTTGAATACGCATCCTTTGGGAACCTTCTACCATCAGTAAGGATTGATAATTTACTCAACAAACCCTAACATTCTTACATACCTTTCGGTGATATGGAAGATGTTTCCAATTAGACATTTAAGGTCAGTTCACTAAGACCTTTATCAGCTATCGACTTGTTCTTTAACCAAAGACCTTTTCAAAAGTTCTTTCGGTTAGTTTGTGGTTTTTCAATGATTTGATGCGGTCAAGCCAATGTGGTCGATGTATCTCCATACAGCTCATACAGATCGCCTTTGAATTCGATCTTATATTTGGCTGCATCACACTCGAAAGCCAATAGGAAAAGGATTTTGTTTTCATTCAGAATATCCTATTTTGTTTTTTTAAATAAAGAAGGTTGTGTTGTAGGATGTTTTTACCATGGCTGGACGTAGTCCTCTTGTAAATATTTGCACTCTGTCGTCTCTTTTGCTGTGGGGATACGGTGCAATGGTGGTCTCTCTCCGTTTCTCAAGTCTTCCCTTGGTCTGCATTCTGTCTGTTTTTTTGTCTACCTGTTGCTTGATATTCCCGCAACGTTTCTTACCCACTTCCACTTTACCTTTAGACTTCCTTGTTTGTTATATGGTCTCTCCTCCTTATTCCCAGCATCGCTGTTTGTGTTAGATCTTGTTACAGTTAGGATCTCGGCACTGTAGGTGACCACTGGCATTGGTCTGCATGGCATAATTCATACATTTAAGAAAAAGAGAAAAGTCCGGAGTTCTAAATCACATGGCCCACTTCTGGAGGTATTCGCAATTCAACTTTATTAACTGTGTCATTTTTTTAAAGCCGAATATGCTCCAAGGCATCCTCTTCCAATTTATATCAGGTAGCGATCTCCACTGACTGACCGAGTGACCAGTATCGTTGAAGAAGTATAAGTCGATTATGTCGTGATCTTCTTTAGGCCGCAATAACTGAAGTTGACCGTCGTTCGGGCAGCCGGTTTAAATCAATTTCTGAAATCTTTGGAGAAACGACAAATTTGGTTCCAATTGCGACTGCAGCCTTCTTATTTTTGGGTTTATCGTGATGACATGGGAATATTTAGCAGTGCATGTATTTATCTGGAATTTGATCGATTACGACGACCGGAAATTAGAGTTATGGCACGTAAAGTTGTATCAACCAAACGTGAACTTTAGTAATAATTATGAATAATTAGTCAACGTTGAAGGGTGTATTCATCCATAAATCCCTGAATAAATTTGAGATGCAGTTGGTAGACAGTGCTGTAGTTTTACTTCAGTTAACGATGATCTCAAACATTACAATAGAAGTGAAATTAGTGAAAAAGGGCAGTCAAGGGGTGAATTAGTGATAAGCCTCGCATGAGCGCATTTCTCACTACTAAGAGTCAAATACCCCATGCGAACCCAATAGCTACCCCCTTCAATACTTGATATACTACTTGACGTGAATACGTCTTCCTAATATCTCCATCCTTACTCAAACTTCAACCTCATCTCCAACTCCAAGTTTCCCTACAGAGAAAACTAGGGTCGTCAACCCCGCCTGATATCCATCTTCACGGACAACGGATGAAGTCACTGAGTCAGGAATTTTTTCAGAGGAACCACCAATTGTTTGTTTCAAGCGGAAATACATTCCAAAAAAGACTTCCACGCCCAAAAGCATCCAGAACTGAAATCTATTCCCAATCTACATGTCATCAAAACGCTACAGTCATTGCATTTGCGCGGCTTGGTAAGGGAACAATTTGCCTGGAGGCACTTGCCTCCTGAGATCGTGCCAGCAACTCTTAAACGTCCAGCTAGGTCTGAGACTGCTCGCTCACGTCCAGCTGTGTCTGGTCCTCGTTCTGCATACAGACGTGCACCAGGAGGTGCTGATAAGAAGGGAGATGTCGGAGCTGGAGCCGGAGATGTCGAATTCCGTGGTGGATTTGGACGTGGTTCTCGCCCACAATAGTTTTTACGTTAAAGAGAAAAATCAATAATTTATATCCAAGCAGCTATTCAAGCAACCAAATTTGAGGTAGTAAGCGACTTTATCTTCCTCGGCTATAACTTCCGAAAACAACACCTCAGCAGAAATGAAACCAAGAATAACTCTTGCCAATCGCTGTTTCTTTGGGCTGAGTAGGCAATTGAGTAGTAAAGCCATTTCCCGAAGAACTAAGGAGACTCTATATAAGACCTTGATCATCCCAGTTCTGTTTTATGGCGCTAAAGCTTGGACACTGTCTAAAGCGGATAAAGAGATCCTTTATCGTAAAATTTTCGGTCCCCTTTGCCGGGCTTTGGAGGAGGAGATTCAACGTCGAACTGAACGAGCTGTACAGCGACATCGACTAGTCACATAAAATGCGAGTCAGTCGTTTGCGATGGCTAGGACATATAGAGCGAATGGACACCAATGCTCCGCGCCGCAGCGTAAAGGCGAACTCAAGAAAAAAAGGTAGAACAGGCTCGGAATCGAACAATATCACTCCAACCACCCATTAGCCTCCTTACTTCCATACTTTCAAGGGACTTTCGGAACATGGTGAAATGCACTCTCCTCGTGCCGTGTTTCGAGGCTATTTCGGGCCCAATACAACATGAGAGAACTCGAATTACTCAAAAGACCAAAGCAGACCCTCCTGATTGGTATTCTCACTGTCCACAACTTAATGGCGGCCCACCTCAGAAGAATGAGACAGCTACCTTCTAACAACCTTAGCGAAATATGTAGCCAACATGCCACCTAAAACCACCCTAAACTTCACAACCAAAATGGGCTGGTGCCGGAGGGCCGCTCTTGTCATCGACGAAACTGTGGAACACAATACATCTGTTATGATCCGAGTGAGACTGTACTCCTTTGGTTGCAGTCACCCCCTCACAATCTTTGCTTTGATACATAAAAATAGACAAAACTGTTGTAGGTCCAATAGATCCACTTTGGTCCAGTCCAAGGAACGTCCATATAGGCCTTTAACACTTCTAATACTTTCTTTCTTTTTACTCACGCGATGCTAGCGTGGTACCGGCAGTAATATCTAAACGCGAGCATTGATACTCCTTCGTAATTCGTGAAAGCACTCTCTATACGTATTCGAATTAGATTGTTATGGAATAATGGACACGTTTTAAACAACCACAAATGTAAACCCTTTAATTATATGCCATCCTCCACAATTCTTTGGCTAAAATGCGTGCTGTCTAGTCCTGCTACGGTGCATTCGAATTGAGTTCCTTTTCGCCAGTTGAACTCAATGTATCTGCGATTTTGTAGAGAAACAGTACCCTATACTCAGCTCAGTTGCTGAGCTTTATGTAACGGCATTGATTCGTTAGTGGAACTTTTGCTGTAATCATAGCCAATAAGTTTAAATAGAGAGTTCTTACTTTGACTAGATTCTAACAGTTTGTGCGTCAAGAACTTCCAGTCCTACTTTTGTTGCGGAACACCTCCAAGTGGCTGTGGTTGATATCCAAAAATATCAAACTCACAGAGATGGCTCTCATGGACCGCATCTCCACAATCATCTGCGATAAGGACATCTAGAACCCGCTTTTCGGTCAACTCTGCAATCTTAAGGGCTTTTGTAGCCTTTCTTGTCAGAATGACCGAAAGCCAGATCCATATTCTGGGGAACAATTTTTGAAAGCTCTTTACCCTGAGTTCCAAACCGACAACTCCCGTTAATGGACAAACCCTTCGAGACGGATCAAGATGCTGCTAGAGAGACAAAGAGAGCCAACCGCACTCAATGGCAGGTGTTTTTAACGTCCTATGCCCCGAAAGGTTACAATAATTAAACTACAAACCTATGTACTTCCTTTTTAGATGAGATATTCGTGAAATCTCCTCTGTTGATCTGCATGATCTTTGGACATCAGAGTAGAAGAGGAGGCGCCAAAACTCGTACTTCCTTAAGAGATTTTCGCGTGGTCGATCTTTCGAGGTTCCTTGCACTTTCTGTTTGATTCATTCCTTGCGGCCTTTCAGCTTGATTTCTTCATATTGACTATTGAGAACGTTTTCTTAACTTGGTTGAACTCAAAATTAAACCCAAAATATATATTGCCTTGAACATTCACACCGAACTTTCTGGTCCAACTTCTGGGTCTCGTACGTTTAATAATTGTAACTTCTTTATCATGCGAAACCCTCAAACCTTAATTGGCGGACCAAATTACATTATTCTGTTGTGTGATAGGTTACTTTTAGTTTTTGGAATGTCAGTAAATCGCTCCGTGCTGTATCACTCGTTAGCCAAGCCTGTCAATAGCTTTGCTGTCGCCTCGAAAAAATACTCCAATAGGTCGCAAAAAGATTGGCTTTTATCAAGTAAAGTATAGTGAACCTCATAAAGAGGTTCTCTTGCCATAATAGTATCTGTTTTTTGGTGCTACCATCCCAATTGTTACAATAATTGTCATATCTTGTGCTCCATTCCAGAATACTCTCAACGAAATGAATAGTGACGAGAGGCTCAAGAAAGAAATCTTCACCAGAGGTAAAGTCTTCGAAAGCATGAGATGCCCACTGTGTCCATACTTATCAGGTGTCGAGTACGAGGTGGTATTTCACATTCGTCACACCCATCCGTACTACACAGGAGAACACTTACGTTTCGAGCAAAAGGAGGACGACTCAACTCTAACCAGAAGGATAATATTCGTCCATTTATGGACATTTTTCGAGTGCAAAGCATGCGGCAAAATCCATGACAGATTTTGGCCCCATAGAAAACATCTCACATCCCACGATCGGAAGTATCCTAAAAATTCATTCGACGACCGCATTGCTATAAATAACAATGAAGTATTCATCCCTCATGGTCGCAAGAGTAAAGTTCAATCCTCGAAACGTGCCTTAGAATCTTTAGAAGACATAAACGATGTAAAACATCCGAAAACCGAAGAACGTGTCTTGCGGCGAGGCTCCAAAGACAACAATTCAGTGAATGAAACTTTGCCCCTGAGTGTCCCCAAATCTTTCCAAAATATTGCGAAGAAGCAGCCGCAATGTCATAGTGTTAATAAGAAATCCAAATCTCAAGGTCTTTTGCGAAAACAACAAATGCTGCAAGCCAAGCGAGAGCGAAGGCGGCAAAAACTAGCACTGGATAAGCTAGCTAAATTAAAACCCAAATCCGTGGAAGTGATCCCAAAGCCAACATTCAAAATGCCCCAACAACCCGCTCCACGTGCTGCTTCGGCAGTTAAACAATTCTTACACCACCCTCGGTTCACGTGCAAATTGTGTTCAGAAGCTTTAAACAGCTTTATTTCCTGGAATGTTCATATGATTCGCCGTCATTCTGCAGTGGAGTTCCAGAGCAAGTCTATGATAACCGGTCCACCTAACAACAAATGCAAAAAATGTGATAAAACTTTCACAAGCGCGACTAACTTACGCATGCACATCCGCCTTTCGCACCGACGTAAGAATCGTCTTGTTGAAATCAATGGAAATGACAATGAGGAAATCTGTCGTCAGACACTGACCCCAAAAAAAGGATCCAAAGAAGTAGAACAACAACCCGGCAATAGCTTATCGCCGCTTCTAAACGGGCTCAGCCTCCCTACCGCGTCCAGTGCCTTGCTGTGTCAATACTGCGGAGCGCTGTTTGCCGCATTAGCGCCACTGGAAACGCATGAGGCCAGTCACACTGTCAACGCAGACATTAAGCGAATTTTTAAATGCAAGTCGCAAGCATAAAATCAAAATAATATTTATTTGCACGAACAGACATACGTTATGTGAATTTAGTGTTTTTGTTTTCTTTTTTTTTTAAATGTTGTAATTATTAAAAAAAAAAAAAAACTGTTTGTTTAGTTTATGAGAGCGTTAGTTCATCACGTGAGACCTTCTTGAAGAACTATTTAATGAAATGATGAAATTTACTTAAATTAATTAGTTAGTACGCCTATGAAGTCGTATGTTTTGTATGTGATGCTCCTCGCATGGGTTAACGCGCTATAGTTTCACATTTTTAATTTACTGACTCGTTCTTCAAGCCACTACCTACTCGATTATAAATAGATTCAAATGAAATGCATTGAAATAAATAAATTGAGTAAAACTTTGCGACTGTGATTTATTTATTTAAGTTTTTCTGTGAGAGAGGTAAGGCGAGACAAATTACCAAACCTATTCTGTAACTCGTGTCATCCAGTCTTATTTTTTCAGGCAGGAGCTGCAATCAATTTTGATGTCATAATGGCTGGATAAGGTATGCAAATGATGGCTCATAGTTTTTGCTGGTTGAGATCCAAGTCTGCCCTGATGACTTGATGGCATCACTGACGAACTCAATCGGCACCAAATATATCGAGTAGCAGATCACTCCTCATACAAAGAGCGTGGAAAAGAGACAAATACCACAGGAAAGGAAAATGGAGATGATCATCAAGCTTCAAAAAAATGAAAATGTGATGGATTGTAGGATCTGGAGAGGTAGATATGTATATGGGTTCTGCCGGCCGTAGCTTCAATATAGCTTAAATAATATTGGATTTCTACGCTTTGCCCATCGCGACTTTGCCTGGATCGATAGAAACAGTTTGCCTCCTTACACCGATCGTCTAAAACTTATCCGTCTGCAGTCCCTCGAGAGAACTCCGATTGACTTTTCCTTCATCAGCTAATTACCGGTCGCACTGATTGTCCCGCGCTTCTCGAATCGGTATCCTCTAGCACTAATCGTCGCAACCTAAGGTCCATACCTCTCTTCCATATTAATCTTCATCGGACATACGCAAAACTCTTTCGCCTTCCACCTTAGCAGAATATCCTTCCGCAAATTTCTTCAGCACCGCTGTTTCCCTTCCTAGCCCTGTCTCCGCTGTCCATCATTGTCTTAACCTTTCCCTAGGGGGCGACGTCTTAAGATAGTTTATAAGTTTAGATTGTTTAAGTTTGCTTGTATTAAGCTAATAAAGTGCCGGTAACGCTGGCGTTAATTCGACATCAAACAGGCAGGCTTTCGCACCGGATCCTCCTCCATCGACCACATAAAAACCAATCAGATCATAATAGAGTAATGCCTTGAATATACGAGCACAAAGTCTGCTGTTTAGACAGCTTGACTCTGGATGCTATTTGGTTGGCCTTCCGCAGAAGAGGCGTTAGAGAAAAACTTATAGCTACTATCAAGACTACATACGAGGGTGGTAGCTGACAAACTTTTTAAGCAGTGGTAAGATATCTGAGGATTTTGACGAAAGTCCAAACTGGAGTACGTCGGGCGCGTATACTGTCACCACTATTGTCCTTCTTGGTTATCAGTGATCAGTGATATATATACTTTTACAGAGCATAATAGACCTTCACCTGCTGGTCCAGGATCTAGAAGCTGAGGCAAACAGAATGGGGTTTAAAATAAACATAGCACTTCAAATACCAGCGCTCAACTGAACATTGCCAAAGAGAAGGTGAACCACGTTCTATACCTAGAAAGTGTGGTTTCACCTAACCGTGGTGGCACACAACAGGATGTGTGCAGCAGAGTCGATAAATCTGTAGAAACGATAACATTGCTTAAGAACCAAGCTGGAACAGTTCCGATGCAACGTAGTACTTGGAGTACTTGGACGGTGGACACCACTACATATCTTGAGGATATTGGGGCTCAATTTTATATCGAATGATCATCTTTAGCCAAGAGAGCCAAGAGAGAAAGTGGTAGAGGATCGGATACAGCTTACGATATGAAGACAAGTAGAACAGCTGGATGCCTTATACAAATGTGCCAGAGAACAGTTAAGGAGGATTTGGGCTCTCTAGGAGTGAGCTGGAGGCAGATCAAACGTGTTGCAGAAATCCGTACAAGATGGTGCGTTAACGTTATGAAATGCGCAAAACGCGTTCTTAGTCCAAAATGAAGTTGAAGTTGGATTTGTGTAGAAATGACACACGTCATGTTTTTAACCGTTATCGGTCTGATCAGTTAAATGCCTAATATAAGCCGGTGGTCCCCATTTTGTGGTATTCTTCGAATATGCTCCACTGTGTACCTTTAGACACTAGAATTCCATATATATCATGTTCCCAATATTATCAATCATACAGGTAACTGAACAGGGTCTTGTACACTTCCAAAACCCAAAGAAACAAACACTTAATTACTATACATTAACCAAGTTGTGTAAAATACTAATTACTTTGGAAAAGTCCATACGAATTGTATGCCGGTTAATAGTTTACGACGGAAAAACCAGAAACAAATCGATATCCAGGTATATTTCAAATAATATTTCGGTTGCACCGTTCTGTTCTGCTTGTTAATGCAAGCATTTCCTTTCCTGCGTCAATACGAACAGGTTCATCCGAGTTATTGTGATCCAACTGCGGACCTGAACGATGAATTAATGTAATTTGTTCATCCAAAAGTCAAACGTCAAACGTCAAACGTCGTTGTTTTGAGTTAACATTTGCAGGGCGGTTTTGTTACGAGAAAAATTTAGTTTCTAAAATGTTTTTCTTTTGTCGACGAAACTTTAATCATAAATAACTGAAAATGCTTAAGAATTAGCTGCATTTCAAGTGTAACCGCTGACTTCAAAGAATACGACACTCGTTTCATAATTTCTCACATTTCGGATGAAATGAATGATTGTTTCCAATAAAACGTAAATAAATTAAAAAGTACGAACATTGATTACGCTACAAGATATCATTTATTTAAGTTCAAGACCCTGGAGCCCGATTTAAAGAAGTTCTCGAAAATGACGCTGGAAATATGCCGCATCTGTGGCAGCAACGAAAACCTCAAACACGTATTTCGAGAGGGCAACGATGAACTTGTTGATCAAATACGATTGTGCGCCAATATACAGGTAAGTCTGCGATGGAACCATGTGCTAAGTTTTGTATAAATTCCAATCTTCCTACACAGATCGATGAGTTCGATTGCTTGCCCAAGCATGTGTGCAATGTATGTGAACAGGGACTTGCCTTCTCCTACCGCCTGCGGAAGCGCGGTGAAGAAACTGAAAAAAAGCTTCGACAAGAGCTGCTTGTTGCGACAAATGAAGAGACGGAATTGTGTTCCTTGGACGAGGAGAATCATGGGGATGAGGAAAGTGAAGCCCTTATAGAGGAACCATGCGATAACCAGGACCAGATATGGGAGAAAGATGAGGAGAGTGAGCATTTCGATTCACAGGAAGATTTGATTCTAAACGTGGACGACGCAGAAGAGGACACAGTGCAAGTTGTACCAGAGGATCAATATGATGAGACTGAGCAGTGGATATCAATTGAAAATGAGGCGTACAGCGAAAGTGAAATTATTGAGGATGTGGGCATCGAAAAGGTTGAAGTGGACTGGATGGAGTTAATCTACGACAGCAACGAGATGGAAAATGAATTGGACAAAACCGAAACTGAGGTAAATATTTTCTTTTCTTCTGTGATGACCTTACTTTTTATTTTGCATTTGAGCACTGGCGAGTGAACATATAAGGTTGCTGAGAGATCCTATCTGTGCCGAGGACATTTATATGATAGTTATGTGTACGTTTAGTGGGTTCTGTAATTCAACACGAGATTCCCTTCTTGGCTGCATTAGCAAAGGGACCATCCATTTGAATAATCTTTCTGACTGTTGTGTTGGGTGTTTTGTGACGTAGTGACGTTTCACGTCGATTTTACTTCATACATCTACGGCGTTGGTAGGATAGTTTGTAATCCCAACTAACACGATACGGCTTATAGGCATTGCAGCATTCGGTAACATTACTATAGCAAGCACATGGTTGCTTCGTCTCATTTTAGACAGGGGATATGACTTGAAAATATAGTTTTCAATCTAATGGATCAAAACGAGGAATGGGGATCACTGCCCTACTTGTGGTACTTCGCGAAACGCGAATCCCATAATCTCTAAATAGTAAACACCAGTAGAAACGCTGTATCATATCATGTGAAACGTTTCAACTTAGTTGAGATTCACTTAACCATCCCAACAACGACAAAGTAAGGTGATTTACATAGCGTCGCTGCTATCATAGAAGATACTTCGGTGAAAATGGTTTGAAGGAGTTGATAGCTGCTTGGATGTTTGAAAAGATGTGAAGGGAATATTGGCCTTTAATTTCAACACCATAAGTGAGTATCGGTCTTATAATCGAAGTAAAGAACCAATGAGAAGTTCGGGTTCCTAGTTCCATGTATAAAAACGTTCCTGATAGTATTTTTGGAAGAAAAACGTCTGAAATTATATCAAAAAGTAAAGGGAACAAAACCCGTATAAAAGGGAACTTTGTAGTAGTGACGCAGTGGGTGCTGAGAAACCAAATGGAAACACTTTTTTTGCAGATAATAGTCAGACTTGACCAAAACGAAGTGAGAATAGCAATATCTTTGTCTGAATCCAACAAGACTGCAAGGCGGGACGGCTCATCAGTCAAACTGCCCAAAACGACATTTCTAGGATTTGATCAGACGAGCTTATGCCTTATAAGTGGGATTCTAGCGATGTTTCAACGATCCGCAAGGAAGGCTTGCTCTATTGGAAGACTTGGTCAAGGAAGACTTGCTCTTTTGCACTGAATTTATCTGTCGTATTGTGAAAGCCTGAAACGTCATCAATAACCTTGTCGGGCCTTATCAGCTTTATTTCATTTCATCAAATACGCAGTCGATTAAATTTCCACACCTAAGCAGTTCCTAAAGAAAGATAATTAAGAGGAAGAAAGATCGACTAAACCAACACGCCGCAACAACGTGGAAATCTTTTTTTTAAAATTAGAACTTGATTCAATGTTTTAATGTTCCAGAGCGCGTCGACCACAACAGTGGTCAGTAGCCTCTGCTCGGGGTGCTATTCTTTTAACCTTTCCGAAGATTCTCCTTTCGAGTCCCGGTTTTGTAATCGATTTTCGTTACAGCCCTCAATGATGTGATGATACGATTGTTGCAGCATATGGAAGAGTTTTAATTTTAGTTTTATTCGGCTTAATACGCTCCATTCTGCATCTGCATAGTTTTTTAAGGTACCCAATCCAATTCACTGTTGAATGGGAATTCAGTATATATTTTCTTCATGCCTCCTGGTTATAAGGTCGCAAATGAACTTATAGCCCAAGATATTATAGTCAGAATCCTCCTGCATCCGATCCACATTAGAAGGTATTGGTATCAGTTGGTAAAAGTACCCTTTTGAGTCTCCAGAGTTTCTACCAAGGTTTTAGGCTGCTAATCAGCTCTGTTTTGGAGGAGTTGGTGAGGTAGGATTTTCTATTGCTCTGTTAAGGCGATGCCAATAGTCTGGTTTGCAGATATGAGGGTTGGAAGCGATATTTTTCTGCGTTCTTTGACTTCCGCGAACTCAAAGAACTACCAGAACAATGTGTGTGTTAACTCTTTAAACTGCATGTATACCTCCATAATCAGTCTTCCAAACAATTGCCATATTTTCTTCAATCTGTTTATATAAAAGTAAGTGCGTTATCAGTCATACACCATTTAATTTCCCGCCTAACTCCTTGTTATGTTTTCAGATATCACTGCTGGTTCGCTCGATAGATGAGTCCAACAAACCCAACACCGACATAAGCTTAGACCCAAAAACTTACAAAAACAGATTTAACATTCCCCACACAAGCACAAATAGATCACTAATCAGTAGACCATTTAATTGCGAACTATGTTCCAAAGTTTTTAAAACCGTGTCGCACCTCAATGTGCATAAGAAATCACATTCGACAGAAAAAACGTACTCTTGTGACCTTTGCGGTAAAAAGATGCGATACCAAGGTAATCTTCGTGTACACATGCGAACAGTACATAAGAGTTTAACCACCGAAGACCTTGAGAACTCAGCTCAACGTATCGAGCACACTGAATCACAGAGTATACTGAACTCGATGTCCGATGAGTGCAAAGCGATAACAGAGATGTTTCTGGTCGACAAATGTAAAGTCTTTAAATGCACAGTCTGCGCTAAGATTTCTTATTTTAAAGCCACGCATGTGGCTCACTGTAGGATTCACTTAAATGAAAAGCCGTTCGGTTGTCAGGTTTGTGAAAAGTCTTTTCGTCAACTCAACACTCTTAAGGAGCACGAGGTGATACATTCTGGCGAAAGACCATACAAGTGCAACATGTGTAGCAGCAGTTTTCTGCAAAGTGCAGCTTTGAGGAAACACCAGTTCTGGCACACTGGAAAAAGGCCATTCGAATGTAGTATATGTGGAACGACTTTTAGAAACCGCGAAAGCTTGAGAGTGCATGGGCGCATTCACACTGGCGAGACACCGTATTCTTGTGATATTTGTAATCAGAAATACCGTGAAAAACGTCAGCTAGAAAGGCACAAGGAAATATCACATCACATTCGAAGGAATAGGCGGGGAAAACAGATCTTTCAAAAACCTGTCTACTACCATTGCACATGGAAACACTGCACGCAGAAATTCGTGCTGCGTCTGAGTTTAGTCACTCACATGCAGCGGCATCTGAATCCGGGGCGTGATGATGTGCTCAAATGTGGAGATTGCCATAAGGAATTTCTTAAACCAATATACATGTGGCAGCATCAAAAAACCTATAAGGGCACATGTGTTAGCCATTTGTAAATGAAGGGACATTTAAGAGAAGCAGTGGGTCTTGCACGACATCGACGTGTTCATCTTAGCCTTACACGTTTCGCTGGATGCAAAGGCGGAAACATCCAGTGGAGCAAATTGAAATAGTTCCTGTCTATGAGAAATGTCGAAGATAAAGTGCAACTGAAGGAAGAAGACGATACACAGAGTCCATTGCTTTGAATAGCTTCCAAATGCTGAGTTACTTGGAAATCATATATTTTGTTATCACGATAATGTTTATATTGAACTTAGGTGCAATAAAATTAAGGCTGTATTTTAATTGTGGGTGTTCTATGCTTATTTAAATTAAGTTAACAAAGTGATCCTAGTAACCACTTATCTTATTGGGCCTTAAAATTGGTAACAAACAGTGACAAGCTGCGCGAAAAGTAAAGAATCCTCAGACAGCTTGTAAAGAGTTATGGACAACTTAGTACAAACGCTATAGAAGGTACCTGGGATAAAAAAAAAACAACTCCTAAGCATAGGAGAGGAACTCATGCAAAACGTACTCCTCACTGTCAGATCATAGGCGAAGGAAACGGTTTGAATGTAAAGAGAAATAATGAGGAGAAGATGCACACGTGCAACTCCGTGCAATGTTCAATTTTAACGCATTATTCTTGACCGGGAATTGATCTTATGTAAGACCTGGACAAATTATGAATCAATTGTACATTAACTCCACGCGACATAAAACTGTTTCATGGTGCACAAGCATCGACACCAATCGCAACCATCAAAGTGATACACTGCACTTAAAAGCAACAAGAACCAGCAGCCTTTACTGCCACTGGGCCATAGCACTTGATCACTTTGATGATAGAATTAGAACAAGGCTTGGAATATCCTTAACACAACAAAAACAAGCCCATACATCGAGATCTCCCGACATTTGTAACCATTCATGACTATGTTTCAGGCAGATGTTTTGCTTGCTTCGGGAAGCACTTACCATACCCTACACTGATAAAATGGAAATAGAAATCTATTGGTAACCTATACAACCATGAAGGCAGTCTTAAACAAGTCGATCCATTAGAACTTCAAGAAGCACAACGGCCAGGTCAACCGTAGGTTAATTAAGTGAATTCTAAGTTTCAATAGAACATCTACTTGGGAACAGACTCGGCTTTATAGAAACGACAATGTTCATCAATGCCGCGACACAAAGTTGTTAGGACATCGCTCTACCAGACATACCGCTCAGAAACTCTCTCTTAAGAAGCTGGCATTAGTAGACGGATCTGAAAAGTGTAGATATTCTGTGTTTGAAGTGTGAATTTTAAATTCAAGAGAAATAGCACATAATTTATAGGTCGGCTCTCTGGGTGCGTGGTTTGGAGAACTAAAAGAAGAAATCTTATTTCTAAACTCATCAGTCAACCTTTCTCTAACAGTTTCCCCTTTATCCTTTCAGAATTCGGAATTGACCAAAAAAAACAAAGAAATTGAATGTGAAACTTGCGGCAAGATATTCGATATTAGATCCAAGTACTGTGAGCACATCAAGGAACACGGAGATAAACGATACCACTGTGTAGTCTGTGATAAATGGTTCAATGTTCGATACCGTTTCGATCAGCATATGAAGAACCATTCCAGTGAAAAGGGTGCTTTTCCCTGTTCGAAATGTAACAAAAGCTATACAATTCAGTGCAACCTGGAGCGTCACATTCGTTCGGTGCACAATGGAGAAAAGCGATTCCAATGCTCCGAGTGCGGAACCAGTTTTGGAAGAGCAGATATTTTAAAGATGCACATGGCTAAGCACTCCAACGAAAGAAACGTTGAGTGCGAAATCTGCCAAAAGAAGTGAGTAGAGTAGAGTGGCGGTGTAAAGTAATTCCTATTTATTTTTTTTTTTTTTAGATTTAAGACCTCTCAGCACCTGCATTATCACAAAAGAAGTCATTTGAAAAAGTCAGAGCGACCGAAAAAGCCTGTGCGGTTAAGACCAAAACAAAAGCTTAAAACCCAAGTTTACATGTGCGATTATTGCGACAAGGTCTCTCATCATAGAACGACACATTTGAATCACCTGAGAACGCATACCGGCGAGAAGCCGTTTAAATGCGACATATGCGACAAGGCCTTCCGGACGACACATGCAAGGAGTAACCACATGCTGTTACACACCGACCAACGTCCACACCAGTGTAAGCTCTGTGGGACGTCCTTCCGGCAGACGGCACATCTGAAGTCGCACATGCTAATTCACACCGGAGTTAAGCGACATGTGTGCGAGTTTTGTCAGAAGGCTTTCACGATGAAAAGTAATTTGATGGTGCATCTGAGAATGCATACCGGGGAGATGCCCTATGGTTGCAATAAGTGTCCGCAGAAATTCTTTCAACTGAGTCAAGTCAAACGACACAAGATGAGTCACATGAGCGAGGATGAACTGCGCAAGGAGACCTGCGACGGGAATGCCAACGAGATGGGAAATGACTTCAGTGATTCACAAATAAGTTTATATATTGATGACATTATTGAAGTTAATCAGGATGGTGGTGATAGCGTTGTTATGTCGGATTGTGTGGTTGAAGAATGTTGAGATGGGGTTCTATCATTAGTGTTTTTTTTTCATTTTAAGAAAATATGAGAGATTATTTTTTTTAAACTAGTTCACTAGTACTAGTTGTGTATTTATTGCAATTCTAATGATTGGGAGCACTAGTAAGGCGACTCACGATTTTCTAAGATCATTTAGGGCAAATGGAGTGGAGTCTGGACGATTTTACTCGCAAGGATGCCATACATTGGTGGCAACTCTTCTCTTATTTAAAACGAAAGTGATACCGAAATTGGAGTATTATCCTAAAGATTTGTAGAAACAAGCAATTAGACGGAGTAGTCAACGATAACATTTAGCCGCCAACATCGAAGGATATCAACCGCCTACAGCAAAATTTATGTTGACTCAGCACAACCGAAGACTTAGAGTTCTTAACCAGAAGATGTACATACATGTAAAAGGTTTCAAACTCTACCAGAGTCGACAGCTTCTGATTTGTTTAGGGGAGTACCGACCTTAACGAAATAGGTGAGCACTCATTTGACTGTATTCTAGGTATTAACTTTACTCTACGTAACAACTTGACCTTAGTGCAGATAATTTCATACATAAGATCAGGGACTGGAAGGTATCTTGTAAGCACTCTTTTTTCGGATCAATAATATATTTAGTTTCCTCTAATTGAGCGTTTTGCCAATCGATCAGTCTTTAGGAATTCTATGAAGACCGATTGTTCCAAGTACAGGGATATTGTGGGAATATCTGGACTTTGTTGAGGCTCTGGGTATCCTCCATTCACGTAGAGGATTTCACTGCTAATGGCGTTGACACAATATCAATCTCCTGCCCAACAATTACGGAGAATCAAGGGCATTCAATGACTTAGAGTTCGTTAAAAATAACTTGTAGCCCGAAACTTAGACACTTTTTTTTGCAAAAGTAAATGATATCTCTGAAGAATCAAGGATCAGAAAGGTGCTTGCGTTCTTTCTTAAGTTCCTGGTCACTTGGTAAAAGGGATGACTTCTGGACTACCTCTAGTATCGTATTTTTTGAGGTGCTAATGGATTTTCATTTTCCGAGTTGCTGCAATGATATGGCGCATCCTACAGAAGTTCATACAGATTTTTAGCCAAGTAGCTAAATCTAGCTTATTACTAAGAACAAACTTTTCAGGGCATGTGCATAGGAGGTGACTGATGGTCTCTTCTTCCTCTTCGTCCCTACAACTTATGCAGAAGTCGTTGTATATAGCCCAGTGGCCGGTTAGGGTGTTGACTATCTTGGAGAGGGTTCCGCTCTTGTGTTTTAGGAGTCCTATGGTCCTGTTTTCTTTTAAGTTTGGCCAGATCAGTCTAGCAGTGTTGCATTGGTCGAGCTGATGCCATCGATGGTTGGCCAGCCTTACCGCGTCGGTGCTGATAAGATACTGAGCACACGACGTTGGCGCCTGATGTCAGTGACATTTATGCTATCTAACTCAGAGGACCCTGACGCATTGGCTTCACAATTTCCCGGTATGTTATGAATGCTGAATACGAGAGATTTGATGGCTGCTTGACTGTTGATGTCAATGTTGATACTGCATTAACCGCCAGCTGCTTGACGAATGGCATTGATTTTGGCTTGAAAAACGCTTCAATAGTGTGGGAGGTTGAAGGAGAGGTGGATGCCTAACTCCTCAGAGAAAACTTCGGAGCCGATTTCGTCCTCAGTTTTAGACCCGTCCGTAAAAATTGACAGCTATTCGTGGTTTATTCGGTTCTGTTGGGTATCGACATTTTGTAGCCCCTCTTGGAATTGTGTGCTGTGGGGAGGTGTTCTGTGCGGACATGTCCGTGGGTTGCTCCTTCCATTGTTTAGAACTTCATAGCGATGTCTATTGGGTGTATGGTTTGGCGCCCGGCAGTATAAGGTTTACATTCGAATTTATACATTTGTTTATATGATCCAGTGATTCCTTGAAGTATACTCCAAAAGTGTACCTGTCCGTTCCATCTCCCCAAAACCACAAATACCTTCCTTCTCCAAGCGTGCGACATAAAAATCGCACCTAAAATACAAGTTTTGGGGATAATTCTTGGAATCGATGGCAGTAATTCATTTTGTTGGTCATAAAAGAATACCCTGAGGCTACGCACATTTTGTTATTTTCATATAAATTGCTACACATAAATCTTGAATTCCCCAGACTGCTTTTATATTACACATCAACTGATTTCGTCCTTCGTTACACTATTTCGAAAAAGTCGTATTCAACAACAGTAGCAATGCGACACGACCGAGGTCAGCATCCGACTATAAATCCCACAACTAGTCACGTAAAATCAGTTGCAGGACACTCAGCAGAAATACAAAGACATCAATTTTTATTTCGTCCTGATAAGGGATGAAATGTTCGTCCGTATGCAAAGCTCAATTCCCAGCCGTGAAATGTTCGATTAAACGTGTTAAATTGCTTGCTTATCTAGAAGTCATGGTTCGTTAAATATAATGAGCGTGTTAACGTGCCCAGCTTAAAGATAAACTCCAAGTAGGTAGTTTCGCTTTGAGGTTTTTCTTTTTCGGCAGACATATTAGGGAAAATTTATTTATGTTTCGTTATGCCAGGCAGTTAGCATTATTATTTATTTTGTTGCCTTATTTTGCAATAAGCTTTGGCTGTAAATGCGTAATGGAAATGGTAATAGAAATTCATTGTTGGGAAGAAATTAGCGCTCATTATGTGACAGACGGAAGGGATAAAGGATTTATTGTGAAGAGTTTTTCGATTGGAACGCCCTGTTTGTTTAAAATACATTGTTTTGCTGATATTTCAGCCATTGAATCATTGAACAAACTAGGATTCAACAACGTTGGAAAAATCAGAATCAGTGGTGAAGCCTGGTTCTAACTTCACGCCTTTGTCATGGTCATGTTACCAACACCCACAGAAATGGACAGATTCATGGCGATGAAGGGTCATTGGTCGGTACTTTTTCAAGGATGCTGGAAACACAGTCAGAATCAATAGGTCTATTCGCGTACTTTCTGCACTAGATTGTGAAATTTCAAGGAGTGAAGGTAAAATTCTGTCAGAAAGAGGTAAAATCACAAAAAAGTAAACGAACGCGAAAGCTACGCCCACTTTTTAAACGTCAAGGTATCGGACCGATTTGACAGCTTTCATAAATCAGTGCAAAGAAATCGTTCGTCGTATCGAATACTAGGTAGGTAGCCACTTCTGAGAACGGACTCCCGTTCTCGAAACATTTCTAGTTTGTTATGTTAGCGAGTACAACATCTGAAATCTGAAATCAATGCCTGGATTATTCTGTGTTAGCAATCGTGTTTCAGTGGTTAGTACGTTGAACGCCAAAGTTTTCTCACGGTTTCACCAATTGGGAGCGTCTGACAAAACAAATAGCCCTTCCGAAACGATATGAAGCAGTATGATAGGATCTTCCATTTTTCAACCAACTTAGAAAAATCATTAGATCGGCAAGAATGACAGCATTCATCGTCTTGAGCTCTACAAGGCTATGGCCGAATTCGGGATCCCGGTAAAGCAGATCCAGCTGTGCCGCGTGACGGTGGAAAACACGTCCACTTTAGGTGATACCTTCATGATTTTTAGGATTCCTCAACTTTTTCAATCAACTTGTTAGACTAAAAGCTTGGAAGTATACCCACAAAAACCGTGTATCACTCCAGTCACTAGGAATAGAAAGGTTAATCTCAAGTCCCTAACTTTAATGGAATATTGCTGAACAGTAGGAAATAGGTAGAGGTTAGAATTTTTCAAACTATCGGTCCCGTTGTGAAACAACACTCCCTAGTTCCAAGCCGAGATCTATGCTATCGAACTGTGTGCTAGATGCTTAAAAAAAAACCACAACGGATCACACAATAACATCCTATCAGACAGCCTGTGTGTGTGTCCTGTCGTACAACTTCAACAAGCAACTCTCATTAGTTTGCGTCCTCGACAACAAGGGCAATGTAATATCTAATTAATTGGCCAGTCGAGCTCCGAATTGATTGGAGATTCTAGAAATTAATAAAGGTAATCTTAGCTGACTTCCCTGTCGGCAATTTCTTTCTCAAATATGAAATCGAAATATTGAGGCGCCTGAAACGTTTGATCATGTCGCTCGTATGTACGAAGTCTTGCTGCTGCTCGTGCACACCGCAAATTTTTTTTAAGAAAATCTCATATATTTGTGGAGTAAGTGCAAACCACACTATTTCAGCGTCTTTCAAGCCGAAATCTATGCCATCCGTCAGCTTACAGCAATATCAGCATCGGATATTGTCATATAAGTACATCAAGCAGCTATCAAATCTCTAGCACCCAGCACTATGAGATCAAAGGCAATGAAAGGCTGCCGCGTATCTCTTAACGAGATACCAGGTCACTGTGATATTTCGGGATATTGCGAAGCTGACGACGCAGTAAGGGTTGCCAACCATCGTTGGCAACAACTTGACTATTGCAACACTGCCAAACTGCTAGGGCCAATCTTAAACGAAAATAGGACTATGGGACTCCTAAAACACACGAAAGAAGCCCTCTCTATGACAGTTAATACTCAAACCGGCCAATGTGCTATAGGAAGGCATGCTTAAAGATTGGGCATCCCCTACAATGACTTTTGCAGAAGCTGTAGGGATGAGGAAGAAAAGGAGACCATCTGCCCTGCACTTGCCAACACCAGAAAGGCCACAGTAGGCAGATACCTTTTCAACGATCTCAATGATCTGAACACCGCCTGTACGGCTAGAATTGGCTCTTTCATAAAAAGGAGCGGATGGTTCCAGGAGTAAGAGGGTGGCCCACCTAACTTACTAAACGGCAGTACAATGGACCTTCTCTGGTCTAAGTGCATCCTTATCGAGGGCCGGTGCAAAGCACCTAGACCCCTGGTCTCCTAAACCATTTTAAATTAAATTTTTGTCTGAAGTTCTCTCCAACTCCTAAGTATTGATAATATTTAGCCTCCACCGACCGTACAATCAGATACATTTGTACGTACTGTACATCCACTGACTTCCAAGGAATTTCAACCATCTCCAGTACGATTTCGAAGGTAATTAAAGTCTCCCATCCTCGCTCCACTGGGGTATTATGGGATTCTTCAGGATTTCAAAGAGAAGCACAAACTACTTTCAAATCCCTCCTCAAACCACTTAATTTAAAACATTACTCCCATTATGGCATTCCATAGCATTGAGCCCGTGGCTTCTACTTTCCTGGTTATCCTTGAACAGGAATAATGAAACCCACTTTGTTTCGTTTATTCAATTTGGTGGTTGTCATTGCGGTAAGCTTCACTGGGGTGGTAATTTTTCCGACTGATGACAGGAGCCGCGAACGGAAATGTCCCCATCAAGTTTAAATGAAGTCGATTACTCTGTCTATGTGTGTTCCATGCGGCATTTGGGAAGATTTAAGGGGACTTAGTGGGATACTGAGGATGATATACTTCGAAAAAAAACAAAATCCCAGCCTCAGTCAGACTACAAAACTTACATAAACCCACCATTAGTTACATTTATGTTGAAAATCCGGTTAAGAGCGAAAGTTAAATGTGACCACATGGAAGCCAAAGAGAATATGAAATACGATGGTACTTCTGGAGGCTGAATCCTTAGGCGCACCACCTAGGTGGGATTCGATTTGCATACACCGTTCATAAATCATACTTCAGTGGCTTTCATGGGAGGATGTGGCGTATCGTTTCTCCTGGCGATGGGTTCAGATGCAAATTGGCAGAGGACAAAGGGTTCCCGGATGGAACTATCTGTGTGAATTCTTCGGTACTTAAAGTGCCGTCGCTATACTGGTGAAATAATCTTGTTAGTGGTAATTGGAGAATTTGTATGACTTTTCGAAGGACGTGATAGTTTTGGCTATGAATTCGTTTCCGGAGCAACACGACGCGACGCCCTGAAGGAAATTGATCCAAATTGTGTATGCGGATGGTGTAGGGATAATTTTTCATTGTACGTGGAGGGGTTCACATGAATCGAGAGTGGGACAGCGCGTGCTGTCTATCGATATAGTGAGTCCTTCATAGACGTTGTATATCTGGTGGTTTTTTTTAGATTAAGTTGAAGGGGAATTTGTATTCTCGCGAATGACGAAAAAAGGGTTTAGACACAGAGACGCGCCATCATCCTTGAAAGAATTAAGTAAAACTCAAACGCCAATGTCAGGAGTCTATCGAAACCGAAAATAATAGAACTCCCAACGTGCGACAAACACCAATAAGTAAAAATCAGAAGATTGCATCGAAAACGTTCTGTAGGGTGACCAGATAGCAATGATACTTTTAAAAGAATTGCCATTATTGGAGTGAACGTTCGACCAAGCAGCGGTTTATGAGATGGCGGACCGTATTTCTTTCGAAATAAGGAAGGAGGCACTGTTACCGGCAATGGTCTCAGGTATAGAGCGATGTTAACCGACTTTCTGTAGCCAGAGCTCAACAGCATCGATATATCCGAGCTGTGGTTCCAACAAGACGGCGCTACGTGGTTTACAAGCGACGCAACACTCGAAGTTGTAAAGGAGAAATTTGGCGACCGGGTCATCTCATCGCGTGCGTTCATCAATTAGCCAACCACTTCAGACGAGTTCGAGTCATCATATAGTGGACTGACTGCTTGAAGGACTGGCCGAGGCGGCCATTTGAATCATTATTCCTCACATAATGGCATGAATGTAGCTTCAAAAGAGAGCCTGAATCATACCTTTGTTGTTTTATTTAAATTGTTTTTCCTATCGTTCTTATCTGGTATTTCAGGTAGGTCCACAGTAGCGAACTTAGTACAGAACCTTGGGGTACGTCACCTACACCGTTGTACTGTCTTGTTCCATCCAATTGTATTCCTCCAATTAGCAACAAACGACATTGAACTACCGCCTTGTATAGCCACAGCTACGAGAGCAACTTCTTTTCTCTTACAACATTGGTCGAGTGTGTAAGAAGTAAGCTAGAACGTACCATCGATGCTTCGCAGTTCTGTGTAAGGAGTTCAAGGTTAGAGCTAGAGGAAAAGTACAAGCCTCGTATACATTTGCTTTTTGAGAATATTTTGAATTCAAAAATCTTTCGAAACCATGTCTGATTAAATAATACATTGCACAATCAGCTATTCGCACTATCGAATATAGAACCACCCACAGCATCTTTAAGTGGAAATTTTCGCGCCAAAAACTAACCAAAACAATACCAACGTGCTTGCGATGTTTATGCGATGTTTCTCCAACCCCTGTCTCGTCGTCTTATCAAAACAAAGACCATCTGAGTTCTGAGTACAACATAGATAGGTCGAGATGTGCTTATGCTTCAAATACGCATGCCCTGGCATCCAAATGTTTACATTTTCCACAGCTGAATTTTCACTTTCCTCGAATTGTTGGTCAGAGTTTTTCTCTCAGTTAACCACGGTACTTCGATGGGTTCAAACGTCCTCACGCAATCCTGTATGTGCTGTAAAAGATTTTGAATTTCGGGCGGACTTCCTTACGCAGCTGAGAACGTGACCATATGTTTCACAGTTTCATTTCTTTTCGTTTTCCCAAATTCTGTGCATTCCCCCCTTTGAAATAATAAAGAGTCGAGATATCGATTTAATTAAAAATAGCTAATTGAATCTGTTAATTTAAAACACAGTGCGGATGTGTGGCCCAACGTGAAGCGGCGAGTGTCCTCCCTCTAGAGAAACTTCCCACCGAAGGGAGCTGTAATGAATGAAAGTCTGTGGCTCAATTACAATGTAAATACAAAAGTTACTTCCTCTTCCGCACTTTGTTTCATTTGAATTTTACTGAATTACCTGGTAATTACTCCGCGCCAGGCCCAAGTCCTGGAGTATCAACAACCTTGTTGAATTAGCAGGAGGTTTTCAGCATAGTCTCCCGGAAAGGACAAATAAAAAGGTGAGTTTTCAGGAAAATCGAGATCGTTCAAGTAGTCGGGTAATTAGCCGATGGGGTTAATTGCCTCGGGGACCCTCAGTCCAGCCAAGAACGGTCAGATGCAATCATTGGTATTTGGGACGAAGGCTTATTTTTAAAGAAAATGAAAAAAAAAAAAAACCAACGTGCGATTTCAGAATCTATTTATAGAGCATCGATGCGTGTCGTCGGTTCTTTGCGCTCGTTCTCACCGTTTGCCATGCGAAAGGGTTCATTCGACGATGGGCCAGATGCCTGAACTCAAGTTCGGGGCATTATGATTTTACGGTATTTTAAATTTTCCATATTTACATGAATAATAAGGTTGAACAAATATTTGAGGGGTAGAACGTTACCAATTACCTGCGATCGATGAGTGTACCTACTTTGAGGAGTGTATGTGTTTGGCAAGGAGACATGAATTGTTCGGTTGAAGATTTGAGAATCGGGGGAGTGTTCAAAGAGTGGTCGTTAAATGAGTATAAATAATAATAAAAGTGCAACTGATTTACTGTCAATTTTAGTAACAATTGTATTCGAGGTAATTTGCGCGCCAATAAACTGATGCTTTTGAAAAATTGTTTTGTTAGACTGCCAAGTGGAATTAATTTTATTGTTCTCTATAAAAGTATTTTAGTGATGAAATGCAATAAAAGTAAACAATTCTCGGCGCGTCTTCGACGTAGATTAGAGAAAACTTTCCGTACACGGATGAAGGAACAAGCACAGGGTGGACAGATGCAATGGTTGTGTCTGGTTATATCATATTTTTTTAGCCACAATATGTCTACCAAGGCCATTAGTTAGACTCGACAACAATATTCTGATTCCATTTTATCGAGTTTATTGACTAATGCGCGTATAAATAGCTGCCTTGCAGACAGGGCCATGAACTTTTGAACCTGTTAAGGGTAGGACCTCACGTGACGACTGTTGGACAAAAATCAATGTTTGGAGCAACAGGGTTGGGTTAAGGTATAATTGCAGCCACTCGTGTTGAGGCAAATATTTTCTAATGACACTTTTACTTTCTTGATTTTCATAAGATCTTAGGAGAGGGTTTTGCTGTTTTTTTTTTTGTAGGTAGTTGGAAGTATTGAAAAGTTCTCTACAAATTAAAGCTGACCCCTGTAAAGACAGATGTGCTATTCAAAACAGTGACGCGATTTAGGTATTGTTTTGTGTCAACGATCTTGGTCGGTTCCTCTTTCAAAATTTCGCATTGAACTGTTAGCGTTTAAAAATCTTGAGATCAGAAAAGGTCTACTGTAGCTTTACGTTGTGTTTACGTTTAAGAAAGTTCGTTCCTAGCCACAGAGCATTTCATTTCTGCTGAGGAGTATGTTTTCTTATGCCAATTGCCGCACCTTAACCAATGTAATGCTGGGCATTCACAGAGAATGATTCGTCATCTTCAGAGCAAAACCTACATTTCGTATCTAACCACAGATTAAGTTAGTTAAGGTGATGCTTCAGCCTGCAGTGAGTTGTGAGGAGGCTCGCCAGCTTCATGATACTATGTTTGTCTAAACTTATTAATCGTTTGGATTGTCTTAACCACGGAACATGTTCCCAGTCGGCCAGGCGCCAATTATTATCAGTGCTCTGGTGGCAGGCCAGGTAATAGAGTTCAGATTCAATGAACACAGATTCTCAGCCAGTCCTAGCCAATTCATCTGAAAATTTGTTGATGACCAGGGACCCACCCGAGTTTCACCTTGTTATGTGGATCATGTGGATGTTAGCGGTATTTAATTGACGACAAGGTTTCCCACAATGTCAACTGGTTTATGCTTGTATTCTTGCTGGAGTTTAATAGCACATCTAGCGAGCGTCTTCCTAATGCAGTTTTGTATAGCTGTAAGCCCAACCACGACTTCCAGGTACGCATGACACCTGAAATACTGAGACAAACAATCTTCGGTTGACCCGTCTTCTTTTCGTAAAATACACTACGTTGGATAACGCTAGAAATGGTTGTCCTGAGTCACTAACAAATAGCGTCAAGTCATCAGCATAACCAATCCCGATGTTGTCTGATCTCTGTAGAAATCCACGTCACTTCATTCTCTGAAATGGTTTGGCTTCAGACGAATCACTTTTGTTCGTCGTGTACAAATAAACTCAGTTTAAACTATCGGTTAGGTTTAAGCCATCACTGAAATACAGCAGAAAGGTTGTTTAAACTTGAGACTGTACAACCCTTGTATATGAATCTCTTTTTTCCCTGTTTCACCACATTTTTCTATTTTTTTTCAAACTTTACCTTAATTTTGGATGACACCAGCAAGAAGCGTCATTTTAAGTTTCCAGCTAGATCAGCGAAAGAGCGACGTTGTGCGTGGTCAGTTTGCTGGGTTCGATCCGAGTCTCAACTTGAGTTTATATTTCTGTAGACCAAGATCCTTATTCGAGCCTAGGTCTTCACATTACTAATCTGTCGGAGACGTTCAATTCGTTCGACTACATTTTATTAAAGCTGTACGAGAAGGCCCTTAAATATAAGCAAAGCCATTCTGATCTATACGACATGCTTCCTGTAGAATTATAAGGATGTCTCATGAACCATTTGAGGTACTTTATGGCCAAGGCTCCAGGAATAATGTAAAAACCGAAATGATCGAGTCTAAGCCCGAATCCAGAAAATATACCTCCCATCGGCGTCATTGTTTGGAGTGGTGCCAATGAATTTTTGCGAAAAAGCCGTGCAAAGCTTGTCTTTCAGTCTTTAATGCGTCTCTAGTAGAAGCTGTAACGAATGATTAGTGCCCGAGGCGACTAAGACCCTGTGTTAAGGTAGGGTATTCAGAATATACTTACCTCTAAATACATTTTACATCTTTTTAGTTTCAATATATAGGGGTGCTTTGCTTTGGATTCTAAGATTGACGCCAGCTTTTGTGGGCCCTTCTTTTTGCACATGCTTCTCGATCATAACTATACTTCGCCGCCAGTTGTTAAGAAAATACCACGTATCTGTTGTAAAAAAGATTCGTGACTGGCTCGGATTCCGGAACTTACTTATAAAATTTCTTTAATTTAAACTTAGATGGCACTATAGTCTGGGCTGAACTCAGACATCAACCAACAAGTCAGTTCTGTCCTAAGCTAAGTTCTTTCTATAGATCTTAGTCAACTTCCAAATGGGAGCAAGTGTTGGTCATCATCTTGGTTGAATGGTCCACTCTGCCTGAGAGTTGGATGTTAGTCTTCGTCGCCGTTATGTAGTCTCTAGCAAAAGTTTTCCATTTGATGTTGGCTATTCGGAGTGTCGCAGAGACATTCTTGCGTGGTGTCTGTCTAATGTTGGCGAAGGAGTAGGACCTTTGCTTAAGTGTCAAAATCCACAACCACCTTTCTCAAAACAATTTGTTATTGACTTGAGATCCGAATATATCGAAGTAGCATAACAAGTTTTGCTGTGGACATCACCGTTGATTCCTTTACAGAACTCCTTTGCTGAGACGGCTTTTATTGCCAATTAGGTCAAAAAATACCTGTGTCAGATTCATCATACGTTCTTCGTTAGCTCTAGAGGTGGTTTGCTTAGTTTTATCTGCAAAGTTAAACAAAAAGTTTTCCAAATGGCAGTCAGAAATGTAGTTTGTGTCAAGGACATAAGCTTCTTTAGTGGAAGTCAAACTACGGAAACATTGCTAGATCCAGCTCGATACAGAAAAGATTTTCCATTGCAGTCTAACCTAATCCTACCCATTTGCTTATTATCCATAAATTATGTAAGGAAAGTACTTAATCAAGATCCTATTATGGTTCTCATTCCTCCATTCTTCTGAGACTCTCTGTACTTCCTGAAAATTTCAAAACTTAACCAAATAGCAAATTAACCACTTTTCCCGATGGATAACCTCCAAATGTATCAAATTACACTTCGATTCCCTACCAATGGGATATGTATCAATGTCGCTCCAAAGCTTAATCATCCAAATCCTTTTAGGTTACTTCTGTACAATAAATCATGTGCAAACTGCGTAACCATGTCCTTGTCTACAAAAGACCGTGAAGCAATTTTATCCGTTCTTACCATAGAGTTAATTACACAGCAGCGAACCCCAAGGCAGTGAATTTTAATTAATGGACAACGCGATGGTTACGTGAAAGAAACAAATTCTTTAAAACCTTACACAAAGGGAGAAATCTTATTTCCATTCTGATGAAATTCAAGGATGAAAGGCCTAAGTGACGGGTATTTTCATTCGAACCCACACGAATGTTATGACGGATTGTGTTTCATTGCCTTCAGGTATTGCTTTACATTTTATGAAAATGTTCACTGCACAGCAAGGTATGGTTATTTTTTACTGAAGAATTACTGATTCATTGAAATGTCCCCTTTCTATGTTGCATCCACCAAATGTTGACTCTAAGATGAAGATGTTCCACCAAATGTTTAACTAAAGTTTGTCACAATTTACACAAGATTCAGTCTACAAACGCCACTAGTCTGACATTTCGGTTCGAATTTCGAAGACCCAGCTCGTTTCGAAACCAATTCGAGAAACAACCAATGAAGCTCTCATTGACATTTCCTGTGTTAAAGCCTTAGGGGTCGACGGATAATCATTTATGGATGCTTTTTCTTAAACTAAAATTGATTGATTCATAAAAATTCGAGAGATTTAAAAGTATCTGGGTTTAGAATTTACGTATTTTGCATTTCCATTAAATTATGTTAAACAATATTTCTTTGTCAGTCAATGGAATCCACAAAGCGAAGGAAATTTACAGTACAGAAATCAATCAATCATCTGGACAGATTTATTGAAAGATTTTTGGAAGCAAACACATCATTGAAATGCTTGAGTTGAATTCGGTACATCGAAGATACATAGCATGTATGTATCTGCTAAATATATTTTTAAAGAGGATAGAAAGTTGAGAAACAATGAATGCAGACTACTTGTTTAACAATTAAATCTAATTTAGGATTTATTTCGCGCACATCGGACTGAATACAATATTCATGTTGTTCGAATTAAAATATAAATTTTACACGAAAATATGTACATGAATACGTAATTCCGGAGAGGATGATATGCAAATGATTGGATCACATTTATTATTATATGTACATATGTAGGTATGTGTCTAAATAAAGTTTTAATTTCCGATTGAAAGTATAATGAGTATAATGTCAGTTTTAATTTTTAATTAAGGAGAACCGAGAGTCGGCAAAGAGGTGTCTGGTAATTAGGACTACATAGTGTAGGACATGGATACTAGTAAAATTAAATGAAGTTTATTGCTCAGATCTGTAAATGTACGAACAATAAGTCACACTGAATACATTAGCGGACGGCAAGGGCAGCGGCCATTACTGTCAATTGAGCAATGTGACAGAATTTGGCGGGTATTACGTATGCTCTTCAAATTAGTTACAAATAAGCAAAAGTGGTGGATCGTTTGATTCAATTTGCAAGTATGATACAGACGCATTAATACTAACATTACATGTGGAACGCGATAATGCATAACTGGTTGACAAGTGCTGAAATTGTTCCACCTACTGTTTGCCATTTTAATGACTACGGTATTTGGTTGGAACTATACTGGTTTCAGAGGTGATGATGGCTCCCCCTATTATCAGGGAGGTTAAGCTTTGCAATTGTTTTGATTATCCGTGTAATATGGTAACGATTTCGCTGAGAGATTCGCGGCATTGCTTCACCAACTTGGATCGAATTATTGGTGATGACGTGATAGTACTTGGTCAAGTAGTGTGATCCGTGTCCGTGTAAACTGTCAACGCTATTGAGATATTTATTTCAACAACTGCTCATGAATCACTTTTCGCCGTATTATTGTTCAGTACGTCGACGGTCTTGTCGATTGACAGCATTCAAGTATTGTTCGTCACGTGGGGGTGGCATTCTACATTTCCGATGGATCTATAACGACACGAGAAAATAGAAAATCTATTTTTATTAAGATCGTCGTAAGGTAAACTAAAATTATCCTTCATTTTGAGGTTAAAAAAATATCGTAGTTAAATCTCTCTGTCTGCGTTGTCCCTTTGGGTTTGATTTGAAGACTCTACGGCCTGGAGCATTGGTGTCCATTCGCTTTACATGTCTTAACCACTAATGCGCAATTTTTTGATTAGATCGTTGGCGCTGTACGGCTCGTATCGTTCGTTCGTCATTGAATCCTCTCCTTCCAATTCCGTCAACACAAGCTTGATCCAAAATTTTACGAATGATCTTTCTCTCGAAGCAGCCGAGGATATCTTCATCTTAGAGTCCTTCAGCGCCATAAAGCAGGACTGGGATGGTGACGGTCTTATACAGAATCTCCTTATATGTTTGAGATGAGGCTCTACTACTCAATTGGCTTCTTAGGCCGAAGAAACAGCGATTGGCCAGAGTTATTCTTCGTTTTATTTCTGCTGCAATGACATTGTCAGATTTGACAGCAGTGTCAAGGTAGACAATGTCTCGAATTGTAAAGTTCTGTTCAATTCGCCAATGTTGTGTGTCCCTTTTTATTGACACCATATACTAGGTTTTGCTCTCATTTATCACTAAACCCATTTTTGCAGCTTCTGTTTTAATATGTAGGACTAGCGAACGCACAGTGACATCACGCTGTGTTGTGCCAATAATCATCGGCATACGCTTGTAGTTGGACAGACAATTGAAAGATTGTGGTTTCTGTGTTGATTTGTGAATTTCCCACAATCCTTTCAAGTATGATATTGAAAAAATCGAATGATAGTGCGTCTCGCTGTCTAAGTCCTTTTTTAACATCAAAGGTGTCGGTGAGTTACCGACCTTGATTGAGCGGTAAGCGTTCCCCACCATCATTCTGCATTGGCGAACGAGTTTGGCAGGGATGCCAAAGTTAGACGTGGATCTGTATGGCTCAAGGTCTGTAAAAAGACAATTATCAAGTTCAATAAAGTTGTCAAGCTAAAGAAGTATTCTGCGGAATGTCTGACCATAAAAAACATAACCATAAGTTCACATGTCAATCAACTACGCACGTGAGGCATTACACGTGAGTGGATTTGTGGAGTGTCTACTCTTCTTACAATTAAATATTTAAGTGTTCGAAACATGAAAGTAAATTACAGACCACTAAGAAACAATCGAACTAGCACGATAATTTGAACTAATAGCGCCCCACGGAACGTTCGAAATTGCACTTTAACCTTCAGACTTGTTAAAATTGTTATTCAATCAATAAATCGAACATTTATGGATATCGCGGTACAACCACGGCATTTATTAGTTTACCTTTGGCTAATTGACAAAACCCATTACTCATGCTATAATGAATCAAATTAATCCTACAAATTCCAGACTCATCGAGCCGGTTTACATACACAATGGTCCTCGAATCATTAACGTACACAATGCACCTTAATTACAAAATAAAATGTATCGCATTTTGCATATTGGACGACGGATGCGTGCGTGACCACCCGCTATCTCGGTTATAGGTCAGTTTACGTGTGCACAGGAGGGGGTATCGCGGCGCACATGGTTTAAATCATCTTTTTGCGTTCGGAAATAGGTTCTCTGCATACGTAGTGTGTTGACTTTTCTTCGCTGCTGAGCGTTCTAGATACAATGCGCGTGCTATGGTAGCGAAATACATATTCATCGGACGTTGTTTGAATGCAAAAAAATTCCCTGACAGAGGGAGAAAATATGCATCTTTCCTATAAAAGAAAAAGGATTGAGGTGGCGGGACAAAAAATTACAGTAAACGCTTGATATAGGGAACTTACACGAATCATTGTAAAGAGTCTGACAATATTGTCAGGACTACAAATGAAAAATAAGTCCCAAATGTCTGACAATTGTGTGATCTACCAATTTTTGTCTGACAATGTTGTAAGAAACGCCAACCAGTGTGCCAGTAGTGTGAACACTCTTGTTGTTCAGATCATTGTCAGACGTTTATGACATTTGCAGACTAATGACATCTGACGATTAATGTTTTAAATGCGTGACATGTACTCCTATTTTAAAAAAGATTTTTGTAACTTAAAAAAGTTCGTCAGCTAAACTCACTACAGCTCATCTCAGCAGAATTGTAGAGCTGACAGATCAGACGATCCACCATCCAGACCATATGTAACTTCATTTTCGTTTTCTACATTTTCGAATTGATGTCAACAAGTATTGCCTTTCTTGTAACCTTTCGTAACCGAAACAGCGGGCCCAACTGGCACACACGGTTGACGGACTGAATTTCCTGGACTTTTTTTGACGTTTGGAAATGTCAATGGCTATCACCTGACAAGAGGGGAAAACAACGGAAAACTGGGAAATTCCCGAGGTAAACAATAGAAATACGTCAGTTGCTATTAACAAAAGCATTTCGTGTTCAAACCAACCACTAAAACGCCAAAAAGGTGTTCCAATAGAACTAATAATTTGAGCACGCTGATGTCAAATGAATCCAGTCCGTCAATACCGTGTGAACAGGGTCTTAAGTTCACTGCAACAAAACTTTTTTGTTGACTCTTTAGAGGTTAACTACAGAATAGCGCGTCTTCAGTTAATGGTTAAACTTTCCTACACTAATGCTCACTGTTTCGAGCCTTCACTGTATTTTTTCTTCATTTAGTTTGCACGATATACAAGTGCTGGACATCGCCAATCGCTGTTTGTTTTAAATTCAATGGAAATTAATACGAGTCTAGATGGTTAATTGTTCGATAAATCATTGTTTACATTCTGAAGCTTATTACACCAGCGAGGAGGAGGAGAAGAGAATTCTAAATAAACATACTTACCTATGTTGCCAGTCGAAGAGGTAAATGAAAATAGAAACTCATAAAATAGACTTCTGATTGTTTCGGTTTTGTTTTCGACTTGGATAAGGGTATGGTTTTACTACAGGTTTCTCGAAATATGCCAATCCTTTCATCCGGTATCTCTCAACTCTCAGGGGTGGTGCATGAAAAATGAATGACGACTCGGAAGGTGTATTCTTCCCAAACTACTATGACGTCTTATGGTTGACATTTATACCTTCGATTTCAAGGGAGCTATGCGATAGTCACATGTTTTTTAAGGTCACAGGGGAACGTAGGTAGGAAGCAGTGATGGAGTTAACTCTCCAGTCAGCAATGAGTGGAGATACCTAATTCGAAGAAAGAGAGACAAATAAATTTGTGGCTATCATTGCTATGCGGGATTGTACCTGGGTGATGTATCGACTTTCAGACTTGCAATTTCCTGTTTTTAGACTTTCAATGGCGCGCCGCACGAATGAATGCAAGGCTATCACGACTAATTTATCTTTGAGAGACGCATGTTGGGACCCAGATATCATAGTTAATTGGTGCAGCTGGGTCTCAGTCAGTCTGTCCAGTGCTTTCGGTAGAAACCAAGATATACTGACGATTTTAACCTCACTCCACTGTTTGAGGAAACCCTACGTCAACAAATGAGATCAGAAAATCAGAACTGAAGCAGAAGTGTTTTCAGTTTGAGGTACACTAGCCAGGGAGTTACAAGGGCGGAGATAAATTAACTCCTTACAGGAGGTGCTGATGATTTTAATCAACGAGCATCCATTGGAACATTCCCCAACGATCTCTAGAATGTTCGAAATTGTTTAAATTGTTTACTTTTTGGTCGCATACAGTCGGAGGCAAAATGTTTTATCAAATTTTAATTGACACTTCTGTTGACGTTTCAAGTGCACTCATACTTTTGACGCAGTCACATAAAACCTTGTTTTGTTTAATTGAAAGTTGGACTCAAAATGAAACGTCATTCCACTGCAGCTGCAAGCCCTTGACGTTCGTTCGGAGGACCCTCGAACCAATAACTTTTATAAAAACATTTAGTATGTCACCGACCAGAATTTCTCTCCAACATTGGAATAAATTAAGTTCTAGTTCAAATGCAAATTGAGATTGTCCGTTCTAAAAAAATTGCCAGCATTTCATAAAACTTTTGAAAGCCATATGATACCATTCCCGTGAGACATGAGGATGCTTTTCAAATCCCATTTCAGAACAAATAAAATGTGAGACTCTCCGAACTCTTTTTTACCATAAAATTAACAAAAACAGCATCATTTCATTTTGCAACCGGCGATGCTCACTTGGGGTCAATGTCAATTACAGCCGCAGAGGCTTCTTCTCCATTTGGCATTTCAAGCAGTCGTGTCGCTCAGTAATTCTTGGAATGTGTTCTAACGTCCTCCCTCGACATTACCCTTTGAGGATGCGGCGCCATATCATGGAGTCCCTAAGCTGTACAACATAACTGTAAAGCATTTAAAATGAATTAAACGTCATGGACATAGCAACAACTGTAGGCATGTGCGGGGCTCCCCCTTCGAATAATATAATCATAAGGACGAGCAACTGGCGAAGTGGCACCCAGACGTAATGAGAATGACTGTTTCTGTCATCCAATGCTCAAGGATAGTCGATAAGGGAGTAGGTAGGTGGACAGAAATAACAGTTCTATGACAAACAACAAATGAACAACAGATAAAGTTTTTTTTCTCTTCTGCTCCGTGCTCGCGACAGTTCTGGAGAATGTCATGTCCTGAGTCAATCCTGTGGAAAATATTACTTTTTTTTTTGGTTATTTCATATTCTACTGTTGTGTGCGCACACAGGAGACAAACGTGTGGAAGATCCGGTATTGATTTTTTTTGTCAAGAGTACTTCAGCCAGTTATTATGCCTCGTGAGTTATTGAAAATGAGTAAGATGCTCAGACGTCGATTATGATGTTACGTTTCGATGCTCACGTTATATGTAGCTTCATGTAGGGCGGCGTGTAAAGGTGTGTTCGTGTCCCCGTGGTGGCATATGTAAGGAATTGCACACAGGACTGTGGTTGACAGAGCATTATATCGCCTTCTTCGGGGTTTAATGGCATTTTCGAGTGAAATTGACTACAAATAACGGTTATGACGGTTTCACATTTCTAATTTACATATCCTTGCGCGAAGGCGGTCATATTTTAAGAAGAATGAACTCATAAACTGGTCGCCTCGCTTAGAAACAAAGAAATTGAGGTACAATTGACGGTATTGTAGCCACGTGTAGCGGATCCGTTTGATTTGAAATTTTAGAAAAATCAAAGAAAAACATTCACACTCTTTGACCCTGGGGATAATATCTGGCGGATTGCATGATCCCTTTGGTACGTGCTTTTCTCAGCAGAGGGTAAAATAACGACTCTAGGAGTTGAGGGAAAGTCCCACCACAAGAAAAAGCAATTCGTGCAAATAAACGAAAAGCCTCGGGTTACACTCACTTCGCTAAACGTGTTCTATTTTGGACTGACGGTTGACTCTGACGCGTATTACCTTCAGGTTGAATGGATACACCAAATTAAAGGTATGTACCTAAATGGCATTCATATCAATATTACATCGGGAAGCGGATAATTAGAGGACATGTTTGGCTGGAGGGCGTTACGTGAGTTGTATGAGAATGATAGCTGAAAGTTTTTCTTGAAATTTATATGCGCTGGCAATTAATCGGAAGAGTAAAGTTGCCTCACTGATGATTCTTAACAAAAAACCCTATCAACATGCTGGCAGCTGCGTTGACAGCCCCATTGATGCATTGATTTCATGTCAACACGTTGACAGGTTTTTCCGAACGTAGCCACGGTTGACCACCTTAGCCATGGTATTGTTATTGTTCACCGAGTTGAAACTTTTGTCGATTGACAGCACAGCCATTTAGGTGACATATTTGGTATACTACCCTTCATTTGAAGGTTGAAATAAAAACCTCGAATTGTACCATAAACACTCGAGAGTATAGACTCCAATCCAGCGTACAGACAGACGGACAAAATTAACGAACCCAGTTCTTGGACTTTTCTTTCATTGTAATGATAAGTTTGATTAAAGTTTCGAGTTCAAAATTTTCAGAAAACCCTACCTACAATACAGAATCTGTCAACGCCATATGAGTGTCCACTCGAAAAATTGTTTATTCTTCTTGTTGTCTACGTGGTTCCCGCGCATTGTCAACGTTCAACTTGTGTGTATTTGTCTACGTTTTGCGCTTCACTGTTTGACAACGATGCGGAAAAATCATGATGACACAGGCTATGAGACGTCATTGGTCGTCTCGTGTCATTTGGGTGATAGCCAACGTTTCATGCGTTGACACGTTGACCATTGACGCATTTTCTCTTGACGTCAGAAAGCCAACGCGTTGACTTTTGACAGGGTCACCCACTACGATATAGCTAGTTTTCAATTAGACAGCCAATTAATTAGGTCGTTGCAGACCTTTCCCACTTGAGGGACATAGTTTGGCCTCCATAATGTCTCCCTTACAGTGAAGATTTGAAGAGCTGTGCAAGCCTCAACAATATACTCTTTTGACTAGGTGGACGTCGCTTATATATACAAATGTAGATCACTTGTTCAGCTCGTGGTTCTCTTTCTCTTCTCCTATATGGCTAAGGATTGGTCTTGAGTTGATATTTTTAAGTTGATTATGATCAGAGGATACATAAACTAGGTTTGAGTCACTGATGGCATATACAATTTATTTTTGATGATTTTACTCATCTCGTTATCTTGTACATTGTAACTGGTGCTCTACACCTTGGCCTAGTAAGAGTTGGACGGGCTTAGGTGTTAAAGCTTTTAAAAATAAAGGTTTCTATGGGAGATACCTGGGGTTCCGAGATATGTTTCTTGAAGTATAAGTAAGAGGATGATGCAACGCGTCCTTCCACTGCAAAAGGAAAGTGAGAAGCCGTACACCCCCGTGCGTAGATCTAAATTGAGCTAGGTATGTATTTAGGTGTCCTGCGACGCTGGTAATGGTTATCTTGGACCATCTCCTAAGTCTATATGAATTACCCTGGAAACTGTTGTATAAGAATCTCATAGATAAAGTGTGCATTACAGGAAGTCTTTCCCAGGTCCTCCGACATCCCGAAGGGATAAAGACAAGTATCACCAATTGAGAACCAGACAGCTAGGAACATTAATTTTAAAAGGGTGTCCAACTCCATGTTCAACTTATGCCCAAATGTCCTCTAGCTCTGTGTAGAGGAATTGAGTTCTATATCAGGCATTCTGTTGTACAGATCACCAATTCTTTCCTCTGAAGTTGACCTGCGTTTCACTACCGGAAATATCTATATTTTTCGGTATTCACCATAAGCTTGCAGATTCTCACTAGCCCTGATATAATCACTGCAAGGATATTGCAATCGTTATTCATCCTTAAATTTTCACAGAATGCCCAAGCTTCAGTACAGATATTAATTTTGTAAAGCTCTAACCTGTTAGTCTGTTAGCAATCTAATGATACCCTCCAGGAAAGGGATCCCGTAGTTAGTTGGTTTGCAGTTTCCCGTCAGTTGATTTTAGCTGACGTACTATTGCAGTAGAGATCAAGCGATTAAGCATGTTTCCATTGGTCCTGGGGCGTTGCTCTCATTAATCCTCGAGTCCCGAAGAACGTCTTACCTTGGATTCTGGGGAGCATTGTAAGCAGATATGTCAGAATATGATAAATAGATGCTTTAAAGAGTTTATTCTAGTCGTTTGAATAGTAATAATGGCTTTAAACACAATTCCAGGCTTACAGCATTAGTTTCGGGCCATGGCCATCTGTACAGCAAACCCTTGTCACTCACAGAGGCTATAGCTGTTCAAACCTTTTGGTATACCCTTAAATAAAAATTACCGCAACTTCATTTGGGTTAAAATAATTAACCAGATGAATTGTGAATGTATGCGATACATACTATAAGTCAACTGAATTTATAAGACCAACGAATGAGGGTCCATACCATTCAGTCAACCATCACATGTAGCTATCATATTTTATGAAAGGCCCCCCCTCCTTTCTCATTCCGTTAATGTATTGTTATTCTACACGGGCTGTGTGTTAATAAGCCATAGATGTTCTAATGCCTTATACTACATCCCATAGAGATATGAAACGATAATTGTGAAAAAGGAAAATTACCTCATGTCATAATATTTGTTATATCCTTACGACCGCAAAGATATAATTAAGTGAGGACAAATAATAATTACGACGAGTATATTCCTGCCACCCTCCGCCCGGCCAGTGCAATTTACCCAAAGCCAACTTTAGTGACCATAATATCCCCAGACACATGTGATACCACGGGATTATACTGCCACAGCATGGAGGATTTATTTATGTATCTGATTGATGGAATAGATAAAAACGTGATTGCGAAAATCCTATTCATAACAAATCGCAACAGTTTCCCCATAGAGTATGCAATACATTTGATTTACTAGAATCAAAAACGGAAACACAAATATTACATTTCATGGCGAATCAATCAATACATTCTCCCGCTTTCGATGATTATCTTGATGATGTGCTCATTTCCGCGGCAAATCTACAACGCGTCGACGGCCTTCACAGCAGCCGAAGTATAAATCAATCCGATGGGGTACAACGTATACGTACAACGGTATAAATAAGAGATGACGGGCCAAACAGCAACGTGATGCCAACTGACAGTTGAGACAGAGGATTAAGTTTCCAAGTTCAGAAGATACAAAGTAATCTTTGAACAAAATTCTCCATTACTGCCGTCAACTATTACCTACATTGGGTATAGGGCGGCGGCGGCGGTTCTATAGTACGAGACGTTTTTATAAATCGAAGTCAGTTTGTGGAACTTTTTGTTTTTTGTGAGAGATTTGAAAGTTTTTGATTTGTTTGTCTTGATAGACGGCTGCAATGCATTCATTTATCTTCTGTCGGGTTACCAGACGAGAATCTATTTATGAGTTCATACTTTATTACTTTTGTAAGACATCTAGCAAAACTTATTTATTGCACTAAAAATTAAAAGAACGGAGCCGTTAAATTGTTACTTTGAACCTTGACGTCTAAAGATATTGAAAAAGATTTAGGTGGGGTGCTAGGTATACGTAGTTCGGAAGTCTATAAAATTTTTTGAAGTTTAGGACTCATGTTCGAACCGTCGATGTAGATTGTTAGATCGTCATCTCTAATCATCTGCTCATCTTGCCATTCTTTTTCCTATTTGCTTCCATCCAGGCAGTCTGCGTAAGGTGCTCTGATCAGTCTCTTGGGATTAGAGTCCTTTTCGTTCCACCACGGGACAAGGGACAAGCCACTTTTAATGCATTGCTGTGTCTATTTTTGCAATTGAGGTTCTGATGTCAGATTAATTTCCGTGGATTTCCTTTTATTGCTCTGCATTTCATTCCCACGGTAAATTTCTAGTAACTTAAACAACAGTGATACTCGTAAATCACACGTGGGTCTATGAAAATTCCACAGACTCTACTGAACATCCGCCGCCCCGTATCGCATTGTTTAAATCAATACTATCTCTGGAAAAAGAGTCGGCAAACATCCTGTCCGGACAGTGCTACGTCGAATGTGTCCGGTAGTTGGTTGATCGGAAATTCATAGAACATAATTCGGTCTGGCATTGAATACGCAATCGGCCCCAAAAAAAAAGGAACGAAAAAGGGCTTACCAATAATTTTCTTTTATTTATTATTCTGATTTTTCGATATGCTCGCCGAGTAAATAACACCCAGAAACTTTCAAAGGAGGAATGCAACCTTTGCTCTCGAAGTTTATTCGTTTTTCTTGATAAACACCAAACGGTGCGCGCTATTTGTCTAACAAATAAACTGGTACACACTTTAGAATTACATTAAAAATGAATTTAAAGTTGGCAGTAAATTAATGATGGAAATTAAACAAAAAAATCTCCACACCCACCCGGTGGGCTGTGTTTACTCAGCAGGAAATAAATTTTCGCAGGGAGAAATAAAAATTGCTCATAACCTAGCAAATGTATGGAAGCTTGGCGAATTAGATTTTCGGAAACATAATAAAATTGATTGTTGTTTGTGAAATTCATTTCAAAATTAAATATACGTGCGGTTATGGGGGCGAGATCAATCTATTTTTATGCCTAACACCGTCGTAAGGAATGACGTTATGGCTGAGGTTAACTACGTGGCGCTTAATAGATGAGGTTGAAGGTATTTTAAATTGTAGACTATTTGTCTTTTTTTTTTATTTCACCATATAATAATATAATACACAGTACATTTTATCTGCGAAGCCTAAAGAGCTTATCTGCAGAAGATCAGTTTTCAAGATACATACGTAAGTAAAAGGTGAGCTTAAGAGCCACAAAAACATAAATTATGTGTTTATTTAACTTAAACTTCATCCTTTACAACTGTGGTCTTCTCGGACACTTACAAACCGTCCAAGAACTTACGGATATCCTTGTTCTTGACAGTTGTCGACTGTTGGATCAAAGCCGCCAACCCAGAAACAGCTTCGATGTCATTGCCTTCGACAATGAGTTCGTCCTTTTGCGCGGTCGCCGGGCCGGGTGCCATCGCAACACGACGAATGTATTTCTCGCCCAAGAAGTTACGGATCTCGATAATTGTATTGTTTTCAGAGGTAACGCAGTTGATGGGGAAATGGGCATATACAGTACGCATCTTGTATTGGAATCCCTTGGTAACACCCTTAATCATGTTCTCAATCTGACTGCAAACAGTACGCACGGCGGCAAGCTCCTTCTTGGCACCAAACCATTTCTCAACCTTTAGTACACGTTTGTTGACCATGTACATGTCGAGGGCCAAGTCCTGGAAGCTGCGCTTCAATGTACTCCGGGGGCCTGTGATGGTGACCACACGCGCCCTAACAGAGGCTTTAATATGTGAAGGGATTTTCACGCATTGATTTGAGTTAATTGTCCTCATTTTGTCAACGCTTCGGACCGACCGGAAAGAGGATTTTAAAAGTAAATTTAAGTTATTTTTAAATTGTTTAGTTTCAATTAGGATATTAAAAAAGCCTATACCATAAAGTACTCTTTAATTTTCTTCTTTCTTGTTTTGTAATTAGAGATAGTTTTGAGAGATTGAGGAAGTTCATTGAGTATTGTTGGAACACTGTCTTTTCGTATGTGTTCGAGAACCTTGGTACTTGAAGCATATATATTATTGACCCCATGCTCGATTACCCTCTTAAAGCGAATGTCATAGTCATGACTCAAGAATTAAAGTCATTTTAAATATTTGCTGAATACCTAGTACTTTGAAACGCCTCTCACTAGGTGTTCGATAACTCGTGTGAATTTTCCTAAGGATGGTATTTTGGAGTCTTACCCCATGCTAGTATACCGTACCTTAGCTTGGATTCAACTAATGCGTAGTATACCTGCTTCTGGACCTGTGCTGTTGAATAGGTTTTTAGATAGACCAATGCAAAAAGCGCCTTCTTTAGATCCGATCGAAGTTTCCTATGTGTTTATCCCATAGGAAATGGCTATCTATGGTAACACCAAGGTATTTGAATGTATGTTTCAAAAATATCTACAAATTGTTGAGAGATTATGATTAGACCATTGTCATGGCACCAATCAACAGCTTTATCAAACTCGACTTGCATAGTACTCGTCGCTGATTCAAGAGATCTATGTCTGACGACTATTACTGTGTCATCTGCGAAAGCAAAAGGGGTGCTGTTTTCAAACACTCGACGTAATTCATTTGTGAAGAGGATGAATAGAATTGGACCAAGTTTAGAGCCTTGTGGTACTCCGTACTTGATTGCTTTGTCTTCACTGCATGTTTCTTTTATTTTAACGCGGAAATACCGATTACTCAGGTAGTCCTTCAGCCAATCCGCTAATCCCCAGTCTTTCTAGTGAAACTAACATTTTCGCATGGTTGAGCGTATCAAATGCCTTACTTAAGTCCATATAAAGTACAAGGACATGATGATTTTGATTTAGACTTTCATTAATGATGTTAGTAAAGTCCCTCAGCAATTTACTTGTACTTTTACTCTTCTGGAACCTATATGTCGGGTATAATGTTGTTTTTATCAATAAAAGCAAGCAATCGTCTCGTCACAACTTTTTCCAAGCACTTGTCAATTACGGACAGAATTGAAATTGGTCTATAATTGCCTATTTCGCCTTTTGATCCTCCTTTGTAAATGGGACGAATTACAGCCGTCTTCAGCATTTGTGGAATCCCGGACTGACTAAAGCTTAATCCTTGCTATTAAAGGTGCCCTCTGTTTTGTACGAATTTAAGTTTAAACGACTTCAACAAGTGATCATGAGACTGCAGACAAGTTGTCGTCTATCAATCACAGCCACAAGCCGAAACCAATTACAGCATTATATTTCGGGCATCGTTGTTATTACGGTCACATACCCCTTCTTACACAGTTGTTAGTGTCTCTGGGGTTTACGACGGTCTCACTTCATCCATTCTTAGTGTTTGCATTGAAAAAGAACCCCATTGAGCCGCCTCGTGCATCAGCGATTTGGGTCAACCATCACATTACAGGAAACTCAAGAAAGCTTCACATATTCTTGACATCAAGGCTGATGGTTTTTTTTGACTAAAGAAGAACAAAAAAAAATCCTCAAACATCCTGTATCCATATTTTTTTAAATTTGCAAATTTCCACACTCCATCAACTGCGGAAGAGTATTCAGGATACTCTTGGAGCACGTTTCCTCTTTTTTGTCCTCGATAGGCAATGTCACAAGTCATTCGGTTAGGGGTGGGTTGTGAAATCGCATATTGCCTTCTTTTATAAGTCGATTTTGGTTCAATGGGTGCTGGAGCTCGTGCCGGGGCGTTAGGAGCGTTAGTGGTTATGGCAACAAAATGTAACACAATAACCTGACCTTAAATAGCGGAAAAATGTTTCAATCGACATTACGCCGAGCATCTAGATTGATTTATAAATCATCTCGAACTCACAACGAATTTGGAATTTGAGATAAAAATGGAAATAAGAAAGGGAGCTGATTGTTTTGGTCGTCCTTTTTCCTTTTATTTATTTTTATTCATTTTGACAGTGACACTGATTTGAATAGAAATCAAATCAATCAAAGAGTCACATGAGTCAGGAGATTTCAACCTTTTTGTGGACCAATTATTACGTGACTTCGGCATAGAAAGGCACGAACCCCTATGTTTTCCAGATTTTATGGGTATTCACGTTCGAAGGACCTTTTTGTGATACTTGAAGGGCACATACCTATGTATATTGATGGAATGTGCTCCGCTAAGACTTCTGGAGTCCGAAATCGATTGATTCTTGAACGAAAGTCTTTATGTTTCTTGAAACCCATAGGTTCTTGAAGCTTTTATTCGTTTTAACAGTGAACAGTAAGCCGAACCCATTAGTCCTCTAATGTAGATGAAAAGGTTGATCTTTTACAAGAAGCAATGAACAAAGCCTTATTTAAAATCTTCCCATTCAGTTGAAAAGAAAACAGGGTTAAACCTCTGTGGTGGAATTATAAAATCAGTAAGATTCAGCATGAAGCCAGGAAGCCTTTTGAATAAAGGAAAACAACTGGATCAACTGGAGCAACTGGGATCTCAACAATTAAAGTTAAATTAGAGATGAGGACATCACAAAGAGCTTCATGTGGTCTTTTGTGTGAGAATATATAGGTAGACAAGTCGGCTGACACGTATAAGAGTCGATAAGTTTTTTCACAATCTAAGACCGATGTAGAATTCTGCACTAGAAGGTACACTGTACTTCTACCAAGACTCTGAAAAACCACGCCAGATGATTGCGAATGTACATGGCAGTCGCAAACCCATCTTCGTGTTCCAAATACGGCACTGGGTCAGAAAAGCAACCTTGCAATATTCGAGGAGACTTAAAAACTATTTAGCGTCAGCATCCCTTAGCTCCAAGAATTACTCCCATAGCTGCACTATGCATAAACTGGGCTCAACCCTTAACCCGGGAAGCTGCTGTCGGCTGAAGAAGCATTATAGCTTAGGGAATCCTCGCAAATGGCTCGTGGTAATATTGGGCATCCAAGTAAACCAATCGATCATACCTAATACTTTTTCTTTTCATACTTCATAATCCTTGCATCTTTGTACTGGATTCCAGGGCACATGGATATTCCGGGCATTCCAAAAGCCAACGTAGACTAGATTAAAAGTGTGTGGTGGAAATATGTCACCATATCCCTGCCGGCGCAGATGGGCCTATTGTGATTTTCTCCAAAATTAGAGCTTTCTCATGATACCCGAGTTTATAGTAGATCTTGAGTGAGCTATTCTTCTGATGACGTGCTTTGATCACACAGTTGCAGTGCCTACAGAATGGTCTTGTCATCATGAAGATCGATGCAGATCCGCTGTGTCCTGGCATCCAAATGAGATCACCTCTGTTTGTGCTGGCTAATGACAAGAGTACCTACTTGAGGGCAGTCTTATACTAGTTTTGTCGTAATTCTGTAGGCCTTAATGGCTAGATGCCAGTTTTGCTATTACAAAGAATATGAATCTTCTTGTTTGTTATAGATCTGCTGTTACTTTCTCTGAGACATAGTTCTAGAGCAACGTTTTCTACTTGAAATACGGAGTAAGTATATATTTCCAAATAGTCAGAATGGTCCGAAATGTGGTGTATTTTCAACGTAGTACTCTAACCAAGAATAAGGTTTTAACCAATTGACTCATTTACCTGTTCGTTATTCATTTCCTTCTCCCACATCCCAACAGAAACAAGGACCATGAAGTGTTTAACAGAGATTTGGAAGTATGTGTAGCGAGCTGTTGAATGAAATTGGGACTTAAAATGTATTTTCATCTGACAGCAATAATCTGGTAGACTTTTCCTTGGAAATAATAATTTAAAAATTGTTCACTTTCTCGCATTCAGATTTGCCAACATCCACAAAACAAAAAACAAACTCTGCCAATAGAGATCCCGAAAAGCCGGCAGCACTTCATATAATTGAAAAAAATGTGAGTATGTGACAAAAGGAAAGCTTTGCGTGTTTTTTTTCCACACGCTCTGAGCATGGGACACATAACCTCTACCCTTTTTAGGAAAATGAAAAAGGTAACGTATGTATGTACGTGTATATGCATAAAATACTGTCGGCTGAAGCTGTCCAGATTTCCAGCATTCGTTCTATAATCGCTGAGGAGGGGTCCAACAACGAGAGATTAAGTAAAAATAATAAAATCAAGTGAAAAACAGAATGCACTCCATTTAATTTGACCTTGCAACATAGCACGCCGCCTCGCGCCGGCTGGTGCAGTAGGGTATCTCCTGAAAATGTATCTAATGGATATGGATTTTAAAATGTATTTAAATATGTATGCGGTACCATGGAAGCCAATCTGAAATTTGATGGTTTTTTATCAAAGTAGGGAGGCATTTAAAATATGTACACCGTAATTGAAGTAATATGTACTTTGTAAGGTCCTAATTTGTTAGCAAAACATAGCAAGGACTTAGGACCATTTAGTCCATTGTGAACATCTTTCAAAATGAGCTTGTAATTGCCACATTGACAGTTTTAAAATACCAGAATGATCCACAAACTGATTGATCTTTATTAGAAGGAGGACTCGCTCTGCCTGAGTGTCACACTCGACAAAAGGATGAAAGTATTAATTAAAAAATGAAAGATTCACGAACTAAACAATAGAAATACGACAGTAAAATACGACCAATTCACTCTGAAAAACAACGATGATATTGACATATACATATCTACATCGACAGCCAAACAGCCATCAAAGCCACCACTTTTATTACAATCAACTCGAAACTGGCAAAACAATGCAAAGAAGAGCTCAAATCCCTAAGCATTATACGATCCCGAGCCAATGAGCTAGCGAGAACTGCCTAAGAATCAAGTGACATCCCGATGAACCACTCTGTCCTACCGCCCATTAGCTAGCCTCCTTTCCTCTAGGATCTCAAGGGACTTCCGTAATATGACCAACGCTAGGTGGAGCGCTTTCTCCTCCTGCCGCGTTTCGAGGTCACTTTGGCCCAAATACAACGAAAAATAGAAGGATATAGAACACAGTTAACCCTTTTCATCGGGTTCCTCACAGGCCAAAATCCAATGGCGAGCAACCGCAGTTGAATGGGGTTCAAAATCTCAGAGCTATGCAGAGGCTGCGGCGACATTGATGAGAAGGAAGACATGACTCATTTTCTCTGCGAATGCCCAAGTCTCAGCAGAATCAGACACCAAACCTTCAGGAAAACATTTTTCGACCGACTCTACGAAATAGCTAACATGCCCCTGAACCGGGTTGGTTATCGTCTTTTTCATGTTTTGTTCTTCCTCATACTCGTACCTGACAGTTCAGTTCTGCTCAAGTTTTGTTGTTCTTTGTGTTCTCTAACTTTACACTCTCACTCTTCAAGAGAATCATCTTGAGAAACAGAGTTTCTACTGCTTCGGTGAATCACATCTGTCAGATGTTTCAGAGACGATAATTTACTTAAGGCCACGACCCATAGAATCCGTCAATTCGTTGCTGCGTCATTTTTAACTGACATAGATATGAAACACACATTCTAATGGAACGTGGCCCATAACCCAAAGATTTTGCTTTCTACTTTTTTCTGTTCGTTGATCCGTTGGCAGTTCATTCACGCATTGAAATCCACACATTTCCGTATTGAAGTTCACTGTGGAAGCATTGAGCGAATGCTGGGAAACTATCATCGCAAAAATAAAATGTCATCGCCAATCAACAGTCAACGACGGATTTTATGGGACTGTTCTCTTTGGGAATAAGTGAACTTCAGCGTCAAAGTTCAACGGAACGATGTCGGCGGATTCTGTGAGTCGGGGCCTTTAAGTTGTTTTAGGTCTGTTGGCATAGCCTCGAAAACAGTGAATTTTTACGAATTGCCTTGGAAGTTCACGAAATTTATGAAGTTTGTTGCAGAAAGTAGACGAACAGGCGAACGAACACTCGGAAAATTAAAAGAAGAGGTATTTGCAAGTAGACAAACATTCGACGATCAAAGCCCAATCTATTTTCCAGCAATAGATACGACTGATTGCAATATTTGGAAGACAAAAGACGTTTCTATTTCATTCTTTATTAAAACACATCTGTGGAACTGCATAATCCCCTCTATTATACTATGTTACCAGATTTTCATGATTGTGGTTCCATCGCACACAGGCTACATGCCCCAGCAGTTCCCTGTCAAAGAGATGGATGGCTCTAAAACTATTCGCTTAGTTTACTCTGGAAACACATTTTTTTTTTTGGGATTTCGCTTTGTATCTGCTTTTTTGTTGAGATTCCCCGTTCGCTTTGTAATTTGATTCACGAAAATTCGAGCAGAATGCTGGATTTTAAGCAGAAAAGTTTTAAAGCTTTTAGCAATAGTTGGCGGTGTGAGGTATTATCCTGAGGGGTATGTGGAACATAAGTGGTTGTCTGCCACAAAGCATCAAATTTGTTCGTTGACTTGTAATAAGCACTCTAATCAACATGAAGAGGATTACGTTCGGAAGCCGACAGAACAAGAAAAGATAATTAGGGCTCATCAAAAAGTTTCATTACCGCAGCAAGTGTAGTTCGTAATTTTAGTGCTCTTTTGTGTCAGAAATTCATTGCTGAAGGGTTGCGCGCATAATGAGGTGAAGAGGTGTTGCTGTAATATTAATTTCACTTTCCACATTTCCTTTTGTTTTATTTAAAGAATTTCCTTTCGGAAACTAAAGGCGACGAGGAAATGCGTGGAGTAATCAATTTCTGTTCCCGAGGTTGATGAAAAGGATACCTTGTTGATACCAGTTTAATTTTTTGTTAAATGGATTGTATTTCTTTCTGGTTTTGTTACTTAATAACGACAAGATAGGATGCGAGCATAAGATTATGTACACATATTTAGGTTTGGTGTACATTTTTTCTGTAAGAAAGTACATGAAACATGAGTCGAAATAGGTTCCTATAGCGTAAATATCTGTCTAATCTGGTCTTTAATTTTTTACTAAATAATTATTCTGCACTACATTCAAATGACTCTACCATCCATTTGTGTCGTCCTTCTGACAACAACATTATTAACAATTATGTGAAATGTCGTGCTTTCCCCGAAACCGTGGGATTTACAGATTCATCTTCAGAATAGTAGTTTATGTCTCTTCTCAGAACTCTCTCAAGTTTTTGACTGATGTAATTCTGGTTCTAAGTATTTAATATCCACAGTATCTGCATTCACTTCCGTCGAAGTCTTTAAACTAAAAAATGGATGAATTTGTTACAATCGCTATGAAAGAGTTTACTTGAAGGATTCTTTGCTGTACTATGGCCAAAGTTTCATTCTACGTCCCATGCTAGCAGTACGTCTCCTTAGCTAGCTCTCAAGCGTTGAAGCCAATGTTGGATTTTATGAATTAGAACTGAGTTTTTGATCCTTGATGGAGTTGTTAGATACTGAAGATACCACATTCTTACATTCATTCAGAGATCTCTTGTGTTATACAGAAAGGGTGTGCCATTTAGCGGTTTCTTTTTAAAGCATAGGTTATTTTGGCACTGACTTCTGTTTCCCGCTCGAAATATTGATAGAAAGTCAGTATCATATCTCCGCCGAACGAAATGAGTTGCTTTATGCTTGAAAAACGTTGGGAAATATTGAAAACCTATTTCCAAAGTGAGTGCTGTGTAGCCCAAACAGTGCGTTATTTGAAAAGAAGTTTTGGTCGAAATGAAGCACCCACCGCGCCTGCTGTACGCAAGTTTGTGAGACTGGTATGCTAGTGGATAACACTCATGGTCCCCGTCGCCGAACGGTGCGCACGGACGAGAATGTGGCTGCTGTAGCCGAGAGTGTGAGACTCAATTCACGAACATCAACCCGCCATAGATCTCAACAGCTCAACATTTCACGCACTAGCCTGAGGAGAATTCTGCATAATGATCTCGGATTATTCGCTTACAAGGTCCAATTGACTCAGCAATTGAAGGCGCACGACCATCCGCTTCGTTATCGCTTCTAAGTTTGCGCCTTAGTGTAGCTTGAATTGGAGGCGCATTTCCACCTGGGCGGGTACGTTACCAAATGAAATTGCCACATCTAGGGCTCGGAAAACCCGGATGTTAAAATCGAAAAGCCCATGCATCCACAGAGAGTGACATTTTGGTACCGATTGTGGTGTCTTGGCATCATTGGACCACTTTTCTTCGAAAATAGGGCGTTACAGAGCCATGTAAACCGACTTTTTTTTTACTAAAATTAAAAACATGAACTTGGACGACCTTTGGCGCCCACAGCGCCATGCCACACAGCCCATGCCATAATCGATCTTTTGTGCACCAAATTCCCAAATCGTGTTATCAGCCGTCTTGGCGATGCCAACTGGCCGCCTCGGAGCTGTGATTTAACTCCTTTGGATTTTTTTTTTTTTGGGAGCCGTGAAGGATCGATGTTATGCCAACAATCCGGAAACAATTCAAGCACTTAAGGCCAATATCATCCAACCAATCTGTGAGCTACAGTCGTCATCAACAAGGTCTTGGAAATTTGGAGTGACAGAATGCGCTACTACGAAACCAGCCGAGGCTAATTAGTCCGCCCCATCAACGGTAGGATTGGAGTGTGACTGATGTGGACTACTATTGGCAGAAATATTTGATACAAATTGCATAATCCACAAGGGCGAAACCATCCTTAAATCTAAGTAGTATCCTGTGAAAAATTAAAGAACACTGTCCTTTTTACATATTTTACATATTTAATAACAAATTCCTCATACTTACATAATGTAAAAGTCTTCCTTCACCGCGTTACACCTCCATTTGTTGACGCATTAGATGTGCCTGTACAGCTCGTGGACTTGTCACCTCCCAAGCCCGTCAATATTTTACGACCATTTTTTCTCTCAAAACTACCGGGAGTACATATTTTATCTGTTTTCGATAGACTGCATGCTTCAGTGGCGTTACTGTGATGATCAAAAGTTTTTACATAGAATCCCTTCAGTTGTTCCGAATAAGACCCCACTTCTTGATTCTCAGCTGAAAGAGAGTGCGATAGACAAGAGTTATTCTTGACTTTTCTTAAAGGACGAACATGAAACTGGTACGGATCTCGCCGTTATAGTACATTTTAATCAAGATTTGGTATCAAAATGTTGATTTAATCTTATTTGCAACATCTTTAGCTACAAGGAGCTCACGGACTGTGGAATTAGACCAAGAACAAGCTATGGAAACCTCGTCACCACAAGTTATACGAGTATATAAAAGTTTTAATCATAATATCTAAACTTTAATTGCTTAGAGACTTTGTCAAATAATGTGATAAGTGGGGAATAATGGGCTTCAAACATTGGACTCAAATATAGGAGTGAATTCCATGAACTCAAATGTATTATTCAGTCTAATCTTCTGTACAGACATCTTTGCAAGTAAAGTCAATAAAATAGAGCATAAAATATAACTTAGCAGACATTGGATACGATTTCATTTCCTAGACGTTTGATGCTACAAAACATCTAATAAGCTTATTGACATGAACGAAATGAACGGAACTGTTGGACAGTAAATATCTTGAATCTTTCTTAAGAACTCCAAAACATTAATGCTTAATGAAGCCCACAAGCAGTACATCTTCTTTGATTGGATAGCACATTGGCGATACATAGTTTGATAAAGCCCTATCCACATGACAAAAGTCTGATTTGACCTAATCTGTAAGCCTTACAATGGAATACGTCTTCCCAATACACTAATCCGTACAAAGGACCAAAGCAATTCAATTCCCACCATGATATGTGTATTAAATCAATGCGACACGTATGTACATTTAGGGACAAAGTGCAGCCTTCAACATAAGAGAAGAAACTAATGCCTTGTCCGAGTAAGTAATTGATTTACTTCCAATTCAATCGAATTTGGAAATGGATCGCCTTCGTCTGACTGTTCATAAATGTGAGCGTTATTTGCTTAATTTAAGCATCACTAGTTCTAATGGGTGTATAGTTCTATGAGTGTTGCATAAATTACTCCACTCATGAGTGGGCGCATGCCTTTTGGCGAATAGTTTGTTGTTCGAACATTTCCATATACGAGTGCTACACATCTCTGAAATGGATGGATGCATCTAAATGCTTTATTTGTGTTTCAATGTCGATGCTGGCAAAACATTTCCTATGAAACTATATAGGCTGCACGGTTGAATAATGTAATTTTTGTGTACTCGTACATGGCAATTTAATTAACAAGAAACACAGCAATCCACTTTCGCAAACTAAATAGAGTCAGTACAAGTATCTGAGTGTTTGCATCTGCAAAATATAAGACATGTACCAAATGAATTGCAAAATAATTAGTAAATCAGTTGATTTAGAATCGGAATCTAACTACTCAAAGATTCTTCGTGTAACTAGAGACTAGAAAAAGTCCAGCACAGAAGAGGTGGAATGTTTGATGACACATGATGCTGGTAGCACACTCGTACAACATCTTAAAATACTATGCCATACTCGGTCACTAAAGTATCTGCTTAGTCCTCGTGATTTCAGCCGTTCACCGTAATCTACTTGCTGTTCAAGGTCAAAGACAAATTTGAAGTAATACCAGATGGCAGTTATTAAAGTCCACCCTGGACTGTAACAACAGCGAAGGTTTACAAACAACACCTATGGTCATGGCTGTCGCTTTTAAGAGAGTTTTGAAGTATCATAGATTAGAGTGTACATCGGGGTATGACGATTTGCGACTCACCATTAAGTTACCATAGGAGGCCTCACCATCGACCTTACCTAGACCTTTTAAGACCTTTTTATCCATTGCGATCACCCTTGTAAACAAATCATATGTAACTTTTAAGGGCATCTGCGAAGTAAACCAAAGGTGTGGTTTTCATGACTGATTCCGGATCCATGCGCATATGCTGTGCGCTGCGTTTATGGCCAATTTCTAAAGAAAAAGGTTTTCAAAAAGTAAATTAAGTCCTTACGATCTTGGACATAGATTTTTCCTCCAATCGGTGGTGCAGCGAGAATCCAAGGTTTGATGGACGGTGATTAGAGACAAACTCTCTTGCGATACTAAACAAGACTCTCCCACTGAGACATCATTATCCTTAAATACATCCGCCTTAGCCGGTATTTCCCTAAATTGCCGGAAGTTGGAACAAATTCCCAGATGCTAAAAATAATTTTCGCCCATTTTCACAGTTTGTGTTCCACATTTTCACACGCAATCCACGAACATGTCTCCCACTCTAACAGTGCGATGCGCCAACGCCCAGAATAATTGCCTTAATCGAAATCCAGGGTCTCAACTACTGCCGTGAAACAGGAAAATATATGTACATATTTTTCGAAACTTACAGTCCATGTGATACTATGCGGAAGCGTTAAACTGCCAATCAAACTTCAAACTGCCAAACGTACAGTTTAATCGCATACATTTGAACCAAATATTAGAGACTACCCAGCTTACATACACATATTCGAATATGCAATAAATCCTAATATTTACGACTATCAACTTCAGTTTTATAGCGTGGCGATGGGACCAAAACCCCCACATAGCCGGCAATTTATGTATCAGCTGGCGTTAAACTTTTCCAGTTGGCCAAAACTTAGGACTATCAAAACCACCAACGATCATAAAACTTATTCCATACTAAGCCCATCGAAATAAACTATCCCACCAAAGGGGATTGTCCTGTCCTTCAACTCCCGCGACACCATGAAAAACCAATTTCAACATCTGTGGCGAAATTTATTTTCTCTTTGACTTGCTGTTCCTCATTTCGAAAAGTCTCTGATCCACACGATGATTTACGCCTTTCATGTCCCGTGTCAATTCCAATAAAGCCTTAACCGACAAAAAAAAAAACAGAACTCATTAGCATACTCACATACGCACATGAGTGTCAGCCTTGTGCCATTAAATACCACGAATCATTGCCAATAAATATAAAAATTTAATTTAAATCGCAAACATACACATTTTCGAATTTTATTTGCTTTTAAATGCATCGCTATCAGTCAACAGCTCAAATTTTCATTCATAAATATTTACGCGATAATATTTTATTTTCGTTGGCCTGTTGGATGGTTTTTGGCCGAAAATACATATCTTTGTCGGTCTTTGGTCGAGATCATGCTGCAGCAGTGCCGACACTGACGCGATAAAGTTCACTTTATGTGCAAATGATTGGGTTTGGTAAAATTTTTAGTAGCTCTTCGAATAATAAATTAATTAATGTGAATATAGGTTTATGTGTACTTTCGATTGTTGATTGCTCGTAAGCTGGGTAAATCTATTTTCAGTTTAACTATACAATGGCTGGCGCAGGCAATCAGTTACAGCTTTGAACTTTATTCATGTCGAAGGACCATTGGTTTTTTTTACTTGCTTTTCTGTTCTTTTTGCATTGAAAGGAGTAATAATAAATTGAAAGGATTCTTGGTTTTATCTATCGTAGGAGAAGATTACAGATACTTTCTGTTTGAAGACAGCTTCCTTTCATAGACAATAACTGGGGAAAAAGGCAGGACTTTGATAAAGTAGGCAGCAGGCGTAACCTCGGAGCAATAAACAAAACATGAAGCCGACAATGTACCATTAGTTTCTTTATGTCCATTCGACCCTTTTGCCTTCCCTAGATGTGTGGAGTCAATAGCACTTAATGTAAATTTCGATCGAGTGCGGAGGAATGGATGAACACATTATTTATGTCGCAATGGGATTATGTAAAGATACGAGAATCTGATTTGGTTTTTTGTCATAACTGCAAGTGACTTGACAGTTGGGGCAAAAATAAGCTTAAGGAGCAGCAGCTTAAGGATGTCTGATGTCTCCATGTATCTTTAAAGTATCGGGGGTCCACGAACCTATTTACTAAGTAGACTATATACTACCAATTTAGGCCCATCAGTGTGACTGAACTGACGCGAAAACTGGTAAATAATGCGTGAACTGATGCGACGACTGATGACCGCTAGCATTTTTCATGTGTTCCTTTGGACAGACGGAGATTGATGCGACAGTGAATTGAGTATCACAGTACAGAAGAACTGAGGGATTTGAAAGGATAGTGTCTAGTCTGGACTGATGCACTGACAGTCTTGGACTGATTGCCCAAAAGTGATGTGTAACTGAGTGTTCTTCTTTAATTCAATTTTAAAATGAGGAGAAACACGTAAAGAGGTTCATTCTTCTTCGTCGTTGGTGTTATGAATACCTTTAGTACTGGAACCCTTTAAATATTGAGGGTCACTTCTAAGGTAAGGGCACAAAATCGAATAGTCTTTGCCTGAGACACTGTGGCAGAGTGTCTTTATTTAAATTATAAAGGATAGCCGATCACGGTGCTGTAAGAGGTAAATGTAAAAGGACAGGAGATATAATTTTGAATTAATAGTAAGCAATAGGATATTTCAAAATTTCTGTTATGAGGCAATGGTCCTTTAATTTAGATATTCAAGCAAATTTCTAAAAGTTTATACAAGTTCTAGACCTAGTTCATTATTAAACACAAAAACATCGTATCGTAAAAGCAAAGAGAGACCAAGGGAAATCGATTGTATGAACTGAATTTATAAGCTCCACAAAGTTTTGAATGAGAATCAGTTCAGAACTGCGCCAAAAAAAGATCAGTATTCTTGGTAAAAGCTAAAAATTCTTTGGAAGTTTTGAAGTCCAACCTTTTTTAGAGACAAATTTGGTCTATTCGCACACACTTTGCATCAAAATTCGTAGATTGTGGGATTTCAAGAAGTGAGGGTAGAATTTTCTTAAAGAGAGAAACGAAACATTTACCCACTTCAATAGGATTTTTTTAAAACTTCGTGAAATTTCATTGTTTTTGGAGATTTATAGTCATTAAAAAGTCTTCATTCCTTTGTGAGGCTTAGAGCTCTGACGACAAAAAGAAACTAGTGTCACACGATTGACACAACACAATGCAAATCGCAACGAACTGTCCAACTTACATAAATGGGATTTGTCTCGATATGTAGTAAATGGCAAACTGAGAACACTTCTTGCACACTTGGTTCTTGTACACCAAATTTTGAAAAGTAAGAAATGTGTTGTGTCAATATCCGTTGTATAGTTCATTTCAAATCACTTGTGAATTGTTCGCTGTTGATCCCTCTTAAATCTGAGCATTTCTCTTAACTAAGATGCACATCCACATGCACTGCCTCTGAGAGTGTAAGCCTCAAACCTTGTTGCCAGATGTGAATACCGAGTGTAAATGGATTCAAAGCGCATGCGTGGTGTTTGTTTATTAATTTTGTTCAGTGAACTGGGTAATGACGTTTTATCTTAATGTTTCCCCAAGAATTGAGAGAAAATCGAATGTTAGTTGGTCCCACTGCGGACCTTAAGAGTTGACAAGTGATTTGAAACGAACTATACTTCAAGTTCGGACTCGATATTGTATTTTCTACCAGCGATCTAGTTCATTTAGGATCCATTAATATAGGATCATTAATTTTCATTCATTCGAAAGTAAAGCTAAATAAAACACACACGCCGATACATTTTAATTAATTATAAAGTTTAAAGCTTTTTTAAGTGTGAAAAATAATATCATTGAAATGGCCGCCTCGGGAAGATTCGCAGCATGCGTAAAAGGTCTTCTGTGTAGCCCCACAGAAAAATCTCTAACGGTATCAAATCACATGATCTTGGTGGCCAATTGACGTCGCCAAAACGGGAAATTACGCGACAAGGAAACTTCTCACGCAATAAAGCCATAATTGGTCGTGTTGTGTGACTTGTTGCCCCGTTTTGTTGGAACCACATATTGTCCAAGTCATGATCTTCAAAATCCGTCCAACTGCTGCGAACGCCGGGAAATCGATAAATTCGGATCATCAGCAGCAATATTTTTGACTGAGCGTGCATTACGATGATGCACAGGTTTACAACATCAGTAACGCTTCCACTCTTTTCAAATTTTTTTACAATTTTACGGATTGCTTGCGTAGTTGGTCGACTATGACGACCATAATCATCGAGTAATGGTTTTGTAGTAAATTTTAATAATTTTAACGCGTTGTTAGGCGATCCATTATCGTAAAGGGCAAACATTCAACTAATAATACGACACTTCAAATGACAGCTAAGTTTGGCAGGTGTCAAATGCCAGCGTTACCAACTTGAAACCATGAAATTAATGACCCTGTATTTTTTAAATGGTTTTTTATTTATAAGTTTTAATAGTTTGCTTGAAATACTCTTCCAAACATCCATCAGTTTTGGTGTTCGATTCGCGCAAATTTTATATTTCCATCTATTTCTGTCAGAAATATTACCAGTATCTTAGAAATTGGTAAAATTTCGAATTGAGAGCAGAAAGGTTTGCCTTTTCTAATCGTTATCACTGAACTGAATGAAAAAATCAGAAAAGTGAAATAACAGGAGAAGTATTCTAAAAATTCTCTAGCAACAGCAGTAGAATCAACAACGTTTAAGAGATTTTCCAGGCACCGACAGCAAAGAACATATTATGCGGTAAAAGCTGAAAAGTAGGAATAAGTTTAGAAAAAAGGCTGTCCTTTGTATGGAGTCGCTGTGTGAGCTTATAAAGAGGAAAATATGTAAAACGTTTTATCTGGATTCGTTTCTTCATAAGAATCCTAGTCAGAATTAAGGGTCTAGAGAAAAAGAGGGTTCAAAGCAGGAAAGCGACCTAAGCGAGAGAGTCTTAAGCGGATTCTACTGTACTAAGAAGGGAGCTACTTGGGATTTCGTAAACTGACTCTTTTAAATCTGGATCTATCGACTAATCAAAAATGTCTGACGACCTAGTATCTAGAATATGGAACGTGACTTTAAATCTTCCCTTCAATAATTGCTTATTTTGTTCGAAAATCCAGAAAAACGATATCGGGGCATTGAGGATATTTAAAAGTCGGGTTTTAAGAAGGATCCTTGATTATCAGAACCATTAATGCAAGCTTTGTGGGAATGGTAAATGGTCTACGACATTTAAGTGGATTTAAATTAGCTATCTTAATCTAAAACAATTAAAATTGCACTCAAATCGAGGAGTACTAAGTTCTACTCGTGCGTTTTCGAATGTATGAGTTTTTTATTATCACTTTTATTACAAATGATTACGGTTGGGCGGTTCCGGTTAATTACACGGCTCTACAAAGTATTTCTCGTAATGTTCATTTTCTGATTACGGGTTTTGGTTCTAAACAAATCTAAGAAATTATCCTGGCAGAAGGCAATTAAAAGTCCTGTGCCGTTATAAAAGATTCCTGAAAGGAGGTAAAAAAAATAAAATTACCCGGTGGCGTGCAGATAAACATCGGATTTATTTCCGCTACCAGTGGTGACTGCGGATTTGCAAGGCAAAAGGAAATGCTTTCAGCCTAAGAAAAGAATAATAATTGGCTGAGATGATGGCGGTTACAATTACAATGGATGAGCTGCAAGGCACATAAAAGGGTTTATCGGGAATAGAATGGCCAAATGCGTGAAGCAAATGCCGGAGTTATAATGCCTTTGACTTTCTTTTTTCTTCCGTCGTCGCAGGCAGTCTCAGAAAAGAAGAGATTAGGATTCATTTTCCGTTTTTGTTATTTTTTCTCCTCTCGTCCTAGTTAATGTTATGAGGATTTTTGTTTGTATTGAATGGCAAAGAAAAAAACACAATATGAACAAAATTCCCAGACTATAAGTGGATAGTGAGAGGCAGGGAGGTTGTATTGCTCGGAGCTTTAATTAAGGACACCCTATTGTGAAACACGCGCTCCAGCAGGACGTCTTAAGTGAAGAGATTTCACCACAGAAAAATATTAAATAATGCTTATTTGTGTTAGCTTCGTCTGAAGGGTTTCCAAGTTTTCCAAGGTTTTTCTCTGGAAGCTCGTTAGGTTTCATGAACGTTTCTGATAATAGTCCAGCCTAAGGCGAAACAAAATTAAATCAATTAAAGGCGACAAGCACTGCTGTTCGTAGTACTAATGTCCAACTTCAAGGATACTTGTACCTCGAAACTCATAGCTGCATTCAACATACTAATGTGTACAACATCTTTAAATTTACCCTTCAGTTCTATTTAATCCAGCTCGGTTCCTGTTGGATTACTCCCTCTATAAACATTCACATCATAATGAAATTATGTTGCCATTCCCTTCACTTTATATGGAAATTCATTGAGATTTATCAGGACATTTGCCACATTCAATAAGTGTATGTTGGTCGGGAATGTTTCAATGATGAACTTTGTATTCCGTTTCACCAGAAGCAGCTGCTTCCAATGTGGAAGTGATTTACATATTTATATTTGTTTTCTCTTGAAGTTTTTTGTCCTCCCATCTTCAGATGGGGAAATGCAAAAATTTGTCAACAAGTTGGTTGACACTTTTATTTTATTTGTGCGGATTATAGGTTATATCACAATGGAATGGACTAACGTTGTCGTATGGCAGAAAAGTTGTAATAAACTGGGGTGTTGGCATGCTGATCGAATACCAATTTCTTGGAATGTTTGGGATCATCGTACGTTTTATGTAATTTACGATGATAAGACACTTTGTCTCAGACAAAGTTGACTTGGGTAATGAGGGATTTGAAGGCTATTTTCAGAGTTTTGCTGTGTAATTCTCTGCATGCTAATGACGGGAAGCAAAAGGTCTTAGCTAGTTACTTAGGCGCAGCCACTTATAACAATCATCTCAACTGGAATTGGGTGCGGTTCTGTCCTTCATGCCATGCAACTTAAGGCGGCCATTAGACGCTAAAACACTTAAAAACCCTCGGACAGTAAGAAGACCAATGTGAATTCACATGAACTCGATTGAACATATCTCTCCATTTGTCAAAATCTGGATATTTAATGTCTGCACCACGATTCCTATGATGTGTTGGTAAATTTTGACAGACCAGTCACCCCGCCAATGTCAGTTTTCCTTCCTTCCTGTTATGCATTCAGATGTCGCTGTATGGCACATATGAAAATAGCTTATCCTTAAACCTCCATCTTCGATAAAGTCTATGCTCTCGCGGTACGGGCGGTATGTGGTTCTTCATAGAGTTTACCTGACAGTTAAAGAAAAATGATTTCATTCTTAGATGTCTGATGAGAGTCAAAGTCCTATACCATGTTAAGATTACAGCATTCCACAGCGCCGTTCTGTTCATTATGTCGAGCTCAAGTGTCACATCTTGTTCAGATCTCATTCGCCCATTTTGACAAACTAAAACTTCGACGATTAATTGCACTGAGTTGTTAATACGTTTTCTGCCTCGGGATCTAGCTAGTTTCAAAGCTCTACTGGAGGTTGTGGACTGGATTTTTTATCCAAAATTCTCATCTGTCAGTTGAAAAAATGTCATATTGGTGCAAGTACTTCGTACATCCGTTGAAAAATAATGGAGATGTAACCCAGAAGGAAGAAAAGATTTGTATATAACAGTAGAAACTTAGACACTTTCTAAACTGTGGATCTAGTCATTTCATTTCATTTCTGATAGACATTTTTCTTCACCAAGTGAATGCCGCTGTACAACTCGTCAAGTTCATCAGAGTCCATCAACCCAAACGGGAGAGAATATATTATGAAAAATAGATATGTTCATCAGCCAACCATGTCACAGATCGCCGGTATACAGATTTTTGAAAGATTGTCTGTCTTTTCTTGTGACATTAGCAAAATTTATATGACATTGCGTTACCTTATCTAAATTTGTTTTTGACATCGAAGGCCTCAGAGAGGTTAATCTTGATGGAGCAGCAAGTGTTCTCGAATGTCATCCAGCCTGTCATCATCTGTCACATTCGGGAGACATGGATAGTTCTTGTAAAAACTCTTTCGAATTGTAGTGATGATTTTCGAGCAAATTTTCTTCACTAAGTCGATGAAACGAACCAACCAACTGCCATTGCAGACCGTCTTGGATAAGCCAAATTTGCGACTACTTCACCGCCCTCTTTAAACGCTTTATACACCCCAAATGCTTTCGCAACCAATTCCGTTCGCAACACAAAACGTCAATCAAACAATACTTGGGGTTCATGGCTGCTGTCACCCAACAAATTGACAGATCGCACTCAAACTCAATGTCAAAATAGATGACAGGTGTACCAACATAGCAACAATTTGTGCAAGCTGTTTGAACGAGTCAGTTCCGCTCATATTTTTAAGTCATCTAGAACACAATGGATCCGTTTCAGATCTGAGTGAGACTGCTCCCTTCATATGAATGGTGTCAACCTACCTCCCAAGTCACCTAAAAAATTATTTCATACAGCAAATGATCATTCCAACTATGATTAGTATGGAGAAGTTATTTCGCCACTTTAATACATTTGCTTGTGAACACACCTGGTAAAAATTTGTAAAGGTTAACCCCGTAAGGTTGTGCAAGCTGCCAACTGTCTCACAACCTTGTTCAACTCAAAAGGGAAAATTAGCAATAAATGGTCATAAAATTTAGTTTCTCTTTCATCATTTTTATTTAATAATATTTTTAAATGGCTTACATATATGTATTAGCTTCACTGTTTACAAACTTATCTTACATACTACGGTGAAAAAATTGAATTACGTCAAAAGAAAAGTATACAATAACATTAAGTTGAATCAGAACACAATTATGATACCATTGCCGCCGGCTCTGACTCTGCTCCGTTTCACTGGTACTGCTCTCGGTCTCCTTGGTCTATTCGCTCTCACTGCACTTCCCCTCTGGAACATTGTGCATTTGTTCAGTTTAAGTGTTACCTTTCGTTTTGGTTTTTTCGGTTCAATAGTATTCCATGGAATTCTCTCACTAAAAGCCGGAAAGAAGTCAGGACTAAACTGGCCAGATACAGCTTCCGACAAACCAATTATACGAATCGGTTTAATCGGTTTCGATGGAAACTCGAACGCCATTTTCCACTGGGCGTATCTTTTAGTATCAGACTTGGAATCACCAGGGTAGCGGCAACACTTCTTCGAATGGCGATGTTGACAGTGGTAGCAATTGACGCAGCGGAACGATGAACATCTTGCCATATTGGTTGGATCAATTTTGATTTGTGATTTCTTCTGAATCAATCTGCGATATGTGCGCTTTATCTTTTTGCGCAGGGCTCGAACGAAGGTTGGGGAAACCGTGCTAATGGAGTTACTTTGTACTGCACCCATGTTAAGATACTCTTCCGAACGATTGTCACAGAAAAACTGAACTAATGTTCGTTTGCCAGACCCTTTATATCAAAGATTTACCTACAGTCGACAGCAGACGCAATAAAAGGGAAATTCATTTTTCCATCTTTGGAGGGGAAGTGTCCAGGTACAAATTTGGGAAAGGTACTCATGTACTAATTGCGATAGAGAAACTCCAGGTAGAGAGTGTGAAAAGGAAGATCTTGTAACTGTATTAGGGGAAATTTTAAAATGCTATAAAAGTTTATTGCGACGGGGAAAATATGATACTTAATGTATTTCAAAAACAGGGTTGGGAACGGGTAGAAATAATTACGTATGATGCGCCTAATCACATGCAATAAAAGCGAAGATTCCTAAAAAACATTAAGGAATCGATAATTGCTTTGTGCGAAAAAAATACGAACATGCTTGAGAAAAACATTCTCGAAAGCTACTTACCAAGAGACCAATAAAATGTGTCCAATTTTATGGTATATTGAGCATCTAATCCAATAAATAGTTCCAGTAAATCAAATGCAGCATAACCTTCAACAGAAGCAATGTGCACACAATCCAATTTTCGAATAACCAGTATCGCAAAGGACGAAACACAGAAACGACACCACAACAATCATGAATGCAAGTGGTGTACTTGGGGCGAAGTCCTTGGCTATAGTAGCCAGCAATCCCCAATCAAACTCCCTTTTCGACATAGCAATGGAAAATTCTTAGAATTAACCGAACAACACAAGTACTCTTGCAATTGAGATGTTTCCCGCAGAATCTTCCTTTTTGTTTTGTTTCGGTTCTGCTGTGAGTAACAATGAAATGAATCCATTTGCGCCCTTGATTTATGTAAATGCAAAACCGTGTTAACCTAAATTGGTTTTTCATTTAATTAAACTTTTAATCGGCTGTTGTTGCAGTAACACTGAAGGAACAAGTTGATGGTGATTCCGTTACGAAAAAACATCCTTTTATGGTAATTATGCGTTGGGGATAATGTTGGCGAATATCTGTGCTAAGGTCGTTGGTTTGCTGCGAAAATAATGTCATCATTGAGTATTACTGGGCAATTAATGGTCCAGACGGTCATTTGAAGAGCTTGAAAAGAGTTTACATGGTAATGACTATGCTGCTGGTGATAATTGAGTCCTTGGAACATTTTACCAGACTGTGCGTTTAAAAATGCATTCATTCCAGGATAGAACTGGGTGATACAGCAGATCTTAGTAGAGGCAATTTAGATGTTAAGGAGGGACACACAAATATCTGTCAATAGCGAGGAACTTTTGAATAGTCTTTGTCAGAGAACAACCAAGAAGTTTTGCGCGAAACCGAAAAGAGATTCTTTGCGGCAGTTTTTGGGTCCTTATTCTTAATCGTTCAGAAGTGAGGGATTAGCCTTGAGCTTTTAATAATGATTTTTTTGGAGCTTCAGACTGTTATAAGAATAGTCGGATCAAACCGCCTACAGCCTTAGGTATACTGATTGTTGCCTTCTGTGCCTGCAAGTCCGAGGTATCGAACGAGGTTAGGTTTTGGTAAGGAATACCTAGCTAAACAAGCTGTTCCAGTTAGTCTAATCCTTAGGTAACTGCCTCCAGTTGGGACTCCAAGTCGATTGAGGTTTCCTTTTATTTGCGCGCCACCAGGAAGGTTTTTCTTTTCTGCGTTGTCCAACGATTCGAATGACTCGAAAAAAGTAAGACTCTACGAGCCGGAGCTCTACATGTCTTACCCCTCTTAAATGAGTGATGGGTAAATTTTTGCAAAATTGGTATCGCTGTACAGCTTATACAGTTCGTGATTGAATTTCCTCTCATAAAACGCATCAACGCAGTTAAATCATACATTTTACGAAGAATTTTTCTCTCAGAACGGCCGAGGATTCATTCGCTTTAGATAGAGTCCAAGCTTCAGCACCATAAAGCAGGTCTTACACAGAACATCTTAGTTGTTCCAGATAGGGCTCTCCAAGTCAACTGTCTTCTCAATCCAAAGAAGCAGCGACTAGTGAGTGTTATTCTTCTTTTAATTTCTACTGAGATGTCATTGTCACAATTGACAGCAGACTCGAGATAGATAAAGTCCCTTACTACCTCGAAGTTATATCTGTCGATTGTGACGTTCTGTCCATTTTGCCAATGTGGTGTGTCCGCTCTGGTGACAACATATACTTGGCTTTGCCCTTGTTCATCACTAAACTAATTGTTGCTGCTTCTCTTTCAATACGAGCGACCAGTGACATTCCGCTGTGTTCTGCTTATACTGTCAATATTGTCGGCAGACTTTTAAGTGAATATGTCTGCTGTGTTGACTTGTGAGTTTGGCACAGTCCTTGCAGGACAGCTCGTCTCTATATCCTATTTTGACATCAAAGGTCTTGGTGAGTTTCTTATCGACCTTGATGGAGCACCGAGTATTTTCCGTCGTCATCCTGCATAGGAGAACGAGTTTGGCAGGTTAGCAGGGATGTCACAGCTAGACATGGGTGTCTGCCATATGCCGTCTTGGAATTGATGAGAAGGCAGATTTGGACTTCTTGGGTTTTTTTTTACAGGATCTGTCGAAGTGTGAAAATTTGATCTATTATTGACTTTCTTGGTTTAGGCTTGTGTGTGATGTTCAAGAGACTAACACCTCTGTATATGGGGCAATTCAGGGGGTCTCCCTTCTTGAGGATCGGGTAAACGATGCTGAAATTCTATTTTTCAGGCATACACTCATCTGACAACATTTTAGAGATGAGATCGTGTATGCTCTATACCAAGTTATCTGCAGATGCATCCTGAATAAAATACATCTTACACGAGATCGAGCTACTTGTTCTCAGGCTTGCCAGTTCGATTCTATTTGACATCGCAGTTTGGTTCAGAATCGCTGACGGGTCAATCCTTTTTATCTGTCATTAGAAAAATTCACCACTCACGTCATTTGCCAATGTTTTTCCTTACGCATATCGCCAGTATTTTTAATTGGATACCTGCTAGTTGGAACAAGTGAGCACAGTGCTGGGCTTGATGTACCTTTATGACAGAGAATTACGTTAAGCGACCTTTAATTGGACTCAAGTTCCTTTTGTCCATAACAAACATTATCATACGAATATCACTTCAATGAATAATGAACTAATTTAATAATAACCCCGTGCCCATGCAAAAGTCCTACCTTAATGTGTAAAGCAACGCTCATCTGTTTCAAAACACCTATTAAAGGGAACAAGTTGTTTACGCCAACCAACCCTCCTGACAGTGGACTCATTTTAAAAACAATCGATACACATAATCGTTATCGATTTCCCTTTGTCTTTAGGCCATTTAATCCGCCGGCTTGATTGCGAATATTATTAACATACATTTCACATACTCGTCCAAAGGAGATCAATACTCAGCTATCCTTGACATTCATTCGCAGCGTATGTGACAAAAACGAATTGATTTGCCTTTTCCTCTCAGCCAACCCAAACAAGTCTAATTAGCTGAACTAGGACACTTAAGGACTCGATTTAATCCTTCTTAACATGAAGTACCTTCGCATGTTGTACGTGTGTGTATGTGATTAATGTGGTGATGGGTATGTCAGTATCCCGACACGAGAACATCAAACGTCTATTTGTGGCGAGAAGGTAAACAAAAACACAAACCCGCATTGGGTTTGCCCAAGGAAACCACATCGTCTTTGGCTTTGACTGCTGCACCCATCCGAGGTGAATACGTGACATTGAGGCGTATCAACTTTAACTATCTGTTCAACTTCAAGCAATTGACATCTTTAAGTTATCCTGCCCAGGGGCGTTTTGCCACTTGAGAGTGCACCTTGCCCGAAGGTGCTATGCAACTTAAGTGCATCCTTCAGAGTGCAACTTTTGCAGTGCATCTCACTTGGGGAGGTTTCCCTACCAGTGGTACTTTGCGAGATCTAATTAGTCCCCTTCAAGCTGGTCTCCATAAAATGTTTGTTTTATGCGTTTTTCTTTCTGTTTCAAGATTTACGTGGGAGGCCTAACGAGTGTGTTGTGCCAACACTGACGCCTTGATAGGCACAAGACTATTAACAAGCGAAAACGTGCTTCCGGTTCCGGCAACTTGATCAGGGTAATCGATTCGTTTTCGTTTTACGCAGATAGAGAGTTCCCCGTCCCTTGGGTGCACTTGAGACCGAATACCCGCCCGCAGTCCAATTAGAAAGGGCCTCGTAATCGCAATTTGCCATCATGCCTCAAAAATGCTGAAATTGTCGTCCTCCTTGTCGTGATGATGTGTTGATATGCAAATGGGAATATGTTCCATAATACCCTGTGTACGAGTATACATTTGGGCTTAATTTTACACACAGGGTTGCCTTCTAACAAGGGTACGATTGCCAACTCGTAAGTGTTATCACCGACATGCCATTTAATTTAATTTAACTTTATTTTTTCGTATCCCCATTAAGTGCAAACGGTTGTATGTTACAAAATTCATTGGATCACGTTAAGTGCGGACGAACTTTAATCAATTTGAGGACACTCGTACATATTTTTACTGGCATTTGGAATATCCTCGTTTTGATGGCTGTTTGTGGTAGATAGGAGTATGTTTGTGCGATTTATTGCAGTGAATTATTCTTTATGGGGCGTAATTATCTGACGAAGAGTATTAGAGTTAATTTTATTGGGATTGATCAAATTGGGGTCTAATGTGCGAAGGATTAACTGTTCGTCGAATAGAATTAAACGATAATAGCTGCGGGAGGTTGTCCTGTTCTGATTTGGTTATTTATTGTCTGCGGTGGGAAGGACTAAAGGCAAATTGTCACAGTGTTCACAAAAAAAAAGCTTCACGGATTCGTTAGAGACTTGTCTACACCAAACAAACATTGTGAAAACATTCGACAAACATCGTTTAGAATACAATTTTCATTGTTTTCAGAAGATAAACTAATTTTTTTCAAAACTTTTCGATGGATCCAGCCTCTATCAACCTCTGTCGTGGACTAATCCTAAACGAAACCGATGTTTGGTTTTAGTTTTAGGATAACTAAGTGGCCTCCCTGTGGGCGTCGTCGCTTCACTACGGAGGAGGAGGTTCGAGGTTCAAAAAGGCCCCACCCCTCGCGAGCGTCTGACAAACATTCGAGAGTATAACTGGCATGAAAAAGCTTCTAAAAAAAATTGCCCTTCGGATACGGCATTATACAGTTGGGCCCCTTCCACTCGTTTACAGAATACCGCACGAATGGTTGTGAGAAGCTATGCTCTGGGCTCCATAGACCTTTTGCGCCACGAATTCGTATTTTGAAGTGGCCTCGCTGAATCAACACGAAAGTATTGTAAATTTTAGGATGAGTAATGGTTGCTTTCGTAATAGATTGCTCACGTTCCGAAGTGATAGGCCCGTTGTTCCAAATCTGATCAAACTTGAAATTTCGCGAAGAAAGTGGGATGTGGGATGGAAAGGTTCACCTGCGTGTAACTTAATTTTTTTCGGTGGGCTGCCAGAAGATTATGGCCGGTAATCCCTCTGAAGAAAGCTAAATTTTCTTTATTAAGCGGTAGAACGTGCTTGGTGTTCTTTTCGTCGTGTTTTGTCCATAATTTTCTGGAGACACTATGGATCATTGGTTAAACGCTTGAAAGCTTGTTCCATGTTAAATTTAGCAAGTGTTGGGGCCGATAACACTTGTTATTTTATCCGCCAGTTAGTTCCTTAGTATATCAGAATGTTTTGGAACCCAAGAGTAGTGTAATGCCTTGATGCACTGTGAGTGGGGTGAGCTTTTCACGGTATCAGTTCACCAATTTGGATTGTAAATGAGGTAGCTTTCGCGGGCCCTCACAGTCGACGTACAAGTACATGTCAATCGTCCTCTTGGAGTGGAGTTCTTCTTGCAACACACTACCGTGACTTGGAAATCTAAGAGAGCAGGTGATTTCGGTTTCGGATAAGTACATACCAGAGTCTGCTCCTTTGTCAGTTTTTGACTCTTCTTACTCGGGTACCGTTTATCCAGTCCAGGGAAAGATTGTTTTGACGTTTGGGCTAAAGTCATGGGATGGTGTCTCAGTACTGGATTGGTTCAAGCGTAGTGCACTCTTAGTAGTTGTTTTCTTTGGATTGAGGTCTAAAGGGATCAGGTTTCATAAGCTGTAGTCTACGTGTTTCATATTTGTACCCTTTGTGATCTGACTGCTACGTGTCACCAGATTAAGCAGATGAAACAGACAATGGCTATGAACATCCAGTAGATGCCGCAGGGATTGTGCGCAATTACAGCAAAGCTTTTGGAGGATTATACCTTTAAGTCTGAAGGACTCGATCAATGGAATTGTTCTCTTGCTAGTGAGGAGGACCTCCTCTGTGTTTAACATTAATTTACTAACTTTCCGCCACATATCATACTGCTGGGCGAAAAATTGTGTTATTGAGTTCGAAGTTCGGTGATCGCCTCTGGACTATTTCTTTAAGGTTAGGTCAAGTCCATTCACACTACTCGCTGTCGGATTTATTATAAAAAATATATTTTGTGATGGTCTGTTGCTCAAAATTGTTTCGTAATTATGGTATTCCTACCAGTAGGTGCACGTGAATAGCCAAATATTTTGTGAGTTCTCAAACACAGTTCTTAGTTTTATGACTCGACGAGGTGAACCATATTATTGAACTAACTTGGATACCTGTCATCACCTTTGACACCTATTCAAGGGACAATTAATAAAGATTTCTAGGTACCATGAATCTACAAATAAACACTAAGATTAGTGGATTAGGTGTCAATGTAATCTGTAGCTTGTTCCTAGGATTCACTTGTCTCAATTTCAGCGAACAATTAAGATTAATCACCTCACAACCAGGGTGACTTGCCCATGTACTTCACGTACACCATTCAGTATTCATGAAATAATTTTGCAAATTTAACACAAATTGAAGTATTCTTAAGAAGATTTGCAAGCTCATGACAGCCTGCGGATAAATAGAGATGACGAACCCCTTTGTTCATTCCTTAATCCTCTCTAGAGCTACATACGAGTATAAGGATTATGATTATCGAAAAACGCCCAGAGTTCTACGTTCTACCACATTCCATCGCACAAGTGTATCCTTTGGATAATCGCTTCCAATGAAAAATGAGAGTGAAACTCCTTCGCAACCAACCACATGTGATGGATTGGATCTAATGAGATTGATGTGATTGATGATTTGTATGCATAAAGCATGCCTTTCAATGGTTTGCTGGCGGCATGCTACAATGAGCAATTGGCTTTGTCATCGCCTTCGATTGGCTTGGCAATCAATCCACTTTGCGTCACTCAAGAATTGCATTACACTTTAGTGTTTAACATTTGATTTGAGGTATAAAAATGGGGAATCCTTCCTTCGAAGGATGTAATAAAGGAAGATTGAGTTTCTTTTTACGCGAAAAGGAGATATAAAATATAACAAGCTTGCAGACATAAAAAGCAAAATTTGCATAAAACGAAAGGAGGAAGTGTATTGCCATGTTCAACGACTATTCTTGGAACTAAGTGTCATCATCGTTGTAGTTTTCTGCTTGTTGATATCTTTTGTTGAAAATAATACTACTTTAGGCAATTGTTTGCACGAAGTACTCGACGCTATTGCTCCCTTCTTGGTAAATAGAAAGCCCTATTTAAAAAAAAATAAGCAAACAAGTCTGTTGCATCATAAGGAACTGAACAGTAGGACAGGAGTACACAAGATAAACTGAGAAAGTAATAAGAAGGCGACAAGAAGAGAGGCTTGTACCATGAGCAATGTTGTTCTTGCTTCAGCTGGGTATATCTACAAAGGTCCCTTTTAAGATCGTGGTGGTATCATTCTTTAGAAGACGACTTCTGCATCATTTTATACAAAACGATTTGATACTGAGCCCTATTTGAGCTCTATCACAAAAATCAACAAAAAAATCGCGACTTAGCGTGGTCAAATGCATGCTTTAGTGTACTCCCGCTAAGTGATGCTTCCACGAAGTAGTACACAGAGAGATCAACGATTTTTCAGTCTAAGAAATGCCTGAACGAGTGAGTGTACTGGACTGCATTTTGTATGACGTTTTCGGAAAAATCGGGGAATATAGCGACAACTTGCCAGTCGATGTTGGCCCAGACGAGACGTTCAGTTATTCATCTATCTGGACGACTAGGTTTTACAACTAAAAAGTAAAGATAGACGAGTTTCAACTTCAAATAAATCGCAGCTAACTTCGCACATAGCATGGACACATTGATGCGTTCGACTGTAATATTTAATTTGTGTTTTCTAAGTCAGAAATACTCTACGATGGTGTATTGACTCCTGTATTTGAATAACGAAACCTAAATTGTCTGTTTAGTATTTTAAAGGGGTATTCGCTTCGTGATTGAATGAGAATTTAATAGGAATGATGCTACATTGCATGTACATTGGAGTATAATGGCGACATAGTTGAAGAAACCAGCAATTTTGGTTTCCTTCTGGTTTTCCATATCTGTCAATCTTACACTGACCCGTTTCACATGTTTCTGAGTGCTTGTAGGACGGGAATTTTTTGTATTATTTAGTTCCACTTAAGAGATTTTACCTTAAAGAGTTAAGACATGGCTCGAGAGAAAGATGTTGTCCTTCGCCTAACAGTAACCACAACACGGCGTAAGTAGGAAATGCGAAGAAAGATAGAAAAGTTTATTTAATTGAGGTTAGGGATGCGCTTTGATCTCCCTGATTCTGAACTGTGATTCACTTGTGGCAGATTAAAAATCATAGTAAGTTTTACCCCGGCTCAAGATTTTTGAAACACAATAAAAAGTTGCCCTCTGTTGGGTCCCTGGACACGAAGGAATACCGGGAAATGAGAAGGCAGATGGACTGGCAAGAGGTGGTTTAGAATCAATAGCACAATCGGTAGACACAACGGTGTTCGCCTAGCGACTTGCGTACTGAGGCATGAAGGAGGGAACAAGACCCGGCCAATAGCAGATGGTCCTCCCGCGACACCTGTGGCTACAAGGAGTTATAGTTTTGACAAGAAAAGGACCGAGTGAATTATGCAAAAGGATAGTAAATCCCTTTCTACGCTGATAGGAGTAATCACGGGCCATAACTCTTTTCGGTACCACATTCAAAAACTAAGACTCAGGGAAAAGGAAATATGTCGGGGATGAGGAATCCAATGAGCCCACTTTCTCTTTCACTGCCCTGGGCTTATCCACCTTAGATTTAAATTTGAGAGATTAAATTTCTCACCTCTTCTGTGATCTTGAAGAATTATCCAATATACCAGTTAATGCCATCTACTGGGTGGTTTGGTGGTTCGTATGAAACAAATTTGTAAGACCAATGGGGACGGGACATCTTTCCCCTAAGGGAATCGTAATGGGTCTGTACTGACCCATGAATCAAGTACTGACCTGGGTGTGGCGATGTGAAAGTTTTTTTACTCGCCTGTCCATGAACCTAACCTAAACTAACCCTGTAAGTTTTGCCCGCTTTACAGCATATCCCTATCCCCATATCTGCATTTTAGAATGCTGTCGTGCAATTTCTGCATTTCTCTAGAAAGGTATGCTTTGGCTCGTTATACCAACTGCGTCAACTGCGTTTATCGTAATATTCAGAAATAGGTGATACTTGACAAACTCAATCAATGCCTATGCTTAGACGTCAAATCGATTGAGTCACTGTAGGATTTTCGCCACATTTTGCTAGAACTACTACTGCCAACGCATTTTAGCGTTTTGGGTGCCAGGAAACCAAACCGTGTTTGTTTTTTTTTTTTCATTTTCATGTCTCCGAGAGATGTTTGTCTTGTGTGTCACACGTTTTCCTACGACGTGTCCTGGCAGAAGATAAAACACCGTTTGAGGTCACGTCCACCAGCGATTATTTCTGTGTTTTTTTGCTTGTGACGTATTTTATCCTAATTATTTAGACTGTCTAAACAATTGTGAAGATGGACTAAGGAATGTTACAGAAGAACAGGTTGCACGAGTCTTGCAGTGGTGATAGTAAAAAATCACCCAAGGGGTGCGCAAGTTACATCAAAATGTCAACCAGAGGCTATAAAATCTGAAACTTAATTGCGCAAACAAATTATCCGCGAACGTGTTCAGACAGGACTATCATTCTAAACACGTGGATGTCAGAAAATCCAGTTCGTCCATCCTATGTACACAGGGTCTTAGAATATTCTGCGTCACCTAAAAGTGGGAATAAATCGAAGCAATGCTTCGACCATAACTTGGACAAAATAGGAAGATCAAAGCTCTCGAATTGATATAAAGAAAAATATGTTTTTTTATTTTCATGAAGTATTTTAAAAAAGTGAATAAAAATTTGAAGTAATTTACTCTTAATTTGCACCCAAGACTTATTTTATATTTTAAAATTTAAGTTTTATAAAAAAAAAGTTTTCTTTAAAAGAAAACAACCACGACCCGCAAACCACAAACCCGTCCAGTTGGTTCTTTAGCCATTTTGGATGCAATCTTCCTCCTCAACTTGCGCCTTTTTTGGTATGTGCTGCACTTGTTTGGTTTCGGGGAGGCCTTTCTGTACTGTTTTTGGGTAACTTCACGCTCTTCAAAATCCTCGGAGAAGCCAAGTATTCCGATAGACTTGATGGGTTGCTGGAAGATCTTCTTAAAGTTGACAATATTTCTGGAGCAAGATTTTGAATATTTTTTCTTCACGTAGCGCGGTTGGCAATGAGTACAATTCGTGGACGAAGTTGAAGGTTCTGGCTTCTCGTCGCTTCCTTGTTGAGAACAACACAGTTTCTTTCCGATCATTTTGCGGTAAGTTCCTTTTACCTTTTTGCAAAGTTCTCCGGTGAACGTTGCTTTCGGGATCTCAGCTTTTTGAGAGGTACTTTGATTTGAACCCATGTTTAGCGCAGAGGAAATTATTTTTACTCGAACTGTTAAGATGAAAGTCAACCAAACACTGAACGGACAGTACTTTCCCTTTTCATAGTTTCTCCTACTCATATACCTGTAGTGGAAAATATCCCTCGGGTTAGACTTTAAAAAAATTAACGGGGAAACGCGGGGAAACTGGTTCGCGGTACCTGAGGGAGGTAGAAACGTAATTACGTGTTTTTTTTAGAGAAATTCCAGGATGCGGAGCAGTTAATGTTCGAAACAGGATTGTGTATAATTATTATTAATTATGGGCAGATAATTAGCAAATCAGCGGGAATAGATAGATTTTTTTTGGTTCGTTTGCAAATAACAGTTTTATGGTTTTAAATAACAGTAAGTTGCCCCTTTTGCTTAATGGTGACGTAAACCCAAAAGTTCTGGAGTACTGTGCTTTGTATGTTAATTACTAGGAGATGTTTTGTCCATGTCCGAGAACTGGGGAAAATTACTGTTTTTATTTATTAAACTATCAACTAATAACGTCGCTAATTTTACAACACCAATGGGTTAATCCGTTCCTCGATGTCAAAAAAGTCCTTTCTGTTTACATATGTATGCATGTATTCATCGTATCCGTGACAGGAAATTTTGTCGGGATTTTTAGGGAATTTACGGACAAGAAGTTCGATTATGAATTTTCAATTTCTATCTCATGTGTAAGAATTTTGGTTTAATCTCGAAACATCGACTTTTGGGGTTTTTAAGCAATTAGGCTGTGCCAATGTGCTGTTATTTATTAGCGGACTTTCATTTTGGAAAATACTTAAATTTTACAAAATTCATCATAGTTCCTCCCAGATAAGGATACGCCCTTGATTTACTTATCCTCTTGTGGTATAAGCCATTGAAAAAAGTTCCAAAACATGTGTACTGGGTTTGTTTACGGAAACTATGTCCCTCTGGGCCGCCAAGAGGCAAAGTAAGCAGATGCCCCCTGAGAAGTACTGGCCAGTTCTGTCTTTATATTTCGAGAGGACATGGGATGGGTTCCTAGCTATTCGAGGCAAAGATTTGTAGTTCTGTTTCTTTTTGACATGATGTCCAGGGTTTTCGGAATGAATTTGAATACGAATTCGAATAGCATACTCTTATCCTACTTGGCTTTACAATTATTAAGGTGAAAGCAGCAGATGTAACTTTGTGCTCGGCTGTAGGCGCCAGTTTTTGGTAGGTCTAATGTCGCTATCCATTGGATAGGTTTTGCTGCTCTTGTTCAGGAACTCACTTAACAATCAACAAATGATTTTTAGAAGCTTAGGCTGGTCAGTATTGTAGGCTGGTTGAAAACCCACTTCAATGAAATTTAGCCAGGATTAGTAACGATATCAGGGCCGATGGTGTTTAAAATCATCTGCTCGAGAACATGTAAGATTGACGTGGTAAGTGGCTACTACGTCAGCTAAACCTGCTGGGCTTCAGGAATTCGGAGATAGCTCTATCTTAGTTAGCATGGGGACGAGAGCATGTCATTAGCTTCGGTTCTGTAGGGAGTTTAACTATCTGGATAGATGTTTTTCGTGTTGAGTTTCTTTGTATTTAGGCTCTAAAATTCTTTCCCTAGTGTCTGGTGATACCGAATTCGGGATCCCGGCAAAACTGATCCAGCTGTGCCGCGTGACGCTAGAAAACACGCACATCGAGCGAATGGACAATAATGCTTACAATCTTAGAATCACAGCCCCCAGGTTCGAGACGACAAGGAAAATCGAACTTCCGTTTTAAGGACCAAGCTATTGCGGATGCCAGAGTGCTTGGTCTAGACAACTGGAAACAGCGTACCCGGGATCGAAGTGAGTCTCAGGCAGGAACTCTTCAGGAGTCGGGAGCCCGTTAAGAAAGTAAGTAAGCGCCTGGTGATTATTTTGTCAGATTTTGCTTTCGACAGCTGAATATATGACATGCTTCCCTGTTGCGGTCTAGAGGTGCTTTAGAAGCAGGTATAGGCAGTCTTACCAAAGTATTCATTTGTTTCTGTTTTCCGTTAACCGTTTTCGCTGTTATTTGGAACTCTTTGTACAACAATGTGTCAAATGACATCAGTCTTCTGGTCTTAACTAAGAGTGTCTCCTATTTGGAGCCAACCGGTACTAAGTACTCGAAATGATTAACAAGATCGTGTGTGGCACTTTCCTTCCTTGGAATGGTAATAGAGTTTGATTTATTACCTGACTCAGATTAACAAGAAGTCCCCAACTAAAAAAACCTGAAAGCCAAGACTATGCAAACTCGTTGATAAGTTCCATCCGAGTTCATGTTCGTGCTTAGTTTGTGCAATCCTAGCCGAGTATTGTACGAGTACTTACTCAAACCAAGTACCATATAGCAACCACTTTCTAAAGTTGTTAGACACTAGTGGATTACTTCAGAATGATCGAGTCCTACAAGCTGGTCGTCCATGCTGGGTTCCTGTAATGGTTGGTTCGTTGGTTTAGACTTGTTGTGTGCTGCTGGCAAGTGCTGGGAATGAACATAGCAGGTGACTGATGGTCTCCTCTTTCTCTTCATCACTACAGTTTCAGCAGAAGTCTTTGTAGAGGATCCCAGGTCTTTGAGCACGCGTTCTTATAGTGCATTGGTCGGTTAGAGTATTGACTGCCTTGGAGAGGGTACCTCTCGTGCTTTTTAGGAGTCCTCTGGTCGTTTAGCAATCTAGCAGTCACTAGAGCAGTCTAGCGGTGTTGCATTGGTCATGCTGTTGCCATCATTATAGTACGAAATTATCAGAAGCCTTACCGCGTCAGCGTTGATAAGGTGACGTTTATGCTATTTAACCAGAGGATCCTCTTCCTCCAATCAGCTGCTTGACGAATGGCTTGGATTTGGGCTTGAAAAACGCTGCAATAGTGTGGGAGATTGAGAAAATTCCTGCTTCGACTTCGTCTTCAGTTTTAGACCTGTCCGTAAAAATTGAATACAATTCTTGGCTCTAATTCGGTTCTGTTGGGTATCGAAATTTTGTAGCCCCTATTGAAAGACGTAACTGGCATGCTCCTTCCATTGTTTAGAACTTCTCAGCCTGGATTATGGTTTGCAGCGCGGCAGTGGGAGGTTTTCAGAGGCACCGGTAATGTTGAGACAAGCAACTCGTTGAGTATTCCCTGTCACACTTCTGACAATTCTGAGACTTGTTTGCTTGTAGTCACCATCATTCTGCCTGTTTAAATTCCCGTGAACCGAATATTCTTTCTTTAAGGCCCTATGTTTGAATAGGTAAACATGTTAAGCTTCTATTTATTTCTATTTCCTTCTGCTCCTACTCCTGAGTATCACTCCCAAGTATGCCATCACAATTCAGCGCATGCCAACTTTCTTAAAGCGAAATCCTTAAAGTCTTTACTCATTTTTAAATACATTGGATTACATCCGCCTTCGAATACGTTAAGCTCAGTAATTGTTAAATATTTCATTCAAAGTGCGTTCAAATGTGTAGTATACATCTCTCGAGCACCACTCGTAAATGTGCCTCAGTACCAATCCATCGTTCTAAGCAATTTTTTTTTCATTCAGTACAAACAATTTGCAAAAAGGGAAGAAAAAAACAACAAATATCCACCTTCGACTTGCCTTCAAATCGCAGGAAGTATCCTAACATATTCATAAGTATAATTTCTTTCGCGAGATTCAAATTAAATTTCATATTCAATTTGTTATTGCAGATCTTTGCGTGTCCTTGAGAGACGGAACCGTTTGCCCTTCAGGCGTTTACATTTCTTTCGCAGACTGTTCCTTTTTTGGATTTACTTGTCCTTCGGGGTACACCACCATGAATATATTTCTACGTTTACACAGGCAAATGCACAAGTAATTCACTTTCATCCGGCCAACTGCAAGTTTACGCTTTGGCCTTGCTTTTGTTAAACACGAAATGTCATGTCCTTTTAAATTGTTAAACTTTTTTGCCAGACAGAAAGTTTTCTGCTCAGTAGTTCCCTTTGTGCGTGGGTGTGCCTCTGGAAGGAAAAGGTAGAATTGTAAACACAACCATTTCGTGCTCAACTCTTTTTGATTTTCGCTTAATTTCACTACACCTTGCTACAAAGTTTTTGTGTTCGGACTTTGGTAGACGACGAAAAGGATCAACAAGTGTTTCCAACGGGCTACCCTTTTGCAGTAAATTTTCCTTTGTTCGGCATACCACAGTCGCGACAGGTAGTCGGCCTGATTTTGGAAACTAACCCTCGGGTGCTTTAAGCAGAAATTGTGAAACTAAAATGTATCTACTCGTTCTGGGAATTTTATGATTATGACCGTTATACGTTGTAATCGTTAAATCTGTCTAATCCCTGATTTGGAAAAATACAATTTTTTATGGCCAGCACGTGGTTTTTGGATATGCTAAGACCGTCGCAGGATGCTAAGGAAAGTTTTCGAGCAATTTATTGCACTTTCACATCCTTGAAGTCACCTGAAAATTTGGATCGAAATGAATAGTCAAAGATTTTTGTTTGAATTTTATAGTTTTTTTAATAAATTAATTTAATTTAACTTAAAGCTAATCTTTGTACAACATTTACACAGCGTCAGTATACAGAAAAGAAGAAAAACAAAATTATAAAAAGTCACTGGTCATCTCAACGTCGTTGGATGGATGCAATTGTCCTTGCTGGTCCTTTCGGAACATTGCCGCGTTGACATTGCTTGATGTCGGTATATCCTGGGAAGCCTTCTGGTGAAAACTGACCAGCAATAGCTTCGGGAATTCGTGTTACGTTGTTGAGGACATAGGGTGGAGTGCGTTGCAGATACTGCTTCCATCTGCAGTATGAACGTTTTGGTCGTTCGTCTTCGGCTCCATTCCTCTGTTGATGCCTTGATGGAAATTTCGGTGGTAGAATGGGCGATGATGTCTTCGGCATTACTCTGGCGATTTTGGTCATCATGTACATTTCCATTTTCAGATCACAATCGTTAGGGTCGAAACTGAAATCCGATGTGTTGGCAGTTGATACGGATTCAGAGTGGTATCCGTAGCTTGCATCCTCCTCACCCTCTTCGCAAACGGATACGATGTCTGTTGTTCTTGTAGTTGCTGGTATATTAGAATTCAATGAACTGGCTGGGCCTTCTGTGGGCGGTGTCTTGGGGCGACTGATCCATAAACGATTTTCGAAACACTCTTCTGCGTCACTGTTTGATTTGTTTGAGCTCGAAACACAACCCATTTTTAAATAAAAGTTACTTAATATTGTATAGTTGCACTGAACAAATGTCTTCACTGATTGACTGTCTATTGTAGACTATGATCTGGATGCGGTACGAGTTCGCGTTTTATAGCCGCGAAATAACAAGGGTTTCGCAGGTCATAAAACTATCGCAGGTCAATTTATCCTGCGAAAGGGACAGAATTTGCATGATTCACTTCGAAAACAACATCGCAGGTAGACAAGTTATTTGGCGAATTTTTGCAGACAAGGAAACTGTTTTTTTGTTTTTCAAAATGTAATTAGGTTGATAATATTCTGCGATGGTTTGGGTGTATTTTATTGAGGAGTACTAAGTGAATAATGGCGACATCTTATCACTTATTTGTTGACAATATCTGTTACTTAACAAAATATAGATACAATAGCGTTTCCGTATTATTTGATTGTTCGTCAGGTTTTCTTCGTCTGCGATCAGTCAGCGGAAGTGGTAGTTATGTATTCGAAATGATTTTATAGCTCACATCCGGTGTAGGTCCTGGGAAGCTTCATTAGCCAAATTTGGAGGAAAAGGATTATAAAACCGCTGAAAGTCCCAGGAAAGTTTTCTACTAATCACTTTTTTTTGGAACTGTTCAGATATCCTGCAAATGAATCTGTATGTTGCATTGGAATTATCTTGTCTACCGCAGGAGCAATAAAAATATTTGCTTCAGAGGTGTTATGTGTACAATTCTCGGGCTTACCCACTCGATAGCGCCTTCATACGAGTGTAATTACCTGACGTAGATGCAAAAATACCATATTTGCATTAATCGGCAAGCGGCAGACGCCGAAAATTAACACATGCAGGTGATTTCGTATTTTATTGCAGAGACAATGATATGGTGTTTACCAGACGTCTGGTGATAGGTGTCCTTGCTCTCCTTGGATTAAATTATTTTATGTTAGTTGTGACAGTCAGACTGGGGACATGGCAATTGCAGCATTGCCTAACTAGGATTGAATTTGACGACGTCTCGTCTTGGTCGGTCGTTAAATGCAGAAAACCAGAAAATAACATCAACATTTTAGAGTTGTGATGAACAAAGGGGTCTACATATGTACATCTTCTTTAAAGCTGTCATACATGCATAGTTGTGGTTTTTTTACGGTTGATAGTCGCAACGCAAAGACTGAAATACATAAATCAGTCAGGAGTCATTTTTGTGGCTGTTACTGCTGATGATGCCTTGGGTCTTACGACAGCGACATGAATTACGTATTTCTACACGCATTTTGAGCAGAATTCAATGATTGACTCGCATGCGTCAAGCACTGACTTCAACATTTGTGGAAGAATATCAGTTTTTTTTTATGAAATTTGAAAAAGGTATGCGTAGTACTAAAACTAAGTCATCTCTACATTCAGTGGTTCAAAGAATATTCCAAGAATATCAAACCCAAGAATGGATTTTTAAGACAGGTAAGGATTTAAGAGAGAGTACCGATTCCCCTTGATTTGGAACTTTCAAGCTGACTATCTCATTACAACGCGAGTGCTGCACAAACTCCCTATCAACAAGATTTCACAGATTCGTAGCTGTCATTTCAAATTTGAAAGAAATCATACACAAGTTGACTACAAACTACGTTACCCAATGACCCGATTTTTATCGGCATATGGCTTAATCCTTCGAACTAAAACATTGCTCCCGAATCAGAAGCACTAACACTAAAAACTTCTTGAGTTCAGAAGCCCAAAAAAACTGTTTTCTTTCATTCTCTACCCAAATAGAGTTACCAATGACATTCAGCTGTCAAATTGACATTCCATCATGCATCGCTTAATGCTTCCCGGTTATCAGTCGTTATTTTGGACCTTAAGTCACCAACCAGACAGAGGTTAGATGCAAAATTAAGAAAATATAGCCACCTTCGGCGAGTATTGAAGAAGAATGTCAATTCGGACCCGATTAACTGAACTGGGCATCGCCAGAAAGTAAACCCGACTCCTTTTGTGGTTTTATTTGAGCCCACATATGCATAGGATTGTGCTGACGGAAGAATTAAAGTCGGGCGACAATGGACATCGCCGTGAGTTCGTTAATTACTTACTTACTTACATAGGTGGCGCTACAGTTCGGGGCAATTAGCCAGGTCTTTAGCTAACTGCCTCCAGTTGCGCACTCCAAGTCGGTTGAGGTCCCCTTCTACTTGTGCGCGCCACCTAAGGCGAGGTCTTCCTCTACTGCGTTGTCCCTCCGGGTTTGATTCGAAGACTCTACGGACCGGAGCATTGGTGTCCATTCGCTCTACATCACCTAGCCATCTTAAACGACTGATGCGCATTTTTCTGACCAGGGCGATGTCGCTGTACAGCTCGTATAGTTCGTCGAAGAATCTTTCTCTCGAAGCGACTGAGGATCTCTTCATCCGCTTTAGGCAGAGTCCATGCTTCAGTGCCATAAAGTACGACTGGGATGATCAGGGTCTTATAAAGAGTCTTCTTGGTTCTTCGGGATAGGGCTTTGCTACTCAATTGCCTTATTACCCCAAAGAAACAGCGATTCGCAAGTGTTATTCTTCGTCTTACTTCTGCTGAGGTGTTATTTTCAGAGGTTATAGCAGAGTCGAGGTAGACGAAGTCCCTTACTACCTCAAAGTTGTAGCTGTCGATTGTTACGTTAATTAGGCGCTGAAAATGTTGACGGAGATCCGGAATTTTGCAAAAAAATCATCTTCTCGGACGAGGCTCATCAACAAGCATCAATGCATCCACAAAGAGTCGACTTTTTGGTGCGGTTTATGGCATGGGGCATCATCGGACCTTATTTCTTTCGAAATGAGGAAAAAGACACTGTTGCCATTAATTGTCTCAGTTCTAGACCGATGTTAACCGACTTTCTGTGGCCAGAGCTCGACAACATCGATATATCCGAGTTGTGGTTCCAACAAGGCATGTGATACAAGCTCGTAGTTGTGAAGGAGAAATTCTGCAATTCTTTCGAGTATGATGTTAAAGAAAACTCGGTGACTTTTTTAGAGATTAGCAGTCATTCTGCACAAACGGATGAGTAAGATCCCAAACCTATACGGGATTCTACTTAGCTCGTCTCTGTAACTGATATCCTATGGTTTCTTCCTTCACCCCCTAACCGAGCACCTAAAGGTATATAAAACAAACTGTTTCCTCAGAAATTGCCTTATTATTGCTCAGCCTTCGTATTTGATATGTGTTCTCCTAAATCAACGCCGGTAATGGCTTTTACAATCTTCATTGTATTATCTCCCCCAGTTTCTGGTACAAGATGCGTGCATCCATAAGAAATCGTTTGCGAATCCATAATTAAAATGTCTCTCGACAAAACCACTTAAGAAATACAAAGTGCGCCCTAATTCCAAACGGCATGCCATAATCCATTTCATCTTGCCCAACTCATCATCGTCTTCCCTAAGCACATAAGGGTATCTCCGACAAATAATTACTTCGCATAGCGTAATCATTATCATCGTAATGATTACGATTCATTTTGTGGTGATTACTCGGGCAAAATCCGCACAGATTCAGCTGATTACCCCAAAATATATGGCGTACAGGGATCGCATAAAACTTTAGTGAAACATAAATAACCTCAAGGTGACATTGCCCAAAATTTCACTTCATTCAGGATTAATGAGCTGCAGTCGTTCTACATAGTCGCCTAATTAATACATCGCACAGCACACAAACCAATGCCTGGCATATCCTTAAATACGAGGAAGCTTACAATAGATTTATTCACTTTCATTGTTTTTGTCATCATAATTAGAATCTCTCGAGAAAATCGTGTTAAAGCGAGGCACCTCCTCTGAACCACAAATTTCATCACCCTTCCTCGCCGTGAGCTCTTCTCTTCGATGAAGAGGGAGATATACTTTCTTACTTTCTCAAGGACTCACCTTTGCTAAGGAGAATGTCGTGGAACTATGTGTTTGAGGTAAGGATTAGGATTTCACACATTAAATACGCAAAGTTAGTGTCGTTCTGTCTGGGACACACTTACGGATACAGAAGCGCGCATAATGGGTACACGTCCGGCTCATTAGACTAATTTAATTGAAACAACGAATTGTTTGGTTTATGCAAATAAACTGGTTTTGCTTTATTTCAATTATTGACTTGTTTCGAGATATCCCTCGTGAAGCCTTCAACTTTAGGGTAGTTTGGCAAATAAATTTCTATTTCGTTTATCAAACGCAAGACGAAGACAAACATGAACTTTTATTTTTTGAAATAATTTAATGCTCTAGTGCGGAAAAAGTTAGGCTACTGTAGGCAAAGTTTGACAATAAGCTGACGAGTGTTTTTTGGAGAAGTCCCTAACTCTTTTACTCACTCTCATGGGAGTGTGTCCTTGTACTTCGGTGAAACAAAAAGAACAACAAAACCACATCTAACTTGTATTTCATGAGGTTTACGAGTATATGGTATCGCCTTTGAGAAGGATACTATAAATTAATCAATAGTGTCGTATAGAGGAATATTTACAACAAGTGAGTAATAATTGCCGCATAATGAAATACGTAATAATAGGAAGTAATTTATTGTACATATAACCAAGCAAACTATGGTAATTGAATTGAGATCAGGTTTGATTGGTTTCAGACAGGGGGCTTCCAAGTGCTTCCATTGGTGGCATTACATTATAGATTTTCACACATGAACAGCAGAAGATATGAGAAGAGATCTTTAGAATACGCTAAGAGCTTTAAACTATTCTATAGAAAGCATCTGGACAAAGTTAGCTACGAGATGTGATCTCCTTGCGGACTTGAAATGATCCTTTTTACTGCGAAATTCAAAATAAAGCCATAAAGCAGGCCGCTTTCATTTCAATACAAAGTATCTATACACGATATTTGTTCTAAAATTTAAGTTTGGAACTAAACATGGAAACATTCTATGTCTTCTACAAGAGTTTTGATAAAAAAAAAGAATGACTTCAGTCAAAAAAGACTATCAATGTACACAAATCGTGTGGGGAGCATTCTTATGAATAAAAGAGTTCAAGGCTCAGCACTGCTGGGGCACTGAAATGCCGTGCGATAGATGCTGTGCTCTCTATCGACTTATACATGAAAGACAAACTAGAGAATGGACCGGTAAGCCGTGTGGGGCAACATATTTATGGTCCCTTTACGCTCACTAAACTTTGGTACTTTTTTTTTTTTTAGTAAAGCTTCCCACCGGTGAGGCTGCATACGGTTCAGAAATCGGATTAAGAACTACAACGTAGCTGTTTAATTGGACGATTTAAAGTAAAGATGCGTGCCGTGGCTCAAGCGATTTAAAATTCGAATCCCAGCCAAAAAAACTTAAAAGTATTTTCACGTACTTGCGAGCGAGTCGCAGAGTTTCTAATATCTGTTCACAGAGAATCTGCTCAGATGATTCGTCATCTTCTGAGCAGAACCTACATTCTACATATGTCTGGGCATAGATTAAGTTTGTTGAGGTGGTATTTCAGGCCACAGTGACCTGTTAGAAAACTCACCAGCTTCCTAATACTGTCTTTGTCTAAACTAAGAATTTCCTTGTAGGAATAAGGCTTGATCAGTCTTAAGGAATGACGTAACCCCGGGACATTTTCCAAATGGGTTAGACGAAGTTTATGTTCCCATGCGTTAATCATGCCACAGTACGGTTCAGTCCCAATTCACCTGCAGATTCCTTGCCTACAATCCCCTGATGACCTGGAACCCCTTCAAGTACCACACTATTATATGTAGCAAGAGATTGTTTGTGTGCCTTCGGGCACGGCATTGAACCTTCCCTACCATCGACTTGTTCCGCCAAAAACTTGTATTTTTTTAAATGTACTGTAGATTCGGTATAAACATGTTTTCAGATAAATTGAATGTGTCGAATTCCTAAGGTATTTTGGATTATGCCAGCGACTTTCTTGCTATTGTCGCACACTGAGATGCAAAGTCTTGGAATTCCGACATGTTGTCATCTCGAGGAGTTGTTAAGACCAATATACATCATAACCTCTGAAAGGTTACCAACCTTACTAACGAGATACTAAGCGAGATACATGTAAATACAGGTCACTGGAAAACAGAGGACCACTGAAGGAATTGTGTGGCGAACGTGTTCTCTCTAACGCATTAGCGCCCCTAGCCGCGAGAAGAATAATAAAGTTCAGCCGTTGATGGACAAACACGTTAACGTTAGCGTCATTCGTACCTAATTTTCTTTTCATTTTCTTTATAATATTTGTAATAAAGTGGAATTGTTTCAAACACGGATTTTTATTCTGAAGATTTTGACACAATTCGTTGAACTGTGGCATCATCTACTGACTACAAGAGCCGATGCACAAACCATCCGTATGTATTGGATATTCCATTAGACCTGCCCTATGTCCAAATAAATAAAGATTCTACGAGAAAAGTTGTATCATGACCAGAATTTCGAAATATTTCAAGAGTAGGGTTTGCAAGCCATGCAAGTCATAAAAATCAAAACAGAAAAACTTAAAACACTTTGAATATTTCAATTAGCAGACTCTCGTTCCGCGCGTTTAAATTATGTACTTTCACTGCCAACTGTTGGAATTGTTTTATTTTATTGTGCATCATTACAATTTTGGCTACAGTTTGTCTTTTGTACATTGCCAGTGTGCATGAGAAAAAGAAAAGTTCAAGGACACGGAGGGGGTTTCATTCAACTTTCAATCGAGCAACTCTTTCATACGGAAGTCATACGAATATAAAATTAGATTAGTTGTGTACACTGACCTATCAGACTGGATTCGTCATCGCACATTCTTGAGACTTGTTTCTGTCTATTCGCATACTTTTTTGGCCAGAATCCAAGTGCATCAACCAACAATATTGTTTCTTACAGATATCTCGTCTTTCCTTTCAGATACAAACTGGATCGTCAATTACCACAAGTGGATTCAACTCCAGGAGTTTCTGAAGGTATGCCCTAGCTAGATTCCAAAGAAATAAACTGCTAAGGGCTTGTAAATTTCTATTACAGAATGGGGCTCCGGGTGGAATGGACCAGGCTTTATTGTCGAAGTACAAGACACTACACTGAGTACAGGCCAACGCCAGGGGGATGCCACATTGAATTCAACAAATCTTACAGAAGAAGGTACGCAATCACAATTTATGTTTCCAGTGAAATGTAGGTCAGTGAAATTTTTAAGTGACGCGCACTTTATCTTTATGAACGCGAACATCCCTGGAAGTACTCATAAAAAGTACGAATACTACTTTGTAGTACTACCAACGGTGATGATGTAATTAAGCTGCAACTCAACACTTAAAAACATATCCAGCTACCGTTAGGGCTATTACCACTTCTGTAGCTCGTAAAGCGAAAGTGCTGCGTTCTTCATAAAGCTCCACGGAGCGTCCTAAGCGCAATAAAACCGACAGGACTGCGTATGAAATAGCCGTCCAATTAGATGGCCGTAAAAAGGCATAACGCCAATGGTCGATAGAAGGTGTCAAAGGAATGATGGCGTAAAAAAATTGGAAGCTTTGGCCATTTCCATATTTCCTCATGAATTATTCAATCACATTCCCCCTTTCCATTGCAGGACCAAAGATCATCGTCCGCACGGAAGAGGTTCTAATCGTTGGTCTCGTGTTAATGCTGTGGGTGGGCGCCATAGTTTTATTCTTTAATCGTTGGGGAAAAATCCGCATGCTAGAGCCATATCAGCCAAAGTTCCAGCAGCAGCATAGGTCTTCCTGCCCGCTCGTCGACTTGGATTCGCTACAATCACATCCGGTGAGTTTTTTTTTTTTTTTCTTAAATGTTTTCCATTTTCTGAAATTTAGACTTCATTTCACGTAATCGGATAATGGGTTTCAAATTTCTATTAAGGTTAGGATTTCATTCATCAAACGTCATGGAAAGACATTCCGTGGTGCGTAAGGAGGTGTTCTCTCATCCTTAACTGGGGGGGATTGGGACTCGACACAAAGGAAGGAAGTTATTCACTTGTTTGTGTCGAATGCCCGGTATGCGAATATAGAGTGTATTCAACATTCTTGCTTTGAATTTTAAAGATTTCCCACTCCACCCAGGCCGATACGTAATTAGATATGAGTTTCGTCGAGGACATGGGGGAATGTAAACTTTATCATCTGTTGTGTCGCGTATAAAAGAAAGAAAAAAAAAAGTTAAGAACTGTTGAAGTTAGAAAAAGTACTCAGTTTTCATAAGAGGATACAACAATAAGTAAGAAGCATGTGTCTGCAGGTTGTGACATGAGTCCAATATTGAAAGTTTCAAACAAAAATATAATTTTCACCTCCATGCACGCTTTCGACGGGGGATGCCCCAGCAAAGTTCGACGGTGAACATTATGTAAATTATTTCCAACGTTACATCAAATGTGTTATGTTTTTGAAGATGATGTCACTATGAAGCAGAAGATAGAAAACGTGCAGACAATGTCGCTTTTTTGTTTGGATACTCATCCCTAAATCTTACCCCTGGTTTCTAGTGGCAACTGTACGTAAGAAATGTGCCATGCAATTGAAATTTGAAAAGATTTAGTTCAAAACGTCAAAGTTTGTTTCATTCTTTCGTTGAATATGGTTTCGAAATTTGGAAATTTAATTTTCTGTTCTTACTATATTACCTTCTACATATGCAATGTGTCAGCTTCACAGTGAATCGAACAAAATGAGACTAAGCACGGACCCTTGAGGTCACCTTAGTTTCCCCCCAACACGAAACAATAAGAAACAAACGTCTATAGAGACGGGCTACATAGAGCTATCAAGCTATGTGGCTAACTAGTCTAGTTTTAACATCCCCGCAGGTAGAGAATGCATACTGCTCCATCAAGATCTGGGAAGACCTCACCTTTGATGCCAAAAAGCGATGTAGGCAAGTCGACGAGCGATCACACGGTATCAAGAGATGCATAGTGTTTCGAAAGTCTGTGCAACTGCTTGCATATGACGATGATATACCATCGACCATTGAGCATTGAGACGGAAGCGCTTAAGACGGGTTTAAGGGTTAATAAGGGCAAAACTGATGTATCACACCTTGTAACCTTCACCCTCGACAGGTAGTAAGGACTTTGAGGTAATAAGGACCTTGTCTACCTGTAAGATCTTAGGCAATTGTGTATGTAATGTATGAGCCCGCTCACACTTGTTAGTTGAGAAAATACAATACTTCGGGTGATTTTTGGTCAAAAGGTCCACGGGACCCAGAATCTAGCTTCTGACAACCATTCGTGGTGTGCCTGTTACATTCTTTACACGAATAGAAGATGGATCTACTATTGAATGCCGAAGGATAATTTGTTATTTGAAAACCTCATCTTGGCACCATGAACGTTGATTCTTTTCTGGCTAATAAGTCTGCCATTGCATTAACAAATTGTCCACTGTATCTTGGCAGCCAAGTAAGATGAATTTAGTTAGTGGAGCCTAGTGACATAAGTAGTTGAAGGCAGTCCCGTTCTACATTTGATGCTATTTCATTTCCTTCTGAAATACGTCCATGCTCGTCCATGCTCGAGTACACCATAGAGTTCAGGCCCAGTTTTTTCAGTTGTTTTCGTTACATGAGAATCGCGGACTCGATCTGTTCCCAGTTTTCATGGTCTGCGAATATACCAAATATACCTTGAAGTTTTGACTGAAAATACATTTTTGTAGACATTTTCAGATATGAGTTAGTCACGCCTTCCTTTTGTATCTGAAAATGGAGAGGTGGAAGGTTAAGAATAACTTTCAGCTCTGACCAATAGTGTGTACACAAGCTAGTCTTGGAATTTATAGAGCCTGTTGTGATGACTTTTTCTTCGTTTTTTTGTTACCACACCGGGACGCCATATATGACAATTGGTCTGGTTATGGCTGTGTAAAGTCACAGCATAATCTTGTGGCTCACATCCCAGCTCTAACCAATAAGACTTTTGTTAGTTCATAAAGAGGTACTGACTTTGTATATGGTTTTCGTGAGAAGAGAGTTCTTCTTCTACGATAGAGCTAGGCCCAGGACTTCACTTCTATTTGAGAGCAGAGCTAGTTTTTTCAATTTATATCGATTGTGTCTCTTTCAAACCCTTTTTCGTAGAAGAGAGCGCTCACGAGGGAGTAAACAATTTCCCCATGCAACGAATTCTAGTGCAGGAAATCTCTTTGCACTGATTTACGCAATCTGTCAAATCTGTCAGATACCTGTAGGAAATTTTTTATTGTTTGTGTATTTGCATACTTTTGACGTCTAAAAAGTGGGCAAATTCGTTTACTTTGTTGTGATTTTACCACTCTCTTATATAATCTACGAATTTTGGTACAGAAAGTACGGGAACAGACCTACATATTGGTCTTTTTCCGAATTCTCTGATCAAAATCGCAGGGTATCGTTGTATCCTTCGCCATAGAAACTGTCATTCCTTTAACTCATCATCAGCCGGGGTTTTGACAAAAAGCATATCCTTCTTAATGGAACTATTGTTTAGGTATATTACTGCTAAGCATTCAACAGCATCTGTCATTGTGAAGTCAGTGGTAACTGAATTTAGAGCAAATTGTAATATTACAATTAGATTGTAATATTTACTTAAGTTCCGCGAGTAAACTTTGAGCTACCATCTATGTACATATGTATAATGCAAGGTGGCGCAACAGTTATCACCCGATGTTCTTTGGCTATAATTTTGCTTATCAAAGAAAAACTTTTCAATTATTTCAATTATTTCGCTTTCTTTAGGAGTATTGAGACTGAAGACTTGTTGACGTTTATTTTGTATCTGTTTGCTTCACAAATGTCAAAGTAGAACTGACATTTGCCACCATTTGCAAACATTATAACATCTCCCGATAGGGTGGTGACATTTGCGCCATTTTGATTTGGTTTTAATGGTTTTAGTGATGTGGTTTAATGGTTTTCCTAAGTATGGACTCATACCACTTTCAATAGTTGATAGCTGAGGACCATGACTTTTCGAAAAGCGCAAATTGATTATCCGGTCCTCGTCCAGTTCGGAGGTAGAGAAAGCAGGGTTTAGTTTGTCTTTACTTACTGTTATGTACTTTAGAATATGTTTTTCGAATAATAATTACAATACTTAATCTTTTTATATCTTTTCCCTTTCTATCTAGCGAGCGTCCGTATCTAGAATGTCAATGGGCATGACGGGTCAATTAAATATACCGGCGTGTAAATTCGCAACATATAATCCCACTATTTATACAAAAGGTGAGTTGACTTTGATTAATGTTTGTCTATTTATATCTTTCCTTGTATCCGTCATGAAAGTTGGTCATATTCATAATGCTTATGGGCCAACCCCAGCAAATTAATTTCAATTTAGGCGCACATTTCTGTTTTCTTTTGCCTCATATGCGGATACAGTGCGGAGTTTCTTTTATTTCGTCGCTGAAGGACCCCAACCAGTTAAGTTTGCATATACTATATTCCTGTAGCCGGTTGAATTGTAAATCACCGCCAACCACGACAGCTTAAAGACGAAGAAAAATCACCTCCTACGGCCAACATTTCCATGCTCCTTAGGTACACTGCATTGCGAGAGTGGAAACCGTGCATCATCTTCCTGTGAAAGGAAATTGTGTGACTGTGAAAAATCTTTGGGAGCATGAACGTGGCCAAATCGCAACGCTGAAATAAATTCTTTTCTTAAACCACACCACAACACAATAAATACCATTATCCTTGCGGGATGTTGCTCGTTACTTTGCGTCAGACAATTTTTCCGGAAAGAAATACCATTGGTGCAAGGAACATCCGCAGTGGGATTACATCGCAGATACGTATAGTAACTTGATTTAATATACCGATTGAGCGAACAATTTAAAGGATTCCACTATTCCTGTTTGAACATGTATCTTCCTTTGGTTGCATTTTATATGAAATGTCCTTTTTAACCACGAAATAGTACCACTGTCTGGGAACGGTTAGGGGGATTTCATTTTGCAGACAGGGGGCTTACATTATGCGCAATAAATTAGCCCTACCCCCGGCGCGTACTTGGCATTCATTTCAAGCTTATTGGGAAATTATTAAACTGAATAATTTATTTGAAGTTCCATGGGACCTGCCTACACTGTTCATTGCATGGCAACGATGTACGAGTAGAACGCCCTCAACAGAAAACAATCGAATTAAGAATCAATCACGAACGTTGTTTTGATTCAATTGACTTTGTTGCCCTTTGTAGCTTTATTTTTCTTTTTGCTGGGAAATATGAGATATAAAATGGCAAAGTGTATCCATTAGTGAGGCAGACAGTGCATCGTGCAAGTTTCCATTAAAAAAATATCTACTCGTATCTACAAGTTGACTACGCTCTCGTGTGTAGTTTGAAACGCAGAAGCATAATGGATTGCTTAGTGACCTGTAACAAGAAAACTTCAGATACTTTGTGTGCCTCCTACAAACTTGCAAATATAATTTCAACAGGAGCAACAAACTGATATGATAGTGTCTGTCCATTTAGTAATTGACATTCAAACTTTTATTTGAAGTAAGAGGAACAGGAATGTTAGTTCTATTCAAATTAATTCGTTGGAAGGGGTAAACCTGACGTTTGCGAGTGCTGGTTGGGATTTAAATATACATATCTCGGTTCCAGATGTTCCTCGTGGCTGTGATTTTAAGCCACTAATTATGTTAACCCTCAATGGAGGTGTAAAAGAAGACGAAGGGACGGAAGAGTGAGCAAACTTGTGCGCGTTGATGGTATTATGGTCTAAACTGGATGTAGATTCCATCATACATTGAGATGCTTTCACATTTGTTTGTCTGACATCCATCTTAGGGCAAGGGTACTGGTAAGAACGCCAATATGGCAACAGGAAGTGCACCTCTCTTTACTTCTCTAACACTAACCTAACTAAGCCCGGCTTATTATTTCTGAGGACAAATATTTTCCCGGTACCGGTCAGGAGCGCGAGTACTGAAAGATTTAAATAGTCGCAAGTCCACAAGGCTCACTGTCACTCAGTGGGCTTTTCGCAATCCAATAGCTCCCAATGGGATTCTCCGAGTATGCATGGCTCTGCTGTAGATGCTTTGCTTGATTTACTGCTATTTGACAGCTTGGTCAATCATGGTCAATCTGCTGTCTTAGACGGGGTAGCTTTTGGTGTCATCCACACTGGATTTTCAATTAACTTGAGCGACACTTATCCTATGACCCTGGTTCCATGGATATGCCATCTGATGCAATGACATCGGAACTCCATCTGCTGCTCAAATTTAGATTTTCCTTGGTTTCCAAGGCTGGCTTTAGCTAGAGTCTGAGCCTGAACTGGGTTGTAGTCGAATCTTCACGGATGGCTCTAAAATTAATCAAGGGTCCGGCGCTGGTCACTTCGTGGAGACAACACTAGACTTCACTACTCATTAGGCAAGCATTAATCTGGTTTTCATGCAGAGATCTATGCCGTCGACTATATAGCCAAGAATAGGTGCTGATGCCCTGTAATCCTTCAGAAAATAGTTCGACAATGCAAGAAGTCTTTGATTTCGGTCGCAAGGCTGGACTTTATGACCCTTGTCTGGGTTCCAGATCACACTGGAATTGCGGCAAATGAAGTCTCCGATAAGGTTGCTAAGTAAGGTACAGAGGGTGATTTCTTAGGACCGGATGTGTCTTCCCGTATCAGGGTCTCCATTGGCTATTGGGTTTCCAAGAATATGATTGTATGTGAAACTGTGTTCCAGGATGCAGGCAGACTATACGTATGTTCCTTGGAGATACTTTTTTTGTTAAGCATCTTAGCGTGCTAACTTAGTTATTAGGTTAGGACAATAAGCCTTTGCTCGAATCATGTGGGAGATCTTTGCTGCTGATGTGGTGAGTGCTAACACTGTACGCCCCTCATCGCTGAAGTGCGACTGGCCTTCGGGCTTCTAAAGATAATGGAGAACATCATTTATCTTCATATGCGGAATTCTGCTTTAGTGAAACGCCCTCTCAACGAATTTAAAAGTTGCAACAATAGTCTCGTTGGAAACAAAAACATAGCCCTTTACCTTCTTTTAGATATTTGCCGAACTTTCAAGCCGTTAAAGCAAATCGCGTAGAGCCGCAAGGAACTAAATGGAAGCGGTTCAAGCTAAGCAGAAGAATTATTTCAACCTAGTCTCAGTAATCTAAAAAACTGTCTTACTAGAACTCACAAACAGCTTCAAGACACTCCTAAAGAAGAAATGCAAAGATCGTCCCCAGCTTACTTGCTCTGTCAAATACGTCCTTAAGACACTTGGCATTAGTCAGACTATGCAGTCTAGGGGACCCTAAAACTGTTGAACAGATTACGTGTCAATGCCCACTTACTCACTTAGTTTAGTGCACAAGCCGATATGTTGTGTTGTTCTACCTCCCTTGCCTTTTGTCAGTCTTCCTACGTAGGAGGCTCGATTCAGTGTTTTGCTGATTTTCTGATTCTTTTCGATTCCTCAGAGTGTACTTTGCCGATCCATGTTCTTCCTTCCGTTCGTTTTAGTTTCCCAATCACAAACTTACCTGACAGTTATTGCCTTGTAAACATAGCTTAAGAAGACATCTTACACTGACTTAATAAACCATTTTTTTTTCTTGCAGGCTACACAACCTACACTCGACCTCGCCAAAATTCAGTCTTTGTGGGTCCACAAGTAATCCTGCCAAAACCGCCGCGAAAAACAAGATCAGCCATGGACATCCATTCGATGGTGCTGGACGAGTCAGCGGAGCATGTATAGAAGCAGAGCTCTGCTCTGCCTTTAATTATAACCACAACCAACGTCTAAACACTAAAAGCCGTCTCAAGACATCTGTTAGCTGTCATAACAAACAAAAAAAACTCGAGTGGACCTAAAAATTAAAACAAAATTGAAAGCTTTAAACTAAACCTTCAATTGATGGATGAAACAATTTTTTTATCTCCCGCAAAACCTTTTTACAACCCCCTCCCCCCACGCATACTTACAAAGAAGTATTTTACAAGTCAACCCACTAAGGCAACGGCAGGAGCAAAGCAAAGAATTATTAGTATAAGTATTCCGAGGATTTCCTTTTTGAAATCCTTTTATTGTAAGCGAATAGCACGCTCAGTGCTATCCGAGGAGCAGGGAGTTTCTAATTCTCATTTCAACCGTTTTGAAATTATGTATCTAAAAAAAAAAAGGAACACAAAGGGAAACAGCAACAACAATGCAAATGACTTTGACTGAAACTCCCCCCGTAATTTTTTCTTTGATTTTTCGAATTCCTGAAATAAGGACATTTTCCATCCTTTTGAGGCTCATAAAGCTTTTAAGGATATGCCGCCGGTTGGGCTGGTGCTCTGAGCTCATGACATTGTTTTCATTTTTCCTGTCGTCCTGACTGCCTGTAGTCACCTAGTTAGTTCATGAATTATGGTCAGGAGTGCTTATAAAATATGTATTTACAATGGCAGTCTGTGCGAATCCTTGCGAGGTGAGAAAAGTAAGTCTCTTTTATTATTGTGTAATCCTTTGGGTAAGTAACTCGTTTTTTATTAAAAATTCAAATGAACCCGACACGCCTACTACGTGCAACCAATGCAGTGGTTTTAAACTTAAAATCCCGAAATTCTAATTAAAATCTCGGCCACCCATTACAATTGGAAGTAGGAATGGAGAGGAATCCTTAAACGAATTCCGTTGTATTTTATGGGACATGAGACGAGGTTTCCGCCGAAGAAGAAGGCATTTAAAGTCCTTAATGCCCACTAATTGGTTTTCTGGTTGTGACACTCTCGCTTTCTGGATTTATGGCTTGGATTGGTGGACAGGACACGCCTTAGAATAAATAAAAACAAAAATTATCTCAGACAAGAAAAATCGTTCGGGGATTACAGGACACTGAGTTTGAATTTTTTTCTTTACTTTTTGGGGACCGCAAACAAAGTTCGTCCTTATTTACTCCAGACTGTGGCCGTCCTAATAATTGTGGGAAAAATGTTCTCAATAGCAGTTGGGATATGGTCATGTGATCGTTTCTTTCTGTTTTGAAATTGATTGTCAACAGAAAGGATAACAAAATGAAATGTGTCGTTTCGTTGATTATGTAGTCCTTGAGTAGTCTGGCCGTATGACTGATATGGGGATAGAGCTTGCAAAGCACGTCCCTTTCTAGTTCTGTAGTATTAATAATAAAGTGACACTCCCATGCTCTGGTACGTGAATAGGGAACGTATGAACGAATAGAAGAGATAAATTGATGGAACTTCAAACGAACATGAGTTGGGTTGGAAGTATGCGAGAAAGGACATCGTTTAATTTATGGATGCAGTAAGATAAACTAACGTTTTGCTGATGAAATTTTTCAACTTTGCATGCCGGGATGTTTCATTTACTTGGAGTTATGATGCCATTTTTATGTAATTCATGAGAGAGAGTACGATATCTTTCAGGGGAAATTGTCAAACTTTGATACCTAAACTGTTTTATGGATGTGAAGGTCTTAAGTTTTAAGGTATTATATTTCGGTAAAGGTTTATGCATATCTTTACCCAAAGAAAATGAGGTTTTATCATGCCCGTCAAGCTTATCAAAGACTGAAACATAAAGTAGCTGACGCTAGCTTACTTAGGTAGTGAAAGGGAGTCTTTTTCTTTGAAACAGGAGACATGGCCAAGCAGAAGCAAAGGAGGTAGAGCAAGAATGCCGGATCGATTAGTTATGGTAGTTTAAGAATGTGTGCCTGTGTACCTGACATTTCTGACTGGATTGCTAAGTGCGTGTTATCTGACACAAACCCTAGTTTCGTAGCACAGATTCCAACTGGGCGGTGGCCTGTTCTTACTATTTTACACTGGGCTCTAGCATAATGGTTTGCTAGCACTCAAGCTCGAGTTAGCCTTGTATTGAAAGTGTTAGAGATATGATCTTCTATGATTCCTATGGGATTATTGACTGCTTCTGCGATGAAGCATGCTAAGCCAGGTCGTCGGCCACCTCATTGGGGTTTCATTTACCTTCATGGGAAACCTTCATAAACTAGTTTAAATAAGTTGGTATTTGAGAGGACTTTTTTGATAACTGATTGGCTGAGAGAGAATATTACTATGTTCATGGTTACCAGTATTACAGCAATAGTCTAACAGACGATATGACGCCTAGAAAACATCCTAACCTGTCCCACATTCTGTCTTGGAACCATCGTTTAAGAATAGTTTTTCGTGCATAGAGGTTTGTGTGTTTATTTTTCAATCCATTCTCGATGACTTGGAGAGTTTAACTGAAGCCGAATCTGTAATCAGTACGGGGCTTGATTGGATTGCACATATTCCAGTTGATCTCTGAACACTGGCCCGTTTGATGACATCGTACATTTCACTTAGAGCGAGTCATCAAACCAGCGTTTGTTAGGTGAGAATAGGACAAAATATGGCCATTTACATCCAAAGGTTCATCAAAGGTTTCACCATTTTTCGCTGCAGGCACAAGCTTTCCATCTATACTATACTAAAAGTTGGTGAACAAAGAGTATGTCTGCAAGTTTACGGCGAATAGAGATAGGCTGTAGGTTTATTAGCGTCAGTCAGTCTGATTACGGGAATAAGTTTCGGGTTTCAGTCCAGGGAAGTTTCCTTAAAGGAAAACTAATAAACCTGCGCTGTACAGCTTCTACATGGAGAATGTGAATCCTGTAATAAGGCGATCAAGAGTTGGTTTTTAATGCTGATATGTGAAAGGAGCATGACACGATCTTGTGGAGTGACGTCTCTTCGTGTCCATCACCAGTCAATTTGTAAATGGTTTGGGAATATCCGAAGATCTGGATGGTCCTGAGTAGTCAATGTGTTTTTGAATATTCGGATATTCTTGGTTTGTCCATACTTGATTGATGAATTGATCGAGGTTTGTTTGTTCTTCAGTTTTTCAATAGTTAAACCTTTCCAAATGGTCTGACGGACCTCTTCATCGAATGGATTCTTAAGCGGGTTGCCAAAATCTCTAAAATCTAGGTTTCCAAGTCTACTTGTAAGTTATATTTGTTCTTGTTGATTGCGTGTTGGAGGGTCCCTAGTTCATTCTATGTAGTTTCTTCCTACGTGCTATGACGCTCAGGATAGGTGAACACAGAAACCTTCGATAAAGAAATATTCGCTGAATGCAAGGATGACAAGGTTGCTTCAAGGGAACTGTACAGATGCTTGTATCTTCTTCAGATTACATGCTTCCCTCCCTAATTTTTCACAAGCTATGACAATTTCCTGAAAGCTGATTGATTCTCTACATGAAATCTAATTCCAATTGTTAGTATTTCTCACAAGGAAGAGTAAGGAAATAAGCAAGTAACATTCTCGGTCGCCGGCTCCATAAGCTCCTTTTCATCAGGCGACATTCTATTTTAGTCTAAATGCTTTCGAAATCGACCGGCCAAGGCGAGATATGAAACTATTTACTTACCATTTCCATCTGTCTGATGGTTGGCCATTGGTTGACCGACCACTCACCCCATCACAATTTGGACAAAGAGCGGTGGAATCACGTTCACCTATATCGAATTCCAAATGGCCACAAATTGACCTCCTTTCATATTTGACGGTCCAATAAACTTTCTTTTGTGAGTCCACAATCAATCGTTATTTCTGTATCATAGGCCAGGTCAATGTCAGGAGTGGAAAGTTTTCCCATTGTCTGGACACTGGATTGATGTGGAATTATTTATCATGGCCCGAATTCGTAATACAGTCATTGATATGATTAGTGTGTGTTTGACTTGCATGCTCATAGAGTACACACACCCAAGGACATTGTCTTGAAAGTTTCGTCCTGTAAATTGAGCCTTTAAGCGATTGACGACATTTTATTACAAAATCCACTTGTGATGGTTTTAAGCCAAACATGGCTCCCTTCGTCTACGCACTTACCAACCGCATACATGCTGCCTTGGGTTAAGACACAATGCAAATCCCATTTGCGAGGACAAGCGTGTCGTAAAATAAAATAAACTTTGTCCCTTTTCAAAGCAAACATCCGAGGAATATAACTTTTCATTGCTCGTCTGATAAACAGTCACACTCCACGGAACTGTAGCCATATGTACGGCGATTGGGTAAGGGATCGCCGTTGAAAATGCCATAAATTCAACAAAATGTTTCTTTTACGAGGTCCTTACTCCTGGGGTTCTTCGCGGATTCGAGCGGTAGTGGCAGATTCGATAGTTCACAAGCAGTTGCAGTTGCTCGTCGTGGTTTACGTTGCCATAAAATCTTTGATTCACTGGAGCTATTTACATTTTAATCACGTCCCACTTTTCAATCGCATAAACAGTTCTATTGAATGTATTGTGGTACAATCCTGGCGTAATGATATCACGTGGGTATCCTCATAAATTGACGTATCATGGTGTATATTAAATTTTAGCTGTCAGCATCTGAAAGCTTGTTATGCACTTGGCCACGTAACAAAGTGGCACAAGCAATGGCAGCGATGGTGGTCCTGTTTCTGACGTTAATTTGATTTGTGACATGACTTTATTGAACAAAACTCACAAGATGTCCTGTTGGTTATCCCTGTGTGCTGGCGGATGGCTTATACTCGTACAGAAACCGAGGTCACCCAGTGGGGGTGTAGGACAAATTAACTGTTAAACGAGGGATACTCCTGGCGCGTCGTGAACTTGAACTTGTTTTCGCCACCTGTGTCGTTGTGGTTAGTGTTTTGAAATTTACTGTCACGCTCTGGCTTTAAGGAGCTTCTCAAGGAAAAAAGAACATTTAGCAGGGTGGTGTCGGGGTGACGCAGCTCCTTAAGGTTGGGGCAATTACGTTTAATAAATTCAGAGTTAAGTGTGACACTCGCCTTAGTGTTTGGCGGCAGGAGGTGTTTCTGAGGTTCATTTGAATTTTCCGCGTGGCTCCTAATTGCCGTGTTTCAAGGAACGCTTATGGCCATTGAATTTAAATTAGGCTGAAATTATTCGCTTATTAAGCTTGTTTTCTAGTTCAATTGACTGGTAGCGGTGGCAAGGTACAAAGAAATGTTGAAAATATTGTAAAGGTGTATGCTTTTAATGGGCCTGCCTGATAACGAGTCATGGCAGCAGATACTGATGAGGGACGTCTCGCAAAATTTACTTTCTGGGTGAGTGACAGGTATTTATAAGCTTGTATCCCTTTTTTTCTTCTTCGTTATGTCACATTGTGTGCGGGTGACAGCATGTGACTTCTTTTGTTGCTGACAGGAGAGATGAATTTTCGGAATATTGACAAAGGAATTTTTTATTTTATTTATTATAACTTAGTCAAATTTAATTTTGCATTGATACACATGTGTGTATGCATGCATTAGCTTGTTGTTGGTACATATGTACATTCCAACATGTATATATGTACCATGTATGGCAGAATGGTACGGATAATTCTCGTTGTTATATACACTGTATATACATATGTGCATGCATGTGTACCTGGATACTCCGTACAATCATATACATATGTGCTCAAACTGACAAGACGGTCCTTACGGATATATGTGCGCCTATTCTTAACCTCGTTAATCTAAGACGTTAATCTAGTCTTCAAATGGTTTTCCATTTCGTTTCAAACCTAAGAAGAACCTAGGAAACATTGTTGTTGAAGTAATGTAGTAAACCTTCATGGCCGTAGATTTATGTGCATACATATGTATGTGTATTCTTGCACATAGGATAAACGATATTTCCTGCTCTTACAGCTGTAGTAACACCAGTCACATTTTGTTCTCACAAGCAATCGTACTTAGTTCTTTCCCTAGCTGCCAACTGAATTTTCTATAACTCTATCAATCTATCTATCTATCGCGGCACCTCCATGGACTTGTGGAAGAGTGTACCTTCCATTCCAGTTTTGCCCTGATCCACAACCAGCCGGCAAGGCAGAGATGAGATAGAACGAGATAAAACGAGGTTTTGAGCGAGTCTCTATTTCAACCTATTTACAAACTTAGGCTCTTCTATAAAAGCTGTCAAAAATTGACTGACCCTGTCAGTAGTCATGACATTAAAATGATGCTATTAAAAGGCGTTTTTATTTTCCTGTGTTTTAGAAGCCCAAAAGGATTTATTTTTGATTGTTTTCGTGTTATGTGCTCAATCGTGTTTCTTAAATAATTCAGAGCGTTTGGAGTACACTCTGAAGAGTGCGCGCTCAGTGTGTTCAGGCTCTGTCCAGAGCTCTGCTCCGAACTAAAAAAAGAAAAACGCCTAAAGGTGTTTTACTCTTAAATGATAAAAGTATGACAACCGGCCCAAATTACCACAAACTGATTAGATTTATACACTCTCGGACTAAATATCAAGAAATTCAACAAATGGCAAAAAAAAAACAGAACCCACCTCCCCTTATTTTCGTATTTTTGACAGTCACTTGGACAAGATATGCAAAATTTAGTTTACACAACTGGACATCCACTTCGGTTGAGTCTAATTGTATTTTTCAATATGTGCCCATAGCGGAGGAATAAAAAAGAGAATATCTTATTAAAAGTACCTCATACTCGAAACGAGTAGATTTAATAAATCAAATGACCACTCAGCGCTATTGTTTGAGAAAAATTTGACAATATTTCTGAACACTGCTCAAGACGATAATTGGTTCAATAGAAACCTTAGGAAGGCTTACAAATTATTGGTATGTGTCAGACAGCCTTGGCTAATTTACTAAAAGCGATCCTACATGTGTCATTAGGCTTAGTTTTGGACATTGTTTTTGCTATATTTGTCAGCCATTTTCTATAGACGCTGGGTTTTATAGAAAAACTTGCTCTTTTTGACACTGATTCCAAATTTTTATGCAATCTAAACGGCGTATAAACCCTTTCGATTGTTGTTTAATGTTGGTGGATCTCCAATGCAATGTGTTTTTAAAGAACCTTAAAGCCCTAAGCTTCAAATTATTCAAAGTAACATGTAAGTTCTATAAGTTCAACCTGACTGAAATCACTCGTGATCTTTTCCCATAGAATGTAGTAGATCTATTCCTTTACATTGCACTTAATTTCATAAAATTACTAAATTTCTAACCCGGTCTATTGACGTTCTACTAAATAACACGATTTAGCCAAGGTGAGACCAGTTCACATGAATTTGGTTTAACACATCTCTCCATTTATCCAAATTTGTCAAACTCATCGTTTTTTATGTTAACAGCAAGATGTTTTAGTAAATATTAGCAGATCATAACTCGAAGCTTCACCCAAAATCATTGACACAAGTTTAGTGAGACCTAATCTGATGTTGGTGAGAGCAAAATATTGGTGCTCACACCAGCCCCCAGATGATCAGCATGAGGTAAAATATTGTTATTTAGTGAGACCATGTTTTAGCGACTACAGCGCCCTTAGGAGTGATAGATGATTCTCTTGTCATTTATGAGGAATAGTAAGTCACGAGAAAGACAATAAAGTCTCCTGAAACCTTTAGAACGTAAGGAGTGCCATCGAAAAAATTTATCCATTCTTATACATAATTTACTTTTCAAAAACTGCCGATAAATCAATGAATTGCTTCTTGTTTTATGACTAGGACTCCGTATATTATTTTTAATTAAACACCCAGGGTCAACGTATCTAAAAATCGCAAAAAACCTAAAAACAGTTGCTTTGCTATCAAAACTTCTTCAGATGAAAGAAAAGAGGGATTTGGTCGAAGAACCGGTTTTATCAACCCAAGAAGCGTCACCAAAATGTTGAAGCTTCTTGGGAAAAAATCCGGACATTTTTGAACGAAATTTTGCAAGACAAGCAAATTTTTCTATTTTTACTTGCGCCTATAGGGCAAGTATTGCAAGTTCAAAAAAATGGGTCCGTCAATTCTGCCTGTCTGTCTGTCTGTGTGTACGCTTGACTGCGGACTAAACGGCTGGACGAGTTTGCCTTAAACTTCATATCTGGAGTCTATAGGGCTATAATTCGAGATGAAAAGGTGCTATGAGATGACATACAAGTTTTTCTCTAAATATAGGCATAACGATATTGGCTATTTCTCCGTAATTTCTTCAACTCAAATTTCCATGTACCATAATAGACATATTTTTCCATTGATTTTGATCAGATTCCGAGGCAAACCTTTTATTTTGCCGAAGGCAGGGGAAAAGTTGAAGCAAGGTTTTAAGCCCAACCAACAGAAGAATTTCCAAAAATATTCTGGGTTGGCAAGCAATTTGTTCTTGAGAGCTCAGAAGCCAAACATTCACCATTTATGTAAATGAGTACGAAGCGTTGAAGGCCTTTTTATAACATTCATCGAGAATCCCCCCTATTTTGACCTAACCTTGCATCATGTCACTGTGGAAAGAAGGGTATGGATTAATATAAGCAAAACAAGTTTTCGGTGATACCTAGAGAGGCCAATCTTCCGAATTCGCCAAAACTTAGGTCAATTGTAAGATATTGGCCTCTGGTCAAAAAAGAACCAAAAACCTGTCAACAACATGGAGGAATTCAAAAAATTCTGAACAAATAGCTCAAAAAAAGTTATAGACGAGACAATGATGAAAGCTGTTGCAGAAAAGTTCGAAAATTTGCGTAAAAATAAAGATTAATGCTTTTATTTGTTAGTTTTTATAAATTTCGAAACAAATGCTAAATACTTATCATTATTTTTGATTTTTTGAATTTTTTCGATGGCACTCTTGAATGAATGAATTTTATTATTTGGGGAACAAGAAATATTTGAACCGAAGAACCAGTTGATTGCACAGCGTTTTTGACAGATAGCACACTATTTGCCTAAGAATTCGTAGGTTGTGTAACTGAGAGGACATGTTTCCTCTTTCTTTTACGAAGTGTTTTCTATTAGGGGACGGATTTGTACGAATTTATTCAACGTTTCAGGTAAGGAAACAGACCAATAAATTTAACCTCAGGGAGAGTGTCAGTAACCACAATAATTATCAGTATAGCTAGCCAAAATCAATACATCTACCTTTCCAAAGGAATATAAATAAATAAATTTTGAACTCTGTACTTATCGGACGTAAAATGGTTTATCGGTCAATCGATTTTACATTGAAGCTTTGTTTCCCTTTGTAAGAATGCTCAAAATACAATACATTTACATACACACTTACCTAAAAAAAAAGGATATTATATTTACTGTACTTAAGACGACTTATTTACAACGAATATTGTACGCCAAGATGTTAACTCTAACGGTAGGAAGATATATATAAATGAATGAAAAATCATTTAAAACCTGAAATCTAAAGGATCAAAAAAATGTTAACTCTTTTCTTCATAAGTAGTTTACTCTTATTACCTATTGTAGTTTATAGTTTTTCTTTTTCTAAACTAAACCTTTATCTATCACCTCGTTTGTTACATTGTCTACTCTTCAAACTTCTTTCTCTTCGTATAAAAACGTTAATTTTATTCTCGTTCTGAACTATGGAATATATTTAAGAAAATATTTTACACTTCTACAAGATGTTATGTCAAATAGGGAAGAGCCTGTTGAAAATTTCGGAGAAAAAAAATCTGTAAATATAAATTAGTCCTTGACAAACTGAACAAAAAGAAAGCGGATCAATATTTAAGAAAATATTTTGTGAAATCAAAGAGATTGCAACTATTTTTTACTGATACTGATACTGAAATGTTGTTATTAATGTTAAAAATGTTTAAACAATAAATTAAATAATAGAATGTAAGGTATTTTATGAAAAACAACAAAACAAAACTATATCAGTAGACATTTTAATTTTTTATAAGTACATACATACATATATATATATAACAAAGTGCGTTCATTGTATAAATAAATAAAATTATCAACTATAGCGATTTTTTAATTTAATTCACGGAAATTCAAGGCGCTGGGCTGTGTGGGACGCCAGTCAACATTGCCACAAACAGGCGTTGATTATTACTATTTATTGCATCGAATCGGGAGCCGAAAAGTTTCTTACAAATTAACTGATCCTTAGGCAAATCTAAACTCAATTGTATCTGTAATGACCAGCGGTGTACTGAATTTCTAAGTGATTGCCAGCGCCACCCACCCATCTATTTACACTGTCCTTTCACCTTCGCCCTTTGTGCGGATTTCAATTTCGCAAAACAAATCAGGATTCCTGACTGATATGGTGCGGAATGGTGTGTAATTTCACTTACCTGACCCTGGAAGGAGAGGAAACTTCAAATTGAATTCACTGTCGTGCGGGCAAATACAAAACAAATATACAGATTGTATGTGGGGGCTAGGAATTCCTGGAAATCTACACGTGTTTCCTGGCAATATAGTCCTAGACAAAAAGCACACACCAATGACACCGAAAAACATCCTGGCTGAAGCAGGTGTCAGCACACACATATATGTAGGAACAGGTCGGCTGCCAGTAGGGGACCCCATTTTGAATTTCATAAATTCGCCGACGATTTAGCTATAACATTTAATGAAAGGGAAATTGCGAAAAACCCAAACGTTCTTGGGTAATCTTTTGGGCAGGGGCAACCCAAACACGAAGAACGTCTCGCAGCTAAAGAGAAAGATCCGAAAGAGAGTCCTTACAAATTACGAAGAAGCGCATAAAAGTAATCTGTGGAGGGATTTGAGTTTGAATGTTCGGCGGAAGCAGCCATATAAATAAATCAACGGCATTTTATTGTTGTATAGGGCTGCCGTGTAGGCCTCTACAAGCAGACTGTATGCTTGAGGGACTTTTTGAAATAAATCCTTCGTTTGGAAATTTAGTCTACACGGGCTTAGGATGGGTGGGCGTGTGGGGTGGAAAGGATGCGTATGCAAATTTAGTGAACGTTTGCCTTGCTCTTAGGTGGATAATATTTGACACTCGTAGAGACAACAAGTAATTTACGCAGATGGATGCTTATGCTGGGCCGATATGAAACGGATTGTTTACACTTGAATTATGACTAACATATCCTGTGGGATCCTTGTGAAAGGAACAGAGGATGTTAAGATTTATAAGGAGGTGGGTTCCATTTAAATAAGAAGATTACGGATTAAACGGCATTAGGTGGTGGGGAATGAGTTTGTCTTTACTTTTATTGCATTTGTTTAGTTAGGACTGAGTTTGACGTGATAAGGGTCTAGTTTGGGTACATAGCTTTCGGGGAATTTGTTGGTTGCTGGAGTGCATAATTCAGGACACGTTAGCATGTTCTCTGAGTGTGGTTCGAATTAACAATAGCACAGCTTTTACAAAATTTCATCCAGAAGAATGAATGAAATCTAACAGACAGAAGCAATAGAACTGAATTCCTTGACAATGTAAAGAAACATTGCACACAGCACTCTACGATGAAGGGATGAGTAAGCAAAGGGTAGTCCATTTCATTCCTGGTCATCGTTGAGGTGTTGTATTGTAAGCCCGGCTGATCATTTTTGGGCTTCATGTGGTAAACAATTCTAGTTAAGTTTTTAATCCAAAAAAAAGTGGATCTTTCCAAAGTCAACGAGATTGGACATTTTCATCTTGGTGTGGTAAAAGATGGGGAAGAGCAATCTAGATCAGGCCATCATTGTCTCCTACAATCGAAATGACAATCCGCCTAAACGAAAGGTTTTCATATATTACAGAAGGACCACTGAACCTAAGGGAGGAAAGGATAGAAAGAATATTTAACGGGAACCCCAATCTATTAGTACTCCAAAGCAAATGTAGCTCTCTATTCCCTATACTACCATTGTTTACAGACCAACATTATACAATGTTTCATCGGTTTCCCCTTAATTGTTTAGATTTCCGTGCGTTGTGATGTTTTCTCGAAAAGAATAATATTTGACAAACAGGGAAGACTTGCACTGATTGAAATATAATGCAAAATGTATCAAGTCCCTGGAATCGTGTTTTTTTTTTTTTACTAAATAACAAATCATGGGAATGTCCTTTGCTACATGTAAACATTTGCTGGAGTTAAATGCTATTGACAGAAAAAATTGCAAATCAAAGTCAGATCTGGCATAAAGCTGTATAAAAAACTAGGTTCCTAGAAGTCTTAAGTATACTTAACTTTATTAAAAGTTTCAATTGACTTTCTCCTCAAGTAGGCTAAATGGATAGATCCATGGTGTTACTAAAAACATCCTTCTAGACCGAGCAAGGTTGGCATCTAAACTAGACTTTCCATTACTTATTTAGATGGCGCTACAGTTCGGGATGAACCTGGGCCTCAACCAGCAAGTACATCCAGTTAGCTCGGTCCTTAGCTAACTGCCTTCAGTTGCGTACTTCAAGTCGGTTGAGGTCCTCTTTTACTTGTGCGCACCAACTAAGGGGAGGTCTCCGTCTATTGCGTTGTCGCTCCGGGTTTGATTTGAAAATTCTGCGGGCCGGAGCATTGGTGTCCATCTCAAACGCAATGCGCAGATTTTTTTTTACTAAGTCGATATGGCTGTATAGTTCGTATAGCTCGTCGTTGAATCTCCGTCTCCAAAGCCCGTCAACACCACCCGGAACCGAGCATTTTGCGAAAAAACTTTCTCTCCAAGCAACTGTGGAGATCTTCATCCGCTTTAGAGAGAGTTCACGCTCCTGCCATGCAGCAGGAGTGGGATGATCAAGGTCTTATATATAATCTCCTTAGTTCTCCGAAAGAAACAGCGATTACCGAGTGCCGATTGTGACGTTCTGTTCAATTCGTCGATGGGGTGTGTTGTTGACAGCTGATACCACACTGCAATCAGCTCAGACGTCGTAAAATCAAATTAGGTGTGTTCGTCAGATAAGTAAAAAATGCGTTCCCTTGTACTTAGTAAAGTTATCCATTTTTCACTCATTTATTCCCTAGTCACCAGGGTTGGACTTAGCGAACGTCTCACAGCTGTCATCGGCGGGTGACATTTCGACTGATTTCTGTCCTTCTTTCCTTCCGGATCACACGCATCGCAGATTTATATTAGTTGGGCAATCTTTTGAGTCTTTAAATCTAAAATAATAAATAGATACCATTGCACCTGCGAAATTCAGGCTCGGGTATCCCTCCAAATGCATTACTGCCTGTGAATCAGCCACCATTCCTAAATGCAAGCTCAAAATGATGACACAACGGCTTACATTCCGAAACGCATTGGGAACGAATACACAGAGCAAACAAAAGCAAGCAGGGCATCACGAACTAGCGCGATGCAAAGGACACATGTTTGCTGATTGAAAAAGTATCATAAAAATACCATAAAATTCCAAAATGTCATGATTGACAACGCAACAGAATGCGCAATGCATCTCGAAACCATCGTACATTGGCATCACCGATGCAAGGTGTAGTTACAATGTGTTTTTTGTTTGAGTTTTAGAAGTATCCTACTATAGCCTTGGTATGGACTTCGGGTCTAAAGAAAACAACGCTGATGCTGTCACTCCAGTGCATTTCATTTCTCCTAGCACTTTGTTGATGATCCACCCCCGTATAACGCTGTAACCTTCACTTTTTCTAACATAGAATTTCACTCAACCAGAGTTTCGCAAAGATAAAAGATAAATTACTATCTAAGTCGTAATTTACAGACTAAACATCATGGTCACTGCCATTACATACTCCAGCCCGCCTCACAATGGATGATAAAACGGTTTTGCCTCCGCAATTTTCCACTGGCTGCGTGTGTGCTTCTTTGAAATCCAATACACCACTCTGCTCGAAACTGCGTAAAAATGGCTTTGCAAATCATCAGATAAATTGATTCCTCCATCGCACAATGTGCTTTCTTGACACATAATACATCACCACCGGCGACAGCTATAAGCAATGATCATTACCGGCGCAGGAAACTATCCATCAACTATTCTCTATACAATAATTGCCATACAAAAACCGTTTCAAAACTATGCCACAACCATACAAAACCAATTGTGGGGCTAAATCTTGTGGCCAAAACTCTGATGACCCGCAGTCGAGTCGGCCTTGGCCCCGTTTCCCGATCACACATATTCAATCACATCGCCACCTACTTCCAAGTTGATTAATGTATTTCGCCGAGTCGCACACCCTTAGCGATGAAAGTGAGAACATCCTTGTCGTCGTCGTAACAAAAAATACCAGCAGAACACAGATAAACGTAAATTTTATATCCTTTCCCACCTCTTAAGGGGTTACTCCAGGTTTATGGCGGCCCTTAAACCCGCCCAGTCATCATCTTCCACCAGTCAACGTTTGCTTTTATTGCTCATCCGTAGAAAATTAGATTCCAACCAAATGGAGAAAGTAAAATGTTTTCTTTTTTGTTTTTTTTCATTCTGACCCAAATAAATGACAGTCAATGGTATTGGCCATTTGATACATTAGGGCTGGTTGTTTCGGAAGCATCTAACTTTCGAACAGATACAAATCGGTCTCCTGTGGGATAGATACAAATACATTACAAACGACTTCGGGACGCAGTTGTAATGAAGTTCATTGCGGTTCGCCAAATGGAGCAAAGTCCTCGCATTAATTTCACATTTATTTAGAAAATGCGCAAGGGTAAGGATTTAATTTTATTGGTGCCAGGACAATTGCGGTCTGAATGGGACAGATTAAGCAGTTCAAGTTCAAGTCGCTTTGTTTCAATTTTGAAAATTCCAAGAATGTGCAAATGAATTTGCTTAGGTTTCAGGCGATTGTGGAAACCCCAGACTCGAAAATCACTTTCATGGGAGCATAACTCTTTTTTATGGACGTGCTGCTAGTCCACGGCGAGAATCAATAATACGTTTGAAGTTTAGGTAGGAACGAACGCTTCAACGATAATTTCCCTGGTGACATCAATCAAACTGTCGCATGATTTCTTCAATTTCATCAGGGAACTTTCTTAACGACTGTCACGTCGTCAGTGAAATTGCCAATTTGGATAAGAAAGACCCATTTACATTAATTAAACGAGTCTCATTGAAACCGTCGACAAAGGGGACGGAGTAGATGGATGGATTTCAAATGACGACTGATAGATTCCTTTGCTCTCATACATACCTACGTACTCCCTCTGATTAAAAATTCAAAACACAAATCCTGATTGAGAAAGCGATGTAGACTCCTATATCTGCATACGAATGTCCTTGCCGCACCCTTAGCACATACCAAGTTTGGACGAAGTGATTGTGTGGGCGGAGATCCTTAATCGGCAGTGGGTTCTTCATTAGATGCAGTAATTTGGCGATAATGCGACTTTGTCTGGCCCGTCCATTAGCTTGTTTCCCCGAATAGTGTACTCAATGTCGGATTATATTTGTGTTCGGTACGATATGGCAGGAATGATATCTCAACATCAAGTTTGCAAGGTGAATGACGAGGATACAAAGTTCCTGGGCACTAATTAATCAGAAATGGAGAAGGTAATCGGATAAACCGAATCCCTCCTTGGCCACGTACATGAATGCAGTAATAGCATGCTTTTAGTATAATGCGGTTGACCTTTAGTACGTACATCGGTTTGAATTGATTTTAATTGTGGATGAGAAGGACGCTGCTCTGCTTCACAGGGAATGTTTTAATTGGAAATGAAGCAAGACAAACGGAGAACTAATGTGTCTTCAGATTCTTTAGTTGTTATGATACGTGCTAGTCAAGAGGTTTTACGAGGAGAAAAATCTTACAGGAAACACTTCCAAGGAATACTTGTAGCAGGATCGCCTTACACAGGATAACGTGCTTTTACAGGAGTCGTCGTAACAGCGATGCCATGAAATGTGAAACGATATTAAAGTTGCTGTAAACTAGACAAGAACATTGTTACTATCCTGTGGTTACGGCCCACTACATAAGAAGAAGGACGAAAGAAGGACGAGAGCTGCACTTGGAGAATTTATGCCACTCGTGTAGTGAAATGTTTATTTTTGTTCGCAGCTATAGCTATGTACTGCTCGTTGGTGGACGCGCCTTATTTTGTTGCACCGTAGATGGGTTATGGCAAATTCATAGAATAGTTAGGTCTAGAAGTCGTATGAGCAATGAGGTGACGTCCGGAGATATTTGTTGATATCTGCAACTGATATCCTAAAATCGGGGTACTACCCGGCGAACGTCTCCAACAAAAGAGCAAACATGTTGGACTATGTGTGTGACTTACTGAAGCATTTGCCAACCGATAGGCTGAAGACCTCCAACAAAAAGGTAATAAGCAACCATCTCTAATCGTATAGGCCTCTATCCACGTTATTTAAGTCCTGTATCCCCTTGTGGGTCCTAGGGCCTCGACAATGCATACGCGCCATATCGTGTGCGATTTCTGAAAATATGTTTCAGTTCTCCCCAACTCTTTCCCCGTTGCCGTGCTTCCTTCTCAACTGTTCTGCGCCACGTACTCCTAGGACCGTCATTCCGTCATCCTGAGTAAGCGGGTTCCATTACATCTATGGACTTCTCACCCTTTCGGAGAGTATATCTAATCCACGTCCACTTACGCCGTCGTATTGTTGTGCCTATAGGTTCATGGCCCGATCTCTGATAGAGTTGTTCATTAGGGATACGGTTTGGCCAGAAAATCCTAAAGATATATCGTAGGCACCTATTGACGAACGTTTGCAGCCTCCTAGTGATAGTGGCGGTCATCCTCCAGGTACCACATCCATATAGCAGCTCGTATAGAAAGAAGACGGAGGCAACTTACAGAATCAAGGCGTTGATTGTTGCGCAGCACCTGACACAGACACTTACTGGCCATGGATGCTTCAGCGCCTACGGAAGCTCCTAGTGAACAAACTAGGTAAAGACCTAAACCTGTTCAATAGATGTTGAGCAGGGAATAGGAAAATGCAATGTGGCAGTTGTGTTCGTAACAGAGTAACAGAGTGGACGCCCTGTTATGGCAGGGGAAAACAAAGGTAGGTAGGTTCTGTGTCCACTGTTGCCCAGGTGAATGGTGTTCGGTCTGACTCGACTAGAGCTAAAGAGTATCACTATCCAGTGATCTGGGAAACCAATTTATTTTGGCCAAGCCAGTCAAATCAAGAACATGCAAAACGCTATCAGTTTACTGGGAGTATGCGGATGCCTTCTAGCATCGACTCGGTAGCTTCATACATATCATGATCTGTACTATCAAAGTACACTATGTTTGGCCGAATGCCTTTTGGTATCATCCCCACTAGAGTTTCGATTACCTTGCGTGACACTTATCATATGACTGCCTTCGCTCAGAGTCTAAGCCGAGTGATTCCTTCAAAGCTAACCCAGGGATTGGCTTCGGTATATTTTTGGATACTCAAAGTGCGAACATTCAGGTATTGAGATAGGGAATATGAAAACCATCCACAAAGACAATATGGACATCGCATCGACATTATATATAGAGCCTTCACTAGACTCAGCAGTTTTTCGTTTAATTTATGCGATCACTGTCCCGTAGGCATCATACCCTGAACTAGAATTGACTTGGTATAGGAACTTCTGTTGAACCATTAGTTCTGACATATACGTAGGAATGTTGAAAAGACAACTGGTTTCATGTGCTTTAAAATACCAGCTTTATTGGGCTTTAAAACTGAATTCACTAGAACTTATTAGAGGCAACACAACGCGATGACATTGAAATAAAAACAGACATAATGGTCATAATCGGGTTAAACTATGTATCCATGAGACTGACACAATTATCAACAATAATCGAAGTTGTAAGAATTCACTGCCACTCTACTCTACTCGAGTGCACCCAGAGACAGAGAGAAACCAAAGAAAAATCATAATTTCAAAGCAAATGGACTGTAATGGGCACGAAGCCCACATCCTCATCCTTCTCCCACAGACAAGGAATCCTCTTTCTTCAATCCTCCACCCGCTGCCGGACGATGACTCCAAGATTTCAACACTAGAGCTGGTTAGTTGGTGGAAAACAGAAAAACTTCATGTGAGTCCTTAAGGATGTTGTATGTAGGAGTATCGTGACTTCCCCTCTAGCTGCAATGTGAATGAAAACATATCAACCAATGATGCCTTCGGCGGCGTTTGCCAAGTAATCATCCTTACCATCCCCAGTAACATCCGTCTTCCTTGCGAGGCAGCCATCCTTTCCATCCATAAAAATTGACACGCAACAAAAATAAACACACAAGAGTAGGTACACAGTGAGTGTTCATTTTGCAGACTGCTCCGAGGAAGGTTGTTCTTGGCCTTTTTGTCGAATAATAATTTTCACTCACAGGATGCGTGGATGAAGAAGAAGAGTGTTGTCTTCGTAGGGGGATTCGTTTTCCAGGTCAATGTCAAAACATTTGGAATCGATTTATGAGAAGCTATCGGTATGTACAGGTCCTTTGACTTTGTTGTCTTAACTAAAACGGTTATCTTTGGAGGGTTCCATCTCCTCTCTGCTGTATGATTGTTGTGGGAGGGTTTATGGTTACCGAAAGGGGAAGGGGATGTTGAATCATCTCTAAATGTAAATATTTCTCGTGTTTCTCTAAATTGAAAAGAACTGTGAAATGTATTAGTTATAGCGAGCTTATGGTTCAACTTGAATATCTTGGGGTTTGCTTTGGTCGTGTAAGCTACTCTGAGTCCGAGAAATACGATGTTTATCGAAACTAATTTGAAAAACGGCATATGTTTGCCACTTTCCGGCATTTTACGCGCTACGAAGTGAGCTTTAAAAGTGAGAAATTCGAGATAACTTTTTGGAATCCCACAGAAATATTTAAATTTTTTTAAAAATGCAAGTGTTCCTGAAAGGAATGATACTTTTGCTGTATAAGGGGAACTTTCCAAAGCGTTTTGAAATAAACCAATGGAGATGCTGGCAGTCAGTTAAAACCATAAACGTGTTCTACAGCAAAACTAAAGATCAAAACGATTTTACTTGCCAATTTCGCAAAGAAAGGATCAAGTATGACACTTGATACATTCAGAGCCACGTATGTTTGGGATGATGACTCAAAAATCGATTTTAATGAAATCTCACGTGGAACATTATTATCGAGGTTAGAACAGCAAAGAAGACAACGCTTACAGGGTGAAGTAATATGTCCTTGAATATGGAGCGTTATAGCGGATAAACAATTTTATGAAAAATTGATAATTTTTTTTTCTGATACCTGGAAAACTGGCCAAACTTTATAACAAGAATGTGAGCGTCAGACACCCTTATACTTGAACCATTCCGCGAAATACGAGATCGCATTCAGGTTAGGTTAGGTTACCGTGCCAGGTCCGACCTCACTTAGACCATTTAAGGTCCATTGTGTTGCCACATGCATCTAAGAACATTGTCTTGAAAAAACTACCCTTGGAACCAACGAGAGCTTAATACAAAGCGGTAGAAGCAATTTATGCCTAGCTTATCAAAGAAGTATCCACCTAAATGTAATCATCTTTGACTGGAGGGAGTCTGGCATATACAAAAGGAGGTTCTTCGTTCATGCAGCTTCTTCAGAAGTCATTTGCGAGGCTGCCCAGCCTAGTGGCATATCTAACGATAATGCAGTGTCCTGTTACTATTGGTAGGAGCTGCCTTTTCTGTCTAATCAGACAGGTTCTTGATCCAGTTTGGGATAGATTTGTCTGGAGATGAGACACGTAGTACCATCATTCCGTTGAAGATTGGTTGAGTCTGCGGCGTAAAGCTTAAGTAGCAGATTAACTGTAGCGATAGGCATTCCAACACCTTCCTTAGCCGATAAGATAGGTAGAGTTATGCCTCGCTTATCGAGCTCGTCGGTCATACAATTCCCTGGAATGTCACGGTGCCCCGATACCCAAATGAGGTCGATGTTAAATTGTTCAGCTATCTCGTTAAGAGGTAGGGGAAAATTTTGAGTAATAATTGGAAGATTCGAGCGACTTTATCGCGGCGTTACTGTCAGTATAAATGTTGATATCCCGATTGTCTTATGCTTTAACTACGACAGAGCCTCCGTGATCGCCATGATCTTCACCTGCAAGACGCCACAGTGATAAGAAAGACGATAGGCAGATAGAAGACACCTCCTCCTAATCCTGGCTTTGTTTTGATCCAATCGTAGAGAAGGATAGTCACGAGTCGTCTGCCATTCTAATCGTGAAGGGGGTCAGGAAGTAAGGAAATACTGTTTTTTGTTTAGAGGCGGAGAACGTTAAATTGAAATAAATCTCAGAAAAATGTCTTCCATATCAATGAAATTTACTTTATCTGACGGAAAATTTTATCGCATAAATGTTTGAAAATGTTTTCAGACCGCCGCACCGCCGCGGCTGATATGTACAAAATTTACGGTCAATGAACTTCACTATCGTTTCGCGTTGAAAGACTATTTTTGGCCGGAAATGGATGGACTTGACATCAGTGATATGTAGATGGTGTCGCTGGTCAAACAATTGATCGATTGAAGGGGCAAGTTTCTCAAGAAATGGTTCTTTCGAATAGTCGCATTGTCTACGTCGATAAACCAGAAAAAATTGAGCACTTGGAAGCCAACAATCGACGCGTGTGTCCAAAGAGCAAATTTATTATTTAAGAAACCTTGTTCATGAAAGTTACACTCTCGAATGTGTAACAGACGCTCGTAAGAGGTTAAGAGATGTAGACCAGTGGCTACGCATTGGACGATGCTGAAGGTTGGTCCGAAGGGTGGCCCTGCTACAGTGAAAGTTAAACAAGTTTTCCATATTGTTTGCCGAACGGAGCATTCAAGACAAAAGTGCGTTATAACCATAATTGGTGAGGTAAGTACTGAGACGGAAGAGGGAAATGGACCTAAGGCTACAGGGATTGGTATCAAATGGGACCGATGCGAGAAACGCTGGGCAATCTGTGTGACCACTCACTAAAAATGTAGGAAGAGGAGGTCGTCATTTTCGCGACGTGTTTTAAGAGACTGAGGGTTGATTAGTTTCAAGCGTTCAATATAGGGAGGTAAATTGGAACAATCAACCCAAGGAAGACCGCGGAGGGCGAAGGGTATAACCATGCGTTGGATGGCTTAAATACGTTGGGCGTGGACAACATAGTAAGGGGACCAAACTTGGCTAGCGTGTTCGAGGATGGGTGTGACCAACATTTTACAAAGCCAAGCGCAGGATTAGCTCTACTCAATATGCGAACGGAAGTTAGGCTCCCTACCGAAGATCACTCCTAAATCGTACAACGATGACTCTGAAGGAACAGGATTATTGCAGAGAAAGTAATTCCAATAGGATGCTGGAAAGCGTTTACGGGGAGATGTGATTAATTGACATTTGCTATTGTTAAGCTCGAGATGAATCAGGTTGTACACAACTCTTTCCTAAAATTTCTATAAAGCAATGTTCAGTCAATTGATAGGCGTTTCCTGTAGGCCTTGAGTCAGGTATGAATATACTGACGATATCCTCACCTGGATTTTCAATTATAACTACGAACCATACCTATACACAAATATGTATGTACCAGCATGTCAATGTAGACAGCCTTCAAACAGATGAATTGAATTAAGATAGCCTCTCTTTGATTTCTCAATTACTACGATCTGATTCAAAATTAAGTGAAAACCCCGCTGTTTCAAGCCAGCAGCCCCATTTAAATTAAAATTAAAACCTCCCTCCCAACGAAACGCTCTGCTAATTGCGTTGAATACACTAATAACTCCGACAGATGACGAGAAGAAAAAATCCCGCAGACAATACCACTGATTCCATTCAAACATGAATATAAAAAGTCCCAATTTTAAATCTAAACGCTTCTGCCATTATCATTAGGACAACACAGAATGGGGCGCGTCAGCGAGGACACTCTTGTGGCCAAATTTATAGGACGCGAAATTTCAATAGCCTCGGGCAACGAGTTCTGTTTCGCTTTTTATTGTTGGTATTTATCTTTTTTTTCTCGCCGTCATTTAGCGGGAGACATTACATTTGCGCCAGTTGGCGGTGTCCTTCGGCATTTGGTTAAAAAAAATATGGTCACTCATTGAAGCAGACTTGGGGGGATTTCCTATAAAACCCTAATTCACGATCCGCCATTGTCTTGGGTGAATAAGTATCTCGCTTTGGTTTAATCAACGAGGCAAACAAAGGATCTGGATTACTTAGCGAGAAATAATTTAAAATCATTTTGGTGAACGAAAATTACAACCTAGCCTGGAGCGCGGAAAGTGTCAATGTCATGGCTTATTACTCTTTGGAGTGGATACTGGATTTCGTATATTAATTGTATATTATGGGTCACAACATAGAGAAGTCTGTATGGATGTCTCCCATGAGATGTTCGCTTCGTCACCAGCCTGTACCGGATACGAAAGACTGATAAACCAGTTTTATCAAGAGCTCGCGAGAAGTGACTCTTTTAACAAGGTTTCTCTGACCTTGAACTGAAGCCAACTAATTAACCCTTGAGTTAGAACATCCTTCGCAATTAGTTGGCAAATAAAAAGATTTCTTTAAAGCATTTACTAAACTTATTTACTTAACGAGCTTCGAACCCTCTGCCTGAGGCACAACAGCCTTCCACTCCCTTCCATCCTAGTCACTCTGCTGTTGTATAGACCAAAAGCTGTGCATCCACGATAGCTTGATCTTTAAACAGAGGTTCGGTCATCCTACATTTTGGTACAGCTCATAGAGTTCGCGGTTGTATCTTCTCCTCCATTTGCCCATCTGGCATACTTACTTACTTTGGCGGCGCTACAGTTCGGGATGAACATGGGCCTCAACCAACAAGCCACTTCAGTTAGACCGATCCTTAAGCAACTGCCTCCATTTGGCAACTCCAAGTCGGTTGAGGCCTCCTTCTACTTATGCGCGTCACCTAAGACGAAGCCTTCCTGTACTGTGTTATCCGGGTTTGATTCGAGGACTTTGCGTGCCGGTGCATTGGTCTCCATTTGCTCTACATGTCCTAGACATCTCAAACGACGAATGCGAAGTTTTTTTACTAGGTCGATATCGCTGTAAAGATCGTATAGTTCGTCGGAGAATCTCGTCCTCCATAGTCCGTCAACGCAAACGGGACAGAAAATTTTACGAAGAATCTTTCTCCCGAAGCGACTGAGGATATCTTCATTCGCTCTAGCATGACTAGGATGATCAAGGTTTTGTATAGACTCGCCATAGTTCTTGGGGATAGGGTCTCCCTTGCGTACGGATTCGAATATTCGACGAAGAATTTTTCTCTTGAAACGTTGTTTAGATACACTTGGCCCAGAAGAAAGGTGCATTTCGATATCGTAAGGAAGTACCAATTTATCAGCACATGCGGTCTAGTCAGATCACAAAGTCATCGGCAGGAGTTTTCTTTCTTATACCAGGACAGGTGCATCCAAAGGCACTGCCCCCATAATTCTGTGGTGTCTACCTACCACAAATATCTGCCGTGATCCATGATTTGCAGTTCAATACCTTACAGTTTCGTCGGAGTTATAGGTACATGGTTCGGTTTGGGACGGATCTGTCCAGAGACAACATTATCCATCCACTTTGAAAAACTTTACGGCGTAGACTCCATCGGATCTCTTACTGTAAGAACTAACTTTTCTACGATTTTTGTTGTACTAACAATCCAGACTTCAAAAAGTGTGTGGCTGATGATATTGAAATATTTAGCAGAACTCAGAAGAATCAGAACCGTGACGAGTCTTCGCCTGAAATAGGACTGTTTTCATCCCTCTCGGTGCCGAGCATTTTGCTTCTAATTTTCTGGACCAAGCGCTCTGGCATATTCAATAAGAATATCTCCTTCACTCCCTTAACAATATGGCCAGCATTATGGTGAAAGTACTGCTTAAACATATCTACGATTGATGTGAAGAGTATTGAGTACTGTGATCCCTTCACCATTTACACGGGCACTCGATGGGAACAGCAGAATATACGAGGATGCATTGCAGTGCCTTAAGATGTCCATCTTTTCTTACGTCTTTCTGGTATTTTCAAACGTTATTATCCTCAGAAACAGGCTTTTCCTAATCGCAGAGTCGGTTGCTATTTTAAAACAAGTTTGTTCTGTGTTTTATGGTCTTATTCTTCGTGGCTTGCAATTCTCATCGGATTAGGCATCGAAATTGTCGAGGGAAACCACAAACCCAATTAGCCTTCAGTGTTTTATGAAAGCAGGGACCTTTTGTGATCTCAAGACCATTCATTTTAAATCTCATAAAAGCTTATACAAAGCCATGCTTAAGCCATATTCACAAAAAGATTTACTCAATCTATGCTTGCATACAATTTGTTTAAAATTTTCTAACCAACTGAACATAGCCGCTGAAATTTCAATTCACGGAAAATTTTCTCTTAATTGATCTTGGCGCCATCTGTCGCATTTATTCAAATGAGGTACATGTCCATGGAAAATCACCACCATGCCAATGAGTCTACGTTATTTTCATTTTCTAAAACTTCTCCAAAATTGCAAAAAGTCACTTTCTAGAACCTAATTTAACAACTAAATGCTTTGTGCCCACCTATTCAGCCCAAAATCAAAGATAAACATTCAAACAAGAACAACCAGCGAAGCATCCGCCACCGTTGCCGCCGCCGCCGGTTCGGTTGTCATTTCGATAACATCCCCAGTTGACATGTGCGATGCGCATTTATCGAAAGCAGCTTATTTTTGACTTTTACCACTGCAAGGTGTCGTTTGTCGTTGTCTCGTCGCAAAAATTTCCGAATACTTTGCCGATTTGCTTGCATCCGAAGCCAGCCATCTGTCGCAGACACTTTAAATCGAATTTACACCCAAAATGCCGAACGAAACCATAAAGAAAGTAAGTAGAGGCCCACTAAGCAAGCCCGCCTGCTTGGTTATGTTTCCCGCACAAAATTATCCCGCACACAGCAATTACTGTGTTTGCGATGATGTTTTGCTAATTTGCACTGAGTCACCCCGCCATTCTACAGTTCGCTTCCTTTTCCAGGTGCAAGACTACAAAGATAGTCTCGTTAAGAAGGCTGAGCAGTTGATCTTCCAAGGCTTCCCGGAGAAAATCGTCGAACTGAACGAGATGCTGGACACGGCCATGTTCAAAGAGCGTAACTTCGATGAGGTTCATCAAGACTTGAACATTCCAGTTCCTGATCCGATTGTCGTCAATCATGTCGAGGACTCGGAGGAGCCGCCAACAGCAAAGCGACCACGAAATGATTTCTGCGTTCCTGGGACAAAGGTGATGGCTCTGCCAACGGGTACGGTGCCTTGTAATGCTCCGTTATGCGACATGATAAAGATTGTCAAGCCCATCATCAGGAAACTTGTTGAAGATTGTAAGTTAAACACACCAGACACCTGCTGCATATGGATTTGCTTAAAATTTTTCTGTACTTTTAGCGAATCTTCTAAAGATGTGGATCTCCTTCCTGATACCGAAGATCGAGGACGGCAACAATTTTGGCGTCTCAATCCAAGAGGATACTTTGGCCGAAATTCAAGCGGTCGAGTCAGAGGCAGCCGCGTTCTTCGATCAGATTTCCAGATATTTCCTGTCACGTGCGAAAGTCGTCTCCAAAGTTGCCAAGTACCCGCACATCGAGGACTACCGGCGAGCCGTTGTCGAGCTGGACGAGAAGGAGTACCTAAGTTTGTGGCTTGTGGTGTGCGAAGTAAGGAATCGCTATTCCTCGCTACACGACATCGTCATCAAGAACTTGGAGAAGCTCAAGAAACCTCGTTCCTCCAACACAGAGAGCTTATACTAGGCGAACCTGGTGGAATGGCAGCACCTACTCTACAGCAACCACCACCACCACCACCAATCTGATAAGAATGCAAATCTAATAACGATCGAATCATAACACGTAACGTGAACGAAAGTAGCCAGCAGTATGGGGACGACAAGACGAGCAATTCTTTGTTTACTCTCTTTAAATCATTTCAATTAAAAATTTGTTATCCTTTCTAATTAAACACATCTGAATAATTTGAACGCAACATGTAACGTGAACGAAGGTAACCAGCATTACGGGGGCGGCAAGGCGACCAGTTCTTAGTTCTCTCTTCAAGATAACATTTAAATTACAACTTTGTTTCCTTTCCCATTACACACATATGAATAATTTTACTCTGAATGAGAGCTATAGTATACAAATAAATAAAATGAAAGACCTATTACGGAGTGTCTCTGTCTGGGACAAGGCGAACAGTCGTCTCTCCTAGTACACCTCTGTATTCCCTGAAACATGTAACTCGTCCCAGAGTTCTAAATCTTTTGGTATTCGCTTGGTAGTTGGTAAAACTCGACGGCAAACAGAATTCCAATTAGCGAATACCAAAAACATTTCGAGAGGTCTGCCGAAAGCTCGGAATAGAGTGACACGAGTGCACATGTGTTGTCGTCTCTGAACCCAATTACCATATTTTCATCTCGAATGAGAAAGCTTTTCTGTGGTTGGGATAGTTGCTTGTACGTAGAAACTAGTGTAGGGTATGTTCATGCAGTTTGGCTGTACGAACCGGAGAAAGTAGATATTCGACCTCACATCCCAACACAACTTGCTGAGTAGGATTGTGAAGTTAGGTGATTCGTGAGAAAAATTCATTACAGACCTAGGACGGAATCTTATCTGCTGGTATCCAAAATAGCTCGAAGTAGAGGAAGTATTTTGAACATTTTTTGTTCACTAAGGGTGATTTTCACGGGAACGTAGGAAAGGAGTACGTCTTTGGTAGGACGATTGGAAAACACAGTGCTGCAGAATACTGACATCGCTGCGGAACGAAACATCACTGTAGTAAGTAGATGGTTTGCTCATCACAGTATTCGATAGTGGTCGTGAAGTTCTCCTGATCATCACACGGTCAACCATTTTGATCATATTGCGAAAAAAGAGAGCACGACTGAAGGTACCTGGTGCGAACAAGACTCATATAGAAACTTCGTAGTAGAGTCACAGTCGATGGAAACATTATTCTGCAAACTGTATAACGGTGAGAACTATTTAACACTGACGATGACAGTGAGCTTACAGCCTGTGCCAAGTCAATGGCACCCCATAGTTTTCGGACCTATTCCAGAGGGAGTACTCAGTTCAATATACATATATCGCCTTAGGTAGTGCGCACAAGTAAAAGGGGACCTCAACCGACTCGGAGTGCGCAACTGCAAAGGACTGGTCATACGAGAGGGGCTTATTAGTGGGGGTTAGGTTCACCCGAACTGTAGCAAGTAAGTGCAACTGCATTACCTATATGATCCCGACTAACCCATGTGAAAGATATGCGGTGAAACCTATCTAAATGATGAACAAGCATTTATTTAACCAATAGAGCCTTCTTTATTCAGCACCTGTTTATAAAATAAATTTGCTGATTCTCCAATAGGGTGCAGAGTGCGTACACTTTGAGTAGAGCTAACTCTACGTAGTTGAATAAGGGGGATGAGAGATACAGTTGCTGCAGTACGCCCAACCTTAATATTTTTTTGTCAAAAGAAATACTTTTGGAGCGTTTTATGACTGTCTTTAGCGTTGTACGTAAGTATGTTATATCAAAAGTTAACGTATGCAGAAATTATCTCGTTATCTTCAGTAAGCGTCTGTATGACCCTCAAGATACTATTCCTACAAACTATTTCTGTGTCATCGAAAATAGTAGGAGTCGCACCTAATGCTGAGGCCGTGCTATTTCATGTCTTTAATAAACTATTTCTGTGTCTCTCTCAGAGGCGTAGGGGATTCCGCAACTGGCAAAAAGCTAGCACAATAACGAACAGATCCTTATGAGATAAATTAAGGCTCACAAGAAGTACATATGTTTGATTTTGATTGCTAAAATTGGTTTTCTGATCTTCTCCCAAGAAACCTGAAAGCTGAAACCAACCAGAACAGGCATATTCTACGAGAACCGTGAAAAATTATTGGAGCTTATAATAATATCTACCATGTAGCTCTGACCTTTCAAATCTTGCACAGGTTTTTGAGTGGTAAAACTTTTACTAATGATGATGATGGCCTGAAATCGGACTTGAGTCAGTTGTTTACTGATAAAGATGAACATTTGTGTGGACGCGAAGCTATAGAGATGACAAAAGGTCTCACTTTGGAAACCTCATTTGCAGTAAGACTTATAGAAAAGCTACAATCCGTCTGGGACACAACATATGATACCCTACATATGGCTACAAGTTTTTTTTTTTGTCGAAATGCGAAGACATGTAGTACATATCTTCGAATGTTTGTTGATAATTACATCAAAATCGGCTTTTTTTTTTATAAAAAAAACGCCCCCTAAAAGTGGGTGTGGGTGTGGTATTGACGAATTGTAGAGAAAGATATCTATGGATAGCAGTTTAAGCAGCAGTTAATGGATTTTTTGCACTTGTACTTCCTCTTAGAAGAAGAAGTGGTAACCATGTTCGTTTCGTTTCGACTGCAACGTCCAGGGTTGTCACTAAAAGTAATTTGAAAAAAGCAAACACAGGCCAAGTAATAATAATAGAATTGCATGAGGAGTATCCCTATTTGAGATACTGTGCCGGCGTATATGAGAAATAGAGCTCGAAACTAATATATTCAGTTTCCAGGCTCAAAATTTATAGATTTTCATCAGTAAGGTTATCAGTACAACGGCAACACTATTTCTATTTCATACAAGATGTATGGAACCAACATTCAACCGAGGTGAAGTGAATTCTGTTGGGAAAACATATCTCTCGAAGCAGTTCATCTTCTAGTGTCGGAATATTCGTTGAGTGTGTTGGTTGTCGTCGGTTTGCGCTCTGGATTTCGTCTTTGAACAGTTTTCGTCTTTACTGTCAATTATATACGCTCTGACCTATTTTAATTGGTTAATTGTGCTGAAATACTTCGGTGTGCACTGTATCTTCGGTTAAACAGCTGATTGACGGTGTATTCCTTACTATAAAGTGCACACGTCACTCTAGAGCGACTACCTATGAAATATCTATATACAACGACAAGTTATTGTGTGATCCGAGGAATATGTATGCTAAATAGCTAGGTCGTTGTTTTATTATGTGTTAAGGTGGGCCCTAGCCAACAAACGTGTGAAATCATCCCTAAATTCCACGACAATAACGATAACTGGAGGTGTTTTGGTTTTTCGTTCTAGTTTTGGTTTCGAATATTTCGCGCTACAATTATCTATCTATATGTTTGAATGTTTGCAGTAGATGTTATGTGTGTTTTATGTATATTAGCCGCACTATGAAATGATGTAATTGATGATAACGTGGAACGAAACTCTACGTTGTATCCATTTGAGCGGGAATAGAATATTGATTTTTGTTCAAAAAATAAAAAAAGAGAAAAAACCTACATAAGCATCTGACAGATTCTACCTGTTCGATGCATCATACATAGATACACAGGTGAAGTTTGATTATTCAAAAAAAAAAAAGAAGGTGAATGTGTACATAATAAACAAATGCTCATGTGAAGAAGTACACAATGCATTTGGAATGTTAAAGCTGTTTAGTGAAGTCTCGTGTTTGTCTTGAGAATTTAAACGAAATTCAGCCAAGCTGAAATCTCACACAAGTGCCATGCCTTCTTTTAGCGGTAATTTAGTGATAACTGTTGTAGTATTAAGTGTGCATATGCATAATTGGGTACATGGATTTAACCTGGAGAACCGACTTCCGATCGTGAAGTACGGAGAGAGTTCAACCTACTTTGGATATTCAGTAGCAACACACACAATTGGAGAGTTTAACATTGCGAATAATACAAAATGGTAAGTTTATTGTTTTAATTACTTTCTTATGTAAGAAGGAGAGAGTTTTTATTCAGACAGTGAATGGTGAATGTCAGATTGAGTTAGGTACATTCTACATAGTTTTTCTTTTTTGATCGATAAAGGCGTTGAGACAGTGATATTAAAACAGAATTGTTATGAAATACGGATGCGATACATGTACATATGTATTTATTTATATATTTACCAGTGAGTTTAGCTGCTAAGTAAGGTACCAACTGATTTAACGGATTACACCTGTTTTTCGGGTAAGTTCATGTATTAACAGCACTATTCGATTGGGACTGGCCTCTCCTAATTTTGTTTAGAAAAAGTGTATATCAGACAGATTACCCTTATCACTTTTGTATTTGTGATTTTATTCTTTGGAAGTGACTCCAGTGACATTTATCCAGTGATAAATACATTTTTCTCTCTAATTTCTAATACGAAACAGAAACAGAAAATGATACCTTGGTGCTTAATGTCTTCAATGCCTCAAGGGCCTTTCTGTGCCCAAGTTATAAAATATATATGTTTGTACATATGTATGTATGTAGTAGTTGATCGAAGGGTGGGCACCCTGGTTAGTGTGTTGGACTACGGAGCAAAAGATTTCAGGTTCGATCCCCAAATCGATTCGACACCTAAGATTTGTTTTCACGGCCCTATCTGTCGCGAGCGTCTGCCAAACATCCGAGAGTATAAATGTAATGAAAAGCTTCTCAAAGAATAAAATTGGCATTGAACAACAGATCGTTTCCATTCGTGTAAATAATAGAACGCGTATAGGACGAATGGCTGTGAGTAGTGAGGCCCTTTGCCCCATGGACCTGTTGCGCCAAATATTTTTTTTTTCGCAAAGCTTACCTGTTTTTAGATTGCTGAAAAAGAAAAAAAAATTTTTGGTTTCAATTAAAGACTTAAAAATTGGTTTTGTGGAAGTTTCTGCAATTTTTTCCACCGTAGATCTACGGCTAGATCTACGTTCCGTGACTAACGTATCATCTTGCTAACTCACCTCCTTAGTACCAGTCTAGCTGTCGGTGAAATTACCAATATGACACAGAAGAATTGGATTCAACAAACTGCTACTTGCTATAGGTAATGGTATCCGAAGTTCCTCCTTCTAGGAATGAATAGGATACGAATACTTTCAAGTACATATTGCTGGATTAACATTATGACAAACTAATTAATTATGGCGTTTGACGGTATCCTCTAAAGGAGTTGCTGACCTAGTCGTTTATCATATTCAAAAGATTGAGATATTTGTAACAACCCAAATCTAGGTTGCTCAACGAAGGGACTGTCAAACATCATGCGCACCTAAATGATGGAAATAAATTACACTTTCCGTTCGTCATTATTTATTCCCATTCTCAAATCTAAATCTATGTAGGTTGACAATTAATTAGAAAAGTGTATGGAATCAGTTTAGTCAGATATTTGATTTCTCAGTTTGTGAATCTAAATGTTGGATGCATTGGGAATTTCACATTAAATATAATCCAATGCATTTATTACCTAAAGAAACACGAACACAAATCTCCTCCTAAATCGCAATAAACACGATCTCTGGTCGGCTTTATACAATTTTGCAAACGTGCATAATTTAACTTGAAAACATACATAAATCTCCTTTTTTACATTTGCAATAAAGTCACGTTCAGTCTCAGTGAGGTAAAATATGTATTTTTCCTCGAATGTTACACTAGACCAGAAGTTGTCCATGATTTTAAAATTTTCAGAATTTTTTGTTTTGTTTATGTTTATGATGTCTACCTGTCGAGGAACTCAGAGAGGGTAATTCTAATTCTTCTGGATAAACAGAAACACGTGCAATTAGTTAGATTCTCAGATAAAAGAATAAAGAAGAGAGCTGCTAGTCAAGGACAAGGAAGACCTTGGCCGTTTGTTATTTTACGACGTAAAAGGTGGTAGGAACTTTTACCTATTTTACCTTTACAAAGTGTTTAAGAACAGATAGCCAACCCATTCACCTAAGCTATGGTATCGGCTGGATTTTAAGATTTCAAAAGCAAAGTTTACACTGATCAAATTTTCTTTGGTGAAGATCAAAACAACTCGCTAAAGGTTTCCATTATATTTTTGTTACTATTTTAGCATAGTTTTGTACATTTTTTGTTTCTGTCGCATTTGGAATTCACTCCAAAATGAAATTGAGAACCGAAAACACTTACAAAAGATCACTCCAAAGAGCCAATGCAACATTTTCGAAAGCATTCTCTCTCTTCGGAGCGCACACATTTTGACGAATACACTTTTGATTTGAATTTGTATGCTCATCATATCTACAGCAAATATTGCAAACTAAGATAAGATTACGTTATCAAGAATTATTAAGTAAAGAGATATTAAACTTTCCCAGCGCCCAGAAATCGATTGAAGAGATTTTAAGACAAACGTGACTCTTTTTAAAAACTTTTGTGTGTATAGGCGAACTAAACTATTGTCTTGCGTTTGGCTCAGAATTTTTGTTTTGGCTAAATGCATCCCGTCAATGATTTCTGACGCGACAGACCTGTTCATGTAAATGGAGGGATTGTCAGAGGCGGTTGTCGCCTGTCACTTGTGTCATTTTTCCTTTCACCTAGACGTACGTAAATGAAATCTTAAAAGAATTATTTTTTCATATGACGATTCTATTGATTTCGAATGCTCTAATGTGAACAAAAGCGAACGAATATTTCAAGAACAAGAAGCTTTTTTGGTCCTAGTATTTCCATTCTGAAATTTTTACTCACTTCCGGTGGCGTTGTAGTCCGAGATGGATGGTTGGTATAATGCCCCTAATTTTAGGAAAGTGAAAGCAATTTTACTTTCGGTTGAGAATCAAACCGATTTGAAATGAAGTTTGAGTATTCTGAATCCCTTAAAACGCATATAGTATGTACTCTTGCTTGAAGTCATTGCCGAGACAGTTTCATTTATAAGGAAGTTACTTATAGCCATTCACACTTTGCTTGTCAAAATTTTCTACAATCCTCTCTACTTCCTTTTTTAATTAATCATATGAGGATAACTTACGTATGGTGTCCTTAATCTGGTATTACATCGCATACTGGATCTCAAACTGCACCCATAAAACCGTCTCAATGGATTCATCCAAGGCTTGTAGATCTGTTATGCCCAAGGCATACATATGCATTTGTGGGTTTGTATATTTCATGGGCTTAGCTTGTCAACGATGCATTGGTACGTATGTATGTACATGGCTCAAGCCGATTAAATTGGATTACACGGTCTTCAATTTATTATACATTTATGTATCTGAATCTAATGTCACTGTAGCCCCTTTTCTCAATTAGTACAGATCTGCCAATTGTTTAAATATTTAACTACCCCATGTTTAACCTGATCACTGGAGCGGAACAAATGAAAACTATTCAACTACCAAATATTACCTCAACTTGGATTCGGATTGAATTGTTGCGTAACCGTCTCTACGGACAACAGAAGACAATTGGAAGTTAATATGTATTCTTTAATATTTCAAGCACGTACGGACATACATTTGGAGGCGTATGTATGTGGGCATATTTTAAAGACTCACAAATGAATAATTCACCTTTATATAATTGTCTGACTAAAATTTGTTTACCTCTCTGATTAATGTTTACCATTCGAGCGGTGATTACTACACAGTCTATAGACAAATGCACTTCCACGAAAGATAATTCGTTTCTTCGATTCAGATAGCAAGTCCAAGGTGATTCACTAAAACAAATGAAGTAGATATCTCTTTCCTGAGTTCAAGTTCCTTAGAACTGCCAACGTACACACACATATAAGTTTGTGCAAATTTTATTGAAACTAAATCTAAAGAATGCTTAATATTACAAAAAAGCAAACACAACCAATAAAAAGAAAAGAGCTGAGTCTTTGAAACCGGTATCGGATGTATACAATTTCCATAATCCAAATGTATGCAGATACAGACCAACACTCCTGAATGTGAGGGAAAAAATACAGATTACTAGAGGTGTAGTGCGACTCGACGATCGTATCTCTGTCAGTATAGTGGGTATGTGTGCATAAGACATACATATACGCGCACATATTATGCTTACTCAGGTTAAAAGATGGGTTAAATTTCTGCGGATTTAATCAAATCAGTAAATATTGACTTGTTTGAAGTTGTCGCGCCGGTCTGTATATTTTACTTGCACCTATAAAGGGCAAATATTGTTTTTATAAAAATTTCCAAACATCGGGTCGGCGTGATAGTGCGAAACTCACAGAAAAGCTCACCAGAAAAGATGTCGGGCTTATGTCCAACTTAGGGTGTGTTCACCGACTTAGTGCCACGCGACGCAATTTTTTTCGCGCGCTTTCAAGCAAGATCGCCGCTAGCGAAATCCCAAGCGATAGATTTATTCATGTTTCGACAGTTGTTCTCGTCGCTTGAAGTCACTCAATCCCAGCATTTCGCCAATGTACTTGTGTAATTGGTAGCCAGTAGCGAATGGCATCGATGAACACAGCCGTAATCGAAAGAAATTGTTAGTCTCGCGTACTTGGACCTTTAAGTTTGCTATAAGCTCTAGTCTGATAGAATAGGCGACCTAAATGAATATTTAAGCCCCTTTCTTTCATCAGACCTAGGCAATTACACAGTATATACGTAGGTCTCCAGCTTTTACAAAATGCGTGTTTAACAGGATTACCTTCACTGCCGAAACTCACCATGGGCTGACACAGATTGTAGCCATTCTACCAGTCATAGAACTTTGCAAGAATATTTTCAAAGAATTCGATATAATGCCCGGGTTTTTTCTAAAACCCGTTGACTAAGGCCTAGCCCCTACGCCATGTAGTATAGTTCACAAAAAACTTAGATAACGTACTCAAAATCCGACAGTGCTGTTAACCGATATCCAAGGGTATTTATTTATTTATTTGCTCTAGATATAGACTTAGTTGTAGACTCAAGAATAATGAAAACTAATGATAACGTTATCTTATCACACGGGAGGATGACGATGGGTTATTGATCGGAAATAGTTTTTTTATTTTTACTTTTAAGTGTTTGCTTTAGATATGATATGAAATGAACTATTCAATTCAAATAAAACTGCTAAAAAGGAAAAGCATAGAATTTGGAACTTATCATATGTACACACTATGCGAGGCGTTTTTTAAACTTTAAAAGGGCTCTGCCGATACACAGTTAAGAGAACAACCAGTGGGCTTAAATAGGAGAATTTTTTATCGAAATTAAGATGATAATAAGCGTTCCCAGACGTTCCTGGTGCCTAAGCTATTTCAAGCGTATGAGAACCAGTCAGTTAATTCGCCCTTGAATCACAGTAGCAAGGCGTGAATTTGGCAGATGATAAGATCTGATGACAGAAGTACATAAAAGCAGCAGAAGTCGTTAATAATCTAAAGAAAGTCTCATGAAAATATCATAGAAACTACGTCATGAAACCGAATTCAAAAACTCTTATAAGTTATGCATACAAGATTAAAGACTGCAGGCATTTGAAGACAAAAAGGCTTATATAGTATGTCTTTCGACTTTTTAAATATTCTGACTAAGAAGGTAAATAAAGCAGACTTTTTGACTGTTTCCAGTTTTTTTTTTAATAAAAAGTTTAATCTTTAATTTTAACCAATGTCCCTAAAGAGACACGAAAGTTTCCAGGAATACCTTCACGTATATGTCATCACAGATGAGTCATGTCATGCATTGTTGGAATGCAAACAAAAAATTACTAAGCAGTCAGAGATACATATGTATGTATGTAACTTAGAAGTCGGATATTATTCATTCTATTAACGAGTAAGCATTGGAAACTTCCAGTGGTATATCGAAGCCTGTCACAACGAAAAGATACGCAGTGCTCACTGTTTCTCATACGCTCGAAGGGGATGACAAGGCAGGTATCCCGGGGCCAGGCTGGCGAGTCCGAAGCAGGAAGAGCCAAGTAGACCGTCTGGAGACTCATCCTGACCATATCTGTGACGAGCGATTCCACAAAGGGGCCGAGAAAAGCCTCCAACGAACCATGTAATCCGTTGGCCAAAGTATAAGGCCAGGAGGCGCACCCTAATCCATAAATTGTCGTTGCTTACATTGACTTTTTACAAAAGAACAAATTAAAACCTGTAAAAAGATGTCTCAAATTAGTTTGTAAAGGATGGCTCCCGATTCTCTGGGTAACTTTGTGCCCTAAATATCTGGATGATGGCTTACGCGATAAGTACATAGTTCCGCGGTTACCTATCCTTTCACTTTGGGTCATTACATTAGCCCTGGTGAGTAGAGTGGATGGGAACCCAAGCAGTCACTAAAATGTATAATCAAACAGAGCGGCGATAGAGTGAGGACTCGAAGCCGTAAAAGAGGAAGCTGTCAGAGCTCTGGAAGTGATTTCCTTTGCTTGTTGCAGACGTTTCTTTGCACTGATTTATGAAATCTGTCAAATCTGCTTGTACGATATTTTTTGTTCTTTCTGTAGCTTTCGCTTTCGTTTCGTTTACTTTTTCGTAATTTTACCTCTCTCTGAGAGAATTTTACGCTCACACCTTGAAATTTCACAATTTACGAATTTTGGTGCAGAAAGTACGCGATAATGTAGAATTTTGACATAAATTTTCGTTGCCGTTCTACTATTGCAGTTCAGCCTTCAGACTTAAGGTCGAGAAAAAAATAAAAGAAAGTAGTTATCAAAGCGATAATAGGTTGTTGTTTGCATTGAATGCCTCCTACTGACGAGATTATTCTTTTTGATGATTAACTGCTGATCTCAGTGTCTAGCCCAACGTCATTCGTCATGGATTTGAAATGTCAGTTCCACTAAAAGCCGGAAATTATTGTTCGCATAGTCATTGCTTCTCAATGCCTTTCGCGGTATTCTAGCTTTCAAAGCGAACATTACGCATTCCTCCCATTGGATTGTTATTGCGTTAACCCTATAAATGTTAAGGCTAGCTTTGGAATACTAATTCTTATCGCAAATTTAAGTTCCAAACAAACAAACATTCTCTCTCAAAACAAAACAGACCTTTCACGGCTAACTTGTTCGATAGTGTTTACATAATCGAGCGGGCGTGCTTCCCGACAGTCCTTACGTCCGCCGCGCTCTATTTCAAACGCACATACGTCATGTCCACGTACGGTATTACACACGATTTTATATAGCCAACATATGTGTCAGTTATAAAAATACCAACACTCAGCACGTCCAACATCTGTGCGAACAGAGCAGAGTCATTAAAAAATGTGTTCCATTCAAATGAAACATTTTTTTATAGAAAATAGCCCAGCATCGGATCGAAAATCAATTATAACAACTTCTGTTTATGGTTCCCCATCAATCGCACTAACGCGACCAAAAACGACGAAAATAACTCGAAGAAACGCATGATGTCAGCAGGCGCTGACACTTCCGATCTGCCACAGGGAAAGAGTAGAGTACTACTACCGCGAGTACTGACCCTGATCCAAATCCAAATCCAAATCCAATTTGCTTCGGAAAGCGTTCGGTTCGCTTTTTCTTTTTCGTAATTATTTACTTAGAGTACGGTCGTCTTGGGTGTTTGTATTGGTTAGGCATGTTGTGCACATTTGGAGTCGTCGGCAATCTGTCAAATTGATGGCCCTAGATCGACCCTTGTGTGTTTTGAAATTTTCTTCTCGTCGAGATGCTTTGAAAGTGAAATCTCAGAAGAGATAAACCAGTGGAGTCGTGTTGTGTTATGTGAGGGAATTTTTCGAAATTCGGTTCGAGGTCGCCGCAGCCCTCCCGGCAGCAAACCCACTTTCGACATCGACATCGAGTTTGCATGTGCGTACTGAAATCTGATTGATAATACCGCTCCACCGATTGACTGAACCCATCCCAGATTCCGCCAAAGTCGTGGCTTTGGGCTATCATCGGTTAGGTTGAGAATTAGTTCCGCATTTCGTGCCAAGAATTCAAATCACAGGGAGACATCATACGTTTGTGTGTGTATGTCAGGACGGAGGGGTAAATGAATGGGTAAATGGGTGCTGATGGCCGCGTTACGCCTGCCTTTTTGTGCCTACTGCACGCGCAATCTGACCAAAGACACATATCCATGTGTGCACATGGGAGTGCTATTGGAATTTATCGCCCACGGACAGGGCAGGCTGTCGCTGGCCAGTGGACATGACATGATGTAGTGGAAAATTGCGCGCAGAAGGGGTACCTATCTTCATTGACCATAACTTAGGCTGTCTTGTTCCGCCACAAACGTACATACAGTACGCGCGCGTTTCCTCCTTCTGCATTATGTTGTGTGCTGGAGTGTGCTACGATTTTGAATTTATGGTTTACAAGACGTGCATAGATGGTTCCCTGCAACACCTTGGCGGCTGCTGCTGCTGCTCGCTGACTGATTGACACATGTTCAACTGGTTGCTTGCACATATGAGCGATTCCCTTGTTGTCTGGCTTTGTTGGCAATGGTGTTTGCCAACTTCGGGTCTCTTATGGACTGCCGTCTGAACATCTGCTGACAGGCCACGGTAGCAATGCTTGTGCAACGCGAAATTTGTTGCACGAATCCTGATTAGAAACAATACCTGTGTGGGAGTGGGAGTGAGTTGTGTGCACTCGGCTGACAGCTGGTGCTGTTTGAAAGGACATTTTGTACACGGCAAGTGCAGACGAATTTATAGGGGGATAATGAGACACTCTGGAATCGGATTTGTGTTTCCCCCAATCAATGGCGGGGGAGATTTCATTTGCTCCCTGATGAACACCCGCACTGACGTTTTAATTGATTTTGTTTTGTATTTCTCCCCGCCCACGTGTGATTGTAATTTCACTTTGATCCGACGATGAACGTGAGTTTTCAATCACAGAGCACGATAAACAACGATGGCGACGCAACCGACGTTTTGAGTCCCGTGGGATAGTGCCTGGAGCCGGAGTGAGAGCTAGGTGGTACAATGCAAGTCGTGTGCAGTACTGGTTAAGACAATAAGCCGACTAATGAGAACGTACATACGTTTATTCGAGCGAGCATTTGTTTGTTTTCTTTGCAAAAGAAGTTTGAATCTTTTTCCATGTGGCTCCGCATTGGGTTGGCAGATGTTTTGTTTTGACTCTGATGGCAAACAACATGTGGTCACAGAACGAGGTTTCAAAGAAGTCTTTGTTTGTTCCCTTAATTAGGATTTTTATTTTATTTTTTGTTTATTTTGTTTTTCCTTAATCGACAGATGGAGGGCTATTGTGGTATCAAAAAGAGGAAGAGGATGTAAAATTAAATGCCTTTACCTGACACTTGGACGGAAATTAGTGCTTCCTTTGGGAGTTGCTTGAAACTGCTTTTTGGAACTTTTGAATAACGAAGTGACTCAAGTCACTCGTCAAGCATATGTCATGAAAAGTCAAGATTCTTCTTCAATTTTTAGCATTTCTGCAAGACACTCTTATGTTCGCTGATATGCTCCGTGTAGCATTGTTTTAGTTCTATGGCCTTCTTCACGAGTCCCGATTGTCATGCTTACATGGAGCGGGGGTTGGAAACTTATTGACAAAGTCCTGCGTCAAACTCAGATTTTGTTCTAGCCGAGCACTTCCTATTCCGCTTGCAGATACGTACATACATACATACATATGTACATATGCACCTAAGTTGCTGTTGTGATCCTTTGAAGCATTCAGCGTTATTTTTCTTACCACGATGCTTATTCATCTTAGTTTCCAAGACCTAGAACGAAAAATTGCAACTGCTGGTTACCATGATTGATGTCTTACAGTAGTTCATCTTCTGGGTGCGACAGATAATTAATTTCTTTATTTACTAACGAGTTAAACTCTAAATGACACTTAAGCGCGAACGTCAATTCTTTTATACCAGCATCTTGTAGTTGTCATCGATCTGCCCCCATAAACATAAAACATATAATTAAAGGCGATAAAAATCGACATAAACATTTTCATCCATAAAGTCGGAAGGAATCAGCATAATTTCCACCACCAACACAATGCACAATTCCCTCCATTAGAAGATGACATCTATAGTTTTCGATGGCGCCGCCATCACACAGGAGTTATTGTCCTTCCGGGTCAATAATACGAAAGTTTCTTGGTCTGGGATTGTTTTTGCTTTGCTGAATGTCAGCTACATATCTCTTGAATCATGCTTTGGTCCTTTATTTTTGAATGTAGAGAAGAAAAAGTTATTTTCCGCTGAGTCAACGAACAAAATGTCTCGACATGGAGATGAAAGTTCAGAGAGGTTATGATGTCTGGTGGTGAACCATTTTGGCAAAGTTTCCGAATTTGTTTTCGCACTCATACATAGACATTTTAAGAGCTATTTAATATACATATTCTTAAAAGGGGGGAATAAGCTTGGGATATAAAAATTTATACTGTAAGGATGGCAAGAACAATCGACCTGCGTTGGTACTCCTACAATTTATTAAATTCTAACGCGGGAAAGTCCCAAAAGCAGGAATAAATGATATCCACGTCGACAGGGTTGATAACTGTTCTGTTATCAGATGTAATAAATAGGAACCATTTCCTGGAAAATACCCTTAAAATAGTGGGAGTGCTACATATACTCCCTTGCGAAGTACTCTATTCGATTGATATGTACTTGTTTACATTTTTTATTACTCGGTTACGCAAAATCACGTAATATTTGAAAGTAAATCAAGAATTGTAATCGAAAGGCTTAAAATTGAATATTACCCATAACTGTAACCATATTTATGGCGGAAATGTCAAAAATAGGAACTTAACTCGCCAAACTTTACATTTTTGACAGTTGCAGTTGCAAAGCTGGTCACGTCAGCCAACTTCACTTCTTTGATTAACACATACAAGAACATACGAGTACCAAGAAGAGAATTCTGAGAGAGGATTAGGCTCTCTCTGTTTCACCAAGAACGGGGTAAAAAATGACGGTCCAGGCAATTATGTTACCCTAATCGTGACATTATCGTGAGTAATTATGAGTGAGGTTAAAATTAATAATTATCGATGACTCGCGAATCACTGTACTTGAGGCAAAGAACTCGCGCTGCGGTCATGAGTTTAATAGTCATCTGATTAGTAATGTACACGGTTAGGTCTTATAAACGGTGAAAGTGACGTTGTTATCTATTTAAAAAGACCGATTAACGATTAATTGGAGCTCCCTGAAAGATCATTGAAACATCTATCGACTGAGTACAGTATTAGGTTGCGTGATCAACAGACAAGGTGTATTCAAGGAATAACTAAGGACAACTTAAATATGGCGATAGTTCTCTTTATCAGAGTGTGTAGAGGCCTTCAACTTCTTCGGAAAGTTAGAAAGTCTGCTGAAATTATGTATCGATGCTAAAAATCACGTTCAAACGCATCTCAAATAAGGTCTTGAATGATCGCGAAGTACTACATTGTTCGGTAAAAATGCGTGTTTCTTGACTTTCTTCCCAAGCAGCCAGTCTTGGAGACTATAACGAACCCGAAAACGGGTTACATGTCCACAATGTTTGAGTAAAACTCTATTACAAACAATGTAGGCCTTATAGAGTCATTAAAACCCCTTTGCTAGGATTAGGGCATGCATATGTCAATTCAACTGAACTATGAAATGCTGGCAGTCGACCGTAATCTTACTTAAATTTGAAGTTACTCTACTCGAAACCCTTCGTTACTATGAACCTGACGGTAAGTAGAAAACCTGTTTGCCCTCCAAACATGCCACGAAATAAAAATATTCCCCATCTCTGATGCTAACAATATCTCTAGAATTTATTTTCGGTCTGACAAACAGCCGTAGAACTGATAAGAGATGAGTACATAAATAGCTTAAATCCTACGAATAGAAAAAACAGAAAAAAAACAAGAAAAAAACAAACAAAAACATAAAAACAAATCAGAAGTTGAGCTGAAAGACAAGGCAATTTTATTGCTGTTATTAAAGTTCTTTTTCTTTTCTTTTATTACTTCTTAGTGCACTATAAGCGAACACGTACACATGCAAGAGTGAAAGAGTATATGCAGGCATACATGCATACATATACACGCAGTTATGAAGTGTGATTAAGTCCACAGGCCAGGGCTAACCTGTACCTGTCCGCGAGTAGCTGCAGTACACACAGCAAATGGACTCGTTCAAAGGTGCAATGTTTGTTCAGGTTGTTTGTGACGTTTCGGTATGCTTTCAACTGGCTTTTTCTTCGTTTTGTTGCGGACACCCATGAGTACAGCGAGTGCATCATCATCCTCGTCGTGATGTCTTCTTATGCACAGGTGCAGGTGATTGATGTGTCCAGAGAAAAACTGAAATTCGGAACGTCTTCGTCTGTCAAAATGAAAACCGAAGAATTTTGACACGTGACATGTTTTTCGGATGACTGACGTTTCTGCTGCATGTATGCATGTACTTCAATCGAAATGCGGCTAATGCATATTCATTTGCTCTTCCGTCCTTGGCTGGAGACGGACATCTTAACCAAACACTTGACATGTCCCAGTGGACCACCATGACGCGGAACATTTATTTATTAACTCTGCGCACTTTCCCAACTCCGTCCACTTGTGCATCAATACAATTGCCATTCCGCAATGCCTTACATGGACCGATGTATTCATATTTCCCTGGTCCATTCAAATGTCAGTGGAGAATGGAGAATTTTAATTTAAATATCAACAAAAGCTGACGGTGACATTAATTGGCAGCCGCACATGCAGATAGGCTAGATACTGCCTCTTGATTTGTTTGGCCAAGATAATGAGTGTCTTTCGAGTGATCAGTACCGCTGATCCTCACACTGTTCAGATATCGATAGCGGATTCCTAATTAACTCCTTTTTGGAGGCGGAGGAGTCAGAGCTACTGACAGCACTAGACAGACGTTGCACATTTCAATATCCAAATGTGCAGATTGCAATGGAAAGATACTTCCATCCATGGAGCCGACTGAAGTGTTCAACTAACTTTTTCAAGTATCTTGCGCCACAATCACGATTGTTCTTCGGCGAGAGGTTGGTTGTGCGCTGCTGGCCTTCTTTTCCATTGAGTCGGTCAATATAATAAGCGATTTCTGCAGTTCAATAGACCTTATATCGGGAAAGGCCATCAGAGAGAGGCAGGCTGGGAAGCCAATGGTTTCGCGCCCAAGTTTGATTGTTTCTTGCTTTGCAGAGGTACTTATACTTATGATTCAATCTCCTCCTCCTCCTCATCGACTCTAATGGAGTGATGGTTCCCAACCTGGTGTGACATTTAGTGGCCCATTGGTCTTATCTCTGCCGAAGCTATTAGAACAATCGCAGTTCCCTGGCAGAATAAACAAGATCGGTGTTTCCAGGAAGCGTTGGTGCCAATAAAGAGTTCAACTCTGAGTAATTCGTGCAATCAAGCGAAATGTTTGTACAACCCAGAGGGATTATGACTCCATGAAGTACCGAGGATTGGCGTCGTCTTCAAAGAAATTCATTCAAACGTGTTTTTTCTTCATTTTTAAATCGTTTATATACATACTCTGACTACAATGTCCGGTCTTGTCCCAGTTTATATTGATTCTCGGAACGTACGCGCAGACACGTCTGGTGCGGCATGAGGGGTTCTCTGAATGATTCGAATGATGTGATGCCGTCGGTCGAATCCTAAAGTATTCTAAATTTAGCGTAAACGTAAATGATTTTATTTATTCGAAAGAGGGGCGTTTTATAAAAATTTGTGCAAACATCTTTAAATAAATTCGCATTTTGTCGATTTGACACTGGACACTGTGTGTGTGCGTGCATTCTAAACAAAATCAGATTAGTCATACCTTCTCAAATTGCTGACCATCTGGCGTAGATACATTTTTGGTTTTGTTGACATTGCACATTGGTGCGGAGAAGTTTTAAGGGTCAGAGTGTGTGTCCATTGTCCTAGGACAGATGGTGTGGTAGTTTTAAAGAGCACACACGTCATAAAAGATGCTTAGAAGTGCCTACTTTCAAGTGATCTAATTGAGACTACTGTAAATGGTCAGACAATGGCTTTTAAGAGGTTTATTGTTGCCGAAATTGCGTGCAATCAGCCATGAAAAGCGGGTGCGCCAGACAATACGAAAAGATTGAGTTTAAATGGGTTTTTGAAAAATGAAAATAGAATAGAATCGAAGGAGTGCTTACGTAATTTGTATGAAAAGGAGAAAATTTAGAACCAAATTAGAGGTTCTTCCGGGTGGGTATCACTAAAAATAGAGCAATTGATGGCATACGCACTCTAAAGTATCATTTCATACCGTATGAGGCACATAATGGTTCTTAGAGTTTTTGGAATCAATTATCCGTTAGCTCCAGTTAGCTCCAGTTCTTAGCTAACTTCCTGCAGTTGCGCACTCCAAGTCTGTTGATGTCCCCTGATTGTCCCTCCGGGTTTAATTCGAAGATTCTGCGGGCCGGAGCATTGGTGTCCAACGAGCAATTCGCATTTTTTTTTAATAGGCCCGTGTATAGTTCGTCGTTGAATCTTCTCTTCCAAATCCCGTGAACCCAAACGGACAGCGGGAATTCTCAATCGTCATTCTGCACAATCTGACGAGTTTGGCAGAGATGCCGAAACTAGACATGGCTTTGTATAGCTCATCTCTATAAATGCTGTCATATGCGCCCTTAAAATCAATGAAAAGATTGTGGGTATCGACTTGGACTTCTTGGGTTTTCTCCAAGATCTGCCTAAATGTGAAGATTTGATCGATTGTGGACTTTCCTGGTTTGAAACCGTACTGATAGGGGCCAATCAGGTTGTTGACAATGGGTTTCAGACGAATATCTTATACGCGTTGTTGAGGAGGTGGAGATACCTCTGTAATTGGCGCAGTTGAGGAGGTCTCCTTTCTTATGGATCGGGCAAAAGGTGCTGAGATTCCATTCATCTGACCAGTATCGACTTGGACTTCTTGGGTTTTCTCCAAGATCTGCCTAAATGTGAAGATTTGATCGATTGTGGACTTTCCTGGTTTGAAACCGTACAGATAGGTGCCAATCAGGTTGTTGACGATGGGTTTCAGACGAATATCTTATACGCGATGTTGAGGAGGTTGATACGTCTATAATTGGCGCAGTTGAGGAGGTCTCCTTTCTTGTGGTTCGGGGAAAACGGTGTTGAAATTCCACTCATCCACAGCAGCCTTGTTAAATTTAAGTTTGGATATTCCTCTCTTACTCGACAGCATGTATAGAAGATTGTCGAATCTTCAAAATAAAGGTCCAAAAGACCGACTTAATCCAAGCTTTGCATTACGTATGTATTTCAACCTTCTCATCAAGTGTAACCGCAGCTGCAGCTGCATCTGCAAGCCAACTTTACCTACGCCACCATGAGCACATCCATCTTACTCAGAGTAGAACGCGCATCAAACCAGCTCTTGGATAAATCGCCCACGGTCACTTGAACTTTTATTATTTTCTTTTTTTAGGTTAATAGGGTTCACTTCCGCCATTGTATCCTCGCGCAAAATGATGTATGGCTTGATTGCTTAGCGATTTCTTAAACACCTACACGCGTGCCGCATTCACAGTTGCCTTCACAAATGCACTTTTCCAATTAATGCACATCATACTCGTACATAGAGTTGGCCTAGAGAGCGATGACGATGACGACGATGATGATGATGATGATGGTGGGAGGAGAAGCTTGCCTGGCTGTCTATACCAATGCCGACCGCTGTCATTTGTTGGACATTTACAAATGATGATGACAATGCGCTGAGTTTTCATGGCGTCCGTACGTCATGGACATAAAAACATGAAGGATGGGATGAAGTCACCAAGTTGATGACGAATGACAAAGTCCCGCATTGGATGATGCAGTTTGACCGGTTTGAATTGCTTAATGTGATCTCTATTGCCAACGTAAGACCCTCTTGAACTCATTGACCACAGGAATTCAACCTTTTTTAGGTCAAGCTTTTTTAAGTTTTGTTTATCCAAAGCTGGGAGGGCTTCTGTTCGAATTGAGGTCGGCTGGATTTTCCCAATCAGTAAATATTTGTCGTAGTCCCCTCCGTCCCGAGTGTGCGTTTGATTTGGAAATCTTTTCTGTTTGTTTTCGACTTCCTGCAACTTCCTGGGGAGGGTTCGTATTCGTACGGTAATTATCGGGACGTGAGAAAACTTCGAATTTATCGATCTTTTGTCTGTCTACCCCTATTACTTTCCCGTTTTCACACTCTTGAATCAACAGATGCATCATGGCCAAGAGATGATGAAGAACAAACACTCTTCGTGTGCTACCGCGCTGGCGAATGCCTATCAACGGCAATTAATTTAATTTCCATGTGTTATATCTCTCGGTGATATCGTGGAATCTAAATTTTAGTTTTACTGTTTGCCCGTCCTTTGTACCTTCATCATGGTCACCATTTTTCCTTACCTGAATGCTTCTTCTTGTGTGGTATACCTTCCTTTCGTATGCACACACATTTTGATTGTTATGAAGGGAACCATAAATGAGTAAAAAAAAAATATAAAACTCGTAATAAAAGGACAACTCTTTGTCATGGTAAACCACCGGCGGCGGAGGTTAGCGGTGGTAGGGTCTCTCACTCCCGCTTCTTGGGAAAGTAGGGGATTGTCGTTCACGAATTTAATTATGATCCACAGAGGGAGGACTGGATTATGGCTCTGTACAAAGGACTCCCCTCTCTGGCGTACACACTCCAAGGTGTGTCTACACAATGTCTGTCATGGTAAAATGATCATTTGACTGAGTGGGTGGTAGGTAGGTAGATAGGTAGGACATAAGTGGATACGCATCATTTAATTTTAATTTTCACATCCACCATGGGCCGTGTTTCGCTGGCACTTATGCAATGGCATTTGAGCTTATTTTCCATGTCTACCTACACACGTTTCGGTCGAAAAGCAGAAACAATTACTCTAAATTAAAGTTGTTCCATTTTTTTTTTCTTTTTGTATCTTTTCTACTGTGTTCCATTGATAAACATCTGGATTTAATTGAGTGCACAGCGCTATGTACTACTGGTAGTTGGACGAGGTGCATTGTGCTACTATGTTAAGTCGTAGTACAGACAGTCTGATTGAATGTAATCAACTGAATGCAGCTGCAGATATTATGACGACTGGTTGAGGCAGTTAGCATTTCGAAAGAAAATCGCAGATAAACTACCTTTGAGGTGTCAAAATTCACACTGAGCTCCATTAGATACGATATTTATGCGGAAATATCGTCGATATTCGCATGCTTGGAATGCCAAAGTTGAACCCACTATCTCTCACCTATTGAACCAATCCGTTTGGAGGAGGGTTGAACTCTTGCGGGCGCGATAAGATAATTGCCGTCGCACGCTAATAGAAAAATTTATGACAGCATTGACCTAAAAACGCGTTTTGACTGGCTCCCTCCACTGCAGATGTCACATATTGTTTTCCGGCAGACGGGCGATAGGAAAGCAGCGAAGACTTTGAAGTAATTGACTTCAGTGATGCGGGCGGTATGTATAGTATACCGTGCGCCTTAATCTTCCTCGTCATCATCATCAATGTTGGCGTGCGTTGCACCCATTAAAAGTGTTGAATGTTTAGTCTGGGGGTCTAGACTTTTTTTATTTTCAATTCTTTTTTTCTCGAAGATAATGCATTTGACTGTAGTTCAAGATTTCTGTCGATCATTATTGGTTCCCGGGATTATTTATTAAAGTCGTGCTGGAGGTAAGTGCATTAGTTTTCTTTGTTCTGTTCTTTCTTGGATTATTTTCTTGGCTGTATTTCTATTATTTGGGGTGTAGTATCGCGAATAGTACTTTAGCGACTGATGCCCACACCCTCATTTCAAAACTAGTTCAAGCGACGAGTTCATTCAACTTACAAGGTCTTCGATTTGCGAGACTTTGAAGTAAGAATTATGTCACTTTTAAGCAGTTTGCAGTATATGTACATATGTATGTATGTATGCATGCTTAATTAATTGAGAAGTTGAGTTACAAAACGTCAAAACATTGTTCGGTATGGTTCTTTTGACTTTAAGTACTTGCAATGTAACCTTAAAGATTTCCACACATTTTTGCACAATTTTGACGTTTTGAACCGAACTTTATGCAGAGTAGCCATTTGCACAAAATTGTTTCTAGCAGAGTAGTACATTTCTTACCAGGATTACTGCCAGCGTAGACATTAAATTTGGTTGCTTTGGATTGACATAATGAATTATTTGACATTCGCGTGTTCAGATTGATAGTCTTGTCTGAATATTACCACGGATTTTTGTTTGCCAAATGAAACTGGTAAGTTTTTTCAAAACAAATTATTTATACAACAAAGTTAATGAATTTTACAGAAATTATATTGGTTTACTGTCATGTTTATTTCATGAATTTCTCAGTTTTCTCAGTCGCGTGACAGTGAGTGACATTTCCAAACGTCAAAAAAAAAAAAAAAATTCAGCACATTTATACAAATTTGAAGATCCGGATTGCTGTGTCATGTCACTTCTTTTCATTAAACGTCAAAAAAAATCCAATCTAAACTGGTAGTACAGTAAAAATAAAAACTATCTGACGTTGGTTAAGCAGAATTTAACAAAATTTCAAAATTCTTTTGGCTAAATATATGTATGTACATACATATGTACATATATGTATGTACTTCAGTTAGGTAGACTTCATGTCATCAGAAAAATATCGAATGGAGTTGCTACTCATCAGGAAGGCTATAATGACAGAAACGTGACAGCCATATCGAAAAACTATAATTTAAATGAGTTTTTTACTCGAAAAACAGGAAATAGAATACTTAGCGTTCAGTATCCACAATTTCGAGGCAGTAATAGTACATCGAACCACAAAAAAGAAAGAAATTAAGGATTTGAAAGTCTGAAGTACCAGGAAATAGACTAATCCTCATTGGCCATAAAAAAATGTTTGAGTTGAAATTTAGTATGTTCGAACCAGAACGCAAAGCAGTGACTTCCTCAAGTGTAAATAAAGAAAAGTGAAAGGTGGATACGAGATGTCATACATTCAGGCAGATCTGTCAAAAGCTGGGCTTAAACAATTATATCACTAGAAAATTGTTGTACGACAAAAACTAGATCCAAGAGACCTCCTCTTCGACTGGTGAATGATGACTGTTAGTGGATATCACGCAACGGCCTTTATACTGGTTTGTATAGCTCTTCCACCCACTGATCTTTAGCCCTTCGATTATAGCGAAGGTCAAATTGAAAGTCAATTCAAAAATGTAACCATGTACCAAATAGTGCTTGTCTTAAATGAAGCCTTATCGTAAGCCATAGTCATTATATGAGCAGCGAACACTCGTAGGCTCAAAACTATAACAGCATACACCCTTGCTGTCGTAGTCAGGAATCCGAATGCTATACCAAGGCTAGTAAGCCTAGAAAACCTATTTCTTTCAAATAGGACCAGATCAGATATTTACTCCTGCAATGACGTTAAGGAAAGGCAGAAGGCGGTTATAGACATATCGATGCAATTTTATCACTTTACAGAGAGTCTTACTTTCCAAGGCACGCGAATTCTGTTCCGGTATCCGGTTGTACTGCACTCTGGGTTCAACATGATAAGAATTCTCTGCTGGTTGAGGCACCCTTGTGCTAACTTGTAGATATACACAATTCAATATGTAAAAATGCAAACTAAAATCTTTCGACTAAGCACATAACGAGCGAAGGTCGGCGAAAGATAAATAATTTAGGAAACACATGGGAGGATACTTTTATTTTTTTTCATCTATCTAGAGATGGAACACATAGTAGCATAGCAGGTATAAAAGAGTTCCTTTGTTTCATCGCAACAAAACGTACAAATAAAGAACTTTCTCAGTTCTTGTTGAATGCTCCTCAGGTACCTATTTGTTTAACATAAAAATCCCACCCAAAAGAAGCTCTTCGTGCAGGAATTTTATTCTTTTGTTTCCTTTTACGATATGTCTACGCAAGATTTTGTCATTAAAAATCCAGACTCACTGCATACATTTCGTTTGAGGTGATTGATTAATAGCTGTCTCCTAAAGCTGCGGTTACAAAATTTACATCTACCCGCAGCAGTCTAAATAAGATAACAAGTCTTTTAGGCCAAGATCAGTCATGCACATTCCTTTATCGCGTTATCTACTAAACTGATATACGCCCGACTGAGGCACTCAAAGTCATCTCCCAGTGATATATCACAGAGAAAAGTGACAAAGAAAAACGTCTTTCATTCTTTGCCAGACAAACGAGTGAAAGTTGTAAACATTTACCGAAAGCGTCAAACAGAAATGAAGACCACAAATCCAGATAATAATCATGATAATGTGAAAAACCAAATTAAAATGGGTTTGAATGAGAGTTTTAGTATCTGTAAGAGGCTTCCAAACGAATGAGAAACTTGACCTTTGGGAAAACTATGCTAAATACGTAGGCACTTATGTACTTAATTGATTAACAGATCTGGCTAATAATGGGGACACATCTTCTTTCCAATGAGAGTGGCTACTGGAATTTTGTGTGATGCAGTGTAGTTACTAGATGTAGATATGACTTGATGATTGCGGTAGAACTGAACTGAATTTTTTAAATGGGCATGCCTCTCAAGTGTGATTATCATTACGAAAATCAGATAAAAAATTCATTTTGCAAATTAAAAATTAAGTGATTTTGGAAATAACAGGTTTGATATAGGGTGACCAGATAAGAACGAGAGCGGTGTGAGATATAAAGTAGATTCTGGGTTTATTTTGAAACTACATTCATGCAATTATGTGAGGAATAGCACATCATTCAGGTCAGCTTCACTGCCAGTGCTTCCGGCAACAGCGTCTCGAAAGAAATAAGGTCGGATGATGGCGCCATAAACCGCCCCAAACAGTCAATCTTGTGGGATGCATTGTTGCGTGGTCTAAAGCTTGTGGATTGTATTCGCTCCAATCGCAATTCTGCTTGCCAAAATTGAGTCAAAATTGGTCCTCGTCAGAGAAGATGATTGTTTGGGACAAAATCTGGATCTTCGACCAACATTTCCAGCCCCCAATTAGAGAACTCATGGCGTTGTCTATCTCCATTAATCTTTCTTTTACGAATGTAGACCCAAATCCAATCACAAAATAAGCCGGGTTTACTCTCTGGCGATGTCCAATTTAGCGTATCGACGCTGAATCGACATTTCTGAGTCTCCGTCGATACTGGCCAATATGTCAATTATGTTTTCTTCATTTCGCACCCTGGTGCCATGATGATGAGCGACCTTACGAGAAATCCGCGTTGCATATTTACAACTGAGCTGGGATATCGATTTTTTGATAATTTCCGTACGTTCGGCAACTGTGAAACGATGCATGATAGCTATAGCTATATACCTTACTGAATACTTTGACAGCTGGACGTCATTGCTAACTTTGACAGCTGTTGTTATGTCACAATTGGAAAAAGTAGTGGACTATCTGCTCACTCTTTACTTTAAAGTTTCTCTGAACTGCAGTCAGGAGAATAGGATGTATTAAAAAAAAAAGTGGGATCAACGTAGAATCATCGATGGATCTGTATGGAACAGAAGGCTCATTATTTGGTACGACTGCAAACACACTAGGCATGCAGGATACTTGAAACAATAAATCGGAGATCTATACCCCTTAACGTTGACAGTTCGCAAAAACCATTCGCCTACTAGCGAAAAATAAGCGAATTGTTAATTTCTTTACTAAAACTAATAGAAATTCTACATTTTTTATATCAATCAATAGATAAATTCAGTTCTGTTCTTTAAGAATAGAAAAACTGCCAATAGGGTGCTTTTAATTGCGCTAAAAACGGTTTGCTCGCAGTTCACTCATTTGCAGTTCAGTTCGCTGAGCTGTGAATGGACCTTTAGAGCACGGCATTTAATTTTGGAACGACGTGACTATTTTTGAAACTATTTATAAACTCCATCTCTCCTCATCTATTGAGTCTATATTGTAGTGTTTTTTTGCAGCAATTTGTCGGTGCATTAAGTCTTTAGTTATAGTCTTTCAGCGGTATGTACTTAAGCTATTGACTTTGAGAAAATTGCTCCATTAAATGCAAAGTAATGGTTGCCGCTCAATTACGGTGTCTATTAAATTGCGCTTAGTACCTTATGTATATTTAAAATCAAGATTTTTAAACTCTGATATTGAGACCAGTAATTTTTTAATTACTTCACTGCTATTTCGCGTTACTCACGTTGGCAGGTATGCAAGTAAACATTCTGTACTATTTTGATTAGCCCCGCTAGGGCATATTTAATTGAATACGTTGTTTGAAACATAGAGAAACAATGGAATTCGATTCTACTAAAAGTGAATCCCTCGCGTCAAAAAGAAACTGCGAATAGTTTTCGGCAATTAATGATATGTAGGTTCTGGACTCTAGAAATGAACAGCAGGATTATGGCGTTATTGCATAATGACTTATGACATCTGTCAATCATTTAATCTGTCAATGTGTTTGTATGCATTTGCATTTGACATTTGAAAAATTGGTTGCTTCCGCGTTCGTTTACTTTTTAGTCATTTTAACTGTCATCTGTCAATCTACTAAGTTTGGTGCAGCTATTACGCTAGTAGTCGCTGGAACTACGTGCGCTAAATTCCCCGAACAGATATTTGCAAGGATCCGCTTTTTCTTTGAAGCTCAATCCCTTCCGACAATGGCTTGATTGTGTGGACACTTGGTTTCCTTAGGACTGCTCTTGTACTTTTACCAAATCAGGAACCTTTGTTGGTAGTAGGTATAGCAGCAATTCTTAAGATCCTTTATGAATTCTTCAGAACGTTTGTATTAAGTTCACTTGTAGGTAATATTTCAATAAAATTTACTATCATAGCTGATATTTCTTCTAAAAAAAAGTATTACCAACATTTTTCTGATAACAATTCATAACTAATTGTTTAAGACCACTTATCGCCTGGGCAATATCTGTATAAATGGTCTATAGGTTGTACGATATTATGTTACTAAGGTTGGTTTGAGTAGAATTTGTATTTGCCATAGGGCACGTATTGGTTTCGCGAAAGACTTTGGCATTACCATGGTGGAGATGTCAAAAAAAAATGTAGAATGTCACGCCCACTTTCTAAGGCTTTTATGTAAAAGAAGAGGAGGATTTCAATATTTGAAAAATTGTATAAACTTAAGTCATTAAGGTGTACCTACTATGTACGACACAGGCGTCAGGCGTTAACTTTATGTTTCACTGCCTTCGAATAAATGTGCGAATATCTTATCAGCAATTTAAGATAATCACCGATTCTTGTGCAGTCATTCAAGCAAAACTCCATATTTTCAGGTTTCTATTTCAAGTTCTGTTTGTATTTAAATAATGTTCTTTGAAAGCGAAGTCATAGTATCATAATGAACGAAGTATCTCTGAGCGAAGTTCAATGTGGCACTTACCGTAAAGTCATGGCTAAAAATACTCATCTCATAGATGCGCATGATTGGCATCAGCATCATCAATCGATCGTGAGTGATAGAAATAAAATATTCTAACCGCATCTCATTATGGGGCGACACCTACCGCCTTGGCTACCTTCGACTACCTCGGAGGTCATTTCATTCATTCATTTGATGTAATTGGAAGCAATTTTGCAAAATGACCACCTTGAACCTCTCCTTATTATTTTATAAACTGCATCAGGAATTGAAACACCTAGCTTGATAGGGAGGTACTATAAAACCAACTGTCACCCTCCGATGAATGATAGTAGCACCATGTCGAAGCTTAGAGTACTTACACTCCTGATTGTGATTGAAGTCGCCTGTGGTTCTTATTTCGCACTGCGAGTGGTCAACGGAACGCGAGCCGATTCGGCAGAGTTTCCCTTTATGGTTTCAATAAGACGCGCCAACAGTGGTTCACATGCATGCGGTGGAACGATTTTAAACCCCTCGTGGGTTCTAACCGCTGGACATTGTGTGGCAGGATCAAGACCTGAGTCCCTAAACATCCAATACGGTGTCACAAGAATCAGCCGGAACAGCCCAAATATTGTGAATATATCCGAAATAGTTGTGTATGAAGGATACTTCATTCCGATTGTGTTGCACGACATTGCCTTGCTGAAAGTGCAGGAGCCTTTAGTGCTAAGCCGGTCTGTACAAACAGTCAGTCTGCCGAGGATGTATCAGTTGACACCGGAAAATACGCCAGCAATTTTAATCGGCTGGGGCTATGAGATGGTATAAGGGTCGAATCATTCACGAATTTATTTTAATTTTGATTTTCGGTTTTTCAGTCTGGAGGAAGAGTGCAGAAGGATTTGCAAAAAGTCGAGCTTAATGTTTACTCCAGAGAAGAATGCAATCAACGTCATATACTAAGGATTCACCCAACTAATATTTGTGCAGGCGTTGAAGGCGGCGGGAAGGGTCAATGCAGTGGAGATTCTGGTGGTCCATTGCTTGTAAATGGCAGACAAGTTGGAATATCCTCATGGAGCATGAAACCATGCACTATTGCACCATATCCTGGCGTTTACACTGAGGTCTCAAATTATATCGACTGGATGGATTGGGTCATGGAACTCTACGGAGATGAGTAGATTTTCAAACAAAGTAATCACACGAAGCCGGCACCATGGCTTAATTAAGGTTTCAAATAAAATGCAAACTGGATAGAAAGTAATGTAGACTCTATTGTCTAGGTTATGCACGACCTGGCCGGAAATATAGCAATTACTTCCACGCCACTTACATAGATCATTTACAATTACAATTAACTGCAGCAGCACGCGGTTCCAAGCCCCTAGGGATTATGCTGTACAAACATTTTATCTACCGGTGTGGCTGTCACACTCTATAACTTTACTATCCTTAATTTATTCCGTAACCCCGTCAGTAAATAACAAACCAAATCGGATTAGACGATAGCAAACAGACGCCCACTGTCCGACGCCACATAGGTACGTACATTGACCGAACAAATAAAATGTGTCCCCAGAGTCGGAGAGATAAGCTCTCTACGCTTTGGTCAGTGTCCGTGGCCACTTTAAAATTCCGAGAAAATGAATCCGCCATTTGGAGTCCCAAAAAGAACAAAGACTATACTTGGGATAGGTATCGACATCGACCCAATACCGCCCCCCTTTATTTTTTTTCCCCGTTTTTTTTCTAAACAGGATACCACATCGTGATCCGTCATAAATTCTCATATTTTCCAGCATTGGCGGCGGATTCACAGCGTGTTTTCGGTTTCGAGATACTTTCACGGCTTTTACCACTCGCACTGAATCGAAATCGAAGTGTATACGGTGTACGGGTATACAAATGACTGCCAAGATGAGCCCCATGCTCCAGTCTATTGTCAATGGGTTTGCTGCTCTCTTCACGGTGGATTGTTATGGGACAAGGTTATGAAGTTGTGTGGCAAGCGATCTCAAGTGAGACCCAACGACGATCATGATAATGATGATGATGATGATGATGAGAGGGAGCTGAATTTTTAATTAATAATAAATAATTCAAAGCGGTTGGCATTGTTCCATCAGCTTCAGAGGAGATCACTTTACGCGTCGGTTTCGAATGACAAGAAGCGCGGCTCGGCGCAACGCTTGGGCACAATGTAACATGGCTTAGTGTGTACAGTACCTACTCGTACAAGCAATGTGGCGCGCAACATTAATTACTAATTCTCCAGTTTTGTTATAGTTTCTGGCGTGTTTTTCACTTTCGAAACGTTAAGCCCTCCGCTGACAGAAGGGGTATCTATTAGCCTACATATGCCTACATATGTATGTAGTCGGTATAGCGTGCTGTTGATCTTGTTAATTATAATTAATGCTGGAACATTAATTATTATATTGTCTCCCAAAGGCATGGCCATTGTTCGAGCTCAAGCTTGCTATAAATGGTAACCGAAGACTTCTTTCCGGCCGGCCCGCCGCGCGGTGATGATGCGCGACAATCTGAATTATATGAAGAGGCACAGTTCGTTCTGTGTTTTTTCTTTTATTATTTGCGGTCGAATTAAACGCATGATTAGTCATAACAACTTTTATTGCCGCGGTTTTTTATGAGCCGGGATGGAGTTGTTTCATAAAAGGGGCGTTTGTTGAAAAGAAAATTCCAGTTCCAGCCTCTAGTTATGAGAACATACCTACTTTTAGAATACAAATGAGTTGGAGTAGAGTATGTATAAGGAAAAAATGTTACAACTTGAAATTATTCAGATATTCAAAGAATTTCGAGTTATATGACGTGTTGAAGGCCCCCCGAACATCGAACACGATTAGACAATGGCTACTAATAGGCCATCGCTTTCGGCGTGTTGTATCATCGCGGACTGTATTGAAAGATGTAAACAAATTTGGGATTCATCGAAATTAAGATTCAGAAGACGTAATTTACTGTGGCCCGAATTTTATTAGACTTTGTGGAATAATGACAATAAACGAAGGCATAGGCGCCGATCAAAGGGGCCAATGGGGCTCAGACTTCTCTAGAAGGGAATTCTCAAACTCTTCAACCTGCGGAGGTAATGAAATTCCGTGTAGTTGGTAATGGTTTAACGAGACATGATTTTTATTCACAATATCTACTGGACTTCTGAAGCTTCAAGCCGAAAAGCTGTATATTTGAAGGAGCAACCTTAGTGCTACTACCAGGGTTCGGACTACATGTCCAAGAAAGTAAATAAATTTAGGAATTTTTCATTTCGCTTTTGTTTCTTAAATCAACTTGACATTCGGGTGCTGGGTAATGAATATAAACCAAGGAAGCTACAATGGCTTAATGTTGGATCTTTGTTTCTGATTTCTACAATTGTATTGCAGTGGTGATATTGTACATTATCGCCTTATTTACCGCACAGCTCCGGATTAGTCGCGTTCCAAGGCTAATGTGCTCCCCGTAAAGGGTACTACGTAAATGGCGAAAGCTGGGCATGTCCCTTGCCAAGTAAACATCTGCTAAAGCTAGATGACCACAGATGGAAAAGTGGCTCGACGTATTAAGACAAATCTGGTCGTCTAAGCTGGATCGGAAACTTAGTATCGGGTAGATTATGGTGCACAGATTACATTCTCTAATAGACTAACATGCTTAAAGGTCCTAATACTCTTTTCTTAATGACTTCTGGAGGGACGAAGAGAAGGAAATTGCCATTTATTGCTTTCTTGTTTGACCTTGTTTCATAGAAGACTGTTCTATGTAGCCGTCTTCAACGAACTCAGCAAAATGGCATTTCTACAGCTCATGCGCTTCCTTCGCCTCATGAAAAACTTAAATTGATTTAATCAGCCCTTAGCAGGCGCCGTTCCTCAAGTGATTAGTGCGTTGGACTACGAATTAAGTGGTTCCAGGCTCAGTTCCTAGACAAAACCTAACATTTATTTCACGGCCCCCCTTCTCGCGAGCGTTTGACAAACATCCGAGGGTACAACTGTCATAAAGAAGCTTTTGAATTGAAATTGATCTCTGGTAGTATACAAGACCACTTCTGTTCTAAGTGTGTTTGGTTTCTATTAGGTAGACAGCTAGCCCAACCTATCCTCGATGTTCGACTTCGTCATTGAGGCAATGTATTGGAAGAATTAGAAGTCCATAAGCTTCACCATGCGGCAGAAAAAGTGCAACACAACAACTAGTAGAATGAGTGCTCCTAAGGAAGGTATTTGCCCTGCAAGGGCAGTCGTGACCTGTATAGTCGTTTACTGTGTACTACCATAACCTTTCCTGACAACTTAGAGTACAATACAAATCTCTGTGGAAGACCTTATCGATGTCCTTGCCCTTGCTTCTTAAACGAGTGTATTACGTAAGAATAATCTGCAGTCTTATGTAATCACATTACACAGCACTTTCATTCTCTTTGTGGCGGCAAAGTTCAGGCAAAGATCATGTTCAAGTTTATGACTAAGAAAAGTTCCAAAGCCGGAGCCCAAAGACTGGAGAATGTGAATCATTTTTAAACATTACATATTTTTAACATCGTTGTACCTAAAAAAATCATATCTGCTGTACATTAAATGGTATATTTGGATTCGAATTATATTCTGCTGACAGCCTTGATAAATAAACAAAAACCACAATAGTCGCAAGGTCAAGATACATGCAGATGTGGTGACTAATATTAGTTTATCATCAGAAATATGTATATAAGATCGGGTGAACCAGTTGAATAATATTCTGGAAATCCCAATCGAGGTACAATTATTCCTAGCTATTAGAATTAACTATATCTGAAGTGGATTCCAGATACATTTCCTAGAACATTTTTTCACGGTCCCACCTCTCGCGAACGTCAGACAAACATCCGAGAGTACAACTGTCATGAAAGAGCGTCTCAAATAACAAATTGCCCTTCGGAGACGACATTATGCTGTAGACCCCTACTATTTGTGTATATAACACGCACAACACGAATGGTTGTGAGAAGCTAGGCACTGGGCCCCATCGATTTGTCGTGCCAAATTTTTATTTATTTTTTAGTTAGAATTGTAAAATAAAATACAAGGTTCGCTTTGTAGATTCTCTGGCCGACTCGTATCTCCAACAAAGCAAGCACCTAAAGATTATACGAAGGACAAAGTGCCAATGAATTGGACATACTGCGGGACGACATCTCCATTGTTACGTAGGCACAACTGCGGGATGCCATATGCAAACACACCGCAGAGCAATGGAGTAAGAACCAAGCTTTCTGGAAATGAGTTGGAGGGAGCTCAAATGCCTTATGTCCCTTGAGAGGTGAACGGATTTAAATAATAAAAAATATCAATTGTTTCTGTTAAAACAAATGCAATCGATTCCCTATACTTCATAGGCTAGAAAGAAAGACTACAGTCGCTTTCTTAAAATCCTTTACTTTGAAACTCAGTTCAGCTGCCAGAACCTTTCCCATGTGAGTGCGTGCTAACGTGAATTATTTTGATGTGTTCACCCTCGAAACGTCACCGATAGTTAGCATCAACCAACTCTTTCCTGGCGTAATTTTCTGATACGCCATCACTGCTCATTTAAATCTCTGTCACCGATATTCCTTCCTACTACTTAAGAGAACTTGCCCGCCTCTGTATCCAGTTCCACTTCCTTGAAAGGCTGTCGCAGGCGCACTCCATTAATAACGAGTACCCACGACTGTATTCCTTCGATTGTCAGTCGGGTGGAAAATCCACCTTCTTCATGTCTAAATTACTATCTGATTGTGTACTTTCCTGTTCACCAAGCCAGAGTGTGTCAAGACAGGAACTCATTTCTTTTTTACATTTTTTGCATCGTGTCGTCGCATTCAGAAAAGGAACAAAACACACAAAAAAACAAAACCCGAAGTCGCATTTTGTTCAGTTTTCAGGAAGACAGGGAACAGGGAACAGGGAAAGGACTTGAAGCAAGCCTGTGCGTTTTTTGTTGAAACGAGATGTCGTGTTACCGCCACACAGTTGTTCTCCTCCTATGCAAGGTTATCCGCTCTGGATCTATAAACATTTTGAAACCCGAACCTGATGCCGAACAAGAATAAAGCGTCAGAGATACGAATCTATAGTCCGATTGTTGTTTTCTTGTCTTCCACCAAAGCCAGCTGGATACACATACTCGTACAGCTTGGGTACCTGTTGCGGTGCACCTTTTCCATCCTCTTCCCGGGGATGTTCAAATAGGTGGAACATTTTCTTCGGAAAACATTATCCCAAGAGGGAAATGTCACACCTTTCTACCTGAACCAAGGATGCTCGTTGAAGGGAATCGGTATCTCATAGTAGTTCGTCCGTGATTTATGCCTACGGCGGCGGGAGATATTAATTAAACCACAAACAGTAAATCGATCTTGTATTGTTTTTCGTCGGATCTGGAATTACCAGTCATCGAGATGGGATGCTGGAGGACATTCACATTCATTTTCTTTTTATGGGCCTACACGAAACCAGAGGAATTGCCATAATTTTACCTGACTATGTATCGGAATGTATTCCAAATAATTTCCAGATTTTCAATTAAGAAGAGGGATGGAGGAATTTCAAGAATTCCAAACAAGGATCGAATGGAATTTCATATGTGTTGTGTTTTCATTAATTAGGACGTTACTCCTAATTAGAGTTTTCAGTTCGTAAATTCTTGGTTTTAATGGTATTGTGGCCATTAGTGGCTCAGATATTGCATTCTGAACGGAGATGGTATTCGACGGAGGAGGTGGAATTGAGATCATAAGGAAACACTTCGACTGAGAAGGAACGTGATGGTTTTTAAAGTAACGACTTTGAGGGGTTTTTGTTTTGGTGCCAGATTTTGGAGGTAGCCATACGTAAGTGGTTCATTTAAGTTGGGAGAGAGCACTCAGTCAAGTATCGAAGTAAAACCAGTCGATTTTGATAGCAGGAATGTTTGGCAGTATACTGGTGCTACTTTCAGGTCTCTGAATAATGAATTGTAAGGAACGAGTAAGGAAATGAACTAAGATTTCTCAGCTGCTTCATTTCTTAGTGTCGTTTTGTAGCGTGAATTGAGTAGCTGTCAGAGCACGATTGACAGTTGAAAAGACTAACGTCACCTAGCTATTTAGAAGAAAATAAAAAAAAAATGAGGCTTTCAAGTCATCGTTAACTTAAAAGAAGATCAGTACAATTCACTGTTCCCTGGGATTCTACTTTAAGAAGGTAAAGCTAAAAGGCTATTCATTATGAGCGTTAAGTCGTGTCCGAAGGGCAAGTTGTTATTTGACAGTTGTACTCTCGGGTGTTTGTCAGACGCTCGACGTGGAACCATGACATTTTATTTGTTTTTTAGGGGTTGAATGTTGAACTCCTTGCTCCGTAGTCCAACGGACTAATCACTTGATCCACGGTGCCCACAAGAAGTTATTCCTTTTAAAAGTAAAAAATATTTCGATTGAGAGTACCATCAGTGACATTGACTATGTCCTGAGCGAGTAACCGCATTTTTTTTTGTAACTTGTTTACATCAATCGGGGGATATGGCAGCAGTTTCCATTCGATGTTGTTTGGGGGACTTGACTTAGCTCCAAAGAAACCAAGTATAGATGCCTCAAATGACGTGAATGAGGCAGCCAATACGACTGTTGACCTCAATCGGATTAAACTGTAAGTTTTTGTTGGTCTTAAGGCGTTTCGTGAACGGACTCGGGTTGTGGTTCATAACGAAGCCGTTGAGCCGATAATTCATGACTGCTAATGATTTTAGGACGAAAATACGGATCGTGTTTGGGACCCAGTTTGGGACCCAGTAACTGTCCCAGTTTCATCGCAACTGTTGGTCGTAGGTTTTCAGTGCTTGGGTCAATTTGATTTCATAGGGATGCAGACCCACAACTCCCATCATCTGGAGGAATAAGACGAATGGAAATTGATAATTTCTATGATCAAATGTCAAGTATAAGAGAGTTAAGTGCCAAACGAATCCCACGCATAGCTGAGAAACTTGTGACAAATGGGACGTTCCAATCGAAAAAAAAACATACTTTCGTACTCATGATGATATTACTTCACACATTAACAGAAAAAGAATGCCCTTATAGACATGTACCGTAATCCATGCTAGCAAAATGGATGAAGAAACTATTTAGAGGAATATATGGATCTTCTACACACAAATGCATACATAAACATAAGAAGGCTATCGTTGAAACAATCTTACCATTCACACGTAACTAAGCGGCTTTCAGATGAAACTTATTAATCCCTCAGGATAAGTATCTGGCGGAGCTCAACTTCGCCCATAATTCAAGTTGCATTGAATCTACCTCCCACGCTTCCTTTCATCGTTCTCCACATTCCTTGCGTAAATCATGACTATGATTTATTCCTCTCAAGAATTCAAATCACCCATTCACATCGATCCAATCCTTTGAACAAACCTCACTGCACCCTATGTACCACAAGACGACCACCATATGCCGCCCAGAGGGAATCACGAAACATCGCCACAAAGCGAAAACGGCAAAAATTGAAATTGAAAATCTAAATAGCCTGTTAGTGCACCAAGGATAACCAAAAGCAGACAAATTCTTATAAAAATCATCAAAGATAATGATCCGCACTCCAAAATATCACCATTGTGGCCCCGAAGAACTGCAACAGCACCATTGGCATTGTCATTCTCCTCTTGCTTGGCACAGACTGGCCCCCACTTCGAATACAAAGCATTTTCGGAGACCCCGTGATATGCCACTAACGAGCTCCTCTGCCCAGAACAGTCGATCAATGGCTGGCGATTTTCATAAAAGGCAACATTGGAATCCGCATTAAGGATGCTCTTGCTGTTGCTGTTGCTGTTGCACTGGTGTGGCTCAACTAAAGCGGAAAAAAGGATTTCGTTTCGAAATTCGTTTCATAGCTGCGCGCACCTCGTTAGTGCCCTTGTCGCTCTGTGCAAAAAAATATATAAACCAACCGCAGAACGCATTCATTTCAGCAGAAGAGTATCACATCGGAATGCTAGTGGCTGGCAGTTTTCTGTTAATTGGAATCGAATTGTAAATCTAACTCTTAATGATTATTCCTCTGCCTTATGCTGGGTATGTTCGCTGTGCGCTGTGCGCTTTTGCTCCCACTCAGGCTAAAAACAAATCAAAATGCACTTCTAGGCAAGTTGACGTCAACGTCATAGAGAACTTGTTCTTGGAATTCTAGAGACAGTAGCTGCCTGCGGCAGTATGTATGTTCTTCTTTGCCAAGAGTACCTCTAGTAGTGGTTATGCCTCGGTTTTTACTTTGCCTCTTACCAGTTTCTTTTTGTGCCTCTTTGCTCTGCTCTGTCCGCGTTGTTTAGAGTACAAAGTGCTTGAATGCAAAGACAATCAAAAGTCTGTCTCTGCGGCTAAGTGCATAAGAACAGGGACAGTCCGGAGCGAAAGGAGGGGAGTTACTGTCGTTCTTTAGACTGCAAACGACGCGATATCATCCATCCACTTGAACCGTTGCACTATATAAACAATCAATTTGATGGCCATGGAATGTACAGAAGGAAGATAAACACACTTGTTTTGGTGTGGAGTGGTGCCGGTACCCATTACCCATTACCCAATGGTCGATGCTGTTGCCGGTACTGCTTGACGGAGGTGTATATGCTGGATGGGCTTGATTCAAATCTTATTGGATCTCTTTATTGCGAGTAAGGATTATGTGAGTGGATGTCACCCAGCTGTGTGGTGTTGAATTGGGTGCTTTCTATCTTCTTTTGGAGTTTTATTGAAACAAATTGTAAACCAATTCATGAGAAAAGTACTGCGAAGGGAATATGTCACGAAAAAGTTGGATGTGACACTTTGAAAGTTGTTCTATACGATATTGTAGGGACTGTTCCCTTCAACACAGGACTGTCAGACCGGATGTTTATTGACGTTTGGAAATGTCAAATTCTTTCAATCGACTAAAGGGTGGAATTAAAATGTAAAAACTGAGAAGTTCACGAAGTAAACAATAGAAATACGAAAGTAAACCAATTTGATTGCTGTGAACGGCATTAGTTTTGTTAAAAAGAGAATTTGTTGTTGAAAAGCTAACCAATTTTATTTGGGGCAGCTACTGAAATGTCAAAAAAAATCTGGGGAAGTGTTCAGAAAGAACTGTCAATCTAAACATGCGAATGTCAAAAAAAAAGAAAAACATTAAATCCGTCAGTCCTGTGTGAGCGGGCTCTTAGATTCCCAAGTTCTACTTTGACAGTTAAAAGCAAGCAGAAGTTAATGTCAAAATTGTACGTTAAGTACGTGAATGGACTCCACCTTCGGAGAGCGAAAACATTCATACATACATATGTACATACATAATTAATTGTTACGTTTTCGAACGAAAGAGTGAAGGCTGAACTATGATAGAAAGATGGTTTCCAACGACGGATGGTTTTGGTTGTACATTTGTATGTATTTCAATACCCTTTTTCCCGAAACTAAGAAAAATCAAAGCCTTCTTGAAGCTCAGAAATATTGCTCATGTGAAACAGAAAGTTATGTGAACATCCGTAGACATTTTCCACGCATTTCCAAATGGAACAATGCGTTCTTGAGACACATAACGCAGAAGGTTTGTTGGAGAAACTTCTTGCGCCTCTAAGGGCATACCAATTATTGGACTGCGCGTGCTGGTGTACCTAGAAAACTTTTCTCAACATTCCTCAACACCGCCGAGTGGGTAGATCCAAAAAGTGAGTGCCAACGAGCCGCATTGCCGCAATGCCATTACTCTTTACGCGCTCGCACTCAATAGTCGTTGGCCTAACTCAGTTACCTAGATACAACTGGTATTTTTACCGCCATATCTCACCCAGTCTACTAATTTAAAAGACACACACTCAACCCGCTGTCTGGTTATGCTTTTATGGGACTATCCGGCGATCATTTACCATGAAAACAGGCATAATACGCAACCGGACTGGTGGTGTCTATGAACTGTCATTGCACGAGTTCACCACAACCACACGAATGGCTATAAGCGAACAGCCCGCGTCACCTGTTCCACATTAAATCCTCGGACAATTATCTGGTGGTCATTGCTAGTTGCCATAATATGCTAATTACCCGAACACCCAGGACGGCCGAGTGAGACGCTCTAATTCAAGGGCAACGAGATGCGTAGCCTGGGGGGCAACAGAAGTTTCTCTGGCGAAGCTCGTCTCGTCCCCGTGTAATTGCAATTTACGATTTCAGTTGGCATTATCTTTGGCCAGCAAGTAAATTATGCAGTAATCAGTTTTGTGAGCGCAAATTGCTTGCGGCCGCTTGAGTTCGATTTGCATGATCGTCGGTCGGGCCCTTGTGGTACTGTGCATCTGCTGTGTACGAGTATCTGCATCTTCTTGCGTGAATTCGTGTTTTCAGCATGGAACATGCAAATGGAACGTGTATTCCTGGGAAGAACGTGCAGCCTTGGGACATCCACCGAGAGAGAGCCAAAGTCATTGGCTGCGTCTCAACTTAACCAATTTTGAAGATGCTCCCTTAGGGTGTACTCGTACGAGTATTTTCGTAATTTGTACTGCTAAGCTAGGCGGCGGCGGCGCTTCCTTAGCCATTATGGCCCATGCCTGTGTGTGGGCACAGTTCCATTCCATCCCATTCAATTATATAACTTATCATTGTGCGTTGACGGATTGCGCATGCCATCTATGGGCTGGTGGGGTTCCTCAAACAATCCAATCACGTATCCATTATGACTGAAACAACTTCATCATTCACTGGGCGAAATTACATTTGTTTACTTGATGCCAAAAAAGAAAACCAAAAGAATTTATTAATTTGCATTTTTTTCCACTCTTTCTCGTTTCAGGTGAGTAACACGAGTTTTGACGCGCATCGGTGGAGCGTTTATGGTGCTTCAACCGGGGGTACGGTGCATCTTTGCGCTTTTCTGTCACCAGAAAGGCTAATTTGCATCTTGTTAGTTGCGACACCGACGAGACACGTTGTCATTGGACTGTACACACTCTAGAGTTGGGTGTTGTTCTCGAGACAACATTCTTGGCTGGTGAGTATGTGTGTACGCGGATGATACTTTCTGCAGGCACATGTAATTATTCCAACGAATTCTCATTTCAATGCTAATTTTTGACGAGCAGAGGGGTTTTGGAACTCCCACTTTTGATGATGGAATGGAGTGTCGAGACTTTCTGATGACTTGAAGAGGGCGATGATGCTAAATTATTCTGCACACGACTCACTTAACAAAGATATCCATCGATGCTACTTAACAACCTAAGAAATGATTACTCTACGAGTACTTGCAGGGAGACGAATGATACTTTCTTTCTCCCAGAATCTGCTGGGACTTGAGGATTTCCATAGCTATAACGCCGTGATTCGAAACGCTTTCCTTGTAATTGAAATTCCATTATTTCTTTACCCAAAGGGGGAGATTTTGGAATGCAAGTCATACATTTTCATTTGCTTTTTACGAAAGTGGCTTTAATTTTGTGACTGGTTCACATGTTCATTGAACTGATCAGAAGGCCGACGAACTGATCAAAAGAGGTTCGAAATCTTGATCAAACTAATTCGACTTATCGCTGAACATCTCGCCTTGCACACTGGAGTACGATGCAGGAATTAAGACTATAAGAGACGGAACCTCTTCAAGAATATGGCCTTATTTGGAGAAAATCTGTGTCGAGGATACGAAGAAAGTCAGTGAGGCCACAACCTTTCTTGGTCGACAACTAGGACCAGAGAAATATCTTTTAAACCTATGGTAACCAATAAGCATGAAACATCTTTCTTACACGGGTATCGCAATGAGTGTATATAGACCTGAAACAGGGCTAGGGTGACCAGATAGGAATGTTAGGAAAAAAAAGTCAAATGAAACAACAACGGTGGGTGATATAGAATTGCTTCTAGCTTTGTTTTCAAGGTACATTCATGCCATTATGTGTGAAGTAGCACATCATTCAAATGGCTGGCCGCCTCGGGTTCGCTGCCAGTGCTTCAACCGGTAGGTCGAACTTTTGATGACTCGATGCAATATGTGCGGCGTTGTTCCGGCAATAGCATCACGAATGTTGGCCTACAGCTCATCGTAAGTAGTTGGCCTGCTAGCCTCGACGTAGGACTTGACGTGACCCCAAAGAAATCGTGTGGTGACCCAGAGAATCAAGTGGTGTCAAGTCGCATGAGATGACCTAGTCGCCAAATTTCTCTTTTACAACTTCGAGTGTAGCGTCGCTTGTATGGCATGCAGCGCTGGCTTGTTGGAACCACAGCTCGGATATATCCATGTTGTCGAGCTTTGGGCACAAAAAGTCTATTGTAATCTCTATACCTGAGGCCATTGATGGTGACAGTGTCTCATTCCTCATTTCGAAAGAAATAAAGTTCCATGACGCGGCGTCATCCCATAAACCACACCAAACAGTAATTCTTTGTGGTAGCGTTGATGCTTGTTCGAACTCTTGTGGATTGTGATCGCTCTAATAAGGGCAATTCAAGCTAAAAATAGAAAATGATTTTTTGGGCAAAATCCGGATCACCGGCCAACATTTCCAGCGCCCAATCAGCGAACTCACGGCATTGTCTATGGTCATTCGGCTTCAATTCTTGCGTCAGCATACATCTTCTACGGATGTAGAGCCAAATCCAATAGCAAAATATGCCACATTTATTCTCTATATCTTCTTCGACTGATGTTTTCGGCATTTCACACCAATCTCTGTCTGGTTGGTGGCTTAAGGTCCAAAAGAGTGTACTAATGTTCAACCTTCTCCACGGTGCGATGCATTGCCTCTACGCTGAAGCCATGATGGCGACTGATCTCACGACGTTTTTACAACTGAACCGGAATTTTGATAATGTTTTTTAATAATGTTCGCATACTGAATATTTTGACAGCTGGGTGTCTTTGGTAACTTTGACAGCTGGTGATACATAATAATTGGAAAAAGTATCATTGCTATCTGGTCACCCTTTCTAACCAAGACATATCTATTTCAATTGTTTTCGAGAGATGAAACAATGTCCTGTAGACACCTGTTGGTTCTGTTTTTCCAGAGTTGGGTGGCTATTTTCTTGGATTCGATTACATTCTCTTGAGAAAACGACAAACCCCGACCTTAAATTCAAACTCATTTGTAGTTCATTCACTTCCTACGCCACGCAACGTACATATGCGTCGCGTTAAAAGCAAATTATTTCCAATTTCCCCGAAATCTCGTTAAATTTTCCGATAATATCGGCTCTTAAAATTAAACTGTTAAAGCTTATTTGGAAGACCATCATCAGCTACAATGAAACATACAAACTAGTAGCAACAAACGCCTATGAAACCGAAAGTACTTTGGCCCACAAACGCGGAGAGGAGCAATTAAATTCCCATTGTCCGCAATTTGGGGGCTCAATGGAACACACGTAATGAATACTTAACTGGCAGACTGTGGTAATTGGATTTGGAGGGAAGTGCGGATTGCTCTATCCCACAAACGGAGCGAAAAAAAGAAAAATTAATTAACAACGTCCACACGAACTTGGATGCCATTGAACTTGGTCTTGGTGGTTACTCCGCATTTATTGACATTGATGTATCTTGACGATCTGTGTGATCGTAGATTGTCGTTTTCTCGTAGGTCGGCCATTAATTGGACTTCGATGATGACTGTCGTCGGCTGTATTGTGCACAAGGCTTTGTTTGGACCGTCGTCGTAGTCGCCGTCAATTAACCGGATTGTGAGAGGATAAGAGTACTACAAGTGCGTCTACTCCAGCCTGTAGTTCTGTGTATCCAGCCGTGCCTACCGCCACAGACAGCCTAATGCACTTCCCCGCTTTTATCAGATGCATGCATAATTAAATCCAAACGCATGTTTGTTCCTCTTCTGTTATCGCTCTACGCACACACTAACTCTTAATTGCGCAAGAGGCTCTTGTGTTGCACTATCAGTGCAACGTGCGCTCTCTAAGCGCACCACATGCGTTCCAGATTCTTCTCCTTGTTCTTGTTATTCAAGGCCCGAACACCGGATGCAATTATATTAGGCTTCCCGCTCTAGTCGGTATACTGGGAACGGGCGACGCTCTTCATTGAAGCGCACTATGTCAAGTGGAACTCCAATTGAACGGAGAACGCTGATCTGACTGTGAAATGAGTTTGCGTCCGCAATCGAATCAAAGCTAATTGTCCATTGGACTCAAAACGCAGTCCTCCTTCGAAAGACTGTCACGCGACTGAATTCAAAATTGTTTTTCTTGTGTTTTGTGTCCACCGACGACATTGCCTTCGAGTTCGACAGTACTCGGGTGGTTTTCTTAATTTTTACTTGCACCTATACCTATAGGGCAAGTATTGTATTCGTGCAAAATTTGGAACTCGAGATTTTAATCAAACTTGACATTACTATAATAGAGAAGTCCAAAAAAGTAGGTCCGCCAATGCCGTCTGTCTGTCTGTCTGTCTGTCTGTCTGTCTGTCGGTCTGTCTGTCTGTCAGTCTGTCAGTCTGTCAGTCTGTCTGTCTGTCTGTATATTCGACTACAGCCTAAACGGCTGAACGGATTTACTTCAAACTTCATATGTAGGGTCTGTGGGATATTCCCTAGAGGCGAAATTTGAATTTTCATTCTAACCTCAAAATTAAGGGTAGTTTACTTAAGGCCGATTTCAGTTAAAATGGATTTTCTCAAAAACGGCTCTAACGATTTCGATAAAATTTGATGTGTGGGTTAGTTTGGGCATATGCTATGAGGTGGCATACCACGTTTTTCACGAAAAATTCGAATAACGGTAATATTGAAAATCAGCTGTTTCTCTGGTATTTGTTCGGCGATTGGGCTAAAAATTATTATTTGTAGGTTATAAGACAAGTGCAAAATAATGGCATACCAAATTTTGGAATGCCACGCCCACTTTTATAAAACTTATTTTTTTAAAAAATTTTACTAGAAATTGCGAAAAAATTATTTAAGCAAAGTAATAGACCTTCAAATTCTCTATAATTCACTCAAACACCCTATCTGGCCACGCCCACTTTTTATGGGCATTTTTATAAAAACAAAACTCCTACAATGTTATGACTATTATTCCATTGAAACGCGGAATGCCACGGTTACTTTACTGGGAAGAGCAAGACTTGGACTTTAATCCTGATAAAATTATACACTTATAGCATTACGGTGCAAGTACGTACGACCCAGTCGTGCACTTTATTTTATTCTTGTTTATGGCAATTGTCGTGCTTGTTGTGGGTAATCTCTAATCGCTTGCCTGCAGTCTACGAATACCCTCCTCTTTGGATTCGTATGTTGAAATGTACACAGACGTGGTGCAGTCTTGCTGGTTTGTTGTGGATAGCTGATGTGACTAAGCCCCGGCTAGGTAGACATCGCGGTGCCCGGTCCATATATGGGTTTGGTCACATTCTTTGTTCAACACTGATTCATCTGGCGGCGAATTGATTTCAACTAATGTGCTTCCACCGCACAGTGTCATGGTCAAGGGGAGTGCTCAGGAGGAATGACTAAGCTGGGGGAGATTTTCCTTTTTTACGGTCTTTCGAGTGGATAATAGCTATGAATGTCATGTGAAGGAGTGATTTTTATAACGATATTCTGCTGGGCGAGGAATGATTGGAATTTGCATGGTGTGAGAGGTGGGTGATAACGAGGCCGGTTCATTGAATCTTGGAGTGTTTACATCATTGTGAGGAGTGGACGCATTTTTCTTAGAAGAGATTTGTTTTCATAATGAGGGTTGTGTTCACACACATCAGTGCTCATACTGCATGTCAGTGCGACAGAAGCATGCCTAATACTGTAAAAGAGTCGCGGTCGCTTTACCTTCGGCTTCATCGTGTTCTTTCAGCAATTTCATTCCGAATGTTGTCCTTAAGCGTCAAAGTTTTGGTTGGTTTGTTGGTGTACACCTTTTTCTTCGAGTTCCCTCATAGGAAGAAATCGAGAAGGTTCGAACAAGGGGATCGTAGGAACCAGTGGATACCACCACTTTCATTGAAGCAAGAGCTGATGCGGCACCGTCTTGTTGGAACCACATGTTCTGTAGATCTAATTGATTCCATTCGGGCACAAGAAAGTTTTCCAACTCGTCCCGATAGAGATCATAATCATTGTTTCACAAAAGTGGTTGTCGTCTGTACTGAGTTGCTCCACAATAATTTGTTATCGACCACTCTCTACGACTGTCAAATGCGAAATGACAAATGTCATCCAAAGCAAAATGGCGGCCAAACAAAATCGTAAAAAGCACCAGATTTGGACTTCTTGTGTGTTTTCCATGATCTGTTGAAAAATTTCGACCGATTGGGGACTTTTCTAGCCTGAAACTAGAATCAACTGGTTCACACTAGTCTTGAAACGTTCACACAGTGTGACAGATGTGACAGACGAGACTAATACTTCTGTTTTGTGGATCAAGCAAACGATGCTGACATTCCATTCATTGAACATACATTCGGGTAACCAAATCTTAGAATTAAGTTGGCTTATGGTTTCTACCAAGTCATTTACAACTGATTTGGATAGTGCAATTGATGAACCGTCTAATATGACAGCCTTATTGGATATAACCAGGGATCCTATCTACACTTCGTTTTGGTTGAGTCAATGAAAATTTTGTATGATTTTAGTCTTCGTTGCCGTAACACAGCCCATAGAACAAGTTTTCAGACATTTTTGGTCCCAACCGTGACTAATACAAGGTTTCTTTCTTCATCTATAGAGGGTTCTGTACTGGTTTTGTTACCTTGACACATTTGACTTTACCTTTTAGTAAAACTTTTGTACATTCCGCGGCATTCTCGTGCCTTTTTTTCTACTTCCATTTTCGTCTCTACATGTCAAACTTAAACAGGACCTGAACTTTCAACGGTTCGAAGGAAATGCTTCTACAGTTGATTGGAAATATATTTTCTACATGTCAAGCGGTTTTCAGTCCTATAATCCATCCGAATTCTTTAAAATTTAGACGAATACTTGATTTTTCTTTGACTTGCATTAAAAGCAGAGTCTAGCTCTTCCTTTCTGTAGAGATATCGCCATTACCTGACCCTTTTCACAGTTAAGCCAACGTTTAAGCCAGAGCCACGTGTGATATATTTTTGAAAGCCAATGTCTAATCCAACCAAGCCAATGCAAAATGTCTGCATTTTCAGCGGCTTGTTAAAGTCCTCACCTGCCGACCAAAATAATCGCAGTAATCAACCCAGCTCTTGATGAATTTCATTAACTTCCTCCATTATCCGGGGTTTGTAGCTGGCAACAGGTTTGTTAAGAACTTCAAGATACACACCAACCATTTAATCCAAGGACCGTGATTGCGCAATTTTTAAGAACACAGTTTTAAGTGGTAGGGGATACTCGGATACATTAAAAAAGCGAAAAGAAAAATTGAACATATTATAAAATGTTTTGATTGCATCGTGACTTATGCGTCACCCTATAATGGCGTCGTGATTGGCGCAGCGCCATTTTGAAACCTCTCCAAAGTGTCACTTTAATCGTGGAAGCCAGAGTGCACACTTTCCTCCGAATCTGCTCTACTTTGTATGAAAAGCCCACGGCAGATCCGATCGCAGTGTCGCTTAACTTTATGCAGCGCGTGAATATTTACATAAAAATCAAATAAAAATTTAGGAGCTACGCGAGACACGAAACAAATTAGTGCGCCGTAGTCGTGCCTTAATGGCACCGGAGGCCCTACGGAAGAAGTGCAGAAAAAAAGAATGCAAAAATCGTGAACCATTAAAACGTGTTGCCTCTCCTGCACTCTACCCTCGCAAAAGGTTCTATTCTATGTACACAGCGTTAGAGGTAAGGACTACGTGTTGCAACAACGGTCGTGCCGGAGATTAGCAATGCAAACGCACACCCTCCGCTCCGTTGAGTAGTTGAAGGCGGAACATCATTCCGTCGATGACAAGAAATCGATAGGTTTTCCTTTAGCGCACACAGAGCGGCAATGTGGAAGAGACAATGGTCTCGTCAATAGGAAACACATCGGGTGTGAGAATTGCCTCGTTAAATCTCGCAGTGTGCAGACATTTTTCCACCCTCACCGCCGCCGCGGATGCGTCCTTTTATGGCAACTCTTGTGTTTGTTGTTCGATTGGCGAAGGCAATTTACGCTGATTGCTTGACCTCTCACCCCCGTCTTTGCGGAACCATGATTGACCATTAAGAGAAACTGCAGTTTGACGAGGGCCAGATAGGACATCAATTCAATTATGGGGGCAGCAGGGACCATCAGATGCGGGGAAACCAATCGCTTCACCACGCAAAATTTTTATTACTTTCGTAAACAGATTTATATGATTGCTAGGCATTCTGGAAGTGCGGCCCGAAACGGAACAATCAAAGCTATTGATCCCACAAATGGCCAAAGCAATAAACTTTGATGAGATGTACTCAGCTACTGCACACTGCGCTGGGAGTGGAATCGACGATATGTGGGTGCATGCCCAACCCATGTTCTTCCAGGAAGCCAGAGTTGAACAGCACCCTATGCGGACATTCCTAGGCGTTTGTTCTTTTAATTAGCATGTACATAGGAACCATTTTTGGGTTACACGGCACATGGCACACGGCAAACGGGGGAGTACATTCCCGATGCTGAGTCTCACGCTAAGAGATGTTTCTCCGCCGAAAGTAGGATCGATTAAGCGCATGATTTGGTGTTGTAATAGGACCAGGCTCAGCAATGTTGTTGTTAATTATAAAGGCGCTAAGTCGTATATAACTATTTTAATTAGTCACGAACCGATGCCCAAGTAAGGCAGGCACGGAGCGCTGGGGTCGGTTCGTGTACGACACGTTCGACATGCACACACAGAGGGACCGAGCGCAGTTCGTAAATTTAATTAAACGCAAACAAATCTTCTATAAATGGCAGATAACAAGACCGATGGATGACGGAGAGCGCATAACGTCCAGCAAACAAAAAGTGAGTTTACTTTCAGTGCGCACCGCGATGGTGGAATGGTCGTACCATGTGTAATGAGCCTGCGTAACTTCCTCGATAGAGGTGCGTAGCTGTGGGGTATTTTTTTTTTTTTTTATAGATAATGGTTGTGCTTTAGCGCCGCCGTCGGCCGATCGATCCAGCGAGCCGTGGAGAGGAATCGACTGTCCTATTAGCGCGCAGCCTTTTCAGATTTCTTTTTTTCTCACTTGTGTCATCCTAGTGTGCTCTGGGAGGAGATGTATGTCCATGTTGGCGGTACTTCAGGAGGCGGCGGGAATGAAATGTCAAATTTAATTGGCTACTGCGCGAGGAGTCGTGTCGGTGGCTTGTTTTACTAAGCAACCGTGCGCAGCAGCAGTGATGAGAGCTTTGTCGATTAAACATTTTTAGTGTCGCCCGGACGCAATCTACTGATTTGGCGTCTGTTTAAGTGCAGACTTTAATCATGGACTCACTCTTAGTGTGCGGACATGGACGTGTCCACACTGGGCTAATGCACCACGTAATAGTGTGGAGGCAATCATGATTGTGCGAAAGATCATTAATTCAGTGTGTCCTGCACTGCAATGCACGGCACTGCTCTGAGACGTAACCGATATGGTTGTAATGTGTCTTGAGAAATTCCAGGAGTGGAGTGCAATCATTTTTAATTGTAGGTACCAAGAAAAGGTCTCCTTCTCAGCGTGTTATGGGTGGGTTTATTGGAATTTAAAGGTGGCTGCGTAATGTGATCTTAAGATTGGTTCTAAGTTTCAAATAATGTTGTGGTATCACTGTTGAACTGTCGACCACCATATCTGTGAAAATCATCTCCATTGGCGTGGATTTAACTTAAACTGCACCCCTTTACGTAAAAGTTGGTTTACTACGAATGCTGGTAACAAACATTATTCCAAGAGATTTCGATTTTTTTTGCATGTTGTCTGCTAGAGGCCGTATGATTTACATAAAGCCTTTCTGTTAAAGAAGAGAGCTCAGCCAGTCAGTCCACATCCTTTAATGCTCTGAAACTTTTGGAAGATTAAAAGCCTTATTGAACCAGTTCAGCCATTTTACCAAGTAGAAGAGTATTCGTACACTAAAAGGGAGTATTTTCAACAAAACTCATGGCAGAGTTTTTGAAAACATCGTCTGCGTCAAACCTGTTGTTGTTTCGTTAGTCGTATGCTCGAAACCATCATCAGCATTGGAGCCTTAAATTAACCCAAACGCCGTCTACTCTAGTTTTATGAATTCGAATCCTTTTTAGAATCCCGGACAGTGCAAGGCATCTTGTTCTCGTACTTCAACTGGAGTATTACTGAACAAATCAAAAAGCTGCAATTGGCAGTAGAATGTTTGACAAAACCTGGGGACCAAAACACAAAGTTATTCTATGGATGTATACGGCTATAGTAAGACCTATTCTGGTTTATGGTCAGCAAGACCACTTATTGGTTCCACCGGAGGTACGATGAAGCCCACGCCTACTTGAGACTGGAGTCGTTCCTCAATCCGCATGCATTGGATATTTTCGTTGAAGCTTTGCCAACTATGATGGTCCTAATAATAAGCAAGTCAGGCAACGGGTCATTCTATAATTCTGAATAATTATCCCCTTACCTTTTAAAAGACCCTTTACGAGTTTTTTTCCTGAGCAGAGAAGATTGGAGAAGCAGTCAGTTAACCAATTCGTAATCCATCTCTGTCTACATGAATGGATCCAAAATGATATTCGTGTAGGTTCAACCATCTTTCTGAACCCTCTGGGCATATCCAAATCAATCCGGTCGCCGAACAATAGCAGTGTTTTTCAAGCCGAGGCACTACAGTGACAGTATCTGCCTGTGAAACTGCGTTGAAGATCTTACCACAAGAAAGTGTCATCTATTTCATCCACAGCCAGGTAACAATAAAATCCAAGCTTGTGAGGTTCGGTCTTAAAGAGCTTTGGTTCTTGGAATACATCACAAAGTTGACTCTGCTGGGTCCTTCAACGCAAAGATATTCCAGATAACGAGAGGGTTAACAAATTGGCCAGGAAAAGCTCGGAATCCACATAAGAATTCATTTAGTCTTACACACTGAGGCTTAAAGCCTCTAAGGGAGGGAAACATCAGATGGTTCTCCTTAAATACTTGTGTGTTCGCAAGAAGTTTATGGCTTTGTTTTGACAAGAGTAGGACCGACAGAACAGGTATCTCTTTCTATTCTTATACAATTCGTTACGGGCGTTCTGTTCGCGGAAACTACGATTGCTTCTTATAGTTTTTGTTTACTGCTTGAGCCAAATGATAGTAATGTTTGGTTTATAAATGTCTTCCTGTTTTGCACTATTCTTATGCTTTACCTATCGAACACCAAGCAGTCTCCGCAACCATAGACGATCTCTTAAAGATCATTGATCTCCGAACCCAGCAACTATACTTCCGACACACATTACAGTGCCAAATAGGCCAGGGAACACAGGTGCTCTTTAAATACCAATCTTCGCGTTGAAATTATTAATCCTTTCAAAATTCATAACAAGTTGAGAAACAACTCCCTCCCACGTGGTGCCAAGCAGTATGGCAATTAAAAATCATGCCATGTTGCATTCTAAACAACACGAAACCACTTGGCTCCGTCTCTACCGCGCACCATTACCAAGCGAGATTTTTGATCGATGAATGTGTCTAAGAAAATCAAATCAAATTCAGGTCATTAAACTGCATGCGTGAAATAAAACCAGACGTAAACAACCTCCATGGAAGCCTCCTCCATCTGCATCCCATGCACAAGCGTTCGCACTATTTTTCCCATCGAACGTAAACATGGACCACCTATGCCAGGCGCGAGTGTAGTAAACAATTTGAACGAACAATCGCACCGATTTCCATTTACTCGCCGATTGATGGGATTCTCTTCCGCCAAATGCTTCTTGTCGGCCGACCAGTGGGTGGCATCTGGCGTGCGCTCGACAATCATCGCGTAATTACGATTGTTTGCATATCGAGGAACGCCGGACCTCATTCCAGTATTTTATCGCACGAAATCTAGTTGTGCGATCACGCATACGAGGGGAGGCAGCGATATCTTTGATCGATGCAAGAGGTGCCTAGAAACAACATACCAAATGATAGTGGAGCCACTCTAAGGACATTGTGTGATTGCACGATAAATCATCTCGACTCTCTCCGGCATCCGCCTCGCAGATGCAATGACAAATTGCCTGCGGTGCAGAAATTATCTTCGACAAAGACGATGAGGAGGACGAAACCAACTCTCTGCAGAGGTGAGATTTATAGATCGAGAGGAGCCGCCAACCCGCCAACCCGCCAACATGCAGGAGGCGTTAGACAGCCGTTCTGTTTTGCTTTCCCAACCGCAGAGGAGACACTCGATCCAACGCAGAATCGAAGATCTTCACAGATACGGCCCAAAACCAAAGCGGGACAGCGTGCAAAACCAATCCGCCACAATTATCGCGTAGGCAGACGGGATGGATTTTACTCGGTTTTGTCTCTCTGATATACGAGCAACTCATTATGTTTGATTGGATTTGGTTTCGTTCGGCTGCCTAAGGGAGAGCAATGTGGCAAAGATCGCTGAATGCACTTCTTTCTCACTCGGCGCGCCAGATTTGCATTTTGACAGCGCAGCGGTCGGGTCGGGCGCTAAAACTGCTGACTAACGTTTCGAATGCGAACGGCAAATAAAATGTTTACTTTACCTCACTGCTATTGGTGCTGGTTGGTTCAGCTGCCGTTTGCCTCCATGTTCTGGACGCAGCACACCATGGCAATAACAGTCAAACAGGAATATCGACTCTCAATAGTGGTGCTGTGCTGGAGCGGCTGATCGTGATTTTTTGTCATTAAATTTTATGTCATGCTTCTTCTGGCTCTTCGCCGGTCCCATCGTCATCTTGCACGCGGCCCGGCCAACGCGAAGGTGAGATGTCAGTGAACGGTTCTGACGCCCACAACATGCCGCATAATTTATGACAGACGCAAATTACACGTTGCACTACCGCCAACCGAAAGTTGCTTTCTTTCAATTCTGAACAGATAGGTAGGTGACAAGATCGAGCGGCAGATACGAGTGCTGCGGCACAGAAAATGACGCTCAGCGATAAGCGTGGCGCAGCATGAGTGACGATTGACTTTTATGGCTGTATCGCAAATGACTTAGAACGGCGTGGAACGAGGCACAATGATGAGCTGTTTCATGGCTTAAATTGTTGTCTATGGTCGTAAATATTGGTTGTCATAGATTGGGAATTTTAATTGAATGTTTCACAAGTCTTTTCAGATGCAATTTGTGGTTTCAGTTGGAGACGCTTAACTCCGAGTGTAAACCCACTCTTTGTAGTTTATCCAAAGGCGATTTGACAGATGTATGTATACGTCTTGACAGCGAACAAAACCGAGTAACGAAAATCGGACTTTCTTGACCCAATTGCAGGATTATACACGTACGTATGTATGGGAAACTTTCTCAGGATGACTGCGGGAAACTTTTGAGGTATTTCGGGAAAGTCAGGTCTTCTCGCTTTTTCTCTTCTGCTTCACTGGTATTTCACTGCAGTCAGTGAGGTAGCTTAATGGTAAATGGAAAGGGCTAAAGTTGATGACTTTTTCACAACTCCATCTCTGGAAATTCCAGACCTGGGTTGCTAAATATTTGTGATGTTTATGTCAACCCACACTCTTAAACCCTACGATCCACAAGACGGGACGGAACATAAGAAAGAAGTAAATATATTGAACTGACGTATGTAAGTTTGGGATACCTCCTGTTTCGCATTTCAAGTTGGTTGGAATCGCTTTATTTTTCGAGATCTATTGCTTCAAATCTTTGGAGTTAAAAAAGTTCCAAAGTTCCTATTTGTCGAAGCGATTGTTGCGTAATTTTTGACACAATTAACCAAGTCGTACAGTTCATTCGTCGTAGAAGCTTCTCTTCCAATATTCGTAAAAGATTCTGAAAAGTGAGTTATTCTTCATTTACTATCTGAAGAGAAGTATTGTATTGTATTGTCAGTCTGTCCAAGTGCCCCTGTTTTATGATGAATATTTCTCAAAAACTGTCTCTTCAGTTTTTTTCTGTCTCAAGCAGAATTTTATCAAGTTGGGAAGATTTACACATAAAAATTGATCAAAGAAAAATCATTAAACACTCCTACGTTTGCCTCTACCCTGATGATACCGAATTTTTCAAACCCATTTCTAAACCCCAAGGCACTAGCCTCCCTCAACTGGACCTCGATAGTAATCGATCTGGTGCCTCACAATTTGCTTAGAGCACAATCAGTCCAGAATTTGGAAAGCCCAACGCTGTTTTCTTTAGCTTGCCGTCGAAGTCTAACCTGTAACGATGCTCTTAACTTGCCTTCCTGTCAAGATCGCTTCAAAGTCATTAACTTAAAAAACGTTGAAGACCGCAAATACGTACATGTTTAGTTGACATTCTCTTCGTCTATCGACTTCTGTCTAACTCGACTTTTTTTTGGCTTTAACCAAACTCCAGATGTGATGGATTTTTAGCCCAATTTTTCCATTTTCGGCTTTAATTTCAGTACTTCCCGCTTTAAGTTTTAACGATCTCGTATAGTTTTCTCCTTACCCTAATAAAGTTGTGAGCCCTACTTTCCATTAAGTAAATTGGGACATTTGCTCAACCAAAATTCTTCTAAAGTAGAGTACAGGCCAGAACTAAATGCCAGTTAACTGCATCGATCCTCAAAATCAAACCTTCATTAAACTATAAAATTTGTCCTAAATTCCGAAGCTAAGGTAGAGAATTTGGATATTGCGATTGGGAAATCCGAAAATTTTATGGTTTTATTGCGCGATCGGTGCAATTAATTGGCATTCAGTTCGGGTCAGGTAGTGTGTACACTGCTTAAGCTCTTTTTGACAGCTCCTGGTTGATACTCGCGACAACCACTGAGTGATGCCAAGTACTCAGCGGTCGCTAGTAGTTCCACTTAAAAGATTATGACATTTGGTATTGGCTTACGTGACACGTCACTGACAGTGAGGACCTTATGAAATAATATGTTTGTCATCGCTTAAGATTGAGTAATTTGTTTGCAGTTCATCACTACATCTTAGGATTGTCACGTCTGCAGACATATCTTCATCTTCATGCGTAGGGAATCTGCGGAAGAGCAGGCTAAAAGTTTAGAAAGAGGTCGCTGTCATTCCAGTTGAGTTTCTTACCTACTTCTACGTGGGTATACTTTTGACATTTTTGAATGCTCCTTCGGTACAAAAAAAACACCAAGTGTGTGTGTATTGTGCTAATGAGCTTGTTCAATGCAATTTCTGAGTTTCTGCTTTGTTGCGTTGTAGCGATGATATTGCGCTCTAGTCTGCTATTATGGTAAACAAGTCATGCGCTTAGGTTATTAAAAGTTACTCTGCAACCATCTCTTCCTCTGAAGACCACCCAGGTGCTCTCTTAAGGAACCTGGCTATAGACGCCACTTGTGATTCCATCTCATGAATTCATCCTTTGCTGTCTGATTCTAATTTCCTGAATCACAATATTCTAATTTAGGTATTACTTTTCAACTTAAAACACAGCTCAGTCGACCTTCTCCTTAGCAGTACTTTACTTGCCTTACAATTAGCCGCTATGACCTCATACGTCTGGCAATTATAATTTGTTTTCTATTCAACTTATTGCCTAATGTTCACGATAAATCGTTAAAGTCTTCAGTACGTAATTAAATTTATCTTCATGCATTCTAAATCATATTTTCCTTTTTTTTAGTAAATAAAGATAATTTTATTAAATCCAAACAATAAAAAAGACTTAACGATCAATAAAAAACTGTACGAATGCAAAAATATACGTATACGTGATAGGGGGAGTTGTTTCTTGACGCCAGCCGCTCTGTGGAAATACCACGAAAGATTGCTATCACTCCACGTTTGAAGAAACCCCGACGTGCCGCACGCATTGTGTGCGTTTACTCCTTGAAAACATTAAAAATTTAATATTTTTATTATTCAGATACATAACCAGCTAAGAAGGAGGCCCTCTTTAATATTTGAAAAAAGAAATAGAAAGCGATTTTACAACATCTAGTAGGGAATGCTTTCGAAAAACATAATCCCCGTCCGCCTTGGCCATACATCACTGACAAGTGGACCCCTTCAAGTGGTATCCATGCACTTCAATCCATTGAGACTTAAAACTCTTAGAAATAATAATAAATAAACGCCTGACTGGACATATGGTGTGTTCTTTCGATTAAGAGAATCAGAAATCTGAAACGCTCGTCTGAAATTCGATATTTTGAATTTTTTCGATTTCAATTTCGATTTTAGGGCTTGAGACAGTGGTGGCTTGGCGGCGTGGCGTGTTGTCCTCGTGCGGTTTTGTGGGAATCAAATCTCCCCAAATAGATCGATCGCGCTCGAGTAATTAGTCACACTCTGAACAGTAGCTGAACGTAACCAACTAATCGGTTACACGAGTCGTGACACCAAATTGGACTTATTGCCTCCGTGAATAAGATCAGATATCGTCTTGCTTACGAGGTGTCACAACTGATCTCGGGTTGGTGCAGCAGGTGCATACGGAGGAAGATAATTGCTTAACTGTTTTCTCGAAGTTTAGATACATTCGCTGATATTATTGGCACTAACATGTTGTGTTTCTTGTTGTTTCTATTTCTAGTTTATTGGTTGGCGCGCCGCTGGGGAAGAATCTGCAGCCGAAAACGAATCGCACGGGTGCGTTGTTCAGATGCCCCATTACGCAGAGTTGGAACGATTGCGAGCAGATTATAACAGATGGACGTCGATGTAAGTTTCAATTTTGATTGATGGAACATTTTATTTTTTCGGTTACATGATGAACACTCTCATTGTTTTTTTTTCGAACTGGTGGAGGGATTTCCAGAACTATCGCTAGTGTTTGTCTACAGTCCATGTAAATCTGTCTATGGAGACCTAGGCTTTTTGCATAGATTTAAGATTGACGAGAGATTACGATTTTCTTTTGCATAAAATCCTGTAAATAATATTTACTAGTTTAAAACAGTAATTTTTAGTAAATGTAAATTGGAATATATTTATCTGTATATTAGTAAAAGTGTTTTATAAAGTTTAGATACAATTTTTATTTCTTATTTATAGGCTCAAGGTATATGCTTTATAGGGTATTGCAATGTTTGGATAAGAGTTCTTAGCTAAATGAGTTCGTTCTTAGAACTAAGTCATACGAATAGTGACTGTGTTGGAATTAGTCGTGGAATTATATTATTTTATTACTCGCATCCTAGTCTGTAATTTCAAACGGCCGGATGGCATGATTTTTTATTCAAGAAAAAAACTGGAATTGGATTGAATCTCCTTGTACCCATGCTGTATTCGAAAAATACACCATCTAGACGAAGATTTGACTCAGAACTTAAGTTTCAGCCTACTTAAGTTTGGTCTACGATGAATTCGGGCTTATTGTTATTATTAAGCTGTGAAATCAGAGTTAGTTCCCAAACTAAACTATAGCACGTGCTCATACTTTAGAGCTTACTTCGTCAAACACACTTTAGCGTTGACAAATGTCTATGTAGTTACTGCATAGATGTCCCTAAAGATTTTAGACCGAAGAAACTTATCTCGCCTTCCTGCTCAAGACTTGTGAAAGGTTTACTCATTTGCGACAAACTAAGTCCTAGACAGTCCTATATGAGGTTTGTAGTAGAAATAAAATATTGGAAATAGAAGGACCCTTCAACGACGTAAAAACTGAATTCATCATACTTGTCCTGGATCAGCAAAACATATACCTAGGTACTCAGTAACCTTGGACTATGTTAATTGTATGCCGAAAAGGATTCACACCAAATCAGAAATAGAAGATAGTAGAGTACCCACATGCACTGGTCTCTAGAGATACCCTGGAAGAACGGGTCCGGTCTCCTATTCTGTTGAAACTGGTTGCAAATTAAATTTAAAGAAACAGTGGGGTCCAGGATGTTGCATATGTGTTGCATAGAAAAGTTTCTACGAATTAGTGCCGAATAACATTCAATCAATATAAGAGTGGTATGTTTTCTATATGTGATTTCTATATTGGTTCCTCTGTCATCTATTTTGACGCTGAGTTTGAACGCAATCGGACTACTTTCTTGACAGCAGCCCAAAATATTAGTTAACCTCCAGTGCTCAGCGATTTCTACTCTGAAATTTTGTGTTACGAACATGAACATGTTGGAGAAGCTAAGACGCTCTGGTTACGAAACTTAAATTGCCATTTCTGGGACTCATTTCAAGTCGATTGAAGAGACAAGAGAAAATTGGCTCTGAGAGCAGAAGGGCGATCCCGGAATATGCCTAAAAATGTTGTCGTGTTGTTTTTATTAACTCAGTCCCGCTCATATTTTGACTGATTGTACTACAATTGGCAGAAAGATTTGAATCAAACGTTGCTCCCTGAAAACAGATATTCTCATCCTTATTATCAAGGGACCAAAACCATCAATCGGACTCTCCAGATCTCAGATAAGGCTAGATACAAGAATATTAAAACAGGACAAAGCCTAGGACACAAAAAAACATTTACCATTAGCCTGCCTATTTACCTAAGGCTGATATACGGCAGATATACTTAGAACTATTGTAAGGTATAGAAAGAGGAATTTCTTCCTTCTCTGTAGCAGAAAGGATTCTCTAGGAGATCACTTCCTCGGCAACCTTAACAATATATGTAAATGCAACTCGCAACCTGTAACCGCTACTGTCAAAATAAATGTCTTCATCTAAGAGGAGAAAAGGGTTTCAGGAGTAAATACTTATGATTTTCTAAGTATTTATGTCTCACTTTGAAATTGCTTAACGTCTTTAGGTGCCATTCACACCTCAGCGACCTGCGAGTGTGCGAATACACAGCGACTTTTTTTCTGGTCGCAGTAATCTGTGAATTTTACTTGTCATTACCGACCGTAAAGCACACAACAAACGAATTGTGAGGTTAAACTCGGGCGAATGTGGATTCGCGTACTCTCCCAAAACAACGAAATTTCACGAAAAATCTAGGAAGTCACAAAATACTGTTCGAGTACGCAAAAGTTTGGTAGTTTTTCGTAGGCGAGAGCGCTCCATGCAACGAATTTTAGTGCAGAAAATGTCTGCACTGATTTACGAAAGCTGTCAAATCTGTTAGACCCCTGTATGTCGCTTTTTGTAGTTTGTGTATTTGCGTACATTTGCTTTTAAAAAGTGGGCACATCTCGTAGCTTTCGCGTTCGTTTACTTTTTTGTGATTGTACCTCTCTCTGAGAGAATTTTACCCCCACTCCTTAAAATTTGACAATTTACGAATTTTGGTGCAGAAAGTACGCGAACAGACCTATTGTGTGGAAGTAAATAACTTTTCACAGTTCGCCTATTCGCGGAAAAACAAGCGAATTGTTAATTTCTTCACTAAAACTAATTGAAATTCAGCTTTTTTTTATATCAATCGATAGATGAATTAAATTCTGTTCTTTTGGAATAGAAAAATTGCCAATGGCCTGCTTATAAAGGTGCTAAAAGCGGTTCGTTCTCAGTTCGTGTATTCGCAGGTCGCTAGGCTGTAAAAGGACCTTTAGCTGTCCAGATTTTGTGAGAACATGGGGGTACTCATAAATGTAGTTTCATAGTTGGCCAATAGTACGAGTATACGTATAAACTGTTAACATAGATTTTCATTTCGAAAAGCCCTACAGAAAAACTCGTCCTTCCTTACCTGGCTCGTTGGTGGAAATTCATGAGACTAATTGGAGCTCGTCTGTACTTTAAGTATTGAAATTGAAAACTTCCCTTAGTTGGATCTTGTCCATTCACTCGATGTAGCTTTGTTATGGTAGTCAACGCGAGTTCTTTCAATTAACGAATTTCTGTTTCTAACCATTGTTTCGAGAATCTTGTTAAATCGGTTTGACGTCTAGATTCCTTGTAAGTAAGACCCTTGATCAAACTTCTTACAATTTTTAGTCTTTTTTTAACACAAATTCATTTCTTTGCCGAGGTCTAACTAATGACATGACGTGTCTTCTTTTTATCGCCTACTTATCTATTTATCGTGCTCGGCTTAATTTGCGACTCTACCAGTTATTCAGGTGTGGTTTGGTGTTCCCTTTGTGTACACCATGTCCAATGACTGCCAACAATTGTACAATCACGATCACCAGAAACTGTGAACAAGGTGACAAAAGAACGACTTAATGTTGCTAAAAACTACTTAATATCCAAACATTATTAAAAATGTAAATAAAACCGCTAAAACCAAACAATTATTTAAACAAATATACATGAAGTACGATAGTATGATATTAAAATTATTCTTTTTCTTTCTTTTTTTTTATTATCCTTTCCCTGTTCGTTTCCGGTATTCTAATGGATTTCTGAAACTACCCACACAAATTCAAAACATAAAATTTAAATATAATTTATTAAATAAATATAAAATAAAAATAAAAAACATATATTGTAGCGCCTGGCGGAGCTTATGAACCTTGTAAGTGGTATGGGTGCTTTATTTGTTGTTAACTTATTCGTTTGATTTTTAATTTTTTTTATTTTTCGTTAACCTTTTGTTTTTTTTTTTTTTTTTAATTATTGGCTAACATTCATTAACATTGCATTTGTTTTTTCATTTGTGGTAAAAATTTTAATTTGACGAGCTTAAATTCAAAATTCGTTCATTTGTTTTTTGGTTTTGTAACTTCAAAATCGTTTCATCAAGTAGGGCGTTATTGCTTTCGCTTTTTGCTATCGAAAGTTAGTTGTCAGACAGGGATACGTTTAGTGGTCAGTGGAATATAAAACCTAATCTACCCGGAGATCATTAATTAGATGTCGACTTGCAGTGTGTGGAGCATATCCCGGAAGTGGTTTTCCTGTTGCATTTCTGAGAAATCCACTGAAATAAACAAACACTGACATTCCACTCGTAGAACGTCAAAGCGCGCACGCGTCTCTGGCAACAGCAGCCGGTTGACTGTATCCAGCATCAGCTGTTGGCCATTAATTGTGCATTGATCCCATTTCCCCGTGCTCCATCGGGCACCAAGTGTCCGCTCCAATCGACTTGGCTCTGTCATCGATGCAGTACGTTGCTGGTATTGTAGAATTTATTACCAATGCCACTTGGTGATAGGGAAAAATTTGCTTATCGCTACTGTGAACAACGACGACCACAAATAGCGGAGTAATAAATCCGCAGCAGTCGGCTACGAGATCCGATTCACTTCTCCAATTGATTGCATCGGCAGTTGAAGGTTTCAGTTCGGAGTGAAAGGCCTGCAACCATAACAGTTGTGTTCAAGGTTCATTAAATTCGCAACTTGGCTCGGTTAGTTTTAATTGGATTTCAATAGACCCTATCAGGAAACGCATACGCAAAAAGTTGGTCATTACTCAACCAACTGTCACTTGCATCTGAGCAGCGGTTTGTTGTGTGTCTCCATGGAGCATATCGCACACGTCATGGCCGCTGGGGATTTGCATCTCGGGCACAGAGGTTTTGTGGGACGCCCACGCATAGCTTTCTACTGAGCACGAGTAGACCTTTCAGCAGTTCAGTTACCACGAGAGAGGCGGATTTCTTGCAAAATTATTGTTGACGGTGTGAATATCCACGCTGCATCTTCTGCCGATGTGACGGTCCAGCATAAGAGATAGAAATAATCTCTTCATGCGTGGGCAGTTTCGCGAGATGTTTATGATCCACCTAGGAGGGATAAGCAAGCAAATTTGAATTCACTTCTCGGCTCATTTAGAGAATTTGGAGTTTCAGATTCGCAACACAGCTAATGCATGCTAATGACTCACACCGACAGTGTTCTGAAATGCTGTGTTCCCATGGTGTCCCACTTTTTTGTCTTTGCCAAGTCGAGACGGGATGTTGGTGAAGACGTACCCAACCCATCCCATCTATAAATAACACATGACATAAATATATACACTGGGGATAGGGTGAGCAAAGAAGAGTCTCCTCGTTCTCTGGCGAGTAGTCGAGGGGTGCCTCGGGGGGATTCATAAATTACTTGAAAGCGAATTCCTCTTCTGCCATGCTGGTCGCCAAAAGTATGCGGATGAGCATGATGTAGTGAGAACAAATAGAAACGCGTCGTCATCGTTATTCGCAACCCAAGCAAAAGGATTTTGCAGAATTTCGTTAATCGCTTGCAAGTGTCGATCGGGTATGTTTGTGCGCCGCGACTGGAGGAGAGCTGGGCGGGGCGGCGCGGCGCCTCTTGGAGTGGAGTTCATCTGGGTGTACTGGGTATTTAGTATTCTGTTGTGTTTGGGAATTTCTTGTCGCTTGGGTGAACATGTGGCGTGCTCCATCACTTCGTTTGACGCTTGGCAGAAGAATAGCTGGTGAAATATGGGCTACTAAAGGATGATGCGAAAATGGGAATTTTCCAAGCAATTTCGAAGACGTTTAAGGACAGTTGTTAAATCAGTGCACAATGTTTGGGGGGATTACGAAAGATATTAATTAGGGAATACAAAGTTAACTCAATACCGCTGTGGATATGTTTTGCACTTGTACCGGTAGAAGATAGAGTTGGGGTTGGCATTCCATGACATCTATGAAAACTATGCAATCATCGATCTGCTTTTGAGTTCCCTCTGTATAAGAGTACATTTTCAATTTTGAGTTCTTAAACATTTCAACAGTTTTCCAAACTAGTTTCGATATCATCTGAGGTAAATGCCTTTAACTGATGAACCTTTTGTTGAAAGTAAGACCAACCCGTAGGCCCAGAAGAACATTTGAAAATACTGTGTAAACTGGTGGCATGACCAGATATCTAAGTTGTTAGAGTTTCAGCTTACTTACCCTATGATTTCAAATCTATATCCAAATTTTAGAATCGGTTTAACAACTATATGGCTAGTTAGACACACTGAGATTGGCCTACCAATAGTTCGGCCGATATGTTGTTTCCAAGCTACCTTAATGGTTTTTCAGTAGGTCCTGAGTGCAAGATGAAACAAGGTTCGAAAATATTTCAGTTCATTGGTACATAGCTTCTGGATAACACTGCATTCCACAATAGAATGAGGGCAGTATCAAGATCAATAGGAAAATGCTCATATTTCTTGAAAAGTTCCGGCGATGGCATCCTAGACCTTTAATTTCAACCCATCTGAAGGGTCACCTCTAAAAAAATTGGGTATACAGCATTAAAAAAGAAGATGCTTAGCTTTCTGAACTAAGATTATCTGAACTAAGTGAGCTGAAGCTTTACCCAGATTTAGACATTTAGACTAGTTGTTGAAAGATATACAAAGTGAGTCCATTCAAAAGTGCGTCCACGCCCACTTTTAAGAGGCATTTTCATTAATAAACAGAAAGAAAACAGCAAGGAAAGATTTAGTTCAACGATCCTGGTTAACGATAGATCAGAGTATGGGCGCGTTTGTAAATGTCAGTCTATAACTCAAAGGTTGACGTGTACGAATTCGAAATATTTTCAGTTGGAACAACGTTTTACAACTGCATTCATTTTAGTCTCAAACGTAAGTCTCAATTATGAATCTTTAGAAGCCTTAAAGTTTTTAGGTTTTAAACGTATTTATACAGGATTATGCTATTTGTAATTTGGAGCCTTACTCAAGATTCCAATATCGTGCCAAACCAAGGTCAACCACACTGGGAACCAATAACTTCTTTTCCCAAATGTTTTGTAAAATATTTGAACGAAAGGAAAGCAACATGGGTTTAGCAAACGAATCCCAGTGGAATATATGATACAATCCTCTCCTATTTGTAACCTTCTTTGTCAAGCATAAATTGCTGACTTTAAAGGTAGGTGTCATGGGAATGTTTCTTGTATATTCAACTCTTTGTCGAAGCTAGAGTCAAGATTTTTCACAAAGAATAAAATATAAGTCATCGAAGACTTCGAATTCAGTTCGCATTTGTCTTCTGCCTTTAATCACAAAACAAGACGTGTAGCAAAATCAAAGAAACTTGAACACCAAAAGAGTACAATTTAGTACAATTCTTGTGACTTGACGTTAGATGTACATATGTACGTAAGTCTCATTTATGTACCTCTTTAATTCTAATTTCAAACGAAAATAGAAGAACAATAAATGCAGAAAAGGCAATGCGTTTTCAAAATTCAATGGCCCCATTTGACAGTGACAGCAAACTAATGCGAAGAAACGTCAATAATTTACTTCACTTCTTATTGACATGCGTTGCTGAATGGCGGTGGGGGCAGTTTTGTTTCTCATTTATTCCGTTCCGAACTCCGACTGCTAGTTATGCTGGCGACACTTTCCGCACGCAGCATGTATGAAAATGGCACTTCACAAGCAATCCATGTATAGTAGGTCTGTTCGCGTACTCCCCCAAAACAACGAAATTTCACGAAAATATACGAGAAATCACCAAATGTTCATATTTCGTAGAAGAGAGCGCTCACGAGAGCGTAAAAACTTTCCCCATGAAATTTCGTTGCACTGATTTACGAAACCTGTCAAATCTGTCAGATACCTGTAAGAAATTTTTCGTTGTTTGTGTATTTGCATACATTTGCTTTTGACGTCTAAAATGTGGTTGAATTTCGTAGCCTTCGCGATTGTGATTTTACCACTCTCTGCGAGAATTTTACCCCCACTCCCTGAAATTTCACGAATTTTGGTGCAGAAAGTACACGAACAGACTTAGTACATGGTAAGTCAATGGTATTAACCTTATCTCGGTTTGAAGTGTTGCATATTTTGGATTTGCAAGGTCGACCAAACCAAAGCCTGATGAAGATTTGCACCTCTACTTACTATCGTTGCTAGAACGCCAGTGGTTCATGAACGATGATCCTTTAATGTGTTTTTGTGCAAATTATTCACCCATTTCTTATGCCGTCCAATGTTTATATTTTTTTTTTCAAAATTCTCTGTGGCGGGTTTGTTCAAAGCAGCTTAATCGCCAATTCTTTTCAATTTCTGTCCTTAAGTCACGCCTGCATTGCTGGACAGACTACAGTGTGGTGGTAAAAGCAAAACTAGATGTAAAATTCATATCAGAAACACATTCGCCAAATTCATTTCTATTCCCAGTTCGTTATCTAATTTTTCGATTCTAAAGGAAATTTAAATTGCTTGCTTCCTGAAATTTGCTTAAAAGAAAACAAAAACACCAAACCATCATCCAATCCACTTGCTTTTGATGTTGTCCTTTTCGGTTTCCACTCATGGGTGCTATCATCACACTCATCGCATTCATCATATCGTAATGTTTCCTCCGCCTCTGTCATCAGAGATAAATGCGGGACGGGTCCGATCCGAGTATCATTCGAGTACCATTCGTCATTTCCCATAATGGACCGGCATATGATGACTGGGAAAGTACTGATCCTTTTCGGGATATATGAGTGAGTTATGGTTCAGTAGAAGTAACACATTTTTTTTTTTTTTGTTTTTTTCTCTTTATTTTAAAATTTTAATTTTTTTGCATTTTCGTAACAAGACTGTAAATATGTACAGTATACATACATAAGAACATCTACTTACTAATTTAGCGCTTCTACTTGTACTAACCTTGCGCGGTCGCTGTGCCTTCTGTAGCTCCATCTGTTTTCTGTAAATAAAACTGCATTAACCGCTTAGTTATACTTCTCTTCAATCATCTTCGATTTTCGTTTATCGTTGTTCTTCTTTTTTTTTCTTGGATTTTAATTATTAATTAACATTTCTTTATGCATAACAATACAATCGCTAATGTCTCATTTGCCATGTAGCCTACGATAGCGATGACATTGAGGAGCTCTCGCCTCCATCGGAAGACGAGATCAAGGAGGGACAATGGCTTGGGGTGACAGTTCGATCGCAGGGTCTTGGAGGAAAGGTATGTAACTATAAACGATCGGATTTCTATTGCTTTTGTATGAGATTGACATGCAGAGCTTTGGGCAGTCATGGTTTTTATTGCAGTTTGATCATCAGATTACACAATGCATTCGATAATCGATTGTTTCTCTGTTTGCTTGTTGTTTAGGTTCTGGTTTGTGCCCATCGATACATTACGAAGATACGAGACAATCAATACGGGCAAGGGTTGTGCTATCTGCTGACGAACGATTTGAAGTACGACGAGGTCTATGAGCCGTGTAAGGGCCGCACCGTTCAGAGGTTTGTATCAAATTTCTTTTGATTGTTGATCGTATGGATTTTGTATGACGTCTGCATATTGTTGGACGTGACGATCGAAACGAATGATTAATTTAATTCTGACACTTTAATCGGGCAGGGAAAATACTGGGGGACTCTCTTTTGGAAGGTTGATGAACCTCCTGATTGTTGGGGGAAAAGAAGTTCAATTAAATAAGTTGATTGTACAGAGTATGCAATTGACGATAATGTTGATTTAATTGTTTGTAATCCATTTGACCATGATGATCGGAAGGTTTTTCTTTGTAAAAGATGGAGGGAGCGATGTATGTACATATTTGTGCAGTTTCGGTTGCACAGATGGGAACCATATTGGTTCGACGAGTCAGACAAAGTCTCCTTTTCACACACAAATTTCTTTTAAGTCCTGATCGTGCTTTGAGGATCAATGCCATTCCAGGTGGAAATATCAGAGTTGCTGTCCGAAGACGATTGGACGTAGGTCGTCATTGGGCACCCAGCCATTTGGCTGAAGTAAGACAGCAAAGAAGATTAACACGTTTCCAAGGTGAAAGTTTGAAATGGAAGTGGATTGCCTGGGTAGATCTGCCTCTGAAAGAAAATAGGATGTCCAATAAGGGGTTTACTGATATTTCTTCGTGGCTTCTGCAGAATCATCCACTGCCTTCTATACCCAGTTTTCTTCCTTTTCTGCTTAAAGTTTACTAGAAGTCATGTGTTCTGTTTTAGTTCGAGATGTACTCCCAAAGTTAGGCCCATTTGGTTTTTTCTTCTTTAACCGGTTCTTCCTGTAATTTGTGTAATCGATAGACGTAGACATTTCCGGTTCCACAAATGTGGTTTCCGAGCAGTTTCCTGCTGGTGAATCTGTATTCTCTGGGCCAATTCAGAGGTGCTTTCGATTTGGCTAGATGGTCAATCTTTGCACTGCATCTATGGTTATCCTCGATGTGCATATCCCTGCTGGTTCACGCCAAGCACTATGTGCAATGATGGCTCGAACTATGGCACTTCTCTGGAATCATAAACAACCATTACGTCAAGACCTCACATGCGTAATATGGATTCATTAAATCTTTGGAATCTTACTAACTAAATCTTCTAAATGTTGGAAGATCTATGGGATTGAAAGAGATTTTGACAGAGATCCAAGTCCTTGTAATACTTACACGTGCCAACTTGTACGTTCCTACTCCTCATTTGCATGATTTTTCCTAATGGATGGCCTGCGTTTTTCATATCTCCTGCAAAGTGCGTATACTCCCAACACGTGTTACTACTCTTACTCAACAAACAGAGGAACCATGACCTCGACAAATCAAGAACAATCGCTTCTACCGCAACCTTTAATTGCTACCAAAGGAGTGGTTCGCAACAAAGGATGACATTACTACACCGTGCGGTGACCATCATTTTTCTAACTATTTTACATGTCCTGTGCACAGACCTATTCAGGATAACGATGACAAAATTCGTGTAATTATCGCGCGGTGTTCACTTTAATTCTTACTAAACACAAACACAATAGTGGGGAGTGCTACGTTGAACTTTCATGCAAATTAAAGCGAAATTAATGTGCGAACAGGATACGGGTGGGGCTTGTCCAATGTCCTTCTCACACACACGTCACAGAGGACAATACAATAAACCTTAATGCGGTCAAGCGATAAATAATGAACAAATGAATTGTGTTTATTTGCAGAGCTCACGAGGACTATGGCTTTTGTCAAGTGGGCACATCTGGAGCGTTATTGGATGACAATACCATGGTGCTGGGCACACCGGGTCCGTTTACGTGGCGCGGAACGATATTTGTCACCGAAATTGGAGGAGAATATCTAGAACGGGATAAGAATATGTACTACAGTGACCACTCGGAGAATTCGTCACCGGTTGAAAAATACAGTTACCTGGGTATGGCGGTCACTGGAGGAAAGTACTTCAGTGATCGGATGTCATATGCTGCCGGAGCGCCACGCAGTGAGGGCCACGGTCAGGTTGTGATATTCAATAAGGCGAATTCAAATCCGATCCCGAAGCAAATGGTCCTCGAGGGGGAACAGTTCGCCTCAAGTTTCGGGTATGAGTTGACGACTGCCGATATCAATGGCGACGGAGAGCCGGATTTGTTGGTGTCAGCTCCGTTTTATTTTACAAAAAACGAGGGTGGAGCGGTGTACGTTTATCAGAATGCTAAGCAGGTGCTGCCTTCTGAGCCCACACTTAAGCTAACAGGAACTCCAGAGAGCCGTTTCGGTTCGGCGTTGGCGAATATCGGCGATATCAACAAGGACTTGTGCGAAGATATTGCCATCGGAGCACCTTACGAAGAAAGCGGAGTGGTATACATTTTTCTGGGATCGCGTACGGGGCTCGTGGAGAAACCCTCACAGATAATCCGTGCCTCCGACTTGGGCAACATTCCTGTGCCAATAAACACCTTTGGAAGTTCTATAACCGGTGGAACCGACTTGGATGACAACTCGTATCCAGACATTGTGGTTGGAGCTTACAACTCGTCTGCAGTAATTGCACTCTTATCACGGCCTATTATTAGATTTGAAACGAAAGTCACTAGTTCAGAGTTGGAAAACATCGATCCAACGAAGCAGGGATGTCCGACAGACGTATCAACAAACCTTACATGGTGAGTATAGTCGAGTAATAATAACTGAAGAGTTTATATTGTTTCCCTTTCCTCAGTTTTTCGTTTGAGGCTTGCTGTTCCATCGATCTCTACGCGCAAACAACGAAGCCGACTGATCTGAAACTCTTGCTAACAGTCGAAGCCGAGACATTCTCGAACACGAAAAAGTTCTCCAGAGTCTTCTTCGATCGGGACAACAAACGCACAAATGTCGTTAAGCGGGAAGTTACTGTGAGAACCAACAAAAAATGGGATTGTCACCGAGTCACTGGCTACATAAAGGAGAATGCCAGAGATATCCAAAGTCCATTGAAGTTTAGACTTAACTACACTATTGTGGAGTCAGAGTTACCTGACTCGGGTTTGAAAGCTCTCAACCCTATTCTGGATCAAACGCGAGCCGATATTGAGTTCGAAGGAACATTCCAGAAAGATTGCGGAGAAGACGGTATCTGTCAATCGAATCTTCAGTTGTCAGCTGAGATCGACCTGGACAAGGAGAGTAAGTTTAATACTTTTACTTTTCAAGAACCAGATCTTTATGGATCCCACTTTTAGATGAGACCTACGCTCTGATTCTTGGCGAACGAGATGAACTGAAAGTAAGTGTGAATGTGAGTAACTCCGCGGACTCTGCGTACGAGGCTCAATTGTTCATCGTTCACCAGAAGAGTGTGACGTACATTGCAGCCTTGAAGACGGTAAGTCTCATCGATAAATTAATGAAATGCGTATGTAGCTAGACTAAATCTTCTTGCAGAATACAGCGATTTGCAATCGATTCAACGAAACAGTGGTGGCGTGTAGTCTAGGCAATCCCATGCAAAGGGGATCAGCTGTACAGCTGTCTATTCGTTTTGATCCAAGTGGCTTAGAAGATTCAGAATCAAAGCTTACCTTCGACATATTCGCAAATACAACCTCCAGATTGCTTGGCGGCAGAATAGCTACTAAACAGATCGTGAAAGTTGTGAAACGAGCTCAACTGAGCTTAAGAGGATGGGCACGACCCGAACAGTCATTCTATGGAGGAGAGGTGAAGGGCGAAAGTGCCATGGAATGCTTAGAGGACATAGGAACACTAGTCACTCACTCATACCAGGTAGGGACTTCTCCAGCTATAACATTTGCGTGCGTTTACAAAACTTCTCCTTTTCAGATATACAACAATGGACCGTGGAAGGCGCCCAAAGTAACACTCAACATCGACTGGCCTCATCAAGTTGCCAATGACAAAAAACAAGGCAAATGGCTGTTTTACCTGGAGGAACTTCCAATCATTGAGGGTAAGAGGGTAACACACAGCACCTTAAGTTCAAAATTTATTTCCACCGAACAATGAACATTAAACACGATTCTGGAAAAACATTTTCTGAAAGTCTTCTGCATTTTCAAGGCATTTCAACGGCTCATTGGGAAACCTCTTGTGACATTCAATTAACTGTTCCCTTGTTTGAAGGAGATTATCAGGACACTCAACTTTCCATCTTCGTTCAAGCATTTGATTCACTTGGTTTGCTGTCGCGTTGAATTGAGTTTCCATGAGTTCATTGGACTTATGATACAAAAGCTCGGCTTCCTCAATTTTCTGCTGACAATAGTCCTTCGATGGAACTGTTGCTATAGTTCCATCGCCCTGTCCGGCGAAATCATTAATTCGTTGACCCACGCTCGATGAAATCGTGATTACGTTTGCTTGTGGTTGGGGATTTTCTATGCAAAGAGCTCTTGATTCGGACGCGCCCATTCTTGTAATGCTGTTTTCTATGGTCACACTAATTTCGAAAAGTCCAACTCTTGTTTTGATATAAAACTCAGAGCCTAGAAGTTAAAAAAATAAATGTGTCTACGCTGTAAAAATCTTACTGAATCTGAGTGGCTTTAGCCACTTCTTTTCGGATTTATTTCTTGACTGCACAGTGCAAACAATTGTGTAATTTATTTTACAACCTTAAGGACACAAAGTGCACTGGCTACTTATTTTTTTGTAAACCCTGTAGTCTAGATACTACTTTGTGTGATTACTGTCTTCATGTTACACCACAAAATATGCCAGATACGGATTCTAGATTTGAGACTAACGTATCCGTTCTGCTGCTTATAGACCTATAACATAATCCAATTTCCTTTCCTTTATTCCAGGAGTACATCAAGGCGAGTGTACCATTAATGGCATCATAAATCCTCTGAAATTAACTCGCAAAAATAAGAATTCTATGCTAGCAGATGACGTTCAGAACATACCACAACCGTCTATGTTTAGGCCAATGAATAAAACGCTTTACTACAATCGTCATTCCTATTTCGAGAAAACAGAACAATTCGAAAAATTACCAAGCGATGCCCATCTTAATCGAGTGCGGCGTGACAGAGCCAAAATCATCCGGGCAGAGCGCCTTATGGACATGGATGGTAAAAAGCACGACGTCGTTGTGATGGATTGCGATAAGCAAACAGCGTTTTGCAAAAGAATAAGCTGTGAAATCTACAATATGCCTCAAAAGACCGAGGCCTATGTTCATGTGAGGGCAAGACTATGGAATTCGACATTTGTAGCCGACTATCCTAGAGTTGATTTGGTGAAAATAGTCTCTCGAGGTCATGTTCTAATACCAAAAGAGTACTCAGTGGACCAAATCCATTCGGTTAACCCAGCTGTGGTAAGTACAAATACGGTTTGACTTAATTCCAAGTTCTAATGAATATATTTTTAGGTCGAAACTCGAGCCTATCCTGAGCTGCTTGATCAAGTACGTGATAGATCAACACCTTTGTGGGTAATAATATTGGCTGTTATTGGTGGCTTGTTACTGCTAACATTGGTCACAGGAGTGATGTACAAATGTGGATTCTTTAAACGACGAAGACCGGATCCAACACTTAGTGGGAACATCGAAAAAATGTCCGAAGAGAAACCTTTTTTGGCAGCAAATAACAAAAAACGGGTTTTCTAACGATCACGCTATGAGAGTATGCCACTAGCTGAATACTTTTAGGAACACAACACTTAAAAAAAATTCTATCGAAGACTTGTGGTACATAAGTCTCGGAAAACGACGCTTAAGACCTCCAGTGCATGGCACCGTCATGTTAGAGTTCTTCTTCTACTATTCCCAATCAAATGACCGACCGACTTTTATACTTAAATTTATAATGCTGTACATATTGATTCGTACAATCGTGTTCACATAGCAAAGACTTATACAAACGTTTTAAACACCGTCGAAACCCCTTAATGTAGAATAAGTTAAAAGCATTTAATCTTCTCAGTGTAGAGACGGCTTAGATAATATCACATTTTTGCACAATACGCTTAGCACTACTTACTGGATACTTTTTTAATTAAGTAAGCTGTCACCTTTAACCAACAAGCTATAAGTTAAGATCGAATGAATCTGATCAGCTATTCTACTGTATAGACTTTGAAATCGTTGGAGTCAGGCTCTAGAGTCATAGACTTTTGAACTAAATCGTTATGTCCAAACATTTAGTCTGTTTCTTAAGAATCTGACGATTCCAGATTCGGTGGTATTGATATCCATCCAAAATCCATCCAGAATCAGTGGTTATTGCTTCGGCATACTGAGTGAGTAGTTTGAAGCTCGATTTCCAGAGAACACAAAAAAGTTCCTTCAGGGTCCCAAAACTCTGACAAACATCAAAGTTTCAATAAAATTGTCCCTCGAACAGGGCATCTACCAATAGGCGCCTTCCATTCGTTTAAAAAGTTTAACATACACAACACAAATGGTGGTGAGAAGCTAGGCCCTAGGTCCTGAACCTTTTCTGTCGACCCAAATTTACAAAATTTTTCCCCAAGAATGCTAATAATTACGTTCGATCGGTCCGGATACTTATGGACCAGTCAAAACATCTTTTGAGAAAAGCCAAGAACATGTTTTCAACTTAACTTATTTAAGTCCTGTATCCCCTTGTGGGTCCTAGGGCCTCGACAATGCAAAACGCGCCATCGTGTGCGGTTTCTAGAAATATGTCTCACTTGTCCCCAACTCTTTCCCGGTTGCCGTGCTTCGTTCTCAACTGTTCTGCTCCATATACTCCTAGGACCGCCGCGTATCCTGTCATCCTGATTAAGCGGGTTCCATTGCATCTCGTGGTTAGCTATGGACCTGTCACCCTTTCGGAGAGTATGTCCAATCCACTGCCACTTTCGTCGATACGGTTTGGCCAGAAATTGATGAACGTTTACAACTTGAACGTTTGCAACTTCCTCGTGATAGTGGCGGTCACCCTCCAGGTACTACATCCATATGGTGGTTAAGCTAATCGCATTGAGGCGCCAAATTGTGCATAGCATCCCAAATGCGGATTTTGCTTTGCCTATTCGGCTGGCTACATCCAGCTCGCATATGCATACATGAGCGGATGAGCTCGGTCCTAGGCTGATCATTTTTGTTTTTGCCGAGTTAATTTTCAGCCCAACGACGCCTGTCTCCCTCTCTTCGTTTGCTGTCATTTGGTGAAGGTCCATATTTCTGTGTGACAGCAGGCATACGTCCTCTGCGTAGTCGAGGTGTTTGAGTTTTCAACGATGATGGTTGAAATCAGAGTCAAGAGATCCCCATCCTCCCCCTTGGTGAAAGACCATTTATTTTATTACCTTGAATGTACGACAATAAGACCATTTTTCCCATCATCACCAAGTGGCACGGGTTAAGCAGTAGCTCTGCGCAAAGGGTGCGTAGCTTATAGTAAAAGAAACCGCGCACACGAGAGAGTAAGAAATTTCCATGCTACGAATATTAGTGCAGAAAATTTCTTCGCAAGGCTTATGAAATCTGTCAGATACCTGTACGAAACTTTTTGTTGTTTGTGTATTTGCGTACATTTGCTTTTGACGTTTAAAAAGTCATTTCGCATTCGTTTACTTTTTCTGAGAAATATTACCCCCACTCCTTGAAATTTCACAATCTACGATGCAAAAAGTACACGAACAGACCCAATCTCTCCTTGACAGGACTTTCTTTTTAGAATATGGCTTTAAATTATATAGAAAACAAGCTGCCTGAACATTAGAATGACATGCTTACCACAGCAGTAGTTTCTGAGCTTAAGCACCATCAAGATTCCACAATCAAGGAACCTGCTAGATTTTCCAGTTCCTACGTATTTGCAAGAAACAGTGAAACCATTAAGCCGTCTATTCGCTGAGGGAAGATGCCATATCGCAAAATCCGAACACATAACTTTCAAGGTAGCTACACACTGCTAAATTATGCCTGTCTATTTGTATTTTTATTTATCACAGCATTTTATGTAAATAAGCATTTATAATTTTATTTTATTTAACTTGTATATTCTACTCGAAAGTATTACTATTCTTTGACATAAGTTTAATCACGAAATTCTATATACGCCTTTGATAAGTACGAAATTTGAAAACTATTAAGCTTAGTACACAACATTTTTCAATTTGAACTTATTGGAATCGTTACTTAACAACAAACATTGGCACTTGCAATTCCACTCTCTCATCTTTATCTTCCGGCGAAGATGAAGATAGAAAGAATTCGCTATAACACTTACATATATGTGTTATAGTACGTACTTAAGTATGTAAGTGGTAACTTATTTATAGACATGAACTGCATTTTCGAAACAAACTCGTGTCAGCACTTCAAATCGACTTATTTTCTTAAAATTCTTCGATACCACGCCCACTTTTTAAGAGTCACAGACTTGTTTGCTTGTTGATTTCCAAATATCGTATCTTGTTTAGGTTTATTGTATATACTTATATGTTTTGTTATTTTAAATTTTAAAATAATTGTACATAGTTTAACTAAATGCCTTTGAATTTATTTAGTCGTGTTTGATTTATAAACCTTAAAACTTGTATGAATTGCAAATAGTTTTAGATTTAAGCGAATACGAACCTAGCAGTAAGTAGTTTTCTATGAAGACAAGATTAATGTACTGTGCTTATGCTTAAAAAATATTGTTTTAATTTTAAATTGGTGTTATTTGTTAGATATACATTTATTTTTTTGGAATAGTCTAGTTATCTTATAAGTTGTAGTTCAGTTGTAATTCATTTAAGATTGTTATGTTTATATCATAATATGCAAAAAAAAGAAACAATATTAAATAAATATCGTAAGTTATAATTTTCAACAAGGAAAGTTGTTGTTATTTAAATGATTTTGTCTTGGAGCGATGGAGAGAGTGCTATACTGTCTACAGGTCATGGTTTCCACTTGAATAATGCGTCAAATCGCAGATCAACTGAGCGTCCTTCTAAATATGAGAAGTGTAGAATTACAGAGTTTAAAAGGTGTAATTTGAACATGATATGTATCTACGACTTTAAAATGAATTGTGGCATAGGTGCTATGGTGTGTTTGAAGGTCCGCGCTATTGAAAACTGCGGAATGATCTCAGGTATTTAGACAGATAGTGCGCAGCGCAGGTGTTAACAAGGAAGGCACTATCTTTAATAAATCTGTCCAGCTGCTAGGATACGCAGACGACATCATACCAGCGCGGCGTTATAGAAGCTTTTAAGGCAATTGAAGAAGAGGGTAAACGAGTTGGCCTTGAAGTGAATGAGGACAAAACCAAATGATCCTGCCAGTTCTGCTATATGGAGCCGGGTGCTGGACAATAAGCACATTTTGGGCACTTTCGAAAGAAAAATTTTCCGTCGAATTTTTGGTTCCGTATGCGAAGAAGAAGGCGAATGGAGGTGAAGATATCACCGCGAACTCTATGAGCTTTGCCACAATGGACAATAATGCTCCAGCAAAGAGGATCTTCGAATCACAGCCCCCAGGTTCGAGACGACAAGGAAGAACGAACCTCTGTTTTAAAGACCAAGCTATCGGGGATGCCAGAGCGCTTGGTCTGGACAACTGGAAGCAGCGTGCCCGGGATGGAAGGGAAAGGGAGGCTACCGTGTTTCAGACAGGGACTCTTCACGGGTCAGGAGCCCGTTAAGTAAGATTCTGCAAGCAATATATTTTGGAATTTAAAATGGAAAGATTAAGAATGAAAACTTTAAGTTTTATTTTAAGGTTTAATACAAACTTACTTTTAGTTATGTGATCTATCTCCTATGCCAATTAACTGAAAGTAAAAATTTGAACAAAAAGTCCATTCTGTTAGAAAACATAAAATACCTGTATACATATTACTTAGATTTAATCAAAACGCAGTCCAGTACGTTCCCCAACTCAAGAGAAGGTGGACACGAGAAAGTAAAGCATTTCCCTTCAGTGCCAGTTCTTACCCAACAATTTTCTGTGCATAAGAGGTGCGATCTGTCAAAAGCACTGTACGATCAAATGACATTTTACGACAACGCTCCTAGCAATCAATTTTATTCATGATTTCAATTTGGAAAACAGTATTTCTTTTAATTTTCCCGCCTTTTCGTATTTTGGTCTTCCTCGTACGTGACATTTCAACCCTCAATACGTACATACGACGACAATCGTCTGACGATATCGTTTTAAGATACATAGTTTAGTATTGAAAATCACTATCGGTTAAGCGATATCGCTTTGCCAGAGTTCGTTGCTATTGCTTAGATGACCATTGTCTTAAAAGATACGTGAAGAGGCCCCAGGTTTTGTTGTATGATATGTTTCTTAATTTTCTGGAACATTCTTCAGAGAATTATGCTCCACTCTTCGGAGTTCTTAGGAGATATATTCTGTGTCTTGAATTTAGCTTCTCATATAGTATAACCTGTTCGTTTACCCACGACCTTTACGTAACCTATTCGGGCCTTACTTTTTCATGTATATTCGTACATTAGTACAGAGCAATGGCAAGTCTTGTAGACTGATAAAAGCTTTCGAAAGTTTTGTCCCAAAGTTCATGACGTCACCTTATCAGCTGTTATTTAGAATTTGTTATTTCATTCTTGTGAGAATTTTTTTGACAGTTACAGTTGTTTCCTAGTGCGTGTAGTATATTAACTTGCGATGTGATTTTGACTCGAGGCCTTTTGCTGCGATTTCCTCTTAACTTTTATTTTGATTAATCAATTTGGAATTATCGCATTCATCAATTTAGTTAGTCTGACGTATCATGTGTGATTAAAGTACATATTCGATGTAAGAGTAATAAAATTCCTTGTGTCGTTTGGCCTTGATCGTCTGCTTAGGCTGGTGGATTACGTTGTATAACTATCTATCACATAATGATTCTTGGAAAAATTTTAAATTAATATTCACTTTAAACATACATACATACATACCTACTTAATAGAAATATAGTGAAGTGGAATTCAGAAGAAATTGGAATTATAGAGAACTTCGACATCTTCATAATCGTTCAGTTGCATCTGACTAATGCACCAGCACCAGATTCAAGGTCAAAGACACGTGCTTGAAGCTTTTTATTGTTTTGTTTCCTATGTTGAACGTTGAACAGGTGCCAAATTCACATGCACTAGCGTTAGTGTTGCCGATTGGAGTACTATTTATGTATTTTGGGTTTGTTTTTGGCGGGATAAGTTTTGGGGACATTAAGCAAGACTGGTAGCTTAAGACTGTGTTCACCATCAAGGGAATTCCCTGTCGTGTGACGCGATATGATTCGCTACTAGCGACCAATTACACAACTACATATGCAGGTGTTCATGGCGTAGCGATTTGGCGAAACGCGAATTGAGCGACTACAAGCGACTGTAAACGACGAGAACAACTGTCAAAACACGAATAAAACTAAGTGAAACCGGGCTGACTGATACAGATTTCATCGCGAAAAGCCATCGCGACGCGTATTCGCTTGAACGTGAACACAGCCTAAGGTTTTTATTGCTTTCTGATAAACAGATCTCTTTGTTGCTTGACAGCTTGCATGTCAAAAACAGTTGAGTTAATCCAAATAGAATTTTGACATGCTCGTAGATCGTTTGGATTGCCCTTAAAACGCACACTGTTAGGAATCAAAGCAGACAGAAAGCTGTCTAATTTCAAACATTATGCCGATCTCTTACAAAATAACAAAAACCACAAGCAATCAAATGGTAAACAGGATAGATAAAAAAATTACGCTTAAAACCTCAGGATCCGATATTTGCAATCCATATACTTAGTTGTCAAACATTCCTTTCGAACCATTAGAAGTTCTAGTTCTAGGTTCGAGGTTCGAATCCCGGGGAACACCAAAAACTTTTTTTAATGCTCCATATCTCGCGAGCCCCTGACAAACATCTAGTTGGACTATTGGACATCTAATTGGACTATTAGATGTGTGTCTGTCATGCAAAAATTCTCAAAACAATGTGGCGCTTCGCAAAAATGCAAGGCCCTTCTCTATTCGTGTGGATAATATACATAGGAAGCACACACAAATGGTTGTAAGAAGCTGGGCTCAGGCTCCCATGGACGTATCGTACGAGTTCCAAATTGTGTCTACAGTGGAAGTCGCTCATAACGACGGTAAAGGGTCGTTATAACCGCTGGTCGTTATATCTGACGGAAGAATAGCAACAAATGTAATGAAATCAACCAAATGGAAGAAAAGTGGACGTTATAAGCTACTGGTCGACTGTATATAATATTCCTTTTCCTAGATCTGCATTTAAAGCTTTTATCTTTAAGCCAGTATACATATTTTATTTCAGACAAAATTCTTCTGGATCTTTCCATATAGCTTTTGGACGGGTCGAAAAGAATCACCTAAAATGGCAACGTCGCTGTTAGGAAAGTTAAGAGTGTTCACATCTCACCATCCATTGGTGAGGGGAATAGTTTCGTATGCAGTACTCTGGCCCACGGGTAGCGCAATCCAACAGATAATCGAGGGAAAGACACTCAGTAAGCCTGTTCGAATCCGCGTATTAACCTTTTCATTCACTTAACTTCCAATTTAAGGTACTTTTGACTGGAAGCGGTGCTTCCGTTTCAGTGTATATGGTGCCCTTGTGGTAGCACCAACTCTCTATGGGTGGGTGCGTTTATCAAGCGCAATGTGGCCCGGTACCAGCCTTAAAATCGGTCTAATAAAAGTAAGTATTTAACTTTATATAAATATGTTTGCATGTATAGTTTTCATTATAATTCTTAGGCCTCCGTGGAGCAAATCTCGTATGGGCCCTTTGCGATGTCTTGTTTCTATATCGGCATGAACCTTTTGGAGTTGAACAGTCTTAGTGATGGCTTTGCAGAATTGAAACAGAAGTTCTGGCCAACTTGGGAGGTAAAATTTGTTTAAAAACCTTTCATCATCAAATTTACTTATGAATTTTATTTTTCTTGCAGGTTGGCATCTGCGTTTGGCCTATTGTACAAACTGTCAACTTTTCCCTGGTGCCTGAACGAAATCGAGTCGTTTTTGTGAGCATCATCAGCGTTATGTGGACCGTATTTCTAGCATACATGAAACAATTAGAGAGTGAGAAACAAAAGTCAATGCAACATCATACAAAGTCCTAACAAAAATCCGCCGATATGTAAGGTTAAATATAGTTAAATTTATTATATCTGTATTATGAAATTGTTAGACGAATTTTAATATATTAATATATGAAAGCATTTATTTTATTGTTACAATTGAGAGATTTTTCATTTGCAAATAAGGGATTCAGTTCGATTCACACTTGCTTTAGTTACATTTAGTTAGAGTTGAGGGTATGCATTGCTTCAAATAGTACAACTGATGGATATGGGGACGTAAAGGTTGGTGATTTTGTAAAAAAAACTCAGAAATTACTTACATTACCTCGGCAAATTGTATCGAAGAAACATGGATAACTCACAACATGTGGGCGAAAGTCCTTACATTCATCATCTAGCATTTAGGTAGACGACTGATTTTTTTGTTATCAAAGAAGGTTTTACCTAGTGTGCGATGTCTGACTCTGCCTAGAGCCACCCTTCTGCAGAGGACATGAAATACGTTTCTCTCACACAGCACAGAGCTCAGCTCCGATATTGATGCAATCATCTATAAAGCTTAAGGTGTGTTCCCACCAAAGAAACATTTTTGAAACATTTAAAAAAATTTTCAGAAACATTTCATAAACAAAAAATACATTTCTGAAATGTTTCTTAAATGTTTTTGAAATGTTTCCAAAAGTTAATTTAGATCTAGACGCTTTACGAAATGTTGAAGCAATGTTTCTGTGTTTCCCATTTCGACCGGAAAACTTTTTGCTTCTCAAGTATTGACGAGGATGTTATCCAGTTAATAAAACTTTCAGAAACGAAAATAGTTTTGTGGGATCCTAGCAAAACACAGAAAATTGGTCAATCTGGGACCTCTATCACCATAAAAGACTCCACATTAGCTTATTCCAGTGAAGTCAAATATCTCGGTGTCATCCTTGACAAACAGCTTAACTGGAACTCTCATATCAAGTCCGCAATAGAATGCACTACCAGGGTCATGTGGGCCAGTAGGCGCCTTTGTGGCAGAACTTGGGGTCTCAATTCAAAAATGATACATTAAATGTATACAATGTTGGTGAGACCCATTATGACATAAGCGGCCCCCGTAAGATGGTCGAAAGTTCTTTTATGAACAACGGTAACTAAGCCTCAGAGGTTGCAAAGCATAGCCAGAAGCCATCGTCATCATATCCTCACATCCTTACAAATCTTCATTAGGAAGGCGGTTGTTAGATGCGCTATCAAGTTGCCACTAGAATACAAGTTTAAGGCAATTGACCATGTGGGACACTTGAAAATTCTTGACTCAATCCCACAAAGAGACATGATCTGCACTGTACCCGACATTATGGTCAGGGAATACTGTTTCGGTAGGTTATTTAAGGTTAATATATTAGACTGTGCAGACTGGTCTAATGTGCTCCGATACTGGACCCTAAGGGTCTGTTATGGTTCACAGACGGATCAAAAATGGACTCTGGAGTGGCGTTGGTGTCTTTGGACCCAACACTCGATACCAATGGGAATGTGTAACACGGTTTTACGTCAGTCCTTAAGATTAATCAAGCCTTATTCCTACAAGGAAATTCTTAGTTTTAACAAAGACAGTATTAGGAAGCTGGTGAGTTTCAGAAACGTTTCTGAAATATTTTTGAAAAGTTTCTTAAAAGTTTAAACATTGTTTCCTGAAATGTTTCTTTGGTGTGGACATACCTTTATATTCCTCCAAAACTGGTACACAGCTCACGTGTTTGTTTGAGCTTGTTAGACCCTTGCATGTAGATTGCTCGGTGACCTTTTAATTCGCTATCAAATCTCTTCGCTACAGCTCCGTAGGAACGTTGAATGCTTATCCAAACTATACCGATATCTCCACCATAGTTGTACAGATGTACTACACGGGCGACCACTTCCCCACATTCTTATCTATTGAAACCTATTCGATGAAATTCAGAAGCTCGTTCTTTAGCCATTCAACACGCATGTGGAATGACTTGCCATTATGATTTGAAGTCAAAGGGCATCGTCACGTATCTCTCTTTCCTTTTCCTAAAGACTTATAACTACCCTCTACCCTTTCCTTGCTCTCCATCACTGGGCTTATAACTTTGAAGGACTTAAGTCCTAAGTGATGAGTTACATTATATCAGTCTGGGTTAAGAGAAATAGCTTGTCTGTTCTGTTTTGTAGATTTTGTGTTTTGGATCAATTACAGTTGGACCCAGATCCGCGTTGATATGACACAATTCTACAAACCATGTTCACTGATGAAAGTTTCTTAAAGAAAGTGTGAATGGATTCTTACCTTGACAACTATCAACGGGATGTAAGAACACTTCACTAGGAATCTATCAAGAGTTGAACCTCTTTTCTTATATTTCAACACGTGACAAGCTTCGAGTGTTGCCAGTATGCTTACTCGCCTAGTCGAAGCTCACTCCAAACGTTAAAGATTACACCTCCACCGCCCTCTTCGCTAGCCCTCCTAACCTCACCAATCTTTGTTTCATTCCCGGATGGACAATGCAGAAGACAAAGATTTAAACAAACATGGCCAGTACAGTTGAAAAGGCCTCTTCAAAAAGAAAAATTAAAAATTCGGCCTGTCCAATATTGATTACAAGGTCTCGTCCTAGATTTTATGTGTGAGACTATTCACAAAGACACCATTTCCCCTACAAATTTAACAAATAAAAAGCGTATCGCACTCTCTGGTAGAGTGCATTCAACTAGTCCCTTGATTACTTTTCCATTAACTCATTACCAACGATTGTATGGCTTCCCACACTACACACTCATCTCATTCCATTTAAACCCAAGGCTAGTGTCCAATACCGCCCTGTCCCAAATTAGTATCCTAGTCCTTCAATTAGTATCCTTCAGTCTGTATGGCGCTTTGCATAGCATCATCATTTCCGCAGACGTTGTTCATGCAACTTAGTGCAGCATAAACTTTCCGGCGTCAATTGCGAACGCGTGAACGAATTTATAAATAAAATTTACAAAACAAAAAACTTTCGCAAGCTCTCTTGATGTAAATAATTCAAATTGGGATACATTCGTGCAGTGGAACAGTACGAGAACGGCGTGACAAGTGACTGCATTTTGTTCAAAGTATTTTTACACTCTCCATAGGTACCTACCATAACGTTTACTGTGACTACTAAACCGTCCCTGAGTGAATTGATTGCGCGATGTTATGAATTATTTGAATTACGGCCTTGGGATTTTTACCTTGCTCCTGACAGAGACAATATGGCATTGGCAATCATCATCCAAAGTGCAACCGTCAAAAGCGTATAAAAATAGCTTCCTCGAATGATAGTGAAACTTAGTGCATGAGTTTGTCACAAATTGATGCAATTATTGTGTAACTTAGTGGCTGCTAACACCTGGGAAGTGTAACAGATGTTTCAAGATAATATTTACTGTGGGTTGAAGGTTATTGTGTTGTATTTGAAGAACAGGAGCTCTTCGTCACTGTTGTTCAGTGGATTCAGTAAAAGAACTGTGTGCATACTCGGTTTCCTGTTGGCTAGTTAAGTGATGTAAGAACTATGGCCCTGAGCTCTATTGAAAACTGAATTTTTCAGAATCTCTCAATTTCACCCATAAATTAGAGACCATCTTCTTAACAAAAGAACTGTTTTCTATTTCGAACTGATATAAGAACAGTGAGCTTTATATACAAAGCAGAAAATCTCTATTAGGGAGGCGTCTGTTGTGCATTGTATGTACACAGGTACCTTGAAGGTGCCATTCCGAGAGTAGTCTTTTAATTTAAAAAAAACGATTTGGTAAAGAAGATAGACATGTCCTTAATAGTGAAACATTTTGCCATTGCTTATGTGTTCATAAAGCGACAGTCTATTTAGAAAGAACCCATTTTATCATAATTTTAACCAACTGCAACCTATAACCTATTTACTACTTTAAGCTTAATTAAAATACCCATTTCATGGCCGAATTCAATATTTCAATCATCGTTTTCCAATCAATTCCGCGCCCAATTAACAATTAATGAGCATAAAGATCTTAGGATGACTAGTGTACTAAGTAAAATAAAAGTATTAGCCACAAAGTATCCCTTGTTAAGGGGTATGATCTCTTATAGCCTCATTTGGCCAACAAGCAGTATAATTCAACAGACAATCGAAGGGAAAACATGGGGTGAGTATGCTATTCTTATTGAGATTCAATTTCTGCAGTAATCGAACTTATAGGAACCTATGACTGGTGGCGATGCCTCCGATTTAGCCTATACGGTGGGTTCTTTGTGGCTCCAACCCTTTACGGATGGGTTAAGGTGTCAACAGCAATGTGGCCGCATACTTCTCTGCGGACTGGTATGGTGAAAGCGGTTGTTGAACAAATTTCTTATACACCAGCTGCCATGACTTGTTTTTTCTTCATCATGAGTCTACTGGAAATGAAAACGGTGCGAGAAGCTGCTGCAGAAGTTGGAAATAAATTTCTGCCTACTTATAAGGTGAGTTTCAATAAATTTTTCAAGAATATCTTCTAAAAATGGGACAGCATAAGCTTCTTGTAAATGACTGTTGTTCAGGGTTACAGGGTTCTCTGAAAGCTACATCTATTACAGGGTTTGCGACGTAAAGCTAGGTTAAATGGTGCCCCGCTTGAACCATCACAGAAGTAATGAAAGAAATGAAGACATTTGCACTAAATTTGTTCATCTTTTGAGCAATCCTAAGTATATGGCAATAATGCTAGTAGCAGCTGTAATCCGCTGTTAAGCGAAAGCTTGAAATAGCAATCATGAAAATATTTCTTTAAATTTAAAGTTGGCTGCCTTAGAGTCTTGCAATATTGTAGCATTTGAAGTAAGTCAGCAAGCCGAAGGCATTCACGAAAAGCCAGCCGCCTACCTACTTTTTTCCTTGGGACAATGTCGAGTATATAATTTTTGTCAGTAAGTCAGAGATTTAAGGCAACTTAGCGACCAACTTCGAAGGCCCGGTCGAATGATGTGTTCCATAATTAATAGCACTGATGACACCTCAACGCGATATTCTTTGTTTTCCTTTTTATATCTCAAGCATAAACCTTTAGAAGAACTATTGTTGAGGCTGAAACAGGTTGGAAAATTAGTTCATTACGATGAAAAAGATTGGAATTTGAAATGTTGTCCAAGCTATATGCCCGGTTCAGTGCTGTCTAATTCTTATGAATTTATATGATAAACTCTGCCAAAACAACTAACTAGTCATCGAACTGCGCCTCTTCTGATCAAACAACGAGTCGGTAGTACTCTTTATGTCTAGCGGTGCGATGGCTCGTCCACAAAATAATTAGGAAGTCATAGAGATTTATGTGTATTTCAGTGAGCAATTAGTGGACATTTCCCAATTCTTATTCGTTCGATTCTCCATTTTAAAGACTGAGCTCAAGCGGCTAATACGATGGACTACGGACCAAGGGGTTCCAGGTTCAGTCCCTAGTCAGACTAGCTAGCCCTTGCCAAACATTCGAGAGAAAAATTGACATGAAAAGGCTTCTCCAATAACAAATTGCCATTTATTCGGCTATAAACAGTATACCCTTCCATTCGTGTAAAGAATACAATACGCACTGCACGAATGGTTCTAAGAAGCTGCGCCATGCGTTCCTTCGATTTGTTGCGCCAAATATTTCGAAGACTAGCTTTTAGAAGTTTTGAAGCACACTTAAATTTTTTGTTCAAATTAGTAAATATAGGCCAACTTTTAGATTACAAGTTTCTTTCTTTATTCCAGGTCGCCCTCTGCGTTTGGCCCGTTTTGGCAACAATTAACTTCTCACTGATTCCTGAGGCCAATCGCGTACCATTCATCAGTGTCTGCAGCTTGATGTGGACGATATTCCTGGCATACATGAAACATCTCGAGCATCGAAGCCAAGAAAATGAGGAAACTTTTTCGCATTAATTTATTGCTTTCCGTGATCTTGTTTTTTTTTTTATTTGAACTATGTAGTGCTTATGTAAAATAAAACGATATATGTATTAATATATGCCTAAACTAAGTCTGTATTTTGTCCTTCAGTGAGTAACTTAATTTATTGTCCATCAAGCACCAAACCCTTCTCTCGTCAAATTGTGTATTAAAAGAGGATTTTACCAAACTATTGAGCAACATTCAAGGAATGGATATGAAAGGGACGTGTCAACTGCAATCCGATTAGGATCAGAACTTTGACTGGAGTTCATAGCTCTTTAGCATTTAAAATGTCCAAACAGACCTGATTTCATTACACAAAATTATTTTTTGGATCAATTTATGAAATTTGGTTTTTCTTTCAAAGCAGGGTTCAGTGGTTATGAAAGTCAAAAAGGATAATTGTCCAATCAACGAGATTACAATAATTAAATCTGTAGTTAGATCAGAAAAGTTTGCTTTGGAGAAATTGTTCCTTAATTCAAAAATATTTACATTCATCAGAATCAGTTTTTTAAAAAAAAAGTACTTACAAAATTGTACATTAAAGAAACTCCAAAGCGGATAGCAAGATCAAAAATCAAAAATTCTAATTGTGACAGCCACATTACAGTTTCATTTTAAATTAAATTTGGATAAGTTAATTTTTTATCATCAAACACAATGAAGCGTTGACGTTTGAACTGATCAGCACCAATAAACTCCACAGTGGATATGTAATCTTGATGAACGCATAGCGTGTTTTTTCAAGGTACGTATGCGGCCAACTTTCTGAAAACTGAAAAATGCAGTGACATTTCATCCATATATACTTCCCGTTTTCACTTTGAATAAAGTGTAGACTGTGATTTTAAATTAAATTTGCAAACCAAAATTCGTAAATTTCTGAAATTTCTCTCAGAGAGAGGTTAAATTAGGTCTGTTCGTGTACTCTCCCAAAACAACGAATTTTCACGAAATTCTACGAAAAGTCACCAAATCCTGTTCGAGTACGCAAAAGTTTCGTAGTTTTTCATAGAAGAGAGCGCTCACGAGAGAGCAAAAAATTTCCCAATGCAGCGAATTTTGGTGCAGGAAATTTCTTTGCACAGATTTACGAAACCCGTCAAATCTGTCAGATATCTGTATGAATTTTGTATACATTTGGTTTTGACGTCTAAAAAGTGGGCAGATTTCGTAGCTTTCGCATTCGTGTACTTTTTCTGATTTTACCCCCACTCCTTGAAATTTGACAATCTACGAATTTTGGTGCAGAAACTACGCAAACAGACCCACATATTTAAGACGTCAAATCCAAATTCACAAAAAATTACGTACAAGTGATCTGACAGACTTGACAGATTGCATAGATCAGAACAAAGAATTTTTTTGTGCACTAAAAGCAGTCACTTTTACGAAAAACTACGAAACTTTTGCGTATTCGAACAGAATTTCGTGAATTTTCGCAAAAATTCCTAAATATTCACTGTTTTGAGAGAGTCCGCGAGACCTATTAACTAAAAGTAATATTTGTTTGAGAAACTTTTCAGGAGAATTACATGCTCATACTTTTCATTTCTAAATCAAACCTCGAAGTCCCCCACCTTAAACTCCCACTTTAAAAAATGTTACGAAGGACCTCATGTAACTATACTATACTCGGGTGAAGTCGGTTGACTGCCTGTTTAGGGAGAACCTCATATTTAAATTAAATTCAAAATGTACCCTTTTCCTTACTTCCAGGTTAACTCAACACTTTCCAATCATTTCGGCGCACAATTTTTATTTACAGGCGGAGTACAAAGCCACTAGGATGACTAGTGTACTGAGTAAAATAAACGTATTGACCACAAAGTATCCTCTGCTAAAGGGTATGCTATCCTACAGCTTGATCTGGCCAACAGGTAGCATCATTCAACAAAAAATCGAAGGAAAGACATGGGGTAAGTTCGTCATTCAGAATAAGATGAAGTTGCAATGTAGTTTTTTGCAGAAAACTACGACTGGTATCGATGTCTCCGATTTAGCTTATTTGGTGGATTCCTTGTAGCTCCAACCCTCTATGGATGGTTTAAAGTGTCAACAGCTATGTGGCCACAGGCCACCTTATGGAGTGGTTTGATGAATGGGATTGTCGGACAATTTTCCTTTTCCCCAGTCACCATGTTTTGCTTTTTCTTCTTCATGAGTCTCATGGAAAGGAAGACAATGGAAGAAGCTCTTGAAGAAGTACGAAATAAATTACTGCCCTCTTATATGGTGAGTTTTGATAAGTCTCAATGGTAAGAGCTATGCTTCAACTATGTATTAAATAAATACTTGACGCAACAGATCGATATGACCCAGGGCCTAACTTTTCACAACCATTCGTGTTGTGCATGCTAAATTCTTTACACAAATGGAAGGGGCCTACTGTTTAATGCCGTGTCCGAAGGGCAGTTTGTTATTTGAGAACCTTTCTCAGAACATTGTTCACTCGGAGGCTTGTCAGACGCTCGCAATAGGTGGGGCTGTGAAAAACTATTAGGTGTGCCGACTGTGATTCGAACCTCGAACCCCTTGCTCCATAGTCCATCTCACTAACCACTGAGCCACGCACCAACAGCCAGCTATGCATAGGTACCTACGTAAATGTAGGTTCCGTAGCACCCTACTAAGGGTAAGTCTTACAACTGTAGTAAGGGTACAAATGATGATGCTTAGCTGATAAATCCTTCTAGTAAGTAACTAAAACTAAACTTATCTGATTTAAGCTTAAAATAAACTTAACTAGTTTAAGGTTAGTTTGCGATGGCGAGCAGGTCTGCGAGGATGTAGCTCACTTTCTGTGGTATTGTTAAAGCCTTGGATAATTAAAGCTTTGGAAAGGTTTTGTATCAAGAGAAGAATTAGAGATTAAATGTGGAAGGAAAGATAACACAGTGAATACTAGGACTTCCCCTCATTTCTATTATCCATTGTCGGGAGAACGTTTGGCATTGAGCCTTTAGGAAGTTCAAAAGAAGATCGGGTACAGCATAGGGTTAGTTGAATACATCTGCCTATGAGGAAGACTGAACACCATAACATTCTATTCAAAGTTTTTGATATTTGGAAACCGAGGTAGGTGAACTTCTTAAGGCTGGCGATAGTGACGTTTCGTTATAAGCGGTGGATAGATGTTAATTTGTTTGTTAGGACATAAGAACGTATTTTTTCTAGATGGTGGATGTACAGATGATGCTTCGGTAATCGGGCATTCTTCCAGCTTCCCGTAGTTTACTAATGACCTAATGCATGTTTCTAACCAGAACATTGTCTCTAAATTGTTGTGCTTTGTAAGCTATGATAGTTTTGACTATCTCCTTCATTATGGTGCGGCAATCGGGGCACTAAGATAATTGTAAAATGTGCTGAAGTACATACATATATCTCGGTCAGATTAAAAATACACTATCTGAGAGTGATTCTCCATTAAAGCGGCATACAGAAGATTACTTCATCTCTTCCTGAGCCAGACACAGTCGACTCAATGGTAATCGATTTAAGTTTGAAGAGAAAGCTAAATTATCGTTGTGGTGGTTTGAGAAACATATCTATAAATTATTCAAGTTTTTAACTCATCAAATTGGATGACTTGTTTTAATTGCAAACAACGAGAAAAAAAAGTGTCTTTTTCCGACGAGGTCTAGTTCCGTTTCCGTTTCAAGGTCTAGTTTTCCGAATACAAATACAACCTACATATTTCAAAATAGAACTTACTTACGATTCTTCTTTTCTTTTAGGTGTCCATCTGCTTTTGGCCGGTTATCAACTGTATCAACTTTACACTGGTTTCTGAACCAAATCGCGTACCATTCAGCAGTATCTGCAGCTTGGTTTGGACAGTATTCCTGGCGTATATGAAACATCTGCAACACCAAGGTCAAGAGTGGGAAGAAAAAACCGTTTCGCATTAATTTATAGTTTTCCTGATCTTATTTATGTTTGAGCTATGCCACGCCTATGTACAATCAAAAATATATGTGTGCACCTGTGTATCGAAACTTAGTCCATTCTTTATGATATCTTAACACTGTGCGGGATGGACAAATTTCCAAGTCGTTCTTGAAGACGCATTGTTGTACGGTCGAGCGCATATCCTTGTACCGTCAAAAGGTTCGAAATTCGATGGAAATCAGTTTCGAGAATTCAATAAATTAAAAGAAAAGTTTGCCTTGGAGAAATTGTTTACGTTTAATTCGCAAATGTTAACGTTTGAATAGATTTTTTTGAAAAGCAATAAATTGTCAATATATGCGAAGGACGATAGTGAACAGAATTTTACATCAAGCGACACCACAAACCAAGATCAAGGACTCAATTCAAAAAACTGTGACAGCAATTTTTATAAATTTGGATCAAAGGGAAACCAATAAATCAATGAAATTTCGTTTTACATCATCGAGAACAATAAGATGTCGACATTTCAATGGACCAGCAGTAATGAACTCCACATTGTAGATGTCCTCTTCATGAACATATAGCGTGCTTTCTCGAGGTATGTAGCCTGCAATGATGAACATCCAAACCGTTTAGCTCCGTTCCATTCCTGCGATGAATAAAAACCCATAACATAGATATTTGCCTTAAAGTTCACCTTTTTTTTTTTTATCTAAGAGTCGTCCCACCTTCCTAATGAAGGTAAGCACGTCCTTAGCCGCAGAGGTTTTAATATCTGCTTGCGAGCACGTTACCTTATGACCAATGCAGTACCTCAACCAATGCATATCCGGGCATTTACAGAGAAATTGCTCAGATGATTCGTCATCTTCCTAGCAGAACCTGCATTCTATGTCTAGGCACAGATTGGGTTTGTGAAGGGTGATATTTCAGGCCACAGGGACCTGTTAGAAAGCTCACCAGCTATAGAGTTGGACCATTCTTGCAAAGTGCGCTCCATTTGATTTTTTTTCCATTATCTCACTGTCGGAGGAGGAGATACTTATATGATGCGACAAGGACTCAGCTATTGCCCCAAGTTAGGAGATTCGTACTCATCATTTCTTGGTATGTAAATATCACTTGTTTAACAATAAGTATATGCCTGGCCAGTTTTGGAATACCTACCTATATGTTGGGCGCCGTGGCTTAAGTAGTTGGTGCCTGGGACTATGGAAAATAAGGTTCCAGGTTCAATCCCTAGACGTCACCTAAAATATCTTTCACGAACCTACTGGTCGCGAACCTCTGACAAACATTCGAGGGTACAACTGTCATGAAAAAGCTTTTCCAGTTACCCCAGTGTTTCCAACAGTATATGACCGCAGGGTACTGGTGAATCTGCCACCACCGCCTCTCCTTAAAAATGGTTGTCCAGCGTAGCCTATTATTTGCCACTCTACGACGGTTGAAGTTGATGCCACAACCATATAATATGAGTCCATGCGATACCTTTCATCTGTCCATTAGTAACTTCAAAGGCGAAACAGTTCTTTGCTGATAATAGGTCTGTTCGCGTACTTTCTGCACCAAATTTCGTAGATAGTGGAATTTCAAAGAGTGGGGGTAAAATTCTCTCAGAGAGTGGCAAATCACGAAATAGCAAACGAACGCGAAAGTTTCGAAATTTCACGGCCACTGTTGCCTTAGTTTTTGTTGCTTAGTGGCTTTCTTGAGTCTTTGCTGACAGTTTTGGAGAATTGTGGCTTTGGTCCTTTCGTTCTGAATTCTTGCTGAAACAGCATCAATCGCTGCATCATTCACTTAAGTTTTGTTCCGGAAACTCGTTGACTGATTCTTTTCAGGCTCGAGCGTTCTCTTTAGCCAGGAAAAGGATTCTATCGAAGTGTTCATTCCTCATATCTCCTTCGCCTTCTCGGCACAAAGTTACATTGCCAAGAGGTTTGATCCGTCATTAGTCAGAGGATCGAGCAGTTTTTTCATTTTTAAATGTATGTAACCTGGGTACGGGGTAGTCTGTCAAGGGTGCTTCCGTTTTCCTGTTAGCTGGTTCAGACTTATACTGTGCCCACCAAACTAGGGAACCATAGGTGAGAATATAAAGGCCCATGTCCGCACTTTTTATTAAACGCAGGCATATCCATGCCTTCTTCACTAGCAATCCTATGTTTATCTTTTATGAATCTAGTAAAACTCCTTAAAAGGATAGAAATAATGGTTTTGGACGGGTAGATACCGGTATTTTGGTTTTAGTGATCAATAGTTTGTATATTTTCGTCGATTCGGACATACGGATTAACTGCCTGTTATAGTCTGTGCTGCCTGTTTAGAAAGAGCCTATTACTTTAGCCAACAGCAAGCTATACCCTATTTTTTTTTTCAGGGTAACTCAATGCTTTTCATGGCAGTATACAATATTTCCATCAACGCTTTCCAATCAACTCCGTTCATAATTAATATTCATAGGGCAAGCATAAACCCGTTGGGATGACTGGTTTATTGAATAAAATAAAAGTATTAGCCACAAACTATCCCTTATTAAGGGGTATGATATCATATAGCTTCATTTGGCCAACAAGTTGCATTATTCAACAGAGACTGGAAGGAAAAACATGGGGTGAGTTCATAATTCAAAGTAAGGCAAAGTCTCATTGTGGTTTCTTACAGAAAACTACGACTGGTATCGATGTGTGCGATTTGGTCTGTATGGTGGGTTCTTTGTAGCTCCAACCCTTTACGGATGGGTAAAGGTGTCAACAGCAATGTGGCCCAACACTTCTCTGCGGACTGGGATAGTGAAAGCGGTTGTTGAACAAGTTTCTTACTCCCCAGCTGCAATGATTTCTTTTTTCTTCATCATGAGCCTTCTGGAAATGAAGACGCTGGAAGAAGCTGTTGAAGAAGTACAAAATAAATTACTACCTACTTATAAGGTGAGTTTACCTAACATTGGATTTTAAAAGTGGCATGACTAAGGTCTACATTTGTAAACAATTACAATCAGGGAGGGTCCCAGTGATCGTATGTTCTGAAAGGATCTGAAATCTTGTTCATGAGATGAAATTTGAGCTAAGCTTGATCTTAGAGCAGTATGAAAGCCAGCTTGCTTCAATGGCACTTTTAAGTTATTTTCTGGTATTCCACTGTATCCTTCCTTTTCTCTAATCGTCCTGTGTCTAGGGACTTAAGGAGATACCTTCCAGTCTCTTTGTTACAGCTCTGCACTCTCGAATTCATTGCGGAAACCTTTTGAGATGAGTTTTTCCAAAGTTCCATGATGCTGATTTTGGCAGGATCCATCGTATCCATCGTAGTGTTCTTCTGTCTCGAGAAATTTTTCGAGAAAAGTTGGTAATCGACCTAAATGGAGAATATGCTCGATGTTTGCTTGAAGTTTCACAAACTTATCGGTGAACCAATGCAGTTTTTGGCTCATGCCAACACCGTTTGAGCCGCCTAACTCTGTCTGCATTTGCTATCGCCTTCTGTCTTCTCAATGTTTCGCAGAGTAAAATAGGCAAATTTTTTCAAAGCTTATTCTTTCAGGTGGCCGTCTGCGTTTGGCCGTTAATCGGAACAATTAACTTCACAGTGATTCCAGAACAGAATCGCGTGCCATTCATCAGTATCTGCAGCTTAATCTGGACGATATTCCTGGCATATATGAAACATGTGGAACCCCAAGATCCGGAGGGGGAAGAAAAAACAGTTTAGCATTAATTTATTGTTTTCTTGATCTTGTTTTTATTTAAACTATGTTGCGCCTATATAAAATCAAAAATATATATCTAAACTTAGTCTGTATTTGATTGCGATTCTGATTGCGCACAGGATGGACAGACTTCCAGTTCATCCTTGAGAGTAACTTCGCAGAACTCATTGTCGTAAACTCGGGCGCACATCCGCATCTCGTCAACTTGAGCGATCACATCAGACAGAGCTTCTGCTGAATTGATGTCAATTACAAGGCTCTGCTCGTTCATCAAACGACTACCCATCAAAACTTTGGCCAGACCTTGAGAATTGATGGAAATCATCTTCGTTGTTCTAAGTGCATTCGGATCGACGTAGGAAAAGAAAATGGAACTGCGCTCGGGGCACCGATGGACGCCCCATAATGTGTTTGGCAGCACTACTTCGTATATGTCGTCATAAAGGCTGTCGAAGAGTTCTTGCACATGCACTTCGGAGATCTCTATGGATTCCAGGTGCTCTTCGTCAACTTGTAAGGCACTCTCTGCAACTATTGTTGTGCTAGAGCACTCTTCTGATGTAATTTCCTGGATATCGTGGACTTCTTCTACTTCCAGTTGTTGCTGCACATGGACCACGACATTATCTTCTTTTGGTTTTAAAGGGTGAACCGAGATAATGTTTTTATTCTCTTGCACAGGAGCCTCCACTTTCAGCACTTTCTTGCTACCTTGTGTACGACGCAGAAATGGAACCTGCAAGCAGACACCTGTGAGATGTAGATTCAGCGAAGTTTACATTTGTACCTACATGTTCTGATTGAAGATTGCGACAGGGAATGGCTTTTAAGCGGAGTCTGGGTCTGCCTCTCTCTATTTTGTAGACCAGGCCGTTGATAACGTTGTCGTAGGTCGTGTAGATGTCGTCCTCATTGAAATGTCGGTCGCACACTTTGTCGTGCGACTTAAATGTTCGATTTTTCGGAAGCACAGCCACCCAGGCCTTGAAGCATTCCTTGTCCTGCAAGTATCCTTCAGAATTGAGAGCAAACGGGAAGAGAAATGAGACGTGTTACCTTTGGAGCGGAAAACATCCTTCGCTTGGCCACGCCACGACAAAGCTGATCACATCCTGGTATGAAACAGTTGCGCATTTTGGGTTTTTCTTTTATTATTCTTGAAATATATTTTATTTTGTGAAAACAGGGACAAGTTTTACTTGGAAATATTTGCGTTCCCAACTATTTGTTGATAAAATTGTCTGACAGCTGCGTCAAGCAATTCGTAGCGTAATTAGAGCATATGCTCTCAAACTGTGGGAAATGACTGCTGCGTTAGAGTTGCCAAGTCGATATATAGTTGTCTTCACTCAGAAACATCTGCGGAATTATGCCATGGTAAAACTTTTATTAAAAAAGCAATAAATAAAGGAGACCTACTCAGTAATCACTTAGTCACGGCAGCCATTCATGTATTTGCATTTATGCCATTAGGTTTGCGATTCCTATTGAATGAATAGAACGGCCGAATACATCGAAAACGCAAAAATTAGGTTATGCTAGGTTAGAATGAAGGTTATTCTAGCTCTTCTAACGCCCTTCTAATTACTGATTACTTGCCTCTCTGCTGAAACGGGAACGGAGGAGCATGAATTTCAAGCCTGTTTTCCTTTTTCTCACCTGTACAGCTTAAGAATCCTTTTAAAATGACCTCTTTGTCAGGCAGTCGGTGAAATTAAGTGTGCTGATCTGCAGTACCTTAAGTCAGATCAAAAGCGAGGTCTCTTTAACTGCCCGAGGTATGGCCTTACTGTTCCGTTGCCCGTTTAGCCCAAAGAAACAATGATTGAAACTTCGTTTTAGTTTTGGTGCGCCAAGGTAGACTCTACCTCGAAGCTACCTATCTATCGATTGTGACTTTTCTGTCTAATTCTTCGATGTTCGGTGTTGCTCCTTGTTGGCCGCATATTCTAGGATTCGTCCTCGTTTACCCCTGAGCCTATTTTAGTAGCTTCATTCCAATAATAATGAACGCACGCGGGACAGCCCGCTGAGTTCCGACAACAGTGTCAGTGAAACGATTGGGCCTTCAGTGCCGGGTTCGCACTATACGGCAGATAAGACATGGAACTTCTGTAATTGGTGCAATTGCGGAGTCTCCTTTCAGTGCATTGATTGATAAATGGCATAAACTAAAGCCCTACGAATTAGGAGCTCAAAATACCAAAAGGGCTACTCTGTCAGCAGATGGTGTTACACATAATAACGTGATTGCTTTGTTTCAAACTCGATATTCGTTTAATCTTATAAAAATATAATACTTATGTATGTACAGTCGAAAATATAAAATCTACTCAGGACGCGGCCTCTTATATTTAAGCTTTGCCATCCACCTTCATCGAAGCGAATTCATTGCTAAGTAACTTCATGACGTCGGCGTGCTTCAGATCCGGTCGTTTGTGCTCCTTGTACTTGTCCTTGACGAATTTGGCAAAACCAGTTGCTTCTCTTACTGGAGTCTGCACAGTGTTGCCCTCTTTGTCCTTTTTGTTGAGATAGACCTCGATCGCGCCGTGGCAGTAGGAACACCTAATGTTTTCAACTTTCTTCGACTTGGAATGGGCATGTGATCTTGAATCGAGAGGAATGTTAATGATTGCTAACTTGGTTTGGAGATCATTCTTACTTGGCGCCACACAAGGTGCATTTGTATGTGTACTTATACTCTATATCGTACTGATGACACACTCCGATCTTAGGCAGTTCGGGGAAGACTTGATTTGCCTTGCGTGCCCATCCTTTCCACGTGGCGTTGTGTCCACCTTCTCCGTTGAAAATCCACGTGGCGGCATGGCAGAGTTCATGGATAAGTGTGCATCGCAAGCGATCGGCACTTGTTAATACCTTCTCGCTGAGCTCAATGACACAGTTTCGATCGCCCATCCTGAAAGAATTGAAAAAGATTTCATAAGTGAGGGTTCCAGCTTCCTACAGAGTGAGGAATACTTACCTCTTCTTGTTCATACAACGGCCCGCCGTGTTGGTCAATTTTTTGTTCCACTTCATCGGAACGTTAAGCTGCTGGTTGAAGCACTTTGCGTTGTAGATATCGTAAAGCTTGTTCGCTAGCTCGTCCTTTTTCAGCCGATAGTTGTCCCTATAGTAAAGTGCGTCGGGATGGCAGAGCGCCTTTCCGACACAAACTGCAAAACAAAAATCAATTTATTACGATACACGTTCTCATGTTCGAACACCTACGATCCAGGGACTTTAGGAAGCCGTATTTGTTACTAGGAGTAGCACTCAAATCGGCAATGACTCTCAGTTCCTTGGCCGACACCGACTTTGGAGTTTTCGGCACACTAGGGCTGCTTTCAGTTGTGTTCTGCGCGTAATCACGTTGCGTCTTCGGCGTTTGAATCTTGAATATGGGTTGTCCCGTTTTAACCGATTCCAGATGCTTATTGAAGGCTTCGAACATTGCAGGCAAAGGAGCACCATGTATGGTTACGCTCTCTTGATCGTTGTCGATTCGCTGACGATCTTGGGGCGAATCGATGGGCGCTACCAACTTTTCTTCGTCTTCTTCATTCAGATTCGCTGTGAATAGTTTCCGCTTTGTCCGGCCGGATGGTGTACATTCTATTTTAGGCTTATCCTCCGCTCTACAGGTCTTCAGAATCTCCTCAAGGCGGCGGTTGAATTTTTCGTCTGCAAAAAGTGTGAAATTCACAAGGAAGTGGAAGAAGTCGTCTTAGTTGGAACTTACCATGATTGGCTGGCGGACTCGCAGAGACGTTATGTTGCACTTCAACCTCACCTTTGCTTAAGTCCAAGTAAACCAGTTCATCGTCATTCTTGGAACGAGATAGATTCGCTTTCTGTTTGCCGCGCCTTGATCTTACTGGAGATGAAGGCTTTTTGTTCTCGAAATCTTCTTCGTCGGACTTGCTCCAGGACTTGTCAACATCAGAGGCATTCTCCCCTTCAGACTCGGTGTCACTGTCAACTAAAGCCCGCCATCTCTGGCGTACTGTCCTTCCACTTTTAGTCCTAGTTGTCTCGATTTGTGGTGTTTTCATGGTGGTTTCCTTCTCACTGATTTTTGGTGGTCGGCGAGTAGATTTGGACTCTGTAGCCACGGCGTTTGGCGCTTTGAATATAGACACCGGAGTTGATGGCAGACGTGTAGAATCCAGGTCTTGTGGAATATTCCTCCGAACTGTTGGAAATGGAATATTTTGAAATAAAAGACATTTTTTCAGAACTCTAAGAGTTTCAACTTACAAATGGAGAAGTCATCTAGGCCGCTCTCGTTCGTTGGTTCCACTCGAGATTCTGTCAGCTTCGAAGCCGGTTTTGGCTCCCGCTTCCTGCTGGTAGTCTTTTTTAGCGAACGCATCACTTCGGGTGTCTTCCAGTTGTTGCCATACAACTCGGTTAGTATGCGCTGAGCCTTTTCCATGAAGTCATCTGGCGATTTATTCACTACTTCAGGTGTTTTTGGGGGGATATCTCGTTCTGGAGGAGAATGTGGAACATCCTCAATGGCCTTCGCTGGAGGTTGAGCTTTATGCGCACTATTTTGGGGATTCTCGTCTGTAGAAACATCCGCAGACTTGTCATTGGGGTGGGATTGTGCAGTCGAATCCGAAGAGGTAGACTCTTCCATTTGTTGGGAGACTTGGATTTTTATGTTGATCTTGGCGGAGATATTGATTTGGTACTGCCCGCTTGAAAAGGATGATTCCGTGGATACTCGATTTGATAGGGACTCACTGCGTTTCAGTGTGCCTTGTGTCTCTGGCTCAGGCATCTCGTGTTCGCCCTTGCTCACCTCTTCTTCCTCCTCCGAGGTTTCGGCAATCGTTAGGGAGTCATCCGGGATAGAAGTGCTTGGGTTGTGCAAACTGTCGTCGAGGATATCAGTACCGACTTTCATCATGGGAGCGTAGTGAGGGGAACTTTGCATAGTTTCGCTTGCTCTTGTCATGTCCTCGGTGTCGTCCAAGGCGAGCCTTCTGTCTGATGTATTTTTGGCTTCCCTCACCGAAGTCTCGCCTTCTGGTGTCATCGATTCTGTATCAGCAGTGGCTATCCTTCTAGCTGTACCTGTCCCAGCACTTCGTGAGTCATTTTCGATAGTCATTGGTTCCGTATCGGCGGCAGCTATTTCCTTCTGTCTCCTCTCTACATCTGACCGATCCGGGGAATCAACAGGAAGGCCATAATTCAGTCGCACATCTCGTAGGAACGCAGCCATTCGGTCAGCTTTAGCAGTCTCTGTCGCTTGAGTACTTGAGACTGATGTCGAGACATTTACCTCGTGGTCATCCTCTCCCTCTGAGGAATCTGAAATAGTGATTGGAGATTCGCTTTCCTCACCAGAAGTCGACGAGATACATATCGAATCCTCTGGCTCTTTCCTACGTCCCACTCGCATCCCAGGAAATCTTTGTCCACTGTTCATCTTCTGGTTTTCCGTCGAAACAACGTCGCTGAGTCCAGAGCTTATAGTCACATGGCCTGCTTCCACATTCAGCAAACTCACCCGAGCAGATAGCATCTCGATGACACCCTGGACATCAGGAAGTGCTTCAGTATTTTCCATTTCACTTACCAAGAGTGGCTCCATTTCAACGGACTTTTCGAAATCCTGCTCCACTTCGGAGCAATGCGTGGTGCCGGTGGTATCTAAAAGTGGTTTCTTGCGATACACACTCTCGTCACTTGGGGAAGAATCGGTCTTCATAAGTAGATTCTCCGCACGCTTCGGTTCCTCGATAGACTCATCATCGGTGAGCAGCTCGTTTAGCAAGTTCCTGCTAACGTTTGACTGCGCAGCCTGTTCCCTAATCTGTTGTGTCTGTTCGGCGTCCTCCTGCTTCTTTTTGTTCGACGAGAGGGTCAGTTTGGCGAATTCTACATGGTTGGTCAGAGATGCACTTGTACAATTCGTGGTTGCTATCGGAATATTTCATTAACTTACTGTCCTTGATCTTGGCCCGGTTCCTTGTCGGATCAACCGATTGCACTAGCTTGTAATTAGCGTTCATGAAATTGGAAATAAATGCACATAAATAGAAAAGAAAAATATTGGTCAAGCTTCAGCTTTCAAATTCCACACAACAAAGCGAACGGTTGCTGTGACTTGCATAATGGACTAGATTGGGAAAACACAGCCCCAGTCAAACTGTGCAACCGATTTTACTTTCCCTGACTGCGATTAGATGGTGATTCTCCGCACTAATGAATTGTTGTGTTATTTGATCGAGAAATAAGGAGTAAAGAGAGGGACCAGGTAGGCTAAAAAGTCCGGAATTGACTTTAGAAATTTAAAAGCGAGTCCTGTAATCCTTTCCTGAAAACTGAACTATGTATTTCCTCATTGAAATAAGCTACCAATTGTACTAGATTTTGTATACGCAATTAGAACATACCTGGCAAACGTTTGCTCTTTTTTTTGCGGCATATTTTGACATTTCTCATCCAGATGACAGCTACTAAACTAATTCAAAACTTCTCCGTGCCGTGCTTCTAGACGCAAACAATTTATTTTATTTTTTAATTTGCCCATAAAGTAATTATTCTAACAAGATGGGACGTCGCTCCATCAATACCACTAAAAGTGGTAAATACATGAATCCCACAGATCAAGCAAGTATGTTCCTCGAAACCCCTATAAATTGCAAATATTTAGGAATCACAACCTCCCCCCTTCAGGAAAGGAGGCTCGCAAAAAAGAGCTGAAGAAAAACAAGCGCCAGCGACAAATGGTTCGAGCTGCGGTCCTTAAGAACAAAGATCCTGGCCAGATTCTGGAGGAAATGGAAAAAATCGACGAGATGGGTAAGTTAGTTCTGCACAAGCATACGCATCCACCTGACTCAGTTCTTACCTTCCTCAGAGTACAATGTCTTGCAACCCTCGCCGTTGAATGAGAAAGTTCTTCGCGACAAGCGGAAGAAACTCAAAGAAACCTTTGACCGTGTCATGCGTCTCTATGTAAGTACGATTAGCGGTTAAGTGTCTAAGTTCAAACTAACTCCTTGTTTTGGAAAACAGCACACTGACGACCCCGAACATTGGGCAGAGCTTAAACGGAAAGAGGTGGACTACGAGAAAAAACGCCTGAAGAAGCAGCAGTACTACGAAAGTGTCAAGCACGCACAAAGTGTACAGATCGATGAGATTCCCCTTCCAGCACAGGTGAGTTACTGTCCCTCGGTTGTCGACAATCCATCTGATGATGTTTATTCTCAGGTAAATGCCGCTCCAGGTGTTATTGCTTTCCCTGGACCCCCGAACCGGTTGCCCCCACCACCAGCTGCTCTCTCATTACCACCATTTGCTCCGGGTGCACCTCCAGGAACACTGCGAAAGCCAATGGATATGGTAAGCATCCACACAACAGTTTATAGCCTCCCATTTAATACTGACTTCCACTTCCACTGAATAGCAACAAAAACCCGAAGAAAAACCTGCAGAAACGAAGAAACTAGAATCACCCGGCGTGCCACCAGGTCCTCCGCCAGACTTATTTGAAATGTCCGACCTCGATACCGATGCTGAGGATGACGAGCCACTACAGAGGGATTCAAGTAAAAAACTAAGGCCCGAACAAACCAAGGGCAAGGACGGCGAAGACATACCGAAACCAAATGCTCTGCAGCAACGGATGCTGGCTATATCGGGTCAAAATATCGACGAGTTCATGAAAGAGATGGAGAATGTCCATAAAAAGAAGGAAAAAGAACGTGCCGCTGAGCACAAGGGCAGTGAAAGTGACACCAAAGACGACACGGACGAGTCTGATGAAAGCTCAGACGAAGACAGCGATTCAAGTCAGTCCAAATCAGACGATCCAACGCCAGATACCTCTCACGTCGCAATACCACTACCTCCCACAATGCCTGCGGCTGTGCCGGCTCCGCCAATGGCTCTACCCAGCGGTCCACCACTCCCGCCTCCATCTGGTCTCCCACCTCCAATGATGTTCAGACCACCACCCCTGCGTCCAGGCATGCCACCTAACTTTGGTGGAATTCGCATGCCACCTGGACCTCCTCCAGGTCGTCCCAGCCTCGGTGGTATGCCTCCGCGTATGAATATTCGAATGCCACCGGGACCGCCACCAGGTTTACCGCCGCGCATGATGCACTCGAAGAACCTACCCCATAAGGACACCAAAGGCGTGACCACAATCACAGCTAAACCTCAAATTAGGTAAGCTTTTCGGTTTTTATTGATAAAAAAACACCTTGTAATGGACTCCGTTTGTTTTATAGAAATCTAAGTGCGGATGTCACCCGTTTTGTTCCATCTGCGCTGCGAGTGAAACGCGAAGACAAACAGAGGCCCAGCAATAAGACTAAGCAGTTCACTCAGGAACCGAAACCAGCATCGGAGCTAAACAAGGGAGCCACGAAAGATGATGCCTACATGCAATTCATGAATGAAATGCAGGGCCTGCTCTAAAAGTTTTGCGATTAGGTTAAGGGAAATCTAGTGGATGTAAAATAAATTGAAAATTATCCCTACTTGCCTCTGATAGTTTATGTTTATCTTACATGTTACGGCAAAGACTAGATGCTATTCAATATTCTGATTTTTCGATATCTCCTGTATCTCCTTGTGGGTCCTAGGGCCTCGACAATGCCTCCGCGCCATCGTGTTCGATTTCTGGAAATGTGCCTCAGCTCTCCCCACCGTTGTAACGAATCGGACACAATTTTGACCAGATCTTGAAGTCGTTAGTAAGAACAATCCGATTTCCGCAAGTTGCCCCATTGTAGAGGATGGTACACTACAACTGATACGTTGTGCATTGAATTAAATAAAATGATGGCGTGTTTCGGTTTGTCCAATTAGAATCCGCCTATACTGCATTAAATAGCTCACCTAGCCTTAAGTACAATCTGCTGATATAAGAGGGAGTGTTATATTGAGTTGTCCATTAACAATTGTATTTTAAAAGGTGAAATTTTGCACGCAAAGGATACACATTTCTCTTTAGAATTTGGACTTGTTACGTAAGTGAAGTACAGTCTTTGTATTTACGACTTGCGATGTTCATTCGATCTGCAAACACATCTTCTTTTGATAAAAATCTTTCAAATATTTTTGGAATGATTGATATAATGGAGGTTCCATAGACCTAGACGTGTCAGAGGTTAAAGTTTGGTTGGAACTTGACTTAACCAAAAAAGAAGGACGACGGTATTCTTAACTCTAAACGAAACAGGATCTAAAAAAGTGTCAGTAACAATTTTGTTATATATCGCAGCTTGGATTGATATCCCATAAAACCACACCTAGCCTAACCTTGCCTTTGTGATGTTCAAGGTTCTTGGAACACAAAACAAGGCTTCCCTCTGCTGAAGAACTGGCAAGAAGAGGTTCTGAATAAATATCACAACAGGTATACACCTCGGTGTTCATCCCCCCTATATAAGGCGAATAGTAGATGATCCTTTCTAGGCAACTGTGTGATTACAAGAAGCTTATGGCCTTGCTTTGACAAGAAAAGGACCGACCAAATCATGCAAAAGGATAGTAAATTCTTTACTACCCTGATAGGAGTAATCCCGGGGCATAACTCTCTTCGGTACCACATGACAAAATTAAGACTCACGGATAAATGTCGGGGATATGGACACTGTCACTCCCCTGGGCTTATCCACCTTAGATTTAAATTTCCTGGGCAATTAATGACATCCTGGATGGTTTGGTGATTCACATGAAGGAGATATAGGTCAATTGGGCACTGCTGACCATTTGAACTCATTTGTCGGGAACTTCGGGTGATAAGTTCTACAACTTTTGTCGTTTTGAGAGCTTCTAGAATCTGTGACTTCAAAAAACTCTGAAGATTTCGATCTTATTTTTATTTTAGATTAAGAGTATGCCATTATGAATAATGTCCTCCTCGGGTATTCTTGCAGGACTTGATTCTGGGAAGGTAATTTTCGACGACTTTTATCACACATCGGGCAATCAAACTCAGCCATAAATTGACGAATATTCGTTTTCGAAGCGACAAAAGCTTGCAGATTTTATGCATAAACAGAATATTTTACGTAGCCACACGAAAAGAGATACAGCGTCGACCAATCACACGAAAGTGCGAAACAACTTGTTCATTGAAATTGTTCTTGAAATTAAGTCAGAACGGCTCGATTTGTGTGAGATGTGGCACCGTCTTGTTGAAAACACAAGTTTCCATGTCGATATCTTTGATTTGAGGCCTAGAAAATTTGGCTATAGCGATGAGAATTTTCGGTGATGATTATATCTTCAATAACACCACCAGACCAAGAGCCATGTGCGACTTTCTTCACCCAATTGGCGGCTGAGTAAGTTAAACTTTATAAAAGTACAGATGCAAATCCAAATCCGGGATACGGCATAATATGTCGTAAAACAAGCCCACATACTTTTTTTTTCTTTGGAGCGTTCATTTCGATTGTGGATAGACCTTAAGAGATTTTCCATAGAACCAGTCTCTTCAAAGGTTTTTTTTGCAAGTTTGCCTATAGTATGCTTAGATGGGCCATTATGCCGACCATAACCTGCTCCAAATACTCAAAACGTACCTACTACAGAAACACTATTTTTATAGTAAGTGGTAATAAACTTTGAACTAAATATATACAGTTCCGGATGACAGTTCGACTTGACGTACATATGTGACTGCAACTTTGTTGATCTTATGCCGCTCAAGCAGGAATCGAAGGTAGACAGCTTAAAGAAATGTCCTAAGGATTATTTTTGTTTTGAGACGCTCTGTAATGACAGATTTCAATTCAAATGCTCGTCAGAACATTCTTAGAAGGTGTGACTGTGAAGAAAACTTTTGGTACTTTCTGGTATTCGAACCGAGAACCTACAGTTTACTAGTTTGACGCATTAACTACATCAATCTAGGACTTAAAAAAACTGTTCAAATGTCTAAAAGAACTGCGGCAAGTATGTAGTTCCAAGTCACAAAATTTTGATATAAAAAGAATAGAAGCAAATTTAAAAGAACTATGTCTCAATAGATATCATGTTTCAATATTACATTTCACACATAATTGGTTAACAGCTATATGAATAATTGTCTTACTTTAAACTTACTATATTTCCCGCCCTGAATTTCGTTAAATTTTGCAAAGAAGTATCCTGTTCGGAAGTTTAAGCCTAGTTTACGATTTTACAGAATACTGGGCTTTATTTCTAAGATTAGTCACGAAGGATATAATGTACTTCGCCCTAAAATGTTTTTTTCTTTTTGAATTGATAAAGTTTGTTACTATTCAAAGAAAGGACCGATGAGAGGACCACACTGTGAAACTCAAAGGTTATTGAAAAACCTCCATTATCACTCTCAACGTTCGATTCTTCGAGAAATATTCCATAATTAAAACAGCCACACTTAGAGCATTCGATATAAGCAGCAGCTCTAAGGCTCCCATCAAACTCTCTAGGGCCATACTCTGAGGTCCCCTATTGGTTCGTTTTTTCATTACGAATGGTTTCCTTGGCAAGGCATCATTATCATTCTTAAGCATATGTCCATATGTATGCAAATCTCGCATTCGTTTATTGAACTCCACAGTCAGATACGAGAACGGACTCAAATAAATGCAGATCCTTGAAGCCAGAACGTGCTCCTGGACAACGACGTAGTTGTGATATCTTGCGGAATTGTTTTGCACCATCAGCTGTTCCTGGAATAGAAAAATTCCATAATCTCCATCAACTTGATCGAAGTATTCCAGCGCTTCTGCTTCGGAATCACCAAACTTAATTAACTTGTTACGTAGTTCCGGTATTTTGTATACTGAGTCATGATTACCAGCTGAAACGATAAACTTATAGCCGCGATTAATCGCATCATCGAGGGTTTTGGGAGGATCTCTGTCAGGTCTCTTGTTAAGGAACTTAAAAATTGACCCTTCGTAGGAACTTTTTAATACCAAAATGCCGATGAGCCACAAGGTTGAACACAGTCGTAGAAAGTTTTCGGTCAAAGCAATCAAACTATTCGCAGCTGGTCTACGTGCCAACTGGCTGATCCACTTTGCAACGTTTAGTATCAAAATTCCCATCCAGGTATACCAATCGAAGGGAAAAAGTAAGATCTCTAGCGGTGTATAGGTCTTAGATCGCTTAACGATGAGCCAGATTTCGTTTAATGTATATGCATTGGTTGATGCAAACACTTCATGTCGTTTGATGTCGCAGATTGCAATTATGAGGTCCGCCATCCCGTTCTTTAGCTAAAAAAGGAGATAATACATACATCCTTGATTTGTTGCTCAATTTGTTTGTACCTACCATTTTGTAACCTCCTGTAAAGTTAGTACTTGAATAGACCTGACCCCAGTCATCATCGGATACTACAATTATTTCTAACGTAAAGTTCATGATCTCAGCTAAACTTGTCAGGCTGTTCACGTCTATTCCATACAACCGCTCTCGATTTAAGGAAGCGTATGGAGGGTCATTGTACAGAATCGTTCTTACAGGACATTGTCACAAGTTGCTTGACTTGGATGGAAAGGTTTTCTTCTTCATTTCCCAACTGCCGTTTATAAAGCGGTTGTGGATTATAGGCGTTCGGTCTTGACAATTTGACTGAGTGAATGGGTAATAGGTGTACAATGTGACGACACCCGCTTTGTCCTCAACCAGGACATTTACATTTACTATAGAACTTTTCCAACAGAATTGAAAGACCTTCTTCAGAACTCTAGCCGAATCTGGCACATTTATCGGCAACACAATGAGGTAATACTGCCTTACTCCTGACAGATCTGTATCTTGTTTTCGTTGTTGGTTGACTAAAAGGCTAAGTCAACATATTATCTAGACTTCTGGATCATAGTACATACTTACTCCAACGATTTGAGTGAATCCACAAAATATAATCGGACGTGTATATTGTAGGATTGACCTTCTTCCGCGTTAAGGTCAATTGTCAAGTTATCATTTGATGCGAGCAACCTTTCCACGGTGTGCAGGAACTCCCGTCTAAGAAGTATCGAGTCGGTTTCTATACGAATTCGAATGTTGGTCACAAACGCCAGACTCGGGTCGTGATTGATTAATAAAAGACATTCTGACAGCCGATTGACTTTTGATACCGAATCGTCCACAACCTCCATTAGGTGGAAGCTGTCAGCTCCCATCATCGAAGTCGAAATTAAAACTACAAACAGAGGAAACTCACAAAACCATATCATGGCTAGAGGCAAAGGCTGTACAACTGCACTGATTTAAATATCTTTTCCAACTGTTCTCACTATTCAAATACAGAAAGTCGGGATAAATTGAAATAATAACTTTTCGTGACATATTGCTGAGCGATAATGTCATCCGTAGGGGCCGATTTGACTGTTATTGCGCATTCGAGTATCCAAGGTTGACACTGTTGGTGCAATCAGAGAAACTTATTGAATTATTAAACAGAATTCTCATTCATTTAATGAATTTTCACTCAAAACTTGGTCAATCTGAACCTTTTAATTGGGAGAAACTCAGAAGCAGTGATGTCAAAAAATCTGAATGACTTCAATGACTTCACTGAAATCACTGAAGATTGCATTCAACGGAAGAAGATTTCCTTGTGACTTTAGTGAATGCAATACAAATTTAAGACTCTGTGTAACGAACAACAAAGGAAAATCCTTCCTGGTCTGAACCACTGCAACTTAAATGTTTCCCGGCACATAGAAGATCCTTTACCACTTCCACTTACATTAAACAGGTGCAGGAGTACATGTACAAACACACTAAACTAACAGTCTATTCTAGGAAACACCAACATATACCAATATACATAGGTGGCTTATAAAAGCTGACGCATTCACAAATAACGTAGTTCACGTAGCACGCCACGTGGAAATCCTCTTGCGTGTAATAGGCCAAAGGAACCAGGACTAGTTCGTGCTCTAAATGAACTTCACGTCTTTGAGAAGAACAAAATCAAATGGAAAAAGGATATGCCATTCACCTTTACGATAAAGGATTTGCTTTAAGATGAAGAGATAAAAAAAAGATAACGACGTCCACCAACCCTGATAATAAAAAAGAAATACTGACACACATACCAAAAACTAATACCAAATAGGAAGGAAACCCCTTGGTAAGGATCGATTCTTCGTGGCCAAGTAGGGGGAAAATCAGAACGTTCTTTAAAATGCAAGTAGCGTATCATTGAAAGAAGCGTAACTGCCTGAAAAATCGAAATTTGGAAAACACCTCAGTCTCTTCACTCATGCTTCGTAAGCAATTTCGCGAAAAATGATTTATTACCCAACACAGGACCTTGTAAGAGAAAGCCGAAAATAATTAAGGACACGTCTCACCGTGCGGCTTTTACCTATACATTACAACCATACATACCTCCTGAACGTTTGAAACATGATTCGTGCAACATTTTTCAAATTCAATGATGTGAGATGGATCGAACGTGCAAGTCACCACAGTATCCCCGAAGGATAAGGTGAACGTGAGAGGAAGTGGAGCTATGCTCAAGGAAGTGCCCTTGAGAGAGGAACTTGAAGCATAGCATGTAAATAATAGCAGTTACATGTGGATATAGGTAGGTATTAGGTATGTTTCCAATCGTCAATCTGAGGAAGAGAGTCCCGAGTGGAAAATTGCAAATATCGCGCGAGGAGTCGAGAAGAATGATGAATCTAATTTTAGCAGCACTTCAAATGGGTCGTAAAAAATGCGAATACAGGCGTTATTGAGCACAATCCAGATGGAGATTGAGTGTAAATAAATTCCCGCAGTTGTCGTAAAGTATTTTTAAATCGTGGGTATTGTTTGATGTTGGATTGATGGTCTGGTGTAAGGTGGAGAGGCGTGCCTTTACATACTACGAAACGAAATTCTCTTGAAGTGGTTTTTTAGAATACCATGATGGAACAAGCAATTATGCAACTAATGCAACATTGGTATGACCTCAGAGGCTTGTCCCAAAAACATCTCCCTCATCAATGGACCCAACTCCCATTGCAGTAGGCCCAATGTAAAGCCTTCAGCATCACGTAAATTACGAATTTGATCAGATGTACTATTCAGTTTGCCTTTGATTTAGGAACAAGTGTTGATTTGTGATGCGACGATACGATGTGGAAACGAGAATGGACGTCCTTTTAGCAAGCCGTTGGTTAAACTGAATTTAATACAAAAGTCCCTGCAGTTACCATCTGATTGTATGGCTTGGCATAGCAATGCATTTGCTGGAATTATATTGCCCCGAGGAGGTCCATTAGCGACATGTCTCTGTGCTCCTGATGGAAACAGCAATTTGTTAAGTACAAGCACTCTGGTGAATACCAAATTTTGAAGTACATACAAATTTTGTTTTACAAAATTTCCAATTATTCTCAGTGGTTTTAGGTAATTGGATTTCGGTTCTTTTTTTGTTTTAATTGATAGAGTTGTTTTGCGAAATACACTCTAACGAGCTGTAAAGCATATAAGGACACAATTCTAATCCTATTTTACAATCTCTATGACTTTGACGTGAATGCCGTTCGAGAGATTAATAAAAAATAGGGAAATGTTGCAGATACAGAATACAGAAGGCCCATACTTTTAGCATGATAAATGCAAGCCAACGGGACAGTGGAAGACCTATAAGATGATCCAGTAAACTGGTTGAAGGGGTAAAAGAGAGTGTTGCTGATAACCTGCATGGTTTAAGTTAAACCACCTCGCGGCCAATTTTGAAAGATGATCTGCATTTGTTTCTGTATAAAGTGCAATTGAGTCTGACCACGTAGCTGGGAATATGGCTTGAATGGTTGCGACATTGACTGGGTGGCTTCAGATTTAACATTTCCAGATGGGGTTATTTGAAAAGCAAAGCTCAGGCAAACATTCGTCCCGCAATCATCGCTATACCGCCCGAGATGCTCGAAAAAGTAATGGAAAACATAGCAAAAAGGGTACAATTGAATACCGACATAAAAGATGGCTTACCCTGTATATGTGTAAACACACACAATGTTCTCCAACGTAAAAATATTGCAACACATTCGTGTTTAGAAAATCACTCTCTCGAAAATCGAAGCGTACAAGCTGTACATGGTGTCATCTGAAAACTATGTTCAGACTATTGTAAGATTTGACCATATTTTCCAACCTGCAAATGAAAAATGCGTCTTAAACTTTTGAGAATTATGTGAAATACCAAAATTTGTCAGATAATATTTTAAGAAAAGCATTGTCAGGCAGTTGCCAGACTGTCATTTGACAGTGAATTTGCAGGTATCAACCAACAGATCTCGTTTGTGTCATTATTAGAACATTCTGAACTCATTGCAAATTCCTAGAAGTGTAAAAGCCTGTTCACACACCATTGTCAGACAGGATTTTTTGACGTTTGCCGGATAGGGGGGAAGTGGAAAGGTTACACCTGGATTGTTTTGATATTTGCAAATGTCAATCGCTGTCACTCAACAAAAGGATGAAAACATGACCTAAAAACCAGGAAATTCGAGAAGCAAATAATAGAAATATGATAGTAAATCAATTTACTTGCTGTGAAAAGCATTAATTTTCTTAGAAAAATATTTTCTTCATCCGATTTAATTTGGCGCCAACCACCAAAACGTCAAGAAAAGTGTTCAGACAGGACTAACAATCTGAAGACGTGAATGTAAAAAAAAAAAAACCGGTCCGTCAACCCTGGGCGAACAGAGTTTAAAGCCCTTTACCTATTCATGTTTATCTACTTTGCCATGGTGTAGGGGCTTAGAAAGAGGGCCGTCAATGATTCTCGGGAGCTACTCCTCCAAGGAGATCGAAGCCAAAGATGAATAATCTCCCCTCCCAATCCCCCATATTATTACCCAAACCATCATCTGTGGTCTTATGCGATTCGTGACGAAAATCGACAAAGCTGAAGGACCTTTAAACTCAGTCGCAAATAAATTTTTCGAATAACTGACACCCTTTGGACTATTTAACGCGGGGCTTAGTACAATTACTCGTGGAGTCCAAAAACTACTAAAAGTCTAAACTCTGAAGCCATGCTTCAAAAAGCCCAAAGAAAAGAGAGGTGCACGTACACCTGAAAAAGCCTTCGAAGAGCCCAATATCAGTGCCATGGAAGATACTCAATCCAAAACTGCAGAAACCAAACTGGGTCCGATGGCAATACCAAAGTAGACAAAACAAATTAACAACCCTGTCTACAACTGGGAGTAGAAAGCCAAGGACTTCAAATCCTGCGTCCACCATAGTAAATACTGCTATGGAATACCTCCAAATGGCTGTCGTTACTGACAATAACCCAGAGGGCAAACTTTCTGACGAGCAATGGACGCACATAGAGACTTATAAATCGCATCTTTATAGCCTTCTAAGCCCGCTATCTGGTAATCTTCGCAACCCCAAAGGTTTTCGTATCCTCTCACGCCAAAACAAAGTGGGTTCATGTTATCGAGTTAAAGCACATACTTTCGATAACAGCACCAATAACTTTGACTGATTGACCAGGATGAATAAAGGGATAGCTGGTGTTGTCATATAACATTCAATGGAACATTACTTCAACGGAAATACCAATCAATCCTCTATAAAACCTGGTAGAAGTTAGGAAATTAGCATTTAACACCAACTTAGGGGGGAAACACAAGGCCCTATGAAGCACAAAAATTGTACGTTCTCATTCTCGTCTCCTTACTCGAACAGGATTTCTAAAGCGGATAGAAATTGATGACAATAAAGCAAACAATGCAGCTATACCCTAAATATATGTATATTAGAATTCTGAATCATACATACACCTCCAATGACTCTGAATTCGCAAAAGCTAAGTACATCAAGTAATTAGTTCTGATTTCCATGTAATTAGGTCCTTAGCAATTAGTTATTTAGCAAATCTACTTTAATAGCAGGTACATGGCTAAATACCACTTAGCCCAAGATCAGAGGCCGTTGTCATTCAAAATTTACAACTACTACGACTAAAATAAAACCAACATATAATTACAGCAGATGGTCACACAGGCTTTTAATGCTTCACTCCTTCAACGCGCACAACCGCCTACCTAACATACCATATAACCCAGCTGCCTTAATCGTAACTTATTCATGCAACATTTGCCAAAACGATGATTCGCACATTTTGCAAATTTAATTAACTTTATCTGGGTGCTTATGCGACCTTAAACTGTCCCGTTTATATGCTGCTACCTAGTCTAATCACCCCGTTGTCCGCAGCCCATTACAAAGTTGGCAGCATTTAATGATGCCACACAAAATTTACTTTGCAAATAACTGTTATAATTAACAAAACAAAAAAACAAAAACAACCAAATCCATTATCCTGGGACAATGTCTCCGCTTCTTAGAAAAATCCTTCCAAACTAACTACTGAATACCATTTGACCTAATGTTGGATTGAGGACACTGTATTTGCCTATTACATCACTCCACTTGGTTATCCTTTCGCTGGAATTTGTACTTAATCCTTTTTGCCAGTGTGTTTGTGTGGAATGATTTCGGAGATTATGTAAGCAATAAACGCATACCACAAGGCGGCGGACAGTAAATCTACCCTGATGCTCATTAATCCTTGTGTGGGTATATGCGTGCCCGTGTGTGTGTGTGGAGCTTGGGTTCTAAATTTTTTCGGGGAAAAATTTTGAAATATTTTATTGCAGTCATTAGGAAACAAAACGCAATTAAAGATGATGTGTGGCATTCATATAAATTGAAAGGATATCAATAGCCGGCAGTAGAGTTTGAGTTTTCTTTCAGTCGAGAGTATGAGTCTAAATTATTACAAAAGACCGAGGAGGGAGCAGCCGGTTAAGCAAGTTCAAAACGAACTGGGAGACACTAGCCACGCTTCGTTAGTGTATCACATTTTTTTGTATAGACTTGAACTGAATCGGTCAAAACTAAGCCCGGCTCGAAGGACACGAATGAAATATCATCTTACCGATCGTTTGATCTTATCAAACAGCCCCAAGATGAGCAGATTTGAAAAGGAGTTGATGTCAAATTTGTCACGGACCGTTATCTACAAGTACAAGTTAAAGAGGGAAATAGGCGAAACAGTGAATGTGCTGAAGAAAAATTCAGACGAAAAAACAAATAGAAAGAAAGCCCGACTGGAAGAGGTGAAAAACTCTCCAGCAAGTTCCGGAAGTAGTAAGGACGATAATCAAAAGGCTTAAAGCTTGATACACCTTGAATCGGTAAGGTGGCCAAGTATTACGCTGACCCTGATATTTCAATTCAATTTTAAAAAAATATGTATTTTGCCTAGAAAATACCTATTCTTATACACATTTGCATTAAATTTTAAAAAATATTGATAAAGTAACGTAAAGAAATAAAAAAGCATTTATAATCTTGAAAATTCTGTTTTACTTGTTATAATTTCTCCCCTATGGTCGTGCTGTAAACGCCGGTTCTAGGGAAGCACTCTAAATGGGAATCAAGGACGTTTTACATCGGAAGATTGTAGGTTTGTGAATTTGTGTTGCCTACAGTCTATATCTTGGAATATTTAGTTTTGGATCAAATTAAGATGCTTTATGTACTTTTTTTTAAATCGGTATACAAAAACGTATTCATTGATCCTGTCAACACAAGATTGACGGATTGACATTCGTTTGGTTATATTAGTCTAAACAATTTCCCGGATTTTTTGACGTTCTTAAGCAACGAAAATAAATGATTTTTAAATCCAATTAATCTGCTGTCGTATTTCTATCGTTCACTTCTGAAATTTCTCAGTTTTTAATTTTGTTCGATCCTTCTGTCGACTGACAGCGATTGACATTTCTAAACGTCAAAAAAAAACAGAAAATTTCAATATATCTAAAAATCTTTTCGCCTGTAAACGTTAAAAAAATTTAATTCAGCCTCGGTTGAATGTTTGAGTCAAGTTGAGGTCTGTTCGTGTACTCTCCGAAAACAATAAATTTTCAGGAAAATCTACGAAAATTCACGAAAATCTTTTCGAGTACACAAAAATTTTGTAGTTTTTCGTAAAAAGATCTCTCAACGAGATGTTAAGAAATTCCCCCTTGCTATGAATTTCTTTGCCCTGATTTATGAAATCTGTCAGATACTTGTATGACATTTTTTGTCATTTGTGTACATATTTGTATTATTTGCATTTGACGGTTAAAAAATGGGGCAAACTCCATTGCCATTGTTTTTGAAGAAATATAGACCGAAGATTCCAACACCAAATTGTTACTTTATCTGGATGTAATGGTAGTCCTTAAATCTCTTCGAGTGAAGAGCTCAAACATGGCAATGGAAAGTGCTTTATCGCTTAACAAAATGTTTGTCGAAAACAGTGGATTTTTTTCAAGCTTTGCAGGAGCCTGAAGACTGACACGGTGACGATTAGGTAGATCACTCTGCTTTAGTTCTTGCAAGAGTTGAGTTTTGCATCCTTACATAAAATACGCTAAGTTGTTGCATATGACAACTTCAGCTGTTGAGAACGGCGCCGAATTGATTCATCGAGGTCATTGTGTATTCTCTCAGCTACCGTCCTGGTCGTCTAATGAAAATTGGGTTTCAAACTTTTCAAAGGTATAGCAAACCCTGTTTTTGGTAGGGCTGTTTGGCATAAGCTGCTCTTAGTGCACGAAACACAACCCTCGTAGAACAATGTCGACACTGTGCCAAGCTAAGTATTTCCATTATAAAACGTCAAACAATACTGGACAAAAATACCATGACAGGTAATCACGAGTCACGCGTCATCTGTCAAAAAATTCTTAGAGAAAAATGTACCTCTGTATGAATAACGTTTTATAAACAAACGGTTTAAGAGGACTAAAATGGTTGTAAAGCTTAGGAAACTACAAAGGTAGATGATTGAGAATTTTGACCACAAAATGCGGAGATAGAAATCACATTTCGGTTGCTTAAATTTGTGAATTTAATACATTTACTGCCAGAAGTCGGAAGCTTACATAAAACGATGTTCCTCTAAGATAACTATAGAAATTCTCGAACAAAAAAAAAAAAGCTATCGACTATGAATAGCAGCATGCTAATTACAACTTTATTATAATTTCTTTTTGCTATCAACAAATACAAGGCCCTGATATGTTTCCACATGTCTATGTTGGTATGGTAAAAGTTCAATAATGGATCGCATGTCATAGTGTCATTTGTGTTTTGTCCTTAAAATAATCAAATCGATTTACGTTATGCCTATTCTTAGTTTATCTCTTTAGTTAGTCTAGTGAAACATTTGCATAATTAGTTGCCTATTTCTGTAACTAATTTCTTGTACCTTAAAGAAAGAGAGGAAAAATGGATTTTGGAGTCTTCCACGATACCGGATATGCATTCTGTAGAAAAGGTGTTTTACATCTCGTAACAACCAACGTCAAGTTTTTTGTCGTAAAATGAATTGGATTACGAAAAGCGCTTAAATAGTTAAGGAATGTCTTTAGGATTCTGTACAATTTGCATTGGAATCCTAGAGAGGTCCCAGCATTGTTTATTCTCGAAAAATACTTTTCAGATTTTATTGTGTTCCTCATTTCATTACACAACTAGTTCCCCGTTTTGTCTTTTGTCAAGTCTTTTTGAAATTCGTTCATCTGGCTATACATTGTTTCTGATTCCTTATGGTTTTCTTGGATACATTTTTGAGTTTCCTTTCTTACATTAACTAGTTCCTTGGCTCACAATTGAAGTGAATTCTTCAATGTAATCCTAGCCTTAGCACTGCTCTTTGTAATCTGTGCACCTTCTGCAGATATTGTTTGATGGCAAATGTATCTAAAAGTGTCTGCCTCTGTAATTCTGAAAGATAAACACACTGATAGGTGGTACAAATCTGCATCAAAATAGGTGTTCGTATTTATCTTTCTCGACTCACCTATCTTGGAGATATAATCGTTCTTCTGATGTGTCCATTGCCTAGAGGCAAGTTATTTTCCTTTTAAGTTCACCTTTTTGTTCCACTATTTTGGCGAGGGTCATAATAATCAGAATGAGATCTCAAAAGACAATTTCCTAAACTGGTTCAAGCGTATCCTATCGTGAACGCCTAACATAATACTTGATATATTTCTCAGACCATATTCCATGAAATGGACTCTTATAATCCTCTCCTCTAGCTACAACTTTATGAAGGTATCGTGATGAAGGTGGCAGTTTGGATTGGTCCATCTACCCACCTATGGCCGTAGACGCACTATGTCCCCGATAAATAAAACCGAATAAACTTTGCCTTCGTTGATGAACATACAAACACAATGCATGTATCTCCTTGTAAACGATTTAAAAAAATTAAATTTTAAAAGTCCTTGAAGTTAAAAAAGTAATTGCCACTTGATTTTTTCCAATTAGAGAATTTCTGACGAAAAAAAAAACAATTTATTTCTGATTCCAAGGAAACGAACTCATCCGCAAAGGTTAGGTTTGCACTAATGCCACAAAATTTACTTAAACAACCAGCACACGTTCCACAATCAAATCAGCCCCCGTGATGGAATACAAAACAGCTAAATAAATCCTAATATAAATTTACACAGATTAGGGTATCTCAGTAAGCCGTCGTCGCTTTATCATCTTCATCAGTTGTTTATACGAGGAGCAGCAGCAAATCGAAGAGTTAGTGTAATGACAAAGAAGAATTAAATGCTATAAAGACTCAGATATTAGGGGCTCGTGCAGCAGGAAAAGGATACCCAAACGGATTTCGATCCTTTTTTTCGGGTATACGGTTTATGCTTTGCCTTGGAACAACAAATGGAATGAACCACTTCCTTGGGCTCTGTTTCTGTTGTTTTTTTTGTTGGTTTTCAGTCAAACAATGAAGAAATTAAATTTGGCGAACGATGAAAGGAACGGCCATGGATTTAAGGGTTGCAAATTCTCGATTCCGCCCACGGAATTCAGTTATTTCGCCTTTACATTACCATGGGAATGGCGATAGGAAAAATAGCCGGATATCCTATTTCAGCTTTTTAATAATAGAATTTGTAAGAGGTGAAGGACTTTGTGCCTTAAGTGAGAAATTGAAAGTTTTGTTGGTGTACAAGTAAATATTTGGGGAAGGTTAAGGTGTATCATTCTTTCAGATCCTTAATCCTGGACAATTTATATTAATATTACAACACAATAGACTTGCAGTTTTGAGTCAAATATGCTGGAAATAGTTCACATATGTATGTTCTTTAAGTGACTACAGCTAGGGGTGGGCGTGGTCCTCAACTAACAAGCCTCTTAGGTAATAGCCTGGAGTTCCGTATTGGGGGAAATCTGAGTACTCCTTCGTCCCTGGATTCGAAAGATTTTTCAGCCTACAGCGCTGGTATCAATTCATTTTTATTTTATCAAGTCGATGTCGTTGTACACGTCCTATACAGTCGTTGTATCTTCTTCCTTAAAGCCTGACGAGACCAAAAATTTTACTGAGAATTTTTCTTCCCAAACAGTCGATTCATCTGCTTTGTGTAAAGCCTCAGCGCCGGTCGTAAGAAAGGACTGGTCTTATATAGAATTTCCGTTGTTGTTCGGAATTTTGGTCTGCTGCCCTCTCAATTTTCAGACTTAAAAAGAGGGCCAAGGTAGACAAAGTCCTTTTCTCAAAGTAATAGCTGTCATCGTGACATTCTGTCCAATTCGCCTATGTCTCTTTAAATTGATAGGTTTTGTCTTCGTTTGGCACTAAACTGAATTTGGGAGGATCCATGTCGCACCAGTGACAGCCCCCGAAATTTTGTCAATAATGTCAATATCGTCGAAGTACACTGGCAGTTCCACAGAGTTTTGAAAGATGGTGCGTTCGATTATGACAGTTTCTCAGTATTGCAGAATTTTTTCAAGTATGGTATTGAAAAGATCACATGACAAAGGTCTCGGTGAGATCATTACCGATCTTGATAAAGTAGCGAGTGTTCACCATCATCGTTTTGTCAAATGACCGTCTTTAGAGATCGTGTCATATCTGGTCTTAAAATTAGTAACAGATATCAGTTTGGACTTCTTTAGTTTCTTCAAAATCGCCGTGAAATGAAATTTTGATCGGATGTGGATTTTTCTGGTCTGAACTACACTGATAGGGGCCAATCGGGTTGTTGTTTCAGTGGATCACTCAATATGGCAAACTGATAGACGATGTTGAGGAGATACTTCTGCAATTGTCGTCAGTGCGGCAGTGTCCATTTGTACGGATCGGTCAAGCTAAGTTTGGCAGCCTTAAGTTTGAATATTGGTATCCTCACTTCATTCTGGTTATCATTGACAGCAGGATGTGGGGGTTCGTCTCTGTTATACAGCCTGCAGAACGCTTCATCCATATTCTTAGCACCAACCGTGACTTTATTACGAGGTTGCCTTCTTAGTCTCCACAGGGTTCTGTACTTGTCTTGTTGGCTTGATATATTCCCTTTGCCTATTCTAAAACGTTCGTACAAGCCGGTGTTCTTCCCGTCTCTTGTGTTTGTAGAGCTCATGAGCTACTATCGTGTTTCTTTTCAGCGCGGCTTTGTATTCCCTTTTGGTTAACTGCGTGTGATTGAAGGAATTCTTCGATTTCTGATGGTGGTCGGGTGAAAAGTAGTACATCAGTTCTGGGTCTTTTAATGATATGTTGACAGTTGGGATACAAGCTACTGAAAGATTTGGGAAAACGCTTCCGGTAAAGATTCTCTGTTGCGTTTGAGCCAAACAATGCATCCAGACACGTTGTCTACGGACAACGCAAGACACCAGAAGTTAGGTCATTGTTTTTGTCAGTTAATTGCTAAATAGTTGGAGTTCACTAAAATTGTTTCATATTTTCAGAATATTTCCTGCCAATAGCATGTAATTGACCATTTCGTGCGCTTTATTTCTAAAGACCCCCCGAAGGGCCTTTTTTTCCCGGAATAAGTAAAATAACGATAAACGTGTGACATTCGTTATGTTCAGACATCCAGTATTGATTGTCTCTATCCACCATATCCTTCCGCTTCTCCTAGCGACATCCAAACAAAATTTAATTATTCACAATGCCTCGTTTGTGGTGTGCTCCACCCTCCGACATTAGCAATAAAATACGTGTTGTCTCCTTAAGTCGTCGTCTATGCTTCATATATCATTTTGTAATTACTCCTTCCAGACGCAAAAAAAAAACTGTGTCACGATTCTCCCGATCCTCCCGAGACGAATGTCCCTAATGTGTGTTTTAATTAACCACGTAAATCTTCCGACAAAATTGTGATTATATCATTCGAAGGCCACAACAGCAGGTTAGGGCGATATCAAGTTCCTGTTAATCTTCTCACGCCTGGGTCCTTAATTTAATCACCCACTTCTCGACATCCTCGATATCGAGTGCGTACATATGTATGTACATACATTGTTGATTTATTTCGATTGCTGTTCCACACTTCAATAATCATTGGGTATGCGGGAATGCCAGGTACTCGATATCAATCCGTATTTCAATATTTTTGCACACGTGGCTATGATTCCCCATTGTGGCGATGATTTAATGACGTTTGAGGGTACATTAGCTGCGAATAATCACATCTGGATTAGGACGCGTATGGCTAAAGTGGTTGTCCATCAAATTCAGTGCTTCGATATAATTTGCTGTGTTAACAGTTTGCAAGGATTTGGGTTTTACTTAAAGATTCGTTCTTCCTAGGAGAAGGACAATGCGACCATTGGGAATAGAATCGTGGTTTTACGCTCGTGTTGGCTGTACCAGGAGATAACACTACCGCACCTATCGATTGATTCAATTACAGTACACGTGCGAACAATGAGGCACAAAAGGGCCATCCTTAACTACACCACACATGGATTTGTGGAACAGTGCTTATTGTCCTGGGGAATTTCAATCACACGGTAGGCAATAATACCGCCACCACACCCCAACATGCCATGGGTAATTATGGACTCCGGTGTTGAGATTGTGCATTGGGGTGACAAATATCACACGATTACTTCTGTCTGGCGCTCATGAGGGTTCCGCTCAAAACTGTCCATTAGTGGAACATTCAGTGTAACCCTAAAAATAACACGTGGAACGTAGACTACCCCATAACAGAAACAAAGAAAGTTGGTATCGACCACTGAGGCGAAAAATTGGTTCTAAAGAACCCCGCTGGTATCTGGCTGACACTGCGGCCTGAAAGATTGTACCAAGGGTATAATCAACTAAGTGTGCATGTCCAATCAAATATGTACATATGTGCCTCCATTATGGCGGTAAGTACGCCTTTCATGGCTGTCTTTACTGCAAGTGGAGGTATTAACAAATTTTCGATTTGTCTTTATGGATTTTCTTTGAACCAGGATTTGCTTATATGGCAGTCTCCTTTAATAGAAATATATTCATCCCTCACTAAGCTCCAACTAAACAACTAGTGCGACGTAGTGGGGAATCCAGTCCCTTTAGGCATATATAAATGGTGGTTTTATAGAGGCGGAGAACTTTAAAATGCAATAGAACACAGCAAAATGTTTCGATATCCATGAAATTGAGTTTATTTGAAAGATAAATTTATGGCATTGACTTATCTGTCAAATAAAGTCAATTTCATGGATATTGCAAATAGTTTTCTGTATTCTATATCAATTTAAAGTTTTTCGTCTCTAAAAAATCTTTTGTATGGAAATAATCTCCAGCAGGAGTTTGAATGGTCCTACATTTCACATATCGCTGATCCTACTTAGGAGCTGAAGCTTTTGTCAGTTGTGTAGAGATTTGTGCTTATAAAACGCAAAGATCAGTCTCTTTTTACTGAAAAACAATTGCTACTGAAAGCGATGCGTTCGAAAAGGAACGATTCATCGATGGCTGCTTTTGACTAAACTGGACAAAGATTGGCTTCTGCAATGACTGCATGTTTCTCGACCTAGACGGCGTTCTTCTTGTTGAAGGATATCACGATATCTCAAGATACCACCATCTGGAACATGAGTTTAATCGGTATAAACGTATGGTGAGTGACTGTGATGACATGGAAGGGCACCAACGAATTAGTGACCGAAAGTAGTAAACGACTGGAATGTATACCAAGTAGGGTTGATGATGTCAAAAACGGCGTACCAAGATCAAGCATCTTAGGAGCATTATGGCAGTGTTACGACTGATGATGTAAAAGAGAATTCCTACAACCGCCTCAAGGCCGTCATTAATGCAACACTGAAGGAAGGTGTCGTTTTCGTGATTAGAAATAAGTTATCACAATCAAAGCATTAGACCTGCATTAAGGTCCCGAGGAGTAAAATGACAACAGCGTCATCGAACAAGTTAAAACCACTTCAGTTTCCAAAAATTAGGGGAACAGTTTTCAGGATGAAAAGAAAATGTAGGAATGCTGTAGACAATTGTTTCAGGGCGGGATCGGAAATATTGTCAGAAGATCGCAAGTAAAGCAGAGCATAGGGATTTGATGAGATATGTAGAGACTGATCGAAGAATGTAAAAGGTAGCAGGAGCTTGAATTGCAGTTCGAAAGAAATGGGGTCCGATGATGCCGCCATGTCATGAACCGCACCAAACAGTGAATCTTTGTGGATGCGTTGATACTTGGTTGAACACTTGCGGATTGTATTCACTGCAATAATGGCAATTCTGCTTGTTGACGTAGCCGCTGAGCCAAAAATGTCCGAGAAAATGATTTTTTGGCCAAAATCAGGATCTCTAACATATGCAGCGCTCAATTAGTATACTCACGGGGTTGTCTAAAAATACAACCAAATACAACTACAAAAGAGGGTCAGACAAAGGCCAATCGGTCAACTGATCGACACCGAATCGACATTTTTGGGTTTTCTTCGATACTGGGCGCTACGGGGGCTATGTCTTCTTTATTTCGCACCAATCTCCATCTGTTTGGTGGCTTAATGTCCAAAAGAGTGTACTCACGCTAAAATTTTTCTACGGTGCGACGAACTGCCTCCACACGGAAGCCATACGTGAAACTATGCACGACGGAAAAGCAAACGTTACTGACAACTGGATGTCATTGGCAAACCTTTTGACAGCTGAATGTCATTGATGACTTTAACAACTATTGAAACATAACAATTGAAAAAGGATCATTTCTATCTGGTCACCCTTTAGAATACTAAATAAAAATGAGTAAAGTTATGTTCGACATGCAAATGCGCTGATGTACAACTTACGACAGCTGCAACCATTTTCTAAAAATTACTTCCTTTTTGTTTTGCTTTTTGAATTGAAAATATGTACCCAGTCACATAAATTAATAACCAAAATAGCTCGTTATTGTGTTTACTTTTTTCCGTTTATCACTGTCAAAAGGAAACAAAAGTTGAAGTCCTTCCAACTTTTGTTTCGAGTTGGAGTTACATTACTTGGTGTGACGTTGTTGTCTATGAATGCCAAACGTCAGGTGGGAGAAAAAACGACATAGGGGTCCGTAAATTCTTTCGGCTGAGGTGGAAAGCATTAGACTTGGTCGAAGCCAAAGCGGTATGACATTTTGAGGATAATTTTGTCATCTCATAGGTATATGATACCTTTTGTTTGTCAAATAAAAATAACTTAAACACAGTGACGTTTCGTAAACTTTTTGACTTGCATCATAAATATGGAAACATGAATTGCATTATTATTCAAGCAATTGTGTCCAACGACGCAGAAGTAAATCGATAGGAGAGTGTCAGTTTCCAAACTCGAATGCAATGGTGAAATCCGCCAGGGAGACACAAATAGTACATTTACCTTTGATTTGTTTCAAAGTGTCTTGAGTACTCAGTTTCAACCTGAATCATTTTATTGACATAGTTGTTAGGACAAAGGGAGTAAGGAATTCAGTAAAACAGATAAGTATTTGCTTTTACGAGAACAAAGTTCTGGTAGATAGTCCATTGACTTGGGATACTATCGAGACGATGTACATGATGTGATGGTGGCCTGGCATGGTTTTGTACAAAATATTGTAGAAGACATTCACCCGTGTCATTGGTACGAATTGTATCCCATTTACTCCTTAGGCAAGGACTTATGGCAGAACAGATTGATAGGGTTGTGCCACGCTTGGCCATACAATTCCCTGGAATGTCACTATGCCCCAGCACCCAAATGAGGTGAATGTTGAATTGTTCAATCATCTTGTCCAGGTTATGAGTTGCAGTTGGAAGATTCCAACGATTTGATCGCGGCTTGACTATCAGTATAGATATTGATATCCCGGTTGGATATTATATTATGCATTAGCTATGACAGGGCCTCTTTGATCGCCATGGGAGACGCTACCGTGAAAAGGATGAAAGAAGGCGATACTTAGATGTAGATCGTTGGAGAAGACACCTCATACAACTCTCTGTTTTTGGTCCATCCGTCTAGAAGGATACGGATCCCGTGTTTAGTCGCCACGAGTCATCCCGCCAATCTAGTTGTGAGGGGATACATGAGCCAAAGTTCTTGTTCAACAGAAGTTGAGGAATAATATAGTCGGTGTTCTTCAGAAGGTATTCACAATTGTCCTGTATCCTGTTTTAAGACTGGGCCACGTAGAGATAGCCTTTAAACGTGTGGCTGCAGAGGCTGCTACTAATTTGCTATAGATGTTCTAAGGGGCTAAGTGAAAGAGAATATCTAGAGCTGTTGTTGGGGTGGTTCTTAGGGCTCCGCCGATGCAGAGGCATGTTGACCGACACATCAGATTCAGTCGCTTTGCTGATGCATTCAAGGATGTTGGGTTTTCAGCTGATTTTCTGGTCAAGTATGAGAGCCAAATATTTATTAAAATTTACTCTGAAAAATTTTGTTATGAGACTGAGACGTAGCTGCTCGGACCAAAGGCAATAGAATATGCGCCCAAGACGGATTTGAAGACTTCTTCTTCTGCGTAAATTGACCTAACTGCAGTGTATTATACTTTTGAATAGAGAAACCTCTTTACCGACTATTGAAAGCATACATATGTTGAAAAAGTTCAGTAAAACTAGAATGTTTTACCACGGTCTTCCACAAGACTGAGGTTTAGCTCTAGTTTTGCTCAACTTGCATATCGCCGACTTGTCTAAGACAGTCTCGAAGAAGTACTTACAACTTGAAAACTTGTCTGGCTATATTCCAACATTTATACTTCCACGATGAAGTAAACCAAAAGACGATTTAAAGCAACAGATTAACACACAGCCACTAAGGTATCTTTAAATCTTTACGGAAGCTAACATGCAACATTTGCCTCTTTTCTTGTTTACCAAACCAACGTCAGTACCACTCTCCTTCAGCAATTTCCTTATCGCTACATTATTACTCTATGATTACAAGCTATTAAATTTAATTGCAAATAAAAATGTTCCTCACCCATAAGTGTAACCCTCCATTTGAGGTAACCCGCAAAACCGCCCCAGTAAATCGGCTTCCATCCCCTGTATCCAGGCAAGGATGAGTACATAAAATTGTACTCTTCTCTGCCTTCACCAACCGCAATTTTCTACTAATAGCCACCTCTTAAAGGTGTCAGGTAATTTCAAGGATAAAATCTGTCATTTAAATTTAAATTGAAATCAACACCAAAGAACACTCTGGAATATGTTTTTCGCAATCAAACCTTAACTTGGCTATGCAAAACGAAAAAAAAAGAAAGTAGAAAACCGACGAAATGAACTAAACTTTCGTACTCCTCCAGTGCGGATGGGGGTCCTTGATACACTTCACTCGCTTTAATGGATTCTTTTTATGTCATTTGTATGCTTTCTTCAAAATTGCCACAGGATACATTCTTTCGCTCATCCTTCGACTCCCCGATCGAGTGACTGTGTATAGGCCGACGCGCATATATCACCATCTCATTACCCAACCACACCTTGGTTTAACAAGATTAAATTTACATAAGATCTCCCGTCAAGGATAATTCAAGTTAAGTTAAAAGAAAAAGGCTGATGTTATCCTTATCCAAATGAAATAACCACAAGGTCTTCCTTCATACAAGGACTTTTAAAGCACTTATCCAAACAGGAATTTATTCATAACCTTGTGAATGTTTTTCAGTTACATTTCCTTTCCTTGCGCAGGACTCCGTACTCCGTACACATGGTAAGACAGAGGAATTTTCACATGGCTTTACAGTGGGACGGAACCCTTTGCGCCAATTGATTTTGTAGTCTTTCAGGATAAATCAATTATTCAAAGTATCCTGTTACCATTGATGTAATACCTGGTAATTCTGTTTTCTTTTTATCTAGTCAAGGACTCGTCGGTGAAAGGTATTACCTTACACACCAGCTTGCCGATACTAACGATGGAATAAGAAACGATTTTTATTCTCTTTTTTTGTGTCCAAAGGACATTAATAGCGAAAGACGGTCGGTCAGTTAGCAAATTGCTTAAGACTACAGGCGATGATTTGATACAGGATTATCCATTTTCCTGGACATAAAGTTCATCTCAGATTTGAATCAAATGGGCGATAAACGAATGCTGTATACGTGATCCCGAAGGCGGGAGACCAAATTAAGGGGTTTCGGGTCGGATCGGGTACGTGAGAAAAAACAACTACGCCAAGGGGGAGGATGTGATTAATGCCTTCCAAAATATTTTACAGGGATTAGCATCGGTTTATGTGTTATTTTTCCGGCCAGTTACGACCCTTTTACGAGTGAATATTAAATTTTTGCAACGTGAATCTAACCTAGACATTGATTTACATTCTGTGGTAATGGCGTGCCATTCAGTTAAGGTATCCAACACCCTTTGGAATGTAAACTGAATTTTAATGCGTCCTGTTTATGGTAAGAGGGGGGATATGTACATTGATTTTTTTTTAACGGATACGGAATGGGATTTATATGTACATCGAATTATCAGATATTTCGTTTCCGGGTGGAGCCCTAAATCGTCCGGAAGTATCAAAAAAAGAATCTTTATGTTGCTCGTTGGAGGTTCTAATAAATGATATTCTGTCCCTTGAAGGACATGTCATATTCCCGGGGTGACATTCCCATGAAGATTAGCCGCAGTGGTACATATATGATGGAGCTAGTAACCGCATAACTCAAAACAGTGGAGTTGGTGTAAAAGGCTTATACAACATTCTTGCAGGAGACCCAACCTATACGTTAGAAGTGTTAAGTAGAACTATTTTTGGAGAGTTCCTTCCACTTTGATTTAAAAAAAAAATGTTACGTATACGCCACCATATTTACTTTATAGGGAAGAACATATTTATTTGAATGAATGAAAATTGGCTAACAACACTGTGTAATGACAGTGGGATGAAGCTATTGGGTGTCAAGGTACTCATAAGAATTTACATATCGCATGAGAAGGCAGATAAAGCAAATGTCGCCATTCAAAAGGAAAGAAGCTGGACACTAAAAGTGTCTTTAATTCTGCGAAGTGATTGATCCTTTTATGATCATTTGCCAGGATGCTATATTATTTGCTACAGATAGTGATGAACAGTTGATGCTCTCAAGGAGCAATACAGCGGAGGAGGTGAAGTACTAAAACGTCACTGCGGTAGCTCGGTAAGGGTCGCTCGTAGGGCTGCCACAGTACTTGGTGAAAAAACCGATAAAATTGTTGTATGTGCTCTCTAGTATCCGCCTAGACTAGAACCAGGCGACCATGTACCAAAAATAGTCCTTATGACCAGTCGAAGATCCTTTGGATTAATCAATCTGGGGTTGGTCACCAATAAGTCACCCTGTTCTATATGCACACACAAATGACAGGAGACTATTGTCAAGTGACATACTCTGTAGACAGTCCTTTGGTGAAGCTGCAATGAGTGACAGATGAGGCTTGAGTCAATGGGATTAAAATAACCAAAATCGAAGATTAGGCCGCATTGGCAACTATACTGCAAGCTCGTTGAGTAAACACAGGGCAAATGTGAAACATACGTTCAATTGCCCAACTGGAAGTTGATTAAGGGAAGTTTTTATGAAATCGAAATGCCGGACTCTCTGTGAAATAATAAGGAACTTTTTGGAGTTGTAATGCGGCAAATTGAAGCGAGAGGTTGTTGGCTAGTTGGCGCCGGTTTGCAACTTACCGATCATAAAATAAGTAGGGAAGTCGGTGATACGATATCGTTTAAAGTCGGGACGAGCTATACCCGCTATTACTAGGTAAATTGTAATGATTACTGACATTCGGTTGCATTTGAAACAGCTTCTTGAATATACAAGCAAAATTGTTGAAAGCTTTTAGCGGAATTTCCCTAGTTTATCTTTATATTTGACACTGACAGCCAAAATCGAATGAAAGACTTCTTAATGGAAGAGCTGTCAGTTCAATATATTTGTATTCAGAAGAAGTATGAACTAGTGTCGCAAAAGCTAAGTCCTAAGTACGGATCAACCATCTTAGTTCACTTAGGGCTGCCAATGCCTCATCATATTTTCAATACACTTCAACAAGATTTCGAAGTGAACCGGTAAGGTAATGGACGAATTATAGTCAAGAAAGTACGAAAGGAATCACAGTTTCGCAACCTGGCCACAACAGTGGTATGAATCGTTAAAGGGGATCGATATATGGGAGATTATGTGTGGCGTTCAGATAAATAAATAAAAAAATAAATATTTGGGGCAACAGGTCGATGGGACCCATGGCCTAGCTTCTCACAACCATTCGTGTTGTGAGTGTTTTATTCTTTGCACGGATGGAAGGAGCCTACTGCTTAATGCAATGCCGTGTCCGAAGGGCAATTTGTTATTTGAATAGCTTTCTCAGGACAGTTGAACTCTTAGATGTTTGTCAGAAAAAAACTTTTAGGTATTATAGCTGGGACTCGAGCCTCTAACCTCTTGTTCCACAGACCAACGCACTAACCACTAAGCCATGGCGCCAATACTAATGTTTCAACCCGAAAGCTTTTCGAATTCAACTGGGAATACAGAGGTTTGGTGATTGCGCTCAAGGTTCACACCAAAGAAAGATAAAGTGACATCTTAAAATGTCAATTAATAATGACAGCTGTCAACAGATGTTAAGACCGAGTGGAAATATTTTTGTTTGAAACTGATTTTTCGTCCTGTGGGATCAGTACACATGAATAAATAATACTGCACACTAATTAACTAAGTTACTAACGAGTAACTTCCTTTACACATTATTCGATTAGCATTTAAGTGAATATTAAACTCTCCAAGTTAACTTACATAAATCTACAAAGGATATTTTAAATGTGTCTGATGGGGGCACCAGGCATTTCACTGCATTGTGCTCCTTAGGAGTATCCTTTTGAATTTTGAGTTCACTTGAGCGAAAAGCACTGGAATTATAAAGTGGACTTGTGAATATTTAATGAACGAACCCTTCAAGGAGACGGAAGCATTTTCACGTCATGTACGTCAAAATTGAATTTGACTTGATTTTTGTTTTTAATCAGATTCTTGTTTGCTTTAGGACTTGTTGGAGTTACCGCAAAGTTATGTATCTGTGCATAGAAAATAGACATAACGTTGTATCGTGTCCTGTTTGCAAACATAAGATGCAGCTGCTTGATGCATAACATAATAATGAAGCCCCTACTGGGTTAAGTATTTAATTAGGGAAGTTAGTTGTTGCATTGACGGATGCTGCGGATAATGTGCTGAAGACAATTTTGTTCATTAACGACACTGTTGAGACTGAAATGGGCTTCATCGTTGGTAATCAAGTTAAGAAAGAACGTGAACTTCGATAAGAATTTTCAATAATTTGTGCATGGTGTTGAGGCGTGTACTTTTGAAGATTGAATCTGATCTGGACCTGTTCGAAGCGAATGGAAATGGCAGTATACCCCAACTCCTGTAGATGGCCGTCTTAGAACTAGCGCTGTAGAAGGCCAATTTCTGTTTATTTTCGGTTCTATGATGCTTCCAGTAGACTCTGTCTAGGATTCGTATGGGAAATCTCGTTTCAAATACCAGCATCGGATCTATTACCGTCGATCTGTTCGTGGCCTACCATCGAAAGGCTTACAGTTTCGACCTCTAAAATGATGATCAATAGTGACATTTTCATCTTATACTCAGCATGGCAGAATGATCAGCAGATCACGATCTACTCGAATAGTTTAACAATGAAGACAGACACGATGGCAGAATCGTACCAGAATTGCCAAAAAAGTTTGAAAGATTGAGTCAAATCGACCCGACCGTAGTTGGCTTGTTAGCGTTGACTAAGGAGTTGACGTAGACCCAGAGAAAAAAATCGAGTGGTGTCAAGTCCGTGAGATGACCCAGTCACCAGATTTCTCTTTCACAACTTCGAGCATTGCGTTGTTTGTATGGCATGTAGCGCCGTCTTATGGGAACCTCAGCGAGAAGATGATTGGCCGAAATCCAGATCTCCGACCAACATTTCCAGCCCAAATCCAACCGCAAAGTAAGTGGGGTTGACTCTGGCGATGCCCAATTCAGCTGATTGGCGTTGAATCGACATTTCTGGGTTTTCTTTGATACTAGCGGCTACAGCGGCTAAGTTTACTTCATTTTGCTGCAATCTTCATCTAGTTTATGTCTTAAGGGTCAAAAGAGTGCTTCCAAGCTTAAACTTTTCTGCGGTGCAACGAATTGCCTGAACACTGAAGCCATGCGTTCGACAAGCGTGATGGAATGGCAAACTTCACTGATATTTGACAGCTAAATGTCATTGGTAACTTTGACAGTTGCTGAAACATAACAATTGGAAGAAGTATCATTGCTATCTGGTCACCCTTTCTTTATTTCGGGATTTCCAAATGAAAGTCGTTGAATCACATTTTATGAATCAATTTAGTCCTTCTCTGATAAAATTCAGCAATATCTCTTCATTCTTCATAGCAGAGATTCTTTGGACATGTGGGACTCCGTAAATATCTTCTTCAGCTGGCTAGTTTATGACGAAGAACATTTTCATAAAAGTAAACCTTCATCCTTAGCATGTCTAACTCCACCATGTACACTCACACTCAGCACTTTTCCTTGACATTATTTCCAAATGTTTCCATCGAAATCGCATCCGTAATGAAACCATTCATTCCTGCACGCCTTATGAAACCATACCGTCCACGACAGTTAACATTGTGATTAGTACAATCGCTGTTCATACCGTTAATAGTAAGTCCTTCCAACAATGCCAACCGGTGGCCTACGGCCCCTAATTCATGTCTGAGATTCCATTGGTTTCCGAATATAAATAACCGCTATGCGAGACGATATCAATCTAAATGGCTGCCAATTTATCACGGGTTAACCGTATTCCAGCGATGCTTTATGCTGTGGCGTTTCTTTTCCACGAAAATTCCTTTTCCTTTTCATGAAAATGAATGACTGCGTGTGTGCGTTCGAGGCCCTAAAAGTGCGTGAGAATGAAGCATAAAAGTTACGACCCGGTCAACTATAAATCTTGGTTAGATGTACTAAAGCTCGCAAACACTGAAGGTATTGATGAAGGTCGCAATACCAGGGGACGGCTATAAAACAAGATATTCGATCTGAATGGTGTTAATTTGGAAGTTTTTCCTCCTCTTCTTTATGGCTTATGTAAGTTTAAGGACGCATAACTCAAGTGATAACCGAGAATAGCTCATGAATAATTTACTCAGACTCAGCAGTTGTGTATTGTTCAACAAGCAGCAAGCCGTCGTGGACGATGATGAGGCAGGAGGAGGGTGAATCTCCCACCAATTATACCTAATTGCAATGCAAAGGAGTTGCGACTTGCGAGATAAGTTAATTCAGGGAGAACCCATTCATTCGAGTTCGATGGTTCAGGACAAGCAGAGCGGGAAGTTGCAAAGTCATTGTCACGTTCACACCGAAAGTACACCCTTTAAGCAGTTTGGAGTTTGAAGGCTCTTAAACGATTCTTCATTGTCCGTGTGCTGTGAAGTGGAAAACGAATGGTTAGCCAGGAATACGAATTTAACTCTGTGGCGAGTGGTGGTGGCTAAGGGAGATAGTGGTTTTAATAAATCATCAACGCGGCTGAGATAAAGGCAAGCTTTGTTGGAAATGTCCGCGCGTGACAATTGTGTGCTGATTAAGTTTTTGAAACAAAGGTGGATTTTTCCTAGAAGCCATAGCGAGGGCCCAACCTCAAGTTATTGTTCTGTCATAAATCGTCGTAGGAGTGATAAGGGTCCGGGGGTGAACACTTCGATTAATGGCACCAAGTTTATATGGAAATTATAGCCATAGACGCAATAAATTTATCTGCTAGAAAATATTTTTGAACTTTCACTTACAGATGTATAGATGTGTGTATATACATATGTATGCTGTATAATATATGAAGTTTAAAAAAAAAGTTGATGGTCCGTGTTCGACGGATATGCCTTAGATTTACGTTCAGAATTTGGAGCGAAATCCGATATTCACTGAAAATCAATCACTTTTAGTGGAATGGGCAGATGCAGCAGTTGGAGGAACATTTTTCCTCAAGCCTGGCACTTTGAAGGTTCAACGAGAAGCGGTCACTTAATACTAGTCTTGAGGACGTGTTGCAAACTGTTCGAAAGCTTTATCCATAACTGAAGTAAAGTATCAGTTCTACTTTGAAGGCCAATTAATTGCAAGAATCAAGAACCACCATAAAACCATAATTTTTTTTGGATTTCCCAGTTTCAATACTAAGATTCGCTGTTTGGATACCCAAATTGATTGCGAAAGTGCGAAATCGACGAACAGTTTTAGGAGAGTAGAGTACAAGCCAATTGACTCGACCAAAACCACAAATAGCAACAGCGAATCACGGTATGGAAGCCGGAAATTTAAGTATTGAAACTGCGAAATCCAAAACATTTTCTGGTTCTAGGACTTTCAGAGGTAATTGTCCTTCAAACCAGAACTGATAGTCTGTACTCTACTTAACAACGAACATCAAGAAATAATTTGAGATGGAACTTAAGACAGTTGTGACGTATATCGACCTAAGTGCAACATGTGACATCTTATGTTGCGGCTTGTCAGTAACGTACAGTAGACTAGACTCTTCCACGGACTAAACAATGACGGCAAAAGCAAGTTCAAAAACCTAAATTGCGGCATAATTCTAAGGAGCTCTGTTCCAAAAGACGTAGATATTGCTAAACGCTCTATCTGGCTCTGTCCCATGAGTATGGAAAATATTTTGAGGAGCAAATTTTAGCCATTATCCATGATTGTGACGTAGCCAGTGAGGTGATACTGAAACTGACTCCTCTGCACCTCGTGGTTGAAGAATGTGCAAGTTCAGACAGATGTGTCCAAATCAATCTTGATATAAACCATACCAACCGTGAAATAGCCATAATGTCAGATAGGCAAGCCTCTATCATGCCACTCGACTCCCATGTCAGTGAACTCAAACTCGTGTGTTGCAGAGACGTAATGAACTGAGCAGGAGGAACAAGGTGACCCTCTATTAGATACCTGGCCATATGAGAATAGAGAGTAATGAAATGGCCGAGGGAAATGAACATACCCTTAAAGAAGAGTTCCGGGACCTAGAGGGAGAAAACAGGGCAAGCACCTGGAACAATGCTCGGGGCATGAGACAAGACAAGAAGCTTTTAGGGCAATATAACCGGAAAAGATTCGAAACATGTATCACGATGTTCAAAACAACCTGTGTATCCTTCCTAAAGGGACATTATAAACTCAGTATACAAACTGAATATATCTGAAGAAGGACTCAGCAGATTTTGCGAAGAGACCAGTGAAATCCCGGTACATGTTTTAGGATCTTGTGGGGCACTGACTCACAAACGACTGGAATACTTGGGGAAGTACCCAACTGCGATAAGGTCGCAGTGCAACATACCTCTCATTCAAATAATAATCCCTGACTGACAAGTGTTTGGAAGAAGTTGGTAACAAGACGACTGCTGGGTTTTACTGAGAAGCAATACGGACCAAAATCTGAACGAAAACCATCATGTTCTGATACTTTTCATGAACTTCAGTAAACCATTCAACACGTTCAAAGTGGTAACAGCGCTTGGGAGACCGGGAATTTGTGGGAGGCTATCAGATTACTTGAGCAATAGGGCCTTTCGTGTAAAGATAACAGAATCATACAGCGATACTAAAGCAAGCAAGTACGGAGTTCCACAAGGGTACAAACTCGGCCCACTTCTGCTTATCCTTTTCATAAACAAACTACTCCAGGTGCTTGCAAACGATATGGCGATAGTGGTGCAACAGAGGGCTCTTGCTATATCGATGAGTATTATGCAAACGGAGTTTGACAAGGCAGTGGATTGGTGCCATGACAAGGGACTAATCATAAACGCATCCTAAACTTATATGATACACATCCGTGGACCGCACCATAAAGTATCTCAACAAATGATACAACATGTACCCATTAACTGATCGAAATCGTTGAAAGCTACAAATACCTAGGTGTAACCATGGGACAAACACATCAACAAACTTCGATCTGATCTGAAGAAGGTGCTTGCAATGGAGTATGTCCAGAAGCATGGTACAGATGTCTAGAAGTCGGTATTCTATGCATTAGTCAAATCTAAGCTTAGGTATGGTGTACTTGGTTGGGTAAAGGCATCCGAAACGGATGTGAGTAAGCTGGAACGGTTGCAGCCTTCCCTGCAGCGAGAGGAGGTTTAAGGTTGTAGTGTTGAACACAGTTTTAAGATGACTTTAACACACACAACTTTTTACAGACGACCCTCAATCACGATCACTATGGAAGAAGGCGTGCCCAAAACATGTTACAGGTACCAAGGTTTCTCAGCACTTACGGTAGGAGACATCTGAAATACAGTGCTCCAACAGCTAAGAACTAACTTGTACTTACATAAGTAGTTTAAAAGATTTGATTGAATTCAGTTGAATCGGGAATGTGTCCTTTTGTATACCTAACCCTCGTAGCCATCATGGTGGAACTCTCAATAACATGTTGAATGGTTAAGGAAAGCACTCTTTCACTACAGAATCGTTTGAACTTTATTTTAAATTAACCACCGTGCATCAAATACTTGCACTTAAACTTGAACAAAGTTTTTATTGTACGAACCTGAAGCCATATTAGTTGCTTTACAGTCTCTCCTTGCATCGTGGAATTGACTTGGTTTCAAAAAGTATGAGTTACGTACTCGTTTGTACGCACACGTACTGTTCGCGTCAACTTAATAGACAAAAGGAAAAGTAGGAAATGTTTTTCTTGTAATATATCCTTTTGCTACAGGACTGCTTTTCTTGGTAGTCCTTTGAATTCAGTTCGTTTCTCTGGTACGCCAACGTACTTCATGGTTTTATTTTCCATTGGCCTTGATGTTTGTGAAACTCTATATCCTGTAGGAAAAGGATAACAGAAATCTCAGAGCATCTGGAATGGTGTGGAATGGATTTTCCATTTTCGAAACGTCCGAACTAAAGTAAGGTATTATCCTCTTTGCGTGTGGTGACACACCATTTTCCTGTTGCTGACCTGACCAAAGCATTAGGTTTACAAATGAGGTGTAGAATCTGGTAAACTGAAAGGCTTTTTCGCTCACATTTAAGTTAAGGACGGTAGTGTAGGTTTTAATATGCATTGGGTTTCGAAATTGGAAATAGTGTACACATCTCGGGATGGCTGTATTTTACCATCAAACTAATTAAGAAAATTTGCCAGTGGAGCTGTGTTACAGTAATTTTCAGATGGGCCCGGGTATAAAGGATCGACCCGCAATGCAATCTTAATGTGAGGGTGGCTTAATGAAAGTCACAAATGTAAATTAACATATTCTGCGAATTCAGATATTCACAGGGATTTGCAATTTGCTTTTGTTCATTTGTGCTTCAAAGAATTTCATTGCCGACCTTCTTTTGAACCTTGATTTGGAAGTTAAGGATTTCGGGACGTTCATGCATGGAATGTGAACAATTCAGACAGATTGAAGTTTTATTTTTTTTGTCTGTTGTGCTTTTGCGTCGCACTCTGATTTTAAATATCCCTTTTCGGTGATTATAGTCAAAATGAATGCCTTACCAGTCCTATTGGACTTTCACTTAAATTTAAACAGGAGCCATAAAAACCCATATACAAGGAGAAGACGTTATACAAACATGTTTTCGAAAAGCAGATATGGTTATTATGGAGTAGAGAAACAGAAAGCCAAAACCAATAGTATACCCACGTAACACAGAGCCTTGAAACTTAATATTGAAGTGGGAAGGACTTGCAAGGGACATTACAAGAAATTTGACCTCTTGAACATCATTTCGAACAAAATGTGACGAGGAGAGGTTGTTAGTTACACTATGAAGAATTTCTACATTCCCGGGACTAAGAATTGGGTGAACACATGGCAGGCATTTAGTTTAAACCCTCTTATGGAGCAGTTGCAGCACTACAGAGACTGAAAAATTATGATAATTATGTAGGAATGTCACAGAATGTTAAATTGGGTGGATAATGTGACTGAGACAACAGTGATGGAATAAAATTATCCAAAAACTTTATTTTCAAAAGAATATTGCACTCGTTTTATTCTACTTCGCAACTATGACAGATGTTGGGGATATGGAGAAACCACTTCTGCAGTCTGTTGATCGGCGACGATGACCCAAATTCCTCTGTCAGGCTGAACGAACCTGGACGATGAAAACTCAGATGTCCGTCCACTCGACCAGAATGAGGCGAGGATGACAATGTTCAAACTTAATTCCAACAACACTGCTTGGCCGGACGAATTGTTTAAGACAGCCGGGGATGACTTGGTGGAGAGCATATACCAACCCATTTCCAAGACATGGTTGGAGGAAAGTATTTCTAACGAATGGAACCTCAGCATCGTTTTCACGATTTACAAAACAAAAACCCTTTAAACTGCGCCAACTAAAGAGGCATTAGTTTCCTTAACTTTGCATATAAGATGCTGTCGACCGGATTGTGTGAACATCTGAAACCCTAAGTTGAAGGTTTTAGACCGGTTAAGTCCACAATCGACCAAATATTCACACTACGCCAGATCCTAGCAAAACTGGAAGAAGTCTAGATTGATACTAGATTGATGATTGATGATAGAGACGAGCTTTACAGAGTCATGTCTAGCTTTAACAACCCTGTAAATCTCGTCAGATTATGTCGATGGAGAGCTCTCGCTGCTCCATAAAGGTAGGAATCTTACCGAAACCTTTGATGTCAGGAAATTTGTGCGAAACTCTCACGTCATCACCAAAAGTTTGTTGAATTGTTTGCATATGCTGATGACATTGATATCATCGGGAGGACACAGCGAGCTGTCACTTGTGTGTTTGCAGGTATTAGATCAATGGGCTTAAGGCAAAACCCAGTACAAAACAATCGACGAATTGAACAGAACACAGATAGAAATTTAAAGTAGTTAGGCACTTCTCCTACCTCGGCTCCGCTGTAAAATCTGACAACAACGTAACTTCAGAGATCAAACGCAGAGTCCCTTTTGCCAGTCGCTGTTTCTTTGGCCTATGAAGGCAAGTCAGTAGTAAGGGCTTGTCGAGAAGTACCAAGGCGACACTATATAAGACCTTCATCATCCCAGTCATGCTTCCCGTTTGTATGGTCCCATTTGTTTTGACGGGAGTTGGAGAACGAGATTTAACAGGGATCCTAATGATCTGTGCAGCGACACTGATTTGGTCAGAAAAGTACTCATTAGTCACATACGATAGGTAAGAAATGTAGATAGAAAAGTCTTCGTTTCCGGAGGGACAATGCAGCAGAGGAAGACCTCGCCTTAGGTGGCGCACACAAGTGGAAGAGGACCTCAATCAACTTGGAGTCTCAGATCTTGTGAGACTTGATCCATTTTTTTCTGAATAGCGTTTCGATGACATTGGGCGCACACGTATTGGAAAGCAATGAAGATAAAGACGAATCACCACGTTTATGTCATACTGTGTGGAAGCAAATAAATGTGTACCACCCTTTTAAAATATATCACTAAAATAGCAACAAATTGATTGTCAGATATCATAAGTTTAACAGATTTGATAATTTCCCATGACCCTGTTCACATAGGACTGACGGACTGTATTTTTTTTTTGACGTTTAATGCCCAGGGGTAACAAAGCTGCTGTCGGGTTTCCATTGTTTACCTCGTGAATTTTTCAGTTTATAATTTATATGTTCACCCTTATGTCGAGTGACAGCGATTGAAATTTCCAGACGTCAAAAAAAAAAAACCAGGAAATTTCGGAAAATCTAAACATATGGACTGGCGTAACATGTCTTCTCTCCACTTCTCGTCAAAAATAAGTACAGTCCGACAGGCTATCCATCTGACAATGGTTTGACAGTGATACAGAAGATTATGGCAGATACTTGACAAATTCACTGTCAGATGACTGGGACCTGTGCGACAGCGGCCTGACAATACTTTTTTTATAAAATTGTCAGACAAAATTGGTTGTTTATACGATTATCAGACATATGGGACAAACTTGTTCGACGATATTGTTCGATCTAACAATCGTCTGGGCACAGATTTGGTGCATAAAGTAAAGGAACATACCTTTTGCGAACTTGCGCAAACTAAAGATCGTTCGATTCAACAGTCTACAACGGTCTACAAAAAATAAAAATGAATATTTTAAGTAAACAGTCTATGCTCTGTCACAATTATATTAAATGTATACAGGACGAAGTTCTAATACTTGTATGTGATAGACTGTCAAATATTTAAATATCGTTTAATACTCTTCAAGTGGCAGCACCTGTGACCGATGGTTTAGCTAGGTTCGATATCTCTACATTCCTACAATATTTGGTTAGTGAACCCTTCAGGAGAATGCCCTCATTTGCATTCAACAAGAACCCTGTTGACATTATTATTCACCACAGTCTGCACCCGGGTGGCATTGGAGGAATCAATAGCCGTTTAGGGTTCCCGCGTTCCTTCTGACACAGATATTCATTGAAGAATGCACTTTTCAGGTCAAGTTCAATTCAAAATAAAGCAATGCGGAGTTAGTGCCGGGAATCCACATGGTAGGGGTAGGTACAAGATTTTTCCAACGCCGACGCAGTGCAAAACATAGAATCCCTGATTCCCCTATTGAATGTATTTTCATACCTTCTTTCGATCCGTGGATACCTGAGATTTAGGAACTTACAAGTTCCTGTTGAATGGTATTCTTTTGTGAAGCATGCAACGGATTACATGCGGGAGTGGTTAGTTACAGGCAACGTCCACTGAGTCGTGGTTTTCCATAGTTAGCTCAGCTACGTATTAGCCAATTCGTATTCAAGTTGATTTGTCACTTCGTAGGCCATTTTCTGTTGATTTAAAATACATTACACAGGTTTATTGGCTCGACACGAAATAGTATGGATAATAAACCACCTCCAGCTCCCACGATGAATAAATACATAAAATTAAACAGAGTATGCCAGAGTACATCCAATTACATTCAATCCGATACTTTACTTTTATGGCAGAACAATAAATTTAGCGAGAAGTGCGACAAGGTTTTATTGCCCAGAACATGATGGAACATCGATTTGATTGCTGTGCGTTTTAACGTTTTAACGTTGCAAGCGTCATTGAGTACCATAGGTATATATAGAAGCAATAATCTTGACAGCATTTGGAGTACACCGCAGTCATGAAATTCACGCAATAAATGTTAGAGCCAGTAGGATCGCAAATGAATAAGTCAACTCTATGCTGAGACTGCATTACGCAGAAAAGTATTTGGTATTTATTCTGAGGCTTTCTCGGATGGATAACCCTTTCCACTGACCACATTTTCCAATAATCCTTTCATCGAAATGAAACTAAGGCTGGTACTGCACCATTCGCATACTTGGTAAGTTCAAAGTTTCCAAGGATAGTTGACAGGACAGTCTCGTTCCGATAAGAACGTAGTGAGTGAGTTTATTAAAGAGCAGAAATCGGCCTGAAGGACTATTCAATCTGCATTGATTCCAAGGTTACGATCGAGCAGTAGTGTTTCAAAAGAATCCTTAGCTGTTGTAGAATGCTGGACTGTCTTTGTCAGCGGCTGATTCTTGCGGTATAGTGATTTAGACCAAATATTGTGTAAGGTTCCACTTTAAGCTTGTAGGCATACAGATGATTAGTGATCGAATGTACATTGCTAACGTAGTATGTCGTAGTATAACACAATAATTCTGATCCAGCTTTTGCTTTTCACAGTACCACGCGAGAGTAACTCTCATTTTGTTGAGTCCCCAGAAAACTCTGGACAAGACATGACAATGCCAAAACCAAGAAAGACTCAACAGACGTTTAACAGATACAACCTAGTTATCCTCACGGTAATTATTACCGGTCACAACCTTGTGGTGGTCACCGAAGAAAGATGTCACTTGACATTAGGATGCGGAGGCTTAAGAGGGCACATATCACTTCATGACTTCGGGAATATCAAAGTCTGTTCAGAACTACGAAAACGCGAATATCATTTTAAAAACCTGGACAATCTTTCAGGAAAACCACCAGAAATCATCCTGAAATTTGCAACAAAATAGGGAGGCCGCTTTGCTATTCCAAAGCTACAAATTCGTTTTTAGGTTCTCTGTGACAGGTGTTTACAATGGTCACCCTATCTGCCTGCCTTCCTAAGATACAGCACCTTTAACAATCTTCATTACATTAAAGGTTACACACGCTCAAAAGCTATCGTAAATATTGCATCTTAACTAAAGGTGGAGCCATTTGTTGTTTTTCAGGCAATGTGGCCGATTTCGAAAGACTCTATACTGACCTCTGTTCATGGAGGAACAGAAAAGGAAAATTTAAATTTGATCACCCACTCCAGCAGGAGTGTATGGAGCAGATTTTGAGGAAGAAACAGCTTTAATTACACAAGTTCCTACAGAGTGACATTGCCAAAACCTAGGTTTACAAATCTGCGGATTACCCCAGGGCTGTGCCCCCCTTCTTTACTCTTTTACATCACCATACCATGGGTACAAGGTGGACAACGCCGTTCAAGTGGCTTCCTCGGCTGGCTTCGCAGTAGCGCATTCTGTCACTTCCAAGACCTTGTTGATAGTTTCGGGCTGTAGCTCACGGATTGCTTGGATGATATCGCCAAGACGGCTGATAACACCATTTGGGAATTTGGTGCGGAAAAGATTGATTGTGACATGGGCTGTGTGGCTGTGTGGCTGCGCGTCATCTTGCAGGTCGTCCAAATTCATGTCTTCAAGTTTAGTAAAAAAAAGTCGGGTAACATGTAACATGTAACGCCCATCGTTGACCGAAACGTTGTTCCCAGCCTCATTTAGAGAGGAAAAATGGTCCAATGATGCCACCACTCTACAATCCGCACCAAACTGTCACTCTCTGTGGATGCCGAAATGAAAATGAGCCTCATCAGCGATTTTTCGCCCAAAATTGTTGTCCAATTCAAGGCCCAAACTGCGAATGGTCGAAGGGGGATGGTCGTGCGCCTTCAATTGCAGGCTTTCAAGCGAAAATTCCGAAATCTTTGTACATAATTCTCCTCAGGCTAGTGCGTGAAATGTTGAGCCACGTTCTCATCTGTGCGCACTATACGATGACGGCTACCATGAGTGTTGTCCACTTGCATACCAGTCTCACGAACTTTTTGCACATACTTGCGCACAGCAGGCGCGCTGGGTGCTTCATTTCGGCCATAACCCACTGTTTGGGCTACACAGCACGCACTTTGGAAATAACTTTTCAATATTTCCCAACGTTGTTCAAGCGTAAGGCGACTCATTTCGGAATAATCATAGAACGGACTTCCTGTTCCGCTGGAGAAATGCTGACATTTACGAGTATGTTCGACAAAAAGCTGCTGATATCCAAAACTGCATACTTTAACTGGCGGCATGCGGACGGACATGGATCATTAGATTCGGTTGTTGCTGTTCATTCATCAATAAACATAAAAGGGGTCTAATTGTTATTAGCATCTTTCTCGTGCTTGCCATCCAGCGCCAAACTCCTCAACAGTAATAAGCTATTAGAGGACGAGGAAGGAAACTACAATACTTATCACCGGAAACCAAAACTTTTCACATTAAACTATATTGACAGAATAAATTTCAATTAAAAACATCCTATTTAGACTGCCCCCAAGCTTGTCATCTAAATCATTTGCTCGTTCTCGATTGTTCATCCAATTTTGTCGTAAAGGAATTTATTCCAAAACTTTCTCACAAAGCTTACTTCTTAAATAAAACAAAAATTGCTCTTAATTTAAAAAAAAGAAAAATAACACTGATATAGCATTTTACTTTAAGCAGAATTCCTTCGCATTGTTTCCCTGGAAAATATACATACTATACACTAACGCTGTCGTTATAACTCAGTTAGCAGAAGTTTCGGTATAAAGAAAAGATGTCCCTTCCCTGGCTACGGTTAGCGAAGGGCGTTTACATTCAATATTTGTAGAAAATTTGATACTTACACAATGCCTTGAGCGAAAAGTTTAACAAAAGTTGTGACAAATTAAATCACGTCAGCATTAAATCTTTTGTTAAATCGAATTCTCAACATCGTCCTTCAATGCGTAGGTATACGTATGTAGGGTATGTAGGGACTCGTACATAGGTATATCAACAATAAAGGACTTTCTCCCTAGAGAACAAGCTAATGTTTCAATTATTTGATTAAATGCCAATACATGGAATGATTTCTTAGAAAAGATTTCGTTTACCTGTCTGCGAGAACATTTTAAATGACATACGCAGTTTGTTCAGGAAACGGAAAGTTTCTTTTAAAAAAAAGTAATATGAAAGGACAATAAATCGATTTCTGCGTTGTTCGACAGTGGAAGGGCGGGCTTCAGCAAATAGAGAGAGAAAGAAAGATAGATATAATGGTTTATTGCTTGAGGTCCTAGACACATTAGGAGGTTTGGGGGCCTCCCAAGCATTTTCCTTGAATTTGCATGTAATTATCTATCCTTGCGTAATTAGAGTATTATGCTGTGACAGATATAAATATGACAGTCGCTTTGAATTTCTTTGTCAGTTTATAAATAACTTTCTATCGATAGAATGGCTGGGAAAGAAGTAACTTCGGTAAATGAAAGCAATGTATCTATTGCATATAATTTATTCTGTTATCGAGAGGTACTGCGCTGTTCGAAGACTGATCCACAGGATTTCTTAAAACTGAAATATAACCTCACCAAGGACATAGTAGTTACTGCATGGAATAACATTGAGTGCTACAGTAAGGAGGAACACGAGCACATAATTGATAGTATCATCTATAAAAAGAAATTGAAGAGAAGCATCGCCAAGAAATTTGAGAAGGCGAGGAGCATGATTAAATAAAATTTATTTTAAATTATTATTAATGTTAAGTAATAGAAGTATTCAATAAATTTATCTTATTTCAAGAAACCTATGACAAACTTTTGTTTATTTTGATGTTTAACCAAATTTGTTAAATGTTGATAATTCAAGTTCCACTGTCTTTTAAATTTAGAAACTCTGCCGATAAACAGAGAGTGCAAGTATCTACATACATAGGTACAAGCTGCGGTCCAAAGAAACAGGACATGCATCGGAAAGGTACATATGTAGATACTTCACTGATGCATTGTCAAATTTCACGACACTTGAACGAACATTTTTGACATTTGCATATTTAGATCGATCCACTTTGAACACTTCCGCTGACACTATTTGACGTATTATTATAGCTGTTGGCGGCAATGAATTTCGGCTTGTTTTTCAACAACAAATTCTTTGAACCGCGTTTCCCAACAATTAGTTTGGTTTATTTTTCGTGATTCTTTTGATTGGTTGTCGAGTGATAGCGATTGACATTTTCAAACGTCAAAAGAAGTCCAGGAAGTGTAGGACTGAATTTTTGACGTTTACAAGCGGAAGTGGTGACATGATACGATTTTCAGTTTTCTTGCAATTTTCTGACGTTTGGAAATGCCAACCAATTTCATTTGGCGGCAACTAATACGTCAAAAAAAAAAAAAGCCGAGGAAGTATTCAAAAAGGATTATCGATCTAAACATGCGGATATGAGTCCTGTACAAGGTCGCAGAAGAATGACAGATCATTTGTGTCATTGGTACAAAAATGAGCATCGAACAAGGATTTTGTTTTAAGTTTAGTAAACCAAGATTATGATGATGATTGTGTATATTGTAGCACAGTTCATGAATTGGTTTAAAAAGGGTCGTGAAGGCATAAATTATGAGTAATATGTTGGCCAACCGAAATAAGTGGTCGCCGAAGATTCCATCAATATGGGCTTGTGTCCTATTTGCTTAGCAATTCACCATGTATGTGCTATTAAAAATGAGATCTTTCTGATGTATTTCCTTATTACGTTAGCTGTATTTTCTTTCACTCCAATGTCCATAGGTTTGAGAAATGAGTTTAGGATATATTATATGTATTACTGAACCCCTGTATGAAGACATAGTAAAAATCCTATTTAATTTGAAGACCTACTGAGGATCATAATAAATCTGCTAGACAATGGACAATGATAGAATATCTGTTCGAAGATGGAATATCCATAGCAAAATCCAACAAAGCCATATAGGTCCAGTTGGTCCAGTTAGAAGATGGTTCACGAATGGAACCTCAGCCTTACTTGTTCCAGAAATGATTCTGAATTCTATTTACGTGATCCTGTCTGCAGCATTTGGTGAATACCTGATCGTTTGGGTTCTATTAGTGCATTTGTGCAGCAGAGAAGCTCACATTCAACTGTGTCCTGAAGAAGACCCAAGGGAATGAAATATCGCCATGGTTGAATAACTTTTAACCCTTCGAGTTACATAGCCTTCAGAACAGGACAATTCCCGAATCTTGACCGAAGAGTTATTGTCGAAAAATTATTAATGAAAACATTGATAAGAAGTGGCTACATATGGGTTGTCTGAAGTAAGCTAGTTATTTGGTCAATACAATTCTAATACCAGCTTTCGCCAGTGATTTTGGAAAGGAACCGAAGTTATGTTGATCAGAAGACAATGCATTTCGAACAAAGGAGTATGTCCTTTGCGTTACTAGTTTCTTGAAAAAACCGATTGAACTAGATAGTCCGAAAATTTCGAAGTAGAATCCCGTACCAAGATCAATGTCCATCCTAGAGCTATCTGGAAAACCAATTAACAAATGAAGTGTAGATTGAGGATTTGGATCCCTGTGACCTCTAAGTTTTCGTAGGATCAGGGTATGCCCCGTGACACTACGTTTCTAGCTTCCAGTTTGGACAACCGCAGTTCACTATTTGCACCAGACTTTCATGCGAAGAGATCAAAGGGGTTAAGGTTGAATATAGCTTCCAGACCGGCCTTAGGGGTGGTTCTTATTTCCCCGGTTGTATCAATGCAGGCATTCCTTTGGATCTTAGTCATAGCCTTGAGGGTGATAGATCTGCAAACCGCTTGTCACCAAACTAAATTATCGTACATATGTCAACTAGGACTCCAGGTTTTATGGATTGTTATCTTACAGGCATAAAATCCAATCATTACTTTCTTTATTCTTTCCTGACTTTGGACAAAATCTAGGCACTTTTTTGGACCAAAGGATCCCTTCAGCCATTTGCGAATTAATCCCAAGACCACAGTGCTTGATCCAGGTATTTGTCATGGATAAGGCGCTTTCTATTTGGTCTCCAATAGTGGATTTGAATTGAGAATGCTAGGACGTCTGCATACGCTATTTTGCTTGAATCACTAAGCTGTTACTTTATTAAAATTTCATTAACGATGAGAACTCAGACAAAAATTGATAGTATCTCACTTTGAGGAGTGGCTACAGAAGCTGATACTTTGATTTAAACTCTCCTAATTCTCAGCCAATTACTCTGCATTGGCATTGCAATTATCCAATTAATAATAGTGTTGTCCCTATTAAGGTTAACTAGAGTCCGTTTACTTTAGCTAAAGTTAGTTATTTATTGACGGTATGAACTAGAGACTTGCGCATTTTCTTTAACTGAAGCATTTTAGCGTGGTACTTAGAAAGACCTTGAAAGCTTAATCACTTACATTTTAAAAATGTAACTTTCAATATGAAATAACGCAACGATGTCCATGACATTAGAAAATATTTAATTTTAATACACAACTTCCAAGAACTTACCCTCAAAAGGTTTTTAAAATAATAATTACTTTACACTTCTCAATCATTTTATTAGGGCAATAGGCACATCCAAGTATTGCATACATCCTTTGTAATCAATGCTACAGTAATTACCATATTCGCATGAAGTTTTCTCAGAGTCATGTTTATCCTTAATGATTCCTTTTCCAGGTAAGTGATTTAGTGGCTAATTACTTTCTGGGTTGGAATTCCTTCAAGCCATTGTATAAAAGGAATGAGATTTCTTCTTGACTGTCAGTCTATAACTGTATAGAATACGTGCATACATAGCTTACTTACATTTACAAGTAATTATAAACTTAAACTTAGAAAATGGCTAATGGAGATAAAGTATCTGTTGGTTATAACTTATTTCTGTACCGCGAAAATGTACACAGTCGAAGAAGATACACTTTGGACTCATTCAGGGCGAAATATAATCTAATCAATGACCTAATATCCTTCACTCTGGACAACATCAATAGCTACAGTAACAAGGAGCGAGAATACTTGTGTGGCATTATTATGTACAAAAATAGCCTCAAGGAAGTCCTCGAGAAGGAATTGGAGAAGCGTAATAAGGCAGCTTCTGTGGGTGATATTGCGAAGAGAAATATTTTTATATCTGACATTGAAAATTTTTAAAAAAATAAATAATGTGTTCCTATAAATATCTTTCAATACAACTGTAACCAATAAAAATGAAAAAAATTGTAACAATTTCAAATGAGGAGTAGTTTTTATTTAAACACCGGAAGTGGTGTGTTAACAACATCCTGTGGATGTAGGATGTTCAAATCAATAAAATTCCTCTAAATGCATAATTTAAAAGGTAAACACAACTAAAGGTCACCACGGATGTCTACTGTGAAAGCATTCCAAACGATTTATAATTAATTCATCCTTTTGCAGCTGGTTTTGTACGCAAAATCTCACTCAACCGTGGCACGAGGATTCGTTTTTGTCCATTCAGTACACTTCGCCTAATTCAATCCCCTAAGACATTTCGCGCTGAATATACCTATGTCAAGAATGCTTTCCTTTAACTTGGTCTAAAGATCATGAAATTGGCTCAAGGGGGAGAACAAGTAGAAAGTTAAAAAAAATAATAATAATCTGGGATTCAAACAAAGTTGAGGGCACTCCTTTAAGCTGCTTTAAATGTCACCTTTGTCCTAAATAAGATAAATATTTTCATTTGGGGCGTAGTTCCCATTTAAACGAACTCAATGGTCTAGGTCTTGTCTTGGAGAGTTCTCTGCTACTGGTGGCAACCAGAATCTTTGACGACGACAGAGGCAGGTAATTGGACTTTTGGTTGTTTTACGGTATTCAATAGGCGACGGAAGACCCATGAATTACTGCCGATGATGACGCCGAATTTCGTGTAAAGTCTATTTGACATCTATTTGGGTGTAAGAAGGAAGCAATAGGTCTATTATGGCCTCGAACAATACCACGTAAAATGAGATTGCCTGAAGGGTCGTGGTTTTGGAAATTATTTAATATTGATTGTTGGGTGCTTTGATTCGGGAAATCAAATTAATGGGGCGGAAGCAATAATTTGATGTTATGAATAAGTGAAGGCTAGATTGGGAGATTTTCGGGCTGAATTGAAAATCTGAATTAAGTGCGGGTAATTAAACGTCAAAGGACTTAATTTTGATCAAGTGAGGAGCTAAGGTCACTTATTAAAAATTTAACTTATGCACGTGGCTGTAGAACTTCTGGTATTCCCAAGGCTGGGATTTTTTACTTACTGGTTAGATGCCACTATAGTACAGTGCAGAGTATAGTATGGAATTTTGCTCTGCTTGGGTCAAGGACAGATTTTCGTAATATTGTTGTAAGTGGTGGTCCTTCGAAAAATTAGAAGAATTCTGTAAAATGAGCTCATTCCATCTTTTTGAGATGTTTTTGCCAATCGACACGTAGCAACGTGTTGCCTTAAACTAAGGCTTCAGTCAAATTGTGAACTGCACTATCTACTTTTAGGAAAGTTTTAAATTTAAGTTCGGTTTTGAGATCCTTAATATTCAGATGAAAACTTGAAGTTAACGGAGATTTTTGCTGTCTGAAGACTCTTGGCCATATGGTTAAAACTACGATCTGAACAGGAGGAAATGAAGGAGAGAACATTCTTAGCCGTAGCGTTGTTCATTTCTGGTGATTTGTTTATGGAAAATACACCTGGCAACAGCATTTTAAGCATTTCGTCATAGGAGAGGATTTCAGCCCCAGCTTTCCTCTTCTTACATGTGTTCGTCCAAGTGTCTGGAAATGTCTTGAAGAGTGTTGTTCGTTTATGTTCCCTTATGCTACATGGCACATGTTTGGGTGTCATTGTGGGCGCATGTAGATACATATGTGCATATGTTTGCCTGTCTGCGCCCTAGGGTTTGAACATCTTAGTCTATCTGCCTGCCCGGTCGCTTCTCCTAGGTTGTTCATTGGGTTTTCTTTGTTCTTTTCTTTCTCGCACTAGCCTCCTGAACTCTTGACATAAGAGCTAACTGAGTTCCATCTATTTTCGGATTCCAGCATGTGGGATACTGAATTCTCTGGAGTCGATGTTTCTCCCATCATAGTTTGTAGTTCTTCTCTTTATGGTTGAAATCGTGGACAGTCAAAGAACACATACTCCATATCTTCGGTGGTATCACTGTACGTCAGCGGTTCCACAAATGATCGGAAGTAGTTGTGACAACTCCACCATGTCTGCGGTTTATCCAACTATCTATGATCGTGATAATGCTATAAGTCCAGCGGCTCTTAGAAGAAAGACTCCAGCGTTGCTGCCACTCCATCAAGCTTGTGTTATTTTCTGTTGTGTTCGCTACAAGGGTTAGCCGACCCTCCTGAGAACTTCCTAAGAACTTTCCTTCCGTCGGTATATTGATGGGTAAGGTTTAACCTAGCACAAAGCTCAAAGGCATGGAATTTAGCCTGGAAGTTCTATCTTTGTTTCGTCAGTGGACCTGACCTTAGACTAGTTTGCTCGGGCCAATATTTCTACTTCAAATAACCTACTAACTATGATGTCGGGAATAGTATCTTTACAGGACGTTTACAGAAGCCGAATGATGAAGAAGAGGAAAAACCCATACTCTCTGCTCAAAGAAGATTGCATTCAAAATAAACAGCTTCCAAAGCCTTATACCTACGATGGTTCCAAGAGTTTATTTTTTTACGAGATCATGGGACATCAGCGTGCGAGACAGAGCATTTCCTTTAGTCTGTTCAAGAATTTTCGGTGATTTCGGATGGGGTCACCATCATTGTATGTATCTTTTTTGGATTTAGCCTTAGAGTCCTGCCGTATTCTGTCTTCAAGTTCTTTGAAACTCTGTCTAAGCCCCCTTTTCTTTGTTTTTAGAATGTGCCATAAGCTTTCCATTGGGTGTAGATTCGACTTTTAAGCCGGCTATCCTTATAACCTTAGTCACCGAGTCAGTTTTCATCAATTTTGGCAATATCCTTGTGGTTTCCGTCGCATTTTTTTAAAAACGAAATCCCCACCATGAATTGGATTTGTAGACCGGCGTTCCACTAAGTAAAATAGCCCCATTAGCTCTACCATGTTTCACGATTTGCTTACCTTGGTGCATTTGAATACTCTCTCCCGTAGTCGGTGCGAGTAATATTATTTTTATTCGACTGAAAGCGATTTATCTAGAATCATTCTGTAAAAATGTCAATCTGGACGCCTTTGCCAAAACCATTAAACTTAAGTTCATATTAAAATGTGTTTAAATATATTTATGAAATAAATTAGTCATTAAAACTAGCGAAGTTATAAAAAGGTGGGCGTGTCAGTGGTAGGATATCAAATTTCATTCTCTTAGCTCAAAATTTAAGGCCCGAAAAGTGATGACATACGGACATATGGATGGGCGGACGGTTGGACATATGCAGTTCATTCTTCTTCGCTGGATACTGATCATGACTATGTATACGTTATAGGGTCTACGTATCTCTATTATTTCTCAATGTTGCAAACTACATATGTATCAAAATTCATATACCCTTGGATAGGGATAGGGTAAATGTTTTTTCCCCGCTCTGTGATTCCAACTATTCCTATTCGAGATACATTTCAATATCATTCAACTTGTTCTCCATGATTTATAACCATTTTTTCAAATTCAAGAGAACTGTGATGATTGAAATCGGTTTTACATTCCTGGAATACTTTTGTCCATGAGTTGTATAAAATTTTCAAACAACTAAATAGTTTTTTGTAAACAAAAATTAATATTGAATGAAAAATCGTACATTTACAGTGAATTTAATTAAAAGTAATAGTTTTCACTGGTCCGGTGAGTTTTAGGTTTCATAACCAAAACTCAATGATTAAATATTTTAATTTAAAAATGTCCTAATCGTTCCTTCGTGTCCATGTACTACTCGTACATGGCATGTGCAGCATGAAAGACCGTAGCATTTCCTTTATTAATTTTCATATTAGATGGGATCGTAAAATGCAAGAATATTTCGTCCTTTTATTTGAGTTTTACTTGCTTAGAAAGCCGGAAGTACTTTAAGTTGGCTATGAAATATTAAAAGAACATTTTTCCCGACGGTTACTTTGCAGAAATTTGATGTCTTTTTTGTTGGTTATTTAATGTCCCTAGCAGTGTTCCTTGTATGCTGCTCTTTTGTCAAGCTGATAGCTTTTTAAGCGTTTTTACAGGTTTTCTATGTAGGAAATACGTTTTATAACAGATTAAGGGATTTAAACCAAAATTCGTTGAAGTACTGGTTATGAAACGCAAACGCGTGTTTTGAGAAATTCGAAAACTGAAAATTATTCTTATGTGCAATCAGACACTAAACCCATTAGTCTAGTCTAGTAGACACAACGTTTTGGTGCTCTCTTCAACGATTTCTGTAGAAGCTGTTAAGACGAGAAAGAGAAGGAAACCATGGCACATCTTCTGTCCATATGACCTACCCTATGAAATTTGAGAAGAAAACACAAGATTTATATAGACTAGGGTTAAGCAAAGTGAGAAGCTTCCCACAAAGTCAATGATCAAATGGCGAATCATTCTTCTTCGACATAAGTTCACACCGGAATTAGTTGCCCTGCCTCCAGTCCCATTTAGAGAGTGTCCATGTAGGGGTCTGTTTGTGTAAGAGAGTTTTCTATAGGGCTATCTAACTATAGTCTATCTCCAGAGAAAATCAAGAAAGTCTACCATTTTATTCAAATCCAGGACCATGCAGGAATTCAAAAATTCAAATTACATAGCAAGTTATATATTCAGAACCAAAAATGGAAATCGTCCGTTATTGGCCAAAATCCGGATCTCCGGACAACATTTCCAATATCCTATTAGCAAACCCACGGATTTTTGGACTTTTTGCCGATGGCCAATTCAGCAGATCGGCGCCGAATCGGATGTTCTTCAATACTGGCCGCTACGGTGGCTATGTTTTCCTCATTTCGGACCAATCTCTGTCTGTTTGGTGGTTTAATGTCCAAACGAGGGCACTCATGCTCAAAGATTTTCACGGTGCGACGAATTGCCAGCCAGATGACGACCGTCCTCACGACGAAATTCACGTTGCTGAGCCCGAAATTCATTAATAGTTTTCAATAATTTCCACACATCTGAGAAGGGTAAAACGATGCATGATAGAATGGCAAACCTTAGTGAATATTTTGACAACTGAATGTCATCGGTCACTTTGACAGTTACTAACATATAACAATTGAAAAAAGTAACATTGCTATCTTGTCACCCTTTATGAATTCCACTCCAAGGAGAAAGTGTAAATCATATGCTTCCAACCGCAAAATTCCTGTTAAAATGCTTTGTTTTTGAGGGAACTTGTACACATTACATAACTAGTCTCTAGGAACTCACAATTATTCCGGGAATGCAATTGGTCAAACCATTCGTGTGCATAAAATTCAATTTAACCGAATGCGAAATATGTACATTATACCTTAAATTGTCTTTTGTATCTACAAGTATCATTTCAATCAAATCAAGTAAAAGATACATGTGCCTGCGTAGATACATACCTTTCGTAGAATAATTCATCAATTTTGATGGAAATCCTGCCAGTAATTCTCTCGAATTCAAATGTTTTGTAGATTTCTACGAAAATTTGATTTCCCTGAAATGTTTCTGAGTTAAGTATACAATTGTATGTATGCTCGTACAACCATGCATAATTTGTTCGAATATCCTTTATGTTTACCCACTAACCTGTGATATTTTTGAATTAATAATATCATCTTTTCCGGGATAAGTTGAATAATTGAATTGTTTCCGGATTCTGCTAATGGTGAAGCCAGTTCTGAGGCCAAAATCCAAGAAGTAGAAATGATATTCCTTGACAATGAGTTGCTACACAGTAGAAGGTTGGAATTATGGGCACATTTTGAAAACCTATTAACTTGTTTTTGTTACATCACTTTTCCAGTAAAACAACATGACATGCAACTAAACGTGGATGACTTTGCACATGAGTTATGTACATTAAAGCCAAATGCTATTGGCTCTTTCTCTCAAAGGGCTCACACTATCATAAATGCGGATAAGCTGTGGCATTGTCCTAGTCGTTCGTTCGCCCTTCCAGGGAACTTAGTGGTGGCAATCAAATAATCATGAATTCATAACTTTTGATTACCTCGTAGGTGGGCTGAATCCTTCAAAATACTGCACGATTTTCAGTTCCAATGATCCGTGATGAAATGCACCTCCAGGCAGCTCTGTTCTTTGAAGGCAATACTGTAGGATACGTAATGAATGAATAGATATTTAGAAGAGGATTGCAAATACACAAAGGGTGATCTACTTCAATTCAAAAGCTATTGATGAATTCTTCTGAAGTTGGTTACCTCCTTTAACTGCTCTGTAACATAAATGGTAGGTTAGCCATTGCTTCAAAATGGCCATGGAGGAGGCACTTAGAGATGCCTTAACCATTGAATGTGATTTTTAGGGAACAATGGCAGGAAGTATTCAGAAAGAAAATTAGTTCATCAAAATTTCCTATAGCATATTTCAAACAAATAAGTCTTGCGGAACTTAAAGTATAAATCAAGCGACGGCCAAATGACCTCCTCTCACAAGTCATGTAACTACACGGAGAGAAGAAGAAACAGGGGGTTAAATGCCTTAAAAGACTTCCAAAACTCAGATAGGTACAGGCACTATTGGAAAACTTCCACAGAAGGAAATCTAATCGACATAAGCACTACCTTCCTGAGAGTATGGTCAAGTTCAGGAGATAAATGAAGTAATGGAGCATGCAGAGTTTGCAAACCATACTCTTATAAGACTTGCATTCGATGAACCAGAGTATCAGACACCATATCATTCCATTTTCCTCGACTGGAGGGACTGTGTTATGAGTCCTACACTTTCGCTATTACTATCCACTAATCTTTCAAAAATTTGTCTTGGTAATAGTAACGAAAAAGTTACTCCCAAATCAAGGCTTTCAACTTAGAGTCAGGACCTGCCTCCTAAAAATTATCAAAAAGTAATCCAATCAATGAAGGAATCATACGAGTAGACACTTAAATCTCCAAACGAATTCTACGAAATAAAAATTGTTTTGTAATTTAAAAGAATACATAGTCTACGTTTTTATTTACTTAATATCTATAATACATTTGTTACAATAATACATATATTCACTTCATTGTTTTTTTGATTTCCATCAGCTTCGCGTTTCTGGCGACCTTAAGTTCTTGCCACATCTGACGTATCTCGGTGCCATGAGTGCGTCCAACTTGACCGCGCACCTCACAGATGTAAGTTAAATTTGCGCGAACCAATTCCTTGGTAAGATCGTACTTCATTTCGTTTTTAATTTTGTTTTTTCCCTTAGCAGCTCGACGACGTTTTTTTAGTTTCTCCTGATAGAGAAAAAGCAAGTACGGAATAGCCTTTTCAGTTTCAGTACTTTTAGTATTTTTCTGAGGAGCCATTTTGCAGAGCTTTGGAAGTAGTCCTTCGGATAAGTTTTGGAGATTTTTTTAAACTGACGATCGGAGGGAATTTGCAACGAATTTTATACCCAAAAATTTCAGTTCTGATGTACCTGCAACAAGTGGAAATTTACAATCCTTTTTTATAATTATCCATTACCCACTTAATTACCTTGGTACCTGCGGTGGGTATTTCCAAAAAAATGCAGTTGGCTTTTCATAGTTGCGTAAAAGATATTTTTTCCAGAAATAATTATTACTAATAATTTTTATTACCATTAGAGCATACATTTGTTATTAGGTATTCTGTTAATAAAATATGATTAGAATGTAAAGAGATCGTGAGGTAATGGATGGGCGTATTCAGCCGTAAGACATGTAGTCACTTACTGACTTATAACTTATTATTTGCTTTGCACATACATAAACTTCCTTTTTCAAAATACAGAGTGATAAATAAAGACAAAAATCAGATTAACGAAGAAATAACGCTTCTTTCAAAAGTATCCACTAGATGTCACTACGCTTTTTATCTCGCCCCATACTTGTAGGGCAAGTATTGGTTTCCTTACAAATTACGAATTCGTGATTTGAATCAAACTTGGCATTGCTATGATGGAGAAGTAACAAAATTGGTTCCCAATTCCGTCTATCTGTATGCTCGAATGTAGCCGCTGGAGGGATTTACTTCAGACTTCCTATCTGATTCTACCATATTTTGAGGCGAAATATGATTTTTCATTCTAACCTCTAAGCTTAAGGGTATTTTACTTGGGGTCGATTTTAGTGAAAATGTATTCTCTCGAAAACGGCTATAACGATTTTGAAAAAAATGTAATATTGTGGTAATATAAAAATATACGGTAACAGATGAGGTACTTTACTTACTTACTTAACGGGCTCCCGATTAGCTAGCCTTCCATTCCCTTCGATCCCGAGGATGCTGCTTTCAGTTGTCCAGACCAATCGCTCTGGCATCCGCCAAACGGAGGTTCGGTCTTTCTTGTCGTCTCGCACCTGGGGGTTGTGATTCGAAGATCCTTGGAGCATTATTGTCCATTCGCTCAATGTGGCCGAGCCAGTCGACGTATTTTGGGTTTTCGGACTGCATCCACACCTTGGTACAGGTCATAGAGTTCGCGGCTATATCTTCTCCTTCATTCGCGCTCCTCGCATACGGGACCGAAAACAGATGGGGTGCACATTTTCGACAAAAAATGCCTATAGTCCTACCTTTGAAAATCGATTATTTCTCTGCTAGTTTTTAGCAACACAAAAGCAAAGTTAGTTCTGGAATTGCCAGGTGCACTTTTATAACAAAAAATTAAAATCTTTTTACTAGAAATCGAAAACAAAGTATTAAAACAAAAATTATGGGCCGGAATTATTTATAATTCACCTGACCACCGTATATGGCCACTCCTTCTTTTCGGAGGCATTTTCATAAAAGCACATAGAGCGTGAAAGCTCCTAGATGCTAGTACAATGTTATGATTAAAAATTTATCAAAAATGCAGAATGCCACATCTGGGGTCTTTACTGGGGCTCATGAAGAGCAGGACTTGAATTTCAATCCACATAAGAATGTATACTTATAGCATTAAGGTTTATGTCATGTACAGTTTTAACCATGGATGGCATGGATATCATAATTAAAGCAGAAGTCGTCGTACTCAATTGAAAACTTAGCAATATAAAAACAAAGGGTACTGCAGTAAAACATTCGATAAGAAGTGGGGACTTCGACTGAAGATAGTCCTACAAATGGAGCACGGGTTGGAGAATTGTGTCATATTATGGCAAATGCGCCCCAACTACAGCCGGTTCAGAACACAAGATCTATAAAATTGGACTCGGATAGATATTACGAAGATTATAGCGACTAATACGCTTACCAATCAGATGACGTTAGTTTTGGTACTATAATATCAATTTGAAAAATTTAAAATGTGTTATAGCAACCTTACGCTAAATTTAAGAAAAATGTTTGAGTAAAATTTTTTGGACAGCACTGCATATCTCACAGCCATTACCATTATTATTCTCCGCCTGTTCAACAGTTATATGTACGTACACACAACTTCTTGTCTAACCCTTGAAAAATTCTATTTAATGGTCGGGATGTAGTGTATGAACAAAAATTTAAAAAGAAAAAAAAAGTTACGTATACGCCACCGAACTAAACTGATCTGGCTATTTTTTTAGAGGTACAGAACTTTAAATTCAAATAAATTACATAAAAATCAGAGTTATGATTAGATTATTAGCTATATTGGAAAGATATTTATATGACATTGTGTCTTGAATGTATTTTCGGGCATATTGATAAATAAAAACACAAAATCTGGGAGTCAAATTTTCGAGCAGCAATGTATCGCCAATGACACGGTGAATGTTCAGTCTCAAGCCATCCATCATGTCTTTATTTCGTAGACTGGGCATTTTATTTATTTCTAAAGAAAAGAATCTTAAGGTATTAAGTCACATGATCTTGGATTCAAATTAAAGGGTCCATGGAATGTTGCCTTCACTAAATTGATTGTAGTACACAGTGCATATCTTGTAATCTTGTAGCGTCATGTTGTTGAAACCATTGCTGCCATTCAGTTGGAATCCGTAATCACTATTCATGGATTTCCATACAATGATCTCCATTAATTGGAGATATCAGGGCGGAATTATTTTTGTAGAAATATGGAAATATGGACGAATAGCCAAAAATAAGCCCAATTGCTTTAAAAATGTTTGACGATCAAGAGCCATCTCCCAAACCTCCCAAACAACAAACAGCCGACTTCAGTTCTGGGATGACATATATCTCGTGGGGCAAGATCTTTCTGCAAAATTTTTGATATATGACTCGTTAAGTCATTTTTCCATCTGTGGTTCATCCCTCCGAAAGTTTAGATATTTACTTATTTCGAGGAGCATATGGCAGCTTTTACCATTTACTTACATATGTGTGAGGATTCCTTATAGTAAGTTAGGTAGAATAGGGTTATGCGGAAAAACTAGGAACCATAGTTAACCCATTCCTAGGAAAGAATACCCAAACCATTTCATCGATGCACTTATTATTTCTTCCGCACAACTGTTATTAGGTTAATAAAAAAATGTTTCCAAGATGCTGTAGAATGTTTTACAATCCTCTTATCGGCATGCACTTAATACTTTCTTTATCCGTGAAGATCCGTGAAGAGTCCCTGTCTGAGACACGGTAAAATTCCATTCCCTTCGATCCCGGGCACGCAGCTTCCAGTTGTCCAGACCAAGCGCCCTGGCATCCGCGTTAGCTTGTTCCTTAAACCGGAAGTTCGGTCTTCCTTGTCGCCTCGAACCTGGGGGCCGTGATTCGAAGATCCTCTTTGCTGGAGCATTATTGTCCATTCGCTGGTTGTGGCCGAGCCAGTGTAGTCGACGTATTTTGGCTTTTTGGACTTCACTTCAAGACAAACTCGTTTTGCCTCTTCATCAATTGCCGTAAAAGCTTCTATAACGGCGCGCTGGGAGCGACCGATGATGCCGATGTCGTCTGCATATCCCAGCAGCTGGGCAGATTACTTGAAGATAGTACCTTCCATGTTAACACCTGCCCTGTGCACTATCTGTTCCAGAACTAGATTGAAGAAGTCACACGAAAGCGCACCTCCTTGCCAATATCCGGTGCCCAAATTGCACATTGCATTGCGTCTTTTCGAGCATCATGCGGCACAGTTGGATCAGTAGAGCTCAAGACGACGAATGCTATCGTATGCGGCATTAAAGTCAATGAAGAGGTGGTGAGTTTCGACTTGAAATCCGTTGGTCTTTTCTAAGATTTGCTTGCATGGCCACGATGTGGAGGAGGAACACATAAAATTTTAAAGAAAATTATATTACGTATACGCCACCGGATTATATTGCGAACGATATTTTTTTTATTTTAATTTTAAAATGAAGTGAAAGTGTAGGTTATCTCACAAACCGTCTATCATCTCTGGTGTATCAGTGTACACCAAGAAGTTTACATATCCTTAATACTACTATGTGTAACGCTAATTAAGTCTGCCTACCATTTTGTACAGATTACTAGTATCTAGTTGGGAGATTCCGAGTACAACGAATTGGATATATGTAACTCCAATATCTACCATTGAACTGATTCGGAAATACCTCCCATAAATGCTTAAACAAAACTCCGAAAATATTATGCAGTTCCACAAGGTTGACAGCTCGGAGTCTTATTATTTTTAATATAATTATACAACAACATCCGATACAAGTAAAATAGTGGCTTGTCCATTACCTAATTGACAGTGATCTACCTAATGCTCCTACCTTTTATCTTTCCAACTATAATCTCCACCTAATAACCATAACATTATCCGAAGCCAATTTCTAATTATTCCTATAAAAATAAAAATATCATCTCGTAAAACTGATAGAAATAAAAATAATAACTATCATTATTTTTACATCAGAATACTCGCAGTAGATACTCCAAACAGAAACTCCATCAATCTTTTTCATCGCGCAATAAATTTTTAAAGGTTCGCTATTTCCTCTTCACCAAGCCCAGCTGTACTCGTCTCCAGTTGGTTTTACTTGCAAAAATCAATATTCCTTCGGGGACCGTATAGCACAGACGGGTGGGACATCACCCACATTATTGTCAATGTTTCATGTATGGATGTACATCCGGTCCCGGTGAATCAATGCAAATTTCTCCTCGAAAGTAGCAACGTTGTCAATGTGTACAAAATACAATTTGGCTAAATTATGCATATATTGTGAGGTCCTCATTGGTACAGTTTTTCGCAATGAAATAAAATTAAAGGAACACAAATTTCAATTTACCTCGGACAAGGAGAATTTACTTTTGTAAAAATATCAGCATAAAGTTTGTGTTTTACTGATGTTCCTATGGGCTTAATGGAATTTAAAAATAATACTCAGTACGATGCAGGAATAAGGACACCCAGTGGAACCGCACAGATAGTGCAGGTTTGAGGTACACGTGTGCGTGTGTAATAGTAATATAAATTGTTGAAAATAATGAAACGACTTTTGTTGGTTTTAAAAATCGATGAATACACGAATCGAGGATAAACAAAATTATTTGATATAATGTTTTGCGTAAACAAAGCAAAGTTACGGACAAAAGTTTTCGAGGCATTTCATATCATGTTCATGACATCCTGCCTAAGGAGGGACTTTTCGCGTAGGACGGTCTGTTTCTGCCTTGAAGTAGGGCATCGAACAGGATGTGGTGTGCGCCGAAGAGAGAGAGGACAGGTTTGTAACTGGAAGTACCTGGTGAAGAACTATTTGAAGAACAAACTGTCGGTCCATCTGAAGAAATCAACTGGAAAGAGTCTTCACATATCTTTGGCATTAAGAGAAAAGTGGGAACAGCGACACGACAATCACAAATGAAGTGATCGAAAGTGTCATCGTTCTTGTCTCGTAAGCCGAGCCTACAGTCTATAATTCTGTTTTTTTTAGAGACAACAATAATGGAACAAATTTCTTACAAACATTCGGAAGCATTTGTTTCGTGACCTGTGTTGAGAAATCCTTCTCTGAGTATTCAGTAGAAACTTCATCGGAGAACTCATCTTTCGCAATCGCAGTGTAACCTGAAATCCAGATAAGAATCAAAGAGGTAAGCCTTTCGATCAAATCATAAGAGTTCAGTGTTTTTGAATCGAATTCAGGTCAAACAGTTGAACAAGGTCTTAAGCCCGATCGATCTAATTGTCCCCACCAATTTATCGTCAATTATCAATTCTTTGTTTTACAGTTGATAGAGGGGTTATGAGGTCTAGTGCTGTTCATTTTTTACGAAAGCATCAGCACCAAACATTTGATTAGTTTTGGACTCATCAGTGCAAATTGGATAAGAGCCCAGTCCAGGCTCAAACTGTAACAGAAACCAGTCCTGAATGCGTGGGAAGTAGAAACGGGATCATAGGACCAAATTCCACAAAGCACCACACTTTTAGGACGCTTTTGGTGATGGGTCCCATGCTTTGTAAAAGTAACCTTACATTGCCAGAAAACTGAGAGCCTTATGCAGGTCACAAGGGTGACTGCAACCAATGGGGTAGAGTCTCACTCTTTGCGTTGTATCTTTCTCTACTTCTGTATCGCAGCAGTCTCTGCATAGGTCTGGGCGGCGGATTTCTATTTTTCCGACTTGAGGTGCCCCTGAGTTGTGAGCTGTAAGGACACCAATGAGAAGGATAAGCCGTTATCTATTGAGTTATAGAAGTCCTTTCATCGTTGTATTGGGCCCAAAGTAGTCTTCGAATAAAGCACGAGAATACTGCGCTCCACCTAGCGTTGGGTATGTTCCAGAAGTTCGAGAGAGACTTAGATGTCATATTTTGGTTCAATAATCCAATAACATGGATAGTGACACTCTTTAACACTGGCTTAGTCAGTTAGACCCATAGCTATACTTCTTCTAGTTAAGGAAACAAACTCAGTTTTCAGAAAATTGACCGAAAGCCAATTTTTGGTCCATCGTTCACCAATAATGTTGTTTAAGGGTTAGCTTAGCTAGGTTCTAGGCATGACCCGATAGAAATATGACACGCTCAGGGAAGCGTAAACGTTTCAAATATTGAAGAAGAGACGGGAGGTTACATCTACATAGCCTCTTCTTGCTTAGGCGAACAGACTCATAGGTCTGACGTTTTTGTCGATGGAGTAGATATCTCTGCCAACTTGAGGTATAAAAGCCACTCGACCACAAGAAAGGTTTTCTTTAGAGTTTGCTGCTTTATCATTGTTGCCACAAGACTGGGTATACTTTGATTTAAAGCTATGATAAGGTGGTACAGAATATTTGATGGCCTTAATTGTTACCAGGACCGATGCAGTATACCAGTTTTATAACTATCCTAAGCCCGGTAAGCTGTGACCCAATTGTTACCCTGGGAAATGAATTTCGAGTAAAACGTAGAAAGTTTCAGGATAGTTCTCAGTGTAGGTACTAATTTCTTTTCTCTCGCTTGGTTAGTTTGCCTCTTTTGAGGACTCTTCTGGTTTGAGGACTCCTGGTTTCACCGAGTGCCTCAATGTTTTCATTGAAATATCTGTACGAAACACTATTCATCAGTCTACCAGTCTGTATTGCCACTGAGGGGGGACCTATTTAGAAGTTCTTTGCCTTCCTTTCTAATTCTCACAAGTTCTGGGTTCCAGCAGGAAACTAGTGGTCTGGAGAAACTTTTCATAATCGGGCTTTTTGTCAAATTGAAACATTTGACAGTCTTGTCTAGCTCATCATTGTACGCTTTACACTCTCAGTTTCCCTGTTTTTTTCCGATCGATATCGAGACACTTTCTTGAAATTTCCTTGCAGTTTTTAAACTTTAAAGCAAAGAATCGTAATAATCGTAGGAATCTGCTTGGAAATACAGAGTGAAGCTTTTATCTAAAAAGGAGGAATGTACAGAGTACTATGGATATCTAGCACCACATGGTCAGTTTTTTTTCTGCAAATAAATACGTTTACTACTGGAGTTAAGAAACTATCTGCAGAAAAAGTCCCAGAGTTCCCTGAATTTTCGTAGTTCTGGCAAGGACAGTCCCAAAATTTTGTAAGCCTACGTATATGCACCTTAAATCTTTGATTAGGTATCTCTACTATGTCTATGCCAATTTTTCAGAATGCATTTGAGAGTTGTGGATGAATAAAACGCACAGGACTCTGCATCCATACCTGAGACATTCTTAAATCCTCCACTTTAATACGAAGGAAATTTTATTTGGATTATGAAATAATATTTATAAATAAATATAAAAGAAACACCACAACGAGTATCCTTCGGTCTCCGTTACCAAAGTCCATTCAACGCCCACTACCTCGCAATTAATTTCCCCAGCGCGGTTGATGAAGTAAAACTCATTTAGAAACTTTTCCGTCTATCAAATGCAAATTTATATATCATTTTCTCCACGGAGAGCAGAAAAACTTGAAATGAACTTTTAATACGATTCCGGAATGAAATACCAAAATGGTCAGCAGGCACGCGGATTGTCCTCTTTCACCTCGTTCCACTGCAGCCCTGACATGAGCTACACCAATTAATTTGATATCGCAATTTCTGTGGAAATTAAGCAAACATAACCCAGCCCCCCGCCGTCTCCAGAGAGTGCTGCTAAGTAGCGTAAATTAAAAACAAAATTGGCAATATCAATTAACGGGCCTATTAGGCTAAGCGTAGTATTTAATTTTAGCGCTAATTTCATACAATAAGGACAATTTGCGTGCGCCCATCGCACCCTTTAGTTCCGAGCTAATTGCTTCTACGGTGGCGAATATGACCATTAGCGAGGACATGATAACCATCTAAGTGTTAACTGGGCTCCTGCATGAAATTTAGTGCGTGAGATTCAGCCATTAAAACTGGATTCGAATTACAACAATAAATCTTGGTCGAGCGACACATCGTTATCGGCAGGATATGGAAGTGAATTAAAGATTCTCATGACGACGACGTTCGCAAAGCGAGGAAGTGGAGTTTAATGGAAGCCACTGCAATGATGTGAGTCCTGGGGAATTCATGAATAAATTTCAAAGCGAAATGCCCCCACGCAGGACTCGGAATGGTGGTGGCGGTGGCGTCATTATTGTGTGCAACGACTGGTTTCATTCCTTCTTAGCAATTATCCTTCATTATTGTCCTGCACCGTAGTAGGTGCAATGAACCAGCTGTGGATCCGATTTCATAAGTTCGTTATGGCGAGTAAATCATGGCATCGCCTGGGGCACCATTATCACGTTTAGCGAACAAAGAGCTGATGAAGATTTGTTCACGAGGAATAGTGAATATAAATTGTATCCCAGAGGATAAGCGATGGCAACATGCGGCGAAGGGATAATGCAACGACGAATTGTGTACTTTAGTTCCGGCTATATGTATGTGTCAAGGGTGATTGATGCTAATTAACACGATTTAGATTCCCCACTAAGCTTTAGATCGATAATTGCTCATAGCTCTTAGGGCCAAAGCTCTTAGGGTATTAAATTCGTGATGGCATCTAAGGAGATTAAGATCAAAGTACCTTGATTTATTGTTTAGTAGATAATTCAGTAGTTTTAAAGCAAATATTTGCTGAAGATGATGTGCAAAAGGCCCTCTGCCTTCCGTTCTGTAATGTATACAAGTGTGGCGGATTTAAACTAGATAATGGGTGACCAGATAGCTGCTGTAACAGTAGCAATGGCATTTAGCTGTCAAAATATTCAGGAAGGTTTGCCATTCTATTGTGCATCGTTTTACGCTTGACGAATGTGTGGGATTTATAAAAAAAATAGTATCGAGATTCCAGCTCAGTTGTTAATACGTAATGTGAATTTCGCCGTGATGTCGTTAGCTATCATGGCTTCAGTGTGCAGACAATTCAGTCGCACCGTGGAAAAGTTTGAGTACACTTTTTTGGACTTGAGACACCAACCAGATAGAGATTGGTATGAAATGAAAAAGATATAGCCGCCGTAGGGGCCAGAATTGAACAGGACTCAGAAATGTCGATTCGGTGCCGATCAGCTGAAATCGCCAGAAAGTAAACCCGGCTCATTTTGTGGTTTGATTTGGGCCTACGTCCATATAGGATTGAACTGAGATAAGAATTGAAGCCGGATGACCTTAAAGAAAGCCGTGAGTTCGCTAATTTTGCGCTGGAAATGTTGGCTGGAGATCCGTATTCTGGCCAAAAAATCATTTTCTCGAACGAGGCCAATTTTTGGCTCTGCGTTAAAGTCCATAAATAGAATTGCTATTCTTGGAGTGAACACAATCCACAATTGTTAGATCAAGGATCAATGAATGATTGACATGGCGACACCAACGACATCCTTCGAAATGATTAAGGAGACACGGTTAACGTCAATGGCCTCAGGTATAGAGCGACTTCAAACGACTTTCTGTGGCTATCGTTCCAACAAGACGGCGCTACATGTCGTACAAGTGATGAGGCGCTCTAAGTTGTGAAGAAGAAATTGGGTGGCTGGGTCATCAATTGGCCAGCGCGACTTGACACCACTCGATTATTTTCTTTAGGACTACCTCAAGTCCTTAGTCTTATGGTAACACGCCAACCATTGTGGACGAGCTCGAGGCCAACATTCAAGACGCTATTGCTGGAACAACGCCGCACATACTGGACCACACATTAAAAATTGAACCTACCGCTTGAAGCAGTTCAATCAAAGCCGAGAGGGTTATTTGAAAGATTTGCTATTCTACACATAATGGCATGGACGCAGCTTTAAAATAAACCTACAATCAATTTTATATCTCACACTTTTGTTGTTTTATTTAAATGTTTTTTTCCTATTGTTCTTATCTGGTCACCCTGTACACGGCTATTCATAATGACGGTGACAGTATGTACTCTTGAGGCACTGCACTTTGGACCTTAAAGTACTCCGGCTCTGGAATGCCTCTGTTGCGCAATAGCATCCTGGTTCAAGCAGTCGAAAGGATTATCGAAGTCGTTGAACAGTAGATAGTGTCACCTGTATTGGACGTACGGCTCCAGTAGGGGTTTATGTGGTTTAAAATAGTTCGACAGGCATGGCATCAACACACGCTGCTTTGTGTCTCTTGAGGAACTTGATTGTTGATATTATTTCGGTGTTACTACGAGGATCGGTGGGCACATGGTTTGAAAGTCTAGGAAAGAATTTCTGAAGCAAAGACTGATCGGAATGTGTTGCCTGCCATTTCAGACCCAAATAACAAAAGTGTTCCTCGAATGACCAAGCTATTGATCCATAAGTTCATGTGCCCGTTCTCATTCCGATCCTATTAAGTGCTAAAACATAGTGTTGTCACTTCCTATCCTTGGGTTGAAATCCTTATTACCATTCCTCTGCAATTGTTTCATTGACACCAGAGTGAGTGCGCCCACTGTTACCAAACGTCTGGAACAGATACTATCCCCATAACCTGTTTCATATTTCTGATCGATTCTGTGTGAGTGAGAGTCCTTTTTTTCTAATTAGGTATATTAAAAGGGGTTAATTCCTACACAAACACGTACTCGTGCGTTAACACTCATACTTCCACCACCATAAGGTCGATGCTAAATTTGTGTACTTAAATTATGTGTTTCCTTGAAAAACAATTTACATGCCCTTAGCCTGTGGTTATAATTTTAGAATAAATTTTCCCCTATATTTAACACATGTGTGCTAATGTGTATAGTGGGTATAATTATGCTAATTTATTAAACGCATAAAGCATTAAATTAGGAACGATAATCCTGGCCCCCGAAAAGACGTAGATGGAGGCAGCAGTTGCTCTCTTATGATACTAATTTACATTTTTTTTGCTTTTCGCACATAAATTTGTTGTAAAAACATTTCAGAAACATAAACATTACAAAAGTTATATTGTGTACACATATATGTACAAAAATATATACTTTGTCAAGGGATAAGCTAAGGTATAATAAAATTTTACTGAAAGCTTTAAGCCAAGAAGGTAGGGAAAATCCGTGCGAAAAAGGAAAGCCACCTCAATTAATAATTAACTCAATTTCTTTTCGCTTTTCTTATTATTTAATTATCTTTGGGTATCTTGACGGCGTTGAGTGGAATTTGTTTTAATCGCATTCATAATGAATATAGATGGCTCTGAAGGGAACTTGCGGATCCGAGACAAATAATATAAATATATTCGAGGTAGTAATTGAAAATGGAATTTAAATGAATGCGAAATGAATATAAAGCTACATAAGTTCTTTTTTGGACGATGGCTGGCTTCCGGTTTTTAGTTTCAACAGTACTCATTAAGCATTGTTAAAATATTCAAACGATTAGTTGTTCTACAGTGGGAAGGAAGTCGAATTGAACCGAGGTTTGAAGCCCTGTTAAGATCCATCGTTAGTTTCTATCGAAATATGTTTCCCCAGTTTTATTGATTTCAAAAATATAATCGAATGTTTTGACAGTGGCCATATGTGCAGCCAACACTCGGATCACTAATGGATCCATTGCAAGCCACAGTCGTGAGTTTACCTGAAAAATAAATACAAAGGTTAGCTATTAGTATGGGGTTTCAAGTTGGTAGCGCTGGCATGTGACACCCAAACTCATCTCTCATTTGAAGTGTCATAATATAAGTTGAATATTTGCCCTTTAAGATAATGGATCGTTTAACAACGCGTTCGAAAACTTATTACAAAAGTGGTGATTCAAACGTAGCCACTCTTCGGGATGATTATGGGCGTCATAATCGACCGACTACGCAAGCAATCGATAAAATTTTGAAGAAATTTGAAGAGAGTCGTAAGGCCTCTGCATCATCGTAATGCACTCTCAGTCGAAAATATTGCTGCTGTAAATGCAAGTGTTGTTGATGATCCGAATTTATAGAGATCCCGGCGTTCGCAACAGTTGGACCGATTTTTTTTGGCCGGCTATTGAAGATCATGACTTGGATGATATGTGAATTCATCAAGACGGGGACACACAACACGTCCAATTATGGCTTTGTTCCGTAAGAAGTCTCCTGGTAGCGTAATTTCACATTTTGGTGACGTCAAGTGCCGCCCGAAATATGCGAATGCTGCGAATCTTTCCGAGGCTGCTATTTGAATGATACTGTTTTTCAAAATCATTAAAAATGTGTCGCTGTGTGTGTTACTTGTTCAAAATTTGCTGATAGGTCTCCCTGGTTTTTGAATTGATATTCACTACGGGTCACTTCTCTAGCTCTGCATAGGCTTGGGCATTCTCAAAGTGGTACTGCATCCATGTCGCAGAGGTCATCAGTTTTTATTCACAATCGACTTCGGTTGGCCGCCATGTGGTTGTGGTCGGTAATGATCCCAGTGAAGAGAGCTAAATTAGGTCTGTTAAAGCCCAGGATTTGTTTGGTTTTGACTATATCACATCCATAGTTTTAAAAAAGAAAGATGGCCGCAATATAGGAGTAGGGACATATCATTAAATGGAATTAGTACAGTCATCTTGCTTTCAAGTGTATTGGACATATTTCGAAGTAAACTTCGTCCAATTTGGATAAATATGCAAATCCCGGTGAAAGTGAAAAAAGGGTAAATAAATCTTTACTTCTACGAAAATCATGATTTGACAGGAGTAACAGAGTGATTCTGGCATGTTGACTCATTTCTCCAAGGTTCTCCAAGAAGTGTCCCTTTTCTGCTTTGTAAAAATCCATTTGCTATATCTGGATATTTTTCCATTTCATTCACCATTCCATTTCGCTTCACCTTTATGAAAACCGATTTTTACAAAAATTTAACTGAAAAACATTTACATTGTTGCTCATGAACTGAAGTTTCCAAACAAAATGTCAGGGAAATATTCCAGAGGAAATAACCATAATATTTCCATCAGAATTTTATGCACTACAACAATTTTTTTCGACGAAATTATTCGAAAATCATTTACAAAATCTACTATTTTGCAAAAAAGGGAAACATTATGGGGGAAATATTATTCCCGGGGTGGTAGTATAATGGAAACAGAAAAAAGGTAAGCTCTCCAGAGTCTTTCCAGATACTGCAGTGTGAATTTTTTTGTACAACTTGTTCTGAAATGGCCCGACTATGAAAAACTCTACATAGCTATGTGTATAGGTGCACAGGTACAGGTAGGTACACATACTCGAAGAAGAAGAAACTGGATGTCGAATGTACAGATCTCCAAAACTATCTTCAAGATAATCCATTCTGCCTGTTGAATGAGCAGAACTCTCAGGCATTGCTTGAAATAAACTAAGAGATATTCGAGGGCAATGATATTCAGTACTAAACCCTAGAAAATCCACTCCGGGTTTTGAGTTTTTTGGTGACCCATGTCACAATTGAGTCCTTGAGAATGTTCTGAATGGTTTCATAGCAAGCAATTAAATAAAAAGTCGCTTGAGAGATTAAAGACAGACGGACAAAAGGACATTCACTAAGATGTTTAAAAAAAACAAAAATAAATTAGTTCATGAATAAAATAATAATGAAAATTTAGGTTTTCTCAAAGGACATGGAATACGAAGTAGGTTTAGCTTTAAATTTTTTGAATTTCTGAAATGACAGTATATTTATGGATCCTGAACCCAGAGGCATTTTCACTGAAGTTGATATACAGTATGCTATATAAGGTCTAGTTTGCGATAACCCATTATCTTAAGACGTTATCCCCTTAAAAAATTCGTTGCGAAGTTAAGAGGACCAGAATATATGTATTGCGAACATTTTCTGGTTTTGAAAAACATAACACTTTTGTTTGAATGATTTTTCCACAGGGTCACCAAACACATGCAACGAACCAGCGGCGGCGCATAGAAGAAAGAGAGGGGCCCGTGAGTTAGTACGAAGAAAAGAGGAGGGAAGAACATCGGATTCTCCGGAAAAAAGAGTCGATGAACACGAGAGAAATAGAGCTATTCCAAGAGCAATGATCGGAAGTTTTACCAACAGCTAAAAAGAACGTGTCAAGGCAACAAGACCCTAAGAGAGACCTGTACAGATGAACAAGGAAACCGCGTAGTTGAGTCAATGTCGGTGTTGCGAAGGAATCGGTGACGATGACTCAAATTCTGCTATCAGTCATAACGAACCATTCGACTTGGATGGCGAAAATTCAGACTTTAGCAATATTTCAACCTAAGTTCAACAAGGCTGCTGGGCCTGGCGGTCGACTAGGTCGAAAACAATCTTACCTACACCGCTTTCATGTGACTTTAATATCAAACTTGAAAAAATTGTGCGAATCGCAGGGTAGAGTGACCTGCCAATGGTACGTTTGCAAGTATTTGAGCAGAAACGGCCAAATTGGGCTTAGGTGTTAATGAGGCCAAAGCCAACAGCAAGACGAATCAGACAGAAGGTCCAATGGACAGCTTTAACTTTAAGGTAGTTAGGGACTTCGTCTACCTCGGCTCCTTTATAAGCTCAGACAACAACATAATTTGAGAGATCAAATGCAAAATGACTTGCCAATCGCCTTGTCGAGAAATACCAAGTAGACTCTATATAAGACTCTCACTAAAGTGGAAGAGGGCCTCAACCAACTTGAAGTGCCCACCTGAAGGCAGTTAGTTAAAGATCGCGGTAACAAGAGAGGATTGTTGGTTGAAACCCCTGTCCACCCCGGAGTGTAGCGTTAAGTAAGTACGAAGACTAACAATTGAATGATGTCCATTTGGTTGTAAATATATATATCACGGTTAGAGCTGCTGGAAACTTGCAGATAGTCGCAAAAACGGGTAGCGCGTTCACACTAACTGATTCTTCTTAGTACTTCACCTCCTTTTAATCCAGTTTCTTTAAGGAACCTAGGAATCGGAAAATGTGAAGAGCGAACTTGGTAAGGGCCCAACGGAATTTTGGAATGTTCTTCGAAGTTTGAATTGAAATGATGTTCAGCTACAATCCATGCGATATCACCTCTGAATTTATAAAATCTTGTAAAACTCGGGAGGAATAAATCAAAAGAAAACACAATCATATACACAGATTGGAACTACTAGTTTTCCTTGGTAATACCAAAAGTTTTATACTTTCGACAACTCTGAACGAACAAAAAGCAAATTTATATTTTCGTTAATAATTAATTATACTATATTTATTGATTTTTCTTTCGCAAAAGAGAATATATCTCACAATTCTTACATACTAAACAAATAATTATTATAATTTTGAATTTTTTTGAATTTATAAAAAAGTCACTTTTCGGTTCTTGTATTTCTTCTCTAATTTCTCGTCGATGACATACTCCAGGTTCTCGTTATACAAGATGGTGTCCATAAGATTGTTGAGCCCGTCCTTGTCGTAGCTGGTGATGTTATTCCATGTGAAAGCCACAATTTTGTTGGTGAGATTGTGTTTTACTTTGTACAGCTTGAGAGAGCTTACTCTACGGCGGCGCAGTAGTTGACGGTACTCAAATAAATAGTATCCGATAGTTGGTTCGCCAGTGGAAGACATGATGTCACAACTTAGTGATGTTTTGAATTGAAAATAAATTCGCAAACTGATAGCGAGAGCAATCTGGACCGAGTATTTATATCTGATTTTGGATGTCTTTCCTTTTGCGTTTGGCAGGTAGAATTAGTCAATGTTACGTCAGTTGTTAATTACGTTTAATTACTTTCTACCTGAGGTACTAATTGAATCCAGTGATTAGGATAAAGGATAAACATTGAAGATCCTTATGGTAATAATAAAAAGATTAACTTATGTACGTAATCGGTGTAAGGGTGTGATGCAATAAAATTAAAATGTAATTAAAAAAAATGTTCATGCACTTGGTCTTAAGTACACAAATTACAAGTGTGAGTGTATATTTGTAGCAAAATTTTCAGCATCCAAATATTTTTGATCCTGAAAAATCTGAAAAGTTGGCAAAAATTAGGACTTTATTCAAAATAAAGTGCACAACTTTCAGAATTGATCCTCAAGTCAAATAATTGAAGTCATTAGTGGTCCTAGTAAAGCAGTCCTGACATCATGCTTTTTAGGGTACTGCTGACATGTCTTTAGACTTATGTATGTTACCTTCAAACATTTACAAAAGAAATGTTTTTAGTTAAGTCAGGATTTTTTATCCTTAATCGTTCTAAAAAAAAAGCATTCAAACTGAATTGGATGAATCCAGAAGAACAAGAAAGAAAAATCTAGCTAAAACGTAGAAAAATCTCAAAGGTTTAATGAAGAGGGGGGGCTATGTATATGCTGGTTACCTTTTAAAATTTTAAAAGAAAAACTATTATAATAGATGTAGGACTTCAAGTGGAAAAAATAAGATTTCTCGATGTTTCTCAAGATTTGGACAAAATATAACATGAAGGCGTCAAGTCGCTGCTCAAAAAAACATATGTTTTCAAAAGGAACCAACAAATGGCTCCTTGGAATGGGTTAAATCATTCAACTTACAGAACTGTAAACCCAAGAACTACTCAAATAAACCAAGAACCTACATAGAGTAAAAAAAGAATATCATATCCAATCTTAGCAGCGAGAAAACCGGAATACTACCGTACCCACACTTGAGAAAACACAGAATAGAAGAATCATAGTTCTGAGTGTTCATGATATAGTGGTGTAGTATTTAATAAAGTAAATATCAAGCTTACATCTGCACCTGGATCAGACATACTCACTAAAAAAGCTTTATTTAAAAGAACTGAATGCAAAAATCCACAATAGGTCTGTTCGCGTACTTCCTGCACTAAAATTCGTGGATTGTGAAAGAGTGGGGGTAAAATTCAAAAAGTAAACGAACGCGGAAGCTACTAAATTTGCCCACTTTTTAGACGTCAAAAGCAAATGTACATAAATACACAATCAATAACAAAATAAGTACAGGGATCGGAAAGGTTTGACAGCTTTCATAAGCCAGTGCAAAGAAATTCGTAAAATGGGCCGGGATCGCTCTCTTTTACGAAAAACTATGAAACTTTTGCGTACTCGAACAGGTTTTTGTGAATTTTCATAGATTTTCGTAAAAATTCATTGTTTTGGTAGAGTACGCGAACAGATCTAATAATTCTCTCAGCTTAGTAAGGACACCACCCATTGAGTATATTTAGTACCTAAACGGAATGACACCTAATTCTTAAGACCCATCTACAATGGACTTCAGTGGGATCAATCTTATCTCAGAACCAAATAAAAAGCCCATTTGAGTTTCACAATGAACTTAGCCAATCTTCAGAATCTGCAAAATTGTTTACATTCATCATAGTCTCAAATTATTGCATTAATGTCATTAAAATATTCTGAAAATCATATTATGAATTGATTTCTACTGCCATTGCTATATTTTCTTTTTAACTTTTAGGACAGCTGTCAAATTTTGGTACTGAATCTCCCATTTTATTGCGACTTTTCGTAAGCCCATGGAAGTTAGCAAAAACTTAACGAAACCAAGCATAACCCCATTAAGGCCATGCAATATAGTTTCTATGTAGTGAGACATTTCATAAGGTCGGCGTAAGCTCCTCGAAGTCTGTCCTGGTTCAACCTCTATACCTTCGATACTACATATCTCGCACTTTTCTTAAGGCCGATTTTTATAAAGATAGATTTTTTGCAAACGACCTTAACGATTTTGATAAAATTTTGAATTTGGGTAAGTTTTGGTATAAACTGTAACAAGACATTTTGGAAAATATTGATAATCAACTGTTTCCTCGGTTTCTTGGGTCGCTTCGGCGATTGGGCTTGAAATTAATATATTGAGAATCTAAGACGTGTCAAATTTTTGAAATAACGATGCCCATTTTCTTAAACTTTTCATTCATACATACATTATATAAGGCCTCTGTTATATTTTGAAACATTCTTACACTGAAATTTCTTCGATAACATCCTTTTAAAAGTATCGCGATAGTTTCAAAAATGCGTTATTTCGTGTCTACTTTATTCATCAGCATAAAGGTGGAAGTACATACAATCCAGTGGTGCACTTTATTGTAATTGCCTTCTAATTTTATTGCATCACACCCCCTCACTGATTACTTATGTTAATCCTTTTATTGTTACGATAACGATCTTTAATGTAATTCCACCTTTATCCTAATCACTGGATTCAATTAGTACCTCAGGTAGAAAGTAATTACAAATAGATACTAATTACAAATGATGCAACATTATCTAACTAATTCTACCTGCAAAACGCACAAGGAAGGACATCCGAAATCGGGTATAAATACTCGGTCCAGAGTGCACCAGCTATCAGTTTGCGAATTTATCTTCAATTTAAAACATTATTCATTTCTGTTTGTGACATCATGTCTTCTACCAACGAGCCAGCTATCGGATACCATTTATTCGAGTACCGTCAACTACTGCGTCGTCGTAAGGTAGCCTCTCTCAAGCTATGCACAGTAAAACACGATCTCACCAACAAAATAGTGGCTTCCACATGGAAAGACATCACCAACTACGACATGGACGTGCTCAACAATCTCATGAACATCATCTTGTATAACGAGAACCTGGAGTATATCATCGACGAGAAATTAACGAAGAAATACAAATATCAAAAAGTCACTTTTTTATAAACTCAAAAAAAATTAAAATTTATTTAACATGTATCAGTTGTGAGGCATTGTATTGTCCTTTGTAATAGAAAAAATAATAAATTTACAATATTTAAGTATTAGCAAAAATTTCAAATTTTTTTTTTCAAAATTTTGTTTGGCAAGACCGTTAAATGTATTCAATTTTCAGTATTACTAGGGAAAACTGGAACTGGTCCGTTCCGTGTATTCGAATGACACGAATGTGATCTTCCTTTCTCAGCACATCTGCAAAGCTACGTGGTCTTCAGCTTTGACTTACGCCTCCAGAGTTCCACAGAAATTCACTGTCAAAGAGTGAGATTCTAAATTGAAAACGCTAGGGTAGTACCTCTTTAACTTTCTTGTAGGTCTTGGGAAAAGCTCTGGTCATCTAGACTGACTTATATTCGAACTTGTAGGAGTAGCATCTTAATCTATCGTCAAACACATAACATCTTTGTCTACTATGTAGCTGTTGGATGGCTTTAGTCTAATTTTTAGGTGAAGTTCGAAAGTTTACATGGAAAGTCTTGACATGTTTAGGATCCTTAGTGAAGGTCAAGCGCATATTCTTGACATTATTATTACTGTTCAAGGCTGACCATTTTTTTAGACTATTTGAAACTTTTTAGCAACCCTATCCATCTAAGCTGCCTCTGTAGTAAACGACAATGCAGTGCACAAGGACGAATGGTTCGAGAAGTTACCGTAAAATCAGTGAGTTTCATTTTACAGGAAGTGAACACCCAATAAAATATAACACACGAACACGCGAACATTTTTAAAACTTATTTGTATGTATGTACTGGAAATTGAAGAATGTGTATTGCCGTGTTCTCCAAGGATATCCTGAAAAGTGTTTAGGGGAGCAACTTCTTTATTGCAGATTCTGTTCAGAAGATGGAAAGATTGCTTTGTAGTTTTGAGTTATTTTAAAGGATTCAAGTCCATTGAAAGGGATGCTCCATCCACTGACATGGAAAGCAAAAGGAAATGAGTTATTTTCAGAGTAGCTGAAATGAATGATGAGAATCAATATTCTTCTCTGTAGGAGCAGGGTGAATTGTTTTTGAATCTTGTTTTGAAAAAAGAACAATATTTGCATTTATTTTCTTTTATGTAACAACGCATGGTCGTCTTGAAAACACGTTTCGGTTTATCATAAAGCAACATGTCAAGTGCAGCCTCTCATTACGTGTTTGCGCCCAAAATATCATTTACACAGACGAGGCCCATTTTTGATTTAACGACTATGTCAAACGCAATCCACAAATGTTCCACCAAGCATCAATGCATCCACAAGGATTGACTGTTTGATGCAATTTATAACATGGTGACATCATGGGACCTTATTTCTTTCAAAATGAGAAAGGAGACAGAATTACCATCAATGGTCTCAGATTTTGAGCGATGTTAACCGACTTTCCTTGGTCAAAGATTGACAACATCGATATATCTGAGCTGTGGTTCCAACCAGATGGCGCTATATGTCGTACAAATGACGCAACGCTCGAAGTTGTGATGGAGAAATTTGGCGATTGGGTCATCTCACGGCGAGCGTTCATCAATTGGCCACTAAGACCTACAACGAAGTTAAAGAGGTTCTACCCTAGCGTTTTCAATTTAGAATCTCACTCTTTGACAGTGAATTTCTGTGGAACTCTGGAGGCGTAAGTCAAAGCTGAAGACCACGTAGCTTTGCAGATGTGCTGAGAAAGGAAGATCACATTCGTGTCATTCGAATACACGGAACGGACCAGTTCCAGTTTTCCCTAGTAATACTGAAAATTGAATACATTTAACGGTCTTGCCAAACAAAATTTTGAAAAAAAAAAATTGAAATTTTTGCTAATACTTAAATATTGTAAATTTATTATTTTTTCTATTACAAAGGACAATACAATGCCTCACAACTGATACATGTTAAATAAATTTTAATTTTTTTTGAGTTTATAAAAAAGTGACTTTTTGATATTTGTATTTCTTCGTTAATTTCTCGTCGATGATATACTCCAGGTTCTCGTTATACAAGATGATGTTCATGAGATTGTTGAGCACGTCCATGTCGTAGTTGGTGATGTCTTTCCATGTGGAAGCCACTATTTTGTTGGTGAGATCGTGTTTTACTGTGCATAGCTTGAGAGAGGCTACCTTACGACGACGCAGTAGTTGACGGTACTCGAATAAATGGTATCCGATAGCTGGCTCGTTGGTAGAAGACATGATGTCACAAACAGAAATGAATAATGTTTTAAATTGAAGATAAATTCGCAAACTGATAGCTGGTGCACTCTGGACCGAGTATTTATACCCGATTTCGGATGTCCTTCCTTGTGCGTTTTGCAGGTAGAATTAGTTAGATAATGTTGCATCATTTGTAATTAGTATCTATTTGTAATTACTTTCTACCTGAGGTACTAATTGAATCCAGTGATTAGGATAAAGGTGGAATTACATTAAAGATCGTTATGGTAACAATAAAAGGATTAACATAAGTAATCAGTGAGGGGGTGCGATGCAATAAAATAAGAACGCAATTACAATAAAGTGCACCACTGGGTGCAGGATGGGCACGAAATTACGCATTTTTGAGATCATTGCGATAAAAGTGTTTTTTTTTTAATCCCCCTCAAAATGTGGGCGTGGCCGTATATGTACAATGTATATTGTATGAATAATCTATACAGAATTTGACTCTCTATCAATTTTGTCTTAAAGATTTCTAGTGAAAAAATTAAAATACATTAAAATTTTAAAGTTTTTAAGAGAGAAATCCGCAGCGAACAGTAGATTTTCAATATTTTTCAAAACGTCTTGTTACAGTTTATACCAAAACTTACCCAAATTCAAAATTTTATCAAAATCGTTAAGGTCGTTTGCAAGAAATCCACTTTTATAAATGATACTTTTATTAAATGATATTTTGGCCAAAATCCAGATTTGCGGCCAACTTTTTCAGCGCCCAATTAGCGAAGTGACGGCGTTGTCTACGATCGTCTGGCTTCAATTCTTACGTCAGCAGAACTTTATATGGATGTAGGCATGAATCCAGCTGAATAATAAGCTGGATTGACTCTGGGGATGCCCAATCGATTTGCTCGTTTTGCAAGCGTGAAGCAATACACAACAAAATGGCAAACCATATTAAATATTTTGACAGCCAGTTGTCATTGGTAACTTTGACAGCTGGTAAAACATAACAATTGGAAAAGGTATCACTGCTATCTGGTCATCCTTTATTGTATACGAACAAAGTGATATTTAATTGGCCTTGAACTCGAAAGATGTCTTTAAAGCCAAAGATACATAGTATATGTCACATTTCAGAGAATTGTGAAGCGGGCCCATGATATATGCAGGTTTAGTTTAACCAAGAGCACCGTCTTGTCGAAGACGAGTTGAGACACATTATTGACGCAGTCTTTCGTGAAAGGCAATCAAATCGTGGTTCCTGTCTAAAGAGATTACTAAGAAGGTGAGTATACAACATCGGTAGTAAACTCGGAATGATTAGAGTAAAAATGTGTTCCTAAACTACACTCTACACCTCATACCGTAACAAGTCACAGGAATAAGTGTGCATGTTAAACTCTAATAACATAACAAATATTGAATCTTACTTATTGAATCAGAAGGTGGGAATTAAATCCAACATTCAAATCAGTAAAATAATTGCTACTTGTCTTCACGCAATATTTATTATGGTGACTTCATTTGACAAGCATTAATCAAACGCCACGTTTTGCTTATCCCTGGGCTGTACTCGTATCAAACTCCAAACAATACGCAGCTATACCCCAACCTTGTTTCCTTCTTTACCCTCCCTTTTCAGGTAGGATACTAATAAGCTTACGTCGAACTCTCATTTATTTTCCATTGAAAGCAGATTGTGGCTTGGGGACCTAAGGGAGGCAACTAATAAATCAAACTTTAGCCCCGTGCCTATGGAAAGGGAATTTTCGTAATAAGCATTATACGCAGATACATCTAATTAGAGCTAAGGTCGTATTCAACCGTAAGAATATCCAATCCTAATAGTTATTAGCTGTGTTCTTAAAACAAGAAAATAGGTGTCGCACACTGTGAAGTCATAATTTGCCGGCCATGCTACGACTTCTGGGAACGGACGTCAATTATGAATCTTTTGTGAACTCGTCGTGGAACTTGGAGAAGTTAATTAGGATTCTTTAAGGCATTCGTTGCTGCTATAAATAGATTTGATATGGGTGCTACAAAAAATTTATTTTTTCTTCAAAGAATGACTATACTAGGAAGTACACTTGGCATCTGAAAAAGTTGTCATTCCGCCCTCAGTTTTCAAGCTAAGAATAGATACCTAGAGACCTATTTCAGAAGAATAAACAACTTCGAGTTTGATTGCACAGAAATTTATTTGTTGTTTTACAAATAGTTCACAATTACAACAAAGGAAATGAGAAAGTTTAGAAAAAAGTGATCAAGCTGTTAATTAAGTAGTCACGCTCCTCTTTGCTGTAGCTGTCGAATTTGTGGCTTGTGTTCAGGACAAGGTTCCTTGTGAGCTGATACTTTGCCTTAAGTAAGGCTTTTTCTTTAGGATGGCGTAGCTCTTCCCGGTACATAAACAGCAGATAGGCAAAAGATACTTTTTTCCCCGTCGATTGGTTCTTGTCTTCTCCTTCCATTTTAGAATGATATTTCAGCTTTATCGGGCAATGTAGGCTTGCTTAGACTTTAGACACTCTGCTTCAGACCCTAGAACCCTTTTGTACATTATGGATGCGACACACGTCAATGTCCCTAAATTCAAAAAAAATCAAAAAATCCTTTTGAGTGATTAGCTGAGATACATTATACAAAATTGTGTTTCTACCTGAGAAACTATATATGTATGTTGTATATAAAAAATGGCTAAATTGGGGTTAATCCTGAGGTTACAAAACGTTTCAAAAATACATGTAATGATGCGTGTAATTAATAGATATCTGTTGCATTACTCAATAAGTTAATTAGTAATGAGTTAGTGGGAAAGTTTTATAAAATCCACATCAGTATATTCGGGTAATACTCATCCTTTGGTCTCGTAATTTTGGGAAAACCCAGGATATATGTATGTATATGCAAATGGAAGTTATTAGTGTACCTACAGTGTGCAACAAAAATTTTGATACAACGAAGTAGGCCCAAAAAACAGCGGCTGTGTTCACAAATAGTAAATATTATAGCACATCTTACAAAATGGTATGTTCCAGTAAAAGAACAAACAAAAATATTACTTCTATTCTGCGACATGATTCTATTAGGTATTTCATCACTAGAGGAACCCCGCAGGGATGCTTCATTGTTCACTCCTCTTTTTTGGGTCCTTGGGATTGCATGCTAAATGAACTATCTAATACAGGAGTTTGTGTCACTGGGTATGCGGATGGCATAGTAATTTGTATTTAGGGCCCTCATCATGTAATAGCAACAATAGCAACCAACGAACGCTGTCCTCTGTAGTTTCTTCCAAGGATAGTGTTTGACATTCACGTTACTTGAATCAAAAGATGATATGTCAAAATGAACGATAGCCAGTTTTACGTGATGCAAAACTATCTGAAAATGATATCGCAGACGATTGTGGTTGTACGTGATGAGGGTCGAGGAAACATTCTTGGACACATTAGCTCTTGGGAACTGGGCTAGAGATTGTAAACTTTACGCCAAATCATAAAATCAAGGATCGGGTGGAGCAGACTATTTAGGATCAGTCAAGATATCTTGGCGTTGTATTGGACCAAAAGCTGTGTGACTGTGATTTTAGCATACCTATGGGAAAGAGTCGGACAGGCTCTTCATCTGCAAAACAACGGAGAAGAAAAGTGGCTCTTGAAACCACGAGTGATGCATTGACTATTTATTACGATAGACCGATCTGTCTTTATAATGAGGCTCTTATATGTATGGTGGAAAGCCACTATAACAGAGAATAGACGGGATACGTTGGTTAGGGTACAAAAAACCATCTGCATTGCCATTATCGGTACTCTGTATCGTTTACGACTTAACCTACAAACAAAACTTAGGGCGGGTCATTATTTTCTTCGGCGCAACAGGTCCATGGGACCCGGGGCCTAGATTCCCACGACCATTCGTTATGTGCGTGCTATATGTATTCTTTACACAAGAGGAACGAGCCTACTGTCTACTGCCGTGTCCGAAGGATAATTTTTAATTTAAGAAGCTTTCTCATGACATTTATGCATTCGGATGTTTGGCAGATGCTCTTGAGATGTGGGGCCGTGAAAAACCTTTTAGGTGTTTTGGCGGGGACTCAATACTTGTACCACTTGCTCCATAGTCTAACGCACTAACCACTTGAGCGACGGGGCCAACAGCTCGATACACCATATGTGTTCCACACAGAGGTGCTAGATGTGATCAAAACTGCGGATTTACTAGAGATAGGATCAATATCTGGCAAGAGTGTCACCATCTACATTGATAGTCAGACTGCGATTAAGATGTTTGAGTCTAACATCAGTAAACTTGAATTAGCCAGGAATTCCCGCACAATGCTGAGGGCATTGTCTACACAGAACGATGTTAGAGTCGATGAACTGGTCATAAAAGAATCAGACCTTCCACGAAGCAATACTTTTAGAGGAGTAAGACCACCGATCCGCGTTCATAAGTAGGGTATTCTCTAGAGGATCATAGGGTGTCTAAGGCCTTGTGGCGTATGTTAGATCGGAGAAAATCTAGAAAAATAATAAAGTAGGTTGCGGTTACCAATAGCGGTAGGGATCCCCACCTTATGAGGAGGTACACCATGAGATTAGGATTATCAAATGAAGTTTACGTTTCGGAGAGTACCATACATCTACTCTGTGTCCACGTATGACACCTTGGTGGAGATTCGATGAAGATTTACCATAGCAAATGGGTTCAACAGTTCTAACTCCGAAGATGAAATGCATGCTCTACTAAGCACTGATTCTGCTAGGTCCATTATATGGAGTAGAGAGCTGGATTTTAAGCAGGAATGCAGAGCAGGTATTGAGGATTTTGGATACAATCGCGATCTTTAAAGATGTGGGTGTGTCCAAAAATTTAAACCACATCAACTACACTGCCTCCAGCAAAGAGGATCTTCGAAACATAGCCTTCACGTTCGAAAGATTCAAGGAAAGATTTATCCTCTGTTTAAAGAAATAAGCTATCGCGGATGCCAGAGCGTTTGGTCTGTACAGTTGAAGACAGCGTACCCGGCATGGAAAGGAAGGCTGGCCGGCGGCTAGCCAAACATATTTTAAACATCGGGAGCTCAATTAGTAAGTAAGTCATATAGTCATATTCCAAACCTAAAGGGTTTTTTCTTGAATTATCAAGAGTAAATCCATTTTTGCAACCATAATGAGAATCGCTAATTATCCTGTCATAAAACGAGTCCTAATTATAATTACATAATGACGATTTTATAAAATAATTTCTATGAAATTCTGTGCATACAATTACATAATTGCAATTAAAAAATTAGGAAAAAGGGTTGTAAGGTACATTATCAGGTAGAAAACTATTCGCAGGTACCCAATGCACAAGTTGCATAAATACGGGGCCGAAAGTTGTTCCCACCAACAGTTTGCGAACATAGTCCTTGACGCTAACATCTCTCTAAAGAAGTTTTAAAAATCTTTACTCATTCATAATGGCTGAAGTAGTACAACAACGTCTAGATGGTTATGATCAACAGACACCAACAGTGGCTTTCAACATATTCATGTACCGAAGGGAGCTGGCTCGTCCAAGACGCCGTCATCTACACTTAGCAAGAGCTAAATTGGCTTTAACCGAGGTACTAGTGGTGAACCATGCAACAAAGATACAGAACCACACGAACGAGGAACTAACATGCCTATCACGTGGCGTCGTCTACAAGAATAAGCTGAGCCGCAACCTAGCCCGATTCAACGACTGGGTCAAGATCAAATGGGAGAAAGGATTCCTGAAAAACAAAAAAGTAATTTACACCTGCGAAAAGAGTTATGGGAGAGTAAAACCAAAGAATAACATCTAAAGGATTTGACTATGGTTTACGTAACTCCCAAATTGTAATTAGTTTTAAGAAACACTTTAATTAATAAAATTTAAAAAAAAAGAAATATTTTGTGAACCTTTTTAGTTTTTGAATGGTCAGGCATGATCTTGAATTTTCTTGGTTTGGCTGTGGAAGGTATTCATTCCAATGTGGCAGGATCTGAGTTGACTTGGAATATATGTAGTATTTAGGTATTTCTAGGAAGAGTATGGCCCAAAAAATGGCTCCATCTGATGACAAACAAAAGTCAAAACAGTACAACTCTAGTTTTTGACACTCAGTATTATCTGTACTAGACTTCGCTGACAATCCTTAATTTTAGAGAATAGAGACGATTAAGTCCCCATGGTGACACTCTAATTATAGCAAAATTGTGTAGCCTTCATGCTATTGACTGGTTTTATTTTCGCCTGAGTTTGGTAGAATTTAACTGGTCAGTTAAAAAAAAAAATACTTGGCGCAACAGGTCGATGGGACCCAAATCCTAGCTTCTCACAACTATTCGTGTTGTGCTTGTTATATCCTTTACGCGAATGTAAGGGGCCTACTGTTTAATGCCGTATCCGAAGGGCAATTTGTTATTTGAGAAGCTTTCTCGAGACAGCTGTACTCTCAGATGTTTGTCAGACGCTCGCGAGAGGTGGGGCCGTGAAAAACTTTTTAGGTGTTCCCCGACTGGGATTCGATCTCGAACCCCTTGCTCCATAGTCCAACGCACTAACCACTGAGCCACGGCGCCCACTGGTCAGTTACCTTTTATAAAAAGTGCGAGAGTATTCCTTTTAAGATTGCCAACTGAATGGAGACTTATTCTGCAAGGAATCCGTCAAATTCCATGTTGTCTTTGCCATTTGTTTAGCCTGTCACTCCCTTTTTCGATGATCAGCAGCCCGGGATCAAGATCCCGATAACGTCTCAATCGTACCCGCAGACCATTCTGGATTCTAACTTAAAGAGAACCTCGCCAGATCTGCAATACTTGTACCATTAGCCTCGCATTTTAGCCACTAGCATGGGTCCTTTCCCAGTCAGACAAAGATCAATGCATTTGCATGGTCCGGTGTAAGGTTCATGAAATCGAGGCTTCATTTCTTATCAACTGGTTTACCGCCGATTAACAAGCTATGGGTAGGCGTGAACATTTTCAGCTTCAGCTTCGTGCTGAACTGCGAAACTGCAGGGGATTGGGTTATGACCTTCCATTCGGAAACAAGATGATTTGCGGTTTGGGGGTCTAATTTTCCTCTGAGCATCTGAGCTACCTGAGAAGCCAAGCATGGATTAAAGCCTTAGAATTGTTTCTATAAATTTCTGTAGAATCGTCGAAAGAATATGTAGGTAGCCGGACGGATGTAGGTAGCCAAGAGGAGGGTACAGACTTACTCGGATCTCAACTGATTCATTGTATTTCCTTGTGTAGGATACCCAAAAGAATGTGAAAAACGAAAATATTGTAGAAATTTGGTTGACCATGGCGGGAACGACCCTCCTGAACCAACCCGTTTTCGTTACGAATTTTAAGCTGGTTTTAGCTGGTGTGTTAGCTAGTTCATAAAGTTGGTCGTAGAGGAAGTGCGTCGTGTCTTTTTCTACCTCGAAGACGCCAAAACCTCTGCTTAGGTCAAAGCTGTTGAATTCCGCTCAAGGTAGCCTCGAAACACGCCAGGAGGAGAGTGCGATCCACCTAGCTTTGGCCATGTTGCGGAAGTCCGTCGAATTCTTGGAGGAGAGAAGGCTAACTGGGGAGTAGGACCGAGTGGTCCATAGGGATATCGTTTGATTCAGAGGCTGTTCTCGCTACCTTATCGAACCTTTCGTTTCTTTGGACGCCCATGTGTTTCGTGATCCAGCAGAGCATATGAAATGCTAAGCTTAGAACTCAGGAGTCTGAGTTCCTCTTTAGTATTTCGTCAAAAGAGTAAGTCGAGTAGTTGAAAAGACTATCAATATTTGACGAAATAGGTCTGAAAGACATTGAATGGAAGGGACTTATTGATTGCTGTTGTGCCTGAAGGGCATATAATTTAATATTGTTGCACCAAACCCTCCTATACACGTTTGAAAAATAAGCGATTTAGTTTTTGGACCAAAGAGTTTGAAAAAAGAAACTTTTGACGTTGGCGTAATACTGTGGATCCAATAGAGTACATCAATCCTGTTTAGAAACCATTATGGACTGAGTGCAGTCCAAAACACTTGCTTTTCCCTGAAAGACGGATTGAGGTGGATAACTTTGAAGACCTGGGGCTGAGCTATAAGTCTAGATAGACTTGGAAAGGCAGCATAAATCGGGTAAAGAAAAATAAGTTCCAAAAGGAGAACCTAATGAACTTTCAAAAACATCGTAAAATTTGTGTCAAAAATCAATGAAAGCCACTGATAGTCTTTGAATCGTCAAACTCTTTGTCTTTAGAACGCATCCATAGATTTGCATACATTTTCTAGTTTCGCATTCTCCGAGTGTCCTCTACATACGTTTTGGTGAATATGTGCACATATTGGTTAAATATACTATTTTTAAAAAAATACATTGAATTGAATAGTTTTCAAAAATAGTTGCATAAGCAATTACAATTCAAAAATTGAAACATTTTCGTTTATGACAGGGCAATGCTAAGAGATTAATGACATCAAATGGACAAGATTATTATTTCCTAGAATATGTACCAATATATGTATATTATTACAATTTAAATTATAATAATAATCTGCGAAGGTTTTTCCTCATTAGAGCCAACTTTAACACGATTGCTGAGGAATGAATACCTCTAATTTGTTGGCTTGTGGTAATTATCGCAATATAACACTCTCATCTACACACATTAACAGGTGCGCACAATTAAGGATCAGTAGCCAGGTAGTAAGAAAAAAATAAAGGTAATTCAGGTACAAAAAACCTTCCTACTTGGGATATAAAAGCCTGTCGAAGTTTGAGCTCCTCACCAGACTCTATCAAACATCCTTCCAAATCATACGTTTTAAGTTCGAGATCCTCAATAGTCCCATCCAAGATCCTTAGAGGTCGTACATTTCAGTACAAACGTAAGAAATTAAACATGGACGGAGGACATAATAAGCAATCCAACAGCGGACAAGTAACCGTCGGCTACCGCCTTTTTACTTACCGAGAAGAGGTGCGTCAAAACAAAGTTAAGGATTCGCTAAAAACAAAATACAAGATCACAAAGGACCTCGTGGTAACCACGTGCAAGAACATCGAAAGCTACAGTAAAGAGGAGCGTGTTCACCTGATAAATAGCATGACCTATAAACGGAAGCTGGAGCATCAAATTGAGAAGAAGTCAAGGAAGCCAAAGCCAGCCAAATGAACTTTACTAAAACTTGGACATTTTCATAAACTGAAATACGTACTTTATTTGGTAAAAAATATTTGTAATTGTAATTCTCTCGTTTCTTTGATTTTATCTTTAACTATTTTTAAAACAAAAAAAATAAATAAAAAGTATATATTTGTAAACTGAAAATTTTTTCATTGGCATTGTTGGTAAACCTTGGGTCCTGGAGTAGATCACTTGGTTGCATTCTCTTATCTGATTGTCCTTTCCTTTAAACAAAATACAGGGGTTTTCAGTCCCCATTTTTCAAAAGAGTTTCTTGAAGAAATTTTAAACGAATTTGGAATAGAAATCTACACAGATGGATCAAAGAGACTGCCAGGAATAGGTGCGGAACTTTACGCCAGTGTACTAGATTTGTGTACGCCACACAACTCCCGGATCACTGTTAGGTATTTAAAGCAGAATTCACTCACAGCAGTCCTTGAAGCCGGGACCTGGCTTTCGATTAACTCGGTAGAGTGCAGCTTAGAATCGAGCTTGGGTAGAAAAAGCTTGGAATCGCGAAAAATTCGATCCAAGTTGGTAAGGCAATGCCGGGATGACTTAACTAAATCGATATCTGGTGCGACGTATCCCTGTGCCCACTGGTATATTTAAAGCAATAGAGAAGCAAACGAGGTACCTAGGACCCGAACCTACCTGACAACATAGACATAGGGGAACCACCATCAGCAGCCATTCGAATGGTAAACAGAAGGAGGAGCAATATTACCACATGTTTCTCTTCGAAACAACTCTGACCAGAGCTGTATTTTAGGACAACCAGTAGACTTATCTCTTCGATGGGACAACCCTAAGAGAGATAGTTGGCACCCTCACGGGACTCTGTATGATAGGCAGACATGACAGAAGGCCTGTGTGTCCCAATCTCCAATTTCTACAAACGGTTAAGAGACGAAGAAGAGGAGGAAACCATGACACATCGCCTGTCCTATCGGTTCTGAGAAGGAAAGCTCTTGGCGAGTACCTTTCGAATATCTTATAGATCTAGCCAGACTAGACCTAAGCAGAATAAAAAGCTTCGTCACCGGTTTAATGGCTAAACGACAAATTATACGTCTTCCGTGTGGGTGCACATCGAAACAGGTTGGTCTGTCTCCTATCCCACGAGGATAGTCGCCATGTAGGGCTACGGTGTTGGTTATCCGGTTATTTCCAATACTGTCTAAGTGTGTCCCTGATAAACGGGGACAACTACCCAACCACCCAACATAAAGGCAATTTCTGACTCAAAAAAATTAAAAATAAATATTTAGCGGTGATAAATATTTGTGCGTATAACAGAAGGGGCCTACTGTTTCTAGCACAACGGGCAATTTGTTATTTGAGAGGCTTTCTCATGATAGTTGTACTCTCGGATGTTTGTCAGATGCTCCCAAGAGGTAGGTCGTGACAGAAATTTCTGGGTGCTGTCTAGAGATCGAGCCTAAAACCATTTACTCGGTAGTCTGACTCACTAACCACTTGAGCTCCGGGGCCCACTTTTGACTCAACGGTTTCTTTAATAAGAAAAACTTGCGTTTTTGAAGAGAAAATTTGAATGATGTCGTCTTGAATTAATCAGAACCAAACCTCTCTATATACGGGCAGTTTCACCAACTTCTTTGGCGCCTACCACTTTTCAATATCTGTGCGTTTATATTTAGAAACAATCATTACTTCGGAGAATACTTTTCTCTTTTAGATTTTATTGCTTACATGCATTTCTAGACCAAGTATCCATCCAAAACAAGAAAGAGACCATTGAGTTCTAGCTACTGTTGTTCAAACTAAAGCCGGAGTCATTGTATTTATTTGTCTGACCTTACTGACCCATGAGTTCTGAATTTCCCCAAATCACCCCCCACTGAATGAAGGCAGAGCAAATCGCATTTTAAACGTAAAGAAAAACTAGTTCAAAGTTCAAGGAAAGGTGTAATCAAAAATCCCCTAGATTCCCCGACAAACGGAATGTTAATTATACCTGTGCATTCCTAAATCAAGAATGTAGATACCATCCACCTCGATGCAAAACGAGTTCATTTCTCCGACTCATCATTCATCTTACCGTTGTTTACACTGCTGTAAAAAAAATGTCTTAATCAATGCTTTGAAGTGCAAACCATTGGTATTCGTAAATTTTCTTTGTTTCACTTCCATTTTAGTTAAATAAATACATTTTTTTCTATCCTATTCTAAGGGAACATTCTGTTGGATACGTAGTTTGTAACATAGAGAAGTACTTGCGAAGGACCCTCTGTATCTGCAGTCTGTATGTCTGTGTCACCAGTTTTCGTGGCTTAAATTTTGGTCTTATTTTGAGACAAACCACTTCCATATCCACATTTTATAACTTAACTATTTTACTTGAAATTGAAAAGGCTTTTGATTTATCTATACCATACATACATTGTTTATATACACGCCCACTTTTTGGGGGCGTTTTTATTAAAAAAAATATGGATTTTCATGACATTTTGTATAGAGCATCCTTAAATATTCGAAGTTATCCCAGTAATGCCACTAAAAAATCAGTATGCCACGCCTATTTTGGTAGGACCGATTTAAGTAAAAAGTATAAGGCAATATGTTATCCGTTCCAGATTATAGCATTGTAGGTTTTCTGTATGTTTTTGTCTGTTTTTCGCTGCTTGTTATTTTGGTCCTTCAGACGGGATGTATCTCACAATTCCTTTGGTTAGAATGTAAACACAAAATATTTATATTCTTAAGGTGGCTCTCCCTTTGATTCAGTGGTTTTCGTTTGTTGTTCTTGCCCAGAAGGCGGACAAACCAAAAGGTTCTCCTCGCTTCTTGTTACTTTATTTTGGGATAGGTTCTATCCTATGGAAAACCTCAAGAACGGAAATTTCTTTGAGGAGATTCTTTTGTTTGCACTTTATTTTTATATTCCAAGGTTTTCAATCTAAACACAAACGCCTTCTTGTCATCACTTTTACTGGTTACACAAACGATAGACACGTGCCCGGGTTTCAGACCATAAATAGTTGGGACAACAGGACATTGTATAGTGTTTGATGGTTACGCAATGTTCGTGTTCTCCTTTTATTGAATTTACGGTGATACTAAAGATTTCTTTTCATCAAATCTTTAATTTTTCCCATTCTACGGGCATTTATCCTTGTTTAGTATGTGTGTGTGTGGACAGCAATGTTGACATGACTTGGGGGCCAAACGTTTCCTCCTTAATTTAAAGTAAATACCACTAAAAGCTATGAAAGAAGATAAACCATGGCGCAATTTATGGTTTTGCCACAGCTTTGATTTGTAAGTGCAAACATCGCGATCTATTAGCCTTTCCGTCGTTATGATACGGTGGACTTATTAGCAATGAGAAATGGCCCAGATGAGTCAGCTACAAGTACCTACTACAGGCGGTTCTTTATGATTTATGACGGAGCTATGGCTTGGTATGTTTCACTGCACAAGAGTTGAGTAATAGTCTGAGTATCAGTTTTCCTCCCTAGTATATCCACATTACCGCATTCATTTGTAATCCAAGAATAGCTGGTGCATGACGGATAAAAATAAAGTTTTGCAGCAGCCTTAAAACTAAAGGAAAAGATGTGATGAATGTTATATTAGAAAATAAAAATAGATTGAAAAATAGAGTGGGTCGTACGTACTTGCACCTTGAAGGTATAAGTAAACAATCTTACGAGGATTGCAATTCAGGTCTTATGCTTCCCAGTAAAGTAGGAGTGGCATTCCGCATTTTCAATGGAATTATAATCATAACATCAGGTGGAATTAATGGCTATTAAAGAGGTCCTATCTTGGCTCAAGAAAAACATGATAACCCCTATCGATAACCGCATCTTTTCACATAGCCAACCAGCTATCAAATCCTTGGAATCTTTCTCCAGCAATTAAAGAGTTGCTCTAGACCGCAGCTCGCTTCTAGCAGAGCTTGTTCACCTTTATTAGGTGTCCGGACATAGAGATATTCCTCTCGCCAGACATGCAACTACGGCAGCAATCTTTTCGGGTAAAGATACCTTAGGTATTCCAATCAAATTTAAATTAAACTTGGATGTTCTCGAAGGATAAAATCTTAGGTGGATAAGTGGTATAACGTGTCTAGTGATAAAACTGATTTGACCTGGGCTGGAAGTGATAAGCCCTGGACGGTTTTTAAAGAGGACATACGAGATTTGTGTTTAAAAAAAAACAGAATAATGGAGATACAGAGCTGACACTTATACCAGATTTAGCACAAATGTTGTGTTTAAGTGTTTAAGTATGGAATTCTTAGAAGTTAATTTTCTACTATTCTTTCACATCTTTCATCAGCTCTTCTTATAGGCTTTTAGGCATTAACCAATGACTAAACGGAAGCCCACCCAATTTGGGCCAAAAAAAGTCTTCCAAAACTGTAGCATGGCGAAGAAGTACACCACCCCGTCAGCCTTGGTAGATGCAATGGAGTCCTTGAAGCAGATGTGTGTGTGTAGCATAATTAAGCCAAAAGTATATCGCTGAAGATGAGTTTTCGATGAAATTTTCATCAAACTTTTGCTGACCCATTTCGGTGCTTAAAATGTTGAAGGCCCAAGGGGCTTCGATTGTTCAGTTGATTTGATGTTCTAGGTGTTCAAGCCAAAATCTGCTCTGAAGTACTTACGAACGGTGTGTTGTCTCACTGGTACAATGGTACAAGAGCATTCAATACTGAATAGGTTCACTCGAATTTATAAACTACACCACGCATAGTCTGGGTGTGGATGTAATACGAGTCAAAATTGAAGTTGAAGCTTAAGTTGCTACCATCAACTCAGAATTTCGGTTTTAAAATCTAATACTTTTCAAATGTTGCTTATGCGTGAACTTCACCGAGATAAAAATGTAAACCTTGGCTGAAATTTTAACAGTGAAAGGTTATAAAAAAAGTTTAAGGATGCGTTTGTATTCAAATACGAAAATTGTTATGTCCCTATTGAACAACCTTTTAAAATGGTTTGGTTTGCATACTTGAAGCTGCATATGTTTGACTAAACCATCTGAGAGAACTAAATTGTTTACACTCAAAACTTGATCTATTATTTCAATATTCTTATAGTCCTTGTCGCCTTGGCCTGTGCCTATTTCCAAATGTGTCCAAATGACCATAGTGCGGTGTTATATGACTGCATACTTGGGTACTACTACTTCCGGCGGCACAAATATAAATTTTCGAAGAATACAGTAAATTTTATGTTAGTTTTGACCAAATTGGCAGGTTCAATCTGACGATATATAGCCACAACAACCTAGAAACTCACAGGTGATTAAGTTAATAAAAAGGATGTGTGCCTCTGATTTGGAAACTGCAACTTTTGACTTCCAAATCTACTCTTGTATTGCAACATCTAACCCGATTCATCAAAATCCTTGCCAAGGACCAGGTCGCAAGTGTGATGCTTTTTTTTTACATAAAAACAAATACAGCAACTTTTCCTGCCAAAACACTTTAACTCCGATTTGAATTATTTGTTCTTAAACAACAATTACCGGAAGCACGTGACAAGGATGTAATAAAAAGAAATATACAACTGCTTACATAAGTTGTTTCCTTAAAATTGAATATTCTTCTGCAGCTAGGACAAAGCAAAAAACATCATTCGGGTTGTCGCCTGTTTGCATGAATAAATTCGATTTCCAAGAATCTGTTTCCAACATCCCTTATTGTGTCTTTAAAAAAAGTTGTAAATTCATTTTCAAATTCAAACCTTTACGTCACGATTTTCGCAAGTATCCCTCAAAAGTCATAGAAAATTCTATAAAAAAAAGAATCTATCCGAAGGACTAAGAAAATGAATGGCTTTAATAAATATTCACCCCCCACGGTACGTTAAATTTCACACCAGCTCTGGAAATTCTTCTTGTTCGTGCTTTAATCATGATCTTCCAAGGACATCGAACTTGTGAGAACACCAGAGACATTCATAGTGTGTTGTGCTATTAGAGCTAATTGCTTAATTACGACGAGAGATTGGGCGTTTTTTTTGACACTTACGTTGTCTGAAGCTGATAATATTCATAATTCACTAGTGCTTGTCTTAGAAGGAACACCGTCTTAGACAAAGGGACATGTTCTTTGTTGACCAGTCTCATAAGATAAATTAAGCAAACATCTACGAAAGAAAGGAGTTCGTATACTCTTGATGGGGTTTGTCTCATAGTATGGACTGAGAGTTTGTTGACTTGTTTTGTTTTTGACGAGATTAAAGGTTAAGTGTCAGTCATTTAAAAAAATTGAAGGACAACACACATTTTGACTCTGTACACACATACTCTGTTCAAAAATAAAGTACAAGCCATTAGACATTTTGGCAAAAGTCGGCCAAATCTCAAGAGATTAGATTTTATTGCAAATTTTCACAACCGTGTTGAATGCCAAAAAGGATTACGAGTAGTAAGCTATCTTAATGACTTTACAACGCCATTCTACCATATCAAGTCTCTGACGGAATACAAAGGAGTTGCGTCTAAATATAGACACTCAATGAATGGAACAAAGTCTGGTCATTTTGGCCCAAAAATGTGTCTGAAAGTAATGATACAATTTGGTTTTGTAATTGTTCTACATCATTTGGGATGGGATTAGGTCCTTTAATGTTCACTGAATCCCACAGCGGTAAACAAGGAAAGAAGATGAGAGGATGGCGGATGAGGTTAAATATAGCCTTTTTGAAATACATATACTGAAATGAATATCTATGGAATTCTAAATCACTGCTACAAATCATCACCAATTCTATAAGCTATCTCTTGCTTATTTCCTTCTATGCTCAGCTAAAATTTTAGAAAATTTGCATTATAACGGTATTCATGAGTCCTTGGGTTTAATTGCAATTGTTAAGGGTTTTTTATGACTACACGGTAATTGATTTCCGAACAGTAACAAAATAGTTTAAAATACCAATTACTTTGTCCTTTATAAAAAGGTAATAATTACCGCAAGTAATTATTATTACCTACCATGGAATTCCCGTTACACAATTTGGAAAAACCTTATGTTTGCTGCAACCCGTAAATACCCAGAAATTTAGTATTTCCCTAAACTTAAAAAACTGTATCATGGGGTAATTATTTACTGGTAATGCTAATTACCATTACCAACATTTTGTTGCTATAAATATCGAAGGCATCACACTTGGATCTTCAGTTTTAAAAAATTATCTGAAGCTTAAACATCAAGGAAGGACTACGTCTTAAACAATACAAAATGGCAACAGAAAATAATACTAAAAGTACTGAACTTGAGAAAATTGTTCCATACTACCTTTTTCTCTATCAGGAAGAATTACGAGAACGTCGTCAAGCCGAACAAGGATTACAGAAACTCGAAATCAAATACAATCTCACCAAGGAATTAGTTCGTGAAAATTTAATATCCTTCAACAAGGCGCCTCATCAAATTGGAGACAGTCATGGCAAAGAGTTACGTCAGATGTGGAAAGAATTAAGAATTGCTAAGTACCGCAAAGAAGAAGCCTTTGCAAAAGCCTCTAGCAAACCAAACAAACAAAACTAGCTAAGTACCGCGAAGAAGAAGCCTTAAAGAGCAAATCAAACAAACTGTGAAGATGAGAGAATAGAAGACATTGACAGGAGGATATACATAATAACTTTGAGTTTTATATTTTGTTTTTGTAGAAATATTAATATTAAGTAAATAAATAAATAAATTGACAATTAAATTATAACTAAAATGTTCTTCCTTTGTTTGAATGGTCAGTACTTTCGCTTATTGGTTGAATTTTTTGTCTAAAATCCTGTGATTTGCAAAGGTTTGCTAAAATGGTTGAATGAGTGAATAGATTCTCTACTTTTGTTGAACTTTAAATAGAGTCTGCCACATGAAGGCCTTGCCATTTAAAACAGAAACTTCATTTCGTTTAATAGAGAAGAGAGGAACAGCCGAACAACTTATAGTTCTGTAAGGTAGTGCCACATGAGGTTTTCTTCGGAAATAGCAAAAGAAAGAACACGACTAACGAGTACTCTGCGACATAAAATAGTTTTGTCGATGGGCGTGGTTCGTGGAACGTTTTTTTACATTTATGTTTCGTGAGCATTTGACAAACATATGCAAGTAAAACTAATAAAATTGACCAGCAAGTCTAGTGTGAAGAATTTAATACGCATAAGGCGGAGGTTTGTAGGAAGCTAGGACCCGGTTTTGTGCCAAGAACCAGACTACAATATTGTATGAGAAATTTTTTACGACGAATTTTGGATTTTAATAAAATAGATTTCTTACTTCAAACATTATGACTATCCTGGGGTTCAGAGGAAAGTGGCTAAAAACTTGGGTTTGATGCCGGAGAATACTCCATTCTTCTATACATAGGACTTCTTGTCTAGTTCATTCTAGAAGAATACCATTTGCACATGCACCCAGTGCAGGGTTTCTTAACCCGTCAGAAACTTTAAGTGACCAGATTCCAGAGTAGAGCAAGAAAAACTACAGTGTCAAGCACCGACAAGTTACTACGGAGGAAATGAAAATAACCAACTAGGTTACGCTTACAATTCAACACGCGTGTCAGATATTATAATGGATAACTCAAAGTCAAACGCCAAGAACCTTGGGGCACAATCGGAGTAAGGAGCTTGTAGATAGTAGTAGACAGTCAATGGAATTGCCAGGAAGCTGTTGGGTGCTCCAATGAAGGGTTTTTCAATAGAGACACAACAATTTTGTATTTTAAGGCAATTGAATCCTTGACTACTGAAATACTGACTCGTTGCATCATATACAGTCCACATAACCTTCATCCTTAGCGTTGAATTTTGTTCGGATAGGGATCTGTAAAATTTTGAAAAAAAAATTCCAAATTCATGCTTAATGGTCGAAGTATGTGTTACAGGTATTCAAGAGAGGACAGACTTGACATCAATCATTTTTGCTTCCAAGAAGCTAGTGCCACACTCTACACAGCTGATCAAATAATTGACCAATTGGAGGAGAAGTTCTGTAAAAGTGAAAGTTCAAGGAATGTTCCTGTCGAATGTCCACTTCGTTCATGAGGTTTAATGCCTTTGGATCTCGGATTTCTTTTACGAACAAGGTAACAACGTTAGAGGAGCTCCAAAACAACATCGAATGCGAAATTGCCAAGGTTCCGGCCGATATGTGTGGAAGAGTGAAAGGAAATCGGCTCGAAAGAATCGATCGCTGTCATTGTATGGATATGGTCAGACTTAAATAAACAGTAATTCTGGAATGGATGGCGCAGTAAAGGTATTCTCAAGAAACTCTTAACCATCAAGGTTTCAAACATCAAACTCAATGTGTGCAGCTGAGAAAGCAAAAGCTGCATTCAGTATTCTATTCAAAACCTGAAAGGTAAATGATCTTCTCTTATATGGAGTAAGTCAGATTTCTAAGGACCTTAAGGATATTTTGATGTTCTTAATGAGAATGTCCCAGCAACCTTTCGACATCACAATAAAGTGAAAGATTCTTTCTGTAGTGCGAAGAAAATATTGTCACGCAGTAATTCTCTATCACAAAGCTAAAGGATTAGATGTCCTAACCAAAATAGCCACAGGCCAGCTGAGGGGAAGACATTTTTCAAGGAGTTAGTTGGAATGACTTAAGGTGTATTGTAGATGCCGTGTGTCCTACGATGCATTACTTTCTAGCTTCACAAAATGACAAGCTGCAGTACTAGTGACATTTTAAAACATTTGTGGCAATATTTTAAAAGAATATAATATTTTTCAATGAACATAAAGTTAATTAAATTTCCGAATGTTTTCACCTATGTACGGACATGTTCATTAATTATTTTTAAAACGTTGTTTCGCTCGCAGGGAACATAGAAGTGTTAGTTATAACTGGCCACCAGACCAAATGTGTATCCAGAAATCCAAGAAATGACATCAGTTTTATTTCACATCCAGTGGGAGGAGGTGTACACATCCCCCTACAATATCGAAGGACGAATATAATTGCCATTGCTGCAACCTTGCCAAGTGAATTATCCGATCCCCCGTCTAATAACGACTGATTCTTGTTTGCGTGTAATGCGAGCTGGAGTAGTAATTTGATAATTTTATCGTCTCCCAAAAAGCCACCCATCCACCAACAACTGAAGACAGCACATATTTATCATATCCTGATGAATTATTATGCAGTCACTCCCAAAAGGAAATTATAGGTAATCAATAGTGGTTCTAACTACGCACTAAGTGCTCGTATGATTCGATTTATGTAGCGTGACTTGAATCAATAATATCTCCATCAGAGGACATGATTTAATTTGGTGAACTGTTACCAACTCATGAAAATTTCGAGACGGAACAGTGCTGCACTGATTTTGATTTTGCCAAATTCAATTACTTTCCTAATTTACGAGTACCTTAGATAAACAAAAAACAATTTTGAAATAAAATAACCGTTTAATAGAATATCATGGTAAACGCCAAGGAGGGTGGATTGCATTTAAATTGGACAGTCAGCTACCTAAATGCTGACCGAATTAAACTCCTGCAAATAGGACTTATCAAAGGAGCAAGTGTTTCCTGTTTACATTGCAGATTCCTTATTTAACCTCCAAGCTGGAAGCATTTCGAAAACAAATTCCATTGGTCGGTCTTTCTGCTGGCATTGCTTTGTGGCTACCATTGGTTTGGATCATGATTCAGACAGGTTTGGAAAGGAATATTAAAATCAAAGTCAAACCAAGGAGAGAAACTCCGTAAAGGGAATATTTATCCGCCGGGGGAAGAAATAACATTATGCACAGGCCACATGCCTGGAGAGCCTGAAGAAGTTTCTATTTCTGGAAATGTAAGTCCACAGAGCTGTACGTAGTACTTTGTACCGTCAACTGTTGAGAATACACATCTTCTGAACTCAACTATGTGTTCTCAGGAGTTGTGCCCCCTACTGTCGCCTTGGATGGTGTTTATAGGTCTTACACTACTAAAGCTGTTCATGTAGCTCTTCCAGGAAATATTTAGAATACATCATACCACAGCTAAAGCTAAAAACATTGCTTTTCCATATTTCGAACCACTTTTCAAAAGCTGATTTGACGATGACTCTACTTTCGACAATGCGTCCTAGATATTGGTAATTGATTGGTTGACTTACGTAATTAGGTGTCGTCACAGTTCGGGGTGAACCTGGGCCTCAACCAACAAGCCGCTTAAGTTAGCCCTGTCCTTAGCTAACTGCCTCCAGCTGTCCACTCCAAGTCGATTGAGATCCCCTTCTACTTGTGCTCCCCACCTAGGGCGAGGTCTTCCTCCACTGCGTTGTCCCTCCGGCTTTGATTCGAAGACTCTACGGGCCGGAGCATTGGTGTTCATTCGCTCTACATGTCCTAGCCATCTTAAACGACTGATGCGCATTTTCTGACTAGGTCGGTGTCGCTATACAGCTCGTATAGTTCGCCGTTGAATCTCCTTCTCCGTCAACGCAAATGGGATCGAAAATTCCTTTCATCCGCTTTAGACAGAGTCTATGTTTCAGCGCCATAAACCAGGACTGGGTCTTTAAAAAAAAGTATCCAAAGGTCTTCGGGATAGGCTCTGCTACTCAATTGCCTTCTTAGTCCAAAGAAACAGCGATTGGCAAGAATTCTTTGTCTTATTTCTGCTGAGGTGTTGTTTTCCGAGGTCAAAGCAGAGCCGAGGTAGATGAAGTTTCTTACTACCTCAAAGTTGTAGCTGTCGATTGTGACGTTCTGTCCAATATGTCGATGTTATGTGTCCCTTCTCATTGACAGCATATACTTTGTTTTGCCCTCGTTTACCGCTAAAACCATTTCGGCAGCTTCCATTTCAATACTAGTGACCGCTCCAGTGACAGCCCGCTGAGTTCTTCCAATAATGTCAATGCCATCGGCGTACGCTAGAAGTTGCATGGACTTTTGAAAGATTGTGCCTCTGGTGTTGGCTTGTGAGTTTCGCAAAATTCTTTCAAGACCGATATTGATTGACTAGCCAATGTCTATTGTCACATGCTGTCAAGGTAGTCAACACGTATTTTATTCCCAATCACATGTCCAAATCCTTTGTAAATTTCGAATTCTATAGACGACTTTCAGAACTAAAGTCCTTCTGCGACCGACTGGGCTGATTTATATCTAAATTAACTCAAACTAACTTCGCACAAAGATATTCTCAAAAACTGGCTATTGTTCGCTCCTGCATTGGCTACACTTTATTAAAATCTCCTCCAAGTCCCTCCGAATGCCAAATGTTTACCCAAAACTGTAAGGCTACTTGACTTTGCAAAATCAATTGAATCCTACTTGACGAGTGTAATTCAGATTCAAATCGTATCCCTGTCAACAATGTGTCAAGATATGTGTACTCCCCCAAGCCAAGGATAACCAACATTTGTCTTCTTTAAAAAAATAAAATAATTTTCTGATCGAACAAGTACCTAAGGGTAATTCACTTGTCAACGTTTTGATTGAACATGCCCCGCTATGGCATATCATTTGGCACACCTTCTTTAAACAACAATCGAAAAGGATTTAAATTCATCCCTCAAGGATAACAAAACAAAGCCAAGGGAATTTCAATGAAAACCTAAAATGTGTAGTCGACCTGCTTTAAGCAAGACAGCCATGTACTTTCTACACGAAAAATCCCTGAATATAGGTCTAAATGCGTGCTTCGATGTTAACGTGGCTTTGCTACTGAAAGAAGAGAGAACAAATGTAAACTTGTACGTTTGGGGTTCTCCTTGATATTCATCAGATGTCTGGGTACAATGAAAAATGCACAGGGGATTAGAGTCCTTTAACCCTTTTACCACGATTGATTCTGTAAATGCCATATATCCCTTAAAGGCACTTCAATTATTCAGAGCTGTTCCATTGGCTTGACAGTGTACATTTTTTTGTTCTTCCTTTAAATAAACGATTCAAATGGTAGGGTGAGTCGAATCCTTGATTTTATAATAGCATTGCCATTGTATGTAATCCTTAAAAGGATATAACAAATCAACTTGATGAAGCTTTACAGATCCCATCGCGGCTCACATGGCTGGTCTAAATTCTAATTTTTAATAATGGGTACTCAGAAAATGGTTGCTCTTTCGCATAATATCCGCATCCGGTTATGCGTAGAAATAAGCTATGACTGTGTGTTTCCATAAGTCCTTCCGTGCATGTTGGCATTAATTATCCGAGTCATGGCAGATAATAAATGCGCACATTCCCAGTTGATAGCACCAGGTGCAGTGCCGTTTCGTTCATCATCACCAGGGCTAACAGTTTTACGATTTTGAGGTATTTTTTAAGTATTATAAAGTTTCGCTCATCACCAGCAGGATGCTTTTACTCGACAGCATGTATGTCCATATCTGTGCATGTATGCAGATGTTATGGAACAAAATTTTATGCGTCAAGGCATAGAAGGGTGTGCAGAGCTTAATCCGGGACAGCTGACTTATACAATCGTACGGGAAAGGATTCTGTGCAGAGTGTGGTTTAAGTGCTTTCGATTACATCAAGCTAAATTCCTTTCACGATGATTGTGGACACTTGTGGTGTCCCGTCACCGCTTCAGAGAGAGGTTGTATGATTAGATGTTAAAACTATAAAAAATTTTGTAATTAGCTGGTGAATTGTGTTAATTACTGTTCACTTGAAATGGCTAATAACACAATTACGTAAGATATGCCATAGAAGATGGTAGAATTTCAGATACATAAAACAAGCAAAGTTATGATGGAACAAACGCTTAAGATTACGGAATTTCTAAATATATAAAATAATTCCAAAACCAAAGCGACATGAAAAAGAAGACCAGATATAAAGGAGACATGTGTGTACCATCAAAGACTTTATGGCCGAACCATCTGAACTCAAGTCCACCATTTTGAAAAATTAAAATGAACGTTGCAACGGTCTTTTTCCAAAACAAGGACATGCGGTAAATGGAAATTCCAAGAACACAAAAAAGTAAAAGCGGATTCCAAACCTTCCATAGATCAGAAATTTTATGGTCGAACCTCAAGTCCACTTTTGTAAAATTCAAATGAACGTTGCAACGGTCTTTTCTCAAAACGAGGACATGCCGTAAATGGAAATTCCAAGAACACAAAAAAGTAAAAGCGGATTCCAAACTTTCCATAGATCAGAAATTTTATGGCCGAATCATCTGAACTCAAGTCCACTTTTGTAAAATTCAAATGAACGTTGCAACGGTCTTTTCCCAAAACGAGGACATGCCGTAAATGGAAATTCCAAGAACACAAAAAAGTTAAAGTAATTTTGCATTAGTGTGTGTCTTATAAGTACTAGTTTCCTTTTATTGGGGGCGGCTCCAAAAGTTGCAACGGTCTTTTTCCAAAACAAGGATATGCTATAAATGGAAATTCCAAGAACACAAAAAAAAGTAAAAGCGGATTCCAAACTTTCCATAGGTCAGAAATTTTATGGCCGAACCATCTGAACTCAAGTTCACCATTTTGAAAATTTCAAATGAACGTTGCAACGGTCTTTTTACAAAACAAGGACATGCGGTAAATGGAAATTCCAAGAACACAAAAAAAGTAAAAGCGAATTCCGAACCTTCCATAGATCAGAAATTTTATGGCCGAACCATCTGAACTCAAGTTCACCATTTTGAAAATTTCAAATGAACGTTGCAACGGTCTTTTTCCAAAACAAGGACATGCGATAAATGGAAATTCCAAAAACACAGAAAAAGTAAAAGTGGATTCCGAACCTTCCATATGAACCCAAGTCCCCCTTGTCTAAAATTCAAAAGAATAACTAAAAAATATTATTTTTTTTATAAAAATTATTTTAAGCTTTTATTTTCGCTCATCTTTTTTGTTTATAAATAGCAATAAATTTACAAATTTAAAAAACAATAACTATACAATTTAAATAACATTAAGCTGTGTCTTTATCGTCGCATCTTCATGACGACTTCGTCGTGTTCTTGGGTTCTTGTTACTTCCGAATTTCCGAGATAGTCATTCTCAGTTCGTCCTTCTAGATTAGGCTGTCATGCTACATATCTATGAATGCTTAGGACTTTTCTGGGCTTCTTGCTGCTTCCTTATTTTCGCGATAGTCAATCTCAGTCTCTTCTTATAGATTACGCTGTCCTGCATATGGCCGACATCTACGGGAGTGAATTTTCTTGCGTGCGTGAAGTTCGTGTGGACCAATTCGTCGGTAAGGAAATACTTGAGGTTGTATTTGTACTCTACATCCGGTACAACTCGGCGACGTACACGCATCTCTTCTTGATACAAAAATACCAGATATGGCACTGAAGCTGGCTTCTCGTTGGAGGCTTCCATTATGAAAATTTAGACGAGGATAGAGGTGACTGTATCTTTAGAATAATTTTTAAAATCTGGTGGAGAAAACCAGAGCGCTCCCGTACTTATACGAGATTGCACCGTTTATGGTTTGCTGAACTCAGGTAGAAATTTTTACAAAATTTAGTGAAATTTTGCATTAGTGTGGTGTGTCTTATAAGTACTAGTTTCCTTTTATTGGGGGCGGCTCCAAAAGTTGCAACGGTCTTTTTCCAAAACAAGGATATGCTATAAATGGAAATTCCAAGAACACAAAAAAGTAAAAGCGGATTCCAAAGATCATAGATCAGAAATTTTATGGCCAAACCATCTGAACTCAAGTTCACCATTTTGAAAATTTCAAATGAACGTTGCAACGGTCTTTTTCCAAAACAAGGATATGCTATAAATGGAAATTCCAAGAAATTTTATGGCTTCATGTGAGCCTAATATGAAACCAAGTTAGCCTTCTCTTAAATTGAATGATAAACACTCACTAAGGTATCTGGTTCCCTTATTTAAACTTAATTAGATCCTACAAGGATTTGGAGCAGCGCCTTTTCCGTTTCGTCATATAAAGGGCTATGTATGTGCGTAAACCATTTTTGCAAAGTTCAGTGAACGCAAATGTATTTTTGAAAAACCTTGGGCAATGAAGCGAGTCCTTGCTTGCGGTGGTGAGAATGTTTTGATAATCTGAGGATTGATGTTCACTTTCCTTAATTTGAGTTATTACGTCTTAAAATTTCTATGACTCATTCTGGTACATTTTATGAATTACAGTATGTAGGTACTTTGAAGCTCCCCCATCAAAACAAGCTCTTCCCAGGAATAATTATGCAACATTACCTCGTTCATTCCAGAGGAAAAATAACGTCAAACCCAAAGTATTTCAACTTTAATGCTTACGATTTCCTTCTTAATCCTTTCATGCCATAACAACATCAAAAACAAAATAAAACAATCTCAACTTCAGCAGAGAGGGTCCTGCGTTTCGGGCTATAAACTCGACGCCAAATAAAGAACTTTTCTTTAAAATTATATAACAGCGTTACATGGGTGTGGTGATTATTACCTTACGCACTTATCACGGCTTATGTGTGTAAACAATGTTGGCGCTGTTTCGAAAAAGTATCCTTGCAACTTGGAAAGTCAGTTGAGAATGAAACCACATTAGTTACTCTAACTAACCGTAGCCGACGTTGTAATGAAATTATATTGTATCAAGGAATGACAGGATGTCAGCAGGTTTTCTGGATGCGAATGAAAACCAAAGAGAATTCCGCAAGAGATTTGATTATATCCTTTTGAGGATTTTTCAGCAAATTCCCTTCCAGCCGCTCAGACATCAGGTTTCAGGTCCTTCGTCTTGGAATTTTATGAATCGTAACTAAGCGAAATCTTGAATGAAATAAAAATCCCTTGTGAGCAGCCGGATGGAATTAAAGTAACGAATGGGAATTTCTTCAATTGGGCTTCGGGTGGATCCTTGCGTGTGATGAAATCTACTTGAAGGAGTTGCTCCGGCTGCCTTGGTAGGTGTGTATCGTGTTGTATACGCGACTGACGAATAGACCAAACCAATTTGTATGCAAAGAAAGGGTTGGGGACTACATATAAACAAGGAGAAAGAAATCTACGCGAGTAATACCTCTTTTATGCCTCGGGGGTTCCTTTTCGAGAAAATACGTGATGTTAAGAAATATAGCCCTAGGGCGTTCAGCTACATATATCTACGAATGTACGCACGTTCATAGGAAGGAGTGAGTAGACCGTCTAAAGGAAACTTAACATAACTATGGCTTTAAGTTTGGATTTAAATATACACTTTTGTGTTTCTAGGTTTCCAGGGTACAGGAGAAGTTTGATATGAGTGACAAATCAAGTGTGCGATACGATAAGTGAGGTTTTGGCGTGGTTTTCAAACGCTCAAGGATAATGGATGAGTTGCTGTATAACAGAAAATGTGCACATCATAAAAATCAAAAGAATTTTAACTGATAAAACTTAGTACAGACCTCCGGTACCTTTTTTACATCTCTGCAAAACTTAACCCTGCCCATTGTACGTGTCTCTAGGATCATGGTTATATCTGCTTCCAACGGAGGGAGGAGAGATTTCAGTTTGTGTGCAGCAAGTCATAAGTCATAGACCTTTGGGTTTGATTTTCTGTTTGAGAAGCACAACCTCCAATCTGACCAGGTTCATCTATTCACCCCAGACTCAGCAGTCCACGAGTGACGCCTTAAGGGTTCATCCCTCACCATTACTCATAGAACCTTGACTATGCAAGGCCATTTCAGAACCTTAATCAGGCATGGAAATTCCAAAAAGACCTACGATGCGGTTATGTCGAAACAGTCCTTAGAAAGGTACTTACATCCTTCTACCTAACTGGGACTGAAGACTACGTTTACGGAATTCGTCCGTTGATGTCTGAAAGTGAGTCGTGATAGGGACGTGGTTACCAACATGAAAGCTAAAAGTCGGAGACGAGATATTCGCCTCCATATCACTTAGCCAGCTTAGGTCCTCAATCATGATTGTATGAATTCTTGTCTGGAAGAATCACTTTTGCGGACAGTATAACGACGATGATGACAAAAATGTTAATATAGACGATGGTAACCAACAGTTCCATCTACCCCACTTGGATAATGTTAAGATAAGTTTAAAACCAATCTGATGGCTTGACTACCAAGCTATTTAAAGTAAAAGCATTGCTATTGCCGATCCTGAAGAAAGAAAGCCTGTAAAGAGGAATAAGTCTGCTAAACCATGCCTACGAGATCTTATTTGCTGTATTGTGTAAAAGCTTGAAACCTGAGTTCGACCACCTGATTGCCCCTATTTCAGTGTGGTTTTAGGCTAGTAAAGTCCACTTTCGATAAAATTTCCACAGACCTTGGGGTAAATGTGGGAATTTCAATATCTTTTATAGGTTTTAGGACCGCGTCTATAGACATGAGTTATGCCTAGTTCTGGCATTCCCTGGCATCCTGGATAACGATAACTATGGAGAATACCCGTTGATCCATCAAGATCAGGAAAGAACTCTCCGAGACCATTAATTTGAATTTGAGCTTTAGCCGTAACACTAGAGGTGCAGTCCTTGCACTCAACTGAAAAGGGAGTCCCACCATCTCGTTTAGGTGCGAAATGGCAGGCAGATTGGTAAAGCTTGAGGTGGCTGGAGAGGCTTGTTGGTTGAGGGTCAACTCTACCAGGGAAAAGAATTGTATTGTCTTGTCTTGTATTCGATTCCAAATATTTTTAATGTTCTTAAATATTTCAAGAATTCACAATTAACTAAGAATTTTGGTTTTTGCTCGAAACGATAACCTGAAGCATACATATTTACGACGCATAATCATTTCTTAGAAACGCAAGATTGAATAATAATACACAAATTACGTAAGTTTACAGCACATCCTTTTTTTTTAATTTTTTATTGGTTCATGAAGTTTTATGATCCAAAATTAGTTCCACTAATGACCGTAAACGACTAATTATTTTACCAAGGACATTAAAGGGAAATTTAGACTGAAAAGGTATAAATAGATACAGATCCTCTTCTTTGTCAGTAGAGTCTGAAGTCTAGGATACCTTCTCGCACCATATTCATCGCAAGTGTTGAAAGTTTTTAAAGTGTCTAATCGCGGCATTGAATCGTAAATACCTTCCGAATACTACTCATCTAAAAGCAAATATTTGTACTTGATACAGACCATCATGGGGGCAGGAAGTCAATCAAACAGCAACGAAACTCCGGCAAGCGTACCATACCTGATGTTCTTATATCTGGAGGAGATGCGTGTTCGTCGTCGCGTTTTGCCAGATGCTCAGTACAAGTACGAGATCAAGTATTTCTTAACTGATGAATTGGTCCACACCAACTATGGGCACGCAAAGAAGTTTACACAGCAAGAAATTTGGAATATGCAGGACAGCGTCCTCTACAAGAAACGCTTGAAGATGAAAATCGCTAAGATCCGTCAGGAACATGAAGCCAAAAATAATTCAAAGAAGTAGTGAATAAGGAAAGCGAACTGATTTGCTCAAGGATACTGATCGTTTTTTCTTCGATATTTAGCTGAAATTATTTTATATAAACGAAAACAAAAAATAGATTCAAAAAAATTTTAAATTGTCATTTTTCAAATTATATTGTATTTAATCAGTTCATAGCAATATTTATATATTTAACAATTTATTTATATAAATAACAGTATTTTGCAAAGAAAAAAAAAATAAATCAATAAAAATTATATTTCATTAAAAAAAAAAACATTTTTTTAATTTCTCAATCCACACTAAAGGCGATGGATTTTTCTTTAGGAAATGACATTTCATTCGTAGGATACGGTCCGGAGTAATTGACAAACTTTTCTCAGGATATTCTTTTCGAAGGTTGAAACGTTAGACTAGGTTATGTTCGTGGGTGAATAGCGGAAGATATCTCCTAACCCTAGTCTTACAAAAGTGTTCCATATGAACCATCAAATCCAGTAGTTTTAATGAAGTTCAAAATGTCACTCTGTTGGATAATTTTTCAAGGTCACAGTACAAGTATCGACCGAGTCATTAGATCAGACCGGGACAGTGACAGAGATAGTGGGTAGTATCTTTATCATTTTAGTCTCCACATCCCCGACCTATGTGGGGTACTGAAGAGTGTTATGTCCCGTGATTATCTCAATCAGAGTAGAAAGGGATTTTTTATCCTTTTGGATGATTCTGTCGGTCTTACTCTTGCCAGGCCATATACTTCTTGCAACCACACAGGTGTCTAGGGAAGATCATCTACTGTTGGCCTCTTTACGCGTCTTGATTCCTGCTTCAGTGCACAAGACGGGATGAATACCGAGGTGTCTAACTGGTGTGATGTTGATTCTTCTTGCCAGTTCGTGTCCAGGGACCCAGTCGAGAGCAACCGAGTACTGCGTTCCAAGAACTTTAAGCTCTTCACGACAGCACTTTAAACGTACTTACTTAATGGGCTGCCGACCCGTGAAGAGTGCCTACCTGAGACACGATAGTCTTTCATTCTCCTCGATCCCCCGGCACGCTGTTTAAAGTTGTCCAGGCCAAGTGCCATAGCTCGTCCTTAAAAAGGAGTCTCGGTCTTCCTTGTTGTCTCGAACCTGAGGTATGTGATTCGAAGATCCTCTTTGCTGGTGTAGTCGACGTATTTTAGGTTTTGGGAGTACATCCACTCCTCCATTCGTCCTCCTAGCATAAGGTACCGAACATTCGGAAGCACTTCAAAAGCTTGGATTTTATTTCTGCAGCCACCTGGCTGTTGATGAAAAAGGTGATACCTTGCTATGGTACTGTCTTCGAAGCAGTCTCACTGCTTGGAAAACACTGCTATGGTTCTGAAGGCGGATTGATATGATAGGAATGATGCGGAAAGTACGATAGTTAGAGAATAACACAATTTCTATAAACTTTTTTCGATTTACTCGTACAAGTATGTACCCAATTCTCACAAACAAATGAATATCAAAGTTTTTAAATTGTCGGAAGATTTTCGTTTAGAAAACATTTATTTGAGATAAACTCTGTGTCGTAGGACTTCCAACTCCGACCATAACCAAATCCCACAGACACGCCACAAGAAGGAGAATCTATTGAACACTGCGACTTCTGTAATAAATTCACATTTATAGACTGAAATCAATCTGAATCAATATGTAAATGGAATCAAATAGTTTAGTATGTCAGTAGACAATCACAGATAGTTTGGCAGAACTTATTTGCGTGAGAGAATTGTTCTTATGTCTGTCTGGAGACTTACTTGTATGAACAACTTTTTGAAGGATCCCCATCGGTTTTGACAAGGACTTTGGTTATGATTTAGGTATATGCAAGAATATATTGACTGTAAAGGTTTAAGAGATTAGAAAATCAACTTTTCTTATAATGTACCTACGCTCAAGGGGTTATGAATATCCTAATAATGAAGGACATGGCGCAAGTGACTTACTTCGAAGTGTCTGCACTTTTATTGCAAGGCGTAAACTCAAAAAGGAGACAAGATGGGATAGATTTCCTGGTGTAATGGTTTGAAACTCAGGTGCTGTTTGGTTTCATTACTCGATGGGTGGTGTCTAAACTAGTCAGGGAGCATTTGTAGGGTTTTATACTAAAGAAGAGTATGCTTCAATCTCAGTCTTGATACCAAAGTTCTCCGATGCCGGTTGCCGTCTGTTTCTCAAGCTTCCACAAAGTAACACGATGGAAGGCATAAAACGCCCATAGATGGTCAGTGGGCATAGGTTGTCTAAGACCTTGTTGTAGGTGATATATGAAACAAAAAATCTGGGGAAATTATTAAACTTACCAAGGATGCGATAAGTTGTTTGAGTTAATTGGCTACGTTTTTTATACCGCGTTGTACTGGCCCTAGTATATCGGAACTCCATAATCCAAATGCAAACACTCGAGTAATTTCCTAACCTATTTAGTAGGAGCTGCCTGAGATTGGAAGTTTTATGAAGTTTCATGCTTTACCAACTAAAGTACGAAATAAGAAAAAATGTATAGCTGAAAAGAAGAATTCGTAGGTAAGACAGATGGATAAAAATTTTTATCACAGACGTAACTCTCGCGAACGTCTGACAAACATTAGAGAGTATAACTGCCATGAAAAATCTTCTCAAATACCAAATTGCTCTTTGAATATGTATTAGGCGGTAGGGCCTTTTCATTGGTGTAAATGTGAGTCCCATGGATCAGACAGGTCAGGTTATAGGAGCTCATGCACACGAGGGATAGCGGTTTCATAATTCTTTCCTGATAAATTGCTGGATTTTCCATTCGATTTTCTGTCGTAGTATGTAAACGTAAAACACCTTCATTCTCTTCTGATTTTTCGAGTAGGTGTTGACATAAGTCACTTAAATTCATTACTCAAGTCCTGGAAATTCTGCTGTCGATGACGTCTAAATATATCACACACGTCACACGCCTTGAAGAAACTCCGAAACATTTTCTATGTGAATGCTCCCAGACATAATGCTTCCAGAGGCATACCCTCTCACTGTCATAAAAACTTCCAAAGTATATTAATACACAAATTATATTCGACTTGAATGACAGGATGGCATTGAACACAGCGTACTATCCTGCGCTGATGTCATTGATTCCGAAAAGTTTCTCAGTAAGAAATTGACTTCATTACCAAACCAATTTATCAGAAACTCCTTCACTGTCTGCCTTTACATCGTGTATCTAAAGGTTTTTTTTTCAGTTTATGATATGAAAATGATAGCCACTGTAGTTAACCCCAAATTAAATGGATAGTATCCTTAGGGCAATCGCTTCAACTAACTGTCTGTAGTAGCAGAACCTAATCAAAACTATAATTTTCAAGTGCATAACACAATAAAGTGTGCTTTGTTATGTTCAAACTTTGTTATGTTTTCAACATCTAAACTCACACACAGTGATGGTCCTGCCTTGACCTTTAATGATAATGTTGGTTCGTCCTTCCTGTTGCCATACAGACATTAAGTACTCAAATTATGCGCCCACGTCAATTTCAACACCAAAGCAACGACTCGTCCTTTATGTTATTTATAACTACCTCATGCGACGCCCTGAGAGATATCGATACGGATATCGTCTTCCGTTAAACGATTTTTGATTTATTTCAATTGAATATGACTGTGGGCTTGTATAGTCCTTATAATAGGCCTCTTTTCAATTCTCAGGACCACACGTGGTATTAATAACATTCTGGATGAGACGGGGTGTGCAAATATCATGATTTAATGTCCTTTGAGTGTGTGACATAAAAATGAGTGTTAATGCGATGACGAATGATTTTTCCTCAAAAAAAAAAAAAAGAAAGAAAATCAATTTTCTAAATTGAAATCCTCTTCAATTTCACGGTGTGTACAAATCCTCCAGCTGAGGATACGTTCTCAGGGAACTCTTGCATAGTTGGGAATTGCTTTTAAAATGTTTCTGAGAGAATAAGTTTGGATGTGAGATCCAAAAAAGCAAGGAACACACCTTCAATGCGGTGTGAAGGATGTGCTCTGCCTGTATCCGCAAGGAATGCAAATATTCGATGCACGGATGGTAGGAAATTGCAAAACTCCTTCCTCTATTCATTTGATCGCATTTGTGTTTATTGTTTCCGTTTTCTTGTCTTCCGGGTTGGGAAAAATTCCAAGGACTCTCTCTGCACGTAGAGGCGATACTGATTAATTCTGACCAGTGACTATGTGTCTATTTCTAAAGCTAGATCAGGAGGGGTTTTGGGATATTTTTTTAGAAATGAAATGTCGCCAGGATTGACGTTTTTGTTTTTATAGTCAAAAGCACTTTAGTATTGACGATAAAGTTGATTTGCTATCGAAAAACTTTTTGGAATTAATGATACCAGCAGACGATGGAGTCCTTCGTTGAATGATATACTGTTGTTTGGAAGGGAAATTAATTTATGTATTTATGTACTTTGGAGGTCGTTATGGAAATAGAAATCCACTCGAGAAGTCTTAAGCTGAAGAATGATATCGCCGAGAGATTTGTACGAATGATTCCATTTAAATTTGGAATCCTTGAAGTCCTTGTATTTATTTATCGATAAGGAAGTTTTTCACTTTACAGTGGCACTTCGTTTGCTAAAGTTTTATTAACTTTGACGTCTTTGTGAAAAGTGGGATCATTAGCAAAAAAATATTGATATTGTCTAGGAGTCGATAGTGCGATAGTTATGGAAACTTTTGCAAACATTTCCCGCAACATTTTCTTTTTAGACTTTTGTTTCCAACTTTTGTGTACCTACTTTTTCAGGTGCAGGGAAATTATGTCACGCGGAATCACTTTGCATGGGAAATTATTCCACCAATAGTGGGCTATTAATCTACATTTCGTTGTGAGAAATGACTCCACTTTTACACAATTACACATCACAAACTATCACACTCGCACTTATAAGCAAATTTCACCCTTCCCTCTGCAGGGTTAAGTCGCTCATGCAACTTCATCATTCCGCTATGTACCCACATCTGTCAGTCCCCAAAAATTGAGGGAAATCCATAAAATTTTAACTCGAAAATAGCTCAACCGATATATTACTTCTGTTGGGACATTTCTCCACATTTGACAAGTGAACTAATTGCCCACTGGAGGTGGAGCAAATTCGCGTGGGGTAATTTGCCTGCATCGCGGTTCCATAGCACGTATAGTGGTATAAAAGTTTTATAAGTATAGAATACAGTTTTGCTCCTGGAAATATTAAAAAAAACTTGAGTAATGAGAGTAGATTCTGAAATGTAAATAGTGTGCATCATAGTTCCTCCTGTTTGCGTTGCTTTCTCATAATGATAACCAAAGAATCGTTAAGGACATCGGAGCAGCAGATGGTTTACTGTCTCATACAAATTTTGTTTGGTTTTTATAAACCGAATCTCATTATTTCCATTTAATTTTAAACATAAAAAGAACAATGCACACCAACAAATCCAATTGCATGGTTGTGCTTCTCCTCATTTTATAACCCAGCTGGCATGAGACTCAATTTGCATAGCTTCACTTTTTCTATTAAGAAAATTTCGGTTGTCCTGCTGAAACTACACCCACAGGGACACAATTCTGCATAATATTATGCAAATTAATTCTTGTTCCTTTGAATCCTTTCATTGAAAGAGTGTTCTACTTCAGCTATCTTAGAATTGCAATTAACTGAAGCAAATCCCCAATGGTGTCCTTGGATAATTGAACTAATCTCTAACTTGAATTCCACAGGGAGAGAGAGAGAGGAAACAAAATGATTTCAGTAGGCTTAGTTCCGCATGAAAATTGCTACTTTCCTTTAATATTCAAAACATCGGCAGAATAAGGAATCCTGAACACTGCGTGGGCAAACCTCAGCGGATGTTAGGCGCTGTCGATGATACAATGGAGTCAAATTAAGAAAGAAAGGAAGTAATTAGTTCCTAATCAATGAAATAAAAGGATTTGTACGAATTTTACGGGAAATTAACAAATTCCTCTGAATACATACTTTTCTACTTAACAGTCTGCCACATGTACATGGACGGAGCTATAAATAGCTTTATTTTGAACATAAGCCGATCGGAAAGGACTTTATTTTCGTATCGGTTTACCTCTTTCTTTCATGCTTATCTCATCGGATTTATATTTTTGCTCCTGTTCGGTTGAAACTCAGTATGGGATCTGCTGGAATCTTCGATATTTACACTCGAATGTACCGCCTTGCGAAATGGTTACTGACGTTCATCCCTTCGTGTGCTTTTTACACATATCCGTGTGGAATTTAATATATAAATACAAGAATATTCTCGGATCGGAAAGTAATTGTGTGTAGATATCCGCTTTTAAAACTTACTTCGTCACTAAAAAACTCTTCTTGCTAACGATTGACAACAGGACTTTTCTACGCACAGAGAGTTCCCAATCGCAGGGCCAATTTGGCAGCACTAAATGGAAGGAAAATCGACGGTAGAACCCCTTCTAGGAAGATTGCTTTTACTCAAATGGATTTCTTATGAAACATTCCAAAGGATATGATAGAAACGCAGTGGGTACTCTGCGAACTGAATGTCAAAAAACATTCAGGAGAGGTACCATGCAACCGTTCCTCGCCACTAGTGTGGTGATATCCTATGTAGTGACACACAGTAAGGAAGGAATCAACGATACGTGACCTAAAGTCTGTTAATCTTAAGTCGATTAAATAGCTTTAAGGTGGTTAAAAAGTAGCCCGAGTATCTCGGGCGGTATAACAATGATTTCGAATGTTTGCCTTGAGTTTGTCAATGGTCTGAGACTTGCTGGTATAAACTTGCTTTGTCCGGAGTTACTTTGTCTTTTTTTTGCAGGAATGTATAGCTTAGCTCTGTAAAACCTTCGATATGTAGCTTCGAAATCGATAAAAGATGGTGGGTATCAGTTTAAACTTCTTGAGTCTCTTTCCAGGATTTGGTGGTGTCTGAAATCACACTGATTTTCACGAAGGGTTTCAGTCTCATACTCAATTTTCACATCATGTGAATAGCGCAGACGATACTGGAGTTGCATTCATCAGACAGCTTCAGATACCATCATCCCTAGCTGGAAAGGTGCAGATTGGTACCTCCTTGAGGTTCTCTCTTCCGAAAGGGGCCGCCAGCACCTATAAAATCGAAAAAGTTCCAACTAGATACCGCAGCCATTAGCACTTGCCTCACTTCCAAAAAAAATTTGATGAAGCTAAATTTCAGGAAAACTAGTAGACTTATCCCTATCAATAGGACAGCCCTGTCGAATATAGTTGGTACCCTCACGGGACACTGTGTGGCAACGATTTCTGTGTAAGCTGCAGAGACAACGAAGAGGAGGAAACCATGGCACATGTACTGTGCACCTGTCCTGCCCTATCCGTTCTGAGAAGGAAAGCCGTCAACGATCTAGCTAGACTAGGTTTAAGTAGAATAAAGAGCTTCGCCATCGGGTCAAACTTAATTAAGCGAAACACACATCTTCGGGATGGGCTTATACCGGAACCGATTACCTTGCCTTTTTATCCCTCGTGGAAAGTCTTTATGTAGGTCTCTGATGCTGATAATCCAGTTTCTCCCATAGCGAAATTATAATGGAACCCACATCTAGCCCACTGCTAAGTGGAGATAACCACCCAATCCAACCCAGCCCATCGTTTTAGCTGAAAGGTCGATTCTCTCTAATGGAGGGTGACAGAATGACGGAGGAGTAACCTTTCCATATACTAAATACTGACTCCAGGCCTATGTAACTTTCCTCCCACGGAAAAGTCAATAGTTACCAGACACCCAACAGCCTTGGATAAGAATGACTGAACTGTTGGTGATACCTGGAAACGTGCAACTCAACATATGTCGGATATTTCATAAACATAAGTTAACCCCTGAGCGTGTTGTATCTGCACATTGTTTTGCAAGCATCTTTCCAACAAACTTTGTGTACGCAACGCCAGCTTGAACTTCAACACTGCAAGGAAGAAGTTTCCTTGCTAATATGCCAAACGCAGTACCTCCATTGTATGTAGGCAAAAACTTTGATCCATTTAAGGAACTATTCCATTCCCTCTTTACATCTCTTATGAACTATTTTGCACTCAAGGAGCCCCGCATTCCCCGTTAGATGCATAAATTAAGATGACAACTTATTCACGATAAACACACAGTCCATGTAGTCCTGGGACTCCTTTTTAAATTCGATTTTTTCCGAATTTAATAATCATAATCACACACCACAACAGCTATTTAATATCCCCGAATCCGTGGCATCCACATGAATAAAACACATTTCGATTCTATTTCACATCGGGGGGTGTGCCATTGTTTTTCCCTTCCCCCCCCCTCTGCTCTCTCAGGCCATTGCATACCAATTCAACTCACATCGCTCAAAATTTATGTCCTGGAAATTTAATATTCACTCGTAAACACTTGCGGGGTACGTGTAGTCTAGGACCGCTAACACATACCGTCGCAGCACTAATTCATGTGAAATATGCATGAAGATTTCCCTAAATAGGCATTAATCATACGCTCGCTTCTTGGAAATTCGTCCTAGAGCGGTTTGCGTACATATACTTACCATCAGACTTTGGAAAATCACATTTTCTTTATTAAATCGATTCCTTCGGGACCCCGACGACCTTTGGTTGACTTTATGATGAAGCAATTCCACATTGTCGCTAACCATGTGACAGTTTTAAGGATCCTACTAGGCATTTTGAATTTTTTTTTTCATTTTCATCATCCAGGTATTGATTTTGGTGTCGTTGAGAAAATACTGAGTCTCCTGGAAGGCGGTCTGCATCGGGGTTTGACAATCTCCTTGTCTGGGAGAAAGTATATTAAAAAGTTTTCCTTAACAAGTAGCTTCCGGAAGGCGTAGGTTAAAGTATGTATTTATGTATACAATTCGCGGGAAACTTTTTGAGCTTAAGTTTATGCAAAATTGAGTTTCAATAAAAATAAATCAAATCCCTATTTCCCGAGGAAGTCACAATAATGTCGTTGGGGTATTATAAAGTTTTTGATTTGAATGTGGAAGTTGTTTGCTTTTAATGTTTCTATTTTTGGATTTCAATGTGATTCCCCACCAATATACAAATTTGTTTGAGAGGATAATTGTACGCTGTAGTATGGTAGAAAGGATATCTCGAAATACAATTATGTACATTTTGAAAGCATTTGAATTTTGGCAACAATACTCTTCCGTGATTAAGGATTCTTTGTTCCTTTCACTGGATTAGAAGTTCAAAAGAAGTCAAAGGGGCACTCAATCATTCTGATCACCTTACTCAACATCTACTCTTTAGCGACTTCGAGAAGTTTTTCGACAGCTTGAATCTAGACCAAGCGGTCTAGGAGCTGGGCTGGATTATTGTCCATCCGCTCGATTTGGTGGACAAGATGGGGTTTCGAACAATATTTATACTCTAGTACAGCTCACAAAGTTCAGTTATTTCTTCATTTTTATTCGTCCTTCTTGAAAAAAAAGTATTGATTTGGATATCCCTGATATTTGCTTTTCAGCACTTGATTCAGCGTGGCAGATGTGCCAGGATTAGAAATCATTTTTTGATTAAAACAGTTGAACCCTTTTGATATTCCAAACCGAATCTGCATAAGAGTATCATTTGGGGAGTAAATGTTGAATCTGAGGTAGATAGACATCTTAACTACATATGTACTATACATCGAAGTTATAATTGCCAAGAGTGCCATTTTGTCCAAGGCTTCAGGACCACTTCACTCCAAGATCAACTCGTTTCGGCTGTGTGTCAATTGTATTTTTTTTTGGGACAAAACTGATGTCCGTATATCAACAGCTGAGTGGATCCAATGCTTCAGCATGAGATTGTAAGGTCAATCCGAAATCCGTAATCCAATGCAAACAGTTTCCGGCAACAAGCGACACATCGCCTTATAGAATTCTACGCTTAGAATGTGACTCTGAAGTCGATGAACAGGTGGGGAGTCTGGGCTTAAGATTGTTCCAAGATCTGGCCGACTAGCTTTAGACGACTGCACAAGACGTTGAAAAGGATCGTGCGCCAATAGTTGGTACACTCGGCCCATATCTCGGTTATAAGATCGCATCGATCTTAGGACAACATATTCACAAATGTATGTATCTAATGGACTGTATCAGATAAAGTCGTATATCACGATAAGCTAAGCTAAGTCACGCGAACAGTTTATAAGAGAATTAGGGAATCATTTAAGGCTATCACAGGGCTCTTTCATCATGTGAGACTCCTGGACATTTTTCTTGCCCGTAATGCAGTCTCAGAGATCATAAATTAATTCCAATGCCCAGACTAACAACAACATTTACACCAGTCAAGGTCTATATGGATATGAAAGCCTCACAAGTCTTCTCTTAGAACCAGCAGGAGCTTAAAATATAGCATTGAACGCCGGTGTTAGCCGACTGTCATAAGATCTAATTCAAGGACATTGTCAGGTGGTTAGTTTGACTGTGGCTAAGGTTAATTCAATGCGGACAGAAACCATACATAGAGTTAAAGGGCAAAAGCTTATTTGATCTAGGTCTTCAAGTATACACAGAGAGAGGCTCGGATTATCGATCCTTTTGGTTTAAAGAGCTTTCAGCAAGAGCTGCAAGAATAAGCAAAGAGCTTGGCAAGTATAAAGGTGTGGATTATACATAGTTTCTTCCTCTTGTTCGTCCATGCAAAAAATGTATACAAATCATGTTAAATCATAAAGTTAGTGTTTCTGATCAAGCTTGGGCCAGATCTTTCGGTATGCAATTAATTGTCGTGTCCCTATTATAAAATCATTAACAAATTGTATCCGCCTGGTGAACTTGATCTGGGCACCCAAATGAGGTAAATGGTGTACAGGTCCGTTACATAAGTATATCGTGACAGGCGATAATTTGGGACAGTTTTCGAATTGAATGTTAAAGATTCTAGAGACAATTGGGGTTCTGATAATTTATGAAACATCAAACCCAAATATTTCTCGGCAAGTATCAGGTTACTTTTAGGTTACCATTCCTTCCATGTCGTTCTGGGAAGAAATGCAACTCCAGTAGTTAAAAATGATCAACGGCTAAGGTTAGAATCAATGACCAATCTCTAGGTTTCGAATCCAGAATATTAGTGTGACCTTACGGACTAACATGGCAACATCCGGTATAAGGGTCACATTCAGAAAATTCATTGGACAAGTTCGCTGTTCTTTGAATTTTGTTTTAAGTTCTGTTATGATGCAGTCTTTTCAAACCAAACAAGTGTCCTATATCCACGAGATGACTGCGGTATATGTACATACACGCATCCATAAGAACATCTTCGTGCACACTTTGGTTTATTATTTGTATTTCATTCACGTCTAAAGGATAGCAACGAACGCTGTCGTCTGCAGTTTATTCCATCGATAGTGTTTGTCAATTTTTGAAAATTTTTGAAGTAAGAGTCAAACGATATCGCCTTAAGAATTCTCGTCGTACGTGATAAGGTCCTCGATTTAGTTTTTCTAGCTGTGGGTTGCTTATATTGGATAATAGCCAATAGTCTATCATGTTTGATTCCCAGCCACAACCCATGGGAATGATGAAGGTTCTGGTGGATAAGGTACAGAATAAACTCTCTGTCAATAACTCGGTTCAAAATCTCTTACCAGACATACGTCAGATATGCTCATGGTCATCAAGAAATTGCAGAAAACGAGTCTGCGAATGAACTAGCTAACACTGGTTTAGCTTTTGCGATCATAAAATCTGATCGAATTTGTGGTGTCAACTAGGTCAATGATTTGGGACACATACTTCGTCTGACGGGCTGGGAAAATGCCCTGGAATTGAAAAATTCCAAACAATAAATCATTCACTTAAGGAAATCCTTAGTCTAGACAAAGATTGTATCAGGAAGCTGGTGACCTATCTTACTGGTCACTGCGGGCTGTATGGGATATGCGGTTCTGCTCGGAAGATGACAAATTAGCCCATTCTTCGTGGATACTCAGCATTACATTGATTCCTTTTGGATAAACATTTTCTTTTCATTAAAATTGCCTCAATTATTTTTAATAAAATAAACTCGAAAACAATCAGCAATGTTGAAGTTTCGCAGTTTGACGTATTTAAGAGTTGACGTAGTCTAACCCAGAACTCAAAACTTTTACAAAACATTCATTGCTTTACCTCATGTGAAGAGATTACTGCTGCATTTTACCCAGAATTTTGTAAGGAAACAAAGGATTTATTTATACCAAGAGCTACGAACTATGAATTCTAATAAAAAGTAGAAAAGAATATCATGGTTGCATGCAAAACTGTTGCAAAGTATGCGGAAGGAGACAATTGCTTCGTTGACTGTGGCGTATACTTACTATTTTGTGTTTATGTTACCTCGTGTCCTTCAAGTTTGTATACAATTTTCTTGACGAAACAATGTTAAAACCTTCACTTGAATTTAGAGAATTCATTGAGACTTTCCTCTCTAAATGTGCAGGAGGAAAATTGTGTAAAAGTTCAGCTACTTTTCTGCTATTTGTAGAAAAACGAAAATAGTATTCCCTGCAAAGCTCCTAATCCCTTAAAACCATCAAATACGTGGTTGCACAGTCGAGTAGGAGTTTCAATGATACAAAATGCTTCTTACATTTTCTATTTTCGAGAAAGTTCAGGGGGTTTTTGGCTTGATGGAGACTCATTTTTCTCAGTGTGTACCCTGGGCTTAATGCAACCTTTTTCTTGAAAAGAAAATGCAGCTATGTTGCTGCTTACCATACCGGATCCAGATAACATTGTAAATACGGCAAGCTACTAAGGGCGTTTGAGGAATAACACTACTATCATAGAACTGAGGTAATTTTGGTGTAAGGTGTAACTGTTGCATCAACGTCTTATCTTTTTTACCAATTCTAAATGTGCCCACTACGAGTTGCACTACGGTCACTAAAGTAATCCATCCTCATACATACATATGTGAACTTCAAAGGAAGGGGATCTAGCACTGAACCTTGTGGAATGCCTGCCGATTGTGCAGTTTGGTTGCTTTATTGCTTTGCTATTTCTAAAGTCGGAACCTAACCCTGAAGGAATATAAGTGGGACTGATTCATTCAAATGGCTCGCATTAATGGTTTCTAAATCAATTGTTTTTTCCAAGTTGGTATATCTGTCATCAGTTTTGACGCCAAGATTGAGCGCCATCTGTCGACTATTTTGTTGACAGAATCCAAACACTTTACTTAACCTCAAGTGCTGTCTGCGATTTTTACTATGGAATTATTGTGTAAAGAGTTTGTTTAAAATTTTGTATTGAAAGAGGGCCTTGAAGTAGTTGGTAACTTGCCTCATCAGAGACAGCCTGCAACGACAGTTACTGAAGAAAACATGAACTTATTGAAGAAAGTGGTTATAGGAAGTTTTAAAATAACCATACATCCCTCACGAATCAATTTTCCACAGTTTAGGAGATATTTTGTATAGGACGGCTGGAACCGAAGGGGCTCACTTTTCATCTCAAAAATCTATCCTTCTGAGTTGCTTTTTAAACAGACATACTACCAACATCATACAGATATAACACCCTGTGTTACTGAAGAGATAAAAGAAAATTCGCCGAAAGAACTGAAGTCGATTCTGGAATATTTCTCCACAAAATGTATGGATGGCATTGTATTCCTTCCAGTAGTTGTGTATATCCATACAAGAACGAGTACCCTTTTCTGGTATGGTACCAAACGCCTTCTAAAAATGAATTTCGTATTAATGGGCCAGAAATATGTAACGACCACATCGTTTGGGAGTAATACAAAAATTATTCACACTTTGAATAGGTACTGCAATGTCCTTAAACCAGTAAATCTTTTTGGGCTTTCGTACAAAGAATAAAATAACTAATACGTCTCCACTTTTCTTGTCCATTTAAATCAAAATATCACAGACTCACCGGAAATACCAACCTATATTCGATACTGATTCCACCATGTCAGGTACCTCTCTACCATCAACTGCCTTCAATATAACTTATGTCCAATATTTTTTTGAACTCGTTCAGTACCTTGTGTCCTGAAAGATGTGAATACGAACAAATTTTCATAAACATCAGTTCTTTCCAATGTCATATTAATTAACGTAATTGTACCCTAGGCTTGGGTTCATCCTCCGAACCTGTCTCTAATATTAATTAATGACCTTTAACCCAATCCATTGCTTCCGAGATGATAGAGCCCTCGGCTTTCCTTTCCGATTCAATGGTCATTGTGAGGTGAAATATCTACCAAGCCTAACTCCAAAGTTGATGCCATTTTGATTTGGGTTCAAAAACCGAGTTGAAATTAAATTGACAAAAGCTCTGTCTTGCCAGCTATCTCTGAAGATGCTAATGAAGTGAAATTCAAAATGAATAGAGCCAGCATTGAGCAATCCACTGGGCAGTCAATGCGGGTTATGCAAAAAATACACCTGATGTCGCTAGATGTCTTGGGATCCTGAAGAGATTTTTCATACTTATAGATGTGGGAGATTTTTGGTGGTGGTATTAACCACTTAGATTGATTGTCGATCAGGAATATTCCCGCCGAATCCGTTCCAATTGTAGAAAAATGAATCTTTCGCAACAATAGGACGTGGGACTTTACCACGCCATATGTAAGCACACTAAACTATGCAAGAAATAGCATTCCATGTCATGGGATCTAAAATTGATTACTTCTTCTAAGCTTCAAAAATATCAACCTATTTGAACATGCAACCACACTAAGTTTAACTACCTTTGCGCAGGTGTTCAAGCGAGGGAATGCCCAAAGCTTCCCCCTCACAATAATGACTTGAAGTGTCCTTAATTCCCTTCGCCATTCAAATGTACACAAACATATGCACACTTGTCTCAATGACGTCCTTAAAACATGACCTTTTCGTGTAATGACGTCCCCATATGGTCTATTGCTTGCCGTGCCCCATAAAATTACAATTAATATCCGAAACAACTCTCGCCTGAAGATCCCCCCTACAACCGGAATGTGGCCTTTAGGCAAGCGTTTCTCCACACCAGACAGCGAGCCACTTCTTCCTTTCCACTTCATTGCAAGGTATGAAGGACACCAGTTACCGAAAGTGCTATTTCCAGCTTCCCACTTGGGGATTCCACGGACATAAAACAAAAAAAACAAAAAAACTTCTCACAATTAGTTACGACTGACGTTCTGCTCGAAGTAGTATGATCAAGCAGGGCATCTAATGGATTGTAAAACAGACCTCGCTCCCTTAATTAATGACTCTCCGCTGTAATTGGTTATTAATATACAAAATCTTTGTATCCCTTGCCAACAATCCATTATCGTTGTGACTGTAATTACCGTTAATTCAATTTGGCGGCAGGAAATTTCCGATGGAAACAAAATTAAGCTGTCCATGGGATGCTTTTGGTTTTAGTACTAATTTTGATTCTTTTTTCTTTGTTTTTGTGTAATAAACGGCCAAGGGTTTATCCAGTCGAGTGTAAAAATATCGTTTGAACTCATTAGGGGCGACCGACGCAAAGTGCTGCCAAGGAGAAGAAGTCGTGAAATAGCAATCGCACTCCAGTCGACAAAATTAATTATTTCCTGTCAGATTGTATTTTATTGCAAATCTGATCAAAATTTAGGGACCGACATACATATGTTTTGTGGATATAAGCGGGAGAAGCTCAAACTTTTATCATAAATATTAGACTTTGCGTCCAGAGGCAAAGTAGATCCAGAAGCCGAAGGATGGTTTTATGAAAATTTCCAATTACCTATATTTGTGTTTGTACGGAAAAATAATTTCCTTGTAAGGAATACACGACCATTGGAGTATTAATATCACAAGGCAGGGTTGCTGTACCAATACCCTTTAACATTGAAGTAACCGAAACGCCAGGGAATGTAGATAATTCCCTGGCATTTTCAGACGATGGCATTTTGGAAGCTTCCGCCAAAGAGTTACTCAAAATTTAAATCAAATTTGACAGTCTTCAACGATTTTTCGATTGGAAGGTAAAAATACCTAGGTACTCCCAAATGTATAATCAGACTGTTCCGCAAGCCACTAGGATCCTGATATTCTTATCTAAGACTTAACTTTGAAAAATTTCCAGGTGAGATCTTAACTCATATCTCTATGCCTATGGGCCAACTAGTGCCTCGTTTTAACCTCGTAACCCTGCTCTACCTAACCTAACTTAATCTAAGGAATTTGCTTAAATGGTGAAACTTGTCCTATGCCGCTTGATACAAGTAAATATCTACTCTTTTAGAATGACAAACCACAAAGGAGAACATGACATGTCATATATCAAGACAGATCTGATTTAAGCTGAGTCTGAAACATGGTGATAATGTTAATGATAAAGCCTTTTTAGATTAACTACGTCATTGGTATTTTCACGGGATACTGAGAACTGTAGAGCCTCCTTTCAAAACATTTCGACTGGAGTTGTGGGAACGGAAAGAAGGAAACTTTCATTTACCTCCTAAGTGCATAGAAGGAGACGTCCGAAGAAGACTACTTGCTCTATTCAGGATCTCTATTGTTTCAATGTTTTTAGACGTCCTTAGATAGTATGAGCATCTTTCGAGAATCTAATTAATTCGAATAACCACGATTTATCATATACATACATGACTCCAAAAAGTGAATTCTAAATACTGTATGCTTTGCAGAGAGGTCTCCTGACATTTAATTTCCACAAAACATTTTGAAGTGCGATTGGCCTTTTTTTCAGCATGGATACAAAGTCAGCCGTTTTGGAGTGAAGGTAATCCAGAAGTCCAGGTAATCCACAAGTCCAGGGAATCCACAAGTCCAGGTAATTCACAAGTACAGGTAACCAGGTACAATCACTGGTTCATCTTCCAGTCAATTTGTTCAATAAGCACATAATTTGCCGTAAAACACCTGTGAATTTGTTTCCTAAATCTATTTTCTATGTGAACTTCTCAGTATACAGCGATAAACCAGAGATGAAAGATGGTTTGTGAGCTGACATACGGACCATTTTGTTTAAAAAAGAGTGATGGAAATTTTTACTTTCAGATTACCTACACTTCCTCATTTATCCTTTTGCTTAAAATAATATATGAATGATATGACATGAAATTATGTTCTTAATAAATCCAATACCAAGCCCATTACAACGATCGTTATGTGCTTCACTTCATTTTATGACTTAAACTTCATTTTAAAACTTAAACTCTTTAAAAAAAAATATTGTTCACATTATAGTTCGGTGGCGTATACGTTATATATTTAATTTTCTCTAAAATTTTGTTTATTTCTCCCCCACATCGTGACCATGAGATAGGCTTCTTCCAGAGTTGGTCAAACCATGTATATAGAATAATGCAAAGGTTATGGCTATAAGTTATACTTATACTGAGGACTAAAAAAATGGTCGGAATATCAGCATGATCCTTATTTTCGGTCACAAGGTTGAACTCTTTAGGGTGGAGAATGAATACTTTGCCGTGAATGTCTTTCACATGCAGGCGTAGGAATTCCAATGGAGGTCTTCTTTTATATCTCATCACTAAAGACAATAAATATCCATGATCGTGAGTGGTGATGTGAAAAAACTTTTAGGTGTTATCTGGCATCGAAATTTGAATCGCTTGCTCCGTTCTAACCACTTGAGCCATTGCGCCCACAGACGGAGTTAGTACTCAGAGATTTGCGTCTTTATACGGAGTCAAACATTTGCGATAATTAGTTGTATGTCGGTAGGAGGATTCTAAAACAGTTGCAGACATTGAAGAAGACTACTAACACATATCTATTTTGTGAATACCACGCAGTGGCGTACGGTGAAATTTTAAGAAATTTTTTTTTAAAACACCATTTTGTTTATTCGAAACCCAGAATTAAGATAATAATTCTAAACCGCTTTTGTTACACTTTGTCATTGGAATTTAAGTCGAAAGAAGCCGTTCTGGCCAAAGTAAAGTAAAGTTATGTATGGAAGTAAAGAAAAATCGGAGCGGTGTTTAAAATTCAAAGATTTGGTAAATAAAATTACTACCTACTTTTACCTTAAACCTATTCTACGATCATTTTAAAATATTTCAGCTAAATTCTTTAAAAAAATTGAAGTTATTTTAAATTTATATAAGAAGGGGAATTTCAAAGGATAAAAGCGTCCGGTCTTCTTATGTCAAATTGTAATAAAACATCTTTCTGTGATTTAATTTAAATTAAAGTTCTCCGCCTCTATAAATAAAGTGCACGACTGGGCAGTACAAACTTGCACCTATATCTAAAACTCTTGTGTGTATTTGAGGTAAAAAGAAATAAACAAATATATACATATGTAGGTATACATATGTAGGTTGACTATAGGTGGTAGGTAAACCTTCGTTCTAAGAAGATTGGCCAAAAACATTAGATATCAGCTGTAGGATTTGATAAAGCTCTTGAAAACCAAGCAACGTCGGTACTATGTCATTTTCCTTCAATTTCACTCATAAATTCATTGCCTTTGAACTCCGGTAAAGATGCGAAAACCCAAAGTAAGTCCCTAAAAAAGTAACAATATTTTCTTTCTCTCTCTCTGTCTTTTAACCAATGAAAATGATATTCAGACAAATCCAGTAGCACGTGCGCACCAATCAAAACCTGTATCGTAAGGAAAAAACGTTTCCATGACAACAGCTGTGTTCTAGGAAAATTTTTTGGTATATAATTTTGAAAATCGGTTCAGTAGGAAGAAGTAGGGATAAAATTCATGTTTGGCTAATAATGATATGAAAATCGTGTTTTTGTTAAGCAGGTTGTAAGGAAAGTGGAATTTTAGGCAGTTTTAACTAAAAACATGGTATGCCATCTTATAGAGTTTTGTAAAAGAAGCCTAGATATGAAAATAAAACAGTAACGGTCGAGAAAAGCGTGTTTTCATGAAGTTGGCTATAAGTCAAATACCTTTTAAAACAGTTTTGGTCAAAAACGTTGTATGCCATCTCAGAGGGTTTAAAAAGGCTTGCTCTAATATAAAATTTAATAAAAATCGTTGGAGCCGTTTTCGAATAAATTGGCTCCAACTGCTCGATTTCGCGAAAAATACCGTTATACTAATGTTTGGCCAAAAATGTGATACAGTTCCTGATAGGATTTGTGACGTTTAATCTTATGTGAAAATTTTAACAAAATCGTTGAAGGCGTTTTTAAGCAAATCGGCTTTTAGTCACCTTGGTATTAAGTACCGTTGTATTATACTTAGACCAAAACGTGGTACGCCATTGTGTTGCATTACCTCGTACTAGTCCGAATATTAGATTTGAACTAAATCATTGGAGCCGTTTTCCTACAAATCGCCTTTTTGTCAAATTGGCTATAAGTAAAGTACCATTGTTGCCAATCTTGGTAAGCAGCACGATACATCATCTGATTGCAATTGACTAGACTAATTGAAATATGAAGTTTAATCAAAATCGTTAGAGCCGTTTTCGAGAAAATCCCTTTTAGCTGAAATCGGCCTTAAGTAAACTACCTTTAATTTTTAGGTTAGAATGAAAATTCCGATTTTGCCTCTAGGGATTATCACACAGACCGTATATAAGAAGTGTGATCTAAATCCATCCACATGTTTATGCTGTAGCCTCGTGCACAGACAGACAGACAGACAGACAGACAGACGGCATTGGCGGACCTACTTTTTTGGACTTCCCCATTATAGTAATGTCAAGTTTGATTAAAATCTCGAGTTCCAAATTTTGCACGAATACAATACTTGCCCTATAGGTGCAAGTAAAAAACTTCATTTACTTGTATTTAACTTTTGACACACAACGTTTTATTAACAGCCTTATTGCATCCTAATGCTAAAGAACACAGTATTATACCCGAAAATTAAGAACAATGAGCCGAATAGTGTATTTAAGCGTGTACATGGGCGAATACCCCACACTATATGAATTTATATCTGGGACTCGTATATTTCAAATTTTCATGTTGCGTTTACGGAAATTCACAAGAATTCAAAAAAAACTAATTTTTCATTCTCTACGCACCTTAAAAATTGACAAGTGATTGGAAACAAACTGTAACTGTCATTTCATATCATCGATCCCCGTTCGATCCTCTATATCACCCAACAACCCGATCTTTGCCTTCATCCCATAAAAAAATGTTCCTCCAACGAAAACACGTCTCCTTCAACTGCACCACTTCCACTTCCAATCACCAAAAATCCCTTCTCCAGACAATTGTTCGCAGTTAAATTCACTCAACCCATGAGATGTTCATCCAAAAAAGCCGAAAATCCCGAGTTATTTGACTCATAAGCAAATGGATGTTAGACAAATATTTGAAATTTGAAAAGGGAAGCCGGAAGGAATCGGCTTGTATGGACCGCACGTCACTGCAAGCTAGCCTGCAGTAAACTACAGCATCTTGGAAAATATTGTTTTAATAATCTCGAGACTGTTGGGTTTTTGAAACACATCAGTGAAGTTATTCAAATTCAGAAGGAATATTAAATATGTGGGGGAAATGGTTTGGGTTTTTTACGGTGAATATTTCCTAAGAATAGGGCAATTCCTAGTGTTTGCTACTAGTGTTTGCCTACAAGTTGTGTGGAAATTCATGAATGTTGACTACGGCTTCCAACTGAATGGCAACAATTAAGAGGAACTCGGTTTAGTGAAGGAAACATTCCATGGACCTTTGAGATTGAATCCAAGATCGAGTGGGTTAACACCTTAAGATTCTTTTCTATAGAAATAAATGAGATCCCAGTCTACGCCACTGAAACAGAGATATGATGGATGACTTGATAGTCAACATTCATCGTGTTATTGGACTCCCAGATTGTGCTCTATTATTTATCCATAGGCCCGAAAATATATTTAAGGAGTAATGCCATATAAATATCTTTCCAATATAGTTAATTATGTAGTTATTGCTATGATTTTTATGTATTTTATTTGAATTTAAAGTTATACACCTCTAAAAAAAATACTCATCTCAATTTGGTTTGGTGGCGTATACGTAACATTTTTTTCTTTTTAAATTTTTGTTCATCGAGCGCTTCCTTTTCGTTGTTCCTATTCATACAAGGTGTACCGTATTACAAATTTAATATTTTATCCAAAAGAATGAGTTTATACTTACGATTTTGGCAGTATGTGGGCAGCTCTAAACTATTACAAGGACTACTAAGAAGGGTCGAAATACTGTCTATAGTGTGTGCAGCGATGGTAGAACTACTCCTAAAGTTTGTTTCGCCCTTTAACCTCTACGAAACTAGTTCCAAAATGCAAGTAATCCAGGTTTGAAATCTCCTGTGAGCCTGCTTGATCGATGAGCTTTACACCAGACACAACGATGAGAAAAAATATCCATTTTTCATTCAAATAAATGTTTTTTCCTTATTATTTTGTGACCTTCTTCTGTAAAGGCAGTCCTACTTCGTCAGATCCAAAATTTGTTTCGTTCTTCTGATTTTCCAAACTCGGATCTGAGACAATATTTCATTAAAATTTCAAGTTTTATACTTATCAAGTTCGGTTGTTGCCTTTCCTTACCACAGCTTTTCTATAGAGCTCAGGTCAGGACTTCATGACGGCCAATTGATGGCCTTGTCGTATGTTTAGGGTCATTTCCTTGCACAGATTTCCATGTAGGGCACCATTACCTCTCTAAGAGTTCTATGCTTCCTATGTGGTCTGAAATGATATGCAAAGCTATATCATAACGCTCCCTCCATCATGTTTTACCATGACTGAAATATATTGACCTTCTGATGTATTGTCTACCATCGTAACCGTCGCAATTGATCTTGGTTTCATCGGTCTAAAGTATCGGTAGTCGTATTCCATTGCGAGATCGTCGAATCCTTTTGTTCCTTTGCAAAAGCTAGCCTATTTTTTTTAGAGAAAGGAATGGTTGTTTCCTGGCTGAACTCCCAACAAGTTGGCTCTCATTCCAGTACCCTGTAAGTGCACCCTAGCTCAAAATCGTCCTTTCTTCAAATTTATTCGTCTTACGGGCCCTTTTCAAGGACTTATTTTAAAGGCTTATATTTTCAAAGCAATGTTGTTACAAAAAAAAGCTCTCATTTCAATGTAATTCCTACTATTATACCCAAAACTACCTTGCTTGCAACTTTACCACATTAAGTACCAAAATGTTGTCTTAGACTTATGTGCAGCCATCCCCACGAAAGCACCCAATACTTCAACCAACTTTCTTCCCAATTACCCTATTTGTTATTCCGCCCACATAGTATCCACCACTTTCCGGACTAATAAGCTCCGCGATTTTAATATTCCACACTGTTTGCCTCATAAAATTAGAATTATAGGTAATACAGCAAGATGTGTGGCGGAATTCATTCCTTGAAATTGCTTTAATAAGACAATTTTTGTCCTTCCTCCTCATGGAGTGTAGGCTTGGGTGTTTCAGGATAATTTAATTATATTTGCTTTGGCAATGTTATCTGGCATCGAAAGTCCTTTCATAGAATGTGTGATATTAATTACTTGGGCAAATCTCGAAGGATTTTTCTGCTGCTGCCGAAGGATTTCGAAGAATTTCCACCCCTTCTCAGAAATCGGAAACTGATGTTGACTTTGAAATGTGTTCATTTGATTTCGTCCATGGAAAGGGAAATGCCAGAGTTGCACTTGAGTCGCCCTCGAGAGAAATACTTGTTTCTTTTTCCATGTTTGTGGATTGGTCTGGGATTGTTTTCATGTAATGAGAATGTTGCAACCAATTGGCCGGAAATCAAAAGGGGCAAGTGGCAGTTGCTCTTTCTGTTTGTTAATCGAACTGGAATGGTTCCTTGGTCAGAGACGTATCATAGTTCTTTAATTTACTTTGCAACTTCTTTCGAGAGCATGAAACGATGGGGTACTAGTATAAGAACTATCAGTTTGTCTAAATTGCTGCTCTTTCCAGAAACTAAAATTACCATATTTCTTGGTGAAGGCACAGACTGTAGCCCACACACAGTCAGCTGATCCTAAGGTATTTCGTCTGAAGCACTGAACATTTATACGTCTGAGTTCACGGTCAGTAGTACAGTAGCATCATAATTTGCTAACCAATATGCAATAAAAACCTGTCTATCTACAAAGATATACACCTTTACCTCCCTTTATTACAAGGCATTAAACCCTTGTGTAAATGAATGAATTACTCCTTCGATTGCGTCCAAAATGAGCAGTCTCGCACTACAAGGAACTGAACACTCACACACATAGACACACATCCTTGTAGCCCTTTACAGCCCTGCTCTAGACTTTCATTGAAGAATGTAATTTCAAGGTTAATTTTACGCAAAACTAAGGCAAGCCCTATAACAACAATATTCTATACACCCGTCCGTAGGGACTCTTTCATAAACATTAAGTATTACGAATACACTGTTCCAGCGCCGACGCAGTACAAAACATAGAATGGTCACTTCCACTCCTTAGCGCCTTCCATTCGTTTCCATTGAGGTCTATGGATAACAGAAGGCCATGGCTTCGATGGTACGTATCAGTCCTTCGGTATTCCTTACTCGGCTAACACGCGAATTCAAATCTAACACTCCTCCCGTGGCCACATTCGAATACAACGAATTACAGAAGTGAACACAGTGGTGTTGTACTCACTGCTCGGTGCATTCGTGTAAAAGGATACGTCAGGCGTTAAGTGGTTTTCTTACATTCGGTTGTGCATTTCGTTATAGTGTTGTGAACTTTTTTGCTTGAATATTTAGAAAACAAAAAATTTAATAAATAAATAGTTAAGTAAGGAAAAAATCTCTAAACAAAGAATTAAAAGAAAAATTATTTTTAAGTTGTTAAAGTGCTTGTGACACTGTTTTACTCTGAAGATTAAAACAATTTGGTTGACTGAGTAAAGCTGGCCACCCTATCATATATCTATTTGGAATATTGAGGAATACTTTTACAGACTTTTGGTGAGATTTTTAAATTTTTACGTTGTTTTGTTCCAAAGAGTCGCTGTGACGCAAGCGCAGCTACAAGATAAACTTTGAATTGTAAAAAAGGATTAGGTGGACTGTACCTCATAGGGGTAGATATCCCTGGTCGTGACAATAGAACAGATTTATGTTATCAAAATGATAACCTTTACGACTTTTGCTCACACAAGTGTGTTATCATTTGTTTTGCCTTTGTTGGATGCGACCCTCGTAATGGTTACTCAGTAACCGACAAAGTAATGAACATCTATTGTCGTTCATTGTCATTTGGACAAATAAAGTCGGTGGTAGGGTTAGGTACTGTTTCTATGACTTTAAAGCCGAACCCTAATAAAGGAAATGAAAATTGCGAGACCTGAAAATATTCCGTCAAAGTGTTGAGACTGATTATGTGTGAATATGTGTGTACTTACAAATTTTGAAAACTATCTTCGTTAAGTACCAAGGGTAACAGCTAATTATACTTTATGAGGGATAGAGAGCATAGGGGATGGGAGAATGTTTTTTATGTAAAACTTTTGGAAAAATTTCGTATATTTTTCATTCCGTAATAAAAAAAAAGGCGTGGCTTTTCATCAAAACACGTTATATGGAAGGTTTTGATGTTATTTACATTTTATGGTTTTTGTTTTGGGATTTTTTTCCGAGAGACGGTGGAAATCCTGAAAGGCTGGGGCTCACAGTCACTGAACCTATTCCCTTTTTATTTACATCGCAGGTGGACCTCATTTAGTAAATTTCACCTTATTATGGATTGGGAATTTTGGCTGACTCTGAAGTTATTCGAATTTATTTTCTTTCTTCGTTTTTTAATAGCATTAGTTGGCGTTGGTTTAGTTCCTTAAAAATTACAAGGGGAATAGGTTGCATGGTTTAACATGAAAGGACGGGGGATTATAATTAGTTATTAATAACTAAATCACTAGGCTTTAGTCTCTTAAGCCTTTAAATTGAATATCTTGTAGATTGTCGATTCTGATGTAATACATTACTTCTGAGGTCTTTGTTTTCGAGGGTTTGTTTCATTTTCAAGCTTGATTTTCTTGCAGAACCCGAAAGTAAGCTTCGATAAGTCCATATGGAATCTTAGGATGTATTCGTGAAGTAGTAGTTAAATTTTGTAGGTGATTGTAAGCTTCTGTAGTGGGTTTACCTAAAAAACAACTTTGGAGCAGTTACATGGACTCCCTCCCTCCCTCCAAGGTTGCTTCGAAGTTGTAATTACCGAGGGCCGCTTTTCTAGTTCAGAATAGGCTTTTACATTCACAAAGAAAGTGAAATGAATGCACTATATGCATCCGTGTTGCCATAGCCTCGGCAAAGGCTATCAGTTTATAATCGTATTCGACTACGGTGGAAGTTTAATACTTAGTTCTTCCTTTTTACTTGCATTTACAATTCGTTAAAAATTTCGAACTCAAGAGTTTAATTAAAATTGACATTACTATGATAGAGAAGACCAAAAAAGTGGGTCCTTCAATTCCGCCTGTATGGTCTCCTGCAGCCTAAATGGCTAGATGGATTCGCTTCTAACTGTATGACTGCGGTTTGCGGGTTCACACCTCGAGGGAGTCAAATTCTTTATTGTTAATTCATACATTATGTATAGCCACGCCCACATTTTGAGGGCGTTTAAAGAAAACATTTTTTCCATCACATCAATTCAAATTTATGAACACTTTATTCATTCTGAATACTTTATAAATCTTCAGCATAAAGGTGCAAATAGGTACGACCCACTTGAGCATAGAGTGTCATAAATAGTCGTGTTGGCAAGGTATTTTTTCCAATCGATATTAAACCTTGCTTCATGTATTCTTAGTGGGGATCGTGGCTCAAGTAGTTAGTGCTGTGGATTACGGAGCAAGCGGTTCCTGGTTCAATCCGCTGCCAACACTTAAAAGTTCTTTCACAGCTCCAACTTTCGGAGTGATTAAGCGATAACACACTCAACACAAATGGTTGTGAGAAGCTAGTCCCTGGGTCCTACAGACTTGTTGCCCCAACTATTTATTATTATTTTTTTGTATTCATCAGCTTAATATGAATATGAACTTGCTCACCTCAGCTGCGACGAATCGCTGCCAGAGTTTCGAAGTTAATATCACTCATTAGATACCGTCATATTGATGTATAAATCGTTTGGTTATGTCTTCACGCTCAAAATTTGCTGTGGGCATGGTCATAACAATCGGCTACATTAGTGTATTCTTATATTGAGTAGTTTATCATATATGAACGCTACAATACAGATCCCAGGGCAGTCACCTTACCTGACCTTACGATCAGAATACTAATTAGATATCTTATGCGAAAATTACTTTCTGTGAAGTAGATTTTAGTAAGTAGTAGACATCTTTGTACCAAGGATTACTTTGTTGCAAAACATTTTAAAAGACTTGACTTTTAACTGACCAAAGAATAATAGTTTCTATAATGCGTACTATTTTATGCAATTGTTGCATACTGAGGTGTTTCTCTTTTAAACCATATCTTTAATTAAATTTAAGTTTTTTTAAGAAACGTCTTTTCAAATAACTTTGATATTATTGGAAGCAAAGAAAATGGTCTATAAAATCTCTGTTATTTTGAATGAAATATATGAATTTTGATTAATAAAAGTACATCTTTAGCATTCTCGAAATACAACCTAGTTGTAGAGATTCGCTTTCATATCAATTTAATCAGACTGAAGCTGGTGGAATTATTATGAACAATTATACTTAAACTGCGACTAACAATTTATTAAAATAAAACAGCTTATACATACACAAACTCGTTCTAATTTTATTTAAAATAGTTTTCCAAATAATATTATATTTTTAATTGCACCTAAAGTATATCTTATAAAGTAATATGATGTATGTGATTGAATCGAGACCATTTGACCATAAATTATTGAGCAAAACTATCGACCAACGAAGACGTGCCATACATACATATGTATATTAGGCTATGCTGGCAACATTTTAAAATTGTTAAAAAAATAATATTTCTCAAAGTTCAAAGAAAAACTAATAGTACAACAGATGAAGTTCTAAAAAAGGGAAAAATGCTTTTTCTCGATGTTTCTTCAATTTTGACAAAATATGGCACGAAATCAGCAAGTCATCAGTTGGTGTGTTTTAGAAAGTTTATACAAAAACACTGCTCAATATATTTACAAAATTATTGAAGTTTTAGAAAGAGAAAACCTTTGGAGTAGTACTGGAATATTATTACTCAAATAACTACTTCGGCTGGCTTGGCTGGTGGACCATCTTGTCAACTTAACTTTTCAATATATCTTCTATGGTTTTGGTCCTTATTTTACGAAGAGCTCAACCAATATACTGTGTAGTTCTTGAATGCCTGAATTGTTTCTCGATTAGATTGCCATATCATTCTCAAATCGCAGCTCAAAGGAACAACTGATTCAAAACATGGGCCACCCTTTATTACATTCAGTACTTCACCATCTCTCATACTAAGTAAGAGACCAGGAAAGATGCACCAAGACTTTTCTTTGCGTTCAAGGATTCCTCTCAATTATACCAACTACTACATATGTTCTATATCTTGCAAAATATTTTCCAAATTAAATGTAAACTTTATTCAGTCCTAATAGAATGGTGGAGCAGCGTTATTATTATGTTTATAATTTATTTTCAATAACCCATTCTTCTGTAACCACCAGATTCAAATTCCAGAAGAACTCAACACTCAATGTCCTTTTTGGTGGCGTGTTGGTTGGAAAATTGTATGTTTTGTTCACTTTACTTGATCTGGTGGCTATGTCCCCGAGGCTTCAGACTTTTCGTTAAAAGCAAACACACTATTCACTACCCTACTGTCGGCGGCACTCATAAAATATGAACTGAAAGGTGATAACCTTTTTATGGTCAAAGTATTTGATCCTTAGAGGTTCATATTAGATTTAATGCAAGATGAATGGGGTAGTGTATCTCACCTTCAGTTTAAGTACACTTCTTGTATTCGAATTACTACAAATAACACTTCAAGGACCTGTTGAAATGTTATGTCAACGATGTGAAAATCATCGTTTTTTTCACTTCATTCCATATAACGGTAATTGAAGGAATGTAAATAAAATGTAAAGTAAAGCCAGACTCTTCCTGTCAACAGATATGACATTATCCTTAATGACAATCACTGTTCTGAATCAGTAAATGTTCCTAAAAAGGACAACTTATTCACGTCATTAAGAATCGATATAAACTACGACGTAGTACTCGCCAGGCATTGTTTGTCGCAAACGACGGAGAACACCTTTATGGACGCGTGAGTGGTCTTATTCAAATTTCATTGTATCATGAGTGTTCCAGCCACTTGTGTGTTTTACGTCAAAACTTTATTAGTGGGATTCTCTTTGTACAAGGTGTGCAAACAGTCTATGTTTTGTCCACAGAAAACCATTTGGTGAGTGGCGTAACCAAACAAAGGGATCTTCGTCTATTTACATCTGCAAATCCAGATCCAAAGCAGTAGAAATGTACCCAAACTCCTTCACACAAATGCCAGTCAATACAGTCTCGAGTATTCCTTTTTAATTAGTTTTGCTGTAGTTTTAATTGTGAATGACATTATGTATCTGCAGCTTCTTTCTTCTCAGACATATATGTATCTGTTCAATATTTTTTTAAGGACGAACCCCATAACAACAATGTATAAGAATGCCAAGAACCCAACTTGTTTTCTGCTTAAGGCTTATGCACACATATGCATGGTTCAAATATCCTTGACTCTTCTTTATACGCATTGTTCAAGTTAAATTGCTATCGGAGTGTATGCAGATATCTAGAACACATTGTTCCGACGATGAGTCAAAAAGTAGTCTTCCATGAGAAAAGCCATCTTCTGTTGATGGATTTGCGAGTATTGTTCAGTGGGCAATGGAATAAATCACAGATGTTGTTAGAAATACTTAGTTACATACATTTCAGTGTCAACCAGGCGTGATTCGTCATGGTTCTGGGATCTATTATGGTGGAGCACATTGCACGTACTTGTGTATTCTTTGGAAGAGAACCCTCCTCCTCTTATTTATGAAAATTTTCTCATCGATTGCATAGATACTTAGGAGTACGTTCGTCTTAAAATTAAAATTCCTTCAATGTGAAACTATGTTGATGAAAGAAATCCTCCAGTAAGAGGAGTGGAAGGAGCTGTTGTTCAGTTGAAGGAAATGGAAGTTTGGGTATTAAAATTCTTGCTTACAACGACACTTTACGTTGACGCCCTTTGTATACACTTAAGTATGTGTTGCTGGAAAACATTTGCGACTGAAAAGTTAAGTATATACGGAAGCTGGAAAGTAGTCCCCAGTAAGCCGCACAAATGCACTATGAATCCTAAGCAACAGCGAACTTAAAAAAAGAAAGAGAATGTCCAGACAGTAAGGGATCTGACGGAGTGAACTGACAGACATTTTTTACAACTTTTCGTATAAATCAAACTATTTGGGGTTCAATGCTGGTCCTGAGACCGTTTTACATACATATCTGGCTTATTGCCATCGATTAGGGACTGTAACATACAGTTAAGATGAGTCATATCATATAGACGATGCGATCTATTGATTGCTTCATTTCTGGGGATAACCCGGTCACTGAACTGACAGCTTTGTGGCAGTGGCGCCCATATAGAATTGATGTATCGATTAGTACCACTCATAAATTCGCTATTACTATTGAGGTTGTACTTAAGGGTGTGAAAGCGTTTGATAGGTAAGGCAATTGATAAAATTTCTCACCCAATAATTACTCTTAAGATTAAAGCTTTATCAGATGGATCTAATCCTATTTTGAATCGATAGTACAAGGTTAATTTCAGATTTTCAACATCAGACCTACCTATACCGATGACAAGTACCTTTTACCATCTACTCTAGCTTACTCCAAGACGACCTTAAAAATTTTTTATCTGGTGTCGGAAAAATCATCTCGAACTTAATATTAGCAAATGCCAATCTATCACATACTCTCATAAACGCCTTCCACCTCCTCATAGATACCACTTTTTCTGAAGCAAACCAGCTCCCATCTTCCATCCTCGGACTATTAAGGTGTCATCTATGATCAGGAGCTTAACTTCTGTTCGCATATTGAGAACATTATGAGCAAGGGCAATTCTGCGCCTGGTTTTATGAAACGATCCAACTCATTCTCGAATACGTTAGCCCAGCTAGGTCCCTCTCTGTGCTATCCACATCCAACACATCGAAGGCGTTCAACGCAGGTTTATACATTTTTTTCTTCGTGGTCTCCCCTGAGTTGATAGTTTCAGTTTGCCCCCCTACTCTGAACGCATAAAACTGATAAACCTTCAGTCTCTCGAAACTTATCGCGAAGACCCATTGCTTAGGTTCATTGGCCTCTTTTGTCTTAGGACTCATTGCACCATGTATGGGGATAACGCTTTGTCTGGAGTATTTCGTAGAAAACTCGTTTGACTTTCACTGAAACAGAGCCACCGCTCGTAACATCCTTCAGCATCACACTCATTCAACTATCCACGGTCCCCCATCTCTCCCTCTTTATCCTACTTTCTATAGTTCGTAAGTTTGTCTTTAGTGTTTAAGACCTGAATTAGGCTCAATTAAATGCCGGTAGCATCGACGTTAAATTTAAAATCAAAAATCAAAATGACTTACCCCCACACAATTCAACTGAGTTGAAAGAATTTTCCGTGAACTTGCAAAAATGACAAGCTTTTGCCTTGTCATCAAGCAAATCCTTAACTGTCAAATCAATCACATGCCCACACATGCCTTGAATTGGACAACAACTGACGAAGTTGACAACAGAATTGAATGGTGTATGGAGGGCATAAGAGGTTGCGGAAAAATATTTGCAAAAAAAGTATCTCGCAGGATTAGGCAGAAAGCCCACACACGAATAGATCACAAAACGAAGGGAACAAATGTTCCCAGTTTCCTCATTTCTAATTGAAGGCTAAATTCGTGTCTCGTTGTTGTTGCAGCGGATCCTGTTCACCTTTATTTCCTTTGCAGTTGAATAGGCTTGTGAAAAACTTAAACATTGATGACTCAAAAGTCACTTTATTTTATATTTTGTATGAACGGTCGATACAACACGAACAAGTAAACGAACACTGAAGCTACGAAATTTGCGGACATTTTAAATGTCAAATACAAATACCCATACTACAAAAACTTACGTACAGTGATTTGACAGCTGTCATACATAGATCACTGCAAAGATTGGGCAATTTCTGACTTTTGTTTACGGAAAACTACGAAGCTTTTGCGTACTAAGTTCGAAATATGAATTTTCGTAGAAATCCGTGAACATTGGGAGGATATTCGAAGAGATTCACTGAATATTTTTGGAATAAGTGTTCGACAGATTAATTCATTAAGCGGCGAAATGATATTGAACATCTACCATCGCTTTTAGATAGTTTATTTGAGTTCTAAATAAAGTTATAGTTTCACTATGGTACTTCTGGAATCTTTGAGCATTTTTAACAAGCATACACATTAAAGTATTTAAATTCCAGACTTGACACTAACGAAGGTATTTAATGTTAAAGTTATGAACTATTATTAGAAAATGTTTGCTTCTTTTCTTGGAATGAAAATATGTACCATGGTATCATTAAAAACGTCCCTGATCCACAAAGTTTTTAATCTAATTTCCGTTTAATGTGCGTAAAATTTCCCCTGTAATTGATCCTTAATTTCCTCAAACCCCTGCAGAACAGTTCGGTGAACTCTTAAAATGGTATAATGACACTGGTTGTTACTATTATGCCAGAGGATAATGCCTAATTAAATTTGGAAATGATTAATTACCTACAATGACATAAACAGGAAATACAGATTGAATAGGGAGGAAAGCACTCATATGTCAGAAAACATTATGTTTCTGACGTAAGGGTAGTAAGTGGTATTTCATTGCGGTTCGAGGCAATTTGCAATGTTTTATGTTTGCTGTTTCATTTGTGAATGACATTAGTTTTCATGCACTCTGAAGTTAGGCATCTATGAACTGTACTCGAGATTTGTAAACATGAGTTTCGAAAGAATTTAATATCAAAAATATTTATGGTTTGCGAACCAGGTATGTATTCACATTCGATTCAAAAATTCGTTTTTATCTTCTAAAAATATAGACGTTCAAGCAATATTTTCTGCAATAGACGTTTCCCAATCGTCTTCATTCGTAGCGCTTTTGTGTCACTTCAGTAGGCCACCTTATGGTCTTTGTTATGAGCCCTTTGATAACCTACTGGAAGTCATAGGTCGATGGAACCCAAGGCCTAGCTTTTCACAATCATTCGTGTTGTGTGGGAAACCTTACGTGAAAGGAAAAAGCCTACTGTTATTCGAGAAGCTTTCTCACGACAGATGTACTCTCGGATGTTTGTCAAATGCTCGTGGGAGGTAGGGTCTTGAAAAAACGTTTAGGTGTTTGGCTGGGATTCGAGCCTTTTGCTCCATAGTCCAGTTACTAACCACTGATTGATCATTGATGAATCTTTTCTTTAACAGGTGTCTGGTACGTGGATATGGGGACACTTAAGCTGTATTCTCCCCCCTACCATGGAGGTATATTTGTCTTGCTCTGTATACCCCAATATGAGGTGTGGGCTACCTTAAACTTATAACATTTCTGACCCTATTTTTAAGTGTTTTCACCTCTCCCTTTCTTAAGGTGGGCGTAAAGGATAAGTTCTATGATGGCTGTTCTTTGACCCCTGCTAAACACTCTGTAGTCATTTATTAAAATCCATCATTCTAAATTCTAACAAGGACCAAAATGAGTTAAATTTGCATGTCTTTACCAGAAAGTCTCCAACGAAGATCTGAAGATGACGGACTCGTCTGCAGCTTTCTGCGTAATACCTTGTCATGGTCATATTTTGGGCAATTTTGCTTTAAATCAGTCCGAACGGGACGGGACGAAGGGTTTGAAGTGTCAGGTTCTGACTCTCGAGTCCGATCCCTCACTGAGCTCCACAATACTTTACCGTACTATGAGTCGTTCTGTGCTCTTTATCACCAATCACCATTATGTCTGATGTGGGAGTAGTAATGAATGTCTCCGCATCCTCCATGGAGAAGACATGGTGCTTCCTCCCACTGTATGGCTACCATGGTATATGCCACGCCCACTTTATTAGGGTCACATCTATTCCAGACTGTATTTTGCAAATTTAATAATTTTTTTAGGTTTCAGTGGATTTGAAACTTAGTAATACCGCTAGCTGATAACTCACAATTTAATCATAATTTCAGCTCTTTAGGTTACCGAGCAAAAATGGGCATAACTTCGGTAGGATTTTTATTAAAAATCCTTTCTAGAGTTGCCTTAACATAGAAATATATTTTTGATCATCTAATCAAACTTGTCGGTTCACATAGTTCCTTGGCTAGAGTTCTATATGGCAAACTGAACAGTACTACGCCTTGCTTAAGGGTACCTTCATCAGTGGAAAATTCATTGATTCTTTGAAAACTAATTCTAGTTAATCTATGTATAGACCATGTTTAGTGGAAAAATTAATCAACTAAACGATGAAAATATTGACCGAATTGTTGAAAAAGAATCCTTTTTTAGATTTCAATCCAGACGATACTATCATGTGTATACTCCCACACGAAAATACGACAAATTAATTCACAAAACTATCATTAAATGTGTCACCCTCAAACCCATTCACACCATCCCACGGGAAACCGATATCTGACTTTAAAAACTATTTGATTTTGAGTTGATCGAATGGATTCCACATTTGGGAAATGTCTGTTGCAGAAAGTCCCATTATGGCTCACTCATTGAATTGCGTGTCGTTAAAAAAAAACTTTTTAAACAATTCACTGGTAACTGAATCAGAGTCTTATTGCTAAATGAAATAGAGCTTCACTTTAATTGTTCATGAAAGGGTTTTCCAATTTAGAAACCAGATTAATAAAATTCCCATTGTGTGACCACACCAAGATATAAAACTCAAACGAACGTTTTACTCTCGTCGTCACTTGGTCGATCCTTTATATCCTGAACTTTGGTCTCCAGAGTTTGCACTTAAGGCGTAATTAAATTTTCATTATACGTGCAGATGGCTTAAAGAAAAGAGGTTAAGAGAAAAAACCCTTTCCAAATAGATTTCATTTTGATCTAATTTTGAATCCTTGTGTCATCCAAAGGAGAAGGTGAATGTTTCTATTACGTTGGTGTTATATTAAGAATTTTCTTTACTTTTTTATTAACAAGGATGCACCAAGTTTTTCAGAAAAAATACGAAGAATGGTAAAGATTTCTTCAGCTAATGGGCTTTAAGTTAATCTATGACAAATATAGCGCATATGCAACGGTATGGTTTACCAAAGTCTGAAAGAACCACGCCCATTTTTTAAAACTTTTTAAAGAAGTTTGATCCCGTTCACTTTTTAAGGGCGTTTTAGAGAAACTGAGATCAAGAAAAAAGGAAAACGAGAAGGAAAAGTTGAATTTTTGTACTGAAAAGTTAGTAAACGTATCGCACAAAGGTTCAGGTACGTATGTACGACCCAGTCGTGCACTTTATTTATTTGTACTATAAGCAACATCATACCGTTGCGCTGGTTATCCAAAGTTATAAATACCTCTGTGGAAATTATTAGGTTTAGAGTGAAAGAAGAACTTTTACTCGGTTAGGAACTAGATGAAATACGTGCGGTCTATATTAAAACCCACTAGATACCACGGTTTTTAATAAATGCACAGGTCTACCCGCTGCATACACATTTCATCACTTTGCCTTGGTTCCGTGCATAAATTTTAATTTAGAGTACAAACCAAAACATCTACAACATGTGTACAGACTGTGTGTGTGGATATTTGTGAAACTTGCTGAGGTCAGGTAAAATTTTTCAATATCTGAAAATATTGCATCAGACGAAGAATTTTCAAATATTGATTGAAATTCCACAGAAAATTCGGATGAATCTAACCGGTGATCAACTAATAAAATGAAATTTGGGACACCTGCTTCAGTTTAGAACACTGGACTGCGGTGGTTCTAACATGAGGTTAACATGTAAGGTTAGGTATGTCAATTCCACATGGAGACCAATAATGGTATCTATGGGGTAGAGATGTCCTTGTCTATTGGTTAATCTTGTTCTATACTAATTCTGCACAACTTGTTATTGTTCTCAGACCAGCCAGTTGATCTCATGTAGCACAAGATGTCGTTCTGGATGTTTTTTCTTTGACTTTAAAGAAATGACACCCAAAAATGCATATCTAAGGTAGATAAGATCTGGACAGGGACAGATACGTTGACTTCCTTAGCTCCATACTTTCGATACATACATGTAGGTCTCTTACCGTTTCTCACAGTTTTCTATTGTCACTTATATTAGTTTAGAAATTGATATCTTATCCCTTTGAATAAAACTGTCGGTCCTTGTTGGGCTTTGAAGTTGTCTCAAGAAACACTACATCAATTCACTACAACAGAATATTCACATAAAACGTATTCGACAGTTTCAATATTTTTAAGGCATAGCCGGTATTTGAGAGAATGCCAAGAAATTTCATGTCTTAGGCCAGTTTATAATCTCCAGCAATAAAAGTCAATATTTATCTGGCTTATAGTTACGTACATACATAAGTATATCACAGAAGGTTTCGAAATCGATAAATGTAAACTGGGCTACGGATCTGCGAATTCCGTCAGAAGGTTCATTGCCTAGATACTATATAACTGTAGCTAAGTATGGCTTGGAAACCAAGTTCATGTACTTAATTGAACTCAGGATACTTTGAAGATAGTTTCAATCCAGCTTAGATTCAAAGTCAAAGTCAAAGGACGTGAGACCTTTAGGAGCTACTTGACTGTGTGTTTAAATATTTAAGTGTAATCTTGGAACTCCATGGATCTCCGGAATTCCATTTTGAAAATAAATCACTTATCTACTTGAAATTTTGAAAATAAGGTTACCTTCTAACCCAAAACAATTCATGGCATAGTCTTTCAAGGAGCGGTAAAGGTTGATTTTTTTTGGAATATAGTCCTTGTATACTACCACTGAGGATAGTAAGAGAATTTTTCAAAAAATCTTAGTAGTTCTGCTGCTACCTAGAAGTAGTTCCAGGATAGCAGCAAGCTAGTGCTTAGACAAGTTTCATCGTGGAGCGGTGCATAGGTTATTGTTTGGGTTAAGATCGTGATGTAAATCAAGCAAATTAGCTTAAGTTTTAATCACGATTTGGTTGAGAAGTGATTTAAAAATGTTCAGAAGGCTTCAGTCGCCTTTTGCGTCGTTCTATTTCTAAGAGGTTTAGTAACAGCTTACAGCTCATGTGTTGTAGTTAAATTTTGAATTAGTCAGAGTTTTTGAGCTCTCGACTGATTTGATCTCGCTTTTCGGTGAGTGCGTGCTTACCAGAACGGCTCTAGTGAATCTAAGAAAGTTTCATTACTAATACCATCAGGATCTTGGACGCATGTTGCGTAATATCGTCGCTCTTTGTGTTCAATTTTGTATTCTTGTCTGACATATTTTGTGTAGTTCCTAGTCTGTATCTAATGGGGTCCTCTTACCAAAATTAGGTCTGCCAGGTCTTTACTCCAGCAAAGAGATAGTTTCTGTTTTTTTCTGTCACCAGTCATACTAAGTTAAAAGTAGTCAGTGCTCTCTGGGACGCTGCAAGTTACAGTCCTTTAAGTATCTGCTGCTTACTAAAGAGATCCCAGTTTGTCTTCTTGGAGTTTCAGTTGCTACCTAAGACAAGTTTTATAACTCTATTCTTCCTTAGCTGTTTCCAACTATTTGGATTAAATATTAAAAGGAGTTTTGGATAAAGGTTCGATAGGTCCTCACCGCGTGTGGTTGTTATAAATGGCAAAACCTTATGAAAATTTATGGCTCTTTCTCTCGGATAATGTCTTGGACTCCTTCACCTAAAACATAGATGCACTAGTTGGAAAATTTATATTCAGTCTTACCTCCTTTCTTTCCTATCAAGGATTGTGCAGACTTTTCATTGGGTGAGGGCAGAACGGGCCTTAATGGTGTACGCTTAATACTCTACAAAATTGGTTTTATTTATAAAAAAATGTCTCTAACTATTCCGCATTCCATATTCATAATATCAAACTAAGATGTCCAAGACAGGACCTATAAAAATGACTGTGCTAAACAGCGGTAGTACTGCCCTGGCTTCTTTAATCCAATCGAAGTGCTTGGAAAAGCTCAAACCTTTCATTGAAATGTTACGTTCCTTGTCCTAATCATCAGATTATCCTGTTTGTATTAAGGTAATGCAGCATACAAGTTAGCCAACATTGAGGGGTATAGCTAGTAAAATAGTAGTTCGTATAAAGATGTGAATATGTATGTAAATATGTATTGTTCAAAGCAAATGAAATGTATTCCCATTGATTGCTCTATTTAATCAACTTAAACATGGATACATACGTATTCTTGTGCATCCACACATAACTTTATTAAACATGGAATCACAAGACCATCTTCCGCCCTTCTCCGTGTTAATCAAATTAAAAGCAATTGGATTCTTCATTTGCTTCTCGGTATACCACAAACAGGATTTAATAAAAAAAGAAAACCTATCACGTTATAGAGGAACGTGTTGGAACTACGTGCACCCTTAAGTAAAGTAGATAGATTCCTTTTTTATATCTACACGTAGCTGCAATTGTTAACAAACACAAACTCGTGGGTTGCAAGGAAGAAAATCCCAATCAATACGTTCCATGACCTGGTTTTCAATCTCAAAGGAAATTAAGCCTTCCATCTCTCAATTAAAAGCATCAGCGTATCAATCCTTTCTTGGAAGTCAGTAAGAAACACAACATACAAATGTATCTGTATCTGCATTCATTTGCAAATCATTGTGCATTAAACATGCAGCTATTTCGGTGAATATTGGAGAATTCAAAGTGGAACTCATCTTTTTTCTTTTAATTTTAGGAGGCCTTCAACTACCTCTCACACAATTAGGCTAGCCTGATGGAGTGGCTGGATACTTTAAAGCATACAGTTGCACTTAGATCTCTATGGATCCATGTTGAGAATATCAAGCGTGTCCTGTGTCCATCTAGGGACCATCATAAATACATTGATAGCTTAGGTGGCTGTGTTGGTAGTACCCCCATACAATTATGATATTACTCGTCGTCCTTCGGATTTTTGCATAGGCATGGGCTCAACTGTCCATATAAAGAAAATGGTCACTCGTTGCATCTGCACACTGAGATACGTTGTTGGTCTCCTGCGTAGAAGAATACCCTTTGTCTTGTTTTGTTTTGGTTCTTCAAATGTTGCAAGTTGAAGTAGTATTTCATTTGTTGCTTTCTGGAAATACATAGATGGTTCCATAGGATATTCTTAGAGTTTTCTACCTAATTTGATAGGATTTTCGTGCCTACGTCAGAAGAGAGATCCTATCGCGTTATTCTGCTACATTTGACTACAATGCCGTGAATGAGATTGAACTTGAGTCTGCTGCCTGACTACAAAAATAACGATGAAGTTCTCACTGGCCTAGTATCGATGATGATGTCGTGGTTTGACGGAATTACACAGTGCGTTCTAGAGCTCACCATCCATAACTGCATTGGTACCTTTTATGGAAACGAAGCATGGCTCTGGTGTACGCTATCATCTGATCTTATTAGCTGAAATCATGACAGGATGCTATTTCTATTAGTTTTTGAAGTCCACTGGTTGCAGCTCTGATCATATTGATTTATACTTGTATCGATGGTACTCGACTCAGTGGGATACTTGTTTTTGGGTCCCTTTCCTTACAGAGATTAACAATTTCTATGGAAGCGCTTTATCTATCCAGTCCTTGAAAACAGTGTGTACATTGACGTGGTCTAACGTCAGTCTAATAAGACTACTTTGCACATTATTGAAGGTTGACTGTAAGAAATGGGAAAAAGGAAAACTTTCACATTTTTTTTGGGTCTCAGCAGAAGTAGGTTCATGGTTGAGCTGGTCAAACTGGACTTCCCTTCCTACTTAAAAAAATAAAGAAACAGAGATACAGGATAACAAATTACGCTTTAAATGCATGATGACAGACACGTTGAGCTTAGAGATCTTTCAATGATCCAAACGAGCGAATGTAAGACTGTTTCGACTGAATTAATTGTGTAAAACGTAGTCGTATCTTGGAACACAAAGCTTTTAGTTGAATTGCTGCTTTGGTGTAAATAAATGCCAATCAGCTTATCCTGTGATGTCAGATTAAAGGAAAATTGACTTTTAGATCGAAGAAAGCCTTGTTTAGGTATAAAAACGCCTTCACGCTGAGTCCACAGTTTGCGAATGTAGACTAGATCCAAACAAACCAAAATGATTGCTTGTAGCCAAGAAAGCGCTGTATCATCAGATTTCTTAATCCTACTATATCTGAGGGCTTACAAGGTTTGAAACTTCGCATGGCCCGTTGCATTTTTGTCCCTAATTTCTACAGTCAGTAGGGTGGAATTTCATACTTGAAGCTTTGCAAGAGGGATCTATAAAGAAAGTGGTTATCTAAAATTATAAAAATACTAGATGCCACAGGTCTATGCGACTCAGGGCCTAGCTTCTTACGACCATTTGTGCTTTCTCATGACCGTTGTACCCACAGATGACTGTCAGACTTGTAACTTTTAGATTTTCGGTGAACCTGGAGCCACTTTCTCCGTAGTTCAAGGTTCTAACCACTTAAGCCACGGCGGCCAGATGTGGGTATCTGGAAAAAAATAAATGCATTAAATAAGTGAAGACTGAGTGATTTTTAGGCAGGATTTTACACAGGATTTCAGGACTTTTCAATGCTCTCGCAGAACAATCTCGAGGACTGGCGATGTTCTCAGTGAAGTTTTGTACTTTTGGAGACACTATAGGCATAGCAAAAAAAAATTTGGTGTCTCCTTGCTTGAAGGTTGATAGAGAGGACAAGTCACCGACATAGAGTCACCAACTATTGAGGTGTTCTCCATCTCCATATACATACATAGTGAAGGTCTTGGGTTGCCCTTACAGAGACCAATTTTTACATAGTTACATAGTTAGTGAATTTTTCTGAAATCCATATGTGGTAAGCTCTATGTAGGTACGTTGGCATGGATATTGCGATAATCAGTTGAATTAAAAACGACGAATTCACCTAATTTTCCATGAAGATTAATTTGCAAATCCAATTCATATTTGTTTTCCCATTATGCTCGTGGTATTAATTTCACTGTTTTTATTCATCTGCCCGTCATATGATATTATTTCCGCTGCAGTAAAAATTACACACTATGTGGTTGTGCACCAATTTTTTTTAATTATGTTTTTGTCCATTCCAACTCTAATCTGATTACACATCAAATGTGCATTCAAACATGTGGACGAAACTTTAGAACTGGTTTTTACATAGAATTTACATAATTAAATGAAATACTTTTCCATATTTAACACTTCCCACGAGGGATACCACATTAAAGCGTCCACCACATGCCTTCCACTCTATCGTTGAGGTCAGCGAAAGTCCCTAGACCGCCATAAGACCACCCACTGTACAATATTAAGCCAAATCTCAGTCTGTCCTCTTGTGTACATCTGAACTTTAAAGTATATTTTATGCACACAGATACATACATCCGTAAATATTATTACAAAACTTTCTATTGACATTATGGCTTCCTCGTCGGGCAGAAAAAGTATTAACATTCGAAAAGGATTGTCCCTTTGTTCCTAAGTAAAATGCATTTAATTAAAATCGACTAATATTCAAAAACACGGACATGATAATCGGAAATGTTTAATTATTCCAAGCAATTAAATAATAAACAGAATAAATTAATTTTAATGGGTAAACGATATACACTTTGATTTTTTGGTGATTTCAGAAACAAATTCAAAATAAATTGCTAATTGATCCAAATGGGGAAACATGCTAATACGATTACGTAGGAGTGCGATAGACTATTTTATGAAAATTGAAAAACTTTTTAATTAAATTTGTTTACTGTTTTTAAGCGTGCAAACAGAATGGCTGTAAGTGAAACATAATACCAACTAATGAGCACACACTCCTACTTGTTTAAGAGTATTAAGCATTTGTGTCATAGGAAAACAATGTAAGGACAGAGGATGCCACTATGCCAGTCCTGCAGATAAAAATGTTGTTGACCTTGTACTACCCTTACAATGTTAAGATACAACCCTCACGATGGGAAGTTAGAAAAAAGAAGATGAGGGGTCCTGATGCACATTGGCACTATCTGGATGGTGGAAGGAGATTCAAGATGTGCTTTGCCAACAATGCATGAGCAATATACTCGACCTTAGGTCAGATGGAACGATCTACCATTTAGGGCTTTAATGTTGCATTTCGCGCTTTCAAAAATTTGATCTTTTAAACAGGAATCTATTATCCTTTGACAGCTGTCATATAAAAGGTGTTTTTATTTTTTAAAAGTGGGCGTAGTAGAGGCCGACTTTCTTAAAAGTTCAAATATGAAATGTCATCCTCCTAGCTATTCTGAACCTAGCCAAAAAGTTGACTCAATTAAATGAAAGGATCTCAAAACATCCGGGCAGGCAGATAGCATTTTGTTTGTATCGTGACACAAGCTGAGTTGAATTGGTTTTGACGATAATATCAGGCATAGTTCGGGTTCTTCCCGAATCTTTAAATTGAAGAGACAAGGATATAGGGAACACGCGCTTAGGGTCAGGAAGGTTAATTAGGTTAGAGTTGACAAGAGGGGTTGACAACAACTGCCCCGTCCGACGGGATTGAATCGAACGTAAAGCATTCCGTCGCCCACCTTACCTGCACCGCAAATGCCTCCGTGACTCTAACCTAAGTCATAAGATGAGCAGGACTCTGATTCCTATTCTTTTGTGGGTGCCGCGGCTTAAGTAGTTAGTGCATTGATCTACGAAGCAAAGGGTTTCAGGTTCAATCTCTAGACAACACCTAAAGTTTCGTGAAAAGTTTCTCATCTTTCGCGAGCGTCTGACAAACATCCAAGAGTATAACTCTCGTCTTGTCCTCAAATAAGAGATTTCAGGTCGAATACGGTATTAAACTTTACGCTCAAGCTAATTGCTCCTTCGCAGGGGCAGTTCTTGGCATAAAGCCTTATCTTATCCGAGTTTTCTTCTTGAAGTCGTGGTGTTTGATTTTGTTAACGTATTTCTTGCATTACGTTGTTGCAATGTAATTGTTGGCTGATATGATGATGGCTGTCGGTATGATGACAGTTCTTTTGGAGGCTTGTCGCCTTTCGGTATAAGTACCAGTCACTGTCATTTCCATTTCAGAGCAAACTCGTAAAAAGGACTAAATTCAGGATCACATCCATTCCTGGGGCCTTATTGCCCTTCATTCAACCTGCAGCTTCCACGACTATAACTATAGGTGGGAAGAGAAGCTCTAGTATTCCTTGGAAATAACCCGCTGACTGGTGCAGTTGCAGTCCCACTTTTAAGTTCTCGAAGCTCCTTTCTTTTCCTTAAGAATTCTTCTATCAGAGTCTTTGCAACAGAAATCTTTGTCGTTCTCGCTGTTGGCATCTTCGTATTTTGAAGCAGTTTGTTCTCAGCTTAGTAATGGAATCGTTCCACCAGTACTCAAATATGGCTGAAAACTTTGTCCGATGAAGTGCCTGAAATGACGTATTGTATTTGAAATGAACGACCTTTTCAGCTTCATCGAGCTTAGGGCAGATCCGTTTGATTATAATGCAATTTGACGGTATTGAGAGTAAATAGCTAGCTAAGCTAGGCTTAAATCTTTCCCTGGCCTTGATGTCTTGGACAGGCCTTCTAAGCTTCCATCCAAGATTTACGTTGAACTTTCGTAAGGCTGGTCTTATAAACTTTGAATGGGTCTTCTTAAAGAGTTAAATTTGAGGATCACAACTGACTCGAAGTAAGGTTAGGTTAGGTTAGGTATGTGGGTCGGCGACTAGAACACGTCGCCACACTCAGGTCAATACAGACCCATTGTGATACCCAAAGGGGAAAAAGTCCCTTGCCCTTGGTAAACCCTAGTACTGATTAGTATCTTGTAGATCACCAAACCATCCCGTTGATTTGATGAACCTAAACATTTCATTTATTGGTCTGTTCGCTAATTCTTCGAGGTCACGGAAAAAGTGTTGCCCTAGAAATTTGAATCTAAGGTGGATAAGCCCAGGGCAGTGACAAAGAAAGTGGGTTGTATCCTCATTAGCTTCCTCGCCTCCACATCCCCGACATAGATCTTCATCCGTGAGTCTTAACTTTCTCATGCAGCTATTGTCACTGCCAGGACCTCCGCTTGGAAAACACTGCTATGGTTCGGGAGACGGACTGATCTAGATATCCCCAGTGGTTCAGAAAAAATGCCAGACCCCACGCCTACATCCATCTTAGATCCATCTGTATAGATAGAGATGGAACGTGTGTTGGCAGGCTGGCCATCCTTCCATTCTTCCCTGCTTGGGAACGAGCTAATAAACGGTCTATGAAAATCTAGGGACGGAGTTAGGTAATCCGTAGTATAGACTTTTCCTAGATATTACTCCAGGATCAAGACTCGAAGTAATCTAATTTCCAAATTCTTCCAAGGAGGTTCAAGTTTCAAACTTCAAGGGAAGATTTTATTAAGGGCCTCTTACTTAGTATTCTTCAAGAGTGTTTACTTGGACCAAACTGACAAATTTGAGAGAAAGTTAGTTAGATCAAACTGATGGCCGATTTGCAACCAGTGTTACAGGGAAAGGCTTTGGATCAGGCGTCAATTTGATCAATTTGAAGATCTATGGTAATCGCATGTAGATTAGTTTTGTAGTAAAGAGTCGGCGCTTATATCAGGTCATTAAAAAGGTCAGGTCACCAAATTATGTTTTTCCTATTTTTTACCAATTTTACCCAGAAAAAAAAAGGTCGATGGAGGTTAATACGAAACAATTGTAATGACGATGGGATCCCTTCATCGACCGTAGCAACAGTAACCTGGGCTTCATTCAAGTACGACCTCAGGACGGAATAGACTCTTGAGAATACAGGAAGGAATTAAGCAATACAAAGTTCGACTTGTCTAGTCCACGTTTTGTCTACGGCTTTAGAGGATGAGAATTTGCCTCAACCATAGATCCCAGAGTGAATGGTTTATCACTAGCCTGTTCGATTAAAACGGATGAGAAGAGATTTGGTCCCTTAACTTCCAGCTTCTTCTCATTTTCGTGTGAAGCGGTGTGATTTGCCCCTCAGCCACAAAGATTGCTTGTTGATTTCGACAACAGGACTCATAGAGTCCTCCTTCCTTAAAGAGTAAAACTCTGAGAAAGCTGAGGATTGTTAAACTGAATGATTTTTAGGATGGTAGAGGTTGAGTCCTTCTCAAAGGGGCAGTGGCAATCTGTGCACAACCTCCATTACTCAAGCAAGTATTTTTATTTTTTTGCTGTGAAAGCTAGTCTAACGGAGCACAAGTCGTAATAATCCAGCGTTTCGAAGCTCTGATATGTCACAAACTCGAAGGAGAATGAATCAAGTAAGGGTGGATCAGAAGGACAATTTACATAGTGAGTCCAGATTCAACAATGGGTAATGTGATGAATTTCTATGAGAAGTATAAATGAGCTCGTCTGTAACTCTGCAAGTTTTATTTGATATATCGAACATAATTTCGAAACTTATTTTGTGTAGGCACAACTGTGCATGTCACACGTAATTGAACTTCATTGATTTTTAGAAAACCCACAACGCCTACTACTTGATCCCGGCATTGTAATTCATTTTCCCAGGGTAAAAGGGATCTAATAATATATGCACATATATATGTGTGGGAACAAAATGGCCTCACCCACAGTTCATCTACAAAATAAACGTATTTTTGAAATCAGGATTGAATAAACAAACATTTAAATTAATATTTTTGTTTGATCCTGAAAAATGAAATTTAATTTAAACAAAACAATCGAAATTAATTCTCCAGAATCATGTGTTAGCAGGCGAACACGTCAAAGTGTGGAGGGCTCTCCTACTTCCTGGGAAAATCATTTCCATAGAGAAAGCCAAGGCGGTTGAATAAACAAGATTCATTGTAAGCAAACGTAAGCATGATGGATTGCATCAATGTAAATCATACCAGTATATACGGAAGTACATGGATACCAATAAATATTCGACCCCATTTCCGGTAACACAGCACAGAATGCTTCATAAGAGCGCGTTCAGGAAATAATTCGTGAAAATGTTCTCTTAAATATAAACATTAGACCGAAGCATACTGAACCAAGTATCTGAAGGAGATATTGCTAAAAACATACCATGTTGCCTGGTATCCACCCACACTTGACCTTATTCACATTCGCTACGAATCCAATTAACTCACCTCCCAGGAGTGCTTAAAAAAAATAGTATCACATTAACATTTCGCGTTGCGCATATCCTTAGAACAAGTAAACTTTTTTAATGTTGACACTCAGGGATTGCCGGCGAGTGCCTTGTTAAAAAAAAGTGTTCTATTTCACTCAACGGAAATTTGTATTTTTATAACTTAAAGCTTTCGGATATTCCGCCGTCCTTAAATGTGTGAATGTACAGCGGAGCGCTTGATGGTGGTAGAAAGTAATTGTCACCTTTTTTATTGGCGGCATTTTAATTCCATTGAAACGTGAGACCTAATTTGAGTCAAGCCGAGTCAAGTATGTATTCTACGTGAAGTCACGTTTCCATTAAGAGGGGAACGATTCACTAGGTATATTGCAGGCAATAAAAGTGTTGTCCTTCGACGGGTACTTTAATTTGCGAGGCGAGTTGGACGGTTCTATTTTGGGATTTTTCAATCTACAAAATAAATGGAAATGGTGAGGGATCCATGAAATGAAAAGTGTGTTTTAGTACTTGAAAGGAAAAATCTTGGGCATATTCAAGGAAGTTGCATTAAATTCGCTGAGAACTTACGTTGACACAAGAAATGTGTTACTAAAGGTTCCAGCATAATAAAGGACTCTTCAAAATGGGTCTACATTGTGCTCGTTCTTTCTCACTACTACTCCTCTTCCTATGGATCCATAGCACATAGCAAGATGAGAAAGCAAAAATCATCGAACTAGGAGATATTAAACTTTCCTCGCATTTCCCAAGTAGTGTTCGAAAAGCATTTTGTAGTATTAACTGATTTTTGGCATCTTCTTCGACTAAGGTAAATACCCGCAAGAACAAGACGCCGAAACATGATTTTGTTCATTTCTTTATGTTTGTCGCGACCAAAATTATTCGAATTGCTTTTAGATACGAAAAATGAATCGAAAATCCACTGGATCCAGAGCTGCTACTTCACTTTCGCTATCCAATTCACTTGAGTCACATTCTTCATCGAAAGCAATTTCGACTTTCGGCACAGAATCTTCGACGAAAAATTTTCATTATTTGTGTGAAAGTCGAAAACGACCACATCTGACAGAAGAGATTCAAATTGAAAAAGGCAGAGTAATCTAAAAATACAAATTTAAGACAATCAAATTTCGATGGTTTAGGGTAAAAGTAGCAAAGTCATAGGCAAGGCATTTTTTAAAATATGAGAGAGAGTCGATGACGTTAGTATGAACAGAGCTTACAAAAGAAAATTAGATATTAAAAATTAAAGAAATTTGTAGGTGTTGTCAAGGGATTGAACCTTGAATCCCTTGGTCCATAGTATCTATATTCAACCCACTAACCACTTTAGTCACGATTGTCGAATTTTTTTTTTAATAATAAATGGGTTCAGAGGGTGCTGTCAAACAATTTTGAGGGCAGTGAAAGGTGAGACATTGGTTTAGAAAGCCCTTCAGACAATTGGGTACAAAATAAAAAGATTTCAATTTCCACTGTGACCAACCAAAATTTTGAAATAAATTTTTCTTGCTGTTTGAATATTTCAAATTTTGGAAAGGTAACTATAAGATCTTCGATGAGAACGACACGCAATAGTTTCATAGTTTTTTGTAAAACGGAGTGCTTCCGAGAGAGAGTAAGACATTTCCCCAAGCTACACATAGTACAAGAAATTTCCTTGTTTTTGACTTGTGTAGTATATTTAAAAAGTGACGAAATTCCCTTGTTTCGAGGATTGTATTTTTTCCTTAATTTTACATCTTCTTAGAAGAATTGTAATCTCAATCGTTAAAACTACGAATTGTAGTTTTTTTTTTTTGAAAATTACTAAAAAGTATGTTCTTTTAAAAATTGTCTGAGGCAGAGGGTCCGATGTGCAAGTAGTTCAAAGTCTTACTCCAAATCTATCGAACATATGGTGCAAGGTGCAATAATCTCTATCCATAGTTCAAAACTTTATAAAAAATATTTTTTGTAGATAGAGATCAATATTTTTGGAATGACAGCGCGTAGTCTGCATGAAAGTGTTAAAAAATCATTTCAAAATTGATAGTGTGTAACGTATGTAATTCAGCAAAGTTTTTTTGGTTCTGGGTTGTCTATGCCACCTTGAGAGTGGTGTCAAGATGTATGGGAGCACAGAAATAATTTATTATTTCCAAAAGTACTGAACCGGATTTAGTGAAACTTCCACCACGCGTGTTTTTCAGAACTTAATACTTTTACTACAAATCGAGAAAAGTATTAAAAACATACGATATTCGCGACCAATTTTAGAGATCAGTACTATCTAGAGGATGTTTTCTTAAACTGTCCTGATTTTTTATAGGAAACCAATTGCCAAACGAAATAATTAAAGTAAAATCGATTCAAAAATTGCCATTCATGTATGCAGACTCCTTTGATCAACAGAAGACCGTTGGACTACACTAGGTAGACAAATTCTGTTACACAAAAAATTAATATTTTTCTGTTGAGATTTGCTCTTCTGAATTATAAGACGTTGTGGAAAAGTACAGTGTGGGCCAAATAGAAGTTTCTTTTCAAAAAGCAATAAATTGAACAAAATTAAATGTTGTCCATGTGTTATGGTGTTATGATATGTTTCGAGCGGGAAACAGCTGTCAGTGTCAAAATTTTAAAAGAAATCACTAGATGACCCACCCTTTAGATTGATAGAAAAATGGAAGGTTTTTATCACAAATGACGATGTTTTTTTTTTCAATCCATAGCAAAAACTCTGAGGTTAGAAACGACATATAATAACTCATAAATATTTGCCCTGGTTCTACCTCATAAAGTGTTTGTAATGTACTCGTGAAATTTTCTTTTAATACACGAATCATTGGCAAGGCATCGGCAGATAATCTTTAAAATAAAAAAAGTCTAATGGTGTTAAATCCCTCGGCGGTCTCGACAAGTCAAGTTGAAGTTTCCATTGCGAGAAATCACACGTTCAGCAAATTTGTCACGCAAAAGAGCCATTGCGGCATGTGGCGCCTTATTGAAATGACATACGCTCCAAGTTTGTATATTTTTTTGTGAATAATTTACAATGTAGTTTTAAACCCTAAATATCCACAGACATACTAAGTATCCATCGCCATTTCATTGAACTGTCAGAGGATTTCTCATTTTTTCAGAGTTTCAATGGAATTAGGAATCATTCCAAATTACACATTGTTTTCCCGAACTACTACGTTGAAAACCTCCTGAAAATGTAGTTTTTCCTTTAGCCTGAGGAGAACTCCACACATCTACTCATACAAGGAGCCCTTCTTCAATCATGACAACAAATGGCACCTTATATCACGTCACATCACGAAATAGGTCTTGATTGCGAGCCATGACAACGAAACGTGACCTTGTCAACGAAAGATGAAAATGCATTAGGTTCCCGAAAGATGTCTCCAGAGGAGAATTATGGATATACGCCATAATAAATGCGACATATGGACGAGAAGATCTCAATGAGATATGTCAAATCGAAAAAAATCATCTGGAAGTTGGGTCATCTGCGGAGAATGACCGATAAGTGGATGCCAAAGTCTACATTCGAATAAATGGCCAGTCGCAAAGACGAAACGAAAAAAGATAAATGAGCCTCGCATGGGACGTTTTCGACAAAATAAAATTGAACACCCATTGTGAGCTATTGATTTCGGAAATGGTTGCGGCTATAACACACCAGGTTTTGGTATGTTTGAAAGCCAAACAAGAATATTTGACACCCCAACCTCACACCCTGAAAGTGGTAAAAGTGGCTGTCAATGAATATTAAATTTTTCATAACCACTCACAGCAAAATGTCCTGAACCACTTTGAAACTTTTAGCACTCGAACAAAGTAGTCAGCGCCATCAACACTCGAAGTGCACTCCGGCAACAATTTTATTCGAGTGTGTCCCCCCATTACGGTGCACTGATGTGTAGCGAAAAATTTAATAAACACCCACGTCCTTGTTATTCCCAACCAAAACAGTTTTCAGTCAATACAACCTCTGATATTTTCTAAATTAAATTAAATTCGAGGGCATACATGACCTAATTTAAATTTACCATTTTCTATTTGCAGAAATGAAAAATGATCCCATCAGCTTCAGCAGCAGCAGTGCCTCCGCTTAAGGCCTGAGAATCCATTACCACAACGAAAGACGAGGACAAAAGGAGGAAAGCAAACCGCCAACACACACTAGGCAGCGTCAACTGACACCGACTATGTCCTTAGATCTAATGAATTCTACCGAGAACATCCTGTTAGATTATGCGGTATACAACTTCACTAATGTCACAACGACCACGTTTACGCTGCTGGCGACGCCGGATAGCGGATCCAGAAATGGCGTTGCAGTTTCAGTACCACCACCGCCACCGGCCGCCCAGGGAATGGGGCAGATACAAATTGCTTTGTATGCAATCATCTTTATGCTGGCCATCGTTGGCAATATCCTTGTCATTCTAACGCTGGTGCAAAACCGTCGCATGCGTACGATAACGAACCTATTCCTGCTAAATCTTGCTGTGTCTGACCTACTGCTCGGGATGCTGTGCATCCCGTTCACATTGGTTGGCTATATGCTGAGGAATTTCATTTTCGGAGAGTTCATGTGCAAGATATTGCCGTATTTACAAGGTAAGTGTAGGTATTCATGGCACACGTGGTTCGTGTGGCCATAATCAGGACTTAATGACATGCCCTCGGCTTATTGATGGTTAGCCGTGTGAGCTGAGTTGATGTTTGCAGGGGAAATTACGAAGAGTGATTCTTGTGGTTTTAACAATATGAATGCATGTATGAGTTCGACCAGTGACACTACCCTGCAGGGTCTTAATAAAACCATACGAGAAGGCCGCAATTGAATTTGGTTTTATGGTCATTATTCCTTTGAAATTCATGTTGTGGGCTGCAGTCCTTATCGTGCCGAATTTAATAGTAAAAGCACGTACGAGGCACTTCTGTTGATGAAGTCGTCCTGCAACAAGGACTGCACCAACTATTGAGTAAGAACGAAATCGGCATCGAAAGAGGAGCAAAGACTTGACGAAGGGAAGCTCTGCGGAAGTTAGATACACGTTGGAAAAGGAAGGAGTACTCAACCGTACATATGCATGTCAACTATGTACATGTGGTTGCTGTGTCAATATACGAGGACGAGGAGCAGGTATTGGTTTCGTGAAAACTTGACATTGTTACGGAGGTAAACAAGTTCCAAAAATTGGATGCACCCTTCTGTCAGTTTGTCTGTTGGTGAGTACGACTGCAACCAAAACGGTTGGACGGAATTAATTCAAACTTCTGGGGTCTTGAGTATGGCTTAGGAAATTTCAGCAGTGCACTCGTTAGAGATGGCTCAAATGAGGATTCTTTGTCGCTTAGGACTAAATGTCCTTACGAATTGTATGTAGAGTACTTATACCATTTCGGAACATTTTTGAATCTTGAAAATGTCCGACAGCTTGTCCAAATCTGTATAACCATGCCTATTTCAAAAAATTTGGCTCTTAGAACAAAAGGGGTACAGATTATCTGATACGCAGAACGAAATACAATATTAGGCGTTTTTTTTCGCAATTGATAGTAGTAGTAGCTGAGTTGACAAAAAAAGTTTTGTTTTAAGTTTAGAGCACCAAGTTGGTATTTCTTTTTTCGTTCAGAGCGTTCAGAGTAGACTCTATGATTAGCATGTCAGATTAGGTTGACATCCTGAGAAAAGAATTCAGAGCTCGCTTTGTGCATGCTTTGTTCAGAGCACATTCAGACTTTAAAAACCTATTAACTCATTTTCGAAAAATTGGACATAGAAGAATTTTGCTTTCACCTGACGATTTAATTCCGAAAATAATCGAAACGATTTTGAATTATAAACTTTGCTGAGATTTGGATTGATTGAGACTGTTTTGTTACTCTGTATGTAGTTCACTGTTCACTTATGTATGTAGTTCACACTATCAGTTCTGGTTTTAAGCACAATCAACTCCAAAAGTCAAAAACCGTCATGAAACCATACATTTTTTTCGGATTTCCCAGTTTTAGTACTCGAATTTACTGTTTGGACACTCAAATTGATTGCAAAACTAAGAAGAACAAGACTAAAATTTTTTTTGACTTTCGCGTGTTCAGATTTTTTAGTTCTGTCTGAATACTTCCCCGGATTTTGTTCGATGTACATTAGTAGGCATAAGTTCACAATAAAATCAGGAACTTATGTCGTACCCTACCGGGACATGAGTGTACATAAAAGACTTGTGTTCCAACTAACCCATGCAAAGGGTGTTTTTTTTTTCTTATAGAAGCGAAGAACTATAAATTGAAATCAAATACAGAAAAGTGTTGGAAATATCATTGAAATTAATTTTATTTAACAGACAAATTTATGGCATTAATACTTGAATATGATTACGGACACGTGACCACCGAAGCTGCCGCGTACACAGCCTATTCTGGAGGTCTAAATTTCACGCACTTTTCGGCTGTATTTCGGCAATTAACAACCATCGAATGGCGTCCAACATTTGCTCCATTATTTTTGGTTTAGCATCGTAGATCAATTGTTTGACCAGCAGTGTCATGTGTGGCACCATCTTGTTACGAAGACTTACCACTGATGCCAAGTCCATCCAATTTTGGCTAAAAATATGCATCCAACATGGAAGAATAGTGAACTTCATTGACAATAATTTTTCTTACTTTTTGCGGATTACGCTATGTACGCGTCATTGCACAAGTGGCTACTATGTGCCCAAATTTATATTTAGATATCAATGCCATAAAGTTATCTATCAAGTAAAGTTAGCTTCATGGATATTAAGAACATCTTTCGGTATTTTATTTCCATTTAAAGTTCTTCGCGTCTAAAAAAAAACACTATTTACAAATGGGCCTGCCTACCTAATTCTTATAATTTTTACGACAATCGCTTAGGAGGACCGAAGTAGAGCTTTGGTGGAGGTGAAGTAATTTTGCTTTTTCCCTTCCATAACTCAACTCTGGATTTTTGTATGTTCCACTAAATAATGAACTAATGATGAATAATTAAATAATGAATTATTCTGAATGCAATTTCTGTCGCAAACTTAAAACAGTTTTCCTTATAAATATTTCGAATTGCAACCATTGTTTTGATAATATTTCTAAATTTTCGCTTTCTCCAAAATTTTGTTTCATAGAATTGTTTTCTATATGTAGGGGTAGGCTTGTTATACCAGATTTTGAAACAGCCACGCCCTTTTTTTTAAGACTTTCAAACATATCCATATACTGACTAAAAATCGGAAAAAGCTATTTATACAAAATCCATAGCCATACATCACAGTTGGCCATGACTACTTTTTGAGGGCGTTTTTCTTCAAAACGGTTCCTTTTCAAATATGAGAAAACCCCTTTAATAGGCGTCGAGTATAAGAAAATGGGTAGAGCTATACCTATCCTTCCAAACTCTACCCATTTTTCTTCAATCTCAAATCATAAGCCTCCAAGTCAAAGGCGCAGGTACGTACGACCCAGTTGTACACTTTATTTTTTTATTTTTTTTTGCAAAATTAAAATTTCAAGGTGCTTCTCCTCATTAGAATCAAACTCAACGAGGCGTCTGTTAGCAGTCGCAACCATGTACACATACATACTTGCATGTATGCCTTTAGGATGAGAAAATCTATGTTGGGACTGCCAGTCTTTCATCAACTCTCAGAGCAATAATCAGTGTGGATACGATGGTAGTGCATCAGCATGATGAACTTTGATCTTTGGAATGTGGTCCAAAGGATTCCAACGATATAATGTTGGAGCTACTCACGTCTGGCATGTGTGCTTTTAACCGAATATCCAGGAACAGATTTGTTCATCGCCCGCTATAGAACACTAGTACTCTTTACTTTTCCTAATGCTCGCAGACATAATTTTCCACTTTGTACAGGACTCTGTGGTATGCCACAGGCCATCTGGGGTACTGTGGTTCACCAAAATAGTTCGTCATTATTTTAATGAGATACGTTGGCACATAGTCTCCAGCATGTAGTCAAAGCTTGTAGGCACTCTGTAGAATCCCATAGGCCATCGTTGGTGCTTAAATACGTCAAAATACATAGCTCATCACGATTTCAATGAAATACGTTCGTTTATACACTGATGTGTGCAGGAAGGTGTAGACAATGTTAGTTGAAGCCCTACGGGAGCCTTATGGCCTCTCTGGAGCTGTAAAATCGAATCGAATTATTCGTGGAACACATTTCCTAACCCTGGCACAAAAACTAACAAATTGCAGACACTGGTTTAATAGTTGGGAACTAATAGGGCACACACTCTCTGGCACCAGAAATTGGACTCTCTGATCTGTTTTGTTACAAACAAATGGGGTTTCCATAAAAGGTGCTAATTATTCGTTGCTGAACCAGGTCTACCAGGTCTAACTTGCAACTGTGCTTATGGTGGAAGCTTCTGGTTTCCATTCTCCTCCATCGGCTACAGTGATGGAGCCTTCAGTATTCCATACTCAGAGCATATTCCATACTTTACCACGCTTAACCGTCAGTTGTTTAGTAGATGTCGACGTGCTTGTTTTGTCCGTCTAACCTCGAAATAGGTTGTAGTGTCTTATTATGTCCGGACAAGCCCTTTTAAATCGATTTCAACCGTCAGTCTTGTATCCTTAGGCACCGATTTCTATACACTCACGCCACTACAAGAGTTCGGTTGCTCAACATTGACCCTTGCAGCTAGGTTGGCCTTACTATGATATAATCCTGGACTCGAAAGGCCCTACGAGTCTATTCAGTAGACGAAGACTGGTAACATAGTCATATGGAAAACAACGAATTAGGTCACCTGTTTCGGAAAACAGGACACCAGTTGACACAGTCAGTTGACCATCAGTAACCAGCATAAGTCGCCCATATAGGCTATTAACTTTCAACGATAATACGTAGGGGGCAGGACTTTATCACTTGAAAACGGAAACAGAAATTATTATTTTGTATTGCATTCACAGTGTAACATTAAATTTTCAACCCAATTAAAGCAGTCACTAAAATTTTAATGTTTCTCGTCTATCTTGCAGCCTGCTCTGTATCCGTTTCCGCCTGGACATTGGTGGCTATTTCCTGTGAACGCTATTACGCCATTTGCCACCCGTTGCGGTCGCGAACGTGGCAGACCCTGAAACACGCCTACAAGCTAATAGCCCTGATATGGATCTGCAGCCTAACGTTCATGATGCCAATCGCAGTGCTGAGTAAATTGATTCCTATCGGAAAAGGTGAGTACAGTGGTGGCCCGTTCTTTGAAATGGTGGACTGTTTTTTTTTTTCCTCTACTCACACTTCAACACTATCGAGGAAAACAAACAGAGCGTGTACATCGATTATTTATTTATCAGATGTGTTTATTGTCATAGTGTCCATGTGGACTCAGTGCAATGGGTGTTTACCAAGTTTATTATGTCCGCATGATGGTCGTACATCCGGTTCATGTTTATTTGTTAGACGGGCGAACAGGACGGGACGGTTTAACTTTAATCATTGTGTTTAGGTATTGCATCGGTGGTTGGACACTCTGTTTAAGTGGACATAAGCTACCTTTACCTGGGGGTAGTAGATTTATGTTGGATAGGGTACATACGGTGGCTGTACTTCGTGACACAAGTGACTTTTTTAGAAATGTTGTACCAAAGGAAAAAAAGGATACTGTGCAACCCAGTTAGATACTTCAAAACCAGTAAATTCATGCTCCAATTACATGACCATCCTTTCGCCAGTACAGACGCAGTAAAATGTATCCCTGTTCCATTAAAGTAATGAGTTGAATTACCCAGACCCACGTAGGCATCAGCTGAGAAAAAAGGATTCTAAAATTGGTAATATTCCGTTTACCTTTATTTCGCATCCTATTTGTGAAGGACGTTGGTTTGGGATTAAAATAAATTTGACGGGAGATTTTCTTTTATTAATTTTTCATAACATTACTTCAAGGATTCAGCCATGTAGTAAAATATAATTTGCCTGCAATGATAGACAGTTGGCTGTTTATCTTTTGACTGTGGAGAGTTAAAATGTAGGTCATAGACGGGTGAAACAAAAAAAGGGGAAGAAAAGGTTGACAGGCTCTGAAGGGGAATAGATTTTATGTTTTCGTAAGCTTTCCCCGCAAAACCAAAGTAAGGCCGAAAGTTTACCTGTCCCATACCTTAGACTAGAGTTCCCAAAATAGCCCCGATTTAGTCCTTGAACATTTTTAACGACTTTGAGTAACTTCGCAAGTACAAGAAAAGAATTGGGGATATGGGATGGGGGTGAGGGCCTTTTGTACGATGGAAGGTTATTGGAGGGTTTCGTTTATTTAGGTATCCGCGTACGCTTTCGTTTTATTCTGTTGCTCCAATGGATGTTGTAATGTTTAAAGGTATTTGTACCACCATGTAAGATTCGTTACACCACACCCCACTCCTGTGGGACTAACGTTAGGTAATTCCTTCGTGGATGGTTTTTAGGATCTTATTCTTACGCATTCAATTATTATCCTGAGTTGGACGCAGGTAACACATCTGTTTACTTTGTGCGAAGTCTTTTCCGACTGTAAGTGGGGTCAGCAAACCTTGTATCGACTGGTATAAGCCCCGGGCGACTTGTTGTTCCTATTACAGGTTTCAGTATCCACAGTGATCAATTCAGATCCGAATGTTCCTTTTCACGCAAATTCTGTGTTGGGAATGAATATGTACATATGTCCAACTTGTCTACAAGGATATCGCCGAGGCCTATTCCCTAGTTGTCGTTACAGTGTTGAGTTCATAGAAAGTTTACAGTTTTTGTTTGCAAAGTCGCACTCTACTCTGAGGATGGGTAAGTTCTTTCACTCTGCGACTATATCTGAGTTCCCAAACTTTTGCCAGTATCCTAACTGCGGTCTGCGGTCTAAATTTCAGCTTATTTCCCATCATGACACCTGTTTAGACTTAACCATTTGGTTTCATAGCTGAGATAGGTCTATATACTATATTTCCACCTCGTGAACATGTCTCACAACAATGTTAGAAGTGTTGGTGGTATTCGCAAGGATGCATCCTCATAAATGATGTTTCACAGAAGAAGATCGAGCTCTCATCCTAGTGGAATGCTTGACAATACACTGCACAGCATCCTTGTTAAGGCTTCTTACTTTAAATTTCTTTCCTTACAGTATTTTGGTAATACTTCAAGAATATTGCTTTCAAAACAGTCTTTTACATGCATGTGCACACCCTCATGACTAACTTGCTGAACTGAAAGGGTTTTCAATATCTAGTGTAAGTACCTACGTCTCAGGACTCGTTTGATCGCCAATGCCATGGACAAACTATTTTCTTCCCTATCTATATCTACTGGAACCGCTCTTCTGATTGAACTCACAGCTTCCTCTCAAGTATTGTCTTTTCTGGGGGTTTTTTTGTTCTGAGCGATTTGAAGCATCGCATGCGGAGCAGTGTTAGATTTTAGGCTGGTTCACGTCTAAGAGCATCATTTCTTCAATTTTGTACGTTGTGTGTACATTTCTTCCCAAACAAATTGATGTATAGTGAGTGCAGCTTATCTTAGGAGAGCTCTACGTACAGTTCCCTCTGCGACACTTGACATCATGTTTCATCTGATATTCCGTGATATATTAGGCAAGTGTTCCCAAAAACATGGGCTACTCCATGCCACGTCTGAATTTTCTTAAGAACTTCGTCGTCACTTGAAGAAGATGAGTGGATTCACGTCTATACTGAGTGCTTGAAAACCAATGACGTAGTTGATGGAGGTATTTTCTTAAAAAAATCCTAGTCTTACGTCCTCCTTCCGTTTACTAAATCACTATAGCGTGTTCCAAGCAGAAATGATGGCTATTAACTAAGTCGTATCTTGACTTAAGGAAAACGTTGATATCTGCTGAAGAAATTCAAATCTTTTCGAACAGCCTCGCAGCTATCAAATCATTGGAATCGATCTCTATTATTTCTCCAGTAACTCCAGGCTGCCCACTTTTTTCACGCAAATGGCTGAGCAGTTCAATATTCACCTTTATTTAGTGTATGCCCCAGAACATGTCAGAAAATTTTAAGACCGATGGACTCACCACAATAGGAACAGCTTCATCAATTTTGCCGCACAGGGACACCTTAGATATACCAATCACTACTTCCTTGCTAAAACTCAGACTGAATGCGATTGAGAGTTCGAATGGTGACTCATGTTTCGCAAACAAAACAAATTTGGCTTAAACCGGATTTAAAATTTGATATCTTTCAATAGATGGCATATTGGCACTACAATATGTGTTATAACTGGACACTGTCTAAGAGCCAATCGTGCCACAATGCGGAGCCTTTTTGTGAATGACTTCTAAAGAAAGTCCACAGATGACGAATCCAACTTAAATCCTATCACCTTTTGAGGGGCGTCAACGACACTTTAAATTCCAACTCAGCCCCCTAAAATCCCAAAGAATTTTATTCCTTCTCAACAGTGCCACATTCTTGGGTGAGATGATCCCACTACATGACCATGCTTGCTCCACTCTGCTGCTTTCTTCTTCATACAGTAATGTTTAAAGGTTTTTGACCCGGTTTTTGGTAAAGTTTTTCGTGGGTGATACCATTGTGCCACCAAAAAATGCTCAAGATGGTACTTAGAGATCCATTTACGAAGGTTACAGCTTGCGTTGGCTTGTGATATCCACAACCACAGGCAGGGTTCATTAGAATCATGAAATTGTTTGCATTTTCTTGTGCATATAGCCACACATGCATCTGGTCAACTGAGTCCAAGAACCAGGAACTGATTATCAGAGCCATATTCCCTTCCATAAATAAGTAAACCTTCGCTCGGATAATAAAGGTTTAAAGTCCCTGTCCGAGAAACATATTTCCCTCAGCTTAACCTACTCACAATCTCCATCATCTTACCCTCAGACACCACATTGTACAGCGCTACTAGTCACCTCACAAAAAAAAACCTATCACATCCATTTCTATGTCGAAAACAACACCCACTGGCATAGAGCTCCCTTCACTCAATAATCCTGCAAAATCATTCGTCCATAATGTGGTATTGGCCTTGCCCAGTCTTCTTCGCAATCCTCTTAATTCAGTGGCGTACTTAACCTGGCCACGGTGTGTAATCCCCGCACCTACCACAGGCCAGCTAATTAAAATTCGTGTCCCCAGGCAAAGTCCCATTTACTTATAGCATCAGCTAATATTCTCGCAACGTACCGAGGTACATAAAGCCCATTTCGGTAAATAGTCCTTCCAATCCCAGTGCAATTATCTGCCCTACCACGAAATTGCTTTGTCCCTTGGCGGATTGGTCCTGGTATTGGTATAAACAGGAAAAGGACTATTACAGTAATAGCCATCAGCGCTAAGGTAACAATTTCCGTAGTCAAATTGTTAAAAAGTTTCTTGTTTGGTGCAAACCCTGCTCGTGGACGTTGCAAAAAGTCGTTAAGATAATTTGTTCATGTGAACTGAGCCATTATAATTAATCCTGGCTAATAACAATTTATCAAGTTGCAAATGGTTGCGTTTAAATATTTTCTAGACTATTTGTTTATGGGTTATGTTAAAAGTAGAACGTTCCTAATGGGCCTGTATTTTTTTGTTTTTCCTGTGCTGCATGGTCTGTAGACCATAAATTCTTGAGCCAAGATTAGCCGGTTGATGGATTGTGAAACACTTTCTGTATTCAAGGAAATGGGCAGGCAGCCGAGTTTGACTAAATTAGTCCTACATACGAAGAAAGGATATTTGTCGTTAGCGGAACAATCCCTATTCAAAGCAATTAGCTATTTAGGCTTTAGGGTTGATAGGTTGGCAGAGATGTAGACAACACTCAGTCAAAGCCTTAGAGGACTTTCTGCTGGAATTCAGGTCAAGAAGTAGAAAGGTGCAGTTATACAAGCTGGTGTCCAGAGTAAACAGTATCAACCACTTCCGTATTTGCTTGGATTGGACATTCCGGCTGACGACCTAAAACACTCATTGGTTTTAGATCGTGCAAATCGCTGTATTGCACCTAAAGGAAGTAAAATTATTTGTCAGAAAAATAACCTTTCTTAGCCCAGTCAAGAAATTGTGCATTGGCTACAAGAGGCTCCTTTGGATTAGATAGCATAAACGTCACCGATATCGAGGCGCTAACGTCATCTGCGAAATACCTTATCAACGCCGACACAATAAGGCTGGCCAACCATCGATAGCATCAGCTTGAACATTGCAACACTGCGAGAATACTCTGGCCAAGTTTAAACGAAAATAGGACCACAGGACTCCTTAAGCACACGAGAGGACCCCTCTCCAAGACAGTTAACACCCTAACCGGCCACTGTGCTATAGGTAGGCATGCTCAAAGACTGAGAATCCCCTACAACGACTTTGCAAAAGCTTTAGGTACGAGGAGGAAGAGGAGACCATCAGTCACCTCCTATGCACATACCCAGTACTTGCCAATCTCAATGATCTGAATACCGCCTGCACGGCTAATATTAGCTCCTTCTAGCTAGGGTGACCCATCCACCTAACTTAACCGCAGTACAATGGACCTGTTCTGGTCTAAGTGCATCCTTATCCTGGGCCGTTCTAACCAACCAACCATCCAACCAGTCAAGTCAAAATAAACTCCCCGAGGTACCAAATTCTAATCAGTGCCGAAAATAAAGAGGCACTAAGGACAACAAGGCAGTTAAAGTGCTATGCCCGCGGTGTTATTAAAAACAGTGCCAGCAGCTTTAGTGGAGTTTTCCTTCAGTAGATAGGTAGGCCATCCCGGAAAAGTGGAAAAAGCAAAACTAAGGTCTGTGTGCTGCCTGCAATTGACAAAATAATAGCAAAACTAGTTCAGGAGCAAATAAAGGTCCATCTGAGGGATTTGGTTCCTGGTCTAGATTCTTCTGTTTCTACCAAACACCCTGCGGATCATTGGTTCAATTGGTTCAATCGATTTCGACAATGTCAACGGCGAGTTTAAATGTTTTGCCTTTAGAGGGTGTGGTCCAACTACGAAACAACAAACTGTCATCTGTGATCTGTATAAAGAAATTTTTTTAAGGAAGGATGAGTCCTTTCATCGTATCTTTGATGGGAGTGTTTCAAGCGGTCGGTCCAATTTTTGATGACTTGGTTCAATATGTGCAGCGTTATTCCGACAATAATGACACGAATGTTGGCCTCGAGCTCATCCAATGTGATTAGCTTGTTAGCGTAGACTAAGGACTTGATGTAGTCCCAGAGAATATAATCGAGTGGTGACCAGTCGCATGATGAACGCTCGCTCTAAGATGACTAAGTTGCCAAACATCTCCTTCACAAGTTCAAGTGTTGCGTCGTTTGCATAGTATGTAGCTCCATCTTGTTGGAAGCACAGCTCGAATATATCGATGTTGTCGAGCTCGTCTGGCGTCAATTCTTGTGTCAGCTCAATTTTATATGGATGTAGGCCCAAATCCAATCGTAAAATAAGCCGGCTCTCCTCGGTACTAGTCTTCATTTCGCACAAATTTCTGCTTGATTGGTGGTTTAAGGTTCAAAGAGTATATCCAAGTTCCAAAGTTTTCCACTGTGCGACGAATTGCCTGCATACTTACGACCGACCTCACGACGCAATTTTGCGATGCGTATTTACAACTGAGCCGGAGTTTCGATAATATTTTGTAATAATTTATGCGCATTCGGCAAACGTAAGACGATACATGATAGAATGGCAAATCTCAGTGAATATTTTGACAGTTGAATGTCATTGGTAACTTTGACAGCTGCTAAGACATAAAAAGCGGAAAAAGTATCATTGCTATTTGGTCACCCTATAGCAAGTGGGGAAACTCGAACCTAACCAGTCACCAAGAAGGACTAACAAACAGAGGTAAACATAGATCTGTGGAATGTTTTTACGAACGAATCAAGAATGCATGAGAACCAAAGTTTATTCTATCTCTTAACTTAAAGAACATACAAGTGTGAGACACAAGAATTCATATAACGACGTTTTGCAATAGTGGATTGTAACTATATAACTGAATCGGATTACCTTTCCTTTGACAGTCAAATCGTCTGTTAACATCAATCCAATGGAACCTGTAATTGAATATTGGTTTCGCCAGAAGTTAAAAATTAAAAAAGTTCGTCTGGCATAGGTTAGATATATCCATTTAGTATTATTCGATTTCAAAAGCACCAGCCAACTTTACCAACAACTTACTCCACACATATCAATTCGTTGGTGATTCTGTTACAAGGATCTTCTCTGGCATTACTTACAACTTTTGAACTTATTCAACACCCCTGTATTTTACGCAATGAAGTTCAATATTCTGTTGGGGTATCGACTTCAAGTCCAATTCATTTTTTAAATTCAATATTTCGTAGCAATGATGTTAGTGATTTCGCGGATTATGTTCCCTTCAGAGTAGGGCTCTCAAAAATTCACTGCCGTACCGAGCATCTCAAAATCTCACTCTGCTGTTTGATGCTTGCAGATAGAAACACTCATGGAACAGGCAATACTCCTGCTGTCAAACAGGAAACGGAAGCTTCAATGAATAGAAGATTGAAAAGTGTAGACACACGCCGAACGCAGAAGTCAATGACAAATGTCAAAATTATGTACAAGAGCCAATATCAATTTTCCAATTTTCATTCTTCCCGGAATATAATATCCCACTACACTAATGTTATCACAAAATTCCTCTCTAACTCAATACACAGCCCCTCGGCCTTAAATGATACAAAATAAAATGTCCTGCCATGGCGACAGAGGAGGATTTCTACAAAATAATATCAAACGAAAATATTTATGTTGAACATCATATTTCCCCTGAAACAATATAATAAAAGGAAGAACGCCTTTTGTGGGTGTCACAGCAAGCTAACCGCATCCCACAGGACCAAGTGCAGTGGATAAATCACTTGCTCAGCCGTTACAAAACGTGATTAATGGAACCGAAGAGTCACAAGTCTAATGTCAACCGAATAACCAATGGTCCCGTAGGAGTGAAAAAATAATTCGTCTGTTATGATTGAGGTGAACAAGGAGGAATCCAATTCTGTGGAACTCAGCGTGACTTTTAAGGATTTCATTGCTAAAAATAGGATATGGCGCTGTGATTTCCTTAAAAAGAAATGGTTGTTAATTATTCTGTCACAAGTCTGGCAGGAGCAAATGAATGGTGCCAATTACGTTCACCAGCTTATGTCAAGGCCACATACTGTAATATACATGCAATCATCTGGTCTTGTATTACTTGCGACGAAGTTTACGGTTTTCGGCAAGGCAATCAAGAAAGGAAGCACGTAGGCAATAAATTAAATGTATAATACGCAGTGCCCTTGCTCTGAATGCGAAATATTCACTGATTGAATGGATAGAAACAAGCCTCCTAAACCTACATAGTAATAATAATAATAATTCGTTTATAGCACATGGTCGCAATGTAGACTGCAGCAGTTAAGACGCAAATGTTGTTCCAAGAACGGGTTATTGTCTGTCGGAGTTTTATGAATTTCGAATTTTTTACGAGTCCACATAAATCCTTACAAATTTTTAACTATCTACCAGTCCTGCACAGCATACCATAATCACCATAATCATCATTAGCTGTTCAACATAAAGTAATAATTAAGGATTTCGGTTGGTTCTTACGTAAACCTATTTTATCGACATTTTAAGGATAATTTTCTTTCTTTAACTAAATTCAGATAATAAAAGATAATGAGCTACCTGCCCGACAGTAATTACTTATTTCATTGCACACAATAAAAGCAGTAGGGTCAGGTAGCCACTTCGTCCTTAAAAAGCTACAGAATTGCTTTTCTGCAACAATGGTCGAATCGTCCTACCACCGGTAACTTTCCATTGAAAGTTAAGTGAGGGCAGAAGGATCCAAGGAAGTAGTAACCTTTACAAAGTTGGTATCTAACCATAGAGAACTTGGACGGAAGGAACGCCGATACGTTAGACTGGCAAAGTCAAAGTTGGAGTTAACACAGATTATAGTGGCGAATACCACATTCGGTCGAAATACAATGAAGCATTTCATTATAAAGCAAAGAATCAAACACGAACTGACTAAGTTTTACCTAAAATTCAAGAAAACGATGAAATTGTTAATCTTTAAGTTACAATAAAATACCTCAACGAACATTGTAAGGATCTAAAGAAGGAATGCAGAACACTGATGAATTTGAAGGTGAAGCTAGTGCACTACTTACAAAGACGTGTTGAAAGGAACGACACGGTTAAAGGTCCATGCACAACGCACCTGCCTTCGAATGCCCGAATTGTGAACAAACCGTCTTTAGTATAATACCATCCACACCATTGGCAATTCTACTGTACCAAAAGAAAAGGACTTAATTTATCTATCGATTGATATAAAAAACGTTCAATTTCATTTAGTTTTAGTGAAGAAATTAACGATTCGCTTAGTTTTCCGCGAATAGGCGAATGCGTTTTGCGAACTGTCAAAGTTTATTCGCATTCCACACAGTAGGTCTGTTCGCGTACTTTCTGCACAAAAATTCGTGCATAGATTGTGAAATTTCAAGGAGTGGTGGTAAAATCACAAAAAAGTAAACGAACGCGAAAGCTACAAAATTCGCCCACTTTTTAGACGTCAAAAGTAATTGTATGCAAATACACAAACAACACAAAATTTCTTACGGGTATCTGACAGATTTCGTAAATCAGTGCAAATAAATTTCCTGCACTTAAATTCGTTGCATTTTTTACTCACGTGAGCGTTCTCTTCTACGAAACTTTTGCGTACTCGAACAGGATTTGGTGACTTTTCGTAGATTTTCCTAAAATTTCATTGTTTTGGGAGAGTACGCGAACAGACCTGGTGTAACCCGGGATCCACTTCGTTTGATTTGTGCTTCATGGTCGGTAATGACAGAAACGGGACCAGAAAAAAAAGTGCCTGTCAATGAAATGTCAAAATTGGCTATTATTCGCTCATTTGCATTCGCAGGTCGTTGAGCTGTGAATGGTTCTTTAGAATATATTTTCATGTTTTACTTGAAATATGCTTTCTAAAAGAGATTTTTAAATTCAGAAACGACCCTATAAAGGGCATATTCTCTGCCACCACAGATAGCATTCCATTCTGTAGTCTTGGATCTTTAAATTTAGTACTAAGACTGTGCATACAATGTTCGTCAATTTAACCCACCGCTACATTCAGTGTCTCTAAAACAAGTTACGTTTTATTCAACTATAAAATGTCAATCATAAAACTGAAAGTTGTGCAACTTAAGTGCATGTTTGCACAGGACTTTCGTACTGGAATTTTTTTTTGACGTTTACAGTCAATTTCCTGTATTTTTTTTGACGTTTGGAAATGTCAATCGCTATCACTATACAAAAGGGCGCAAAAAATATCTAAAAACTGAGAAATACACAAAGTAAACAATAGAAATACGACAGTAAAGCAATTTAATTGCTGTGAAAAGCATTAGGTTTGTTGTAATTGTTTTTTTATGAATAACAAATTTCATTTGGCTCCTGTTCACACAGGGTTCACTGGTTCGGTTTTATTTTCATTCCACACATGTTTTTTTGACGTATTAGGAGTTGGTAGCAATGAAATTGTTTAGTTTTTCAACTCAAATTATTTTTACACCAAAAATAATGCTTTGCACAGCAATTAATTTGCTGTACAGTCGTTTCTTTCTTTCTTTCTATTGTTTACTTCGTGTATTTTTCAGATATTTTGCGAGTTTTTTGACGTTTTAAAATGTTACAAAAAGTACAAATACGCAATTATATAAGTTTAATTGTTACTGAATCCATTAGTTTTGTTGTAAAATGAATGTGTTGTTGAAAAGCTAACCAATTTTATTGCTGCCAACTAAAACGTCATAAAAGTCCATGAAAGTCTTCAGGCAGAACCATGAATCTAAACACGCAAATGACAAAGAAAATCCAGTACTTCAAACCTGAGCAAATAAGGTCAGGGTAAACCTTTAGCTTGTGGTGGCCTCAGGTGGTTGGTCGAAACCCCCACAAAACTGAGCTAGTACTCTCGTCGAAAAAATTTAAAATCCCCTTTCTTTCAATAGTGTCAGCTTAGCTTTCTCTGACAAGGCAATATTGCTAAATCTTATCCAGGATCTTATCCAGGCTAAGTTGGAAGCCTAACTTTGTAGAAAGTGTCAAGAAAGCCACACCGGGAATATTTGGGATATAAAACCTCTAATAATTCACTGGGTCTACAGCATGGTCTATTCACACGGAGTGATTGTCTGGTGGACAGCCTTAGAAAAAGTTACATATAAATGTAAGTAAGATCCCATAACCATCTTCCTTAGTCGGCTATCCCCCTGCGGGTGTCCCTATGCGTCTCCGGATATTTTGCTCCACTAGATATCCCTAGACCCCTAGATCCCTCCGTTTTAAATAAACTCAAAATCTCTAGTGAAAAGAGAGACTACACTACCTTATGTCTAAACTATGTTAGAAAATTATCCGTGACCATCCCGATCTATCTAGAAACAGGTTGCATCTTTAGAATTCACTTTTAGGCCGGCAGCTTAAAAACCACGGACAGTTTGACAGTCTTAATCTCAGCTTAATCCGCATTTTTCCGACCAGCCAAGCACTTGGAACCCTTGGTACGTTGAGATAATCGATCTTGTCCGAACCATTCACACATCCCATTATGAAACAAAGATCATTGGTAGTCTTTGTTGGATAGATTTTAACGTTCGATTCTAGTACTTTCGACTGGTAGTCCTTGACAATCCTGCGAAGTCAAAATCATTACGCAGACGGAACCTATTTATTCCATTAAATCCAGAATAATTTACTGTGCAGTCTGTGTTTCATCCTGGAGCTGGCACTGGCCGAAACTTCTGCCCCAATGATGATGTCAACACAGTAAATTTAGATCTTACCGCACCATGTTGCTAAAGTGGAAGAGAAGCCTGTATGCTTTCAAATAGACGGAACTACTTACATGAATTCTGGTCAAACATTCGAATTTTTGAAATCAGATTTAGGTGACCGTGTTATTTCAAAAAATGGAACAACCCCGTTGCTCGTGTGATTTGACTCCTTTTGTAGGCTGCGTCATGTTCATGATTTATGCCAATAAGCCAGGGACTCTGCCAAATTGCGGCTTTGGAATGCTATGAGGTATGTAATTAAGAAATACATTTTAGTGGTGCGTAGATGTATTCCAAGGCAAAAGTGGATGGAAAAAAACCCCTGTAGACTCAAAAAATTCATATCTACGCAGACATCTTAATGGATCCCCTAAGAACCCCCAATGTGTGTCAGGCTTCTCGACCATTCACGCAAGATTACATTCTGATAATCTAAGATTAGAAAGGCTAACAGCAACCAAAGAGGAATAAACTTGTTTGTCGCAGACAAGTGCACATTCTATCAACGGTAAGTCCCTTCAAAATATGTAAATAATTCAGAAATTCCTCACTTGAAACGAAGCGAATTCCTTCTCCCGAAATCAACAATTTATTAGATTCCTTAACGTTAATGGCACCGAGTCCTGTCCTGGACCTATATCAGAGAAAAATAGCCACAGCTATCAAAAGCAGAGGAAAAAAAAGCTACGCCCAACCAAAACTTGCCTCGTTACTTATCTATTAATAAATATACGAAATGATTACGTTTTTTATTATCCTGCGTTCTTGTGTGTATGTGTGTGTTTCCTTGCAGGCCACAATAAATGTCGTGAATACTGGCCGCCCAGCATTAAGCCCTACGAGAAGGCCTACAACATTTTTCTGGATATAATCCTATTAATAATTCCGGTTGTGGTGCTTACAGCAACGTACTCGCTCATATCAAGGACACTCTGGCATGGTATGCGGGCGGAGAAAGTGGCGAAAAGTACGCAATCAAGTAAGTTACATATTTTTACTTATTCTCTCATTCACAGAACGATGCTCCTTTGGCCCTCTGCGTAGAATTACTTACTTCTTGCTTCAGCCACATAAGTAAACCTTTGGACGGATTAAGTATCTCTCCCCGGGGACAGCAATAAAGTGCAAAGTTTATACAAGTATTTGTTTCAACACACACACAGAGATGGAGTCCTGTGGCTTGAAATAAATTCAAATCCTTGCGCGCTACGTTATTTAATTTAGGTCGGCAAAACTTTTCACATCAAATCGAAACAGAAATCACGCATAATTTAGCGAAATTATAACTCGGGTGGTTTGTGCTCCTTCCGGATCAATGGATGGGCTGTGTGGTGGGTTAATAAGGAAGATGTACCTCATCAGGCATGCATAATCCCAGTCTAAGGGTGAGAGGAGTCAGTTGCTTTGAAATGCTTTGTAAGAACAAAAAGTTTCGATTTCAACAGCGCCTCCGAGCGAAAGTAATCCCCAGGGAGACGAGCATGTGAACTGGAATGCGAATTAGATTGATGAATAATTTGGAATAATTTTTGAAACGAAAAGATAATAGGGAATGGGAATTACTTTCGGGAACATGATATATCTGATATTTAGCTAATACTGGGCTTGGTTTGGAGTCGCGTACTCTGATTACAGGATTCTTATTGGAATGAATAAATGAGAGGAATTCTACGATCTGTTGATTTATTTCCTTGCTTTTGAAATGTGTTGTGCATTTAAGCGAAGTTCCTGGAGCAGTGGAGTCACTTGGGAGATGTATTGTACATAAATTCTTAGACTCAGAGCATGTCTGGGGGGAATTTTTCAAAAGCGTCTTGTGTTTCGTGTTTTTGGCAGTCGCTGAAGTCCTTACTGTATCCAAATGTGTGCCTACATCTACACAAATAAGGTTAACGTACCCAGATAGAGGGTTGGAGTTTGGTGTATGTTACTGGTTCTTGTTCTCCCCCACAGATAACATCGCGTGTCGGGATATTGTAGGACTAATAACAATTCGGTAGCAGCTAATTGTCTTGCATGTCCATAGGTTAGACACTGTTGACCTCGAAGGAACTTTGACACTGAACTGAACAAATGTTTTCGCAGGAACAATACGCAAAAGCTAGGCAAGCTCTATCTGTCAAACAAATAAGGAGCCTTGTCATCCCCTGCGTGAGTTATTATGAGCTCTTGTGCATCCTTTCAATTCTACTTTAGATAAAATGGATTCCAAAAAAATCTCAACCTTAGAGAGTAATCCAGTCAGAGTGGAGTAGGTACTCCTTCCATTCATACAGTGGATCCTTTGTTTACTTGGTAGGAATCTGTGCAGACGGCTCCTTTGTAAATCAATGGGCTTCGGAATTCCAGAAGTTGATTTATGGATAATAAACTAATACTTTAGAGTAGTAGGACGTTGAATCTATTGTGTATCCTTGCCATGTAAGAAAAAGCGAAACAAATTAATTAGTTACTTCGTGCGCCTCCCTCAATCATTCCGAAATTGTCCCTCCAACCACGAACAGATCAATGGATTTGCGTGCGTCTGGGTTTTGACTTTTGAAACTGTCGATGGGATAGTTCTGCAACAACGTTGGCAGCCAAATGGCAATAACGCCCAGAACTTTAGTTCCTACTTGCACGGAGATTTCTATGAACCCAAATGCAAGGATTGACTGAATAGGTTGAATCATGCTGTATTAACTCTTGGGTATGGAAATCTAAGGAAATATTTGAGAAACCCTCGCATTTGTTCATAATGGAGTGCAAGACCCTTAAAGCTCAAGGTTTTGGTAAGTTAGTTGGTTTTACATTCAAATTTGTGTGATCCTTGCAAAGATTTTATATGAATTGTGCCTATGAATACCAGAAATATTTAAATAGTAGTACCAATTGGAGAGTAGTCCGAGAGTAGTAAATTACTACTAAAGTACATCTTTGTAGCCCCTTTATAGTTCACGCGCTTTCAAGGATTTAATGCTTGACCGGTCTTTAGGCAAATTACCAAGGGAAGATAGGAGATACCGAGGAACGTTGGTCTTAAATGTTCGAGGATTCTAATGTGAGGCTTGGTAGAGCATTTTATATTCATTACTTGACAGTACGCCCGAAGATAGAGTTAAGACCAAACTGATGAGCATTCGAAGACTTGACAGGTGTTGCCAGAAAACTATTGAATGAGCGTAATGCTACTGACTACTTTGCCGAAGCATGTTTATAGAAACATACTGAAGGCTACAATCCATCTGAAATGGGTCATGTAATACCCTATCCTCCTACTTATGTAACTTGTGTAAAGTGGGCGTGACCGGTTTCCATGCTTTCGTTGAATTACAGCCAATCTTCGAACGTTTACATGCAAAAGTTTACAAAAATTTGTTTTTTGATGAAAACGCCCACAAGAAGTGGGCGTGAGCATAACTGATGTATGGACGAACTATAGAAAAACTCAAATTGCTAAATTTTTCGATTCCATACAAAATAGTGAAGTTATGAACATTAAAACTTTTATACTCGTACTGTCCCTCTCAAAATTTAAGATTTGAAATTTCATCCACTTAAATCAAAATTTAAGGCTCAAATACTGTTGATATACGGATGCACGTTTTCGCTCTATGTATTAAACTCAATATACCCTAAGAAGAGGGTATGCTTCTGCCTTCTATGAGTTTTACTGGTCGATTTTGTATTCTACGCAACAGGTACAAGAGGTGCCAGACATGAGGATTATACTCAAGCTTTGGGCGGATGTAGTATACATATCTCATATATTGCAGAGGGGGGACAAAGTACTTCTTGCATCCTTTGAGAAATCCTAGCATTTTTTGCTTAATTCGAAAAGTAACATACGCTGTCACTCCAGTTCCATGGCCGAAGAGCAGGGACGTGCATATGTAAGTGTAGGAACAAATATGAAAAGTCAGGATTTATATGATGGATACGAGACGTTTATTCCGAAAAGTAGTTTCTAATCCACTGAAACAGAGATTCATTCAATGAGAGATAAATGCACCCATTTAGATGGAAGAAGTTGATGCCAAATACCTTTGAAATGGGAAACGCAATATTCACCAGAATAGAGCTGAGTGGTTCCACTTTGCGGTGAGAAGTACATACCTTGAAACCATCAGTAGAACTGAACTGACAGTTTATCAGCATTTCCATGACCTTGGAAAGAAGGGACGTAAATAGTTGAAGGTAAAAGAAGGTTCAACTTTCTTAAACTAGACAAATGCTACTTTCCATATGTTTCCATATAATCTGGGGGTGTGGAGTTCGCAGTGAAAAGGGCTGCAAGCAAATTGCCCCAGAGAGCAGGTAGTTGGAGTGTCATTGTGTTCGAGCGATGGGATGGACAATGAAGCACAAATTCATATATATTTGGCGAATAGCTACAAATGTCTATTACCTGGACAATGTATAATTATATGCTTTAATTTTTTCTCAAAGGAGAAGATTCCCCGGGGAATAAAAGCAGTCATTTCTGGCTCGTTTACATTTTTCACCTCAGTTGGGCCGACCTTGTAAGATCTAACACTTAACACCCTCCAACTGACGGCCTCTTTACAGCTCGACTGGAGGCTCTCTCTCTTTAGTTAAGTATAGAGGATTTGATGCCAAGGAGTGTGGGTTTTGTGATCATATCATTTTTTCTTTTTTTTTATAAATTGCACGCGCCAAAGGGGATATGAATACCCTTATACTGATTCAGGGCGCGGGCGTTGGGAAAAGGGGAGAGAGGAACAGAGAAGGTACAGGTGCACGTTGGCTTTGAATGTTTCAAGGTTGTAGTGATGAGGAAATACAGAGCATGGGAGATCATTCCACATAAGTACGTGTCGTTCGGCTTATAAACGAATCTCTGTATTTGACAGTACGTCCGAAATTGGGCTTGAGGGTGAACTGATGTGCATTCTTAGCGTGACGCGTATTGCGGGTGAAATTTGGAAGGGGAGGAATGCAACTGGCTATTTCACTGGAGCATTTTTTATGGAAAAAGTGATAAAAAATGGAGAGACATGCTACATTTCTCCGATGTTCTAGAGGCGCTATGGAGCCTACAATGTCTCTATCACCTATAAGTTTTAACGCGCTATTTTGGACCCTGCCTAGAATGTGCAGAACGGTCTTGGGTGTACCAGGCCAGATATGGGCGTTATATTCCAGTTTTGGGCGGATGAATGCCTTATAAATTGAGGCCAGATCAGATGGGGTGAAGTATTTCTTGCACCGCTTAAGGAATCCTAGACATTTTACAGCATTTTTGGCGACCTCGAATATGTGATCGTTCCATCGAAGATGGTTATTAATACACATACCGAGAGTGGCAAGTCGTTCGATTTCCGCGATGTAAGTACCATTCATGGATAATGGTTGGGGGCTTTGGTTTCGCTTGAGAGATAGAAGACAGCATTGCGTTTTGGAAGCATTAAATTCCACTCTGTTGCTTGAGCCCCATTTGATAATGCTGTCGAGATCGGAATTTAATGAGTTTAACATACGCTGCCTTTCCTCTTCTACGGCCGAAGAGCAGGGACGTGAGTTAGGGAACGAATATGAAAAACTGAGGGTACTATCATCAGCGAAGGAATGGATTGGATTAGAGGTTGCAGACAAGAGATCATTTATAAAAATGAGAAAAAGAGTCGGAGACAAAACTGAGCCCTGGGGAACACCAGCATTTGTGCGGTGAATATTCGACTTGAAGCTATCCAACACAACTTGTATTGAACGCCCCGAAAGGTAATTTCTAATCCATTGAAGAAGAGTTTCATCGATGCCAAATGCACGCATTTTAGACAAAAGAGCTTGGTGCCAAACTCTGTCAAATGCCTTTGAAATATCGAGTGCAACCATCTTTGTTTCGCCAAAGTGATGGAAAGAATGGTTCCACTTCTCGGTGAGATATGCCATCAAATCACCAATGGACCTGTTGCTACGAAAACCATACTGCCGGTCATTAATGAGTTTTCGTGATTCAAGATATTTCATAAGCTGACGATTTATCAGCGTTTCCATGACCTTGGAAAGAAGGGACGTAAGTGCAATGGGTCGGTAATTGGTCGGAGAGGAAGAATCGCCTTTTTTAGGGATAGGCTGGACAAATGCTGTTTTCCATCTTCTCGGGAAGAGCCCAAAAGAGTAGGACAGACAGAAAAGCTTACGCAGAGGTTTTGCCAGCGAGGAAGAACACCTCTTCAGAACTATAGGGGGTATACCGTCTGGGCCAGCGGATCATTGGAGGCATCTTCGTCTCTATTGAGTAAATATATGACCATTCTCTAAATTTAAGAGGTTTTTCTTTAACTAAGTGCTTGAGGTACGAGAAATTATTCCCTTCTACAAGGTGGCGTAGCTGTGGCTGAAGATCGGTGGTCTTTACAGAGAATTTTGGTGAAAGACTGTAAGATGTTCACTTACATACAAAGTGCAGACAAATTTGTATCAAAAATCATCATGAGCGACGGGGCCATTTCCAATCTCTGTGGATACAAGTATCTGATCATAGTGTGCTGTGACGCTGGAGGCGTCATCGGACCTTTATTTTATAGAAAACGAGGCTAGACAAATGACTATTGTGAACGGCGAGCGCTACAGAGTCATGCTTTACGAATTTCTTCTTTCTCAATTGGATGAATTGGGACTCAAGAACATGTGGTTCCAACAGGATGGTGCAACGATGCATACTGCCCAAGCCACAACCGAAATTGTGAGGGCATTATTTCCGGGTTGCCTAATCTCTTCTTCTGGCGATTTGCACTGACCGGCAAGATTACCTGATTTTTTGAAGTCGCGAGTCTATGTCAACAAGCCTCAGACTCTTGAAGCCCTCAAGGAGAATATCCCTCAAGAATGCAAGGACCTATCGCCGGAAGTCCTTGGAAAAGTGATGCAAAATCTCATAAATCGGGCCCTAATGGTCATCAATTCTGAGGCGGTCACGGAGCCGATATCTTTTTCTCGACTTAATGGACAAAAATTTAAGACATCAGGATCACGTTTAATCCGAAAGCAGAACCAAAGCAAAATAACAGCCAAAGAACATAGGGTGACAATTTTTGCGCCACCTTGTACTACAGAGAGTAATACCCGGATATGTATCCTCTTGCTTAGTTGTGTAACCCCCACTGCAAAACATATATTTTTGACTTCAAAAATTTCCCTTCAGGACCACATGCAGTAAGTAACTTCGCCTCTTAAGAACCCAAAAAAATCAGTGAATCACTCAAAGCAACTAGCCGGGGAGCATTGTACTGCCAATCAAATCCTTGCTTTAGTCCAGGTTTTGGGAAAATGTCAAAAATCGATTGCCCTCTCGTGACTAATAAATAATTTTAATCTTTTCCAAGCCCATTCAAGTCCTTATTAACTTTTTTATTTCATTTTCTCGATTATTTACAACAGCGGACAATTTAATGGAAGTTTTCATCAACAAGAATGGCTCCCCAAGCAATCGTAGCTTCGTTTCCTATCGGGCGACATCGCGTGATAACCTTGCACACTACACACAGTACAGCAATAATTGCCTCCAAACCCCAGTCACATACAAGGAGTTCTCATACTCAACCCGAAGAAAACACGGTCTTCGGAGGTACGTAGCCAATTGCCCTTCCAATCACCTAATAAACCATCAAAGTTATAGATTGGTACCAATAACCAAGGTTGATTGTTCTTTATCTTTCCCAGGACGAACATCGAAAAAAGCCTTCAGAACAAGAAGCGGGTGATAAAAATGTTATTTATGGTAGTTTTAGAGTTCTTCATTTGCTGGACACCACTGTACGCCATCAATACGATCTCGATGTTCAGCCCATCGTTGGTGTATCAAAATCTCGGATACTCCGGTGTGAGTTACTTTCAATTGCTGGCTTACTCGTCGAGCTGTTGTAATCCCATAACGTACTGCTTCATGAATCGGGGCTTCCGGAAGGCGTTCTTAAATTTATTTCGGTGCTTCAAAAGATTTCGTTCCCCCAAACGAAAAATCAGCATTGGAGGAGGTGCCACTCAAGAGACTGACCTCGAGATAAGTAAATTGCATTGCCAGCGGATATGTACCGATTCAACGCTGTCGTACTGATTAAGGCCTTACGACGAAGAGACGGAGTGTACCCAGTTTTAGACTGCAGAGCTGCGTTTATATATATAAATATAGTACACCCATAAACAATATGAGTAGTAATCAATCGTTTTTTACGTATTCTTCCAGTATTAATAGTTTTTTTTTTTTTTTTCTGATTTGATATTGAATGTACAAACCTGCATGTGTATCGTATAAAGAGTGCAAACCAAACTTTTTCAACCGGAAGTGGTGACATCAACGGAAAATACTAAGGCAAGTGGATCCAATGAAACTGAAGAAGAAGTGGAGCATGCTTATGATAACATGGAGCAGGGATTTGGTTTCCATTTCAACCAGCTACAACACCATTCCATTCGTCCCTTTAGATTGTGTTTAGATAGTTGAGATCTTTGATGAAGTATTCTCATAGAGTCCTTCTAAGTATATTTTGTACTATCTATCTCAGGAGAGTCCTTGTCCTGCTATAATCTACCCGTTGAACACAAATTTCCAAGTCAAGATGTAATTTGTCAGGTCGTTCAAGCTCGGAGACTTTCTTGCCAAGTCAGAAGCTATTTGAGTCTTCGCTTGGAAAACAATAACACAATTTTTTAGAAGACGCCAGTGAGTATGCCTATTTCAATGTGTCCTTGAATGTCCTTTGCCCTTTTTTCGAGTACTCCTACGTACTAATCAACCCTGTAAACTTCTACCACTCTATCCGCAGAACTGCTTTTGGGTATTTCTTCGCGGGGCTGGTTATCAACTTGTGACTCTGTGCTTACCGTGTCAGCTCTTCTTATTTTTTTCTCCAGAAAATCTGTTCTTGTTAGGACCTTAACTAGAACCTCCAGAGTTAGTAGTAGGCAGAGAGGCGAGCTATCGTGTCCAAATCTGTGAAATATTTTCGATAGCTATCGTGACTTGACAGGAGTTGATAGTTTCAGTCCCTAATTGATCTACATATTTGCCCAGGCCTAAATAATGAGGATCATGCTTTTACCTTCATAATAACGCTGGCATCTAGTCGGTTTGCAGCTCACCTAAGGTAAACTCTTTGCATCTCATTGGCGAGAATCTCGATAGAGACCATTGGTCCGATATTGTTCGGAAGCCGCATTTTGATCTTATTGGACAAAGCCTGTGTGCAGACAAGAGCTTCTTTTTTTCTCCTTCGTTGTAAGAGCTCCTGCCCAGAAAGGATCTACGTTACCACTCTGGAAAGCAAAATCCTCTTCGCATATCCTGGTTCACCAATGTCTGGCACCATCCCAAAAAACGTTGCTTCCCTTGTACTACTCGACATGAGTTCTTCCTTTGGCCTAATAAAATGGTTCTCAATTCAAAAATGTTCTTTAATCTAGTTCTGCAGACCACCCAGTTGATTTGATGTAGGATGTCAAAGATTGGCCTTCTTCTATGTCACCAAAGAGGTATCACCCGAGAAATTGAAATCTACGTTGGATAAGACCTGGACAGTGACTTCAACGATAAAAGTACTCTGACTCCTGTTAAAGGAGAAAGGGATTTCCTGACCCTTCGCATAATTCTATCGGTCTTGTCAAAACAAGCCCATAAACTTCTTGTGATCACACAAATGTCCCTTATGGCTCCTGGAAGAAGGCCAGAGTATTATAAAGAAGATACCTCTATGTGGGTAATATCTTGATGATCGGACTATGTATTCTGAGGTATTCTGCCTCGACAGCGCTATCAGTTAAGAAAGCCTTACTATCACGATAAACTTAGGATCAGGGAGAGCTCACAAAACAAAGTAAGAAATGGTTGCATGATGGTTGCATGCGATGTTTAATTTTGTTTTCAATACAAATTGGAGGTTAGATTGATGTACATAATGTAGGTTGAGTTCGAAATAGATTGCATGCTTTCCTGCAGCAGAGCTACAAACTATTAATTTCGTGTAGCAAATTTGTGCTACAGTTCCTGTTTTTAAGTTATTACCTGCCACTGTGTGTCATGTGTGTAATGTCTGTTATGAATGCAACAACTTCTGTAAAAAGGGTTTTTTTCAGTTAAGTGCACACCATTTTGTTTGCATTTGTAATTTATTTCGGATTGTAGTACCTTCGAGGGCATTAATTATGGAACACAACATTGTTCAAATGTCCTCCAAGGAAAGACCTACATGACTGAATGCGATGAACCCAATTTCCAATGACGTTCTTGCATAAATCAGGCAATATGTAGCCAATTTGACATTTGATGTTGGTCCATGGAGTTGCCTTACCCCTAAAAAATGCGAAAGGCATTAGCTCACACGAGCAAGGCAGTCAATTCTGAGGAGAGCATGGTCAATGAACTTCGACTTGAATAACTCTGTGGACTGTGGCGATATCTTGTTTAAACCACAAATGTATGTATGTACAGTGCTGTTCGAAAAATTGTGGTTAAACAAATATTTTTTAAGTTCGTCAAAATGGTTGCTATAACTTCTTTCTTTCAAATGGCGTTTTGCTTTCAAAGGTATATATATTTAGACAGTTCATAACTACTCTCAAAGGAGCCAATTTTTGCTAGTCCGGAAAATGTTTTTTTTTTGTCCGGACCCATTTCTAGCAACAAATTAGAAATGGAAAAAAGTGGTGATTTTCTTTATTGCTTTCAAGAAACACTAACTAAATATTCAATAATTTCCAGAAATGTGATCCGAAAGAGTAAAGACCCGAAGTTCTTCAAACTGCACAGTGCGCTCCAAGTTATCCTCTTAGAATAATGAGACAACATAGTCCTGTAGCAATCTCAATTCACTGTGATTGTACTGCCAACATCACTAAAGGAGAAGTATTTTACTTAACAAGCCGTTGAACCAAAACTGGTCTTCATTGGTCAGAACGTTTTTCTAGCTTCAGTTTTGGATCAGTTCAAGCTCATCAGAATCCAACCGCAAATTCTTGGGAAAGCTCTGTTCTCACAGATACGTTACTCCTAAGATCGAGGCTGAAATGATAAGTTCAGGACCCCAGTTACACAGATGCAATGTTCTCAGCACATCTTGCGTTCTTCTTTGTTTTCGGTTTTCAACTGTTTATGTATTATTTTAGTCCTTTAGGGCTGGAACTAAGGTATGTACATGTGATCACTTGTTTAGGAGCGGTTTCTAAGATTTAATTGGCTAGTGATACTCCTGACGCAATGTACTCGGTCTATTCACTTAAATCCAGTTAGAAGACTTCTTCAGAAAGATAAGATAGATAACCTTTCATTGCATGCTTCGAATGCGGATTCTAAACCTAGCTCAAGACGTTGAATGACTTATAGCTCTGAGCATACTCTGGTATTCTTATCAATGCCAGTGCGAATCTTACTGAAGGGCTTCTACCTTCCATTAAGTTATATACCTGGGATCTAGTAATTAACTTCACTTTGCCAAAATTTTGCGTTTTTAGTGTGAGACAGCTCTACTATCAGTTCTAAGAGTAATGTTAAGTCTAGTCCGCTACTTATTGCATTCTATAGTACGTAGGAAGTTTTAAGGCGTACCAGTGGATACGTATCTACGGAAGTTCGCTACTAATAGCACTGCATTTCTCAAGTAGTACTGATACCACCATTTCATAACCCCAGGGTACTATTTTTGCTTTGAATCAAACAAAATATCCACCGACACATGTCACTCAGTCGAAAGAGTCCCTGCTTTTAGCATAGATATCAAACAACGACCTAGGTGGTCACCTGGACCATAGTGGCATTATGAAGGATTCTTATATTACAATGGTGTCCATGTTGTTTTCTCTATCTAGATAGGATGGTATTGTATGGTAAAGTTTTCTACATGGTTATGTTCACATAGCTAGATTCTTTTTAAACTTTCCGACTAATTTGTCCTTTAAAGATTAAATGGACATTTTTCTACACAATTTTGTATTCAAGTGCATTCTTCCGGTTGATTGAAAAAGTATGGTTTGCATAAATGTAACATTAAATTAAAAAAAAAAAACCAATATCCCATGCATTCATCTCAATCTTAATGGATAAGCTTTTTTCGAAATGTTAACAAAAAATTAATACAACAAAAAAAAAACCTAACATATAGTCCTCTTAAGTAAACTTTTTAAAAAGACATTAATTTTTTTATAAATTTTCAATCTAAATTTATATAAATATTAAAATAAAGAGCATTTTAACGAAGAAGAAAACAATGTGGTGATATTGAATTTAAACTATTAAGAATAAAGTAATTATTTTTTGTATTTGTATTTAAATATTGACCTGTTGTCGGTTGGGCTTTGTTTAACTTGAATGCTCGCACAAAATTTATGCAAATTTTTTCATTTAAGTTTGTAGATACTTCCTTCTGTTTCCTTCCTCTTTCGTCTGTCGCATCTCGTAAGTGTCACAAGGCCCAATTGGAAAGTAAAATAAGGAAAACAAAAATAATTTAATCAAAGAAAAGAAATAAATCTAATATAAGAGGAATATTTCTTTCGAGAAAAAAAAAACAAGCAAAAGCAAAACAGAAAAAGAGAAAAAATTTAATATTCTAATAAAAACTTCATGTCTGAATAAAAACCAAAAAAATTCATCAAAAAGTTTGTTTTTCTTCGGAGTTTTCGTTTCCAGAATTTGACCCAAGTCAAAGGTAAATATTTAAATTCGTGGACCGATTGATACATTATTATTCTTCAATTTCGTCCTTATGCACACATGGTGCCTTTTTCGAGGAGATAAACTTGACCATCTGGATTTTATACGGGACGGGGCTGGGTATATGGCAAAATAGGCCCTTGGAGCAGTAAATAATTTAAAGTAATCCCTGGGATACTGAGTAACTGCGTTCAGGATACTTTCATACATATGTATGATGTGCGCTTCTGGTAAGAAATAGTAGTAACACGAGGTCAGAAGTGTTTACTCAAGGCGACTGTAAGCATTCCTTTGAAGTGTGAGTCCTTAAATGGGTTCAGACTGGTAAGTTGTTGCGTGGACTGAGGAATGTGAACTTAAATTTTACCAAATTCATCATAATAGAGACATTAGGTACCTTTGTTTGGGGAACGTGAAAAGGTTCTTCGACCGATGAATATTTAACACAGTAAGGGATAACCTAATCGTCTTGAAGGACAAGAAGTGTGGGATTGTGGTAAGAAGCAAGATGCCCCTTGGTAAATGAAATCTTTCGAAGGATTTCTATGTAAGTACAGGTATGTTAGGTTAGGTTCTTGGGTAGGCGAGCCGAAGAATCTATAACGACACACTCAGCCCAGTATGAGGACCCATTGCGATACCCACAAGGGAGAGATGTCACTTCCTAGTTCTACAAATACTTTTCCTATGAACTTAGATGTCATTGATTGGTCTGCCGGAAAATTTTCTAGGTTACGACAGAAGTGTCGCCCGAAAAATTTAAATCTTAGGTGGACACGACCTGGGTAGTGATAGAGAAAGTGTGTTGTATCCTTATTGACTTCCTCATCCTCATATCCACGATGTACATATGTATATATTTGTGGTACTACAGAGTGTTATGCCCCGTGATTACACCTATCAGGGTAGAAAGGGATTTCTTATCCTTTTTGCAAAATTCTGTCAGCCATTAACTTCTTGTGATGACACAAATGACTAGGAAGGATCATCTACTGTCCTCTCTCTCTTAGGCTTTTTTCGGCACTTAATCCTTGCGTCTAGCTTCAGTGCACAATGCGCGATGAACATCGAGGTGTTGATCTATTCTGATAATGATTCTGCATCTCTTCTGACCAGCTCGTCGGCCTTCTTTAAATATTTTTGTGTCCAGGGATACATCAGATGGCAACTTTTTTTACGACAGCACTTCTATAGCAGTAATCACTTTAATTCCTGCCTACTTGTCGATGAAAAATGTCATATCCTCTTGCGATATTGCCTTCAACTCAGTCTCACGGGAAGCTTTGTCACTGCTAAGACCTCCGCTTAAAAAATACTGCTATGGTTTGTAGGCGGAATAGTTTAAACGTTACCAGCGGTTCAGAAGATATTCCTGAGCCTACGCCTTCATCCATCTTTGATCCATATGTGAAGACAGAAGTAGTACGTGCGCTGGTGGACTGACTGCTTTTCCATTCTTCTCTGCTTGAGAACGACGCTGTAAAGGATCTTAAAATCTAGGATCATGGAACGATCTATTTTATTACGTCTTCAACTATCTGACTGACAGTAATTGCTGCCAAATCTTAAACGAAGATGTCCAGCAGAAACAGATTAAGGATAGCCTCCAGTTCTGCAGTGGGTCCTGTTCCTTGTCGTGTAGACGAGTTTGAGAGAATCATTCAACGCTCGTGCTTTTCATTCTATTCTGACGAAACCCAATTTATTTAAATCGATTTCTTCATTTCAGAGACTGTACTTTCCTTTTTCGTGCTTAAATTGCTTAGATCTCAACTTCGTCGTTTAACTCAGAACTAAGTGACTATCAATTGCATGTACTAGTCTCTATGGCATCTCATAAAATCTTGAACTCTTAAAAAAATTTAAACAAAGGAAGGTCAATGGCGATAGGTTAGTTAGTCGTCCTCATCACTGATCTACTTCGATGAGTCAATGTCCTAAGCAAATGGGTGGAGAGAGGTTGATTAAACGTCAAACCCCCAAAGACAGAGGTGGTTCCTTCACCAACAAGAGAGAAATGCTATAGATTGGGCTCTGGAGACTCTCCTCCCATAAGACGAGATACTGGAGCTGTGTACTTGACCGTAAGCTGACTTGAAAAGAAAACTAGTCAGAAAGGTTAAGGAAAGAATTCTTAGTCGTCCATAGATGCAGCAAAATCTTTGGCAATACAAAGGGGTTCAAGAACACACAACCTAATGCTTAGGTCTATTCTATAGAAGATAAGTCTGGAGGTCTACAGCAGATAAGACCGGGAGCACTAACCAAGATACAAATATTCTAATCCAAGGACTCCAAATGCCATCAGAGCCACCCTAACTCTATACTGAAATAATACTGACACTTTCCACCTAAAGGAAGCAACTGTTCAAATTCACCACATTTGGGGGAATCCAACCTTTGGAAAGAAGAGTGCATGGGCTTCCGCACTATGGTTTCCGGAGATGGGGATACTTAGGTACATCACCATTCCACGAATTCGCAGGTGGGTCATGAAAACTATCCCGTAACTGCACTCTAGGAAGATGATAGACATATCCACCGACACTTAACCCGCCAAGAAGACCACCTCCTTCACAGTTGTCAAATTCAAAGTGGCGAAACAATACCGTGATGGACATGACGATTACCTTTTTTTGGAACCCTAGACACAGTGGTATTCAAGGAAATGATTGGTATGAATGGACTTCTCCCCACGTCTTGTTAAATCCAATGTGAAGCAAACCTTCACAAGACTAGCTAATGAGAGAGCACATCACACCTCCTGTGCAAATGCCGAAGTTAGTGCAGCTCTAGGAAAAGGATGAATACTTGTCAGAAAAGCCACCATTAACCATCCGTTGAGCTATTCCAAAGCTACAGACCTACTTTTGTCCTTTTATTACCTACCTACCACTACCTTTAAAAAGTCAAAGCGAATGGGAACTTTACTTCAATCCTGGTCTGCTTCCCGATCTTTTAAAAATGTGTGCTCATCCACATCAGCACATGTCAGTTCATCAGCGTGCGTCATTTGGGGTCCCTCAAGGCAGTCAAGTCGATGCTCGTTTATTTAATTCATTTGTAAATGACGTGGTTACGTGGACTATCAATCCTTTAAGTGAGTTTATCAAGGTCTAAACTTTTAACAGCAGCAATGAAAACTAAAACTCTACCATCATCAGTTAAAACAAAACGTCCTTTATAAACTGTTCTCTAGAACTTGTTCAAGTTGCTTGTAAATTCTCCTAACCACTTGCTCTGCAGAATACATTTAGCCTCATCCTTGGTCATAATAACAACCAAGGAGCATTAAATATGCGCATCCACTGACGCGTTCTTATAGTTTGCCACCAACCGCTTTTGTGTTTCCTCTTCTGTTCCGGCTCCAAGCAACACAACACAGGTAGGAACATTCCTCCGAATTAGACCAATAATTAAAGTTGCAAAACTTTTCCATGGGACTTACGGAAACTTCATCTAATCCAATTTAATTTCCGTCCAAGTGCGGCGTCCGAAACATTCCTGAAAATGTCGATCTCATTTGTCTGTCCATTTCGGAACTAATATCCCAAGGATACCGGGATAGTTGAAACGGTTTTCATTTCCATTGCAGTGCGTTTGGGAAATTCCACCTCAAAAAAGTTTGTTATTATCCCGCAGAGAGGCATCTTCAAATCCCCCAGATAGGGGGAAACTAAAAAAAGAGTGTTTTCCCAATCATGTGCCCCACCTTACCACCCCTGTCGTCCTTGCCACTCAGACTATCTAATGGTTACAGGACTTTGTTTCAATGCGAACTACCTTCGTTCGGCAGCCTGATGTGCGAACTTTAAACGCAAGCCTCTGCCGAACACACTTAACGCGATAAATGAAACTAATTTCCCAGCACTCGACTCAGGTGTGGGACTCAAGTTGTCACGCGGCTGCCCCTCATAGGGGCTTGTAAGCTCTTAATTAGTTGCCGGCGCGCGGCAGGCAAAGGAGGCGTCTTAACCAAGAAACCCGCAGTTCACCTTTAAACTTTGTGTAATGCCTTAATGCCTTCAGCGTGTAGGAACGTTAAGTAAGCTGCGGTGCCTTTATCATCACATGTCTGGAGTAATTTTGGGGAAAACTTTTGAAAGTAATTCCCAACAAAAGCCGTAAGCACGCAGAGATAGAATGTTTCATTTGGTGTGGTAGTGGCGGTGCTGGTGGTGGGATTCTGTTTGCTATTAAATTGAATGATTGATTGAAACGAGTAGCTATGTAGTCCTTGAGTTCAAATCGATACTAGGAAGAGTTCAGACCAGGAAGAAGTGATTGGGTACTCTTTCATCGTTCACATCTATGTTTGCAGAGTAATTTGCGATAAAAGGAACCACAAAACATTGTAGAGTACGACACTCTACGAGGAAGCAAAGAGGATTTAAATTGGTCTTTGATATGACGGAAGAGTTAGGGAATGTGTATATTTCCAATTTGATGTTGAGTTCTCTATCTGTGGTACTCATGTAATAATGAATTGAAATCTAAGTACAATCATCTTCCCCATCCCTGTGGTTAGAGACTGCCTCGGTAATTGTTACATGTCAACACTTCTAGAAGGTTATCTGGAATGTCCTCGAAAGGTATCCCAACTCACATCATATGTAGATGCAGGAGCAAGAGAGATCCATTTGCAGAAATGAGAAATCCATTTGCAGAAATGAGAAATCCATTTCACTATATATGAGGAGCACTACCAGAGACCAATTCCTGTCCTTAGATATAGCTACATCCTCTGGATGAGTAATTAAAGTCGATTAGGGGGTCTTCTAAAGGGTGACCAGATAGCAGTGAGTGAAAGTGAAAAGATTTTATTGAAATTCTGGCTCAGTTGTACATAAGAAACGTGAGTTTCGTCGTGAGCTTGGTCGTCATCATGGCTTCAGTGTGCAGGAAATTCGTCGCATCGGAAAAAAGTTTGAGTATGAATGCACTTTTTTGGACCTTAAGCTACCAAGCAGATAGAGAACGGGGCGAAATGGAGAAAACATAGCCGGCGTATCGGTCAGTTTGAAACCCAGAGTTGTCGATTCGGCGCCAAACAGCTGGATTGGGCATAGCAAAAGAGTCAACCCGGCTTGTTGTTTAAGTTGGACCTACATTAGATTGTGCGGACGTGATCTTCTCGGACGAGTCCCATTGCTATGTCAACAAGCAGAATTGGCATTTTTGGAGCCACAATCCACAAGTGTTCGACCAAGCATCAACTCATCCACAAAGACTGACTGTTTGCTGCGGTTTTGACATGGCAACATCCTTGGACCTTATTTCTTTCGAAATGAGGACGGAGACACCGTCAGTGATCTCAGGTATAGAGTGATGTTTACCGACGTACTGTGCCCAGAGCTCGACACAATGTTCAAAGTTGTGAAGGAGAAATTTGACAACTGGGTCATCTCACGACGAGTGTTCATTATTTTTCCTAGAACTACATCAAGTCCTTAATCTATGGTAACAAGTCAACCAGTTTGGATGAGCTCGAGGCCAACATTCGAGACGGTATTCCAGGAATAACGTCGCACATATTGAACCGAGTCATCGAAGCACTGACAGCGATGCCAAGGCATGCTATTTCATATAAAATGGCATGAATGTAGCTTCAAAATAAAGCCAGAATCAATTTTGGATCTTACACCATTGTTGTTTTATTTAAATTGTTTTACTCATCGTTGTTATCTGGTCACCCTGTGTCATTAAGCCAAAGTGCAAGATTTTCTTCAAACTTTTCCGGAACCCTATCGCTTTTGAACCTTCAAATGATCAAGAGGCTTCAGGTCTAAAATTAATGTGTTGACTCGAATTTATCCATTATATCACGCACTGCCGATTATTGGGACCAGAAATTGGAGTAAACCCTCTTGAAGTGCAAAGGAAAACTTACCAGTACACCACAGAAAAGGAAACCCCTCAGGCAAAGAAAGTTTGACACATCACGATGCCTGCAAAGGAATAGTAGGTGCTACCTTGGTAGTCTCTCCCAGCAATTGATAAAATCTTAAGCCAATATTGCACCTGAAACCGGTTGATAGGTAGATAAAGCCCCTCCTTCTTGGTCACTGCAATATTTACCAGCTCCATCCACTCCCAATCGGCTTAGTGTTTTCAAATATCATTCGAATGTGTTCAAGATGTAATCCCGATAATCCGACACTTTGAACCTCCAGTACTCTGCAGGAAAGGTTTTTGTTTCCATCGCACACAGGGTCAGTCCTGGTGCTGTGCCAATAAATATTCCATAAAAATGTGCGAAATAATATTTCTAGCGATTTTCAATTAGTCTCCGCCGGATATTTACTTTTGCCATCCAGGAAACTGTGACTGCAGATGTTTTAAAATGCAATAATCGTGTGAACAGGATATGCCGTATGCAGTAATTACTTACATCCTCTTAATGAAACCCTCAACACGTCCAATTTAATGAGAAAAAGGATAAACATTCCTGCCAGCGAGGTGCATGTAAGAATTCCTTCCGCACAACAATTGGAACGCATGTGGCTCGAGTTAATATTTAATTTAATATTCGCGGTTGAAATACTTTTGTAAATAAATACATGCATCCTCAACCAGTTCCACGAAGGACAACGATAAACGATTGTTATTGCTTACAGTACCTTAGTGGAGAGCAATTATTTTCGAGTTGCTTCCCTTTTGGCCATTTAAAGGATGCTGCAACGAAATGTGGTTCATTTAACATCAAGGATAATCGAATATGTGCTGCAGCAGTGAGCGCTGGCATATGGCCAGACATTTTAAAGAGGATACGTGAAATGCGTAGAGCGGATTTGGTCTGCACTGGATGACATGAATTGGCAACTGTCAAGAACGATAGATCTAGGCTAGGTAACCTGAGCTAGCATGCCGACATAGAAGATTCCAACGAAACTGACACAATGGCTTGACTATCCTATGCAGACAAAGAGTTTTTTTTAGAATATAAAGCTGCTCCTAGACTCACAAAGAGCCTCAGAGCCCCAGACTCCACTGCATTATTGGTTGGACATATAGTGAGTAAGCGAGAAGCTATGAGTTAGATGCGAGTGAGTAACAATCCCCAACGGCTAGACTCCTGCTAACACTCAAAGTATACAGAAGGATAACTCACCCAGCCTCAGGATGATAGAATGTTATCGGCCTTAGGCCTTATTCCAGACAAGAATACATCGTACACCATAATAAGGAGTTAGGTCCCAACGGATGGCTTGTCTAAGAAAGAAAAGGAGACCTACTACAACCAGTAGGGCAGCCTCCAACAGCGACGTAATCGTTGTGATGGGGGTTCTGAATGCCAAGCTTTGGAATGACAATGATTTGCTCAAACACGCTATGTATAGGAAGACATAGTCTAAGCCAGGACCCTGCCATCCAGTTTAGCTGGATGACAACTGACAGGCAAGCAACCTCCAACCATATTTGTCAACAGACGTTGTTTCAAAAGTAGTCTCTTAGACGTCCCTGATCAAACGTTCTAAGGACTGCTCCCATTCGAAGATCAAACTGATCAAGAGCTGACAGTTTTTTGCTGATCAACTGAAGAGATGAAAGGATTATTTGCTGCAGCCTTAAACCGAGCAATATGCAACCAAGTCTAACTGAGGTGTCCGAGGCAAGACATACCCGAATTCGCAACATACTCTCAGTAAGGACAAGATCATTATCGCCATTAAAACACTGATAAACAACACGATTGTAGAACTTCACGGCATATCCGCAGAACCCTTTCGTGCAACGCCAACTACATGTAAGAGTCTGGAAGGCCGATGGCTTTCCGGATGACTGAAAGAAGAGATTGACTATCAAGCTAACTATCAAAAGGCTAACCTAATCCAGTGCGAAAACTGGAAAGGAACCTGGAAGCACATGGCTTCCTTCTAGAGAAGGGAGTACACCAACTGAGAAAGAGCTATAGAGAGAGGATCCACGTTATCTGAAAGTGAACAAGGTGGGTAGGTTTTGTGGTGTCGCAAGCATCCATAAGATAAGTCAGGACATAGGTTATTAAATTCTTCCAGCGATTCTCACACCTTTCAAGATCACTTAAACAGATTCCACCATCCCATAGGAACTCCTTTTTCAACAACGAATCTGTCTCTCCAGTTTCATCGTTGCGCTGCTTAGGTGCTATATTCATTAGGGGACTTAACTTGCGTTTGTAGTCCCAAGTTCGCATTTGACTTTGATAAACGTTGGTCTAAGGAATTTCCACATCCCTGCGTTACCAAATCATTTTATGATCCCTTCGTCAGAGCTATGTCCCCATACCCTAACCAAGTTGAGTTCCTTCACTATGCAGGTTAACATGATATTTTCAATTTGCATTCCTGTTCCGGAATTTTAAAACTGATCAACCTCATCTTCCTTCCTCATTTAATTACTTGCTTCAGTCTCATTGAACACCACTCTCCGTACCATTTTCTGTCTCAGAATTCATTATACCCACAGGCAGCCATAGTCTAGAATGGCCAACACTGTGGAAAACTCAATTAACTTTCACAGGAGCAGAGCCATCCTTCGCAGCCCTTCCCTTGCTAGTTCTAAAGTTTGTCTTTGGCTTCCAAGTGACAAACAAAGTGTCGGAAGTGCCATCGTTTAAAAAGGTCACACGTCCTTTCGAGTTCCTTCACCTTTTCACTTCAAAACACTTTTGACTGTTTAATGAATTTACACCTACAATCCAGACGCTAAATAGACGCGGCACATCCCCTCGATTCGAGATCATCCACTTGTACAGACAATCTCACGTAAAACCTTTTAATTTCGCACTTTTCTTACTACACAGAATGCATTAAGGACATGCCAAGTGCCATCTGTCACAGTGCTAATGTCAATGACAAGTGAAGGTACATATTATTTAAACAGTAAGACACAAACATCCTTCGGGACGTGTTGCTGGAACAAGAACACACCAATGGATTCGTGCCATGAATAAGTAATCGTACATAATTGTCGGTGAATGAACAGAACGTTCCTGTTCGGAGCTGTGATGTGCAAATAGGTTCATTTTACGATTGCAATCAAGTGCTCATAAGAGTGTGTCCTTCCCTCGGGAATATCTCAGCAGAGAGGCGACTATAATAAATCAAGTTTATGAATTCATTCCAAATGTATGTAAATCAATCTCAAGAGCGCTGTGCTGCTGTGTCAAGAGGTCCTCTAATGAGAAACACGAGCTGATGAATGGAGAGTCGTATTAATGTTGTTCTCTGGAATTTTCGTATATTATTCTGGCATAATGGCTATTTTCGTATTCAAATTCAGTGCAGTCGGACAGGAGTACAATGATTGATAGGTGATGATTGATTTTGTTTGGCTTTTTGTGGAGCATGGTAAGTGGAAGTACTATTCCGCTGAGCAAACAATCATTAATGCAAACTTTTAAGGAATTTTGCATATCTATTGGTTTATGCTCCCCTTACGCTGGATATAATAAAACATTCTGGCGCCAACTTCAACATATAAATTCTATTTACTCACCATTTCGTAGAAAAAGAAATATCTGATTCCCTGAACTACATATCCCTAGAAATCTTTAAGGTATGTTCAGATGGCTGTCAGATCACACAATACTGCCAGGTCTACTAATTCCCTTAAAACTATCTTCCACCATGTTATTGTCAGATTGTGAAATTTTGTCCCAATTTTTGACAAATCTGCTCTGACAGTCACATTCGAATGACTTACTAAAAAGTCAGCAGATTCGTTGTCAGATGTTGCTTGACAGATAGCATTTGTCAGAACTTTTCTTTTCATCTGCAATGGATGGCATAATGCGCCAAGCCTTTTCCTTTATACAAAGATGTGTTCACACGATCGGTATCTGATGACTTCTATATCAAATAGCGGTGTGACAAGCATTTTCTTGTCAGAGACACCCTGTCGGACACAATCGGCAGTTCACACGGTTATAAGACATTTGGGATATATTTTCATTTGCAGACCTGGTAATACCGTAAGACTTTTCCAAAACTTTTTAAAATGGAATCCTAGCTTCCAAGGAAAATGACTAAACTTTTAGACTTCGCACACAGAATCTGTGATATGGGCACCGTCGTTACCTCAAGTCGATTACTAATTGAAGATTTCTGCCGAAAGTATCCCCTCTTCGCCAGATGTTCAGCTATTACTTTCCAGAAAAGTTCAAGGCCTGATGTTTCATTGGTGGAACTCAGAACTGGTAGAAGCCAGAAACTTTCAGGTGTTTTCTTGAAAATAATTTTCCTGGTAACTAGACAGTTATTGAGTTGTTGCTCAACCCCCCATACATGTAGTATGCTGGGGTTTATCTAAGTCGCCTAGTTGGTATACTGGTTCGAATCTGGTAAGAGAGAAGGATATCAAATATGATCTGTCATCAAGTAATCAAAACGTCTTGCACCTATAAAGTGATTGCTTCATTATGTTCTAGATGCTCTAGTTGGTTTACCTCTTTGATACTCTGATACAAAATCTTTCAGATTATAAGGGACACTCAATTGTTTGCCAATCCTTGAAATATCAGGAAGCAACAAACCTCACAGAAAACAGACCCAATCATGAACAAAATTAACTATAGTCACCCTTTTTGACATCGCGGCCAGTATGATATCCAAAAGTCTGTTCAAACAGATCTGATGTATACGATTTGTTTTGACATTGAGATTGACAGTTCTCTCTGAGCACTTCCTTGGATTTTTTGACGTTTTAGTAGTTGGCGCCAAAATGAAATGAAATGAAACAAGAAATTCATTTTATAACAAAACTAATGCTTTTTACAGCAAATAAATTGGTTTACTGTTGTATTTTGACATTTTTCTCGACCCTTTTGTCGAGTGACAGCGATTAACATTTCCAAATGTAAAAAAAAAAAAAAACCTGTCACCTCATCCTAACTTCTCCCATCGCCACTAAACGTCAAAACAAAATCCAATCCGACAGTGCTGCGTGAATAGGCTCTTCTTGAAGTTCACCTCAAGGGAAGAAATCCCAGAAAAAGCTACTCGTGGCGCAAGAGAATGATTTCTTTTGCAAAGCTTCAGAAGGTCATGTTTTCTAAAACATTTTCCTGATCCGTAAAAAAGGTTAGACGGCTGCCAAAATGTATATAAGAAGACCAACGGAACAGAAATACCATCCCTGGTACGCAATTATGACCGTGAAACATCGAGTGAACGGATAATGGTATAACCCGTGATAGCAAGGCATGAAGGCATTCTGGATCGGAATAAACATCAGACTATCCTGGAGACCCACATACCTCCAGGTCTGCCTCCATTATAGTCCTTTTGGTATGATAATGACTCAAAGGACTTTTCGCGTTTTGTGGAGAATTGACAACAAATATTGGTGTTTGATTGTCCGATTTAAATCCAATTCTAAGTCTTTTGCACAATGTGGACTTCATAGTTAAATACTCTAAGCGTAATTCTGAATTAACTAAAATGTATCTTTGTCTATAAATCAAACATTTGTTCACCAGAGGTACTTTGGATCATGAAAATTAATCAAGCGATTAGAATTAGGGTATCTGAACACAAAGAATGTAAATAAAATATTCATCCGACCTGAATAGAGACGATCTTAGGAGGGCAACTCCACGTGGTATTACGGAGTGACAAATTCAAAGTAGACATGAACCAATTTCCCAACATCAACTGTCGGCTTTATTATTCCGTGAATACAAAGCCTCATAAAACGTTCGGGCCTACCTCTGCCTGCCGGAATTGAAATACTTCGTAATTTGACTGAATTCAAGATGCGGCATTTTTATCATCCACTTTGCAGCGCTTAGCCAAGTTTATCTCACGCACAAAGCACCTACTTAAACATTGAATACCATTGCTCGCCTCAGAGTGGAGTCCAACAACGCCCACGATGATGATTTGCAGATGCCGGCTAAACACTTCTAATTAAATTAATTTAACAAAACTCCAACAGCAATTGCTCGCGAACTTTCCTCGCAAATTGGAAATAAAATATTTACCAACTGAACCCCCGGGCCTGGCCCCAGTCCCGCACTCAACGTCGGAATTAACTTTGCGTTCGACCCGCTAAACTTTTCCTTTAACATCTGATATTCGGCCGCACCACCACCTCCACCACAAAGATACATTTTTCCATTAACAGGAAACATTCCGCGGCTTAAAGCATTTAAATCTATAGACAGTTGCACGCTGAAGGAATATTTCATCTTCGTCCTTGTGTCGGAACGGAAGTCTACAGGCCAAATTACATCACTCAAACTACAAGTGACAGTTTTAGTGGAGTGTCTACAGGAACGGTAGGTTGTTAGATGTATTTTGTTTGTCGTGTGGCTCAACCACCGGAAACATCCCCTTCCTTAACCTCTGCGAAGTACCACTTCTTAGCTCCACCACACAAGTTCTGAGAGCAATAACAGAAGCGGAAGCCAACGTGTGCTCGTGCTCGTTTTGCGTCTGCAAGGATCAAACGAACCATATCCACAACTCAGTGCATACGAAGCGAAGCGCCCCAGGTGAAACCAATAAATTAGCCGTGTGCGCCTCGTGTGACTCTTGTTTAGCGACAGGAACCGTAGGGCGTGTGGAGTGGAATATTGTTTTATGATCACTTGCTATATACTTAAATGACATTAAGGGACTTTTATGAGAAACGTGTTATCGTTGGTAACAGCTTTGCCATGACAATGCACATCAAAAAACCATGAGTGGTAAATAATTCAGAGTCGATTTTAGGCCGATTACAACCCAAAAGGAAACATTGTGTGGATCCTGAAATTAATAAGCGAAACGAGCAGTGGCATTGAAATGTAATATCCTTGTTGTGATGGAAATCAGATTGGGTATATCCCCACCCAAACCGAACTGAAATTTTCCAAAAAAAAGGACGAAAACTTAGGGTCTGACATTTCCGGGAAAAAACTCCTTTTGAGTACTCAAACGAATCATTTATTGCCGTTTCCTGAGAAATTGCTATGCAGTCGGTAGGGAGGTCTGGACAAAGGCTATTGATACCATTACCCTCTTCTAGGTAAATTAGACCAACTAGTTGTAAGGCGGATTAGATCTCATTCATAGTTCGCATACCTGTTCTCATAATCAGGACATACTCTGCTTGCCAATTATCGAAAAGTAGAGATGAGTGTGTATCCGAGAATTCATTACCACGGATTGGTTCCATTACACAGTAGGGGTAGAGAGGTTCCTTGAAGTGAAAGTGAAAATTTGAAATGTTAAGTGGTAATGTGTCAGTCGATTGGCACCATGAACGTCAAGTCTGCGTTATGATGATGAAGTAAACAAACAGCTGGGGTAATCTGCTCATTTCTGATATAATTTGCATCATTAAAGCAGAGTGGTTGATACACACTTATATAACCATTAATGTAACCTTCATGGTACTTTTATGAACAGACTGATGCGACAGTCAATTTAAAGTTATTATTGTGGTGATCATCCAGTTATCGGAACTATGCTTTAAAGTCAGATCATTACCTTCCCTTCTGGAGTCTTCTGGTGTCCGTATATGTGACGCTAGTTCAAGGTTGCCTCCAGGGAGGTATCCTTTCTCACTTACCGTGGTCTCTTGTTATTGGCAACCTTCTAACCGATGTACAGAGATCGACATTGCTTATGCGGATGACTTGGCCATTTTTATTGGTGGTAAGCACAGCCCTATACTATTCAATGCTATACTGCATGTATCAGAATGGTGCAAGAAGACTGCTGAGTCTGGAACCTATCACCATAAAAGGCACCACATTAGTTCATTCCAGTGAGTTCGGCTTCATCCTTGACAAATGGCTGGATTTCTCATATCCAGGCCACCAACGAGTGCCCCACTAGGGCCATGTGTGCCAGTGGATGGGTTTACGCCTGAACTTGATGTTTAAGCCGAAACTACATAGATACTTTGGATGTACACAAGGTGAGGCCCATTATCATTCATCGTATAGTGGCCGAAAGCTCTTGAACGGACAAAAATAATTAAACTTCAAAAGGCATAGAGGTGCCATGCATACCTGCCCCTATAACCTTTCATTAGGAAGACGGTCGCTAGATGCTCCTTTAATATACAGCTGGCAAAGCAGGAGAAGTGAGACACCTGAAAATCCTTAACTTAATTCCATAAAGAAATATGTTCTGTACAATGCCCGACATTATGATCAGGGAATACTGTTTCGGTAGGTTATTTGAGGTCAAATTATTGGACCGTGCAGACTGGTTAATGGTGTTGCACCACTAGACCCCAGGGTCAGCTCTGCTTCGCGGAGGGATCGAAAATGGATTCTGGAGTTGAAGCTGGTTTCTCTGGATCCAAAGCCGAAGTCTCGGTATGTATGAAAATGTGACATTGAGATCTGCGCTAGGTTAAACCTGAGTAAGTGTATCAAGGGCACATCAAGGATTAATACCTTTTCAGACATGGCACGATAACGAACTCCATTGAGCATAACAACAGTCATTGCTCAAAAATACGGTCCACTCACACTTCCGTCCTTCAATCTACTCCGGAATGCAATGCCTCATTTTATGTGGCTGCAATAGAGTCTGGAGTCTCTTGAAGCAAGTGCGGGATTGTTGCTGTCCAATAGCACATATTTTGCTTTAACCCAAAAATTTAACTCAGGATTTTCTTCAAACTTTAACAGAGTCCAATCGGAGAAGATTCGACGCCTCAATTGATCAATGAGGCGACAGTTCATCATTTAATTTGATCTCGTAAGAGTGTAGCCCAAGATATTTCCTTCCGTGGACTGAGACATTCAGAATTCGTGTCAAAATGCCTGATTTGTCCTTGAGACTTCCGGACACATGCAGTGTATTCCAAGCAAAGGTTCTAGATGTGCTGTGACAAGATTAACGTCATTTATAATACATTGGTATTCAGGCTCCGATTAAGCCGCTTGAGTCCAACATCAATAAGTCTGAAACAGCCAGGAATTACCGAATACTGCTCGGGACAGCGGAACAGTGTCAGATTGTGCTGGACGCCGTAATATTAAGGGATACGAAGGCCCCGACGAACTGGCTAAGAAAAGATCAGAGTTTTCAGAAAGCAGTATACTCAAAGGTGTGATAAAAGGTATTAATTTCGATCATATGGCTGACCTTACATGGAGCAACTTATAAGGTGTCTAACGCCTTTTTGCCTAAACACTGTAACTAACCAAGTCGTGGCTAAGAACAGCAGTAGGGTGCCTCGTTGCATTGTTCCCTTATTGCTTTCTGATGAATTTCCCCCTGAGATTAGGATTATTAAACACAGATATGAATATACAGATACTGCCACGACCTTTATACACACATATCACAGAGGACATCATACATCTACTCTGTGTAGGCCAAGGCATATACACTAGCTCGGAATAAACTTAATCACCATGAAAAGTATTCCTTTGAGAACTAAGAAGCAAATTAGTGAAATAGTAAAATGTTACAGGGATATCAGACTCATGGAAGAGATACGACTTTTGTCCTTGGTGTCTTATGGTGAACTCATAACCCTACACCACCTACTTACCTACGTACAAGTGTGGTGCCATCCTTACTCATGTTCACTCTTATAATGAATGATTCTCTTTAAAGTATCCTATGGCATTCAACAGTATCATCTTCCTAAATTTACAAATATCCTTTTTGTCTGGATGTGGAAGACACCAGAAAATACCAGCTGAAGTAAGAAACCAAAGCAATATCGATACATTCCCATATAGCTGCTGGGACTCGATTGTGCATACTATATGTTGGCAAAGTACCCAGTTGGACAGAATTTTGTATCTTTTTTTCCGAGCCTACTCGCATCGAAACAATTGATTTTCCATCAGTAACTGTGTATGGTTCCAAAACTGACCAAAAGAGGGATAATGTATGGAAATTAATTTATCCTTTCGGCCGTAAAAATTCAAAACACCTGTCAAGTCCAACATATGCATGCAAAAAACAGGAAGCCATCAGCACCTCACCTTGAATTTCCTAAACCTTCCCAGGTCGTTCACACTCGCTGCTGGAATTTCAGGTAGTTGCACATCCATTCCACCCTTCCGACTGAAGTCATGAAATTTCAAATCTGTCTCGTGCAGGGGTAGGTAATAAATCACCGAGGTGTGGTCCGTGGCCAATAAAACTGTTCTCTCCAACAACCCAGCCCACAGTCAACTGGTTCACATGCAGGAGCTGCCATAATTTTTGGTTATTATTTGGCTAAAAATAGAAGTTAGTAATTTTGAAAATCTGAATAATTACGAAAACTAGAAACGACCAGTAATTGGGTCACTTGTTGACATGAATTTCGTTGCTGAACTCGATTTCCACGCGACGCGGCCATTAAGGAGATTTGCTGCAGCAGATATTATGTTCAAAACATTTCGACTGGGAGTATATTACCACATATGCGGACCTGGAAATGTGGTAATCAATTTAGAATTTTAATGGACCTAATGGAGCTGGATCAAGGGACAAATTGCAATCAGTGCATCTGCAAGGACATGCATATACATTTAGAGGTTTCAATTAAGGCGTCTTATTTCGACAACTGGATTTCCCGGCTATTCGTGAAGTTGGTTGTGATTGTAATTTATTTGAATTGAATTTGCCCTGTGGGTGATTTCGAGGATGATTTCGAGTTTGGTGCACTCATTTGCTTGCTATGAAGCATTTGAGAAAATTGGGGTGTGCCTCGATCCAGGATGCAATATCGGCACATATCTCCTCCTCCTCAGCGCTTTCGGTCAAATGGATGAAATTTAACAAAAAACTTAACCAAAAAACGTTTCGAGGATGATTTAGAGTTTGGTGTACTCATTTGCTTGCTATGAAGCATTTGAGAAAAATTGGGGTATGCCTCGATCCAGGATGCAATATCGGCACATATCTCCTCCCCCTCAGCGCTTTCGGCCAAATGGATGAAATTTAACAAAAAACTTAACCAAAAAACGTTTCGAGGATGATTTAGAGTTTGGTGTACTCATTTGCTTGCTATGAAGCATTTGAGAAAAATTGGGGTATGCCTCGATCCAGGATGGAATATCGGCACATATCTCCTCCCCCTCAGCGTTTTCGGTCAAATGGATGAAATTTAACAAAAAACTTAACCAAAAAACGTTTCGAGGATGATTTAGAGTTTGGTGCACTCATTTGCTTGCTATGAAGCATTTGAGAAAAATAGGGGTGTGCCTCGATCCAGGATCCAATATCAGCATATATCTCCTCCCCCTCAGCGTTTTCGGTCAAATGGATGAAATCTAACAAAAAAACTTAACCAAAAAACGTTTCGAGGATGATTTAGAGTTTGGTGCACTCATTTGCTTGCTATGAAGCATTTGAGAAAAATTGGGGTGTGTCTCGATTCAGGACGCCATATCGGCACATATCTCCTCCCCCTCAGCGCTTTCGGCCAAATGGATGAAATTTAACAAAAAACTTAACCAAAAAACGTTTCGAGGATGATTTAGAGTTTGGTGCACTCATTTGCTTGCTATGAAGCATTTGAGAAAAATTGGGGTGTGCCTCGATCCAGGATCCAATATCAGCACATATCTCCTCCCCCTCAGCGCTTTCGGTCAAATGGATGAAATTTAACAAAAAACTTAACCAAAAAACGTTTCGAGGATAATTTAGAGTTTGGTGCACTCATTTGCTTGCTATGAAGCATTTGAGAAAAATTGGGGTGTGCCTCGATTCAGGATGCCATATCGGCACATATCTCCTCCCCCTCAGCGCTTTCGGTCAAATGGATGAAATTTAACAAAAAACTTAACCAAAAAACGTTTCGAGGATGATTTAGAGTTTGGTGCACTTATTTGCTTACTATGAAGCATTTGAGAAAAATAGGGGTGTGCCTCGATCCAGGATCCAATATCAGCATATATCTCCTCCCCCTCAGCGTTTTCGGTCAAATGGATGAAATCTAACAAAAAACTTAACCAAAAAACGTTTCGAGGATGATTTAGAGTTTGGTGCACTCATTTGCTTGCTATGAAGCATTTGAGAAAAATTGGGGTGTGCCTTGATTCAGGATGCCATATCGGCACATATCTCCTCCCCCTCAGCGTTTTCGGTCAAATGGATGAAATTTATCAAAAACTTAACCAAAAAACGTTTCGAGGATGATTTAGAGTTTGGTGCACTCATTTGCTTGCTATGAAGCATTTGAGAAAAATTGGGGTGTGCCTCGATTCAGGATGCCATATCGGCACATATCTCCTCCCCCTCAGCGTTTTCGGTCAAATGGATGAAATTTATCAAAAACTTAACCAAAAAACGTTTCGAGGATGATTTAGAGTTTGGTGCACTTATTTGCTTACTATGAAGCATTTGATAAAAATAGGGGTGTGCCTCGATCCAGGATCCAATATCAGCATATATCTCCTCCCCCTCAGCGTTTTCGGTCAAATAGATGAAATCTAACAAAAAACTTAACCAAAAAACGTTTCGAGGATGATTTAGAGTTTGGTGCACTCATTTGCTTGCTATGAAGCATTTGATAAAAATAGGGGTGTGCCTCGATCCAGGATCCAATATCAGCACATATCTCCTCCCCCTCAGCGCTTTCGGTCAAATGGATGAAATTTAACAAAAAACTTAACCAAAAAACGTTTCAAGGATGACTTAGAGTTTGGTGCACTCATTTGCTTGCTATGAAGCATTTGAGAAAAATTGGGGTGTGCCTCGATCCAGGATCCAATATCAGCACATGTCTCCTCCCCGTCAGTGTTTTCGGTCAACTGGATGAAATTTAACAAAAAACTTAACCAAAAAAAGTTTCGAGGATGATCTAGAGTTTGAAGCACTCATTTGCTTGCTATGAAGCATTTGAGAAAAATTGGGGTGTGCCTCGATCCAGGATCCAATATCAGCACATGTCTCCTCCCCGTCAGTGTTTTCGGTCAACTGGATGAAATTTAACAAAAAAATTAACCAAAAAAAGTTTCGAGGATGATCTAGAGTTTGGTGCACTCATTTGCTTGCTATGAAGCATTTGAGAAAAATTGGGGTGTGCCTCGATTCAGGATGCCATATCGGCACATATCTCCTCCCCCTCAGCGCTTTCGGTCAAATATATGAAATTTAACAAAAAACTTAACCAAAAAACGTTTCGAGGATGATTTAGAGTTTGGTGCACTCATTTGCTTGCTATGAAGCATTTGAGAAAAATTGGGGTGTGCCTCGATTCAGGATGCCATATCGGCACATATCTCCTCCCCCTCAGCGCTTTCGGTCAAATGGATGAAATTTAACAAAAAACTTAACCAAAAAACGTTTCGAGGATGATTTAGAGTTTGGTGCACTCATTTGCTTGCTATGCAGCATTTGAGAAAAATTGGGGTGTGCCACGATTCAGGATGCCATATCGGCACATATCTCCTCCCCCTCAGCGCTTTCGGTCAAATGGATGAAATTTAACAAAAAACTTAACCAAAAAACGTTTCGAGGATGATTTAGAGTTTGGTGCACTTATTTGCTTACAATGAAGCATTTGAGAAAAATAGGGGTGTGCCTCGATCCAGGATCCAATATCAGCATATATCTCCTCCCCCTCAGCGCTTTCGGTCAAATGGATGAAATCTAACAAAAAACTTAACCAAAAAACGTTTCGAGGATGATTTAGAGTTTGGTGCACTCATTTGCTTGCTATGAAGCATTTGAGAAAAATTGGGGTGTGCCTCGATTCAGGATGCCATATCGGCACATATCTCCTCCCCCTCAGCGCTTTCGATCAAATGGATGAAATTTAACAAAAAACTTAACCAAATAACGTTTCGAGGATGATTTAGAGTTTGGTGCACTCATTTGCTTGCTATGAAGCATTTGAGAAAAATAGGGGTGTGCCTCGATCCAGGATCCAATATCAGCATATATCTCCTCCCCCTCAGCGTTTTCGGTCAAATGGATGAAATCTAACAAAAAACTTAACCAAAAAACGTTTCGAGGATGATTTAGAGTTTGGTGCACTCATTTGCTTGCTATGAAGCATTTGAGAAAAATTGGGGTGTGCCTCGATTCAGGATGCCATATCGGCACATATTTGCCTCTATCCAGAATCCAATATAAGTGCATATGTCCTCCCCCTCAGCGTTTTCGGTCAAATGGGTGAAATTTAACAAAAAACTTAACCAAAAAACCTCAGCGCTTTCGATCAAATGGATGAAATCTAACAAAAAACTTAACCAAAAAACGTTTCGAGGATGATTTAGAGTTTGGTGCACTCATTTGCTTGCTATGAAGCATTTGAGAAAAATTGGGGTGTGCCTCGATTCAGGATGCCATATCGGCACATATCTCCTCCCCCTCAGCGCTTTCGATCAAATGGATGAAATTTAACAAAAAACTTAACCAAAAAACGTTTCGAGGATGATTTAGAGTTTGGTGCACTCATTTGCTTGCTATGAAGCATTTGAGAAAAATAGGGGTGTGCCTCGATCCAGGATCCAATATCAGCATATATCTCCTCCCCCTCAGCGTTTTCGGTCAAATGGATGAAATCTAACAAAAAACTTAACCAAAAAACGTTTCGAGGATGATTTAGAGTTTGGTGCACTCATTTGCTTGCTATGAAGCATTTGAGAAAAATTGGGGTGTGCCTCGATTCAGGATGCCATATCGGCACATATCTCCTCCCCCTCAGCGCTTTCGATCAAATGGATGAAATTTAACAAAAAACTTAACCAAATAACGTTTCGAGGATGATTTAGAGTTTGGTGCACTCATTTGCTTGCTATGAAGCATTTGAGAAAAATAGGGGTGTGCCTCGATCCAGGATCCAATATCAGCATATATCTCCTCCCCCTCAGCGTTTTCGGTCAAATGGATGAAATCTAACAAAAAACTTAACCAAAAAACGTTTCGAGGATGATTTAGAGTTTGGTGCACTCATTTGCTTGCTATGAAGCATTTGAGAAAAATTGGGGTGTGCCTCGATTCAGGATGCCATATCGGCACATATTTGCCTCTATCCAGAATCCAATATAAGTGCATATGTCCTCCCCCTCAGCGTTTTCGGTCAAATGGGTGAAATTTAACAAAAAACTTAACCAAAAAACGTTTCGAGGATGATTTAGAGTTTGGTGCACTTATTTGCTTACTATGAAGCATTTGAGAAAAGTTGGGGTGTGCCTCGATCCAGGATCCAATATCAGCACATATCTCCTCCCCCTCAGCGCTTTCGGCCAAATGGATGAAATTTAACAAAAAACTTAACCAAAAAACGTTTCGAGGATGATTTAGAGTTTGGTGCACTCATTTGCTTGCTATGAAGCATTTGAGAAAAATAGGGGTGTGCCTCGATCCAGGATCCAATATCAGCATATATCTCCTCCCCCTCAGCGTTTTCGGTCAAATGGATGAAATCTAACAAAAAACTTAACCAAAAAACGTTTCGAGGATGATTTAGAGTTTGGTGCACTCATTTGCTTGCTATGAAGCATTTGAGAAAAATTGGGGTGTGCCTCGATTCAGGATGCCATATCGGCACATATTTGCCTCTATCCAGAATCCAATATAAGTGCATATGTCCTCCCCCTCAGCGTTTTCGGTCAAATGGGTGAAATTTAACAAAAAACTTAACCAAAAAACCTCAGCGCTTTCGATCAAATGGATGAAATCTAACAAAAAACTTAACCAAAAAACGTTTCGAGGATGATTTAGAGTTTGGTGCACTCATTTGCTTGCTATGAAGCATTTGAGAAAAATTGGGGTGTGCCTCGATTCAGGATGCCATATCGGCACATATCTCCTCCCCCTCAGCGCTTTCGATCAAATGGATGAAATTTAACAAAAAACTTAACCAAAAAACGTTTCGAGGATGATTTAGAGTTTGGTGCACTCATTTGCTTGCTATGAAGCATTTGAGAAAAATAGGGGTGTGCCTCGATCCAGGATCCAATATCAGCATATATCTCCTCCCCCTCAGCGTTTTCGGTCAAATGGATGAAATCTAACAAAAAACTTAACCAAAAAACGTTTCGAGGATGATTTAGAGTTTGGTGCACTCATTTGCTTGCTATGAAGCATTTGAGAAAAATTGGGGTGTGCCTCGATTCAGGATGCCATATCGGCACATATCTCCTCCCCCTCAGCGCTTTCGATCAAATGGATGAAATTTAACAAAAAACTTAACCAAAAAACGTTTCGAGGATGATTTAGAGTTTGGTGCACTCATTTGCTTGCTATGAAGCATTTGAGAAAAATAGGGGTGTGCCTCGATCCAGGATCCAATATCAGCATATATCTCCTCCCCCTCAGCGTTTTCGGTCAAATGGATGAAATCTAACAAAAAACTTAACCAAAAAACGTTTCGAGGATGATTTAGAGTTTGGTGCACTCATTTGCTTGCTATGAAGCATTTGAGAAAAATTGGGGTGTGCCTCGATTCAGGATGCCATATCGGCACATATCTCCTCCCCCTCAGCGCTTTCGATCAAATGGATGAAATTTAACAAAAAACTTAACCAAATAACGTTTCGAGGATGATTTAGAGTTTGGTGCACTCATTTGCTTGCTATGAAGCATTTGAGAAAAATAGGGGTGTGCCTCGATCCAGGATCCAATATCAGCATATATCTCCTCCCCCTCAGCGTTTTCGGTCAAATGGATGAAATCTAACAAAAAACTTAACCAAAAAACGTTTCGAGGATGATTTAGAGTTTGGTGCACTCATTTGCTTGCTATGAAGCATTTGAGAAAAATTGGGGTGTGCCTCGATTCAGGATGCCATATCGGCACATATTTGCCTCTATCCAGAATCCAATATAAGTGCATATGTCCTCCCCCTCAGCGTTTTCGGTCAAATGGGTGAAATTTAACAAAAAACTTAACCAAAAAACGTTTCGAGGATGATTTAGAGTTTGGTGCACTTATTTGCTTACTATGAAGCATTTGAGAAAAGTTGGGGTGTGCCTCGATCCAGGATCCAATATCAGCACATATCTCCTCCCCCTCAGCGCTTTCGGCCAAATGGATGAAATTTAACAAAAAACTTAACCAAAAAACGTTTCGAGGATGATTTAGAGTTTGGTGCACTTATTTGCTTACTATGAAGCATTTGAGAAAAGTTGGGGTGTGCCTCGATCCAGGATCCAATATCAGCACATATCTCCTCCCCCTCAGCGCTTTCGGCCAAATGGATGAAATTTAACAAAAAACTTACCCCAAAAACGTTTCGAGGATGATTTAGAGTTTGGTGCACTCATTTGCTTGCTATGAAGCATTTGAGAAAAATTGGGGTGTGCCTCGATTCAGGATGCCATATCGGCACATATCTCCTCCCCCTCAGCGCTTTCGGTCAAATGGATGAAATTTAACAAAAACTTAACCAAAAAACGTTTCGAGGATGATTTAGAGTTTGGTGCACTCATTTGCTTGCTATGAAGCATTTGAGAAAAATTGGGGTGTGCCTCGATCCAGGATCCAATATCAGCACATATCTCCTCCCCCTCAGCGCTTTCGGCCAAATGGATGAAATTTAACAAAAAACTTAACCAAAAAACGTTTCGAGGATGATTTAGAGTTTGGTGCACTTATTTGCTTACTATGAAGCATTTGAGAAAAGTTGGGGTGTGCCTCGATCCAGGATCCAATATCAGCACATATCTCCTCCCCCTCAGCGCTTTCGGCCAAATGGATGAAATTTAACAAAAAACTTACCCCAAAAACGTTTCGAGGATGATTTAGAGTTTGGTGCACTCATTTGCTTGCTATGAAGCATTTGAGAAAAATTGGGGTGTGCCTCGATTCAGGATGCCATATCGGCACATATCTCCTCCCCCTCAGCGTTTTCGGCCAAATGGATGAAATTTAACAAAAAACTTAACCAAAAAACGTTTCGAGGATGATTTAGAGTTTGGTGCACTCATTTGCTTGCTATGAAGCATTTGAGAAAAATTGGGGTGTGCCTCGATCCAGGATCCAATATCAGCACATATCTCCTCCCCCTCAGCGCTTTCGGTCAAATGGATGAAATTTAACAAAAAACTTAACCAAAAAACGTTTCGAGGATAATTTAGAGTTTGGTGCACTCATTTGCTTGCTATGAAGCATTTGAGAAAAATTGGGGTGTGCCTCGATTCAGGATGCCATATCGGCACATATCTCCTCCCCCTCAGCGCTTTCGGTCAAATGGATGAAATTTAACAAAAAACTTAACCAAAAAACGTTTCGAGGATGATTTAGAGTTTGGTGCACTTATTTGCTTACTATGAAGCATTTGAGAAAAATAGGGGTGTGCCTCGATCCAGGATCCAATATCAGCATATATCTCCTCCCCCTCAACGTTTTCGGTCAAATGGATGAAATCTAACAAAAAACTTAACCAAAAAACGTTTCGAGGATGATTTAGAGTTTGGTGCACTCATTTGCTTGCTATGAAGCATTTGAGAAAAATTGGGGTGTGCCTCGATTCAGGATGCCATATCGGCACATATCTCCTCCCCCTCAGCGTTTTCGGTCAAATGGATGAAATTTATCAAAAACTTAACCAAAAAACGTTTCGAGGATGATTTAGAGTTTGGTGCACTTATTTGCTTACTATGAAGCATTTGAGAAAAATAGGGGTATGCCTCGATCCAGGATCCAATATCAGCATATATCTCCTCCCCCTCAGCGTTTTCGGTCAAATAGATGAAATCTAACAAAAAACTTAACCAAAAAACGTTTCGAGGATGATTTAGAGTTTGGTGCACTCATTTGCTTGCTATGAAGCATTTGAGAAAAGTTGGGGTGTGCCTCGATCCAGGATCCAATATCAGCACATATCTCCTCCCCCTCAGCGTTTTCGGTCAAATGGATGAAATCTAACAAAAAACTTAACCAAAAAACGTTTCGAGGATGATTTAGAGTTTGGTGCACTTATTTGCTTACTATGAAGCATTTGAGAAAAATAGGGGTGTGCCTCGATCCAGGATCCAATATCAGCATATATCTCCTCCCCCTCAGCGTTTTCGGTCAAATAGATGAAATCTAACAAAAAACTTAACCAAAAAAGGTTTCGAGGATAATTTAGAGTTTGGTGCACTCATTTGCTTGCTATGAAGCATTTGAGAAAAATTGGGGTGTGCCTCGATTCAGGATGACATATCGGCACATATCTCCTCCCCCTCAGCGTTTTCGGTCAAATGGATGAAATTTATCAAAAACTTAACCAAAAAACGTTTCGAGGATGATTTAGAGTTTGGTGCACTCATTTGCTTGCTATGAAGCATTTGAGAAAAATTGGGGTGTGCCTCGATTCAGGATGCCATATCGGCACATATCTCCTCCCCCTCAGCGTTTTCGGTCAAATGGATGAAATTTATCAAAAACTTAACCAAAAAACGTTTCGAGGATGATTTAGAGTTTGGTGCACTTATTTGCTTACTATGAAGCATTTGAGAAAAGTTGGGGTGTGCCTCGATCCAGGATCCAATATCAGCACATATCTCCTCCCCCTCAGCGCTTTCGGCCAAATGGATGAAATTTAACAAAAAACTTAACCAAAAAACGTTTCGAGGATGATTTAGAGTTTGGTGCACTTATTTGCTTACTATGAACCATTTGAGAAAAATAGGGGTGTGCCTCGATCCAGGATCCAATATCAGCATATATCTCCTCCCCCTCAGCGTTTTCGGTCAAATGGATGAAATCTAACAAAAAACTTAACCAAAAAACGTTTCGAGGATGATTTAGAGTTTGGTGCACTCATTTGCTTGCTATGAAGCATTTGAGAAAAATTGGGGTGTGCCTCGATTCAGGATGCCATATCGGCACATATCTCCTCCCCCTCAGCGTTTTCGGTCAAATGGATGAAATTTATCAAAAACTTAACCAAAAAACGTTTCGAGGATGATTTAGAGTTTGGTGCACTCATTTGCTTGCTATGAAGCATTTGAGAAAAATTGGGGTGTGCCTCGATTCAGGATGCCATATCGGCACATATCTCCTCCCCCTCAGCGTTTTCGGTCAAATGGATGAAATTTATCAAAAACTTAACCAAAAAACGTTTCGAGGATGATTTAGAGTTTGGTGCACTTATTTGCTTACTATGAAGCATTTGAGAAAAATAGGGGTGTGCCTCGATCCAGGATCCAATATCAGCATATATCTCCTCCCCCTCAGCGTTTTCGGTCAAATGGATGAAATCTAACAAAAAACTTAACCAAAAAACGTTTCGAGGATGATTTAGAGTTTGGTGCACTCATTTGCTTGCTATGAAGCATTTGAGAAAAATTGGGGTGTGCCTCGATTCAGGATGCCATATCGGCACATATCTCCTCCCCCTCAGCGTTTTCGGTCAAATGGATGAAATTTAACAAAAAAACTTAACCAAAAAACGTTTCGAGGATGATTTAGAGTTTGGTGCACTCATTTGCTTGCTATGAAGCATTTGAGAAAAATTGGGGTGTGCCTCGATTCAGGATGCCATATCGGCACATATCTCCTCCCCCTCAGCGTTTTCGGTCAAATGGATGAAATTTATCAAAAACTTAACCAAAAAACGTTTCGAGGATGATTTAGAGTTTGGTGCACTCATTTGCTTGCTATGAAGCATTTGAGAAAAATTGGGGTGTGCCTCGATTCAGGATGCCATATCGGCACATATCTCCTCCCCCTCAGCGCTTTCGGTCAAATGGATGAAATTTAACAAAAAACTTAACCAAAAAACGTTTCGAGGATAATTTAGAGTTTGGTGCACTCATTTGCTTGCTATGAAGCATTTGAGAAAAATAGGGGTGTGCCTCGATCCAGGATCCAATATCAGCATATATCTCCTCCCCCTCAGCGTTTTCGGTCAAATGGATGAAATTTAACAAAAAAACTTAACCAAAAAACGTATCGAGGATGATTTAGAGTTTGGTGCACTCATTTGCTTGCTATGAAGCATTTGAGAAAAATTGGGGTGTGCCACGATTCAGGATGCCATATCGGCACATATCTCCTCCCCCTCAGCGTTTTCGGTCAAATGGATGAAATTTATCAAAAACTTAACCAAAAAACGTTTCGAGGATGATTTAGAGTTTGGTGCACTCATTTGCTTGCTATGAAGCATTTGAGAAAAATTGGGGTGTGCCTCGATTCAGGATGCCATATCGGCACATATCTCCTCCCCCTCAGCGTTTTCGGTCAAATGGATGAAATTTAACAAAAAAACTTAACCAAAAAACGTTTCGAGGATGATTTACAGTTTGGTGCACTCATTTGCTTGCTATGAAGCATTTGAGAAAAATTGGGGTGTGCCTCGATTCAGGATGCCATATCGGCACATATCTCCTCCCCCTCAGCGCTTTCGGTCAAATGGATGAAATTTAACAAAAAACTTAACCAAAAAACGTTTCGAGGATAATTTAGAGTTTGGTGCACTCATTTGCTTGCTATGAAGCATTTGAGAAAAATAGGGGTGTGCCTCGATCCAGGATCCAATATCAGCATATATCTCCTCCCCCTCAGCGTTTTCGGTCAAATGGATGAAATTTAACAAAAAAACTTAACCAAAAAACGTTTCGAGGATGATTTAGAGTTTGGTGCACTCATTTGCTTGCTATGAAGCATTTGAGAAAAATTGGGGTGTGCCTCGATTCAGGATGCCATATCGGCACATATCTCCTCCCCCTCAGCGTTTTCGGTCAAATGGATGAAATTTATCAAAAACTTAACCAAAAAACGTTTCGAGGATGATTTAGAGTTTGGTGCACTCATTTGCTTGCTATGAAGCATTTGAGAAAAATTGGGGTGTGCCTCGATTCAGGATGCCATATCGGCACATATCTCCTCCCCCTCAGCGTTTTCGGCCAAATGGATGAAATTTAACAAAAAACTTAACCAAAAAACGTTTCGAGGATGATTTAGAGTTTGGTGCACTCATTTGCTTGCTATGAAGCATTTGAGAAAAGTTGGGGTGTGCCTCGATCCAGGATCCAATATCAGCACATATCTCCTCCCCCTCAGCGCTTTCGGCCAAATGGATGAAATTTAACAAAAAACTTAACCAAAAAACGTTTCGAGGATGATTTAGAGTTTGGTGCACTTATTTGCTTACTATGAAGCATTTGAGAAAAATAGAGGTGTGCCTCGATCCAGGATCCAATATCAGCATATATCTCCTCCCCCTCAGCGTTTTCGGTCCAATAGATGAAATCTAACAAAAAACTTAACCAAAAAACGTTTCGAGGATGATTTAGAGTTTGGTGCACTCATTTGCTTGCTATGAAGCATTTGAGAAAAATAGGGGTGTGCCTCGATCCAGGATCCAATATCAGCATATATCTCCTCCCCCTCAGCGCTTTCGGTCAAATGGATGAAATTTAACAAAAAACTTAACTAAAAAACGTTTCGAGGATGATCTAGAGTTTGGTGCACTCATTTGCTTGCTATGAAGCATTTGAGAAAAGTTGGGGTGTGGCTCGATCCAGGATCCAATATCAGCACATATCTCCTCCCCCTCAGCGCTTTCGGCCAAATGGATGAAATTTAACAAAAAACTTAACCGAAAAACGTTTCGAGGATGATTTAGAGTTTGGTGCACTCATTTGCTTGCTATGAAGCATTTGAGAAAAATAGGGGTGTGCCTCGATCCAGGATCCAATATCAGCATATATCTCCTCCCCCTCAGCGTTTTCGGTCAAATGGATGAAATCTAACAAAAAACTTAACCAAAAAACGTTTCGAGGATGATTTAGAGTTTGGTGCACTTATTTGCTTACTATGAAGCATTTGAGAAAAGTTGGGGTGTGCCTCGATCCAGGATCCAATATCAGCACATATCTCCTCCCCCTCAGCGCTTTCGGTCAAATGGATGAAATTTAACAAAAAACTTAACCAAAAAACGTTTCGAGGATGATTTAGAGTTTGGTGCACTCATTTGCTTGCTATGAAGCATTTGAGAAAAATAGGGGTGTGCCTCGATCCAGGATCCAATATCAGCATATATCTCCTCCCCCTCAGCGTTTTCGGTCAAATGGATGAAATCTAACAAAAAACTTAACCAAAAAACGTTTCGAGGATGATTTAGAGTTTGGTGCACTTATTTGCTTACTATGAAGCATTTGAGAAAAATAGGGGTGTGCCTCGATCCAGGATCCAATATCAGCATATATCTCCTCCCCCTCAGCGTTTTCGGTCAAATGGATGAAATTTAACAAAAAACTTAACCAAAAAACGTTTCGAGGATGATTTAGAGTTTGGTGCACTTATTTGCTTGCTATGAAGCATTTTAGAAAAATTGGGGTGTGCCTCGATCCAGGATCCAATATCTGCACATATCTCCTCCCCCTCAGCGCTTTCGGTCAAATGGATGAAATTTAACAAAAAAACTTAACCAAAAAACTTATCGAGGATGATTTAGAGTTTGGTGCACTCATTTGCTTGCTATGAAGCATTTGAGAAAAGTTGGGGTGTGCCTCGATCCAGGATCCAATATCAGCACATATCTCCTCCCCCTCAGCGCTTTCGGTCAAATGGATGAAATTTAACAAAAAACTTAACCAAAAAACGTTTCGAGGATGATTTAGAGTTTGGTGCACTCATTTGCTTGCTATGAAGCATTTGAGAAAAATTGGGGTGTGCCTCGATCCAGGATCCAATATCAGCACACATCTCCTCCCCCTCAGCGCTTTCATTCAAATGGATGAAATTTAACAAAAAACTTAACCAAAAAACGTTTCAAGGATGACTTAGAGTTCGGTGCACTTATTTGCTTGCTATGAAGCATTTGAGAAAAGTTGGGGTGTGCCTCGATCCAGGATGCAATATCGGCACATATCTCCTCCCCCTCAGCGCTTTCGGTCAAATGGATGAAATTTAACAAAAAACTTAACCAAAAAAAGTTTCGAGGATGATCTAGAGTTTGGTGCACTCATTTGCTTGCTATGAAGCATTTGAGAAAAATTGGGGTGTGCCTCGATCCAGGATCCAATATCAGCACATGTCTCCTCCCCGTCAGTGTTTTCGGTCAACTGGATGAAATTTAACAAAAAACTTAACCAAAAAAAGTTTCGAGGATGATCTAGAGTTTGGTGCACTCATTTGCTTGCTATGAAGCATTTGAGAAAAATTGGGGTGTGCCTCGATCCAGGATCCAATATCAGCACATGTCTCCTCCCCGTCAGTGTTTTCGGTCAACTGGATGAAATTTAACAAAAAACTTAACCAAAAAAAGTTTCGAGGATGATCTAGAGTTTGGTGCACTCATTTGCTTGCTATGAAGCATTTGAGAAAAATTGGGGTGTGCCTCGATCCAGGATCCAATATCAGCACATATCTCCTCCCCCTCAGCGTTTTCGGTCAAATGGATGAAATTTAACAAAAACTTAACCAAAAAACGTTTCGAGGATGATTTAGAGTTTGGTGCACTTATTTGCTTGCTATGAAGCATTTGAGAAAAGTTGGGTTGTGCCTCGATCCAGGATCCAATATCAGCACATATCTCCTCCCCCTCAGTGTTTTCGGTCAAATGGATGAAATTTAACAAAAAACTTAACTAAAAAACGTTTCGAGGATGATTTAGAGTTTGGTGCACTTATTTGCTTGCTATGAAGCATTTGAGAAAAATTGGGGTGTGCCTCGATCCAGGATCCAATATCAGCACATGTCTCCTCCCCGTCAGTGTTTTCGGTCAACTGGATGAAATTTAACAAAAAACTTAACCAAAAAAAGTTTCGAGGATGATCTAGAGTTTGGTGCACTCATTTGCTTGCTATGAAGCATTTGAGAAAAATTGGGGTGTGCCTCGATCCAGGATCCAATATCAGCACATGTCTCCTCCCCGTCAGTGTTTTCGGTCAACTGGATGAAATTTAACAAAAAACTTAACCAAAAAAAGTTTCGAGGATGATCTAGAGTTTGGTGCACTCATTTGCTTGCTATGAAGCATTTGAGAAAAGTTGGGGTGTGCCTCGATCCAGGATGCAATATCGGCACATATCTCCTCCCCCTCAGCGTTTTCGGTCAAATGGATGAAATTTAACAAAAACTTAACCAAAAAACGTTTCGAGGCTGATCTAGAGTTTGGTGCACTCATTTGCTTGCTATGAAGCATTTGAGAAAAGTTGGGGTGTGCCTCGATCCAGGATGCAATATCGGCACATATCTCCTCCCACTCAGCGTTTTCGGTCAAATGGATGAAATTTAACAAAAAACTTAACCAAAAAAAGTTTGCCTCGATCCAGGATCCAATATCAGTGCATATCTCCTTCCCCTCAGCGTTTTCGGTCAAATGGGTGAAATTTAACAAAAAACTTAACCAAAAAACGTTTCGAGGATGATCTAGAGTTTGGTGCACTCATTTGCTTGCTATGAAGCATTTGAGAAAAGTTGGGGTGTGCCTCGATCCAGGATGCAATATCGGCACATATCTATTCCCTCTCAGCGCTTTCGGTCAAATGGATGAAATTTAACAAAAACTTAACCAAAAAACGTTTCAAGGATGACTTAGAGTTTGGTGCACTTATTTGCTTGCTATGAAGCATTTGAGAAAAGTTGGGGTGTGCCTCGATCCAGGATGCAATATCGGCACATATCTCCTCCCCCTCAGCGCTTTCGGTCAAATGGATGAAATTTAACAAAAACTTAACCAAAAAACGTTTCGAGGATGATCTAGAGTTTGGTGCACTCATTTGCTTGCTATGAAGCATTTGAGAAAAGTTGGGGTGTGCCTCGATCCAGGATGCAATATCGGCACATATCTATTCCCTCTCAGCGCTTTCGGTCAAATGGATGAAATTTAACAAAAACTTAACCAAAAAACGTTTCAAGGATGACTTAGAGTTTGGTGCACTTATTTGCTTGCTATGAAGCATTTGAGAAAAGTTGGGGTGTGCCTCGATCCAGGATGCAATATCGGCACATATCTCCTCCCCCTCAGCGCTTTCGGTCAAATGGATGAAATTTAACAAAAAACTTAACCAAAAAACGTTTCGAGGATGATTTAGAGTTTGGTGCACTCATTTGCTTGCTATGAAGCATTTGAGAAAAGTTGGGGTGTGCCTCGATCCAGGATGCAATATCGGCACATATCTCCTCCCACTCAGCGTTTTCGGTCAAATGGATGAAATTTAACAAAAAACTTAACCAAAAAAAGTTTGCCTCGATCCAGGATCCAATATCAGTGCATATCTCCTTCCCCTCAGCGTTTTCGGTCAAATGGGTGAAATTTAACAAAAAACTTAACCAAAAAACGTTTCGAGGATGATCTAGAGTTTGGTGCACTCATTTGCTTGCTATGAAGCATTTGAGAAAAGTTGGGGTGTGCCTCGATCCAGGATGCAATATCGGCACATATCTATTCCCTCTCAGCGCTTTCGGTCAAATGGATGAAATTTAACAAAAACTTAACCAAAAAACGTTTCAAGGATGACTTAGAGTTTGGTGCACTTATTTGCTTGCTATGAAGCATTTGAGAAAAGTTGGGGTGTGCCTCGATCCAGGATGCAATATCGGCACATATCTCCTCCCCCTCAGCGCTTTCGGTCAAATGGATGAAATTTAACAAAAACTTAACCAAAAAACGTTTCGAGGATGATCTAGAGTTTGGTGCACTCATTTGCTTGCTATGAAGCATTTGAGAAAAGTTGGGGTGTGCCTCGATCCAGGATGCAATATCGGCACATATCTATTCCCTCTCAGCGCTTTCGGTCAAATGGATGAAATTTAACAAAAACTTAACCAAAAAACGTTTCAAGGATGACTTAGAGTTTGGTGCACTCATTTGCTTGCTATGAAGCATTTGAGAAAAATTGGGGTGTGCCTCGATCCAGGATCCAATATCAGCACATGTCTCCTCCCCGTCAGTGTTTTCGGTCAACTGGATGAAATTTAACAAAAAACTTAACCAAAAAAAGTTTCGAGGATGATCTAGAGTTTGGTGCACTCATTTGCTTGCTATGAAGCATTTGAGAAAAATTGGGGTGTGCCTCGATCCAGGATCCAATATCAGCACATGTCTCCTCCCCGTCAGTGTTTTCGGTCAACTGGATGAAATTTAACAAAAAACTTAACCAAAAAAAGTTTCGAGGATGATCTAGAGTTTGGTGCACTCATTTGCTTGCTATGAAGCATTTGAGAAAAGTTGGGGTGTGCCTCGATCCAGGATGCAATATCGGCACATATCTCCTCCCCCTCAGCGTTTTCGGTCAAATGGATGAAATTTAACAAAAACTTAACCAAAAAACGTTTCGAGGATGATTTAGAGTTTGGTGCACTCATTTGCTTGCTATGAAGCATTTGAGAAAAGTTGGGGTGTGCCTCGATCCAGGATGCAATATCGGCACATATCTCCTCCCACTCAGCGTTTTCGGTCAAATGGATGAAATTTAACAAAAAACTTAACCAAAAAAAGTTTGCCTCGATCCAGGATCCAATATCAGTGCATATCTCCTTCCCCTCAGCGTTTTCGGTCAAATGGGTGAAATTTAACAAAAAACTTAACCAAAAAACGTTTCGAGGATGATTTAGAGTTTGGTGCACTCATTTGCTTGCTATGAAGCATTTGAGAAAAGTTGGGGTGTGCCTCGATCCAGGATGCAATATCGGCACATATCTCCTCCCCCTCAGCGTTTTCGGTCAAATGGATGAAATTTAACAAAAACTTAACCAAAAAACGTTTCGAGGATGATTTAGAGTTTGGTGCACTCATTTGCTTGCTATGAAGCATTTGAGAAAAGTTGGGGTGTGCCTCGATCCAGGATGCAATATCGGCACATATCTCCTCCCCCTCAGCGCTTTCGGTCAAATGGATGAAATTTAACAAAAAACTTAACCAAAAAACCTTTCGAGGATGATTTAGAGTTTGGTGCACTCATTTGCTTGCTATGAAGCATTTGAGAAAAGTTGGGGTGTGCCTCGATCCAGGATGCAATATCGGCACATATCTATTCCCTCTCAGCGCTTTCGGTCAAATGGATGAAATTTAACAAAAACTTAACCAAAAAACGTTTCAAGGATGACTTAGAGTTTGGTGCACTTATTTGCTTGCTATGAAGCATTTGAGAAAAGTTGGGGTGTGCCTCGATCCAGGATGCAATATCGGCACATATCTCCTCCCCCTCAGCGCTTTCGGTCAAATGGATGAAATTTAACAAAAACTTAACCAAAAAACGTTTCGAGGATGATCTAGAGTTTGGTGCACTCATTTGCTTGCTATGAAGCATTTGAGAAAAGTTGGGGTGTGCCTCGATCCAGGATGCAATATCGGCACATATCTATTCCCTCTCAGCGCTTTCGGTCAAATGGATGAAATTTAACAAAAACTTAACCAAAAAACGTTTCAAGGATGACTTAGAGTTTGGTGCACTTATTTGCTTGCTATGAAGCATTTGAGAAAAGTTGGGGTGTGCCTCGATCCAGGATGCAATATCGGCACATATCTCCTCCCCCTCAGCGCTTTCGGTCAAATGGATGAAATTTAACAAAAAACTTAACCAAAAAACGTTTCGAGGATGATTTAGAGTTTGGTGCACTCATTTGCTTGCTATGAAGCATTTGAGAAAAGTTGGGGTGTGCCTCGATCCAGGATGCAATATCGGCACATATCTATTCCCTCTCAGCGCTTTCGGTCAAATGGATGAAATTTAACAAAAACTTAACCAAAAAACGTTTCAAGGATGACTTAGAGTTTGGTGCACTCATTTGCTTGCTATGAAGCATTTGAGAAAAATTGGGGTGTGCCTCGATCCAGGATCCAATATCAGCACATGTCTCCTCCCCGTCAGTGTTTTCGGTCAACTGGATGAAATTTAACAAAAAACTTAACCAAAAAAAGTTTCGAGGATGATCTAGAGTTTGGTGCACTCATTTGCTTGCTATGAAGCATTTGAGAAAAATTGGGGTGTGCCTCGATCCAGGATCCAATATCAGCACATGTCTCCTCCCCGTCAGTGTTTTCGGTCAACTGGATGAAATTTAACAAAAAACTTAACCAAAAAAAGTTTCGAGGATGATCTAGAGTTTGGTGCACTCATTTGCTTGCTATGAAGCATTTGAGAAAAGTTGGGGTGTGCCTCGATCCAGGATGCAATATCGGCACATATCTCCTCCCCCTCAGCGTTTTCGGTCAAATGGATGAAATTTAACAAAAACTTAACCAAAAAACGTTTCGAGGATGATTTAGAGTTTGGTGCACTCATTTGCTTGCTATGAAGCATTTGAGAAAAGTTGGGGTGTGCCTCGATCCAGGATGCAATATCGGCACATATCTCCTCCCACTCAGCGTTTTCGGTCAAATGGATGAAATTTAACAAAAAACTTAACCAAAAAAAGTTTGCCTCGATCCAGGATCCAATATCAGTGCATATCTCCTTCCCCTCAGCGTTTTCGGTCAAATGGGTGAAATTTAACAAAAAACTTAACCAAAAAACGTTTCGAGGATGATTTAGAGTTTGGTGCACTCATTTGCTTGCTATGAAGCATTTGAGAAAAGTTGGGGTGTGCCTCGATCCAGGATGCAATATCGGCACATATCTCCTCCCCCTCAGCGCTTTCGGTCAAATGGATGAAATTTAACAAAAAACTTAACCAAAAAACCTTTCGAGGATGATTTAGAGTTTGGTGCACTCATTTGCTTGCTATGAAGCATTTGAGAAAAGTTGGGGTGTGCCTCGATCCAGGATGCAATATCGGCACATATCTATTCCCTCTCAGCGCTTTCGGTCAAATGGATGAAATTTAACAAAAAACCTAACCAAAAAGCATTTGCCTCTATCCAGGATCCAATATCAGCGCATATCTCCTCCCCCTCAGCGTTTTCGGTTAAATGGGTGAAATTTAACAAAAAACTTAACCAAAAAACGTTTCGAGAATGATTTAGAGTTTGGTGCACTTATTTGCTTGCTATGAAGCATTTGAGAAAAGTTGGGTTGTGCCTCGATCCAGGATCCAATATCAGCACATATCTCCTCCCCCTCAGCGCTTTCGGTCAAATGGATGAAATTTAACAAAAAACTTAACCAAAAAACGTTTCGAGGATGATTTAGAGTTTGGTGCACTCATTTGCTTGCTATGAAACATTTGAGAAAAGTTGGGGTGTGCCTCGATCCAGGATGCAATATCGGCACATATCTCCTCCCTCTCAGCGCTTTCGGTCAAATGGATGAAATTTAACAAAAAACCTAACCAAAAAGCATTTGCCTCTATCCAGGATCCAATATCAGCGCATATCTCCTCCCCCTCAGCGTTTTCGGTCAAATGGATGAAATTTAACAAAAAACTTAACCAAAAAACGTTTCGAGAATGATTTAGAGTTTGGTGCACTTATTTGCTTGCTATGAAGCATTTGAGAAAAGTTGGGTTGTGCCTCGATCCAGGATCCAATATCAGCACATATCTCCTCCCCCTCAGCGCTTTCGGTCAAATGGATGAAATTTAACAAAAAACTTAACCAATAAACGTTTCGAGGATGATTTAGAGTTTGGTGCACTCATTTGCTTGCTATGAAGCATTTGAGAAAAGTTGGGGTGTGCCTCGATCCAGGATGCAATATCGGCACATATCTCCTCCCCCTCAGCGTTTTCGGTCAAATCGATGAAATTTAACAAAAAACTTAACCAAAAAACGTTTCGAGGATGATTTAGAGTTTGGTGCACTCATTTGCTTGCTATGAAGCATTTGAGAAAAGTTGGGGTGTGCCTCGATCCAGGATGCAATATCGGCACATATCTCCTCCCCCTCAGCGTTTTCGGTCAAATCGATGAAATTTAACAAAAAACTTAACCAAAAAACGTTTCGAGGATGATTTAGAGTTTGGTGCACTCATTTGCTTGCTATGAAGCATTTGAGAAAAGTTGGGGTGTGCCTCGATCCAGGATGCAATATCGGCACATATCTCCTCCCCCTCAGCGTTTTCGGTCAAATGGATGAAATTTAACAAAAAACTTAACCAAAAAACGTTTCGAGGATGATTTAGAGTTTGGTGCACTCATTTGCTTGCTATGAAGCATCTGAGAAAAGTTGGGGTGTGCCTCGATCCAGGATGCAATATCGGCACATATCTCCTCCCACTCAGCGTTTTCGGTCAAATGGATGAAATTTAACAAAAAACTTAACCAAAAAACGTTTCGAGGATGACTTAGTGTTTGGTGCACTCATTTGCTTGCTATGAAGCATTTGAGAAAAATTGGGGTGTGCCTCGATCCAGGATCCAATATCAGCCCATATCTCCTCCCAGTCAGTGTTTTCGGTCAAATGGATGAAATTTAACAAAAAACTTAACCAAAAAACGTTTCGAGGATGATTTAGAGTTTGGTGCACTCATTTGCTTGCTATGAAGCATTTGAGAAAAGTTGGGGTGTGCCTCGATCCAGGATCCAATATCAGCCCATATCACCTCCTCCTCAGCGTTTTCGGTCAAATGGATGAAATTTAACAAAACACTTAACCCAAAAACGTTTCGAGGATGGTTTAGAGTTTGGTGCACTCATTTGCTTGCTATGAAGCATTTGAGAAAAATTGGGGTGTGCCTCGATCCAGGATCCAATATCAGCCCATATCTCCTCCCTGGCAGTGTTTTCGGTCAAATGGATGAAATTTAACAAAAAACTTAACCAGAAAACGTTTCGAGGATGATTTAGAGTTTGGTGCACTTATTTGCTTGCTATGAAGCATTTGAGAAAAATTCGGGTGTGCCTCGATCCAGGATCCAATATCAGCACATATCTCCTCCCCCTCAGCGTTTTCGGTCAAATGGATGAAATCTAACAAAAAACTTAACCAAAAAACGTTTCGAGGATGATTTAGAGTTTGGTGCACTTATTTGCTTGCTATGAAGCATTTGAGAAAAGTTGGGGTGTGCCTCGATCCACACGTTTCGAGGATGATTTAGAGTTTGGTGTACTCATGTGCTTGCTATAAAGCATTTGAGAAAAGTGGGTTTGTGCCTCGACCCAATATGCAATATCGACACATGTGTTCTCCCCCTCAGCGTTTTCGGTCAAATGGATGAAATCTAACAAAAAACTTAACCAAAAAACGTTTCGAGGATGATTTAGAGTTTGGTGCACTCATTTGCTTGCTATGAAGCATTTGAGAAAAGTTGGAGTGTGCCTCGATCCAGGATCCAATATCAGCCCATATCACCTCCTCCTCAGCGTTTTCGGTCAAATGGATGAAATTTAACAAAAAACTTAACCAAAAAACGTTTCGAGGATGATTTAGAGTTTGGTGCACTTATTTGCTTGCTATGAAGCATTTGAGAAAAGTTGGGGTGTGCCTCGATCCACACGTTTCCAGGATGATTTAGAGTTTGGTGTACTCATGTGCTTGCTATAAAGCATTTGAGAAAAGTGGGGGTGTGCCTCGACCCAATATGCAATATCGACACATGTCTCCTCCCCCTCAGTGTTTTCTGTCAAATGGATGAAATAACAAAAAACTTAACCAAAAAACGTTTCGAGGATGATTTAGAGTTTGGTGCACTCATTTGCTTGCTATGAAGCATTTGAGAAAAATTGGGGTGTGCCTCGATCCAGGATCCAATATCAGCACACATCTCCTCCCCTCAGCGTTTTCGGTCAAATGGATGAAATCTAACAAAAAACTTAACCAAAAAACGTTTCGAGGATGATTTAGAGTTTGGTGCACTTATTTGCTTGCTATGAAGCATTTGAGAAAAATTGGGGTGTGCCTCGATCCAGGATCCAATATCAGCACATGTCTCCTCCCCCTCAGTGTTTTCGGTCAACTGGATGAAATTTAACAAAAAACTTAACCGAAAAACGTTTCAAGGATGACTTAGAGTTTGGTGCACTCATTTGCTTGCTATGAAGCATTTGAGAAAAATTGGGGTGTGCCTCGATCCAGGATGCAATATCGGCACATATCTCCTCCCCGTCAGTGTTTTCGGTCAACTGGATGCAATTTAACAAAAAACTTAACCAAAAAACGTTTCAAGGATGACTTAGAGTTTGGTGCACTCATTTGCTTGCTATGAAGCATTTGAGAAAAATTGGGGTGTGCCTCGATCCAGGATCCAATATCAGCATATATCTCCTCCCCCTCAGCGTTTTCGGTCAAATGGATGAAATCTAACAAAAAACTTAACCAAAAAACGTTTCAAGGATGACTTAGAGTTTGGTGCACTTATTTGCTTGCTATGAAGCATTTGAGAAAAATTGGGGTGTGCCTCGATCCAGGATCCAATATCAGTGCATATCTCCTCCCCCTCAGCGTTTTCGGTCAAATGGATGAAATCTAACAAAAAACTTAACCAAAAAACTTTTCGAGGATGATTTAGAGTTTGGTGCACTTATTTGCTTGCTATGAAGCATTTGAGAAAAATTGGGGTGTGCCTCGATCCAGGATCCAATATCAGCATATATCTCCTCCCCCTCAGCGTTTTCGGTCAAATGGATGAAATCTAACAAAAAACTTAACCAAAAAACGTTTCAAGGATGACTTAGAGTTTGGTGCACTCATTTGCTTGCTATGAAGCATTTGAGAAAAATTGGGGTGTGCCTCGATCCAGGATCCAATATCAGCATATATCTCCTCCCCCTCAGCGTTTTCGGTCAAATGGATGAAATCTAACAAAAAACTTAACCAAAAAACGTTTCAAGGATGACTTAGAGTTTGGTGCACTTATTTGCTTGCTATGAAGCATTTGAGAAAAATTGGGGTGTGCCTCGATCCAGGATCCAATATCAGTGCATATCTCCTCCCCCTCAGCGTTTTCGGTCAAATGGATGAAATCTAACAAAAAACTTAACCAGAAAACGTTTCGAGGATGATTTAGAGTTTGGTGCACTTATTTGCTTGCTATGAAGCATTTGAGAAAAATTCGGGTGTGCCTCGATCCAGGATCCAATATCAGTGCATATCTCCTCCCCCTCAGCGTTTTCGGTCAAATGGATGAAATCTAACAAAAAACTTAACCAGAAAACGTTTCGAGGATGATTTAGAGTTTGGTGCACTTATTTGCTTGCTATGAAGCATTTGAGAAAAGTTGGGGTGTGCCTCGATCCAGGATGCAATATCGGCACATATCTCCTCCTTTTATGAGAAACGTGTGAAATTTAACAAAAAAACTTAACCAAAAAACGTATCGAGGATGATTTAGAGTTTGGTGCACTTATTTGCTTGCTATGAAGCATTTGAGAAAAATTGGGGTGTGCCTCGATCCAGGATCCAATATCAGCATATATCTCCTCCCCCTCAGCGTTTTCGGTCAAATGGATGAAATCTAACAAAAAACTTAACCAAAAAACGTTTCGAGGATGATTTAGAGTTTGGTGCACTTATTTGCTTGCTATGAAGCATTTGAGAAAAGTTGGGGTGTGCCTCGATCCAGGATCCAATATCAGCACATATCTCCTCCCCCTCAGCGTTTTCGGTCAAATGGATGAAATCTAACAAAAAACTTAACCAAAGAACGTTTCGAGGCTGATTTAGAGTTTGGTGCACTTATTTGCTTGCTATGAAGCATTTGAGAAAAGTTGGGGTGTGCCTCGATCCAGGATGCAATATCGGCACATATCTCCTCCCCCTCAGCGTTTTCGGTCAAATGGATGAAATTTAACAAAAAACTTAACCAAAAAACTTTTCGAGGATGATTTAGAGTTTGGTGCACTTATTTGCTTGCTATGAAGCATTTGAGAAAAATTGGAGTGTGCCTCGATTCAGGATGCCATATCGGCACATATCTCCTCCTTTTATGAGAAACGTGTGAAATTTAACAAAAAAACTTAACCAAAAAACGTATCGAGGATGATTTAGAGTTTGGTGCACTTATTTGCTTGCTATGAAGCATTTGAGAAAAGTTGGGGTGTGCCTCGATCCAGGATGCAATATCGGCACATATCTCCTCCTTTTATGAGAAACGTGTGAAATTTAACAAAAAAACTTAACCAAAAAACGTATCGAGGATGATTTAGAGTTTGGTGCACTTATTTGCTTGCTATGAAGCATTTGAGAAAAGTTGGGGTGTGCCTCGATCCAGGATGCAATATCGGCACATATCTCCTCCCCCTCAGCGTTTTCGGTCAAATGGATGAAATTTAACAAAAAACTTAACCAAAAAACGTTTCGAGGATGATTTAGAGTTTGGTGCACTCATTTGCTTGCTATGAAGCATTTGAGAAAAGTTGGGGTGTGCCTCGATCCAGGATGCAATATCGGCACATATCTCCTCCCCCTCAGCGTTTTCGGTCAAATGGATGAAATAACAAAAAACTTAACCAAAAAACGTTTGCCTCTATCCAGAATCCAATATAAGTGCATATCTCCTCCCCCTCAGCGTTTTCGGTCAAATGGGTGAAATTTAACAAAAAACTTAACTAAAAAACTTTTCGAGGATGATTTAGAGTTTGGTGCACTTATTTGCTTGCTATGAAGCATTTGAGAAAAATTGGGGTGTGCCTCGATCCAGGATCCAATATCAGCATATATCTCCTCCCCCTCAGCGTTTTCGGTCAAATGGATGAAATCTAACAAAAAACTTAACCAAAAAACGTTTCGAGGATGATTTAGAGTTTGGTGCACTTATTTGCTTGCTATGAAGCATTTGAGAAAAGTTGGGGTGTGCCTCGATCCAGGATGCAATATCGGCACATATCTCCTCCCCCTCAGCGTTTTCGGTCAAATGGATGAAATTTAACAAAAAACTTAACCAAAAAACGTTTCGAGGATGATTTAGAGTTTGGTGCACTCATTTGCTTGCTATGAAGCATATGAGAAAAATTGGGGTGTGCCTCGATCCAGGATGCAATATCGGCACATATCTCCTCCCCGTCAGTGTTTTCGGTCAACTGGATGAAATCTAACAAAAAACTTAACCAAAAAACGTTTCGAGGATGATTTAGAGTTTGGTGCACTCATTTGCTTGCTATGAAGCATATGAGAAAAATTGGGGTGTGCCTCGATCCAGGATGCAATATCGGCACATATCTCCTCCCCCTCAGCGTTTTCGGTCAAATGGATGAAATTTAACAAAAAACTTAACCAAAAAACGTTTCGAGGATGATTTAGAGTTTGGTGCACTCATTTGCTTGCTATGAAGCATTTGAGAAAAGTTGGGGTGTGCCTCGATCCAGGATCCAATATCGGCACATATCTCCTCCCCTTCAGCGCTTTCGGTCAAATGGATGAAATTAAACAAAAACTTAGCCAAAAAAATTTTGAGAATGATTTAGGGTTTGCCGTTCTAGGACTTTGATACCGCCTACTAGTTAGAATGGGTAAACTACTGGAGCAAATCATGTGGAAGCCGGAGGTCTATCAAGCCAACAGTATGGGTTTAGAAAGGGTTGTTCTTAAGTAAGTCCTATACGGAGGGTACCGACAATACCACCTTGGAAAAAGCTATTCAGGACATTTAATAGAGAGGAAGAGCAGTGAAATATGTTGGATGCCAAAAATGCGGTCAACTCTGCAAACTGGGGACTCATAGTACACTGACTTAGGTCAGTCTTGGCAACAAGGGAGACTAATTCTGTCAAGAGTGGTGCAGGCGATCATAGTATATGATCACCTTGAGTCCACTAAGGTAGTTAGAACTTTATAATAAACTAAACGTAGGAAATTTTAAGTCGGCGTGTTCACTTCATGATGTACCCGACCCAGCAACATAAAGAAACACATGGAGTGCCGAGGCCAACTCTTTGTTAAGGTACGTCCGCACTTCCGTTTTTCCGTAGAGATTCATGCCAGTACTCAGGACCAGCGTGATTGTAGCTGGTGATGATCATAGTTAGCATCATGCCAGTACCGCCTGTTTTTACTCAGATCAGATGAAAACTGGCTATCGGCATCAACAAACACAAAAAATTTATTCCAGGAAATCTGGTTTAACCTTGTTAAAGCCGGAAGCCTGTTAACTCTGAAAGCGCAAATTCATCGTTGGCCTTATTTTGAACCAGCGTCAATTGGCAGCTACCACTGTAAACATATCCTTAGCGATTAAACTGGGTCAAAACCTTATTTATAAAAAAACTTGTCGCACTTGACTACGTTCAAAGTCCCAAACCATTTTCGAAGGACGATTACAGCCCCAAAATTGACGTATTGATACGAGTTTCATGGTGGAGGGGTCAGTAGCTCATAGTCCTTCTTCAACGATGCAGTCAACATCTTCAGAGTCGATGGAGATTGATGTCGGACAATGTTGACTCATTATTTTGGGGATAACATTGAAGAGGATTACTTCATACGTATGTGTGAAGTTGCAACAAGACGGCGCCACATCCCCCACAGCAGGCCAGACGACCGGATTATTGAAGTTAAAGTTCACTGACTGTGCTATCTCCAGTAATGGATCAGTCAATATTTATGGAACATTGACTTCAGTGCATGTGATTGTCCAGGCTTTCAGTAAGGGACATTTAGTGGCACTTTGCCCAAACATTCATTTGAAAATCAAACTGATAATCATTCAAATGCAAGAATGTCCTTGATGGTATAGCTCTATTAATCACAACGATATTAATTAAAACTATTTCCCTCAGAGTTTAGCTCCTTCTTAAACAGTTTTGGGATCCCCAACAAACTGAAGGACAATCAACGAACCAAACTTAAAGACCGGGACTCATACTATCCAGGCATTTGCATCAAATCATCAAAAAAAAAAAAAGAAAATAATCGGAAAGCCTCACCTAATGCAATTATCCCGGACCCAGTTCACTGCGTCATTGTTCCGAACTATAAGATACATATTTACTTTTACAACTCACTCAGAACAGAAGTATCGTTCCAACACTCCCCAAAGGTTCATCAGCTACATACGAGCAAAGAAGAACAAAACCTGAATGTGCACAGCGGAAGCCGGAAAACCCCCTAATCGACCAAGGCATTCCCTGGCTAGACTGGTTATTTGACTTCACTGTGTAAGCAAAATCATAATACAATTTACGTTCGAAGGCAACAGTAGAGGCAAACGAATCATGCTTGCACTTAGTGCTGGTCGTTGCCACCGAAGAGTAGGGCACAAGAAGGATTCATGTGGCGTCCTGAAAGCAACCAAACGTACGGCCATCTCCTTGCTCAAACAAAGAACTTCCAAGGGAATTTAATAAAAGCACGCTGTTTGTGGCTAAACTACGCTGTCACCCGTAGGGCGTGACGTGAGTCCTACGTGGATAGAGCAACGTAAATTTGAGCAATTTCATGCGATTGAATTGGAATGCAGCCCCGGAGCAGAGAAACACCGAAAATCAACTCAACCCCGCCCACAATTGGATTATGTTTGAATAAATTTACCGCTTAATAAAAACCTTAATAAAATGAGAGTGTGTGTGCACGTTTTGTTATGAAAAAGCCGAGGCACGTACTTTCAAATATGTTTTCTTTTATTTTTCGTCAAATACTTGTCTGTGGGAATCCTCTTCAAAGGATCAGGCTTTGTTTCTTTTTTTTTTTTTTTCTTAAATAAGGAGAATCAATTTTTATTTACCGAGAATCCTGCACAGTACAAATGAAACAAATGGTTTTCTGTTCTGGCTTGTCCTTGTAAGCTTGAGTTCATAATTGGAATTCACCCTTATTCCCATTGGGGGGAGGAATGTGAATTAAGATGGCTTTCCGTGCGTGTTGTCGTAGGAATTTCGGGGGAAAACGTCACTTGACGGGGATACTACCGCGAATTATTCAGATGAACTGTCAGAATAATGATTAGGTGTTTGCATAGGCTAATTTCGCCACGAGTTCTCAAAGTATCCAACTGGCTGAGGGTGTTTGAACTCTGCCCTCTTCAGTCGAAGGTCAATGGTTAGAAGTCGTCCTAAGGGCTATGACTTTGGCATAATGAAGTTGATCCAATGTAGGCACTAACTTAAGTATTGTAGGCGAGTGATTCGAACTCTTTTGGAATTCCACTGAAAATGTGAATTAGATCCTTCTGTGTAGGTATGTCTAAAGCAGGCCATACACAGTTCAAACTGGATTGACTTCTAACTGAACTGGTTCTACATCCACTAGAGAAAGTCAAACCGAAAGCTTTTGATTTTTCATCGATGAACTGTCAAATCAGGGAAGTGGCCACATAAGGTTTGATTTGGACAACAGTTGACTGAGTTGACAACTGAGTTCAGTCGTGTATGGAGTGCATACGATTTTTTTATAAAATTCCTATGGAATGTGTATTTACAGGATGACATACGCTGTTCTTTTATTCCAGGAAGTTTGTAGCATCAAACAATAGAAGTTTGCGTGATAAACGCCGAATAAATTGGAGCTTGTGTGCAACTGGAACTGATTGGCAGCATTTCTGAGGCAGCATCACGTCTGATTTAAGTGATGCTAGTCAGCTTTTCACATTCTACGTGAAGAAGATGCCATTTAAGTTTGACATCACATGTTGTCAAGTTGTTCAAGACTTCAACCTTTCTGCAGGATTAGAGGGACCCAGATTCACGAGAGCAGTCATGTGTATTTATTTGTCAATAAAAATAATGATCGCCATCTTACGGTCAATAGGCATAATTGGATGGATTTGAAATCAGTGGTATGTGGTTCCAACAAGATAGTGCCACATATCACACAGGGTCAAACAATTCAGGATCTACTAGACGGAAAGATCAGTAATCGATATGTGTGGAAGAGTGGTGGAAAATTGGTTGAGAAGAATCAACCGCTAGAAACCTGGTCTATTCCTGTGATACATTTGAGACCGATATTTCGATTATTCTGTGTTTTATTGGAATTCAAAATTGTTATGTTCTTACTGAAAAAAATCATCCAATCCAACAGATTCAAAAAGACAGCTACGAAGAGTGTCTAACTTTTGGAAAAATCAACATCTATAGTGTGAATAGTAAATAACTCTATGAAGTAAGTACTGTGAGCAACTCATGCCTACTTAGTGTCAAAAACTTTAATTACTTCTGCACTCAATGTTACTTCATGCAGAAGTATTCGATGCATATCTGAAAACTGAAACACAGATTGTTCTTCAAAAATGAAGGTGAGGTTAGTCCGTTGGACTACGGATTAAGAGGTTCACGGCTCCACCTCTCGCGAGCCTCTGGTAAACATCCGAGAGTACAACTGTCATAAGAAAGCTTCTCTAATAACAAATTGCCCTTCGGACACGTTGCACCAAAAATTTGTATTTTTCTTTTTCGGAAATGCATCTTGATTCCTAGCTGCACAGGACACCATTGCTTCCAGGACGAAAGAATGTTGCTTATCTCATTTCCGTTCCAATTTACGCCGAGCTGTAAAGTAATCAAGAAAGTAACCGCTGAATTAAAATGTTCTCATTTACATTCCAACTGACTTACAGTGGGGCAGGAGCCACCTAAAGATCGCCTTAAGTCTGTAAGCATTCTAAAAAGATGTATTATGGCTGAAAAGTTTGCTAAGACAAATATATAATATTCATTCAAAATAGAGTGATAAATTTAAATGAATTTTCAACAATTTGGATCGAAAATACAAAAACTATTCTGTCTCTTCCGTTCCCTCACTTTCTTTCTGCACTTGGAAATCAAAGATATCCAATCCTTTTGGAATATCTAAACTTTTACGAGGGGGTTGATTTAATTCCGAGGCGCGTATCTCTTTCGTGAGACTCCTATCTCGGAAGACGAAATGTATGCTCTACAAAACTTTGATCCTGCTAGTTCTGCTATATGGAGCCGAGTGCTGGACGATAATCAGGAAAGCAGAGCACATGTTGGGCGGTTTCGAAAGAAAAATTCTTCGTCGAATTTTCGGTCCCATATGCGAGGAGGGCGAATGGAGGAGAAGATATAACCGCGAACTCTATGAGCTGTACCAAGATGTGGATGTAGTCCAAAAAGCAAAAATACGTCGACTACACTGGCTCGGACACATCGAGCGAATGGACAATAATGCTCCAGCAAAGAGGATCTTCAACTCACAGCCCCCAGGTTCGAGATGACAAGGAAGACCGAACCTCCGTTTTAAAGACCATGCTATCTCGGATGCCAGACCACTTGGTCTGGACAACTGAAAGCGTGCCCGGGATCGAAGAGAATGGAAGGCTACCGTGTCTCAGGCAGGGACTCTTCACGGGTCGGGAGCCCGTTAAGTATGTAAGTAAACTTTTGCAAGTTTTGTTTTTGAGTTGCCCTTCAATTTGGTATCAAAGGTTGATTAAATCAAAAATGAGAAAATTTTTTACGTCAGACCTCCCTGGCTTCTTTAATTCTTTACTATCAGTCGCATGGTTTAACCACATTTGTAAAGAAAAAAACTTTTGGCCAACATTTAGTGTTTCATGGCCCACTGTACAACCAAAAATTACATAGCAGAGCCAAAAGACGTTCTGGTAAATATTTTCCATTACCGGAAGACTGCTGCTTTACATCGTAATGCGTTCCTTTCACCCGGAAGAATTTCCTCGAAATGATATGACTCTTCCGTGATGTTAAACAGTTCCGCTCAAGACCACTGCACGAGCACAATGGCTTCCCAATTGTATACAATGTCCTGCTTGGTGCTAAAATGTGCACGAACAGCTTAAACTCCTACCGGTAGAAAGAAAATAACACTAAAACCGTACCTCTCGCAACCACACTGAATTTAATACCATTCACCCCCTTTATTAAGTTCTCGAAGGAAGGAAGTCAATTAACTTCAACTTTGAAGCAGGTCCTTTCAAAAAAAAAAAAAAGTTTTACCCCAACAAAGACGAAGATGGGAAATTCCAAATGTGTTTGCTTCTCATTTTAGTGTTTCAATGGAAGTGCAGCAATGTTTCTGTTATCAAAGTTACCATGGCCGTGCCTTTGGGGAAAATATTTATGGCCCATCAAAAGCCCATTATATTCCAACTTCTAAGTCCTTTAACTCCCTTCTGGAAGGGAGGCAATCATTTTTGTTCTCGGTTAAAACGAAACACTTTTTCAAAGGATTTCGGTCGTTGAAAATCATAATTTTATCACAAAAATTCCATCTGCCTTTTACCCAGAAGGCAACAGAAACTCTTATAAGGACTTTGGTATGTAGTCCCGATGATGAAGTGGATTCAAAGTACGAGTTGATGACATGATTGCCGACTACAATCTAGTGGGGAAAGGTGGTCCGAGGGTTTGTTAAACTATTGAGTTCGTCTGACACGTCTAGACTATGCTCATGCTTGGTGCGAGGAGCTTAAATCACCACGAAATGGAAATCAGAACGCGCAGTTGACTGTTTTTTAATATTAATCATCTGCCGTCATTACGAGATCCCTTTGTAAGAGGATAACGCCTGTTACATAGGTACATTTAAAGCAAAAACAAGAGGATTATAGGAGCGTTTTCATTATCCTTGTATAAAAATAAAAACAGATTATTTTATACTCGAAATATGTAAGTCGAAGGTCCTTTAATCGAGCAGAGTACTCCCATACAGGGCACTAGATTGAGTGATTTGAAAGGTCATGACAACTCTCGTGAACGCTTGATTAATCAACTAAAACACCATCAGCCACGGTTACGATTCAATGCTTTCACTTTAGTGTTTACACTCGAGTGTTTCAACTAAATATTCAACTTAAAAAAACAATTAATATTATTTTTATTGGCGAGGCTCTGGAAAGTGAAAAATATTGTTTTATGCAGGATCCACTCAAAAACTTTTCAAACAGCACTTAAACTGGTTGTAGAAATGGAAGCTCAATAGTGCAACAAGGATATCCTATTACTTGCTTTGGAAGGATTTCATTCCACATCCAAATCGGTCGATAGTTGGTGGGCTACAAATGTGTGCAGATGGAATGTAATTCCTTTTTTATTTATTTATTTACTTTTTTTTCAAAGATGGTTTTGAATTCAAAATTTTTTAAGCACCCAATGCGATGTGATGCATTTATGAAAGCACTGTTGGGATCAGTTTGCTAAGTAAAACAAATGTGCATGCTGTTGCCATGCTGTATGACAAGGAATCGTAAACGTAAACGCTATTGTTTTCATATTCAGATATGAAACATACAACAAAGATAGAAGCCGTTTGAAATGGATATCAGCCTTCCTTTGTATCAATCCAAATACCTACACACAATTGGAACATTCAAAAGTACAAATTCTTTGAGTACTGAAAAATGTTGCTGGTATTGGAAATATTGATGTTTTGCCCGATATTTTTAATATGAGAATTGTTAGATTTACGCAGTTGCCCACGTAACAAAGACTTAATCCAGCTTATTTCGAGGGTCCAACAAGACGGCGCTACACGGCATACAAGCGACGAGACGCTGTGACGACAATCTCGTCCTACAATTTAATCATAAAACTTAGCTTCTCAACTTCTGTGTATCTAAAGAAGAGGCTAGTTTAGCTGGGGCCTTGAAATTGGAATTGGAAACAGAAAATGTTTTAACCAAAAATGGTACGAGAAAAAGGGTTACGTATACGCCACCGAACTACACACCCACCAACTCGTTCTATCTTCCAATCACACATCTTAAGCCAGGTATTCTGTTTCTGTGTATTCAAGGCAGAAACTAGCTTAACTGCTGCCTCGAAATGGGAATTGGAAACAGAAAATTTTTCAACCAAAAATGGTACGAGAAAAAGGGTTACGTATACGCCACCGAACTAGACACCCACCAACTCGTTCTACCTTCCAATCACACACCTTAAGCCAGGTATTCTGTTTCTGTGTATTCAAGGCAGAAACTAGTTTAACTTCTGTCTCGAAATGGGAATTGGAAACAGAAAATTTTTCAACCAAAAATGGTACGAGAAAAAGGGTTATGTATACGCCACCGAACTAGACACCCACCAACTCGTTCTATCTTCCAATCACACATCTTAAGCCAGGTATTCTGTTTCTGTGTTTATAAAGCAGAAACTAGTTTAACTGCTGCCTCGAAATGGGAATTGGAAACAGAAAATTTTTCAACCAAAAAATTTACGAGAAAAAGGGTTACGTATACGCCACCGAATCAGATACCCACCAACTCGTTCTAAATTCCAATTACACATCTCAGGCCAGGTATTCTGTTCCTGTGTTTATAAAGCAGAAACTAGTTAAACTGCTGCTTCGAAATGGGAATTGGAAACAGAAAATTTTTGAACCAAAAATGGTACGAGAAAAAGGGTTACGTATACGCCACCGAACCAGATACCCACCAACTCGTTCTAAATTCCAATTTCACATCTCAGGCCAGGTATTCTGTTCCTGTATTTATAAAGCAGAAACTAGCTTAACTGCTGCTTCGAAATGGGAATTGGAAACAGAAAATTTTTCAACCAAAAATGGTACGAGAAAAAGGGTTACGTATACGCCACCGAACTAGACACCCACCAACTCGTTCTACCTTCCAATCACACACCTTAAGCCAGGTATTCTGTTTCTGTGTATTCAAGGCAGAAACTAGTTTAACTTCTGTCTCGAAATGGGAATTGGAAACAGAAAATTTTTCAACCAAAAATGGTACGAGAAAAAGGGTTACGTATACGCCACCGAACTAGACCCCCACCAACTCGTTCTACCTTCCAATCACACATCTCAAGCCAGGTATTCTGTTACTGTGTTTATAAAGCAGAAACTAGCTTAACTGCTGCCTCGAAATGGGAATAGGAAACAGGAAATTTTTCAACCAAAAATGGTACGAGAAAAAGGGTTACGTATACGCCACCGAACTAGACCCCCACCAACTCGTTCTACCTTCCAATCACACATCTCAAGCCAGGTATTCTGTTACTGTGTTTATAAAGCAGAAACTAGCTTAACTGCTGCTTCGAAATGGGAATTGGAAACAGAAAATTTTTCAACCAAAAATGGTACGAGAAAAAGGGTTATGTATACGCCACCGAACTAGACACCCACCAACTCGTTCTACCTTCCAATCACACATCTCAAGCCAGGTATTCTGTTACTGTGTTTATAAAGCAGAAACTAGCTTAATTGCTGCCTCGAAATGGGAATAGGAAACAGGAAATTTTTCAACCAAAAATGGTACGAGAAAAAGGGTTACGTATACGCCACCGAACTAGACCCCCACCAACTCGTTCTACCTTCCAATCACACATCTCAAGCCAGGTATTCTGTTACTGTGTTTATAAAGCAGAAACTAGCTTAACTGCTGCTTCGAAATGGGAATTGGAAACAGAAAATTTTTCAACCAAAAATGGTACGAGAAAAAGGGTTACGTATACGCCACCGAACTAGACACACACCAACTTGTTCTACCTTTCAATCACACATCTCAATGGGAATTGTAAACGGAAAATACCGCTTGCAGTTCAGTCTACACAACCAAATCATCCAGCTCTCACTAATACGAGGTTGGTGATAGATTTGCAAGCGAAGTTCATAGGCCCAAGTCACATTGTTTGTTACCAAAAAGATAACTGGGGACAAACCGATGTAACCGAAGTAACCGATGACCTGACCTGGTCACTACTCTCGCAAATTCCACCTCAAGAAAATTGATATTGGTCAATCCTCGTACATATGACCACCGTGGTTTAAGTGGTTAGTGCCTTGCCTTGTGCCTTGTACAGGACAAGGGGTTCCAGAGTTGTCCTTCGAAAACGGCATCAAACACAATACAAATGGTTGTGAGTAGCTAGGATCCGGGTTTTTCAGACATGTTGCGCCAAATGTTATTTTTTTCAATCCTAGAGTCAGTCTTTAAGTTCTTAAAATTCCCGAACATATTATGTGTCAATGCTCCGTCATTATTCCTAGCAAATTAATATACCTATTTCCTCACAGGGCTCATCCTCAACGCAGTAGATTCTCCCTTAGCTGCTTGATTTCTGTTAAACACAATTATTGTGAGGAAATAATAAAAAAGTCATAAACAATATATGTTTGATGTACAATTAGATTAATTATGAAACTGAAATGCATTAATCCATTTGACTTTCCTTTGCACATGACATCCTTCGCGTACACCCGTCTGGAACAGCTTATGGCATAAAACTTTCCTATAATCCTACTTAACTTGGTCTTTAAGTTTATTTTTCCTGGCAAGTTGCGGAAAGTTATGGATGTTTCAAATTGACTTGCAATAAAACTTTATTTTTACGCTGCTATTGGTAAAGTAAATCACATAACAAATCATTGATTTTCGTGAAACCCAACGCACTGGTTGGCTAGCTAAGAGTTTTATTTTCTTAGCAAAGAAAATCCTTGCAAATGACGTGAGACCATGTCGCACTAAAACTCGAAATAAATTACAAAATCAATTTAACTTGAAAGCCATCAAAATATCAAACAAATAATTTCAGTGTTTGTGGAACAGCACTTGCTGTTTGTGACATTTTATGGTTGTATACCAACAGAAGGGTAGGGATTTGTCTTTTCTTTGAAATAATAATCCATTGCGTACAATTTAAATTCTTGTACAAAGGATCAGTGATGGAGACAAAAACTCTATGACTCCTTCTTCTAGCGGCTGACTTATTACTGCTGTGTGAAGGACAACATGGCTGGCGAGGCAGACAGTCCTTGGAAGAAATGAGTTTTCACTCGAAAGGTTTAAAGTTACGCACTAAAGAGCACACAGCACTCATGCCAAAACATGACACCTTTGGGTTCCAGAATGCAGCGACATTTAAAGAAACGAACTGACGGACGAATCAGCAAGAAAAGGGCCCGAACAGGACCTGACAATGGTCGACACCTGTGTTCTACCGCCCCTAGCTCTTGTTAAACGTAACAAACAGAGAACCTTCGTGAGACTGACAAACGAAAGACAGAGCGCACTCCCATCCTGTAGTGTCATCAGAAAACTCTGGACAAAGTATGATGTCGCCAATTCTAGACATATCCTGACGCTTAGCAGATCCAATTTAGGATTTTCACGGGGAAAATTATCGGCCATAACCTCACGGCGACCTACCGCCATGCATCTGCAGAAGCTGTGGCAACACAGATCCAATAGAGTGTACTTTACACTTCCTCTGCTTCCACTGAATGCCCAAGACTATGCAGAACTACAAAGACGGCCCATGGTAAATATCAATTCAAAGACCGGGGCCAACATCAACCTTCGGAAATTTATAACAACTTGGGGGTGGTTCAAAGAGGCCTTGTAGCTGCTCCAAACCTAATAAACAACCTTTGTATTTGTCTTCTTTGTAAATCCACGGCAGGGGCTCACAATGGATCCACCAGTGATCCGAGTGTCAGCCGCACACGTGGCTTCTAGATTCTACCGAATCTAACACATCAACGGTCTGTCGTATTTTAAAAAAAGGCCAAAAACTTAAAAGTTAATAAAAATCACAGACAAACGGTGAGTATATATCCGATGCAGGTCACCATCTAACCGTTATTTCAGTCCCATCCAGTCCAATCCTATTCCAAATGTCAAAGTATTTCTGTACCAGAGTTGTTGCACATTCCCATTGCTATGGGACTGATGCAAGATTATAGGAACTCTATATGCCACTATTAGTTATTCAACTACAGTTTTAGGTTGGAATTGCTACTACAAATTTATTTCATCATTCACTGATGCTTAGAACCATGATCCTTAAAGCATTGAGAGAGATGCGTTCAAGGTTCCAATAGTACAATTATATCCGCCAAACTTGGATAATTTTCGATTTTCATTAAGACCACTAAAGGTTGTCCCGAAGGTGGAGCTCTAAGCCCACTACTAAGGTCCTTATGGACCTAAATATTTTGGGATATCTAATCCAAGGCTTGGCAGATGACTTAGTCATAATAGTAAATGGCAATGAAGAATCCAGAACTATTGAAAAAAATCCCCAAACAATAGTAATGGCACCAGACATTCAGAAAAACGTGACGACGAGAAGATGAGAAGATGAGAAACTTACGCCTCCAGACACAACTGATCTACAAACAGATTTTTCTAAAGAAATGAAATATCTCGGGGTATCACTACATCACGAACTTATTTGTAAACGATATCTGGACAGAACCACCGATAAGGCGATCTGATTCACACTTCTGGAGAAAAAATGGGGACTAAAACCATAGGTAACTGGCTTATGTATCTCACCCTAATAACCTACGCATCGGTCGTATAGTTGAAAAAGCTAAACAGCTCTGAAAGTTGTAGTGTACTCTGGCTTTGAGTCTAGTCAGTTCGGAACTGTCTTCAATTCCTTCAACAGCTAGCTGTATACAACAAACTTACACTGTATACAGTCAGTTTATGCAGGTTCCATGGGAATGAGACTCCTGACAAACTTGTCAGATAGGTCCTGAACCCTTCGGTGGTCTATCTATCTAAAGATTTAGCTAAATCAGTGGAACTCATAAACTTACTTCCTTAAATAAAAAAAAAAAAAAAAAACGAAATCCATTTTATAAATGAAAAAATAATCCTGACGGTCTTCCTATCTAGTTGTTGCTCCCTCAAATACCTTATCCAGAAATTCAGTACTAGCCAATCGGACACGTGTCGACTATGCCTAACACTGACGCTACCGAAAATGTTTTACCACAAAGACTTTCTCCTGGCCTTCCGATCTCACGTCCTGAAATTAATTGTAACAAATCTACACACAATTTTTAAAGGGATAGCACAAAGTAAGAGGGCGTGATACTTTTCAAGGCTTTTTTGAAGCCTAACACCCCAATCATCGTTAAAAGTAAAATCATTGTATTCCGCATGAAATGTTCTTTCATTATTTAACAGTCTGAAATATTAATCTTACGTAGGTTGTTCTGTAAATAATGCTGTTGATCCGGTAACTGAAGCAAAGCTTTCAGAAATGCAGTTCTGTTCAAAGCCACCCACTACCTTATTTTATAACAATTCTGGATAAATCCGTTTACTTCCCGAAAGTCCACTCATTATTTTTAAAGTCAAACAAGGACAACCACTCTCAGCAGTCAAATACTCGTTCCTGCATTAAATAGTGATGACTAAGTTTACATTTCCTGAAACATTCTACAGTTTAAGAAGAAACCTGCAAATAGAAAACGTTATTCCAATGAAAAAATTGATTTCCATTGAATAATAACAAACCAAGGAGTTAGTAAGAAGGAAACCATTAAAATGTGGATAAAGTTTCTTCATGGAATCTAAACTATCAAATTATGACAAAACACAAAGTTATAACGAATCTGGAATGGATTGCATACTACCCTTTCTCCTATGCAGTCCTGATAAAGTGGGCGTGTCATTGAAAAATTTAATAAAAAGCGGTTCCTTTTTAATGAAAACACCCACTAAATGTGAAAGTGGCCTGGGTATCCAAGTTGGATACCACAATATTTGATCTTAATATATTTTTTTTTTGGATTTCTAGTAAAAACGAGAAGATTTTAAAAAGTAGGCGAGTTTATAAAATGTTAACACTTGTACCTTTTTCTTAGAACGACAGATATGAAAACTCAAAACCTGGTGACATACAAACCGGAAGGGAGTCAGACGGACAAAGCGGGGTAGTGACGGAGCAGATGCTCGATTGACTTCACCTCTTCTTCGTCTTTACAGCTTCTGTATAAATCATCGGATACTACTCTCCATTTACGGTGCGTGACTCCTATGGCACGGTGTTCTGCAATAATGCCAGTTTTGTTTTCTTTTCGTTTAATTTTGATCACGATAGTACCCCATAGATAACCAGGACGAGTTGGCCTCCATTATGCCGTCAATAGAACAATTTATACAATATATACACTTTCCCATTCGATAGCGGTATGGATGTATCCATTTCACTAATGTCCTTTTAGACTTCATTCTTGCCAGAACGTGCGCCATTCAATATATCGGTTAAACCATCACCCTCGACAGATATAACTTTGAGATAGTTAAGGATTTTTTCTACCTACCGACCGCTATAAACTTCTTTGCTTTAAAAACAAAATTGTGTAGCAAAACTCCTGGAGAGTGTAGAAGAATATACAATCACGAGGTGCACGAGTTATGTAGTGACATCAACCTAGTCAGAAGAGTTAGAAAATAACGACTTAAATGGTTTGGTCATGTTGATATATGGACAACAATGCGCCGGCCCGGAGGTTCCTCGAATAGTAGAGAAAGACCTCGCCTAAGATGGCGCGCTCAAGTGAAAAGGCGTGCGAATCTAAAGGCAACTAGAGGAGTGGCTGGTTGGTTGAGTCCCAGGCTCACCCCGGACTGTAGCGCCACATTAGGTAAAGTAAGTAACCAATGTTGTTTTCAATATGTCCTGTCTTTGAAGTACCTCAGACTCGAAGCTTGATCCCGGGTCTATCTGCATTTTGAAGCTATTCGTGTAGAGACTTTGTCTCTCCCATTGTGCTTGGCTTTTAAATAGGAGGGACAATATAGTCCGATGTGTTTGTGAATCATTTGGAGTTATATGTTCTACCCATTGTCTTAATTGTGTTTAATATTACATACCGCATGTCCATGGGTGGTCTGGTTCTGCAGGTAGAATTTTCTCCATCTGACAGCTTGTTTCTTGGGAACTTTTTTTACAACAAGTCCACTGGAAGAATATAAAACACCATCTAGTGTCCGACTTATGGCACGCTCGTCAAAATGTCCCTTGTGTAAGGTCCTGACAGTCTTTGCATACTGACATTGAGTTTTTTTAGACAGCTTCTATACTAGTTACTGTTCACTAGACAAAGGAGCCTTATTTGGTGATAGGTCGTAAATTGGTCTGTACATCCGATGACCAAAAGTCCCCTATGTCTATCTCGAACGACAAATAACTCTAGTCAATCGCTACATCAACACCTTATTGATTGGGAAGCTATGGTAGTAAAAATATTCGAGACACAACTTTGCATAAAGATTTAAGTCATGAATTCGTTCATTCCTTTCTTGGTACTCATTTCAAGATGCCAGAAGTTTCAATGTCTAAATAATATAATGTCTAGAAAAGTAACAGTGTGACTGGTAGATTCCATCATCCAGTATCCGACACTTCTCACAGTAATTCTTTAGTTGTCATCTCCATACACTCTCCCAGTAAGGATATCAACATTTCTAGCCACTTTGTTGAAATTTTCAATTCCTTCAGCTACAGCACAATTGGAGATAATTCCTACATTGTGCACATCGCATGCATTTACTTTTGGTATTCACCATAATACTTCTAGTCGTCCTCGGCAGGATGGTCTCGTATACATATTGTGGAAAGCGGAAGTTTCCGTGTCAGAATTGAGAGAAGGGAAACCTCGTTGCTGACATGAAAGTCTTCAAATACACATACTTTTGTATGCACATTTTTTTCAATTTGGTTTTCTTTGCTAACTTTAATACAAATTAGGTTGGTCAGGAAAATTCGCCTTATAAAGTCGCTTCCTTATAAGAAATAGCAAAATGTCAAGGCATGCCTTAGCACAAAATGTCATTTAAGCTCTAAATTTAGATCGATATGTGTACGGGCATATGTACATCGAAAAACCGGGATAACTACCTGTCAAGACTGTCTGTTCAGAACAATTGTTCTGGCATCCATGGCTTAGTACTTAAAGCAGAACTTCAGTCTTCTTTGTCATCTTAAACCGAAAAATTGCTGAGAGCTATGATTCGAAGATGATACCTTCTTGATAGAGTAGTTCACTCTCTCTACCCGATGTCCATTACATTTGTCTTAACTATTTGCAAATGTTATTCCAATCGCAGAACTCTTGATAAGGAATGCTGGTTAGGCCCCTTTGTAGCGCTGCAGCGTTTAAAGGTACCAAATTTCCTGTAATAAGTGTCACAATTGGTCCGCTTTGTCATACCTGGTCGAATTCATTGCATTTCCTGGAAGATCTGCCTTGAATTCCTTGAGCGTACTGTAAGTTCCAGGTACATATGATCCACTCAAAGTCTCTCTAAAGTCTGGAAGGCCAGTTCCACAAAAAAAAGCAGCACTTCCATTAGCCCATTAAGAGCTCATCCACGCCTATTTCTTTTCAAAGAACCTGACTTATTCTTGAAATTTCTTATCGGTCTGAGCTCCAAATATGTCAAGGTAGCCCAGCCACCGTTGGCTCAATCTAGAGAATTCTTTTGCTCCCTGTTCATATTGATGCTATTTTTTCACATCTATTATCCGAAGGACGCCACTTGGTATACAGAAGCGACTCAGTGTCCACTGAGCATTCCATCCAGCATCCAGGCATCCAGTCATCAGCCAAATGATATCATCTGCATATTTTCAATTAGCAAATACCAATTCATCATTCCTTTGTGGCAACAGCAGGGGTATCTTCAGATGAGATATGCCTTGAATCTGTTGTCATCCACAGATTACCGTGCTCAATTGATGATGTTCTTTTCTGTTTATAAGCCTTCAGGACAGGTTTTTACTGCCACAGAGGAAAAACTGATTCCGAAATAGAATTGTTTCGATGTGACAGGCATTCCAATAGAGGAGCAAAACCGTTTTCATTTATTCCTTTGAATGCAGGTCCTGGCACTCAAAGACGATTTGTAAGATGTCACTCGAAACAAAACAAAAAAAACATTCGTAGTGCAATGATAGCTTTAGGAATCTATCTGCCGTTCATACATCAATACTGCAGCGAGTGCAGTGTGCATCGAACCTAAGGGAAAGCAAATGGAAATCTTTCGGAAATGAATTGAAGTTTTTCCAGATGACTGGCAAACATTTCATTTCATTGTTTATCCAAGTGTGGGCTAAGTACTCGGATTGCCGGTAACTATCTGTGTTAAAGCTCGCAAATTAAATCGGCTGTAGAGTAATTATTTGTAGTTGCAATTAAAAATGCAATTAAAACAATCCGGATATTTATAGGGCTTAAGAGCAACAAATTATTTGAATAATGAATTCAGTCTGCCACTGCTCATTGTCTCTGATGAATACAAAGGACTGATTTATTGCATTGTGTCTCATTATTCAACCTGTTGACTGAAATCCATTTAATTGCAATAATTTAACTGCCAACACCAATAGTTCCCTTCAGTAGTATACAGTGTACCCACTAGCCAAACAGATTCCACTGGATTCGTGCAGTGATTCATACTACAATAGACAGACAAACTCACATAAAAAGGGTGCAGGACCAGGTGCTAGGAAACACTTTTGACGGAAGTTTACTCCAAGTAGAAGGAAATAAATCTTCCAGGTGTAACGCAACTTTATAGTCAAATTTTTTGACAGTAAATTTAAAATTCGGAACCATCTCTCCTTCAGGCAAATGGAAACTCTACACCTGGGCCATTGCCCCTTTACTTTAAGAATTTAAAGTACCTGAAAGGACATTGGTAGATGACAGACTGTAATCCACGCTGTAGCACCATACTTGGTTACTCACTTAATTTTCAAGATCGCGTCGACAGTTATATCCAAATCCTGGTACTGCTTCATCGTTAGATCTTTTAAAGAAAAGGTCCAAACACTAGCCTTGTGTGCTTAGTTTTGCTAAATGTCTCAAAAATGCATGTCCGAAGTTATGTTTATACACAGTCCCAGCTACACTAGTATGAGGAATCTGAAAAGGAGGAACGGAAGTATGGTGATTTCGTATATAAGTATCATTTTATAAAGCTCTTGCATGCCTTGAATACGGTTGAACAGAACCTTCTATCAAAATAGGATTCGGAAGGAAATGATTAATTTTTGCGTTCAAGGTGGCGGGAGTTCTTCGAAACCCCAGAGCCTTGCACAGAAAAGAAATTAAAAAAAAATCGAAAATATTTTTTTGAAAATTCACGGAATATGAGGAAACCTAGGGAGCTTATCAAATAAGTGTCTTGCAAGGTCAGTCCCTTCTCGTTTAGACTAACAATTGAATCCTTGAAATTTGTAGTTACTCTGAAAATCTATAAAAATAAAGTGGACGACATACTTTTGTACTACACCTACACCTTAACTCTTGAAATCCAAGATCCGTTCACATGAAGCCTTATAAAGTGGGCGTTAGAGTCGTTTTCGAGAAAATCCGTTTTTGCTAAAATCGGTGCTAGGTCTATCGAGCGCACAGACAGACAGAATTGGGGACCGATCTTTTTACATGTACATGTACAGAGCTACAAATAAAAAGAGCTTAGTTACTTAGTTAGCTCCTGACTCGTGAAGTTAGTATAGCAGGATCCTTAAAACGGAGGTTTGGTCGTTCTTGTTGTCTCGAATCTGGTGACTGAAGATTTTCTTTGGTGGAGCATTACTATCCATTCGTTGGTTGTGGACGACTAGATTTTGGACTACATTTTGGTACAGCTACTAGAGTTTTGAATTGAGTCTTCTCCTCTATTAACCCTCCTAGCAAATGGGACCGAAAATTTGACATTTTTTTCTCTCGAACTTGTTAAACCTCTCCTCTACTTTCGTACTTATCGTCCAGCACTAGCCTCCATATAGTAAAACTGGCAGAAACCATGTTTTGTAGAGCACGCATGTCGTCTACCGAGTTATAAATTTCACCCAGGTAGCAGCGGTTTCCTACGGTACGTCTCTGGTGCATCTCCACTAAGTGGTCATTCTATTTACTCGGAGGTAGGTAAACTCCTTAACCTCTTGAAACAGCAATTGCCTTTTGTCCTTGATGGTTAACAACAAGTATTTGCTTTTGTCCTTATTTACTTCAAAACCAATTTGTTTTGTTGTTCTTCAGTTCCCATAAGACCCTTATGACGTCACACTGGATTCCATTTTGAGTTCAATTTTTGACGCTGGCACTACCGGCAATTTATTGAACTTAATACAAGGCATGGTTTAACAGTCTTAACTTAAAAAACAAACTTACAAACTACTGAGAAAAAGGAGGGAGAATGTAGGATAAAAAAAGGAGAGATGGGGACAGAGAATTAGTGGAATTGGGTGGCTCTGCTGCAGTGAAAGTCAAATGAGTTGTTAGCCAAACGAAGCATTCTAGACAAAGGTGCGTCCTCTTACGCAGGAAGAGTAGCTTGTCAATTTCGCGACGAAGTTCGAGGGACTGATGGTTGCTTAGTTGTAATAATTCAAACTAAGGAGAAGATTTGATTTAAACCTCTTAAGTCTGTGAACAGGAATCAAGTTGCATATCAAGCGTTAAATGATAAAGTCATACTTGGAGACATACTGGGTCAGTTGCTTCGTCAAAGAGGACCACTTTTCCAGCCGGATCAACTGAGAATAGATCAAGCTGCATTCAATTGAGGTCCATGTAGACACAACATATTTAAATTTCGAAAAGCATTACTTCAGATCCCTCCTCCTGTCAGACGGCGTTAAGCGATTTTCTTTTGAATTCAATTAGACATGTATCTGTATACAGAACTCTGCACTCAGTAAGTTATTTATTTATCCTTTGTACCTCAGCCAGACGTCGACATAAATAAGATTGTTTTAGACAAAGTCATCAATTTGGCTTATAACGCACTGTATTGCGCACAAGAAAATTGTTTCTTCTTTGCAATTCCAAATCATTAGCATATCGAAATCCCTGCTTAACTTGCAGATGAAAATTTTTGAATTTAAGTGTCCCTTAACGACAGTATTCTTTCTTTCAAGGAATAACAATGAAAGCTTTATTAACTTGTGCTGCTATAATTTAGGATTTGTCCTGTCAAAGGTGTCATTATTCCCTAAAGTTTATATGCGAGTACATAAGCAGGTCCTTGAAGTATCTTTTGCGACTTAATAGCTAAAATATCATATTCATACGGATCCAGTACAACCATAAACACTTCCTGAAGTTGTTGACATTTCCATTAAAGATATCACAGTCCGACATCTCCTTTAAAAGGAAGTATCATACCGTATTGCATGGATTGTAAAATCTTTCATTATTTATAGAACAAATTTAAATTCACGACGAACGCAAAGCTCCCATTTTCGTCTCTTTCGGGTACCAAATCAATTAGCTCGTTCACGAATATCCGAGATTCCTTTCCGCCCGGAGACCAAGGAACAATAAATTACTCGTGTTGTGGAATTTAATTTTCAAGGAATTTCGAAAATGTTATCATTTAATTGATCAAAGGCAAGAGGAACGACCAAGGTGAATGACAGGAGCCTTAAAGTCTTATTTATGTCGTAAAAATCAATGAAAAGATGTCGGCTAAGGTGTCCTGATTCTGCGAAGGCGATTTAATGGGCAACTGCACTGCACGTATTTTGTCTAGAGACAATCCTGTAGTAATATTGACAACACCCACATTGGATGTTAAACTAGATTTAATTAAAGTTCTGATTGGAGTGGAACTCATCTAGCTGAAAGTATCTATTAAACGTAATGCAACAGCACGGAAGGGAAATGAAATTGCGAAACAGATTTCTCTTTCCTCTGCTTATTGGAGTGAAGTAAGTACACTCAACGGGGCAAAGTTGTATCTCCTCGTGGCACTATTACCTGGAAGGTGTTAATTGCAAATGGATATGTTTAATCCTTGGTTGATGCCACTGGGACAAGTTAGGGCATTACGACCCATAAACGGGTTTAAATTTGAAAATGAAGAGTCGGTGCTGATACTGGGAGGGAAAAAATGTTTCATATACATATGTTACCCCTGCCCACACAAGGAACTCTGAACTTGTTTCAGTAATTTAACGACGAGGAGTTTCATGCGGAATAACAGCCGCGAAACAAAGTTACAGCAACAGATGGCAGTTGAAATTGTTCATATAACTCACCCAACTTTGATGACAAACTTTTCGATGCAGTGTGAACCAGTTGCACGTAGTTGGCTCGAATCCAAAAAAAAGTTTGTATACAACGGTTACAGGGTAATTGAATTTTATTGTGCGGCAAGCTACTACAGTGTACGAAATATGCATAGATTGAATAATTCAGACAGTTAACTTTTCATCACCTGCCTGTTGGGAGCAGGACATGGGAGAACCCTAATCCTCCCTGATAATTCTTTGTCCATGAATGTGATGTTGGATATGACAGTCATCAGCTGATTGTACTTCCATTCAATCATTCCGAACTAAGGTTTCCATGTGATGGAGATATAAATTTCCGTAAAATGTACTTCAAGGATCCGAAAAGCTAATGCAGTTCTACACTAGTGTCGTTTTTGTCAGTTGATTCAGCTTCTTCCACTAAATTCAAGACTGCAAGGAGATACTTTCAAACTCCATTCATTCCAGAATTATAGTATTTTTCATCAAATTTTGACACCTAAAAGGGTTTTTCAATAGGGACAGAACAATTTTGTATTTTAATGCAGACAGAGCCTTAGACCATTTTTATGATACGTTAATGTCATAACATCTGCCAAGATTTACATTTTTATTGTGCTGAAGTTCACTAAGTTCACTATTAAAAATCAGTACCGAAATTTTGAGCCAGTTGCCAGAACCTTAAGAGGGCTTACTCCAATTTTCGGTCACAATAATAGTGGATGAATCTGAGTCAACATATTTTCTATTGAATGACCCTGTGCCAGTGGGACAACCCTGCGGTCGAAGTACCGAAAATATCGCATCTCCAGCAATGAAGCTCATTTTTGGCTTAATGGCTTTGCCCTGGATCGCCCTGTTACGATCAATGAAGTTTGCTACCATGCACTATTGGAAGATTTTTTTTGGCCAAAATTGGATGAATATGTGGTTACAACAAGATAGTGCCACATGCCATAGTAGTGGAGAAACAATTGATCTATTGAAGGGAAGGTGCAATAATGGTGTTATATGCTCTTAAAAATGTGCTTTACTTGGCTCATGCGAATTCTTTTTATGGGATGACGTTAAACCGTTGGTTTATGCCAACAAGATAACAAAGTGAGAGCTGCTCCGGATAAATGTCGAACGTGAAGTTGCCAATATTCCATCCGGTATGTGTTCAAAACTGGCTCCAAAGAATGGAGCGGTTCAAACTTGCTCGTGGTGGTAGCCGAAGAACGTACTTGAATTTCTTAGCCATGGATAAAAATTTCAGTCCGATATCTTAGTATTTTATGCTTTACTCGAATACAAATTTGTTATGCGAACTGCATTCTGGTTCTTTAGAGCTTCTGGGTAGAATGAAAAACCCTCTGACTATCTGTTCTCTTTATTCGGTTCCTTATATGGGGTCCTCTTGCAGTCACTTATATTGATCACTTTTTTCACAAATGACTATTACAAGACTTAGGTGAATATTATTAAGGGAGCCGTGACTTTACGCAACATCAGATGATTTTGATTGTTCCATCCTAGTAGGGAACTTTGTAAGTCATCCTTAAGATCAAATTTTATCAAGGCACCATTGATATTATAGACCTGTGTTGGATCTGTGTGAAAATGGTTTGTATCATTTGAAGACATATGACTGATCAAGTAATTATTGACTGTTAAAAACATGACTTGAATCAGGTCATGATGCAGTGCATGCTTTAATGTCCATTGTCGCTGAATTTGAAAATGAGACGGGTCCAGTGATACTAGACTAGGTAGTGTGCGTTAGGACCTTCCGTTGTCAAAAACTGCTTGCTACTGAAACCGACACTTGTTTGCGTATTTTATTTTCGACCTATTAAGTAAAGGATCTCAGGACGTCATATTTTTTTCATTATAAAAAACATTTCATAAGACATGCATATTTGGGATACATCGGGTTTTCTGAAAATTCCAAACTTAAACGCATGCTACTTTATTTTATTCTAAGCTAACCGGGTTATGTTTTGGCAAGAAACGCGAGTATGATGAAAGAGTTTTCACAGCCCACTTTTGGACTAAAGTACAACACGTTACTATGTATAATTTGGTAAAGATACCTGGCATCATGTTGACGAGCGTAAAAAGCTTGCAGTTATGCCTGCAGTTGATAGAGGTGATCTAGAATCCCAATAAATGAGCGAAGTCTTATCTTCGCGTTGACCGCAGGACAGGAAGGAACAGCAATTAAGATTTTAAACCGTACCATCCGATTAAGATGCGTTAAACACAGAATTTGTAGGCGTGGCCAAATTTCGTTTATTTATTGAATGGCTACCGTGTAATAATAAATTGATCGTAGATCGAGAAAGCCCTCAGCCAGTAGTTAAAAGTACCAGTTGTGTAGAGCATCTTAACTATATGTGCTACTACTGCAAGTCTTTCTGTATCAAGGATTATCTGCGAACCTTGTATGGCATAGTTTTTTTTTACATCAAACCCTTTTAATCCTTTCTTATTATAGACCTGAGTAGAGAAAGTTTTTACAGGTGTATTAAACTGGGATCCTTTTCTACAAATAACCTCATCAATTCATCAACACAGGATAGACGTCCTTTTCAAGTTCGTAGGGTAACGTGCCGATGTAAATATTTCTTTTCCATTACAAACGGGTTAACCTACCAAATTCGTCACAGGATGTCCTTTAATACCGATTACCATTTTCATCTCAAGCAATTTAGCACCTGTTTGTCGATTCAAAACAAATAATCACAATGTACCCACTCCCATGGAATTCAACGAACACACAAAGCTTTAACATTGTAACCATTAGAGATACCTTTCACTTGGCACATGTTGAATAACTGAAATTGCTAAATGAACATTGTCCTTTGGGCTATTGCCATTCAAATTAAATTCTGCATGTGTAATGCTACTCCCTGAAGCAAATAAGGCACTTTACAAATTGCAGCTTCAAGTACAATTGCATTGGTAGACATACATGCATACGTGACATTGTTTGTTTTAAAGGATTTAGTTTTTAAGCTCAACAGTGCGGCGTCTTCTCTTAGCCATATGGCAGTATTATAACAAAATTTGTAAAACAGGATAAAGAACTGTCCTGTTTTCGAACGAATTGGTTATGGAAAGTGTTTGCCGATACAATAAACTGCTAATTGATACAATTAACGTGCGACACTTTGCCATGATCCCCACGCCATTAGCCAGCACAGCACTGCATTAAATTATTTAAACAAGTGTGTTCCTCAAATTCCGGAACTGTATCCATCTGCTCTGTTAAAAATTGATTTATGGAAATTCGAAAACGAGTTCGCCGTTTTGCCAATGGTTCGTCAGGCACAAATTTGGTTTTCAAATGAGTAAACCTTTGCTAGCTGATAGATTTGAGTCTTGTTTTAGAAAAATGCAAATTTAGGTTCAAATATTCGAAATCATTTGCCTGTGGGGTAAGTATTGGTTTCCTGAAAAATTTTCGAATTTTAACCAAACTTTACGTTATAATGACGAAGAAGTCAAAAAAGTGGGTCATGGATACGTCCAGAGTCACAACCTTAAGAGTGACTTCCCAAAACATCCCGAAAACACGTAGAGAGGACTGCAAATTTGTAAGGCTATAGCCATCGAATGCAGGACGCGACAAAGAGCAAGAAATCCTCAAGCACTTCCTCTGCGAATGAACTATATTTAAATAAGGTACTAAGATACAAGCTCCTGAGAATACACGTTATGCCTAGGCTGAGTTTTCTTAGACGTTACCCTTGAGAAACGTTCTTTAGAAACATAGGACATTTCTCGATGCACTAAACCGCACTCAACTTTCCATTCTCAAACTACTCTAGATATCCTCTTCCTTGCAAAACAAACATATGACAATATATGAGCCTTTCTTACTCAGATGACGCTACAGTTTCGAGTGAACTGGACATTAACCAAGAAGTTTCTCCTGTGAGTTCGATCCAAAGGTCTACCAACTCAGTGGAGGATCTCCACCTAATGTAAGAACTTTTTCTATTGCAAATGGACCTATGGTTTAGATTAGAAGGCACTGCAAACCAAAGTTGTGGTTTGCTCTGAATGGCCTGTCCATCTTAAATCATTTGATTGTATGGAATTTTTCGTCAAGGGCGTTGTACAGCTCGTATAGTTCTTCGGTAAACTTTATTGTCAATGGAGACAGGGAAGTTGTCAGAATTGACAGCAGAACCTAGGTAGAAATACTAAATTTCCTCCAAGGTCTGCCGACGTGTGGGTATTTGATCAAACGTTGATTTTCTTGGGCTGAAACCACACTGAATGGTGCCAGTTAAGTTTTTGACGCAAAGTTTAAGACTTTCGTTATATGGAAGATAGACCTTGAACGTGACTTTCAGGATACTGACGCAGTTGAAGAGGACTCCTTTCTAGTGAATCTGTGCAAACGAACTTTTTAGTTATGTTCATCTAAGTGGAATGAACCACGCCCACTTTTTAAAACTTGTTCGACGCTCAGTTTACTAGGCCCTATGTATAAGAAAAAATTGTGAAACGACTTTATAATAATAATTTTTAAACCTTCAGCGTAAAGGATCAAGTGCGTGCGACCCAGTCATACACTTTATTTTAATAGATTTCGCTAAAAGGATTTCGGTTGATGGTGTTTGAAGAGGACTGGAACTGGAGTGCTTTCAATCATTTCACGTACCAATCACAGAGTCCAGCAAAGTATCCAAAATAATATAAAAGAGGAATAATTGAAGCGAGATTAACAACAGATATACTTTATAAATCGATTATTTTCCGAATCGAAATTAAGCTGTTTAATTGTTTTGTGGTCTCATTAAAGCATTTTGTTAGCGAATCTATCGGAAATGGTTTAGCTCAAATGTTTAAGTAAAACTCTCCGTGTCCTTTTTCCTACCATTTGATCAGAGTTAAACCAAACCAGCGAACATCTCAAGCAACCAAGAATCAACACAAATTCATTACAATTCAACCAAAAAGTAAGTACAATAGTTTGTGTTGTCCCGTCCACCAAGAATAAAATGTCCTTGAATCTGTTGTTCAAGTTTTTATTTTGTTCCAGTTAAGCCGCTTCCCCCGGTAAATCCTTATGATTAAACGAAATCTCTCAAATCAAGGACAACTGCAATACAATAAAGGATCTCGTTCAACAGTAACGTAGTGTTTTTGAAGCTAATTTTGTAACATGTTCGCTTACAATGTCCCCTCAAACAGCTGACTACAACATCAGTACAAAGAAGGTATAATGTGAGAGCTTACAATGAATGAGTGGACTACTTTGCTTTAATTCGCAAAACAAATCCTTTTTCAACTGCAAACCTGAGTAAATAAAATCCCTTAGCGCCAACAGAAAACACAGTATCCCTGCCTTACATTCAGTATCTACATCCTTGCAAGTACAACACGTATCACAACGAAGGTAAATATTTAACTGTATCTCCGATGCTACAAAACTTTTCTCATGTCAGCGATATCCTGGCAAAAAAATGGATTTTCTGTTTCTTTTGGTAGTCACACTCCAACTCCTTTCGCATTGAAACCACTACCTTCAACGGACTTATAAGGGAGATTCTTAAACTGAAAGTTATCCCTGCACCTTATCCTAAAGCTGAATGAAATAATTCGAGAAGTCCTAAACAATAAGCTGCTTGTCGGGTGGAATTAAAGCTAGTTAATGCGAAATCAATTTGAATACCTTAAGCAGATACATATGCACGGTATCCATCTTAAAGCCGCAAAGAATCTGCAGTTTAGGAACCAACAACCAGAAACACTGCTGCGGGTTGCTAAGAGAGTTTCCTTGCTGTGTACTCGTACTGGTTTTGCTCCTTTGTGTGGCCCATAACACACCGCACGTTGAAAATAAGAAAAGAAATACATAATTCACAACCCATGGCAGTGTGTGCGGCAGCAGGAAGGCCGAAATGCAAACTTTTAGATCGTTTGCAGCTATTTGCACTGTGGTGTGTAGCGGAGGGGGCTTTCAACAAAAGGTGTAGGTAATGGAAACATGATTTTCAACACACACCGACCGACGTACACAGAAACAAAGCGAATATCCACCGCACGGGCAATTGCAGATGTAGTGGCTGTGGATGGATGTATCTATGTTAGTCGAATGAAAACACTGGCAAAACACTCAAAGGCGAAATGCTTCCCAACAAGGATGATGAATGAGATTGTTGTGTATGCGATATGGCCGGAGAAAGCTGTTGCAATTGACGCAGCTGTGATATATAGGATTTGTATAAAAAGGAATTTTCGATGGCAGAGCCTTATACATACATAAATAAGTATCGAGTTCATCTTATATGCGGTTTATGTGGTTGCTGTTTATGCCGGCTTTAATGAACTCTTCAAGCTTTTCCAAGTTACAGACACTTTCAGTGGACACTTTCTATTTCTATTTATTTCCAATCCGATGATGAGTAGGTACATTACGACTTCTTTTATAGAATATTTAAGAATAATGTTAAGCTTACAGAATTTTGTACCTACTTATGTACAGGGTGGGCCAAATATAATTTTTTTTTTTAAAAATGCAATGAAATGCAGAAAACTAGATTTTTTCCATGTACTAAGGCTTTATTAGTAAGAGTAAACATTCCCATTAATTACAGAATACAACGTCGTTCAAGTGGCTGCCTCGGCTGGCTTCGCAGTAGCCCATCTGTCACTCCAATTTTCAAGACCTTGTTGATGGTTTCGGGCTATAGCTCACGGATTGCTTGGATGATATTGGCCTTAAGTGCTTGAATCGTTTCCAGATTGTTGGCATAACGTCAGTCCCTCACAGTTTCCCACAAAAAAAAAGTCCAAAGGTGTCGAATCGCAGCTCCGAGGCGACCGATTGACATCGCCAAGACAGCTGATAACACGATTTGGGAATTTGGTGAGCAAAAGATCGATTTGGCCCGCCATCCTGCATGAACCAGAGGCAGTCTAAATTCATGTATTCAATATCAGTAAAACAAAAAGTCGGTTAACATGGCTCTGTAAGGCCCACCGTTGACCGAAACCGTGTTCCCAGACTAATTTCTGATGGAAAATGGTCCAAAGATGCCACCACTCCACAATCTGTACCAAACTCGACAACAATGTGCGAATTTTCCAAGCCCCAAATTCGGCAATTTTGATTGTTAACGTAGCCGCCGAGATGAAAACACGCCTTGTCAGAAAAGATGATTTTTCGACCAAAATCGTTGTCCAATTCAAGCTGCTATAAGGCCCAAACTGCTAACTAACGTCGTGCGCCTTCAATTGGACCTTGTAAGCGAATTATGCGATATCTTGGTGCAGAATTCTTCTCAGGCTAGTGCGTGAAATGTTGAGCTGTTGAGATCGATGGCGAGTTGATGTTCGTTAATTGAGTCTCACACTCTCGCCTAAAGCAGTATGCCAGCCTCACGATCTTTTTGCACATTTCAGCCAAAATTTCTTTTCAAATAACGCACTGTTTGGGCTACACACCACTCATTTTGGAAATAAGTTTTCAATATTTCTCAGCGTTGTTCTGGCGATACATTTCGTTTCGCGGAGGCATGATACTAACTTTCTGTGAAGATTTCGAGCAGGAATCAGCTGTCAAAATAATATACGATTTGAAAAGAAAACACTAGATGGCCTACAATGCAAATACTAATACTAGATTTTATTTTAAAGTATTTGCTGTAAAAACTTAAAATTTCTAGTATTGATGTACTCTTTTAATGTGCAACTCTGTTTCGAAAGTAAAGAATGTAAGTCATAAAATGGATTCCAAATGGTGCAACCGACAAATGTTCCAAGTAGCATCTGGTCTGCCAGGTGATGTGTCGTAAGTTTTAAGTCGATGTAGTATAAGTTCCGTCCGTCCGTATGTACCAGTTCTTGGACGATCTATTTTTTTATAAATCCATCCATTGCCACGCCCATTTTCAAGAACTTTTTGATTTTGCTAGAACTATGTATATTCTTTTTAGATAAATTGTTACTAATATTTTCCTAAAAGAAGCACTTGTCGTTAGTTGAACATATAGGGAGTTTAGAATTATAATCCTTTAAGGGATATTCCTGAAATTCCAGCGAAGAAGTGGTATAAGTTTTCTACATGGAATAACAAGACTTCAGCATGGAGGCGCAAGTACGTACGTCCCAGTCGTGCACTTTATTTCTCAGACAAAAAAGAATTAAGTGTTCTGCATTACTTTTAGAAAAGACCTTGAAATGTCCTATTTTTGAGCAGTTTAGCACCTTCCTTGGATTTGAACATACTTTTGAAGGGATTTAGGCATTTCGGATTCCAGATTAAGGAGAGCATATAAAGTGGATCGTGCTTGCTTCTGCGTCTTAATCCCCAGAGCCTGTACAGATGTCGGTGGGGCGCCAAGAGATTGTGGCCGGTTATAATAGCCATTAATAACCATTTATAAGAGCGCTAAGCTCTTCCTATTTAGCGTCAGAAATATGCTTGGACTCCGGTTCGTTTTGCTTAGTGTAGAGATTTCTGGAGACACGACATGATGAGTGTACGCTCCATTTATCATTGGCTAATCTCACGAATGCCAGTTTTCATAAAACCTTTTGTTGAGCAACAAAGCCATCCTGCTGTGATACGAGGAGAAAATCTTCAAGTAGGCTTATTTAATGGAGATTGGAGTCTGACTAAGGTGCAAATTATGGTGGTAAGTGAGTTACGTTTCGTCAGTTCATAAAATGTCTTCAATAAAGAGCTCGTCCTTTTTTTGTTGACGCTGTAGTCATTGGCAAAATTAAACTCTTCCTGGAGCATTCCTAAAAGTGTTATCTGATCGAAGGAATGCACTTCAAACAAACGGTTTCTATAAATATTTGATAAGCGAGTTCAAAAACGGTCCTTTCAATACCACGTACACATTTTCTGAGAGTAATTCAGTACACTTAATTCTGTTAATTCACGTGAAAAGTTTATTAAACTTAATTTTTAGAAAATTTATCAAAGAGAAAAGATTTATTTAAAAACTTTGTTTGGTGTGTTAAGTTTTGTGAAAAATTAATTTTGAGCAAAAATTGAAAGAAGAAATTCTCAAAATTTGACGTCTTTTGTGGCTTACTTCTTGGTAAAAAAAAAAACTTGATGCAAGAACTTTGAAACTCCTGACTTCATGGCTAAAGGTTCCATAAACATGGCAGCAATTCATTACTGAGCGCGGATTTACTCGTAAAGTGTGAATTTTCCAAGTTAGTTTTTCCATTTGAAGATAGTAAGTAAGAGTATTCTGACAGCTCTATCAAGTTTCTCATTATCCATCGACCTCATCTTGAGCGTTTTCAATGTAGAACAGGGATGTGCAGAGACATATTCGTTGGTACCTCCAGAAATATTCCTGACATTAAGTAGAGTACACACTATGAGGCCTGAACTGAATGCCAATTACTGAATGCTATTACAAGAGTGAATTTCACTATCGGAATAGCCAATTCGTGAATTCAAATTGAGAAATCCAACAAAATTTATGGTTTTATAACAGTTTTTAACCTTTGGGATCCGTGCATTTCATTGGCATTGAGTTCAGGCCTGATACTCTAAGGTCGAAAATAATCATTAGGTTCTTCTCTTTTACGATTGAAATCCTTGCTAGCTATTCGTTTCCACTCCGCAAATAACACGAATCGTTTGAGTATCTGGTACTCAATTTTAGGCTTAAGAATCACATACGAGTGAAATGAGGGATTCATTTAGATGTACTTTTTTGTCTATGGATTTGACAAATGACATGAGCCATGTCGTGGTATTTTTGTTTAGTATCGTTTGACAGACTGTGTTATGAAAAACAGCGTTCCACGACGAAATTGTTTCGTGTACTTTGAGAAAGTTATGGTCTACATAATGGGCCTACCGAATGCATGATTCTCTATACACTAATTCCCTAGATCACATCTAGCACTTAGTTAAGAAAATATTGAAGAGCGATGAATCGATTCAACACAGTGGCTTGTCGTATGTAACAACTAGGTATATTTTACGAAGGGATCTTGATTTAAAAGCATGCAAAATGCAATTCATTCAAGAATTGAAGCAGGGTGACCTTCAGAATCGGCACCGTTTCAGTTTCTAAGGAAAGTTCACTGTTTTCGGAAAAAATGTTCTTCAGCGGTGGATTGAATTTCTGGCTCAATACTCAATAAGGATAATTGCCGTACTTGGGCTGAAGAGCAACCCGAAGAATGTAGGTAATGAAGAGCTGCCATTACGTCCAGGCAAGGCAACAGTTTGGTGTGGTTCATGGGCTGATAGAATCATCGATATATATTTCTTTAAAAACCGGCCAGAACGGAACTGTCAATGGCTCCTTTTATAGGACTTTAAATCAAAGCCTATGATCTTCAAAACATTTGAAACTTACAAGACGGCGCTACTTGTCACACAGCTCGTGAAACAATGGCTTAATTGCGAGAATAATTCGGTGAAATGGCCGCCTAAATTGTGTGATATACACTTTTTCCTTTGAGAATATGTGAAGTCCAATGTCTACAAAGTCCAAACCGGGTGCAATTGAGGGGAAGCCAAGATTACTCATTTTCGGCATAAATCACTCGAAATACATGGACGAGTCATCGAAAGTTAGAGCTTCAGACCATCTTAACCGCAGTTCCGGCCCACATTTGAAAGAAGTACTCTTTAAAAATAGACATCAAATACGGCTCTTTTGTTTTACAGTGAATATATCTCCATGAAATTGAATTCTTTTGTTTTTTTTACTTTAGAAAAAAAAACTGAAAATCCAACTTTCATTTTTCCACGATAAAGTGCGTAAACCAATTCACGTGATAAACTGTCCCACAAATCATAGAACTGAAACGAGTCCCGTCCATTAGGATGTTCCCTGTGTGCATGAATGTTTGGGAATTTAAAAGGTCATCATCAGATTCATGAATAATTCCATTCAAAATTACAAATGATTGTGAAAAATTAAATAACCTCGAAAGTTGGAAGCTTATATTTCCATATCCGGTTGAAATTTTTGCAAAACTTTCATTATGGCTATAAGAGCTCAAGTCTTAGCAAAATAAATGCAAATTGTATTTCTAGGTATCATCTTAAAATAACAGATAAACTTTATTACATTTGTATCTATGCGAGTGGCCAGCGGGCATAAGTAAATCAATGCAAATGCCGACCTTTAAAAGTGTATCTAGTACTGTGAGGGATCAGCATTGTTTTCATGTGGGTGTTTCAAAACAGACAAGTACTCACTTTCAAATAAATAGAAATGTTAATTTGTGTCTAAAATTATATCTATGTGCATGCAAATGGAACGAAAAGGACCTTCTCAAATGTTTTGTTATCCAATGAATGCGTACTGAACATTTCCCAAGGACAGTCAGTATCCAATTGCAATTAATTAAGATTTTGGGGCAGAATTTAACATCATACTATCTGCCAGGTACCCTTTAAGAGGGAAAGCATTCAACAGCTGAGAGGTATAGAAATTTTGTGCACATAGTACAAAAGCGAATAGTTCTAATTTCGGGCTTAGAAATCAGTACCAAGTGAGTTGCTACATGAGTGGAATTTAGAGGTTCCAAACGAATTCATTCACTCTGTAATAATAGATCCTTATCCAGTGTCAGGATTTTGAAATCGAAATGTGCTATCATTGCTGAATGCTATTTGAGATTTACTGGGACAAGATATGGGAAGCTGCAGGTAGTGCAGTAGTGAGCGTTGGAGTCCTTTCTCAATCGCCATTGTGTGGAATCTGGTTTCAAAGTGTGTCCATTAGTATATATTCGCTATCCCTCTATCGTGGGATTGGGGCTATGAAATATGTACTGCAAAACTACGTACATATGTAGGTAGGTAGGTAGGTCGAAGCTACAACAGGCTGTACTCATGCCTCACACGGATTTCAATGGATCCATTGTATTCCCCGGTGTGGGATGGAAGCGGGCCTTCTAAACAAACTCGTTTTCATGATAAATTTAAGAATGGTTTTATGGGTTGTGTTAGCTAATTCGCTGTTATATTCTTTTTCGAATTATGTTGTTGAGGTTGAAGACAATATGTAGTGTTTTCCTCTACCGCTGTGTCACCGAAACCTCTAAATATGTAGGTCTGCTGGTACTGATTTTTAAAAACAAAAAAAATGATTTTCTAAGATGAGCCGCCAATAAGTTATAGTCTATGAGGGTACCTGTGTGAAGGGTCAGCTGTGGTTAGGACAACTTCTCTAAATCTAAAGATCTAAAAGCTCTCATGTCACTATGAAGTTCACTGGTCTACTGGTCTAGTGTCGAAGAAAGTCATTTGTGTCCTCCTTGACTTTCTCATCACCGCAGTTTTAGAGAGCTTTATGTCGATTCTTATTAGGTAGAAGTATTCAGGTTATTACTTGTCGACATAGTTGTATGACCAATTTCATTGTGCAAGTCTTGATGTACACCGAGATATCTATTTCTTCTGATCCTCTTCTACCCAATACTTTGATCTAGTATGTCTTTATGTGCAGGGACCCAGCAGGGTTTTACCTTGCCCTGTATTCCAATAACCTTTTGTTCTTCTTAACAACACTAGACACTTCTTCATGATCACAGAAAGACCCATTGCCTTTGGTCTCCAGCTGACTCATTGATTTATTCTAAGTGTGCTCAAATCTACAGAGACTTGCACAAAGATATTCACAAGATCTAGGTAGTAACAACCTAGAACGCGTGATACTATACATCTACTCCTGGTAACTTACCTATACTAACTGACCAGGTTGAAGTAAATTCAGTCCTATTCGTTCCTCGTCAACGTTAAGGTGTATTCCAACTCCATCCAACGCAAAGACAAAGACCTCAGTGCTTTCGTTACTGCTGTGGTACCGTATACCATTGTATTCTTACATAGGGTCAAAGTCCGCCTGTCTATTTGTCACCCCTTTTTTCGGTCTAAAATTTTGAGCCAAGAAGATAAAATTTCATATCCGGGCTTTTGAAATCAATCACTACCGCGCCCACTGCTTAAGACTTCACAATTTTTTTTCGAATAAAATCGTTAACAAATAAAATTAGGTATTATACCTATATGGCCACGCCCACTTTTTTGGAATATTTTCATAAAAAAACCAATTATCATGATATTTTTCATGGAGCATCTTCAAAGGTTTGAAGTCGGACAGTCGCAGTTTGTTTGTACTGTTTTTTCATATTTTTGACAGTCTTAGCCAGTTTCATACCCAAGCGAATTCGCGTCGCACGATGCGTTGGCTTTTCGCGCGATTTCAATCGACATCACCATTAGAATCTCAAACGATTGAGTAGTTATGACAGAGTATATTTCACCAGTTGTTCTCGTCACTCGCAGTCGCTTGAAGTCGCTCAATTCGTTTTTCACCAAATCCCCTCCACATGCCCTAGGTATTCAATTGATCGCCAGCAGCGAATCGTAGCACATCGCGCGACGCGAATACCCTTCGCCATAAACACGGCCTTATGTAAACGTAAGCCGCTGCCAAAGTCTAATTGGATGTGACTTTCAGTCCGTCCAAGCAACGAAAGCTATCTACTCTCTCGAGTTTTCGTCCTGCAATGGCTACATGAATTGTTGACAGGGTTCTACCAAGTTTTTGACTACCACCAAATGTAGGCAATAGACAATAGTAGGCATAGTCGAGTGGGGTTCCTTTGAATTTACACAATATTCGTCGACTGTGTGCTCCATAAAATCTACTATTCAGGACCAGAAAAGCTAAAGCCTGCTTGCCGAATGACGTTATGTTTTTCGATTTCTTTTAAACCCATTGCAGCACGTGACACTTCTCATGCTCATAACGTGAGAACTTTTTACAAACTTCCACTGAAGTTTAAAAATTTCTACACCAAACCACTTCTAACTTCGCTCACTTCATTTAAATTGATGAACTCAATTAAACACTGACCTTGCCCTGGCCCTGCCTCTTTAGCCAAGGTATGTCTATAGGCATTATTTTCCTAATAGAATTTTATAACAACACCAACATGTATGTTTCTTTGTAAGGTACTCCCATTCCAACAATCTCGATGATTATCTCAAGTCAGCAACGATCCTTATTAAGATTCCGACTTCATCCTTCCGTTTTGGTGAGACTCCAACAAAATCTTGATAAGTTCCTGTACCTACACACTGGCGATACTTTCCTCCCTTAAGTGATATCATTAAATTCACATAAAGAACACAAGGTCCCTGACAACATGTACGACACCCTGAAACGCGTTACACTCTGCCAGCTCCAACTCCAGCCAAAGGAAACGTACAAAACGCTTGCTGCGACATGTCATTACTCCAAATTACTTCTTATTGAATTTCTATTTATATGTAGATCAGTTTATTTCATTCAGTACACGGTTGTTGTAGTCCTGACCCGTCTCGGTCGGTGGAATTGCTTACGCTGCACACAATATGCTTATATCGCTTACTACCGCCACTCCCCCTGCTGCTGACGACCCGAAATCAGCACGCACAACAATAATAAAGTTTTCCTATACTTTCATCGTTCCATTAGGGAAGGAAGAAGGCGCATTTGTCGAGCTTGTATTTGGACCACTCCAGCCCTACACTATTACCATTCCCATGCGGTAATCGTTTGGTTTTTTTCTTGCTTTCGTCCCTGTTAACACACAGCGGGTTTTTTTTTATTATTTAATGCTACTCGTTCGTATGTGTCCTGGAAAGGATTATCGACCGTTTCTCAGACAGAGTCCTATTGTGCAAAGGAGCTCGGGGAAAATCAATTTTAAAACTGGTTTCGAATGTGAATAGGAGCCTGGAGGATGTTTCTAATTAAATTTTTGCCAACACCAGGATTGGGATTCAGGATCCTTGTTAATACTTGTCGAATGGTACCCACAACAGAAGCTATAACTACAGTTATGGCCATTATTGAAATCAAATTAAATTTTGCCAAATTGTATTCGAAACGGTGCGTGGTGTGACGAGGAGGGTGGCAGCATGTGCTTCCAGTCAAATTACACGCAGATGGCCCGAAAGAAAATGTTTTCGCAAATCTCTGCCAGATGGGTGAGGATGGTAAGATGATGTGCCTTAAGGAGTACTTAATTCGATGGATAAGCAGGAAGACAAGCGCCACATGAAAGTCGATAATGATGATACTCGATTTGATGGGGAGAAATTACATACCTACAAGTGTGTAAGTATGTGCTCCATTCACACTGGTTGCGTGGTATGACGATGGCTCCATGGGGTGGCAAGTGGGCTAAGGATATCAATCACAAGGACAGGAGACGAATGGATAGGTGGCTTCGGGTGTCAATGGACTAGAATTTATTGGTATCATGATGAGACTTGTCGTTCCTCGGGAGGAGTATTTCGATTAAGGAAAAACGAACTGTAGTGGGAGCGGGGTGTAGTATTTCGTTATTTCGTTTGCGGAATGGCATCGAGAGAAACTGTGCTTAATTTTTGAGGATTTGTGAAACCTTGAATGATTTATTAACAGTGAATATAATTTGATACTTTGATCTGTTTTTTTTTTTTTTTTAAATTTTATTTTGACGCAATGTGACGTTTATTAGAATTCCTGACACGTCCCTGATTGGAGAAAAAGAATCCTTCAATAGAGTGTGGTTATATGAAAGGATTGAGCAGATGGTATCTAGACACAACATTTAATACTTCATAGCTGTGGGTGCTTCTTTTAAAGATTTTGTATTTTAAAATCTTATTGCTCGGGCTTCTGAGAAGAAAGATTGATGGGGACACCCTTGTCTATGACCAGCGGTTAGACATCAAAACGTGCTACGTGCCACGGTAGCACACTCTATTCAACCAAGAATCCCAGAGCATAAGGACTTGTCAAAACATAAGTTGACTCAATCAACTAAGTAACCGTAGTCCTATGCATTAGAAAAAGGATAATGTAAAGGAAAGTCAGTGAGCCACAGTTCAGGATTAATTCACGGTGATGTGAACAATAGGAAGCAATGACCTCTACTGAGAATATTAAGTCGTACAGCGAAATAAACAGACACGAGCATTTGTGACCTCCCTAAACCTAAAAAGAAAAAAGAATAAAGTTGGATGCAGCTTACAGAGGAAAAGAAATGACTTTGTCTGTAAGCGGATCGTACCCATATTTTCCAAATCTATCGCAAGCGTGTGGACGCTCTGGCTCAGTGGTTAGTGCGTTCGAGGTTCGAATCCCAGTCAAAACACCTAAAAAGGTTTTTCACGGCCCCACCTCTCGCGAGCGTCTGACAAATATAACACGCACAACACGAATGGGTGTGAGAAGTTAGGCCCCATCGTCCTGTTTCGCCAAATATTTGTATTTTTGTGGCAAGTGACAGATCTGTTTTAAACAGAATGGAAAATCAACTATGAATGACTTTAAAAAGTTAGAATCGTTGCCATACTTAAAAAGGAGAAGTTCTTCCAGAGTTTCTTCTGATCATAAAAGCTTCATTATTTTACCTTCTATTCAAATTCTATTCAAATATTTGAGCCGTACTACAGTGTACAGGCATACGACTATCTTCGATCGAAGTCTCTATTTCTTGAAGAAAATTTTACTGCAGGCACAAAGAGCGTGAGATCTCCATGAGATCGTAGGAGCTGACAATTTAAGGTTCGCGTCTGAGACTATATGAAAAAGTTGTTTAGATCCTCATTTCTTGCGAACGTCTGGGAAACGTCCGAGAGTAAAACTACAATGAAAACGCTGCTCAAAATCAAAATTGCCTTTTGAACATGATATTGAACAATAGGCCGCTTTTGTGAGTAGACCTACGATGTGAGTAAATATATTTACTGTGTTTTAGGTATAAAAGACTACAGAGCCTCTTTAAGGTTTTAGCCCACTGATCTATGCATATTAAGTTTCTAATGGGCCCATGACGGTCTGTATTTTGATTCTTTAAGTAAAACGCATAAGTTCAGTTCAAAAATAGTTAACCGTGTACCTAGCTTTTTCTCAGCATTTTCATAATTTCACTAAGAATTGAAGGAAATATTCCCTGTCAAGTTTTCAAGCGAATTTGTAAAGTTTTCATATTTTACTTGTAATGGAAAGGGCATCTCCTTTTTCAAATCAAACGTTTTTATAAATTATGCCCTCTCAAGGATTAGTCGCTTGCTAAGAAAAGAATTCCTAAACTTGACGGAATGTTCGAAAATATGCTTTAGGGTAGACAGATGAGCATTTTTAAATGCCCCGAGTACAGTGACAGAAGGTCCTGCTAGAAAATTGTTGAAGGTCGTCTGTCTATTTCGCTGCAGTACGGCTTTTAAAAAAAAATTGTTAAAAAAGGTGAGACAAACAGCTATACTATACTACTATACTATAAATGCATCCTATTTTTCTTTCTACCAGTTCCAAGGACGTTCTGGCCGCACATGAGCATCATACTCGAATTTGGAGATCAGAGGGGGTACAGTACTTCTAGCATTGTTTGTAGAATGCTAGACACATTGCAGTATTCAAAAATTTAAAAATTGTTGGTTTCGGCGATGCAAGTACCATTTGAGGCATTAAATTCCACTCTTTCCACTTTCTAGATCGGAATTGCCTAGCATATGCTGGCGGTCGAGTTCCACTGGTGAAGAGGTAGTACGTAAGTCAATAAAGAAGAGATGAGAGCAAAAGTAGTACGTGAGCGAAAAAGAGTAGACATGACAAAAAAGAGATTCGGAGTCAAAAGGGAGCCTTGGGGGACCCCAGCATTTATATGCTGCATGGCAGACTTGAACGTTCTAATCCATTGAAGGAGAGATTCTCCGATGCCAAAAGTACACGTTTTCGACAAGACTTGAAGCCAAATTCTGTCAAATTACTTTGAAATATCAGACGCAGCAATCTTCCAATACATTCTCCAGAATAATGCAGAAATTGGTTCCACTTTCCGGTGAGATATACGATCAAACAACCGTGATTGAGTTTTCGTGACTGTTTATCAACGTTCCCCAAACTTTAGAAAGAAGGAAGGTATGTAGGTTATATGAGTTCTTTTTCTTCTCGGAAACTGTCTGGAAGAATACCTCTTCATAACTCTGGCTGTACGAGTCCGAAGAGGATTTGGATAATAGATCACTCAACACCTAGTACGTGTAAGAGGGAACGTTAAATTTATTTAACAACTAACTTTAAGGATTCCCTCCTTTATTTTTCGGGCACCTAGCGAAAAAGTTAAAACTTTTCGTATGTTTCCCAATTTAGATCAATTTTGATTGGAAAGAAACATGCCAAACACAATCCACCTTAAAACAATGCAAAGACTTTAGTTTAATTACATATGTATGTATGTAAACGAAAAGATATATCACTCCCTTATCTCACAGTGGAATCTACATATCCAATTCCGAAATGACTTGATCTCGCACTAAATACACACGAATAAGCCAGAGATACTGAAAGTACACAGCCCAAGCACGGTTCCAGCTACACCAGATGAAATTTAACTTCTCTGGAAGATGTTTTCTCAATTTATTCTCCAATAAATCTCCCAAAACAAAGAGAATATTTAAAAAAACAAGCGAATAATAAATTATCGAGGCAATGTAGGCCGATGGCATCGTCTCAACCAGCTCTCCAAAGTAAAAAAAAATGCAATCACATTCAATAAATTCATTTCAAGTACATATTTGCCTCAGTGCCCACTCATGAATACAAAATTTAATTCAATCAACATTCGGAGCATGCAAGGCCCGTATAGAAAAATCATCAAGTGCCTCCAAAGGGGGTCACTGCTCACTTATTCAACTGCATATTCAACCTAATGGAACCACAAAATGCTCTTCTGAATTTATTCCGATACTATGTATGTAATTTGGTATTCCCCCACATGGAAAAGATGTATCTCCAACTACCCATCTCAAGTATGTACCCTCTCGAATCCATTCGAATTCGAATCACAGTCAGACTATGTGTAATTCATTTTGAAACGTTACCCTAGCATATGCCATAAGTCTCACTGCCAAGAGGAGGACTCCCGGTTCAACAACAAAAAACTGTCTATTTCGTCGTACAAATCGAGTGGATAGATCGGAGGAAATACGTCATACAAAAGCTAATAACATTCGAAAAGTAGTGCCCTTCAACTACAGGCTCTCCAATCACTTTGAAGGAAATACAATAGCACCGGAAGTACAATTTAAAAGATTGTCAGTAACCAAAATCATGACAATCGTGTAACACTCACCTAGCTTTGACAGATGGAGCGGGACACTCCATTATCCATGCGGAGGAGACCAACAATAAAATCTAATCCCTGGAATCTGCAGAGAAAAAAAATTATACTGTCATTCGCCTGCAATTTCATTAAAATCAAATTGATGTCTCATTTCTTTTGATTACGTTCAACACGCCGAAGGTATTTTTTGTGCTCCTGACTGCTGTTTTCTCTGCAACACGTGTTTCCAATCTGTTATGCAAAAAGTTTCCTTTTGTTTAAAAATAAAAACAAAAGAGAACACAAGAAAAAACGACTCCACTTAGGACCATGCCATGCCGACGCAAGGATACGAGTATTAATTCTAATTTATCCCGATCCCTTGTTGGAAAACATTACTCATATTTCCCATGTCACTTAATTCTCACACGTGTTTCGTTCGAGCACCGGCTTGTCAAGTGTGTTCTTACTTAACTTGTTCTGCAGGGGGCTACGCAAATTTCAGGGCTCTTATCCGCCATAATAGCATACAGATTAACATTCATCTCAAATGCGGAACTACTAAACAAATTCGAGCGCTTGGCTCAGGAAACACGTGTTAATTTCTCGCCTTCGGGCCATGGTGATAAAGTCACTATGGCAGTAGTAAAACAACTGAGGATAACATAAAACATTTTAAAGGGGAGCACGTGCGCAGGACGAAGTTTCGGCATTAGTCAGCACTGATGTGGGGTTGGGTTTCTTTTAATGTGTATCTTCAGCAAGCAGGATGCTTATTTTCACAACTCACGTCGGAAGGGTTAATGGGGAGAGGATAAAATCAACTAACCGATTCAGTTTGGACCGGAAGTAGGAAATAAAACTGGGACAACATCCCATTCAATTAGGGTGATGGGGTAAAGCGTACGCAGCAACAGTGAGACAGCCCTTACAATCAGACAATCAGTACAACTCAGTCATTTCGGGACTTGTTTTTATATTTAAAACATATATAAGGAAACAATTTAAAAAAAAAAACAAACAAAATTAGCTAACAATGAGGTAGTATTTCGTAACAAACAGTGTCTCACTGTTAGTTGGTTCTGTAATATAGTGAACTACTTTACAGGATCATAAGTCAAAAAAAATAAATACTTGGTGTTACAGGTCGATGGAACCTAAGGCCTAGCTTCTCACAGCCATTCGTGTTGTGCGTGTTATATTCTTTACACGAATGGAAGGGGCCTACTGTTTAATGCCGTGTCCGAAGGGCAATTTGTTATTAAAGAAGCCTTCTCAGGACATTTGTACTCTCATATGTTTGTCAGACGCTCGCGAGAGGTGGGGCCGTGAAAAACGTTTTAGGTGTTCCCCGCCAGGGATTTGATCTCGAACCCCTTACTCCGTAGTCCAACGCACTAACCACTAAACCACGGCGCCCACAGGATCATAAGTTACTTTTTGAAAATTTTGACAATTTATTGACGATTCGTTGAAGTTCGCCATTACTTACTTACTTAAGTGGCACTGCAGTCCAGAGTGGACTGTCTAGTTAGCACAGTGTTTGAATAACTTCTACCAGTTGCGCACTCCAAGTTTGTTGACGACCTCTTCCATTTGTGCGCCCAACCTAAGGCGATGTCTTCCTCTATTGCTTTGTCCCTCCTGGTTGGAAATGAAGACTCTTCGAGCCGGAGAGTTGGTGTCCATTCCCTGCTGTTTTAGGCGACTGATGCGTACTTTTTTGACCAGGTCGCTGTACATCTATGTACAGAGTACACTGTTAAATCTTCTCCTTCAAAAGTTTTCATCTGTCTTTATTAACGTCCATCATTCTGCACCATAAACCAGGAGTGGTATGATGAGGGTCCTATATAGAGTCTTTTTAGACCAAAGAAATAGCGATTGGCAAGAGTAAATCTCCGTTTGATCTCTGAAACTATGTTGTTGACAGAGTTTATATCAGAGCCGAGGTAGACGACGTCCCTAACTATCTCAAAGTTATAGCAGTCGATTGACCCTTCTTGTTGACAGCATATGCTTGGTTTAATTAAACTCATTGTAGACGCTTGTGTTCCAATACTCGTAGGCGCACCATTGACAGCTCATTGTATTCTGCCAATGATATCAATGTCGGCAGCGTATGCACATAATTGGACAGAAAATCCTACCTCTGATCTTGGCTTATGAGTTTCGTACAATTTTCTTAAATTTGATATTGAAAAAGTCACATAACAGGGCATCTGAATCTTTTCTTGACATCAAAGGTCTCGAGTGTTCTCCATCGTCATCCTGCAAAATCTGATAAGTTTGGCAGATATGTCAAAACTAGACATGGGTCTGTAGATATAAAGGCTGCCCTATGTGACCTTAACGTCAAAAAAAAAAGATGATGAGTATCGATCTGGACTTCTATGGTCTTTCCAGGATCAGCCGTAGTGTGAATATTTGGTTGATTGTGGACTTACCCGGTCTAAAGCTTCACTAATAGGAGACAATCAGTTTTTTAACAAAGCTTTTTGACATTCACATAATTCACAATCCTACATACAATGTTAAGAAGACTAAGGCCTCTATAGTTGAAGCAGCTATGAGAGTGTCCTTTTATGTGGATCGGACAAACGATGCTGCTGTCATCTCCGGCTGCTTTATGCAATTCAAACTGAAGGCCGTTCGGTCCAGCCGCTTTTTCGGACTTCAGTGGGACAAAGGAGTCTTGCAAATTTTTCGTATCACAAATCTGACGCAACCTTAAAATACATCTAAGTATTTAAGGAAAAGTGTAAAAAAGTGTCCTCCATATGGAGGACATGTTTCTATATAAATGTATGTCCTCGAAGTATCATACTTTAATTCAATATTGGATTCAAGTCGAATAACACTGATTGCAATTAAAATCAATTGAACATAAAACGAATGCAAAATACTTTGTTTTTAAAGGATTCTGCAGGATTTTGTTCTCAAAATCTGAATTGAAGAAAATTGACAGTAGAATCTCTGACAGAATGAGAGTAATTAAATTACTGGTGACTTGAATTACAAATTCTATGTTCAACAGCTTCCCGATTAAAGTGGGTCAATCAATAATCTAATTGCACTTAGGTCGAGTAATTTGCAATGGGGTGACCAGCATACGGTTGTAGGGGAGAAAGAAATTAATTAGAAGAACACATCAACTATGTCTATTTCTGTTGTGTCCCACCAGTTGGTTGGTCAAAGTATGAAAGTGTACCTATATGCATGCAGATAGATAAAGACCATTACAAGTTCCACAAGGACTTGAATGTGAATGCAAAACACAGAACTATTCAATTGCGACGCCAATTTTTTTCAGTAGGGGTACTGAACTATGCGCGAAGTTAGCTGCGAAACGTTTTTGACATTTCAACTCGTCTATACTAACTATTCATGGAAAATAACACGTTCCGACTACCAAATCCTTTTTTGTCAAAATTCGTGCTTGGTTGCACCAACTTTAAAATCATTCTCTGCCATAAAGCCTATTTTTAAATCAAATGGTTTTTTAAGAATCAATATCGTCATATGTATTTGGGTAAGTCAGCAATGCCATAAAAACGGTCTTCTTCAGTCTTCAGGATGACTTGGAACATTAGTCAAGTTGTCATTGTGTTTTCACATCTCTGAACCTTTTTACATTGGAGTCACCTCAAGCTCATGATCTATGGTAACAAACCAGAGACTTTAGATGAAATAAGGATCAACATCGTACATCGAACTGGAAGGATAAGGACCGATTTAAACCTGAAGGCATTGAAAAATTGCTCTCAGTTCATTCATTCGGTTGATTGGTAGTTAAATCCAAAATACATTTGTTTTTATATACTTATGGAGCACAATTCGGATTAGGACTGAGGCATGTACAGTCTAAATCCCTATACAACTATAAGCATGTAAGCAATGTGAGTTAACCAGAAATATTAACCTATAGGCACAAGTTTGTACCTACCTATTAATTCGAAACTATGTGTCGATTTTCTGTTAAATTTTGGATAGGCACCTCATTCAAGTTTCATATCGAGTTTTGTAGCAGCTTTTGTACAAATTTGAGTGCCCGTTCTCATACCTCAGTCAAATTAAATGTTTCAAGGTATAGCTCACTGACTGACTGACAAACATTTGCAGAAGTAATATTTGTTCTCATAGTATGTAAGATCAGGACCAGGTTCACCCCGAACTGTAACGCCACCTAAGTAAGTATGTAAGATCAAGGGTGTCATACGGGCAACCCATTGAAACTACAGATCTTCCACACTAACGACATTCAATTGGGGAACGAAAAAGTAATGTAAAACGACTGTAATGGTCTAGACAGCATTATTTTATGTACTTATATGAAAATAATATGAATCAATGATTCAACCACTTAACCATACATAAACCTAATCGCTGAACTAAATTTTGTGGTGAAAATCGGATGATTATACAAAGATTTACGATCAAGACCACCAAGTTTTGAAGGAGTATACTGGTTAGTTTGTTACCAACCTAAATTATTTGTTAAACCAAAGTTTATAAGGCTTACAATTATTAACTTAAAATAAAGAAAAAATTGGCGCGATATGCTTCCCATAACTATTCACGTTGTAGGTGTTATAATCCTACCAATTTTGAGAAAGTTTGACTCGCAGATGTTTGCCGAATGTTCGCGTCAAGTGATCTTGATCTTTTTTCTGTTATCTAGAACTCAAATTATGAACAGTTCCAAGCCCATTTTAGTCAGTAACGAAAAGTTCTAAGACTTTTAGCATAACGATGTGAGTAAAAACAAAAATGCTTTTTTTGAAAATATTTATTTTTTGATTTGTATGTAAATTGCAGTCGGCCATGCAGTCCATTCCTAGGTATGATGGTGTAGTATACGTAAATATCTTTGTCTATTATTTTTGAACAACTTTTCAGTTCTTTATTTGTTCGCTTGAGGCTTAGGTGTGGCATGCCTAGTACCATTACAGTACTCAACATATAAACGTACATTTTAAAGTGTTCTATCAGTCCTGCTTGCTTGTCTCTTCAAAAGAAATAACGTTCCACTACTACTAGCTATATACCTAATTTGTATTAAATCCTTTTCACATAAAAGAAATCGCTCTATAAGTTTTTATCAGAAAGGCTGAGTTCCAAAATGTATCAGATGCATCATAGATGCAAGGTCATAAGTTCCAAGAGTGATACGAGAAAATGTTGACAAAGTACCAAGTTTCTGAATGCATCCCAAACGTTCCGATGCGCATCAGTTGAGCAAACTACGCATCGACAATTTTTTGGATGTTTTCATTTGTTTTTTACTTTCTTTGAAATACGTTCCGAAACGTCAAACTTGTGGAAAGTCAAATATATGCGTTTAGATTGCATTGCGGATGGGTATCAAAAAAGCTATTTTTTGACATTTTGGAACTCAGCCAAACTTGTATGTTCTTGGTCTGTCTTTATAGTAAAACTCTCTTCAAGTTTCTCCTAAAGTGAGCTGCCTTTCGATCAGCATCCAATGTACTAAATTCGAAATGATAATCATCTACCAATTTAACCTCCATGAAAGTTGACAATTAGTAAGACCACCCAAATGCCTTAAAGCAGATAAAACGTCAAAGACTCCCCACAGACTATCCAAATTTATCCATTTATTCAAGTTCTCTTCTGCATATACCAAAAGCTAAACGCAATTCGTGCTATGCAACGAAGAAAGTCATGAGTATGGATAGAATGTCCTTAAAATAAAATCAAGAAAAAAATGTAAAACAATGTTTTCCTTAATTCCCTCCAATATTGCAAAGCAGTACAATAGGTAAAAACTTAGCTCTTATACAGTAAAAAACTGTATTCATAGCTGCCATTCCTACTACTCCTGAGAATAAAAAATCGCAGTATAATACTTCATCCTTTACTTCTGGAGGATAAAATCTTCTCCCTCCTGCGAAGAGAAAAGTTAAAACTTTATCCATCTACTGATCGTTTTTATGCATTTTCCTTTAGTTCAGGTGTTAAATTCGAACATAATGTAAATGCAAATATCCTTCCAGATCGAGGAACAACAATGATTAACGACTTGGTGAACAATTTAGAAGTTGACACCCTATAAATCCTTCCTTTGCATATAAAGCACTGACATTTCAATAAAAAACAAAAAAAAAACTTTCCACACTTTCGACAAAACCCATCTGGGGAAAAAGGATGTGTCAAAAGTCCGAAATGTCACCCCCACCGCCTGATTCGAAAAAGTAAACAGAAACGTTAAAATTTATTGTACATGTTCTCCCATCGTAACATTGGCCTATAAAACATTGACACACTTTTAACTTTGTCAATAAATTGTTAGAGCCTTCCCCAACCGCCGCCGCTCAGGGTGAAGAGCCTAAATTGATTGAAATATAAATTTTACTGACACCCTCGCCTGACGAGAGTAGAAGCATGCAAAGGTGGAGACTTTCCAAACAAGTGCATTGGAAAAAAAAAAAATGTTCGTCCTTTCTTCGGATTTATTACTAAAAAAAAAGTTCTCGACGGCAAAGTTCACAAAAGTCGGAGGAAAGGCGAAGTTTCTCGTTTAACCCGGCAACGGTACCACATCCGACAATTTTCTGCATCAATTAGTTTAATTAATTTCTCAAAAGGATTCAGCGGTGTATGGTTTGATGCTTTCCAGGTGCATTCCCTTTGAATGTTACTCACGGAGCATGATACTTTTGAGGCAATTAACGCATTCAATTCGTCCCACGAAGAGGATATTCTGCACCTTGAGTGTTTCGCAGAAAGACGGTCCATGGTCTAAGTTAAATTTGATTGAACCGCCTCCATACGACTGTGTACCCTCCCTACACTAGCCAATCACAAATGTTTTGTTTGTCAAGAAAAAGGATTTACTTTCATACGTTCGACAATTTTGAAATAACTTTGCCGACTTTTTGAGTGAGATAACTTTGTTTCGCAGATTTCTCAGATCCTGGCAAAGGATAAGTTGTTAAAAACTTTTGAATTGGTCCACCATCTGGTTTGAATTATTACTTTGTTTTGGCGTCCTGTTCTTATGGTTGATGAGAAAAAAATTGAATTGTTTGCAAAGGAACTTTAGAACTTTTTGTTCGGTTTTCATTTAAATCAAATGTCTAGGACGAGGGGGACTGAAACATATTGCGACAAAGAGTTCTTATTTGATTATGCCTCTCTTGTCAATGCCACTATCCTTTAGGGATTATAAGGATAGTATTGGGTGAATCAACACAACGTATAGACAGAAATCCTTAATCGATTTATACTTACACATTCATTTTTCGTTTATCTTGAATGATTTTTGTTAGATACAAATGTATGTGCAGGAATAAAGCTGTGGAAAAATCCTATCAATCTTTGACAGGTAATAGGTTTTGAAAAGAGAAAACATTTGTGGTATTTAAGATAAAAAAAAAATCCTATTATTCTTCTATCCGGATTGAGGCGCTACATAATGGAGACGCAAAGGAGTGTGATTTGTTTGACGTTCTTGTACTACAAAGTATCTGTTGGCTTGCGTGGATTAGATTAGATAGATTTTTTATTCTCACGTAATATTTTGTTTTTATGTACATATGTACATAGGTACGAGTAAGTAGGTAGAAGTGGTTTTGTCAGGAAGGTGTACTGAAACATAATTAGTACCACGACTCTTGTGAGCTTTCGAATGTCGAATAGTCTTAAGTGAACTGGTAAACTGATAATTTTTTAACTCTGTTAGGTTCTCAAAAAAGGATTTATCTAGTGTGGCTCTGCCTACAGCTGGACACTTGCATAGGTAGTGTAGAATTTTGCGTTAGGGATATTGCATCTTACTACCCTCTCCCATCTACTTTCGGTTTTTAATAGGTAATGCCCTGAGATTTTACCCTTAAGGGCTACGCACCGGGACGTTCATTGCCTCAGTCCTTGCTGACATCAGAGGCAGATTTCCGAATCGCTAACTCATATCATTGTCGCACCGGAAGGAGACTGATTCTAAATCGATGACACAGCGAGAAAAGTTCTTCCCTCCACTGTTCTAGTATTTTTGAGGATGTAGTGACCCACACAATGGCCTTGATAGCTACATGGCTGACAATAAGGATGGCTTTGACATTAAAGGGTGTTTCACTTAAGTATACGGCAGACTTCCTGTAGAGCGAGAACTTCTGGCTGCATGAATCAGGAAGTTGGTAACACATGGACATGGGGGAAGCAGGAACATATTGGAAATCACAGCATTTCTGAAATTCACTCAGGGAGTTATTCAGATCGCTGGATGGGCTACTAGATCCCGTGGTAACAGCTATAGGATATTTTTGTTGCAATAAGATCTGGTACACCATCCTGTTTCTCTTAACCTAACCGCACTATGTGAATATAAGAATATAATATGAAAGTGAAGTAGTAAAAGGTTTTGTAGGACAGAAGCGCTTTGTTTGATAAGCTTGATGTTGAAAATTTTTCTTAATCCAGATCACCAAAATATTGATCCATGTAAAAGTATATGATGGATCATTGCGGTTTATACCCATTAGATCATCATCGATCGAAGTTCTGACATCTTATAGAAGGTTTTAAGGCAAGAGTGGAGAACCACGCAAACTTGTAAGCTTACCTTAATAGCGTGTTATCGCCTAGTCTTGCACAGTTTCTAGATTTCGGTTGAAGCTAAGATCTCATCCGGTTCCCAGCTACTTTCAAACAGGGTGTCAGCCATACAACTTCCAATTTATAAAAGATCCTCTTCCCTTCCTAACTTGGGATTTATATCCACTATTTGAATCAAAATGGAAAACCTTACAGATACTATAGCTGGAATCGGAATATGTATCATCAAACCAAGCGTCAATACTGCACTCTTTACTACTCTGGGTTGTGAGTTAGATGTCTTAATGCGCCCTACTATGCTCTCGATATTGTGTCCTTGATGACTTTGCATTAATGAATGCATTCCCCTTTTCCCAAACTAGTTTTGGAACGAGCATCAGATCCTCGTGATCCATTACATATTTATTCCAATCCCCTGCTATGAGATCTAAATTGATGATTGAAGGACCACAATCATGTTACTTGTACCGCTTAATATGTGTAACTAAAAAGTATTACAAAACTCCGACAATTTGCAACAGCGTTGCAAGTGTCATCCCCCCGTTTTGAGTTCCTCCTTCGCTATCTATGCACATATGTTGCTCTGTTGGCTAAGTAGAACTGTACCACAATTTACTTCATAACTCCAAGCACGATGTTTCCAGCTCTTAGTCGCTTTAATGTTCACTTTCCTCCTCCACCATTGAAAGCTGGTTTAATTAAAACAAAAGTCAACCGTTCTGCCTGAAATATTTTCGAGGTAAGGTAGAATATTTCTACTCTTATGAACACAAATTAAAGATACGTATGTACAATCCCTTAGGAAGTCCTTTCGAAAAATTCAATAAACATCTTTCGCCCCTCACCCCACAATGGAAATGAACGTTGCGGCTTTCAAGTCTCAAGAGCATAGTATAAGCGCTGCCTTATGACCATAAATAAGAAACAGTCGCCCAGTTACCCCCTTTGTTTCCCAAGTGTTTAGTCGTATTCATTCCAAGGAAAAGCCAACGACCATGGCGTTGACCAGCATGCACAAGGACGAGTTGAGCTGGCTGAGTAATTGCGTTAGTTTTGTGGTACTTCATGGACACGAATAATTTTCCCACAGGATGTGCCGTTGAATTTCTCTCTAGCTGTATGTCGTAGCAAAGTTTTGAATTGCAACACTCAATCACAGGTGAGATAGACTGCTACTGGTCGAGGTACCGCAGGATGCTGGCTGAGAATTTATTTCCCTTTAACCGGTAGAGCGTCTGCCAATATCCGAGATATTCCAAATGTAACCTTGAGTGTATTTCCTTCGGAAACAGAATGGATGAGGTGTTTAACTTAATTAAGTTTCGTAAGGAAACTATATTCAATATTTTTGAAAATGTTTTTTAGACCATTTTGCAACATCGGCTAAGATTTTCTTTATTTTCAGTAGCACTCGCAATCCTTTTGGATAAAACGTTTAAATTGAGTGTACACTGATTGACTCCAAAGGAAGTGAACTCAATATTCCAGCAAAAGTGGTTCTATTACTTCTGTAAATGCCTTACAAACGATTAAGTTGATGCAGGAAAACTTGGCTGTTTGCAGTGAACTGCCAAGGCCGAGAAATCGCTGTGAAGCGATGTGGATAGGCAACGAACGTCCACCTAGATCCGACCACTCAACGTTCAGCCAGCGATTTAGAAATCCTTCCCTCTGCTAGAAGCGTGACAGAAAAATGGGAGGTCTTATACGCCTTCGTACAGCTATGCATGTTTTTCTGTTTCTCATAGATAATATTGCTAAGTTTCGTGATCCCAAAGCATACCGACTTTCTAGGGACTACCTCATTGAAGGAGAGGAAACTAATAGTAGAATATTCCTAACAAAACTAAAGAGGCATTGGAAGTATCTGAAAACCGTCGTTGTACATTTAATAGTAGCAAGTTGCATCCCACTAACACTCCATTGGATCTGAAGTCCTCAATTGATATTTTCCTAAAACCAGCAGTAAGTAGTTTAATATAAAGCAGTCGAGGCTATTGATATTACCGTCAGTCAAATCGTTCGAATTATAGAAGAAGTATATGCCTAAGCGTAATCTTGCATGAAGGGAGAGAGGCTAGAAATACAAGCTCTTCTTCCTTGTCCAAACTATTTCTACAAAAGTCATTACGGAGAAGACCCAGCCTAATCATGTGGTAACCATTAAAACAATATCCAGTTGCCATGAACGACCTTTGGAATGATAGTTGGCGCGCTTCTGATTTAGCTAGCCAGGTCTCCCTAGGTCTATGGTAACTGGAGCTGAATATTCCATCGTATTTTTTGTAAGTGAACTTGAATATTTTATCCAAATCTTTCGAAATATAACAGCAGACGATTTGAAGGCAGGTGACGCCCAAATCACAGCATATTTGGCAATGGATTGAGGATCATTCAACATTTACCGGTTCGTACAAAAAAATTCCATACCTTGTTCCTATTCCTGGAAATTTATAAAAAAAATTTGCGAATCTAATAAAATACCCAAAACATGGGCGTGGCACTAGGCGAAACTCAAAGATTTTCCACTTTTAAATGTCCTAGTTGAGGTTAAGTAATTAGTTTCGCGCGTAGTTGCATGACCCAAGAGAGTTGTTAAGGTTTTCTACATTTACGCCGATATGATGACGACTTACCTTTTTCTAAGCAGCTGCGACATAGAGAATTTACGACGACTCTTTGCATGTATTCATAAATCTTCTCCAGTATTTCTATTGAGCCCATATTTTGGCTAAAAATTGCATTTTAAATATTAAATACGCAGCGTATTCTCCTAATTTAAGACGGTCCTACTGTTAGCTTTTTAAAAAGGGGTTCCTCGAAGTCCAAGTGTTCTGTGAGAATGCAATAAATTCATATTTTTGAGATATTCATTTCAAATTCAATGAATTTTAATGAAGATTTTGGCTTGTTTTTGATGAATTCACACCCAATTTTAATGGAGTCTTTGGTAATCACGAACTTCGATTGCCCCAAACTGTTCCACATCAATGTCATTACGATTGTTTTTGAATCACTTGTACTACTCATAAACTCTGCCACAGGATAAATCAATCATCACCATGAACTTCATTTATCAGTTGAAACGTGTCAGTAACATTTCACCGAAAGCTCTGTGTTCTATGATCATTTTCGTATGAAGGATGAAACCCTGCTGGTTAATCAAAGCGAGCCTCCCACTCTTTACTTCAAATACATCAAAAATACTTGTAGATATCTCCCTGATAATACAGATGGTATTACTTCCCACTTATAGTGATCAAGCGAATAGTGGATTAACTGCCCATCGTGGAATAATTTCCCTTCACCCAAACCAGTCTTATGTGCAAGGTAAACAGGAACCAACTTCATTCCACTTCCTGTAGGAAATTACTCCACATTTTAAAAGTGAACTAATTCCCCACTAGATGTGGAATAAATTCCCGTGGAGTAATTTCCCTGCACCATTATTGTAGCACGAACAAGCATTTATCTTAGCTTCGAATACACTAAATTTTGCGAAGAAACGAAGCATGAAATCGGATATTGACAGTTGAAGTTTAAGTTTACGTTTAAACTTCAATGGGTTTGTCATCCAGAGACCATCTTCCATGTGCAGATGAGTTTCGTCGTGATGAGCTGAAAAATATTTGCGGATTAATTTGCAGCTGTCATAATGTCATCGGCATACGAGAGAACTGTTGTCTCAGTTTGCGCTAACTTGATAGCACCTGGGAGGTCCTTGTATGTACAATAGATATTAAAAGAAAGTAGAATAGGGCTCAAAGTACATTCCTGCGGTACACCAGTTTCAGACCCAAAGTGTGCAGACAGACCATTGACAGTATTTCCAATCTTATACAAAGTAGCGAAAGCTGTAAGAGGGATCTGGTGAGTTATATTGCAGAAAAAATTCTATCCATTTCAATCGAAATCCTATTTGGACAGGAAGCCCCTTGAAATAAACGAATATAGTTTTGCTGAAATCTATCTCTTTAGTACGAGCGGTTAAAATGGATCACACACATGTAAATAACGCATGTTTTAAACCGAATTCTTGCCACAAATTTCAACAGAATGTAACTTAATATTCAAGTTAACATTTCTATGATTTCCTCGAACATAAACGTTTTTGCAAGGACATAAATTCTCCTCGCAAAGATGGATGTAATTGTAGAAATTTTATAGCTAAATTCAGAACACAACACCCTGGAAGGGTTCCTGCTAGATCTGTTATTATTCATGACTAGAATTTGCCTTTGTAAAAGGGACGACTCATAATACTGGCCATTTTATGACCAGCAGAAATATGCAATCATCTCCCAGTCATTCAGATAACCTCGTCCCATTCAAAAGGGATAATAAACTCTCTCCATGATAACTCATTGTTCGTATGCCACACCCAAGCGAAGCCAATTGAAGACATTACTTCCGTGGATGATAGCCGGAACTTTGTAAATTATTCTTCCAGGCGCCATTCGGCTATCACATAAAACAGCATTGTATCCAAGAGGACCCCGCTGGTTAATTTTCCATTTTCCCCTTTCCCGCTGATCCTTAATTAACGAAGTCAGTAAATCGTTGTTACCTTTGCACGTGCCTGCCAGCAAATCAAAGAAAGTGAACAATATTCGCAAATGTGTGCTTCACGCTGGTCTCAATTAGACGCATGTGGGAGCATCACATGGATGGACTATGATAAGTGGCAAGCTATTTCATGCGATTATCCTTGGATAAAATATCCTTTTTGGGGCGATATGTCTGCGTGAGGCAATTTTGTCAATGTTGCTACGGGGGCGTATGAGTACTTTTTTTTGTCTGATTTATCGCAATACTTTGGCCAACACACAGCTGGAGAGGATTCATTATGGTCAACTCTGTGTGAAAACTAAACACAAATGGACATTCTACATGGCGTCTGGCCAATTCAAGTCTCAGTTCTTTTAGGATGAATGGGTTATAACGATGACTTAGGTTTTATTTTTTCGGCATCATAGTGCGAGGGGGGATTTTAGAGAGTAAGGGGCAAATAATTGAGCCATTACTGTTGCGTATGTGTAACAGCCGGCAGGAGGTACTTAAGGGGTTTCCTTTTGCTGATACCAGAAATAGTAAAGAATAGACGAAATTACATAGCGCATTTGTGGTCCTTGATGATTGTAAAATATTTCTGTTCTATGCAAGGATATATCCCTATCATGATTGATGGTATGCAGCACGATAGGCAAAGTATATTCTTTAATTTTAGGGTGCGTACTCGTTACATATTCAGTTCTATACAGACTCTTTCTGATACCCTTAGGGAAGATATCTCGTGCCCATTGGTTAACCTCCTTCAACTTCTCACAGCGATGTACTTGCAGTTGATTTGATCAAGATCTAGACAATGGTAGAGAAAGCGATTGATTTCCTCGTCCCTATATCCTTGAGATAAACATTTTTCCTGAGCCGTACGTATTCATGTTATGTTTGTCCCGTGATGACTCGTATGGAAAGAGTCTTCATATGTTGTGTAGACCTGTCGACTTTCGGTTTGATGGAGTATTGTGATCACATAAGAATTTAGAGAGGATCATCTTGTGTTTGACTCCTTTAGGGCCTTAATCAGTCAGCGTAAAGGCACATTCCATTACCTGGGAATAAGTTGGTCTTTGTTTCTTTTGGAAAATACCTTTCGTTGCTGCATGGTGATTAAGGAAACTGATTAAGGACAGACTTCAAAACTAACTTTCGAGCTAGATTTTCAGGGTAAGATGAAGGGTAAAGGAGATCGTGTTTAAGGCGAGTAGTGCTGAGGTTGAAGTCAAAAATGGAAAGATTTGTGTTAATTTTCCTTAACCATACGAGATCCTCAAGGGTTGCTAAGTTAATGAGATTGAGGCTTGATAGGGATGCATGATGAGAGACTCCTTCCAGGGTAGATCTCGATGGCAAAACGAAGAAAACAACGTTGAATGTTCTTAATTCTGGAGACTTTTTCGGATTTAGGGACTGGCTGGACTTACACGAAAAAGTAATAGATTGGCATTTGACGAGGTTGAACTTTAAAATATTCTTAAGACACCAGATCCAAAACCTGGCGATGTGTAGTTGAATAAGACTAGAGTCTTGGACAGAAGAAATGGATTTGAAAAATTTGGTGTCATCAGCGCAAAGCAATGACTCCATCAAGAGTTAATGGCCAGAATAAACAGAAGAGGACCTAAATGGTTACCTTGAGGGACACTGGAGGTGGCTAGAAAAGAAAACGATAGGTTGAACTAAAGTAAGAAGATATCTATTTCAATAAGGTTTGTGGTGGTGGACCTTCCTTTCAGGAAGCGATGTGGACTGGGGGAAATAAAAGACTTACACTCAAAACTTAGGGCTTCGTATAAAATATTTTCAAAGAGCTTAGGTATATCAGAAATTCTAGCAATGGGACGGCAATCAAAATAAAAAGAGATCTTCCCAACTTGAGGAAATCTATCTTGTGAGAGGGATAGACGATAGAGCTTAGGGAGGGGCAAGGAACGATTGAAGGCTTAGTTTTGAGGAATATAATGGGGATACCATCAGGATTGGATGAGAAACCATCTTTCAGATTTTTTGACTTATTCTCTACAAAAAATCGGCAATTTTATGTGATTTGGCAGGCGAATTGTTTTTCAAAAACAAGAAGATTTCGGGTGCTTTATGAGCTGGGCTTTCGCGTCATTAAGGTAAAGCTGGTAGAGAGGGTTATAAAACGCCGAGACAGTTGGAATAGTCAGAGAAGATCTGATGCGAAGAAAAACTGTCCATAGGTTGTTTCTCTTGTTGGGTAAGGAGCAAAGCCTACGATTATATGTATAATGGAGAGCATATCACCTACATGCTTTTTACGTTGAGAAAAAGAACCATAAAGGTGATAATATCTTATAGACATGGTCAGCAAAGGCCTGTTGATTCATCCGTTTAAACTAATAAAAATCGAGTATTAGTTAGTTGGTTTTTCTATATTTCTATGCTCCAGAGTATACTTGTGTACCGTTCCATGGTTTATGGAATCCCAGTGTTGAAACTAAACTAACCTAACCTAAGTGTTAACGGGGTGACTGCAATAACCATCAGGAGGGAGTAATCTCACACGGATCTCAACGGGTCGATTGTGGTCCCCCATGTGGGATATAGAAAGATGTGAAGTATAAAACAGGAAATATCGAGTGCGGGCCTCCTGAACCCACCCGTTTTTGTTATGAATTTTAGGGGGCATGTTCACCAGTTCGGGGAGCTGGTCGAAAAATGTCTTCCCGAAGGCTTGATATCTGATTCTATATAGACTTGGGCATTCGCAGAGGAAGTGTGTCGTATCTTCCTCCATCTCAGTGTCACCGCAGTCACTGCGTAGGTCTGAGCCGTTGACATGGTTGCATGGATTTTTTGTTTTGTTCGAAAAGCCGAGTACTGTCAGTAGTATCTGTACTGTAATGAACTATGGTACAGGAATTTGTGTACCACGAATTGGAAGGCATGTGTATCCACTAACTGTGGCACCAATAGGAAAGTGCTACAGTCCTGCAGTCTTTACTGACAGAGAACTTTCGAAAGCACACAATCTAAAGATGATCATTGTTCAATTGGACGGACATTGCGATGTCCACGTTAAAAACGCTCTGTATTGTGAACATTAGTAAAATGTACAATCCAATGTGGGAAACACACAATATTTTATATGACGAGAGTGACGTGTAGATTCTAGATGTATTTTCGATGTACTATTCACATTTTGATGAAATCTACGGTTGTTATGTTCGGATTTTATTAATTCACGAGTATCTACAGCGATTTGTTACCCTTAACCGCGCAATATCTACTTTAACCTTCAATAAGAATTATTTATTTCCAATGCAAAGGCTTTTTTCCAAAAAAAAAATCAAATCTGGCGATCAATTTGGGACACCCTTTACAAAGGTTCATGACTGACTGGGTATTTCAACGAAAACCAGTGTGAGAATCTACAACCAAATCATCCATTTATTACGACTCTCCCTTCGAAGGACCATTTCACAACTCATACAGAGACCAATGCCGTTCGGAATTTCAAATACTACACCATATGTGTCAGTAATAATGCCATCCATTATCTTACACTCGTGATTATAGCTACAAATCATTCCATAAACTCAACCGATTTCATAATAACTTGGCCTGATGGAAAAAGACAAGTCCTTTCTCTCTTCTTCAAACAAAAATTCGTTCACCACAAGATACAAGATAATTTAAATCACCAAGCTTTCAATGGAAAATTGAATTTTCCCCAACGCATGTTACCTAGAAAAAGGGTCATCCTCTTCGGACCACTCTTCGGCCGCAAAAATTGTCCTTTCTGCATGTTTATGTCATTTGAAGTAATCAGTGATGGGGAAAAAATGATAGAAAAAATGTCGGTACTGCTCCAAAAATTTATATCCCAAAAAAGGACTCCACTTTTATTAAAGTATCTACGCACGTATGGCGGTGTATGTGTGTTTGCTAATAAGATTAGAAAATTAATAAATGTGAACCGATTTGGAAATATTATATACCTACGCATTTCGTCATGTTTATTAGGCGCAATTAATAACAAAGGAAGAAATATGAATGATATCATGACTAATAGCCGTCACACACTGGGAAGATGGGATCCTTCTCAATTATAGGAGAAAAAAACGTTCAATTAAATGCCAAAATCAATGAAACGGAAACAAACAGAGATATTAATGCGAACACGTAGAATTCTTTCTTTAGTCCCGAACCCCATATCCATCAGTTCACGGAATACTGAGAGGAAACCTTGAAATGCTTCCTTCGAAGGCGACGAACTGGAAACATCATGTATATATTTGTATTTGAAATGTGTATCCGTCAATCAAGTGAGGCATTGGCATTAGCAATGGCAGAATAGACAGGATAACGTTCTGATGTTTGATTCTTTTGAAATAAAACTTTAATTTTGCTATCCTTGAGAGGTTATTGACTTTATCTCGCCTTGAAACCTTCAATTGTGTTCTTTTACAACCTTCGCATGATGGCAATGCTCGCTGAAGAGGTTAGAGGTGGGTTGCAAGGAGTGCCTTGAAATGAGAATGGAAATGCTAATGAGTCTTAAGAATCCTTAATGTCGTCCCTAGAGATGGTACGTGAAGGAAATATTATATTCTTTTCGGCGGGTGGAAGGCTGCTATATTCATGTTAAAGGCTGACAAGAGTGTTTCAAAATTTATTTCAAACAACAAAAGAGTTGCAATTTCCCAGGATTCAGTTATCCTATTCGGTGAAATAAAACCAAACCCACACCATCTTGTTGTTTGTTATTCGTTGCATTGCCTGGGACCGGGTTAAATGCTAGCAGCTGCTGATTGTGACCCTGTTTCCACATCACTATGAAAGGGTTTACTCTGTAGTTTGGTTGTTATACATTGAGCGTGCTCTCATACACTTGTTGAGGATAAATTGTTGAATCCTTTGTGTGTTACAGTGAAGTGCACGAGATGGCTTCAATTCCTTTTCTGTGTTTGTATCTCTATTTCAGGACAGAGCGACAGATGCATAATAGCACATTGAACAAATTGAATTAGGCTTGTGTAAGCCTTACTGTCATAGCTAAATTGATTTGTTTTCTATATTCTGAATTTGAAATATGTGTCTCGAGTATTTGACGCAAGCAAATGGAATTGGTCTACATGACAGGATTATGAACACAAGCATGGCGTTCGGAAACAAAGACATATCAGTCGTGGGTTTTGAAGCCTCCCCAGATAATAGTTCATTTAGACGACTCCCAGCAGGCTACAGACAGTTAAATTTTTATGTCCTAGGTTGGTCCTCGTATGTATGATTTCAGAGACTTTGTTAGTGAATGGCGTGAGCCTGTGAAAATGTTTGTGGATTGTCAACAACATATGGATAGCGTGCTCGATACTCATTAAAATTAAAATAACCGTGAGGTCCAGATGTCTGAATTTTATTGTATTATAAGACTGATATGTTTTCTTTTCGAAGACTTCCTTCGAGACTATTCCTTCAGCCCCACGTATGGATAAACTACAGGCTGGGCAGGTTAAGATGACTATCGTATCGACTCTCTCTAGTCCAATCTTTCTGGTATTCAAAAAATACAAACGATATGGAAAGTGACTTCCGAAAATTCTGATTCTGATTCTGACAGAAGAGTTTCACCCATGAAGGTAATGTATGTATGTACAATATTCCAATCAAACCCGAACGATAAATTTACCAAGGAACTCGATGTCCTTTCCAACACACCGGAGGATACAATAGAAGACATACATATCTAAGGCAGAAGCTGTGGAAGCCGTAAACAGAGGCAAATCTGGGAAATAGCAATCCCAAGTAATATTTTGAAAATGATGGAAAACTCTATTCTCACAACTTAACATTTGGTATACAGGTAGTAAGAACTATCACTGATAACTTCCAATGCACATAAGGAACGTAGAATCAAGGCCCGACAGAGTACCCTTTGAACTTTAATGGAAAAGTCTAAGTAAAAAAAGTAATACTGAGAAGTAAAGAAGGTATCTACGATGCACTGCAGCAGTAAAAACTCCATATGAAGCCACAATCAGCTTTTCGTAAAATATAGAATTTCCCAAGGATCAACCCCTAAAGAGTGTTCATAGACACTGACAATGTTTTCCTTTAAATATTGTCAACCAAAAATTGATAATTCACACGACTGTCAGACATTTGGGATACATTTCTGAAAATATTTTAAGATCGAACATTCGACTGAACATTGCTTGGATCTATGAACTCTTCATGAACGCCTCTTAACGGATACCAAAGTTGAACTAAATAGATCGAGATTCTAGCATCTACCTCAAATAAAATGAATATCTTAACCAGTGGCATGAAGGCAATATCGCTGTACTGGAGGAGAATATAGATGTTGAGCCTCTCAATTATTTGTAGGTAAGCTGAGAAAAGGATTGTAGACGTAGGCGATAAGTTTTGATATCTGCTGTTACATTAGTTTGAACGGATCACGGAAAACTAGATGAATACATACCAAACGAGTTTACCATCTCCTGTCTCATTTTTTAATTTCAACGGACTATCAAATTCCAAGCTTACTTGCCAATGCACGATATATGCCTACTGTCTTACAGAATAATGGACATTCACCAAATGAGGAGAGAAAAGCAGATGTCGTTGGGCTGAAAATTAACTCAGCAAAAACAAAAATGATCAGCTTAGGACCGAACTCATCAAATCATATATGCATTGCTGGACAAACGGTTGAGAGAGTAGAGAGTTTCCAATACCTTGGGAGTATTGTCTCAACCGATGGCGAAACCGAACTGGGTATAGCCAGCCAAATAGTCAAAGCAAAATCTGCGTTTGGGATGCTATCCACAGTTTGGCGTAGTAATGCCAACAGTAATACTGTTCCGTTTCAACGTTGAATCCGTGCTGCTATATGGATGTGGTACCACGTGGAAGCTGGAAACATTCGCCAGCAAGTGCCTACGATATATCTTTAGGATTTTCTGGCCAAATCGTATCTCTAACGAACAACTAAACTTTATCAGAGAACGGGCCATGAACCTACAGGCACAACAATACGACGACGAAAGTGGCAATGGATTGAACATACTCTCCGAAAGGATGACAGGCCCATAGCTAACCATGCGATGCAATGGAACCCAATTACTCAGGATGGCAGAAGACGCGGCGGTCCTAGGAGTACGTGGCGCAGAATAATTAAGAAGGAAGCAGAGTAACTGGAAAAGAGTTGGGAAGAGCTGAGGCACATTTCCAGAAATTGCAGCGAGGCCCTAGGACCCACAAGGGGATACAGGACATAAGTAAAATGTTTACCCCATTGTTGGCATTTTAAAACAATAAAACAAATGACTCTTCTGGCGCCTTGACGATGTGGGTGTCTTTACTTTAAGAGCGGTTGAGAAAGCATTGTTGGGTTCAACATCTACATATGTAGGTTATATCCGGCGTAGGTCCTATATTTACACTAAAACTATTAATTTTTGGGAGCTTCCTGGATACATGCACGTTTTCTTTTGCCAAATTCGAGAAAGTCAATGTGATTAAGATCTACTTATAGTTGCCAGTCCTAGTCCTGAGTCCTATTTGAGCCATCGTAACGTGAGTTTTGAATTTTGCACTCTGATTTTTCATCTTGCTTAAAGACCACCCAGTCCTTGTTTTTCCTATCCAACTATAAACACATATGCACAGCACAAGTGAATTTAAAAAGTCGCCCTTCTTTTCTATAGTCGCAATATAAAATCTTTCTGAGCAGTTGCCGTTTAAAACTGACCTGACTACTTGCACTGTCCGAAACAGGTAGTACCACATCAGCATGGCAATGGAAGGAATTCCAGCGACCTTTACTTTCATAGTCAAATTGGTCCTAAGTTAACAATACGCTATCGTAATCGGCTTTTATAGGTACAGGTGGCCAGGCCACAACATAACCCAAACTACCCTATTAGTGCCATTCGTCTCTTCTTCTTTGCAATTTCCGAAGAAATACCATGGCAATAGAGGAGGGTGAGCTGTAAAATATTTCACAACAGTTTCCTTTTTGTTGTCATTCCGTGAGCTTCTGCAAGTCCTTTGTTAATCGTTGTCTGTTCAAATGAAACTTAAACTCTAATGAGGACACAACGCCTTTTGCAGACAACATCTATTTGTGCTAATTCAGTCGTTTGAAATTTAAAGATTGTTTTTGAGTTTATTTGATAGAGGATGGTTCGGTGTTATGTGGCTTTTATCGTTTGTGGTCGCATTTGTATCTTTTAATTGTTATCACTTTGAACTGTTGCGGGACAGTATAAGTCGGTACAGAAAGACCAATCTCAAGTTCAATGATCTTTAAAGCAATGAAATTTCGAGGTTATCCCACAGACACAAATAGTTACCATGCAGATGCTCGGGTTGATATGAGGGTCCTTCAGTGATGGTAGCGATGTGAGTTTGTGAGACTTACCAGGTGACATATTCCTCGACTGCACATTCGGGGTGTTTCCACAGACTCGTTATTGACGTTCATTTGATGTGGTTTTTGGTTTTCATCATTTCACCATCGTCGGTGGCTCGTTGAATTTTGTTCGCAGGACTTCCATTAAGAAACGTTGAACCATTTTGTTAACCAACTGACATGATGCTGCTCGTACCAATCCCAGGATATCGATTGAAGAAAATACGTTCCTTTGCAAAAGGGATCTCAATACCATAGAGTTGCAACTATGTACGGAAGAAGTAAAGCTACATTCTGCAGAGTAGTAGCTGATTTTAGTTAATACGAATCCGATCCAAAAAATCAAATCCTCTTTTAAAAAATCAAATTTTTTCAAAATTTTAACTAAAAATAGAAAAAAATTTTAAATTTATAGGCCTTGAAGCTGTCTATAACTCGCCTGAGGAGTCATAATGCTGAAGTCACGCCCGCTGTGTTCCCAGATAGCATCAGTACAATGCTGTAATAATCCAATGAAAAATCGAAAATGCCACGCCCACTTTACTAGAACAAATCATAAATTTCAATCCTCTGTAGCATTAAGAGGCAAATAAGTTCGACCATTTAGTGGATTTTATGTTTTATAGCTGGATCGATCCACCCACGAAAAATGCAGAGCAGCTTGTCGATAGACATAGAAAGCAAATATGGTTTGTGGGCAAGACAGATCTTTCTATTCTGCTAACGTAAGCTAACCAGGTAGGGTGCATGATGCAAAGGTATTACAGCAGCTATAAAAGCACTCTTAGCATTACGGCGCTATATCAGACTATTTGAAACATTGGACCGTAAGACTTGTGTCTTTAAGTCTTAACACTTCAAATGGTATTAAGATATTTCGATTCCTCTGGAGTTTTAAAGTTGTTACATGTAAGTACGGAGCACTGAAGGGCCGACAACACTACCTAATTCCCAAATCTAGTACGCTGATGGTTCAAAATTTAAAAAGGCTCACTAGAGTCAAGGTCTCAGTTCACAATACGCTATAGCATCAGCATTTTTTTAGGAAATACTTGGTGTTATACTAAGTGAACGAGAATATCTGCCAAAAAGGGATGAAATGGCAGAAGACATTGACCCGCAAGTAAAAGATTACTCTACATGGAGTGGAACTCTATATGTCCTGTAGAAATGTATAACATGTAACCTAAGCAGAGGTATAGTACATTTTATGGGACAGTAAAAAGATGTCGTAGATCGCAGTGTACATGTTTTTGTATCATAAGCTTGCTCTCAGAGAGTTGTAAATTTTTGACTTACGCCCAAGAGCATGCACCTTTTAATGGTTTAAGTCGGTAACGCAGATGCCAATATATTTCGTGGTATAGTGGTTTGAGACTTAGCTGTCATTAGGTTTTAAATTCTCCTTAGGTGGTGTCGTCCTTTGGTTCAAAACGATGGTTGAAATATCCGATCTTGATCTGCTTATGTCTTAGATGATCCTGCTTGAAAGGCTGACTCTAGCTTAATGCACTCATCTGCCTATTCGTTTCTCATTAAAAAATATCTACGGACCCGGATGACTAAGATCATAAAACGTTGACTAACAAAATGAATGCCTTTTATTCCAGCGAGAAGTGTTTTTGAAGGCAGGAGGTAGATTTTTCAGTATCTTGACGAGCCCCACGAATGGAGAGGAGCTCTGCTTGAAGCACACTTTTATAGAGGTCTGTTTCACATTTAGTTTCTCTGACTAATGAATAACAGTGTCATTCCCATCCTTCTAAATGGCACTACAAATATATGGGTAGTCAATGTAGGATTTGGGTAGGATCTTAGTGCTCTAGAACTATCGATTTTCAATATTTCGTTTCCAACTAAGTTAGTCGTTCTATCTAACGTCATAATCCTATATACCTCGGCGAAGAATTAGCTTCGGCATGTAGGTACGGTACACTTCACATCATGTAGAGCACTGGAATACATTTTCCTCACTCCTATCACAAAGAAAATTACATAAAATCCTGATATTTCAAACAGAACTGATGAACGGTGATCCGTCAACAACGGTGACAATTTTCTCATTATACGTACATGCATCCTTTTACCTCCCACAGCCTCTGGTAGCCATTCAACCCTGTAATTACTTTTTCCTGCACAGCCCTTTTTTTGCTGTTCCCCACCACCAATTATTCATTTCATCACTTTAACTTCATGGCTCCTTAAATAAAACTTACGAACCACTTAATCTCAATTTTATGGCAAGAATCCCTAAACAAATACCCTACACGAGCACCATTTGTAGTCGCAGATACAGCCCCACCATCCGAATAATAATGATTTATCTCTGCATATCAACTCAGCCAGAGTGGTTCGGGGCTTTAAGTTTAACTGAATTTACCCAGAAATGCTATGAGTGGAACTAAATTTTATCAGACAAATAAATTGATTGGATCCCAAACAGGGGAGTTGCTACGCCCAGGGCTGGAGGACTGTCAGACCTTGGTTACAACATCCGAAGTTGTTTTACACTTCGTCGGCAAAGTTTGATTAATTAAGGATATTGGCTTAGCACTGACAGTAATTCTCTGTTGCCTTTTTCATTTGCTTTCTATTGCTTTAGTTTGCCTAAGCAGTATTGGCGTTCTCATACTCAGAGAAGGAAAAATCAAATTATATGAAGAGTTAGTCGGAGTTTTATTATGCCTTACAAGAGTGATGTTAACCTGGAACTGTGAGTCCTTATCAAGTTTCCACAATATAGGAATTTTGTTATGAGTGGACTGTTCGACTTGTGGTTTGTGGATGCAACTCATGGTAGTATCCTTTATTTTATTGAAGATGTAATGGAAGATCAAAAGTACGGTATAGATATCTAGAGACCTTCCTTCCTTATCCTTGCAATTCTTCATGCCATTACTTAATGGTTTAATTTGTCATTACTGGTGAAAGTGACATTCCTAAATCATTGCGGGTTCAAGGATATGTCTCTTCCTATTCTTTCAACTAATGTGTGTTCGTAGGTACTAAATTCCTTAAGTCTAAAGTGTTTCTTACTTCTGAATGACATTAATATCCATTAACTCCTGGAGAGTCTGTCTACATCCCGCACATTGAAGCAGAAGTCCCTTTAAATTTCTTGACATCTCCGCAGTGTCAGATTGTCACATTTTACTTTCCTTCAGAGTGAGGCTCTACGTTTCTCATTTGTCAATGGGTTAGTGTGTCCTTGGTATTCAGTTACCACATTCACGGCCTTACTTCAGCCACACTTTTGGAACGAATTAACTTAAAGGAGATATTCACTTTTATACGAAGGTAAATTGTAGGACATTTTTGTTCTTAAAGTTATAAATTTTCATATCAATGAACCCTAGAAACCACTTTTTGATAAATTTTGATGGAATCAATAGTACCATTCTTTCTATATCTTCTACTCGTACTCATACTCCAACCAAGCCAAACAGCCTCAAATAGTTATTCCTGGATGACCGCGAAGTCAAAGCCTCTACCAGGGAAGAAGACGGACTATTCATACCAGCCGACATAATAGTCGTATCGAATTAAATTCTATAATCTTGATTCACCATGAGAATAGGACGAAAAAAAAAAAGAAAAAGCTAATTAACCGAAGTTTGGAAAGGAAAATGAGGACCAAAGGCAACCAAATAGTAAGAGAAAAATGGGAGGGATTTGTACAGTGGATGTGGCGGATCAGGCTCCCAACCCTTTGTCGTATGTAGAAACGACGCGCTGGAAGCTTACGCGGCATCCCATTCAAATGCTATAAACTCTAACCGTTTGGTAAACCTATTGTTGGTCTATCACACTATATTATCCTATTCATGTGATACCCAAAACGATTAACCCGTCTAATTTAAATAGTTTACATAGTCTTACAAAGCACTGCCGCTTATCAACAGGGCAATTCACTAGACAATGGATCGTAAAAATGTTAACAACCTTTTAATTATAAACAGGGATGCAGGGAGGTGTTAATCGTTTAAGGCCAAAAAGAAATAAACTTAATAGTATTAAAACTTAAGGGAGAACTAGCCAAATAGCACAAATGTACGTGAAAAGATTGTCTCCAATGACATTTTCAGACTAAGGAAAACCGTCAAAAAATTTAAGCTCTCTGTTTACGTTGAATATTTATGATAGGTATTCGCATCAACCAAGAGCGAGAGATGATGTCCTTTTACTCAACATCTTCGTTTTAAGATGAAAGGCCTAAAATTGAGAACAGATTAATTAAAAACTTACCCTTACTTCCTTATTTACTCATAATTGTACAAAACCTGGCAAAAAAATGTTGTGTTCAAATCACATCCCACATTTTTGACATTCCCAGTCTTAAACATTTAGAAAGGCCACAATCTGTCTGGAATGGATCGTATAATATTTACCATATCCTCCTTATCAGAAAATTAGTGTGCCCGCACGGTTTTTTTTGTTGAATTACGATATCAACGATAACTTTTTTGATAAAACGGCTCTGAAAGTAGGCGTGGCCCTAAAAGTGGGAAAAATAATGAAGTTATGAAAAATTGGGTGTATGAGTGGGCATTTTTACAGTTCTACTTCTTCTATTTCTTAGAAGCTTGGAGCCCATATATAAAGTTTAAATTTTCTAGCTCAAAACTTAAGGCCCAAAAGTGGTGATATATGGACCGACGACGAATAACCAGACATGGCTCACTCGCATCCAAAGCATCCAAACTCCAATCGCTTATAAACCTGAAGTTTCTTATTATTATTATTATTTCTCAAACAGTCTGAATGTCGCCGAATATCCTTGCTTTCTATCCATTATTTCTGTCGAATTCATTATGCAAAATAATTGAAACGAGTAAAACATGACTTTTTCCTTTAAATCCGCCCTAATAAACTAAGCATTTTTAGTAAAATTAGCCTTTAAACTAAGTTCATTTCTGAAGCGGATTATTAATTTAAATCGAAAGTACGTAATTACTGCTCACCCCTAGTGGCCCTTCAACATAACTCTCGTAAAGTATTTCATTGTTATTCAAGCTAAAAGTACTCGAAAATATACTGAGAACTACTCAGAGGTTGTTCGCATCAATCAGATGAACATCCCACAATAACACAGGAAATAAATCGGAATTTCCTGGAAACATAAATGTTATTGAAGAGATACTCATACCTCACAGTTAACGGCAAACTTTCCTGTTTCCTATTCAAACGAAACGAAGGATATCGACATTGACATTGTTCGCCAACCTTGAACTCAATCAGAGTATATAGCCGTCCTACGTAATATGATTATGTTGGAAATACAATAAGAAGCGCTACACTTGTTATTTTCCCCAGCATAAACAATCCCCAAAGGATGTGAATGTCTCCCCGTCTCTCCCCCTTACTTACTATAATTCTTGGAATATGACTTTATACCGTACATGCACACATATGTGAGTATGTCCTGCGCTTAATATGAGTCCTCATATTTTCCTGAAAATAATACTGTCGACGTGATCCGCTGAGTTGTGAACACAATCAAGGCATGCATGTTAAAGCACACTACGCCGCTCGAAGGACCATTCACAACATAAAGCATGGAAACTGAAAGCGACTCACTGGCTCTGGAAATTATGCAAATCGCTAACGAAATACCATCACGCCTTTGGTATTAAGGACAAACATTCCTGGCCTGCCATGCGAATGAAAATTTATTTTATTATTCTACTCATGTTTACGGAATTAAATGTTTGTGCAAAGTCCTCAGTAGATGGAGCGATTTGCATGAAAACGGGTCCACAACCGGAGCAAATCAATAAAGGCATATCGGCGTGGTTGGGCTTTCAGCCAAATGAATACTTATTGCCAATTCCGAGTGCAAATCACCCGTGCGGAAGGCACGACTCCAAATAATATCCACTATACCCTTTGGGAATAAATCATTACAAGTATTTAATTAGATTTGGAACACAAAAAAAGGATACACATTGCGGGGTGAGGCAAACCATCCAAAATATATTAGAAATCTGAGGGTAAATACGTCAGCATAATCGAAGCAGGGTCGGATTGATTGATTGCCAAGAAGTGGGAAAGAATCCGATTGTGGCTGTACCCCGTGCGTCCGTTTCATAGATAGTTTATCAGCGACAGACTGACTAAATGAAAAATGAATTTTTCAAAATTCAATGTAAATTTGTATTCAAAATTTTGAGGAAAACCATACACGTGGTTCTGTAACCACTCTAAACTCATTCAGTCGAGAAGAAGCCAGCCCATCGTTCGGGTGAAAAACTTTGACATTTTGACCACTGTAGGGAGTATTTGCTTTCCTAGTGTGGTTCCTTTTGCGATTAATTCGGGGAAAAAAAAGTTGTTTGCTTTATTGACAAGCTCCATGTGCCATTAGTAATATTTCTTGGAACAGCTGTCATCTGTCGTTTTTCCGTTTCAAAGTGCTTCTCCTCATACCGCATAGAATATGGAGTTTCATATTTCAAAGAAATTTCAAATCAAATCATATTCTCGGACATCTTTTCTACAATTCGTGTAAGTCAAAGACACACCCTTGATTAGAGGTGTTCAAAGTCGTTCAATTAAAGAACGTTCTTTGATCTAACAGAAGCAATTGATTAGTGAACTAACGAAATAACTTACCAAACCAAAATATTAAATTAAATCATAAATTAAATCAAGTTCTAAGTTTCTAGTAACTACAAAGTCAAGCGGGACAAGACGCAGTGCATTGCACTGTCTTGTGGATGTCCAACATTTTTGAAAATAGAGGCTAAATTATTTTAACTCTTTAGACAGCTTATTTCTTAGGTTTTTGGTAGATACCTTTTATTTTAGTGCCCTACCCTGCTATAATACTATAGTTACTAAGGTATACATTATACGTTCCTTACAGAAATCGATCCTGGTGCATTTCAGGTCACAAAAATCGTTCCTACATTTGATCCTGTTTGCTTCTACGACAAAGAGGATATCAGGCCCCAAATAGGAACAATAGAAGGATACAACAAAAGACAAAAGCTTCAAAATCAAAAATCAAAAGTAAAGTTCACAAAGCAAAAATACAATGAACGAAAGAGATTGGCTTAACTGTAGAACATAATAAAGAAGCCAGGAATCAGAAGCAATATAATGGATCTCAGCAACAAAGATCTAAAACGAACACTCATGTGACATGTATCACAAATATGAGAATCAAATAGTAAGGCCTCAACGGCTGAAACATCGACAATAGAACAAGTGAGTGATGGCTATGTATGCTGTTTTCGGTTTTCAAAAATGATGTCAATGAACTTTAGGGAAAAGATAGCAAGATGACAACTCAACCAAAGAGAATGTCACCGTCCATGCGGAACACACAAATATGAGAATTACCAAGTGAGGCATCAACGGGTGAAACATTGACTATAGGAAAAGTAAATGAGAGCTATGCTGTTACGGTTTTCAAAAATGGTGTCAAAATATAGAGAATATTTGCACTCAGCCATAATCGCTGTCATCGGGTACGTCTCAGGGATGAGTCGAACTAGAAGTAGGAGACGCAAATAATGGAAGGAGGAAATACCGCGATACTAGTAGATAGTGAGTTTTAAGATAGAATAGGCACAAGGTGGTCGTCTGAATCCATTTCTTAAATTCATTACATGGCGTAATCTAGAGGTCCAATTCTCGCACATTCTTCACAGGAAATCATATTGTATTTCGGCAATAACGCATTGAATGTTGGCTTCCAAGTATTCAATTGTTTCTGGTTTATCGGCCTAAATATGTGACTTTACATATTCCTAGAGAAGATCATCTAATGGCATTAGGTCGCACGAACAAGGTGGTCCATTTTGTGAAAATAATCGTTTGTTAAATGTTTCCTTCAGTAAATTAATTGTACCTCGCACTGTGTGGCGCCGACTTGCTGAAACCACATGTCTGCAACATTAATGCCTTTCAAATGAGGCACGAGAAAATTAGTAATGTTTGAGGACCACTCACCGTTGACTGTAACATTCTGATCATAATCATTTTTGGTTACTCATCACTAAACAAATTTTTTAAAAGAAAATCTGGATCAATAGCAATGTTTTCTTCAGCCATTATGTGTTTATGTTTTTCTGAATAAATTTGAATTATAACCAAACGTTGTTCCGGTGATGACTTGTCAAACCAAACTAAACTCAACAAAACCGAGAACTGTCGGCTGTCACAGAAATCAGTATTGCCAATTTTAAGTTTTATATTAATTTACAAAATAACATATTCTACGTTATTGTGCCAATGATTCTATTTCTAGTTTTTAATTGGTTGGTTGCTTTAGCCTTGACGTCGAGATCTTGCAGGATGTTTAAGGCTTAACACGTCGAGAAATCTTGTTGGTATGGTGTTGATTGGTCCTGATATTGAAATTGGTAGTTCTGTTTTGCACAAGTTTGGAAATAGCCTTCACTTTTAGATATATCCACTGAGTGTAGAAAGGTCCTCATTCAGGGTTGATTTCATGTCATAGATAACTTTAATCCATCTGTTCCAATATCTTAGTAGTATTCAAATCATATATCACGTTTACGTATTTAGTGGAAAAGTTACGCAGTATGAACACAGATAAAAAAGGCATAAGAGTAAAGAAAAAATTAGTTAATTCTGCGCATTTTTGAGTCCTTGAGTTCAGAATTATCACTTGCTGCACCAAATTGTTCAGCTGGAAAGTAAAGTCGTTAAAATAATTTAAATTTTAGTTTAGTTTCCTACCCTCTCGTCCATTTTAGCATTTAAATATGGCAAATCCTTGAACACCAAGCCCCTTGTTTTCTTCAACTCTCTGTCCAACTTCTTGTAGTTAACCGCCATGAAGGCAACATCCAATAATGTAGCAAAAGAATGAACTACAGCGAAATCGGATAATCCGCCCCAATTCTTAACGTTATAACGTATTATGAAGTCCAATACCAACATATACGCATGAGCAATAGTTATATTTATATAGGCTTCAACCAGTTCATTGAAGACAGCCAGGATTCGCAAGCTTCTCATCAAACTCCTTGCTAGTTTTTGAACTTTTCTCCCACACTTGTGGTTTTTCGAAACTCGATATTTCCGCAATATACAATCAAGCTCATGACTTCTCACCTTGAGCAGTGATTCCTCGAAAACACTGTTTAGGTTTACATAGTCCGCTGCGATATAAAACAGCATTAAGCTAATGCACTCCATTTCGATGAACATTGGGACTGTAATTAAAACTAAAAGAAAACCTGAAAGAGTTACAAAAAAATTACTACTATCCACCGATTGTGAAATTTGAGTTAAGGATAGCCACTTTCAGTAGTTGTGAAGTAACTTTCTCATTGCCAAGACGGTTGAAATTAAATCCTAAGAGGATTAGCGAGCATGTTAGTAGGAGTTATATGTACATTCCAACATCTACGCAAGTCTATTTTTGAAAAGTGATCAGGACTTTAGAAATGCGAATAAATTATACAGAGTTCTAGTGATGAAACTTAAAGAACTCTTTCCGTAAACTGCGCTTTTCAAATGATTATTATCTATTCATGGAAAAATGTACTTTTGAAGCAGGTCAAGCACACATTCTACACTAGAACCTCTAAAAATTTGTAAAGTTGAGGCAGAAGTTTTCAGAAATAGTTCAGTTCTTTATAAGCATGCAATTGGCGAATACTTTTCGAGAACTGTTAAATTGTATTCACATTCCGTGACCAAAACGCTCACGAGAGTCCTCACAATTTGTTTTATTTTGTGTCCACCGATGACGAAGAATGTTAGGTGTTTACTTTCGGCACATTGAATCTAGGACACGTCGAGCTCCAAATTCACAGATCTACGGAAAAAGTACCTGGCAACAATGCATAGCATAGTTTTCCCACATCTCATCGCTCTCAGCACGCATTCAACAATCAAAGATTTTAAAGAGTATTCATATATAGCTACATATAATATGTTGCGATGTTTCCTAAATTGAGTATTGAAACTGCACTCTTCTACGAGAAAATAGTGGTAGCGCTGCTGTTTTCTTTACACGAGCTGCTTTCCAAAATGCACCACAGCCTGCTTGGTGAATCAGCAACCAATTTTAAATAAAAAACTGAAAAACGTACAAAATAGCTGTAATCTGTCTGAAAAGGATCATATGATACCCTATTCTTCTTGTAATGAAAAGTTGGTGGCTTTACGGCATGTTTTTTGTCGAATTACAATGACATCTTCGAATGTTTGTTGATGTTTCATGAAAAATTTCATTAGGCCCGCTTTTTGAACGAAGAACGCCCCTAAAAGTAGGCGGGGCCAAAACAGATGTATAAACGAATTGTGAAGAATTTCAGTATCCAAATATTTTGTCTTAATAACATTTGTCAATTACACACAAAATGATTAAGTTGTGAAAAGTGGGCGTGGTAGTGAGCGGATCTTAGAAATTTTACACTTGTATTGTTCCCTACGTTTCTGAAAAGCCTAGACATATAATTTCATCCTTCTAGCTCAAAAATTTAAGGCCCAAATTTAAGCATTATGTCCCGAAATGCATTGGGAACGAATATACTGCGCAAGCAATAGCAACCAAGGCATCATGAACTAGCACTATACAAAGGGCCATTGCTTTTGCTTTTGTGTTATTTTTAAATTTAAATCAAATTTTCTGATTTGCAGTTGATATGTAATATATGAAATTGTGAACATCATTTAAGATTCCAAAATGTCATGATTCACGTAAGAGAACGCGCTATGCATCGCGAAAGCGTCGTCAGTTTGCATAGCCGGTGCAAAGCATTTCGCTAGAAATTGGAAACGAATATGTTTTAATAAAAACCATATACATTAGGTCTGAGCCCCATTGTGCCATACATCACTAATCAAATAATCAAATAGCCATTAGTCATTGTCAACATATCCGATGGCAATTTCCTTCAACAAAAAATAGAAGAAAATAGTCTAATTTGCTTAACTTATCACTCTTCAAGTAAATATTAACCACTTAGTCATTATATTTGTGGTACGTTCTTAATCTGCAAGTTAAGCACCATTCACTTTTTACTTTTGTTTAAAATTTTTGATGTAAAAGAATTTGACACAATATTATGATAAATTGCTGAGTGATAAGTGATAATCTGAGGAAGTGGCGAATTGTGTATCATAATTCAAAAACAAGAGTACCTCCTACCACGTGGTTTTCAAAAACAATCAAACTATTATAGCACCAATGTTTGACCGAAACAAGAATCGATCACGGACGAATTAAGATGAAACAAAACGTGCTGCAAGATTACAAGTCAAAGGCTTGAAAAAAGACCTTCAAATCGGTTCGATTTTTAAACTGAATCGTATTAACATAGAAATTGGTACCTACTTTATTACTGAAGAATCAAAATATTCAAAAGTGTGTTACTTTACTTTAAGTGGCTACCCTCACTTCACATGTATTGTACGTACTTGAAAAACCTATCACGAGCAATTTGACCAACAACGAAATAACCAAGTAAATGCATGCAGGCACAGACCTTCCAGTTAGACTCTGAACTGCATTGTGATGATGGCTAAAAAGGTTAAGCAACCCGATTTGCCTGTACTTTGCACTTCGGAAATTGGGGAAAATGAAAAGCGGATAGTAAAACACCACCAAGAAGACGAACAACCTCTCTATATAAGTCTGTGGCACCATTATACTGAGGCAGAAAATACTAAGAGCCATGACAAACAAAATTCCAGTTTTGATAAAACTAAACCGAAAATACAAATCGAAGTAGTCTCCGTTGGAGTAATATCGAAAATTGATCCATTCGATGGTTGAAAGAAAGTTATAGATCCACTTAAGGAGGTGTATATTTGGGTCTCGTATAAAGATTTGTATATCGTCCTGCACCATATTGCAGAGTTAAGGTAACCGGATATGCGAATACAATAAGACTGCAGGCACCTGGAAGCGATGGAAATGTTAATAAATCGATATACACATACTACACATACCTAGGGGGTTTATATTGAATTAGGCAGTAAGTGCACATAACTGGTAATAGGTTTCATTACAGTAGCGCGTAATCAAAAAGTTCATTTACCCTGTCTACAACACTGTCACGCTAATTGACACCGTAGACACTCCCAGCAAGTTACACTATCATCTGTGGGTTTTGTAGGATATTTAAAGACACAAGTGAGGTACTATAAGGCGGTAGACAAAAAAAAACCAAACAAGTTGGACCAAATGTAATTACTCTACTTTTTCAAATGACGTCTTACAAACTTCATCGTGAATTTGACAGAAACAGAATTTACTTTGACAGAACATGGATGGCTAAAGTCTTCACGAATGCGAAGTAATTGTGTACAATCCTGATTGTTCTAGATCTACTTCTTGACGTATGCAACCGCAATTTGACTGAAAGGGGAGGTGACGTTTCACTTCCCGTCTTCACTTTGGATAAGGTATTGACTGTGGTTTTCAAAAAAAAAGTCTTGTACGGAAAAGTAAATTGTAAAGAATTTCCCTTCGATCCCGAGGAAGCTGGTTTCAGTTGTCCACACCAAACGGAAGTTCGGTCGACATTGTAATCTCGAACTTCGGTACTGTGATTCGAAAAACCTTCTTTTCTGAAGCATTATAGTCCCGATGTGACCGATGATGTCGACATTGCCTGCGTTTCCCAGCAGACTGCGTAGGGATTTTTGGGCCACCTTCTACAAGAAAATTACAAATTCATACATAAAATGTAATAAAACAAAAAAAGCATTTTTAAATTTAACATTCACTATAAAAGCTGTGAAAATATCGTGAAAATGTTTTATAAAGTTTGTACTGTTAAACGGATTGGTTTCCAAGTCGGATTCGTTTGGCAAGATAATCTGCAAATATGTGCGCCCTAGCTGATTGAAAATTCAGGTGTGGCCATTTGGAGACGATTATTAGAACTGGCCCTATCCGCAACTACATATATGCTTAAAAGGTCCAGGTGCCATAATAATTTACTCCAGTATACCACGCACAGTCCCATACTTGTACTTTTTATTAAATGGATTTAGAAAACTGCGTTGTTTTATAAAGTAATCGTCATTCTACAGTTTCGCATGACGCCATCTTTGTCAGTATTGGATAGAAGCCTCTTTCCACGTTGACCCCACGTTGGGCGCCACTGATATCAGGCATATCTCAAGTTCTTACGAATATACTTTTCTCTCCCTTCAATATCAAATGCGGGACTAGCTTACTTACTAGATTTCGATAAACTGAATACCGAAGAACGAATTAAGAAACCCACGACAGTCTTCTCGTATTGTCGAATCTGTGAACTAAGTCGCAAAATCAACCTGTGAATGTATACACCTATTGTAAGGCTTATACCTATTTATGAAAATCTTGTAAGATGCCGTCAATCTAAAACCCACTACTACTAGTGCAATAATAACAACACCAATGAGTTTGAGCTCATCTCCAATCTACTCCTCCAATCTACTCGACAGTCACAAGCACCCTAAGAATAAGTCCATCGGATTGAGATCCTTCTGGAGTATGTGCAAAATGTGTCACAACAGGCTATATGACGCTTTACCTTGACTTCGTAAGACCTTTTACGGGCCTCTATTCAAGTAGAGAGGTATGGAAAAACAGAGAAATACCAAGCCCGTAAGTCACAGATCTTTATATTGATAGGTCTATATTGGACATCGGTGTAGGAGCATGTCTGACGAACTCGGCATACCTAAATCAGTCAGTCTTTCGCATTAAAGTAGCCAAGGAGAGCTCCTAGCAGTGGCAATACCATGTAAGAATATTTCTGCCAGGCAGCGATAAAATCGAAGCTTGGGAAGTGCTGTCGAGTTGAGCTTAAGATTCTTGGAACACAGTATAAGACAAGACTCCTCTGGAAAGGAAAGTGGAAGGTAAGCTAAGACTCTCACGAAAGTGAACGACAAACAAATCCAAAAAGTGATCACGAAGCCCAATACTCTGTGATTTCCAAGACGATACTCCTCACTTCCTGAATCAATGCCTAAACCTCTGCTCACTAAGAAAGAAATTCCTGGGAGAATACTTCCAATAATAAAATAAAATAAATACAAAAGCTTAAACCTCAACGAACAGTTCAAAACATTTCTCAAATGCCAGCAACTTACCTAACTTAGTAGTAGTAGTAGTAGTAGTAGTAATTTTATTCATTTTTAACTTAAAAGCTATTTAACAAAAAAAAAAGATTTCAGTTCATATAAGAAGAAAAAAATGGAATAACAGTTTTCATTCTTTAACTTAAATAGTTAGTGGTGAATGACACATCAAGGCTATTTTACATATATTTTACATCTGATGTGGGGTAACATCAATCATTGTTTATTTAGTAAATAGTATATATAAAAAAAAAAGAGATAATAGAAAAAAGAAAAAAAAAAGTAATTCAGAACTTCAAGAAAACAAAATTTTTTAACGTAACAATTCATAAATAATATTTATACATATGTACATACATTATGGGTTCCTATTATGCCATAAATAAATTATTGTGCTTGTAAGTACGACAAGAATTTAGATAAGAGATTCAATGCAGTCATAATGTAAAGTGAATAACCAATCTTTTACCTTGTTAATGAACAAAGTAAAGCGTAGTGTTTCTCTGATATGCAAGGGTAATTTATTAAATAATTTTGGAGCTGTACATGTATAAAAATGTGCTAAATGTGTTTTGTGTGCGAGCGGAAAATTGACTACACTCATATTATTTATACGTAGATTGTACATGAGAGAATTCCTGCTCGGAATATTACCACTTTGTTTAAAAAAACTCTCTTAATACTTTAAATACATATAAATGTCGCATTGGAGGAATTAGCAACGCAATAAATAAAGGCCAACTTTCTGTAAACCGATTCTTATTACAAATAATTCTAATTAAACGCTTCTGAGCTATTAGTAGGGGTCCAAAAGTATTAGAGTACGCGCCACCCCAGCTTGTGATACCGTATTGCAACTTGGAGTGTGCCAGACCGTAGTAAATAGTAGTTAACACTTTTTTTGAGCAAAACGGTTTTAAAAGATACATTTTACGTGTATGGTCATTCCAATTTAGATTATTATCAATTACAACACCTAGGTATTTGAAATGTTGTACCGATTCAATCTTAAAGCAAAGTTCGGAGCACTGCATGTTAGATATAAAATTCATTTGGCCACATTTATGAACAGGTAATGAAAATTGTTTACAGTCATGAGAGTGAAAATAGAGGTTATAATCATGAAGAGTGTTTCCCGATATCTTAAATGACATCAATTTCGTTTTTTCACTAATAATTAATTTATGCGAGGTAAACCACGATCTTAAAACCTCAAGATCTTCCTCGATTTTAGTGATACATTCAAATACAGTATGGCATTTGTACGTAAGAGCTATATCGTCTGCAAAAGCGGTTGAGGTACCATTTAGTTTAAGTTTAAACAAAGAGTTAATGTAAATCAAGAAAAACAATGGGCCAAGTACACAACCCTGTGGCACACCGTTTTTTAAAAGTCTTGGTTCACTAAATATTCCATTTACATTAACTCTTTGTTTTCTATGCGTCAGATACGATTGAAACCATTTAAAAATAATGCCCCGAAAACCAGCATTATGAAGCTTACCAAGCAATAATTCATGGTCTACCATGTCAAAAGCTTTTGTCATGACAATGTCACATAGTTGACTTATCGCTGTTTAAACTACCATATAGTTCACAACAGACCCTCAATATAGCATCCTCTGTAGATAGTCATGCTCTAAATCCAAACTGATTATTACAAAAAAAATTAAACTTATCTAAAAACGACATAATGCGAACTTTAAGTAACTTTTCAAAGATTTTAGAGAAAGTGGAAAAAAGAGAAATAGGTCTGTAATCCGACACCTTTTTTCTGTTTCCTTTTTTAAATAGCGGTATGACTTCGGCACACTTAAGATGTTGGGTAAAACAACCATTTTCAACACTATGGTTAAATAAGAACCTCAAAACATCCACAACATACAAGGCTATATGCTTCAGCAAAACATTGGAAACACCATCACTCGTACACGAGCTTTTATCTTTTAGACAGAGAATGACATTGTAAATTTCCCTCGAAGTAATCGCATCAAAAACGAAGCTGTTAGATTGAATATCTTCGATAGAAGATTGTTTCCTTTTTTCATGTTCTAAGTCTTAAGCGGAAACATTTATTTTCGATAGCAACTTCGCTCCCTGAGTTCCTAATAGTTTTAAGGAACAACTTTGTTAGTTTTAAATTTCTAGTGTATGTAAGTTTATGTTTAACAGCTATTTATAGCAATTCGATTACAGCTCACTGTCAATCAGGCAATACAGAATGTCACCAAAACCAATTTAGTTGGTGTCGCAGAGAAACGCCCAATTCTTTGACAGCAGCACATATCACAGGTATTACCAATCTTAACGTTGATACCCTCAACGGATTGCTTGCAAAAATAATTGGTAATAGAAAACCTACGCGTTTTCTTTTTAGACACTGACAAGTAGCAGCGTTATGATGAATTTGTGGCGTTTAACGTTGTGGTCTGATCGAAGACATACTGCCATGAAGGACATTCAATGAGACATAAAAAATACGTAGTGTGCCATGTCAAGCAATCGATGTACTACCTTGTCCTATTGTCTATCGAAGGTCGTTTTCTTTGGACCTAACCACGCTCATTTATATTTAATGGTTCTGAAAATAACTCATCGGAAATAATATCGTCCAGCTATTGTCACCGGATTTATGTATAAACTTCCGCTTGTGGTTTTACACGTACATCTGAGAAAAAAAAAACAAAAAAGGCACAAAGGAATTGGTAAACATTTTGCGCTCTAATTCCTTCTGTGCTATTTCATTTTTATTGTTTTGGTTCTATTTTCTATAGGTCAGTCAGGAGCAGACTACGGGCCATAAACAATAAGCATTCCTACGTCGTCGACTATTTTCAAAATACAACCTTTTTTTACGGGCAATAACTTAAAGCACTGTCTGTCCGTTTCACTGAACATACTTTCCTATTTCTCCCTTTGATTTTATTTTCTGAATAACTGCCATTGTGCTTTAATGTCCGAAAATATTGATGAACTTTCAATGCGCCATCAATCAGTAAATAAATTGAATAGAAAAACCAATCGCTTCGAAGGTTTCCTGTGCGCGATATGATTGTGGTTGCAAAAAGGATTTTCATTTAATCATAACCGCAACCCTTCATAAATCCTTGCTCCTTATCATTTCAACTCCTGTGGGGGGAATGTGAAATCATTAATTGTTCATTTCACCCACTTAGGATTCCATTCATAGCAGCGAAAATGACTGGATCACACCTTTCTTAAGTTAATTAAGGATTTGGCTAAGGGACCTTTAATATGCGCTTTTCTTAATGAACTTTGGCAATCCCCATCTTGAGTAGATTACACTCCGTTTGTCCTTCGATTATATCACACAATGAAGCCAATTACTGTTAATTAGCAGCGAAAACGATGTGTCCTCATGCGTATAGCGCGTGTGTCACAGGAAACTTTTACTTTCAAATGTAACTCCAATTAATCGTATCCAGGTACCTGGAAGACTCCTGCCATGGGAGCCTAGGTAGGTGGGACTGCCTCTGGCGGAACCGACTCGAATGGGATAAATTTAGAATGTATCTGCTCTTTGGAACGCCGTTTTCGACACATGAAAGATAATCGTAAGCTAATAAGGTTTACACTTCCTAATAGATAATACAGTACCACACACTAATTGAATTTAGTTAATTTACTAATTGCCGAGCCGCCAGGCGTAAGGAATTGAACGGGCACGTGTTATTCCACGAATGACCGTGGGTGTCCTGGCAGGTGTGTTTCCTTTCCTTTTGAATAAATTACACTCTTTCATTTGAGGGTTAGGCTGTTGGGTAACACCCACTTCTTGAGCATCAGCATCACAAACGATATCCTGTTTGACCTTAAATTTGACATTTTTCGCTTACGGCGCGCTTCGAAAATGTCCAATCTCATTATCTTCTTTTTCTTTTTATTACAAATTCTCTGTCCATTGTGATTAATACTTGTATTAAAGAAAATTCACAAAGAAGACAATGAACACATTCATTTAAAACTTATCCTTAGCCCGGGAAGCCCATGCGAAAGCTTAAAGGCAAATCGGTTGCGGAAATTTATTTGCCCCCATGTCCACCGTCTAGTGCGTGATTTACAAAAGTCTGACGCCTTTTATTGTATTTTGGAAATTTTCTGCCAAATTCTGGTTCGGTCATTAAACGGATAATGCTCTTCGGAGGAGATAGCCCATATGGGAGGACGGTAGAAGGATTTTATTCCCTTTTTCCTTTGGCTTAATTAGAAAACAATGCCACTCACAGGCGGAACATGGAAATCCTTAATTACCGTCAATTCATGGGCATGTTCAGGGTAGGCATGGCTATTTCCGAAAAAAATGTTGCGAAACTTGTATGAAATATTGTCGAAATCAAATAAATTAATTCGAAGGCATGAGTCAGATGAATTGGTAAATTGAAATCAATTTCGCATTAGATGACCGTGAAGTAATCATTTGCCCGGCTCCGGTCTGTGAAGCTGACTTTGATGCTCATAAGGTTGTTTCTGGGGAGGCAAAGTTCAAGGACGAAGGCCACATAATAATGGATGTTCTTTACGTTCGATCAATGGAAGTATGGACGCACCAACATATGAAATCATATCAAGATGTATGCGGTACAGTCAAAACTTATTCTACATGGGAACAGTTCTTGGAAGGATAAACAAGGTTTGACCCGTTTCTTAAAACAGGAAAATACCAAATTCAGACAGCATTTGACCATTTGCGGAAGAAATTAGGACTTTAAAGTATGGCCCTTATGGCTCAAGTCATCTTCGTTGAGATCGAGGACGAAGGCCTTGGCTTCACTTGGTGAGCTTGTAGTCAAGACTACATCAGCCTTGTTCAAGGATGGAAGATTTTTGATTTTCGATTTCGTGTGCTGTAATTTGTGTGTTTTCCTTCATACTAATGACACAAATGTGATTATTGATTTTGCAGGTGAGAAATTCGCACATGAACATTACTCTAATCACCTTGTTGGTAACTTTATTAAAGTGCAGGTTTCAGGTAAGCTTTTTGTCAAGAAGTACTTCGAAAACTGGTAAAACGTTGTCGTGAAGAACTCACAGCACTTACGGAAAACCATGATGTTGCACTCCTTTGAGTCCCAGAACACAGCGGCATTCAAAGGAACGAACTGGCGAAAGAATTAGTCAGAAAGGGGCCCAAACAGGATCGGTCGACACCTTGTTAAACACAATACAGAGAAAATCTCGTGGTACTGGCTAACGAGAGATGGAACGCAAACCCATCCTGCCGTGTCTCCAGAAAACTCTGAACAAAGTATGATATCGCCAAAACCAAACAAATCCTAGCGCTTAACTTAGCACTCTTCACCGGGGACCGGAGTAGACACAGATGAAGTAAAGTGTACTTTTCACTTACTTTGCGAATGCCCAAGCCTATGCAGAACTAGAAAACTCTCAGAACTAGAAAACTCTAGACGACCTCTCAGAGAAGCAATAATAACCATCGGGAAATTTAGAACAACTTTGTATTTGTTTTCAGGTAAAACCCACGACAAGGGGTTTACAGTGAATCCACCAGTGATTCGAATGATGGTCGCACATGTGACAACCTCGTTCTACCTACCTACCTTCTACTCAGTAGTCCGATGGAGGCACCGTCCTCTCGCGTGATCCTCTGGTTCCTTTGCCATAAGGCATCGACAGATGTTGTCACTGCTAAAGGAGGAAGGGATTTTATTGGACTGAAGGTGAACAGACCTTGTTTCATATGGTTGACATTGAAAGCTCTGGTGGATGGTAAAGCCTCCATAAGAAGGCGGGTGTCAAGCAGTCATTGTCAAGTTAGCTCACCATTTAAATTCTTTAAGGAACTACTTAAGGTACTTGGAGTGACTTGAAGGCAAATGTTATCCTTATAGTCAATTCTATAGCTAGTGAGATTCCTTTCGGGAAGGATGATTTCCACCTCAATAACTTCTAGATAGCTGCTTCAATACTGTATTGGCGATTCTAGTATTAAGTGAAGGGATGATGTGCCGAATCCACTTTGTGTCTTTAACGCAGCATTTGCAACTTTATTTAAGGGCCGCAACCTCTGTGATTGTCGACTTTCTGCTTGTATCAAACTTTGAAGCCACGGCTACTCCTCTCCTATGACTGCCTGGTTTCAAAATTACATTAACAAAGGATCACTCACTGCCAAACGTCTTAGAAGGTCATATGTCACATTCTTCAGTTTAAAGCGACCTTCAAGTCGTAAATCATTTAAATCAGTTAAATCAGACGTAAACACGACACAGCTTTCCTGACAAAATGAGAACATAATTGGGGAATGTTATATGCATTTTCCATTCTCTTTTGTAAGAACCGTAAAGGTTAAGTCCTTAAATAATGAATTCCCTTCAAGAGTTACTCAGATTTTAACTTTAAAGGCAAATTTCGTGTTATATCTCTTCACGTAAGCTCTAATAACATTTAATCTGAATGAGGATTCGGATTATTAAGGACTGCTTTCATTTGTCTGGCTTTTACCAAGCGATTTGCAAAATGACATTGCTGTCTAGAGCACAGTATCGAAGGATCAGAAATGTTTTATCATTAAAGGAGACAGCAAAATAATTGAGGAACTACATACATAGTTTGTAGAGCTGAATAAAGGGGAAAATAATTTCATCCTTTTTTAATTGGCAATCATCCACAGACTGTCCTTTAAAATGGCACGACGAGCCAAGGGCTAGTCACTTTGACGTTTGACATTTCTTTTTGTTTGTAGTTTTCCTTTCACTTTATTCCTACTTAACACCAAAGTTGCATTTTATTTCGAAACTGACTGTAATTACAGAACAGTGTTGGAGAAATTGCTCACCCTGGCGTATACGCAATTAAAATGACGAACAGTGCTAAATGCTCATTACGGTGTTTTCCACATGTCAAAAAAATATGCCGACATTTAACGGTGAGTGTGAAAAAAAGACACGTGTGAAGTTGTTTCTTTTAATTTAGAAGACTTGCGTTGGAGTTGTCATGAGAAATTATTTCAATGTCATACCCGAATAACTGGTGCTTGAATTCAATTCTGTTTGCTGAAGATGCCTTCATGAGTTTGCACCCATTTGGAGATTACATTTGACAATTTCATTTAATTTTAATTAAATTCGTATATCAAAGTTTGCATAGAGTTTGTAAATGTCACACGAAAGCTAGTGGGTGTGTTGTGAAGAAAGATGATGATGGTTTATAGGTGAAACATAAGAACATTTTCCATCAATTAAATTAAAGCATTAGAAGAGGGTCATCTCTATTTCATTCTGAATAATTGGGCATTGCAGAAGTTTTGGGAACTGAGGTGAAGGATATTATAAATTTACCAATATAGGAGAGTGTTGGAGAATTCGATGCAACCATGTGCTTTATTTGTAAAGATGGATGCACCCACTTTCAACTGAAATAATGGAAGATGACAGTTGCAATTGACGGGATACAAAACCTAATGTCATAAATGTGTAAAACTGTTTCATACCTTCATGGAAGGATTGTGTTAACACTACATATGTCTACAATCCCATAAACTTTGAGATTCAAGCCTAGCTCTTTACATGTGCACCAGCCCTAACGAAGTGGGCGTGGTATTCTGCTATATGGAATTATATTGCTAACATTATACCGATGGGATTGTTCACAATTTTTTTAAGTTTAAAAACGCCCCTAGAGTTGGCTTGGCTATATAAGGTGCTCAGGTCAATTATAGAGAACATTAAAGCCAATCCTTGAAGAAATAGTCAATTTTCGAAAATACGGTTTGATGCATATCTCTCCATTCGTTTAGGCTGCAGTCGCAGTCATGGAAAGATGGACAGACACAATTGGCGGATCCACTTCTTTCAACATCTCCATTTGATCAAAATCTCGAGTTTAGCTTCAAGTGTGCCCAACAAATGAATAAAATTTAATTCTGCTTTGGGGATTCATTAAACATCGATGATGAGGAGAAAGAGTCCGTTTATAAATACGAGTTGGTGCGTGTTGCATACTTTGAACTGGTGTGTGAAATCGGTCGTCTCGAAAGTGACATGGCCACTATTGAAGTATACAGAGAATCATCTGGTGCCACTGTTAGCGACCCCATGTTGAGAACAGGAAATCTCTCCTTTAGTCGAATGAGGTTCTGGTATTATGGGCAGCATTTTCTACGATATTCAGTGTGAATTGAAGGATACACACGAGCTGACCAACTCCATCTACATTTCAAAGGGTGTGAACGTACCAGTGAAAGAATCATACACATATCTCCGGAGGAGACCTGAATGGTTTGGTGCATGAGAACACCCTTGTTGGACATAAACTGATTGCTGGCTCCATGTTAAGGGTATAATTCGTTACAATGAGGATTCCTGGGAACTACCACGTGGAAGATTTGGTTTTGGCCACCAAATTCGATGTTGAGGTCACCAAGCACAATATGTTCCAGATGCGGCACGTGCGACAGCCACGTCCACTCACTGTTGACTGGCCAGCATTTGTTGGATTCATTGTTCCTCTGTATACAGAGAAGCACCTCTGCTATTTCTGGGTCTTTCGGTTGTGGATGACTGTTACGGAACAGGCACAGGTAATAACGTCTAGATGAGGACTGAAGGTGACATGTTCCTGCAATTTGGTTTGTCAGATTTTTTTTTGACGTTTGGAAATGTCAATCACTGTCACTCTACCAAAGGGTGAAAAAATATGACAGTAAACCAATTTACTTGCGGAAAAAGCATATAAAAATAATTTTCTTTTGACACTAACTACCAATACTCAACAAAAAACTCCGCGAAAGTGTTCAGACAGGAGAATTTGTTTTCTGAAGAATGTTCAATTGTCATTATGAAGTTTAATTTGTTTGCCTCATCTGAGACATTGACTTGTGAATTGTTTTTCGTGCATGTGACAGTTTATGTCATAATCAGAACAGCAAACTTTACTTAATTGCAGATCTGATAATAATTACATAATTTATTTAATTATTATCAGAATGGTAAAGGAGTTTAAACCACACTCTGGTACCTCAATAGCCAACCAGGTTCTCTTATAGACAACGGTCTGACATATTGGAATTGCATGTATCGATAAAAATGGAATAACCTGTCATGATTTAAATCTCAAACTACAACAATTAATAATTCTTTTAATAATTAATTTTGAAATACCTAGAAAAGATCCACATTCAACCTGGCTCACAGCTATCTGACATCTGACCTTTTCTTTGACGTCAAACGAACAGTTCTACTTGAAACAGCTCCATTTGAACATTTTGCATTATTTTTTAAGTCTTTTCGAGACTTTTTCGCATAGTATACATACACTCACGCGCATATCGTGATACTTATAGAAGGAGCACTTTTCCTAGAGCGATGAAAGCTGTACAATTTGGCTCTTTCGCTAATGGGAAACAAACCATCTTGAGACCCATCGTCATACCAACTAATATGCCTATTCCTCCGCCCTATGACGTACATTATTTGGCCATGACTTACCACTTACCAGACGACCTTTACCAGCATCTCCACTCAACTTCAAACATCGAATTAGTCATGAATACCTCTCTCCCATCCCACATGTCGCATGGAAATAAAGTTTTATTTCCAGAACTTCATGTCACATCAATCAATTAGCAAAAAAAAGTTGCAAATTAAACGACAGTGACGTAGGCAAATGAGCAATAATAATAAAAACCAAGAGACGACCTTTTTATAAGGTTCGCCCGCATCTTCGAGCAAACGACTCTTGTGTTTCCATTCCAATTATTTACTTTTGTTCCTAAACAGTTTTAATATTCCTAATTACAAGGATTAAGTAAAAATAAACGCTCCTCCAAATTAACCCCGCAAATGGAACACAAACGCGCAGAAAGTGTTTTGACTATCATTATCTGCTTCTATGGATATACGCACTTCCATCTGTGAAATCCTTTTTATTTTATTTTTTGTAGCGAAAGGATGTAGAAACTAACTATGGCAGAGCTTGGGGTTGAATATGTTTTCCAGCATAAAGCGCTGATGATTATCGCTGTTAAATTTTGCCAAAGCAGCGTAGTAGGCGTCATGCAATAAATTCCGAGACAATAATGGAAGTTTTTGGGTGGTCCCATAGGGCTAACAACTTAATCCGAACCAATAAATTTACAGTCAAAGAATGTTGCTAGAAAATATAATAACCAAGTAATACACCGTGCAATGTTTGGTACGTGTAGTGCGTATCCTTTATGATATTTTGGCTGTTTAGAGGATTTGGAAGTGATGGTGGAAGAGGTGTTTAAAGGTTAGAGGTGGCACATAAAATCTATTGTTAATGGTGCTGCAGTGTGTACGGATAACCAGCGAAGATCTTACGTGGGGTGAGCTGGAAATTATGTTGAAGAGTTATTGTGTGTTACTATACCGAAATAGCTTGTCTTCATGTATAATTCTCCATTATTAATTAATGCAGGAGCAATAGACTAGACAGTCACCTTCGGAGAGGAATTTGGAGGAAGCTGCTGCTAATACATCCATCAATCACCATTAAGTAGATGGCTTAATGCAGACAATCCTGTATACATGTAAGTTTATTGAAAAGTAGTGAGAATTATGTTTTTTAGAATATACACCACTTGGAGGAACCCCAATACAAGTAGGTAAAGAATTTCACTAGATTTGTACTTTTCCAAAATCCGGTTCAACATTTTAACTATGTTCTTGAGACAAATCCAACACCCAAGTACGGATGAGCATCATTAACGCCAGTACAAGGACGCCGAGACGTGCAAGTACCCGACTCAGTTTGTGACCATCCATTTTAAAATTTAACTTAAAACTTTACTAACGAATGTCAGCAACTTACAAGTGGATACTCGTGTAAATGAATAAAATAAATAGGAACAGGTCCATGGACAGGCTTAGCTTTCCACACAACTATTCTACTTTTTAATGTCGTAGCCAACCATTCTAATGTCGTATCCGTGGGGTTCTTTTTTATTTGAGAAGCATTTTCGTGACAGTTTTACTCACGAGTGTTTGTCAGACGTTCGTAAGAGGTGGGGCCATGACGGAAATATTAGGTATTGTCTACGAGATTGAATCTAAAACTCTTTTGCTCCTAAGTTTAGCGCACTAACCACATTCGCATTGCTTCGGAGAGCACTAAATCCCGCTTCAACTGAATCGTCCGTCCATTTTATTCTAATCGGCAAACCTACGATTAAGCATTTCATGAGACTCAGTTTAGGTTTGATTTAATTGGTATATTTCCTGGTAGGGAATCCAAGATAATGCCATAATGAACATAACGCCTGGGATTCGGAAACCCAGATGCTTTGACATGACGGTTTTAAATCTGTAGTTTTGCTAAAACACCAAGAAAGTTTCGAATCTCCACTTCGAAAGGGCTTTAAAGGGACCTCATACTTAAGTACATATATGTATATTTGGTTTCCATCTACAAAAAAGCAATACTAAGTAGCTTGAGCTGGGAGGTACTAAGAGCATTTTCAACGCAAATAAACCTCAAAAATCCTACCATGCATCTAAACGTAGTCAAGAATCACATCCTGCTTAAAGTATCCTTTCTTTAAACTGAGTATGTGGGATATTAAGAGCACAACTTTATAAACTCTGTCAAAATATAAGACTGAGTCAATAAATATAAAACAAATCAATTAATCATCAATAAGTATTTTGTCTCCTTCAAAATACGCTTCACATAAAGAGATCCTTTTTTTCCAACGAACCATCCAGTCCACACATCTTGTGTAGGCATATTCTAGGTTGGTCTTTAGTACGCTCAGCGAATTTTCTTTATCTCTTCATCTTGCTACATCTTGCTCGATCATTGGTTAAAAAGTTTCTAACAGGATGGATTTGCGGATTGGTCCAAAATCCAAAAGTTTTTCTGCCACAATTCCGTGAATACTCTTTCTCAAACGCTTCAAGAAAACGGTGAGCAAGACCTTGCCTTTGCGAAAGCATCACCCAACTCTCGTCACCTGCGATGATATATTCCATGAATATGGGATCCGAATTGACTCGTAGCAACTCTTTTACGATTCTCCATTTCTAGAAATTGCATCTCTTTTGAAACAAGTAAAATACCTAAAACGTGACGAACTGAATCGCGTTTCTAACTATTTTCACAATTTTCGAGGACCATTTTCTTCACTAAGTCGATCTATTCTTCAGCAACTGCCATTACAGGTAGTCTCGTGTGTATTTTGCAACTTCCTTCAAACCTTAAAAAACTCAGATGCTCTTGTTCGGTATATAACAGAAACCCCTACGGCTTTCTTCAATATTTTCAACGCATTAGAACAAGAAATTCGGAGCTCTCTCTTGACGAGTCTCACAGATAAGGGCGTCAATTAACTCTAACATATCGAATTGCTTAAAAGTATCCCTTAGGTTATCTAAGTTTTTTGTTTTCAAAGACAGCAGTAATCCCAATGATATCTTAACGAGAACATCCGTTTAGTTTGCCTGCCTGTATTTATATTCGAAACTCAATTGTCAATGGAGGTATTGACAAGATTCGAAAAGTTGCACATCCAGAGAAATCATCTTCTCAACCCATCTCCTTGGAAATTGCATTCCCTACAGTTCTTGGAGAACATGAGATCTCGATCTAAAGTCAAAGAGTTCAACCTTGCGACAAATTTAAAGCGTTCTGGTATTTTGAAACGGGTTAGAGGGTTGAGCATGGCCTTACACGTACTCCTTTACTGATTCTTTACAATTTATTCGGTAGTTATCAGGTTATTATCTGCTAGCCTAAAGGTTAGTGTAGTCTAGTATTGTCGGTCTCTACGGAAACACCACTTAACTAGTTTTGAACTAAAAAATAAAAATATCGCTTTTGGTTTCTGTGGTACCCTAGCTATTGCAATACTCTTTGAACGGTTAGTTAGATTTTAGTTAAAAAGTCCAAATCTCCATTTGGCCATGCTTGCACTTGTTAAGGTACAATAAAATCTCAGTAGGGATCCAAATTTACATCATGGCTCGTTCCGATTTGCTACTCCTTCGAAACAGTCGTAAGAAGGTACATACTCTCATTTTTGGACTTAGATCATCTATGACCAGTTCTATGCAAGTTTTTCACTGCTTAACTTACGAAAAAGAACGCAACTCAATTTTGAGGTCCTATTCCGCTTACTTTTCGGGCCTTTTTTCATTTTTTAAGAGCATTATTTTAGACATTTCCAATAGAGATTAGGAACAATCGTGGGCACTATCCCTAAGTGGTTACTTAGTGCATTGGACTACGGAGCAAGTAGTTCCAGGTTCCATTCCTAGACAACGCCTAAAAATTTCTTTCACAGTCCCACCATGTCATGGAAAAACTTCAAATCGCCCTTCGGATGCGGCATTAAACAGCAGGCCCGTTCCAATTGTCAAAGCATATAACACACGAAAGGTTGTAAGAAGCTAGGCCCCGGATCCCATAGACCTGTTGGCCAAATAATTTTTTATTTATTTAAAAAACAAATTACCTCGCTTTCGGGCATTATTTCTTGTTACCTAAGCTCATACAGCTCCAAGTAGGCAGTTCTACATAAGAATGAATGGTAAGGTACCAACCAGGAACCTCACTTCGCCAAGTGCTAGGCAATCTTTAAAAGCATGCAACTGATTTAACCTTGAAGTACCAAAAGCTCCTGAACATTTTAATAATTCAGTTCTTCACTGATTAGATCGGAATCGTCTACGTGAGCCTGCAAAAAATGTGTGTATGTGAACAGTGATTTACCAACAAGCTTGCAAACATTTATTTGCCAAATAAATAATCTTAAACAAATAATCTATTGAATGGCAAGCAAATGGCAAAGCCTTATCTATATCAGTACGACAATTACCAAAGTTTAATCAAAGTCCGTACGATGACAGCTCACAGCCTCCAAGGCTGACCAATTAAAAAACAGACTACCTAACTATGCAGACTACTTACTTAACAAAACTCATTTCTATGCAAATAGCCAGACTGACCCTAATAGGGGCAGTGCCAAGCCACTCGCATCTGTGGTTATCACTTGCCAAAAGCAATTTGGCCCCACGAAATCTAATCACCGAATCACCACATCTCTTGCTGTTTAAATTGATAACAATTCCGATACCAACCCGAGTTATTGTTGGCCAATTCTAAGCTGCACAGTCGTTTGGAATTCATTATATTAATAGATTCACTCGAAGCGTGTGCGGACGACAAAATGCTGCGCAAGATTTCACGCCGAACAATCGCGTCAGCTCGTAGGCACATAAGCGCCCTGGTTTCCGGCGACAAAAAGTTCATCATTCTCGACGATGATGATGGCAAATCGATGAAGTTTCCCGGAATATGGCTGCGTGACAATTGCCAGTGCCCCGCCTGCTTCCATCAGCCCACACAGAGCCGTCTTATCAATTGGGAGGCATTCAACTCGAAGGTGAAAGTGAAGAGTGTACAAATTGCCAACGATTTGTATGCTAAATCGTTGAGGGTTGAGTGGAATGACGAACACAGATGTGACTTTGACTTGAAGTGGCTGCAGGAGAGGGATTTCTCCCCAGAACATCGACGAAAGGCTCTTCAGGAGACATACAGGCCGACGCCTGATCTGTGGAGTGGCAAGGAGTTTTCTAGTAAATTCCAGAAATTTGATTTTGCGGAGATTCTCCACACTGACAGTGGTGAGATTGTGTTGGGATGATATCAATGGAATGGTACTTCCGTATGGCTGATGTGTTCTGTTTACTCGTAGCTTTGTACGGATGGCTTTATGCGTTGGCAGTTCAGGGCATTGCTTTGATTAGAAATGCTCCAGCCGAGGAGGGCGCTGTGCGGAAGCTGGCGAATCGGATTGGTTTCATCAAACGTACAACTTATGGGTAAGAAGGTTCCTAAAATAGAAATAGAAACTGAATAACAAACCAAAATGTGCTGCTAAATATCCAAAAAAGAAGAGACTTGTTCTAACTATGTGTACTATAGCCTCCAATCTGTTACGTTGTACGAGGAGAGTGTTAGGTATCAACACGAGTGCTCTGGGATTAGATCGGTTTAATTGTGGGTGGGTTTATGTTTTATTTTTGGGTTTCGAGTGACGTCCAGGACCAGGTGGTGCGACACGGTTTTATCAGTCAATTGGCTCGTAAACTCTGAAGATATGCACACATATGCGAATTTGTGATAAGATGCTGATAAGAGTTGGAGTATCTGCCGTGCAGAAAGTTGTTTGTCTTTCGTTTTGCTTGCAAAATTCTTGTCTTTTAGAAGAAATTGATTGAAAGGTAGATTGGATGGGTGACAGGAGGGGAATGTCACTCGAATAATGGATCCCTTTGTTGCTCGATATGACATGCCAGAGACAAAGAGCAATCTAGTTAGTCCTGCAATCAATTTGTGGTCCTCCTGAGCCAACCCGTTTTCGTGTGGTTTTAGGTGACTTGCGTGCAGAAGCGTTCTGAGAATTCGAAGTAATTTCAGCCATGAGAAGACTAATGGGCACAAGGATCGAATGGTCTATTTATAGTTCGTTTGATTTTGAATCTCAACTCATAAGTTAGTTTATTCCGGTGAAGGCTCATTTGTTCCGCAATCCAGCAGAACGTTATGCTGTACCCAAGCGTTGATTTGTGCTCCTATTTGCATCTCATGACCGGAATGGATATGAATGGCTTTGTGGGTGTCTGCATGTTTATTTGTGTTCAAAGTGAATAGACCCCGACAAGCCTCAATGTTTCCATACAGATATTTACGTTTCAAGGAATTCAAGGTTCTATTCTAAGATAGCATCGAAAAGTTAGTAAAAAAGTTAGTAATTCCTGGTTTGGAGTTCCCCTGACTTAAGAACAACCTAAGAAAGGGATCTCAGGACATGATTCAGTTCATCTTTCCATAGGCTCTCGAACTCAGTAAGGAGGAGGTCGAGTAGTCTCACTCTTCTGTTACAGAGACTAGAACATCATAAATTATACTCTTTCCTATTTTTCACAGTGTATGCCATAATCGTTGCAAGCCATCTCGAGACACTGAGCATGAGTGCCCATGGTATAGTGCCTAGTAATGATGCTGGAGATGATACGAGCTTTACTGGGACTAAACTAGAAAAAGTTATATCTCTTTGCCATAGGTCCGCCAAAACCTCCTTTCAAGTACTATAGACGCGGCACATTAGAATTAACTACACCACTCCTGTGTAAAGCTTGGCTAGTCTGAGGCCCAAGTTTTCCTGAATACTTTCCTGCTTCGGTGAATTCGAATGATTTCTCAATTCGATCGAGGATGTATACATTCACTCCGATCACTTGGACCTTAAACATAGAAATTGCTCCTTTCCTAGTAAGATGATGATTTCTGTCTTTTACTGGTTAAGTCCAATCCTTGGCTTGAAGACAAGTTAAGAAGGATGTTAATTCGACTCTAAGATGGCAATATCTTCAGCAGTACCACTATATGACTGGTGGTAGAACGCCAACCTAAGATATGGCCCTGTCCAACCCACGATCCGGTACACATAACCTTCCCTTGAGTCATTTTAGTATCACAACAAATGCCATCGCGAAATCATATCATACCTAGTCTTTGCAGTCTATGTAGAGGCGTATTTCAAAATAGAGCTCCACATGTATCTCTTACATGACAAAGAGTACTTTACGACCATCCATGAGAACAAATGACTGTTTTCGGGATCATCCAGCATTACTTCTTCTATGCCCTTCCAGGAAAGCCGTATTCTGTGCTTTTAAACTTATAGAACCTCTTCCGTGGTTAATCTGTCCGGGATCCGGGAAAGCACAACCAACAAGCCCACATGCATCTCACATCAATGCATGCTGCGGTTATGGAAAAGTTAAACGTATCATCTGCCCCCTAGAACTCATTTCAGTTGTCATTCACAGACATATCCGTCAGTCTCCTCATATGATAACAACGGTCTACTTTTTGTTTTCCTTTCAGAGAGGAATTCAACGTCAAATCCAAGCCCAAAGCAAAGAACTATGCTTATCTAATGACACCACTGGCACCTCACACGGACATGCCCTACTACGAGTATATGCCTGGCATCAACATCCTCCACTACTTAGTCCAATCGAGCTCTGAAGGTGGGGCCAACACCATCTGTGATGGATTCTACATAGCTCGACGCCTAAAATGGGAATTTCCCGAACACTACGACGTCCTATCGACAACACTCGTTGATTGGTGTGACATCGGTGCCGAAGGCGAATTCTCATTTCACAACACATACCGCGCTCCTGTGATCTGGTGAGATAATGTCATCGCATACATGTCGCCCCATTTCATTTGATTTATCTTCCACAGCCTGAATTTGGAGGCAAATTGCACAAGGATTAACATTAACACACCCCGACGCGACAGCCTCTTCCGAGTCGATGTGGAAAAGGTGATTCCCTGGTACGACGCCTACGCCAAATTTGCCGATTTAAACCGCGACGAGACTGTCGAGTTTAAGGTACAACAAGGCGAGATTCTCACCTTTAATAACCTTCGAATGCTGCACGGTCGAACGGCGTACAAGGACACAGACCAAAATACCCGATCTCTAGCGGGCGCCTACGTTGACTGGGACATTATTTATTCGAAATTACGAATGCTGAGGAGGACTCTGCACAAGGAAAACTAATTAAATTGTCGCCTTGCCAGTATCATGGTTCATTAATCCCTTAACAAATAAATTATGTATAACCAGTAGAGGTACTCTATGAGTGTCTCAGTTTGTTTTACGGAACTGGAACTGGAACTGGAACTGGAACTGAAACTCCTTCTGCATCATGGGTTCCTTAAGCCCACGACGGCATCGGCGGGCGCCCTCAGAATTATAATTTTAATTTACTCAACATAAAAACAAAAGGATTGTAAATTCCTAATTACTACATAGCTCAGCACACTCCCAAAGGAGGCGGCAACGGCGCCGGTGGCTGAATATCATTTTGCGTTTCTTTAATTATTATTTGGTGCGGTGGTGGTGGCGGGGAGAATAACTCCTTAAGGGTGAATTTATGCGAATATTACCGTTAAATTCCGGGCACAATTTCACTTGATGATTTGTGTAACGCGTTTGTGGCTGATAACCGACTCTGGAGGGAACCCTTTTTTGTTGGTCCTTTGAGTGTAAATACCCGTTAACAAGGGTGGACATTTTCAAGAATCAGAAGCCCTCGTAAGGTTTGAGAAATTCCAGCACAGTTCCCCGTGTAAACACGAGCGCCACCCGATAAATTATGTCAGCATCAGATGGAGCCAGTGTGGACAAAACAAGGCGGCGTATTCCAAGATCTCGTTAATGACTCTAGCGTGATAAGTGAGTTGCTAGGAAAATTAAATCGTTACAAAATGCTTTGAGTGGCACAGTAATCTCCTGCAGGACCAGGGAAGACAAAGTGCCTTCGCCTACTCGCATGCCCTGGAATGAGAGGCAATCTCAGGATGGATGACTGTTTTTTGTGCGACAGCGGCGACAGGTAGAGTTGCTAAAAAATTAAAAATCATTATTCAGATGGCTAATTGATTCGACCCGACCCGAGTGGGAGGTGACTCCGCTTGACCCTTATTATTCATTTTGATTGAAATAGTTTGGATTGGCTGGTAATGGGATACAAGTGAAATTAATCACAAACTTTGGCTCTGGCCAATTTATCACAAGTTCTTGGCAACGGCCGACCCATGTACCGGGCCCTGAGGTTTCTGGTGGATAATTAAAAAGTCAATGGTTTTGCGGATATCGCTGGTATGGCTGGGTCATGTGCATAGCGACGCACATGGGTCGTCGTGCCTACATTTCCCTCATTAGGACAAGTCAAAATGATTGGTAGAGACAGATTCGTTGGCATTTGTGGACGTTTGACGAGGGGAAATTTGTCCTTTTTGCAGGTCATTCATCGTCCCGGAATATATAGTATATACGTACATCAAAAATATGATGGCAGTCTGACATTATGCAAAGGAGCGTGCTAAGTTCAGAACTTTATAATGAATCTATGGAGCAGCTGGGGGGCGGAATTATATAAAGGCTATTGCCGTCGGGCGAACTGTGCAGTTATGCAAATTTTAAAATATGTGTATCTACCTCCCACAGGAGGATACCATCAAAGGTCTTCTTCCTGGGAAGAAAAAACTCCTGTCTATCTTGTGATGAGGGATATGAATGCAATTCATTTAGTGTGGAATATTTTAGACCAACTTTCGACATTTAAATATTTTAATAACAACGAAAGCGTGAGTACCTGCTGTTTATTAAATCGCTGAACTACCAAGAGACAGAGGAAGGAAAAACGTTAGTAAAAGTGTTGGGATGGTGAAGGGACTTCTTAAAATATGATATTGTGAGAGGTTTAGGTTTAGCATAGGGTTGATGCGTGTACCAGGAGACAGACTCTTAGACCAGAAGAAGATCTTTGTGATACCAAAGGTTTCTTCGTCTAGACCCTAGGGTCACCGGTGCATTGGGGTCATTGCAGAAAACTGTCTATAAATGATGCTGTCTTCTCAGAACAGGTGGATAGGAGATGGTTGACAGAACTGTAAGCCATTTGAAAGGAGGATAGTGAATCTCTCGTAAAGAAGCCGTTAACATGCATAGTACTACGTTTCTGATCCATCTTAGGCTCGATTTGTTTTGATGTACGAGTATGACACTTGCAGTTTTTTTTGTTTGTTTCATTTGTGATAGGTTCTGGTGAAAGCCCCGGTTTCTCTAGATCTTTGCATGTAGCATCCTTGCAGGAAGGATACTTTAATTGAGCTTTCAGAGAAGATACCACAACTTAACCCGCTTTTGGTCTCCCAGTCATCTGTATTAAAGTGATCTGATCTATAATTTCTTGATTAGGATCGTGCGTTTTAGTTCAGTCCAAAAAGTCATCAAATTAGGTCAAATCTGTTTAATGAACCAGTTCATTCTATCAGTTCATTTAGTTCAGTTTAATTCATCGCTCAGAAAATTCGATCTTGTGCGATTCAAATGCATACGATGTAGTGCATCGTTCCGAAGCCGACAGACCCTCGTCGCCGTCCAAGTCGTAGTGTTATGTTTCGACTTTTCCGCGAATACATTCTTGCCCGAAAAATCTGGAGAACTGTTGTGTCCATTCCAACAAGACATGATATCTATTTAGCCCTTATGAATAACTTACGACTTCGACAAAGTTTCGCAACATGACCAACGCTAGGTGGAGCGCCATCTCCTCCTGCTGAGTTTCGACACTATTTCGGGTGCAATATAACGAGAAAAAGCACCAGGACTACAGTTCGTCTATTTGTTGTTCCCACAGGCCAAAACCCAATGGCGGTCCATTCAGATCTATACAGAAGCTGCGTCGACACCGCGGTGGAGGAAACAAGACACACTTCCTCTACGAAGCCCCAAGTCTCAGCAGGATAAGATATCAAACCTTCGGGAAAGCATTATTTGACCAACTCTATGAACTAGCTAACACGCCTCAGTTGCAATCATTTTCTGTTTCCATATTCTTTCAAATATCCCACACCGGGGAACACAAAGGACCCAAATAAGAGTGCACCCTCCTCTCGGTTTGCAGTCACCCCTTTAACCTATTTACCTACCTAAGTACAAATTAAGAGTCAAGCGCCTTTCAGCCACATTTAATCCTTTTTTGCCATTTTCTCCGTTGATCTTAACCCAATGCGAAAGAAAACTATTCGCTGAAATAAGAATAAGTCACTTAAAAACACCTTCAGACATGGACCGCCTGCAGATGTACTCAGACTTTCGTAAAGCGAATTCAATATTTTTTTAATTTTTTGCTAATTTTTTCTTATATGCGTACTTTTACTGAAACACACCCATTCCAAGAACGTAATATTTCTTATTTGTATACACCGCCCTGTTACCTCAGGCTTCCATCCCACGCAGACTTTTGTTGAACACTCTACCTGGATTTTTTTCCAGACTCTAGCCCATATGGCTGATACTGCGACCTAAAAGATCTATTATATCTTAGGGTGTAATTTTACTCTAATTACCCCCTCCCTAATGAAGGAAAGCACAGAGTCGCAGAGGTTCTAATATCTGCCGGCGAGCATGTTACCTTGCGTAAGATGCGCCGCCTCAACCAATGCAGAGCTGGGTATTCACAGAGAATGATTCATAATCTTCTGAGCAGAACCTGTATTCTATGTCTGGGCATAGATTGAGTTTGTTGAGGTGATATCTCAGGCCACAGACCACTGTTAGAAAACTCACCAGCTTCCTAATGTTTTCTTTGTCTAAACTTAGAATTTCCTTGTAGGAATATGGCTTGATTAACCTTTTGGATTGTCGTAGCCCCGGGACATTTACCCAGTGGGTTAGACGAAGGTTATGCTCCCATGCGTTAATCAGCGCTGTGGCAGCAGCCCAGTTGATGCAACAGTAAGGTTCAGGTCCAATAAACGCAGATCCTGAGCTACTAAGTTGGACGACGGAGCTCTGAGAGCTGCCTGACTATCTGAGAAGATATAAATTTTAGCGCCCTTGATTCCCTTACTAAGGTTTAACCTGGCGCAGATCTCAATGCTATAGAGTTCAGCCCGAAAAACCGTGGGATACATTCCCACAGGTATTGAGACTTTGGTATTGGGTCCAAAGACACCAGCACCCACTCCAGAGCCCATCTTTGATCCGTCAGTGAACCATATCAGACCTCCAGGGTCCAGTGTTGGAACACCATTAGACCTGTCTGCACGGTCCAATATATTAACCTCAAATAACCTACATAAACCGTATTCCCTGACCATAACGTGGGGGACAATGCAAAACATGCCTCTTTGTGGGATTGAGTCAAGAATTTTTAGGTGTCCCACGTGGTCACCTGTCTTAAACTTGTATTCTAGTTGCCAGAAAAGATACTACCACTACCACGCCCACCGCCAAATAACTTCAAGTTTTTGCTTAAAATCCAAAATCTAAATGTTTAGATAAGTATGCAATAAAAAGCCCACTTTTTGTGGGCGTTTTCCTTAAAATAAAAAAATCATTTAACGGCAGACGCAGATATGAATCTGTATTAATAGCCAAGACGATTGAGACAAGCCCACCCGTCCGTATGTCGTTTTGGACAAAATCGATTTGAATTATAGTTTTCAAGCAACCGTTCTATATGCTACGTCCATTTAGTAGGCCTGAAAAGATAGGATATTGTACGATCCTTTCTAGATACATTTTATCTTTTCTATTGAAAGCCATATGATTGCAAATCACATTTTAATCGAATGAATGAATAAATGAACAAATGCATTTCATAGTTGAAATCGTTCAGTCAGACCCATTCGTTTGAGACTCCCCACCATCGATTCCATTAAAATGTCTACATTCCAGTATGCTTTCAATTTAATTACCCATTTTCTGTTCTTTATATAATATTTCAATGCTCCTCCGGTACAACAGTATCCTGAACCAGGTTTTACGTCTACTATCCTTCCTTTCACAGTTTAGCCAAAATTCAATACAATAAAAGGCAGCAAGGTGCTCTTGTTTTGGTAACACGGTCTCCTTGTTATTCAGAAAGAAAATCCCTTCCTCCTACAAAATTGTTTACGATCACGTCGCCACAAGCCATATAAGCCTTCTTTTCGAAGTGAAATTACTTAAATTGGAAGACAATTGAACGTAAATCTCTGTGTCGGTTGCTCAAACTGTTGGCAAATACAATTTCCCTGAAACCCTGGAATTCCTGCCAATATGTTCTTCTAAGCACACAGCGTACATACACACAATAAATATCCTGATTTCGATCTCTTACATCAGCAAAGCTACTTAGGAGCTTTCCGAACAATGTATCGGCCCAGATGCATCCTCCGTATCTTTAAGTATCATTTAAGTACACACATACATACATACAGTATGTAAGTACATTCCTGGAAAAAATAATCTTTTAAATTGTGAACTCTTTGAATGTACAACAAACACGCACCCAAGTACCAAGAAGGCTTATAGCTGAAGTACGTACCCATTATTTCCGTGTCTGGTGTTCAATTCTTTGAACTCTTTTAGAATTAAATTCATTCAAAATTTTTTGAATTTTCCTAGCACTTATTCGCAAAATGCCAATCCTTTTCTCTAAAGCATCTGTCAATCCACTAATAATATACTTGGAGCAGCAGATTTAATTAAAGTTCCCTTTGTGACGCATAATTCCAAAAAACCCCCTGTTTACCCAAACTTCCATGAACTAGTACACACCCTTCCAGTTAAAAGTTTTCACTATTCAGAAATTTGGAAGTTTGGTGATAATCCACCAACTTACGAGTATCACCAAATGGTGCTTTTGTCTTTGGTCGGAGTTTACGAGTACTTCAATATTTTTACATTACGCGGGACTGTAGCAGTAGGGTGCATACAGTATTCTGCAGGGGTGCTAGTACCTAAAGCTAAGATGAATTCGCACAGTAATGGAAACACAGGCGGTGTTGAAAATCTGGAGTCACCCTTTCCTACAAATCGAACTACTACTCATTTCTTAAATCAAATTACATAAATTTATTAGCTCGCAGGTAACAAACTAGATTGAACTAAAGGTCCATTCACAAGCTCAGCGACATGCGAAAGCGCAAACTGCGATCAAACCGTTTTTAGCACTCCATTAGCAACTATCTACTCAAAAACAACAGAACTTAATTTGTCTATCTATTGATTGAAAATAAATTGAATTTCAATTAGTTTTCGCTTATTTTTACGCGAATTGGCGAATGGTTTTTACGAGCTGTCAATGTTTACTCGCATTCCATACAATGAAGGACGTAATCCACATTTCCACGACCAAAATATTCGCACGAGTTTAACCTCACAATTCGATTGCTTTGTACTTCTTGGTCGGTAATGACAACTTTCTCTGACCAGAAGAAATGTGACTGTGAATGAAATGTCAACATTTGCGAATTTTCGCTCATTCGCTCACACCTCAATGACCTGCGAATGGACCTTAATAACTTATCAGGACAAAAAATTAAGGCACAGTCAAGCAAAGGCACAGTTAGACTAAAAGTAAGATCCACTGTGAATGAAAGAACTGGACTACCAGCACCGAAATTTTCAAGAATTACTACTCGTATTTGTATCACTAGGATTCACGAAGAAGTATTCGCCAAAAGTAAACCTTTTAGGAGATGTTCACTCAAAGTTTTTTCGTCTTACTCGTTTTAACAGCTTTTATAGACATCGTTTACACCTTCTGGTATATCTGTCTATCGGATGTCCCATGTCTCCTTATCAAAACTAGCCAGAATCACAAAAAAATATGATACCTGGGTGACCCATATTAGTACGAGGCAGAGGCAGGAATTCTGTTACTTTTGCCCCAATCAGCTTCTCAAAGATGTCGGAGGGAAGAAGATAAAGTTCAGCTGCATGTACATATGCTTCTAAGAGTCAACGTTACACAATCCCACAATAGTCTTTGAACCCTAGCGAGTATTCCAATGTCCCTTTCCTTATTCAGTACTATCCACAAGATTAGTACTATAAACCTAAGGACTGATTTGAGGACAATATGCAACCGAACGTCCCAATTCGGGATATGGCCTTGTGTACATGAATAAAGGTCAATCGATGTTTTGATGCCGAGGTCTGGAATACATAGTTTATGGTTGAGTCAAGTATAAACACTATAGAGACACGCAAATTTATATGACCCTTACTAACAAATTTCTTTCCACAAAGGTTCCTCTCATTCACTACTATGACCCACAGTAGATCTGTTCACGTACTTTCTGTACCAAGATTCATAGATTCTGAAATTTCAAGGAGTCGGGTTAAAATCACAAAAAAGTAAACGAACGCGAAAACTACGAAATCAGCCCACTTTTTAAACGTCAAAAGCAAATACGTGTATGCAAATACACAAACAACAAAAAATTCGTGCAGGTATGTATCTGACAGATTTGACAGCTTTCGTAAATCAGTCCAAATAAATTTCTTGCACTAAAATTCGTTGCTTGGTGAAATTGTTTAGTCTAACGTGAACGTTCTACGAAAATCAATTTTTGAGTACTCGAACAGGATTTGGTGTCTTTTCGTAGATTTTCGTAAAAATTCGTTGTTTTAGGAGAATACGCGAACAGACCTACTTAGTAGCAGTGATAGTACTCCACCCTGAGAGGTATCACTATAAACTCACACTTTTGTTAGATAGCACCCCAGTTCAACGCGGATATGACTGCTTTTTAAGACTTTCTCGATCGTTAAAGCTTATCAGGGAAGGATACCATAATGAAATCCTTGTTGTCAAAAGGATTTTCAATTTTTATAGCAAAGAGTGCAAGGCAGGCACAACGTATAGAGATAGTGATAAAAGCTCATTATCCGAACATAACATCCTCATGAATGTCGATTGGTTTCTTCGAAGTTTGGAATAAAACAAGGATAGGCTAGCCTGATTGGAAGAAAGTCCTAAGCGGATGTGTGAGAGATGTTGTCGTCTTTCAATATGAAGAGTACTTCGACTATCTTTGAGGATCTAATGGTGTAGCCAAAGTTTTAACACCGGAGAGCCTTAATGGATCAAACCTTTTTTTCACTTCTACCAGTCTACGGAAGACTTCTACTTCAGTTCCCACAATTAAAGGAGGTAAAAGCTATTTGTAGGAACAACAGGCCGTTGTTAATGGCTATTTTGGTTCTTATCTTCATCCTATTGTGGATTTGGCCACAAGCTCTCATCAACTTGGGCTTGGTTTAACCCAATTCCATAAACAAACAGTCCTTGGGTATTTATAAACCAAACCTCGTCCCAAAACATTGTTATCTAAACAAATTTAGCAAGGACATCCTTTCCTTACATCATTAATCACCTCCAAGAGCACCTAACGCCTATATCACAGGCTCCTTTCTAAGTCCGTCCTGAATGTCCTTTTAAATCTCTAAGTAATCACTTGTCCACGAATTTCTTATCCAAATATGTATTCCCTTTTTATTTTTCTCGCAATTAAGATGGCTTTTCTGAAGGCAAATGCCGTCGTCATCCTTTCGCAGCAAAGAAAAAGCAAAGAAAAGCCAAACAAAATATCACTTTGTACAGAGTGACAGAAAAATGAAAACACTCTCAGCACAACGTCGACGATGGGTTTAGTTACTTCAAGCGAAAACTTTTCGATAAAAGGAGCTACTTCACTCTTGGGACAAGGACTTTGGATTCTCATTTATCCTTTCAATTTGAAAGGACAACAATAACTCTTTCTTCTCCGCCTTTGACTGAAAGAGAAACACTCAGGTAGGACGCATTACGGTCTTCATCCATCGTTTCACGAATTTGAGTTGAAGCCCCGAATGTAAATACCAATTCAATGCCAACGCTGCTTTAGTGTAGCCATGCGTTATTCCCAAAAGGATACCCGAGCACAAGGACAACCGTGCTATGTCTGCAACAGACCCAAATGTATGCATGATGGGAATTTATGAGGTGAAAAATTGTCACCTCGTAAAAACGCTTTTGGATTCAGGATTTCTTTTTCTCTTGGCCTCTGATGTATTCATCTGCCTCTGGAGCCGATCCATGGCTGAGGGTTTGGCAGAAAAAAGAGAGAAACATTTTGGTGGATACGTTTAAATTATTTTAACGAAGCCGGTGCTTAATTTGGCCTTCTTGCCGGCCTTTAATCGAATTTGGGAAACTGCTGAACGAACATGTTTCCCGCCGCAACGTGATGTAAGTTCGGTGTAAGCAAGGACTCATGCATGTGCCTGCATTGCAGGTACATACGTATTGTGTGGACGATAAGGCACATCGAGTGCACGCAACCATTCTGTAACAAGAAGGCAATAAATTTTATCAATTTTATTGTGTAAGCAAGGGTACTTCGCAGGGGGCTCTGAAATTTATAGTCCGATTCGACGGCGTGGCACTACTTAGTTGGTATTGTTTTTGGATGAAAATTGCGCAGCACTGGCGAGGGAAACTGGTCTAAATTTGGATGCCAAAACAGTCAAAGTGGCACCAAGGATTAATGTGATGAAAACTAAAGGCCCAATCCCAAACTTTCTATGCATAGAGCATTGTAAAGCTAAGTGCCAGTTGGTCTATACCCCAAGAAGTCCCGATCGTTAAATCCCAATGTCCTGTATTCGAACGTTGAAGATCGTTGGACAACGATAGCTCTCTGGAAGATATAAGATAGACAGCTTGGCTATATATAAGGTTATGAGGGATATAAGGTGACTGGATGCAGGGGAATACTACTCTATTCTGACAATCGAATGGAGATCCAGAATAGGACTGTTGGTAACCCCAGGAGGACGAAGTATTGTGGAACCCCATAGTGACCGGGTATTGACGACTAGATACCATCACACGGAGTCTGATCAAAGATAGGGCTGATTGTGTGCTTAGCCAAGTGATAGTAATTTACACAATTTGAGACCGGAATGACTATGGTGAGCCTTGTCATTAGGGATAGTTTAGCCATAACATTTGCTACAAGATCAATGGGACCTCAAATGAAGGGTTTCAGAAATTGTTCTCGAGATGTAAACAGACGTTGTGCCGACATCGAACAAGGACCCAATCTGCATCCGCCAACAGCAAATGCTGAAACTTGCTCAGCCAGGTTTAGCACCGACGGGGTCAGGCCTCCCCAAGTGTGCCAACATTTAAGGGGCAATCTTTTTTTAGATGAAAAAGCATGAGAGCATGTTGGACCACTGGATATGGAAAATAATATCAATGAGCATTCAGCGATCAAGGTTAAGATTGCAGCGGCATCAGCAGTTGGAAGAACCAACTTAGAACCTAGGGCTGAAGCAAGGGCCGAAGAAGTATCCAGCAAGTGCAGCAGTAGGAATGTTCGTACCTTCTTATTACGGTGTGTGGTGTCACCGACCTGGATGTTTACAGCAGAATAGGGATGGAACCAGCTGCGTTCGAAATGCTCTCCCAAGTCTGGAGAAGTAAGTAATGATCGACTCCAACGAAAAACCAAATGTTCAGGGACCTGCTAAAGGAAAAGTGGCAGTGACTTGGACACACCACAGCCACAAATCCATTGCGAAACAGAACTGCAAAACATAGGCACAGAATAAAGAGAACTCACGGTTTTTAGGAAAGAGTTGGAAGCAGCTTAAACGCGTAGCAAAACAAAATAGTACCCAGCTCTTTAGGACTAGATACATAGTTTATTTATCCATCATTCCAGATTTCTCCGATTTTTGAGGTGCCTTTGCTGGCCGGAGCTCCCTAGAAATACGTCCATCGGTAACCTAGTTATTGTCGCCAACATTATGTCTCGGGACACACCAGAGTATCACTCATACAGTGAACGTTCTTAATTTGTCCCAAAAATAATCAAAAGTTTTACTTCGACTGGTTTTAATCCTTGTTTGACTGTTCTGATCAAATTCTATCCAGTTACTAGCATTTAAAAAGTCCTGGATCTCCCACTAGAGCACTGTGTCGAGAGTAGATAAAGTTTAATTAAGCAAATTCCGGAATAAAATGAGATCCGTCTTCAAATTTGCTCTTCAACTTATTCCGAAGCAGGTCAACATCGGATCTCTGACCTTGTATAGAGCATTGTTTGCAAAGATCAGTAATCTCCTCTTCCTTTCCGTATACTAAACTAATTAGTTCCTAAGCCTTACGTTATCTTTCGTTCGCTAGGTGAAGAAATCCACTGATAAAGGAGGCTTAAGACACATTTGAAAAGCTCTTCTCGTCTGTCAGCTAGAAACCGAAGCCCTTAAGGCAACCTACATAGTTCTTGCAACCACCGATGCCAATGGATAGTACCAAACAGAAACTTCATCGCTCATTACATGTTTTTTTTAGAACCATTGACAACGTTCCTAGCGCTTGCCAAGTAGTCTTCTCTCCCTGCGTTCTACACAAACTCATCAACTTCTTTGATCTATGTACACCACTCCAACAAACCACAATACTCTACAGAGTTCCCCATCATAAGTACCAGTGTATGTACATAAGAAACCTCTCCCAGCACATCCGTTCACCTATACAGTCCATAAATCTTTATTCTCGCACACAGTTCCTACAAGGAAACATTACGCACTCCCACAGCAGACAGAGGAGCCTATGAGAAAAAAAAAAAAAAAATCTCATGCCACCGCTCCAGTAAACCGCGCACTCAGTTAATAGTTGATGCACCCACTGGAGTAAGTTATACGAAACCATTGATACCACATAAAGAAGACCCCATTACAAGCATGAGTGGGCTTCTGCGAAGCCTACGCCGTACGGCATATCCTTTTTATTTCATCACCGGGTGTCGGTAAGGACGAGAATGTGATTGAAACTTCATCGATGCAGAAATGATGTCGCATTATGCGCTCTATTTGGCTTAAAAGTGGAGATTGGTTTTGAATTATATACCTTCGCAAGGACGACACACACACGGGCCCAGGATCGATATTTTCAATTGCAAGATACGGAGTGTGCTCTAGACGATAAAGCCGGCGAAAGGTAAATATCAATTGGAAGGAGTGGGTGTGAGGAGTGCATCTACTTGAATATTGAAACTTGGGGCGACATGTGGAAGGAATCAATTCAAAAGGCAAGCCTTAACCAAAAAAAAAACAAAGTTACAGGCACACGCATGGGTAAGCAATGAAAAACTTTTCTTTTTATTTCCACTTTAAGTCTTAAATGTAATGACACAGCAGAGTGAAGCACAGGTACACGCTTCCACTTGCACGGCCATTGACTCTCACGTGTCTCCACACGATTCCTTCTTTTCCTTGGTCTTCTTTTTCTTTCGTTTCTTGAAAGCCTTTTCCCTCTCCAGCGTGCAGACTTCAGCGATGGATTCAGGATTTTCCAACCAAAACGTGTACTCCGGATTGATGGGATAGTTCTTCTTGTGGTGGCATTTGTTGCATTTTACGGACAGAACGTCATGCTTGCCATCCAATCCCGAGATTTCGGAGGTAATGCCCGGCCTCAGGGCTATGCTGCACTTCTTGCATAGAGATCTCTTTATATCTGGTTCTCTGGAAGAACATGTCATGATTTATTACTGAATTCGGTGGACTTCGATGGGGACTTACATGCGGAGGACTGATTTCTTGCCGATGCTCTTGCACAGGTTTCCATAATAGGCGGAGAGGGTGTCGCTCTTTCCGGCCATGAGCATTGACGCTTGGTAGAGGAAATTCATTCGGCTGAAGGAATCCTTCCCCTGGAAGCCTCTGCCTTTACCAGACATTGTCTGTTCATTCAATGCATCAAAGAACGCGTAAAAAACAAAAATTTAATTTCATGCTTCTGTGAAATTTCAAATAAACAAAACCTGTTTGCTGTCGGATGTCACACAGCTGTCAAATTTATTTACAGCGGCTGTTGTAGTGAAGGAAGTGTTCACAGAACTAGTGACAATCATTTTGCTGGGCTCCACACACAATAATAACAATTGTTTGTAAAAATAAAATGTACTTCAGGTTTTTGACACCTGATCCTACTTGGAGGCACAATTTTGGATAAAGCTATCTGAAATTAATAAATTCAAGCGAGTTCAACATAACTAACATGGCTAATTTAGCGTACTGCTAAAAATACGGAAAAATATTTTGTTTTACGGTGAGTTAACTGTCATTTCTGAGAAAGAGAACAACGAAGGTGACCCAGTATCTGAGAAAAATCTAAGCATTTTCACCGAAACTCAAGTTAACATATCCAGATTCGTTTTCTAAAATCTAATCTCGTATCAATATCACGGAACAGTCCAGTATTCATTATTGTGGAGTGTTAGGTATCAAAAACATTCCCGAAAGTTGTCAGAGGAGAGTTGGAAGTGTGGGTGTTAAGTTGCAAATGCAAGTCAACACCCTAGTAAGTAAGATACACACGATGTCGATACACCAAATCAATACTTTACTCAGGATTCTGTCATAATGGAAAGATTTTCATTCTTGTTTGCGAGCTAATCAAATCATATGGGACCTCAGCTACAATTTCTATTATACGTTTAGCGTAAGAAGTCTAAAACAGTTGGGAGAGCAAATGAATAGAAACACATCCGGGAACAAAGTTCTTGAACTTAAGCGAGAAAGACAATCCAGAACTATACACGACAAAACACTGGTTGTATGCTTAAGACCTTGCGACCGTACAATACTGTATAACCATCGAAAGCGTACACGCACACTACTGTCGCAATCAACATTAAATCTGTCCTACCGTTGGTAAGAAGGTTGTATCGTGTATTTCGTACTATAAATTTCGTCGCCTGGGAAATTAATTTTAATAAAAAGAACATGTCCATGTCCAGAGGAGCTTTTTCTTGCATTAGCCGTAGAGATTAATAAATATAACTTAACTGTCAACAATCAGAGCAATGAAAGATTGCTTATCAACACCATAGACTTCTTTATTCAGTCTGCGGGCACGTTCTCTCCATCAAACAATTTTGAGTAAATCAGTAATTTACTTAGAGATCAGATGCTCAGTTCCTATTCCATTAGAAAATCCTTGTTTCATTTCTTTCCATTTCTTATTCGTGGACAGGAATTCACCTCTTACACCTTCCAAATATTGTATCATCTCTCAAGAAATCGATCAAACGATTCCAACCAGAATGTAACGCTGGCTTTAACAGCATCCTCCATTTTCTTTATTATTATGATTGTACCACCCCCAACAACCAGAGGGCAATTGCATCTACGCCGTCACTTTACTAATGGAAAACGTCAAGCGGGCAAATGGGAATTTTGTGTACAAAATATTTTCATTCGTGATTTTCTAAAATACCACGAAGAAATAAATTAAAATTAATCAATTCCAAACGTTAACTAAAAGTGCTTCTTTTGTTTAATTTTATTTTTTTCGTCAAAACCCGCAACAGAAAACCGCCAGAACCGAAGTGCAATCGCTTACGTATGCCAGCGGTTTTGTTTTATTTTCTTATTTTTAGTTTTTCGATTTTCATCTCTAAATTGTAATATTTTGTGGGGAAATGTACAAAAGCATTCCGCAAAAGTGGCGTTTGTAAGCGATAATTTGAGTTTTGAGCGTTATTTCCTCCAAAAAATGCAGGTAAGTGGCCGCTAATTACTCTGGTGAAGCATCGGTTTAACTTTCTCCAATTTTCTAGCAAGTGGATGACCCACCATCGTTACCCGTTGGAACGGAGGTAAGCGCTAAATATAAAGGAGCCTTCTGCGAAGCGAAGGTGCGTAAAGTAGTTCGCAATATAAAAGTGAAGGTCGCTTTCAAGCATGGCCTTGGCTCGGGAGTTGTGTCGGATGACGCCATCAAATCGGGAGTTCTACGAGTCGGCTCCACTGTGGAAGTAAAGCATCCCGATAGACGGGAGAATGTTGAGGCGACTGTAACGAAGATACAAGATTGCTCTCAGTATACTGTTGTCTTTGATGATGGGGATATAACAACCCTAAGGCGCACAGCGCTATGTTTAAAGAGTGGACGCCACTTTAACGAGAGTGAAACACTGGATCAGCTGCCGTTGACTCATCCGGAGCATTTTGGAAATCCAGTAGTTGGAGGGAGAAGAGGAAGGCGCTCGCGCCACTTACACGATGACAGCTCAGACGATGACGATGAGAGTGACGCCAAGGAGGTGATCAACGAGAAGGAGGAGCACATTGGCAAGGTTGTGTGTGTCGAATCGACCGACAGCAAGAAGAAAGACAAGGAGAAGTGGTTTCCGGGGTTGGTTGTTGCCCCCACGGCACAGGTGACTGTGAGAATTCGAGTTAAGGACGAGTATTTGGTGCGTTCGTTCAAGGATGGACGGTACTACACTGTTCCCAAGAAGGAGGCCACGGAGTTTACTCGCGAGCAAGCTCACAGGCAGGATGGGCCAGCGGTACAGGCCGCACTGGAATATTTGGACAGCGACGTGCTGCCAACGCACTGGGATCGTGACTCGCTGTTCGGAGTGGCAAACTCTTCGAGTGAATACGACGAGGTCGACTCGGACAGTTCGGACGACGAACCAAGCGAGGAGAAGGATCTGTTCATTGCGCAGCTGTATAAGTACATGGACGATCGCGGCACCCCTCTAAACAAGGTCCCTTCCATTCAGAATCGTGACGTCGACTTCTACCGTCTATTCAGAGCCGTCCAGAAGCTGGGCGGCTACAACCGCGTCACTAGCCAGAACCAGTGGAAATCCATTACAGTGCGCCTGGGGTTCACTCCAATCACTGTAAGTGTAACGAATCTGGTGAAGCAGGCGTACAAGAAGTTCCTGCAGCCGTACGAGGAGTTCCACCGCAAGCTTGGCTGTTCCATGCTGATGACACCACGCAACGCTAACCGCAGCAAGGGAAGGAGCTTGGTACGAGCGAATTCCGTAGCTTCACCGAAGCCTGTTGACACCAGTAAGGAAACTAAAGTATCTACCTCTTTGGCTTCACTTGCATCATCGTCCGCCGCAGCGGCAGCCGCTCAGTCGACAAACGATGAATCGGAGAACACAAGTGAGTCCAGCGTGGAGGTCACCGTAGCAAAGGCAGCAACCAAACGAAAGTCATCTGTGGGCGCTGGAAAGGTGAAGAGTTTGGTCGAGAAATTCGAAGAGAAAGTCAAAGACGAATGCGACCTCCCATTGGCAAAAATGCAAAAGAGTCATCCGCGTACAACCGAAAGGAAAAGCACCGAAACTCCAACCACTACAAGGGAAAACTCGCCCACTGGATCAGTTGGTAAGTAGATCCGTCATATCGCGCTTCAGCTTGGCTTATGTTTGTCTTTTTCTCTTTCTAGGAGCTAATAAGAAAGAAAAACAAAAGAAGCCACCCCACGAGGAGAAACGCGGTGGTAAGCAGAAAAAGAAGGACGATTCACAGGAGAAGGGAGAGCCCGGTGACTTCCCCGTGGAAGTAGGCGATAAGTTGAAGGTATACTACCACGAAAAGAAGGTCACCTACGAGGCAAAGGTCATAGAGATCTCTGTAACGAGGGGATCGCCTCTTTATCTTGTGCACTATACCGGTTGGAATAACCGGTACGATGAATGGGTACCTCGCGAGCGTATCGCCGAGAATATTACCAACAACAAGCTCAAGAAGACTAGAGTCGGAGGAGGCTCCGAGAAGAGCAAACATGAGAAGTCAGAAAACCCACCTAAACCTCCATCGGCCAACTCGCCAGCTGCTGGCAAAACTCCCAACACGTCTGCTAAGCGAGGTCGCGGTCGAAGTGATTCGTTACCACCTCGCTCTACTACTCCATGCTCCGTGGCATCTAATTCTAGTCGCACGAAGTCACCAGCTGCATCCCACGTACAGAAGAGACCGCCAAGAATAGTCCAAACCACAATACGTCGCACATCCAACAATGTCTCGGATATATCAATGCAAACTGACTCCGACACCGACTCTGATGAACCTGTACGAAGACCTACACGTGCTACACGCGATTCCAAGGGCAAACCCTCGCAAACGTCCCGGGGAAAGTCTCCTCAATCTATCGCAGCCACATCGGCAAAGTCCAACAGTCCTAGTGAGAGCGAGGACGACGAGGTGGCGGTTGACGAGATGTCCAACACTCCAGCAACGAGCGCCAAGGGACGTGATTACGACCTCAATCAAATTAGATCTGAGTTGAAGGGTTTCCAGGAGCTGAAGTCACCAACCTCAGACGCAGAGACGGAGAACGCCGATCAACAAGATTCCAAGTCTGAGAGTATATTTGACTTTAAGTCAAAGGAAGAAGAGTCATCCGATCCGAAACATGATGAAAACACCAAGTCTTCAAGCGGAGAGTCATCCACGGAAGCATCAGACTCCTTTGCCGACGATGACTCTCAGTCATCGGATAAGACCACAACTCTGGAAAACATGAGAGAGAAGTTTACGTTGAAGATTAATGCCGACAAGAAGGCGCTGCTGGAGAAATTCCCATCAGGTAAAGTGCCGGAGAAGGCCGCACCCTTGCCTTCATCGCGAATCGAGAAAATAATTAAAGACTCACTCGCCGAAAAACGCCAGGAGAGTCTCAAGGCGAAGCCCTTCATTCTGGAGGAACCTCTCAAGATACCGAAATCAGAGGTTAAAATTGAGCCAATCGAGACTGCCCTTGTAGAGAAGAAACCCATTCCTATGATTTTGGAGTCATCAACCAAGCCAACTGTGAACATCGCCAGGATCGGAAAGTACCCAGTAATTGTTGAGAAGCCATTAGTAGTGAAGGAATCTCCCGAGCCCGCTGCAGATCCAATCAAATTGGAACCCAACTCGGATAATAAAGAACCAGGCCCGTCGACAGCACTTCCAGCACCGACTCCGGACATCTACGAGTTTAAAGAGCCAGAACCATTTGAATTTGAAGTTCGAAAGGCTATCCCAACAGCGACAACCACGTTGGACTCCAAGAAAAAGGCATTGGCTGCAGGCCAAAAATCCCCTCCAGATCAACCAACCGTCTCGCCACTGGTTAGCGCCTTTGGCAAGAAGAAAAAATCCTCACCTGTAAAAGACTCACCCGAGAAGACCAAGCAAATGAAGCTGGACGATAAGGCAGCCGTATCAAGTCTTTCCACAGCCATGAGCAACTTACTCACGCCGCAGAAAATGGAGACAACTGTCTTTGACGCACTTCGCAAGTCGCCCAGTTTCAATCTGAACTTCAATGCGCTCCACGAAGAGCTAGCAACCACAGTGCAGGAGACCACGAGAGCCCTAACCGATGTTCTTCCAGTTCCAGATCATCTCACGCCCACCAAGTGCGGCGTGGATGTGGGCGATAGTGCTCGAGTCATCGGCAGCCCATTCATCGAAACCACGTGCGATTTGTCGAATGTCTTTGAACTCAATCAAGATGCCGAGGATCGCACGAGCAGCGACGAGGCGAAAGATAACAAATTGGAACTGGAAAACGTAAAGATCCTCCTATGCGATTCGTCATTCGACTTGGAACCCATTAAAATAGAAAAGCCGTCGTCTATAGCCGACAAGGTGCTCAAAGCCATCAGCCAAAAGAAGGAAGAAGAAGAGAAGAACAAAATCGAAGTCATAACAAAAATGGAAGACGTAAAGCCAGAGTTAGACGTGAAAGCGGAAGAAGTGAAGATCGAGGAAGATAATCTGCCAAGCACCAGCAATAGTAGCACCAGCAACAGTGCAAGCAGTACTTCGCCATTCATCAGCGAACCACCGAATATTCCCGACCTTACATGCACCCTGATCAAGAAAGATTTTGAAATCCCTATCAAGAGACCGATTCTCGGCAGTCCTGAGCCGAAGATAGGAATTCTCGAGTCAATTGCCGTCAAAAACAACGTGTTGAGTGAAACTATACAAAAGTTGGAGTGCGCCATTCAGAAGACCACACCCACGTCTGCCCACGTCGATCATTATGAGGATGATTCAACAGACAGTACCGACTCGGAGCAGAGGTTGATCATTGAAGATGAGGACGAGCAGCAGGAAGTGGCAAGTCCAGCGGAAGTCAAACAAGTTGTGGAAATCGTTCGCAAACAAGAGGACCCACTAAAAGTGTCAGTCATTGAAGCAACCGAACCTCGAACAGCAGAAGTGAAGAAAGATGAGCCTCAGTCCCAGCCTCATCCTCAGCCCCCGCCACCGCCGCCGCCGCCTCCCCAGCCACAGTTACCGGTGCAGATGCAGATACCGCCGCAGGTGCAAGTTCAACTGCAACCAAAGCTTCCATCCCCGGTTCCACTAAAACCTCTCCTCGTGTCAAGCATTTTCAGTCTCCCACAGATGTTCTACTCGGATACGAACTTACCCCCGGAGGACGGTGTCAAGCCGATAGTCGACATACGTTCGGTAGAAGCTTGCACCTCTCAGACTGCAGAAAGGCCTCCGGTTGAGTCGGTATCTCTTAGTGAACAGGCGGCGGTGCCCCAGGCAGAGGTAAAAAAAGACGACACTGTATCCCCCGTTGAGAACTTGAACTTGCATAAAGAATCAATTAATTTACTGTTTTGCGATGAGACTATTCCGGGTAGTCCCTGCTCCACTGTTGGCAAGGATATACAAGACCCATTGGCAATTTGCCGTGGAAACTCGCATCCCATAGAATCAGACATCAAACCAGTGCCCATGGATATTGAGTGTTCTGCTCCGTTGAGCAAACCTCCGCCCCCAATGGAGGCGCCGTCGAAACCTGGCCCACATGGCCCCACCCCCAGCAGTTCACCAAATGACTCCGCTAGTCAGGACGAGAGTAGTGAGGATCTCAAGAAACAAGCAGACGTTGAGAATGAAGTGTCACCGAAGAAGAGGCGGCGCACCAGGAAGCAATCCGAAATGCTAATGGAATCACAGACTAAGAGGCGAAGGCCATTGGCGTCCGCAAAGAAGAATAATGGTAAGTCGAGCCCTGGTTAAAGAGTTCAATAAAATATATTGGTTTGTAACTACATAGGTTCCGATAGCGAAGACAATTCAGACACAATTTCGCAGCGGTCATCATCGTCACGCCATAACAGACCATGCCAGTACAACTTCCTCGTGCAATTGGGTAAGTAAACCCGGCTTTTGTGATTTCAACACATCTAATGCAAGTTTCTCTTCAGATCCCTCCCTCAATCCCGATCAAAGGATATCGATACTTCTCAAGCAAATCCAGGATCTTCGTAAGACTTACAACATGATCAAAGGTGATCTGGCGAGCATTGATCGGCGACGCAAGAAACTCCGACGAAGAGAACGCGAAAAGAAACAAATGCAGCTCCACCAACAACAGATCAAGATTGGTTCTTAAGCGTTAGGCCGAGACAGATCCAGGCCCAAGTTGTGTAATATTGTCGTCGTTCAAAACACAGGCATTCATGGCAGAAATTTTTACATAATTAGATTTTAGATGTTTAATTTAGAGTTACTTATCCCTTCATATGTATATGTATGCAACCAATCCCAAAGGTACCATTAAGCAGGTACCGGCGAGGAGAGGTGAAATAAATGTATTTAATCTGCATATTCCCTAGAAAGCGTACATTCTAACAAAAAGTTTATTCAATTTTCGATTACCCAGTAAACAGTTTCAGATTAATAAAATTAGTTGCAAATGCAAAACTTTTAAAGAAAAATTCAAGAGTTCAGGCGTTTACGTAGGCGTAGCGAAGGCGATCTTTTGCATTATTCTTTGAGTTTCGCATGTGGTTTCGAGTTAAATGGGTTCTTTTTTGATTAAAATCGATTCTTAAAATTGAGAATATGTAAAAAGCTTTGTAGGAAATCCGAGTTTTGATAAAGAAAAATAGTGGAACGTTCGTTGGTACATAGGATTCGCTCAACAATCGAAATGGTAATGATAGGGTTAAAAGGCGTCAGTAGATATATTTGACAGAAAGCAGGAATTCTTGGTAGTTTTGGGCATAAAGTATCAAAAGTGTAAGCTGGAACATTAGCTCTGTGCTATGGGTTGGACGTATTCAATTTAAGTTTGTGTGTCCATACTGGAAGGCATCGTGCCGAGTTTGCATCAAGTGTTCCGACTCGGATATTTGACGCAAGTTTAATATAGTTCATGTAGGGGCTTAAACAAGGTAAGGTACAAATGCATATGCAAAGGCAACTTTCTCAAATACGTAATATAGATTAAGGAACGAAATGAGGCTAGTTTTACAAATGAAAATACTCGGAGGTTTAGTGCTATGCGTTCTAATGTATTCTTCATAAGAGTGCAACATGCCTTATTCAAGGGGAGTTCTGGAGAACTTTGAATTACTCCAGGGTATGATTCAAAGGAGTACGTGTGTGATATGGATATGGATTATCACAAGGCCTTATTGTAAAAGTAGACACATCGGAGACACACGTTTGTCGATGTAGCCCATATACGTACATAATCAGGTAATTTTAAAATTGAAAATCAAGAATTGGTAACATTTTCTTCTCCTTTTTAGTTGTTTGAGAAGGCTGCCAGCCTAAAATCATCCAGCTTGTGGCCAAAAACGAAGCAGTTGTGTCGTAAGAAGAATATAAGAGTACATTTGGGACACAAAATGAGTGGCCAGGAGTTTGAGAAGTTACTTACTTTTAAAAATAGATGGCAGAAAGATATAAGATAAGGAATGGAAGGTAGAAATTAAATATTTAACACAATTTACCTATGTATATCCCGATTCGAAGAAGAATCTGGTTAAGGAAACAGCAAATAATGCAGCAAACTTGTCTTAAGTTAAATTCTTTGACCTATAACTCTATAGCAATGGGGAAATGTGTGCATTATACGGTAGAATTCTTAAGAAATGTTTCTGAATTTTTCTTTGAACTTTTGTGAGAGAGGCAACAGGGTTTAAATATTGCGGCCAACGAAAAACAGCGCTATTAATTCGGATCACTTGTATTCTACCTGACTTCTTAAGACTTGATCCAACGATCTTGAGACTTGGTCCAGCCTATGATGTGCACACTTAAAGCAAAACAATGCAGTATGTATGCAAAGCACTGATGACGCACTCCCCATTGCCTTGGGCAGCGGACAAAGTTTTCATGTTTAGTATTCTGGTTCGCCGACATTTTTAGCGGCGTCGTCAGTTCGACTGCGGTATTGAATTTTATTGTATCATTTCGGGTGTTTGGTCGTTGTTGCTTCCGCAATGAAGCTTGGGGTAAGTGCAATGTAGGTCCACTACAATATATACGTATACGACATATGCTCTAGAGGAAGAAATAAGAAAACCCATCACTAGTGATCACCTCCTCAAGCCGCATTCCAGTTAAATGAAATTAAATTGTCTGCTTCATCAATATGACCTTGAAGTCATATGAATGTACATCTCGCGTTATTCAGATGAAGCTCTCTGACTTTGTGAAAACAAGAAATAATTAAATCACCTTAAAGAATAATCAAAAATCTTTTTGTAGAGCCCATTTGGTTTGGTTCCTGGCTAGTAAAAGATTGTCCATAAAACATTCTTTTATAGAAAGCTGTAAAAAGCTCATTCCAACGTGGCTATAACGCACTTTATTGTAAACAAATAGCTCTGGGGAATATTATTTCCGATGTTAACATGCTCTACAATTCAATCAACCACCCACCAGACAGCCCCACACTCCAGACCCAGGATAATATAGATGGTTTCCAGTCATGTTATAAAATTCAAAAGCAAAGAGCAAACCCATTCAATTTATTTCAACTTCCTAGCCAACATCCACACGAAATTGCTCATCGTACACCCACTCGCCCAGGACAAAGTTCACACCCCACCCTCAGTCAGCCAGGTCAGCATTACCTATTCATCGCACACTTTATCCGGCAAATATGCATAAATTATATGAATCTCCATTTACGTCCACATTAACCAGTTAATTAGTGCAATGGAATCTGCTGTTGAAATATCAACTTATTCTCTTCCCATAACGGATAATGTATTCTCCTGGCCGAACAGAAGAACTTCATTATGGCCAAGGACCACAGGCGGCCACAATGCAGTCCTCTGCAATTATCACGTGCACCTCATAAAGTGACTTAGGAGCCAATCACGTATCTGCAATTAGCTCACAGTTCGGTTCACTTGGGAGAGATTTAGTGGTGGACCGCCATCCAGGTTGACTTCCCATCAACCCTTACATGCGGTGTTACACGTGTATAACCAATAAACGGAATGGAATGGAGTGGTTCCATCCGAAGCAACACATGTCCCATTGTGAGCAGAAAAATTCCTCTACTAGGGGGTGAAATCAATACTACCTCAGAGGCAGAACAATGGCAGAGGCTTACTCCCTCTCGAGCGTCACTGTAAATTAGACAAGATTCCAGAGACGAGCACAATGAAGGGACGAAATGAATACCATATTGATTGTGAGTGCTTATCGATGTGGGCCGAGGGTGAAATTGAGGGCTTTATGTGTGCGTCTATAATGAATTTCAATCATAATTGAAAGTGAGGACCGAACGAACAATGTTATGTTGTATCCTCTCAGCAGGACGGCAGGGAGGCTGGCGATGGAAAAACGCAAGCGACACAGAAACCTAACAACGAAAAGGAGGAGCTTTTTTTTGTGTTTGTTTGCGTGGTAGATGGGTCTGATGATAGTGTTGGAAAAAAAAAACACGTTAATTGTATTTCCATGGTAACCTAATATCAATGGAAGACGTTAAAAGGATTTCTTCTCAGGTGTGTGCGTGAGAGAGAGAGGAGGTATCAGAGGACGACCACTTGATGAGCTTTTGAAATGGACTATATGTCCGACAAGAGAATGACAACACGGATGGAGTATGCGGTTGGGCACTGGGGTATATCCACCCCTGCATGAAGCTTCGGGCAGTGTTTTGAAAGGGAATTCCTGGAATAGTCGACTCCTAAGACGAGACTTTTGTAAATTGCTTTCGTGGAGGTATGCCCATGGATTTTTATTGAGAGTAGTTATGTGACAATGTGGTTTATTACAGTCGGGATACCAAGGAAAAGAAGTCATTTTCAAAGCTACTACATTTCGATTTCATTACCAGGCTTTGTACAGAGTATGTATGAACGTTCTAATTCGGAGGTCTCTTCTTTGAATTTCACACTGTAATGCATAACTGTTTTGGGGACGATACTTCAAGTCCAAGGAAATTACACCAATCAAAGCTGAAAACTGTTCACATATCAGTCATGACTGTGCTTGACGAAAGTTCAGATCAGTGCATAAACAGCCAGGATTTCTTCCTTTCGTATCACAAAAAAAATTGTAAGAAAGCCTAAAAAAAATAAAATACTTGGCTCAATAGGTCAATGGGACCCATGGCCTAGCTTCTCACAACCATTCGTTTTGTGCGTGTTTTTTACACGAATGGAAGGGCCCTACTGTTTAATGCCGTGTCCGAAGGGCAGTTTGTTATTTGAGAAACTTTCTCAGGATTGTTGTACTCTCGGATGTTTGTCAGACGCTCGCGAGAGGTGGGGCCGTGAAAAACTTTTCAGGTGTTCCGACTGGGATTCGAACCTCGAACGCACTAACCACAAAGCTACGAGCCTATAAGTGATTAAAGCCTATCTCTTGGAAAGCCTTGAAACATGAAACAATGAAAGTAAGGTTAATCGGCTGGACCACCCGATTGCAAAAGCATGTGAGGAGATTAGCGATCGAGGAATACAATTTCAAGTGCAGCATCAAGATGGTGATGAACATGGAGAAGGAAGCGTATGGTATAAGTCTCGATGACATGGCATGGTGTTGGGGTAAAAGCTAAAATTGATCACGGATGAGCATAAATATAAGACCATCCTGCAGAGCCATACACTAACGAATCTATGCCAGCATTAACCCAACAGAACCGAATGGACTCAAAATGAGATCCTGAGGACGGAGTCGGAGCCAAAGTTTTCTCAGAGGACTTAGGCATCAACCTCTCGTTCAACATCCCACACTATTGCAGGGTTCTTCAAGCCGAAATCCAATGCATTCGTCAAGCAGCAGATTGGCTGGCGGCTAATGCAATATCAGGTTCGGATATTGTCATCTACATCTACGAGATCTAAGGCAGGAGAAGGCTGACGCCTATTTCTTAACGAGATAGCTGGTCAGTACAACCTTACCCTTTGCTGGGTACCAGGTCACTGTGACATACCGGGAAATTGTGAAGCTAACGCATTGGCTAGAAAAGGTTCCTCTGGTTTAGGTAGCATAAGGCATCAACTTGACCAATGTAACACTGCCAGACTGCACTGCAAGTTTAAATGAAAATAGGACCACAGGACTTCTAAAACACACGAGAGGAGCCCTCTTCAAGACAGTTAACACCCTAGCCGGCAACTGTGCTATAGGTAGGCATGCTCAAAGACTGGGCATCCCCTACAACAACTTTTGTAGAAGTCGTAGGGACGAGGAAGAAGGGGAGACCATCAGTCACCTCCTCTATGCACATGACCAGCATTTGTCATTATTAGAAAGGCTAAACTAGGTAAATACCTTTTAACGATCTCCATGATCAGAATACGCCTGCACGGCTAATATTAGCTGCTTCATAAAAAGGAGCAAATGGTTGCGGTTGTAAGAAGGTCTAAATCCAACTCTAAGCCTCTGGAAGGTTGTGAACTTCATAGTTAAGGACTTCAACTCACTTTGGCGAAATATATAATCAACGTGTGACACTGTCCCTGGGGATAGATGTAGGCGTTTAGTTGAGAGTCTCGTTTGACAGGAGGTTATAAGGAGTAAAATTGGGAAAGATTTTTGGCTATGCGTAGAGTTAGCATAGTTAACTATGGTACGTAAAAATGTAGAAGTGGTTATTGCACTTCATTCCATTGCGTACCCCTGTCGTACAGAAACCTAAGAAGAAGACAAAGTTATTATGTGAGTTGGAAATAGCAAAGAGCCTTGCCGGACGACGACCAAAGATTTTAAGCACTTGGCACAGCCCCAAGTCCAGATCCATCGCAGCCTTGACAAAGCATACCTGACATCGAATCTACCGATACATACTCTTGGGTAAAAGAAAAGTCAGATTTCACACTTAATCACTTTTTATTCCCAAGCACATGTCTCTGGTCTTCATTCGTAAGTACTTCCCGCTTCCAGTTTTGGGAATATCCTCCACAAAGTACACGCCACCACGCAGCCACTTCGGCTCATACATATGTCTGGCTACGTGAACCACAATTTGAGTCTCAGTAATATTGGTCCCGGGTTTTCTAATCACCGCGGCTGTAGGCAGATCACCGTCCTCATCACTTTTGGTTCCAAAAACACAAACTTCTCTGACATCGTTCAGTGCCAGAATGCAATTCTCAATCTCTTGCGCTGAGTAATGAAATGCTCGGAATTTCATAATTTCCTTCTTTCTATCCACGAGATGAAGATCACCATCTTCATCGATGAATCCTACATCTCCAGTATGGAACCAACCCTCCGCGTCGAGTATATTTTTTGTTTCAGTTGGATTTCCATAGTATCCAGCCCAGTGTTGACCGTGTGCTACTAGAATCTCTCCAGTTTCTCCAATTCCCAGACGTGCGTTATTTTCATCTATAATCCTGACTTTAACTCCGCTCAAGAGTTGACCCACAGCTTTTGGCTTGCGGACGCTTAGATTGATAGACACACCTCCAAACTCTGTCCCAACATATGCGTTTGACACGATCCCAGTTTTAAGGTAATTTTGCATCTCCACATAGAGAGGATGTGAGACATTTGCTCCTCCAACCGCAAACAGCTGCACGCTTGAGGTATCACACCTCTGGGCTTCACCACTCTTCACAAAGTAAGACAGTTGTGAACCCGCCACCATTGTAAAGTTTATTTTGTACTTTTCAATAATTTGGCGCAGTTTCTCTGGAGAAAACTTCACGCTTGTGCAGACTCTTGTTGAGTTGGACAGAACACTGTTTACCAAGGTCATCATCCCGGACATCCAGTCTATGTTGCTAAACGTGAAAACGATCATATTCGGCGGGAGTAAGCTAAAAGTAGAAATGAAATAAGTTCGACACACTGATCATGTGGTAAGGAATCTCACCTTGACTCGAGAAAGTACGAGTTCGATACACAAACTCCTTTGGGTAACCCTGTTGTACCTGAGGAGCACATGATCATGGCGGTGTCATCTGCACTTTCCCTGCACTCTTGGGGACTAACAAACAAAGTCGGTATACATAGAGGTTATGTTATGCAGCACACCTACCAAAAACTATCTTCTATGCCAGTAGGTTCCATAAGTTCATGGACGTTTTTAACGCCTTCAACTTGACCGCTTATTGTGTAGATTAGGGGCTCTAGATCTAGTTCCTTGCATGCTCCCACAAGTATTTCGTAGTTGTCCGCGTCACAGAATATCACTTTTGGCCTGGTTATTCCAAACAGATGCCGCACCGTGTCTAAAAGTGTATCCACATTCGTAGAATTACATAAACTTTGGTTAGCTCAGCTTTAATCTTACTCTGGTCGAAGAAGGCATTGACTGGATGAAAAACGATTCCTTTTAGCAAAGCAGCAAACACGACTGGTGCCTGATAGGTGGAGCTGACAGCCATGATTCCCATAATATCGCCCTCTTCCAGGTTTAAATGTTGAGCAACTCGAATACTCCTAGTAAGCATCTCCTCCTTTGTCAGGCTAACTCCATCCGTATCTGAAATCTAATACACTATGTACTGTGAAGATTCTTTGACTGGGTGATGTCTTACCTGACAAATATTCGTAGGATTCATCTTCATACTTCGAAACAGAGCTTCACCTACGTAAGTGTTCGGGTAGCTTTTCGCTTCTTTTGTCTGACCTGACCAGGTCTTTTCAGAACTGTCATAGGTAGTCTTGAAACTGAACATTGTGTCTGTTGTTGGCTTAATGAGTTCTACTAGCCAGGTACGTGCTCTATTTATTGTCTTGAAATACGGGCTAATCAGGTGTTCTTATCTCAGCGGAGATATGCTTTTATTTTGAAATTAAATCGATCTCTGATGAAAATAAAATATTCTTATCTAATCATCATTGTAGTCGTTGGCCTGGTATCCAGAAGTTGCTGTACAAGCATTATAAGCGTAAATTGTTTTGGTATTTTTGAATCTAGTGGCGCTTTCTGAGTATAAATGAACACCTTAAGGCCATTGAAGCGGTATTAATGGATCAATGTCGATCAGCTTCATATCAGACTAGTAGCATTTACGAATACTTTGAACCTCCTTCCCCGATAACTTGCAACGGATTTATATGATAGATGATTAAGATCTTTAAGATTTTATTTACAGGCAACGTTTCACTGCGATCTAGAATAGGTCTAGTTCGACTCCGACGCGGTCGCTGACGTTTCGCTTAAAATTTGAAAACCATGAGCTCATGGATCCCCTCACTATCGGAACTTCTAAACTATAAAAGCTACATGCATGAGATTGGTAGGTGAACTTTCAAACAATCCAGCTGATTTGATGCAGTTCACTGGTCTATTGGATATTGCTTCTAATAGTGTCGGAGATTGTAAGACCATATTTTTGTTTTGGGCACATAAGAGTCTAGGTAAGGCCAGGTCTCAGCCTCAGTGTACAAGGGGGATGTTTACCGTGTTGTCAGCTTTGTTCCGAACCGCCTATTTCGTTGGCGTTTTCATTCCTATTCAATTATTATGCCTAGCGACTCAGCAGTACTTAATCGTGTTCTTTGTTCCAAGAACTTGTACTCAGACAAACCGATGCAATGCCAATGCTGGGTATGTTATTTCAGAAAATTACAAAATGCCTCTGGATAATATTGGGTACCGAACTATAATGGAAACATAGACAATCGAATCAACAAGACTGAAGTACTTTGGTGGTATACTGGCTATACACTGCAGCTCGATAGTCTGGTAGATGGTAGAGAAGAAATATCATTTTGAAAGTGTGCCAAGTTTCAATGGCATATTGTCTGGGGCTTGGACATTTACTGCGCCAGCTTGGCATCTAAAACGGCGTTAAGATCACGGACTATAGTTAGCTAAACTCTGTGGTCATAATACCACTATCAAACATAGGTGCGAGATTTGCTTTAAGAACTCCTAGCAGTCTGTATGGAGAAAAGGCTGTAAGTCTCGAAGTCTCATAAGCAGCACGTCTTGGACTACCCCACAACGACTTCTCCAAAAACTGCAGTGACGAAGAGGGAATAGAATTCATCCGTCACTTGGTATGTTATTGTCCAGCGCAAACCATCAAATGACGGACCACTTGAGATTTATTTCCTTGCGGAACTGGATGACCTGGAAAACTTGAGCTGAAAAATCGCCTAAAATGAATACCCGTATCTGTCTAATGTAGTTAAGCAGTAGTGGGGGTCTTATAATTAGGCACTGTCAGCTAGTCTAAGTGAGTCGTTGCCAGTTCCTGACAACAAGGGCACCCATTTACCTAAGATAACCATCCATACTTGTGGGAAGATTTCTCCACCTTAGTGGACTAACATTTGTGATTTCGTTCTGCCGCGTTTAGTTATTACGTATCTTCTTTCCAGTCTCGTTCTCAATCGAATTGGTCAGGGTATTGTGGATATTGAAGTGTGTGGGTCTAGCTAGGATAATTGAGCAGAAGTCCTAATTGATGGTATGACTTGCTTTACCAATTTATGAAAGATATAGCGCTCGGAATAATGCAGTCGAGTCCTTGAGATTTGTAAAGAGAGTACTATCTGCTAGCTCAAATTCTATGTTACTACTATTTTTGGTGCTTTCGCCAGATTGGATCCAAGATTCTTTCTTTTTCGGAGGTTTCTTACTTAGCCGCATTTAGTACGTTTCTTATTATTCTTTACTAATGTCTGCGAGATCTTTTCCACAAAAGAGGTATATTTTGTAGGCCTTTGGTACTTTTACTGATCTCCTTGGAGAAGAGACCCCAGTTTATTTTCTTGGGATTTCTTATGGGTTAGGAGAGACGCAAGTATTCTTTTGTGGTTAAAAAATGATTTTGATGAATTTTGTTCTCTTCTCTGGGAAGAGATGACCCTATGGCGCTGAGATACGGTCTGCAACTCTTGAAATGCTAGCTCTTGGAAAATACTTGATCCCTTGTACGTTGTACATGTTCGAGTTCAGTTCCCTTGCGCTTGTTTTTTATTTTATTCAAATAACACTAGGATGCAAAACTAGACTACAATGTTCCTGTTTCAGAGAGGACCATTTACAGCAACTTTCTTACAGGAACACTTGGTTCTTCAAAGGTTTTTGTTTTAAGGTCCTGCATCCACTGAGTATTATCACAGTTGATACATGAGTTTTCTAGTTCATACATTTTCAAGTTTATGTAGTTTAAGGGTTACAAGGTATGAGAAGAATAGCGACTTTCTGTCAACTATGTCTCCGAGTATCACAAACTGAACACACGATATTGTTTTATCAGAATTTATAGACTAAATTGAAACAGTACTACATTGTGTATTGTTGCATTAAAAACTTCAGCCTTCACGTTGCACGACATTCGGAAGATGGTGTCTTCCCGACAACAATGTGAGCATCCGAGTAACCTGCAATCGACAATTTTCTCTAAACTAAATGAAACGAGTTGAACTTGTTTGCCATTTCCATGGTCGAGTTCACTTTACCTTCGCTTTGGATTCCACCCAGGGGCGACGTTCCGGAAAAAAGAAAAGAAAATGCAAACCAGGTGAAATTTGAGGTTTTCCATTTCTACACTCGCAGGAGTCAGGTGGATGCCTCTTCATGTTCTTTTTTCTTCCCTATGTATCCTTGTCGTATGCAAAAATGTCGTTTTATGTCGTATCGTTGTTAGAGTCACATAAATTCCTTTTCATGAATGATAGCGATAGCATCACAGGCCACACAGCACAGAGGAGTAATTTGCAAGCGCTTAGCATTCGAAAGTGAAACATTGAATTATCTTCGTTTGCCACCTGGCTAACGATGTTTTTTTTTTGTTATTTAGGTCTGGTCGATGGATGCGTGATGACGTTTAGATTATTTAAAGCAATATTGTGTTTTGTTTTGAATTGTGGTGTCAACATTCCATTTTCTAGATGCAAATGAATGCTGTACGGCAATCTGAAAACCTAAACACAATTTGCATAATCTAGCATACCAGTTTGCATACCTGTCAGAAAATGACGAATGCATAACTATGCACAACTATGCTCTGTCAATGCATGGCAAACCCGGAAAGGCATATGCAAACTGGAAGTATGTTATGTCAAAAGTGTCTTAAGGGTAAGGGTGGCCTTTTAAGTTGTGGTATTACGAGTAATGTACATCTTATTTTAAATCAGACTATTTTTAGTAATTTTGAAATTTGTGGTTGGCGCTTAGAATCCATTGATCCGTTGCTGCGTCTGTTTTAACTGACAGCTAGATATAATACAGACATTAGGTCTGTTCGCATACGCATATGCACTAAAAAGGAGTGAGCAGTGAGGGTAAAATCCTCTCAAAGAGAAGTAAAATCATAAAAAGTAAACGAACGCGAAAGCTACGAAATTTGCCCACTTTTTAGACGTCAAAAGCAAATGTATGCAAATACACAAACAAACAAAAATTAGTACAGGTATCTGACAGAATTGACAGCTTTCGTAAATCAGTGCAAAGAAATTTCCTGCACTAAAACTTGTAGAGTTAGGAAATTTCTCACTCTCTCGTGAGCGCTCTTTTTTGCGAAAAACTACGAAACTTTCGTGTACTCGAACGGGGTTTCGTGGTTTTTCGTTTCGTGAAAATTCATTGTTTTGGGAGAGTAGACAGACCAATGTATTCAATGGATTTTATAGGACTATTCTCTCAGGCGATAGGTAAACTTCAACGTCAACGTTCAACAAATTCTATGGGTCGGGGTCTTAATGCTTTGGAGAGTTATATTTCTCATTTGTGTTCTTTTTGCATTACAATTAGTTTTTAGCTCCTACGACGCTCTTTCTAATCCAATTTCTGCTAGTAATCAAATGTTCTGTGATTTCAATGGATTCTTTACAGAATCTCTAGACACCTTCCTCTACTACACCTAGCATCTTTAGGTGGTCCCACATGTATCTAACATAAAACTGGTGATTCTATGTTGTCATGTTACTAGCGCTGGCAAATTTGACATCTTTTGTCATTTTCAAAAATGTGAGATTTTGATTATAAAATAATAAAGAGCTACAGTCTCGACCATTATCTTTATTAAGATTTAGTCCTCAGGGTGTTTGTTGGCCACTTTAACATTGGGGAGAATTTAAAAGTCAATTGATATAGTGTAACTAGTGCAATACGAAAGGTTCATTCATATTTAACCAATTTTGGGTGAATAAGACAATATCTCACCCTAATGCTCACCCTAAGACTAATGCTGGAAAAGGCTAACGAATTTCAATTCGAGACTCATCCAAACCTCATGTTATAGCATTCATTGTCTCAATTTTTGTAATCTTGAGCTGGAACAGATGGTGCGGAATTGACTTCCGCACTTGACGTGTAAACGTGGAAGGCGGTTTCTTTAACAAATCTATCCAGCTACTGAGATACGCTGAAGACATCGACATCAACGTCCATTCCCAGCGCGCTGTCATAGAAGCTTTTACTTCAATTAAAGAACAGGCGAATCGAGTTGGTCTCGGACTAAGTGAAGACACAACCAAGTCAACCAAAGAAGCATCTATCCACGAACTAGTACAAAATGTCATAATGATCCAACAAAGAGGATCTTCGACTCACAGCCAGCATCAAACAGTTGCAGATTACAGAGCGTTTTGTCTAGACAACTGGAAGGAGCTTGCCCGGTAGTAGTAGTGTAGTAGAAAGTAGTGCATCAAGCGGGGACTTTCAGCCCATTGAGTACATAAGTACTTAATTTTCTCAATGTGAGCATGCTCTTGTGGTCCAAATCTTATACAAACCTTGGTATCGCAGTGGGTGCGATGTAGAAAAACTCAATTTGAAATCTTTTCCTAAAATTATTTCTGAAAAGGATATACTTACATCACCCTGCCATAAAATTACATAGTACTCTTTGTGGCCGTAATAGTTAAGGAAAGTACAGTAAAGGAAACTAAAATGCTATTTAATTTAAGTCTACTTATGTAGGTATCAGAATCGACCGGACTCCAGTAATGAACAGTTGAACTTACATGCATAGTCAGCATAACCTCGTTAAGCGATAGTAACTATAAGACTTCCAGAATAGTAGACAAGTGATGACTAATGAAAGCAGTATCCAATTTAGGGAGAAGACCGTCATAGAACTCGTTACGGCTCTCATTCGTTTAAACGGACAGACGAAAGCTGATAAAACTCAAAAACACGAAACTTTCAGAGGTGTACCTCGAAGAAGATAAAAGATGTACGTGTCTAGTTTCCAGGAACAACGTAATTTTGACTTTATGGCGACGTAATTATTCCAAACGTTTACACACACTAGAGTCGTATCCTTCGTGCTGCCATGCAGTTTAGGTATGGTAGATTCGAAAGCTTTATAGTCTTTTCTTGATTGGATTCGATGCATCCATTTCCAACTCGCACAGGTATAGGTAGCTATTCTTGACATTCTGAGAAGAGAGATCCGAAAATATTTCGACCATGTCTTTAATGAAATTTAAAACTTCTTATTCCAATCGTACATGACTGCAGTTTAAGTTAAACGAAAGCAAAGAACACGTAGAACTCTGGGGATCCTTTCATTTTAACTACATATAATCCCCATTCTCTTCCGGACTTGGACTTAATTTCAGAAAGCGCCAGTATGCAGGTTTTCAACTTCAATCAGAGAAAAGCATTCCGCCTTGTCTCTCCCGCATTCGTCTCTTTTCAACAAATTACAGTTCAACAAATAACAGTTTGTTCGTCAAATATTTAACTAAAAGCGAAGCACGTTTGTCCCAGCAGGAGTTGCACAACAGTTTGGCGCACAAAGTACTCTTCAACTATGTTTGCCATTTCATTACACTACAAGTACTTGGTCTGTCGCTTGCCTCTGGAAGGGAGTCGTACTACACCTCAGACCATTAGTGGGTAGGAAGGTACTATAAAATATATGTATGTATAGATAAATATCCTATGAACGATGTTTTCGCTTTGAATCACCCTCCAGAGTGCACGGGCAGCAACACTTTTTTTCAGGATGCAAGAGTGCCTTTAATTATTTGCACACGGCGGCTGTGTCGGTATATAACTATAGTTTCTTGTATAGCCTGGCTCGACAAAGTGTACATCTTAATTAGTTTTTATTTTCTGCTCCTCGTCTCTGGAGGGCAATACAATGGACGGCGTCAGGAGCCCTATTTGAAAAAAATGCAAAACAATTTCATTGGCAGAGCTGTAATGTCCTTTTGTAACGAAGTCAAAGCCTTTTTTGTTTTATTTGCGTATCGAATGAGGGCAGTAGTTTCATGGTGATAGGGCTGTTGTCGCGTTGGTTATCCTTTTCATATTTTACACGCTATACATTTCTGAGTGGTATTCGCTTGCACAAAAAACACAGGCACAGGCACAGACACCACACCAGCGTGTATATCCTTAGAAACAAAGGCTCTTACGATGCCTACAGTTGTGACATGATAATTTAATTTTCATATCGTATGCGAATGGATACGTTTTCGACAATGCTGACGATGGCATTGTGTGTACATACATATATGGTTTCAAAATCCCTTTAGGGTTTGGGTACGTCTAGACTTTCAGTATGCAAGATGCTGATGCCATTAATTTTAAAATAGACATCTTCAAAGGAACTTTAAAGTAATTTCGGAGGCCACATAGGAGCTGCAATTTGTCCGGAAGTTTGCCGAGGTAATTTGTAGTTTTTGTTGGGGGATGCACCGGAGAACACTCCTCTGGCAGAATTTCGGGTTCAGGAAGTGTTTTCGTAGTTCGGTAATGAGAGGCATGGATCATGGGCTCCTTGCATTGAGGCGGCAAAGTGTTTGACGTAAGTTAAATTGAATTTGTGGCCTTTTCATTGATTGAACTCCTTATTTAAAGTTCTGAGTTTCGGTTTTCTGGCGAAATTTAATTAAAGATTCAGGGAATTAGTTTGTGACCTCAAGACAGCGAGGTATGGTTTGGCAATTGTGCTAATTTAAGGATGCTCTACTTGCTCTTTAATCTAAGTCGAGACTGGTAGGTACAAACTTGAATTTATTGCGCACTGAAAGCTATTTTTCGCTGTATTTGGAGTTCGCTATAAGACAGCACATGGTTTTGAGCCTCTCTTCAAATACTTTACATCCAAATTACATGTCGACAAGGGTATACAGCTCTGCCTAACTTTTTCCTGGTTGCTGCGACTCCTCTTCATTAATTCCGAGTCATGTGTGCTAGTTTCACTCTTCTTCCCCCGGGGTTAACGTGTTCCAATGCATCAAGCACTGGAAAATCCGTCTTTTTGCATCTGATCCACTGGCATACTCAGAACAAAGAAGTTCCACAACATTTGAAGATGAAATCTGCTGTGGGAGCTGCCCTCTTTTGGTTCAACTCCAAAGTTTCTTTTCGTACTGGAACGCATCCCGCTGATTTTCAGGGTAAAATCCATCAAGGCTTCTAGAATATTAAGATATTTATTGTCCAACTCAGTTGACTGACACAATGCATTATCTCCTGCTACGTACAACAATGTAAAACTTGGTTCAGTCCCTCTTCACCAAAAAATTGTAGGCAATGCACCTGGAGACAAAGTATGTGGGGCTGGCTTGGAATCCGCGTTAACTGGAACTAAACCTTACTGTGGCATCTATTGGGCTGCTGCCACAGCGCTGATTAGACAATTGGTGCGATCAACTTATTCGTCACTAAACTAAGGATTCTCAGCCCATCCAGAGGAGTTTATAAACTTTTGTAAGTCAGTTATAGACTTCCTAAATAGCAGAGTTCTGGCCGGTGACAAGGACTATCCTCATACGCACCCTCTGCATACGTTGTATGATATCTCAGAGTCCTTTCAGTTTTTTGTTTGTTGTACAGTGGCCACATTTTCCTCGCTATAACACAGGAATCGAGCGCTTTCCCCATTTTTTTGTGTTCTTTATCATCGGTTTCATAGAACAGGGTGAATTCTTTGCAGTAGTATTTGCCTGGTTTAGCTCAGGCGTTGATCCTTTTTTGGCAGCTCACCAGGGATTTTAATTTCCCAGCACCCCTTTTACTGCTTTATGGTGCTGAAGCATGGACTCTGTCTAAGAGTAAGATTCTTCGTCAAATTTTCGGTCCCGTTTGCGTTGACGGACTTTGGAGGAGAAGATTCAACGACGAACTATACGAGCTCTACAGCGACATCGACCTAGTCAGAAAAATGCCCATCTGTTGTTCAAGATGGCTACAACATGTAGAGCGAATGGACACCAATGCTCCGGCCCGTAGAGTGTTCGAATCAAACCCGGAGGGACAACGCAGTAGAGGAAGACATTGCTCTTTTGGGGGCGCGCACAAGTAGAAGGGGACCTCAACCGACTTGGAGTGCGCAGCTGGAGCCAGTTAGCTAAAGACCGGACTAACTGGAGAAGTTTCTTGGTTGCGGCCCAAGTTCACCCCGAACTGTAAGCGCCAACTAGGTAAGTATGTAAGTAAGAACCCCTTTATGTCCGAGAACCCAACAGAGTCTTACATTGTCTTGTGCACCAAGAAGCCCTAGATTTGCGCCACAACGGCTTACAATGGAAGAGGTAGCTTTTATTGGCGCTTGGTTGTCAATGAAGAAGGTAACATCAGTATGTGGTAATCAGATTAGAAAACGCAACTGTTTCGGAGTAGAAACCCACTCCAACATCAATTTTTTCATCTTGTAGTTCGGGAATTCATCATCGTGTCATTCTTCTCCATTCTCTAAAAAAAAGGAGTAGGACTGTGTATTCTGTGTATACAATTCGTAAATCTAAGTATGGTCTGCGCACATACATATGTGATACTGGATTTCCAGCTTCCAGTTTGGCTAATCCACAGAGCAGTCAATGCGGCAGATTCTTGTAGGAAGAGATCAAGGGATTTGAGTTTTTCGGTAGACTAAGCATTGCTTTTATAGTATCTAGAGGGCACGTTTTTATCACCCCCGTGACAGTCAGTCAGGCTAGGCGCCTTGTGACAGTTGCCTAAAAATCACTTTCGACTTTTTACAACTCTGGATAAAAAAGGCTGAAGTATTCTTGCTGCACCCCTTCCCTCTTTTTACTTTTCTTTTTGTTTGCCGAATATTAGGTAGGTACACTCAAAAGCCTCTAATTGATCCCACGACTTTCCCTTAAATTCCGGGTTTGCGGATTTGAATTTACAAACATTCTGTAGTTCCAGATGCCATAATATTGACTTTACCGAATATGTAACACTAACCTAAGTATACATTTGCCGCTGTTTGTATATCCCACATTGGTAACAAGTACCGTAACAGCATTCGGTGTCTGTCATTTGAAATACTAATCAAATTACCGTCAATTAACAACCACAGTAACCCTCAAAGAAGCCAATGACTTCACCAGAACTGTTTGTTTACTCAACTTCAAACCAAATAAGGCCAGGTGAATGTGACTCAATCACAGATTTCAATTAGAACCATAATATCAGATGAAGAATAACCAAACAAATCGACCAGAACATCTCAATTCCAAACACAAATCCCCACTAGAATAACACCTCTCCTCCTGTCACACTCAGGCGTACACGTTCTTTATCCGAAACTCACACGAGCGTTCTCCGAAGAGTAAAGAACTCTGCTCCATCTATACGTGCGTATTGTTAGCCCAGCTTATTGACAACTTTGTGTATCAACACCACGCAGGAATGCCTCATGAAATCAATCATAAAAAAAAAGAATTCGAAAAATAAAAATTCTCAAGTTGTGGGTTTTTTTTTGGATTTTGTTGGTTGGAGGGAGGCCTGTTAATGAAATCCGAAAGTGTTTTACCTGCAATTTTGTTTTTTTTTTTCGGTTTTCACTTTAAAGTGCCTCCCTGGTGGTCATAACCAATGACCTTTTCTACTTTTTTGGTTTTTATTATGACAGGGAGCAGATACACACTTTTGTCCTTCTGAACAAAAAAAGATTAATAAATGGAAGTAAGCACTTACTCGTACTCGTATGTGTGCTCTAGTGGAAGCGGAGCGGTCAGTCGTTAAATTTTTATATTTCTGTCCGCCCCCGGAATACCAATAAAATTTACATTCAATTAAATTGGTCCAGTTGGCAGTTTTAAATCGAACAAATATGGGGAATGAGGAATGTATTTGGATAAAAGATGGATTATGATGTACCCTACAGACCCGTGTCATAGTTCGCGCGGTATTGGCTGGTATGAACAACGGTTTTTGTGGCATGTTTTCGAACAGATGCAAAACAGGCTTGACGAGGGCTTGAATCTATTATATTCATTTCTTAACTAAACTCGTTAGAGTCGTTTTAATAAAACCATTTAAGTCAACAACTAGTAATTGTTACAAGATAGTCAAAACTGTTTAAAATTGAACATCTTCCTGTAAACTGAACCCAAAAAAAAACAAATATTTGGCACGAAAGATATACGGGACCCAGAGCCTAGCTTCTCACTAGGTGCGTGGTAGATTCTTTACAAGAATGAAAGAGGCCTGCCGTTTAATGCCGCACCTAAAAGGCAATTTGTTATTTGAGAAGCCTTCTTATGACAGATGTACTCTCGGATGTCTGTTAGACGTTCGCGAGAGATGGAGCCGTCAAAAAAATTTTAGGGGTATTGTCTCGGGATTGAACCTGGAACCCTTTGCTACGTGGTCCAACGTACTAATAACTTGAGCCACGGCGCTCACTTACCAACTGAATACAAAGTAAGAAATTTACTAGTGACATCTATCATCGAATGCTAAAAATCTGATACTAACGACATCTTTCGACGAGTCAGTCCAATAACCCTTTAAATTATTAAGTGTAAGTCTGTAAATTTTCGTAAAACTTTTCAATTCCTTATCCGATAGTTCCCATATTACCACAATATGGGCGCTAGCTTGGTAAGGTGTGTAAGGATTGGTATAACTTATCCGAAACGGACACGCCTCCTTACTCGCCTATTTTTGAAAAAAAAAAACACACTTTTTCTTAAAGATTTTGCAAGAAATTCGAACAATTTTACTCAAGACTGTATTTAAATACTTACCCTCTACACAATATGTACGGACATGCCTACTTTTTGGACGCGTTTTTCCTTAAAACTCAACTTTTATTGATTTGCTTTGAATTTCTTTGCAATCTGGCAACTCACTCAGTAGATATTCGATTTTAAAGTTTTCAGTTAATGTACCCCCCACTGCCACGCCTATTTCGGAGCGTTCTTCGATTTTAATTGGAGGCGCTACAAGATAAGCGTGGATCAGCTAGTTGTACTAAAGTAATACATGGCTTAAGGGCCTTGGCTACGTCTCTATCACTTTGTCGCATATGCAGATACCCTATAAATTCTTAAATACAAAAATGGTTGTACATGTATATATATTCATTACAGACATGTAATGAATGTAAAATTAATTAAATAAATGAATATATTCAACAGTTTGTTGTGCGTTTCCAGTCGGTCAGAACTCCCAGTGCATGGTAGTGGTTTGCGTGGGTATTAACTCAATGAACATTGGTTGTGGCTAATTGATGAAAAGGTTTAAAGTGAGTATTGTTAAGTAAGATGGATTTCGGGCTTAAGCCTACTTGTGGGAAGGTATCATCCTCCGAATTACTTACCTTACCCAAATGTATTTTTAAAGTTGTCAAAGAAAGGAAACAGTATAGTTTCGGTGCTGTAATTTTTCATCTGGTTGTCCTCTGGTGGTGCAGTTTGAACGCAGACAAATTTTGGAGAAAATCTAAGAAGTTAAAACTCAGACAAAAGATGTACACAGTCTAGTGCTCAGAGAGTGGCCCTAATCGACAAATTTATTTAGATGATGCTATTCATTTGATTTGGAGTAAAGGTTTAAGAATAGTCTTTTGCTAAGCAAGTCATATCCTAAGCAAGTTTAGATAATTCCACAGGTATTGCGACAGCAGTCGCGAGAACTTACATTGTCCCTTCCAGTTCTGATAGAATTCTTTTAGGAAATCATCTGACTTTCAGCTGCCAATGCAAACTCAAATTCAGGCCATTACCTAAGCCATTTGTCTCCTATGCCACAAGACACGGTTTATAACCGTTTCAACACGCAAGCTGCAACCTAGTCCATGAGGACTTTTAAGTAGATGTCCCAACATGGCGGTGTAGAAAAGTTCTACCCAGCCTTTCCAGATATAATCATAGCTTAGGTGCCTTTCAGCTCGAGTTAAAGTAAAGACCATCCTTACTCCCAAGGCCACCTCAACTCCTAAGATATACTTCTTCTCTGTCACAAGACACAACCTAGTGCAGACTGTTTTTTTTTTTCATTTATGTCCTGTATCCCGATTGTCCTCGTGCCTACGCGCCATCATGTGCGATTTCTGGAAATATGTCTCAGCTCTTCCCAACTCTTTCCCAGTTACCGTGTTTCCTTCTGAACTGTTCTGCGACACGTACTGAGCCATCCTGAGTAAGCGGGTTCCATTGCATCGCGTGGTAAGCTATGGACCTGTCACGCTTTAGGGGAGTATGTTCTATCCTCATATAGATTCATGCACCGTTCTCTGAAAAATGTGTTTGTTAGAGATACGGCTTGGCCAGAAAATCTTAACGTAAACACCTATTGACGAACATTTGCAGCTTCCTTGTGATAGTGGCGGTCACCCTTCAGGTATCACATCCAAATAACAGCACGGATTCAACGTTGGAACGGAACAGTTCTGTTCTTAAGACTACGCTGCAAGCTAGTTCGTAAACCATGAGTTGCCCATTCGACGCCACAAGCTTATAATGATTGAGCATTTCATAGGAGACTGGAGCAAAAACCTTAGATACCTTAGAGCCTTAAATTTTATATAAAACCCTTAAATAAGTTAAATAAAAGTATTTTATTTTTGAACCAATTTAACATGTGAATTTCGATACGATTGTTTTCTAGGACCATGGCAAGCATGGATCTCGGCTGCATGGAAGTTTTTCCTCGACATTCAAGTTTTAATGACATTGCCAGAGCCTAGGCCTGGGCTGGTTAGTGGTCAACTTTTCACGACTGAATTCTAAAATACTCAAGGTGGGACGCTATTGTTCTCACAAAAGCTAACAATATTACACTTCACTACTCGTTTAGGAAACATGCCTCAATTTTTCATGTAGAGATCTATGCTCTCTTAATGGCTTTACCGACTATTTTGTTAAGAATAGGAATAGGTAGATCGGAGTATCTCCGTTTATAGTGACAGTCAAGCTGCTCAATTCATCGTGCTTGTTGTATTCTCGAACTTGTTGAATATGGTCGCGGAACTGAACTTCATGCATCTTTTCTGGGTCCCAGCTCCGGTAAAAAAATGCTTTCTCATACTCTAAAGCAAATCATAGAGGGCCAGGCTTGACGATTGTTAAGAGGGCGACTGTCCTACATTTGCTCGGATTGAGTGGAAAATCTTCGGTACTGATGTGGTAAGAAATAATAAGGTAAGCCCGACATAATTGAAATCAATTCTTGGTTTTTCAAAAGCTTAAAAAATTGCAGTAATGGTTGATACCGGATCTTACTTTCTGTAATGCCTGAGTGGTACCGGAGAGATTATCCTTTCTTTTGTAGGATGCTTTGCACCATTATTTTAAGCACCACTTCCTTTTAAATCCACTTTTATTAACTTGGATTATTCTAAAACTCTCGAACAGTAATTATGTCCTTTCCATTATCAACAAGACATCCAGATTCATTGCATGACTTTTCGAATGCAACTCCAAACAAATTTAGTCCTCTGACAAAAAAAATGCAATTAAGTTTACCCCTTTCAGCGAGTCCTTCAACTAAAAAGTCTCATCATCAACCCAGTCCCACTTCGCGTTTGTCGGGTACTCTAGAGATTCTCCAACAAGGCACTGTTTATGTTGTTTAACCAAGTTTAACTGAAATCCTAAACCGTCTACTAAAACTGACCTAAATTCTAGGATACACATTAGAAAAAATTCTGCATAGCAGTGCATTTCATTAAAATAGAAATGGCTACCGCATATTCAGTTGCCTGAGTTTCCAAAAAAAATAGATAAAAGGATTTTTGTGTGAAGTACACACATATCTGCAAGAGGACGCTAGTTGTGTGTTTTTAATGCTGAATTTCAGTATTCAAGTACTGAAGAGAATTTCTAATGAAATGATAACCCACAAACCTTGCCCGAAAATGACTTGTATGGTTCCTACCGAGATTACCACATATCCCTTATAATAAAAACCCAACCTGTGAAACACTCTCGCACATTATCCATTTATATCCTTCGCCATAAACCCAAATACTCACCGTAACCCAATTGATCCATAAATAAGAATCCTCAGGATATTCGCCAAACCACTTCAGAAATTGAAAGCTGTAAAACAAAATAGGATCCATTACCGAACATCCCCCGGACAGTGCCGTATTAATTAATTTCAATTACGACAAAACGTTCGCAATCCCACTGACCATCGCTCACCTGAATAACAATCCCAGAAACAAAAGAAAGAAAACACATTTCCATTTTTATTATTTAGACAGGTTGTGAAAATTCATTCACTTTTCCTTTATTCAATCCAATAAAACCAGAAGAGATTAAAACTTGAATTAGACTACAAACTAAGGTATACCCTAAGACTTGTTTTTTTTTTTATACATAAATAGACCTACAATGTACATGTTTGAATTGAATCCTTTTTTATACATATTTTACGCTATAATACAATGTTCCCTTCATCACAATTAGACTAAAAATAGACACATTAAAATAGATCCTTTTATTTGAAAGTATAGACGAAAGTACTCCATGTGGACTGTTGCGTTGGAAATGTGTAGATTTATCGATAGAGGAGTGAAATCACAACAGTCTGCAGGACGAGTTTAATTAATAAATCGATTTAAATCGGGGTATGCTGGCATTAATACAACCGCGTTGGCTAGATACATCGAATGGATGCGGGATAGGTTCAATACGTCTGCTGATGGCCATACCGCCCTTTTCTTGGTGTCGGACTGCTGCGAGCCACATACGTTATGATGATGACCTGCAGGTCATACCTGCATGACATGAGAATTATTTATTTATTTTTGCGAATGTGGATATCTGCATGAATTAATTGTACTCGAATAAATTTCAAATCTATGACAAGTCACCACAGGAACTAGTGTACGATAAGGCTTACCGAATTCCTCGGTGTCATGGTAATGTAGATTTTGTTAAATTTATTGTTTATTAGTTTGGAGTGGATGAAACTATGTGGATTGCTAAACAACAGAGGCATATCGGAGGCAGATACATGTGCATGAATTATTTTGGCAATTTGGGGACTAATCGTGATTGGTAATTGTATATGGTAGAGAAGTCAGGCGGATTTCAATTAATTAGTTACTCTCTAGCACATACTACTATCCATGACGCACATAATTATGTTTGTCATGCGTTCAGAGAGTACATATGTATTTTATGTTGTAATCCTTGGCAACCACAATTCTCATGTCAATATAATGGGGTTTTGAACTTGCTTAACTGAGAAAGCAGTTCCTAGAACCTGATATGACATGGATAATAAGTAATGGGCTTACATATATCGACTGAATTGTTCGGTAGTAAGAGATATAGTAGTTAGATTGTTCGACTTAATTATGAGCCATTTCGCCAGGCATTTGGTCGGTTTTTTATCGTATATCGTAAACCGCACGAAAACGGCTTACTAGGTCTAGTAGATCTCTCCACTTTGTCATCCGTTTGACAGCTGTCACCTCTCAGCTGTTTTATGACTTTTTGTATCGCGTATTTACTGGGAATCGCTAATCTGTACTATGTTTGGTTATAATATGTTTTTATGACGCAAATTTGAGGTTCGCGGATAGGTCGTAAATCTCTGCCTTATTGGAGACAAAGGACAAGTCCAAGGACATCAAATTACTTTATATAATAAATACATGCTACGAAGCATGCAAAAGTAATGGACATCCTCCTGAGAGTATCAGGAAATAAGGTAAGAAAACGACAAAAAGGGGCAGACAGTGCTGCCAGATAATGGGAGAAATTTCTTTTTAAGAGAATTTTTGTTTTTTGAATGAGCTATAAGGAAAAAGAGGAAACATTTTGTCTTCTAAAACAAAGAAAAGAACATTTTCATTCTTTCAAATTTCAACTTTAATTTTCTTTCAGCAAAAAATATAAAGGAATATTTTTCTTTTTACTATTTGCTCACATACTCGGTTTAACACTCTTTTCCAGCATAGAAAGGATTAAATGCACAGCATTGTGCATGAAACATCGTTTGTTAGACTAGAAAGTCGTTGAAATTTAATTTATTCTATATTTTTCTTGAGTTTGATAAAAACTTAAATTTTACGATTGTAGAACTTGTTTGTTTTACACTCTAGCTTTCGATACTAGGCATTTTCGTAAGACAGGAATGTAGTGATATAATTTCATCACTGAGGGCTGAAGAAAAAATGTTTTTAAAAGTAAGTATTCCTACATAGCTTTTACAAAATGACAATGAAAATGATTAAACACTTGCATAACTTTACTAGTGTACTAGTACTGGAAGAAAAGAATGATAAAATCATTAATTTACCCACTTATTCCCAGTTTTTAAGGGATTTTCAAGACGATTCTTCAAATGTTCGAAGTATTTTCGAAGACATGCAGTTTGGCACGCTCACTTTAGTAGGGGTTCCTCTGGGGGTTTCTCTGGAAGAAGAGGAACGATTATACAATCCTATTGTAGCTTTTCTGTTTTACAGCAGAAGGAAATTGCTATTAGCATTGGAATTTTAATGACACAACACTCAGAAGACTAGTAGTAGAACATTAATTCCGGTGGAGGTACGTATGAACTTCTATCACTCAATATACCACAGCTGAACCTCCTCATTGGTATCTTCACAAGCCCCAACCCACCTGGCACACCTCAGAAGAATGGGAATCAGCAGAACAGACCTATCCAGAGGCTGTGAACAAACAGATGTAGACGAAGACTTCACGTACTTCCTCTGCGAATGCCCACGTCTTAACAGAACTTGATAGGTACTTAACCCTCAGAACAATACCTTTCAACACGTCATCTAAAATCTATCTTTTCAGGTATACAACACCTAGGAATATAATGGATCCGATAAGATCCAAGTGAGACTTTGAGGAGAACCTATGGCTGCGGTCTCCTTTTAATTCTGAAACAGTCGTTCACTAAATTTTTCTTACAAAAATTCTAAATTGTACTTATTTTAGTTGGGAACGTAGCAAAGCTCGACTTAATAGTTGTGGAGTTCAAAATGCAGGTAAAACGCTTTAAATACCTCTGACTGTGAGTGCTTTGACTTATTTCCGATAATCCAAATGTGGAACAAGAACTTGGTGAATTACTAAATTCGAACAACTCTAACTTTCTGAACACCAAATGTCCATAAACCATGTAATGTCACGAAAGTAGGTTTGAGTTTTGAACTAAATTGTGCAGAAAGGTTCGTTGATCAAACACATTTTTAAGTTCTAAGACAATTTTCATTAAACTTGGATTTATTTTTATGTTCGTATGGAAATGTACTTATTTTGATTAACAGACAGACTGTGCCATATATCATCTGTGGTTTATTCTGTTTCATATCTACTTCCGCAGAGTGGTCCCAGAGCACTCAAGCTCCATGCAATCTGTTGAAATGTCAGGTAAGAACTTTTGTTAGGTTGATGACTGGAGAAACTTATATTTAATTAATTTTTTTAGATCACAACGAAACTCTTTCGCATATTGCCACCTTCATTTTTCCAGTGTAAATATATCGGGGAACGTACTAAAATTATGCAAATGTGCCTAAGGGTTTACTTTAATCAATTTCTCTTGATCCTGAGAAACAGATGCATTTCATCTCAATGCCATCACTTTTAATCACTTTCTGCTGCATGCATAGACATTGAATGTCAATGCCATCAGGTTCGAATAAGGTGTAGTGTAGCTCTCAAAGGACCTTTAATCCACTGCTGGGAGTATGAAGTATACCTTCAGTGCTATTAATCTTTTAAGAAGTGAAACTCCATGGTGAGCCAAGTGCGGAGTGGAGTGAGATTTTTTTCTCATATTCACTACTTTTATCCGGCCTATGCCTAAATAATAGACTTGAATCGACCGTCTTGCACAGTGAGAGAAGGCTGAAATTTACCCAATATTCCGAAGCTTTCCAGTACGCTCGAGTAATTCTGGACTGTTCGTGACTACGTTGTCAAAAGTGTGTCCCGTATCGTAGTTTCCTGGAAGCAAACTTCTTCATTTCTTCATTTCTTATACTCCGCTGTACTGGCGGTATCCGAAGTATGTGACTCGTTGTCAGTTGTACATAGTTGGAAAAGTGCAGAAGTTTGGTTCGATAAGCACCTTTGACCCATTTGTTTGTCCCAACAGATTCAGTCCCAAGCGTAAACCGGAAAAGAAATGTTTATCTCAGGGCCAGCCAAGTTTGTTTAGTCGAGTCAAGTCCATTATTAGAGCTTGGTAGTTGGTTCAAACTTCAACTTTATAAAAGAAGTTGCTTAATAGATCTTAGTTCCGTCTTCCCAAAATTGTTCATCATTTTCAAACGCAAGACTAAGGAAGACGGTCCTCAGAGCAATTGTTAGTTAATGTTTTTATTTGCTTTTGAATGCTTTAGAATTATTTATTATTTGTCAACCATAAATCGAATACTCATGGCATTACATCTTAGTGGAAACCTGTAGATTTTATTTCCCGAGAACAAAACTTTCCAAAAGCAATTGACTCATTTGTTACGCTCTAAAGAGGAGGTAATTGGTTTCTGACCTACTTAAGGCCAGAGTGGTAATTTGGAACACAATTTGTATGTAATGTAAGTCCCATTTCTGTATACCAACTACCAGACTCCCAGATATCGGATATCCCCAACTTTACAAAGAGTACCAACTGGTTCTCAAGTTTTTAGTTAAGTTCCTGTTGATGCACCTCAAACCTGGTCTTCTCTCACAACCAGTATCAATTAACCACGAACTTCTTATTCTTGAAAGGATCCAGCGCAACCAAGAGTACCTAGCACCTAGCAACTGAATAATACAACCTCTCAGCAAACCTATGCATGGAAGCACACAAAACAAAACTCCAGGGCCTAAAACAATTTGGCCTACACAATTTGGCCGGGCTTTTGCAAGTTCTCTATGTATTTCGTGCGAACTATCACTACGTTGCCCCATTTATTCCAGCATATGCAAGAGGGAGTTTCTCTTGTCGTCTGAACAAGATGCTTTCTTCTTAAAGGAGAGAGGATGCAAAAGTTACTTCCACGCGCATATAGAAATCACGAGAACCCATAAAGCATGCCAGTTTAATTAGTTCAATCAAACTTTATTAATTATTGCTAATCGACTTAATGATTTGCTACACATCAGTATACTTGTTCTACATCTCTTACCAATCGAATTGAAAGAAAACCGTTTCTTGATCTCGAAGCACCCCGGTCCATAGATACCAACCCAAATACCCGAAAACCGGTTCCTCTAACCAACATCTCGGATGTCGTGTATATTTATACAAACTGTCACATAGTTCTAATCTAATCTAAGTGGTTAGAACCTTATGCTTGTTGCTTGTCAACAAATTGGTAATGGGGGCGTTTCTTGTCGCGCAGCCCCTAAACTGCGTTTAGTTAACCGACAGTAACACTTCATTCCCAGTCGTTAGCGCAACATGAATATTCTGTAAGGATACCTTCCTGAGCGGACTTAAAACACACTTTAAACGAAAATCGTATCCTTTTGTGTCCTTCTTTTACAGAGCACTTACTTCTATCACAGCGATAGTGTGTCTTTGCTGGCTGACCACCACCCACCAAGAACAACAGGACTCGCATAATGTCACACAATGGGCAAAGAGTCGAGAGAAACGTTTCCTAATTTTCCAAACCCTGGGTGTCCACAAGGTTTGTGAATATATGCATAATTCGATTCATAATTTTTTACAAGGACTCCCTTTGCAGTTTATTGTAAGTTTTGTATTGACCCTTGATTTGAGCGATAAAAGAGTATGGAGATCCCTGGCAGGTGCGTGGAACTTCCAGTGGCAACATAATCTTCCATTAACGGTATTACACTGGTGGAATAGTACATATTTTCCAGCAAGCGCTCGGTCTTTTGGAGAAGTAAGTGTGCCCCTGAAGGAGGCGCCCACTGACATGACGGCGACCTTCCTTTACGCCATGGTAGAGAGTTATATGGAGCAGAAGGGTATGAATGGCAGGGAGTGTCTGCAAAGGGCGATTTGTGAGAACGCTCAAGTGGACTATGTCGGAGGAGTACTTGACCAGATATACAAACGTTTTCTAACGTAAGTCTCTTGTCGCTAATGATGTTCCAATTAACTTGTTTTATTCGATGTTTAGTCCGGAAAAAGCTATGGATGACATCTATCAAGATTCGTTCGCATTGGGCTCGAGAGGTGTGGATTGCTTCAAAATGTACTTGGGCTGTCCGAAGGGGAAAAGCCTGTTTGATCAATTTGTGTATATAGGAGATGTAGACTGAATAAAAACCGAACTGAAACATTGTGATCAATACGTATTTACATATGTATCATAGTCATTTCGAGGTTGGAATTGCACACTTCGGTAACTATTTGGTAATGCATATCCGGCGAAAAGGAATTGGTATCATGCCATGAATGGCACTCATACCTCTTTTATAGAACAAGTACTTATTACCTTACAACTAGTGGAAAGCAGTGCTCCGGATAAAGGAGATGAAGTTACAAGTTACAAGTTACTCATTCTGCTAATAATTATAAAAATGTATGTACGTACGACATACGTAGGGCTTATGTCTACCCATTTCTTGCTACAGTGATTTAACAGAAGTGTCATACGAACCTAAAGGTATATGAAAGTGAAGGATAGTGTAACTCCAAATCAAATTGTCATTCACGATAAGGTAATACAACGCAATGACTGCACTGAAATAGTTGCTAATCATATATCTTGTATGAATTACGAAGTCATATTCGGGTTGTATTTGGCTTAGTCCTGACCTGAGACCACTCCGGTATCTACTTCAAAGCTACCGAGCCAGCAATTGTTCAAAACTACCTATCTAATCGCGATCGTCTGACGAACATTCGAGAGTACAACTGTCATGAAAAGCTTTTGAAATAACCAATAGCCCTTCGGGCACGAATGATTGTTTAAAGTTAGTCTCTGGGTCCCTTAGACTTTTGTATTTCGTATTTGTATCTATCTATCATGTGATTTTTTCAAAACTTTAGTAAAAAGTGTATGTGCAAGATCGAAGACAGAACGGAATAAATTATTCTCAACGCAGATGATCACAGAGAAAACAAAACACATATTTGTGCGCCCCAATCCGTCACCCGTTTCACACTATCAGATCGTAATACAAAGTGCATTTGTATTCAAAACGTATTTTTTCGAGCCAAGGACGTCATGCAAGATCAGTGTTACGCTTGTGGTTGTTACATTGAAAAGGGGAAAAATTATTATAAGTTCGAGTTCGGTATATGAAAATGTGACGACTACAGGCGAAATACTTCGGATTTTATAAAAAATTACCGTCAAATGGGTGTTTGAATATCGGTTCTACATTTCTCATCTGGTTCTTTGACTTAACAACTTAGTTGAGAAGAGCGGAGGCCAAGAAGAGCAGGTAAAGAGAATCTATCACAGTTTTTTAAATAAAGAATGCTTAGGGATTATTGTTGGTCCTAACACATAAAACGGAGTAAAAACATTACAAATGGCTTCATTCGACTGCAACTTCAGTTAAGATTTTTGGTATTTTTTCAAATACAAAACCTGAGATGTCTTTTGGCTGCCCGATCAATCGAAATCGAGTTGGCAAGTTAGTAGTTAATGGTAATACATTTACAGTATGCAGGGGATTCGGGATCTAACATCTCGAAGCTATTCTTTAGACGAATAAAACTATCCTACTGTTCAAAACTGTGTACTAACGCATAAACTCTGGAATGTTTGTCAGAAACTTTTGAGAGGTAGGACCTTGAAAAAAAGTTTATGGGTTCCAGAATAGTGATTCTCCAGTCATCCCTGCGTAGTTCGAGACCCAAATCCCTTCTCAGATGACTGGTTATAAATATAAATACAACCTTTTGGTGCAACAGGTTCATCGGAGCCAGGGTCGCGCTTCTCACAACCATTCGCGTTGTCGTGTTATATTCTTTACACGAATGAAAGAGGCTTATTGTTCAATGCCGTACCTGATGGGCAATTTAAGAAGCTTTTTCATGAAAGTTGTACTCTCGGATGTTTGTCAGACGCTAGCGAAAGATGGAGCCGTGAAAGAATTTTTAGGTGTTATCTAGGGATTGCACGTGAAAACCCCATGATTACAGCTTATTGGAGACAAAAAAGGGGTTAATCCAAGTGAAGGCTTGGAGACAATACCACAATATCAAAGGTCTAAACGTAACCTTCAGGCGCCTTAAACTTTTGACAGGAATTCTTTTACTATATTGAGAGATAGAAATGTAAAAACTGTTGTACTGGAAAGTGATCGTGCATACTCGTAAGTTGTTCTAGAAATTAAAATTTTGAGTTGTCTAACATAAAGAGGTAAGTCAAACGTGAAAATGACAGAACATAGGGTCATGGTTCAACAGACGGTGAGCTTAAAACTTTTCTACGATTGCTTGTTCGAAATGAAAAAGTTTTTTATGATTCATTATGTAAGATACAATGCATGTAGTGTTCCTTTCTGGGATTTTATACTTTTCATATTTCACCAGCTGTCAACAAATGTCATTTTGTACAAAAGTGTAATAAATAGAGTAGAGAGGGAGAGAGAGTGGGGTTATTTGAAACTTAGACGTTGCATGGTCAAGGTGACTTCATATGTATGTGTGTAGTTTTTTGAGCCAATTAGTTATTTCGCCTTGAGCTTGGTAGGGAGACGTAGATAATAATAGTTACACAGCTTCTTTGCACCATTGCTGAATAAATTAAAGAAAATGCTGTAGATCTACGACGATAAATCTGCAGAATCGGCTAAAAACACTTAAAACAGTTATATCAAACTATTTTCCATTGCATATTTCTAGGCTATTTGAAATATAAAATGGCGGTTTTGTCACATAGCTTAGAACACTAACTGAAGGTTGTTGAATGCGGTGTTGATCAGGCATGGATTTAACCACTCCAGGGGTGCCATAGGGCGTTATATATTCGCGTTATATACAATTTCTTAAGCTGCTTAAAAATTGTATGTGTAAACTGGTCCACATTATCTTTATGGTCAATGTGTATGTACATAAGTAGGGTACACATAAGTACATATAGTACGTGGCTTTGCATAGAGTAACAAACTTATGGGAAACCTATGCAAATATGTACTGCATGTGTATACTTAAGCAAACACTGTTGGTATTATATGTATATTAGAAAGCTCTGCCCGAAGGGTCATGACAAGAGCAATCAGACCGCCCACATATCACATGTGCTACGATTGGGTTCAATTACTACGCTCAAGAATATTTGAACGATAGTCCTAGAAATGAATCCTAAATGGTATGCTTATGAATTCTTTTTGAAAGACATGACACGAAACTTAAGACAGTACCTTGCCTCAGCTCTACAGGAGCTTATGCTTGGATCTCTTCCTTCCACGTTTTACCGGCATATAAATTTGCTTTGTATTTGTACTGATTAGAAAGTATTTCTAGATCTACAACAGTATACCAAACACATTGTTTAAAATACTAGGAATGTCTTCTTGTCTGAATGAATTCTTATTGTCTGCTATTCAGAGTTCTTTGTAAATGTTCACCACGCGTTCTACAGTATTTTTTAAAGTATCTTTCACAGAAAGCTTGACGAAAGCAACCATGCCCATTATCTATTTCTTGGAGAATGTTTCAATATCCCGATTTACTGTCAGTGGGTGTAGAATATCAATTGTGGACAAACCAGAATCTTGAAAAAAAAGAAATTCCATTTAAATGGAACACACAGAGCAAATATACGTTTTCTATGATTGGAAGTGAATCAAACAGTAGAGCTAATGGTATTCCAAGAAATTTTGTGTACCTTGGTACATCCAGTTTACACGAATAATTATATATACATACATACCTATATACTATGTATCTACAAACATACTTGTTTTAAATCTATTCAATCAAAATTTGTGTGTACAACAGTGTTTCTCAAGAGAATTTCCTAATAGTTAGCACAACGGTGTCGTAATACAATGATTCAGAGTCATCTAATCAAATTAAAGTAGCAATGTACTTATTTGCGTCATGGTAAGTCTCCACCAAAACTTAATCCGGGATTTAATGAATTTACTTCTCACTCAATTGTAGAAGATTAGATACAATTTGATGTTTGTAAATTCCAACTTAATCCGAGATTTAAATTAGGTCTGGCCGCGTACTCTCGCAAAACAACGAATTTTCACGAAATTCTACAAAAAGTCACCAAATCCTGTTCGAGTACACAAAAGCTTCGTAGTTTTTCGTAGAAGAGAGCGCTCACGAGAGAGTAAAAAAATTTCCCCATGCAACGAATTTTAGTGCAGGAAATTTCTTTGCACTGATTTACGAAATCTGTACAATCTGTCAAATACCTGCAAGAAATTTTTTGTTGTCTGTGTATTTGCATACATTTGCTTTTGACGTCTAAAATGTGGGTGAATTTCTTTACTTTTTTATGAGTCTACCACTCTCTGAGAGAATTTTACTCCCACTCCTTGAAATTTCACAATTTTCGACCTAATAAATCCCACTTAGACACAAATCGAACAGTTCTTTTTAATGTCAGCAAACGTCACTTTCGCATGTTGACAGAGTCAAAAAAGAAGGGAAATTAAACCTTTAACGTCAAATAAACTCGAAATACATTGAGCTATTGGTTCCTGATTCTAGGTCTACTTTTTAAGGTAAGGCGTAACATATGGAACGGCAAACTGACAGAAAAGGTAGGTGACATTTCATGTCATCCTTACTTCTAGTTTTGACTACTTCTTGACATTTCACAAACTGACTTAAAATGTAGGGAGAATATTCTTGCGTACAAACCCAGTGCACTTCCTCAAACAAACTGTCTTTCTTTTCTGTCAAATTGGACTACCTAGTGCCTACAATTCAGAACGCGCCCGTTTCATTTCTAATAAGAATATTGGTAATACACACGATCCATCCAATTTTAGAAATAATAAAAATATTACTAGTTGTGACAATCTGATTGACAGCAAATGTCAATTTCAATTCAAAATCCGCCTAGAGACACATTACATACTCGGGTTGCTGACTTGGCCAAGTGCACGTTAGTTTATGTGGACGAGTGAGACGACCCCAAATTGAAGTTAGCGCACGTTCAGTTGTTGGAACAGAACGCAATATTTTTTAGTGTTTAATCGCAAGTATATAGGAATTAGCCGAGAAATTTGAATTTAGTTAGTTTGGATTCCATATATTTTTGCTTCGTACTTTTGAAACCCAAACTGCACAGAATTATACTTTCGACATTGTTTAGCAGTCTCTTTTCCCAATAGTTTGGAGGTCGTTTCAAATAGCTACATCTCTCGTCTCAGTATGTCAGCCAAAAAGTGTTACCTTATTTAACTAGAACACCTATTTGGGATATTTTGTTTTGGCCATGCACTGAGTAAAGTTGCATTCACACGAAGCCATGAATTCTTTGTAACCATTTATTTGGATAGTGGTGTGTTCATGTCCTTAATACTGTGATATCTTCCAGAACATTACGTTTTTCCATCGCGATAGTGTTCCTCTCCTACTTGCATAGAACACAATGTTACACATTGGGCGACGGGTCGGGAGAACCGCTTCTTTATTCCTCAAACTAAAGGAATACGTATCCGTAATGGTCCCTTTGCAAGTCCTTCACTAGATATCGATTTGAAAGTAAAAGGATCATGGAGATCCTTGTCTTGTGCTTAGAATTTTCAGTGGCAACATTATCTTCCTTAACACCATTGTATTGTAGGAATGGAATATATTTTCCGGCATTGGGTCGATCTTTGGCGGACGGAAGTGTGCCGCTTCAACCACATCACCTTGACCTGACGGGAACGATTTTCTATGCGTTGATTGAAAGCTACATAGATAAGAAGGATATAAATGCCAGGAAGTGCTTGAAGGGGGTAATCTGTGAGGTTGGCAAAGTATATTACGTGGGTGGAGTGATGGATAAGTGGCTGTTGACGTGACTAGGAAGGATTGCTTGAGAGAGGTGCATGAAAATGCTTCAGCTTCAAAGAGAATTCAATTCACCATCATTCCAGTTAAAAAATTAACCAAGTAATTTAATAATAATCTGACTGGGACTCAAACCAATTCTTCCTTAAATCCATCTGCAAATGTGATTCACCAAGATGTCTTGCATTTGGCATAAAGTTTAATGTTCTCAGACTCCATTCAAATGCACACAGAAAAGAGTGCCTAATCCCAAATTGATTGGAAATATATACTCTACTTCCATTGATTGCACTTAATTCCTTATGGGAGCTAGACCACATGCTCACTCCTAAGGAATGTACATCCCTGCACCAATTCTCGATGAACATTTTCCAATTAACCCGTTTTCTTCTTCCCTTTAGGGCCGAGATGTCAAGAGATGATAATGATTTCCACCCAATTATGGCCAAAGGTGCGGATTGTCACAAATCCTATGCACCTACTTTCTATGACCCAAAGGAGGGAGTATATTGAAATGGACACACATTTTTCGAAAGGCAAATTGGTTTGGTGTAGCTAAGTGATTGCTCAATTTGTCTTTGGCTACGATACGAATGTCAAGTGTTTTTAATTAATTGGCACTTTAAAATTATGTTCATTAGTTGCCAGGATGTTGATTTAAAACTTAGCAAGGACTCTTGTAACGTATACACAGAGGACGAGGGAATTCTCCGAAATTACAAGTCTCAATGGCGTCGTTACCGAAAATGTCTTTCGTTGTATCCTCGATGGAACAAAAAGAAACAGTGTAACCCGAATGCGGGGAATATGTGTAACGCAACAATGAAGGTTATCCAAAGTTGTATTGTAAATCTTAAACTTTCATCCGCCACCAAAGGAGAACAGGATGATTTGGAACTGAACCATTTAAATGGAAGTATCGATTCTGAAAGTTTTAACTTAAAGTCCTGTACATATTTGTTCTCGAACAAATATTTTATCTTGAAGATAAAACTGTTCGTGGATTCAGTCATAAAATCGGGAAGAAGGCCATGAAGAAATATGATCCACCATATGGAACGTGCCTGCAACAAGCAGGGCATGAGAACCAACGTTCGGATGGAAAAAATTTAAAAAATCATCAAAACTCGTCTATGCATGAAATTGACTGGTGAACAATGAGAAACGTGATAGCTATGCAAGAAGAGATGGGAGCTTATGAGGGATTTTCGTTCGAATGGTCATCGATGGAGTACATCGAGCTCAAAGATGCATTGTGATGTCAAGCTCTTGAATCGATTTAATCTTTGTGATGACTGTATTAACTTCCACCAGAAAGATGTGTGCAGGAAGGAATAGTGAATTTCTCAAATGTGGAGGTTGACTTCTACGACAGGTTCGGAGAATGATGGAGTGTTAACTGTCAGGATTGTGAGGAATTCAGGTGTTTTGAGTGCATATCTAGGGTAGTTTGAGAAAACTCTGATTACATGCAGTGCTAAGAACTCTAAGCCTGGTGCATAGTTTGTAATAGCGAAATAGCGAGATATACCCTATAGAGTATACATACATACATTTAGCCACATCAGACCGTAGTCATTGCTTTTGGGGCTTAAATTTTGAGCTAGGAGGGTGGAATTTCACGCCTCGGCTTTTGAGAGGGAAACAGAGTACAAGTCACTATTTGACTCGGAATCGACAAATGTAATTGAGACCAAATATTTGGGTATTCAAATTGTCTACAATTCACTCATAAACACCCTCTAGCCACGCCCAATTTTTGGGGGCATTCTTACAAAAAAATCAGTTTTTATGAAGTTTTACAACATCCTTGAAAGTTTTCGTTGTAATTCAATAAATTAATGCAGTAAAGTCACGACTTGTATGAGTGCTTGGTAAGTAGAATGATGGGGTAACATCAGATCCGTTTCAGATGGATGATAGCTTTTCGGTATGTTGTTTACTTGGCCTCACGCAACACTTACCTCTTGTTATGCATGTTAATGTGGTAAGCTTAAAAGACACCACTTGCTGCGATCTCTGTGGATGTCCCGACATTACTGAGGATCAATTGTTATTGCTTTGACTCGGATGAACTAGCAGATCTTTGAAAACTGACACGCTAAGCTCCTTATCGAAGAAAACTCAGCAAATTGGGTTATAAGAACAATGACTCAGTTCTAATGCTTAAATGTGAAGTCGTTTCATCCGACTCATTACAATTCAGTCGCAATATCCAGAGAGTAGCTTCTGTACAAAGAATGGGCTACTTCTATGATCCATTTCGAGCGACTTGTGCTTGGTGCTAATGCCGATAAAGTGGCATGCTAATGAGAAGATCCTCTAGAAACCCGCCTAAATAGCTCATACCTTTTATAAAAACTACTTTTACTACCAATACAACATTCCCCAGTTATGTTTCTGGCTTTACAATTTCTCGTTATGTTGAGCAAAGGCTAGTTTGGGTATAAAAAGACGTCTTACTAAGAATCGGCAACAGACAACCAATAAATAGGTTTCATAAAGTAGGCATTAGAAAGCACTATTCCTTGTACAAAACTTTTACATATTTTGGACAGTCTTGACTCAACTCTAATTTCTTTCGATGCCAAGCCCAACTAAATTAATCAGAAACCGGAACTATGACTGAATTGCAAAATGTTCATAAAATGCAACTTTGCAGGATATACTGGTTTGGAAATGTCAACAGTAATGGGATCACTCAAAGGAGCTGTACCTATAACTCACTATGAAATGTGCATCATGTAGGATTTTATGTTGGTAGTAACAAAACGCTTGTCAAATACTCATGAAGACTGCCTCTGCGCACCTCCTGACGCATAAAATCCCTTGCCTGTCTAACCATAGACAAACTACCCATCGGCAGTAATGACATTATGCATCCACTCGCTTGTCAAGGACTGTTTTTGACAACTGCTTCTACTGATCATAAATGTTGGGTTTGAAAATTCAAAGCATAATGATACCACCGACTACATGAGCTCTTCCAACCAGACATACAGACAAAGTATGTCCTTATAGCGCTCGTAAATTCTTACTAAGTGGAGTTATGAGGCTAGTCAGTTATGACTGCGTAGTTAACCACCAGGGGCATGGGAGTGTTGGATGAATACATTTATGTGGTCGATTTTAGGGCTTCATTATAGCCGTCTCGTCTAATAGCAGTAATGGCAAAGTAGCAAACATAGATTAAAGTTTAGGGAATTAAATTTAGTATTTTCCCAATCTGCCAGCCTTTAATCGCACCGATTAAATAGTTTACTCACCTGAAAGTTTTAATAAGCGCCCACTGGCAACTAAATAATTGGTTTTACTGAGTTTTGAAACGGAGTTTGTAGAAACTACTTACATATGGCAATAAAAGAAGCGTGGATATGGATATAGGAACTTGCCTCCTCAACATATTGACAAACCTTCTTATTGCAGACAAGAAATTGACTCGAATTATAGAAGGCCTATGAAAAAGGACGAGATGGCTTATGAAAGGAGATTGGTGGCCATCAGTGTATCACAAGCAGCTCCATAGTTTTGGAACTATCGCGTTGTGTTGATCTCTAAGAAAGGCGTAAATGTGGTGCACTTAACAAATTTTAAAAACCTTTCAATAAACAGTTTAAACCAAAACGGTTTTTGTTTAAAACCAAAGGCACCTACTCGGTAAATGTTCATAAAAAGCCCACCCACCCGCAACTATGTAATTTAATTCGATCTAAAGAGTGACGGTGTTTTGGAACCTTTGGTCGGATTTTAAGAATTTTTTAGTGGTGAAACATAATACTATTCACAACGTAGTTCCAGGTAAAATCTAAGGCCACGTACGGGCGATTGAATAACAGAAGATCGATACACAAAACAGCAGGGAGTACAATGTGTTAAATTAAATGTCAAAGAGATTTAACTTCTTTTCATTGTAAATTCCTGACTATAGCGCTCATATTAATGTGTCAAAAACAGATTAAAAATGTTTCTTTTGTCCACTGAACCAATTCCAAATAGTCTTATATTGACAGTGAAAATTGAAAATGGTTTCAACTTTAACTGATTTCAAATTTCAACTGACGATGAAAATGTCCTTTTATCACCGAAATTCTTCAATCAGCTAAATGTGAACTAAATGTTAAGACAATAAACTTGGGCTGTACACTGGGACGTAAGTTGACTTTTAAAACAAAACACGTCTGAAGGGATAACGAAAGTATACATAGGCTTGCAGACGTGCAAAGGGGAAAAATGTTTCCCTTTCCCACTGAATGTGAACCCATATCGTTCTTAGTCTGGTGGTCTGCTGCAGACAAGATCACGTATCTCAAGACCCTGACCAGGATACAACGATTGGCATGTACTCGTATGAGGACTTCTAGATTCACCTGAACCACGTAGACTGCAGCTCTTGAAACCATCCTGGCCTGGTATTGATTCCAATAGACTTTCCCTACACGAAACCGCTGCTGAAAGTGCACTAATCTTGGCAGAATTGAATCTTTGAAAAGAGGGCGATACGGTTGAGGGAGATGGCAACACAAACACAGGAGAGAACGGCTTGAGAACTGTCCACAAAACTGTTCTCCAGGAAAACATACGGCATCAAGACCATCTCATCCACAGTCATCAAATCCAAATTAGTGAAACGATCCCATTTAGAACACACAGTACTCACAGCGAACATTACACTCCACTGGGTTCCAGCACACACCGATATACTAGGGTACGAGCTGGCGGATGAAATAGCAATAGTCGTCACTTCTGTTCAACAAACTTTTGAACAAAACTTCGTGAGACTAGCCAATGACAGATGGAGCACACTTTTGTTATGAGGTGTCTCTAGAAAGCTCAAAGACGACGAAAAGGAACCCAAGCAACTTCTTACGCTTAATAGAAGAAACCTAGAGCTCTTGACGGTGCGCCAAAAAAAATGCGACACAGACGGCCTGGGTGGATACCACTTCGTAAACCATCCTAAAATTTATAACAATTTCGGGTTGGTCCAGTGAGGTCACTTAGTTATACCAACGCCACAACCAAAGTTTTGTCTTTGTTTAGGGATACACCACGACCATCACAATGGATCCATCAGTGATCCTATAGTTAAAAGTCAATGTTGACCCGGTTTTCTAAAAGCGAGTGGCTACAATCGTAGCGTTTGAACCGTTGATACCACGCGACAAACGAATTGACAGCGAAGTTCTCATTGTCCCAAATATTGATACATTTATTTCGCATTCTTGAAGGGTATAGCGGTTGATTTTCTGTCAAAGCATATTCTGCTTCTGTTTCCTTTACAAATGTCAAAGTCGCGAAGACATAAGACGCCATTTGCAAAAATATGAGCAATAGTATTGACAAGCAGTTAGTGTGTCTCATGGAATAGATTCTATCAAAAGTTTGTATAAGTTTAGCGACAGGATAATGTAGCTAAAAGTGTATGTCATGAGGTATGACAGGACGAAACAAGTGAAATTTTGGTGTAACAAAAACTAAATCACGCCTCCAAATGTTGACATATTTTGCATATGGATTCCAAGAAAGTGATGCCAAATTCTGAAGGAATAGTACTTTAGTTCGTCATTTAAACATAAAAATAATAATAAGACAGAGCTCAGTGTAAATGCGATTTCAGTTCGAGAGGTATTTCTGCGGGATTGAGGCTAGGACATATATACATTTTTGAATCTCTCGCAATGTATCTGGAACGTGTTCATATTCACGTGAAAACTCACACATCGATAGTATTTATTACATATTTAGCTGACCTGTTGCAATATAGGATAATGTGAACAGGATTCTCAAGATTTCAGTCTTGTATTGAATTATTAGAAATTCATTACCCACAGATAGAAAAATTCTTTATTATTCATGAGATCCATTTCAGCCTTTCGGCTGGGATCAAGTAAAGACAACATCAAGTCACCAGAACCAAAAGCCTGCACTCAACCATGGTATACCCACCTTCCCACCTTCCCACCTTCAATATTTGCATAAATCATTCGAAATTGAAGAGAACCCGTCTCGCACTATGACGCAATTTCACACAATAATGGATGTGTTATACCCCAGTTACTATCTGACGTAAGTATCTCGAACGTATGTACTTACATACATACTTATGTACATAAGCAGCCAGGTCAATGGCTGAGTTTAATTCAATTAGAACGTCTGTTTGGTTCATCGCTGCTTATGTACATATGTGCGACATTTAACATTAAAGTTGATTGTCAGCCTGGTCGGATGTCAGTACCACTTTAACCCCAGTTACAGTCACACACATCATGAACGTTCTGTAAGGATTCACTCTTTGGTTTATGCACAAATGTGCAGCTGTGCATCCTTAATAAACTGACAATTTTGCAGAAGATTAACTTTTCCCCTTGCGATAGTATACCTTCACTGCTTGACCACCACCTACCAACAGGAGCCGCACAACATCACACTCTGGGCCAAGAGTCGACAGAAACGTTTTCTGGTCTACCAAACTGGAGGCGTATGTAAGGTAGGTCTGTCTTCATAGTTGAAATTGCAATCATTCAAAGGACTCTCCTTGCAGTATCTTGTAAATTTTGCACTGCCGGTGGATTTGCAGGACAAACGGCCATGGAGAGCTCTGAGCAGCGCGTGGAATTTCCAGTGGCAGCATAACCTACCTCTGACTCCAATGCGCTGGTGGAATAGTACGTACTTCCCGGCATCGGGACGTTCCTTCGATGGAGCCATTCCCAAGCCACCACAGCCGATTGATCTGACAGCAATATTTCTTTACGCGCTAATTGAAAACTTTATGAACAACAGGGGCATGAACGGCAGGGAGTGTCTGCAGAGGTCGATTTGTGAGAACGCTCAAGTGCACTATGTCGGGGGACTATTTGACAAGATATACAAACGCCTGCTAACGTGAGCTACATCGACATGGAAATTTTTCAATTAACTTGTTTCCGTTCATTGTTTAGGCCGGAACGGACCATGGAAGAATACTACAAGCAATCCTATGTGTTGGGCTCAAAAGGTGTGGACTGTTACAAAACCTACTCTGGGTGCCCCAAAGGGGACAGCGTTTTCGATCAGTTTGTACAAATTGAAAACATGAAATGAATAAAGGCTAACGTTGAAAATGGTGCTATACAAGGGTTCAAGTGTTCTCTGTTCTCTGCTCTCTTTCCATCGGAGAGATTGTGTTGTTCGATTTGGGTTCGGGAATTTCAATTAATTGGGGTACTCTTCGCATGTCGTCTCCTTAGATACGGGAAGCCAAGGACATGTATCAACGAAGCAGTGTTCGCTGAAATAAGTGCGCTTTACGTGGTACTGGTACACTTTTGGTACCAAGTGTACTTTTGTTTAAGTGTTACTTATGTGTCCGAACAAAGGCTAAACAATGTTTGGTAGAAGTTTAATTGCAGCTTGATTTACCCTAACGAAGAAACTCGTTGTACGTAAGGAAGTTTTCGAATGACACATACCCTTTAACTGCGACAGTATTATATGTTAGATAACTTATTTTGAAGTAAAGCTGTCCGTTAAGTGTCGCAGAAACAGATGATTGTTTTGAACTCTCATACTTAAAACTTTGGTATGCCCGAGGGATAAGTTCTTGGTCCCATACTGTGGCTTAAATGAATTCATAATTTAGTCAACCATTTATTGGGAAAGTTACAGCCTTTTGCTGATGATGTTGGGATTGCATATCCCGCAGAAAATACGCAGTGCTGATTCATTTATAGGCAGTTTTTTTCGATGGATTTTTTGACAGATAAGTCGTGAGTCTTGCTAACCTGTCATGGTATTTTTGTTCAGTATTGTTTAACATTTCATGATGGAAAGACTTAGCCTGGCACAGCGTCTACAAATAATTACGAAAATCAGTATTCCACGAGGAATGTGTTTCGCGTACTTAGTGCAACTTGTGGTCTCCATAATCGCCCTGCCGAACATACACATGTATGATTCATATCGTGGAAGAATCGACCTATTAAATCGTCACCTTGGGATCTTGAAAAGCTGGCTTAATGGGTACGTCAATATGCAAAATTGCCATAATTGAGCTAAAGAGCAACTCGAAGTAATGGAAGAGATCCCATTACATCCAGACAAAACAGCGGTTTGGTGTGGCTGGTGAAATCAGTGGTCCATGTTTCAAAAACGAGGCCGGTCAGCATGTAACCCTCAATTGTGACCATATTGCGCCCTGATAACGGACTATTTGCAGTCTCAAATTGAAGCCAGTGATCTTCAGGACATGAAGTCATGATTTTATTGCGAGAATAATTCGGTGATCATTTAATTTCGAGCTTTGGACCTGTGTATTGGTCGTCTAGATAGATGTAACGTCCAAAGTCTAGTTGTTGTTGTGTTTCCTGAGCAGTGAACCAAACTGAACTTAAGGAACGACCTAATCCAGCAGTCAGAGTTGAACTAAACTAAGCGCTCTCTAAACGTGTACAATATAAATCGTCATTTCAAACTTTTTGGGAGCGTTTTTCCAAAAAAAACAAAAAACAGTCAAAGGGTCTTGCGATAGGGGCCTCAAAAATGCCGAATTCCCAATAAGTTTATACATCCCGAATTATTTATGAAATTTTCAGCATAAAGGTTTATTTATTTAACTTTCCGATTTTCATGGTAAAATCTTTTTTCAACCATGAAGTCAGTTTCTGGCTGAATGGCTTCATTAATAAACAAAATTGTCGCAATTGGGCAAGTCAGCAACCCGTAGCCATTCACGAAGTGCCCTTAAATCCACAAAAATTGGCTGATTGGTGTTTATTTTATGCTATAGGGGTCATTGGCCCATTTTTGTTTAATGATACTAACAACATAGTTCCAGTCAATGACATGTAGCATACAGAACGGAGCAACAAGTGACGGATTTTTGCGAAAAAGTGAAAGGAAAAGTGGAGGACATTGATTTTTTTAAAAAACGAAATAGAGATCTCTTAGTGAATAAGTTCGGGTAATCTAGGTAAAAATGCTAAGTCAATCCTTTTTGTATAGACATTGAAAAATAATCCATGAATTTTGCTCATAACCGTTTTGGAAACTAGCCAGGGTGGCTATGAACCCTTTATAGCATGGCCTCTGCACTATAATGGATTTCATTGTTTAACTTGAAAGCTAAGTTATATAGTAAACATGGTCGCAAGCAGATATTAAAACCTCTGCGACTAAGGACGTGTCTTCCTTCATTAGGCAGGTGGTACGACTCTTAGCGTAAAATGCACCCTAAGATACAATAGACATTTCTAGACCGGTCGCAGTATCAGTCATATGGACTAGGGTTATACAGTATGATCGTAAAGATCTTAAGGTAAAGCTTATTTTGGCAGGGTGAACAAGTTTGGCACATTGCCGGAAGATGCTCCCTTCAGATAGTCTGATATATAAAATAACAGGCGTGAAATCACTGGTTTTTTTTGTCTCATTTTTTCATAACTTGACTGAAATTTAGCTTCTTACGACTACGATAACTTTTAGTTTTCCAACTATGACTGCGGAGAAATTATTCAAAAGTAACCAGTGAAACAAATATCGTCTTAAAAAACTAGTTCAACATTTTTTAAAAAATTCCAAATGTATTACAAATTTTTCGACTATGTTTTAAAATTCTGTGATTTATGAATATAATCTTCAGTTCTAGAATCTAAATCACTAACTCTACTTACATTCACATCGACTGTGTTAACAGCCGCGTGCCACACCCTGACTCTATTTATCCAACTGATTGTAGAAAATGAAACGACTTGTTTGATGTCTCGTTTTGAACTGAACTACATATGTGTTTGGTATTTTTCCAGACTCTCTTTCTAATTGTAGATCATCCATCCTTGGCATGACTGGTCGTTTCCAAATCTACCTTAAAAATACTCAACTGTTGATTTCGTTAGCCCCCCAAGTACCAGGTGATATGTGGGTCACTAACACCGGCTACCATCTGTAATATCGTGTATGTAACAATTAAAAACGATGACTCTGAGTTATCAACTAGGAAGGTACATTTTGTGGGTCTACATCCACGCATGTAAATTGATACTTAATTTAATTAGAACCTGTGTTAGCTTACGATTTGTCAGTTCTTTTTATTTCATTTAACATTTAAACCTTTCGTCAGTCCGGTGGGATATCAGTACCATTTACGCCCTAGTTGCAGTCGCACAACATGAACATTTTGTAAGCATTTACTTGTTGGATTAACTTTTGGATTGGAGATGAGTTATATAAATTTTACAGAGGACTAAGTTTCGCCGTCGCGATAGTGTACCTCTACTGCCTGACTATCACCCACCAACAGGAGCCACACAACGTCACCCACTGGGCGAACAGTCGACAGAAGCGGTTTTTGATTTTCCAAACACAGGGTGTACATAAGGTAGGACCTCGTTGACAGTTTAACCAACAGTTCTTGAAAGGACCTACTCTTTTCCAGTTCATCATAAGTATTGCGCTGACCATCGATTTGCAAGACAAAAGATCATGGAGATCACTATCCGGTGCGTGGAATTTCCAGTGGCAACACAATCTTCCGTTAACGGTATTGCACTGGTACAATAGTACATATTTTCCGGCAACCGGTAGGTCCTTGGGAGAAGTAGGTATTCCCCTAAAACCGCAGCCCACTGATATGACAGGGACGTTCCTCTATGCGTTCATTGAAAGTTACATGGACCAAAAGGGCATGAATGGCAGGGAGTGCATGCAGAGGGCCATTTGTGAGAACGCACAGGTGCGCTATGTTGGAGGAGTGCTTGACCGGATATATCAACGATTTCTAACGTGAGTTCACCCCCCTACAAATGTTTGAAATGACTTTATTCGTTTATTGTTTAGTCCGGAGCTGTCCATGGAGGATTTTTATCACGATTCCTATGCAATAGGTTGGAAAGGAGCGGATTGCTACAAAACCTATATCGGATGTCCCAAAGGAGCGAGTATCTTCGATCAGTTTGTGCATATGGAAGATGTGTAGTGAATAAAGGCCAAAACTACAAGTGTTCAAGTGTGTAATTTGTGTCTTGTTCCGTTCGGTGTTTTGAAATTCAAACTAATTAGCAATTGGTACTCGAAAAGTCCCCTCTCCGACGATTATATGCTTAACAAGAACTTTCGAAGGAAATACTCTTGTACTCGGAAATTGTACAAGACTCACTGGCGTCGTTATCCAAATTTCTTTTCTTGTTTCGCCAAAAGAAACAAATTTCGCTTAATGGTGCAGGAAATGTGTGTGTGCGCGCGACGAGGAGAAACTTCTTCCAAAGTTGTGTCCCAATTTCGAACTAAAATGCCATAAAACATCATCTTATTGTGAGTCCTTGAGAAGTATCTCTCAGAAGAGTGTTCCCTAAAAGCAGCAATTTGTCTGAATATTCCTCACCTCGATAGCATCTTGGAATGCATCCGTACAACGTACATTCAATATTTCATGGTGGAACAGTAAATCCACATCCTCAGCGTCAAGAGTAATTCTAAGGTTGTCATGTCCCCATGGAACCATTCCATAATAAACACAATGGTTCTTTATAAATCATGCATAAGATATCCAAGGAGCAGAAGATTTGCTACAAAGTAGCGTACACCAATGAATAGGGTGGTAGATGTCATACCCAGATTATAGTACACCTCTCACTCGCCGGAAATGAACGAGCCGAGCAGTCCTCATTTGTAAAACATATCATTCGGGTGTGCACAACATACTTCTTTGGAAAATAAAAGCCTCACGAGGGAGTAATTTAATAAAAGTTCAGAACTGTCAATAGAAAGTACGAGTATGTCAGAATAGGGAGAGGCACGTTGATATTGAAAATTTGTTTTCAAAAGAATTGACTACGCATACAAACAGTTCACAAGGATACGAATATACCTACACATACGTACATCAACTCTACACATGTAAAAAATAGTGGTAAACATCAAATGTATATATATCATATAAGTATTCTACAGCTAACATCGATTTTCATGTTTTATTTTCTTTTTTTTTTGTTGTTTTTTGGTCCCGGAATATTTTATCCTTTTTCTCTGGTGTGTTGCTCCAGCAGCTCCTTTGACAGATGTAAACGAATTCAAATATCAGAGCTTCTCACTGCACGCACAATTAAATCGACAAAATGTGCGTCATTTGATTGCTGGCTGACTCTCACATCCTTTCGTTTGAAATTAAGAAACAAAAATCAAATCGTACCGAGCTAGAGATATTCCCGATGTATCCCATAGATACAAACAGGCTTAAGTTGGCTCTTCTTGGTTGTTATGCGTTGATGTAGTACTCCCGCTTCTTTTGGCATTTCTCGTAGACGATGTAACAAAGGGCGATCGTTATGAGAACGGCTATGGTAATTCCCATGCCGATGCTCACCCAGATTATCTCATCGTTGATGCTCTTGTAGGAACGTCCTGCGAAAGAAACAAGGCAGATGATGATGATGATTATTGTTATTATAGTAAAAACAAATGTAGCGTGGAACGTTAATGATAAATTTTATTTAACTTAATTATTCGGGGAGTGAGCGGGTGGGTGCGTCGGTGGGAAAGTGAATTTTCACGAGGGCATTATTCAAATGGATTTCGATAATTGATGGTCCTGGAAGCGTCTCGAATGAGGTCCTTTGCGGGGATGACAAATGGCTTCTGTGCTGGAATAAATTGAGATCCTCTTTGATGTGATAACGAGCTGCTAAAAGGCCATTGCTTTCAAATAGAGTGTGAATTTCATCAGGACGAACAGGAGGATGACAATAAAATTGCATAGATTAAGTTAGTTTGACTTCATTATTCCGTATCAGGAGCGGGAGACGAATGTTTCTGGAGAGGAATGTGTTCGTTTTATTGAAAGGACTGCGCAGAGATGGACTCTTTTCAAAGGGATAGATTGATGGTAATAGTTCCATCTTATTCAGGTGGTCTGCTTGTTTGGGAGTAGGTAAATATTCCTCCTAAAGGTGAAACAACATTTGATTCATTGCATAGAATGCGGACGTACTCGAGCTTCTATTTGTGTATTGTTTCTGCCATGGGGGTGAAAATATTCCACAGTTCGAGGAAAGGTTAATGTGGTAATATATTCATGAATAAGTACGTAGAAAGGAAATATTCATTTGAAAGGAGTTGGACTTATTCATATTCAAATTAATTGAATCCTTTTATTGCGCAGCGTTTTATAGTTGTTTTGGCAATTGGCCCTATCCCTTCACTCTTCAAGCTTTAAGATATTGAAACCAAACAGATAAACAGATTCTAAATCAGAGGTCAAAGACGTAATCTACATTCTACTATTGATAAATAGTTTTTCAATAGAGACATAACAATTTTGTACTTTACTACAAAAGCACTTTCGAACTTTTTTTATTATCCGTCAGTGTCAAAACGTCAGTAAGGATTTACATTTTTACGATGATGAAGTTTTTTTTTTAAATTATTAAGAAGCACTATAGAAATTTCTGAGCCCGACGTCGCAACTTTAAGAGCGCTTACTCAAATTTGCAGTCATAACAATCGCCCCACCGACAAGTTAGTCGTGCTGTAGTGGATAAATTCGAGTCCAATATAGTCACATAGTCACTAATGAATGTTCCTATGGCAGTGAGACTGGCCGAAGAACCTAAAATATCGCTGTCGTAAGTGCTTCAGTTCAAAATGACACCAAATCAGTCGATTCCACGCCGAATTGGGAATCTCTTGCAATCGTGTCATGTTGGAAGCCTGTTTTTGAGCAGATTTGGATGGACTTGACATCAGTGACATGTGGTTTCAACAAGGTGGGGCCACATGTCACACAGTTGCTCAAACAATTGATCTGTTGAAGGAGAAGTGCGGTAGTCACTTATTCGCGAGAAGTCGTCCGATTGTATGGCAACTTCGTTCATGGGATTTAGCTGCTCTATATAGTGACGTTAAGTCGTTGGTTCCTCCAATAACTCAACAAGGTTTGAGGAACTCAGGAATAAAGAACGAGAGATCGGCAACATTTCGGCCGAAATGTCAGGAGAAACGATCGAAAAATAGCTTCAAAGAGTCGAGCACTGCAAACATGCATTAAAAAACCCTTTACAACAGGCTTGCTGTCGTTACCTGAAAACTATTTCGTGCCATACTGGGGTAACTTAGTGTTTCAATAGGGTTGGATTGATTGATCCTTCGAGCCAGATCATCGATCTTTACCCAGGCACCTTAAACTCTAGATGATTATCCATTGGACAAGGCAATTCTTCTTCATGGATCATCAAGACTATAAGTCAAATGGAAATCATATCTTCGGAAGGCTTTAAGGACACTATCAACCAGATTTTACATATTTCGTACTATATAGCAGGATCAACGTCTAATATAGGGTTTTTCTTAACTCCACTAATGTCCGATGGGTAACTAATCATTAACAAACGATGAGCGTATATTGAATCTGGCTATATGTACATACATATGTACATATGTCTGTCCGTATTCAATCAAGGTATTCAGGTCGAAATACATATTTTCTTAGACAGTTTGCAGCTTTCACCGTTCAACATTCCTAAGACGATATGAAGATCTCATTTATCACCTAATGGAGTTCAAATATTTGTGGATTACTTAGTCATCCTGGTTAATGGCAACCAAAAGAAGGAAAGAGTGTTGGTAAAGTGGTTAGTGCGTTGCACTGCGGAGCAAGTGGTTCGAATCTAACACAAATGGTTGTGAGAAGCAATCATTTTAGAAAAAAAATCCCTAAAAGATCGAGTACTGCCTCTTTAACTACCGAACTTCAGGGGACTAAATATTTTTAATAAGTAAGCTGGAATAAAGTGTTAGTGTTGACCTAACTCAATAGAATCTCAGGGAACTTCGTTACTTACCTAGGTGGCGCAACAGACCGAGGTTACCCTGGTGGTCAACTAACAAGCCCAGTCCTTAGTTAACTGCCTCCAGTTGGGCACTCCAAGTCGTTTAAGGTCCCTTTCTCTTTTTTTCGTCTACTGCGTTGTCCCTCGTGGTTGAATTCGAAGACAAAGCCCATCAATGCAAACGGGACCGACCATTTTACAAAGAATCTTGCTCTCGACTCAACCGAGGATATCATAATTTCCTTTAGATAGAGGCCAATGAACAGAACAGAGGTTAATGGGTGGGTTACATGGATACCATTTTTTTCGCGATTTATTCGTTTTTGTTGATCGTTTCACGATCAGGAGGCTACCATGTCCTCTCATGCTAGTTGCTCATTGTCCTTGTTTCGTTTGATCGTATCGTCAACACTACAGTCATCCTTACAGTCTAGACTAGGGTCTAGATTTTCAGCAGCCAATTCAAGCTTATATTTAAGATCCCTATAAACCTGAGACTCAGATATGTCAAAGCATCTCGCGGATAGTGTTAGAGGTTGGGTTCATAGTAGATGCTAATGTCGCATCACTTTCCTTTGCCCACCCATTTGCCACCTCACGCGAGCATATGACAAATATGCGAGGGTAAGACTGCCATCAAACACGAGTTTTTTTTACTGCCTTCGATATTGTTTTTTACGCTTACGATATATGCATTTATCGACTGTAAACTGTCTGGCATTTTATGACAGCATTTATTGTATTCCTTCTACCCCTTCTCAACGTTAGAAACCCGTCGTTGGTTATTACCCAGGATAGTGTGTGCAATGATAGAAGTAAAATTCTTCATTAAATGGCTTCCAAGTAATGGTTATTTGAATTTGTGGTTGACGTGAACTTTTCCGTCAAAGGATCTCATTGCGTCAGATGACATTTATGGCGCAGACGTTTTTATTTGTATTTACATTTCTTTTTTTTGTTTTTGCATTAAATTCTGGTAAATGACTGAATACTTCAAAGAACTCATTCATATGAGTTCAAGTTCCCTGGATGCAAGAACCTACGCAAATGAAACCCTAGCTCCTGATTCTATTCAGACATAAACCACTTTTTATTAAAAGACGGTAACATAAGCGAAAAAAGGAACTTTTTATCAGTCGTACTCTGTATATTCCACTCCTGTGTGCAGTTGGAGTCACCTTTACACTTTGGCCGTGCTCAACCTTGTACCTTCGTACTCATAATTTGCTGGAGTTTGTCTGATTCAACAAAAAAGAAGGACCAACAGCGGTACTGGTGGAAAGGACACAGAGAAACGTGCACCAATTTCGAGAACATCTGAACCATGTCGTTGGGTAAGCTCAGTAGTGTGGCATTAGAGGAACAAGTTATTGGCATGCTTAGCCAACAGATTTCCTGCTTCTTCTCGTATTGCCCTCACCGGAGGAAGGAATCAATTAGTAAAGAGATATCAAATTTTCCGGGACTTTGCTTTTTCCATTTCCACGGAGAATTGTTGAAAATTTATAGTTACCATGGCGGGGAACATTTGGAACATGATTTGGTATATCCATTCCAAAAGTGACAGCTGCATGACATTCACCGGAATATTTAGCTAGCTATGGGAAGAATCAGCCACCATTTGTACGTATCTTCATCTAAAACTAATTTTCTGGAGGACTGTTCTATTATTTCTAAGAGGCATGTGTTCACGAGAAATGGTAAAACATAGTCCACTTGGAAGACGTCCGCTGTCAAGGCATTAAAATTGATAGCAAACATTTTATTTTAAATTGAAAATCCGTGTATGTCCTGCTGTGATCACTTAACAGTTATGGAATACACAAGTACTCGTGGAATATGAAAAGTATTGCATCGTATCGATTGATTTCCTAATAATCGAGTTGGATGTTGATGAATTATTTATTTTTTCTTTTTACTCATCGAATTGGTATTGATTTGTATTGTTTCGTCATTATTTCAGTTTCCATTATGAATTTTAAAGAAAAGACATTTCAAGTGACGATATATTTACAAAATCATAACGAAACATTGGAATTTGAGTTTGAATACGTCGACGGTATTCAAAGAAGGTAAACGAAGCTTCTACAAGCGAAGGTGCTCACGACAAACTGTCGACAAATTGCAATACTGCCGGGAGTAGAGGAGATTATGAAACACACTGTACCTGACCCTACATGAAAATTTGAAAAAGCAAACGTCGGTACGGTTCCCTATAAGGAAAAGTACAAACCGACAATTTTGCAGATTAAATCAATGCAAATTCGACCAAACCACATCATTTTTAGATTTTAGCAAAGCCTTCGATGCTCTAGACCACCGTAACTTAATCGAGCGTTGAAAATGGTCGGAATCAGAGGAAAGATGTTAGAATGAATGGTACACTATCTGATAGATAAGACCTTGTGCGCAGTACGTTGTTCCACAAGGGTATTGTCTTAGTCCTACGCTGGTTTTTCTGTAAGCCAATATATGTACAGTACTACTAAATTGTTTAAGAAGCATCATCCATTCGCGTATGGAGATGACATGGTAATCGTCCATATAAGAGGCAACAAGGATGACGCAAGTTAAATTTGTAAATCGGCTAAATAGAGTCCTGATAATGGGGCAAACACCACAGTACCCACTCTGTCAAAAGTCGCATCTATTCTATGTTTCTATGTTTCTTTTCTTAAAAATTAAGTCTTAACAAAATACATCTTTCATACGAACATCAACATTTTCAAGGACTCGATCACACATCACTACATTCGGTTCGTCAATTTCGGTCCGAATATTGTTTTTTAACTATGCAATCGTTGTTGACTTATCGAGTTTATTTTTTTAGAACTCAGAAAGAAAGTGATCTACGCATGATCTAGTTGCCCATGTCATGTTATTTCACCACGCCATTAGCCGAGATTAGTCGACCTGAACACTTAGACTGAAATAGCTTAATGTTTTTACGCATTGTGACGCGTAGCTCCATCTAGTTGAAACTAAAGATCATCTTTGTCAATTTTAGCAATTTGAGGCTACAAAAAATTTTCAATCATTTGTCTATAGCGTTCTCCGTTGATAGTAACAGCTCCCTCATTTGCATCTTCAAAGAAAAATAGACCAATGATTCCACCAACCCAGCAACCACACCAAACAGTATCAAAGGATTTTTCTGAAATTATTCAAGGATTGTGTTCCGCCCAGGTGCGACAATTTTGATTGTTGACGATTCCATCCAATGTGAAAGGAAATGCCTCACTAAAGATGATTTTACGAGAAAAGCCAGCAGCGAGTTCCAACAACCAATTAACGAAAGTTCTGCGTTAATTATGATTTTCTGGCTTCAGTTTGTGTGTTAATGGGATTTTGTAAGGATATCCTTATTTAAAATATGCCAAACAGTCTATTGATGAATACCTAACGTCATGATATCGAAGCGACTCCTTGTGCAATATTCTCAGTAAAGCGTCCACGTTTTGGTCTACAAGACCTTTTTCAATTCTTAATAGAAGCAGTTCCTTCAAATTTGTTATCTAACCTTTGAATGGCTGACTCATTTGAACGGTTCTTTGCAACAAAAAAATCACGAATTTTACGATATGTAAACATCTATGGTTTAAAGTGTACATGTACTTCACAAATGTCAAAGATGGCATACAAAAAAGGCAGCGTTCAGAAATTATTTGCTACTGACATCTACGTGCGACTTTTACCTTTAATTTTGAGTTTAGAATGAAAATTCCATTTTTTCCTCCAGGTGTGACCCCAGACACGCAGACAGACCGACAGACAGACTTGGGGGAGCAACGAATAGGAGAAGAATTCATTTACAAATGTAAATGAATAAACAGCAGAGCTGTAATTACTTCAGCAAACTGCATTTATGTAATTCCTATGTCCTATTACCATACACTTAACGGTAGGGATCACTAAAAGTTTGTTTTGTAAATAATTGATGAGTACCATGATGTGTAGCAATTGAGAACCTGAATGGAAAGTGAATATTTGTGTATTTCTCTAAATTGGTTATAGCCTGCACTGGATTTCACTAACTTTCACTTTGCTTCAGTCTATCGCCTATCTACATAATTAGATGAGCTCCTCCTCTTAAACTTTGTGCGAATTTCCTTTAAGATGTCAATTCCTGGCTCAATTAGGTAAAATTTTAATTTTCTTTTTCCTCGCAAACTCCCACAGAACGTCTCCAGAGACGAGCATCAAATGTCGCATCGGCATAAAAATTCATGTACTCAGATTATACCCTTAATTAATTCCCCAGTCATCAGCCCCCACAAAAACGTCCTCATAATAGAAATATGATATCATCAATATGATGGCTTTACGCACACATAGATGAATATCTATTTTTATGACTCCGTCCAAGGGCAGCTTTAAAACGAGCGGGTGAACCGGAAAAGTGCAAAGGGATACACGCTGCCATAAATCATTTCACGCGTATACATGAAATGTTATTCGAACAAAATCAAATATTCATACTCAATTGAAAAAGCCATTTATTCACGAAGCCAATTGTATCTAATAACGCAACAATTTATTTACAAGAAAATGATGATTTGAGCTGTTTTCTGGAAGATACATACATTTTAGTTATATGTTCATACTAAGGACGTGCTCATTTTACGCACGCCATATTCAAGGAAACAAAAAAAAAATCCAATAAAACCGAGCTGCCATCCTATTAAGGCATCATCCACATCCAGTTTAACATAAAGCCATAAAAAGGTTGATAGGCAATATCGACTGTGTGTACGCGCTATGGTACAGGGCTTTACGATTCCAATCTAATCGTTTCCACCCACACACACGGATGCCTTCATCACAATAAACTCACTAAAGCCCGGCTAATTTACTTACACACGATGATCCGAAGGAACATGGATTTATCTGGATTTCATTCAATATCCCCCATAGGTCCTGTGGAAAATTTCTAATCTGTTTATCGTTTCCATTGACCATTTAACGCGATCCTTACACTTAACCATCCCGTCCACCTACTGCCTGGTAATTATGAAAATATAATTCCTCTGTGACTGTTAAAATCCAGGGATTAATTAAGTTTTTATCGCGCAAAGAGGGGGAGCGAAAAGGATTCCGGATTGCCAGGCGGATAACTTTTTAGTACACTCGCTACGTTGGCTGAGCGTCAAATGATCCGTAGTGGGGTGGCATTGTTGGTTAATGGAAAGTTTACATTTCACCAACTCCACACCCAGATCCCGTTGATAGTAGAGATTATTGACATTTCATAAATGTTTGCATTAAGTCACACAGCCGCGAGAGTATTTGTCAAATCCACCTCCCGCACGGGAATAGCGTACAGAACCACTCACCCATGAAACCAGTTGACACCTAGCGGTAGTTAATTTCCCTCCAAAGTGTAATGGAGAATGACTTTTCATTTTGGCGGTATTTTGTTGACGTCTCATGCTAAAGCAGATCCGTTTCGCTTCAGGGCAATTAATTAAACATTTATATAGACTTTCGGTATAAGTGAGTTGGAAAATTTGAATCAAGCGTTGAATCGAATTGAGTTGTTGTAACTCGACAAGGAAAACGCTTTTTATTTGCTAAGTAATTTCATTAATTATGTGAATTGTTCTTTGAATTTATTTCGAGAATAGCTGCCATAGGGTTGGGAGAAAATGGGGGTCTTTGCTTGACAAAATGAAAAAGCTTTTTAACTTCTCCATCCATTAAATGCGGCTGGACCATGTAGGCGGGCAGACAGGACATGGGACACAAATTCATTCATTTTACCGCAGAAATGAAAAATTGCTACAAGTTCATGAAAGAAAAAAAGGAATGGCACTTCATTTGTCACTCGGCTATGATAGGGGAGGACATTTTGGGTGTAGCTACATATTTTACGCTTCACATAAACAAGGTCTGTTAATAATTCCAGTTGCTTTAAAGAATGACTGTAGTTGGACCATTAAATATTGTATGTAAGGCCCTTTAAACCGGCCTTGAATCATTTTAAGTGGAAGATTATTTCAGAAATATGATACACACAAGAGAAACAAATCTGAAATACAAATGTCATCCCACCCCAAGGTGGTGTCTAAAGTAAAGAGGATTTTTTTTTTTTTTTAAAAAAGGTATTTCTAGTGAAGCCATCTATTGGCAGTTGGATGTGTCAACCTTCGCAGTATGTATGTACTGTCAGAATTCTGTGACATTTGGACGAATGGAAATGGAGTTACTGCGTCTGAAATGGCAGTATGTTTGTGTCATCGGTACAAAAATGAGCATCGATCCTTGTACTCGCCTAAGTTGACACCGTATGACTTTTGTCGTTTTGGAAAAATACATTTGCCAATGCAAATGAAGCGGTTTGTGAACATAAAAATCGTCTTAAAGAGGAGTGAATTTGGTAACGTACAACTGATCGTCGCGGATTGATTCGTCATCATGAGGTGCGTTAAATGAATTTTCGAACAGGGACAGGGATAGAAACAGGATAGAACAGAACAGTTTCGTAAAAAAATGTCAAATAAGTTAGAACAGTCAGTTATCTGTCAAACAACAAAACGATGACAGCTTATTTTGACAGTTTTCGTACCCATTCATCCAGCGAAAACACGTCGTTGTCTAAGGTTGTTTACCTTCAGTTCCTGGTTCAGTTGAAATTTGTACGGTTGCAGGCCCGAATTACTATGCAAAATTCGCCAAGTTGTGGTCTGCGAAAGACCGAGTTCTTGTGAGCGACGCGAAATCGACTGCTTCGGATTCTCATGCACACTCTCACGGACAGCGGCGATGTTTTCGGCAGATGGGTGTTGGTTGAACGTTTACTGAACCAGTGGACTCAAATTTATCCATCAGACTGCGAATATTCCTCTCGGAAGGACGATTATGGCTACCGTAAAATGGGCGAAGCGCACGGAACGTTGCTCGAACAGAGCACCAATTTTGATAAAACAATTTCATTACTTGCACGTGTTGTTGAACGCTATAACCGTCCATGGTGATTTGGCAAAATAGACTGAATAATTGACAGCCAATTTGACAGATGTACATAGGTTCAACAATATCAACTGTCAAAATTCGGAAGTCATTTTTGGAAGAATAGCAAAATTTGATCCCACTACAAACAAGATTGTTAAGTTAGCTTTCTGGAAAAGCCATGAAATCTAATCTGTTTGGCTTTTCTATTTTTAGGGTCCTTTCATCAAGATGGTCTTCGAACTTCCTATTTACCATAATTTAGAACACAACTATTCATTATATAACGATTCCGATTATTTACTGCGGCGTAAGTTTATGCTAAAATAAGCGAAATCCAAAACGATTAGTTGTAGCTACGCCAGTACACACCAATTATGCCAAAACTAATATTCTAAGAGCCTAATGGGGAATGCTACTACCCATTAGACTGTATCATGTTTCAAACCCTTCGGGTAGGGGCTAGAATATACCCGAGGTAGGCATGCCTGTCGTAAGAGGCGACTAAAATCCAATCTCCGTATACCGAGTGTATAGCGTATACAAAAACATGCAATGGAAAAAACAAAAAGATTAACTACCCCAGGTGGCAGCCCAGCTATGCTGGAAAATCCACCCTCTTCGGAGGTAGGCTCTATGGATTCTGGGGAGAGCCTTTTATTGCACAAAAATCCCTTTGAAAAAAGGACAAAGATATGTCGATCTCCACCACCTAGATCGAATGTCTCCGGGAAAAGAAGTCCGCCGGTTAACCAGGACTCAGTGATAACGAAATGCTACGTAAAAGAGAACAACGAGCTACGAGCTAAAATTAGTGAAATGGAGCGACTCTTCCAAGAGTTGAAAGAGGAAGTTTCTTCTCTGCGAAAAGAAAACGAGAAACTCAAGAACTCTCGTGTACCGAAAGATTCCGAGACAACGCCAAACCGTCCAGTAATTCAATATGTTACGGACGAGGAAGAACTTGCTCGCGAAACTAATCCGGGCTCTAAAAAAAGGCCTAGCAAAAAGCGTAAGGCTGTTACTTCACCCGAAGTCTCACAAAAGTGTGATAACCCCGCTATATTAAAGCAGGCAAAAATCCAAGCGAAACCTCGCCCACCACCCGCAATAAATGTCGTCGGGATAGCAGATTACGGAAAAATTCGTAATCTTCTTGCAAATACGCTGAGGATAAAGCATAATATAACCTCGCGCCGAAACAACGAGTGGAAAATTAACGTAGATGATGCCGATTCATATCGAGCACTGTCTCAAAAATTAAACGACGAGAATATCCAATGGTACACATATGAAAATAAATATGAAAGACCGCTGAGAGTCTTTGTTAGGGGACTCCACCCGACATGCGAAAAAGAAGACATAATGGAAGACGTGCAAACCCAAGGGCTCAAAATTCTTGACGCCGTAAATATTCTTAAGAAGGAAAAGCAACTTACAGAAGGAGACAAAGATACCGTAGTCAAACGCGGTCTCCCACTCTTTATGCTTACCTTTGATAGAACCGAGAATGTGGACGACATTTTTAAAATTAAAACGATCTTAAATATAAGGGTTAAAATCGAGCCCATGCGTAAAGGCAAGAGAACGATACCTCAGTGCAAACGATGCCAAGGTTTTAACCACACTCAGGCATATTGCCAGAAAGAACCACGGTGCGTAAAATGTGCTGGTACACATCTCTCGGGAGAGTGCAAAGAAAATAAACAGGTCCCAGCGGTTTGCGCCAATTGTAAGAGAAACCACCCAGCGAATTATCGAGGTTGTGAAGTCGCCAAAGAACTCCAAAAAAGACGCGATACTCTCAAGAAACCGGTACTCCCGAATACTAGCCTAAAATATCCTAAAACCGATAAGCCTAAGATTGTTAAGCCAGTCAAAAAGACGAGACCAATAAAGGACAATATAAAAATTGCCAAAGAAAGTGGCGCTGGTCAAAGTACAATGGAGAAACCGCCTCTGGTAGGCGCGAGATCGTACGCGCAAGTCGCATCACATGAACCCAATTCAAGACCAGCCACAATAGACCCGGTCTGCCAACTATTATCCGTGATATTGGAAAAACTTGAGGAGCAAACTAAGATAAATCAAGTTATATTTGACAAATTGAGCAAGCTCGAAATTAAACCTCGCAAGACAAACGACAAAACATGAATATGAAACAGTTACTCAAGATACTAACATGGAACGCAAACGGCCTTCTGAAAAAAATTGACGAACTAGAAGTATTTCTACGGAAAAACGGTATTGATATATGCCTGATATCAGAAACCCACCTAAAAAAGGGACCTGGACCCAAATTAAAAGGATACAGTGATTATCACGCACATCATCCCTCGGAAAATGCGAGAGGCGGATCTTCTCTTTACATCAAAGACTGCATCAAGCACTCCGAAAACATAAAAATAGAACTCGACTCTATGCAAATAAGTTCAGTCTCCGTAAAAATAAACCACTTAGACTACCACATCGGATCTAGTTACTTTCCTCCGGGATATAGGCTAGTAGACGACGACCTCGTTCGCCTCTTTGAATCACTCAGTCCTAATTTTATCATCGGTGGTGACTTTAACGCGAAACACACCTTCTGGGGTTCAAGATGTAATTCAACGAAAGGGAGGCTACTGTACAAAGTCAGTATGAAGCGTGGTGTGAAGTTTTTTTCGACGGGAAAGCCAACGTATTGGCCAACTGACAAAAATAAAATCCCTGACCTCGTCGACTTCTTTATCGCAAAAGGGCTAACTAAAGATCTGACGGAAGTCGAAGAATGCTATGATCTATGCTCAGATCACTCAGCAGTCACTCTAAAAATAGGTGGAAACCTAGATACGAAAGAAGGACCGCCCAGGTTAACTAGTAACAAAACTAACTGGGACGCCTTTAGAAAAGACTGCACGGAAAATGTTGCTTTAAACGTGCCGCTAAAGACACCGACCGAAATAGAAGACGAAATTGACAAACTTGTGGATGTCATTCAGAGTGCAGCGTGGAAAAACACTCCTTTCCGGAAAACAGTAACGCAGAACAACAAAGTTAAATTCCAGCCGGAAATTGAAGACCTCATACGAGAAAAGAGGAGAGCGCGCAAGAGATGGCAACTATCCCGCGCGCCCACAGATAAAACTTATCTGAACCGTCTTTGCAACAAATTGAAAAATGAGCTGCAGGATTTAAGAAATCGCGAGACTTGTACTTACCTCGAGGGCTTGACTGCTGAAAAGAGCTCGAACTATTCACTATGGAAAGCCTTGAAGTCCGTAAGAAAACCCGTAATGCACTCGCCGCCAATAAGGAAAATTAACGGCGAATGGGCAAAAGAAGACAAGGAGAAAGCGGAATTATTTGCCGAGCACTTAGAAGAAACGTTCAAACCGTTCGATGGACAACCATTGATCGACGACCCGAATGTTAACACGGCACCCGACAACTTTAAAGTAAAAACCGTGTCTCTATCCGAACTTCGAATGACAATAGGAAGGCTGAAAAATAACAAGGCTCCGGGATATGATTTAATCACTGGCGAAATTTTGAAGGAGCTACCAACAAAGGCATTAGTTAAGCTGCTCTACATTATAAACGCTTCTTTGAGACTTTTATATGTTCCAAGGCAATGGAAAGTCGCCGAAGTCATTATGGTCCAGAAACCGGGAAAATGCGCAAACGATAAGAAATCATATAGACCCATTTCGCTTCTGCCGATAACATCTAAGGTCTTTGAGAAACTTCTGATTAAACGATTACAACCAGTAATTGAAGAAAGACACTTGATCCCGGATCACCAGTTCGGCTTTCGGGTCAAACATTCCACAATCGATCAGGTGTATCGTATAACGAATGAAATCGAAGAAGCTCTAGAAGCGAAAAAGATATGTTGTAGCGCTTTTCTCGATGTATCGCAAGCCTTCGACAAGGTATGGCACGAAGGTCTAAGGTATAAGCTAAGGCTAATCCTACCGAAAAAATTGTGTAGAATACTGGGATCTTACCTTGAAAACAGGCTCTTTCGGGTTAGACACGGTACCGAATACTCAGAATTTAAGGAAATCCACGCCGGCGTTCCGCAAGGAAGCGTACTTGGTCCAATGCTATTCCTGGTCTACACAAGAGACATGCCACAAGATGAAGGAACCGTCGTAGCAACGTTCGCAGATGATACGGCTATCCTCGCAACGGACGAGTCAGTTGAATCATCAACGGGTAAACTACAACGGGCTCTAAACAAAGTATGTGAATGGACAAAGGCCTGGCGAATCGTCCTTAACGAGACCAAGTCAACGCATGTCAATTTTACATACAAAAAGGTAAACCACTTACCTATTTCCATCAACTCGGTACAAATACCATATGCAAACGAGGCAAAATATCTAGGAATGACCCTAGACGCAAAACTTAAGTGGAAGTCACACGTTAAAAAAAAGCGCGACGAGCTAGAAATCAGACTAAGAGACATGCATTGGCTACTCGGAAGATACTCGAAGCTAAGCGTATATAACAAACTGCTTTTGTATAAGCAAGTGCTAAAACCGTCTTTGACATATGGAATACAACTTTGGGGTTGTACGAAACCAAGCAATATGGCTGTACTGCAAACATTTCAAAACAAAGCTCTACGAGCAATCGTTAATGCTCCGTGGTATATAAGGAATAGTGATATTCACAGAGATCTAGGAATTGCTACTGTGAATGACGAAGTAATGAACTTTGCTCGCAAACTTCGTACTCGTCTTTACGCTCATTGCAATAATGAAATAATCCGTACTATAGACGTGACAAACATCGAGCGCCGACTACAAAGAACAAGACCGTTCGACCTAGCGCCGTAAGGAAAACCGCATTTAATGACGGTATTAGTAGGTGCCTTCGCTGGAAGGCTACCTACCTAACGCGATTAATACTACAGAAGCATAAACTACTTGTTAAGGGAACTTAGTCGTAGTCATGAAGCAATGAAGAAATGAGAGGATCAAAGCTGTACTACTATGAGCACGCGCGACCGGTTTCTCATAGTGCCTCTCTGAGGGGTGAGGTTTAGCCCGTAGGCATATACTGACTCACACTAATGACATGGACAGGTCAGCTATATGAATCGGGCATCACCAATGGTACGGACCATTGGTATCTTTTGAAGATTCCTCACCTCCAGGCGCAACCAAAAAAAAAAAAAAAAAAATGTTTCAAATTCTGCCACAAGAATTGCCACTCTGCTCATAAAACGTACACATTTCCGTTAATTAAAGCCGCAGGCTTTGGGATACACAACAAAGTCATGCGTTAATCGATTTCTAAGATTTATTTGTGTGTAGGCTACCCATCCTGGGACGTAAAAAAAGGATTTAATTCCCATTTCATTCGACTATACACTTACGTACTTATCGTACGACTGCGATTTAGTAGCCCCATACCCTGAACTATTTCACATCAGAAGCCGGCAAAGCTCGCCACGTGAGGGGTGTTTATCACCCTCAGGTGACCGATGCCCGGTGAGAGTTTGACAGAATTAGTGTCGAATGGAAAGCAGGAAAACCAAATAAAGTTGCGAGCCACACTAGATATCATGTATAAATCCAAAAAGAGCATCGTTACATTACTGAAAGCAATGCCTTGCAGGCCTGTAGAACTGAAGGCTTGAATGTTTTATGATGAGGGAAACACATTTCCGAATGAATGGTTGGCCCAGGAAGGGGATTTGTGCATACGTACTATAATTTGTAAGCGTTTTTACAGGATTAATTTGAGAGCGGAGAGTGCCCGCATCGCGTGTGATACTAAATAGATGAGTTGGTAAGCTTTAAATTGAATTTAAGGGGGAATTCGACATAGAGGACATTTTCCACAGTTGAATGCGGTAGCTTATTATCGAGAACCGATTTTATATAGGGAAAGTTATTGGGTCCTGTATACACACACCGGATTTGTCAAAAGAGCTCTCTAATGAATTGCTATTGATTAAAGGTTTTATAGGCAACTGAGTCAGGGTTTTCTAAAAGCACAGCTAAGTTAAAACTCGAAAGCGAACTCTATGAAAAGGAAACACTTATATGAAACGCTTTGCGGTTCCAGTTCTGAAAAAACATAAATTCAATCCAAAGTTCAGTGGAATGTAATACACAGCCATGAACTAATAGACTTAAGTACTTCTGTAGAATAGTGATGTAGATATGAGGATATGAATATGTTGCATACTCTACATTCCAGCGATTCCGACAGATTATTGGATCGTAATCGAAACTAAGCAGTCATCGAAAATCAGTGTATCTTCCTCATAAAAGGTTTTCGAAAACCGGACGATATATAGAGGTTTAGTATTAGATATTCACATTTATAATTCACTCCCGTTCAGTTGGTTTTTGCTGACATTATAATGTCAAGAGCTGGCTTTAGGGAAAGTAGGGAGAGCAGGAAAAAGATACTGATGCACGTTGGTTTTAAATGTTTGTGGATTATAATGTGAGGGGAAATTTGACCTTGGTAGAGCATTGCATATTCATTATCTTCAATTTAGAAAGAATCCCTATACTTGGCGGGTACGTCTGAAGAAAGGCTTAGGGGATAAACAACTGATGAGCATTCGAAGAGTGATGGGTGAACTTGGTATTTCGCTTGTAAAAAATAAGATAAAACAATGTACTGCGGGATATATTCCTGCTATGTTCGAGAGACTCAATAGTCACTCCTATGCTTCTGTCTCCTAATTGTTTTATTGCACGATTTGGATTCTATCTAGCAGGTCCAAGCAGATCTTGGGTGCACAGGACCAAACAAGAGTATTATTCTTGGTGTTACGACGGATGCATGCCTTATATATTGCAGCCAAATTAAACGGGGTAAAGTATTTCTAGCATCGTTTGAGGAATTCTAGACATTTCGCACCATTCTAAGCATTCTTCAACAAAGATTGTCAAAGATTGTCATACATATACTGAGAGTGAAAAGTTTTTCAGATTGGGCAACACTCAACAAACTAAACATAAGTTGCTGCTCCAGTTCTACTACCGAAGAGGACGGCCGTGAGTCTGGAGATGAATGTAAGAAGCCAAGGGTACTGTCGTCTGCGAAGGAATGGATTGGATTATCGATGTGAAATGCACACATTTGCGACAACCACCTTAATGTCAATCTCTGTGAAACTTTGAAATGTCAAACGCAACAATCTGACATCCGCCATTTTTAGATCAAAAACAAACATGGTACTAAATGGATCATCTTCTTAACCAGGTGTGCCTCACAACAAGTTCTTTCGTACCTGCATAGAATCTGACGAGAAGGAGCCTCTAATTCACTATTTTTACAGATCTCCCAATGGTTTAACGGGTGCATTAGGGCAACACTTTGAAAGATTATCTTTTTTCCCTCTTATTCTAATTCGTATAGTTCCGCGGATATCGCGCCCGTAAAATGTTTCATTTCTTTACAATATGTCAAGTCAATGACAAATTTGTGGTACGACTTAAGATTAAAGAACGTCGGTCTTGTTCGTTTGCAAAAACTATCAAAAATGTCACTTTTCATATCATCATTGAGATAATACTTTATTACTCCTCCCTGTTCTGTTCTCCGACTCGTGGCATTTAAGTCCCTTCTCCACAATGTCTTGGAAACGTTGATAAGCTCTGTGCAGTATCCGTGGCATGATGATATAGTGTCATACCTCACTGTAGAGTGTAATGTCATCTATCATCTAAACTGAGGTAATTTATGGATTAAATGTAGTAATTTTCTATAATTATCATTCAACTTCTGTTCTTAAGGACACGCCACTGCTGCAATTACCCTGGTGTCATCTTACGCTCAGGACTGATACCTACATAGATGAGAGATTATGCGGATATCTTCAAAACCAGTCAAAGTCAGTACCGTGCATGGCGACAGTATTGTGGCTACAATATGGATTGGGTTGAGTATCTGCAAGCTTCCTCAGCCAATCCCTCACAGTGCAGGATGCAGTGCGCAACATGTTCTATGAAATATGATGTTGAAGAATTACCCATAGCGGAAAATATTCAGAGATACGAGTAATTTAGTTGGTGTGGTGGAGAGGTTAAAATATTGATTGCACAACTGTTCCCTGCCCGTGGAGAAATATTTTCTTCACACCACAAATTTCTGTCACTTTGCATATTTGCATATATCATATTTAAGGAATTTAAGAATTCAGTTGGGAATAACTTGGTCGGAATGTCTAAACCAGGAGAAGACTTATTACACAACACACTGGTTAGTAACGCAGAAAGTTCACTCGAAGCATACTACGTCCTCAGTGGAGAACTTTCTAAATATTACTTTAAACAAAAAAAAAACCGATTTACTCGTATTTACTGGATGTCTTGAAAACGTCTTTTACCAGTAAACTCTAAGGAGTTTAAGTGAAGAAATACAAGAAAGAACTTCAATGTACCTACATATGTAAGTACATGATTTAGTCAAAGGTCCCTTAGGTTCCTTCCAAATTCAACACAAGATTCCACCAACATCAGATTCCTTTTTGGCATGATTGGCTCAAACATCAGATTCCTTTTTGTGCTCTTCCCATATATGTAAATAACAAGATTTGTCGAATCCACTGTTCCTTCAGCGTTATCCTAAACTACAAAGTCCAACATTTCTACATCTTATCAAACGACATTCGTAAAATACTGGATTTACATTCTCTTTTACCCAGTGTTCGTTGTTGAACAAAAGTGTAAATAGCAAAACCGAACAACGAACGCGTACGTGGAGAATTCAAAGCGGGCTCGATGTCATCACTTTCGGGGCTTACAGCAGTTTATAAGGGCTTTTGCGAACGAGAAGTTGTATAATTGCAGACATCTTTAAATCTGCTTTCTTTCTTGATTTTACTTCAAATCGATAAAAGCAATTCAAAACAAATATTTCATATAGGTTTTCAAATTATCTGCAATCTATACCCGCGCCCACTTTTTGGGGGCGTTTTCATTGAAAAAAAAAAAACTGATTTTAATGAAATTTTGCATTAGCAGCCTCAAATGCTCGAAGTCATCGTAGAAATTCAATAAAAAATGCGGTTTACCACGCCCAACTAAGTAGGGCTAATGTAAAGGAACAAGATTAGGATATTATCCGTTCTTATGACATTAAAAAGTTTTCCATTTCTTTGAACCTTTTTGGAACCTTTATTGCCTTTTTCCAACTGAATTGCTCGACTTATTGATAAGCTAACTACCGTGTTTCAGGAATAAAACCCACAATCTGATTCAGAAAACATCAATAGGTGAAAGTATTTTTGTGAAATATTCCCTTAAATCCTTAAAGGTGTCTACCGAATGAAAAGCTAATATATTACGTTTGATTCCCGCATTCAATCCTCGAGGCAAAAAAAGCCTTCAGGGAACTGCGGCAGAGAGTCGAAATAAATCGCAATTTTCCAAAACCCATGGGTACACCAGTGCCAAGGAACCAACTTGCCTGAGGATACACACTACACAGCCTGAACCAGACCCATGTGATGCCAATTGGGAGTGGATCATGCATCGTCGCACAATTTTAGAAACCATTAAAACACTCTCAGTCAAATTTTGATTAATGCTCATCGTGTGGTTGCCAGCGACAAGTGTCACAGCAGTCTCCACTTCACCGACTGTGGTTTCCATTAAAGGAGGTCCCCCCACAAACACAACAAGCGCCAGGACTCATTTGATGGCAACGCAACAACGAGAGCATGGATATGAATTCGAAATATAATCTGCTATTGAAACCAAGTACTCCAAGTATGGAGTACAGTCTCTACGAAATGCCCAATGGAATTTCAATCATTCTCGACCCTCATCGACTCAATCGAGTGTGAGTCTGGTCCTAATTAGGGTGTAGAAGGTAAATGCTCGGAATGGAAGTTTTGGAATACTTGCTTTCCTTATTTCTCCTCCTCTCCAGGGGTTCGAAGTGGTGAAATATTGCTTTGCGTTTTCCAAAATTGAATTCGAGGCTATCCTGCTACCATGCCTTTGTGTCTCCACGTACGGGAAGTGTGTATTTGGCAAGCATTCGGATGGGCACTTGGTGTGAAGGATATTTCCCACCGAAGGGTAACTTTTCATAACGTATTTTTAAGTTTCCGTTTGTTTTGCTCCTTCCTTCCCCGTTGGCTGTTGTGGAAAGTTTTGTGTGTTTTATTTTCTTTCTCTTTGTTTTAGTTCGGTCAAAGTCCAGAAAAACTTTTGCCACGCGCTTGGGATAAGACCATTACCGTCGTTTGCTATGATATTTGCACAGGACCTGTTAGAAATCGAATGTTATGGTATTATGGCGACAAAAACCCAGTAAAACTGTGCAAAATCTGAAGTGGCAATAAAAGCGTATTTACCACTTTCGTTGTGCGTTCAGGCAAACGGAGAAGATAGTTATCTGATTTTCCAGAGTTTTCTATATCCAATTTCCAAGTAAGTGCTTCTTGAACTTGAAATTGACCATGAGACACTCGAGAGGATTCCCTGAATAGACCAGAATAGGCAGAATAAAGTGGTTTCATCTCTTCACCCATTCAATGGGGGCAAACAAAACTCTGAGGATATCTTATAAATTTTGGGGATTTTCCGCAGAATTCAATTCACTACATTCCAGGTGTTCTCAAACCTAATCGAATTCCTATAACTCACACGAACGTTAACCACAAGGAGGGTCATCTACTTGTACCTACCATCATTTATACTTTGCTAGTATCAACATTACTTTTCATTTGGCATTCTCCCGTGGACACAATAGAGTAACAATATACAACAAAATACTTTCTGCTCAATAAAGTGTGGGTGGACTCACCCCAGTTCGCGGAGTAAAATCCTGAACGCCATTCAGGCATCTGCCCTTGAATTTTCAACATCGTACACACAACAAATGTCAGACCATTAATTCTATTGGACGAGTGATACAAAACGATGTGGCAACACAAACTACGCTCCGATGCTGTGAAAAAGTGTTGAAGGAGCGAATGTAAGTATTTTACCTCCAACGACCCGTAATCAATCGACAAACTACTTTCTTGCTTCGATTTGAATTGGATTTTTTCTCTGTCATTTCTTTGTTTCTCTCCCTCGGGGAAGTAGCAGCAAAAATGTCATTATGTCGGGACATCATTATTTTTATCATTTTCCCCAGTCAATTATGAGCGCTCTATGGAAAAATGGTTGTCGTTAATTTGTGATACACAATTTGCTGCAAGCAATGGACTTCTTCAGTTAGGAGGGTGAATTCCTTTATAGGTTAGACAACGTTACAATATTGTTTCTATCGTAAAAGTTAGACAGACAATTAATTGGTGATTTGTATGCCTGCCTGAAGTATTTCAATGTATTTCCTGCCTTCTTAGAGATAACCACTTTTCCGTATGACATTTGAATCAGAGATTCTAGTGTCAATTCCAAGTTCCAAATGTAGTAATTTGTTACCAGAAGTCATTCTGAGGGTCCAAGGTTAGGATTGCATAGTTTATGTGACATCACTTTCCAACCAAGCTACAATATTATTCTATGGATCACCAAAGATGGGTGTGGTGTACCGTTCTCATGATGGAACATGATTTGTTAGTTCTGGACGTTTTTCTTTGATTGTTTCCACCAGTTGAACTAATTGTTGACAACAAATATCAGAATAAATCATTTATTTTCTTGGGAGCAGCTTAAATGACAGATGCGTTAAACTTCCTATATCCCTTTTGAGTCTCAGTCTTTATGGAAGTAAAAAGCAAAATATACCGAGAATGTTCGCTGTTGCACTCCATGTTATAATATACACTGAAGTTAGAGAACCAAATTCAGACCCTGTTTACACAAGATTGACAGGCTGGTTATTTACTTTTACCGGTTAGGGGGAAAGTGGAGATCTGATTTCATTTTGTTTTAATTTTTTGATTGTTTTTTTGACGTTTGAAAATGTCAATCGCTGTCACTCGACAGAAGGGTGAATTAAACTGAGCAATTCACGAAGTAAACAACAGAAATACAACAGTAAATCAATATGTAAACATAATTGCTGTGAAAGGCATTAACTTTCTTGTAAAACGTCAACACGACTCCTCGGAAGTGTACAGACAAAACTAACAATCTGTCAAAAAAAAAAATGCAGACCGACAATACTGTGTGAACAGGCTTTTAAACTGATTTTGGAGATGTCAGGCATTCCATTGTTTGCTTAAAGAATTTTTCTGTGTGGAGCAAGTTGGAGTAGAGTTTGAGCGAACCGGAGTGGCGGAGTATATTTCTTATTCCTTTTTCAAACCGGAATAGATCTACTTCCCTTTGGAGTAGGGTCAGAAGCCTCCGCGGTCTCAGCTCATTTGTCGAGGTTACACGATTCTTTGTTCAAATAAGTATCCTTCAAGATTGTCGTTCTTATGTCGTCGGAAATATAGGTGAAACCACTGATGAAGAGCTAGAATATTTGACAGCTAGCGTAGCAGAGAATCTCTGGATTATATATTGAGTTTTAGAACGATGTGTGAAAAATGTATGAATCTTCTCTATGACTTGGCACTAGAGTTTCGATTTGACTCGCTGATTAAAGTGACTCGTCAGCTCAAGACGTGTATTAGAGATTAAAGAATTAAGTATGTTTTGTTAACTGGTTGTCAAAACCATAGACGTAACTATGGAAGACACTATTGTTAAGTCTCATTCAACTCGATTTCGTTGTGCTACCTATGACTCCATTCAAAAAATTATACTTTTAGCAGCAGTTGTTCTGACTAACTAAACTTTATGATCTGTCAAGAAGTGTCAAATTTGAAGTTATTCTTGAAAATCTTTTTGTGACAGATTAACCATTCCAGACATTCATTGAGAAATCGAATCAATCGTTGAAAGTTTCATATTGTCAGAAAGTTTAAAAGTCCTTCACTGTGGAGGCTCGACACAAGTGACGCAGCAGCTCCGGACCAGAATTCAGTTGTTTTTTTTCAATTGCCTTCAATGACAAAAGGACTTTCAATAACTTATACAAGTACTCTGATGCCGCCCATTGCTATGACACTTTTTATGATGTGGGACAATTCTAGTACTCGCTGTAATAATGTCACTGACACTAATTCGCTTCCAGGTACCACTCGCAACCCTGTCCCACTTATCCGAGTAGTCTATATCATATGAACATCTCAATTTCCTCAATGACAGCACTAAGTGTGTTGCGAGCATCTGTTAAAGTTATTAGATGACACCTATTTGAAGTTGTTTAGCCCATCATCCGTCGTCGCCGTCGTCATCTGCCAGCCCACCCGGATCACTTGACATGGCACTTACCCTTGCCTCGTAGGCAACGACACATCCATGGCGCCTAGTAATCAAAAAGGATGTCAACACCATGCGAGTGAGTTCATTGGTACTACAAACGCAAGACTTAGGGGAAATCTACTCTCTTACGTACTCGTGTCACCTCCCTAATACAAATTAGAATGACGGATTACTTCCACACATGTCTGCAGTAATTGCTAAATAATTGGATTACTTTACTTACCGCTGTAATAACTGTTATCCGAGTATCCGAATTTTCCGGCAGTCCTTCCTCCCACAGGCATTTTGCAGCTAATTTGTTTGTTGGCTTTCGAGACGTTCTCGGTGTGGCGGCAATCACAGTGTTTAGTTCAGCCCGCAACAAGTCATGATATCCTGGAAGATTAATTTTAGCCAAAATTCGTTATACCATGTATTACAGCAAAGCGCTATGCAAATCGGCAGATAAAAGCCAAACCAAAACAAGAAAAATAAAACCGCCCGCATGACTCTGACGTTAAAATGCTTCTTGATGCTCTTTGAAGTGTGTGCGAGTGATGGGGCTTTTGATGTCTGGAAAGGCAAAACGCCCCCCACGGAGCATAAACGCCCGCCGAAAACATGTTATGTTATTAAAATAATAAAACTCCAAGGATACCATTACAACCCCGGCAGGAAGGAGTGTCAGTGTATACAGAGAAATTATTTTTTTCCTCTGCCCTACATATGGAGAGGCTGGCGGAAGGGCGCGGTCCCGCCAAATGGACAGTCATTTGAACTTTTGCGGGAAGACGAATTTGGTATTCCATCAGCGGAATTTGGAGTTCTTGTGCGGGAAGAATAAATTTCGGGGAATACTCGCATAAAAAGTTTTCATTTAGACGTTGAGGATCCTTCAGTGGGGTGTTTAAAGTAGTGTTTGGTGGAAATGTATTACCATGTGTCCTTCTTCATTTACATACTCAACCAGCGGGACACGTGAAATGAAACTCAAATCTCATATTCGAGGACGTATGTACAACTAACCGCTTTGTATCTACGTATCCACAGACGTTCCTAAATTCATGACCAATTCAAAATTTGAAATAGGACTGTGGTGGCAAAGATCCTTTGTTTCCATTCCATGTCTCGTCTAATCTCGATTAAAATTGAGTGATAATCATTTCCATAAAAGAGAATGCCAACGCTGGGGCTGCCAAGAAATGTATCTTTGTTCTGGCGTCCATCTGTCCAATTGTACGTGTTTATCCATTTTAAGCAGTTATGGAAAAAAATGTTTGGTTCAATAGGAGAGAAATATCCCTCGAAGTTGTGGGGATTAGAATTAATCTGACTGGTGTGTTCCCACGATTTATTATGCCTTTTTGTTTAATGCTTTGTTTTCCGATTCGTGCAGACCGATTTAAGATGAAATTAATGTCCGTCTGCTGGACTATCAAGATGAAAGGGAACGAACGAATTGAATACCAGGTTAACGACCTACTTAGTGAGGTATGGAAGTACTTAATTCCTTGAATCTTCCTACCACTTCCGGTACAGAAACATAACAAAACAATTATCAACTAAGGGTTTTTGTGGAGACCGAAAACACTAGTTAAGCAAGTATGCCTGCTATCCTAATGGCGACCGACTATACTTTGTTAAAAACTGGTAAAGAAGACGAGGTATTTGCTTCTGTAACGACAGTCAGGCTGCGCTTAAGGCCTTTCTCAACCATGCAACCTGTTCCAAAATAGTCCAAGACCTCTTTAAATTTGATCGCAAGGCTGCGCTCTGATTCTTTTCAGGGTCCCAGGTCACGCTGGGATTGAGAGAAATTTCTAAGCAGGGCTTAGAGGATGGTTGCTCAGAACCTTAACCAGCGCTTGGTCTTCCTGGGTCATCAATCGGAGGTACTATTGACGATGCAGTCTCTTAAAAACAGTATTGCCTGTGACATGGCTCACGAGAATGGAGGGACATCAAACGGTTGCCCTCGAATGTCTGTAAATTTCTTTGGATAACTAATGGACAAGTCTATGGAACCCAGGGATTATTCTTCATACGAAGGAGCCTACTTAAACCAAAGGACAACACTGGTACTCTCGAATGATTGCCACTCGCGAGAGGTGAGTACGTGAAATAAATTTTTAAGTGTTGTCTGGAGGATTGAACCTAGAACCCGTTGCTCTGTAGTCTAAGGCACTAACCACTTGTGTCACGGTGCTTACCCATTTTTCAAGTGCAGCTTAGGACTCTTTTCGACTCCTTCAGCTTCTTCTTTATGTGACTTATGATCGGCAGTCTTGGTGAAACTCCGCATCCAACACTTTCCATCCACTTGCTGTTCATTTATAGCAGACTCCATCAAGTTCTTGATACAGTGTCGTCCACGAAGGCTATGACAAGATTAGGAGTATGTAATTCACTACCAAGAGTTACAATAGTAGGTTATAAGACTCTACCCTGGGGGTACTTCTCAATACCGACCTTGTACAAGCACCCCATCGCAGAATCGTATAGCTTGGTTTTAAGGATTTGCTCCATTCAATAACAAAGACCGTTGTCAACTTTAAAGTCAAAAAGTAACGCTGGTATAGCTTCTGTTTTATGATTGTAGAAAGCTCCTTCATTATCAAAAACGGACACTAAAGTGATGTCCTTAAAATGTTGCTCAATGAGTCCAACGAGAACAGGGCAGTCTCTACCTGTCTACCAGGGCAGTAAACCTGTTGGGATATCGATAGTGAATTACAATTTAAATTTCTACTAATGTCGACATCGATAAACCTTTCTAAGCTCGATCATAGAAAGGAGGATTGGGTGATCGGACGAAAGCCTTTATTTGCTGCGTGAGCGGTCTTACCGACTTTTGGTCAGAACATGGTAGCGTACAGCCGCTGTTGACGCCTTTATCTACGAATTTCTTTGGAATCTGTGTATGGTCCAGAAACAAACTGAATGGCTGCTATGGTGGGCTTTAAGGGCTAGTAAATACTTCTCCAACTAACAGAAACTTAAATATCTTCTGTTGTGAGCAAAGAACTTTAAAGCAAACCCGGCTTAAAGGTAGTTAAAATCCATTTGTGAACATTTTTGCAGTAGGCTACCCCTCGCTACCAGGAAAGTGAATTCCTCTACTCATATACGGATCCAATTTCATTGCAGATATCGTAACGATATCGAGAAAATAGTTGCATTTAACCTGAATGCAAAGCTGCATTGCAAACAATTACATTCCATTCAGCTCCAGTATCTCGATAGACCCTATTTACAGAGGCACGGGCACATGCCATCTCCTGGCTTCGGGAAAGTAAACTCCATATATGCCTCACCATGTGATCTGCAGAGCGATTAATTGCGTCTCGATTGAAATGCATGCGGTTTTCCAGAAGAGAAAACGTTTACGCTTCACTCTAACCGCAGCAGAGGAAAGTCTTCAGAAGTGAAATGCCCACAAAGTGCATACTCCCTCGTTCAGAATGATATTCAAGGAAATTATTTCAAGTAAGTACACCAACAATACCACCACCACCACCCATCCTGTATGAACTGGTTCGTGTAATGAGCCTAAAACATATGCCCAGCCCGGTCTTCCTGGTCGTTTGTTTGCTCATTTCCGACTTACACACTACTATTTGGTTTGCGGTTCAACCGACGACGTCCAATTTCGCAATCAAATAAATATCCCGTATTAATCCCTGATTTGCTGCAGGAGCATGTCCTTTGGAATACTAATGCAAGGGAGCATTTCGCCGCAATGTGAGTGGTTGATTGGCGCCTTTGCTGCGGGGCGGGCGCCGTAAAAAGTTTCCTTTTCGGTGATTTATGGATCTACAAGGAACTTTGTTGATTGCATCTAAAATTTATGCTTAAAGTAGATATCCTGTGGCCCGTTGTCGTCCTGGCGTTACAAATTTAATGTACATTTGACAGAGTGTGATTGACAAAGATTGTAATTGAATTGATTCCCACACATAAGTGAGTGCGGGGTTCGGCTGGCGAGTAGATGATTCGCATCTATCAAGCGATTCTGGAATTTGCGTTCCTTTTTATTCCTGTTTTCCTGTTATTTTTTTTTTTTTTTTGTGGAAGCTAACGCCTCTATTGGGCTACACGTGTCGCTGTTTGTTTCTAATGGATAAGCATTCAAATAAATTCGGAAAAAGGAAAATTATTTGCTCCTACCCTACATACCTACGCAGATTGTAGGACTTAATGTATGCCACTGCTGGAGGTGGATGTGGCTTAGTGGAGCATTGTGTTAGAGCTCTAATCATTTGTACATCCAGATGTGTCACGTAACAAATGGAATTTCGAAAATTAAAATGGGAAAAGTTAAAGGCGTGACATTAGATAAAGGTGTAGTTAGCATTCGTAAAATTTATCCGCTGTTGAGGTGGTGAGGCCTATCTGTACGTTCGCATTCAAAAAGGATAAGAAGTGCTGTGTTAAGGTCTGGACTAGTACGTACAACCCGCAAATAAAGTACTTTCTACTACAGTCTAAGCAGCTGAACGGAATTGCTTCAAACTTTACATCTGGAGTCCGTAAGGTTACAATTCAAACAGATATCGAAATTTTCATTCTAACCTCGAAATTAGGGGTACTTTTCATTTCTTATTCCGTATAAAGACCAAGACTTGAATTTGAATGTGCATAAGACTGGAAACTTATAGCATTAAGGTCCAACTACGTAAAACCCAGTCTTACACTCTATTTTGATGATAAAGCTGTGTTCACCGTCAAGCGAATTCACGCGATGCGATTCGCTCCTAGCGACCAATTACACAAGTACATATGGAGGTGTTCATGGCTTAGCAATTTCGCGAAACGAGAATTGAGGGACTGCAGGCGAATTCAAGCGACTGAGAGCGACGAGAACAACTGTCAAAACACGAATAAAACTAGGCAAAACCCCTCTGTTAGAAACACTCAATCACTTGCGATCGAGTTCGAAAAGCCATCGCGTTGCACGACACAAATTCGCTTGACGGTGAACACAGCCTAAGGACGAATACCAAAATGTTGGTATTTGTCGGCTTTAGTCGTGTTTTCTGATTCCTCGTCAGCCAGTACCTCATTTGGACGATTCCCAGCAAGGTATACAAAGGTGAATGTTTGTACCCTAATGTGTTGGTACGTATGATTTTGGTCACGCAGCGATGAGCTATGTTCGTGAAGTGAGTGCGTTCGTTAAAGTAATTGTGGATTGTAAATACCTTACGGATAAGCTGTTTTTGAATAATACTGTCATCAACTCTAGAGTAGAGTTAATAATGCCAGAAATTAATTCCATTATAATTTTGACAAGTTTTCCTTTCCCAAGCGGTCTAAAGTACTGGGTTTTGTAAAAAGTTGGACCATGGGTTTTACGCTTTTTATGGTTTTTACCTTCGGCTTTCTTAATTCTTCTTTCAGTAGAACAAGGATTGTTTAAGGTTTACAACATCAAAAGACATTGGACTCATTGTTTCTTACCAAATTCAAAACGAAGACATTTATTTTCAGTTTTTAACTTACAGTTTTTTTTGGGCAATTAACAAAGTGGATGCGTAGAACTTGTCTTTTTGATCAGGACTTAGGGAGAAGGAAGGACATTTAAAAGGAATGTGGCTCTCAATACACCGAAGAAATATGCAATTTAAAATCAAACGTTTTTATTTTACTAAATTGCTGCCACAAAATGGAACAAAATTAATCCACTCAATTCCATTATTGACTCCAATTTATTTTTGAGCCAATTAGGATCAACAAGATAATTTATAATTGGGGGTCATCGTCACACTCCCTACGGAACCGAAAATTTCGCAGTGACGCCAGCCTGTAAATAAAAGCATTACTTCAGGGCTCCATGCTAATGAATTCTTAGATTCTGCTCACACAGGGTTTGGAGGACTGGATTTGTTTTTGACATTCAAATGTTCAGATTGTTAGTCCTATCTGAACACCCTCTCAGATTTTTCTGACGTATGAACAAAAATTTCTTGTTACAGAAAAAGTAATGGTTTTCACAGCAAATAAATTGATTTGCTGTCGTATTTCTATTGTTTACTTTGTGAATTTTTCACACAACGATTGACACTTTCCCCCTAGCCTGTAAATGTCAAAAAAATACAGTCCGTCAATCCAGTGTAAACAGGGCCCCAGTCTGCAGCACTACTGATGTGAATAAAATCAAGAATTGCCCCAGATATGTTTTGGTCTCTATGTTACGTGTGAGCTGTGCCTTTACTGGTTGGCGAGGTTTAACGAAAAAAACAAGACTATCGAAAATTAGCTTAAAAGAATTATAATTTCCAAAAACTCGAATGTAGCAAGTTTCTTTGACGTTATGAAGTTTGAAGAAAAAAAGGGCAAAAACCCTTCCCGTATGTTCAATTTTCGCAGAATAGAGCTTACTAAAAAGTAAGCATGTCAGTCTTGCGATCTGTCAAAGTTTCAGTTTGCTTTTTTTTCTTTCGTTGTCAAAAGTAAATTAAAACAACTATGGAGGAAAGGATCACTAATTTGTCCGCAGGACATTAATTCATTCACTAGAGAAGAACGAACATTCAATAAAAAAATACATTTATCCACAGACACTATTTATTTTTTTCTGACATATGTTTCTGACGTGTAAAAAGTGGGCATTTTATTGCTCAATGCCTTTTTTTACATTTGGCTCTCTCCCTGCAACCCTTTCCGTACATAGTATGTGGAAGTGTCGTAGTTTTTTGTAGAAAAAATAAAAAAATTCCCCTATTGCCCAACGAATTTCTTGAGACTGATTCATGAGATTTGTCAAATCAAATGGTTTGAAAGAATAAGGACGAAATTTATTTAATATTTTTTGGTTTCAATGTATTGTGTTCATATGTAAATACACACATACTTATATTTCTGAGTATTTTTGAAGATTATATCGTCGTCCTCGGGTTTCTTCTTTTCGTTTTTCTGTTTGATGCGTTCCCCAACTTTTTGACATACTCGTATCCATTATTCTCTGACAAAATTATACCCAACTGCTAGAAATTTTGGAATAGTACGATTTTTAGTGCAGAAAGCGATTTCAGAAAACGACGGAGAGAAAAGTGGCCGGATCCACCAATTGACACGGTGTGAGAATATTAATATAATTAGCAGAAGCAAAGCGGACAGTAGTTTTAATTTGGGGAAATTGCATCAACTGCAAAACGTATCTCACATCCCAAAGTAGAAAATACTCCATGCAACTGCTACTTCTATTATTCTCTACAGGACTCAAGTACGGTGATACCATTTGATGAGTTCGAAAAAGTTCTTTGCTGCTTTATTAGGAGAGCACTTTATCGAGTTAGAGACAGGTATAGCTATACTGTTCTTGGACGCTTTAGGTCTGTTCTCGTACTTTCTGCACCAAAATTCATAGATTGTGAAATTTGAAGGAGTGGGGACAAAATTCTCTCAGAGGGTGGTAAAATCACAAAAAAGTAAGGGAACGCGAAAGCTACGAAATTCTTATTTGACAGATTTCGTAAAGCAGTGCAAATAAATTTCCTGCCCTAAAATTCATAACAAGGGGGTATTTTTTACTCTCTCGTGAGCGCTCTCTTCTACGAAAAACTACAAGACTTTTGCGTACTAGAACAGGATTTGGTGACTTTTTGTAGATTTTCGTGAAAATTCGTTGTTTTGGGAGAGTACGCGAACAGACCTTATGTGTCACGGGTCATGGTAATGAACGAAGACAGACTTCAAAAATTGACTACTAACCAGAATTTTAGTATAATTTATAAGTTGAACAGCCTACTGATGAAAAACCGGTCACAAACTACATATGTACATATATGACAAATTTAGGCATCGCAGCACAGACTCTTCTATACAATTCTGAACCACTCTTTGCGAGAAGAAAGATTTCTTAGATGGTAAACAACCGACGTGAAGAGCACACTTTTTGAAAAAGGAGCTGAATTCTTACCTCTGAATTATATCCTTCATCGGACAAAACTTCGTATCCTGTGTAATCTATGCAACTGGAAAGAGCGTCAGGATGTATACCACTTTCTAGCAGTCTACTCTATTTTTCCAGAATTCTTTTTAAACATGTTTGGACTTCGTACACTTGAGGTTGCGGAAGCGTTAAGCATACTCAATAGCGTCAAGGTTTGGGATGCATTATATATACATTTACACAAGGAATGCTCTACGATACAGAAACTCCATAATTCAAGAACATTTATGAGCTAATCTCTCTTACCTTTAATAATCGGCATAAATGTGTCATTTTAAATTTGCTAATGTTATCTAGAAAGCCTCTAGCCAACACAAATACTAAAAGACTAACCAACGTCAAGTCGAAACCAAAAATTGTCCGCCATCCTAGTCTGCCTTTTCATTTTGTCTTCTCCGGTGATGGAAATCTTACAATATAATCTGACACTAAAGGTTTTTCTTGAATTGTTTTTAGAATTAAAGAAGAAAAAAAATTTTTTTGATAGCTTTGCACGTACGCGCAACGAATTGAAGTGTGTTGACATAATTTCCTGTCAAATAAAAAGAAAATATGGCGAACGATATCTTTGAAGTTTTGCCTAAATGTCATGTACAGCTGTGGAATGGTGGAAGGCATTTGCAGACGATTGAACCAATATTGTTTACTTTTACTTTACTTTTTTACCAACTTTGTTGATATTTGGAAGCATCTGCCATTGCTAACGCAGTGAAGCCTTCAACACAGGGAACTGTATTCTAACTGACGTTTGCTTAGTTTTTATGAACACTACAACAGTATGATTCAACAAAGCTGTCAAAAGCTTTTTTAAGGCTTCTTTTGAACTTCGCATCGTCCGCAGGGATGCCAGCTTGAAATAATTTCACTTGAGACCTTTCCTCTATCATTTTCACATTTTTAAATGGAGCTGTAGTCGTAATTGCTTTGGATACGTTTTACGATTACACCTTCAAAATGTCCCTAATTGCCGTCAAACACTCATTATAATTAGAGGGATTTTCCGTTGCCATATCCAAATAATTCTGTTGCGGGGCAACTTAAAATGGCTTTTCGACTTATTATCCCCATTAGTTACCTTTATTTGCATTTAGGTCATATAACCCGAAACAGGAATTCGGGAGAACGGAATTATCTGTCTAAAAAGTTACCACACTGATTCTCCGGATTCTCCGACATCTTAATTATCCCTTTTCCCGGTTGACCGAATCCCAATGATAACTTTCCCTGGGGATGATTTGGCCGAATAAAGAATCATTAATTTCTTCTACTGTTCGCCATTCATCAAGCGCTAATGGCCCCGTCATCCAGCAGGAGAAATCCATAGAAAACCATATCTTGGCCTTTTACAAAACAACAATGATGCTGTAAAATGTTTCCTTGTCAGATATTTAGCGCGCTTTGCTGTCAATATCTTGTCAAATATATCACCGGCCATTTGTTACAGGATATGCTGGGGTGTTGCCCACTCACAATGAGATGGTTGCCCGTGATTGCTGTTCCAAATATTTGTGTTGTGCTCCATGGCAACCGCCCACTCCACAACGCCCCACTGCGCACTTACGAAATTCCGGGAAAAAAATCACTTCATCACAAGACGAAGGAATCCTGGCCATTATTGAAATGAATGCCCCTGGCGATTAATCAATTACAGTTTAATCCATCAAGGGATCAGTTTTAAAACTACGAAGACCAAGATCCAGAGCGGATGGGGGAAGTGAATTACTGAGTCTCCTTTGATAAAGGCAAATGGAGTCAGCCTCCACGGAAATCGAATCGAATTCCGAGGGATAAATCTAAGCTAAGTGGAACTTCGGAATTCGCAATCACTACCGCCTCCCCGTCGCCGAGGCCACGTAACACGAACTGTATCGCAAACTTTACCAATTACCGTACATTTTGCTTAGGTTCGAGTTACCAAGCCAAGACGCTCGTCGGCGCGGCGGCGGAACAAAACTTTTAACTAAATTCATTTGCACTGAAATCCGATAAGGACTTGTAGGTATCTGTATCACGGGCGACGACGATGCTCAGTAACTTTTGTTTATGCTCCTTTCGACTGAGGTTAAACTAATTAGGCATGAATCCATTGTAAACTCCGTTAAATGGTTGCTAATCCATGCGATACATGAAATGGACTATCACAATCCGTTTGTGTAATCACAAATCAGTCTGAGAAACTCAACGACAATCTCTCACATATCCTTGGTTAGAAGTGCCATCCGAAAGGATCATACATTCCGATTGCATTGCCAACACTAGTGTAGCTATGTACATCCAGGGTACGTGCCGTTTCACTGGCGAGAGCAATCGGAATGAGCACATAAAAACACACATTCGAGCACATAAGCAAATGCTTTTGATGCATATCGTGCATCCTTGCTGTGTGTACCTTATCGCTGCTGTTGAGAAAAGGATTTTCACAGCAAAATGGTGGAAGTGCAGCACGGGGAAATGCAGGGGTGTCCCAAGTGCATTTCGCTTCTGATTTTATACGATAAACGGTATAAAGTGGGACAATGGTGACAAAATGTTTGGGATCACGCGAGCATTGCCAAGGTGACGGGAGTCTCTGACGTCAAGGACCAAAAGGAACAATCGCTTTTAAAAATAACTCGCATTCGCTGACTTTTATGGCACTCGTGTCGCACATACTGATATTTTTACTTTAAGTGTGTTTTTTTTTGCTTTTAAAAATAGTTTCTTGTTAATGGTTCACCTAGCTTGGGGTGTCCAAAGCTCCTTGGACGGTATCAGACTATAGACTTACTTTCTGAACACTCTTCTGACTGCTAGTAGTTCTTAGAATACTTAGAGGTATTTCAGTAGCTCATACTTTACTTTATGTTGTGTTCCTTGGGACAGAAGCTGTTTTACGATCCAGAATCAACCCCCAAACGTCAAGAAACAGAAGCAAGGGTTTTTATAGAAGAATGGAGGAAAGAGGCCTTCGAAACAAATAACTTAATAACTTAAGCTGTTGACTGGTGATTCTTTAATTGGCTTCTGGTAATGATTTTCCACTGAAAATCATCTTAAGCGACGAAGCACATTTTCAGCTCGGTGGCTATGTAAACATGTTGCATTCGAGGCTCGAAGGACCTTCAGGGTAATTAGTGCATTCATTCAATTGAAATGCTGAATGCACTTAATGAGTGACCGTTGTCAGTAGAGCGTTCTTTTTTCAATTTCGATAGAGCCAGTGTTAATGGAATTTCGTTTCAACAGAATTGCATATTATGACCACGAAATTGAAAAAAGTAGTGAGATGAACAATTCAGAAAGTGAAGAATGCACTAATGATCAACATTCAACCTGACGTTGTACTTTTACTATAGAAACAATAACAACTTTCGGTTTATTTGGAAAAATTTGTTAGACCACGTTAAAGCAATTAAAACTGGGAGTTCAAACAGCTGGATAGTCTACTTAGACTAATTAGGGCTTTACCAAGTCATCCATAGTTGCGCTTAGTGTGGTTGGAAAAAGGACATTTATTAGGACTTCAAAGGAATTCAGAAACTCCGACGCTCAAGCAGATGATATGATTAGAGGATCGCAAATGAAAGTAAACACCACTTTGCGGCAAGCGCCATTAAGCTTTACGTATTATACAACGTTCGTACCACTAGCCTAGTTAGAAGTATGAAAATCCTTGTAGTATGCCTCTCGGACTTCATGCCACAAAGAATCAATACCAAACCGCAGTTATTGGGATCATCCTGACATCCCTCAACTGATTTCTCATGTGGAATGGTAAACTGATGGTTAGGTAGGAGTCTCATCTACAAATTGTCCGCGTCTTTAGGACACTTTACCTCTGCCTCCGAAGAGCAGATGTAAAAATTTTATCGGATACCTAAGAACCTCTAAAAGGTCTCATGTCCTTTGACTTCGAGTCCTAGCTGGTTTAAAATTGTCTTTACACCCTCCTACTATACACAACAAAATAAATTTAACATACATAGGTCCCATGACATATAGGTACTTTTGGCAGAAGCACTTGGCAGATCCGGTGATACGTGCTCATTGTTCGAACTAGGCTCAAACACTTCCAAAAAGGCTTTACCTCGCCTTTAGCTATCACCTCCTCCTCAGCTCAAACAATCCTAAGCTTCATCAATCAACTAGATTTCAGGTAGTAAGCAAATCCACTCAGCATCCGTAAAAGGCTAGCACTAAAGATCTGTATGAGGCCGCTGTGGTTCTTGTGGCTACCTTAAAGACCAATTTATCCTTAAAAAATAAGAACATGGAGGTAAGTTTCACCTCCAAGGAAACATGAGAAAATATGATTCATACAGATTCCATTTCCGAGCTTGTCACCAAAGTTGGTTGCAGTAGAGTTTCCTCTAAGTAAGGCAATCACAGTCTTGCTAGCAGACAAAGCAATGAGCAAACATTAGTTGGTCACATATTTAGATCAGCTTTCGTTCTGAGGAATGATAACCTGTTGAACTTTGCTTAGCAGCGGAGATCTCACTTCCTGTAATACAAACGCGAGTTAAGAATTCAAAGAGTTCTTGTATTCCATAACTATTTTGGAAAAAGTTAAAGGCTTGAACAGACGCTTAAGCGCTCCTTGCAATATAGTCGGTAGTAAGGAGATTAGTAAAATTCTCCACCTGATAAACAGTCGCATACCTTATAGAAGAGAAATCTAATCTGACGATGTCTGCGAAGACTCCAGCAGCGGATTCTTGACTAGTTTCGATGTAATCCTTGAAAAATTGAATCCAACTTAGCCCAGGTTAAGACTTTGGCTGAAACCAGGACTGAACGTAAGCAAAGTCTAGTATGCATTAGAAGTCGTATTCATAGAACTGAAGTATGGAAGGATAAGTCCCGTGCAACGTCATCAAAAGTTCAGTGAAGATGATACCAAAAGTAGTAGTAAAGATCATAATTTTTGGCAAAAACTGATTTGATTTGAAATTAGTTTTTTCTAAGGAGAGTTCCATTACAGGGAAATGATCAATAGGAGTTAATTTCTTATCGAAGTTCATCCAAAACTTCCCCTACGTTATTCAACACCCGAACGTAGTGTATGGGGCTAATACAGGTCAAAGATTCTTTGGACTTTCTCTCTAGATGAAGCAAAGTGTCAAGATATGTCACTCCCATAACCTCCTCTACGTCAAGTCCTCTCATTTTCCCTGTTCCCATCATTAAGCTGGATCAAGGTTTTATACCACCAGTGCCACGGATCAGCCTATATCTAACAAAAATGTTTCAGTTGAAAACGGAGCTACATACATACATGGAGCGCTCTACATATTTCCACCATCTGTCCAGAACAGAATATTTCGGACTGCCTCCAACTCCAAACATATAAGGCAATCTAATCGGAGAAGAATACTTCTCGGAGAACTCACTAGCATAAACATTGATCTCCTTTAGCGCTTGTACATTGAGAATACTTCACAGTCTGCGAATCGAATCTAACATAACTTAATCCACCTAGTACTGGACAAATTTTTCCAGTGCATGTTACGCCTGAGGACGAAAGCATTAGCGGTAATAGTCAGCTTTCCAGCACAAAATTTCATTTCTAATCAGTACTGAGGAGTGCTGCCTGAGTTGGTTGAAGTCCTTTTCCACTTGTGCGCGCCACCTACGGCGAGGTGTCCCTCCTGGTTGGAATCGAAGACTCTTCGCGCCAGGTCGTAGATGTCCGCTATACATGTCCTAGTCATCTTATGTCTGTCGATGTCACTGTAACAGAGTTCGCTGTTAAATCTGCTCCTCCAAAACCAAAGATATCTAATCTGCCTTTGTTAACGTCCTTCTTCTGTGCCATAAAGAAAGACCGAAATGATGAGGGCCTTACATAGAGTCTCCTTGGTGTATCCTTAGAAGACTTTGCTGCCCAAGTGCCTTCTTATGCGAAAGAAACTGTCCAGTGTAACTTTTCGTTTGATCCCTGATTTGTGCTCTTGGTATTTAATCACGCAGTATTGAGTAATGCGATTATCCTGAACCCTTGCCAGTTGTCAAATGCTATGCCACTATAAAGCTCAAGAGCTAGAGACTAGGCCTTCTACCAATTATTCTTGTGAAGACTGCATGGACGACGAAGAGGAAGAAACCATTCCAATCCTTCTTTGTTCCCGCCCAGCTCTCTACCGCCTCAGAAAGCTTCATCTGGGCTTCATTCTTCCCTAATGATCTAAGTAATCTGACGAATATAGACATAAAAAGTCTCCTACGCTTCATTAGAAGTTCCAAATAGTAGAGAGGACCTTCCATCTGCGTGGTATCACAACGTGTCTTCTATTGGGTTGATCAAGATGTTGGTGTAACTTACTGGCACCCACTTCAACCTTGTTTCATACAAAAATAAAGGTGTATCTTCAATACAGTTTTCGAAGTGCAATCCCCTGAAATGTCTCCCATTTGAACTTTCCTTCTCTTAAATAAAGAATAACAACCCCCGAAACAGTTTCCAAATTAAAAAAATGCCACAAACTTGCAAAGCATTTACACCCCAGTGTAAGCAGTGTCATTTTGCGATGACAATTTCCAGACCCAAAATTAAACCATTCCCTCGAAATGGCAAATACACACGAGTATCTGACTATTTGATTATTCGAGTGAACTGCATTCCAGAGGATCCACCATCATAAAGTGATGAATTTATTGCACTTCTACTCGAAGAGATACTCTTCCATTTCGTCTTTGATTTACGACCAGCTTCGCACCCCTTTGATTGCAACAACTATTCGTCCAAATTAAACAGAGAATTTTATAAGTTTTTTCCAAATGCAATCCACTTTACGATTCCTTACACATATCCACATACGTATATGTGCATCTTAGCCAAACGAATGAATAATTCCACATCAGTTTGACCATAACCATCAATATGTGTATAAAGTCCTCAGATGGGGTTTTAACCATTAAATGCTAGTGACACCCTTAGCCAGCTTTCGAGTCATGAAAGCAGCACTTCAACGGATTATTCGATTTGAGTTTTCTCGACTTAATGATATAAAAAGTGTAATATGGCAAGTTTGACCCGTCTATCCGGCCACATACGACACGGTTCCACAGGGTTTTCCATTCCACTGCGTAAGCGTTTAAACTTTTTGCTAAAAATAAATCTCCGAAGAGGTTCAACTCGGTGCGGAAACTTTTTGTTCGGAATGAGAGTATTTTCGGAATTATGCTTGAGATTTAATTTTAATTTGAAGTCCAGCATGTCCGAGAACTTTAGTACTCTCGCAGCAGACTTAAACTTTAATACTTCAAATAAAAACGTAGAATATTTGTTCGAGAACAGCAGGAGCCCCGAAATGTTTATTTAAAAATTTCCCCTTCCATTGGCACGATATTTCCATTGCGTAGGACGTTCATTTTTGCGTATTAGTATCCCTTGGATCGCCGCAGGACTTAATAAGGTTATTAGCTATCATTTCGGGTTTAAATTCTTAACGAACTTCGGGTATTTTCGAATAAAAATTCCATCCGTGTATATTTGGTCAATAAAAACGTCTCTGCTAATGGAAAGTTGTTATTATAAGGACGAATATATGTAGAGTATACCTTTTTTAAAAAATAAAATCAATATTCAGTAGGTACACCCAACCAGTGGTGGCTGCAAACGTAATTCGTTAATTGACCAAAATTAATCTGCCCAGCTTCACGGGGGAATAATTCACGGCCGTATTTATTATGGCCAGCGTCCGAATTTAATGGCTATTAAGACGAACAAACCCATAAGTCGTTAAATAGGCTGCCATAATTAAGAGAAATGTATTTCGTTTAAACGTCGCTGGTCGGGATGTTGGACGATGAAAAATAACTTATCGGGGAGTGTTCGAAAGGATTTCAGTGTTTCGGTGACCCAAATTTGGAGGCGAAGGACTTGAAAGTGTGATGGGATGTTCTTATGATTGATTTATGATTTTGAAATTCAAGCGCACATCACTGAATTGAAATAAATTGGATAGAAGGGTGTTTAAGTGCCACTATCATCAAATTATTGACAAGGGACTGTTTGGCCAGCAGCTGAGGGTTGTGTTTATTAATTGGCAAACATTTATGGTGGCTGGGGTGTCATTGCCAGAAAGTCATACTTGTATTAATTGATTGTAATTGCAGCGAAATTAAATTCATGATATTGGTAAACATCAGTCAAATAAATTGAATTTATTGGCGGAATTTAATTCATGGCAAACATGTCCGTCAATCAGTGTAGGGTCATGACAAAACGGCTAATAATTGCATCGCATTCAACCACTGCATGGTAATTAAATCAAATAGATTGTACATTGGCTTAAGGGGTAAACACAATTAGGCCAAAACAGATTTATTGGGAATGGGGCTCTCCCGGAGTGTCAGTTTGAATATCGAAAAACCCGGCCCACAGTGGTATGGTGGTGGATATCAGTCGTGCGGCCGAAGATGGCGGTGGGGGACAAAGGACAACTGCGTCATAGTTGCACTAGACATCAGGAACTCTTTCAATATATAAATCAAAATAATGTTGACGAGGAATAGAAAGGTCAGGTATGAAAATGATGAGGATCTGAAGAGAAAAACTCATAGATACTGCGGACGAACGCAGCTCTAATCATCAGCCGGAGAGTTATAGAAATATGAGGCGATCATGTAGGCGATCAAATGAATCAAATAGAGTCAATCACATACCTAGCTGGAATGACAGTTAGTATGGTAAACCTAAACAAAATACTGCAATCGGCAAAACCAACACCAGGGAGGATGCTAGCAGATCTAGCAGTCTATAGTAATAAGATGAGTACGATCAGTTATGCGAATGCAGTGTGGATCCAAGTGGAAACTACCAATAGATATAGTTCTCTAAGAACAATTTGAGAACTTTTTCCCAACCCCAGATGCGGCAATTTTGTTTGTTAACGTAGCCACCGAGATGAAAATGAGCCTCGACAGAAAAGATGATTTTTCGCCCAGAATCGTTGTCCAATTCAAGCTGCTCTAAGGTCCAAACTGCAAAGCGATAACGAAGCGGATGGTCGTGCGCCTTCAATTGCTGAATCAGATGGACCTTGTAAGCGAATAATCCGAGATATTTGAGAGACCATACGTGTTGTCCACTAGCATACTAGTGTCACGACTGCACAAACTTGCGTACACTAGGCGCGTTGGGTGCTTCATTTCAATGAATGTTTGGGCTACACAGCACTTACTTTGGAAATTAGTTTTGAATGTTTCCCAACGTTGTTCAAGCGTAAAGCGACTCATTTCGTATGGTATGGAGGTATGGTACTGACTTTCTGTCAAGATTACGAGCGGAAAACAGCTGTCAGTGTCAAAATAACCTACGAAACTAATCACTAGATGGCCCACCCTTTATACGACAGGAATCTCGCGACTCAACCTTACGGAAGAGGTGTTATCCAGGGGTATGACGCTATAGCAGGAGAAAATTCCCTCCTAACATAGAAATTGGAGTGAAAAGAAGAATTGGAGTCACAAAGGATACAGAAAGTACCTGCGCACATTCAAGTCACTGCGACAGCCAGGAGCAGGAAAAGAACAATCAATGTTCTAGTGTAGTAAAGTTAGGCGTTATGTGGGTGTATTCCTGACATTAATTATTCAAGTCAACGAATCGTGGATCCTCGTAATCATTGGTGCAATCAAAAATGAAAAAAAGACAGGTTCTTTTATATTGTTGCGATGAAACTTGGCAACACTCTTGGGACGCACGTCACAACTGACACCTCTTGTCAGTCGACAGATTATCTCAATTTCCTTTACCACGACTATGTAGTCGTTTCATCGATTTAAATATTTTTGCGAATCAGAATGAAGTCCAAGCAGGTGAAGTTTTAAATTTGAAGTATGAAGGCTCTTCGATTCTGGCAAATATTTGTTTTAAGGTCGACAGTACTGTCACTGACATCTGTGTCAAATTTCTTGTCAAAATATGCATTTGTTCAATAGTTACGCACTTGTCTGAAATGTTTGCTGCAGAAACTAGAAGAATGTTGCAGAAAGACCGTCTTGGACGGCCACTAACATCAAATGAAGAACAACGCATCAAGGAAATTAAAGACTTCGCAGATAACATATCATTTGGCTCAGACCAGACCAGACCATTTTAAAAGTTGTTTTGTGCCTGAAAAAGTCAAATCCCGTCCGGTTTTGCGATAACGCACCATCTCACACTGTATTAGTTTTTCGAGACCATTCCGCCAAAATTTTAATTCATATCGTGGTTTCTGGCAATTCCTTTAGCTCAAAAGATCGCTCCAGGGACTCCGTTTCGATGCAAGTGAGGAGAAAATGAATAGAAGAGAGCTTATGGGCTCAAGGCAGGTTTATCCAATAATAAATCACATGTTGGTGTAATGCAATGGCAGACATGACTGTGGAGTTTGTCAGAAGGTCGAACCTATCGAAAAGATATGCAATTTGTCAATGGTAGGCACTTCCGCTTTGGGAAGACCTCTTTATTTTTACTTGTAGGATGCGAACTCATAGGGTAACAGAAGGATACATTTAGGGGCTAAATAGGAAATGACAATAGTCACTTGTAGGGGCCAAATCTTAGCTTATCACTTTTTAATTGGTGTTGAGTGTGTTATACAAACAAGGGAGATCCACAGTGTAATGCCTTTCTATTTGAGAATCAAGCCAGCATGGTGCCATAATCCTAACCTTTTGTACCGGATTAGGTTAACATAGGTTAGGTACCTTCCAGAGTTCCTGCAAATACATGCGCATAGCCAGGCACAAGTCTCACTCATTACTCTCAGCGTTGCTTTAGGTTATAGTAGTACTAAACTCATCATTCTTTTTATTTATCCCCATCTTTCATCCCTTCTTTTGGTATCTCCGATTTACGACTTTTCCCATAGCCACATCTGCCAGGAAAATGCCATTTCGTGACATTTGAGAGTGAATAAAACTCTGGACACCACGACAACTTTTGTTGGATAATAAATACGTCAGCGTTAAGCTGCAATTTATGTCCTTGGATGCCGCCGTAGTTCTCAGTGCATACAATTCACAAAATTGAACTGAATGCTTCTTAGGGTGAGTCATCCTGTGCTGAAGAAAGACCATTTGGGTGCTACAAATGAGCTGTAACACCGAATTGTGGATGTCATTGAAAGGCACTAGATAAACCAATAGACATCGTCTCGCGTACACTCGCTCCTAAATAAATCCATGGGACTTGCCTGTACAAAGGCAGTCGTGACAGGAGTGTTGCACGAAGTGGCAGTAACTATAGACCAATCACTACTTTATAGCCTTGCAGCACTCTTGGGTATCAAGAGAGCTTTTAACAAAGTGGAAGACCCCGCCAATGTAATGAGACGAAATGTACTTATTTTCAAAAAAAAAAATAGAACTCACTCTATCAATTTATTTAAAAACAGGTTAAGAATCCGCCTTCAATTAGAAAAGGGAAAACTAGGTATAATTGCTGCCATCATCTTGTGACCTATTCATGTGTGCATCTACCTGATCGTGGGAGATCCTTTTTTTCGCAACCTCTCATAATTCACATCCAATCCCAGCAAATATTTTTACAAATACCGATCCTTGATGAAACGGAATTTGTCTGCATTGTGTAGTCCAACCTCATACAGCCTCTCGGAAATAAATAGTTGCAAGTGTTAAAGCCTTCGAATTGAAATGTTTAACAATTTTTGGAGACGGGATGACTGCAAGTCGTCCTGCGTAATTATTCAATCAATTTGTAGTTTATTTGTAGAGTTTTGTTGGGAAAACCTCAAACAAAATCTCTCCTTGAATTACAAGAGGTTGCGAGAAAGTAGTCCAAAAAAAAAGGATCTCGCCAGGTCAGGTAGCAGATGCACAAATGCTCGCATAGATCACAACATGAAGGCAACAAGTGCATGTCAATTTAGGAAACAGTAAAATGATACAAAAAGTGGTAATGTTTATACCTGAGTCTAAAGTACAAACTCTGAGGTGAGCAGTCCATATTCTAGGTATGTACTAGGTATTGAAACGTTTCTGATTGATAAAGATCCAAATTTATCAAGGACTGGATTTGCAGGTCAGAAAATACATCTTAATAATGTATGTACAACGTCTTGCCTTCAAGTTCAGTGGGACTGATTTCTTCTGGTTTGGCGAACAAATTTGAACTCGAGTTTTTGACCAAACTTGACATTATCACGATGGAGAAGTTAAAGACAAACAAGGTGGTGTTGACCGAGAGGTCAAAATTCAAAGAAATTTCAATCTTAAGATCATGGAAACTTTACTCAGATTTTCTCGAAAACAATTCGAAAAATTTTACACTATTATGTGGTCCTAGAACTCGACTGGGCATTCTGCACATCACATGTTGATGACATTCTGATTGACTTAGATGACCTGTTCGTAGCTTCTACATATGGAGCTGCCTAGAACGTACTTTTGGTATTACGGCCTGTTTTTCGGTGGTTAGTGAGTCAGACTACCCAGTCGGAAGTTCGAGGCTTAAATACCACATAACACCAGAAAGTTTATTCTCGGTCCAACGGTCATGCGATCGTCTGACAAACATCTTAAAGTAAAACCTTTGAAGAATATGGTGGTTGTGAAGAGCTGGGACCTGGATCGCCTACGGTAAACATTCAGACAGAATGTTGCCGAGAATCCACATGTGTCGTATCGTCACCACGCTCAGCATGTTGGCGTCAGTGGAACTAACTTGCAACGCGTTTTGAAGGATGATTTGCACTTGTTTCCGTATAAAGTGTAATTGTGTCAAAGAATGTTGTCGACAACCGTCCACGTAGCTAGGAATACAGCGAAACAGTCACTCGAATCTGATTTTGGGAAGCAAATTTTGAATTTGGCCCATTTCGTACTCTTCGGTGCCGTTAACAAGCAAAGTTGCTGCATTTGGGGAACGGAGTATCCACACGACGTCCATGAAATATCATTGCGTTTGCGCCATAACCTTAATTGGGCCATTTTTCTTCAGAGACACCGAAACCGTCGATGGGAATCGATATCGGTGAATGTTGGCTCATTATGTCTTCCAACAAATGTGTGAAAAACAGTTACTGGTTCAAACAATGCAGTTTCTGCAACGAAAATTCCCTGGACGTGTGCTGTCAAAAAATGATGACGAGGATAAGCAAGAACAGCAATGAAATGCAATCCGCCTTCAACCAGAAAAGAGAAAACTAGGTAAATTTTCTGACATGATCTCGTGATGTATTCGTGTGTGCATCTACCTGATCCTGGGAGATCCTTTTTTTCGCAACCTCTCATAATTCACATCCAATCCCAGCAAATATTTTTACAAATACCGATCCTTGATGAAACGGAATTTGTCTGCATTGTGTAGTCCAACCTCATACAGCCTCTCGGAAATAAATAGTTACAAGTGTTAAAGCCTTCGAATTGAAATGTTTAACAATTTTTGGAGACGGGATGACTGCAAGTCGTCCTGCGTAATTATTCAATCAATTTGTAGTTTATTTGTAGAGTTTTGTTGGGAAATCCTCAAACAAAATCTCTCCTTGAATTACAAGAGGTTGCGAGAAAGTAGTCCAAAAAAAAAGGATCTCGCCAGGTCAGGTAGCAGATGCACAAATGCTCGCATAGATCACAACATGAAGGCAACAAGTGCATGTCAATTTAGGAAACAGTAAAATGATACAAAAAGTGGTAATGTTTATACCTGAGTCTAAAGTACAAACTCTGAGGTGAGCAGTCCATATTCTAGGCACTAGGTATTGAAACGTTTCTGATTGATAAAGATCCAAATATATCAAGGACTGGATTTGCAGGTCAGAAAATACATCTTAATAATGTATGTACAACGTCTTGGCTTCAAGTTCAGTGGGACTGATTTCTACTGGTTTGGCGAACAAATTTGAACTCGAGTAGTTAAAGACACACATGGTGGTGTTGACCGAGAGGTCAAAATTCAAAGAAATTTCAATCTAAAGATCATGGAAACTTTACTCAGATTTTCTCGAAAACGATTCGAAACATTTTACACTATTATGTGGTCCTAGAACTCGACTGGGCATTCTGCACATCACATGTTGATGACATTCTGATTGACTTAGATGACCTGTTCGTAGCTTCTACATATGGAGCTGCCTAGAACGTACTTTTGGTATTACGGCCTGTTTTTCGGTGGTTAGTGAGTCAGACTACCCAGTCGGAAGTTCGAGGCTCAAATACCACATAACACCAGAAAGTTTATTCACGGTCCAACATCATGCGATCGTCTGACAAACATCTTAACGTAAAACTGCTTTGAAAAACTTCACAGAAACAAAAATTGGCATTAAACAGTACGCTAGTTCCTTCCTTTGAAGAATATTATATCCATAAGATCGGAGGTTATAAGGAGAATTTACTTAAAACCTGAGTCTATCGCGTACGTTAAGATTGAATAGCTTTGACAATTATCAGCCGAATGACTTGAATAGACATGTTTTTAAGACGTCAATACAGTACAACTTTGAAGGTTCAATATGGAGGCCAACAAGCACCGTCTGACAATACAATTCGTGGCTTGGTGTCGAATTTTGTTGAGCACCGGACAGTAAGAGATTGTCGACATGCCGTTCACCAACGCCCAAGACCTTTCAATTAACTGGTTAAAGCGGTCAGATAGAATTTTGCCGAGAATCCACATGTATCCTCACCGCAGGCGTCAGTGGAACCACCTTGCAACGCATTTTGAATAATGATTTGCATTTTTTTCATATAAACTGCAATTGAGTCAAAGAATGCTGTCGACAAGCGTCCACGTAGCTAGGAATACAGCGAAACGGTCACTCGAATCTGATTTTGGGAAGCAAATTTTGAATTTGGCCCATTTCGTACTCTTCGGTGCCGTTAACAAGCAAAGTTGCTGCATTTGGGGAACGGAGTATCCACACGACGTCCATGAAATATCATTGCGTTTGCGCCATAACCTTAATTGGGCCATTTTTCTTCAGAGACACCGAAACCGTCGATGGGAATCGATTTCGGTGAATGTTGGCTCATTATGTCTTCCAACAAATGTGTGAAAAACAGTTACTGGTTCAAACAATGCAGTTTCTGCAACGAAAACTCCCTGGACGTGTGCTATCAAAAAATGATGACGAGGATAAGCAAGAACAGCAATGAAACGCAATCCGCCTTCAACCAGAAAAGGGAAAACTAGGCAAATTTTCTGCCATGATCTCGTGATGTATTCGTGTGTGCATCTACCTGATCCTGGGAGATCCTTTTTTTCGCAACCTCTCATAATTCACATCCAATCCCAGCGAACAGTTTTAGAAATACCGATCCTTGATGAACCGAAATTTGTCTGCATTGTGTAGTCCAACCTCATACAACCTCTCGGAAATAAATAGTTACAAGTGTTAAAGCCTTCGAATTGAAATGTTTAACAATTTTTGAAGACGGGATGACTGCAAGTCGTCCTGCGTAATTATTCAATCAATTTGTAGTTTATTTGTAGAGTTTTGTTAAAATAAAAGAAAAGAAAAGGATCTCGCAAGGTCGGGTAGAAAGTGTAATACACATACGAAGAGGTCACCCGACGAAGGAACCAAGTGCATAGGGTCATCCACCAAAATGTGTTATTTTGAAGCAATAGGACGTTGTTGATGAATTTTTTGGAGTACCTACACAAATGGAAATAGGAGCCCCATCACTCATAACAATTTTGTCTAAAGAATCATGTTCATTTAAGTATTTCCACTATCAAATCGCACTTTTGTGCGTAGTCTGCTTGCTTCAATTCTTATATCATCTCGTCCTTATAAGCATGTAGGCATGTGCCTTTTTGGTCTTGATATCTCCACGATGGTTTACGCGATAGGTAGTTAGCTTACCCTCTTTTTTTTGGTCAATCTAGTAATCTTTTTGTAATTTGATCATTGGTCCTGGTAGGAGAGTAGCCCTGGTCAGGAGAGTAGATGCGAACCCAAACAGTCACTAAAATGTATAAAGCAGCAGAGCGCCGAGAAAGTGAGGACTCGAAAGTAGCCGTAAGAGAGGAAGCTGTCCGAGCCCTGGATGTGATTCCATTTAAGGCCCTATTCCAAAACTCTCTACCCAAAGTGAAAGAAAATACCCTCGGTAATCTATGTATGATTTTCAGTCTCGTTGGTGTTGACGCTTGTGGTAGAAGAGGAGGTCCAATGACGAGTTATACGACTTATTTGAAAGGGCTAGGACATGTAGAGCGAATAGGTACCATCAGGGCTGTCTGTATAATCTTCCACTTAAATCCTGACATAGAACGCATTAGAGAAACACTTTGCTTTTAGGTGGCTCGCACGAGAAGAAAGGAACAACCGACTTGCATTGCGTCACTGCAGCCAGTTGGAAAGTTTTATTTCAAAAAGAAATATTAGTTGCCGATGTCTAAGACTAAAATTGCTACCAACCCCAAAAACACTCCTTTCTCTAGGCTGACAAAAAGTTGTCCTTGAAAATCCTTCTCGATGTGCGCAATTTCATCCTTTCCAACGTTGGTTTAGGCAAGAACTCTCTTAACATCGTTCCTCCAGAAAATACGTTTAAATGTTTTATCAAACAGACACATGCAGTACTTGTAGAAGAAACTCGATTGCGACACATGCTGAGTAGGAATACATACACCCCAAACCACAATGAAAAGAATACCTCTGGGAGGCGAACGAGCACACAAAGGATACGGAAGCACGTCATTGAAAAGGAGCGAGCCCCTCCCACCAGTTTATTTTCCAAGGATAGCTTTGCAAAACAAGAAGGAGCAACATAAATATGCATATTATCCAGCTCGCACCTGTGAAAAGAATTCCAGAAATTGAGAGGGAAATGCAACAATAAACTTAAAGAAATCCATCTCCCACTCTCACCCCCAGGTACACATGAATGCCATTTATTTATTTTTGATCATCGCAGATACAAAATATATTCAATCAGTGCACGGTGTTTTTAAAAAGAAAAAAAAAGTAAAAACCAACATTTTTTTAAGCACATCCTGGCGGCTACAACACCCGGAGGAAAATGATTTATGCTGTTGAACAGTGCACAGAGATACCTACATACACTTGCACACTTGATCCCCAGAGGTCCTATTCGTTATGAATGGAATTTTTCCTTTAATGTTGGCAAACAGGAGTTTTTCATTCAAATTTCCTGAATCACAGGAAATACCCTTATTGGCTTAATATGCTTTTTTCGCAACGCGGCCATGAATCATTTATAAACCTTCCGCACGCAGTTGTGGCGGTCTGTGGCGATAGGAATCGCCTGACAATAGCCCTGAGAGTGGAGAAACATTTTGTTTTCGCGTATCCCTTCCTACGAACTGTAACTGTCAGTAGTTTTGATATTCAAATCAAATTCCCAGCCAAAACCAGGATAGGCTTCCATTTATTCGGCGCCAAGATGGCTGAGTGAAACTGAGACTTCCTTATTGTTATTGCGGAGGATATTTCCGCATCCTCCTGTCTGAGGGGGAGTTGGAAACAAATTAGGTGGAATTAAAACACAAACAGAACTGGGTGCGGCATTTCGACGAACGCAAACAGAGGGAATTTCTGGGGAAAGCGTACCTAATTACGGTGCGTTGCTGTGATACGTCCGATTGTGTTACGTCTTCAGTTATTGTTGTGTTTATTTGAATGGAAATTAGCAGTAATACGAGCCTAATGAGTCAGATCCTTGAAGGTATCTGTCAGATTGTTATTGGGGTGTTTCTGGCTTTCTGTCAAATGATGTTTACTTTAAAGGCATTGTTTCTGGGAGCGATAAGTTGGAAAAACAGTCAGATAAAGGTATAAGCTGGCTGAGACATTTGGGATGCCATGGCAATACTCATTACGGAGATGAACTTATTCGCCTTCCCAAGTGATGCGGCTTCATCTTGACTGCTGTGCACGGGGATTTCCTTTCGTAGAATGCGGGTATATTTCGTGGAATCCTGGAAGTTAACAAGTTACGTAACTTGAATTAGTACTTGGATTTCCCTTCAGTTGGTGTACGATACCTCAACATAAACGAAGGAGTTTGTAGTCAGAGAAAACTATCCATATGGTGTGTGGTAAAGTTACTAGTGTTGCCTAGGCGATTGGGAGAAGTCGTGAAAGGGAATGAGTGGAGTCATCAAGCAAAGTACCATCAGAAACCAAGTTGGTGTCATTCGCCCCAAACCTTTGGGAGACTCAGTAATGTTTCCAGGAAAGACTTATCCGATTAGACACATGCGTCCCAATCAACTCCATTAGGGAGTATTGTGGAAAGGACCTCACGATGTTGCTTATACATGTAAATAACATATGTAGACTAGGCCAGAGTCATACATCAGATCACTGTAAAAGTGAGACAAGCAAATCGCTCCACATGAGGACAAACCTAGACCAGAAGAGGTCCTTTGTAAGGCCATTTACAATTTAAGAGTCAAGAAATAAATTGAGAAAACCGGGTCTGAATAGAGCTATCTTATTTGGGATAGGTCCGGACGGATGCATAGGAGGTGAGGGATGGTTTTTCCACTTCTTTGTTCCTAGCTGCCGAAGTCGTTTAATAGATGCCCAGCTCTTTACCTATCAGACAGTGTTTCAGGTTCAGTGTAACCAACCTGCTGTTACCAGCTTATGGCAGATCTGTCAACTCATTAGTCCATCCGTGGTTGGTTATGGTGGAAGTTGATGTCAGGCAGAATTATTCGAATCATTCACTTTCTGTTGAGCATATCAGCTGTCCAGTTTCCCGGAATAATGCTAGAGCTTGAGACCCAACAAAAGTGAACTTGAACATGTCTTCGATGTCAGATAACAAGGTTGACAACTGCCTCATTACCAGTCAGGACAAGGCTTCATTGACCATTATGTCACCCATGCACCCATTGTTCATATCTCTGTCAATGTAAAGGCAGGATGCCATCCCTCAAAGCTAATGTTTTGACTCGTATAGCACGATTGATGCTTTAGCACAGATGAATTCCAGTCAACATTTCTACTATTGTCTACATAAAGGACGATCTACAGTCCATATTTAGAGAAGATTCAAACAATCCTACATTATGTCTCTAAGGCGAGCAAGCACTATGTCTTTAGATTGCCGAATCTCAGCAGAAATGACGTCCTGGGCACTAGAAAGGATTGGAGCACGACTTAGTAAATCTGTTTTATAGTTAGTTACAGCAGGATGGTGTAAAGACTGCACAAAGTATTTCAAGAGTTTAGAATGGAAGAGAAGCGGTAAAGAGGCACGTTTAAGGTAGAACTCCCTTAGACTTCTTGGGAATAAAACTGGATTGATATCCAACTGATTCACAGTATACACAAGGACTGTCTTTAGAAACTGAGTACAGAAAAAAGGTTTAGTGGATGGGAACCTATATGGTACAAGAAGAGAACCAATATCTCGAAGTCTAGATTAGGAAGGGAAAGAATACATGTCTCCTATTCCCTGCAACCTTCCACTCGAAGACACTTCTGACAAAAAAGGATCCCATCCTACTGTTCGAATTCTATTTCCAAATACGAATCGTCTGAGTAGATTCAAATTGAATAAATCACCAAAAATGCGAGTAAATCTTATCTGTACCTACTGAGCTACATAAGCTATTACATGAATGAAAGACACCCACAGTGATGGAGGAAATCCTCTGAATGTGTTATGAAAAGCACAAGTGCAGCCATATGCTGTGGGATGACAAAACGAATTTTTATAGATGTCCAAGTGCCTACCGACTTTGATTAGATTATTCTTAAAAGAAATTGTGCGTAAAAAATCTTGAATTAAGATAAGTTTTCTAAGCAGAGATACAAATAAATGGCAGGATGCACGAAACAATGCCCTCAGATACAATACCCTCTGTCAATCAACTTTAACCCTCATCTCCACGTGGTGAAACTAGGGCATCTACAAGGTATCCAGAATAGAGATTTGGTTCAACCCTTTTTTTTTTTTTTTTGGTGGCAAGGATATGGGAAGGGGAATCGACACTTAAGAGGATGAGCATGCCCACTAAGACGCTCTTCCTTTTAACATCAGGGGTGGAATAAACGATACATTTTGGGTGATAAAAGGTTAATGGTTAGCTTGCGTATGTGGTTAATAGCTTCGGATGTGGCGATTTGTATTTATGGTTTATAAAGCCGTTGGTAGACGTCAATGTGTCTGAAGGACTGGGGGATAGTACATTTGATTGGACTTTTCGTGACCAGTTTATTAAGTATAACTGACTTCTGTGTCATACTCGGCTTATGTGACTGATGTGTCACGTAATCTACGCTCTTTTTTCGACTTCAGTCTGTGTCTAGTGACGTTGTACTGAAATTGATTATACATCGCAACGAAATCTAAAATCAGCTGACAGTTTGGTTTTGTTCTTTTATGTACTACCGAGAAATACTCTCTCGGGTCTCCACACTCATCCTAATCTGTAGTGAACAGCTTGTCAAAACAACAATACATAGTATCATTTGTCCTAAATGTCTGACAGGCGGGTGAACTACCAATTTTTGTATTTGTTTTGCATTGTACTTGACATAATTGTAAGAGAAACCATTGACAGATAATTGGCAGATCGCCATTTGACATTCAAATCGTGCGAACACTTTTTTTTTATCATTGTCAGGTCATTGTAAATTGTTTAGGACATTTGGAGGCTCATTGAAATTTGTCAATTAATTGGCTGTAATATATTTGGGAAGCCTTCCTTCAAACAGTAGGACATTTGGGTGGTGATTCGTCTTCATTTTCGGAGGTGTTTCCTTTTGTTTCAATTTAACTTAAAATTTAGCCCTCAATACATTGCCAGACACATCTGGTCATAAATTATCAGACTTGGGACAAAATCTAACAACTGACAACCGTATGAACTGACACATTGCAAAAGAGTTTGTTATTGTTAGTTCATTGACAGCACATTTGTCAGATTTGACAATCATCTGAACATAGCTTAAGACGCAGTAAACTTCTTTCAATATACTTTTGCGAGTGTGTTAAACAATCGTTGTTCGTTCTCTGACATTTACTATTACGGACAATAAAACGATATGAGGACTGAAGGGACCTCCTCTACGGGACAGAACTGTTCGTTATTAGGATGACGACGTTAAGTACATAGCAGTGAGGGTGTCATTAAAACATTAAGGTTAATTTATTGAGCGAATTGGCCACAGTGGTGGGCACTTTCTCGCCAAAATGACACTTCTTTGGTCCGTTTTGTGACAGCTAAATAGAATAAATGCACTGTAATGGAACTTCTTGAGTCCGCTCTGATACGTTGGCTGTGCAGATATCATATTGAAAGTCACTCATTCAAAAATTGAGAGTGAGCACATTCATTGGTAAAGGGCATTGAGAGAATGCCGAGAAAATGGCATCGCCTGTCATCTGTCAAAGTAGGTATGCTACGGATTGTATGGGACTGTTCTATCCCAGCTAAAGTTTAAGGTCTGTCCATAATACACTTCGATGAGCTTACGACGACTTAACGCTTAATAGTATTGCATGATCTTATTATGCTCAGTTTTGTCAAGTTTTTGTTGACTTCTGTGGGGTCACGGAAAGTATCAATTAAATGCGAACATTTGGCAATGCCAGTTGGATAGAATAGGATCACAACTTTCGCAATAATTCAGATTTTGTCTTGTCTAAAGCACGTATCTACGTTCTTCTGTATAAGAGTACTGCGTTTGGAAAATTTAGAGTTGCCACTTCGTTTGGTTTCGACAAAGGTTAATCCCACTGACGTCAATTATGGTTGACACTTTAGTGGTTTGTTGAAGTACTGTTGAAGTAGCTCCATCTATGCTATATTTGCAAACGATGTGACTGCTTAGCGGTGTTTCTAGTGGGTGTTGTCCATTATGCCAATGATGTTGCCATTAACATACCTTAACGTAGTCTTGTTGTAGTTTAATTTACTTATCGGTGGAACCGTTTGTTTCTCGATCTACTGCATTTGATTTCAGACTAATCAGCAATAAATATCAAACAAGACTTGTTGATTGAATGTGTCCTTTATGCATCGCTCATCTTGAATTGTCTTTGGATATTCACCCAACTATGGCGATTGATAGCAACATCTCCTGACTTCAAACCTGCATTGGTTCTTTACTATACCATTGCCAACCCCAAGAGTTCTCAAAAATTAGATTTTCAACATTAAACTTCAGAAAATCGCAGCCAAATTGATAAAATCCATTCAAAACGATTGTCTACCACTTTTAGCAGTTAAGTTGATTTTCTTGAAAAAGTTTTTCATGTGCTTATCCTCCGTGAATATTGTTTCCGTTCGCGTTATCCTTTCTGTGGGTGCAGCATTCAATATGTTTGATTGACATTTTGGACTCCTGTGCTCTTTAGGATAACGCCCCCATTGTAATCGCAGGCATTAGGATAAGAAAAACTTATCCTACCTACCTACACATAACGAACTTAAGTGGGTTGATGAAAATCGGGTTTAATTCTGCACAGGATCTACGCTACTGTCTTCTTCTTTTCAGAACCATTAGGGGTGTTTTCAAAATGAATGATTTTGGAATCCATCTGTGACAATTTATCGGTTCCTATTTGCGTCATATTTCCCCAATGTCCTGGAAGTAACCATTTATAATGTTTTGTATCCTCACAAAGTGCAAATGGCAAATAATTGAGAGTAACAGGTGGAGTGTCCTCTAATGATGCATCAAATTGTATTTATTTATATTTTCAGAATCGAAACTGTCAGACTGGAGTTCATAGGTGAAGGTCTTTAAAAGACAAAACTTGCATGTTTTCGTGATTCCATTCAAATGAATTAATAGACACATAGTTCCGGGCTCTCCTGGATTTGAAGTCGAACAGATTTATGGCGAATAGAAGAGTAGATGCAATGATGGGATACCGCCCATTAAGTACTTAAGTTCTAAAATACAAACTTTCATTTCATATTCCATAACAGCTTGTGAATATGAAATGTCAAATTGACAGATGGCATAACTACTAAATATAGTTTGCGTCAATGATAACCAATACCGTAGTTTGGAGGGTAAACATCTGTCAGTAAAAGTCAGTATGTCATAGGTTATGATTGTACAAACAATATCTGTTTGTTGTCTTGAAAATGCCAGATAAGAACCATTTGTTTTATTACATTTCAGTTTATGGTGAAGAAATTAACAATTTGTTTTTTTTTCCGCGAATAGGCGAATGCTTTTTGTGAACTGTCAAAGGTTATTCGAATTCCACATTCCTCCGACCATAACATTCGTGCGAGTATAACCGTACAATTCCTTTGGTTTGTGGTTCATGGTCGGTAATGACAAATAAAAATCCGCAGACTGTTGTGACCAGAAGAAAAGTGGCTGTGAATGAAATGTCAAAATTTGCGAATATTCGCTCATTCGCATTCGCAGGTCGCTGAGCTGTGAATGGCCCTAAAAGCCCTAAAATGGATTCTATGTCATTTCAGAGAGAAAAACACTGAAAGCCTAAAAATCTTTCAAAAATTTTGCTCGATCGGTACGAACGAAAAGACTTTTTCTTTCGAATTGTTACTGGCGATGAAAATTGGATCTATTTTGACGAATTCAAGCCCAAAAAACCATGGGTAGATCCAGGGCAACCATTTATCTCGCAAAAAGAACACAATATCAACGGAAAGGTTATGTTTTGTATTTGGTGAAACCAGAAGAAAGTGATGTACTATGAACAGCTAAAATCTGGTAAAACAATTACTGGGTATCGCTGCCGTCAATAACTTAAAAAAAATGTAATCGAGCCTTGGAGCTAAAACCAGAATATGACCAAAGATATGCATTAATTGGAAGGTTAGGTTAGGTTAGGTATGTGGGTCGGCGACTAGAACACGTCGCCACACTCAGGTCAATACAGACCCATTGTGATACCCAAAGGGGAAAAAGTCCCTTGCCCTTGGTTAACCCTAGTGCTGATTAGTATCTTGTGGATCACCAAACCATCCCGTTGATTTGATGAACCTAGAAATTTCATTTATTGGTCTGTTCGCTAATTCTTCGAGGTCACGGAAAAAGTGTCGCCCTAGAAATTTGAATCTTAGGTGGATAAGCCCAGGGCAGTGACAAAGAAAGTGGGTTGTATCCTCATTAGCTTCCTCGTCTCCACATCCCCGACATAGATCTTCATCCGTGAGTCTTAACTTTCTCATGTGGTACCGAAGAGAGTTATGCCCCGTAATAATTCCTATAAGGACGGAAAGAGACTTCCTATCCTTTAGCATAATTCGGTCGGTTCTACTCTTGTCAAAGCAAGGCCATAGGCTTCTGCTGACCAAACAGGCGTCCAGGGAGGACCATCTACTATTGGCCTCACTTCTGGCCAAGATCCATGCCTTTTGCTTCAATGTGCCAAATTAATTGGAAAGTGTTGCTCTACTCGACGTATTTATAAGACTTGAACCCTTCTGATTACTACTTGTTTCCATCGGTCCTGCACGAACATTCGGAACAGCTTTTTCGTTCTTAGGAAAATGGTAAAATGGGTTGATGGATGGTTGCCTTAAAAGACGAGCGATGGAATTGGCACGGAGTCCATCCATTGCAAGAAAGATGGGAAAAAGTCATAGCTTACGATGGCTAATACTTTAAATATTGAACTAGTCCATTATGTTTTTCACAAAAAGAGTTTTTTTACCAAAAACATCGACATTTCCTATTTACTATCCTTTAATTCTGTTTTCACTTCCGTTAGGGACATGCAAATAGAATAGAAAGCGAGCATCGAACATTCGCTAGTTCGAAAACGTGTTTTTGAAAACTTTGTTCTAAGAATTCATAGATTTATGAATATTTATAGCAGAGAACTTGCTATAAATTCAATGAACCCTCTTACCAGCTCGTTGACTTTGTATTGTTTATGAATTAATCATGCGCTTTTTAACTTTGAAAAATCGTTTCAAATTCTAGGAAAAACTGATTTTTTTTTATATCTTGAGCTCGTTAAAGTAGCCAGACAACATTCCAAATAATTTGTAATGTTAATGACCTTGAGGGAGTTTGTATTTTCCCAGAAACGTTTTGATTGTAGGTGGTACCTTTGCGTTAATCTATACAAAGTTCAGAAACAACACAGACTCGACAGTTAGACATTGTTTTCATAAAACATAACATCCATCGGTTATGCGAAGGATGCAACAATGTTGTTGATACTATGTCCCGAATGCTACTGTGCCTCAGGAGTACGTATGAATAATATTTGGAGATCTGCATAGAGAAAGGATTATTTGGAAAGATGTGGGAATTTCCTACTAACAGCTCTTCCTTTCATGTGATACCTGGTTCCTGGTGCTACATTCCAGAAAATGTTTTGAATGGCATAACCATTTAAAGTTTCTCTCGATTCTGATGATTTAGGAGGCACTCCTGGTCCAGACGGAGCGAGTATTTAAATATCTTAATGTATTCACAATTTAGTTCCATTTTGCTGAAGTGCATCTGGTTTAGTGGTGGTCCTGTGATGTATGTTTGAAAGACCTCTATGCAATAAGTTTATTTTACATGTCTGGAACCGATGATACTACAAATCAAGTGAAACACATGATATAGAAGTGAACCAACCATTTGTCACCATCTATTAAAAGAGAACTGTTTGGAAACATCTGGTGAGTCTTTGCAATTCTTAAAGAGCATCAACTATTTTCAACTACCCATCAAAAAGACCACATTTTGTTTTCTTAGTTGGTTGTGTTTGATAATAGGGAGCAGAAAATTATTTCCAAGTGTTCCATATAATTGAAATGTTTTCCACGGAAATATTACCGCAAACGTGTGCGGAAATTTGCAGGACTTTACCACACAAATTGGGCTATATTCCGGGAATTTAGAGTTCGTTGCTGGTACTGAAGTTGGGCGACATGGCTCAAGTAGTTTTTGCGACGATTTGAGAAACATTCCAGAGGAGTTAAAGTCAGGAAATTCTCCTGGAAAATAAAAAAAAAAATAAATTGGCCTTCGCTTAAATAAAATAGTAGGTCCCTTCTGGCAGAAGCAGGTCTGGAAAGCTGGCAGAAGCGGGACACTAGGTCGCATGGACCTGTTGCCCATTTATTTGTACTTACCTACTGTCCTGAAGTTTTCTTATTGGCAGACTCTAGAGGCTTCAAATCACAAGGACAGGGAGGACAAATACCAGGTCTATTTCTAGGGCTAACACGGTCAACACACTTCCACTTGAATAATTCCATTCTTTGGCCACCTGTGTGGCATATATGGATGCCCTAAACTATCCTCGTCCAATTTAACTTAAAAATAGTCAGTCTAGAGTAAGAGGTGTTCCTAGCAAGATTGAAGAAAACGAAATGGTCAATGTATTGACTTCGGGATGCTAACGTGTCCAGATCCAACATAGCGTCCAGATCACGCATAGCGTCCCATTGAATAACCTGAGTTACGCCTAAAAGTATGCAGTTTCCTTCAAATGGTATGTTCAGCATCCGAGAAAAGAGGACTCTATTCTGGTCTCAAGAATGGCTCAATCCAAAGAATGGCGTCAATAGAGTGAAAATGAAGTCTGGATACAGAAGGTCTGTTAAGCATTTCGGATGGTTTCATCGCGGAAATACTGGCAGCAGATATCTTGCCTAGCGAACTAGAAAGGACATTATGATCTCAAACTTCAGAAACTCCGACCTTCAGTCAAAGGTATCAAGCTGGAGAAAATACAAGGAAGCATGAATGTATGACAAGAGATGAGAAGACAGGGTTCGAGCTTAAAATGGACTATGAACCGGTTGGCCCAGCATCATAGAGCCATGAACTTCCATTACAGATCCTGAACAGATTTGTGCTTGATGATTTAATATGTTTGATGCCCACTGTTCCATTTAAAGCCCAGGTGAATTGGAGAAGCATCAAATCCGGAGGCAACAGTGAAAACAACTCCCAAGTGGTATCTCCCATAAGTCAAAGAAAGCTAAATCTGAAACCAATGCAAAATGAAACGGACTACCTGTCAATAGTCCACCTAGGAAGATTGCACATCCTTTGGAACAATTTAAACAAACGTATGGGGAACAATGAGGTCAAGGAATATCTCTGGCTTAGAAAGGTAAAGTAAAGCGAGTTGTATACGGGTGAAAACCTTAAGTGAACAGCAATAGCCTCAACAAGGCTGCAAGTCCCAATTTCGACATTTTTCGTCAGACGAAGGACCACATTTGACGAATTTTTAAAATCTATCATGAAAATGATCAGTCAAAGGCTGCTAAACGCAAAATAAACTAGCCGCATGGTTGAAATCGACGCATGTACACAAAGCTTAAGAGACACGCAAAGAAGTCATGGAAGTTTGCTTATGAAGGTTTGATTAGATACAAAACCATTCCAACATTTCCATACACCCGACCAGAATGAAGGGAGGATAGCAATATCCAAACTTTAGTCCCACAAGGTGGTGTGGGTGGACGCTCTATAGGCCGAATTCTTTAAGGCAGCCGAAGATGGCTTTGGGGAGAACATACACCAAATCATTTCGAAGTTCTGGTTGGAGGAAATTATGCCTAATTATGGAAACCTCAGCATGCACGATCCACTGTATAGGCATCAGTCTCTTAATCATTGCACATAAGATCCTGCCGACTGAATCTGTTGAACGTCTAAAACCATTTGTTAGAGGATTTAGACCGGTTTAGTCCGCATTCGACTAAATATTCACCCTACGGCAGATCCTGGAAATAAGCTCAAGAAATCCAGATCGATATTCACCACCTTTTTATAGATTTTAAGGCTTCATATGACAGTTTTTTCAGAGACGAGCTATACAGACCTATGTCTAGTCCTGACATTCCTGGCAAACTTGTCAAATTGTATAGAATGCCGATGGAGAGCGCTCGCTGCTGAATAAAAGGCGGAAACAATCTTACCGAGATATTTGACAAGAAAGGATACAGACAAGGTGATGCGCTGTCATGTGACTTTTTGAGTAAGAAACTAACAAGCCAACACTAGAGGTACAATTTTCCAGAAGTTTGTCTAATGACTTGCACACACTGGCGACATCGATAACATCAACAGGACACAGCGAGTTGGTGCGTTTGTAAGTATTGTAAGTGTTGGAGGAGCATCGAGAATAAGGGTAAATCCAAGCATATGCTGCCAACAAGAAGGAACGTACAACATCAACGAATCGGATAGAACGTCACACCTAAGTAAGTAAGTAATACTTGAACTTGCATATGTTCCCAGCATGTTCCTTCGACAACAGAAAGTCATAAATCGAGTAAACGATTCACTTATGTACATACTTCGACATCGTATTACGAAAGGAAGGATTTTGAGACGAATGTAAACATACACACATGGACACGTCAGGAGTATTTACCTTAGGACGTGTGGAAGGTAGCGCCAATTTGAGCATGTAGGCACTACAGATTACATCGTCCCTTAGAATACGAAGAGGAGTGATTGCTTTCAGGTAATAGAAGGCCTTCTGTTGGGAATTAATTAGGATTACTTCATTAGCGGGCAGAGTACAGCGTCTTGATTGCAATGTAGCCGATGACACTTAAAGTAATCCACCCTGGCTCGAATGGAAACTTCCCCCATTCGAGTTTCAATTACCCGCCATTGATGTATTTCAAATAACCAATTACGTCGAGGCTCATTGGTATGGCAAATTGCTTAACATAATTACCCCTCCCACCCTATCGAAGCCAGCCAACCATATTCTGCTCCCGCCAAACATATGCACGTTCTCATGGTAAAAAAAGCAATAAAGACTGACAATTGTCATCGGTTGACATGACAATTAAACCACTCGTCACACAGCCAAACCATGAATGGACCATAAAAACCATAATTCGCCGAAAACCCAAACATTTATTACCTACCATCGATCGCAGATAAAACTTTATATACAAAATAAATTATGAAAACATAAACGAAGAATTGAAATAAAAACATCACGGATTTATCGGTCCTCGTCTATCTTTATGTGGCTTCCCCGCCGTCCTGCTGAGAGGACTGATAAAAAAGGACCGACAAACAAAAAACCAAGCAAATTCATCAGAGCCATTGATCTGGGGGCACCCTACAACGTTATCAGAAAATTGGATTCTTACGCTCGGTGCACGTTCTTTTCTCGAAATCAGCAAACTATTGTTCAGGCGTGCAAATCCTTTGCGGCTCCTCCACTTTAGTATGTCACACACAATCACGAAACCGCACTCACACTCTCGAATAGAGTCGTTGACCCAAAACTAAGACTTTAATCTAATTATGGTTTAAGTCTGCCAAGAGCGTCAATTCGCTTTATGGTCTATTCCGGGCACATTAACACTTTGGTACAATGACGACTCGGATACGTACGTGGCAGGACGACACGGGCATGCAGGACTCTACGCGCGAGAGGTTTTTATCAAACTAAACCAGCATCTGATGGTGACGACCCGAAGCGGTGGTGATGGTACATCATCAATGGAACTTGGCGCCAAACTGAGCATGACGCTGAATTTTGCACCCCACTGTTGATGTGGATGCCGCTGAGGAGCTTTTACTATGAAAAGCTCACAGGGAGCTCCTTCCCAGATTTTCCTTTCAACCTACCCACAGGGGTGGTACTCTATACCAGACAAGCACTGATAGAACGCACTACCACCCACTGGCCTGTGGGGGAGTTGAACCCTGCCGATAGGAATGGAATCAAAGATTTTACGGTCCGGCTATCGAAATCCTTAGCATATGGACTGTTGGGCTTTTTGCATAGGATTAGGATTATCGTCCTCTGGCCGATACCGACATGGGGATAATGACAATTGCAGGGATTGTTGTGGTCGCATATAAAAAAAAGGGCCTCAGGCTCCAATTCCCGCACTTAAGCGTAAAAGGAGAGCTCTCCCGCAAGGATAAATGGCATCGCATAAATAAGCACACAACTCCTTCCTCGAATGGTAATCAATTGAAAGCAAAGCGTTTCTGTTTCTATTTCTGGTTGCAGATTCGCCACGGAGTTAGCCAAGACTGTACCAAATCTACCAAAAGGACATCCTAACCTAATTGTCACAATCATTTCGGTTAGATCCATCAAAGCGCGAAGATTTGTAAATCTTCTTCTTCGGTGGATCCCTCATGTACTATCGTATACATCACAACAACATCAGGGACTGTCACTGTGTTCACTCGCTCATCTAGAATGATGGCATTATCCTTGAGAAAAGGAATCTCGTCGCGACATTACATTGACGCCAAGTTAGTAATTTAATAAAGCTATTTCGAATCCAGTAAATTGCTTCCTCGAGATTTATTTTGTCGGGTTTCGCCTTATGGTTGTGCGGCACGTGGATGCGGTGCATGTTAAGAGACTGTGGGCGGACATTAGACGTTTCCGCATGGAAACCATCTAATAAAGGGCGACTTTAGGTGATGCTTACATTAATATTCCCCGAGCGTGCGTTTATTGAATTTATGCTGCTAAGCATGAGCACATCGACGTAGGTGCCATATAGCCGCGCTAAGTCCGTGTAGGACCTAAATACAAGCCAAGGTAATAATTTTCAATTTTGATATTAACTTGAGATTGAGTTTTATTAACTGCTTTGAATATTTTGTGGCAATTGTGGCCCGGCTTGGCGATGATAAATGCGGGACAAGATGCTTGGCTGGGTGATTACTTTTTTGTTTGAGAAGAAGTACCGACATCGTTTCAGAGAGATGCTCGAGGGTACGGACCATGATAATAAGAATTATTCTAACTGGAGGTTATTTATTTTATCTGTCGTCGCACAGGAGCTCGAGGAGGAAGGAGAATCCTTCATTTTTGTTTTATCAATTGTTTTGATGCGATGGGATAAACAAACTTACAGTAGGGTCTGCAAAAGGGTGTCTGTCTGCGAATTGAACTTATCAGAATCAGAAAACTTAAAAAACTAAAGACTTTAACATAAAATGTTTGATAAAATCGATGTGTCTGTGCCTTCATTTCATATTCAAACCAAAAAAACTTCTGTGCAGTGACACCGACTAAAAAAGGGATCAACCTGAGTCACAATGCAGTTGTAATGCGTTTTTGACTATTGAGTGTGGCGTTGTTGGTCAATAAATAACAATCTACTAAGCTCACGTACATCCATGTCCACTAAATACTACAATTCGCAATAGCTCTACCCAATCAGTACAGACACAACCCATGACTATACCTAAGTTTCAAACCACTGCACCGCAAAATCTATTTTCTTCATAAATGCCTGTTTTCTGTTGGTTAGAATGCCTGTCTGGTCAGGTGTGCAGCACACTCCTTATGATGCCACGGACCTCACCATTTGGCTATCCGGAACTAACTAATAAAGCGAAGAAGGCTTGTGACGCCCATTGACGCAAGTTTGCCTTGGTTGTCTAGATGGGGTACATATTTTATGGAACAGAGTTAGCCAAGTGCATAGGAGGAGAAGAACAGTTTCTTCGTTTTCCCCATCCCAACAGCGTTTGCAGAAGTCAATAGAACCATCTTCGCACTACGTTCCACATCTAGCCTAGCCCAGATCAGTGTTGCAATGTAGGGAGATTTTCCCATCTACAACTGTAGATGTACTATTAAAAGCGTTCACCTCGTTCATTTCGGCAGCATCCGGTGGGTCGTACCTAGTCCAGCGAGCTCGCCAACCGTGCAATCTCCTGCAATGTCTCTGTGGAGAGATAGAAGAGACACCCAGCGGTCTTCGAAGTAAAAGAGCGTGATTTCAGGGATTTGATTCCCGCTTGACTTTTAGTGAAAATGTATGTATATACCCCTGACAGATATTGGATTACGTTAGCTAGTAGAAGGATTCCTTAGTCGCCCAGATTTCCGCCTGAAAATACTACAGAGTTAGGCGAAAGGAGATACTTAAATTGAGCTTATCGGAGAAAACACCGTAAGCCAATCCTTTATCAGTCTTGAGGACGTTCGTATAGAAGTGGAGTGAACTATCACTACTGTCAGGGATGTTCGTGTGGAGGTTTCGGTCAAATAAAGTGGTCGACGGAGTGGCCATCATGATAGCTAAACCACAGGCTTCGAGTTGAATAGCCGCATTAACAGCGAATTGGTTGCCAAAAATGTCTAAGGCTGAAGCATGATGTCCAGCGCCACTGAAGGAGAAGTTTTCAGTCCACCGATGATACACATACATGCAGATCTTTCCATCTTAGAACGAAAGGTGAGGTCAGTAGCCCTATTTAGAATCAACCACCAGACGATCAGATGAAGCAATAGTTTAGGACTGGTAATGACCGCCTGCACCCAGCGAAAGATATTAGGTTGAAAGCTCGAGCAAGTTGATTGGCCTTTCAGTTAAATGATAGATTGGTACCATTAATCATAGGAGGGTGGACAAGGTTAACTTTATATTTATTCATAAAGAGGAAGGTATTCATCCCTAGTACGCAATTTGAGGTCCATCTAGTGAGCCAAAGGAGAGCATATTGAACGATTTCCTTGAATGTTACGGTGTTATCCGCAGGGAGCGATAGCAATGTCATCTGAATTGGTAACCACTTTCCAAACAGTCCCTTCCATGCATGAAGAGGAGATAAGACACCACCTTGGGGAGTTCCACAACTAACAAGTCTTCTGTCGACAGCTTTTGCTGTGCCTTGTAACGCTCTGAAGGAATAAAGAACTTTGGAATATCCTCCCAGGTGATTGATGCAAGCAGAAGTATGCAAGTGCATGAGAACGTAAACTTTCTCCACGAACTTGGGTACTGACGCAATTTTCTTTCGAAATCCACACTGATTCGGAAAGACAGCATTTACCTTGGAAATAAGTTTTCAATATTTTCGAATGTTGTTCACGAATAAGTCAATTCCCACTGCGGACATGTGATACTACGCTTGGGTCAATTTTCCAAAATCCATCCGGACCCTTAGACAGGATTGAAACTCTCTTTCACACTGGAGCTCGAATTTTTTAAGACAGCAATTGCTCTCTAAGCGAAAGGTAACCTAAAATTCTGTATAGACTTTGTGGCCAGTCTCTTGCCAGAATTTAATATAAACAACCTGGTCCTACTGTCATCACAATTCGCCAGAGATCTGGACACTTAGTTTGGCGAAGAAAAGGACTCCAGTGTCTTCCTCACCAGAAAAGTTTTTTTTAAAAATATATAAACATTTCGTATAAAGAGGGCGTGGCAGTATTAAATTTACTAAGTTACAACGAAAACTTCGAACACTTGAGATATGGTAACGGCATACTAGGTATCGGGACATGTTGACTCCTACGAAACGAAAGGTTGAAAGATTCGGATATTCACCCATCCTAAGTTCTAGATGGAACCAGTGTGCCATTTAGTTTACATATATTGTACAGGAAAATAGGTAACAAAAGCTGAGTGTGTTATAACCAGATCATTCTGACCAGTCTACTACAAGAAGAAGTCAATCAATCTTCTGCAGCTAAGCCCTAAGGATTCTACGGAGGACTGTCCTTCCGTCTGGGCTTGAATCAATACTTTGTCTGCATCCTTACTGGGATAATCACAGGATACTGCCCCATTGGAGTTATGCCCCGTAAATGGTAGAGTCCCATGATTTATGTAGAAGCTGCTGAGATGAAGAAGAGGTGCCTTGACCTGCAAGCTAGCAGGCTTCCAGCTATCGGATTTTCTCCACTTCAATAGAGCACCAACTTGTTCCCCAGGTAACCAGGAACATGATATGTTTTTGGTATTTTCAATGGCCAATGGACCTTTAGATTTCCGAAAGGATGTGCTGAGTCTTTTTGGCATCTACCCCCTTCATAGCATAACAAGCCGCAAGGACTTTCAAGTTGCTCATGGGATTTTGAATGGCAATGCTTGAATCCCAGCTATAACCTAATTTGTGCTCAAGCGTGTAGATGCAGTCAACTTAATGTTGAACATTTTGTACGGACATTTGTCAGGTCGTAGTGATGTCCACCCCCATCTATTTGGGATTGTAGAATACTCCTTCCAGACCATTTCCAGTTTACTCCCAGTTTTTGTAGAAGAATGTAATCTCCGTTCATTTGTAATTCAATTTTTAGTTCTGAATCGATGCAGCAAAAAACAGAAAACAGAGGAATTGGATGCGTTGCTGGTGAAACATTGACAGTCTTCGTTGAAAATTGGTTCCATGATGCTCATGTCGTGGTTTCTTTCAATGTCTTCATGCAGACTGTAATCTTCTGCCAAGAATTCCATTCACAAATGTGTTTCATTTCCTCTTCTTTTGCTTTTCCCCTAAAGATAACATGAGCTCCTTCATGCGACTATCCTCAAGGACTAATCGAATGCCCGGTTACATCAAGGTCGCCAATCGAAATGCCTGTAAGTCGCCGCCAGACTATTAAACAGTACCTTGCATCTGAACACCGCTGGCCGAAATAAAAGCCAAAAACCTTGATTTGGCTATTACACTCAAAGAGCACTGCCACGAGAAAGGTTGTGTCTCAAGGGAATTTTACAGAAAACCACAAAGAAATTTATGAATTACCACCGGGGGGTGGAATAAAATAAAATCCTTGACCTTTACTATCCGCACTCCAGTAAGACCAACAATCACAACCTTTCCTTTAAGGAGCTTCCATCCAAATTGAGCAAAACGCATTAACGCACCCATGTGTAGGTAAAAATTTAATTTCCAAAGCCGCTAAGCCATTTGGGCCCCAAAAGTGTTTGCCTTACCACCCCCCTGCACGGTCAATGGGCCATCCCATTTGTGGTCCACTTAAAACAGGTGGTTATTTCGTATTCCCTCATAACACTCAAATCCAAGGATCTACTCCCAGTCCACAGCAAATACCATTATGGTGATGAAATTTGTCCCAAATATTGTGTGTGTGTGAGTCCCCAGAAAGCTCAGCAATTGAAATGGAAAATGGATTTTCGTCCGGATCCTTCCGAGGCTCTTAGCACTCACCTCGGCAGCGCCGAGAACATAATGTTATGTCCATTAAAACCAATTGCAAGTCATACGGAAAAACGGTACGATTTAATGACTAATTCCTGTGGAGGACAATTGGAACTCGTTCTCACTTGACTGCATAAACACGGGACCGTACAACACCCACACCACGTCTAGCCAGGTAATGAACTGGAAAAATGCAATCAAGTGACGCGCAACGACTTACTCTGAGTGGGGGTCCACCTCAGCTGCTCTAGATCGATTTTAAAGTCAAAGAAACTACTCTAAGGACGAAGGAGACTCGATTTATCGAAAGGTGTAAAGGACAAACAAAAAATAAGAGAAAACTGGTTGGAGGAGTGTCCTTGTTGTTATCCATAAGTAAATAATAAAGGTAAACTTCCACTTTAATTAACTTCATTACGGCTACGGAGATGCTTTATCGATTTTCACCATCGAAGGACATTCTCTGTGTATCCGCCGTGCCCAAGCCTGCTTGATGTTTCCATAAAGAATTATCTTTACAACTTGTACACGATAACCTCTCCTTTAGATTATTCATGGGCCAATAAAAGGCATTCGTGGATCTATAAATCACTATTAGATTTCCTCCCCGCAATGACAATCCTTTCCGGGCTCCGATTTGTATGCCGAAATCTGTTGATATCTCGACTGCATGCACGTGGAATGGGAGCTCGATAATGCGGAGCACAAAGGACCTTTTATGTCTGTGTTGTTGGTTTGTGTTTTTTTTTTCTTAATAAAGATCCGGCAGACTTTTTTTTTCTGGGGCAAAAGAAAACCGAGGAAAAAAGAGAAACAAATAAATAAAAACATGCCCAAGGATGAGATCCTGAATTGCTACAGAATCGGTGTAAGGGATTTCGTTAGACAATCAAATAACCGGGGGATTACTTTCGTATTCGTTTGTGTTTATAGATTCCTTTTGTGCGGATTGAATCGAATGGGGCGTTGTGTTGGTGAAAGTCACAAAGCAAAAAAATGCTTGTATCCTTGAAATATTTACCAAATTATTGGAATTCAGGCACGAAATAGCGTTGTATACGTGATGGCTAAAGGGAGTTATTAAATTTGTAAACCGATACATGTGTATGTGGGTCCTTGTTTTCGAAATCCAGCTATCAATTGGCGTTGCTATGGTGCCAACGTCATGTTTCATTCAACCATATGGTCATGTGTAGGTGTGTGATAGTTATTTAGCGACAGGATATTATAATATGCGAGCGGGAGGGGTGTTATCCTGTTTATTTATTTAGTTTTTCCATGGAATATTCGTGCACGCGTTTATAAAAACAAACATTTTTTTGGGCACTCCTAGGAATTGCGAGGGCGTTGCTGTGATAAAGTTCGCAGAAATTGTTTTGGTTGACAGGACATACAAATTGGATGTGTTGATGCCGTGTTGGTTTTATTTAAAGGCGATGCAAATAATAACTTACAATGGCCAGAAGCACAACTATGGATAAAGCTAATTGCCTTTGGTAGTTATGGCTGAAGGCTTATACTGGTCACTTCATTTGGGAGGAAGTGTTACGAAGCCCCTTCGGATCTCTAATGAATCCCTAAATGGAAAAGAAAACCTAGTATCAGCTCTGCTCAGGTTGCCTAAATGATAACCGTCAAGACCCGCTTTCCCTGTTCTGCATTGGTTTGGGCATTTACGAAGGAATGGGCCTGTGCTTGCTTCCTTGCTTCCACTTATGCATCTGTATTACCACAACTTGTGGAGAAGTCATCTGTAATTGGAGGTATTTTTCGTTTGAGCGTGCTTTCTATCCCTCAGCCCTTTCAAGAAATCTTGGGTTATGCTGGATTTTATAAGGATAGAGGGATCTACATATGAAAAGCTTAATATAAGGTCCTGTTCAGACCCTTTTTTCACGGTCTATTGGTCTATATGGTTCATTATATTACCAGGATGCAAAATCCAGTATTACGCCTTTTAAGTACTTTCGGAGAGAGCCGAGAATGCAAATTAGCGATGAGGAGCTGACAGTATCAACACCGAAGATCTGCCACCTGATAGGAGCAGGACTATAACAAAGGAAATGATCATCGCCACCTCCACAGGCATCGCAGACAGAGGTGTCTCATAAGTCGATCACATGATAATGCTTGACAAAAGCAAAGTGTCCCGTAAGAATGCCTACTCTGCTGAGAATCAGCAAGAACGCCCTGATTTCTTACATACATTCATCCTGCAGAGCCGTGCCACACACAAGACGCAACGTAAGTTAAGGTCATCAGAAATCATCCCCTGAACCTGCTTACCAATCTCATCGAAGATCTCATTTCCCGCAATCACAGTGTAACCTGGAACCCGGACAAAAGTCGAAGTCTTACGACCAAATTCAAGGAGTGCTTACACTCTTGAACTATCTCTGACTGTCGTTACAGACAGTAGATAGGCCAACCCTGCCACCCTAAGGATAGCATAGATCTCTGTTGAAAAACAGAGGCAAGGTTGCCTAACTTGTAATGAGTTCCAGTGTTGTCGGTCTCCTAGAAGATACCACTGCCGGACCTTTGACTAGTTTTGGAGTCATATCGACTATAGCCCGGTCCAGGCATAGACTCTGGGCGAAGCTTGTCCTAAATGCAAGGACTCCAGTTTAGATGTCATTGCATCAAATGGTATCGAAATTCCAGTGGATGTGACCAAAAGTGTCAAAAACACCCTTACACTGCCAGAAAACTGAGAATGCCTTGGATGTCTTTGACTTGACATGCTTTGGATAGTTGGCTCTAAGTTCTGTACATATTACTGACATTGTGGCCTATAAGCTCTATTGTATCAACAGCGTAAGTTTAGTGTAAGTAGCGTACTCCCTAATGGAAAATGGTATGTCCTTCCTTATATTAAGGATTTCCTTGTAGTCTCAGCCACGGAATATTTTCCCAATGGGCTGGACGAAGTTTGTGTTTCCAATTATTAATCAGCGCTGTAGTGTCAGTCGAGCAAAGAGCACAGTGATGTAGAGTCCTTGCTAGAGATTGCCTAGAATTTCTTGATGACCAGGACCCATCCGAGTTTTATCGTTTTTGCCTGGCAAGCGATTGTTATACGTCGTAACTGATTTTAATAGATATAGTGCTCAGTGAATGTGGGCGTGGTTAAAACCAGAGTTTCTCAAACATCAAATAGCCCTTTGGCCACGGCATTCAGCAGAAAATTGAGTGCTGCTTGACTATCTTAAAATATTTACATCCAAGCGCCCTTAAATACCTTTATTAAGGTTCGACCTAGCACAGATCCCAAAAGCAAGAAGTTGAGCTTGGAATATCGTAGGACATATTCTCTTAGGTATCGAGACTTTGGTGTCCGTTCCAAAGATACCACCTCCAACTGCTTATTCCACTTTTGATCCATGTGTGAACCTGATCAGAACTTTAAAGAATAGTACCTGAAAGCCATTAGGCCAGTTTACCCGACCCAATATCTCTACCTCAAATAACCTACAGATACAATACCCTCTTAGCATGATGTTGAGGATAGTGAGAAGCATGTTCCTTTAGAGAATTGTATTTTTGGATGTCTCACAAGCTCAAAACTGTATCTAGCAGCTGTCTTCCTAGTTAAGCTTTGTAGGAGATTTGGAAAGCCCAAGGACGACTTCAAATGCCTCGGTGGACCCTCCAGTTCTCTGAAACTTCAAGAACCTCTGCTCACCAAAAATGGGCGTGCATATACGTGATAGTGGGCCTCACCGTTAATGTATGCATTCATTGCGTCATTTTTGGATTTAGGTCCCAATTTCTGGCGTAAATACATCTACTCACCCACATGGCCCTAGTAGGACACTCGATGGCCGACTTAATATGAGAATTCCAGCGAATTTCACTGGAGAAAACTAAAGTGGGGACTTTCATCGCCAAGTCATCTCCATGCAGCTCTTTAAAGATTGCGCAGAAGATTGTCAATGACTAGTGACCGTAGAAGGGGAGAAAGGACTCCTCGATGGAGACATTACTCCTCCAGAAGACAAAGTAATAATTCGACTTTCACTATATGTACATTAGATACTGATGTATGTCCTTCCTAAATTGTTTACATTTCGGATACTATTGCTGGCTTTCCATTTTGTTACTATTTATTCCAAGTAATCGATTCATGGATACATGGATTATCTCCACACACGTGTGTGGCATGCCATAAAAAGTAGATAACTGGCAGCGCCCCGTTGAAGATTGACGTATTTTTATTGCACACTCGAATACACCGTCAGGTACTAAGTCCATCCGTTCCACTTTTCCAATAATATCACATCTCACCGATTCCCTAAACTGACATAAAACTCAACATATGCTCGAACATAAATATGTTTTCACTCGCAACGAACGATCCGCCTCGCTTTCGATTAATATTACCAACACGTGTCCTTTTATACTTTTCGTCAGCAGCATCTGAGATAAAATCCCTATTGTCTGTGTCCTCAACTCCAGACACAGGCACACTCCATAGTCTATCTATTCCCCTTAATTAATGTCATCATTTCGCCTCGTGTTGTACCATAAATGGCTTATGTTCATGTTCATTGATTTTACACCAACACACAGCTTAGGGATGCCCAGGACCCCCGGCTTATACTCTGAATTTATGGAAATCCCTGCCAAATTGCCTCATCGCAGGAACACATAAATGTTAATGTGGGGACACTGTTGGCCACGTCCAAAGTTTTGCATTGGACAGGACATACCTACACTCAGGAGGTAATTTAAAGTAAAGTTTCAACTCGTAAATAATTAAGTTCTAAACATTTTCCAGAAGATGCCTTGTAGGTAGTCTTTAAGTCGAATGTCGTACCTTGGATGAAAAATACATTAGAGCCGGCGGCGGTGGTAGGGGGTTCGTACTAACTCGTAAAATTCGTACGAATATCCGGAACATAAATGCGTGTAGATACTTCGGGTGTACGAAGTAATGAAGGTGTTTCGAGGAATCGTAAAAGTTCTCGTATTGCCTTGCACCTGCTTACTTGGGTTCGAAGCAATGCATGAGAAGTGAAAACGTTCCACCGGGGGGCGTGTGAGTAGATATTTTTGCCATTTGTGGGTTTTATTTGGCTTTAATGGGCGATTAGGTGTTTAAAAACTTCCCACCGCCAAAGGATCGTATAAAAGTCTTCAAATAGCAATTGCGGGAGGAATGTTTCATGTCCTTCGCTGTAATTTAGTTGCTTGGCTTGAAGGGCTGTATGTAAGGAAATGGAATTCAGTAGAAGTAGCAATTAGTTCCATTTGAGTGTCTTAATTGATTCCGGTTCTGGACAAGGGAAGGTGTCCCATTTGTCACAGATTATTGTGAGACGAAGTTTATGATGAAAGTCCTTCCAATTAATATAAATTAGATCATGATTCGTCTCGTACGGCAGAGGGCCAATAAGGACCTGTGACTACGTTGACAGCCATAATTGAATCATTAGTTAATAGTACTTCACCTAAACAAAGTATCTATTGGCATCATTTTGACCAGATGGGTCTGCTTTAACAGATTAGTCACTGTGGAGTAGCTAATTAGTGGAAGAGCAAAACAAACCCTCATCAGGGCGTATTCAATTTATTTCAAATGGCGATGGACGAGATTATTTTGCCAAAGTGGTGCTGACAAATGGGTTTTTTTTTTCCGGAATCAGCTACTCATTAACATATGTATTTCTCTGATGACTTTGACCTTTAAACCAATGAGTCCTTTAATTGAGTGACAGGACAGTGGATTATCGGCGTGTATGACAGCAGATGGAGCCGTAGATTTCAACAGATACAACTGAATGCGTCAATGGTGGAGTGAGGACAGCCTCACTTGTATCTTAATGAATCATTTGTGTTTCCCTATGTGGGATGCTTGAAATAATGATCAATTCAATTAGCTCTACAATCAGTTCATGCCAGGAGCAGCCTTCCTGAATCAACCCGTCCTCGGGATAAATATTAGAGTGCTCCTAGGTGGCGATGGTAGATACATTTCTGAAGACTTTGTTGATAGATGGGCCGCCATTGAGTGACAAGAGTGGGGAGAAGTTCATTGGTCCTCTTTATGTTGCAGTGCGTTGTAAAAGTCCGAGGATGAGAAGACTAATGGATATTAGGACCAAGCGGTCTGCTTATAGATGTAGCTTGTAGGGTGAAGCCCACATCTACTGGTATTTGAGTTATTCTTTGTATATCTTGACAAGTTTCGATTTGGTTATCATGGAAGTGATGTCTCTGATGCTCATTACAATTCAGATTGGATAGGTCACTGCAGGCCACGGTGTTCTCTTGAAACACAAGTCCCTGGTTGTGAAGTTTTATGGATCATAACATACCCTATTTGTGAACAATCCATGAAGATTGAAACAGAAGCTTGATCTCACCGTCTGTCCAGCTTTCTGCAGAGGAAAACTTGGAATCGAGGTTGAGAATGACGTTCTCGTGAGGAGTAATGTAATCCAGAGGTGATGGTGCAAGTATACGTTTTCATTACTGTTCCACATCCAGTCGGAGGTGCTTGGAAACTTTTGCTGCTACTTTTTTGGTAAAGAGGTCAAGAGGGAATAGGTCGAACTATATTCCTAGGCCGGCGGACGATGATGTTTCAATAGCGCTGGTCGTATCTATACACGCTGAACGTTGCGATGCAGGATGTCAGTAGATGGTGACTGCTTCAACGATTTAAACGATTTTTCAATAAGGACATAACAATTTTGGATTTAAATAAAACACAGAATAATTAAAAAATTCGGCGGAAAATTATTCATGGTATAGTGCAGATACTAAATTTAACAAGGAAGTCCGATCTCTTTCATATGACTACCGCCAGCAAGTTTACAGCGGTCTATGCTTTGGACCCAATTTTTCGACCGCTTTCTTGAGATTACACAATTGCCGAATTTTCTCTTCGGAAGTGTGTGGCTATGGAACCGTCTTGTTGGTACCACATACTACCAAAGTCAAGTTTATAAAATTCTCGTGAAAAATAATCTTCGAACATGGCACGAGAGCGAATTATATTGACAGTAACACGGCGGTCATGTTCCTCGATGAAAAACTATGGTCTGATCACAGCTCCGGCATGAAATCCACACGATATGATCATTTTTTGCAATGGAATGTCTTGAAGCACATGTGTGTTTCTTGCTGTGCAACCCATTGAGTCGAAAATGGTCTTCATCGCTGCGGATCGATGCAATTCCGACCTGTCAGTGAGACGATTATTAGGATCGCTCTTGCGCCTATCATGTCAAAATTTCGATGGTTGCTGTTAATAATTTTCGAACATTGCTCGTTCATAAAAGTCATCAAGATAAAAATGTTAATTTTAACTGAGTTTATCGCATTAAAAAATTATGAAAAAATCTTCAAGGACGCATTTGTATTAAAATAAAAAATTGTTATATCCCTATTGAAAAAAATTTCTGAAGCAGCATTATTCATACCCAGCGAAGGCGATGATCAAAATCGCTGGATATTTGTAAACTGTTCACGTGTTCCACGGAGTACCCTTGACCAGTAAGGCGTGGTGTACTGCTCATCGTAGACTCCGACCATATCTGCCAAAGCTACAGTTTCACAGTGATAAAGCCTCGTAGAAGTGTCACTGTCCTGCAAACGAAGAAGAACTGTCTGTCCAGTTGACATTCGTATTACAGAAAAGATTCTTTGAGGGACTACGAGATTCTATTTAATTTTACTGAATACATACACTGAACATTGTATTTCACTAAAAATTAGACTCATTCTGGTTTCATATTGTTAACAATCCACGGCATGTACTCCACAACATTTGTGTAGATACTTGGAACAGTATTGTTGCCACCGCACTTAGACCCACCGGCAGACAATATGCCGTACTGGACGAATTGATGGGGGTTCCTATAGCTTCTTGTAAAAAGCGGTCCACCAGAGTCCCCTCTGCAAGTGTCCACTCCCTTGACGCCTCCGGCGCATATTTGTCCAGAAGAGAAGTGCCTTGGAAACTTCTTCGTACAGAATTCCTTAGATAATATTGGCACCGTTGCCTTTTGCAAAACGTCAGAGGTGTTCCCTAAGAAAAACGCATTAAAAGCCTTCTCATCCGTTGGTCTAGACTACGTACCACTAGCTGTAAGTCCCCATCCCGCGACCTCAGCAAATTCAAAGGCTCTTCGAGAATCCTTCAAAATCGGAAGACAAATAGGGAGAATCCTTTCTGAAATGAAATCTCATACAGACACTTCATCAAGAGATACAAAACCGTGGTGTACAACCTCCGTAAACAGCTTGCTCCTTCAGCCGAATCAGGGCAATGTCGTTAAAGACGGAGTTAGTCTTATACTCCTTGTGTATGATGACGTCCTCCACTTCATGATTCGCAACAGGAGGAGCACACTCTTCATTAAGAAACCCGTCACAATCGAACTCGCTACTGGTGTCATATTCACCCAATCGAACATTGACTCTGCGAGTATAGCGCAATCAGACCCAACTGCATTGGTATAAGACAAATCAATTCATACTCACAATTCTGCGTCGGGTGTGGTAAAGCAATGGGCGGCTGTCAACACGTATCTCTTGTTGATCAGCGATCCAGCACACAGAAATTTCCTCTCCTCTGTAGTGTTATGCTGAAACTCCAGCAGCGCCATCCATGGAAACTCGTCCAAGAATGCTCTTACTCCATTCAGAATGCGATCCGATCCACTTGACACACCGCATGGTGTTCGCAGCAACTGACCTACAACAGAGATAGTATTTGCATCCGTATCGCCACCGGAGAGAATGTCGTTTCTGACGAGATGAACTTCCAGGTCGGTGCAACATACACTTCGCTGAAAAAACAAAATGAAACGCACTTGGAATGAGATAACCTAGGCAGCCTTAGAAATGCCGATCACTTACACTCTCCATGTCTCCGCATCGATGTTGTCTGATAATATCGATGACCTCCGGGGATCTTCCAATTAAGGCTGAGCGCAGAAATTGACAAGTAAGTGCATCTACGCATTCCCCTAATTTACATGATGCAAGGCTTTGAGAACGGCAAGTATGCCAGCCCAGCACTAGAAGCACTATGGCACTGGCAAGTCGTATTGGAGCGCGGAATTCCATTGCACGGGAATGTCTCACTTCGGCTTAGCGCATGATACTAACTACTAGTCTTTCTATCTGCGAGTAGTTGTCATTAGCACGAGTCGATTCAATTTGCTGTTTGTTTACCAGTGCACCAGTACTGAGCGCCAGGGTAATTGAAACTGGTTTGCACTGAGTGTAGAAATAGTTCCGCCGTAAATAGCAATGTCGTGTTTGTTTTTTTTTTTTTTTGTATTTGTTTATGCGTTTCTGGTTGACCCGCCCAACTTCATAAACTATATACTGGACAGAGTATCTAACACTCTAGTTATGATCTCAATGCATTTTGGGACACATCCGACACATCTTTGGATCCCAAAAGCAAACGCTATCGTTGCTCAACTTTCTGACGACATAGAGGAATGGTAAACCACATGAAATGTTGTTGTCTTTGAATTAATTATTGTTAATATGTATAGATGTACTTATGATTAGTTTTATATAGAAATTACAGAAGCTGCTAGAAAGCGTGCCTTTCGAATGTCGCACTGGTGTTTTGACCAAATGAATCGCGTCGCATCAAGTTTGTTGCATCTAAAGGGTCTTTTAAAAGTCGCGCCTGGATTTTTTCTGATGTTTCTATTTTTATAAAAATATGGGTCTACCACTATCACGTCTAAAAGCCCTCATACAAACATTAAAATAGTCAAGGACCCGCTCACACCTTACCTTAAGTTCGTAAATTCGATCCTAAGGCTTTTTTTATGTCAAATTGTTGTCAGCTAATCCAAATAGTGCCTAGTTTATGTCACAATTACGTGAAAACACCTGAGATACCAGAGATCTGTGAGGCTGGTAGCTCTATTCTGTTGAAAATAAAGGACATCTGTATCCATTTCGTCAATTTGATGTCACAAAACTCCTAAATCATCTATCTATAGCGCTCCCAATTGACAGAAACAGCTCTTCCATTCGCATCATCCAAAAAAAACTGAACCAATGATTCCACCAACCTAAAAACCACACCAAACAGTACATTTTAGGAAATGTCATGATTTTTCGAGGATTTTCGTCGAATCCATTCAATGTGAAATGAGTTACACCACTAAAGATGATTTTGCGTGAAACGCCAGCCTCATGCTTTGACAGCCTCATGTCTTTTTTAGAAATGTCAAAACTGACATAGAAAAGGGAGCGTTCAGAAATTATTCGTTACTGACGGCTAGATGCGAGTTTTGAAAGTTCTTTTCTGGGGCGAAAGAACCAGTGTCTTCTTTTTTAGGTAGTAAATCATAACTCTGCCGTATCCAGTGGGCCGGTAAGTCTCCTTCTGTCAGTCATCAACTTTACATATCAGCCAATTTAGTTTTAAAAAGTAGGTTCACCAATTCTACCTGTAACTTGAACTATACCCTCTGCGGGGTTACACATTGTGCCCATTTATACCTGTCCCTTCAAACTATTGACGTTAACCTCAATTTCGAATAATTTTCAAAACTTCAGCATACACGTACTACCCAGTCGTGCACTTTATTTTAATTGAATTCATGGTGATACTCCGTCATTCGTAATAGGTAGACTCCAACACATTCAGTCTAAAAGGTCTCATCTTAGACGCTAATAGCTCGTTAATAGCCTGCCGTCTGAAGTCATTAATTTCTCATAAGAAAATGACACTTAATTTGACTAACTAATCAATTTGTGGTATCTGATAATTTTATTGGTTGACAGCTATTTGCAACTTTCTTCTGCGGCTGACTTGGTTCTTGGAAATCAACTGTGATTGCTTTTAAAGGGATTTTCAATAAAGTTTGGCTTAGTAGTCACAATCACAGGAATGGGAATTCTCTCAAACTACGAATTTCGGATCACAATTTTGCCCCAAATCCTTACACGATATCAACTAACTCAAGAACTAAAGCCTCTTGATTATTTGAGGAACCGAAACATCTCCGATCGAGCTCTACAAAAGTTTGAGGAAAATTTGGAATTTCATCGATAAGTCATCTTCAACGATGAACCTCATTGTTGCTGTTCAGTCCATTAAGACTAATAATGGGTTGGGCAGCAAGAAACCCACATATGCTTCAAGACATTCCATTGCAAAAAATGATCATGTCGTGTAGATTTCATGACGGAGGTGTGATCAGAACATAGTTTTTCGTTGATGAAAATGATCGCGATGTTACTGTCGATATAATTCGCTCTAGTGCCATGGTCGAAGACTATTTTTGGCCAGAATTGGATAAACTTGACTTCGGTAAAATGTGGTTCCAACAAGGTGGTGCCACATGCCACGACTTCTGAAGAGAAAATTCGGCAAACGTGTAATTTCGAGAAAAGTGGTCGAAAAATTGGGTCCAAAGCATAGATCTCTGCAAACCTGCTGGCGGTAGTCATATGAAAGAGATCGGACTTCCTTGTTAAATATAGTATCTGCACTATACTAGGAATAAGTTTCAGCCAAATTTTTGAATTATTCTGTGTTTTATTTAAATGCAAAATTGTTATGTCCTTATTGAAAACTCGTTGAAATACCTGAATGCACAAAGAAATCCTTGATAGCTTTTTACCAATGCAGCACAATTATCGGTTAACAAAATTGAGGTCAAATCCAGATACCATCCACTGTCACCCTGCTCTCGCAAAAGCCACAAACCTAGGCAAAGCATCCAGCGTTCTGCGTGTATAGATACGACCAGCGCTATTAGAACATCATCGTCCGCCGGCCTTGAAATACAGCTCGACCTGTTCCCCCTCCGCTCGACCAAAAATCTCCGAAACCCTCCGACAAACCTGGATGTGGAATAGTAATCAAAACGTATACTTGCACCATCACTCTTGGGTTACATTACTCCTCACATGGACGTCATTGTCAACCTCGGTTCCAAGTTTTCCTCTGGAGAAAGCTGGAAAAACGGTGAGATGTCCTCGACTAATTTGCTGAAACCAGTCTTGTTTTAAAGAAGCGGCATAACTTGATCAGTTTTGTCGAGATTCCAAATCATTCCATCGCTGTCAAAAATTCTGTCATTTGCGTTAGAATTCCATACAAAGATGGTGAATTCTGCCTTAAACTGGTTGGATTCGGTCAATCTTCGAACTGAAGGCACACTGCTACTTGACGATTAGTGTGTTGCAGAAAAGGCTTTGGATATTCGACAATAAACATGGATATCCCTAAATAGTGACAATATATAGGATTGCCTTTCTTGAACAACGAAGGTACACAATACCTCAAATATTGTTCAGTTGAAAACGTAATGCTTAAGTTGAAACAAACCTACCTACGGTGTGTGTAAATAAATCAAACATCCTATGACTTGTCGTGTGTAAGTGAATGAGTAGAGTGGTAGAAACTTGTCCGTAGATTAGTTCCAATGGGTTTAGATACTAATGGCAGAACCTCCGGACAAAGTATTTCAAATGGCAAAAGTCAGAACTCATTCGAGTTAAGTGAAGCCAAACGGTTTCGTATTTATTACCTACTCGTCCTTCTTAGGCGTCCCGTCGTGTGGTTGTATGCCATTTTGACATTTCATAGTTCCTCTCAAGAGTCTCGTCTCTTCCCCTTCATTGTTTGTGTTTGAAGAATGATGGAAATCGTCTGTTGTCTAGCGCTAATGGACTCCACCCATTGTTTATTGTCCAGAGGTTATTATTACAGACGTAAGTACGTCGTCGAGTTTAGTTGGCTTTAAGCTAAATGCTTGTGGCTTCAACTCAAAATTATTGTGTACTTTAATAAATTACAAGCTCAGTGTATCAGGTCATCATAATGGTACACTGAGCTCTGAGGAAAGAAACCGCACAAGTGTTTTATGGCTGAGCTCCCTCCAGTTTATGGTTGTGTACTTCGGGGCATTGAAAAACATGATGAGTAAAAGATTGTTTACTTCCAGAGGTACTTACGTGTAGCCTCCTTGTGTGGGATATAAAAACCCTTAAACTGCAAACATAATTAACTTTAGAGAGATTCCACACCGCAGTGCATCATCAACTGGATTAGTTGATGCAGTACTCCTTATCCCCAGCCCCAGCATACCGACACTGGTACTCGTATTAAATAGGAAAAAAAGGATCAAGTGCGAGGAGAAGTGTAAGAACCACCCTTCGGTAGGAGATAGTCCTCAGTTTGAATAGGACTCCTTCGTGTGGAGAAACGAAAGAACGAACGAAATCAAAAGAAAACCAAGAAATAGGAATAAAAATCTCCTCGCTGCCTATCTCCATTTGGTTCGAGTTTAACGAGGAAAGTTGACTCCCTCCTCCTATTGACGTACGGGTTAAGGATGGGCTCTTCAAAGACGATAACGTTGCCCATTACGATTGTCGTTAAACTCGAATTACCCGAGTACAGTCCTGGAATGGATTCCGTTCCGAAAACAATGAACAATGGAAGGACCTTCATCCCATCTGCAGTGATGCCGATTCGAAAAAGGCTAATCCCGCACCAGAAAAATAAAATGGGAAACTAATTTAGCGGATGCCGTTACCCGGCTCCCCTGCAGTTGCCATTTTTCGCTGGAAAAAGGATTTTCGCCGCAGAAAAAAGGAGCAAAGCAAAGTGTTTCGCAATTTAATGCCTTCGCTGCGCTATGATGTTGGTTAATGTAACTTTTCCGCTCTGTGGGATTCGAAAGCGTAAACACGAGTAGAGAACAATAGTTCCGCAAGCTTTATGGGTCTTATGTTGGATACGTGTTGATGTAGCTGTTGGTTCAAGTGAAAGAAACAAAAGGATCCCAAACGAATTAAGAAAATCCCTGACACAAACACAAACACATGCACATGGAGCAAGTTTTCTGGACGTGAATACATGAATAACTAAGGGACGTGCCTTTTTTTTTTTTTGGGGTAGCACGCCAAATGTCACCTTGAGGCGGAAGTCTGCATACATCCTGGCTGAACTCACTCTGATCTAATGCGACATAAATAAATTATTCAACCTAATCCGACTCAATATGTAACGAGTCGGAGATACTTTTTTTGCCACCGCTGCAGACAGGAGACTGGACTGGACTGGACAGTTGCTTATCCCCGGGAGAGTGTGTGAGATAAGGTGTCGAGTCTGGGGATTGTGAAAAATATGTCAGCCATTTGCTTTATCACCCGTAATTTTATATTCTGTTAGAGCGGAAGGACAGAGAGCGTTTATTGTTCTAACGGAGAGGAGATGCGAAAATGGAAGGACATTCTGGTGTGTACACAGGACATTCTTGAGATGTTTCTCGTTATAGATAATTAAACATGGCGATCTTGAGTAGTCCTCGTCTTAATTAACTAATTAATTAAGGCTGGGTAGTTGTGGACCATTGGGCTAAATCATTGTCACGTTTAGCCGGCTCGTCGCAGACACATGGTTACAGTGACGGATGTGGTACTTGCCAACTTTGTGTGCTCAAAAAGGAAAAGGAATTCAAATAAGTTGGGAGAAAGAGGAATGTTTAACTGAGTTGAATTCCTGCAACGAGAAATATGGGTAAATGAAGCATGAAAGGAGGAAGGAATGCAAGCAAGACTGGATCAAAGTCGTCGCCGTATTTCTGGTGGTATGGCTTGCGTCAAGCCTTACAACAGTCTTATGGATATAGTTCACGCATTTTCGTTTGCATACTTTAACTTTAACAGAAGAAACAAAAAACAATGATACTCGTAACAAAACTGGACGAAGTTTCCCTCCAGAGAGAACTGGCCAGACTCAGGAATTTTTCCAGAGAAACCTCATATACCCCGTCCTTACAAGCGGATGTACATATGTACATATGTGGTGACCCCGTGGTATCCAAGAGTAATGACAAGCTATAGACATCTACATTGATGTTCAAGTACCCATCAACCACTTCCACTTCTATCCCAACCAACTCAAAACTGGTAAAGGGGAACTAAAATCCTTTAGCTCTACGCACAGCATAACGCTATGCTGGATTCCGAGAGATATGGGCTTCCAAGGCATTGAAAACTAGAACATCCTCGAAGTCAAGCGACATCCCAACAGATTTCTTGGTCCAAGCAACCATTAGCCTCCTCTCTTCGAAAAACATGACCAACTCTCCTCGTGCTGTGTTTTAAGGCCCAATACAAGGATAGAAGACCAGGTTAGTCCTAGTCCTGGTCAATAGGTCACAACCCAATGACCGTCCAGCTTAGAAGAAAGAGAATCAGCAGCTGGATCTGCCGAGATCCGAGTGCAAATGCACCCTTTCCTGGTTGCAGTCACCCCTTTAACATATGTATGTATCTACATACAACCTACAATTTAGAAAAATTGAAGATCGGAAGGGAAAGACGGTGGCAAGAATACTACTGTTCCAGGAAGCTTGCCCGGAATGCATTGAAACTCAATAGTCAATCCTTTTTTTATAAAATAAAAAGCGAAAAACCTCAGAAAAGGCAGAGGATTGTACTCAAGGTAAGCTGCCAAAATATTTAGTAATGTCTGCCATTCCATCATGCATCGCTTCACGTTTGTGAAATTTATAAAAAAAAAATTTATTTCGTGATGAGGTCGGTCGCCATCAAGTCCTTAGTCTACGCTACCACTTTGGACGAGCTAGAGCCCAACATTTGAGAAGCTATTGGCGGAATAACGTCGCACATATTTGACCAAGTCATCAAAAATTGAATCGACCGCTTGAAGCACTGCCAGAGAAGCCGAAAATGATATGCTATTCCGCACATAATGGCATGAATGTAGCTTCAAAATAAAGTCAGAATCAATTTTATATCTCACACCGTTGTTGTTTTATTTAAATGTTTTTCCCTATCGTTCTTATCTGGTCTTGTATTACTCCATGAGTCATCATGAATACTATCATTTCCCGAAATCCTTTTGAACTGCGACGAGGACAAGCGAAAACAACAATGAAACGGAATCCGCCTTCATTAAGAAAAGGGACAACTAGGTATATTTGCTGCCATCATCTTGTTATGTATTCGTTTGTGCATCTACCTGATCCTGGGGGATCCTTTTTTTCGCAACCTCTCATAATTCACATCCAATCCCAGCGAACAGTTTTAGAAATACCGATCCTTGATGAACCGAAATTTGTCTGCATTGTGTAGTCCAACCTCATACAACCTCTCGGAAATAAATAGTTACAAGTGTTAAAGCCTTCGAATTGAAATGTTTAACAATTTTTGGAGACGGGATGACTGCAAGTCGTCCTGCGTAATTATTCGATCAATTTGTAGTTTATTTTGTAGAGTTTTGTTAAGAAAAACAAGGATCTCGCAAGGTCGTGTAGAAAGTATAATACACACACGAAGAGGTCACCCGACGAAGGAACCAAGTGCATAGGGTCATCCGCCAACAAGTGTTATTTTGAATAAAATTTGTTTTCTTGTGTTTATGACCCACCAAACGATCCAGTCGACTTGATGAAGGTCAGGATGTCTGGATCTTAATCTGCTCTGCTGGATAGTTCTTCAAGATCACAGAAGTGTCGCCCGAGACATTTAAATCTTATGTGGGATGAGACCAGGGCAGTGGTACAGCAAGGTTTAGCCGTTTACGAGAGTTCGTCGCTCCGCTAAGGGTATGACAACAACTGTCAAGCTGGAGTACTATTTCGTACTATTCTAGGTATTTGAATTCTCTAAGCTTATCTGAGAAAACTATGTTAGGTGGGACATAAGACCCAACATTTTGTCTTGGAACTTGTAGCCAGATGGGGTGGCGAACTTGTAGCCGATGAACTGGAGTACCTTACAGTTTGACTGGTTGAGGTAGAATGGTTGGGAAACCTGCCATCACGTTGCTCTGTCAGATAGAGTACTGCGTGCACTCTTTAGGAGTATAGAGTCCCCGGTTTGTTTTTCAAATCAATTATTCACCAGCATCAGCATCGATTGAAGAAGTAATTTGAAAATTTCCCATTTCGGGATATTAATTAGCTAACTCGACCTTTCAGCTTCCACACAGCCAGGGAATATTGTAATTTCTTTTCACAATCTCTGCGACTACATCAACGATTAAATATAATGAAATTCATTCAAGGACTCCACAATTAGGACTCCGCACTTGAATAGAACCACGCTAAAAGGACCTACAAGTGGCCATTCAATTGCGCCACTCGAAAACGGATTCTATTGCAAGGAAATACGTTAAACCACCCATTAATCATTCCTATTCCAAGAACCAACTGAATAAGCCAGACAGCAAAGCTCTCATAGAAAGAGTTAATCCTCCCAGTTTACCAACGCGCTTCCCTTCCTTTCAAAGATTCACTTCGGAAGGCTTTCCGTTTACCCACTATTTGGCAGTGGATCTCGAATCTATTGAATGCAATAGTTTCCGCACAGTTACACACCTATTTCAGGACCATCGATGGAAAATAAACAGACAAACCACTGATGGAAACTTTTCCCCTCCCAACGTTGCTAACCTTGTGGTTCGGGTGGATTCGGGGCGAAACCATATTACGATAATTTAGGTTGTAAGCATTAGCACAAACTTTTCCCTGCTCAGCTTGATGCCTTGTATAAATCATCGTTGCCACCGAGTGAGTCCTCACAAGTTATACCCATCCAACCGGACGGACATCCACTCAGAGCGCTGATCGATTTTGTTGAACCAAAAAGAGCTTTTACCCTGAAATTACTTTCGAACTTCTTATGACAATCTCTCAAGTTGCCACACTGCATCTGAAGCTAATCCCTACAGCTGCTTTGCTGAAAGGAGTCCTTCCAATTGCAATGGGTTTCGTTATCCCTCCCTGACGTCGACTAGCCAAGGAAACATTAATTAAAAGCGAGCGAGCACAGCAAAACCACCGAAATGAGTGATATGTCGAAAGTCCTTAAGAACGAGGATACGATGGATTTCAATTAGAAGCGGGTGTGTCACCTCCTTAAATCGCAGGATTAATTCGGTTAGGGCGTGCCTTAAATTTATGGAACTCCGCTGATATTGAAAAGTTCATTACTCTGTGATTTTTCGTCGCTGAATTACCATGACAAAGCACTCTCGCATTACTTGGCATTTACGAATCGCATTAGAAATTCATAAGCGCGTACGGGGTTATACGCGTGATTTAGTCCTGGCAAACGACTTTACCCAGTTGTGTGCATATTTTAGGTGGATTCGGGTAGCATTTGGAAATTTATATTTTTTTCTGCAGAACCCCTGTCTGTAGTTGGGGGAAGAGTTATGCGCTGTGATGGTTCGTGGGGATGGGAGATCCTCTGCGGTAGCATAACTCATCTAATATGAAATTTGGGGAATGCGCTAGACCACAGTACTGCTCTCGCATCTGGGGTAGGATGTGGCAAAGGTGGGAAAAATCCAGAAGTTTGAAGTTTTTTTTTCCAGTGTTTTCAGCGGACGTGTAATGTATCATTTATTTGACTCGACTGTTCAACGATAAGTCGTGGATTAGGGACCCAACAGTGGGGGTGAGTTGCATTGAATATCCGAAGTTGTTCATATCCTGGAGGAAGTCCTATACTAGAATGCGGAATTCAGGTACAGTATACACAGATGTTTAGAGCGACTACCTGCAAACGTGCATCGATGCAGAGCCAATGAGTTTTAAAAGTCTCGAGTTCCTACCACGTAAACGGTTTTTCAATAGGGACATAACAGTTTTGTACTTTAATACAAATGCTCTCTTAAACTTTTTTCATGATTTGTTTATTTCAAAACGTCGGCCAAAGCTGTCGTTTTTATTATGAAGAAACTTACGAACGTTCAGCATTTGGAAGTTATTAAAAATTAGTACCGAAGTTCTGAGCGATGGTCGCCGTTTTAAATGAGCTTACCCCACTTCTCCGTCGTAATAATCGACCTACTAGACAGGCCGTGTGTGCTGGAGTGGATAATTCGAATCAACATAATATCCTATGAATGCTCCCGTACCATCGACACAACGAACCGGCCAAAGGTTCGAAAATATCGTAGTCGCGATTGCTTCAGTTCAAAATGACGCAAGTCAATCCATTCCACACCGTTCACAGGAATTAGGAGTATCTCCGTTCACATTGTGGCGGAAACTAAAGCGTCTTGATCATTTGAAACTTCGAAACTGCTCCGAATGGCGACTGCAAAAGTTTGAAGAAATTGCTATATAATGGTAAACTATGCGTTATTGGAAGATCCATCGTGTCACGGTCAAAGGAGTTCGCTATCGTTCCATTTTGCAAGACTGTTTTTGAGCAGAATTGGATGAATTTGACATCAATGATATGTGGTTCCAACAAGATGGCGCCACATGCCACACAGCTATTTAAACAGTTAATCAATTGAATGAGTAGTTCCGTCATCGTGTAGTCTCGAGAAATAGAAATTGGTTACGCCAATATGACAGCAATGTCAGAGGAGCTCGGGAACAATATCGAATATGAAATTGTCAACTTTCTGGCCGATATGTGTGAAAGAGTAAACGTGGCCCTAAAGAATCATGCTCGCATCATACTTCAGTTTATCAGTGTACTACCTACATTCTGAACAAATTTGAGCCTGATATCTGAATTGTTCTGTGTTTTGTTTATATACAAAATTGTTATGTCCTTATTGAATAGAAAACTTCACATCTGCATGGGTATAGTTACTTGCTTAGGTGGCTCTAAATTCTAGGGTTCATCTGTTTATTTCTCTAGTATTACATCTAGAGGATTTCAGTATCATGTTTTCATAAAATTCAAGATGTGAACTTCTTTCCTAATCTTACATCCAATTTCCTCAGGAATTTTTCAGTAAGCAGGACCGTTTCATGATTATATCTTCATTTGTACTTACCTTGTCCATACAGTTGAAGCATGTTCTCTCATTTCAATCAAAAGTTACCTCAATAACTTGTCACAAAGTGGGCCTATAGAGCTAGACTGGGTTTTTAATCGTAGTCTATCACCCTACAATTATGAGATTCAAGTCCTTGGGTAGAACCTCTTGAAAATTGGACCAGATAATTCGATATCTGTGACTTTTGTAGTTGCTAGGGTCAGCTCGTCGGATGGGATATTTCTTAACAACGCCACCATACACCTAACTATGGTTCTATGACATACATACGTAGTCCGATCCCTAATTCGACATTGAATGAACTAAGATGATAGAAAAGTAGAGCAGTAGGAAAGGACTTAACAAAGTTAAACTATTTTAACTTAAAAAAATAAACCCTATACTAGAACTAGCCTAACTTAAAGCTAATCTTCCTTGCCCTGATTTTATATTCCTTGCCCTCTCTAGGATTAAGCTTCGTGAAGTACGAATCGTCAGAACCGAGCCCAGCCGCTGTAAGCATTCTGACACTGAACCGAAGGTATCACAGTAGGGCTAACCTGACTGTTAACACTGGCGCCCAACGTGAGGTTTGTACAAAATAACTCCATTGCTCGTTCTCTTTCGACCAATTATGGCCATAATCCCATAATGCCTACATATGGATTTTTGCTTGATTTTGACTGCAGCAGGTCACTTCTTTGGAATGCTACAATTCCGTCAGTAATTCTGTCTTTTCTCGGCATTAGCACCGCCCCCAGTATACCCTAAAAATGTTAATAAAGATTCCGCACATAACCCAATGCGGGATTTGCACAGAAAGCTATTAAAGCTTGAACACTTGTGTGGGTGAATCGTGGCGCTAAGGTGTTGGAACACTTTGCTGGTCCAGTGTTGTCCAAGACTCGGTACACCGTAAGGTATCAGAAGTATGGAGAAAATTGCTGTCGACTCCACAGTGCGTGACGCCAAGACCGAGGAAATCTTGGAAGGTGGTCTCAAAGTACCTGAATACGAGTTGAGACCCGATGACTTCTCGTCCACCTGCAACTTTGGTTTTGGCATCCAAGAACACATCGATTTGAGTATCAACTACGATCCATCAATCGGTGTGGAATTTTACGCCATGTTTCGACGATCAGGTTAAAGTGTAGTCCACAGGGAGAGTAAGACAGGTCCAGTTGGCTTCCACCACCGCCTGATCAAGAAAGATGCCATGAAGTTGTTCCAACGATTGTATCGTCTTGAACAGCGGAAAGTAATTATCTAATCAAATCAAGAAGGATATCGCGGGGGTCATATGGAACGTTCTCTAGGATGAGATACCCAATATATTTATGAACCTTTACTAGAAGAAGAAGAAGCGGTAGTCTGCGAGCTAAGGGGTAAACTACGACTCAGTAGCCGAACGAACAGGGAAACAATCACTCATTTGAATATGTCAGTGGCAGGGCCCTCACGAGTCACAATCATGAAGCTATTCAACAATAAAGGAACGAGCATTCAGTTAGTTAAGACTGATGGAACTATGATCTTATCCTGGTGGAGATTCCACACATCATAGTTACTAAGTGGACATGGATGGTTGCTTCTAAACTGAGAAGGACGTTCATTCAAAACTGAGGGACAAATACTGGGAAATAAATAACGAGAAATACCACCTCCGAGAATATAGTGCGATGCATGACACAATCCCACGAGTTATGGAGTGCTGCAAGTGATTCTGGAAGAGATATGATGACACACCTCCGAAATATCGAACAAAAAGGACGACAGAGTGAAACAAACCCAATAAAAATGCCAGGACGGCGTCGATTTTGTGGGAAAAAATGCCAAAAAGAAAGTCGTTTACAAGGGTACGCAGTACCGAAGCACCAGACTTTCTTTAATTTCGAAAATGTCATAGCTGCCCACTCCCAGAAAACAAATGAACAACCGCTTATTAGGAACGCTCCAGTTCTGTTGGTGAATACCCAAAGTCGAGACAATGGCAAGCAATACCGAAACAATGTTCTTTTCGCATTCCTGCCATGTTGGCGTCCTTTTTGTATCCTAATGAACCTGACACTGCGGTATCAAATAAATGTGTCTGACGGTATAACAAAAAACTGCAGACAACATGCTGATGATGTCAGGGCTGCCAAGAAAGAAGAACAAAAATAAAAATAAAAATCGCTCGACATCCTAACGCCTTGTCACCAGCATACAATTTTGAATCCTTTTGTCAGGCACTCCGCACTCCTTACCACCTATGACGCTATTATCTGAAGTAGTTCTGCATGATGGTGTTTCCATCCATTTAATGCATACATACTCTGCCTGCCACAATTGTCCTGGAATCCTGAAATGATACTCAGACTCAGATATTAAATGGCGAATGAATAAAAAGTTTCCATTAATTATTTTGCTCTGAAATTCAATGGATCCCGAGTACAAAGTTATTCAATTATTATTGGTATCTCAAAGTTAACAACAACCTCAAGTGCAGATGTAAGACGTTTCGGAATGTCACTCTATTGCTCGTCCTTAGATGAAAGCCACTCCGGCTTGGATATGCACATTTCACCATAGAATAGATACATCCTTAGTCAATTGCATGTAAAAATTACGATCCCTTGCCTTGCCTCTACTCCCCATTCAGCTGGAGTTATGCAAATTGATATGCAGACATGGAGTAGATTGCATATACCCAAGCAGTCCTCAAAAAAAAAAAACGTGAAGCCAAGTATGTATCTTTATCCATAAAAGATGCACACAATAGTGAATAACAATACCCCTGCGCTCCCTCTGCCGGCAGGACGACTCCTAATGCATTGTGGTGCTCCAGCAATGATTGAGCACACTGGCGGCGGAACAGTATTTATATGGATGTGTGCGGATGTATCTATCCATTAATTAGGTTGCCATTACCACGCGGCTAATATTTCACTCATTAGTGCCACATCCTGGCAACAAAAATGCTTTTCTGGGTAACATTCCCCGGTTTTACGCGGTGGATGATGGGCTTTAATGGGACGACGGCGGCACAAGGCCATTCATTACATCGAGCGTTCAATTAAACGCCGCAATTACTAACGGAAGGAAGACAGTGTTAATTATATGAAACATTAAAGCCGGATATACATAAATAATAAGTTTAATGAAATGCCACTGGATGTGTCCTTCCTGCGAATAAATGCTTTCGGGTGAAAAAAATATTAAAGGACACCATGTGTGGGTATTGTCTTTTCCCATCGGCATAACAGGGAGTTGACGTCGAATGAAAGTAGAAAGTGTGCTGGACGCAACGTGCAATCGAGGTGTCTCGTCCTGGTGCTGGTTATGTCAACAGGACTTTAGGTTTTTGATGGATGCTGTCGCATGCATACGTGCTGAGTGTGCGAACCGTAATGGGATTTCTTTTTCAATTTTTTTCTTTGGAACAGTCTGCCTGGAGTATTGCTGATGGGAATTTTTATTTGTTAGTTTGTTCGGCGCCAGGCGATCTGATGAATCCATAAACTTTTAGTGGAATTTGGCACGGAAACAGCGAAGTTATTGGATTTTCGTGCAATGATTCACGCGTGACCGCAAATTTGGGAAACGGATGCAAGGAGTTCTACAAATAGTTGCAGCATTTATGGTGACTGCAGTCCAACGGAATGCACTTCAAATGGTGCATCAACTAGACAAGTGTGTCGTGGAAAGGAGTTTTGTACACTTTTGCGTGTAATTTAGTGGCATGACCTTGGTTGAGTAAATTTGTATCTAAAGGCTCTTTTCTTGTGTATTTTGGAGGTTGAACAGGTTAGAGTTAAGAGCTATCCACCGAGTACCAAAGTGTTCTATGTAAAGGGTGACCAGATAGCAGTGATACTTTTTTCAATTGCTATGTTTCACCAGCTGTCAAAGATACGAATGACATCCGTCTACCAAAATATGCAGTAAGGTTTGCCATTCTAGCATGCATCGTTTCATGCTTGTCAAACGTGCGAAAATTATTAAAAAATATCGAAATTCAAGCTCAGTTGTAAATACGCAACGTGAATTTCGCTGTGAGATCGGTCGTCATCATGGCTTCAGTGTGCAGGACATTCGTCGGTCCGTGGAAAAGTTTGAGCGTAAGTACACTGTTTTGGACCTGAAGCCACCAACCTGGCAGAGGTTGGTGCGAAATAAAGCTACATTCATGCTACTCTGTATGGAATAGCACATCATTTCTATGACCGTCTCGGCTTCGCTGGCAGTTCTTCAAGGGGTCGGTCCAGTTTTTGACGACTCGGTCCAATATGTGCGACGTTATTTTGCCAATCGGTTGTTGGTCTCAAGTTTGTCCAAAGTTTGTTAGTGCTAAAGACTTGACGTAGCCCCCGAGATCGAGTGGTGTCAAGTCGCATGATCGCGGCTCCCAAAAGATGAACGCTCGCCGTGACATGAGCCAGTCGCCAAATTTCTTCTTCACAACTGCGAGCGTTGCGTCGCTGGTATGGGATTGGAAGTACAGCCTTCTTACGTACGTGAACTCACATACTGAAGGCTACCAGGCTAGACATCCATAGGATAGAATCTGCCGACAGTTGAACACATCAAGTGTATGACGACTGACTTAGGCTTCTTTATTATTTTCCACGCGTTTTCTTCGAATATACAGCCTTATTTGAGATTTAGAGGGCCGTGACACTAAGTTTTAAGGGCCCTATTAGGGGTACTGGTAACTTCTAAGTAAAGAGAGAAGAGAACTACCATTAATAGCAGTCAGCCGAGGAATGCACACCAATTGGTGATGCTGTTGCTTTGCTTTAGAGAAAGCACCTAAAAACTCCAAAAGAACTTCTACAAAACGCTTTATGGGAACTAGTTAGCTAATTTCCAAGGCTCTTTTCTTAAAACAAGGACTACTCCATCCAACGTCTAAATTTTGATAAGAACTTCGTCATCACTATTCCTTGCAGATAGCTCTGAACCAAGGATGCACTTTTAGAAGATCAGTCCATTCCGTTCCATACTGACACGTCAAAACTTAAGCGTCTTAACCGCCTACCAAATCAACATTACATTACATCAACTCTAGACTGGCGATTGTCTCTTAAGGATATTGCTCAGCAGTCCAAGGCTTTATCAGAAGTGCAATACGGTATCGTAATGATCCTATTGCTGGCCTAAGAGTGTTGACGTTTCGGCAGCCACTTCAGCTAAACCAAACTATTATCACTCCTTATGGGGCTCTTCTAGATGCCAGTACATGAACTTGGTTTTTTTTTCTAAATGAAAGGGAAGCAATAGCCCGCAGCATACTGTGGCTGAAGATTGATCTTTTATTCGTCTACAGCCTGTTTGCACAGGAGGTGATTTGTGTTTTAGATGAACTTGGCGTCGAGTGAATTGGTTTGCATCCGGCTACGAATTCTCATTTATTCTTGGCGGCAGTTTTATCTAGGGTCATCAGAAGGCACATACCTACATAAGTAGGTCGGCAAGAGAAGTCCAATGGGCTTGCCTTGACTCATTCAAGTCGGGGTGATGTTTGATCCGTGTTCTGTAAGATTGACCCTGTCTCTCTCCAATTTAGCTTGCAGTTGATGACAGCAATGACTAGTTGTGAATCAAAAGTTCCATGGAATGGTAAGGACCCTGCTATCCTTTTCCTGATCATAGGCATCCTAAAAGCTTCATAGAAAGTGTATTAAAAAAAAAGGTGATAAGCAGTGAATTCCTTCCACAAATTTACAATTTTATCCAAATTCTCTGTCTTGATCTGCAACTCTGTGAAAGTTGATATCTGGAATTTGTCCCAATATCTAACTTTAATGTTCCGGAGTATCCATGTTACTGAATTTGTAATAGGCTTCTTCTGTATTCATTAAGTTTACAATGCGATACATACACAACATTTTAACAACGTTAGGATGAGTGCTTTAGACCTTTCAAACCTGGAATTTTATTTCAAGTTCTAGTCCTGATGCCCCTTGCAATTTTTTGATTCCATATGCTTCTTGATGGCCCAATGTACCTGTTGGTCATGTGTCTTCCATTTGCCAGACTTCTGCCCAATTCCTTCAGAGTAGGCACAAAACCTGTGAAATATAATTCTTTCGAGAGATCAGGATAAACTCTTCATAAAGTGGTTCAACTACGAATGGTTGACAAAATTGCCAGACGGAGATAAGGACTAGTAGTACTCCTACAAAGGATCCTATCATTCTTCTTCATTATAACGATCTCCCAGTGCAATATACATATGTCTAGCAAGACGAGTGCATGTTTCCAAAAGGAAAAAAAAACATCATATGACTCCTTGTGATGCATAGATTCTAAAATCGGCCTTGTTCCAAGGGATACATTATCAAGGAAAGACTAGAAGACGGCTGCCAGTTTAAAACGCCAACACTCTTGGAACAGCATAAGGTACATGTTGACATCACATGGATCATAGGAACAAATTTCTCTGTACCTACTCATTAAACTGTATTGAACTTCGGATCAAGGCTAGGAGGTTGTTTTATCGCTCGACTAAGATTTGTGCTCTCGAGAAGATTGAGCTGGAACTTTAGGTTGCAAGTGCCGATTGTTATGGGTAAGTCGTTCCTTTACCGGCGAACTTATCGATCTTAAAATTCCCTGGAATGTCACGCCTAGGTACCCAACAAATGTGTATGTTGAACTGTATAGCCATGTCCAGGATAGACGACTGGTAGTCTAAACGTACGAAAGAATAGCTACAGCTTGATTCCAAGGATTTGATAGCTACTTGGCTGTTCAAAAAGAAGGGGAGATCTCCACCAGACATCACGTTTTTCTCAAGCCATATATCATACTCTCTGACTCGAACAGGTTACAATGATTTAGAAGACGGAAGGAGAGCTTTAGATCAAGACTGTGGGAGAAAACATCTCCTCCTCTAGTTGTTGACTAATCTTCTAAAAATGCATCTTCATTCCCGAATACTGAGACGAAGTAAGGTGGCGCGAACTACACCGTGTGTTCTGGGGAGATTTTGAATTTATTTAGAACGGAGGAGTTCTTTTGTTTTTCCTGACCATTGTACGTTAGGTTTGAGATGAACGGCTTCCATTAATTTGTTATATACGAGTACATCAAGGGGTATCAGATAAACCATGATCTCCAGAATCTTAGAGAAAGTTGTGCGTAGATCTCCACGTATGCACAGACAAGCTGTACGCTGCACCTTACTTAGATGGTCGCGGTTAGTAGGTTTTCTTAAAGTGGTCCTGTCACAAACATTTATGAGTATCTAATGACCGAGATTGGCTCTACATCTGTGAGTCATTCAAGGTTGTGGACCTTATTTATTTCCAAAAACCTTTTTGCAACATAAAAGTGTCACTGTGACTTTCTTGACTCTTTTTTGAATGTAAGGTGTCTAGCTTAGTGTCCTCTCCGGGGAAAGTACTCTCTTTTATCAGAGAAAGATAAGCAAATTTATCATTTAACATCGATGCTTCTTTGGCGTACTTTGATGATGGGGCATTTTGAGTTTAATGTAGATTAACTTTGGAGTCTTCACTCGCACAAAAGTACGATGCTCACTGGATTTCAAAATTACCATGCCTACCAACGCCAGCCATCAACAAAAACCAGTTCACTTAGTTATCCTTAACAACATAACTAACTATTAAAGTTCTTTCATTTATAATTTAAACCAACACAAATCCAATACTTACAGGTCCTGCAACCGGACAGTCCCTGCCATTACTAGCTTTTAATCCATCGAAGATTTATTTCGTCCTTAACTTAGAAATCTGTACCTGACATTATAAATGTTTGTCATGGATGCATCATCCCATGAAATACAAGTCAGAGACAGTCTCCCTACCTCAACATCTGCCACCGGGTGCCACAAAGAAGTCAGTTTTAAATTTAAAGTATACGTTCCATCGTCTACCAATAACAATTCTTTATTCATATAGTAAATATCATTGTAGTATATATTAAATAACATTTTTTGGTACATAAACTGCTAGCACTCAGCTCAATAAAATAATCATATATCTATTTACAAGTCCAACTAAACTAAAATTTAAATAAAACTTTCATAGAAAATATCTATTTTTTTTAAATTTACTTTAAAACTAATATATTTTATCTATTACACTACAAGTGCGAATATCTCAGAAATATTGTAAAAGTGCTATTGACTATAGTTTTACTATAATTGTTTCGAAATTTATTTATTTTTAACATTCGATTTGAGTGTTTCATTTGTGCCACCATTTTAAATTCGAAGCAGTGTTTGAATGGTCGATTTGGTCTCCTCTCAAGATGTTGCCTTACTCTGGGTTGTATGCGGGGGGCGTTAATCAATTACAACAGGATAATAAAGACAGGACGATGGTAGCCATAAATCAATGTCATTGTAAAACGCTGGCCGAATTTCGTAGGCGCTTTCATCATCATTTTGATAGAGGCACGATGTCATTTGGCTGTCTGTTGGCTGACAGAGTCCTTCGCATTTTGTGGCAGGAGTGTGACTCGATTCTGATTTATTGTTGATTGATTGGGACACACGTTATGCATATGTGTATGTCGAAATATGTCCTTTGATTGCAATTTTAATAAATCACAAGCCAACGTGATTATCAGGACAAACTTTGACAAATGCCAGTCTGTTGAGAGGAAAGAAAACCAAAGACTTGAATGGAATTCTTTAGTTCAACATAAACTTCCTCATGGCTTGTCGAATTGTAAGGACGTCCGCGATGTATAACTCCTTTGGATTGAATGAAATGTTAAACGGATTTGAGGGAAAGTTGGAAAAGTTTTCACTGCCAAAGTAAATTGAGAAAATCTGCTATTGTTGTTCGAGGGGGATTTATGTCATATTCATGGGAGGAGCAAATCTTTTCGTCGGTGTAGGAATTTATGTAGCTAATGTAAGTTTTCGCATTTATGATTCTCCTTAAGAATGCAGAGAATGTAAATCACGTTTTATAAGGATATTGGAGGACGAAAATGCTTCCCATAAGAGGAGAGCACAGTCCCCTGTTAGGTTTGGTATTAATCATTTTAATAAAGGATAGTGGTTCGATGTGGAGGAGCAAAGAGTGTACATTTATCCACATTGTGGTCTCTTCTCCGTTCTATACCAGAATAATGGGATCAGGACGATAGTAAAGAAGAACATCATCGTGTAGGACCTCACAATTTAATGTTATCGTGAGTATGAGTTTCGAAGGCGTGCCATTTCTATATGCAATAGGTAATGCAATTGATCGTAAGACCTGGAAGAGCGAATAGCTTTTAGTGCACCAAATATAGGTCAGACCTCACATTCCTATGATCTTAACCTTTCTCCTATAACAACTCCCCGTTAAATACATTATTGGTCAACAAATGGGCGCCGTGGCTCAAGTGGTTGGTGCTTCGGAACAAGGGGTTCAAGATTCAAATCCCAGCCAAAACCTTAAATTTTGTTCACTTTCACGGCCCTCCTCTTGCGTAGAGAATATAACATCCACAACAAGATTGTGAAAAGCTAGGTCTGGGGTTCCGTAGATGTTGCGCCAAACATTTGTTTTTTTGGTTAACAATTTGAAATATTTGACTGCATCAAGGACATCGGAAAATATTCTAGGGTTAAGCAACTCTAATGATCAATCCAGCATGCTGACATTGAAATCATGTTGTCTGTCTCCAAACTGGTTGGGATCGTCTACAGAGAAATAGGGATACTGTTTGAGTTCAGACTCCTTTACCCTTAACCCTAGACAGAATAGAACTTTCAGTTCGTCATGTAATCCACTCAGGATAGTCGATGAATGCAGAACTTGGTTCGTCCTTACTAAACCACAGACACTCAACGAAAATATGTACATACAGCACATGAACTAAGACGTCTCATACCACCTAACTTTTCACAACAATATGTTATACAAAGGAGAGACCGATAGTCCGAAGCGTGGATTTTTTTTTTCAAGAGGCTTTTCCGTGACGGATATACTCTCTGATGTTTGCCAGGCGTTTAGAAAAGGAAGACCGAAACTTTGGTGTTGTCTGGGAATCGATTTTCGAACCTCCAAGTAATATGAGGCAACTTGCTCAGAAATACCACTCACTACTTTTTCAGATCTACAAACATTTAGTGTCCAGCGTCTAGCTTGTCCTCCTATATAGCCTCGACAGATGGGCTCAAAATAGCCTCAAGAAGCACTATGACCTCATGGAAATCTTTTGTCCTATCACTTGAAGATGGTTTGTAGATGTCGCATCACAAGGCGAGTGTAGTCCTCATGGAAGTATTGCAGCCAAGTCCGAGCATTGGCAGGACATTCACATAAAATATGTTCGTCAGATTCAGTGTCCTCTAGGTAAAGTCGGCAGTAGTAGCAGACTAAGTAGTAGCGATTTTCTTGAGGTTGTTGAAGAAAGTTCAATGAGCAAATTGTATTGGAATATAGTGAAGCTATACCTATTAATTTTGAATCTGGTAATACAAAGAGGCTCAGTATCCTTGGTAGCATGAAAGCCAAACTCCAATAAAATCGAAGGAATCGTCATAATAGGAGTCTCATCGAGAGATAAGTTGATGATTTTGTGTGAGGATTACGAGGAAGTAGGTTACGAACTGGAAGCTGGTCAGAGCAATAGATTCGAAAATAAATACATTTTCGAACTCATTCTAGTTTTCTCAAAATCGAGAGAATATGAGCGATGCTAGTAAATGGAGACTGACAAGTTTGGCAACAGATTTATTGACAGAAATGGCTTTATATACAGGCATCCGTCATGTTAAGTGTAATTTTATTGTGTGTAGCTGATTGAAGAAGTGTTTGAAAACCAGTTCAATACCAGCTTAGATTCCAAGTAGCAGACACCTCTCAGGGTTTTTTAAAAGGTTTATGTCCAACCTTCGTGGGTTTCTTCTGATGCACTCTATGGCACAGACGTCGATAACAAAAATCTGAGGTGAGGACCGAAAATCTCGGCTTCCGACTTATTTAACAAATTTTATCCGTCAGTGTACCATTTGGATTATCTGCGATTCTGTATCTGTAACTGCGATTTTGAACGATCAATTTCAATGGATCATAGAGAATGATTCTTTTTGTCATGAAGATCGAAGAGCATACTGGTGAAACTTTAGGACTCTTGTCGCCGTTGTCTTCATAATACGAGTAGCTTGGATTTGGAAATGTAAAAGGATTTTCAAGAGAGCAGTCCAAGGTTCAAGCAGGTTCGTATTGCAGTCTTAATAGCTAAAAAGTCCAGTATTTGGAACTATTGCGTTAGAAATCCGGAAGCTGGGTAGCTTGTTTAAAAGTGTGTCTGCTACTATGAACTGTAGTAGGTGGAACCACCTTAAGGGCTCCGGATATGTCCAGAAAAACACACAAAACAAGTTTTTTTTTTATAAAGATGAGGAAAAGGCTTTCAATTTTGATTGATACTACGTTTAAGGTTCTAATGTGAACATCTATAATATTTTCCATTAACTTTACGGAAACTGAGGTTAGACTAATGGCCCTGGAAGCCTTTGAATCGATGGAGATCTGCTGGCAAGATCTGCTGGCAGCTTTATCTATTAAATATTCTCAAAGCTTTCGCGAACCAAAAACAGTCAGTAGGGATTCAATACGATTGTTGTTTCCACTCTTCCTACCCTGATAGTAGGCAAAAAGGACACTCACTGAACAGCTCTCTGTAAACTGGTTGGTGTTGCATAAATTCACTGAAAGGAGGTGTCTGTGTGGATTAACTCTGAGTACCAGAACAATGAGCTTGCAATAGCAATGCCATCAAATTTTTATAGGACACCAAGGCATTGCTATGACTCCTTTAAGTCTAACAACTCCTGGACTTAAGTCAAAATTGAAGTTCTCCGGAACTGACGCGAGTGTCTAAAATATCTTGACTCACATCCAGTTCATTGTCACCGTCATAAGACCCCAAAGGCTAGTAACGTGGGATTTAAAATAAATTCAGCGAAGCAGAAAACATTGCAGCTTGAGTGGATTCTTGAATGGTATCTTCGATGGTGGTACTGAACCGGATGTGAATAGCTACTATCAAGAATCTGGAAGTGCAATGTATTCAAAACTGCCACTGTTTCCCCCATTGTCGTCGGACTTCATGTCATTCGCAAGCTATACCACTCGCTGGAATATTTGTAGAAAAGGATATTTTTTTTTCAGAGAACGGGTATGACGGAGGAAGGAATATAAGGAAGGAATGTTCCTCACAATGGAAAATATTCACCCAGTCACCATAAAGAAATGTATTTTAGAAAAGTTGAGGAGGAAACGACCTGGGAACCCCAAACGAAATGGCACGTGAATCCAACAAAATAACACGAATTGACGTTTGTTATCCTCGAAGTTTGCCTCTCAAATACTTAATTATAAATATGTACAACTGTATTCACTGAGACCGAAATAGGAGCAACGTTTACAACATATGTAAATATTCCTAACTTTCCTGGGATTTACGGACTTTTCCAAACACAATTCAGCCTCACCATGGAATTAAGCAGTCCTTGTTAAAAACTACGCAAAATATGAAAACTTTTGCAATAGAATGTGACCCGTAGATTAAGGCAACCCTTTTTTTTTCAACCCCATGAGGTACAGGGTTAAACTGTGCGGAACGTGTCAAAACTCACATCTGCTGGAAAACATTTTTATTAGGCCCTGTTTTTGCGGCTCACTGATCCTTGAGCAATTCTCGTCAAAACGTTTATCCTTTACTTGTCCTGCAAACACAAACAAATTTTAATTTTTTTTTTAGAACCAAACAACAATGTGACAGACAGAAGGTCGAAACTCCCTTGATCTCACATCTATTTGCAAACAACCCACAGTGGCACATCCTGGTTATTTATTCAGACATTATCCTTCAGGTCGATAGGGGAGGCGGTTGAGCTATCCCTCTCTCATTCTCTATTTATGTTTCAATTTGTTGTCCTTGCGACAAAGTTAAAACCCAAAATAACACACACAAACTTAACACATACACAGATATACACAATTGCTTATGGCTAGTGGCCATTGGCCATCACCCCCATGTCCTTTTGCCGTGCATCGCTGTTGTGGAATTGTTATTATTGTTCTCCATTAAATTATTCATATCCATCACATGAATGGCCGATGGCTCATAGAGAGACCGCTCCATTAACAAGCTTCGATTATCCTGACTATTATCCTTGGGCATGTTATAGACAACCAGCTAGGCTGTCACATAGTATTCCCGACGTTTTTGGCATTTCTCGCGCGCAATATAACACAGAGCGATGGTTATCAGGATTGCAATGGTGATGCCCATACCTATGCTGACCCACATAATTTCCTCGTTGATGCCGACATACGATCGTCCTGTGGAATACAAAAAGGAAAGGAGAATCGTGTTTTTGGCCAACGAATCGGTACTACTCACCATCGTAGTAGTTGTTGGAGAAGCCAACTTTACCCGCAACTCGTCCGGCTGGCATGATTTATACTGGCTTGTGAATTAATTGGTTTCCCTGGTAATAGATGGGTGCGTGCAGATTCTGTCCAAAGTAGATACTTGTGCGGGCGGGACGTCTGCACTCTCTTCTCCCTCTTGGTGCAGCTAACAAAGTTTTACTTGTCTGTGGTCATCGTGATATTACTGCCATTCTTTGTTGTTTTTCATGCAGGATCTACAAAGGATATGAGTGTATAGTTAGCTAAAGGAATTCAATAGTCCTGAGGCATAAGGTTAACAAGAAACACGAGCTGCTAGGTTTGGTTAGTCCTGAGTACCTATGATAACACAATTGTTGAGGAGGAAAATAATTTCCCTGGAAAAGGATGTGGGATTGCTTTTGTTTTCTCTCACAACAAGACATGAGTAGTTCTGGAGCTAAAAGCCTGTTTGACCATTTGATGACAACCCCAAGGTACTACTGACTTAAGCTGCAGGGCAGCTACATTTCCATCGAACAAAGTCCTTGCGACAGATGAGGCTAAAGAAATTTAAAAAGAATAAACTTTTTCGGGTTCATAGTTAAACCGCTTAGCATATGTACACATGTACTTCCGGAAGGATATTTATTGCCTTTTCAGTCTAGACTGGCATTCGAAAAAGTTGGTATTGATGGACGCCACGGTGTTGTATCCTTTATCCTTTATTTAGAGAGGACAATCAATTACATTCCTCAGATGGTGTGTAGTTGTTTGTCTGGCCAGTGTTTTGCTGGGAATTTCTTATTTTAGTTTCTTCGAGAAGATTTGTTATTTATTTATGCAAATTGATTCCGAAGGATACATACGTGTGTGCTATTAGGAATAGAATGTGTTGCTGTTGTTCTCAAAATTTATGTGCATTTATGTGCTGTTTTGTATGAAATTCTCTTTGATATTTGGTAGGAGGGCTGGAAGTTTTCCTAGATTTTCGACTCCAAGGATTAAAAGGTTTTTTTCTTTTCTCTCAACCTTAACAAGATGTTGCACATATTTATGTTTCTGTTTAAATATTACAGAAGATATCCTTTCTAACTGAATGTGGGAATACCAAGTAAAAAGGATTTCTTAACATCTCTCAGAGAGGCACTAATGAATTGGAACACAAAGGATTGGATAGAAGACGAGGAGCAGCTCAAGGAGAAGTATTACCTTCAATACTCTGGATCGCAGTGGTAGAGAAATTGTATTTAATTTAGAACACAATAGAGGAGAAGCCATTATAATGCTCACTTGTTACTCTGGAGGAGCTTCTGAAGGGATTCAGCAAAGAAGGAGACAATAAAACGAATAAGGTAGTGATTGCAGTTTAAAAAGGAAGAGCAGATTTCTTTAAAGGAACAATGTAATGGAAGAAGACACTTTTCTTTCGAAATGGAGAACTCGGCATTTAGTCGAGCTATCAAAAGAAAGGAAGAAGTAACAAAAACTATCCTCCTTTGGCAGAAAAGCGTAATCTGTTGAAGCCATAAAGGCGATAGTCGAAGGCACTGTGGACTGGTCGTTCATTAGAAAATCACTTGCCCGTATCTATGGACCATATTACTTGATCTGTTTAGCAACTGCTTATTCAAAAGAAATAACTAAATTAAATGAAAAATTTGATTGCTTTTTCAGTCATTTTTTATACCATTGACTGGAATTATGAATTTAATTCTCTTAGGTTAGAATATGTGTGCAAGCGGCCTCTTACTGACGAGCATGTTTCCTTATGGCGAATGCGTTCCCTTTCCCAATGTAAAGCTAAACATTTACAGAGAATGCACTCAGATTTCTACCTCAGGGCACAGAGACCTGTTAGAAAGCCCACCAGCTACCATCTTTGAGTTGAGGGCTTCCTTGTAGGAATACAAATTGATAAATCGTTTAAATTGTCCTAACTCCGGGAAATTTTCCACTTGAGTCAGTCGAATTTTGTGTCCCTCATCATTGATAAGCGCCGTGGCGGTAGCCCAAGTGACATCACAGTAGGGTTCAGGTCATATAAACTCAGATTCTGAATCACCCCTAGATAGTTTATCTGCAGATTGCCTACAATCCCCAGATGACCAGGATGACCCATGGGAGTATCAGCCTGTTGAGTATGTTTGGCAAGAGATTTTAGTGCATTGTAGCTACATTCAACCTTTATAAAATCCACTACCTGGCTATCTGAAGAGATACATACGTATATACGTACATAGATACATATGTAAATCCGTCCGGTCTTGATACCTTTAGTTAGGTTTAACATAGCGAAGATCCAAATGGCACGGAGTTCATCCTGTAAAACAGTCACGTTTCTAAAGGTATAGAGACTTTCGTGCTGGGTCCAAGTACACGAGCTCCAACTTCAGCTTCCATCATCGATCCCGGCGTGAATCAAACCAGATGCCTAAGTTTCAGGACCGGAACACCATTAGAGCAGTTTGGACGGAACAGCTTGAAACAATTTTCTTTTGTTTTAGATAAATTTCTTTATAATGGTTACGTTATGCACAATGTTCGTGAAAACAGATCGAATGATCCCTATCCCAGTTTCTTATGAAAACGCCCTCAAAAAGTGGGCGTTGCTAAGGACAATGTATGAACGAAGTGTAAAGACTTCGAATGCCTAAATATTTGATGTTAATTATCTTTTTCATTTTCATGTAAAGTAGTCAACTACTTCCGGCTATAGAATCTCTAACACCTAATCCGAACTACAGGCCTTTTAGTATACCTTATTTCCTAAAACATTGCTCTAATGGGCTGAAATGGGCGCATTGGCTCAGTGGTTAGTGCGTTGGACTATGGAGCAAGGGGTTCAAGGTTCGAATCCCAGTCGGAACACCTAAAAGTTTTTCATCGCCTCACCTCTCGCGAGCGTCTGACAAACATTCGAGAGTACAACTGCCAAGTATTTATTTTATTTATTGCTATAATCCGCTTTTTATCCGGCTTTTCATTATTTTGAATCTTCTTGTTCTCCAGATTCATTCATAGAAGGAGCTCTCAGATTTTCTTGCAGTAACGGAGCAAAATCTTCGATTAGAAACTGGGGCTTCGTCCAAAGATGGTCTTATGGACACATTTTCCTAAAAATCGCAGTCTGGTAGCCTGCTGTAAAGAAACATTACTGACACAACGCGGCCCATACAAAAATTTGCCCTACAGAACCTTTAAAAGTTACATTGCACCTTTTACTACTCGACCTTCATGTTATGTTCTTGTCATCATGTAGTGCAGTCAGGTTAAGAGGAATAGAATTCCCAGCCAGTTTTTTTTATTTTTTTTTATAATTCCCAGTCAGGACGGAGTGAGAAACAGGCAGTATGACAAATGAGTTCGAAACAACAATTTTCAACGAACGGTTCAAAAATGGACTGTGGGGTACTGGCGGGAACAGAAATTTTTCAAAATACACCCATTTGCATGCTCTAAAAACATGTCGAATGAGTACTTTAGATCGTCGACCCTTAAGAATGCCGGTATAACTCTTTGGACTTTTCTTTTTCCCAAAATGATGACAGTTGCACACATATATTTCAGTCCCTTATTTGATTCCTAACAGCTGAGAAATTGCCCTGAAGATTCAATCACGCTCGTATATGAATTATACATGTGTGTCGAGGAGCAGGGAAATTACTTCACCTCTAGTGGGCACTTAATGAACTAGAAATGAGAAATTGCTTGACATGAAATTTCGCTGACGTAATTTCTTAGTTACAGTTTGATGAATTTCCTTTAAATTCTGCAGCATTTTATGAGTTCTTGGGATGAGTAGGAGCTCCTTAGCGGAGCAAAGCTAGTCACTCCATTTGAAAAGTGGAATAATTTCCTACAGTAGCAGAAGAAGAAGAAGTATTACTGCTCACTTTTAGTGAGAAATTACTCCACATTCGGTTAATTGGTTAAGTACCCACCAGAGGTGAGAAAAATTCCCATGACGTTTCGTTTACCGTTTAGCAATAGCAGGCTTCAAAAAGGGGATGTGACTTAACTTTCAGTTGTCTCCAGAAGGTGTACCCTTTTGTTGATTTTTGGTTGCTTAAATGGCACACCCAACACTGTACTCATGCTGGGCAACACACGCAGCAGGCCACAAAACCACAGAAAGCCGGTTTATGCCGTCATGTTGGAAAGTTCACCTTCACCCCCCTCCCCATCCTCGGCTTTTTGCCCAGACACAGGTTTCTTCTGTCTTTTCCGTTGGGGTTTTTCAAAGTTGTCCCTTGTGGACCTTTTTTTTTCTCGTTGGTTGGTCTTCCACTTTCTTAGTTCTGCTACTCGTGTGTTCACTTTTTTTATGAGTAGAAACCCCAACGAGGTTGAAGTTCTGTCACAATTCTTGACAAAAGATGTTAGAGGAAGAATCTCTGGTCGATCTCTCTGGAAGAATTGGTGAATATTATGTCTGCTCGCGTATTTTTTGCACCACAATTCATATACAGTGAAATTTAAATTTCTCTCTCAGGGAGGTAAAACTAAATTTGTCTACTTTTCTCAAATCAGAAAATTTCTTGCACTAAAACTTGTAGCAAGGGAAATTTCTTACTCTCTTGTGAGCACTACCACTAAAACCTATGAAACTTTTGCGTACTCGAACAGGATTTCGTGAATTTTCGTAGAAATTACTGACGCAAACTCACATAATACCTCTGAGGGAAAAGTCAAGAATAAATTCGAGGAAAGACTTGAACATTTTTCTGTCGCAAACATCTGACCAACATCGCAGGGTATTATTATCACCTTTGTACATAAATAGTTGTTACCGCAAATGGTTTGAAATTTTAGCAGTAGGATTCACGTACACCCAACGTATGAATCTTGAATCTTTTTTTAGTTTTAGCTGGTCGTAGCTTTCTGCTTTCTCCAAGAGGCTATCGTGTAAGAATTTTGGTAGAGTTGAGTTCCGACAGTAAGCAAATACGTCCTGATGTGCACTGTATAATCCAATGTTGAACCAACATACATCTTGAACTCGTCAAGAATTTTTGACTCACCAATTGAGTTCCTGTGACATCTGTCATATGCCTTAGATTTGTATCAAGCCAAGGTTCTGTACTAAAACAAGAATTATAGCTCCCGACATTTTAGCTAGGATTACATGGTAAATAGCAAATAACTCATTTAAATACCCCGACTTAAACACTAATAAAATAATTGTTAAACAACCCCGTAAACCTGATGGTCCCATTTAAAACTCATTACCATACCAAGTGGGGGTGAATCCATCTACTGGGCCGGCTAACTCCCACCACATGCGATAGTGGCACCGTACGCAGACATGTATCTGCATACATTTTCCTTTCATTAAAATGGTAAATGTACACTTTGTCTGGTTGAGTTCGGTTGGTTTAAAAATCCTCAGAATTAATTTAATGTCAATGAAACTATGAAATACAGATTAACGACCCACACGCACACATTCACCGAAGCAATTAAATCGTTCTCCTTCCACCAGGCTAATTGCCTCAAACTGTAAGCATTTGCAATTCAAAACTTATTTTCGAAATTACATTTCATTGTGAAACCAATGGAGGTATTCACCACCCTGCAACGGGGACCGTAAAATTAATGACTTGCTCTCGTTGAATACACCTTTAACTCGTTTCTCCGCAAAGTCCTTGAATGCCCCACGAACTTCCTGACAAATTCTTCTAGCGAAAGTGCCTCTGCAGTCGGTTCTCTCTTTAAAAATGATTTAATGTCATTCCCTTTCGCATTGTCCTTCCTTACGATGATGAAGCTGGAGCGAACCGAAACCTCAGTCAATCAACTCATTCCCTCCGATGGGGTGGAGTCCATTAAAGCATTCTGTGGTCTCCGACCTCGGTCTGAAGGAATAAAAGTCGCCTTACACTTTCATTCTACTTGCTTGTCGAGATAAATACGAGCTCGACCCGAAAAGGGGAAGAAAATGGGTCTCATCCACCAGAAGATAACCCAAGCTTCCTTTGTCCAGCCGTTGTCAACTTAAGTGGAAAAAAAGGACAAAACTTGACATCCTTCCTGATCGAAAAGAATAGTAGACACATAACCACATGGCCATGGATAAAATGAAAGGACGAACAAAAACTTTTTTACTTTCCCTCCACCAGTCGTCGTCGGTCGTCGTCTTCCTCATCATCGTCATCATCAATATCAACATCAACATCGAATTCCGGTGAGACAGTCCACATTGGCTGTGCGCCCTCACCTCAACACATGGCGTTTCGATTAAATAAGGAAATGGAACTCCGATTGGATTGCATTAAATTTTTAGAAAGAAGCGAGAGACCATTGCTAATTCAATAACATCACTGCCAAGGCAACATTGTTCCAGAATCTCATTTGGGAACTTTGCACCGCATGTACGGATGTGGGATATTCATTCGTAGCCACTTTGGCAAATGAAAATCGACTTAGAAATTGGATTTTCCGGTTGTTTGAGGAAAAACTAAAAAAAAAAAACCAAAAAGGTTGTAGGTTGTCTCGGAATGCGAAAGCTGGTAAGTGGTTCCGGTGGCATGTGCTGGGTAATCATTAATTCTGCGCCGGCACGTCATCTACTTGAAGGCTAAAGTAAATTTGAATTGATGGTTCGATGTGGCACTTCGGTCCCGGGGGCCTGAACATATTTGTTATGGTAAACGTCTTTTTCTATCTCCAGTAGAGCGGTCCCCTGACATATGTATATTGGGATTTGAAGAGTACACTCAAACGGATGTGTGATGAGAAATGATTCCATCCGCAGGCAATGTAGGGGACGGGAACAGCCGGTTTGCTTTGATTAATCTTTTGGAAGAACCTTTGAACTTTAACCTAATGTCGAGCTCTCAAATGGAAAAACTTTCTACAGTTTGCCTCATGTTTGATTTCACTGGGTTGACAAGATGGCTTGCATCAAACATGATATCCTTTACTAGGCTGTAGGTCCTTCGTTGTACATAGATTTGAATAAATAGAGAGATATCTTTTCTGATATCAGGTCATAAGTATCTAAACCCAGATGTACTGATAGCCGGGAGCTGACAATGATGAGATCTGCATTTGATTTGTGTGATTGGCGTGTTTATATCCCTTGGGGACTCTCGTGTAGATATGCTGATAGGTCATGGCTGCATTAATGCTAATAATAACTCGCATGTGTACATTTATTGATTTATCCTTAGGAACTTCGACTTGCAATGCTTAGACAGCGAAGTGGAAAATGAAATCGCAAACCTTTATGAATGATAGACGAATCAGTATGTTACGGTGGATGACATCCTTAAACAAAATAAATAATCCTGAAGCTTTATCTGAAACTACAGTGATTACCGCTTACATACAATATACATGAGAACAACACATACTGCAGGACTAGAAGCTGTCCTTAATCTGTTACCGCTGGACATTTTCGTTCAAACCTCAGTAGCAATTAGTGCCCTGAGAATAAGTCAGTTAGAAAGTTTGAGACATAATGAAACGGGTCATATGATGATCCTGGAGAAATGCCACGGACTATCTCCCAGGACACGTGCCATTTCTATCTTCACAGGTGGATCAAAGATGAACGAAGGCATAGGCTCAGATCAATCCGCCATCCAAGCCTGACAATAGCTGCTCGTGAGACTGCATTGAGAGACTCTACTCTACAAAATAAGCTACAAATTGATTGAGAATAATTACGCAGGACGACTTGCAGTCATCCCGTCTCCAAAAATTGTTAAACATTTTAATTCGAAGGCTTTAACACTTGTAACTATTTATTTCCGAGAGGTTGTATGAGGTTGGACTACACAATGCAGACAAATTTCGGTTCATCAAGGATCGGTATTTCTAAAACTGTTCGCTGGGATTGGATGTGAATTATGAGAGGTTGCGAAAAGAGGATCCCCCAGGATCAGGTAGATGCACACACGAATAGAGATCAAGATGATGGCAGCAAATATACCTAGTTTTCCCATTTCTAGATGAAGGCGGATTCCGTTTCATTGTTGTTCTTGCTTATTCTAGTCGTCATTTTTTGACACCACACGTCCAGGGAGTTTTCGTTGCGAATGACTGTTTGGCTGTATTCCTAGATACGTGGAAGGTTGTGGGCAACTGCACTTTATATGAAAAAAATGGAAATCATCCTTCAAAAAGCGTTACAAGGTGGTTCCACTGACGCCAAAATGCTGAGCGCGGTGACGACACATGTGGATTCTCTGCAACATTCTATCTGACCGCTTCAACTAGTTTATTGGAAGGTCTTTACCATTGGTGAACGGCATGTCCCCGATCTCTCACTGTCCGATGCTCAAAAAAATTGGACACCAAGCCACGAATTGTGTCGTTAAACGGTGCTTGTTGGCAGAAGATATTTTCGACGATATGCACGTTAAGTTAACACAACTAAACGACTATTTTCAACGTACAGCGTCACTATTTCGGTGTGAAACGATTCATGCCTAAAATTGTACTGAATTGACGTTTTAAAAACATGTCTACTCAAGCCAATAGGCTTATAATTGTCAGTGTAATTCAATGTGTACATACCGACATAAAAGATGGCGCACCCTGTAGATTTTCTTCAGGAACACGGGATCGACTCCGGTTTTAAATAGAAACTCACATAACGCTGAACAGGTGATTGTTAGATACTCAGTTGCTGACCCTTTATAGGTCTGTCATGACAACTACAAATCACAACAAATCTTTCAATACCATCGCCACCGTAACGTCACTCCGATTTAACCAGAGGAAGGGATTCTCTGTAGGACGTACGTGATTCATACATTATGACTGCATATAGTGATTCAAACCCTTTAAGTCGACAGGACTGAATGCCAAGAATGCCAGTTAAATTAACAAAAAAAAAGCAGAAGTTGCCTGGATCTGGTCCACCTAGATCCACAGAAATGATTCTACAGGAAGTGGTGGGGGGACCGTAGGCAAAATGTTACAAACAACTACAAACATTTGGCACCACAGATCCGTAAGCGATCCAGGTCCTTGCTCCTCACAAGAAGGGATTAGCGTGCAGTTTATTGCAGTCTTTCAGATGTTTTGTACTCTCAGATGTTAGTCAGTCGCTTACGAGACATTTGGCAGTGAATAAACTGTTCCATGCTATCAGGTATTCGAGCTACTAGCAGCAACATGCGTGTTCTTCATCTAAAATTTGAGTAAAGTACCCCAAATCTTAAGGTTAGAATGAACATCACGATATTTCCACCGGAAGGCATAATTGTCGGAACCATCATGTTTGTTTTATCCACCATGTTATAGTCAAACCCGTAGAAATCAGTCCCACGGAACTTGAAGCCAAGAAGTTGTACATAGTAGTTACAGTCAGAGTAACTATACATTATTAGATAATAACCACAGAAATCTTCATAGCCACCAAATTGATCCTTTAAGGATATGGAAACGAGAGTATGTAGAATGAAGTCCTCTTGCGATAGACCGCACTGAGAAATCTACAATGATCTACAGGCTGATGGGTTGGCACTGTTAAGAACACAGTTCATGATAGGTTTTCTCAGCCAAAGAGTTGATTGTCAGTTGGTATCCTTACGCCTCCTCGTGAACGCAAAAACTTGTTATCGGTCGTTCAATGCTTTCAATGTCTCAGCTAAACGATGATCTTCGGTTGGATGAAGTTACGCTCACTATCAATACACGATCATAGCCCCAAATATATTGATAGTGGTCATCCAGTAGGTGGTGCTCTATCTGTTCCTAACAAACTAAAATGAAATGAACATGCACCGTACCTTTGGAGTATACTCAGACGTTGTTCACAGATCACATATTCCCAAGAGTTTTCCCATTTCGATCAAAGGAAAGCGCTTGACATCCGGTAACTGATTGGACCTCTCGATCAATCAGAAACGTTTCAATACCTAGTGCCGAGAACATGGACTGTTAACCTCAGACTGAAGTATAAACATTCCCACTTTTCGCATCATTTCGCTGTTTTTTAAATTGACACCATTTGCTACCTGATCCCTTTTTTTGGAACTACTTTTTCGCAACCTCTTGTAATTCAAAGAGAAGATCTCGCAGGATCAGGTAGATGCACACACGAATAGATCACAAGACGAGTTGTTGGCGGATTCCGTTTCTTTGTTGTTCTTGCTTGTCCTAGTCGCAGCTCAAAACCATTTCAAGTCCGTCCAATATTTGCAATAGCGTCTCTAATGTTGGCCTCGAGCTCGTCTAAGGTACAGGTCGGCTGCATGGTCTACTAATAGCCATTAGTCTACTGGATCTCCTACCAGCTACTCTTTTGTTTTTAATTTTTCATAGATGGGTCATATCTTTCTTCACACAACACAGTTAGTAAGCTTATTCCACACCATGTTGGGCAAAGATGGCGCCAGGTAATGTTGCTGCCACTATCAATCCGGGTAACTTGCTAATGGCATTGTATTCTCGGGTTGTGCCGAGGGTGTTAAAGGTTACACCAATAGCATGAGAGCCGGTTGAAGTGAGCGACTTGAGGAGTGAACACTATTGCCAAATCTATAGTCCAAGGTGTAGTATACATAGTCCGATGGATGAATGGCTAAAAAGGTGTCTAGTCGCTTATATCGGGACTTCGAATACCTAGCTAACTTCGCTTTCAAGCCAGTCTTCCTATGGCATGCCAAGCTCTGTCATGATCGCTTTCTGATCGCTGCACGCCTTCCCTGAAACACCCCGAAGTTGTTATAAATTTCACGATGGTTGATGATGGCTTTCTGACAGGTCGCCCAGATCCCCGAATTGGTATTCATCGACAGCCGCTTTTCTAGTTCTGCATAGGCTTGGGGTTTCGTGTCGCCACAGTGTCGGCAGAGGTCATCAGTTCCAACTTGCATTCGACTACGGTGGGCCCTCATGTGGGTGTGACCGGTAATGATCCCCGCTGGGCCTGTTACGCGCCAGGATTCGTTTGGTTTTGGCGATATCATATTTTGTCAACAGTCTTCTGAAGAAACGACAAGATTGGCGTGGGTTGCATCTCTCGTTAGTCAGTCTCACGAAGGTTTTCTCTATATTCTGTTTAACAAGAGCTGGAGACAGTAGAACACAGGCGTCGACAATGGTCAGGTCTTGCTGATTCGTCCGTTTCTGCTTTTCCTAGTACTTCCGCCTGGATCACACTACCGTGGTTTGTAAGTCTCAGAGAGCGGACAATTTCGGGTTCAGATGAATATACGTATGCCTAAGTGTTCCCATAGCGCTATCGTACCTTAAAACAGCAGAAGTTACTTTAAAACGAAGCTGTGGTGCCATTAAAACATCGTTGCACAGAGTTATGTGACGTTAATCTACCTGTCGAAACTATTTGTCAATTACGTTTCATAAATGCTGAAAAAGTGGTCCCACTTCAAGGTCCCTGTCGTGGGAGTCGACTGTGTATCTGAAATTATATTGAGTCCTCTCCTGCACCATGCATGGGGAATATCCTGTTTACTTACGTATCCTTTCACACCCGAATGAGATACACTCCTGGTGATTAAATTAAAAAAAGAGGAAAAATCAAAATTGTCATTATTAAAATGTAGCATTTCCGGCACCCCATTCAGAACGTTCCTTTTCCTGCAGCTGCTGTGTTAATTGGATTTTGCAATGAATAACGTGCGATGCCTTACCGTGGTCGGAGCAGCACCTACTTCGGCATCCGAGGAGGATGCCAGGAAAATTTGCATCTTTTCTGGTGTTGACAACGACCATATTTACCAATATGGCAAGAGCACTCGCAGGAGTGGTAGTGTGTAGGACTTTTCAATTGCATATGGGATAATAATTTCGAAGGAAAAGTCAAAAGTACTTGCTGTTGTTAGGAATTTCCATTATCCTTTAGCATTCAATTTCTATGAGGGGAAGTTTTAAATTTTTTAAACCATACAGCATTAGGAATACTGCATACTAGGAAAAAGAATCCCGGAAGCCCTTGACTGTGGATATATAATATCGTAGCATCGACATGGTTTCGAAAAGAGATGAGTGTGAGATTCCTTCATAAACATTGGCGGTTTATTCCGCCATCAAGGTTCGTTAAAGCAATCAAATGAGCAACATATGTATCTACAAGGTTGAATATTTGAACTTGAGGTATGAGAGTACAGAGGATTTGTCAAATGATAGCGAATATCCTGGGATTGCATCCAGAGTATGCCCTAAGCTGGTTCCCTACCCAGCAATCAGGCTGAAAAGTTCTGAACAATATAAGGAATAAACCACAGGACATGCCAGCATACTATTGATCCATCGTCGTCTACCACAGGTCACAGACCACTTTCCCACCGAACACAACTTAAATAGGGCTACAACCTTTCGATATACAACAGAATTGAATAGACTCAACGTGAGATCCTTTACCACCATTCGCTGTCAATATTTGCGGATGGGTCCACAACTGAGGACGGAGTCTTCTCAGAGGACTTAGGCTCTCTCCCTTAACCTCGCACACTATGGCCGAAATCAATGCCATTCAATGGAGAATCAGCATCGGATATTGTCATCTACATCGACACTTAAACAGCCATCAAATCTCTTGTACAACCTTGGCTGGTCACTTACCAGGTCACTGTGACATACCGGAAAATCGTGAAGATGAATACCTTGTCAACGTCGACGCGGTAAGGCTGCAATAGCCTGACTGCCCTAGCCAAGTTTTGACAAAAACAGGACCATAGGACTCCAAAAACACACGAGAGGAACCCTGCCCAAGATAGTCAACACCCTAAGCCACTGTGCTATAGGAAAACTTCCTTAAAAACTAGGCATTCCCACCACTGGCCAATAACAAAAAGGCTACACAAGGTGAATACCTTTTCAAATATGTATTTCATCGATCTATGCACCCCCTGGACGGCTAAGATTAGCTCCTTCATACATAGTGGCAGATGGTTTCCAGAGTGATCCACCAACCTTACATTACTGTAGCACATAGGACCTTCTCTTGTAGACGTACATCTCTGGTAGCCTTAGTTAAGCTTATAAGGGATTAGTTACTACTGTTTACAACATAACCTCATTTTTCCATCGAAAGGCATCATCTAAGTCACAATTCCTACAAGTCAAGACTCATTCCAGGTTAGGTTAGGTAAATGGATGCACTGGTGGATGGAGATTGTACTGAACTGAAGCTGAACTAGCCTCCCCGATCCGTGCATGAATCTCAGAAGATTGCTCAGTCAAACGTCTCCTAGATCACCGTTGTGAGGTAGTCCTAGCCATGTTGCATTGTTGCCTATAAGACCCAACATATCAAAAGCTGTTCGAATATATCTGCGACTAAGTTTCATGAGTACAACTGTCCTGAGAAAAGTTCTCAAATAACAAACACAACACGAATGGTTGCGAGAAGCTAGGCCCTGGGTCCCATCGACCTGTTGCACCAAGTATCTATTTATTTTTACATTTCATGAGATCTCTTTTTATCAAAGACTGGCCACAGGGATTTGGCTGTATGTAGTTGTTGGCAAAGCTACTGACAACACTCATACTTGTCATCATCAAAACTTGGTTCTGAAAATGATCGACGACGTGCAGCCCTCAACCATCACGTAGGTCCCACTATGCTTGAAATGAAATCGAACGTGTTTTCTGGATAAGAACATGGAAACATATGCACCATTCGGAACAAAATAAGTCAAATTTTGTCCGATTGCTGAAGACTGTTTAAGGTGGTTCTTGCCAGTAAGCTTTGCTGGTCGACAAACTTCAAACAAGATTGACTTCTTTTAAAAAACCCCGAACAGTCAATATGCAAACTGAACTCTAGTACTAGGACTTTTAAAGGATTTTACAATCCCTCTCGCAATACAGCGGAATACACATTGTATTGAAAAGCTCCTGTTTTCCGCTATGATCTGTTTTAATGTTGTTTCATAATTATTACAGCGTGTTTATGTCATCACAAATAGCCACCAAAAGGATTAAGGTCCTGCCACTAGAACAATGGAGAACTGTTTAAACTATGTACACAATTGGACGGAGGACTTATTTCCTACAGAGGCAGAGGTATAATTACATTTAAAATTCATTGCAGTTATTTCCCAGAAAGACAAAAAATCAGTGCTGTACCAAACAGCCTTTGCAATAGTTTTAATCCTCAAATATTATTATTTCTCACCATTAGTGAGTTCCACGAAACATGGGCGAAATTTCCCCGAATAGTGTTATTTGTGCTTCCTGTGAATTAGAGATCCACAATTATAGCATATAAGGCCGTGCACACGTTCAAAACTGAATGCCAATTAACTGGACTGATCCCAAAGGTCAAGAGCCGTCATAAAACTATAAAAGTTGTCGTCGATTTTCCAGTTTCGATACCCAAACTGGGTCAGAAAATGGGAAATCCACGACAAACCTTTATAGTTTTATGATAGTTCTTGACTTTTGCGATGTTAGAGATGTTTTTGTTGTTATTGGGGTTTATTTCAATTCGTAATTTAAAAGTTTAGTCAAACTCTTAAATGAAAGGGAATTCAGTGTAATAAGTCGCATCAATCGACATAAACAAAAGTAGTCGAGCACTAGACTAGGAAAAATCAAAGGAAAATGCATCTATCAACCTTTAAAACATGACAGACTTACTTAGTTCACGCTAATGGCAATTCAACCAACCGATGACTGTGTTCACTTGGAAAGGAAAGGATTTAGACCCGTTTGCAGATTCTGGGATGCAAAATTGACCAACTTTATAATCTGTTACATCTGTCAATGTCCAATTCAATACCCAGATCATTGAAAAGGTGAGTTACTTGCCGAGATGAGTTATTCGCAGAGCTGTATTTTTGAATATTCATACCACGCCATGTACAAATATTTAAAAGCTGAAGCTATGGATCCATCTGGTGACCTTGTCAACCATGGAAATCTGACAAAGACTTCCCCTACCTCTCGGGTATCGCAAAAAGGACTTGGAGTAAACAAAAAGGCGAAATCCGAACATTTTTATTGCTTGTTCACCTAAGATACTAATCTTGCTTCAGGTCGCAACTGATAGTGTGTAGTCCAAAATAAATAAATACTTGGCGCAACAGGTCGATGGAACCCAGGGCCTAGCTTCTCACAACCATTCCTGTTGTGCATATTATATTCTTTAGACGAATGGAAGGGGCCTACGTGAAAAACTTTTAGGTGTTCCGACTGGGACTCGAACCCCTTGCTCCATAGTCCAACGCCCACCCGGTGTGTAGTCTACTTAAGGCAAATCCTGGAAGAGACCAATGAATTTCATCATCTTTTTATCGACGCCAGCAATCGTTGTAGGGTCTACAAGGCGATGACCGAATTCTAGGTATATCCCAGCAAAACTAGGAACAGTTCCCGTGAACTCTTTCAAATATGTACCGGATTTCGGCAAGGAGTTGCGAATTCTTCAACCTTAGACTGGAGCAGATAGTGGGCTGAACACGGAAGGCACTATTTTCAACAAACTTGTCCAGCTGCTGGACGGAAGATGAAATGCATGCTCAACAAAAGATTGATCGTTCCAGTTCTAAACCCGACTGCTAGCCGATAAAGTGCTAGCAGAGCAAATTTTGAACACTTTCGAGAAAAAAAAATGTTGGCTAAATGTTTTAGTCCCGTATACGAGGAGGAGGGTGAATGGAGGAGAAGTTACAAAGTTACAATTGCGAGCTCTATAAGCTGTACCAAGACGTAGATGTAGCCCAATAATGCTCCAGCAAACACAATCTTCGAATCACAGCTACCAGGTTCGAGACGATAAGAAACACTGAACCTCCGTTTTAAGGACTATCGCGGATGGCAGAGCCCTTGGTCTGGATAACTAGAAGCAGCGTACCCGGGGTCGAAGAGAGTGCGACTCCGCTCGGGAAAGTCGTTTATGACAAATTGATTTTGAAAACTACAAGGAAACAAAAGAAGAAGAGAAAGACGCATAATTACACAAAAAATCTTCGAAAAGTGATTTCATGACACTTATTCAAGACTGAATGCGGGAATCTCCGAATTTTGAACTTCCTAGTACTCCAACACTAGCTATTGATGGTAGGCAGGTAGAACGGGGTGGGCACATCTACAGTCAACACTCGGATCACAGTGGATGTCGTGGGCTTACCTGAAAACAAATACAAATGGTTTTTAGCTTTCAGGTAGCTACACGGCCTCCCTGAACCACCCCTAAGGTTGTTATAAATTTCGGGATGGTTTAATGGTGGCTTTCCTGACAGGTCGCCTAGGACTTCGAATTGATATTTACCAAGGTTCGCTTTTCTAATTCTGCATAGGCTTGGGTATTCCGCAAGGAAGTGAAATGTGAGATGATGGAGGTGACAGCCTCAACAGGTACGCCCACTTTTAGGGGCGTTTTTATAAAAAAAACCGATTTTAATGAAATTTTGTATAAAACATAGTGTCATTCAACAAAAAAATGCAATACTGCCACGCCCACTTTATAAGAGCTTCATAATAAAGAGGATAAGGTATCATATGATCCCTTCTAGGGGGATTGTAGCTTATTCTATATATTTTTTCATGCAGTCCCAACCAAAGCGTTCATATGACTAATATAACTTAACTGCCACTTAACTCTGCAAAAAACAACGCTAATAGAACTAAGCTGAAGATCCTTCACTTAAAAATAAAACGATAATAGTAAGTCACTGAAGGGCTTGTTTCGAAGACGCCAACTTGGTTTATTTCACAACAGCAACTCTTCCTATCAGTACATGGATCGCTGGATGAATGCGCTCCCCAAGCTGATGTATACCACGATTCAGCAAACTGTTGTGCACACAGCCATTATCTATAACCTATCGTCTCTTCAGCCATAGGGGTGTGTAAATATATATATATATCAAGCTATTGACCTTGCAATCACTTACGTTCCCGGTGAGATACCAGACAAGTGCAACATGCAATATAAGGCAGAGTCTCAGATAAGTTTACAATCAGTCAAGTGCGGAAGACACTACTAAAGTGAACGTAACTAGAGAAATGTCCAGTAAAGCAACTAAAACAGGAACAGTCCATGACGCCGAAAAAAGGATCTGGAGAGGGCCCAAGGAAGTCTTCCAAACTGGGCCAGATGTATCGCTCGGACGATCGGTTTTGGAATCATTGGTTAAGCACCCGAAACACGTAGCTCAGGTAGGTGCTCCTAGTTCCAGCTGACTCACATATGTGCTAAGAACTAGATCGATCTTTACAGATCTGTGAAACCAATAGACGACAGTACACCAATGAGGAGATCGCCACTATGAGCATTCGTGTGGCACAACATCTTGAGGACATTGGCATGCAGCAAGAAGATGTTGTAGGGATTTGTGCCTCAAACACAGATTTTCTGGCCCCTCTAGTGTTTGGAGCGCTCTTGTGTGGAACAACACTAAGCACACAGGATCCTTCATTCGACAAGGGTAAGCTAGTCCACCCTATGCTGTTTCTCTGATCTGATCTTAGGTGTTCTCTCCCAGATGGCATTCTACACATCTTCTCAATCACAAAGCCAAAGTTGATGTTTTGCGATGGAAAGGTCTACGATACCGTTAAAGCGTCCATGGCTGAGGCCAACTTAAACATCCCCATCTACACGATGAAGGACCACCTGGAAGGGGTGAAACGAATTGATGAACTCATCGCTTCAACTGCAAAGGAAAAAGACTTCAAAGTGAAACCTCTGAATCTAGGTAGCAGGCAAACGGCTGCCATTTTATGTTCTTCCGGGACAACAGGCCTTCCCAAAGGAGTCTGCATGTCTCACGAGAGCTTACTAAACTTAAAAATCTTGTAAGTATCATGCCTCTTCCTGAATTCAGTAAAGACCCTCAATCCTTACAGCAATCTTACTATCGACGACAAGCTGCTGTGCTACAGCACCATCTACTGGGCATCTGGCCTTCAATCCCTGCTTCAAGGAACTGTATGTGGCTGCACAAGGATCATCATAGATCGACCATATTCCACATACCTATTCTTCAATATGGTGGAGAAGTACAAAGTTAACATCACCTTCACTCCTCCCTCACAGATGGCCATGACCATCCGGTCGCCTGAGTTCAAACGCAGAGACCTCTCATCACTGGAAATGTACCTTTGCGGCGGCAGTTTTGTTCCATTTGCAGTAATTCAAGCCTTCGTAGAACAGGTTAAGAGTTGCAAAGTAGTTGTTGGCTACGGCATGACAGAGATTGCAGGAGGTTGTTCCTTTGGAGTGCCCACAAAACCAAGCTCCAATGGGCAGGTGCGATCAAATTTTGAAGTCAAAATTATTGATGATTCTGGAAAGTTGCTGGGAATCTCTGAGAAGGGCGAGATTTGCATCAAGACCCCTTTCAAGTGGTCGGGTTACTACAATAATCCAGAGGCAACCAAGGGGATCTATGAAAACGGCGAATGGATTCACTCCGGTGATGTTGGCTACATTGACGAAGAGGGAGATCTGTTTGTAGTCGATCGCAAGAAGGACATTCTAAAGTATAATAACTTTCACTTCTTCCCCACGGAGATCGAGCAGGTTATTGCAGAGATTCCGGACGTCGTTGAGGTGTGTGTTTGTGGGATTCCAGACATTATTTCCAGTTTCCTACCAGCCGCAGCAATTGTCAAGGTTCCGAATAGCAAGTTGAGGGAGGAAGATGTCGTAAATCACGTCGCTGGGAAAATGGCCCACTTTAAGCAGCTACATGGAGGAGTTTATTTCGTGGATTCAATACCGAAAACCGCTTCGGGGAAGAATATTCGGACGAAAGTTACTGCTTTGGTAGAAGAGCGTCGCAGTCGAAGCGCCCTCTAAACAGTAAGTGGGGACAAGAAAAAAGTCAGATAAGGGGACACAGATAAACTGATTAGTTCAGGTGCTTCTCATAATGAATATAATGAAAATAAATTTCATAAAGATATTAAAATGACTATGAAACACATTACACCCGAGTTGTAGTTTTGGTATTCACACGAAAAAGAGTGGCAGAGCTTCCTAACTCATTCAAGAAGCCATAAGTTATCCTCCTATGGAATTGGCCCTAATATCGAAAGCCCTATCTTCAACGATTTTACATCTGTGACTTGAAAGCCATCCGAACTCAAGTCTACTGAAATTCAGGAACGGTAAGCAACATTAGACATTTCCCTTCTGTCTGAAGACTAGTGCAACCAGAATTACTTTGTCTTCAATCATTGTGAAGCCAAAGCAGAGGCATGCACTGTGGTACTTCAGACACAACTTCATTTGGAAGTATCTAGATATCACCGTCGACAAATCATTGACATAATACGAACCCCACCCAATCAAAGCACGAAAAAACATGAACCTCTACTAATAGCCCAAATTTGTGCATATCTACCCCTGAAAAGAAAATAGGCCCTTCTAAGAGAGAAATGTGAATATTCCTCTTAGTGCAGAGATTAAAACCACCATCTGACCGTGACAGGCACCCGCTAAAAGAGTTTGCCAAGAAGTTAAATTCTTAAGACTACCTGGACATATTTTGGGGTTAAACCCAGACAAAGCCCAATTCTCAGTAATGAAAACAGATCTACCGCATCTCTGACTGATATAATGATTCTTTAGCTAAGCAGGGTCTAACCTGTACCCCATTGTTCTTCAACAATCTGTCAACAATGTGTCTGAAAACTTTTATGTCATCACTGTAGACAGATAAATATTAGGGTGTGTTCCGAAATGAACAACTATGAAAAATAGTTGCGATGCGGCGGCACTACTTTTTTGACAACCACCTGCAATGCAACCTTAATGCTTTGCATAATTTTGACGTCTTACTAACTTCTCTGGAGACGCCATTTCATGTTTGCAAATGTCAAATGAAAGCATCGAAAAATTATCGATGCGTAGTTTGCTCAGCTGATGTGGATCGATAACGTTAAGGATGAGTCTAGAAACTTGCGACTTTGATACATTTTGGAACTCACCCACAATACCTTAAAAGTCATTAAAAGACAGAATTAAAAACAGAGAACCAACAGGGCTACCTGGAATGACAGTGAAAGTAGTATAAAAACGTTTGGGCCTGATTTTAAACCAAGAGCTTCAAGTTGGAGAAGAACGATTTCGTTCGGCAGTTTTTCCAAGACTAAAATCTCGGATACATCGACTTCTTTTTCATTCATTTCGTAGAGTGTTAGACACAATTTCTATTAAGTTGGTAGTTATTGGCAACCCTTAAGGGAATTTGTGGTGATTAGTGGAAAAACTTGATAAGTAGATGATTGGTATCACCCATTAAGCGTGAGAACTTTGATTGAAAAAAAATTCTAAAAAGTCTTGTTTTAACTTGATGAACATATTATTTGGTTTTTTTTATACAATTTTGGCCATATGGCCACCTCGATCTGTATGGAAATAACAATCAAAACGTTGGATTTCAAGTGGTCAATAGTTTACGGGTCTTCAAGTGACGTCAAATGAAACAGTCAATTCAATTTTGTGAAATCAACTTCTAGCCAAACATTAATAAATTGATAATTGTATGGCATGTAGCGCCATTCTATATGGCATTCATCCATCTTTCAAATATTCGTTAAGCAAAGTCCGGTCTTCATTAACCGTAACTCGAATTTCAACCTTGTTTTTCAAAAAATTAAGGACCAGCGATGCCACTAACAGGTGATCCTTACAAAAGGCGTTTATTTTTATGAATATAAACGCGCAATTCTGCTTCATAAATCAACAAATGAGCATACGTAGATGTTATGAACGGCTTTGACACATTCGGGTCTTCAGTGACGTTTAAAGCGGTTGTATTTTTGCAGCCCAGACAAAAATGTGTGTGTAATGCTATGGCTCCACCAAAAACTAAGTTCCAGATTTAGCGAAAACAGATTTAGAATTATTATTGACATTTGCTGTCAAACAAATTGACACATTTCTCTAACCAACAAACAAATAGAAAGGATTTTGATTGATCTTATCCAGTTAAGTAAACGGTTAAGTAAAAGGTAGAAATATCAAGATAATTATCAAAAAATAAACAAAACTGAATTGTTTAATGTATTTTGCATTCATTTGATGTTTTCGTTCTTTTGTTTCCCTTTTTTTTCTTTGTCAGCACGAAGGTGACATTTGCTAACAATAAGAAGAATTGTTCGATTTGTGTCGCATGGGCACCTGTAGGATGAGATTTATAGATGTCAAATCCTATGGAAAATCCTCGGGATGTTGTAAAGATTTAAGTGGATTTCGGTGAATCTTTGCTAAATCCCGGATTTAGTTTTAGTGGAGACATACTTTAATTCATCCATGGTTGGACAAATAACTTGCTGAGGTAGACAATAGTGCTTTGCGTATTTTTGTATCGTGTACTCTCCCAAAACAACAAAATTTCACGAAAATCTACGAAAAGTCACCAAATCTGTTCGAGTACGCAAAAGTTTCGTAGTTTTTCACAGGAGAGAGCGCTCACGGGAGAGTAAAAAATTTCCCCATGCAACAAATTTTAGTGCAGGAAATTTCTATGCACTGATTTACGAAATCTGTCAAATCTGTCATTTGGTTTTGATGTCTAAAAAGTGGGCGAATTTCGTAGCTTTCGCGTTCGTTTACTTTTTTGTGATTTTACCACTCTCTGAGAGAATTTTACCCCCTCCTACTCCTTGAAATTTCACTATCTACGAACTTTGGTGCAGAAAGTACGCGATCAGACCTAATATATTGGGAAAATTTGTCAAACAGATCTGCCATATTTGAGACCTGTCATTACTGAAACTGCATTATGCATTTCTTTCTTTAGAGCTTGAACATATGACAGGCGCTATGAGCACACTCTGAACTAAAAAAGAAGAACGCTTCTTATATTAGAAAAATTTATTTTAGAGTAGGATGGGATGGGCGTATAGGTTTAAGTTGTAAAGCTAGGTCCCTTCACATACTACTTCTTTTTGTAAAATGAAATTTAAATCTCAATTAGCACTCAGACTTCGATTTGGTCAATTTTACTTACTTACTTACTTAGGTGGCCGGGGTGGACTTGGGTCTCAACTAACAAGCTTCTCCAGTTAGCGCGGTCTTTGTCTAACTGCCTTCAGCTGAGCAACTCAAGTTGTTTGAGGTCTTCCTCTACTGTGTTGTCCCTCCGCGTTGGAATCGAAGACTGATGCGAAATTCTTTCACTAGTTCACTCTGTTCTGTCCAATTCGTCGATGTTGTGTGTCCTTTTTTCTTGACAGCATATACTTGGTTTAGCCTCATTCACAGCTTAACCTCGATTGAACCTGCACTATTCGGGTCACACGCAAGCACATTATCCACTGCACCATTGCCACCCTGCGGTACATTACTCGAACCCAGATTTTCTTCTTCAAGAGCCCAGATTTTCCCAAGTCTATCCACATTTAAAGCAAGATTGCTGGACTCTATTCAACTGTCCAGTAATTCCTCTCTCCCCTTACGAAATCCCATTCCGCGGAATATGAAAATGAGTTCATCCTCTCTAGAGTGTTCTGAAAAGCGAAATCTGTTCCAAGGCACCCTTTAACATCTTTCCTTCTAGGTTTCTCCATGTATTTATAATCAATTCTCTTCGAAAATATTTTATAATAAACGACGTCATAGTCGAATTCAAATCAGAACTACGACACTGCTGAAGTTCCTCTGCGAGGGCGATGGTGCTATCAGAATCGACCCAAATCTCAAGTTTGAACAATATTCACGAAAGCATTACTTCTTCCTACAGGTCACCCCATCGAATCTGAATTTAAATTCAAAACACGGACACAATTCCAGCAGACATGAATAAAAGATAAACGACAATCGTTAAACTCTATTTTTAGACCAAATTGCTCAGTTTGCTGCTCCGGCACTTAATCCCTTAATGACAGCACCCCCAGCCATACTGGGATGCGCTCTGACAAACGACATTATTCTCATGGTCTATCGCCCCCTATCAATGCATCACTTCAGGGAGCATGAATCCCCTATCGAATCATTTAACCGGAATCTCCCAGGTTAAGCATCTATACAATGCCATTTAGTGCATATTCAGATACTCAGATACTCAGTGTGCAGCGCACTCAGGACTAATTCATTTGCTTGTTTATCTCCTTCATAATCCGGCTCACAGTAAGAGCCACTAACACCACTCGTAGGACTACTGGAAGCCCTTTCGGAATATGCAAATGCAATCTTCTCGTAGCTACCACAAATTAAAACTTTGACCTGGCCACTCAGCCAGTGGGCCAGCCACTCTTTTGGAAAACTTTTGCGACTGCATTTGCAAAAATTTTAATTAAAGGCCTGTGCCCAGCAGCTGGCAGGATGTGCTTTTCATTTGTTGGGCTCTCTATTTGTACTCACTCGCATGAAGACGTTAACCCATCATTCTGGGTCACATTAAGGCTCCGCTTTGGGTACGTGTGGGGTGGCGGCGGCGCTCCTGCTCCTGCTCCTGCTCCTGGAGGTTTCAATAAAATTCTCCACTTTATCATTTCAACGTGTTTGGAATTATTGCCGCCATTAAATGCTACATGCCTGGAGGCGGGTGTGTGAGTTTTTCTTTTCTTTGTTTTCAACTTTTCTCATTCCGGGTGGCATTTTTCAGAGATTCCTCTCCATGCCGGAAGGAGCCCGTCTCTTATTTGCGTGATTCATGTCCTTTTTACGAGTTGTTGGTTGGTTTTGCAGTCACATTTCGTGATCGTTGTGTTCCTTTGTTTGGTTGTTTTTCTGCTCGTTTTTGAATTGCTTACTCAAGGCGGTGGCGACCGATGTGGGGCGACATGCGGTGTCAGGAGTCCTTTATGGGAGAATTTCTCATTAGAGCTTTGTTAGTGGCCTCCTGTCCGAAGGGAGAACATATCCTTAATCCGCTATCGAGTTGGAAATGTGAAATATTAATCCTGTGGGTTTAATTGGATTTGCTGCGCGCTCATGTGGACTCAAAGGACTCAATATTGTGGCGAGGGAACGATGAGATACTTAAATGTTTACGAGTTTTCATTTCAGTCGGCATTTACGTGGAGAATCGGAAATTGAAGGAGACACGTAGTTAAGTTAAACATAGTGTCATCCACGTGTTGGGCAGAATCTGTTTAAGGATTTCATAGTGTCATGCCCAATGAATGTTTTACAGATTCACTTGGGAATGCGGTGCCATGACGCGATAGGTGCACAAGCATGGAGATGGTTGTTGACACCCGTTGAGTCATAGACTTTACTCATTTAGTGATCTGGAAAGTCCTTTGACTGAATCCGTTGACAAAGGATCTCTTTAATAATAATGGTGGTCTGCTTTCGTATCATGTTTGCCCTTAGAATCACTCCTACAGTTGCAGTAGAAACTATGCTCCACTTTCTTCCTGTTTAGCAGTATAACAGCTTAAGGAATGCTTCCAACTATCTCCTGGAGATCTGGTGCACGCAATCATACTCAGCGGCCATGACAATATTCCAAATACTTTGGACTATATTGTCTCTAATCTTTAATTATAAGACCAGGATTCCCTAACAGAAGTCCTTGCAGACGGATTCAAGAAAGTGTCGGGTACGGGTGCGTGAGTGTACTTCAGTGCTCTGGATATATGCCAAACCACTGTACTGTAGCAGAAGTTACAGCAGTCCGGGAAGACGCGACCTGGTTTCTGATTTGCTCGATCATTTTTTCTAGATAATCAAGGCTTTGAATCGATAAAAGCCTTGGAAACGCAAAAAAATTGATCCAACTTGGTAAAGGAATACAAAGGATTTTTTAAGGAGGGTTCTTGTCTTGGAGATCAGGGTACAAGGGTATTCCTTACAATTCCAAAGCAGCTGAGCTAGCTACGAAGGGGGCAGAGCGGAACTTTCCTTACAGTAAGGCAATCCATCAGAACCTATTAAGTTGATAAAATTTCAAGTAGATACAGTAGCCCTTAGAATGGTAGATAATAGGTGGAACAATATCTCTGGGGCTCATTTCCGTCCAAAGGATGAATCTGAAAAGGAAAGTTGGCGTGCTTGCGGGACACTGTCTAGTAGGCCGACATGCGAGAAGCCTTGGTGTTACGTTTAATGATTTCTTTAGCACCTGTAGAGACTAGGAAGAGGAGGAAGTCATGACACATCCACATCTTTCTGAGATCGTAATGATCTATATAGACTAGACTTAAGCAAGAACAAAAGAACGGTTCACACCGAAACTGGTTTCCCTGGCTCATGTCCCATTTGTAAAGGCTCGACCTACACATGTATGTTTCCGGTGTTACTAGCCCGATTTTTCCACATTGGTATCACCATAGACCATGTTTTTGTCTAATTGTGTCCTTGTTGAGCAAAGATAACCACCCAACTCAACTTACCTCAGTTTTTTGGAAATCGGTATCACTTTTAGCAGCCTTGCCTCACATTCGAAGGATAAACATTTGCATGGTTAAGTTGGTCTATTGGCTTTAGGAGACTTGACCTTTTCAGTGATTCGGTTACCTGACCGAAAATCTACTGTAGGAACAAGACGTTTTGACCTTTACTGCTTTTTCATCTCTCTCTGGTAACCTTTCACCTTCAATTTATTCATCATATAGAGGCGAGAATATCACTGGCGTGTTTGTGCTGCAATGCTTCGCCTTCCAAGTTGTTCATGTCAGGGATGTAATTACTGGGAATGACCCAACAAACCCACTCCCACTTCCCACAGTTCTTTTTTCCCTCAAATTTCGCTACACTCTGACAAACCTTGCAGAATGGCACCAAACACCTTAAAATCCTTTCATAACAAGCTGAACATCGGAAAGGCTTTCACAGAGGCTTACACACCTCACTCCTTCAGAACGAACAACACACGTCTAGCCCCATAGTTGGCATTCATTTGCGCCATTTCCCCAGATTCCCGGGATAAATCTCCGCAATACTTAAGCGCTTACATCCGACATGAAACACTCGCCTTATATTATCATTAAGTTCTTCTTATTATACTGGCCGACCACCCACAGTCCCGTTTATAATCAGGATTAAAAGGATTCGCTCTCCAGTTTAATTTATTCATCTTTTCCAAGCAAACGGCAAAGGGATACACAGGGTACAGCGTACAGCTACTTCGAATGCAATCATGCATAAGAAACGAGGTTAGCACAACAATTTGCCAGCTGGGCCAAGTGGACGACAGGAAATGAGTTGGTCATAAACTCTGGCAGTGTTATTCTTTGTTATGGCGAGAGGAAAGTTTCGAAACGGATTTGACCATATCCAATGGTGTGGCTAGTCTCAGCGACTGCGAAGGGAAAGGATGCTGAATAATTTTGGTATTTTAATTTGCTGGAATCGGACATTAGTTGTAGCTGCTCCAAAATTTGTGAGGAAAACAAATGCTATTACGACGTCAAGGGTGAATATGACAAGAGCATGAGCTCATGCATAGCAAAAGTTGTCATGTAGCACCGATATTAACGACATGAAACCTAGCATACCTACGTTAACAGTTGACGCAATCTGGTAGAATATGACGTCAATTTACCCCACGCAGGGATATCCGGGCAAAACAATTTATGTATCTCGGAGTCATTTCCTTTGCAGTAACTATTGACTTAAACTGGGAGAGATTAGTGGAAGGACATTACTGTGATAGTGATACCCAAACAAATGCTGCACGAAATTTAGATTTCGTTTAGACAGAAAGACAGATAGATAGAGCAATCTCAAGCCAGAACAGCGCTCCACTGATGGTTCGAAATCAGAAAAAGGAGTTCTTTACGTCACATTTACTGGGTCTCAACCAACAATCTTCTGCAGCCAACTCGACCGTAAGCTCACCTCAATTTTGCTTGAAATTCCCTTTTCACTTGAGCGCCTCGCCTTAGGAGAGATCCTAATCTAAAGGGCAGTTCCTTCGGATCTCACGACTTTCAGGCAGCATTGTTGACACATGACCCCGACATCTTAGTCATTATATTTGAAAGTAACAATGTAAATTGTAGATAGACCTGCCAATCCAGTCCTTGATTCACTGCCAAATTTGGATCTCTATCAATCGGAAATGTTTCAATACCCAGTGCCTAGATGATGAACTACTTATGTGCGAGTTTGTACTTTAGAATAAGATGCAAATATTACCACCATGAGGATCAGATTAAATAAATACTTTGACAACGTTAAGACCTCTGATCATTCAACGGAAGATTTATAGAAAGATCTGTAATTGCCAAGCAAAATCGGAGGAACTCGTTTAGCACTTCAGTACTTATTATAGGAATACAGGACATAACAGGACACCGCAAACTCTACTGAAATCCTAAAAAAATATTTTAAAGCTACCCAGATCGGTTGGCCTTTATTGATCTAATTGACCTCTAATTTCAGCATCCTTTTCTCAAATGAAGATCCACAGAAACGGCTCTCTACTCTCCGGGTGTTGTATTCTTTATACAAATCGGTGAATCCGTCTCCAAACGCCAATGCAGTTTGTCAGATGCCTACAATAAACTTTTCAATATTACCGGGTATTCAAACCTTGAACCTCCAGCTCCGCCGATAAAATGTTATTACCAAGAGCACGCTTTTGGTACCTTCTTAGAAATAGAAAGTACGTTAACAATCCTCTACGAAACTAGGGGTAGAAGGATTTATAAGCCAAGTCGTACTAAGAAATGTACACTGCTGCACTTGGTAAGAGCAGCTCACATGTCGTTAAAGTTCAAGTGCAAGTAGAGGATTGGAAAATGAACTATGTATGATAGAAGCTATGAATAGCTTGTTTTCGAACTACACCAAGCCTTCATTAGAGACTGATTCCAGAGTTCAAAACATTTTTTTTCGAATCCTGAAGTTGTTGTGGCTATATCCATATGGAATGTACATATTTCTGGGTGATGTCTCCAAAGTGTACCACTGTAGTCTCACCTGTACATGTGTACAGTACATATACTTACTTGAAACGTGTAGCAGACATTCAAAGTTCGAGGAACGCCAGAATGCACCAAATGAACTAGACTCTTAGATTCATCTTTAGATTCCAGAAATTCTGAGTTAGGTACTCCAAATCTTAGCAGAATTGAACGCTTCCACACGATTTTTGCGATTTTTTTGTGGTTTCACATGAGAGCCATGAAACACCATTGGATGACAAACACTGACTGTTTGGGCCGGCGTTTGCGCCAAAACCATAATTGGGCCATTTTTCTTCAGAGACGTCGAAACAGTCGATGGGAATCGATATCGGTGAATGTTGGCTCATTATGTCTGCCCACAAATGTGTGAGAAAAGGTCTGAACGGTTACTGGTTCAAACAATGCAGTTTCTGCAACGAAAATTCACTGAACGTGTGCCGTCAAAAAATGGCGACTTGAATAAGCAAGAACAACAATTAAACAGAATCCGCCTTCATTTAGAAAAGGGACAACTAGGTATATTTGCTGGCTCCGTCTTGTGATCTATTAGTGTGTGCACCTACCTGATCCTGGGAGGTCCTTTTTTTCGCAACCTCTCATAATTCACATCCAATCCTAGCAAACATTTTTAGAAATTCCGATCCTTGATAACCGTAACCTCTTGGTAAGAGTGTCACACACAAACGGAATAAATGTATTAGATCTTGAAGAAAAAATAAATTTTTGAAGACGGGATGACTGCAAGTCGTCCTGCGTAATCATTTAATCAGTTTGTAGTTTATTTTGTAGAATTTTGTTAAGAAAACAAGGATCTCGTAAGGTCAGGTAGAAAGTATAATACACACATGAAGAGGTCACCCGACGAAGGAACCTAGTGGATCGCGGTCTTGATCGAATTCTTAACTTTTAGTAGACATCATAAATATGTTTAGATTAGGTTTGTAGATAGGCGAGTGCAAAAATGTTCACATCGCCACACTCAAGTCAGTACAATCCCATCGTGATACCCAAAGGGGAAAGCTGTCCCTTGCCCATTGGTTAGCTCTAGTTTTACAAATGTGTTTCATATGAAAACCATCCGGTAGACTTGATGAAGGTCAGGATGTCATCAGGGTAGAAATGAGTTTTCTATCCTTTTGCATAGTTCTGTTGGTCAAAACAATGCCAGAAAGGGCCATCTACTGTTTGTCTCTCTATGGGGCTCCATCCCTGCTTCTTGCTTCATTGCGTAAGGCATGATGAACACCGAGGTGTCTACCTGTTCTTTTATTGATTCTTGGCAGTTCGGTTGCCTTCTTATTTCCTGGTTTCACCATGTGGTGTGTTCCAAGAATCTTAAGCTCTTCACGACAGGACTTAATAAGCTTGGATTATATTTCTGTAGTAGTAATCGCTTTTATTGCCGCCTTCCTGTGGCATTGCCTTCAACGCAGTCTCACGGGCAGCTATTGTCAGGCTTGGAAGGCGGACTGATCTGAGCCTATGCCTTCGTCCATCTTTGATCGATCTGTGAAGATAGAGATGACACGTGTACTCGTATGCATTCTTCTCTGCTTCGGAACGAGCTTGTGAAGGATCTCTTGAAGTCTCGGTACGGAATTAGATAGATAGATATTTCTCCAGCTACCTGACTCACTTATTCTTGGGCCAAATGGAGACATTGACTGACCATGCAGATCTCTACATTTGACTCCTCTGGACTTACTTTTGTGGGGTTATTTGAAAAGTCAGCTTCAGATCGAGCTCAAGGCAAACATTCGTGCCGAAATCATCGCTATACCGCCCGAGATACTCGAAAAATTTATGGAAAATGCACCAAAGAAGGCACATTTTGCTTTGGGAAGTACCTGTTTGTACCTTTTCACAGTTTAAGGCTCGATGCATTAGCAGGCCTTACTTCCTGAGGTTTGTAAACGTAAAGTTCTTGCGACAAAGTCATTCTCTTTATATGTCAGGATTGCTTCACAGGAAACGATAACAAGTACTAAGCAGTCTAAGTATCTATACCTAGAACATTCGATTAGGAATAGGTTGTTTATGTGAAACCTTGTACGACTCACTTCGCAGAACAGCAATTATCCTTGATGCAATCACTATTTCATACCTCAGTCAGTTAGTCATGTAGTACTCTTGAGTTGAGTTGGCTTCGATAGTTGGCACGAAAAACCCGAAATTTGTATTAAATATGGTTCATCCGGTCGCTATGGATAACTCCTCTCCTCATCCACATCATGAGGATGATGGTAAGTGAAATATTAGAACACACGTCCATAACATCTTCCAGTAAGTAAACTCTGAGTCACGCAAACAACTCCCCACCTTAGATATCTGAAATTAATTCCAGATACTCGTACACAAACAAACCTTGAACGCAAGGAATCATTAAATCTAATGAGATTCTCGTGACACTCCGCCCCTAAAAGCCCCTATCTTCAGGATCAAAGCGGAAGAAAAAAATCTACCAACGTGACGGTTTTCCAATCTCCCTCCTTCTACGTACAAAGTATGAAAGAAAGAAACATCTCAAGCAAGAGTATTCATCTAAAGTAAAGAATAAGTCAAAGCGCGGGATGCCGCCAGAAATTACACTTCCTTTGGTTGAGTCCTCAGTGTGCATACCTAACGTCAGGCTATCACATTTTCCTTTCATGGTTATCCTCATCCTCTGACACAAGCTGTTCCATCATCAAAAGAATAACAGCTCGCACATGGAAAAGATTTCCATGGAAAGTGTTCAATATTCGCGAAGACGGCACGGCACCCTCTCCAAGCGCAAGGAACTGAAGCACCACTTCGACTAAACACTACATCGCTGGCATGTGTGATCAGCGAAATTGTGTGTGTCCTGGGATGTTCAGAAATAATTTCCGATTATCGATTCCCTTACTACCAGATGTCGTCATCAAAGGACACCATACAATAACGTCGTGCGTCGTAGTCGTTGACAAAGCGATTGGATGTTGATCCCTTGCCGCAATGCCACTTGTAAATCGATATACGCACGAGTCCTTCAAGTGGATTGGTTGTCCTTTTGCGGTGGCTTAAGACAGTGGATTCAGTGGTGGATGTAGACGTGCAGCTTTATGTCTTCCTTTGTTGTCTGTAAAGGAGACCCAGTGTCTGCTAAATGATGATGAATTATCTGCGAATCCATCTTCCATTTGTTAAATTGGATCAAGTTTGCGTTTGTTTAATCGTTTCGACCACTTATTGATGAGGGTCAAGCACGTGGGTCCACATGTCCTCCATTAATGCAATCCATATTCAAAACGTTTAACAAACCCGTGAGGTGCCGACATTTTCAAAAACAAAAAAGATACACATTTTGAATAAAGTTTCTTGCTCAAGTGACTCAATACGAATCCCATTAGGAACGACGTCGGCGTGTTCAAGAAGTTACACGCATTGCCGAAGGACAAGGAAGGAATTAAAAAGTTTTCGGCGGAACTCCCTTCCAAAATACAATTTTCAAAAAATAATAGCAATTTTATGGAACAGAGTTTCAGGCAAGACGTTAAGTTTTCCGTTCTGGATTGGGAGTGGATCTGGGGGAAGGAAATTCGATAAGTCGCCCCATAAGCCCCATGAGCAGCAGTTTGTCATTCAATTTGTGATATTTTTAAAGTCCTGTGTAGACAAAGTTGATAGTTGGCTGTTCAGCAGTTTTAGATGACTTTCGGTTTGGATTTCCATTTTTGGAAAATGGCAATTGATGTCGTCTTGAGGAATGATTCAGACACGAAGCAGTCATAGAATAAGCATTGGGTTGGGGTGCTTTCACAGAGATGTGAGTGTGTTCTTATAGTCCTTGGCATTTGTTTCAGAAGCAGGTTGGAGAAGGGTGCTGTTAATCACATTAAGTGGTCTCTTGTTGTTTATCAATGGAAGACATAGTTTGCACACCCAAGAATGGTCCCAGACATTTCCATGCGCAGTTCTTACCTTAAACTCTTACCAAACCACAACTGATTGCTACAATTGCTACTCCTTTGCTTTATGGATTTGTAAGGCTTAACAGTTGAACTTAGGATTCCCAACTGCCATTTTCAATGAAAAATTCAGTGAAAAATGCTCATTTTGGCCGCCTAGTTCGTTATGATAAGGATCCACATCCAGATATCCGCAATTCGTTATTTTTTTTCTCTGAAATACAATGTAACCTTGATTTTGTTGAAATTATTGCCAATAGGCCAGGGTTTGTTGCGACATTGACCAGCTTCCATGTGAGAACATTATATCTGTGTGAAGCTGATAGAGAGAGAAAGGGACCCTGTTTCAAAGAACCAGTTTCTGGCTTACATGGACAACACAAACTCTCGAGAAAAGCGTCTGCCTAAACTTTCCAACTTCAGATATCGAGTGGAATGTAAGGCCCTTTTACGACACGTCTGGTATATGAAGGGAACTCTGGTCAAGATTTGAAAAAACCAAAAGTAACAAATTTTACAACATGACAGATGTACCCTGTTACTGTAGGTGCACTCACTGATTATAAAGTTTGATGAAACTTAGACTCAAGCTTGATAGGCTATGATGCTTTATAGGATTGCGAGGACAAGTCCCACTTACTTCCAGGACATACAAGAACTATTTGATGTTTCACAAACCAATCTTTGCAGGTTTTTAAGAACGTCGCGAAGCCGAAGGAGTAAGGAATCAAACCATCTCACACAGCATTATCAAGTGAGGCTAACCAAGGTTTAATGGAAGTGGCTGCCAATAGACTTAAAACAATTATAGATTTTTTGTAGTACCACGTGGGTCTTGGATACATTTTTGAAGTTTACTCGTCGATCTTTCCTTTTTCCTACAGAAATCATTTGGGGATGACGCTTATGTTAGCGATAATATACAGTCTTTTGAGATATACTTCTAAGAGTATTTCAGTTCCGGCTTTGATGAAATCTTTTTCGTCACTAGAAACGATGTAACACCCAAGTTTATGAAATTTTCTTCTGGAACGAGGGGCATTTTTGTTCTGTAACCTGTGAGTTCATGTCCCTTGTAGTTCCCTGGAATGCTTTGGCACCGAAAATATGTGAATATGTTCCGTCATCTCTATTCCCGATCCCGATCGTCTAGGGAATCAAGAGCTATGTACTTGTGTGAGACAAAATAATTCCAAGGACTTCCGAGCGGCTTGGCAGCAGAAAAATCCAAATAATGTAGCCCAGATTACGTTTACCTTTGGTCAGGATAAAACCTCTTCCATCACACTTAGTTTCACCTTCAACAGGTTACGATATTTTGGAAGACGACAAGACAGGCTTACACAAAGATTATCTGAGACAAACAAAATTGTCTGCCGCGACAAAAAGTCTGCTGCGAGCATTTCCTTGGGTCTGCTCAACAGGGTCAACATTTGCGAGTACACCGAGTTCACCCTTGAGTTGGGCTTGAATTCGATTCTTTTCAGCTTATTGGAATGGTATAGTTCTTTGATTGGTCCTCCAACTCTAAATTTTCAGGTAAGCTACATGAATTTGATGCTTGCATAAAGGGGAGACAATCAGAGACTCAAGGCTTAACTTTTCCAAGACTTTTGTGAAAATTTTAAAATCGATTTCATTTCACTAGGCATTCCACTCTTCGTCTGTGTAAAAATTGATCAACTCATCTTCTGAAAGTTCAATTTCCTATCAGAATGACCTAGAAGAGGTATTACCATGGACTTTAACTAAGTCAGCTCGGCTATCATTGAACCGATTTCCTACCCTCAGCCAAACTGAAGTAATCAGCAGGTATGCTGAGCTCCGAAAATGTAATATTGCAAACCATATTCCAGCCAAATGTTGTGGAGGTGAGCGTAAAGTTATACAATAACGATGTCTAACCATAAAAGGATTCAGTTTCGAGAAGATTTGCCGTTTACTGCTCAAATGGAGCTGCTGGTCCTCTTTCAGGAGTAGGATCTCTCGGATAATGTGGCGTTACACAGAAAAGCCACTCAATAGGTTTCTGCACTTTCTTGTACGTTTGATTCTAATTGAGAGTTGTTTAACTACACTCTTAGAAACACAAGCTGTAACACAAGCGAAATAGGCGTATCATCAGTGCATAGCATATTGTAATAGATTCTTAAGAAAGCTAGTAGATTGCTACCATATGTCGGATATGTCATAATTCCACAAATGACTGCTTGCTCTGTATTGTAGCCAGTAAACTTCAGGCTCACGTTTTTTTACAATATTTCTGCAACCGCCTCTTTCCTGACGTTCCTGCTCTTTCTACCGATCCCTTCAGTTTCATTCAAAAATTATTTGCCAAATGCAATTATATTATTTTCTACATTTACTACTAGCATATGTAATTCTAAATACACTCTGCAAATGAGAAGCAGAAAGGTTTCTGACATTTGACAGGAGGACACATGGAAAATGGAGTCGACTCGATCGATTACAACAAACGAAGATTCGTGTTAAAAAACTGTGAAAAAACAATTAAAGGTAAACCATTTGCGAACAACTGCTTGAAACTACGTTCATCTAATTAAAGTTTAAAAATGAGAAAAAATTCGAATAGAGTTAGTAGTTAGGAAAACAGACCTAAAAGTTATTACATTTGCTACCTTCGTACCTTCAGCGCTGCATATTATAGATACGTATGTAGTTTGCAGGTGAATTGTCATTTTCATACAAATTCGGTGTGAAAAGTGTTACCAACATATGTATGTACATAACTAGCGATTGGACTTCAGAGTGGACAAACTTGAGAGGTAATACTGGCCGCCACCTTGGAATTCTTGATAAAATACTGGAGGCACCTATTGGCACTGAACCGATTTGCTGACGAAAACCATTGTAAGTGACGCCAACGAATTTTAATAGCAAGTATTTACATATCTATGTATGTATGTTTGTATTTTATTGAATTAAAGATGGATGATGCAACACGTCTTATTCTTTTATTTTTAGTTCAAGTTTTATCTAATTTTGTTTTATTTTCGCCCAACAATTACAGAAATTAAACTCTTATTCGTTTTACTTGAACTCCAATCGCTAGTTTCTATGTCGAAACTAGTGTGAAGTTGGCTACTATCAATCCATGTATAGTATACCATGGTGTGGCCCGTTTATGTTAAATAAAGCCAGCTTCTGATGATTTTTAAATTCGTTTTTACATTCACATTGTTTACATAGTGAATGACTGACATTCCATAAATATTCTCTTTCGTTAACTAGTTACATGTGCTTTGTCTCCATCAAACCCTATTATCAGGGATGGCCTAAATTTTCACTAAACCATACGATTTGACGTCTATAAGTCATAGACGAGATTAAGAAGACCCTGCTCACTCAGGACTGACGGACTAGATGATTGTTACTCCTCTCTGAACACTGTCCTGGTTTTTTTTTTTTTTGACTCATTGGTGGTTGGCGCCAAATGAAATCGGTTAGTTTTGAACAAAAATTCTTTTTACAAGAAAATGAATGCACAGCTAATATATTGGTTGAATGCCGTATATCTATTATTTATTTCGGGAATTTTCCAGTTTCTAATTTATGTTTTCACCCTCTGGTAGCGTGATTACGATTGAAGTTTCCAAACGTCAAAAAAAAATTCCAGAAAATTTTAGGAAATCTAAAAATTTGGTTTGCCGTCACATGTCACCTGCCGGCAAACAATCCTGTGTAAACATCATCAACATCACTTCAATCCTTTTCCGACACAAATGACATCTTTATGTCAGCAAAAGTCACTTTTGTGTCATGTGAATTCAAGCAGCATTGAGCGTTTCAATTCCATTTCATTTTTGACGATAATTTTAGTAACTCTGGTCTAAAATTTTATCCGTTTCTGGAAAAATCTGAAAACAGTACCAGTAGCAACAATTTGTTTGACAGCAAACGTCAATATAAATCCTAAATCTAGGTGAAAACACTTCACGCATCAGTCTTAATCATTTTTCAGTGGATTTCCGGCTTTGTTTCTGGTTATTACAAGACTATTCATCAGCAGCATTGACAGGTCTTACTACCTCTGCCGCACCATTATGTTCGAGCACTTATGCTTTACAATCAATTTAATCCTTCACAATGGGACACACAATCGTTTCGTACATTGAGTTTCGACAGGATCTACTTATGTCACAACTGAAGTCGTTCAAAAACTACTTGTTTCTGTTGTCGAAATAGAAAGGAAGGTCGAAAATGAAAGCACTTCCTACATTTTTTTGCTCCGTGTGGCAATTTCTATTTCTTCCTGCTTCTCTATTCTGACATTCAGAGATAATTGAGAACGGATGGCAATCGCTACTCCGCATGTTGACTGGGAAAGCAAAAAAATCTGCACGTCGACCGAAAGTGTCACTGGGATTTGTTGTGCTGGTCTCGAGGGTCTATCCTTTTTTCCACCAACCGATGACAGTGAATATGGTTCTGGTGATAAGTAGAATTTCCTCCTTTTATTGTCCTCATGATTTATGAAATGTGTCTGCAAGTTCAGTGCCTCAATGGATAATTGCCTGCACGACCATTCCTCTTCGTAATAAATAAAGCAGCAGCTGAAAACCGTCACAAACATCCGACTTTTCCGCCAAGATACGCTAAAAATGCATTCGCCAAACACTCAGCCATTAAAACAAAGCAAATTTTGTATGTCATACGAGCGTACATGCGAAGCGTGCTTCTGTTTATGGTTCATAAATGAAATGTGTCCCATTTTTTGTACCTCGAATGTATCTACAATGTTAACCATCCGTTCGGGGACGCAGGTATTCAATAATAAAAATTTCATTTCGTTCATTCGCATGTGCGCAACATAAAACCAAATATCCTGCTTGATTGATGGTGTAAGCTCGGTAAGCTGACTTTTTATTGCCAAAACCGCACACCTACAAGCAAAAAGTGGCTACATTCCACAGCATTTGAATAATTTTCAACGAAACAATGAATTTCACGCTTAAATGGTCCTTTAGCTGATGGGTGGGGTCCTCCCACCGGTTGCCCCGGCTTTTATGCCACGAAGTCCAACATAGATTTCATTTCGAAACCTCGTCGGAATGCGGTGGCTGCGGTGAGCCTAATCAAATTCGATTTCCATTGGCATGGAGTATACGTTTATCTGTGAAACCTAAATGAAGTGTTTTGATGCATTAGTGGCCGTTTGGGGAGTTGGCTGGAAATCAATAAATTCGCCAGCTCCCCTGGTAGACAGACGTTGAGCACAAACGAGGTCATGTTCCATTTTGTTTTTTTCGAAGCAATTTGTTTTGTGTTTTACTTGGTGATGTGTTGCTGTTTGGTGGGAGAGCTTACGCTCTGGCTGACCAAATTTGCATATCCTTTTTCCAGTTGACTGCACTTGAACATTGGAATATAATTGCATTATTCATGGTATGCGAGATGAAGACTGTCTGTTTATTTAATAGGAACTGCACGTCAATTTCATGGTGAGATGGGTGTTAGATAAACTGACCACCACTAGCAACTTAGGTTGGTTGTTGCATTCCAATGTGACCGAGGTGGACAATCTGCTGGGATTCCATCAACCGTATCAGCATAATTAATGGTGTTTATTCTGGTAACTACAAGGAAGCACTAATTGCATAGTTTTAATTCCTCTGTAGTCCTTTCAAACAAGTGTTTGCTAAGACTACAAGTAGTAGAAAAAAATGTCCTGGGTTTCATAACCTGCGGTATGACAGTGATCCTCTGTGAACCTCAGTAGCAACTGTGTGGACAGCACAAGAAGTTCCCATTGAATTAAGCTCCTAAATGGTAACCAAAGATGAAATTTAACAGGCCTTCAAGACATGCTTCAATGAACTGGATACTCTCTTGGTATTCACTGAACAAAAGTATTCCCCTGATACTACTTAATGAACTCTGATAGGCAACAAGGTGAGAGCAGTAATAGAAGAAGAAGTACAGAAACGCATCGGCACAGGAGTTTTATTGCAGTAGTAGCAGGCTAATGGAATGGTCAGGGATTTGTAATGCTTTCAACTTTACAATCATTACATCGTACGTAACTGATTGGAACGGACATGATGGTTCCCTTGGTTTAGACAAAACTCAGTTAACCTAGATGGAGGTCCATATAAAGTTCTCATGAGATCCTCGATTGCTGATCCTACACTTGCATCGTCATTGGACACTCAATGCAGATATTTTGCAACTACATATCTCCCAGAGTCTACTTTTTCCAGAGCTTAAGTTCTAGGTTAATTTTTCACAAACTTTTGGGTATGATCGCGATCTGTGATCTGTGATCGTGAACCTATTCTTCGATCGAATATAAATCTCCTGAAAATCCAAGTCAGTATGAAGCTCTCGCATTAGTACGGCCACCCTCTTTGATTTCGGATTCAAGAAAATCCAGTGTGTTCAGGTCGTATTTAATCATTTTGTCTTTGTGGTCTTTCTTAGACTGATCACTGAAGCCTATTACCGTACGAGGATTATCTAAAGCTGCTTCATCTTCAGTCATAAGAGATGCCATCAGCTATTGATTGGTAGCATCGATTGCTCAGTCCTTTTGGAAATAATCTGCCTAAATTCTAATTCCCTTAATCTTACCCCATGTTATAGGTTTCTATATATACAAACTTAGTATATCACGGTCAAGTGCAAATATTTTGAATCAAAGAGCAACATCATGCGAGTCGAAGGGAAAAAAACCGTGGAAGGAGAAGACCTAAAGTCAAAACCTATCACTATGAAGGAACGCCTTGACCAGCCCTACCGTAGGGAATGTGTTTTTGCCACCTAAACATTCAGAAGCATGAAGTCTGACATAACTAGTGCAGTGTCACAGGCTACTGAGTATTTATTAAGGATTTCACCGGATTTTACCTCTCTGACTTTGATTCTTCATATCACTGCTATCATCTGTTTAATCGAATTGCGGTTCATTCTCTGGGTGTCTCTCCAGCCTCTCCTTAAGACCTCCCTACTTCTCCTAGCTAGTGCCAGACATTAACATAATATATGTGCTGTAGTCCCGATTTCGTCCAGGGGTAGTTCAAAGGAGTCATCTTGCAGAATACCTATGTTTTTTAAGTTATACTCGACATTGCCATCACCTGTAGATAACATGACTACCCACTTCATTGTTCTTCGTCCCAAGCTTAGAACTTCTCTGTCAATCGGAATTCTAAGAGGCATTTTTGCCTGCCTGAAATCTTTCACGGTTAACCATCTTCTCTGGTGTCCCATCGCGGCCCAGTTGTTGACTAGGTGCTCTACCATTCCTCTGACAATCCCACTAAATGGTCCCGGACTGAAGAACTCGGCGTTTAACCCTTGTTGTAGAAAGAGCCATTACATACGTATCACTTAAATGAAGTCTTAAGCTATTTGAATTAGAGTATACTAGCGTCTAGAACGAGCTTCATCCGGATCATGGGACTCAAAAAGAGCAAAAACACCAAATCTCTTCGATTCTTCCGTACGACGCTTGAGAGGAGATTCACTATTGACTTGAAGCCGAGACAGAAAAGAAATTAAAGCTGTACTTCACTTACTCTATGAAAAAGGATTCTTGGAAATCACTTCTTCACTGGATTAACCAAATCAAGCTCGAAGAACACCTGAAGTCTGTTTGGCTTCAAACCAAGGCCCCCAGATTAAACATGGAATCTTGACCGATTCTTAAACTCGTTCGATGCAAATCTGTTGATGTTGTACTATTTCTTGACATTCGTAGTGTATACTCTTAAAAGTCTTGAAGCTCAAGCAGTAACCATACCCTGAACAAAAGAACGAAGGACCTTCATATGTAGGTGGCTTAGAGATTCAATTTTCCCAATTTGTGTCCTTCTGTAAACACTTCTTATCTATGTTGAGTATACTTCAATGGGCAGGGCCATCAAAACTGATTTTTTTGTACTTCAATCAGATCTAAGGTATCTATTTTGGTTCGTTTTGGAACTACATAGATACATTAGGTTGTACCCGACAGAAACAACCTAGTTCCTTGGAACTGTGACGACTTATCCGCTTTATTATTCCTTTCAACTTTAAACAGTTTTAGTTGAAAAGAATATGTCCCTTTTGTTCTTCCCCGAAAGGATATGAAGTGTGCTTCCTAGAAGGACTCCCTTTCAAGAATTCCATTTCCCAATCCGGTTGTAGCAACTTAAGTAGGATTTAGACTAGTGTTAAGGAATTAAAAGAATAAACCTCTTACAATCTGAGTAAAATAATTAAAGTCTTGCGAACAGATCCCTTGGAGTATCCAACGATCTAATAGCAAACGTATCTCGTTGCGAAATGGCAAGTTCTTATCCCAACACCAATTATCGTTATTTGTTTCGTAATGAATATTCACTGGATAAAGTCGGTTTAATTAAAGATTCCCATTCTGTTTAAGCACCAATAAAGGGCTTTGTGGCAGCCACATACCAACAGAGTCCTGCGAGACTCAATGCAAATAGGACCATAAAATATGAATGGAACATAAAGTCGTCTCCTCAATGCGATTACTGCGATGAGTATCCTGCCGAACAAACCAATCTTACATCCACTCGTTAGGTATTCAAACAAAACCAAGTGAAAAATATTACGTATACGCCCAGGATCCGTTTCAAGTGGAAACTCGTTTGAGGTACTTGAAGAATCGTAATCGTAAAAGAATTTGCAAAAAGAAAATGAAATTCTTTACGAATTTTCGCACTTAAACTTTCGCAGTAAAACCAAGTGGAGCAGGCAAGTTTTTTTTTCCCATAACACGGAACGGAGCCCCCCCACCCAGGACCCTCCTGAAGTGTGTAATTATGAACGCATTTCTGTTTAAGATTTCGAAAAAAAGAATAACTTTTCGCATATCGCAAAGTTGAAAGGACATAAAAATCTTTGAAAAGTGCCACAGAGAGGATAATTCGAGTCCTTAAAGTCAACGTGTACCGAATCAGTTTGTTTGCTAAGGCTAAGGATAGATACTGAGCTAGAAAGTGCTGTGGCAAAAGTTTCCCACTTATGTGTAGCTGATGATGACAACGTGACGAAATCCTTTCAACGATAAGTGGAAGGAGTACGTAAATATAACGTTTACCTTACGCTCTGTTGTACACACATACTCAAGAGCTAATCCTTTGTAAAGTAAAACAATGGTGGTGGGGGGGCCTGCCACAAACAATGGAAAAGTTTCTACAACGAGTCTCGTTCCCCTGTCGGTATATTTTTTTTTTTTTGTATCCTTCATCCATATAATGTAGGTAATGTCCTGTAGGGTGTATTTTGTTTATTTTGTTGATTGAAAACAATAGGATAGCTGGAGGCAAATGCAAAATGGTGTACCGGAACTAACAGCCTACGGTTATTGTTGGTTGTTATGTGTAATACTCGCTCACCATGAAGTGGAAGGCGATGGTAATGAACATCAACATGCTTGTGAGTGTATTATTATGCCTGTTTGTGTGTTAATACACAGAATTAGTTGGTTGTGAAGACAGGACAATGCAGGGCAGACTCAAGGTGAATGATTTCATGCCTCACAATTGCCACAGCTTGAGATTGCCCTGCACAAGTGCGGTCAGAATAGGGGATGTGGTCCTCAGATTTGTGAATACAACTAGGACACTCATGGGTTCTAAGTGTTTTTTTGAATATACATATTTAGGCCATTCTTTTAGAATTGCAATTGCACAACAAAGTACTGTCTACTCAATGCAACCAGATATGTATATTGAATATTCCTTACATGGTATGCTGTGTCCTTACGTAGAGATATCGATTCTAGCCTTATGGAATCCAAAGCCCTATCCTTGTTCAATTCATTCAATTTTGGAAAACTATTTGTTTTGGAAAGTTCTTATCCGAAAGGCGCAACTAAAGGTCTTAAAACGATCCATGATTTCGAATATCCTTTCCCATTTAAGAATGGAGATCGTTGTCGGTCTAAAAGTATGTCTCACTGTAGCTATCTATTGTCCCTGATTGGCCTATGGCCTGTGATCATGGGTACAGTTTGTTGTAGCCAGGCCATGCCTTTTTGGTATGACACTGCAAGCCAAGCTGTTTCACCCGTGATTGACAACCTGGAGAAGTGAAGATGTACATATATTGCCCTTACTGTCACCCAACGGAATATAGACTCTTGCCCTGGTGGGCCATCGTCAGTTTATTATTTTCGATATTTACTGTCCCCTGGAACCCAGATCAGTGTTGCTATTTCTTTACCCGCTGTTCTCTATTGTGCTTCTAACTGAGTTTCGGATCTAGTATGCTGCCAAGGTACATATATTGCACAAAAGATTACGAGAGTGTCTGACCATTTAGTTGACCACACAGTAGACCGAGCGCTCTGGCATCCGCGATAGCTTGGTCCTTAACACGGAGGTTCGGTCTTCCTTGTCGTCTCGAACCTGGAGGCTGTGAGTCGAAGATCCTCTTTGCTGGAGCATTATTGTCCATTCGCTCCTTGGTACAGCTCATACGAGTTTGCGGTTATATCTTCTCCTCCATTCGCCCTCCTCGCATATGGAACCGAAAATTCGAAAGAATTTTTCTTTCGAAAGTGCCCAGAATGTGCTCTGCTTTCCTGCTTTCCTGTGTCCACCACTCGGCTCCATATAGGAGCTTCCGAGATAGGAGTTTTGAACTCATTTGTTTTCCCAACCGAAGGTAAGTCTTCGCCGAATCTCCACTAGAGTGTCGGAGTTGATATTTACTCCGAGGTAGGTAAACTCCTTAACTACCTCAAAGCTACTGTTGCCAACTGTGAAGTTTTGTCCTAGACAGTGGATCGATGCTTCTTTGTGTGTTGACAACAGGTACTTGGTTTTGTCCTCATTCACTTCAAGGCCAACTCGTTGTAGGGAGAGAACTCTGGTAAAAATCCTCATTTCGGTCCTCTCGGTCCCTTTTCATGTCTTCAAAATCTACGCCTATCGTGTTGGTGTTGATGGAAATACCTTAGGTCCTTCTACCTACATATATCAGATAGATTACTTGCTTCTTAAAAATAGTGGATGTTCCTTCTTTTTAACTTCGTTACATCTAAAATCACATGACAAAGAATGAAGGAATTCCGTGTCTAGCCATCACCCATCAAAATTCTATAGAGCAACACAGTGCCATCCATCCTTCCACGTGCACGAAATCCCAGTACCTAAGTCCTTGCCGATATATTCCTCCGGTTTGATGTGCAGACTTTCACTTCTCCAATCGAAAGTGTTGCGATATCATTCCATCATCCTTGATTCCAATTTATTTAGTCTTTTTTCCAAAACGTCACCCTCAGTCAATCAGGACGGGAAATAAGCTAAAAATCACACACGTGGTAGTGGCTTTCCTCTGGCAACATCGAGGTTTTTTTCAATACCTACACAAAAATAGTTTCTTTATGATAACTGACACACATTGATTTGTATGTATGTATATATAAAAGGATCTGGTAAAGAAAAAAATGTTTAATGTTGACACGTGTTGAGTTGGTGGCTGGGTTGCTTTGTTCATGAAAGTGAGACATTTCTATCGACAACCTTTCTTGGCTCTCCCTTGAGATCTAAAGAGTTCCGACGACGTAGGTTGAACTCGATGATTGACATCGGTGTTTAATAAAACATAAATCATAAAGTGCATGACTGGGATGTACATACCTATACCTAACGAAACATCCTGATTATTTTCAAATTTTTGAAAAATGAATCAAATAGCGATAGGTATACCCCAGGAGGCACTTGAATTTTGAAATTTGGAAATTGATGTTAGATATGAAATGAAATATTAAAACTCTGTTTTTGTCTACACAGAACTTTATTGCTTACAGTGTGGTATAGCTGGTCACACCATTAAGTTGAGGCCACATGTCATTTACGTCCATTATATCCAATTGTGGCCACAAAAACAGTTTGTCAGCAGTGAAGATTGACGGTATATTTGAACCATATTTTGAACTCAAATTTTTGTGTTACACCACTAATAGAGGGCATTGACGTTCGTTTTCTTTAAGTGATCTACACAAATAATAAATGTTCTGTCAAACTGTAATGTGTCATATTCATAGACGTCTATGTGACAGCTAGCAAATATGACTGACAGAAACCCTATGGAATCCACTAAAACTGACAGAATTCCTTTTTCTTGAACCTTGGTGCAGTTCGGACAAAGAGAAATGAATGAACAAATGGACTTTCCAGAAAAGGATCTGCAAAACAGTCCTCCATTGGATTTACAAACGTACTTACACCGTAAACTATAAATTAATAAACTTAAAAGTATTTATTTTTACAAGGAATGTACAATAAAATGGGCGTGGCATTCTGGTTTTTCGATGGAATTGTAATAATAGCATTGAATTGATCCTATGTGCGGGTTTGAAGGTCAAAAATGGTGTAAATTAAGAGGAAGACTAAAAATAAAAGTGAATGAATCTCTATCATGTAATTGGCTGAGTTGGGAAGAAGTTGGTAAAAGTGCCAGATAGTAAAGAAGATCTGAAAGGCTACAAACTCTACGGTGTTGAAGAGGAAGCTAGGATCCGTAATCTCTAATAATTCAATTAATCTGTACTCAAAACTGCTCAGTGCTTCTGCATGGCTTTTCGTATACTGAAATCGAATTTAAAGTTTGGTGCTTTCTGAAGCAGATTTTGTGTCTTTTCGCATTCCAACTTCATCGAACAGAAATAGGAGATTTGGGACCAGATTATGTGTTACGAAATCCTCGAGTGCTTCTTCTGATTGCCAACAATACCAATGTGTGTTCATGAATCTATTCCAATATCTTTTTCGATGCTTTGTTGTCAAGATTTACTCTTGCGTCCGCATGTCGGCTGGTCGATTCAAAGTTTACATCACAGAAATCTTTAATCACGATAGCAACATCCTGTAGCGAACACTTACCGTGGGTCTTTTTAAAGATGACCACGTTTTTCAGTACTCTATAGTATTGAAATCGCTTACACTGAGCCTACTCGGTATGGAAATGTCAAAACAATTTGATCTATGCTATTTGTCAAATCTGTTGTATACATTTGCTTTTGACGTTAAAAAAGTAAAGAAATTTTGTTACTTTCTCTGAGAAAATTTTTCCCCCAGTCCTATGCGAACAGACTTAGAATAAAATCAGACGTATGTAGACGTCTTGCCATAGAAATATTTCTCTTAATCAACTATTACCAGTAAAGACTAGATGGCAGGTAAGCATTGGTGCGAGAGATACATAGGCCCTAGTAAACAACGACATTAATGCCTCCAGACATGCTATGGCAATTCTAAACAGAATATTGTTACGCATTCCCTGATTTTATGGAACTCAACGAAGGAACACGATTCCTAACAACTTTATATTTCGTCGACTACAGCAGGAATGTCAGATGTCATGAGTGACAGGTGTCATGGTTAAGGCAACTTATACTGTCAAACTTTGGCTTAGAGCGTTCGTAAATGCGGATCAATGGCATAAAGAAGTTACAGCGTTTTTTGTACGAAGCTTCACAAAATATTTCAAATATAAGAAAAAATAAATATCCTGTTAAAAGGCTTCAAAATTCTTGTCTGAAATGGAACTAAATATTTAGGAATCTTTCTGAATATTAAACTTCGTTTGTAACGAGGTCGCTGTGGGTACAACTCGTTCTAGAGTTCTTATGATACATATCAGGCAACACTTATACAACACTGCAACCTCTGTCTGATGATGTGGTACCACAGTTTGTTCATGGTCCAAATGTACTTATTAGTTATAAGCAACTTTCAGTGGGACGTCCTAGATCAATGAAATGTTAGATTGGATTTATTGCGACTTGAACTAGACCTGCGAATGAGAAGATCTGGTTGAACACAATTGTGGATTTCATGACCGACAGGAGCAATCATTTCTAAAAAGCTCTTGGGATTCTTGGTGTCTCTCAGAGAACTACCTTTCTTCAACTAACTTGTCAATTGTGACTATCGTTTGTGATTATCGTTTTGCATGTTAAGGACATGTTAAGGACAAAAATCTACCATCGGAAGCGTTTCCTCTTTCCATTTTCAAAACCGGATTTATCGATAGTCCTCCTGAGAGGTCTTTTCAAAACGAGCTTAGAACTTAGATTTATTAGATCTTCTGTTTAAAGGTAAGCAACACCTAAGACATACCAGGATCTGTAACAAGGAAATCCACATCCCTGACAAATCTATGACTCTACAACTTCTTGGAGCATCGACCTTGTAAAAATCGCAAACAAAAAGAAAAAACAAAGTAATTCCGTAGCTGAACCCTAGTCAGACATCGTCTCTTAGATTCACGGAGTCATCTTGGGGTAAACCAAGTGCTATCGCTACTCATGCGACCTCCAGTCAAACAGAGAGAAGAAGAAAAGAAAACCACTTCCCAGGGGTTCCTCCACTTTATTTATAAATATGCATGTGTACACAGATCTGTGTGCCATCAAGACAAAGTCGTCGGTTTACCAGGACTGTTATCTTAAGATTTATTCCAATAGAGGATTGCAGAGATACCACGAGGACCAAGTAGAACTGTCTAAACCTGTCAAGGGGACGAACAGATTTGAGATTACATAATGTATATCCTATAACCGACCACAACACAGGGAAAGGTGTCAAGAGGGAAAAACACTCTCTGTTGTTTAGCCCCACAGAAAAAGCGGCACAAAAACAGTCCGAATGAACGAGCATGAATTTCTATGGGTTTTGTGGAGTTGCTGTAGAGCTTTCTTGTTGCAAATAGCAATTAGGACGCATCTGAACATGCCACACAATATGAGAATAGTTCCACAACAGTTGCGAACACAACACATGAATGGCGATTCGCCCTCTCTGTTCCTGTTTTTTAGTCCTGGTATCTGAGTTTTTCTATCTGCTAAATTGGAAACACCAAAATAAATCCGCAATGATTTGCAGCTCAGAGTGAAATGAAAAAAGTTCCACTTCTCTCGTCCTCTGCACACACACATGCATACATAATTTTCCGGAAAAAGGAAATGAAATTATTCCTCCCGTGGCTGGGTTGAAGGACATCGGCTTATCCCGGTAAATGTAGGCATTTTTAATGCCACGCTTAACTCCGACGAAATGAAAACGTGTCAGACCGCTTTTCAACTCAACAAATTTAACGCTTGGAGGCGTGAATATCTTCAAATAAAAAACCCGAAGCCTTGATGCAATCTGACACGTCTGCTTGAGAATCAAATAAAATTTTTGAAACGCAATTTGGATGGCATTCCTTAGCGCCGACAATTCATTTTGAATCCAAATGGAAGGAGTTTGGAACAATCGAGCGTTCTTGACCTTGCAGATGAGTTTTATTTGCACTAAAACGAGTGCTCAAGGATGTTTGATGGAGTGGATTTTATAATGTGTCCTTTGAACGTACCCGAACACACATATTACTTTTTCAATTCTTTGGGAATAGACAGGAAGCTTGGATTTTATGACACCAGGGGCATGGCGATAACACGAAAGCAAAGCGAATCACTCATCTGTGTCGCGTCTACATAAAATCACTTAACTGCCTGTTTTTAGTCGACTGCATTTGAATTCAAGGCCTTAATGGACAAGAACGGGTTTCTTATTTCTTTCCAAATGCCTTTTTTTTTGTGTTCCGACATACAACTACGTCAGTGCACAAGGACTTTGCGATAAAGCAGTGTTTTTTGAACATTTTAGTCCTCGTTTGCTAGAGTGGGGAACGTTTCGTGGTTAGAAATGAATCCATGGAAAGGAGCTTGAAACGTTAGCCTCTGTTGAGGTCAAATACCTTTCTTTATTCAATTATCATAGAATCACCATCTTTCAGAACCAATGTTGTATTGAGGGTTCTTTGATGGTCCGAAACGAGGTGAAGGTGAATTAGTTGAACAGAATATGGAAATCGACAGTCTTTACGACAGCATTTCCAAAAAAAAACTCAAGCAGAACAAGAATTTATCATTCCATCTAGCAATCCCATTTTTCAAGAGTTTCTCTGTTCCATGGAAGGATTATCTGTTGAGATTCGAGAGTTGACAAGAGTATCATGCACAGACTACAGACATTTCAAGACTACCGAACCGCGACGACTTTCTGCCCGCCAGCCTCTATACGACAGTCTCCAATCGGCACCACTTCACTCCCTTCGAACCTGGGCACGCCACCTCTTGATGACCAAACCAAGTGGTCTGGGATCAGCGATAGCTTCATCTTTAAAACGGAGGGCAGGTCTTCCTTGTTGTCTCGAAATTGGGGGCTGTGACTCGAAGATCCACTTTGCTGGAGCATTATTGACCACTCGATATGTGCACACATCTTGGTGCAGCTCATAGAACTCGCCGTTGTATCTTCGTCTCCATTAGCCCACCTCGCATATGGGACCGAAAATTTGACGATTTTTCTCTCGAAAATGCTCAAAATCTGCACTGTTTTCCTACTTATAGTCCAGCATTAGGCTCTATACAGTAGAATTGACAGGATCAATGTTTTGTAGAGCATACAGACATCCCACCAGGGTGTCCTTTGTGGCGTTAACAACTTCGGAGCTAACAGTGACATTTTCTCTTAGGCGGTGAACCGATACTTCTTGGTTTGTTGACAACAGGTACTTAGTTCTGTCCTCATTTTCTTCAAGATCCACTTGTTTCGGCTGTTCTTCAACTCCCGTTATTAAGGCTATATAACGACACGATGGGAGCGATCTATGATGTCTGCGTATCCTTGATTGACTTGTTGAGGATAGTGTCTTCCGTGCTTACATCTGTTCTGGCCACTGTTCGCAGATTGAAGGAACTAGCGAATCTCCTTGCCGAAATCCGGTGCATGTTTGAAATAGTTTAAGGATACTGGACATTGCACTGCGTGTTTTTCAGAGTCAGACTGAACATCCGGATCTGTTTCACTGGGATTCCAAATTCAGCCATCGGCTTGTAGAGCTCAAAATGGTGAATGCTGTCATATGCGACTCTAAAGTCGATAAAGAGATGATAAGTCTCAACTTGAACTTCGTTGGTCTTTAGATGGTTCGTCTGCCGGCCCAGAAGCAATGCCGATTAGTGTGTTGCAGTAAGCTTTAGACAGAGACATGCCTCGATAGTTCTTACACGGTAGCCTAGGATCACCTTTCTTGCAGATGGGGCATATAGAGATGATAGTCCAGTCATCAGTTCAGCAAACTGACAGACCTGAACTGACTAATAGTGCGAACGAAGAAGGTGGCAAAGCATTATGAGAAATTCGGGACAGAAATCCTTTTATCCAATCTTGCAGAGGAAAACGACCTAAGCATTGTAAGGAAGAACTATCAAGTCCGATGAAAATGCTTCCAAGAGAGATATGAGCTATTGTCGTGGAGGAGAAATCTGTGGGGACATGACAGCAGAGTACTGATGGCTAAGTTTAAAGACAGCAAAAAGTCCATGTACTCTAAAGTTTAATGAAGTGCAGGACTATGTGCATCTTAATTTCATGAGGACATGTGACATCTTTTTTCAAAGGTGTTTGATGTTAAACGACCTACACTCTAGTGATTGTCTAGGGTCACTCTCCATCGGATCTCTTTCAGACTTTATATCTTTCTATCAAAACTCAAGTACCCAAGGAGTAAATCCAAATCAAGTCATAAAACAATGGAATGTCATGTAAAAATATTCAAAAAAACACGAGAACTCCGAAACGAGGTTCGAACAGCCTTCGTAAAAATGAAATACACTAAGTGAGCAGATCCTGACCCGTCACGTCTAAGGTGTTGAACTGCTTACAGTCTTGGTGAACTGGATCAGGTATTCGAAGGCTTATATTCTATACCTTGAGGCTTCAGGACATAAAGAAGTACCAGTCAAACTAGGAACTCAAAAAGGAACAACAAATGGACTCCCCAGGGTGGTAGGAATCCACCAAGGATCAACTTTGAGCATGACATCGTCCTAATGAAGGAATCACACCAAGAAGCAGATCGTTGGTTATGTCAAGGACTTAAAAAAAAAAAAGACTAAAACATCAAAAAAAAATAGTATGATTGAGGATGAAATTAAAAGTACGGTCAGCTCGAGATGGATGGAACAGAAGGGTCTGCAAAACTCCTGTGTACAGTACAAATGTACGGGGCTGAGTGTTGAGCAAAACAAACAAAACATGTCCATGTTCAGAACGCTAAGATGCAGGGTGACAAAAATATCAACTTAAAATGACACCAATTTCCGAAAACGTAGAGGAACGCAGAATTCCCTGATAGGACTGCTTCCACTGTAGAGGCCAACACCTTATTGTACATTCCAGAAAAGGAAGACTCCTAGCTTTGATTTTTCGAGAGCAATATACAGATGAACCAGACAATCAAGAAGTAGGTAAACCGACTCCACATCAAGGGAATATAGCAAGGCCAACGACAAAAAGAAACACGAAATGAAGGACCCTGCTACTTCATGACAACTCTAAAGGACAAATTTTAAGTAGCTTTTTCAAGTCAGATATTGTCTGTGATATTCATCAGAAGGTCGCGAGATGTTGTCCTTAAATCGAACCTCGAGCTCTCATCCAGTAGTCCGACGCATTAACCACTGAGCCATGGCCTCAAAGGGAATTTTGGATAGAAATGATAGCAAACAATTCACAATTAAAGACTGGTCTGTCCGACATCCCCTTCTCCATTCTTGAAAAGTATTCTTAGAAAATGAGGAGAGCTACCCATACACGATTGCATCGGTCTTCCAAAGACTTGACTCCGCCAAATAAAAATCAAAAAAAAACCCTCCACTTGATCGATGGATCTAGCGCTTGCATTTCTAAAGCTGGCTTCGGCTCTTATCCCTCTTAAGGGCACAATAATAACAGTATTACCTCACGCATGTTACATCACTCATTCATTTTAATGACACAATTAAAAACAAACAAAAAAATCTGTATCATCCCAACACTCTCTTCCGCAAGGACCTTCCACTCATGTACGTGGTCCCCATCAATCCTCGCTCAGCCCAGAAATGTACTTCCAACGTATGTATTCAATGGCGACCACTTTTCATTCGCAAAAAAAATGGAAAAAAACCTTTCGAAAACCCTCCCAACATCCATCACCGTTATTTATTTGAAAACATCCCTGATAAAAGCCATTCGAAGCAACACATCACTCGTGATTGATGGCTTCGATTGGCGCCTCTGTATACGTGCATGTGTCCTCATTTGTTCCACTTTGACGACGAACATAACCTCCGAAAATATCCAACGATTTCAACACAAATTTCGAACCAATAATCCCAGGAGAGATATTTTAAAGCGACAGTCGGGGCAAGAAATTCAGTCCCCACCACCACAGACAAGTCGAGTAATTACCCTTCGACTTGGACGTGGAGCCGAAAGGCAAAATAATTATCGACTCCCTGTGTCCTGGTTGTAATGAAAAAGAATGACTTTTGGGCTAATTAATTGAAGGCCGTCATTACTCGACACAAGAATACGCGGGGCGTGCTATTGGAAAACATAAACTTCGATCCGCTGTGCGGTACATCCGTCTGAAGGCAACCTTCGTCCTTATTTCGCCAGAAACGCTGCTGATTAATCCTTAAATTATATCATCGAGTTTAATTAACTTCTGTCCCGGGATTTAGTCGCGGTGGTGGGGATGTGAAATCAGCAGGCAGGAATTCTCGCATCTGGGCCAACCGAAATCCACAAGGATTTCATTCACCTGTGCTAGGCACGTTGTTTATTGGCCGACGGTACATGTTATGGATTTCATCGAGGAGCAGAATCGACACTTAAGTGGCCGATGGAGGGGTTGTTCCAACCACCGCAACAATGCGCTTAATGTCAGGGGAATTGCCGGTTAAAGCCAGACTGTAACAGCACACATATGTGTGTACCTTTCGGCGGTACACCGATAATTTGATTAAACAGGAAAGTGTGGGCTGGAATGGGCAAGTTCACAACCGGATACATGCAGTTTGCGTTGCAATTCAAGCAATGCAACATGGTTTCCTGGAAAGGCTGTAATCGATTAAAAAAGTCCATCACAACTCAATTAAAATTTAAGGCCGCATCCTTTGTACCCACATATGGTATGCGTGATGTACCTTTCATGCGTTAAATCGAATGTAATGAGTTTTTTTTTGCTGAGAGGCAAACCTGATATCGAATCCTTTGATGAAATTACTCTAAATGATGTTATGGAGCAGAGTGTGCCCGTACGCTGGATGGAAGCAATTTGCGATTTCCTTTTGTAGACTTTCAAGGAGTCTAGGTAGGCAAAACAGTCCGCTTGTATGTACATATGTACGTACGAGTTCACACCGAGATTTAAGATAGGAATTGAGTTCGGTGTCTTTAAAAAGTTGCTGCGAAAAGCCTTTTCATGAAGCCTCGGTTAATACTCGCACATATACCAGCAGACCACCAGGATCCCTTTGAAACGTTTTTTAAATTTGTAGACAGTTCAACTCTTTTTCAATATCTTAAGGAAGGAAATCAAGGTCATCACTAGAAACCTTCTAAAGACTCAAACTCACCTTGAAAAAAACACAGAAGATTTAGCCAAGAAAGCGGCATGAGCTCTAATGATATCCTGGCGCCTAGCAGGCAAATCCTGGGGATGAAGTTCGACCATCTTTAGGTGGATTTTTATTGCAATATGGAGCAATTGCACGGTTCAGCCTGGTCACCACGAGGCAGATTCTCAATAAAGTGCAAGGCTTGACATGGCTCTGTACTACAGGGGCCAATTGCAGGTACTATTGGAACTGACTTCTCTGCGTCTTGTGGTTCAAGAATGCGCAAGTAAAACGGTTCTAAGAATGGACAAGCAAGGAATAGGGAGAGATATGTGAAGCAATTCGACGGACTATTCAAGCATATACCACTGCTGGTCTCCCAACCTTTACGAGGTTTAATTTCCAAATGAATTGAAGCAATAAAACCACAATCTATAGACTGAGCAAGGAGTATTTGGCCCTAAGACCAAGTACTATGAATCCCTGGGCACAAGCACCAGCATCTTCTAGGCTCAAATTTATGCTATTGGCAGAAAGAACTGTGCATCGATGGAATGGCAAGCTACTATCATTGCCTTTAGAAACTCAATGAACTGAGTAAGAGGAACAGAGGGGAACACTCTGTTGTATACCTGGCCATGTGGGAATAGAGGGTACTGAAACGGCCGATTCCGTCTCTTGAACCATCCTGCGGAAAAGGGGTTAATGCCCTAATATAAGCGTTCAGGAATCTAGAGAGTGAAAGCAGGGCAAGAATCGGGATCAACGCTCAGGATATGAGACAAGTTAAGAAACTTTTGGAGCTGCTGATTGAGCTTAACGCTGTAAATTCAATGAATCTCATCTTCAGTCAGATCTGGTCCAAGTTGACTCAGAAGTTCTCTAACTGTTTGATTAAACAGAATGAACAATGATAGGCATGCCAATAGTCTGAGCATCCTCTCTTTCTGTAGAATTTCATGGATGAAGATGAGGAAGAAACCATTCTTCACCTCATTTGTATGTAAGGAGCTCTCCCCGCTTGAAGATGACTGGACTTAGGTGCACACTTGCTGGTCTCAAGGGTAGTTTAAACAGAACAGTAGATTCGTGTGGTACCAGAATAGAAAGCATAGGTCTAAGTAAATCAGAGTACATATGTACCATTTCCGAATCTTGAAAATCTTTGGGAAGCCAGTGGAAGCCTACTAAGGAAAAGAAAGTGTTTGATAGTGTATCGCTCAGAGTGTTGGTATATCGGTTTGAAGGCTTAACTGGTCTCAGTACAAGCTAAGATGATTTTTTGTCTCCTCTTCTCTGAAATTTGGTAGTCTATAGGTTACTAGACGTACATACATAACGTTCTTTTTACACCCTCTTGTGAAAAGCTGGAAGTCCTTATCCCATTGATCACCAGGTTGGCATCTAAATGCGGACTGGGGGTATACCATCACAAAACGTTCCACTCATAGACCTTCCTACGATTAATGGCTTCAATCTCGCTCAACAGAGTTAGGCGATGTGGCTTAGTAGTTAGTGCATTGGAGTACTGCGCTGGAGTTTCACTATTTGACAACACTTAGCTCAATTTTTCGAGGTCACACTTCATGCGAACATCCAACAAACATCCGAAAGTATAACTTTCATGAAGAAACTTCTCAAATAATAAATTCGCCTTCGGACTCGGCATTAAACAGCAGGCCGTTTCCATTCTTGTAAAGAATATAACACGCACAACAGGAATGGTTGTCAGAAGCTAAGGGCTGCTTTCATTGGAGCTGTCGTCAAGGACATCGATAAGTTCCTGAAATCGATGGTCTTTCTCGAGGTTAACATGCTGATGAGCTAATGATTCTGCTTAAATAGCACAATTTGGATGTCCCCATGCTATATGTATTCATCTACTGAAAACGGAGATTTTTGGTAGAACAACTACAAATGGAAAACGCTTCAAAGTGTCACATTTTAAGACAGATCTGGTCTACTGAGTAGGAAAGGCAGTGCCAAGTTGTTAATTCTAAAGCAATCCAAATCATGTACGTGATCGGCGTCCTCAGATGTTGTTTTTCAACTGCAGGAACTGGCAGGAAGCCATACTTCACCTCTTATCCATTTTTTCGACACTGTTCAAAGGAGACTGCTCTATTTAAGAACGTTTGTCTTCAATGACCTCAGCCAACTGTCTTTCCTAGACGTCATGAGTATTCTTCGCTTCTTAAGAAATGTCTGTTTCATTACACAGACAGACATCCTCCTCCTAAAGTCTGTTTCATTATAGAGACAGTCATCCTCCTCTTTTTTCTATTTTGACGTTTGAAAATGTCAATTGCTCACTCAATTGCACTCAATTGCACTCAAGAAAAGGGTGGAAAAGAAATTTAAAAACTAAATAAACAATGGAAATACGAAACTAATATGGATTGGAGAATTGCGTAGCAATAACTTTGTTGTACAAATAATTTTTTGTGGAAAAACCAATCAATTTCATTTGACGTCATCTACTAAACGTCAAAAAATTCCCCAAAGGATTCAGACAGGTCTATCAAAAAAAATCCAGTCTGTCAGTCCTGTCTGACCAAAGTCATTAGAAAAATTGTCAAACGAACTAAAGGTTGATTTTCTTTGAATTTCGATTCAAGTCTTTTCCGTCAAAAAAGGATCAAATTTCGGGTTAAATTCGCATACCAGCAACCCAACTCTTAAACTTACCACAACACAATTAGTTATTGTTTGCGGTATTGACACGAAATCCAACAAGTCCAGCACTCGAAAATTCGCAGAAATACCATCAAGTGATCCTTGCCACTCAACCTCCCATACATCATTAATATTTTCCAGTCGTGTTTAAGTGGGTTTATCGAAGTAAAGAAAAAAACTGGATGTGAAATTCAAATTTCCTTGAATTGGCACATTAATGCAAATAGATTTACTAGGAAAGAAAAATAATTCTCATCAGCAACATAAGCGCATAGTTTTGAATTCTGCTAGAAACTGAGCCATCCCATCGCCTACCGTGTACTCGTATATTGAAAGCAAGCACGTGTACACAACGTACAGAGTGCTTCATCATGAATTTCAGTTTGTGTCTATAGAATGCTGTTCTTGGAAGTATTAAAAACATCCTGAAACAACAGTCTGGAAACACAATACATAAATGCCTCTTGGAAGAAGAGTACAGGTACGCTCGTCGAAAGAGGAAATTTGAAAATCATGTCAACGTGATATCTGCACCTAAGAGCAAGGTTTCAAGTGATGGGACAGCACACGTTTTCAGTTAATAAAATGTAAAGGGTGACAATAGCATACCCTTCGGTCCTAAGAGCTCACCTGTGAAGCTATTCAAATACTGAACGTCATCAACTTAAGTCTGAGAGGACGATTCATGACGAATACAAGCGAAAACTAACCAATTGTAAGTTGAGAACGAATATCTACATACTCAGTACTTAGGTCAATTCCCTCGAGGGCTACAGGAAAGACTCATCTGGATGGGTGCTTAACACGCCCATGCAGTTGCTGGGTTACACGAACGATATAGACATTATTACGCATTGGATCCAGGGTGTTGTAAAAGGCTTTTTTACAGCAAAATCAGTTGCTCATGAAGTGAAAGATTACAAAACTAAGTAAGTACCTCCAACGAGGATGTGTACACTGTCTTGGTTCTAACTCATCTCTGTAGGAGAACAAGAAGTACAGAACCTTCATTCCAATGCAAACCCCAACGCTCAGTTTAAAAAACTAAAGCCCGAGTGTCCGGAATCGACGAGGATGAATGATTTTTGTGTATCAGACCGTGACCCCATAAACACACCAAATTGTCACAAGGTTAGGACATGTAGGAATGTTTGAGCCATCAGTTATCCGGGAGTACAACTAGAGTACAATATAAAGTGCACGACTGGGTCATACGTACTGCCATAAGTTAGAAGACTCTAAGAATTGAAATATGAATCCAAGTAAAGTGGGCGTGGCATTCTGAAACGATGTAATGTAATGAATATGGCATATGTCAAGGTCAGCCAGTCAGAAGGAATTCCAGTTCCCAACTCCCATGGTGGAATACCGAGTTGAACTATAATAAGTAAGACCCTTTAGAGGACAAAATTAGTAGAAGATGAGACTACGTCTTAGAGAAAAAGGTAGAGTTTCAATACTCAATCAGGGAAATCTGTAAGTCGATCGCTAATACTACTAGTGAGACTTTCAAGCTCCGAATGACACTGGCCAAGGACACGGCAGATGCCACTTTCATAAAGAAACCTAATGGTTCTTGGGCGAAAAATAACGCAGAAGAGTTCAAAACGTTCGTTGTAACTCACTTTGTCAATAGAGGGAGAGGTAATGAATCTCGTCTTACAGAAGAAAATACCGTCATTTTACCAGCAGTTCTAACAGATTTAATACAGGATTAGAGCACCCTTCAAACAATATTTAATCTTAGATTTCATACCAGCAACAGAAAGTGAAGTAAGGGCACCTTCGTTCCTAAATCTGGAAAATTTTGTAGATATACTATAGAGGCTGCATAGCTTCAACAGTTTATGCAAACCTCAACACCCCTGGAAACTACGTCGCACAATGTGAGCTCAATTTGGAAGTAAGAATGAAAATTTAGTTTCATATCTTTAGCTTACAAACCCTAGATACATATTTACTTTGAACGAAACAAAGGCTGTTTTTATAGAAGCGGAGAACTTTAAATTGAAAAATAGCACAGAAAAATCGTTTTAATATCCATAAAACTGGCTTCGTTTGATAGATAATTTGATGGCATTAATATGAATTTGGACATGTGGCCGCTGCGGTTTAGTATTGCTTAGACTATCAAACCTGTCGTTCGACTGACTTTATCTGTTGATAGACGCATCAGAAAAACCAATTATCGTTCTTTGATTTTCTGAAAGGTGCTGCCATATGTGCTATTAATTTGAATAACAAGTACGTTTACCAAATAACTTCAAAAGTGTCAGCACAACAATAGAACAATTGGTCAATACACGAAAGACCTGAATTGAGCGGCAGCCAAGAACATGCTGTAAGCTTCCGTGAAACCCCTCAAGGTGAAATCATATTTTCACTATTCTGGAATCTACTGATTAACGAAGATTAGACCAAATCTGGGTCAGGTCCATTGCTTATGGCGACGATGTCGTTGAATGCACTGAAACACGGTGAACTTGGTCTAAATGAGAAAAAAGGAGATATAGTTCTTCTTACCAAGAACAGGAAACTCAACTTTAAATAGCTTACAAGGCAAGATACCTAGGGTGCATACTATATCAGTAATTGAATTGGAAAGACTATAGCTTTTTGTAAATCCAGCAAAATTTGGGCCAAAATCATCCTTATTTGCGGCTGTCTGGTTTGGTGGTCTGCTGCAGAAACAAGTCTCATGCATGTATAGGCACGAACATCGCTAATAAAAGCACCGACTGCCACCCTAAAAGTCATGCTCGGGCTAAGCCTACTTGATCTTTACGCTAAAGAAGTTGCAGTAACAGCCAACCTACGACTCCGGCAAGTAACTGAATCGGACATCAGAAAACGTTCAACCTTAACTTCGAATCCAAATTTCCCTCTAAAATAAACGGTGAGGACATAAATCACGGCCATCTTCATGGATGAGGCAAAATACGATTGGAGGTACTGGCTGCAGAATATTCTAAGAGGAACTACCATACAAGTGTGTTCCAAGTGGAAATATTTGGAATCAGCGAGCCCTGTCGGAACCTATCCACTCTGAATGGTAATAAACATCAAGGCATCTAAATAAACAGTCAAACATCGAAGCTATCACTTCCCAAAAAGAAATATACATGAAAACTGAATAGGGCACACAAGGAGGAACTCAAATCTAAGCTTGAAGTTTAGAATGACGCTCTGCTGGATCCCCGGACATATGGGAAACCAAATGAACGATGAGCTATCGAACGAATATAAGTAGATCACCCAATCCTTACAATCTCAGATTCTCGCCACATAGCTAATGCAAGGAAGTATATACTCTCTGCACTCGTGCCATGTAGGTAGAATATGTACTTCGGGTCCAAAACAGCAAAATAAAAAATGAGGGAACTTCTAGGGATCCTCATATCTAGATCATTTCAAAAAACCTGCGCCTTCGGAACTATGCTCTGTACATGTCAAACTTGATCCACCGATAAATGCAGGACCTCCAGAGATGAGGCCATCAACAGAATCAATCCTTCTACAATGCTTCTGTCTTGAGTTATGAAACTTAACTGGTCTTACCACCTTACAACCATAGCTTGAAGCTTCATCTTTGTTCTTACGCATGCAGTTCTGTATCGAAGACTGGGAGTCCTTCTATGCTACATGTTGTAATGAAGCTCCTATCACCTCTCATCAGAGCTCGGGCTCAAAATTCTGTTTTAATCTATTCGAAAGCATTCAGAAAGAACTGATTAGACGTCCAATCTATAAACCTAATGACTTGAGTTGTAGACTTGCCAATTCCAAGGAAAAAACTGACTTCCCTGGGAAGGGATACCAGCCAAAACAAAGCATTTCTTAACTATAACAGTGCTCGCAACTCAAACTAAACTTCTAACTTGAAGAATTTACTTGAATAGCTTGAATAGCATAAAACAATTAATTAAATTTAAACTTAAATTAATTCGGTGGCCGAAGGCGAAGTTTCTCGAATGTTCACTGGGGAGACTACCGTCATCTCTTTGCGAGGAAAAGTAGTGATTCGCAAAAGTGTGTTTATTGTTGAAATGAAAAATAGTTTCCAGTGATGAATGGCTCATCAACATAACTTTCAAAAACACTTTATTCGATTTTGTAAATGAAAATACGTTGGTTCCAATGTCATAAAGCCATTCCTTGTTAAGGATTTGGTAGTACAGATGCCAAGGAATACAAGATTTTTGGTATGAGCACGTGTGTATCCTGATTCTACCTACAATGGATGCTGTTGTGCTATGAAATGCCAACTACGTGCACTCATATATGAATCGCTGCACCAAAAGTACTCAAGAAATTCCAAAATCACGTTTTGTCAAGGGACATTAACGCCATGATATAGGAGTACCATCAGACAGCCAATAAAAACAATTGCTTCCCACAAAGGACACCAACCCAAAAGTATCTGGAAACTTCTCGTTTCGCCAAAAACAAAACCCAGTCCAGAACTAAGAGAAGTTCCTCTTCCAAGAAACTCCATAAAAAATGCAAACTGCTCCGCAATTATTGTAATCTTCTTATTCTTTATCTACAACACAGGGTATCCTGCCACCTTTAGTCACCGCTGGTCCTGCCCCCAAGATGATATATTCAATTCCGCATTTCTCTTCCCAGGCACGAGTGCCACGACTCCTTGCATCCACGACCTTATCATCATCATTATCATCTAATAGAAAATTTCCAGCACGTATGATACGACAACCAAGACACACACAAAGACGCGTCAGGACGACACCTAGAGTAGAGTCCCCCAACCCAACAAAAAACAAAAAAAAATCAGCAGGTACTCACTTTAGGATGTCATAGCGCGGTGTGTTGCTCCTCTCGAATCCAAAACCAAATCCAGAAACTTTCTTCGACTGACTTCCGAAGTAATGAACTTAAAGTAGAATCCTTTCGAGGTTCAGAGTGCTTCGCATGTAATTAGAGTCAACTTGTCTCCGAAATCAGGCCCTCGGGGATTCCTTGTTAATCCTCATGGCATGGCATATTTGCCAAAGATGATGTATACTTGATGCTAGGCGTTACAACTTCACAACCACTCAATCACATACATAATTAAGGACAACAAAAAAGAATATGTAAACTGTCTATTGCACGCACTTATGTAGCTGGGGGCATCCCTCTGCTGTGCGAGACTCCTCTGCGGGAGGATGTTGGAAGGGATTTATCACAGTCACTGGCAAAGCGAAAACAAAACAATGTTACTTTGTGAGGAGTGTGCAAAATGTTAGAAGCGGCGGCGGTGGGATACGACGAGCTCCTCGGCATGGATTGCCTCCGGACCGAATTCCTAATTTAAACTGAGGCTGGGCTCCTGAACTGTAGCAAAAAACTTACAACAGGAGCAGAATGCACTCAACTCGGCCAGGCGCATGTCTAAGGACATTTTCCCTTATCAGTGTTCTATGGGAAAACAGGGAAATATCGGATGCACGAACCTAAAGCTCTGTGCACCGGTTCGGGTGGCAGAAATTTCCGATTCACTGTCTGCCTGCGAGGACGAATAAATATATCTCGGGTGTCAGGCCCATTAGGAGGACAGATAAATCTTCAACTTTGCAGACACGTATGAACATAAATCGCTCGAGCTTTATGGAGACTGTTGAGTGCAGATGTAACGCCTATCAGCGGCAGGACTGCATCCTCCCGCTATCATTGCAATTAAAGATGTAAACGGTCGATGGATTGGACAGTCCAACTTATGGTGAGATAAAAATACAATTTAATTGCGATTTGAGTAGCAGGCATTTCCGCTGCTCGGGGGTTGGCAGGTTGATGGCATCTATTTTCGGCGAACGAGACACACGTCCTGGTACTCAGCAGTCTACGACGTGCCATTAGAAGGTAAATAAATTTCGGCTTGGCAGAGACAAAATTGCAGTTCCAAGTGCACTTGGAGTGGATGGTGGAGTGCAGTTGGAACGCCTCTCTCAAGTACTATTTCCAGTTTCATTACGTTCTCATGATTTACGTGGTTTTGAGGTTCGGTTGCAGGCATGGCTTGTCTTAATTTATCTAATTTCAGGATATGCATTTATAAAGAGACATTTGGATGAGACTGCCCTACTAAAAGGTTTATTGGTTTCCTACTCTAAGCTGGACATTTTTATGAGTCCATGAAATGTTACCACGTACATGCATACACACATAAATCGAAAAATGAATCTACAAATCATTGGTAGCCACCGCGGTGAAGGTCGTAGCTACACGTCTTTTTTCGAAGGGCCTTTTCACTAAGGACATAACAATTCTGTACTTTATTACAAATGCACTCTCAAACTTTTTTTATGATTTGTTTGAATCAGAACATCAATTATTTGCATTTTTTTTTGTAATAAAGTTTATGATCGAGAAACGTTGGAAAATTATTACAAATTACTAACGAAATTCTAAGCAGTGGTCGCGGCTTTAAGAGAGCTTACACCAATTTTTGGTCGTAATAATCATCTCACCTTATAGGCTGGGCGTGTTAAAGTGGATAAAGTACCAGTCCCAGACAACGCTAAGATCGAAGTACCGGAAACATGGTAGCTGTTAGAGCTTAAGTTCAAAATGAGCCACATTAGTCGGTTCCACGCCGTTCACGGAGGAATCTCTCACTATCGAGGTATGGTGATAGACTTTTTTGGCCTGAATTGGATGGACCTGACGTCAGTGATATGTCAACAGCTGGTCAACCAATTGGTCTATTGAAGACGAAGTTCAGTCATGGTGTAATCTCAAGAAATGGTTCGGTGAAGTGACCACCCCGCTTATGTGATTTCCTTTTATGAACTCGTTAGTTGAATGGCTAATAAGCCAACAATATAAGAGAAGCTCAGAAACAATGTCAAACACGAAATTGCCAACGTTCCGGCCGATATGTGTGAAAGACTTGGTTGTGCAAACTTGGCTCCGAAGAATCGATCGTTGCAAGCGGTCGTACTTAAATTTAACAAGTGTGCTGCATCTTGAATTAACTTCACCCCGATGTCTCAATTACTCTGTCAGTTGTTTAGATACAAAATTGTTTTGTCTTTATTGAAAAACCCTTTGGAATGATTACTGGAGACTTGCACAAGCCTTGTGCCTTTTCCATGTCTTCTACTCTTAGCACCAGCATATGTCCTTGTACAGTGAGGCTTAAGGTAAGTCTTACACAAGTTTGTAATTCTGTACTTACAATGATGAGTTCACTCTTTTACGGAGGAATGTAAAAAACATTTTATGGCTCTGAAATAAATTGACTTATTTGAAGTGTTTTAGTAAATTTTGCTTGCAAAAGGAACTCTTGGTCAAAGCAGTTTTCCAGTTGGCTTCTGCCTGCCTATACATAATCTAGTTTCAGACCGAACTTACTTGAATACTTAAAATAATAAATTCTCTCGCACACGGTCCCCAGGATGTTAACATGAAAAGACCCTCCGGTATTTAAGTGCAATCAACAGTGACACATATCAGATTCACGAATGGCTCGTAGAGCACGATAGAGTCGACGCTGTTAATGTTAATTATTATTTCATTCATTTAATTATATTAACTGCATATTGGAAATTAAATGTACATATATTCTGTCGAATCGTATAAAATATTTCAGTCATACTATGAGTAAACAGAGTGCGATACAGACACTCCTTCACTGATTTTCGAACTTAAATACCTTAAAGTTGTAGCCGTCCTACGCGGTGGACATTCCGAAAAGTTAAGGCCAAACATAAGATCGGCTTTCCGATAGATGAGATGATATGGGGTGAACTTTCGTATTAGCAGGACATGCAGAGCAACCGCTAATACACTGTATTAGTAGGAGAGATTACTTGTTCGTTGAATACTTGAGAGGACTTATAATCCGTGGCTGAAGAAGTGTCTGAAGCTCAAGACATCACCACCAATCTTCAGGACCTTTTCTATTTTGATGGAAATGGTTGCTACTACTACTACTTTCGTTGCAGTTGTTCTAAGGACATGAATGAAATACTTTCCTGAAGAAACTCCAGATAGGAAGATAGCTAAAAGTGATAATTAGAACTTGCCTCGCTAGAACCCAATTGAAATAATTCTTTCCAACCATGTTGACAGTATAGTACACACTATCAGGCCTGAACTCAATGTCAATTAACTTCCCCGATCCCAAAAGTCAAATACCGTCAAAAAACTACAAATTTTCCCGAATTTCCCAGTTTCAATACCAAAATTGAAGAAAAATGTCAAAGTTTTTTGGCAGTTCTTGACTTTTGAAGGTAATTGGCATTTAGTTCAGGCCTGATAGTGTGTACTCTACTTAACTTCTTTCTTCTTTAATTTGTGTGCTATTTTGGAAAATAAGACATTCGAATCTAGAGCTTTTATTGCCAGCTAAATATTTTTCGACGATATCTGCGTTACCTACGGATGCAAGATTATGTTATGACCACAGGATCGTGAGCTGAACTTCAACTTCAACTGAACTTTGAAGCAAACGCAGTCTCCTGAAAGATGGAGAAAATGTTTATCTTGCCATGGAGGGGTTAAGATCAACTCTAACTTTACAGATAATTGTGGTTACCTTTTTCAAGACATTTCAAGATCAAGATGAATTCCCCGAATTCCAGGAAATGATTAGGTAGCTCCATGCTCTATTTCAGCTTCAAAATATGGTTAGCTGAAAACTTGTTCAGAACGAAGTCTTCCAAAGCATTTAAGTCCCTTAAGAGCTTTCCTAGCCTGTGGGTTCTTCAAAAAGAGCCATAATTTCAAATACCTCCAAAGAAATCGAGTTATCATGTCAGTCAGTGTAAATCGGCAAAACGAAACATTAGGTAACGCGAAAACGCATTTTTGAAAATGTTCATTGTCGCACAAGCGTGGTTGATACGCCTTTTTGGAAACACATATCCTCCAGTCCTATTATATCAATAAGAACTCATTGATCATGATTCCGTACTGCTCAGCAGTCACACTAAACGTTTTAGCCACAGCGGCGTCGAACCACAGCGAGCACTTCGAGAACTTCCGGCGCCTCTCTTGTCACATATTATTTAAATCTGTTCGAGTCGAGCGGCTAAACATCCTAAGTCTGTGTCCATGGCATGTAGGACGCGATGCGATTTTCTACTAGCGACCAATTGAACAAGTACATATGGAGGTGTTCATGGCGTCGCGATTTGAGGAAATCCGACTTCAAGTGACTTCAAGCGAGAACAACTGTCAAAAGATGAATAAAACTAGGCGAAATCGCGCTGTCACTAACGCTTAGTCACTTACGATTTCGCTGGTGGTCATGTCGCTTAAATCGCTCAAAAAACCAGCGTGTTGCGCGACGCGATCTCGATTGCCAGTTATCAAGGACACACCCCATTACGTCAAAACTATGACATCACGATACCTGAGTTTCAAACCCATACTTCACAAAAGTCATCATATCTTCTCCTTATTTCCGATTTAAGCCGAAGACGAGTATTGTGTACATTTAGCTCTTAATTGTTCAGAATATCCATTAGTGATTCAACTTCTAAAGTATGTTCAAAATTTTATTAAAAACTCATTCGAAGAAATCAAAAGTAGTTGCGTCTACAGTAGAATATGCTCATAACTTCACCTCTTGTGAATAACTGAAGTCTTTATGACGAAATGTCCTTGCTATTATAATGTTTCCATTTGTCTTGCTGTCGATCTCTGACACATATTACTACAGGGATCAACTAACTTTGCTCCTGATAAATAATCCACGTTGCACATTGCATCGCTTATTGGAACTCCTTTCTGAAGTAACACTTCGATAAAACTCAAATAACAAAGGCAGCTCCTTCAGTTCCCAGCAAAAGCACTTTAGCTTTCAATTGTCCTGGAAATCGTATACCTGTGATCCGGAACAGAAATCATTGTTGATTAAAAAGTCCTGTCAATCACTCAAGTGATGGCAGCACGAATTCGCCTCCCCTTCCAGCTGTAACTACTGAGTGGAGCTCAGTGTGTATGAAAAGTACGTGACAGGAGTCTGAGAGTTATTGCAATGTAAAACACAAAGCTGGAGCAGATCCTAATGGCAATAGACGAACATTTGTGACATGTACTACTCAACTTGTAGCTGTGACTTAAAGGACGACGTCTGTGGGCGGTGAAGTGGAACTTTAATCACTCAAACAAAACGTATGCAAATGTTATTCACTCATACAATGCGGCATTTTTTTCGCAGGATTCCCTTTTAAGTCTGAGGACCACTTAACCGCCTACACGATCCACAGACAAGGTCGTCTCTTGTCATTGGGTACATTGCCTTTGTAACACATCCTGTGTATGTTGGCATAATATTTTCCCTTAAGAAACGCTTTTCCCTCAAGGATCCTTATCGTTCATTGAGTTGGGTACACAACTAAATGAAAAGTCGTCATAAAAGCAATTTCACAAGACCGGATACGGCACTGAGGCATTGTCAATCTTTGTACAGATTACCTCGCATCGCTCAAGAATGATTGCACAGCCACATGTCTCGATTCAAGGTCTCGGTGTTTAAGCAACTTTAAGGATCGAAATTAATTTTCTCACTCCTTAGGAGGCACGTCTCGAAACAGAGCGTTTAAAGTTGGAAGTCAGAGTGAGCTCATTATACAGTCCCTCCACGAGACGAAGTAATTTCGTTTAAGCAGTCACCACCATGCTCCGCTGGAAGGGGAAACTTCAAACCGGACTTTGTTGATTTCAGAGACACCAACATCCTTACGGGAATTAGTATTCCGGCTGACATTCACACACTGTGGGAGGGACGACTGCATTGCATTCAGGTTCACGAAGTTCTAATCGTTTAATTGGTCCATGAATTCAAATGTTGCTCTGAGTAATTTACAAGGACTCGCTGCAAAGGAGCGTGGGAATATTGCAACCGAAGTGTATCCCATACGAAGTTCAAACTTTAAATGACAATCCGCCTCAAGGAAGGGAAACATTGTAGTCTGTCTAATATGCATAATTTTAAGTAATTGCCAAGACCGTGGCACAGGAACGAAAGTGGGACAGCTTCAATTTGCTCCATGAATGCGAAATAAGGATGAGGATGAATTTTAATGTTTGCCGAAGAAGGGAATCTGAGTGGCGTTCCATTTGCTTATTAGGGAGGAAGCGGACCTAAAAGCTTGCACATTTCGAAGGAACTATGTACTTTCGACAGCGCATTGCGAAATGATTTCATATTTCCAAGTTTATGAAGGGACTTCCAGGTGCAAGTGGATAGCTGAAATGTTTCTTGGGAGTGGTAAGAACCTTATCCTTTTACTTTCCAGTTTTCTGTACGATTTTCCTTTCGTAAGGATGCACATGGAAGGAATGCAAATACGTTTTACCTTTTGGTAGCTGTTTGAATAGCTTGTCCTGTGGAGGCAGAATTATTGATGGCTATTGTGAGAACAAGGTATGGAGCTGCAGGGTGTCGCATATGTATTTCGAACAGAGATCAGAATAGACTCATTCAAGAGTGTGATAGTCATAAGCTCTGAAACGCATGCAATGCACGTAGCTATGCGGCTTGGATGACTATCAAGACTTAATTAGAATTAATTACTATCGGAGAGCTAAAGGTCCAATATGGATCCCAGCTTAAGACGTAGAGTGAGACCTGGAAGAAAATAATATACCGAAACCTATCCCAAAGCCTGTTTCCGTTACTGTGTTTGCGAAGAGCCTGTGCACAGGTATCATTCTTTCAAAGCGGGGCAGATGTTGGATTGGCTTTACCTCTTACTTGTCTCCGCTGCTTATAGAATCGTTGGTGTCTACCCTCCATTTGCGGAACATAACTCTGATGGCGCACTTGTCTTGTGACTACTCTAGTTAGGATGCGGTTAGAGGAACGATTTAGTCCCAATAGGGTCTTAGTATCCTTTTTGTCGGCTATGACGTACGAGAGGTGGCACAGTCCTTCCTAGACGATTTGGCCTCTTTTTCTTTTACATTCTTGCCAAGGCATCCGCCCTTCTCTCAATATTACTGTCTCGGAACCCTCTAGAGTTTAACCGAATGGAGCCCAATGGCGCTCGATGCTTCAGATTTAATAGATTTTAAAGCTAATTCACTATTAACAGACATAGTTCTCGGATGAAAGACAGTCACTTTCTAGTTTCATGCATCTACCAGCTTTTCCTATTGCCAGGACTTTAGCCTGCAATACACTACAAAGTGCTGGTAACCTTAAAAATTCGTAGTTTTGCAGTACTCCTTCTGAGTAAAATTATTCTTCCGTACTTACCTCGATGTTTGAACAAGTTATGTATACTATTGGCACCCACTTTCCCACATTCGTTCCACAACCTCAAATGAACAAGTCCTTTGAAAGGATGAGGAGAAATATATATAAATCTACATGCGGCGTGCTTCTTAGAAGAGTTCTTTCAAATAGTTTTTTGTACCAGTTGCTGGCCACCACCAAATCCATTTCTGTCGATCCAGTGAATGATATGTGGTAGCAATCCGCATCTCTTCCAAAGGTCCTATCACAGCAATAGAGAACATTCATTTCTTGGTTTGTCCTAACTTTTTTATGTTTTACTGCAACCTATTGATCTGTTGTACTCCCTACTTAATCCTTGAAGAGGTACGTGGTCTCGTTAGGGTTTCCTTCGCATAGAACTCCTATCCCAATCGTTTTGAGGTTTATGTACTCTTACCTCGCCTCGGCGAAGGAAACTTCTCCTAGAGCACTCTCTGTCATCCAGTTTCCTTTAAGAATCTGATAATACGCAGGTTGTGTTTGCTCATTGTGGTACATGCTTCGAATCTTTTCCGATTGTATTGCCCTACAAGTTTTTTGGTTTGTCAAATACTCGGAGCGTTTTTTCAGGTCCTTGGCCCTTCACTCCCGCTTTAGTTTCACTAGTTTCCTGAACTGCTCTTTGAGCCGATGATCCTCTATTCCGCTTAATGGTTCAGGTCCTATACAGGTTTCTGATGCCCCTATGCCCTTTCTTCAACCTTTCCAGATAATTTGGTGCCAAGAATGATACCGAGATTTTCGGTCCATTGTACTTCCAGACAGATTCCCTTTTTGGTGCAGTGATTCCAGAAACTGTGATTTTAATAGTTTCTCTTACATGGTTTAGTGGCTCTGTCTGGTGTTTCCCGCCAGTGTTTGAACCTGTGTAGCGCGTGAAAACGTCCAGAATGCTGGCATAGTGTATTTTTCCACGAGTATTCGAAAGAGTGTTCGAAATCCCCAATCACACCACTTTGTCTTCATTTATAATGTCATAGTTCTCTTCTAGAGGGCTTTGAGTAAAAAATACATCAGACACATTTTTCAGAAGTCACAAGACTTCAACTACAAGAACTGAAATGAAATGGTCATATGTGGACAGTATTGCTGCCCTAAAAGTCTTCGAAACCATTCCTTTGGACTGAACGCTGCCGTACTTCTACCTGAACATCTCATTTAAGGTGCTGGGCTCAGATGAAAACCGACCTCAACCAACTAGATCTGCGTAAGTGGAGACAGCTAGCTGTCTTATGGTCAAGTTGACTCTGCCATTGCTAAGCTAAGACACAGACAGGAAGACAGTCATACTCTCAGATGTTTGTCAAACGCTTGAGAGTGAGACCGTGAATGAACCTTTCGTGTTGTCTGAGAATTCAACCTGGAACAGCTCGCTCAATAGTCCGGAGAGCTAATATTTTCAAGATCACAGAGCCATGATTTCAGCTTGTCATTTTCTCTACTTCCACCCCTACCACCTCTTCCAATCCTCGAAAATTCTTAAGACTTTTCGGGACTTGGGTCAACGATCTTTAGATGCCCCAACCTAGAGCAAGGAAGCATGCTACTTCACAGATCACAGGCTTAGATTCCATTCAAATGGGTCACAAATCCAGAGTTTAAATGTGGCTTATTGCACATGGTAGCGAAAAAGGCTTACTATTCGGTAATTAGAAGGTGACTTGGTAGTAAATACTTCCAGTCCTATGTTGGAAACGAATGAAGCGGAGGCAAGTTTACATAGATGAGACTTTTGCCCCGCTATGGTCCGCTTTGGTACTTCGTTTACTTTGTCTTTAGGAGACTGCTCAAGCCAGTTGGACGACTTCGGAAGATGAGGACACCTGCGCAATAGTCTGAATAAATCTAATCCTCTCCACAGAATCTCTCCTCATATCCCAAAATTGTTTCCTGGGACTATTAGCAGCTGAACTACATTTCGTTACAATGGAAGACTTTGCGCCAAAATGTCCTAAGCTAGTCAAAGTTCCACAACATAGTCCTTTGCACTTGGGTTGACAATTTACCTTTAAGACAGCTTTGAGACAGTGATTTGGACATTCCAAGTTTTGATGTTAAAAATCATCCAGTGTAGCCCTCAGTGCCAATTTGGTTGAACCCTTTCAACTGCATGATAGAGGACTCCTTGTTCCTAAGGAGATAGTTTAAACTTGGAACTGTGTAGAGGAAGCGGGGTTAGTCTCAAGTGGTGTTACCAAGAACACCGTCGCCATTATAAATACGTTGCTAAATACCATGACCTTTCCAAGGCATTGTAACGCATCTATCGATTGGCAGTATTCACGGAAAACTCCATCTCCCTTCATCGTCGCCTAATTTCCCCAAAAACAATCGATAACCTAACATTCCGTAGAGGAAAACGAAAAAATCCCCAAAAATAGAACACACTTTCCACCACCACGACGACGCAATTCCCCTGCAGCACCCCATTGTGATTCATTTGGTTTCCTCCCTTCAACCTTCGCCTTGTAATTCAGTGTAACAAGCAGAAATCCTTATTTAATCGACATCTGCATGGCGAACCGATGCGAGAGATAATCCCCCTAACGAACCACACAAATCACAAAGTGTCTTACGAAGTCCTGCCTGAATGAACAGGATGCTCTCCCCAACCAACCAACCAACCAAAGAGTCAATCACTAAAAGCCTAATGTGCCAAAGTAAAAGATTCATCCAAAACAATCGCATAAATTTCGCCCATCGAAAGGAAATGAACAGAAAAGGAAGAACTGGAAAAAAACTCATTTCCTGGACAAGGAAAACAACATCAATCCAATAAAACTACACGACCCAACTATCGATGCCAGCAACAAAGCCACCAGAGGACATCCATACCCATTATCCGCGTGCCACGAACGAGGGGCGAATAAAAAGGATCTCGGGAAATTCACTTTTTGAACGTTGGCCAATTTTCCCATTACCCTGGCATGCAAATTGTGCAGCAACCACAGTGCGCTGGGGCGGAAAACTCCCAGCATCCTCGAGGATTCGATCCACCACAAGAAGGCCTTCGGGTTGTCCTTTTTTTGTTACATTTATTAAAACATTTATTCTAAGTTATTACAGTTACGTTAATAAATAGTGCTTATGGCTCTTTGGTAGCAGGCTCGACTAAGCCACGTGCAGACAATTAGTCGACTAGGCTGCTTCACTTCTTCTTCGAGTATCCATCGCATTTGAGGTTTTGTAGGAATACTGGCTGCATGTCCGCGTACCAGGAGATCTCCTCACGTTGGACCACCGGTCCGTCCTTGCAAGTTAGCCAATAGGTGCTCATTAGTCCTTTGCCCTGAATGAAAATAAATATGATTTAATGCCAACCGGTGTGAGACTACATCCTGTTTACTTTGACATCAATCAACCCTCGGTGTTCGGTTTTGAAGCCGCCAACCTTGACGAGGGCATCGTTCATCTCCTCGGTTATGTGTATCCTGTGAGCCTCCCCAGTGGACTCCATGCGTGAGGCGGTGTTGACGGTGTCACCGAACAAGCAGTATCGCGGCATTTTGGTCCCCACAATGCCAGCCACAACTGGACCGGTATGAACGCCACAACGTATCTGTAGTGTTTCGGAACTTCGGCGTGGAATCTTGAAAAAGCTCGAGGCATCCAAGAGGTCCAGTGCCATTGTCGAGATCTCGGTAATGTGCTTGCTACCTGAAATAGAATTTCTTCGGGTCATGAATACGTTTTTAATTATTCCTCAAGTTCCTCGAAAAGTCCTTCAAAGGGACATTCTATCCGAATGGACACGGCGCGGCGAGGAGAGAAGTGGGAAAACTTGTAAAACTAAAACTAGGAGATTGACCTGAATTCTTTTCGTCCTTCCTTTGCTTAATTATGGAAATGGTAATGAGACGACAATTACGTAGTATCTTTCGGACAAGAGAGTAGAATTTAAATAGCCTGATTTTGTGTCTGTAAAATATTCCTCGGATAGACTTGGAGGAAGGGACGAGGATGGTGTTGGTCCTGGTTGTCGGGGGGGAATGTTGACAAAAGTTTTGACAGTTTTATATCATGGCAGTGCTTAAAGGGTGACGTGGGTTACTTGTTGGCCAGAAATGAATTGATAAAGCAAATCACAGGGACACGTTTGGGCGGGACATCTCTGAGTTAAATTGAGATTAATGCGTTCAGGGAACTGAACTGTTTGTGATAACTTGTTTTCCGAAATGAAATGTTCAATGTCAACCGGAGGAACTAATGATGAATGCATGGAACTAATAGATGTTTACAGGAAACGCGGAGTGACGACTGGACCTTTACTCTACGGAAGGGCACGTGGAAGTTGGATTTTTATGTGAAATTTTTCCTAAGGAGGGAGGAATGTGGGCGAACATGGCTTGAAACTTGGTTCGGGTATATTCTCAGATTCAAGAATAGTACTAGGTTCAGCATATCTTTATTTTTGAACCTTGTAGATCCTGATTACTGACTTACTTAGGTGGCGTTACAGTTCGGGTGAATTTGGACCTGAATTTACAAGTTTCTTCAGTTAGCTGTTGATCGTGATTGTCTAAACCCTGATCCTGGATCCAAGTATTGAAGATTGGATGTTCAATATGGAAATTTCTTCAATCGAACTGGTTGATGTAAAGGGTTTAGTGAAGAAGTCCGTATTTTCTAAATAACTTTCTTGAGAATACTATTTTTCTAAATAATTGCCACGCCTTCTTTCAAGAATTCAACCATGTATTTGGCCATAATGTGACGGGCTTTCTTTTAAAAAATTTTTGAAAATGAAATTCTAGGAGACCTTCCTTTCTTTGAAAACAAAATTTTAAAAAAATGTTTCCAATTGGCATTTTGAGAAAAAAGGGGAAGTTTGCATACAAAGTACATATTTTGAAAGTTTTCAGTCTCAGTCTCAAGTTGTTAAGGAAAATCGTCATTTAGAAGACCGTAAGTAATCAATCCTAGCTTGAATGGAAGGTTTAATCGGACTTTTATTGCTTGGATGTCTGTAACTTTCCATCTGTCTAGAAGGATGGCTTAGGAATCCGAAACATGACCTAATAGCCTCCCAAAAACTGTATTAAGTAGTATATATCTGTACCATAAGACAATGTTAGTTGACAATGCTCCCAAATGACGTTCTCAGAACTGGTGAACAGGAATCTGGAATGCCAGTCAATGAGACAGACCTTTGCTATGAGAAAGACTATTTAGAGCCTCATAACCACCTTAAGCTTGGTAACCAAGCCTGTGTAGCTCTCTCTCTATACATTTATTTTGGAGCCAACTTCGAAACTTAGGATGACTCGATTCCGATAGAAAAAGCTAACAACCACACGTAAAAGAACATTTGTAGGAAGAAAGATAGAAAGTAAAATAACTACTCTCTACGGTGTTACACCTCATATACACAGTATAGTCTTGAAAGGATCAAGCCTAAACACAACTTTAGAACGTTCAATCTCAGATTGCTAAATCGGCTGACACAAAGCTGCTCTGGGTTAAGGACATCATATTGTGTTGTTTGTATCATGACAATCATATTGAGTTGTTTCCTTAAGGCAGGCAAATCCAAAGGATCTCCGTTCTACTGAAAACACTGGAAAGGCTGTCAGCTAAGTTCTCGCAATCAGTCAACAAAAAACATGTAAGACGAGCGATTCGGCAGTACAAGAATACCGATTCAAATGTCCTCTGTTCTCTATATTTCCTTGATTTGAGCCGTAAATGCCTCTGCAGACATGTTTGTACTAAATTTGTTAATATACGTAAAATCAAAACCAGAACTGAAATCTTTTGAAGGCATTCTGAATTAAGCAATTTAAAGAAAAGGATTTTTTTCAATTGGTATTTTGAAAGTAAATATTTCAAAAGTTTTCCCGTTTACAAGTTGATATCCAAACGTGTGAGCAGGACTTAAGTTTTAATATGAATTATGCTCTGTTGAATAGGTATCTTCTTTACGAAAACTGGTAACACAATTTCAAGGTCCTTGTTTACGTTTTTGGTTTCATTAGACCTTCCACTAGATCTTCATTTATTATTCTTATTTGTTCTCTCTTTCAAGGAATATCACATTCCTTGAATTAATTCGATAATGTTAAGGTGCTTTCCTTGTACTAAAAGAGAGTAAATCAATGAGAAATAGAATTGGAGAGTAAGTGTACCCCTGAGGAACTCCAGTGTTTATTGGTAGACACCCTTCGGCAGTAATTTGAACTAAACTGTTCTAAAGTTTTTCTCACTCAATTTCAGGTGTGTTCGGATGATTTGAAATATCTGTTGAAGCAAATCTTGATTATTTGATGGCCAATGTCTAGACATGAGCAAGGCGTTAGAGGTTGGAAAACCCATACTCATAGTCCGTTTTTTGTTTGGCCGTCTTTTTGTGCGTTTTCTAAGAATGGGTTAAACGAAAGTAGTAGAAATAATAAATCCCTGTGATAGAGGCAAACAGAATTAGCCTCTAGAAGATTGTAGCTTGTAGGTTTGCATCCAGTTGGGGCAAAGCCATCAAACGTTGGAATCGGAAACAGCATCAAAATTAGACTTATGTGAGGAGAATAGAAATGCCTAGAGCCGGTGTAGTACTAGCAGTGTGATTATCACCCAATTTTCTGCCTTTGATATGAAACATTAGATCTAACGTAGTCTGGAGGGTTATTTGAGTAAAAATAGTTTAGATTGCGTCTGATGAAGAAGGCTTAAGCTGGAACCTTTTAACGCTTTTCTAAAACCTGTTCAATGAACTCTATGATAGCATGAATCGAAAATTGTCAATCTTTACATTTCCCAGTTCACAAGTAGTAAAATAGTGAAAGAAGAAGATTTTTTTAAAGAAGTCCAGATTTCGAAATAGGAAATGCTATAGGAATTATAGACTTGCGTTCCATTTCATTCCAAATGATCGAAGAAAATGTTTCTGGTGCTCTTCTAGGATTTAGTCACTTTTCCAAATCAGTTTTTAAAACCACTTATGCTCTTCATATAGGTTAATAGAATTTTCAAAAAAAGAATCCACAAACTTCCGACTATTAGTGTTTAGAGTGTGTTAGCATAAGATCGCTGGGGGCCACTCACGACTCGTAATACCATTTTCAAAGCCATTGACAGATCTCTTTTAAGCATTTATTACTCATTTCTTAACTTGGAGAAACCATTCACCTGGACGATGATAACCAACATTTTCGTCGACCCGACCTGGATGCGGCCTCAAGAGAGGAGATCCTCTGAATTGCGTCAACTATAGTCGCCTAACGTCGGCTACAAGATCTATGCCAAAAGTTCCACTATCTAGCACCATCGCTATATGTGTAGCCTTGCTTAACTCGTTCACTTGTGTAGGATGAAGGAGAACGCTTCCTGCTTCATCAAGATCAGTAACGAATTCATAAAGACCTTTCGTGTCTTAAAAGAATTTAGACAAGGTGAGACGCTGTTAAGAGATTGTTTCAGCATGAGTAGTACAATCTTTCAAAAATGTGTACAACTACTGCCAGAACACAGCGGGCTGGGACCGCTAAATATTAAAAAAGACAGGGACTTAGTCGACCTCAGCTGTGTCAAAAATTCTAATAAAAACCATCCTTATGGAGCTGAATGTCGGACTCTATCTGGAGGGGACGAAGATATCCTCAGTCGTTTCAAGAGAAAGAAAGTTTTTTATTCGAATTGCGTTGACGAGCTGTGAAGGAGGAGATTCAGTAAAGAGTTTTACATCGACATCGACGTTGTCAACAAATTGCTTATCAGCAGTCTAAGGAGGCTAGGACATGTGGAACGGATGGACAGAAATGCTCTGAATACCCAATGCCTGTAGAATATTCGAATTTAACGCGAAGGGACATAAGGAGACCTCGTCCTTGCAACTCTGTGTGACACTTAGACCCATGAACACCGCTCCTGTGCAAACGTTAGCTTGGCTAAAGCATTGTCATGTCACACGTTGCGCTGGACTCCTTTTATTTTCACGCAACATTGGGATTCTAGTCGAAATAGTTGCGATGCCTCTTCACGCTCGCCTCTAGGTTTCTACCTATAGAGCTTAACTCATCAGTTAAAAGTTTAGATAATTTGGGACAACAGCAAAGGTTCCGAAAAAGTATAAAACTGCATTCGAGACCACCACTAAGTGTCACTTAAATCTTAATACACAAGTCCTGCCACTCAGTACCCAATTCACTCCTTTTACATCAATAACCCCCGACCCGACCAGGAAAAAAAAAGGGAAACCCATTCAATCGAAAAGTTTACCATTTTTAACCGGCAATCCTGAGGCAACCATGTAGGAGTCTCCAATCGTTTCCACTTTGTAGACATCATAGCATTCGATTCGTTCGTCGAAAACTTTGTAAATCGAATTCAAAAACGTAACCACCTACGAAAGGCAAAAAAAAAAAAAAAAAGATTCAGAAAAACATGTAAATACAGCTCGGAGGATAGGTACAACCTCGAGCGGTGTGCATTCGGCTGCTATCTCTGTGAACCCAACGATGTCACTAAAGTAAATAGTGGCTGCTTCATACGACTCAGCAGGAACCTGCGAAAGGAAAATTTTCAAAGGAAATCAGACAGATTTTTGAAAAAAAAAAAAAAAAGAAAAGTGAGACAAACCTGCTTGGTGTGCTTTAATTGCATGGCGACACTTGGCGGCAGCATTTGGAAGAGCAGAGTGTCACTTTTGCGCTTCTCACGTTTCAGTTCCTTGGCCTTCTGTGCCAAGTGAATGGCGTACATCTGTAAAGAATCGAATTCCCATACATCGAGCCTTATGGCCTTTTATTATGCGGTCTGTAATTACTTGAATTGTGGCGGCGGCATTTCTTACGAGGATAATGATTATCGGGGACACACACAGAACCACCACAAGGATGACGATTCCCACAGCCTCCTTGTTGCTCGCCTGCACCAAGGTGTTCTCCACGTAGTCCCTGTCCCAGTCGCATATGAATTACAGGATTATAATTTCAAATTACAGGCCAGCCCCGCTGAGACTTACTTGATTTTCCTCCGCAACTCCTTCTGCAGGACCCGCAACTCATCCGTGTAGGTCAACATCAGATCATAGTAATCAATGGCATCATCAACTCTCGGTTCTATTCTCGTATTCTTCAGAATTATTGAACTCCTTCAAAAGGCAAAAGGAATAGTAAACCGCCATACTCTCGACAATTTATGGATCTCCACCTACCAATTCTTTAGTTGTTGGAAATCGACCATGTTCCTCGACAGATTCACGTACATTGCCCTCAGTGATGGAACGTAGTTCATGGTGGAGTTTATCAATTCCTTGGCCAAGAAGTCATAGCGAATGTAGGACACGTACGCCTCGGTACCCAATACACCACGTCCAAAGTATTTGATGCCGAACGACGATGCTATTCCCTGGCACTCGATGCTTTTCAGCAGATTCTTGAAACCCACCAGATATCTGTCCCGAAGAAGTATGAAATTTTATTTTTCAATTAGAATCCATTATTCCGTTCGTGATTGTGCTACGCCACCACCAGCCGTACATACATACCTCCACACTCCGCTATTGTCGGTCTCCTTGATTTGTTCGGACAGATGGTGGAGCATCCCCTTATTGATGGCAGCATACCAGTTCATCACCTCGGATATGGAGCTTTCCTCGGAACTGATTTTCTTGCTGAAACATGGCCGCATAAAATCGTTACAAAGAGTGGTAAACAAAAACAGCTAAAACGTGATTGGAAAAATATAATTACACGAGAGCTTGTTCGATTAATTAAAAAAGTATCTCGTCTGCTGTTCTCCGAAAGGAAACGACTTAATTAGAACTTGCTTCTATCGAAATGAGATTGCGGACGGGGGGAATCCTCCTTGTAAACGGGGCGTAGGATATGTGTCCTTTTGGTATTGTTTCCCCTTTTTGGCGCAACAAGTTGGGCAGGCAGTTGGCCGAGATGGGATGATGCCAGAGAGGAGTTGTCACTTTTATTAAATAAGTTTATCAAGTGAAGGCTGTTTGAAGGATAGACGTGCGAAATATTCAAATTAACGGCCGTCAAGCTTACACGTTATATGCTTCGAGCCAAACATGAACATTTAATGAAACAACTGCAGAGGTTTCACGTATGCAATCGTATATACGACAAAACATTTACTTTGTGGCAACAGATCCTTGCCTTAAACGCTTTCCATCCTTCCATAAACAACTAACTTTACATTTGCAAAACAGAGAGATGTCTGAACATTTTTTCAATTCAAAGTGGGGTCCAACAAGGGTACATGCTTACACCACTGATGGTATTCTTTAGGAAAGGCGTTGGAGTTTGTTCAACAATCTAATGAAAAGGAATGAATTGAACCTAAAAAGGCTTTCTACCTTTTTTTCTAAGAACGTCAACAACCTCGATTTTTAGACAAAACTGAGATGCGACTCTTCTGCTCAGAGATTGAATGAGTTATGGCCCATTATACTTGGAGAGGATCAATTAAACTAGAGTTCAGTTTGAATCGCTGGGAAGCTCTGAAATGTGTATTTTCTAAGTGACCAAGGCACTTGTATTCGATCAGAACCTTGAACAATCTTCTACAATCCGAAGACCGAACCGTCTCCAAAGATGGTAAAAAATAAAACTTGGTGCTCTATTCATCTCCTAGGATTACATCTAACCCAAACATTTATACCAAGGTTTCATCTTGAATCACAATCTAGAGCTCAGCAACTTCATTACTTATGGATGGATCGAAAATAGAATGCGGTATTGTTACCAACAATCCCAGCTCGAACTTTCTAAGCTGAGCTCTACTCTGTCCTACAGCATGCAGACTGCCCTGATGTCCTTAAGGCAAATTACAGTCCAACTAGCCAGTTTAGGACAGTCTCATTACATGACCTAAACTTCAAAAACAGGAAGAACTCTCAGCCTCGGGCTTGACAGGAATCTTTTTAAATCCTCGAGAGCGAGCTTGCCTATCACCAAACATGAATTGAGTATCTTTCCTGTCTGTCTCTTCTAAAAGAAGCAAAAAGGAAATTTCTGGAGAAGATCGTCTAATGTTAGTGTTGTGCTGCTCGTGTCGAATTCGTTAGCCTTTAAGTTTTCTAAGAGAACTCAATGCCCTGACACATGAATTAAGTGAGCCTATAATGGTACCTAAGACCAAAAGATATCCACTACCCACTACTAGTTATTTGCCAAGAGACATGGCAGCAAATAGTGGGCATCGCTTGAAAAGAAAGTGCCAAGTAAGTTTCACGGAGATATGTAATTTTTGAGGTGCAATGAGGCGCATAAAGCTAATATTTGCGGTGTAGCTAGTGCCTAGTCTGAAGTTGTACACCTAACATTCAAAAATTTTAGAAGTTCTCAATTTCAAATGAAATGATAGTACCTTCTGGTGTCCCGCAGGGAAGCCACATTACTCCTCTTCTGTTTATCCCTTTTGTTAACTAAATATGTTGTTAAATTTCTATCTAAATGGAATATTTCAATGTTTGCCGGTGAGTAAGATTAAATTTCAGTTTTTGTTCAGAGCATGCTGATGCTACACGACTGGTAAGTACGTAGTTGCACTATTAGCAGACGGCATGTGACCTAATCAGGATTGAAGTTCAACCTAAACAAACCTAAGCTGAACTAAAATTATTATGATTTGCTGGTCTGAAGTAATATGTACGAAATTTCACTCATTTTCTTATGCACAAGACCTAGTTTAGTGGGCGTGGCACTCCTCACTTTTGACAGCAATCACTATAGACTGTCAAGTCTCTATGAAACATTTTTTTTTTTTATAAAAACGGTCCCAATGGTATGACAAATATGAGAGAGTTGGTACCGACCATAAATTTTGTGTTACTAATTAATAATTTTGGCCCATTTGCAGTTGGATATATGCGTTTTAGACTTCACACAAAAACAATAATCTTTAAACTTTCCAAATTTGGCAAACGTTGAATTTTGACGTTTACTTCCCGTTTTCTTAGGACCGAAGAGCCAGAATACTTGCTCTTTAGGAAAACGTAGGCGTAAATGAAAAGAAATACGGATCCAGAGCTCTGAGGTGTGTACAATAAAAAGACAACTAGAAAAGCAAACGCCTATTCTTGACATATTATAGAATTTTGTATTACTTTCTGAATAGAAGCCTAACATTTTAGCGGTATACAGGTATGCAGGGTCAATGTTATGTGCTCCTACCCTGGGACATACATAGGTCTGACAAACGACATGAAAATCAAATCTTAAATATTTTAATTTTTTTAAAAGTGGTGCTTGAACAACAAATAGACTCGTGTAAGACAAGTCGTTGTAAGTCCAGGCTTACAAGAATTACTTAAATAACTTAACGTTTCCTGATAAATACGGCTAGTCCTCAGAAAATCATTAAACATGTTAGGCCAAAGTAATACATTTACAACCAAACTATCAAAAAATAGAATGTAAAACCTCTAAACCTCTAACCATGTCTAGCTTAAACATGTACATTTTTCTTGAAAAAAGCTTACCAATAAATGGTACTGGAGATAGATATGAGATCTTAGATCTGTAATGCCATAGACGACCCCTGCATCATAACGACCAAGCTTAACCAGAAAACTAAGCGCTTTCTTTCACAAACAAAACAAAACTAAAAATAAGTGCTGGCCAATCGATACTTTGCATATGCAGATCATCTAACAAAAAAGAAGGCTTAGTAAAAGAGTTTGTGGGCCAAATCTGTCAAAGATAATGACAAATGAAGCCGGTCTCTAAACTAGCTCTAGTCTAACTAGTCCACAAATTAAGTTTCATCTTATTACGCCTGGTGAAAGACCCCAACTTGAACTACTAGGCTTAGGTAGTTCACAAACGAACTAGTACGAAAAATAGTCCTAACAAGTGAGTTAAGTGAACTAGTTCCCAGTTATACTTCAGCTTAGTTCATTTAATTTAGTAGTTCACCAAGCTCAACTGATCTTAATTGAGCGCTTTTTACGTTGTGTGTAGGTATTGCAGTGCTCTGGGAAGGATTGTAACATCGTGTCACTGTACTGAGCAATGAAATACACTGAACTAAATGAACTAAAAGAACGAACTAGTTCCGCAAACAGATTTGAGCTAAACTGAGCATTCGCTCCGAACTGACCTAAAATTCGCATGTCTACATCTCACTGTGATAAACTTGCAAACTTCAAACTGGCCTTTCTCTAAGGGAAGAAGTCCAAACAATTTAGAGACCTGACGAGTGATAGAAAAGTGGTTTAAAGCCTCATAAACCACATTCTCTCAGTTCATAGATCGTCTCGGGTTAATCACAACTTTTTCATGTAATACCGCAGGATATTTCGACCCGTAAAGACGGCTATCAGGATGAAAAGATTTCCTTTTTAATATAACCTTGTCGGTCCTTATTTCGTTTAAGTGGAGCCCAATTATTCCTGTGGTTGCACAAGTAGTTGCATCCAGAAGAGCATGGAACAAGGAAATACATATGTGCTTAGGAAGGTCTTGACAAACTTGTCGTGTCCGTAGCAGCTACATTGCCTAGATTGACTTAATCTTGACTGGGGTAACCCAGTTGAGGACAGTCCTCAGTCTGTAGGTATAGTTCGTACTAGAGGTGCCAATCTACGTCATTCCCTGCATCTTCATCATAGCCTTGCGTTGGTGGCTTGGCTATAACCCGAATGCGCTGGTTTTTGAAAACTTGATGGATGGATGGAAAATCGAAGACTTGTTCATAAATACTTTTCCAAGGGTGCTTCTACTCAATGTCATTGTCTTTACAGGTCGGATTATGGGAAAATGTCGACTCCTGAAAAACCCCGCTAAGTCCTATGTAGCTTGTCAAGGACTCAATATTGTATGTGAAACTCTGAAGGACAGGGTTTATCCCATACATCTTCAAACTCCCATGAGTAAAAAAATATATTATTATCCACCGATTCACAGATTATAAATTTCTCCGAAAAGTCCGTAATTTCACTGTTTTTCATAGCCCCAAGGGCATTTTGGAAATTCGAAACTCTGTACAGTAGAACGCTGGAAAAAGGGTATTTCCAAGAAAATTCCTCTTCTCCCTTGTGCGGGATATCAGGATGTGTAGGCGTTGTTCTACATCCCTTCACAGCAAAATAAAAATAAACTGAATTAAGGGAAATATCCATGCCGAGGTTTAATTAAATTTTTTCGTTTAAAATGTCTGGATATTCGCCAGTTTATCACACAGTATCTATTGCTGTTTGCCTAATGGAGCTGTAGGCCTTGTGTATACGGCTCCGAGCTGTATTTAATTACCAAATATTCCTCGAAAATCTGACTGAAATGCTGCCAGTTCCGGTTCCTTTAACCGTACATTACCATGGAATCTGCAGTGAATTACCCTGTCCGAAACATTCAAAAACCCGAACCGCAAAAACTCAAAAGCTGCAATATCCTGGCGAACAGGTGAAAGCTGACAACACATACATTCCCAACGCCTGGTATCCCGACCTTACAATACAATTTGCATGCTAATGACATGGAATAGTTGTCTCCCGGAAAAAGGGACGTTATTCATGCAAGTTTTTTGTACATAGAGTGACATACCGAAAGTCATTAAGCCGATTCTGGAATTCGCTTCGATTCAGCATTACTCCGTAGTCCTCGTCATCGGGGGATGTTGGCACGCTGACCTCGCTCCACGTGCTCATGTTATTTAACGCTTGATCGGTGACAGCGAAGCGTTGAGTTAAATTCGACCTGAAATGGGATTTTTTTTGGTTTTTTTTTTTCAAGGATATGGGTCTACTTTTGATTAATTCGTGTCTGAACCCTTTTTGTTACCTTAGTGTGCTGCCGTTGGTGAATATAAAAAATGCCACTTCGGACCGTTCCAGCTGCAAACGGGTCACCACCTTTCCAAGGTCTGTGGCTATGGTTACCTGAAAGGAAAGGAACAGAGGCAATGGGTGTAATCTGTTGTGAATAATCGTATGAAGGGTGAAAGCTGCTGCACGAGTAATTGGAGAGATTATTCACTTAAGGTGGTGATTTGTTTTGGTCCTTTTTTCCTTGCGACTTGCTTTGGCTGTTAGGCGGATAGTCTTTAAGATTTTAAGTTAGGTTTATCCGCTTTGCATAGAACAGTCCAGTTGTCAATACGTATCCACCAAAACAGAGTGGTGTCCATGCATTATTAAACATCAATTCTACCTGTCAAGGTTTACAAATCGCCATACAGACATTGAAATCCATTTACATACAGTTTCTATCAATTTTTCCGCCGCCGATACACTGGGTCGTATGGGTAACATAGTTTGCCAGGACTAATGTATGCCATGGCAACGATCTATCAGACGTCGACTCTTCCACGGCCATTTATATTCATTTGTTCTTTGGTGACGGCGACAGCGGCGGCGGTGGCGGAAAGAAAAACAAAGTAACCACGTCCTTGGGCATGAGTCCAGATTTGCAGATCCTTCGCAAATTTCACGTATTATTCAGTCGCACGAAAAAGAACGCTCTGTGTGTGCATATGCAGAGCAGTGTCCTTCCAACAAAAGAGGTCAACTGGCAGGCAAGTGGCTACGTTCATTCATCATTTGCAACAACGTACGCCTCTCCCTACTGCTCCTGACTAAGAACGATGCGATTCCCCGCAACGAAATGGATGCTCGGAGAAGGAAGTCCGTAGAATAAGGATCCCAGTTATCAAGTGACATTCCAACGAAGTTATTATGAATCACTTTGACCTTTGCAGGCCCGATATTCGAGTGAGGATGCATTGCCTTGCTAGTATGTCTATCTATCAGTCTGACACGTACAAGACATCATCATCACCATCATCATGGCAATCTTTCGTCAAATATCCTTCAGATAAAAACATAAAAAAAAGCAAAATACAACCTCAACAACCATCCTTGGAAGTGGAGTGTATCAATATTTCGCAGCCGTTTCAATTTGCGATTCAATCTCTTCGATGGAATCACCCATGACAGAGCGGAAGGATGCAGACGCACGGTGTTGTCTCCTTTCACTTTGGCGAGGCTATATTTACCGAGTCACGTCGTCGTGTCGGGCGCATCGATAAATTTTAATTACTTTGTTGAAATTCAGGACTTGGCTGGGGGGTGCGAGATATATTTGTGTCTTAAACTCTCTTACCTGGGTTTCAATATCGGACACCTCACAGCGATAGATGAGAATGTCCTGGAGTATAAGCGATGTTTGGACAATCAACGCCAGAATGGGAATGAATGGCAGGACGATCATCTGAAAATAGAGATGAATGGCTCATTAAGTGGTTCCTTGTAGCGTAACTGATGACGAAAAGTAATTACACGTAATTGGTGAGATATTGTGACAACGACCGGTATTGTTTACCAAAGGGATATGATGCGTCTAATTTTGGCCTTCGCATTAACGTTTGTCTAATTAAAAGACGTGACAAGCATGTGCTTTCGGGTTAAATGGTTGACACGTATCTACCTCCAGCTGGGCAGATGATTATGGAGAGCAATCAAAGCAGAACGTAATCGATTTAGTTAATTGGAATTAAGAGCTTGCAGCGAATGTCGTTGCTCGTTAAATTGGGCAGCTCCTTGATGGATAGATGGGATTACTGTCGTTTTGGGTCGGATTATGTGGGTACAAATGAAATTTAGAGGTCACTGACAGATCATTTAAGTTGACAGGGGACATTGGCTGGGAAGGGTCTTCGGGATTACCCAAGGTCTTATTGCAGGCATTAAGAGCTTAGCTACTGTTGCCGAGTGGTGTTTTAGTGTTAACGTTGGTGGATAGGGACCATCTATGTTGAAGAAAGGAGCAGGAGCATATAATTTGTGGATTCGAAGATTTTTTTTCCTCCCGTACACACCACCTCGTATAGGGTCGTTCGTCTTAGAAAGGTGTGCTGAGATTTGGACCTGACTTTTAAGGATACGCCCCATAGTTTTTAAGACGAGAATTCATGACCTTTCCGTCTCGGTTTCGAAATGAAAACCACACGATTGCGTCTTCAGGATCAGGGAACTGCTATGTCTTGCATATTCTGTACCTTGAAGGAGAGAATACTGTCCAAGAACGGGCATTTTTATAAATAGAAAAGCTATTGACGGCTTTATGGATACCTAAACGATTGAGTGACAAACTGTAGGATTGCAATTATCCTTCTGCCCTCAGAGGTTGCAGAGGTTGCATACAGTTGGGTGTTGGGATGTAGACCTAAGAGCTTATTTATAAAATAGGACTTATAGGACTAATGTATACGGTACGTGATATAAGTCCTTTCTTGCAGGTTATACCGAAGCATACAGTCTATATTCTGATGGCTGAGCTGCATTTACATATTCGTTATACATTTTGTGTCCTTTATTCATCGTTGGGTATGTAGGTAGCCAGGTAGATAGGTCTGATTAATCGTGGCTTTCCTGACAGCTCGTCCAAGTCTTCGAGCTGCAAGAGGTCCCTCTGTAGCTTCTCATTAGTGAGTCTGTAATTTGTGATCCTCTATCGAATTGCGTTTCGATCGAAATACTTCTGCCAATTGAATTAGAGCACAGAATTAAGACTACACTAGACCCTCAACCCATGGTGATTTGCGACGTTCACCTATTTGGATGATTTGCAGTCAGGGTATATACCGACTGATACTTGGCCGCTTTGGATAGGCGAGCAGACAGGATCGAGTGATCCACAAAATCATAAGTCAGTCCAAAGACTGTCTGCTCGAGCCTCCCAAAATTTAGGCAAAGAAGGCTGTAGCTTAAAGTTGAGCCCACAAAACCCGGAACCTCACAATCTATAGAAGCTCTGGCAAGGACAACCCATTGAGGAGGGGGTTCAACAGACCAGGCTCTTGATGGTACTTCACTGCAATGCAAATGGCTTTCACCAGATCTTACGACTCTGAAATATCACAATATGTTGAACTAAGTGATCCCTTCCAAGCCTTTCTTAGTTCTGCACACGATTAGGCAATCGCATGGGAAGTTCGATGGGCTCTCTTATGCACCAGAGTCGAATGTGGGCCGTTGACGGTGATGGTCGATAATAGTCCCTGTGAAGAACGTTAAGTTCGTTTTCAAAGTGTACTCCATCTCTCAATTACAAGTCTCGCGAAGGCTTGCTCTATATAGGATCAAACAGGAGCTAGAGTTAGTTCAGAGGTAACGACCATTATTAGGTCCTCTTCAGACCATTTTCTTCCTAAATCATGGTCCGTCTTTTCATTTCCTTGGATGCTGCTGTGTTCTGGAACCCAAAGAAGTGTTACGTTGTGGTTTTCCTGTTGGTGTTCTATGTCGATCATCGTTCTCGAGAGGATAGTGGATAGACTAACGCCTGGAATTTCCGATTCAGATGAGCACACATATACCAGAGCTCAGAACAACGTAGGGCACTCTTTGTAGCTGTTTCTATTAGGTCCAGGTCCAATGGTATCAGTTTCACTATGGTTTCAAGGGCTGCAATCGACGAGGTTCTGATGGCACTGGTAGTTCCTCGGGTATGGATGGCGCGCCTTATCCTTTATGATGTGATTTCTTTCCAGCTCAACTTACGGTCGGGTATATAGCCCAAGTATCTCATCTTATCTGAGACTTTGAGGCATTTCTCTAAATTTATCGTTCAACTTTGGGAGAAGCATAGTGTTGGGCAATATTTAACATTTGTTTAATAAGTGATGTATCCTTGGTATCCTTGCCTTAGGACTTCTCTTAAACGAGTAGGCATGACTTACTCCAATTTCTATTATGAAGTCAATTAACCCAAATTCTCTTTTAAGGACGTCATTCAGCTTGCTAGGGTTTAGTATGTTCATATGAGCAAATGAGCACTCAATGAGCACTTTAGGACAGTTTCACAACATCCGCAAGAGAGAAGTTAACAACTTTTCCTTGAGATCATTGTTGTAGAGCTGTCATGGGAATTGACCTTAAATCGATAAATTATTTGGAATCCACGACATATACTAAATGTAGCCGTCTAGTCCCAGTGACCGAAAAAACAACCCCAGACCGTGACGGAACCACAGCCATGCTTGACAGTGGCTGAAAGATTTTCTTTATTAAGGCTAGTTCCTGGCTTTGACTACGTATATAACTAGGTGTAAGCATACATGTAAGTGGACGAATTTTTAGATAGGGTACGTGACATCGGTATGACAGCGACTACGAATATGACAGCGACACCATTGCGTTCCAGGAGTTACGAATTTCAGTGAAATGTCAAAGTTGAACGAAAAGCCGTCCTAAGTTCTTTCAAATGAACTGAAGGAAACTTCAAAATCTGTCATATTAGGTCTGTTCGCCTAAAGGCTTCCAAAACAATAAATTTTTGACGAAATTTTATGAAAATTCACGAAATTCCTTTCGAATATACAAAAGTTGTATATGACATTTCTTGTAGCATGGGGAGACTTTTTACGCCCTCCTGAGCACTCTCTTTTACGAAAACCGGGAAACTTTTGCGTACTTATCCAGGATTTCGAGAAATTTCGTAGAATTTTGTGGAAATTCGTTGTTTTGGGAGAGTACGCGAACAGACCTTTTATTTCCTGTTTTCTAAATTGAAACTAAAACGAATGTAAACAACTTGACGGATTTTGAAGTTTGGTTAAGTTCATTATGGGCGAATGTTTGGAAGAACTTGAGGGCGCTTTTTGTTTGGTTTTGACATAAGGTTAATCCCACTGAAGTGTTTTATGGTTGGCACCGCCATTGCTGTCATTCTTTTGTTTGCTTTTTATGCCAGCTGTCAAATTTCTGTGCTGAAGTTAATGAAAACTTAACGAAACCAAGCATAATCCCCTTATGGGCAAGCAATCTGTTTTCGATGTAATGAGATATTTCATTGAGCTTACGCCAGGTCATCGAAGTCTATTGTGGTTGGGCCTTAATCCTCTCCTACATACGTCACCTTGTACCTACTCTTCTCAAACATACATAGGACATTTGAATGGAAGTAATCGTAACTTCCCAAATGCAAAATTATCTTCTGATTGTGCTTCCAAATAAAACCCAAATGATGAATTGAGTATACGCCTGGAGAGACATTAATCCCAGAATTAATATACCACTAGGCTTCAAGGAGTGACTTCTGATGTCGATGATTACACCAGAATTCTCTTCATTATGAACAGAGTACGGATAACGATGTGACGAGAAAAATTAAGTTCGGTTCGCCCTCAAGGACATGAAATAAAAAAAATAAAAGAACTTCGCAGCGAAAGTCATTCCCAGAACTATTTTTAGAAAAAGAAAGAAAGAAAAAAACTCTCAAGGATATCCATCTCAACATAAACACGTGCGTCGTTCGTCTATTTACTCAATGCAACGCAATTTGATTTCCCTGTTCGTGCGTCATGTTTGATTCTCAAATCAATCAAGAAGATTTGTTTTTATGTAATCACACTTTTACGATGCTTTTGGGGTTCAATTCAAATGAACTGAAGCTAAGGGTGCGAGATTGACGCATCAGCAAATTGTTGGTGAGGGTTTTTTTATTCCTTTTGTTATCAGCAACAGCTAAGGAACAATAAGGATCTGTGGCGCTTTAGGTTTCTTCAAAAGAAGGAGGCTTGTCTGTGTTTCTTTTATCCTGGAGATAGTTTTCATCCATCTGTTTCAAGTAATTTGATTTTTTGTTCATCGGTTCGGTAGTAGAAGTATCTAAAGGAACTTCAACCTTCTGTGATAGTATCTGTACTGGAGAAGAAACCAATCGAATCAAGCTTTAGAGAAGTCCAACGACCCCAATGAGGTCTATTGTGCATCGTGATACCTTAAAAGAATGAATAGGATTACCATGTGTGGTGTGTGGTAGTTCAACTCAGAAGCAATATTGAGTCTGGCTAAGTCTGGCGAGTCACTTATGCAGGTGGGTTTTTCTGATCAATGTAAGAGCGGGGCATTTCCAAAGACGGTGTGTAATCTTTTCTTATCCTTCCTACTTGTGTCTGACAAGATCTTATTATTGTTCGATTTTAAGAAGCCTTTCCCTACTTGAGTATCTCCAGCAAGGCCGCGACTTCTCGAACTGCATGTATCTCTGGCTAAAAGGCTAAAATACTCTCCAATGATTTACATAGTAATCGTGTGCAGAAGGCTAGCCAGCTGTCTTGAATTCATCTACATAGGTAAATCTCCAGCGCAGACTCCTTTAGAACTTCTGTAGATTCCTAAGCTTTCGGCAGTGCTAGTTGTGTACTGCAGTAAGAGTTAAGTTGAAGCATTTCCTGGGCCTTAAAAGAGTCTTTGTTATCAGCTTTCCAAAGACTACAGGAAACAGTCTTGAATTTTCAAGTTCCAGCTGATTTTTTTTTTTAACAAAAATAACCCCAAAGTGGTATGGGAATTTCAGCTCAATGTCTTTGAAGCGAGTTCGCAATATGCTGGCCTATTTGTTAGACAGCATTCTGAATCTATTAACACCTACTCGATCTTGGACAGTCATGCCACACAGAACTGTTTTTCAAAATCGTCGATAGAGACTTTGATGGAGGAAACACCCAAGGTCTAAGATTACATTGCCGGTAGAACTGAATTAAAGAAGTCCTTGCATTCTCGAGCTATTTTGGAAGTGGTGGTAGGGATGAGCAAGGACTTAAGCGTAGCCAAGAAGACACAAGTAGTAAATACTCAAGTTATCATCTGAAATAAAAACACAAATCCTTGCGCAACAAATCCTTGCGGATAAGCTGGGGTAAGCTCTAAAAGTGGAAACACTTTTGAAACACGAAACTGGACAGACGAAACAGATAAAGACTGACAAAAGAAATGACAAAAGTTACGATCAATGGAGTTCGCTATTGTGGCCAGAATGATGGTGTCACATGCCACAAAGCTAATCAAACAATCGATCTGTCGGAGGGAAGGTTCGGTAATCATGTAATCTCGAGAAATAGTCCCTCATGCCATCATGGGATTTCATTGTATAGGGTAACGTTAAGTCACTGATTTATGTATGCCCAGAAGTCAATCACGTTACAGGAGCTCAGAAGCAATATCGACCCCGAAATTACCAACGTTCCAGGCGATATGTGGAAGATGACTCCAAATAATAGGTCGCTGCAAACGTGCTGACGGTGGTTATATGTACGAAGCCGAATTCTATACTAAATTTGACATGTGTACTATGCCTGAAACAGATTTCAGCCCGATATCTCAATTATTCTGTATTTTATTAAAATACAAAGTTGTTACGTTATTATTGAAAAACCCTTTGGGTATAAATATCTTTCGAATCATCATAGAACAATGCGCCAAGTAGACGCCTCCAATGCGTCTTTCGATGGCAACAGGAAACTTAAATGAAACCACGACCTAATTGGTTGGCTTTAAGCAATGGAAGAACTCGAGAAAAACTTAAAAGAGTTCAATAAATGTAGGACGGGACAGGGCTCCAAATGGTTTTTCAATTTCCATTTTTTCAATTGACTTTCTCGCATATGTATGAAGTTAGCTGTGATTTGTTGGAGCTCATCAATACCCGCGATTTAATCATGGAAATTTCACGCTTCAACGACGTTAATAATTTGTCGAAATTTGTTATCAGTAGTTAGCGTTCTTTTTTGCCACTTTTCATCGCAGAATGATGGATGAAGTCCATTTCCAGCTCAAGGACTGCCATTACACCCAAAAAACTGACTGTTTAGTGCGAGTTGCATGCTGAAAGGATGATTAACCCATACTTCGTCCTCAATGATGCCTACATGATGACTGACCAGTTGGGATGAAAATGTGGTTTCAACACGGTGGCACCACACAGCACGTTTTCATTGTTCTCTGAATTATTTCGCCTCCTCATGTCTCCCATGATTTGATGGCTTTTATGTCAAGCCCTCAGTTAATATACCAATACATCAGAAAGCTTAGACGATCTGGGGGCTAAAATTGAACACCAAATTGTGCGATATCGCTCAAATTATTCGTAAAAGTCAGTTCGTCAGTCAGTTCCTTGTTAATGACATTTCAGTGACAGGAAGTACTAGGCCTTAACTACGAAAAATTCTTTATAAAACAAACACTTAAAGCTGAAATTGAGAGAAAAAAAACTCTAAACTTACCATAATAGCTGACACAATTATCAATTTAACCTTTTCGAGATCACTCACCTGAAAGAGTTGTATTCTGCGCCCGGTTTTTATCGCTGGATTCCTGGCAGCCGCACTGCAACATCTGCCACCCGGCGCACCCGATATATCCTCCGAACTAATCGACCGTATTGAAATTTTATCCTCATGATTGTGACTAGCAATAGCGGTGTGACTGTTGTTTATCGCCACCTCTGTCGCTGGCGGTGATTTCTGCTTGAGGCCACATTTTCCATTCAACATGACGGGTGAGTTTTAATCCCGTTCAATGATATAATTATTGGCGACAACAGGTAGACTACGGCAGGACTCTTTTGTACTGTCAGCGCACAGTGTCACTTATGTTAATCGTCTGTGAACACAGAAAACATGAAAGGCATTACTTTTTATTGTTACAGTCATGGTGTGATGGCGGATGGTAGTGATGATGATGGTTATGCTCACTGTACTTGCTGGGGTAGAAGAAAATGATAATTTCATTAATTGCGTAAATAAAGGATAAGTGTTAGAGGGAGAATCTGTAGTCAGTGGCTTTGGAGATATCCTTGCCACAATCTAACAACTATTTTACAGGTCGTAGCCCAAAACAGGATTCAGTAAATACTTGTCAAAAGCATGAACAAAAGGTAGTGTTTGTCCTTAACAACGTCAAGCAGAAGAGTACAACTTCCCGCCTGCAGCACCTATTCCCAAAGGTATTTGTAGCATCGGTGCCACACTCCTGGCACCTCCTCACCTGAACACACTAATTGCATATTGTAACTTTTCCGTTTTTATTAATTTTATTTGGGTGCGGGGCTGGCAGCAAAAACGGTAAGCACACACGTGACACATCCTCGAATCATTGGCGACACAGACTCTCGCAGGCTGGATGGTGTCCTTTCACTTCAATGGCGACAACGTCGACGACAGCACCGATGTGTATGCCCTGCCAGCATGCCACCTATCCGCAGAGAGGACATCGAGGAGACATACAAATTAAATTTCCCTTTCAAAATATACTGGGGGAAAAATTTAAAATGCATCTAGGTAACCCTCTGTGCCCACCGACGACTGTAGGGACGACGACGAGGACGACGAGGACGACGAGGACGACGCCACCGATGATGTTTGTTTACACTTTTATCGGGCGGAATTTGTTAAGCTTCTTTTGTTTTCGACGCAGCACTGCAGTGAAAAGGATTCATTTGCATTCCGTAGTTGCGGTGATATTTTCAGGTGGGTACTGGGAAAAAGCCAATCCTTTCGGAGGTTACAAAAGTAAGTCAAAGAAGTAAACAGAAATAGCAATCATCGCCCAGGAACGGAGAGATGAAACCAATTTTTTTTTTAAAGGATATTTATATATAGTAGTCTGAGTATTAACTGGGAAGGGCTTTGAACGTGTTTGTCAACGGCATGTGTTTATGTTGGTCAAGGCATTTAGTGACGGGTAATCCTACATATACTGTATCGGGTGTCATCGGGTTTCGACACATTGACCTATCGCCTGGATTAATTGGATTTTTGTTTGATCAACACAAATAACCAATCTAATGGTGAAACGTGTAATAACTGTGAGGAGCAGGTGTTGGGCGGTCCTTTTGGGAAAAGAGAGAGGATATCTTTTATTTGGCACTGTGAGGTTGTGGTCGTTGTCCATTTATTTTCTTTTAATCTGTCTCTGGTTGACCCAGGGTCACCCTTAATCGAAAACGATTAATAACACTCTTCGGGGTACATATCCCTTGATTTTTGGGTATTTCTAAGGCTACAGCATAGCGGCGTTCATCTTGTTGTCTACTTGTTTGATCTCTACACTGAGACGAGACACAAGACTTTACCATACAATGCCACCGCAACAGTTCTAATGAAAGTTGCACTTGCATCCTAGTCAATACTGCACAACCTTTGTATTCTAGTTTCTAGCTAGAGTCAAGTTTTTTTTAAACATACAACGTTAAGTGATCCCAGGATTTCAGAGACTGCATTGCACCTCACGGTATGCAAATGTTATGAATCCAGTACTGACTCTGTGGTAGACGATTTGGGGCCCAGAGAAACTTTGAATCCAGCAAATTTCCTCTTACAAATTTGGCAAATTTAAGAAGGAAATCATGTTACATCCGAACAACATGTTACTGTAGAAACCTGAACGCAACAGAGTGCATCTGAACCGCAAATCAAAGGACTGATTTCAACCAATCAAAGCTTCTACAGATCTGTATTAAGAGAATGACAAGCTCTCTACAACTCTTTATTTAAAGTAATAATCCCTCGCATAGTAGAAACTAGAATCTTAAATTATAGAATCAATCTAAGAAATATTAAGATGGATAAATTGAAAATCGTGTTTGTAATTTTCGTATACACAAAAAGTACATACAGTAGAAGCTTGCCTTTGAAGACAGCAATTCCAGTTTGGTTTGAATCCAGCTTGTTATTTTCTCAAACTTTAATAAAAGCGTTCTCTTTTTCAGTTCAGAGCACAGCTGAACAGAGCCGGAACACGTCAAACGCGCTCTGAACAGAGCATACTCAGACCGCGCTCTGAACGCTCTGATTTATTAAAGAAACACATTGAGCAGTTTACTGTCATATTATTGGTAAATAAATCAAATAAAAATCAAATAAAATTAATAACAAAGCCTTGAGCAACATTTCAAATGATTTTGATTTTTTTTTCCACAGCTATACCTCCTATCAAATGTCAAATTCACTGTGCCCGGGTTTTGTTCATGCCAAGCTGACAGAGCGCTCTCTGAACACGCTCTGAACGAAAAAAGAAACCCAATTTTTCTGGTTCTGCGTTGAACTAACAGCTTATACATAAGTCAGGCTAAACAGGGAAAAAGAGCGGAAGAATGATGCATCTTAAAGTAGGCTCCTTCCATTAGTGTAAAGAATATAACAGTCACCATTCGTAGGTTGTAAGAAGCAAGACCCTGGGTCTCATAGGTCTGATCCGTGTAGACACTCGAGTATACATGTATTATTCAGATCTGTCATTTGTCTTGCCATGGAGGTGAAAACATTTTCTGCAAGGTGGGGCAAACGTAATTTCAGAATGAGAATGTGTTATAATTTTTCCGAATAGCTATGTTCACACAGAATTGATGGACTAGATATTCGCGTGTTCAGATTGATAGTCTCATCGCAGATCTTTTTGACGTCTAGCAGTTGGCGCCAAATGAAATGAGTTAATTTTTTTTAATAACAAATTCTGTTTAGAGAATTGAAATTGGTTTACTGTCGTATTTCTATTGTTTACTTCCTGAATTTCTCATTTTTTAACTTTTTTCCACCCTTTTTTCGAGTGACAGCGATTGACATTTCCAAACGTCAAATAAAATCCAGGAACTTTCAATAAATCTAAAAATCCTGATCGGCATAACATGTCATCTTTCCGCTTCCTCCCCACTCGCCGGTAAGTGTCAAAAAAACAATCCAGACAGACAATCTTGCGTGAACAGGCAGAATGGCGTCCAATGTCATTGTGCTTCGACATTTATTTGGGAATATTTTCTTTTTTTGCCCTGATAAACCAATAAAATCTCTCAGAAGAAGTACTTACATACTTACTTAGGTGGCGCTACAGTTCGGGGTGAACCTGAGCCTCAACCAACAAGCCTCTCCAGTTAGCCCGGTCCTTAACTAACTGCCTCCAGCTGCAGGTCTTCCTCTACTGCGTTGTCCCTCCGGGTTTGATTCGAAGACCCTACGGGCCGGAGCATTGGTGTCCATTCGCTCTGTACGTCCTAGCCATCTTAAACGGCTGATGCGCATTTTTCTGACTAGGTCGATGTCGCTGTACAGCTCGTATAGTTCGTCGTTGAATCTTCTCCTCCAAAGCCCATCAACGCACACGGAACCGAAAATTAAACGAAGAATCTTTCTCTCGAAAGAACAGACTTAATTCTTCAGACGTATAGGGCAATAGAATTAACAAAATCCATCGCTCAACAAATATCGGTCAAAGGATCTAAATGTCATATCGTCACTTTTCACTTTTTAGGCAATAAATTCCACACTTCATCTTTAACCAACTTTACTATATCGTCCTGACCAGAAAGTAATCAGCTTATAATATCCTTTAAACCTCACCAAAGTGCTTAAACTTTTTAACGAGGAAATAAATCAAGCGGAAGGGAAATGGGAAATGGTTCCTTCACTTTGTATCTGACTGAGCATCGCAAAGGTCGTGTTTAATATTTGATATTCAAACACAGCTGGACCACCTAATTAAAAGATAAATTATGCTAATTAACAGCGGGTAACCGCAATTCTGTGCATAATTATGATACTCCCGCGTAATTACTTCGCCGACCTATTATTACAAAACAAACACCTGTGGATCCTGTCATAAGTATCACGGATGATTGATATACCTATATACGTATGTCTGCTTCCCAAAATAAACTTCCATATACACGATGTACAGGATATCTGAAAAATTCCATCAACTACTCCCGAAAGGATGAGACGTAATATTTAATGTATGAACCATGCAGACCCGCAGGCAAAGCACTGATTAATATTCGATTAAAATCCAATTACAACCTTAACGCACGACTCACTGTGCAAATTTAAAGACAACTGAGCGATTAATTTGAATAAATAATCAAAATTAAGTGCTAAGTATTGACACAGTCAAATGGAGTATAGTACCGATTTTGGTTAGCACTTCTACTCTTATAGAAATGGACCAAAATTTAGCAACGAAGGTCAAAAAAATAGTCAATAACCAGAGAGGATAACTTTAAAATTCCACTCTTCTCTTAAACGTGAGGCCTTGTAAAGTAGGCGTGGCAAATCAAATTTTAGAGCTCACTTTCGAGACACCTTTTAGCGGATGCCATCGAAAAAATTTCAAGGAAAAAGGGTTGTAGGTCGAAAAAAGCACCAATGTGGGCGTGGTCATGTATAGAACTGTTTGCCCTGCAGTCCATGATAGACAGACAGGCAGAAGGAATTTTCCACTTTTTTGGACTTCTCGATCATAGTTATATTTCGAGTTCGAGTTCTTCGAGAAAACTAATAGTTGTTCCATTTTTCTAAGGATAATGGGGGTGATGGGCTTAAGATAGCCTCAAAAAGCACCGCGACCTTTTGTGTTATCCTCTAGCAGGTGTTGAGTAGATTTACTTTAGGCTTCCTAAAGCCTTTGTGGAAGTGTATGGGCCTAGTCCGAGCAATGGCGTGTCATTCACATAGAATATGTTCGGCGGTTTCAGTGTCCTCGAGGTATAGCCGGCACGTGTCCGATTGGCTAATGGCATATGTATATTCTTGAGGTGATTGAGAGACCAATGACCAGATCCGATAGGATATTTATATGTGTTCATCGGAGGTTTCTTCTAGTTCATTCTCTGACAAAGACCTCGATAGCGAAAACCTCTGCTTTGATGATAAACAGTGTCCTAACGTTATCCTAATAACTGCAGTTGGGAATGGCAACTTTTAAGGGACGATAGAGATTCTTATCGATGTTGTACAATATGTGAAGCTTAATGCCACTTGGAGATAGTAAGGGACTTCGTCTACATACCTCGGCTCTGCTATAACCTCTGAAAGTAACACCTCAGCAGAAATAAGACGAAAAATAACTCTTACCAGCCGCTGTTTCTTTGGGCTAAGAAGGCAATTGAGTAGCAGAGCCCTATCCCGAAGAACTAAGGAAACTCTTTATAAGACCCTGATCATCCCAGTCCTGGTTTATAGCGCTGAAGCATGGCCTCTATCTAAAGAGGATGAAGAGATCCTCAGTCGAAATATTCTTCGTCTAATTTTCGGTCCCGTTTGCATTGACGGGCTTTGGAGGAGAATATTCAACAACGAACTATACGAACTGTACAGCGACATCGACATAGTCAGAAAAATGCGCATCAGCCGTTTAAGATGCCTAGGACATGTAGAGCGAATCTAGACCAATGCTCCGGCCTGTAGAGTCTTCAAATCAAACCCGGAGGGATAATGCAGTAGAGGAAGACCTCGCCTTAGGTGGCGCGCCCAAGTAGAAGGGGACGTCAACCGACTTGGAGTGCGCGCCTGGAGGCAGTAAGCTAAGGACCGGGTTAACCGAACTGTAGCGCCACCTAAGTAAGTAAATAAGTAATGCCACTTGCCTCAGCAGTCTTCATACTACTTATATGTAAAGGTGGAAGGTCTAGAACATTGTATTGTACGCATTGTACCCGTAATATCTACACAGATCATTCTTTATACCTTTTGTACAGAGGAGCGGGAAGAGTCTTGAATGTATAAATACTGAAAGAATTCCGGCTCCACTTCAAAACTCCGATTTCAATGCGAAAAAATACAACGTTTTGACACTACTCCTCAAGTCAAAAGTAAATTTTTGCAGTTGTAAAGAAACTGAAAGTCAAAACCAAGCAACCTACGCAGCAAAGTTGTCGGCAAGAAACCAGCAGCAGTTTAAAGGCAGCGCATACTTTGCAGTGTTACGCAAGTCATGGGCATATTTTTGACGTTTATGAATGCACCCATCCATACTGTCACTTCAGACGCTTCTATTCATTCAAATATCATGATATTTTGACAGTACATCCAATTGTCGATAGATGGCCTCACTAGAAATACCTAAATCAGTTTTAGAATGGTATACAGTTCCACCAGGTTTCAAAAAAGGGATCGCAAACAAACTGAGATCCAGCAAACAGAAGAAGATTGTTGTATAAGGTCAGGGTCTACTTTTGCGTAACTAAATATCTAAGTGGACATTGGACACTCTTCGATCTTAGCCGATACTTATCTATCTGTGGACATCCATTACATCATTGCAACATAACCCAGAAAATTGGCTTTTCCATCTTTTATTGGAATAAAATCCATACTTCAGCCCTTCGCTGGAGAGGAAACCAACCAAGAATATGGCTTCACTTCACTTTAATTACAATCTTGAGGTCAGGACATAAAGTCCTTTTTATATTCCAACAAAGCGTGGATATAATTGCATTTAATATTTCCAGGGAAACCAAGGATGTTTTTTGTATCACTCTACACCGCTCGGTGTCTATTAAATAGATTGAAATCTATATGTTGCTGTCGACAGATGTCTGGTCACGCAGCTGTGGAAACTTCACACGACTCTGGGAGACCTTATTGGGAGAAGCATACAAGGGACACACGCCCTCTTCTGCTGCAATAATCAAGTTTCCTGACATATTACATTGTAAATCGCATTTAATGCTTTTAACTAACATTCAGTTTTGTTTTGGGGGAAACAGCACTATAAACGACTCCTTCGCAATGGGGGTGCAATACTCATTTATTAACCCACTCTGTGCAGCTCCCCGTGAACGGCCTTTCATTAAATTAACATTATTGTTATATAGTCCTTGTAAGGCAAGTGTAGGCTTACATGTTATTAATAAACTTTTAAATTTGACTACGTTTGGCCTTCGTGCGTACAGACCGACTGCATGCACAATGGGGCGTTATTAAAGTATCAGGTTCAGGTACTTGCATGCTATAGAATACTTTATTGAACCAAAAAATATAAAATACTTGAGGTTGCTTCCCCAAAAGACCAAAGTTTTAGTCTACAAGGCGACACAATTGATTCCACATGCCAATATCGTTATTTATAGGAGGAAGCCATCCAAGGTATTGGATGCCCAAACATTTATGAAATGAATATCGACTCCACTATACTACTTGACCATCTATTTCTATTGAAATGACAGTCCGACTGGACAAAAGAATATATTTCTTCCAATTTCGAAACATCCTGAGTATCAGTGCATTGATAGTAGTGATTGATTCATAAAAAGAAAGAATTTCCGGTCGCCATGTTTCAATGGGAACTCGAAATAAAATATTAACTTTTCGATTTCCTAAGACTATTGCGATCGAAAAAAACTAGTTCTCTTCGATCAAATCTTAAAAAGAAAAAACGTTAGAGCGGAAAAAGAAGGCATCCATATCTGGGGGTTGAATCCCAGCATCACCCACTGAATCTACACGGCCAGCATCAGACTCCTTGTAGCTTATGCATTCCTAGTTTGGTGGGCCAAATCAGATAATGTCAGGTATCTCACTGAGTGCCTACTATGGAATCTATCTGGACAGGTTGAAAACTACTGAAATCATACTTATTTTCAAAAAATTCAAATAAATTTCCCTTCTGTTTGTTTTAAAAAAAAAATATTTTAAGAAATTTATCAAATTTTTAGGAAAGTCAAGCGATAATATACTTTTTTGTAGCTATGTTGCAGACAAAACCGTCTTTGATGCTGTGGATCCCAACTTATTACTAGCGGAAGTGGAATCAGTTGGTTTTAGAGATTTTCATATTTCAATGTCCTTCGTACGTTAGCAATGGAAAACATATAATAAGTCTGACCTAAAACCTATATAAAGAATAAATGTTCCACAAGGTTCAGTGTTCTGTCCAATTCTGTTTTAGATTTGTATCAAATCAGTCTTTAATCAAAATTTGAAAAGCATGTATGCTGGGGTTGCGTGTTTTATTACTTTTTTTGGGTTTTATTAGACATTGGTTCAGTAAGCTGGTAATAAGTGACAAAAACTAAAGTTATTGCCTTACATTCAGTCAAAATATGAGCGGGACTGAGTCATACAAACGTAGTTTCTTGAAAAAAATGTTTTCTTAAGTTGGTAAATCTGTTATTTTTTTTTTTTGAAGCTGAATTTTATCGCGATCTATCGACTAGTTCGTTAAAAGCAGTCAAAAACATTAGTTAACCTCAAGTGTTCAATGGAAACAAAATAATGAGCCCACGAAGACTTTGTAAAATCAAAAAACGAGGGCGTTTAAGTAGTAAGGAGTGTTCAAAGAGGGCTGTCCAGTTCCGAGACGGCATTTACTGGGGAAAACATACACTTAAACGTGGAAAATGGTCCTTGAAAATTGTCACTAAACTTTGTGAGGGCTTTCATAAGAACCATTCATCTGTCACGAATCAGTTCGCGACATTTTAGATCACGTTTTGTGCATGAGACGCGTCGCACCACTGCTTGATCCAAAAAAGCTGAAAGTGGTACACATAGCCATAAAAACCAATTTTCTTTAGATGTGCAGAAAATTTAATTTTCTCTCACCATCCCTAGAATTGAGTCTCAACTTTAAACCATTTTTGAATAAACCCGGCCATCTCGATGGTTCGAAAACTGACCATAGAATAGGCTCTGAAATATACTTATCTGAACCCGAAATTGCTCGCTCATTTAGAGCCAAGATGCAGCACGAGAACTATTCACGGAACTGCACTCCAGAAAGACGATCAACATAAAGACAGTATCATCCACAGTATTCAGATCCAAACTCGTCCATTGATCTCATGAATATACATAGTTCAATACCCCCGCAGCAAATTACACTCCTTTAGGTTCCAGGACACAGCATATTCAAAGGATCGAACTTGAATTGAATTCCACAATTCTAATGTTCTTATTGAAAAATCCTTTAAAATGTCCAAGAACATTTCACATTCAAGTGCAGGACCAGCTAAATAAACAATATCGTCTAGTTTCGGTGATAATCAGCGGAACTTTGAAACGTATCTTACCGCAGCTATAGAAGCAATGTCTAAGCCCCCTCAGACTGCACCATCACACAATTTTGATATTTCGAATCACCTTGATTGTTATAGGTGACCACCGAGAACGGAAAATGACAACAGTGGTGCTGGGGCATACAGACCATGGTCCCAACTCGTGATAGGATTGAAAGTCACATACAACATTTTAGGGAGAAGTATGTACATGCCATTGATCTAAGCGCATGAGTGTCCCTGGGGAGAATACCTAAAAGAGCCCCCTTTTATAAGCTGGTCTGGGATTATCTAAATCTCCTTGAACAACTCATATCCATAAAGAAACTTACTGTGGCCTAGATTCCAGGATATAAAGGTCTTGAAGGTAATGACCGTAATAAATGCCTGCCGATAAGAGTAGCTTTTCGACCATTCATTCGTTGGTACTGAGCCCTGTTTTCGAGTGACCGTTCCACCATAACACAATACGAAATCGACAGACACGTTGAACCCATATTTAGGGCAGAAGGCCAACGAAAAAGTTCACCAAACACAAACTGACAATCTCTGTGCGGGCCAAAACGAATTGCCAGTGCTTATGTCCAGGAGCCGGTCAGACGAGCAGGAATCCAGAATACACTCAGTGCCATGTGCGAAAACACGTACTGCTACATTACACAACCTAGTTCAAGCCTCAAACCAAAAATAGAAGATTGATAAGACAAGAAAGATACGTCCTTAAATGACGGCAAACAATAACCCACCTACTGGTTACCTAAGTCACTTAAACCAACCAAGATACAGAACAGTTGACAAACTAATGGATTATGCAATGTACGCACCACACTTCTCCACCTCATGAATGCTCCTGCACAGCACCCTGATCGTCAATGACCGCCTTATCAGTAATTAAATTTGTATTACTACGCCGGCATTATTACCCTGCTAATCGGGACATGTAAATACAAGTATCTGTACACTTATGCCCATATTCTGCAAGTCATCTCTTCCCTCGTTATGTACAGAGCGGCTTCTGATAATGAAAATTCATTCCTTCCCAAATTATATAAGCGAAACACATAGAGCCGCTTGTACTAGGAGAGTACATATGTACGGGAGTATCAATCAATATCAATATCAATACCGTACGTCACTTTCAATTAATCGCAATCATTTACATGGCGCTGCAACACTTGCTTGCAATCCAATAAAAGACACGGCAATAGATAAATTTCCGATCATTCAAGTGCAGTAGACCTTGCAGTCAAGACCCTTCGCAATCAACCGATCAGCTAACTAGAGCGATGTCCAATAAGGTTGTTACAACGGGAACAGTGTTTGACTCTCAACACAGAATATGGAGAGGTCCCAAGAAGGACACTGTATCCGGGCCCGACGTTTCCGTGGGACGTTCGATATTGGAAGCCTTGCGTGAACATCCCAAACATGTATCCCAGGTAGGTGGTGCTAGTGCAATCAGTGATAATTGATCTCAATTGGACTGTGTTAAGTGTGCTAAGTGAGACATGGAAATTCCATCTTCCAGATCTGCGACAGTACTGGACAGCAATTCACCAATGAGGAGATCGCAACGATGAGCATTCGTGTGGCCCAGCACCTTGAAGATATGGGCATGCAAGAGGAGGATATTGTCGGAATTTGTGCATCCAACACAGATTTCTTAGCTCCTTTAGTGATTGGACTACTCCTCAGCGGGACGACATTGAGTACTCTGGATCCCTCGTTCGACAAAGGTGAGCCGGCTGTCCTAGTAGCCTCACAAATTGACCCTCTTCTCTTCCATAGATGGCGTCAAACACATATTCTCAATAACCAAGCCGAAGCTGATGTTTTGCGACGGCAAAGTATACGACACCGTGAAAGCAGCTCTGGCGGAAATCAATCTCAACATCCCGATCTACACAATGAAGGATCACATCAAAGGAGTACGGCAAATCCAGGAACTCATCTCGGAAACTGGAAAGGAAGCGACATTCACTATAAAGTCTCTGAAGCTAGGCAGCAGGCAAACAGCTGCCATTCTATGTTCCTCAGGGACAACGGGTCTTCCCAAGGGAGTGTGCATGTCACACGAGAGCTTGCTTCATACACCTGTTTTGTAAGTCAAACACACCCTACGTTGACCTCATTTAATGAAATCCATTCCCCAACAGCTCCCTTGCACCGGAAGACAAGTACTTGTGCTTTAGTACAATATACTGGATATCGGGTCTTCTGAGTCTTATTCAGGGCACTCAAAACAATTGCACAAGGATCATCACTGACCAAGCATTCTCTCCTGAGCTATTCTTGAGAATCGTAGAGCAGTATAAGACTAGCGTTGTCCTTACTCCACCGTCACAGATGGCGCTGGCAATACAATCACCGGATTTCTTCAAGAGAAACCTGACATCCTTGGAAGCATACTTCTGTGGTGGGAGTGCTGTTCCATTTGCAGTTGTTCAGTCCTTCTTGGAACATGTCAAAGGATGCAAGATAATTGTTGGCTATGGCATGAGTGAGTTATCGGGAGCATGCTGCTTTGGGTATCCCACGAAGCCAGGAATGATCGGCCAATTGATGCCAAATATTGAAGTGAAGGTCGTTGATGATTCTGGCAAGAAACTGGGAGTCTCGGAGAAAGGAGAGATTTGCATCAGGACCCCATTCAAGTGGAATGGTTACTTCAATAACAAAACTTCTACCGATGCGATTTACGATCAAGACGGATGGATATCCTCCGGCGATATCGGGTACTTCGACGAAGCGGGATCCATATTTATTGTTGATCGTAAGAAGGACATTCTAAAATATAACAACTTCCACTTTTTCCCCACGGAGATCGAGGAGACCATCATACAAATCCCGGATGTCGTAGAGGTCTGTGTTTGCGGTATTCCAGATATTGTTTCGAGCTTCCTGCCAGCGGCAGCAGTTGTTAAGGTGGCAAATAGCAACTTGACAGAGGATGATGTTAGGGCATATGTTGCTGAGAGAATGGCTCATTTCAAGCACCTACATGGAGGAGTGTATTTCTTTGATAAACTACCGAAAACCGCATCGGGGAAGAATATTCGAGCTACGGTGACTAAAATTGTTGAAGAGTTGAGGGACAAAAGGAAGAAGTGCAACGGAGCAAGAAAGGAACTCGCGGATGTCCTAGTCTCCGCATAAATGTATTTTTGTTTGTGAATTTTAGTATTCTGAGTTAGGATTAGTAATAAAGTTGGCATTGCAATAGAAAAGGCTTGGTCGTGCATATCAATTCAGTTTCAGATGGCACTGATAGCACCACTTGCGTTTTGACCCGAAAATCATTGATCTTAGTCGATCTGGAGAGCCATACCTCCAAATATACTCCAGAACAGCTTCATATTTACTCAGGATCTTCTATGCATTAACCAGCAGGGAAAGCGTCAATAGTTGGCGCTATACTAAGGTTTGCCCTTTCTCTCTTTTTGATTCTCACTTCGCATAGCTAAACCACGTATAATTTTTCCTGCACGCATGCCACGCGTGTAAGTACATTTTCTTCCTTATTTTGAAGAGTCTGTGTTCCGAATTTGAATTCTCAGTTAGTTGCTTGACTTTCTTAGGGCATTTCGCTGATCTTAGTTCTACCATGAGTCTCCTTAAACTAAGAGACTGCATAGGTCCCCTTCTTTCCATTTAGCGCTTCTTTTTTTCCAGTCCTTCGGCTCTATACTCTGTTCGCTCGTAATTTGTCCATGCTTTGTGGCCTACATTACTTGCGATCATGTCCTTGATCAGGGTGTGACCACTGAGCCATTGTTTAGCTAAAGGATAGATATATCTACATATGTAGTTCCTGCCTCCTTCTGGTGTGCTTAGGCGCTCGATGTTGAATATTTTTTCCTATGGGCGCTTTTCTCTTGGCTTGATAGTCGTCCTCTAAAGTTAACTCTGACCAAGAGATACTCCGAGTCAGCATTGGTTTAACAAAGTGTTTAATGTGTTTTCGCATCAAAAGCAAGTGATCGCATTACTGGAAATCCCAGACTCCTTGGTCTGCAAGCAAAACCTAAGATTGCCGATTTTACTGGAATTTCTACGACTTTTGGAGAAAGCCGAGAATGTGCTTCAACGATAAGGAACAGTGTTAGCACTTAACGCATAAGCACCGAAGATCTGCCACCTGTTTCGGGCAAAGGCGGGACAGTGGCAAAGGAGTATCATAGCCTTCTCCACAAGCCTCGCAGAAGAGGTGTCTCCTAACCCCGAGAACACAAAGATCCTTAGCAAAAGGAAAGTGTCCCAGAAGTATCTTTTCTACTTACAGACATTTCAAATGCCGCTGATTTTGTACAGACGTTCAAGAGCATGCCTTCAGTCTGTCTGCATCCTAGATAGCCGTGCCACACACTATAGTATTTATAAGAGACCCAAACGTCAATGGCCGCCCTGATAAAGGACGTGAGAAGACCCCACGTGGGTTCAGGTTCTGAGAAATCATCCTCTGAGTCATGGCAGTCTCATCGGGGATCAAAGAATTCATCACACTCATCGAAGTCAAAGGGTTCTTGCATGCTTGAACTATTTAAGAACGGAGTTCAGGATTGAACAAGGCCTTAAGCCCAGTCAATCTGCGACTCCTCCACCTATTTTCAACAATCTAGTCGGCAGTCACTAGGATAGTCGGCAATCACTGGATCAGGGAACAATCCGTGAAAATTAGACTACAACTCAGTCCCTTGTCAGTGTCTGTTTGAAGCCAGCCTTAAATGCAAGAAAACTCTACTTTAAATCTACTTTCGGTGTAGAAAGCCTTAAACGAAAGCATGCAGCCGGAATAATACTCAGTCGAAGCATGTTTTTTTACACAGAGACTGCAATCATGATAATCTGCGAACTATAGGAATGTATTGAAACCTTCAGGAAAGATTGAAAGAGGTTAGTTTATGAAAAAACTCATCACCATTGCGAATCCCAATTTAGTAGAATCAAACCAAGAAAAAAACAAACTGGCTGGATTGTAAACCTTATCCCGATATCCGATAGTTCAGCGGTTCCTGTAAAGAATCTGGATTCTAGGCATCGTTCTTGCTAAGTTGGGCAGAGTAAACCAGATGTTGGATTGACTCCACCTCTTCTTCTTCATTTCCAGAGCATGACTCTGATTGGACAGTGTCCTATGAATATTTCAGAGGATAAATTTAGTGCCAGAAAGCAACTTCCTTTTTTTCTGATTTCGGGCATAAAGTACGAAAAGTGGCATAGTCCTCCATCAATAACCAGGACAAGTTGACCTTTTCCTCTACTATGCCGTCAATACAGTTTTTTAACCGGCGAGGGTATAGACATAACTTGCCAGAGCATCCTCCTTGTCGTTACCTTTAAAATTGTTTTGTGCTTGAGTTTTGCCGAATAGTGGTTTTTCAATTGTCATAATTTCAGCTTGGAAAACGTTCCATATTTCTGGAAGCCTAAAAGGTTTCTGTTTTTGGGGTGCTTCCAAGTACATTTCTCTGTTGTTGATCCATCCGCGTAGACTGGACTCCCTAGACCGTTATCTACACTATCGGAGACAGATACGACATATGTAAGTACTTTTGGAACTAATATTGCTTGACAACATCATAGAATCATCCAAATAAGTCGAACTGACAGATAGGCCTTCCTGCCTTCCCTGCTCTCTCTCTCCAACAGTTTAAAGAACGCACAGTATGACTGCACCATTACCGTCATTTCAAATATGTATGTGGGTGGAATTTTTAGAAAAACATTTCTCCACGTCCTCCTAATGCACGAGACATACGTACAGTTTCCGGCGAAATGTGGAAAATAAAAACACACCCATTGAACCGGAATAGATATAATCACTGGTAAAGTTTTCTCATTAAAATCATACAATGCGCTCATTCATTGACAAGTTATTGAGGGGGTTTTTGGAAAATGACGTTCTGGTCAAATACACAACGAATGAGTGTCGATTGAATCTATTTAATTTTTTGTTTTTAATTGAAATTTGAAGTGACAGAGCTCTCCATTGAGTTGGGTATTCCATCTCAGTCTCTATAGATCTGCGAGTAGATCATGAAATCAACATTCGTTAAATAATAGTTGATTCAATGTTTTTTTTTTGTAAGGAAGCTGGAAAACTTCGCCTGTATGTCGGGCTTTAAATATAACTCAAACCAACCAACTTCTGAAATCGTTATTTTGGATCTGGACGGTGACCAGACAAGAACAATAGGAAAACAAATTTTAATAAACCAACAACGGTGTGAGATCTGAAATTGATTATGGCTTTGTTTTGAAACTACATTCATGCCATTATTTACAGAATAGCATATCTTGCAAATGACCGCCTCAGCTTCGCTGGCACTGCTTCAAGCGGTCGGTATAATACCGGCAATAATTCCAAATTCCAAAGCTTGTTAGCGCAGACTAAGACTTGACGTAGCCCCAGAGATAAAAAAAACCGCACTTGTAGATTGTGTTCGCTACAATGATGGCAGTTCTGCTAATTCACATAGCCTCTGAGCCCGAAATGGGACTCATCCGAGATGGTTTTTTAGCCAAAATCCGGATCTCCGGATCTCTATGGTCGTACGGTTTCAATAGAACAATCTTATACGGATGTTGGCCCAAATCCAATCCCAAAATAAGCCGGGATGACTCTCTGGCGATACCCAATGCTGAGTTTTCTTCGATACTGGCTTCTTCATATCACACCAATCTCTATCTAGTTGGGGGTATAAGGTCCAAAAGGGTGTACTCAAGCTCAAATTTTTCCACGGTGCGACAAATTGCCTGCACACTAAAGCCATGATGATGACCGATCTCACGAGGAAATGAGCCTGGTGCGGTACACAACTAGTATACAGAATTATATACAGAAACAGAAAAGGCACTAGAAAACAGAAAAGTCTGTTCCATATGTCTGGAGATACCACAGACAAACTTTGATAAAGTTTACCATCGAGAACGAGAATTTAAACTACCACCAGATCCTTCTAAGGAGTCCAACTCATCGTTTTTTCAGTAAGATATAACGATGAACACTCCAATTGAAGGAAAATAAAAGCAAGAGTGCCACAAAGAAGTGTTTTGGGACCAATACTGTATCTATTATACACCAGAGACCTACCTAAGCAGGAAAAAGCTGGGGACTTTTACCTACGATGATGGTGATGTGCCAGCGTACAAATTACAAAATTCTATTAAATCTGTAAACGATTGGACAAAACCATGAAGCATTCATATTTACGTCACAAACAGAAGAATAAATACCTACGGTATGAGTCCATCAGTAGGAAAATAAATTCTTTTCTAAGGTCAGATGGAAAGTGCTGGTTAAAACGAAAAAAGAGGAATCAAACATCAAACTTGGGACAAATGCATTGGAAGGAAGGAAGGAGCTCCTTACAATCACTTGCCAATAAACTGAGACTCCAGCTGAATCAGGAAAACAAATTTAATTTATAAAGATTAACCAGATAGCTATACTTTTTAAATCCTTAGTTTGGACAAGCTGGAGGCCAACATTCGAGCCGCTATTGTCAGAATAACGCCGCAACGCCGAGGCGACCATTTGAATGATGTGATATTCGGATGTTTGGCAAATGCTCGCCGTGAAGTGAGGCCATATAATAACTTTTAGGTATCTTGGGTGGTATTCGATCGTCGAACATCTTGCTTCATAGTCCGACATACGGCGCCCATTTTGGAAACACGGTTTTTTAGTATGAAGTTGTATGCATTTCCAAACTAAGAATCAGATTCCATTATAAAGAGTTCGTTGTTACTTTCACAAGTTTAGCAGGAGATCTCCTGTTAACTGCCACCGGGTTACAAGTGTCAACTTATTTGCGCCTTGACGAAACTTTTATGCGCATCCTTCTACCAGTCAACTAAACGTTCATATAAAATAAAAATTCCCACATAAGAAGGATCGAAAGTAGTTCATCCTTAAAGTCCTTCCGTAAAATATTATTCCATGTACATGAATGCCTAGAGGTATGATTCTATTAAAGAATTAATAATGTCTTGCTGTACAAACGGATTGTATCTTTGTGTTGAGAAGTTGTGTACACAATGTACAGTGAGATGCAATAATCCCTTAAGATTTAGGACTCGAGATTATTGCATCTTTGGGATGTAAACATGTTGTCTATTTATATATTTTAGCTGAGCAAATCCATTTGTTTAATGTGCTTTCAATGTTGAGGAAAAAATCGCGTATACTTGTACTAATTTACTTTATACTGAATGTGGATTCGAAAAGGAGTTGTTTCGGGTGGCTTAAGAGAGTACAGACGTAGTGCAACAACTGTAGGAAGTAGAAGGCTTATAAAAACTTTAAATTAGCGGTAAAGGCAAATGATTAAAGGGTTTTTGTGGCCGTCACGAGTCACACAAGATGTGAAAACATTAAGCTATTGCGGTCTAAGTTTCTAGGTCGATTAATTTCACATAATGGTGACTTAAACTGGATATCTAATCATACTTTCTCCTGGGTTTCTTTTTAAAGTAACTTCTTTGTGAATAAGTCAACGAAATTCACGAGATCCTGTTCGAGTACGCAAAAGTTTCGTAGTTTTTAGTGCAGGAAATCTCTTTGCACTAATTTATAAAATCTGTCAGATACTACTTATTCGAAATTTTGTGTTGTTTGGGTATTTGTAGGCATTTGCATTTGACGTTTAAAAATTTAACAATCTACGAATTTTGGTGCAGAAAGTCCGCCAACAGACCTAATGATGACGCGGTCGTACGTACTATATGTACACTATGTAGTCAAGAATTTTTAATTGATCGAGATCCAAATTTGACAGAAAAGTAAGGCATTTTTTTGAGGTGGTGAATTGGCCTTAATATTAGGCCTTACCTCAAAAAGTACGACTAGAATCCGGAACCGCGCCCATTGCGTTCCAGCAGTTAGGTAAACCGACAGAAATGTTGTAGAGTTCGTAAACGTCAAAAATGTGCAGAAAACACGTCCCCGTCGGGCAAATCGTGCAAATAAAGGAAGGAAACACACGAAAAATGTTTGCGACGTTTAGGGGCTAAACAGCCATTGGAACCATTGAACTTTGTGCCAGGTTTTACTACACGTTTTAAAGAGGTCACTTTCTAAGTAAAACCACAATCACTATATTGGCTATCAACTGTTCAATATTTGTTAGATTATTCCGAGCGAGAGTTTCAAGAAGGTGGCGTTGCATTCCATACAGCAAGTCAAACGACAGATTACTTCGGTTGACATAATGCCAAATAAAATAGGGTTAAATGGTCAGACTGGGCTTTCAGTTAATGAAATTTGGTAAATTTTATCTGTCCTTACACGTATTTTTTTGCACGCAGCGTACAGGCGCCCTGAACTCCTAATGGCTTGATCTATGAGTCGAAGCGATGTTCGTAATGTGAAAATATTTTAACCCGCATTCATATAGGCGGCTACCGCACAATAAGCATCTGTACTCGTTAATTGAATTAAACTATGTTCAGAAAATTGTCAATACTGTCAGAAGTACAAATCTACTGAAAATTGCTGCAAATAATCTGGAAATGGGTTGAAAATGACAAACTGTTTTACAACGTCGCTTTGTCCCTAATCCGGTCAGATGGCTGGTCTGCGAATTGTCTGACAATGATTTTTCTTACAACATTGTCAGATCAAAAATTGTCAGTTCACACGGTTGGTAGATAATTTGTTCACGAAAAAAACGCTGTCAGACTCTTAGCATTTCACAGAACTTTTTTCTTTCACGTCGTATTGAATTGAAAGGTCTGACAAAGTGGAGAATTCAAATCGGATTTGATATAATCTTGGTCATATAAATATTGGAAAGCAGCGAAGATGAAGACGAGTTACAAAGGATTATCTAGCCCGTCGCCAAATAATCAAATCATTCTTCACTTACTGTCCTGTCATTATTCGTAGTAACAGCAATCACTGTATGTAGCAGAGACAATTCGTATCACAGACTCAAAATAATATCAGATGTCATAAACATTCATAAAGTTCCAACGAAGCTTCCAAATGTCAATGATACAAAGGATTGTTCAGACTATTACCAGATACCTGACAAATTTACCGCCTGACAATTGTCGGAAATGACAGTAGTTTACACAATTGTCAGACGAAATTTTTCATTTGGAGACCTGACAAATTGTCAAATCTGAATATGGTCTGAACATAACTTTAGTAAATTCGTTTGGTGTCACTTTACTTTCAATTTCACTCTTTTTGCAAAGAGAAATGCGGCCAATGTTTGCATTTCGCCTTATTTCACGACACTGTCAATTGGTTTATGCGAATAAACCCGCACCTATAGACCACTTGGAAACATATCCTTTGTAAATTGCTTTCATTAAAACTAACCATTTTTTAGAAATAAGTGTATTTATTGCTATAGTTGCTTGGGAGTTTTTGTGACTTCGTAACTTACGTTACTGTCTTTAGAGGGCTAGATTCTACTCGAAGAGAAAACTTCAGCCATCACAAACCTTTACAATAAAAGTAAAAAAACGAATTTTCAAGAACTTTTAAGCTCCATTCTCTCTTTAAAACCGTTTCCTAGACAGGAAATGAAACCTCAGAAACGTTACATTTGTACCACAAAATCCCATCCGCTTTTCAAACGTTTTCGAATGCCCGTTTAATTTTCAGTATCCAGCAAAACTCAACACATCAGCTACTTACCGATTAAAACAAGTTCTCTGAACTCATGCCGCATTAATCCAATGCTAATTCTATCTGCCAATCCAAGGATTACTCCACGACACTCATTAAGTCGATGATTCGTTTCGAAAATCCTTCCTAATCCCGAACAAGGCCGAGGAAATACCACAAAATCCGCGCTAATCCGTTTGGAAATTCAATTCAATTTGCATTACCAAACAATAACACGACTGTGGCTAACAAACCAACAACAAAGTGGCCCAGAATCTGGCGCAACTTTACTCCGTTTAAAACCGAATTCAAGTCAAATCGCACCTGCACTCGATTGCAGTTCACACATTCCCGCACTATCACCACCAAAGCACTAGATTCCTCGGAAATGGAATTTTTTCCTTCGTCCTTCTTTTTTTTTTTTTTGATAGGAGCAAGTCACCAACAAGTCCACGAAATCCTTAGCCAGTTGAAACCACCGTTCAGGGAGAAGGCACGATATCGACTGACTTGAACCTGTTGAGTCGTTCCTTGTTTATAGTGTTTATTTTCGCTTTCGTAGGACGTTCGTCCTGTGCCGAGTGCCTGGTGAAAGGAGAACTAACATAACCTCCAGAATTCGCAACCCCTAAGGGTGGTGAATGTTATGCAGCAACGATATTCTGCTGCTGATGATGGGACATGTGGGTTTCCATGTGGGTGGATGATAAACCTGCGCATCAAGAGCCACCAGACAAGAGTGTATGCAACCGATGATGTTGGCCACCACTGGGTGATACACAAACGCTAGTCAGGTGGAAATCATTCATCATCATTGCGAGTTAGACGTCTTCCACTGGTGAAGGTAATCGATGCGGTATGCCTCGATTTTTAAGGATATTAGCAATTAATTACAGAAAATTACAGAGGTGCTGGTCGGTTAGTTGGCTTTTAATTGTGGCAGGCGATTGGGGGTGGTGGACACACCCACTTGTTGGTATGGAGTAGTACTTCATAAAGGTTGTGAATTGCAGGAGCTTATCCTGTTTCAAGTGTTGAGTGTGTTTTAGATGGAACGTGGGGTTTGATTGTTTGGACAAGAGCACACGGGGCGTATGAGTAACATTCGATGGGATAAGTAATTGCATATGTACGTGCTTCGGTATTTAAAGGCTACCCTCAGCAGAATAGTTTTCCCTGTACAGGGATGAGACCTTTGTTTAAATATGCATACATCCTTGTACCTACATATATAGCGATTTGAAAAGCGTTGAGCTATAAATAGAATAAATAAAAAGTATACCCACTTCGGACGGTTTGTGTCTGGCTGGAGGCGTTCCAAATACTCTTTTGGTCTTTTTAATTAGCCAGCAGATGTCTTATTTGAGCCCTGAAATGATTTAATCACATTAAAAAGGCAATAACATCCACCTCTGTTCTCACACTCCCGAGGGATGCAATTAGCTATTTTTATTACCATTCGGCGAACCGTTAATATTGTATTAATTGACAATTTCGATATCTCCTTTTAATGGCCTTCTAATCATTTTAAAGACTATAATAAATTCTTATTCCATCGGAATTACGCAATTACAAGGTGTTCTGCATACACCTGGACCGGTGGAACCGAAAAAAGTTGGAAAAATGAGTCACTTAAAGGATGTATTTCATCGATGGAAGCGTTACCTCTCATCTCACAGAGAAAATATTAAAGTTTCCGAGTTTAAAAGAACAGATTTTTCATTGAATATCTACTCCAGATAGATACATAGATTGTAGGTAGAGGGCAGAGTTTGGGTCTGTTGTAATTTCGTCTGATTAGAGCCTCATATCATAATGTCGTGATAAATCCAAGAATTTGTTTGAAAAAACTGACAGATACACATAGTTTATGGCACAATGTAGCAATTTGAAGGAATTTGAAGGAGCATGCCGCACCGTCATCATCCTATCGACGTACTGTCCTGGGAATGAATCACCTATATCAATTGAACTGCAATGAGAATGGGCTTATTGATTGAATATTGTGGTAAAACGCATAATATCAGAGGACCATCTTTCCATCTATGTTTATAACTCGTACTAGGCAGGAGGTAATAGATCTATCACTAGACTTGGATTGGATTGATTTGTTAGGGACTCCCTCGTCTCTAGCTTTCGATCTACATATGTCTGACCACAAGTTGATAACATTTGACTTAGACAATACGCGCATCATAATTAATTCAGTTAGAAACTCTTGGAATTAATCTGGAGCATGTTGTCTTTAAGCCAGCAAAATGTCAGGGAGAATGGTTCCATAGTGGAGTAACAATCTGTCAATGCTATGATCCAGCGTAAGATGATGATGAACAGGCGAAACATCTGTTCCGAATAAGTGTGTCGGAAATGTCGTTACAGGACTGATAGGCATCTATCGAACACCAATGTACATTCATGGCTGGCGCTAGATACGATCTAATAAACTCAAACAAATTACAGGAGCTCCCGCCCAGAGAGGTGAGTTATATTCGAGTTTTAGTGGAATAGTAGCCAATTCTTCAGAACTGAAAAAAAAGTGTCGACTTCTTGAAGAATCCGAGCCACCACCGGCATTTTTCGCAAATTCAAAAGTCTGTTAATTTTACCGAAGGTCTGATGTAACTTGCATCAGTAGTATGCCGCTTCGGAGGCAGCACTGGGTTTCTAACGAATCGAGCTAAACTCGGTTTGGGGATACTGACATCGTAAGGGCACTGTGCTACATCCTATCGATAGCTTTAGAGATATCAAAGGCGACTAATGGACATTCACCATGACAGTGAATTCTTTGGTTCTATTTTGCTGTTAGGTACACCATAAGGTTCCTTGTGGAATGTTGTTGGAATTTCTTATAAACACAGCTCCTGGCATATTGGCTTTCTCTTTGAGAATCAGTGATATTTTTATCAGATGGGATCAACGATAAGGCAGAGCTTATGATTTTTTTGACGGAAGGCCAACTGTCCAGAGAAGCAAAGAATTACAGAAATCTGCAGTCAGGTACTAACAAAAATGGAAGGAATATCAAAGTTTCTGAAAACCGGATTGCAAACTTCCAAAATCAGTTTTCATAGCGGCAGAAACCTTATGCAGATTAAACTTAGAATGGCCAGTCATCTACTTTCAGTCTTTTAAGTCACCAGAGGGAGGATAATACATCAAAGTAGATGTATAGTGGTGTAGTAGTGTCAAGTGAGCTCGAATGATCTGCCGGAGCTAAATAGGACCAATAATCAAATATGGAACGATTGTATTCCGAAAAGAACTATTTCTTAAGTGTGGCGCTCTTCGAATTTAACTCTCAAGCTTTGACTGAGAGTTGACAGACTGACAGATTTTGGTAGAACAATGTACATGGATGGTAGTTCCAAGTTGTCAATCTTTACTTACTGGTTGTACTGTTTGTTAACTTCAAGGCTTTCAGCAGATTTAAATGAGGTACGATTTGGTCGACATTGGACAGCCTATGTTTACGAGGGATAATCTTCACAGGATTGCAGTTCAAGTGGAATACGTCAGGGGAGCCTAGTGTCACCGCTGTTGTTTTTATCTTCAGTAAGAGCCGGGATAATCGAAGGTAAGATTGAACAAAGTTTTAAATTCATATCACTGATGACCTATACTCACAGGAAAAATTAGGAGCAGAGAAATGCAAAATGAATCGGTGACTGGCGAATTGAATACCAATAGGTCTGTTCGCGTACTTTCTAAACCAAAATTCGTAGATTGTGTAATTTCAAGGAGTGGGGGTAAAATTCTCTCAGAGACTGGTCAAATCACAAAAAAGTAAACGAATGCGAAGGCTACGAAGTTCACCATTTTTTTTTTAGACGTCAAAAGCAAATGTATGCAAATACACAAACAACAAAACATTTCTTACAGGTATCTGACAGATTTGACAGCTTTGGTAAACCAGTGCAAAGAAATTTCCTGCACTAAAATTCGTTGTATGGGGAAATTTTTTACTCTCTCGTGAGCGCTCTCTTTTACGAAAAACTACGTAACTTTTGCGTACTCGAACAGTATTTTGTGACTCTTCGTAGATTTTCGTGAAAATAGTTATTTTGGGAGAGTACACGAACAGACCTAATCATGTATCAGCTGTCAAAGTTACCAATGACACCCAGCTGTTACCAATGAATGGGCGAGATCCATTTTTGGGTCAGTGGCTATATTAACAAGCAAAACTGCTATTGTTTAAGCGAACACAATCTACAAGTGTTCGACCAAGCATCAATCCATGCACAAAGATTGACTGTTTGGCATGGCGGTATCATCGGATCTTATTTCTTTAGAAATGAGGAAGGAAACACCGTTACCATCAATGGTCTCAAGTATTTAGTGATGTTTACCGACTTTCTGTGGCCAGAGATCGACAACATCGATATGCGACTTGACACCACTCCATTATTTTCTCTGGGGCTACGTCAAGTCCTTGGTCTGCGCTAATAAGCCAACCACTTTGGACCAGCTCGAGGCCAACATTTGAGACACTATTGCCGGAATAATGCTACACATATTGGACAAAAGTCATCAAAAAGCCGACCACTTGAAGCGCTATCAGCAAAGCCCAGGAGACAATTTGAATGATGTGTTATTCCATACATAATGGCATGAATGTAGCTTTATAATAAAGTATGAATCAATTTTATATCTCACACTCTTGTTGTTTCATTTAAATTTGTTCTCCTATCGTTCTCATCTGGTCACCCTCTACACATAACCAACTTCTTACACAAACTGCACTCCTCAACTTTGTTCACAGAAACTTACGATTTTGACTTCCTTTCATTTAACAGAGTTCATTTTAACTTCTCATTTATAGATTTCACTTCAAGTAGCCCATATTTAGCACTACTCACCGATATAACATTTAAATACCGAACCTTTACATGGCACACTTTGGATTCACCTATTCTTCTGATAATGAGGAACAGTAACTGTCTTTCTGATTATCCACTTCAATGACTAAACTCATCTTCTTCGTACTTTCAAAAACTTAAATCGCAAAATGTATTTATTATTGTTGAATTATTTATTTGCTTAGCCTCTTCGGTATACAGCACCAACCATTACCAAAATACTATCTAGCAGCCGCGTCTACTGGGAAAGTAGATCACTATTTCGGGTTCGTATTTCGCAGAACGCTAATAAAGGGCGCACGATCTAGTTTCCCACGTCAATTTTATTAGCATAGGATGGATCTAGGTGGGTTAGTTCATTGGGAACGCATCGGATTGAAAATTCGAATACGAATTCATCTAAATATCTTTAAGTAGTCAAACTGCAGACTAAGGCCTTCAGAACATGGAGCACAGGCCCGTTTTTGGCGGGAAAACATAGGAATATTTGGAGAAAAAAAATATTTGGTGCAAGAGGTTGATTATACCCAGGGCCTAGCTTCTCACAACCATTCGTGCTGTGAGTGTAATATTCCATTCCACGATTGGAAGGGGCCTACTGTCTACTGTTTAATGCCGTGTCCGGAGGACTGTTTTGTTATATGAGAAGCTTTCTCATTACATTTGTACTCTCGGATGTTTGTCAGACGCTCGCGAGAGGTGGGACCGTGTGATAAAACTTTTAGGTATTTCGACTGGGATTCGAGCCTCAAACCCCTTGCTCCGTAATCCAATGCACTAACCACTAAGTCACGGTGCCCACTACGAATATTTGTAGCTGTGCCTACAATTTCTAATTCTAGGTTTTCAGATTGCAAGTTTAAGGTTTGGTTTCCTCCCATATATGTGCAAACCTTCTTCGTTGCAGCGGATGAAGTATAAGATTCATTATTCCCCTTTGTTTGCGGCAGGTGAGCGATTTTGAATTCTTGGTCACATACTAGTCATAACCCGTGTGGTTGCTACAAAAAAAGCAAACCTCTGACAGTTTACCAATATGTCTGAAAACTATATTGTATTTGCTTAAATGATTTGCACATTAGCCTCTTTTAAAAATGTACATATTTTAATGCCTCATAGCCTAATAGTCGATCTGTAACGTTGAAAGGCGATATCATTTAAAAGGGAAGATGCTGTTTAACTTGTTATAAGTATTTCGATTGAAACGTTGCTATAGAGACTACTGGACAGTAGCTGGATTTGGCCTTTTAAGCTAGGAAATGAGAGCCTAAGACATTCTTACAAGATAGTGTTATCTTACTGGTTATGTCCCGCTGAAATTAATTTTATTGGCTCAACTTAATCCTGAATCTCTGCCGAACAAATATTTTTAATCGAGCGGATGCCTGATGCATTGACGGTCCATGCTTAGGAGTTAAAGATTTCTACTCAATGTTGTCTAAAAAAAACTTAACAATTCCAGACTTCTAAAGCTCGAACCTAACTCAACTAAAGCAGCCATCATACCAATCAAAAAGAGAAGAAGGTTAAACATCCAGATGATAGCACTTTGAATCTAAGTTGCTTTGGAACTATTTGCAAACAAGCTATACACAGCAACACGGGTCCCTTGACATACATAAAGGCATCCTGGGCGACGAAGCTCTTGACCAACTTCTCAAATCCGGTGTCCAATCCCCATTCCCTTCTGTAGTAAGTATACCTGCAATCCAGATAAAAATAGACCTAAATCGCTGAAAACAAGAAACGTTTAAGAAAATTGGGATTAGCCAATCGAATATGTGCCAGCTATGCCTTAAGAGCACTAAAACTTCCCAAACATATTTTAAGCAAATCACCCTGTTATTGGAGGGATAAGACCGTTCACAAGGTCAGTTGGGTCTCAAAAGGCAGTCCGAAGTGATACCAAAGACGTCGAACAAACACACGAAGCTGAATCTTATAGACCGGCAACAATTGAAGAACCTCCTTACCGTAGGAACAGAGTGAACTACATATGAACGTGGATGGACACAGTAGAAGCGATATCTTAAAACAACTTCCAAACTATCGTGGCAGCAAGCAAGACAAGATGAAAGGAACATTTTGCAAAGGTCAACCACTTTAAATACTACAGGAGTACATATCGGAAATTCAAACAGTAAAGCAGTATCCTTCAAAGATATTTCTGGCTAATTTCAAGCCGCAGATCTGCTTTGGCCGGCTATTTGTCGGGCATGGAAGAATGAGTGATTATTCGACAAAGAAAGGGATGACTATTAAACTTCCAGTAAAGGGTAATTTAATTGAAGAATTGTATGGGTCCTTCCAGCCGTAGACTAGGATGGTTTCGGGTCGGATAAAAGAGCGTCTAAATTGAACTCTCGATGAGCCGTAGAACACCCTGCAAATCACAGAGGTATGTCTTAAGTACAGGTCTCCCTTGACTCTATTGTTTGTCTGTTTATCGAGGAAGCTCAAGATGTTCTTTGGCCGTATAAGTCATCCCACACAATTTTTCGCTGTTGTAAAGGCTACGCATGGGGATGGGAATCTCACATTTTACATTTCGACAATGATAAGCTGGCAGAAAACTTCGAACTTTAAAGAGAACTACGACAGGGTTGTAGACTCTTCTCCATTGATGTGCTTACAAGTCATCAACAGAGTATTTAACCATTGCCAGAGGAGAGAAACTAGAACATGAATTGGACAATGACATCCAAAGATTGGCTAAGCACAAGCACTGTAAAAATAAAAGCCCTAAGCATGTCCAACTCTTATCAAATCAAAACTGGTCAAACGTTGTCGTTAAGAACTCACAGCACTCAAGGCAAGCCAAGACCTCGCATTCCTTTGGATCTCAGGACACAATGGCATTCAACGACGATAACGAACGACGAATTAGTAAGAAAGGGGTCCGAACACAACCTAACAATGGTCAAGGCCTGTGTTCTACTGACCCTAGCTCTCGCTAAGCACTATATAGAGAAAACCTTCGTGAGATTAGCTAACGAGAGAAGAAACGCTCTGCCATTTTGTCGTTTCTCCAGAAAACTCTAGACTCTGTCGCCAAAAACCAAACAGATCCTGGCGCTTTACAGACTCAACTTTGCACTCTTCACGGGGATAATCACAAGACCCAAACTCATGGCGGCCCACCGTAGTCAAATGCGAATAAAAACTGACGAACTCTGCTGAGGCTGTGGCGACACTGATGCAGTAGAATGTACTTTTCACTTCCTCTGCGAATGCTCAAGCAATGCAGAACTAGAAAAACGGCCCCGGTGATTATCAATTCGAAGACCTGGGCAACCTGTCAGGAAAACCATCATCAACCATTCTGAAATTTATAACAACTTCAGGGTGGTTCAGGAAGGCCATGTACATAGCTACCTTAAAGCCTAACCTAAATAAGAAACACTGTATTCGTTTTCAGGTGAACCATAATGGATCCACCAGTGATTCAAGTTTTGGCTGCACATGAGGCCACCCTGCTCTACCTAGGCACCTACCTACATACATAAGTCCAACTGTAACTTTCAACAAAACATTCTCGACCGAAAGTGCACAATTTCCTTTGTAGGTGCAGATCATCTTCATCTCTCCGGCTTTATCAGAGAACGAAAGTGATCAATGTAGTAACCTAGGCAAACATGCTGCAAAGCAGTTAAAGAAGGACCAAGGTAAAGGCCTTGGTAAGCGTTAAAAGGAGCTGGAAAACTCCAAACAAGAAGGCACAGGCAGAACTGATTCCCTATCTAACCAATTGTGATCGCATAATACATACCAAAGACGAACTATACGAGTACTAATAAATCGTTAGACTATCGAATGGGACAAACCGATTATTTGAATACTTGTTTGTAATCCTTTAAGTAAGTTGATGATTAGCCGGGTAAAATCCACTTAAGAGGTTTCCAGAGACCTATTAAACGCAGTGGAAGCCAGTGTTTTACAATCCTAATGAATTATCCTTATCTGCTTTGCGGTGAGGTCACTAGACTAATATAGTGACACCCTATCGGAAGCCTCAATTGTCTTTAACCAGACAGTTTATTTCCGCGCAATAAAGTGGAACAGGCTTTAGATAACACATTGATTCGCCTATCATTACACTAAACACAGAACTTCACCTATCCGCACAAGTTTTCCAAATGCAGCCCATTCGCTCAAAACAGTTCAACGCTTTGTCCACGAGTCTAGTGTCCTAACCTACTTTGAAATCGAAATAGATTGCAGTGCAATGCTTCGATAAATTGCGCACCAACATGTGGAGGAACAACAATTAAACAATCTTCGCATATTCTAATGAAACAATACAAGTGTTTTAACAAAAATTTCTTATTGAGGTTAGCACATATGTATTAGGCAACAAGTAGTATAATTAACAAAAGAACAAAATAATGGGCATACCCTAGAAAATATCGCACACAATTATTATTTACTGCTTCTAGTTGCATTCACATTTCGACGGTAAATGCACAATTATCGGCCAAACAAGCTTATGTAAACGTTTTGATCGAACTTTAGACGTATTTTAATAAAAATTCAAATAAAAATCACTACAAAGTTAGTTTCTCAGGATCTAGTCCGCACTTCCTCATCTCGACAGCAACCGAAAACAAATAATCATAACATTCGGCCCTGAAAAGAAGAACCAAAACAAACATAATTTACTGCGAGACACTTGCAAACAGAATAGAAGAAGACAACCCACATTGTTTTGGCCTTTTGCCAGCTGTTGCCCCATACATAGACTCCGTGACGTCGCACCAAGATTGCACTGCAGCCCGGATACTTCATCATTGCAGCGTACATTGAATCGGCCAGATCCTTCTCGAATGGAGTGTTTTCAATGATGGGCACCACCAGTTGTTCGTCGTAGCGAAGGTGTCGCTTTTTCTCATCGTCATAGATGCCCTAAGGGAAGAGTTTACATTCAAGTACGACAGAACCAAGTTAACTTACTTTAATCATCTCCAAGTGTGTGCATCGGAATTCATCACCGGGCCAGAGGAGAGTGGCCATAACTGCGTGCTGGGAATGAGTATGTATTACGGCCTCCGCCCCACGATGCCGGTATGATAGCATGAACAGTGGAGTGCATTGACTCTTGGTTAACCTTAAAGTGTGAGTAGTACTCGTAGTTGTTTGTCAATTTGGAAGCTGAAGGGATTCTTACATTTTGTATTCTGGTGGCAATTGGATGTCTTTGCCTTCGATATTCTGAACGAAGAGATCCTCCGGTTGGATGCGCTCCTTTTGAACACCAGACGGGGCAATGTAGATCTCATGGCTGAATGGAAAAAATTGCTCAAGTAGGTGGCTTGGCTTGCAGACTATATCTACTCACTCAAGTTTCATGCTGATACCACCACCCGTGCCTGTGACCCATCCCAAATGATAGAACTGCCGGCATAGCTCTGGAATTAACTTCCGTGGATGTTCCTGTTGAAAAGATGTTCTAGGGATAAGGAAGACCATGTACAGCGCCACTAAACTATGTACTCACGTCGGGCAAATCCTTGTATATCGACATAGTTACTTGTGCAGAGGATCACGTGACGACTTCACCCTTGATAATCGGTATAACTAATTATTCGGATAGACCTACTTTATTAACCTTTTATTTGTTTTCTTAATTGTTTATCACATATGTGATCTGTTCAAACCGCAGAGAGATAAGGCAAACGTCAAGTGTCACACTGATATGACTTTGTGGTTCGGGGCCGTATTCGCACCAAGATATCAGGAAAGCAATTCGATTCTCTTGTTTGTGCAGAACAGACACCCTTGTATTTCACAACATAAGCCATTTTTACGCAATATTTCTGTATAAATGAATCATACCAGACCATAATCGGCAATCGGCTTTAGTTAAACTATAATACAAGTGTCATGATGCTTTAAACACGCTGTCATGCCACAGAAACCAGTGTCAATGCAATGTTCATGCAGTTCTATCCAATAGCGTGACAGATCCACTTCCACAGAGAAGACGAGCCCAGCCTCTCTTGCAGTCTTAACGTTGTCGTTCTGTTTTACTTTTCTTGCTTTTGGAAGTTGCTACAACACTTTTACTACACCCTGTCACCTTCCACATACTTGAACTCGTTTTTTCTTTTTACTATCTACCTGGCAGTGCCGACTGATAAGGTATCTGTCAAATACAACTGTCACAGGCCTTGCCGTTTCAAGTCAAAACATAACTAAAATGCAAAATTAAATTTGAGGTTTGTTTTGAAAATCAAAAAATTATTAAAAAATCCATTGTCTTCAAGATTCGAAAATGCAGCTGTTCAAAAATGTTCTAATTCGGAGTAGGAACAAGTTTCCCACAAATTTCTGTGCGTACTGCTCATGTTTTCCTCACAATTCTCTTCTAATTAGCTGCTTCCAGGGAGGCCCTTGTCGAATATCAACACTATAGCCGCAAGAGATAAGTTAATTCAAAACGGCACTGACAATTTGGGTCAGCCAACGCCATGGACACATCCACACCTGCTCAAAGAAGGCGAAGTGGTGCCCTGCATCAAAGTCCACGAATTCAAAGAGCGGCGTGCTCGTCTCATGCAGGGCATTCAAAGGAACAGCTTCAGTACAGAGCCCAGTACGAGGAATCACACTGTAAGTTGATGATACTTACTGGGACACGTTAAATCGTAATTCTTTGGGTAGGTCATCATACCGTCGGGTGTCAAGAAGTACATTAGCGATAAGATACCCTATGTCTTCCGTCAGAATTCGGAATTCTTTTACCTTACTGGATGCCTGGAGCCGGACTCCGTTCTTGTGATGACAATTGATGAAGCAAGCCGAACGACTTCTACACTATTCATGAGGCCAAAGGATAAGCATGCCGAACTGTGGGACGGACCACGAACTGGAGTGGATAATTCACTGGAACTCTTCGGTGTGGAGGAAGCGTTTCCCATGGGTTCGTTCAAAACTGAACTTCTTCGGTAAGTTTAAACATATACATATGTACAACGAGTGAGACAGTGTAGAGAGAATTCTTTACAGAAAAACAAAAGCCGAAGGGAAAACTTCTATCTGGTACGACTCTGCCGAAACGGATCAACCACATCTGAACGAGTACATTAAGAGTCTGCAGCAAACGGGACCTGTGAAAACTCCGTCTACATTTTTACAAAGCATGCGGCTCTACAAATCACCGGCCGAGATTGATTTGATGCGGAAAACTTGTAAGATTGCATCAGAAGCTATCAATGAGACGATGGCGGACACCAGACCCGGCAATTCAGAGCACCACATCTTTGCCATGGTCGACTACAAGTGCCGCATGAAGAATGCAAGTCACTTGGCCTACCCTCCAGTTGTGGCTGCTGGCACAAATGGCACCACAATCCACTACATCAATAATACTCAACTGACAAGACCTGGAGACTTAGTACTTCTGGACGCGGGCTGTGAGTATGGTGGTTACACTAGTGATATCACCCGCACATGGCCCGTGACCGGAGAATTCACAGAGCCGCAAAGGGTGCTCTATGATTTGGTACTAGTTCTACAGAAGGAGCTCATTGGTGAGTAGGCCGTAACTGCCAAGTCGCTGGCTCAACGTTGTTCTTTTGCAGGGCATCTGCTGCGAGAAGGTGGAGAAACCCTCGACAAGTTGTTCGAGACAATGTGCATGAAGTTAGGAAAATACTTACAAGAGGTGGGACTCGTACCAAAGAGTGTCACTCAGGATCGAGCATTGGCCAAGGTATGTCCTTTATTCCTTTTTTCGCGGTATTGTGCAATTATTACCTGTTCCAGGCCGGTTATTCATTCTGTCCACACCACGTGTCCCACTACTTGGGTATGGATGTTCATGACACCCCGTTAATGTCGAGGAGTATGACACTGACACCGGGAATGGTTTGTACAGTCGAACCGGGAGTCTATATACCGACTGATCGCTTAGATGTGCCAAAGGAGTTTCGAGGACTGGGAATACGAATTGAAGATGATATTTATATCGCCTCTTCCAGCTTTGTGGAGGTACTAACATCCAGCTGTATAAAGGAACGTTCAAGCTTAGAGAATCTTCTAAAAATGAGGCCGAAATGATTTGCTTACTCTTTCAAATCGGCTTGTGATTTATTGTAAGACTACACTTTCCAAATCAGACCGTCTCGTGCAAAGTTAACATAAGCTGAACGTATCTTTCAGAGAAGAACAATAAAATATGGAAATTCATTTTAAAAATTCGTTTTACGTATGAACATAGCAGAGCTTTACTGATCTGCGAGCCATATCCGAGATACACAAATATACAATTGAGGCAGAGTTCTCGTCTTGTATTTCTGGAATTCTAGCCTTACTTATGATGATGTTCATGAATTCACAACAAACGCAGGATCCTTCTGTGCCGTAACATCGTGGCTCGCTTCTGCTTTCAGTTCTGTCACCATCCTCAAACAACCATGGAGCTCATTACATACATTTGTTCCACAGACGCTGCCGAACAAACTCAAGGAAAACACCAGTCTCTTAGCTATCAAAACCTTTTTGTTTGCTTTGAATTTATTCCAGTGATTTCAGCATGATTACAGCATCTCAGGACAGTATGCGAACAATAATGTTTGTCCATTAAAAAAGAAAACGTCCAACAAATGTATCTCGCACAGTAACTCTCTATTCATTTAACTACGTACGTCTCCTCACTTTAGCTCCTTCGGAGTGCTAGACCCCATATAATGGCGCAAATCACTTAGGGTGGACTCTACCAACTTTGCTTTTATAGTTCGCCTATTCAATCGCCTAGAGGCTTCAAATCTATGGCATCCTCCAAAACTGTAGTAGTAATTTCCTCCTGCAGTTCCCTTAATCCAAAGCACATCTATCGGTGGTACATCTCCTTCCGTTTCTTTATGCTGCAAAAGAAGCTTGTTTATTGTATGGAATGTCATTGGTCACAAAGTTATTTACCATAATCGTCGTCATTAGAGACTGCACTTTCGTTTCATCTAACACTGGTGGAATTGGCCGGTGAATAACGTTCATTGGAATGTCGTACACCTCCGCTATAGCCGCACTATGAACCGAATCGCTCTTGGTACACATATTCTTACGACTACGGGCTTTTGCTGAAAGTAGATAAGTAGAAACACTTGAGAAATGAACTCGGTGTCAGGGTAAGCAACCAAATCGCACAAAGCAAACTGAAAGGTTAACTATACCGAAATACATTTTCCTTAAATGGTAGATGGCAGGGTATATGGAGAAAACTGAATTGAGTTGAATTGGCTATTTTTGGAGTTTTACTTGACTAAAAATTTTGAATTTACGTGAGCGTTGGCTTATTGAAGGGAAAAAAGTCTGATGCTGTGTGATTTTTAACTCAAAGACATGACTAATTCTTGAAACATTTTGGGTTTCAAAGTGGAGATCTACAAGGTTAGATGGTTTTGTTGTTTGTTTGGCCCAGTATTTCATATTTGGGGAATGTTTTTGGTACAAGCTAATTATTTTTGCCATTTTCTGTTAAATATTATTGTAAAGCAAAAGCAGACTAAAAGTATAAGTTGTGAAACCTAAACAAAACAATACAGCAAGTAAGAAAGTATAGGAAAGATAAGTACATGTCTACCAGGTATGTGGTCTTCTTAGTTTTGAACCAGGCGTCGTCTCAACGTACAAAAGACACAATTGATCTTTCAAATGGAATTTTCTTCTTCTTGAATGTAATACTTGGAAGGGATGAGCCCAAATAAGACATAGAATTGCCTAAACAATACGAATAGCAGAATCTTTTTGACTAATTTTCCACGAGTTGAGTAAAACTATGCTAAGAACTATCAGACAGTGGGAGTTGCAAACAAAACCACTTAAACTTTAAACAGACTTGAAACCGTTAGACTTAGATCAATGTAGATCGATTCTGAGGGACTACGGGCTATGCCTTCCACAATGTAGAACCTATGAAAAGCATAAACCACAAGATTGTGTAAATCTTTTAAAACCGTCTCAGAAAGATCGTCTAAGTTTTAGAAAAAATGTCTTCCTAGAATTTTGTTTGAGGAAGTTCCTAGCATCCGATAATTACACATGAGAGGATAAGGTGTTGTAAAATTCTCCCGGTTTCCGGTTTGTCGTAAAGTGGCCATATTTTTGTAGTTGTAACAGGAGGAGTCGAGCCTGCTCCGTCTCTTATTTGCTGGTACTAGTGTTTTGTTCCCAATCTCTTGTCTAAGATTACAGGGTGAGATGCCTACCTTAGAAAGTGATCCCAGTCCATTGGTACATCTCCCGGTATACCTGTGTGGGGGGGGACTCAGCAAAATTTTCCATTGAGCTGTGTGCAAAGGAAATGCTTTTATTGCAACTTGGAGAAAGTAATGAAAACTAACCCAGTTGCCTAGGAAGTAGTACAAAGGAGGTGGGTAAACGTGATCATCGAAAAGTTGAAGACGTGGCATTGACACCATTGATTCCCTCTGTTGAATCTGATTCAAATGTAGGCTTGTCTAGCATCTGAAAATAGAACTTAACACCTTCTGTGAGAAAAGTAAAGAATGTAAAACGCAATCATTTTAAAGAGGTTCCAGGTCCGACGACTGCATCATATGGAAGCATGCAAACTATTGAATCCATACTACCTACATGGAACTATAGATTTGAATACCTGTGACTTACTCCACAGCCTCTAGTGAACAAGAAAAATCAGTTTATTTCTGAAATTTCGTAGACTAAGCTGCTTTGAAGCGTCCTGCAGTCTGAAAAAATAAATAATTTTGCTGGATTGAAGTGCAAATTCTTTAAATTGCAAAGAAATAATCAAAATTGTGGAATATTCGCCGAAATATTACATACATAGTCAGTAGTACCATGGAAACTATAATAACAACAATAATATAATTGCAAGATTGCAATTCAAAAGTACGTACATATGAACATTTACATTCCGATTATGGACCGGCTTAGTGCAGTCGGTTATCTAGTTCGCTATTTCTGATGTCAGCGATGTATTCAAGGTCAATGCATACAGTCTAGATGTAGACTCACAGACAACCTTTAATTGCTTTTCATCAAAACAACTTCCATACAAAACGATTTGTACAAAAACTAGAAACTGCTACTTTCAAAATTTCTCCAAAATCACTCCAAAAACTATTATCTTTGTGGTTTACACTCATTCCAATGGCCTTGCTGCTTCATAATCACATTGAATACCGTATCGTCACAATCCCCAGTACTCTGCTGCAAGAGTCAACAACCGGTTGCGAAATACCTAAGGTATTCTCCACAACTAAGCGGATTTCATACTTAAACCTTTCACTCACTTAATTCGCACGATGACGTCTTGATAATTTGATTTAATCTTTGAAATACAATTGACATTACTCGAAATACACGAAAGTAGAAAAAACCCCACAAGTCTGTGGTCCGTCCGCACCTAGACGAATGAAGATACTAAAACAGACTGTAGCCGCACTATCTCAGCAGCGAGCAGAACATTACGTTCATGACTCAGATACAACGAGCTTTCACGTACTTACTAGCAAAAGCTCCGGCGAAATTAAACACGAATTATCTCAGTAAAAATAAATGCATTTATTGAAAAGTATGTACCTATATGTGAATGTGTAACAAAATTATTAACAAATCATTCAAAGCTCACAGCGCGAACACCTCGCAAGCTCTTATCAGCCTTCTTCAGAGTAAGCAGATTGTCTATCTGCCTAGCGCGCAACTTTCCCCAAATAATGTAGTTGGTCAGTCCCAGAATCTGGGCAGCATTTAGAGCAGCCGCCTCTGGATATAGGACCGTTGCACATCCCAGACCCGAGGGTAGATTCAAACTGGACCATACATCCAACTGAACATTGTCTGGCTTCACTGGTGGACAATTGATCACTGGATAGGTAGTGCTGCCGGACAATACTGGCCCTAAGCCATTGGACCGACCAGCAACTGTGATGAACACTAGTTTGCTCATTACACTCTCATAATCGCGCATAATTCTGAGAGTATCCTCGGGTCCTTTGTGTGCCGATGTAACTCTCAGCTCAGTGTTAAGGCCCAGTTCCTTGCAAACTTTGGCAATTTTCTCACAGTGGGCTGTGTCCGACGCGCTACCCATAAGAATCACAACGAGATGATCGTTCGCCGGAATGATTCCTTCAAGTTGCTCCGATGCCCAGGCAAAGTTCTTCTTAATGGTGTCCAAGTCACCGGCTGAGACAGATGCCAATTGCCGGTAGACATCTTTATCGACTCGAAGTCGTTTGTCACCTGAAGGCCACAGACGCCATGAGTCTGAGTCAATAATGTCGGCTAGAACGATATTTCCTGTGAAGAAAAAAAAGGTTTAGTATTAGATTGACGTTCATTTGGTGGTCAATGAATCAATAAATTGAGTAAAAGCAATCGGATTGGCAGAAGCAATTTTCCCACTAGACTACTAGAAGAATCGATCTGACTTACTTTAAATTGCTTAAACAATGAAAGTCGTTTATGTCGAAAAAGAAACAGAGTCCAACAAAGCTGCAGACCAATTGAATAAGCATAAGTCGTACAACCATATAGGTATTCCTTAACTCCTCAAGAATGATGATCCAGACGAACTCTCAGTAAACTAAGTCATGAGAGTATGATATACATAGAAGATATAGCCAAGATTCTCAACCCCTATATCCTTTCCGAAATGGAAGAATGTTCCGATAGAGTATAGAAGGCGTTAATTAAAATTATTTATTAGAAAAATCAATAATTCTTCACCAAATGCTTTCCTCGTTGAGACCATCGATCAAACCCGGGGATTTAAATTTCTTCCTAAGATTTCAAAGGGAAAAAATATGAAATAATCAACTGGTCAGGGTGAAGAAGCTTCAAACTAAACGGAGTAGGCAAAGACTGAAGAGGACAGCTAAGTGAAAAACTCTCCTTTATTGGGAACAGTATACCGAAACCCAGTGTGATACCAGAATGTGGAGTAAGGAGACAGAAAGTGCTTAGGTATTAGGTACGTGCAGCTAACACTCGAATCACTATTGGATCCATTGTGTCCTTGCCTTATATAAGTGACTACTTTCGGCTTTCCCTATGAAATCTACTGTAGTGATCATGCCATTTGTATCAGAAGCTCTAGTCGCCGATTGAGCAGACTCCATCCATTTAACTTTCAAGAATTCAAGAAAATGGGATTACTTAGCAAACCTCCCTATCCTTTGTAGTTATTTAACGAATGTAATGCTTACATGCTCAACCGAAGCGTGTAAAGCTTCGTTACAACAACGTTTTAGCCAGCACCTCTATAACCAGATCGTATTGTAGGACATTTGCACGTCATCAAGACCTTTGAGGTCAAAAAAGCATTTTGACAGGATGACGTCCCATCATGCTATCATGTGACTTCATAAATATCATCATTCTTCAACGAATTGTGTGAAACTTACAAGTCAACACTGAAGCCACAATCTTTCGAAAGTCTATGATCTCCAAGTAGTAGGGGATTTCCTACCTTGGCTCTGCTATGACTGTAGCACAGAAATTAAAGCCAAAATAACTTCTTGTTGTTTCTAAGACTGAGGAAGTAATCGAGCAACAACGTTAAAGACTCATTATATACGAAACCTTGACCATCCCAGTCCGATTTCACGCATAGTAAGCCCATAAATATTCCATTCGGTTTCCGTTAACGGGTTTGGCAGACCCAAATAGTTCAAGGAGCTTTAAATTTGTTCAAGGAACATAAAGAAGCAATACTGAGTAGGAATTATGCTGGTGCCGCAAGAAACTTAATAAACAAGATTTTCAATGACGAAATAAAGAAGTTGAACAGCCGTCAACTCAATTAGATGTACCCATGGACTACACTACATAGACATCCATGGTGGAGCCTACAGAATCTGGAAATCCCGACCGACAAGCTCAAAATCTCAATTTAAAACAAAGCAATCGTGAATCTAAGAGTGCCTGGTAAGCACCATGATCTAACACAAATAAGGACTCAGCATTTCTGCTGAAAATCCTATGACTATGCATAGAGCTTCTCGGTTTACATTCCCAAATCGACTCTTGATTGAAAGTGAAAATCTGATCAATTACAGACTGAACTAATCCCAAATTTAAATTTTAAAAAATCCTTACCTCCGTCATCGATGCCGAATTCAACTTTCATATCAATAAAGGCACAGTTCCTTGTTGCCCATGCTTTCTCCAGGACTTCAAACACCATGGCACTCATCTTGCGCATAATATCGATTTCATCTTGACCTGAAAACAAATTCGAAAAACTTTTACTAAACAACGAAAAAAATGCAATTATTTCCACGGACAAGTCTGTTATTTGTGCAAACGATCCGACAATCAAAGTTCAAGATTGTTTATTACGAGTACTTCAGAGACTGCAATAAGGGTCATGATCCACATTTGCTTATCATTGTTGATGCAAGTCCCCAGCAGAGTTGTGCTGACGACTCGACCAGATAATGTAGGCCTCATGCAATTCCTGAACCAATTTAATCATTTTCAAAATAAATAGACTAAAGTCTGTTACCAATGAGAACTCCATTGAATTTCAATTTTGCTGATATGATCTGTTCATCGGACCACTGAGGATCGTGGTTGGCGTCATCCTTGAAAAAGGTTTCCTGTTTTGGTGGAGCAAATCTGAAAGTGAAAATATTTGTGATGGGTTTGTTTACTTATTGAAAAACACTGTTGTTGCAATTTGCGTCACAAATCGCATTGTTTATTGATTGCTCTAAATAACAAACAAACAAATAATATTTATGTCTATTCGTGGACTTGTTAAAGAAAATAAACAAATCATTTGCATTTTGCTTATCAGTTTATTAATTGAGTTCCTCTGACGACATTAAAAATGTGTTATTATTGTAATTTGTCGTTAATTGATACTTGAAATGGATTGGCTTTGTTGTTAATAAACTAAAAATAATATTGACTATATTTGCGTAACCTTTAGTTTGAGCTTAAAGGAATAACATATCACTTTCAAAGCGAGGGAGGATTGGGAAAAGGAAATAAGATGAGTTTCAAGTTAAAACCCAGGATATGCCGATCTATTTCAATGCCAGGTGTGGCGTTATTACAAGACCATTGTGGACTTAAAGATCTCGAGTGGAATAAAACTTGGGAGTTAGCGGTGTTCAGCATCTACAAGGTGGCGCAAAAATCATTAACCTACCAGAAGGTGCTATAGTTTTTGCAAATGGCGGCAAACGTCAATTCTACTTTGACAGTAAACAGTAATCCCTATACTCTAAAGAACGCGGAATAATAATAAGAACCAAACATTTTCAAACAACGCTCCAGTCAGGTGTTTTCGACTATCAGGACACTTTAAGCAATTACGAGCATCGGAAGAGTTAGTAAAGCAGATTAGTGACAGCTATGACTTTTTTGCCTCATGCTTACGAATATAAACCACATCACCAGATGTAAATTTTTTATCTTGAACAACAGCTGTTACTTAGCTTAGTTAGTTTAATTAAAGTTTGTTTAACATGGACCCTACTGGTGCGCTACTGTAATGACACCCTGAAACTTTTTTGTAAACCAGATCCACATACTTATTTTTTATCAAAGAATAATCTGGACATCTGAATAGTCGACTATTTGTGAAGTTAGCTGTACTTTGACATTTAAACTCGTCTCTACTTGCTATTAAATCATAGAAGATGCCTTGAGAACGTTTTGAAATCTTCTAATTTTTTTCGTTCGGTTGCGACAATTCCTTTCGCAATTTTTGATTTTCTTCAGACCCAAATTTCTGACCCATTTTGGCTAGTCAGCAAGTCGAACGTCATAATGACATTCATGAAACGTCATTAGACGCAGAAATAGTGACCTTTTCATGGTGGGGGGCTCATTGGCCCATATTTTTTATCAATGATGCTAGGAGTCAATGGAATTCGCTACTGGACCATGTTAACTGTTTTGAGATAAGATGAGGACATACAGCGTGTGTGGTTTCAACAAAACGGAACCACATCCCACACTGCTAGCAAAACAACCTGGAATAAAGGTTTGGAATAGGGATCTCCAGCCGATTTTGATAAATTTTGATTTTATTGTGTTGTAGAGGACATTTTTCTGAGCATTTTAACACAATTGTGCGTAAAGATAGCAACGAATAGTTGACGAGATAAAAATCCCTACAACCCACCGCCCTAGCCTATTAAGAGACTGCGGGCTGACTGCAGTACAAGCCTTTAAATGCATTGAATGGTCCTACAATGATTCTATGAAATGGATGCACTTCTGCGTGGCCAAAAAGACCAAACTGACCTCGGTCTCAACAGCACTTTTGAGCTGTAAAATAGGAGTTATGACGTTTGCAGGAAAGTACAACTTGTATTCACGTGAACATAAGTGCAGCACGAAAATGTTCCCTAAGTTGGGCTTAGTTTCCGGTCTTAGCAATGCGCTTTCGAAAACTATATTAGCATTAGACAGGAGCCTAGTACAACGTGGTAAAGAAACCATAATTTTCTTGGTGCTGTCAAACACCAAACCTGTCAGCTATGTAATTATACCATGCATTTTTCTTTTTTTACATAACAAACATTGAACACACAAGAGAGCATACAAAATAAGACAACAAACATACCTGTAACCCTCTGGTACGCCGGGATTTCTTTTTAAAAACGATCCCGTTGCCAGACGTCTGGTCACCCACTCAATCGGAATCATGGAGCACTTCTTTGCAATGAACGAAGTAGCCGAACATGGCTTCACATAGGCCGTATTAAGTCCTACACACCATTAAAATAAATCAAAATAAATACCATGTGCTTTCATTAAGTCAACCACGCAATCTGACACTTACCCACTGCATTCAGTATCTTGAAAACCAGTCCATTTGTTTTATTCGAGATTTCCGCTTTACCCACCAAATCGTGTGACCTCGCCCCATCTCCGGCAGTAATTCGATCTTTACTCAGCAACAGACATAGACCAGGATGATCCGGAAGGTCATAAACTTGCTTAGTTTTACCCTCCTGAATTAACTTGCCCAAGGTGTAACCTTCAACTAAGAGTTTGGATAAAATAGGTGGCACTTGCGTCTAGACATCGGTACTCACTTTTTGTAGCCATTCTCAACCACAATGTGTTTCAATAAAAACAAAAAAATTTTATATAGACTTGCCGGCAACAACCAACAATCGATCGAAGCAACAGCGTACTAAACCCAAGTACATCTCTGATCAACTTCATCGCTTCATCGCTTCATCGCAACTCGCACACATACATACCCTTACCAGTAAATAGTCCATTGCCGGCTAGAGAACACATTTTGATTACTTATCTAAGGTCTCCCTTCTTTTCGTAGTCCAAATGAGACGAGATGTTGTTTTTGTTTGCACTTCCTGATTCGGTATACGAGGTGCAAGGTTAAAATCCCCTGGACATCCACTGATAATGTAATTTGTTGATGCATACTTGTTGCCAATGGAAGATCAGATAAATTCTCTATTCTGGGTGACAAAACAAAAGTACTTTCATCCCCTGCAAAGCGATCGGAGCATAGCAGACACTACGAGTGTACCCAAGGCGAGGGGAGTGTATACTCTATCTTGGTCTAACTTTTGGACTCCGAATCTACGCACAAAGAGCTCTGTTTCTGTTGTGAGCATTGGAAAAGCACGTGTTTACTGGGGCTATCCCTCCTATCATATGTACTATAGCGACAATGGTAAAATGATCGCTTAAAAACATTTTCACTTCTCAGATCTGCTGGAAATCGGTTTGCGGTACATAATTTACAAAAAAATGCCTCTTTCTCGTCTCTGTATGTTGTCGAGTAGATGATTTGAGAATGAGCCCCTAGTCTAGTTTAAAGAGATGTAAAAGAAAGATTCACTCCGATGTAAGGTATATGTTTGTTAGCTCGGAGCTGATTCTGACGCCCAATACTGGTTGTTCACAGGTTTTCATTTAAGATACCAGAAATTTTCAACGACACAAGTTAGGTGGTACAATTCAAACTCCAAGTGGAACTAATACGGTTAGGATTTAATCTCAGTATAAACCTTCATTCCAAAAGATTGCTCTCAGGCAGAATCAGTCTTTCGGAGTGTACCAGACTTTGGACCTCCTTTTTAAGTGAAATTTTTAAAAAATTCGACTTGGAGATTTGAATCAAACTTGTCACGATGTAATCTGTCAGTACATGCACGCTCAAGTGCAGCCTAACTGGTGGCAAGGAATAGCTGCAAGCTTCGTATTGAAGGTCCATGGAACACAATTCAGGGGAGAATAATGATTTCTTTTATAAAAATGATTTTTCAGAAAACTGATCTGAAACCAATTAACACTTAAGTTTGAAATTTAAATACGACAAACATCCGAAAGTACAATTGTCATGAATAAACGTCTCCAATAACAAATTACCCTTTGGATATGGCCCTTCTGTCTTAGGGCCTACCTTCTCTAAACCAATCATGCTGTGCGTGTTGTATTCTTCACACAAGTGCACCTGTTTAATGTCGAATCCAAAGATAAATTCCAGTTTGAAAAAATGTTTCCCAAGAGTTATATTCTCCTATGTTTATCAGACTCTCGCAAGAAGAAGGGCTTTAAGAAAAAACGTTGGTGTTGGCTGCGGTTGTGTGTCCAACACACTAGACTGTAAGTCACGCTTATGCTGACATTATGTAGCTTAGCTCAGCTTTGTTATTGGCTGATCAATGGTCTCTGAAAGCAGATGGCTATTCGCCCGATTTCGACAGAGGGATTTCATATTATTCGTCAGTCGTAGTCATTCGGAGACGCTTGTATCTCTACACCATGAACTCTTCCATTGCGCCACACGACATCGTTTCACCGTTTACACAGCCTTAGATATTAAGGATCTGGTGCGTTGTGTATCAACATATGTCTGACAGTTGTGCTCTCAGCACAAATTGTTTTCTGATAATCTTCCAAACTCAAACTAACTTTGATCTATTTTTCAACTCCCATAAGGTGAAGGAAAAGAAACTTTAGAAAGGTCTACACTCTAAAAGTCTTCCCTTACTTTTGGCAGATGTCAAACTCTTGATGACAGCGGTATAACTTTCAAATCTAATTGACGAATGGGGAGATAGACGTGAAAGTACGTTCTTAGACACTAAGCTCAGCTGTTACATTTAACATCCAGTTCATGATATGAGTGCAGACTTCTTGTGGAACAAGTAATTCAACTTGCGGATATACCAAATGCGTGATTAATTTTCAAAAAAAAGTGAGTCCCCAGTCTAACAGAGACAAATGTAATAGACCACAACTACGTCTTTCCTTTTCGTGCATAGTGCAGATAATTAATTCATGCAAGTTTTATCGTCACGTAAAGTCTCCTCACTGGTCGTTAGCTCCACACGTATCAGACAACTTGGTAACGCAGACTCCGCTGTTAGTGCGGGAGTAGGCACACAGTTTATTACAATTTGATTAGTGGCGTGTTTCTGTTTTTTTCCAAACAATATTCGATATCGATCTTGTGTTTTTGGCGGTAGATTCGAAATGAACCTTTGTTTTATTTAACAATCTCTTGGCACTAGTTTCTCGATTCAGTGTTTTTTGTTTTGTCACTGTTCCCTGAGGGTCAGCTGCAGCTACTATTACGGGCTCGACTGAACGTAAGTTAAATTGAATTTTTTGTTTTTAAATAAATGGAATACAACTCCTCTACTCATTCATTCATCGAACATCGAGTTCTTGAGTTCTAATCCAAATTATTACCAGTTTTGGTGATCAGTGATCTAATAATTTACATAAGAAACTTGAATGCACGTGGTTTCCGTTCAGCGATGAGTTGAAGTTTAAGAGCTCTTTACCAGTGCGAGTACATGGTCTAGGTCTATTTGAAGAATATCGAGTTTTTTTTTGTGTGTTCGGAGCTATAATTGTCTTGGAGTGCGTAACCAAGGTTAGCCAGACATTAACAATTGTGCGTTTGTGTTTGGATTGCAGAATTTTGGCGTGGTTTGCATAATTACTGAGCCTCGAGCTAGAAAAAGAAGCAAAAAAAAAACATCTTGTCCCTCGGCCTGACAGCCGATCATGCCATTAAACCAGTTTTACCTTGTTCGACTTTGATTTATACTATGTTTGTTATACTATAGACGTTAATTTGACTGTACTTAACGATTTTACTTTTCATACCCGAAATGAATGATTTTTCTTTTAATCGCTTCAACTGAGAATTGTTTGTGTTATCAAGTTTTGAAGTGGATAATGTAACAGAGTCAGGGCATTGATCTAAGAAAAATTGCTGAAGATCGTATCTTTGATTTATATATCTATAAAGATTACAATCCCCCTTTGATAGTTGTATGGCATTTAATGTCATAGTGACGTTCTGTACGAATTACATGACCAAGTTACATTTTTTTCTGTTAAACATTTATCCATTGTCAACTACTAAATCCGTTTGCAGTGCTTTTGTCCTCAAAACGCAGAGCGCTTATTGAATTAGAATGCCGGCTCTTTGAAGTATTAATGCAGTCACATGGCAGCGCAACGGGTGTACGTCATTTTTAAACTGTAAATTTAAAGTTTCATCATTCAGAAAGTTAAAAATTTGGAAAATATATATGACAGGTAGGATGGTGGGTTGGTTAGGGGAGAAGAATTCACCTTGTCACACTTAGGCCCTTGTAGACGAATGTTGATCTAGATGATCTTGTCCTCAGAAATGTGGAAAGATTGTAGGTACCTTTAGTACGACATCAGATAGTTTTTGGAATCCTGTCAGTTATATCTTCCTTTGGCGACACCACTTCGTCTCCCTAGTCTTTACATACTGTCATTACTATCGTTTAAATAAATTAATTGTGTGTTTCTTTAGAAAATCATAATCAGTGAGTGCCCTTACCAACATTGACAACTTTGGAAGGAGTTTGTTAATTCTGACTTTGTCGTATGTCACAGGTTGTAAGTGAGCTCCACCTATTGTTGGCTGTCATTACGCTCGACTCACTCTCTTAAGTTGCAGAATGCAGGCATAATCCATGAAAGTTCTTGATTTTGGTTCATTGCGAACCGTTTTCTTGGAAATTTGTCAGCTATCTCATTTCTGGTTACAGCCTTGTAACCAGGTGTAACCGATTAAATATTTCAAGTTCATATTCCTACGCGAAAGATCTACAGAAAAAGAATGAGGTTTGTTTCCTCGTTTGACATTGACGTTTCTGAGAGATGATGATGCTGCCATACAATTGAAGTATTTTTAAACCAGAAATACTGTCCTGTGAACCAAGATGCTTAAGCTCTTCTTGACAGCGTGGAACAACATTGGACTTTTAGTAGCGAAAATTGTTTAGTGTCTCCCAGTCAAAAAAAAAAAACTCATACATATATCTTGCAATATCATCTGCTTGGTGCGTCAGGAAGACACGGCTATGTCCGATCGAGCTATCTTTTGTTTGTTTGTTGGTTTCCGGATCTTCTCTATTTCGAAAAGCGCATTCTCTAGAATATATCTTCAAGAGATTGCTAAGAATTGTTTCCAGAACAAGCAGAACAAGGATGATGAAGATATTATACAGAATTTCCTTGGTATTTCTTGACAAGGCATTGCTAATCAATTGCCTTCTTAGGCCAAAGAAACAGCGATCGGCAAGAGTAATTTTTCGTTTGATTTCTGAAGTTGTATTGTTCTCAGACTTTATAGCGGCACTGAGGTAGATAAAGTCCCTGGCTACCTCAAAGTTGTATCTGTCAATTGTGACGTTTGGTCGATTCATCGATGCTGATTGTTCTGTTGACAGTATATAATTGATTTTGCGATCATTCACAGCTAAACCCATTTTAGGCGTTTCTGTTCCAAAATTTGCAAACACACCAGTGACAGCTCGTTGGATCCTGTCAATGATCTTGGTAAGATAAGGTCTGTTCGGATATTCTCCCAAAACAACAAATTTTCACGAAAACTACGAAAAGTCACCAAATCCTGTTCGAGTATGCAAAAGTAGAATAATTTTCGTAGAAGAGAGCGCTCACGAGAGAGTAAGAAATTTCGCAATACTACGAATTTTGGTGCAGCAAATTTCTTTGCACTGATTTATGAAATCTATCAAATCTGTCAGATACCTATACGAAATGGTTTGTTGTTTGTCTATACATTTGCATTTGGCGTTGAAAAAGTGGGCGTTTCCGTACTTTTTTGTACATTTGGCTGTCTTTGAGAGAATTTTACCCCCACTCAGTGAAATTTCACAACTTTGGCGCAGAAATAAATCGAATGGTTCTAGTATTAGCTAAGTGTTTTGATTATTTGGACGAATAGTAGACAGTTGGTGTCTTTTCTGGTCAACAGCATGTAGTTGCTTATATTCGTCTTTATTGTTAAATCAATTTTTGAATAAATTTTTGAAATGAGGTATCATTGAGGAGCCATAGATGATTTTATAATTTTTTAATCGAAAAGCGGGATTCAATTCTGAATTACTGGGTTTTCTCTAAGATCAGCGAGAGTGTTCATGTATTTGCTCAGTTTGCGAACCGCGGCATGCTATACCGTGCTTCCTTACTATTTTTTCCATGATTTTCTCTCGAAATTTTTCATATGAACTATGTACACTATATCTGTATGTCTTCTGGCATATCACGACACCATTCACTCCAGTTCCTACAGAAGAACTTTCTCATGACAATGATTGTCAAACGTTCACAAGCGCTAGGGCCATAAAAACCGATCAGAATTCTGTGATTGCTGAAGGTCGAATCATACACTTCCTGGCTTGTGGATCACATTGATTCTGGTTTTTATGCGACTTGATATAATCTTAACTATATTCTTAATCTTGTAACCATATTCACGGGAAGTGTACCCATGCCTTTAGTGCTATTAATTACAAGGAACACATTATCCTTAGACACGAGTCTCGTCAAGCGATCGAGTACCATTTAACGAGCACTCCATACGAGAGGAGTTATTTTATGAATTTATGAGAGGACCACGGAAAGGGAAAACCAATCCTCATTCTATTGTTTTCTAAAATTCCACTTTATACATCTTCTTACAACGTACCTGCGAGTAGGGAAAACAAAGGAAACAGAACGGATTCTTGCAAAACATGATCATAAATTAAGATCGTACAATACATGATGCACGTACATAACTAAGAAGATGACTCAAAAGGACATGAAGAGGATACCTGTCATATTGTATCATAACACAAAAAGTCATATACCCGAGCCCGATTTTCTACCTGTATTTCAAATACTGCACTTAACGAAAGCTACAGATTTGAACGACAGTGCAGTTTACATTTTTCAATCGTTAGCATTCAAAACTTAGTGTTTTCGAATAATTCATTCCTGATAGATCTCGGAGATCTGTCTGTTACAAGTGATAACGATTTATAAACAAAAGGTGTGTATTTGACCGTGACGACCCTTAACAGACGATTTTAGACTGTATCTGTGCTACTAAACTAATTAAGAGCAACATCTGACAAAATCTCAATACAAAATTGCATCACTTTTCGTACGAATACTGCTGAATCGTTCCAGTTTTGAAAAACAAAAAAAAAAGTATTCAAACCGACACAAAAAACAGGCCCTTGTAAAGATGGCTAGCAAAGCTTAAGTGGCCTACACTAGCGAGCGTGTGTTTTATAAATTTTCCATGATAATTGTTGATGTTGATATGTTTGAAACAGAGGGCTTAAATCGCATCCGTAGTATCAACAACAACAGATAACAATTCGACCTGTTTGCAGTCGTAGTCGTCATCGGTGTAAGCATCTATGGGAACCGGGATTGGCAATAATATTTAAAATTAAACAATAATGCTAACGCAAATGATCTACCATTGTGGTCTGTGCTAAACGGTCGATCATCTCATGCGTCTTGATAAGGTGAACTTATTGATTTCATTGGTTGGGGTTGGATTTGGAAAAAACTAGAGTTCTGGAAAGTAGCCTACCCCCAGTCGTGCGTTTTTGATTGCAACACCCGAGCGCGGCATTCGTTATCTCGTTACAGCTGATTAGGCCGAGAGTTTCAATCAACGGAACTAAAAATTGATTTTCATTTGAATTTCAGATCAATCAGTTCAGTTCGGTCGACACGACATACATCATTTTCACGAAGCAGGAGCAACAGTTGAAGAACAAACATGGACACAGACAGTACGAGATGTATTGATTGCGGCTCATCGGATGCGAATCGCGGTGGCAATTGCCTAGGCAGAGGTATGTATAGTACAGCTGGTCTGGTTCAAATTTAAAGGAATGTCTTAACAGTTTCGGAAGACCAGCAACAACCAAACCTGAGAGTATTAAGGAAGAACAAACCAGTGGGACACCCTAAGGAAATCACTGGCCTAACACACGAATGTGGGGTATTTGGTGCGATAGCATGTGGCGACTGGCCTACACAGGTGAGTTTTATTTTTGCATATCTACTTGGGGATTGTGGGTTGCGTTTTTGAATCGAAAATCCTAAGCAAAGTGTGTGTTAAGACGTGAAACTACAAGTGAAATCGAATCTGTGATGAATGTCTGGTCGCCACCTTGTTTCTTGTGGTTGCCAATCGACTTGTGGAATACCCACGCTTTGCAGATTATGTTTGTAGATAGATGAAATCAATAGCAGAACGAAGGTTTACATTCAAATATGTAGTCAGATGTGTATAAATTGCGTTGGATCAGCAAGTCTCGTTTTTAATTGAAACGGGAACACGCGTTTCTAGGAAAACACTAATGACTCAGATTGTGTTTCACTTGCATGAAGCCGACGGAACTAGTGATATTTGGTTTCTTGTTATCGCTTTTTGCTAGGTGGAACCAAATCCGTCTTTCCACAGATTAGCTTCAAACAATTTAAAAATAAAAATATGTGGGAAACTTTGTGGTCATTTAAATCTTAGTTTTCATTCATAAATCCTTCAATTCTTCAAGCAAAATGCCCAGTTTTATAGAACGCCCACTTCCAAGTGAATAGCAGTGTAGGTGACGTGGCTCAGGGTTTAATTCATTCGACTACCAAGCTAGATTTTTGAAGTGCGATTGCCTAACAACACCAAAAGGAATTGACGGCTCCGTCTCTCGCAAGCGTCAGATGAATGTCCGAGAGAAAAATCATTTCACTCACCATTTGTTCGTTTTTTTGTCTGGAGGGCAACGTTAAGTTGCGGATGAGGCTGAAGACTGAGTAAGTGGTGAGATAATCGGAGGACGCATGCGTGTGATGGTGCTGTGTCCGATGGCATGTCGTAAACGAAGGCCACTTTTCCCCGCTGTTCCTTTTGTAAAAATGTCCAGTGGCCAAAGCCCGAGCTTGAATTCGAGGGCAACAGTGGGAGTTGTCCAGACTTTGGACTCTTGTGAGGGTACGCAGGTTTGCGACTTTTGCGTCACTAGACCCTGCAGCCGTATGTAAGAATAGGCCCAGGATATCAGTGTACATCCAGTGGATAGTACCAGGCTTAGGCCCCCATTTTCTACCCAAAATTCAGATGCCAGCGAAAACGCCCTCTTCGTGCGTTCTAGTATGTTGTGCTCCAGTTCAGCACCCAAAGTCTAATAGTTTGGTTCCACTAGACTTGGTGGGACGAAATCGAGTCCGAAACATCTGGCCCGATTGTTCAGGGCTTTCAGCGAAGTAGGTCAATGATCGCGGACAAGAACTTTCCTCTCACTAATATGACGAATTCATCGGCTTAAGCCACAGCCCTGACCCCGCTTTAGTCTAACTTGATAAGTATTTCTTTAGCAATGGAGGTAAGACCCCTCCTTGGGTGATTCCCCGTACGGTGATAACATGGTATTGGCTACTTGGATAGACTTAAGTGATTAATGCGTTGGAAAACGGAGAGATTGGTTCGATTTACGACTCTTAGGCAACACTTAAAAGTATTTTCATAACCCCACCGGCCACGAGTGTCTGACAAACTAGACCTGTCTAGACCTATCGACTTGTCTGCCAAATATTTATTTTTTTTTATATACTCTCGCGAGAATAGCGAGACATTCTGTGAATCGAAACTTGAAATTTGATTATTTATTAATTAATATAACCTTTTGTATCCACAGATAGATATTGCGCAGCTAATTTGTCTCGGTCTGGTAGCCCTCCAGCATCGTGGCCAGGAGTCGGCTGGTATCGTCACGAGCATGGGAAAATGTTCTAAAAATTTCAACGTCCACAAGGGAATGGGTATGATCAACAACCTGTTCAATGATGATTCAATCAAGAAGCTCAAGGGAAACCTTGGAATTGGACACACAAGATACTCTACATCGGCCGCGTCCGAAGTAGTGAATTGCCAACCCTTTGTAGTGCACACAGCACATGGTGCTCTAGCCATTGCCCACAATGGCGAGTTGGTCAACTGTGAGCAGTTGCGCAGAGAAGTAGGTTAAAATCACCTGAACTCCTTAACTATCGATTCTAATTCTATTTCGTTATTTAAGGTTCTCGGAAGAGGTGTCGGTCTATCGACACACAGTGACAGTGAGCTAATTGCTCAGTCCCTATGCTGCAGTCCGAATGTCTCAGAGGTAGGTTCATATCTGAGGATGTCCGAGAGGAATTTACTAACTTTTGATTGTACTTCTAGCGAGATGGTCCTGATTGGCCAGCGCGTATTCGTCACTTTATGAATCTTGCACCTCTATCATACTCACTAGTGGTAATGCTTAAGGATAAGATTTATGCTGTACGCGATTCCTATGGAAATCGCCCACTCTGTATAGGAAAGATTGTTCCGATCAATCTTGGAGGAGGTAACTAGCTTTGTTACAATTTTTTTTTTTGAATTTGTCCTTATAACCGATTTCCTTTTTTTTTTTAGTTAAAATAGAGGACGCCCACGCCGAGGGATGGGTAGTATCAAGTGAAAGCTGTGGCTTTCTCTCAATTGGAGCTCGATACGAGCGAGAAGTAGAACCAGGAGAGATCGTAGAAATGACGAGAAATGGTATTCGTACAATTGATATCGTGGAACGTCCCGATTCCAAGATGCAAGCATTCTGCATCTTTGAATATGTGTACTTTGCCCGAAGTGATTCCATCTTCGAGGGCCAGATGGTGTACTCCGTGCGTCTACAGTGTGGTCGTCAATTAGCCAGAGAAGCTCCAATCAAAGCGGATATTGTCAGTTCCGTGCCGGAATCGGGAACAGCAGCAGCACATGGTTATGCTCGAGAGTCAGGACTTCACTTTGCTGAAGTACTTTGCAAGAACAGATACGTTGGACGCACATTTATTCAGCCCTCGACACGGCTTCGTCAGTTGGGCGTAGCCAAGAAATTTGGTGCCTTATCCGAAAATGTAGAAGGCAAGAGATTGGTACTTATCGACGACTCCATTGTGAGAGGCAACACAATTGGACCCATAATCAAGCTGTTGCGTGATGCTGGCGCTGCAGAAGTTCATATAAGAATCGCAAGTCCTCCACTTAAGTACCCCTGCTACATGGGTATCAATATTCCGACACGGGAAGAGCTTATTGCGAATAAGCTGGACGCTAAGCAGCTCGCGAGGCTTGTTGGTAAGTTTGACAAATTCTAAGCCGCGATAGTGTTAATTGTATTAACTTGGGCTTCTCGTTTTCAGGTGCCGACAGTTTGGCCTACTTGAGTGTAGACGGTTTGAAGAAGGCCGTGCAAATGAACAAACAGAGTTCGAATCCAAAGCAGGCCGGGTATTGTACGGCTTGTCTGACAGGAGAATATCCGGGAGGAATTCCAGAGGAGCTCACTTGGTAGCATCCAAAAGCGGGAAATCTCTTAAAAACACTGATGACGGTTTTTTTTTTCTTTTTTTTTTGCTTATACATATTTATAATCTTTACAATATGTATATACTATATTTACAATACATTTAGGTATAGAATGCATTTATATTTTTACAGTAGACAGGCTCTGCATTTAATATAAAACTATTTTATTGCGCTATTGTAAAATTCATTTGTTTTATAGATCATTAAACTAAACTTAAGGATATTCTTTGTTTTTTTTCTTCAATTGCGACTTATGAAAGGAGGAAAGGGAGTCTAGAACGCTTCCTCTGCTATTGCTCTGCAAAAGGGGTGCAAATTTACTCATAGCTGGCAAAACATCTTGTGGCTAGGCTAGGTTCTCTTAGACGTTTTATTTGGGAACAAATTCTGGAGTTTACCAGAAGAGCAGGATATTTCCCGGATCTGTAATTCCTTTCTTTCACCAAATAATTTTCTAGAGCATCCTCTTAAACCAACATAACAATCACTGCTATATGGAGAAGCAAATATTCTATTAACTGATATCGGGTGATATCGGTAGCTGTGAAGATAGAGTGGAGACTTTCATCACAAAAAGTTTATCGGCTTTCGATACGAAGGGGCCTTTTAGAATCTAAAAAGCAGCAGTACCAAACGTATAAGGAAACGTAGTAGGTGATAAGACACAGAATCCTTAAAAGATATTATGAACAGCATCGCAATCCACTCTGAGAAGATGCACACCGACAGGTTGAGACATTAAGGGACTCAGTAGAAATAAAGCGAAAAATAACTCTAGTCAATCGCTGCTCCTTTAGACTTAAAATCCTTTCCCGAAAAACTAACTGTATTCGTGGTCATCCGAGTCCTTCTTCAAGTTGCTGAAGCATGGAATTTATCGAGACTGGATGAAGGTATCCTCTCATTTCGATAGAAAAATTCTTCGAACGACCGAATACTTCCATTTCTGTTTACGGGCGTTAGAGGAGGAAATTTTTGCAACGAACCAGCGTCCGACCCGTGGAGTCTTTGAATCGAATGAACGGAGTACAGAAAGACCTCGCGGCACATACAAGTAGAAAAGGATATTAACCAAAACGAACTGCGCAACTAGAGGCAGTTAACTAAAGACCGAGCTAACTGAGAAGACTTATTGGTTGAAGCCCAGGTTCACCCCGAACTGTAACGCCACCTAAGTAAGTAAGTAAGACCATAAGGTTGAAGACTATGCTAAAGGCATTTTAGAAGACAGTTTCTTTTGAGAAATGTATATCATGCGATGGAGGGCGCCGTGGCTCAGTGGTTAGTGCGTTGGACTATGGAGCAAGGGGTTAGAGCTTCGAATCACAGCCATAACACCTAAAGGTATAACTTGTCATGAGAAAGCTTCTCAAATAATATTTTGCGCTTCGGACACGGCATTCAACAGTACGCCTCTTCCATATGTGTAAAGAATATAACACGTACAACACGAATGGTGGTTGTGAGAAGCTATGCCCTGGGTCCCATCGACCTGTTGCGCCAAATATTTATTTTTTTTAAATAATGCAGCACTAATGAACGAAGATTTACCATATCCAAAGCTGGGAAGATGCCTTCGGACTACGACAGGTGAAAGAGCGTTCTTGAAAGTTTAGCCAACTCCCATCTGGTCCTGAACATTTCTTACTGTTTTAGGACTCCAGGTCCTGAGCGGACTTGGAATAATATTTCTCACAAATGATATTGAACCAAAATCATCAGCCTAGGACCGAGCTCATCAGCTCATGTATGCATTGCTGGACAAACGGTTGAGAGAGTTGAGAGTTTCCAATACCTTGGGATTATTGTCTCAATCGATGGCGGAACCGAACTGGATGTAGCCAGCCGAATAGGCAAAGCAAAATCTGCGTTTGGGATGCTATCCACAGTTTGGTGTAGCAATGCGATTAGCTTAACCACCAAGCTACGACTATTCCGTTCCAACGTTGAATCCGTGCTGCTATATGGATTGGTACCTGAAGGATGACCGCCACTATCACGAGGAAGCTGCAAACGTTCGTCAATAGGTGCTTACGTTATATCTTTAGGATTTTCTGGCCAAACCGTATCTCTAACGAACAACTCTATCAGAAAACGGGCCATGAACCTATAGGCACAACAATACGACGACGAAAGTGGCAGTGGATTGGACATACTCTCCGACAGGGTGACAGGTCGCTAACCACGCGATGCAATGGAACCCGCTTTCTCAGGATGGCAGGATACGCGGCAGTCCAAGGAGTACGTGGCGCAGAACAGTTGAGAAGGAAGCACGGCAACTGGGAAAGAGTTGGGGAGAACTGAGACACATTTCCAGAAACCGCACACGATGGCGCGTAGGCATTGTCGAGGCCATAGGACCCACAAGGGGATACAGGACTTAAATAAGTAAGTAAGTTTAGAGGACATTACTGAAGTGTCTGGCAAGTTAGCCATTGATCGCTCTGGACTGAAACTAGGGTACACGAGCCAAAAGATTTACAACCATTAGAACATAGCAGTATTTTGTGCTTTGCTTTAATATGGTGTGACTCTCATTTGAAGGGTTTTTAGATGCTTATATCCATAAATATGTACTTACGTATGTTAAAATTGAATAGTTTTTTTTGTAAACTGTGTCTCGTGTCTAAAAAATTAAGTGTTGGATCGCATTTTTAACATAACATTGCGTGTTTTGAAATGATTACTCCATGCACATACATTACACTAATCGAAAGCAAAACCTTGGAAAAATAATTTTTAAAGCTTTTAAGTAAATACTTAAATTATTTGCACTTTACACACGTGTTCGGGTTTTCCGTTGAAGTGTAAAAATCCCAGTTTAAACGACTTCCAAGTACGGGTGATGTGGTTTGTAAATTGGTACTAACTCGAAAAAAGCTAAGTTTTGTGAGTGATATATCGAACGTGGGAGACTCTTAACACATTACTTACACAAAGGTAATGAAATGACCTAGAAATTCCCAGAAATTCATTAGACTTTGCACTCTTTCCGTTCTTGGGTTTTCTAAGAACAATTGAACTCTTAAATTTTGACTTCATTACAAGGAAATACAAAAGTTTCAAACAAGATTCAATAGTTCCGACATTTCCCTCTATTGGCACTATTTATCCTTACACGCCTTCGGTCTCATAATTTCATATTTACAACATCATACACTTTGTTTCACTATCGTTTCATTCGGTGCCGCTTTTTAATCGTTGTTGCCACTCACATATGGTATATCGATGCCTTTCCTCTCCAGAAATTTGTCCTAAAACTCTTGTTGTGTACTGTCTTGTTTATATTTTAAGCCTCCCATGAGAGTTATCTTCCGTTCTGTGAACTAGTTTCAAATTATTCTAACTGCTTCGCTACCATCACGGTCCAAAACATTCAGGAGTATTTTGTGTAGACTTCGTTCCTTAAAAGAGAAGTATATTTCAGTGAAGTGAGGTCATTCCTTTCGTAAGGTTGATATCCATTTTCAAATGGCAAACCCCTTTGGTCCCAGATTTAATGTAGACTCATTGCTGCAACAAGAAGAGTTAATCATATTTCCATTTGTTCCACTAAAGCAGTAGAGCATGACGTTGAGAATAGAAGTTGAGAATTGCGCTAACTGGAGAGACTCATTGGTTAAAGTAGGTAAGTAGGTAAGTATTTGTTCCACTAATCATTCCAGGAATGAAAGTGCAACCACACTTTCCAAAACCTTGTTAACGTGAACGGTCCCTTTAGACGACCTAAAATTGAATTACCTGGCAGGCTGGACGTAGAACTTCTACAGCATCACTTCCTGATAAACTTTGCGTCACGGGGTTTCAGCAGCTTCTATGAATTCTTCGCAGTTGCAGAGGTTCATCTTACTTCCTTTTACGTATCACTAGAGAATGGGAACATGTCAAACCGACTAATTTTATTCTTTGAATTGTTTTAAACTTTCTTCCACTCTTTAACACATTGACCACCGGATACCTCTTGAAATGTACCGGGAACTGTACTCTCTATGGATTACTTTAGGCCAGACTGGTGTTATTGGAATTACTATCTGCATTTGATATACCTTCAAAATCTCAATCTCAATGAATTAATACATTTAAACCTTTTAATGACCTTAATACTAGTCACATACCTATCCACAATTTCATAAAAATGTTAAGATCAACCCCCTTTCAAGAATCCAGGTCGTTTGCAAAACTGTCATTTCAAAAACGAATTTAATTTTGAAATAACTTTTCAGCTTATTCTCACCGTGATCTGGCTTTTACCACCACTGTGACCCAACAGATGCATCTTCGGCTAAAAATTTGCTCAGTTTCGTACAGTTTGCATTTGTCAAACCAAAATATTTGTATATGTCAAAATTATATGTGAATTTTGACAAAACTGCTGCAAGGGGAAAAATCCATTTGTGAAAAAATTAAATAAACAATCTTAATAAAAACAATACAGATTCAACCACTGTAACAATTAAGCAATGTCCAATGCAACGGCCGACTATTTAATTGCCTAACTCGACCGGAAAGCAACACAAAAGAAGCGGCTGCCACCATGAATCTGAATGTTTTCATGGCTTATCTAGCCGTGTGCGCTCTTTGCCTGCAGTTTCCAATAACAAATTCTAGGACTTCGACACTTTGGAAACTAAATACTGACGAAGGGAAGATAACTGGACGCATCGATGAAGATAAGGTAAGTCCATCGAGCTTTGTTTTTGCTAATGACAAGAGAATTTGTAATTGTTTTCCCGCAGGACCTCATTCTCCTGAGTTCGGCTGTAAATGAAAAATATAAGAACGATGATGTATTTAATATAATCACCTCTACTGTTGCGTATGGCTCCACATGGAGCAAACAGTCTATGGAGAGGTCGTGTGATAGCCCGTATGAAGGGTTAGTTGAAATGGTCTGTCAAAGTGGATTGAGATTAATTTTGTATTTATTTTCCTTTTTAGCAGTGATAAGCGAAGTAGGATGAACTTGATGAAAGTGCCCCCCACAGTGTCTGCTATGGCAGTCAGTAAGACGGCTTTAAAGAAAGCCAACCGTGAAACGGAGGAACTGCTGGACTGTGGGAAACCTGTTAATTTTACTTATTATGATTATTTAATCGGTGTCGCGCAAAGATTTAATCATCCGCTGATACCAGAGCCTGAAGTGAGTATTTCGCAAGGGATTGGTAACTAAGGGGGCGAGGGATGAGGAATGATAATCAGTGAATTGAAATTTGAAATTTCACCGAAGCAAGGTTATGAAATGGAAATGAGTCCAAGGCCAATTAACCTCTGATTGCGGCTATTTAGCATATATTTCCGCCCGGCAATACACATTTGATATTGTGAAAGCGAATTGTGTACAGTTGTCAGGAGAAGAATGCACATGGGACGGACTGAAGAATCGGACAGAATCAACCAAAGATTTTTGCTATATATCTGCTCCGAGAGATATTAACCTAAAAAGCTGAGGAAGCGTTTAAGAGCTGAATCTGGAGATTGATTCAAAGGCTAGGTCTTAGCAGTTGTGCAAGGAAATGATATGTATAAATGTTCCTATATCTCGCTATGATTTCATTTAGTTCTTCGGAACAAGTCGACTCGCGCACGATCGGAGACTGGATAGTGTAAATCTGTTTAGTGAACCACTAGTCTCTGGATGCAGCAGAGGAGATGTGTCCAACTCTAAACGATACCAATAACCATGCTACGGTCTATCTGACGTTTAATATTGAAGAGCTGCTTACAAGATAGAATGCACACAGTAGAGGCCTTTACGGCGGTTTTAAATTGTTTCAAAATAGTGCACAGGATGTATGTGACGATAGTTAGACTCTTTTTCCACTTTCACCGCCATCGGTGGTGGCCGATAGTTTTTGAGTCGACAACGGCAGCTACATATGCCTGTTTAGAAAATTGCCTGTCTGGTGAAGATGTAATATCTTAGTTCATGGTTCTCAGAGGTATCACTAGAAATATATGGTATCACCGAGGCCTGCAGAAGATTATTCACTCTGTAAATCAACGAACATATTGACATATACATTGACACCCTAAACTCTGCACATAACATTTCGCTATGCTGGATCCCGGGACACATGGGCTTCCAAGGGAATGAGAGAGCCGATGAGGTAGTGAGAACGGCCTCAGAATCAAGTGACATGTGTCCTATCGCCCATTAACCTCCTTTCCTGCAGGATCCCTATGGCCTTCCGTAAAATGGCAAACGCTGGATGGACCATGCTCTCGCTGTCGTGTTACGTGGCTTCTTTTTCTTCAATACAACGAGAAAAAGACCAGAGAGCTTCTGTCTCTCAATAGAACCCAGCTAACCCTTCTCATCGGTGTCCTTACACGTGACAATCCAATGGCGGCCCACCACAGTAGAATGGGATTCAACGGCTCAGACGACAGTGAGCCCAAGTCTCAACAGAATTAGACATCAAACCTTCGGGAAGACATTTTTCGACCAGCTCTCTGAACTGGTGAACATGCCTCCTAAAACCACCTTAAAATTCATACAGAAAACGGGTTGATTCAGGAGCGCCGCACCCGACTAACGAGTAAATTTTTTGTTTTTTCTTTATATTTGTCCAGGTATGCTACACAGGGGAAGACAATGGATCCGTTGTGATCCATGTGAGACTGCTCCCTCCTGATTGTTGGTGCAAGCACCCCCTTAGCCTAATCTAACCTTAATGTTTGATGTTCTGTAGAACTACAGTAAGTACGAATCAGGCGGTTTTGTTAGAAACTAAGTCACTCAATTGAATGTAGGGTCATGTGTTGCACTATGCCGACATTATAGTTAGGGAATAGAGCTTTGGCAAATTATTTGAGGTAGATACGTTGACTTTAACTCATTTCAGTACGGAATGGGTACCAAAAATGTTTTTACACTCCTCCAGGGCGATCCTCAATTAATTGTTATTTTCGGATCTATAGAACCTCGACGAGGCAGTCATTCCGGTCATAGGGTTTACCTTTTAAAATGAGGATTTGGATTGTTATTATTTTTCGTACACAAACCTTTACTATAAGACTTCTGATTTTTTCTTTCAGGTTGCCTATTTGTTCCTTAAAAACAAAGATGAGAAATCTCTCAAGAGTTTCGACATTAACCTGTTGGAAAAGCGTTTAAAACGCGCCAAAAAGGATAAGCCAAGCTCTGTACATTTATACAATCAAATTGGCAACTATTGGCGAATCAGGGGAGATGCAAGACAATCAATAGAGTGCTTCCGACGTGCTTTAGCAATATCACCATCGAATCCCGAGGTACTACACAATTTAGCGAGAGTCATGTACAATTTACAGTATCTTGACGATGCCATACACTTAACAAGAAGGTAATTTACTTTCATATATTTTCTTTCCTTTAAATAAAACTAATTCCCTCGTTCGCATAGATCTCTTGAAGTTCAGCCTCCCGATCGTTCAACATGGCGTCAGTACTATACCCTGGGTGAGATCTTTAAAGCCTACGGACATTTTCAAGAGGCTCTACTGCATCTGCGACACGCTCTGGACCTGTATCCTCAGCATGAACCAATACTCAAACTAATGCGTGATGTCGAAAACAATCCGACGTCGCCGTTGCACGTATACACAATTTTAATTATTGCGGCTTTGGTAATGACCTACAAGTCAGCAGTATCTCTTTCACAATATGACTGACATCCCTCTCCCTTGCAGGTTATAGCAGTTTTTATAGTAATCATAACATCGTCAGACAATTCAGACGCATGTGGTCAGCAATCAGAGTTTGAGCCGAAAATGCAGCGCCACTTTAACCGAGCCATGGCAATGCGCTCCCTCAAGGGATTCTCTTCGCGAAATTTCAAGCACAGAAAATACTAAGAAAAGAGCACCCAACAGAAAAATTTATCGTGATTACCCTTTACACCGAAAAAACACATACACACAGACAGACGTTCTATTATTAATTAATATGCGCATAAGTTAGTTATTTTCGAGTTTCTTTTCTTTATTACTAGAGCAACGGATATTATGAAGAGTTGCTGAGTTGGGCTGAGTTATCTTACGGGGATCTCTTTGATATTTTTTTTTTTTCCTTTTTTTGTTTTCCTTTCTTTTCTAATGAATCTCTTCATTTTCATTTATAGTTTTTTTTTTTGTTGTTTTTTGAGAACTAGTCTTTACAATTTATTGATTCTCAAGTCCAAAAGAATTTGTGATATAAAAGAAAACGGATGATATGTCTCGTTTCCCAAGAATATCATTTTTAGGTATTCATCCTTAAAAAAAAAAAAACGAAAAAAGAAAAAAACAAAAAAAGAAATTGTTTTCTACGACAAAGTATGCCATTCGATTTTGAATCCTAGCTGAATTGGTGATCTAAATGTACTTACCTTGCTTTCGACGATTAGTTTTTAGTTGCTGCTGTTTCGAACAAATTTACACACGAAAATTATGTATTTTAAATGTTATAAAAACTCGCCATAATTATTTTTAGTTATTATTTATCGCATCACCCCTACTGATACTGATGCGGTTGAAGAAGTACACCAAAGAAATGTAACACAGCTATCGTTTGTTTTGTTAGTTTTACAAAAAAAAAAAGAAAAATTTAATTAATTTTAGGCTGGATAAAAATTTACCTAACATTATAAGAAATGCTAAATGAATTAAACCTCGCCTTAGCTTTTAAACTTGGGAAATGTATTTTTTTTTTGTTTTTTGTTTCCAATTTATTTTTTACTAATAAAGAATTTATTTTTCTTTTTTGATTTTGTTGAAGGTTGTTGAAACATTTGAAAATATGTAGTTTTAGTTTTTTTTTTTCATTTTGTTTATAGATTTTTGAATAAATTAACTTTTGTTTACGGAGGCGTGAGACATGAAGCTTTGAAGTAATAAAACAATAAAAACGAAAAGCAAAATATTCTGATTAGTAATTCTTTATAATTCATAATTACAGACTTTTATGTAAATTATTGAAGGAAATCTTAAAAAGAGCAAAGAAAACGTAATAAAAAAAAATCAAAACAGAGCATTAAACGATAATTGTTTCCTTTCGTTCCTCTAGATAGTCAGGACATTGGATGGGTGTACTCTCTGTGGTAGGTTTGTCATATACCATCATGTAACCGATATGGTATATACGAATGAAGGGCCAAAAAGATATACAGTCACTGGAGGGGTCAGTTCTAGTTTCTGCCCTGTAGAGCATTATGTAGGAGACCAAGAGGAGTACCGATGACATCGCGGTGGTGGTTGTAGATAAAACCATAGAGGAGGTGACGCACAAGTAGCCGCAAAAAAGTTGAGAGTATGGTAATACGGATGGCAGACCACTTCATTTAGTCAAAACCTTGAACATAGGCTCAACTTTAGAGAGCACTTAGCTTAGGTTAAGTTAAGCTAAGGGGGTGACTGCAACAACCAACAGGAGGGAGCAGTCTCACTCCGATCACAACGGATCCATTGGGTACCCCTGTGTGGGATATCTGAAAAAATATAAAGAAAAAACAGAAAACTTACCCCTTAGTCCATGTCGGGTGCAGCCCTCCTGAACCAATTCGTTTGATGTTATAAATTTTAGGGTGATTTTAACGGACATGTTCACCAATTCAGAGAAATAGTCGAAAAATGTCTTCCCGAAGGTTTGAGGTCTGGTTCTGCTGAGACTTGGGCATTCGCAGAGGAAGTGTGTCGTGTCTTTCTCCACCGTTGAAACCCATTTTACTGAAGCGGGCTGCCATTGGATTGTGGCCTGTAAGGACGAGCACTTAGCTTACATACATATGTATGGAAGTGCAAAAGCTAACCGGGCGGTTGGTGCAGGCAACCAATAAGAAATCAATTCTCACGTACTTAGCCCCTATATGGGCACCGGCAACAACTATAAGCTCGTACGTAAAAAGCATAAACTCAGTGCATAGTATGGTGCGCATATAGAACGGTATCAGACGCAAATGCCTATAGAGTTGAAGGTCAACGTAGCAGCGTTAATATATGTACAATGATGAAAATCCCGATAGAAGAGCCATCAGAGCAGTTTTCCTAGTTTCCCATCGCGTTGGACATTCGCATAGGAAGTAAAATGTGCTCTTTTGCGTTCGTATCACCAAACCCTCATTAGAGATCATCAGTTTCCTTCGTCTACGGTGGGCCGCCAAGAGGCTGTAGCCGGTAAAATCATACACTAGTAGTGGATAGTGTGTTTGCTTATGACTAAAAGTGTGCCGCTTCTAGCCCGGAAGGGGAACAGAAAACCCAGTCAATAACATCAACGTTTCTCGAACCACTGTACCAAAATAGAAATCTGCTTGGAAGTACAATGTACCAAATCTGAGTCTGACTGCTTCTGGGATTTCGATTTTCTTAAACAAAAAAAATAAATAAAGTTTAGCCATTAGACTCGAAGAGAAGAAACCTCGTAGTCCTTAGTAGTAGAAGTCCTTGTAGTTCTCTTTCCGACGATAATATTGCCACTGTGGCTGGACGCCGTGGGTATCACGGTTACTGTAACTAATGACCGATACATAATCGTGATCAACGAATTTTTATTGTCGCCAATTTATGAGTTGCGACTACACGACATGTGGTTCAATGATGTAGGTGCAACCGCACATACAGCTCGCGTAAAAATGAACACTTTAAAGGACGCGTTTCCGAGTTGCCTACTGCCTCGTTATTGTGATTTTCAATGGCCGTCAAGATCGCCCAATATGATCGCTCCAGACTTCTTTTTTTTTGGGGTTTGAGAGTGAGTTAAACTCTCAAGGAGAATACGCGACATAAGCGGGAGAACTTATCGCCCGACAAGTGGGTCATCCTGTATATATTTCTCATGTTACTCGGTAATGTACCCATATCAGACTCGTACACTAAAGACGAGAAAGAAAGGAAGAATGACCCGATGGACCAAATAACGAATTGTTGTAGTATACATTAAGTTATTTCTTTTTAAATTGTGGAGATATGTATGCATGTATTTGCATGGGACATTGTGCGAATAAAACTCCAAGTCTACCGCCTATTTCTCTAAAGAGTAACCACTTTTTAGATTGATCCCATTTTTTAACTTTTAAGTCTCTACACAGGCGAAAGGATGGATCTATAGAAAATTTCTCACAAAATTTTCTCATGATAGTCTCGCATGTTTGTCGCTAACGTTCACGAAAGGTGGAGCTGTGTGCTTTTTGGTACATACGATTTCGAACTCAAATATTATCCATGGAACAAACTGCAGGCGACAGTATTCGTTTAGACCATGATCGTCTTAAAACTCACGTGATGGGAGCGACCTGACTCTGGAAGCACACTGCGTGAGTACATAAATAAATTTCACAAAAACTTGCCCATTTACTTTCTCTAAAAAATATTATAACTTTATTTAATTTAATTTACTTCTTTTATAATTACAGAATTTTATGTATTTAAAAAACAAGCATTCCACGTCAAATGAAACAGCGAAAACATATGAGGAATTATAAATCAAAACAATCTCAGGTCAGCGACTATAAGTGCAAGTTTTGTTTTTTATTATTATTTCATTTTATCTTCCTACGAAATAGTTTACTTTATTAAACTGAGCGCGCTTATAAATTAAAGGACAGACAAAATAATAAAAAAAAAAAGTTAATAGAATAGATGCTGCTCGGTTTATTATTTAAATTCTTGTCATTTAACACTTGATTTGATAGAAACAAAAGGCAAATGTGTGTTGTTGTTTATTAGTTTTTTACTTGTTCTTCCATGTGTTCATATAAGTTTTAAGAACGCACTATGAGTTGTTTTTTCATCATCAGTAGTATATTTTAGGTTTAAATTAAGCTGTATCGTGAATATTCAAACGGAAGATGTCGTGCGCACAGAAAAATGTTCCTGCTAATGGTTTCAAGACAAATATTTGTGAGTACGCATGTGGTGGATCGTCATCACACTGAAATGGAAATTAAGGTTTGTTTTATATAGTTCAGATTTGTATTGGTATTTGTACAGGAAGCATACATAGATTTTCATGCAGTTATACATATAGGGCATCGTTAGAACTTAGGGGTAACATCGTTAGGATCAAATAAAAAAAAAATTGTTAAATAAAATCAGTAAAAATGTTTGTGTAAAATGTGTCCAATGTTTATTGCGTCGAACGCGGTGATGGCTAAATGGCTAGACTCTGTGGAAGCAAATAGTCTTGCAATGAAAGCTACGGGCGTATCAAATAAATCTTTAAGCTAAATCGCTGCATTGAGAGAGCCAAGAACTAGAGCAATGCACTGTGTAAGGGGCCCTCATCACGTAAGACGATATCATTTTGAAATAGGTTTGTTCCAACACTCACGTTCGATTCAAGGAAAGCGAAAAACAATATCGATGGCACAACCTGCAGACGACAGCGTTCGTTAATATCGTTTAGACGACGATCGTCTTAAAAGTTACGTGATGAGGGCCCAGGTCTCCGCTAGTATGGCAACTATAATTTTGGACTGTAATGGATGAAAACTATAATTTTAAGATGATATGGAGAAGGAAGTGCTTTGCAGAAAACTCTATCAATCGTTTAAATTTGAAGATCGAATCAATCAAGTATTGGTTTGAAAAATAGTTCGCTCATTTCAATCAATCATTCAATCGTTCATTGACCGAGACAGAAATATTGTATCCAATCTCTATATCACTGTCTGTATTGGATTGGTTTGGTTCTCCATCGATTGTTCTCTTTCGTTCGTGAACGACACATACAACACGAAACACAGTTTGTATTGGATTGGCTTGGTTCACAATCGATCAATCGCTTTCGCTCGTTCATACCTATGTGAGATAGGTATTGATTGGTTTGACGCTGTCTGATTGCAGTCATCAATACCTTTGAGTGAACGGGTCGAAATGATCGACCCAGTTCTACAACAAAGGACATTTTTGCACTGCTACACTGTATGGAGGCTGGACTACGGATAGAATAAGTCTGTCTACCGGCTCATATCACTTCGCGGGATACGATACGATAAATCACAAGACATATGTATGTATACATGTTTGCAATTCTGCAGGAAAGGTGAGATTTTATGTTGCCGAGCAAAACATATATAATAACAGAAGCTGGTCTTAAGTATTGCAAGTGTTAGATTCTCTAGGCAAATAAGAAACGCTGTCTTGAATGGACGACTAGGAAGCTGTGCTATTCTATGCAATGTGAACCGTTCTTCCATCGAAAAATATCTGCGCAATGGTTGAATGTAGGCGAAAAACTAAACCGATAAACATGCGGATATCGACCTACGTTCGTCAGTAGCATGTATTCTATATCTCACGCGTAACGTAGACTTCACCAATGGACTCTCAGCTTCTTCGCAATCTGGAGCCTTTTGAGAGTAGACTCTTAAATTGAACAGAGCTCAAGACTCGAACATGACACTTTTGTTACAAAACACGAAAGAAAAGGGCATTAAACCAATGAGAAGAGATGTGATAGAGGCCAATTGGTGCTATTTCGATTAAATAAGTAAATTTCAATTATTAAATCGAACGGATTACGTGATACAACCTATCAGAGCTCTATGACCAATAGAAAAGGCGCAACGACTAATTTCAACTCCTACTCAACTAAGCATTAATGTTAATGTTTAATGATATTTACAGTGCGTTTAGGCAAACCAAAAAGAAAGTGCAAACAACTGGTATCCTCCTAAACGAGGAGGTTTCACTTAAACCGAAATTATATAACTTAAGTGTGTTAACAGGGATTAAACTCAACCAAAATAATAACAATTAGATATCACCAAGCAAACAGAAAGAAAAAAAATATAGTATTTCACTACAACCTATGTACGTACGAATAAAAATCTCTTTCTCGGACACCGCTAAATTATAAATTAGAATTGCATTTTTATCGTTATTTAGGTAGTTTTTAACTAAGTCTTTTGGACAAATTGCTTTGATCAGGCTACAGATCGTGAAGGGCCAACCGGAAGACATCATGTTGCACAAAGAAACTAGTTGCAATCGGCTTCAGTACAAATGTCTGTATATACGCATGAGGCTGATCGTCATCTGTCTATCACCGTGCCATAGGCAATGAATACCAGCGCAGAACAGCCGCAATAATTAAATAAACAAACAAACAGAAGAAAAAAATCACAAAATAAGTACAACAATGCTTTAAATAAAGTTGTCCCAAAGGTTTTTTTTTTATCTTTTTCTTGTCAATCTCTAGCACCATATACATATGTAATTCACTTACTTGCAATCTTCCTAGAACATTAATTAGAACACCACCGTCGAACATGGGCTGTGAATCCACTGCAGTCACTACTCTTTTGATCTTTTGAAATGATAAACTCTGCAAAACAAACAAAATAAAACAATTTTTTTTATTTTACTTGATATAGTCGAGGTGATAAGTGGGATTGTACTGCTTACTGATAATTTTTCCATAATTTTTGGCGCTCCTTGTATTTGTTGACCCTCAAATGTCATGAAGGAATCAGTAGCCTAAGTGAAGAAAAGAAAAAGGTAATTAGGCAATTGAAAGTGCAATATGTAAACAAATTAAAGGTTTATCGCGGCACTAAGCATAAAATATATGCACATGCTGGCCGATGCTGGATTTGAAACCCTCTAATAATCTGACCTCTCTCAACTACAACCAGGTGTCATCATCAACTGCAAAACCATAACATGAAGATATGGCTTCGCTAAACAGTTTGGATTTAATGACGCACAAAACTGGATCTGTCCTCAAAAGTAGCCGATAAAATTGAGCATCTGGTAATACAGGTAGGAGAACACTCCATTCTGTATAAACCACTTGGAAGTACCGCTTAACCATAGACTCAAATCTAGAGATCACATAACTTACATAAGAGCTAAAGCTAACCGTGCAGAGTTGTTTAGCCGCATAAACATAAAGGTGAATGGACTCTGCCATAACTCATAGCACGAGCTACTGAGTATCCATGAAGGAATTTACTCCTCCAGCGAATAAAAAAAAAAAAAGAAACAAAATAAGAGGAGAACACCATTCCCCCCATTCTTTGATTTTGCCCAAGTCTTTCCAGCATTAGGAACCTTCACATAGGAGCTAAAGGCTTCCTTAAAAGTTCGAACTGCTTTTAACGAGCAGGTAGAGAAAAACTTTCACCTTTGATCTACGTACCACAATGGATTAACAATTGGTCAACAGCCCATTAACTGTTATTGTATACTGGCAGTCGCTTCAACCAAACCAAACCATTACTACGAAAGTTATAGTCCACCGAGTAGAACTCGGTTCTTTAAAATTACAAGCCACATGAAATGGAAGAAAAGTGTAGAGATGAGGTGAAGCATGAAAACGCTAGGCACATGTTACAAATAATTGGTTATGAACTCTTCCCGTCACGAAATCAATCGTTCCCAACTCAATTCCCACTAAAAATGACACGTAATGGGGTACAATGGAGTGTACAACTGTTTTTTAGCAGGGTGGTGCTATAGAATTTCACACGCCCTCTAGTGTTTCCACTAAAAAAAATGATTTCTCTTAAATTCAGCCAAAAAATCCGGTACAGATTCAGGTTTTAATCAAATTATTCTTGAATCTAGTAGTTCATCCTTGTTACGACGATAACCATACATGCCGATACGTCCGACTATTGGGTATAGTGCGAAGAGGAACTCAAATTTCCCAGCTTAAGGCACAGCAACACGGTGTGATGGATTGTATAAGTTAGATAGAACGGGTTCGGAATGAAACTTTATCCGAAAAGATGACTCAGCCTCCTCACTTCCAAAATCTTTTAAGACTCCCGAAAAATGGCCAATGTTACATAGACCATGTACCAAAAGGACCAGAGAACTACTATCGCTCACTAGACCTCAGCTGACCCTTCTCATTTGTATCCTCACAGGCCACAGCTCAATGTAGAGGCTGCGGCGGCACAGAGCTAAAGGAAGACACAACGCAATCCCTGTAAGCTGTTGTACTAATTCTTGTTCTATATTCGCGGGTATCACATTGGATCCGTCGAGATCTGAGTGACAGTGTATTCATTTGGCTGCAGTCACCCTTTAAACCTACCTAGGGTGTGGTGTACTAGTGAAGATACGAAGCATATGCGGATATTGCGAGAAAAACGTTAAACAAGCGATAAAACAATGCGAGTCAGGAAACTCTTCTGCTGTGATCAATAGGGTCTATTGACTCCGTTATTCTTCTGTCTTCTTCTGCATCTTGTTTTTTGGTTACCCTAGTTTCGATGAAGTTGTGTTTTCACTTCCTATGGAAAACTTTACATAGAGCACCATGTTACTTACTTACTTAGGTGGCACTACTGTTCGGAGTGAAACTGGGGCCTCTCCAGTTAGCCCGGTCCTTAGCTAACAGCCTCCAGTTGCGCATTCCAAGTCGGTTGAGGTCTCCTTCTACTTGTTCGCGTCACCTAAAGCAAGGCCTTCATCTACTGCGTTGTCTCTCCGGGTTTGATTCAAAGACTCTGCGGGCACTGTGTTACATTTATCTCATTTCTAATCCAATTGCTATGCACATATGTACGTGTATCACAGCGTAAGAGTAAAATGGGTTTCGCATCGGTCGAAACAAAGCAAACTTAGTCAATAGTCAATAGAGAAGGTGGACCAACAAACAAATGCTCCCGCATTCAAGGATTCCTATTGAAACGAATTCCCAATTCAAAAATCTCTGTTTCTTACTGCCTGCAGATGCCAGATTGAACAAAATAGAACAAATTTAGAAGGAGGTATGCAACGTTGCCATTAACTCCCAAAATACGTTTCGCTCTTACGACTAGGTAACTGGGTTCGTCAGTAGAAGACTATCTACGTACAAGGGAGATGTATTGTTTTACTCGAAACTTTATAATTCCCACCTTAAGACGGCCTGCATATAGTAAAATCTGCATTCTGCAGTTAGTAACACACCAGCCTCGTACTTGTAAGCAGGCGATCCTTTACTAGAAATAGAAACTGTATTGTCTTCAATCAATTGAAATAAATACTCTAAAACAGAACGACTTTTCTATTACTGAGTAGTTTTCAAATAATTTCACTTTTACTTTTATTCCAAACAAAGACTTGATTCCAATAAGATTATGAGATTTGAAAAAATCGAAATGAACACAAATATCTGGACAAGGCCATGGGTTTGTGCCTTTATAAGTGCGATCGCTCGAAGTGTATGCAAATTGGGGAATAAAAAATCAGCAAATCTTGTTACCAATACTACTGATGGTAAGGCAGAGACTAGATACATAGCAAAAATAATCTCTACAGTGACCACTCGTCTATTTTGTTCTAGAACAATCCAAACTTTCCCTAGCACCCACCACAAGAGGTTAAGCGAAGCACTCAGCAAGACTAGCACAACAGGACCACTTCCAAAGGGATGTAGGAATAGAAAAACCCATAGATTTTCCCCATTTAAGGTTATGGCATAGCTAAAAATAGTTTCAATGAATTGTTGTGGGATAGCACGGAGGGCTGTCCTGCGGGACAGCCTTCATTCCATATCTAACGAATATATACATTTCTATTTGGCAAACTTACGCTGTAAAAGTTAACAACATTTGGTCGTTGCAAGGAATCGTCGAAGATTGCGTAGTACTGTTGGACGAATCCTTTTCCAATTTCCTCGTACTGTGGATTGAGTGCCATTGCTGTATGAGTAGTTCAGGTATTCAAAGTGAAGTATAAAAAGTTTGCAATTAAAATTATAATGGAAAAGATGATAATTTGCGGCGATTTCAATATGAAATTGCTTTGCAAAAAATCTCTCTGGCTGATGATAGAATTTACAAAAAAAAAATCGCGACACACCGACAGATGTCTTTAACACCGATGCTGATTCACATTTCGCTTTTTTTCAACGGAATGTCAGTTTTGTCAGTCACATTTTGGTATGTGTACGTTGGCTGCATTGCAGGAACTTTGTTTAGAGTGTGTCCGCGGAGTAGGTTGGCGAATGAATTCAGATAAGCATTTTGGGGCAGAGCTCTTGGATATTCTTGTTTAAACAAGTAGAGTTTATTCGTTACACGAAAGAACATCAATCAAACCTAAACCTAAACCATGATGTGAACAAGTATTCGCGAAGTGTGGTGCACACAAGAGGTGGTTCCTTTAGTTTGGGTCTAGTTTCAATCCGACCTGCAGTTAGGAAAGTAAGGCTAATTGTATTCAGTGGGATGTGGGATCCTTGAGATGTTAAGTTGCACTTCCAGGCTTGCTCCCTGATTCAGATTTAGACGGTCCAACAATTTAGTGAAAGATATTTTGACAATGTGTACAGAATTAGATTAGGTAAGGTAATGTTTAAAGCGGCTGGCAGCTATCGCCAGAACACTTAGACCAATAATACAACCGTTGTGATACCAGATGGTTCATATGATCCTCCTCCTGCTGGTAAAACGAATTTGAGCTTCTAATGAAACGTATTGGACGAATCCTTTAAGAAGGAGAAGTTTCCTAAACGAAGTTTTCTGAGACAGAGCAGGGAATGGGCAGAGAAGATGGGGAATAGATTCCGTATCCTCTTCATCTCTGCAACTTCTGCAAAAATCATTTGAATGCACCCAAAGTCTAGTTGCGTGCTCTTCTATTAGGCAATCTAAAGTTATTACACATATTATGGTACTGATATGCAGTCTGCGAACGAGATCAGAGAGATCGCAAGACTTGGCTCGTTCATCGGCCATGGAATATGCCTATACGTCGGCACCCAAGAAAGATGAATATTAAACTGCTTTTTCATCTCTAATAGAGACGAACAGTAGTCTAGATCAACTTTCGAATTATTAGGAAATGATTCCAAGGATCTGATAGGTTCTTGGCTATCTGAAAGGATGCGAATATCTGTAGTGAAACCAAGATAAGACTTCTTTCATGACATTTAATTCCGTCTGGAACACACTACAATGATTAGAAAGACGGAAGAATATCGTGGAAGTAATGGTTACCCAGAAGTTTTCGTTAAAGCTCGGATGTTTTTTCAAAATTGTTCAGAATATACAGATGGCCAAAACCTTTACTAGAACACTGAGGGTCTAGTTGACCAGTGCTGCAGATGGTGTTGCAGGAAGCCGGCCATTTATACACAACCAAGCTGATCGTTGAACTTTGCTTGGAATTCGGTTTAAGACTTTATCTAAGGCAATCCACTAGACATCCTAAGTGTAGGTATTATGACCGAAATCTAAAGCTAATAAGTTACCGATGTTGCAAGCTCCATTTGTTGCCAATAAATTTTTTTTTTAAAGAGAAATGTGCAACAGTAGTCTTCTTGATTCTTTCTCTAATATTAGGTTTCAAGCTCAACTGGCTATACAAGATAAGACCAAGTATCTGGCTTCATAGAGAGGATCGATTAAGTACAATTGTATTTCCTAGTTCCCCCACCAGTTCCGTTTTGTGGGGGTTCACACCTAAACCACACAGTATTGTCCATCTGGTTAGCTTATGTAAAGCGTTTGCAGGAGTGTTCAGATGTTTACCTCAACCTTCTAGAATTATCAGTAGATTGGATTAGGACTTCCTTCAGACCTAGATCCACTACCAATTTGCGCAATTCATTATATTTTCCTCTTCCTTTTCGGGAGGTTATGGTCTGAATTTAAAGAATCCCAATCCTTTCACTGCATCTCAAAGCGCCTGTGGATTTTCGCCAAGCCTTCTAGTTTTGGATCACTGAGACCAACTAAATACAGGTGTTACAGTTGATGCGATTGTATCGAATTCGATTTGATTTTCCTGATCAGTCGCACTAATTATGAGACGTTGTGGTACCTACCCACTTCTTCCGTCTTCCGTTCGACCTCTCGAAATGGCTGCACAATTCAAGATCAGCATTTCAGCCCCAAAACATTAAAAGAAAAAAACGTGAAATATTTTGTTCTTCTACATAATTTTTATTGAAATCACGGGTGTACAATAGAATACCTAACGAAACGTGAAGCGAAACCCTGCTCTTTCGATGTTTACCTTATAGTTTATAGTCAAGTTCATACCGCTCGTATTGATTCTTAGGATCGTTCGATATTCTTGGGTATCCGGCGATAAGTGCATCCTGTCCACCAATGTACAACGAATTATAAATCTTCCAATAGACATCTCGAACTTTTCTCGCCGGATGGAATAATCCCTGTAGGGTGTATTGCAGAATTTTAATCGGTCCCAGCGAGACCCTTAAACCCTCGACGGCGTCCATGAACGCCTGAACCAAATGCGGGGAAGTTTCAAAAATATTAGGCCACACGTAATTCAGCAGATGGATTAGGGCGTCTTCACATCCAAACCCGTATACACCCAAGGCCATGTGCTTAATTGCAGCGCATGCCGTTTGCCTGTGCACTAGATCTCTGTCCATCAAAGCGTCCTCCAATAGGGGGCACACAGCGTATATGTAATCCTTGCCCATTTCTCCAATATACTCGAAGAGGAAGGAAAGTGACTTGAGAACACCGTTTTGTACATTCAGCTCGGGAACACGATATTCGTTCATAAGTGCAGGCAGCACTGTGAATGGGCGACAAGTCTCAGCAACAATAGCAATGGCAACAGTCGTGCAGACACGATTCTGTCGCTCCTGTACTTTCAAATTGTTAAGCAGGGTGGCGAGCACATCATGGGGGCCGATTGCCTTGGCAATGTAACCGAATGTGTTGACTGTGGCTCGCCGAATCGCCTTTTTGTGGGCCTTGAGCAATTCAAGTAGCTCAAAGCAAATACGCATCCACTCTCGAGCTGACACGTACTCTGGACCACGGTCAGCAATACGACCAACTAAATCGATACAGTTCTCTTGGACCTTCTCGTGTCGGTTCTTCAGGATCGGTGTAAGCCGGGGCAGCAAGTCTTTTATGGGAGGCGTCATCTTCGTCATTCCAATGACATTCACAATGGCCTTCAAAGCGCCAAGAATCGAACCCAACACTTCTGGGTATTCCTCGCCAAGGTATTCATACAGGACAACTCCCAAATGACCCATGAGCTTCTCCTCCTGGCAAGTTTTCATCACTACGGCGATTCTGGAAATTAAATCGGCAGCCTGCTGACGTACTTTAGCAGATTTATTGTTCAAACGCCACAGAATGGTACCACAGATCTGTGGCAAATAAGGCTTCACTCTCTTGCCCAACTGATTGACAATTGTTCCGAATCCGTTCAACATCACCACGTCCTCTGTGGTCTGCTCTTGGAACGCGTATAAGATACCATCAATGAGTTGTTCTTCCAAGCGGGAATCGATGTCAGCGGCTCCCAAATTGCCCATTATTTTCTCGATTGTCTCCATGACCATTTTCCTGTACTGTTCGTTCTCATCCTTTAAGTCGTCAACCACTCGATTGATGATTTCCGAGGCACCAACCTTGTTTGCAATTTCAACCGTAGTATCGACCAATTGACGATAGTTGCGACGATCAAGGGCCATCCGGTGATTCCAAAAGAACTTGAAAAAGTGCGGCAAAATCTCCTCTTTGATGTACTGTGCCTCTACACCATCAGTAGCGCAACATTGCTTCACGACTTTCAACACAATTTTCTTCATCTCCTCATCGGGCGACTGAAACTCGCGAATGAGAATCAACATCACTTCTCGGGTGTAGTAGTTGGCGTACTCAGCGTCCATTAGTGGAATAAGATAACCAATGGCTTTGAGGAACGCGGCCAAACCCTTTCCTCTGTGTGTTCGGATACCCTTCCACAGTGGTTTGAGAACTGAATCGAACGATTCGATACCGTAGGGTGTGGCGGCTTCAGCCAATGCAGCAATAGCTAACGCAGTAATGGTGCGGACCTTCTGTTGCTCGTCTACCAGACCATGTTCAATGATTTCCACCAGTGCCTTCAAATGTGGCAATATGGCACATCCCATGAGAATGGCAATCTGTTGAACAATTTTTATACCAGTGTGGCGAGCCTGCCATGACTTCTTACTCTTGCAGACGGCTTTCAAGAAAGGCAGCAAAGAGGGAATGCCGAGAGCAGATGCTACAACCGCAAACGCACGAGCTGTTGTGTTACGGACATATTCATCGATATTGTCGATATCAGGACGCATTGTTGAGATCATGGTGGCCAAACCTGCCGCCTTGGCTAGATTGGAAATGATTTCTCGACCCTCAACACGTGCATAGTAATCTTCATCAATAAGCAGGGGTTCTATGACGACAAGAATCTTGTGGACATATGGGCGCACCAGATCGTCCAATTTATACAGAACTCTGTCAATAACTTTTACCAACAAGTGACGCTCTTGATCTTCCAATGTGGGACTCATCAGCAATGGGAGAATCTGATTGAAAAGCGGCCCTGCACCGAACTCTCTTGCCTTGTCTGTGATCTGACGCAGTGCGGATTTACGCATCGGTGGCGTTCCATTCTTAATTGTCAGCAAGAGTTTCATAATCTTTCGCTCCTTCAACTCCTCTGGGCTTAGGGCATCCTCATCAACGTCTACCAACAACTTATCGAAGTATTGTGCGTCTTCGGGTTTCATAAACGGCAGATTCTGACCCTTTGGTTGATTGTCCATAAATTTTGCATTCTTATCCTCGACTTGAATGAAGAAACCTGCTGGAGTGCCAGCGATTGGTGTTGGTGTTGCCATAAGTTTTCTCCCCGGCGTCCTCAGAGGAATGTAACCGGCGGGCGGGGGCAGAATCTTGTATCCTGGTGGGAACATCGAATCGAGCTCCTCATCGGTGAATGGACGATTCCTCTCATCGATTTCCTTCTCCCAGCGATATGCTTGTAGTTGTTCGGGTGTCATTGCGGCAAGTGCTCCAGGTGTTGGTGTGGCCATGGCCATAGCTTTTACTCCTATCGGAGTTGACCCACCCGGTGTAAGCATTGGAGTGGCATGACCCGGTGTAGCATGTGGTGTCATAGTTGGAGTCATATTTGGTGTCATTGCCGAGGGGGTCATTGAAGGGGTGGCATTTGATGGAGTTTCATCCCAACGACTGCGACGTTTTGATGCCCCAGGCGTCGATTCGATGACAACATTGTCACTGGGACCTCTATCCGGTTTTGGAGTTTCTGCCCATCCACTGTGTCCTGGTGTTTCCCGTTCCGTCTTTGGTGTTTCATCCCAGCGATTGCGTCTTGCAGATTTCTCATGGCCGGGTGTTTCATGCCCTGGGGTCATTGGATGCGCTGGTGTTGCATCCCACATTCGTGTTCCCAGACCTGGAGTAGCTCCCGGAGTTTCACTTCCTAAAAATGAAAGAGAATATAGTTAGCAAAGTCAATTGGAAAGTACTCGAGTTCGGAAATACCTTTGTGTCCAGGAGTTTCATCCCATCTATGGTCTGCTGGAGTTTTCTGTTAATAGAAAGAAATAAGTTAGAAAATGTGCTTACAACTCGGAATTAAAATTGAAAATAATGGTGTATAGGGGAACAGAAGAGACGAACTCTGAGCCTCGGTGAGTTCTCAGAACACTTCTAAATGCCAACCACCTTGTGACTCATAAAGACACAAAGGAAGTCGGCACAGAAACTCAAGTTAAGAGGTATCCCAAGCATTTCTTTTTGAATCAGGGAAACACTCCCATTGACTTTTTTACATATTATACTCACATCTTCCCAAGTGGGAGTAGCGGCACTGCTAGGTGTAGCCGCCACCTTTGCCGGTACGAAACTTTCGCTCACTGTTTGATCCCAACGTCCGCGTTTCCTTTGTTCGGCTTGCTTCGTTCCATCGCCGTTGACGGCCTTCAATGTGCCGTCTTTAGATTTTTCAATTATCTTCTTCCGTAGCTACAAATATCAATCAATTAGTCAACTTGTACATCACTCTAGTTTAACGCCAGAAACTCACCTCATTCTCCTCGCCCTTGAGCAACTGCTCGCGCATGATATCCGTGTAAGTCCTAGAGCCGACATCTGGAGTTTTGCCACCTGAAACACAAGAAAACCCGAACAGAGGGCAATGCTGCGTTTATTCAAGTTATAACACAATTCCAATGCAAGTCGATCTGTGCTTTTTTTTTCAATCGATTTAAAAAATATATTATTTTAGATACAAGCAGAGCTTATGTCCTGTCCAAGGGCTTACACTTCATAGAATTTCTTTTTTTTCTTTCTTTGCGGTTTCTTTAGCTCTGCTGATATACTAAAATAATATGTTAATAAAAATATGAAATTTGGTCCCGTCCCGTCTGTGCAGCAGAAACGGTATACAAATCAAGGTTTAAAGAAAATTTCATATTTTTATTGTTTTATACGTACGTGTTCAGAGGAGACTCCCATACATTTAGATATACTTTTCTTTTAACTTCGTTAACAAAGCCTGAAATAATGCTTTTGCGATTAATATTTTGTTCAACATTAGCAATCATTCTTAACATTCATACTGAAAAGGGGGGAAAACGCGCAAGGTGTGTGGGATTGTGGCTTATTTCGAATTGTGAGGGATTGTGGTAAAAGAATTTCGAAACGTTTTCCCCCCCTTGTTGTGCCCAGAGAGCGGCTCTCCATAGCGCTTCGTTTCTGAATATGTGAATCTTGCAGGTATATTGCAACTTTTATTTTTTAATCCACAATGGCTGTGGATGGGCATCCTTGATATTTATGTAATATCGTTGACCTGTTTGCAAAACGTTTGTGAATATTAATAAACTTCGTCTTTGGCTTCGGAATCATTCATACGATTCTCATTCACTCATATCACCTCTCACACAGTTAAGAAGATTTTTTGCTTTTTTTTAATACTTGGAACTCGGTAGGGTATGGAGTTTATATTCAAAAAATGCAATATGAGTGGTTACTTCGTATACGCGGAAGGTTAGCTGAAGTGTATATAAAAAACGAAAAGGATTGCAGCTATAGTCACACGACAGGTGACGTTGTGTCTAGGTTTAATGTAGCGGGATACAACTAACAAATTTTTTAAGCCAAGCAATGCCCAATAAAGTTAGATCTGCGATGTGATTAAATGATTCCGCGATTGTTGTTTACAAATTCTAAAAACACGATCACAACATCAATTGCAAATGTAAGTACTTTATTGCAGTCATTTGCCCGTAATGTTAAAGCGAGTAAAATAATGCTGATTCACTCTATTAGTATTGTTAGACCACTGATCAGGATCAATAAAAGGTCAGTTTGGAAAAGCCTTCCAATCGTCCCCGAATTTGAAACATGAACATCTTATTAGGACAAATCTATGCCTTCAGCAGACATCGTTCTTGATTGAAAAAGTGACTGGACTCTTCCTTATATTCTGAACTCTAATAGTTGCAGCTGTTGCTAACATGTGAGGCCAGGGAAATTCTGGAGTAGCAGTGGAAAAGTAGACACATTTTTCGATCATTTTAGTTAGGATGTCGTTCTGTAATTGAAAAAAAAAAATACTTGGCACTACAGGTCGATGGGACCCAGGGCCTAGCTTCTCACAACCATTCGTGTTTTGCGTGTTATATTCTTTACACGAATGGAAGGGGCCTACTGTTTAATGCCGTATCCGAAGGGCAGTTTGTATTTGTGAAGCTTTCTCAGGACAACTGTACTCTCAGATGTTTGTCAGACGCTCGCGAGAGGTGGGGCCGTGAAAAACTTTTTAGGTGTTCCCCGACTGGGATTCGATCTCGAACCCCTTGCCAACGAACTAACCACTGAGCCACGGCGACCACCCAAAAAACAAAAAATTCTATTTTAGACTCATTAGAGTGCTCCTCTCCACAGAAAGCGAAGCCAGAGTGGGTGGGCTGTAATTGACTTTCTAAAAAAGTATAAAATATTGAAAAATTCAATTGAAACTGGTTTTGGTTATTTTTAAATCCCAGTGTCAGGCTGAAACCTTAGAAATCTACGAAGAGCCGCAGACATTCGTCCTTTCTTTTTTAGATATCCAAATAAAAGTAGTGTAGGCATCGGCACAACATGTACCACAACAAAAGTGGTAACGAAATGCATTATGATGTTGAAAATAATTTCACGACAGACGCAAGATAGTAGTACTGGAGGCGTGACCCGCTTGTATTCCTCGTGATAGCTGACACCCACTGGACACTTAGCAAAAGCAAAGATAGTCACTGCTGGTATCAACTCTCCCTTAAGTTGACTGGACAATTCCAATAATGTACAGTTAGTAGAATCTTTTAGCCGTTTTGCCACCAGTGGATGAGAGCTGATTGAAGTCATACCATATCATCCTCATCATCATCATTTCATTTGTGTGGAAGGTTTATTACAATTTTTTTTTGAACACCAAATCCCAGACATTAGTTAAGTGAGAAAGATTTGAGGGAATTTCCCAGGTACTGGTGATTGTATGAGATCATGTTTAAGGCGAGGGGTGCTGCTGTTGAAGTAAAAAGGGAAAAGTTTTGAGTTGACTTTCTTTTGCATATGGGAAATTGGTGCACAAGAACCGTAAGAGGTACGGTGGACCGATAGATAGAAAAGTCGAGGGCATCGTAAGTTACGAGGGTAGTGTAGAAGAGGATATAGTTGTAAAGAGGCACAATCAACGGAGCCTCTGCGATCGTCAAGGGTTGTTAAGGCGATTTTGATAAGGAGGGATGATGAAAGTGCTGTACCACGGTAGACCTCGAAGGGCAAAACGAAGAAAACAACGTTGAATGTTCTCAATTCTACTCAAAGAGAAAGCGAACGACGGTAGTGTAGAGTAGTCGTTTGACAAAACCAAGTCATGAGTCGGTTGCCCGCGGAGAAGATGAAATGAAGGCAGAGACTGGTTGGACTTTCACGAAAATGTGATTGACTTTCATTTGATGAAGTTGAGCTCCAGATCGAAAAACTATAGATGTCTTATTGAAGGAGACGAGAGTCTTGGAAAGAAGATATTTGTTTGAAAAATTGAGTGTCATCGCCGTAAAGGGAGATCTGGAAGTCTTTAATGATTCTACGACTCAAGATCGTTAATGGCCAGAAGGGGAGCTAGATGGCTTTATTAAGGTACACCGGATGTGGGTGCAACAGTATGGGGTCAACGCTTATGACAGACAGTTTAAGAAGGATTAATTGATGAGAAATCTTATCGAAAGCTTTACTGAAGTCGGTTGCAATAACACTGCCCTTCTCGAAAGATGGAAGTGCAAAGGACACAAATGGGACAGGGTTTGTGGTGGGAGATCTACATTTCAAGACTGGAGCTAATACAAGACTTCCACTGAAAGCAAAGGCTTTCGTATAAAATGCGTTCAAAGAGCTGGGTATGTGAGAAAGCTATATGTGAAATGAAGATGCCATCCTCAGTCATAAAAAAGGGACTGGTGCCTTGTAAGAAAGGCAATTTTTGGTTAGGAAGCTGGTTATGACGCGTATGCTTGTTATATGTTTACCAGACGCTTGCGACAAACGAGTATAAAGGAAATAATTGATTGTTTAGCTGCACAAGTACCAAATTTTGAAAATAATCTCCAGTTTAGCAGGACTACCTCATTCCAAGTATTTAAAAATGTTATTCAAAGTACACATAAGTAAAATTGTATCTAAACACAGAACCTTACAGAACTAAATATAGTAAAAAAGCAATGAAAAAAGTTTAAAATACACACCATCAGCGAAGGGATCAGCTCGCTCCGGGGAGATCAAAATCCTACGTCGCTTCTGACGATATTCATCCTCCCTGTCGGCAATGGTGGGACGACGTCGATCGGCCATTGGGTCGAAATCCTCTTTACCCTATTGGAAAACAAACATTTTTTTTTATAAAACATTCCATGATGTGATTGTACTTGCACTAACCGCCACAACATCCTTCAAGACAGACTTTGGCGCTGTGTATGTGGTTCTCTTTTGCGGTACTGGGAACCCGTCGTCCTCGTCTTCTTCCGCTTCATCATTCGCAGCTATCGACGTGTTATAGCCCTCATAGCGCCCTTTTCCAACTTTACCGCTGTCATCGTAGAGCTCCGTATCAAAAAAGCCTCCACTGTCTAGCAGGGCTACGCCTTCGGCATTTGATATTTGGATTTCTTTCTTTTTGGTTTGCAAATCTTTAATTTGCGCTTCGATATCTATCAAAGTAATAAAAATAAAAATAAAAAACAAAATAGATTTAGAAGAACGATTTCATAATTTCAATATGGCCGTCCAAACGTTTTATGCAGAAAATTGTAAACGCTTGTTACAAATGAAATTTTATCGTTAAATTGGCGATTTATGTATCAAAAGAAGGGGATTTTGTTGAAGTTTAATTTAGAAATAGTAATTTTGTGAAAACATTTGCAATACCTTCGTGAGTTCTAGGAATATTATCCATTGTTATTTTTCCTCGTCAATTTTTTCACAAACTTCGACCGCATTTAATTTTTTGACAGCGGGAACGAGTTGCCAACACTTAGGTTTTGTGTTTGACTTGGAAATCGGTTGGTAAACTTTTTCAATAAACGGAAGGGATTGCATTGGATGGAACGGAGTTTGGATATGAATTTGTCGAACAATTATCCGCAGTTCTGAAAGAATAATCAAAAGAAGGATTAAAATTTCAAGCAACTTCGAATTGAGTTTCTTATAAGCAGCACGTGATGGCATGAATGTTTAAACGGACAATTTATTCTTTTCGTCTGTTAATTGCAAAAAGAGTCCAGTTTTGCAAAGCGCGATAAATCTCAACCGATACTCGATTGTCATAAAAAAGGATGTGAAATGCAGATTTACTCCGGCGGGTAGAGAAACAGTTTATGACTTTTATGTGTTCTGTCACTGAGTCCATACTAACCAAGAACAACCTCAGAATCCAAAAAATTACGAATCAAGCGAAAACACGATATGTCAACAACCGTCTCCAAACAGTAAAATCCAAACGAGAATAAGGAAACACCGGTCGAGTTGATAAATATTTCACGGAATGCGCTTGCTTCTTCCTCATTATGAATTCCAACATCGTACACACGGTTCACAACTTAACTAAAGACAGCACCCATTCAGTTCCACCAACTATAACCAAACGAAAACCTCTGTCACGAACAAACGACATCTCTTTCTACTCCACTGTGTTAAAACTGACGTTTGAGTCATTGTTACAAATTTACAAGAAAATTTCGTATCAGACTTTTTCTCGCGAAAAAAAATACATTTTTATATTAAAAAAAACCAGCCAGAGAAACACCTTCGCAACAAAATGGCAAAGAAAACCTACGATTTACTCTTTAAATTACTGTTAATTGGTGACTCCGGTGTTGGAAAGACCTGCATTCTGTTTCGTTTCTCCGACGATGCATTTACATCGACATTCATCTCAACAATAGGTAAGGATCAAAGGACTTTCGGGGAGAGGGTGGTGCACAAGTAGACTGGGCGTAGCGCCCACTCCAAATCTCCTCCATAGTGGGGTGATCCCAGTAATGGAATTAAACTCTGTTGTCATCGCTGTGAAATAGCCCGTCGTAGTTAATAGTCGATTTTCATTCTCTCGAATTGTAAGGATGGGGGCTGTTACCCTTCGAGTAAACTGGTTTCAATGTTTTCCCTATTTGGTTACAGTCGGTCGCGGTTTATGGCATTGTTTTTCTTTATTTTATACTTTTCTTCCCTTATTGCGTCGCGCAATCGATTGCAATAGTAGATCTATTCACAACGAAATGGGCATCTTTGTCGTATCAGTGAGACGAGCTTGTTTATTTGCAATTTATATCTCTTTGGTTCGTTCTAATTGGTCTTGGCTTCGAAGTGCGGTGCACAGATCTGCGCCTCTCCCCTGCGTTGATTGATGTCACCCGAGGTCACCATCAGTTCTGGGTGAACTGTTGAATGCGCATAACAACGGGCTGAAACCAGTTATTGCAATTTATTCTGGAACTGGCATAGTCCAATTATTTAAAAAATATGAAACTATACTTATCTATCAATTAGTAAGTTTGTTTCCTCTAGATTTATCTATGCGATGATATCATTCGCAAATTCTTTATCTTTTGGGCGGGTGATGGGGCCAAAATGCTTACGAATTCAATTTCATTCTTAGCAAGGGCAAGGCATGGCACCATCAGTGCTATAAGTCGTAAAACAAATTAGCTCATCAACAGTTATGAATCTAAACAAATTCCTTGTCGCGTGTTTATGTAGCAGGAAAGTAGCATTGAATCTTTTGTTTTTTGTCTTCGGCGGGCTACTCCCTTGATGTTAGTACTAAACAAACACCCGCCAAGGTTAAAAAAAAGATAAGCCATGCGCCAACTGTATTGAATACTTAAATACTTTGCGCACGTTGGGGGGGTTCCTACCATTAATTGTCTCTGGAAAGCTAATCTTTGTTGTCTGCATGCGTGACTGACACGGTGTCGAGGACCGTTTCTCTCTTCTCTTGCAGATAACTTGCTTCTTTGTATAATTTAATACTGACTTGGTCGGCATAAGAAGCACTGTAGCGTTATCTTTGTTGTGTTGCTGTACCCTTTTTGGCGGTTTTTGTTTTAGAAAAATGTACGTTATGGACTTTGCAGTTCGTTTTGTGGTTGCAAGGCATAATCTCAATTGTGCGAAGTTATCAGTAGCTGTTTGACATAGTCCGTGTGGAAGGTTTTACGCAGAAAATCAACCGGAAATATTCTAAAAAATGTGTACTTTACTCTAAAATGTGTGTGATTCACCTTTCTAAAGTACTCCACGTACTACAAGTAACGCGAACTAGTGTGCAGGAAGGTTTAAGGGGTGACTGCAGCCAAAGGAGTACACTTCACCCATCATTGACCAGGTTGCGGAAGTTCGAGGAGAATTCAGTAGGGAGGAGGCTAATGGGCGGTTGAGTCGAATGATCTGTTGGAATGTCGTCTGATTCAAAGGCTTTTCGCACTAGCTTATCGACCCTTTAATTTCTTTTGAAGCCCATTTGTTCCGGAATGTAGCATAGTATGATGGTGTGCCTTGAACTGAGATATTAGAGTTCCTCTTTGCATCGTTTGATCAGTTTTGAATTTGTTGTGATGCAAGTGGTGGTTTTGATGGCTGCCTGTCTATCAGTGTAGATGTTTAAATGCCTGTTAGCCGAGGAACCACCCGGCAAACCACTCTAAGATAGTGTTTTGTCTTCTCTTCTTAGGAATATTGTAGTGAATGGTATATTATTAATAGATCCCTCTGCAGAAACTGAGATTTGGTTGTTATTTTCAAACGAGCATCCCTGCCCAAAGTTGATGGAAGCAACTTCGTTTTCACGGTATCAACTATACCAAACGTCTTACAAATCTAAGAGTAAAACTGTCAAGATAACGTCTCTTAGTTCGGATATGCTGTAGGGTGGCAGATCGTTGCTTTGCACTAAATATTGTATTCTGCGGTGCTGTGCTTTTCACATCCTAAACGAAGTCTAGGCCGCATTTGATCTACTTCGCAATTGTCTGTCCTTACAAAGAAATTCGCTTGCAGATCGGCTGCTGTTAGGTAGGTAGCTAGGTAGTGTAGGGTTATGAGATTAGCATAAATCACTAGGCACCATAGTGGGGCGATCCCGAACTTTGGAGATCTATTACTGTAGCAAACCCAAACCCTAAACCATCTCCTAAAATTTCTAATCTCTAAATATGTGGTCTTAATAGTTATGGAGAAGTGTGGGCGGCAGCGACTGGTTTTCCAAAATTTTACACTTTTACTGGTTCTCCTTCTCAGAAGGCCAGATATGAAATTTCATCCTCCTAGCTCGAAATTTAAGAAACAAAAACATACGGACGGACATGGCTCAATTGTTTACGTTATTGATACTGAACACGAATATACAAACTACAAACTGCGCTGTTATCATACTCGTCACACATTCGGCATATTCCGTCGTGTTTTGGGCCTTACTTCGTGGCTTTGTGTGTGAGTTCTCTTAAGAGTTCATTTCCACATCATAACTCTGTTTGATTTCTTTGTCTGTCGATGGATTAATTACATAAGGAGTTCCTGACATATTAACGATTTAGAAGTTTCTCAAGTTATTATTAAAGTTTAGGGCAATCCATCGTACTATGCCGTTGTATAGTTTATTTGGCATGGTCTTGTCGGTGATAATTCTTCTCGAGGTAGGGATGGTTATACTTTTGTATAGCGTGAGATTATTCCCTTTGGTTAGTTAGTTAGTTATCCATGTTACTTCTTATGCCCTGTATCCCCTACGCGCCATCATGTGCGATTTGTGGAAATGTGCCTGAGTTCTCCCCAAGTCTTTTCCAGTTACAGTACACCTTTCTCAACTGTTCTGCGCCACGTACTTCAATTGCGGGTTCAATTGCATCGCTTGGTTAGCTATGTCACCTGTCACCCTTTCGAAGAGTATGACTAATTCACTGTCACTTTCGTAGTCGTATGGTTGGGCCTATAGGTTGATGGCTCGTTCTCTGATAGACTTGTTCGTTAGAGATGCGATTTGGCCAGAAATTTGACGAACGTTTGCAACTTCCTCGTGGCGGTTACACGGATTCAATGTTGGATCGAAACAGTGGTAGCTTGGTGTTTAAGCTAATTGCTAACGCCAAACTGTAATAGCATTCAAAATTCAGATTTTGCTTTGCCCATTCGGCTGACTATATATCCAGTTCGGTTCCGCCATCAGTTGAGACAATGCTCCCAAGGTATGGGAAGCTCTCTACTCTCTCAACCCTTTGTCCAGCAATCCAGTTGATGAGTTATCCATGTTATCCATGTTGATATATGTATTTTGTTTACTTAATCTGTTCTATTCGAAATATTCTGCTCAGGATAATGAGACCTTCAGAGCGATTATGATAATCTAGTTAATGTGAGTCACCAACTTCGCTATCATTATATCAATCCACCACCTAACACAATAACCATTGTGATTACTGTAATTAGTAAGTACGCAAAACAGAGTTCCCCGTAATTATTGACATTATTGGAAAAAAAAGTGATTTAGACTTAACTTGATAGTCAACTATTTCGGAGAAGAAAGTACTATTGATTGTTTAGATATGCCTTACAGGTATATCTACAGAAGATTAGGTACAGAAGATTTCTTAGAAATACTGATTTTGTGACCTTATCAGCGCAATCGCTAGTCATCAAGGTTCTATTCTAACTAGTGACTCATTACCATCGCAATCAGAGCAATTTTTCGCTTCTTTAGTACAACTTCAGGGATCTTCATAATGAATCTAGCGTAGAAGTTGAAGATTATTTTCTACGCACAATCTCATTATCCGTGACATTGAATCTCACCGACCAGTGTGTATGAATATGTTCAAAGTTCAAGTTCATGCGATAGTGAGATGTGGTGTCAGAAGATTCAAACGAATCTTAGTTCTAGGGAATCCCAAAAGTTTGCCTTACTCATGCGGAATGCTGACACGCTCATTATAAATAAATGTATATACATATGTACATAGAAAACTTTGTCGGTATCATTTTGTCTCATACAGCTCAGGGTAGTTGGTAAACGTTCGCAGTCAGTAGAATTCATTTAGACTTCTTCTTCTTAAAGTTTCTCTCCGTTGCGGAGGTGGGAAATCATCGCTTGTAATGTGTATTTGTTTGTGACTTCCTTATTATTTCTGTGGTGGATAGATTGAGCCAGTCCAGCAGGTTAGATATTCATGAAAGCCTTTGTACTCCCACCATTCTGCTTCGCTCTATTTTTCCTTTCAGAACTAGTTGAAGGAATCTGTATTTTTCGTTACTTAAGACGTGTCCTAGGTAATCTACTTTCCTTTTTTTAATTAAATATATTATTTCTCTTTTCTTGCCCATCCATCGCAACTCTTCTTTTTCCTGTCTACCCAGGAAATACGGTATAATCACATTCCAAAAACTTCTTTTTTTTCTTATCATTCCTTTGCTCTCTTTAACGTCCAGGTCACTTAGACTAAAAGATGTCAGAGAGTATACTGTACACTGAAAGTTCTTCGAAAAGGTGTACACCCTTCTTCTGCTTATAATCTCTCTTCTCCAGGAGGCTGGTGATCATTCTTTTTATGTTTTCTCGGCTATTAACGCTTCGTAAAATTCAAATGGTTGACATATTGAACCAGTCGCGTAGATTACGCATTCTTGTCAGGACCTCCGCGGTGGATATTCTGTCTGTCCTTGTAATATGTAGTATTCTTCGAATGCTTCAAGTCGTTTTGAAGCCGGTTCGTTGAACGTCCAGATTTCCACTCCATATAACAGTGTCGGCCAAAAGTAACCTTTAATTATTCTTATTTTCAGTTTCAGCTGAAAAGGCAGGCTCCCCGAGCCTGTTTAATTCTGCATTTGATTTCTTGGGAGCTATTTGTGTTCGGCGTTTGTTTTCAAATTACCACAAGTTTCCTTTTAGCGCTGTTGATCTTGCGTCCAAACTCGCTGCTGATCCAATCGCTCCTATTAGCCATGGCGCTTAACTCTTTTTCGCGATGATGACCGAGTTGTCCACGTAGCTTACGTTATTCATCTGAAGTCTGTGCAAAGCCATTCCCCCTTCTTAAACCCTTTATTAAGATTTACTCTCAATACATATTGAATAGGGGGGCTGTCGCGCTATTAGGATTTTTATTTCCTGCGATTCCTTTCCATCCAATGCTATACTGTCTCTCTAGCTTCGATATAACCATTCAAACCAGTCATAGGATTTCCAACAATTTATGATGACGAACTTTATCAAATGCCTTTCGTTGTCAATAAACCATGCAGTATGTACAGATCTTGTTTCATTTCCATGCAGCCATGCAAGTATTCAACGAGAAGAATATCATTCCATGTGCCAAAACCATTCACGCTGTGCATATTATATTCTTCAAACGGTCTTCATGACGGTTTTACTCTTGATTGTTTTTTCACACGTTCGTGACGGATGAGACCGTAAAAAACTTGTTGATGTTCTCTCCGAATCGACCCTCGAGGTGGTACCCACGCACACAGTTATCTTAAAACTATTGAATGGGAAGTTCCAGTCCGTGATGATAATTATCCTCCACAACCTTTCATTTGTCTCAATAATACAAATCGCGTGTTACCGCTAACGTACATAGGAAGATGATTTTCTAATTACTTTGACTTCTTGTTTCTTAGACCAATATCGCTAATTAGCCACCAACAACTAATCATCCACTAAGCCAGATAATAAATTTTCCTCTTAACACGTTTATTTCCAGGAATTGACTTCAAAATAAAAACAGTCGAACTCAGGGGTAAAAAGATTAAACTGCAAATTTGGGACACTGCCGGTCAGGAACGTTTCCACACAATTACCACCTCGTATTATCGTGGTGCGATGGGTATAATGCTCGTCTATGACATAACAAATGAGAAAAGTTTTGAAAACATAGTAAAGTGGTTACGGAATATAGACGAGGTAAGGAAGCATCGTAAACCAACGAGTCGTGTTTATTATTCTAATTATTAACTTTTCTTAGCACGCAAATGAAGATGTTGAAAAGATGATTCTGGGCAATAAATGTGACATGACAGAGAAACGAGTGGTTAGCAAGGATCGCGGTGAGGCAGTAAGTATTGGCGAAATAAATTTGAATACAATAATGCTAACCCAATGTGTTTTTTTTTTTTGTAGATTGCACGGGAACATGGCATACGCTTTATGGAAACCTCTGCCAAATCAAATATCAACATCGAGAGGGCTTTCTGTGAGTTGGCCGAAGCTATTTTAGACAAAACCGCTGGACGTGAAGCTGCCGAAAATCCTGAACGTGTTGTTGTCGATCGCCGGCAAGCGAGTCAACCAGCCTACAAGGGCTGTTGTTCTTAAACACGGGATGTCGTGTGCGTGTGTGGGGTAACTACATCAGCAGAAAAAAAAAGCAAACAAATCATCTATTCTATTTTTTGTAAGTCATCAATGGGAAAAACCCCCACTTTTTGTCTCTTTTATACAAGAACAACCAACCAACAACGGTAATTTAAGTGAAATATATAAATTTGTAATACTTTACACCAAAAAAAGCAAAAAAAAAACAAAAAACAAAAAAAATCGAAACAAAACCATGAAACAACTTCAAAATGAAACAAGGAAAGCCACAAGAAAACAAAAAAGAAAAGAACTATGTTCCTTGTCTTACACATAACCATTATCGTCAGGGTATTAACGGATGAGCTTGTCAACGTCTAGGGATTATGCATTTTTCTTCTACTCACCGCGGATATCCAAAATACCTAGTGTAATGCCTCGGATTCCTCGCAAGGAACCACGTGAGCAGGCATCACATTAGGTATTCAAATTCTACAGCCCTTCGGGTGTGATGTTGGCATTATGCACCATAAACTGGATAGAAACAAATTTGCCTCAACGTTAACGAGCTCAACCGTTTCATAATGATTCAGCCTTTAATTAAAGTGTCGAGTTGCTAAAAAAAAAAAAAAACAAAACAAAAAGAAATAAACAATATCTTCCCATGCAAAGTGTTTTATGTATGTACGTATGTTGTGTCGATGTCGCTTATCGTAGAAAATTAGCCTCTATATGGATGTTTTGTACTTTATATACAATGCTCTTGCTTTGGGTGAAGATAACGAGTGTAATTTTTGTCTTTTTGTACTTTGTGTGTTCATAGAAAGATTCATTGTAATTAATTATTCTTTCTACAATCGCATGGCCACAGAGTTAATCAACTTAGTTAGCCTTGAAAATTGACTTCAAATATAAAACAAAATAGATAGCCCCATGCATCACACTCCAATTGCAATCATTCTCCCCCAACCACCACCACACTCAATGCAACTGAACACTTTGTGGCCAGCGCCAACTAGTCGAACAACTTTTAAATAATCTTCCAAATCACTTATAAAAAAAAAAAAACAAATGAGACAAAAACAAAACAAAAAAAGATTTATATCATGTTTAGTATGTAAATGTAACAATGTTCGTTTAGGAAAACACCGATTTTTCCCAACTTCATATCCCCATTTTATAAGGTTTTTGATATTAAGCGCACCTATTTCAGCGAATAGCAGCTTTCGTTCATTATTCTTGTGTGAGGAGGCACCGCCGCCGCCTGCCTTCTGCTCTCAACACCACTCCTTCGACCAAAAACTTTACGGCTATTCATTTGTATTTTCCGCATCACCAAACTATGGCAAAACAAAACAAGTAAAAAATTGCATACTTTTCCTTTTCTGTTCTCCAATGAAGTGTTCCTTGTTTTTTCTGCTTCATCTGAATCGTGATCTAATCTAATATTATATTAAATAATATACACAACAATGATAAGTAATAAATGTTTTTTAATCATTATTTTATTGCTTTAGTTTAGAACTATACTTATGATACTTTGTAATTAGATTTTTTTTTAAATTATAAAGATAAAAACAAAACTTAAAAAAAGCAAATAAAACTGAAGAAAATGTAATAAAGTTTAATTTCATATGGAAAAATGGATCTTTTTATGCGAGGGGTACTTTTATTGCGAATGGTTAAGGCCTTAACGTTCTTATAGATGGTCGAGGTTAGGCATGCCTGTTCGGGCTTTGGTTCAGAGGGGCGCTGCATCATCGTAAGGTAGCGGCATTTACTGAGAATCTTATGTTTTACGGACTAGCTTGCAGCTTTGGCTTGAGACCAGCGAAGGTGTTGAGAGCTGAACTGGTTCTATAGATGACTTGAGTACGTAAGCTATGAGTATGAACAAGCACAAAGTACGTCTGGAAAGTAAAGGGTAAGCATGCTGGATAGGACTTTGTTTTACCAAGACTGGTGTGGGAACGTAGCTCATCTGGAGGTTGTGTCATCTATTCCGAGGAACTTGTTTCAGGGACTAGCTTGCAACTTTGGCTTGAGATCAGCGAAGGTGTTGAGAGCTGAACTGGTTCTATAGATGACTTGGTTGTTGGAAGTCGAAATGGTCTCTAATTTAACTTGAGTACGTAAGCTATGAGTATTAGCAAGCACAAAGTATGTCTGAAAAGTAGAGGGTAAGCACGCTGGTTAGGACTTTGCTTTATCAAAGTGTGGGTGTGGGAACGTCCCTCATCTGGAAGTTGTGTCATCTATTCGGAGGTACATGTTTCACGGACTAGTTTTCAGTGTGCATCTTGAAACTAGAAGAAGTTGTATAAGGTCGTGACTTGTGCCAGAGAAGGATAATATCTTGGAATTTGGCTTGGTTCTGGCGTTGCATTGACAGCGGAATGTTCTGATTTTTACTGAACTTGAAGCTACCATGAAAGCTAACGAGACTGCTACAAGTAAACAAATCACCTCTCCTTTGAAGGGGCATTTATTAAAGACTTAACACTAACAATGTTCCTTAAAACTAACAAGGTTTCTTAAGACTATAATTACGAATTAATGAAAGGGGTAAGAAGTGTCGGCGAAATAGGCGTAAGGACGGGAGGTATAGACGGAATAAATGCATTTCTTGAGGGACAGTTTGTTAAGGTCAAAGAGGAGGTGAATATCGTTGGATTTACGTAGTATTCTTGACATTGGCTGCTGGTACCCTTAATTTGTTCGGTGGTTATTAACTCGAAAAAGGGGAATATTTCTGAGATTACGCGGATTAGTGTTAAGCGTGATACACTGGAGTAGAGAGGGGCTATTCATTTTACCAACTAAAAGTTGATGAACGAAAAGTATGTCGGAGAGTAAGTAAAGCGGCTGTTGGCCCTAGTACGGGGGCTAGTTTCGGGTATCAAATCGGATAAATCTGCGTGTACAGCTTCTACACGGAGTCTGTGGGTACTGTAATAAGGCGACCAAACTTGACTGGCATATTCAAGGAGAGGCCTAACAAAAGTTATGTTAAGGGATTTAGTGACATACGGATTAGAAAATTCTTTAGACCAGCGTTTGTTAAGCCAGGGTGGGAGTTGGCTTTGGCCATGTTGGATATGTAAGCGAAAATTGAATTCTCTGTCACAGATAACACATAGGTCGCGCATTTCTGTTAATACGGGACGTTAAAGTGACTCTGAACTATTTCTTACCTTACTTAGGATATAAGACTCTGCTCTTTGTACAGAATCGTTCGTCAAAAAAAAACTTCATTTAAACCTTTACTGCAGAGCCCAGGGAAAGCAACTATAGTAACTATTGAAACACAGACTACTCATTTAGACGTAGTTAAGGACTTTGTCTACATAGGATCCGCCATCAATCCAGACTAAATCTATTCTAGAACAACTATAGAAGACCCTGACTGATTCTTGCTTTGTACCGCAAAGTCATGGATTGTTTCAAGAATAGAAGAGGCAGCTCTGGATTGCTTTGATATGATGTTCGTCTGCATAGATGGTGGAGAAGAAGATACGACCATGATTAGTAGATTTCAAATAAAACGAGCTGGGTCATGTAAAATGGATGGGCAAAAACACTCTGACGCAGATTGTGAATTCCAAACTTTGCTTGAAGGACAGATATTCACTCGGCTATCAGTTAAATATGGAAATGGTGTTTTCTTACAGCTTGTATAGTAGAATAAACAAATACTGTGTTTCCAGCGAAAACTCTTGCAACTAGTTGTCTCTATGTAAAGTATCGGTACGTGACTCACAGAAGAATTCGGAGTACCGTACTATATACAATGAGCTAAGAGCCGATTTGATTTGATTTGATTTGATTTGATGCCGGCTCTACCGGCACTTTATTAAGCTTAATACAAGCTATACTTAAACAAACTAAACTTACAAACTAAACTTACCAACTAAACTTACAAACTATCAAGAGAAAAAAGAGGGGGTAGGGTTAGAAGAGAGCAGATGTGAGATAGTGGTTAGGCGGAATTGGGACGACGGTGAAGGAAATTCCGAAGGGTGGCCCTGCTATAGTGAAAATCAAAGGAGCTATCCATATTGTTAGCCGAACGAAGCATTCTCGGGAGAGGTGCATTATAACCATAATTGGTGCGGTGAGTTCTGAGTCGGAAAAGGGGAGTAGACCTGAGGCACCGGGAGTTGGTATTGAATGAGACCGATGCAAGAAGCGATGGGGAATCGATGTGACCAGATATTAAACGATGAAGAAATAGAAGGTCGGCATTTATGCGGCGGTTTTCGAGGGACTGTAGATCGATCAGTTTCAGGCGTTCATTGTAGGGAGGCAAATTGAAGCTATCAACCCAGGGAAGACCACGGAGGGCAAAACGTATAAACCTGCGTTGGACAGCTTCAATACGTCGGACGTGGACAGCATAATGAGGGGACCAAACTTGGCTGGCATATTCAAGGATGGGTCTGACGAAGGTGATGTAGAGCGATTTGGTAACGTACGGGTCTGAAAATTCCTTAGACCAACGTTTCACAAAGCCAAGCGCAGAGTTGGCTCTACATATGATGTTGTCAATATGCGAACGGAAATTAAGCTCCCTGTCGCAGATGACACCTAAGTCGCGCAAAGATGAGACTGGAGGGACAGGTTCGTTGCACAGAAAGTAATTCCTGTGGTGTGGTGGAAGGCGTTTACGGGAGTACGTCATGTATTGACATTTGCTGGTATTAAGTTCGAGATAATTTTTTTGACACCAGGTAAAAAATCTGTTTAGGTCGTCTTGGAGAAAGCGAGAGTCCGTGGTGGAAGATATGAATTTGAATATTTTCATGTCATCGGCATAGATAGAAAGATAGGAGTCTTTGATAATGCATTCGACATCATTAGTGGTAAGGACAAAAATTAAGGGACCCAGGTGACTGCCTTGAGGGACGCCTGATGTTGCCGTGAAGGGATTAGAGACAGAGGACCTAAATATAACTTCGTACTGCCGATTTTCGAGGTATGATTGGATCCATCTGATGAAACCTGGTGGAAAACCGAGAGCTTTCAGCTTCAGAATAATAATTGGGTGAGAGATTTTATCAAAAGCTTTACTGAAGTCAGTAGCTATTACATCGATATCGCAACCATCTTCAAATGCACTCAGTGCCTGAGAAACAAATTCTGTTAGGTTGGTGGTTGTCGATCTGCCTTTGAGGAAACCGTGTTGCTTGGTGGAGAATAACGATTTACAATGAAAAAACATTGTGTCGTATACAATGCTCTCAAAGAGTTTGGGTATGGATGAAAGTTTGGCTATAGGTCGATAGTTGATTATATCGTTCTTTGGGCCTTTCTTATGAGTGGGTGTGATAAATGATTTTTTCCAAAGCAAAGGAAAATATTCTTGAGAAATGGACATGAGAAAAATAGAGGTCAAGGGTTTCGCCAAGTGTGCCACACATTTTTTTAAGACAATAGCGGGCAACCCGTCAGGACCGGGGGAGTAGTCATCCTTAAGATTATTAATCTTCTCCGTGACAAGTTGCGAAGTGATATTGACCGAGACTAAGGATGTTTGAGCGCAGTTATCCATGTAAGAGAAGTAGTCAAGGTCAGGTTCGGGGGTGTGGTCAGTAAACGACTGGCTAAAAAAGTGAGCAAATAGGTTTGCAACAGTTTTAGGGTCCGACGAGGAGGTGTTGGCAAGTTTGAGGGTAGATGGATAGCTGTCGGATTTACGTTTCGAATTAATGAAATGATAAAAACGTTTAGGGTCAGAAATTAGATTTGATTGCATACGGACAATGTAATCATGATAAAGAACCTCGCTTAGTTCAGCGAAGTGTTTATGTGTGTGCTGATAAAGGGAGTAGTCAGAGTCAGAGCGAGATTTAAGGAATGCCCTCCAAAGTTTGTTCCTCTTATTACGAAGCCCGCGCAATTGTTTATTATACCACGGTGGGGACGAAGAATAATTTTTTTTGGGCGAGTACGGAACAGTTTGCAGAAGGCAATCGAAGATTAGAGAATAGAACGATGCAAGAGCCATATCCACAGAAATACCTCTGTAGTTAAAGGCGGCGTTGCTGAGCAAGTTGTTGAGCTTGGCAAAATCAGCTTTTCGGAAATTAAAGCTGTATGTGGTCTGAGAATGAGAATTAGAATTTAGGTCGCCATATGCAAAGGAGAGGAAGAGGGGTGGATGGTAGCGGTCAAGTGTAGAGAGAAGATGGTTACTTGCCGTAACAATGCAATTTTCAGCATCGGATGAGAAAATAAGGTCTAGTTGTCTATCAAGGCTATTAGTTATGCCGCTGATTTGATGGAGACCAGAGTTGGAGAGACTATCTATGAAAAGGATTTCCTTGTCTGAGGTTGCATTTGAGGGAATGAAATGGGATTCATCCTCAGACTGAACCCATTGAAGATGCGGAAGATTAAAATCGCCTAGGACAATGACATCATCGCAGGGATCCGTGACATCAAAGACAGAGTCTATAGCATCTATAGCGAGTTGGTAGCCTTGAATAGGTTGAGAGGGGCGGATGTAGCAACAAAGGAGATACAGATTATGTTTGAGGATGGTAATTTTAGCGCAGATGAACTCAAATTCAGCAGTATGCGAAGTTTTATAAAGTTCTGAGTCGTATCGGTTGTGTATAGCTAAGAGAACACCGCGACCAGAAGATTCATCGAGTTTTTCAAGACCATCATCACGGAAGACGATAAAGTCAGAGGTAAAGAACTCGTTAGACTTAAAGGCTGGGGAAAGATTTGTTTCAGTGAGCGCGAAAACATCGTAGGGGAGCGTTTGGGAGTTAAGGAAGACAGTGGAGGATTTGGTGCGCAGTCCGCGTACATTCTGGTAATATATGGATAAATGATTAATATTGCAATTGGAAAAGCGTGGGGGTAACAAAGAGGCTGTTTTAGTTCGTAGGCCTCGGACGTTTAGATAGGAGAGGGGTTGATGAACTAACATTGGTGCCCGGTTATGAACGAAAAAACTTTTCGTGGTCCATCCTGCTACGTTGAAGGTGTGAGACTCTTTTGGAGTGTACATAGTTGCCAAAGGCAGCAAGGTCATCAGCTACTTTTTGGGGAGACAAATTGAAAATCTCGTGGTACCGGGTATAAAGGGTCCTGAGGCTGGTAGGGTCGGTAGGAAGGCCTTCCTGCTGGATGGAAACCATGACACTGGTTTTGGTTTTACCCTCAAAACAAACCGAGTCAGATTTGTCGTGTAAATATGCTAGAAAGAGGCGTATGTTGTCGTATATATTTCTTTCTCTGAGTCTGGAAAGTGCATAGCGACATTCTGAGGTGTCAGAGGTTTGCTGTGTTAGTTTGACTGACGGCGGCATTAGGGGATCGAGAAAGGAAGGACTGGAAAAGGAGATTGAGGGAGGGGGAGTAGTAGATGGTGGGTTTGGTGCGGGAGTGGGAGGGGGGTTGGAGGTAGAGCAGGAGGAGGGGGTGAGTGCAGAATTAGATTCTGAGGTGGGGTTTAAGGTATGAGAGGATATGAAATTGGGATACTTAGCACCGGTTGTGAGGTCAAAATTAGGAAAGAAATTGTTGGTGGGTGGATTAACTAAAGATGTTGATGGTGGAGAGGAGATAGTTTGAGAAGTAGGGGTTAGATTGAATGAGACGCGTTGGGGCTGGTGACGTGAGGCAGAGACAGGTTGACGTATTCGAGGGAAGAAGACAGGTAGAGGACCAGCTTTGAGACTCCAGTTGGAATCGGAGTGCGGCCTGGAGTTGGAGTGAGGATTGGGTTTAGGGTTGGGCGTGATCTTAGACTTAGGCTTAGTATTATTGAGCTTTTTAGGCTTAGAGCGAGACTTAAGATTTTTGTTAGTGGATTTCGACTTAGAACTAGGCTTAACATTATTGTTAGTGTCAGCTGTGCATTTTTTGATGGTAAGGCCCCCTAAATTGAGCACGTCTCCGGTTGAGGATGAGAAAATCCAATCATATCTTGAGGGCAACTTGAATTCGAAAATACATGGCGTACTGGAGATTTTTCGGCAGTCGATTAGATTAATATTATATCTACCAAGGAATAGATTCTGGACCCATGAAACGTCGACATGTCGAGTTGAAACCCTGATGGTGTAAGTAGAGTGGTTACTCCGTGATAATTTTTGGAGCCTTTCATTCCAATCTGTAAGGGTCCATTTTGTACCGAGTCGTTCTATGAAGCGAGGTGGGGATGGATGACGGTGTGGGGCGCTAGCGACGACGGGGGTCGGGATCGCAGTAGATCGATGAGGAGGTGAATGAGGAAGCGAAATCCGGGGAGCAGTTTGAGGTGCAGGGCCAGCGAATTCAGCAAATTCAGTTTCAGCGTTGAACAACTCGTCATGTAGCGATTTATTGTAAAGGGTCTGATGGTCGCTAGAGAAGTTGTCTAACTTACCGGAAGTAACTTGCAATTCCTCAAGGACTTCAGCGATAGTCAACCTGGTGGTAGCAGATTCGTCCATCAGAGTTCGGTGCATTTCCTCCGCGCGTACCAGTTGAGTAGCCATGTTATTGGCTAAAGATTGCACAGTGGGGAGGTAGCTCGATAGCGATTGGTTTAAAGCACTCATGTCACCGTGAATAGAGTTCTGCATAGATGAATTAAGTTCTTCGATTCGGTGGGTGAGATTGGAGATAGAGTTCGAGGTGGATGACGTTTGTGTGGCAATAAAAGTTTTAGATATTGCGTCGCGGGATTTTTTTGACGCGAGATCACTAAGCGAAGCGACTTTCTTCTCAATATTATCGAGCTTGGTCATAAATCGTTGGTTAGAGGAGTCTATAGAGCTGTTAAGGTCGTCTAGATATTTAAAGATCTCATCAAATTTCACAAGATGATCTAACACTTTTTTGGTAAGGGTTTTGTGTTCGGAGTGCCACGAGTATGATGAGTCTGTATGGCACTTAATTGCGAGCATTACATGCGAGAGTGATAGCTCTTTGCACTCATCACAGAAGAAAAGAAAGTTATTCGAGAAGTCTTTCAAATACGTAGCCGATTTTCTGCTAATTCCAGTGCAGGTGGGGTGGAATGATTTCCCGCATAGCCCCCTGCATGACACCCACTCAACTTTGGTGTTGTCCAGAACACAATTTAAATTTCCGCACTTATCCATAATTAGAATAGGGTTTAAGTTTAGACAGGGAAATGACCGGGTATTTTTATTTGTTATTGTTTGTTATTATTGTTTTTCAATTGTCAGCGGAAAGTGAAAAATTAGAGCACTCGCAACGAAGGCAGGGTAATAACCGGGGAAATAAAAAACACTAAAAGCAGCGAAATTAGGGCGACAACCGAAAAATTGCAAGTAGGCAAATCGAAGTCACAAGCGAATTTAACGGACGGGAGAGAAGGAAAAACACGTCTGAACGGTTGGAAGGTCGAACTAACGAGCTAATTGGATAGATTTTTTGGTTGGATCCTAGTTTCCAAACCATGCTTTTTTAGCACCCTAAATATGCTAACAACCCAACATATTAACCGAGAGGAACTGCAGCCTCAGTCACGAGACAGGTCAACATTTTCTATTATAGCCAAGCAAACTATGAAAGGGTCAGGTCAGCTACCGATTTTCCTTTGCCAAAAGATCCTACGAAGCCTATTGTATACTTTTGGTACATATTTTTAAAACACAAACAAAATGTGTACATCTTCCGTAAATAGGCGAAACGACAAAGATTGCTCCACACATTTCGAGTCACCACTTTACAGTTGGGAACATCGTAGAATGCATAATCCACAATAGAATGGAACCAGGAACTGAAGGGAACAACAATTAAAGAGTTATCATAAATACTGGACACCACAGAAGTGGGGGCTTCATATAATTATACTGACTTGCAGGAAGATTTGATTAAAAAAGATGAAACAGATAGAAAATGCAAAAACAAAGATTATTATGGTTTGCAATTCATGAAGCATGATACGGAGCATTGCCCTAGTGATGACCTAACCTTTTGAAATAGGTTCCTAAGCAGCTAGGAGGTTCAAAATTAAATGCAGGAATATCCATACGCATTGGTACCCAGCTCAAGATCATTGCATTAGGTCTTTCTGTCATGATTTTTTCTGGTTATGTATCTCACTCTAAGTGCTGGTTTTACCACCGATGACGTTCTCATAAGACGAGCTTTGGGGGAGGGGATTCAACGACGAACAGTACGAGCGCATCACAGTCGTAGTACAGGCCCGTAGAGTCTTCGAATCAAACACAGAGAAGCAACGCAGTAGAGGATGTCCTCGAATTAGGTGGCGCGCACAAGTAGAAGGGGACCTCAACCGACTTCGAGTGCGCATCTGGAGGCAGTTGGCTAAGGACCGGACTAACTGGAGAGGCTTGTTGGTTGAGGCCTAGGTTTACCCCGAACTGTAGCGCCACCTAAGTAAGTAAGTCGTTCTCACAGATCTCATGTCATCCTTATACGAGTCGTTCTCTGCATGTTGGTGCGTCTTGAAAGATGGTATTTCTTTATTTAATTTCCACCAGAATAGGTCACATGGTGAAGGTTCTCTTAATGCATTTAGTTTTGAATCCAATATTACACATAGGAAGACTGTATATCTAGACATCATACAACATATCTTCGCCAGTAAAAACCCCAACATGTTGGCACAATTTCCAGCAAAAATACTTCTTCCTAGGTTTTCATACAATCGATTTATTAATGAAAAACTGAAAACTAGTTACAAGTTAGGTAAGACTACTGGTTCTTCTTCTCATCTCCTTTGGTTTTACTGACGACTGCGTCCTCTTTGAAGTGAAGAAATACGAATGAGAAAATAAAGACGCCAATCATCATGGAGAAGGCGCCTGTGTAGTACGGGAAGGCGCTCGGTATGAATCGTTCGTACTGTGTGTGCTCTAGAGGCCGGACGGATACCTGAAAAAGAAACCATTAATATACTCTCGAGCATGTGCGTTCAAACTCTACTCACTTGAGTTGTGCTGTATAAGTGGGTGAGTCCCACCCGATTGTAGTCAACCTTGAATTGGTAAACTCCGTAGACGTCGGGAATCTTAAATCTAGCTTCATAAAGTCCGCTCTTCTTCACCTTCAGTGTGGTACGGACAAATGGATCGATGCGCACAAACTCCAGCTGTACATCGTCTGCCTGGAATGGCTTCCATTTACCCTCCTCTAGCTGCTCAATGCCAATGGTGTAGACGACAGGATCGGTAATTGTGTACGCATGTGGTGGTTGCGTTTCATTTTCCTTGTTGTGAGAAACGGAAGCAACTCGCAGGCGACCATTTTCGCCAAATACCCACTTGGTAATGGCGGTAGCAACTTCTTGATTTCCGGTTTTTCTGAAAAGCTGCAGCGTTTGTGCGTTCTGTACACTGGCGGTGAATGCCTCGTCAGAGAAGAAGAACAACGATCCAGAAAATACCACACGAGCGTTATTGCGGGCTTGCAGGGCAGCAATGAGGAGAGTTCCCTTGCCGACAGCATGGGGGTACTCTTTAATTGGATTCTCAGGAACATAGCTGTACGCTGTGCTTTCAGCAGTAAGCAATTGCAGCACCAACGGGTTTTCCTTATCGGCCAGCAGACCAGTTCCCTTATACAGCAATGGTCCTACTTCCTTGCTTCCCACAATCACGGGAGAGTTAATAAGGTTATTACTGTTAGTCAGAATAGTCGTGTGGTCTCCAGTATCCGACACATCGTAGTTCAAATGATCAATCACCGACGCACCCTCTTCATCGACTTCGAATCCACACTCTGAGGCAAACTCCCTCAGTGCGTCGCCAGAACTATCGCTACCAGCGACCAAGACGTTGCCTCCCTCATCGACAAACTGCGTCAGCTTCTCCACACTAAGATCCCCACCAAACTCCTCCACAGATGGAGCGAAAATTATCAGATTCTTGTACACGTATTCACCATATCTGGCAATAATTAATCCAGAATCATCGGCTAACTTAAACGTTAGCCTAAAGCCACGCTCTGTGTTTGAAAATAGTTAAGAAAATCAATAGTCAGTCAACATACCATTGCGTGACGTGTCTTTTTGCCGGCAAATAATTCGGGGCCGTGTGTGCTTACCTTGTAATGTTTTGAAGAAAATCGAGTGTGTTTCCCGAATAGCGAGATTATCGAGTAGCACAAGCGTTTCAGCTTCATTTTCGAGCACAGCAAATGCACCAGTTGTGATAAGGAATAGGAAAATTGTGAGTTTTTTCAACATTTTGCACCGGTCTGTGGATTTGGTATTTTACTCCAACTATAAAAATGCTGGTCGGCTGACTGACAAGTCAGAATGGGCAACTGTGGGAACACAAAGGCGGGGTTCTTTCGGAGAAAGGTCTGCACTGACGTTATACTTTGACTATATTTTGTTCGATTGTTGGAATTAAAAAAGAACATCTTGTGGAGATCACTAAATTAAGGTGGATCCTAGTTATTAATACTTTTTTTAAAACTTATATCCTGTATCCTCTTGTGGGCGTCCACAATGCCTGCGCGTCATCGTGTGAGATTTCTGGAAACTCTCTCCAACTCTTTCCTAGCTGCCATACTTCCTTCTCAACTGTTCTGCACCACGTATGTATGTCCTTCTAGGAGAGTCGCGTATCCTGCCATCCTAAGTAGCTATGGACCACCAGTAACCCTTTCGGAGAGTATGACTGCCGTCGTATGGTTGTGCCTTTAGGTTCATGGCCCGTTCTCTGATAAAGCTGTTCCTTAGGGATACGGTTTGGCATAGGCACCTATTAACGAACGTTTGCAGCTTCCTCCTAATAGTGGCGGTCACCCTCCAAGTACCACATCCATAGAGCAGCACGAACTCAACTTTGGAATCGAACATCCGTAGCTTGGTGTTTAAGCTGTTTGCATTACAGCGTCAAACAGCGGATAATATCTCGCTGGTTATATCCAGTTCGATTGCGCCATCGGTTGAGACAATACTCCCGAGATATTGGAAACTTTCTACTCCCTGAACCGTTCGTCCAGCAATGCATGTATGGACCATACAATCAATCAAAAGTTCCTTAGACTCGGCAGATTCTTTGAGACAACAAATTGCTTTGACAAGCAATAAACAAGAATCTCTAAGTCAGGTTTGAACTATATTCCGTCTTTAGTTTAGGCATTCCTTCTTCACTGAATTGGGTTCATCACGTTGGCAGGTCAACTAATTATTCACTCTCATCGTATAACACTTTCATATCGGTCGCACTCTCCAGTGTAAGCCCAACAAATTGAATTTCCACATCTTCATGTTGGTCACACTGCTGCACCTCGCAGAATTTCATGATGGCGACTGTTTTCTGCCGTAAAAATATTCGTAACAGTTTTTAAAACCGCAGAAAATCATTAATTCCACCGAATTATTAAATGTGAAAAACTGCAAGCACCCCTTAAATGGATACTCAGCAACATTCGCCGTGATTTGCGCCAATTAGAATGCAGTTAACTGTCCATTAGACGTGAGAATCCGCTAAAATATATACGGTCTTCGTTCTCCTTACTGGCTGGGGTGTCAAAAAAAAAAAAAAGAATTACCTTGTCTCATTGGATTTTTTTTTTTCGTTCATAAAAGGATCCTAAATTTTCCTGCCATCTGCATAATACGAATTAGGTGATAGAAAAATTCACTGGCAGGGATTCTCAAGTGCAGTCGCAAGTGGTGGACTTTCGGTGTGATCGGCGCAAGCAGCAGGATAATGCTTTTCATCGGAAAAATTATATAAAAAAGTGAATTTGTGGGTTCTTTTCTCGTTTTTTTGGGGCGAAAAGGTACCGCCTTCGCATTTTTTTTTCTTTCGTTCGTTTTCTGTGTTTTGAGTGGCTGTCACACCTTCGGTTCGGTTTTGTCGGTCGTTGGTCGGTTGATTTGTCGGTTTTGCGTTTGTCATTTGCGTTCCCCTCCACGGTCCAACGCATTGGCCAGCAGCTGGGCTGAGATTTCCTTTTTTGAGCAAAGAACAGACATCAAAATCATCGTTACAGTCGTCGTCGTTGTTGTCGCTCCTCATACGGGCATCCAGTTGGTTTCCAGATTTTGCAAAATTGGTGAGTATGACTTTTTTCAGAAAAAACACACGAGAGGGTAAATCCATATCCATTTGAAGCGGAAAACATTTAACAATTCCGCTAGAAGTGGTTCTATGTGTTCCCTTTTATTAGCTGCGGTTGAGATTGATCTCCCGTCTTTCCACCTTCCTTCCGCCTACAACTTTCTATTACAACTATAATACCTGTTTCTTTTTTTTTTGTTCTCCTCTCTCCATTGAATAATGTATTCCACTACCACATTGTTTTATTTTCTATGCTGTACAGTGGTTCCTAAAAGAGGTAGTCGCGTTTAGAAGAGTCGGAAGAGGTGAGGCGTGTCGGAGACAGTGAGACACGGTTCTTATTGGAATGTAAGCATGGTTACATAAGAAGTCAAACGGAAGACTGAAATCATCTTGTGATTCCGAGAAATAACAGTCCGAGATCAGTAGTTGAGTGTTGTTATGATTCCGCTTTTTTTTTGTATCAATGCTATAAACTGTGTGGATTCCAATGGAAAGGGTTTTCCTATGAAAGTACATTCCTGGAGTGTCGGCTTTCTATATTGCAGGGTCGTCCCTTGATTCTTGGCATCATTCCAAGCTGCACACTATCATTCTGTATGTCAGTCCGGCAAAAGTCTGACTGATAGTGGTTAACACTCACAAATGTAGTAGGTTGGGAGATTCACAAGGGATCTCTCTGCTATTGATCAACGGTTTCTTTTTGTGTTTACGTACCTGGATAGAAGTTTCTCTACGCCTAGCCAATACGATAAGGGCCGAGAAAACCTTCACTCCTACCTGCAGAACCGAAACTACAGCTTCGGTGCTGCTTTTAGGGATCAAACTGCCAATTACTACAAGCCAGCACTAGGCGGTTGTTAAACAACTAGAAGAACTCATACTCACGGTATTCGCTATCATATGCTCAGAGTTGCTTACATATTTTGGCTGATTTATCTCTTGAAAGCTGGAGATTTATACATGTATTCTGGAAATGTTGATGTAGCTAGAGAAATCTCGTAAAGATGGTTACTCTATTTCCAAGTGAAATGACCTGGAGAATAGCTGGTTGGATGATAGAGGGTCGTATACGTACTACCAGAAATGAAATCATTTCTTTAGTCAAACTGTTGACTGAACGATTGTACAATCAGTTGAACCTGTATAGAATGTGTTTCACATGTTGGTTCATATTTTTCCTTGCTTCCCAGTAGGACAAAGGTTAAGTACGCCTAAGTCCAATGCCATTTCATGTCTCTCATTCATTCAAACGAGATTTTATTAATTGCAATCCCATAGAAGATGCAAATGGTCCCATCAAGCGACCGTATTTTATGCAGCTTGCTATTGGCACAGGCGTTTTCTTTACAATATAGTCGTAGCTAACAGCACGTACTAACAAGTGCTAAAGTCTAGTCTTTGCGAAGAGACTGACTGCTTTCCCAGCTACAATATGATTACAACCTACATCAGGCTTAGAGTAAGTTGGCTTGTAATTTGTAGAGCAGCCGACGGCCTGGTGTTACTACACGAAACAGCAAGAATAAGTCTAGCCCTAGGTCATCATAACTCATCCTGGTCTAGGACGCTAGATTGCTTTCACTGCTCAGGTTGTTATATAATTAAGTATCAAGGGAAGTTGATCAAGCAAAACATATACATATGCATACTGGGTACTCCTGTGGTACCGTGTAAGAGGCATAATGCAAACAAGCAAGGCATATGCTAGAAAAAGTCTCATTGCAAAGTATATCTGTTATATTCATCCGCTTGTAGGTCTCTGACTTTATCTCTTTCCAGTTCTTCCTTCGAAATATGAATGATGACAAATGTGTGAGATGACAATAGTGGTGATCGTATACGAGTAAGTAGTACACTTCTAATCGGGATACACTCAACATTAGAGCGGAAGGTCGCAGCTTTGACTTTATCCCTCGTCTGTTGATACATTGCCTTACTTTAGGCAGTTCTCAACTTTCTTGACCTGCTGTTCAGTAATGTTTACTTCATGGGCGGATCACGTCAACTGATTGCTTTTGAACTGATCGTTTCTTGAGATCTCCTGATTTGAAACTTGGACAGCATAGGTCAGATGTTCAATGTCACTGTATTACGCTGGGTTTTACTGACTAAAACCAAGAATAACAATAGTGCAGTCTTAGTTCACCTTAGACTTCAAAATCATTGCACATCTTACTGTTTAGAGGGACCTCTGTAGTTTGATGTAAGCCGGATGTCCATTTTTTGCAGGGACCTTCCGATCAAATGTTTGTCTTATCTAGGTTTCAACGACCATTTGGTGGTGTTTGGGAAAGCTTAACATCAATGTTAGGTTGGCTCACCGGTTTATTTTTGTGGAGAACATTGAACTATCTATATAATCTCCCTGTCTCTTGATCTTTAAGGAATCAAGGTGGTTTTGAACTACCATGACCTTAGTTTGACACATTTACTCTGTCTACCTGTTTACATATCTAAAGTACTGTTGGCATAGATTGCGGCGCCCTAGAGGTTACCATTATCCTCGTGATTGTGGACAGTGAATTTTCCACAAGTAGTAATCTTAGAAGTGTCAAGTTCTGCAAAATAGATGGAAATTTCTTGGACCTTCCCAAGTATGAAATCTAGAAGTTTTCTCTCAAATCTATCGTAGTGTGAATATTTGTTGGATGATACAATTAACGAACTGCCATAGGAGATGGGTCTTGCATAATATGTAGACAGTCCATGATTGGACTCCAGTTCAGCCTCCTTCTTCTACCGAATCTTGGTTGTTATAAGCAAACCAAGATTTCTCCATCTTTTTCAAAACCCAAGAATAATCTTCTTTCAAATAATAATTTCTAAAAACCATCCCTTTGCTGCTCAATATTGCTGTTGACCCCACTGTGCGAGATGCCTTTATTCGGGTTACCGTGTGTGCAGCTTTTGTTGCTTCTCCGGGGATTTGTGTGTCCGTTTTTTATAGCTTCTTCTTTTTATGTTTTTTTTTTAGTCAGCATTATGTTGATGTTTAATTATATATTCAAATTGCGCAAGTTCTTTGGCCTTATTTTGTGTGTGCTCTGGTCTTTTCAGGAGAAACGGCCTTCTTGGTCGTCATCACCATCGGGTATGTGATGGGTGTACATCTTCATTCGCAACGCGAACGCATCATTATCACTTTGCACAGGGACGCATAGATATGTGTTGCGAAAATCTATAAATAAATTTAAATAATCTCTGCTATGAGCGCCTCCTCTATTGCTGGCAGTCTTCTGGCTGTTGACTGACTATCAAATGACATTGGAAAGGCACTACGATGTAAAAAATAAAAACGTGAAACACAAAATGAAAAGAAACCTTTATCAAGATCCGAAGAAGCAATGCCAATGATACACTTTATATTGACGGAGAATTTGTTCTCTTTTGTTGAGCATATATTTGATAGACGACGAACAATTCGTCTTGGCACCGCACGAGCGCATTTTTTCAGTCGAAATTATTGATTGATGCATGCATTCTCAGGTTGAAGTGGTGAAGAATCATGAACGAACTCAAGGCGACCGACTGCGGTATTTTATTTTTATAATAAAATGCTAGTGACGAACGAAGGAGTTTCCTGTATTGCATAAATCATGTGTTATATGCATGTGTGGACTGAAAGAGAATGCAGCATCTAGGGGGAAGGTTAACTCTCTGTTTTCATTTGTAAAATACCTGCAATGCAATACGTTCTTAGTAGGTGACGACAGTGTTTTGCAGGGAGATAGTATATCGAGGAAACTTTTCGCAAATTGTATTATTTCCCCCGGATCTACTACCGGATACTCTGTCCACTTACACTTGATGCTATCAAAAGCTCTCTTTCGTATGGCGAATGAAAATCTGAAGATCTCGGATGGATTGATCCGGTGATATGGTCACTTTACCGAGAGGATGTACTACTTTAATGCTTAATCTTTCCGAATTCGTCGCTACAATACGAGCAAAATAGAATTCAATGCAAGGAGACATTTCAGGATTTAATATCCAACAACTAAGAGCAGAGTCAACAATTTTTTTCATTTGCTTCTGCCCGGCTGTAACATTCTTTTTACCTGGTGCTCACGCTCTATTCTAGTAAGTCGGTATTCCGGAGCCGGCACTAGCTTGGCTTTTCGCTTGCACGAAGGAAAAGAGATCACAGTCGTGGAGAGATCTGAAAGAAGACAAAATTCGTTTGTGGTTTTGAGCTAACTATGCGTCATCCTTGGGAGTGTTATACATTGTAGAATGGTTAATTGTGACTTTCTTCATAAGTCACCCAGGATTCAGAAGTGGCATTCAACAGTGCCGCGCTGTCCTGGTTCTGCATAGGGCATTTCCATGAAAAGTGAGATGCTCTTTCTTGTACGTTTGTATTCTCACAACCTCTGCGATATTGCTTGGATGTAACAACCGTGGATGGAGATGACTCTTATAGCGAGTTGGTTGTCGATTTAGATGCCCATCACCTTTCTAGAGTACTGTTTCGAGAACAATTCTCCTGCCGCGTCTGCGATTGCTAGGATTTTCGCTTAAAACACATTGGCATCGTATTGAAGTCCAAACGAGTAGCCTCCATCAGTTTTAATCCTTCCTTGGTGCAAATTGAGGATATATTTGGGTCGAAGGGCCTACCGTTTGCTCAACTCTCAACCTTTTTGAAGAGAAGACTGTTCTAACGCTTGGGTTGGTGTTATATAGTTTGTCTTGGTATCCCAGTTTCCAGACGTAAACTGGTGTGTGACTAGCATCGGCTGGCATTGGATGTTTGTGACAGGCTCGACAGCGGGTACTTATGATTGCAGTGTTAACTCCAACTAAAACTGTGTTAAATTATCTCACTAGTGACTTGTTTATTCCCGATGAACTGTAAAGGGACTCGAAGATCTCTTATAAACTTAGTTTAGCAATTTTTCCAATAAAATGTACTTTCATTACCATTCAGCGCTTTCTCATTTGTGTCCCAAAAAGATGTGTTACCTTATAATTATAATATAATGTCTGCGCATATTTTGTTAACATGTTCTCCATTTCTTACCGTCATACGCTATATCATATTCACGTCATGTTCTCTTCTCTTTTTCATTTAGTGTGTCGCAAAGCAGTGTATTACGTGTCTAAATTCTCACTTGTGTGTCTAGTCCAAAATTCCCAACGTCTTCCAAAATGGATAGCCCCGGCGCTGTTGGAAGGCGTCGAGGCAATTCTCGAGTCAATGCAGAAGATCAAGCGCTCGATCAGATTGCAAAAGAGGTAAGTGTGCATGTGTTAGCATTTCTTTTCCATTAAGACGATACTCCTATAAAAGTGTCACTTAAGTTAATCCAATAAAAGCAAGACTCTATTTGTATACTTTATGTTCCAATAAAATTCTTTTGTGTTTGCTTTGGGGGAGTACCGCTTTGTTGTCGGCTTCGTTGTTGTCCTTTACGATCGATGCAGGTCCCTTATTATATTATTTTTTTTTTATTTGCATTCCATCGATGGTTAGAGGCAAAAATCAATTAGCATTACTCTGTGTGCAATAAAGTGAACTATTTTTCCTTCGATTTCGTCGTAAAAGATGGAAAATTTCTAAAATTGGTATTGAGACGAGGGAGGATATCGATTGGCGAGTACCTTACGGTGAGATGGTGTCTCCCCTCGTGCGGATTAGGCATCTTTTGTGTTCAAGAGATGTATGTTGTGTGTCGCTCGCGCCGGAAATGTTGTTGTTGAACACACGTAAGCAAATTACTCTTCGAAACGACGCAGGAGGAATCTTGTAAACCAATAGTGTAAATATAAAATTCGGGATTCCTTTGGGGGATCGGGAGAAGTCACAATTACTATTGTAGCACCTACTGGTTGGAAAGTTCCCCTCGATCTTGGATTTGAAATCTTTGCATTTAGAACGAAGAAATCAAATTTAATTTTCGTTAAGTGGGTCGATCAAACGAATAACTGTAAAGTCCCTGGAGGCAACACATGTAATTAAATATAAAACAATCTTAATGGTCTTTTTTTTTTGTTTGGGATAATTTTTAACTCAGCAAAGACTTTGAGTTATGTGCTGCCTTTTGGGGAGATTTGGGGGATCTTTGCCTGATGGATGGCGGATGAATGCTTATTACATGGGGCAACTGAAGGAGGATCAATCAAAAAGGCGCACAGGTTGTGTTCAAAAATTAGGGGGACTTTCAGGTATAGGCGTGTCGCATTGGGCCTATACATGGAAATAGGGGGTTGCAGAGAAATTTGGATAGCAGCTGTGCGTATTGATCTTACAGAAGTTGCTGTGGGAAAGACAGTAAAGCTATGCTACGTTAACCAAAATTTAGCGGTGTTACTCGTCGTCTGAATAGGTCATGATCGTTTCATGACTTAAGATTTGTCAGTGACTCATCTGTGACTAGACAGGAAAAGGTTTCATTGCGCTGCTAGCCGGAAGCATTTAACAAAGTTGGATCTGCATTATGTTGGCGAGTTTGGCCACTTCTAGGATGATCACCTGGTAAAATGTTTTGCATGCCGAGAATCTAAATCAGTTGCGTACGTAAGGAGGGGAATTGTATTGTACGACAACCCTTGTAATAGAATGTGCTAATACGAGGATGACGAATACTGGCAGGCCCTTGTGAGACGACGTGTCACAGAACAGTTGAAAGGAAATACTCGTAGCTGGAAGGAGTTGAAACATCGTTAGATGTTGTTCACAATACAGGGATGGAATCCTCTAAGGTGATAGCTTATAGTCAAAGTTGATGATCACACTTGGTTAGCAGTCACACAAAAACGATAGTAAAAGTGTGGTGATCACGCTGATGGTCACCTAAGAGAGGGGAAAAGTGATGATTGTGATCGCCAACGAGCTTAGAAGATTCCACTATTGAGTTCGTGTCCTGAAAATGTACTTTTCGCTTGTTGGGTTGAGGGTTTTTACCGCATTTTGTTTGGAATAGCAAATGAAATGCAGGGGTGAAAGCCTTGCAGACAACTTTCCATACATTTTTCGCTAAACCATACAATATGACGGCTATTTAGCGCTCGATGTTGGTCCTGATGTCGTGTCTAAGTTCTCTGGCTTATTGGTATAGATCGTGGACTTCACTTAGTCAAAAAGTACAGAGGCGTCTGGCCAACTGTTGGCTCTGCTGTGGGAGGAGTCTGTCAACATGGTCCGGTAGTGATTTCCATTCAGTGTGACATTGTAACATGAAGCCCGCTCCCAAGTAGAGTGTAATGGCATTTCGTGAAAGACTTCCGGTTGCTGACTTGACCAAATACGATAATGTTGCTTGTTATCGATCCTCTGGAACTACATACCTACATAATTGGTGGGCCGTATTCGAACACATCACTAGAGCAAGGAAAGATTTGCTGATTCACATAGCTAGGGTAGGAGTCTAGTGGGTTTATTTAATTAAACTTTCCTTAGACGAAGTCCTTCAATGGTAGATTCGATAGACCTTTGTTATAATTTAAATGAAATAGTTTCCACGAACTTATGCGTTAATTAACCCCAAAAGGGATTGGAAACACCTCAATCATCCGCTTTAATAAATAATTCTCCCACCCATTGCAATCCGGAAAAAACAGACAAACGTGAATCCCCTCCAAAGAAACACCACGGGGTCAATTCCAGGAGCAATCATAAATCGCTGACAATTTATGTGACCCAAAAAATAAATAAATAAATGAAAACTTTCACGTGTTAACGAATCTCTCGCGAGAGGCGAAAAATTTACTCCAAATCGACCAAAACACTATCGGAAGCGAGTATTTGCTCTGCCCTTCGTGCATTAAAAATAGCTGAGCTTCCTTACACCCCCGGCTACAATCTAATCACAATTAATCAAAATAATATAAATGATGCATTTGAAGTTCTCATAAATTGTGTAGTAGCATGAAAAATCATAGTTGCACAGTTGTCTTGTATGTAGAAATGGGTCCCCTTTTCCCACGTGCTGCTCCTCTAGTCGTGCTGACTTTTAATAATAATCCATGTGTCTTTGGCGTTGAGGACGACACCCCAACCCTTTTTCATGGAAAAATGTTCCCGCTATCGATACAAACAGTCGGCGTGTGACGTCTCCCCAGGTTTTATTTTTGTGGGGTCTTCACGCAGGAAACTCTAAGGTACTTAACATTCCTTTTTTGTTAGAGCAGACCATAGCTAACTGAATTCAAACAGTTGTTGCAATCCATAGCAAAACCACAAAATAGGGGTTCCGTGATTTTCGGATGATGCTGGTGTGCTGATGATCGTGCTGATGACGAAGATGATGATCACCATGATGATGACGAGGAGCGCAACACAAGTTATTGCAATCGTAATAATTATGTGTGCTGTCTGTCAGGCATGAGCAGGAGATTCACCTTTCTAATTTTAGAATAAATTCGGGGAGTAAGTGAAATGTGTCCGTATGTGCTAACACTATGTCAAAGATCCCCCGGCGATTGTTAAATCAGGGAGTCCAAGTGGAATAGGTTGCCAGAATTAAGTGCTGAACGAAAGATATGCCTGAAAAGATGGGTTTGAATCCAGATGAGGTACCTATGATCAGTAAAAAAGAGTCTGACTGCTGTCAATAGATTTTATTCTTGAAGGGTGCCTTCCCTTGCTGGTTTTTAGTTTAACATCAGAGGGTGGTACTTGAGGGGGCGTCGAAACAAAAGCCTAACTTAAGTGGCACTGAATCAGTATGTGCTGATGATTCGGGATGGTTGAGTATAGTCCACAGGGGGAGACGGTTCTGCATGTCAAGCTTAGAAGCTGCGTAAGTGCTTGTTGTAGGTCTCACTACCTTGAATGCGATTCTTACTTGCTTGGCTATGTCATAAACTCACTGAATGTTGCTCTGAACGGAATTATTCTCCCTTGAGTGCGTTCTTTATGTTGACATGTAGAGCGGAGCCATGATCTTAGAAGCATTCCGAGGAGAGGGAGAAGCTACTACGGGCTAACTTGATTCTTCTGTGTTGTAGATGTTTTTCCTTGCACAGTTCAGTTCTGAAACAAGCTATCAGGGCCACGCTGATACGTGCTATCTGACTTCGGATAGGCAGTGTGGATTCGAGTGAGCATAACTTAGCACTTTGACTGGTTTGACTGTGTGCCCTGGATTCCTACTATTCCTGTGACCTAAAAAGACATTCCTGGTTCAATCAACAATAACAAATCCACATAGTCGCTGTCAAATAAAATTGCTGGAAAAACGCATTTTTATGTTCTTCAAAGCACATATCTTCAGGACACAACAGAACTCCATTCAACTGTGGGGCGATTCCATTGATTGATTTATTTATTCACATCGACAAAGAATCTTTGTTTCTTTTCCTGCTTTCTAGATGCATTCAACTCGCACGCGTCGCATAAGCGAGTGGGTCGTGTTCCTTGTCGAGTCCACAACAGCCACAGCAAATTCCGCACAGATTTCTCTTCACTCCAAAGAGTGTGTTTCCATTTTCGGCCGATGTGTCATGTCATGTCTAGACGGAAGTTACAAAAATACAAGACGCATACACATCTAGAGAGATAGTTTTCCCTGGCGTTTTGTCCCCGCGGGTATTGCTCCCTCCTCCCAGTAGTTGTACTTTGGAACTGATTTCGCGCAAATATAAGTGCTACTGGCGAATGGATAAATGCTAATTGCGTACAATTGAGTGTCTGGTAGTGTTGATGGTCCCCAAAAAAAAGTAAGTCCACCAGCAGAGACCATTTATCCCGCAAGGCGATCAGTGAACGCCGTGCTGTGTGAATTAAATAAATTGCAGTTGGATGGGATAAAAAGAAAGTTGTTCTGTTTTGTTTGTTTGTTTTTTTTCTTAGAGAATTTCTAGAAATTCTGTTAATCAAAAAAATTAAGTCCACCAGAGGAGGATGTCTATTTTGAGAAATGTCTTTATTTGGCCAGCGAGATGGTGCGCCTGGAGTACAGTGGGACAAAAAGATTAGGCCGATAGGAGAAATTCTTTTGAGACGCCTTTACGAGGAGACCTTTTTATAATTAGAATGGGACGGTTGATTTCCGTAGGACAGTACCTAGCTGAGTACGAGTTAATGATTTTCATATTTCGAGGAACTATCCGGGTGAGTCAAGTTGCATACGCTAAATTTGGTGAGGTCAGCTTGCCGTACGTATGACCAAATTGGATGAAAATAGGTCTTAAACATCTTGGGTTTCACTCAGTATTGTTATTCGAAAGTCAAATCGTTCTGCAAGGAAACATTTTCGAAAGCAACTGTTGCCAACTCGGATTATGAAATTTTCGAATTTAGTTTCGAGTATCGAAAGTTGAAATGTCATTTTGAAATGTGAGGCAGGTATGCTATAACTGCTATAACTTCCGAAAACAACAACTAAGCAGAAATAAAACGAAGAAAAACTCTTTCCAATCGATGTTTCTTTGGGCTAAAAAGCCAATTGAGTAGTAGAGCCCTATGCCGAAGAACTAAGGATACTCTATATATGACCCTGATCATCCCAGTCCTGCTTTATGGCGCTGAAGCGTGGATTCTGTCTAAAGCGGATGAAGAGATCCTCAGCTGCTTCGAGAGAAAGATTCTTCGTATAATTTTCGGTCCCGTTTGTGTTGACGAGAAGTACAGCGACATCGTCGGCGTTCACAGGAAAAATGAGGTTTGCTCGCGAACATGGCCCTACGCGGCGAATATCAAAGCCAAAGAACATGAAAAAATCGAAATTGTTCGCAAACAGCGAGCGGCTCGAGAACCATCCCCTACACGAGAAAAACATAGTGAGCACGAGCAAGTTCGACGAGCATGTTCGTCCTTTAGGACTACCTTAAGACATGTGGAGCGTATGGACACCAATGCTTCGGCCCGCAGAGTCTTCGAGAAAGACCTCGCGCTCATAAGTAGAAAGGGAGTTCAACCGACTTGGACCGGAGGCAGTTAGTTAAAGATCGGACTAACTGGAGATGCTTGTTGGTTGAGGCCGAGGTTCACCCCGACCTTTTTCGTTAGCTAATTTGTGGCAATTTTCCTTTACTCTTTATGGCCTTTATGTGAACTTTGAAATTGCATTAGGAAGTGCTTATGATTTTGCCTGTTTTCCGAGAGATTATAGCTGGGATCGTAAAACCTGCGAACCATAGAATACGTCGATCCCTCGCTGTGTCATTTGTAGCTTGGCTGACAGCTGGATATATGTAATACACGCATTCGTATGGAAGTTATTTTATAACCAACGGATATATGAACTTTGACGGATAAAGTCGGTTTATTTTCTACTTTTTCAGTCGGTTGGCAGTTCTCAGATTCAAGTATTAAGGTTCACATATTAAAGTTCACGCATTATTGAGAGTAAGCACATTGATGGTGGAAGCATTGAGAGAATACTAAGAAACTGTTAACACCGTTGACAATATGCATACCTTTTCGGGGTTTGACGTTTAAGCGCGAGCATTACGTTTATGAGACTGTTCTCACCGGTGTACTCTTGTATTTCTATTGTTTACTTCGCGAATTTCTAAGTCTTTAAATTTTTGTTCCACTCTTTTGTCGACTGACAGCGTTTGATATTTCCAAACGTCAAAAAAATCCGAAAATCCGGATTGTCGGAAAATGTCAGCTTTCCGCTTCCCTCTTCGCCTCCAAACGTAAAGAAATCCAGTACGTCAGTCCTGTGTTAACAGGATCTATGGGTCGGGGCCTTAAGACAGTTCGATTTTCCAAAATTCGGATTTGCTGTTTGTATTACAGAGTGACACTTTTTTTCGAATTCGAATGGTTTGACTTTATTGTAGAAATACGGAGTAAGGGTTCATACTGTCATGCGAGTCTTGGGACATTGTTTTGGAAAATCAGGATTTGTCTTAGCTGCTCAATGGGCATGCATACGTGCATGTTCGAAACCGTGAATTATCTCTGGATGAGCCAACATAGCTTTACACCTTCGCTGGCCGTTACTTCTAGCTGTCGGAACCAAGAACATTGGTATCCGCGATCGATTGGTGTAAAATGAAAGTTCGTTGACTCGTATTTTACTGTTTTGTACCTTCGGGTTAGAGTTCGAAAATATTTTTGGCTTAAGTGGCCGAGCTATTGTAGCATGAGAAATGCCTTAGCACGACGAGGCAGGAACCTATTCTAGGATTTTTCTTTAGACGTATCTAGTATAATGCCTTCCACCAATCTAGCAGTCCTGCGGTGTAGTCATCAGTCTTAAGCTTTAACCACACCAAATCTGCAGCCCCCTCCAACCATAGATGCATCCTAGTCCAAATTTCTCTTGAATTCCAGCTTAATTCACCAACCAGCACTCGTGTTTTCCCGAGAACCCTCGGCATGCCTTCACTGGTGGGCCAAACGAATTCACGTACAAATCGAAGAATATTTGAAATTTCCTGTTCTAAGTGCTCCAACATGACAGCTTTCCCGTGAACTACATTTCTAAAAACAAAAAAAAAAACTTTACTGGCGACGCTCGGCGTCTTCCTTCCGTTTATTTATTTATTTTGCTCTCCGTCTCACTACCTCATAAAAGTCAAACGTGTGAATGGACGAATTGGATTAAAGAGAAGTCTACACACTGCCAGACTTGCACCCGGTGCGCAAAGAGAGACAAAAGATTAGGTAGGTTCCCTTCCGTCGTCGACTAAAGTCATGTGTGTCACATGGATCCATGAGAACTATTTGAAGGAAGCTCTCACAAATTTGTGTCAAAATGGAAAATTGACAGTCGAACGTCATCCGAAAAGAAGGGGGAACGAGGGTGGAAACATTTTCAATAAAACAACAGAAGGGCGTCCGATCCAATCCGATCACGCAGTACAGTGTCTCAATGTCCCCATCGTGGAGGAAACCTAATTTCAATGAGCCTCTGCTCTATCCAACGAAAAAAAATATTTTTAGAATTTAATGGTCCTCCACTACGGGGACACGGATTTGGGTGAGTCTTAAAAAACCAAAAAACAAAAACGAGTACAATTTAAATTCATGTGTTCATTACGGTTTTTTAGTTTATGGATGTGTTCTCCATGCGTGTCCTGATATTAAAGTGCAGTAATTTTTCTGCGCCTCCTCCTCCTCCCTGTGCACACGATTCGTAATCAAGGGGCGATTGTGTCACTTCTCACAGATTGTGGAGATGTTCCCACCGCAAACCGAGGGGAAATCGATTCGAAATAGATTGGATATCATTCAGAGAGATTTATTAGCGTTTTCGGATATTTATCCAAAACAAATTCATGGATGCTCATTAATTTGATTTTGGACGAGAAGGCTATTTCTGGCCTTCGCATCGAATTGCAATTTGATCCAAATTGGGCGGAGGGGGATTGATATGGTTTTTACATTTGATTTGGACTCAGAATACTAGAAAGTAGTGAACTACTCTTGGATGTACCTACCTTCAACTGAAGGAATGGATGATATTTAATGAAAACTAAAGAAAGGAGGGTTCTTACCTTCTTCCGAGCATCATAGTCTTTGGTACTGATATTGCGACGTCCAATTCTGGTCGATCTTGGGCACATTGGGACATTTCGTTGTACCAAGTCTCCTTGTAACTGGGTTTGCTTGAAGTGGAGGTGCAGATGAAAAGAACATTTTACAGTCCTTAACCATTTAGTAATATGATCTCGAACTTCATATTCTCGAATTTGTCGCGCACCCCTTAGGAAAACCGAAATCAAGTCTTCCAAGAAAACAAAGAAATGAGGTCCCTGTAGATCGTTGGCGAACTATTTCAAGCTGGACCTAACTTATCGGGGGATTCGGAAGAGGAATGCGTTCTCCCAAGAAAATAGCTAGAATCATATAAGAACAGAATAAAGCAGTCGAACAGATAGGCTTTCTCGCTGGATCCTCCAGCATCCAAGTCTCCGCTTCATCTACTGTCTATCAACCTCGAGAAGGTTTTCGTCAATTAGCATCGACATGCTATCTTTTAAGTCTTGCTTAGGAAAACTTATTGTGGGCGGTGTGACTCGAATGGTTAGTGGGTTGGACTACGGAGCGAGGGGTTCGAGATTCGATACTGAGATCACCTCTCGAGAGGATCTGACAAGCATCATGAGTAGAGTTGTCATGAGAAAGCTTCTCAAATAACCAATTGACCTACGGATACGGCATTAAACAGTAGGCCCCCTCCATTCCAATTTTTAAGTCCAAAGTGGGGTACGTCAGGGGTACATAATGTCACCGCTGTTATTCATTGGAGTCATCAGTGATGTACTGACATCTCAAAATCTTGAAACTGAGCACCGAACTGGATGTCAGGAGAACAATCGCTATCCAAAGTCTGGAAAAAAATGTTCTCAAACCAAGCTTCAATTGTCCCATTGCTACGTGGATGCCACTAACCAAGCTATATACTTTTGTAAGTGGATTTTTGCGAATCATCTTGAGTAGATGGGTATCACGAAATCATGAAATATCTCCCTACGGAGTAAACGAACATAAGGACTGGTCAATCTGGGACCTATCGCCATCAAAGGCACCACAAACGCACAGTACACGCCTTTATGGTAGATCGTGGGGTATGAGCGCGCCTGTCGTATGTATGATGGGCAAAAGTTGTGAAGCTACGGAGAAGTCATCTGAGACAGCATTGCAAGTCGTTGTTGGGCTTTCCCCCTATGAACCATCCTTAGAAAGACGACCGCTAGATGCGCTATTAAACTGCAGCTGGGACACCTGAACATTCATGACTTAGTGGCCAATGGGTGTTCAGACACTGGACCCCATGGGTCTGGCCTGGTTCACAGACGGATCGAAGATTGACTCTGGACCCAACACCAGAGTCTCGATTTCTATGGAATAGTGCCCCACTGTTTTTCAGGCTGAACCCCGGGACACTAGGATTTATACCATTTTAGATAGCCAGGGACCAGTTAATACGCTGTCGTTGAAGGTAGAGGCCTCTATATCGGTGAACTGGTGCTACGATGCACTACAATCTTTTGCCAGACATAACAGAGAGTGAAATATAGATGGGTTCCTGGTTATTAAAGAATTGTGGGATTCTGCCAGCTAAGACTGGCTCAGTATCTGCGCTCATAGCACCTGAACATTACAGTGGTAACAACTGGACTGCCATGACAGCGCGGATTAACCATTCAAACTTCGTCTGGCGCACTGGTAAAATGTCCCGGGATTTGGACAATCGAAACGATTAGTCAACTCTTATTCCTGCACGGAAAACATTAATCTTCCCAAGGATAGTACGTATTAGGAAGCTGTTGAGGTTAAGGTATCACCTTTCGTAACAAACTTAATCTGTGCCCAGACCACGTGCCCAGAGTACGTTCTGCTCTGAAAACGACGAATCATGTGGCCACATTCTCTGTGAATGGCCAGCTTTAGATTGGTTAAGGTGATGCAATTTCCACGCTCAGCAGTAATTACAAATTCTCTGGGCAAGGACGTATTCTCCTTCATTAGGGAGGTGGAATGGCTCTTAGAATAAATCAGGTCACACTTTAAACCAGATGGAGAAGGGTCTTAAAAAAAGTGAAGACCCACTATCGGGGATAGTTGTTTGAAATAGAATAACAATTTCGGAAATGAGTTTCACGACCAAATAACAATATTTATCCCAAAGCTTCCTGAATACCTAACCTTCTCCTCCTCTCAGCAAATGTGTGATAAACCAACAGTAAAGCCTTCCCATCAACAATAATAAATCGTGTTTGTTTGAATGTCAATCAAAGAGTCCCATATCCACACACAGAAATAGAGCATCCGCAAAACGGAAGTAATATCCGCTCCATCGGAACCTTAAACATATCATCACTGTTCCCTCCTTGATTCCGTTCCACCGCAAAACTTGTAAACAATGTTGCAAGAACAAAGGAACAACCCGAATGTCTACAGGAAATACGTAACCACATCAGACGCCACAGAGAGGCAGCAGACGCAATCCGCCTCATCCGCCTCGTCCTTCATCAAAAGACCTTCCCATCGCTGCGTGGGGTAACGAAACTAAACGCAGCTACGTCCTTACACCCCCGACTTGCAGGCAGGGTTGCAGTGATTAGTGGCTAAACACGCAATTGCAATTTCTGTCTGACATGTTGCAAACAACATCCCCAACGAATGCCCGACTCGACTCGACTGCAGTGCGCGGAGCGAACGAAGCAGAAGAGAAAATCTTTTCACTAAAATCGCTAGGGGAACACTCGTACGGGCATGTACGGATGCATCTCCCCCAATTGAGTATCACAGCCCGTGTCTGCTGTGAACTACGTGCTGTGTGTGACGCTTTCCCTGATTTTTTTTTTGTTTATTTTTATCCTCCGTGGTTTTTTGGAGGAGCGCATGATGAGATCTTCGGAGGAGCATCGCCCTTAACACGCAGCACAGTCGAAAAGTGTCCATCGAGGTGTTCAGTTCGGTTCACTTCAGTTCCGTGTTCTGCAAAACTTTTAAGAGATCTGAGAACGCCGGTGTTTTTTTTTTTTTTTTTTAGAAAAAAAGCTTCTACAACAAATGAGGTGAAGTGCTAATTTATCCCCAGGTGTGATAGTGATAATTGAACTATCAGTGATTTTCTTAAAGAACTGACCACCATTGGTGCGTTGGATAGCATTCGAATCGGTTGATTTGGTATATTTTGTGTAACGCAAAACGGAAAAAACGATACAATATGGTGCAATTGAAACTGGACAGTGGACTGATTGGGAAGTTTGCCAAGCAATGGGGTCCCTCGTTAAGTGATTGTCTGGAAATTCATGCTTCCCTGAAGACGGGCGTAGCCAACAAGGGAACCTGGAAATCCGTAAGTACCTACGAAGATTTTTATTGCGCCTTGTCTGGCAGTATTGATTTTTATTTTTCCTTCCCGAATTTTCCGGGGGGGAGTCTACTGTCGTCGTGAGTGGGGTTTGGGAAAATCGATGGACGTCTATTTCCCCTATTTGGTTTTATTTGCATTCCGGTGTTTGGCCGGCGCGGCGCAAAGATGCCGGTTCATTGGCCCGTGGTGTTTTCATAAGTGCGCCTGGCACCGGCACGGTGATGTACGAGTAGGCAGATGCTTTCGATTTCATTGGAATCGGTTCCTGAGCTGCTACGACTAATAAATAATGCTGGATCTTGTGCTTTCAGTTATACTAATTAGTTTTGTTGTTGTTGTTTGGAGATTGTCATTATAAAGTTTGGCACTTATGTGTAAAAAGCTCGCCTCGTGACAGATATTGACGTAAGGAAAACGTCATTGTTAATTATAAACTTTTCGAGTGTTGCTGTGATAGTTTTTGATTTGTTGCTTTTAATTGCTTTGCGATGAGACAACCAAACAGAGATAGATGTCTACTTCGTCTACGGTAGGAGGGCCTACTTTTGTTTTAGATATTCGTTCAGCTTTGTTTTCAAACGGATCTCCGTTCGTCAAAAACTTAATGAACGCAGTTTTTGTTTCGAAAATAAAGGGGTATGTGTCACAGAAGAAAACAGGTTCTATCCTAACAAAGCGGTTGGGTAGGGTAACTCTTCGAATCTTCTCTAGAAAATATTCTTCAATCAGTGAAAAAGTTTCTATTACTGCTCGAGCCGATGGCACTGACCAGTTGCTGTAAGCTTAATTACCAAAATGTGTTTCCACCTTATTTTTGGGCTAAAAAGGAAGTAGGGACAGGGTATCCAGGTGAATTGTGAATTTTCCTGCATGGTCTTGGCCTAGAAGTAAACAAACATCTCAGCGATTGCGCCTGCAACATTTGCAGAAATGCGTTCCAATCGAAAGGATAGTAACATGATCTTGTTCTAAATTTAAGATAACCAGAAAGTTAGGGGTTGCGGCGGGACTAAAAGGTCGAATTGCTGCTCGAAAACCTCTCCATAAGGCCACAAAATCGCAAAAAACGGCTGGAGTGGGCTCGTCTGCATAAAGATTGGTCCATTGAAATGTGGAAAAAAGTCTTGTGGACTGACGAATCCAAATTTCAAGTCTTTGGCTCAAATAGGCGAGTATTTGTTCGTCGATCGGACCAAGAGAGGATGGCTCCACAATGTGTGGTTCCAACTGTGAAGCATGAAGGCGGTTCGGTTATGGTCTGGGGATCGTTCTGTTATGAAGGAGTTGGAGATTTGGTAAAAATCGTAGCATATTAATGGACCACGCTCGTCCATCAGGACGTCGTTTGATTGGGGATAACTTTTGGCTCCAACAAGACAACGACCCCAAACATTCCTCAAAACTTTGTAAAGAGTACATAAAATCGCAAGAGCAACAAAAATTAGTTCTAAATATGATATGGCCAGCCCAATCCCCAGACCTTAACCACATAGAGCTTCTATGGGACGAACTCGATAGGAAAATACGAGAATGTTGTCCAAAATCAAAGGCACATCTCTGGATACTCTGGGTACTTTTTTTTTGGAATTATTAGGGGTGATGGACTTATGGTAGCCTCAAGCAGCACCACGGCCTCATAGAAATCTTTTGTGCTTATCCCCTTACAAGAGCTGAGTTAATTTGCCTGCGGAAGTGTTTGAGCCTAGTCCGAGCAATGGCGGGATGTTCACATAAAATATGTTCGGCGGTTTCAGTGTCCTCGAGGTACAGTTGGCACGTGTCCGAGGTACATAATAGTCCGTCAGGATCTCAGCGTTATATTTGGTCATTGCTAGGATCTCTTTCGGTCGTTTTTTTTTCAGAAATTAATGAATATCTTTGTATGTCTTAAGCCAGTAAGAGAGCTTTTCGTCTACTGATAGGTAGACTTGAGAAGGGTTTAGGGCCGATATATGAAGATTGGGCACCGTATCTGGCAAGTTCGTCAGCGGCCTCATTGTCAGGGATGCCTATATGTCCAACGACCCATATTATTATGTACAGAGCTAGCTGTAGGAGGGTTTGAAGACAGTTCCCGACCAGCTTACACTCAAAGTCATAGGACATGATAAGCTTTTGGAGCTGTTTAGCTGTCCGACAAAAGGAGGTTTCTTCTAATACACTCTCTGGCACTCGATACCAAAAACCTCTGCTTGGCATACTGCTGGAGAGGATAGCAGCAAGTTCTGTCAGGGATCTTCATATGCCCTACTAGAGCACTTAACGCAGAAGTATTCATAACACTTATGTAAAGGGTGGGCCATCTAGTGGTTTCTTTCTAAATCATAGTTTATTTTGACACTGACAGCTGTTTCCCGCTCGAAATCCTGACAGAAAGTCAGTATCATACCTCCGCGGAACAAAATGAGTCGCTTTACGCTTGAACAACGTTGGGAAATATTGAAAAATCATCTAACGGCAACGTTAACAAACAAATGTCCTCATCTGGGGCTCGAAAAACCCGCACGTTATTGTCCAGAAGCCGATGCATCCACAGAGAGTGACTGTTTGGTGCCGATTGTGGTGGCATCATTGGACCAATTTTCTTCGAAAATGAGGCTGGGAACAACGTTTCGGTCAACGAAATTGAAGACATAAATTTGGACGACCTCTGGTTTCTGTAGAATGGCGCGCCATGCCACAATTGATCTTTTGCGCACCAAATTCCCAAATCGTGTTATCAGCCCTCTAGGCGATGTCAATTGGTCGCCTCGGAGCTGCGATTTGACCCGTTTGGACTTTTTTTTTTTCTGGGGAACCGTGAAGGACCGACTTAAGGCCAATATCATCCAAGCAGTCCGTGAGCTACAGCCCGAAACCATCAACAAGGTCTTGGAAAACTGGAGTGACACAATGCGCTACTGCGGAGCCAGCCGAGGCAGCCACTTGAACGACTATGTGTTCCATAATTAATGGGAATGTTTGGCATAGTACATGGAAAAATGTTATTTCATTTTTAAAAAGAAACTTGTATCTGGCCCACCCTGTATATGGAATAATATTTCATTCAAATGACTTCCCATCCTGGCTTGGCAGTAGGTCATCCTGTCAATCCAATTTTTCAATACATTTTCGATGATTTCGGCTCCTATTTCACGAATAGCTTGGTTTGTTCGCATAGCATCGATAGGAAGAACACGGGAATATGTTTGGTTATCTATCAGCAATCTTCACAAACTTGCTAACACCAGGTTCAGTTCGTGTATTATTTCGACCGACGTTTCTATTCAATATTCGCACTGTTTCGACAACACAGCATCTACTTTGGCAGTAACTTTCCGCCGTTCGTCAAGTGTAAATCGATCTATTTCGTACCGCGAAAATGTGGTACTGAGTTTCTGTCAGTTTTTTGAACGCATAAGACCTGTCAGTGTCAAAATGACATATGATTCAAGAAGAAACCAAAAGATGACACTTGTTTAAAAATACCTTTTAGTTAGGAGTTGTTATAAACTTTAATAGATTCAAGGGAATGAGTGGAGATTTTTAATATCCCTTGGTACCTCTATGAATCTCGTTTCCTGTTTTGAATATGTTTAAATGTCCATTTCGATTATTTTTCTGCTAAAACTGAGAATGCTCGGCTGTTATTCCATTTTCGTTTTCACGAACGCAGCGATATCTAGTTTTGTTCATAAAACTCTGGAATGTCTGCAATTGCTGATAAAAATGAAAACTTACTTTCGTGGCTATATTAAGCAGTCGCGGTCTGTTTTCATTGAAATATTTCTCACAGTTTCTCCGCTTGGCTCTACTTTTACTAAATTTATTCTCATAACGAAAAAAAAGAAATACTTTTCCATGTCAACTGTAAGATCTGCCTAAGCATTCAGTTAACCCACTTCTAGTGAATATATTACGCACAATCGGTTTAACTATTCACAAAGTTGCCAATAAGTTCAGAATTTTCAAACATGTCATGTGTTCAGCTTTATCTTCAACGCATTCCACTCCAAGTATCGTGTATTTCTTGATATTTTATCATAATTTGACTTGAGTACGTATTAAGTAAATATAGTGCAAGGTCATAACCACTCAATCAGAGCTGATAAAACATGTTTTGTTCTTTCTCTTCGTTGAACACGGGATCGGCGGATCAGTGGCTCTGCCAGTAGTTTACCGCCGCAGAAGCCAAACCACTCAACGGACGCGCGTTCCCAAAAATAAACACAAACTCTGTGTTTGAGCCAAGAGAAGTCAAAAATTAACCAAACACATACATATGTAGTATATGTGTGTATATGTGTAAAAAACAACGAAAACAAAACCACTATCATCGGGTGAGGTTTTTGAATAAAGTTGTCTGGAAGTTGCTTGTCTAACAACCAACTGCCACAACAACCTCCACATCGCGCAGGCTGGAGGTACGATACGTTCTCCCAGCAGTGAGCCAGCAGTGAACCACCAAAAACCCCGGTTCAGTTTCCGTTTGTGATTCATAGAAGTTGGCCGATATTTTTTTTTCATTAGTTTTACTTTTATGAACGACGTTGAGCGCGGTTCGCGGCTTAAGGAGTGTTTCGGGCTATAGACGCGTTAAGTCGGTGGATTTGAAGACGGTTTCGTGTTTTTCTTACAAATATCCAAAGACTTCGAACTGAACTGCCATTCATTAGTTTTAGGTTAGAACGTGACCCATCCGTTGCCATCCCTTTTTTTGCTGCCTTCGGTCTGGTCTCGATGGCGTGGTAGTTGGTGCGCTTTTAATTTAAGATCTCCTTATGTGGTGGTTTCAAGTTGTTCCCAAGAAATGCATTGAAAGAGAGAATTCCACTCGTAGAATGACGAAGACTTATGCCTGCAAACTATTTGCAGCTGATGACGCAATCAGTAGAAAGAAAGAAAAACAAAATAAGAATCTCCTGTCCGAGTCGGTGAAACATTCAAATTTAAAAGAAATAAAATTAAATGAAACGAGTTATGGTGGAATGAAAAAGTATCTGGTGTGTGACATCATTGGCATTGAAGTGTGAATGTTTAGATACTTTCGATGTGCAGTGAGTCAAATGTTAGTTGCATAATTATCGATTTACCTGCCAGTGTCTGGACGTTGTATTTGTCAGTACTTAGGGTTCGGTTTAGGGATCCTTCGACCCGTCTTCTGTGTTCTTCAAAGGTTGGTTCTAGATGCCACCATGGATTTCACATGGAACTGTATGGATTCATGTATTCACGAATGTGCTCTCTGATATGAAATTCTTGGCAAAAGAAGAGTAAAGAGTTCTTTAAAGGGTTATTCATCAAGAACGGCTTGTTTGGGATATTAAGTTATTTCCTGTCATTACTTATGGAACACAGAGTCATTCAAATGTCCTCGGAATCGTCACTAAACACGCCATTTTGCATGACATTTTCGGATATACGTTTGATATTCGTCTACAGCTCCAACAAATTCTGGGATTTCTTGACATATACCATAGACTTGAGATGAAAAAATTAAAAATATTTGGCGTTACAAAGCGGGGCCTAGTTTTTCACTACCAAATCACACCAATTTCCGAAAAAAAGCCACAAGAAAGAGGTGCGCAATTGGACACGGTCACCGAAGTTTGTCTGAAAAAACTCGAACTGTGTAGCATGTGGCGCCGTCCTATTGAAACCACATGTTCTTCTTCCAATTTATGTCGGAAATAGTTAGTAAACATGGTCCCCTAGCCAACTCTAATGAATATGACTTTGCTGGCTGGGTAATGAGAAAAGAACGATGAGCCAATGGCCGGGCCAGTGTGGGTGTAGGGACATTTCGTATTAGTTAAAAGGTACAAGAAACGGAGTTAGAAGTGGGCTTCATTGCTGAGAATAGTTTTATTGCAACTGAACGCGAACTTTGGACAAAAAAAAAACTGTTTGCAAACGCTGCTGAAGCATATTCTTTCCCATGGTCAAACGTTAACTCATCCGGAGCTAACTTCACGGGCAAAGGGAAAGGCCTATTCAAAAAGAAATTGGATTTCCAATTGAAAAACCCTTTATATCCTCGATGTCAGAAGTCGGATTTAAGAGCTTACAACTGGAGAGTCATAGTTCTTTTTGTTTGTTGCAACACCATACGAGAGCGATCGAAGCCAGTTTTCGGAAGTTCCATTGGTGTCATCTAGCTTTGAACCTTTTCTTGGTTGCATTGGTCAGGATTTCTCGTTTCAGTACACAGAATGGTGGTTTAAGTCTGAGGTTAGGTATAGATTGTTCTCTGGCTTTGAGTCCATTTCTCATTTCAAGCTTCACTGTCTGTACTTCTGTAAGTGTTGATATCTGTGCTTAGATAGGCGAATGAGCTGCGGTTTTGGCCATTGCGTAAGTTTCCAAATAGTATGTATGGCTTCTCTTGCGACTAAATTTATCTCGAAATTAGGATGTGTGACGTTCATACTTTCGGTCTTTCAATGGCTCCTTAAGAATGTTAAAGATTTATCTGCTTCCATTCTGATATATGATCGCGGAAAGAAGTCCTATTTCCTATGTAATTTCAAGTGGAACCTTTGCCTGTGATCTGGAACCTTCAAACAGTTCTTACAGTTGTATTGGTCTTTTCCTTTATGGATCGGGAGTTCTAATCGGCACCAATTGGTTGCCAGACTACCAAATCTGATCCTTTTGTAGCATTAACATACACTTCTAACCTCAATCCTTCAAAATTGATGAGAAATGAGGCTATTATCGGACTAAGGTATGCTGATATACAGACTTTTTAGGACTTTTTTCTTAAAGTCATTCGCTCTACAACTCTTTGATCGACCCTGCAGTTTTAAAACGGGGTTCGTTGACGTTCTCTGGAACTAAAATCTTAAAACTGCTACTGCTACTGCTTAATCTAGCTTAGTAAAAAAAAGCTAACGATCTACATACTATGAGGATCTCCAGATCGTTCCTCAAGTTACACAAAGTTTATTGTACACATAAAATCGACAACTTTGACGTTAACTATTATTTGGCGTCTATAGCTCAGACAAGGTCATTATAAAAATGTGAATTTTGTCGATAGGTGGCGTATCGCATCTATTTTTAAGGTGATCCCACATACCCACCATTTTATGGCCTCTATATTGCCTGTCCTTTGTGTGCTTAATCTGAAAGAAAGGCGATTTACGGACACATCCAGTACAATAGATTCTTTTTTCTAGACTAATTTATTTTACTATCGTAAAAGTTTTATTTACATTTTATTTCATTCAGTATATCGTATTCCTACGGGCCACATGAAAACAATAAAAAAGACTAAATTTCAAGGTTATCGCACGTCTATCTCGATCTCAAAGTGTTAATTAAGAAAATTCTACCGGATTTCATTGTGTTTCGTTGGTCTTAATTGTTGCTCGAAAAATAGCCATACGAGTATATAGAAATGCTTTGTTTTATTTATACCTGTTTTGGAAACTCGTGACTCATTGTACGAATGCCGGCTGTCTTTCGATTTCTGTACATTTGTGCAACTTCTGTATAGTTGTGGACAAACACTGCAAGAATAAATAATCGAAATATTTCGAGGGGATGTTATCATGTCCCGTATGAATAGGAAATGACCGCTAATGTGTCTACTCGAATACGATTTCCTGCGTTGGCGGGTAGCGCTGGGGGAAAAGATTTTTAGTTGTCAGCTGTTGGCGAGTGTTGAAGAAGAATGTTACTTTGGTGTGTGACCTTGTTCGGTCAAAGACTTAGAAAACTAAAGATATTTTTAGTTATTTAATGTTGTATTGACTTACCTGTTTTTTTCGGGACTCGTTTGAGTTGTTGGAAGAATACGTTTTCGAAAGCAAGAGGAATCAGGTTTTATAATGTATTTTGAACAGTCATTGATGTGTTCTACATATAAAGTAGCTTATGCGTCTTTTCATCATAATTATGAGATTTGAGTCATTGAATTTTTCTTTCCTAGTATTCTGCTAAATTGTAGCGATCCAGTTTTCGGAAACGTCATCTGCATCGAATTTCTGATGCAACAGTGTCATGTGTTCGAAATCATCATTAGAGTAGAACTGCATTAGCAGTTTGCTTTGAGTCAGATGTTCATAAACCTCACCTGCGTGTCATTTGCCGTGCAGTTAAGCAGTCAACAAACCGCACATGCAGATGATCCGACATAAGTCAGCTCCACAAAATGACAGTTGCAAACATGGTGGCTGATGCGCTTGTCAATGCATGACATTGATGGTTATTTGCAAAAGCATGACTTGTGTTTGACGTTTGTGAAAATGCCCAAAATCTTAATACAGAGTACAGATGAGACAAGAAACATAGTGAAGACTTTTTGTGCGACTCATCTGGTTAAAGTTAGGAATTTGGCGTGCGCATAGGAAACGTGCGCAACGTGCCACACTAAATCATATCTTTGTAGATGAGCAGGATATTAGAATGTTCTCTAGGGCATGTGGCGAACATCCTTCACTTGATGTTCACGTGTACACTTGACAGACAGCTCATACTATTTCTTTTGGCGAAAAGGTAAGAATCTTCGAAAAACTGTACAGCGGTTGGGTCTAGCAAAATAAAGGGACGCTAAAGGTTACTGAATGTTAAATATTACGCTATTGCTTTACTTTAGAAATATCTCAAAAGTCCTTCCTACATTCACTTGTATTTACTTGGAAAGGATCATCCGTTTTGAGTCTTGCCAATTATGAATATCCTCCACGGGAGTTCTTGCAGGGTTTGGTTCTGACAAGGTCATTTCCGATGGGTTTTTGACACAGATTTGGCAAGAACTCGGTCATGACTTGACGAATATTCGTTTTTAAAGCGTCAACAGATCGTGCATAACTCCATAAAAAAAAAATCCAACAGCGACAAGTCACACGATCTTGGTGGCCAGTTCACATCACCAAAACGTGAAATATCTCGTCCACGAAATATTGCCAAAGCGGTTAATGTTGTGTGAAATGTGGCACTATCTTCTTCAAACCACACGTCTTCTACATTCATATATCGATTTGAGGGCAAACAAATCGGTTAACATTTGGCTATAGCAATGAGAATTGACGGTGATCTTGCTCATTTTCGAAGAACTATGGACCAGGGACTTTTTCTGGATGTAATGAGCAGTTTCATGTTGTCCACATCATCACGTGATCTTTAAAAATTGGTCATCCACAGTTGATGTTCAAGCACTAAATCGGCGTATGTTCTACCCTTTCTGTGATCAGTTGGCTTCAATTCTTGAGTGAATTGAACTTCCTAGATGCGAAGACCAAATGCTGTGCTCCCCGTGAAATAGACAGATTTGGGTCTTCCTTAACACATTCCTTCCTTTCACTACCTGCAGGCATATTTTTTGTAAAATTTCCATTTTGATGATCGATAGCAGATTTTGTTTGCCAACGTTACGCTCAGATGACCATATGTCGACCATAATCTGCTCGTAATGTGCGAAACGCATACTCACAAAGAATCACTACTCTTGTAGTAGGATTCCACAATTCTGTGATTGTAAAATCGCAAATCTTAAGGTAAATATTCATATAATCTCGAATGACAGTTCGGTTTGACGTATGTGATTAAAGCAGGGATGTCACATTCGGACCACAATTTGGATAACCCTGTATTCACTTTAGGAGTTCGTATTATATTCACAAACATTATTTTCCGGATTTGAAAGTTTACTGAATTTTCTTCATATTGTGTGATAGTCAGGCACTTCTAGTACTTGCTAGCTCTTTCGCCTTTAAGGTTGTTTGTGCCATTTTAACTACAAGAGCTTTTCTTGAACTTATAATACAGGGAGGCTGCGACCTTGGGAGTTCTTATTTTTTGTTCGCAAGTAGGCTTCACTACTGCCTTTGAGACTGCTTCTATTGGTTCCATTTCTTAAACTCCTGTCTCTATATCAATGGACATGGGACACCTTCTTGTAGTGCGTCACTTTTTACCAGAGTTGGCATTTGTGACTCCATTACTGATGTTGCATATGGACTAGGAAGAACTAGGAAGGACAAGAACAGCAAGTATATAGCAAGACCATCTCCACAGACAGGGATATGGCTCGACGTGTCATATCTCGATTGTAGGACTTGAGACCGAAAGACTAGGACCGAAAGAGAATACTCTGTCTTTATGGAAAGGTTTTAAAAATGCAAAGATAATAGAGCTACTACAAGCACTGCACTTGGAACAACAAATCTTTTCTAGGAAATGCGGGCTTTATTCACTGTTATATTCAAAAAAGCGATGGCATTTCCTTTATGAATTGCATACGTGCCACTTGAGTTCTGCCAAGTTAATTCCAACAAAGCAAACACAGTATTTTATTCTTTGATAACTACCAGTCAACACTCATATCAACCTGGGGATATACCGTGTTTCCAATACAATTCAATATAACACCTCAATCGATCGATATTTGCCAGCAAAAAACGTGAAAAAGTACGCAGCGCCGATCGAAGCCCACGATAAAGTGCCAAAACACATCAATAAATAAAGCTCTGAGTCACCTTTCGGTTGGAAAGCAAACAAACTGAAAAAAAATTCATTTAAATAAAATACATACATACGTATCCACGCTCTTTAATTTTATTTTCTCAATTCGAATGCGACGTAGCTAAAGGTCGTTTAAATCGTCGTCGTGAGCTTTAGTTTCAGCACCGGCAATAGCACACCTTGCTAATGGCTTGCGTAAACAATATATCAATTGGCCTGGCCTTAAACCGAAACCGAGCTACAACGCGCTTATAATTCAAATTTGCGAACGTTTTCTGAACGCGAATTGTTGTAATTAAGCAACTCCTTTGCGCGAGATAAGAGCGTCAATGATCTTTATTTTAGCCAACGCAGTTAAGGCCTCAATAACATGGCAGCGTATCTTTGTTGTTAGTTAAACCAATAATTACACAAAGAAGGGTATCACTCTCCAGCGATTGCTTTGGCATTTTATCTTATCACCTTGGTAAGACTTTGGACAACATTTAAACGGCTCTATAAATGGAAACACTTGGTGAAAGTAGGAGGAGGACGGCCACAAACTCATAATTTTTGTTTTACACTTGAGTGGGTATTTGGCTTTTAGAAAAGAAATTTCCTCTTTTTTCTGCTTTTTTGTGGCGAAAATAAATCTAATCAAAATGTGGCGGGGTTTTGTGTTTATGAACAGAGTCAGATAATAAACTGCACCTTTATGTACAAAAAAGAAGGAAAAAAAAAAAAAGAAATGAAACAGGTGGATCCACAAACATTCTGGATGGGTGATTAATTAAAAAGTGCGCAGTCATCTGTGAGCAAATCATTTACATACACTTGACTGGGAACGTACGTTCGGGTGACGCATGTTTCTTTCGGCAGTGTGTTGTGTAATCCCAAATGATTTCATGTAAATGCATACATACAGATGTATCTACAGGTTAAAAACTCGTCACGTTGTGCTACCTACCACGTACGTAGGTAGAATCCAGGTATGTCACCCGAGAGGCACTCTGGTTTGGTTATGTATACTTGATTGAATCTAAGGTGGGATCTAATAAAGTTCAAAGTTGAAGAACTAGAAGATACATACATACTCGCACATATGTATTCTATTTCTGAGATTCTGAGTATCTGTCAAGCAAATCTGGTCGAGAAGTTTCTGCACAAAGCGACATTGATGATGAATCAAGGTTTGAGTTGAATATAGGATCGCTCTTAGTGTATTTTCCGGCCCACGTGGTGTTTCTCAATCGCTGTGATTCAGATGATGTATTGTGGCATGATTTGTTAAAGGTAACCTGCTTTGCTTGTTGGTGCAGTAGACATGACAAAAAGTTTTGCTGTCATTTACACGATTTAGTCAAAACTTGAGTAGAGTTTGAGACATATCGTGAGTCGTGTTTTGTACACATTGGCTTTCTGTCAAAATATACAAGCAAAACTAAGCTTCATTTGAAGCGGTTAACTTTTTTCAACGAACAATGCAGTCATTCATACATTCCGGGAAATCATATTCCGGGATCACCTTCTCTTCCTTCAGCAGTGCTTCGGATACATGAGCAATTGATTCACATTGGTAGCGCTTTTGGTTAAAAAGTCGCTCAGAAGCATGGATTTGTGAGACTGAAAATCAAGCCTTGCTGTGACGCGTCTCATTCTTGTGAAAGCTATCTCAAACCATAGTGACAATGTCAGAGCAACATTTTCTTCACTAAGTCTATATATTCTTCAGTAACTCCCCTTGGAGGCCTTCTTGGAATGCTTTATACCATTCAAATGCTCTTGTTCTCGATATTACAGGTAGACTTTCTCCAACATTTTCAACGCATCCGAACAAAAAATCCCGTTCGCAACACAAAACAAACAAAAAAACCCATTGCTCAAAATTTTTTTTCATAGTAAAAATCGCTGACACCATTTGGCTGCTGTCAACTAACAAGTTGACAGATCTTGCTCAAACTCACAATGACAGATGTACCAACATAAGTACTTTCTATAACTATTCACATTGTACTGACAGACTTTATTCCTTATTTTGACGTTTTTGTGCTTAATTGAGCATTGTTGTCTGAACACTTCCGCTGAATGATTTTGACATACACATACCTGATAGTTGTCAGTGTCAAATAATTTTTGTTCGTTGTTTTACGACTATTTAGGAAAAACAAATTCGTTTAACAACAATTAATTCATGAGTTTTTCCATATCCTCAATTTTGTTCACCCTTTTCGAGTGACACCGATTGACATTTCAAAACGTCAAAAAAATCAGGAACATTTCAAAGAGCTTGTTCGCACAGGATTGTCGGACTGGATTTTTTGACGTTTACATGCATGCATTTTCAGATTTTCTGAAATTTCCTGGTTTGTTTTTGACATTTGGAAATGTCAATCGTTGTTACTCGACAAAAGGGTGAACATAAACATAAATTTAAAACTGAAATTCATGAAGATTAGATATACGACCGTAAACCAATTCAATTGGTTTAAAAAAGTTTAATTTTTCTGTTAAAAGAATTTGTTGCTAAAGAATTAACCAATTTCAATTGGAACCAACTACTAAACGTCAAAAAATACAGGACTATCAATCTAATCTATCAATCTAGAATCTTAAAATCCGGATTTATTTTGGATGTCATCTCTCCGGTGTCCCGCTTGGTTGTAAAAGTCAAAACACATCCACTCCGTCAGTCCAATGTGAACACCTTTATATGCATTCACAGGTTGTATTCAATTTCAATAACAAAACAACTTACACACGTCACCTAGTATGTAACATACTCTATCTCCTGACATGTACAACGTCTACGAACCCTTGTGTTGCTGTGAGTCCGCTTCTCTTACGTCCCAGGTTAGTTTTTCATTCCATCGCATGACTATTCGTCTGTGAATAGAGTCCCGTCAAACTGGGCGTTTTAAATGAGATTGAGCCAGAAAATCCTTCAAGATATGTCGTAGATACCGATGCAGGAATGTTTGCATGTTTTTTTTGTAAGAACAGTGGACATTTTCCCGGTGCTGTACCCATGAAACGACGTCGTTTGGCTGTCCTCCAATCCTAATTTGTTAAGATTAGACAGCTCCAAGGCTGATATTTTGAGTTTCGGCACATTCATCCGCTTTCCAATCCGCTAATCTAAGCTAAACTATCGTAATGATCACGATCTGCAATTAATTGAGAAAGTGTAGATCAGAGTGATCTGATCGGCTTGACCTTCTAAACGAATTCAGTTTTCTGAAAGAATTGTTAGACAAGTCTGAGATGACGAAAATCCAACGAAGTTAGCTGATTATCGGTCCTGATGTGCTCCATCCGTGCAGACTTCTAGTGTTAACGTATCTGCAAATTTGAACTCATTCGCTGTGAGCCCATTAGAGCTGAAAGATTTACAAGAAGCCCTCCAACGTATAAATAGTTATGACCGGAACAAATCGAGTACGACATACTTCTTACGTTACATCTCCATGTACCAGTTACTGTCTAAACAATCCCATTCCAAGGGTGCCCCAGAAGTGCAACAACCTTATCCAACCTTTCCTCACCCACTATTTGGCTTTCCCATCCAAACGAAACCTCATACTTTATATTTATTACCGTCACACAGTGCAAGACAACTAAATCTCTGGTACATCCGAGAGCTTATCTCAAGGCGGCAGCAGCACAACATCATTTTCGTTGGTGAAGTCTGAGAAAAATATACAACTAACAACAAAGGTAACATGACCTGCGGCATTTTAATTCATCTGTTCCTAGTACCAGCTACAGTTTCGTGTTCCAATTGACCCACAGACACACAGGGGCAGGACAAGCTCGATTGTATTTTTAACCGGTGACAACTCTGACATTAAAAGTAATAAATGCATTAGGCGTCAGCCGGTGTCTTATCAGAATACCACGCGATAATAGTATACCTCTGCTCCATCCGTATCGCCAGATAAGATAGTCTAGTTCGCGTGAAACCCTCTCCGCGGAATAATCTCACATATTTGTCTCTGTTTACTTTTTTTCATTTCGGAAGAGGGGAGCACCACCACCGCCGACTCGGTCGTTGTCGCCGTAACTCGTAAGTCTCAGCTTGAGCTTGTCGTTAGTCAGTCGTTGGCAGCGAAAGAGATCGTGCAAAGCAATGAATGGCAACGCGTAAGATACAAATTCCAGTTTTAATCTTAGATACACACGTCGTTCTCGTTGTTCGAATGGGTTTTGTAACAAAAGATAGATAATATTCTAACTACGAGCGTGAGCTACTTAACATAGTGCGTGACAATGTCGGAAGTGTTAAAACAATCCAATGGATTGATCTACAGCCATACCATGGAGGAGAATAATAATTTGAAAAGCTCCCCGGATTATGATGAAATCGGTGAGGAATTCGATTTCAGTGATAGTGAACTAAGTGCGTTAAATGGTGATGATAGCACCGTCAAAGCTAATGATTCAAGTGACTCAGTGAATACGAGCAAAGGTGTCGCAACAAAGTTGGCGAATTTAAGCCTCGAACAGGCAAAGGAAGTGCAAGTCGATGCATTTTGTCCAATTACGCCGCGAAAAATCGTCGACTGTAAAGAAACCGCTGGAAGTGAAAACGCTTCAAATGGATATACCAGTGACGGCATGGACGACGATGTGGCAGATGAAGATGACGAGCTGATTGTACAATTTTTAGGACAAGCTAATCAAATTGTACGTAATTTGCATAAAGAATTTAGTAAGCAAACGAGTTTAGATTCATGTGGTTGTGTTTACTGCTGCCATTGTTTACTTGTTATGTCATGGAGGAGAGGAAGACACGCTAATTGAAAGGAAAATTTAGCCAACTGAAAGGTGTACTAGATGTGGGTAGATAGAAGCAAGAAAATTTCCATACTATCTGCGTCTTTGCTTGAGAACGACACGTTTGTTTGTTTTTCCTTCTGTTTCCCCCTTGGCTGCCTTTGGCAAATTATTTCTTACACTAGTGCTAATTATGGTGGTATTTCCGCTGGTAGCATTGCTACCCGGTGTTTGTGCCGAAAGAAATGTTTTGCTGTATCATTAAGCCACCTTCGGGGACGGCCTCTTTTTCTAAACCAGTTAACCGCCACTGTGGAGTACATATGTACGTTCGTGTTGTGCCTTGTTGCAATCAATCATTAATCTTGACATGAGTTTAGTTGTGGATAAGACCCATATTGGCAAACCAATTTGTCAAATTCTGTCACGCTTATCACGCAAAAAAGGGGTTTTCTTCTGGCCTTGATGTCCAGTGGATGTAGGTCTTAAACGACACAAACTTTCTCTAATTCTCTTTGAACTCAGAGTCGATGTCCTTTTCGGTTCATGGTCACTGAGGACAATATTTCAATTCGACAGTGAGTCATGTGTAAAAATGTTCGTACGTTTCCATGATTGAAACGCACCGAACTGTCAACCCTGTGGATGCAATGGTTTCTCAACGATCAAATGTGATCGATGGTCTCAAAACCTCCACCGAGCGTTGCGTCGCTTGTATGACATAAAGTGCCGCCTTGTCGGAACCACAGCTCGGATATATCAATGTTGACAAGTTCTAGCGACAGAAAGTCAGTTAACGTCGCTCTGTACCTGAGACCATTGACGGTACCGGTGTCTCCTTCCTCATTTTGAAAGAAATAAGGTCCGACGATGCCGTCATGCCATAAACCGCATCAAGCAGTCAATCTTTTTGGATGTATTGAGCATGGTCGAGCACTTGTCGATTGTGTTCGGTCCAATAATGGCAATTCTGCTTGTTGGCGTAGCCGCTGAGCCAAAAGTGGAAAAGATGATTTTTAGACCAATAGTCCGATCTCCGGCCAACATTTTCAGTACCCAATGAGCGAATTCACGGCGTTGTCTATAGTCATCCGGTTTCAATGCTTGCGTCAGCACAATCTTATACGGATGTAGCCCCAAATCCAACCGCAAACTAAACCAGGTTGACTCCCTGGCGATGCCAAATTTAGGTGATCGGGGCTGAATCGACATTTCTGGGGTTTTTCGATACAGCGGGTATGTTTTCTTCATTTCGCCCCAATCTCTGTCAGGTTGGTGGCTTAAGGCCCAAAAGAGTGTGCTCAATGCACACTGAAACCATGATGACGACCGACCTCACGACGAAACGTTGTATTTCCTAATAATTTCCGCACATTCAGCAAGTGCGACACGAGGTATGATGAAATGGCGAACCTTACTGGACATTTTGACAGCTGGATGTCATTGGTATCTTTGACAGCTGCAAAGAATCGTGGTCATCTTTACAAAGAAGATTTTGTTTGAAAAAATAGGATCAACTTGGTGATTTACTGACGCTTTATTGCCGTATGTCGTTTCCCTCACATGGTTTGGCGACTACGTTTTCCCAAGAAAACACACTCCCACTGCGCCAATTTTAATGCGTTTAGCTGTGAATAAAGTATCCATACTGCAAAATGACATGTAAGAACTAAACATCTGTCACTCTGAATGACAGATCCCATATGCCAGGGATGTAAAATTCCGACTTCGAAATGAATAACCCGTTACCGAAGTGGAAGTGTTTTTGTTGATTGTAATAAACGCATAGTCTTACAAACTGAACTGTCATACGTCATAAAGTTACTAATATAGGGACCACCCCCTTATGGAAGACAATAAAAGTTAAACCATGTATCCGCCTTTATTTTGTACGATTCCTCATTTAACTGTCACTGTGTTTATCTCTTCTCCATTGCTACGATCAGATCATTTGACACAGCTCTCCAATTAACCTTTTAATTAAATTGTGTTACGTGTTGTGACTTGTAATGTTAAACTGTATTTCGCTAGTTAAACGAATTTCTTATCACCATGCTTCGCCGCTAATTGATAATTGATTTCCATGCGTGGCTAAGAAAAAAAAATTGAGTCATAGGCCTTATAAATAGCCCTATTACCGCTACACAACGATGGAAATCTACAAAAGTCACATAGAATTTGCAATTTATTCTGAATTCTATTAGCGTATACGTATTACGCCGCAGCTGTAAGCATGGAACAGCTTGGCAACTGTTGCATTCGAATTCTAAGTTGATATTTACACAGTTTGTTGACTTTTTTTGTTGATTTGTTGTGTCTTCGTTCCCAGAAAGAGAGTCCACTGGCCTCAACAGCATTTCTCTCACTTGTTGTGCACTAAAAACAGAAACTAGTTCTCTCCAAATATGTCCCAGCACTGAGCTTTTCGTATAAGGCTTGAATCGATTATTATTCCTCGAGCATTGCGAACATGGAGATGCCGCAAAATGTTGCACATTCGTTTTGATCTGTAACCGATGATGGTGATGGGATAATTATGGCCAGATCAACATCATGCTGATTTTAATTAATGGTTTGTTTGTTTCTCTCACTCGGCTGTCGAAAAGTTGCTCAACTTGAACTTGACAAAGTCTGACATTAATTAAACGCGTCACACATGATTACGACAGAACAATTAAATTCAGATATAACAAAAAATTTGTGACATCGCTTGTGTTTTTCTTTTCACGTAAAACCAACAAAAAACACACCAAACCATGTGGTGGAACGGTAAAAGTCACAAAACAATGCCCAGGCGTACTACGAGTACAAATGCGACGAAAAATGAAAAACAGTAAAAAAAAAGTGAAGAACTTAGTCAAGGCGGGCGGCGGCGCTCCACTGTGTCAGCTATATGTGTGTTATGTCCGCGTTCGTAATTCGATATGCATGCTGTGTTGCTGCTGCCGTTGGGTTTTAACTAGTAAGCATCAACCATTAAATTGGTGGCGTCCGACGGCATTGACAGTTGTTATAGCCATTTTCCGCTTTGTTAAGTTCTAATTATCTAATTAATGCGTCGGTTAGGCAAGCTGCCGGACATGATTACTATAGTGGTAGGTAGCAAATTTGACAGATACCTCCAATTAGAATGTCAGAATATGACACAAAATTGATGTCTTGAAAAGCAAATTGTATCGACGGGGGCCAATATTGCGCTCCACTTTGTAAATTCACTGGTATAACTGCAAGCAAATGCCTAAAATCTCGATGACTAGATATTTTAGAATAGATTGGGACAAGTTGAAGATTTTTATAATCAACTAACCCTCAACACAGAACCTCTAATGTCAAGGTAGACAACAGAACATGTCTAAAATGGTGCAATGACAATGACGAATCTGTCATGTCAATCATGTCATGTTTCACCAAAAGCAAATCATCGATCAAGCACATGTGTCAAACGACTGACAGATTAGAAGTTGCACTCTTGACATTCGCAATAAGTGTGGAATACGTAATGGTATCACTCGTACGTCTAATTATTGCATCCATTAGCAAAAAGCATTCCAATTTGTCTTGCATATCCAGGTACAATCAGCATGATCAATGAGCTTGGGTCTCAGTACCCTGTGGCAAAAAAGTGCAGGAAGCAACAAACAAATACAACAGCGACGCTCTTCAGAGTGCTACTTCTTAAGATTATAATCAAACCTCTAAGCAACACCATTCAGTTTGGAGAAAGACTCTGGTCAGTAAAGGCTAGAGCAGTACGTTGGGTCTAAAGCGACGTACGACAAGGTTACATACTGTCACCACTGTTCCTGTGAGTCGACTTCTGAACAGAATCTTTCCAAACCAATCCTAGTCTCTTTCTGATAAGAAAAACTCAACACCTCTTACCAATTACTTACTCCCTTTATTTCGTTTTGTATTTTCAGGCTGAAGCGAGGCTGGCAGCAAGACGGCTGGCACGTGCAGAAGCGCGGGAAATTCGCATGCGCGAATTGGAACGCCAGCAAAAAGAGCAAGAACAAAATGCCGATCGTGTATTCGATATGCAGACAGCAGCAGGTATTGATCCACTGGCTAGGTCGCGTCTTACCGCAGCCAGTGTTACCGGTGTGGTCAATTCTGTACGTGCTAGTTCGATGTCTTCCCGCCGAAGCAGTGAAGATTCCCTGGAGGAGGAAGGGCGCAGCTTACGTGATATTAGGCATGAACTCAAGGTTAGTTACTACAAATTGGATATATTCATGAAGCCATATTCTTATATTTTTTATGTTTTGTAGGATGTCGAAGAACGCTTTAGAAAAGCAATGATAGCCAATGCGCAGCTGGACAATGAAAGAGCCTCACAATCCTATCAAATTCAATTGCTCAAGGATAAACTCGAGGAAATGGAAGAATCATTTGCCCAGCTACAGCGTGAATTCAAAGAGAAGACACGCGAATGCAACGCTTTCAAGCGTAACCTTGACAAATTGACAGAAGAGTTGAAACTCGTTCATGGTCAGCTAACTGAACGAGATGCGCTTATAGCTGAACAGGGTTTGGTAATTGTAGCTGTAGAGAATGATGATGGCTCAGATGCCAAACGTGCTCTAGTCACTTTAGAGAATGCACAATTGTTAGGTTCTGTACAAGGTTCTTTGGGTGAGTTTAGATTTTATTTCAGTGAAATCCTTTGATTTAACAATGTCTCCCTTTAAACAGATGTTCGACTTAAGAAATTTAGCGAAGAGAAACAGCAACTTCAAGCCGAAGTGCTAAATTTACAGGAACAATTAGAAAATGTTAAAACACAGGGACGAGGTCGAGGCAATTCAATGAACGGCCCAATGGGATCCGATGACGATTATGAAGCTCAAAGTAAGAGATTGCGGGTTTTCCGTATATATATGACTCGAAGTATGCAACTCAGTAGTTACTTATGTTACAGGGGAAGCCAATAAAATCATCTCCGATTATAAATACAAACTGCAGAAGGCCGAACAAGAAATCGCTAGTCTACAAGCCAGCTTAGCTAGATCAGAAACACAAGTTATACGTTATAAGAGTACCGCAGAGGCCGCTGAAAAAGCCGAGGCAGATTTGAAAATTGAAAGGAGGAAGCTTCAACGTGAGGTAGGTTCATTGGAATTAGGAACTTGCGTAAACTATATACTAAAACCTTTTAATTCAAACGCTTCTTTTTTTTCTACTTAATTACAATTTCCAGGAATTGGTGATCCATTTCTGGGATGAGTGCCATTGCCAATGAGTGCCTCTCTCTCTGGTGTTGGTATTCGTGTTTTCTTTTGTTTATGAGTTTCATTTTATTTTTGTGTTGTTTTTTTTGCTTTTGGTTTGCCAACGATTTTGCAATTGCAGATCCCCTTCCCTAAGTGTCATAACAAGTTGATTGGTTTTTTTTTTTTAATCTAAAACGAGGCTTTTGTATCAACGTGACCGCGAATCACGATCCCTTTTGTTAGTTTGTGTAAACGTTTGATGCCATTCTCCGTAGGCAAACACTCTAAAGCGAGATCAAGAATGTCTACTTAGAGAACCCATGCAGAGCCTTAAGTTAAGTAAGCGCGACAAAGTTAAAATATTTTTTAATTCAGCGTTTTATGTTGGTCTTGAGATAGTCTACATTCTCTGGCTTGTTGGTGTAGACCATATACTTGACCTATCCCAAAAAAAAAAAAACAATTCCAGAGGCGTAAAATCAGCCCAATTGATTGCTCCATTTCACGGTCATAGAACAACCAAGTAAAAACCTTGATTATATGGCTGGGTGTGTCTCATGTGGACCGGGTTTTATTTGAAACCACAATAAATGAGCATTCATATATCCGAGTCATCCTCTTATCCGAAAAATAGTCAGTCAACATGGACTGTTCCATATTGCCAACATCATGGAAGACGAAACACAGACTATTAAATCCTTACAGTGAATGCCAGGTGGGTGTAATGCCATTTCGTGAATGACTTCGGGTTGCTGACTAGTTGTTGTTTACTTCTTATACAAAGTATTGAGCCAGAAATAGGCTTTATCGCTGAGGATCGGCTTCCCTAACATGTTTGAGCTCCAATCACTGAAGTTATGTAGGAACTGCAGTCAAACACGATTTTATAGCTATAAGGGCTCAAATCCTGCCCGATTCCTAGTATCGAGGTGGAATCGACAAGTTTGGGACCTCACATATGTGTATTCGTTGCTGCAGCGCCGACACCTTGCATTTCTTATGAAAAGAATTTGTTGATATACACAGTTAAAGACTGTCTCCAAACAGTCCATCCCTTTAAAAGTATTCTTGAGTTGATCACTTAACATTATTTTTACAGTCTGACTAATATTTTGTATAAAATCGGTTTAAAGATTTACCTCCACGCAGCAGACATCTTAACCCGCTTAACATCGTTTGCATATTGACTCCATATCCCCGAGACTCTTTTTGTCCTCCAATTAAATCAATCAAGCTAACCATTCTCTTATGTTTACTCTTTCAGAATCGTGAAGCAATGGAACGACTAGAAGAACTAGAAACATCTAACAATCATCTATTAAAACGACTGGATAAATTAAAGAATGCTAAGAGTGCGCTCCTCAAAGAACTCTGACCGACCACGAATTATAGTCCGATTAAATCCGAGCGAACAGCATTACAACAAAGGCCGAACCTAAACAAGAATCCATAAAAAAAAAAACAAAACCAAGCAGCACTGCGTTCGACTGTGATGAGAATGATGATGGTGAATGGACGTATACATATATATTTATAGTGTACTTTCACAATTTATCCCCCCTCCATACGCGATCCCTTGCACTACATCACTTACTCCTTATGTTCTAAAATTGTAAATAATACAAACAAAAAAAAAAAAAGAAAAGAAAACTTCCTCCCAATGCTAGTGCTTTGCATAAACTTTCGACAAAAAAAAATATAAAGAGGTGTACTATTTTTTTAGTACTATTTTTTCTGTACTAAAATCAATGTAGTCTTGCCAAATTGAAGAAATGTTCATACAATCAACCGATTGTACCGCGTACTTAGGCCATAAGCAACGTAGAAACGAAAACACTTTTTATAACACATTTTGCTATTTTTATATAAAGAAAAACGAAACGAAACAAAATTTAACATTGTAAATGCCAGACTTTTAGCCTTAAGATTATAGTGTACTAAAATTTAGTATTTCGAAAATAAAAACCCAATTGTTTTCGTATAACATTCTGTTTGACAAAAAAAAGAAAAATGAAAAATGTTTTGTGCAGTCTAGTGCATAGTGTAGTTAAGTTTATTTATTTTCGGTAAGATGATGGAAAAATCAAAATGTCTGTACTAAGAATTTAGTACACCTCAGGTTGATACGATTTCATTTTTAGTTAACAAACTGATTTAGTTTTTGCTGCTTCTGGGATCTTAACAAATCGAAACATTATGTTGTACAGTGCACTCAAAATAAAATGGAAATTCTTTAGAAGTACACACCCCAGCCCCTATGCACCCCCCTCTGAATAAACGAGCAATGGAAGAGTAGTATATTTGATTAGTTAAAAAATAAAACACACTTTACTCGCATTTCGTTTACATTTCTAAAGTTTGCACCAATACTGCTGCTTAAACTTAAGCTTAAACAAATAAATAAAAAAGTATATCAATTTTATATAAAAAGAAACAAAAAAAAAAATCCAACAAAATATATAATTTACTAATATCAATTTATTATAGAACAAATTCAAATTTTATTAGCAAAGCAAATAACTAAACAAAAAAAAAAAAAACTTAATAAAAAGCAAATATTTTATTTAATAGAAAAATGCAAAGAAAATAAATAAATGAAGTACGTAGTAGGGCAACACACGTTAATTTTGATCGAATGAGACAAACTGACAACACTAATATATATACACAACAAATATGACATAAATTTAAATAGTTTTATAAATGGAAAAAAGTAAAATTAATGATTATAAACAAATGATTTTGATAATTTACTACTAGCCCATTATTTTCTAATGATTTTTTTGTTTTTTTTTTTTTTAATATTTACTTTTATTATTTATTTATATAAATATATATATGATATAATATTAATTGTATTGTGTAATGCAATGCAAACGGCAAGTAAATGTTGAGTCGAGAGGAAAAATATATAATGCATTTTTTTAAATTACATTTTGTGTGTTTAAATTTGATTTTAGAGAATAAAGTGTTACAGTCGGGACTGAATAACGAATTTAAATTCTATACGGGTCTGTTCAAAATTCCACAGCGGGGAAATAAGGAATGAGTGTGCCAGCAATAGGGCGAAAGCCCCCATTTATAGCGGCTTAATACAAGCTATAACTAAGACTTACGACTACTAAAACTAAGAAGAGAAGTGAAGGAGATCGGATTTGAGGCTGGGAGTGCTGCGGTTAAAATCGAACTGGGCGGAGTTTGAGTTAACCTTACGCAGCATACGGGAGTTAGGTTCATTGAAGCCGCATAAGGTGCGGTGGGTCGGGAGATAGAACAGACGAGGGCATCAAAGGTTACGTGGGTTGGTGTTGAAAAAGATTAAGTTGTAGAGAGATGCGCAATCCATGGAGCCTGAGAAAAGTCAATGAACGAAAAGATTATCTACAACGGCTCTACGTTTCTCGAGGGAACTCAGATTAATGTGGTTGAGGCGGTCTCGATAGAGAGGCAAGATGAGTGGGTCGTTCCAAGAAAGACCACGAAGGGCAACAAGAAGAAAACGTCGTTGTATGTTCTCAATTCTTGCCACATGCACTTGCTGATAGGGGGACAATACTTGACTGGCGTATTCAAGTAAAAGGAGAACCCAGGTAATGTAGAGGGATCTAGTCACGTAAGGATCATAGAATTCAATTCCTTGAACCACGTTTTGACAAAGCCAAGTGATGAGTTGGCTTTAAGAATTATCTTAAAGGAAGTTTAGTTCCCAATCGTACAGTATTCCAAGATCGCTAAGACATTGAACGATGGGTATTGGCTGATCGTGGAGGAGATAAAGTCGGTAATAGGTAATAGATTGGCATTTGGCGATATTGACCTCTAAGCAATTTTTGGGGCACCAGTGGGAAAAAGTCCTAATTTGAAAAGATGGTTTTGAAAACTTTGGCATCGTCGGCGTAGAGAGAAAGAAAGGAGTGGTTTATAACCCTATCAACATCGTTTATAGTCAGAATGATGAAAAGAGGTAAATGCTATCAGAGTGATCTGATCTACAATATTTTTGTCTCATTCCAGGGGAACTATGTTCTGCCTCGAATAGTACATATATAAGTACATACAGGAGCGTTATTTTGTATTCCTTTCGGACTCGGATTGTGATTCGAAAATGAAATTCGATTCTAAAATGAATTCGTATTTTGTCTGATTTTCGGATTGGATGTAAATGCTTCCAAGTCAAAACCAAACATATTCGAAAGTCAGATTGTGAAAACAAATAGCAAACGTTATTTAAATTACTTGTTGAATTCGTTTTAATGGACAGTGTTGCTATTTGGTCTGAGGGGGAAGAAGAGGATCATTCTAGCATTATGAAACTGAGCAATGAGAAGAGAGGCATTTGATTTACTATTTAATCCATTCAAATGTTGTAACGAATATGTATTATAACACAGCTTTGTAAAAAACTTTCGGGTATTGGAGGAAGCCTAGCTGTACACGTTCCAATGTACAATAGGCAATAGAGTCACAGCTTCAGAAGACAGTCTAATCCAAAGATGGTTTGATACATATATGTCTACTTTCATAGACAATAGAACAAATCTCTTGCCTAGATCTGTGTGGATCTCCATAAATTGCACCAAGGCTTCGAATTCTGTAGGTTTCGTGTTTCGACATTTAGCCGCCTCCCATTAGATAGTCAAATAAAACACGATATTTATTTTTAAATATACATATATTCAAATTTGAAATACATATTTACATTTTGTCTTAAAATTCTTCTGAAAATCATACATCCGATAACAAGAAACCTTTCGAATGAATATCTGCAAAAAGAGGTGATTTTGGCAAGCGCTTTCGAAATAAAAAAATCCAAATTTTCTAAGGAGAGTTGGTATTACTTTTATTTTCTGAGTTTCGGATTAAGGCCTTTTTTATAGAAATAAAAAATGCCAATAGAAACAAAGGTATAACAATGCTCAATGGTCAATAACTCCACACAATTTAGAGTTATTGCGAAACCACTTCTACACCTACTAACTCTACTTTAAAAACTGTTGGGATTTTTGTTTATGTTTAGGAATAAAAAGACTGACTTTGCCTGGAATAAATAATAGAAACAAGGGAGTTTCACAGTCTGTATCCGTGATTCTAAAGTAAAATCAGATCATGTGATTGAAATGGTAATATACTGGTTTATGTTATGTTTCGGTGTCTTAAGAAAATTTTATAAAAATTGGCTGAGGAGTCAATTAGACTAATTCTGAACAATAATTCTTAAAAAACTTAAGAAATGACGGTTAAACAATGGATGAAATAGCTCAGGTTTGAAAGTGCTTGTAACTCTTTATTCAAGCCCCAAAACAGAAAAAGACTCAAAAAGTGAAAACAACTTTGGGATTTGACAAACTGCCAGTTCGACTATGGAAGAATAAGCGTTTTCTTCTTTAAAAGATCTAAAAATGTGTCAAACGCAACAGTAACAACTTAAAAAATAAGAAAACAATTAATGGAAGTAAGATTTCCTGGAAGAAGTCCACGAGAAGTTCGACAGTAAAACCATGTGCAACTAAGACTCACTTTCATGAATGAACTCTTACACCCTCATTGGTATAATGGCTTACGGTCAGATGAAAAATGGTTCCGTTTTGATGAGAATTTAGGCCACCAAAGAGGTCGAAAGACGATCTCGAATACATGAAGACGATAATTAAATGTGGTGGAGGCAGTTGATTTGGGTGTGGTTTTAGCCATCTCGCGTTTAAACATTTTTTTCTATGTAAGGGACGAAATGTGTGCTGGAGACTACGTCCAGATTTTAAACACCATTTCAGCGTAATAAGAAATTTGCTCATTTATCGTTGGAATTTTATTGAAATGAAATTATTTACAAAACTCGCATGATATTTTCGTATAGAGGCAACTCGTCGTCAAAATTACTTGTGATAGCACAATTGTGTAGGAAGAACCAAGTGTTTCTTGCGTGAGTTTCAGTCTGAAAGGAAGGAAGCTAACTTATTTTATTTCAAAAAAGAAATCGTTCGAATCGTTGCCTTTAACTTTATTGGATGTCGATGAGAAAGGTGACATCTTTTTCAAAGCAGTTTCACGGGCATCTATTGCGCTGCTACAATCGGTTGGAAAGCACTGTTGGTCAGAAGGTTGGGAGAAGAAGTTTGGGTAACTTGTACATATGCCTATTTTCGATCCATCCGTATATATAGAGATGTATTTAATGCTGGTTAACCTTCCATTTTCCCCTGCTTGGGTATGTGCTTAAGAAAGCACTTGTAAAATTCTCCTGTGTCTGTATTAGGACGCTAACTGGAGAGACTTGTTGGTTGAGGCCCACCCGAACTGTAGCGCCACCTAAGTAAGTAAGGAAGTAAGTCTGTATTAGGACATTGTCTTCATAATCAGAGAATAACCTATTATATTTGTTTCCAAGCTATCTGATTGGATTAAACTGAGGGCATTAATGGTTGGTGTGGAGTGAGTTTAGCCTCCTATCATTCCTATCATTCCACTGGTAGTACCAGTCTTCGAACTTTCGTGAAATTTACTAATTTAGTGGTACTTGCGGCGTTGTGGAACTTTTTAAGGGGAGAGACTCCAATAAGTAGTACAAACTGGTATTATCCTTCTTTCTGGTGAATAATACCAGATCAGCTTCCCGCGGGTTGCTCACTAGTTCACATTTTTTAATGCAAGTGTCTAGGATCTACAGAGCCAATTGCCTACTAAGGGTTGGGACGTATTTACTTGGAGGTGCAATTAAGTTGTTCAAATACTTCAATAACCCATAGAGAAGGAGTGGTTATATCGCCTTGATGGGTACTTCTCTACTCCTTTTTCTGTATAATGTGGTGTGAATGTGTAGCCTTATCCGGTCTTTCAGGGCTATAATACCGAATTTCCGTGCATCGAATTGGATTGCTAAATTTTCTTTATTAATCTAAACCTATCTAATCCGTGTATTTAGAATACATAATAACTTTTATCTTTTCCGTATCTCAGCGATAAACGGGAGTACTTGTTGTCTTTGAATTTTACCGGATGGTGTCTTCGGTAGCTCTGGCACAAAATATACGCCACCATGTAAATGTTTAGCTTCAGACAAACAACTGGCCACAGTTTTACAAACGTCTTCCTCTGTTAAAGTGCAACCTGGGGATTTAATAATAGCTGCAGCTGGTAGATCGCATGCCACAGCATCTGGTACTCCAAAAACACAAACTTCAACCACACCGGGAATTTTTTGGATCGGCTCTTCAATTTCAGTTGGCGATATTTGAAAATTTCTATATTTTAAAATTTCCTTTTGCCTTCCTTTGACGAAGAGAAATCCATCCTCATCAAAGTGACCCAAGTCTCCAGTACGAATCCATCCGTTACCATCAACAGTGGATCGAGTCATTTCAGGATTAGCATAGTAGCCATTCCACTTGATCGGACTCCAAGCATATATTTCTCCGGTCTCGTTGATTCCAAGCGACTGACCATCATCTTGCAGAATTTTTACCCTTACGTTTGGACTTAGTCGACCCACAGAACCTTCCTTTTGCTGTGGCCACTTGTTGAGACTGATTATTCCTCCGAATTCTGTTAAGCCATAGGCCTCACTTAAAGTGTCATTTCCCAAATATTCTGCCATTTTATTGGATAATGAAACAGATACCGCTGATCCTCCACAAACATAGGTTCGAACGCTGGAAAGATTTCGGCAAGCTATGCTGGGACACTGAAGTGTCAAAGCGGCGTGAGAAGGTGGTCCAATTATTTGAGTTATTTTGTATTTTTCCACCAAATCGAGAAAGAGCTCTGGCGAAAAAGGCTGATCAGTGATCACACGCAATGCTCCGGTAATCAAAGATTGTACGAGGACCCACAGTCCGGAAATCCAATAAAGTGTACTGAATGTGAACAACACGTCCTCCGATCCCTGGAATGAGCTTAACGTGGAGGAAGTACTGCATTAACTATGTAGTATAGGCGATACTTTGGAATTGACTTACAAATCGTGAGGTAGCCGACTAAGTAAATTTCGGTGGGATATGCACACTCCCTTGGGAAGGCCTGTAGTACCGGATGAGCAGAGAATGGCTGCAGTGTGATCTCCTCCATTTTCAAGAACGGCGGGTCTGTAAATTGTAAATTCAGTTTAAGGTAGAGGTACTGCGTGAAACCAGTAAGACTTACATGAAATCCTCCTCTGATTCGGTTTCTTTCAAAATATCCTTTACATTGGGCACTTCGCTGACATGACCACTAAGGATGAAGATTTTACAGCTCAAGCCAATATCATCCAGAGCTTGTGTCAGGACGTCATAAGCTACTTCGTCACAGAAAACTACTTTGGGTTTAGTTATCCCAAACATGTGCTTAACCGTTTTCCTGTCGAATGTGTGATGAAGAGGATTTATGGGTGCGGCAATCAGGAAAGCCCCTAGCACCACCGGCGCCAGGTAAGTTGTGTTGCTTGCCATAATACCAATGACGTCTTCTTGGTTCAAGCCAAGCTTGTGTTTGAGATATTGCGCAACTCTGACACCCAGCTGGAGTAGCCTTTGGGATGTTAATTGCTCCCCAATCGTATTACAGATCTAGAAAAAGTCTTCTTAAAACTTTACAGAGCAACGGCGCACTCACCTGAATAATTTTGTTGGGATTTTCCTGCAACACGGACAGGGAGACTTGTCCTAAGGATGCGTCTCTATCGTACAAGGATTCCAACTTTCTTCCGCTCCATATTCTCTCAGTGGGATCGAAGAACGTTTTGCGAGAACTTGTCATCGTGAAAGATGGAAGTTAACTATGAACTGCACCCGACAGCGTACGGGGAACGAGTATCGATGGAAGTGCAGTAAAGCATTCTACCCATATTTATAGATCATTGCAAACTAGAACTCTCGTTTGTTATCTAATAAATGTCCAATACTTCATGATGTTATGCATTTCGCGTGCTCACGTGCATAGTTAATTTACTTTTGATGGTCAGTATATTTTTTTTCCGAGTCATTACAGGAAACTGCTGGGGAAGGCATTTTGTTGGCAATACAACGATTGCGATACAAATTAAGAATTTGTAATTCCGAATGTTGATACTTTGTAGAGCGGATATGGAGTTCAACATGTGAGTAAACCTGAATGCTTGAGATTATCATGCTGTCGTTTCTGCCTTGGAAGTGAGACTCCGCATTACATTCGATCGTTCAATAACCTTGGACGAAAGTGGTTAGTTTGACTACGAACCAAGAGGTCCGAAGTACGAATCCCAGCCAAAAAACCAACAAATTTGTTCACGGCCACGCCTCTTGCGAGCGTTTGACAAACATCCGAAAGTATAACTATCATGAAAAAAGGTTCTCAAATACCATTTAACAGTAGGCTCCTTCCATTCGTTTAAAGAATATAACAGGCACAACACGAATGGTTGTGAGAAGCTAGGGATAGGGTCACATAGACCTGTTGCGCCAAATATTTGCATTTGTGTAACCTTGTTTCTAAAACAGCTCTAACTGCAGCAAAATTCGAGTTCTTGAGGACTTAGGCTACATCTCCTTATTTCAGAATACGATTCAACTCTGCACTTTTAGACCAATCAAAGTCTACATTGAATGTTAGGTGAGATTGAGTTAAGGAAAGATCTGCGATGGATCAACACGCATCACATTCACTCGGAGATCTAATGAAAAATATATGTGAACAAACCTATCCTGCAACCGGCCGACTTGAAAACCAGTGGTGGAGATCATGAATCTCTGGAGAAGAACATGGTTCTTAAGGTTCATTGCCAACCATTGTTGTATTGAGTTCACTTTTTTATTCGTCTTCGCAGTTTTTGCATAAGTCATTGGACTATACCTTCCATTTACGGAGTATTACTTCAAAAGAGCAATGTCCTGTGATTATTTTAGGAGTCAGAGGGCTATTCACATTGTTCTGCCTTAGGTAGCAAAGCCCTCGGTAGAACACCATTCGGTGGTGGTGTGGACGCATTCATTGTTGATTTAGGCATACCTACTTATTGAACTTAACATAGGTTTTCGGAATTGTTTTTTTCCTTAAAAGTGGCACTATATAGACACTGTTCGAGTATTGCTGGTAAGATTTCATCACGTCATACATATTTGAAGGGATTAAACGCATGGCCACTTCCCTTTCTAGACGTTTAAAAGAAACTACTGCTCTGCAAGGAATGGAAGTTCCAATTGCTTTACAAAAGGGGAAGCTATGGGACCGGTTTTGATCGAGCGTAAACTAGATTTGTCTGAAAATTAAGAATATGACCTGAAGCAACAGATTAACAGTAGCAAAAAGCTAGAAATGTCGGGACTATCGTTCAGAGACTGACGTCTATTAAGGGAAATTTCTAGTTACAGGTAAGAATTACAAGGACTTGATGGCAGTTTGGTAATGACATGGCTGCTTTGTCCCCCATGACTTCCATTTCATGAATATGGCTATGTTTAAACCGTTGAAGAAGATCTGTATAAAATGAATCTGTTTTGATCCATCTGTACAGTATGTTATGGATTTATTTTGGAAGCCAAATACCTTCCTTTAAGTCTAGAAGGTATATACAGGTTTCACAGTCTTATCACCCTGAAGTTTTAGAAAAACGGGGTCATTGTCTCGCGGAAGGAATTCAATGCCGTATTGATCAATTCATTCATTAACTTTATTTCTTTATAGTTCGAATAAAACTGCTTCAATTTATGAAAGGTTACATAGCTTAGGAAGTAATTGCTTAGTGACATTACATTGTGCTAAGATAAATGTAAGTTTGTAATTAGTCCCCTTAAATCATTTTGAGATACTGCCTCCAATTGCCTGTTAATTTCAACCGACACGGCAAACGATGCAATCACGCAAGTTGAATAATTGGAAGCGGTTTTTACTTTAAATATGTAATTATTCAATGCTTTAAGTAGGTAACCGATCTAGACAACTTAACAATTTTTTGCAATTTAATTCTGATATGTAAGTGCCTATACGAGTAGTGCACGAACAAGTAACGTGCTCCAAACACGAAGGCATACATTTTCTGTGTTCATACGAGTACTTATGTACATATGTATATTTGACAGATAATTAAAAAAGGCTTACAATCTACAAGCCAAGCTTTACATACATATATCGTTTGGCCTAAATGAACTCTAGAATTGTCCAAGGTTAGCCACTTAGATCTCGGTGACAAAGCTACCTTAAATTCAATCTAGCTTGCACATGGATAGTACGGGCCCAATGTTATTGGAATCACCATTCAAAATCGTTTTGAAAAATTTATTGACAATAAAATATGACCAACAACTAAGCATCATTCTTTCCATCGCTTATACATCCCTGGATGAATACATACATCCCTGGGAAAAACATGGCGATTACACGGTTTTAACCACAATACACAGTGGAAGACACCTACTACTCTAACCACAAAGTTTGGTCCTAAGACTTGTTCACTCGCTAAACAGGCTAAAAGTAATAGGTTTTCTAAGGCTTTCCTCCGCTTTTTCCTTCTAAATCTCAGCCGCATATCAGCATATCAACAGTGTAAGGCCAACCAAAATTAAAGAATCTAACGTCATATAAATCCACAAAAAAAATCTGAACTCAAGGGTTCCTCCAAGGTAGAGTCCTTCCATCCCTTATATGATCCCTCGCCATTAACAGTCTTCTTCAAACCAAGTGATCGATTGGCTACTTCAAAGCTTCGTCTTAAAAATTGATACTTCAGTCTTTCAAGTATAGAAGGTCTCCTTCTGTGAACCATAAAAAGAACACCGATTGTGCTTTTCGGCAAAACAAGAAGCTTGGAAACCTCTATTTACGGTGAAAATAGTATTTTGAGAGAATCATTGATAGAACAACCACGCGAGTATTTTGTAAAAATCAAGCTTACAATGTACACAATAATTGTTAGACTTCCTAAGCTAGCACTAACATCATCTGTACAAACCGAGATGTACCAAGTAAATACACAAAATTCCAAGATCTTAGTAGTCCGAGGAGAGACAGCCTAAGAAGTCCAAATTATTACCGGAGTCCACCTGTAGATCGTGACAGCATCTTCGATTTTCTTTAACGTTTTCACAGAATAGGTCCATTCGCGTAGTTTCTCAAAGCAACGACTTTTTACGAAAATCTACGAAAAGTCACCAAATCCTGTTCGAGTAGGCAAAAGTTTGGTAGTAGTTCGTTGAAGAGCGTCTTTACACTGATTTACGAAAGCTGTCAAATCTGTCAGATACCTGTAACAAACTTTTTGTTGTTTGTGCATTTGCATACATTTGCTTTGACAGCTAAACAGTGTGCGATTTTCGTAGCTTTCGCGTTCGTTTACTTTTTTGTGACTTTACCACTCTCTGAGAGCATTTTCCCCCCACTCCTAGAAATTTCATAATCTACGAATTTTGGTGCAGAAAGTACCAGATCTAGACTCTTCTCAGGATGTTATCCAGTTAATAAAACTTTCTGAAATGAAAAAAGTTTTGTAGGATCCTAGCAAAACCCTAGCAAAACCATTCTAGTGCCTGAAGGTTGGTCAATCTGGGATCTATCACTATAAAAGGCACCACATTAGCTTATTCTGAACCTCTCATATCAAGTCCGCCAAAGATCGCGCCACCAGGGCCATGTGAGCCAGTAGACGCCTTTATGGCAGACCTTGTGGTCTCAATCCAAAAATGATACATTGGATGTATACAATGCTGATGAGATCCATTATGACATAAGCGGCTATCGTAAGATGGTCAAAAGTTCTTCTATGAACGACGGCAACTTAGCTTCAGAGGTTGCAAAGAATAACCAGAAGCCATCGTTGGGCTCACACTCCTACAAATGTTCATTAGGATGACCGTTGCTAGATGCGCTATTAAGTTGCAACTAGAATACAATTTTAAGGCAATTGACCACGTGGGACACCTGAAAATTCTTGACTTAATCCCACAAAGAGACATGTTCTGCACTATAACAGACATGATGGGCCTGGACTGTACTGTGGTGTCAACTGGGCTGCCGCCGCAGCGCTGATTAACGCATGGGAACGTAAACTTCGTCTAACCCATTGGGAAAATGTTCCGGAGTTACGTCAGTCCTAAAGATTAATCAAGTCTTATTCCTACAAGGAAGTTCTCAGTCTAAACAAAGACAGTATTAGAAAGCTGGTGAGTTTTCTAACAGCTGACTGTGGCCTGAAATACCACCTCAACAAACTTAATCTATGCCCAGGCATATGTAGAATATGTACTTTTGTTAAATACTTTATGGAAATTAGTTGTGAATACACATTTTAACTTATTTTAATTAACTCTTCAAATATCGCCAACATTTTGTTTCTCTGAACCTTTCCTGATAGTGACTTCGGCAACTCTTGCAGGAAAATCACTCCACCATGCAAGTGCTTTGCCTCAGGCAAACAACTGGCAACAGTTTGGCAAATATCTTCCTCCATCAGCTGGCAATCTGGTGATTTAACGACAGCTGCAGTCGGCATGTCCTCCTCTATCTGGTCTGGCACTCCAAATACACATACTTCAACGACCCCCGGGATTTTTTGGATAACTTCCTCGATTTCAAATGGGGAAATGACATAATTTCGATGTTTCAGTACATCTTTCCATCTTCCGCAGATGAATAGAAATCCATCTTCGTCGAAGTATCCCAAATCTCCGGTCTTGAGCCAACCGTCTGGGTCTAATGCTAGCCGAGTCAGGTCTGGTCTTCCAAAATATCCAGCCCATTTGAACGGTGACCAAAGGTATATCTCTCCTACTTCCCCAATGCCAAGGGGCTCCCCATCATCACTGACGATTTTTGCCTTTGTATTTGGACATAATCGTCCCACAGAACCCTCCTTCTCGTGGAGCAACCTATTCGTGGTAGCCACACCTCCGAGCTCAGTTAAGCCGTAGCCTTCACGTAAGCTGTGCTTGCGCAGATACTTACTAAGCGTTTTAGCAACAGAAATCGACAGTGGTGCTCCTCCGCAAATGTATGATTGTATGCTGGAGAGATCCCGTCGGGCTATGTCAGGACACTGAATTGACAAGGAAGCGTGAGCAGGTGGTCCAATAATTTGAGTAACTTTGTATTTTTCGATTATCTCCAGAAAGAGTTCCGGTGAGAAGGGCTTGTCTGTAATCACCCTCAACGTTCCAGTCATCAGGTTTCGTACTAGTATCCATATTCCGGTGATCCAGTAGAGTGTACTGAATGTGAACAGGACATCGTCGGCCAACATAAAGGAGCTTAAGAGGTCGAAAATTGGCATTAATTCTGTAACAGATGCACTTACGATGAAGACTTACAAATCACGACGACCTAACAAATTGTGATGCGAGATACACACTCCCTTTGGCACGCCTGTAGTTCCGGATGTACAAAGAATGACTGCAGTTTGATCTCCGCCTTTTTTCAGTACAGCTGGACTGTGTTTGAATGATTAGTAGAATTGGGAAATTTTGATGGAGAAATACCTACACAAAGTACTCCTCTGAATCGAATTGTTGGAATAGCTCATGCACACTCGCCACACCATTGATTTGCCCGTTAATGGTGAATACCTTGCAGTTCAAGTTAATGTCCTCCAATCCAAGGACAAGCTCGTTATAGTTTTCCACGTCGCAGAATACTACTTTTGGCTTTGTTAAGCCAAACACGTGCTTAACCGTCTTTCTGCTTAAGCCATGGTGAAGTGGATTTAGGGGTGTGCCAGCTAAAAATGCTCCTAGAGCCACCGGAGCTATATAGGTCGAGTTGTTAGCCATAAGTCCGACGACATCCTCTTGCTGCAACCCAAGCTTAACCTTAAAGTGGTGAGCCACTCTAATGCTGAGCTTAACAAGATCTTGTGCTGTCAACTGCTCCCCAGTTGTGGCACAAACCTTAAAGAAAGGAAAACTTTTTGGTAAAGGGTCTCAATCAAGACCAATGCAAGCTCTTACCTGGACAACTTTTTGTGGATTCAATCCCAGAGCGAATAGTGAGATTTGACCAATGGACACATCTTTGTGGACTAAGGGACTTATTGTCTCCCCGCTCCATATCTTCTGGTTGGGATCGAAATATGAACCGTAGTCTTGAAGGATCACGTTTTTCAAGCGCATTTTAGTTCAACAGTTGTAGGAAAACTCAAATGAGTGTGTGCGATCGCACTCCTTGCCTTATATAGGCCCTTTGATCTCCTGGTGTATTGTGTCACAAAATGGTCCAAGGTTTATCTTCTGTTATCTTCATTTCCCGGGATTTTGTGATAAAGGTAATGGTTTTCCTAATTTTGAGGCTCTTGAGACACAATGTAGTACTGCAGCCAGCGTGTGCTCACTTGTATTGCATCGTCAGACTGTATCTTTTGATAAAAACTTGAGTGTTATCTTTGCAGATAGTTGTTGGATTGTTGTTTTAGTGCTGTAAACACAGTTTGTTACATTTATCACTTTTATTACCTTAGGTACGCGATGTATACGTTTTCACAAGATGCACTTGAAATGTTTTTATGTTGTATGTAATCGGCTTAACACTAAATTAGACGAAATTTGTATCTATGTAGGTCAACTAGAGTTTTGTATTCCTAAAAATTGATCATGTTTAGATAAATCACATCTATTTTTATTATTTCCATGCGCTGAGAATAAAGATACAAACAATTTGATAGTATTCAGCTGGCCTCTGTCTTTGAGGTTCAACTTTTTACTTTGATTTAAGGCTGCCTAAAGATTTAAACAATCCTGAAGAGTGCTGTAAAGGTAAAGTACATCATCTGAGAGTGATTTCTTCCATGTTTTCACACAGCAGTTTCCAAGACTAACGTTGGGATCTGGTAAAACTAAACTTATAGGCTTTGAGATCGACTTTGTATAGGGACCAAGGTTGAGAGTCAAGAGATGGGTGAAACTATAACCTACGTGGCTAGTTCAGACACTACGTATGCGATAGTTCATTCATATGCATCGAAGTCTCAAACCATTGCTATTCTAACTTACCATCATGCATCAGCCTACCTGTGTAAGTACCATCTCTGTCTTCACAAATGAATGAGAGATGAATGTAGGCTTAGGGATATTTTTTAAACCGCTGGGCATACTTAAATCAGTCCCGGAGCTCCTAGTAGTGACAATAGCTCCTTGCGAGACTGCGTTGCGTTTTCACCCAAAAGCCAGACTTTAATAAAAGCAATGTCAGCTATTGAAAAAGAATCTAAGGTTGTGAAGAGCTTATGGTTCGTGGAACACAGCACAAGGATACGCTCTGGACACGAAAATATACCAGTTGACGAGAAGGCCGATAAACTGGTCCTTAGAGAGGTTAGCAGTAGATGGTCAGTGGACAGAACTATCTAAATGAATAGGCCATTCCTTTCTACACTGATAAGAGTAATCACGGGACAAAACATACTGCAGTACCACATGAAAAAATTAAGATCTTGAACTTCATCAAATCTACTAGAAGGTTTCATAGTTTATAGGAATCATATGAGTCGAACTAGAGTAACCAATGTCTAAGGGAGATCTTTGTCCTATGGCTACCACAATGTGTCTGTATTGATCTGAGGGTGACGTTGTGGATTCTTCAACTCGTACCTAGACGCTCCTCTGGTTAAATCTATTACTAGGAAAGGAATAACTATATCTGGTGGCTTCGTTCTGCTGAAGATGTCAGATAGGAGATGAATTCTTTAGGAAAATATTTGTGTCTGCTGTGAGTTATGGTGATATACATATGTATTTCATCCTAGATTTACATAACCCAATTTTTTCGGGGCTGATTTTAAGAGAGCAATGGCCCGTAAGATCTACGCGTTACATGTATTTATTAATAGAATTTGTAACGATGTATTAGACCTATTTGACCCACCTAATCTAGGGTTAGTATGCCAAAAATGGGGAGGAAGAGCAAGGACAATACTATTGAACTATAGGCAGGTATGTAACTATATGGCTCGATGGTATGGTTTGGTGGTTGGTCGTTTGGCATAGTTCCAGCAAATAGACAAAATTGCTCAAGACCAGCAGCGGAATCCTCTAAGGTATTAGTTGATTGTTCATGATCACTACAATTCCTTTTGCTTTCTCTAACGTGACCATCAGCGTGATCAAGATTTTTGCTATCCTTCTACGGCGATCCAACTATCAACAATCACCTTAGACGATTCCACTCCAATATTTGTATTGCATTCGTCACCAATGATCCAGTGATCTACATTGACAGTTGCAGTATATTTTTATCTTCTCCTCAACGGTCCCAGTAAATGTGCATGGTCATGCTACTGCAGTGATGATGATGACAAAGAAATAAGAGAATTTCAATTTTAGCGATAAGGAAACAAACAATTCAAAAACAAAGGAATATAGGAAATAAGTTCAAACCATAGGGAAACTTCCAAATTGTTTGGCAAATCCTCGTGTGTCTCCTGTTGCATGCACTCTATGAACGTCTACATTCGTCGCAGAAATGAAATTAAGAATGAAGTCCGTACCACGTACTAAAAATTAAATAAATATTGGACAGGTCTATAGAACCCTAGCTAGCTTCTCACAATCATTCGTGTTGTGCGTGTTATATTCTTTACACGAATGGAAGGTGCCTACTGTTTAATGCCGTGTCCGAAGGTCAATTTGTTATTTGAGAAGCTTTCTCGGGACAGTTATACTCTTGGATGTTTGTCAGACGCTCGCGAGAGGTGAAACTGGTGAGGAAAACAATGTAGTTTCATTGGATCCTCAAGTGTCTCGTCAATTCAGGGTACTACAGTCTTCATTAGTTTGGATTGTAGAGTCGGCAGGGTTTTCAGGCGGGTGAGGTTTTGAATGGTATTCCGGGCAAGGATTTCATTAGTTTTGTTCCACTACACTATCGAGTCATAAGTGATGATTGGGATGGTAGGAGATTGTCCAGTCAACCAGTCTAAAACAAGCTCAGAAGGGGTTCTCTGTTATTGTAACTTGATGAGATTTTCAAGTATGTTATTGGTTTGATGATATTCCTTTTAAAGTTAAATAAGTTTTTCTTTGGGCCTGGTTTAAACCCTTCGGACTGACGTCAGGTATTGATGTTGATTAAGACATTCTTAGTTCATCCGTGTTGCCTTAAACTAAAAAGCCATTTAGGTCAATTAGTCAGATAGACGTACAATTTTATTGTTGTTATCTAACCTGTCGGCGAAGTTATCGTTTGGTTACTATTTGGAAGCACAATGGGAAGATGTGCCCAGAACTTTATTAAAAAGGAAAATCCCTTAAGAGCTCCGACACTATCAAACACTGAAAAACAATATTCGTACAGAAGTTCTTGGGAGGTTAGGAGATGCTGAACAACAAACAACAAATATCTTACCTCGAACACTCAAATACAAAACAGGCACCAAATATCGTGCCTTCCTGGCGTGCCAGAACAGCCTCCTCGATCCTTAGCTCAATCGATCAGGTATAGTTCCCTTGCTGTACATCATTCCAATAAATAACACGGAACGAATCCTGTCATGGGTCACAGCTGGACATAACAATTTGTCAATTCCCATCGTTATCCGTTTGAGAACACAAGGTTCCATAAACATAGTACTTAAGCTCACCCTCGTACTGGGAACTATATTGGTGATCGAGTTCTTTATAATAGAAACACAATAAACAATGATCGGCGTGGAATCGAAGAAGAGGAAGTCCCATAGTCTGTCTGATAGTAATATCTAGTTCAGCCACTCCAGTCAAACTTTGTTTAGGCAGGATCTGAACAAAACAAGGCTCAACCTCTCAACGAGCCTCGGTCAATCTTGTGTGCACATTAATAAAAGTGAATTGAGCTCCAGTCGTAAGGGTGTTTACGTTAACAGCAAATGCATTCATTAAACCGCAGTCATGTAATAATTTTGCTTTCGATAACAAAAGTTGTCAAGTGCAGGTTATGCAACGCCTTCATCAAGTATGAACCTAGATTATGTATGTACACAGCAAACATCTTGGCTACTTTTAAATATGATTTAATTAATTAGTTGAACGGCACCCTATCAAACGCTGTAATCACGCTCTATTACATGCACCTCATGTGCACTACAATTGCAATGCTATTGAAGCCGTCCCATTTTATAAGGCCACTTAGCAGATCACAACTAGCATTTGCATTGCAAGATTCATTGGCGACGCAGAGTTCTTAGTGGCGGAATGCAAACTACGTTTAATAAATCCGAGAAAGTATGGCATTCACCAGAGCTTTCCCTCAGCTACACTGGATTGGGTCAAGCCATTTTGTCTAATCTGGAGAAGGACGACCCAACGAGGGTGCTGGAAGTGCACTATGACACCGGGGAGCAGCTTACAGTGGAACAGGTACGTCGTCAAACAATAACTGTGGCGCAGAATCTGGTGCGTCTTGGCGTGAAGAAGGGCGACCGAATCATTCTGTACTCAATGGTGAATGCCAAGGTCACACCGATCACGTTTGCTTGCTACACAATCGGATCGCCTGTCAATTTCTTTGAAACGAAATTCAAAGGAGGTAAGTGGAGGTTTGTTCCCCTTTTGGAGTTCGAGTTCTCAAGATTCATTTTCAGATGAAATCAGTCATAACATTGGACTACTGGACCCAACTGTAATAATCTACCAAGAGGAATACAAGCCTCAGCTGTTCAAGGCTCTTAACCGGTTGAAGCTATCAAATCTGAGGCATGTTCTTAGCATAGACTCCGAGGCTGAGCCCGTGCTCTTTAAGCCCGTGGAGGGCATAGAGGACTTTAAGGCACCTGACCTAGGAGACCCTACCAAAGTAACAGCCACCTTAATGCTGACCTCAGGTTCAACTGGACGCCCAAAGATTGTTCAGCACTCGCATGCCATAATGATGCAAGGCCTCTACACTTGGTGGAAACTTGAGCGGGGTAATAGAATCTTCTGCTTCAGTCCGCTTCGATGGATTAGTCAAGTTACATTGATGATGCAACCAATCTTCTTCGGAGTGCAGCGCATCTATGCTTCTAAGCTGCCATCTGCGGTGTATGCAAAGGACATCATCGAAGCATACAAAGTTACACATTTCTTCACGGTACCTGCAATTTATCTTCGCCTGCTGAGAGCTGCAGAGGAATTGAAAGCCTTTTCCAGTATAGGGTCCTTGAAGTTAGCCCTAGTAGGAGGCGAGGTTGTTACTGAGGCATTGGTGGCGTTTTCACAAAAAGTTCTTCCGAATTGTAGGCTGGTTAAGTGTTATGGCATGACGGAGCTGGCTGGATGTATTGCCTCAGATGAAACTCTCAGCAAATGCAAAGTAAATGGAGGGGCGTTGAAGAATGGACTCTCGGCGAAAATTATCGACGATAACGGTAAGCCATTGGGACCAGATGAAAACGGAAGGCTGTGCTTGAAGTCAACAGTGCCCTTTCTGGGGTATTTCAAAAGTAATGAAGTCAACCCGGATAGTTTTATGGGAGATGGTTGGTTCAGTACGGGAGACTACGGCTGCATGAATTCAGATAACTTGTTGCACATTGTCACGCGGTATAAGTACCTGGTGCGGTCTGGTGATACCATTGTAAGTTCCAGTTTAGTTTCAGATACCCTTCCTGGTTACTAGTTTCTTTGCTTTCTCGTAGGTCATTCCAAGTGATGTGGAAAACATTGTAAATCTTCATCCAAATGTACTGACATCAGCTTTGGTGGGACATCCGGGTCCAAAGGTTTCCACTGAGGAAGTAGGCACTGTTTTTGTAGTTCTTCGGGGAAATAATGTGTCCAACAATATCGAATCCGAACTGGAACAGTTTCTAGAAGAAAGAATCTCTAAGGAGGAGTCACAGATCGTTCGCCACTTTAAGGTGATTCCGGAGATGCCCTTGACAAGTTGCGGAAAAGTAGATGCAACTGTTCTAAAGGAAATGGCTAACGGAGGGTAAATTACTTCGACCCATGTTGTTCGAAGTAGTTAGTAGTATAAGTATTATAATCGTACAATAAAGTGTAAATTTTCTTTATACCTGTTTGCTGCGAAGGGGCAACAAGAATTCTATAGACTTAGATTCCATCACTTGAACAGGAGAAAAGGATCTTGTACACTGCTGGGCGGCACTTCTTTCGTCCAAACCCGAGTAGGGACAGACTTGGCATCTGCAGGTACAACCAGATGAAGAACTTCTCTTCACATCTTGCAAGTCATTTTCCAATGATGGTGCAGAACAGTCACTAAGCATCAAAGGATTCAGACCATCAATCTATGGAAGCAACAGGGCGACGATAAGTGAGTTCGTCATGTCGTTAGAAAATTCGGTTAAACAAGTGGATAACCAATCATCAAACTTTGTCCACAAAACTGCCTTTTGCTGCCCCTAAGGCACGGCGTGCACCGTAGTGTTCCTAAGTGCATACTATGAAACTTATAATCAGCAAAGTCTCATAGAAAGATGTCGCTAAAATCGTTTTGTTTCGGAAATGATTGCAATTTTTCGTGGAATTCGCAGTCAGCCACGGCTGCATTAGTTGCTTTGCAAAAATGCGAACGAATTGAATACAATAGCGTTTAAGGTCACCGCTTGCTACCTTCGATTTTCTAAATAAGTCACTCTCCATGAATCTTTCCCTTAGCAGGCACAGATAGTCTCTAGATCCAGTAATCTTCGGCTTGACTTGCTTCCCAGATATGTTCTCCTTTGAACTCTGAATCGTAACCGATGGACAATTAACATCCTTACGTCCACACCCTGTAGAGTTTACCTTCTTAAAATGAAAGACTCATTAATAAATCAAAACAAGGTAGTGTAATTCTTAAAATGATACAATTTTGTACAAAGGTTTCAACCGCCCACCGCGATTCTCAGTCCGAATCGTTGCCAAATTTTATTTTCTTGTTCAACGGCTTGGGTGGTGGTGGTGCACTGCCCTCGCCATTGTCGTCCTCTTCATCGTCTTGATTAGATCTGACGTGCAGACCATGTCTGATAAATCTTCCAGCAGCACCCTTGTCAAGAACCGGTCGAATTGTGTTCCTCTCGTGCACTTGTTTATCTCTCAGCATTGCTTGACGCACTCGTGCCAATTCGTTCTTGATTCCATGCTAAACAGAAGGAAACACTTTATATAACCAATTTGGTGGATGAAATTCAGTAAGCTCACAGTATTTGGATCCAATCCTTGCAGCCGCACGTACATCCAGTACAGCGAGTTGGTTGTGTACGCCAGATAATTGTCAAATTTAACCTTTTCCTCAGTCGTCAGCTCATCGTAATCTTTGTAGTTTGTCGCTTCTGTAATTGATGCATCGATATCATCCAAATTTTTTGAAAAACTATTAACTGTTGCACTGAAATTCGTATCGTTTTTTAGTTCACCAAAATCTATGTTCGACATTGCGGACAATTTTGTTTACTTCTCCACGAGGAGAGGAATGGCAACTGTCACAATCGCAACTGACAGCAGAAAGAAAACTGTGCTACTAATTAAGGAGAGGCGAGCGATTAAGGTCGTGATTGCATCTGGAAGGGGAGTCAGGTAGATAGTTGCAAAACTGACATTTATTCTATACGATTTGTAGGAATAGTTTACGCAAGTAAAAAACACAGTTTGTGAATCCAAGGGAGTTTTGTTAAAAATGAATTTCCGATTAAATTTCCAAAGAATGGTACAATCTTCATCGTTTGTATAAAAATCATCAAATGACACCTCATACCATCCCTGTCTTAATTGCAATGAAAATGTCAAACGGTGCCAAGAAAAATGTACACAAATTCCACGAAATATATCTACTCGTGAAAAAACCTTTCCCAGGATGTTCAAGTCAACATATAAGAACTACAAAGCAAGGTGGCCATCTCCCGACTTCACCGATGTCCTGGACTTCGAAAACCCTTCGCTTAAAGTGAGTATTTCCTTGAAATTCAGTTTCCTAGTTGTCACGCACATTTCTATTTTGATTCTGGTCACAGGGTGTCACGGAAGCTGCCCTCGATGTGGATAGTTTATATGAAGAAGTCTTGCCCGGTTTGAAACCTGTGTATACATGGAAATGTTACGAAATAAACGATCGTCCGGGGCTCCTTTTTATTCGGAATCCATTCACTGCTCAGGGGCAGCGGTATTGGATCGCCAGGAGCTTGAGAGATTACCCTAAGAGCCCGAATGTTGTGAATTTAAATGAGAAACTATTCACGCAGTCTGTCATTGAGGATTGGTGGAGTTCTTATCAAAAATGCAACGACAAAGATGACCGAAGACGAATGAAGGTTTCAATGAGATGGACAACGCTCGGCTATCATCACAATTGGGACAGCAAGGTGTACTGCGAGAAAATGAAAAATAAATTCCCCAGCGACTTGGCGCAGTTAAGTGGATATTTTTCGAAAGCGTTGCAACTGGGTAAATACTCTGCGGAAGCAGCCATAGTGAACTACTACCCTATTGGGACGACATTGGCTGGTCACACGGATCATTCAGAGGCAGATTTAGATGCTCCATTGTTCTCGTACAGCTTTGGACAAACGGCAATATTTCTCATTGGAGGGGTCACTGTAGAGGAGAAGCCTACTGCGCTGTTTCTTAAGAGCGGCGATGTCGTGGTAATGTCAAGGCAGAGCCGTCTTTGCTATCATGCTGTTCCGAAAGTGATGAAGTCCAATGCAGAGACGTGGAATGAATTCAAACAAGCAAAAGGTAAAGCCTTGGGACATCATTTTTATTCAACTTTCTAACGTTGTCTATTCCAGATGCATCACTTGAACCACCTAACCCAAAGAAACTCAAAAGTGAAGTCGATCCACCGCGCAGCAAATGGGAAATAGACGCACAGCTGTATGAAGATTGTGCGGATGAAAACTTTTGGAGTCCGTTCCGATCATACCTGAACGATACTAGGATAAACGTAAATGTCAGACAAGTCCTGAAAGAAGGACAAGAGTCGCTGTAAATGTTTATATTTATAAATATACAAATGCATATATTTTTGCTGTGTAAACAAGAAGATTGATTTGGATATTGTGCCTCAGGGGAAGGTATTAGCTGTGCAGAGCATACTCTGGGGTCGAGCGAGTGTCCAAATCAGTGCCTTCATTACGTTAATTTTAAGAAGATCGTCGCCTAAATGATATCGACGAACGCTGTCGTCTGTAGCTTGATCTATCGATAATGTTTGACGTTGCTTGAAGCAAAAGTTCATTGGTATCGCTTAACCGACAGTGATTTTCATTGTTACGTGATGAGGGCCAGGCTAAGGTATATTGCACTGTCTGCACGAGAGCTTTAAAAACGACCGTCAGGATGACTGTGCCGTATGGTCTATGCACTTACAGAAGTTCTGGGAAGATCTCCGCCGGGCCGGTACAAAATTCAGTAAACACTTAGTTTAGAGAAAGAATTAGAACGTTGTTCAGGTAGTTCCAGATGTGTGGTTGGCAGAGCGTGGACATTGCTTGGTAATTAAGCAAAGAAGAAACTGACTGACCAGCCAAAATAAAGAGCCACTATTATGACTATAAGAACACATGAATCGATAAAATTATTGGACATATTCCAAAGTATAAACAATTCACTCAAAAACATATAAATAGAAAATGATCGCAGAGTTGTAGAAGGTCAGATACGTTATCGTAGCCCAAGTACAGTAGAAAAAGCGGACACAACTGTCTAGACATGAATCTGAGAAAAATGGTCATCCATGGATCTGAAGCATGTGCAAAACTGAAGACTAACCAGATGCCTAGTTCTAGACGAGGATAAAAAGTAGAGCTCCAGGACTATGCACTCTGCTAAGGCTTGGGCGTCCCCAGAGGAAGTGTGTTGTGTTTTCCTCTACCACTGCATCCACACAGCGTTTGCATAGGTCTACTCTGCTGATCCGCATGATTTAGACCAGATTGTTGCATTAATAAACAACAATATGTGCCTGTTGTTGTGCTAACTGAGTAATTTCTATGCTTCGCAGTTGACTGGGACTACTGAGTATCCAGGAACCCAGGATTAGGGCTAAGATTGCTGGGCATCTCGTTTGATCAATTTTGATCTTATCGCTGGTTTATTGTCGGTTAACTGTTATGGCTGGTTAACTGTCGGTGCTACATACTATGCGCGTATTTAAAACCAATTTCATGTACAGCCTATCAGCGCCCATTGATTCCTCTTGAAATACATTGGAATAGGTTGGTGGTCCCAAAGACCATATGTAATACGTGTGTTGTAATTGGTGATGACTCCAATGTCTTTTCCATAGAAAGAAAAAAGCTGTGGAGCATCGTGACGAAGACAATTGATATTTTGTTATGAGAGAGAGGTTATTAGTTTTGTTGTCCACGAGAAAAGGATCCCATACATGAGTATTCGAACATAACTATTGCATTATTTGTGCACAGATACTCTAATCCAGGCCTGAGACTGGTCTCGAAATCAAATTAATTTTTGCCATCGAGCGACCAACCACGCAACATGTGCCAGGCCCTTAAAAAACCATCATTTGTCGTGCGATATGGTCCCATCGTCCTCAGTCAGATCGTATCAGAGAAAAATCAATATGATTTTTGTCTTCTCTAAGGTATTGGGTACCTCATCAAGAAATTTGTCACCAAAGTGTGGACAAAAGTTAGTATTTCTCAGTTTATTTCTACAGGGGTTATGTGAGCTACGAGCTTTGGAAAGATGTGAGATAAGAGTTGGAAAGTGGTGTGTGCCACAGATTTTGAAGTGCGAAGCAGGCAAGCATTGAGTTCCCACTTATTTTGACTCCAAAACTTATTTTAGATGCATGTTCGTTTTCTCAGTAGCTCAAAGCCTTTATTTCCCTTTTAATTTTGGGATTGTTGGTGCACTACTGCTCCATGTAGAAGTAAGCAAGACTGGCCTCGTGAGTTTTGCAATTGAATTATTGAGTTTTTGAATCCAAGTCACTGGAACAACTACATAACTAGAAACAAACGGCTTCGTGAATATTACTGGAGTATGGTTGTTTGCTACAGAAACTGCTTATTTGAGGCCAAGATCTGCCTCGAACTAACAGCTATTAAACGTTTTGGGCATTCTTACCCGTTTCCATCATTCTTGGCTAATGATTCCAAATGTCTAACCTAATGCAGCTACACATTCAACGTCCAAATGCGGGTCAGAAGGCGACCCACAACCATGTCATTACTCCAACATCTTGTCCCATATTCACCAAACAACATCTACCGAGAGCTAATTTTCTAACAACCCATGGCACAAACGGATGCCGTTTTCCCAAATTCTCTCAACATGATACATGACCGAAATTTCAAATGTCCTGCAGGCCCATGCTCGTGCATCATCAAAACCATCACATAAATCCCACATACGATGCATAATTTCATTCTTCCTTCCTACCACAGCCACTGTTCAGTTCAGCTCACAGAGCGAACACATCCTCGAAAATCCCTCGAGCGGCTATCAATATCCACCTGCACACTAGAAGACCAGACCCTTTCCACACAAGGAACACACGCATTCGCTGCAAAAAAAAAATATTATTCATATAAATCGCAATAATTGGTCAATAAATTCCCTGCGTTCATGAGACATACAAGAGTCCTCGTATCAAACCGATTGCGGTCAAGCAGAGTGATGATGGAAACCTCAAATTGAATCTTCAGACGGATTGCAATAATTGCAAGAGCTGGCCGAACCATAAATAATATCCTCTCGCTCTCCGTTGGTTTTCCGTTTAAAGGAGATTTCAAGGATTTTTCATTCTCATCCATTGAACTGACAAAGGCTATTCGCATCACCATAAGGATATGCGTGATTGTGGGGGCCACCTACATTATGAATGATTCTTAAATCCTCTTTTTATCCACTTAGGGGAAGTTCAACTTGTGCATTCGGGCCGACAAGGATGTTAAATCCTCTCCCAGCTGCAAATGTAATTTCGATAAGCGGATCTCAACAGAAAAAGGGAAACTCGAGCAACGTAGTTAACCATGCAACTTGTATGTCATGCTGAGAAAGTTTTCATCCCCGACTTTCGGCCCCTCATCGAAGGCATTCTTAAGGCAGAAGTAACCGAAGCCAGCAGGCAGCAGGCAGCAGGCAGGAGCCAACAGCCACATGGGGTCAATTACGACCGCAGCCATAAAATCTGACCTCCATCGTCACCTCGCATGAATGTCATATGCATTGGAGATGCTGTGAATGGCAAACCGCCACCCAGTTTATGATGGTGCCCCATTTAATTGGCTTCCTTGGTAATGCCTGTGCACTCAGGGGTGAACAAGGATCAGAGAAAAGTGGAGGACCTCCAAGTGCAAAGTTCCTCCTTGGTGTCCGTCGTAGTCGTTGCACCAACCATAGATAAATGATTCTCTGGGCATTCCATTCCAGTCATGCACATCGCTCTAATCCTCTTAGAAGCAGGGAATGGGACGAAACTAAAAAGCTCAATCCTTTCTCTGGTTTAAATTATTTTAATTAAATACAATTTTTTTTTGCTATCATTCGAATGAGGAAACACCTCATGCGGAAACTTTCTTGGGGCGATTACTTCCGAACTGAGATCCAGAAATCATGTATGGACGATGGAGATGTAGAGCATGCACAGGCACCAAGTGACACAGACCCAGCAGATCATACAGATTCACTCCAAAGATCGCGGTCCAATAAGCGCACTTGGATGCAAAGCATGGGTGCTGCAAAAGAAGATTAGGAATTATTTCCACTACAATGGGAATCCAGTATCCAACCTGGGTGGGATTGTGGAGCTTGGTATCGGATCCTTTCTGGGCCATAGTACAGACTTTATAAAATAGATTTAAATAAATTATTTAGTAAAATATAATTCGCAAACAAAAATATATTTGTTCGATGTACTCGTACGCATTGAAGTAAGAAACTAAGAATTTATTTATTTTTTTTGCTACCCCGTAAAATTTTAAAGTAAAATGAAATATAAATCCTTGCGAGGCATGAGGAGCTTGGGTAGCTTCTAAAGACGAGCTCTGACAGTGAATATTTTACGCATGAAGCAGGTGTCCTAATGATTCTTGAGGAACACATTTTCTGGTAAAAGGATTTGGTAACCACTCTCATAACCTTCATTCAGTCAGAATGTAGGCTTCAGCCTTGTTATCTAGGAGTAGCCTACATGCGTCCATCTAGCTTTGCTTTAGCGTGTTAAGTATTTTTAGGTCTATTCGTGTACGTAATCCTCGGCTAACTTTTAAGGCTATATATCAGACTTTAGACACAGATTTTTTCCATTTGTCCTAAAGGTTACTAAAGGTATACCACAGGCTGCAAGTGCCGAGAAAGCATCAGACTCAGTAAAACGGATTCTAATAATCAGAGACCTTTTACATTCCATTATGTCTACCGACTTGAGGAAAGGGAATATGATACTTGGACTATGCCTGCGAACCATATGGAATTGGTCTAACCCTTCCTCTAACAAACTAGAGGTATAGTTGACCGAGGAGAACATAGCATTGAACAGTTTAGGAGGATCCAGGACAAATGTAAATGAGTTGGCGAGAGTTGAGACTTGTTGCCAGAAATCACGAGAGGTGTAGCCGTAACAGAAGTTCTACAACTAAGGAAAGGAAATAGGACATACATATGTTCATCATTGCTTCATCAAGATAGGATACCACTTCTTTGAGACATTTGATGTCAAAAAAGAATGTAGACAAGGTGATATGTTATCAGAGGGACAATCTATTGATAGTCCGTGCAACTGCTTGGGTACACCGATTCTATTAAGACAATCGGAAGAAAACAACTTTATATCAATAGTGCTTATGGACCCATTGAGAAGGAAACAACTAAGATGTACATACAATACCGTCAAAAAAAGGAACACAACACCGAGACCCCTTGGACAAAACTTCATGAGGACCTTATGTATATTTAGACAGATTAACAACGGGGGGGAGACATGCGGTATTTACGTGATAAGGTAATAGATTGGCATTTGGCGATATTCAGCTCTAAGCAATTTTTGGAGCACCAGTGGGAAAAACTGCCTAAGTCTTGTTAAAGGAGACAGTAGACCGGATTTGGAGATGGTTTTGAAAAGTTTAGCATCGTCGCCGTAGAGAGAGAGAGAGAGAGAAAGAGAGGAGTGGTTTATAACCCTATCAACATCGTTTATAGTCACAATGAAGAAAAGAGGTCCAAGGTGACTGCCTTGTGGAACTCCAGATGTGGCTAAGAAAGGAGCCGATAAGACGGATCTGAAGCGAACGCTATAGAAACGGTCTTTCAACTAAGAAGATATCCATTTTAACAATATGGGTTCGAAACCGAGGGCGGACAATTTAAAAAGGTTCAGACTATGAGATATAGACTGCATTAAACAAGCTATAATCAGTGAGAGTCTTTTTAAAAGGACTTTTGTAGAAACACCGGGGACGCCGAAGGCACAAATCCTTTTAAAAAACTATTATCGTTTCTACAAGAAGGTTAGATAGAATCTATGTTTATGTAGGGAGACAAAGTATACAAGATTCGATGCGAGATAAGTTAAAACAAAGCGACTCGTATTTAGTAACTTCGAACACAGGGATGTGTTCTCAGAATCATCCCTGTCTTCCGGATTTTAGTCCTACTTGTTGAGCTGTGACAAAACATACATTATTAGGACCGTTCGCGTACTCTCCTAAAACAACGAATTTTCACGAAAATCTACGAAAAGTCACCAAATCCTTTTCGAGTACGCAAAAGTTTCGTAGTTTTTCGTAGAAGAGAGCGCTCACGAGAGAGTAACAAACTTCCCCATGCAACGAAGTTCAGTGCAGGAAATTTCCTTGCACTGATTTACGAAAGCTGTCAGATCCCTGTATGTAGTTTTTTGTTATTTGTGTATTTGCATACATTTGTTTTTGACGTCTAAAAAGTGGGAATATTTCGATGCTTTCGCTTTTGTTTACTTTCTTGTCCCCTCTTGTTACCCCTCTCTGAGAAAATTGTACCCCCACTCCTTGAAATTTCATAATCTAAGAGTTTTGGTGCAGAAAGGAAGTGAACAGACCTAATGTGAGGAAACTCTCTTTTGACATTTGCGTGTTAAGATTGATAGTCCTGTCTAAACACCTCCGCGGATTTTGTTGACGTTTGCGATAGTGGAACTGTTCAGCTTTTCAACAACAAATTCGTTTTACAACAGAGCTAATGCTTTTTACAGCGAATTTCGTATTTCTATTGATTGTTTCCTGAATTTCTCAGCTTTTAAACATTTTTAAACCCTTTTGCCGAGTGACAGCGATTGACATTTACAAACGACAATAAGTGCAGGAAATTCAAAAAATCTTAAATTAACAGATGTTGTGTCTTGGCTTCCCCTCTAGCCTATAAACATAAAACAAATCCAGTCCGTCAGTCATGTATGAACAGGCTACGAATGCAGGGCAGGACCTTTAAAGAGAGAATAGGAGTCATGGCCTTCATTCTTAGTCAAACGATTCGACTCTCAGAAACTATCACGATGCTCAAAACTAAAAATGAAAACAGAGACCTAACTTTTTATCAAAGTCATTGCGTTCTAGATCCATTATCTAATTTCTTAGACCTTGGTTTTTGGAACTTTCTTTTCTGTCCAATCTGGACCTCTCTAACAATTAGGTACGTTTGACTACCTAGAGCCTAGAATACGAAACGTGCACAGTGTCTTAGTATTGCTTTCATTCCAAGCCCTCAGTTATTTTCTTCAAAAATAAATGGTGCAACAGATCCGTACAGGACTCAGGGTTAAACCGCTCACAACCATACGTTCGTATTTATTTTTCATGGAAGGGCCCTACAGTTTAATGCAGTGCCTGAAGGTTTCAGAGGCTTTATTTGGGATCATTCCAAAACGTTTGTATTTCTCTTCCCGTTTATTTCCTTTCAGTCCTTCTTTGGTATAAACTATACAACAATCTTTACGTCTCGAAGGAAATAGGATCGTGAGTTAGATTTACCCCAGACCGTATTTTTGTCACCAGCTACAGGCATTTCACCAGAAACGACACAAGACGGGCATAGGATGGCAGAATAAATAGTTCCCACAATTAAGTCCTACGTAAATAGGTTTCGGTTATTTCCAAAAAGAAGCCCCACCTCCGTATTCAACGGACTTCTTATCGATTTCTTTCCATAAATAAAGGAGCAGAAAGGATATCACAATTACAAGGTCCTTTCTGTCGATTCGTAATATTCCTTTTTCCAGCTCCTGGCTTTCAAAAAACAAAAAAAAAAATATTAATCAGCCCTCTCTGCTTGCCTTCAAGGTTTTATGACGTTCATAACTTTTGTCCAATTTAAATAAATTTCCGACGTCTTCCTGTTACCACCGAACGTCGATGTCGCATTATAGCCGCTCGCAATGAATTAATGGAAAATAATGAGAACTTTTCAATTCACTTGCATGCTCTGCCCGGATATCATTTTGATTCATTGTGTGCCATCGTTGTCCTCGCAGCCGTAGCCGTAGTCGTGGTCCTTCTGCCTCCTAGACAAACAGTCAGAAGCGAATCGTTAATTAATTCATGACCCAGAGAGAGAGAAAAGGAATCGTAAATCGGAGACCAGAATCCACTCGACTGTGCAAAAGGCTTTTCGCTATATTGAGCGCGCGCACGCAAAGTGATTTTTGGAAGTCAAAAAAAGGTCACAGGACCCACCCGACAAAACCCAATCGGAATGTGTCAATTAGTGAACTTCGAGGACATTGTTAGCACTTCATTACGCCCGTCCGGTGGGTGGGCGTCTGAAAGAAAACTTTCCAAGAGAAAATTCTCGCAAATTTTCACGCAATTCGAATAGATCAGTGAAGCTGAAAAAAGTAGATTTCCCCTGACGCCCGTTCTCTCCTGTCCCACTCCCATCCGACCAATTTCGAATTCAAATTATCCCAAGGGTTGTGGCAATGCGAAGCTTCTAATTCCATTTGTTTCATCATCATGTTTGTCGGGAGCCCCCCGTCTCCGTCTCTGGCTGTGATGCTGTGATGGCTTTGTTTAGAGGAAATTTGCATTAACAAGGCCCGGCCTTAATGATGAGCGTCTCCTACACCCGAAAAATAAAACGAAACAAAGAAAATTGACACAAAAACAAAGCAAAAAAAAAGGATGTGGGAACCGGAGCCTTAGCCGGAGCCCCTCATGCACGAGGACACAACGATGACGACGTGGTTTGGATGGAGAATTTTTGGCACTCAACCATTTCGCAGTAATAAACTTTTATTGCCACACATTTAGACGTCTGTCCCGATTCGGAGGAGGAGGACTGCACCAGAACAGATTTCCCGGCGGCTCAGACTGGTTTCGTATGTCCTTAATGGCGCGACACTCTTGAATGTGGCACGCTATTCAAAACAAGGCGAAGGAAAACGCCAACAAAGTGCTCTGCCGTTTTGGCGACAATTCGCAGCCTTTACCTGGGACACAGTGCTTGCTGGAGCGAGTGTGTGCTGTTTATTCGTATGTGTGCGGAGGATGCATCTATCTGCGTCCTGGTGTCGGATTATTTTTTATTGCACCGCTTTTATGCGACCATTTTTTTTTTACGGAAAAATGGATTAACTCCCAGGCAGACGCCTGTGGTGCGACGTGGAGCAGGGATTTTATGAGCTTTTCGGACGACCAGATCATCTCATGCCGAATTATGTGAGACGCTGATGATGTTGTTAGGCCCGGGGACGGCGGCGGTAGTGGCAGTGGCATTTTCCGGCTGACCATGCTCTGGTTGTTTAATTAAGTTGAAGATAAAATGTGGTGCTGGACGCCTCGCAGGACGTAAAGCTAAATTAATCGGCCGGCATAAGTTTTGTGATAAAAAGTGCCATAGATTACGAGTATGGTGGAAACGATGCGAATAGAAGGATTAAATTTATTGCAATAGTTAAATTGAGATCAAATATCAAGCTTGATGCGTTATTGCTTAACGCTGATGGGCCACTTGAACATATTTTACTGGGCTGTGGTAATTTACGAGCCATGAAGTGCTGAGTAATGAATTTGTTTTCAATTGGGTTTAATGGCAGATCGCATTTAACTAGTGGAAGGCTTGGAGTAAAATGATGTCCATGCACGGTGCAGCGAAAAGGATACATAAAGGGTGGGCCATCTAGTTTTTAAATCATAGGTTATTTTGACACTGACAGCTGTTTCCCGCCCGAAATGTTGACAGAAAGTCGGTATCATACCGCGAAACAAAATGAGTCGCTTTACGCTTGAGCAACGTTAGGGATATCTGAAAACTTATTTCCAAAGTGAGTGGTGTGTAGCACAAGCAGTGCGTTATTTGAAAAAAAGTTTGGCCGAAATGAAGCACCCACCGCTCTGTACGCAAGTTTGGGCAAAAAGCTCGTGAGACTGGTATGCCAGTGGACAACACTCATGGTCCCCGTCGTCGTACGGGGCTGCTGTAGCTGAGAGTGTGAGACTCAGTTCACGATCATCAACTCGCCATCGATCTCAACAGTTCAACATTTCATGCACAAGCCTGAGGAGAATTCTGCACATAAAATCTTGGATTATTCGCTCGCAAGGTCCAACTGACTCAGCAATTGAAGGCGCATGACCATCCGCTTCGTTTCGGCCTTAAAGCAACTTGAATTGGACAACGATTTTGGGCGAAAAATTATATTTTCCGACGAAGCGCATTTTCATCTCGGTGGCTACGTTAACAAACAAAATTGCCGCATCTGGGACTCGGAAAACCCGCACGTTGTTATCGAGAAGCTGATGGATCCACAGAAAGTCACAGTTTGGTGCGGATTGTGGAGTGGTGGCATCATTGGACCGTTTTTCTTCGAAACTGATGCTGGGACAACGTTTCGGTCAACGGTGGGCGTTACAGACCCAGGTTAACCCACTTTTTTTCCACTGAAGATATGAATTTGGACGACCTCTGGTTCATGTAGGATGGCGTTCCATGCCACACAATCGATCTTTTGCGCACCAAATTCCCAAATCGTGTTATCAGCCGTCTTGGCGATGTCAATTGGCCGCCTCGGAGCTGCGATTTGCCCCTATTGGACTTTTTTTTTGTGTGGAACCGTGATGGACCGATGTTGTGCCAATAATACGGAAACGATTCAAGCCATTATCATCCAAGCAATCCGTGAGCTACAGTCCGAAACCATCAACAAGGTCTTGGAAAATTGGAGTTTGCTCGAAAAGCCAGTCGAGGCAGCCACTTGAACGACGTTGTGTTCCATAATTAATGGGAATGTTTGTTCTTTCTAATTTTGTTCAATTTATTGCATTTTTAAAAAGAAACTTGTATTTGGCCCACCCTGTGTATGTCGTCTACTCAATACTTGATATCTAGTTCAAGCTCGAAATGTATCACTTTTGAGCTAAGTATGCTAAAATACTTGGTAACAGACTAAGTTTTGATTTGTGGTAGTCCTTATCCTCGTACAGTCTCACTCGGATCTCGATGGATCCATTGTGCTCCCCGGTGTGGGATGCCTGAAAATAGAGAACTGGAGTTAGTTCAACAGATTAGTCCATGGCAGAAGCGGTCCTCCTAAACCAGCCTATTTATGAGTTAAGGTGGTTTTAGTTGCATGTTAGCCAATTCGTTCAGGTAGTTGAAACATACTTTTCTGTGGGTTAAGTATGTATGTAGTTCTGCTGAACCTTGGGTATTCGAAGAGGAACCGCATTGTGTCTTCCAATATTTCTGTGTCGCCGCAGCCTCTGCATAGGTCATTGCTTCTGACTCCTTCTCCTTGGATGTGGTCCGCCAGTGGGTTGTGGATACCAATGAGGAGGATCAGCTGTGGTCTATTGAGTAATAGGTGCTTTCTGATCCTTTCATTTATGTATTGCGCCCAAAGAGGCCTTAGAACACATTACGAGGAGAATGCACTCCACACGAAGTCCGGGAAACGTTGGTTGGTAGTGAGTATGCTAATAGGTAGTTGAACCGACTGATCTGTTGGCAGGTCGTTAGACTTTGAGCCTATTGTAGCTAGGTTAACGACCTTTTCATCTCTTTGGAAGCCCATGTGTCCCACAAAACCTCGTATGTTGAATATACATACATAAATGGTTTAAACTTAGCTCGCATTTCATGATGCTTAACAGCTTAATTCTGGTTAAAGAAATTGTAGGTAAGAACTTTTGGAACTTAAAACCCAAGGACCAAGTTTTCACAACCATTCGGGTCCTGGTCCAAATAGCAATTTGTTATTTAAGACAGCTAATAATGGTCATACTCTGTCTGATGTTTGTCAGACGCTCGCAAGAATTGAGACAGTAAAAAAAACGTTTAGTTGTTGTCTAGGGATCAAACGTCAAACCTCGCTCCATACTCTAATGCACTAAGCACTACGCACTAAGGAAGACCGGGAGGATCAGCTGGTATAACAGAAAGATGAGTTTGGGTCAAAGTTTTGAAAAGGTTGGCTGGGTCATTAAAAAGCTGAAGAAAAACAAAGGCTCCGACTCTGTTTCCCTACCAGTGAAGCTTTTCAAGCACGGTAGTGATGCTTTGAAAGGGTGCATGCCCCAAACCATCAACTAAGAATGGGTGAACGAAGTCATGCCCAATGACTGGACTATCAGTCCCATCTTCAAAAAAGACTATCCTATGTCTTGTAAGAACTATTAAGCCATATCCCTGCTTAATGTCACATATAAAATCATATGTAACGTACTGTGGGAATGTCCTAAAACAGATCCTGGAAAAGACTTTCAAGCCAAGTCATCGTTTTGACCTCTACAAGATGGTCTGGTTCGGAATCCCGACAAATTGGTCCAGCTGAGCAGTCTGGAATTCAGAAACAGTTTGAGACATGCATCGAGTTTCAGCAAGGAGCTGCGCTGTCGTGTGATTCCTTAAATATTATGGTGGAACAGATAGTAGACAAGGCATGTCGATTGAATGGAAAATACGAATGGCGAATAATCCGAGATTTTATGTGCAGAATTCTCCTCAGGCTAGTGCATGAAATGTTGAGCTGTTGAGATCGATGGCGAGTTGATTATCGTGAACTGAGTCTCACACTCTCAGCTACAGCAGTCCCGTACGACAACGGGGACCATGAGTGTTGTCCACTAGCATACCAGACTCACGAGCTTTTTGCCCAAACTTGAAACGTGGGTGTTACATTTCGACCAAACTTTTTTTCTAATAACGCACTGCTTGGGCTACACAGCACTCACTTTGGAAATAAGTTTTCAAAATTTTCCAACGCTGTTCAAGCGTAAGGCGATTCATTTCGTTCCGCGGAGATATGATACTTTCTGTCAAGATTTTGAGCGGGAAACAGCTGTCAGTGTCAAAATAACTTATAATTTAAAAAGAAACCACTAGATGGCCCACCCTCGACATAAGCCTTCGAGATGACTCAAACAATGTCGTCAGTTTAAGGGAATGGTAGTCATTTCCCGCAGTTCTTTCCTTTCCTTTCTCTCCACAAATTTCAGTCCCCAGTCTAACCTTTAAAACCTCCTACTTCCACCGCGCGTCGAGGCGAACCAATCGAGAATTCCAATTTTAAATAAATTAACTTTGATTGCCATTATCCACCACCATCGCCACCACCACAGTCGACCACCTCGGCGCGGCAGCGGCGGCCTCCAATAATGATTTCCTAATTAAATATCTAGTACGTCGATAGTAATTCAAAATGTAAATATTGCCAGCTAATCCGCGTGAACCTCATCCACCAACTAGCGACTAAATAACCAATATTTGCTATCGGAACCGAAGGACTGCACATCGAATGTTTATCATCGGCCGGCTGTATCATTAAAATACGATCGCATCGCACGCACACATGTTGCTGTGTGCCAAGGATACCATCCGGCTAATCCGTAAACAGACTACCATCCGATGTTCTGGACCGTCCCACAGGGATTTCCAGTTTTCCTGTTTTTTTTTTACGCTTTACCCTGACAATGGATACAAAAAAAAAAGGGAAAATTAGTGCATTTCCCGGTCGTTTGGTCTGATGAAGTTTAGCTCTCATTAATTAGCAATCATAATGATTCCAGTCCTTCGAACAGGAGCGGGCTTTCAGATGTGTTTACCATTAAAACAATGAACGGCTATAGACAGACTTAATCTCCTGTGCAACGCAGTAAAATCACTCAATCGTGAGCCAGCGATGGTATCTAATTTCCCTTTCAGTGGAGGAGATGGGAGGAGATGGTAGGAGATGAGTTTTTTTTTTTCTTAAACAAGGATTCCAACGTCTATCGCTGCGTATACGTAACTTATTTGTTTGATGAGCCATCGCAGAGTGAATGCACCTACTTATCCGACTTTTGTGGCAGCGTTTTGGTGGATGGATAAGACCCCATTAGGCACCTGGTTCGCATCCCAACAGGTAGCCTCCATAACTACATGTACATCTTAATGAAGCAATTTCCGATTTACATTGCGATCGTGGTTATACAATTATAATCCGAGTCCCTTCCTTAATCTCCTCCTCCACCCCACGTACATTACCAGCCACCAGCGTCATTTATGCAACAGAAATTTCTCTCATTTAAACAAATCACCATTGTAATGGCGTAATTTAGCAAAATAGCGTTGCATATACATAGACTGAAAGGAAAAGGCAAAAAGCGGGCAAAAAAAAAAAACAAAGTTTAATCCACCACTGCACACAAATGAAATACATATCCGCCTTCTTGCATCAGAAAGGCGAAAAAAGCGAAAAAAAGGGAACGAAATGTTCCTTAAATTCCCGCGGAAAGAAATTGCGGTGCGCCACACCATCAACCAATTCGCGGGCTCTTATTTCAGATCCCCACCACGACCATGCCCTGTCTGTTTATTTTTTGATGGCTTGAGGTTCTTTCCAAGCAAAGCATTCCGACCGTGACCACCGCCATCGTCGTCGTCGTCGTTCCACCCGTTGTCCTCGGAGTTGGCAGAAGAAGCACCAGCAACAGCAGAAGTACCACTAAAAGCAATACCAATGGACGACGAGGAAGAGCAGTGTAATGCAGGGACGCAGGGACGACCATCCAAATGGGAATGGAATGGGTGGTGTGAGCTCAAAGAAAAGAAATGAAGGATAATAAAAATTTGTGTTTACTTAATTCGAAATGTTGGGGAAATAAAACATTTTTCCATTTGGGTTATCCTTTGGACGGGCAATAAGGAAGTAAGAAGTCGTATAGCGAACACATACAGACAGATTAAGCTTGAGTTTATAATGAGGTTGTACACATAGCGCACGCTATGATCTTCGTGTTGTACTCGTTGTTTCGGCTTTAATTTTTATTGGGCCATCATGTGGAGGTTAAAATGGATAAGCTTGACCGCATATGTAGTTCCAAGGGACTGGCGAGTTTTTTTCTTTTTTTAACATCCGACCAACGGCTGACAAACATCTCACAGCATAATTGAGAAAAATCCTTAATATCGTCCCTTGAGTACAATACACGACACCTCAAGACTATGAGACTTATCCTAGCTATCGTCTCCTTTGATATTGGTCCTCTATCTAGTACTTCTTGGCACGTAGCTGACAGAGGACGCTTCATTAGAAGTACACACTGATAGGTCCAAGACAGGCAAGGATGTAGGAACTGTACGGTTGTCAATCTCTTCTGGAAGGGTGTCTTTAGTATACACATCGTCTTATGGTGAATACCTCATCAACGCCAATGCGGTGAGACCAATCATCGATAGCCGACCCTAAATAAAACGAGATCCATCGGACTCCTGAAACGCAAGCGAGGAATGCTTTCCGAGATACTTAGGTAATACGTGCCCTGTACTCGCCAAAATCATAAAAGCTACTCTAGATGAATACATTTCTAGGATAGACCACCCACCTCACACATCCGCAGCACAATGGACCTTCCTCTGGTCTAAATGCATTCTTACCGAGGGCCGGTCTTACCCATCAGACCAAGTACGTCTTTTAGATTATCTGGCTTTTGCAGTGTATTCCAAGCAGAGGTTATGGCTGTTTGGGAAGATCGTATCGGACATCGTCATGTATATCGAGAGCATTCGGATCACCAATAGTAAGATCTAAATTGGTGAAACAATTTCTGAATGTAATTGTAATCCCACTCTTCACTCTATGCTGGATTCTTGGCCACTAGGACATCCAAGGAAACTGTAAGGCTGGCGAACTGGCCAGAAGTAAGACAAGAAAAGGATCTGTCAACTCCCATAGGGAGTTTTGCAATGCCAAGATGCAATTTAACATTAATTCTGGATTTAGGAAATGAAATCAGGCCAGACACGTACGCCATACATAACTTATGAGCAGACGAAGGACAACGACTTATGAACAAACTACGCATACTGGTTCGAGTCTAGTAGAATTACTGGACTCGTCACTGTGTTTTAAGACTTGGAATTCCGAACGAATCACCATTTTATATTCCCCGAAGCTGGCCTGCACTATCCCCATCTGGAGGGCAGCTCAAATCAATAAATCTACCGGCTCGTGTGGAAGTACAATGGATCTTCTGGTCCAAGTAAATCCTGCCGTAAGCGGAGGACAGCCAACCTTATCTCCTGGTAGCCGAATGAAGAAATGATTTTGACAGCTCAGTTCAGTAAGGCGGGCTAATACAATGTTAAGCCTCGATAGAGTCTTGATTTTAGAATAAAAAAGGACGAATTCTTCTATGAAGAATATAAGTCGTTTAGTCTGACGACTAGAGTCAAAGAACGGACAGAGTCAGACCTCTGCATAAACTATAGCAGTTTCGATGAGTACAATGCTACAAAAGGACATCACTTTATTCATCAACATAAGGACAGATAACTGCCACAGTCATCAATAGCTCAAGGTTCTTAGACCATTCAAACACAGTCTAAGCTGGGACTCAGGTAAGTCACTAGTCATGGGGGCGTACTAGGAAACGAGAAGGCTGAAGGAGTAATTAGGAGTGTCCCGCATTGTTGACTCAGACTTAAGGGAGAGAACAGAAGATGGCGTTCTTTTAAGACTAACAAGGAAATTGGAAACCAAACAGGTTCAACGAGAGAATGTAGAGGATTCAATCTAATTTTCCTGTAAAAATGATTTCAATGGACCAAATGTCTTCAAGCAGCCAAGTCTTAGGGTGCATCTCTCTTTTCCTGGCGCAGAGAGATACTAGAGAGTCAGCCTACCGATACTTCCCTTCACGTAATCACTACATTGTGGTAGACTTTGATAGAGGTTTGGCTAAAAGTTATTAACGTTGTTTTTTCCAAGCAAAAGGCACTAAGCCTAGGATCACTCTTAGTCTTTGTAAGTACCGATGAGTCTTTAAAGAACTACTGTCACTCAGTTCAGTGAACTAGATCTTATTGCAACACTGCCATTCTAGTTCTCTTTATCTAGCTCATTGAGGTTTTAAACTGAGGCTTAAAAATGTCTGCTTTAAAGCATCTTTAAGCGCTATAGTCAACTGCAAGAGTTTTGTAACATTTCCGTCCGTTCTTTCTGTCATTTTGTGTTCTTCGATCGATTTGAACTAGGAAGCACAGTGGGTTATACAGATAGAAAGAACGATGTGCTAGTTTTTCGAAATACGAGGATGGCCCAGACCTTTCAAAGCTCATTCACGACTTAAGTTCAGAGTCTCACCTAGAAATGAATGACTAAATACTGGTACACAACTGGTGGAAGAGTTTAGAAATATTTCCAACCTAAATAGCCTATTAATTGCAGCCTTTGGAATACACGGAACGTAGGGACTTATGAAAACAATTTGTGGAGAGACTTCTCAGACCATGAGACGAAGCAGCAAAAAAACGATCGGGAATTGACAATAATTCCATTTTTACATAGGACAACTGTCCTAGATTTGCTAGGCCTTTCCTAGATTCTAAAGCAGAGTACTTGTTGAAACTGTAGCAATGGGCTTAGGCCCTTTAGTTGAACTGGGCTTATGTTGAAGCTCTCCTGCGACAGTCTCAGCTCCTCGTTAATGAGCTCTGTCCATTCTATGATAACCTAGGCGTCGTGGCTCATGTGGTAAGTGTGTTGGAATCGATTCCCAAACCAAAACCTAAAAGTTTTTTCTTGCGAGCCTCTGACAAACGTTCGAAAGTACAACTGGCATTAGAAGGCTCAAATAAAGAATTGCTGGAATAGGTGCACTTCAGGCAGATACAGACAGCATTCTAACTGTCTTCTGACTTCTATTAGCCAACATCGGTTTTTCTCTTCTCTGCAGGTCCTGCAGGATACTCCAAGAAACGACAGTATACCTACTCCTTACAATCCAGTTGCCAACAAATTCAATTTACCCTACTCAGTGAAATAGATAAAAAGGAAAAAATCACCTTAAACGAATGAAACGAAAAAAAAAGGCGAAACGCTGGTACCAAAGAAAGGATTATCATGTTCGCTCTGTCATAAGGTGATGAGGACAGCTACACAACCACGCTGCCGCGATGCTGCTGCTGTGCTGACCGCAAAAGTAGGTACACAGGTGGAAGCCTTTGTTATAGGTAGTAGCTACTTTTCCCCATCCTCTGTCCTTCTGTTTTTTTTTTTATTGTACTGCAGCTCCACCAGCTGAATCTTTTTTGGTCATTTGTGAATGAACTGACGTAAAAAGAGAAAATTGCTTTCTCACGAATATTAGCGCCTCGCACGAAAAGGTTAAAATAAATGAGAGAGTTTAGCCAACCGCATTAAGGTGTTGCCATTTGTAACTCTGCTCTTGCGGAGGAGGGTCCCCCGTAATGGGTATAGCAGGCCACAATGCATCCATTGTTGTGGAAGATTCTTTCTTCCAGCTACAGCCCCAATGATGAATGCAATTTCGTTATTGTTTTGCAAAAAAATGTTACTCAACAACTGTTGGTTAATGAAATGACAGCTGAAAAAATGACAGCTAATTCTAATTGGTGTCACTGCTGTCAACACACAATCGGAAGTACTCAGTGCAAGCACTAAAGTTTAATGAACTAATTGCATTACTTACGTAAGATTGTGTCAATCTGAAGTAAAAAGGACCTAGAAATGCATAAATGCATTTTTCTTCGAAGCCATGTAGTAGAGCACTGCTAAGGACGTAAAAAATCCTTTCAAAGCACTCGCATCCCATTTTGTGTAATTGAAATCATTGCGAGTACTTTTCGCGATTCTAAATCGCGTTGCATTTTGAAATCCTTTATATGCTAATGTAATTATCCAAAGTACATTCTATTGCCACCATGAAGATGGAGGAGAGATTTCCTTCTCTCTTTTCCACCGATTTAAGCCGAAGGACAACGAAGGATAATAGTAATAATCTGAAGATCTAGATAACCGCAAGTATTTCCACTGGCAGGAGAATTTGTTTTCGTTTTTCTTTTTTTTTTTTCTTGTCGTTCTTGTTGAATACTTATTCAATTTCTTTAAAAGGACATCGCCATCATCAGGGAGGTTGTTCGTCAAAGGAAAGTCCTTATGCGTTGCGAGAACCATTATGCGGTTTGCATTATTTTGTATTTTGTGGATTTTATCTTTAGTACGTCCCCTCTGGAGTTGGGTCCTTGGAAAGGATGTCAACTTTGTAGGTACTTTTATCCTTTTTGCATTCCTTTTGGCTGGCGGTGCTTTGTTTTTTGGTTGCAATGTTGCACTCGACCGAGAGTCGTTTGAAATTATTTTTTAATGCACTAAAAGTCATTTGCATCCAATTTCGCATTAACTTTGACTCTAAAGGTACTTTGCACAGAAAAAGTTAGTCCTAGTCGTTGTTGTCGTTCGTCCAGTTTGCCGGCATACGGTGCGGCAACATTATCCTCTGATAGTGCGGTGTCCTGGTCCTGGTTCTGGTAGCAGAAGCGGTCGTGATGATCATAGTTGTGCGACATAAAACAAGCATTAAAAGTGTCATCGTGTTCTGTTGTAATTGCACTGGATAGACAAAGGCAGGAGCAAAAAGGACACTCTGAGGAGGAAGTTTTCGCTTTCAAAAGGAAGGGAGATTGGCTTCCTTTTTTCTCTCTGTGTGTGTGGAATAGGTGCACCAAAAAGGTGTTGTGCATCATTTTGCATAATTTTCCATGGAAATCTCTGTGTGTTGTACGACTTCAGACAAAAATCAGAATATTACCCAACAAAGTGGGCAAAGTTGATGATACACTCTGGTGGCCAGTGGCACGGCACGGCACGGTACGACACGGCACCTGGAGTATAAATTGCATAACCAATTGTAGAGGTGGATCGAGTTAATTGAATTCTGAGGTGTAAATGTCAACACTGTCCGGCGAAACATAAAATCAATTTGGCTATCTGTGGATCTAAATCTCTTTCGGACTCAGCCAACTGGTTAGCCAGACGGGTACGGAGTCAATTAGATTGATATCTAAATCCCTGTAGATGTTGGCGCACCTTCATTTGATTGGCTTAATATATTTAACTTAATCGACTAAGTTGTTTGCAATCAATCCGAGTGCGAGACGACGATCTTGTGGCGCGAGTTAATCCACCGAATGTGAATACATAAATCAATGGACACATTCACTTCTTCGTCGTTGGGAGCAATGGTAGAGATTGAATGTAATTCGAGATTCTTTGAACTGAATTGCAAAGTGGTAATAAAAGAGAGAAGTGATGACCTGCATGTGGATGGATTTAGCTAGATGGAGGGGAATCCACATACATAGGTGTGCATGTTAATAAAGGTGGATTCGAGACTCTCAGACATGGTTATTTCATTTGCTGTAGATACGTGGACATCATTCGAATATTGGTAGTCACAGACCAGGAAATAAAAAGAAGATTTCTCCAAACAATGTTGCATCTTATAGGTTAGGTCAGGTTTAGAGTGATGTGAACAAGATCTACACGACTTACAAGGAAGGTTCAGTTTAGTTCTTTATAAACGGTTTCAAGACCGAAAGCAGACTTGAAATAGGGCAGACGATTGTCCCATATTTTATTCACAAGAAAGTTGAAGCTGCTCTGTTATAAGTCGGGAGCAGGCTACGGAGGGAACTTCACTGCGAAGGAGGAGAACGGTAGCATGCTTGGGGTTACTCCAGAAAGAAGTTGGTATAATAAAAATGGCGCCCCACGCGGGGCTCGAAGCCACGGTCGTAAAACTTGGAAGTTCATGCTATACCGGCTGATCTATCCGGGTGATCTTAAGGTTCCTTGTCTGATAACAAGTCAATTGCATTTCATAAAGAAAGCAGGCAAAGCCACATAATACCAAACCAGAACGGTTAAGGGAAAATGCCTAAGAGAGGGTACTGTAGAAGGACCTATCGAAATTGATCGTCAAGTTGAGATGATGCCACCCATCTTTGAGGAGGCGTACGATAAGACGTGTACCATTAAAAACTATGTTATGAATTGCTTCCATGATGAGCTAAAGAACTAGGTATGTACCATTAGGAAAAACTAGGTCACTTCTGAAGGCTTTTCACTTCTCAACGTTTCTCACTTCTCAAAAGAACGAGCTTTGATGATTGGAATCAATACAAGGATAGTCAAAGGACTTAATAAGACAACACACAGAGAATCTATAAGATTGAGGAAAAACATCTGTAGGCAACCAACACCCCTAGGATCTTTAGTATTCTTCGATGGAGACACGTACCAAGAATATGAAGTTTAAGGTTTCAAGTCACCCAACCTCGAAAGACTTTTGACCAAGACTTACCTCTTTCATCCTGAAATCATCGAAGATTTAATCGGCTACATTCTGAGAAAGGTTTGGCCTGGAGACGTGGCAATCTATCTCCAGCATAGCATTCTTACACGTAGGGTAAGACCGTGGAGACAGCACTTAACTGCGTCGTAGGTTGAGATAACCCTGGTTGACAAAGAATACTTACTCGCCACTTGCCTTTATCTTGAAGGCGGATGCATTCTCGTTCTCAAGGAAACTTCTAAGACTTAGACGAAATTTCCTTAAATCTTAGTAAGCAAATTAATCGAATCTGATTATCTTGGATACTTGGACCAGGAAATGCGTATTGGTAAACAAAACTAGAACTGGTGGTGTTCACAAGCAAGAGAAAGCTTAAAAGTCGCTATGTTGTAGGTATTCCAAAAAATTGTCCGGTCAAGTAAGGGCTGTGCATATTTTTGGCCACCATATGCTATGGTATGGTGGCAACAAGGCCCCACTAAAGTACAAAGGCTAACATCCATTGAATCCAATGAGATTAACGCCAATGCGAAGACACGAGGTTATACTCAACTCACAAGAATCTGCAGATAGAAACGCTCTAAGGATCAGTTAATCGGACAACTGGAGAGCAAATGAATCAGACAATGTAACGATAACAGACTTAATGACACCAGACTTGAATAGGGAGAGCAATGGAAACTGGACAAATGACAAGCGCAGTAGTTACAGAAGTTTCCACTAATGTGTCCGAAATGTTCCTACAAGGTAAGGCTCTTCTGGATTCCTGATCATGAAGGTTTACCAGTGAATTAAAGAGCTGATGAACTGGCTAGGAGAGGCTCAGAATTCGACCTAAAGCAAAGCGATCCCACGGTGACCATCCGGTCTTGTACACTTAGAATAGCACATTGTATCTTCGCTTTTATTGCTCTTCCTTCTATGAGCAATGCAATAGGTCTCTACTGAGCTAAGTATTGGGAAAGAAGGGACTCTACTCTTAGCCAACCAACTTACCCACATAGGTTTACTAAATGTTACTTGGAAAGATTTACCTATGCTCGTTGCAATCAGTAAAACTTCACATTTCTGGTCTACACTCTAAAGGTTGGTCTTTCTCTTGAGATCAGTGATATAAATCCCCCTTACTCTCGGCAGGATCGAACAATGATGAGTTAATACAAAATACTTGAATTGGACTTTTTTGAGACCTATTCTCTGTATACGGATACAGCTTGTCTCTCCAGAAAACTAGATTCTAAGAAAGGGGATTCTATTTGAAATTGATCTTATGTTCTGGCCTTGTGGAGTTAAGCTACCCTATGTTTGGTCCACTCTTACCACTAAGGTCTATGGCTTGACATTGTTTTTAAAAGAAGGGACTAAGGTCTGTCAGCAGTGAGTGCTGTGCCATTTTGAGAAACTTAAGTTTAATGAACAGGAGATGGAAACACTCCCTTGAAACACAAACCACATGTAGAAGGACATCCTGCCTGTAACCTGACAACAAAGTTCCAATAAATTATTCACCTCAAATCTGGCCGCTCCCACTTCGTAGCTCATCAGACTTGGAAGACCAACCGACAAAAAAAATTTAATTTTCCGCCATCGGAAGGTAGAAACGAAAAACCTCCAAATAGGAAAGAATGACTTCCCGAATTGCAATCCAATTGATTTATACCCCCAGGGCGACGTCAGTGGAATCCAGCAGCACAATCTCCCATTGCATGTGGGTGAGACAGTTCTGTATGTTAAGTCCTTTCTAATTCCTGACAATATCGACATTTAGCATAACGAAGTTTCGGCGCACCCACACTCCGGCTCCATCTGTATACCTGGAGGGAAGTCCCGGTTTTTTTTTTTTTTGTTTTTTTCTCCGTCGGTTCAATGAAATTACCATTTTCCTAAGGATGTGAATTATTGTCTTTCCATCACCTGCCATTTGGTATTCTTATCCTGGCACCCGAGGATGCATGCATATGCATACAAAGTCGAATTCCTACAGTTCTGCCATTGCAATCGTGACTAAGTCTCTCACTGAAAGGACGTACAGGATACAATTTACTTGGGATTCACGAAAACTGCTACCAGGCAGAGATAGTTACAACGCGCGGTAACATAGGGGAAAACTTTTTTCCCAGCCATTCTTTGTTCCATGTATAACCTTAAAGAGTTTTTGAAGGATTTTTTTCTTCAGTCGTCGTCCTGAAAATAAATGGCAAAGGAAAAAACGTACAGAGGAGCAACTGTCACATGAATGTGAATTTTAAGTAGTTGCACAGTCTTTGCGCTCCGCAGGCTGCATAGGACACTATGTTCGTATACTGTTCTCTGCTCGCTAGTCGCTACCCCCTAAAGGATGAAGGAACGGATTGGATTTTTCTTCCATTTTGACTGTGGGCTTCTTTTTGGAGTTTACTTCAATTTGTGCGAAGGCTGGAGGAAATTAAGGGGAGTGGAAGCGATATGTTCCCACCCAACGAATATGTCGATCGATGGCTTGTTCTAAAGAGGTGCTGTTTCAGGAAGGATACCTAGTCAGTGATAGGCGTTGATTGTGTTGTGTAGCCTGTTTTTTAAAGCTTGGCCGAAGCGCGAAGTCTAGGAAAGACAATTCAAGCGAATCTAACAAGTCCACAGAAGTGGCATCTCATCTGGTTCATTACCAAAGAGCAGGGATGTCAGTATTGGAAATCTGTGTAAAAGGTAAGTGGGCGTGGCATCGACATAAGAAAATGGCGGAGCATAACCACTTTCCACCATTTTGATGGCGAAGATTGGAAAGTCTTGTCAGTCAAGGAAGAAGACAATTTTGGATCGAGATCACTAGGAATGCAGGAGATAAAAGTTCAATGTAAAAATGGCGCAACAAGTCTATGGGACCTAGGGCCTCTCACGACATAAAGGACCCTATGACCCACAGAGGTATTACTGAAACTGACTCCTCTGTACCTTGTGGTTAAGGAAGGTAAAAGTAAAACGGATCTAAGAATTACCAAAGAAGCAATTCGATGTTCTTCTCAAAAAACTACCACTACAGGGATATCCCAGAGATGATGGTACTACAAGGTAGCCACCTATGTATGTGTATAACTCGATTGTAAGTAACTCTACATGCAAACCTACCATAGCTTGAAAGAAATCCCCCAGGATTCTGGAATATGTATCTCTTTTCCTGGAACACGCTAATGTACCGCTGGCGTATCTAGTTACCCATCAGCAGCACCCAATATCAATCACCATGCGGGAGCCGCGACAGCTCCATCTTATCTTCCGCAATGTCATGCTCACCGAAGGATGCTCTGCAACGATTTCATCGGCGGCAAATGGAATCTCAATTAATTTCCATTTGACATCGATGACTGACCGCGACGAGCTTGTACGCCGAGTTAATGTTCCTCCCGTATCTGGAATGGAAATTTCACGCAACAGCCAACGGGGTCCTGCGCTCGTTTATCCACACACACACACACACACATCATTTGCATTTAAATTCTGCGCATCAACAGTGCTGCTGTTGCAGAATTCGCACAAATCGCTGCGCCTGGCCAGGCACACACCGCAGCTACTAAATTAAAAAAAAAAAAAAAAAAAAAAACGCACGAGTTATTAGACACCGCATTGTCAACATAAATCCATCATCCCGATTGCCGTGCGCCAGCCACAGCCTGGACGAAGATACATGTCAAGGTTCTATCGCGTTCCACGCTGCCAAAGAGATAGTGCTCCGCAAAACTATCCCTACCCTCGCTAGAGGTGCCCGTGGAGGTGGAAGTGAAGGCATCTCCATTGAAAGGTGCCAGAGTTGCGATTCCTTCCTCATTCAGCGACCGAGAGTTGTGCTGTCAATAGACATGCAACGCAACACACACTGACAACATAAAATTTTAATTAAAATTTTAATTAATTCTATTTAATGCGCAAATAACATCCATCATTAATTTAATTTCGCGCTCGTTTTTGTGCTGCTTCATTGAAATGGAGCGCGCGATGATGCCTCGCTGCTGTGCCTGACGGAATGGCGGGAGGAGTTCCCTTTTTGTGTCCTTTTTGTATCTCGTGCACTGGTTTTTTGTGAATCATTTAGTTTTTTATTCATGGAAATATGTTTACAGGAATTTTTATTGGCGTGGATTTTGTAAGGGAAATCGAGGAAATGAAAATGGGAAATTTAGGTTAATCAGATTTTTGCACGTCATCCTGAATGCAGGATAAAAACAAATTACTCGCGATGTGATTAAGTCTGAGTGTTACAAGCTGTTCGGTGCATTGGATGTAAAAGAATTATGCTCTCTGAATGGTGTGCCGGATTATGAAAGGGGCTTCCTGTTCCATTTAAAATGTACGTGTGGTCGTCGAACTTGGATTGAGGTGGAAACGAAACGAGATCGGATTGCTTAACGGTATGCAAATATATGTATCACATCTCACCCAATTCAGGTGTGTGACAGTTAATAGATTTAAGCCACCTTAATGTGTTTTAAATCTATCAACAACCTGTCGTGTTACCAAATACTGAGCCAATTGCTCTTCACGTATCGTATATGTATGTTTCAGGTCGATTATGTTGGACGGCCATCTTGGTTTCAGATGTCATTGGGATTTGACAGCTGTATTAGAGTGTGCTCACCGTCAAGCGAATTCGTGTCGCTGGCTTTTCGTGTGATTTCGAGCGAAATCGTAAGCGATTTAGTGTTTCTAACAGAGCTGTTTCGCCCAGTTTTATTCGTGTTTTGACAGTTGTTCTCGTAGCTAAATCGCTACGCCATTACCACCTTCATATGTTCTTGTGTAATTGGTCGTTAGTAGCGAATTCGTTTGACCGTGAGTACAGCCTTATGGAGCATGAATGGTGAATGAATCATTACGAGCGACAGAGCACTTTTAGATTTGGCTGGCTTGGTTAATACACAAATTAGCCGCTATTGGCATACTGAAAAGCTTCAATTGATACGCCAAATACCACTGCGACACCGTGGAGTAAGCGGATGGTGGACCATTTTGGCCCCCAACATGTAATAAGTCAAAAAAAGTCTGCAGAAGTGTTCATGCAGGACTATCCATCTGAACATGGAAATATCAAAAAAATTCATATCGCCAGACTTGTGTGGACAGGGTGAAAGCCATTTCAAGCCATAAACCCAGTAATGTAAGAAAAGGAGAGGGTATATGAAAGGTGGAAGTTGGAAAGCTAAGTAAAACTAGTTAGGTGAGGATGCGAGTTGAATTTAAATATGAAAGGACCATGTCTAGCCATGTACATACATTGGAGGCCAAAAGCTTGAGGACTACCTAGACCAGAGTACCAATTCACTCCCGCTACCTGGGTAATACTGACGTTTTCCTACTCATTTTCCATCCCGCCTGCATCGGAGAGAGAAACATTGTATGGCTCATCAGTGGCGTCAGTCTAATCACTATTCATCATTTAACGGTACACACTATCCGTTTTCGCATCAATCCAACAAAACGGATGGCTAACTCAAAGGAGTTGCAGGAGCTCGCCCCCCAACCTGCCAGTTGTACTCGAGTTTCGGACGAAAATAATTAGTAGCCAAGTCTGCAGGTCTGACAAAACGTTTCCATCTTTTAAGAAATCCAAGCCACCTTGTGGAGACCTGGGGTAACTTGCACTCCAAGCATTGTCCATCCTTACATAGTTAGGCTACACTAGTGATGCGCTTCAGAATCAGGAGGCACGACTGAGTTTTTTACAAATTGAATTCAGTTCGGTTTTTCACATCCCAAGTACTGATTTCATCAATATCGGAGCTGAGCTCGGGAGAAATACGCAAGTTAGGGTTTCAGTCTAGGAGGGGTTAAAGAATACAAAGGTGGAGTCTAGGGCACTGTCGCTGGGATACAGAGCCAGGAATATATTTTCCTAATACAACTTGTATCGACTAATTACTCAGAGACTTGCAATCAATGACAAGAAGGTGGTACCGACACTGTAAGTTTGGATTTTGGTAAGAGAGCTCAAGGGCATGTTAAGGGCATTCACTGTGATAGAGAAGACTTTGGTTCCATTTTTCAGTTAAACAATTATCCTGTACATCTCGAAGACCTTCCATAAGGTTGATTGAGATGCATCTTCATTGCTCTCAATATATCGGACCATTCAAAAGGGAGTGTTTCCATGGAGGTGTCTCTAGTACCCAGTTAGCGAAAGTAAGGCGTTGTGCTGACTTCAGTTCTAATGTGAACTTATAAGCATGAAGGTGAAGATCTTTATGTGAAAATAGCTGCGGATAGGTCCTATTTCTGTGAATGTTCCGAAATGGATACACCTGGGTCTCAATCACACTCTAACAGGCGGCGGCAATTTTTTCAGCTAACCTTACCGGACACTACTATCTGCCGAAAATGTTTACTGAAAATACAAAAGCAGTTCGCCGTTCTTGACATTCAGGGAACCACCTGCAATACTAGACTCGAAGGCACACCGCAGGGCGGTGTTTTGTCTCCTCTTCTTCCAAAAGCGGAAGTAAAGTCTTACAACAAACTCCATTCCATGAACCTGATCCTCCCGTCTATCAGTAAACTAATCCCAAAGAAACCGTCTTTGATAAATTCGGAGGCGGTGCCACTTCCAGGTGCATTAGTCTAAATCAGATCGCCGCCGTGCCGCCACAGCACTTGCACGCAAACACCAACTACGAAGCCCACTTCCACATAAATTGCTGCTGCTTTTTACACGACATCGGTGTCCATGTCAAATGAAGACATAGCCGCCTTCCTTGTGTGCCAGTCTCCCCTTTTGTCCCAGCAGTATCAGGCAGTATCACTTACCACAACTGGCGCGGCGTGGCGGACAACCTGTCCAGCCATTGTGCGAATAAAAATAACTCTTCAGCTCATCGTGGCATTTTTTATTTCCCTCTGCAGTGTCCACCATATAAAAGGAACGAAAGAAGGAAGTTCCAGCAGCGGCAATAAAAGTCAAGAAATATGATATGATTGAGCAAAGGTCTATATCGCAAAGACCAGGGGAAATGTGTTCGCGTCTGGGCGTTCTTCCAACTGGGCACATCCCTCGTGTCCGTGCGAAGTGCAGCAAAAGTGCAGCATTTGGACGGTTTTTCTTGTTCCGCCCGGAGTGACTCTCTCTCTCTTTCTCTCACTATCGCTGTCTCTTGCTCTGCCTACCCCTTTGTTTTATGAGATCAATTTCATTATTAATTCCCCGGAACACTAATATATGCAGCTTGTCGTCGTTGTATCAACGGATGATGATGACGATGACGATGACGACGACGACAATCGGAATGCATCCATAACTTTGAATGCGATGTGGAAGTTCTTTGCCGATGGCCAAGACAAAGGGTGGACTTCCTTCTGGTAATTGAAACCCCCGCGAACGGTGGAAGAGGGTATTATGTAGTTCAACCCTTTCACGACGGTCTTAAGGAATTAATTATTTATTCATTCCGCTGGATGTGTGTGTCTTATGCCTTTCTCTGACCACACCCTTGCGCTTATGAAGTGGAAGCGCTCCGCACCGCCTATTGTGTCCCGGGATTACCTGGGATTAAGGATTTTAATTAGAATGGAATTAAGAATTCACAGTGCAATTGCTTTCTTTCTTTATTTCTGCACACTACACCCTCTCTCACACACACACACATACGAGTGTGTGTGGCGAATTAACCACAAAATGGCCTCCTGGAACGCATCAAATAAAAATTTCAATTTTGTGTCATTAATAAAATATAAGTGAGCAATAATTTTCGACTTCGAAACTCGTAAGGTTTTATGCGTGCCAATAAATCTCTGAGCCAGGCTACCGGGGATTCGGCGGATTGAGTGCATGTGTGGGGAATATTTTCACCTGGCTGCCGCCATAATAAAGGTAAGCGCGGACGTAACTCACACTACGCAGGAACTAACACGAGCGGCAACAAAAACCGTGTGATGGATGACATTTTAGCCAAGTTAAGCGGTGATGGTGTGCTGCGTTGCGTCGCGCCGCGCCGTGAGGTAAAAACGTTTAACAACGTAATTTTCAATTTGAGGGAATTTGATGGCCGCACTGTGACTTGGAGGAGACCGATTTAGTTGGAGCAAACAATTTCTTTGGCAGCTTTATGACAATCGTTACGGGGTGGCCCGGTGGATGTATCATTTTGGAATTCATTTATGACGGCCTGTAGGTTGGGTTGAGCCTGTGTATCAGCTTATACCCGATATGAGCCTAAAATCAATGGATAGAGTTATGTTCTGTTTTTATAGGGTTGGGTGGCAGCTGATTTGCCAGAATAAAAACCTATCATCTTGTAGTGCAGACAGGTTAAGAGAAACCGCGTGCTGGTGTATCAAACCGTATGGTCACAATAGCATCCTGTCGACTATAGAACTCCCAGGGTGAACTTTAGAAATGTCGAAATGGTCCCGAACGAACACGTATTTCATTGGAAACCTCAGCAGATACAGAGACTCGATTGCGTTTGGAGGGACTTCTACGTCCGAACATAAGTGTCCAAATATACTTCTAAAAAGCTTAGGGCTACTGAAACCGCATTTCAGACTAGAAAGCTTGATCTTTCATGAAAATATATTCCAGGATGTATGAAAAATCTGTTCTAAGTGCGCACGGTTTTGGGAGCGATATTGAGAAGACTGCAAACCTAATCCTATAAAAGGAACATTGTTCGAAGGCAAAAACTGTGATGCACATGCCAAGGGCAGAAAAGGGACTTTTAAAGATCCAGCTGGCTGGAATTACGTGGGACTACATACAGTCTGACAGTCAAGATCAGAGCTCGCAAAGAGAAAGAGAAAGTTCATTCGGGTCCTTTAAGAGTACTGAGTCCTAGGATCGTTCATGTAGGATGTAAAGAAAGGTTGACGGAAGATGTTCGACTGCAAATTTGTATGTGATCTTTTGAAGGACATTCTCTTTACCTTTGGGGTCTGAACCAATGATAGTCTTAAATGGGGTTTGACTGAGGAGCACCACCACTAACAAAAGTATATGTTGGACTAGTGATTACGGGTTAGGAAATTACCAGTTCTATGCAGATTCCAGATATGAACTAATAGGAAAGAACATTTTAGAAAGGATGGTCATTGTGTTGATCTCCTGTATCCTCATTGAGAACGAGTGAATGCGCAGACAATAATTTTCCAGATATTTAACATTAGATAAAGTTTCTGACGCCATCTAAAGGAATAAGTCCAGAGGCCTCAAGTTATACTAACGTGTCGTCCAATTGACTTGCCCATTTCTTTGAATGTGTCATGTGGCATTGTCTCGCTGAAATCACATGTATTCCAAGTCAACCTTTTTCAATTTCTAGTAAAAGATAATTAGTCTGAAGGCCATAGACTGAAGTAGTCTAGTTTTATTTAAGAATACAACAAGGAAGTCTATATGTAGCTCCAATATCTGCAAACAAGACTGTGCCTGCGTTTTCATAAGGAGCGATGTCAAGTCTTTGAAATGCATTGTTGGTCTCATTCAAAAAAATCGTCTAAAGTGTGATTCTAGGTCACAAACAGGACCCACAGTTTTATTACAAGGACCATCACAGACGAATTTTAAAGCTAAAAAAACAGAGAGAAGACTGCATCCTTCTTTATCTATAAGAAATTAGACTCAGAAGTTCATCTCCTCGATATATTTGATAATATGACAAACTTGGAGGTTTGCAGTGTTCCAGTATGACTGTGCCTTCTTAAAGAAGTCTTAAACACCTAAACGTCTAGCACTATTTGTGATCAAACTGTGGTCTGTTACGTCTCCCTATCAGTGCTCAAGTGGGTTTGAATAGAGTTAAGGTAAATCTACAGCAGGTTTTCTTCTTATAAAGAAGTTAGAATCAACTTTTTATTCGAAGGATGTAACTCCGTGTCTTCCTCGTGCCTCCAACGGCAGTCATCTGCATAATCAATCAAAGGCAATGTAGCCTGATTCTTGAAGACTGACTAGAAAATTGTCAATAGCCAGTAATCACAGACTGGGAAAATGGACTTCTTATTCGGGACCGCAAGGTCAAAGCCACTTCTTTGGAGGAAGAAGTAATATTTCAGGTGGCCACCTGAAAATTCTGGGTTTAATTCCCAATCAATAGTATTTGAAGTGCAACCAGATCTAATGGTGTTCTGACACTGGACACTGGAGGTCTGATCTCGTTCACAGACGGATCAAAGTTTGAATCAAGAGTTAAAGCAGCTGTCTTTGGACCCAACACCAAAGTCTTGATACCTAAGGGAATGTGTTTCACGGTTTTCCCTTTTCAGTATTAGAAAACTGGTGAGTTTTCTCATAGTCCTCTGCGGCTTAACCTTAACAAACCCAATCTGTGCTTCAAGGTAGGTTCTGTGCTTGGTAAGACTGGGCAGCATCAATCGTACATTGGTTAAGAAGACGTAATTTAAATAAGTGGTGTGCATTCAGAAAGATTTGCATTCAACAGACTGCAAATTGCCCCAATCAAAGACTTCAAATTGAATGCTGAATTCATTTAAAATTCGAAACAATTGAATAAATCACAAAACATGAAGTGTTTGCTGTGACTTTAAGGAATGCAATCCGGAAAAATTGGAGTCTTTTACAACCATAGAGGAACTTGAAAGTTCGACATCGCATTTTAAGACTATTGTGCAGGAATCACCGTAATAGAGTCAAGAATGTGAATTTACTTGTACTCGTGCTTAAACGAAATCGTGATTCCTAAAGGATTCTGACTTTTTGACTTCACTATTGTTGGTCTTCAGTTTACGATTTCTGTATCTCACCACTTCTAAGTTCTGGCAACCGCTGCAAACATGTAGGAAAAAAAACTCCGAAAGAACTCCCTTTAAGTAGAAAATACCCCCTCACGTTTGTCTCATCCTTCACCATTCACCAGAGTCAATCAACTTTTATCCATCGACTCATCTAGTCAATTGTTTCGGATAATTGTGACAGCACATTACGAAATTAACGTAACAATTTAATGGCAATTCACGATCGTGTCCTTTTTCAAGGCGGGCAGGCTCCCCCCTCCCACAACAATTTGCCGGAAAATCAATTTTCGATGGTCTTCATGGCGCTGTGTGTATGTAGAGGGGCTCCGCAAAAAGCTCGCTAATTACTATGGTTGTCACTCGCCGTCGTCCGCCCGCAGTTCAACAATCGTAATTGTGAAATTATGATGCGCATCTCCCCCGGGCGCTGGAGACAACCATAATTGGTGGTGGAACAGTGGATCTCCACTCTTTGGTGTTACCATAGGGTTGTACAGGTCGTGTTCGGTAATTGTCCCCCAGCCACACACACAAAAAAAAAAATCATAAATTGAGAGCTCTAATAATAATTGTTTTGTGAAACGAATTTTCAATATTCACACTAATTTACTTGTAATTATCAATTGTTAATGTTTTGCTATGTAGCTGACTTTAATTATCTGTCTGCAGGGCAAATGGAGTTGGTGTGGGCGCGATGGATGGGTCCTGCAGGATGGGAGGGAGCGCGCTGTTTTCAATTATAATTTGAAAATGCTCGAAAATATCAGGTTAATTTGGTGGCAAGCAGTGAGAGTGTCAATTAAAGTTGAAATATTTTCGAACATCAAGCGAATTGAATTTAAGGTTTTGAAGGGAAGGGCGTTAAATATTTGATAATGGAAGCATAGGCGTAGGTTTGAAGGTACTTAACAGGCTTGGGTTGATGGGTAGACCTAATTAGTGGTCACACTTATACCAGGCGAGGTTCGTTTTGGTACTGCACGGAGCTGAAATTCCCTTAAGACTTGGAACCAGCAGGACGCTGGCGTTAGCCAGTTCACAGAAGTTATCAACGAATTAAGCACCTAAGTGGAAGGTTCCTTGAGCGGAGAAAACAGCTTGGCACGTAAAAAGAAACTCTTCGTCCAATCAGTTTCTACAGAGATCTTTAGCGAAGAGGCCCAGCCTAGTGGCATGCCTCTTAATAATGTAAGACCCCGTGATAAACCTACTAGGATTGGTTCTATATTGTTTGATATCTTCTGTTCTATTCTGTTTAATTAGACATTTGTGGCAAATCTGACCCAGTTTGGGCCAAAGCTGTTTAGAAATGAGGATTCACAGAGTTAAGCTGAAGCAAAAGCTTAACTGTAGCCGATATTTGGCTGATTGGATAAGATCCGTAAGGTTGTACCCTTGTATGGTTCCTGGAGAGTTCGTTGGCCATACAATTCCCAGAAATATCACAGAGGCACCCGAATGAGGTCAGTTTTGAATTGCTCAGCCATCTCGTTAAGAGACAAGTTTTTGAGTTCAACTTAAAGGATTTCAAGGGTTTGATTGTGGCTTGACTGAGATATTAGATCAGATTATGCACGACAAAGGCTTCCTGATCATCATAATCTCCGAATCAAAGACTCTAAGTGATTGGGAAGGCGGAAGGAGATATTTGTCTTAAGATTGTTGCAGAAGGCAGCCCCTTTTAGTCCTGTTTCTGTTTTTGATCCATTCGTATAGAAGAATTCGTGTTTTGTACCAAATCCAGTCTTGAAGGGATGCGTAAGAAAGTATGTACGTAGTCGGTGTCTTGGAAAAGGCATTCCAGATTGTTAAGAATATATGTTAGTGGGCCTTGTTCTAAGACAAGACCACTTAGGGTGCCACTTGTGCGTTAAAAATGTCAAAAGGTGACAAGTGAATTAGGATGTTCAGAACTACTGTTAGGGTGGTCCTCAGTGCTCTTCTGATGCAAAGGCAAAGCAATCATTGTACTCGATCGACTGACTTTTGTTAGGTAACAGGCTTTCTGAAAAGTCACCATATCTCCTTCCGCCTTCCGTCATATATTAGATACCTGAAAATGACAGATACGTAGAGTCAATATGTAATACGTCTGTTTTTTTTTACAGTATAACAGGGTCTCAGTGGATTCCTTAATACGTTCAAGGATACTAGGTTCTCAGCTACATAAGTCTCTTATCAAGTATGAGACACAAATATTTCGATTTATCGGCAAAAGTCAGGCTAACCTCGCATAGCTCCGGAAGGCCGCTCTGGGGAATTTTGTATTTCATAGCGAAGAGGAATAGTCCTGTTTTTTGAAGGTTATAGGCTTTAGAGAGAGCATTTTGCAAAAGATGAGCTTTTTGATAGGTTTACCCAAAAAACTTTAGCAGCATCGCCTGCATAAGCAATTACATAACAGGCTTCAACAAAAAAAAAAAAAACAAAAACAAAAATATTTCAGCCGACAAGTTGATAGGACCCAGGGTCAAGCTTCTTACAACCAATCTTGTTGTGAAGGGGCATAGTGTTTAATGCCATTTTTTTGGTTTTTGAGAAGCTTTTTCAGGGCAGTTGTACTCCTGGGTGTTTGTCAGATGCTAGCGAGAGGTGGAGTCGTGAAAGACATTTTAGATATTCTCTGCGGAGTGCACCTGGAGCCCCTTGCTTCGTAGTTAAACACAATGACCACTTGAGCCACGGCGCAAGTTTATTCACATCTAGTTTCCAAAAAAAGAGAAGAGAGGACTGCGTTTTGAAAAAGATTCTGTTTACGTCGTCACCTAGCTTTGAGGTGATAATTCTGTTTAGTTACAGTCTGTTAATGAAGGCGAAAACTGCCAGTTTAACCTCAAGGTTAACAATTTCCCGCGTAATAGTCCAAAGTTTAACGTTGTTAAAATTTTAAGGCATTTTTCAATAATTCGTTGTAGCGAATCCTGGGTCGGTTCAACCGATCTCCTCTTGCTATGCTGGGACGTATGCTGGGACGCCGCCAAATGGTTTGGTTTGAAATTGCAGGGATAATGGGCATCTATCAGTTTTTCCAGAGGTTGTACAAGAAATGATGACAAACTTATGGGCCTGATATATTTAACATTAACTTCGTTGACTTCCGTCGAAGATTTTGGAATTTAAACCCGGTTCAGTCAATTCCTAAAAATCACAACTATTCAAGGAAAGAAAACATTCACATTCTGTTGGATTTCGGGTGAAATTAAACCCCCTGGCCCTGACGATTTAATTGACTTGAAGCTCTGAAGTAATAAGATTCATCGAGCTGCATGGCACAGATACTACACACATTTCTAAAGGATGATCCTTGTCATCACAGCAGATAGGGAAATGAGAATTCATTCGCAATTCAAGGGATTCGGTTCAAGTAGTGATCCAGGAATCGTTCGTTTCTTTCAGATGAGGTGGGGATTTGGAGAAGGAAGCTAAGATTGACACTATCATCTAAATAATTCAAAACCATAGCAAAATTGTCCTTCCTTTTGCTGTCTTCACAAGATTCTGTTTGAAAAAAGCTTTTGGTGATAAAAGGGTTTATTTATGTGTGAACTTATGCTCCACTATCCTACTTCATACGATCTCTTTCTTAGGCTTTAAGATTAGTTAGTCAACACCTGCAGTGACAACTCTTCTCTAGAAGTCTTATTGTCCTCGTAATTGACTAATGGCCACTACATTTATTTTGCCTTTATGAGCTTGGCATGGGTTCTCGAAAGTATCCACAGCAGCAGAGCTAGGCCGATGATTCCATTTTATTTCTCAAATTGTAGGCAGCAAGCTTACATCTTAATGCAGAAGAAAGTTGAAAGGACCATCTTTTTATACAGCATAACCTACATCCTTATCCCATTTGAAGGGTTCAATCTCTTTTCAGTCGAAAGTGTACATTCGCCTAAAAAGTGCCCCAAATAGGTTCCTCCCTAGGCCAAATCACAGGAGGCACTTTGACACGCCCGATTGGAAAACCTTTTAAAACATTCTAGGTCACGAGGCAGCTCCAACAAAGACACAAAGCAAACCAAGAGATCTATGCACAGAAATTTACATCTTCCACATGGAATTACATATTTGTTTTGCAGCAATAACGTGGCGCAAGGATACTGTTTCCTTTTTTTGTGTTTTGTGTTCATTCCGCCCTCATTTCGCAAGTACTCAGGCAAAGCACTGAGACGAATCCTTTGTTGTGAAAAGGATTCACCATTCGCTGCCACATGAGCAATTTCTTCGTGTCCCAGTGCAAATGTATTCCTTTGAGAGCGAGAGGCAGAGGATCCACTGGAATACTTTATATTCCGTTTAATGTTCCTTCCAAACGGAATCGTTGGAGCGAAGGTAGGCGAGTTGCGCCACTTAGTCGCACTTGATTGTAGGTCTCTCTACTCCGCCGCCCTCACTGCTTCAATGTGTGACCGACCGACCCTGAGCAGTGCAGTGCTAGTTTTTTTGGAATTTTTAGTCTGCAGTTCAATTGGAATAACGTCTATCGACGGGATCTGATGAGAACGATGGCGGCGGGTCACTTGGGACTCACGCGGGAAGCATAGAAAGAAAAAAAAACTGAAAATCCTTCAGGGATTACATCAAAGGATGCCAGAGGAACTTAAAAATGCATTCCATTTGTGCTTTCTTTTGATCTTATCTCACTCAGCGATGTATATGAGTAGATGTCTGGGTTTTTTTTAAATGTCCCCCGGGAGACACAAGCAATTTGTATATTTTTTTGTTGTTGTCCCCAGCGAAAGGATAGACATTTAATTTTCGTCTCCTCCATCGCGAAGGAACTTTTACTCTGTCTTGCGAGGAACATTATTTTTTGACTAATGATGGATGACGGAGTGCTGAATTCGCAATCTTAATGACTTTATTCGAACATTTATTTTAATTTTTTGGCAACTTGATGGATGGCTTTATAATTATATATTTGAATGGGTTAGCTCGGTGCTGCGGGATGGGGAACTTGCATTGAGGAAACATTTCGTGTTTGACTTTAACAAATGGTTGTACAAGTTTTATAACACTGAACATGTGGAAGGGAGAGCGGGGAGGATAGAAAAATCTGCTAATATTGGATGGTTCCTGCGACCAGAGCTGCATTTCACCAACTATTGTAGGGATGTTCCAACAGGACTGGACAAGAAAAGCAACCTCGCAATACTCGAAAAGGTTTAAACGCTTTCCTGCGTGTGTATAACGAGCACCCTTAGAACCACACCTACAGCTGCAGTAGACACTATGCTCCATCTCCTCCCAGTTGATATCTTTGGGAGGCTGATGCAGGGTAAAACAACACCGGCTCGTAGAGATATGGGCCAAGCTGGCATATTAAACGGCCATTCGGTGTATTCGGACCATTGTGCTGTATTTCAAGAAAAAGTCCCAGCAGTTCATAAAGCCGCGACCTGGCAGTCGATTAACTCGATAGAGCCTTGCAATCGCCAATAAATTCGTCATAAGTTGGTGAAGCAATGCAGCTGATCTCTTGCCGATATCGCTGGCAGGATCGACGTATTCCTGTGCTGGGTTCCAGGCTGGGTCTTAGAGAAACCAATACACTTAGGTACTTCCTTCTAAGAAGTATAGTTGGTGCCCTCATGGCGTACAGTATGGTAGCCAGACATGTCAGAAGGCTTGGTGCTTTTTTCAACGATTTTTGGAGAAGCTGTAGAGGAAACCATGGCACATCTTCTGTGTACCTGTCCTGCCCTATTGTTTTTGAGAAGGAAAAGCCTAGGTGAGTACTTCTTCGCGGATCTCAACGATCTAGCCAATTTAGGTTTAAGCATAAAGACCTTTATCAAACTGATTTAATGCCTAAAAGGGAAACCATACGTCTTCGGCTTCGGTTCACACCGAAATTGGTTGCCCTGCCCAGTCTATGTTTTGACAAAAACTTCCGCGTACCCATCCCTTCAAGGAAGACGTGTTTCTGGAAGACAAGTCGATTTATTTTATACGGACGGTTCAAAATCTAACGACGGGATTGGTAGAGGTACTTTCTCTAATAGACTTAGTCCCAGTCTCTGCTTCCGTCTTCCTAATCATTGAAGCGTTTTCCTGGCGGAATTAATGACGATTAAAGGAATCCTATCAGATATTTGCATCCTTTCAGCAGCTATTAAATCCTCGGAATCCTTCTCTATTGGCATATACATATGTACATGCAGCTCTGTTGGGTTCAGTGGCGTAAGGATATTCCACGAAATTGTTGGACCAACAAACTCACCAGGCATGGAGCTACTGATGTCAGAAGTTAGTTATATTCGGTTGTTCGTACTCGGTTATATCGGTCCATTCAGTGCTCCATAGGATTCAGTGGAAGAATAACCACTGCTTCCTAAAAGTACTGCATTTGGAAACAATCGACATCCTGCATTAAAATTGCAACTGCTCTCCATTTTCCAGGGATTCATCTATGTTGTAAGGCAACGCATTCAGCTACACGTGGAATCCTTCTTGATATAACAGTTGGGTAGCTATTTCTGAAGAATTTTCTGCGCAGTAAATACTGTTTTCAAGAAATCTATCAGTTTTCGCATTCGATATTCGGTGTACTACTCTGGAGACTATAGCTTTAGTTATTCCGACACAGATGCAGTAGAATGTACTTTCACTTCCTCTGCGAATACCCAAACCTATGCAGAACCAGAAAAACGGCCCTCGGTTAATATCAATTCCAAGACCTAGGCGACCTGTCAGGAAAGTCATCATCAACGATTTTAAAATGTTTATTAAAGAAAAATTGTATTTGTTTTCAGGTAAACCCTGGCTGCACATGTGACTAACCCGTTCTACTTCTTACCTACCTACTCCATGAAACTGAGCCCCATTTTCGACATTCTTTGACAGCTGAACTTCATTTTATATCCAGTTTTTGACAAAACACATTCAGTATTAGTTTGTCTTTGTCTAGTATAAGGTTTAAGAATTATTTTCGAACTTCAAATTCGATCCTAATTTTAAAATCATTTGAACAACATTAGAGTTCTCTTCGTTTTCGAAACTTTAACAACAAATTCTCAGCCAGAAATGAAATATTGTCTTTGCAGCTTAACCAGCTTTGGACAGGTTAAAATACAAGATGGGAGAGTTGTTTGCAAACTGACAAAACGTTGTACTTTGCAGAAACGCACTTGTCACTTTGCAAATTTGTGTTTGAAAAGTTCCAAAATGAAGAGTATTTTGCTACAAGTTGGCTCAAAAATCGTCATCCTATCGGAAGATGCTAAAATTGTTGCAAATGGCTGCAAATGTCAAATCTACTTTGACAGTTGTGAAGTAAACAGATATGTAGATACGTCAACAACACATGAATCGCTATACCCCTAAAGAACGTGGAATCATTGTAACAAAACATCGGGTGACAACTTTTGTGCCATCTTGTATTACTTTTTCTTCTGTGAGGCTAGTGCTCTTAAAATGTTTTACAAGACTGAAGCACTCTAAAGATTCAAGACCTATTCAGTGATGACACACTCAAATAGTAGTTATGCAGCTACATAATTGGTAGTTCGGGGAATACGGGTCTCTGTTAAGATTGTGGTACCCAACATGTTTCTGTTCTCGGCTTATTGTTATTGGTAACAAATTAAGACTGGACTTACGGATTAGTATCTGATACTGGAAATAAGAAATAGTGTACCCATTTCTTTTGATGTAGGAATAGTTTAAAGACAGATCTCCGTGAGGTTTATACGGCAATGATACATCAAAACGTCTATTGTGTGCACTTTTGACTAATTTATGAAGATCTGCATCAGTGCAAATTAAGTCCACATTTATTGGAAAATAAATTCCCATTTATAGAGTGAAATAATGTCCTCCGAAATTCCATTCTCATAGAAGGTGTAGCTGCAACAGAAAATAACTTCCGGAAGAATACACACGCTGTGACAGTGGAAAATTATTCCACCTTAGCTAAGTGAAGTAATTGCCCTTTAAAAGGGAAATAAACTCCCATGTGGAGTAGGTTAGGTTGGGTTAAGGGGGTGACTGTAAAACCACGGATCCACTGTGTTCCCCAGTGTGGAATACTGGGTAAATAAATTCCCGTCGAGTTATGTTCCTAGACCATATGATGAGGGTGAATAGACAATGAAAATGAATGGCGAATCAAAAGAATATCAATTATTATGTACTGGGCGGTATTTCCTAGGTACTCTTCCCAAACCTTTGTCTTTTCAACCAAACCTACCTGCTTATTCACTTGACACTCGAGATCTAAAAAGCATTCAGTATTTTACAAACTACAGTATAAACGTTTGTATATATCTGACAAACTTCCTTCAGCACAGATCAATCCAAGTTGTAGTCGATGACATCTCGGTGCCACACGGGGCTACTCTAACATCAACCTTGTTTCTTTGCAGTTTCTATGCCTGCTACAGAGACATCAGTATTTTTAACAGAGAATGGAGAATGAAAGATTATAGAAGTTCCAATATGCAGACAAAAGAGTACATAACCCAGCAATATTTGTGACAATGACAATGGCAATTGAAATGTCAAACTAATTTGGGAGGGCATTTCATTGCTGGCAATTTCAATTGTCAAATGTCAGTATGTCGTTGAACACCAAATATTTGCAAACGCGTGATGCATGCTTCACTGAATCACTTTAGTATAAATGCAGCCATTTTGGAAAAAGTGAAATGTCAAGTTCATTGCCTTTACCATGGAAAGTAATCATTGCTAGCCATCTGGTAGTCAATATTGCTATTGCCATTGCTATGATGTCTCCATTAGCAAGAAGTTGAGCAACTGCAATGAAAGCGGCAATAAATTGCCATAAATATTGACTGTGGAGACGCTGGGTAAGGTTGGTACTTCAGAATAGTATGCTTAAAGGTCTAGTGTTGCAGACTACATTTGGCATCAATTGTGCACAAGTTTTCATGTCGAAGACAACGACAGAGGATAGCCTTCAGACAGGGCAACAAGCGTTCTAAAGAGGCAAAACCCTCAGTCTGTCAGAAGTCTATGTGAACGCTGATGACAGTCATAGTCAGATAAATGTTGTCCGTATGGAGCTATTTTCTGATTCAATGTGCCGAATACTGGTTTCTGTTTAAAATTAAACTCCTCACCTCGACGAATGACTTAATGCACACATCATCATCATCATGCAACTACCCCATTGCGAAGAACCCAAATTAACTCCTTTTACACGAAAATTGCTTCCAAAAAGATCGCAGCAACCACACATCCATCTGTTGACTCCCATTCCAAATAATTACAGCTCAATTCTGGCGGAGCAGAGACTGGAAACTAAAAAAGATAAGCATACTCACCACTAATGATGATTATGGTCATCATCGGACAGAGTCACAAAACAAGACGTTACCACTGCAGATGACCATGGGGCAGCGGCGCGTTCAGCAGTCCTTAATGTCATGATTACCTCAAAGTATTCCAATGTGCATGACAGTGCCTCCACTTATGGCCGATATGGAGAAGAAAATAAACAAATTGCCAGCCATTAGAGGAGCTCTAGAAACAAACTCCAATTTTTGACGCTGCATCTGTTGCCAGACCCCACAGTGCGATTTGACTGCTGCACTGAATACCAAATTAGTGGTAGAAGGGGTCAAATGGTGTTTACCAAACCGCAGCTGGCACGCTTTCCCAATGACCCGCGAGATTCGTGTGTCAAGTTGGAAACTAATTAATGGGTCGACAGAAAGGGCAGAAAAAAAAAATCATGTCGTCACGTCACGAAATCACGCCCAGCTACCGCAGATAGCATCAGAAAGTTTTCTCTCACCTCCTTCGCGCCAAAGATTTGTATCTGAGGGCGCGCGCTCCGAAAGGAAATGCGCAAATAATTGGATCTCTTCTCGGATTACCCCCGGTAAACCTGATGAATTGCTAATACAAACACGGCTCGATGCAATCACCGCTGGACCAGCTGGCGCACTATTGGAATGGAATTCCCGCAGCATATGTGATGCCAAACGAAAGACCTGCCCATACATCATGGCCGCAATCTCATTACAGATATTAATCGTCCTTTTCTCACACACTCTTCACTCGGCCTAAAAACAAATAACCGCCATGGTTCCGAAAAATGGAATTCCCAATCGAAGCAATCTTGTCGACCCGTCCCGCACAGTGGGTATCACCGCATCACACACACGTATTACACGTAATCGATGAGTTAATATCCTTTTGCGAGGAGCAGCACCTTTTTTACTTGTTTTTCCTTCCACATCGCTTGACTGGCTAGCTGGCTGGCTTCCTTGGCACGTCTGGACTTTGATAGTCTCATTAACTTTGTTTATGCAACGATTAATCATAGGGCCTATCTCAGTGCAGTCATGGCCCGCGGGATTAGATTCCGCCACATGCGCGCACACACGGTTAATTTACAGCGAGCAGGCGCAGGCGCAGGCGCGCGGCAGGACACCAGGGACCAGGGAGAAAAATTGAATCATTCCAATTGCTGAGTAGGTGAAAAAAGCACTGCACCACCGTCCGGTCGCTGGCTTAATTGAAAACATGTTTCGTCTATCGTGGTTCGTGGAGGACTCCCTTTTAGCTGAAACTCATTAGGAGAAGCACCTAAGCTCGGCTTCGGCAGGGATATCTTGTTCGCCCCCCGGGGGAAATGGAATAAATTTAAGCCCACTTGACAAAGCCATTTGAATGTGTGGTTCGCTGTGTTTATGGCCATTGATATGTGGGAATCATCGCGCAATCTGTCCGGACGCCGGCCGTGCCGGCCTTATAGCTTTAGTCGAGAGGAAGCGCGCTCATGCGCTCTAAATGATTACTCCTTGCGTCGTGTGGCGTTCCGTGAGCAGATAACTCGACTCGGCTTCGGAATATATCAATTAAATACCTCAGGTGGTTGGGAGGTTCGACTTTAGTTCTCATTTGCAGCATCCTCCGCATACGTGTACCCAGTATCCGCGGCGGAATTAATTGGTAATTTTGTATGATTTTGTTGGAGCAGTGTGTGCGCGCCCCGTGTGCATCCGTGGCGATAAATCATCGTTAAGCGCTTCAATTGAGACACAATTTGACAGGAAGCGATTTTTGTTTCATGTTTAGCGAAATTTATTATCCGTGGACCTAATGAATGAGCCATCGATACGCTGGTTGACACATGACCGCGTCATTTTGTTCTGATCTAAGTTGATAGAGTGTATGGTTTGTGTCTCGTCGTTTAAATTAATGATTTGGCCAGTTGCAAGTGTCTTACGACTTTGTTCTTCGAGACTAGACAGGTTCAACGTTCCTATATTAGTACTGGAACTGTTGCTGCTCCACCATGGCCTGTCAGACTGCCTGCTGATCTTCAATGTTAGGATATGGAAATCTGCATAGCTTTCTCTTTGGTTCTATATGAATATGAAGAACATGGTCAAACTTGCGAACTGGCAGTCTCAGATTCCATCGTGGTTTCCAGTTTGGAGTCCGAGTGATTCGTCTTCAAAGAAACATAAAGATCTTGGTATGCGGTATCGCGGTCTGATGGCATCGCATCGGTCAAATCGCTGTCTTGCTCGTTAGATGAACGATCTCCAATAATTTGTACATTGTATCAGATTTGTTTTTGGGACTTTGTATCACCTTTGTGATACCTACTCTGTATCAGAGGAACAAACATGCACCAGACTAACCAAAGTTGGCTAACAATCCGCTTTGTATTTGCAAATCTAGACCGTGACTCAGTCACTTTAGATGATTTGTCTCTTGATGGCTCTCATGTATACATTATTGGAGACCTAGTTGGCATAATGGTAGACTTGTCCACATCTGCAATCTTTTTTACTTCTGTCAGGATACATTGCGGATGACAAGGCGCCTGATCGTTACGATGACGGAAAAGTAGATCTTATTGGGTTGCGATGGTCGATCAGAAGCAACATGAATCAAAGAGGTGAATACTATCTAATGGATGCCATCTTCAATTTATTAATTTCTAAACACGCCCCTAATACAAGAAGTATTTCAAGAGAAAGTGAATATTTGCTCCAGATTCTCTCAAATGAACTCTTTGCATCATTCTGTTACAAATCTCAGTGATTCTCTGGACATCTACGGAGCCTTTGATAGCACATCTTCTGAATCAATCAGTTCTGCCGAAGACAAGCAGACTCAAGCAGTAATTCAGAGACATGCAACTATGTACTCAATTTGTCAAAAGACTCAAAATATCTGACAATAAATCTAGACCACAGAATTGGAAACCTTATCTAGACCGCACTGCTTATGTGGTGGGAGAAAGGCTAATTCAACCCATAGCCTCCTCACCAATTAAAAGGTCAAAAGACTGACCTGTCCAACCTGTCTGACTGCAATGCTAGGAATCCTTATGGAGTTTAGACCTTCCACTCCTACATATAAATGTTATGCGGCGGCAAACGCCCTGAAGCTCCACCTTTTATGGAACATCAAAACTACTTTTTGAGAGACCACTTAGCGAGCCACAAATGCATCACGACAAAGGTCCGAAATGGGTCTACTGCTGATCTGAGTGCTAGGTGCACAACAGGAAATACTCTTTTGACAGCTCTTCCTCTGGGGCTTGAGTTCCTAAAACTTACCTTAACTTCAAAAACAGCGCTGAAGTTAAAACCACCCTGAACAAGACAGTGATCTTACTCCCTTTTTATGACAGTTGTTTGGCAGGGATCTCTATATTCGATATGTGTTGTCTGCTTTGTTGTTGTCATGCTTTGTCCAGTAAATCTTCTTGTCAATTATGACAGACGTTACCCTGAAATTGACAAATCAGTGACAGGGATCGAGTGTAAATTTATGTGCTTTCACGCTTTACGGTAATGTCAATATTTTCTTGAATGTGAACTGGTAAGGATCAATCAGAATGTTTACTACTTACTAGAACTCGAGATTTTTACGAACTTTAAGCCTAGAAAACCGCCTGATCATACAAATAAAAGTAATTTAGTTTTTACGTCTACAGTCAAGTTTAGAAGCGGAGGTCAATAAGGGTTCTTAGATTAAAGTCAAAAGGGTTTAGACAGGACTATCAATCTGAACATGCAAATGTCAAAAAATATCCACTTCTCCAGGGTCATGAATGAACTCAAAAAGATGTCAACTACGTTTCTTCTGAAATCAAGATATGTATTTCGAAATTCTGAAAAAGAATGGAAAAACCTGTGAGATTTGGAAAAAAAATTTGCGAAATCTCGGGACGGCATTCATGAGTCTTTTTGATAAGCATTTGGTTTAAAATTTTTCTCCTCCATTGACCTTATCGTTCGTTTTGTTACGTTGGTATGGGCGGAGGTAGCGTCTGTCATCGTCTAAATTAAATTGAATTCTGACTACAAATTGAATTGTGCATCTCAGTGTAAACAAACAGAACTATTGACAGTAGCCACTGAATTATGGAAGACAATTTGGTATTGTTTGGTAGAGGGAGTGGTAAGCCTTCTGGCGGAGATTCTTTGTTTTTAATCGACAAACATCTCAGACACACTAGAGTGTAGAGAGAGTAGGGTTTCTAGTTTTCTGGCTACAAGTTGTAGGCCAAATAGTCTTCTCGAATTGAATCAGTGATGGGTATATGTAGATATTTTAACGTAGATGATAATAGGGACCATCTCAGTCCATCTGATCACAGCAATCAGGATAGCAATACCCAAACATAAATCGAAGAAAGCTGCTAGGCCTTATGGCTTGGTAGAGAGCATACCTAAACTCTTTTCAAAAATTGGGTTTAGACGAATGGACAGGTACTGTACTTGATCGATCTCTATCAGTGTGTTTTCCGGCCAGGAAAGACAATTCTTGGAATAAAACCTTAGGAATACAATTCGGTATCCATCATTTAAGGGCGCCTATGGCAGCATTTATAGAGACGACCATGTCTAGGTGTGGCATCTCTACAAAATCCTTTCGTTTGTAGAGAATGACAATGAAGAATGCCTGCTGCTTCATTAAGGTCGGTAACGAATTCACCGAGACCCATGCTGTCCAAAAGGAGTTTAGTAAACCTTTCACGTAATTTGTTGAACATCAAACTTGAAGGGATTGCCCAAAACTTACATACAACGTCAGTACAATCTAAAGGATGTTTTTTTCAGACCCTCCTGTCTTTCCTAAAGACGATGAATATAAGAGTGTGTTAAAGAAATAAACTACAAGTTGATTAAATGATTACGCAGGATGACATGCTGTCATCCCGACTTCAAAAAATTGCCATTTATGTTTTGCCCTATCATTTATGATTCATCCGTTTGATGAATCAACGCCAAAGCCAGCGATTTTTGTTTGTGCGTACTCCTCTGATCAACAGGAGATGTACGCGGTTGGACTACTCCAGGTAGACAGATTCCGATCCGTCAAGGATCGGTATTTCTAAAAATGTTTGCCAGGATTGAATGTGAATTATAAGAGTTTGCAAAAAAAGGACCTCACAGGATCAGGTAGAAAGTGCGCACCCACGAATAGATCACAAGAAGAAGGCAACAATTATACCTAGTTTTCAGTTTTTTCTGGATTCTTGCGAATCCTAGTTGCCTCTACTCCTATAGCAGTTCAAAAGGATTGTGAAAAATGATGGTACGGATGAGTCATGGAAGAATTTTATGATATTTTGTAGGAGCTGTCAATTTTTTGACAGCTTTTACATTTTACAGCGGTGATTTTCTGACAGATACGATATAGGGAACGAACCATGCGTAAATCACTGAAACACCACAGTTTCGAAGTCCCTTAAAATTCCTGCATGACATTTTCAAAATTTACCACTATTTTCTGGCTATACGCATCCAGTGTATCCTGTTGGAATATAATTATGTAGAAGATACTCAAAATAAACCACTTTTAGAATACCTTGGACGACAGATGTAAGTTAATCGCTAGAAGTGGCTGTTAAAGCATTAAACAGTGGCACAATCTTTCAAAAGTCGGTGCAACTATTTACTAGATTGTGACGTTTATATTGACATTGACAAAGTGGGAGAACACAGCGGTCTGTCACATGCCGAAAGGAAGCGTATGCTGTCAACAAGAAGAAACCGACAACATTGCCGAACTGGAGAGAACGTCACAATCGAGAGCTTTACCTATCTCGACTCTTGCTAATCACTGTTTACCATAAATTTTAACCCATAAGAGGTTAGTGACAACTTGACTGAGGCAGTTATCTATGTTTCTCTTATGCACTCCACACTACTTATGTATAGGTAAGGTTCACCTAGGAAAGGTTCAATCGATTCAGTCGCCCTACCTAGCCAAAACCTAGGTATTTGCGTAACAGAACAACAGAAAAGGATTCAAATGCATAACAGTAACAGAGGTTTTATTGAGTCAGTCACCCTCACTTATTTGCACTCTCTACCTTCCCGGTCCATCCTACAGTCGGGGTTGATTAAGTCAGTCGTCCTTCCTACCCAGTCCCAGTCACAACCCACTTGAGACAGGTACAGGTTTCCCGGTTACCCGGTAGTTCTTCAAATATGTGGTGTCACAATGGACCTACTCCTGGTTTAAATGAATTTAGACTCTCCCCAGGATAGCCACCTAATCTAACCTAGAGCTCTAGATAATGAGCAGCTAAGGGCATTTTATATAGAACCCTGGTCATCCCAGTCCTATGTTATGCTGATATCCTGGGTGACTTTAAGAAAAATATTCTTCGTAAAACTTTCGGTCCCGTCTGCATTGATGGGCTGTGGAGGAAGAAATACAACCGAGAAATACAACTTTTCCGGTTCATAGAAAGTTCGATCGTAGGTTCGTTAAAGGTCGGTTAAAGGGGTGACTGCAAACCAAGAGGAGGGTCCCCACTCGGATCACAACGGATCCATTGTGTTGCCTGATGTGCGATACCTGAAAGAATATACCAAAAATGAAAAATTAGTCCATGGCAGGAGCGGCCCTCCTAAACCAACCCGTTTTCGTTATCAATTTTAAGGTGGTTTTAGGGGGCGTGGTAGCTAGTTCAGAGTTTTCCCGAAGGTTTGGTGTTTGATTCTGCTCAGACTTGAGCATTCACAGAGGAAGGACTTCGTGTCTTTCTCTACCTCGGTGTTTGCCGCAGCCTCTGTGTAGGTATGAGCTGTTGAATCCCATTCTACTTAGGTGGGCCGCCATTGGGTTGTGGCCTGAGAGGACACCGATGAGAGGAGTCAGCTGTGGTCTATAGAGAGATAGGAGCTATCTGGTTCTATTTCGTTATATTGGCTCAAAGTAGCCTCGATATGCGGCAGGGAGAGAGTGCCTTCCACCTAACGTTGGTCATATTGCGGAAGTCCGTCGAGATCTTGGAGGAGATGAGCATAATGGGCGATGGGAGTATGCAACTCGAGGCTAAGTACTGCAGAAGTTCGTAGAAGTGGATTAGATTCACCCAAACTATAGCGCTACCAAAAATAATAGCATGTCCTCCAAACAGCCATGTCTGACCAAACTTTCAACAGTATGTCCAAAAGCCTCCCACCCCTAGCTAATCACGTTAACTACTTGTAGTTAGGTACTTGTACTTCAATCCTTTTACCCACTCCCGGTAGCACTTAAATCTTTCCAGCAAAAGCTGTTTTCTTCCCATTTCCTTGGTAAACTTTGCACAGCTACACGCTACAAGGACATGCACACATTCGCATTTTTTCTCCCAGGATTCATATCGAGTGATTGTGTTTGTTTGTCTGCTCAGCTTAAACAAACACAAAAAACGCACAAAAATATGTAAATTTAATCATATCCACCTCCCTCCCGAATTCCTGTACCACTGTACGACGAGTGGAGCGGCGAAGTCAAAGAGTAACCCCGCCGCTGTTTCGGGTTGTAATCAAATGTCATAAGCAGTCAAATGAAATTAAATTTTCGTCGCCGAGAGCAAAACAAGGATTACATTACAATCCCCACACACACACACACACACGCGGATGCTGACAAAAAATAAAATAACCGAAACAACTCCACTTGGATCGTGTAATGGCTTTGATATCTATGTACCACTCCTGCTGCTGTCACTTTTTTTGGTTTTGTATAATTTTTGAAACAGTTCCTTCCGATAAAGGAGGAACGACAAAACAACGAATACGGGATGAGGATATTATTTAAAGTATCTAATCTGCATGAAATCACTTTAGTCTGCCGATTGCGGCATCATCGGGCTCATATTTCACGGGAATTGGATTTATCGGATCGGTTGAGTGGGCATGCTGACATTCCGTGATTACCCTCACTGCTGTCATCGTATCACGGCGGCGGTGAGGAATTCGATATATTCGAGGTATTGATGCTGTGCGGTATCAGATATCGCCGCAATTACATGGTCAATTATGAATGTCAACGGAGGCCAGGCAGATTCGGCTGCAATTAGTGAATAATTAGCGAAATAAATCAAGGTTTCGTAATAGGTTTGTGTGTGTGGGTGGATTGAGGAGTCATGGCACTGTGCCTTTGCCAGGAACGAACTCAAGATTTGGTTGAGACTCTTGAGACTCATGAGATTTTTTTTACTGAAGGAGATGGCGGAGTTTCTATTAAGAATGGCAACTGACAGAAGGCATCCTTTCTGTCCTTGGACGGATGGGTACTAGCACCAATATTAAGGGTTTTTCAATGAGAACGTCCCACATCGCTTTTTAAATAAAACAGCTTTTGTTTGGCCAAATATATTGTAGTCAACAGAAACATGGAACACATCCTCCACAGAAATGGTTATTTTTTTTATAATTCGGGGGACTAATGGGTTAATAGCTTAGCTACCATTATAATGTGAAGACACAGCGCAGACATTAGGGAAATTAGGAAGAGATTGCTGACGAACGTTGATGGGTGGATCCTACTACTCTTGGAACCATTTACTCCTTTGTATGAAGGTATTCATCGATGTAGCCTTCCTGGTGTTGGTTTCTTTTTCCTCTACATCCCTGCAGCAGTCCGATGGATGTCGGGGATGATTAAACCATTTAAACTAGAGGAGCCTCGTCTTGCGACCTCGCAAGTCTCACAATTTATGTTATATTCTTAAGACATACGCGAAAGTCTTTGGATCTCGTTGTACAATATTGAATTGAATTCACTGCCAGCTAATCAACTAGTTGACGTCTTTTGCTTGAAAAAGGCTGCAGTAGTTTGGAAGGTTGAAGGAGAGGTGGATTTTTAGGTCTTCCGAACCCATTCGTAAAAATTGGCAGCGATTCGTGGTACAGGACAGTCCATTGTGTCCAGTTCCTTGCCATATGGGAGTATTTGCAGCATGGTTTGTAGCGCTGCAGTGAGAGAGGTTCTCAGTGCACTCAGGGTACTCAGTGTACTGACACAACCAATTTGTTGAAATTTTTCCATTAGACTCATAAATAGGTTGGAATTCTTCTCTAGAGCAAAACAAAACGGATCCTTGAAGGATACCAGGATTTATATGGTGGATTGGGGAATGGAAACTGTTAAAAACACCTGATGCTGAGTGCCCGCATTTTCGACAGAAGAGCTACTTAGATGCCAAACTTTGCCAATTGCCTCTGAAATCTCAAGCGCAGCAATCTTATATTCACCAGAATGATGCAGAGTGGTTCCTTTTTCGGATCAGTAGAGGATCAGACTGTTGGTTTCGTGACTCAACACATTTCATAAACTAGCAACTTATCCCCTCCGAGGGGTAGGCTTGGTAAGACCAAAAACTTATGTAACTTCCTCAACCTGATGATCTTCCAGAATAAAGGATGTCATACCCAGGAGAATGGTATTTGTGATCATATCAGTGGCGGGATTCACGTCGATATCGAGGAAACATAGTAACCAGATAAAACTCCTGAAGACGTGAGTAAGTTTTAAGGAGTTTTTTTGTTATGAAAACATTAGCTCAAGTGAATGATCTGAACCTAAAATTTTTAATAACTTTTTGGTATTGGGGTTGTTCCTGAGGTCGTTATAAGTTCTTCCACGGATTTCACATAATCCTTAGTCCTTTATCATCAATAGTCAGTCCTTAGAGTCGTAATAGTCAATTAACATCAGCGATATCCATTGATTCTGACTGTGGTGGTACCATTGACGAAGCATTAGAGGCCACTGACCAGGACCGGTCAAAACTTTGTAGAGGCAATCGTTTAGGCATGTCTATTGGTTCCAATGAAAAGAAGCTACGAAATGGTTAAATATAAGAGACTTACATAACTCTGGACGCCTTAACATGACCCAGAACTAATAACAGCCAATGATGGTAAACACAAATTTCAAGTTGAGACTTACTTCCTCTTCATTAACTTAAAGGCGCATAGGAGAGCTTTCATCCTCTTGCGCACTATACGGCGATGTTCCAATTCGGAATTCCAGTGAAACTTATCCAGCTGCCCCGTGTGATGGTGGAAGTAGCGAAATCCTCTCTCCACTCTAGTCAGTTCCACTGCACTATTCTAAACGTGTACCAGTATTCAACAAGGAGAAGAACTTACGTCGATTTCCTCAATCAAGGGCTTAAGCAGATAGTTCGTAGGGTGCCTTGATACGCAGATGATATAGACATCATTTGCCGCTTTCCCCATGTCTTTTGAAGGCTTTCCAGAAAATTACAAAACTAGTGACTAGATGTGACAAAAGTCCACCCTTGACCACCGTTGCTACTTCAGTTTGCCAAAACAAATGAGGGCAAAACTATTCTATCAGTTCTATCAGTACTGCTCTTTCGAACTGAGTGCCAAAATGTCGAAAAGGAACTTCAGGTTCAAAAGTAAGTAAGTAAAAGCGGATTCCAGAGTGTGTGATCTAGAAATAGTAGGCAATGTGCCCGAAACTGACGAGGATAGAAGATTGCGCATTCTCAGGCTAAGACTGTACAAGATTCGGTTAAGTAAGGAACTAAATATGAATATAAGCTGGAAACCCTAGCATATTTTAAAATGTTGAAAAGGTACATATGTATATATGAAGGATATTCCTTGAATATTTCTTTATTTTCTTAAAAATTCGTATAATTCGAGACCCACTGTCAAAACTAATGCCACCAGAAATTCTACGCCATACTTCATTTTACATTTTAGGTTGACAGTCAAATGGCTGCGTTCAAAAGCTATATGCAAGATGTGGTATACAAAAGCTAGGTGGCGTCACTTAAATTTATTACAAGTTACACAATTGATGTTTGACGTTTGACGAATTGGTTTCAAAATTTAGGAGGTGACTGTGAGAATAAGTAGCTCAAGATAGCACTTGTAGAATGTGTTACATATATTATGTCACTGTAACTGTCTAATCAGAAGACGTCGTCACTTAGGTAAATTGTACCCTTAAGCTCAAGATCTACCCGATCTCGGGTGTCATGAGAGAGCTCTAATTTTGGAGGAAATCGCGGTCCGTGGCCGCAGTGATATGGTGACATTTCCACACCTCGGGCATAAACCGAAGATTCATTTAAAAGGACAACGGAGCTTAGTATTGTAGGCGTTCTTGAGTTCTCAAGTGTTGGGAGTTCATCATCATTAAACAGTGCTGTGCATGGTCTGTTTGATGAGGTGCATACATCCATGGTATAAGGACTCGCGACTCTCAATCAATTATGAATCTCACCAGTAAGACCTGCTTCTCGATTCCATTTACCAATTCATGAGGAGAACAATACCACTTCGCGAACTACCTCCCTCTGCGGGTTTACCTGTTTAACGTTTAATTAGCCATACCGTAATCCTTAAACAAAAGCGCGATGCAGGATGAAAGATTAACAAAATTACACGCCACTTCGCACAAACAAACGTAAACAGTAAATCAATGCCTTATCACAGGCCCATTCCGAGAGAGAGAGAGAGAGAGGGCGGCACACTTTAGTATGTATTTGTGCCATACACTCACTCACACCCGCTTTTCTGTGTAATTAAAGCTGACGGTAATGCAAATTTTACAAAAACGCATCCCAATGGAAAATTTGCAACCCAGATAAGTGCGTTTAATTATTCGCTTAATTTTTATTTCCATGCTTTTTTGCAGACAGGAAACAAATAGCCACTTAATGCCTCGTGTTTACACATTCAATCCAATCGTGTCGGGCGGGCAAAGGGCGGCCTTATCGGGGTCTTCGCGTTCGCACTGCCACCACTATCGGCCGCAATCAGCTTAAACGAGAGGACCCAGGGGCCAGCAATGCGAAATAATAATAATTAATCAATTTAAATAACAAAAATTATTAACATAATTAAGTGCGCTTTGTCCTGTTATCGGGGCTTAATTCCTCATTACTGTGAGGAGACGGCGGCGACCGGCTATCCATTCAAGTAATTATAAAACCGTCAACATTATTTCGCGTTCGCATTCACATTCGCATTCGCATTCACATTCGCATTCACATTCGCATTCGCATTCGTATTCGCATTCCGCATTCGATCTCAATGCAATTTGCGTTTCGCAGTTAATTCTGGATGTTTAACAGTATTTTTCTTTTTTTGTCGGTGAGTTATTGTTTCGGTTTTTGTCAGGACATGTCGGTGGGAGCTTTGTGCTTTAATGTAACTCAATTTATGCGTCCATCCAATTATGGTACACAAACACTGGGACGAAAGACAAACGAATTACGAGAATAATTACTGTAACTATGCGTCCCGGCCGTTCCGCACACAAAGGATACGAATTTAATTCGGTGATTGTAATTATCCTGACTTTCGCTTCGCTATGCCATGGCGTGTGTACGGTGACGGCGACGGCGTCCATTTGAAATGCGTTATTTTCCAATGAATTAATTACATATTTTGGATTTTCGCTTTGTGGTTCGGCCCAGCTGGGGCCTTCCTGTGGAAGGAAGCGGGGCGGCGACTTAATCCACAAATGATGTTTGCTTAATGGTTTGGTAAATTTGCTTAAATATTTCATTTAATTGTGGTTCACTCTATCTGTGCGTGTGTGTGTGTATTCGATGAGATACATTCGATTTTTCGAATTCCGATCAAATTTAATTTGTAAATCAATTGAAGTATGCAGAGCAATTGATTTGTTGTCAAAACAAGCAGATTATTATCGATGAGTAATCCGTGGCATATACAGGACATTTGCGATGGGTTTATTGATGGTAGATTTTGGTAATTGTGTGAACAGTTGTAAACCTTTTAACAATTATCTGTGAAATTATGTTGATGTAGCCTTTCAACTGATTCTATAAGCAAAACTTAACTTGGGTTAGGTTGGAGTATTGTATTAAATGCCTGAGACGCGACGATATCTTACCTAGTTCGCTGGCACTACAGTCCAGTGTTAACCTGGCCTCAACCAACAAGCTTTTTCAGTTATCGCGACGTCTTATAACCAAAGACTCCTCGGGCTGGGGCGTTGGTGTTCATTCGTAGGCGACTAATGTCAATTTCGCTGTACATCTCGTAGTACATCTCTTCTCCAAACCCCGTCAATGCAAATGGGACCGAAAATCATTCAAAGAATTTTACGTTCAAAACACCCAAGGATTTGTCTTAGTTAACGTCCAAGCTTCTGCGTCATAAAGCAGAACTGGGATGATATGGTCTAATGTTCAGTCTTTCTTAACAAGGATTTCCTCCTCAATTCCCTTCTTTAGCCAATGAAACAGTGATTGGCAAGAATATCTTTTCTTGATCTCTGAAGCTATATTAGTGTCAGAGTTCATAGCGGAGCCAAGGTACACGAAGTCCTTAACTAGCTGTTTTTGTGACGTTCGTTGGCTTGTTTTGACAGTGACAGCTCGCTGTATGGTGCGGAGTATGATGATGAAAAAGTCACATGACTACGCTTTACCTTGTCTGAATTCTTCCTTGACATTGAAAATTGCAAGATTGTTTCCGACCTTTATGGAGAAGTTCTCCATTGTTATCCTGCACAATCTGACGAGTTTATCAGGGTTCCCAAAACTGAATGGCTCGTCTCTATAGACGCTGTCATATGCGGTCTTAAACTCGATAAAAAGTAGGTGAGTATCGATTAGGACTGCTTGAGTTTTTTCCGGGATCTGCCGTAGGTGAAAAATGGGTGAATTGTGGACTCATCCGGTCTGAAACCGGGTCATGACAAACAATACGGTCGAGAGGATCTTATGTACAATCTTTAGAAGACTAATACCTCTATAGTTGGCGCAGTTTTAAAGGTCGCTTTTCTTGTGGATCGGGCACACGACGCTGTGGTTCCAAAACACGACGATACCACCATTCGAATAAAAGGAAAGTTCATCCATGAATATTTGGTTCTAAGATTGTGCTTATCAGTGTCCAGGAAGGTGACACTTCTAAAGAGGAGGCTTACTGGCGATGGTATCTAATCCTCTAAATGCGGGATATCTGCAGATGTCATACAATTTAGTAGTTTAATTCCCTGGTGATGTGACAGAACAGTATGGGACAGGAAAACATGTAGAATGGCTAACACTATCGCACAACGACTTATGCAGAAACTGCCTGGTACGTGTAAAGTCACTTCCAAGGTGATTGTTCAGCACTAGCCGCTATTTTCCGCGGAACTGGACGAGCAAGGAAATATTGAGTTCAACAAACGCTTCTGAGTTCTGTCGTTGTTCTCAATTGAGTGTAATGGACTGTCAGTTGGTTTAAGCGAACCATTGACAAATTCCGTCAGTATGGACACCCATTTACCTACTCTGACCTAACTCCATCCATCTCAACTAGTTTCCAGAATACATCCAGCATACATCAATCATCAGACTTAATGCTTTCCTTGTGATGCTCTGAGGCAGAGTTGGCATAGCCCGCTCATAGGGGGTTTAAATAAAATAAATACTTGGCGCTACAGGTCGATGAGACCCAGGGCCTAGCTTCTCACAACCATTCGTGTTGTGCGTGTTATATTCTCTACACGAATGGAAGGGGCCTACTGTTTAATGCCGTGTCCGAAGGGCAATTTGTTATTTGAGAAGCTTTCTCAGGACAACTGTACTCTCGGATGTTTGTCAGATGCTCGCGAGAGGTGGAGCCGTGAAAAACTTTTTAGGTGTTCCCCGACTGGGATTCGATCTCGAACCCCTTGCTCCATAGTGCAACGCACTAATCACTGAGCCACGGCGCCCACGGCGTCATAGGGGGTTTGGTTTCTTTAATTCTAAACACGGAGTCCTAAGTGGGCCCAGAGTCGGAGTGGGTCAACTTAAGGGCTCATGAGAGGGACGGAAAACTAGTTCATGGCTTAGCTATGAGATCAATTGAGGCGTTCCTGATCTACAGGAGTGCAATGCCAAAGTAATAATGGGATCTGCACCACTAATGTCTTGGTTTGTAGCCAAAGACCAACACAAGGTTTTCTTTGCTTAGGGACTAGGTATTCAATTTCAGTATTTGGAGCACGGCAACGACAAAGGTCTAGGGCAGCTCCCTATACACTTATATCCCATGATGATATGCGATCTCAACCTCGAGTCCATATACGCAGTTTGATCAGTGATGTTAAAAAGGAGAATCAGATTCTAGTCATGGAATTACACCTCATATGATAGAAGCGATACTGATGACCGAGGTGATCAGACTCTACTTTTGTTGAGACGATTGCTAGATCTACAATTGTTGTCAGTCTGCCAATGAACTGGCAATGACGAACTAAATTATCAGTTTAAGCGGTTGCTGAATTTAGGCCCACACTGTCACATGACAACTCACTATCAGATGACAGGTCTGGCAATTGTCTAACAATTTTTTTGATATCGTCAGACACGACTTGGTAGTCTGACAATCGACTAATGTTGCTTAATGGATGTTAGCGATGTGATCTTTGTCACAATCTCTCCTAGACTTTGAGTCAAGATTGCATCTCAGCATCTCCACTGTAATCCATATTAGCGTTAAGATGTCAACCAGATGTATGACAACAGAAGCAATAACATGGTTGCCCCGTCAGTACAGTCAAGAATGGACATAAGCCTACATGGGGGAGTTATAAAAGCAAGTCTTGGAGTTAACAGAGTTTCAACACATTGGGTTCCCAGTCACATGATGACTATTCTTCTAATTTGAGAATTCGAAATGCAAATTCGGCTAAACGTCACCATAGTAAGTACAACAACCTCATTACCAACCATCTACATGAGCGCATAAATCAGCGCAGCGGTGACACAACCTTCAAAAATCATAAACATTATTCTAATTAAAGCCAACTGTTACATGGTTCCAGTGGTCCACAGGAGCAGTCGTTTTGAGCTCCCACGTCTTTTTGAAGTTTTTTTTTTCAAAGAAAAGTAAAAGCACGAATCATGTCTCCTAGTCGGAGGCAATGCACACAAGTAACTACAGCTTTGCAAGACCTTTAGTTATATTCTCATTCTTATCGTTACATCTATGGTATCTACCTGACTACCATAAAAGCCAGTTGCACTGGCTCCTATCGCATGTATCCAAGCCAAGTCTCGATTAAAATGTCAAGCAAGGCAGCCCAAATTACTTCCCTCACCGTGGCTAGGACAAAGGTAAAAAGTAAAACCAAAATCAATCCAAATTAAGATTTATCAACCGTCCTCGTATCTTTCAATATCCATAGTCCCACACTGTCACCATCTCACTCATATTTCCTGCCAGCAGCTGCACCCACCACGACAGGGCTAATGAATGCACCACTGCACTCCAGACCTCCACAAGTACTCACCACTCGATCGAGATGCAAAACAATCTGTGTCACAAATAGCCCATGAAAGACGCTGTGCTCTTGGCCAAAGCAGCAGCATCGATCTGGGGATCCGGGGAGCGAGATATCTCCACGGATAGCCTTCGATTGGATTCTAATTCTCCGCAGAGCAGTCTGTTGCATCATACTGCTTGTAGTTGGCCAAAACAGGTTGTCGCCGAGAGGAAGAGGACCGAGATCGCCGATTGAGATTGGGTTCCGTGCTGCAGCCACAGCAGCGCACCATGATTGGCTGTCACCCGAACTGATAAGGATCGTGGGACGTGGTGAAGTCCTCGACCACCCAATACCACCAACTGAAATTAGGCTGCAATCTGTAATGAATGCATCTACATGCGGGCTTTCCTGGTGCTAATTAGCATGGTCACTCCTCCTCCTAAGTGATTTCCGACTGACGAGCGACGCGAAAAAAAGGTGAACCGCCTGACACTCATCCAACCCTCGTTGGGCATCGGGCGTCAGGCGGTAGGCGTTAGGCGCACCAAAGCAGAATCCCAAATGACAGCACTTTCTTTTTCCATTAGCTCTGCTCTATTTCTTTTCGTCCTTTTGTCGTAATTCCACCAGAATTGTGTCTTCCATGTGTAATTCAGAGAAAATCCTATGCCAACATATTAATTAATCAAAAGGATTTGGAGCCCTAATTGAAATCATTTCCAGCCTCAGCTAATCACTGGATGTTTGCTCCGGTAAATACACACTGATAAAAGTTTGCCAAAAGGATTTCATACATACATACGTGAGGCGGGCGGCGGCGGATGGTGGGTGGCTGTGCCTGATTGCTGATGGCGGCGAAGAGAAAAATATCCTTGTGTACACTTATAGTGCCGCAAGGATAATAAGATGAGATTTACGAAGGATTTTCTCTCTCTCCATATGTTTGTTTGTTTGTTTCTATGTCATTTTCTTTTATTTCCTTTTTTTTTTCTGTGTTTCTTTCCCAAAAGAAATGAACAACACAACGCACAACAGAAGGAGCAAAAAGGATGAATGGAAGGAATAAACAAAATCGCTTTATTGATGTGATGCCGGGCCCGTGGTGGTGGTATGATGGCACTGTATGAGTGCTTATGCCATTGTGTGTCTCCTGAGTTCTTCCTCTATTCCAAGCCAGCTGATTTATCCGTCCTTATTGTGGGATTATTGGAATTTAGATAAACGGAGCAGAGTTATTGTTAATTGGCAATTCTGGTGTTCTGCGTTCATTGGGCTGTGGCAGCACAAGGATTTGCAAGTGTATTCTTGGAAGGAAAGCCAACTATTTCTGCCGAGGTTTGGGTAATCTTTTTATTGGCAGTGGAATTCAAATTCAAGATTTCGGCTCTGGCTGTGTTTTTGGTGTTCAGTCAGCGGAAGAGTGAGCATTGCTGGGTGGAAAATGAAATAAAGGACTCGACTCGTTTGATTTAATGAACAGTGGAGCGTGGTTTTCTTAAAATACATTCCTTCGCACACATGTGGGTTGTTTCTTTATATTTTCAGTTGAAATGGCTTTCGAAAAACTTATGGCCTTGTGTTTGTTGTAAGCACGATGAACTTTAACATTATTCCAGCAGGGAAGTGGTGGAGGCACATTCGGTGATGAGAATATGCTGCTGTCCGTCAAATTGACAAAAATGAAGCAAGGATATCCATAATCAGACTTAAATCAGCAGCTATTTACAGGAACCTAGAGTGGAGCCGTTTCGTAGTATGTCTGTTGCATGGAATCGCAGTACCATATGCCTGATCTACACGAATTTTAAGGCAGTCGAAGCCTAGTATACTTTTCGTGCTCTAAAAACAGAGATTTAGACAAGATGGGGTGCTATCATGTAACCACTCTAACGTCAAAGGTAGAGTGTGTCAAATGTCGGAAGCAAGTCAGAAGCAGATGCCGACGATATTGACGTATCTTTCAAAATTGAGTCATCAGTCGAGAAGTAGTAGCAAAGGATTTAGTGATGGAACTTGGCAGCACAGAACGAGATGGGCAGGAGAAACTGGCAAAATGGCTGCGCACAGATAGATGGGAGAAGTGAGGTGTAGATGGGCGCATATTGTTTAGGATTCGCAAATTGACAAGTATGGCCGATCCTTTTGCCCGAACTAGCTAGCAATGAGGTGAAGTGGAAGTGCATTTTTATCTCACCCAGTTCTTAACCGGACATGACTGCTTGAGAGCTTATTTAACCAGGTTTGGGCTTGACGAATCTCCAAATTGCTGAAGACGCAGAGCATGTACTCTTTCAGTGCCCACATTTTCGCTTAGAACACAGAGGTCTTGAGGAAATAATTCGAGAAATACCAACTCCCGAGAACATCGTTGACATCGAACGCAGTAAGGGATACTGTGAAACAAACAGCAGCGGTGATCATAAAGGAACTTCGGCGGCTGGAAAGCCTCAGAAAGAGCAATCAAACCCAAACGACAGTCCCCTCAGAACAAGAAACGTTGAGCAGGGTAAGAAGAGCATAAAGTGCTAACCAGCCCTGCAAAGTAATACCTAAAGGTAGTCCCACGGGGAGAGTGTTTGAAGTGCGTAGGGTGTGGTCTAGTACGTAGGCGAAGTCCTGGAATCGGGTATTCAGGTTTGCAAATGGTGAATGCCAGTAGCCCGGGTTACTGGTATCTTCAGAAGATTACATATCCATTGGCACAACAAAAAAAAAAAGCTAGCGCTGATTGGACTTGGAGTAGAAGGTTCAACAATAGACCATTCAAGCTGTACAGTGAAATCGACTACCTAGTCAAACAACTTGGTCGCCTGAGATGGCTAGGACTTTTAAAGGAAAATGTCGCTCTTAAGTAGGAATGCAGACTAAGGTAGGAATGTAGATGGCAGTGGTAGCTTCACTGTTCCATGATGAGGGTTATTTAGCACACTTTACATGACCTGATTGCCAAATATGGTTTAAAAACCAAAAAAAGGGCATAAATCCTATACAACCATCTTGATGTAGATATCCTTAAGGTTGTCAAGGACGGTTTTGCCCAGTATGAAGCACTGTTGCAGATGCATTTTGAAAGGAATGCCTTAGCCTTGCAATGTCTGTGCGAGTCCTGTGTTGTAGATCTAATGTTCTGCTCCAGTTGTAGTTGGGTCTTATTTGCCCTCATATGACCCAATTCTGCAACCTGTCCCACCTGGTGGTTGCCTCTGATAGGAAGTCCTACAGGATTCTTCCCTTGACTGCTCTGAATGGGATAGGGCGTATCATCACGGTATGCACTTATTTCCGAAGGTTTTACTGCCTGTCTAGAAGGCTACATATGCTTTTTCAACTCTCTGTTCTATATTAGGCTTCCAACTAATGAGTATGATGGCTGGGTACTTCGCAGTGGAGAATAGGGAATTCAGTTGATTGCTTCGCTTTGGTGGCATTAAGGTGGGTATTTTGGTTGAGATTTGCATTGAGACTCACTTTATAAAGAATCCAAGCCAATTGGAGCGTAAAGATGGTGAAAGTCCAGATTCACTTTGGATCGTAGTGCTGTCTACTTCAGTAAGTCCCGAAGTGGTTCTACTTTCCAACAATGTTTCCAGAAGAAATTCTTGCTATTGATGGTTCTGAAATCCTCCTGTAATTCTGAAAAAGATCACAGAACACGAAAAAAAGTCTCACTATTCCGGCTATAGGCCGTATTGTGTAGGTCCAGGTCTCTAGTCCTATCTACACAGGAGCTGATAGTTTCATAGATTTGAAACACAGATAGTACATCAGATTAGGACTTCTCCCTTAGTAAGCCAAGGATCAAGATCATGAACAAGCATTTCACATCTCCAGATCCGTTGAACCTTACGTTTAAGTCCGGCAAAGTTAAATTTATCGGCTGAAAACAATGTAAAAGGGTATGTTCTAGGTCCCTAAGAAATAGGCTAATGTTGTAGAAAAGCTGAAGAGGAACTTAGCGTCTTCCTCCGATACGTAAAAGTATACTCTCAGATGTTTGTCAGACGTTCGCGAGATGGAAATCGAACATGGCACCTTCTGCTCAGTAGTCCGATGCAATAAGAACTGATCCACTGAGCCTACAAGGGTACTTATTGTTCTAAAAGAAGCACGACAGGGCTGTATACATATTTTCACCACTGCTATCCCTAGAAGTGCTCGAGATATCCATGTCCAGGTGCACCAGTTCTTCAACAAAAAAAGGGAGGACGATGGAGAATTGCATTTTAGGTTCCAACAGGATGTGGAAAATGAAGCAATGTATGGTCTTGGCGAAGGTTGCATGGTCATTACGATGCAAGAATGGCGAACCAACAGGCTAACTACATCTTACAGTGAGATGGGGATCCTAGTGAAATTGGGTCGTCCTAATGCAGATTCGTGAAGTCGGAGTCCAGGTCTTGGGATTCTTACATAGTGCTTCCAAATAATTTGAACATTTTCAAGGTCTGCATGTTTGTACATCTGCACAACTTCCAGCTTCATTAGTCCATTAAAGCCCAATCAAAGGATCAAAGGCTGCACCAATGGAAGCCAAGGCCTACACAATACCCTCTTCGATACCAAAACGTTGTACACATCAGTCTACCCACAGTCACATCCCCAAAGTTAATTTTGCCCAATATGTGACTGCGTTAACTTTTATCGCCTCCCGGCGAGTGCTGATTAAAACATCTGCCAAAAGATTCTGTCTTCAAATAATTGCCAATTATTTCCCCAAAAACACATTTCTCTGTGCCACAGTCACAGCACGGAGCAATCGCTTGTCCTCGATATGACCCAGTGATGGAGGGAGATACACAGAACGGGAGAGAGAGAGAGAGGAGGTAAAACAACACAAAACAAAGACAAACAAAACACACGCACAATACAACATAATTTGTTCGAACGCACATACTCCCATCCGAGTACGTACCATGTCCTGCCTGCAGAGCGTGTCTCCAGTGCAAAAGCGATTCCTAAAAACTAAATCTATGGCAAGAAAACATTTTGGCCCGAAAATTGTTCCCCCACCTCGTCGTCAGCAACAGATTCCACTTTCGGTGACAAAGTCAGAAGGATCGACCTCCAACACACATTACCACCACCCACTAATCAATGTGCGTGCAGTTCATACAGGTTCCGCCCGTACAGCCCGCCCGATTCCGCAAAATGTGTTTACTGCTCGTAAACACACACGCACACTCCGTTCGAATACGTCGGAGCATGTTCCCGAGCGAAAAATCAAAACCAACAAACGAGGACGACGACGACGACAAGGACGACGATGAGTACAACGAGATTCCATCTCTATTGGATGAGGAGCGAAGTTATCCTGTTCCCGAACATGACAAGGGAAAATATTTGCGTTTCCTTGAGGGGTGGTGGGGTGGTTCGACGGATTTCGACAGAAAAATTTGCAATCCACACTCACAGACGAGTTCACACACAGGCGGCTTCCTTCCTCGGATTCATAATTTTCCCAACACCACGAGCCTCGGGCCGGGTTAGGAACGGAGCGAGCTTCCAGCTGCGTTATCGTGTCAAACAAGGGATCGACATGGGTACAAAGAAATTCCACCGCGGCACAGCTAAACGATGTGCCGCTCTTGTTTACCCGGCGTCATCAACATCATCATCGTCGACATGGCGTCTCTGCCGCAGACGTCAAACTTGAGAGTGGGCGCGCGAGGGGAAACCACCACGGTATCATCGCTCATCCAGGGCTTGTCAGCGTCGTACACATCCTTCGACAGACTGGTGATTCCACATGTGATTCCACTCGGGGTACGTTGCCCCGCACATCGTCCTCCGCCGCATGATGGGAATTTTTGTCAATACTTACATTTAATTTCAATTATCATTATGATGGAACAGTTCTCAACGCTTTTCCTTAATAATGCTCTGCCGGAGCTGGCGCTGGAGCTGGTGGGCGGGTGTACGAGCGAGATTTGAAATTTTAATTAAAATTGGATAAATATTTGAATTTAGTGCAAAAGCGAGTGTAGTGGTTCTGTAGTGCGGTGGTACTAAAAGGATGACAAGGACATCATGCTGCTGGCATGTATGCGACAGGAACTCATCATCATCGTTATCGTCATCGTCGTTATCACCCCCATCCGCAGCAGTGGCAGCAACAGATTCGTTCTTGTCATTGATTCCTGGTGGAAGTGGCTATGTTTAAATTTGCCGCAGATGTGATGGAAATTTGTTAATCAACGTTTGAAGGATATTTCTTCTTTTTTTTTCTCTCCAAAGTGAGTATGTATGTGTAATGAAATATGAAAATATGATGTGCAGCGCTTGGTAGCTAACGATTGATACGTACTACGTAGTTGTGGTTACATTCTGGAGCATGAACCCATTTCCAGTACTCTGGAGTTGAACCGAAGTCTATTTGGTCGGGGTATGGTTTGGAATGACTGGACAGAGGGCGTCTGAGTGAGGAACTCTCCGCTGTGCATTCACCTTCCACAAATGCCAACAACCAGTGGAACCAGTACCGCGACATCATTAAAGAGGTAGCCGAGACCACCAACACCTAAGAGGAGCCCTTGGTATGATGATGAAAAAGGTGGACAGGACACGACAGGAACAACACCCGAATGTTTTTTAAGAAAGCCAAGCATCTGGCAGCTGGCTTTAAGCCCAGAACTCAGGCTCTTCGAAATAGTGAAGGAAACCTAGTCATAGTAGATGTTTTAAAGGAGCATTTCCAGCTGCTACTTAATTGGCATCCAATAGAGAGAGTGATAGGGCAAGAAGAGAACCCACGTCCAACCAATGAAGAAGCCATCCCCCTCCCCAGTTTTGAAGAAGTTGGCTCAGCTATCAAAAAGCTGAAGAACAACAAAGCCGCTGTCTTTGATAGTCTACCAGCAAATCATCAACCGAGTATGGGTGGATGAAGCCATGCCCGATGACTGGACTATCAGCTCTATATGGCCCATCTTCAAGAAAGGCGATCCTATGTCTTGCTAAACTACCGAGGCAGATCCTTGCTAAATGTTGCGTACAAGATCCTATCCAATGTACTGTGTGAACGTCTGGCACGTACCAGTGTGGCTTCCGACCCGGCAGAGCGACGATCGACCAAGTCTTCACGCTAAGGCAAATCCTGGAAAAGATCAACAAATTTCAAGTCCACCACCTCTTCATCGACTTTAAAGCCGCGTACGACAGCATTCATCGTCTTGAGCTCTACAAGGCGTTGGCCGAATTCGGGATCCCGGCAAAATTGATCCAGCTGTGCCGTGTATTTCAAACTTGCACCGGATTTCGGCAAGGAGATGCGCTGTCGTGTGACTTCTTCAATGTAGTGCTGGAACAGATAGTGCGTAGGGCAGGTGTCAACACGGAAGGCACTATCTTCAATAAATCTGTCCAGCTGCTGGGATACACAGACGACATCGAAATCATCGGTCGCTCTCAGCGCGCCTTTATAGAAGCTTTCACGGCAATTGAAGAAGAGGCGAAACGAGTTGGCCTTGAAGTAAATGAGGACGAAACCAAGCACCTGTTGTCAACAAACAAAAAAGCATCGGTCCACCGCCTAGGACAAAACTTCACTGTAACTTTGAGGTAGTTAGGGAGTTTACCTACGATCGACACCCTAGTGGAGATTTGACGAAGACTGACCCTAGGAAACCGCTGCTACTTCGGTTTGGCAAAACAAATGGGTTCAGAACTCCCATCTCGGAAGACGAAATGTATGCTCTACAAAACTTTGATCCTGCCAGTTCTGCTATGTGGAGCCGAGTGCTGGACGATAAGAAGGAAAGCAGAGCACATGTTGGGCACTTTCGAGAGAAAAATTCTTCGTCGAATTTTCGGTCCCATATGCGAGGAGGGCGAACTCTATGAGCTGTATCAAGATGTGGATGTAGTCCAAAAAGCCAAAATACGTCGACTACACTGTCTCGGGCACATCGAGCGAATGGACAACAATGCTCCAGCAAAGGGGATCTTCGACTCTCAGCTCCCAGGTTCGAGACGACAAGGAAGACCGAACCTCCGTTTTAAAGACCAAGCTATAGCGTATGCCAGAGCGTTTGGTCTGGACAACTGGAAGTAGAGTGCCCGGGATCGAAGAAAATGGAAGGCTACCGTGTCTCATGCAGGGACTCTTCACGGGTCGGGAGCCCGTTAAGTAAGTAAGTATGGTTTGGAATAACATATCTCGGAATGTTTCATTGCTTACTGTCCATCGACTAGTGATAGCCAAGCAATGTGCTTAACAACCACAAGTTTTGGAACATTTGCTTGACGTAACATATATTGGTTGGATGTAAAGGGTGTTCTTTATAGAGGCGGAGAACGCCAGCCGCCGCGTTCACATGTCTGTCAAATAAAGTCAATTTCACGGATATCGAAACCACTTTTCTGTATTTTATTTGAATTTAAGGTTCTCCGCCTCTATTAAAACACCATCTAGAAAGTTCTATCAAAAAAAGGAGATGTAGCGCGAACTTCTATCGCCAAAAAGTGAAAACGCGGCCAGTCCCAGCTGTCACATTCACCACATGACACCCGTAGCTGTCGTTTTTGACGGCTCGGAAAGTGGCAGAGGCCAGGCACTACAACATTTTAGGATTACCTACATAGTGGGGAAGCTATTTACTTAATGGACTTCCGACTCAAGGGTCCCTGCCTTAGACATGGTAGCATTCAATTCTCTTCAATCTTGGGCATGCTGCTTGCAGTTGTCCAAGCAAATCGCTCTGATATCAGCGATAACTTGACCCTTAACACGGCCGGCGGTTCGTTCTTCCTTGTCGTCTTGAAAGAGGCAGTGATTCGATGATCCTCTTTACTGTAGTGTAGTCGACGTATTTTGAATTTTCGGAATACATTCAAAACTTGGTACAACTTATAGACTTCCAGGTTGAATCTTCTCCTTCTCGTATAGGGGACCGAAGATTCGAATTTTTTGTCAAAATTTCTCGAAATCTGGTCTCTTTTCATGCGTATCATCGAGTAGAACTGGCAGCATTTAGGTTTTGTGGAGCAAGGATTTCGTCATACCAGTTAGGAGTTTTGAACCCATTTGTTTCGCCAAACAGAAGTAGCAACGATTTGCTAGGGATATGCCGCGATAGCTTTGATGGCTTCCTCATTCAAGGGCTGCAGGTTATCTTCTTACCCTGTCAGTCTTTCTACCCATTAAGGAGCTGCTGGAAACACTCCTCCAGCATTTGTAGGCCCGGATTTTCTATCACCTTTTTCGGAGTACAAACGTAGTGATCTCATGGTGTTCTCGGACTGATCTTTGACGATGTCATCATAGTGGTTACATAGATTGTGGGTGTGCATAGTGAATGACCAGCGGATGATCGTATTGGGAGGGTTGTGTTTTCTGAGAATTGCGTCCTTAAGGTTTCCGAGTATGAGAAACTCCTACTTGATGGATGACATAAGCCCTAACCTAGTGCAGTAAGAATCTGTTGAATCTAGGATCGAACCATGAAAGCTTTAGGAAATTCTGTGAGACGAAAGGAACACCAACGTCTCTAGGAGACCGGAAGGCAATTACACGGAAAATGAGGAACAGGGAGAACGACTTATAATGAAAACTCATTTTTCGGGCAATCGTCCCACCGCCGATATCAGAAGAGTGATGTGCCATAGGAAGGCAAGACCTCTGAAGCAAAAGACAAGAGAATAGTGACACAAAACTATTCATTTAGTCCTTATAGCCATCAGGGTTGGATAGCATTGACTGGGATATAAAATATCCAGAAAAGGACGAAGGACATTCACCCCGGATGTGAGAAAGATTCACTGCTACCAAAGGACTACAGATTGATCAGAATAACATCATCTCTTTACGCATCTAGATAGTGATTCTTCTCTGCGTTGTCTAACAGGATTCAGTTTTGGAAATACATTTTGAAGCACAGTCTTGCAGGACTTTTCTCGCTGAAATGCGTGTTGCACCTTAGTGAATGGGGCATCCTCGATTATATCATGAACAGTCGTCAGAGCTTGAAGGAAGACAGTTTTTTAAGTTTGAAACTACCAATTTGTGTCACAAGCTCTTCGTTAGCCAGGGAGTTCGAATACATATATGCTAGTGCCAGACTCGCAATGAATGTTCTTCATAGTCTGCTTCAGCAAGGCTGTTGTCATGTCATGCCTTTTCGAGCTGAAGCGTTGCATCTAAAAAGTTATTTAGTTTCGTTATGGCTAGCTTCTATCGATTTGATTTGGTTCCCTGTTTCCAAAACAGTGTTACAGCACCTTCGGCTCGCGCCATTGCAGCCTTCTTTCTTTACTCATCTTCTAGTTCTCATTCAGAAGTTTATCAAAGCATGCCGGCCCTGGAGCTCGTGTAGTCACAATGACCTCCCAAGGCAAGCCATCAAGGAAAGCAGTTCATTAAATTGCCATGTCACCATCAAGGATTTTAGGAACAGATATGCTTTCCTTGTATATATTCTAACCTCTATCCGAAAGGGCTGCAGATGTTACTGCACTGGATTGGGCATGGGACTGTTTCTTACCGCCCTACAGTCAATCTTGTCTATTCAACGAGGTGGTGAGTGCCATCGACTGATTCCAGTTTTTCACTTCCCAAGAAAATTCAAAGTCAATAGTCTTCATAGTCAAGAGGGGCTTTAGCCAGAGCATGAGAAAGGTCCTGTTTATAGTCATTCTTTCCTTTGGACTTCCTGTGAACGGCTATAGGAGAATCGGCAAAGAAAGCTGACACCTTACTGAAGCACTATTAGCAATACGTGACTTTCCAGACGTACAATGTATGTATTGCCGATGCCGGGTGCAACTAGGAGCTTGGAGTGTCTATCAGTTCCTATGCGATACTAAACATATTCCTGTTAAAATTCTTTTGTAGCTGTTTCTTCTAGCCTCAGATGTCTCAGATCTACTATTGCCACATGGAAGTCATTTCTAAGAGTGTCTTTCCTTTTGGTGGCCAGTCCATGATAATCGCATAGTAAATGACAAATTTGTGCAGAGATCTTTGTGTCCTAGCCATGCTGCACGATTGCGTATCATCCAGTGTCCTACAATGATACTTACAGCTCTCTGAATATGACTATATCTGTACATATGTAACAGATACCAGTGCCTGTTAGCTTCCTTACATAAGACCCCTACTTGGCCAGTTCATTCGCTTTTTTGTTTCCCTAGATGTCTATGTGGCCCGGTATTCAAAAGAGGGCTACCTACCTTGTCGATCACTGAGATGTAGTCCAGTCTTTGTATGCACAGATTCAGTATTGTTTCCAGAACTGCTGTTGGCGTTGATCTCATCGGTCCTGGCACTCCCCGATAGCTTGCTCATTGAATCTCTGGTACGCTTTCAAGAGGCTACTTCTTATCCTGCGGCTTCCGATCGAGTCTTAAGCTGAAATGGGTCTAACCGGCGTAGTACCCTGTTAAGGATGCTTATATCTCCATGTTTCTCTGAAGCTTCTTGATAAAGAATCACTGCCTCAAGCCTTCAGAACACACAGATGGCCAAATGAATGACCTCTTTACGACATGGAACCCCACTCTCCCTGCAAATATCTATTCCAAGTCGTCCATCAAGTGCACCTCGCCCTACAGATTTTCAATTAGCAAAGTATCTGAAGTCCTATCCGCACACTTGTGTGCATTTTCCAATTTCCTTTCGCTTTTGTGTGTAAATCTGGAAAATTTCAATTATTGCGACTTGTTTATGTGGCTCCCAAGCAAATGCCAACACACACTCAAGGTGTAACAAACTATCCAGCCCATCTCAATCCGGCTGGCATTCATATTCCACTGCGTGATGTTATGGATTAGTGCTATCATCTGGCGGCGCCTTGATTGCCCAGCATAACTCAGTGAGTGCCTAATTACAGCAGCTTATTGCACCTCGGCACATCAACACTACCTCTGGCTGCAGGACGGTATCACTTCACGACTCGGAACCCCATTACCCAGCGCGTTGCGCAAGAGATGAAGAAGTAATCAAACTTACAAATGCTCGCCATTAATGTAACGCATTTCCCCATTCCAGTGCGTTGAGACTTCGGCACCCCTCCTCGAGAACCACCGCGCAAGTAGAAGTATCATCCGAAATTACCAGGACAAGCAATTAATTCGCCATAAAAACGCATTAGCCGCGCACATAGCTTGCCTCCTCCTCTGGCATACCACCGCGCAGCTAGAATGGAATCCGACGACAAGACAAGTCTCGATTGCCTTCACAACAACTCCGATGACTACGACGACGACGACTTCGACTTCGACGACATCTCTCATAGCTGAGGCAGTGAGTGAAGGTATGCCTGGCGTGCGCGCGCACACTCATCGTCACTAAAGGAGTTGTGGAGGAGACAACAGTGGTCTACGTCGGCTACACTGACACCTTTTAATAAATTCCTCGGGCGGTGGACGCGATCGGTGATCATTCAGTTCGGGCTCGACTCGGACCGCACTCTCACACATATAATACAAATGATGGCAATTACTGATATCTGGCGTCAAGTACATGGTCGTCTCGCGGTGGGATGTCGATTGTACGGCCAAGCGATGTGTGTTTTGTCCTGCAATGGGTTAATGGGAAACCGATGTGCAGCACCAATGTACCACATTTAATGATGATCAGCCACCGCCGCCGCCACCACAGCCATCCCGGCCTCCGCTGTACGGCTGGAATTTTTTGGCTTCGGCTAAACCTAGTCGCGATCGAACGTGAACTGTTGCAGTGTGGCCGTGATTGTGTCCAGCTACAGCTTCGAGGTGGATGGCGATTGGAATTTTCGCACAAAACTGGCGAAAATTGTTTATAACCTTTCTAGGAAGTCTAGTTACAGTTATTGGCAACGGTGTCCCACGTACAATGTACACAGAGAGAGAGAAACTTCCAACCATGTGGCTTGGAGTCGCACTGGGGTCGGACATTGCGGTCTATGACGTGTCTGTGGGCTTCGATTGATCGGATGAAGCTGTGAGCATCACTTTATGAGTGCGGAAGTATAATTGAGTTGAATACCAGGAGAAGAATTTAAAGCGAGTTATGCAATCGTTGCGGAGAGGCTAGAGATTCCACCGACTGTGGAGCGATCTGGAAATGTTGGCTTTGCATTCCTTGGAGTCTTTTGTGGGACAGTATTTTGCCCCATGTTCCTCCAAACATGGAACTGTAAGTTACACCAGAAGACGCGATTCGAAGGCATAGGTTCCTCTCTACCTATTCCTTAAAATTAGTTCGGACTTCTAGACTATTGGTGTCTACATTCGTCAGATCACTTGGATCATTAGGAAGAATGATCTGACGTTGAGGTTTCTGATGCGGGAGAGAGTTTTCTCCTCTTCTTCCATGCAGTTTCTGGAAAAATAATTCGTAAGACAGTGCCCGGTTCTGACAACTATGGTGATACCTATGTGTAGTCCATTGAGAGAGATCAAATTCGTGGAGCTTTTTAAACCCAGTTTAGGCCAAATTTGACTCCTTGTTAGACAAGTTGATTCACATATCCATCCTCAATAGAATCAATTTCAAGTTATAATGCAGCCATTAGTATCCCTAAGTTGCCCTTGTCTGGTAAAAGTGGAAGAGTTGTTCCTAATTTGGCAAGCTCATCGGCCTTACAGTTCCCTGGAATGCCACTATGCCTCGGCATCCAACGCAGGTGATTGTTGAACTTTAGAGTTGTTATAGGTCGATTCGAAGGATCAGATACCGGCTTAGCTATCAAATTAGAGAAGATGTGGATACCAGTGGCAGATATCATGTTTTCCTTAAGCCGAGATGAAAATGGAACCCAGGGCCTATCTTCTCTCACAAATGGAAGGAGTCCACTGCTTATTAATGCCGTGTCCGAAGAACAATTTGTTATTTGAGAAGCTTTCTCATGACAGCTGTACTCTGGGATGTTTGTGAGACGCTAGCCGAGCGCTTTAATGTTTTTTAACTGGGATTCGAGCATTGAGCCCCTTGCTCCACAGTCCAACGCACTATCCACTGAGGCACAGGTCCCACAGAGAACATAATTGCCATAATATCCGCCTGGAACACGCTACAAGGATTTGGAAGATGTAAGAAGAGCCTAAGACTGAGACAGTGGGAGAATATCCCCAGCACCGTCCTTGGTTTTTTAGCCGGCATGTCAGTATAGAAGTCTCATCTTATTAATGTGTGACCTCCTTCAAGAGTGATGCTAAAGGCATTGATTCACAGACAACCCGATGGACAAGAGCCATGTTTAGAAGCAAGACATTCCTGTCAAGCTTAGCCAGTTTTCGATTTCCGTTTAAGCCACTAAATGATGACCAGACAGCAATGATACTTTTTCCAACTGTTATGTTTCAGCAGCTGTTAAAGTTATCAATGACATCCAGATGCTGAAATATTCAATCAAGTTTGCCATCCCATCATGCATCGTTTCATGTTTGCCGAATGTGTATTTATTAAAAAAAAATTTTATCGAAATTCCGGTTCAGTTGTACAAATTTCGTTATGAGGTCGGTCGTCATCATGGCTTCCGTGTGCATGCAATTCGTCGCACCGTGGAAAAGCTTGAGCGTGAGTATACTCTTTTGGACGTTAACCCACCAACCAGGCCGAGATTTCCTCGAAATGAAGGAAATATAGGCGCGGTAGCGGCCAGTATCGAAGTAACCCAGCAATTTCGATTTGAGGCCGATTAGCTGAATTGGGCATCGCCCGAGATCCAACCCGACTTGTTTTCTGGTTGCATTTGGTCCTACATCCATGTAGGACTGTGCTGACTCAATAATTGAAGGAACGTGTACAACTAGGCTTCCTTTGACACCCGAAAGTTTGTCACAATATATTCGTTATAACATTTGAATGGTAAATCATGGCTCAGTGCCATAGTGTTAGAATGATCCTGTCCGTTCGCTATTTTCCGATCGTCCTTCGTCATCCTCAAACCAAATAGCAACACCGTCCCTTAAAATGAATTCCACAAGTTTTGACAATCTGAACTCGGAAATGTTTGGTTCTGACCTGGAAGCATTTGTATACAAATCATTCAAGGATACGAATTCATTTCGGAATCGCAATCCGAATCCAAAAGCAATGCAAGATAAGGCCCCAGCTTCTAGTAGACCACCTTTGCTTTGCAGTACTGGAACTTTGGAGGTTCTTCAAACTAAGACAGCTCCCAGAACTTGAGAGACCTAGATTCTGGTTCTTCATCATGACCTATTCGAGTTTCAGAAAAAGGAACCTTTACGTCTTCGCCGCCAGAAAAACCCTTCAACTGTTTTAGACCCTCAGCCTTATCTGAGGGACAGGGATTCTTTTTTGTTCCCATATCGAGTTCTCGATACAGAGCACGATTATCCTATAATTCTCGTCGATTTTAACTTGTTTTGTCCTTTTGCAGTGGTTTCCTAGGCTAGGCAGCTAAACTAAGATGAGAGACTAAAAGGGATCAACAAACAATAAATTGTTCTATACATCTCCAAGCTCTTGGAAAACAGATCGAAGTCGTTGACCTAACAACCTATGGCAGCGTGTGGCAACAATATGTGGTTCGATGGCCCTTTCGCGGTACTATGCTTGGTTCAGAGTTTCCTCAGCCTTTGGCTTAGGTTAGGTTAGGTATGTGGGTAGGCGACTAGAATAAAATATCCCATCGCCACACTCGGGTCATTACAGACCCATTGTGATACCCATAGGGGAAAAAGTCCCTTGCCCATTGGTAAACCCTCGGACTAATTCACATCTTGTGAATCACCAAACCATCCTGTGGATTTGATGAACCTAACAATTTCACTGATTAGTCTATTTGCTAATTCTTCAAGGTCACAGAAAAAGTGGTTTGTATCCTCATTAGCTTCCGCGTCTCCACATCCCCACATCGAATCTTCATCCGTGAGTCTTAGCTTTCTCATGTGGTACCGAAGAGAGTTATGCCCCGTGATAATTCCTATAAGGAGAGCAAGGGACTTCCTATCCTTTAGCATAATTCGGTCGGTCCTATTCTTGTTAAAGCTAGGCTTCTGGACAGGTGTTCGGGGATGTCCATCTACTATTGGCTCCACTTCTGGCCCTAATCCATGCCTTTTGCTTCAATGTACAAGGCGGGATGAACACTGAGGTGTCTACCTGTTGCGATGTAGATTCAGAGCCTCTTCTTGCCAGTTCGTCTGCCTTCTCATTACCTGGAATACCTTCGTGTCCAGGGCAACCCTATGCTGTGTTCCAAGAACCCTGAGTTCTTCGCAACAGCACTGCACACGCTTTGATTTTATTTCGATTGCAGTAATCGCTTTTATTGCCGCCTAGCTGTCGATGAAAAAGATGATACCTTCCGGTGGTATTGCCTTCATCGCAGGAAAACACTGCTATGGTTCGGGAGGCGGACTGATTTAGATATCCCCAGCGGTTCAGAAAAAATGCCAGACCTCCATCCATCCATCCATCGTAGATTCATCTGTATAGATAGAGATGGAACGTGTGTTGGCAGGCAGACCAGCCTTCCGTTCTTCCCTGCTTGGGAACGAGCTAGTTCACCCGATCTTGCTTTGTCTATGAAAATCTAGGAACGGAGTGAGGTAATCCGTAGTATAGACTTTTCCTAGATATCTCTCCAGGATCATGGAGCATTATGCATTATGATTCCAGCTATCCAACTGACTTATTCTTAGGGCACTTATAGCTGCCGAGGTTTTAACAAATATGTCCAGCGGTAGAAGATTGAGGATAGCCTCTAGTCCTGCAGTAGGTGTTGTTCTCATGGCACTTGTGGTGCCAATGCAGGCCAATCTCTGGATCCTCGTGAGGCCCGCCAAGTAGGTGGACTTGCTGGCGGACGGCCACCATCAGCCTTTGGCTTACAAAGAAGAAGTAAAAATCCAGCTTCCTTCAGCTTGTACCATCTTGACGGCTACTTACCACGATTTTCAAAGTTCTCCACAGGGTTTTCAAAAATTTAGCTTGTAACGTGGCGGCTACAGATTGACCAGACACGTATTTATCTGAAATCAAGTCTAAACAGACCTTAAACTCTTTGTTCCGAACCCAACTACCCACTGCGTGCTTGCCCGGAAATCGCTTTCACTCCACCAGTGGATTTCCAAACTTTAAGTGCACGCTTACACTAAACCATCCAATAACTACCAGAGACTCAATAACAAGTCCTGTACGACGACGACGAATGGTTCCATAAATTCCCAACTCACAACAACACAGACACACTTTCGAAATAGGAACGCCATCCATACCGAGTCGTACTCCTCGTATCCCTCAGGCCCGCAAGGATTTGAACGAACGCCTGCCATTGTCATCATCAACATCATTGTCGTCATCGGATTCAACAGTGCCGCCAACCGCGAGTATGGAAGTCCTATTTAGAATAGAGACCAGGAAGCGGATATCCGAGCTTAATAAAACAGAAAAACTAAATTAAAAGTCAAAACAATGTCGTCCTGCAGTTGTGACGTTCGCTCGTTCATTGGCTTGCTGTGTTGCTGTGGAGTCCTTTTCTTTCGCCATCTGGCTGCCGCGCCACCGGATTGCACCAGAGAAACGGAACTGTGAGTTAACTTCCTCGAAACGGCTGATTTCAGTTGATTTATTTATTTATTTCTGTTTTTTCTGTTTTTTTTTACTTTTAACTCCTCCTCTCCCGAAGGCTGCCGATTGTTTTTCCAATTATTGAGTGGGCGGCTGAACACTACGTTCCATGAATTTGTAAAAAGATTCTTTTATTTTTTGGTCCTGCGCTGCTTTTAGGGCGGATGAGTGAAACTTTTAATGGATTTCCTTTTTTTTTTTTTCATTATGTTGGTGGTATCCTTCGGTCGGCTCACTGGAATCCCCGAAGGTTCATGGCAATGAAATGGACTTTTTCAATTTGACTCTCGTATTAGTTGGAGCAGTCATAGAGTTCTGTCGGGCTGACGAGCTGCCGAGCTGACGGGTGGGTGGGTAAACTGTGAACAAATCAATTGGGAAGACATTTCTTTGTAAAGGACAATGTAATTGTTTTGCTTTTGATTATTTTCGATTGGGAATTAGTCAAGGATGCTTCTGCTCCTTCTTTTTCGGTTTGTTTTTGTTGTTCGGGCCGGGTCGTATGCTTTTATTGACTTGTTGAAGTTTCAATTAACCGTGAATGAAAATGAAAGTTTACCATTGGAACTAATAAGAAATGGTTCAATGGAATGCTGATTGAATAACCCTAAAAGGTTGTGAAAATATTTGTCTTTGTCCTTTGGACCGTGGTTAGGCGTATCCATGCCTCCTGCATTACCATACACATGCACAGCTTGCACAATCAAAAGAAAAAAAAAAAAGGAATCCTAATCTGTTGTTATTCTCGTCCATGGGGAAACTTTCGACCGACCCCCCGCACCACTAAGTCTCCGAAAACCACTTAGGTCGGATGCCCCATTGAATTCTCTACTTATTGTCAAGTTACGGATGCAGAAGAAGAATCGAAAGGATCAGCATAATTGCAATCTTCTTACCGAATGGCTGCAACTAAATCCAAGGGATATGCTTTCACAGGCAAAAAGGGACACAAACACACGCAATTGTCGTCATTCACCTGAACATTTGCCATCTCCTATCTCCATGACCCATATTCCTCCATACACTCACGTACCGACACACAATAGCACAGCGCACAGCCTGAAAGTCCTTAATGCTGGCTGCTAACATCAATGTCATATATAATTCATAGGTAAACAGGAAACAGATACCTGCTTATCTGCACTAATGTGAAAACTTCTTGTCCTCGGATGACGTTAAAACGTAAATTGAAATCGAATGTTCTACGGCTACGGCAGGACGAAGCTGAATGAAATAAATTCCATCCTTACATTGTCGGATGGATGCTGGGATATGAAACTAATGGAAAGCAACACACTGTGGAAAGTGAACCGGGGGACTAATTGAAATAATAAATAGGACATGTGTACTTTTGGCATTTGAATGGCAGTCCAGGACCGTTGAGATCTGGCAGCACAGAGTGCCCGTGAATTGGATAAATTGATGATGGATAAGGTACATTTATTAGGAGGAGTGATGTCTTTAAGTTGTTTGTGTGGGGGCTTTGAAAAAATAATGCGATTCAGGACGAGGAAGCGCTGATTTAATTTGTCTTTCAAAATGGTACTCAGGCTGCATTGAACGAAGGTAGGATTGGTCTTTTTGTGACGGAGAACTTAGTCTTTTCAATAATTCAAGGGACTTGTTGTTAAGAGATGGAGTTCCCCTGGAGAACTTGTTGAAACAATGGAAAGTGGTTGCTAAATGTGAAGGTTTCCAATAAGACTTGATGTTTTTGCATCTGGCAAAGTGTTTTGGGACCTGGAGAAAGATACTGACACAAGCTGTTGATAGAATGATGGTAGAGACAAATGCGGCACAACAAAGCAAGGGAGTCCTTGAAGCTTAAGAAGTGGGAAAATACGGATTGTAGATGACTACAAAACTGAGAAGTTATGAACAATTTGAAACTCTCTGAGTTCCATAAAACACCATGAGAACAGCAACCCTTCAGCCAAACAAGACCCACAAGTCCAAACAGGCCATGAGAGACGAATTCGTTTCCCTTAAGATGAATCAGTCCCTTAGGAACTGTTGGACTATCTTGAGACCGAGGGGTAACAAGAACAACGTCACGTAGGAATCCAAACATTGCATGAGCTCCCATTTACCAGTTACGCATTCGATGATTCGGGATCGTTTAAATGGAGCCTTGGAGGAAGCTACTTTCATGAGAAACACTGATATTTTGCGGTTCAAAGTTTGGACCGTATACTATCCGCAGTTGCGACTTAGAGTGACACTCCATGTGAAGAGTATTTTCTGTATCGATGTGGTTAAGTGGGAAGGGAAGGGATTCTTTTAATCAGTGAAAGCAAGAATTCAGTCGCCAAGTTTAATCCCTTTTCTGATGGCTAATTTTTCAATTGGGAAGCTTTTTCATGACAATTATACTCCCGGATGTTTGTCAGACGCTTGCGATTGGTAGGCTTATAACAAAAAAATTTTGTTGTCTGGGGATGGAACTTCAAAAGCATCGCTAGTCCAATGCACTAACAATTTGAGCCAGGGTGCCCACGTGGGTAGAAGTGTTGGAGTTTCTATCAATCCAATTGCTCCTTTCTAGATGACATGAAGTAGACTTAAAAAGCTCGATTACTAGGAAAGAAGTTAACTTACTGAGTAGGGCTCTGTGCAGGAACCGATCAACAGGGCTTCCTTGAAAAGGCATCTAAGGAAACCTATTGCTTGTTGCTGATTAGTACGTGTTACTCTATGTAAGTATTCTATTGTTCGAGCTTCAAAAGGTCCTTCCTTTACTCCAGAATAGTTCCTTTATATACGAACATACTTGAACGCTCCCAAAAATACTTCTTTGGTATGATTCTTCTAGTGTTGTGATCTTCTTGAATGCCATAGGAGAAGTTTATTTCAGTTGACAACATGCTGTCAAGGTTAATGGTCTCGTTTGTGTGGGGGTAGCTTAAGGATTACACTTAAAACAACTGGTCGTAGCATTGGTTAACCGGGACTAATAAAACAACCAACCTGCTGACGCCAGATCGCCTAGATCCTTGAAGTAAAGAAACTCCTAGTCTTCTTCGGACAGAGCTGTGCAGATGCATAGGAGGTTGACTATGATTTCTTCCTCCTTTTTTTGACTGATCTGGAATCGTTTCAACATACCCAACTCAATACTATGTTTCAGATCAAGCCTAGACCAGATTTGACTTAAAATATTACATGTAGAGAGATTTTTCTTTTTTCAGTCTGTCTTGCGGTCTAAGGAGCTCAGCTTAAGTAAAGGAAGGAAGATACCCAGGCTCGGCCTTTTCGGCAGGATCCTAGGGGCCGTAACCTATCATCAGCTCAATATATTTGTGCTCCCCATAGGTAAATGTTGAACTGTTTCGTCATCCCCAGAAGAATGCCTATCTATAGCTTTAGGTTTGCCCCTTGACTGTAAGTGAAAATGCTAATATTCCTCCTACTTTTTGGCCAAGTCAAGGTTTCCCAGGTCAATAACCAGTTCCCCGCTACAAGGATCTATGAGGTGGAAAGTGATGATTAGGTTGAGCTGTTCGGAGAGAACACCACCGATCATCTTCTCATCAGTCTTGGAGCCGACTGTACAGAAGTAAAGTGCTTTCAACCGTGCCTTACTTTCAAAATGAGAGAAGTAAAGAGGACTAAGTCATCCGGGTGATTATAGCCAACTCCAACCTTGCCAATTAGACTTTTCTATTTCTTCTTTCCATCTCACTATGTCCAGTAATCTCCTCATAATAGTTTGTGATAATTTTTGGTGTTCTATAACATTTAATGTAATCCTTAAGGATTTCAGCACGAAAAACGCTCCATATATTTGGTAGCTAAGGTATGTTTGCTTTCCAGTCTCATTGACTCACGGTGAAAGGGAAATTTACTACACATGGGAATTTATCCCACCTCTAGAGGGAAATAAACTCACTTTTATAATGCGATATTATTTCCCACTGTACGTGAAGCATATGAAACGATACTGAAGTTGTTTCCGACACACTCAAGTATCCGTCCGTAAGTATGGGGATATTTCTCACAGAGAATAGGAATTATTACTTCTCACGCCAGTGAGAAATATGTTCACTATTTCCCATCAAATGTGGTCTAAGTGAAGTGCAGAGTGTTCATTTCTTCGATCACAGCTTTTCAGACTGCAAAATGTTGGATCTATCATGTTTGTCAACCCTGAGAACTTTTTCGTAGGATATTTCCTATTTTTTCGTGCCCAACTGGTCTCAGTAAAGATCAGTGATCGATTGGATGGATGCCATTCATCAAACCATTGAAACTTTCCTCCTTATCGACATAGCTTTTCCAATTTGCATTTCTGGAGATCATCCACTCAACCCGTGCCCATGCACATTCCATAAAATCAATAGAAATTGACTTCCAACCTTCTACCGAATGGTCATTCAATTCTTCGAAGCGATAGAAGGAAACCGCCCACCATCGCGCAATTATCTTCCTCTCTCTCAGCACGGACATCCATGACCAATGGAGTGCAATAGGAACTTATGAGTACTAACGACAATGATGAGACCCATCAGCAAACTCCCACACATGTCCTCCGCCCACACCGACCACCACCAGACACCAGGACAGACAATGAAATAAGGAAACCAATCCCACCGCACAAAGAGTCACAGCGAAGATAAAAAGAGGATATCGCCGAGGACTCCTGGATATTCGATTTGTACACTAGACTGTAGAAGTCATTTTTATCGCATTCGGATATCCTCCACACAGAGACACTTGAAGCATAGCAAAATCAATTTAAAAAACCGGCTAAGTCCTGGCAGGATTACAAAACGCCCGCCAGACCGAGTGGATACAGTGTGCAACATGAGCTTAATGAATTAAAGGATACTCCAGCATAATCGATTTGGCACAAGTCACCAACTTGAAAATTGAAACCCACACCCGCCACACATACATACAGGATGCCAATCTAAAGTTTAATTCAAGAGCCCCGAAGGAAGCCGACAACGTGGGTCACCTTTCCATGCCGAGACCAAGCAATTTAAGGTAATTGTGTTCTCGTTTCATTTTTATACCCGGCCCTACCACGAAGGACCGATATTCACAAATGTAAAACCGCCATGTTGCGTTTTCACCTGCTCGCCTGCTGTAGGTGGTGGGTACCACATCAGAAACTACCAAAGTTGTTGCGAAAGGATATTGGAAAAAGTTCGAATGGAACTAGTTGGTCGCCCGAAGCTTCTATTTCGGGGTACGCTGTGCGGGACTGCTGTTTTTTTCTTCCCCTGTTCACAATTTCAATATCGCCATCGCCATCGCCACTGAGGTAACATGATGGCTGGTGTTGTGTGTACACAATGGGTAAATATCCCTCGGGATAAGCAGAAACATTGAAATGAATAGAACTTGTGAACGAAAACACAGAAAAAAACACGAAAACAAACTCTTGCCTGCCCACTTTGCTCTCCCGATGATCTCTCTTTGTGGTTCGACAGCAGCAAATTCAAATTCAATGAGTTTTCGTTGGCAGGAGGCCTGGCCTGTCCCCTTCCCAGCGAACTGGTGCCATAGTTCGATTCCCAGAGTCAATTTCAGGAAGCAGGCGCTGCTTCAAATTGCCTGTTTCATGGGCGAAACACAGAACCGGCAGAAAAAAAAATCTCGAATGCTTTTCATTTCAAAAAAAAAAAAAAAAGAAGGAAAGGATCTCCTTTCATACCCCGACTCGGGAAAAAGTGAACTTAAATAACAAAAGGATTCTATTGGGCAAAGTTTCCTGTGCGTCTCTGTGTGTGGGCCTGGGTGGTGGTGGTGGTGGTGGTGGTGGTTCCTAAAGGAACTAAACCATTTTGTACATTTTGTGTCATTATTTGTTTCGTGCATGTGTGTATTGCAGGATAACAAAATGAGAACTACTAACCACCACTGTTCTTTGGGGAAATAGTTCTTGAGTTCGTTTGTTATCCTTTGAACGGGGCCAAGAGTAATGTGAACGATGGAATGGGCGGCCAGTGTGTGTTTGGTTTGAATTTGATTGAGAGCAGCAAGGACTCGATGTGTGTTGGATGAAAAAGGAAAAACTAGGACTATTTCTGGGAAATTTGAAAGTTCCCCCGGGGGCTTTGGGCACAAGTGGAATGCATACAAATCAGGATACGTGCTGCCTTGAGGGCGACTAAATTAAAGAAACGAACAAGAAAATCACAAGGTAATATTAATAAAAATTATGAGCAACCTCTTTCTTCAGTGTGTGTGTGTGCCGGGTACACGTATGATGGACGCCCAGAGAAAACTCAGGACTTTTGGGTTTGAGTTAAGTCAGAGGATGTTTTGAATACAAAGCAGAGTTCGTCTACGGCTTGTCCTGTGAAAAGAGAATGTATTTCATGTGAACGCATGCATTTTTAAACTTTTGCGAATAAACATGCAAGTTGAAGGGTCGTTGAACCAGAAGCTCCGTCTTTGTTGGCAAAGACTGTCCGAGTCCTTATGAAATCAGATGAGTTAATAGACTTCACTGAATAACAAAGATGTGTACTCCATTGACTGGCAAGTCACGTAGCAGTTGAAGGGGACACAGCACAAGATTGACGAGGAGAGAGAAACAGAATTTAGACGGCCAGTAAGATGCATACCAGAGACAAGCAAACGTTTTAAACGGGTATAGACCACCAATCCGCAAAAGAAGGGACTACTGTGGGAGACAGATTTATTCGATCTAGGAGTTACGCTCCTTTAGAATTGGAGGCTAATGTGCTATGGCTGGACATTTTCATTCAAGCTTCGGCAGCAATTAGTGCTCAGAGAATAAGTCAGTCAGATAGGTGGAGACGGGTCATTATATGATCCTGAAGAAATATCTAAGAAAGGTTCATACCTCGGACTAGCTCACTCCGTAAATAGACTGTAAAAAAACTTTTATAAGCTCGTTCCCGACCTGAGAAGAATGGAAAGACGGACAGCCTTTAGCTTCACAGATGGAATAAAGATGGATGTAAGCGTGGGACCGATATATCCAGATCAATCCGCCTGCATAAGAGCGTTTGCCGGTGAGACTGCATTGAAAGCAATACCTCAGGAAGGTATCACCTGTTTTCTTCGAGCTGTCGTGAAGAGCTGAAGGTTCTTGGAACACAGCACAAGGTTGATTTCTGCTGGGTCCCTGGACACGAAGGTATACCAGAAAATGAGAAGGCAGGCGAACTGGCAAGAAGAGGCTCAGGATCAACATCAAAACAGGTAGACACCTCGGTGTTCATTCCGCCTTGCGCACTGAAGCAAGAAGCAGGTATCAAGGCCCGTAGAGAGGCTAACATAGATGTGTGGTTACAAGAAGTTTATGGACTTGTTTTGGCAAGAGTAGGACCGACGGAATTACGCAAAAGGATATGAAATTGCAGAACCCAACTTGACTTAATCTTCCATCCTTCAGAACAGTGGTACTCGAGATGAATCAGCACTGGCCAAGATGCAAAAGTTATAAGAAACAGCCCTCCGAAGATTGCCTTATACTTGAAGCCATCCACCCTGTGGAAAGAGAGCGACACGGGCCATCGTATAACTGCAAGATGGGCGCACTAAGGCACGAAGGCAGATTACATATCACCATCGCAAGGCAATCGTTCTCCCAAGAATTGATTGGTTTAAGGGTAGAGTCATCAATCCGAATAATATCTCAATTTTCAAGGACTGTTTAAAAATTTACGAAGGAGTGGGCCCTGGCTGAACATACATTTATTTGAACGCGAAATTGGTCGTTCTCCGATACTTCCAAACCAATGCAATCACAGAAGGGGAACGAGAACTATCCATGAAACTGAACTCCAGAAAGATGATCGACAGTCAAGCCGCCATGGAGGCTAACTCATTTACAGTCGTCAAATCAAAACAAGTTACTGCACTCACGGCAAAGCGCGGCGTCACACTCCTTTGGGTTCCAGTACACGGCAGCATTCAAGGAAACGAATTGACGGACGAATTACTCAGAAGGGAGTCCAAAGAGGACCTGACAATAGTCTTTGACGGTGTTCAACCGGCTCAAGCTCTTGTTAAATGCAATTCAGAGCAAATCTTCGCGAGACTAGTCAATGAGAAGTGGAGCGCACTCCCATCTTGTCGTGTCCCCAGAAAACTCTAGACTTACCGGTCACAATCTCATGATGGTTTACTGTAGACGAATGCGATTGAAAACTGATGACCTCTGCCTCTGAGTGTGGCTACACGGATCGGAGCAATCTCACTTCAGCAGAGCTAGGAAAACGACCCTCGATGAATACCTCTTCGAAGTCTTGAGCCATCTGCCAGAAAAGCCACCATGAACCATCCTGAAATGTATAACAACCTCAAGGTAGTTCAGGGAGGCAGTGTAGCTATTCCAAAGCTTCAAACATACTTTTGTCTTTGTTTTCGGGTAAACCCACATCAGGGGCTCACTATGGATCCACTAGTGATCCCAGTGTTGGTTGCACATACCTACTTAACTTCCTTAAATGTCAATACATCTCCAGTCTTCGATGGGATCAAAGTGATTTATATAAAAGCGGGCGCTGATATATTATCCTCTGTAGTTTCACATATTGTAGACCTGAGGCTGCATCAAGCTAAGATCTTTCATGCGCTAAAAGCAGCAGCGGTAGGACCCATTTACAAAGGTGGAACTAAGAACGATCTCAGCAATTATAGACCAATAAGGATCCTGTCAATAATTGAATAATGTCCGAAGGAAGTTACAATGAGCTGGTTACCTTTTATAGACAAGGAAGCCCTTACTCAAGAAAAGCAGGACTGATTTTAGTACAGTCTTCGACACACCAAGTCATGAAGAACTTCGTGAAGCTCTAGAAAGAATTGGCGTCCGAGGAGATCATAGTAGATTCGCTCAACAATTACCTCACCTGCAGGACTGCCGGGTATAAGTTATAAGTATGCTTACATTGAAAAGAAAACGATATAACATGGAGTCCCACAGTGTTCCAACCTGGATCCAATACTGTTTATTCTGTATGCAAGTAAATTGGACAACAGAAAATAGTGCAGTGGTTTCTGCGGCAGAGAGATGGATCCACGAACAATGCTGCTTGATTGAAAGCTGCATCAACAATAAAGGAGATACCCTGACAAAGGTACTAGGCTCTTGAACATCACAAGATCTTAGCTGTCATATTGTATGAATGCCTAATACCTTTCGTCAACATTCTGATCAACCTCTATTGGTGTTGTTTCAGACCAAAAAAGTCTACAGTCGATTGAATTTTTCAGGCTGTGGAATATGGACGACATATCCTGGAAAGCCTCAGACTTCATATGACAGCATCTCAAGAGACAAACTCTATAGAACCACTTTTGCCATCCATGCTACTCACAGAGGCATTGATCTTCAAAAAGTATTTAGAGGAGCTGACACGGTGTCCTGTGAATTTTTCAACATCGTTCTTGAAAGGATTGTACGAAACTCACAAGTCAACACAATCTTTCAAAAGTCTGTGGAACTACTAGCGTATGTCGGCAATGTTGACATTATTGGCCGAACACAGCGGGCTGTCACTGGTGTGTCCGCTAGTATTGAAACGAAAGCTGCAAAAATGGGCCAAGCGATAAATGAGGCTTAAACCTAGTATATGTTGTCAAAAAAGAGTACAGAGTATCGACGAATTGGACAGACTCGACAGCTATAAGTTCAAGGTACAAAATAACTCTGTTTAGCTGGGCTCAGCTCGAAAACTGTTTGCGTTGATGGCCTGTGGAGGAGGACATTCAACGACGAACTGCAGGAGCTGTACAGCGACATCGATCTTGTCAGAAAAATGCGTATCATTCTTCTAAGATGGCAAGGACATGGAGAACGAACGAACGGCTCCTAGATCCTTTGAATCCAATCCAGAGATCTTACCCAGTACAGGAACCCTTACGTGGCGCGCACAAGTAGAAGGAAATGTCAACCGATTTGAAGAACCGGGGTAGCTGGAGAAGATTGTTTGAATAGGCTCAGGTTCACCTCGAACTGAAACGCTACCTAAGTATGAAAACAGTGTAGAGGTGCCCTGCTCTCGGATCATCATCGGAACCTCGGCTGAACAAAGGTTTGAATAATTGCGGGTAAATCACAGAAAGGTAATCAACAGAATCCAACGAAAGACTGGGACATAAAAAGAATCATTCAAGTCTGTGGCCAACACCATCAGGATGGGCTATAGGGGCAGAGGAAATGAGAGCTACTTAGTCCCACAGGAACAGGACTGAAGCCTTAAGAGCGGCTGATAGAAAAAAGTTATCGAAACTGGTCGACCGTGGAACCCAAACTAAGTGGTCTTTATATTCTGATTTTAGTGTCGAAGAAGCCTTGAAGCGACTGTTTAGTTTCTTTATCAACCAATCGAGCTTAAAGTGAGCCGAAACCCTGTACTTTCTTAATTGATTTCAAGGATAACCTGGGTATTACTGGTCATCTTTACACTTTACTTGATTGGATTCACGGACAAAGAAAGGACGCAGTGACTGTCTGTCTAGGACGTTAGAAACCCTGCTCACGGTACGCAGAGTTCTATCACTTCCCTTCTAATCTCAAATGAATAGTCTCGATAGCAAATTGAATGATCCTACATACAGAGATGCCCAGGGGGACTATGCCAATCCCAAATAAAAAACCAATGCATAGGTGCTTTGCTAACAGTTGCTATGGCCAGATGCACAATGCCATTTGTTGTCAAAAGGTGCCTCCAAGCCAGCGGGCTTGCCCATTATTTTATTGAAAACATTTTCCATCGTGTTTATTAAATTCTCTCGCTCTCCATAAATTATTTCAAAACGCCTATTTCATTTCACTTTTTTGGAAAAAAAAAACCCCCAAAACGGATTGATATTCCCCTTTTCGAAATCACCATTGAAATTCAACTGCAGTTCATGGAAATAAAAACTGTGTGCAGTCAGGAAAACAAAATTAAAAAAACCAAGTGCTGCACCAGTTTTACTCAAATTTAATTTGTCAAAAATTTGCATTTAAAAGCGGTCGATCAATCGGCACAAACCCCATGCATATATAGAAAATGCAAAACTCATTCGGCCACAATTCCATGGCATACGACGAGGTACTCTTGCGCTCCAGTCATGCATGGACATGGGTGGCAACGATAAAATAATACGCACTCCAAACAACAAACGACTCCTGTGCCACTGTCGATAATCCCTCAGAAAAACAAGCTGGCAAGTCCCCCATCAGGACTCGCTCGCAATTGCCATTCCTCGTCATCATACAGTGCACAGCATTCGAATGCATTTTTCCGCGTTATAATTATTTTTCGCCCTCTCAGCGGCAACAGCGAAAAAGGCCAAAACAAAAATAAGTGCATTCCATTTGGGGTTTTTATTTTATTCGGCCCAAACCACTCGAGTTATCAGGAACACACACGCGGCTAGGGCATTCAATGAAAGCCACCGCACACACTGCCCAAATCGTTGCCAAAAATCCGCAAACATTTCAGTGATCGAAACCGAAAATTGAACAGTCAAAAACAAATAAAATGGGCGGCCGTCCTGTTCCGTCCCGTTCCGCCCCGTCCAATCAATCGGCGGCGCTGGGCACTGGTATTGGTACTGGTACTGGTCAGGTCCTGTCCGGGGGTGTATGGAAGAATGTAAATAGAATTTTTAAGTGTTTTTTGAAACGCAAAACACTGTTAAATATTCATGCCGATTGGGTTCGGATGTTTCGCAGCGTGCATATTGGATTGGGGGATGCAACGCGTCCAGAGAGTCCGAATTTCTTTTTTTTTTTTTCCCCCAACTACCTATGTATACACAACAACAGGGGAGAGTCCTTGTGCTTTGTTAGTGGCACCCTGGGCCCGGGGTGGGTGCAAATTGAAAATTGATTCGGCGGCAGGTAGGACTGTTGGAGAAAGAGGTCTGTCGAGCGGAGAATTTCGAATGTAAATTTGGAGTCATGCAGGTACTCATTCTGAAATCAGGTACTGAGCTGGTTATACATCGCATTAAGGGGGAATTTCAATTCACTCTCAGGCTCAGAGTAAGTGCTTGTCTTGACGAGGGCTTAAAGTATGTGTCGGAACATTCGAAGGATATCACATAGTCTTCGGTAGTACAGAGGATCCTATCTACCAGGGATATAGTGTTTCTACGACCTGTAGCCAATACAATGTAGACAATAGTCCTATGAAGGGTTAAGCTATTCATGCAACGTCATTACACCCAAATAAGCTTGGTCGTAGGTCATGCATGGTTGAGGGGTCTTTGGTTGGTTGGTTTGGTTTAGACCGTCCCTCGGTAAGGATGCACGTAGACCAGAGAAGGTCCATTGAACTGGTGGCTCTTACTCTAGAACACATTAATTCCTTCCAAATCTTAGTCATGCAGGCGGTTCCCATATCGTTGAGATCGTTAAAAAAGTAATTAGTCTTCCTAGTGAAGCCTTCCTGATATTGCCAAGTGGTGACATGTGCAAAGAAGGTCACTGATGGTCCTCTCTTCCTCCTTGTCCCTAAAGTGTTTGGGCATGTTTTCTTATAGCATAATGAGTGGTTAGATTGCTAACTATGTTGTAGGTTGGCAAGGGCCGTCTAGCACTAATCAAGCAGATGCCATCGATGATTGGCCAGCCTTACCGCGTCGGCTTTGATAAGGAATTACTCTCCAAACCAGAGGAGCCAATGCGTCAGTTTCACAATTCCTGAGAGTGTCACAGTGACACAGTGACTAAGGTAAAGGGTGAGGTTGTACTGACCAGCTATCTCGCTAAGAGATACGCGGAAGCCTGTCACTGATTAAGATCAAGTAATGCTGGTTGCGAGGGATTATGGTTGAGCTGGCTTCCTGATGCTGACAACACAGATGCAATGAAAACAGCGAACAGACTGTTTCTTTGGGACAAATTGGAAGAGTATGACTTGGAGTCCTTTTTGTAATTCCGACAAGATGGCATCACATGTGATGCATCCAGTTTTTGAAATCGAAGTTTGATGACCGTCTTCTCTCCAGATGGGGTTTAGTTCATCGTTGGCCTTCGACAAGTCCAATAACCTACAAGATGGTGTCCAAAGGTGATGTAGTGTCAAAATTTCATGACATTTGACAGCTATTGCGTCTGAAGTGACAGTATGTTTCTGTCATTTGTACAGCAATGAGCATCGAACAAGGAGTTCATATAAAATTTTGTGTTAAACTCAGTCAAACCTTTACCGAAACACTTCAATTGATAAACCAAGTTAATAGCGAACAATGCTCATTCCGTGGCAGAGTTTATGAGTAGTAAACGCGGTTTATAAACGTTCTTGGGGATATAGGTATGTCAGTGATGAGCAACATGATAGCCAACCGAAGGCTGATGAAAGGGTAGGGTTTTCTGGACGTTGTAGCGACATTCTGACCGACCATCTGAAACACTTTTTCAACACAAACTAGGGTTAGGTATTGTCATACTTCTTTCATTTAAGTTTTATAAAAGGCAGCGGCCCTGAAAATACGCAAATCTCACAGAATAAGCACACAATACAGGATCAAGTCAACTGCTTTTTGGTGCCTTGCAGGCTCAGAGTAAGAAGACAGACCCACGCCTTTTGAAAGAAAGGATATTCCTCACAGTCATTCATTTAGGGGCAAGTTTTGAAAGTAAACAAGAAGAATAGGAACTCCTCGTCGCATCTATTTCTTAAGATCGCCCAGACAAGACCGTAGTAGAGAATCACATTTAGCTCCAAGTCTCCCTGTGGTAAACTGATGAAATCCGGAGTCCCTGGTGTTGAACAACCGCACCCATGTGATGTATGGTTCTCCGTGAGTGTGTCTTCTAATGGTATTCCCAATTGCCAAGCGGCAATCATACGAGTAAATGATTGGAGGAGAGTGTTCAATACATTTAGCCGCCATGCAGCTCATCGTAGCTCTTGGTAGCAGTTGCTTTGGACTGAGGTCACACAACAAAGGGGCTTTAAAGTCTATTCCTACCTTAACCTTGAGGTACGAAAACTACATGCTCTTGATGCAAGGTAGAACGTTCCACTTTAGTTACTTGGTGCATTAGCACCAAAGGTGAAGGGTGAAAAGTGACTGATAATGGAAAAAAACAAAATAGGAATCCCTATGAGCCCAAACGGAGCCATTCACCAACTGGGATCACCTACGTGTTATTAGTATTTTGTCGAAAGCTATGCCAATTCACGCAGAGGAGCAGCTTAGTAAATTACGAGGATATCATCCAGCTTGTGTGGGTACCAATTAGCTTCATAGGCGACGTTACAGAAATAAGCTACTTATTCTCAGTCTGACTCAGACTTTGGTCCTTAAAGCAGTTAACTTCCCAGATCATCGAGATAATTAGAATATACCTATTTCCTAAGACTTTAAATACCATGCCTTGGACATTTCTAGAAGAGCTCTCAGATCTGGTATACTTGATTGGAATTTGGCAGCGTTGATGACGGTATACACGGATCCAGTTTCGATCTCTAGGCAGCACTTGGTAAGTCATCTTCAGGATTTCATGTAGCAGACAGTCAAGTAGAATTCAAAAGCTATATGGTAAGCTCTCTATCTTCGCTTCCATTTGCTTCCATAAACAAATGGGTTCGAGAACAAAAGGATTTCGAGTGTAATGAACCATTTGACTGCCTCGTGAGAAAAGGCGCTTGTCCCCAACTCGCGGGTTCAATGAGCTGTCTATTCTGCATATATCCAGGAAGAGATTAATCTATTTGAGGCGAGACTCTGTCAGTTCTCTCGTGCCATACTGAATCAAATTGGTCAGAACAAAATGTGTTAAAATCGCCGAGCACATGAAGGGGCCCATCAAAGAAATATTTTATCCATGGGACCCAAGTCCTAGCTTTTACACGAGCAGAAGTTCCGTGCAGTTGCATGCTGTCTCCGAAGAACAATTTTGAGTTTTAAGGAGTTTTTTTCAAAACAGTTTTACTCCTGAATGTTTTTTAGAGACTCGTGGGAAGTGAAGCCGTAAACGAAGATCTGGTATTGTCTGAGCATTGAACCTCGGGTTCCCAGCTCCATAGTCCAACAGACGAACCACTTGAGCCACTGTCGCCCTTGCATACCATGCGCATAAGTAGTGATTCTTCAAAGCTAATTTTTTTGGAAGTCTACCAATTTTAGCATGGATTAGCAGGGATATCCTAGTTAGCTAATTTGGTGCTCACAATATGGACCCTTACTAGAGAGTGCTCGCCACTAACTAAATCTAATCGGCCTCCTCTAACCAATTTAGAGTGCCACGTCTAGGAAAGAACGTAAAATATTGTGTTTTGGTCAAGTTCTGCTTAATCTATATATTTTTCGTTCAATCAACAGTCATTTTCTTTAATTCACCTGCTCCAAGCTGTCCCACTTCACTCTGAAACCCTTCTTCATAATTTCATACAAAAACCCACCTCCTGGCCATCTCCTGGCCATCCATTCCAACTTCAAATGCACACACCGGTCAAATCATTTACCTCACCAGTTTGTTAATCCTCGATTTATTTGACATAACCCATGACAAGTGTACCCACAGCCCGAAGGAGGAACGGAATCGAGGGCACCTCAACGCAGGGATGGAAAAATCAAAAGGCACACCGACCACCCTTCATCGTTTAATAATTTCTCAAATTCATTTTGATTGGCGAGGACATTGAATGGAGTCAACGACGATGAGGATGACGATGACGACGACGACGTCCTCCGGATGATGCCTAACAACGGCAGCTATCGACCGGAGTCTATGAAAACCTTGAAGACAGATCGTGCACCACCACCGACAACAGGTTGCTCCGACACCGCCGCCACCGGTGGCGGGTAGCTTGGCAACAACTCGACTTGGCTCTCGACTAGCAGCCAAACTCAATCTCCATCTCATCTCATGCGGCGATGGGTCACTGCAATAAACCGTGCGACTACAGCTTTATGGGATCGTTTTATAATTTTAATTGATTGGAAATTAATGATCTGCAGATATCGATAGCCTGCCTCCCATCCCATTGTGTATCGTCGTCATCGTCGTCATCGTAGTCGTAGTCGTTCAGAAAAGATGATTTCTTCGGACGACAACGACAAGTACGACGACGACCCGATGTCTCCTCCACGTACCACTCCATCGGAGACTCGATTTTTTTCCTTCCATTAATCTCAGCAGCCGAGGTCCTCCGGTCCCCGGTGAGATTGACATATGGCCGTCGACATTTTCTGTCTGTCGAACGTCGGAATGTTGTAAATTAATTGAAAATGAGCAATCGATGATGGGCTCTGACTTACAAAGCGGTCTAATAGACCCCGGCCTGCATTCTCCGACTGCAGCTGGTTCTTTTGCAATCGTTACCGGAGTCGCAGTCCCAGTCGCAGTCGCACAGTCGACGACAATGTTATTGATACTAATGCTGATGACTACGACCACGACGACCGACGACCGACGACGACGACGATGATGATGGGAGATTGGTTGATGTCAAATCGTTGTTTTGTGCACTGGAGGCTTAGGATTGGGTGCTCCATGCACGGGACCGTGGCATGGATTGCATTGGATTTAAATTATGATTCATTAATTCGATTTATCTGCGATATTATTGTGTGGTTCCTTGCCGAGGTTGGCTTCCCGTACTCGGTGGGGAAATTGGTTTCGGAGTCAATCAAGCGTTCGAGGAGGTTGTCAGTTTTGTGCGGTTCACCATCAATCACGTCGCGATGCTCGCGAATATTCTTTGCATTGGGTTTGGCGATGGGACAGATGATCTGGTTTGGAGCAATATTTTCGGGGTTAAAGGAAAGGTTAGGTTTGGTTTTCTCACCCCGCCATGTAGGAGGATGTGCGTTGACTGGCTGTCATGTTTGATTTGTGTTGATAATTAACCTGTAATCTCTTATTGGCAGGATGTGGTTGTAATGGTCCGGCAAAGGACCATTTCTTGTGACAAAGCATGCTCTGAATCCGATTGTGGAAACTGAGAAGAAGGTCATACTATTCACTAGGAGGTGAGAGGCTATTCCGGAACAGTACTCCTATTTGCTAACTATTTACCTTTGTCTATTGAGTTACGGTAAGGCTTCCTGAACTGCTGCTCTTGAAACGAAATGTCCTTATAGCCAGCGTACTGGCTATTACTTGCAAAGTCCTATGGAGACTATGTCCGGTGATTGATAGAAGGACGACCAAGACATGGTGCAGCAGCCATTAAAAGAGGATCAGGAAATCACCTTAATGTGGCTAAGGAGGCAAAGCAGAAATGGGCTAAAGGTGGTGAGTGGGCTCAGTTTGGGGCTTCAAGTTGTTTCCATTACTTTTTAAAGGTGGTCGCTGTGATGTGGGCTGTTTTTAGCGCTTTTTCAATCGTTCTGACGATAACTTCGGGCGATAAAGTCTAGACTCCTTATCGGATATTCTCTTCGAGAGGTTTCGGAGTCTGTGGTTTACTCCCCATGACTTCAAAAAATCCCTAAGAATGAAGTCAGGAGCTGTCAAATCGGGGTACCTTGACGGCCACCGCAAATGCATCCTTCAAAAAGTTCATTGTCGTGTGAGCTGTCTGTGCGGCTGAAGTGTCCTGTTGGAACCACGTATCCTCCAGTCCCAATTCATCAATGTGAGCTAATAAAAACTCATTGATCATGGAACTCACCAGCCACAGTATCCATCCAGCCATAGTGGCGATATTTTCGTCGGAACGAGCCTGTCAGCCTCTTCTGTCACATGTTCCAGTCTTTTCGAGGTGAGCGGCTAAATGCCTTAGTGTTCGACCAGTTGGCGTAGGACGGGGCGGTAAATCTCCTCCGAATTTCGAAGAGAATATCCTGCGATCTTGAGGAGTATAGAGTTCTATGGCTTGTCAACGTGTAGTCCATCTGCCGATAGGGTGATACATTTTGACTCGGAATCAGCGATATTAGGCAAGATCCTCTATAGGACTATAGGACTACTCAAAGAGTTAGGCTGTAATTGGTTTGGAAGTTCCTTAGATTCACAGAAGTTAAGAAGCAAGATCCAATTAATCGAGATCTCCAGACCTAGCAGTAACACAAAATTTGAGGTACCAATGGGCAAGTAAACCATTTTCTCCTTACAAAATACTGTGGCAGGACACTATGGATCAGGCAAGAGTGAGATATTAACTCCAATACTAGAGACTTCCAGCCAATTAGTCCTATCTCCATGAAATATTTCAGAGACCAGCTTCATTCTCAGAATAGGATGAGCGGGACAGGTCCGACACACTTGGCACTCACAAGCCCCAATACCCACAAAAGCTTAGCCACTTAAATTCTAGGAATTCTTCAGAGAGACACATGATCACTTAACACGGGTGCACATTCCCGAGCAATCTATCTCTGCCTTCTCTAGCTGAGAAAAGAAGGGTTCTTGGTACACAGCACAAGGTTACGCTCTACAGGATTCCTGGACATGAAGACATAAAAAACCGACTAGAAGAAGCGTGGAATCTAGATCAATATAAGTCGATACCTCGGTGAGCATCTCATTTAACACACTGAAGCTCAATGCAGGAATTAAGGCCCTAAGAGAGCCAAACAATAGGATCGACGGAACTGGGGGAAATCTTTTTCTACAGTGCCTCTGTCCCTGTCCAAGTTTCATGTACCTTTGATGTCAATCAAATCAACTGGGCAAGGGACTTCTCTCGCCTCTGTCGTGGATCAATTCCACTTTGTCTATCCACATACTAGGTATGTACATGAATGGATTGCAACTGACATGCATCTACTCAACCTGGATTTTCTCGGAACTCAAATCCTTTGAGCCTCATCCATTTGAAGGAATCCCACGCTAAGGATGTCTAAGATGCATAGACACTGAGTGTGTCTTGGGCTACACTCGCCTATAAACGTGATTGATAGGCACAGTCAAACCGCATTAAGGTTTGGGCCCATGGTAGTGCATCCAACTAAGTGCATAAGTTGAAGGTGACATAGGAAATTGGGAGTCAGGCTTTTAACTTTCTTTCTAGCTAGGTATCTAAATACAGAGTTTTCACTGGTTAGCAACTCAGGTGTCCTTAGGTTACAGTAGGTATGTATTCCATGGGTGGTGCCTACACTGAGTGTGGAGCATTGCATGTGCCGACTTGGAGAAAGTCAGTGGCATTGATTTGGGCCTTACTTTGATACTTTATTCTCCGATTGTTCTCGGAAGGATGGCATTGGCTACCACTGAACACTAGAATCTTAGAATAATAAATTTAGGTTACCTCCTACTTTGGCCTACTTAGTGCCCGCTTTTAATGCTGAAGCTCGACGAAGAACATTTGAGCTCCTCACTCGATTTGACTGTTCCATTCACTTTGGTGGACTGCCTACTCTTATCCTTTTGATTATAACTCTACTCCGACTTTCCTCACTTCGATGCACAAGGCAAAGGACGACATATGTACCTTATATTTCCACTAAATTGTCATGGGTATCCGAGAGACCTTCTGGAAGAACTTTCGCAGACGATAGCTGGTGACCTTCTTTCATCCCGGCTAAGTCCATTCGAGATGTATCGAGTTTCTGTCTGTAGGTAGGACTGAACAGCAATCCGGCAGCCGATTTTACAATTTTTCATGTTGCCTTATAAGCAAAAGGCCTCATATGGTTTTAATAACTTTCAATCCTGTGCCCACACCTATACTGCTTCTTATATGTTACAGTGCCAAGGTATCTAGAGGAGGTTAACCTCGAGGAACTTCGACTTTGTTCTCGAATTTGCTATTAATGCTTCCCGACCCCGATGCCTAGATGGTCTTCATAAGTAGCTTATAACGACTGTAAAGCAACCGAGGAAATAGGGTCGTTATAACCCGTGGTCGTTGTTTCCGACAACGTTATACCTGACGAAAATAGCTGCAAATGCATTGAAACCAACCAAACCAAAGGAAAAAGGACATTAGAAGCGAGTGGACGTAAAAAAGCGAGGTCGGTATAAGCTGGTTCCACTGCATTTAGTAATGCAAGTGCTTTACTTTCAAGCTGCACGCCTTGACAAAAACAAGGCCCTTTTGCCTTTCGTCAAGTAGATGTCATCCCCAAGTTAACTTGTTGTCCTGTATGTTCTTTTCATTTCATTTGACCAGTTGAAGCACACATGGCTTCCAAATATTGAAGAGTACCGTATGGCTCTTTTTACAATTGACACCCAATTCCATGGAGCTACTCTACTTTCCTGTGGCCTTTGTGGAAACATGCACTTTATTAGCTTAAAACTTCCAACTGTATAACCCTCTTCCATCTTTCAATCAAACTAACATTCAAGGCACTGTCATGCAAGGCTCAAACTAGATGTGCCCCATAAAGGAGTAAATAACATTTTGTAGCACATTGTTCCCAGTTAATCAAAAGGACCCAGTTCGTCCAAAAAACTTAACCACTGACACAGAAAAACCCCCTCGAAGTGGGACAAGTCCAACCGAAATTACCAAGTCTACTGGAATGAGCATAACGACCGACACAATGTGCAAAACTATTCCATCCCCCAAGTGCAGCACTACAACCCCCAAACCCCCAAAAAAAGAATGAGCACAAAGCAACGAAAAAAGAAAGACAAACGTAAGTGGGTTATAAAGGAAAATAGGTTGCCTCAACGAATTCCCGAACAGGTGCACATAATTGCAGCACACATTGTAAACTAGAGCGTAAACTTTGTTGTTTAAACAGGGTCACCGCTGGGGTCCAGCAGCAGTCCGAAAACTGTGAGCTGCATCCTTTGCTCACTCACCCAACCGGCTCCAACTCTATCAACATTAGTAGTAACGAGCAGGAATTCAATTCGTTTCGATCCTGGAAGAGGAATGAACACAAAAGCTGGCAGCAGCCTTAAAGGTCCTTTCTTCTGCAGCTGCACTTGCTACTGCTACTGCTGTTCCTGTGCTGTAGCTGCTGCACACACAATCAAATTCTCATTACAGAAAGTTTTTATGTCGTTTTAAAATAATCCTGCAGCAATGGCAAGGAGTACGAGTACATGTGAATGTATGTATATCCCTACGTAGCTAAACATCATCATCATTAACAGAGAAGTGGAAGAGCTCTACGCCACCCTAACCAACCCCTATTGCTGTTCTGCACGTTCTAAATTATTCTTGAAATTTTTGGAGCAGCAATAAGCTTTCGCTTTGCCGAAATTTAAACTTGAGCAAATTCCAAAGTCATTATCCTTGAACACGAGTGCTGGGTGAGAGTCGTGGAAAATCCCCCCAAGGGCTATTCGGAGCCAGCAACTAGTGATGATGTGCTGATGTCGGTCGGTGGTGGTACGATGATGGAACCAAACCCCCTTAATGAGCTGACGGTTTCGATTACAGTACACTTCCGAAAATAGTAGGTAACCATCATCAGCGTTGTGTCTCTGGAATACATGAGATTTCCTCTCATATTCAACTGCTCCTCGTGAGTAAGATGACTTTTGACAGATCTGATCCTTAAACATGAAAAGGAGTAACTTCCTTCCCGTTTGGTTCGGTTTTTTGTTTTTGTTTAATGTTTGCATTTAATGTTCATTAAGTCTGATTAAATTGAACATCATCCTGACACGATGCATTCAGGCTGTGAGTAGGATGCCGTCTTAGTTGGATGTTTTGTCTGATGGTGCAGCGAATGGAGGAACAATCCGACACAATCCGTGTGTTAGGCATCGCCTTGCGTTAAGCGATGGCTTTATGTTGTGAGACTTTGGTGTGAATCTGCACACGCATATCTTGGAAGCGCACCTGGAGTTTCACCTGGTAGATGTGCTTCGGTTGGAAGGTAACAAAACATACTTTGGTACCAAACAGGACGGGCTGTGGAGTCCCATTTATAGATGAGCAAACATTGTGTATAGAGGACTGTTCCAAATTTATGGACAGAAGAGGATTTCTGTCATAGAATAACTTTTGAATGTCAACCCGGGTTTCATTTAGACCTTTAGGTTCAGGTTTTTGAAAAATGGTAGCCCTGAAGACTCGACTGTTGAGGAAGTCCACAACAGAAAAATGAAAACTGGAGAGTAGCCGAGTTAGGTACTCCAAAACTGAAAAGAAAGTGACGTTTTGAAAAGTCAGTGTAGCTCCTATATACATCCAATAGAGGTTGAGGTCTTGAGGTCTTGAAGCGGTTGAGACGGTGTGTGGTTAGTCTTTCCAAAGTCTACTTTGCGAAATGGACGAAATAATTTGGATTTTAGCTCAAGATTCTTGAGGAAACACCAGTGCCATTGGCAGTGGAGCAAATGTTATTGTCGCTCACAACACCTCAGCATTAAAGCATTATGGGTCTCATAGAGGTGTAGGTTTGAAAGGACCTACAATTCAAACTAGAGGCGCACAGAACATGATCACTCTTCACGAACAGATTAATCGGAGACAATCCGCTTTTGGTCTGATGTGGAAGAATAATAGGAATGGGAGGGATGAATGGGAAAGGATGGGATAAAAAACCATAACTATTGAGTCCAATGTCAGGTGAAGACAATGACAAGGAACTTTACGTATAGTCATACCTACACTCAATCAGTATGCCTTCCATAGTTTTGTTCCTTGGCAATCGACGTCATCGCCGCAGTTGTTGTTTCTGTTATGTCATGCCCTGACACTCATGTAAGTTTGCGAGTAGTTTAGTCCAACAAAAAACTGAATATCAAGGAAGAGTTCCAGGTTCGTCTTGACTACTCGTACTCGTAAGTGCTTCTTGCTTCATTGACTGCACCTGCAAGATCGTTTTCACTAGAGCTGCAGTCGCAATCCATTACGATCTTCATTAACAAATTGAAGAAATAGTTGTTCATTTCATGGTTCTTTCCCCAAGGCTATGCATAACGACTTAGTTATGGTAGCAAGGAGGAATAAAGAATCCTGCATTACCCACACGAATTAGTTACTCAAGAGAAGACAAATATCTGGCGGTAACTCTAGACCATCAACTCTACAGGGAATCTGATCTACGTAGAGCCACGAGAAAGACGATCAGTGCCTGGTAAGACGGCTCTTGTTACCTACTTCAACACCGCAAAACAAATAATAACCCACGTATCGCCTGTAATTCGGTGAAAGGCTAAGGGCTCTCCACCTGTAAGAGGGTCCAAGGTGTGTAGGTAAAAGCCGTAACAAAAGCAACGTCATAATGTGAATGTGCCATCATTTTTTGCAAATGGCGTCAAATGTCAATGTTTTGACATTTATGTTGTAAACAAATAGAGTATTAGTGGACTTCAGAGCCTAATATTTCATTTCTAACCAAATAGCGGGCAAATCACGAAATGTTTTGCCCCAACTTGTATCAGATCTTACTTCGAAAATAATCAGGCTCACAGTCATTGAGATAATCCCTTGATCCTTCAATCGGTGTCTTAGTCTGACTAATACACTGATGACGGTACAGAAATGTCAAATGGAGTAGGAAGCAGAATTTTTGGTTTTAACTATATATTGTCTGCACCACTAGGAGGAGTTTATGCTGCCTAGTTCTGGGGCAGAGACTCCATCCAGTTAAGCAGCTGCAGCAGCTTGAGTCCAAGCTGGTTTAGAACGGTCTTACGTTCTCTCACATAGCACTAACCTTGGTCCGATAACATAGTGAAGGCATACCTGATAAGGAAACTGTTATAAATTGATAGACCCTGAAGTCTTGTAGTAGTCTGTCAATGTCGAAACTTTAGTCAGAATTTACATTTTTATCGTGTTGAAGCTCATAAACGAGCAACTACCGAAATTCTGAGTTGGAGGTCGCAAACTTAAGAGCCCTTACTCCACATTTCGATCGTAATAGTCGTCCTACCAGCCAGGCTATAACTGAATGACACTGTGGCAGTGAAACAACACACCAGTCCTTCGACTTTAGTTCAAAATAAGCCAAATCCATGCCGTTCAATGGAATTCGAAACCTCTCAGTCGAATTGTGGAGAATTTTGTGTTAATATCGTGGCCTACACATTTGTGGGCGCCGTGGCTCAGTGGTTAGTACGTTGGACTATGGAGCAAGGGGTTCGAGGTTGCGCCAAGTATCTATTTTTTCCTTCAGCTTCAATGATTGGGATCTGCAAAGGTTTGAGGAAAATCCTGAATTTCATCGAAAAATCAGCCCAATTTTGGCTTAATGCGGTTGTCAATTAGCCAAATAAGCATTATTGGGGTGCAATAAACCCAAAAAGCATTACATGAAGTAGTCGGTTTAAGCCAACACCCAACAAAGTAAAAGGAACTCAAGAACAATATCGAACGCGAAATTGTCAAATTTCTGCAGAGTATTGGAAAATTGGCTCTAAAGAATCGATCGCTGTAAACGTACTCTCGGGGGCCATATGAACGAGATTGAATTCTATATTTAAACTTAATACGTGTACTATACCTGGAATACATTTCAGTTTGCTATCTTAATTATTATGTTTTTTATTTACATTCAAAATTGTTATGTCCTTATTGGAAAATGCTATTGAATGAATAAGTGCATCGGTAACCGAAAAATAAGCTTAACAACGGCTGGTTTCTTTTAAAACCTTTAAGTAGGTCACTGGATCTTCTTCTATTTCATAATCATATCCAGAGTTGTCAGCATTTTCAAAGGTGCAGCTGTCAGTTACTTTTTCTAACTCCCTATCTTCTTATTGTCCTTCATCTAGAGTCCTGTATCTAGTTTTACATTCGCGGGATGCTAATTATACATAATATTGTTAATAAACATTGAAAAGAGTAAACGAGTCTATACACAGCCCTGAGGAATACCATTATGAGTAAGTAAACCAAATGTTCAAGTTGTAATCTTAGACAAAATTTTGTAAAATATTCAGATTTTATAAAAAAAATAGCTTGTTACCAGGAGTAGGACCAGCATATAGACCTCCAAGTAAATGAAAGGACCAGAAACCAAAGCTGACTCTCCTTATTGGTGTCCTTCTAGCCCTCAACTAAATAGAGACGTATTTCAGAATGGGAACAGAGTCTGCGAGAACTCAGACGTAGAGGAAGACACAACGTACTACCTCTGTGAATGCCCAAACCTCAGCAGAACCAGATACCCAAAATATTTTGAAAGTATCTACGAACAAGCTCAGCAAATTAACTTGGTTCAGAAGGGCCGCTCCTACCATGGATTAATCTGTTGCACCCCATACCGGGAAACGCAATAGATTCATCAAGATCCGAGGGAGACGATGCTCCTTTTGGCTGTAGTCAGCCCTGGAACCTACCTACCTAGCTAGGACTTCTCGTTCTCTTTTTTTAAATGCACTCAATACCGGGAAACGCAATAGATTCATCCAGATGCGAGGGAGACGGTGCTCCTTTTGGCTGTAGTCAGCCCTGGAACCTACCTACCTAGCTAGGACTTCTCGTTCTCTTTTTTTAAGTGCACCCCATACCGGGAAACGCAATAGATTCATCCAGATGCGAGGGAGACGGTGCTCCTTTTGGCTGCAGTCAGCCCTGGAACCTACCTACCTAGCTAGGACTTCTCGTTCTCTTTTTTTAAATGCACTCAATACCGGGAAACGCAATAGATTCATCCAGATGCGAGGGAGACGGTGCTCCTTTTGGCTGTAGTCAGCCCTGGAACCTACCTACCTAGCTAGGACTTCTCGTTCTCTTTTTTTAAGTGCACCCCATACCGGGAAACGCAATAGATTCATCCAGATGCGAGGGAGACGGTGCTCCTTTTGGCTGCAGTCAGCCCTGGAACCTACCTACCTAGCTAGGACTTCTCGTTCTCTTTTTTTAAATGCACTCAATACCGGGAAACGCAATAGATTCATCCAGATGCGAGGGAGACGGTGCTCCTTTTGGCTGTAGTCAGCCCTGGAACCTACCTACCTAGCTAGGACTTCTCGTTCTCTTTTTTTAAATGCACTCAATACCGGGAAACGCAATAGATTCATCCAGATGCGAGGGAGACGGTGCTCCTTTTGGCTGTAGTCAGCCCTGGAACCTACCTACCTAGCTAGGACTTCTCGTTCTCTTTTTTTAAATGCACTCAATACCGGGAAACGCAATAGATTCATCCAGATGCGAGGGAGACGGTGCTCCTTTTGGCTGTAGTCAGCCCTGGAACCTACCTACCTAGCTAGGACTTCTCGTTCTCTTTTTTTAAGTGCACCCCATACCGGGAAACGCAATAGATTCATCCAGATGCGAGGGAGACGGTGCTCCTTTTGGCTGCAGTCAGCCCTGGAACCTACCTACCTAGCTAGGACTTCTCGTTCTCTTTTTTTAAGTGCACCCCATACCGGGAAACGCAATAGATTCATCAAGATCCGAGGGAGACGGTGCTCCTTTTGGCTGCAGTCAGCCCTGGAACCTACCTACCTAGCTAGGACTTCTCGTTCTCTTTTTTTAAGTGCACCCCATACCGGGAAACGCAATAGATTCATCAAGATCCGAGGGAGACGGTGCTCCTTTTGGCTGCAGTCAGCCCTGGAACCTACCTACCTAGCTAGGACTAGAAAAAAAAAATAATCTTGTCTTCGTAGAACTGCCAGCCTCATTATAGGCACTTCCGTCAAGTAAGAAGTTTCAAAGCTAGCTATTTGGACAAACTATAGTAGCTACGGTGCCGAAAGCAGAGTTCAGTCGTTTGTCTGACTTCATAAGTAGCTCCCAACTCTACGTAGATATATCGTAGATTTTCTGACCTATTTCGATCTGTTGGGTGAAGTTCCCTCCCCACACAAGAATTTAGGCCCACAGTGGGTCAAAACTCACCGCGTATCCGTTTTTAAATGGCTCGAATTGATTGTCATAAAAAATTAATCACAGTTCGATAAATTGCGCATTCAGTTAGCTTATCCTTGTGAAAATAAATTTCACCTAACGTGCGGAATATTTGGCGGATTAAAACCGACCTTCGATGATACATTTTATTCAAATTTTATGCGTTCTGCAACCGTATGGTAATTTATAATTAAACGGTGAACTTTACAGCCAACATGTGGCATAAAATACATGATAGCAGCATTATAATGCAATTGTAGCCGGAAGATCTATCGCTGGTTTTTAATTAACACTTTTTGTGTACAGGAGCACAGTGGGAAGTTTGTAGGTTTCCTCTCCAAAACGTTGAAAAGAAAAGAGGAACCTAGTCTAGAAGTCTATCTAATGGATATGATCTCCTTCCACCAAAAACTTTCGAAAGAAGCCTTAAAGTTCAAAAAGTTCCGAGTAAACTGCATGTATCCTGAGATGCAGGTAGGATATGTCACCTCACTACAAACCCTTCAACAGAAAAAAGTCCTTTTGGTACCAGTCGTGCTCCGATTCCGATGAATGACAATCAGCACTTTGGAGACCACGAACCCTGGTCTCTTTAAACTTGAAGACCAGAAAACCAAAAAAAGGAACAGAACACTGTATACCCTCTGCTGATGTCACCTTTCCTTTCAGTTGGATTTGCAAAACGTAGCCAGCCAGTGCAGGTTTTGTGGTTAAATTAATCCCAGCATCTGCCATGTGATTCCTTTCCTTCTCGGTTTCGGTCAGTCTTGTGTTTCGTACTTTTTTGGATTTTCGTTTGGGAGGTTTGGTAATTTAATTTCACGCCTCTTTGCGTTCGCTGAAAATCATGAGGCGACAAACCGAACATGAATCGCTCGCTGTTTTTTGTTTTGAATCCTTCAGTTTTTTTTGGTTTTTTGTGATTCCTTCCAGCAGCTAGCGGTGAGTTCTCGGACTTGGTCGTGTTTAAGGAATTAATTTAGAGAGTGAGACCACAGCGAAGTGCGAACAAATATCCGCCAACAAGAGCACGACAAAAGGAAAGAAAAAAAGCAACAACATGAACAGAAAAAACTTAAAAGAAGAAGGAAACAACTGGACACAAATCCGCAACGATGACGACGACCACGACGAAAAGGGTCAAACAGCCAGCGCACCACCACACCACCACACCACCACACCAGACAGGAACAGCACCTAAGTTTGCTTACCGAAGGAGGACCGTGAATAGCAGAGGTGGGAAGCTGTGAACGACAACAAGCCCATACAGACAAGAAGGCAAAAAAGAACCCAAAGATGTTGTACGGATGAATTAACAAAATTCCGTGGCAGAAAATTAAAATTACAATTAAAATTAAAGCCGAAGGAATCACGTCCAGCCCGTGGAACCCCTGCTGCCAAATTAGCGCGCCGAGACATCCGGAAATGGGGACATACAGCCGAGGTAGGTACATGCAGAAGCTGAACAGATAATTTCCTGATGTGTCGTCAAGACTGACCTCGAGTCAACCCCAAGTCCCCTCCTTGGACCGCAGCTGATAATTCCAATCGAGAGGCAAACACGCTCGTGTGATACTTAATTAATTATGACCAAGTCCCGGGGTCTCCGAGGAGGTTAACCAAACACGGTGGCTGCTGCAGCATGTGCAAATGAAGACTCGCACGGACCGTGCATGTGCATACTGAATGCACACAGCCAGCGCTACCGGGAATAGGCAGACACATAATCAGAGAGAGCGAGCGAGAGAGAAGGAGGACTCCTTGTCGCCGGGATACATTTGGCAATTATTTGCCACCCTGGAGGTGTCTCCTGTGTTCCAGAAGTTGTCGCAGCGACACCATCACCACAGTCTGGCTGTGGCTCCTGCTCTGGCCTGTCCAATACCGTAAAGTTGTTATTTAGTGCGATTTATGTTGTCTTGCCAAAGCACAAGGAGTGTTGGTAATTGCGAGTGCAGGGGGGTGCTGCTGTGCTATCTCCTGGCAGTGATCTTTTCTTCGAGTGACTTCTCGTAATTTCAGGAAAAAGTTACTTACCACGTTTGCTGTTGGACAACAACGACGACGACGACGACGACGACGACGACGACGAAGTTCGGTTCGTTCTTCTGTCCAATTTTTTGTGTCTGTTAATGGTGCACAAGTGGAAATGTGGCGAAAGAGAAGGAAGAGCTTCCAGCAGCTAACAACAATGAGACTGCGAATTGCCAACCATAGTGTACCTTTGGCCATTTGATGCTGATCCTTATCTCCTTCACCAAACCGGCAACAGCAGCAGCAGCATCAGTTGAAGACAGTCAAATAGGTCGTTCAAGGAGCTGGAACACTGTTCAGCTTCATAGAGCAGAGCAACAGTGCAGCAGCATTTCCAGGTGAAAGGAATGAGGTGCTATCATCGCATTTAAACTTTGAAACTGTTTGGAGAATTAATGGCGACCAAGATGCAGATATACTTTAGAGGTGCAGTTAAATTAAATAACTTCGATTTGGCTTTGACTGGACTTTAGTCCGTACCGGGAGTACGGAGACAGACAAAGAGGGAAGACAAGTGATTGTTGGCAGTTGGAAGAGGTGGTAACTCCTTTTACTCTTCAAATTGGGCCTGAGGGGGCAAATCTATCAAGTGGGACCAAGGCACTGACCTCAATAAAAGGATAAGAGAAAGAAGCACTTGTGAGGTGTTAGATCGGAGTTAACAGTTGGTGTAAATTAACACCTGCAGCGATACGCAGTGAGTGAGTATTATCCTCTAATAGGTGTTCCAGTAGTTCCGGTAATGGGTTGGCAGAAGCATTAACCGGGATTTAGAGGAACAACTCGAAGGCATTTGCTAGGTGATGAAGGCTCTTTGATTTATGCCTTCTTTTAGTCAATCCTGCGAGCCAGTCTATGAAGAGACATTCGTAAGAAAAGTTGGGGAAAATGAAGGCAGAAAGTTCAAAAGTTCGTATACCGGGATACCACTTGACAGAGTTTCTGGAGACTGAAACCGTCAAGTGATATGTACATCTTCTGAACGTTCCCTCGATTGAAAGACAAATAGGCAAGTGGTGTGTCTACGCAGTACAGAAGTCCTAGGGTCCAAGCTCCAAACATGTGGGCCTAACTATCCCTTATATGGGAATGGGAGCTACGCCGACTTGAAGCATATCTGTGCTCTGCAGATGAATACGAGACCCAGGGTGCAAGCTCCAAATATGTGAGCACTATACTTAAGCCTTACTATGGCTTATATCGGAATAAAAGCTACGCCGACCTGAAGGATCTGTTTCCTCTGGTCAACTTATGCGTGGTCTCTTAGTTTGTTTTTGGTAATTTGAAGCTAAGCTTATTCTTCCTGAAAATACTGATTGTTTCGTTTACTTCGAATTGAAGATCTTGAGTCTAATATTTTGTTGAACCTAGAGGTTAACAACATGCAAAAAAAAAGAAAAAGTCTGGTCCAAGAATAGATCCGTGCGGAACGCCAGTAGGAAAGTTGTCTGTTCGAAAGTAAGTACTAACGACGGCTCATGGCTCAGGTCCTAAGGAGAGCTATTCCATTTGTGCTCGATCTAGCTATGGCTAGTGATCAACTGTCAGTGAAAGTGATCAAAGGGACTGGATTTTTCAAGAATTGGCTATTCTATGTTCTAAAAGTAAGTTTGCACTGGTTTTGTAAGCAGATGGAGGTAAGCACACTTGGTTGGAGTATTCATCTAAACTTTTAAGTATGTAAGATCGAAAGTATTGAGCATCTTCGTAGAAACCAATAAGGTTCGTGGCGTTAAAACTGTGGGAGTTAGGGTATCAGCCGACTGGTAGTGTTGGATTTTTGGCATTTTACTTGAACTTAATCCAACTCTGTCCCAGTTGCCCAGACTAGTTTTCAACTGTTCTACTGTGCGTCTTTGTGAGGACGTTCTAGTCATTGTCGGTTGAACTCATGGAAACTAGTCACAAGGATTTTCGGACAGCTCCAATCATGCAGTACGTCTAGGACTACCTCAGAATGACGTTTGCAGAGACATTTGCTATGTGATTTTCCTGCGTTAGCCACCAAACGGAAAGACGTTCTTGGGAAGTATTTCCTTGCGGAACTTGACGATTGTGGACATATTGACCTGAACAAGCTCCTGAGATTCATACACGCTTTCGGGTGGTTTAGGTCAGACGTCGAATATTGAAATTAGCTTCCCAGGGCTCTTCTGATTGGGACACAAAGGACTCTTGGTTGGATCAAGTAAGTTGAAACTCTATTCAACACTCAAATTGGCCACCCACTTACCTAGTCTAACCTTCCTGCATTCACCCTTTTTGTGTAACCGGGCTCCATGGCGTGACGTCCAATTATTGTGCTTAAGTAGGATTTGACCAATCCACTCCTGATCCACTCCTGATCTAGCCTGGTTATCTCACATTATTTTGAGATACGATTTGGGCAGAACAAACATGATACGCTCCAGCAAATCAGGTGCAAGTTCATGATTCGGCTCGATAGTTGGTAAATATAGTTAGCATAGCCGTGGTATTCGAGAAAAGTTGTGAGGCTTGACTGAATGCCACCACATCCTGTGGACAAAACGCGCTTCTAACTAGTTACCCGCTGTTGATTTTGAAAATTTCCACCCAGCTGACCATATGGATGATAATAAAACCAAACTTTCCAAAATGCCTCTTCTGTGTTAGGCATGCCATATAGGCTCTCTGTTTACACTGTTAAACGAATTTTCGAAACCAATGAACAGCAGGTGCAGGAGAGATCCGTGATTAATGTGTTAAACGTATGAGGATCCGGAAGAAGTCTGCTTATTCGCTTTGCGGGAAGTCGTGCCGCCTTGTTTATGTGCTTTGGTTGTATCTCGCATGCACGTAGGATCTACAAAGGGCTCTCATGGTAATTCCAAAGCCCATCACTTGAATTTTCTCTTATTGGTGCGAATTTTGAAATAAAGAGCGCCAGACTAGATTTCAAGGCACACTTTCTGTGATCATGCTGTTCAAAGCAGCGGATAAGTGGTTCATCCTTCTTCTTACTTTGTCGCCTTGAGGGGCCGCTATCACCACCTATCAGCTCATTGGAGGTACTCTGCTGGATTTTGGTATAGCAACTGTACTCTGCCTTCAGTTAGTGCCACCGAGTCTTGAACACTCCTGAGTTGTTGCCGGACTATGGCATTTTTCCATAGCATATTTCCGGTGCTTGTCTGTTTTTTGCTCTCCTGTATCAGAGCCTAGAAGAGTCTTTACATTACAAAACCAATTTTGAGTCGAATATGATCACCAAAGTCGTTTACGATTGATAGGGTCTTATCTGAGTCAAGATACCTTTGATGCAAGCCCACGTTACCTAATTTTAAATTGAAGCACTAGAGAGCGATTTGAGCGAACATGCGCACGGGTTTTAACCATTAACTACCATGAGGAGGTTTTCTGACTTTTTCCCCAGTTAAGAGTTTCTTTCCTTATAAACTCTCGTTCAAGCTGTTCAAGCTCTGGCCTCTAATATAACGATTGGTATCCAGAATCCTCTCGTCTTAGAGTCTGTGTATTTGGTGCAGATTAGTGGTTGCATGTTGGACGCCCTGAGATAGTTCGCCAATGGAGATCCAGAAGAGAGACGAATGTTTATACCTCTGGAGTATTTTATCCTAGAAAGACACCTAACCACACATGTGCCGAATTGTAACACTTTGCTTTGAAATTTTCCAATTGAGGACGCATTTCAATCTCTTCCCTCAGACAACCAACAAAACAACTAATGCCCACCCAAATCGAGATTTCATCTCCAATTGATTCAATTAAATGTCCGGCATTCCACAAGCAATTCCTTTGCTGGCGTATCATCATCAGAACCAGCCACCGCCATGCGAGGTAATCTCCACCACCTAGCTGTTGCAGGCAAATTAAAATTCCGATCCGCCAGTGTAATTGTCCCACTTTCCAGCTCTGGCACTGGTAGCGAATATCCTAAATTTAAGCACCATGCACGTACCATCCGCCACTGCTGTTGCTGTTGCTGCAATAAGGATTATGTCCGATGTCATTTGCATGGCGAGCTTCCAGCTCCGCCGAATTGGGCCGCCCGGCCACCATGCACAGTCTGTCGTTGCCACACTGGGCCCGGTCCCAAGAGTAAACATTGCAAAAACCATTCCGGATAGAATACTTTGTCTAATTACTATCGCTCCAGTAGCTTACAACAATAATTAACATGGACCCACCTCCGCTACAGCAGAGGAGTTGTCCTCTCCGCAGGAGGAGGCATGTTACACCACTTGTATCCCACTGGGACGCGCTTGATCATTAGCTCCGCTCAATGTTTTTTGGCACTTGGCTCGATGTTGATTTTTTCGGGCCCGACTATGTGTATGTCGTTCGATTTCCGTTGCCGAATTTAAATTGAAATTTCCATATTCGAAGGGAATTTCCGCAGTTGTTGGGCGGACGCCACAGTCGCACTGGATCACTTAATTGTGAGCTCCATGGCCGAGGACGACGTGGAGATGAGCTGGCCGGGCGCTCTTGGAAATGATGATGACAGAAGGTCGTTTACGTTTTACAGGGAAATTATGGAAAGCTCTCCATAATCAAATTAGAATTATGTTCGAAGGGATGTTGTGTTTTCCACCGAAAAGTGGTGGAATTCGGCGAGAGGGTGGCACAAAGCAGGGGATTAGGGCCTAATTGAAACAACAATGGAATACATTTACGAATTTGCACGCTGCAATGGAGGGGTGTGGGCTTTGTTTTGTTTTGTTTTTTTTTTTGTGTTCTGTTTTATCAGAGTTTATGCCTTCGGATAAGGGAATAATGGAAGCGCACACTTTATCGCGGAGGCTGGGTGGGCGTCGGAACAAGGATGGCTGGTCCTAATTTGTTTTTCGTAAATTATGCCATCGGGCGAGAAAATTAACTAATGGACAATGCATTGCGAAGGCGTTTCGCTGGCTTGTACTTTGGTTTATTGGGGGCTTTTATGGTTCCATTTGTTTTTTTTTTTTTTTTTTTTCTTGTTTTACTAGAAATCCCGGTCTGTTTTAAAACAGTGCTAGACACCCTGTCTTTTAAAAGATGGCGTTCTATCACACTCATGTGATTTTTTTAAAGAATGACTGCTCTAGCTGGTAGCAGACTCACACAAGTCGTAAGTTAAGGAGTTTTCCGGAAGATAGGTGTTTCTCTAAAACCAGGTTCAAGCACCTGTTTTTGGAAGGCAGTCGCGACCCTCACGTCCTTGAGTCTATTCACGCGTAACTATGTTCATGGATACAAGATTTTCGAAGTAATTGAGACAATCTCAGACTAGCTTAGACCCTGCAGAGTTTTCAGTAAATGAATTCATTTGCATTCTTTTGGATTCTTTTGCATTCATTCGCATTCTCTTGCACTCTTTAATAGATAATCAGAAGAGATATTCAAGCTATGACTTAGAAGTTCCGTCTGTCTTAAGGGAAGTAAAGAATTCTTTCTACGCTGATCTTTGGGTTTTGTACCCAAGTTCCTATAAAATCATGTACATAACCATGGGCACTTCATTGTTCAGGACTATTACATACTAAACTTAGTGAAACGTGATCCGAAGATGACAAGTAATTTATTGTACTGATTGTATACTTGTTACGAAAAAGTCTGGGAAAAATGGATCAGCCCTTGCACACTTAGAAATTTAGGCTGATATTTTCAGAAACCGCTTTAAAATTACTTTGGATCACGGATGGGCGTATTGTACGAGTTCAATAGTACCACTGGCTCGAATGGTGCGCCCCATGCTGCTACACAACGAGGGTGTATTGGTATTTGGTGTACATTTCGGGTTTTCGGTGCCCCTATAGCGGCGACTCTGTTTATTTTACAAAGCCAGTCAAGTCAAAGTGTGACTCGTCGCTCTTAATGGGCTTGAAAAACTAATTCCACCACATTGCTGCAACGTTAGCTGCTTCATAGTGATTTGTTATTGACAACTGTCCACTACTGCCAAATGTCATTCAAACCAAAATGGCGTCCGAATAAAATCGAGAGGCGACATAAAAACCACCCTGTATTATCGACAATTGAGGAAATCTCGAATCTAATGTTGCAAAGTGTTTTGCCTTCACTCCTTTGTGTGGATATCTCGCAGCCAAAGTAATCCAAACAAACGATTTCCCATGCATTAAAAACCATCACCGTATACGAGGTGATGCCCAAATATTTACGTTCACCTCCACAGCGCTAATTGACGAAATTCTCCGTCAAGTGCAGTAGCAATACGAATCCATGCAACCGAACCAACAAACGGAATGCAACAGTTTTCGTTGAGCATTAGTTTCGGGGGAATAACAGAGCAAACACTGGCAAGGGAGGGGGTGGCCATAAAGCCCACCTGACACAGGCCCGTCTTTGGAAAACTTAAATAAACTCAAATGGAAATGCATCCTGTTTCTGCTCGAGCTCAAGCTGCAAATGCAAATACCCAGGACATCGCATTACTGCAGTTCTATGGTCGCACACAAGCACACACATAGATACAATTTAAGCTTTCAATTTATTTGCATTGTAACGACACACACAGCTGCACAGTTCGGTGAAATATTCCGAAATAAATTGGCGGAATAAGCGTCAAGTGACATAATCCAATGTGACGCGTTAGGCGGACACAACCGCAACGCTAAGTACGGCCATCGAACAAGGACGAAATGAGCAACACCACCGCTCTGCCACTGAACACTGGACACTGAACAGTGGACAGTGGACAGCGACCGCCGACGTTGAGACGACAAACAATCGAAACGATTAAACAATTTCGATATTGCGAAGCAATAAAATTGAAAACCGCTAAGCAATACAATTGGCAGATAACCAATTCACATAGACAAACACAGGACAGCGGATTAGGACCAAAGGGTAAAGGGAATGCCAAATGGCGACTGCTGTTCCTGCCGCACCGTGTATCTGTGTCACCAGGGAAAATCCCATTGAAAGAGCTCAACTGGACAGGTCCTCCCTAAACAAAAAACAAAATGTTTCCGAACGGAACACGGAAAAGCCATTGCAATTGGAATTGACCTGAATTCGATTCCGGCCACACACACTGCAGTGCTGCTTAGAAGGACACACTGCCCAACAAAAGAGGCCTCGGAGAAGCGTAATTAAATATTAACTTTGCATCGATTTTTAACAATATCAAGCAACTAATTGCCGTTTCGAGGACTTCATCTGCCCGGACACCGGAGCGGGGCAGATGGGGAAAATATGCATATTTAATGCGCCCCACAATTATTCCTTTAATTGGACTCGTTGTGGAAAGTCCAGTTGGGATTGGGATTAATAATTTCATTGAAATAGACGGACAGTAATTGTGTCAAATAACTTGCAGCGGAACAGAGAGTTTAATCCTTGACCTGAATAATAAATATGCCTGCACAGTGTCCTGTGTGGCATGTGGCTGTAGATTATGTCACAAATGATTTAATGGCGCGGATAAAATACTAATTATAGGTATATTCAGGTGGCGGGCTATGTCTATCAACAGATAAGTCAACTGCTTTAAAACCGCACACAGTCGTATGTCTTCTGGGTGCGATCGAATGACGTGGTTTTGGTCCACGTTTTGTGGCATACATTATACACGTATCCGCTTATTTTGCTACTGAATAAGTGCAGATTAAAAGATTCAAAAGTAGATACATATAATAGGAGGCAAGTGGGTAGAGCGAGGTTGCTAGGGCGAGTCTACCTACTAAACATTCGTAGTGTGACTCCTATCTTCTTTGCAGGTTTTATGCGGATTTTTGAATTTTCTTTCAGGAACTATGTATGTCATGATCAGGGTTACGAGGACATACATAATTCAGGACTTTCCAAGTGGTGTGCCGACGGAGATTGATGTGAAATGAGGAAACCATAGCCGATGTAGCGGGCAGTATCGAAGAAGGCCCAACAATTTTGATTTGGTTCCGATCAGCTGAATTGGGCATCGCAATAAAGTCAATCCGGCTTATTTTTAGAATTTGGACCTACATCCGTGGAAGATAGTGCTGGACATGTTTTGCCCGCGGATTTGAGTTTTGACCAAAAAATCATCTTCTCGGACGAGCCTTTTTTTGGTTCAGCGATATTAAGCGATTTTCTATGGCCAGAGCTCGACAATATCGATATATCAGAGCTGTGGTTCTAACAAGATCGCAACAGGGAGCGCTCTATTGGCCGCTCGAATATTTTTTCTGTCGCTATGTCAAGTTCAGTATGTCAGGGCGCCGTGGCTCAGTGGTTAGTGCGTTGGACTATGGAGCAAGGGATTCGAGATCGAATCCCAGTCGGGGAACACCTAAAAGTTTTTCTCGGCCCCACCTCTCGCGAACATCTGACAAACATCCGAGGGTATAATTATCATGAGAATGCTTCTCAAATAATAAATTCCCCTTCGGATACGGTATTGAACAGCGGGCCCCTTCCATTCGTGTAAAGATTATAACACGCACAACACGAATGGTTGTGAGAAGCTAGGCCCTGGGTCCCATCGACCTGTAGCACCAAGTATTTATTTATTTTTATGTCAAGTTCTTAGTCTACGCTAACAAGCCAACCACTTTGGACTAACTCAAGGCCAACATTCGAGACGCTATTGCCGAAAATAACGCCTCACATATTGAGCCGAGTCATAAAAAATTGGACCGACGACCGCTTAAAGCACTGCCAGCGAAGCCGAGGCGGCCATCTGGTCACCCTATACATAGTGAAAAGCAATAAAATATTGTTTTATTCAACGTATCTGTACTGTACAGACCTAATGTATTGAAATAGTACGTTGTTTACCATTAACCTTAGGAAAAATACCTATTTTAAAAAACTCCTGCTTACTTTGGATACGAGCAGGGCGTCGTCTGTCGAAAAAACAACCAATCTGGCTGAGAAGATGGATCGATATCATGGCCGATCCTAGATGGTCCAACTAAGGAGGGCGTTGAGTATCTATGGCCTCGTAGTATGTGTTGGATCGAATACAAAACTGGGAAAATAATGAAACTAAGCAAATTCTTCACACTTACTCTGTGCCTGTCAGGGCATAGCCTGGAATAACCTAAAAATCCTTGGAAAATACTTCTTTAATAAACTAGTTATTAAGTTAATAATTTGTAAGAATATCAAATGCATGGTTTAGATTAGTTACCAATTACTTTTTCTCCACCTAGTACCTAGCCTACCCTGTCTAAAACAAAAACAAAAAAATATTTGGCACAACAGGCCGATTGGACCCAGGGCCTAACGTCTCACAACCAATCGTGTTGTGCGGTTTATATTCTTTACACGAACAGATGAGGCCTAGTATTTAATGCCGTGTCCGAAGGGCTTCTCAAATCTTTCTCATGACAAGTTATACTCTTGGATGTTTGTCAGAGAGGCTTGAAAAAACTTAAACGTGTCCTACTTGGATTCCTACTGACTTCCCAGGCCTTTAAAAACTGTGTTAATACCTAAAAACTAAAAAAAAAACAAAACTAAAAGATATAAACAACCCATTGTACTCTCAGTTGTTTGTCAGATGTTCTCGTTAGTGTTGTATCGGACTCGAAACTTGAGTTACGTCTCAATTGTCCGATAGTTGCCTTGAGGGTAAAGTTCAGCAAAAAAATTCGTACAATATCAACACGTTTTGTATTTCTAGTGAGCTCTAGTATGTGCTCAAAACTTCCTTGGTCTTCGGATTTGCATTTTGCCATGCGTCCAAGCCCTGAGAATTAGTTCTGCCTCTTTGAGTACAAGAGCAAGAATCTCTGCTTGAAATATAGTCTAAACTGTTCTAGATGCGTGATTCAGAAGTGACATTCAGCAATAGTCCTGCTTAAGTAAACTCTGCATTACTCAAAGTGTAAAAGGTATATTGTTCTACCTTAGGAGTGTGTTCCTTAGGAGTGTGCTTTGTTCGTTGAAATATCCTAACGTCTCGAGTCGGGATTAGTCCTATAGCGACTAGGTTTCAGATTGTTACAGTGACTATTGTGGGAGTATTATATCCAGGATCCAGTAGTAATGTAAGGACGTAGTTTCTTTTAAATTTCAGCAACAACACAAATACTGTATAGAGTAGCTTGGACTTGAAGATGCAAGTGTAAATTCAAAGGATGTGCTTCGTTTGCAAACCCCATCTATCAGCAAAAGTCTTGGGGCATATTCCATACGTCCTCTTGCTTCCGTGGTTTTATTTTCTAGAACTTTTATCTTCTCGGAGGAGTACCAATCTTACAAGAGTTTTTCATAAAACCAAAACTTCGTTGCAAGTCTTTGAAGAACAGCAAACCTTTTGATGTTGGAAATGCCATTTAAGCTCCATTCAGTCTAGCTAACCATAAAAAAGTAATAATTAAGGAAATGAAAACAGTTTTCACAATAAAATGTGAGGCGATAGTTGAGATTCCAGTCTACCTGTAGCAGTGTTTCAAAAGACCGTAAAACTAGAAAAAGTATCTTAACCACACAAGTGGTTAATTCCATCTCAATACTCAACTAAGCTTTACTATCACCCGCGGAATGCGTGTTGTGTAATTACTTCATCATCTCATGCACTCCAACCACAGGTTACTCTTAAAAGCAATCAAATCCCCAAGAAGCACAATTATCCCATCCATCCACCACTCGCCTTGCCTTGGCGGCCAAAACCATATTAAAACCCTCATATTTGTCATAGGCCATGGGCGATGGCACCCCGGGCTGCGACAACCACAAGTGCCGGCCCACTATGCAGCTTCTCCGCCGCATTCGAGTGTCCAGCACTCGAATCCAAGTCGAGTATCTTCTTCGTAATTACCCACATTAATGTTCATCGATAAAAACGACACGTTAGCCCGGCCAAATATCTGCAATTACAGATCACTTGCAATGGGTTATTACAAGCACTTGGTCGACGGACTATTCCATTGGACGGGTAACACGAACGAGGTCGTAAAAATTCATTTACGAGTGTGACGGCGCTTTTGCCGCTGAACTCCCGTGTGCACTAGGTAGTCTCACCGAGCTGCCGCCGCGCCACCGTTTGTCTATGGGGCAATTATAACAGCCGTAAAGTCAATTATTAACTTAAACGAAGTGCAGCACCCGATTAGCTGCTCAATTAATCGTCCACAGATGTCTCTGGTCTCTGGAAGAAAATAATTACAACACGCGGACCGAACTCACACTAGCTGTTCGGTCCGTGGTCGTTGGCCAGGTGGAATCTGTGTGTAGCTGGGCGCAGGGAACAATTAACAAACCCAACTCATTTCTCATTTCGTTGCTTTGGTCATAATTAAAATTCCCGGGTAGATTACGATAGATTAACGAGTAGTAAATCTGTTGGCCACCACTAAATGACAGTTCGCATGACATTTGTAAGACACTCTCAAGAGATGGAGTTAGCGTTGTGTAACACCACTTGACTGAAATGTCACCTCGAGAAATGAAAGTGAAATACTTTGTCCAGATGCACCTGTGGCCGGCTGAGAGAGCGGGGAAAAAGTGCCGCAGGACAAGTTTTTCTAACGTTTGCCGATTGATCTGCAAAATGTCGGCTTCGCACGATATCAGTTGCCTGACACGCAATGGGCAACGGCAACACGTGTTCGGCTTGGAGAACATGCTTAGAATTCATGCAACGACATTCGAGTGGCTAATGTGATCTGATTATGAAGTGGAAACTTTCGATTTTAATCTCAAACCTATGCAGACTAATGAATCGGAACTGATTCCAAGGATTTTATTCGTATTGCAGCATACTGTACGTGAGTTCGCATTGTGGTCAATGTGTGTTGCATGCTCTGATTAATTTTTGGCAACCATCTAAGTGACAGAGCGTAAGAGAAGGGTGAGACATAATAGTAGCAATTTATTTCTTGGCAGTGCTGGTGAATCTAGTAAGGTGCTCCAAACTATTCCGAACTTGAAATGTGAAGGAAACTGTAAGGGTTAAGGTCCATCCGCAATGGAAGAGTATGCAAATGCCAATTTCAGAAAGTTGCAGCTATGAGCTTGTGAAGAATCCTGCCAAAAACAGATCTAACTTTTGGGATGTAACCTGCCAAGTGAGCTCTAGCTAAATCTAACATTTTGACATGTAATCGTACTGAAAACTGTCAAATGATGACAGCGATAAATGTGACATGATTACCTACCTACGTGCAGTCGGTAAGGCAGTAATTTGTTCACAGTGTCACAAATGCTCGTAACTATTACTCATACTTATGCACAGAAGAACTCAATGGAATGTCTTTTGTAATCTCTTCACTTGAATGCCAACCCTGGTTATCGTGTGACCATCTCTGTGTAAAATTTCTATCCGAAGGCACCTATCTGCGACCACTGCGGTATGTATATACTCCCAACAGATACTCCGCAATCGAACATCGCTAACATTTCTGGCGATCCCACCGATCTTTGAAAATTGCAAATTCCCAAATGTCAAACGTCAAACGTCTTTCGATCTTAAAAATAAAATTATATCTGTCACCACGTTGACCATTCCTCTCGACTCCACTAACGTGCGCCAATCGCAGCAAAATCTCGCATGTGTGTGTCGTTAGCAAAAATCACGACAAAGTCATTACGCTTTCACAGACCAGCAATTATTTGACACTCAGAAATGTCATTTAGCGAGTTGCTGATGTCATCAGTGAAAGTTAGTTTGTCTGGCAGCCTAGGGGCCACCACCATCGACTGTCGCCAGCTCCTCATGTCCGTATGTGAATTCACGTGAGAGGTGGCACCAAAGTCTGGCATAATTTCCCAAATTGATTGTCAACCTCTTGGCCCGTAGTCATGTGCTGATGTTGCAACATCCGATGGGCGCTCAAACATTGCTTGTCAGTCGACGACAACCACGATGGTTCCGTGCTATGGGTGTGCTTTTGTAGGTTTTTTCTTCGCCTCTTCTGTGACACATGTGTGTCGGTACCATCTTGATGGAGTGTGAAAGTATTTCCCACAACTTCGACACATCCTTCCGAAAATACATACAAAAACTTATTCGCACTCAATCCAAATGTCAAAAAAATTGCAAAGTGCAAATGTCATCACTTGACACACTCATTCGATGGAGTTAAGCGCATTATGTCCATCTCCTGATGGCATGATTGTTTCAGCAGAAATAACAAATTAATTTCGAAAAATTCAAACGAGCCCCAAGAAGTGGAGATCGGCTTGAGAATATATAAGTAAATGTGGGGATTATGACAGAAAACGTGTTGGCGCTTTCCAGTCAAGTGGATTCGCGAAATAAGCGAATTGCGGTGATATGCAGTTTCAAAGACAATCCGCGTCCGGGAGAGTCGGTTAAGTTGAGATATCCATTTGTAGTTATGTGGCTCTTCAGTTGGACTTAAGTGGAGTGGAGTCGGTTGTTGAGTATTCGAGGGCACTGGCAGTGTGATTGCTGTAAAACGGGCCAGTGAATGGGATGTTGACAGAAGAAGTGTATATTCGTTTAAGAGAGTGTAAACAAGTGGAGGAACAGACATTCGGAGGAAATTATATGGTCAGCCTCAGCCATAAGGCGATGCCATTCACGTCGCTCTGCCCACGGATGCTTCCGCTGAAGAGCGGTGAGTTAATGAGAATGTTTTGTTTATTTAATTGGATATTGGTTCGATTGGATGGGGCAGTGCGAAATTGAAAGTCAGGTGTGAAAGCATTGTACGAGTTGAAGTCATTGAAGTCCCATTGAGTGTAGAAAGGCTGTTTTTTTAAGCCGAGATGGGAACAAGTCGTTATGACACACGCGGTGGTTTCAGATGAAGTAGTGAACACAAGATAATAGGAATTGTGTCCTTTGTCTATACTGGCAGGAGGATACTCCTAACAGAAGAAACTTATTATCTAATGTAGAAACCGCCAGAATTCTTGCGGACTGGATCTATCTTCATCTCTCAATGTTAATCAAAGATTGACTCCACAGTGTTAGAGTGTTTCATGCTGTTCCGAGCCATGAAAGGTCTTTGTTTGACACACTGAGACTTTTCACACTTAAAGGTACACTGTGTTCAGATAAAGTCTCTAGCCAAACGACATTGCTATGAGCTCATAGACACTCTTCAGTTTTTGGAAGAGCTTCTTCAACACACCGATAGTACCTTGTATTGACTTTTGCTTGGGGTTCCCTCACAAAGTTAAATTGTTGGTCAGAAAATGTCTTTGGAAACCTTTGAGCTGTGCTTTACTGGGAATCGTTCCTCCGATTCGGTATTGATAGTGCACGAATAGGGAAGATTCCAGGGAGAGTGATTGATCTAAATTTGCCCCAACTAACATTTGATGTGCAGCAAGGCTCAGATGCGGACTGTGGGTGTCATATTGGGACTTAAGAGTCCACTGCTATGGTACATGTTATTCTGAATATTTCAAAGGTTTGTTGATCTACTTTCCGTCAAATCTTATCCAGATCTCCGACGAAGTTTGTATAGTCGAAGTTATCAAAGAAGTTGTCTGGTTATTGGGTGTTGTTTTGGCACGAACTGAGCCATATCACCAAAAAATGGTCTTTGGATCTATACAGCTATGATAAGACCTTTTTTTCGAGTAACTATGTGACCACCTTCTGTAGTAAATTCCAAAGAACTCCAAACTCGGCTACACGGGACCTTTCCGGAGTACGCTTGGCTCTGGTCTTCATGTTATGCTTGATATACTTCCTCGTAATACTGTTATCACGGAGTGTACTATGAAAACCGTCTTAGACGCGATGACTTTTGGAATCAGTCGCACTGTTGTTTTGATGACCTTGAACAACACTTATCCTGCGACCCGGGTTCCGTGGATATGCCAACTGATGCAACTTACACTGGTATGTCAGCTGCTGGGCCGAGTGTATTTTATTTGCACTCAGGACTGAATTCAGCAAAAGTTTGAACCTGGACTCGAAAACTAGTCAAGGGTTCGGTGGTGGTGTCTTCATGAAATCCGACAAGACTGTCCGAGTGCTCGTTAAGCAAGCAATCCTCTGTTTTACAGGCGGAGATCTTTGCGGTACTGATGGCTGCTGACTACATATGCATGTACATAGGTAGGTAGATCGAGGCAGGCCTTGTCCAACGCTGTAACCCGTTCTAAAATAGTTCGTGGGTGAAGGAAATCGAAAGTCTAAACTTTTTGACTCTAGTTTGCGTCCCTGGTCACACAATTGTGTATGGCTCGCCAGTATGCAAGCCGACTAAATGCATGCTCCCGACCATCTGTAAGAAATCAGCGCCTCAGCTGTCCCTCAGCAGAAAAGACTGCTCAAAAGCCTCAAAAGACACCACTGTAAGCGACACTTGTGGAAAGGGTTGCGATGCTTCGAAACGTTTCTCTTGTTATTGTCCTGCCTGAGCTCTGTTCAGGTGGGAGATCAACGGTGCAGATGTGGTGAGTCCTGATACTGTAAGCTCCTCATTACTGATGACCATTCTCGGCTGTTTTCGAAAGTTAGAGAAACTCCAGTAATATGGATGCTTTTGAGTGCCCTTACCCGACACAAAACAAAAAGGCTTCTTATTTACAACAAACTATTGACATCTGTCACGTTGACATCTGTCAAATGCAGCTAAATTGTACCATTTCATCGTTCTATTACTGAAGATACATCAAGAACAGAACTAGAGACATCTTTGAACGATGAGTTGGCGCCCTCTTACGTCTTTATTTTGCTTTAGATCTTTTTTAGGCTTTAAGCTCCTGCTTCCGTGTACCTTCTCTATGTAAGCAAAGAACTAGCCTCAATTTTTGTAGGTTAGATTCTCTTGGCAACATCTACTGTTTGTTTACTGATTTCCTTGTTGAACAATGTACATCCAAGAGAAGATATTCCCTGCGATAAGTGTTTAAAAAGGTCCCCTACCTTACAGAAATTTCTATCGCATTCCTCGGTTTCATTCTTCGTTACATGCTCATGAGACTATCGCTGAAAACGCAAACAAGTTCATACAATGTTGCGGTTCTACTGAGCTAATGTCCACAACATGGCAACCTTCAATTTACTCCAAACGCCGTGGCTACCAACCACTTAATTGAAAGGTGCAACACTCGCCACCTTCCTCGCTGAGTATGCTTATCGCATCATCGGCGACAGCAAATGCAGTATTAATTGCCATCTTCCTGCTTTTTGTGCCAATGCCAGTGCCAGTGCCACTTCCAAACGCTGACTGTCTTCCCAATCGATCCCGCAGGGACGAGCCTGCCATCCGAGCGCGCATCTGCAATTCCAATGTGTGAAAACATGAGCTCAAATTAATAACACAAATATTCCGGACGACCGATATCTGTGAACGACAATTGGCACAGCACCACCAGGAGGAGCACCATCACCAGCACCAGGACCAGCAGCACTTACAACAGTCAATTACCGAGCAAAATAAATTCCAGATCATGACAAAAATCAAGGAATCACCGTCAAGCGCTGCTCGACGGCTCGGCGGTGGGTTTTTCTTCGCCATGCCTCTTGGGCTGCAATCTGAAACTCAATAAACGGATGACGAGACCATAAATCAACCGCACCACACGGCGACAAACTCCGGTAAGTTGGGCTATCGCAGATGGGGCCATTATTATTTATTAAATTTAATTAATCGCAGTATCAAAGCCGCATACCAATCAGGACTACTACAGTAGTCACTGTTTCGAGTTTTTGCGCGCCTCGCACACCGTCTCTTCACTGATGCGTGCTGGTCTTCAGTTCAGGTACGCCGGCCACTGTGACAACCTGGCGGTGTAATAGCCGCATAGCTACAGCATAACTGAGTGTTGTCAGCCCACCTTAATTAGGTATTTATGAAATCAGTAAGACAATCAATAATTTATCAAATCCAATAAATAAAGATGGGGATCCGAGGACCGTCGCCGAGGCGTAGAGCTGCTAGAGCTAGACGGGGACTACGCACCGAAAGGTGTCGCCTGCAGTGAGTGAGGCAGTTAGTCGCGTTGATTTGTCGTATATGGGAGTGAGTCGGTCCGTCTGGTTGGGGCTGCCAACAGGCAGCGTCGTCGGGAAGCTCGCCATCAACTCGGCAAAGTCGGATTCCCATTACTAATGGTGCGATTCGATGTGGCAGTGAGTGACAGGTAGCAAGTCTAGTAATTCCCAATGTCAATTGCACATTGCGAGGGCATAATTCATTGGCGGTGATTTGTGTTTTGTTGGTTTTTGCTTTTGGCTTTTTGTGCACGCTGACGTCTGTGATGGCTTTGATGGGGTTCGGCTGTGTGAAATGCTCTCGGGGATGCATTCGAATATTCACAAAGGATAAATGCTTTCACACAAGTCGGCCGTGGGAGGTGTAAGTGAGATTTGATTTTTATACTCGCAATGGTAGTCTACATCCTTTCGGAGAGCGCCGCTGAAAATGGAGCGGGTAGAGCCGCAGATACACTCCAACTGAAATGGATGGTACAGGGTGACCAGATCAGATCGATATAAAATATATGCTTGCATGGCATGTACATAGCTCCGTCTATTTGAAACCACAGCTCGTTGTCGAGCTCTGGCCACAGGGAGTCAGTTAGCATCGCTCTATACCTGAGACCATTGACGTTAACGCTGTCTCGTTCCTCATTTTGAATGAAATAAGGTCTGATGATGCTGCCATGTCATAAAACGCTTGTGGATTGTATTGGCTCCAATATTGGCAATTATGCTTGTTGACAAGCCACTGAGCCAAAAATAGGCATCGTGAGAGAAGATGACTTTTTGGCCAAAATTCGGATCTCTGGCCTACATTTCCAGCGCCCAATTAGCGAACTCACTGCGTGTCTATGTTCGTCCGACGTCAATTCTTGCGTGATGTAGGTCCAAAATCAAATCAAAATAAGCCGGGTTGACTACCTAGCGATGCCCAATTCAGCTGGTCCGTGTCGAATCCACATTTCTGGGTCTTCTCCGATACTGGCCGGTACCGCGCCTATATTTTTTTCATTTCGCAGCAATTTCTGCAATTCACGTTGCGTGCCAAAATTTCGATAATAGATTTCAATCATTTCCGCACGTTCTAAAAGCGTGAAACAATGCATGATGGAATGGCTTACTGAATATTTTGACAGCTGGATGTCATTAGTAACTAAAACATTACAATTGAACAAAGTATCATTGCTATCTGGTCACCCTTTATGATACTCTACGCTGCCTCACCTACATCAGCTCTAATAAAGTGGGCGTGGGGTGCTATTCGGGCTAAAGGTTGATTTGGTTGGTTTGACAGGGAGTGGATGACATCATCACGTAAGCCGCCCATTGGACCTATTGTACTCACCTCTAACAATGCAAGCTACAACTAAGACTTAAGAACTAGCCTATAAACTTGAGCTTTAGGCTCAATCAAGTTAAGGCGAAAGGTAAAGGATATAGAGCTTAGGACGGGAAGTGATTTGGCTGATGTCAAAAGCGGAAAAGTTTGAGCTAACTTTCTGTGACATATGGGTCGTTGGAGCCATAAGAGGTATGGTAAGGTGGCGAAGGGATGGAAGGTTAGTCTAAAAGAAAATAAAGTTGTGAAGGGTCGAAGAATCGAAGGAACCTGAGATTAGATGGATGCATAGAATGTCAGCTACGTCTCTGCGATTCCCAAGAGTTTTTACGCTGAAGAGGTGGTCTTGATAGGGCGGCAAGATAATAGAGTAATTCCAGGGTAGACCTTGGAATCTTTCTGGACACATGAGCTCGTTAAAATAGAGACCAATCTGAACGGGAAGGCTAACCAAGGCGATATAAGCCGATTTCGTCACATAAGGGTTGGAGAATTATTTGGACTATCGTTTGACAAACCAAGCGATGTATTTACTTAATGAATTTTATCATCCATGTGTGAACGCAAATCGAGCTCCCTACAGTACAGTATGATAAGAAGGTTGCACTCATGCAACTCAGCTCCAAGAAGTTTTTAAGGTTCCTGACGGGTAAAAACTATAGAGGTATTGTTGAGGAAGACTAAAATCTTGGGTTGAAGAAGTACATACAAATAAAATAAAATTTGTTGGCCCAACAGGCCTGCGGAATCCAAGGCCTAGCGTCTTACAACCATTCATGCCTTGCTTGTTATTTACACGAATGGAAGGGGCCTACTGTTTAATGCCGTGTCCGAGGGGCAATTTATTATACCTTCGGATGTTTGTCATACGCTCGCGAGAGGTAAGAGCGTGAAAAACTGCTTTTGGTATTTTGGTTGGGATTCGAACCTCTAACTCCCTACTCTGTACTGTAGTTTGAGCCACGGCGCCAACATAGATTTGAAAAATTTGGTGTCATCAGCACAGAAGGAGACGTGGGAGTGAATGACTCTCTGAAGATCGTGTTTAGTTAGAATGAAAAGCAGGGGACCCAGTTGACTGACTTGCTGGACACTGGAAGACCTAAAAATAGTTTTCCAGGTATGAAAACATCCATTTCAGTAAAATGGTTTCGAAGGTGCAGATACTTTAAAGAGGATGAATTGAAGGCTTGTCGAAAGCTTTACTAAAATTAGTTACAATTAACATGGACTTCGATGACTTTTTCTAAACGTTGAAGGGCTAAGGATACGAATCCTAAGAGATTTGTAATGGTTGACCTTAGAGCTTAGGGTTTCTTATAGTTGAATAATTGATAATTGAAACTATAAGCTTTTGCTAAAGAAATTAACATTAAAAATTGTTGAATAAGTTTTTATAGTTGGGTTGTAGCTTAGAGGCAAAAGGTTTATCGAAAGACTTATGTAAGAAGGTATTCTCGTTTCTTTACCCAAATTCGTAGAAATGAATATGCGGGCAATATGTGTAATATAACTTTTTTCCAGACAACACTTTTTTTCTGGGCGTGTCAGGGTTGCCAATGTACTAAACCCCTTCGGACAGCAACGTATCACCGAGAAGTAGCGATTGAATGAGCAGAGCTATTCTCCATGATGGGAAGTATGCACAATAAGATGTACCGTGCTCCGTTTCTTCATCATCATCTGAGTTTGCTAGTTTAAATCGTTGGAGATACTTGCTATAATCGCCGCGACCGGACAGGATTTACATACGATGACAGTGGCAATCTCCATGCTTTCGACTTACCCAGTCTTGGAGCTTGTTCTAATGGCTCATCGAAGTAGACACACAGCTGGTAAATGCTCCACAATAATACATTAACCAGTACATCTTCTCGATGAAGGCCATCCCAGATAGCAAAGGTCATATGCGATGGAGTCTTCTTTTCATCTCCTTCATCTTTAGTGGCTGCGTCCAGACTGGAATGGTAGTTCTATCAGTTCACAGAGTCAAAGACGTTCTGCCAGAGGCTTGTAGGCTTTCTTTTTCGATCCACTTTTGGATAATTACTGTTTAGTTCTCTGAAATTATATTACATTACAGATCTAGAGGAAGGTTATTCCTTAGGCTATCCTTTGGCTAGTATCTTCTCCATTCCAGACCATCTTAGCACCTCTTAATAGTATACGAAACCAAAGTGTAAAGCCTAATGTAATTGCCATCCACTGCCTTCCATGGAAAACTGCCAACTAACCATCCTTTCGGCAAGCCAAAGCCTTTGTGACGACCAATCATTTGATAGCTTCTGTTTCCACACCAACATGACATGGCCAACTACACGTCCATAAGGCAAGAACAAATTTGACACAAAGAGAAAAACTGACACTTCAGCATTCATTAGCTGCATCATGCGTCCTCCCTGACATCATCTCATCCGCCTTCTCCTTGGATACATCTCTCCTTTGATGGACTTTAACTAACCCCATCCAATGACGTCGGTGGCAATTGCTTGCATAATACTCCGAACATCGCCAGACAGTACAAACACCACGTCCAACGGACACCGCTTAATCAAAGCCAAAGCCATACTCATCTATTTGCACCGCACATTGTCCTAATGTCCATGATGGGAGTCGTCGGTAGCAGGAAAAAAAACGGCCGAACCACCACCAACTTCTTTTGATTAATTTTCATAAGGCTAGTGGGCAACCCATCACCGGCCAAACAGTCTCTCAGGACGGGCAGCGGCACTGCAAAAAAGTGGCAATATCGGTCGTTCATTACATTTGTTCCAAGTCAAGGCAACATGACAGTGACATAAGTTCTTTTGTGGCTTCTCTCATCAGCGACGACACTGCGACACCGAACTGCTGGTGGTGGTGACTCCTTGTCTCTTTGTTGCTGGCGACCATAAAGAGATAGATCCAAATAAATTTCCACCAATTCCTGGACACGACCAGGCGAGGGTATTCTCTGTTGGATTGGGCTTTGGCCACTTGGACGAACGATGAGAACAAGATGCCTTCGACCAGTGGCCAGCCACTAATCAGAAACCAGTAGCGGCACAATTACAGATTTTTATGGTCACCGAAGCGCAATTATCTTGACGACGACGACGACGACGATGACGATGATGCGTCGCCGTCGCACTTCAAAGAGGTGACGCAGGCCAAGTTCTAATTCCTCTGTGGGTTGCTGGCAATAATTGTTTCTCAGCGCAGGAGGTCAACAAACTGGAGGACGGGTCCCACTCCAGTATTGTCATCCCAAGCGATTAGTGTCAGTCCTAGGCTACAATGTTCACGCAGCAGCATGCAACATGCATTCCACCTCATAACGCAGAGGGATTAAGCCACATCGAGAGGAGATTTGTTTTAATTTGCCTTATCGATGGGACGAGGCGTAATTAATTTGCATCTGCCGCACTCGCCCGAGGAACGCGATGCAGGTCCGGATAAAGGGCGTCTTCGTCGTCGTTCCTGTGTCGAATGGCTCGGTCGGCGATTAAAAGGCCGACGCAATCGCTGAACGATGATCAGAGAGACCTTCGCGCTTGTTCTGGCTCTAAGCCGACAGATTGATCTTTTTTCGGGCGCTGTTATTGTGGCATTATCATCTCCCTAAGTTATTGCCTTGATCGGATTAAGGCGGGAAGACACCGGCCGCGGCCGTGCGATTTCGCTCTCTTGTTTGTGGTCGCGTTACGACCTCGATCGGGGGGATTCCACATTCATCTTTGGGGCTCCACGGGCTTAATAAATAATAATGACAAATTAAGAGCTTGGATTGGAGCGGGTCGGTGCTGTGGCCGCGATCATGCGTGACGGACTGGGGACGGGAGTGCGGGCATAATTCGCAACAATGTTGATTAATAAGTTGTAATTTATAGGAGCGATTTTTACGGCTTTTGGGAGTGAGGTGATCATAATCAGGTGATGGAGTGCAGGTCTTTCGCCGTCGCGAAGGTTGTTTGTTGGTTTTGGGGAAACGTGTCTCACAGGTTTGATGGAGCTTTGGGCTGTGTTATGACATGGCCTTAGGCGGGTTATTGGAGTGTTTGGCTATTGTGATTGAGAGTGATAGATCACTGGGTGATTCAGGGTAATCTTCTGCTCAAAGCTGGCTTTCGTCATGATCGGGAAGAAGAAACTTATTATGTCAACTTTGGACCTTGGACGGATGAAAGAGAGTTAAGAAGATTGTCTGATCAATGATCAATGAGGATCAGTAAGCTTGAGGCCTCTAGAATTTTAAATCGATAAAGCACTTAAAACTAGTCCTTCGAAGCACTAGATCCATGAAGAAGCTGGATCTTCCAGAATAAGTTGGATCTTCTAGAAGAAGGTGGATCTTTTGGAAATGGAGATGGATGTTCTAGAAGAAGGTGGATTTTCTTGGAGAAGATGGATCTTCTAGAAGAAGGTGGATATTCTAGAAGAAGGTGGATCTTTTGGAAATGGAGATGGATGTTCTAGAAGAAGGTGGATTTTCTTGGAGAAGATGGATCTTCTAGAAGAAGGTGGATATTCTAGAAGAAGGTGGATCTTCTGGCAGAAGGCGGATCGTCTAGAAGAAGATGGATCTTGTAGAAGAATGTGGATCTTCTAGAAGAAGATGGATCTTCTATAGAAGACGGATCTTCAGGAAGAAGACGAATCTTCTAGAAGAAGGTGGATCTTCTTAAAGAAGTGGATCTTGTAAAAGTTTGATCTTCTTGAAGAAGGTGGATCTTCTGGAAGAAGATGGATCTTCTAGCAGAAGATAGACCTTCTAGATGAAGGTGGATCTTCTAGAAGAAGGTGGATCTTCTGGCAGAAGATGGATCTTCTAGAAGAAGATGGATCTTCTAGAAGAAGATGGGTCTTCTAGAAAAAGGTGGATCTCCTAGACGAAGATGGATCTTCTAGAAGAATGTTGAAGAAGAATGAGGATCACCTAGAAAAGATGAATCTTCTAGACGAAGATGGATCTTCTAGAAGAATGTTGAAGAAGAATGAGGATCACCTAGAAAAGATGAATCTTCTAGACGAAGATGGATCTTCTAGAAGAAAATGGATCTTCCAGAAGAAAGGGGATCTTCTAGAAGAAGGTGGATCTTCTAGAAGAAAGTGGATCTTCTGGCAGAAGATGGATCTTCTAGAAGAAGATGGATCTTCTAGAAGGAGATGGATCTTCTAGAAGGAGATGGGTCTTCTAGAAAAAGGTGGATCTCCTAGACAAAGTTGGATCTTCTAGAAGAATGTTGAAGAAGAATGAGGATCAGCTAGAAAAGATGAATCTTCTAGACGAAGATGGATCTTCTAGAAGAAAGTGGATCTTCCAGAAGAAAGGGGATCTTCTAGAAGAAGGTGGATCTTCTAGAAGAAAGTGGATCTTCTGGCAGAAGATGGATCTTCTAGAAGAAGATGGATCTTCTAGAAGGAGATGGGTCTTCTAGAAAAAGGTGGATCTCCTAGACAAAGTTGGATCTTCTAGAAGAATGTTGAACAAGAATGAGGATCACCTAGAAAAGATGAATCTTCTAGACGAAGATGGATCTTCTAGAAGAAAGTGGATCTTCTGGAAGAAGATGGATCTTCTAGAAGAAGGTGGATCTCCTAGACGAAGATGGATGTTCTAGAAGAAAGTGGATCTTCCAGAAGAAAGGGGATCTTCTAGAAGAAGGTGGATCTTCTAGAAGAAAGTGGATCTTCTGGCAGAAGATGGATCTTCTAGAACAAGATGGGTCTTCTAGAAGAAGGTGGATCTCCTAGACGAAGATGGATGTTCTAGAAGAAAGTGGATCTTCCAGAAGAAAGGGGATCTTCTAGAAGAAGGTGGATCTTCTAGAAGAAAGTGGATCTTCTGGCAGAAGATGGATCTTCTAGAACAAGATGGGTCTTCTAGAAAAATGTGGATCTCCTAGACGAAGATGGATCTTCTAGAAGAATGTTGAAGAAGAATGAGGATCACCTAGAAAAGATGAATCTTCTAGACGAAGATGGATCTTCTAGAAGAAAGTGGATCTTCTGGAAGAAGATGGATCTTCTGGCAAAAGACGGATCTTCTAGAAGAAGTTGGTTCTTTAACCCGAAGATGGATCGTGTAGCAGAAGATGGATCTTCTAGAAGAAGGTGGATCTTCTAGAAGAAAGTGGATCTTCTAGAAGAAGATGGATCTTCTAGAAGAAGGTGGATCTTCTGGAAGAAGGTGGATCTTCTGGAAATGAAGATGGATGTTCTAGAAGAAGGTGGATTTTCTTGGAGAAGATGGATCTTCTAGAAGAAAGTGGATATTCTAGAAGAAGATGGATCTTCTAGAAGAAGATGGATCTTCTAGAAGAAGGTGGATCTTCTGGAAATGAAGATTAATGTTCTAGAAGAAGGTGGATTTTCTTGGAGAAGATGGATCTTCTAGAAGAAGATGGATCTTCTAGAAGAAGATGGATCTTCTAGAAGAAGATGGATCTTCTAGAAGAAGATGGATATTCTAGAAGAAGGTGGATCTTCTGGAAGAAGATGGATCTTCTAGAAGAAGATGGATCTTCTAGAAGAAGATGGATATTCTAGAAGAAGGTGGATCTTTTGGAAATGAAGATGGATGTTCTAGAAGAAGGTGGATTTTCTTGGAGAAGATGGATCTTCTAGAAGAAGGTGGATCTTCTGGAAGAAGATGGATCTTCTAGCAGAAGATGGATCTTCTTCTAGAAGAAAGATCTTGCAAAAGAAGTTGGATCTTCTGGAAGAAGGTGGATCTTCTGGCAGAAGATGGATCTTCTAGAAGACGTGATTGATCAACAAGACTTGGATGATTATTTCTGCAGGCCTGACCTTGGATTCTCGGTGGATTCTCTTCCACCATAAACTATTGACTTCTCCAGAATGTTTATGAAAAATCAGCTCTACATAGCGGCAGTAATATTCACAGACTACTAGTGTGTAATTATTCACGATGTCCTGCGATACCATTTAAATCAATTTTGCAGTAAAGGGAATACTAAGAGATTTCTTGTTGCCTGTCAAAAGATCAACAGCACTCAAATAAGACGTGCAACTGGTAGAAGAAAAAACTGCAGCAAAACTCCTTCAAGTTGAAAGCAAATTCCCAACATACTTTCAACAGGTCCTGCCCGATGAATTCATTACGAATTCTCTCCGTAGGGGAAGCGCAGCCCCCCCTAAAGCAAGCAATTCCCATGGAAATGGGTTTCAATAAAACACAGCTGAAAAGCCAGTTACATGCAAATTAATTTCCGTAAACTAATACCGTACCTCGTACTACTGTCAAAACACTACACCATCATTCAACGTCTTCCCCACCTGAAGCATCCTGCTGCTGCAGAAAAATCACCGCAATACAGCCGGGACAAAGAAGCAGCACATCCGTCTGTGCTGGGGCTGCTGCAAGAGGAGCAGCTCAGTTCAAGTAAATTGAATTTGAATAATTGATGAGGCATAATTATTTAGAGCCAGTTGATTAGCCATCGGGAGCACGGCACCACCACCATCACTACCACCGCCACCCTCTACAAGGTTGCTTTTAACCGAACGAAGAGAAAAATCTCAGACGAAGCTGATTCTCATGCGCGTCGGTCCGCTGCCTCAAATGGAATTCTAGATGTGATTTAATAGCTGGCCATTAGCCTTCAAACGGACCCATCGCATCGTCTCCAACGTGTATGTAAATTCTCATATCCGGAGGGCACATCCGAGGATATCATATCCACCTCGCTTCCTGCAGATGAGCTGACTGGCTTGGCATCCTTCACAACACTAACGTTGCAAAATAAATGAGCAGCAAACTTGATTCTTTATTATTGGGATCAGCTATTTGCCAGCTATTAGAGTTAATCCTTCGGAAGATTACACCCCAAATGAAAGACGATGTTGGTGCGGCGGGATGGGATGCAGAGTCGTAGTCGTTTCCGGTTCTTTGGCAGGCGAGAGACACACTCGGATGAAATATTACCAAACACATTACAAACCGGGTGCCGAAGGATATTAAACATTCATCCAGATGTCATGGCCCATGTGGGTGTGTTCGGGTGTATTGGTGAGTGTTTGTTCTGTGGACGGACTTCGACAATGAGTTCATCTCACTTCCTCAACCCGAAGCCGAACAGGCAACCCTATTCCCAGTTTAATTCATCACTTCGGCAGGCACCCGTGTGCCAAGTTAACGAATCCGTTTCGTATCCTGTCGACTGTCGACTGTCGACACGTGAACGGCAGAGGATGTGCAAACTGGTGTGTGTGTGTGGGTATTTGCCTCGAAATGTCTGTCAAACTGTCGACTTTTCTCGTTCGTTTCACTGGAGTGCTGTATCGAAGTGAGATGATGAAGGATTTATGGCCAAACTCACTCTGAGGAGCGACGGATGGACACTTTAATAATGAATTCCTTGCCATTTGACAAATTTGAATTTTTCAAATGTCAGCCCAGGTCCTGCTGTCATTGCACACGTAAACGTTGTCGCTACAGTTGCATGCAAAATTAATCGAATTGAATATTTCGACGAGGAGAGGTTTACCTAACAAAAAAAAAAATGCCTCCCGTCCCACGTGATAGAAGGTTCTATTGTTCAGCACCTACAGCTACATCCATTCGAAGTGCAAATTCCGGAATTCGTATGAGTTGGAGGAGGACTCCAGGAGTACCTACGCTAAAGTTAATAATTTAAGTGACTCGTTGATGAGGAGCGAGCAATGGATGGGGCTTGGATCAGTGGTGAGTACTTTTTCACTTTTTCGTTCAGAGACTAACACGGGTGCCTCCAGAGGGTAAGCAGATGGGAAAGCATCCGTTTTGTGAATGAAATAATTAAAATTTCAGCACATGAGCTGGTGCTCCGCACTCTCGCACACGTACATATCATTTAATCATCTGGCAAATGAGAAAATTTTGCACTCAAACGAAAATGATTAAGCAGCGCTGGGGGGAGGAGGAGTACCACTTATTCCATATCTCATTTGAATGTGTGTTTAATTGGCCCGCTGTGGAATGAATGACTAATGGGGGCTGCTGCCATGTGTGCCGGAATATGCATTTCAATTGAATTCATCAGACTCAAGTGGTAGGCCACCGCTCTTTAGTCCTTGTCATTGCCAACGAGAGTCCCCCACTCGACAAGGATATCTTATTTCTGGCGAAAATATGATACCATTAGTTGTCTTGTCCGAATGAGGGGGATACTCGTGTTTATTTGATGAGAATGTCGGGATGCTATTTAAGATAATGAGAAGAGGATATCTATGAACAGCGCTCACATGCATTTTTCATTTCGTAAACTTTTATCCCACAGTTAGTGTGTAAGGGGGAGAGAGTGGTCCTTCATAGAGAAAAGTTTTTCTCTTTAATTTGATACCAATTAGTTAGCGGTAAGTTCTTGAAATAATCAACCATTAGCTATGTTAACAAGATTGTCAGATTGGTCAAGTTGACAGTCCTGTGCTCTGACATTTGCTGACAATGACAAACTATCTACGGAGAATGACATTGACATTCGTGTGCTCAGATTGTAAGTCCTATCTGAACACTTACGCGGATTTACTGTCGTATTTCCTGTTTTGTCGAGTGAGACTGATTGACATTTCCAAACGTCAAAAAAAAAATCTAAAAAATCTCAGAAAATCTGAGAATCTGCCTTAACATTTTACCTCTCCACTTCGCCCCTATCCAGTAAACGTCAGCAAAAATCCAGTCCGTCAATCCTGTGTGAGCGGGGTCTTATAACGATAAACTGTCAGCTCCCACTGTTGTTAGACTTGGTTGTAATTTCGGACAACGCTTTGATAATTCATTTTCTTACAGTGGCCGTGTTTTTTTGAAGCATCCCTGGCTGCAGTCTTACACGTAAGACAAAAATAACAACCTTCTGCCTACAACTCTTGATTTCATTTGCAGTAGGAGAGCTTAGAATAAGGAATTCAGCAACATGTTGCGTGAAACTAATGCTTTTTATTTACCATCGTTGGTATCACTGCTTTGTTACGAAGTTGTTCGGTTCAGTTGGGACTGTTTGTAGACTGTTTTGTTGACAGCTAATGTCATAAAACGGAGATCAGTGTACCAACCTGGAGGTGTAGAAATCCAACAGGCGATAGCTTGCTGTGGATTGTCTAAATGACCTACTCTGCGAAGGCTTAAAGAAAAAAAACAAAAACGACTAATGTGTCATATTGAATGCGAAATTCGAAAAAAGTGCGAAATTCAAATCGAAATGGAAAAAAGAGGAAGAGGAAGGAAGATTAGCGTAGAGGAAGACGAATCGCTATGCAAACGTCGTACTGTTTGAACGAAGGATTAGGTAACCCGCTGCCAGATAATAGCAATAAAAACATCTTAGAATATCATAAGCTTCGCACAGCTGACAATTTCCAATGAGTCTGGAAATGCCCTAAGCGTCTAACAATAGCTTGACAGTGTTACAAGGGAGAGGAGGTATGAGGCGATATTGCATTTGAAGTGCATTCAGAGAGTTTTTCAATTCTTGACCCAGGTGCACCCAACTTCTTCCCGAATTCTAGATAGCGGGCAACTGACTGCACCAACATCTAAATCATCCTCATTACGTTTTTTGGTTAAGTTTTTTATTCAATTTCGTCCATTTCACGCAAATCGCTAAGGGAGAGGAGATATGAGGCGATATTGCATTTGAAGTGCATTCAGAGAGTTTTTCAATTCTTGACCCAGGTGCACCCAACTTCTTCCCGAATTCTAGATAGCGGGCAACTGACTGCACCAACATCTAAATCATCCTCATTACGTTTGTTGGTTAAGTTTTTATTCAATTTCGTCCATTTCACGCAAATCGCTAAGGGAGAGGAGATATGAGGCGATATTGCATTTGAAGTGCATTCAGAGAGTTTTTCAATTCTTGACCCAGGTGCACCCAACTTCTTCCCGAATTCTAGATAGCGGGCAACTGACTGCACCAACATCTAAATCATCCTCATTACGTTTTTTGGTTAAGTTTTTTGTTCAATTTCGTCCATTTCACGCTTATCGCTAAGGGAGAGGAGATATGAGGCGATATTGCATTTGAAGTGCATTCAGAGAGTTTTTCAATTCTTGACCCAGGTGCACCCAACTTCTTCCCGAATTCTAGATAGCGGGCAACTGACTACACCAACATCTAAATCATCCTCATTACGTTTTTTGGTTAAGTTTTTTGTTCAATTTCGTCCATTTCACGCTTATCGCTAAGGGAGAGGAGATATGAGGCGATATTGCATTTGAAGTGCATTCAGAGAGTTTTTCAATTCTTGACCCAGGTGCACCCAACTTCTTCCCGAATTCTAGATAGCGGGCAACTGACTGCACCAACATCTAAATCATCCTCATTACGTTTTTTGGTTAAGTTTTTTATTCAATTTCGTCCATTTCACGCAAATCGCTAAGGGAGAGGAGATATGAGGCGATATTGCATTTGAAGTGCATTCAGAGAGTTTTTCAATTCTTGACCCAGGTGCACCCAACTTCTTTCCGAATTCTAGATAGCGGGCAACTGACTGCACCAACATCTAAATCATCCTCATTACGTTTGTTGGTTAAGTTTTTTATTCAATTTCGTCCATTTCACGCAAATCGCTAAGGGAGAGGAGATATGAGGCGATATTGCATTTGAAGTGCATTCAGAGAGTTTTTCAATTCTTGACCCAGGTGCACCCAACTTCTTCCCGAATTCTAGATAGCGGGCAACTGACTGCACCAACATCTAAATCATCCTCATTACGTTTTTTGGTTAAGTTTTTTGTTCAATTTCGTCCATTTCACGCTTATCGCTAAGGGAGAGGAGATATGAGGCGATATTGCATTTGAAGTGCATTCAGAGAGTTTTTCAATTCTTGACCCAGGTGCACCCAACTTCTTCCCGAATTCTAGATAGCGGGCAACTGACTGCACCAACATCTAAATCATCCTCATTACGTTTTTTGGTTAAGTTTTTTATTCAATTTCGTCCATTTCACGCAAATCGCTAAGGGAGAGGAGATATGAGGCGATATTGCATTTGAAGTGCATTCAGAGAGTTTTTCAATTCTTGACCCAGGTGCACCCAACTTCTTCCCGAATTCTAGATAGCGGGCAACTGACTGCACCAACATCTAAATCATCCTCATTACGTTTTTTGGTTAAGTTTTTTGTTCAATTTCGTCCATTTCACGCAAATCGCTAAGGGAGAGGAGATATGAGGCGATATTGCATTTGAAGTGCATTCAGAGAGTTTTTCAATTCTTGACCCAGGTGCACCCAACTTCTTCCCGAATTCTAGATAGCGGGCAACTGACTGCACCAACATCTAAATCATCCTCATTACGTTTTTTGGTTAAGTTTTTTGTTCAATTTCGTCCATTTCACGCAAATCGCTAAGGGAGAGGAGATATGAGGCGATATTGCATTTGAAGTGCATTCAGAGAGTTTTTCAATTCTTGACCCAGGTGCACCCAACTTCTTCTCGAATTCTAGATAGCGGGCAACTGACTGCACCAACATCTAAATCATCCTCATTACGTTTTTTGGTTAAGTTTTTTGTTCAATTTCGTCCATTTCACGCAAATCGCTAAGGGAGAGGAGATATGAGGCGATATTGCATTTGAAGTGCATTCAGAGAGTTTTTCAATTCTTGACCCAGGTGCACCCAACTTCTTCCCGAATTCTAGATAGCGGGCAACTGACTGCACCAACATCTAAATCATCCTCATTACGTTTTTTGGTTAAGTTTTTTGTTCAATTTCGTCCATTTCACGCTTATCGCTAAGGGAGAGGAGATATGAGGCGATATTGCATTTGAAGTGCATTCAGAGAGTTTTTCAATTCTTGACCCAGGTGCACCCAACTTCTTCCCGAATTCTAGATAGCGGGCAACTGACTTCACCAACATCTAAATCATCCTCATTACGTTTTTTGGTTAAGTTTTTTGTTCAATTTCGTCCATTTCACGCTTATCGCTAAGGGAGAGGAGATATGAGGCGATATTGCATTTGAAGTGCATTCAGAGAGTTTTTCAATTCTTGACCCAGGTGCACCCAACTTCTTCCCGAATTCTAGATAGCGGGCAACTGACTGCACCAACATCTAAATCATCCTCATTACGTTTTTTGGTTAAGTTTTTTGTTCAATTTCGTCCATTTCACGCAAATCGCTAAGGGAGAGGAGATATGAGGCGATATTGCATTTGAAGTGCATTCAGAGAGTTTTTCAATTCTTGACCCAGGTGCACCCAACTTCTTCTCGAATTCTAGATAGCGGGCAACTGACTGCACCAACATCTAAATCATCCTCATTACGTTTTTTGGTTAAGTTTTTTGTTCAATTTCGTCCATTTCACGCAAATCGCTAAGGGAGAGGAGATATGAGGCGATATTGCATTTGAAGTGCATTCAGAGAGTTTTTCAATTCTTGACCCAGGTGCACCCAACTTCTTCCCGAATTCTAGATAGCGGGCAACTGACTGCACCAACATCTAAATCATCCTCATTACGTTTTTTGGTTAAGTTTTTTGTTCAATTTCGTCCATTTCACGCTTATCGCTAAGGGAGAGGAGATATGAGGCGATATTGCATTTGAAGTGCATTCAGAGAGTTTTTCAATTCTTGACCCAGGTGCACCCAACTTCTTCCCGAATTCTAGATAGCGGGCAACTGACTGCACCAACATCTAAATCATCCTCATTACGTTTTTTGGTTAAGTTTTTTGTTCAATTTCGTCCATTTCACGCTTATCGCTAAGGGAGAGGAGATATGAGGCGATATTGCATTTGAAGTGCATTCAGAGAGTTTTTCAATTCTTGACCCAGGTGCACCCAACTTCTTCCCGAATTCTAGATAGCGGGCAACTGACTGCACCAACACTTAAATCATCCTCATTACGTTTTTTCAGATGATTGGTAGATTTCTGACATTTTCATTGTTAGATGGTGGTTTGATCGCTGTCTGAAAATTATCTGACAATATTGTCAGAAAAGAATTGATAGTTCAGACAATTGTCAGATATAAGGACCACATTTTCGATTGGTAGATCTGTCAATATTGACAGATCATACAATCGGTTGGAAAATAGGTTATGTCAAGTAAGCCATTTCTTAGATGAAGAAGCTGAAAATATGATATTGTAGGATATGGTGTGAACATATGACCTGCATGCCATATATTTCGGACTTCTGTAGGTGTTAGAGGTCTATTTATCAGCTTACAAATGACAGCAGTGGTATCTTTCGATGTACAGTACCTGTCTAATAGTACCCGCTTTTCAGTTTCGTGATGAATCGAACTACGCTTTTGGTTTCAAAATATCGCTGTCCTTATTGGACTTAATACCACTATCGGCCAAGATCATATGTACTTCGTAGACAGAAGAAGTTGTAATCTTTTTCGATCGTGTGCCTAGCTATGTAGCCTGGTTTGGTGTTGGTTCATAATCGTGTGCCATATGATGTCAATTTGATTGAAAACATCGGCTCTCCTCCATCAGTGTTGCTTGTATAACATCACTTGGCCGATGCCTAAAAAAATAGCAGTGATGAAAGTATGCAGCCTTGCCTTACTCCACGTTGAACTTCAGTCTCTTCTGACTCCCTAGCATTGTGAAAAACATGATGCCTAGACCTTAATGTGGTTTACGAAGGAAGCTTTTGAGCAAAGGCCTGGCTGTTCAAGCTAAATCTCAATGCTCTCCAATCCTGGTTTTCAGAATTATTTTTGCGAAGCGATTGTACCCTCAGAGGTACTTTTTTTTTAAGGGCTTCGATGAGGGTGCCAATCTCTGTGCTGTTTGGTGAGTAATCACAAATTCACTGGTATAGATGGCTAGTTCGGATACTTGATACGATTTCTTCTCCTCAGATCCAAATGGAATCATCGGCCTTCACCCAGCTTTTTGGAGTTCGTGTAGATAGCCTGGCTATCATTCTTGTTTGCTATTTCTTCGGCATGTACGTTTCGAAGGATACGCGTGCTTTGTTGAATCTTCTTCAGCCAGAAGAGATTCCGGTGTGGTTTTTACAATCTGAACTGGGGTTCGAATACGTTTGAATACGTTTGGTATCAGCCCTCTTTTAAATCGAGGGCTGATACCAATTTGATCGATTTGGTTGTCTGCCAGTACGAGAAGATCCAGCTGGCATTATAGGATGTGTTGCGTAATAAATGACTTCAAGTGGTCAAGTCAAGGTTAAAGAAGTCCATGAACAGTAAGCTCCTGTCACGTATTTGAGCTTGGTTTGTTTTGTCACTATCTAGCTGTCATTTTTCATCCTCTCTGCTCATAATTCCAAATGTTGACGGTCTTCCTTACTCTGCTCTGGAATCTTTCCATCAATATCTAGGCTAGGAGGTTGGTATCGTATCAGCAGTAATCCCCAGACGAATCGACGAGAGCTTCCAAATGGTTTTCCAGAGTAGGGTATGAGATGAGTATTCCCCAATCACACCACCTTATCGGGGTCATTTCGATTGAGTTTTTGCTCTAATTGGGCGAATCTGGCGGTGTTCCGGCGAGTTGAGAAGGACCATAAAATTGTGGAACCTTGTATGAGCCAGTATCCAAAGCAGTTCTTCCCATCGTAACCATCTGTTTTTAAAGCTCCGCTTTAAATCATGCATCGGCCTAATAGAACCTTGGTGCCATGATGTGGAATGCATTTTTGACGTCCAGTGTGATAATGGCGGCTTCGTCTATACCTCTTCTTCCTATACTGTCGACTGCACCTTTGACGTCAATATTCTGTCACTCATGTGGCTGTTTTCCCATGGTATCCACCCTACAAAAGAGGTCTGTACGCATAATCTGATTACTGTTTTCAGGCATCAATCAGATATCCACAGCCGGTGGCTTTGGATGCGATCTCTTCACTCTTGTAGCAGCCCTTCGTTGCATCAACGCGGGGCATGAAGAGTTATCCGCAAGCCACTATTTCATTGCTTTTTCTTCACGCTTTTGTTTCAAGGGACTAATTTTCTACTCAACACTGGAAGGAATAGGGCATTAGGACAGACTCCTGGCAAATATTCTTAAAGGAGGAAGCTAGTTCGGAGCCTCATTAGACTGCTCAACCAAATCACGACGAGTAATGGATGCAAGATCAAAAGGTAACGTAGCCGGCTAGTCCCTTCATATGCTAATGATATGCTTGTCAACTGGTAAACGAATCAAGTGCTACCTCAAAACCTATTAGACCCGAGAATCTCCAGACAACACAATAAAACAGTTTACCGCAATGGGGTATACAAATTTTTTCCATAAGTCACCTTACACCTCATAGGTCAACGTCGGTCTTCCCCATCATTTGCCACATCGATTGGGTGTCTATCATTACCGGTCATCAGCGGTAATCTCTTACTTTCCGTCTTCCATCCACCAGCCTCATCTCGTCTAATATCCACGACACGATCCACAACGCCGGCAACATTGTTGCTATAATGTATCTGCAGAAACTGCCGCCGCTACACCTCATTACCAGCAATAAATCTGCGATAACCCGAAGCACCTGCATCGTTTCGCCAGAGGAATTGTTTCACGCATTTATCTCCCAGGCGGCGGAGAGAACGTGGTTGCCATTGCCACCTAGCAGCAGCGTTATTAAGACTAAGTACTGTCGCGCGCAACAAATCGTAAATCATTTCGCAAAGCGGCACACAAAATGTCAAAACATTCACTTTTGTTTGTCGACCAGACTGCGGGGAGTGATGGCGACTTACGCCCATGCTCCATGCTTGGAGCCGAAATTCTATCGACTTTGTCACCTTCATAAACAAACTCCCTCCTCCTGGGGACATGTAACGAGACAATTAGGAAACATAATGCTCCGACATGAGTGGTAATGACGTCCATAGATGTCTGTCTGCCAGCCAGCCAGCGCGCGGTCGATGTGGCCGACGAAGGGCGACGACAGTGTAGCTCAAAAGTCAATAGTCTCACTCGTCAGAGTGGATAGGTAGGTCGGTGACAAAAGCGTCGCGCGGTGATCAACCCACGCGGCCCACTCTGGGACCCTGCGTTGCACAGAAACACAGAAACACAGAAACAGCGGATAAAGTCTAGGACCCGGCCCGGCCAGCACACAATAGTCGTAAAGGCGACATGCGATAATTATTATTTTTATTGTGTCGCTTAAATGTCGACGTTGTCGTTGTCGTCGTTAGTGTCGTTAATGTTCGCTTTGGCCTGGGCGCACACATGGGGGGAAACGACGAGTGTTTATGGCACGGCGATTGTCATGTTAACCAGTCTTTATGATCGGTGAATTCACTGGGCGGACACAAACGGACAGAGGAACAACACGCTCTTTTTGGCATAATTTCGTAAAAGTGTAATAATTCGCGACCTAACAATGGCAAATATGTGGACACCACCTGGGGCCGCGCTCTGACTGTGTGTCATAATGTCGCGCAGTCATAATTCCACAATTTGGGGTTTAATTGGGTTCCATTCAAGGAGGCGGATCGTTAGTTTTTGAATGAGGGTTTGTTCGATAAACTTTGGCGATAAAGTGATTTACTTCTAAGCGGAGTGCTGGCTGCACGTGCAATGGCATGTCAACGAATGACACTAAGTAGGTAGGTGTCTTGTTGGCTTTATCACGGTTGTGAACATACCCATTTGGGCGGTTAAATTGGATTAAATATGGAGTACGAACTTTCACTGGTTGTTAACTCAAACAGTGTAGCCAAATAGTTGAGTAGATTTGCACAAGAATGCAAAGAATTTCAGTGCAAAACCATAAGTAGGTACTTTAAGGGTAAACGTAGGCGTTTCAATCCTTAGATCATGGTAGTCTGCAACAACAGCAATATTCTACAACAATCGGACTTACAAGACACAAGGACAGAGTTTGGCAGCACTTGGTTCTCTTGGATATGCAGTGATTCAGTACATCCGGTGGTTTCGGATCTCGGATCTTCTCGGATTAAAAAAGCTCAAGCTATTGTAGCTTCTCCAGTGACTTAGGTCAATTTGACAGGTGCGGTCGTCATCAACCAGCTTCATTGCCAGGGATGTCTTCATTTTAAGTGTGATTGTATTGTGACAGCAAGTTGTTAGATTTTTCTGCGAGGAAGATAGGAAGAGTAAGACTGATGAACGTTGGTTTTAAATGTTTGTGAATTACAATTAGAAGGAAAATAGAGCTTGGTAGAGCATTCCCCATTCCTTTTGTGCGGTTTAGGAAACAGTCTCTATAGTTGACAGAACGTCCGAAGGTAGGATTAAGGGCAAAACTGGTGAACATGCGAACGAGAAACTTGTTGAAGTGGGGGAATGCAACTGGACAGCGCGCAGGAGCACTGTTTTTAAAAAATCCAATAAACGGGAAATATTTCTGCGGTATTCGAGAGAGTTAATAGCCACTGCTATGCTGTCTCCTATTATGTAGTTGTATCGCTCGATTCTGAATTCTATCTAGCAGGTGCAAGGAGGTTTTGGGTGGACCGAATCAGACGTGAGCATTATACTTGACCTTAGGACGGATATATGCCTTGCATATTGCAGTCTCATATTAGAAGGGATGAAATAATTCTTGCATCACTTGAGCAATCCTAGACTAGGATTCTTAATGACGTCGAGTATATGGTTATTGCGTGGATGGAAAGTTCTTTGGTCTCGGCGATGCAAGAACCATTTATTGATAATGATAGATGGTTAATGTTATGCTTAAGGGACAGAAGACAGTATTGGGTTATTGAAGCAATAAATCCTTCTCTGAAAAGACCATAAAGATCGGAATTTTTTGACCTTAACCTAGTTGCGAATGTATTGGATAAGAAGTAGCGGACAAGAGATGAGAAAGAGAGTCGGAGACATAACAGAGCCTTGGGAGAGCCTAGCATTGATATGGTGGATGGTAGACAAGAAACTGTCCAAAACAACTTGTAATGAACGTTTCGGAAGGTAATTTCGAATCCATATGGTATTTTGTTTCCTTTGCAAAGTCAGTTAGTAAGAATTTTCTTGGTAGTAACTTGATTCCATTAATATTATGACTTAGCTATCCGCATAGTGTTGACTTAGAAATACGGAATTGTTCAGGTCGCTTAGAGGTGTTTCCACTACAATAGATAATAAGAGCGGACGGTACACAACCTCGTAGGGAACTTTTAGGACTTCGTTGATGAAGTTGAGAGTTGGTCATCCGTCATGGCATAGGTATGGTGTCACCTAAAACGTCAAAAGCCTTAGATCTAACGTGGTCGTACTTAAGATTTTGGACCGTGGAAGCCAGTATATTTCATTAAGACTCGAATTATTCAGCAGACCCGCAATACTTTCAAGGAGAAAACGTTTCGCACATTGGTAAAGGGCGGGGAAGGTACTGCACTTAGCTTGTTGAAGTAAATTGGAGCTAAATCGATAAACGAGTTGAAGAAGTTAGTAGCAAGTTAGCTAGATTCTCAATATTTTATGAAGCTTAGAGAGTTTGGCAACATGACGCAGGCTTAAGAATCATCAAACAAGAAACAATTCGAATAATAATTTAATTTAGAAGTCGTGGCTGCCATGGAGGAGAAGAGATCGAGGTTCGATCCCTAAACAACACCTCAAAGTTATTTCACGATCCAATTGTTTTGAGAGTTTGATAAACATGCGAGAGTATATTGTCATGATAAAGCTAACCCTTCGGACATGTCATTAAATAGTAAGCCCCTGCTATTCCTGTAAAGAATGTAACATGCACAACATGAATGTTTGTGAGAATGTTGAGCTTGAGTCCCATAGACCTGTAGCGCCAAATAATTGAGTTTTTCTTTTGTAATGTAGAGAACCAGATTCAAAATTACATCAACCTTGCTTAAAATTTAAGGCCCAAAGAGTATACGGATGGTCCGTCCACGCTTTATTTGATTCGGCTATTGATACTGGTTGTGGGCGCAGTGACTAAGTGGTGAAAGGCATGGGGCTGTTGACCGGAAAGTTTGAGGTCTGATTCCCAGCCAAAACAGGAAGTTCTTTCACAGTTCAACGTCTTGAGACCATCTAACCAAAAGTCAAATTTTTGTACTTGCATTTTGTACCTCTGGTGATGACGTGATAGTTATGTACAATGGATTCAAACAAGTTTGTAGATTAGACAAGGTATTTTTGAGAATTGGACACATCATGATTAATATTCAGGTCCTCTGCAACTTGCATAAGTCGCTTGGATAAAGAGGAGAAAGCCACGTCCTTCCATCTCCTTTCCAGATATCTGGTCCTGTCTCAAAAATGACGGTTTCACCTAGGGGCCCCTTTCTACGACCTTCTCAGGGAACTAGGGTTTATAGAAGTCAACTAGCTCTAGTTATAGATTCGTGGTACCATAATGCTCCACTTTTGCTCATGACGTCAGTCAGGATTTGGTGAAGAGTTTGGGATATACCCATACCTATCCTGGCTACAGGTTGGTGTTGCTGTTTGGAAAAAGTTCGCTTCTTGTTAGGACTACCTTTAGATCGTGTGAATGCTTCTACAGATTTTCGTCCATCCTGAGGCAATCATGCAGTTTTTGAAGGATGTGGTCGGTTGGTTTGTAGGAAGGATGAGTTTCCGCTTATTTCGCAGGCTTCTCTTAGACTTTATGAGAATCACCAGGGCAGGGTATTTATCACCAAATAGCCCAGTCTTCTAAGAATGATATGAAAAGGCACTCCAAAGAGGGATGGCGACTTGTAGGTCATTTTATTCTCATTTTGCATCAAGTACGTTGTAGCTAACATGGAACAGGTTCGAGGAAGGACTTGAAAGCACAGGTTGAACGGATTTTGGTTAAACTTTGTGAGCCACATTAAGCATTGTCCTGTGTCGTTAAATTTTCACGATTTTGTCCGGTGATCCCTTGGATGACAGAGCTGTCTACCAGTAGCTCGAAGTTACTCTAATTGGAGGCCAAATATTACTTCGACACAGCTAGTGTCATCCTGTGTAGTCCCTAACCAAATGATGACGCATATAACCCCTGACATACGCCAAGCTCTAATTTTTGACTCTTCATTCAGTTGTATAATTTACAGTTTTCACTGTAGTCATGTCTGCGGAGCTCATAAAACCATCTGACTACAAATTCTCCACTGCTCCACTGAGTCATCGTTTATGATTCGCCTTGACAGGAGAAACAATGAAAAACAAGCAGCATTCTCGCCCTCCTCCCGCCGACACGGCCCTAATAAGCCCCACTTTAGATGTGGCATGTGGATTGCTAGAATTCTTAGACAACATTTCAACTTTTTGCTCCAACCAAGCGCTCCGCACATATGACAGCTGAATGTGTGCTCTATGGCACGAAAGTTTTTCTCTTTTTTCTGTCCCTGCTCCTGCACACATTAATCGCACGCGAAGAAATGTCCATGCCATGTCGATTGTGGTCACCGTAGTACACAGCGGGGTGGCTGGCGACTGGTTGGAAAAAACTCCGGTAGCCAGCTTTTTACTTTAACCGATGATTCATGACTCAAGTCGATGACAAACGACTGGGGAAGCTCACCGGCGGCGGCGGCGCTATATAATTCCTTTCACCAAACATTATCGGACAGACAATGCAGAGTGTCTTCAGGTGAACCTACGAGGTTGACAGTTTCGTCAACTACTACGCCATCCAACAGAGTCTCAACTGGTTTGGTCTTGTTTTAGCCAAAAAAGAAAAAAAAAGAAGAGAAAACCCATCACCGACTTTACGAGCTTTTGCGCCCCCAGTTCCGCTGAATGGACGCGCGGTAATAAAAAAGTAATCAAAGGAAAATTTTACAACCCTGCATACAGTCGGTTTATGGCAGCGGCGGGGGCTCCATATCGGTGGCCATGGAAGTGTGGACCTTCGTCACAGTTGGTTGCGTTGGAAATGTGTTCCGTCCTGTTTGGTTTTTGGTTCCTTTTTTCGAAACATATGAATTTTTCAGCACCTTCTTTGGACGAAATTAGTATTCAGCACAGATGCCTGGCAACGTCAAGCTTAATGTGGAGGGAGGTTGTTTGAAGTCTGTCCACTTGGCGTTGGTCCATTTACACCAGTGTTGGCTGCTTCAACTGTGTCCAGGGACGTTTTTTTATGTTCACAGCAGGACATGGGCCGATTTCTTTATTTTTTTTTTTTTTTCGTTTTTGTTTTGTTTTGTTAACACATTTAGTGCTTGTGGTGTAATTTGTTCTTTGTGCAGCGGTAATTTGGTGGTGACCAACATTTTGCCGTTTCAGTTTTATTGGAGTAATTAATGTGGGAGATTTGATTGAAGGGAAGTGGCTGGTGATCCAGCTGGTGTTGCCAAAAACAGGTCCATTATGGAGTGCACCCGAAACATAAATATGCATGGAGGTTGGATGAGGTGGTAGTGGAAAGGGTTTAAAGCGGATGGCTTTGATATTTATGGAAGGACGTCTAGTTTTGCGCATTTACCTTCAGACTCAGAGAGTAGTACCGCCTTAAACGGGACACAAATTGAGTTGAACTAGCTTGGAGACAATCAAGCCGAGGAGTGTTAGTTAAGGTCTGCTGGGAATTTCAGCGCCAAACAGTGTCTTAGGTCCCTATTCAAGGCAGGACTCTACGCCATAGATTTCAGTCATAGCTTACTCAAGAAGAGTAAGGCTGGAGAGCCATATATGAGAATACGCTTTGTCTGTCCTTATTCAATTCAATATCTAGCTTATAGCTTCCTGAATCCTCTAGCAAAGGTGCCTAGAATTATGGTGGACGAGGAGAAATCCGTTGTAACAAATTGACAATGCATGACATGTCCCATGGTGTCCCACAAGGCACAGCTATTGCACCTCTTCTTCTTAACATGCGTTGATACGCCAAGTGGATTGTATAGTATGATAGAGTTTGTAGAGTTTGTTGTCATCTAGGGAGGGATTCAAAACAATTTCGATGAACTATTGGCAAATATTTTGTTGAAATTTAAAAGTTTTAGACTAACCAAACAATTAGATGCAGATTTGAGCGTTCCAATGGTCTCACAAAGTCCAAGAGTCTACCTATCTTAAATTTGGTGTGAAGTTTCTTAAGTTTCACTCTAGATTTTATAAGGAATTATTTCGGTTAACTGAGAACAAGATTTTGTTGGGCTTGTTGTAGCCTAAGCCTTCATCGAAAAGGCATTTAGGTTAAGCAAGACAGTCATAGTCAATGGAATCATGTTGACTGATTATTTTGAATTTGTATGAGCATGACTTGGAGTATAAATGGTTATAACCACATTACTTGTTACTAGCTAATGTCAGCTACTTCTGTCAACTAGCAAACCATTCAGTTGATTTGATGTGATTCGTCAATTGGTCTATTGGACAGTTTTTCTAGCTCACAATAGAAGTATCGCCTGAAAAATTGGATAGGAGATGGTTGTATCCTTGTTCACTTGATCATCTTCATATCAACGACACAAGTCTTCTTCCATTACTCTTAGGCTTTTTAGGTTTTACTGGGGAGTACTATGCCCCGTGGTGGCACTTATGAGAATAGAAATGGATTTCCTACTCTTTGGGATAATTCTATGCTCATATTCTTGTCAAAACAAGGCCACATACTTCTTGTGATCTCGCAAGTGTCAATGGAGGAGTATTTGATGGTTGCCTCCCACAGTGCCTTTATTTCTTAGCTTAGTGTGCAAGGTGGTATGAAAACTTTCCTTGTCAATTCGTCGGTTAAGTCTTATTACCAGGAACCTTGTGCCGTCTTCCAATGAGGACAGTGCCTCACAAACTTGGATTTTGTTTCTCACTGCTAGGACCTCTTCTTGAAAAAACACTGCTAATAAGTATTTGGAAGGCAAACTAGTGTACATAGACAGAGACGGAATGGGAATCGGGAAAAAGGGTCTCTTCAAATTGTAGGTACTCCTTGGTACTCCTAGATGATCATAGAATGACCCTATCTGGCTGACTTATTCTTAGGACACTAGTAACAGCAGAAACTTGAACGAAAATATCCAGTTGAAGTAGAGTACAGGTGTGGCCACATCAAAGGAATAGCTTAACTGGAACTCTCATATCAAGTCCGCAATAGAACGCACCACCAGGGCCAGTAGACGCCTTTATGGCAGAACTTGGGGTCTCAATTCAAAAATGATGCATTGGATGTTGTATACAATGTTGGTGAGACGCATCTTGACATAAGCGGCCATCGTAAGATGGTCGAAAGTTATTTTATGAACAACGGTAACTACTTCAGAGGTCGCAAAGGATAGCCAGAAGCCATCGTGAGGCTCACACCCCTACAAATCTTCATTAGAAAGACGGCTCTTAGATGCGCTATCCAGTTGCAACTAGAATACAATTTTAAGGCAGTTGACCACGTAGGACACCTGAAAATTCTTGACTCAATACCACAAAGAGACATGATCTACACTGTACCCGACATTATGGTCAGAGAATACTGTTTCAGTAGGTTATTCGAGGTTAATATAGGTATTAGACCGTGCAGACTGGTCTAATGGTGTTCCGACACTGTTATGGAGTCAAAATGGACTCTGGAGTGGGTGCTGGTGTCTTTGGACCCAACACTCGATACCCATGGACATGTGTCCCACGGTTTTACGTCAGTCCTTGGGATTAATCAAGCCTTTTTCCTACAAGGAAGTTCTTAGTTTAGACAAAGACAGTATAAGAAAGCTGGTGAGTTTTCTAACGGATGACGAATCATCGGAGCATATTCTCTGTGAATGCACGGCAAGGTAACATGATCGCCAGCTGATATTAGAAACTCTACGTACTTTCCTTCACTAGGAACTTTCCTTCTCTTAGAGTAAAACACAACGTTATCAGAGTTACTTCCTTCCAATCTATCTTCAAGTACAAAACTGGACAGATAAACTTGGAAACAAAGAAATATTTCAGATGCTTTCTCAAAGCATCCACATGGGAAAAAACATTTCAGAAACATTTTCGAAAAGTTTAAAAAGTTTCTTTGCTGTGGACATAGTACCGTAAGAGTAGCAGCCTCCAGGCTCGAAGTAGGTGTGATTCTTAAGGCACTTGTGGTGCCAATGAAAACCCATCTCTATAGCGTTGTGAGGACCGCTGACATTCTGCTGTAACCATTCAAGAAGGCTATAAGTCAGAATAGGTTCAACAGAACCGTTCTTCATTCATAGGATAGCTTGGGTAGCTCTGGTCTCCAGGACTTCCCACACTCTGGCTTCTGGATTTTTTCATCAATGCTAGACTTTCATTTCGGCTTCTTATCCAGAACAAAGCCTAGATAGTTAGAGGCGGCTAGGATTCTAAGAGGGGTGCTCCGTATACATAGTAGGTGTTTTCAAAGTATGTTATTGGACAGACTTTGGTATAACCTTTTGCATGTAGCTGCTATTAAAACGTTGTCCTTGGTAATAACATTCTTTAAGTCGAAACAATAGTCTTCAGTTGAACTAGCACTCATATTGAATCAAATGTCAATCATCTTAGTTTAAGAAGGTCACTTGGAAACCTTCGAAGAGTGTGATGACTATATAAAGAAAGGTCCTCAGTATAGTGGGTCTTAAAACGAATAGCGTCGCTGCAGTCTAAGTAGGTCATTTGACAGAGTTTATAGCAATTTCAGATCCCCTTTCGAAAGCATCCTCCAAATCCAAATCTAGATCCAGGCTTGGTGATGCCAGTGGAATGCTCCCACTGTGGGGTATAGTGTACGTTGGTCGAATCGAGCGGGATACAACTAAGGTCTATTTGGCTGAAATATCCTGATATGGAGATCCAGCCATTGGAAACTTTCGTCCTTTCTTTTGCTCACACTATCTTGGACTTGGTGGCTTATTCGGAGTTCGCTTCCATTATCACCCGAAACATTGCCTCTTAGGTCCTAGAGAAATATTTGCATTTCTTAAAACTTTAGAAAGGAAGACCCTAGACCCCGTCCTACAATTGAAATGTGACATTCGTTCAACTCAGCTAAACACAACACTAATAGCAATTGGCTCGACTAATGTTAATGTCACATTCTGCAACACCATCCACATGTTCACCTTCACCAGGCATACACAAGCCAGCCCAGCCCATTCCATAGCCAGCATGCACAGTCAGCCAAAGCCGTTTGACAATCACAACAAGCGACGGCAAGGTGAACAAAAATAAAAACAAATTTAATCACTTCCATTATTACCGCTATTACCAGCATCCACTCCTTGTCTCTGCATAGCAGTGCCGTCATCCCACAATCAATTAAAATCAACATCAGCTGCCCACACTTTGGTGTCGCATTCAGTTCGTGTGCTGAATGCAGAAGGAGCGCGGCTACTGCTGCCTGCACCAGTTCCTTGGCCGATGTGGGCCATATAACTCAGTCGCCGGTTATTGTTGTCATAAGGTGGGCAAAACTGCGGCTCCGAAGTGAGACCTCAATGCCGATTGCGCGGTCCGTGCTTATGATTGTTCTCTCACTTTGACAAAATTGTTGCTCGTTGCGCGGAGCTCCTCATAGTTGCTAGTCCCTCGGATCCATCTCCTCCGGGTGAAAGACGAGCCCGAGGTAGCAGCAACAGCATGTCCGCGCGCAATTACTTTGCATGTTGATTGGAATTTAACCCGCGGTAAGGACGGTGCCCGCGCCGCCGTTCCGCATCGATGGCTTACATGGCATAAAAATTCAATTTGCAAACCGCTGACTGGGAAATCGAAGCACGGAGGACAACGACGAATGGAAAAAGGAAAAAAAAAACCACGACAATCATGTACGAGTGTCAACGCAACGTCAAAATGGTTTAGCATGCCACTAGTCGACCTGCATATGCCGTCAAAGCGCGGTCTCTGGCGGTAATATGGTCTCCTCCTCGGTGTAGCTTACCCACAGCCAGCCGGCTGGCTGGCTCATCACGACAGAACAAAGTCAGTCAGTCTGCCATCCTGTGGCCCTGCCACTAGGCAGCGGATCAACGTGGTAGGGTAAACAAACTGAATTAAGTGTCCAACGGCGAAACCACAGGGAGATGACGACAACGACGAGGATCCCACTGCAGATTGACATGATATCCACGAAAACAACGTCAACAACGACGGCGACCACGATGACGAGCAGGAAAAACGATCCTTGTTCCCTTCGAGTCGCGGTGAAGTTATGTGACATCTTCAATCATAATGGGGCTGAGCTGAGCACTGAGCGCAGTGGTGCCTGCCGTACGGTCCTGCCACAAGACGACAGTTTACCTCAAAACAAATCCCTAATTGACAGCACAGGCAATGTTGCGATTCAAATGAATCTCGGAGTGAGATCTTTGCATACGTTAACCTGCTGCAACATCCGTGCACAGATGCTGGATACTGGATGGTGGTGCTGGTGGTGGTGGTCGAGAAAAGGGCACAGCGATGGAAAGACAAGAACCATGACATCCACGACAATGACGATGATGATGATGATGATGATGGCAATCCCTGTGTTGTATGTACATAGCGAGGTAAACCGCCTCGACTTGATTCCTGTCATGGGTCTGGCCGGCTGTCGATCATCCCGATCTGATAGTGGGCTTCACTAGACGCATAATTACAGTAATATTAATTGCAGCTTGTAGTCGCTATCATGGTAATGGACGAAGAAGGTGGATAGGGAAATTATAGGGAGAGGCTACCGTGGGACTGCTCTCCGAAGTGTTGGGTGCTAGGTGGATCTATTTTAAGGAACAATTGGATGACTGGACGTTATAAATGGATGGCGTCTACGGTTTCATTAGAGCACCCAGGAATGCAAGTGACGCCTAATGATCATGCGTTTTGTAGAAACTTTTAGTAACATGACTCTAAGGAACTCATGGGAACTACATTGTGCTACGCATCAGCAATGATTTTCATGGAGTGGAAGTTCATGTGTGCAAGTAGCTGGTAGTAGATTTGGTCCAAGAAGTAAGAGGCAACTTGTAGGAAACTGGATAAAGTTTGGAACTGACTTGAACTTGGTAAAGGAGTGGAGGAGTGGATGCGTACCTCCACAAGAATTGTCGAAAGACTCACTCACGTAGAAACTAAGGAATATGTATACGGAAGCAGAAGGTAAAAAGAGTAGGAGACAACATCGAGCCCTGAGGGACACTTGACTTGAACACTGAGGCCAGTATGTAATGGAAAGTCGAACTATTACTTCCTCTGGTGCTGCTGTTTGCAACCCATGGAGAAGTCCTTTCTTGTGGTCACTAGTCATGGACAGTTTTCGAGAATCTACAGAAGACTGCATAACCATTGTTTGTGGTTTTTAGTGGTAAGCACAGCACTACGATCTATAGTGTTGTGCAGGGTGTTAGAATGGCAAAAAAACTGTCCAGCAATCCCTACAAGACCGCCTAGAGGCTTTAACAAAAAAGAAATGTCCATCTCCAACCTATCATCAGCTAAGATTCCATTGGAGGCAAAATATTTTGGTCAACTTAGACAAAGCTTTTCATTACATTCATCAAGTCCGCCAACAATTTAGTCACTGTGGACATATGAGTTAGCAGACGCCCTAGCAGTTTCTCAGTTCAGCTTTGAAGGCACTCATGAATACTTCAAGGATTTAAGGAGCATTATCACTCTCTCTGCCTTAGTGGACATCAGGTAGAGAGAGTGATAGGGCAAGAAGAGAGCTCGCATTCAGTCAATGAATCCCAAACATGGTGGTGATGTTTTGGTAAGCTGTATGCACCAAATTATTCTCTTCATCGACCTTACAGTTGCATATGACAGGATTCTTCATCTTGAGCTCTACAATCCACATTCAGGATCCCAGCAAAACTGATCCAGCTGTACCTCGTGAGGCTGGAAAACACGAGGGGCAATTTCCAAATCGGAACATGCCCCGGATCTCAGCAAAGAGATGCAATGTCGTGTGATTACTTCAACCATAACCGATAGTGCAGAAAACAGGCCTAAACACGGAAGGCACTGTCTTCAACAAATCTATCCAGGTGGAGGTATACATGGAGAACGTATAAGCCTTGACGACCATTGAAAAACAAGCAAAACGAGTTAGTTTTGAAGGTATCTGTTCATCGCGTAGGGCGAAACGTCACTGTTGGCAATAGTTACTTCGAAGAGGTTAGGGAGTTTACCTACCTCTGGGTAAATCTCAAGTCCAAGAAGATGTGGCGAAGACTCACCCTAGGAAACTCCTGCTACTTCGGTTTGGCGAAACAAATAGGCTCGGACTCATGTTTGAGACGACAAGGATGACCGGACGTCTGTTTTAACAACGAAGCGGATCTCATAGCTCTTTGTCTGCGCATGTGGAAGCAAAGGGAGTGGAAGGCTCCCGTGTCTCAGGCAGACCCTTTTCACGTGTCAGGAGCCCGTTGAATAGGTAAACTTACATAAATTGGGAGTATGGGACGAAAAGCCCCTGACCAGTTATTCCTGGAATGACCAATTCTTACATGTAAAGGCTTTTTTGTAGATGAGATGGTTACTCATACCTCTGCCTTCGAACCTGATTACATGGACCCACTCTTGCAGGATGATTTGTTACATGCACTTACAGCACGTCCTTAAAAAGTAGCCAGCCTTGAGGATAGACCTCAAGCAATATATCGACCTCCCTCTACAGTTAAAGTTTGCATTTAGGCCTTCTTTAAATCTACTGATCTCAGTCTATGGGATTTTCCTTGGGAAGCTGCTGGGGTTTCCGTGCGATGTGGCTATTCCTTCTGCACATAGTCTCCGGATGCTGAGCTCAAAGCTCAAAAGAAGACAACTTCGCATCCATTAAACGATTTCAAAAGAATCTTAAAAACCTCGTCCTTTACCTGCAATTTCGCCTCATGGCCAGAACCCCCTACTAATATACAACGTATCACTGTAAGCCAATATTGATAGACAGATTCAGGGTTCACTTGGGTCGTAAGCCGTAGCTCATCATTATTTACAAGCAAATCCCGAAGTGCTTACAAACTATCCCATTCGAACAGCCACCCGTCGTCTAGACACACTTAACCCGTTCAAGTGTCCAACAAATGTATCACTAACGCAAACAAAATATGTATCCGAAACCCATAGAATCGTCCACTTCAGACGACCATCCATTCATCCACACACGACCAATCAACTGTTATCCTGTTTTTATTAAACACCAAACAACTCAAATAAACAGCGAATCCTTCACTCCCACACAGACAGCCCGTAGACAGAGGACCGAGACCCTCAATGACCACTTAAACTCTCCTCCAGCAGCACGCCCGGCCCGTCCGGACGCACCCATGTCATGCAAATACTCGTAGTACTCAGCGAATAAATCTCTGGCACGCACGCAGGAATCAGAATCGGAATCGGAATCGGAATCAATTGCCAAACTCAACCCTTGCGCGCGTGTGCGTGATCGGAAAGTATGAAGCTAATAAATAGAAAATTTGTTTTTCTCCCTCTGTTCGTTTGTCAATCGTAAATCACTTCAAACATCCTCGACCGGGGGAGTGGGGGTGCCACATAACATACAACTAACATGCGTTCCCGAGCACTGCAGCAAGGGTGGACGACAACGACAACGACAACGACGACGACGCGGACACCGTCGAACAAACAAACAAGAAACAGGAACGAAAATATTTTCCTTTCGGTATCCGTTCGGTGTCATATGGGACACAAAGGCCAAGACAGACAGCCAGACATTCCACACTATTCTCGACTTAATGTGCGTTATCCTCGGAGCCGGAAAATTATGACTTCCTTTATGAGAGCGAATGGCTTCCTTCTGCCGAGATTTCTCTTAATAGTTTTTACTTCGACGGCGACGAAGGGGAGGCACCGAGAGCAGCCACCCCCAAAGCAATTGTTCCCGGCGCACAAGGATGCAATAAATTTCAATTTTTTTTTTCTCGCAATTCCGTGGTTTTGTGCCACCCTTTCACCCAAGGACATCGCAAGAAAACGACGACGTAGACCCTTTCATCGGCATTTTTCGCGAACTTAATAAATGTGCCAAACCATCGAAGCAAAAATCTGCCGATATACTATATAGTACGCCCGCCCATCCTTCGGAGGGGGTAATTGAATTTATGGATCGACAATTATTTGACAATGTGGCGCCAACAGTATTTTCGAGCGACTCAGGGTCCTGAGTTAGTTGCAGAGGGGGTTCGCGTTTGATGTCACCTTGTCACCTGTCAGCGGAAAAATAAAAACCGCAGCCAACTTTACACGAGTACATCTTGCGGTCGACAACGATGAGGACGATGACGATGACGATGACGAGGAAGAAGGACGCATGACGCAAGCGGAGCACCCTACGAGTATGAATACGAAAATCAATCAATCACTCTCGGATCAGTTGACAAACAATACTACCCAGAGAGTAGTATTGCTGTTCGTAAGTAAGTGCGGGCCTTGCGCCTTGTGCCTTGTGCCTCCTGTGCAGCAGCTCCTTGGTGTACTCGGTGCCACCTATAAATGGAAATAACCTGCATGTTTGCGGTTCATTAAGGCCAATCAATGTGCCTGAATCGAATAGCTCCAACATTGTGTGATCGATCGACGACGGTATTTATGCGCTCCGGTGACGGATGTGCCTCCTTTGCCTGGGCGCACTACTGCTGGTGTTGGTGGTTGGTGGACTGCAGACTTGGTTGTATGGGCCAAAAGACAAAGCGATCCCGCTAGGTTTTTATGGTGATTCGCCTTTTAAGATGGTTTTTTGTTCGGTTCCGTGTGTCGTCACTTGTGAGATGGGTGGCTATGGAGCGTGATGCTGGGGAGAGCTCGGCCGGCTAAGTGATTTCACTAAATCACTGGTAATTGATTCCTATTGCTGGTATTTATGGCACCTTCGGTAGCCACATTTGGACTGTGACATGTAAGCCTGCGGTTGACGTCTGTTTGTGTTAATTAGATGACGGTTTTTCCAGCGATTTGGTGTTCGATTTGTTCGATGTGGCCTTTGGAGGTACTTATACCGATTGTGCCGGAGTTGTAGGAGTTGGATTAGAAAGGATTGGATGGGAATGCGGACAAATGGAATTAACCTTTCGAGTGAATGGTAGAGATGAATGTTTAACATACGAGTGGCATTTGATGTCATGATTGTTCCTGTACGAGCTTCACATCGAAGAGGGGTTATCGGGTTTTTGCAATCGAAATTAGGCCACGTTCTCATGTTGACTCAATTTTGTTGGGTCCTCTTGAACGTCAATTAAATGCTTTCGTTGAGGTTATCTTAGGTTCAATAGTTCAATGTTTACTCAGAGGGGTAATGAGTACAGTTTCCAATGCATACTAAGCACATGAGTTCCTTGACATGAGAAAGGAAAAAGGGTTGAAGAGGCCAAAAGCACAGATGTTCAATGCCTGCCACGCGTGAAAGACACTAAAGACATACTTAGACCCAATGAACCACGCTGGACGTTGTGCTATAGACCTTGTTAACTGGTTGTCTGAAGGATGTAATGTTTTGCATAAAACAAAGAAGAACATCTTGTTTCCAAAGTCGTTATCTTGCGCTAAGATCCACAAATATTAACTCGACTTTGCCGGAACGTAATACGGTGATAAGTAGCACTAAGTTTCGAAGCTGGACCGCCAACTAAATCGACTACGTGTATGCACCCAGCATTCTTAATCTACAAACCTTCAGGAGGTAAATGTCGACTCTGACCACTTTATTGTTGCAGCGAAGTTCAGAGCTCGACTATCCAACGAAAAGAAGCTGAGAACCGTCCAGAAAAATAGAGAGCACCTGAGTGAGAGACACTTCGCTGTGCATTCACCATCCACAAATGCTGACAATTTCTGGTACCAGTATCGTGACATCATCAAAGAGGTAGCCGAGACCACCTTAGGCTATCAACTACCACCTAAGAGAAGCCCTTGGTATGATGATTAATGCGTTCGTCGAAAAAAGGTGACAGAAAATGCACACATACATCGAGCCAGAAGAAGGCAGGAGTCTACGCAGTGTCCCGCTCAAGGGTACCGAAGAGTCTCACGACAGGAACAACACCTGGTCGATTTTTAGGAAACCCAAGTAGCTGGCAGAGCGCTTTGTCTATACAACTGGAACCAGTGTATCGAAGGGAATGGAAGACTGTCATGTCTTAGGGGTTGGGAGCCCATTAAAACCTGTGACAAACGTCAAAGAGTATTTACTACAGAAAAGCTTCTTGTTTCACAGTTAGATATATCGTAGTGTCATCTGTATTAATGGATTCAAAACCAAAGACAAGATGACCAAAAACTATTTTTTAGCAGAACGTCAAACCTTTATAAAATTTAGTATCATATCAGTGAATCTGACGCGGAAAGGTTGACGCCCCTTTTCCCTTAAAGAGTGTCAGCCTAAGAAACTGCAGCCTTCATCCCAATTGATTACAGACACGGTGCTTCCACAGACCAAGCGCTTGTGCCATCCTTATAACGGAGGTTCGGTCTTCCCTGTCGTTTTGAACCTAGTCACTGTGATTCTAAGATCCCCCTTTGTTGGACACTCATTGTTCATTCGCTTGATGGTACAGTCGACGTGTTTTGGTTGTTTAGACAGCATAGACGTCGTGATACAACTCATAAGTCATAGCTCACAGTTAACAGCTAAGAAGCAGGGGAAAACTACCATAGGACTGGACAGAGTGGAAGCATTTATAAGATGTCTTCGCTCGACTTTGATCAAGCCGAACTTCTAGAGCATGATATAGGACATTAGAGTCTTTAACGTAGCCTGAGTGTCAATATGGATTCCTCACACAAAACCACCCAAAAACCTCTACCTAATGACTGCCAAATCAGTTTAAGTGAAACAAATGTTTGCTTTAAGATTTCACTTACTTAATACAATGTCATGCTCAAGGCAGGCTTACGAGGGTAACGAGGGTTCAGTGTGAAAATGTGCCTTCATTTCAACTTCTTCTCTGACTGCTTACAGGACCTTGTTTCTAAGGCACAATAGCCAATGATAAAAGCAAAATGGAATGTATTCCAACTGAAATTAATTTTATGTCTTTCCCCTACATGAACCTTCTTTGCCATCATCCCATTAGAGAGGGCATTCGCCGCTAAGCCCCTTCGGCAACAATCACACCTGCTCTGTCTGCAAACCCATTTCTAAGTTTCACCAGGAATTGTGCCCCCCGAGCCCATTTAAGCCCCACATTCTCCACCATGCTGCGCTGCTGGCAAACCATTTTGCACGATGAATTATTAAGCTGAGTAATTCCACTCAAAGTCCAACTGTCACTTCAATAAATTTCCATCATTTATATGCGCCGCCGCCGCCACCGAAGCCCTGCAACCAACTCCGGCTCCGGCTCCAACTTCAGCTCCAGCTCTAAGATAACCACTCACCGCTAATTGAATGGGCGAAAACAACCGAAAACTCCATTATCTCCAAATGTCAACTGCAATAAACAATCGCCCCGCCGCCGCCACAGACGCCCTCCCCGCGAAAACAAATTACTTTTGAGGCCTCTGAGCCCGCGCAGGATTTGTTCGACTGCAATTGCGCGAGCGCACACACTCTCAGGACTGGCATGGCCAGCATTGCATATGACCACGACGGCAGCGCTCCAGGAACCCCCATGGGCATGTGTGTCCGACTCAAGCTCCACAGCACAGATCAAAAATCTGTCAGATTGGATCACTGGCTTAGAATATTTGTATCTCGTAACCTACACAAAAACTGTCCACGTATGAATGCGGCTCTGGGTTGGGTTGTGCTATGATTTATGGCGCTGCAGTTGCAGAAACCTCACCCCCACTGCCGCCGCCGCCGTCGTAACTATTCGCGCGACACGGGGTGTCTGTTTAACGAGAGAGTGAGACAGTAAACCGAGCAACAAGCACAGATCCGAATGCCATTCGGGCTGTTGCTCTGCTCAAAGACTCATGAAATAATGTTAGCGAGGCCATAATCTCGGTAATTTCCAACTGAGCCGCTATCGCGGCCAAATAAAACGTCCGCAAGTCGCTGTCTGCCATAAATGTCATCCTTTCGGATTGGGCCAACGTAAATAGTGAAATATGTGAGTTGGATTTGTGTGTCTATGCGATGGACTGGCCGGCGGAGGGGGAAGGAAGTTTGGTTTTAAGCCGGGGGGCACGAATGGTAATTATTACGACCCCGCTGTGGGAAAATAATTTATCTGCGGACGAGACTGTTTAGCCGTTTTGGCCAACAGCCGGTCAGACGACAGCGCGCAGAGCACGCCTTCGAGAGTAGACGACAAATTCTGAGAGCGCGCGGCTTCAAAACAAACAAAATTTGAATATTTTTATCGCGCAGTCGATTGTGGATATTGGCAGCTTAGAGGCCGGGCCGTTCAATGCAGTCGCTATCGATGTATTGATCTGTCAGTTGCAGTTTAGTGGTTACTTGGCTTGGGATTCATTTCAAGAGACAATGGACGGGTGAACATGACGGTTCTCACGTTCTATTTCGTTAGAACTTGCAGGTGGCCAGGGAGATTTTTTTCCTTCCAACAAGGCTCAAAGGTTGAAAGCTGAAATTGGTCAACAAAAGACGGAGTTACCTCCAAAAAAAAAGTGGATTTCCAGTGGTTCATTGCAGCTGCCAATCAGTATCGGAGAAGATACAAAAGTTGGTCTGTCTAGAAAAGTATGAACCTAGATCCTAGACTATTGGTTGAGCAACATGGGAATACCAAAGGAAATAGCTGAAGAACATGCCAAATAGGTGGCAGCATCACTTAGCCGAGAATGCGGAGCATCCATACCATACAGAGGCACTGCTCTTGCTAAGCTGAGGGCAAACAGTCTCAAAATGCTAAGGGGTCACCAGAAAACAAGGCAAAGACAGACTTTTAACAGTGAAATCGAAATTTTCCAATCGTAAGGAGCAGACGTCTAACGTAACCAATGGGGAAGGGCCTAGAAGATAGTTGTGGCTAAATTGAAAAGTAACTCAATTTTGATGAAAAAGATGGACAGTTGGTTATTACCAAGGACCACCAGTGTTCTAAGCAAAATAATGTCCATGAAATCAGCAGTATACGCGACAAGAAAAGTGTCATATCACCGTGGGAGTAGTGATCATCAAATATCCATAGGTCGCTGGTTCATATCCGACTCGAAGGACCAAAATTACGTACAAAATGACGTACATTAACGTAAGCTTAGGATATGGAAACAATACTAACGACAGCCATTGCAGAAGAAGAAGCAATAAGGTTCAAGAAACAGTAGATACATTACATAGAAATGTTAAAAGGATGTCATTCTACATACCGGTGTGCGATTGAGTTGATCTGTAGCCTGAGACAATGATTGAGTAAAAAATTAAGGACCATCCATGCATGCAAGTTGGATCTTCCTTATGAGAGCCAAACTATTGGGTTTGAATATTTCTGCTATACGGGCGAAGGGCACATTCGGAATGGATGATATAACGCCCTATCCACCTTTCGTGGTATTAGCCTTATGTGGCGTGGCGTATCGTATTTTTTTTTAATTACATAGACAACTTCAAACGTTCCAGGATGTTACATGAAAAATATCATCAAAATCTCATTCTTTTTCTTTTAAATAGAAACGCCCCCAAAAAGTGGGCGTAGCTATAGATAGTGCATGGCTAAATCATAGACAATTTGAAAAAATAATTTGGTGTTCATGTAAACGTGCCCTTAGAATAGGGTACGGGGGAGGTGTTCCACAGGAATCAGTTCTAGAATCAGCCCTGTTGACATATGTATGGGAAGACCAAGGTGGCAGTGGCTAACTTTCCAAAGGGGGATGTAACGCGGTAACAACATCATCAAAGCCATGAAGAGATGGCTTCGTTCATCAGGTCTGAATCACAGAAATTATAAGGTCTACACAAGCAGTTGCTAGAAAGATGAGCGACTGATTATTTAGGAAGGAAAGCACACCATCGGGTTTGACGATGAAAACTATTGCAGAGCCCGAAAAGAACGAAACCCTGGACCAAAAGAAGGAGAAGATATAATGCCAAAAAATCTACTTGCGAATGCTTTGTCCGGCAGTACCATAAGGGTAACCAGAAAAGAGTTATAGGGCATAACACGTGGCACAGTCTACCTTCTCGTAGGACAGTCTACGAGTGAAGGATTCCAGACCGACAGTTGGTAGGCCTACTCTGCTAGCCAAACTATGCCTATTGCTATTATCCAGTGTTTTCTTGAGTTAAGCCAACATGTCATCATTTAGGCTCTTTAAAAGGTTCTATGGTCCTCTATCTCCATTTTGCTGATATATTACTCTTAAAGTCTATAGTAGCCCGTCTTTCAGATGAGACATCTTATCCCAAAGATTGGGCCATTTGATCTGATCTTCTTCGTCAGATGCTTCATTACCTTTAACTCCTACCTGTTCATACTTTGTATTGTTTAAGTTTTAAATTCTTATGTTTTTGCTTTAAAATAACTATTTCTTGTCCAAAATGAAGCTAGGTCAAGCCGAATCTGGCACAGATTAGGATAGGTTTTCTGCCTTCACATTCTCACTGTCCTCTTAGACTGATCAGGATGGTTTCTTCAGCGATTTTTTCTAGAATCATGTGAAGAGATGGAAGTCTTCCTAATAACTCTACTCTGCTGCCTGACAGACTTTCAGGCTACCAATGAACTTAAGGGTAGCCTCGCTGTGCTCTGCTGGTCCAAGGCACTGGTCCGTATGATGTGACTATGATTCATCTGATTCGCTAGATACCAAAACCAATCCAATTTCCAGAACTTTGATATGAACCCAAATTAGGTGTAGGAACCAACCTCTTCTAAATTTCTAAAGAAGTACCTTGCAAGGTACCTGCTCTTAGAAATGGCTTGAGAGAGTAGATGAGTATATTCTTCCAACATGTACTTAGCGCTTCCTTATAAGGAATTGGCCAAGAAATACCCTTGCTTGAGACTTGATCTCTAGGTATTTTCCTCTTCAGCTAGATGAGATTAGAATATATAAATGAGGTGGGAGCATGTCACCATATCACTGCCCATGTTCCTCCAAAAAATAGGTCTCTCCAATGATACCATAGTTCGTGATGAATCCAAGTAGATTCTTGAGTGAACTAGCGAGGTAGAATTTACCCATGTGAAGGTGACGTCTTCTGGTTCGACTGTTGCAGTAATACAAAATATTTTCTGCTGATTCTTCGTCCTCGTTACACGTCCTCCATGTGCTATCTTGAGCTATACCCATAGTCATGAGATGTTTTTGGCTTCACAATGTCCAGTGAGGAATCCTGTTTCGTTCTTATGAGGGAGATGTTTGGCGTGAACGTTTTAGCTTGCCTGTTACCTTCTGTTTTTAATACAGTATTACGCAGTTCATCTGCTAACAAGGTCCTGTGTCGACCACATCAACACTCTGCGGATCATCCAAGGTGGGGTTCGGCAAGGCTGCATACTTTCACCAAAACTATTTTTATTGGTGATTAGCGACGTGCTAAATGCTGTCTATCGACAAGAAACGGAGGAATTCGATGGACTCTTACATCTGAACTCAAACTATGCCGACGACGTATGCCTGCTGTGTCACACAGAATTACGGACCTTCACCAAATGACGAGAAACGTGGAGAGGAAAGCCGGTGTCTTTGGGCAGCCTATTACAGAACTCATCAGCTCATGTATGCATTGCTGGACAAACGGTTGAGAGAGTAGAGAGTTTTCAATACCTTGGAAGTATTGTCTCAACCGATGGCGGAACCGAACTGGATGTAGCCAGCCGAATAGGCAAAGCAAAATCTGCGTTTGGGATGCTATCCACAGTTTGGTGTAGCAATGCGATTAGCTTAACCATGTTGCTCTATGGATGTGGTACTTGGAGGGTGACCGCCACTATCACGAGAAAGCTGCAAACGTTCGTCAATAGGTGCTTAAGTTATATCTTTAGGATTTTCTGGCCAAACCGTATCTCTAACGAACAACTCCATCAGAGAACGGGCCATGAACCTATAGGCACAACAATACGACGACAAAAGTGGCAGTGGATTGGACATACTCTCCGAAAGGGTCACAGATCCATAGCTAACCACGCGATGCAATGGAACACGCTTACTCAGGATGGCAGGATACGCGGCGGTCCTAGGAGAACGTGGAGCAGAACAGTTGAGAAGGAAGCAGGGCAACTGGGAAAGAGTTGGGCAGAACTGAGACACATTTCCAGAAACCGCACAAGATGGCGCATAGGCATTGTCCAGGCCCTAGGACCCACAAGGGGTGCTAAGTATGTATATACATACATACATATATAGGTATGCTGTTATCATAATTGCATTGCGTCTGGATTGCTGAGCACCTCGTAGGGCACCATTTTCTTTATCGAAATCTCTTCTCGAAACCTCTCCCTTTCTTCTTTTTTAATGCAGAAATCAAGCCTCTTTCATTTATTATTTCTTGATAAAACCTTGACTTTTCCTAGGTATGTGTACCGCCATTCTGGTTGAGCTGAAAGTTCATTCCATCCTGTCCACAATTATGTCCTTTCTATATAGCATCTCTCCCCAGCTTTATTTGCTGCATGAATACGTATAACAAAACTGGCAATCTACAAGAAACGATCCTCTGAAGTCATATTAAGGACATCTCCCAAATTGCCGCTTCAAATCAGGACATTTCCTGAAAATGATTACAGCAACCTTCCTGACATCACATTTAAACGGCCCCCACATAGCGCACACGAATTCAATTTTGATTTTAAAACGGCCTACGGGTATTACCCCTACAAGCCAGCCAGCCTTCAAAATTCATTCCACACATGGAGCTACATATGTAACTACACACACTTACATCTCCTCCATTCAATCAAAAGTTACCAAAAAAAAGGGAACATTTTCATTTCGCTCCTTTTTCATGTCGATTTACACCTTAAAAACAATGAGGCCCGATAACGCAGGATACGCCAGGACAATTCCCATAAATAACTTCGATTGCGCCCTATAAAACGCAATTACACTTGAGAGAAAAATAAAGGATTCCAACCAGCCAGTCTTGTAAGACAACAAACCCTAAGAATCAAGTCAGGAGAAATATTCCGTTCCATCTCAGACGAACGACTACCCCACGTCCGCCCCCACCAGTCACAACTAAAAATGAATTTATTTTTATTGCTCCCCAGAACGTACTTTCATTTACGCTCTCGCGAAAAGTACTATCCTTGGTATCGCATCATTTGAAAAAGGGAAGAAACAAAAAGATAAGCTATACCCACTTACACCCAGCTACCCCCAAAGAAAAAAAAAAAAACCGAAACAGAGACACGAAATAAACATGCAATTTAATGCGAGTCCTTTTGCCTTGCCTTGAGAGGAACGAGATAGGGTTGCCGTGCAATGTCGATGTAGCAGAACTCCTCCGCCAAAACACAATTCAAATTCAAATATCTCCATTTCTAACAAACGTGAATGTCCCTCCAGAGACAATGGGGGCAAGGTTCTTGGTACCTCTTTTGCCTTAACCTTCATCGCAGGCCATGATTATGCGAAGGAACGGGGAACGATATCCTTTGCGCTTGCTGTGCGTGCGGGGGAAATTTTCGCGAACATTTTTCCATAAATTTCGAAATAATTTCCCCTTTATCTCAATTGCAGAGATATGGCGTTGGCGATGCGGGACAAATGGTACCGCGTCGACAGTGGGTGGTGAAAGTTTTGCCTTTTTAGTTCCAAAAGTTGGTGCGGCTTCCCATAAACCGGGAGTGCATTTATGGTTAGGACTTCCTTGTCGGTAAGGACTGCTTGTCATTGCAGAAGTTTGAGGTTCAAATGACGGACACTTATGTTTATGTCTCGACAGAAGAACACCGGAACTATCAGACTTCCTATCACCACTCGTTGAAGGATTATGGTTCTCAAGTTGTGGGACTGTCTTTCACATGAGAAGAATAGGAGATAGTACTCGTAAAGTGAATAGGTTATGAAGCTATGCCGCAGAAAGGACATTCGATGAAAAGAGTTATTTGATGCGCGTTCAACTTCAAAAGACTCTACTCAAGCCATATCGAGCAAAGGAGTGAAAATTCTAAACCACTTCTATCTTCTTTACTGCCACGGTTCCATTCGTCCTCTTAATGCAAGAGTCGTCAGCCTCAGCTTCTTTTTCCTAAAGTCGATTTCGTACGAGGGGCAGATAGGCACTAGATATCGTCTGCTGATCAGTAAGGATAATCCTCATATTTTTCGTGAAATAAGCCCGAGACTGGAAACTTATAGACATTTCCAGAGGGGGTCCTCTATCTTTGATTATTTCTCGACATATTGGCATGCAATGACTCAGCATTTATAGATAGATGTACCAAAAGAGGAAGCCCAGGTCCACCGCGGACTGTAGTGCCAACTAAAATAATCCGCAAGGTGATGTATGGCTTTGAACGGATCAGATGCCGTTTGAGAGCCTTAGTTGGTTATGTTAGGAGTTTCAGCGCTTGAAGCCACCATGACCAATACCATAGGGAGCTAGAGTCTTGGTAAGTGGTATGTATGGTATTTGTTGCCTTAAGGACGATGAAACGGAGTCATTTTTCATTTGCAAATGTTCTGCTTTTGAATGCATTCGGATTGATACTTCAAAAAAACCCCAAGCTCTGGAATTCACCCGCCATAAACGTCATCTCATCCACAGTCGTCAAGTCCGTACTAGTGAAACGATACAGGGAAGAGCTTACCACGATGTTACACTGTTTTGGTCTCTAGGGCACAGTGGTATCCATGGAAAGAGGTGGACGATTTAGAAAGAAAATTGTGCGAACAGGACTTGACAATGGTCATTGACTCTCATCTTTTCGTGTCTCCAAAAAATTTTGGGCAGAACATGAATAATGCCAAAGCAAGCAGATTCTAGTACTTAACAGGCTCTCTTTATGGGCATTCTTACCGACCACAACTTTGACGCCCCATCATCAAGGTCTATGCTGTGAGGAACCTATCAGGAAAGCTATTACCATCTCGGGTTGGTTAGGGGAAGCCTTTTAGCTACACCAAAGCTAAGGGCTAATTTTTGCTTTCATACAAGGTTACTCCACGACATATACAACCAGGCCCCTCTGATAGGACAAGCTGATTGATCTCAACCTCACAACCTCAACCATTGTACCACTTTTTAAGGTTGCAAAGCTCTTATATGATTGGTGTTCCAGGATGTGCCCCATAGGAAGGTAGATTTTGTGCAACGAGGGTACAAAGTCATAGAGGACATAAAAACCTGCGTAGAATGAAAAGGAACTCAACTAAAAAATGTTTAATAGTCTGGTAAAAGAAACCTGATTCAGAACGACCCAGACACTCTTCGAAAGAAGACCTAGTCATAAACGACCAGAAAAGTGTAAACGTTTTCAGAATGGAAGGAAATCAGTCTGTGTCCCATTTGCCAACTAGGGATGCGTAGTCCTGACTAATGTCGCATGTAAGGTCGCGTTCATGCAAGACTGACTATAGTCCAAATATTTAAGTTAAGATAAAGTAGACCTCACGTCGAAACCATCATAGACAAACTCCTCAGCGAGTTTTAATCTCTGTTGCCGTGACCAGAGCGTAACAATGTCGTCGTAGATGGCAGTTTTCACAGCCTAAAATATAAATTGAGCTGCTCAAGGGGTTGGGTTTCTTCTGTGCTCGGTGTGTCCTTATCCTGAGTGTAGGTTTTTGCTTTCAGTAGCTTAAATGTAAGCCCATCCTTCCTGTCCCCAAATCAAAGCTCCGTACAAAATCCAGTTCGTTCCACTGGTACCAGCTCGTTGCTAAGGCCTATTCGATTACAATTTGGGAATTTACAGCAAGTTCTTAAGAATGCCTTAGAAGGGTAACTTCCCAGTGTTTGAGAATGGCCTTGTTCCCCTGAGCTCCGTTGACATTAGGTCTAATTCAAGTATGTTGCTGTAGAATTCTGATAGCCACTGCCTTGCAATTCTCCGGTAAAACTACAGGTAGTTGCCATCGAAACCCGACCCCTTCCGAAATTTTTCTTGTAAAAGAGTAGTGCTTACCTCTTTGGGTGTAAAATTTCCTTAAGGACCGTGATGATCAAAGATGGACTCTGGAGTGGGTGCTGGTGTCTTTGGACCCAATACCAAAGTCTCAGTACCTATGGGAATGTGTCCCACGGTCTTCCAGGCTGAACTCCATGCCATTGAGATCTGCGCCAGATTAAACCTTAGTAAGAGAATCAAGGGCGCAATAATTTATATCTTCTCAGATAGTCAGGCAGCTCTCAGAGCTCTGTCGTCCAACTTAATGGACTCCTTAACGGTTAAATGCTGTTACGATGCACTACAATCTCTTGCTAGACATAATAGTGTGGTACTCGGATGGGTTCCAGGTCATCAGGGGATTGCTGGCAGCGAATCTGCAGATGAACTAGCCAGGGCTGCCTCGGGATCTGCGTTCATTGCATAAGAGATTGACCGCCTACACGGCTTAGCCGCTCGAAGGAATCGATCCAGTTATGTTGAAGCCCGTGGCTAAGTTGTTAGTGCGTTGGACCATGGACCAAGGGGTTCGAAGTTCGAATCCCGGACGGAGCACCTAAAAGTTTTTCACGGCCCCATCTCTCGCGAGCGTCTGACAAACATCCGAGAGTACAACTGTCCTGAGAAAGCTTCCCAAATAACAAATTGACCCTCGGAAACGGCATTAAACAGTAGGCCCCTTCCATTCGTGAGAAGCTAGGCCCTGGGTCCCGACGACCTGTTGCGCCAAGTATTTTATGCCGAAGCCCAACTATTAGCTTCGAGACAAGAAGGAATATCTACCGAATCTCTGATGTAAGGACTAAGCAATCGGCGGATGCTTGGCGTAAAGAACAGGTAGCAGGAGTTCTCATCCCCTCGATCCATAGTCAAAGACGCATTGAGGAAGTTCAAGCCTACAATCCTGAAAGACTGTTAGCTATGTAACACTGCAACAATCTCAAGCCAAGTGTTGTTTAGTTTTCATGCTCCACTGTTCATTTCAAGGAAGACAACCCCTCTGAGCGACGCGCGTGGAGGATGTGCAAATATAAAATATTTAATTACAGCAACTAATGAGTTCAGGACCCATCGCATTTAATTTACCTCTCGCATTGCTGTCGCTACCCCTATTTACTTAGAGCAGCTCTCAGCGGCTTCGACAGCAGCAGTGGTGGTAGCGGTGGAAAATTAGCGACAATTTGAGCAGTCTTGAGTGCGCACAGGATAAGTACAGCACAATGTGCGCTGGTGTGGGGCGAGAAATGCGAAATGAAATAAATTAACAATTCAAAGAGGACTTCTCCATACTCGCACACTGTGAAACAATGAGCGGCGTGGGTTATTATAACGTACGCCCTTAGCCTTAGCGTCGTCGAGAGGGCTCTTCAACTTGCAATGGCAAACATTCAGCAAAGGCAGCAATGGCTCTATGCGTGCGACAATTCCACTTAAGTGGGCCCTTGAAAGCCTGGTCCTTGTGTCACGCACTCGTTCTCCCCCCCCGCTGATTAGGACTATCATATCTCTGAGTGTCATTAGCTGGCAGCAACAAATTAAATCTCTCTCTGTGCGTCCTCGTCGAGTGTCACAGTGGGTGGATATGAGTGGCGCGTTATCCACCATTTGTGGGTGGCTGGGTGATTTCCAATCAAACACGAAGTAATTAGAGGAATTGAAGATCCTTTGGCGGCGCGCTCTCGTTTTAACGATTATTTGCCCATTACTCGTGCTGGCGTCGATTGACCAAGGGTTCACGCAAAATGTCAACGTCGCCGAATGTCTCTGTTAAGGGAGCTTCACCCATTTCAATTAAATGCCTCGAGCAATGTCCTTTCAGGAATTCGCTCCACTGTTTCTGTGCCACTTCGTGACTGTTATTCGCGAGGAATCCAATTCCGTGCAATACTTTGTTTCTTTCTTTTTTAGTCATTTTCTCTATACCGCTGTATAGGTAGGTATATCGTTGGTGTACTTAGAATTCAAGGATATCTATGCCCTCGATGTCCTTATTGCTAGTTGGCACGATGACAATAACATTATTTAATAGGTATCTGAGCTGGAATAGCTGCTAAGTGAGTTTTTCATGGTTCATTTGAGGAAGTGGGCGGCCGGAGCGAAGCCGATGATTCAGTTGCGTTCAGCGACGGAGGACAGGTAAACTAATTGGAATTTCATTATGCGTGCTACTGTTTCGATGTTAAGCGAAATTGATTGTTTACTTAAATCGATTTTATGTTGCCAGCAGTAAACTGAACAAAAAGTAATTAGCGTTCGAGGAGTCACAGGACACAACAGCGGGATTTAAGTACAAACATTCGAAGCGTATGACTGTACGTTAGACGAGGTATAGCGCGGTTTACAAATTAGCTGCCGAGATAGTACTTATTTTTCATGTGACCGGCATTAGCCTCTTCGTATTCGAAGGGAAAATCTAGGTCACTGGCTAACGAAGAGTTCATTCCTAGATTTCGTACTGCATATGTTGGTTCTCAGCCAAACTTTGTTTGTTAACGGGAGGGAGAAAGGAGGTGATTGACCTAATCGGTGCTTCAAGTCGATGACACACTGGAAAGTTCTATCGGATCGGAAAGGTATGTCGCCGCCAAATCACCGAAAAACAAAACGGCTGCGCTTTGGATAAAAGCTAGGAAGTCTGTCAAAACTTCTCTGAAAGTTAGAAGGAACAGAAGGTCGAGGACGCTGTTTAAACGTGCCGCCAGTTTCTGGTAGTCATCTAGAACTGAATCAGTCGCTCAAGACAAATTTAGGTTGACAGTGCAACGATTTCTGGTAATTTGTCGGAAAGTGCTTCTTATAGAGATTTTTGTGATCGAGATTCTAGGTGAAACCAGTCGGTTAAAGTTCTGAAATCAGGCAAACCAATCTAGTTTCCGTCTTAGCTGGAAACTAATTTTCTAGAAAACCAGATAACGATTGTTAGGGTTACAGCTTAGCTCATCTAAGTAGGTTGAGCTTGATCTTTATCGGCCGTGGTAACGGATGAAGCTACCAAACATGTTGGTGCTGATGGAGTGTACCAAGTTTTGCCACAACAGGTCAAAAGGGCAGATGGTGCCAACTCTAAAGAGAGTCGGGGTGAGTAGCACTGGCAAATATTCCTATACCTTGCGAGAGGCTTTTATACTTTAGAGGTGACTATTGCCTCGCTATATGTTTCATGCCTGAAAGTTAGCACTGCACGAGAGCATGGAGAAACTTTTGTTTTTTTTTTGTAGATCCGGGTCGATGCTGGTAAGGTGGTGCTCTGTCTGTACTGCTATGGTGGGTGCATGGAACTCTCAATTGTTTACTCGTCTACGTCAGCCATTCACGGTTGATGTTACCATACTTTCGCTCATGTCAAACCTACATAATCAGACGGTCTTAGGCAAGGTCGATGAATGGTGAACTAAAAATGGGCTTTCGATCGATCTTTCGAAAACTGTGTATGTTCTCAAGAAAGAGAATAGTTGCTGGCGTGACTCAATCCATCCTAAAAGGCGTCACTATTCAGATCTCCTGTGATGCGAGGTGGATAAGAAACTTCTTTGGATAAACCGCGTCAAGGTACAGAGACCCTAAGCGCTTCTAACTTATCCGTAGGTTGTTTGATGGGATCTTTCGCGTAAGTATGTGATTGCGTTGTGCACTAAACTCTGTCTTCGTTGTATGAAAGTTTCGATGAGCTTGTGCGGTACTTATCTTACCACAAATAGGCAACAACATCCAATTTCGACTGCTGTGCAAATTTAGAGCGAAGTTTGCTGGCACCCAGGACTACCTTAGGCCAGAATCTGAGCCTAGACTGGGTTGTACGGATGGCACCAAAACCAAAATATGGGCTAATAGCAGGCAAGTTTATTGTTAAGATAAGATTGCCGGGATTGAAAAATCTGAATCTGTGCAGGCCGGGCTTAAACCCTTGCTGAACCCTTGATCAATCCCGTAAGTCGTTCCAATATAGTTCGAGAATACAAAAAGTCCTTCAATTCGATTGGACTTCTTGACTTTTACTTGGGTCCTACGACCCACTGACATTGCGGGAAATGAGATCTGAGATGATCTCCAGCCAGCTCAATCGTTACCCACCTGCCGCCAATGTTGCATTCCTGTTGAGTGTGTCATCGTATTATATAACCTTTAAGAAACCTGACAGAACTTACCTATTAAAGTTCATTCTTCTGTACATCAGCAAGACTGCATGAATGAGAAGATCGTCAGTTCAAGTTCTTATGGTTCATGCTGCATTGAGTTCGCTACTAGAAACACATATAGTCTGGACCCAACTTCCCCCTTAAATAGATCAATTGTTTGACCAGAAGTGTGTTCTTTAGGACTACCTTGTTGGAACCACATACCAATTCTGGCCTAAAATAGTTTTACAGCTTCACTTCCAGTCCTTCACTTTAAGTTACGTACAGCATGCTCCAGCCGCTGTGGGCCGGATTATTTCAATCCAGACTCAAGTTTATTGAGTTAACCTGAATTCTAGACCTACTTTCCTTAGTAGGAATGTACATATGGGCCAAACAAAGCCTATAATCATAAGGCATTGTGATGGGTTAGCCAAGGATTGGCCATATTTTCTTTGCCCTGGTGCAGGAAGCTTACATTCCATGGAGAGAAAATGGAATCAGATGGAATACATTAAAGTTTTAAGAAAGAACGTAAAACCAAGCAGTAAACAGTTTGGGCCCAAAACTCTAGGAATATCAATGAAATAAAGAGAGGGCTTCAAGTAAAATGGAATAAAATTGTTTGCGATGTATGCTCAAAACTTGCTTTTTCCATGTCCATTTCGTCAGGGGATCTACTTTAAATCAAGCTTTCCAACCCGAAACATCCAGATCCAGAATTCATCCATCCATCCATCCAGAATTGCTTAATTCTAGTACTGCACGTGCAAGCTATTACACAGTCGTCACAGCTCAAATCAGAAAATAATCTTGTGTAGAGGCCTTAAGAATTTGTTACTGTTAAGTTAAGCGAAACGAGTATCCGTCCCATCTGACAGATCAGCACTACATAGGCACTGGCACAACTTTTTGGTGATGCCAAGTCACCGCACTCTTATAAGCTCTTACAATATTTATTTCAGCAAAAATATTTATTTTGACGACAAATGTGATTCAAAACAGCAATAAAACAATTCATCAAAATATCCTGACTGTCAAACTCGTCTAACCTTCTGAAATATATCCATGCAACATGCAACTGTTCCCAGTGATAATTATTCCTTTTTTTGTTTTCGTTGCACAAATACAACTGACGTCCCCATCCATTGAATCGGAACATAAAAGCCCAAACCACAAGTTTCCTTCACATTTCTGTTCCATTTTTGTGGCCACGCTATTTCGAACGAGCGAGATTCCTTGAATTCCTCGCCTTTTTAGCCGGGCCATAAACATTTCAAGTCTATCAGGCTATCGGGCGGCTATCAACCCCCTTGCTTCGTGGGGGGGGATTGCACAAATTCCTGCCTGCCCTCACCTCGTGTCATAATTTGTGTGTCCTTTACTTCAGTCTGCACCCTTAACTAACACAACTCATACACACTCCCAGTGGAGTGGAGCAGCTTTTTAGCGGCGGTGGCGGTGGTGCCAGTACCGACCTCTGGGGACACTCTTGCATTCTTATTCTAAACTTTATTACTTCACAGCAGCGGCAGCCGTAAAGGGGAGGAGAACGGGTTAGCCAAGGTGAACAATTCCCGTATTGCACGTTTCCAATAAAATTCTGCAAATAATTTATCCTGCTGCTCATTGTAATGCATATGCACTCGGATACGGTACTGCATGGTACCAGTGCAGTGAGGCACTCGTCCTCCCTTTTCGGGGAGCCACCACCATCACCACCACCAATACCACCGTGTGCCAGTGGCAATCGTACATCTAGATCAGCTCACGTTCGAAATTCGTTTATTGCCGGGACCCCAGACCAGGCGACCAGGCGACCAGGTTGCCGTGTGTTGCTGCTGCAGTGACAAAAGTCACCATTGTCGTCATCCTAGTACTTGTGCTGCACTGTTGCAGAAGGAACAGCGGGAAATGAGGGAAACAAAGTCAACTTTTCAAATTATATTCTTTACGACTCTGTTGGGTGGTTTTTCAGGAGCCAGCTCTCCTTCTCTTGCATGTATGTGGGGCCATCTCCTGCGCCCCACTTTGAATTTGGTTTTCAATTACCTGTGCTGCTGCTGTTTCTGTTCCTAGATTGCCGGTGGCTGTTGCCGCTGCTACTGCTGCTCCTACATACAATTCCTGCTTTGTTTAAGATTTTTACTTATTTAAATTCATAAGACCGGGTAGTCAGGACTCATTGTTGATTGCTATCCGGAGCAGCAGCCCCCCTTTCGGCAAGCCACACACTGGGGGCGCACACTGAGTGTAACTTTAATTGTAATAATTTTTTATTTACGATAATTTGGGAAATGGTTATGGGTTCGCTCTGCTGGGTTGTCCTGGGCTCCCTGCTCGTACGCCTGGAAATCAGATCGCTTATCAAAATGGGAAATTATTCACGGCTCCGCTGTTGTATTGCTGCTGGAAGATATGTACATCTGGGCAGGAACGGGAGAGGGTACAGCGCACTATCATGTTTGCCATGTTGTTGGCTGGCACTGTTGCAATCAAGCAAAACATTGTTAGGAGTAGGAGGACAACTACAGCGGGACCGATGTACTGCCACTGTTCGCTTGCTACCGTTTGGTCACGTTTTCTCGTCAACATCTTTACGTTTTGTTAGGCGCGCGATCAAGCGGTACATAGCTGCCTTCTTGGCGCAGATAAGGACCAGCAACCAGGTGCTGGTGAACCGTAAGGCGTAAGGATGGAGAATTCCTATTTGAATTTTATTGGTTTCCACGTTGGACGCGGCGATGCAGGGGCAGGTTTCCGGGCTGTGGACACAAAGTCGCAGATTCCGCACCGAGGCGACAAAAATGTAATGCTTCTGTTAATTAGTCGGTTAATTTGACTATCCTGTTGGGGTTACGTGGACTGACTTCGGAGAAGTTTTAGAAAGTTTATGGGCTTCGTTAGTGCTGCATAATTGGCCCATTGGTTTTTATTTCGAGAGATAGTGCATCGTTCGTGGACAGTATGGTAATTTTCAATTAACTTTAGCCACTAATCGGTGGTTTGACACTTTTTGGGATGCCATTGCGGTGGTTGGTTGTAGATTTGTGAGACTTAAATCAAAGATCGGGGTAATGATAAGCTTGGAGTACGGCTTGGATTGTCAGTTGATTCTCAGTTCGCTCTGTTTTCGAAGCCGAAACGTTGGTCAGTAGTATTACATTCTTGGTTCAGACAAGGACCGAGATGTTGACTTTGCTACTGGAAATCTGGGATTTAAACTGGTGTACTTGGACACTACAACCAGTTATATGTATGTTCTACTAGGAGTAATGATTGCAGGCAAGTGTCAACTCTCAGCCTCGGCTAGGATTTGGTCAATTCTTCCTATTAGTCTTCCTCTACATGTATTGCTATAACCAAGCAGGCAGATAGGACTGGCTTTAGTTGTCCAACCTGACAACCTTACAAGAGGAATTCTTCCTTAAAGTGTTATCCCAGTTTCAAAACTAGGAACTAGAACTCAGGTTTTCCAAGCTGTTTAAGGATCTGCCTGAACTTTAATAGGTTAGTTCTAAGCCGGGGTCACTTAGATACGTCAGTCTTCAGGCTTAGACTGCTGCAGTCTTACTTCCCAAATAATAAGTTACCATTTGCCAACAATCAAACCGACTACTTTTAGCGACTTGAACCAAAAATCCGGCACAGCTGGTGCACTGGTTCATTGGTTCTGTTAAAGCGAAAAGCCGGATTGTCAACTGATCTGTCAGGTTTCTTAAATGTTTTAAAGAGACTAGTAGTTCCAAGCCTAACGTAGTCAAAACCAGAGAAAAACTGATGATAATGAGAATAAGAGCTCTAGGAACTTGGTAACAGAAATGAAAGTCTGACGGAAATGACTTCTCGAAACGTACTCCAATGTCAGTTTTGGAGACATGAGATCAAAGCCAGAAAAATGCGGCCACACGTCGCTGTTGCTCATGTCAATCGAGGTGCTTGTAACTGCCTCTAGAAAAAGTGCCATTTGCTTAGTTGAGAGGGGTTGAGTGGACAAGTCGGTCGAAAGTCGGTTTGATGATGCTACAGGCATCAACGAGAGTGGACACGTCAGAATCAAATGTGGCAGGTCCAACATTGCCGGTTCTGACAGGTTTAGAAGGGACCCATGTGGCATCGCATTCCAAACTCTCAGGGGGGTTCGGCTGCTCGACAGCAGACCGAGAAGCAGGGGCCGTGGTGGAGTTGAGCGTCGAGTGCTCAGGAGCGCCTCGAAAAACTGTGGGTTGCTCAGCAGCAGAACCCAAGGTTGATGCGATCTGAGATGCATCCGTCTCATAATTTTTGAATGTAATTTTCAAAATTTTGGACCCGTGAGTCTCCGAGAAAGGAGGTCGCCCATGGCTATAGCTATAGGAATGCTGAATTGAAACCGAAGGGCGCCAGGTATTCAGAGTTCGGATATTTGCGACTAAGCACCCTCTTAGAAATGCATACACAGGCGTATTCTGTTCCACCTCGGATTAGAGATTTGGTCATGGGACTTACGCCTCATCGTCGGTCACTTTAGCCGGGTCTTCTGCTAATTCCACAACCGTACAAACGGGACAACCCGAGAGGCATAAAGCTAGTAGCAAGTTGCCCTGATTGTGGATAGCTTCTTTAGAATAAAAGCCGTTGCCCAGTGACCGCTACGAGGAGGCAGTGAGATTTCTTGAAGCGTTGTCTGTAGGGATCATCCAAGGACTTTACAAGGTATCTCCTATTCAAACGCAGTACTTTCTGGTATAACAATTTGCCTTGAACTGGGGCTTTAACCAACAGGCTTCTGTATGTTGTTTAGTCCTTAGCTGTCTGGCTTCAGTCGTGCACTTCTACTTGTGTCTTCCGGAGCATCAGCCTTCTCTGATTTCGTTGCATATTATGAATGTCTTCTATCACATATCGGCTATTTGGCAGCACCTTGAATACACATTATGGACCTCCATATAGTGGATCCAGCTTCGGAGACTCGGCAGTCGCTCCAGTTAATTTTTCAGCAACACGAGCTCTACTGGGTGATAGTGCGTCGGCGGCGGCCTATGTTTCGCATCGAGTCGTATGATAAGCTTGGTTCTGCTTATGCGTTACTGGCATAAGGGACACCAACTACCTATATTCTCAGAGCCGAACTATTCAGCGGCTCCTCATAGACTCCTCATATTTGTGCGAAGAATATATTACGCTTACGCACAACATGAAGCTCCATGAACTCCTTTATGCACCGTGGAGTGCCTGTTTTTGACAAGGCATCGAGGCATATGCACATGAATAGCAAAAAAATATAGTTTAAGGACGTAATTACGTTCAGGATGGCAGACTGCCCTTTTACTAAAAATAGACTTCCCTCCGCCAAGACGCAGGCGCCAGCGTGCTCATTACTTCTCGTACAGCCATCCTCATTAATTTATATTAATTAATGCACCCTACAAGGTGGGCCGTTAAAATCTTTACGATCGCTTGTATCGTTCGGATATCTTAATTAAAATCGAACACACATAGGTTCCGCTTAATTAGTGCTGCAGTAAAACTGCCACCCGATCGCCTGCGATCGTTGTAGCACCCAAAGGATCGTGTACAAATTGTTTCCGCCCGACGCAGGGAACTCAAACCACCATGGGGTATGTTTGTTGGCCCTGTTAACGACCGACATGGCCAAACTACGCCAATTAATTGCTCGCATTTGCATTGCGCCACGCGGCCCGTTTTAGTGCGTTCGCCTGTGGTGTACTCAACAAATCATTGCAGTTATGACCAGTCGGGCTCTGAAAATAGAAAAAAAAAAATTGTGAGTGTCCTTCGACTCATAAATTCCGGCGCGAAGGTGGGCGGGTGAGTCACAGGGCGGCCAATAAATCCAGATGCCCGCCTGTCCCCACCGGGGTAATCAACATTATTCTGCATTAACAGGCATTAATTACTTAACGAACTAATAATTTAATTTGATTTATTAGTGCACGCTACAGCAACCAGTGGTAATTTAAATCAGCCATCATCGCCATCAAGGATGCTCTCGATTGGCCAATCTATTGTCACTTCATGTCCACCGCGGGGCTGGCCGCAGCTGAAAGCCAGACAAAGTTTGTTTTTGGTCTGTTTCGCCTGGGGGCCATGGGGGTGCAATCAACCGAAATGGATGGTGCAAGTTTCTTTAGCCAGAACGCTCAACCCTTCAGGGAGATCAGAGACGAACTTACGCACGCTGGCTGTGCACTGCTGTACCTTTACCTCGTCGTGTCCTTGCCGGACTGAAGGGAGGAGGAGGCGGTGGAAAACTTTGTGAAATTATTTCCGCCGTTGGAAAAAGAATTTTTAACGAAGCACGCCGTTTATTACTTGTCGAGGTCAGAGGGATGCAAACGGATAACTTAGTATAGTTGGTGCGAGGCACCGCTTGCTTTGGGTTCAAATTAAAAGGATAACCCATGCGGCGAGCATTTCCTTATGGAAAAGTTTTCCTGTAATCGACAAGGAAGATGGTTAAGCAAGTTCGGCGGGCCATTCGGTCCTGGTGCATGAATAAAGTATGATTTCTTAGAACCTGGGATGAAACTTTGTGCAGCGACCAATATTAAATTCCAAGACTCGACTTAACAGACGAAAAAGTTGTTTTAAAGTTCACCGCAATGGTGGTGCAGTGCATGGGAGTCTGCCACGAGCACATTGGGGGAATTAGGAATTCCTTTTTAGTGGTAATGCTTCGCTTTAAGGTATTTATGATGGACATTAGCTGCTGGGAGTTTATGGGAGAAATTTAAATTTCGAAAGAGGTTCTGATGGCGTAAAAGGATGCTCCAGCACTATTGCATCATCAACATCAGGTCAGAATTTTGGATTTGTTTGCATTTTTGATCTTAAGAGGAAGCTGGGCACCACTCTAAACCAAATCCATTACAGCAGATAGTGACTGACCTTTCAAAAGGATTTAAGGTTTCGGTAAATGTGCTGAGTTATAGCTGTTTCAGTATATTTTCGAAGAAACTTTGAGAGAAACACTCTGATTGTGCTCTTAAATTTCTGGAATCCTTCGCTTTTAACTCAAAAACTGCCCTAAACTGTCTGAATTCACATTCTTCCCACTCAAGTCTCGGAATATAGTGATATTCCAGAGCTGTGTATTGGCGCTAAACTTACCAGGCAGGGTGCAACCTTTTATTGGCCTCTAGCTATAGTTAAACTGTTTAAACTCAATGATTACTATGGTCAAGATACTCAGGGTCCATACTAGATCAACTGACCTGAAAAGACAGTATACTGGTGGCCCGGTGCCGCAAACGCTAGGAACCTCTACACACTCACAAGGATTTAACGTCTACCGTGTGGAGGTACGACCAGTGCTATTAGAACGACACTGACCCTCGCATTTGAAATCATTTTCGGACTGTGGCCACTTGACAAACGATGCACCCAGCGATAAAAAGCGCTCTTCATCTCCGTCTCTGGTAAAAAAGTAATCAAATCAGGCATTGCACCATCACCTAGTGGACAGACATTAACGAGCATTCGGACTACATTGCCTCAGGAATATCTCAAGGGAACCATGGATCGCGTTGTTCATAGAACTTGCAACTACGCAAGTGTGTTCCAAGTGAATATTTTAGCTGCTACCGAGCCCAACCGGGAACCGTCCCTCCACATCTGTTTGCGTAGCCAAGCTCTCATTAAAACTATCAGTTCCATCACAGGAAATCAAAACTGATGCTCAAAGCACAGCCCGTTGCTCTGCTGTATCTCTCGAGCTATGATTTTGAAATGAAATAGGAGGAGATAGCTAGAAAAGCCTCCGAAACAAACTACAAGTAGATCAGTCGATCTTAACGCCCATTGGTCACCTTATGTCCAAAATTGCATCGGACTTTCGAAACCTGGCTAACGCTAGATGGCTAATGTCACCTCTTGCCACATCGCTGGAACATTTTAGGCCCACTACTAGGTATGACAAAGGATTAGAAAACTTTTATCGCTTAACAAAGTTGACGTACGTATCCTCATAGTCATACTCACAGGCCTATTTTAGAAGCATATGCAAAGGCTGCGGAGACACAGAGGCCCCAGCCTGGAAAGTACATATACAGTACTCCATCAAGCTAGGTCTTATGATCTCTGATAAGCTTGATCTTGGTCTCTCTTAATGGTTTCTGAATGAATGACAGTCAGACTATGATCTAGTGACCTCTATCCTAGTGGAATGATTTTTTTGTATCCTACAATTCTCCAGGAGTTGTGCTCAAGGACTTATACTCCTGCTTATCATCACAGAAATCTCCATGTCAATTCGAGGGCAGAATATGCCCTCGTATGGTAGAAAACCTGTAAGGATGCGTAGATTATTCGTTGTTGAGTCGGATGCATGCTTTGAATCGATTTGGTTATATTTCCATTGGCTTGTCTTCACAGATTTTTCAGCTTCCACCCTGAGAAGTGTTCAGCTGTTGTTGGGAGTTCATCTGTAGTTCCGTCGCTCCTTCTTCTCACATGGCCTGGTATCCAATCCAATGCCTCTGCTACCCTGTTGTCTGTGGGCAGTTCACTCACCTATCAAACACAAACTTGGACAAAATTTTATAACCAGTAGGAGCTTTGACTGCTTCCTGACATTATTTCCATATCAGCCTGTAACTTACATAAGTATATTTCGCCCAGGAAGATGCTTGTACTTTTGGCCATAGCCACAAAGTCTTAAGTCCTTGTTCCTTCATCAATCATAAACTCGTTTGTGTAACATTAAATGGTGTGGTTGGTCAGACCATAGATCCTAGACTCTAAACTCTTGTTACTGAGTTTTGTTAGGAAATTTTATTTTCTTGTGCAGTCGTAGCTATCGTTGTTTTGGACAGATTTGTGTTAAGTCCAGCTGAGTGACACTATTCTTAGCTACTATCACTATGGCATCGACAATTTGTCCACAATCAGGCCCCACATTAGGAGAGATAGTTCTCTCCCTTGAGGCTACCCTCTATTTGTGTTGATCTTAACCAGCCTTGTGGACGTTTGTCTGATGATGTTGTGATGTTTTCTGTTCAAGGCTCAGGACTCAGGACTTCCCCACTTTTGCTATAAACGCAGGATAGGTTCGCAATCCCAAGAAGCATTAAGTACCTGTCTGACTGCTCGTTTCTAGAGTTCCACATCTCTAGACCTCCTATTTATTTACGACTATCGACCTAAGCTTTGCAATACAAGCACCTAAGTCAGACTCCAGGTTGGAACGGTCCTTCAGTTGGATTTGCTCGAGTCCTTCAATTTCGTGTAGAAGTTACTACCAATAATTCTTATTCTCCTGTCATCAAGGATACATTCTGATTAGGAACCCTAGGATAGGGATATCTGATTCTACTGAGATTTGGCACCTTTTGACGTAGGTTCTATACTTCAAGGAAGAAATGACTTCTAGGAGTCCACTGAGACTAGGGCAGAACAGGCCACAGCATTCCACTGCATTAAACGAAGTGGATCCAGCGATCACTAACAGTCTTGATGGCCCCGCGATTTATACATTCTGTTTCTTCTCATGGTTCCTGTGAGCATTGTTCTCATGGATCCCAGGATCTCGACTCATTTTCTCATGAATCCCAGGATGCTGACACGATTAGCCCTCTGTATTTTGTTCAGAATCGAAAGTTGTTACTTCTAGTCTACTCAGCAGATCCTTATGCCTGAATAGGTCTCACAATCGCCGGGTACGGACTTCGATATGTTGCTGAACATCCCAGAATGCTTTTTACTTGTAATCGTCAATGTTTTCCTTGATTCCTGTGATGATTTTGAAATGTTCAGATCAATTCCATACAAAGGACTTCGACTAGCACCAATTCATGACTGTCGCTTAGAACTGGATGATAGTTAAGGTTCTGCGACTTTGTAGAAGTGTGCACAACCCGGTTCTCTAAGGAGGCTTTCTATCTTGGTTGACCAAGCAAACAAGAAGCTATTCTTTGAGATACCATCCCAAACTAGGAGGCTTGTTATGGTCGCATAGACCATTTTTCATAAGTTTCCCCTCAGATAAAAAGAAAGCCATTACTCGTGTCCCCTGGCATTGCAGAAGACTCTTAGCGTTTCATCTTCCTATTGAGTTTGACTGATTATATTCCAAACTTCGAACACACCCACTGCAGCGTCCCACCCTGTAATCAAATAGAATTAATCAAATGCGAATTATCACGTCCACACACGAGCAGATAGTGTCAGTTGCACTTACCGAGTCTGGTAATTGTCATCGCCAGGGCTACTGCACGCACTATGGTGGACGGTGGCAGCCGCCAGGGTCTGATGCTGAGGATTTATTATCGAGTGGTCTCGGATCATTTGCATGTGTGAGGACAGCACGCATAAATCACCGTCCACATCTCTGACCACCCTTGCTCCGTCCCAGTTAGCAACAAGCGACAATCAGCACCTACATACATGATTCACCTAAGAGGTGCCTTGCCTCTACTACTACCATCACTATGGCGGCGGCGGCGCATGCAAATCTCCAGTCGTTGCCTGCACGTCAACAAGCAGTCAGTCAGAGATGTTTGCTGCTTAAGGAGAAGAGCTATCACCTCGCCGTTGACTCCTGACAGTTATATAAATTAATCAAACAATTCCGCAGGACACTTGATAGATGAACTCTTGACATGGCTGCTATCTGCGGTACACTCCTCTCTGGCTGACCATATGGTCGGCAGAGCCAACATCAGCAGGCGGTTGCCGCCCTCTTTTTATCTCTGTGGTCATTCTTCCGTAAGAATCTTGTAAGCGGTGTGCCCGTGCCTGGTCCGTCGTCGTCGTCGTCGTCGTCGGTGTGCACAAAATTAATGTTTGGCCAAACGAACGACGAGCGCCTTATCTCGGCCGCAACGATCAGGAGCCGCTTCAAATCGAAGCCCCGTGTCCGCACAATCAATTCACTTACCAAGACCAGGAGAGAGAGAGAGCGAGAGGTGGACGAGGATGGGATGCCAACTCCACCAACTGCAGATACACTGTGTGTATCGTGTATCGACGGAGGAAAATGGAAAACTATATTCATTAAGATTGCAGCCACCACAAGTACCCGGCCTGGACGAGTGGACAGATAGATACCATACCCTTCCCGACGCCCCGCCCCCCGAACGATTTTATATGCAGAAAATTGAAAGTAATTGATTTGACCTATTGTGTTCGATTGTGGTCCAGATGCGAGGTGAGTACGAGACCGAGACCGAGACCGAGCTCGAGTTCGAGTCATCGAAGGCGGCGTTCAACCCCAACGATGATGGTGATGATGATGATGATGCTGATGATGGGTTTCAGTCTCGGTTTCGTTGGCCGGTAATTGAACGTTTCGATTCAATTACAGAGCTGTTAGACCGATATGTGGTGATGGCGTCCTAGGGTTCCAGCATTTTTGGTTTAGCTTCCACTCTCTCTCTCTCTCTCTGTCTCTCTCTGTGTGTAGTTGATTTTGATCGCAATTTCATTTCGTGAGCCCGTTCGTGATTGTCACTTGGGGTACACAAAACACAGCACAACGGGCCCATAATTGGGTGGCTATTAAAAAATTACAACCACTCGCCGCTGTTTGCGTAGATTATGCATAGTACCCGTCGCCCCCTGGGGACGTCCGTGTAAAAAAAAATGTCCAGCGAAGCGTTAAAATGTGTTTCCCGCTGCAGGCAGTTCGAGTCGGTTTTTTTTTTGCCCGACTTGGATAACAATGGTTTCATCGGGATAGCGTGTCATTGCGTTGTGACCAGTTTGATGGTGTAATTGCATGTGACAGTGGCCGTGGCTCGGTGGAGACTTTCACCCATCAATTTGATGGTAATGATCTGTCAATAAAGTGTCATTGAGTTGTCACAGTATGTCAATCATCAATTGATTCCTAAATGAGTGCTCGTTAGGGGACATCTTATTGAATTTTTTATTAAATTCAATTTATCTGTCCCATTTCAATTTGGAGGCTCATTTAATCAGTGTTATCAATTTGATGGATACTATTTGTTGGGGCTTTCGGGGAATTACAAAATTGTATTGAAATTTTGACAGCGAGCAGCAGCATTGCGGGCGAAAAAATGACCATGACTTCTCGGAGGATAGCATGCAAATATGTTGGGAGAGGGGCTGACTAATAGGTTGCCATTTTGGGTGAGACAGCCTTGAAGTAATTGATTTATAGTGGATCGAGTGGCAACTTGTCAAGTTAATAGCCTGCAGCTGCAGATCAAATGTGAGTAGTTTCAATGACAATTGAATTGACACTATTTTAAGCTAAAGCCATTTAAGTACCTAGGCCAATGTATAAAAAGCGGCCTGCAAGAGGTGTAAGGATTTCATGAACTCAACATGTAACCTTCTGACAGAAGCCTTTTGCTACAGATTCAATGGTTATCTCTATAAACTCTATATTCAAGGTATAAAGACAAATTCTGAACGAAAATGGAACTTTTTCCAAAAAGGAAGGACTACCTGGAAGCCCTATTAGAAACCGAAATAAAATGGTGATGTGTCAGCTTACAGAATTCAGTGGGCGAATTCGAAATCGATGATAGGTAGGTAGGTAGGTAATGTGAGGTTTTGAGTTTTTCATGAGACAATAGGACACATAGTGATCCCTTGCGAACCTTTAAGTTAACAAACCCAAACCATTTCTTTCATGCATTTGAGATTGGTACAACATTTTCGTCAATTTGGTTAGGAGACCAATAGTTGTCAAAGACGTACATAGTTTCCCAGCTGTTTAAGACTACTCCGAGGTATGTCTTGGCATTCACAGAGTAGATGTGCCATATCCGAGATGTGAAGGTCACTCCAGTTTCTGTGACAATCCTAGTCCTCAGAAGGATTGTGTGCCAATACTTAGTTCCACTTTTTGCCAGTTTTTTTTCGATCTAACATATGTCACAAAGCCTTGGACACCCTATGGCTAAGTTCAACCATTTTGAGTCAGTCATACTGACAATCCTCTTAGCCACGCATTTCGGTGGTTTTACTCCTCTGAATCTATAGCTTTGTGGAAGATCTGATCCTTTCTTGGTCAGTACGACAGTCCAGTACCAGATTGCATGGTTCTGCAAACATACTGCCCCAATCATTCTGCGGCAATGCCTGCCTATGTTGTGGTGTTGAGTTCTTTCCCCTGAAGCGCAGTCGACTGTCAATGTAGACAGCGATATTCTTGTCAGATACTTTAGTAACTCCGCAGCTTTTAGCACAACTAAAACCTTTGCTTGGAACACACTGCATGTGTCAGAAAGGCACTGAGCTATTTGAAGGTCTATGTCTCCAGAGTACAAATATGTACATCTGACGCCGTACTAGTTTTGGAACCGTCCGCGTTAGAATTTTGTTTCGTAGAGAGTTGGCTTTTTCTGCCAATCCTTCCTTTCCGAGTATATTACTTCGCACAGTGGAAAAAGTCATCCAATTCATCAGGAATGTCGGGAAATCATTCCCAAAGAATGGAGTTAAGCCCCACGTTGTTGGACTTGAAAAACCCAACTTAAGTGAGTCAAGTGGTAAGAGATAATCAAACAACTTAAGTGCAGGCTGGTCTTAGTACCTTGGCCAACGTATCCCGTGTGTTCTTCTTTATCGTGACCTTTCACCCTTCAAGAGCCTCACATGTAAGGATGGTCTCACTTATCCTCCTCTATTCTCATGCAAATGAAAAGAACGTTATACGACTTTACTGTATATTAAGTTTCTAGTCCAGTACAATGCCAAGATATGTATGTTGAGCTCAAGATATCCTGACCGATTCAGGAGTTATCTTTGAGATTTCCATGTCGAGCTTTGCCTATCAGTGTGACACTTGCCTCTATTGTGTCTAAGACAGGTTATGCTTGAGATTTAATTTGGGTTAAGCCTTTAGCAGTGATACCAATGACTGGTCCTCTTCCAGGGAATAACATGATCATTAAAGTACGACTTCAACATGCTACGTGGCATATGGCGTCAGCTTTTTGAAACCACATGTTCTCCAAATCAAATCCCTTCAGTTTACTCAAAAGATTGTCATCGAACATGGTCTGGAACCAATCTCCATTGATCGTGACTATGCTCTCAGGATCATTAAACCATGAAACCAGCACCGAAGTGGTCCTTGGTGAATGGATTCGGCCTACTCAATTGCCCAAATGCGACTATGTAGCTTATTATCGAAACCGTTGAGCCAGAAACGTCACAACTTTTTTGTCACAACTTTTTTGTCACAACTTTTTTGTTTTGGAGATCCTTGTCCACCTCTTATGGAAAAGTCGTCACTTTAACTGATGTAAAGCAGAGCATTCACAGAAAATGTGCTCAGTGTCTGGGGACGGACCAAATTTGTTGAGGTTAGACCTCAGGCTATAGTGACTTGTAAAAAAGCCCACCAGCTTCCTAATACTATTCTTTTCTGGAGTTACGTGTTCCCAGTTAAAAATTAGTGATGTGGCGACAATACAGTAGCGTTGGGTCCAATGATCGCAGATTCAGAGCCATTCCTAGCTAGTACATCTGCAAATTCGTTGCCTACAATTCCTTGTTGATCAGTAACTCTTCCGAGTGTCGCTCGGTTATGTTTGGTAAGAGAATGTGCATTTGACCGATATAAAGTCCACTAAATTGGACGACAACGCTTTAAATGCTGCCTGACGATATAAGTCCTGCGCCCTTGAGGTCTTTACTAAGATTTAACCTAGCGTAGATCTCAATAACATGGAGTTCAGCGTGGAAAACAATGGGACACATGTCCATAGGTGTCGAGATTGGGTCCAAAGACACTAGCTCCAACTTTGACCTGACCAGACCCCCAGGGTTCAGACCCAATACTTCAATCTCATATAAGCTCCCGAAACAGTACTCTCTGATCATAATGTCGGAGATACCACAAACCATGTATCTTTTTGGAATTAATTCAAGAATTTTCAGGTGTCGGACATGGTCATCTGGCATACTTGCATTATAGCTGAATGATAGAATGAACTTGTAGGGATGTAAGCCCAATGATGGGTTATATGCTGCCGTAGGGCAGCTATGCCATTTGAACTGTTGCCCTATAGGAGCAGTGACCTTCCATTGGCTCACGGCATGATATTTATTCTCAAGGATTTAAAGAGAGGCAGAAAACCTCACAGACTACTTATGAAGTCTTCCGAACTTTCTGCAAATCACAACATTCCATACCACGACGTGTCAGAAATTAACATCACAACTCAGAAGGTACGCCCTAATGTGCGATGTTAATCTCCCCAGCTAGACAACAATTGTATAATTAATTTCGCGAGATATTTCAATAATATATGCATACCTGTAGCCAAATTAAACACCGTTTACGCGAACTTCTCTGCAATTTATTCCCGTTTGACAAATTATACCCCAGCTCTCCCCCCGTCCAACTACCGCTGGGATCCTTGAAAAGGAATTAAAATTCGCTTTGCCAAGCAGATGTCACAGCGATAATCAAATGCTAATATCCTCGCCAGCACACCAAGTGTGAAAGAGCCACCAACAGCAACACCACCAGCATCAGCATCAGCATCGGGAGCGCTGCTAACATGACGCTGCCGCCGCCACTGCCGCTCCTCCTCTCATAAATTCACAAAATTCAAATTTAGCATAATAAATCATTTTCCGCTGGCATACAGAATTTATTTCGAAATCCTGTTCCGAGAGCAAATACAATTTAAATTTCATTAACATTTAAATGTAGCGAGAACCAAAAAAACAAGTAAAAAGCGGCAAACGCTCCAAAGAGGGCGTGGTCCGTCGCAAGTTTGTTGGTTTTCCAATGACACCCAGAGCGGCGCGCGGCCTCGGAGCCCAGCGCCCAGCGCCCACATTGGGGAGGAATAATTACCGCAAAATTATCATTGCGGTGTCACGATGAATAGAAAGTCATCATCATCTCAAGGATGCACTGCAACCGAAGAACATCGCGCGTGTTCGTCGTACATAAGCCCGTTCGCGCCCGAGAGCAAACATCCTCTACTAAATGACGCATAATTCCAGACTCTGTGATGGCGAAGAAGAAAAAAAACAAAACCCCTCCGAAGACGGTGGTAATTTTCCATAATAAAGATGCCATTTGCCGTCCCTCGTCCGCCACAATCAATGGCATATAATGGCTGATGTGGCACACCTGTCAATTAGACATCGATTGAGTCAAGACTGAGGCTTCGAAAGGGCTTCGTCTCTCGCTCATAGGCCAGCGCGGACACATTGTGTGGTCTTGGTCTTGGTCTAAGCCGAAAATCATCTCTCATCTCTCATATATACGAGTAGGAACCTCAATCAATACGGACATCTACTGGTCGTAGATACTCGTACTCTACTCCTCCATACATCTGCATGCATGTTCCGTGCGCGCCACAAATAGTTGTCGCATTTGGTGTGGAGACGATGAGTGGAACGTGGCCTTAAACCGTAAAACAAGAGTTGTTCGTCGCAGGAGATAGTAAATAATATATTCATGATGCACCGGGGTCTCTACATGCATCCGACACAATGGCCATGGGACCAAATGTGGACCATCTTGATGCTGCCGCTCTGCTCTGGCTGGGGATTTCCGCCACAATGTTCTACTAAACAGAGTTTTGTCCTCCTTGCGGTCTTGGTGCCAGATAATCGTGGAGGAGGAGTACTCCTTACACATGCTCTTTGAATTTTAAGGAAAATGTCTTCGACTTGAAAGATTGTGTCGATAGTCGATTGGGATATTAAATTATTAAATTATGCGGCGAACGGTGCTGAGGTGAATGTTTTATCCGTCATACGAGTACGGGACGGGTTTGGAGGAGAAAAAAACAGCCACTCTCAGGTTAAAATTATTAATTTCCCTCCTGCGGCGATGGGTTATCATTTATCATTGCTGTTGCGTTGCGCGGATCGATCGAAAGTCGTGTGTAGGCCAGAAGCAACTATACTGCAATCATGGAGTGTAATTAATTTTTTTTTAGTACTTTGTGTTATAGGGTATTGAAGGTTTGGTACACAGTTTGTCACAAAGAGGAATACTTACATCGTTATCCGATACCCGCAGTCACCCATGTCCTTTATTCATGAGTTTTAGGGCCTCAAGCCCTTCCCTAGATTGGAGCAACATATAATGCTGGACAGCCATAGACCTTTAGTTGCAAAAGAAGGAGCAATAGGGTACGCTGTATATTGTACAAAACTTATTGACGTTTGCCGTACATACTACGTCTTCCATCGACTTTAGATTTTCATTTGGCAGTGAGGAGAGGTCTAAGGTGACTGAAATTTAATCGCTATTGCCACCAACAGGTGAAAATTGTATAAGATTGTCTGGAAGTGGGGGGTATTAGAGAACCGATAGTTAGCCAATAGTGAGAGAGACGTGATTTGAATGCATCTGGAGAGGTTACACCAAAGATTGAAATGTTAGTGTTGGATAGAGCCCTTGAGGAAAGGTTTGTACGAAACAACTTTCAATAAAAGAAGTAATTAAAGATCGGTTGTAGCAACTGCAATGAAGTTCATCAGTATGTAGTACTATTTATAGGAATAGTAAGCTAAATATGTAAGGGTCTCGCAACCAACCGACGACCTTAGGCCTTAGGCTATGGACAAAGGTTAGAGAATGGACCGCTAAAACTATATCCGACACTTTAGGGTCAGATTTAGTGGTTTTTCTACAGGAGCTGATGAGCAACTTCAAATTCAAGTGCAGGAGAGTATTACATTCGCGTCTAATGACAGCCAAAGAATAAGAAATTCAAGACATTAGTCCTCTTCAAGCCCACATGTGTACAGCCCTTTTTTAGAGATGAGATACAGAAAATATTCCACGGGAATTTACTCCACTTCCAGTGGACAAATATTCCACTAACGCATGGAAACTGCTTAGGATGAAATTCCGGTGGAATAATTTCCCAGTTAGCGTTTGAAAAATGTCCTTCAATGTTTGTCTCATTTCATGACTTTTTGGGGACTGAAATGAAGTTACGTGTTATTGAGTCACTTACAATCGCCTATAGGCTACATTTAAAAGTAAAGTCATAACACACAAGTGATATTAATTTCCTTTTCCGGTGAAAAATGTCTCCCCATTCGAAAAGTGGGTTAAATGTCCATTGGCGGTGAATTAAATTCCCATGCGGAGTAAAGTCCCGTACATTAATTTCCGATCGCACTAGGTGTCTTATTGCTAAACCGATCTGACCTACGATGGATCAGAAACACTTAGGTAGAAAAAATGAATCTGGATTATGCCGAGTCACGTCATTAAGTTGAACCTCGTCGCTAATGGAGTTCGTATAAACTATATACACGAAGGAGAGACGGAAACCACACTAAAACCCTTTTGGGCGAGCAGAAATTTCTAGAAATGAATTGGGAAAATGGAAGTACATATGTACAGGGTGAGCTATCTAGTGGATACTTTTTAAATTATTGGTTATTTTGACACTGACAGCTCGAAATCTGACAGAAAGTTAGTATCATACCTCCGCGGAACGAAATGAGTCGCTTCACACTTGAACAACTTTGGGAAATATTGAAGGCGTCTGCAAAAAGTTTGTGAGACTGGTATGATAGTGCACAACACTCATGGTCCCCGTCGTCGCACGGTGCCCTCGATCGAGAATGTGGCTGCTGTAGCCCAGATCTCGAATTATTCAAGGTCCAATTGACTTTTTGCGCACCGAATTCCCAAATCGTGTTATCGCCTCGGAGCTGATCCCTTTGGACGCCTTTGGACTTTTTTTTTTGTGGGGAACCGTGAAGGACCAATATTATGCCAACAATCCGGAAACGATTCAAGTACTTAAGGCCAAAAATCATCCAAACAATCCGTGAGCTACAGCCCGAAACCATCAACAAGGTCTTGGAAAATTGGAGTGACAGAATGCGCTACTGCGCAGCCAGCCGAGGCAGCCACTTGAACGACGTTGTGTTCCATAATTAATGGGAATGTTTAAAAAAACAAATACTTGGCCCAACAGGTCGATGGGACCCAGGGCCTAGCTTCTCACAACCATTCGTGTTGTGCGTGTTTTACTCTTTACACGAATGGAAGGGGCCTACTGTTTTAACGCCGTGTCCGAAGGGCAATTTGTTATTTGAGAAGCTTTCTCGAGACAGTTGTACTCCCGGATGTTTGTCAGACGCTCGCCAGAGGTGGGGCCGTGAAAAACTTTTAGGTGTTCCCCGACTGGGATTCGAACCTCGAACCCCTTGCTCTATGGTCCAACGCACTAACCACTGAGCCACATCGCCCAATGGGAATGTTTGCTTTTACTAATAAAGCCACAATACATTTGGCTCACCCAACATAATGTAAGAGGAAACTTGAAAGTAATATCCCGAAATGTAAACCTCGTTGTTCAAAAATCCATAAGTATCGAGCAGTCCACTGGAAGAAATCCTGGCACCATCGAACAATGATACTCAACCCAGGATAAAGTTAAAAGGAAAGGAGAGAAAAAGAATAAGGTCTCAGGGATGGTAGTACGAAATCTCATGTTGTGATTCGTCCTACCACAGAGTAGAACATGTTCTGTCCTAAGATCCCCTACAATTTATTTGGATCCTGCTCAGCTTCGACCAAAGGATTCTATCTAAGAAGCACTTACTTTGAAAGTGTCAAATGCTGATCGAGCAATACCATAAAGTTGGTGAAAAGCTCGATTTAGGTCTTTGCTGACACGACAAGTTTATGGCCTAATAGCATGTTTCACATTGAGCGATTTGCTTGACGACCAAATAATGCTTATCGATCGAATTGCATCAAATGCTTGATGTATTTAATTACTCAACCAAATCCGTCAAGCAAATCGTACAAGTTTTATACTTGTCCTAACGTGAACCTGTCCTTTGTGGTCTTTCCTAAGACACAAATCAATGTCTGCCTCTATCTACATAAGTATATTCTGTCCGCATGACATCCTTATTTAATGAGAAGGAACTTTTCAAGAAAGTGTTGACCTAGCTCTACAAAAGCCATTCAAATAATGTCCTGAAAATAGGTATCTTAATGGGCTACATGATGACTACTGAAAAGGACTACATTTTTATTATACAGACCATACAGATCAGCAATGGGTCTACTGTACACCTCTGTCGCCAGTGTAGCCTTCCGGAACAAAACCTGGATTATTGGAATTTGTGCTGACTTTCCTGGTGGTACTTCGAATTGATTTAGGCTTTCAAATATGTGTATTGCCGCAGATGTTATCTGTATTAGCACCCAGGCTCCATATCGCGGTAGGACTATGTCATCTTCTTTCCAAAAGTTGGATCATTTTAAACGCAGAGCATTCTCCGGATCTCTTTGCTTATATTGGAATCTGGCAGTACACTGTTTAAAGGGCTGCAGTTAGCTTAGTTCGAATGACGCTAGTAGAACCCTTCCATGCTAATCTTTGGTCAGTTCAATAAAATCCTTGACTTTGACTGCTTCAGACTATAAGACTAGGCACCCATAGGCCAGAATGGTTGTGTATGTACATCAAGTGAGTGATGGGAGACTTAGTTTTATACGAGATTTTACTTCCAGCTTAGAAGACTATAAGCCCTTTCTTAATCCTTTCTGACGTATAATCCGGTTTCGGGTCGAGTATTTCGCCTTATCTGAGATGGGAGCCCAATTGTTCACATTGTTTTGGTAGTTAGAACTACAATTGGTTCTAGAAGATATGCAACACATATGCACCACCTCGGACATCGTTTGGTAGTTTCGTCCAAATTTAGTATCCGACCACCGTTCATAGAAGAGGATATGGAACATCTCCTTGGGATGTTCCTCTTGAGTGTAGAACATCTAATTGGGCGTCTTCCAGTACTGATCTAATCTGTCTCGTCTTCTTTCGATTAATGGTGCTACTACATTCGATGCTGTATCAACAGATCGACATTTAGCATAGGTAGGTTGCATTGGCTGCAAGCATATCTCAGCTTAGGCTTTCCAGCGTCTTGGGGAACAACGAGCTGTGGTTAATCGTTCTAAAATCTTCTTCGGGACTCGTATACGAAGACTTACACGCTTGGGTATGAAAATGACCTCAAATTTCCTTCAAGCTCCGTTCTAGTCGATTATTATTGAGGGAAAAGCTGATAGTGTGTCTTCTCTTATAACTTTTCTGATAAACGTGCAACGCCTCGATAGAACTTGTGGTCGGTGAGCCTAAGTATTCATCTCCTACTCTGACAAATCCAAACTGATTCAGCTCGTCTTCAGTGCATTTTTGTTTTGCAGGAGACAAGTCGGGACCGTTCTACGATAGTATTTTATCATTCTATCCAGTGTTTTGGTCTAAATCAATCCCCGACTGCCCTTCAATGATCGAACTGCCTTCGTTCTAAGCTCGTTAGGCATGTATATTGTACCCTGATGGCGTTGCTGCGCTGAGTCCTTCTTCCTTCTTCATTTTTTCCTAACTGTGAGGTTAACTGTCCCACTTTTCTGCATCCCTGGTGGTCCTTCTTTAACGTTGTGTTACAGGTCCCCTCACGTCCCCTAGGTGAGAACTACAAGACAAGTGTGCTCACTCGTGTCGTGTCGACATCGTGTGTTTCCGTCGAGAGCCTATTATTTATTTCCTCCCAGCAATTATAATAATTTTCCACTGCAACTAATATTTATTCTGTTACGTGGTACTGCCATCGCATCTGATACTTACGACAACTACACCTCTTGCAGAATACGACCCCAAAACGTCTCATTTGCATCTCTGCTCGCGATCAGCACATTGTTTGCAACACTGTTGCTTCAATTACTACACGAAACCGGCTATTAGATTTCACGCCACAACATTGATCTGTAATCCAGAAGCAAATTCCTCGAGATCGTCAATAAAACTGCACGCAATCTTGGCACGCTACCGTGGCTACCGTGGCCACAAGTGCTTGTCTACACAAATAGAATCGATTTGTGAACTGACCGCACCCATTAATCTACGTCACGTGACATGAGTTACTTTTACTGGAAGCCGGTAACCGAGAAGCGAACTTCTCGTATCGCTGCTCCAGACTGCCCCACTTTAAGGTATGGCTTGGCAGTCGAACGCCAATTAAGTGTGACCGGTAATGCGTTGATCGCGGCTGCGCGTCACGTCCTAGCGCAGAAGTATGCAAACTTACGCGCTATCAACAAACAATAAATCAAGCGCTCGTCCCTTGGAACTAATGAAATTTAGTGTCCTGATCAATGCGCAATCGCAGGACTCGTACAATTTAATTCGAACACAAATCTCTTTCAACGGAATTGAGTTGCGTGATATACAGATGACAGGCTTGCTGCTGGCACTCATCACCCATGGACAGGTGTGTGCATCCCTTCGCGAGCTGGGAAATTAATCTCAGCCTGGGAGTAAATATTCAAATGGTTGGAGTGTGTATTATACAGGAGAAGGGGAACCTTCACTTAATGGTAATAGAAATCAGCACGAGAGGTGGAATCTGGCTCGGGGAGTCGGTGAATTGTCTTCTGTGCCTTCATCGCATGTCTAAAGGCTGGAAGATAAACCACAATCAAATACAATGGAAGCACAGTGGTGTAGAAATGTTTCCTAACTACCTGACAACAAGGACTTCTTGGTGTCAGCTACCGACTAGTACAAGAGTTTGAGAGAACATGCGTCTAATGTCACTCTGCAAGCGTTCCCAAACACAACATCTGGTAAAATACTGTCACGTATCCTAGAATGAAAAGCAATCCATATTTCATTTAAAGAGTTTTAGAATTCGGACGCCAAATTGTCCTAAAAGGGATTCTCGGCTATGTGTGAACGTATGCACCTCTGGTTTTTTGACGTATCACCTTGTCACGAAGTATTACAGCCTTCAACAGCATCCACATTTTTTTTTATCAAAATGCGTGTTTTTTCGTTCAGAGAGCGCTCCATGCGATCAATATGAATCGACTGAGGATCCTAAGAACGTGGTGTTTGACAGCTGACAGAACGCAGAGTAATGTAAAAACAAAACGAATAGCAGGTGAGATGGTGTTCAAAAGCATGAACCTCTACCAGTCATTTGAAACCTAACTGCGCTCTGAGCCCTCTAAATGCGTTAGGTTCACAGCTCTGCTCTGAGATAAAACAGAAAACCACCTTCTTATTTGCTTGCTACTGTGCTCACAAGATGGAGATTTCTATTTCACATTTGAAATGCTAGATGGCGCGCAGTGAATTGCAATGGATAAGACCTCTATGTTGTCAATTGACTTTTAAGTACTTTCACTACCTTGGCCCTCATCTTTTTTGACTAGAACTCAAAGTGTGAAGTCTCAAGCTTATTGACTCTGCATCGAGATCAGGAATTGAGCAATTAGTGTGTAGCAGTAGTCAAGCTGCGATAAAAGGCTTGGAATGGCCAATAACTTGATTCAAGTCGGTAAAGCAATGCCGAGGGTCTCTTAACGACATCGCTTTCAGGTCGTGGATTCCAGGCCACACAGATATTCCATTCAAATGCAAAGAGGATGAGGTAGCTAGGAAGGTGTAGACTTCCCTGATAATAGGGAGGACCCGTCAGCATCTATTAAATCGATGAAGTTCCATTAGAATGGCAAACAGTAGGTGGAACAATATCAGAATATGTCTCTCTTCCAAACAAATTTGGCCAGGGTTGAATTTTAGGAAAACTGGTAGACTTATCTCAGTCAATAGGGCAACCCTAAGAAAGATAGTTGGTGCCATCACGGGGCACTGTATAATAGGGTCGCCAGCAGACTCGGTCCTCCCTTTAACAATTTCTGGAGAAGGAAAGCCTTAGGCGAGTACTTCTTCACAGATCTCGATGATCTAGCCAGACAAGACTTAGGCAGAATGATGAAACATACATATGTCTTCAGCATGGGTTCAGACCAAAAAAGGTTGCCTTGCCTCGTATTCCAAGTAGAGAGAGTGTCTTCATGTAGGTCTCTGGTGCTGGTAATCCGGTTATTTTCAGTGCTATCACCATGGGACCTCCTCTGGTCTAAGTGCGTCCAACCAACCCACCTCATGCGTAAGAGATAGCTTTGATCTTAACGATGGAGCCCACTTCTAGTTCAAAGGTTTCATTGATAAGTAAATGGCAATGGTGGGCAGGTCAGCAACTCGAAGCCTCAAAATGGACTCTTCGAAGCACGTTTCATACAGGGCAGGTCGTCATCCCATCGGCCACAGATAATAGAGATCGCTACTGGCATACATTTTTGGGATAAATTGGAAGAGGATGGCTTGGATCACATGTGGCTTCAATAAAACAGTGCCTGTCCAAAAAAACAAGGCTTAGACGTACAAGTTCAATGACTGTGTTATAGCCAGAAATGGATCGGTCAATAGACAGCTTCGTTTGTATGATTGAAAGTTCTTCGCTTTTTTCGTTTAAAGATTCAAGACCATGATTGAATGCCATTGTCCCTGATTTATGAGACAAAGTTAGTGCAGGAGTTTCGTTGGTAGAAGTCCGAATAGTATTGTACTTTATACTTCAGGCTAAGGAAACCACATGACAGCCGATGGTTACGCCGAAATGCGTTTGAAATAGTTCAGAAAAGTGTTTAGAAGCTACTCAGGATATTATAATTTTCAAGTAGCCTTCAGATTCCTCAAACCTTTCAAACATCAACAGCTCAGCTTGAAAGGATAAAGCATTTGTTTATGGTCCCGAACTAAACCAGGTTCGTGCCACTGAATATGTGAAATTTAACAGGGATGTGCAATGAAACTGACAACTCCACTTTGGATAACTTTTTTGTCGCTTTTTCCCACTAACTGACTTTTTATTTTCTGACTTATTAGAGCTTTTTTTTGAAGGCCTAATTCGAACCCTTTTTACGTTGGATCTGCCTATAGATAGTGACCCATTTCCTTCATGCATGGAACTATTTTGTCCCTTGGAACACTAAACTATTTTGATCCATTCGAATTTTTTTCGGCCCCACTGTAGGGAAATGTAGAAACTCTCCATCCACTCATCAGAATCATAGCAGAAAGCGCATTCGTTGTGCGTTGTTTACACTACAGCGGTCTTGATGTGCAGATTTATTCCACCTCTCTGGACCGTTGTCGTCATCGCATGGATAGCATTGCACACCGCATCCCACCCCACCGCCTTGCGTTCTTCTCCCATCAGGAAGGCTGAATAATCCAAAGGCAAATATTAGCCTGAAGTGCATAAATTATGTCAGCGTAATGAGAGGGGGACCGACACGAGTGAGATACAGGCACCCAGAGCATCAGGTAATCGGCGTAATTCCTACACAGACCTGGAGGGACGAGAACTTCTATTTAAATGCGAGGAAGCTTGGATGATAAAAGTGCGGTTTATCGGACCGTAATGCAATCAAAAATTCGATGATTCAGTGGAAACAACAGATGTTTTGCGTTGGTTTCCTTCTTTATTTTGTGAACAGCATTGGAGTGTGTCCTCTTGGTGCACCTACCAAACTATGTCTGGCAACATAGCCCCCAACAGGATTGCTACATCATCAGAGAGCGCTCTACAAGTGAATTAATTTATTTGTGCACAAGTCTCAAGTGGTTTCTGGTGCATTGTGAAGGGCAAAATCTCATCTTGGCCTGCTTGGATGTTTGTCCCTCTGATGGTGCTGGTGCTGGTGCTGGTGGTGGTGGTGCCGCAGCTAGTTGACTGTTTGTTTCAGTTAGTGAAGATTTATTTCCGAAGAGCGCCAGCTTTAGCGTCAGCGTCAGCTAATTAAATATTTTCTCTGGATGCACAAGAATTCAGATCTGGAGAAGGAGCTGGTGTACATTGTTGTGGGTTTTATTTATATGCGCTGCAGCTCCTTATAGGTTCTTAACATGAACGGTTGATAGAAATTGCAAATAAGGATGTTTAATTTATTAAGAAGGAAGTTTAAGTGCTTTTTGCAGCGAGACCCTCTCCAAGGGAGGAAGGGTCATAAATATAAATTTTTCTAATTACTGAGATGCACTAAGTTTTAAGTTTGTTTTTTCGATACATGGCGGCGGAACCAAGGTGAACTTGTAGTTCCTGTGACCATTTTCGAAACAGATGACTGGGGTCATCTGGTCATAGGGGATTTAAGCCTTTGTAAATATTTTTGTGCCAAACATTGGCGAAACCTTTCACAACGCCCAGTGAAGTCAGTTTATTCTGGTCCTTCGGAGTAAGGAGTTCTGGTCGTTGCCTGAAGATTACCAGAGAGAACATTATTCATACATCTTTAAAGGAAATCAACCACGTCCCCCGACTTGTGAACCAAAATACTTCTCGTTTTTTCAACTCTAATCTCTAAACAGCAATCAACTAATATAACGAAGCTCAGGAGGACGAGATTGACGTGCAAAGTGTTTGCGAGGACGGCCGTTGGAAGTTTTGAACTCCAGTCTATTTTCATTTTTGCCCGATTTAAAATATTGTAGATTGTTTGTCTGGTCAAAGAAAACATCTTGGACAACTCTTGGACACTTTCACCGATGCAGTGATTATAGTAGACCAACTGAGCTACTTCGAATGACGTCCTTTTGCCAGGCATTTTGTGCCCGTTTGTGCTGAACATTCAGTGGATATAACTCAATTTGATAGATGTCCTTTCTAAAATAAGAATTTTTGTTATAAAATATAATATTTTCCTTTTTTCCAAACAAAATAAAACAATAATGACAAAAGAAATAAAAATATGAATTTATGATGAAACAAAAGTTCTTTTCTGCATTTCTAGCCAACAACTTTTCCATGCACACCCGGGTGTGTTGGGTGTTGACACATGGGTTAATCCGCCATCAGTTTGATTTGTCCCATGAAACGTGTTTTAAGTTACATGTTGTAGAGGCCTGCTGTTGACACATAAATATTGCTAGGCTTTCAGTTCTCTGTTACATATGGGAAGTTAGCCCAGTCTAGGTATATGGCGTGTGCCCAAAGGCACGTGTTCCAAAAGTGATGGTACTACGGAACCAATTTTGGCTTCTGCCGAAAGTCTGCTCTGGAATTCGCGAGCACAATATTCAAAAAATAAGAATAAATGGGAATATAACATTCATATCTATGTAAGTAAATGTATCCTAGATACATTTGCAAACTTCAAGAAAAGAGGATTGCTTTAGTTGGTTATAAGCTGGGTTTGGTGGAATTTAAAAGCAAACAACGTGCCTCTAGGAACCATAAGTGTATGGCACATGTCAGATCGTGATAGGAGCAATGGGACGGAATAGAAGACATTCTGAGTGGAGTTTTTGTTGGGATGTAGCACTTTAGACATTGGCTCTTGATATCTATAATTTGGCTTAGAAGTGGAGTGAAGTCCAACAAACTTATGTAGATTTTCCTCCAACAGCACGGCTGGCTTATTCAAGAAAGGCCAATAAAGGTTATAAGGTAAAGAGGATTTTGTCAATATTAAAGAATTTACTATTCCAGCGCTTGGTGAAATCAATGACTCCTACACAGATACCGCCTTTGTCGGTCCAGAGAATAATGATAACAGGCTTCTGCAGACTGCTAAACGGCGACGATGAACCAAACTCTGCTGTTAGGCAGAACGAACTATTCAACCTCCGCCAACACAAAGGCAATATCTAAACTTAAGGCTAACAGTGGAGGGCCTCCAGGCCGTTGAATGTCACACCATCAACATCGTTTACTTACTTACTTAACGGGCTCCCGACCCGTGAAGAGTCCCTGCCTGAGACACGGTAGCCTTCCATTCTCTTCGATCCCGGGCACGCTGCTTCCAGTTGTCCAGACCAAGCGCTCTGGCATCCGCGATAGCTTAGAGGTTCGGTCTTCCTTGTCGTCTCGAATCTGGGGGCTGTGAGTCGAAGATCCTCTTTGCTGGAGCATTGTTGTCCATTCGCTCGATGTGGCCGAGCCAATGTAGTCGACGTATTTTGGCTTTTTGGACTACATCCACATCTTGGTACAGCTCATAGAGTTCGCGGTTATATCTTCTCCTCCATTCGCCCTCCTCGCATACGGGACCGAGAATTTTTCTTTCTAAAGTGTGCTCTGCTTTCCTGCATATCGTCCAGCACTCGGCTCCATATAGCAGAACTGGCAGGATCAGAGTTTTGTAGAGCATACATTTCGTCTTCCGAGATGGGAGTTTTGAACCCATTTGTTTTGCCAAACCGAAGTAGCAGCGGTTTCCTAGGGTAAGTCTTCGTCGAATCTCCACTAGGGTGTCGTTCGTGGAGTTGATATTTACTCCGAGGTAAGTAAACTCCCTAACTACCTCAAAGTTACTGTTGCTAACAGTGACGTTTTGTCGTAGACGGTGGTCCGATGCTTCTTTGTTTGTTGACAACAGGTACTTGGTCTTGTCCTCATTTACTTCAAGGCCAACTCGTTCCGCCTCTTCTTCTATAACGGCACGCTGGGAGCGACCGATGATGTCGATGTCGTCTGCATATCCCAGCAGCCTTCCGTGTTGACACCTGCCCTGCGCACTATCTGTTCCAGCACTAGATTGAAGAAGTCACTCGACAGCGCATCTCCTTGCCGAAATCCGGTGCAAGTTTGGAATAGTTCAGAGGATCTGTTCTCAAATTGCACATCGTTTGCTTGATCCACAAGAAAGTAAACCATCTGAACGAGTTGATTGATACGGCTGTCAGTACGGAAGATCGTGGGAAATCCCTGAAACGTATAGATCGATACTTACTACTTTTTTTTTCCATTTTAAGGCCGCATATGACAGCACTTATAGAGACTAGCTTTACAGAACCATCTCTAGTTTTGGCCTCATTGCCTAACTCTTTAGATGGTGTAGGTTGTCGATGGAGAACACTCGCTGCTCCATTACAGTCGGTAAGGAACTCACCGAGACCTTTGCTGTTAAAAAAGGATGCACTATCATGTGACTTCTTTGACCTCAATCGTTGATTGTCCGAAACTTATAAGCCAAGAGGTACAGTTTTCTAAATGTCTGTGCAATGCAGGCAATACGCTGATGCCATTAACCCGATCGCCAGGAGTAAGTAGTAAGGTTTTTGTTTTATCTTTTGGGTCTCCCAACGTTATAACCACTTCTTGTAGCCTGGGTCCCCAATATCCTGTGATATTCGTATGACAACTTCCTTGATAGTCCATGAATCGCTAAATGGTGACGTTATGGTGCATGTCCTTCCTGCGTTGACTTTCGTAGGACAAAAATGCATGGGAGTGGTCAACTTTTTCAAAATTGAATTCTGAACTCTATAGGGTTCTCAAATTCTGACTATTAGTATTGAACTCGAAAAGGTTTCCTCCTTCCTAATGTCCAGTTCAGGACCGCTTCGATTTCGTATCTGTGCGACTTTCCGATTCTTTTTAACAGTTTCACGTTCCACTTGCAACAGATTCGCTCCTGTAAACAGTAAAATAATGTGAAATCTTTTAAAATTGAAAAAATATTCTGGAATTCTCGAAAACAGGCTTTAAACCGATCCAGAAGCTCATTCGCCCATATGCAAACTCATTACATTAATTGCACATTCAGCAGGAGCAGGAATTTCAAAAAAGGAAAAACAAAAACCAACCAACACCAACAAAGGGAGCGACATTCGCTTCGTATTGTTGACATGCAGGATACGTGCTGCAGGGATGTACAAAGCGGAGGGGTGGTGCACCGTTTTAGGGTGGCTACAAAAATAAAGAGGCCCATTTTACCATTTTACTCCCGTCACACTCATTGTAATTATTCTGGCTTTGCCGGGATATTGTCGGGGATGCCTATCCAACTTGAGAGGAGATGAAAGTGCAGTAAATGTTCAGATATTCACTTCGGTTGCGAGTAATAATGTGGATTGCTCCGAAAGGTATGTAGATGTATGTATCTGTAGTCTTGTGTCAGCCTACTTCATACGAAAATCAAAAACGGTACGCTATGGATACAGGTCCTTACAAAAGGGGTTAGTTCGTCCGTTGATGGTCGGAGGAGGTTCTTGAAAGGGAAATCTTGTTGACGGCACCACTTTCAGCTCTTTCCTCGGGTGCTCAGTTCGGATTTCCAAGGACTTTTCGACGATACCTTGTTCGTTGTTTCATATCGTATGCCATGTCCTTGTGTGTTAAAATACACCATGCATCAGGGTGTAAGTGGAAACACACGGCACGTGGGTAAGGGTGCCAACATTATGTAGCATATTTAATTTTTGGAAAAGCTTTTTTAAAGGCACCGGGCTACAGGGCAGGTTTGAAGAGCTGCGGCAGTGTTGAATTTCGATAGAAGAAGGTTTTGCTGGAGAATATGAAACAACAACCGATTGTGGGAATGAGATTCGAGGAATGTGTCATGCGTTGGCGAAGATATGTTATGAATAATGAGCACATTGGGTTAGGAGGGAGTTTTCATTACTTTTTTTTATTTTCCTTTGCGAACACACTCGAATGTGTTCAAGGCTTGATAAAATTATATATAACATCTTTATCGCGAGGTTTGGTTGAATTAAGATGTTCTCTGAAGGAGAGACTGACACTTTGAGATTGTGACGAATTTGTACATCATCCGAGTCAAATGAAGGTTTTCTGTGTCAGTGAGTGACATGAATTGTGAAATTTTTCATGATTTTGGAATATAATCTGTGACCCAAACGGCAACTCTCAGGGAGGAGTACGAACTCTTAATCAATTCAGGCATCAACTGTCAAGCCTGCAATGATTATATGGTAAGAACTGCCAGCAGGGGGATCGAAGAAATCTTTTGGGACATCAAACACTTAAGAACCCTTGAGAATAGTCAGCACTATACTCACTGTTATGCTGGTATCTAAGGCTAATACATAGTAAACTCTGATAGAAAAATCACACAGACCAGGAAGGTTGATAGGCTATCTGCGATTTCAACATGTGCGAGCCATACACATAATTTCCATGAGGGGAAATTATTCCACGGGAATTCACTTCACATGGGAATTTTCTCCACCTTTAGTGGGCAATTAATTCACTTTTCGAGTGTTTTACTGAAAGTCCTGGTGAAGCCGATCAGCTTTAGAAGGACAGCGCAATGAAACAGTCTAGTTACTATGAAGGCAACACGTTGGGTAGAAAGGCTGATATGCCACTGTGAAGAGACTCGCTCAGCTTGCACTATTACCTTCTGAAACTAAATCTTTTGCTCCTCTAAGCTTCTAAGTAGGCATCAAATTAAACGATTCTAAGAATAAAGAAAAAGAATAAGTAAGGGTAAGGTTTGTTGGGATCCAAAGTCTATAAAGGGAGTAGTCATGCAATTAGGTATTACACGGAGGACGAAACTGGTGCAAGAATGTTTTAACCAATGACGAATCCAATAGACAACAGAACCATCGCTCATACACCAATGGAACTATTGAGAATAGAGGATGGTGGAGAGAATTGGAAGGACACATCTCAAACTCCGGTAAAAGATTGAGAAGATCCTGAAGATTCCTGCCCCTGGAACATTATGAAATCTTATTGCGTACCGATCCTCCAAATAATCACATATTTATCCAAACATCTTTGTCAAGTCTTAGTTCAAGTACGAGACACTCAAATACTATTCAAGTTTACTTACTCACAGTCCCGGGCTCTGATAGGCATTTACATAAGAACGTTGTTAAAGCCTCAAGCAATAAAAATAAGGACCTCTTTAGCAAATATGTAGATGTTCCGCCGGTTCTTTCTATTGGAGACGCGATGAAGGTTAATATTCGATGCGAATTGTGTCAGAGACACATTAATTTTCAGGCTTGGCGTTTAAGAAGGATAAGACCGACTACTAAAGCTATACTACTTGTCATCAATTTGACTACTGGAAACTATAGAGGATTCATAGAGGCTCTTCCAATGTTTCATCTATCGTTGTAAATGTTAGTGATATCCACTCCAAATCTGTCGTGGTTGGAGTGATCCCAATAACCATCACAGGCTCTGCCGCTATCATAGAAATGGTATTGGGCAGATAAACATGACTCCGACTTAGTGTTCGATGCCAGAGACAAGGGTGCTTTCCATTTAGCTAGACGGGGTAGAGCCTGCAACCCAGATGTATACTTCGAAAACAGATACGAAAACGGGGCCTTAAACTCATACCAAACCTCGACCAGTCATAATAGACATCAGCCGTAAGCTCCCGATATAAGATTCGACGCCAAAGGTAAGATGAATTTGCAGATGGGAGATTGCAATTCAATTCATACCTCGACCTAGTGGTGAAAGGTAAGATGTGCATTCCAAGAAGTTTCTTATGGAAGCTGGAATGAAGACAGGGATAGATTTTACTGTACAAAGTAAAAGGAAACTCTAATCAAGCGAACCAGTTTAATGGAGGGACACATTCTATAGAGTCGATTAAATAGTCAGGCATAGAGCTCTTCAAACCTAAACATCGATCAGAATAGCGAGCTATCTACCTACGAAAAAGTCAATCAACTTTTGAAAATGTAACCAGGACAATCATCCACAATTCTACATCAGCAAGGAGTACAACGATTTACGGATGCCATAACATCTGGTACTGCAGCCGGCATAAACGGAGTGTATGCGGAATTCCTAAGCCACAATGGCCCACAAGTAAAAAGGTGGCTCAGTCAACCTTGTTGGAAAGTACTGTCAATTGCAAAGCACTCTGCCTAAAACCACTTGAACTCATGATCCTAAACAGAATACGCACTGATGTGGAGAACCCACTCTGGACAAGCAAGTGGGTTTTAGCGATTTCAAAAGCAGCACAGGGCATGTCTTAGTCCTAAAAATTCCGTCGAAAACGGTGTTCAACGGAAAGTGAATACATGTGCTGGCTTCATGGGTTGTTGATAAAGGGCTTCCTACACAAGCTTTTTCCAAAACCATGATAACGGAGTTCAACAAAATCCAAGGAAATGTGAGAAATCGACCTTTGGAAACACATTATACTGAGACTACGGTCAAAACACCCTCCAATAGAACTCGAAAAAATAAGAAGCGTTGTTCAACCTAAACCCGATAGGTGTTGGCAAATGCAACAGTAGTTAGCTTAGCTATATACAGAAAGTCAAACTTCTGCCTCAACATGTCCACATAGCGTTCCATAGCTGCTCAGAGTTGTCACATAAGAATAACCAAGATATGCATGGTCTAGGCCTACCTACATAGAACTCAGTTAAGGTTAACAGCAGTAGACTGTGCTCTAAGTTAAGGAACATCAAAAGCAAAGCTGTGGAATAGGTTAGGTTAGGTATGTGGGTAGGCGACTAGAATAAATATCACATCGCCACACTCAGGTCATTACAGACCCATTGTGATACCCAAAGGGGAAAAAGTCCCTTGCCCATTGGTAAACCCTCGTATTAATTTACATCTTATGAGTCCAAACCAAACCATCCTGTGGATTTGATGAACCTAAAAACTTCACTGATTGGTCTATTTGCCAATTCCTCAAGGTCACGGAAAAAGTGTCGCCCTAGAAATTTGAATCTAAGGTGGATAAGCCCAGGGCAGTGACAGAGAAAGTGGATTGTATCCTCATTAGCTTCCTCGTCTCCACATTCCCGACATAAATCTTCATCCGTGAGTCTTAGCTTTCTCATGTGGTACCGAAGAGAGTTATGCCCCGTGATAACCTATGCTTTAGCATAATTCGGTCGGTCCTATTCTTGTCAAAGCAAGGCCATAGGCTTTTGGTGATCACACAGGTGTCCAGGGAGGTCCATCTACTATTGACTCCACTTCTGGCCCTAATCCATGTCTTTTGCTTCAATGTGCAAGGCGGAATGAACACCAAGGTGTCTACCTGTTGCGATGTAGATTCAGAGCCTCTTCTTGCCAATTCGTCTGCCTTCTCATTACCTGGAATACCTTCGTGTCCAGGGCAACCTTGTGCTGTGTTCCAAGAACCTTGAGTTCTTCGCGACAGCACTTCACAAGTTTGGATTTTATTGCCGCCTGGCTGTCGATGAAAAAGGTCATACCTTCCGGTGGTATTGCCTTCATCGCAGTCTCACGGGCAGCTATTGTCACTGCCAGGACCCCGCTTGGAAAACACTGCTATGGTTCGGGAGGCGGACTGATCTAGATAGACAGAAAAAATGTCAGACCCTAGATAGAGATGGAACGTGTGTTGGCAGGCAGACCATCCTTCCATTCTTCCCTGCTTGGGAAAGAGCTAGTTCACCCGATCTTGCTTTGTCTATGAAAATCTAGGAACGGAGTGAGGTAACCCGTAGTGTAGACTTTTCCTAGATATTTCTCCAGGATCATGGAATGACCTGTTGCATTATGATTCCAGCTATCTGATTGAGTTATTCTTGGGACACTTATAGCTGCCGAGGTTTTAACAAAAATGTCCAGCGGTAGAAGATCGAGGATAGCCTCTAGTCCTGCAGTAGGTGTTGTTCTCATGGCATTTGTGGTGCCAATGCAGCCGAATCTCTGGATCCTCGTGAGGGCCGCTAAGTTGGTGGACGCCCACCATACAAGGTACTATCGCCGTCTACATAAATAGAATAATTTTAGGTTTTGGACCCCAGGCTATAGTTGCTTTCTTAATTCTTTCATTGATATTAGGTCTCCAGTTCATTTTTTTTTTATCAAGAACTAGTCCTAGGTATCTTGCGCTATCCGAGATTTTAAGGGGAGTACCCCCAATGGACGGTAATGTGAGCTAAGGAATTTTCCTTCCATTGGTGAATAATACCAGCTCGGTCTAATGGGTCCAGGTCTCTAGTATTTCGCTAAGGATCGGTAAAATTCTACCTGTGGCCAGCAATACGATGTCATCCGCATATGCAATGGCCTTAACACCACTGTACCTGAGTTGTAGCAGAACCTCATTCGGTACAATGACCCATAGTAGCGGAGAGATTACTCCGCCTTGAGCGGTACCTCTGGAGGCGAATGATTCCTCAAGAATTGCAACAATCCTGTTGGTGAGTGAATCGTGAATCTTGAGATTTAACAGGGTTCTACGAACCGCATCCGTTTTGACATTGTTACAGCTGTGGAATAGTTCTCTTATACTTAGAAGGGAACTCATTCTCTAGGTTGTGGAACTCATTGGAAGAAACGAGCATTTAGTTGATCGAAGCCTCTACGTAGAATGGTCGTTTCCCATTCTCATGTTCCACTGATTATTCTTCTATGCAAACTCAAGACTGTTTTGGACCAAATTAATTACTATCCCTACTCATATTTCCAGAGTTACTCATTGCTAATTATTTCCACAGGATACTCTCAGTCTGCAGTCGGAAACTTCACCCAATACTGCATTTCTTAAGAAAATACCCGGCAGCCTCAATTACCACCAGACGACAACGATTCAATTTCGCTAACAACAACGAACAATTTTCAAAATTAAAAGATCTATTCAAAGCGTACGAACGCGGTTCGAAAAGGAAACACCGTCTCAAGGATTCAGCCATTAAAGAGCAATCCGAAGAGGATTACACGACCGCCACTGCCATAAACAACGATGAGCTCTGCCAGCTGCCTATTACTTGTAAAAATTTTCATTATATTTTACGTTCCCCAACAGTCCCTTTCGGCCGTAATAATGGCCTTCCATTCGGCCAACATATTTCCTCGGCTATTCACTTTCCTCAAAGTGCCCCAACGAAACAAGGATTCGAGTTTGAGTCGTGTCCTCCCCCGAAGTACCGAACACGAAGGCAGGACAAGGAAATGAGGGAGCAATATTCTTTGTTCAAAATTTGAGGCAATATCCTGCGGAGTATACAAATTTTCTCAGATCTCAATCTTGGGGACAATGCGATCTGAGGGAATAGAAAAAAACTGAGAATAGTAGATGGAAGGAGGAAAAAAACGAGAAAAAAAAAAATAAAACTTCCTTCCCACTAATGAGCCTGGATGCTCCAACAAAAGACCAATTTCCCAGGGAAGCATATTTCTTGGCACCAATTCGCATGTTAATGCGGTCAATTGTCGCCGCATTGAACGCCTTGTTCGGCGGGAGGACTTGGATTTTCTCGCGACGTCCGCAACTTTGTATTCCATGATGTGGGGGACGAGTGTGTGATGATGACTGTGAGAATCATCATCGACATCCTTGCTGCATCAGAGTGGAGCCCCGTGGATTATATTTGCATAAATTTTCGCATTCGGGTCAAAGTTCTACTGCACACCACAACCAGGTGGATGAAGATGTAACGTGCATGCACAATGTGTGAAATGTGCATCCTTTGAAGGACCAGAACAACAACGACTCTATTCGAGGTGCGAATATTTTATGCAAAGTGCAATGACGCGGGACGCCTGCGAAGAGGCTGTCAATGTTGGCGGGCTTATTGTTCCGCCAGGCGTGCGATTGCCAAAGAACAGAGCATCGGGCCGCTAATGGATATTTTGAATCCATTTTCGACTGGGAATACTTAGACACACCGCGCGCCAGGGTGGTCGACTGGAGTGGGCAATTAATTAAGTTCTGCTCATGCGGCACGGTGCTAAAAGGATTACCGAGAGGTGTTAATCGCTAGGCAAGTTGTGTTCAGCTCGATGAACCTGCGGTGTTGGACCATGTTGGTAACATAAAATCGGGTTTTTAATTGAGGTTAATTATTTTTATTATTTTTTTTGTATCACGGTGGACCGAAGAATTTAGTAGTTCCCGTTGGGTTTGATGACGGCCAAGTGGTACTGAATTTCGGTGGTGTTAACCATGTAATGTGTCAAACGGATTTGTAGAAGCCAGCACGTAGTGTCATGTCGTAGGTTTGACAGTTTAGGAAACAGTTTTTTCTGCTCTGTGCCAGTACAAGAAGAATGATATTATGATGCTGTTTCTTGGACATTTGTAGGAAGGTACCAACATTGTTCTATTTGTTGCACAGTTTTCCAAACTTCTGCAATTCCAGAGCCAGAACTTGGAGGCCATTAGATAATAGTTCTAGTTCCTGGAACTAACGTACAAGAAGGTAGTAACACTTGTTCATATCGCTCCCTGTCAGGGACCTATGCAGTATGCCTTGAACGTCGTCAATAGTTGGAGGACATGGTTCTACAGGAACTTGTGATTGAAAGGTACTGAAATGTTTGTATAACTCGGAGGTTGAACGTCTGTAACGTCGTAGTACATTGTGCTTCTATCAAGGACGGCCTTATCAACAGGAATTCGATGGACTCTGACATCTGAACTCAAACACCTCGACTACGCCGACGACGTATGCCTGCTGTCACATAGAATTATGGAGAGAGAGGCAGCCGTCGTTGGGCTGAAAATTAACTCTGCGAAAACAAAAATGATCAGCCTAGGCCCGAGCTCATCAGCTCATGTACATATGCATTGCTGGACAAACGGTTGAAGTATTGTCTCAACCGATGGCGGAACCGAACTGGATGCAGCCAGCCGAATAGGCAAAGCAAAATCTGCGTTTGGGATGCTATCCACAGTTTGGTGTAGCAATGCGATTAGCTTAACCATGTTGCTCTATGGATGTGGTACTTGGAGGGTGACCGCCACTATCACGAGAAAGCTGCAAACGTTCGTCAATAGGTGCTTAAGTTATATCTTTAGGATTTTCTGGCCAAACCGTATCTCTAACGAACAACTCCATCAGAGAACGGGCCATGAACCTATAGGCACAACAATACGACGACGAAAGTGGCAGTGGATTGGACATACTCTCCGAAAGGGTGACAGGTCCATAGTTAACCACGCGATGCAATGGAACCCGCTTACTCAGGATGGCAGGATACGCGGCGCTCCTAGGAGTACGTGGCGCAGAACAGTTGAGAAGGAAGCATGGCAACTGGGAAAGAGTTGGCGAGAACTGAAACACATTTCCAGAAACCGCACACGATGGCACGTAGGCATTGTCAAGGCCCTAGGACCCTCAAGGGGATACAGGATTTAAGTATAAGTAGTAAGCAGATCAGGTTTTCCCTTTGTTTTGATTGCATTGAGGTGGCTGCCAGTTTAGGTACGCCAGCACACTTAGTCCAGCAATAGTGATACCAGATAGATGATAGGAGACTTGTTCCCCCACCCGGTCTTTCAACCGTTTTGAACTTCTAATAAGAAGGGTTCTAAGCTTAGGTATCTCTTACGGGCGAAAGCTGGGAAGAAATCATTCATGTATGTATGTATGAAGCTTTTACAGAAGTCGCTCTCAAAAAGCTACAGGCTTGTGGCGTGCTTACCTATTAGAGAGTGTCCAGTGATGACACTTAGAGTTCTTGATAATCTCAAATTTGTTTGGTCCTTTGGCCCACTTAGGTGGACACTAAGATGTGTACTCCCTTCCAATTGTTGTTTGCGAATAGTGATTGCTAAAATTCCTATTCTGGTTAGTTCATCGGCCCCTTACCTTTCCATGTGATGTCGTTAAGTTCTGGCATCAAACAGAGCTGTTTAGCCATATTCCAGGGGAACTATCGAAACTCTAGAGCTATTCTTTACTAGTCTAAGAGTTCGATTCCAAAGAAGCCGTTCAAAAATCTGCGAATCTGCAAATGTCATAATTTCCGCCTTAATCATGCTACAATTACATATTTAGTCGACGAGAGGGGAGAGTAAGATTAAGACTGTCGGAGAAGACACATCCATCAGCACTGACCTTGGTTTTGGAGCCATGTGTAGTGTAGAAGTGAATCGACTCCTCTTCTAAAAGCGCATCCTCATACTTGAGAGTGATCTGACGGCGATGTTCTTCTTAAAATGTCGACGTGATTAACCTTAACCTAGCATTTTTCGGTCCCGTTTGCCTTGACGAGCTTTGGAGGGTGAGATTCAGCGAAGAACTATGTGAGCTGTTCAGCGATATCGACCTAAAAACATGCGCATCAGTCGCTTGAGATGGCTAGGACATATAGAGCAAATGGACACCAATGCTTTGGCCCGTAGAGTCTTTGAATCAAACCCGGAGGGACAACTCAGTATCGAAGACCTCGCGTTAGGTGGCGCGCACAAATAGAAGGGCACCCCAACCGACTTGGAGTGCGCAACTGGAGGCAGTTAGCTAAGAACCAGGCTAACTGGAGATGATTGTTGGTTGAGGCCCAGGAACTATAGCGCCACCCATGTAAGTAAGTAGGTAACCTAGCATTGAACATTCCTTACTACTGCCTGGTTCAGGCGTTGCTTTGCATAGTTTCAGCGGATAATTTAAATGTCCTTCAAGAAAATGCCTGAACGACGGAATGCATTGAACTCAGCAGTATGGTCAGTCTTTGCGCCTTTGGATGACTGATTTGCTAGAAAGCGGCAATGTTACTTTCCAAGATGTCGAATCCGAATGCAAAATTTGAGAGAAGGGTATAGTTTCATAGTTGGTTGGATGGACTACTAAAGAAATGAGTCCTCCTAATTGAAATACCTTACCTTACCTTCTACCAAAGGCTTTTTTTTTTTTATGCTGTTGTAAGCATTTCCCCTGTAGAAGCTGGGGCAGGATGTCCACGGTCTTATTTTCTTGGACAATCCAGACCCTCGGCACTGTGCTGTAACCTCCTTTCAACTCGACAAGTTTTCTGTAGCTTGTGGCTGTGATGCTTGTCACGTCTCAGCACTTCTTCTGCCCGTCTCCCTGGGCTTCAAGTACGAACTTAACCCAATCTAGTCTAATCTCTTTCAAGTAATTACTGTTCATAAGTGAAAACTTAATTAAGCGACTTAGTTTTAATAACTTAAACTCGATTGTTGAGGAACAAAAACTTCCTGGCACTCATCCGACTATTCGCGAAGATCGTAATCGAAAACTCTATTTTGAAGAAATTGCATTACCCACAGAGTACGAGTAGCATGGCTCCGAAGATTCCAAACTATGCTCTTGCTAGTAAAATATTCTTGCATGCATCCCTGTGGCAATTTCTTATTCCATGCATGCACTCACTCAAGGTACAGCCCCGCTGGGATGCACCTAATCAACATTTTGATGACAGCATATCAACGTAGGTCAATTTCCTTTGACAGTATACCATCCAATCCACGCCCACATGACTCGACTTAATGACAGTCTCAATTAAATTTCCATTCAAGTTCCTGAGGAGTTCCTCTGGTGCTCGGAGCTGCATACACACCACACACTGCTCCAATCTGCTCACCCTTCAGCAAACAAACCTGTTTTTGCTGGCTTTATACTCGTATAGCCAAAAACCGGAACCACTGCAAAGACGCAAGAAGTGCACAGTTGTTGTTGTTATTATCCTCTGCAATACCACCACCACCACCAACACCAACACCATCACCACCACCAGCAGCAAGGAGCAGCAGCAGCACAGCCTTCATGATGTCTTCATGTGATATGCCAATTTGGACATGCCAACAGGAAATTGGCATGTTCCGTCAGTCAGCCAGCCCTGGCCTGTGTATGGATAAATGGATGGATGGATGGATATAGATGGATGGATGAATGGCTGGCTGGCTGGGATGCAGGCCCGTAATTAAGTCACTCGACTAAATGCTACGTAATTTTCAATTTAATGCAAGCAGCACATGCTGCTAGCGGCAGCAGCGGCTTCGAAGGCGGCGCGGCGGTAAAACTTCCCCTCCGTGTTTAGGCTTCAATTGTTTTGCTTTAAATTACCACCGACTCTCCTTCAAGGATGACAAGGAAATTAATTTGCACGTACTTGGGACGTGTGTGTGCACTCAGGTGACGTATGCAGGTCGGAAGCTCGCCCGAGGACGCAACAAAGTAAGAGAACTAATTCTGGTGGCATAATTAACGTGGGCGCACTTTACTAACCCTGTGATACACATACGGGGAGTCGTTGTACCGTGAGTCCGCCGCGGCGTCCGCTCCCATCTCAGACACTTTAACATTGTTATTCCTGGCAATTATGAGTTTGTAATTAAGGAGTTTGCCGCCACTTGAATGCTGCTTAGGGAGGGAAATTTCTTTTCTCCGGGGTAGCAGGTGAAGAGAGAGCCGACCTTGAGAGTATTGGCCAGTAGAGGTTATGGTTTAGCGCGCACTTGAAATTAGCGCCATGAAATTAATTATCCTTGAAATTTAAAATGAAATGGCGAGGTACAGCGCAGGGATAAGAGTTTAACTGGGGTCGGGGGGCTTCGCTCTCGTAAATCGGATAGAGGCGCTTAACCAGGTCATAAATAGAGAAGAACTTTACGCCTGCTATGAAGGTAGTTAAAGGCTTTAATGGCTGTCTCGTAACAATTTTCTGTTATGTTGTTAGTGGGAAGGATTAAACGAGGAATTTCCGTGCCACGTGCTCTGGGTACAAGGATTGCTGGTTGTATTTAATTCGATTGCATTGGTATTCCTATTTCTTGGAGCATTTCAACATTTGCATGAATAACTCTGAGTCTTTGAAAGAGCGTTCCTCTGACTCGAATTATTTCCTCTTTGTGTTCGGTGGTACATGGCCGAAGGAGGGGTTTGAATAGAGTGTTTGTGCTTGAAATTGAAAATAAGTTTCTGCAGGTGGCCAGAAGATGGGCTGTTCCCGGACCTAGCCAGTGCTTATGGGAGTTGAGAAGGACTCTTTTCGAAGTGATTCTATGTTACATCACAGTCTACGACTCAGTTCCTCTTACCTTGCTTGGCCTTAGGCTTTGATGAGAGGTTAAACCAATAAAAAGTTCTATGTTATGGCGTGGAACATACCATTTCTCTACCTGGGACTCATTAAACCTAAACCTGATGCCTAAACATGCCAGTTCGCCTAGCATGTCAAAGAAAGGAGCTCCAACATGGAGTTGTCTTTAATGGGACAGAGCTGGAGAAGTGCAAAACAGTTTCTTCCTTCGCCTGATCCCTACGGCTTCTGCAGAAGTCACGTGAAAAGAGGCAAAGCCTTTTAGTATGTCAGACAGTGTTCAGCGAGAACACCTGTAAAGTGGTTGACTTGTGGTTGACTCGTGATCGTAAGGACGTCCAGCCTTAACAAGGACAAGGATTCCTCTATCGCCAAGATTTCCGCCTGAAACCCAATACTCTGCTCGTCGGAAGGAATGATCTTGCCGCAGAAAACGACGCAACCCATCATTTCATCAGTCTTGAAGCCGTCCCCGTAGAAGTGGACAGAACTGTCCTTAGGAGAGAGAGTCGTGACCCCTTCAGTCAGGGATGCTTGTACGGGAGTTTCAGTCAAATAACAGTGTCGGCGGGAAGTACTTGGTGTCTTTTAGGATGAAATTGAGGAGATCAATGATCAAGGTGTAGCCTTCATTGTAAGGAGACTTTGAGCCGCTGAAGGAGAAGCTATCAGTGTTATCAGTGAACTCACCCCTGGGGAAGGGTGGAGTAAGAATTCACCTAAGGTGACGCGATCAAGTTGAAAGGAGCCTCAACCAACTTGGTGCCTGAAACGGGAGTCAGGTGGCTAAAGACCTAGCTGGCTGGAGAGGTTTGTTGGCTGATGCCCAAGTCCACCCAGTAAGTAAGACTTACTTACTTCCTACTTAGGTAGCGCTACAGTTCGGTGTGAACCTTTATTGACACCAAAGGTCTCGGTGAGATCGTTACCGACCTGGATGGAGCAGCGGGGATTCTCCATCGTCATTCTGCACAATTTGACGAGTTTGGCTGGGATGCTAAAACTAGACATGGTTCTGTATAGCTCGTCTCTATAAATGCTGTCATATGCGGCATTAAAGTCGATAAAAAGATGGTGGCTGTCGACATGGACTCCTTGGGTTTTCTCCATGATCTGCCTGCTTAAGTGTGAAGATTTGATCGATTGTGGGCTTTCCTGGTCTGAAAGCATACTGATAGGGGCCGATCAGCTTCAGACATTTACACAGAATGACAGATAAGATCGTATACGCCTGGTTGAGGAGACTGATACCTCCGCAACTGGCACAGTTGAGGGGGTCTGCTTTCTTATGGATATGGAGGCGTAGATTCATCTGATCAAATCTTAGAAATGAGTCGGTGTATGCTCCTAGAAAGTCATTTCCAGCTGCTTTGGACAGTTCGACTGGTAAGATATTGCTATCCTCACTTCAGTTTGATCAGGTGGATGGAAGTTTTGGCTGTCATTGTCCAGGTTGAATGGTTCATTCTGTCTGACAGCGGGACGTTGATTTTCGTCGCATGGTACGTTTACAAAACGAAATATTCCATTGTCAAGCTGCACTGTCTTTCGTCGGATAGTCACTAAGTCATCCTCGAATGTAGGACCAGAAAATCCCGAAAGATGAAGCCATAACCGTTCCGACGTAAGGTATAAGCAATCTTTCCTGAAGTGTATGTATGTATAATACTTTGGAAGGAAACCTCCACTATAAAACTTTAAAATATTTTCGACGAAAGCATCTCGAAGCCCTTTATGGTAACAGGGTCGTATTCGAGAACCGAGTTCTTCTGTCAGGCCGATAAATAGCACACAGCAGTCGATGGGGAATCAGGCCAAAACATTTCATAAATTTCGATTCAAACTCATAAGTGGGACCTGCCTTTATGACCGCCTATTTGTTAATGTCGTTTCCTTAGCAGGACCTTAGCTTATGGTGATTAATTTGTGTTCCATTACTTTCTTACTTCAGAGACAGACAGGTAGGGTAACTTACATACTCTCAGCACCTTATTATCACCCAACGGATGAATCTCGAAATCAACTCGAGCGTCCTTAAGCAAACACTGTTCCAAAAATATCCTTAACTCACGAAGGCCTTAGATTTACAATATTTACGACACAAGAACTTGCTCATTATAATTCCGATCGAACCTGGTATGGCGGAACATTTCTCTCCCTACATACACCATTCGGTAGTAGTCGCAAGGATAATTTGCATCTTTTTCCAACTTTCCCCGTCCTCTAGCCACGTATGGTGCTGTTGAGCAAAACCCTAATTGCATCCCATTCCTCAGCGCAGTACTACAGCTCGGTGTAAACATGGAAATTTCGGCTTGCCACTCGAGGAACAACAAGAAGCCAGCAAAATTAAAGAGGACCCCACCCAAAAAAAAAAAAAAAAGGATGCAAATGGGAAAACTAATCCGCGAAATGGGAAATGTTCCTGCGGTGCGCTAATTGACGGCACTTGTGTGGCTAATAAGCCGAAGTAATTTAACTGTATGTAGGTGGCTTTGTGTGTTTTCAGGATTTTTTCCTCTCCACATTTATCGTCCTTCCCGGTCGGTTTAATATCCCCGACTTCTGTTCATCCATCAGAAGGTAATTCGTCGTGCAGTAGTGTCCTCCATCCTGGCTCCTGGCTCCTGGCTCCTGGCTTTATGACATGCAATTTAAACTTTCGTTTAATTTTTATTCCTTTTGAGTTGACTTCTGACTGACGACGTTGGCGATGGACGGACGGGCTGGGGTGGGACATTACTTTGTCTTTTGGGGGCCGACGTCTTGTTCCGCCGCCGCTCTGTCCAAGAGATGACAACAAAAGTCAAGCGGGCGTGAAAAGATGTAATCATAATTCCCAGGGACAGAGCGAGCAAGCCAGTAAATTAAGTCGGGTGGCGCACTAGAGTATTGTTTTATGCTTCTTCTGTTTGCTATTTTCTTTCCTTTTTTTTCTTTTTTTTGTTGTTGTAAACAACTATCCCCAAACTCCTTGAGTAGGCCTGTGTCACTCTCTCGGGGGGGCGGCGGGGTGGAAATAATTCCGCATGCATTGTTTGCCGGAGGAAAAAGTAATTTTAAAGTTTTATTACTTTCGCTGTCCTGAAGGACGAGTAGAGCACACATAGTCGCACTTGCAAACTCTTTATCCCTGCAAGTGAAAGCTTTGTGTGTGTCCGATGTTCTACTATACACGGCGACGAGTGGGGGTTGGCCTCCCACACAATTATTCACAGCCCCGCGGGCTATCCCCACACACACACATACACACAGAGTGCGCAAGGTGGATCCAAAGTGTCGTTCAGTTGACAATTTAGCACAAAGTTACACATTTTTTTTTTAATGAAGATGAAGATGAAGATGAAGATGACGATGAGTGGAGTCCCGGCAATAACAAGGGAGGAGAGAGAAACAAGAAAGAACCCCAAGATGAAGGGTTGAGAAAGTGATTTTCCTTTCTTGAGTCCTTCTCTGATGCTGGAAATTTTAACTTTTGTCTCTGTTGTTGTTTTTTATTTCCTTTTCTTCGGGAGTAGGGGGAGGGGGGAACGGCATCAACCGAAATAGTTTTCATCGTCGGAAAATAGTGGGGAGAGGGAATTGAAATGAAATTGAAAACAAACCCGAAAGGAAAGTTTAGTTTTTATGCGCTGCTCCGTGATCTCTAAAAATTTACGTTGTCGTCGTTGTTCCTTTGAACTCCGCTTGTAGACATTGTTGCTCGGGATGTACGAGTACTCATTCGCCGAGTGAATGGGACTGGGAATGGAAGAAGGGCGAAAGTATCTGAATCTAGTTCATGTTTTCGTATTCCCTAGATGGATTGGAGAGAAGCTGATTTTTGGATGCAGAAAGGAGTAGAAAAAAAAAAAAAAAATTTGGATCAATAGATCAGTTGCGGAGGCCTGCCGGCATATGGGTGAAAGAATTGCATGAACGAAGTTCAATGAAAGATTCATGGCATAGTTTGTGCAGGGAAAAGTTTGCTCGTTCTTCGAGTTCTAATATTGTTACACTTTGCTTTTACTTTGATTGCATAACTTGGTGCTGTTGTTACTATTGTGTGCACTCTAAAGTTGAATGAAGTTCTAAGAATTAAGAAATTTTATATAATCCACAGTCAGGGTAGAGTTTGTTGTTATTTACATTTAATGCCCCCCTCCCGCCTCGCAGTCAGTTGCAGAAGTTACATAGTAGTGTTAAGTAAAGTAAAGAAGTTCATGTTTATTTGGGAGGAATTACTTTACAGAAGTTTGGTGTAGGTAGGTGCCTAGCCAACATTGTATGTATGGACCTCCACACGAAGTAATCTATTAGGCACCGGAAGTTAAGTGCAAGCAATGGTGTTGATTTACCCTACATGGTGCTGAAGCTAACTGATCCACAGAAGTTCCTCTAAAATCAATCGATGTAGCCCTGGCAGCAATAAGGACATATCTTAACTATGCGCGCATGCAGAAGGCAATCGATCTCATCCTGCCGGCCATTATCGCTTTATTTAGAGCCAGCTGGAGGCAGGTGAATGTAATCTTCATACCGAAACCAGGCAATAGGCCTAGTGAGCTGCCTAAATCATTAGTCTAACATCCTTTGTTCTCAAAACTATGGAGAGACTTTTTGATGTTCTTATTAGAGGCCGACTAGATCTGTCTATCCCTCTACACTCAAGCCAATTTGCATATAGAAAAGGTACATCAATCTTCACTATCTTGTCAAGAAGATAGAAGGAACCTTACGTTCCAAGGAAATAGCCCTTGGATATTGAGGGTGCTTTCGATAACACTGGCTACGACTCAATAGCAAGGGCTATTAGTAGCAGAGGTATCGAAGAATCGACCAACCAATGGACTAGAGCCATGCCCGAAAGTCGGTTACTTCCTCCTCCGGGGAAGTGGCTGTATCTGTGAACGCAGTTAAAGGTTGCCCCCAGGGAGGCGTCCTTTCTCCACTTCTGTGGTCACTAGTTATCGACAAACTTCTAGCAGATCTATATAGATCAGGCTACATCGCCATTGGTTATGCAGATGACCTAGCGATCATTGTTAGTGGTAAACACGGCTTGACTATTTCTAGCGTCATGCAGGGTGCTCTACTACAAGTTTTAGAATGGTGTAATAGCGAGGGTCTTTCCATTAACCCTAGCAAAACCATCCTAGTGCCTTTTACTCACAAAAGATTGGTCAATCTGGGACCTATCACCATAAAAGGCACCACATTAGTTTACTCCAGCGAAGTCAAATATCTCGGAGTCATCCTTGACAAAAGATTTAACTCTAATTCTCGCCACCAGGGCCATGTGGGCCAGTAGACGCCTCTATGGTAGAACTTGGGGTCTCAATCCTCAAATGATTCATTGGATATATACAATGTATACCATCGTATGGTGGCCAAACGTACTTGAACGGACAGCGGCTGCAAAGCTTCAGAAACTACTAAGAATAGCCTGGGTGGGTATCTCAGGTGCCATGCGTACCTGCCCTACGGTAGCTTTAGATGCCATCGTTGGGCTCACGCCTCTACAAATTTTCATTAGGAAGACGGCAGCTAGATGCGCTATAAAGTTGCAACTAGCATACAAGTTTAAGGCAGGTGACCACGTGGGACACCTGAAAATTCTTGACTCAATCCCACAAAGAGACATGCTCTGCACTGTCTCCGACGTTATGGTCAGGGAATACTGTTTCGGTAGGTTATTTGAGGTTAATATATTAGACCGTGCAGACTGGTCTAATGGTGTTCCAACACTGGACCCTAGAGGTCTGATATGGTTCACAGACGGATCAAAGATGGACTCTGGAGTGGGTGCTGGTGTCTTTGGACCCAATACCAAAGTCTCAATACCTTTGGGAATGTGTCCCACGGTCTTCCAGGCTGAACTCCATGCCATTGGTAAGATTTATATCTTCTCAGATAGTCAGGCAGCTCTCAGAGCTCTGTCGTCCAACTTAATGGACTCCTTAGCAGTTAAATGCTGCTACGATGCACTACAATCTCTTGCTAAACATAATAGTGTGGTACTCGGATGGGTTCCAGGTCATCAGGGGATTGCAGGCAACGAATCTGCAGATGGACTAGCCAGGGCTGTCTCGGAATCTGCGTTCATTGGACGTGAACCTTACTGTGGCGTCAACTGGGCTAATGCCACAGCGCTGATCAACGCATGGGAGCATAAACTTGGTCTAACCCACTGGAAAAATGTCCCGGGGTTACGACAATCCAAAAGGTTGGTCAAGCCATATTCCTATAAGGAAATTCTAAGTTTAGACAAAGAAAACATTAGGAAAGTGGTGAGTTTTCTAACAGGTCACTGCGGTGTGCCGTTGATGTCGTCATATTACTGACAGGAAAAAGCTTGCCCACAATTGATGACGTACTACAAACATCGTTGAACGCCCTAAATAGCTGGGCCACACGATGTGGTCTCAGCATTAACACACAGGCAACTGAACTGGTCCTATTTACAAATAAGAGAAACATACCCATTTTTGAGCGACTAACTCTAAATGGAATCCCTCTCCACACTGAACTGAAAGGACAACATACTAGAACCAACGAAGGAGGCCTCGACAGCAAAGTGGTTGCAGAATCCTTTTCGGTGTGGACGCCGTGGGTCAGTGGTTAGTGCATTGGACTATGGAGCAAGGGGTCCGAGGTTCGAATCCCAGCCAAAGCAGCTAAAAGTTTTCCCCCACCGTTCGCGAGCGCCTGACAAACATACCTAGCTGTCGTGAAAAAGCTTTTCTAATAATAAATTGCCCCTCGCCGGTAAACAGCAGGCCTCTTCCATTCGTGATAACAAGCACAACACGAGTGGTTGTGAGAAGCTAGGTCCTGGATCCTCTTTTGCGCAAAAAATTTATATTTAGCAGCACTTTTTGTAGAAAATGGGGCCCTAGTTCTCTCACTATCCACTTTATGTAGTTTTTTTTTTGAGAAGGAACACAAATTGCCTGATTTATAAGAGTCCCCAACCAATCGAGTTTGTTCCAAGGGGAAGTATATGGAATCATACCACTCTTAACCATATCAAGTGTGAAGACATCTACATACATCGACAGCCAAGCCAAGCAGCCATCAAAGCCACCACTTCCATGACAACCAACTCAAACCTTGTCAAGAGATGTAAAGAGGAATTCAAATCCCTTAGCTTCAGGCGTAGCATCACGCTATGCTGGATTCTGGGACATTTGGGGTTTCAAGGAAACCCCTCCGTTTCCAAAATCTTGGACTCGCGCCACATGGCCAAGGCTATCAATTTACGCCAAGTGAGCCTCTTGAAGCAAGTTATGTAGTGAAAGAGTTTCAAAGAACCTTACAGTTCTAGGCGGATCCTGCGATTCTAAAACATCTCTTTCCAATGCCAACCACCCAAAAGATAAAAGAGCTCACACAAGCCACTCCTTTAATCTTAATCTCAGATTGAATCCCTATTCGATCCGAGGCACGTCAAATCGAAACTGGGAGACTGGCAAAAACACGAACTTTCCCATTGACGCACATCGTAAGGTATCATATGTTAAACCCGCTTAAAACGGACCTGATCCGCGTAACTATTCAATAGATCCTACAGAGTAGGCTCTTAGGATACAGTCCAAAAAATTCCTGACAAGGCGATGTACTTAGAAAGACAGCACATCATTTAAATGAGCTTCGTTGGCAGTGCTGGTCCAATTTTTGACGACTCCGTCCAATATGTGTGGCGTTATTCCAGGAAAAGCGTATCGAATGTTGGCTTCGAGCTTGTTCTAAGTGGTTGGTGTATTAGGGTAAACTAAGGACTTGACATAGTCCTAGAGAAAATAATCAAGTCAATGGTGTTGAGTCACATGATCAGCCAATTGATGGAGAAAGCCGCTTGTTAAGAAAGCCGCCGAGTGAGAAATGAAGCTCGTCCGGGAAGATGATTTTCTGGCCAACACTTCTAGCGCCCCTTAGTCGCTAGATGTAGTCCCAAATCCAATCGCAAAATAAGACGGATTGACTCTCTGGCGATGCCTAATTCGGCTAATCGGCGCCGAATCGATATGTTTTCTTCATTTCGCACCAATCTCTGTCTAGTTGGTGGCTTAAGGTTCAACAGATTGCACTTCCCGCCTGCACACTGAATCCATGATGACAATCGGCCTCACGTCGAAATACCCAAATAAATCGGAATTTCTATATTTTTTAATAATTTCGGCACGTTCGGCAAGTGTCATCCAACCTTACTGAATAATTTGACAGCCGGATGTCATTGGTAACTTTGACAGCTGCTGTAACATAACAATCGGAAAGAGTATCATTGCTGTCTCGTCACCCTACATACTATTCTGCTAAAGGATGGTCCACTATTCATTGGATTCGAATTCTGTGGTGATCTCTCAAACTTATGGCATGTCCTGGGAGATAGTTTAAGTTACGAAAGCATAGTACCCGAAGCCACATTTTCCATTCCATCCTGAGAGAATATTGCTTCTATGGTTCACTTTAGATACAAGCCTCTGTTTCGCCTGAACTCGGACCTATCCAACCTCAACATGAGAATGAAACCGTGCATGAAACTTCGGACAAACATTAGAAATATCAATTTCCAATTAATTCTCGTATAATAAATATCCAAGGTTCAATTTGACAAGTTAGTACTTCCATTTGCTTGTTTATTCAATTGATAGACATCGCCCGACAATTGACGACGTCGGCGTGTAAACTATCAATATCCAGATTACTCCAAATAGACAGCATGACCGCAAAGCTCCGTACGCCACCCTGGTACGTGTCCCCAATTACATGGTGTCGTCTGTTCCCAAATGCCAAAGGATTAAGTGCGTGCCACAATGTGCTGCCTCAGCAAATCCTATCACCACCACCACTCCACCCAACCCCACTCGGCGACGCACTAATAATGTCCAACATAACACCATACGATTGGAATTATCTCCAACGAAATTGTCCAAGATCAACTGACAGCCGTAGAATTGACAAGCAGGGTGCTCCACCCTGCTCCCCCACAGGCTGTGACTGCGTTTGACTTATGGGCGAGACTTGGGGGCTGACAACCATGTATATGATGACACCCACATCTGCGATAGAATTCAATTAACGTCAATTACTCGAAAACAAGGAAACGTGCATTTTAATGGAACGTTGTCCCCTCACACCCTCGCCCGTAAATATTCAAAATAATTGCCGTAAACGCTGATGCGGCAAAAGAAATGCACTGCTCTCCAAGTATACGAGCACAGTGCAGGAGCAGCAGGACTCGACATTGTTGTGTGCATGGCGTTGGATAAAGGAACCCAAGCCCCCTCTTTCTCGCTCTGAATGCATAAAGTTCCATTAGTGCGTAATGATACAAATAAGGGTTGAAATTAAGAAAATTGCGATGGACGTCGGCAACCCTTGGCGCCCGGTGCACTTCCGAAAAGGATGCCATTCAGCTGCACTCAACTGCATATCCAAACTGACCGCAAAGGGGTCGTCCTACAATGGAGGCATTCTTCCAACCAGCAGAGCGGTTCCGACTCTATTCCACCACCCAGCCAGCCGGCCATGTGGTTTGGGGAGTTTTCCGAATTTCCCTTTCATTTAAGACCACCACTCGGAGTGGGGGCATTTTTCAAAGTTCAAACGCTTTTTGTCCAAATTCAATTCCCAATTAAAGGCGGCTCCACCTTCAAGTCCACGCCATCCATCCATCCATCCATCCATCTATCCATCCGGCCAGATGAAGTGGAGGCGAACGGTTGACGATGATGAGGATGATGACTGCCAGAGTATCTTATTCATCATCATTCAGGAGGATGCTTCGGGTCTCATAAAAGTGGCATTATCCAAAAGGATTGCTTCGTTGCGAGTTTATTGTGAAACTTTTCCAATAAGTTTAATAAAAGTCGGCTTTGGGAAGCTTTGTCTGTGCGCTATGTTGCGAGTACGTGAACAAATAAACTTTTTTATTCGTTTATGTGTGCGGTGTCCATTTAGAGCACAGGCAGCAGGAGTAGCAGCAGCAGTAGAGAGCTATTGGACGGTGGTGCTGCCATGATGCGGTGGGGACTGGGACCTGGAGACGTGCCAGCAGGGCTGAAGTAGTCAGTTCAACTTTATTAGTTTTCTCGGAGTATTTTACATGGGAAGCGTGTAACGATGTAGTAAATAGACGCATACCCCTGATGCGTCTTTTTTTTTTTTTTTTTTTGTCAGATGAGGCAGATAACCGGGGATGGGGTGGTTCAACAACACGCGTTGATTGATCGACCTTGGCATGGATTTTAGTTTCTTTCCAAACTGTACTCAGAGGTTTATATGGTTGATAAGATTTTCTTGGAGTTTGTAGATAAAAGATAAAAACTGTCGTCAAAGCGTAGGTCATCTGGTTGGACATCTTAATGTCACGGAATCAATCGTTGTATGTTGTTGATTTAGGAAGCCAAGTCGTAAAAGAGTTAGGACTGCCTCTCAAGGAGGCATCTGGTGATAATGAATAATAATTGTAAATAGGAGGCTTCGAGTGTGTCTCTGAAGAAGGGAGTGGTCCTATTCCTATATCCTATATATCCTATGAAAGGATATTGTGTGGATTAGTGTGGATTGGAGTCAATACTAAATATCTTTTAGAGGTACACACTAAGCGTGCTTTGCGGATTATCATCAAGCCATGCGTTCATTGTAAACCTCGAGAAGCTATGTGGTACACCATTTGGAGGATATCATAAAAACTTCCCACGTTAAAAGGAATTAAATGGTGTTTTTCAAGGGTGCCGTGGGTCAGTGGTCTATGTGGGCGTTGGACTATGGAGCAAGGGGTTCGAGGTTCGAATTCCAGTCGGGACACCTAAAAGTTTTTCCCGGCCCCACCTCTCGCGAGCATCTGACAAACATCCGAGAGTACAACTGCCCTGAGAAAGCTTCTCAAATACCCAATTGTCCTTCGGACACGGCATTAAACAGTAGGGCCCCTCCATTCGTGTAAAGAATATAACACGCACAACACGAATGGTTGTGTCGACCTGTTGCGCTAAGTATTTATTTATTTTTTTAAGGTGCCTTCGAATGCTAAAGTGTCCTTCTGCTCAGTAGAGAGAGACTCCACACTGCACTGATCGGAACAAACCGTGGTACCAAATCAATTATCGTGTTTTACTTAAACAATTTAGACCAAGTTAGCGATGTTAAGAAAGCAGACTTAGAAAATCCAATTGAAATTCTTTCGGAATACAATCCAAAATCTGGAAAATCAGTCTGGCAATCCCAATCGTGAGTATAGTCCTTAGAAAGTACCTACCAAAAGCTGTGTGCCTTCGTAAGAAGATGCTTGCGTATCAGCTTTAGGACTACTTAACGCTATATCAGAGAACAGGGCCAGGATCTATTTACATCTCCATACGAAGGAGAACATAGCAGTGGACAGGCTACCCATTATAGGGGGAAGGTGACAAAATTGCGGAAACTCAAAATTTCAAATCGAAAGTTGAACAATAGTTCCATGCATTACCTAGTATTGCGTAAGTATGTAATGAAGGATCCAAACCCGGTTTAAGGGGGGTTAAACTGAACCTGAAAAGAGTCAAGGAAAATCTCGACCAAGATACTGGACAACGAGCTAACATGGAGAAGAGATTCAGAAAATAGAACAAGGAAAGCTGGAATGGCTTTTGGTAAGACGTGTAGAGAGTAAGTATGCCCAACCACTACTGCCAGTTTCCAATGGATAAGCTTGAGTCTACTTCGAATAGGGCTAAAAGTAAAAGATCTACCAGACAGGCAGTCGAGTATCTAGCTGTCGTCTAAGAAAGGAATACCACAGTTGCTCACACAAGAGGAGTGACAGCAGTTTATCTTACAAATTGATGGGCCTACTGCTGAATACCTTCTTTACAACAGGCTCTCTGTGTACAACAGTCCGTGATCAACTTGGTAGAATCAAGAGCATGAAGCTTTTTCTCTTCAAAAGAATTCAAAACTAGCAAACCCTAAAACCATGGAATGGAAGGGGTTCATACAAGCAAACGTATGGTATAAGTCATTGGCTCATGTAGGAGGATACCCTATGCTCCATCATGGACCATGAAAAGACACCACCGAGAACGTCAAGCATCTGACCATCTAACAAGAAGTTGAGCTATAAACGAGTGTAGACTCTATTAGTAATATGAAATGGACAGGCCAGTACAGGATCACATCTAAGCTCCTCCTGGGCCCTTTCTGTGGTCAATACACGGCTTAGCTCTCTGAACAGAGAAAATGACATCGAATTCAACGAGGACACCAACAAGCGATGGAGACCTGGGCATTCGCAGAAGATGAGGTTGTGTCTTTCTCTACCTTAGGACCGCTGCAGGCTCTGAGCTGCTGGTTTCCATTCTTCTGAGGTGGGGCGCGGGTTGTGACCTGTAATGACACCAATGTGGAGGACCAGCTGTGGTCTACTGAGTGATAGACTGAGTTCTCAGGTCTTTTTATAGTTGTATTGGGTCCAAAGTAGCCTGGAAACAGCATAGGCGTGCGCCATGTTGTGAAAGTTCGATGAGACATCCATTGGGATGTCGTTTGATTTCGAAGCTGTTTAAGCTAGCTCATCGACCCTTTCATATGAAAGCCCATAGGTAATGTCCCGAAATCCAGCATAACATGATGCTGTGCCTAGAACTAGGAGATTTGAGTTCCACAACATGCAGAGAAGACGTTTAAATTTCTGATGAAGTGGGTTACCCTAACCAAATGGACCTACGCAACTGGAGACGACTAGCCAAGGGTCGTACTGGTTGAAGAGAATTCTATATCGAGGCCTTGGTTTGGTGTAGGAGAGCTCGTAAAATGGGAGAGGAATTGTGTTGTATATTCTTGCCTCTTGGTTTTACGAATTGCTTTCGTTGGGAAACGTATTTGGACTAAAACTCGTAAAAATTGCTAAGAATTTGTATAAAATTGCAAAGTAAGGAATACGTGGACTCAGAAGAAGACGATATCCTGTTACTACCATTTGTTCAATCGGAGATCTTCTGTTCTTCTACATTTTTTGGACTGGAAAAGACTCTATAGTTTCGCAAAATCTTTAAGTTCACAAGAAAAACAAAGGGTTTCACGAAACAGTAGACAACACCAGACTCTCGATCCGCCATTAACCTACCATTTACTTCCAATCTCTGTCAGAAGACCATTGGTATCAACCTCAAGCCCCTAACGCCATATTTAAGGCCAGTTCTGATAGAATATGGCTGAGCTCATATAACACAGCTTCTCAATTCTTTGTTTAACTTTGAGATATAGGCTTGTGAGCAGCAACAGAACCTAGGAAACAGCCCTAAGCACACTGACACACTTCCTTTCATTGATTTTAAAACATTTTGTGTCCTTCTTTGTACCTTTTAAGGCCGAGCATCATCTGTCAAAAGCGGAACTTCCGAGAGCAACTACGCCAAACACAAAACTATCGCCAATCCCCGATTTAATTGTCAAGTAAAAGTTTCGTACGAGTAAAATCCGTACGAGCGAAACCCTTTTGTGCAAACATTGCATCGTAAAAACTAAATTCCATTCATATGAAGTATCGGTGGTGAAAAACCTCATGCTGCTCCGTCCGCTGGCTGGTAGTTGTAGATACATCTACCGCGCTGCCACATCTGTAATAAATCGCTGATGATGCGTAAAGCTTCTATTTGTGTGTCCATTGGTTCCGCTCCGGCAGCATCTGACATTCTGTTACGAGTATGTTGTGTGCAGCGCAAAAAGTTTCCCTTCAATCTGGCCACCATGTCGCCCCCGCGCCCCCACCAACTCATTGCCTGAGTGTCGATTCTATGCTTCCCACTTTGTATCTTTCATTTGGATGTTCTTGTGTATGTGTGGGGGTTTTTTTTCAGTCGATAGAGTCCTTGGATGACTTATGTTTTCTGGATCTCCAAGGGATGAACCCATGCTGCCCCCCCCCCTCTCTCTGCGTCTATCTGTGTGTCATTGTTGTCTGTTGCATCACTGCTCCAGCAGAGTGGAGTGTTTTGTTTTAATGCGGACTGCGGATGCCAATTTGGTTCTGGTCTACTGAAAGTCGTATCCTTATTGGATTGAAGGAGAACACAGAAAAACAGGAACAAAAAAATGCCAAATTAAACTTTTATTCGACCCCCGCTCCTAGGTATAAGTGATTTACGCTTATCCGAGACTGTCGCTCAGTCTGTTGGAACCGATGGAATCGACAGGATCTAAATTGAATTCAGATGACCAGTCAATCATACGATAGTGAGTATGAGATCGGAACTTCAGTTCCTTTCGATTGATTGACGCAGATTCTGTATCCTTCGCATCCAACTGAATGTGACACTCAACGCGCCACTGAAATCCATTTCAATAAAATTGAAATGACTTTTTTTTTTCGCGACAGAGCGCGCGTATATTTTTAGGATTTTATTAATGTGTGTGTTTATCAGGCACCCCCCAGTCGTCGTCCTGTCGGGATGGCATTACATACAACACCGAAATCGCGTCAAAGAAACTCATCACTCATTCAGTCGACGACTCTCAGTCTCTGTCAATCGGTCTTGTCACCCACCATCGCCTGGACGGAGGGCGTGCCACCCTGCTTTTATATTGAGATTCCTCAATCTTTTGATTCAATCATAAGTCCTTAATAAAGAAGGAAAAAAGGAGAAAAATCAAAAAGTGGATCCATTTGTTGGAGCTGGAATTCGCATTAAAAATTCATTGCTTTCCATAATGGAGGGCTGGGAAACTGGAGAGGACGCTCGCAAGGATGTGAGAGTGAAAAGAAATTTGAATGGGATTTCGCCCGCTTAGGTGTGCTACCTAAGTACCACCGGAGTTATGGACTCGAGGAGGAATTCCTAGCGCGATGGTGTGTGGTTTCTTATGCGAATTTGCGAAGCTAAGTAAATACCTCGCGACCGAATTTGCATTCGGTGTTTTGATGGAATTCACGTGGTCCTTAAAAGGAGGCTGGTGGCAGGGTGTCTGGGACTATTGGGGGTTTTATTTAAAATTCAATTTGATTTTGGTTTTTTTTTTTTTTTTTTCCTTTATTTTGGCGCAGAGGCAAATAAAGGAAAGAAAAATCCTTGCTCTCAGCCTCCGGTTCGCGGTTTATTGGGAAGTTGTGTTTATTTTTGGGAATCGTTGGAGTTTTTTTTTTCTCTCAGTCTTTATCCTTGACGGATGGCGGAGGATGAGGGTACTTTGCTTAATTTTTATTGAGCTATGAAAAAGGGGTTCTGTTTGGGATGTAAATTTAAAATTCATGAATATTTTGTGGACTTAGGATGCAATGCATTTTGATGGACCTTCGCGATTGATGTTGAAAATTTGATCCGCCAATGGAATTTTATAGTGGGGAAGCGTTTTATTGAACGCCTTATCCATAATTCACTCAGTTCTCAGTTTATCTAGCCTCGTTTTGGGGAGTTTCTATTCAGTGTGTGGTAATCGGTAGTTTGGAAAAGGGGTTTACGAGCGACTATAAGGAAGGAAAACATTGTGAAGGATTGGCAGACATACGGTGCTGAGAACGTAAAGCTAGTAGGAAAACAACGGATTATGGGTAACCAAGTGATAAACCCGAATTCAGACTAAGATTTTGTTTGATGATACTTAAGATGCCTCGAACGATTTGGGAGAATCAATCAAAACACACAGATATGTGGTATATTCGTATCTACTTAGAGTATTTAAGCTATAATGGCGAACTGGAAACTTGTAGGACGAAGGTGACAATATAAGGATTAGTCTTAGGTAAGTAGATACTAGATAGAGTGGATCCTCCCTCGGATATGAATGCTTCGATGGTGCTCCCCGGTTGTTAAGCTGCCCTCCTGAACTACCCTCCTTTTAGAAATGAATTTGAAGGTGGCTTTAGGATACGTGTTTACTAGTTCGCCGAGGTCTTAAAAGGTACAACATATCCGAGGATTGAGTATCTGGTTAGACACTCTGTGTAGCCTCAAGGGTCTGTGGTGCTGACTTTCATTTTTCAAAGATGCGGCACCATTGAGTTGTGGCCTGTGACGAGTTGTGGCTTATGGTCTCTTTGTTGTTGTATTTGTGTCACAGTTTTTTTGAAATGCGTCATGAGTTGACAGTTTAGCGCTTTACGTTGGTCAAGAGGTCAAGTTAGCAAAGTCGGATGTAATTTTGGACAGTAGGAGACTAATGGTCTTTAGTACCAGGTGGTTTACTTATAGTATAGCTCATAGGCTATTTCATTACCAGGCAAACCTGAGCTCTAACAGAGCGTGAGTTCTAACCTAATGATTTGAGTTCCTCTTTGCAGCTATGGACCAGATTGGATTTGGTAGTACTTATATGGATATGACGTCTTTGTTGGAACCTTGGGTGTTCAGAGTGGAGAGGTCCACCGGCAGGCTTCGACGATACTATGAATCTCTACACTAGCATGGTTGGAAAGTTTTATTGGCCGGAGATTGATGGTTACTCTGATCTGAGAATATTCACGACCCAGTAATGGATATGGTTGCTGTGATTTTCTTTCCATCACTAGCCCATCTCTCTCCAGAGCACAACTTGAAGACACGACTGAAGGTAGTACAGTGCCGCATATCTCTGCCGAGTGATCATACTTGTCTAGCAGTCTCGCTAGAGACCTCTTGATCTCGTGATATTATTGTGACCGTACACTCGAATAAGAATCGGATTTCAGAAGATTTCAAGGTTTGTTTGCTCTGATAGAACACTCTACTTCTGTCTTTTAAGCCGCGGTATTCGCTAGAGAGCTTTGTGCCAGAGAGTGCATTAGAAGAAACCTGCCGAGATATCCAACCAGCTTTAAAGGCTCTCATGTCCTTTGACTTTGGGTCTAAGTATGTTTGGAAACATGGGTCCGAGGACGTTTTGGTAGCTCTGAACAATTTCCATATTTTGGACCTGAAACCTTCTATGATTGACGTTGAATGACCGGGAAATCTGCGACAATCGGCGCTCTGGTGACTCTGCCTAGAGGACACACTAAGCTAAAACACTTCTATAAAGGCTTTCTCCCAGCTTCTGATGTCAGCTCTTCTTCCCAGCTCAAACAACCCTAAGCTTCAATTATAAACTTGATTTTAGATAGTAGCCACACCCACACAGCATCTTTGAGGAGATAGCGCAAGAAATCTCTAAGTATCCTTGAAACGAAACTATGTACAAAATCTTGATGCCCTTCGGTGCAAAGGCATGGACTTTGTCAAAAATGGATAAAGCGGCTGGTGGTTGTTATTAGGGAAAGGAATTTTTAGACGAAAAGTGGAGGTAAAGACTCAGAAGGGTTCAAATACAACGACTAGGTTGGTAAGGTTAGGTTAGAAGTAGCATCTACAAAAATCGTTTGAATGAACACCAAGTCTAGTTCCGCGCTTCCCTATTAGACAATGTCCAGTGATGACGCCTACTATGGTGCTAATACGTAGAGACATCAGAGTCTTGGAGCGATTCAGATCGAGCCTAGGCTACATCTGCTTTGTCGCTAGACACGTTATACCACTTGTCCACCTAAGATTTGATCTTTCGACTGCATCCGAGTTTAGTTTAAGTTTCCATGTAGCGATTGGAATATCTTTACTTGAAGAGATAGTTAACGTAGTTCCGTATCTAGCGAGTTCGTGGGCCCTGTAATATCCCTTTGCTCTGCCATCTCTAATAGAGACGAGCGGTAGCCTTTCAAGAGCTTGGCTGGCTATCTGAAAAGATGCGGATATCGGTAGTAGATACCACTTTTTTCTTGAGTCAAGATAGGAGCTCTTTAGTCGTCATTGATTCCGCCTGGAACAGGCTTCCCTACTCCCTACTCCGTCGTTAGTTTTGAACCGTGCGTCGGTATAAAAGTGGATCGACCTACCTTCTAGGACCACTTCTCCATCCCAGAATGGTCTAGAAAGAATGGTTACCTGAAAATGTTTGTCAAAGCTTAACTCCGGAGTAGTGTGGCCTATGTTTTCGGATGCTATTTTGAAGACAACCGGGTTATATGCTGTGGGCTGGGTAGTACAATGCAAAGAAACAATGCAGTAGAGGAGGACCGGACCGAAGGTGGTACAGACTGTAGCGCCACCTAAGCATGGATGTAGAAGTATCTACGTTTGCACTTTCAAAGCACACAAGTGGAGAGACTGGCGTATGTAACATGCATACGTTACAAATAACTCGAGGATTTTTTTAAATTCACGGAGTAAAATTGTTAAGGTACATTTCGTAAGAGCAAATACAAATATTACCATAATGTGCAAACATGTAGATACACATGTAAGTGTGTACACAGATCCTGCCGCGCTCAACGCTCTCCACTTCAATTTATGATATTAATCAACTTCGCTGTTTTATTTTTAAATGTCAGTTTGTTAAATATTGAAAATACATCATTTCCCCCGGTGTTTACCTCTCAAGGCAGCATCGGTGTACGCTGCCATTATGCGATTTTTTTTTTTTAAATTAATGTATGCGCATGCAATATCGTAAAATATTTTCTACACTCAAAGCATGGAAGGATTCGCTTAGGATCGAGATTTTCCTTTTTGCAAATCATCCTTGGATCTATGACTATGTCATCAGTGTCAGAGCATAACTTAATAACGCTGCGACATAGAGAGACAAAAAAAAGGAGAGAAAATAGCACACAAAAGGGTGGGAGGGAAAAAATCCATCAACGATAATTATTTTTTTCGCCGCGAATCACATCAAAGCAGGGAATTTATGCAAACACGAAAATATGAGAGCTGGAAAAAAAAACAGAGCCCTGAAAACACATCAGCGCTTGTAATTCCACTGTGGTTACCCAGTGAAGGGCTTCCCCTGGAAAAACAAGGCCGAGAGCTCTCTAGGCAGCATTTGTGTACATATAAACGAACGTCCTATGTTTTTTGTTTTTTTTTTTTTGGTTCTATTGGTGTTACGGGAAGGCCTACGCTTATGTAGCATAAGGACCAAACCTATTTCAGATGGAGTGCAGTATTTTTCGAGATCTCCATGATGTGAAGTTGGTTGTGGTTGAAAATTGAAATCAAACATTGAATTGCAAATAATAATTTTGTTTATCTTTGAGAGATAAATGAAATATCTATCTTGTTGTACAGATCAGTCATCGAGTACAGGATTAGGTAAACTAAAGGAAAATCTTGGAGACTACTCGTATTCTACTATAATCTGTCGCGTCCTCCAAGGAGCCTAGCCCTGACATCATCCCGTAGAAGTTTCGAATAAGGTTAGTAGGATTAGGGAAGACTAGGCTGGTATCTAAAAGAGGGAAACCAGGCCACAATTCTGGTGTTTTTCCTCAAAAGTCTTGAAAGACTTTTATCATACCTATCCTATGGGGCTCTTATTTGGTCAAGACTGTGATTCGAAAGAACTCGAAGGACATGTTGACCATCACTGGTGCTCTAGGCACAACATTCACGGATGCACGCGAGTATATTCGGTAACAATGGTCATGTTGTGTTAAGCAAACCAAAGTTAAGAATAGAGATAGGGATACTATCTGGCCACTGGCTTCTCAGGAAGCATTTTATTTGGTTAGGATTGTCAGCGCAACAGGTCCATGGGACTCAGGGCCTATCTTTTTGTTATATTCTTTACGCAAATGGAAGAGTTAAGCTCGCAGATGCTTGTCAGATGTTCGTGAGAGGTGGTGCCGCGAAAAAACCGGATATGAATACCCTTATACTGATTCAGGGCGCGGGCGTTGGGAAATGGGGAGAGAGGAACAGAGGAGGTACCGGTGCACGTTGGTTTTGAATGTTTCAAGGTTGTAGTGATGAGGAAATACAGAGCATGGAGAATCTCTGTATTTGACAGTAGGTCCGAAATTGGGCTTGAGGGTGAACGGATGTGCATTCTTAGCGTGACGGGTATTGCGGGTGAAATTTTGAAGGGGAGGAATGCAATTGGCTATTTCACTGGAGCATTTTTTATGGAAAAAGCGATAAAACAGGGAGAGACATGCTACATTTCTCCGATGTTCTAGAGGCGCTATGGAGCCTACAATGTCTCTATCACCTGCCTAGAATGTGCAGAACGGTCTTGGGTGCACCAGACCAGATATGGGCGTTATATTCCAGTTTTGGGCGGATGAATGCCTTATAAATTGAGGCCAGATCAGATGGTCTGAAGTATTTCTTGCACCGCTTAAGGAATCCTAGACACTTTGCAGCATTTTTGGCGACCTCGAATATGTGATCGTTCCACCGAAGATGGTTATTAATACACATACCGAGGGTGGCAAGTCTTTCGGTTTCCGCGATGTAAGTACCATTCATGGATAATGGTTGGGGGTTTTGGTTTCGCTTGAGAGATAGAAGACAGCATTGCGTTTTGGAAGCATTCAATTCCACTCTGTTGGTTGAACCCCATTTGATAATGCTGCCGAGATCGGAATTTAATGAGTTTAACATACGCTGCCGTTCCTCTTCTACGGCCGAAGAGCAGGGACGTGAGTTAGGGAACGAATATGAAAAACTGAGGGTACTATCATCAGCGAAGGAATGGATTGGATTAGAGGTTGCAGACAAGAGATCATTTATAAAAATGAGAAAAAGAGTCGGAGACAAAACTGAGCCCTGGGGAACACCAGCATTTGTGCGGTGAATATCAGACTTGAAGCCATCCAACACAACTTGTATTGAACGCCCCGAAAGGTAATTTCTAATCCATTGAAGAAGAGTTTCATTCCAGCCTTGAGCCACTTGAGCCACGGCACCCTCGAACACGAATGATTTAAGTTATTTTAGGAAACTATATGTCATGTGGGCACCGTGGCTCAGTGGTTAGTGCGTTGGACTCTGGAGCGATCTCGAATCCCAGTCGGGGAACACCTGAAACGTTTTTCACGGCCCCACCTTTTGCGAGCGTCTGGCAAACATCTGAGAGTACAACTGTCCTGAGATAGCTTCTCAAATAACAAATTGCCCTTCGAACACGGCATTAAACAGTAGGCCCCTTCCATTCGTGTAAAGAATATAACACTGGTTCCAGGGCTAGGCCCTGGGTTCCATCGACCTGTTGCGCCAAGTATTCATTTTTTTTTTGTCAATATCAACCCAAGTCTGGAAGTAGACTAAAGAATCTTTTAAGTTTGGTTTACTAAAACGCATTTTGCTTAAACAAAATTTAGGCCATTTTCAGGTTTTGTAGGGCAATTAAGCTCATTGACAAATGACATGTAGAACTCAGTGAGTAACATCGCACTGAGTGGTCTGAGGGTCTCTATATTTTTAAGACTACTTTAACTAAACATTTGACAGTATGAATACTATTTTTGATAGAAAGGACCAGTCATAGATAAATAACAGAAATAGGGTCGGTGAGAGAATAGGGCCTTGAAAGCGTTTATAAAGACATTTTTTGTCGAACATATCAGTATGACTTTGTAAAATGGTTTGTCTGACTTTCACGATGGAAATCGAATGTATTTTGTGTTATGGGTCAATACCCGACCTGACATATTAGTACTGCATTAGCACTGCACTAAGGTGGCGCTACAGTTCGGGGTCAACCTTGGCCTATTAGCACTGCACTAGCAAGTTATGATGTAACCTGGATGCATGATATCGAAACAAGGGTCATTTACAGTAGCACATATGTAAGTACATATACCTAAGTATGTGTATGACATTATCGCTCATTCTCATTGGATTGAGATCCTTTATTGCATAAATCTTTTGGTTTGGATCTGAATCAGACTACCACGCTGGGTTCCTCTGACATATACATAAGTACTTCGATTATACCAAGTTTTTCAAACCTAGACGGGTACTTTTCTACTACAGCCGGACACTATCTTTTAGTCAATTCCAGAGATCTGTCTATGTCAGATTCATTTGTCATGTCCGACAGTGTCAGAGTAATTACAAAGGGTACTGGGTTCCACCTGAACTAGGAGTCGTTCTCGCTGCACCCATACTGCATGCACAGGCTAGTCTTTGAAGATTTTGACTTTTGGATCGTTTTTGCCACCATACCGGTGCTGTGTATGTAACAATTAGTCTGGTTATGGCTGTGTAAGGTCACAGCATGAAGTTTAGGCCCAAGTTCTTACCAATAAATCTTTTGCTGAGACGAGAGTTTTGGTTGCATTTTACGTCTAAAGTTAGTCTCAGGTATTTAACTCTCTGGGTATCGATGTCGCTTCATCTAGAGTGGTTCCTAGATTGATTCTTCGAATTTTCCGATGCTTAGGATTGCAATATCAGCAGCGCGTCCTCGGACATAGAAACCGTCATTGCTAAGTGTATTCAGTTCTTCATTTACTATGACGGACCATAGCAGAGAGGAAAGCACACTACTCTGGGGGCAACCTGCATCCCTTCTTTTCTTTCTACCTAAACCAAACTATGTCCACAGTACGTATAATGTCGCCTCTGTACAACGGACTGTTCCACTTTAAGGACAGATCCTCCACATGGAAGTGTTGCCATTGTTAAAGAAATTCGCCCAAAGTAGGTCAATTAAGCAAATTGCCACTGTTAAACGGTTTCCTTTAAAGCGTTCAAACACGGCACTCCGCCACCGTAAAATTAATAAATTCATATAAAATTCCATTTTACTGTGAACCAATGCACCCTGTGATCATTCGGTCGCGTTATTTTAAGAACGGTTATAATTTTTTTATTTAATTGGTTATTATTCTGCGATACATACAATAAAGGATTGTGCGTGGCGCACTGCACCGCACTGCACCGCGTCCACTGAAGAGGAAGGTGATTTGGTGGCCGGGCATTTCGTCTGCCGCCATGGCAGGTTGATTGTGCACAATGGGGCACGAGGACGAAACCGTTGCCAGCCCTCTTAATTTAATATTTAAATAATTATTTAATTTTCATATGCGAAAGCGAAAATAATTTAATTACGCTCGTATGCGGTGCACCGGCCACTACGTGTGGGTGGTGCGGTCCAGGCCCGCCCGGAATGTTTAATGGAATGAAAATTGTTGACCGAGTTTAATGAATTCAATTTGAAGCGCCGCGCGCTCGGTGTTTGGCAATGTCATTGAATTTTATTTTATATTTTCGAGAAAACTTTTTTATTTGCTGGTACCGATTGGTCAGTTTAGCCAATGATAATAATAATAACAATTGGAAAAATCCACAACACATTAAATTATGTGATAAATATGCTCTAAATATTTTCAACGCATATTGCAGGGTTTTAATGAGCTTCAAATCGGAGGAGGCGGGCTGTGGTAACAATATAAAATTGAGATCATTGTTGGGGGCCGGTACTGTGCGGTGGCATTAATCAGATTTTGGAAAATGTGCACACGCTAATTAAAAGGTTAATGTTATTAATATCCGCAGGGCGGGGCGCGGGGACCGTGGCTGTTTTGTGGTCTCGCCAGTATTGTTTGGGGATAGCCGGTGTTGGTAATCAACACCTAGTTGCCGGAGTGCATTTTTGATGTTAGTTTACACGGATATTGACCCCGATTGTGTGTGCGCCGCGGCCTTAGCCATATCATTAACCATTAACACAATTTAATGGTTATTTGTGTTTTAAGCCAAGCCAGTGCATTATTAATATTCGTCGTGTGTCGGAATGATTATTTATTGAGCGATTTAAATTGAGTCGTTTGAATGGACGGGATTTGAGAGCCATTAACAGAGGGTTAGAGGGTCCTGCGAGTTGGTGAGAGTTATGCCAGCCGCATGAATGGTTCTGACTGGCGTCAACTTGGCGACGTCCAGTACTGTAACTGTTACTACACGTCAATTGTGCTTATTTTACCTCCAAGTGGTAGCCATCGGGTACTGGTTGATGTCCATCCGGACGCGATTGGCTAAACTTATAAGCGCGAGTGTTGAACAAGAGAAAATTGCAGCACGACAGCGGACGAACTCTCTCGATGGGGTCAACGGTGGCGTCAGAGCTTTAAGCGGAAGCAGAAACTTTATCCGGGCTACTTCGACATCCTCGGAGCCCAGGCCGGTAAGGATTTCCAAAAACAGGTCAGGTTTTTGGAAAAGAGATGGTGGTGGACGAACCTTTAATAGGTCAACGGCAGCGCTCACATCCCCGAAGCGGGTTACTGGCATCGGTTTTCTCAACCGGCCCCTTGTCCTAGGGATTTCACCAAAAGGAACTGGCCCTCCAGGTTGGGGGTTGTGCCGTCTCGGTAACTTCCCTACCCAATCCCTCATACAAGATCACGACCCGGATACATTGTACACCCATGGTGCTGCTCAAAAACTTGAATCTGTCCTCACGCGGTACAAGGCAGATATTACCGCGATCCAGGAGATACGATGGATAAGATCAGGAATACAAAAACGACAAAATTGCGACATTTATTACAGCTGTCACAAAAGACTGCACATGTTAGGATTCGTCGTGGGAAATCGGCTCGGAGTATATATCAACTCCACGAACGACACCCTAGTGGAGATTCGACGAAGACTTACTCTAGGAAACCGCTGCTACTCCGGTTGGGTTCAAAAATCCCATCTCGGAAATGTATGCTCTACAAAACGTTGATCCTGCCAGTTCTGCTATATGGAGCCGAGTGCTGGACGATAAGCAGGAAGGCAGAGCACATGTTGGGCACTTTCGAGAGAAAAATTCTTCGTCGAATTTTCGGTCCCAGATGCGAGGAGGGCGAATGGGGAAGAAGATACAACCGCGAACTCTACGAGCTGTACCAAGACGTGGATGTAGTCCAAAAAGCCAAAATACGTCGACTACACTGGCTCGGCCACATCGAGCGAATGGACAACAATGCTCCAGCAAAGAGGATCTTCTACTCACAGCCCCCAGGTTCGAGACGACAAGGAAGACAGAACCTCCGTTTTAAAGACCAAGCTATCGCGGATGCCAGAGCGCTTGGTCTGGACAACTGGAAACAGCGTGCTCGGGATCGAAGAGAATGGAAGGCTACCGTGTCTCAGGCAGGGATTCTTCACGGGTCGGGAACCCGTTAAGTAAGTAAGTAAGCATGGATGATTAGGTAGGCAATTGATTGATATAAAAGGTGGGCCATCTAGTGGTTTTTTTTTAAATCATAGGCTATTCTGACACTGACAGGTGTTTCCTGCTCGAAATCTTGACAGAAAGTCAAGTATCATACCTCCGCGGAACGAAATGCTGGAAAAGTGCTGTATAGCTCAAACAGTGCGTTATTTGAAGGAGAAAGGAGTTTTGGCCAAAATGAAGCACCCACCTCCCCTGCTGTACGCAAGTTTGTGCAAAAAGTTCGTGAGACTGATATGCTAGTGGACAAAACTCATGGTCCTCGTCGTTGTAGCCGACAGTGTGGACTCAATTCACGAACTCGCCACCGATCTCAACAGCTCAACATTTCACGCACTAGCCTGAGGAGAATTCTGCACAAAGATTTCGTATTGACTCAGCAATTGAAGGCGCACGACCATCCGCTTCGTTATCACCTCACAATTTGGGCCTTAGAGCAGCTTGAATTGGACAACGATTTTGGGGCGAAAAATCATCTTTTCTGACGGAACACATTTTTATCTCGACGGCTACGTTAACAAACAATATTGCCGCATCTGGCACCCGCACGTTATTGTCGAGAAGCCGATGCATCCACAGAGGGGGACAGTTTGCTGCGGATTGTGGAGTGATGGCAGTATTGGACCATTGTTCTTCGAAAATGACGCGTTACAGACCCATGGTAACCGACTTTTTTTTTTACTGAAATTGAAGACATGAATTTGGACGACCTCTGGTTTATGCAGGATACTGTGCAATGCTACACAGCCCAAACCAAAATCGATCTTTTGCGCAACTAATTCCCAAATCATGTTATCAGCCGTCTTGGCGATGTCAATTGGACGCCTCGGAACTACGATTTGACCCCTTTGGACTTTTTTTTTTTGTAGGGAACCGTGAAGATGTTATGCCAACAATCCAGAAACGATTCAAGCTCTTAAGGCCAATGTCATACAAGCAGCACGAATTGGATACTGCTGAGCCAGCCGAGGCAGCCACTTGAACGACCTTGTATTAATGGGAATGTTTGTTCTTACTAATATTCTGGTCTGGTTAAGGCACTTTACCTCTACCATCCAAGCAGAGATTTTCGTGATTAAGCTCTTTGCCAGGATTTGTATTAGAAGAAACCTCCGAAGAACATATATTCACATCTTATTGGACAGCCAAACAGGTCTAAAACTCTCATGTCCTTTGACTTTGAGTCTAAACTGGTTTGGAATTGTCTTCAAACTTCTACAGCTAGCTGTACATAACAATCCCTGTCAATGAAGCCGTTGACGACGGTGCTTAATATGACCCTGAGCCATTCTCAGGTCAACCTGTCAGCCAGATAAGAGTAGAGCTAAGGTAGTGGGAACAAAACGAAAACATCTCTTACTGGAAGTCACCAACTGGCTTGAGACAGGTCGAGAAATTCATTAAATTTTCGAAAATATTAACAAAAGAAATTCTAGCAATGACCAATTATAACGTTTATCCTGATGATGGATTTTTAACCTGGTAATTGCTCTCTTAACCATCGCCTCAAGAAAATTGGTACTAGCCAATCGGCTACGTGCCGACTATGCCTCGAGGACAGCGAAACCGCCGAATATATGTATTCTATGTGAGGGTCCCGGGTTGTACCTTTGTTGCGTTCAAAAAACGCACAAAAGTCCTTCTCCGCTCCATCCCTCCTAACCCTACCCATCCACCCTTTTTCTTGCCTTTTCTTTTCTCTTACCCGTCGTCCTCTGAAGAGCTAAGGGTTAACTGAGCGTTTCTGGGTTGGTTTCCAACTCAGTGCTCACTCTTTCCCATATGCTCGAAGGGGATGACAAAGCAGGTATCCCGGAGCCAGACGGATGAGTCTGAAGCAGGAAGAGCCAGGTGGACCGCCTGGAGACTCATCCTGACCCTTTCTATTGAAGACCACAAAGAGGTGAAGCGAAACCTCCAACGTACCAAGAATCTGCAGTCCAAATTATAAGGCCAGGAGGCCCAACCTAACCCCAAAATGTTTGTCTCATCTCGAAACCCATAATTATATATCTCTCAAAAGAGAGATCCATTTCTTTTGTAAAGGATAGCTCCCGATTCTCTGGGTACCTTTTTGCCCTTAAAGTCTGCACGATGGTTTACGCGATCGATAGTTCCGCGTTAACTTATCCTTTCTCTTAGGGTCATTTTAATTATCCTTTTTGTTTGATATTTAGCCCTGGTCAGGAGAGTGGATGGGAACCTAAACAGTCACTAAAACGCATAAACAAACAGAGCTACGAGAGAGTGAGAACTTGAAGCAGTGAGAGAGGAAGCTGTCAGAGCTCTGGATGTGATTCCCTTTGTTCTGGCAGCTAAATCAACGGCAGCGGAGAGAACGAGGCGAATTCAGTCTCCACCAACACCAATACAGTTCCCCGCCAGAGAGACAGGCGCCAGGAACTGTTCCTTGCCAATAACGTTGGAGACGGCTGAATTCTCCTCATGAGTGTATGTGTGTGAGAATGCGTGAGTGGATGGAAGAAGCTGGACTTGTTCCAACAAGCCACTTCTGATTCTGAATCGAGAGAGCGAGGAAGTTCTGCTTGGCAGAAAACAAAAAAAAAAGGAAAAAGAAGCGGAAGAGATCCCACAGGGGATAAAATAAAGAAGAAGGAAGAACCAGAGACGAGTGAAGAGATCCCTCAGAGGACATAAATCAGGAAGATAGGACGAGCCTATATCCTGAACGGACGAGACTAGGACAGTGATTGTGGCGGAGATCATCCACCCTCCCCCAACCAGGATTTTAAGCAGTGCAGGGAATCATCCCCAACCCCATAGGAGGAAGGATAAGTAGAGTGTTTTTTTCATAGAGTATTTTAAAGTGAATAAGTTTAGTAGACAATCGTGTAGGATATTTGTTAAAATTGAATCGCGTAAGCCATCGCTCCGTTCATTTTCCATAACCGAAGGTATATTCCGGTTATTTATACTGTTCGCGACCCACCCCCAATAATTGAACCGTAGTTCGTACCGTGTGAGAATCCGGAGCCACCCTCTGTGGCCATTTTCCATTTTCGTCAATTTAATTTCTTTGTTTGCGGCCTTGATCGTGTTATCCACCAGAGAAACACCGATTAATAAATATTTATATCCATTGTTTGATTCACCACACCAATTTCTCTTTTTATTTCTAAAGGTTTTGGTAATTTTACCTTTTCCAACAAAAGATTACCTGGCGCCCCTTGTGTTCCGACCTTAAGGAACACACCCAAAAGTTTCCCTCATCCAGGACCCACCCCAGCTGAGCAGTCGGGAATTCGCAGCAAGCGACCTTTGCTGCATTGTTGTGTTTCCCTTTTTCGCTCCCCATCTCATTCGCATTTTTACCATTCGCGTGCGCGGCCGTTTTTGTGTCTCCAGTTTGTTTCTTCTTTTTAATTTAGATTACCTTTTCTAATTAATCCCCCCTCGTTAACGCCGCGCGGTAAATTAACCCCTTCGATCGGGGAACACAACAAATTGACGCCCAACGTGTGGGGCTCGATATAAAAAAAAAAAAAATCTGTGATCTGTGTGGTGCAGTGGTGCAGTGGTGCAGTGGTCTGTGTTTTCCTCTTTTTTTTTTGAACTTCTTACTTTGTTTTCTTTTTCTTCCCAGTGTTTAGGTATTCGGCCCATTCATCCCCCTATCTCGGTACCCTAAAGGAACACCTGTCGATTCACCAGGTCAACGAGGGAGCACTCTTTCCACCCCATAAACCAGGTTGTCTTACCCCTGGTCAACAAGTAGGTGTTTGTTTTTTTTTCCTTTTTTTGGTGATTTTTTTTTATATTATAATCATTTATTGTTATTACTTAGTTTATTGGGAATTCCCTTTGTTTTTTTTTAATTTCAATTTTGCTTTTCATTTTTGTTTTGGGTGCATTCCTTTTGGTTTGCACATTTTGGTTCATATACATATATATATATATTTTTTTCTTTGTTTGTCGTTTTTTTTGCTTTTTGCTTGCACATTTGTGCGACGGGTAGCGGCGAATTTTCGTGGGTTTTTTTTATATTGAGTTTCGGTTTGGTGCACTAGGGGGATAGTGTTGCCGTAGTGCACTTCGATAGAAAATAGTGTTAATACCTTTTGGGGATTTTTTTTTAATACTATTAAATATTCATTTAGTCGCCAATCTTTTGCTTGGATATAGGGTTTTGATTTTTTTTTTATTATTTTCTTTTTATATCGCGGCGCAGTTTTGTTTAAAAATGGAGATAAATAGGCTCTCGCAGGAGGAACTCTCCTATGAAGTAGAATTTAGGGGCCTATCAGTAGGGACGGTCGACAAGATGCGAAAGGCATTGCGGGCCGCGAAAGTCCTCGAACGACGGGGGTCGTTCGAAGGGACCGAGTATCCGTTTAGCTACGCGCAGGATAGGGACGCGGTCGAAAGCAAGATCGGGGAGATCGAGCTTTTGCTAGAGGAGAGGCCTCAACGCAACTCGTCGGAATACGCGAAGGTCGTGACCAAGATTGAGTGGGCGACTTCGCGTATTGGTAGATCGCGCCCAGACTCAAAACAGGAGGAAGAAGACAAAAAGGCCCTAAAGACGGAGCTGATGATGTTGTTGGCCACGCTCGAGGACGAAGAAGACGAGGACACCCCTCAGGAGCAGCCACACCAACAACCTCAGCCACTACCGCAACATCAGCCACAACAACAACTCCATCAGCAACAACTCCATCAACAGCAGCCCCAGGGTTCCGATGTAGTACGTCCGGAAACGTCTACTGTCGCGTTAGGGGAGGTCCGTAGGGTTGAGAACTTGTCCAAATGGGACCTTAAGTTCTCAGGTGAGCGATGCGGATCATCGCTCAATTCCTTTTTAGAACGCGTGGAAGAATTACGGGAAGCGCGTGGGATTAGTGAACCACAGCTGTTCAGGTCAGCTGTGGATTTGTTTTCTGGGAAGGCTCTTCTTTGGTTTAGGTCGGTTAGGAGAACCGTTTGTTCTTGGCAGGAGTTGGTAAGGGAGTTGAAATTGGAGTTCCTCCCTCCCAACTATGATGATCTTCTCTTGGAGGAGATCAGGCGTCGTACCCAAGGGAAGGAAGAGTCCATTGGCGTGTATGTCGCCATCATGGACAATCTGTTTGGTAGGCTCTCTGAACCATTGAGTGAGAGGAGGAAGCTAGGGATGATACAGCGGAACCTGGCTCCATTCTACCAGATGCAACTCGGGTTGGCTGACCCCAAGACCATTTTGGACTTGGTTGCATTAGGTAGAAAGTTGGAGGTGGTCCGGGCCAATGTTGACTCCTTCACTCCACCTCCCACTCAACGTTCCCGCGGCTTATTGGAACCCGACTTGGCTTACGTAGCAGTCGAGGAACCAGAAGTTGCGGTGGTTGCGAGAAGGAACCCTCAACCTGTTCGACGGTTGAGGTGTTTTAACTGCAACCAAGAGGGTCATCTGTCGAGTTCTTGTTCCGCTCCTAGGCGTTGTTTAGGTTGTGGTAGAGTAGGAGTTCTCCGTAGGGATTGCGGAAACTGTGCGGGAAATGGGAGTCGGTGTCTTGCAACGGCAGGGCAAGAACGCCGAAGAAATTAAGTAGGTTGCCTGCTGGCAACCAGTTGGAAGTTGTGCAGCTAGGTTTTACGCTCGAGGCATTAGAGGATGACGTGCGCCCATATTTAGGAGTTAGTGTTTTTGGGATTAGGATGATAGGATTATTAGATTCAGGAGCGTCGCGTACGATCATCGGTAGGGACGGGTGGAAGATTTTGAAAAGTTTAGGATTAGAGTTAGGAAACGGGAAAGTTAGGCAGGTAGCTTTAGCTGATGGTGCGGGAATTAGGGTATTAGGTTGTGTTACAATTCCATTTGTGGTGCAAGATAAATCGGTGTTGCTGGAATGTCTTGTCATTCCAACTCTACCTCACGTCTTGATCCTCGGTGCCGACTTTTGGGCCCGAACGGGAATCGTCCCGGATCTAAGATCAGGCGAGTGGACCTTTTCGAATCAAGCCAGGGTGGCTTCGATTTCGACGATAAAGGAAAGGTCAGAGTTGGATGAGGCACAAGATAAGCAACTATCCGGATTTGTGGAAAAGGTTTTCCAGAAGATGCCTGAAGGCATCGGGTGCACTCACATGGTGGAACACAAAATTAGGACGGCGTCTGAACCGATTAAACAGAGGTATTACCCGGTATCGCCTGCGGTTCAGCGTCATATAGATAGAGAGTTAGATGAGATGTTAAGAGACGGGATTATAGAGATGTCAAGTAGTCCATGGGCCTCTCCTATAGTCATGATAAAGAAGAAGGATGGGTCCTTCAGATTTTGTGTGGACTATAGGAAGCTCAACAAAGTTACAGAGCGAGATGCGTATCCTCTCCCTTACATTTCAGCCACACTGGACAAGCTCAGGGATGCCAAGTTTCTGTCTTCGCTGGACATTAAGTCCGCATATTGGCAGATCCCTGTGGAGGAGAAGTCTAGGCCGTACACCGCTTTCACGGTCCCCAATCGAGGACTCTTCCAGTTCAAGAGAATGCCATTCGGTTTGCATAACGCACCGGCGACATGGCAAAGGTTTATAGACACCGTGCTTGGGGCCGATTTGGAACCGCACGTGTTTGTATATTTGGACGATATTATCATCGTTACAAATAGTTTCCAAAAACATCTGGAAATACTGGAAGAAGTCTTCAAGCGATTGTGTGTGGCAGGCTTGAAAGTGAGTAGGGAGAAATGTAACTTCTGTAGGTCGTCTCTTAAATTCCTAGGTTACGTAGTGGATCGCCATGGGTTGCATGTCGATCCAGAGAAAGTAGAGAGCATGTTAGGGATTCCTGCACCAAGGAATGTTAGGGAAGTTAGGAGCTTTGTCGGCACGGTATCCTGGTATAGGAGATTTATACCAAACTTCTCAGTTTTGGTGAAACCGTTGACCGACTTGCTAAAGAAGAGCAGTAGGTTCATCTGGTCTGAAGAGTGCGAGGGGAGTTTTCAAAAGGCAAAGGAGTGCCTGGTGACTGCCCCGATTCTGACCTGCCCGGATTTTGAGCGGAAGTTTGTCGTGCAAACAGACGCTTCGGACTATGGGGTCGGAGCAGTACTTAGTCAGACATTTGATGAGGGGGAAAAAGTTATTTGTTATTTGAGTAGGTCGTTGAATAGGAACGAGAAAAACTATTCAACCACGGAGAAGGAGTGCTTGGCTGTACTGTGGGCAGTTGAGAAGTTGCGTCCGTATATCGAAGGGGTTCGGTTTACGGTTGTGACGGATCACTATTCCCTAGTGTGGTTGAGCAATCTCAAGGATCCGTGTGGTAGGTTAGCGCGCTGGGCGGTGAGGCTTCAACAGTTCGACTTCGAAATCGTGCATCGGAAGGGAAAGGACCATGTAGTTCCCGATATGCTCTCTAGGAACGCTGCGGTTGTAGCGGAAATAGATGAGCAAAGTTCCGATCCTTGGATCGTTAAGATGATCACGAAAGTAGAATCGAATCCTTTAGCTTTTCCAGCCTGGAGGGTCGATAGGGGAATTTTATTTAAGTTTGTTAGGGCAAATCACGTGGTTGTGCATGACAGTAGTTCCGAGTGGAAAGAAGTAGTTCCAAAGTTAGATAGGATTAGAGTGTTGAGGGAATGTCATGACAACCCATTAGCAGGGCACATGGGGGTTCGCAAAACGTTTGCGAGAGTAGGGACCCGGTATTACTGGCCTAAGATGAGGTCAGATATTACCAAATATGTTAGGAGTTGTAGGGTATGCCAGAGCGTGAAGCCAGTGAACGAGAAACCAGCTGGTTGGATGGTTGAAAGGAGAGGGATTTCGAATCCCTGGGAGACGATTTGTGTCGACTTGGTTGGCCCTCTGCCAAGGTCAAGTCGGGGGTTTGTTTATATTCTCACCGTCGTAGACTATTTTACTAAGTTCCCCTTGTTGTTCCCCCTTAGGTCTGCGACGGCATCTACTATTTGTAGGGATCTTGAGGATCACGTTTTTCTTCTTTTCGGCGTACCCAAGTCTGTGATCTGCGACAACGGCCCTCAGTTCCGAAGTAAGGAACTGAAAACCCTCTGTGAATCTTATGGTTCACAGATTCGATTCACTGCCCATTACCACCCCCAGGCTAATCCTGCCGAGAGGATTAACCAAATCATTAAGACGACACTTCGCGCGTATGTGTCGGAGAATCATCGGACGTGGGACATGCACCTCGCGAAGGTGGCATGCAGTATCCGCACGTCAGAACACGATGTTCTTCGGGTCTCTCCGTACTACGCGAATTTTGGTAGGGAAATGGTTACTTACGCCGGCGGCCAAGTAAGGACCATTTCAAATGTTAGGGATAGAGACTCAGCTGTGGAAGATAGGGAAATAGATATAGGAGATAGGGACACAAGGCCGTTAGATAGGGAAAATAGAATAGGAGATAGGGAACCACCCACAGCTGATAGGGAATTAGATATGTCCATTTTAGAGAGTAGGTTTAGACAGCTTAGGGAAGACATTAGGAAGAAGCTAGCTTTAGCGAGTCAGAAGGCGAGTAGGGCCTACAATCTCAGGAGGAGAGATGTCCAGTATCTTCCGAATGAGGTTGTATGGCGCAGGAATTTCGCGCTCTCCGAGGCGGCGAATTTTTATGCTGCGAAACTGGCGCCAAAATACGTGGGTCCTTTCTTTATTCAAAAGAAAGTCTCCCCTTGGACTTATGTCCTTAGGGATGAACAGGGGAAAGAAAGAGGAACATGGCACGTGAAGGACCTCAAGCCATGCAACGATGACCACGAGCCAGATAGGGTAGATAGTCGCGCCGAAGAAGCGCCAAGAAGAGCTCGCCAAGGGCGATTACGACGTAGGTAGTTGTATCGTCCCCCCTTAGTATTTGTTAACCTTTGTTGTGTCGTCTGCCTGGGGTGATCCATTTCGGATTTTTTTTTTTATACTTCGACATTTCGGGCGAAATGTCAACTCCTTTCTTTTAGGAGGTAAGGGTGGGGTTTGTTGCGTTCAAAAAACGCACAAAAGTCCTTCTCCGCTCCATCCCTCCTAACCCTACCCATCCACCCTTTTTCTTGCCTTTTCTTTTCTCTTACCCGTCGTCCTCTGAAGAGCTAAGGGTTAACTGAGCGTTTCTGGGTTGGTTTCCAACTCAGTGCTCACTCTTTCCCATATGCTCGAAGGGGATGACAAAGCAGGTATCCCGGAGCCAGACGGATGAGTCTGAAGCAGGAAGAGCCAGGTGGACCGCCTGGAGACTCATCCTGACCCTTTCTATTGAAGACCACAAAGAGGTGAAGCGAAACCTCCAACGTACCAAGAATCTGCAGTCCAAATTATAAGGCCAGGAGGCCCAACCTAACCCCAAAATGTTTGTCTCATCTCGAAACCCATAATTATATATCTCTCAAAAGAGAGATCCATTTCTTTTGTAAAGGATAGCTCCCGATTCTCTGGGTACCTTTTTGCCCTTAAAGTCTGCACGATGGTTTACGCGATCGATAGTTCCGCGTTAACTTATCCTTTCTCTTAGGGTCATTTTAATTATCCTTTTTGTTTGATATTTAGCCCTGGTCAGGAGAGTGGATGGGAACCTAAACAGTCACTAAAACGCATAAACAAACAGAGCTACGAGAGAGTGAGAACTTGAAGCAGTGAGAGAGGAAGCTGTCAGAGCTCTGGATGTGATTCCCTTTGTTCTGGCAGCTAAATCAACGGCAGCGGAGAGAACGAGGCGAATTCAGTCTCCACCAACACCAATACAGTTCCCCGCCAGAGAGACAGGCGCCAGGAACTGTTCCTTGCCAATAACGTTGGAGACGGCTGAATTCTCCTCATGAGTGTATGTGTGTGAGAATGCGTGAGTGGATGGAAGAAGCTGGACTTGTTCCAACAAGCCACTTCTGATTCTGAATCGAGAGAGCGAGGAAGTTCTGCTTGGCAGAAAACAAAAAAAAAAGGAAAAAGAAGCGGAAGAGATCCCACAGGGGATAAAATAAAGAAGAAGGAAGAACCAGAGACGAGTGAAGAGATCCCTCAGAGGACATAAATCAGGAAGATAGGACGAGCCTATATCCTGAACGGACGAGACTAGGACAGTGATTGTGGCGGAGATCATCCACCCTCCCCCAACCAGGATTTTAAGCAGTGCAGGGAATCATCCCCAACCCCATAGGAGGAAGGATAAGTAGAGTGTTTTTTTCATAGAGTATTTTAAAGTGAATAAGTTTAGTAGACAATCGTGTAGGATATTTGTTAAAATTGAATCGCGTAAGCCATCGCTCCGTTCATTTTCCATAACCGAAGGTATATTCCGGTTATTTATACTGTTCGCGACCCACCCCCAATAATTGAACCGTAGTTCGTACCGTGTGAGAATCCGGAGCCACCCTCTGTGGCCATTTTCCATTTTCGTCAATTTAATTTCTTTGTTTGCGGCCTTGATCGTGTTATCCACCAGAGAAACACCGATTAATAAATATTTATATCCATTGTTTGATTCACCACACCAATTTCTCTTTTTATTTCTAAAGGTTTTGGTAATTTTACCTTTTCCAACAAAAGATTACCTGGCGCCCCTTGTGTTCCGACCTTAAGGAACACACCCAAAAGTTTCCCTCATCCAGGACCCACCCCAGCTGAGCAGTCGGGAATTCGCAGCAAGCGACCTTTGCTGCATTGTTGTGTTTCCCTTTTTCGCTCCCCATCTCATTCGCATTTTTACCATTCGCGTGCGCGGCCGTTTTTGTGTCTCCAGTTTGTTTCTTCTTTTTAATTTAGATTACCTTTTCTAATTAATCCCCCCTCGTTAACGCCGCGCGGTAAATTAACCCCTTCGATCGGGGAACACAACACCTTGCCCTCCGATATCATCTGCTCATCAGCTCAAACAATCCTAAGCTTCATTAATGAACTTGATGTCTGCAAGGCGATATCACAAAAGAGGTCGCTCTCTCAAGCCCATCACCCCAAACTATCCTTTAAAAGTTGGATTCGTGTTATCGCCGATGGACTGTTCTCTTTCACATTCCAGTGAATTCTTCGGTTTCTCAAAATATTCTTTGTGTTTCCCACCACAGCATTTTAAACTTTATAGTGTTTAAGGATTTCACCACTTCGTGTTAGTGCCACGCCTATTTTTTCTCACCTTGTTTCCCACTCGTCTTGAAACCGTGGGCATTGGACAAACTCATCAAGACATTGTGAGCAGTAAGGGTTGTCATCAATTGATTATATGGAGGTGTGACTTGTCAGGAACAGTGTTAGGGGGAACTATACTTAACTTACGGAATTTATGGTATAAACAAATGCGTCTACCTACCTTTTTCGGAATCGTTCCAGCATTCTTGTCATTCTGCTGTGCTATTCCTTCCCAGTGCCATCTAGTGGGTTTCGCCGGTTTGAGTAGATTGCTAATTTTCTGAGTGTCTTAGCTCGTATTGTTGCCGCAGCTCTTCTTCTAAGATGTCTATTTGTAGGATTACTGCTGTCCCTTAGACTGGATCGTTGTGATGCACTGTATCGATATTCATTCTATTTGCTCCAGTCGTCATGACACGCAGCCAGATTGGTGCGCCTTTGATGATTATTACTACTGTTTTGGCCAATCTTCGAGTCCTAAAGTTGGTATGATTCGGAAAAGGGCAACGCTGGCATTTGCTGCTTTTGTGACTAACATGCTTGAGGGGATCTTTGAAGGATAGTCTCGTCTCGAGGATCGTTTACACTTTCTTCCTGCTGCTGATACTAGCTGCACAAGCGTGAACTTAGTCGAACTCTACTAGTTTCTTACGGTCCACCTCTTCAAGTAGTTTGCCAGCCACAAGGAATGCAGTCGTATCAGCGAAAACGAACATTTTTGTCTGCTCAGGTAATGGAAGCTATAAGACTACGTCATTCCAAAGTTAAGGACCAAGCCATGAGCCCTTCGGTATTCCGCCAGATCATTGTCTGGTGTGGTTTGGAATGGTAGTACACGATATCATGAAAGGGTGACCAGATAGCAGTGAAACTTTGTTCAAATGGTATGTTTCATCAGGAACAGAGAAGGTGTACATTATCGTACCTCATACCGTTCGAATGGATAACCATGCAACATCTTTCAAAAATATGTCTGGTTTCAAACCAACATAAGATTAAATAATCTGATGGATATCCTGACAACGTTAGAAGGGTGCAAAGGTGGCTTGGTTGGACGGGGTCGATGAGATAGAGAGCAACACTTATGACATACATATCTGCCTCTTTCGCCAACTAAAACTCAGTTTTCACGAAAACTGACTGGTTTTTGGACACTAAGACTGGTTACTGTAAACTATAAACAGGGTGACCAGATAAGAATGATAGGAAAAATAGTTTTAATAATACAACAACAGTGAAAGATGGAAAATCGATTCTAGTTTTATTTTAAAGCTACATTTATGCCATTATGTGCGGAATACCACATCATTCAAATAGACGTTGGCAGTGATTCAGACGGTCGGTCCAATTTTTGATGACTCGGTCTAAGAAGTGCACGCATTTCGAGCTCATCGAAAGTGGTTGTCTTGTTAGCGTAGACTAGGTTAGGTACGTGGGTAGGCGACTAGAAAAAGTTTCACATTGCCACACACAGGTCAGTACAGACCCATTGTGATACCCAAAGGTAGCGTATACTAACGACCTGACGTATCCCCGGGGAAAATAATCAAGAAGTGTCAAGTGGCATGATTTCGGCGGCCAATTGATGAATGACCCAGTCGCCAAATTTCTCCTCCACAACTTCGAACGTTGCGCTTCTATGGCATGTAGTCCCGTTTTGTTCGCTGTATACCTGAGATCGCAAAATAAGTCAGGTTGACGCTCTGGTGATGCCCAATTCAGCTAATCGCCGCCTAATTCGGATCTTCTTTGATACGGCGGCTATGTTGCCTTCATTTCACACTTATCTCAGTCTGATTGGTGGCTTAAAGTTCAGAAAAGTGTACTCACGCTCAAATTTTTCTACGTTGGCACGAAATGGCAAACCCTTCTGAATATTTTCACTGCTAGCTGTCATTGGTAACTTTGACAGCTGCTGTCTGGTCACCCTATTATCTATTATTTACTGCAGAATGGGTCCAATGTAAATTTCAAGCTCAGTAATCTCACAGCCAGTCTAAACTTTATAATTGATATCCCCATTCCTGTATGCATACACATATGTAGGTACAACAGTCTTTCTAAATTTACATCAGTGAACCGAAATATTCGACTGCAAATCGAATTCGAAGAACAACCTATGTACCTCAACCAAAAAATATTGAATTTCGTTCAAAATGCAAATGACATTCCTTTCCTTCCGTTCCTTGGGCCGCCAGTTCACGACCTACAACGAATGACTCAGAAAAAACCAAAACAAATTCCCAAAAGTCAACAAAACTGCGCACACATACCTTGTTCAAACACCAGCGAGAAGGAGGCAAGGATATAATAAAATCGTGAAAAAGTCCTTGCAACATTGCACGCCGAATAAAAACTAAATAAACCAATACTTGGAGATAAAAACCCAGAATCATTTGATTTACAAGCGCACATCCTTGTATTGACTCTCGGCTCGCAGAGTATCTGTATCTACTAACACCAGTGCCAGCAGTAGTAGGTACAAGGTCGATGGCCTCGGTGGCGACGATAGAACGCCGAAAACTTTTTCCAGGATAAGACTCTCTGCAGCAGGAACAACTGCAAAACTGAGATTGCTACTGGTGTTGGTGGTGGTGATGGCGATGGTGCCGGTGGTGCTACTGGTGTTGGTGGTGGTGGCAAACAACTGAAAACAGAAACATTCAAGTTTCCCAGAACCCAGTTCATATTGTTACTTTGTACTATGGTGCGCTAAAAACACCAAGGATGTGCCAGTAGGAGTGCATTATCTTATCAGCTACATCCTGAGTGATTTTTTTTTTTTCAATTCCTTCGCCCACCCACTTCCATGCCATGGCGTTCGCCTTCCTGTATTGATGCTGCACACAACGGCAAAGTTGAAAAGTTTGCAACCTCCATTCAACCTCGGAACAGATGAGGCAAGTTTCCACAAGAAAACTTGTTAAGGGTTATGAGTTTTTCTTCAGATTTTCTTCTTCTACTTCGTCTTCTTCCTGCTCCTCTTAGTGGTGTCTGTTCCTTTTTCTTGTGCAAGCACATTTTACTGATTGATGATCCTTAAGTGGCGGGGTATGTCAACATTATCGGTGGGGTATTAGAAAAGTTATCCAAAAGATTGCAATCAAATAATGAGAACGTTTAAGAATCACTTTGACCTCAACTAGCGTGACGTCTGGCTAATGATGTCATTAGTATCCTTCGGCGAATGGGAATAGAGAGCGAAGCGACTGCATTGGACCACTGACCCAGAAACCCGTACAGAGCTCTGTAGCCTCAAATTGAAAGAGACAAACTAGATCGGTTTTCGAAAGAATCTTAAGTGTACGTCTGGGTTGCAGACGTTGGCATGAGTCAGAGTGAATGAATTAAGCAAGATGAGGACCTTTACCGAACCAGTACGTCCGCTTTAATGGGAACCAAACGGGAGGAGGGTTGAATCATGGCCGGTGGCCAAAAAATAGACCACCACAGAGGAGCAGCAGGCAAGAAGAGAAATGACACTATCTCTGCGGTGTTTCGGTCCCTATCGCATCCATGCCCGAACAATTATTTAGATAAGACGAATTCGAATGCGGTTGCCCGCATTTTTCGTTCCTCCACACATGGAGGACTTGCCCAGTGCCATTTATCCAGCTTCAACAATACGATTGCCAACAATCCATCTCTTTGGCGAGGCGAGGGATGCGGTGCAGCCGAGGAGCACAAGACGTCTCAATCGCCGGATTAACGCATGCAGTTCAGTTCAGAGTCTATGAGTGGTTGGTCTGTATGGTGCTGGCTCGGATGGGACCGACTACAGCAGGCAGCGACGACTGACGCAACACTGTGGTGTTATGTTCCGCACCTTCGTTCCGATGGCGAACATTTGTTATGCAAACAAAATCGCAATCAATTGGTTGCTCTCTGGTGGTGATGCCCACGCGTATGGTCCATACAGTCGGGCACAGATACTGGCTCGTATGTGGGGAGGACAAGATGCATTAGAAGAGGGTCTATCTCAAGGGAGACCCTTGTAAGCGCATTAAGTCGTTTGGGCGCAACGATGTTGTCCTTTAGCACCTACGTGATGTGTGTTCACTAATCAGAGCGATTGACGCGAGATGTTCCTGTTGGCATCGTTGTTGTTGGCTGCTGCTGTACGGTTGAATTAATTGTAAGGAGTTTTTCAGTTTTTCTCCTGTGTACGGCAATGATGGTGTTTTGTTTAGGTGTGTCCTGTGTACACAGTGACTCATGCAGGAGTTGTTCCTTGGTGGCGCAGATAGTGACTATAAAAATTTGCATATTAAATGGAGACAACTGCACACTCATCCTGCGGATGGGGATTTGTGATTGCAAACGATTCTGTCAATTTGTGTTCATGTTAAGTCATGAGTGCAAGGAGGAGGGGAGTTCTTGTACGGAATCATGGTGGGCTGCGATTTATTTAATTATTTTTCTTTGGTGCAAGCTTGTGTGTTTAGTTGGTTTATGATAATTCTGTGATTCTAGCTATTAGTGTCATCTCAGATGTGGGCATTCGGAAGGGTATTGTAGGCTTAGGTTTTATTTTGAATGAAGAGCTGTCATAATTTGGAATGAAACCAGGATTTGGATGAGGTTTTGTTGCAGGACTTTCCATGTACTGTAAGTCAACTATCTGCTCGTAGTTCAGTATTTTTGGTTTCGTAGGAGGATATCTGGAAAACATCCATGCTTCAGACAGTGTGACATCCTGATAGTCTACGACCATAAGATGCCACGTCTGGCTTCCTTTATAGACTTAGGAGTCAATGATTTATTTCGAGTGTATGACTGCTGCAGCAGGTACTACGACCAGATTCCTTGGAACGCATTTCTCCAGCTATTGATGCAGGGATTGGAGTAGGCGTCACAGTATCGTCTTAATCAGGCAATTGCGTGCCCTTATTGACAATGAATAGTCAACGGTTCACTTAGACTATCCATAGTGCCCAACTATAACACTCCTCAGGACCTAATTTTCACTATCGTTGGCTAAGCTTAACCAGCCAGATCTTTGCTTAATATTTATCAGCTGCGCAAGAATTTAGGTCCCTGGAGTGTGTTTTCTTTTGGTGGGTAGTGCAGGACAGTCACATAGCCAAGTGACAAATGGATTTTATTTTCTTGCCGCCTCTGAATTTTTTGCAGAAATCGTTGTGTGTAAGATTACCTACCTCGCAGTGTCCAGTCACAACATGAACCTTTAGTTACTTACTTAACGGGCTCCCGACCCATGGAGAGTCTCTCCCTGAGACAAGGCAGCTTTCCACTCCCGTCAATCCCGGGCATACTGTTTCCAGTTGTGCACACCAAGCGCTCTGGTATCCGCGATAGCTTAGTCTTTAAAACAGAGGTTCGGTTTTCCATGTCGTGTCGGACCTGGGGGCTGTGTTTCGAAGATTCTCTTTGCTGGAGCATTATTGTCCATTCGCTCCATGTGACATATATTGGTTTTTTGAACTACACCCACATCGTGTTACAGCTCACAGAGTTCGTGGTTATATCTTCTCCTGCATTCGCCTCCCTAGCATACGGGACTGCTTATCGTCCAGCACTCGCCTCCACATAGCAGAACTGGCAGGATTATTGCTCTGTAAAGCATACATTTCGCTTTCCGAGTTAGGACTTTGAACCCATTTGTTACGCCAAACCGAAGTAGCAGAGGTTTCCTAGTCTTCGCCGAATCTCCACTAGGGTAAGTAAACTTCCTAACTACCTCGAAGTCACTGTTGCCAACAGTGACGTTTTAGCCTTTCCGGTGGACTGATGCCTCTTTGTTTGTTGACATCAGGTACATGGTTTTTTCCTCATTCACCTCAAGGCCAACCTGTTTCCCCTGTTCTTCAATTCTCGCAAAAGCTTCTATAATGGCGCGGTGGAGGCGAAGGATTATGTCGATGTCGCCTGCGTATCCCACCAGCCGAGCAGATTTGTTGAAGATAGTGCCTTACGCCTTAATACCTACCCTGTGCACTATCTGTTCCAGATTTTGCCGAAATCCGGTGCATGTTTAGAGATACTGTTCCCACATTGTATACTTCACGTGGCACAGCTGGATCAGTTTTGCCTGGATCCCGAATTCGGCCCTTGCCTTGTAGAGCTCAAGAGGATGAATGCTGCCGTATGCGGCTTGAAAGTCGATAAAGAGATGGTGTTTCTCGACCTGAAATTCGTTAGTCTTTTCCAGGATTTGCCGGAAGCCACACTGCCACCTGCCGAATAGCTGTCCGAAAATCCCTTCATGAGATATGTAGATCTTATTTCTTTAAAGACTGGGCTTAACGATTTGGTTGTGAGACATACTTAGCTGTGTACTGCTGGGCCTTACTTATTACAAAGGTCTGCCTCTTCATGTACGAAGTTAGTTTTTGGGTGTCCTTCCGACACTACACATTCCATGTGCGATTAGGCTGCATTTCTTCAATCTAATTCGCCATACCACAATCCGGTCTTTATAAGAGCATAGTCCGTTTGATTTTGTACTCCGTATATGCCATCGCAAACAATGATCGCTTGAACGCAAATCGTTGATGTAAGATGATAGCATATACAATTGTAACCAAAATTTGTGACAACGGATAGTTAGGGCTTCGGATGTGCATGAGTTTTGTTATCCTTGCTGATTCTTCTATAGCTACGTATCATAGTAAAAGTAGGGGTCCCAGCTAGCATCCTTGAGGAACTCCATACTGCACGGTATAGCAACAATTTTTAGGACTGCATCGAGTGTTGTGCCCTTTGCCGAGGCTAGTATTCATAACATGCACAAAATTGCCAAGAAAATTAGCAGTGTTTGTTGCCCCTGTAACCGTCCAGACCATCGTCACATATTTGTGGGCAGACATACTGAGCCATCATTGACCAACTGTTTCGCCTTCGCTGATGAGAAATCACCCAATGATGGTTTTGGCGCAAACGTTGGCCCAAACAGTGACTTTTTGTTCATGCAATGGTGTTTCATGGATCTGATGTGGATTCTCAGTTCCCCAAATGAGGCAATTTTGCTTTTTAACGAAGCTACAGAGTTCGAAATAGGCTTTGTCGGTCATCAAAATTTGCTTCCAAAAATCAGGTTTAGTGTCAACCATTCGAGCGACGTTTTGGCCGTATTTCAAGCAACCTGGTAACATGGTTCCATTCGTTACATGAATGGCAGTAAAGACAGTTGTGCTCTCGAATGCTTTAGTATTTTGGCTGGGACTCGAACTTTGAACCTCTTGCTCCATCAGTTAAGCCACTGCGCCCCAAGGTGGCTCCATTTCAATGTGGGTTCTCTCTTACCACATCAACCAGTTTATTGGAACATCTTGGGGGTTGATGAACGGCATGTCGTCGATCTCTTAATGTCCAGTACTCAACAAAATTCGACACAAAACAACGTAAAGTGTTGTTTGACGATATGCACGTTTTGTTAAGACAACTGAGCAACTATTTCAATGTACAGCGGCACTATTTCGTCGCGTTATTTCGATTGGAAATAGTGTTAAATAGTGAGATGAAATAATGTTAAAATTGTGTTGAATTGATGTTTCAAAAACATGTCTACTCAAGGCAATCAGTGGATAAATGTCAAAGTTATCCAATGTACAGTGGCGGAAAGAGAAATAGCACTTTACCTTCGAACCTTGAAATAATATTCTGTGTTTTCTTTATGAACTTAAGTACATCATTTAGTAACAATTTATTGTAATTTTACAGTACAAAAAATTCAAAAAGGTTCAAAACTGGGTGGAAAAGAAATAGCTCTGTAAAGAAGTAAAACGAAATAAAGTGCACGACTGGGCCGTACAAACTTGCACCTATATCTCAAATTCTTGTGCGTATTTGAGGTAAAAATAAATAAACGAGTATATACATAAGTAGGTAAGCAATTTAATAAAAATCGTTGGAGCCGTTTTAGAATAAATTGGCTCTAACTGCTCGTTTTCGCGAAATATACCGTTATACTAACTTTTGGCCAAAAATGTGATACAGTTCCTGATAGGATTTGAGACGTTTAATCTTGTGTGAAAATTTTAATAAAATCGTTGATGGCGTTTTCAAGCAAATCGACTTTTAGTCACCTTGGTCCTAAGTACCGTTGTATCATACTTAGATCAAAACGTGGTACGCCATCATGTTGCATTACTTCGTACTAGTCCGAATATTAAATTTGAATTAAATCATTGGAGCCGTTTTCCTACAAATCGACTTTTTGTCAAATTGGCTATAAGTAAAGTACCATTGTTGCCAATTTGGTAAGCAGCACGATACATCATCTGATTGCAATTGACTAGACTAATTGAAATATGAAGTTCAATCAAAATCGTTACAGCCGTTTTCGAGAAAATCCCTTTTAACTGAAATCGGCCTTAAGTAAACTACCCTTAATTTTGAGGTTAGAATGAAAATTCCGATTTTGCCTCTAGGGAATATCCCACAGACCCTATATATGAGGTTTGAAGCAAATCCGTCCAGCCGTTTAGGCTGCAGACAGACGGCATTGGCGGACCTACTTTTTTGGACTTCTCCATCATAGTAATGTAAAGTTTGATTGAAATCTCGAGTTCCAAATTTTGCACGAATACAATACTTGGTATAGGTGCAAGTAGGTGGCCAGGTGCGAACCGATAGGGTAAAGTCTTTGACGATCCTTATCGGCAACGCTTCAAGAAGACTCACTGCCTCCTCGTGGCGGCCGCCGGGCAACGGCTCCTATGTTAAGGAAACTACCCACAATCAGATCAACCTGCTACTGGCTTTGTGCCTCTCTGGCTGATCAGTTTGATGGATTTGTGGAATTAGCATAAGGCCGGCTAAAGTGAGCGACGATGGGGAGAAAACCCCATTATCAAATCCCTAATCCAAGGTGGAACAGCATACGCCGATGGATGCATGGCTAAGAGGGTGCTTAGTCGCTAGTATGCGAACTCCGAATACCTGGCACCCTTCGGTTATAAGTCAGCCTTCCTGTGGCATACCGGGCTCCGCCATGGGCGACCTCCCTTTCCGGATACTCGTGGGTCCAACATTCATAAAAATAATATAATAAACAATGAGAAGGATGCATCTCAGATCGCATCAACCTTGGGTTCTGCTGTTGACCAACCCTCTGTTTCCCGAGGCGCTACTGAGCACTCGACGGCCGAACACCCCTGAACGTTTAGAAGGCGTTGCCACATGGGCCCCTTTGAAACCTTCCGCTGCTGTCAGAACGGGGGATGTGGAATCTGCCACATCTGATTCTGACGCGTCCACAATTGTTGATGCCTGTAGTATCATCACGGAGAAGTTCCTGTTGCTCTTCCATTGGGAAGATGCTTGGTGACCTACAGATCTTACAACAAAAGGATGGATTTTTCAAACTGACCTCAAAAGAAAGAAGGCGCTTTAAGCATGCGCTTAGAACTGGCAAGAGTAGAGAGAGCGCTCTCGCATACTCAAAGATTGCCACCCCTACTCACCGCGAAACTAAACTCAGGTTAGGTGTTGTCCCGACTGACTTGAAGATGACGAATCATCTGAGCACATTCTCTGTGAATGTCCAGCTCTGCATTGGCTGAGGTGGCGCATCTTCCGCAAGGTAACATGCTTGCCGGCAGATATTAGAACCTCTGCAACTAAGGACGTGCTTTCCTTCATTAGGGAGGTGGGACGTCTTTTAGAGTAAAACTACACCCTAAGATACAATAGATCTTTTAGGTCGCAGTATCTGCCATTAGGGCTAGGGTCCTAATAAAAAAAAAAAAAAAATAGGTGCAAGTAAAAATGAGAATTTTTTTTTAAATTTTCTGATTCTTTTCATATTGTTTACTTCAATATTTAGTGGGATAACCTTTGTTATCCAAAACAGCCGCAAGTCTCCTTGGCAAACTTTCCACAAGTCTTTGGCAGCGTGTTTGTGGAATGGAATACCAAGCCTCTTGTATAGAAGTCCATAAATCCTCCAAATTTCCAATTCTTTTTCCCTTCAAGGCCTTGTCCACATCGTTCCACAGATTTTCAATGAGATTTAAGTCCGGACTCTGTGGTGGCCAACTTAAAACTTGGATCCTGTTATCCCGAAGCTTGCACTGTGTTGGCTGTGTGCTTAGGGTCATTGTCATGGACAAACCTCCAAGCTAATGGCAAATTTTCGGAAGCGAAAGGCTCCATGTATTTTTCCAGAATGTCTTTATACTGACGTTGATCCATTCGGGAGCGGTACGATTGACCGCAAATTAAAATCTCTAGTCACGAAATCTCGCATTTTTATCATAAATCCCGAACAACAAAATCTCAACATAACTACAACAAAATTTACTCGAATGGTAAATTAAAAAAAAGGACTAATAGGTGCCGTGACATTGTGTCAAGCGACATTATGCCAAATTGGTATTATGGTACTTATTTGGCCGAATATTAACATTTCGCATAATGTCGCTTAGGTAAAGCGTTATAAGAGCAAACTAGATTGTGACATTAGGCCAAATGCACTAAGAAGAGTGCTAGAGACTGTACACACTTCACTTTATTACCAAACTCGCTTATAGGCGCCAGCCTGACAGTTGTTGACATTTGAAACAAAAAAAACCACAAAACCCAAAGTGACATAGTGCAATTAATTGAGTTCGGAGTAGGTACCTGGGAGATTTTGAAAACGAGATTTTAAAATGCGGTCAGTCGTACCCAACCCGATCCATTCTGCCAGATACTCTAGCTATAGGACAACACCATGCCACGAAAATGCTGCCCAAACCATAACGTTGCCGCCACCGTGTTTAACAGTCTTCAATGTGTATTTTGGATTCATGTCTTGACATTTTGGGCGACGAACGTACACTTTTCCATCAGATCCAAGTCTGTTGAACTTGGATTCGTCGTTCCAAAAGACATTTTTCCAAAATTCCTGATTTTTTTCAGGTTCCTGACTGACACAAGTGGCTTCTTCCTTGCAATGCATCCATGCAGCCCTGCCTCTGTTAGGAGGTAGCGAACAAGCCTTGACGTGATATTAACGCCATAATCGTCTTGGATTTGATTCCTGATGTCCGTTGACGTTTTAAATGGATCTCTTCGACTTGCCGTCACCATGGCTCTGTCCATGACTTTGGTTGTTTTTCGAGGTGGTTTCTTTCTTTGAAGGTTCTCAAATGTCTTGTGATGCTTCACATGTTTTAGAGCATTGTGAACCATTTTTTTGGAACACTTTAACTTTAACACTGTTCAATACACATGTGGACGTCAAAAACATGATTTCAGTTTTATTTCGAAGAAAGTTATATGAGTAGGTGCTATTTCGGTTTCCGCCACTGTATACATACCGAGATAAAAGATGGTTCACCCTGCATGTTTCACCATTTTGGCCAGTTTCTGCCAGGTCCCTTCCCAGGATATCCAATGTTGTGGTCTCAATCAGTTGGTAAAATGCTTCTCATCAGAAGACGGTAAGGAATCAAATACTTAACGCAACAGGTCCATGGGATGCAGGGCCAATGAATCTCCTCCGATAAATACCCTGTCTAGACGTTAACACCCAATCTGAATTCACTTTCCCCATACGACGCAGCCATTCCCGGGAAAACTCCCATCGAATGTGTTTATTCGTAAAAGTGCCGCGATTCCCAGCCCATTAAACCGTCAAAGGAAATGAATCATTTCATACCGCTTTTCCTCAGATTTAATCGTCAAGTGTTGCCCTCTGCTGAGGGAAATTCCCCTTTCAACAAGTCACGTAAGTAGATTAACATATTCTAATTTGCGTGCTTTGTCAAAAAATATAAAAAAAACAGAAGAAAACCAAAGAAAATATTTACTCCGTTTAATTAATTGAATTTTTACGATCAATAAAAATGCAGTAATCCCTGTGCGACCATGGGAAAGGTCATAAACGGACCCAACCCCGTCCACAAAAGGATAAAATCAATAAAACCAAACACAAAGAAGCCAGGAGAGAGGAGAAATTCCTCAACTAAGCCGATCCTGATCCACAAAAACCGGCCAAAACAAATAAACAAAACTGATCCCCGGAACAATGTGATTTGATTCGATTCATAGGCTGCCCGCTGGGAGAATTCAATTTCACTTTGGTTTCCACTGCATCACCAGGTCTCCTCCGGTTGCATCGTTTTGATTGGTATCAGCGGAAAAGTTGTTGATGCCCAGACCCCCTTTTGACAGTTACACATGCCCATTTGTGCAGCGATAACACTCGTGAAACCGAATACAGGCGCCAGAGCCTCATCGCCGTCAGTAACTATCAAGAGATCATTTTTGATGACCCTTTTGCCGGAGAAACGGCCAACGATTAATCGACAAACTTTCAAATAAAATTAACTTGATACGATTTTAATTTGACAACAGAGCGGCAGCTGATGACAAAGTTGCCCCTCTTTAATGAGGCAACCCTCGACAGGAAATCGACACTTTTGAGGTCCGCCATAAAAACCAATTAATTCTCCAAATTTGATCTTCTTTTCGGGTTTTAATTGGTTGAACCTCGTCCCAGATTACAGCGTTTATTCGTTTCTTTATCGACCTTCATCCATATTCATAGGAAGCTTGGACCCAGTGCCAGCGGCGGTCTACGTCGTCATAAAATCATCTTCGAAATGTATCTATCGCTGATGCTTCGACCGGAATTAGATCAATTTTATTCGAAAACTTTGTTTTAAGTAAGAACCCACTTAACCTACACTCTCTCACTGAAACTGCATTAAAAAAAAAAAACTTTTTCAAGCGCGCTCTTGGCCAACTTCATAAATACCACAAAGCCAACAGTAGATAAGCAGAACCAGGAGGCACCACCAAAGGAGAGAGTGGAGGAGCAGGCCATGACACAAAAAAAAAAGGATATCCTAGTGATGGTGGAAAAGTTGCATCCTGCTGATGGTGGTGTGCCGGTGCACTGCATCTGGAGTCCATCTATCACTTGAGAGACTAGAGAGATATAGTGGAACAAATTCAGTTTTGTTAACAGAACTATGCGCGATTCTCGGGAAATTTATGAGAGTATCTCAATATGAATTATATTCAAAGTTTGTTTGTAGGGCAAAGTTTGCATTTGTGGGTTGAGTTGAGAGAGGGAAGAAAAAAACACGTCGAAGGATGAGGTAGAAGGCGATAAAAAGACAGATTTTGCATCCGATACGGAGGTGAGAATGTGTACAGCTTCGCAGGAGTATTGACAAATGGTGAATTATTTATTCACGTACCTCCCTTGGTTATAATAGGTTCTTCTGCATAAAAAGTTATTTGCACATTCTAGTACTTTCTTCTTTTTTTTTTTTTGTAAAGAATTCTGTCTTATTGCAGTCGCAGTTCCACGCAATGAACCACACAATTAGAGTGTCCTGTAGGGACTGCAGAAGCGAATAATTGGACGAGCAGGGGGACAGACCGCTTTTGAAAACACTTGAAAGAAGGACAATTATTTATGCCCTCGATCCCTATGACTTATAGCAAAAGCGACACTAAGCTGGAGCAGACCTTTAGCAAGAATCCTTGGTATACTTCTGTCCCTCACATGGCTTGTTGTGATTGACTAGATTTGTTATTGCCTGAAGGACTCAATAGTTTGTGTATATCCTGAGAGTAGATATCATTCTTTTCAAAAGGCAAGAAGAGTATCAGAGTTTAAATTAAGGCAAGACTGCAGAGCCAGTTCCTGCTGAAGGCAAAAGGAATACATGCACGTCACTTACTTATATCATCTATCCTCTTAGCTCTCACCAACTCTTATCCAGTTACCGTGCTTTTTTATTGTTTTCGTCATGTGCTGATGGGACCGCTTAGTATCCTGCCATCCTGAATTAGGGAGTTCTATGGCACAGTGTCATTAGCTATACACCTTTTCGTAAAGTGTGTTCTCAGCCTGTTTCCCTCAGTCAGTTTGGTTCCACCATAGGTTGTGTACTCGTGAGGTTCTAGAACCTTCTCATCCTTTGGATGAAGGAAGGAACATATAAAAGCTGGAATTTTTGTTGGAAGATAATTGGGTTCTGATTGACTTTACAATAGTCTCCAGAAGCACCACGACCTCATGGAGATCTTGTGTGCCACCCTTTTAAAGATGTTTTGTGGATTTGTCTACTAGCTGAAATCGAGTTTCTGCATGCAGTCTAGGATTGTCAGGGCTGAAGAAGAGGTGACATCAGAAGGCGAGGTCCAGTGGTGGGACAGTCAGACAAAATACAGGTACTAAGTGTATGTTGCCAATTTTTAATACCAAAAGCAATGTCCAGCACCTTAGAGTTATACGTAAAGGTAAACTGTTCCCAAGAGAGCTTTTTAGATGTGAGGTTGCCTCTGATATACCCTTGAGTTTGAAATAAGGCCTTATTTAGGTCGTTAAAAGGAGTATCTACTACGGTGGACCATAGCAGATCGGACAGAATTTGTAACTGGAATCGACAGTTGTCCAATGAATCAGGAACATATTTATTTACTTGTCCATGAGTCAATGCCATTGACATCAGCAGCAGTTTTGATGGATTGAAAAGGCTCTGAAGATATCTTTTGAAAAAAAGTTTCCTCGAAAAGAATGTTCAGTCGATGAACCTGATTGCTTTAGACATGGCACAGCATTAACTACCTCTAAGCCATTGAGATGTATTTAGGTTCATAGCTGAATTCAACAACTAGAGAGCTTGATGGATTCAATGAGAGTATGTGCGCGGAAAATTCCATCGCCACAAGGATCTTTGTATGGCGGCAGCACATGTAAATGAAAATGCTTCCATGTGCATTCAAAAATAAACAAATAAAGGAACAGAAGTGACTGGCAGAAGTGACTTACTAAACAGAAAATGTGCATAAACAACGACCAAGTAATATCTTCTTCTAATTATGGCCAAATACCAACACCAATGCGATAGAGCCAATGGTGTTCGAGGATGTGATGATTGTGACAGTAGGTCTCGATACCAGAATAGTAAGTAATGAGTTAGGTATCTAAGTGGTAGTTTTCAGGGAAGAGCGAGGTCCTCGAAAGCACCAGAGGACTGGATACTGCCATGAAAGCAGGTACAGGAATATCCACCGAGCTATGGAGGATTTCAGTACTGGGATAATGGAGTGAGTCCTGGGCCTATTTTACCCAGAAAATAATTTCTTTCAAAAGTGTTACTCATGTGTGGTCATCTAGAGTTTAGGGTTCTAATGGACCACCTGAACCATCTCTAAAAGAGAAGAATGCGTGGAACAATCCCACCAAGCTTAGTTGAGCGACCCTCCTTCCCAGACTACACCGCGTAATGGGAAAAAAACACTTCAAACAGATATGCATCTAAACGAATCCGTATCGATTAATCTAATCCCTTTGGAAGGTCCCGTCTTAAATGACACTCATATCTACAAATGTTGCCATATTGCCAATGTGTACTTCTCCACTTCATTTGTTCACTCAATCATACAAATACAACAACAGCTTTGCACTTCATTAATAACAAAAACTAGGAATCTCCCTCAGCTCATCCATTCATCCCATTGACGGTGGATTCTCCCTGGTATATCGGGCGGGTATCTCTGCACTCTCCCAGGAGGGGTCTAGAAATGACAATAAATCCTCCAGATAATATGATCGAGCAGAAAACTGACTTTAATCGAGTTTACAGCCATCAAAGGACACCATAAATCATCCTGTGAAACCTGGAATAACCCACCACCAACACCGCCGTGTGTTATATGTGCTATGCAACATCTAGTATAGCAGACGCACTCGGCGATAGTAGCTAGCGACAAATGCAACCTACCCTTAGAGGATTGTGCCGCGCTGTGCACCATCAGGACACAAAACAAAAGCCGAACAGAAAAATATGAAAAGTACTGTGAGTCGTTGTTATACCTACTGCCATTGGAGCAGGACTCGCAGTAGTATCATCATCATCAATGACCCAAGGGATTGTGATAAAATTACCTTACCATCTGCCCTCCACCGTCATCGTCGTCGTCGTCGTCGTCGTGTCCTGTCCTGTCTGCAGATAAAGGGAGACAATGGTGCAGTAGTAAAAATGTTCATAATGCTCTCGCTGGCAAAACAACACAAAAAAAAAAAAAAAAAAACAGGGAAGGACACCCTGTTAGGAGGGTGACAATTAACACAGATCATGTCGTTGTGTCCTGCGAGGCTACATACCTCGCCTGTACCCACACACAGGACAAGGCGGCGCACGAGTGGGAATCTAGTGAATTCAAGCGACAGAACAACGAGACGCATTGACGTTTTGCTTTGTAAGTCCATTTCGTGGCCGGTGCTGCTGCTGCTGTCGCTGCTGTTGTTGTTTATTACCCAGGAATGTCCTTTTGTTTGTCAGCAATGACCCGTTCGCACGATTGATGACGTTTCCACTGTGTTGTTGTCCAGTGATCGATATTATCATTCCCACACACTACACATCCATGCCAGAGCGCGTGAGATAGCCATCCCATAAAAATGTGCACTGCAACAAAAGGCAGAAATCCTATTACCAGCAAGTCGAGTCCTTACTCCGGACAATGGCAACAACGAACATCGTTCATCCCCCAAAGAGATAAATCGCATCTCATCCTTTGAACACACACATGCACAGTTCATGGTCGGGGGTGGTTGATTAGGACGATAAAATACGCGCGTCCGTGAAAAAATGTTGAGTTTTGCAAAAATGCCCTGACATGTGGGTGGACTGGGACACGGGCCACGGGGTGATAACTGCTCTATGTCCGTTCCTCCGCTCTGGGTGATTTGTTGTATTGTGTGTACACCGTAGGTTGGTCCTTCTGTTTCAGCAGCAGCGCGCGGCGCGGTATGAGGAGACATCATTTTTCACACCCAAAATCCAATTTGGGAATTCTGCTGGACATGGTGTAGGCGTCCTCATCGTCGTAGTCGTCGTTGGAATTAGGTTGCAACCATGTACGTGCAAGTCATATGCACATCTCGGTCACATACCTGATGTGGATTCTTTCGACCACCTTTGGACGATGTTCTCGTCCTATATTGCCGACACGTGCTCGAAATGATTAGGTTTCGAGTGTTCATCCCTCTGTGCGTGGGGACTCCAAGGAACCGGGCCACTTAATAGTCATTTGGGACTTGGTAACAGCAGCAGGTTAGAGCGTATTTGATTTTCTTTTCTGGATTTTCAAAGTTTCTTCTTCTTTTTTTTTTCTGTCGAATTATGGATTAGCTAGTACGAGTACTGTATTTGAAGGGAGGGTGGACTTGGTCGTTTGCAAGGACATCGTCGTCGTTACAATCGAACCCTCTTGGCTGTTTGCATTTGTCATTGTCGATGTGTGTACTCGATAAAATCACTGAAATGACTTTTGCATTTCGATATTTTCGGGGAAAGGGTATCGATTAAGGATTTTGAACTTTGGCTTCGGGGGGTGCTGCTGCGACGCAGTGTGGGGAATAATATGAGGTCGCATATAATCCACTTGAATTGAATTACGTGAATTATGAGGGTCTTGTGTGCGAGTGTCGAGTCGATAAGTTGGGATTGCAGTCTGCAAATTGGAAAATCACTGCAATTCGTTCTCAGATGTGTGGTTACACTGTGAGAAATGGTGGAAGGTAAGGGCTGTGTAAAATGAGATATCTCCAAAGTTTTATTGGTTTTTGGTATGAAGTTGGTGAGGAAAGGTAATAGTTTTGGGAGCGATTGTTAATTTATAGTTCTTGTTCAGTAGAACTTCGTTGAATCTGCTCTTTGACCGACTAGCTATGTTAAGATATTGCTGAAGTTCTGGATACTTCGAAAACGATTGTTATCTTGTATAATTCAGTGCAGTCACCACGGAACAAGTTTCTTTTACACTGCAAGCTGCTGGTAGATATGGCGGACTTAACTCTTGAATAGGATTTAGTAGGTCAATGGCTTGTTCCTGTCGTACGACTGGTGTAAGATAAGGGATTAATTGCGTTTGACTTCGAACTGAAATAAGAAGAGTTTCCTTGATGGAGTCCCGGATGGAAGGCCATTTAGTAGCTTATGTAGTACCCTTGTTCTTCCATAAGGTCCTTAGCGTTTCTAGCTCTTCCCTCAAATATTGGTTTGTTGCAGAAGTAGGACACTTTTGACTGCATTTTCTGTTTTGTCCAAGAGTTGGATATTAGGACCAGTTCGTGTTCGAGGGCAACAATTGGTATCGATCTAATTACGCTTGTTTCGTTCTTATTGTGTCTCAGGATGTTACACTTCCATCTTACAGTTTGGTCCAACCTAGATATCTTTCGTTTTATGCATGATCCTCAAAGGTGGGTTATGCCTAATATTCTGTAAAATCTTTAGATCCGAGAAGACGTTGTTGTATGAGTTGTGTTTTTTTTTTAAGAACTAGTACAGGACTAGCATATGAGTGCTAAATGACGAATGTATTCTATTTCTACTTCGTCGCTTTGACTTCCTCCCAACGACTATTGTAGATCAAGGGGAAACCTAGTCTAATCACCAATGTTCAGCGAGTAAACTTTATAGGATACTCGTACACAGACCGCAACTGAGTCCGTTCAATTCCTGGTTCTTGCAGCATTCCTGTCAAGTATTTTATAGCGAGGGTTTCAGCCGTCAGTAGTCCTTTATTCGCACCTTAATAGCAGACTCCGTTTAGTTTTGATTCGCTTAGTGATTCCTAAGCCTCTTTCCCAGCTTATAATCTGTCTGATAATATTGGTTAGTCCCAGTCGTGTCGTGTCCAATATGAATATCGTGGACAATGGGACAGGAATTCTTTCTCTTTCACAACTTCTTTTGAGCACCTTAGGCAATAGAAGGGTTCGTCCTGTCCAAGCTTGTCGAGATAGGATCTAAAGCATGACTAGTAAGCACCCCGTACTTCCATTTCATGGAAGCTTGAAACTTGTTGAAAATGAGAGGATTTACTGCAATAAACACTAACTTAATCTGTGACTTACTTATGCTACATAATATTGAAAGTGTTTCCTTTCCTGAGATTGGATAAAAAAAAGGACCTTCTTCAAATCCTAGCTGTCCACATCCATACTGCTGTCGTTCGAAGATAAACCGACACAAGGTTTTCCAGTTTCAACATTGATCGTCAGTTTGGTGCGGATTATGGAGTGGTGGCATCATTGGACCATTTTTCTTCGAAAATGAGGCTGGAAACAACGTTTTGGTCAACGGTGGGCATTAGAGAGCCTTTTTTTTTTATTGAAAATGAAGCCGTGAAATTGGATGATCTCCGGTTCATGCAGGATGGCGCACCATGCTACACCAAATTCCCAAATCATGTTATCAGCCGTCTGGGTGATGTCAATTGGCCGACTCGGAGCTGCGATTTCACCCCTTTGGACTTTTTCGTTCATCAGGGCCAATATTTCCCACAAACTGTTCATGCAGATGACCTCACCAGCTCATCCTACGAGTTGCGCTCCAGTCTATGCTAAGGATTATTTACGAGGTTAAAACAGCTCTTCTAACCCTGTCACAAAGCTCCCTACGGCAGCGTCGGTCCAGGAATTTCTCCATAGGGGCAGGTTTTGACAGTATGTCTTCTTACTTTATGCTATTGCCGGTCCCCAGGAAGGGTTGCTTCGGACCTCCAAAGTCCGTCTCAAAAGTTGTGTCTATGGTCAAACAGTACTTTTGGTATTAGCACTAGTCTCTGGCGTTTCCATTGCAAAGAGAAGCCTGAAAACGCTCCTGGTTGAGCTTAAATGGCTTCTCTTAGGATTGAATGTGTAATGCTGCCCATTTTCAAAGCCTTATTGAGCCCACTGCTTCCAGGACTTCAGCATTTATGACAGGTGGTTCTGTATCCGTTTCCTCTAACATTACGCGGGAGTGTTGGACATTGGTGTTCCTTGGGAATAAGCCACTGATTATGTTGTCCATCATGCTCGGACATATCAGTTTTTCGTCAGTTTATCGTCCCTAACTATCTTGTATGTATTGTATTGTATGTATTCTTTCCTTATGATTACGGAGTCATCTTTGTGTCTCTGTATTCCTCGTTGGTGGCGACTTCATAGTCTGAGGCAGTTTTCTCCTCATTTTCAGTGACTTTTTGGTATTACACTCACAGCTGCAGAGGCATTTTTGTCGGAACTCCTTGGGTTTCTTTCTCTCGGTCCACAGAAACACTATGAAGGTCATATGTTGACTTAAGTACAGGTAGCTTCGTTGAAACGTCAAACAGACTGCATCTAACTTCACGTATATTCGATAAACCCTCCTGTCAGTTGAAGGGTGTTTAGTAGAAAATCAATTTCATTACCAAAAACCAGGTGCAGAGTGTAAATCCACAAACAAACACTTAAAGCCGAAAGTTCTAGCCTTCTTCACAGAGGTTCACAATCCACAACCCATTGAAAGAGGCATACCAGTCGAAGTAGGGGTAAGCTAGGTGAAGAATAAATCTCTAAAAATGCACACAAGCCGGTTTATCAAACTACCACCACAAAGGTGTTTGCAGCACTCCTTTGGTTATACATTTTTTTCTCTGCCGCCCATTAAGCCGGTCCAATTTATCCCTCAGCCCATACAAATTTCAACGACAACATGAAATAATTCATAATTATGGCCTTGTCCGATACACAATTACTAATACAGCCTCTAAAAGCCTTTTAGCACAATCTAATTGCATGGATACTCGATTCGAGGTACATGTATCTATGAGTACGTATTGCTGTGACATTCTCCTTGAAATTTATGACATTTCGCCAACGGGGCCTAAAAAGACATCGGAAGGGTACCTCCCCCAAAAATCCGAAATCGGAACGCTCTCGCAGTCCCATGAATGCCATTAAGTAGGATGTGATGCATCTATGGATGCAGGTATGTACATATATCTACTGTCAGACTATCTGCAAATTATTACATAAATTATCCCTGGAATTGATTAATTTCGATAATTAAGAATGCGTGCACACTGTGCACACACATCAATGCATATTCATAAGTCAATTAAATACGCCCGAGGGCGCGCTGCCCATTACGAGGAGGAGGAAGCGGCTAATCGAGAGACCAAAGTGACTACTGACCACAGGCCCAGCTAGAAGCCTTCAATCCCAGACCGCAATTGGCGTCTCCAACCGTCCAATTGTGTGTGCGTGTCCTGACAGAGTACCAACTCTCTCTCTCTCTCTAATCCTCTGTGGTAGTTGTTCTAATGCAAGGATGCAACCGAATAGGAATGCGTTTTGTCGTCGCTTATCCTCCGGAGGGGGGGCGATAGCTGCACAACTATTTTCCATATAATAAATTCAGACCATGAGCATTAATGCTCTCAATAATAAATTATAATTGTGGGGGTCCGTGCGCACACACGGATCTCCATATTCGAGTCACGTTTTGGCGCGAAAATTTATTAATATTATTATTTATTTGCGTTTGTCTGTGTTTTGGTTTTATTTATATTTATCTCGGACTGTGTTTTGTCTTTGGAACTGTGGATCTGGATGTGCATCAGCATCATGGTCCGCAGCAGCCCGTAATTTATGGAGCTTAAGAGTTCTCTGTGCGCTCGATTTTTCAGTTTTAGGTTATGGATTCGTTCGCGCGCGCTCACGGATGGCATGGGCATGGGCATGGGACTGGGACTGGATCTGGGGACGGGGGTTATCCGCTTCTTCCCCTCCCACACACTACAAATGGATTGGAAAATTGCAAATTAATAACAATAATGGTAGGATTGGTTGGTGCAACCTGCTAGACTCGGTTCGGTCTGTTGTGGTTGGGCTGTGTTGTTGAATTTATTAGCAATTTGTTGTTTGTGGCGGTACAGGACAAGACTTGAAGTGGTGCTGGAAGTGAGTTATTATGGAACTCGGAACACATGTATCGCGAGTATGTGATCGTGTCCACCCCGAAGCGATACAACATTTAGTGTTGCTTTATAGCGAAACGTTTTATTGCGGAATGTTGTTGGCTTTGTCACCGGAGAAGGTAGTAACTGGCACCGCCTTTGGATTTGCGATGTAATGAGTCTAAATTATAGAGGCCTGGTATAATTCCTGACACTTGAGTTCGGTTATCGGTTCTCAGGGAATGGCCCTTTCTGTTAGTGCTATGCAGTCACGTAGGTTTGTCATAATGCCCAGGGCATTAGGGCAACCATACTCGTATGTGGTTCTTACAATCACCGGTGTAGGGATTGTTTTTTTAATCCCGACAGCACCTGTCTGCCATCTCATCCTTGCGCATGATGATGGCGCGCATCTAAGCTCGGTACGAACATGTTAGAGTCGCGCTAGATTGGGCCACTCTTTTGAGTGATTGACCAAGTTTTAGGTTACAGTGGCTGTTTGCACCAAGATGCAGACACTCTTGGACCAAGACAGGTTCTTTGTGACGCCATGCCATGAATGTTACCAGACTACACAGACTATCCTGTAAAATCCACAACACCGTTATACATGATGTTTAAGGATCCGATTGAAAAACGCCCATAAATGCAGGAGGTGCATAACTTGCTCTAGAAGTCATTTGACAAGAGATGTGGTCTCTTAAATTGGTCGTCTATCAGACAGAGTCTCTTTAGGACACGGTTTACACGGTTAGTCTGTGATCACTTTAGTAAAACCAACCCAGAACTACATTCTTGAACCAGTTTAGGCCATATGTGGGGTTATATGTACTTTAAACTATTTTCTCATCTGTAGTTGATCCTGGTGCACTGTTCGACTACAATAACTGTCTACATGTACCGAGGGGTATACTCAATTTTTGACAAAAGAATCCTTAGAGCCGTACCTGTTCTGGCGAGTTGGCTCTATGGCTGTGCCTCTATGACCTGGCAACCAGCAGAAGCATAATGTCCAATGGGGCAGAAGGAATAGTGCTTAGGCTATCACTAATACACAGAACGCCCCTCTGGTGAGCAGACGGAGAGATTTTTAGATGTTTTAATTAAGAGAACCAGCGTGGGTGGGTGAGGCTCCATTGTCATCCGTCCTTTACAGGACTATTTATAGCCCACTGCCTTCTAGATTTTAGAGAAATCGGACAAGACTGACTGGCATCCACCTGTGTGTTAATAGTCTCCCTGTCAGCAATTGATTGATGGACACTCCAAGCGATGGGTGCACTTTTGGACTTGCAAGTGCGTCCGTGGTTCTTCCGGTTCTCACAGTTCTCTCAACATCAAGAAACAGCTTATTGCCTAGAAAACCTTCAATGGTCGTCAGGAGCGAAAGTAAGGCTCTTTCGACTGATCTGTCCAATCCTGTTCATCTGTTGATGAAGAGATAACAGTTTGGTGGATGCTCTAGAGTTTGGTTCCTCGGGCGAGGTGTTGTGTAGTTTAGGTATGAATATAGCTTCAACCTCAGTCCACAGTTTGGGAATACAAACCAGGTACAGACAATACCACAGGATTGGTTCAAGCTTAGGAAGCTCAGAGAGAGTGTTTCCAGTTTGAAGCACAGCAACTGGATTTCGTATAATCTGTGCTATGGATACATCTCTAGTTGTTATGCAAATTTCTGACTTGATCTGGCTGATTCACGGCCTACAGTGTCCTGTACTTCTAACGAACTCCAGGATTTTCCCGAAACTGTAACATCTAAGATAGTTTAGTCCGAACAGGACATGTCTCATCAGATATTTGTATGTTAGTGCCTCTAATGCAGGGATTTCGCCCCGAAAGGGCTCGAGTTCCATCGAGAGTTATATTCCTTTCTCTCGTATCCCACGCAGGTGCTTTATGTCACCAGTCCCAATCTGTACGCGTGTTTGTTTAGGCAGATGTGTCCGGTATACAGATCGACAATGAGTCTTAATTGTCTCCTGCCTAGATCGACCTCCCTCTTGCTTTGTTCCATCATGGCTTGGCAGGTTTGCAGTCCTTTCCAAATGTTATCGTGGAACCTGAGCTACTATATGCAATCACTGTAACCGAAGGTACATCTATGAATGTTTTTGTTCCCTTCTTCGCCGCTTCGTTCCTGGCTGTATTGCAGTGATCATGTACCCAAAGCACCTTGACCTAGGAAGAGTTTGCCAAGATATTAAGTTTTGACTTCCAATCCTTCACTAATTTCGAGTTGGTTTTTGGGTTTGGAAGTAACTATGAGACTGCTTGACTGTGTCCGAACAGATTACAATGCAGTTGTCTTGCGTTCCTTACCCTTTAGTCGAACAAAAATCTCTTCTTGGCGGACAGATGCCCTCCGTGATTGAAAGGGCGAGGCTTGACAGTGGATTCTCTCCGCGGTTTCTCCAATAATTTGTAAAACTGAAGGAACTCACAAAACACATCCAAGCCTTTCAACTATGAATGACATCCTTCCCGCAGATCAGTTAGAAGTAAGAACTAATTTGTGGACACTTGTCAACGCCACAAGCGGTTCCAATCAATATTACTTCCAGAAGACAATCACTATTCCCAAGAGAACCCCTCATTACTCCAGCCACTATCGTCCCAGCTGCCTAAAAGCCTTTTTATCAGCAAGGCTTTCCCAAGAAAAATTACCCCCCGCTGTTCATTAGAAAAGACAATGCAACTGCACTTTCCCGCACTCAATTGTAATCACATCTTAATGAGTTGATAACGAGCGCCGACAAAGTGCCGACGCTACTGTACCACATATCCCGATCCCGAGCAGACAAAGTAATAAAAAAAATTAGCCACCCTGCTTCCCAGGCAGTCCATTCAGGTACAGCGGAGCGTAAACTTTGTTTTTTTTTATTGTTTCATGTCTGCTGGCCCAAAGATGAAAAATTACACCTGAGACAGATACGGAACAGTTGTCAATTGAGAAGTGACCTCTTTGGAAGGCAAGCACCCGGTGGGAGCCAGAACTGGAAGAAGCAGTCTCCTTCTAACCGGAAGCACCGCCAGTGGTTGGAACAAATTGAATTGTCTTGAAACAACACTAAGATTGAGACGTTCCTCCAGAGATTCCCAGTCCATCGGTCGAACTTCAATTAAGATAACAAAAGACAAATTTTTATGTTCCCCACCTTCGTCGAGGGTTTTGTGTTTTTGTATCTCCTCCGCTTCCAATGGTTTTTTGTTTTTTGTTTTTTGGATTTCCATCGAAACCTCGAGTTCATCTTCTTCAGAGTTCACAAGAAAAGATATTAAATTACCCGAACATGTCCAGTGCCGCCGCCGCCGCCGCCGCCGCCGGAATGGGAAAGGGGTTCTTCCGATAGAAGGGCATGAGACTCCTTTCAAGTCCACCGAACCACGGTGAGCTTGGTGTCTCTTGATGATAATTCAATCGCAAACACACCTGCGCCGCTGGGCAATGGATGGATGTCTGTAAAGCAGGTTCGGGTTCCACCATACCACCATACCACCATACCACCATACCACCATCTAACCACACACGGCCAGAGACAAATTAATTAATTACCTGTATGATTTTAATAGGGTCAGTGCTTAGGTACATGCTCTGGTTGTTGGCCCTCTTCATCTTCTACGGTTTCGACCATGTGTTCCAGCGAAGACATAAATAATCTTTGGGTGAACCAACAAACGGCTCTCGGTGGGGGAGCTCTCGCTGCGAAAAGCCATTAGACTCTGCACACAAACTGTTGCACTAAATCAGAGTCGAGATTCTAATTTCGGAGCATTTTTCTGGCCCATAATAGGGGGTATGGTGGGTAATTTTTCTTACCCCAGCGGAGGAGGAATGGTTAATGGATTTGGGATTGTTGATTAAGATGCCCGAATCAGTTGTGGGGGAAGGGGGAAGTCGGTGTTTTACTACGAAAATTAAGTCTGGAGTAGTTTTTGTTTACAAAAGGTGCTCCGACTGTCTTGACCACAGTCAAGGAGTGTGTGCCTGGGTGTGGATTTTGTCGCATGACCTTAAAAGTATGACAGTTCAATGCTCTTTGCATAATGTAGCTCGGTTAAGTTACAAAATAATGGGTGCACTAGACATGGTACATCGTCTGGACACAAGCCACGTCCTTGACTCCCTCTAGACGCTCAGATGCGATGTCGAGGGAGAAATTATTTTAATACCGTTTTGTGTTAATTGCTTTTGGGAATAGGAGCCACTTTAGTTCTGTTTTTTTGGGAATTTCGGGTTGAACTACAGACTGTCCTCTTCTCTGATGTCAGAAGGGCTGTTAATGGCTTTTAATTCGGTTTATAGTCTTTGATTGGGAACCCCCCACATTGCCATGACGCCATACTCCCCAACTGCTCAGATAGCATCCAACTAGAAGTGGCTTTATGGTAGAGCACTATAGAGCTTCCTTACTATACTGGGTTTAGTTCGGATTACTCTACAGCAGGTCAAGGCAAGGTGGCCTTTGGTATAGTAAACCCAAACCCATCCTTCTCTAAGAACCACAATATGGGAATGTTGCTTAACTTTGAAGGCTTGTTGCTGCAAGGCTTGTATGAGCACAGGCAAACGGAGATATCGAAACTATTTGTAAGCAAAGTGTGGTGTGACCCTAGCTTGTGCATTGAGCTCATTGCGTTTACTGGAAAGGATTTAAGCAGCACTTGTTCGATTCCTGTAAGCATTACAGCTCATGGTAAAGCGTGTTTCGGAGTACTGCAGCTTGTAGAGCCTAAAATAGGGAAAATCTCTAAAAGCTGCCATCTTTGGCACTGCCTATAGGAACACCTCGAATCTGCAGATGAACTACATATCTATGATCTGCTAACAATTTTTGATCATAGGACGAGAAACTTACTGTGAGACAGATGCCAAGAAAATACTTAGAATTGAACCGAGTTGGCTCCGCGAACGACTAAGGAACCCTTATACCAAGGTCACCTGCAGCTTAGTCCTTCTAAAAGCCATTCATCTTGCAAATGGTGATTGGAGATTGCTCAGAACTTTTTTATTACATTTCAAACGAACTACAGCCACATGTCTACTTGTCAGACGAGGCTTAGTACTTAACTTACGCATCGCAGCAGGTTAAGACTGCCTTAAGTTCAAAAGGATAGATTCAGTGATGTCTTCGTCGACTAAAAAGAACAAATTCTAAACGAAAGATGTAGAACTTCCTTTTTTCAGGAATCCTATACCGTGTGCAAAGGGGTAGAGTTACACAGCAGAATCAATCTTCATTTCTTTAATCCCGGTCTTGTTAGAAAGTTGGCCAGAAGCAGCTTAAAGCTGTCCATGGAATAAGTTGGACTCGGAATGTTGATCCCCACTTTCGGTCTTGTAGGAAAGTTCTTTTCGGTTCTATCTGTCAATCTTCAGGATGAGCTCAAGGGAGCCCTTGAATGAGGTCAACTGTCCGAAAAGTGGTCTCGTGCTGCAAGAGCCTGAGTAGAGAGGTTTTCACTGTTGTCCATTGTTCGTCTGTGAGTCCTAGCTCTGGGCTGCTTTCGTTGATGACAGCTACTCTCAGGTCGTCCGTAATGACTGAAGCTGATTATTGCTTCCTTCCTCTGGTGTTTTTTTTTTTTTTTTCATTACTACTCAAAGGATTTGTGGGTGGCTGCAGAAGTTTTGGGGGCTTACGACATGGATACTGCTAGTCACTTCAGTATGTGTGGGTTCTTAGGGGTTTTATTATACTTAGTACCCAAGGGTATCGATTCATGGTCTCTGTTTTCCTTGGTTGAGTCCAGCTACAGAGATGAGCCTTGTTAAGTCCATGACTTGTTCGCCTGGGATTATTGAACCTTTTCTCTTCCTAGAGTTCCTTCTGGCACTGCTCGACTGTGAGCCTGCACCTAGATTAACAGAGAGGCTCTGAATAGAGCTCCAGAATAAGAGTCCTTTGTGTTTACATTCATGGGGTATGGAAGTAGTTACACTTTGCAAGTGCTCTTTCCTGGTTTGTGTCGTAAATAATTGGTAGTCATCTTTCTGTAGCATCATCCAGGTTTGGTAGATTCTGGCATTGCATTCGCAGGGATTCTGCGATTTACATAATCTAGCTACGAAAAGATAGGGATTGTTCTCAATATATCGTTTTTGGAATAAACTAACAGTGGCCGTTACCACTTGATCTTGTCTAAAGTAGTAAAGATATTTCTTGCATGTCCTTTATGTAATATTCTTCCATCGGATCTTTCTCTGTCCAACCTTGGCACACCGCCGATCCATTATGTCACAATCAGCTTTTTTGGTATTCAATCTTTTTCATGAGCCTTCTTCGTCCATCATTTTGCATATCATTGCCGGTCTAAGCGTTGATTGACGTGGGTGCAATTTGGCTCAGAGATATCTAAACTAGGCTAACTCTCTAGATATCTGGATATAGATCTATTTGACAGCCCTATTGTGTAGGTAAGTAGTTAGAACGTAGAAAGGGGTGGCTTGGTGTGCAGAAAAATCTTTGGTTGATCCATTACGAGTCCCTCTCGTAAGTTTACCTGGAAAATAAATACAAGGTTCCTTGTTAGCTTTAGGGTCTACTTGACCTCACAGAACCAAGTTGATGGTAGCTTTCCTGACAAGTTGTCCAGGTCTCCAAATCGATATTCACCTAGTGCCGCTTTTCTAGTTCGGCATATACTGAGGCATTCGTAAAGGAAGTGAAAAGTGCATTCTTGTATTGCATCCATGTCATCGCAGCCTCGGCAGATATCATCAATTTCTATTCCCACTCGACTACGGTGGGCCCCCATGAGGTTGTGGACGGTAATGATCCCCGTAATGAATGCTAGGTTGAGTCTGTTAAGCGCTAGGATTTGTCTGGTTTTGGCGATGCCGTGTTTTGTCCAGAGTTTTCTGGAGACACGACAAGATGACAGTGCTTTCCATCTCTCGTCAGCTAGGCTCACGAAAGCTCTCTCCATATTGTGTTTAACAAGACCTAGGTGGGTAGAACACAGGCGTTGGCCTGTTCGGACCCATTTCTTACTAATTCGTCCGGCAGCTCGTTCCCTGGGAAGCCACTGTGTCGTGGAACCGAAAGGAGTGCTACTTCATGCTTTGCGGTGAGTATTGCAAGTTCTTCACGGCATCACTTAACCAGTCTTGATAGTTTTTTGCTGTCGCACGCATCTTTTATTGCTGTTGTACGCATCAGGAGGTATTGGGCTGACCCCCTATATACTGACGCCAATGTAGAATTCTAGACTATATTGTCTTTAACCCTAGCTGCCTAGTCCACGGAATGTGGTGTTCAGAAGGAATGCCTGGCTTACGACTTACATGAATGCCATGCTTCGTGATCAATCTTCAACTTGACTAACCTGCCCAAGGATCACTTAAAATTAAAACCACCTTGGCTGTGTAATGCACTCTTCCGTGCCGGACTACTGGTTGAAATTCCTTGGAAATACCATTCTCCGCAACAAATCGATTCCCAAATCGACTTAAAGAAGTAATCCCACTTCCTAACCAAGAACCTGTCTAATTTTTCATCTCCATCTGCCGAAAAAGTTTCCCGTATGCATGCACCCCTGCCGGGGTGTGATTACGATGTTGCTTCATTAACAATCCGAGAATTATGTATCTGCCCTAGGACACGGAGGCATGATAAATATCCCACTGACTTAATTACTCGACCTCAGCCATTATGCTACTAATGATGCGATCCACAATTCATTTGCGTTGCCACATCAATCAGGAATCACCAAAAAACCAAAATGCCCATCCTCCCCCTGGAAAGCAAAGGTGTCTTCGATGGCTTTGCCGTCTGTATCGCATCGTCCCATATCGTGAAGGGAAAGGCATCCGTAGCCACCTGTTTGATTAATTGGCACAGTGGAGCAGCCCGTCTGGGCATGGGTGCGTACCACATCCTCACCCTAAGCATCCTTTTCATTTTTTTTTTTTTTAGTAATTAGGAGAGCTGACCCGCACAGCCAAACAAAAAAAAACATATTTACATACCTAGGCCTCATACATGTGTGAAAATGTTTTGTTTGAGTAGGGCGTACCTCCTAATTGCTAATTGGGTCATTTCACGGACTGTTCCCAGAAATGCAGCCACTGACTGGAGTGATGGTGGCGGTTATCTGATGAGAAATTATCATTTTTAATGTTTTTTATTAATTTTTACATTTTACATGTGAAATAAAGGGCCGAATGGCTAATGGCTACCGTTTACAGTGCCCCTACACCGCTATGCAGGGCGGAATATGTAAATTGCGGCCAAATGGAAATTATGTAAACGATGGTTCTATGAATGGCACGCTAATTATGCCATTCAGTGGCCACCAACGAGCAGAACGTTAAATATTTTTGGATTAATTGAGATGTATGTGGTGCTGCTAGTGGCGACTACCATGTCGGGGTGGGCTGTATCTAGAAGAAAGCCGGTAGTGGAGGCGGAGATTTGCAGATAAAAAACGTTTACTGAAACTCTGTTCACTGCGCGAGGGGATACATAAATGAATTTATTTGAAAAATTAGTAATTTTGTATTCAAACGAGAAATGAATTAACCAAAGCGAGTACGAGTGCAGCCGGGGAGAAAGATCTATTGTCGGGCAAAGCCGTTACCAGAGGCAATTTGGGTTGGAAGTCGTTAAAGCCCTGTATCCTGGGAAATGATAGAGAAAGGCTTGGAATGCAAATTTGTTTATTATACAAAGAATCTTGGTACCACTGCTGCTAAACGACCTTACCAGCTGCAATTGGGTTGAAATATCTATGAGCACGGGGCCTACCCCAGAAAATGTTTTCCAATAAGTGCCTGTCGGAAATATCTGGACGAGTTTAAGAACGAGTATTGGCGGCACTTTGATGAAAAATAATACTAACTTGGCAGCACCTAAACCAAGAATTTGACGACTTAACGACAACGAACGTTAAAAAACAAGAACATTCCCTACTAAGGGTTCACAACCCAGCATAAAGGATGCACTGAGAACCTCTCCCACTGCCACGCTGTTCCACTTACTGCCAAAATCAGGTTGAGAATTTCTGAACAAGGGAAGGAGGGACCAGCCAGGACATGCCAGCATACTATTGATCCGTCGTCATCTTCCACAGGTCACAGACCACCTTCCCAAAGAACACAATTTCAATAGGGGATCTGTAGATGATATATCACGAATCGCTGTCAATTTTTATGGACGGGTCTGAAACTGAGGACGGAGTCGGCGCCGGAGTTTTGTCATAGGACTTAGGCATCCACCTCTTCTTCAAGCTCCCACACTATTGCAGCATTTTTCAAGCCGAAATCAACGCCATTCGTATGACTGTCAATGCAGTATCAGCATCGGATATTGTCATCTACATAGACAGTCAGGCGGTTCTAAACTTTCTCGCATCCAGCATTACAACGTCTAAGGCAGTGAAAGGCTGTCGCGTAAATCTGAACGAAGAAGCTGGGTAGCAGGTCACTGTGACATGCCGGGAAATTGTGAAGCTGACGCTTGTGAGGACAGCGTAAACGTCACCGATATGGAGGTGCCAATGCCTTATGCTAAAAATGTTATTAACGCCAACGCGGTAAAGTTGGTCAATCATCGATGGCTCAAACGAAGCTTAAACGAAAATAGGACCATTGGACACCTAAAACACACGAGAGGAACGCTCTCCAAGACAGTTAATACGCTAACCGGCCTCTGTGCTATAGGCAGGCATGCTCAAAGACTTAGCATCCCCTGCAATGACTTCTGCAGAAGCTGTAGGGACGAATAGGAAGAGGAGACCTCCTAGACTTTCGAACGAACTCAACGATCCGTACCACCTGCACGGCTAAGATTAGTTCCATCATACAAAGAAGCGGATGATTCCCAGACCCTATTTGCCAGCTTTCTGAATGAAAGACCCAGACCTTGAATGGAAAGCACTTGATGCTCTGATGGAATACCAGATTCCAACCAAGTAGTGAAGTTACTACTACCTTTGGTTAAAAAGAGTAGAAATCATTCAAGTCGAACAAGGGTTAACTAACTATGGTCTGTGAGGACCTGAGTCTGACGTTGTGACGTTGTGACTTTAAGCTTTTAAACTTCTACTTCGGACCACCTCGTCAGCCTGCAGTCCCAAGCCTATCCCAATTCGGATACAACCGAACTGATACAACCTTCGCTCGGATTCTGGTGGATACATTAATTTTTGTCCTTAGTGTACCTTGGCCTTTGTTGATTCGTCTAACAATGTGGTCAAGCCGATCAAGACTCTAAACAAGCTGCCCTGTGCTCATTTCTATGTTCGGATTCAGAACGCGTTTTGAATTTGTATTAAGTTTTGCGCAGGTTGTCATGCAACCGAAAGGGATGAAAGGCCAGGTCTTAAGCCCGGAAGCCCATGGTATCTAGATGGTAGATACATACATAGATGGTAGATGGTAGATGGTAGATGGTAGATGGTAGACGGTAGACGGTAGATGGTAGATGGTAGATGGTAGATGGTAGATGGTAGATGGTAGATGGTAGATGGTAGATGGTAGATGGTAGATGGTAGATGGTAGATGGTAGATGGTAGATGGTAGATGGTAGATGGTAGATGGTAGATGGTAGATGGTAGATGGTAGATGGTAGATGGTAGATGGTAGATGGTAGATGGTAGATGGTAGATGGTAGACGGTAGACGGTAGATGGTAGATGGTAGATGGTAGATGGTAGATGGTAGATGGTAGATGGTAGATGGTAGATGGTAGATGGTAGATGGTAGATGGTAGATGGTAGATGGTAGATGGTAGATGGTAGATGGTAGATGGTAGATGGTAGATGGTAGAATGGAACTTCTCCAGATTAAATAAAAAAAAAGCATTACCTGCAGGTGGAAAGTATTTAGCAACACACAGGCTCATTTCAGCAACTGTAAAGCCGTTTCTGACCTTTGGGTGTACCTAAACGTTGTTGAAAACCTTAAAAGTAAAAATTGTCTCAGAATCTCAGGAATATTCAGAGAAATGGCTCACCTATGGATCCATGAGGATGACACCGAGAGTGGAAATGAAGAACATGCAGTTTCTGTCTTCGGATTTTAGATTCGAAGTATATCGCACGTGATTGACTGTTGGGCTAAGCCTAAACCCTACAAAAACTACGATAGTACCTGAACGAAACCGATGAGGCTGTCGGGCATGGGAATATTGCTGGACAGTAAACAGTAAACAACTGGACAAAACACACAGAAGGGTTAGAAAGGAAAGCGAAGCGGGCGCTGATGATATGCCGGAGCGTATTGGGCAAATCCTGGGGATCCTCAGATGGATGTACTATATTGCTATTGTGAGACCTATGATCACATATGGAGCAATTGTATGGACACAAAGGACCAGCCTGGTCACCACGAGGCAGACACTCAACAAGGTGCAAAGACTGGCATGCAGACTCCATGGCCGTGGAGGTGCTGCTGGAACTGACTCCTCATCACTAGACTCAGCAATAAAAAGAATTGAAGCGATGAATCCACAATCTACAAGCTGTTGGATGGAAGGCAATGAAAGGGCTTCTGAAAACTTTATAGGTCCGGAGCCGTTCTGCGGAATAGGTGAGCTAAAGAAAAGTTCCAGAACCAACACAGAGAAAACAGGGCAAACACCTGGAACAACGCTCAGGGTATGTGAGACAAGCCAAGAAGCTTTTAGGGCAATATAACCGGAAAAGATCCGAAGGATGTACCACAATGAGCAAAAATAACCTGCGTATCCTAACGAAGCATTGAAAACCGAGGGAGCACCTAAGGAAACTGGGTTTCCTCATCTGCGAGGAGACCTGCGAAATCCCGGAACATGTTCTAGTTTCTTGTGGGGCACTGACTCACAAACGACTAAAATACTTGGCAAGTACCAACTGTCAGATGGAGAAATACAGTCACTAGAGTCAACTCTCATCCAAAGATTCTTACACAAAACTGGATTAGTGGGAGTGCTTACCCGCCGAGGCGTAGTAAGAGTCCACAACCCTCAAGATGATTCCGAGAGGAATCGTACTCGTGGGGAACTCCAACGAGGGCATGTTCCTCTCCAAGACGTTAGAAGGTCGCAGTGCAACATACCCCTCATTCAAATAATAATCTCTCACGTCACTGTCGAGGCTTATGAGATCAAATTTTCTCACCAGATCTTGATATCCTTCGACAAAATTTCGCAAATTTATCTCAAATTCCTTGTTATTAACCTCCCGACGCACCATTCCCAATTAATACGTCATCTCGGAGAGAATGATTGTCCCATGCCCTCTATTTCAATTGAATTTATTTCCTCTCATCCTTGTCGGCTTATTCTAGCGTAAGTGGACACAAAAAAAAGGAAACAAAATGCCCCACAATTTAGATAAGACAGAGAAAATATTCTCAAGCAATAACTTTGGCTTAATCTTGCCACAAAGAACTCTCGAAAGTGTCCTTCTTTTTGCCGCCATTAAGATAAAACTTGGCATTTTGCATAAAAAGGTCCACCTTGTCCAATCTGAAGATCTATCTCGCCAGCAAATATTCAGTTGTTGTCCTCCCTTGAGTGCAGTAATAAACAAAACGTATCTCTCATAATCCATTCTGGGTCCGCAAATTTTTTGAATACAAAATATCCTTATATCCATAAGCCCCCTTCGAGCTTTCCCTAACCCCAATCGAACTGCATCGTAATGGTCCAAAAAAAAGCCCAAAAAAACACCAAACTGTCCATCGGACGACTTCGACTTTCATCCCATCAACAACGCTCTCCTTTTTTTTTTTTTTTCATCTGCCAGCTACCACTAAATATGCTAATCAAGGACCTTTTTTCCTTCGACTAAGCCAATGCGTTTTGGGCCATTTAAACGTAAATTTTTTGTACGGCATGTCGTTCCGCATATGTACAAGTACATATTTTGGAGTCGGATGCCGGATTCAAGGGTGGGGGCGGCAGCTCCCCTATCCGAAGTCTTTGTCTCAATATGACCAACATAATAACGGATCAATGTAAATGCAAATTTTTTATGGTGTTTGGTATTTCTCCCCCCCTGGTGGCAGCCCCTGTTTAAGGGAAATTACCATGTTACCCCTGTGCATTGGGTTCTCCCCAGAAATCGGGACTCGCTCTCCGTGTGGAGCAATGTGTAGGGAAGAATGTTTCTTTGTTTTTACGGCCCATAAACACAAAATGAATTTATTTAGCAGAATTTTGTTTTTTTTTGTTTTCGTTCGTTCCTCTCTCCTTATGGAGGACATCACCAACCGGAGGGGGAGGCTTGTCAAGTCATGCGATTGGAGATGGATTGAGATGTACCCGTCGCTGAGCGTTCGAATACACATATTTTCCCTTTTTAATAATCATTTTTACGATTTTGAGGACGAGTCCGTAATACATCCTTGGCATGCTCGCAGGAGGCGGTTTATGGGATTTGTGCGGGTGGGGGTGGCACATAAAGCACCCATTCTCGGTATTGTCTTCTTACTTTTGGATCATGCACGGAATTGCGTAAATCCTGATTTTCAAAATGAGATGGGAGCGACACAAATTGTTGGCAGCCATTTGTAATAATTTGGGCGGCAGCGTAGAGATGGAGTTTGGGCCCTGCGGCACCACTTCTCGTCTGAAAGCAGTATAATTTCCTTTTCGCAGAGAGTTGGCTCTTCCTGCTTCGATGATGTTTACTTTCGTATGCTATTAGATAATTGAGATTTTTTTTTTTTGTTGTGCCGTGCTCTGGGAAGGAAAAGTTCTTGAAAATACCCTGAGGTTGGTGTACGCCTTGGTGAATGGAAGATTGACATTGTTATTATCCTGCAAATCGATTACGAGTTTATCAATCCAGGGTACAGTGATAGAAAGGACGTCATTGAAATTGAAGATACGGCAGTCGGCATGTGGATGGGTTGGTACATAGTAAGTAGATGGTTTAACTGCTTCATTGTTGTCCATGGGCTGTGGGCGATGTGGAAAAGCAATTCTGCCTCGAGGTTGGCTATGAATGGGACGACTAACTGGGTCAAATTTGATTCTCTGATGACAGACTTGTTATCCGATATGACGCACGATTTTTGATCTCAGTTATATTGTGAAGGAGGAGAGCTTAGTTCGTAATGTGGGTTCCTCTGGGAAATTGGATTCTATTTAAAAATTACTGCTTTGAGTTACCTAGGCTTAGACGACCGCATGGGTCATGCTCTTGTAGGTATTCCCCTTGGTAGCGATTCTGATTTATGCGAATGTAAAGTGGTTTGGATGAGTCCAGAATCATTCCTGTCGTCAGTGGGGCAATATGTTCCTATTGTGACACCCTTGGGTCTCAGTATCGATACATGTGCCTATTAAACAAAATTTTGACAAGAACACGTTTATTCTGCAATCTGATTGACTCCTGTCACAATAGATGACAGATGACTTTGACAGATCCCATACAGCAGGGATGTCAAATGCCAATTTCGAAATGAATAACTCTTTATTTAGAATATAATAAGGGTTGAACCAACATATTGTACGAACTAAGGTATTAGCTTTTAAAAGCATTACCCAAGAAGTTCTGGTACTCTTTGTTTAATAGCTCGTGGTAATAATTTTGAATAATAATTTTCTGAATTGCTCGCTCTGTGGAATGTATGTATATGTCTGCACAACCGCACGCTCTCGAGTCTGCACTAAGAGTGACTCTATTGTGCTGTTGCGCAGCTGTGTATATCTTTGCCAGCTGCGCTTGCACTTTCCCGTTGCCCAGCACTCGACCGTTGGTGAGTGCGTGTGCGCTATGCACGATGATGGGAATTTTCACCGTCGATGCTGTTGCTGCCTGTGTTGCCGTGGCAGTTTTTGGTGTTCTAGACACTCATTCTCTGGGTTCTCGTGGTAAATGAAATTTTAATAAAGATATTGAGTCAACTAAAGGAAAGAAAAAATGATAACTTTGCAACAAGATACTTAGCAAAGCTAGGAGTCCTTATCCTCAAATAATCATTTGAATCTATAATGTGATAGTAAGACCAATGTTATGCATGGTAACTTGTTCTTGTTGCAAGCGTTGTCCAAAGCTACCAACCTAGACTATGACAGACTTTTTTAAAAAAAAACGTATGTTGATACCATTGCCCTAAAGTGCAGCTAGAACCTACACTGAGTTTAAGCGCCCTAGATCGTTTCGTACAAGTATCTGCCACAAAGAGTGCTCTTTGATAAGATCAAACTAGGAGATGGAAACTGTGTAAGACAGGGCATTGTGAGATATACAACTAATAATGTACGCGCAGACTATACAACTCCTCCATCCAGTTCAATCAACTTCCTACGAGATGCTACCGAGCTCCTGTTTCAGCAGAGGATAAGATGATGAAGATATCCATGGGGATTTTCCACACTTTCATTGGCACAGTGCAGCACTCTGCCATATTAGAAGTGAAGTCATTTGAGAATAGTTTCCAGAATTGAAGAACTTTCTGGGAAGTTTGTAAATGTTCTATAATCCCTAGGACATCTAGGACTAGGACTAGGATTTGGAATGATCTAAGTGCGAGGGATGCAAAATATTAACCTAACCTAGCCTAGTACGGCGTTAATAATTCGAGAGATCACAAAGCAAGCTTCATTCCCAAGAAGGCATACAAATTGGATGAGTCATGTCGCTGACATGTTGTCGCCCAGGAATATCTTCAGAAAGTCCACATCCAAAGTCCTTCTCCACATGGCATTTTCTAACATATCGTGGCTTTCCTTTAGCTCCGAATGAGGTAAGTGAATCATATGCTGGATACGTCAGGAAAAGGACCGGCAGGTAAATCCGATTGACAAGACGCGTATTCCTCAACCTCGTGAGAAGTCTTAGACAGTCAGCATCAAGTGCTGGGGAGTAGTGGGATCGATGGCAAGAATCCATCAGAACTGTGTAAAGACAAGATCCAAACAGAGATCTGTAGAGATCAACTAGGAAACCTCGTAGTTGCGTCACCGTCAATCTTAATACAGAGATACTTCTTATCCTGTCTGTTCAACGGACACCATGACCCAAACAAACTATTCAACTTGAACGGTGAAATCTTAGACTTCCCTTTACCCGACCAGAATGAACCTAATGAATGGAAACACAGCACAGCAAAACCTCTAAGCTGTGCCAAACATAGAGGCATTAATCTCCTTCTTGCATACAAGATCCTGTTAGCCGCATTGCGTGAACATCTAAATCCACTTGGCAACGTGCTGATTTGACCCTATTCGTAGGGTTTCCGACCGGATAAGCTCACAAATATAAGAGGTCCTGAAGAAAGCCCTATAAGTCCAGAACGATACTCATCATCCTTTTATCGATTTGAAGGGCATATGAGAGAATGTCTAGAGATCAACTATACCGAGCCGCATCGAGTCTTAGCATCTCTGCCAAGCTCGTCAGAATGTGCAGGATGATGATGCAGATACTTGCTACTCCACAAAGGTCGGAAGTAATCGTACTGCTACCTTTGATTTCAAAAACGATTCAGACAAGGCGATATTATATGACTTTTTCAGTATCGTACTTGGGAAACTGTGGTACATTTTCCAAAAGTCTGTGCATGTACTTGCATACACTGATGGCAGTGACATCATCGGTGGGACATAGCGAACTGTCTCTGGTTTCGCTCTGACTAAGTGTCAACATGACGGGACACAACACATCGACGGCTATAACTTTGAAGTAGTAGTCTACCTTAACTCCGCTATAGACTCTGACAAACTAACATCACTTCGTCCGAAGAGTTATTCTTTTCAATCACTGCTTCTTGGCCTCCGATGCCAATTGTGTAGCAAGGCCTTGTCAAGAAACACCAAGAAAACAAGCGTCCTGCTCCATTCCGCGAAAGAATGGACGTTAACGAAGATGGAGTGAGATATCCTTGGGTGTTTTGAATGGACAATTCCTTAATTAAACTGACGAGCTTGGTCAACTACGCTTCAGACGTCTAAGATGGCAAGGACATGTAGCGGGAATGGATATCAATGTCAGCACCCGCAATGTGTAGAGGAAGTCCTAGGCTCAACTGACACAGACAAGTGGAAAAGGATTTTAACCAACTGAAGGGATGCTAAAACCCATGTCCACTCCGGACTGTGGGTCCACCTCAGCAAGAAAGTCACTTCCTATTGCACGAATTTTTAAATGGCTATCGGATTTCGTTACTTCATCTTTCTAGACTGTACGTCAACCAACAGATCGAATTCTAAGACGTTAACATGTGCACAACCTGTGAGGGTGAAATGCTCCACTAGATTGCAATACTCAACTCCAGTCATAGGGTACGATCTACTTTCCTAATGTTTCTATGAATCCATGGTTACCCTTCAATCTTTCCATAAGTAGGACTTTAGTAGTATTTTTCCGGGCTACATCCACTTGAAAGCGTTTAAAGCATTTTTTTTATGGATGCGTCTAGAACCTGAGTCAGTGTAAGAGGTTCGGGAGGATATAGTCACTACTGTTCACCAAGTACGTGGATAGTTAATCAGAAAAAGATATAAGATGTACATACGTTCCTAAGCTAACAGCCAACCCAATTGACAGTATTGAAGTACTGCAAGTGGAAGCGACTTCCTTGACTATCCTCCGAAGGAAAAAAAAACAAATTTGTAATAAGTTCTCAAATAGTTTACTTCAAAATTACTTTCAAAGTAAACATTGAAAGCAATCACAACCAGTTGTGGACCGCAAACACACTTCCGAAGAGCGAAAGACTTTCTCATCTTTCATTTGACCGTTCTGCTTGCCCGAATCAATTTCGAGTGCCAAACTTGTTGAGTACCCTCCCTTGTCCATTCGCTTACAGTCAACCGATGAAGGATTCACAATCAATATGACTCCCTGAAGTCCTAACTCTCGGCATAAAGCAAATGTTACCTGCATGCGCCTCCATAGCCCGCCACCGGCTCTGCATATAACCAAGGAACGTTATATTTTCAATCACCAACCACCATCTGTTCGGCAAATCGAATTTAAATATTTACCAGGCATGGAATGTCCTCCGACTCGTCCTCCCCTTTCCATTACATACACACACACACACACACACACACATAGATACATAGAGCAGCAGCAGCACAATGAGATTTTTCGAATTTTTATTCGAAGTCAATTTTTTGATTTTTCTTCCATGTTGACAAACAGGATTCGCACAGGATTCACTGGAATCCCTGGTATCATGTTGAGTGATGTGAAGAAAACACATTGCCCCTTCCATTTTTTGGTTGGAGGGGGGAGGGGGGGGGGAGGGACTCCTTGTTGATTCCTGTGGGCGAAGCAGAGGAGAATCAGACTCACACTTGCTCGCTCTGATAAGCCGATTATGCGCCTCGTCGTTGTTCCTTTGTGATGATGTGGCACTGGCACTGGCACTGGCACTGGGTACTCCTTCGTCATTTCTTCGACATAACATTGGAAGGATACTCGTACTCTTCGCCACCTTCACATTCGAATGACGTCGTTTGGCATAGTACACATCCTTCGTCAGGATGAGTATTTTTTTTTTTTTTGATTTTCCTTCTCACTTTCCTTGGTGCGGCCAAACAACGACAACATTGTGATTAGTTGGGGGAATTTGGGGCTTCTTGCATTGTGTGTCTGTCACATTGAATTTGCAAGTGAAGAGTCCTTGAGACGACTTCCCCCGAGGCGACTCTGCCTCTGTTGGTAGTGGGTGGTGGAACTCGAAAATCTTATTAAAATCAAACAAAGTTTTTTTTTTTTTCCTTCTTCGTCTTCGTCTTCGTCTTAGTCGTCATCGTCGTCGTCGTCTTCTGGCTCTTCTGCTGGCTTTCGACTTCCAGTGATACTATGTAACTCAATATCCCTTCAATGGACGGACGAGGATTCACTTGCAAAGTGTTCCTTAAACAAAGCAATCTCTTCAGCGACAACCAATTTTGAATGAGGTCCAGTATTCAGTATTTCTCGGAAGATCCTTGCAAAATATCATCTTACTAGAATGCATGTCTCATCTAATTCGTCTAGGAGGCGGGACGGACATCTCTGATGTTGCCGCGGGACTCCGTCAAAACGGAATTGCTCACTGACCATGTAATTCGATTCGAAAATTGAAAAGACGCATCTGCGGCGCCAAACCAAGTAGAGATATCACAAAATCGCGGATTAATTCCACTTGACAGTTTCCAGCGAACTGTCTACTGGCCGGCAATTTTGGACGATTTGTTCGATGCCACCCTGGATTCGAGAAGACACCAGCACATCTCCAACGGCCAAGTGTACAAAGCAAATAGACTGCCACTACTGCGCGCACAATTATTTTCAAATGAATAATGGCCGAACATGGAATGGAACGTCTTCCATAAATTCAGATCATCCAATTAGCAGAGAAGTTGATAAATAGCCTCGGAAAAACTCCGGCGAAACTGGGTTTCCCAAAGTTTCCCCTTTTTTGTTGTGTGTGCGGCTGGAACTTTTCACTCTTGGTCTCGTCCCGCCATCCGCCATCCACGTCGTAGTCCTCGTCGGTCGTTTTGTTGTACACAGCAAGCATATTTGAAAATTATGACATATTGTGCTAAGCGGGCGGGCAGGAGCTGGGAGCTGGAGCTCCCCTTCCGCCCTCTCCGGGAAGACAGTAAATAACCAAAGTTGAAACATTTGAACATTTGAACAGTCGCTGCGTGCTGCTCCTCTTCTGCCGGCGAACTCGCTCATTATGTTCGCAGTTAATAATAATTTGAACTTTTTCATTCGCTGGCGGTGGATGGGGGTTTTTTTTTTGGGATTGCTGGATGGGGGATGATCATTGTTTCCTGGATGGGGTAGGTTAGGTTGTTTGCGGAAAGTTTTTTTCCGCTTGAATTAAATTTTCCCGGCTAAAAGGGAGTCACGCAGACGACTGAAATATGAGATTCTCGTGCGGCGGCCGGCGCTGGTGGGGGAGATGACATTTGTCATCGGGAGACGAACAAACGGAAAAGGACCTTTGTTCTTTTGAGTAAATTAGCCGATAGATGATGATGATGATAATGTTGATGTTTATCATGTCATATGTCAAGAAAATACTCGGCGCAGACAAATGAATCATTTAGAGAACCAGGATACACATATTGGCTTGGTTAGACAGGGATGAGTGCGATAAGGATGTTGTAGAGAAGATGGATTTTACTTTCTTTTTTTTTCAAATCCTGACCTTAAAAATGTAAAGGTTGCACCAGGAGACGTACTTCCTCTGTTATGAACTAGTGTTTGTCTAGAAAATGTCTCCTCTTTCATATAGAGACTGCAGTCAGTGAAGCTGAGGAAGGCGACCCTCTGAATTGCGTGAGAGGTATTAGTCTCTTCAACATGGCTTACAGGATCTTTTCTGTCATACTGTGTGAGTGCTTGAAACCTTTCATCAACAACCCAATTGTCCACGGATGGCCATAGTCTATCAAATGTTCACACTTCGACCGATCCTGGAAAAAACTCAAGAAGTTCGAACTGATAAACCCTAGTACTGATTTGTATCTTGTGGATCACCAAACAATCCTGTGGATTTAATGAACCTAAAAGTTTCACTGATTGGTCTATTTGCTAATTCCTCAAGGTCACGGAAAAAGTGTCGCCCTAGAAATTTGAATCTAAGGTGGATAAGCCCAGGGCAGTGACAGAGAAAGTGGGTTGTATCCTCATTAGCTTCCTCGTCTCCACATCCCCGACATAAATCTTCATCCGTGAGTCTTAGCTTTCTCATGTGGTACCGAAGAGAGTTATGCCCCGTGATAATTCCTATAAGGAGAGCAAGGGACTTCCTATCCCTTAGCATAATTTGGTCGGTCCTATTCTTGTCAAAGCAAGGCTTCTGGTGATCACACCAGGGAGGTCCATCTATTGTCTCCACTTCTGGCCCTAATCCATACCATTTCAATGTGCAAGGCGGGATGAACACCGAGGTGTCTACCTGTTGCGATGTAGATTCAGAGCCTCTTCTTGAGAATTCGTCTGCCTTCTCATTACCGGGAATACCTTCGTGTCCAGGGCAACCTTGTGCTGTGTTCCAAGAACCTTGAGTTCTTCGCTTGTGAAGCTTGGATTTTATTTCGATTGCAGTAATCGCTTTTATTGCCGCCTGGCTGTCGATTAAAAAGGTGATACCTTCTGATTGTATTGCCTACATCGCAGTCTCACGGGCAGCTATTGTCACTGCCAGGACCTTCGCTTGGAAAACACATCCATCTTAGATCCATCTGTATAGATAGAGATGGAACGTGTGTTGGCAGTCAGACCATCCTTCCATTCTTCCCTGCTTGGGAACGAGCTAGTTCACCCGATCTTGCTTTGTCTATGAAAATCTAGGAATGGAGAGAGGTAATCCGTAGTATAGACTTTTCCTAGATATCTCTCCAGGATCATGGAGCATTATGCATTATGATTCCAGCTATCCAACTGACTTATTCTTAGGGCACTTATAGCTGCCGAGGTTTTAACAAAAATGTCCAGCGGTAGAAGATTGAGAATAGCCTCTAGTCCAGCAGTAGGTGTTGTTCTCATGGCACTTGTGGTGCCGATGCAGGCCAATCTCTGGATCCTCGTGAGGGCCGCTAAGTTGGTGGACTTGCTGGCGGACGGCCACCATACAAGACAACCATACGTCAGAATAGGTCTTACTATAGCCGTATACATCCATAGAATAATTTTAACTTCGAGGTAATAAGACGCTCTTGCCAATCGCTTTTCTTTGGTCTGTGAAGACAATTGTGTAAGTAAATCCTTATCCCGAACAATTAAGGAGATCCTGTACAAGACCTTGACCCAGCCTGTTCTGCTTAGTGGCATAGAATCTTGGAGTCTATCCTCGACTCTATTGGAGCAAGAGATTCAACGACGAACGATACGAGCTGCGCACCGACATCAACAACTAGAGGCAGTTAGTTAGACCGGGCTAACTTGTTAATGGAGGGCCAGGTCCACCCCGAATTGTAGTGCCACCTAAGTAAGTATATAAAGCATACAGGGATTTTTAAAGTTCCGGTGTTTGTTTTTAATAAGTTAAAGGCTTGCAGGCTAGGAACCTCATTATTGCAACAGACGCAACAGGTTCATTGTACTACTAGCAAGAAAGATCCAGTATTAGCTATTTTACTGGAATTTCGCAGGCAGCATACTAGCACACTTAGCCTCTTACAGAAAGAAAACTGTTTCGAAAGAATGGCTATAAGTTGTCTACAATGTGTTCTGCTAACAGACAGCAAGAATGTCGCTGATTTCTTACAGACGCTGAAGAGCATATAGAACCATTGATCTGGAAGAGACACAATCGTCAATGGAGGCCCTGATTGAGGACCGAGGAAGACCCAGGTTCAGGTTCTGAGAACTCATTTTCAAAAACTTGCTTAGCATTCTCATCAGAGATCTCATTTCCTGCAATCCCCGAGTGTTCTGGAACCCTTGCAAGAGTCGGCCTTGTGACCGATTTGAGGGAGTTTTTAGCATTCTGCAACTAGTTTTGAACGGTCGCTACAAATGCAATTATTCCAGCCCCTCCACCTATTGTTAACTATATAGTAAGTAGCCATTAGCATAGTACACATCTCCTCTTGAAACAGAGGCATGCTTGTCTAACGAGTAGTGTTGCTAGTTTCCACGAAAATGCCAGTACCAGACTCTTGACTAGTTTTGGAAACATCCGTGATGAACGGACTAATGTACGGTACAGGTTCAAAGCCTAGCTGAAGACAGCTCAGAAATAATTGACTCTTGGACCCTTGGATGTCTTTGATTTTACTTACTTTGACCAAAGAAGTCGCTTAATAGCACTGACGGAGTCCAAATTAAAGAGAACAACTTCAATATTCAGAGGATTCTAAGGCTATATGTGCGTCAGTACAGGCAGTAGGCATGACCCGACCGAAAATATGATAACAATATCTACGTATGCCTGAGCTTTCACCTAGGGAGTATGTAACAGAGAGTCAACTACCCTGCACCATGCACCATAGCAGAGGAGACAGAATGCTGCCTTGCGGGCAATCTCTGTTGATTGTGGCGTTACTATTCTATCTATTTTCGGATCTTGGAAACCCATGTGATGGTCAAGCACATTACCTTGGACCGCTGAATAGGTCGGATCTGCCGAAAAAGTTAAGTGGGGACACTTTATACAAAATCCTTCTAAAAATGTGGATGTTCATAACCTGAACTCATCAGATGCTTCAAATTGATGTCCCTTGGGTGAATCTAGCGAGAGACTGCGGAGACTTAAAAAGTAAGCCACTCAAAGGTCCTTTTGATTTAAATGGCTATGATAAGACTTTTTCTTGCTTTTGTTTGGAGAAGTCACTAAAATTCAAACAACGCTTTCGATTCAGCCCAGTTCTACTCTAGGTGCTCTGCTGGATTTACCTCTTGATACTACCAATGACTGAACTAAACGACACTTATTCTACAATCCTGGTTCGATGGACATCCCGCCCAGTTCAATGCCACCGAAACTTCGTCTACTGTGTACATTAAATTCGACTGGTTTGTGTTTAGTACTGGCTTCGACCAGAATTGACCAGAATTTTCACGAATGGCTCCAAAATCAGTCAACAATCTGCTGCTGGTGTCTTACCGGAGCCCAGCTACATGAGGTTTCACTATTCGTTCGGTAAGCATGCCTTTCTTTTTCCAACGGTGACCTGTGCTGTTGACTGGAACATGTGCCTGTAGCGACAGCCAGCCTGGTCGTGCTCTATCCTGTAACATGTTCCAAAATAGTTGATGTAATCAAGAACTCTTTAGGCTCTTGCTAAAGTTCTAGGTCACATCGGAATTGTAGTAGCTGAGACCTCCAATGAGATTGGTAAGCATGATTTTCCAGGCCCTTTACCTGCGCTGTTACTCCCGACGTCTTCGGTCAGGTTCTCTACCCAAATGGTTTTTAACGAGCACAATTGTGAATGCCCTTACTCTCGAGAATGCTCCCAGACTAAACGAACACTCCAGATGTGTTCATAAGACAATAACCTGGTATCCTACTATCAGAGAGACCCAACACAGTAGCGCCGAGTGTCCTCCGTAGTGCAGTTCTTGACGTGATGTTCATCCACATTACTTTTTGCCAAAAGCCAACTGCAGGATAAGCTTCAGTTCCAAGTCCATCCTGGCTCCTACTAAATTGAGATGATACCTTTTATGGGAAAGGTTTCAGGTTCGATCTTGACCACCGCGAGGCACTTTTCCACCACTTTTCACTTCATGACCTTCACTCCTATAAAAATGTAAGTCCTGGCCGACGTTCTGTCATTGACAGATCATAGAAGAAGTTTAAGGATGCGTCTGTATTCAAACACAAAATTGTTATGTTCCTGTTGAAACCCCTTTTTAAGGGTCAGTTAGGAGAATGGCAATAGTTACAAGGAACAACATTGCTACTGCTGGAACGATCATAGAGGTTTCCCAATAAGCCTCATACTGTAACAGAATCCATTTTCAAACCATGGAAAGGCTTGATCCTAGAAGCTATGTCAAGCGATTGATAATCGATAATCGAAAGACTCTAGATGTCAAGGAATGAGCACTTTCAAGCTTTATTCAATGAAGTTGGTAAACTAGCAGTCTCTTCTCAAGAAAATATCGATATAACAGATTCTCCAACCTTACCCTTCCATCTGACAGTAGAAACCCCCCTCTGCAGTACAACCACTCATAGCCCCGAGGCATAGGAAACAAAAGTAATAAATTGCCTCCGTGCCCATCTCTACCAGAGATTTAAACTATTTCAAGGATATGCCCTATGTTCTCCACTTCGTGTAGTGTGCTGCACTTCTATCTATCTTCATAAGTCCTATCTGTCCTAAACACCACATTTCCGGAATGAGATATGATCCCCGTCCTCTTTACATTCATTGCAGAGAAATTATACAATTTTTTTCTTCGCTTTCGTCCTCCTCATCCACCACCATTCACGTATACAGTAGACTCGTTCATCCTTGCAGCCTTAAGTCCCTGCCGTCGTCCCATCATCGTCAGCCTCCCCTTGACATTCTAAAGCCACATGAAAATTACATGGCTTTTTGGAGGAGCTTTGCAAACACAAAATGCTCCTTCGGATTTTTTGACATGATACACCATCCAAACCAATTTTTTTTCTTTATCTCTTTTTTTTTTTTTTAGCTCTCCCCTTCCTGTGTTGCCTTTTCGCATGAATAATAAAGGGATGTCCACAAGATAGAAAGGACGAAGGCATATTTAAAGGGAAAATTGATCTCACTGAGGCATGCCTCACGTGGTTGATTCCACCATTCTCGTACAGCCCACACCTCGACGCGGAAACAACCTCTGCAGGACGACAAGGAAGACGATGACGGCGAAGACGTGCACATAGTAAAATGGAAAACCAAAAAAAAAAAAAAATAATAATAATTGGCTCCTTGAAGGATTTCTCTCGTTGCTGCGGTAGAAAGGTTGTTTTTTTTTGCCTCTCTCGCCAGCGGAAATAAGGGACAACCGCCATAAATCAAAATGTCAAAAAATAACGGTTCATTTTCATTTATATCCTTACATTACCTACTCTGGACGTCTTCCGTCGGTAGCGTCGTCCTCTCCGCTCATCAAATTAAGTACGCCAAAGGAAATATTCGTTTTTGAGTAATTTTTATCCCCACCCGCGGCGGCCCGGCCTCAGTCCCAAAGGAGAAATAAAATATTCCTGAATTACTTAACACTGGGCGGGGGCTGGGTAATACGAACTGAAATCCTTTCCAATCCTCCCCCCACCTTCCGTTGGAGGTGTACACCAAGTACAAGAGGACCCCCATTCCGATGCCGGAAGTGCCATCTCAGACAAAACGTCTTCAGAAGCAGGACGACTCCATTGTGTCGAAGAAAATCAAAATTAATGAAACTACATCGCAGGACACTGCAAGGACTGCCAGAATGGCACTCTCAATGGTGACAATTGAAGCACTTATGTATGTACGTTCGCCATTCGAACTCACTGCCATTTCCGGGCGCAAAAGGATGCGATTTGAGTCCGGGAGTTCAGTGACTCGATATCACCAATTAAAGTGAAAATTTGACTCAGAGCCCTCGGGCATGTAACCCGCGCTCATTATACCCGCGTTACACAGTATCAGCGTCGACGGTATTAGAGAATAAATTAAGTCAAACGTCCAACTGGACATCATCCTGCGCGATGGCTGTTCATCGATAGGCTGCACTGGTACTTGTTGCAGGGCATATCAGTGCCAATGGATGAGCGGCATCCACTGCGAATCTGCTCCTCGGTATAAAGGTATAAATCATTACGAGGATGTTCTTCTCTTTTTTTTTTTTTGGTGAACCACTCAATGACAGTTAACATGTAACCGCTAGATATTTAATGGCATAAATGCTGGTCATATGGCGGACGGCAGAGATATCGTCGTAGTGCGGCTTCTTGGTATTACCCCCTATCCAGGCGGACATGATCCATCGAATGGGCCAGTTGTCAGTCTGCGCAATGGCCAACACGATGGCAGGAGCAAAACGAAGCCGGGTGTTGCGGGCAAAACAATTTCTGTTTCTTCATCTTAAAATCTAAATCACCCGGACAAAATGAAGCGAACATGCTTGTGGTAGGAGTAACAACTGCTGGAGCAGTTACGGCAGCAACGGATGCAATGGCTAAGTTGCCTTTCAATTGTAGTTGCATTGGAGTCGCGGCTAAATGACCGAAGAAGCGATCTACATAATTTTCTTGTCTAATTTCAAGATTTATATTTGTCTGGACAACAGGAGTTGGATCTCTTCGGTGGAATCGTGGAATGTAACCACCAGCAGCAGTGTTTAATGGCAATTGACGGGGCCGTGAAATAAGGTAGACGATAGTAATGTCGACTGAACGTTATTTCCATAAAATATTTGAAATAGTGTCGAACGTGGCCCGTTTCCGTGTTCGACTTTAAATTCCAATTATATGCCAAAAGGGAGAGAATGTTAATGCCGATCGATTTAATTGCCATTTTAATCTGTGAAACCTAGATTTTGGAGAGCGACTTTCGTTCGCTTTCGAATAATCAATTTTCGACTTTATCACCAGAAATAATCGATTTTATTTCGAGAACAATTGTAACACTTTTTGAGGTTAATTTGATTTTTTTTTTTACAACGGAGAGGAAAGGTAAAGAGGGTGACCAGACGGCAGTGATACCTTTTACAATTATCATGCCTCAGCAGCTGTCAAAGTCAGCAATGACATCCAGCTGTCAAAATATTCAGCAAGGTTTGCCATTCTATCATGTATCGTTTCACACTTACAGAACGTGTGGAAATTATTAAAAAATATTATTGAAATTTTGGCTTAGTACAGGCAGTTCGTACACTCTTTTGGACCTTAAGCCACCAACCACACTGAGATTGGTGCGAACTGAAGACAGACCTCCGTAGTGGCCAATATCGAAGAAATGTCGATTCAGCACAAACTAGCTGAATTGGGGATCGCCAGAGAGTCAACCCGGCTTATTTTATGGTTGAATTTGGGCCTACAGGCCTACAAGAATTGAAGCCGGATGACCATAAACAACGCCGTGAGGTCGCTAGTTGGGCGCTGGGAATGTTGGTCGGAAATACGGGTTTTGGCTAAAAAATCATCTGCTCCGACGAGGCCCATTTTTGGCTCAGCGGCTATGTCAACAAGCAGGATTGCCATTACTGGAGCAAACACAATCCACAAGTGTTTGACAAAGCATCGATGCTTCCACAAGGATTGACTGTTTGGTGCGGTTTATGGCATGGATGCCGCCATGCTGGACCTTATTTCTTTCGAAATGAGGTAGGAGACACCATTACCATCAATGGTCTCAGTTATAGAGCGATGTTCCGTGGTTCCATCAAGACGGCACTATATGTCATTCAAGCGGGACAATCCTCAAAGTAGTGAAGGTTAAAATTGCCGACTGGGTCATCTCACGGCGAGGGTTCATCAGTTGGCGGGGCTACCTACTTCAAGTTCTTAGTCTACTCTAACAAGGCAACCACTTTGAGCAAGTAAGATGGGCAGCGATATCCTTGCGGTGTTTCGGTTCAGCTCGTTACCAATTCCAATATTACAATACCAATCCTAAGGTCATTTTTTTTAGAAGCAAACCTAGTAGCAGTAGGATGACGACACAAAGTGTGGCTGTAGGGACGGTTAGTCAAATTGTGACAAGACGGATACTTAGAAAAGGTAGACCTGAAGCAAACAATAAAGCCTTTGATCTCAGAGAACCTTAGCCGTGTTTTCTCCCCTCGGACGTTCTAGCAGTGGCAATAGCTGGACGAGGGACTGCGTAGGACCTTTTTCTTCGATAGGCCTTGTGAATTCCTATCGAGAAAAGCTTAAGGTTCTTGGAACACAGTGCAATGTTACGTTGTGTTGGTTCCCTAAACATAAAGATACACCTGGTAACAAGTTCACAACTCGGTGAACACTCAAACTTTCCCACAAATGTTCGAAGCAAGAACTAGACCCATAAGGACGCCAAAAAGCAGAAGGTTTTCAGTAGACACTTCTGTGATCACAAAGGACTTGCGATAAAGGACTTGGAAGTTGGAAATCCTTTCTATTCTGATAGGAGACATTACGAGGCAGATTTGGGGTACTTCATGAAAAACTGGGATGGAAGACTATCTATTTCGTGGATGATTGACGCCAAATTTAAATTTTTTTTCAGCACCTAGAGGTCCAGGTTCATCCCGAACTGTAGCGCCACCTAAGTAAGAGGAAATATACTGTGGACCAGGGAATGATAGCTTGAACTACTGAGCAAAGGACATATTTCGCATATGGCTATCACAAGGTGTCTGTATTGACCTGAGTTCGTCGTTCTGGATCACTTCCACCTACCTAGTCACGTGTCTAACTTAAGGTCAAGAAACGTTTCCTTGCTATTCCAAGTGTCGAGGGGGGATTTGGTGTAACATTTATAGATCAACGAGCCTCCCAAAGAGCTCGTAAGGCTTAAATTCGTTTTGAAGGAAAAAGGATACCACGTTCGCCTTTGGTGACATCCTATAAAGGCATTCAGTGATAAGCCTCGCGCCTTGTTCATACTACTTATGAGGTTTATTTCATCTCCGACATGGAGCTTAAAGTTGAGCTCAATGGATATTGCTCTCTAGATTCAAAAAAAAAAACGTCGACTAGAGCCCTTCCGTTGAAGATCGCTCCCAGTGTCAGATGAAGTTTAAGTTTAGTCCCGACGCTAAAATGCGATTTGGGCTTATAAAGCCTATATATGTATATATATTTATCCTGCCGAGAAAATGTACGTTTAGCACATTGATCCGTACTTGGAGTACATCAGTGTACTCTATCTGAACAGATGTAGGTTAGATTAGGTTATAAAGGGCTATACCATGTCTATTAGGCGGCCTTAGGGTCCAGAAAAATACCGAGGGTTATCGTGTTACTAAGTGACAGAGTACCAATCTTTACGAAGCGGTTAGACCCGATACTTAAATAAAAAAAATAAATTCTTGGCGCAACAGGTCGATGGGACCCAAGGCCTAGCTCCTCGCAACCATTCGTGTTGTGCGTGTTATATTCTTTACACGAATGGAAGGGGCCTACTGTCATGCCGTGTCCGAAGGGCAGTTTGTTATTTGAGAAGCTTTCTCAGGACAATTGTAGGTATGTTTGTCAGACGCTCGCGACAAAGTAGCCTGTTAAATCTGGGGTGCTTCCAAAAGACATGGGGCAGTGGCAGAGAAGTAATTGCATAGGCTTCTCATATTTTTCATCTCCCCAGCTCGTTCATTTACGGATCATGACTGTGATTATTCCAGAAAGGTTCATTCTTTCTCTGTCTATGAATATAAAGGGTCTTCCGCTGTTCGCACACTCTGCAGGAGAATCCGAGGCAGTCGCTCATGGGCTCTGGAGCAGTTGGACCTAATTTTCATCGAAAAATCATCTTCAGCGATGAGGCCCATTTCTGGATGAATGGGAACGTCAACAAACAAAATTGTCCAATTTGGGACTATATCAATCCACATGAGTTCCAAGAGCCTCCAATGCATCTCGAAAAAGTCACTGTTTGGTGTGGATCTTGAGCTAGCGGCGTCATCTTTGAGAACGACGTTGGCCATCATTGTCAACAGCAAGCGCTATAGGTCGATGATTACCAACTTTTTTTGGCCTGAATTGAATCATATGAACACCAACAACATGCGGTTTCAATAGGATGGCGCTACGTGTCACACAGCTCACGCCACATTGGAAATTCTGCACAAGCGATTCGAGGGCATGGTCATCTCTTGTGGAGGTGATGTGAACTGGCCACTGAGATCGTGCGATTACCCATCAGTGACAGATGTACCTAGCCACTAGTAGTAGGTACTTATTGTGTACTTAGCATGCTAAAGGAGTAAAGCGGAGTTAGCGTCAACTGCAAAAAGTGAAAAGTAAATAAGTGCCTTGGCTGGTCTGGTGACTCTATGGTTCCCCAGTGGTAGGTCATTTCCGTCTGTGTATCACTTAAAGTAATGCCCCAACTGAGGAATTTGAAACAGCAGCACAAGTTCAGACATAAAGTCAGCATTACATACAGCTGGTATGTATAACGGCGATAGTTTGTTTAGAACCTCCTTTCAATGTCCAACCAAATGTGAACAGCAGACCCGTCCACTTTGTAGAAGGTCGAGTGTTCCTTCCAACAAAGTATGAACTCATAGTCAGTCACTTTGTCCAGACACTGCATTTTTTCAACATCAAGAGTCTCAGAAGGCTATCTCCTGTCTACATCCAATATTCCTCGCACTGTGTGACAAATTTGATTGAGTCCTGTGAGCCTATTTACAGGCTCTCTGGACATTTAGCCAACAAGTTTGCCAATTCTGTTTGCAACCAAACCCACATCTTTGATATTTAAAAATACTGACAGGAGCGAAAATGGAACCCAACTCCAATTCCCTTACCAGCTTGAGTGCAATTTGTACTGACCTCCATTTAAAGCAATCAATTTTTGCCTTTCGGTGAAGCTACACCTGTGCGCTCTGCTCTAGATTCCCTCCATTTATTACGAGCATAAAACCATTTCAATTGCACAAACACTACCCGTTCTCGTGCCCAGAGGAGTAGTAGATTTTTAGAAAAATTTTTCCAAATTCCCGGGGAAAACGTCATGCAGTAGCCGCACACACTTTGAACCCGGAGGGCGCTGTGTGATGGCCATCATTAGTTGCACTTACAGTTACAACAGGCTCCCTCACCGTCCTACCGGCGCACAGTGGTGGTGCACCGTACCGCATTACAAGCTGCCAGCTAATAAAAATGTAATTATTACGAAATAACTCACCGGATAGAGATATGCCATTGGCCGGGGTGAGAGCGAGAGAAGGCCAGTTTTCCGAGCCACTAATTAATGATCACAGGTGCAAATGAAACTTTCAGAGCAATTAATTAATTCCATGGCCCCTCCATGGCCGGTCTCGATTCAAATATGATATGTGAGCTCAACCTGTGGTGGGTGTACGCTTTACTCTCATGCCAGCGGTCATAAGAGTTCATACTTTCTAGTGCGTAGCTCAAAGGGTTCAAAGGTCCTTGACGCATTGCGTATGGAAAGCCAACGAACCGTAACACCATCTAGGACAAAGCGTACTAACCCCGAGGAAAGTCAAAATTAATTGAGCGGCACAAACAAATTCGTTAATTGGACTGACTGGCGGAGTGGTGTAGGAGACAAAGAAGTCGCGTCGTGTACGCAACACGCAAGACGCAACACGCATCTATTAATCAGACATCGTTTTGTAGCGGTGCCACTGCCACCGGATTGGGTCTTGCATATTGAATATTCATCAGTTTTACCGCTTGAATGCATTGTCCGTGGGACAGGTGCACTCCTCGATCAATGGATCGATCTAACCCTCTCCCGTCGACCACACAGGACAGTTTCCTTTCGCTAATTGACACTTAAATCAAAGATACAATCGAACCTTGGACTGTTTGTGTGTCTCATTGGGATCCGTTTTCGGGGAGGACATACCTATATTTTTGGTTCGGTTCGGTCGGTGGCGATTACGATGTGGTGGATGCAATTAATCAATCCGCCAGAGGGTCTTATCTTTGATTTGAGTCGTTCCGTGACGATAAATTTCCCTTCGGTGAAACAGGTAGCCTCGTCGCACTGCAGGTGGTCGCAGCTACCGGCTGAAATGGATCCTTTTCCAAAGGTGGGAGAGTATTTTTCTAAGATGCCCTCTCACACGTGAAAGGATTCTTTTCTTTCAATTTTTCTAAATGTCATTGGATATGGGAATCGTACATCAGTTGTGGTATAATCCTAAGTTATTGTCCTTTTTATGGCGCGGTTTATCGAGTTAATTGTGTCGGGCCAAGCGGTTTGCTTTGTTAATGAAAATTATGACGGAAATGGCCACTCAATGTGGGTCTTGGAATAATGTTTCCAAAGATTCCCGTGAGATCAGACAAATGTTGTTTTATTGGCTTCCGTGAGATAAAATGTCACCAAGATTATTTTCATTATTTTTCATTAGGAATCCAGGGTACGTGTTGCTCTAAGACGAGCCTTCTGATGATGGCTTTTATTCAAACTAATCCATCCTTCCTCTGAAGGAGGAACGGAGGAAGGTAGTATCTTTCATCACCAGTTCGAAACTGTAGATGAAATTCTGAATGCTATTGAACCGACAATACAGAAAGGTAGTTCTATTGCTTTAAGAGGAGCAATAAACAGGTCGTACTCTAGTAAACCCTAGGCAGCAGAGGTTCGAGGATGTATAGAGAAGCCTTGGCAGAACTCAGTTCTTAAAAGCTTCCATAATTCATCAAAATACTTTTGCAAATGGAGGGAACTGTCAAATTTCTTTTGATATCTGTGCACAGATGCAGAATATACGTACGTTGACAGGCAATGAAACGATATATTCCTCAAGATCGTGGGATACTCTAACTAGGAACGTGAATTTCGGCACAGATTTCCCGGGTGTCATACGGCAGCTGGTCATATACTATAGCGTCCAGCCACTCGGCTCAAAAAGGTAAGAATGACACATGACAGAGGAGACGCCGAAACACCTAGTAGTGCTCGTTTTGACAAGAATCTCGCTGCTGTGGCGACCAGACACGTTCGATGAAGTTGAAGTTGAAGATGTTCCTTTACAGAGAACAGACTGTTCTGGCTCCGTTCTTCTGAACCTCAACGATACAGTGCCCCATATTCGGCTAACAGTCATCATAAGCGACGAAGCCCATTTCCCTCTGAACGGATTCGTAAACAAATAAAAGTTGGACTTCTACGGTACTGACAGTCCAATTCAACTGAATTTATACTTTCTGGATTCTGGTTTCCTGCTCTGTCCTCCCGTTTAGACGTCTTTTTTCTTCGAGTTCATCCACTAGATTATCCTACTTCAACATTTTCTGAGGATATCCTGCAGAGATTCCTGAGGTCCATAGGTTAACTTAAATAGGAACTTGCCAACTATTATCAGCTGCTCTTAAAATGGTATACATAGGCCGGACGTGAGCGATATTAAGGAGAGAAGATAGGATATCTGCTGGTGCTGTGAGGTTTATAACATACAAAGCCCCATAATGATTGCCTCCGCTCCTAGCTTAAGCGGTCAGCTACGCTCATACCACGGATTACATTCCTCCGTACCAACACTTTAAGAGACCTTTCCCAAGCTCGTTCCCGATTAGGATACACCAGCACACGTACCATCTCTGTCTTCACAGATGAATGTAGGGTCAGCCATATTTTTTTTTTTAAACGTTGGGCATATCCAAATCAGTCCACCTTCCGAACCATAGCAGAGTTTTCCAAGCGGAGGTCCTAGAAGTAACAACAGCTGCCGGTGACTGCGTTGAAGGGAATACCATGCATGTAAGGTGTTGTCGTGAGGTTCTTGGAAAACAGCACAAGGTTGCCAACTGCTGGGTACCTGGATACGAAGCAATACCGGGAAATGAGAAGGTCGGCCAACTGGTTAGAAGTAGTTCGGAATCTACATCAGAACAGGTCTACATATCGGTTTTTATCCCTTGTCGGGAGCACTGAAGCTAGAAGCAGCAATTAAAGCCTTAAATAAGCCAACAGTAGATGGTCTTCTAAGCTTGTGTCATCGGAAAAAGTGTAAGGGCTTCTTTCGACAAGACTAGGACCAATGGATGTAGGAAATCCTTTTCAACCCTGATAGGAGCAATGAAAACAGTAAGACGTACGAAAGAAGAAGACAAATGATTTGTCGGGGATGTGAAGATGAGAAAGCCAATGAGGATATAACCCACTTTCTCCGTCACTGTCCTTGTCTTATCCACCTAAGATGTAACTCTTGGGTGGCACTTTTTCCGTGACCTTGAAGATCCATCCAGAAGACTCCATCAAATCTACTGCATGGTTTGGTAGTTCAAAGGAACACCTTATTTGCAAGGAATAAGGCAAGGATTATCTCTTCTCTCTGGTTATCACAATGGGAATGTGGTAACCTAACCTTCCTGTTTAACTTTATCTATGACCTTAAGAGAAGCAAAAAAATAAGTGCACACGTAGTCCTTAAAACTTCTTAGACCTCCCTAGGACACGGAATTTCGTGCAGATAAGTTTGCAAATATGTTATGTTCATCCGCTGGAGAAATGACCAATCCATCAGACCAGAACTAGATACAGAAAATCGTAAACCGTCTCATATGTCCTATGCTTTACTAGTTTGCTTAAGGTCGTCGCTAAGGTCTGGAGAAGACCAGCGAACTGAATCGATTCCGTGAAAGAGTAGAACATTATACATCTGACTACTTAGTGAGTACCTGGCAAACTCATATCAAGAAAAGTACCAGGAACTCTTTTAGTTCAAAGCGGTGAATGCCATACGGTCCTGATGTTTTCTGCCATTCAGTCTAAAAACACAGTTAAGTCATCTCCTTTTTCAATTACCGCCCATTGGTGGATAGTCCATTGGCATGACTAAGGTCCATCCCTCTGCGTCATTCGGCTTGGATTGGATTAAATACGTTCCTCCTCCCCTTTGAATTTAAGCCATCACCTGACCCTCAGGATTAAGCACCCCAATACAAGAGTAACACACCACCAACTATCGTCACCCACCCCATTTGGACAAAGTTTTAATATTCCAAAGCTGGAAATCGGATAAATGCATTCCCAGATAAAAGCTCCTTAGGTGTACTCACAAAGTGGTTAACAACAACCACCAAAGCCACCCAACCCCCCGAAATTCCCAAACGGTAGTGACATGTTGGCTGCATAAACCACTTAACGTTTCACCCCCAGCGAAGCCATTAAAGATCAAACGATTCCACTTCTTCTGCCATTCCTGCCTACACACAAACGAGTTTCTGATTATTGAAAGAGCACAACGCAGCACAGCACACACAAAGCAAAGAAAGAAAAGAAAATAATCTAATTTACCGCAAATGAGGAGCCCCAGCTGCCATTTTTTTTTTTGTTCGTTCCTTTCCTGCTTCTTTTTCGTTTTTAGGAACTAAGAGTGCTCTGCTTTTGATACCATCTCCTCGGTAATATCATCATGTAGCGCCCAACCAAGGACGACGACCACCACCACCATATGCCACAGACCGCGCGCACACACAAAACTCGAAATAGAATTAAGCCTAAACAAAGTACTACAGGACATTAGAGTCCTTTTCGCTTGACATGCTACACCGCAACAGCAGCAGTACTAGTAGCAGCAGCCCTACAGAGACAGTGATACAGACATTCCCCAGCACATCAGCAGAAGGGAAACTTTCGGAAACATATAATCTCATTTGCGGGACCACATCAAACATCAAAGTGGAATTCAAGGATCATCCATCCATCCGACGTCGTCGTCGTCATCGTCGTCGTAGTCATCTCTCGTGTAGCGATATCGTAATGTGGCCAAGCGGTGTGTGGTAGTGATGGTGGGACTGCTGCTGTTGGTGGCTGATTTAGCCGAATGAGCAGAATATGAAATACGAAATCTTGTCTCATGTTGGTGGGGGTGTGAGTTGGGCAGAGGGACATCATTGCGGTGATGTAAATCACAGGATTTCGTTTCATTTGTCAAGGAACAAGTTTTATTCCTGCATTATGTCATTACAATGGGATTCGTGGTAGAACGAATGATGGTAACACGAGCACGCATATCCAGCAGTGATATCCAAATTCTACATTCATAGTGGTTGAGCGTGATGATCGTATGCAAACTTTGAACGACGTGGACAGGATGCGGATTTCGGAATTGTACACTGGAATCCAACGCAAGACACATTGTTGCTTGATAAATAGAAAACGCATTTTGACACAAAGCTTATCTGCCATGCTGTCCACCAGCCTTAGCCGGCTTGGATTTTTTGCTGTCAGAAATGGAACACATTCTGACAGTTGGATTTGTAGTCGTCTCCAACCGATTGAAGATGGGGAGCTTTTGGGTCAGGGAATCAACGAGTTTAAGGCGAATATTAGGTTTACTTTACTTGAAAATAGTTGGACGATCAGATCTAGCCCTGAGGGTAGAATCTCTGATCTTTCAGTGGTCGTGTTGCTCAAACCCTTTTGACATCGTAGTTCATGTAGCGAACGGTCCAAATCGCATTTGAGCTTGTTGCGGTAAATGTATCCGAATCTTGTCCAATTTCGTCATGCAAACTTCGATCTAGGTCCATTCAGGCCTTACTTTTTCCACGAGTTCCACGAGTAGTTCACGAAAAGTTTCTTGGCCTATCTCTACAGGATTGTATTGGAGTATGTGGTTGGCTTTCAGATTTCATAGTAGAACCTCCAAGAATTTTTGTTTTGGTTCTATTCAGGGACAGTTGTAGTACAGGCTCTGGTAGGTTCTTCGAGCCAAATTAGTGCTACGTAAGTGACTATAATTTTACAAATCGACATGTCTGGGTCTTGTTCGATACTGAACGCTACGCGCGTCTATGTTTTCTTCATGTCGCACTAATCTCTATCTGGTTGTCGGCTTAAGATCCAACAGAGTGTAATCACGCTCAAACTTTTCCTAAATTCGACGAATTGCCTTCACACTGAAGACATGATGACAGCTGGCCGTCATTGGTAACTTTGACAGCTGCCGAAACATAACAATTAGAAAAACTATCATTGCTATCTGGTCACCCTTTATAAGTAAATCCTAGTTAATTGGATTCATTTTTCATGTCGACGATTGTTATTACTCGGAATGTATCCTTTTACATCCTTAACGCACATCCACATCAAACCTACTAAGTAACCATTACGGTTACTTCTGCATGCGTTCCGCCCATAATTCAGGGACCAGCATCTGCACCTTCTGCCGGCATCTTAATCACGTAGTTCCTCGAGTACAGCTTCAGTCGTTAGTTTCACCTTCCCTTGCTGCTCTTGGCCAACATTAAAAATTACGAGGAAATTGAAAACAAACAATTATTGCATTTTGGAGTTATCCTCCAGAATGAGCATTACTACCGTCTTGGGGCTCGCACATACGAGTACGCCCGAGCGTGGAAAGTCAAGCAACACGTTTCACTGTGCGACACGTTCCACTCTACTTTGCTGTACACACACAAGAGATGCTGCTCCTCCTCCAAAAAAAAAAAACTTAGGTATCGAAATCCTAGCAATCTGGAATCCAGTGAACGTGCGAGTCAACTTGAAAACTTCTTAACAAAGTCACGTCGCAGAAGTGTCGACAACTTGGAGGATTTTTATTTTACTTTCTCCTGAAACTCGTATCGCAGCCAGAGAGAGACAAAAAAAAAAAAAAACAGTTTCCTTTTCGGCGGCTCATCGATCCACATGATGTATTGCCACGAAGGTGACCCATACACTGCAAGAGAGATAAGGTCCTTAAGGGACGGACCAGAGAACTCCTTTCCTTCGCGCGCTGGCCTCGTACGCCCACTCGTTTAATTGTATCTCTTTGTTTCGTGAGTTGTACGTGAGTTGAGGGTGCAAAAAAGATGGAAACGATGCGCAACTATAAAAGTTTCCTTAATGAGAAATTCACCTCCTTCCGCCTGCTGCTGCTGTTCGGTTACTTTATTGCTTCAACTCAATAGATTATCCTGACACCCACTCCTGGCAGGGGGTCGCTGCTATTGTTCCTTCTTTTTGTCTAGGAGAGAATGGGTGAGTTAGGAATTTACAACAGTTTAGTAATCAAAAGTTAGTCAAGTTGTTATAAATTCTTTTTTTCTCTGCTCTTTGTTTCGTACAACTCCATACGCAGCGGTGGGGGTAGACTTACAAAGTTTGGCCCAAAAGATGATTGTGAGAGGTGAAGGACGAGCCGGCCAAAGTCTGAGGAATGTTTGGAAAATTCATTATCAAGATTTTTTTTTGTTTTCTCCTCCATTCGAAAGGAAGTTCGAGTACCGCGACATGGGCAGAGGTATGGGCGGTCTCGGGAGTTAAAAGGCCTAAAACTGTATTTAATTAGTTTCGAACTTTTCTTTTTGTCTGAGAAGTAATAAAATGAAAATATTTGCCAAGCAATTATCTGGCGGAAAGAAGTTTCGCGTTTATTGTGCTTTGTATCGTATTTCAAAGTGAAATACTTGCTAATCTTTATGAAATATTCCAAGTGGCCTTGATGGTAGAAGAGAGCATTGTACCTAGTCTAGTGTTAGTTCGAGAAAGGTGGTTTCAATTCAACAGACACAGCTGAGAGTTGACAGAAGAATTGGCCTTGGATCTATCGATTCATAGGCCTTCTTTCAAATAAGTATGAGAACCCTTAGATGACTTGGTCCTAAGAGTAGGTGCTCTTGTTTATCTAGGAAGTACGGTCTCAGAAAAGCAAAGGCTGCAGAGCTTGCACTTGTACCTACCTAGGGAAACATATAAAACAAAACATGATGCTTTCGGTCAAGCCTGGTACATTGTTAGTAAAAAAAGTGCAATGCATTCCTTCATCAACTAACATAACCAAGGTTTAAAGCATTTTTTTTAATAACTTGATCTGCACAGAGTAGTTTACTTATGTCCTTTATCCCCTTGTGGGTCCTAGGGCCTCGACAATGCCTACGCGCCATCGTGTGCGGTTTCTGGAAATGTGTTTCAGTTCTCCCCAAGTCTTTCCCAGTTGTTCTGCTCCACGTTCTCCTAGGACCGCCGCGTATCCTGCCATCCTGAGTAAGCGGGTTCCATTGCATCGCGTGCTTAGCTATGGACCTGTCACCCTTTCGGAGAGTATGTCCAATCCACTGCCACTTTCGTCGTCGTATTGTTGTACCTATAGGTTCATGGCCCGTTCTCTGATGGAATTGTTCGTTAGAGATACGGTTTGGCCAGAAAATCCTAAAGATACGACGTAACTATCTATTTCTCGTGATATTGGCGGTCACCCTCCAGGTAGCACATCCATATAGCAGCACGGATTCGACATTCGGAACAGTCGTAGCTTGGTGGTTAAGCTAATCGCATTGCTACGCCAAACTGTAGATAGCATCCCAAAAGCAGATTTTGCTTTGCCTATTCGGCGAACATCCAGTGCGGTTCCGCCATCGGTTGAAACAATACTTCAACCGTTTGTCCAGCAATGCATACATGAGCTGATGAGCTCGGTCCTAGCCTGATCATTTTTGTTTTTGCCGAGTTAATTTTCAGCCCAACGACGGCTGCCTCTCTCTCCACGTTTGTTGTCATTTGGTGAAACTCCATAATTCTATGTGACAGCTGGCATACGTCGTCGGCGTAGTCGAGGTGTTTGAGTTCAGATGTCAGAGTCCATCGAATTCCTCCGTTTCCTGTTGATAAGGCCGCATTTAGCACGTCGCTAATCACCAATAAAAATAGTTTTGGTGAAAGTATGCAGCCTTGCCGAACTCCACTTTGGACTTCGAATTCCTCTGACAGCCTTCCTCTGTACAATATGTGACATGTATTGGCGCAATACGTGACACAGTTGGTGCAGCTCGTAGAAGCTCCGCGGGAATGCCGTCAAGTCGTACCGCCTTATTAGTTTTCAGTGCTCTAATCGCGGTAATAATCTCATCCTTACTGTGGGTGGTGGTGCGGATTCGGGAATTTCTTTCTACGAACACTTCTGTCTGACTTGGGTGCATATTGCCGGCGAAAACTCGGTTGAGAACCGAAGCAAAATGCTCCTTCCATCTCTTGAGTTGGTCCTCATCCGATATAAGCAAAGAACCGTCTAAGCCTTTCACTGGGTGTTGAGTAGGCCACCTATAAGCTCTTTGGTGATTCTATAAATGGTTCTGCTGTCGCACCTCGCTGCTGCTTCTTCTGCTTCTGTAGCCAGCGCATTGATGTAGTTGCGCTTGTCACGTCGCACGCTACGCTGCACTTCTCTCATCTTCTCGTTCCTCCCTGCTGCTGGAGTTGCTGCAATTCGAGCTCGTAGCTGTTTGCGTTCGTTGATCCTCCTCCAGGTATCCTCGGACAGCCACGCCCTATGGCTTCCGTGCGCTCGAGCGACAATCCTTTCAGCACAGAGTAGCATTGGGTTCAAAGGTTGTTTGATGACCAAAGATCCGATTTCTAGGAGTGGTATTAGAAAACGGTTTCAAGCCAAATTCGAGGTGAACTGGCAGTCTTGTACAGAGATTTGTTAACGATAAGTTTTGACTCCTTTTTGACATAATCTCGCGATCTGATAGATCAAGTGTACCATGTTCCCTATGAAGGCTAGTCAAAGTCAAGGTGTTTCAAAAGAAAGTTTATATTTCTTTAGCTTACTCCATGACCGCAACGATTTCGAAGGGCGCGGGGAGTACCTATGTCAATTTGGGTTTAGGGAATTCAGTCGCTATGGCACGTTTCTTGAGAGCAGACTGCGCGTTGTGCGAGAGTAGAAGAAGAAGATTTTGCAATACTCGTCACTTATTTTCGCCCAAGTATACCTATCATTCAAAAATGGGTCAAAAAGGTTCAAGACACCGGTATAATACTGGAAAAACTAAAATCCGGGCGACAAGATCATCAAGATCGCTCGTCTTAATCAGTCTATTCGTGACTATCCGAACCTTGCGAGGAATTATCGGCCCTTACATTTTTCAAGATGTATTCAGTGAATTCAGAGGGTTATGTGGAGATGTTAGGGGACTTCTTGGTGACGGAATTTCAAAACTTACTTGCCTATAGCCAAAGAACATAGTTTCAACAAAAGCAACGTTACACACGTCCAACACGTCTCTGCCACGAGTTCGTTAAAGAGGTGGCAACACAAATTGACCTCCACGCAGTCCTGATTCAACCCCTATGGACTTTTTATCTCAAATCTAAAGTTTACGCCAATAAATCTACTTCGCTGGTCGATCAGACACTGAATAAGTTTGCTTAAATAATACCTCAGAGCGCAGTGACCTTGTGAACAAGCTCACCAGCTTTCTGATGCTTCCTAAGCGAGGATAAGAATTTTCGCGTAGGAATGAGGTTTGATCATTCATTTATCAGCACTGTGCCAGAGGCCTGATTACTGCTGTAGTAAGGGACATTTGGAGATTTATTATTCGATACGATACGTTGGATTGGTCCTATTGGCAACACAAAGATGGGATCTAAATCACTGGCTCTACATCTACTCACATACAGGCTGATGGTTTGGTGAACACCCTTAGAAAAAGCAATAAACCGAAAACATCTAAGTAAGATCTAACACACAGCTTATCTGTGCATAAGCGGGGCTCTACGAACAACTCCCCTCAGCAGCATTGGATATTTTTCTTCACCTGAACGATACCCCTCGACATATTTAGCAAGCAAATGGTAACAAGTGCAGCCAATCTTCTTGAAACTACCCGACAGTGAATGGTCAAGAAAAGAATTTGACTGAAACCTTAACTAGATGCTATAGAGAGGCGAGACATGGATGGACAAGTGAACCAGCATGTCCACGGACAAAGTGAGGCCAAAGCTGAATCTAAAGCGTGAAGGAGTCCAATAGGCAAGCATGCCATAAGGCTGGGCCTTTCTACGTGGATGGATGAAGATGAAGAAACCATTCCTGAACTTCTTTGTTTCTGTCCAACTTAAAGCCACGAGCCTGGTTTGTATTCTAGTATTCTAAATAGTTAGTTAAGTCCTTTAACACCTCGAACTTATAAGGCGTCCATAATTACCGCTGTTCTAGAATCAGTACTACGTTGTTTCGAAACAGTCACAGCTTATACCTAAAACTGATAGTATTGCTTCTCCAGATTTGGGATAGCATTCCGAAACCAGCTGCGCACATCTAGTCTGATGCCAACGCAATGAGCCGACACTTCTTAGAGACAGAATTTCGTTCACTTTCTTGACCACCTGCCTGGAAATGTTGAGTTGAGCGCTGATGTTTGAAGTGCTTAGGGCTGTGTTTGTTTTGAGCCTAACTTTGTTTCCTTCAGCTTCTAGACAGTAGGCCATCAGAAGAAGGTCCATTAATCGCGATGTGAAAGAAGACAAACATCGTTAGCGTAGTCCAGGTGTTTGTATTCTAAAAGTAGTTTCATAGGCGTAGGTTAAAATTACTCAGATTTTTCTTTCGAAGAATCCACTAGAATAGCTTTCCAAGGATTGATGGAAAGCCCTTCCTTATCCTCAGCAGACTCAGTGGCGATATAGCCTAGTCTACGTACCTAGATTCACTAAAAACGACCACAAATTTCAGTGAAAGGCTGCCTCCTTCTGATGACACTAGTGACACCGTAAATTCGCTGGAAGGAGACACTGAAAAGGTGGCCACCTACGCCACTGGTTGTGAAATTACTTTTAAACCTAGAAGGGCAACCCATCTGCAAGCACTCTCTTCACCAAGTGCCAAGTGCTTGACCACTATGCTTGAGGCAACTGAACTATGCTTCTAGTTCCCCCTGTCATAGTCTAAAAGTCATTTCCACATGGCAACGAGGATGCCTCGAGGAAGACTAATCGAATGTAACCTTACCACGTATTCTAATTCTGAAGTCACATTTCCGGTTCCCGTCTCCAATCAATGAAGTGTTTGTATATATGTATATGTAGTTCCATTCATCCTGCTTAGCTCGACCAATTTGAATAATGTCTGATACGACTAATGAAAATCCCCTGCAGGCTTCCTGTCACCCGAAGAGAAATTACTTCTTAATCTCAACAAAATACAAATCACCATATCCAGTGGACTCTTCCCAAACAGCAACACGAGACAGTGTAACGTCGAGCGCTAACTAGCCAACCTAATTTGGGATGTGCCTGCCCTCCATCTGTGTCCCATGTCGCATCACATAATTAAAGTGTCTCGCACAACAAACAACAGCGAGATTTATGTATCGCTTCCTCCAGGCACCGCCAATGCGCTTCGGGAACAACTTAATCCAACCGCAATTGGATCATGACAGATCTACAGTCGTCAACGATGCATATTTTATCATTCTTTGACTCGAAAACTACAAAAATTTGAATTTCACATCTTTTCGTGATCGTGACCCTCCATCCGGTGTCACGGTGTCCCTCGCGGCTGGTGACAGTTACAAGGGCGATCGATAAATCTTCCAACGTCCACGAAGCTTCTGTCCGATCGATCATCGACCAAAGGTGAAAAGCTCCTTCACCTGTCATCATCCATCCCCGAGCAGGGTCTACTCCATTTCAAAGCAGAAAAACCTTCTTCTTCTTCTCAAGTAATCTTCAAAATTGATGTATGGTCGTTTAGGTAACAAATGACACTCAGCGATCACTGATCGCGCGAGCGGCTCTGGTCTGTGCGTGGAATGCGTGTTGTGTCCATGGGCTCGTCGTCGAATTAATCCAAATCCAAATTCAAATTCAAATCCAAATCGAAACTAGATGCTTATCGTACCGGCGAGATTAACCACTTGGCGGGTGATTGATGGGAAGAGGGCTTCAGACAAATACGCCGTACGTTCAAGTGTCCCGCCTAAACCCCCGTCTAATTGAGCTTGATTGATGCCGGATCAATTGTGTATGCGATGGGTGGAAACAAATTATTGACCATTCACTCCGCGATGCACGTCCTCCAGCTACGCAATAATTACACCTCCACGGGCGAACCCTCGAAATCGTTCGAAATTAAATTAATGCCCTGTAATTAGCGGTAATTTCTCTTTCTCTCGCTCTCTGGCCTGGAAATTGATTCCTGTCAAACTGCGGATTTCATGTTCATTGGTGGCTCAAATTGCTATGCAAATATTTAGCGAAATTTAAGACACATCACACCGCCCGAGGCGCGACGCTGCGCGGCGGCTGTGGTTTTCCTTTTCAAGGACTAAAAAACCGACCGGCTTTTAATGGTCACTTGTAGCCAATTTGAATAATAATATTTCTGTATTTTTTTTTTTTAATGTTTTCGGTTTTATTTTAGTTGTTGTGTACATGTTGCGAACAAGTATCGAATAGTCGGAATACAATAAATAACGTCGAGGACTCTTCAGGACTACTGTGACCACTTGGGTTCGTTTGGGCTGGATCTTCTGCGTTTTAATTGACCAAATTGAGCGTAATTGTTATTAATTGTGTACGCAAAGTGGAACCTAATTAAATGTGTGTGTAGCATCCAATTAGAGTCGACGTCCCCCTTCTCCTAAGCTACCACTACCAGAGGACACACATATCAATCCTTTTTTTTTGTTTGTTTCTGTTGCAGGATTTCCTTGTTTTTTTTTGTCGTAGAAGTTGCAACATAATTTTTCAGGATATGCTGGTTGTAACATTAATTGCGGACTTGCGTACATGCATGTGGTCGTGGCGAACATCATGACTTAATTGGGTACTAGCAGCCAGAGTTAAGAGCACTTGTCAGTTGAATGGGTTTCGGTTCGATAATGCTGCCGGATTTGTTTGATTCGAATGGATTTGGAAAAGCATCAGATGAATATTTGGTGCAAATGAGAATGAAGTTTCGAGCTCGTGAAAATATATCTACTGAACTCAGTGCTATGATGACACAAACGGATTTAGATTTTAATTGAGCTGTTGTCCCTGTTATGTGGTATTGTTATGAAGTTTTTTCACTTATACGTCAGACGCTTGCAAGAGCGGAAGGTGTTATTTGGGAAATGGTAAAGCAGAGAGCGGTTTAGATCAAGAGACTGTACAGAAGCATGTGACCTTACAGATCAAAACCCGTAAGGAAGAGCCTTTAGACTAGGTATGTCAACTTTTAAATCATTCGTCACATGCAAATAATATAATAGTATCTACAACCACAAGTCCGTTTATTAACCAAACATAACCTCAGCTTCCATAGTCTTAACACGAAATCCGTCTCACCTTGAATGTTCCCAAAGAATCATTCCTTTTAAACTTAAAAAACTCACGTTTCAATCGGTCTTAGTTGCGTGGATCTATCTCTTAGAAAGTAAGTATAAAGTTGCTCGGTATCTGACCCCTTTAAAGCATCATCCGGAGTGCCGCAGGGTAGCCATTTTGGTCCTTTGATCTATATTTTCATTAAAACAGTTATTTATCTATTCCCTTTGATGTTTGTCACCCTTCAGCTCGTTGTGCATGCTAGACACGGTGGGAAGGAAACCGACTAGAAACCACCAAGAGAGAACTACCACAAAACTAGTACGGATTTAGAAAAGCCCGATTTACAATAGCTGTAACATGCTCTCTACTCAGCGAATGGGAATCTATAATACATTCGAATACATGCTCATTCCACGAAACCGAGGAACGGGTGTACCAATGTCAAACCAATGTCCGTTGCTATGAAACATATTTAATGTCACGTAATAATCCAATCATACATTTTTTGCTCGAAAAATTTTCTGTTTCCAATCTCTATTCTGAGCCTGCAGTTAAGCTAGTTTGTGGTTTGGACACGCAGAGGCAAAATAGCTGGCTCAAGAAGTGTGATTGGAGGATTTAGCGAGATGGTGGGCCCGTAGATCTGTGGGCTATACATAGCCCTTTTTCCATAAAATTTTTGGTCGAAAAAGTTTCTGTTTCCAATTTCTATTCTGAGCCTGCAGTTAAGCTAGTTTGTGGTTTGGACACGCAGAGGCAAAATAGCTGGCTCAAGAAGTGTGATTGGAGGATTTAGCGAGATGGTGGGCCCGTAGATCTGTGGGCTATACATAGCCCTTTTTTCATACAGTTTTGCTCGAAAAATTTTCTGTTTCCAATCTCTATTCTGAGCCTGCAGCTAAGCTAGTTTGTGGTTTGGACACCCAGAGGCAAAATAGCTGGCTCAAGAAGTGTGATTGGAGGATTTAGCGAGATGACGGGCCCGTAGATCTGTGGGCTATACATAGCCCTTTTTTCATACAGTTTTGCTCGAAAAATTTTCTGTTTCCAATCTCTATTCTGAGCCTGCAGCTAAGCTAGTTTGTGGTTTGGACACCCAGAGGCAAAATAGCTGGCTCAAGAAGTGTGATTGGAGGATTTAGCGAGATGACGGGCCCGTAGATCTGTGGGCTATACATAGCCCTTTTTTCCATAAAATTTTTGGTCGAAAAAGTTTCTGTTTCCAATTTCTATTCTGAGCCTGCAGTTAAGCTAGTTTGTGGTTTGGACACACAGAGGCGAAATAGCTGGCTCGAAAAGTGTGATTAGAGGATCTAACGAGATGGTGGGCCTGTAGATCTGTGGGCTATACATAGCCCTTTTTTCCATAAAATTTTTGGTCGAAAAAGTTTCTGTTTCCAGTCTCTATTCTGAGTCTGCAGCTAAGCTAGTTTGTGGTTTGGACACACAGAGGCGAAATAGCTGGCTCAAGAAGTGTGATTGGAGGATTTAGCGAGATGGTGGGCCCGTAGATCTGTGGGCTATACATAGCCCTTTTTTCATACATTTTTGCTCGAAAAATTTTCTGTTTCCAATCTCTATTCTGAGTCTGCCGCTAAGCTAGTTTGTGGTTTGGACACACAGAGGCAAAATAGCTGCCTCGAAAAGTGTGATTAGAGGATCTAACGAGATGGTGGGCCTGTAGATCTGTGGGCTATACATAGCCCTTTTCTCATACATTTTTTGCTCGAAAAATTTTCTGTTTCCAATCTCTATTCTGAGTCTGCAGTTAAGCTAGTTTGTGGTTTGGACGCACAGAGGCAAAATAGCTGCCTCGAAAAGTGTGATTAGAGGATCTAGCGAGATGGTGGGCCTGTAGATCTGTGGGCCATACATAGCCCTTTTCTCCTACATTTTTTGCTCGAAAAATTTTCTGTTTCCAATCTCTATTCTGAGTCTGCAGCTAAGCTAGTTTGTGGTTTGGACACCCAGAGGCAAAATAGCTGTCTCGAAAAGTGTGATTAGAGGATCTAACGAGATGGTGGGCCTGTAGATCTGTGGGCTATACATAGCCCTTTTTTCATACTTTTTTGTTCGAAAAATTTTCTGTTTCCAATCTCTATTCTGAGTCTGCAGGTAAGCTAGTTTGTGGTTTGGACACCCAGATTCAAAATAGCTGCCTCGAAAAGTGTGATTAGAGGATCTAGCGAGATGGTGGGCCTGTAGATCTGTGGGCCATACATAGCCCTTTTCTCCTACATTTTTTGCTCGAAAAATTTTCTGTTTCCAATCTCTATTCTGAGTCTGCAGTTAAGCTAGTTTGTGGTTTGGACGCACAGAGGCAAAATAGCTGCCTCGAAAAGTGTGATTAGAGGATCTAGCGAGATGGTGGGCCTGTAGATCTGTGGGCCATACATAGCCCTTTTCTCCTACATTTTTTGCTCGAAAAATTTTCTGTTTCCAATCTCTATTCTGAGTCTGCAGCTAAGCTAGTTTGTGGTTTGGACACCCAGAGGCAAAATAGCTGTCTCGAAAAGTGTGATTAGAGGATCTAACGAGATGGTGGGCCTGTAGATCTGTGGGCTATACATAGCCCTTTTTTCATACTTTTTTGTTCGAAAAATTTTCTGTTTCCAATCTCTATTCTGAGTCTGCAGGTAAGCTAGTTTGTGGTTTGGACACCCAGATTCAAAATAGCTGCCTCGAAAAGTGTGATTAGAGGATCTAGCGAGATGGTGGGCCTGTAGATCTGTGGGCCATACATAGCCCTTTTCTCCTACATTTTTTGCTCGAAAAATTTTCTGTTTCCAATCTCTATTCTGAGTCTGCAGCTAAGCTAGTTTGTGGTTTGGACACCCAGAGGCAAAATAGCTGTCTCGAAAAGTGTGATTAGAGGATCTAACGAGATGGTGGGCCTGTAGATCTGTGGGCTATACATAGCCCTTTTTTCATACTTTTTTGTTCGAAAAATTTTCTGTTTCCAATCTCTATTCTGAGTCTGCAGGTAAGCTAGTTTGTGGTTTGGACACCCAGATTCAAAATAGCTGCCTCGAAAAGTGTGATAAGAGGATCTAGCGAGATGGTGGGCCTGTAGATCTGTGGGCCATACATAGCCCTTTTCTCCTACATTTTTTGCTCGAAAAATTTTCTGTTTCCAATCTCTATTCTGAGTCTGCAGTTAAGCTAGTTTGTGGTTTGGACGCACAGAGGCAAAATAGCTGCCTCGAAAAGTGTGATTAGAGGATCTAGCGAGATGGTGGGCCTGTAGATCTGTGGGCCATACATAGCCCTTTTCTCCTACATTTTTTGCTCGAAAAATTTTCTGTTTCCAATCTCTATTCTGAGTCTGCAGCTAAGCTAGTTTGTGGTTTGGACACCCAGAGGCAAAATAGCTGTCTCGAAAAGTGTGATTAGAGGATCTAACGAGATGGTGGGCCTGTAGATCTGTGGGCTATACATAGCCCTTTTTTCATACTTTTTTGTTCGAAAAATTTTCTGTTTCCAATCTCTATTCTGAGTCTGCAGGTAAGCTAGTTTGTGGTTTGGACACCCAGATTCAAAATAGCTGCCTCGAAAAGTGTGATTAGAGGATCTAGCGAGATGGTGGGCCTGTAGATCTGTGGGCCATACATAGCCCTTTTCTCCTACATTTTTTGCTCGAAAAATTTTCTGTTTCCAATCTCTATTCTGAGTCTGCAGCTAAGCTAGTTTGTGGTTTGGACACCCAGAGGCAAAATAGCTGTCTCGAAAAGTGTGATTAGAGGATCTAACGAGATGGTGGGCCTGTAGATCTGTGGGCTATACATAGCCCTTTTTTCATACATTTTTTGCTCGAAAAATTTTCTGTTTCCAATCTCTATTCTGAGTCTGCAGTTAAGCTAGTTTGTGGTTTGGACATACAGAGGCGAAATAGCTTCCTCAAAAAGTGTGATTAGAGGATCTAACGAGATGGTGGGCCTGTAGATCTGTGGGCCATACATAGCCCTTTTCTCCTACATTTTTTGCTCGAAAAATTTTCTGTTTCCAATCTCTATTCTGAGCCTGCAGTTAAGCTAGTTTGTGGTTTGGACACACAGAGGCAAAATAGCTGCCTCGAAAAGTGTGATTAGAGGATCTAACGAGATGGTGGGCCTGTAGATCTGTGGGCCATACATAGCCCTTTTCTCCTACATTTTTTGCTCGAAAAATTTTCTGTTTCCAATCTCTATTCTGAGTCTGCAGCTAAGCTAGTTTGTGGTTTGGACACCCAGAGGCAAAATAGCTGCCTCGAAAAGTGTGATTAGAGGATCTAGCGAGATGGTGGGCCTGTAGATCTGTGGGCTATACATAGCCCTTTTCTCCTACATTTTTTGCTCGAAAAATTTTCTGTTTCCAATCTCTATTCTGAGTCTGCAGCTAAGCTAGTTTGTGGTTTGGACACACAGAGGCGAAATAGCTGGCTCAAGAAGTGTGATTGGAGGATTTAGCGAGATGGTGGGCCCGTAGATCTGTGGGCTATACATAGCACTTTTTTCATACATTTTTGCTCGAAAAATTTTCTGTTTCCAATCTCTATTCTGAGTCTGCCGCAAAGCTAGTTTGTGGTTTGGACACGCAGAGGCAAAATAGCTGCCTCGAAAAGTGTGATTAGAGGATCTAACGAGATGGTGGGCCTGTAGATCTGTGGGCTATACATAGCCCTTTTCTCCTACATTTTTTGCTCGAAAAATTTTCTGTTTCCAATCTCTATTCTGAGTCTGCAGCTAAGCTAGTTTGTGGTTTGGACACACAGAGGCGAAATAGCTGGCTCAAGAAGTGTGATTGGAGGATTTAGCGAGATGACGGGCCTGTAGATCTGTGGGCTATACATAGCCCTTTTTTCCATAAAATTTTTGGTCGAAAAAGTTTCTGTTTCCAATTTCTATTCTGAGCCTGCAGTTAAGCTAGTTTGTGGTTTGGACACACAGAGGCGAAATAGCTGGCTCGAAAAGTGTGATTATAGGATCTAACGAGATGGTGGGCCTGTAGATCTGTGGGCTATACATAGCCCTTTTCTCATACATTTTTTGCTCGAAAAATTTTCTGTTTCCAATCTCTATTCTGAGTCTGCAGCTAAGCTAGTTTGTGGTTTGGACACCCAGAGGCAAAATAGCTGGCTCGAAAAGTGTGATTAGAGGATCTAACGAGATGGTGGGCCTGTAGATCTGTGGGCTATACATAGCCCTTTTTTCCATAAAATTTTTGGTCGAAAAAGTTTCTGTTTCCAATTTCTATTCTGAGCCTGCAGTTAAGCTAGTTTGTGGTTTGGACACACAGAGGCGAAATAGCTGGCTCGAAAAGTGTGATTAGAGGATCTAACGAGATGGTGGGCCTGTAGATCTGTGGGCTATACATAGCCCTTTTTTCCATAAAATTTTTGGTCGAAAAAGTTTCTGTTTCCAATTTCTATTCTGAGCCTGCAGTTAAGCTAGTTTGTGGTTTGGACACACAGAGGCGAAATAGCTGGCTCGAAAAGTGTGATTAGAGGATCTAACGAGATGGTGGGCCTGTAGATCTGTGGGCTATACATAGCCCTTTTTTCCATAAAATTTTTGGTCGAAAAAGTTTCTGTTTCCAATTTCTATTCTGAGCCTGCAGTTAAGCTAGTTTGTGGTTTGGACACACAGAGGCGAAATAGCTGGCTCGAAAAGTGTGATTAGAGGATCTAACGAGATGGTGGGCCTGTAGATCTGTGGGCTATACATAGCCCTTTTTTTATACATTTTTTGCTCGAAAAATTTTCTGTTTCCAATCTCTATTCTGAGTCTGCAGTTAAGCTAGTTTGTGGTTTGGACATACAGAGGCGAAATAGCTTCCTCAAAAAGTGTGATTAGAGGATCTAACGAGATGGTGGGACTCTAGATCTGTGGGCTATACATAGCCCTTTTTTCATAAATTTTTTGCTCGAAAAATTTTCTGTTTCCAATCTCTATTCTGAGCCTGCAGTTAATCTAGTTTGTGGTTTGGACACGCAGGGGCAAAATAGCTGCCCCGAAAAGTGTGATTAGAGGATCTAACGAGATGGTGGGCCTGTACATCTGTGGGCTATACATAGCCCTTTTTTCATACATTTTTGCTCGAAAAATTTTCTGTTTCCAATCTCTATTCTGAGCCTGCAGCTAAGCTAGTTTGTGGTTTGGACACCCAGAGGCAAAATAGCTGGCTCAAGAAGTGTGATTGGAGGATTTAGCGAGATGACGGGCCCGTAGATCTGTGGGCTATACATAGCCCTTTTTTCCATAAAATTTTTGGTCGAAAAAGTTTCTGTTTCCAATTTCTATTCTGAGCCTGCAGTTAAGCTAGTTTGTGGTTTGGACACACAGAGGCGAAATAGCTGGCTCGAAAAGTGTGATTAGAGGATCTAACGAGATGGTGGGCCTGTAGATCTGTGGGCTATACATAGCCCTTTTTTCCATAAAATTTTTGGTCGAAAAAGTTTCTGTTTCCAATTTCTATTCTGAGCCTGCAGTTAAGCTAGTTTGTGGTTTGGACACACAGAGGCGAAATAGCTGGCTCGAAAAGTGTGATTAGAGGATCTAACGAGATGGTGGGCCTGTAGATCTGTGGGCTATACATAGCCCTTTTTTCCATAAAATTTTTGGTCGAAAAAGTTTCTGTTTCCAATTTCTATTCTGAGCCTGCAGTTAAGCTAGTTTGTGGTTTGGACACACAGAGGCGAAATAGCTGGCTCGAAAAGTGTGATTAGAGGATCTAACGAGATGGTGGGCCTGTAGATCTGTGGGCTATACATAGCCCTTTTTTCCATAAAATTTTTGGTCGAAAAAGTTTCTGTTTCCAATTTCTATTCTGAGCCTGCAGTTAAGCTAGTTTGTGGTTTGGACACACAGAGGCGAAATAGCTGGCTCGAAAAGTGTGATTAGAGGATCTAACGAGATGGTGGGCCTGTAGATCTGTGGGCTATACATAGCCCTTTTTTCCATAAAATTTTTGGTCGAAAAAGTTTCTGTTTCCAATTTCTATTCTGAGCCTGCAGTTAAGCTAGTTTGTGGTTTGGACACACAGAGGCGAAATAGCTGGCTCGAAAAGTGTGATTAGAGGATCTAACGAGATGGTGGGCCTGTAGATCTGTGGGCTATACATAGCCCTTTTTTCATACATTTTTTGCTCGAAAAATTTTCTGTTTCCAATCTCTATTCTGAGCCTGCAGTTAATCTAGTTTGTGGTTTGGACACGCAGGGGCAAAATAGCTGCCCCGAAAAGTGTGATTAGAGGATCTAACGAGATGGTGGGCCTGTACATCTGTGGGCTATACATAGCCCTTTTTTCATACATTTTTGCTCGAAAAATTTTCTGTTTCCAATCTCTATTCTGAGCCTGCAGCTAAGCTAGTTTGTGGTTTGGACACCCAGAGGCAAAATAGCTGGCTCAAGAAGTGTGATTGGAGGATTTAGCGAGATGACGGGCCCGTAGATCTGTGGGCTATACATAGCCCTTTTTTCCATAAAATTTTTGGTCGAAAAAGTTTCTGTTTCCAATTTCTATTCTGAGCCTGCAGTTAAGCTAGTTTGTGGTTTGGACACACAGAGGCGAAATAGCTGGCTCGAAAAGTGTGATTAGAGGATCTAACGAGATGGTGGGCCTGTAGATCTGTGGGCTATACATAGCCCTTTTTTCCATAAAATTTTTGGTCGAAAAAGTTTCTGTTTCCAATTTCTATTCTGAGCCTGCAGTTAAGCTAGTTTGTGGTTTGGACACACAGAGGCGAAATAGCTGGCTCGAAAAGTGTGATTAGAGGATCTAACGAGATGGTGGGCCTGTAGATCTGTGGGCTATACATAGCCCTTTTTTCCATAAAATTTTTGGTCGAAAAAGTTTCTGTTTCCAATTTCTATTCTGAGCCTGCAGTTAAGCTAGTTTGTGGTTTGGACACACAGAGGCGAAATAGCTGGCTCGAAAAGTGTGATTAGAGGATCTAACGAGATGGTGGGCCTGTAGATCTGTGGGCTATACATAGCCCTTTTTTCCATAAAATTTTTGGTCGAAAAAGTTTCTGTTTCCAATTTCTATTCTGAGCCTGCAGTTAAGCTAGTTTGTGGTTTGGACACACAGAGGCGAAATAGCTGGCTCGAAAAGTGTGATTAGAGGATCTAACGAGATGGTGGGCCTGTAGATCTGTGGGCTATACATAGCCCTTTTTTCCATAAAATTTTTGGTCGAAAAAGTTTCTGTTTCCAATTTCTATTCTGAGCCTGCAGTTAAGCTAGTTTGTGGTTTGGACACACAGAGGCGAAATAGCTGGCTCGAAAAGTGTGATTAGAGGATCTAACGAGATGGTGGGCCTGTAGATCTGTGGGCTATACATAGCCCTTTTTTCCATAAAATTTTTGGTCGAAAAAGTTTCTGTTTCCAATTTCTATTCTGAGCCTGCAGTTAAGCTAGTTTGTGGTTTGGACACACAGAGGCGAAATAGCTGGCTCGAAAAGTGTGATTAGAGGATCTAACGAGATGGTGGGCCTGTAGATCTGTGGGCTATACATAGCCCTTTTTTCATACATTTTTTGCTCGAAAAATTTTCTGTTTCCAATCTCTATTCTGAGCCTGCAGTTAATCTAGTTTGTGGTTTGGACACGCAGGGGCAAAATAGCTGCCCCGAAAAGTGTGATTAGAGGATCTAACGAGATGGTGGGCCTGTACATCTGTGGGCTATACATAGCCCTTTTTTCATACATTTTTGCTCGAAAAATTTTCTGTTTCCAATCTCTATTCTGAGCCTGCAGCTAAGCTAGTTTGTGGTTTGGACACCCAGAGGCAAAATAGCTGGCTCAAGAAGTGTGATTGGAGGATTTAGCGAGATGACGGGCCCGTAGATCTGTGGGCTATACATAGCCCTTTTTTCCATAAAATTTTTGGTCGAAAAAGTTTCTGTTTCCAATTTCTATTCTGAGCCTGCAGTTAAGCTAGTTTGTGGTTTGGACACACAGAGGCGAAATAGCTGGCTCGAAAAGTGTGATTAGAGGATCTAACGAGATGGTGGGCCTGTAGATCTGTGGGCTATACATAGCCCTTTTTTCCATAAAATTTTTGGTCGAAAAAGTTTCTGTTTCCAATTTCTATTCTGAGCCTGCAGCTAAGCTAGTTTGTGGTTTGGACACCCAGAGGCAAAATAGCTGGCTCAAGAAGTGTGATTGGAGGATTTAGCGAGATGACGGGCCCGTAGATCTGTGGGCTATACATAGCCCTTTTTTCCATAAAATTTTTGGTCGAAAAAGTTTCTGTTTCCAATTTCTATTCTGAGCCTGCAGTTAAGCTAGTTTGTGGTTTGGACACACAGAGGCGAAATAGCTGGCTCGAAAAGTGTGATTAGAGGATCTAACGAGATGGTGGGCCTGTAGATCTGTGGGCTATACATAGCCCTTTTTTCCATAAAATTTTTGGTCGAAAAAGTTTCTGTTTCCAATTTCTATTCTGAGCCTGCAGTTAAGCTAGTTTGTGGTTTGGACACACAGAGGCGAAATAGCTGGCTCGAAAAGTGTGATTAGAGGATCTAACGAGATGGTGGGCCTGTAGATCTGTGGGCTATAAATAGCCCTTTTTTCCATAAAATTTTTGGTCGAAAAAGTTTCTGTTTCCAATTTCTATTCTGAGCCTGCAGTTAAGCTAGTTTGTGGTTTGGACACACAGAGGCAAAATAGCTGCCTCGAAAAGTGTGATTAGAGGATCTAACGAGATGGTGGGCCTGTAGATCTGTGGGCTATACATAGCCCTTTTTTCCATAAAATTTTTGGTCGAAAAAGTGTCTATTTCCAATTTCTATTCTGAGCCTGCAGTTAAGCTAGTTTGTGGTTTGGACACACAGAGGCGAAATAGCTGGCTCGAAAAGTGTGATTAGAGGATCTAACGAGATGGTGGGCCTGTAGATCTGTGGGCTATACATAGCCCTTTTTTCCATAAAATTTTTGGTCGAAAAAGTTTCTGTTTCCAATTTCTATTCTGAGCCTGCAGTTAAGCTAGTTTGTGGTTTGGACACACAGAGGCGAAATAGCTGGCTCGAAAAGTGTGATTAGAGGATCTAACGAGATGGTGGGCCTGTAGATCTGTGGGCTATACATAGCCCTTTTTTCCATAAAATTTTTGGTCGAAAAAGTTTCTGTTTCCAATTTCTATTCTGAGCCTGTAGTTAAGCTAGTTTGTGGTTTGGACACACAGAGGCGAAATAGCTGGCTCGAAAAGTGTGATTAGAGGATCTAACGAGATGGTGGGCCTGTAGATCTGTGGGCTATACATAGCCCTTTTCTCCTTCATTTTTTGCTCGAAAAATTTTCTGTTTCCAGTCTCTATTCTGAGTCTGCAGCTAAGCTAGTTTGTGGTTTGGACACACAGAGGCGAAATAGCTGGCTCAAGAAGTGTGATTGGAGGATTTAGCGAGATGGTGGGCCCGTAGATCTGTGGGCTATACATAGCCCTTTTTTCATACATTTTTGCTCGAAAAATTTTCTGTTTCCAATCTCTATTCTGAGTCTGCCGCTAAGCTAGTTTGTGGTTTGGACACGCAGAGGCAAAATAGCTGCCTCGAAAAGTGTGATTAGAGGATCTAACGAGATGGTGGGCCTGTAGATCTGTGGGCTATACATAGACCTTTTCTCATACATATTTTGCTCGAAAAATTTTCTGTTTCCAATCTCTATTCTGAGTCTGCAGTTAAGCTAGTTTGTGGTTTGGACGCACAGAGGCAAAATAGCTGCCTCGAAAAGTGTGATTAGAGGATCTAGCGAGATGGTGGGCCTGTAGATCTGTGGGTTATACATAGCCCTTTTTTCATACATTTTTTGCTCGAAAAATTTTCTGTTTCCAATCTCTATTCTGAGCCTGCAGTTAAGCTAGTTTGTGGTTTGGACACACAGAGGCAAAATAGCTGCCTCGAAAAGTGTGATTAGAGGATCTAGCGAGATGGTGGGCCTGTAGATCTGTGGGCTATACATAGCCCTTTTTTCATACATTTTTTGCTCGAAAAATTTTCTGTTTCCAATCTCTATTCTGAGTCTGCAGCTAAGCTAGTTTGTGGTTTGGACACCCAGAGGCAAAATAGCTGCCTCGAAAAGTGTGATTAGAGGATCTAGCGAGATGGTGGGCCTGTAGATCTGTGGGCCATACATAGCCCTTTTCTCCTACATTTTTTGCTCGAAAAATTTTCTGTTTCCAATCTCTATTCTGAGTCTGCAGCTAAGCTAGTTTGTGGTTTGGACACCCAGAGGCAAAATAGCTGTCTCGAAAAGTGTGATTAGAGGATCTAACGAGATGGTGGGCCTGTAGATCTGTGGGCTATACATAGCCCTTTTTTCATACTTTTTTGTTCGAAAAATTTTCTGTTTCCAATCTCTATTCTGAGTCTGCAGGTAAGCTAGTTTGTGGTTTGGACACCCAGAGGCAAAATAGCTGCCTCGAAAAGTGTGATTAGAGGATCTAACGAGATGGTGGGCCTGTAGATCTGTGGGCTATACATAGCCCTTTTTTCATACATTTTTTGCTCGAAAAATTTTCTGTTTCCAATCTCTGTTCTGAGCCTGCAGTTAAGCTAGTTTGTGGTTTGGACACACAGAGGCGAAATAGCTGCCTCGAAAAGTGTGATTAGAGGATCTAACGAGATGGTGGGCCTGTACATCTGTGGGCCATACATAGCCCTTTTCTCCTACATTTTTTGCTCGAAAAATTTTCTGTTTCCAATCTCTATTCTGAGCCTGCAGTTAAGCTAGTTTGTGGTTTGGACACGCAGAGGCAAAATAGCTGCCTCGAAAAGTGTGATTAGAGGATCTAACGAGATGGTGGGCCTGTAGATCTGTGGGCCATACATAGCCCTTTTCTCCTACATTTTTTGCTCGAAAAATTTTCTGTTTCCAATCTCTATTCTGAGTCTGCAGCTAAGCTAGTTTGTGGTTTGGACACCCAGAGGCGAAATAGCTTCCTCGAAAAGTGTGATTAGAGGATCTAGCTAATGGTGGGCCTGTAGATCTGTGGGCTATACATAGCCCTTTTTTCATACATTTTTTGCTCGAAAAATTTTCTGTTTCCAATCTCTATTCTGAGTCTGCAGCTAAGCTAGTTTGTGGTTTGGACACCCAGAGGCAAAATAGCTGCCTCGAAAAGTGTGATTAGAGGATCTAGCGAGATGGTGGGCCTGTAGATCTGTGGGCTATACATAGCCCTTTTTTCATTCATTTTTTGCTCGAAAAATATTCTGTTTCCAATCTCTATTCTGAGTCTGCCGCTAAGCTAGTTTGTGGTTTGGACACGCAGCGGCAAAATAGCTGCCTCGAAAAGTGTGATTAGAGGATCTAACCAGATGGTGGGCCTGTAGATCTGTGGGCCATACATAGCCCTTTTCTCCTACATTTTTTGCTCGAAAAATTTTCTGTTTCCAATCTCTATTCTGAGTCTGCAGCTAAGCTAGTTTGTGGTTTGGACACCCAGAGGCAAAATAGCTGCCTCGAAAAGTGTGATTAGAGGATCTAGCGAGATGGTGGGCCTGTAGATCTGTGGGCTATACATAGCCCTTTTTTCATACATTTTTTGCTCGAAAAATTTTCTGTTTCCAATCTCTATTCTGAGCCTGCAGTTAAGCTAGTTTGTGGTTTGGACACACAGAGGCAAAATAGCTGCCTCGAAAAGTGTGATTAGAGGATCTAGCGAGATGGTGGGCCTGTAGATCTGTGGGCTATACATAGCCCTTTTCTCCTTCATTTTTTGCTCGAAAAATTTTCTGTTTCCAGTCTCTATTCTGAGTCTGCAGCTAAGCTAGTTTGTGGTTTTTACACACAGAGGCGAAATAGCTGGCTCAAGAAGTGTGATTGGAGGATTTAGCGAGATGGTGGGCCCGTAGATCTGTGGGCTATACATAGCCCTTTTTTCATACATTTTTGCTCGAAAAATTTTCTGTTTCCAATCTCTATTCTGAGTCTGCAGTTAAGCTAGTTTGTGGTTTGGACGCACAGAAGCAAAAAAGCTGGCTCAAGAAGTGTGATTGTAGGATTTAGCGAGATGGTGGGCCTGTAGATCTGTGGGCTATACATAGCCCTTTTTTCATTCATTTTTTGCTCGAAAAATTTTCTGTTTCCAATCTCTATTCTGAGTCTGCAGCTAAGCTAGTTTGTGGTTTGGACACCCAGAGGCAAAATAGCTGCCTCGAAAAGTGTGATTAGAGGATCTAGCGAGATGGTGGGCCTGTAGATCTGTGGGCTATACATAGCCCTTTTTTCATACATTTTTTGCTCGAAAAATGTTCTGTTTCCAATCTCTATTCTGAGCCTGCAGTTAAGCTAGTTTGTGGTTTGGACACACAGAGGCAAAATAGCTGCCTCGAAAAGTGTGATTAGAGGATCTAGCGAGATGGTGGGCCTGTAGATCTGTGGGCTATACATAGCCCTTTTTTCATACATTTTTTGCTCGAAAAATTTTCTGTTTCCAATCTCTATTCTGAGTCTGCAGTTAAGCTAGTTTGTGGTTTGGACGCACAGAAGCAAAAAAGCTGGCTCAAGAAGTGTGATTGTAGGATTTAGCGAGATGGTGGGCCTGTAGATCTGTGGGCTATACATAGCCCTTTTTTCATTCATTTTTTGCTCGAAAAATTTTCTGTTTCCAATCTCTATTCTGAGTCTGCAGCTAAGCTAGTTTGTGGTTTGGACACCCAGAGGCAAAATAGCTGCTTCGAAAAGTGTGATTAGAGGATCTAGCGAGATGGTGGGCCTGTAGATCTGTGGGCCATACATAGCCCTTTTCTCCTACATTTTTTGCTCGAAAAATTTTCTGTTTCCAATCTCTATTCTGAGTCTGCAGCTAAGCTAGTTTGTGGTTTGGACACCCAGAGGCAAAATAGCTGTCTCGAAAAGTGTGATTAGAGGATCTAACGAGATGGTGGGCGTGTAGATCTGTGGGCTATACATAGCCCTTTTTTCATACTTTTTTGTTCGAAAAATTTTCTGTTTCCAATCTCTATTCTGAGTCTGCAGGTAAGCTAGTTTGTGGTTTGGACACCCAGAGGCAAAATAGCTGCCTCGAAAAGTGTGATTAGAGGATCTAACGAGATGGTGGGCCTGTACATCTGTGGGCTATACATAGCCCTTTTTTCATACATTTTTTGCTCGAAAAATTTTCTGTTTCCAATCTCTATTCTGAGCCTGCAGTTAAGCTAGTTTGTGGTTTGGACACGCAGAGGCCAAATAGCTGCCTCGAAAAGTGTGATTAGAGGATCTAACGAGATGGTGGGCCTGTAGATCTGTGGGCCATACATAGCCCTTTTCTCCTACATTTTTTGCTCGAAAAATTTTCTGTTTCCAATCTCTATTCTGAGTCTGCAGCTAAGCTAGTTTGTGGTTTGGAAACCCAGAGGCAAAATAGCTGCCTCGAAAAGTGTGATTAGAGGATCTAGCGAGATGGTGGGCCTGTAGATCTGTGATCTATACATAGCCCTTTTTTCATACATTTTTTGCTCGAAAAATTTTCTGTTTCCAATCTCTATTCTGAGTCTGCCGCTAAGCTAGTTTGTGGTTTGGACACGCAGAGGCAAAATAGCTGCCTCGAAAAGTGTGATTAGAGGATCTAGCGAGATGGTGGGCCTGTAGATCTGTGGGCTATACATAGCCCTTTTCTCCTTCATTTTTTGCTCGAAAAATTTTCTGTTTCCAGTCTCTATTCTGAGTCTGCAGCTAAGCTAGTTTGTGGTTTGGACACCCAGAGGCAAAATAGCTGCCTCGAAAAGTGTGATTAGAGGATCTAGCGAGATGGTGGGCCTGTAGATCTGTGGGCTATACATAGCCCTTTTCTCCTTCATTTTTTGCTCGAAAAATTTTCTGTTTCCAGTCTCTATTCTGAGTCTGCAGCTAAGCTAGTTTGTGGTTTGGACACCCAGAGGCGAAATAGCTGGCTCAAGAAGTGTGATTGGAGGATTTAGCGAGATGGTGGGCCCGTAGATCTGTGGGCTATACATAGCCCTTTTTTCATACATTTTTGCTCGAAAAATTTTCTGTTTCCAATCTCTATTCTGAGTCTGCCGCTAAGCTAGTTTGTGGTTTGGACACGCAGAGGCAAAATAGCTGCCTCGAAAAGTGTGATTAGAGGATCTAACGAGATGGTGGGCCTGTAGATCTGTGGGCTATACATAGCCCTTTTCTCATACATTTTTTGCTCGAAAAATTTTATGTTTCCAATCTCTATTCTGAGTCTGCAGTTAAGCTAGTTTGTGGTTTGGACGCACAGAAGCAAAAAAGCTGGCTCAAGAAGTGTGATTGTAGGATTTAGCGAGATGGTGGGCCTGTAGATCTGTGGGCTATACATAGCCCTTTTTTCATTCATTTTTTGCTCGAAAAATATTCTGTTTCCAATCTCTATTCTGAGTCTGCCGCTAAGCTAGTTTGTGGTTTGGACACGCAGAGGCAAAATAGCTGCCTCGAAAAGTGTGATTAGAGGATCTAACGAGATGGTGGGCCTGTAGATCTGTGGGCTATACATAGCCCTTTTTTCATACTTTTTTGTTCGAAAAATTTTCTGTTTCCAATCTCTATTCTGAGTCTGCAGGTAAGCTAGTTTGTGGTTTGGACACCCAGAGGCAAAATAGCTGCCTCGAAAAGTGTGATTAGAGGATCTAGCGAGATGGTGGGCCTGTAGATCTGTGGGCCATACATAGCCCTTTTTTCATTCATTTTTTGCTCGAAAAATATTCTGTTTCCAATCTCTATTCTGAGTCTGCCGCTAAGCTAGTTTGTGGTTTGGACACGCAGAGGCAAAATAGCTGCCTCGAAAAGTGTGATTAGAGGATCTAACGAGATGGTGGGCCTGTAGATCTGTGGGCCATACATAGCCCTTTTCTCCTACATTTTTTGCTCGAAAAATTTTCTGTTTCCAATCTCTATTCTGAGTCTGCAGCTAAGCTAGTTTGTGGTTTGGACACCCAGAGGCAAAATAGCTGCCTCGAAAAGTGTGATTAGAGGATCTAGCGAGATGGTGGGCCTGTAGATCTGTGGGCTATACATAGCCCTTTTTTCATACATTTTTTGCTCGAAAAATTTTCTGTTTCCAATCTCTATTCTGAGCCTGCAGTTAAGCTAGTTTGTGGTTTGGACACACAGAGGCAAAATAGCTGCCTCGAAAAGTGTGATTAGAGGATCTAGCGAGATGGTGGGCCTGTAGATCTGTGGGCTATACATAGCCCTTTTCTCCTTCATTTTTTGCTCGAAAAATTTTCTGTTTCCAGTCTCTATTCTGAGTCTGCAGCTAAGCTAGTTTGTGGTTTGGACACACAGAGGCGAAATAGCTGCCTCGAAAAGTGTGATTAGAGGATCTAACGAGATGGTGGGCCTGTAGATCTGTGGGCTATACATAGCCCTTTTTTCATACTTTTTTGTTCGAAAAATTTTCTGTTTCCAATCTCTATTCTGAGCCTGCAGTTAAGCTAGTTTGTGGTTTGGACACACAGAGGCAAAATAGCTGCCTCGAAAAGTGTGATTAGAGGATCTAGCGAGATGGTGGCCTGTACATCTCTGGGCTATACATAGCCCTTTTTTCATACATTTTTTGCTCGAAAAATTTTCTGTTTCCAATCTCTATTCTGAGTCTGCAGCTAAGCTAGTTTGTGGTTTGGACACCCAGAGGCAAAATAGCTGCCTCGAAAAGTGTGATTAGAGGATCTAACGAGATGGTGGGCCATACATAGCCCTTTTCTCCTACATTTTTTGCTCGAAAAATTTTCTGTTTCCAATCTCTATTCTGAGTCTGCAGCTAAGATAGTTTGTGGTTTGGACACCCAGAGGCAAAATAGCTGCCTCGAAAAGTGTGATTAGAGGATCTAGCGAGATGGTGGGCCTGTAGATCTGTGGGCTATACATAGCCCTTTTTTCATACATTTTTTGCTCGAAAAATTTTCTGTTTCCAATCTCTATTCTGAGTCTGCAGCTAAGCTAGTTTGTGGTTTGGACACCCAGAGGCAAAATAGCTGCCTCGAAAAGTGTGATTAGAGGATCTAGCGAGATGGTGGGCCTGTAGATCTGTGGGCTATACATAGCCCTTTTTTCATACATTTTTTGCTCGAAAAATTTTCTGTTTCCAATCTCTATTCTGAGTCTGCAGCTAAGCTAGTTTGTGGTTTGGACACCCAGAGGCAAAATAGCTGCCTCGAAAAGTGTGATTAGAGGATCTAACGAAATGGTGGGCCTGTACATCTGTGGGCTATACATAGCCCTTTTTTCATACATTTTTTGCTCGAAAAATTTTCTGTTTCCAATCTCAATTCTGAGTCTGCAGTTAAGCTAGTTTGTGGTTTGGACAACAGAGGCGAAATAGCTTCCTCAAAAAGTGTGATTGGAGGATCTAACGAGATGGTGGGACTCTAGATCTGTGGGCTATACATAGCCCTTTTTTCATACATTTTTTGCTCGAAAAATTTTCTGTTTCCAATCTCTATTCTGAGCCTGCAGTTAAGCTAGTTTGTGGTTTGGACACACAGAGGCGAAATAGCTGGCTGGAAAAGTGTGATTTGAGGATCTAACGAGATGGTAGGCCTGTAGATCTGTGGGCTATACATAGCCCTTTTTTCATACATTTTTTGCTCGAAAAATTTTCTGTTTCCAATCTCTATTCTGAGTCTGCAGCTAAGCTAGTTTGTGGTTTGGACACCCAGAGGCAAAATAGCTGGCTCGAAAAGTGTGATTGGAGGATCTAGCGAGATGGTGGGCCTGTAGATCTGTGGGCTATACATAGCCCTTTTTTCATACATTTTTGCTCGAAAAATTTTCTGTTTCCAATCTCTATTCTGAGTCTGCAGCTAAGCTAGTTTGTGGTTTGGACACCCAGAGGCAAAATAGCTGCTTCGAAAAGTGTGATTAGAGGATCTAACGAGATGGTGGGTTTGTAGATCTGTGGGCTATACATAGCCCTTTTTTCAAACATTTTTGCTCGAAAAATTTTCTGTTTCCAACCTCTATACTGAGCCTGCAGTTAAGCCAGTCTGTGGTTTGGACACACAGAGGCGAAATAGCTGGCTCGAAAAGTGTGATTGGAGGATCTAGCGAGATGGTGGGCCTGTAGATCTGTGGGCTATACATAGCCCTTTTTTCAAACATTTTTGCTCGAAAAATTTTCTGTTTCCAATCTCTATTCTGAGTCTGCAGCTAAGCTAGTTTGTGGTTTGGACACGCAGAGGCAAAATAGCTGGCTCGAAAAGTGTGATTGGAGGATCAAACGAGATGGTGGGCCTGTAGATCTGTGGGCTATACATAGCCCTTTTTTCATACATTTTTGCTCGAAAAATTTTCTGTTTCCAATCTCTATTCTGAGTCTGCAGCTAAGCTAGTTTGTGGTTTGGACACCCAGAGGCAAAATAGCTGCTTCGAAAAGTGTGATTAGAGGATCTAACGAGATGGTGGGTTTGTAGATCTGTGGGCTATACATAGCCCTTTTTTCAAACATTTTTGCTCGAAAAATTTTCTGTTTCCAACCTCTATACTGAGCCTGCAGTTAAGCCAGTCTGTGGTTTGGACACACAGAGGCGAAATAGCTGGCTCGAAAAGTGTGATTGGAGGATCTAGCGAGATGGTGGGCCTGTAGATCTGTGGGCTATACATAGCCCTTTTTCAAACATTTTTGCTCGAAAAATTTTCTGTTTCCAATCTCTATTCTGAGTCTGCAGCTAAGCTAGTTTGCGGTTTGGACACTCAGAGGCAAAATAGCTGCCTCAGAAAGTGTGATTAGAGGATCTAACGAGATGGTGGGCCTCTAGATCTGTGGGCTATACATAGCCCTTTTTTCATACATTTTTTGCTCGAAAAATTTTCTGTTTCCAATCTCTGTTCTGAGCCTGCAGTTAAGCTAGTTTGTGATTTGGACATACAGAGGCGAAATAGCTGGCTCAAGAAGTGTGATTAGAGGATCTAACGAGATGGTGGGGCTGAAGATTTGTGGGCTATTCATAGCCCTTTTTTCATAAATTTTTTGCTCGAAAAATTTTCTGTTTCCAATCTCTATTCTGAGCCTGCAGCTAAGCTAGTTTGTGGTGTGGACACGCAGAGGCAAAATTAGATTAGAGGATCTAACGAGATGGTGGGCCTGTAGATCTGTGGGTCATAGCCCTTTTTTCATACATTTTTTGCTCGAAAAATTTTCTGTTTCCAATCTCTATTCTGAGCCTGCAGTTAAGCTAGTTTGTGGCTTGGACGCACAGAAGCAAAATAGCTGGCTCAAGAAGTGTGATTGGAGGATTTAGCGAGATGGTGGGCCTGTAGATCTGTGGGCTATACATAGCTCTTTTTTCATACATTTTTTGGTCGAAAAATTTTCTGTTTCCAATCTCTATTCTGAGCCTGCAGTTATGCTAGTTTGTGGCTTGGACGCACAGAAGCAAAATAGTTGGCTCAAGAAGTGTGATTAGAGGATCTAACGAGATGGTGGGCCTGTAGATTTGTGGGCTATTCATAGCCCTTTTTTCATAAATTTTTTGCTCGAAAAATTTTCTGTTTCCAATCTCTATTCTGAGCCTGCAGCTAAGCTAGTTTGTGGTGTGGACACGCAGAGGCAAAATAGCTGCCTCGAAAAGTGTGATTAGAGGATCTAACGAGATGGTGGGCCTGTAGATCTGTGGGCTATTCATAGCCCTTTTTTCATTTATTTTTTGCTCGAAAAATTTTCTGTTTCCAATCTCTGTTCTGAGCCTGCAGTTAAGCTAGTTTGTGGCTTGGACGCACAGAAGCAAAATAGCTGGCTCAAGAAGTGTGATTGGAGGATTTAGCGAGATGGTGGGCCTGTAGATCTGTGGGCTATACATAGCTCTTTTTTCATACATTTTTTGGTCGAAAAATTTTCTGTTTCCAATCTCTATTCTGAGCCTGCAGCTAAGCTAGTTTGTGGTGTGGACACGCAGAGGCAAAATAGCTGCCTCGAAAAGTGTGATTAGAGGATCTAACGAGATGGTGGGCCTGTAGATCTGTGGGCTATTCATAGCCCTTTTTTCATTTATTTTTTGCTCGAAAAATTTTCTGTTTCCAATCTCTGTTCTGAATCTGCAGTTAAGCTAGTTTGTGATTTGGACATACAGAGGCGAAATAGCTGCCTCAAAAAGTGTGATTAGAGGATCTAACGAGATGGTGGGCCTCTAGATCTGTGGGCTATACATAGCCCTTTTTTCATACATTTTTTGCTCGAAAAATTTTCTGTTTCCAATCTCAATTCTGAGCCTGCAGTTAAGTTTATTTGTGGTTTGGACACGCAGAGGCAAAATAGCTGGCTCAAGAAGTGTGATTAGAGGATCTAACGAGATGGTGGCCCTATAGATCTGTGGGCTATACATATACCTTTTTTCATACATTTTTTGCTCGAAAAATTTTCTGTTTCCAATCTCTGTTCTGAGCCTGCAGTTAAGCTAGTTTGTGGCTTGGACGCACAGAAGCAAAATAGCTGGCTCAAGAAGTGTGATTGGAGGATTTAGCGAGATGGTGGGCCTGTAGATCTGTGGGCTATACATAGCTCTTTTTTCATACATTTTTTGGTCGAAAAATTTTCTGTTTCCAATCTCTATTCTGAGCCTGCAGTTATGCTTGTTTGTGGTTTGGACACGCAGAGGCAAAATAGCTGGCTCAAGAAGTGTGATTAGAGGATCTAACGAGATGGTGGGGCTGAAGATTTGTGGGCTATTCATAGCCCTTTTTTCATAAATTTTTTGCTCGAAAAACTTTCTGTTTCCAATCTCTATTCTGAGCCTGCAGCTAAGCTAGTTTGTGGCTTGGACGCACAGAAGGAAAATAGTTGGCTCAGGAAGTGTGATTAGAGGATTTAGCGAGATGGTGGGCCCGTAGATCTGTGGGCTATACATAACCCTTTTTTCATACATTTTTTGCTCGAAAAATTTTCTGTTTCCAATCTCTATTCTGAGCCTGCAGTTATGCTTGTTTGTGGTTTGAACACGCAGAGGCAAAAAAGCTGGCTCAAGAAGTGTGATTAGAGGATCTAACGAGATGGTGGGCCTGTAGATTTATGGGCTATTCATAGCCCTTTTTTCATAAATTTTTTGCTCGAAAAATTTTCTGTGTCCAATCTCTATTCTGAGCCTGCAGCTAAGCTAGTTTGTGGCTTGGACGCACAGAAGCAAAAAAGCTGGCTCAAGAAGTGTGATTAGAGGATCTAACGAGATGGTGGGCCTGTAGATTTGTGGGCTATTCATAGCCCTTTTTTCATAAATTTTTTGCTCGAAAAATTTTCTGTTTCCAATCTCTATTCTGAGTCTGCAGCTAAGCTAGTTTGTGGTTTGGACACTCAGAGGCAAAATAGTTGGCTCAAGAAGTGTGATTGGAGGATTTAGCGAGATGGTGGGCCTGTAGATCTGTGGGCTTAAAATAGCCCTTTTTTCATACATTTTTTGCTCGAAAAATTTTCTGTTTCCAATTTCTATTCTGACCCTGCAGCCAAGCTAGTTTGTGGTTTGGACACGCAGAGGCAAAATAGTTGGCTCAAGAAGTGTGATTAGAGGATCTAACGAGATGGTGGGCCTGTAGATCTGTGGGCTATACATAGCCCTTTTTTCATAAATTTTTTGGTCGAAAAATTTTCTGTTTCCAATCTCTATTCTGAGTCTGCAGTTAAGCTAGTTTGTGGCTTGGATGCACAGAAGCAAAAAAGCTGGCTCAAGAAGTGTGATTAGAGGATTTAGCGAGATGGTGGGCCTGTAGATCTGTGGGCTATACATAGCCCTTTTTTCATACAGTTTTTGCTCGAAAAATTTTCTGTTTCCAATCTCTATTCTGAGTCTGCAGCTAAGCTAGTTTGTGGTTTGGACACTCAGAGGCAAAATAGCTGGCTCAAGAAGTGTGATTGGAGGATTTAGCGAGATGGTGGGCCTGTAGATCTGTGGGCTATACATACCCCTTTTTTCATACAGTTTTCGCTCGAAAAATTTTCTGTTTCCAATCTCTATTCTGAGCCTGCAGCTAAGCTAGTTTGTGGCTTGGACGCACAGAAGCAAAAAAGCTGGATCAAGAAGTGTGATTAGAGGATCTAACGAGATGGTGGGCCTGTAGATCTGTGGGCTATTCATAGCCCTTTTTTCATACTTTTTTTGCTCGAAAAATTTTCTGTTTCCAATCTCTATTCTGAGTCTGCAGCTAAGCTAGTTTGTGGTGTGGACACGCAGAGGCAAAAAAGCTGCCTCGAAAAGTGTGATTAGAGGATATAACGAGATGGTGGGCCTGTAGATCTGTGGGCTATTCATAGCCCTTTTTTCATACTTTTTTTGCTCGAAAAATTTTCTGTTTCCAATCTCTATTCTGAGTCTGCAGTTAAGCTAGTTTGTGGCTTGGATGCACAGAAGCAAAAAAGCTGGCTCAAGAAGTGTGATTAGAGGATTTAGCGAGATGGTGGGCCTGTAGATCTGTGGGCTATACATAGCCCTTTTTTCATACATTTTTTGCTCGAAAAATTTTCTGTTTCCAATCTCTATTCTGAGCCTGCAGTTAAGCTTGTTTGTGGTTTGGACACACAGAGCCAAAATAGCTGGCTCGAAAAGTGTGATTAGAGGATCTAACGAGGTGGTGGGATTGTAGATCTGTGGGCTATACATAGCCCTTTTTTTCATACATATATTGCTCGAAAAATTTTCTGCTTCCAATCTCTATTCTGAGCCTGCAGCTAAGCTAGTTTGTGGCTTGGACGCACAGAAGCAAAAAAGCTGGCTCAAGAAATGTGATTAGAGGATCTAACGAGATGGTGGGCCTGTAGATCTGTGGGCTATACATAGCCCTTTTTTCATACATTTTTTGCTCGAAAAATTTTCTGTTTCCAATCTCTATTCTGAGTCTGCAGCTAAGCTAGTTTGTGGTTTGGACACCCAGAGGCAAAATAGCTGCTTCGAGAAGTGTGATTAGAGGATCTAACGAGATGGTGGGCCTGTAGATCTGTGGGCTATACATAGCCCTTTTTTCATACATTTTTTGCTCGAAAAATTTTCTGTTTCCAATCTCTATTCTGAGTCTGCAGCTAAGCTAATTTGTGGTTTGGACACGCAGAGGCAAAATAGCTGGCTCAAGAAGTGCGATTAGAGGATCTAACGAGGTGGTGGGATTGTAGATCTGTGGGCTATACATAGCCCTTTTTTTCATACATATATTGCTCGAAAAATTTTCTGCTTCCAATCTCTGTTCTGAGTCTGCAGCTAAGCTAGTTTGTGGTTTGGACACGCAGAGGCAAAATAGCTGGCTCAAGAAGTGTGATTGGAGGATTTAGCGAGATGGTGGGATTGTAGATCTGTGGGCTATACATAGCCCTTTTTTCATACATTTTTTGCTCGAAAAATTTTCTGTTTCCAATCTCTATTCTGAGTCTGCAGCTAAGCTAATTTGTGGTTTGGACACGCAGAGGCAAAATAGCTGCCTCGAAAAGTGTGATTAGAGGATCTAGCGAGATGGTGGGCCTGTAGCTCTGTGGGCTATACATAGCCCTTTTTTTCATAAAATTTTTGGTCGAAAAATTTTCTGTTTCCAATCTCTATTCTGAGCCTGCAGTTAAGCTAGTTTGTGGTTTGGACACACAGAGGCGAAATAGCTGGCTCGAGAAGTGTGATTGGAGGATCAAACGAGATGGTGGGCCTGTAGATCTGTGGGCTATACATAGCCCTTTTTTTCATACATTTTTCGCTCGAAAAATTTTCTGTTTCCAATCTCTATTCTGAGTCTGGAGTTAAGCTAGTTTGTAATTTGGATACATAGAGGCAAAATATCTGGCTCGAGAAGTGTGATTGGAGGATTTAGCGAGATGGTTTGCCTGTAGATCTGTGGGCTATACATAGCCTTTTTTTCATACTCCGATAACTCCGATACTCAGTCTTATTCAGTCAAGTTTTGTCAAAGTTCGCATTCGGTTCTAACAGCTCAACGTGCATTCGTGCGGTCGTTATACTAGTGCCGATAAACTCATGCCAACAAGATAGAGAAACGCAAAGATTACGTAGAGAGACTTATGGCTGTAGCCGCAAGTATGCCAAATGTGTTGATGGAGTTTTCTATAACCAGTTCTTGGCGACCTTTCGTAAGGGCTTAGGTTCACATTCTGAAGCTGGTCCAAGAACTGAAGCTGTACAAATTGTAGTTTTTAAAGATTAAATCCTAAACATGCACAAAACTATACCAAGTTTCATCTATTTTTTCGAAAATATTTCGCAAGTCTGCCTTCAAAAACAGACAGATTTTCATGCTGAAGCGATTACTAAACCATTTTTCTTTTCTTGTTTTTTTAATCTGACAAAGGATTCGGTTATCTTCAAAAAATAATTATAGCGAGTGGCAACCTCGTTCTAGGTCGGCTGAGTTTGGTCACTTTTTGATCGTGTCTACCATTGCATCTGTGGAGAACTCCATGTCCTGGTTGTGTTTATCCACTGTAATCGTACCGATATCGTCAACAAAGGTGACAACCTTAACTCCTTGGAGCAGCGTTAATCGCAAAACTCCGTCATATATCATGTTCCACAGATCTCCTCTGACGATCCCCGAGGATGCAAGGTAGTATTCTAAGTAGGTTGTCATCTGTCTGGTACCTAAGCTTCCTGTAAGTGAAGTAGTTAAGGTGTATGCTCTCTGCTCAAAAATCTGTTCAAATAGGACCAATCATACCTTCTCCGGGTTTGTTTGTATTCTCCAACGATTTCCATTCAGCTAAACGCAAAGAATCCATCCAAGAAAAGAATTGAATCCTTAAATTTTCCTTAGATTCAAGGACTTCCGTAAGTCTGGGGCATTCTAGCCGACTTATAGCAGCAGACACCAAATATTGGAGATTGTTCGTAACATATTCTTTGGATAGCAGAGAACTTTCTTTCTTCCTTAACTTCCCCGCCTTAGAAGCAGAGACTAAAGGAAGGATCAGTAGGTATGTACAACTTATGGAAATGTGCTTTCCTCTTAAAGATAAGCTAAAATGCAAATTTTATAAAGAACTAACTATTTTTTTATAATTAAGCTTTGTGCTCTTTCTGTAGGAACTCATTGAAGGAATACACAACTAACTACCACTGGTGTAACTAGAAATATGATAAAAAAAACGAATCTCCAAAATCACTATTCTTTTTAATCTTCTCCTGTCAAAGGGAGCAGGAAATAAAAAAAGAAAACCCTAGCCAAATGAATGTCCCTTCTGCAACATTATGTCCTGAATCTCTCGATCATAAAAAACTAAAATAACATGAATTCCCTTCCACCTAGCACCCCCGATAAGGGCGAACAATATTCAACAAGGAAAAACGCTGCCACTATAAATAAACCAGAGTGAGTCCTTAAGAAAAATACATTCAGGCGGGAGTGGAGAGACGCAAAAACAAGACAAAAAAAAATCATCAAAAGTGTGTTTTTATTAAAATTTATGAAACCAAAATAAAGTCCTCCCACCACCATCTTCGCCGCTCTTTGTCTCCAAAGATCTTCCTTTTCCTCCTCCAAAGGAGTCGTATAATTCCAGGACATGTGTTCCATTGCCTTAAGTTGGTGGATTCCACCCGCGGGGCTAGGGAATCGAGGAGCTTATACATCTCTTCGAAGGAGCACTGTGCCGTGCTCCTGCTAGTGGAAGGAAGAAAGAAAAAAAAATTCAATTTGTTCACTTTTTATAGCCGAAAAGAATTTACGGGATTCCAGTGTAAAAATGACTCCGGAAGAAAAACTGTGGTAGTCTACTTTGCACCATCAAGTATGAGACTTGAAGAGAAAAGCTCATAAGCGGAACTTTGTGTGCAAAGGATTGTCCTTATCTCAAGCTCCGAACGTTGTTAGTTCGGCGAAAGGTAATGAAAGTTTTTGATTTTAATTTAGTTTTCAGCATTTTTTATGATATTTTCTCTCCGCTTTAACATTTGAAGTGAAATTTATGATAAAATTGCATTCAAGACTGTTGCAAAGTGCTGAGCTTACGGAAATTTAATCTCATTCCCAAGAAAGTGGAGTGGTATGGTTCAAATCACCGACTTAACATCGGTGCCGTAAAAATAGACATAGATTCCACCAGATAAAGTGGAATTTAGCGTTTAGCTTTACGGACAAAGTTCGCATAACCAATTCGGGTAAACCCCTCTCTCTAAATGGACTGAAGGATATGGATTGTGGAAATACAAAACACCGCTGTCTGACGCTCCAAATGTGGTGCTTTAATGTCCATCTGATCATCAATATAAATGGTGATATCATCTCTCTGCTGTTGCAATCATAGATACCATACCGGCTGCCCTTGTTACTGGCAGGACTTTCGCTTGGATGCCACTGCTTTAGTGACGAAGTGGAAAAGGTGCAGTGCATGAAGAGTGTCGGCAATAGTTGGAAATAGCTGAAACTCACTTCTAGAAAGGATACACGATGTATGTACATATGTATATGCTAGATGCGCTATCAAGTTGCAACTAGAATACAAGTTTAAGGTAGGTGACTACGTGGGACACCTGAAAATTCTTGACTCAATCCCACAAAGAGACATGCTCTGCACTGTCCCCGACGTTATGGTCAGGGAATATACTGTTTCGGTAGGTTATTTGAGGTTAATATATATATTAGACCGAGCAGACTGGTCTAATGGTGTTCCAACACTGGACCCTACAGGTCTGATATGGTTCACAGACGGATCAAAGATGGACTCTGGAGTGGGTGCTGGTGTCTTTGGACCCATCACCAAAGTCTCAATACCTATGGGAATGTGTCCCACGGTCTTCCAGGCTGAACTCCATGCCATTGGTAAGATTTATATCTTCTCAGATAGTCAGGCAGCTCTCAGAGCTCTGTCATCCAACTTAATGGACTCCTTAGCAGTTAAATGCTGTTACGATGCACTACAATCTCTTGCTAGACATAATAGTGTGGTACTCGGATGGGTTCCAGGTCATCAGGGGATTGCAGGCAACGAATCTGCAGATGAACTAGCCAGAGCTGCCTCGGGATCTGCGTTCATTCTACCTGAACCTTACTGTGGCGTCAACTGGGCTAATGCCACAGCGCTGATCAACGCATGGAAGCTTAAACTTCGTCTAACCCACTGGGAAAATGTCCCGGGGTTACGACAATCCAAGAGGTTGGTCAAGCCATTTTCCTATAAGGAAATTCTAAGTTTAAACAAAGGAAACATTAGGAAGCTGGTGAGTTTTCTAACAGGTCATTGCGGCCTGAGATATCATCTCAACAAACTCATAGAATGCAGGTTCTGCTCAGAAGATGACGAATCATCTGAGCACATTCTCTGTGAATGTCCAGCTCTGCATTGGCTGAGGTGGCGCATCTTCCGCAAGGTAGCATGCTCGCCGGCAGATATTACAACCTTTGCAACGTGCTTTCCTTCATTAGGGAGGTGGTACGTCTCTTAGAGAAAAATTACACCCTAAGGTACAATAGATCTTTTAGGTCGCAGTATCAGCCATATGGGCTAGGGTCCAGAAAAAAAAATGTACATACATATATGCCCTACGGCCCAAAAAGAAATAAAGGATAAAAAGGGCGATTCATTTAGAGGTTCTTTTTTGTCTGGATTTTTTGACAAATGACGCATGAGTAGTGTTATCCTGTCATGGTATTTTTATTCAGTTTCGTTTGACATTTTGACATGCAAAAACTTAGCCTGACATAGGGTCTACAAGCTATTCACTTAGAGCGACTTATGGTCTAAATAATCGAGCTCACGATCCGCCATAGGCCCAGGTCTACCCGGGACTGTAGTGCCACCTAAGTAAGTAAATAGGCTGAGAGTGTACGCAATTACCGCGATGGTGCTTGGCTTGTCGTATGCAACAACTTGACGTATGTATCAGTTGCTTTCCATGGGTTTTGGAGAAAAAGTTTAAAGTCATTCGTTCGGAGATCCACTCTGTGGATAAAGCGATGTATTACACCTCAAACAAAGTAAGAAACAGTACAGAGTCACCTTAGCTTGTCGATGAATTCGTGAAGTAGAGATGAACCTCCGTAGAAGCTTCGGCAGGTTGAAGAGTTTGGTTCCTTGTACCAGTCTATGGAGCTTGCACGGGTGCCTTCAGGTTCTGGTAGAACCTCTTAAAACAGACCACCATGACATCCAACTACCACTGGAAACCCAGAATCAGCTCATTACCCCAAATATTTTCCTTCTCGATCACAGGACACCAGACACAGCCTAACTTCTTCTCGTCTCCTCCAATTCAAGTAAAAGCCACCACCATAAGATGAGGGACGTCTTAACCAGCGTAGCTTTCCCAAAGGTGCTCCGTGATTACTCAAATATATTCATAGGTTAGGTCCGTTTGAGCTCAAGTTAAAGTTAGGAAAACTCCGAGCTTCCTAGTCAACTACACTCCTTCTCTGGTGCAAGGAACAACCTAGTGCAGGCTAACTTCTGGAAGCCAAGCCAAGGCTGCAAGCTAGTCCGTGGAACATGAGATTCGCAGTAAATGACGCAACCCTATGGTGTGGAACCACGCCACAGCAGACATTCTGAAGCAAAGCCCTACCCTAGACCCTGTTAATGCCTTCAAATTTATGTAAAAGCCTTAATCTGGATTAGATTCGTCTTTGGGGTCTTGAAGAGCTTGAAGAAAATCGCCTTTTCGACAAAAATGTTGTGCCCACGATGAGACACATTTCTGGCTTAATTGGTACGTCAATCAGCAAAAAGAGATTTAAGAACTGTCATTACATCCTGACAAAACTACGGTCCATATTTTTTTTTTTTAAAACGAGACCAGTCGGAACACATAGCTGTCAATTGGAGCCCATTATCTCGCCTGAAGGCTGTTATCTCCAAGGCGTTTGGTACCAACAAGACGGCGCTACTTGCCACACAACCCAAGAGACCATAGCTTTATTGCGAGAACAATTCGGTGAATAGTTAATTTCGGGCTAAGGACCGGTGAATCGACCTCTAGACTTTGGAGCTACATATGTAAAGTCTTAAGTCTATATGGATCAGCCGGGAAACCAGAAGCCAACATTACTCGCCAAATACCATACGAAATGCTCGTAAATGCGTCCTCGAAAATTGGAACTTCAGAAAGGAGCATGTTAACCGCAGTATAATTCAGAAAAGTGACAGTAAAATATATAGCTTTCTCTCAGAACCAGAATTACCAATGCAAATTTGTAGAACACCCCTTGTTTTGCTTAAAACTGTCAAAGCTATTAACTAAAAACAAATAAAAACTAAATCCGATATCCAAATTCGCCGAATGAATAATCTCACCATCACCTGCCGTATTGGGCTTGTTCCGAAAGTCCGCCATAAATCCACGCTGTCATCAGAAACGTATCGTAAACAAACTTTCAAACTCCAAGTCAATATCTTACGACTGTCACAATCAATTATGTTTAACAAAATACTTGTCTCTTAATTTATAATTTAAATATAAATAAATATTTATACACATTATATGGATTTATTCAGTGTAACGGTCAACTGCGAATGTAGATCACTCATTCGACGAACAAAGCCCGCAGATTTAAACTGTTGACCTCGATTCCTTTGTTGGCATCGCTCTCAACAAACAGTCCCAGCATTTCGTATGCAAAGTCTAAGCTGGGGCCGCGGACGCTGACCCAACAACCGACTCACAGTTCTCTAGAAATAAAGAGACAGAATGACAAATTGTTCGAGATACTAATTTTGACATGCATCGCATACAATCTCTTCAACTTAATTAACGATCGTCAATTTGTCAGGCCAAGTCGGTGCCCGAGATTCGATTTGGTTATGGCGGTTGATAAATGCGATTTGTTCTTCAATTGGCGTGTGCTGCTGCTCCTCTGTGACAGAAGGACAAAAGCGTTGGAATACACTGAAGTGAGTAATACATACAATCAGCGGGTGGTCATTGGTTAGTTGTACAGGACTACTCCATCAAAAGGTGTATAAAATTTAATTAAAATCGTAAACCTTCACTCTGTTCGAGTGATTAGCGATATTGCGAATCCTTTTGCAGGAAATTACCGAAATTCATAAATTATCCGTGGCTCCTTGGCGCTCATTACATGCAAGGCGATGACAAATAACTAGAGTCTGCTATCAACACCTTAGCACCCTTCCTTCGAGGATATTAATAAACCCTTTCAGTCCACCACCCCATCCGCAGTTGCCCCGCCAGAACAATGAGATAAATCAAGATTACCATTCCTGGCACCGGTTCCTGTTCCAGTTTAATTAGAAATTTCCGACCACTACTACAAGGTGGCGCATTGTGTATTGGTACACGGTGCGGCGCGGCGCTTCCCTAATCGGATCAACATCGAAGACGAGGAAGGAAGACTATATGGGAGCTCAGTTGACTTACTTTGTCAAGCGGCGTCGAGTGCATTTGTCTATGTCAAGGATTTGGGGGGTTAATATCAGACACTCGGTGTGAGTGGGTGATGTCCCTTTTACTTTTGCATAAGGAATCTTATATTCATGTCGTGGTGGCTGGCTGTTGTCTCGTTGGTTCGTCGGTCGTACACTCTCATTTGGTGGTGGTAGGCTTGACTTGAGAACCTTTGATAAATACAGCGAATCTTGCGATTCCATTTGTCATCCTGGCATTTGACCATTAATCATGGTTGCTGCTGCAGCACTACGCGATATCTTCACCGAAAGGGGGCATAATAATTCTTATTTACTTACACCACTGCTTCCAGTTCTGCTGGCTGGGCTGCCAAACCACCAATGCTTGTCTAAGTCAAGCGAAGAAGTCTGTCAGATTATCGCGATGTTTCGGTTGGCTTGGGGTGAGTATAAGGCAAACATTATACAGTCTGTGGTGTCAGTGAGGGTTCGACATGAACATATTGCTTGACTTGGATGACCACACTGGAAACACATGCATTGTCTGTTGCTTAGTTTAAGTTCTGTTTTGGTGACATCTCCCCAGTTGCTTACACCAGTCTTAAGACTGCCGTGAGGTTCGCCAGTTTTTGGATCAAAATATTTCTCGTCTTGACAGTGTTGTTAACTGACAGAGTCCTATCCTTTAATATCTCGAGGCACTTTGAGCGGTTATTGCACTGAATGACGGAGCCCTTGAACTGAACTTCCAAATTGTTAAAGGGAAAACTAGGTCACACTAGGTGCAAGCCCCAAGTTTTTCAATAACATATGGTAACTTCCACATCTATTTTGAGTCTATCCTCAGCGGTGTGACCTTGGGCAGCTAAAGCCAGGTCATCTGCATATGCGAATTTGATTGATTGCGTGTTTAACAAGTCATAAATGTATAGATTAACCAAGAGTGGTGCTAGAACTGATCCTTGCGGTGATCCGGGACAGATTCTGGGTTTTCACTCTTTATGGTTGACAAATACTTTGGCTGCGCATGTTGTTGGAAAGAGTTGTTATTTTGATTTGCAATGCACAACCTTCAGGAGTTTACGGATCTACTAGATGGATACTAGATCACCAAAGAGGACTGTTTTCAGTAAATTTTTTAAAATTAAGAGTTATTTGAACAAAAACCTGATGCGTGCAACTGAGACTTTCCAGCATGATTCTCAGGAATGATTTGGGATATAGCCACTTCAATTGGAGGCAGTTAGCTAAAGACGGCGATATGACAAAGGTGCACACCGGACTGTAGCGCCACCTAAGCGTATGACTCCAGAAGATAGAATCTTGTTGAACAATCTACACAGTCGGACCTTGGCATTTGTTTGTATAAATTTAAGCTAGACTCCGTCAAGTCCTGTACCTTGCTTGATTTGGAGCTAGCTATGAAATTTCCACCTCCGATATAGTGATAGTTTGTGAGTACTTCGACAGATCTGGTGTTGACGCTTTTAGTTCTTTAAATGGTCCTTTGATGTAAGTCGTGTGTTCTGACTTTACTACTAGTCCCGCGCCGATTTAAAAAAAACATAAATAAATAAATACTTGGCGCAACAGGTCGATTGGACCCAGGGCCTAGCTTCTCACAACCTTATTCTTTACACGAATGGAAGGGGCCTACTGTTTAATGCCGTGTCCGAAGGGCAATTTGTTATTTGTGAAGCTTTCTCAGGACAGTTGTACTCTCGGATGTTTGTGTGGCTTTGGGAAAACTTTTAGGTGTTCCGACTGGGATTCGAACCCCGAACCCCTTGTTCTATAGTCCAACGCACTAACCACTGAGCCACAGCGCCCACAGGGCCGATTTAGGGCCTTGAAAGTAAGATGGAACTTCCTCCTTAAAGTTTCGGCACTATGATTCATGGTTTCCTGCTCCATTCCTAGAATGTCGTTTTTTAAACATTTTGCCTCTGCACTGTGTTTATCACCACTCCTTGAGAACTTATCGTAAAATCTGTCCTGTTTTGTACACCATTGAGGAATGTTTTCTCTTCGAAAACCATGTACTATATGTTTTTTGCGGTTGCTATTGCGTATAGTTACATCGAATCTCTTGTCGACCTGATTTATGGATATCATAGAATATTTCCCTCACTGGAGATCATGTTGATATTTTCCCCTCGAGATCCGTCACTCCTTTAGTATACCAGGAGTCCGTGTATTCGAAGGAGCTGACATAGCTCAGACAAATATTTGCTGTGGTAAGTTAATATAACATCGAAGGGCTACAGTCGCAACAGATCCTGGAAACTTTCCCCGATCGATTATGTTTTAGTTTCAAAAAAAGTCCTGCACCACCAGCATCAAGTACAGAATAAACTGCCAGATAGAAATCAGAGTTGCGTTCGGAACTGTGAGCACAATGAAGGAGTCCCTAATTCGATGAATAATGTGAAAGGAGTGAGATCTCTATAGGAAGGAGAAATCAAAGCTTTAATAATATCCAAAGGTGGAGCATGAGAAGTATTTGATCGAAACGATTTAGCGGTTGTAAAGCAGGACACATGATGGTATCATCCTATCATCAGCATTCAGAGATTCAGTAACCAGAATCAAAGCTTTTGGTCCAGATACTTATGAGCCCTTTCTTTGTTTTCTTCTGGAAGGTATCTTTCTGGATAGGAAAAATAAAGAAAAAAATCATTGAAATCATTTTAAATGCCCATCTCTCAAGATATCTTGAAGGTTTCCTACAACAACGCTCCACAGGGTATACTTACAGAAATTTGGTACCATCACGGCGAATACCGAGGAGTTGCCCTGAATACAGCTCGAGTGTGTCCCCTCTTAACCGAAAATGGTGTCGTCTTTTCATCATGGCCTACGGATATCTACACTATCATACATCAGAGTTCAGTCGCCTATCCAACCCTCTAACGATCTTTTCTGTGCTATTCTGGGCTTAGACCCAAGCTGTCTCTCAACGACTCGAGTCTCTGAAGAGATCAACTTTGATATTGATGCAGTCACCAATTGAGAATGGAAACACCGAGTTGAGTTCAACATGTCGACAGCCCAGGGTTGCCGTATATGGATAAAGCGGGATACTAGCGAACATAGATTGGAACTGATTCTGACGAATCTAATGGCTTGTCAATGGTCGGCGTGTAGATCACTCCAGACATTTGCTGGAGTCATTCTTTCTTTAAAGAAGATGTGAAATTAGTGAGTGTTTTCTATCCTCATCCGGGGGTATGGTCCCAGAAAATCCACATAAGTATGAAGTTCCTGAAAAGGTTGCTCTATGAAAGTTTATTGTGATATCGATGGTCGCGAAGTCACGTTCTCTTGCTTCACTTTTGTTAACGCCCCAATGTAGTTCCGTACTGGTTCTCAAAGACACCGATAGAACTCTATCGATTCCCTGTGCTTTTATACCTAGTCTTCGTTTCATTTATAGACAAAATCCGCCAGATACCCGTGTGTAAGGTAGTTTGTCTTTGTTTCAGAAAATAGTCTTCGAATAGTCCGACGAATTAAGTTGTACTTCTCTAAGGAATATGACCGGCCATAAGCTCTTCCCTATGGACAGGCGAGTCAAGTCAAATTCCGTGATCATGATCAAGGTTGGTTGACAAAAGGTAACTCCTTCGCACAAGTCCTGATCTTCTTCACTGACAAAACGACTTCGAAACCCTATCGTTTTGTCAGAATATGAAACTCTTCAGATCTCAGATGAGTCAGGTTTCATTAACGAAAACAACGTGGGTACAGATGAACCAAGGCATGCCACTCCTTTCTCATCTTCGCCTAAGATGCCTCCGTTGGCTCAAACCTGATTCACAAAATTATACAAAATAACTCTATCTTTCATCAGATTTGTTTTATCTTAACTTGATTTGGGATCCAAACAGTTGGTTCAATGATCGAATGCAATTGGTTAACATTTTTCGGCACAGGCCTGAACAAAGCTTTCCCACATACAGGGGGATTCCCATCCTGCCTTCGATTGTGTCAGGCATAGTTTGACGGAGACTCTCATTCAGTGCACAAAAATTTGATTCCCAGAAACACCAAAGGTTCCGTTTTTCACGAAGATCTGATCATGCCCTTGAGGCATGGCGTTATAACCCGGCCAACTAGAATGGATGTGATAAGCTGGGGTCTGAATCCTAGAATTTGTATTGCTACTCGTTTAGAGTTTGAAAATTTGATGAACGGAAGAAGAACTAGCAGTGGGAGGTCAAACAATACCTTCCTTCCGTTCAGCAAAGCCTATATAACGAACGTCAACTTGCACTCGCTACTGTCGCTAGCAACAACGGCCTCGCGGTTATCTCCGGTCATGTTGGGTGCACTTATAGAGTCCATTTATCATTCGCGCCAGTACAAGATGTTCTCGCCGCCGCGACAACACAGCAGTCAGTGCATATGACCTTTTAAGGCATCGCACAGCCACTCTGCGTCTGCGATTTGCAATGTAGCCAGACAGAGTTCCCGACTGATGTCACCAGATTCCTACAGCACAAGGTGCTTGGTAAACACAAGCATTCCCAAAGGACGAAATATGATTTCAACGCGCATATGTTTCCCAGACGATATACTTCTCCCCCGCAGATAAGTCAATACGCCCACCACGTCCCTCTCAAGATCGCACCTAATTTATGCGTTCGACTAACATTCCGCCCACACCAAGCCGCAGTGTGCATCCAGAGGATCAGTTTTCACTGTACGCGCGCACCCCTAATTGAGAATTACAAAATCTTCGGAGTGTACACGCCCAATTACTCCAGCTTCTCGGGGGATTGGGCGTCTGTTCCCATTTCCAGAATCAACTGCGCCCTCGATCGCGTCGTTGCCGTCGAAGATAAATTGCTGTCACCGCGCATAATGAAGTGGTAGGACAAACAAACAGGAGGCAGGGCCCCACAACCCAAACACAAACGCACACAACACGAACCGATCGCGCTCTATCTAATTACGGAGGATAATTTATTTGTGTCCATGTGGCCATGGCATTGTCAAATTTAATAAACGATAAAACAACTTAATTAGTCCTAAATCATTGTGGGACGCACGGAGAAACCCTTGGGAGACCAGTTTGGAGTTTCACCCGAGACCGAGACACGGGCACACCAGAGCACTCGCTCGATTTGCATATGAATTCTGTCAAACGCTTGTCCGATCGTTGTACGTAGATAAAGGCGGCTTGGGTCGTAAATCGTGCCGGACCGCGATACCAACAAAATCACCGGGAATCGGGAATGCTAATCCAATTTTTCTTCCACCAGATACCTAGAATTTAAGGTCTTTTTGTCTCTCCATTATGTATCGTTAATTATTGTTTTCATTTTGACATTTGCATAAATTATCCAACCAAATGGCGGTGGGGGAGCTCCGATGCCCGATGGCCGATGGCCGATGGACAGGAGGTGGAATGCAAAAATCGGAGATAAAATTTGTCATTCGTTGAAGGTTTTGAGTTTTATTGATGTCTGATGGAGATGCGATGATTCACTTGTGTTGGGCCTTGCTGTGCTATCGGCCGAATTTAATTTGTGGTTACTTCGCTGATGAATGAGATTTATTTTACGGCTCTGTCGGTTTTAATTACCTTTTACTGATCTACTGATTCCCGGAAATGGGACTTGATTCGGAGAGTGCTCTGTGAGACGCTAATTGATTTTGATGTATTTCCAAAGAAGGCAGGCGGATGCTGGACAAATCAAAGTGCTGTTTTGTTTTACTTTTTATAATTCGAATGGCATTTGAATTCCAACGGAAATGGCAGGGAAATTGAGATCACTTCCGGTTTTTGAAAAACTATTATGCGCTCATCAACACAGGGATGTTATACGAAATGGTATGCTAGAAAGTGTAAGCTGTGTTTCAAACTTGTAGACAAGTCTAGAACTCGATCGTCACCAATCTCTTCATGGATTTGTTAGGAATTAGCTTAGTCATACCAGAGACATCTCACTTCCACCGATCTGACACAAAGTCATGGTTGCTGGTAGGTAGTGCAAGCAAATCTTTTGTCGTTTTGATTGAAAATTTCAATTCTCTAGCTCATGGCTTAGAGTGGGTATTCTCGTCATAATCTTACATTTCGAAAACGCAGTCGAATTTGTACGTAGAAAGATATTGGTGACTGTCATCTCCTCAAACTATAAGCAGCAATAACTTGTAATAGAGTGCCAGGAGTTTATTTTAAATATGTTTTTTTGTTTTTATCTTAACTGCGCTTTAAAAAAAAAGGTGGACAAAACCCGGTCAAGGTTTACTTCTTGACTCCAGCATTTTCTGCCTTCAACTTGAGGATCCTCTCACGTCTGTCCTTCTTCAGTACACGTGTAGTTCATTCGCTCTTTGTCCTCTTCTTCAAGGTATTGAAAGCAATAGTCAGGAGCGCTTAGCATACCTCAGCTTGAACCTATCGAAATCATTAAGACAGGTGCGCTTGCAGATGTTTTGTGATTTAACAGACCAAGCAGTCTGCTTTCACTTCGCTTTCAAGTCATTGTCTACCCAAGCCTTGAGCACAATCCGTGTTGGGGCTGTGAACGGGAACTTGATGCGGTATTTGTAGGTTGTTCAACCTGCACTCCTGACGGAGTCAACAAGTACCCTATTTTAGTCGATAACATCGACGATAGCAACTAGGCGTCCCTTCAAAGGGCCCGCTGAGCACTTGGCAATTCGGCCTGTCTGTACGAATCTTTGGAACGGCATGGCTTACCGCAAAGTAAAAAGTGGCATTGCTTCCTTCAGCAGTCAGGCAGCCATCGAAGCCATGACTTCCATAACAAATTCATAACTGGTCAAGTAATGTGAAATAGAGCTCAAATCCCTGAGCTGTACGCATATTCATACGGGCTTCCAAGGAAACAAGAAGGCCGATAAGCTAGTCTGTACTGCCTCAGAATCAAGTGACACCGCGACGGATCACTCGGTACTACTTTCCTCCAGGTTCTCAAGGGACTTCCGTAACATGGCTAACGCTAGGAGAAGCACACTCTCCGCCTGCCGTGTTTTGAAGGTGCAACGAAAAAAGGGCCAGAGAGCTTCTGTCTCTCAATAGAACATAGCTATCCCTTCTTATCGTCATCCTCACAGGTCACAACCCAATGGTGGCTCACACCCATGTAGATGCTACAGCGACATTGATGTTGAGGAGAACACGACACACATCCTCTGCGAATGCCACAGTCTCTCCAAAATCAGACGCCAAGCCTTCTAGCTACTAGCTAACACTCCCCCTAAATCCACCTTAAAATTCATAACGAAAACTGTTTCAGGTGGGCCGTTCCCGCCATGGACTATCGAGTTCAAATTTCTGTTTTTATATTTTTTCAGATATCTCACAGCGGGGAACACAATGGATTCGATGAGATCCGAGTGAGACTGCTCCCTCCTCATGGTTTTGCAGTCACCACCTTACCCTAACCTAACCTAATGCACATGCCCTGCACTCGCCAACATCATGAAGGCTACACCTTTTTACCGATCCTAACGATCTGAGCACTGACTCCACAGCTCATACAAATGAATGGATGGTTCGTTCCCAAGAGTAAGAGGGTGATCCAACCCCCTTACACAACGGCAATACAATAGACCTTCACTGGTCTACGTGCATCCTCACCGAAGGCCGGTTTAAACCAACGAACCAACCATGGTCGTTTTTGACAAGACCCACTATGTCACTCTGAATCCCTTCTCTGACGAAGAGGAGCTTTGGCTGAGTGTCTTTCCAAATCCAGGCCAGTGGCGCTGCCAATAAGTAAGAAAGACAACTCCGCCTTGGCTTTTCTTCGGATGTCGGTAACTGTGACGAATTTATTTGGCCGTCATTTTGGTTTGGATGACATTTGTCAGATGACATTTGACAGTCAGTGGCCAAAAACAATGTATTAGGGCCGAAACAAAGGGTTGAAATTAGTTTTGCAGCGCAGTATAGACAACTAGCCTCCATTGAGGCACCGAAAACTCCCAAGATGTGCAGCTGTAAGTCATTTGGTTAACCGTCATCATTTATTGGAATATGGTGGATCAGGTTAGTGATGACCACTGTCAGACCACATCTTAGAGAACTTTCTTCTTCTCGAAGAAGAACAGAACATGTGGCTCCAATCCGATAGTGCCACATCACACACAACTCGTGTTAGGATGCAAATTTTGCGAGAAACTTTTCCCAACCACATAATGTCAAATAGTGGTGGTAGTGCTGATTTGACTTCTCTCAAAACCAACAAACCAACCACAATCTAGACCCTTAAGGCCAACATTCCACTTGAAGTTGCAGGGTTCTGCGAAATTGTTACGATAAATGCGCGCAAAGTGCTCTCCTTTGCTTCACAGCAAGAGCCATACAAAATGTTAAGAATTGGATCAATAAAATATACGTAAATTATAAAATTGTATTTCCTGGAATATAAAATCCTTGAAGTTCTTGAATTTCACTCGAAATTCGCTATAACGCCAGGTGTAAACGACGTAGGTAGCTGCGTCTCAGATGTAACGTGCGAACATTTTGACGTTAGTTTTGCTGCATGCTTTCAAGCAATCACCGATTCCGGGAAAGGATGCAACAAAGTTGAAAGCTATCAACCACAGGCATGGAACTTAACCATCCACAAACGAGTTTTAATTATCCAATTACAAGGAATTGCTGGAAGTGCAAGTCAGAGCTACTGTACACGTTTCAAACTAGGTCATGAGATCCTTGCCAACATGAAATCAATATTTTGATGATGGAATTGTCTAAAGTGATCTAGGACGTATCCTCTTTCATGCCAGCTTTCCTCCAAGGACATGATGCACCTGATACAATGCTCATTGTAGAAATCCGGAAACCAAATCAAAGAGTAGAGTTATGTGCTGCATTTAAGGATAACAGAAAGAGTTTGAAGCAGTCAAACAAATTTCTGTTCTAAGGATGTTAATATCCCTGTAAATCAGAGTGCATCCTACATAATTTATTCAATTGAGTACAAAATTAAATTACACTCATGTTAACTACATATATGGAAGGATTTGCCCCCCAACTATGATTGATAGGAATTGAATTAGCCACTACCATGCAATTATGATATTCCGCATGAAAACAGTTTGTAATTGCCTTCAAAGAAAATGTATCCTGAGCCACTAGGCAATAATTTCCCTTAAAACGTTGTGCAACGTACGAGTACGAGTGGACCGCAGACAAGCCTACAGCCTGCGGTTCCTGGTTGGATTGATTGATTGTTGGCATTTCTTGAAAGCCATTCAAGGCACGTTATTTGGAAAATTAATATTTTAAGTGATTCAAATAATTAATTGTACAGTTTCAGTTTGCTTGCACTCACACAAAGCGTCTAAGTACTGGCAAACATCCTACGTACATATAGCTTTCGTCCTAATAACCTCTCCTTCCGAAACACAACAACTGGAGCGGCTAAAATTTAGTACTCTAGGAGCTAATAAACTCCTCTTGTACAACATACAATCTAAGGCAACAAAGTAGGTACATATGTAGGTGTATGTGTCTTCAGGTGATTTCAATATTTCAACATTTAGAGCGCACTTTGCCACATGCAAGAAGATGAAATTGCTTGCCGCAACATCCTGTATCAAGTTCCACACACATTTATTCAGTGCCCAGTGGATGGAAGGACTTGCTCCATCTGCTTATTGTTTGTACCTTCGTAAACTGTCCCATTATTTTGGATCCTAATGATTCAACCAAGGATCTCGCTCTCTCACTGTGAGTCCTTCCGAGAATCATAACACTTGGGCTAAATATTTGCATAAATTGTAGTTAGGACGCCCTGGGTGCGCGCCTGTTTGCACACATGACCCAGTTCTTGTGCCTCATCTTCACGCTATTGCTACTGCTACTGCTACTGCTACTAGTGCATGCTGGGTCCGGATGGACAACAACATCTAAATCAAAATGTTTGATGAACGCAAATCCTTGACGCAAACATGCTTCATCCTCCGTCACACACATACATACACACAAAATCCAATGCATGGCAGGCGTTGAAATATGAAACCTCGTGACAACATGTTCATCTGAAAATTACATCAAATCGCTCCAAGATCCCCAGATGATGGTCCTGTGTGTACACTCGGATGATATGGATGATATGGACGATGACGACGACGACGCTTGGCTTGCATGCACCAACCACGAGGGGAGAAATTAATTCATCACTTTTCTTCGTCCTGTGCAGCTGGATTAATTCATCCTCGCTATGACATGGGGTCCTGTTCCTTCGTGATGGTGGTGGTGGTGGTGGTGTTGGTAAAAGTCTAGTTTTTCCATTTTTACATTGGTAGCTTCGCGCGAGGGTATCTCAAGGATTCACTTTCATCTCTCACCACCACGAAAGTTGTAAAGTGATGCTGAAATATTAGGACTTATGGTCAGGATTAGCCAAACCACAAGCACTCTCTGTGGGATGGACATCTGCCCACTTCTGGGCGAGAAAGTGCACTTTTTCCACAGCACAGTGGGAGTGGGGTGTGAATTTATGGGACCGACATGCAGTCGGTCTTAGGCTAGATGCAGCAGCCGTGTAGAGTTTTGTGGCGATGGCGTTTTGACCGGCGGCAACGGCGACGTTGGAACTAAGCAAACAACGGCAGATGAACATTTGCCAAAGTCGTAACTTTGGGATGAAACTTTCACACGATGACGACGACTACGACACGGCTGGACTTTGGCTCGATGCAAGCTGCTGGAGAGTGACTTATTGCCGAGTTCAGAAAATGGATTTATAAGCCTGAATGGTGTATTAATGTTGTCCAACAGGAAGTTGTAAGAGTCACTAGTGATAAGTTTTCGGGTAATCCATGAGAATTGTCCAATTGTACAGTAATTGGTGTTGTCCTTCACGTGGACAGACTGTTTCTGTTTCATATGTCACCTGTCACTGGATCGCTTACAAAACTCCAGACCAGTTATGCATTCCAGGAATCTTTTCTAACTCCAAGGATCCATTTCACAGCAGGGAAGGGTTTCACGATTGAAATGATCAACCGAAAGATAAAGAGACCGTGAGGTACCTTTCAGAAAAAAGAAATGACCTCACGATCCTTATCGTCGAATGTGTGGGTACTTTCCTGCGTCTCCTCCTACGAATCACTGTCAGATTCCAACAGCGATTTGTCAGTTGGTTGTCACCGTGATTAATGTTGCCGCCGCGATGTCAGACCTGTCAAAATAATTAATAAAAATATATTTTTTCTCGCTTTATCGCCAGTGACTTGGAAAATGAAACGATCTCGCGCCTCGCTAGCCATCATTAATCTCTGACACCGTGAGAGCACAGTGCGTGATGTACGTACTCCGGCCGCTGCTGGTAAGGCAATTTTCCAGAAAACTGAACTCTCCTGCGTAAGTGACAGATTACCAATTGTCACTTGCATTCTAACACTAACACCGAGCGGATTCGAGTACTCCAACTTAGCCGAGTGACTGATGCCACATCGTTTCATCAACACCGAAACATCTTAAATGAAATTCCTTTTGTTTCACTGTGTGTTGATAGTGTGACAGGATGTTACGAACCGAAATGTTCATTTCGATTTTTCATCCTTACAACTCTCGGTAAGGACGACAACGACGACGAACGACGACGAACGATGGATGGCTGACTGACGGAATGAATGGGGTCGGTCCGTTGGAATGTGTGGGTGATGTCCTTCTCTTTTCACTCGATCAAAATTACAAGCATTTTTCATTGCACACTTCAATGGATGTGGCGTACGCGATGTTAGTGTTGGTGTGATGAGATGAAATAAAAGGCGAAGAAGACGCATCAGCAGGAAAAGGATGTTCTACCAGATTTTTCACCTCGAGTTCGAAGTTCTCGACCTTGGTGGTGTTTTCAAAGTGACGAAGGACACCCACCAAATACACACACACACACACACATAAGAAGGAGTGTGGTTGTGAATCCTTGTGATAAGTTGTCACATTACTCGGCGGAGCTAATGGATGTCAAGGATTAATGGGGAACGTGATAAGTTTAAGAAGTTGATTTGATTCCGGGTGATAAATGTTGAAATTACTGACTTTTGTTTTACGAGAGTACGCTGAAGGATTCCTTACGATTCCCTTTCTGGTTCAGTGGATGGCATTTTTTCTCAAAATTCCGGGGGAGAAGATGACTCGCACAAAGGGGTTGCAGATATTTGTGTTTTTCCAAAAAAAAACAACCCAATAGGTGAGCAGTTCCTTGCTAAGATAACAATGGCTGTGTACTACTTCTGGAGAAACCCTCCTTAGGGAGTCATTTACCTGGATTCACTGCAATATTGATCCAGTCGACGGATTGCTATCTACTTTTCTTTGGTGTGTAGGTGAGAAAATGTTGGCTCAAACTATGTACATACACATGCAACATCCTGTCGATACCCAACAGTATGGAATAATGCATTGTTTTAACCAAAGCTTCTTGTGCGTAAGTAGATGGCCAGTATCCAGTATAATTCAGAAGCTGACAGGTGAAGGTCATAAGAAACCAATGGAGATAACAATATTTCTGGAGCAACAGGCCGATGGGACCCAGGGCATAGCTTCTCAGGGGCCTACTAGGTAATGCATTGCCAGAGAAGGGCAATTTGTTTTTTGAGAAGCTTTCACAGGACATCTGTACTCTCGGATGTTTGTCAGACTCTCGCAAGAGGTGGGGCTATGAAAAAAACTTTTAGGTGTTCTAGCTGGGATTCGAACCTCAGGTGCCCCTTGCACTAATCACTGAGCCACGGCGCCCGCTGGTACAAAACTAAAATTTGTAAACTCGCAAACGTTCAAATGGCAGCTAAACCCGTAATCAAAATAGCCTACAGGGGGCTTAACAAGGTTGAGCTCTGGTGCTGGTGAGTACCGGGTCATCGGAAAGACTTTTTTAGTCGCTGATGAACGTATTTTCCGAGTTGCATGTGCAGGTCCAAAACGGCTTGCAGATCCCTGTTGAACATCCATTTAAATGAGTTATATATCGACTTTAAGGCAGCATATGACAGCATTTATAGAGACGAGCTATACAGATCCATGTCTAGTTTTGGCATCCCTGCCAAACTCGTTCGCTTGTGCAGGATGACGATGGAGAATGCTCGCTGCTCCGTCAAGGTCGGTAACGATCTCACCGAGACCTTTGATGTCAAAAAAGGACTTAGACAAGGTGACGCGCTGTCATGTAATTTTTTCAACATCGTACTTGAAAGAATTGTGCGAAACTCACAAGCCAACACCGGAGGCACAATCTTTCAAAAGACCGTGCAACTTTTAACGTACACCGATGACATTCGCATTATTGGACGAACTCAGCGGGCTGTCACTGGAGCGCCCACTAGTATTGAAATGGAAGCTGCCAAAATGGGTTTAGCGGTAAACGAGGGCAAAACAAAGTACATGCTGTCAACGAGAAAGAACACACACCATCGACGAATTGAACAGAATGTCACAATCGACAGCTACAACTTTGAGGTAGTAAGGGACTTCATCTACCTCGGCTCTGCTATAACCTCGGAAAAAAAGAATAACTCCTGCTAATCGCTGTTTCTTTGAGCTAAGAAGGCAATTGAGTAACAGAGCCCTATCCCGAAGAACTAAGGAGACTCTTCATAAGACCCTGATCATCCGAGTCCTTCTATATGGCGCTGAAGAGCGGACTCTGTCTAAAGCAGATGAAGAGAGACAGATTCTTTGTCTAATTTTCGGTCCCGTTTGTGTTGCGGAGCAAGAAGATTCAACTACGAACGATACGACCACGCCCACATACGTAGTCATGGCTTAGAGTTGCGCTGTGTGTAGCTTTAGGCTTTAAGTTTCGTGATTTTCTTAATAAAAGCTTTAAAAAAAAAGTTGGACATCAGCCGTTTAAGATGGCAAGGACATGTAGAGCCCGTAGAGTCGTCGAATCAAACCCGGAGGAACAATGCAGTAGAGGAAGACTTCGCCACATTAGGAAGTGGCTCAAATAATTAGTGCGTTGTACTACGGAACATGCGCGGTTCCCGGTTCAATCCCTAGCCATCACCTTAACCTGATGATGTCAAGAACACTAGCTGCTTCTTTCGTGAGTGTTTTTTTCTGTTTTATTGACCAGAATCTGATTCTTCCTCAAGTTGAATTTCCCAAGCTGGTTAAACACTCCAGAAGGAGGATGGAGGGAGGAGTCCATGGTTTCAGATTAGACTAAAAAAAAATTCATCACTAAATCCAAGTCAAAGGCCTGGACGGAATACTGTCAAATCATTGAAACCATCTACAACCTAGTTAAGCAGAATACTATCCAATTTCCTCGTTCATCAAAGGGAAGGTTGGGACTTGGATATATTTATGTGAAAATGGTTGAAGCTTTAAATGATTCTTCTCATTCCAGGCCAGATACACTGACTTACTTCAGGGTACGCAACCTCCATCATGAAATGAAATTGAAACACTAAGCATAAATTGGGCGTCCTTGACAGGATTTTTGAATTATGCCACATAAAGTGGCATGGGCTTCTGTCATTTCAAGGCACCTGTGGCCCAACTGCTTTTAGTTTAGAACGCGGTTTAGTTTAGAACAGATTTTCCAGCTCTTGACAGGGTCGAACATTGCACACTAAGTAAAACCTTCCTCATCAGCCTTAACTTAGTCTAGGAGAAAAAGATTAGCGAGATCAGCTTCCTAGATGCTACAGGATGGATGCAAGCAGTACCACATACTTACTTGGGCTTGTCCTTTTTAAATTGGGCTCATGTGCTTAGACCGTTAATGTTTCATATACAGAACACTGAAGCTACTAGGAACCTATCGTACTAGTTGTTTTGTGACCTTCAAGACGAGAAGTTTAAGTCAAGGTCTTTAGACTGATTCGACTTAATAATCTCGATTCCAACACTGACGGACTATACAAGAGAAGCCAGCCTAGTTTTTGGTCACATTTGCTATTGGAACGTACCTAGAGCACGCAACTGGAGTCAAAAAAGAAGCCTGTTAGGTAGCTCCCGTGGTGGAGCTGGGGCTTAAACAAGAAGTGTCTCCAGTTAATGCGGTCTTTGGCTAGCTGCCTTCAGTTTCTCATTTCAATTTAATTTAGATTTTTTTCCAATACTAAGCATAAACTACCGAAGGCGAGGGCTTCCTCTGGTAGACTCATCTAGCCGGATCCACAACACCCATTCACTCTACATATCCTAGTCATCTTAGACGACTGATACGTAATTTTCAGTTGAGTTTGAGTCGCTGTACAGCTCTTACACTTGGCTGTTACATCTCCTCCTCGGTCAACACAAACGGAACCGAAAATCATTCGAAAATTTTTTTTTTTTCAAAGCAATCCAAAATACATTGCACTTCCATGGTTCTGAGCATGGAGCAGGACTAGGACAATGATACATAGAGTCTTCTTGGTGTTTCTTGAGAAGGTCTTGCTAGTCAATTGCCTTCTTAGGTCAAGAAAACAGCGATTCCCCAGAGTTACTCTTTGTCATGTTGTTGTTAGAGTTTTAGGCTGAGCCGAGGTGGAAAATGTCCCTAACTATATCAATGTTACAGCTGGCTATTGTGACGTTCTGTTCGATTCGTCGATGTTATGTTATGTCGGTTATGCCCACAGTGACATCTCTAGTCATGTTCAAGCCTCCTTATGTCGATATGATGTACAGAACAAAAGTTTTGAGGACTTCTACGTATAGTAGATACAGCGGGCGCTTTGTACCATACTGACTTCAAATCTACGTGCTTCCTTCATCCCTATGAAGTTCGTTTAGTTTTCTATAATTTCTTCTGGCGATGACGTGGTGACCATTCCAAGACTAATTGCATCATCATCTCTTGTGTTTTGATCGCGGACCCTGTTTAGCAGAGTCTGTGATTAATAGCGCCCTTCACCGGCGAGATGGTAACTCATAAAATCCTCAGCCATCTCCTCAGATCGTGAGATTAGAATTAAATTCATCGCATCACATCAGTATTTGAGTCATATTTCTTGCCCGACTGCATTCCAGACTTTCATAGTCCTCGAGACACATAGATCGGAGGTGTAGGCACTAAGAGTGCGCGTGAGATGTTGTTACTCTCCTCAAGGCAACATCGGTTGAATTTCAGCTTCCTTTGTCCTCAACGCACTGCCACATGTCCTTCCAGCCGTATCCTCATTTATAATGAAATTACACCAGCAGTTAATTTAATGCGATTATTGCGGGGCGTGATTAATCGCAGACAGAAAAACAAACCCTAAGCCTGGCTCTCCTCCAGATATGGATACGACGACGATGATGATGACCTGTGCTGCCAGCAAGGTGGTCTTTATACGTCCATTCGTGTCACTTGCGCATACACGGACCGTAATTATTGTCAAATCGTGTTTGACTCGCAGCTATGAGGATGTGTTTTTGTTTCTGCCACAAGGACCTCGCCGCCGCTCTTCCACTTCATTACTGGCACAAAGGTATTACACTTTGCGAGGCCAATGAGTGCGACTGATGTTGTGATTAGTCATCAGCGCTGAGCACGACACACATAGGGCCGTCGTGTCCGTCCCCCCTCACCGTTCGTTGATGGCCGGACATTTGTCACTTTTATGAAACCGATCTGGGGACCGCATTGCCATGCGATATGAATGCTGTCGCGCGATTTCAGCAAATATCCCCATAAGGAGCCACCGCGGCTGGCCAGGGGTAATTAGAAAGATTTACGGCATCTGGGTTGATTAAATCTGTTAACTGATCTTGTTTGGCGCTGCTAACTAATGGCGACATTAGGCGAAGATTAATGGCCGGCGTCTTTGGGGAAAGTGCACTGGCCGACGCTCCATATTTTGTTGCCTCGTCAAGCCCAAAAGGAGAATCTCTCAAAAATCATTCGGAATCGGAACCCGCCCGAGTTCAGGGAGTGCCTCGGCTGAGATGAAATACGACCTATTACCGTTGGATTAATTTTAAACGGTCCATCAATTCGAATTATTTGCTTAGGAGTGGAGAACACCATCGATTCCTGTTTAATGTTTCGAATCCCGAGTGCATCTTCTTTCGGGAGATCCGATGCGCGACGGACCAGGGCTCTTAATTAATTGTGGATGTAAATCAGCGATTATGGCGTCCGGACAAAGGCAAACGAGTGATTGTTGTTCACGGATTATGAGCGAAGATGATGCAGAGGAACATGAAAAAATGGACGTAAATACAAAGATGTCTTCGCCACAGAGGCGGTGGGACAGAGGAGAATGTCGACGACGACGACGACGATGATAATTGGGGATATAGAGGAAGTCGATGCTGTCCTTGTTCACTAGTGTAATGGAGCCGTGTTGTGGTTTGGTGGCTCGCACGGGAACATTGTGCTGTTTGGATTCCAATGAAACAGGAAAAGAAGGATTTTCACTCAAAACACTGGAGCGGTGGTATCCTGCTTGATAATGGACTCCTCATTGTGGAGTCTTTTGTCAAGCGAAATGAATGAAAATCGTTTCCTTAATTCAATTTAATGTGCGCATCTGGAGATGTTGTGATGGTCTTTGGAAAATAAGTGGACAACTTTTTGGGATTAATGGACGACCGCTGTTGCTGTTGCTGTTGGTTCCTTCACGTGGTACGCAGTGAAGTATGTGAAAGTGGAGAATGTTGTTTTTCAATTGAATGGAATGAAAGCTGACATCGTTTTGGTTCTTATGGACTCAATGCCATTGCAAACATCATTGAGTGAATAATGTTGGTAGAGATGCACGAATCTCAAGACTTTCTCCAACTGTACATGCATATGTATGGCTTCTAAAATTAGAATTTATTGTGACTAGTGAATCGGAGTATGAACACGAAAATGAGTCCACAGCGCTCCATAAGGGTCCAAAGGGTCCAAACATCTCGGCATTCTGGAATATATTTAGAAGAATGACAGGACTCTTGAACTGCCAATGGAAACTCACTTCCCCAGCTGAATTGAAACTTAAACTGTTACACAGGAGGAAGACAACGTTCACCCAAGTCACAAAATGAGAACCATCTAGTCCAAAACTTTTCAAGCGGTGTGCGTACAGAGTGCCTACGTAGCTTATGCTCGAAAATGGAGAGAGCCAAGGATGGATTTAGTGGGCGCCGTGGCTCTGTTGTTAGTGCGTTGTACTATGGAGCAAGGGGCTCGAGATCGAATCCCAGTCGGGGAACACCTAAAAAGTTTTTCACGGCCCCACATCTCGCGAGCATCTGGCAAACATCCGAGAGTAGAACTGTCCTGAGAAAGCTTCTCAAATAACAAATTGTCCTTCGGACACGGCATTGAACAGTAGGCCCCTTCCATTCGTGTAAAGAATATAAAACGCACAGCATGAATGGTTGTGAGAAGCTAGGCCCTGGGTTCCATCGACCTGTAGCGCCACCTAAAGATGGATTTCATCCCTAAGCAAAAAAAATAAAGACTATAGAAGGATACACTATGGCACCGTTTCTTGACATTCAGGGCTCTTTTAGTGATTAAAGCTCTGGATTTGATAGTCAACCCAGTTTCGAAGACATGCTTCAGCACAGAATCATCACCTCAGCTATCGGGCACGCCACAGGAAGGGGCTCTTTCTCCACTCCTTTGGGTTCCTAGCGTCAACAGAAATTTAAGAATGAAATGCACGTAAGTTCTTCCCAACGAGCAGTAAATTATCAATGTGGCCAAATCAGAACGGTTTGTGGGTTGTTCTGTTCACTAGGAGAGGAAAGATACCTGACTCTACACTACCAAAGCTGAAAGGTACGACATGAGATCTCTCATCGGAGGCAAACTATCTCCTGGCATAATTCTAGACTAGTTGAAGAAAGGATAATGAAAGGAATGAATGCTCTCTCTGCCTGTAAAGGTGCCCTTGGGAGAAGATGGGGGGATAGGAACAACGCATCATTTGCTAGAGGTACAAAACGATTGTCATACCTATCATCTCCTATGGGTCCTTGGTCTGGTGGACCACAACTTGTGGTAAGAACTATATGAAAGAACTCCACAAAGTGGCTGGAACTGGTTTTCCACATCGTTCCCCTGGACTTTGAAGGTTATGCCACAAAAGGATTCTTAAGTTAGATAGAGCGGAGGTTCAATAGTGTCGGCAAGTATCTAGGGATTACAGTCTACACGGATAGTTGAAAAATGGAGATAGCTACAGTTCTATGTTTAAGGTTACCAGAAGCGTTCCAAACTAAGATCCCAGCAACAAAAAACCGCCAGATCCATAGAAAACAGTCACCTTCTTCCGTCGGATATACCTAACTATCTTCGTTGATAGTCAATGAGCTCTAAAACCAATTCAATCAAATCAGAGGCTGTTACAAAATGTCGCGATGCATTGACCACCATTGGGGACCATTATGTCAAGCTCAAGTGCAATAGCAATATTAAACGTCTAGGATGCTCTGGCAAGAATAAGGCTGGAAATAAACATTATTGAGGCTGACACGTCCATACTACCACCGATTTCTAAACTGTAAAGCATTATTGATGCTTATCCTATGTAAATGGAGTGTAAAACCCAAAGATGTACCTATGCAGAAGCTACGCAGGCTAGGAAGAGGAGAAGTCAATCCAACATCTGCTCTGCCACTTTGTGGAATAGAAGCCATGAAGAACAGAATTCTCTTTTCTTTACCTCAGACCCATTCATCCAATACCCAGGATTCTCCGGTGCCATGGAAATTCTGGGAGCACAATTGGCGACTCACTAAGCCTCGTTTAGAACCCATGAACTAGGGAATATTACCTTGCACTGCTTATGTAGGTATATAGTTAGCATGGTGATAGAATTAAGCATATAAGCAAGATCGAGGAGAGAACTAAATATGGTTAACGAAGGGAATACCGCAGCCCACTGTACAACACTGTGACTGAGTATGAGCTCAGATTCGTCTTTTAAAGATTTTCATTTCCCAGCGAGAAAAATAGAGAAAAAGTCCCTCTCAACCTGCAGATGGACAGCAAGCTCAGAACCAAACTTTGAAAGAAACGGTGAAGGCTCTATACTCTTAGTATACAATATGTCCCAAAAGAAGACACAGAGCACGTATCATTCCACGAACGTGAGAACAGACTACAAGATGGGCAAAGTAAGTACCAACTCCAACGTGAGATGTGGGATTAGTTTTCCAAAACTCAAGCCACTTCAAAGTCTTAGTAAAGTTTCGCATTGTTGCTCCCAATGAATGGGTCCATATAGCCAGGTTGAGAAAAGCCGGAAGGATGTACACACAGTTGTTTCAAAACCTTAGAACACAAACCTGCAGAAGCTACTGCTACAGCTCTTCAAATTGCTTAGGAATGTTCGTAAGGCTATCTCCCTAGCCAGACAGCTACACAGGTGAGTTAAAGGCAAAACCTGTCAAGAAAGTCTTCATATTCCTGACTCGCAGTACAATATTACGCAGCACAGCAACAAAACCGAAACAATTTACCACTCTTATCTCAGGGTGAGACGTCTGAAATGAAATTTTGAAGAAAAAAAACAAACCACACAGCAAAGTTCATATCAATATCCGGTCCACAGACTCTAAATCCATCTTTTGTTCGGATATCTTTCCTTACTGACACTCCTGTCAATTCCACAGCACCCACTTTGCATATCCTCTCATCGAGTCATTTTAAAGGATATGAGTAAATTATTCATCGTAAGCACACAAAACAATTCAAAGCTTCCTGAGTCCCACTTCACAGCACAACATGCCATACACACGCAATGCCTCTAAATGGTATCTGAAGGACGAAATCTGTCTCGCCACTTTAAGGCGACCTCATTACTCAAGACGTTCATCATTTTTATCTAACACCGAGGCAGCCACCAGCCACCAACCACCAGACAACCAAGCAACGAACCAGTAAATGGATGCCAAAGAACTCTCGTTGTGCACCGGAACGCTGGCGGACTTAATGATGTCCCCAACACCCCACGAACGCAAGAGGATAAGGTGTGTTGTCGTTGTTGTTGTTGTTGTTGTTCGGCAGGACCCGCTCTACCCTGACACACGAGATAAGATTACGAAAGAATAAGTAGTCTGCATTATTCTTCTCCTGCTGTAGTGTCCCCAACAAAACCCGGCCTCAACATTATCATTGCCGCCGCAGACAGGCGGAAAGCACATCCGGCTCTGTGTTCTGTGTTGTTTGCGAGCGTTCGTGTTCGTTCGTTCGTTCGTTCGTTCGTCCTTGCGAAGCTCCTTTGCTAGTTTTTGTCGCCCACCATAAGTACACACAAGAAGATGCTGTGTAGCTTATCTTGTTTTCGATTTTGCAGGACAAAAGTTTGTAGCTCCTCCGGCTGTTGCGTTCTCCGATGCGGATGTTGGGGAGAATTCAGGATCTCGTTGCGCCCGGGGGATGGCTAAAGATCTCGGTTATTTGTATGACTGCAGGGCGGAAGCTGCTCAGCATTATGTCCTGTTAGCGCCCGAAAAAAAAAAATGGAAGCCGATATGCTACACAATGCGGTCGGGATGGAAATCTGCATTGAAATTCCATCAATTCTGGGGAACAGTTAATTGGATGACCACCCAGCGACCTTCGATGTAGGTGACAGACGTACACACAATGGTCATTGTGTGTGCCAGCCACTGTAGTGGGAAACTGTCGGCGACGAACAAAGGCGCGGCGAAGTGCGATGTCACCCGTCTGCCTCATAATGGCTGTCATAAAACTCCGACCGTCTTTTGTGTACGGCCGACCGACGCGACGCCCGGTGGCGGCCGCGATTGGATGATAGTGGTGCGCGGGACCATTGTTGTGCACCATTTATGGTGTCGGTAGATGTGCATCGCTCTTGGCCAGTTCCACTTGTGATAGCCGATCATAAAAAATATAAACGGCTTAATTAGATTCACGATGAGTCAACTGCCGCACACGCAGTCTGACTAATTGAAGGGAATCCGTGGTTATGGCACCTTCACACTATCACAGGTGCCGCGCCGGTAGCAACAGTGTTGCGACATGACAAGGCTTTCATTGAAACTGGAATTCTCACGCAGTGGGAATGTGCGCTCTGGAATTTCTCAGCTAATTCAATTTTCAAGTCAAAATGGGTTTATAGGGTCACAGATATTTCGTGGAACATATTTGGGACATGGCGGCAGTTTCAACTGAACAGTGGTAGCCTTGAGAAGAGAGTGACCAAGCAGGTGCATTTTAGATGGAACATGTTTTAGGAATTTTTCCACTGAAGGGGTAGTCCCAAATGTTGGTTTGTTGGTTGGTTGTCTGGAATACAGCCACGAGTTGGTCCAGAAGAACCTAGGATGACCAGAGTTGTAAAAACAGAGACAGATCTTATCGTAGATGGGAAAGCTATCGAAGTCACTTGACCTACGAAGACGAGCTCAAGAAGGAGAAAAAGTTTTATGATGAATAGGTTACCCTACATGAACCAAGTCATCAGCGGTCAAGAGTGAGCAAATCCAGCTAAAGGGTCATCCAATAAGAGGTGTCATTTCGTGTCATTGTTCAACTGCTGACATTCAACTATACTGGCGGGGATCATCATTACAGCCATAGAGGCAGACTCGGATCTCAGTGGATCCATTGGATATCCCAAGAAAAGATTGCTCTGAGCACTGAGCTCTTTAGAAGATACTTTTCCAAGGGTTATGTACCTAGTTTTGTTGAGGGTTGGGGACTCGCAGAGGAAGTGTGTCTTCCTCTACCCTTGTATCGCCACTGTCTCTGCATATGTCTGTGGCGCTCATTACATTTTCTTATTTGGGACGCTATTGGGTTGGGAGGGTCAAGTGTGTTCTAGGAGTGAGATAGGAGTTCTATGATCTCTCCTTTCGTGTTGTACTTGTAGTGGTACAAGGAAACTGATAGGCATTAGGACTGAGTGAACTGTGGATAGGTCATTGGATTTCGAGCCTAGCCTAACTATTTCATCGGCCAGTTCAGTCTCTTGGAAGGCCATGCGTCCCGAAATCCACGATTTGAGTTCCTCTTTACACCGCTTGAGCAGTTTTGAGTTAATTGTGATGGAACTGATGGCTTTGATGGGTGCGTGGCTAACTATTAAGATGTCTATCTGATTAGTGCTCTTCAGAGTGTATAAGTCACTGCAGATGGTTTCAACTTCTAGACATCCGTTTTGTCAAGGATTGCTCCAAAGTATTACTTCAGAGTAAGAGGAAAACCCAGCTTTGTAGCGCTGACCTTTTTGTGTAAAAGATTGAAGGAAAAGACGTTTTTTTTTTTTTTTTGTTTGGTTGCGCCAACGGATGTGTAATCTTCTAAAGGCTACTGGCATGCGCGATTCGCAAACCTGAATACTCGATGCCAGGAATACGCCTACGTACTAGCCCACACCCTACACACTTCAACCACTCCCGTTAACTACCGTTAAGTATTACTTCGCGGGGCTGTTCAGCACTTTGTGCTCTTCTTAAACTGTTCGACGTTTCTTGTTCTGAGGGGGCTTCCATTTGGGTTTGGTTGCTCTCCCTGAGCCTTTCCAGCCGCCGAAGTTCCTTTATGATCACCGCTGCTGTTTGTTTCACGGTATTCCATACTGCGTTCGATGTCAGCATATGGTTTACAATGTTCTCCGGATTTGGTATTTCTCCAATTATTTCCTCAAGACCTCTGCGTTCCAAGCGAAAATGTGGACACTGAAAGAGCACATGCTCTGCATCCTCTCTGGCCTCTCCACAGTTTGAGCAATTTGGAGATTCATCAAGCGCAAACCTGTTAAGATAAGCTCTGAAGCAGCCGTGCCCGGTTAAGAACTGGGTGAGATAAAAATCCACTTCTCCGTGAGTTGATGGGTCCATCTTCCCTTCGTTGACTGATTCCATCTTTCCTGCCATGTTCTCATGCTTCGCTGTCTTTCTGTCTGGAGCAAGGGGTTCCTGGATTTCGGCGTCGTAGGTCCTCTGTAGCTCAATAGCCAAGATATCCGCTGGTAGCATTCCCGCAATAACACATATAGCATCGTCGGATACCGTCCGAAAAGCGCAACACACTCTCAGCGCGCACAGTCTGTTGACGGAATTAACTCTTCTTGAGTGGGACTTAATTCTAACTGCCTTTGCCCACATTGGTGCCGCATACATTATTATTGACTGCGCCACTCTTGAAAAAATTAGTCTCTTTGGTTGTCTGGGTCCTCCAAGGTTTGTCATTATTCTGGATGAGGCAGTACACACCCGAGCAGCTTTGTCGCACGTCATTTCAAGGTATTCCTTGTAAGCTAACCTAACGTCAATCATCACACCTAGGTATCTGATCACCGGTTTTGACGTTATATTTTGGTTGCCTACCCTGATGATGATTGCTTCTCTTTTCTTGCGGCTGCTTACTAGTACTGCTTCCGTTTTATGATCAGCGAGTTCTAAGCCGACTGCTGCCATCCACCGTCTCACTTTTCGGATACATTCATTTCCAATGTCCTCTATTTCTTCCAGATGAGGCTTTCAAGCCTCAGCAACCTATCATACATAACATTCCACAAGATAGGACCTAGTACCGATCCTTGTGGTACTCCGCCAGATATGTGGTACTGTTTTACCCCATCGTCGGTATCGTAAAACAGGTACCGTTTCTCGACATAATTTAATATTATTTTGATGAGGAACCCTGGCACCATCATTTCTCTAAGTGAGCACAAAATATGTCCCCAGTTTGCAGAATTGAACGCATTTTTGACGTCCAGCGTTATTACAGCACCGTAGTTCTTTGCGCCTCCTCTCCATCCATGCCAAGCCGAAGCACTGTCTCGGCTCCTTGTATTCAGGGTAACGAGAGAGGTAATACTTTTACCAGTCACCTATAATGCTCTACAAGCTTCTGTAGCATGACTTTATCTCAATTTAGCTTTGGGCTCCTGGATTCCTCCCCAATAACGAAGTGCTTGATCTCAACCTCGCCAATCAGTTTCACTTTGCGAAAGTCACTAGCAGGCTTAGTCATTACTTGGATGACGCTACATATAGTTCGAGGTGGAGCCGAGGCTTAACTCACAAGCCTCTGCAGTTAGCGCGAAGTCTTCATCTACTTTTGTGTTCTTCTAGTTGGATTCGAAAACTCTTCGAACCGCTTTACATATTCCTGCCATCTAAAACAACCGATGTGTACTTTTGAACTTTGTTAAACCTCCTCTTCCAAGGGGCGTTAAGACAAACGGGATCTAAGATCCCCAAGATTAGTTTGTCTTCCTAAAATATAGTTCTTTCTTTGCAGAATACCAAAGGTCGATCCTTAAAGTTTCTTATCACTAATGCTGTGGAGACAGTTCGTGACCACGAATTCCCCAATAAGGTTGGACATTCAATTACGCACCAAGTTCTATGCCCCACTATGCTGTGATGACGACAACTCATTCATATATAATCCCGCAGTACCATTTGACTTGCCCCCCCTTTTTTGGTATCCACTCCATTTGCCTTCAATTGCCAAACCATCAAATTCCCAATGTCAAACATGGATCCATATTACTTTATGAAGAACTATCTCCGCCAGCCCTTGTCGAAGAATTTGTTGTTTATCTTCCGTCATTTAACCAGCCTTGTGCGCCTTAAAGAATTCACAGTCACGTACGGCAATCTGAAGAGCGGGATAGGCGTCAGCGAGTTACTTGAGGATTCATAAAGATTTATGAGCCCATCGTCGCCGCGTTGAAGCCCTGTCTCCACTCGATGACACATCCAACATAGCATCAACTGTCACTCAGTCAATCTCCGACTGTCTGTCCATTTCAACAGAAATCAAAAAAAAAAAAAAAAAACTCTAAACACATTAAACCACTTAAGAAGCCATCGTCACCACTCTAAACCACCAACTAATCTTGAAGACCTCCGTCTCAACCCAAAGACTCTTCGGTTGATTAATAATTGGACCTCTCATCAGTTATCGGGAATTTTCCTCATTTTCCCAGTCACAGCCGGAGGAGGTCGCTGGGAATATGTCACAGCAAATTAAATGGAAACCCATCTCTCACGCATGACCCCATCCCTCCGTTTCACAGTTCAATGAGTCTTTATCTGCCCGTTTATCCGTCGAATGAAATCAATCACAGTCCCGGAGATGATGCAACCTGGCTGCTCGACAATGGATGGGGGACGGGAGAAGATGATGACGTGGAGAAGAACTCCTCCTAAGTGACACTCTCTCCGCTGCTTGATAACCAAATGAAACTCCTTGGCATCTCATTGAAAACTCTGAACATCATCTCCGGTTAATCAAAGTTGGGTGGCAATGCTCCTTGTCATTAGCACATTAGCATGCATCGCTTCCACAAGTTGAGACTTTCTCGCCCCAGACTTTAGCGTGGAGGGGTTTCGCATGCATATTTTACTAGAAAACTCGGATCAAGGATATAAATTTCAAAGGGTTAACGTGCCTGGGATTCTCAACGACCGACACGATGACGACGACGGCAACGACGACAACGAGCCAAATTATTCGAACCCGCCTAAACACAAGTCAGCCACCACCATCCTTGCAAGGAACTCTGTGAAACACAATGTCAATGAATTAATTCGATACTCTCGGGTGGGCTGTGAATGTGTTTAGTGTTTAGTGGGTGGCATGCAAAATAAAATAAAGGATGCGAGCATAACCCTTTTGAACTCCTTTTGTGCTTTTGTGCTCCTGTGCTTCTGTGCACTTTGTAACCTCATCCGTGTGCCTTTGGAATTCTACACCCAATTCCTCGGCTCACTTTCAAGTGCTGCGATGGGGTAGGTACTTCCTTTGGCAACCGACAGACAAATGGTTTCACACTCACTTTGCCGCGTGTGTGGGTGGGGTTCACCTTTCGAATGTGATACCCCTACCACGTGGTAGCAGAAAGTTGATCTCGCGCCCTAAGAAAATAATCAACGCAGCAGGGAGTTAATTATGCAAGATTGAGGAATGATCGCTGATTAATTTGGGCAGCAGATCAATTTTTTTCACTTCTCTCCCAGCTGCTTGTTGAATGACTCCTTTAATGAAGTGGAGGAAGCGGAGACCTAGTGGCCATTGTGGCCATCATTAGTTTATTAATTGACTTTGGAACGGAGAATGGAAAACAAATTAATTACCGTGGTGTTCATCAATAATTGTTTCTAATCTCGAGGCAGCTTCAGATTTGAATGAAATATCGGGTGGCTTGGGCTCTGGCAGCGTTGATCGAGCGATGGTAGCAAATGAAAAGCGGATCGAGATGCGATCGATAATGGGAAACTACCGGATTGATGCAATCTCGTTCGGGGAAACCATTAGAAAGGCACTTGCTTAGGTAATCCCAATCCACCAAAACTAAATTATTAATCTTTGGACATGCTAATGGGCTCTGAAAGACAGCCAGATTTGTTAGCTTTTTTTTGTTGTACCGGTGTACGACAATGGAGGTAGTATAAGCGGGTTGCTTATCTGTGGGATGGTTTCTTACATTAGCTCTAATCACTGACAGCTGATGACAATGAGGAGCTTCGCCGAGCTATACTTATAAGCCACGGAGAACGATATTAAACCTGTCTTACGCTGTGTCTAAGGAGGTAGCCAATACCTCATATTTGGTACTGTGCATCGGACCACTCGAAGCAAGGTCAACGTTTGGTCCCTCCTCTCGGGAGCGTGTGAGAAACCTCCAAGGGAATACATGCCTACATGTCCAAACTGGGATCTCCAGTATGAAATACTACTCTGATGAATGATACAGGTCAAGGAAATCAACATTATCCCACTCCTCCTACAGTTGGAATAGAAACTATGTGCGATGTTCATAGCGTTTGGAAGCTGATGGGTGCAAAACAGCAACTAGCCACGCTAACGACGCTCACACATTTCTAGTATATGGGATCACATTGTGCCCTATTTGATCATTAACGTCAAATAAAGAACAAGGTTTCCTACCATAAGTGTTTGGGTATCGGAAGAAACTTTAAATGAATCCAAGACAGCGTGTGGAACAGATATGGAACTGCATTCCAGCTGTATTGTAGTGCATTTCAAGGAGAAGGCTCAGTACTCTAAGAAGTCGCGGCCTGGCTTTCGATCAAGTCAACAGAGTATAGGCTTATAGTGGAAGTCTTACCAATAGGTGCAAGGGCGTGCCAGTCCAACTGTTCAAAGCAGCTGGAAATGACCTGGTCGAGAGCTTACACCTCACTCATTTCTATGATTTGGTCAGATGAGTGTATGTCTGATGAATGCAATCTCAGCACCGTTTGCCCGATCTACAAGAAACGAGAGCCCCACAACTGTGCCAATTGCAGAGGTATCAGTCTCCTCAACATCGCGTATCTGCCATTCTGTGTGAACGTCTGAAACCCTTCGTCAACAACCTGATTGGTCCTTATCAGTGCGGTTTCAGACCAGGAAAGTGCACAATCGACCAAATCTTCACACTTAGGCAGATCTTGGAGAAAACCCAAGAAGTCCAAGTCGATACCCACCATCTATCTTTCCATCGACGTTAAGGCAGCATATGACAGCATTTATAGAGACGAGCTATACAGAGCCATGTCCAGTTTTGGCATCCCAGCCAAACTCGTCAGATTGTGCAGAATGACGATGGAGAATTCCCCGCTGCTCCATCAAGGCCGGTAATGATCTTACCGAGACCTTTGATGTAATAAAGGATTTAGACAGGTGACGCACTGTCATGGGAGCGACATGAAAAATGCGCATCAGTCGTTTGAGATGGCTAGGACATGTAGAGCGAATGGACACCAGAGCTCCTACCCATAGAGTCTTCGATTCAAACCCGGAGGAACAACGCAGAAGAGGAAGACCTCGCCTAAGGGTGGCACGCACAAGTAAAAGGGGACCTCAACCGACTTGGAGTGCACTAAACCGAGGACCGAGCTAAATGGACAGATTTTTGGTTGAGGCCCAGGTTCATGTACTAAAAGTCTTGAAATTTGCACTAAGATGCTCCAAGTGGTAACACAATGCGGGGAGTATCTCAGCAAGACCACTGCCAACTGGAATGAGTCTTCTTATGGTCTAAGTGTGTCCCGTTGTTGACAAATGTACACGTGCACCAGCAGTATTCGAGAATTAATTCGTCCTTGTAGCGATTTCCAAATCTCAACTACACCTTTGTTTTGTTTTGAACAGCCACATCGGTGCTGGGAAATCGTTCCAACTAGCGATAAATTTGTGTACTCAGCGCACACCAGAGACATTGTTGCACCTCCAATCTCAGTCTCGTAGATATGTAGGTCTTAAAGGGCCTAATCTGATTGATGTCTATTCAGTGGATCTGCTTTCTGTGGCACATTGCTTCATCATTGCTTCACCTTTTTACTAAATCCTTGCCTTGATAGCCTCTTGAAGGCTCTTGCTAAACCCCTTAACTGAGTTTGTGGACATTTTTCGAGCCACCTTCAAGGAACCACTCGAGTTCTTCTGATGTCAAACATTTTTATTTTTTTTCTGCCAGTCTGTTTCCTGAAACTACGTGTCCTGTGTGCGTGGAGAAGATTCAATCACTGATTCTAGCGCTGTAAATTTGTGGTCGATGAAGTCCTTCTTCCTTAACGGGCTCCCGACCCGTGAATAGTCCCTGTCTGAGACACGGTAGATTTCCATTTCCTTCGATCCCGGACATGCTGCTTCCAGTTGTCAGCACCAAGTGCTCTGGCATCCGCGATAGCTTGGTCTTTAAACGGAGGTTCGGTCTTCCTTTTCGTCTCGAACCTGGGGGCGGTGAGTCGAAGATCCTCTTTACTGGAGCAATATTGTCGATTCGCTCGATGTGGCCGAGTCAGTGTAGTAGACGTATTTTGGCTTTTTGGACTACATCCACATCTTGGGACAGCTCATAGAGTTCGCGGTTATATCTTCTCCTCCATTCGCCCTCCTCGCATACGGGACCGAAAATTCGACGAAGAATTTTTCTCTCGAAAGTGCCCAACATGTGCTCTGCTTTCCTGCATATCGTCCAGCACTCGGCTCTATATAGCAGAACTGGCAGGATCAGAGTTTTGTAGAGCATACATTTCGTCTTCCGAGATAGGAGTTTTGAACCCATTTGTCTTACCAAACCGAAGTAGCAGCGGTTTCCTAGGGTAAGTCTTCGTCGAATCTCCACTAGGGTGTCGTTCGTGGAGTTGATATTTACTCCGAGGTAGGTAAACTCCCTAACTACCTCAAAGTTACTGTTGCCAACAGTGACGTTTTATCCTAGGCGGTGGACCGATGCTTCTTTGTTTGTTGACAACAGGTACTTGGTCTTGTTCTCATTTACTTCGTTTCGCCTCTTCTTCTATAACGGCACGCTGGGAGCGACCGATGATGTCTATGTCATCTGCATATCCCAGCAGCTGGACAGATTTATTGAAGATAGTTCCTTCTGTGTTGACACCTGCCCGTGCGCACTATCTGTTCCAGTACTAGATTGAAGAAGTCACACGAAAGTGCATCTCCTTGCCGAAATCCGGTGCAAGTTTGGAATAGTTCAGAGGAGCTGTTCCCAAATTGCACCGCGTGTTTTCCAGCGTCACGCGGCACAGCTGGATCAATTTTGCCGGGATCCCGAATTCGGCCAAGACGAGGTGGTGGGTCTCGACTTGAAATTCGTTGGTCTTTTCCAAGATTTGCCTTAGCGTGAAGACTTGGTCGATCATCGATCCGCCGGGCCGGAAGCCACACTGGTACGTGCCGATTAGTGTGTTGCAGAAAGGTTTCAGACGTTCACACAGTACATTGAATAGGATCTTGTACGCAACAGGGATATGCCTCGGTAGTTCTTGCAAGACATAGGATCGCCCTTCTTGAAGATGGGGCATATAGAGCTGATAGTCCAGTCACCGGGCATGGCTTCATCCACCCATACTTGGTTGATGATTTGGTGCACGCACCCTACCAAAACATCACCACCATGTTTGAAAAGCTCTGCTGGTAGACCATCAGAGCCAGCGGCTTTGTTGTTCTTCAGCTTTTCGATAGCTGAGTCAACTTCTTCAAAGCTGGGGAGGGGGATGGCTTCTTCATTGCTTGGACGTGGGTTCTCTCCTTGCCCTATCACTCTCTCTATTTGATGCCCATTAAGTAGCAGCTGGAAATGCTCCTTAAATACATCTACTATGACTAGGCTTCCTTCACTATTTCGAAGAGCCTGCGTTCCGAGTTTAAAGCCAGCTGCCAGCTGCTTGGCTTTCTTAAAAAACATCCGGGTGTTGTTCCTGTGCCGAGACTCTTCGATACCCTTGAGCTGGGAGACTGCGTGACCCTTTTCTTTTTACGCAGGATCTTTTTCTCCTCCCTTCTTCTGGCTCGATACTCTTCCCTTGCTGCTCTTGTTTTTCGCTGCAGCATTGGTACGTGTGCGTTTACTGTCACCTTTTTCCGAGGTGACCAAGGGCTCCTCTTAGGTGGTGGTTGGTAACCTATGGTGGTCTCGGCTACCTCTTTGATGATGTCGCGGTACTGGTTCCATTGGTTGTTGGCATTTGTGGAAGATGAATGCACAGCGGAGAGTTTCTCACTCAGACCCTCTCTGTAGACTCTGGCTACTCCAGTCGTTGAATTTCTTCTTCCGGGCATTTCGCAGCTTCTTCTCGTTGGATAGTCGAGCTCTGAATTTGGCTGCAACAAGATAATGGTCAGACTCGACATTTGCCCCTCTAAACGTTTGCACATTTAGAATGCTGGATGTGGTGGTCGTGTCGATGAAGTCCAATAAAGATATTCAAACAAGTCCGCCCAGCAATCGCAAGGACATCGTAGCGCATGATAGTCTGTAATTATACAGAAGAAAATCTTGGCATTAAGTTGGCCATATAGTAATAGTTACATGCCCATCTTAACCGCAATACGACAAGATTACGCATTTACACGAATGAGTAAGACCGCATTCCAGCAGATACTTTTATTACGTTGCTTTTACAACGAAGTGTGCCATAAAAACCAACAAAAGCTACACTTAATCTGTTTTTTTTAAGTACCCCGCTCTGATTCGACTGGCAGTCTTGACATCTCCCAGAGCAAGCATTACAAACTACTTAATATTTCGGAAACTGCTCAATGGCGTACACATAATAAACTCTATTCTTCTGCTCACTCACTTTTTACGAGGATTTTCAAAATTAGCAAAATAATTGCGGGTTGGCCAACGCACCCTGCGTCTTTCCACAAACCCTCATCCAATTTAGAAAATTGTTAAATCCACTTAACGACCCTCAACTCGTACATAGTTGGCTTTATGATTCTTGTATCAACTAAAACAAATCCTTCGTTGTTTAAGCTTTATTTTACAGCTTTCTCAAGACACCACCTTGGGCGCTGCTGTCTTAAATCATCATCGGCCAATAAAGTGGGGGGGAAGCCCTCTTCCACTGACCCACACTGCACACTGGAGATCGTACCGTACACGTTTCCGGAACCACTTTGCTTAATTAAACCGCCCATTGTTCTCGCTGCGGATATGCCCAATCTTATTTAATAACAGCCCGCCATATAACAGCACATAATCCTCGATTTATTACGGGGGCTCGCATAAAGGAACTTTCGCGCCTTCCCTCAAGCGTCCATATCCCAGCCCCGGGGGGCGCGTTAGCAAAATTTCAATATTGCCCACAGCTTAATCACAGAATAACAATCATCAATAAACTCGCAAATATTATCATCTCGCAGAGAGCATCGTAAACGGAAAACGTCGTCTTCGTCCTTTTCCTTGTCCTCGTCGTCCTCATCGTCGTCCTCCTTGTTGTGCTCGTACTCGTTTTCGTTTTCGTACTCGTACTGTGTGTGTCGTCGTCCCCTAAGCCCGTATCCATAAAAATCAAAGTTTCGATTACAATGCGAGTCCTTGTGCTCCCCCGGCCCACCGTTCTTTCGTTCGCCCAGGATAACACCATTTAATTAGTCATTCTGCTGTTGCTCAAGCTGCCAATAAACATTTTATAGTCATCCAATAACAATTTGTATGTGTGCGACTGTGGGTGTGTATCACGGAGCACCATCTGACATACACACAGGATGTATACGGTATACAACATGTAACAAGGACACCATATCGCAACAAATGTACATCAAGCAGCTCTCTAGCCGGATTCAATATCGTAAAATAATTTTTGGCAGCGCCTTTTGTTCCAACAGCCGTTGCGCTGGCTGGGCAGAGACTGGGTGGTAGCTGGTGGTGGAGCTCCGTGCTGGAGCTCCTTTGTCGGTTGCCCGAATAATTCTCTTCTCTGTTCGAAACAAAATCAGAAAACGATTGATTGAGAAGCGCTGGCCGTCAGAAATGTTCTCGAGCTGCTGTTGCTCCACATTCTCCGAACGCCCAACCCAACCCCTCCTACGACTCGAAGGATGTGCTCCCCCCCGTACACACAATGGAAAAAATATGCGCGCCATATGCTATTGATATCTGCTCTCTTGTAACGTGGCGTACGAGAAGTGCCGTAGCGAAAAATTATTATTTCATACTCGTCGTGTTGTAATCGTCCATGGATGGCTGATGCGAAGACGATCCAAAGGACGAGTCGATGTTTTGATGGTGGGTGGATGTCTTTTGCGGGGCCAAACAGTCTGGCTAGAAGGAAATGGTTAATTTGGAAGATCTGCTGTATGACATCTTTACCAAATCGTTCTGGAATCAGAGTTAGAGTTATGGCAATGTGAGCTGTTCTCGGATGAGTTTAAGAGAAACGATCTTCAATCAGCGTGAGTACTCATATTACAGAGCCGTAGATGCAGATTCTAGCCCTATTTCTGGGGACTTTCGGGTCAAATGGTAGATTGTTGATACCAAGAAGTCCTTCCAGTTTTTAAGTGTTCCTCGACACAAGTGGAAGAGTTTTCTCGGGATCATCCTGTGAGCTATAGACGACAGTGGCCTTGAATGTGATCCAAAGTTACTTCCAAATTTGGTTCAGAGTTGAGGTTTGGTTCATCTCCCGGGCCGGAAGCCCCACTGCTCAAGGCAAGGAGTATGTTGCACAAAAAAAATGTTTAACATTCAACATTTAGCAGGACCACGACTCGATAGTTTCTCCATGACCTGGTATCGTCTTTTGTAGATCGCGAGTAAAGAGCTAATAGCCCCGCCATTGATTGTGTTTTCATTATCACACAAAGCCTGGTTCTTGTTCATCTTAAGGTTTCAATAGGCACTTTGAACTTTTTGGGGAGTTGCGTGTTGATTAGTTCCTTTACATACATAAGTCTTCTTTGACAAAATTGACTGAGCAATCTTGAAGTGCCTTATCCAGCTCTAAGCTGGAGTTTTGTTCTATAGCTGTGAAGAACTACAAGTAGACAAATGTCCAGGCATTTGTAAGATGACAGGAGGAGTCTTGGCGACACCCCTCTAGCGCGTCCAAAGAACATACGGAGTAGTTACAATCCATCAAGAACAGATGGCATTGTAGATTATTCTGCTTCCTTCCTTTCTATCCTTCCTGCGCTATATCTTTGGGTTAGTTGCGAAATATCATTAAAATCATGAAAACTAGGATAAGTCGTGACAGGGGTTGAGTTTTAAAAACCTTCCATTCTATCGACACTGATTACTACTAATAGCAAAAGCTCTGGTACATCTTCAAGTTTTCCACCGATATTGTCTGGCGAAATGGTACATATTTCAGGTTCCTCTTGGTCAGCAGAAACAGGATCGGTCTTTTCGTCAGATGTAGACTAAGCGTTAACCCCTGAAAAGAGTAGTGATTCGCTTCAGTAGCAAGCGAGTCGACCTGGAAAAAAAACATTTCAGAAAGGACAGAGAAAACATTCGTAGCCTTCTATACATCAGCCACATCTTTGGTAAAAAAATGGGGGCTCCAGCCCGGCATCATCCACTGGACGTACACAGATATCATCAAATCCATTTCGTCCGTCCGCAGCAGACAAGATCAAGTGCCTGAAAGTGCCAAAGATTATCAAATATAGAACCTACCAGCGCCCTTTTAAACCATACTGGCTTTGATTCCATTAAACCTTCAACCGGTCCTAAGAGTGTCCAATGCTTGAAGCAGTTCAACCTTTGGATAGGGGGCTATGCAGGCCGCCAAACGATTGCGAGATGGGCACACTTGATACCGAGAGGGACTTCAGCCTAGACATCAATCTTATCCTCAAAGATCGATTGCCTTATCGGTAGGTCCATCAACCCAAACAATATTGTCATGTCCACGATCGGGGCAAGAACTAACGAAGGAGTGAATTCGGGAATATACTTATCCGGAGTCAAAATTACCCGCTCTCTTAGAATACCAAACCATCTCTGTTCCAAGTAATAGCAGAAGTAGCACAAGAACTGTCCACAACCCTGCAATCCAAGAAGTCGATCGAGATAAACATTGACAGTCAGGCCTCCATGAATCCAACTCATCCGTCAATTCTGCATTAGTGAAACCATGTCATGAAGAATTCACAGCACTCACAACGAATCGCGACATTACTTTCCTTTGGGTCCCAGGACACACTGGTGCAGAATAAGCTGGACAAAAAATTAGTAAGAAATGGGTCCGAACAAGGGTCGTTAACTCATTTCCACTGCCCTAGCATTTGTTAAATTTGACACAAAAGAAACCTTCATGAGCCAATGACAGACAAGGCTCATTCTTATTACGTCGTGTCTCCAGAAAACCTTGAACGAAGAATTGAAAACTAAGGAAATTCTAGAGCTTGACAGAAAGCAGAAAAGGCGATTAGTATCGGGTTCAATCTTTTGTCCTACCATCGCAAAAGACTGTGGCGATATAGACCCACTTTCTGGGGGATCATCACTTCAAGGACATCTTGACATCATGACAATCTCGGATTGAGTCAAGGAGGGCACTCAGTTCTACCAAAGCCAAAACAAAAGTTTTGAATTTTTCTTTGGGATTACTCCACGGGACGTTCATAATGGATCCATCGCCGTCCCGAGTCCTATCTAATCCTTACCTACCTAGATAGGACTGGATCTTTTCATAAGACTCAGGAACCCTAAAGTATCCTTTCGTAAAAAATTGATTCCAAGAGCAACAAGATCCTTCAACCAACAATACTCACCAAACCTATACTTCGAGTACACACTGTATCAGGATGTCATGGACCATATGTGCTGCGCTTATATGTGCTCCTTCCTTTCATCATATCTTTTCGGGATTCCGTACGGTTTTTTGTTTTTTTTTTCGGCAAAATTTTCATCAGAGATGAATTGAGATTGCTGGTGTGGTTGTTGTTGTTACTGCCGGTCTGCATATTTCCAACTAGAGCTGCCTTACCAACTGCCAACAAAGGAGGCGTGGTTGTGTTTGTGATTAATCGAAAGGCAGAGATTGAATTTGTTTTCTTTTTGAAAAAAATTCTTTTTTTTCTTTTATGTTCCACATCTCGTGAGGAATATTTTTTTAATAAAAGCGCATGATGCTCCTGCCAGTTGCTGGCAGTGACGGATACGGAGAGCGGGATTGCAACAGATTGAAAAATTAAATTTTTAATTCCTTTGATCTCGCAACCCATGTGATTCTAGGATATACAGTGAAACAGGTGTCAGCTGTGATGGGAGGTCACGCACCCAGAGGAAGAACCATGAATCTCAGGTATGTACCTTGTTTGAATGACATCCCTGTATCATGTTGCACTACAACCATCACAGTGTACACTGTTTAGGATTTTTGTAACTGAATCGTGAAGATTTTCGCACCTAGAACAAGTAAGATGTCCTTCGGATAAGCGCGGTACTAACGCGGCTTCTGTGAAAACTGACACATCTGTAAATCGAATAGGTTCGTCTTCCCGTATCCCTGAGGGTCATAAATCGATCGCGCATAACGAAGGGATTCAACTAATTACCTCGAAAAAAAAGAAAGACACACGTAGCTTGGTGCATCGAATGGGACAACAATGGATGATTATTAGGGTTCCTGGGGCATTCCAACCACTCTTTCCCGCGTCACATATCGAATTGGTTGCGGTCGGAACGATTTGGTATTTAAAAAAAAAAAAAAAAACAGTTTTTCTGTCGCTGCACGCGATTGTCAAACGATGTTCTTCGTCTGACGGTTTTTCTGTTTTCTTTTCTTTTTTTTTTTTTTGATAATGAGGTGTGCATTCGATTCATTTATTGCACCAGCTGATGCATTAGAGCAGTCACACTATCGTCGATAGGTTAGCGATGCATATTAAATGGGTTTTCGATTTGACAGTTGACAGTTGATTTATGATGGCCGACGACGATTTACGAGCTCGTGTTCTCGATACGGTAAACATGTTCTTGTGTTTTAGAGAAGACTTTTTTCGTTTTCGGTCTCGTTTTTTTGGTTAATTTTGGAACCAGGTGTGTGTAGGATAATTAGCTGATGGTGACGAGCTCTGAAAGGAGGGGGAGGTTCCACATGCATATGTTGTCCTTGTGGCGGGTAATTAATTTTTAATTTTCAAAAGGATAGGAGTTTATGTATTTAGTCATTAGCTTGAGGATGGTTAGGGACACATAGCCTTCTTCTTGTGGATTCTTATGAAGGAATACAACTGAGTGAGTATTAATTCAAATTTAGAACTTCATTGTTAACAGTGGTTTTGCAGGCCAGCAGTAGTGGCATACAATCGAGGATCGGATACGAACTGAGATTAGGTTCAGGTCACAGTGAAAGGCTGTACTACGTAAATTCAGTTTCACTAAGGCCATGGAATTCCCTGCAATGTCTCTGTGTGGTTACGTCTTTTACTGTAGCGAGAGGCATGACAATACAGGCTGCGCCATCTTTTATGTCGGTATGTTAACATTGAATAACTTTGACGTTTATCAAGCGATTGACTTGAGTAGCCATGTTTTTAAAACGTCAGTTCAATACAATTTTAATGAATCACTTCATACCGAAACAGTGCGTCAATATAGTTACGCGGTACATTGAAAATATTCGTTCAGTTGGGTTAATTCAACGTGCATATCGCCGAAAGTATCCTGGCCAAGAAGCACCGCCTGGCAACACTATTCATAGCTTGGTGTCGAGCTTTGTTGAGCACTGGATAGTGGGAGATCAGTGACGTACCGCCAACTCCCAAGGCGTTCCAAAGAACCGGTTGAAGCGGTAAGAGAGAGTGTTGCCACGCATTTGCATTTGTTTCTGTTGAAAGTGGAACTGAGTCGAAGAATATTTTGAACAGACCGTCCAAGTCGCTTCGAATACTACCAAACAGTCGTCTAATTGTTGACACTCAACCTGATTTTTGGAAGCAAATTTTGATCATTTCGCATTCTCTGGCGTTGTTAACAAGCAAAAATTGGCGCATTTGGTGCACGGAGAATGCACCCAAGATTCATGAAACACCTTTGCATGGCCAAAAAGTGACTGTTTGAGCCGGTGTTTGCGCCAAAACCATTTTTCTTAAGAGAAGGCGAAACAGTCGGTGAATGTTGCCCACAAATGTGTGAAAAAGGTCAGCACGGTTACTGGTTTTATGCCACAGACAATGCAGATTCTGCAACGAAAATTCCCTGGACGTGTGCTGTCACAAAATGGGCAGACCTCCAGATTTGGCCCCTCCGGACTTCTCTTTGTGGGGTTATTTCAAAAGCAAAGTGTACGTCAGCAAGTTTCAGACTATTGAAGAGCTCAAGGCGACCATTCGTGCTGAAAACACCGCTATACCACCCGAGATGCTCGAAAAAGTAATGGAAAATGTATTAAAAAGGGCACAATTTCCTTTGGTCAATAAAGGCAGCCATTTGACTCATGTTATATTTATTAATCAGTTCATGTAAATTGTAGAAAACTAAGCTAAATAAATATATCTTACATATAGAAATTAGTTCTTTTTTCTTAAAGTTATTGACTATTCACATACCGACATAAAAGATGGCGCACCCTGTAGACGATTAAACCGATTGAGGTAAAAATTACACCTTAAAGCCTTCTTCGTCGATGGAACCTAAATAAATGGACAAATTCCCTTTCAATATCACGTCCAGTAAAGCATTTTTGAACCTCGTTTTGCTGAAAGCTACGAACCTGGAAGTTGTTTATAAAAATAACTCTCCTTCTGCGAGAAGTGATTACAATCTTAAACTCACTGCTAACATGAGACTTGAAACAAAGTGCCTTTTATAAGCAAATTCCCTTAGAATCCGATTCAGGACTCCAAGTTAATGCAAATTTATTCATCAGAAATCCATCACATTTGTAGCCGTACCGACTGCGAGGAAAAGTTACTAAGCCCTATGTTATCGTATCACCCTGCTCATTTATTTATGTCACTTTAGTTCTTACCACTCAATAAATTCGCCGAAAAAAAATGTTCCGTAAAAAGCCATGCAACATACGACGCCAAGGAGCATCCCTTCAATGCCAATACGGATCCACTTCTCTCACTCAACCTGCGACTGGGATAATGCAAAATTAAAGCAAATGTATCTTTTTGTCGAACAAAGAACCAAAAAAAAAAAAAAAAGGAAGGACCCTTCCATCTCTACTGAGCTGCGTTATCCCCATTTCGAATGAAAAGGAATACCATATGCCGCCGAGAGAGTGAGAGCAGTGAGGAAGGAGAACACCCAGAAAGACAGACAGGCTTAAAGAGAAATTTATATCCTTAAAACACCCCCTTGACTGATTTATTACGCGCACATTTACAAAGCCATTATCATTGCTATTCATGGGCAACGGCAGCAGAAATGCAAAGCAGAGCAAAACGCGCCAGTAATCCTTTCACACATCACTTGGGATGATACACGTTCATTTCGACCGGAATTCTAGGGGATGAACTTGAAAATTCCGTCCTGCCAACTGAATCCATGATGGAATCGAATGAATATTTTATCAACGGCCACTTTCCGAAGACCAACGAACCGAGCCAAGCACCTCGTCGTGCAATGACACCGGATCAGGCAATAAAACCAGCAGAGTGCTGGGGCTACCCATGGGTATGGGTACCACCACTCCATCCGGGTACACCGCACTCCAACCGACCAGATGCTGGGCACAAAAATATCATACGAACCCATAACTCATCTCGCCACATTTCAGAATGAACTTTTCATTTCGATGGGTTCTGTGGCTATTTGTGGGTGCAATAGAAGCACTCGAGGACATTCATAATGCAGAGGCTACATTACATTACACGCTCTATGGTCTCTGCTGCTGTTTGGCACTGTGTGAGTGAATCTCTGTCCTCTCCTGGAGGCAATCACCTCGATAGCATTTGCATTGAAAGTCGTGTGTTTCGTGTCCCCCCTCGTTGGTCCTCGGGTTGGTCATATTTTATTTCCTTGGTTAACCCATGAGACGACAGTGCCAAGATGCTGTATGATGATGACTCGCAACAGATGCAAAAGGTCATTGCAGCAGGGGGACCCAACAACAGCGCGACAGCAATCCCTCTTTTACACCCAATAAATCCCCGGCAAGGCAATGTGGCAAAGTGGAAGTGCATAAATCTTTGCAGTGGAAGCACCACGCAGTGTCTGGACTCATCCAGTGTTCGAGTAACACCTTGCAATTTGGTTGACTGGTCGGTTGGTTAGTTAGCCTGCTGCGAGGAACAAGAATGTTGCGAGAAACTCGCATCCATCACTGCTTGCCTTGTGACACAAAGTTTTTGGTTGCGCCAGTGGTAAGGCAACGCTGCAGCAGTAGTAGCTGAGGTGTGAAATCAATTTTGTAGTCTGGACCTGCGGTTGCAATGGAAACATGGAATTTTTGAAGGTCAAACGACATGCAAATCGTGACCTTGAAGTGGGTTTCTGAGTGATGTGTTTCTGCTTACAGAAACCACATACAAAAACTTGTTTACCATTCGAGTGGAGAGATGAGAATCAAGGACATGGTTTGGTTATATGACAGTTTGCCTCGATTAGGCAATCATCAACTAATGACTTCATTGATTCTTTCGGTCTTAATCGGTCTTATTGGCTCACTTTGTGAGTTCATCTCGAAGCGCAGTTCTATTGGTAACACATCCGTGTCAGTCCACCAAAAGGAACAGGAGACAGAGCTGCAGAGTCCATGTGCAAGCATTATTGCGACTGCTGTGCCAATCCCTAAAAAACAGGGAGTTGGAATAAGTTGATAGTTTGAGGTTGAATTGATTGATCTAGAATCATCACACTGGCCTTAGTCCTCCTTACTGACGAAGATTGACTCAGAACTGTCAAATACAATCAAGTGGGCTTCTCTAAAGTGGCTTTAAGAAGCTCTGAACAAAATTACTTCTCCGAATAGGTACATCCTCCAGGCAGCATGCGGGCAAGTTCAATCAGAAGCTCTAGAGGAATGGTGTAAATCTAATTGTACCATCTACAGGATATCATGTAGGAGCAAGGAACGGGCATAAGGAATGTGCATAGAAGAGGTTACCCAACACTGAATAAGAATCGAAATGAATTAAGATGGCAACCTCCTGCCGTGTAAATTGGTTGCTTAGTCTCAAATATGACTGCCTTGCTTCTGGAAGGAATTGTAGTTGACAAGGCAATGTTAAACCAGAAGCTTTCACAAAGGGAGTATCAATCGCTCGGATTGTTGAGCAATCAATTGCTTACAGGCAGGATTATCACCACACAGCTGGGCGGTGTATAAGGATTCCCAGAGCTGGTGCACCCCAAGAATGTAGTGGAATTGCTTATCAGGATGACATTGCTATTGGCACCTAGGAAAATCCTTTAACTAGCTGTCCTGCTGCTCACCAGTATACGGTCCCTCGTAGACCCTTCTACCGCTAATGGCGTCAGTTTTCGAGAAAATGCAACATACTTGTGTTTTATTTCGTAAATTTGACTGGAAAGCTAGTCCAACTATGGTTCTATATTCGTTTCAGTTGGCTATGGCTAGAATCTGGGCTAACCTCGATTCACACGTTGATTCTACGTACACGTCATCAGACCTACATACATGATATGATGGTTTGGTGACCAGCTGATAGAGCTAATCAGTTATGCACCAAAGTCACAGTCTAATAAGCCAATATTCTAAAGTAATACATCTCCTTTTCAATGGTTTCTCCAGCGAACTAGTGTCAAGACCCTCATTCGCTTTAAAAGAAGCTATAAGAACCTTGAGTCTGCATCAAGAACTGTGTCTAAGTAAGAAGAGAACCCGCATCCACTCAATGAAGGAGCCATCTACCTCCCAGCTTTGAAGAGTGGCCTAGTTGTCAAAAAGTTAAAGCCCACCAAAGCAGCCGGCTCTGATGGCCTATTAGCGGAGGTGGTAATGTTGGAGTAGGATGCATTCATCAAACTATCAACCAAATATGAGTAGATCAAGCCATGTCTAAAAAGCGGACTATCAGCTCTATAGGGCCCATCGATCGTATGGCTTATTACAACTATTGAGGTGTAGGTATCCCTGCTTCATGTCGCAAGTAAGATCCAATCCAATGTACTATGTGAACGTCTGAAGCTTTTGTGCAACACGGTAATCGGAACGAATCAGTGTGGCTTTCGGACCAAATGTTCACACTAAGACAAGTCCTGGAAAAGGCTCACTTGTTTCAAATCCAAACTCGTCATTCCTACATCGACGTCAAGGCCACACATGATGGTATTTATCGTCTTGAACTCTACGAGGCGATGGCTGAATTCGGTATCCCAGCGAAACTGTGCCGTGTGATTCTGGAAAACCTACGTTTCAGCGTGTATTCCACATATGCACCGGATTTCAGCAAGGAGATGCGCAGTCGTGTGATCCCTCAATCTTGTGCTGGAAGACTTACCATAGGAAGTTGGGCAAAGCAAATGGGTCCAAACTCTTAATTCTGAGGACGAAATTCGTGCTCCACAAATGGTTGATCCTCCCAGTACTTCGATGTGGAGCACAGTGTTGGACAATAAGTAGGAGAGAATGGCAGATCTTGGTCACTTTCGAGAGAAAAACTTCTTCATCTCATATGCTAGGAGGAGAAGATACAACCGCGAACTCTAGGAGCTGTTCCAAACGTAAGTTGAGTTCGAAACGTAAGGAAGACCCAGCTCCCGTTTAAGAATCAAGCTATCGCATATGTCAGAGTGGAGAGGTTTGGACAACTTAAAGCAGTATGCCTGGACTCGAAGAGAATGGAAGCCTGCTGTGTCTCAGATTCTTTACGGATTGGGAGCTCGTTGAGTACGAATATTCACGTAAAACTAGGGAACTCACACATACGCTAATAAATTGAACACAATCCAGGTTTAGGGCTAAGGGTTAGGGTTTGGGTTGAGACAGTACCCGGTCAATGGACCACTGTTTAGGCAATTTCTAGCGATAACACCACACAGTGCATTCTACAAAGAACCCACCACTTTCGTTGGCCAATTAAAGAGCTAATTCCAGGCCGGTAAACGAGCCCGCAGCAATTTTTCAAAGCCAAAGCGGGTATCCTCCGCTATTCATTCACTCTATTTCAAGATGTAATCGTGTATTCCTTCCACTACAATGCGGATACCTTGTGTGCGTTTAAATTCAATGACACTCCAGGGGAAATCCTACACTCAGCCACCCTCCTCCCATAGATCACATGCAAATGTCTTCGCAAATTACCCACTGCCAGCAGCAAGCAATCAGTGGCACCCGGTGAGAAAAATCGAGTATCGATTTCAATTTAACGGTTCACTAACGAACATTTTCACCTCCAAAGGGAATCGAATCCCTTCAAGTGCATTCAACGACGGAAGAAGGCGTGGCCGTCTCGCAACCCTCGCCATAATCCTTTGATGCACATTTGCCAATGCATCGTTACCTCGCCGCATCACACGGCATCAGTCTCCACCCTTGCGACTTGTCTTCCTGTTATCCTGGTACGACTAATAAGAGGGTGCCCCTTTCTTTTGCGCACACAAAAGTGCTTGTTGTAATAAAGTGTGTGGAAATGTGTAAAAGAAGGAAACAATTCCAAAAGAAGGTAAAAAAAAATGTGCAACAGCCGCCATTCCTTGTGTAGTCTTTTGCGCGCTGCCGCATGTTGCTTATTCGTAAACAAAACGCAACACAAAACGAAGGAGAAAAAAGAATCCGAGAACACAGTGGTGCAGTAAAAACAATGATGCAGCTACATACACGTGTTGCTTTACACTTACACCCCTTTGGGATGGGAGGGCCGGCCGGTGTGCGAGAGTGCGTTCCATATGTTGGTCATGTCCGCGGCCATAAATGTGGAACACATGTAAGTACATCCCTGCAGGGGGGCGAGAGTTTGTTCCCGGCCAGAGGAACAAACAGAACAGAATGCGAAGCCCGGCGCAATGGACACAGAGCTGATGCAGTTTTGTTGCTGTCGCAGCAGATGTGCCAGGGCACGATGGGTTGTCATTTTGCAAAGTGATACGATTTTTTTTTTTGGTTTTTTTGCATTTTGCAAAATTTAATGCAAGAATGCATTTCGGACTTTTGCACAAATGGGCGGGATTATGTGCCGAGAAAGTGAAGGCGACCGACCGACCGAAGGGTTGTTGGTCGCAAAGTAATGACTCTCGGTGGACTGTTGAATAAAAATGAACTCTTTGAACAAACATGGCGGATTGCGTCAAATAATTTTGCATATTCCATGAAATATATATTTAAAAGTCAAACAAAACGCTGCACAGTGTCCACACGTGGTGTTTAAAGAGTGCAACGCGACAGGGGTTTAATTTTACAGAGCGAGTCTTTGCCAAATGAATTTGAGAGGATTTCTATGGCTCAGGAGGGGGTAGTCCTGCTGTAGGTCTCTCAACATTTATCGAAATGAAAATTTTTTGTAAAATCTGTTTTTATGAACAGTTTTACGCCTTATACCTAACCTCTGACGGCGGCCTACGGGTTGGGACCAACAGCACGTTGGACCAAAGTGACGTTTAGTTGTCAGACATATGAAGGTCTAAGCATCTTGTTAAAACCAGATATACTTTAAGTTATCCTCTTCCAATTCATCAGATGTGCTCTAGTTGGTAATAAAGCTTGTAGTGCCGTCTGTCCAACTGCCTAGTATGGAGCTTAAACAGCAATTTGAAAGCGAGATTTCCCTTGTCCGGTGAGACTGGCAGAGTTGTAGTTGCCTTGAATGTCTCTGAGGCTCTAAAGGCACCCAAATGAGATAAATATTGAATTATTTAAGCTCTGTTCAGACGTCAGATCTGACAATATGAACAGGTCGACCAATGAAAAAATTGTCCCAGATGTCATGCTTTTGTCTGACAATATTGTAAGAAAAGTATTGTAAAGGATTTTCAGACCATTGTCAGATGTTTAGGACATTTGCAGACTCATTGGAAATTGTCAGATATGTGAAGCTTATGACATTGTTTAAGTTGTTTTTTTTTCGACATTTATATGTTTTGGTCAAGTGTTCGTTGCTGCGTACTACTACAATTTTCGTTTCAAGTTTCACTTAGGGCTGTCAAAATCAATATTGAAAGGAGGGTGAATGAAGGTGAATTTGATGACGTTCGACGTATTTCCTTGGTGCTTCGCTTGCATCTTGTCAAGTTCGTTGTCAAAATCGTTGCAAAAGCCTCCTTTTGTTCCATTCTGACGCAAATTTTGCATTTTTCCAGATATTTTTATTCAATGGGCAAAAAAGGAGAGAGTTCTGTGAAGTGCTATGAATCTGACAACGTCTGCCAGTGGACCTGTAAATGTTTCGTGAAAAGTCATGTACAAACTGTGTTAACTAACAATATTGTACAACAACACATTCTCAGATCGCCCATCTGAAAATTAATTGTCCCAAATTGGGACAAAATCTAACATCAGTGCGCACTACCAGTTGAACGTTGTAAAATAATTTGTTTTTGTCAGCTGATTGACTGCAATTGTCAACACATTTTTGTAGTCCTGGCAATATTGTCCAAATTGACAATCAGCTGCTTAGGTTAGTACTTCAGTAGTTCATTTAATCAAGTAGTTGAACAAGCTCATGTATACTCTAAGTTATATTTGGTTCAGTATGAATAACTGAACTAAATTGAACGCTTTCGTTGAACCGAACTGATCTAAACCGAACTAAAAGAACGAACTAGTTCACCAACCAAATTTGAACTAAACTAAGCGTTCTCCTACATAACTGAACTATAATGCAAAAACGTGGTCTTCTGGCCTCTTAAAGCGATCGTGATTGCAGTCAAATAAGTCCGATTCAAAAAACTAGGTGACAGTTAGTAATTAAGTGAAGCAGGAAGAGGTGGTCGACATTTTCGCGATGTTTCGAGAAACCTACGGTTGACCAGTCTTAAACATTCACAGTAAGGAGACAAATTGACTCTATCAACCCAAAGGACCTCGAGGGTAAAACGAATAAGCCTACATGCATTAGACTTCGTAGTGAGGTGGCCAGCTTGACAAAGATAATATAGAGTGATTTGGTAAGTTTTGCAGAGCCCGAGACTGGTTCTATTTAATATTAGAACGGAAGTTTGGTTCTCTATCGCAAATACCACCTAAATCGCGCAACGATGAGACTGAGGGGACAGGACGTATGTGAAGTGGCGAGCACATAGCAGGCGACATCATTGGTGGTAAGAACGAAAAGTAAATGACCATAAAGGGTTTGCTTATAACCTGGTACTGTTGATGTTTAAGGTAAGACTGGATCCATCTGATAAAACCTTCCATGACCTTTCAAAATGCACACAGATTCCCACTGATGTGACTGCGAGTAGACTGTATACCTTCGTTGGCTTCGCCATAAAGCCATTTTCCATAATAACCGATCTAGTTTCTCTGGCCATAAAATAGGCTTGTTTTCTCCAATCCTGTTTCGACAACTTCTATGTATGTATGTATTTGGACGGCCAAGCAAATGAGATTATCATATTCGCTGTCACTCTCGCTTTCGTCTATGCTGTGCTGTGCTGCGTGCACACTATCTGCCCATCGGATATTAATTTTAATGACTTAATAAACAACTCGGTTTGTTTGAATCAGATAATTGGCCTCCCGCTAGGTTTATCTTGATTTTATTTAAAAAATCATAACACTCGCATCAAACCGTCGTAATTTAATCATACACACCGACACAACAGCCTAACAGCATCAATAATAATCGCGATTACCTCTCTCGCGAGATTGAAAAACAAAAAAAAACCAAAAAAAAAATCGTGTTCATCAAAAATTTAATGGCCGCAATAAAATTAACATTTTCATTGATGTCCGCCCGGTCGTTGCGCGTCCGCATTTGATGCCTCCTTGTTCAGTTATTTATTCAGATTCGAATTCGCTTTACATGTGGACAGAGCCGCACAACATTTTCGATTACAAATCTTTTTTTTTTTTTCAAAAAAAAATCACACAAAGAATGTAAAAAAACCTTTTCTCTTCTCGGAGTTTTTTGAAACTTTTTACGACTTATTAAGTGACCTAATGTGTTTCGACTTGAATAGGTAATGCGAATGGCTTGATGCTGGGCACGTGGATAGCTTAAAAGAGGGATGGGGCTGCGATGGCAAGAAAAATCCAATTTCGCGAGGACGATCAAGCAAAGCACCACAGGAAATTACAAATCCTTCATGGAGATACTACCAGTGTATGACAGACAGGGATTCGTGTGTGTGAGTCTAGGAGTGAGAACGATGGCCACCAGAAAATATGATGTACGAGGCCCGAATTTCCCCAGATGCACAATAACTCACCAGCCAACAGGCAGAAGGCAGAAGGCAGGAGGACAACGTCGTGTATATGTAGTATATGTAGTAGGTACGCGATGTGCCTTTTTCATGTGACATCATTAAATTGCGTCACGTACCGCAAAATGTATTACTTTCATTTCCAGTTAATTTTGTAGAATTTCTTGGTAGTTCCGTTTTTATTTTTTTCTCTTCCTTTTGCGTGCAAGTAGCTAGGAAGACATCCCACAGGATAACCTTGGACAGAAGCGTAATTTAATTTGCCGAGCATTTCTTTTGCTGTTCATTCTGCTTCTCCTTCTGCTTCTGGCCCTCTGCGTAGGTATGATTAGGATTTGCCCATGAAATTAATTAAATTGTAGAAGAAAATGCAATTAAATTCATTTTTTTGCTCTGGTCTAATTTATTTGGGATGTGCGAGCGCGCCTTGGTCCTCTTTTCCTGGTACAGCGGCGACGGCAGCGTTTGTCGCGTGGGTAATCCTGTGAAATTGATAGGCGGCAACAGAGTGACGGCGAATGGATGGCTAAGTGTCAATTGGATTGAGGTCCTCCATTTAGGGAAATGAATTTTTCACTGTGTAACGAATCCTTTGGTCTCGCTGGGACTGGGATTCATTTCGATTTTTAGTTCAATTTAAGATTTTAATTTCTGGAAATTTAGTTTAAGAAATGGAATCAAGGAAATTAGTAATTTCGGTTCATTGAGTTGGGTCCTTTATCGGATGTCACACAATTGGAAGGAGATTGGCCGAAGGAGTTCGCCCTGACCTAGTTTCTAATTAGATATTCATGAAGTTCTTCCAAAGAAATGAGGTCCTTTTGATGTAAAGAGTTTGGGGCGTAGTTATGCATACTTCGACAAGAAAGCTACTTGCACACGGAATAAGAAACTCCTTTTACACGTTCAGGCGTCAAAATTGTTTCATAACCCGTTTGGTATCCTGCTGGAAATAAATGTTAGGATTTTCTTTATTTTTCTCTTTACCCTGATCGAGTCGTAAGTCCTAGTACTAAACTTAAACCAATCTATTCACTGAAACACTTGATATCTAGATCACAGTGCTAAATACAGACACGCACTTAATATGTAGTTCTCCTGTTTTTCCCCAGTTGTACCTGTCGTACTATCATTTCTATGTGAGCTGTTACTAGAATAGAAACCGATTTTGCTATCATCTGTGACTCGTTCGACCATTACCTGTTGTATCAACTTAAATCTGCTGCAACCTGCTTTCTAGTTAAAATGGCGATGTTTCGAATGGGTTGTGTATTACTAACTAACCCCGCAGATCAACCTCGAATTCTTTCAAGCATATCTACGGCTTCAGAATTTACAGAAAGAGTCTGCTAAGAAAGAAGCTACACGTCTTCTTCGTTAACCTAAAGGTGGCCTTTGCTGTAGTCGGTAAAAACTGACATAACTGGGCTGTAAGTTGCTGTGGTTTGCAGATAGTTTAGTTCTACTGGCTGATTCCCCGCAAATTCTGCAAAGAATGATGCAAATGTACTGTGAAGGTTGGATATCAGCAATTTTGAAGTACGTAAGTGAACTATGTATCATACATACTATATACCTTATTGAGAAGACCCACTTTACTAGTTATTTTCCAAGGAACCTATCTTATACTAGACGAGAATAGCCAATAGTATTGGCGATTTAAACGGTGCAGACGGGGTTCCACTTTAGAAATATTGCGAAAAGGCATCAAGCCAGAGCGATCATTAAAGAAACTTTATAAGGGGGTTACATGTTGTCAAAGTTGAGCAGATGGTTATTCAATTCATGCTTTCAATATATGAGCTGTATCCCCTTTCATCTAACCCACGTTCGAGCAATAATGTCTGGTTCGGTGTATCGAAAGCCTGTTTGCTTTGGAATCTGAAATCGGCCGTTCAAAGTGGTGCCAAACAGCGGTACAGCGGAGTCAATAGACTATTTTAGTTGCGTTCTGCCTTTTCCCGAAATACTTCTGATTCTGTGACTGGTCAAAGGTATGCTCTTAGCCCTATCTTCGGACCTACGGCCAAGTACAGATACATATTTCTTTCCGAGCTGTAGGGAACAAAGCTCCCTTGACTGCGCGCAAATTAACAAAGAAAGACGAACCGGTCTTAGTCACCCATCTAAAGTCAAGGACCTTCCTAACGATGATGATGATATTAACAAATTCCACAACAAGCAAATACTAATAAAAAAAATCCCACCGTCAACGTTCAACAAACCAATAAACACAACCGACCATGAACGCTAACTTGTTAACTAAAATTAGAAAGATTTCGATTGCACTTGTCCGGCTTTCCTAAGCAATTACATCAATCTGTCCCTCTTCTGTCAGTTTAATTCGTAATTCTTTGTATTCCTATGCACTAGGCATATGTACATATGTCGATGATTATAATATTGTTTTTCTTGTCACGATAAAATAATTGAGAAAATGAAAAACCTTCATTCTGCATACGCTGAGATCAACACTCACAGCATATTCATATTGTTCGAGTGGCTGTGGCTAGAAACTAGCCATGCCACCTGCGGGCCAGAGTCGATGCAGATATTTTTCTGGTATAGCTAGGTACTGTCTAATGAGTCATTCTCGGTGCACTACCGATGCCATGTTCGCTCATGATTTGCCCCAAAGAAATCTTGTAAATGAATTAAATTATGTGTTGTGTTGATGTGTGGTTTATTTCTGTCCCCCGTTTGGCTGAATCACTTTACAGGTGGGTACGAGTACGAGTACTTTGAAAAAAAAAAAACAAAAACTTTTTAAGATTAATGAGAACAATTAGCAACGGGAAAGGAGGTTCAGTTGATTGTCAAGAATGTTAATTCCATAGTAGATACATGCGCAACGTACATAGATACCTATGTAAGTCAGAAACTATCTTTGACTTTATGAGGCATCCCTTTGAGATGAGATAGTTTTACATATCTGTATTTATCCTTGAACTGTGTTAAGATGTCTGTTGTCAGTTTACAGTATCCAACGAAGGTACTGGTTTTAGTTCAATGAAAATAGGTTGCAGGTATATATCCCAGAAAACTTATTCGATCAGACGACATAAAAATAACTGACGCTCTAAGTATCATGGTAGTTATTCTTCCTGATTCTTCCTGCATTCGGCAGTTTTCAGAATGCGTCGGATCACCTGGTCAGATATTGGTCTCTCCGAGTAAGAATCGTTTCTTCTTTGAACATAGTGACACCCATGAGCGACCAACTAAACCTCCTTAGTAATCTCATTTTGCCATAGACGGGTCAATTGTGAAATCTCAAAATTAAAGCTATATATCTCATTATACCCGAGCTCGTAATGCAGATATGCATAACCTCTGCTTAATGTTAGAATTTACCAAAGGTGCTCTGTGACACAAAATATGTTCTGTTGATTTTTCGTCCTCGCTACTGCAGGACGTAGCTCTTCAGCTCCTCCCATAGTGATGAGGTAGTCCACAGAATAGTCATTCACATAATGAAGGTCGATGCAGATCCCTTTCTGGCTAGTATCTCATTTCCTAAATGTCCGCCGCTGTATCCGCTGTGTTCAAATGAGATGAACTCTGTTTGTACTGGCTAGTGACATGAGTACTACAAGGCAGTCCCATACTAGTTTCTAGTGGCTGGAAGCGCAGCTTAACTATCAGAGAGAATATAAATGATCTTGTTAGTTACAGATCTGTCGATGTTTTCTCTGAGACTTAATTGTGTTGACACCATATGTATACTCCATCAAACAGATTAGTGATCTGAAGATTTGAACTTTGGATCGCATTTTTCGTAATGATGTTGCCACACATGCTTATATAAACCAATTGCCAGGAAAATTAAAGCCAAAAGTCCATACTTTCGCTGACAAAATTATTTTGAATGATGAGACTCATTTACTCATTGGGGTTCCGAAATTTCAAGGAAGAACCTATTCAGCTATTACGAATGACAGTTTGGTGCGGATTTTGTGCTGGCGAGTAGGACTGACCAGGAGTGGTAAATGAATCACATGGATATGAAACTGCTTACTTAACGAGCTCCAGACCCGTGGAGAGTCTCTGCCTGAGAAACCAACAGTCAATTTGAAGCCATGACCATTCCTCCGGAATTGTGTAACAAGAAAGGCTGTTAGTGTTTGAATGGACTAATGATTGCTGCATTGCATCTTGTCGGAAAGGATCTTGGTACTAAAGCCAGGATAGAAGCGAGCTTAGGGGTCTGTTCCGGATAGAGTTAAACAAATTTTAGTGTTGAACTGGTTGAATAGACCAAAGAACCAACACAAAGATGTGATAGTGCAACAAAATTGCAAAAAAAGTTGATAAGTGGTTACAGCTTGTATCAATATCCGGTGAAGGGTTTGATTTCTGATAAGAATTAGTTGAGAGGATGAACGAAACACTTCCTCTGTGTTAAAAAGTTGGAAGGACAAAGATGTGGCCCAAAATCAAGCCAGTTCGGTCACAAAAGATGAAACCAACAATAACCAACATAAACTTTGAATGTACATATATAAACTATCTTGGAATCACTTTCGGAAATGAACAAGAATGTTTCCGTTGTGGATGGTCCTGCGTTGATCACAATAAAACCTTTCACCTACTTATCGAATAAGCATTCGGTAGTATTAATGATACATAGAACACTTTAGATAGATTGCCTCAAAATTATCTTTAAATTCGACTGAAAAACCCTTTGACTTGAGCAACTACATCAGAGTGCGAGGTTAAGAACGCATTTGTGTATAATTCTCACCACTCTCCGACCCTCATAGTAGGAATGGTCACTCGGAATACTTGTTTAATTTTGTTTTTTTTTTTTTTTGTATCAAACTACTTTAATACAGTAATTTTCGTAATCGTTTTGTCACACATATTGCCAGAGGCCTTCCACTGGTCTTTGTTAAGGTAGTTCATAATTAATTCCTCTCCTAGCAAGTTAAGGTTCTTTCCAGAGTATTGCCTAAAGAAGAACGATTCATCCTTGTGATTGATATCCTTCTTTCGGCGTACTTCCGACTGTTTTTTGGAAGTATTGAGGAGTTCTCGATTACTCTTAGCTTTCAATCCTCCTTATTCCGTTTATCGTCCTCTCCATTTGTCGTTTGTCTTTATGGAACTACCATTGAAAAACAATCAATTCTTGCTCCTCGATCTGGACATCGATGGTTTCTTTTGTCTCCATAAGTGTACCCCCAACTCAACCTAATTTAATACCCCATTCCTCAACCAGCAATGCAAACCATAAACTCCTAGCACTTCGCACATAAAATATAGAATCACACTTGATAATCTGCCGAATCAGCTCAGGATGGGTTATCCCCGTCGTGTACAACAAATTCAGCTCTGTGGTGTACATTCAAGGAAACACCAGCACCGAATTCGTTCTTAGTTTTCGATCTATCTGGTGATGCTAGAGACAGTTCTCCTGCTATACTTCCTAGCTCTTTCTAGGTAGGCAGGTAGAACGAGGTGAACTCGGAGCACTGGTGGCTCCATTGTGAGTCCCTGTCGTAGGTTTATCTAGGTCGCCCAGGTCTTCGAATTGAGATTCACTACGGGCCGTCTTTCTAGTTCTGCATAGGCTTGGTCATTTGCAGTGGATGTGAACAGTGCACTCTCATCAGTTTCTACTCGCATTCGACTACGGTGGTCCGCCATGAGGTTGTGTCCGGTGATGATCCGCGGTAAGAGTGCTAAGTTAAGCGCCAGGATCTGTTTGGTTTAGGTGACATCATACTTTGTCCAAAGTTTCTGGAGATACAAAAAGATGGGAGTGCTTTCGCTCTCTTATTAGCCAGCCTCACGTAGGTTCTGTCTATCTTGTATTTAACAAGAGCTTGCTCCGATGAACGCAGGTGTCGACCATTGTCAGGTCCTGTTCGGAACAGTTTCTGACTAATTCGTCTATCAGCTCGTTCCCTTGAATGCCGCTGTGTCCTGAAAACCAAAGGAGTAAGGCATGAAACCGAATGAAATCCTGTGAATCTTTTGCCTCCTGCGGATGTACATACGCGTGTGTCGTTGGTAATGAAACATATTCCCTTTCAGCGTTTAGGACTCTAGCACTTGAGAAAGAAACACACATTTTCACAGCACAACCCAATTAAGTTGAACCTCAAACTTTTCAAACAGAAGAAGTGTGCACCCTTGAATTTTGACAGATTGTTGCATTTTCTATTTTGACGGGCTATACAGCATGTCAGGCATATGACAAGCACAAGGATATCCTTTCTTCGAAAAATTAAAATTCGGTAAACCTTAAGGTTTGAGTAGATAGTCCTGCTGTGGAACCAAAAAAAAAATCCAAATAAAAATAAAAATCCCTTCTGACTGGGAACGTGTTCTTGAAAAATTGCAGCTACAAGGGTTGGCCATTCGGTGAAATAACACGAGTGGTGCTGAGCTCCCTTCCCACTTAGAGAAACCAATCTCTGATTTGGCCTTGAATACATGTACCTATCCCCCTTCGAATTTCAATTGAAAATTTTGATTGAAATCGGACATTACAAGTGAATGTGTGTACTCCGAGAGTACTTTAGATATTTTTCAATCCATTGACTCGGTTGATTGTCTTTGGAGGACGGATAAAGGGTGCGAATTCCCTCTTTTTTTCGGTGATGAAACCAGGCAAGGATTGGTGCACTTTGGAAAACATGAAAATCCATTTTCGCATTGTTTTGTGCGAACGGACATTCAGCAATTTTAATCCGACCCCAGTCCAAGGATCCCATTGTGCACTATACGTTCTAATTTCTCCCCCAGGAGTTGGTGCTTTTTTCGGATTTCATTTTCTTGGTCCTGCTTCTGTTTTTGGGTGGAGGACGAGGACGGCGACGACGACTACGACGACGATGATGATGATGATGATGATGCTGGTGAAACAAGGATAAATAATTACGAAACTTTTCCTTTTCCTTGTTTCCTCTGTGTGCGATTCTGTTTTTTTTTTTTTTTTCTTCTGCTGCCTCAATGAATGACTCGGAATTATTATACTGCTTTGACAAGGATTCTAGCAGCAAATCCTTTCACAGAAACAAAACGAAATGAACGTAGAAAAGTCAAAAACAAGAAAAAAAAAAAAAAAAACGTTTTCGCTTACGGAACAGAAATTCTTTTTTTCTTCCTCGAAGGGGGAGTTTTTGTTGGATTTGTTTTTGTGCCCCCGTCTTGTAGTGCCGAAAAAAATCCTCGAAAAGACGTCGAACCCGAAAATTATTCTCCCAGAGTGCTGAGTAATTCCCATCAAAATGCATTCGTCAGAGTGAGGTATGACAGACTTTAAGGCAGGAATATGGCTTCCTAGGGTGCAAAGAGTCCTGATTGGGCGGGGGATGGAAGAATTGAAGAAAAAAGGACGAAGAGGAATTAGAAAAACACTTAATGAGGAAAGTTGTGTAATGAGTTTTGCTTTGAGAGAGACGGGGAGCAGCGCTTGCATGGCGGCCGCGTAAGTACTGGCATCGTATGTGGAAGGTGATGTGCAGGTAAATGGGTTTAATCTTTGACATCTTTGACAAGTTTTACCCTCACAGGGCTGTATCCTTTCTTGGGGGGGAATGTGTGTTATGCCGAATTTAACAAAAATGAAAAATTGTGTCAAAAGGATTTATTGATGGCGGGTGGCAACGTTGAATACATCTTTAGGCGCAGTAGGCACCCAGGATGTGGTTATGAAGTGAGTAGGGTACAACAAGGTATTTGCGTTGTACATACATAATTAAGACAGAAATGGGTCTACTTGTTCCCAAAAAGGTTCATTAGTGAGCAAATAATACAGTTTATGGTTGTGATTTGGTAGCAAATCTACAATGGAAATCCTTGTGAGGAACACCTCCATCCGGTCCTCTTGCAAACCATCAATCCTTTCAAGCTACAGTTTCAGGCTTAATGATTTGCAAACATGAACCATGAATAACTTAATTTCTATGCATTGCATGCATAACCAACAGCCGAAAAGATGCTAGAGCTAGAGCTCTAGAGAGTAAGGAGCTACGGGCATTGTGTTTCTCAGAAGACTGATAAGAGTGATGTTAAGGATCAAGAGATTCAAAGAGGAACTTATGTACAAGTACCTAAGCTTAAAGCACAGTTTTACAGTTTCTCCTGGATTCCTAGACACATGGGTTTCCAAGATGATATCTACCCGATGAGCTAGCTAGCAAAGACTGAGAATCAAATGAGCTACAAGTAGACCGCTCGATGCTAGTTTTCATTTATCTTTCCATGTCAAAAAGTGCATCAGACAGCAAGGTTGTATCGGTAAAGAGTTCACAGCAGATTTTCCTCATATGCATCCTCACAGACCACAACCCAGCGACAGTTCATCTTAGAACACCTTCGGAGAACCTTTGGTGACCCCAGGTGCATATTTCTTTTGGGAATGCCCATGCCTCAACAGTACAAGATATACAATGAGTCTTCAATGACCATAACGAACTACCACCCGAAAATTCATCACGAAAAGGTCTGGTTTAGGAGGGCTGCTCCTGGTGATTTTAGGACTAAATATGTACATATATTGTTAATTGCTTTTCAAATATCCTACATCATAGATTTGGTCAGATTCCAGTGAGGCTGGACTTCTGTAGATGCATTCACCTCCGTAATCTAGATACTTGAGCCTCTTAACAGAGGGAGAAGACAGAGATAGTTCTTTTGCTAAGCAAGGGCCGATAACTGTAGTCAAACCTCTATGGAATTGGTCTAAACCCTTAAAGATCAGAACGATACGATTTAGGCTTAGATTTACAAGTGTGAACTGGAAGCAAACCAACAAAGCGATAGTCCAGTAATCTTAATATGGGCTCGAATACTTAAAGCGAACCAAGGACCTGCACTGGTCATCCTTGTTCGTTTCCAGAGAAAAGTTCGACGGGAGATATTTGGTCCGGAAAATGGCTGGGACCAAACAGCTTAGCAACTTATTCTGCGACAGAAATATACATTGATAGGTCAAAGACGAGCTGATTGGCCCCAATCAGTGCGGTTTTAGACCCGGTAAGTCCACAACCGATCAAATATTCACACTACGGCAGATCCTGGAAAAAACCCAAGAAGTCCAAATCGATACTCACCATCTTTTTATCGATTTCAAGGCCGCATATGACAGCATTTATAGAGACGAGCTATACAGAGCCATGTCTAGCTTTGGCATCCCTGCCAAACTCGTTCGCTTATGCAGGATGACGATGGAGAATGCTCGCTGCTCCGTCAAGGTCGGTAACGATATCACCGAGACCTTTGATGTCAAAAAAGGATTTAGACAAGGTGACGCGCTGTCATGTGACATCTTTCATAGCATACTTGAAAGAATTGTGCGAAACTCACAAGCCAACACCGGAGGCACAATCTTTCAAAAGTCCGTGCAACTACTAGCGTACCCCGACGATATTGACATAATTGGCAGAGCCCAGCGGGCTGTCACTGGTGCGTTCGCTAGTAATGAAACGGAAGCGGCAAAAATGGATTTAGCTGCGAATGAGGGCAAAACCAAGTATATGCTGTCAACAAGAAGGGACACACAACACCGACGAATTAAGACAGAACGTCACAATAGACAGTTATAACATTGAGGTAGTTAAGGACTTTGTATACCTCGGCTCCGCTGTAAACTCTGACAACAATATCACCTCAGAGATCAAACGAAGAATCACTCTTGCCAATCGTTGTTTCTTTGGCCTACGAAGGCAATTGAGTAGTAAGGCTTTGTCAAGAAGCACAAGGAAACTCTATATAAGACCCTCATCATCCCAGTCCTGCTCTATGGCGCAGAAGCATGGACGCAGAAGATGGCTAGGACATGTAGAGCAGATGGACATCAACGCTCCGGCCCGAAGAGTCTTCGAATCCATGCCGGAGGGACAACGCAATAGAGGAAGACCTCCTCTTAGGTGGGGTGCACAAGTGGAAGAGAACCTCAACTAACTTGGAGTGCGTAACTGGAGGCAGTTATCCCAGTCCTGCTCTATGGCGCAGAAGCATGGACGTTAACCAAGATGGATGAAGATATCCTTCGGATGATTTTCGGTCCCGTTTACGTTGACGGGCTATGGAGAAGGAGACTTAACAGCGAACTCTACGAGCTGCACAGCGACATCGACCTAGTCAGAAGATGTCTAGGACATGTAGAGCGGATGGACATCAACGCTCCGGCCCGAAGAGTCTTCGAATCCATGCCGGAGGGACAACGCAATAGAGGAAGACCTCGCCTTAGGTGGCGTGCACAAGTGGAAGAGAACCTCAACCAACTTGGAGTGCGTAACTGGAGGCAGTTAGCCAAAGACCGAGTATCCCTGTGTTGGATTCCAGGCCATAATGATATTCCAGGCACTTGCAAAACGGACGAGATAGCAAGGAACGGTGTTGACCAACTAGACCGCAGCCATCAGAATGGCTAGCAGAGCCCTAGGAAAGGTAGTTGGTCGCCTTACGAGGCACTGTATGGTAGGCAGACATGCCAGCAGACTCGGTGCGCCCCTTCAATGAGGAGGTAGAGACGACGAAGAGGAGGAAACTTCTTTACAGATCTCAACGATTTAGCTAGACTATCCTTTAGTACTATATATCAACTTTCTACACTACACTCATACTACATCAGAAGTAGTAAGGGCATCATCTTTAAACACAAGTATCTATCACCCCAATCCACTATTCGATAGCCAAACGTTCTGTTTCAAAATTGGTATCATGAGTCTTTTGTGCCAAGACTTCAGCAGAACCTTACCCAACCGAACCTATCCTTCGGTAATGATTGTTTAATTCAGGAGAACTCAAGGAGTGCCACTAATTTGATATGGATTGTCCTGGTGTTGAAAGTTGAGAAATTACGAACTTGTAGGTTTAAGGCCACACCATATCCTCGCTGTCATGATGAAATATTCCTCGATCATCTAGGTGCACGTTAATCTCTGTCATCAGTGGGTTTACATACATCTTCTTGAGTTTAGAACAATTTTGGTAATTGACTCTTAAATCCATTTCCATCCCTTACACGGCTTTCCATTTAGAAGAATACTTCCTAATCAACGCAACCCCTTGACAATGTACCACCACCGCAACCCTTATTTCAACAGCAACAGCAACGTCATATAAAATTTAAATAAAATAAATTCCCATTAGTGGCCAACGGCACTGCGACGAGTACCACCGCGAAGATTACATTCCCGCCTCCATTAGACCCAAATCAATTATTTCAAATTATTCCAAGACAAGTCCCCGGACCGACCGACGTTCTACAACCCAACAATGGTCCTCATTAGTGTGACAAAAGGCGACACGGGGCGGAATCGACCGATTCCAATGGTGGCGGGCATTGGTCGCTCTGTGGTGGAACCCTCATTTCATGCGATTAGTGAAACAATTTGCACCCCAAACAATGAGAGAGAGAGAGTGTCTGGCAGCGGCTGCCACAGACTTGGGGATTCCCGAAAACAAAAAACACGCATTTCCATGGCTTCATTCGAGGAAAAACCTCCAAAAGGACATTTGTGTTTGTTCAGCTATGTAATTGCTACCACATGGGGTACTAAGTCAACCAAACAACCAACGCAAATTGCGGGAAGACAAAATCGGAACACCAATTGCTGTTGAGTGAAAAGCAATTGTCAGGGATACTGCGAGTCATGTCCTTTATTTTTCTGTTTTCCTTTTAGTTCGTCTTCCTTGTTTACTTAGATCCTGTTGAGCAAAATGACGAATGAAAATAATAACATTTGAGATTTTTTTTTTTTGTTTTCTTTTTGCCTGAAGAGGGAATGGATGTCCTAAAATAACAGGACGTGTAAGTCCTGCGAAGCGAACTGATATAATGGGACCATCCGCTTATATGTACAACATACGAGTACGTAATGTAGGATAATAAAATTCGGAAAATGGTTTACGGGACAGATTTTTGTTGTTACTGTGTGTTTTGGTTCTGTCGAAACGGACGTGTGTAGTTTGGAGATCCTTATTTCGAAGGAAGTTCGTACATAAATATGTACCTGCTGTTGTTTTCCTGTATTCTATCCAGATGGGAATTCTCACTCATTAAAAATTTCAATAAATTTTCAGGAAGCAGGATTTATTTTTATTTAAGGACAACACGCTCGTTGAGGTACACAGTAGCTTTTCAATTGAAGACTAGCTAGGAGTACTACCTTCCAAACTAGGATTTTTTTTTCCTTGGACCCTAGCCCATATGGCTGATACTGCGACCTAAAAGATCTATTGTACCTTAGGGTGTAGTTTTACTCTAAGAGACGTACCACCTCCCTAATGGAGGAAAGCACGTCCTTAGTTGCAGAGGTTCTAATATCTGCCGGCGAGCATGTTACCTTGCGGAAGATGCGCCACCTCAGCCAATGCAGAGCTGGACATTCATAGAGAATGTGTTCAGATGATTCGACATCTTCTGAGCAGAACCTGTATTCTATGAGTTTGTTGAGGTGATATCTCAGGCCGCAGTGACCTGTTAGAAAACTCACCAGCTTCCTAATGTTTCCTTTGTCTAAACTTAGGATTTCCTTATAGGAATATGGCTTGACCAACCTCTCGGATTGTCGTAACCCCGGGACATTTTCCCAGTGGGTTAGACGAAGTTTATGCTCCCATGCGTTAATCAGCGCTGTGGCATTAGCCCAGTTGATGCCACAATAAGGTTCAGGTCCAATGAACGCAGATCCTGAGCCAGCTCTGGCTAGTTCATCTGCAGATTCGTTGCCTGCAATCCCCTGATGACCTGGAACCCATCCGAGTACCACACTATTATGTCTAGCAAGAGATTGTAGTGCATCGTAACAGCATTTAACTGCTAAGGAGTCTATTAAGTTGGACGACAGAGCTCTGAGAGCTGCGTGACTATCTGAGAAGATATAAATTTTTGCGCCCTTGATTCTCTTACTAAGGTTTAATCTGGCGCAGATCTCAATGGCATGGAGTTCAGCCTGGAAGACTGTGGGACACATTCCCATACGTATTGAGACTTTGGTATTGGGTCCAGAGACACCAGCACCCACTCCAGAGTCCATCGTTGATCCGTCTGTGAACCACATCAGACCTCTAGGGTCCAGTGTTGGAACACCATTAGACCAGTCTGCACGGTCTAATATGTTAACTTCAAATAACCTACCGAAACTGTATTCCCTGACCATAAAGTCATGGACAGTGCTGAGCATGTTTCTTTGTGGGATTGGGTCAAGAATTTTCAGGTGTCCCACGTGGTCACCTGCCTTAAACTTGTATTCTAGTTGCAACTTGATAGAGCGTCTAGCTGCCATCTTCCTAATGAAGATTTGTAGAGGCGTGAGCCCAACGATGGCTTCTAAAGCTGCCGTAGGGCAGGTACGCATGGCATATGAGATACCCAGACAGGCTATTCTTTGTAGCTTCTGAAGCTTTGCAGCCGTTGTCCATTCAAGTACTTTTGGCCACCATACGATGGTATACATTGTATATATCCAATGAATCATTTTAGGATTGAGACTCAAAGTTCTACCATAGAGGCGTCTACCGTCCCACATGGCCCTGGTGGTGAGAATTAGAGTTAAATCTTTTGTCAAGGATGAGTCCGAGATATTTGACTTCGCTGGAGTAAACTAATGTGGTGCCTTTTATGGTGATAGGTCCCAGATTGACCAATCTTTTGTGAGTAAAAGGCACTAGGATGGTTTTGCTAGGGTTAATGGAAAGACCCTTGCTCCCTGTATGACGCTAGAAATAGTCAAGCCGTGTTTACCACAAACAATGATCGCCAGGTCATCTGCATAACCAATGGCGATGTAGCCTGATCTATGTAGATCTGCTAGAAGTTTGTCGATAACTAGTGACCACAGAAGTGGAGAAAGGACGCCTCCCTGGGGGCAACCTTTAACTGCGTTCACAGATACAGACACTCCTCCGGAGATCCAACTTTCGAGCATGGCTCAAATCCATTGGTTGTTCGATTCTTCGATACCTCTGCTACTAATAGCCCTTGCTATTGAGTCGTAGCCAGTGTTATCGAAAGCACCCTCAATATCCAAGAATGCACATAGGGCTATTTCCTTGGAACGTAGGGTTCCTTCTATCTTCTTGACAAGATAATGAAGAGCGGTTGACTTACTTACCTTTTCTATATGCAAATTGGCTTGAGTGTAGAGGGATAGACAGATCTAGTCGGCCTCTAATATGAACAATCAAGTCTCTCCATAGTTTTGAGAACAAAGGATGTTAGACTAATGGGTCTATATGATTTAGGCAGCTCACTAGGCCTATTGCCTGGTTTCGGTATGAAGATTAAATTCACCTGCCTCCAGGTAAACGGATTGTAACCCCAGTTATAGCTGGCTCTAAATAGAGTGGTAATGGCCGGCAGGATGAGATTGATTGCCTTTTGCAGGAGAGCTGGAAAGATCCCATCACCACCGGGGGCTTTGAATAGTTTGAAAGAGCCTACGGCCCATCTTACTTTATCCGGACTGAATATTTTACTGTTCACTCTACTGACGATACAGACCCTATGGTCAGATGCGTTCGAGTGTATGCAACAAACTAGGATTCACAAGTTGCAGTTGTAATCCTTGGAACTAGATTCATCACCTTGTTCTACGTTTGCGGCTCAGGAAATGATCTACATAGAGCAGGCTTACACACATGTGCGGTTCTTTTGAAGTAATTTTCTTAATTTCGTTACCTCGAACCTCTTGATTCGTAGTCCAACGCACCAACCACTTGAGCCATGGCCTTGGTCAGCCAAGACAGCTGAGTTGTTTAGACGTCAGCTTAGTCACTACCATGAGCTGTGAATCGTGGCACCGTGGTCCAAGTGTTTAGTGCGTTGGACATCGAAGCACGGGGCAACACCCAAATTTTCTTTCACGGTCCCACCTCTTGCGAGCTTCTGACAAACATTCGAAAGTATAACTGTCATACAAAAGCTTCTCACGACAAATTCCTTCGAATGTGGTATTGACCAGCAAGTCCGTTCCACTCGGACTAACGAATATAACACTTTAAACGCAAATGGCTGTGAGATGATAAATCCTGGGTCCTGGATTATACTGATTGCTGTGAGCTGTACATATTCTCAACGTCTAATCCAATAGTGGCTCCACTCTTTTGACTGTGGCTTCCAGGTGGCTTCCAAGCGAACTTATTTACATCATTGTGTTACCATATGGATCTAAGAAACTTCCCTTGAAAAAGCCCCTTGGAAGCAACGAGAGCGCTGTAGGCTGTTAATGTTGGCGTTAGCCAGTTCACCTAAATTATCAAAGAAATATGCACCTAAATGCAATCTTCTTGGAACAAAGAGTGCTTCCTATGTACAAAGGATTTGAAGAATGATTTCTTTCTCTTCCTTGTCCATGCTGCTGCAGACATGCAGTGCTCTGTAATGACACCTAACGACATTTGGTGCGTTTTTTATCCAGCTTGGCCCAGATCTGTTTGGAGATGAAACAGGCAGCACCATAGATCCGTCAAAGATTGGTAGAGTCTCCGACGTTGAGCTTAAGTAGCAGGTTGTCAATCACGAGCTCACTCAATTCATCTGTCATTGCAAATTTTATTGTCATCCTTCTTTAAGAGTCTGATCCTCATAATCCAGGTCGATAGCGGTCTTGGTTGTGACGTTTGCTCGCGTATATCTTTTGAACATGGCTCTTACAGAATTTCAATTTATGAAAGGCGTACAATGCAAGTTAATTCGTTCTCGATACTACAGATACAGATATCAATCCTCCTCCTTACAGTAGCAATCATATCCTTTTTCCGGAAAGCCTTTAGCAAGCCTGAAGGTAAAGTTCATTACAGATCTGAGCTGTTTGTCAGGATCTATTAGTAATATTATTTGCCCAAGTATCCCATTACTCCTATCTAAAACCGAATGACTATGGAAAACTAACAGCAACCATTACACAGAGAAAAGAAAGGATTACTTCTTCCTCTGTTCAAGGATTCTCTTTGCATTGAGCGATAGCTGTCAAATGGATTTCGCAGTGAGAAACTTTTTTTTTTCCCAAATTACTTCTGCTAAATGCTTTCATTTGGAATATTCCTCTTTCAAATGTGGGACACAGAATTTCCTTACCAAGAAAAGAAATCCAGCATCTGGTCTCCTCCAATTGTGTGATAAAAGTTATCTGGTGTTGCCTGTGTCCGGCGTTAAGACACAAGGAAGGACAAAAAGAAAACATTAATTAGTCACGTTCTGGTGGAGGAAAATGTTTCTTCTTTCTTGGTTTATGCTTTATTTTACTTGTCTCATCCTTCCAATCTTTTTAATAGTATCATTGCGGCAGTTAGTTCCGAAAAATCTGTGCCAGAATAAAGGATAATAATCCTGGGTTGGTCCTTGCAAAGAGGAGAAACAACTTTCTCCTCCAGTAGTTTCTGTGTATACAGTATGTATCTCGGTCCCGTCCTACTGTGACTTTTGTTTCTGAATCGGAACTAATGATGCAGCTAATTGTTATGCCAGTTTGCGCTGATAGAGACCAAAAGAAGGATGAGTAGCTAGTTAGGGGGTTGGCCAAGGAACAAGCTACAAATGCATATTAGTGTTTCTGGTGCTGTTGCGATGCTGATGATGATGTCCTTAATGGCGACGCAAAGCATGTAATTAGCCATTTTCGGACAACAGCGGCATAGTGGCCAAAGAAGGAATTCATTATCACAGTAAGGTCCTTTGTTTCGTTGTAAGGCGGTACCGTCAAGAGTTAGTGTAGACGGCAGCGGCGGCGGCGAAGGCGTTAGAGTCTGCATTAGAGAGTCGGCGGATGTCTTGGAAGTGCCATAATGAATGGATATCTTTTAATTGGCATGTTGTGTAATTACGGAGCGTTCAAAGGACCCTCGAAATTGACTTTCCCTTAGTAGAACGAAACGAACTACCTCTCTTCCGTTCGTTGGCTAGTGTGCGTGTGTGTGTGTATTGTTTTGCTTTCCATAAAGGATAATTGGATCTATAATGGAACAAAAGCGCCATAACACTCAGTGTGTCCTATTTGCTTAAAAGAATAAAACATCAGCTCAGAGCTACCAGGGGCAGTAAGCAAAAACGACCTCTAATCCTTGCCACGTATTCATATGCGTATCCATCCTGAGATTCGCACAGGCACAGGCTGATAGCGAGAGGGGGAGAGGAGTAAAATTTATCACACAATAAAACTCCTTTACCACACATTACAGTAAATGGATTGTCCTTTTGCTCTCGTAGTTGGTTTGTGACATTGATGTGGGGACACACACTCGCACACAGGGCTGCTCTGCTCTGCGAAGGACATGTAAATTATTATTGAGAATGTTTCCGTTTCTTTTTGTCTGGCAGTGTGTCGAGTGGGGGTAATGTCCGTCTATTCGAATTGATCCTTTTTTTTTTGGGGCAAATCGCAGAGGGAGCACCACTTGACATCTCTTTGACCCCGAGGGTTCACAGGGGCTGCGATGGCCCCTTGTAGAGTCAGAGAAAGAGAGATAGACTGGGACTAGTTGGGCCCAATTAAAATTGATGTAGCTGTCTTCTGGATGATTTGACAATAGGACACGTCGTCCTTTCTGTGCTTTTGTTTTTTTTTTTTTTGTTTATTTCTTTGTTGGCCATGCAATTACGTTTGGGGATTGAATGAGTTAGACGAGGGTTAAAATGCTTAGGGAGATGAAATGCACTGGTTAAATGGCATGGAATTTATTTTTGTTTTGGGCTGACGTAGATATACCGTGTGGTGAAGGTTTACAAAGAAAGTTTCATGATTAATTTGAGGGGATATTCCCACATACGTAGATCTAACAAATCGTCGGACAGATTGACAGCATAGCCTGGAAAATTAAAAACTTTGACCTTTTGGACATTTTTCTTCTGGAGGTTGTTCTGTCCCTGTGAAAAGGGTGGTTCTTACAGATTATATCATACATGTTCATGGCACATGTAGCCTTCTTTTTATATAGATGACGCACATATCGGATTCAGTGTTTGAGTGTCACTAGGCTTAGGTCGGTAAGCTCTTTGACTATTTTGTTCAAAAGACCATAATTCTGCGCATAAGGGAATGTTGAATCGTTTTGGCAAAACGTTTGGACGATCATTTCCGGCTCAGTTGTCCGATATTCTCGTTGAAAGATTCCAGAGGTTCCAAATGGCCAAGGCATGACAATAGGCGACCCGGAAACCTATCCTTTAATGTGTCCGTTTTTGAACGGGCTGTGTGTATGATAAAAAACTGTTGATCATGGTTCTGTGTATCAGTATCCGTGTTACCACGACATTGAGACCCGATGACACCTCGGGCGTAAATAGCGCACTATCCAATGACTTAAGATGGCACTTTGTGACTGATACGTGTGATTCTCAGTGCGACTGTTCCGCGACTATTCCGCCATTTTGAGGAGCATAGCGCTCCATGGTTTGTCGATGTGTACTCTGCATCTGCTAACTTCACAAATGTCAAAACAAAACTGACAGTTCCTGTCATTTGCAGGGCCCCATTACATAGGGTGTTGCAAACTTTGTAGTAACAGCCATGTAGGTATAATCTGTGATTTTTGAGTGGGACATCTGCAAAGACTTTGACAGCTCATCATATCACTTTATCAGGACTACTAGGAATGGAAGACACATTGACTCACAGACTACAGGAATGATATGCCAAGCTTCCCCTCAAGGTCCTAGTTTGAGCACCGACAGTTCAAAAATCACGAATAGATTGGATGCCGGAATTTCTGATACCAACTACAAATTTCCTCCACCATTAAGAGGATGTTTTCCTATGGAGCTCTATGCCAGGCAGTGAATCAAATGAAACCTCAGAAGGTCATTGTTGTCATAAATTCTTTGAAAAATTGATATAAGCCATGGACAGACTGTATCTTGTGGACTTTGAAACTACCAAACATATTTTGTGTACATGTCCTGCCACTTCTCAACTCAAAACACTTTCAGAGAGATTCTAGTTCACCATCTGACTTCACTTCATTTCACACCAGTTCACACCAAAAATATACGTACCCTATGCCCCTACCAATTCTTGAACGACCTTACTCAAGTCCTTTTCCGTTTGTGGCATACATAAAACATAAAAGGGTTGAATACTAAGACCACCACTGAATATTTGATCCTTTATGAACAATCCACAGTATACTTCAACAGGACTTATGATATAGTAGTTCCTTCAAATCTAAGCGAAGACTCTACATTCGTTGTTGTTATAAGCTATGTATCTTCTCAACCACTCTGTGGTTACTACCTGGACACTTCTGCCTAAGAATATACTGGCAACATGAAGGGACTCACAACATCAGCAAATTAAACAGAACGTCACAATCGACAGCTGTAAAGGTCTTTGTCTATCTCGGCTCTGCTGTAAATTTTAGCAATGAGATTCTGTATAAAACCTTGATGATCCTAGTCCTGCTTTATGGTGCTGAAGCTTTGACTCTATCTACGGTTGATGAACCCATCCTCGGTCGTTTTGGAAGAAAGAATCTTCGTACACTTGTCGGTCCCGATTGCTTTGACGGGTTTTAGAGGAGAAGATAGACCGACGAACTATAAGAGGTGTACACCGAGATCGACCTATTAAAAAACTTGCACATCAATCGGCTTAGGTTAGGTTAGGTATGTGGGTAGGCGACTAGATATATATCACGTCGCCTAACTCAGGTCAATACAGACCCATTGTGATACCCAAAGGGGAAAAACTCCCTGGCTCATTGGTAAATCCTCGCATTAATTCACATCTTGTGGATCACCAAACCATCCTGTTGATTTGATGAACCTAAAAATTTGCTAATGCTTCAAGATCACAGAAAAAGTGTCGCCCTAGAAATTTGAATCTAAGGTGGATAAGCCCAGGGCAGTGACAGAGAAAGTGGGTTGTATCCTCATTAGCTTCCTCGTCTCCACATCCCCACATCGAATTTTCATAATTCGTAATAATTCCTATAAGGCAGCTAGTGTCACTGGCAGGACCTCCGCTTGCAAAACACTGCTATGGTTATGGAGGCGGACTGATCTAGATATCCCCAGCGGTTCAGAAAAAATGCCAGATCCTATGCGTACATCCGTCTTAGATCCATCTGTATAGATAGAGATGGAACGTGTGTTGGCAGGCTGACCATCCTTCCATTCTTCCCTGCTTGGGAACGAGCTAGTAAACGGTCTATGAAAATCTAGAAACGGAGTGAGGTAATCCGTAGTATAGACTTTTTCTAGGTATTTGTCCAGGATCATGGAATGACCTGTTGCATTATGATTCCAGCTATCTGACTGACTTATTCTTAGGGCACTTACATATAGCTGTCGAGGTTTTAACAAAAATGTCCAGCGGTAGAAAATTGAGGATAGCATCTAGTCCTGCAGTAGGTGTTGTTCCAATGCAGGCCAATCTCTGGATCCTTACAAGACAACCATACGTCAGAATAGGTCTTACTATCGCCCTATACATCCATAGAATAATTTTAGGTTTTGGACCCCATTTGTTTCCAAATATTCTACTACAAGTATAGAAGGCTATAGTTGCTTTCTTAATTCTTTCATTTATATTAGGTCTCCAGTTCATATCAATTGGCTTAGATGGCTAGGATGTGTAGAGCGAAAGAATACAAATGCTTCGACTCTTAGAGTCTTCGAATCCCAGCCGGGGGAACAACGTGGTAGAGAAAGACCTTGCTTTAGGTGGTCCCCATAGGTGCATACTTGAAGTGCACAATTGGAGAAGCTTATTAGTGGAGGCTCAGGTTCATCCCAAACTACAGCGCTACCTAAGTAATTGAGTAAGTAATCTGACTCAACTTGTATGCTTTATGACCGCTAATGGCGACTCTAAAAGAAAGTCATTTTCAAAACCTACCCTTATAACTCATAACAACACGAACGACTTTGACAAACAGCATGACCTTATTTTCTCCACTAATTCAGATGACTTCATTGTTTGAGAAAGCAATTATGTATCTTCTATCCAAATTAGACAGCTAGCATCCATCTTACAATGACAATGGTCTATGAGTGCGCCTATAGTTTAAATTTTCATAGAGCAGGCCTCGAAAAACTGAACAACCTCCTTAGGTACTTAAATATTTGCGCTCTATTCACTAGTGTCGGTCTGAACAAAACGCCTCTTCTTGAGTACCTCAAGGCAACCACCTTGGTCTCTCATTTTTTTATTTCGGCAGTTATGCAGCCAATGGTTGGAGTGAAGTGACGATTAAAATAGCTACGTAAACGACTGCTTATTTACATTTAGAATTTATATTTTATTGAAAAAAATATAAAAAAGGTATAAAAAAGAAATTGATTTCATATCTCATGTTCCAGATATTGGTAGATTGTCGCCTGACGAATATTTTAATTTCTTTGTGTTATAAAATCATCACGAACCTCTAATGCTGATAATGGGCTGCCTTCACTGCCGTCGTGCATGAAGTATCACCGCAATTCTTATAAATACTTCCTCGCCTCTCGAGTGGTAACTGGAACTGGAGCAGGTTCATCAATCTCCACATCACTTCCAGGATCCTCTGCGTTATTTTTTCTTGCAGTTTCCTGAGTAATGTAATCCTCAACATCCTCGTATTCGCAGTGACTCTTGATGGTTTGTAACGCGCTCCAGTGGATAGTTGCTTTCAATATTAGTTGGACCTGGTATGATTTCTTGATTTGAATTTTTGAATTTTTCAGGTTTAATGGCTTTTCCAATAACTAAGAGCTTCCGTTTATCACTTCCCGACATTCTACAGCAGCATAACACAGTGACACTATCCATTGCTTTTTTTGAACCTGTGAGTTCATGTTGTTTAGAACTTAAAGAACCATCTGGCGTGGCACGGTAAAATAGCCCCGTTTGATCGGGCTACTACTACATCTGTAGTAGTTCCGGAAGCTTACACAATTTCCAGTATCCTGCGCTGCAAGAATCTGCAATACCTTTCTCCCCATGTGCTTTCTTAAACTTGATCTCGTGTCTGGTTTTCCATCGCGATAGCCAACCATCCGTAGCATTGAAATTGGCATGACCCAACTTTGCCGCAAGCTCGTCTGCCTTAGCTTTCAACATTGGGCCACTAACACAAACTCCTCTTCCAGTTATAATAGAAAACCATTAGTTCAGGGCCTTAGCAACATCAGGGTCCTTTCCTTCTCGTTTCCGCTTTCTTGATTTTCCTTCCCCTTTTCCCCATTCCTCACGCAGTTTAACTTCTTCACTTTTGACACGTGCTATTGTAGACTTAGGACCATCAGTGATCCTTTCCAGATCACGATAGGATAGCTAAGTTTTGGGCTTGGCTTTTTAATTTATCAAGCAAAGCTATTTTATCAGCTAATGTTAAATCTTTTCTGGACATTTTAACCAAATGCACAACTAAACTAGAAATATCAAAGCAAATAACAAATTGAAACAACAAGAAACCGTTTAACACATCCCTATGGAACTGTTTTGCAAAGGTAAACCGGAGCGCAACGAGATAGTACCGGTACTTGAAAAGCAACTCCGCCTACACCTCACGTTCAAGGTGGATCTGGTCTTATTGTAGCTAATTCTAGTCGCTGAGGTAGGTTCTTCCAGGAATAACTCTGTAAAAGTCCTGTAAGTTAAGTTGTTCAGTGAGTAGCCGTCCAGACAATTTTGGGCTGCAATACATTTTTTGGACATTAAGCTTGAAAGAGTTGCCAGATCATCACTTTACTCCCAAAAAAAAAAATCCACTCCCGATAATTAAACACTAACTTTCCACTTAGGAATTAAATTCCACTGTCCTTGCTGGTCCTCCAAAGACAAAAAGTCCGATGACACATATGTATATGTAAATTGTCAGAACGGGACTATTAAAAAACATTTTCAATTACTCAACATTTGTCGATACACTACTACTCGTATACGTGCGGTGCACATTAAAAGGACATTCCACTGTTGCATGTTCATTATCTTTCGCCGGTTTTTCTTCAAACTTTTCCCGCTGCGACAATTCAAACAAACACTGCCCCAATGGCCCAATAAAAAATCCCTTTTAGAACAAATGAAATTTAATTTAATTGCCACCAAGCAATGTGTTTGTAATTGTAATTGTAATGTCTTTTGGGCGACTACTACAACTGCCACAGGACGGCCAACAGCAGATGGTGCAAGTTTTTTGTTTCCCATTTTTTTAAGGCCAGTTCCATCGATTCGAAATTTTATTTACAAAAAACAAAAACGAACGAACGTTCAAGACGCCACTACAATAACCGTTGATTGTTTAACGACAATGCTCGTAAAATAATGAAAAAAAAAAAAAAAAAACTCTGTGTACAAGCAATCTCCTAACACTAACCGCCCACACCCCCAATCAGACTACTTCCCCTTGTTTGATCTCGTTCGCTAACAACAAGGATTTTTATGACTTGGAAAAGCAAAACAAAGGCCAACACAGACAGAATGAACAGTTTTCATAGTTCGGTGTGCACACTCACACGCACATTGGCAGTGAACACCTTCGGAGGAGTTATGGCTATAGTCAAAGTCGTCAATGCCAGTGGCTCCCTAAATGGTTTGTTTACCAAAAAAAAAAAAATGTTTTATGTCCGCGCGGCCATAAAAGACGTCCAAACGTTTTTATTATTCCAATGATACTGTGTGTCCGAGCTGAAGTTCGAACAGTGTCTACAGTCTATGCACACCGGGAACCGGCTATTACGGCGTGTCTAACAGTCCGTGCTAGAGAGCCAGACAGACTTGATAATCAGTCAGAATGTGTTTTGGTTAATTCAACTCATTTATTGGTCTAATTAAATGAATTGATGAATCTATATCAACATTTCAGGTGATGGTTGTGAGGTGAAGGAACTGCCACTCCCGCATGAGGACGGAAGAAATATCCTGCTGTTGTGCTAGCGGTCAAGTGTGATTTATGATGGTGTGATGTGAATGACAATCTAGAATCTAAAGATAGCCTGGTGTTAATGAATGCCTACCGAACCAGAAACCTATTAAACCTAATTGAGAAGCCTCTTCCTCCAACAATATCCTTTCACATTGGTTAGAGTGCACTAAGTACCCTGTGCCTTCTCGTACAGCCACATTGAACCAAGCAGCCGTAGGTCACCTTCAAGAATTTATATACTGACCTGGGGACGAACTTTCCAGTAAACACGGTCTGCAGTTTCTCAATCTGTTAAGCAGTTTTGGAATGGTGCACGGGGCTTTACACTTCCATTCTAAAGAAGATCTGGTCTCCAAGCGATTTTGGATTGCTTCCAGGAGAGGTTTCCGATCAACAGAGTTTGATGGGTTCCCAGCCTGACCTCATTTAGAGCTGCTTAGCCTGACTACCTATTTACAAAGGTTTGCAGGCAACGAGTGAGGCTGGGCTTATGACCCCATAGTGCCTCTACATCAGACTTACCTTGCTATTAGGCTAAACACATTGCTCCTCCAGATTTAGTTGGAGTTTGGTAATGGAGTCGTTCGAGACAGTTCGAGACAGGTTATTAATGTGCTGACCAAAGTTGATATTCAGATTCTAGGCTATTGTACCATTTGGTACAAGTCCATGTGAAAGCAAACAAGTACCCATTGCCTTCTTATTCCAAAGAAACAGTGATTTACATGAGTGCTTCTGCAGTTAGACCAGAAAAGGTCCAATGTGCCTCCGTTAAGTAAGGTGGGTGAGTCACCTTTTTACTCTTGGAACTATCCGCTTTTGTTGAGATCGTTGAAAAGGTATTGACCTAGTGTAGCCTTTCTAATATTGGCAAGTGCTGGTGACTGATGGTCTCCTCTTCCTCCTCATACAGATATAGGATGCCCAGTCTTTGAGAATACCTACCTATAGCTGAGGTTTTACTTTGAATTATTCCAAACATGTATCGGATTTCGACAGGAAGATACCCTGTCTTATGATTTGCTCAATCGTGTCCTGGAATAAATAGTGCGCAGGGCTATCATCAACAAGTCTGTTCAGTTGCTAAGGTACGCAGCCAAAATCAACACTATCCGTCGCTCCCAGCACGCCAATGTAGAAACTTCCACGGCAATTGAAGGACAGGCGAAACGAGTTAGAGTTATTGAGGACAAGATCAAGTAACGGTTGGTTACAAACAAAGAAGCATCGATCCACCGCCTTCGAAGGGGTTAAGGAGTTTATCTACCTCCGAGTGATGGATGGCACATTCGGAGAAAACTTATCCTTGGAAACCCCTGCTACTTCGGTCTGGTGAGACAAATGGGTTCAAAACTCATAACTCGGGTCCTCTACAAAACATTGATCTACTATATGGAGCTGAGTGCTTGATGAATGATGATAGGCAGGGAAGCAGAGTGGATTTGGAATACTTTCTAGTGAAAAACTTTTCCTCGAATTTTCTGTCTCGAATGCAAAGAGGGCAAATGAAGGAGAAGATATAACCTCGAACTCCATGAACTGTACCACGGTATGGATGAGATCCAAAAAGGCAAAACACTAGTTCTGTCAATCGATCGAATGAACAATAATGCTTAAGCAAGGAGGATCTTCGAGACAACAAAAAAGTCCGAATCTCCATTTCAAGGACCAAAACCAAAGCACTTAATCTGCACCAAGATCGAAGGAAGTGGAAGGCTGCCGTATTGGGCAGAGACACTTCACGGGTCGGGAGCCCATTAATTCAATAACTAGTGAGGTGTTACTGTCAAAATTGATAGCAGAGCCAAGGTAGACAGAATGCCTTACTAGATCAAAGCTGTGGACTGTAACGTTCTGTCCAAATTGTCGTTTATGGCTGAAACCATTTTAAGAGCTTCCGATTCAGTACAAGAAAAAGCAGAGGCGATAGCCATAAATCCTGCCATACGTGGCTTTTAAATCAATGGAAGGTGTTAAGCGCTGATTTGGATGTCTTGAGTTTCCTTAAAAATCTTCCGAAACGTGAATGTTGTATCGATCAATCAGGATCTGTGTCCAAAATAAGTTTGTGTGCGTCCTCTGGTTTATATCGGTCTGGTGGATAGAAGTTTTAACTATAATGGCTTGTGGTCAATGCTAGATTCTGCCTTTCAGTCGGATAATGGTTTTCGGTTTATATGGTCTGAAAAAGAAGTACCTCTTCATCCTTACAGGCTTCTTTACAGATCATGCTTCCTTCACAAGCTCTTCTTGGCTCTTGGTAAAACTTCTGTACATTGTTTCTGTACACAATTTAGCAAAATCTTTGATCGCGAAGCTCTCGTCCTCTTCTTTCAAAGAAATTTGAAGTCCTTCCCGGTTGGTCGTAGAGCTCAGAAGCAGCCATAGTCTTTCTTTACCGAACCTTGACTTTATATTGCTCTTGTTTAGCTGGATGTACTTGCCGGCATACTTCGTCCAACTAGAAGTTTCTTAGTGATGATCGAATGAAACTCAAAACATTATAAACATATGTAAGTCCTTCTGTCCTATTTTAGGGATAAAATGCCTTTGTAGTTATTCATGATCGCATCGGCTGGATCCGAATATTCCAAGTGAAGTTCCGAAAGTCATTGTCCTTGCTTCCTTTGTCAGATTCGTCAAGAGTTGAGTCATACTTAACCAAGTGTAATGATTGCCTGGTAACCATTCGTTTTATCTGTGTTAGGGAAGCTAACCCAACCTACAGCCAACCGGCAGGTCCTTGTGTGGCCTTTAGCAAAATCCACCGGATATACCGATCACAGTAACTCTCTCGTTGGTCTATTAAGGGCTCCTCCGACAACCTCGTCTTGCCTGCAGGAGTCTTGAAAGATCCTTATTGACTTGAACTCCGCATCCGCTTATCGAGGTCACAGTTGATTCCATGGGGAGTGATTCCACATCCGGTGAACAACAGTGAAAACTTATGGCAAGACGCAAGATTCGGCAAAGGATCGGAATGGCTCTTATTTACTGGTTGACATACAGCTGGGATGGCATATTGAGTAGGACAGGATATGTTTTTTGTCCAAATCCGTTCCGATTTCTGGACATAGGCACTGTACGACCGGAAAAGACGGCTCGATATCGCTGGTCTTAATAGTCTATAACCTAAGGTTAGAAGACGTATCAATTTGTCTTGGGTGACAGTTTCCATATCCGCTTGTAGTTAACCATATGTTGCCCGTTTTTTTTTTCAATTTTCATTGTATTCTGGGAGAACAACTCTCTGGCAAACATATTTACAATTGTATTTCTCAAATGACACATACGGTGTAATAGGATAGTAGCAAGGATAGTCATTGCAGTAATTTTCAAGTTAGAACACCTCCAACGTTAGGGCTATGGTGAGAGACCCCCTCCGGCTATATAAATGGCAGCGCAGACTATTCTACCTTCTACTTCTAAACGACAATTCCGAGATTCGGAACCTACACATCCATATATTGACGTAACAGAGGCAAAATTTAGCAGAATAACTATTTTTAATTGAATAGAAATCCTACACCGCTGTTTTGCCTCATTTATTTATTAATCAGTCTTGAGGAACTCTGCGATGACTTAACTTTTACTCAATCAACATTAAATTGCTTAAATACAGTATTCAGGATGCCACAAAATACCTGCAACAATCATCCCCTGAAGTTTAATGAAAATAATTTCTTAAGAATTTATGCCACGCTTCCAAGGAACGACACAATTTCTGCTATCGACGACTTTTAGGCGAAACCAAATTACTTCCAATGAAATAAACCGAATCAAATTGAATATCCTTTTACCCAGATAACCTGAATTCCGCCCGCGCCCATTGGCGGTGTTCCTACCTTCTTTCCTTCCAGCACAAGATTATGATGACAAAGATACCAAAGGAGGAGACGAGAACCTATAAATTCCCTTCCACTTGACTTAAGATCCTTCATAAAGTTCAAACCTCACACGGTGGCAGTGGCGCGGTGGTGGTGGTGCTTTTTCTTTGTATGACAGCATGGTGGATCCTTGTGCCTCGCGTAATAGAAAACAAATTCCCAAAAATACGTTACATAAATTTCAAATGTATCCTTATGTCCTTACGATTAGATTAACCATGGAAATACGATAATTTGTGGCGTCGTACGTAACTGACAATTGCTCTGTCAGTGTGCGTATGCACCATGTGTTTGTGTGTAGTTACGAACGTTGTATATCTGTCAGGTAGGTGCGTGGCAGCTTGACTCCCACAACTTACGATGTGAAAAGTGAAAAAGGACCCAAACAGCAGCAGCAGTAGCAACGACAGAGGCAGCAAAAAAAAAAAAAAATAAATATATTTCACCTCTGGGAGTAAAGGACCTCTTTGCCAGCAATAACACACACTCCCATCCGCCGCCGCAGTGGAATGGGGGTGAAAATTTGTGTCTCCTTTGGAGTCATTATTCATTCTCTCGTTTTTATTAAGCCACATTGTTTTGCGTGTTTATTAAATGGAATGCTCTTGAGTGGGTGAACGGGCGGAGAAGGGTGATGAAATGATTTTTATTTCCCCTGAAAGGATGTTAAGCACCATATGCCAGAGACACTTGATAGAAACGAATAAAAATGAGAAAACTCCTTGTGGGGATTTTACACACACGAACAGAGCAACGCCGGCAACGACTGGGAATGAGGACTCGCATAAACACTCACGCAATGGGATAACAAAACAGAACAGTAGCAGAAAGACACTTAACAGCTCAAAGTCAAAAAGACTTGCAAAGTGGATAAATAAAACGACCTCTGCCTCTTCGTCCTGTATGGCATAGCATTTAACGTAAATCCTTGCGCTTCCAATTGAAGGCGGAATGAAAGAGTTCATGTGCGATGCGTGGTGTGCGTAAATCACGCAAATCGAGAGGCAGGTGCTGCAGGATATGACAAGTAGGATACAAGAGCCAATTTTATATACACCACCACCCATTCCCATGCCCATCGATGCCATCAAATGTCGTTCTTGTTATGAGTCCTTGAGAAAAAACCTTGGCGCGTTTGTTCTTCATGTACTAGATATACATAAACACTCGAAGTAAACTTTCTCGAGTTATATCCTTTTTCTTGGTTTGGATGGTGTTGACTGTTGGTTCGTTGGAATGGTGGAATGGTGAAATGGTGAATAAATCTAAGGATGTCGAACGATTTCGATGGAAAACAGAGGAACAAAGAATGACTTTTTATGTCCTTTTCGTGTTTACAGAGCATTAGGGTGAAAGAGGATTACATCCCGCGAAGAGGAAGCCAATAAAAGTGGTGGTGGATCGATAGTTTTTCCCTCTTTTACTTCTTCTTTTCAAAAGGCTTAAATATTTGTTAAGCAAACTATGGTCAAGAGGTCTATCGGTGGTATTATAGGTCAACGAACTTGACATCACGATGTGAGGGGTAGTGGAAGTTCAAGAATACAAATTGTGGGATTTATATGCACACAGATGGACCAGAATCTTTTAGGCTTGATCCTTGATTTGTATTGCTTGTAGGCATTTGTTGGGTTTATGCAGAACTCACAAGACTCATGGCAGACCCTTTTGGCGTCACATTCCTTTGGGTTCCAGGGCACAGCAGCATTCGTAGGAACGAACTGGCGGATGAACTAGCAAGAAAGGTGTCCGAACAGGGCTGGACAATGGGCGTTGCGTGTGTTCTACCGCCCATAGGTCTTGTAAAATAAGTCATAAGCAGGGCTAGCTTATGAGAGATGGAGTGGACACCCATATTGCCGTGTCTCCAGAAATCTCTGGATATAACATGATAATGCCAAAACTAAACAGATCCTGGCACTTAACAAACCGAATTTAGCACTCATGACGGTTCACCCTAGTCGAATGCGATTAGAAACTGATGATATCTTTCGCTCCCTTTGTGAATACCGAAGCCTATGCAGCACTAGGAAAGCGGTCCTCAGTGAATACGAATTTAAAAACCTGTACCACCTGTCAGGAAAGCTATCTTTAACCATCCTGTAACTTATAACAATCTCGGGGTGGTTCAGGGAGCACGTGTAGCTCCCGCAAAGACCTCGAACAGCAAAGCAAAGGGAAGCCAGGCTTGGCTTTAGACTAATTTGGTTACATAAGTATTGGTTACAAGGATTTGCATAACTGTTGCAATGAGCACTTACCCAACCTCAACGGAGGTATTTCTTAAACGTGCTCCTTCACCTTATGGTTGAGGAGACTACAAATAAAACGGTCCTATAGATGGCAAGGAGACAGTAAGATAGGCATAGGATCAAACAATTTCCACTCTTAGCAATCCCTAGAGCTGGCACTATCAGAAAACTTAACGTTGGAAAGAATTTCCTGGCTTACGATGTATCCATAACCTATTTACTAATAAATGGGACACAAGCCGGTTAAGAGCTGTTGAAGGAAAAATTACGGAATAGTTCTGGGCAAGGACAAAACACTTCGTTTTTATAGGCAAGAGTACCAGGATCATCGAAGCTGAAATCTGGGCCTGGTAGATGAATGAACTCCACGTAAGTTCCTGCGCAACGAGTCACTGTCATTTTCTACCGACCAGTCCAAAACGGAGGAGGGAGTCTTCTCAGAAGAACTAGACATCCAACTCTCCTTCAACCTTCCACACTACTGCAGCGTTTTTTAAAACAAGCCAATGTGAATGGCATTCTTCAAGCAGCTGCGATGTTCTTGCATTCAGCACTATGGGATCGAAAGCGCAGTGAAAGACTGCCACGTATCTCAACGAGATAGTTGGACAGTACAACCTCACCCTTTGCTGGGTACCAGGTCACTGTAATGCACCAAGGAATTATAAAGCTGACGTACTGACTAGAAGAAGCTACTCTGGTTTAGATAGTAAGGACATCAGCGACATTGAAGCGCCACCGTCTTATGTTAACTAAAACTGAAAGAACTGGGCAGAGACAGCAAAGAGGTTTCTATTAAAACTCCAGCAGAACCCTTCATAAGCATTTTGTAAAGTAGGAGACCATAACCCAAAAAAGGATTCAGCAGTCTGACAACAAGGAAACAGCCGAGTGCGTTTACAGATTCTTCCAGCACAATGACTCAGAAAGGAATGAAATCCCGGGTACCAGTTATCTCATAGATATACGCTTATTGAATACGATACTCTGACCCGCTTGAGCAAGCCTTCTGCTAGACTGCCAAGGAACAACATTACTCAGCGTCATAAACTTCCAGAGTGGAACCTTGAACTCGTCAAGCACATGAAGGCCTACGTTACTACGTATGCAGCTGCAATGGTCAACCTACTATTATTCATCCCAAGTTTGACTATTTGGCTGCAAACTAGTAGCCGAGACCTTAGAAGCTCTTAAATCCAAAACAAACAGCTGGTAGAGTTCGAGTTCTTTATTACAATTAAAGGAACTCAGTTCCCAATTTCAAATATCCCGATCATTGACCAGGATTCTACTGACAATGAGATCCCATTTGGTGGTGATTGTGGATCATAAATACGTATACCACACGCAAAGCATATCTACACGTTTATTTCTAATTAGTACCATTTTCTTTCCAGCAGCAATTTGGTGCCCGTGTCACCGTTCTCCCAGATAAAGGACCTCACAAACTACAATGGAATTCCTTTTGCTTTTCACAGCATCATTCAATTGACACATTCTAGTTAAAATCGCACAGCCATGACGACTTTCGGTTCGTTGCCTCTATCCAATTGGATGAACTCACTTTCACCAATCAACGAGGATGAAAATTTACGAAGCATATATCCAATTTCTACTGTGCTACTGCTGTTTCTCCTTTTTAAATCAACCCCCTCCCCCCCCCCCCAAAATCCAGTCAGCTTGAGTAAAAATGTCGTCGCTTAAATGTCTGGGTAAGCAAAAATCAAAAAGGATTCATGTAGACCACCCTCGCCTTTCTGAAATCCAATTTGCCCCTTTGATTCCTCTTTCGGTCAGTTGTTCTACCACCACCACTACCACCAGATTTATTGTCCAAAAATTTACCACATGTCCTTGAGGGCAGAAGAGAAAATATTCTCCCACTCATTTGACACCAGATAGGATCTAAGGAGGAAGAAAAAAAAGGAAAGGTTTTCGTCTAATTTTTCGGGACTAATATGATTTCTCTCTTTCCCCTGCTCGTTATCATCACTGACCGTCGTCGTCCCATCCCCCCTCCATCTCTCTCTAAAGGCATCGAAGCGACAAAAAGGTTAAAGAACGCCTTTCGTCAATTACCACTCAGGATATGATAACAATTCTTTTAAAAGTACGGCCCGCACCAAAATAGCACAGAGAAGAGGGAAAAAAAAATTAAGCAATTGCCTTTGGGGATCCTTTTGAAGTTATCCTACAAAGGCAAAGTGTTAAACCGAACAGTGAATAGGGACGGGAGAGTAGGATCAAAGTGGCGAAAAAAGGATAATTTTCTAATTTAATTAAGGTTTTGGGAATCCCCCTCTCTAACTCACACTCGGCACGTGAAGGAATTTCGTTTTGTTATCCTTTGAACTTGTTTTTAGCGGAAAAGGAATTAAAATAACTTGAGCCTAAACTGCCCTTGGAGAGACAAGACAAGTAATGGGCTTTCAACGAGAAGTTCACGTAGTACATCCATGCCTAAGTGTGCAAACATTCAGCGAAATTGCCCCATCGTCAATAAACATGTGTAGTGCCATCCCTTCTCTCGACGAGACCCTATATACAACCACCCACTCTACTCCTTACAGCCTCGTTTATGTCCTTGGGAGCTAATGGCCAGTCCTAATGTGCACAAAATCACAACAGTTCTTCGTTGTGATGTCAGGGAGCAGTTTGTTTTAACCCTCCCTCCCTCCCTCCGCCTGCCAAACAGTATCCTTTAGACATGAACAAGGAGCAAGTGGCAAGTGGCAAGGATATGTGTGTTCAAGGCGAAAATATTGTAACTGCTGTTGTTAATGATAATTGCTCTGCTGGCAGCTTTTTTGCTACTATACCACTCCTGTTGCTGTTACCCCCGAACATACACTACACTACACTAACCTTCTATTGCGCTGCGTCCCATTTAATGTCCTGCGAAAACGTTTTGCACCAACGTTAAATAAAATGGAACTTGAGAGAGCGTGCGAGTGAACCGCACCACACATAAAAGCCCATTGCAGCTGCTCGGAGTTTATTGTGCGCTCATTATCCTTCGTCCGAAAATGGAATTCAAATGAACAGGATCCAAACATAACACCCAACGGCCATTGGCAGGCACCAGCCATCCAGCCACCCAGCCAACGTTCCGGTACCGTAGGAAGGCATTTTTGTGCCGAAGTAAGCATTAATTTTACTCGGTTCATAAACAGCCTAGAGGGGACCACAAAGCAGGTCAACTAGATGAGAAAAACAACCAAAAGAACAAGAAGTAGACGTGGTGTTGCCACCCCTCCCATATGTTATGTTTTGGGTATCCTTGAAGTATTTTCTGAAGATAATTCTTGAACAGTAAGCAAATCACACTCTGATTGGATTTATGAATCTGCAGCAGGTCCTTCTTCTTGTCGTGCTGCAACGATAAAGTGCAACTCCGTGAACTCATCCTGTACTCAAACTGTAACGTAGTATCGAATAAGAAACTAATGCAGTGAAGGAAGCAGTGAAGAGGAATTTTAATGGAAGGACATTCTCAAGCAAATGAAAGCAGTAAATAAAATTTCCCTTCTCGTTTAAACACCCCAAAAAGGCGGGGGGAAAGGAACAATCTAATGAAGATGGGCTTGTGCACAGTGGGGTCTTATTAAATAAAATAGTCCTTTCGATTGGATTACGTGGGATCGAACGAAATTCCTCAATACAGCGGCCAACAGAGAGCCCTGAAGGGAATGTCTGTATTCTTGGAACCAAAAACTAGTCAGAAACTGAGTAAACTTTACACCATGTGTCGAAATTTAACCAAAATACTTATTCTAAAGATCCAACTTCGTCAGAGTATAAGGTGATGAAGCAGCAGGAACTTTAATATTCCTGGGGCTGAGTCCTCTTCTCCAAATGGGAGCAACCAGACAGTTTTGTTTATTTTGTCGAAATATGCACCAAGTTGTCCAAATTTAAAAAAAAAAACCTCTTTTAAGGACCCGTCTTCGTCAGAGTATAAGATAATGAAGCAGCAGACACTCCAGTATTCATGGGACATAGTGCTCTTGTTCAAAAGGGGGCAACCATTCAGAAACAGAGTAAGAAACTGCGCTCTTGTTCAAATTTGTCCAAATTAAACCAAAACCTATTCTACAGTCCGTCTTCGTCAGATTATAAGGTGATGAAGCAGAAGAAACTTCAGTATTCCTGGGGCCTAGTCCTTTCTCCAAATGGGGGCAACCGGTCAGAAACACAGTAAGAAACTCTTGAATTTAAACCAAAACCTCTTCTAAGGACCCGTCTTCGTCAGAATATAATCGACGGGATAATGGACCTTACTCACACCAATAACTGGAATAGTATGATACAAATTAAGGAACTCATCGTGTTACCACTCCAACCCACTTGGTTTGCGTGCAAGAAGAATGGAAATCCTACATTTTAATCCCTAGTGGCCCCACTGTTTGCAGGACGAAGAAAAATTGAAGCAAATAAATGAACATTTAATGAATCGAAATTCATTTATCGTGCACAGCCTCAGCAGATGGTCGTCCTTGAGCAATTATTCTCCTTACTTGCTACTCGTACATCTCTGACTTCATCGAGCCACACCAAAGCTATTGTTGCTTGGTACACAAAGAAAATGCTTACCCTTGCAACAATTGTACAGATAGTTGGCTTCAAATGATCATAAATTCCTGGACAAAGGACACAAGCGATTTTTCATCTCCGTAACTCACCATTTGACATATATATTGCTACACACAGATTGGTCCGATAGTGATTATCATCAATTTTGAACGAAATTGAGGTTTGAAACCTGTGTACTCAACTTTTGCATTATCCTTCATTACACACATAAAGTCCTGCTGGGGGCAGAACACTCTCTGGCTTGCTTCCATATGCGAAAAAGTTTGGACAAAAAAAAAAAAAAAAATAAGAAAAAATCAAACTGATAATATATCTGAGAGAAGTTAAGTCCTAAAGTCCTGGAGATAATCCCTGTGACTGCTGCATGTAACTTCTCATGAATAGTATCAGTGTCTATGGACCATGGTCCATCTGCATGTGAGGACAAAAGGCAAACAGCAGGGGGGGGTATATGGGTTGATCAAGGAAACTTACGATTCCCAATTGGGGAAGAAAAACTTTTATGAGAATGGACTGGAACACGTTCCTACGTCCGTTCGTTTGTCTAACTTGACTTGACCGTCTCCAGATGCAGTGAATGCTGCTGTTGCTGCTGCTGGTGGTGTTTCATCCATGCATCCATCCATTCGTTCATCCGGGAATCGGAACTAATGAGAGTTTTGTAGAAAACTTCCGACTTTTTGATTACACTAATTCAATTTGTTCCTGGGGGCATGTGCATGTTGGTAGCTCTGGACGTCGTCGATGGCAGCGACCAAACCGAATGAGTTGGTGCGTATGTGGGGGAGTTTGATAGTTGATGCGATGTCTTGGCTTTGAATTTCACTTGAAGAAGAGATAGATGGAGGCATGGAACTTATTATCGAAGGGAATCTTTTTTAGGACACTTTGCGAATTTGAAATTTACGAGAATATCTGGAGAATGTTGTATTTTTTTTTTCTTTCGTTCTTTCCTCTGCTTACTTCGTCTAACACTGTCTGGATGTGTGTGGCATTTGTTGAAACTTGCAAAAGGAATTTGGGATTAGTTTCGAGTAATTTTTTTTTCCTTACTGCCACCATGTGCAGGGAATTCCATTCCTTTTCGGGAAGGTTAAGTGAATGTTTGGAGGGAAGACGAGATGTGCATAAATGATGTGTTTTAGTTCGTTGAACATTATAATTTTTGGACATTTTTTTTCGCATTTCCTGGCATAGATATGAGTGGAGTAGTGTCACTGGATGTGCAAAAGGAAGTTTATATGGGACGTGAGTGATTGAGAGTGCGGATTACTACGCAGTTCTATTAGGTATTCCCTGTACCTTGTGCCTTGAAGGTATGGCAAGCTACACATGTGTCATTCTATACGCAGTGTACTCAATGTATTATATTAGATATGCTGGTGTGGACGTTAGGCCAGATAAAACATGTAATACTGAGCGTCATAGTACCTCATGGCTGGTAGGTCTCAAAAACACGAACCACGTCTCAAACGGATTCGCTTAAGGAATTCTTTTTAACAGCAAAGCATGGGATAAGAACACCTCCTTTGATAGGGTTACGCACCAACTGTCAGTCGTACCTAGTCCTGGTGTAGTTATCCAGTAAAGGGTGTCACTTTTATGGGGTTTAGTATTCTCCTTCAAATGGCTTTATATTCATAGAGTAGATACTTTACTTTACAGACTTGACCAGTACACAGACGACCTGTCGACTTTTCGACCGACAGTTTGGGAAATTGAAGTCGAAGGCGTATCTGGAGCCAGATGGAGGGTAGAAAGAAACAGTGTAATGACACTCAACGTCGCTTTCAACTTGGCCAGCTGAAGCCTCATTATGAGAGCACTATTCGAGTACCGAACTATCTGCTATGAATAATCATAAATTACTTTGAAGACAGAACCCTCTACTACAATACAGATGAAGGCTCAAAAAGTATTAAATCGCGTGAGGGCTCCCACAGGGATCAGTTCTAGGTCCAGCGCTGTGAAACATTAAGTATGTCAAAGTGCTACCGGAGACGAAGAGGAGTGGACATAATTGTATAACCACCGATAACATCGCTGTAGTTGTAGTAGCTAAGACTCTACGAGGATATAGCCTCGCTCAACAGGTCTGGACCAAAAAAACTAAAGTTGGAGCCGAAACTTATAATACGGGTAGAACAACCTATCGCGTCAAGGCCTAGGGGTACTGCTTGACCATGAACTCAACTTTAGAGAGCACTTAGCTTATATAAGTGCGAAAGCTAAGCGAAATATCCAGGTTAATGCGAAATATTGGAGGACCCAGGCTGACAATAAGAAATCTGCTTGCGGCAGTGAGTAAATCCATCCTTATATGCGCTGCCCCTATATGGGCACTAGCAACAGCTATGGTGGATCTACATATGTGCCTTCTTGGAACAGGTCCCATTCCCTGCAGAATTAAGATAACACAGATTTCCGCTTGAAAATCAGATACATGCTTCCCTACCGAGTAGTAAAGTCTATTGGTGTTTATTTCCTCGAAGGTACCAGTACCTGACCCTTGACTAGTTTTGGAGCCATTTTACTACAGTCCAGTCTAGGCTCAGTCTCTAGCCGATTCGAGCTGGCTAAAAAGATATCGCACCCAATGGCAAATAGTAGGTGAAACAATATCTGCGCTTGTCCATCTCCCAAAGAAATGTGACCAGAGCTACAGCTTGTAGGAAACCCAGTAGACCTATTCCAGTCTATCGGACGAATTTGGGAAAGATAGTTCGAGGCACTGTTTGGTAGTCCGACATGCTAGAAGGCTTGGTGCACCTGCCCTGTTTCATTGACTATGAGAGGGATAACTATAGGCGAGTAATTTTCACGGATTTTAACGATCTAGCTAGACTAGACTGAAGCAGAATAAAAAGCCAAATCAAACTGGATTAGTGCCCAAACGGCGAACCATTCATCTTCGGCATGGGTTTACACCAAAACTGGTTCTCTCGTGTCTTGTCTAGTTATGCGGTTCTACCATGGCATCCGTTTACAATAGCCTGCTAGTACTCTAATACAACACTGACGAGCATGTCCCTGCACAAGCCTTTCCTTTCGAGACTATATCCGATGAAACCTTGGTGACTTGGTGCAATTTTTCTGATGCCAAGCTGATGGGGTGTAGCATAAATATTTGAATAAAGGAAGTTGATATAAATTATTTACGTTACCCACCCTGTCGCACTTGTGTTTGTATTTTTAATCCTTTCAATTCACCACTGTTTGTGAATAACTTAAAAAGCTCTAATTCAACTTCCCGCTACCACAAGTTTCATTTCCCATCCTTCCGGTGTACGTTCTTAAATAAACAACGAAAACCTGAAGCCCGTGCGACTTGCAAGGGCATTCCACTACATTATTAATTACAAAACCGCCGAAGGCATTGCCATTTAAATTGCACACAAAATACTCATCCGAAACCATTCGCATTAATATTTTCGCCTTCGTCCTGCGTCGCCTGCCGCCCTGTGTGCCCAGTCAAATAATTACAGCGCGCATCTCTACATTACCCCAACAAAAACAATAGAAAACAATTCCAATTTTCAAATCCTCATTTCCCGTTTCGTTACCTCATCAAAAGGATAATTACAAAGACAAAAACAAAAACAAAAAGGAAAAATCCTCGCAAAAAAAAGGAGAAAAAAAAATCGGAAATAACAAAATGCACACTCACGTAGTACATACATATACTTTTCAACTTTCATTATTCCAAATTCATTGGGTGCGCTCCTGACCATAAAGCGAGCAGCGCCCTTCGAGCCCCCTGGTGGTCCTCCCACAGTATATGTAGGTACCTACCGCTTGCCAGAAATTGTATTTTTCTTTAATTTAAAAACTCCTGTGCTGTTCACACATACAGATACGGCGGCGGCGGCGGCAGCGTCCGGGAATATGTACACATTCAGGATGTTTTTCCTCGATTCCGCAATCCGAAATGGAAAAATAACAATTGGCCTCCGCTAGGCCGACTGACGTTGCCAGTTGGAGCTGTGCATCCAACAACCTAAGCCTGGCACAGAGTCAACCGCGAAACATGGATCTCTCACTATCGCTCTCTCTCTGTCTCTGTCTATTGGATTGCATCCTGAGTCCTCACACACCAGTGCCATAGTCGCGTCGGTCGTCGTCGTCGTCCTCGTCGTCGTCAACGTCGATGCAGTTTTTTGAACGCTGCACCTCCGCTTAAATGGAAAATTGGAAGCAAATCCTTTTGCCGCCGAGTCGCGTTGTGTTTTATTTTCTCTTTATGTATGTGTACATGTATGTGTGTGTGTGTGTGTGTGTGTGTGTGTGTGTGTGTGTGTTTGAAAACTCTACAAGGCCACAAAAGTGTGGGAGGCGCGGGAAAAAATTGTAAAACACCGGAACATGTCCTGTTTTTATTCGCCTCCCCCTTTTCTCACCACAAATTTGCTCCTGCTATCTGAGTGGTGTTGTGTGCCCGCCATGGATGAAACGAAAACATGGAAATTATCAACGCGCGATAAAGCTCAGAAAATCCCGTATCCCGTTCGCGCCGAGTCCCGTGAACTAGTCCTCCTAAACATTAATGGCGGTCGGATTGTTGCCAGTTTACGTTGCAAATAAACCAACACAGTGGAAGACCAAAAAATGGCAAACAACAACAAAAAAAAAACAACTAACGCGCTGCACATTTGTAAACTATGGGGTTTTGTGCGCTTTTTCCAGTTGCATCCGGCACGATACAACAACAACAACAGCGAGACCAGCTCTATCGGCGGGCCAAACAAAATTCACGCGGAAGCTTTAAGGACTTCACAGTGTGAGAGATAGAAAAACGTGCACAACTGAGGGTGGAAAACGAAAAGAAATCCAGGATACAACTATCCGGAAACATAAAGCGTAATCTTCTGGGCCACACAGCAAGGATGCAAAAAATCCTTCCATGGAAGTATAACTGTATTTCTTTTTTTCTGTTTTTTCTGTTTTTTTTTTTTTTTCATTTTGGCCAGTCGTGAGCAATTGGAAAGATTTGTAGGAACACAAAGAATTTGCTGAATATTTTCCATGAAGGGATCACTGGAGTGCGAGGCTTCGCCTGATAAGGATTCGTAATTTATTATTAAAAGAAGATGGACAGCAATCGAAGGCGATCCTTGCGTCATCAATCTCACTGTGGAGTGTGAATTCATCTGGGATATGCGTTAGGTAAGTCGGTATTGTATCTCTCGAGTTAAAGTTTCATAGACGGCATTAGTTACCAAACACAACATCATTCACATGTTCTCCCAGCAAACGTCTGCACGATTGACGGCAGTAAGTTTTTTGGCCAAATTAGCCAGGGCCCGCATCACATAACTCTTAAGACGATCGTCGCCTGAACGATACTCTGTACTCTGTCCTCTTGGACGTGATGGGGGCCCAATATTTTTGGCGTTCGATGTTGGTTCTGAGGCCGTCTGTAATCTTTTGAAGAATAATACGGTCAGTGAACTTCGACATCGATAACTGGATTGGATTGAGCAGCTACATATGTCCGAATTGTCCTTTCTTAACTTTTCCAAAAAATTGGTAGTCAGCATGATCCGGACTTCAAGCAAGTCGGTCCGGTACAGACCTACATTGACTTCTAGGACAAATCCTGCACTGCACAATCAATTTTTAGTAAATTTATCGTTTTACACAAACTTTAGTGAAAAATTCGAATAATATGCTAACACTGTGGAAGGTGTACTTCTGCCTATTTTTTTAGAAACCGGTTTATACTGAGTCTGAGACTTTTTGACCTAAAATTCTCTTTACAATGATTTTTGAAAAGAACTACCGTACAGATTTGAGGCGAAGGATTTCTGATTGCAGCTCGAACTGCCATCTAAATTTTCTCAAGATTTGACCTTGCAGATCATGATTTTGAGAAATTTCGGTTGTCTACCCAATATAGTAGCTCCCATAGCTTCTGATTTGACTGGAAAGACACCTTTGAGGACGTCCTTGTATAAAGATTACTGAACCCAAAATTAAAAGCCATTTCGAGAGTTATGTAACTGTGGGCTTGTGACTATTTCCCTGCTTCCACTTACTTACCAACAGCATGGGTCCCTGATGTCATTATCCTTTTCGCTTGAAGTCAGATTTTTTGCCTCTACCTTCAATGTTTTTAGAAGTTTTGACTTAACCAAGTCTGGACACGTTTTCTAGTCTGTATGAAATCATCTCTTAATCTAGAAATCCAATTACTTTTCCGTTTCTTACAAGCCTTTTCCCTCTTTTCAATGAGTTTTTCAATTCTAGTACTAAACCACCATAGTGACCATAGTGCGTAAAGAAATTAACTTGATTACCTATGGAGGTCATGTTGTAGAGGCTGCTCCAGTCAAAGGCTACAGAATCATTTTTAGGAAATTCAGATTGACTCGGCTTAAGATCTTGGAATCGTCATTGGATTCTAGAACTATGCTTCTTGGCAGAAAGTTCCGAAATAAGTTAGTGGATTCATTGTCAGACCCTGCCGTGGCTTTATCTGAAAAACAAATACAAGGTTGCTTTAGGGATCGCTACATAGCCCCCTGAACCACCCCGAAGTTGATACAAATTTCAGGTTGGCTTTTCTGACAGTTCACCCAGTTCTCCGAGAGCCGCTTTTCTAGTTATTCATATGCTTGGACATTCCCAGAGAAAGTGTCGTCAAAGCCACAGCAGTGGCCATCAGTGTGTATTCCCATTCGATTACGGTGGGCCGCCATGAGTTATGATGGTAATGATCCCCGTGAAGAGTGCTGCGTTGGGTCTAGCCGTAGCCCTTTACTCTTTTCATTACCTATTTACCAATTACCTACGACAAGTTAGTTAGAATTCTGAAATATTTTTATTGGTTATGACCTCACAGTATAAGGCTATTGCTTCAGGTGACGAATAGTGTGAGAGAAATGATATTTTTTCTTAATATTTCGAAGGCTGGAGAGCCTTGTTGGTTGAGACAGAAGAAAACAATGGACTCTTAAAGGGTGACACCAAATGCGACCTCAGAACTTTGATCTGTTTTTGATCGTTACTATCGTAAGCGACACCTCAACGTCCACGTTGTGCTAATGTCTACTCCGAAAGTGATAATGGCCTGAGTCCGTTTTCCAAGATCTCCACAGGCATTCGCAAAGAAACTGGAAAATACTCTGATCTGCATCCGTATTGCCGCAGCTTCTGCAGAGGTGGTTTGTGCTTAAACGCATTCTTCTTCGGTGGATCCCCAAGAGTCCCATAAAGAGTCCCAGATTTCCTCCTTCCATCGCTAGAATTTGTTAGCTTTTCTTATCTAAGTGTTTAGTCTAAACTTTTCCGGAGACACGACATGACGAGTTTGTGCTTCACCTATCATTAGATATACTAAGAGTCTAATCATGGATAGACTTATTCTATATTAAGTGTCACAAGTGCTAGGGGTTGTAAAAAACAGGTCAACTCCTTACTTGGACCAGAGTGCCCTGGAACCCAAAATAGAGTCATTTCGTGATTTGCTGTGAGTGCTATGAGCTCTCCAGAACAGTTGTTCATCAAATTGAATTTGACGACTGTGAATTAGATGACCTTCATGACAGTCTGACCATCGCAGTGTGTATTCGTATATCGATCATCCTCCTGAAGTGGAGTTTTTCGGACACTTTTCGGGCCGCTTCTGAGCTTCCCAAAACTTCAGCTTGAAAAACACGGTCATGAAAGTCTAAGAGGCCACTTCCTCGTTCGACCAATCGTTCGTCAGTTCTTAAAACCCTTAAACTTAGTCCATCCATAAGGGGAGGAGGTCTATAGCCTGAAATCGCAGGATGGTGATATATAATCTGTTGCAGTACCGACCCAAGTGTGTCCACCTCACATTACCTCGGTGGCCTATGCGAGTGCTTCCCTCTTTCCAAAGATTTGATCCTACACTTAGGAGATGTTTATTGAAAGTGGAAGACTATGGGATTAGTGGCAGTATATAGACTGCAGTCGGTGTTCTTCTGATGGCTCTGGTAGTCTGGTAGTGACCGTGTCTGCTGCGAGTCGCCAGACTTAGCACTTATTAGATAAAATGGACAAGAACTAGTTATGGTAGTACTCGTATGTCTTCATTTTCTTACTCATAGGCTTCTGTTATGAATAGTTCGAAGGCTTTGTCTACACAGTATACCGACGGTATATACAGCTTCCCACCAAAAGAAGTATCTATCATCTTTCCATCACTCTTGCTGTTAAGGAAAAAGTCAGCTTTTCATCTCACTTGCAGAAGAAAGTGCTCAGCTTCTCAGTGTCGTATCCGACTTCCCTTGGATATAAAAAATATTCCAAACACGTTGTTGATCAATCAGAAGAGTAAATAGATGTGCTCTAGCCAGTTACCACACAAAAGTTATCACAGCTGTAGTAAGAGGCCACAATTGAGCTATAAGTAGTGAGCCTGTTCAGTAAACCATCGACTGATCGGCATATGGAGTACCTACGCTTTGGCTCCATGAGGCATTACCACACAGTTGTTGTAATCTTACAAGATCTCTTTTCGTTGCCCCGGATCACATATGTAGCCGCCAGAATCGAGGTCGTTTCTGAAGTTGAAAATATCTAGTTATGCCCGCTGCGCCAGGTCCTATCTAAACTATTCACGGAATTCCTTGGTCAGTCCCCCTCATTCGACCTTCAGCTTACTATCTACCAATTCTTGGCCATTTAATCTCACAATTAAGAAATAAAACTGTCCGTTCGCTATCTTTCGGCGTTTGAACGTAATCTGACTTAATGCACCATAAACTACAGCTTGGCTAAGCAAATGCAAAGCATATGCGCGAAGCAACTTTATAGCTCGCGGGAAGACATAAATCAATAAGCCACGACCAATTCCTCGACCCACGATCAAGGTGTGGTTAATTTGCAAGTGATGAAAACGGTGAGCAGTTCTCTCCAGCGGTTCGAGTGTTTAGCAAAAATATGCAAATAATCTGGTAATCCATCGACAACCGTACGAAGATACATCCAGTCTTTCACGTGGTTGGGTTCCCGTTTGGAAGGCACACGAGAAAAGGTCACACGCCCATAATTCATATGCAATTACTCCCTAGAGTCGCTAATTGTCCACATATTCGAGAAGAGTTCTTCCCCTGCAGAATGGGAAAAATCTCGTCCTTGGCCTATTATCCTTCGATTCGATTCAGAGGCGCTGCAACGCATGATTGTGTCATCATTCTTTCAATTCGCATCATATCCTGCCGCAAGGGGAAATGCCATTAATTTTCCTTCACAGAATATATTATGCAGCGAATCAGGACGCTCATTCCCCGCATCCACTGCTGCAGATTGCGAGAGTATAAAATCAGCGATCCGAATCAGGATTATTGCATAAAAAAAAGGGAGCTCTGTGCATTAATTTCGAATAGATTCGACGAAGAAGGACGCCGCAATCAAAGTTCAATGCAAGAAAATGAATCCCCCTTTAAAATTCAATAAATTATTGCCGAATTGACTTGTGCGCCTCCTCCCTCCGAGGTCGTCCTTGGTCCGTACCCGTGCGAAGCAGGGTAAGGGCTGTTCCATGCCCTCCTCAAGAAAAATCATCATTTAAGTGCACTCGATCATCATCATGGAAAATTCAGAACAACATCCTTATTTGATTTTTTTTTTTACCCATTCAACTCTGCATATGATGTTGAAGATCCTTGCGCGAATGAGCCAAGATGAAGTCAAATAGCCAAAAAGGAAAAAAAGCGAATCCTTGCAATCGAATTTTTGCATTTTGCTCTCGTTATGTTCTAGGACTACCTACGTGTGTGTATGTGCATCCCCTTCGTCGTTCCGCTTCATTTGGCTGAATTAGGCATAACGACGGCAGTAGCAGCAGAGTGAAGGACATTGTGCACATTAGAAAAATCCACATGCCACACAACGCTCACAGGATTTTATTTTTCTTCGTCGACAACGACGAGGACGACTAGGACGACTAGGACGACGAACGGTTGGTTTTTATTTATATGCTTTTGAATGTGTGTTTATTTCGAGTGAGGGTGCACTGAACCGACATCATGAAACAGGGTGCTGACTGGGCTCTATAAGCGACAAAATGCATTTTCCATGTTAGACGAAGGCAAAGATGTGTACGATACTTTTTCTAGAAACCCTTCTCGGAACAAATTTTCATTCGTTTCCTTCGTTTTGCTATGTAGTTGGGATTTTCTTTATACAGGGAGGATTTATTCGCTCTTTTTGTTTTTATTAGGTTCTCTAAAAGGATATGAATGTTAGCGAACAACCACTGCAAGGAGGAAGACGAATGCCTGCGGGATTCACTTGTTAGCGTGACTTGCACACTTTGTCGTTTAAAAAGCGACAATGACCGCGCGACTTTTTTGTTGACTTCCGCGAAAACGAGGCTACGCGAATGAATGACAACGTAGTGGGCCCAAGGAGACGTACTGCAAAAGTTGTGTATTTTATCCTATTTGCTGAGTGTTGCTGAAAGGATCTTTGGCATAGGCGGGAAAGATGAAACATGGTATGTCTTCTAGGATCAAGGAGTCTGTCTGCAGACGAATGGAAACAAAAGTTCACCACCTCTGAGGGGATTTTCATTTATAATATATCGTCTCCTTAATCTGAAGACCGCCTTGTGCGTGCACTTCAAAGAAGGTATTCTGCTACCCAAAGGCACTGTAACTACAGATTGAATGGACTTGAAGATACTAAAGGTATGCATCTTCTAACATGTCGACTGCTCCTTACAAAGAAATAGAGTGTAGTGAGTCCCCATTATATTCCTGAACTTATCCTTACGCACTTTCGGAGATGACGAAAGGCTTCCTTAAAGTTTGTTACTGCCTCAAAGAAAGTTGTTTCCCGGGCGTTGAAGAGGATGAAATGGTTTCTAGAAGTTCGCGCTGTTTTTTCATGAGCTAAATCCAGTTCCTATGAAGAGTACTTCGTGTCTGCCTCTGGTGTACTTATATTCCTATACCTTGGCGTACGTTTCGAGTGGTTTTTATATCAAAAATTGATAGAGATGACTGCTCCTTGCTTCCTTCTTGCTGAAAAGCTGGAAGTGGAAACTCAAGTGCGCAGGTTTACACTGAAGATGCAACATGCACATCAGTTTGGCGCAGGAATTCCGTGTTGTGTTACAAAGAATGGCCTGTCTCGGCTGCACGTGGTCTGTTCCGGGTACGTTATAGGTACTCTCGATACTTCTATCATTGACTATACTATCAAAGGAATTTGCGGTCTTAGACGACACTTATCCTACGACCATGGTTCCATCACACCGGAACTTCGGGTGCTGTGCAAATTTATAGTCGATTTTGCGTTCTGAATTGACTTCGACTAGAAGTGTGAAATCTTCACGAATAGATCTAAAATTGGAACATAAATCCATGTTTTCCTAATGTGTTTTTCGGCTATATTGGTGAGAACAGGTGGAGGAGTCGAAGTATCTGCATCTGCAGCGATAGTTACAAGGCTGACAGTTCACTAGACGGAACTCTTTGACTCTTGTTTGGGTCACAGATCACACTGGAATTTAGGAAAAAGAGATCTCCGATGAAGTTGCTAAGAAAGGCTCGGAGAATGATGCTTCAGAACCTGAACCTGCTTCAAGACTTTGCCCGTACTCAGTCAGAACTTTGGGTAACGTTTGGGTTTCTTACGAGCAGACTACACGTATGCTCCCGAACCTGTGTGAGAATTCAGTGGGACTGTCTCTAAGTAGAAAAAGACTGTCGGCGGCTTAATGTTTTAGGGTTGGTGACTCTTACCAATATGAAGCCCATTCTCAGCTTATTATGAAAGTCAAGAAATGCCAGTAAAATGGGTTGTACTGAGATTTGGTATCTGGTAGTCGCACTGTCTAAAGCAGAGCAACAGTTTCAATGGAATGAAGGGATATACTTCTGCTTACTTCCTATCATAACCAGGTTTTCAAGCCTATACAGAGTATTCCAATCCATTGTGAGGTAAATCAAGACCTTAGGTTCGAGAGTTTCATGTGGATATCGCAATACCCAAGCGACTCCTACAATCTGACAGCGGACACTTGACAAAAGTTGAAATATGGATATGGAGCTAGTGAGTCAGACTTATCGGATAATCTCTATGTAAGTTGGTCATCACAGCAAAAATACTGGAGCGCTTTGTATGTGACAGATAGGAGAATACATTCTGGGTCACCAATATATGTATTTTCCGTAAGACATGGACATGGAGCAAGAGTTTCCAGGTTTGAATCCCAGCTAAAACACCTAGGTACGCTACTGAGGCATCTAATCTTCAGACTTAGAATCCTAAGTGGTGTTGCCTATGACGCAGTAATCGTTGTATTGAACAAACTCTTTGAGGAGGCATGTTTGCACTGAAACTATAGACGGGTCTTGGCAACTACAAGGGGACTCGTCCGCGATCACGTTGTAGTTTCCAAATCAAAGCTGATGTATCTTGCCATTACCATAGATACAAGAATAACCTATAGGCAGTACATACAGCATCCTGTTCTGAGAAGAGTTATCCCAAAAATAGGGGAACCGAAACACACCTCGTAAAATAGGACGCATCAGGGAGAGGGGGGCTTTCTTCTCAGTTATTTAAAAAAAAAAATCTATACAAGCATTGCAATCACTAATGTATTGTGGATGACATCTGGGTCAAAATATGAAGAATACGTGTCATACTTTTCCCACCTTCTTTGGTGATTTTTTAACGAATTCTGAGCGCTGGTTTCGAAGACTCCTTTTTTTTTCCTGCAAGAACCAGGCATTGCTCATCATACTCATAGTAGTTAGGAACTTAGGAACTTAGAAAATTTACACCATTCCGTGGACTATGAAATATGAAATGTGGCCATTCTTATACTCATATTCTGATCCAAATCTTTCATCAAGATTTTCTTGTCCTACAGTAGAATGCGTTTAATTTACTTAAATGGTTGCACTTCATCAAAATGTATACCCGTCAATCAATAAGAGTCTAATTATTGGCTGTGCTTAATGATAGAGGTTGGATCCAAACTCCTCCCCCATAATAGAGTGGGTTCCAGCTTCAATTCCAGTTCTAGCTCAATTTGCTTCACACTCTTCGGCAGGGTTGGGTGCGGCAAGATCGAAACGGACCTGTGACTGTATTTTTCTGTCTATCGTGTAAACTGGTTAAGAGTAGTATCTAGAATTTGACTGAAGATCGTCTTACAGACGACAGGTTTCGATGGACGTTCTTATGGTGCGTTTCTTGCTTTCCATATGAAAACAAGACGCATGGACTCTGCATTGTGTCCTCGTCCTGAGCTTGTGTATATAATTTCAGGAATAGAACACATAATTCGATTAAAACTAATATTTTATATGGTTATTGGTGGTTCTAACCAAAAACGAAAGAGTTAAGGCTTGCAATATTGAGAAATAGTTGCGATACAGTCTATGAAGTGAAGGGTTTTTCTATAAGAACATAACAATTTTGTATTTAAATAAAACACAGAGTGATTAAAATATCGAGCTGAAACTTATGACAATTGTAGAACACGACTTTACAAATTTACGTCTGGCATTCGGTTTTGTTTATGTAACCACCGAGAGCATGTTTGGAGGGATCAATGCTTTGGAGGCAATTTTCAACCACTCTACGACCCATATCGACCGGAACGTTGTCAATTCCAATACTGTTCCTGTGCTCCTCCAAACGTGTTGCCTTCTTGGCATGGACCAACCCCTTAACCTAACTCCATTAAAGGAAAGTCTACGGCATTGAATCGCATGTGTAAGGTGCCCTTTCGACCAGACAACTTCCCCTTCAATAGACCAATTGTTTGCCCACCTATATAGCATGTGGCATCATCTTGTTTCAATCACATGTCGCTAAGTCCAAGTCCATCCAATTCTGGTCAAAAATAGTCTTCCAACACGGTGCAGCAACAAACTCTCTTGACTGTAACATGGCGATGATTTTCATCGACGACAAACTACGGTCGAATCGCACCTCCGACATAAAATCCACACCACATGGTCAGTCACTTTTTGAGGATCTAATGGAGTCCCTGCAATGATCTTCATCGCTGAAGATGATTCTTAGGTGAAATTCAATTTTGTCAAACTTTTGCAGAGCCCTACCGTAGAAGTTTCAAAAGGCTTCAGTTCTTGACTTAATTTGGTTTTGTAATAGTGTCGTCCAAGTTATTTACGCAAAATTTGTTGCAATGTGGACTGAAACATTCCGCAATCCCTGACGTTGTATCGACAGATTTGGTTCTTTTGAGCTGAATCACCAATGACATTTTTAGTACGTCATTGGAAACTTCGACCGGTGCGTTGTCTCACGCGCACAGGAACACGTGAACACGTGTCTGGTGAGACGACTATTACGACCGAAAATTGGACTTGGATTTGTAAAAATTTCCACTCATTACTCGTTGGTGACCTTAATTATGGTAATAACGTATACCATGAATGATGGTCTGACATTGACAGATCAAAACAAATTAACAAAATTGTTATCTCTTTATTAAAAAACCCTTTAGATACATGCGCACGTAATCAGTATCCATAGCGTAGACGATTTTGTGTGGATGCAACCACATAAACACTTCTGAAATTCACCCACTGCCACGCCCACTTTAGGATATCTTCCCTATTTTACTTGAAATCCACATTCGCATTGGTTCGCCCTGCAATACTTACATTTTACCTGAAAAGCAGTACAAGCTTCAAAATTTTTAAAATCCGCCCACTTTCTCGTTCCTTTCACATACATATGTATGTCACTTCACTATTTTGTCTCTATTATATCTGACTACGCCCACTTTTAGGGGGTGTTTTCATTAAAAACCTCTTTTGATGAAATATTGCATGAAACATCGACAAACAAAAATACCCTGCTACCACACTGACTCCATTAGGGCTACGTAGTAGTGAGGATAGGATATCGGTTGATGAAATGCTGAATTTGGAGAAAGGGAGTTGCTAGGACCATTACTTTCCGCTCTAGGCCAACGGGCGCTTGTGCCCTCGCACCATCCTTACTTACTTCTTCCACTAGAATGATCTGCAGATTCGTTCTCAAAACTGACATCTAAATACAATCAACTAAAGCCAACAATTTCTCCTTTTTATAAATAAAAACAATTTTTATATTTGTTTGTTATTTTTCTTTTATTATTATTTTTTCAATTTGATTTCATTTAGATTTTGTTTTTTTTTTTTTTTTCTTTTATACTAATTACATTTTTTTTTTGTTCTCAAATACTTCCTGGAATTGTTCTTCAACTCAACATAATTCCTATCTTAGAATTTTTAACTAGAATTCAAAATATTTTTTAAATAGTTTCTATTTCTAGTTTCTTATTGAGAAGTTGTTCTGTTTTGACATTTTACAAAGACGAAACGAAAATAAATTGTGTTTCATTTTAAATTTAATATTATTTAAGGTTTTCTATTTAAATTACATTTTTGTTTTTTTGTTTAAGAGTTAATTTTTATCAGTCTTTGCATGTGTGCTTCGTCGCCGTTTTTTTTTTTTGTTTCTTATTTCAAAAAAAGAAAAAACAAAATGCAAATAAAAAACAAACAATCAGTTAACAGGAAGTTTTTTGTTTTTCATTATAATTATCTCTTATTGCTTATTACTAGTTTCTTTTTAATAAATATTTTTTTTTATTATTTTTCTCAACTTTATAATAAATTAAATCTGACATTTAACTTGCAAATAAGGTTGAACTCTTTTTTTTTTTTAAATTTTTCATTTAATGGATTGCTTTTTTGATGAAAACACACGCAGAGAGTAAGCAGTTTTTTTTTTATTATTTTCACTTACGTCTAGATATTTACAAAAGTTTATATTTTACCGTTTTCTTATTTTATTTCAATGTTTATGTACAAGTTTATGAGGATTTTAAAATCTGTTTTGTTTCTGATCTCATGGAAGATTTAATTGATTTTATTTCATTTGTGTGCACAAACGAAATGTTCAAAAGAAAATTAAAAAAGAAATGAAAGGAAAATAGGGAATAAAATGGGGCGGGATTTTGCTTATATATTTTGTTCGTTAAATTTAATTTTAGAATTTTTAATTTCATCTCCATTCATGTTGTTTTTATTGAGGGTGTTTTGCGAATGAAGTGGTGGTACGTACGATGATTATTTTTTGCTTTTTTGTGGTTTTTTTTCGCGGACTAGAAAAAATCCTTAAAATTAGAATTTTTGTGTTTTTAATTCTTCCTTATTGATGGTTTTTTTTTTGTGGTTTTTTTCGTGGGTGTCACTCACTGATAGCGCGCGCACGCGTGAAAACGGACGGCATTCTCAGTTTTGTGCGCCAGCGTTTTCCCACCTGCTTCTTGTGTTTCACTTTACTTAGGGGATACGTTCTTAAGCTATGTACACTACTATATACAGATCATTCCATTTTGTTACTATGTACACCTAAGGACATCACTTCCAATGTGGATGTTTCGTTGCTTTCTCTTAATAGGACCGCTCGCTTACAGCTAGTTTTTACACATGCAGCGTTCGGTTGGCAACCGTCGCTGTCGACACCTGTTCGGGGGTGATTTCGTGACGAATGAGGGTTTCTTTATCGACAGACACGTCCTTCCGTACGGGCCGTGTTAGGACGTAGAGCAGGAACAGACCGAGGAAGAGAACGGTGGCGCCAACTGCAGCAAACACTATGCTTTGCGTGAAGAAGTCTGCTGGAATAGCACCAGGTACTGTAGAGCCGGTGAGCTTAGTGCGCAGCACTGAGGAAACATGCACTGGGGTGGAGGATTCACTTTCACTACTACTTGTCCGTTGGCTGGAACTTGGTGTTTTTTCGACGGAGTTGGCGCTTGGGTTGTAGGTGCTAATGAAATCCTTGGAGCTGTCCTTGAGAATGCGCATGCGGGAGTCGGTCTCTCCTGAGGATGTCTCTTGAGCAAAGATATTGGGCAGGGATTTCATACCGGCGTTGTCCATTGCGATTGCTTGCAGACTGGAGGCAGATTCATCGGTAAGCTTATGCGTGTCGACGATAAGTTTGAATGATCGGCGCATGCCACCAGTTTCCTGTAAACAAGAAGAAAAATGGAAATTATGATTAGAGGATGATGATTGGGAAATATTTTAGAATTTCTAACAGCTCCTACAGGCTATTCTAAGGATCAGTATCCGTCAAAGCAGGTAAACGCATGTTCATCAAGTAAAACTGTTGGACATTAAATATAACTTTCGAATGGGCTAATGAACCTGCAATTCCATGGTAAAAGCCAAAGTCTCAGTTCCTGCTAATGGGCTAATTCCAGACCTCAACTCTTTCCAAGTAAATGATCTTCCCCTCTTGCCATTGAAGCACAACCCATCGCTACCCTCCTGAAGTGCATGCGTGCAGATAGCTATCATCCCGGCTGCACTAATCACTTTGCACGCAAATTCAACAAAGACTACTACAACTACACCTAGCATCTCCAATCGAATGGGCACCCATCTGAGAACCTGTTGAGTTGGTCGATGAGGCGGACGCTAAATGCATCCTCTCACACATCACACATGCAATGCTAAGTCCTTGGAATGTGTGCACCAATGCAACACATCTCAATTGCAATGTAATTAGCCAATTAGTGATGCTTTCACACTATACGAACAAACAATTAACAAGAAGAGGTGCGCTGCAACCTGCATACATATACTACGTACTACGTATGTAGCTAGGCACATCGTAGGAACGATGGAAAAACTAACAAAAAATCGTGCGAAGATCTCTTGGAATGCAATTGCACCAACAGATACTATCTTTAGCAGGAGAAATTCGTGATTTTCTGGAAACATGTCCCCTGCCTCACATGATGTCTATACACACAGAGATACACACATACAACTATCTATCTAAACTATCAAAACTGCAAAGAGAATGAATTTAACTTACCTTATGCTTACAGGTAACCTGCACGTGATATACTGTGTCCGGCCACAGGGACAGCTCAACGGTGGAGCTATCAGTCAGTAGATTACCCATCAGACCGCCTCCAGAGACCTCCCACGTGACCAAACACTGTTTGGATGCATTGGTAACAGCCTGATCCCATGCAATATCAGTGAGTACGAGCGATCCTTGCCGCACCGCTGAGTTAACATTAAGGGGAAACGGTCCCAGTTGCTGATCGCAATTATTCCAGCACTGTAAAAGAAAAGATATAAAACAGAAAAAAATTAACAAAACTGAAAAGATGAACTAAAAAAAAAAAACAGAGAGAAAGACCAAGAAAAAGCGAGATAGATACACCAAGGAGGAGGAGATACATAGTTATACAACATTGAACAAATGTTCGACAACGATCACGCAACAAAAGATTATCATTTTTTGTTAGCAGACTATGTATCTGCACTGCAATGCTTTAATAGATAGATTGTTGGGGTTTTTCTTAATTTTTTTTTTGTTCGAGTATTCCCCCCGCATCGTGGTGGTGGATCGATCACGATTTAGTTCAACGTTCGTTCGATTGTGTCATAGGTCGGTTATGCTGTGCGACGACGACTACGACAACGACTACATCGGATGACGACGTGCACTACGGGGGAGATTTGCACAGATCTTCGGGGGTAAATTGCTTAGTTTACCGAAGCAGAATTCTACAAAATAATTACCAATAGGACATAGGTGGGGAAAAGTTTCGACTCAACTCCTCCCGCGGATGTGCTGAATATGGTCGAAAATACGAGTATCGTAACATTTTGATCTTTATTACCAAGCATGGCGCATAGTTTGAATTTTAAATTCGGAAGCTGTAATGTATTGTCTGTTTGGTCAAGGAGAGAGGTGAAAGCGGACAATGTTCACAATCAAGAGGATCAAGATGGTCGATTAGATAATTTAACTGGTCGTTGTATGAAAAAAAAAAGAACCAATCGAAACTTTGTTGGAGCAGAGGTTGTATGTAAAGTGGCTGCAACGGCGATGGGTTAAGTTGCTTAACCATCTGTTTGGCGGTGTACATATAATTAAAGGAAAATTAACATGGGAACCAGGCATCTGGGACTTTGAATTGCCTGTCGTGGGCTATTGCAAGAGGAGACAATCAGGTTTTAAGTAATACACAAGCTGTGCTAATACAGAGTTTTGACTCACTTTTGGTGTGTGTTGTAGGTTGTCTCTAGAAATTAGCATGATCCTGCAAAATTTTACTTTTAGTACAAGTATTTATACAATTTTGAGGTACTAATTTGTAGTATAATGCCTTAGTGTTCATTTAAGATCACTCTCGCCATGTACGAACTTTAAAAACACGTTTGGTACAGTTTTAGTACATGTATGGGAAACATTATCTCACAACATATAACTTAGTATATCTCTCTACGATTTCGAGTATATTTTGTGTATGTTCTGTATTGTTTAGGCGGGTTAGATACACGATTTAAGAGTTCAAAACCATTTTAAAATTTCTTTTTATTACTAAAAACTGCGAAAGTCGCTTTTAACGTCGGTGAAGGGACCGAGGAATAAAGTTTGTTATAACTAGAGGTCGTTCTATCCGACAACGTAATATCTGACGGAATCTGACGGAATAGCCAAAAATATAATGAAATCAACCAAATGAGAGGAGAGTGGACGTTATATGGGATTGGTCGTAAGCGACCTCTACAACTACTATAGCCTAGGTACATTAATAGTCAAGCCTAAGTGTCGAAAATGTGTTGAAAATTTTGCCATAAACGATTAAGTTTATTTTCAGTTGAATTTAGAGCATTTTAGGTGGAAAAGTAGACATCTATTGCGACATGTAACCATCACTCTGTCACCAAAAATTCTTAAGGGATAAGCAGATAGACTAAATGTATTGAGTTAACAGAAAATCTCTTAACCAAGTTTAGTAGATACTTATGAAGCATTGGCTAACTATGAATGAGATGAATGATGAATAAATGTAAGCCGGGTAGATGAGTATTTGGTTGAAAGGAACACATAAGGAAGTATCTAGTTAAAGGTAAAGTGCCATAAACACAAGTATGTATATCTTAAGCATGTGATTGTTCTCTCCATGATGAAAGAAATATTTCAAAAATATTCCCCTTTGTAATGAAAACTTTCCCAACTCCAGTCTAGTACACAAAACTATGAATATCTAACAAACCATATTGTTGGTACCAACTATCGTTTGATATTCATTTCAGTTCGCATATTTTTCTGCCACTATTTATGAAGCTGATGAGCTGATTTCGTTGCCAAGAAATGCTTTTGCAACTAAATTTACATCCCTTTAGTACATCATATATGTACATATACCGTCTTGCACACACGAACGTTAACTAAACGACTTTGAAACTGCAGTTATTTCAACAATCTTCTGTAATGCCATCTTTTTCCCTTCGTCCTAAGTGCGCACACATTGAGTGGGATTTTTGGCATAATACAAAAACTTTAACCCACCACCACCATCACCAGTACTATCATCGTCCCCACTGCCATCAACATCAACCAGAAGCAGTAGCTACTAGCTACCAGCTACTTGTGTGAAAGTTGCAACATCGTTTTTGCATATGCGATGAGTTTTGCTGCATTTAACTCATATAACTTTTAATATTTAAACAGTTTTACCTCGCGCGCTCGCATAAAATATTCCCTCAGGATGCAACCCTTTTTCCCTACACATACATCTGCACACAGACTCGTAACTGATGCAACTTTATATGCGTGTCCTTGTGAACCTTTCACCAAACAAAAAACGATATAACACACTGTAGTATGTAGGTATAATCATAAATGCGAATGAATTGAGTTGAGCATATTTTATATACTATATACGAAATGATAACTATTTTCGAGGTTATCTCCTTTATAAGGACATCCATACACAAACATATACAATATAGGAACCAGAAAAATAAAGAAAACAAAAAAGCGACACACAAAATCATACGAAATGAAACAAGCGAATGGATTATGATTTTTTTTTTTTGCCAGAATTTTGGAAAATAAAGATAAAAGATATTTTTTTTTTTTTTTGTATTGGTAGACTTTTTTTTTGTATATCACTCACCAGAAAACTGAACGCTTCTGGGATATAACTATTGATATTTGGTGGTGTGATGCACATCTGTAACATAAAAGAGAATTGTTTTCTATGTTTTAGTACTTCGGAATAGTTGTTTTGTACTAAAGAAAAAATTATATTATAATGAAGAAACACAAAGGAAAAACAAAAATTAAGCAAAGAATACAATTTGTTTCTTTTAGTACATTTGCATAAGAGGAGTACTAAATTGAAAAAAAAAAAATAATAAGTTGATGTATTTTATTTTTAGTACTAAATAAAGGGATACATGTACTAAATAAAGATGCATCGCACTTGCAAGTTGGTTTCTTTCGTGAAAATTGTTTAATAATGGTGAATAGGGTTCGGTACTAAATATTGTGGTGTAGTGAAATATACTTTGTGTCTTTGTGTGCATATGTGGGTGAAATTGGTGAAATGGTTATGAACAAAAATAAGGAATTATGTGACTAAAATTTACATAACAAATATACATAGATATTCACTGTCGATGGAGTGAGTTTATAGGTAAAAAACAAAAACATTCTCTAGTACTAAGTTGCTTAAACATAAATATATTTCTATATAAGTATGTACATATATATGTATTTACAAAATCAAATTTGCTCTTATTTTGAGTTTCCCGAATTGAATGCATTTTGTAGGTGAAAAAGTCTGCCCTTTGAATGATCTGTCAGCAACTTTTTTCGTGTACTAAAAGTATAACAATCGCGTGCGCCATCTTCTATGTCGTTTGAACAACTTTGACATTTATCAACCGATTGCCTTGAGTAGACATGTTTTCGAAACGCCAATTCAGTGCAATTTTAAGCATGAATAGCTTCATACCAAAACGATGCGTCAGAATAGTGACGCTGTACATTGGAAATAGTCCTTGAGTTTGGTTTCATATCGTCAAAAATGTTGTGTCCAACACGCACCGTCTGACAATACTATTCGTCATTTGGTGTCGAATTTTGTTGAGCACGGGACAGTGGGAGATCGTCGACATGCTCCTCATCCACGCCCAAGACGTTCCAATAAACTAGTTAAAGCTATAAGGAGGAGTGTTGCCGAGAACCGACATGCGTCGTATCAGCCACACTCAGCTTTTCGGCGTCATGGGAACCACTTTGTTGCGCCTTTTTTTGAAGGATAATTGATTTGCATTTGTTTCCTTATAAAGTGCAATTGAATCAGAGAATCCGACAAACCATCCAAGTCGTTGGAATGGTTGACAGTGAACGTGATTTTTGGAAGCAAATTTTGATGACCAACGAGCCCCATTTAGCACTCTCCGGGGCCGTTAACTAGCAAAATTGCCGCGTTTGGGAAACGGAAAATCTACACGAGATCCATGAAATACCATTGAATGACCAAAAAGTGACCATTCTTCAGAAAATGGCCATTTTTCTTCAGATAAGGCGAAACAGTCAGCTGATGTTAGCTCATTATGTCTGCCCACCATATAAAAAAGTCTGAACGGTTACTGATTTCAACAAGAAGGTGCACCATTCCACATTCCAAATCGTAAAGTGCAGATTCTGCAAAGAAAATTCCCTGGACGTGTGCTGTCAAAAAATTGTGACTAGATCGACCTAGATCTTCAGATTTGACCCTTTCAGACTTCTTTTGAAAAACAAAAAGGACGCCAGCAATCCTCAGACGAGCTCAATGCAGACATTTATGCCGAAAATATGGTGCATACTGTATGTTTCAGTGACCTAGTAGATGTAGAATTGATGGAGTATTATGCTGTTTGTTAAGAGAAAGTATCTATAGTCTAAGTAGTGTATTTTTGTTACCATCCCGGCACTAATATAATTTTTAATTTGAAGGCAATCGCCACTTGTGCAATTTCCTGTCCTACTATCGATAGTAAGTGACGACATTTAATTTATATCAGCGGAACAACACAAACAGAAACACCAGCTGTAGCAGCCCTTTTTTACATGGACTCTCTGCAATGGATCCTCATTAATCATTCCTTCGTTTGATTTTATTTTCATCTTATATTTGTATCTCGAACGTATTATGTAAATTTGCTCGGCCACATACTCCAATAAATTCTCAACTGATCTGTTTCGATTATGAACGACATTAAGAACATGAAAATATTAGAGAGACGCTCATTAACAAAACGCACGAACAAATGCGATCACCTTTTATTTTTTCTCTCAAAAAAAAAAAAAACACAAACACAAACGAACAAGAAGAGGAAGAATCTTCGGCTTAAAGCAGAGCAGAAAGAATGTATCAACTATGTGTCCCTCTGCAGATATGTATCTGATTAAAAATACATCTTCCATGGTGGAAAACAAGTTACCTTTTCTATTTCTTTTCATTTCGTAATAATTAAATAAGAAAAGAAAATCCGTAGAGATACATGTATCTATGTCTGTTTTCCCTTCAGTGTCGATTTGATTGAATAAACAGATTAAAAGCGATTTTTTTTTTTTTTTTTTGTCTAGTAGAAGAACATTGAATCCAAGAATGTTAGATACACTTGTATTTTGAGTATTTTTAGTATTTGTATATGTAAAACAATTTTCAGAAAAAAAAAAGGAGGGATTAAGTTGCCCCATTGCCACCCGAAAGTAACTCAATAATCGTAAAAAGATCAAATTTACGACTCCATTTGATTTTCAATCCGTGTGCATAGTTTAGAAGAAGTATCTACACTATCGTTTTCCTACATATATTCGGTTACCAAATCGATGATGAAATAAATTATAGATACAGATACTCAATTCTTTTCTAGCCCCCCATACCTACATACATATGTATTTGTGTTGTGTTTGTTTGTTTTCTTTTTGGATGACTTGTCTTTTGTCTTTCGGGATGACATATTTTGTTTGTGCTTGGTTTTCATGTATATAGACATTGTCTTCATCACAAACATTGGGGCAGGTAAACAATACGAAATTAAATCGGTCCGAATGGCAATTGCCAATTGACTAAACAGATACACATGTACATATATCGAGATACGTATCCTATTACACATACGTCATCGACACAAAACGTTTAGGTCCATTAATCTGTAGGAAAAAAAACCAAATAAAAATCGAAAAAATATTCTCCACAATCGGAATAGAAAATCAATTTTTATCGCCGGAATATTGAATTTCTCTCAAAAAATCTGCTTTTTCTTCTCCACTTTGTTGATGATATAGTATCTATCATTCAATCGAAAAGAATTTCGTATACTCGTATGATTGTCTCTTGAATTTGATTTGTTTGTCTTCTTGTAGATATCTTTTGGAAACCAAAAGACAAAAAAGAGTGGGAATTCGATTGGATTAAATTCGCATTAGAATTTTAAATTATTTTTTTCTTTTTTTTTTTATTTATTATTCGCTTAATATGGGGACAAGAATAAATATTCAATTCTCCCCTATCGATCAGATATGTATCTTTTTGTGGTGTGTTTTTTCCTAGATGAAACCTGAGACTAATTTGGGTGCTAACTAAAGTGAATTTAGTCAATAGATAGATTTAGCCAACAGAAAAGAACTAATAATCAAATAATTTATTAAAAAGGCTTACCAAAAAATGGCGCCCAACCATTGTGTGAATAGATAAAAGATCTGGTAAATGATAGCGGGTTTAACCAATAGAAATGTGCTAAACATTTCACTTTGTCTTTATTAGAGGTATGAATGTTATCTTAGCTATGTATCTGCTGGTAATAGATACTGTTTTTTTTTTTTTTGCTACATTGGGTGAAGAGAATGTATTCGTGCGTCATGCAGATTACATCTAGTCAGGCTGTAGAATCAGCCATTTTCTAAGGTATTTTGGCACACGTTCTGTGTAAATTTGCATTTATAGGAATTTGAACTTAAGTATCTAGTTATGGGATCGGTTTGCTGTAATGCTATAAGACGTACAATTTATAATGTACATATGTATATAAATAAAGAAGAAGTTCATGTTCGCCCTATTCGCCGAATCGAAAGAAGTGAATGATTCACAAAAATCTGACAGTATGGTCCTTCGAGCCGGAAACACACTTACATTCCACAGTGACGCATTCACTTTAGCTGGCACTTAACACCACAATTAGCTGCTAAGATTCATCTAAAACCAATCTCATCTATTTTTATACTCATCCATCGATGACCCACAAAATTTCATCAAAACCGCATCGAAAATTTTAATTATTTTCTAAATATTTTTTTTTTTCTCCCCTTCTGGATCACTTCAGCTAGAAGGCATATGCCGCACCCCCACTGGAGATATTTTCGAAATTTCCAACTCAAAACGAATGCATCTAGGAATTTCTAAATTCCAAAATCGACAATTAAAAATCTCTGAACCGTACAAGCGGCGATATCTCAATCACTTTATGCCCCATTCAGTGTGCTGACAGATGAAACAAGTTACACATGCAATCCACCAGCGTTTCTTGCTTCATATCAACGCACAGCGGAATCTAATTAGTGCGGGATAATAGTACAACAACAGCATCGTGTGTTTAGAACCACTTGGAACTTAAAAATAAACAAATCCGATTGCTCCCCCTTTGTGGGTTGTTCCACACTAGCGTAACTGATAAATCGGCCGACATATTTATTGATCCTGTTCGAAGGGGTGTGGGGGCCCTGGTCGGGGTGAAAACAGAACACAATATTAGAATCGAGAGGGATTCTGATTTGAAGTTGAAAAGACGAGTTTGATGGCCTGCCAATCATTTAGAGAAGTGAGATAAGCCTTTGGCATATGCTTCCATATCTTTATTCTGGCTCTTTGAATAATTGACACACAGAAGTGCCACAGAAATGTGTACCACAAAGACTCCATTAGATGCTATTCTCCCGCATCTGGAAGATATTAAAAGAAATCTTTTTCTCGAAGAAAAAAAAAAAAATTCTCTATCCTAATCGACTACGACGATGATGATGACGGCAGCTACGGATGGTGTCGATGCCTCCCCAGGGGAAAAGTCCGTTCAAAGCAAAATGAAACTGAACTCCTTCTTCTCTCGCTCTCTTAAAATTTCCTCCACTCAGATGACACATGTGTCAGGGAAGAGTTTCCCAAAAAAAAAAAAAAAAAAGAAAGAAAATTCAATGAAAAATCCTCGAACTTTTCTGCTACATCATCCTTTTATCGTTCGTTTCAGATTGTTGTTGGGGTCCCCCGCTCCTCCGTCGCGTACATTCTCAACGAATGTGTGTGACCACTTAAAGTGACAAATTGAAAGATATGACACAAATTGCAGATGATATTTGACACCCAAATGTTGTCGACGCTGCTGGCTTCGTACTCGCAGTCGTCCTTTCTTTGGGTATGGATGCGAGTCCGTTTTTATCGTCAAGTCTCCTGGAACTGAGATTTCTAATATACGAGTACTATGTGGTTTCGATTTTGGTTTCTGTGGTCGTTGTCGTCATCCTCATCGTCATCGTCGTCGAGAATGGGAATTGAATTGGTATGAATGGCTGAAGAAGGTATATAGTGTTGGAGAGATGTGAATGTGAATTGTCCACACATTGGGTTTGGGATATTAAAAGATAAGGATTTTGTCTACTTTTGTGTTGTGTTGATGCTAAGTGTAATAGGAGAGCGGTTCGCTCGTGTTTGGCAGGATAATTGAAATTTTATGTTCATACTTGTATAAAGGAGCAGGAGGAGACTCTTAGTTTTCCTTCTCGAACAGATGTCGTGTTTGTTGGTTCTACCATTTGAGGTATGTATCTACAATGTGAAGTAAACATTTTTTGACGCCCAATTAGGATTTTTTTTTTCCGCTGTGGAGTGTTCTAAGTGAATTTAAGTGGCTAATTGGAAGGATCTGCTTTAAATGAGACAAATTTCACAGTGAGTGTGGTTGGTAATAAATTGTTGTGGATTGTGTTTTCGAGTAATTCGATCCAATTGCTTGGCATCATGGTGGTACTACCAAAATGATAAGACGTGCACCTACAGAGTTCATAAGCTACCCTTGGCATCCATCTATAATATGAAAACAAAATCTGAGGTCGGTAAAACTGTTCGAAAGTCCTAATGCACTGCACTTACTGTCAGTTACAAGAGACCTAGTTAAAGTTTATGTAGCATTAAAGTTAAACCATCTTAAAATAAAAACTTTCCTCCATCAAAAAGCCCCTCAAGCATATGAGAACTGAAAACTCCATCACATTCGCTTGTACATTATTCAAAAAGTCATTGGGTCAAGGCTGTCGGATGTAATCTGCCAGGCATCAGCTTACGATTTTCTACTTTTCTCCAATGAAAAGCTTTTACACATCTCTTCTCAAGTATATCCTTTCTGATAAGATTACCTACTTAATTCTTCCTTCCTTCTAGAGCACATACATCAGTACCTACATATATATACATCCCCTGCTCTAGCTGGTGGAAGAAACAGTATCTAATTCCCATTTTCACTTGTTTGTAAACGCACACAATCAGATAGACGCAGAGTAATCGATACTCTCGCCGACCCATTCACAGTCAGTCATCATCATCATCATCATTATCATTACTACGTATCTAGCACCCTTAATTGTTAGCCAACTGTTACCGTACGTACATATATCCTTTCGAACAAAAAAAAACAGATTTTCCTTTTTTTTGCTTTTTCCACTTTCTCTCCCGCCATCCGCAGTAGAAGTATCTTTTGCGATTAAAACTACAAACACATGGAACGTATCTTGCAACAAAAAAAAAAACATTATACTCCCTTTCGATTATTTTCACGTCCAATAAAATTCCTACGAAATAAAAACGAGATATACGAGTAGAACAACATAAACTAGATACATGAACCGAGATAGATACAGAGATGTAGATAGACCGATGTGGTCGGTTAGATTGTACATATCCTTTCTTTATTTTTTTTTTATTTTTTCTTTTTTGTTGCTTTAAATCCTCGTACAGGCATTTGTAAGTAACTTGATCTACTCCTTCAGTGGGGGTGGTTTTTAGGGGAACATTTTCCAATTGGAGAATGTGTGAGATTTATAACGGATTTCCTATAAAGGATACGCAGTAACACAAACTCTCTGTAATTGGTCAACAATAACATAAAATCTCTATGGGTTAGAGAGCCAATATGCCCCAGAGATACTTTTGTTTTGCACATACATATCCCTTTTCTGTTTTATTTGTCGCAAGTATCTCATGTCTATGGATATGGTTGTGTTGTCTAAAGGGATTCTTGTTATTTTGATTTTGTCCAGATAGATTTTCTAAGTAAATTGGTGAATGTCCTATGCCTATAGATGGAAATACAAAACAAGCCAAAATCAATAAGATTTTCTCAGACATTTTACAATGAACCGCCCCAAGGCAAGTTGGCCGTGGATAGGGGGAGGATGGTGGAGCCATACCATAGACGATCCATATTAGTTAGGAGAAATGAATTCTCTTGATGTGGATTTGTTTTCTCAGATTAATTGAAGGTAATCTCCTTGGGGGCTGAGCTCTACTTCTTTTCTTCTCAATTGATTTACAATCTTTAGAAACATTCTTTTTCAGGTTTTTTTTTCCTGTGTCTTCCTTCGGTTTTTAGTTCTTAAGAATTTGGATTGATTTATGATGCTCGAAAGGAGGAATCAATTCACACGTAAAATCCTTAATCCTGTAAATCATAATCACGAAAGTAGATTGACACAGGGACTGGGAGTAGATTTTCAGATTTTCAACGTTTCTCCTTTGTGTAGGAAAACATTTTGGATTTTTTTTTTTAATTCTTGATCCCAACGCGATGATGACAAAGATATATGTCATTTGGATGCAGGGAGCAGCAGAAAACCCCTCAATAAATTAAAGAAGATAAAGAAGGAAAAAAAAAATATGTGCACTGCACATGTATCTATCTATTCATTGGGATCAAAGACAGAGGCGTGGTGGTTGTGCCTTCTATTTGGGATCACTTCAGTGTCCACAAAAGGGAAAACGAGTGTTGGTAAATGGATGGATCCATTCCATTGCAGCCACACTCGGAGAAATTACAAAAAGGGTGCGAAACGTGCGAGTATGTTAAGTGTAAATTGAAAGAATCTCTAGTTCTCTAGCATATTGTTCAACAAACAAAAATGAATGAATTGAAGGGAAATGATTTTCTGGATATATCAAAAAATTGGCGCCCAACGTGGGAACCTCATTTTCTTTACTTTTATCGGACACAGATACTGCTCGAAACAGATGTAAAGACATTTTTACGAGAATAAAATGCAGGATATTCAAATGACCTGAATAAGTATCTCCTAAAAAGGCAAATAGGTTAGAGATGGAGAGTTCCCAACAAATTTGAATCTACCTCATACTAGACCCCGCAAATCATGTATCTATTCATAGAAGGCGATTCTTAAATAAAGTAATTGTTTGTATAATTTTCTATTTTAGACAAAATATAAGCAAATTCAACTCATAGATACATCCAATCCATGCCGCTTGTCTTTAATAATAAAGAGCGAAATACCTCTACCAAAACTGGTTGAACCAGAACAAAGGATTGAAGGAATTTAACCGATATTTTTAGCTTGTAGGTCCTTGTAGGTCAAATGAAAGCCAAACAGAAAAAGGGTTGCTGCTGGCGATGAGAGAGCGCGGCGCGGTAGCCGTTTATATTCCTCATTACAATGACGAGGGTTCAAAAGAACAGAATACACAGCTCACACATGTGGCACACACTACTCGAAAACAAAATGAAATTATCCAAATGAATGATCAAAGTAACGTCATTTACAATGAGCCTTGTCATCTACTCGTATGTATGTATGTATGGATATTTTTTTTTTTTTTGTGTAAGGAGGCAAAAAAAAAAGAATCTCAAGTGGGCTGGACACTAAAACTGAGTACGGCCATGTTTCCATGAAGGCAGCAGCAGCAGCAGCAGCTCAGCTCCCCACTTGTATATATGTGACTACTTCAGTCCACCAGTGCGTTGTCGTTTGTCCATACAATTGTGTAATGGATACCCACATAGGTTGGCCGTTGTAGTAGTCGCGAGGCCTGATGACAATGATGACGACGTTCTCGCATTCGATTTGAGGTGTGTTCTTGTGTGTCAACCCCTTTCGGTTGTGTTTTTCTTTGTCAACATATCACATAATTTTTTTTTTTATTTTATTTGTTGTTTGCCTTTATTACCTGAAGGAAGAAACCCTTTAGAGATCTCCTCGAATGTGAATGGATGGATGGATGGACACGTTGAAGAGCGTCCCTCTTTTTTTTTTCTTTTTTTGTTTGAATGGCATGAAGGTATTATGTCAAACTAAAATGGATCTTAAGCATGCTTCTTTGCGGAAGAATTAATTAAGTGCATGAGTCGGGGGGAAACCAACAACGGACGGACGGGCTATAGAGCAAATAAAATGCACACCCTTCGGTTTGGTTCTTTGCGGCTGTTTGCAACTAACCAATGCGTGCGAAAGATACTTTTTTTTTCGTTTTTGTTTGTTTGTTTCATTTAGTATTATTATCTGCGTTTTTGTTGCACATTCATCATTCATCATACAATGGAAAAGGGGGAAAGTATGTAGTAGAAGGGTTTGTTATTAAATATTTAAGGAAAGGAAGTAGAAATAAAACAAATAAAGTGGGGGCGTTTTATGGTTGGCTATTAAGGGGATAGCACAAGTATCTAACATGCAGCATTGAATGCAATTTCATGATTAAAGTTAAGAAACTTACATTTTTGCAATCCTCAAAGTCCATGCAGTGATGCCAATCTTGAACGAACTGAAAATGAAAGAGAAATATTGCATTAGATATGAGTTTTAAGATGATTTGTTAAAAAAAGTGTTTTGAACTTGATTTAGTTAAAAAAATTGCATGTCAACTTGCCGACGGGAAAGCACTAACTCATCAAGTTCTCGAATAACATCGAATCTAATAGTTTTTCATATTAAAAGGTACAAGATACTACTGCAGGCTTAAAAAGTCGGTGAAAGAGGTGTAATAGGTAACCTTTCCAAGGGTCAGTGTTGAATTTGAGTCCAGAATTTTGAAATATGATCCAAAATCCCTACAAAAACAATGCGAACATTTGACTATTATGGATGTAATAAAAAAAATTGTCAATTTTGGAGGAAATTCCGCAAAAGATACTCCCACTTTCCGATTCCCAGCAAAGGGGAATCCATTTATTTGTCACACACTCACCAATACCGACCAGCCGTCTATCCATAAACCTAATAACAGCCATCCTACTCCTGAGCGTCTTCCGCCTAAGCGATCCACAAATAATCCGCCCAATATCTGTGCGCAATTCCCATAGAGAGATAGACTATATACTAGGTACTACTACTTGTATTTTTCTTTCGGATTATCACACGCTTTTGTTTACTTTACACAGATCTTCTCAAACGAAACATAAATTTTCACTTAATCTCCAAAGACACTTAATTCCCAGTGTCCTTGGCATCTCGTACCAACACCAACACATCCAATGGTACACATAAATCAGCTGGGTATACTATTCGCTATGCTCCCGTTCTGTCGTTGATTTAAGAATCTTTCGTGTGGCAGGCAATTTATCGAATTAGAAAAGTAATAATATAACAGGAATGTGCTAGCGATGTGCTAAAAGTTATTTTTTTCTCTACTCAACCTACGCACCTTCTCATTGCTACCCATCTACACCCACCCATCCACCTACCCCGACCAAGGGAACTGATTAGAGGGAAGCAGAGCAGTTGGAAAGAAGAAAAAAAAAATACACACTCAGGGGCTCAAACAAATGGAACACATCTTAATTTTCTTCTACGGTTCTTCGCGTCTAGTGTGTTGATTTATACGAAGCACTTTGTATCGCGATACATTCTAATTTGTTGTTGCACTAATAAAAACTAATTAGTTAAATAAATAGTGGCTGAGCCATGGCCATCATCATCATTATCATCATCCAACGGGAGTTCAATGGAATTTCGAAAGGAAAAACAAAAATACACAAACACACCGAAAATTGGAAAAAAAAAATATCTCATAGAACCGACCGAGAGTAGAGTAGAGCAGAACGACAACGACGACGATGAAGATGACGATGAGATGACGGCAATGCCGATGCCGATGTCGATGAATTTCAAAGATAAATTACGTATTAAAATTTTATGACACGGAAAATTTGATTAGAGGCGAAAAGAAGAATTCAGGTTGTGTGTGCCCGGAGTCAGGGACCCCGGGACGTTGAGAGTTCATCAGGAATTACGATGGAAATCGATGGAACTAAGACGTTTAGGCAATGATATACATACATATGGATTAAATTGGCATGATTCTGGAGGCTTTTTTGTTTTCTTCTTGCAAAAAGTATTCCACTTCGATGCCCTGGTTGGCATATGTCAGTGGGAATCGGAAGAAATTTAATTGAAATCGGAGTCGTTTGTTATGAATTTCAAATAAACAACGCTTTTTGTCATTCCCATAGAAATATGAAACCCAGATACAATTTTATTGGGTTTATAATCTCACAGTCTCACACTTAGTTTGGTTGTTTACTTGTTGTACGTACCTTTTCGGAGGGACTTTTAATTCCCACAGAAATGGTTTAATTAATGTAAAATATTGAGTAAGAAGCTTAATGAATTAATTATCATTACAATTTATGGTTGGATTGTTGTCGAAAACGGTAGTAGGACAGATGACAGGAAGGGACGAGGAAAGCTTTGCATGTTCGGGTAGATACTCTTACTCTGAGTGGTAAAAATTATTTTAAGAATCGTAGACAGTGTTTTAGTAGCAATAGATACGTCCAACGAAGTGGTCTTAGTGGCAAATTTTACGAATAGAGAAAAATATATCTAATTGGCGCCCGAACTGGGGTCTCTTCCAATGGGGTAACTTCCACTGTATCTACTGAGCCAAGGATGATACAGCAAGCTCGAGAGAAGACTATTGACATTCCCTGAACAGTTGTGCTTATCGAAACGGTTGGAAACCCACTGAAGATGAACTCAAAATGTATAAAAAAGCCAAGAACTGGGATTAAATCAGGATAGGAAGGCTTAAAAGAGATCGTTGAACATATCTTCAACGAGGAGTCATATGATAGAAGTAGTTGTAGTGAAGAACCTCGAGGAACTCCTTCTCTGAGGTACACCCAAAACCAGGCTTAAAATTGAGAAGTTTGAGAACCAGTGTTGAATCACAGTTGGCGTAAAGAGGCTCAAAAGAGATCGCTGAACGATATTCCCCGAGGAACTCCTTTCTAAGTTCCTTCTAAAGCTCGGCTTAAAATTTAAAGATTTGAGGATATACGGAAGATGTCAGACTCAGTAGCTACAAGATAGGTGTATCCGTGGCACTATTGCGTCCAAACAAATGGATTAGGCCGCAAATAGTGAACCAGTGATGCCACTGTTTCATAATAAATTGCTCTCAGGACTCTTTAGCTTTAAGAAAATATGGAAAAGCCATACCCAAGGGAGCATGAATCCATTTTGAATTTATAGTTTTGCACAATCCTCTCGACTACAATGCATAGTTACTCATTATTAGGTCAGGGCTGCCCAGCAAACTCATTCACATTCGGTTTTTCCTGAATTCCTTTGGAAACAATACAACCCCATGCAACAATATAACACAAAAGATGTCCACACAATGTTCACTCGCAGTCACCTCTGAACCTACCGCACCAAAATTAAATTATTTATGCATGTATATGTATGTATGTATGTATAAACGTATCATTCAAAAAAAAATGTATTTTTTTCTGAATAATTCTCTCACCATAATGTGAATTTCCGTTGTGTGTGTCGTGCATTGATTAAGAGGATAATTTTTCACTTTTCTTACTACTTTTGGCTACCTATTGTGCTTCTGTTCTCCATTCAACGTGCTGGGAGCGCGAACAAAAACGTCATAGTTGCACCCTGGTTTTGGTTCCCCCAGAGATAGTGAGAAAGAAAGAGTGACAGAGGGAAAAAAAATCCCATTCAGGTGGGCATATAATCACAACTCGCATTCATTGAAAGGATTTTTTTTCTTTTTGTATCTTTTGGACCTCCTCAGAGCAAGTTCCAGTTACCCACAGGAAGCCTTGGAACTGGCTACCTACATACATTACGATGGAAGTCCCAAAAAAAAAATTAAAAAAAAAAAAGAAGAAGAAACTAAAATTACCATGACACTCAGTTGAAGAGGGATAAAATGAATGTCTGTCCTTTCATTCCATTTATGAATTGCCATTATGGTAGTAGTGTGTCCTTTTTTCCTTTTTTCATTTTCTTACTGCACTCGCCAGGACAATTAAATGCATTAATGTGACTCTTACTTGAATGGCTACTACATATAGTATAATAGATGTCTCTACCCATACTTTATTGCTTTCTTCCTTTCTTTTGCGAAATGGTTTTGTTTTCCTCCCTCTCCTTCTGGTTCGCCTTAGCCATTCACGTTTGTCCATTTTTCATTTTTCCAGTCCAATGTGCATCTATCTAAAATTCAATTGAGCAGAAAATAATTCCATTTCTCCAGAGAAAGGATGTCGCAATTACATGGAGATACTTTGTGTTGTGCCGGCACATTTCCAACTCAAAGGAGGTGTGAATTTAACGCATTGAGTTCCATGAAATTTGTCCTCGCAAAAATGAAATCGCAATTTATCTCGAAACAAAAAGATACACAATCGCTAAACATGACATGCGAAAGTATATGCACTCACAGGTGCAGCAGATACAAAATAAACGATTTTTTTTCTTTTCACATCTTCAATACGAAAAATAAATAAATTAATCAGAAAACTGGTTTTTATTTTTTCCTTCCCGATCGGAGTTGATCGTTTTCTTTTGGAGAACGTATCCATGAGATAAATGAATGTATGTTTGGTTGCAATGATGCGTATAAACATCCAAGCATCACTATGTAGATACATCGAATCGATTCGAGTATAAAACAACGATCGTTCGGGGTTTTATTCAACAGAACAGGGAGGGGGCACAGAGGGGGAGGTAGATGAATTGGAATTGGACGTTCTGTGGCTGTGTCTCTAGAGAACAAAAAGAAAGAGGAGGTAATGAAATAATAATAATAAAATAATTTTTATGTGGTAGCCCCCACATCGTTGTTAGCTTGTGTTGTGTTGTTTTTTTCTTTCTTTTTTTTTTTTCAATTTTCGAACTTTGTTGCTCTTTTTTTTTGGATTGGATCCCAATGTTGTTTTGTTGTTGGTGGGCTTTCGATTGGTGATTTAATTTTATGAGAAGTTTATTTTATCCCCCCAGAAACAAAAAAAATAAAAAAAGAGTAAAATGACCGACCCGCGCCGACGGAGTAAGATGAAAAACAGGCAATTCCAATCAATAATAGGACAGGCAATATATGGGAATTTATTTATGTAGGTAATTGACCACTTTAATTGATTGGAATTGACGGAATTAAAGTCTTGCTAACTAGTTCTGACTGATTCATTGGTGCATTGGGAATTTGTGTATGGACAGAGTGAGTTTATTGTAATTTCCATGTCGTTTTTGCAGGATCTGACACTGTAAATTGAGACAAACAGCAACTCGTAAATTAAGCAAAAAGGACCATCAATTTACTTGGGGTCACGGTTAACTCTCAGACATATGTACGTACATATCTATGTAACTATATAGGCAAAGTTTGAAAATGTTTAAAAAGTGTTTATGATGTTAAGATGCATCTACATATGTATGTACATCTTGCATCTTTTGTGTCGATACCTATGTAAACATTGAACAACTTTGACATTTATGAACCGATTGACTTGAGAAGAAATGTTTTTGAAAAGTCAATCTAGTACAATTTTAATCATGAATACCTTCATATCGAACCAACGCGCTGAAATAGTGCCGCTGTCCATTGAAACTAGTCCTTCAGTTGGGTTAACTCTACACGCATTTCGTCGAAAATATCGTGGCCAACGAGCACCGTCTGACAACACTATTCGTCGTTTGGATATCGAATTCTGTTGAGCACGGGACAGTGGGAGATCGTTGATATGGTGTTCATCAACGCCCAAGACTGAATCGGTTAAAGCGGTAAGAGAGAGAGAGTTTCCAAGAACCCACATGTGTCGTACCGTCACCGCGGTCAGCATTTTGGCGTCAGTGGAACCACCGTGCTGTAGATTTTTAAGGATGATTTCTATTTGTTTTCATTAAAAGGGCAATTGAATCAAGGAATACTGCCAAGTCGCTTGGAATACGGCGAAACAGTCGCTCGACGTTGAAGCTGATTTTTGGAAGCAAATTTTGAATGACCGACGAGGAATGCATTTGGGGAATGAAGAATCCACACGAGACCCATGCATGATCAGAGAGTGACTGTTTGGGCCGGCGTTAGCCCTATAACCTTTCTATTGACTGGCTAAACAGATCTCCAGATTTGACCAAAGCAAAGTATATCTCAGACCACTGACGAGCTCAAGGTAAACATTTGATCCCAAATCATCACTGAACCGACCGACATGCTCGAAAAAGTGATGGAAATTGCAGCAAAAGGGACCTGTTTTGCTTTGGTCAAAACAGGCGAACATTTGACTGATTTTGTATTCCAAAAACTAGTCCAAATAAATTGTTAAATAAAATTTTTTCATAAATGGAAATCGGTTGTTCTTTTTCAAAGTTATTTAATATCCAAATACCGACATAAGGGATGGCGCACCCTTGTAGATACTTCTGGTAAGTGATGATTCTTCTCATTTTAACACCACTTTGTGGTTGTCAATGTACAGAAACGATCACGCTTTCCAGAGGTAATATCTACGATTGGTTATACTCTCCACCATAAGATTGGAACAAGTTAGTGGAAGGATCACCAAACACAAGCAATAGACTAGATTTCAGAAACAAGTAGATTTGCAAATACAGAACTACAATGCAAGGTCTTTTTCTATAGTCGGTACTATGATGATGATTCGATAGATTCGATTCTTCATTCAATAGAAGTGAGATTCATATGATTGTATGAAATCCTTGAATCCAAAGCAAAAGCCATTCACTGAGTCTCATACAGTAGACAAACCCTCTTTTAACATTTGGAATAATCAATATCTCCCAGCCACGGATTAAGAGGTAATTTCTCCTCCAAAATTTCCAATTTCCTCCGCGCCTCCTACATTCAAGTACGAGGATCTGCCCTCAATTTAAAGGATTGCCTGACTGGATGTAAACAAATTTAATTCGCCTTCGAGAAGGACGTAAACTAAGGCATTTAAAAAGCCAACAGCTGACACCTTTTGTTAATGCGAGGGTATTTATCTTTGGAATCCTTTTAATAGTGAAAAATTTTAAAGGGAAATCCTTTCGATTTATACACAGGAAGAGACCGACTTTGCTCGTACCCGTACCCCCTTGATGGCGTCGTTCCCTTTGAAGTTTAAGTTAATTAAGTTCCCCGCTCTGTTTGTTCCATTTTCTCCAAAAAGGATGTATGGTTATGTGCTTGTGACCTACAATTTCAGGTAATATCCTTTCGTTTTTGTGTAATTTATAATTTGCTACATGGAAAGAAGTTTCATCCACCCCCCCAAGGCGGTTTTGTTTCCAAGAAAGGATAGCTATTCTCTAGGAGCTTATTTGCATTTTGTCCAGTCATGGTTTGCCTACATAACACGAATACAGGTGTAGCGAAAGCTTACCAAAACAAAAAAAAAATCGTTAAACCCGTCTGTTCAACCCTGTGGCTGTTGAGAGGATTAAATATGAAAATTTACTGTCAAGCGGGATATCCTTATCAGTAGACAATAGGCAAATCCCCAACCAAATGCGTTACAAATGCGATTTTAATCCCCCATTCGAATCGGTTTTCCAATTGCGTTAAAATGAATGCACGCTGCTTGCCTTGGCTTGGCTTGGCTTGGCTTGAATGTGTGTTCCATTAAATCGTTGACATATTGCGAGTCAGAGAGTGTTTTGTGTGTGTTTTTTTTTTTGGATTTATTGTATGTAAGTGTATGGGGAGATTTTTCTTTGTCATCCTGTCAAAAGCTCATCCTCTGTCTGACACCCTTTTGTGTGTGTGAGTTGTTTTTCGATGGAAAATTGCTCACATTGCAGGAATTTTACTCACACATTGTGAAAAGTATGTGATAGAGCGGAAAAACATCCGGCAAAGAACCCAACTGAAACACGCAAGGATACGCAATTTTTTTCCGCTTGCAAGTACAGATTTACCATGCTTCCGTGACAAAAAAGTGTCACACTGGTACGAATGTTGAACACACAAATGGAAGCTGCACACAGCACAGGAATGGAATTTCACCCCTCCGGATGGATGGAATGGGATGGGATATTTTTCAACTCGTTTATACTTAAATCGAAGGAGTTTCTGAAAATTAAAAGAAAATAATGCGTAAAATAGAAACCGGTTCCTTCAGCTGCACGGTGGTGGTGGTGGTGATGTCCTTTCGTTACAGACAGGAAAGGAATTTACATTAATTTCCAACAAATTAAAATTGAATCTCTGCTCTAAGCCGATTATAGAGGACATTTGGTATACCTATGTATATGTATACCATGAAGGATTTAAAAAAAAAAAAAGCGAAAAATGGCGCCCAACACAAGCATGTTTGCAAACAATAACAAAACCCTAAGGAAACAGCAAACAAAGGTCCAACAAAGTCCCCTGTTTTTTTGATTTTTTATTGAGATATCCAGACAGGGATATACTGTGTCGCATGGTCCAACCTCTGATAAACACCCCTGAGAGCGAAGTAAATCCTCCTCATCACACCGACCTCATGCAGAGGTAATTTCAGTTCAATATCAGTCACACAAGTCAACCGTTTTCGAGTCAACGGATACGAGTATCACCTCTATGAATTCGGGTTTTATTTGATTACATATCCGAAAGATGCACACACGTTCGCTTGAATAGAGAATAGAAAAACACATTATAAATAATAATTACTCGATTTTATCGTAGATAAACGCGCGCGTTAAAAAGCCATACACGTTCGTGCCATAATCATACTTGTACCACGACTCGAGGATGCGCCATGTACACAAATGAATCTGGCTTTTTCGAGGCATTTATGACCGAATATGACAAAAGAAAATTATGGAAAAATCCATCGATAAAAGAAAGAAAATAACATGAGAATCGGGAAAGAGAAAATATTCAAAAATCGATTGAAAGAAGTTTCGAATGAGAACGGCTTCCGTTCGACGAGACACACGTTTCGACCGACTAACGACGAGTAGGTATGTATCTCGTACGTTTTTTTTTTTGTTTTTCCTTTTGGGTGCATGCTCCTTTTTTGGTGGGATGATGATAACGCCAAAAGGTCGACGAGATATACCGGCTGAGATATGTTTTATGCTCCACGGTCGATTTAAAATTCAGTCGGCGCGCAGTCTTTTTCTTTTGTAAGACAGCAATGAACGTTTTTTTTCTTCGTCTGTATCTTAATGAGTAAGGGTCACTTCTTAACGGGTTTTGATGTGCATTTCGAGGAATTAAGCAGGGAAATGTGGTAAGGAAATTGAAACTTATATGTCGGTTGTGACGTGGTTTTTAAAAAAATTACAAAAACAAGGCAAAACAATGCGTTGAGTTCAGCTGGGGTGCCTCAAGGGTCTATACTATCGCCGACTCTTTTTCTACTTTTTATACATTGGCTTATATTACAAAATTTATCGTGTTACCCACATTAAACCCACACTCCAAGGTTTTACGCTACCATTCAATCCTTAAGCATTGGTTCATCATTGATTGAAATGAATCTTACGTCTAACTAGATGTCAAATTGACAGTTACGGAATGTTTAAGCTGGAAATGCAATAATAGTAAAATTATGCTCTTTCATGGACGATCATATGTTTGTCAAGTCAAGTTGTAGTCGATGCTTTGCTGTAGGAGCTGGGGTGCCACAAAGGCCTATACTAACATCAAATCTTTTTCATTGCGAAATCATTCGTATTACAAAATTTCTCGCGATACCCACATTAGATACCGCGGACTTCTTTTGTCACCTTAGACTTGAGTACCCCTCTCGTATTTAGAGTTCGAAAAGTCAAAGCTTTTGCGCTAACATTCAATCGCCAAGCATTGGTTCATCGTTGGTTGAATTGAGTCTTACGTTTAACTTGCTGTCAACTTGACAGTTACGGATTGATTAAGCTGGAAGTGCAATAATACTAAGAAATAACGTTTTACTAGACCACACTAGCCGTTAGCCTATATATCCTTATAAATTTGTAGAATGTATGGACAATTTGGTTCCAATTTACTCTCAAAACATCTCTGCCTCCCACGTGCAATAAACAGCTTAAATATGGGTACACGAGAATTAAATATTGTTTTTCTATTTTTATTTGAAATATTTTTGTATCTTTTCCAAGTCTATTTTTGAAAAAAACGTTTTTAAAATTAAATCTTTTCTCCTCTGGTAAAATGTCATAAAAATATTTTCTTTTTGTTTGTTGTGTGTAGCAATTGCTTGACGGTAAACATTCGGTAATTGACACCTCACACGTAGGCGGCGCTAGATTTTAATGATGGACATATCTGTCACTGAAAATCGATGCCAAGTTAGTTCTCGAAACAGTGATGCCACTAAAAGATTTTTATAAGCTTCTGTCATATACTTATTTAAAGATAGATACTATTAGTGTAACTAAATACGTATAAGGTGATGATTGTTGAGTTTATGACTTGTGACACTTTTTTTTCGTTGGTATTCATAAAATTTTAAGAACTGTCTAGTCTAGGGCGCCCTAATGTGTAAGAAGTGAGGAAATACAAAAAGTGGTAGCAATGACTTTAGTAAATGAAAAGGAAAGGCACTTTGTAAATGGTTGCAATCCAGTTTGAATGTAAGCGACCATAAAACGCGGTCCATTAAAAAATGGACCATCAAGATTTCGTCAGACAAATAACGACACGAAAAAGAAATTGAATTTCCGTTCTCTGCCACATCTAACTGTATGTAAAATGCAAATTTATTTACCTCGCAAAAACAATTATGACGGACACTTCCGTCGCCATTTGTGACAGGAATACATAAAGATACTTTCTTACTGCCAAACGAGACCAAGAACAACCGACGACCGATGGACAACGGACAACGGGCAACTACCTACATTTGCGCTCGATAATGAATGCTCGATTAAACACTGTCAATTGGTCAGTGGAAGAGTTGACAGCGCGTATGTAAATTGAATACTTAATGTGTTGGCACGTGCAACCGAAAAGATTTCAGCAAAAGGTACTCATATACCGTGCGCGGGTTGTACTTGCCTGCCTCCCTTTGCGTTTCTCTTGGTATGTATCTCAAGGAAATTTCAAGTCTCAACTGAATATCATTGCCCAGCAGGCATTCGGCAACTTAGCTGTCCAGAATTTGATTAGATTCCGTCCATGTCAACATATCATATTCACACTTTATGCTATGATAGCTCCCCCGGAGCCTTATAACTCTCATGGTGTATGTCCTTGATGTGTTGGCTGTTTGCCTAGGCACGCTAAATTGCCTTTCCGTTAATTGATTTGTCAGTCCAGCTCAGGCTGTGTATAATTTTCTCTCCAGTCACATGGAAAATGCACGCACTTTTCAGTTCGCGTTCCAGCGAAGATGAGCTATAATGCGAGGCAGATATGCAGATCGCAATTAAAACCATGTGGCCATGACTTGAGAGTTGAGAACGTTGAGCGTATCTGTGTGCGCGTTTGTGTGTGTTCCATCATCGAGATAATTACATGCCTTTCGAATTATATACATTTTCTTTCTTGTGTGTTGCTGATCTGTTTCGGAGATTCTACAAGTTTATAGATACATCACGCTACAACGTACAGCAGAAGATACGAAGAGATGTCTCATTTGGATGTTACACTGTAGTTCTTTTTTTTTTTTTTTAACACAAAACTCTGATGTATTTTTTATTTATCATTTTGTTGATCGCATTTTAATTGGACGATGATTTGTGGTCGAGCTAAAATATTTTTGAATGATGATATTTTTGCGTTTTTTTCGGTTTTTTTTGTTTTGAATTACTTTAATGGGGCCTAAGCCATTTAAATATAATGCGCGGAAAATTGTTCTGGGTTGTGCGGGGGTGTTGTACGCTCTGGGGCCAGAGGAGGGGGATTTTGTAATTTACTTTTGAAAATTGAGTTGAAATCACAAGCCAGCGGAAATGGTGAGAGGGAAGAGGAATACTTTGTTTTCTTTTTTACGATTTAAGTGTGCCCCGGAGCACTTTTGCTTTGTTTTGTTAGTAGAGTTCTTCTTTTTATTTTTTTCCCGAACAGTGATTGGGAGGCGTTTTTGGACTGGGAGTGTGGGAAAGCAAATAGCTTAATTGTTATTTGAAAGTTTTGTGGATTTAAGAGTTGGTTGACTTAGTTTTTTTTTTCGGAGACAGCTACGAGATGAGAAATGATTATTTTGTGGTAATTTTTGGAAATAATTATGCTAAAAATGGACCATGGTCGAGAGAGTTCCTGGTGGGGTTTTTTTTTTCTGAGGAAATGGAAATCCGGAGACTGTGCACTCGGGTAATGGTGAAGACCTGACTTGACAACAGAAATGGAGTTCGATGATCAACTACCAAAGCCGATAGTAGACTGTCTGTTGAGGGAACGACTACCTATTGCTCACATACTACTGAAATTTGGAAAATGACAGTCACTTACTTTTCCGATGTTTGTCAAAAGTCTGCAATAGGTGGGACGGAGTCAAACATGTTTAGGAATTCATCTTCGAACATCCCACCCAGTACTCCGATGCACTACCCACTGAGCCACGGGTTACAACTCCACGATTTCAAAATAAGTGGAAATCGTTTTGAGCCCTGATTGTATTTGTGGCCAACTTTCAACTAAACGCTCATAGGATCCTCAGCGAGGAATCACTATTTCGAGTCTCTTTATCTAAAAGGGTTGATTCGACCTCGCATATCCTTGAGTTAAAGCCAGAAATACAGGACTCAGTACTGAATTATAATAGCTTCATTACACGTGTGGCTCTAATGGGTTGTTGCTACTTTTAGCATTTGGCGAGAAACAAGGCGATAGTTGCGTAAAAGGCGTAACATATGAGCGCCAGTAAACCACAAATGATTCCCCAAAAACAAGACCGAAATTCTACACATAATTCATTGGATTATTCCACAGCTTTTGAAGGTACTTTGCAGTTAAAACAAAATATCCTCTCTGATCTTTATGATCCTTGCTTCTGGGAGAACTTTTGAAGAAATTTCAAGCAAGAACAGGACTGTCTTTTTCCAGTACGGATTTGCCAATTAGAACCTGCATAAGTACACTTGAAAATCAGAGAAATAAATCGTCTAACGTATTCCTGCAATCTTTGAATACTAATTTTTGTCCATCCCAAGGCCTTACACAAATTCTGTTCATGTTCTTTAGGCAGCCCATTCGTACCTGTACTTGTATTCATTAGATGTTTGCTGACATGGCACTGATCAGTTTAAAATCCTATTTATTCCATATAGCGCTTAGAATTGTAGTTCATTTGTTTTTTCATTGCCTTCACGAGAGCTAGGGTCTGACAGTGGAAAGTTGTACAAGTATGTCGAACAACCATGCAGTACCGCGGGAGATCACATATCTGTACTGCGATACAAGCACTTAAAAACCGATTCCATCAGGGACATTAGTATAGAAACACATTTCTGAATACATGACATCTAATGAATCTGTTTTTTCAAAACTGGTAGTGTATGGCGATTACTCAAGCTAGTGATCGAGACGTCTACCGATCTTTCCCATCAGAATATCTGCATACTTTCGAACAAATTAGTGATATAAGACTAAAAGATGAGACAAAAGTGATTGTCATCATGAATGCATTGAAGACAAAATTTGGTTTCAAGTCTTAAAATATCTTTTCCAATGGAGGATCACCAATATCTTGCTTTGGTCGATGTTAACCGAGGCTTTGCGATTCTCACTTCAAGGACTTGATGTTAATCATATGCTAAATATCTTGGAATTACAAAAAAAAAGTATGAAATTGTTATAAAAATATCCTCAAACCAGAATTAAGGTGCCTTCCTTCAAGTTGAACTCAAATAGAAAAGCGAACTAAACTATTGTTTGCATTAGAACCAAAAAAATCTAAAGGTCATCTTGACCTTAACGAAAAATTTTAAAATCCGTTTGAAGATCTACTTAGATTGTAATAACAAATCCCGTGACATATTTCATATCGCATCTATACACAGCAACTCAAGCTTAAGTTTATTTATTTTTAAAATTCACGAGTTCCAAAACCCAATCATGAAAGTCTGAAGTTTCGAATTAAAAACTACCAGGCATGAGTAACGATTTTTCAATGGACAAACAAATATAACTAATTAAGTGGTTTTTTTTTTGTTTTTATTTCTCTTCTTTTGTTAATTTATGCAGATTAGATGTTCAAGTCAATTGGCAACAAAAAAAAAAAAAAGGCTATAATGGAAGATTAGCGGCTTAAACAAACAAGGTAAAGCAGTAGAAGTATGAAGATATGTGGGTATATGTATGTATGTTCTTCTTTATGCCATAAATATCTTTATTCATTTTGACATATGTACGTACGCAGCTACATACTATAGTGACTTATAACATTATGATCTCAAGAATGGCTGTATAACATCAAAGACCATGTATCTATGAATATACATTTTTCAGCTACGTGAGTTATGCGTTGGGTTTCAGGTCATGACGTGAAATAATTGTCCTAAGGTATCCAATTTTTAAGAAAGTTTTGCTAATAGACATTCTTTTTCTTTCCTACATTGAAGGGGAGAATGTGCTTCCTATAAAAACGATGCAATGACATTGGAATTGCTACAGAATTCTATAAAACTCTGAAGCGGTCCTTGAAGACGAACTAACAAGTATTTAGAGATTGACTAAGTTGACTTCAAAAATGCCTCTTGGGTGCACCTCCACAAGAGTATTATGGCGAAAGTTCTCTCTGTTCTTCAAACAAAACATTGTCATAGACGGTCAAGCGGGCATGTTAGCTTCAGTTCCCATATTTGATGTCAATAAAACCGACTACCTACATAGCATGGACTTCGCTTTGTAACAATTAGTATTCCATAATAGGATTGCCATTCTTTTCAATCCTCTTATTCTCCCTTGCCACTCTCAGACTATTAAGCACAGAGCAACCATCAACAGCAAACAATTATTTTTCTAGTTTTTTTTTTTCAAGTGCATACAGTCTCTAAAACTGGGTCAAAGTTTGACAATCCGCAATTGCAATTCATGTCAGGGACAATATGCCATTTCCCATACCAGTACCAAGTCCAACGAAATACAATTTCAAAACAACAAAGGATGCACTCATAAATCAACTGCATTCTACCTGCAATGCAAAACAATGTAACCTATTTCTGTTTCTGTTATTTTTTCTTCTATTTTTTAGTCAACAATCTCCTTGTCATTGCTCTGAATTCTCCTACCCTACCTGAACCCAGAAAATTTTTTAAATCTTTTTCGTTAGAATATTTTTGCACAGAAATCCGGTTGTTGTTTCTTTTATTTTGATTTCTTTTTCCACTCTTCCACTCATTCTCGAGTGCACAAGTATAGAGGAGATAAAAATTAAACATTTTTTTTGACAACAATGCAAACACTCCAACAGCAAAATTCTTCTTCATCTTCATTCTACTACAGTACTTGGTTTGAAGAAGACAAACGAGAGGTTCTTGGAGATGGATATCAGAAAGATAGAAATACTCAACAAAAAAAAAATCTTCGAAACATGTCAGCAAATAAAATGCTACACTGAAGTATTGAAGTGTATCTATCATGGCTATTCGGTCAATAAAAAAAGTAGAAAAAAAAAAGACCCGCGCGTGAGTAAACAGAACGCCTGTCAAAAAAGGTGATTCCTCCTCCAAATCCGGACTGAGTATCGACAATGATGTGTAAAAAGCGCCCCAAAGTAAACATTGTTCAACCCCTCCCCCGATCGTGATCGGTAAGAGGTGCACGATTGATAACAAAGTGGGTTGCCTGATACCCGGCATACTATCAAAAGAGAAGTCTCTCGCTCTGCTGGTACATTTAGTAATCTAATTTACGACAAGCAATAAACTTTTATTGGTTATTTCGTAAAATGCGCGCAACCTATTTGCCCCCGACACAGAACCGGTGGTATCGCATACAGTTGCAACCGGAAAAAAAAAACATATTTCAAAGTATCGACAAATGAGTTGGGGGTACCCGAACAGGGTAAATGAGTAAAATATTAAAAAAATATATATATTTCCTTTGTTATCAGTTAATTGACTCAAAGTTCATTGAGGAAAGTGCAGCAGTAACACTCGCCTGTTAGACAAATGAAGTTTCAACCGAAGCTTGAGATGTTGAAATACGATTTGTAATAAATGTCAGAGCGTCCCTTTTATTACCCAGAGTACTGAATGTGTACACAAAGGCATTAATTGATGATATGCGATACTATTTTATGGGGTTCTATACGAAATTCGATGATTAGATACAGTGTGACGGGGTGCAACAACACTCGGAACTTGTACTTATTTTTATTGTAAGCATAAAACTGAGAATAAGTGTCGAAATGCAAATGATGTCTAAAGTGTTGGGTGTTGTGTTAATTAGGTGGGGAATATCAAGTGGCTATCTGTCCGCTGGAATGTTGTAGATACGCGAGAATCTTTGTGCCATGCACAGGCAACGGATGATGTCAACTACCATATGTATGTGGAATCGAGTACAAATATATTTGCAACGTCTGCAGATAAAATGATGTCAGAGATAGCTCAGATACACAAAAATTCTAAGTCGTACAACGGACGTATCTATAAACGCATGTCAGTGTCAATGTGTAGAACAAATGGCAATGGGTTCATCTGTAGATACTCTGGGAACATCACATGTGACTCAGAATGCAGCATAGATTTGGGTATCTAGGATAATTGTCATTCATTAATGTGCATCAGCTTCTAATTTATCGGTAAAACGATGGAACGAATGCATCCTGATGGGATTTTCTGCAAAATCAATTGTTTGACGTTGTAGATACTGACGAGAAGGACATTTTATCTTGTCTGGAAACTGAAAAAAAAAAACGTATCGACACCTATCCACAGATACCTTCACCGAGGTGTTAAGTCATGAATCTAGATTCCATGTAACTAAAATTCGTGCATCTACCGATTCCTCGAACCATTTCGTTTTAACACTCAAAATCAAAATCATACATGTATGCAAATTTGTCGAAATGAATTGCAAATGTGGAAATTCTCATGAGAAACTAAAGTATCTACTACGAAATGCCGGTTGATTGCATCGATTCACTTCCAGCCCTTTGTACGTATCTGGCTGAAATATTTTCAAATATTTACTTTCTAGCAATGTGGTCTTGGATACTTGGAAACTTTTAAGCAAATTCAATTGAATATCGATGAATGGTATGCGATGCACCATGCCTGTCTGCTCAGCTATTTGGAAATTCGGAAATTTGATTTGATTTTACTGCATGCAATGAGATGTGAGTTTTGGAATTTCATTTGCTGCCAAATTGTGTGACTTTTTTCAAGTTATCTCAAAATTTCTTTAAGTGCGCGCAACAAGTTTTTTTTTAGCCAAAACGTAAGCTTACCTTTTGATAGCAGTTCTGTCGACACCGGAATAAATCCTTCGACCCGACTCCTTGGGCGTTTGTAAATCCTAAAATTGTGGCGCTAAACACCAGCATGAGTGTGGAGATCTGTGAGTTCAGCATGGTTGGTTGTGTGTATTTGAATTTTTTTTTTTAAATTGGAAATCCGGTAAAATTTTGCACAAAATCACTTTTGAAAACACACTTTTTTTTATTCTTTACACTTCTGACACCTTTTCGATTCACTCTTAGACTATTGGGGAACGAAAATTCGTAGATTCCTTGAACACTTAAAAAAAAATTATTTTTTTTTGTATCCAACCGATTCGTGAGAATTGCCAGAAAATATTTCGATACTCGGCGTTCACTACGTATTTCTAAGACGAAACGATTATTTTCTGATTCCGAATTAAATATCAACGACCAATTCACTCGAAGGTAAATTCTAAACTGAAGCAACTGGCTGTATCGAGATACTTTTAAAAACTCTTCTTCGGCCGACAACAAGCAAACATCGACGACATACGGGCGAACGACAGCGGAGACACACTGTATTCTTTTTTGTTGTTGTTGTTTTTTTCTGAATCGCCTTGTTGCTATTGCATGTTGCTGGGCTGCAGCAGTAGCTTCTGCAAAGTATCTACAAAAGAGTTTTCCCACTGGGACTGGTGTCTGCAGATACTTCGAACATGGTATGGCAGCAGAGAATTTTGTTCGAACATTTTGTTGGGCGCGTTGAGCAAGCACGTGTTTGGAGCGAAACTACCATTCGCCAGACAGAGAGGGGACAATTTTGTAGATACTTTGTGCAGACATGAATTTCGAAATGGATAACCAGTTTCGGTCGAAGGGGAATGTGGTCGGATTTACTCTTAAATTGTTTGAGATACTGTGCAGGGAGAGAAAAACAAAATGTCCACAGGGAATTTCTGGCATTGATTTTGTCTGTCTGTCGTTGCAGAAGTTGGTTTTGTGGAATAAATTTTCTTGGGGAAGTAATAACAATAAAATGTATCTATGAGAAATATACACACAGCCAAGCATGGCAGCAAGGAAAAGAGTGTATCTGCAATTCAAGTGGATGACGACGATGATGATGATGATGTTGATGCTGTGCTGTTGTGTATCTTCTGTGCCTTGGTGAAGGTCATTCAGGCAGCATCGTTGATGTTTTTGCAACATAAATGAGTTTCCTGCGAGTTGCTTCCTCTGTTAAGATGTGAGATGCGTTTTTTTTTTTTTTTGTCGTTTTTTCTTATGTCGTCGGTCTGCACTTTGTGTGCAATATAGATACGTACTCGATTCTGAGAAACAACCACCACTCTTACCTGCTACTTTGGCAGGGAAACCTCATAAAAACAAAAGAGTTTCTAGGAATATTTTTTTTTTTTTTTGCTATTTAAAGGAGTTGGAATTGGAATTGGAATTTGCAACGTTTTACCGAGTGACAACTGGGGAAATGAGAGTGATTTTTCAGGTTTATGCGAATTGTTAACGAATGTGATGTGACTGGGTGACGGATAGAGTTTTGGTAATTGATATATGGACTTAAACGTAGATACGTGTGTATGTATGTTATGCATATAAATCGTTTTGGGCTTAAGTACACACGGTATTCTGACAGTTTTAGTGGACTGAAAATGCAAAGTGATAGCATGTAGCTTAGACTGACAACTGACATTTTTTCGTGGACTGATTCCATATTCGGCGCATACCAGTGGTTCGGGTACCGCATCACAAGATACACAATTGTGAAAAACTGACATTTTTGGAATGATAGTGGAATGTTGAGACCTGGCAGTTTAGGAATGTCATTTCAAAACTTATAGGGAAGGGTTTTTGATTGATGTACCCTTCATGGGGGTTATGTCATATTTTTTTTAAACATTTGGGATATGCCTTTGATGGTAACGATGTTGCTTAGGATGCAACGCGATGAATTCTGATTTTATGCTGTTTTGCAGAAATGTTTGACACTAAATAGTGTGCACCTGAAAGTAGATACCTATTCCCCCTGTTTGTGTACATACATAGTTCTTGTAGTTTAACAGATACTTTCGTTTGTTTCGTTTGGATAGAAAATTAATGTGTGTATCTACATATATACCTAATGGTTGGTAAGGTAGATATGTAGTACTTGGTAGTGTGACGTTTTTAAGAAGTTACACACGGATTTAATTGTAAAAAAATTAGTTTCAAGGGAAAGAAATTTATGAAAAGATGTTTGGACTGTGGACGGCTAAAGCGATGAAACATATTCATGACAAAGGTGCTGTGTCCCTGGGAATATATGTACATATGTATGAACAAAACCAATTAAAAATCCGTAAAATTTCCAAGTGAACATCCACAGTGCTTCCAATACTCTGAGATTCTCAAAAAGTAAAAAAAAAAATTCTACAAGTCACTAAGCTGTTACAGCCCTGTAAGCCAGTAGCACCTGGTACGTATAGATTTTTAGTACATCGCCTAAAATATCTGTTTTTTTTTTCTTTTTAGTATTCAATCCCCTTTAGTGGTGACATCAGAACATTAAGTAAAACCCTAGCCATGAAAGTTTTTGGGGCTTAGTCAGAGCAGTGACTGGCTTAGTAGCTTCAGACAAATGTATGTATGTCTAACTAATACCTGCCTGTTTTCTTAAGGTTTTTGACAGAGCAATGAGCATTCAGAAAATCCGTCGGTAGAATCATAGCTTTATATCATGATGACGTAGTACTAGTTGTAACTGACTTAAAGTAGAAACCACATTGAGGGGTGGTGGATTCCTATTTCTCGGGGAGGGTCATGGTGCTCCGAATTCGCTCCTTGCTTCTGTGTTGTTTTATGTACAGTGTCTGCGAATTTAACGTACTATTTTTTAAAATGTTTCTGAATTCGTTGTAGCAATCAATTCTCTGCAGCCATGGCTGTACTTTGACTGACGCCATTGGTAGACGTATTTCAAGTAACTGCATCAAATGACCTGTTTGCTTCTGATTGTTGACGTTTAAATAACCAGAGAATCTTGCGCTATACACATACATATGTATGTACATATGAATATATGTGGATTAATACCATATACCATGTGTGATCCACTAATCAACTGGTGATAGGGATTACAAGGGTATGACAGGATCGCAAAGGTTTTTCGGTCTACTGTCTCTCTTTGATTCATACTCTTAGCTTTTTGGATTCTAAATCTATGGAGACCTATCTCGGTTCGCTTCAAAAGCATGCTTAATTATCGAAACCTAGGTCATTCACCTTCTTTTGCGCAACTTTTTGCATAGGAGCAGCTGCCAGTCTGTTTGCGGATAGGTGCTGCAACTCTCTACTTTTGCATCCAAATCTAGGACTCTATGGAGCCGTGAATATGTACCTTTACTTTGTTATTATTTTTTTAATCTTCATTTGTTATTTGTTAGAAAGTTCTCAGACAATACAGACGATTTATTTTTAAATAATAATTAGGATGACGAACTTAAGATTGCCTCAAGAACCACCACGACCTCGTTTGTGTATCCTCTAGCCGATGTTGAGTGGATTTGCCTTTTAGCTGAAATCAAGTTCATTAATGAATCTTAGGATTCTTTAGGCCAAGAGGTTAGTGTAGACATATGTCTACAAGTTCCGAAATGCCCGGGAAAAAATATGTATATTTCTAGCTAAGTCATCTTGTGATACGACACCGTGTGACCTTTAACCATTCATAGGCTTAAACGGACATCCTAAGACCGATCATTACTACGGAATAGATTGTACAAATTTACTTACTAACAACTAAAATTTGCAACCAGAAAGTTGCAATGCAGTTTGCAGCGAATGCAACTCATTGCGTAGCTCTTCACACAGCGCTACTTTTGATACTGCAGGCTACAAGAACTGTCTTGACTGTTTTATTCAAACTTTCCAGATCGTCAGTCCATTTATTTGACTACTGCGTTCGTTTATGGAAGATTTCTCAGACAGAATGTGTAAAAAATGTAGTGTTCGCTTCCTTTTGTTTGAATATACTTGTTGGAGTCTTTTACTTTGGAAGAATACTGATTCCAGCAAAAGTCTCGATGTAAGAGACTGGTCCTCTTATGGGAGTAGAGTTTCAAGTTAACCATACTTGACATTCCTATTCCTATTCCTTAGCAATTTTACTCAAAAAGTAAGCCAGTTTGCTTGATGTAGTGTACCAATTTCTGGACGATGCACCGTTGAGTTTCCTGATACTGCATACAGTTTGGTTTGTTTGACATTAATCTAAGGCAGTGATGACCTATGAAGAATCACAATTTTGAACACCTTCCGCTGAAAGGTTTTTGGTTAAAAATAGGCATCTTTGACCGGATAGATACGTGCCACGAATGGAAGCACGAATGGAAGCACGCCTGATGTATGATACCGCCTGCGGGAAGCAGAATCGTAAAAGAACTTTTGGTGCTGTTGAATCGCAGTCCGAGCCATGGCGACCAAATACAAATACCTCTCAAACTTTATTTATAGGTATCTATCAACCAATCAGCGAGAATACACTACGATCTCATTTTCTGTTAAAAACCTCTAAGACTCATTAGTTCGTTGTAGTTCAAATGACCCACAAGGCGCCAAAATTTGCCTGAAAACTTTATTTAGCCTTTTCTTGAGAAAAATCCCAAGGATGTTATGTCAAGAATTGTGCATTCATTTTCACTTAAAAGCTGATACTTGACCCATTGTCCGTTCCGTTTGCACAATGTATACACATAGCTGAATGTACATCATCAACATAACTAATGCCAATAAAGTCTAATTACAACAGCAATTGGACACAACGTCGAGTTTCTTGCCATCAACTACTTCAGAACCTATAGATACATACATATATTGAGACTAAAACACATACTTTAGATTGAAAGGGGACAGCAGTTGAATAGGTCTGTTTCTGTAAATTAGTTCCCTTCACTAAATGTTATCATGGCCATAACTAAGTGTGGGAAAAGGCGTCAAGATGGCCTTAGTTGGATTTCATGACATCATCGAGTAATAAAATGGTCGAAACAACAGATAATTTGTCACTGAGAAACTGAAAATAGACTTAACCCATTGTTTTACGAAAAGTTTCATTGTTTTCCTTTGACATTACGAATACTACACATTTATCAAGTCTCGTTCTGCTTAGCACTCAAAACTCTTGTCTTGTCTTGCGTCCGATCGTGAAATATTTGGGGCGATCTACAAATGTTCCCTCAAAAATGGAAAGTCCTTCAAGCAACTTGTAGATACCCGAAACTGGTCATTCAAAAGCGATCTTTATCATAGATCACCGCGATCATCAGACCGGCCCTGTCATGGCCTTTCATTCCTCTATGATATGATCACTTCCTGTTCTCTTACTCATACCATCGTATCAACAAGGTGGGGATAGCGGGCAAGGATTGATCTGAACCCACCAAGCTTTTAGTGCTGACCTCGCAAATGCTAGTATCGTCATAACTTCTTCACTTCAAGAAAAAAAGTGATTCCCTGTCCACATGACTTGATAAACTATTGCCCGGCTGTATAGCTGTCCCATTCCATACATTGTCACAACTCAAACAACCGCAGAGCAGAGAAAAGGTATCCCTAATTCAGGATTGTTTAGATTGAGAAAATTCCTCGGGCGAAATCATTTCTGTGTTCGGTGTCAACTTGATTTGCGATTATCTAGATTAACAGCCCCCAACGAACTAGCATCGTCGAGTCATTTTTCATTAACGTACAACACATGTCCACATCCATCCGTTTGTCCAACTGACCGAATCGAATGCGAAAAATTGCCTTCCAGAAGCAGAAACAAAGCCGAGGAATCCCAAGAACCCTCCACTCGGGCACACACAACACAACACGATAAATCATTGTAGTTGGATGGATTCACTGTTGTGCCGAATCTTCTATTTCGATCTTAATGATGTCAGGTAGGGAATGATCCGCCCAGCTTCTGTGTCTTCTATGTGTGTATCTAGGAGGCGATCTTTACATCACAGGGAACCCGAAAGAAGGGGATATAATTCCACTTGATAGCCGACGTCGCCGACGATATACGACTACACTCGACTGCCTCTCAAAACTACCAACTGACGCCACTTAAAGTGTTTGTTGTGATAAACTCAGGAAAGGATCATCAAAGAGCAGTCAGCTCCTGTATGGGAAGATTCACCATATGTGAACCCAGACGAAGTGCATCCTGGCTGACAGACTGTGTCAGGGTGAGAGAAATTTAATGTCGCACTCGATCGGCAACGAGAAGGCGCGTTAATTGCTAGCACAAGCACTTTGAGGTCGTTCCACATCGGGAGCTGCCGTGTCTAGGCCCGGAAATGACGTAGCCAAAAAGTGGTTCTACTTAACTTTTTTTATTCATTCCATTGTCTCGGCCAAGTAGCGGGGTAATAAGTAATTGCCGCACTCCTCAGGAATGAGCTACGGAAATTGGTTCACATGCTTGCAACAATTATAATCGCATTAGGAGATGGTTTGGTGGGTGAGTCGCCGACTCTACCTCTGATGGCGATCAAGATCAAGATCCATGTGATGACATTGCCAGCCGGCCTGGGAGAATAGGCTGATTCGCGCACATTAACACCTTTCACATACCCCAACGACGAATGATTTAATGGTGTGCTGCATGAGTTGATTGCATTTGATAATCATCGGCAATGTCGGTGATGATCGTTCGGTTTTTTCCACTTCCTTGAAGTTGGCTAATGTTTCGGGCTTTTATTACCAACGACCGGGGAAGTTTGTTATGTTTGTTTGCCTTTCACTTTGAGAGATGGTCATTTAATTATAATGATTGGAGAGTGCTAGTGCTGGTGCTGTTGTTGGATGATGCTTTTATGAGTAAAGGAGCGAACAGGTCCAAGAGGTTGGCATCTGGAGGAACAACAATGTGCACTTGTTGCACTGAATCGAATTATTGTGTTGTTTGCTTTCTAAGGAGACCATTTAACTTGGGCATTCTACAGGCAGCACTTCATATGTTATATTGAGTTCTTCCTGAATCGTTTGTTTGTAATTATATCGAATGACTGCAGTATGGGTTGTTGTGTAATTCATTCAGACAGAAGGCATTCTGTTGTTGTGTATGATGATGACTTTTGGTTTTGCCCGATTCGGGTGACTGAATTCTGCATTTTTAGAACTCTTCTTTAGAAACCATTCTACTAAAGCAACGTTTAAACAGACCAAGGATCAATCATATTTCTACTTCAACATTTTTTTAAGGATTGCTCAACAAGTATCTGGATACGGAGGTGGTATCTTAGGAACATTCTCTGTTTCTGGCAAAAAAAAACAACATAATAACCACTATTAGTACGACAGAATCCTTTAACCAAAGGACACTTGGAGATCAAGGTCAAGGTCAAGGTGGATAAAGGGGGAAAGGTGGAGGAGACACGATCTTTTGCGTCAAAAGCAGCTTCAAACCTTTCGAACTCAGGTTACTGAATCTGATGACATTGTGTTCCCGCGGTTCAAAGTCATCATGTTGATGTTTTTTTCATCTCGACCTCTTTCCCGAACTGTGGAATGAGGTTCAAGTTATTTTCCTAGAGCATATGGAACCAAAGGATACATAGTACTCTTTTGTTCTAAAATCGACTGAAACCTCCTCAAGAGCCTTATTACTGAGTTGACCCATACGTCCATCCATCAAAAAGTGAAATTTTGATTTACTTTACTAGACTTTAACTAACCCTCAATTTAGACGAAACGAAGTGTGGACGGTCTGATTCAAGTGGTTAGTGTCTTGGACTACAAAGCGATAGGTTTCGAGTTTCCGACAATACCTTTAATTTTTTCACGGCCCACCTCTCGAGAGCCTCTGACAAACATTAGAGAGTATCATGAAAATAACGAGACGACTTCTGACAAGGTAGGGCCTGAGTCCAATGAACCTGTTGCATCATTTTTTTGTACTTTTGGATCGGAACCGATCAGACACACTTTTGCGAACAATATCGACTTTCATTATAGGGAGGGAAGGCCTTAAATGAATTTTGAATATGATTAGGCCTGAATTTTTAAATTTTTTGAAAGACTGTAGATAATATAGACCGATTGACTTTTTCGTTGGCAACCAGAGCACATCGTCATGCATGCTGTTCCACATAAGAAATCCTTGCGATAAAACGTGTTGACACGTTTGATATTTGGTAAACAATGTTGGCTTCCACTTCCTTGATCGTACCCGGTAGCTTTTGGACTTTCCATAGCCCGAAAGGAAAAAGTCTAGAGATCCGAAGCGCGAAATTAATTGTTCATCGAATTGTTCTCGCAATAAGGCCATGGTTTCACGTGCTGTGTATCAAGTAGCACCGTCTTGTTGATACCAAATGTCCTGGAGATGACGGGCTTCCATTTGAGGCAGCTTATTATTAGCCCATTATCATGGGTGTATAACGTTTGTTTTTGAAGAAATATGGACCGATGATTCCACCAACCCATAAACCCGTTAGTTTGTCTGGATGTAATGGCAACTCTTCATGCTCTTCGGGTTGTTCTTGAACCCAAATACGGCAATTTTGCTTATTGACGTAGCTATTAGGCCAGGAATGTGCCATATTGCAATCTCTGAACAAAATTTGTCTCAAAAACAGTGGCGCCGAATCGATTCCTTGCGTACAGACTCAGCTACCACTCCAATATTTGATTCACTACGTGCTGGATGCGGTCTATTTGGGTAGGGAATCGTGCAATTAGGCCAATTATGTAGACCATAAGTTGCTCTAAGTGCACGAAACACATGCCTCGTAGAACTGAACTAAAATACCATGACAGGTTGACACGACTCATGTGTCATCTGTCAAAAATCCATAGACAAGAAAGTATGGTGGTTATAAAATATTCCTGAATAACTTAGTAGCTCAGGAATATAATAGTGTAGATATGACTTTTAAGTAATGGATAACTTGGAACCCATCCGAGAACCACACTATTGTCTCTAGCAAAAGATTGTAGTGCATCGTAACGACAGCGCTCTACTAGCTGCCTGACTATCTGAGAAAATATAAATTTTTGCGCCCTTGATTCTCTTACTAAGGTTTAATCTGGCGCAGATCTCAATCGCATGGAGTTCAGCCTAGAAAACCGTGGGACACATTCCCATAGGTATCGAGACTTTGGTGTTGGGTTCAAAGACACCAGTACCCACTCCTGAGTCCGTCCATTTGCACGATGGTCTTACTAAAAGTAGGTAATGACGTTCATTTTTACCAACTGTCTTCATGTCATCTTCAATTCAAAGGCAACATTTAAAATCACTTTGTGGGACCAGTTAGCTTTGGCTATAAAAACGCACTTTTAAATCAAGTGCATCGCCTTCAAAAATGCGTTGACAGCTGTCAAAAATGAAGTGACAGGCACTATGTCAGTGGTAAACTTCAAATGTGGAAAGGTTTCATGCGGACAGGTACCGTGTGGATACTTTGTAATGTGCAATTCTGTTAGAAAATAGCATAATTAACCTTAGCTGGTCTTAAAATTCGTATGTTTCTAACAACTCGCCAAGCTCTAACCCACGAATAGTGTGACATTAAATGCAAACACTCCCTCAAACCAATTTCACTTCAGCAGTTTATCGTTCCTCTTCTAGTTAGGTAGAGCGTATGGCAGAGCAATGAATCTCAAATTTCACAAGATCAAAACCCGGAAGACAACGATTCATAAATTTCAACAATTTATGACCGCAAAATGAGTCCCCTTCTCTGGATGGATGTATGTGTGTATTAGGGCGCACTTAAACTTCAGAATAGAGCGGATTGATGACCATTGTCCGAACGCTGCCGGCGCACATGTAACTCGATATTTTGCATTTCGAAGTGTGGCACTATTTGCCAAGACCAAGGGGCGTAACTTTTCCGCTTAACTTGGTCCGGCTATGCAGTGTTCTGGTGCAATTTTTCACTTCCCCGTGGGCCGGTACAGCTTGACATGGCATGATGGCTGCTTTTACCGCATACTGCTACTTAATGAAGCCATTTCAGTTTTTCATTCGATTTCGAAGGAGTCAATAAAATTTCCCCATTCTTTCATGCATACGGATGTGTGTGTGTGTGTGTGTGAAATTTCCCCGACAGACCGTGCGTCGTAAGTAAGATGTGCCATGTGAACGTAGGTCGGGACATTAAAATTGATGTGCTGCCAGTAAATTGGTTCGCACCCCTTTGGGCCATTTATTTCTTTCACTAGCTGAAGGTCTTTTCCTTTTTACTTGTTTTTTTTTTTATTTTTATATGCCGCTAAATGTATCTGCATTTTTTGTGTTAACTTTTTTACTTAATAGTCTGACGTTTACGATTCAATTTAAGACGAATTAAACAAGTTATTACTACTGCGCGGAGTGCATCTTCGAACTGAAACCGAACTCCTAACTCCATCCGTCAATTTTATTGACTCTTTATCGCTGTCGGGATGGATGTCAGATTTGATTGAGTTTCAAGTGTTTTCCGAGAAAAAACGAAGCTTAAACTGGGATTCTGGACAAGGACTGGGATTCTGGGGAAATAATTTCATAGGCTAGGTTTGATTGCCTGGCGGCTGATGACTTTTGAGTTACTCAAGGTAACTAATTACCTATTTTGCCCAGTTGGACGAGGACGAAAAGTTTGTTGTGCTCGTTGGTGGATCGTAAAACTGGTCTGGACCCACGTATTCAATTGATGTAGAACGATAAAAAAGTCCTCGATCGCAGTGACCCGAAGATGGCAAAAGGACTATTGGCGCACATGGTGATGATACAAAATAAGTGGTGTAGCTAACACAAGTGTATAATTAAGAATCTATTTCGTTACAAATGGATGATGCCTCTTGATATTCTAACCATTAAAGCCGAATTGCCATTTTAATAAGAGGGTACCTGCTGGGAGACTTACTTAGCAATTCAATGGTTTTAATGTGTTTCCTTGGACTTCTGAGAATATGTTTTAGTGGCGGTAGCGTGGCAATTAGGCAGCGAATAAAAGTTATGTGGTCTACTACGTAAGAGACATGATTTATCCTCTCTAGACTTCGCAGACTCTTTTAACGAAGTAGCTTATGGATTTCGAAGGAATTCGATGATCGATTCCATCAATTGGGGAACACAGCATCATTCAAATGCTTTGCCTCCATGGAAACACAAGTGAGGCTGGTGAACTCGGGTTTTTATGACTTTTGCCCCTACTACAGCAATTAGACTTGATAGGCACGAAAGGTGTGGTTCATTTCTGATGATACACAACCACCTAAATTTAATTTCAATCTCTCGATCGGTTGGCCATTTGTCTCGCATATGGAACAGTCTCTTTCAAACCACACATACTTCAAGTCATTCTCTTTCAATTTATCCTAAAAATTATAAGTCAACATGATCCATGTCAGGCAATGGAAGATGGACTATGGCTGTGTTGTCAGCATTATTGTAAAAAAATAACTCTAGGCCAAATGCTCCTCCAGCATGAGAACCGCTCCAAGCCATGCCATTCGTGGACGTCTTCGTGTTGCACAAATTTCGTTTCTTTAACAAAGCCGTTGAGTCAGCATGATTTTATGATGAAAACCTTAAAAACCGTGCACGTAACAACTGTGAACTCATTGTTGAGACATGTACTTTTCCACGATTGTAAGTGCCGATGAGTTGAAACGTCAAACGAACCGCAGCTAACTTAACACATAATCGAGAAGTTCATTTGAAAAAGTCAGAGATGCCAATTGAATTTGACAATTACTTGGCAGTGTAGCTAAAGACAAAAGGCTACATTGCGCATCGTCTGTGGTTCATAAAATAATATGCAAAAGAGTGCAGTCTCCTGACCAAACTAACTGTCAACCAAAATGACATTGTGATCGAACTTTTCGAGCAACTGACCAGAAACCCGAACAAATGATTAGTTATCGTTGTAGACTTGTTGTAATGCAGTTTCAATAACATTGGTAGGAGGTAATGCAACAAATTGCTCTCTACGTGAGGTTCATGGATCGGTCCTCAGACAACAAAAAATAAGTAAATACTTGGCGCAACAGGTCGATAGAATCCAGGGCCTAACTGCTCACAACCATTCGTGTTGTGGGTGTAATATTTTTAGTTTAGTGCCGTGTTCGAAGGGCAATTTGTTATTTAAGAAGCTTTCTCAGGATATTTGTACTCTCGAATGTTTGTCAGACGCTCTCGAGAGGTTGGGCCGTGACAAACTTGTTACTTGTTCCCGACTGGGATTCGAACCTCTTGCTCCATAGTACAACGTACTAACCACTGAGCCACGGCGCCCACCACTCAGACAAGGTCTAAAAGTTTTTTCACGGCCCCGCCTCGTGCGATCGTCTGACAAACATCAGAGAGAATCTTAAAATTCATTTTTTTTTGTACCTTAGGTCAAAATTAAGGAAGTATGTATGCCAACACCATCGGAATTGGTTGAGAAATCCAGGAGAAATATACTATGAGTGAGCCTACATGCACCAGAAAGCAAAGTTCGAGGAGACTACTCAGACCACTTGTTCAAATATTTTCTGCCCCAATGGTATGCGCATCAGAGAAGAACTCTCGGTACACCCTTGGTTTCAGTTCCAGTCAACGTGCCACGCAGTAACTCTATTAAAGTCTGTCGATTCGTATGGAATATGGTTAACTACAGACGTTGGTAAGTCGTAAGAAGTTTTTCAGTAAGGGCATAACAATTTTGTATTTAAATAAAACATGGAATAATTGAGATATAGGGTTGAAATTTATTTCGTTATTTAGTACACATGCTAAATTTATACACAAAGTTCGATACTATTGATTTGACCACCACGAGCGCGTTTCCGGCGATCAATTCTTTGAAGCCAATTTTCTATCGCTCTTCCACAAATATCAGGCAGAACGTTGCCAATTTCGCGTTCGACGTTGTTTCCTAGCTCCTCGAACGTAGATGACTTGTTCGCATAGACCGACGATTTAACGTATCTCCATTAAAAGAAATCCATAAACGTATAATCGCATGTGTGAGGTGGCCATTCGACAGGACCATTTCTCGAAGTTAGACGATTACCAAACTTCCGCTTCAATAAATGAATTGTTTGACCAGTTTTGTAGCATATGGCTCTATCTTTTTGGAATCATATATTACTGATACTGACACCCATCCAATCCTGGCCAAAAATAGTCCTCTAAAATGGTACGGCAGCGGACTCCATTGACCGTAACATGGCAGTCATTTTCATCGACGAAAAAATACGGTCCAATCACCCGTCCAGCATAAAACTCATACCATATGGTCACTTTCTGTGGATGCAATGGAGTCTCCTGAAGCCCAGGCTTTGCAACAACCCGTATTTTAGCTATAGATCAAGGCATGAAGTCAAAAAAGATGTTCATCACTGAAGATGATCTTACGATGAAAGATAGGATTGTTTAAATCCCAATCGGAGAAGTTTCTGCACTTCAAATGAACAATTAGCTTCAGTTCCTTAGTTCATTTGAACTGATTCAGATCTAGGCCAAGATATTGATACAAAATTCGCCACAATGTGTACTAAGAGATTCCAAGTCCGGAGGAACGGCTTTGATTCGACTGATTTGGGTCATTTTGAACTGAAGCGCTTACGGCTCGGCTATTTTCGGAACTTCGACCACTGTCTTGTCTCACTGAAACAGGAACATTTAATAGCGAATACCTTGATCCAAATTGATCCACTATAGCACGCTTAGCCTGTCTCGTGGTACGATTATTACGACTCCCACCGACGACCACCGACTCAGAATTTTGGTACTGATTTTTTATTATTTTTGAACGTCGCTCGTCACTAGCCTTCACTATCATAAAAACATAAATCTTCGCTGACGTTTTGACATTAACAGATCATAAATTAAGTTTAAGGATGCGCTTGTATTTAAGTACAAAATTGTTATGTTCCTATTGAAAAGCCCTTTATATCCAATTTGGACGTGGCTAGTTTCCGGAACTTGTTGACTGTTCTATCACAAAAAAAAGTCTTAGACTTACTTCTGTTTCATATCAGTCAAAGATTGTAAAATCCTTGTTTGGTAACAGGGAAGACTGCAATCAAACTCAGAAACCATCTAACAACAATTACCTCATGCGTCACCCAATAACACATTTCTCCCTGTAGTTGTTCATTATTTTCCAGGTATACCTCCAAACAAGTCAACCAAGCTAACCCAGTGATTATTGCCGTCAAAGGATTTTCCTCTACCACTCCCACTTTGCCGTCTCTTCATAACACTAACAATTTAATCAATACCCTTCGCTTACAGCCGACATGTGTGGCACACACTAATCACCCGTATTGACATCATGTTAAGGGTTAATATCACGTCGTCGTTGTAAAGTTCCCCGTGGAACTCTGATTTAATCCCCCTACCAACGCACATACACACATACATAAGTATGTACGTACAAGGAATTCTCTTAATCCCACATTAGACGTGGTTGTCCTCCTTTTCTTCTCATCTTTCCCTACTACCTGGGGGCATGGCCGCCGACTTAACCATGAAATTGGATTTTATTTCCAACTCTTCGCACTGTTTCTGCGAATTGATGTAATTCCCGAAACGTCTATGCTGTCAGAAGACATCAGGAACCAGGCATGTCAGACAGGTAGGTAGACTAGCCGACCTTTACCTTGATCTCTCTAAATTGGCAAACGGTGCAGGATGCACGGATTAGAAGAGGGTATCTACCTGAGTTGCCGATTCTAGCCAGCACTCTGACTACAATGACAAATCGAGGGGCTGGCGAATTTTGGCAGTGCCATCAACGTTCAACGATAATCATCGCCATCATTGGTTGTGTATACGTACACACGTATGTTGCCGCGTGTCCTGTCAACCGAATCGACCCAATAAATTTGTATTTCCTTTGCTAATGCTGTGTTTGTGTGCATGGGACAGGACTTTCTGTGTTTATTTATGTTCTTCCAGGGCAAAACATTGTCCTGTCTTTGGTAGCGCGATTGCAGGCCGTTGATAAAGTTGATTTGTTAGGCCGCAAGGCTCCCAGCGGCACTGCTAAACTGTCTGTTCTGGAGAATCCATCCATTCTTCTTGGCTGCTTAGAGAGCCGCAAGCTTTCAAGTAAGACCAGGAGCTTTGTCCGCGTGAAAATCATTAGCACGGCCAGTGATTTCCTTACAGCAACAATCATCGTTACTCCCTTGAGTGCACACGTTAATTTTTGGGAACTTCTTGAGAATTTGGCTTCCAGACGTTCGGGAATGGAAATTACCTCATGCGTCATGGATAATTAACGTCGGAGCACTCCCACTCGTTTTTTTTTCAAATGTGTGTGTGACAGGAGTCGCCTGCAATTAATTAGGTTGTTATATTGCCTGGGGTATGTCAAAGTTTTACGACACAACTCATTGAGTTTATTGAGCGTGATCTATCGCGTGGTTTCGGCGACCACCTGCAACAGACCACAACAAGAGCCAAGTACCTATGTATGTATACCTGGTGCATTTCCTGTTGTTCCATTGCATCTTAATCGACTTCCTTCCTTACTCACGGATTCTTACCACATCAATCCATTGTAATCCGCATCATTACAACACAAAGGTATCCTGGAGTCTATTGTGTGTATTTTCTGCTATCAGTGTGAAGGACAATCAAGTCGCTACAAACTATGGGTTTAGCGTCGCTCCCACACTCCTCGGGAGTCATATCTTAGGATCAATCTGTCTGCAGTGTGTTGCACTTAGGAAGATGAATTTGGCAGCAGCGCAGCGATTTTTCTCATTCTCTCTCTCTCACTTCAACTCTCCTGTAATCCGTTCAAGGACTCTTACGTAAACTGTTACATGAGATGAGATGAGAGTGCATTTTTACTTTTTTTTTTATTCTTCCTGAAGGGATAATAGATAAGAAGATGCGGAGTTGGGAACCCAAAGCCACCTGTGTGAGTTGTGTGTAGACGGCGAGATTGAAATTTCGAAAATTGATGGAATCAGATGTTTGACGAGTTCGAGTTGGCATTAAGTAAAGTAAACACAATTGAATGTGAAGATGTCTTGCAGGATAATGGAAATTAGAGGAAATTATTGGTTTTTTTCTGGTTTTTGATTCGTAGAACAGCTGTTAGAACAGAAATGATCTTACGGCGAGAATATATTTTGCTGCATGTTGAGTCAATATCGTACAGAAATGTCCGATACGTCAGCGCGGTAGTGGAGAGTTTCTCGGGGCGAAGTTAGCTGCGATTTGCTAAATTTTATACTTGCTGTCGAATCAGGTGAAAGTACATACTTCAACAGTGTTGGCAACTATACAAATTTTTTATCAGGTTAACGTCTGCGATTTTTGGAATCTCATCTCAAAACTCTGTATCAAGGTCTTACAAAAATTGTTGCGAGATTCTTGGTGGCTCCGGGCCAAGTTAAATGTTTTTCCGACACTGACTCGATTTATGCAAATATTACGGATTTTGTGCACCCGCGTCTGGACCGGCTTAGAGACAAGTGTGCCAATGAATGAGCTTTGTTTTTGGTCTACAAAACCGAGCCGCAACGTTGTAGAGGAAGACTCCGCTTAAGGGAACTCAAACGACGTGTAGTGTGCAACCTATGATTCAGGCTTCCGGGAATGTTTTTTTTATGATCTTACAGACCCGGCAGGGCAATATACATAGATAGGTTGCTCATTCTTTAATATGTGCTCCATAGATATGATACTAAAACGAGCAAGCTATCTAGATGATGCATTGGAAAATGTCCAGGAAAAGGACGAGCAGTACAATGACACGGAACAATGACAGGGAAAGTACATTTCTACTCATTGACTTCCTCATCTTCGCAACCAAGGCTAAGGTATGTACTTCTTCTGATCGTACAAATTTCTAAGGAGGAACCATTGATGTTTGCATCCTGTTGGCTTTAATCCCTGTTTAGAGTCGCAGTGTGCAAGGATGTATACTTGTTCTGATATAAATTCAGAGCCTGGTATATTTCCATGTCCAGGGATCCAGTAAAGTGTACACTATTGGTACTTATTTCGTTACCAATACAGCGTTCATGGTTCCTTTTATTCTTGGCTTTAATGCAGTTTCACTTCTAAGACCTCCTCTTGGAAGACATCGTTATGGTTCAGGAGGCGAACTGATTTGGATATTTTCAACTGTCCCGGCAATCGTTAAGAGACTCAGGATATTGTTGCAATGAACCTTTCGCTCACACCAGAATCCTGTATCTGTTACCACGCGATCTGGTAGCGGAGTAGGAAATAGGCAGTATAACAAATTAGTACGAAACAGCTGGGAGTGGGATGAGGATCCTCCCGGACTCACTTAGCATTTTCATATCTTACTTGGTTCTTGATTCATGCACACTGTCTCAGACGCTGTACGACCCACCACTCGTTTATTGACAGTCAGGCAGCTATTAAGGTTATTGTGTCGGTCACTACAACCTTGAAACTAGTATATCAGTGCAAAAAAGATCTTTCCCCGAATCAGTCGCCCACAGTACGCATAGAGGGATATGAGAGAGCAGAGTGGCCACTAATGGCTTTTTACTGAGACTGAGAACGTTCCGCTGGGGCCTCTCAAGGGTAGAATCTTTGACATAATTTATTGAAATCTAATAGTAGAAGGCAGGATTTGCGGAACTGTGTCATATTCTGGCCCGAATACTGCTGCAGTAGAACGCTACTCGAAGCGAAACTGGACAGATATTGCTAGAGTTCTGGAAACTAGTACTGACCACTGGTCCATCGGGATCATTGCGGTTAGAATTGAGTGTACATTGTCATCCTTACAGAAAAGATACATTTCTTAACTTCCTATGCAACTCTGCAGCCCAAGGCAAGGCCAAACATTGTGCACTAGCTAAACCCTTTTTTGACAACCTAACGGACTTAAAGGGGACCCGTATTGCGGACATAATCAGTGTTCTTATGTTAAGAAGGTCAGTTAAGACCATTCTACACTCAAGAGGTCACAGGAGTCGTGGTACTAGGACGGCGCTTTTCGCGCTACTTGTGCACTGCTTGCTGATACAAGCACTTCTACTTACCTACCGATATGAGAAGTCAGGAGCTATCAAAAGCTATGACTTGCATTGTATACGAGAGTGGGCACCCGAGTGGGTACTGGGTCCTTCAGATGTAGTATAGACTAAGACAATTCCTAGATACGACCAACAAATTTCAAGTCGAGATATACCCCTTATTCATCGACTTTAAAGCTACTGATGACAGCATTAATCGTATGAGAGTCTACAAGCCGATGCCTGTTCTCTCCTCTTCTGACATTTTTCACATATGCACCCCGAATCTTGGCAAAGAGATGTGCTATCATGCGTCTTTTCATTTCGTGCTGAAACGGGTAGTACGCAGGCCAGACAAATTCATACAACTCCCAGCATATGACATGCAGTCTTAGACATTAGCTGTCCCTCCCAGCAGAGGCAGTGAAACATGGTGGTCTTGACATGAATAAGGACAGATTACATGCTATTAATCAGACCACCGTCTAATACAAAATGTCATTGTTGTTCGAAATAGTTAAGCAGTTCATCGACCTCAAAGTCTATGCACAATTCTACGAATACCAGCAATTGTGGGCTCCTGAGTGACTGCTCTACAATATCGGAAACAAAGTGCCCGAACCAGACTAGGATAAGTATCTTTCCTTGCATAGGAGCCCTTTTGACAAACAATCAATTATTCCTCCTCATTATTGACATGTATTCCCAATATGTATGCGTTTGCAAGGAATTTAAGGAAGGGACCAGCTTTAATGGCTGCCACATGTGGGTGTGACAAAATGCAACTTATTCTGTATTTTTTTTTTGTCCCCTGCCAACCTAAACCGCACTAAATTGCAACTCATTAATTCCCCAAAATGCTCTGTGCACCCCTAGCCCGTTTGGTATGAGAAATGGCTGGAATGTGACAAAATGCAGATAACTCCCCCCACCGCACAGCCGAATTTGAATGTCTGACTAATGTCGACGACATGTATCACACGTGATCGGTCAGCCGCAGGATGCGGGTCCATTCGAAACCACTAATCAGAATAATTGAATTTAAATTTTCACCCCGAAAATCGATTGAACGCACAGAGCTAGTTGCACTGAACTGCACTAGGCTAGGCATAAGGGTCAATTGTTTTCCTAATCAACTAGTTTCATGTCATCTCAGCAACGCATGTCCTTTCAAATATAGGGACATACATACATACATACATATTTGTCAAAATCCAATTTGCAAACACAGTTCTTTTTCTCAAAATTTTTCTGAACAGTTGTTGGAACAGTCAACTGTCACTTTGCGGTAGGTAGACGGTATATGAGAACAAAAGGGATGTGGGTGAGGGTCGCTTCCTTTTACAAATATTTTCCATTTCTGTTTTTTTTTTTTTTTTAGTGAATAATGAGAGATTTACAACAGTCAATCTGACACCACTCAAATGTCATCCACATTATTCTATGCAGGAGAACCTTTGCCTGTGTGTGCACACACAAAGGCGCAAAACCGAGAGCAATTGTCCTTGCGCTACTTTGTAAATATTTCACGAGAGCAAATGAAAAGCAGGCAATTACTCAAGATCCTGTTGTGCATGAAATTAATTTTTCCTTCAGGTTTCCTCATCTCCTTGAGCTCGTCGTCTTCGTTGTGTTTGTCTCATTCGGTTTGTTTGTTTGTTTTCTGTTTTGAGTTAATATTTTATGTCCCATTGCCGGGTGGTCCTTGCGTGTTACTGGGACTGTACACCGCCCCTCTTCCCCCCCCAAAAATAACAACATTCCAAGAAGATTCCCTTCCGAGGATATGGTTCATGTAATATTCAGCAGTAGTAGTGTTTGGCTGTAATTGTGACGCTTTGTGTAGTGATTTGCCATGACCCTTTGACTTTTTGATACAACACTCCCATGTACATATGTATGGAGGCTGTTGACATTTGTCTATAAACATATGTACATCCATGCATGTGTGTGGCCGATGAATATTAGAATTTAAGTTATGATTGATGGTCGGAGGGTGTTAGGAGCTACGCTGATGGGTTTGGACAGTGTCTTGGGAAGGTGAGTCCTTAGACTTTGAGTTCTCTACAAATTTGTGGACGTTTTCCTCGGCTTTTGTTAGTCACTGTAACTCACACTTAGTGACGGTAATGAAACTTATGGTAGTCGGCATGAACATGGACAAGAAGCGCTTCTTTCGACGAAGAAGGACGTTATGTACACTAGGCCACCGAGCAGTGTTGATTTCCAGAACTCTAACAGTTTCTCCGCGAAGAAAATTACATCCACCTTGACTTGAGGTAGACATTCCTTTGTCCTTTTACTTTCTTAATATTACGTTCATTGACCAGATGCTCAAGGAGCTATGAATCACCCATTTATAATATCCTGCGCAGCGGTGACTCGATTTCCTTCACTATATCAAAGAGCCTGCGCTCCTGCCGTGCAGTTAGCTGAGCGTTGCTTGATCTACTTATAGAACTGTCGGTTAGCCTAGAGCTGGGAGACAGCATAGCAAACATCATCATTCCATTAGTACCTTATTATTGGAAAGGAGTGGTATCCTAAAGTGGATTCCACTGCCTCTTTGATGAGTTACATACCTCTGGCTACTTTCGTCACGACAAAGAGTTCAAAAATGGCTGTCTTTGTGGCCATATTCGCAGAGTCTTTAAATTCCCCATTTGAGAGCTGAATTTCCTTTGATCAGAAAGTGGTAAGAGCTAACGTTTGATGCTCTGACGAACCGTGCGACCAAAAACATTTCCCTTTCTGGCTTTCACATCAAAGTCGGGACAGGCAACGGAGGATAGAGTCTCTAGCCTCATCGGTAGGAGCGTGTGCAGATCCATATCAGCCCCATATTACAGAATGTGGGGATTTCATCTATCGGTTTGAAGTCAACAACTTTTGACCTTAACCGATTTCCAAGACGTACCCGTACCCGTACCCTAACAGTGTTACGACCCAGTTGCAGTATGTGTTGACAATCTCTGCATAAAGTAACATAATTTTGGATTCGTCGAGATATCTTCTCTGTATCTCACGCCATTTGGACAGATGATGAAGCGCTTGAACTCGACACATAAGCACATAGATTTCTTAGATTTTCTGCCTGTTTTCTTCTCCATTCATCCATCCTTATACCAGTTTGGATATAACACTTGGTTTCCTAATGTTCCTGTGCCGTCTAAATAGATAAAATTGAAGGAAACAGAGCTGTTCTCAAGCAGCGGCTTGTACTAGGACTATTTGCTCCGAAAGAAACATATGTATCCTGTAAAGTACCTTCCTTCCTTCAAAGGGCATCGAAATGCCCCATCCACTATGTCTCAATCAATTCGTTTAAGTCCAGGAATTTACCTCCGATTACTCATCCATTTGTCAGGACTTACAAATTGGTTCGATGAAGAATGGATTCCTTGCAACGAAAATGAAAAGTGAACCCTAGTTGGGCCCATCCATCGTAAATTAATAACTTAAAGAGAAGAAAAAAAAGATATTATTAAAAGAAATCCTCAACTCCGGAGGTAGGAACGAATTTATCAAAATCCCAGTTCACCCCTAGCACCATCAGCCATACGGCAGCAGCAGCAGCGGCGGCGGCGGCATATTCTCCACGCTTCACACAGATTTATTGGGAATCTGATGGAATGGGATCCCTGTGTTCATGTTTATTGATAAATTAACTGTGCAGCAATATTCTAACCTAATGTGTTTAATAATTTCTCTCATTGCTTTGGGATTCTTTTTTTTTTTTTTTGATTTTGTTAATCAGACGTATTCGGCTGTGTGTCTGGATGGCAGCAGCCAGTCCCGGAGCCGCGAATTAGTTACGCAAATGGATTTTCTGGAATGGAATCGTGCATGGGTACGGATTTACTAGGCAGATAGCCGAATTTTGATTTCGGAACCCCACGCACTGCATTCCGAATGATTGTAATCATGCGTGAAAAAAAGTGTGGCATCTCTAATGGGATTAGTCACAAGAGTGCAGGGCCGGGACTGACTTAAGCCGCCTCTTTAGCCCGTAGGTGTCGACTACTGACGAGAATGTCATGGTGGGTAATTATGCCCAGCATGGTCCTAAGATGTGACAACCCAATGAGGCACTATATATGTACATCTACGTATGTCACGGGCAACAATAATTGGAACTGAGCTTCTAACCGCTGATGGAAGACGGCGGGATGGTTCACTGGATGACTTGGTTGAACTTCGATTAGAATCTAAACTATTTCTGATAAGTTGGATGCCAAACAGGTTTTTTTTTTTATATTGAAGTGAACGTATGGCACGCGTTACGACCTTTGACGGGAAAATACACTCAAGTACGACTTAAGACCTGAGCTCTGACTAAAAAGCAGTTTTTTGTCCTTCATATGGAATTACCTTGAACTGATCGTGACTGAAGACCACTAGGTATGTTGACAATGTTGTAGGCTAGGGCTTGAGCGACCGAAATGAAATGCAGAGTAAATCCCACAAAGGATTTTTTTTTTTTCCCCCTGGACCCTAGCCCATATGGCTGATACTGCGACCTAAAAGATCTATTGTACCTTAGGGTGTAGTTTTACTCTGAGAGACGTACCACCTCCCTAATGAAGGAAAGCACGTACTTAGTTGCAGAGGTTCTAATATCTGCCGGCGAGCATGTTACCTTGCGGAAGATGCGCCACCTCAGCCAATGTAGTGCTGGACATTCACAGAGAATGTGCTCAGATGAGTGGTCATCTTCTGAGCAGAACCTGCATTCTATGAGTTTGTTGAGGTGATATCTCAGGCCGCAGTGACCTGTTAGAAAACTCACCAGCTTCCTAATGTTTTCTTTGTCTAAACTTAGAATTTCCTTATAGGAATATGGCTTGACCAACCTCTTGGATTGTCGTAACCCCGGGCCATTTTCCCAGTGGGTTAGACGAAGTTTATGCTCCCATGCGTTGATCAGCGCTTTGGGATTAGCCAAGTTGACGCCACAGTAAGGTTCAGGTCCAATGAACGCAGATCCTGAGTCAGCCCTGGCTAGTTCATCTGCAGATTCGTTGCCTGCAATCCCCTGATGACCTGGAACCCATCCGAGTACCACACTATTATGTCTAGCAAGAGATTGTAGTGCATCGTAACAGCATTTAACTGCTAAGGAGTCCATTAAGTTGGACGACAGAGCTCTGAGAGCTGGCTGACTATCTGAGAAGAAATACATTTTTGCGCCCTTGATTCTCTTACTAAGGTTTAATCTGGCGCATGGAGTTCAGCCTGGAAGACCGTAGGACACATTCCCATAGGTATTGAGACTTTGGTATTGGGTCCAAAGACACCAGCACCCACTCCAGAGTCCATCTTTGATCCGTCTGTGAACCACATCAGACATCTAGGGTCCAGTGTTGGAACACCATTAGACCAGTCTGCACGGTCTAATATATTAACCTCAAATAACCTAACGAAACAGTATTCCCTGACCATAACGTCGGGCACAGTGCAGAGCATGTCTCTTTGTGAGATTGAGTCAAGAATTTTCAGGTGTCCCACGTGGTCACCTGCCTTAAACTTGTATTCTAGTTGCAACTTGATAGCGCATCTAGCTGCCGTCTTCCTAATAAAGATTTGTAGAGGCGTGAGCCCAACGCATGGCACCTGAGATACCCAGACAGGCTATTCTTTGTAGCTTCTGAAGCTTTGCAGCCGTTGTCCGTTCAAGTACTTTTAGCCACCATACGATGGTATACATTGTATATATCCAATGAATCATTTTAGGATTGAGACCCCAAGTTCTACCATAGAGGCGTCTACTGGCCCACATGGCCCTGGTAGCGCGTTCTATGGCGGACGTATAGAATCTGTAAGGAACTTATTAGAAGACAGCGCTCGACTCAACATAAGGTGAAAGTTCTAAACGATTTCCTACTTAGTTTGCATAAAGACCAGTTCAAACGATCGAAGGACCATTTTGGAGTGGTTTTCAATCATATCTTCTCCGAGACTGTGGTCTCAAATTAAAGTTGAATTCACGATTTACAAGCAGTCAGGGTACGAAATAACACGCTGCACTGATGGATTGTTAATATGTACAAGAAAGCAGTAGCTTTGAAGAAAAATATTTGACAACACAACTGCAGAGGGAACCATCTAATAGGTCTAAAAATAAAGAAGAATAAATAAACGTCTTCGAATATCACACATTAGAACAAGCTGTTCTAATTTACCTTTCAATCTAAACCCACTTGCACTGACCTGCACAAAAGGACTTCCATTTATAATATATAGGCCTTCGAACACAAGGGTATCTCTGGCAATGAGATTCATGTTTAGCCAGGTATGGCTCACTAGTTGGAACTCACATTCATTTAGTTTTCTAGGAATAAATCGAAAGATATTCAGAAATAAATCAAGGATCTCTTTCAAATACCACCTCGAAAAAATCGGCTTTTTGTAGGTAGGTAGGCACTGCAGGGGTATGACACAAGGCACCAAACTGGACCCATCGTTATCACACAACCTTTGGTTCGTCATTAATTTTGTTCGTAGGCCCACCTTTCTCTAGGTGACAGTGTATATTCCTCAGAGATATGTAAACCACTGCAGTATATATGTACGTATCTTTGTTTGATAATCCTAGTCTCATAGCGTGCCTCCTCAGAAGGTAATGGATAGGGAGAACCTCTATCACTATCCTTAACAATGACCTACTTGGTTCCATCATTTACCCGGTTTTTCGACCTAACATAGACCACAGATCCATATGTCTTTCTTACTTCAACCATTCTAGTCCACCCATTTTCCTTTCGAGAACATTGACCCTTTCACGTATCCCGCTTATCCCGGTTCGAAAATTCTTGACTATTTCAGATTTCATGACGTCGGATTCTAGCCTAACTACATAAATGGCGATATTCTTGTCGGATATTGATTCCATACTCTGGTCAACATATGTGCCTGTGCCAATAGCTTCACAGACTTTGGAAGCAGCCAACATTTTGAAGAAACTACTTTCCTTTGCCGATCCCTCCATTCTCAATTCGAATATCCCTAAGAATGGAGTAACATTGCTTCTCTTAGAGAGTCTCTCATTATTCAGCTAATGCTCACTATAAGTCTCTTGTAGGACTATTTGTATGCCTGGTGGTAAAGGATACAGAAACAACTTAGCCTACGTATCCAGTGGATTCTTCTAAGTACATTTGTCGTGACTTACCTCTGTACAAGAGCGCCATATATAAGAAAAACCAGTCCTGGTTTCAGCCCAATGAAGCGGGAATTAAAAGTCTTGCGCCCTTTTTCCTGTATGCTAAGCTTCCAATCTAGATATTTAGACAACCCTTTCTACATCCTTTTCAGTTTAGACGGAGTGGTATCCTGTATCGCCTGGTGAAGGCTACCAAATCTGTTTTGTCCAGTTCGACATGAAAGCAATAATCTCAGGACTGTTAAAAGCTGTTTCCATCATTCCGCGTATTGTGTCTAAAATTACTACCTCATCCGAACATGAATGACGCTAACTCCTATACTGGTTAGTTCCAGAAGTGAGGAGTGCCACGTCTCCCTAAGAGGTTTCTCTAGCAACGGATTTCCTTGTGAATTGATGTTTCCTTTGATCAGTATTTCGTATAACCAGTGGGTTATGCTATGTTCAACATTTACATTACATAAGCAAACTTCTTGTATTGATCCTTAAGGTAAGTTCAATATGAACTTCCAGAAAGCTGTCAAGTGACGGAAGACTGCGCCATCAGTCTATCGGACACTTATAGTCTTGAGCACCCTGGAACTCCAGAATATCTCGTCATCTCTTCGCTTATCCAAAGCGAATGCGCACAGAATCTAGCTCTAAGCAACCCATTAGGCGATGTCGTGGGTCTCTGTTCGTTCAAAAATCCCAGAAAGATACACAACCCATCTTCGTATTAGACCTTTAGGTAGACGATGGAAAGATGATTGAATCTTAGCAGTTCCTTGTAACCAATTTGTCACGAGTAACCTTTATCCTTTCAAAAAAAAATATGACAACTACGAGTAGCTTGTACACATAATTGTCTGCGATTCCACTGACATCTGTCACATTCAACAGCACACTTCGTTTGTCCTCTTTCATGTTGGTCTGTCTGCCGGCCTTTCTAATTTTACGCTTCGTTATGGTTTCTCCCTCAATTGTCCTGCTTTGTCCTTCGTCCTCCTCCCAGTTTACAGAAAAAAAAAAAACTCCACTCATTGCATAAGTACGTCAGTCGCCAAGACTGTCTGTGCCAGGACACACAACATCATGCCGCTGCGCTCTGGATCAATAGAGCCCCGCCAAGCGAAGCCTAGCAAAATTATAGACACTCGTCCGAAGCACTTGCCGCCTTCTGCCAAAAATCAACATCAACATCAACTAAATGCCGCAGAGTGTCGGATTACAACGGGGATGTGTTTCCAGTGACATTGTTGTCGTGTCCTCCACCAAAGGAGTCTAATTTCCGAAATTTATTTGTGTTGCGACAAATTGCTGCATTTGGCCCGGCCGTTGCGATGACGCGACGACCGGAAGAGAGGATGTTTCATGAATCACTTAAAGGAGTTTGGCCACGGATTTGCATTTTTCCACCGAAAAACCGCATCTCGGTCCTTCAATGATGTGATGTGAGTTAATGGATCAGTGGTATCTGCAGCAGCAACAACAACAAAGAATTTCTGCATACATAAGTGGCGATGTCCTGTCCTGTCCACCACAACGGAAAGTAGTTGCTCCAGCGCGGCACCGATAAGGACTTAATTGACTCGGTGGGGAGGCTTATCTCGCGTATTCGCGCTAATTAACACCCGACAACTTGGTGCTGCGCATAATTTAAGTGGTCCGTCGTCGTCGTCGACAGATACGGTAAGAGATGCTAAAGCCGATGTTGGAGCGCTAATGTGACATGCCTATTAAAATTGGATTTTGACAGGCGATTTGAGTTCCTGAGATGTGTGAAGTGACTGCGGTGTGGTGTGGCTAATGGACTTGGTATATAAATTTTAAATTTCGACACTTGGCCGGTTTGAAAGTCCGTCTTCTTGCAAGAGGTGGGCACAAAGATCCGAATACACACAGAGCTTAGAGTGCATCCAGCCGTATAGGTTGTCGTGAACGGAAAGCGGTAACAAAATATTTACAGAAGCAATAAGCACGGATTACCGGATAAATTGCCACTCGATTTGTTCCAATTCCGTCAGATCGTCGCTTGACCGTTGTTCGGTGTATGGTACGACGATGCTGCTGCTGGTGCTGTTGACGATGATGATGTTGATGATGATGACGGTCATGATGATAAAGAATGTCTCGGTGATTCGTCATCTAGTGCAGGTGAGAGGTGATGGACCTCCAGAACCAGTGCACAGTGCACAGAGTGCTGAGTGTTTATTTGGCTTCCAATCAACGAAGAATCAGTTCGTTTATTTCTCGTCGTTCGTAGAGCAGCGACACAGAGGGACGATGACGAGACGGTCTGTTGGAATGGTGATGATTGAATTAACAAAAGGTGGTAGAATGTTGCAAGGCGTTGAGTTGGTATAGGATAGATGGCCGTAGTTGTTGGCCAGCAGATATCGGGATCTTCGTTAATTGAATAAGAGGGAAGGGAAACATTCGAAAAATGTAGCACGTCTTATTGCGGGATGTCACGTCGTCGTTTGTAGTGCCATAGAGGGGCTTGCTTTCGGTCAATACATTGTAGGTAGTGCGTGGAGAGTTCCGCGACGGATGTGAACTTGTGGGAAATGCCAACGAGTTGTATAATGTCGGACGTAGGTTGCTATTTTTTGTAATTTCTGTGCCACACTAGGTATATTTAGGACTGAGGGTGGGCGCAAGAGAAGTTGACATTTGACTCAGACAATTGGCCATTTTATGCAGAACGTTAGTAGTATATATGTAAGATAGAAGAAGGTACGAAGTATCTTTGACGGGACTATCCTATTGTCAACCATCAATGAAGCCTAATGGGTTGGAGGTCAAACCAGCAGGATCAACATACAAAGATCAAAGCCCTGAGTGAAGAGCCATCAGAGTAGCTGCTGAATTAGAAAGGCAACAAAGGTGGGACGCATCTGAAACTGCCCGTGGACAATACTATAACCCTAAGGAGACTGCTATCGTTCATTCTATCAACGACGGAAGCATGGGACTTTGCCTGTACGATTATTGCAATCATAATGCAAAAACCTCGGCGAGAAAATCAAACCACGAGCTTAAAGAAAACCCTGGATCATAAGAAGGAGACGATATGATGCCCCTACCATGGAACACCTTGATAGGTAGTTCCGTAGAGGGAATCAGAACAGAGTGTTTTAGCCAAGTCGCACATAACTCATAGTATCCATCAGCGCATAAAAAAAAAAAAGATCCATCTGTGAAGGACGTTGACGTTGGACATTGCTTTCCGGTGGTACACTGAATAGCTAATTTTGGTAAAAGGACACATAGTCATCAAGGTTAGTCGGAGATTTTAGTTCGTATTGCAGGAACTACCTAGAGATGCAAAAGCATTTTCTCAAGCAAAGTGGCTGATACCATTTGTAGGCAGGTAGAAAGAGGTAGAACAAGCTGTGCTGGAACATAAATAGCGCAAAGACCGCCGTTTTAGCACGACTACTCGTTAAATCAGATGGAGATTCCCAATTTCCTAGTTCATCTGCGCGCTCATTTTCCTTGATATTACTATGAGCGGGGACAACCACCGACTGGCCTCTATTAGTGCGGGTTTGAACTATGTAAGTCAGATCCTGGAGAAAACGCAAGATGTTCAGAGCGATACTCACCAACTCGTCAAATTGTCCAAAACATAGTGAACTGTCATCGGTGGAAAGCATGCAAATGGTACAGAACCTCGCAATAGACAGCTATAACTTTGAAGTAGCTAGGGACAGGGACCTGGTCGAAGTGTGCTCTGCTACAAACTGTGATAACAATATCACATCAGACATCAAATGAAGTGTTACTCCTGCCAATAACTACTTCTTTCGCCTAAAAAGACAAATGAGTACCAAATTTTGTCAAGAAACACCTAGAAAGCTCTATATAAGACCCTCATCATCCCAGTCTCCCAAATTCCCCATTTATGATGCCATGAGGGTATGTAAGTTATGATGATAAAGCTTTCATATTGTCAAACTTATTCCACTTCCAAGGAAGCTTGTGACTGGCATCCTAACATGACACAAACTGGGTCTATCGTTTTAGTCAAGAAAGAATTAAGAACTACGACTTAACTGGGCTATAAAGCCAGTTCCAACACATTTTGGTACTGTGATGTCTGTGGACTGGATCACCTTACCAACTAGGCCTGTTGAAGAACACCCAAGTTATAGAGCCACGGTCATATGTATATAAGGCGACTCGTTACAACTGGGATTACCAGTGTCCCTTACCGAAATCATTTATCTTATAAAACTTAGCCCAAGAATTAGTGCCACTTAGTCGCATCCTTGGTTGCACTCTGCTGGGTCCCTGGTCACGAAGGTTTCCAGGCAATGAGAAGGCAGACGAACTGGCAAGAAAAGGCTCTGAATCTACATCACAACAGGTAGACACCTCGGTGTTCATCCCGCCTTGCACATTGAAGCAAAAGGCATGACCTCCCTGGACACCTGTGTGATCACCAGAAGCCTTGCTTTGACAAGAGTAGAGCCGACCGAATTATGCTAGAGGATAGGAAGTCCCTTTCCACATGAGAAAGCTAAGACTCACGGAAGAAGATTTATGTCGGGGATGTGGAGACGTGGAAGCTAATGAGGATACAACCCACTTTAGCTGTCACTGCCCTGGGCTTATCCACCTTAGATTCAAATTTCTGGGGCGACAGACCAATAAATGAAATTTTTAGGTTCATCAAATCAACAGGATGGTTTGGTGATCCACAAGATACAAATCAATACTAGGGTTTACCAATGGGTAAGGGACTTTTTCCCCTTTGGGTATCACAATGGGTCTGTATTGACCTGAGTGTGGCGACGTTATATTATCTAGTCGCCTACCCACATACCTAACCTAACCTAGTCGCATCCTTTGAAAGGTTTAGACGTTATTTTGCTTAGTTTTTGCTAAAACCACCTATGAAGGAAGAAAGAACATTCTCTAAGTGCAACTTGGACCGAACTATCTATTATTTTAAACTTCACCTTTATCAAGAACTTATGGTTCCAGAGAGGGACTTTTGAGAAAGAAATGACAGCCAAGCTGACCAAAAAGTTTTTTTTTTGACCTGGAGGCCTGGAGTATAGTTCGTCTTGAGTTGAAAAGGTATTCTAAAAGCCAATTGCTATAACTAGATAGTCCACACTAAAGGGAACCAGTATACAAAATACAGAGTGGATCTAGGCAGCATTCTTTCGTTTCGCCAATACTGTCTCTGATGGATTTTAGCTGAATTCCCCGCTTGAAATGCTGGACAATAGGAATGGATGAGCGATGGAACTAAGTTAGTAGGTTAGCATACCTGACCATACCTGTATAAATCAAAACGAGGGCTGCACGCGACATCGCAAAAGATGGACTGACTACAGAATGGACTATTCATGCTAGACGATGATAGTCAAGATTTCTTTTTGCCTGGCTATTAGGCCGAATGGTTTATCGACCGAGAAGCTGGTACAAATTTGGCTTGAATGCCTGATGAATGGAATCCTACCATGCTTTGCTGAATTCGTAGGTCTCTTTACAGCAAAAATGTCATCATAAGACCAAACATGAACGACTTGGGCGGAAAAAGATGTCCAACAATGAACTAAGATCCTGTGCAACGACAAAGTAGAGAAAGATCTCGCCTTGGACACTGTTTTGTGGCGAAGGCGTGGGACTTGTTAAAGGGGCAGTAGATGCAGTAGATCTTAACTTAAACAATACTCCTGCTTACGTTTGACTCCACTCTTTGTGGGAACATTCAATGTTTTTTTTCAAAATTCGACTGCGTGTGTGAAATAGCCGGATGAAGCTGTACAAACAATCATTACAAGACCTTATCTTTGAAATCCCATCTCACATCTACCCGAGTGTCCCCAAAGACCATCACAAAGCACACCTCTCACGTGTAGCTCTCCCAAATTAAATGATGATACACAGTTCGTGCACAAACGCAAGGCAGCGTAATTACAAAAAGTGTTTACCCACCGCTGTTTGTTCACCTGATAATTGTAAATGATCCGTCCCAGACCGGGGCACCCAGCATGGCCAAACCAATCCGTTACTGCCGTCCCAGAAGTTTGTCCACCAAATTAGTCAGAGCATTTGTTGTGTCCATCGTTGATTCCGTAACACAAAACCCGATCCGGCGCACAGACATACCATACCACCGCGTACAGTAGCGCTCTGCCGTCTGTCCAGTTCCAGTGTTAATTTCTTAAAGCCATGCTACCACCATGCGCGTAACGAAAATCTAATTCTGTTCGGTTGCCATTGTTGTTGTTGCAGTTATTGTTCGCCGAACAACTATGATGACGACGGAGCCAGTTCCATCCAATCACACAAAGAAAACTCTTTCACGCTGCCTGACTCAAGCAATTATGGAAGCATTACAGAATTTTTTTTCCCCCCACTGCGTGGCCAAACAAAGCCAGAGATGTTCTGGGGGAACCATCCAAAGGGAGGACTTAACCGAAATTACAGTTGAAGGCGATTTTCGAGATGTAATTGCGCGCGGTCTACACGCGTAATCGACACACGGTGACTTAATTTGGCCGCAGAGCTGATGACCGAGTGAATGAGTTCGCGTCTTTGGGGGCATGTGGCAGCCATTCGAATCCGAGGCCGAGGGATAATTGGAGGAAGTGAAATTTGACGTTCTGCCGCATCCGCAATTTCTTTGAAGATGATGGGTCATTTGGCGAATTGACGGGCAAATCGGAGGTGGCCATGGCCACTCTGGGCCAAGTAATTGGAACAATTCATTTAGATGCATTTTGTTGATCGCAAATTATACGAATCCTGATTTTGGGGCTGTCAGCGCCTGTCACTCCAAGGGGAATGAAGCAATTAGCGATTGGAGCGCTTCGCAAATGTGAAATTCGCATGTGAGCGCTTCGTTAGGGATCGCAGCTTAGGAGTAGAGTGGGTTCTGCTAAACGTCCACCGATTCCTACGCTGATCATCGTAATTTGCCGAGTCATAACGATTAGCTTAACGATTGGGATTGGGATGGAATGCATCTTTGCCCGGAGGATAAGCAAAGGAAACAACTGTCCTGGATCCGATCGGTGAAGGTAGGGCATAAGTATATGTAAAGCTAGAGAGTACGGTCAGTCTTGGACAGCAGGTGATAATTTTGTAGCTAGGTGACTGGATAATGTGAGACAAAAGTGGCATCTTTGGTGAGTATTTAAATTTAACGCATCCTACAGGGCTAATATGGGTGACTAAGCCTTTTCTACTTTACGAAGACAAGGCTTTTATTTTCGGTAGAAGGAATGGATGGAGTTCTTTCTGTGAACTCAATTCCTTTAGATCATCTTCTCGTCGTGGAATTGTTGAGGAGTAATTACTGACTTCCCCTCAAAGGTGTTACACCAACAAGAGCGAGCTATCTGCGTTCATAGATACCCGAACTCTCATCAGTCCTGTGACCATATCAAGGAATTCAAGATAAATACATCACTGAAACTTGATGGACTTTCTGCAGAGCTGTTCCAAGCAAGCAGTAATTGGCTGTCCATAGGAAAGTTTAGTAAACCTAACAGAAATGACATACCTAACTCTGGGAATCCTTTAATGACAAACAAGCTCGTCCTGAAACTCGTTCCGCGTTGGCTATAAAACGGATAAACTTTGGATTACACCCGCAATAGACATACAAGATCCAGACCTCGCGTTGACATGTCTATGTCATTTAAAGAAGACCCCATCCCTGGAGAAGATTCCTTGCTGCAGAATCTATGAGAAATCTACTATTTGACTTTGAATGGATGGAATTGATTCTCTAGATAAGGATAATGGAGCGTGGGAACAAACTCAAGCTCCAGTGTCATGCTGTGTCCTAGATCTATCCGTTTACAACTCTATCACAAATTCCTGTAAGAGTTCCTTCTGTGTTTATTTTTTATGGTTTGCTAGTCGATATAGCTATTTAGATATGGCATTTGAGGTACGAAGAGCTATCACCAATAATGGGTACCTTCTTCTAATGGACTATCTAATGACTATCATCAACGTCTTCCACTCTCCTTGCCATACTTCATGGGGCTGGATAGTAGCTTATCCTATATCGCTTTAACTTTTCTTATTCTACTGCCGCAAACAGATATTCAAATTGTCGTCCTCTGACCAAGTCATAGAAACTACAAACTTGGCAGCTTCTCTCTGCGTCTGAACATTCCGGCTATCTTGCTCAAATCTGTAGAGAAATTGTAGAGATAGGTGCTTCCGCTCAAGCCCGAGGAGGATTTACAAGGATCGATCTTCCTGGACAGCAATTCTCTCGGCATATTTAGGTTCACCGATATTTGACACCATCCGGGAAAGCGCTGAGTCTGCGATGGATTTTTACTAGAATACTCGAACTGCGTTTTAGAGTTCAGCTTCTAAGTATTTAAATCTTTCTTCAAACTTTTATCTCTTAAAGCTGCCTTTATGCTTCCTGATTGCACCTTCTTCTGTCAAGTCGAATGCACAGCTTCAGCGACTGTATCCAGCCCAACTCTTTTTTTTCAAGATCTTTGCTCATTTGGCTGATACAGCGATTGGAAAACTTCGATTGTATAGTCGTACCACCTCCCAAATGAAGGAACGGTTAAGGATAAGGCTATCGAATGTAAAGCTGGGCTCTTATATGATTCATTATCTTCAGAGCAAAACCTACATACATTCCGTATCTGGACACAGATTAAGTTTATTAAGCTGATACCTCAGGCCACATAGAGAGGTTTAAAAGTCCACCAGTATCCGAATGGATTTTCTTGTCGGAATAAGGCTTGTTTAGTCGTTTGGATTGTCTTTCCCTTTCTTTTGGGCAAACCAAGTTTGTGTTCCCAATGCTCCTAGACTGCAGCCCAGTTGACACCACAGTCGGATTGAAGTCCTATGAAGCCAGACTCTGAGTCAATTCTAGTTAGCTTGGCTGCAGATTCATTGGTCATAATACCTTGACTACAAGGGACCTATTCCGTGTAACACTCAGTTGTACCTGTAGTCCAGTGACGTTTTCGAAATATTAGAAAACTGATAGGAGAGTGGGTGCCGTGACTCAAGTCGTTAGTGCGTTGGACTACAGCAAATGGGTTCCAGATTCGTTGCCAGAATAATCGCCTTTTCGTTGCCTTCAATACTGTAATGTCTGGGAACCCAGAAGAATGTATACACCAGGTAAAGATCAGTGGGTCGTCCCGACAGTTCTAAACGGCATTTGATCGCTTTTAAAGCTGCTTGGTTACTAGGTGACTGTGTTATACGCATCTAGTAGGATTTCCATTGTCAGGATTTCAGTGTTCCTATGTGCTCCTACAGTTGTGCTGTCTATGCTTTTGGCTTGGGAATAGGAATGGAATATCAAAGTCGGTGCAGAGCGGACCCAAAGGAGATGACAGATCCTGTTAATAGTGCGCGGTTCCAATGTGGACCCTCTCCCAGAGGCCTTCTTGCAGGCATAGAGAGCATTCACCTTTTCTTTGTCCATCCTTTGACAAGACAATTTCGTGTCTAGACTCCAACGATGGAGTGCATCCAATCGGTGCATAATGCTCACCAAGATAAGATATGGAATGTCCGTGTAGTCTTGCCAGCTTCCACCATCACCTATATAATCTCCCATCAAATTCCGTATCGACACCAGGGGCTGAAGTACAATAGCAATGGTCTTACAAAAGCTTAAATCAATCTCACCGGATCCAATTCCGTTAGCATTCAAACAATTTCCCACATCAAGTAGTCAACATGCCATCATCAATGGCATTATACGTCTAAACCCACCCACAACAATGCTACTGCACTTAAGCCCCAAACAAATATAAAAGCAAACAAACACTCCGTGTTGTGTGTGCCCTTCGTTCATTGCACGCCCCAGTTCCTGACGCAATTCGTTGCACATAATCTCATTATCGGAATAAGTCCATTCCACATTGCCTGGTGGTGCCTGGCCGCGCTTCTGTCCAAAAGTAACAAACATTCTCTTCCTAGCCCACGGATCCAGACCGACCCACAGTACACGTTGGGGCGTACAAAACAAAAATCAAAAAAAAAAAAAAAACCAACATTTCCATTCCACTGACCAAAGCCCTAATCCCTTTCAGGAAAAAAGTAGTAGCTTCATGGAGGGTGCTGGTGCGCCAGTAGAGGTGGTAGATCCATCAGTGGTCTGCTGCAGTGGCAGATATCTGGCGTCAACACACATGTTATAGGCGATCTAGTTCTAAGCCGGGACCATTGTAACCGGTGCTAATGCATTTGTCCCAGAATTGTTGTGTTAAACTTTATTGTTTCCTACTTCTGATCGTCTCTGTGTGTGTGTGTGTCAACCTTTAATCCGCATACTGTCAGTTTAGGAATTATCTATACTATAGCTACTACCCCACCACCCCACCACCCAGCCGCCCATTCTCCATCAATATTGAGACATTAATCCGCTTTGCGAGGGACAACTCTTCGCCACAAAGTTGGAAAAACTTTTCTCAAACCCTAATTGGATGCGGTACTCTGCCAGCAAAGATGTACGGCTTTCAACTATTAGCGGTATGTCCTGACATTTGAGAACACATCTTCAAGCCAATTGGCTTTCTCCTTGGAACAATTGCATTAATGGAAACAAAAAAAAAAGGAACTTCTTGATCTATTGTCTACCACCCTCAAGCACCACAAGCACCACCACTACTGGTGACATAACTCAATTCGCGAGAAAAACACAAACAAACAACTTGAGAGCGAAATAATTATACTAATGACATTGTAGCAGAGAAACATTAAATCTTCTTACAAATTTGCATCCCTTTGTCTTGGCTTCAGTTGTCCTGGTCCATAATACCATGAGAAGATGACGACTACAACGAAGATGGTGAATGTGCGGGGTAAATACCTGAGGTTTGCACTAATGCGGTTTCGGTTTTGTGGTTAGGTAGATGTCCTGTCCTGTTTCCCCTCCAATTAGCAATGAAACAGAATCCTTTTGTTGCAACTAAGTTGTTTGTTAATGGGGCGGTGCGGTGCGGGACTAGAGCTCGGCCCAGAGTGATGGTGGTGCCTTGTAGTAATTAAGTTGAACTTATGGAGCAACTTTTGCGGCCAAGTGGTTTGGTTTAGTTCGCTTTTTGTGCTGCGGGTCTCTGTGACTCTGTGTGTCGCTATTTGCTTTAGCCAAGTTCCTTGTGATCAAAGTTGGCCGGGTTAATTTAGGTAAAGTTTGACTAATTAGACCCATTAACAGGGATCGTGGGCAATACTAAACCGTAAAAAAGGATTTAATGATGTTTGTGTTGTGACAACTTTTTCCAGTCATACGGCAGGTATGGAACTGGGTCAATAAGGTTTGGCAATCTACAAAGCAGATAACTTCATGCATGTACGACGCTAAAAGCTGAACAAACAATGTGGTATCTTCAAGGACCTAAGATGTGTAAAAAGAATGATGGACGACTCCCAGGCACTCGAACGTCCATAGTTTTTGGAAAAGCTGGCTTAAATCTAAGGGTTTTAGCATTATTGCAGCTACTGATCTTTTGGCTTATAGTACTGAAGGGAAAGTGCTGCAGAACTTATGCATTCCTGGATAGGAGGATGATTCTTTACTGATGGATATGGCTGAGCTAGAGAAGGTATTTATTTGCAAAGATGACAGAGTACATGTCAAAAGGGACTCCGAGATCATGAATCATGAAATATAAAAGTTTTTATCTAAATTTTGAACCAAGAGGTCTGTAGGTCGACCCAAAGTCACTCTTGGTTGGCCAGATTGATACATCAAGTTTAGGCAAATTAAATCAGAGCCCTTGTTGACAAGAGTTTGTTCATGGCTTACTTTGACTAACAAAAGGTCAATTGTGCCCAATTGTAAGACACCTGGGAGCCTAATTTCAATCTTCGAGGTCTGCCTTGAACCACCCAGATGCGTGTAGGTTGCCTAGTTCCGCGAGAGTCTTTCTTTCCGATAGCTAATGTTGGAGAACAACTAAGCAAGAGGAGAATGAATTATATTTTCGATGCTGGAACTAGTACCAGCCCATGGTTACCCATCACGCAACAGTTGCGGATATCCCTATCATCTGTTATCCTTCTCAATGGATTCAGTGTTTATTTTTCTGTTTAAATTCACTAATCTGCCTGCTAGTACCTTCGATCTGACCATACTATTTCATCCGATTTCTCGTTACCTGAAGTATTCATATGACCCGGTATGCTATAGACGATAGAGGAACTGAGATGTTAACCAGTCTTTTCATACACATTCTCACGAGTTTGGACCTTAAAGATGCTGACTGTAACGGAGGCATCCTTATGCTTCATTTATTCTAGGGGTTTCGGCTTGGAATAGCTGCAAACGTCCTTAAGTCTGAAGGACCCATTTGTATTTCGAGACTCACGGTGAACACTGGCATCAAACCCTGCATCTATTTTGGATCCATGTCTATAGCTATGTAGCTAGCTCATATTGGGTGCAGAATATGCCTTGTATATGCAATCCAGCTACATATGGCTTGACATACTCAGTCCATCTGATAGAGCACGACTGTTCAAACAATCATTGGAACGTGCTGGTAAGATCATCTGCTATCATATCGATGATTCAGATGTGGGACCGGTGTAGTGGATAGTGTATTTGCTTGTTCAAGCCTGGGCGGAAGACAGTATACCCAGAGCCACCAAGCCATGTGAGAAAATGAATGAAATCAAAATTTCTGGAACCACTGCACCAAAGAAGGGAGTATACTTCTAAGTACAATGGACGAAGTCAGAGTCTGAGGCTAAAAAATCGTATCGATACCTTCCCTGGAAGCTGAGGTTTTTTGTATGGCTGCTCAAGAGATCTTTCCACGGGGGTTTTGAAAGCTTTTCCTCTCATGAGTACCAAAAGCCAAATCAAAGAGTAACCAGGAAACAAAACAAGAAGCCTTATCTGTTATAAGAAAAACACAGCCCTCTGCCCATGGTACTTTTGAAAAAGAAATGATACTCACTGTCGTCTACCCTGAGCCAGTAGATAACCCAAGGAGCTTCCCCTGTAGACTACAAGTGAATTTTTAAGTACGTCGGGCAACTACAACATTGAACCTCTACTTTCGAAGAAGGCCGAGAATGCCTCTCAGTGATGATGAGCTTAAAGTATCCATATTCCATCAGCATTTGCCGAGCAAAGGCAGGACAGTAACAAATTTTCTTAAGGCTCATTGCCCTCTTAATACCCGTTGCAGACTATGGGTAAATGATACTTAAGATGCCAAAATGATTCCTAGATTCTTTTCTGCTGAGAGGCAGTACAAATGTCGATAAATTCTCGGAAGCATTCGTTTATTTCGCCTGGATCCTGGGAAACCGAGTTATACACAATTGTTTTCGTACAAAAATCCAATCGTTGATAAATGTTCTTATCAAGGACGCGAGAAGGCCCTACGTAACTTCAAGTTCTATGATTTAATCCTTTGAATGTCGTAAAATATCTCATTCCCCGTGATACCAGTGAAACCAGGACCCAGACCCCCAATAAAATAAAATCAGTGACTTGCCCTGCAGACACAAATACTCCGATCCATCCCCCTATTCTTCAGAGCATTCTCAGAATTCATTAGGATAGCATAGATCTCAGTTACATAGCAGCTAAGTCTAGATTTCTAATTTCCCCCGAAGACATCAGCACTGAAGACTTGACTAATCTTGGAGGGCTCAATCCCTGGTCGAAACCAACCCAAAGCGCACGGTTTGAACCAGTATCGAAGAATAAGTCCTACCCATGGCCATCAAAACTCTGCCAACCCATCTAAGACAGTAGATTGCTGTAGTCGTACAGTCCACGGTAAAAAGACGTAAAGGTAGACGTACTTTCCATCAAAGACCTCACCCATAACCGTAGATATCCATAAAATCTTGTTCGGTGAAAACCCCCTAAACTGTCAGAAAACTGAGAGCCCCTTCGACTTGACATGCCGTGGCCAAGGAAGTTTAGCTTCAGCAGCCATCTGGCTAGCCCTGACTGAGCCATGCCAGTGACTCATGTGACTAGGTCTCTTAGATAATTATTTTGGAACAAAGTTCTATTAAAAGCGCCTACTCTCTCCACGAACTCTGACCAGAACAGTACTCGAAATTAAAGAAAACGATTTGCTCCCGCAGCATTCCCGCCCATTCCTCTGATTACACAATTGCACCACCACCCACATTTGAGTCCACAATCTGTGAACGAGCCCCAACCAGATCTAATATGCATTTGTCGGCTCTCCACGCTGTCAATCAAGCCAGCAAGACAGCGCTTTTTCCATCCTACGACCGAACGGACGAACGGATGGTAATGTGCCGCCTAATGAGGTCCACATTTCCAATTCATCCGTCCATTGCTGCAATATGCGCTGATCTCAATCGCACATGTGGCGTCGGCCGTCTCAGTGGCCTGCAACGAGACTGCGCAAACATTTGCATACGCGAAGGACGCACAACCGCAAGCGTTTCGATTTCACTTGGATTCGGAACCGTAAGGTATGACGCGGATTTACATAACCACACCGCCAAGAGAACAGATATATCCCGGCCCGCCAAACAAAGTACTCGAAAGGCAACTCACTGCCCGGCATGAATGCAGCGTCGTTTCTACGAAGCAACTCCCTTCCTCGCACGGCGTCACCAGGTCAAAGGTGTCATCTATTGCGAAAGATCTCTAAATCACCGCTGTGCGATCAACCCACGCACCGCAGGGGGCACCTTCGCACCATGTTCAGCCGCGCATTAGATGTGCCTGCCCCGACGAAATGTCTATTCTCCATTCAAACTCACATTCACAGGCACGACTTACAAGATCACTGAGTCTTCACAACTTTGGGATGAGAAATCCAAAAACGTAGCCAAAGGGCAGTGCCAGCGATTCGCCCAGAAGGGCTGTCGTGGTGGTAATTCGCAGCCTCTTTTGTACAAATACTTTTGTGTCTACTTAGCGGCTATTTAGCCGCGCGATCCCCTCTCCTTGAGTCTTGACAGCTCCGCCATTCAAGCATCAAATTGGCCAATCAATCGGTTGATCTGATAAGTCTAGCCACGAGATGCTGCGTCGACCACGGTGTGGCGGTGAGGTGGAACTCGCGCGAATTCATCCAAACGATCGAGGTATGTATGTAGGTATCTGTGTGCGCGAGGCTGTTTCCAGAAAATCGTGAGTCAGGTGCGGGTGCGGTTTTGGAGAAATCATTTAAAGACCTCAATAGCAAGCCATGTAATCACCTGTCAAAGTGTTTTGATAAATGATTGCGCGACTTGTAATAATGTGGGATGTGGCTGGATCAACACGAATGTAATCATGCCATGTGGGGTGGGTAGCACAGATTTAATTAAGTTCACTTAAAAGAAGATTGGGCTTGGAGTTTGTTTATTTTATGGGTTCGCCATGAGGCTGATGAAACAAAAAAACTAGTTTTGTAGCTTGTTCCAGCGAGATCAACGATCGTGCGAACAAATAACTTAATGACTTCAGTAGGAGAAGCTATTTGGATCGGCTCGTGTCGTCCTTAGTGTTGATTTATGGTATCCACCTCGGAGAGGCGGACATAATTGACCAGGAAATATGTTCTACTTTGATCCTGGAAACTAAGTTATGGCATATCTGCGCATGAAGCAAGTGACTTATTCATTATGGTGTCACACCAAGTGAAACCATCTTCAGACCATTTGCAGAGGTATTCCCTTGTGTGACTCTGGCGGAAGATGATAATGGTATGGTGGATCAAGGAAATGCTGATGACTGTGGTCCGCATGTTAACGAGGTTTGCCTGCAATGTGGGGTTCTGTTCCCACTGCTATGGTGACTGGTAGTTGACTCTCGGATGTATACTCTCAATAGTTCAAACGTCTAGCTCAAGCATAAGCTGATGATTGCATCTGATTGCGTCTGAATAGTTGCCACATCAAGAATTTTTCCAAAAGTCCACTGTGAAAGGGAATCTTTTTTGTCTCACAGAAGTAACAAATCAATTCCTGTGAGGTTCCGCTGCGCTTCTTGCCACTTGGAACATACCTGGAGTTCATGAAGGTATTGGCAGCTCCAATGCTTTTAAAAGTCGTTTTGTACTGCCCTGTCTTCTTGTGTAGGTCTTGGTTCAGATGGTTAGTCCCTGGACACGTTTTTTCACGGCCCCACCTCTTGCGAGCATCTGGTAAACATCTGAGAGTACGACTGTGATGAAAAAGCTGATAATTACAAGGTCAAGCGAGTAATGTCTTAAATAGGTTGACCTTGGGAACGGAGTCGATTGAGGGCCACTTGAACCGTCGGAGTATCAGACTTCGCCGTTCATCAGACTGTTGACTGTCGTGAACGCTGTCGCTGGTGCGTTTTAGTTGACTTTTTATTCCGGCTTTCCACATACCTTAAATGTTCGTGTTATCTGGCGGAATATGCCATGTAACTCCTCGTCTGACAAATTCTTGTCTTGAAATCTCAACCTCCTCAGCTAATCCCTGCCTGAAAATACTTATGGCACCCAGTGCTCATGTTTCCGACCAGCTTCAGTTTGTGCTGAACCCACAAACATAGCTGTGTAATCTTTCAATTTGCCATGGCCACGACTTTTCGACTCCGGATCGTGAACTGGAGTATAGCAGCCTGCTAATGTGTTGACTAGTGTCTCGTAAGAACCCAACGAATAGACGAATATATTTACCAAAAGAGCAGTAGGCGGCAACTATCCAATACTAGTGAGGACATTGTTCATATCCAAGATGATTGGAAATATTTCAGATTCCAGTGTCGATTTATCTGTCAGTCTCACGTCAGGGTTAAGGATGCTTTTGGTATCTAAAGTGTAATTTAGTGAATAGATTTTATTCCTCGTATGTCTTGAGAAATACAGGACACTTCATAACTTAGTGGGAACCAACAAACGCCAAACGAGAATATTTACTCAACACTTTGTGGTGCTCTTAAAGGCCTTCTGAACGTGTCTCCTGATCACCTGGTTCATACATACCTCAAACAGTCATAATGTGATTGGGGATGTACTGTTTGTACTTCTCAGTTTCATCCAACTCAGCGTCGTCCTAAAGTCTGGCCAACAGAGAGTTCAAGATGGCAGCCTGAAGGTAGCCCATTCAAATCAAAAGAAAAATATCCTCACGCTAGTTCATGACTTCATCCAAACAGTGCAGCAACGGATGAAGCTAAACAATCCAGTCCTTACTAAATCAGGATTGAGGATTGAATTCTATTGGAAACTCCTTCAGGTTAGAGAGGTTTCTTTCGCGTCCTACCTACATAGACACTGCACGTGAAGATGCTCAAGCATGATACATAATTGATGAAAGGTGCGGTAGGAGGTTGTCATTTTCATAGCGAGGGGGACTTTGACCGGTTTGACTTACCCAATGCTAGAGGGCATCAGTATCTAAAGCAAAAATATCTAGGAGTGATCCTGAATACAAGAACTTCGTTGAACAGATCATGTCAAGTCGAAGGTATTCAAGTTAGTCTAAGATTCTGTCCATCTACATAAACGGATCTGGATCTACATATACCTACTGTACTGCATTTTTGGAGTACGTCTAGCTCTGATTCAAAGTCTCTACTCGGCTTTCCTTCGCTTGATACTTTATCATTGGCTGTACTATCAAAGGGTAGTGATGCGGAATATATGGAGCACAAGCGCTCTCACGTTAGCCTCTCACTAACAACTCCTACTCTACACCTCCACGTTGGTGGCTGCTGGGTGCCTAGTACCTCGGCTAGAGATTGGCTAACCAACCCCTTTGGAAGGTCGTTGGTGGCAGCAAACGAAAGAGGGGGAGGAGTGTCTTCCCACTAAGGCACTTCCTCTTGATCCAGGCGGTAGCGGACGAATTCCACGTATTTAACGTATGTGAATCCCAGGTCTATAGGGATCTTCAACACTACGCCAGGGTGTTGGATAAGAGTTGGTGGTGAACCCCTAGTGGGTCAACAGCAGCGCTCATATCCCCGAAGTGGGTTACTGGCTCCGGAGAATTTCGGCCCCTCGTCCTAGGGGTAAAAAAAAACGGAACTGGAACAAACTGGGTTTAGCTGTGAATGAGGGCAAAACCAAGTATATGCTGTCAACAAGAAGGGACACACAACACCGACGAATTGGACAGAACGTCACAATAGACAGTTATAACTTTGAGGTAGTTAAGGACTTTGTATACCTCGGCTCCGCTGTAAACTCTGACAACAATGTTTCTTTGGCCTAAGAAGGCAATTGAGTAGTAAGGCCTTTTCAAGAAGCACCAAGGAAACTCCATATAAGACCCTCATCATCCCAGTCATAGAGCAGGGCGCAGAAGCATGGACGTTCACCAAGATGGATGAAGATATCCTTCGGATGATTTTCGCTCCCGTTTGCGTTGACGGGCTATGGAGAAGGAGATTTAACAGCGAACTCTACGAGCTGTACAGCGACATCGACCTAGTCAGAAAAGTACGCATTACCCGTCTAAGATGACTAGGACATGTAGAGCGGATTGACATCAACTCTCCGGCCCGAAGAGTCTTCGAATCCATCCCGGAGGGACAACGCAGTAAAGTGGAAGAGAACCTCAACCAACTTGGAGTGTGCAACTGGAGGCAGTTAGCCAAAGACCGCGCTAACTGGAGGGGCTTGTTGGTTGAGGCCCAGGTCCACCCCGGACTGTAGCGCCACCTAAGTAAGTAAGTAAGGACTATCAAACTAAACTTTTGTATTAGATGCCGTGTCTTTTGGTGTCAAATCCACTGGAGTTTTAGTGAGCCTGGTTCCACGTATATACCTACTGGTAGATGCAATAACTTCGGAACTTCGACTGATATCCAAGATTTTAGTCGATGTTCCTTTAATTCACGATTGGCTACGGCCAGTGTGCTAGACTAGACTAGGCAGTAGTCCAATGTTTAGGTTAGGTTCGTGGGTAGGCGACTTGAAAAATTTCACATTGCCACACTTAGGTCAGTATAGACCAATTGTGATACCCATAGGGGAAAAGTCCCTTGCCCATTGGTAAACCCTTGTACTGATTTGTATCTTGTGGATCACCAAGCCATCCTGTGTATTTGATGAATTTAAAAATTTCACTAATTGGTCTATAGTAGATATAGTAGCCTGGCTGAAGATGAAAAGGTGATACCTTTCTGTGGTATTGCCTTAATCGCAGTCTCAAAGGCAGCTATTGTCACTGCTAAGAACTCCGCTTGGAAAACCTAGTCCGATGTTTACAGACTTCAAGACTTGACTTGACTTTACCACTCGTTAAGTAAGTATGTCTCTATTTGTTAAGCATCAGATCTATCCTGTCTTAATGGGTACGTCGTAGTATCTGCGTCTATGCTTAAGGGCATGCTTTACCCTCGAAGCTTTACACGAAGCTTTACACGAACTCTTTGACTCTTGTCTGGTGGCCTAAACCACACTAGTGTTACGTCGAATGAGATCTCCGATTGCTAGGGTTTGGAAGGTATTTTCGCAGGACCTGGTCCTAGGTTGGGTCTTACCGATCTTACCGATTGAATTTCTTACCAAATGGGACATGTATCGGATCGTCAATCTATACGAACACATTATGCATGAAGTGGTGGACTGATTGTCCTTCGAAATCGTTTCAATACATTGCTCAGTTTTATAGCATACAGATCTCTGATTGCTGGAAACACAAACAGTTTTTGTAATGACTTTGTTGGTCGTAAAATGAACAATAGCATTTCCAACTCGAGCCAACTCAAGTTCGATGGACTCACCCAGTCCTCGTTTAATGGCAATCTTACCAAGCATTAACATGTTTTTTGCTTTCAATATCATATTTCAACTACGCCCCGCCCTTAAAGGAATACAGCATCCCATGTAACCACTCATTTAGTGCAATTTTCCCTCAATCATCCTCAGAACATTGAACGTTCTCAGCCAAGTCCAAAGTTAATCTAGCAATTTTCACAGCTCACAAACGTGAGAAAGTCGCAAATCCTTAAAAATTGCGAAAATCCGCGTCCTGATCACAGCACGTCGAAGGAACGCCAGACGCGTCCCCTTATATACAATATTCTACAGGGCGTTGGCATAATCCTAATCCGGGCATTGTTAGAGTGCGTCCCTTGCATCACCTTTCATCCTGGCTGATGCTGATGCTGATGCTGCTGTTCGTTCTACTATGCAACAAACAAATCGAAAGGATATCCAATCATCATCCTCTGAGCATAGAGGTGTCAAATGATTGTTTGGTTGTGTGCATTGTCTTGGGGCGACACACCTAGAAAAACATTTTCACCTCCAGCAAGGAAGGATGTCCTTTGTGCGATTTTTTCCTTGTTCCTTATGCAAGATTCTAGGTACCTGGTTGTCGTATTAAAAGAAATTCAAATCCAAATTTGTATCTTTAAGGATTTGCTCGTCAGTCACATTGTACTCCTCTGTCCACATGGAAACCTAACTAGAGAATGCAATTTATCGGAAGATGTAAAGCGGATAACATTGGGATTATATGTTCTTCCTTACACCACACCACAGTAGATAGATGACTGAAGGATGTAATTGTGCGCAAGGACAACACACAAAACCAACCAACAAACAAACCAACACCAATGACAAAAAAAAAAGAAATGAAACTGAAAAGCACACGGAAAAACTGTGAAATTCAAAACGTCCTTTTTATCCTCGTCAACAGAGACGGCGGCAGCGGTGGTGGTGGTGATTACCGCTTCCGGGCGATTTGATGTACATATATACTTGTACACCCTAGCCACCTTCCCTCCTACTTTATAGCATATTTGTCTATTTTTTTCCTGTTCCTGCGAATGGGTCCTGTGATTTTGTTGCTCCCGACGAGTTACAGGATATCTTGTTAGGGATTCCTCTTTCATTTCCACTTTGTATTTTATTTGTTTGCACCTGTGTGTGTGTGTGTGTGTTTGTGTGTGGTATATTCCTAGAAGCAACGCCATAGAGAGACAACCAACTGGTAGAAGATTCCAATCTCTTTCAAGATTTGACAGTTCATTTCATTCTTCGTTGAGCTGTAAGAATTTAATCACACATACACCGAGAGACAGGGCTGCTTCCGAACCACCTCCATCGCCTCCAATTCCCAGGTGACACGAGTGCGGCGACCGAAATAAAAAAAAAAAAATAAATAAAAACCGACCTTGTTTGTTTGCCATATAAAAATGATCCAATTTCCGTTTCGGTTATTTTGATGGAGGAGATATGTATTTGCATAAGGACGAGGGTTGGCTTTTGCGGAGATTCCTCTTTTTTTTATATTTTTTTGTAGATTTTGGGGATCCATTTTCAGAGTCAATGTCAAAGGAGATCTATGTTTCAATTTGGGTGGACAGTAGGCAGTAATACCTCTTTTTGAAGTTGTTTTCTTTGTATTGCAGATAGGTACTCACTTCATTTCTTGATAAGGTTTGACTTGTTCCAGGAACAATAAATATCTTCCACGGAATGAGGAAAATTAATTTTTGTTTACAAAAGGATCACGCTGACCGACCGCGACGACGTCTCCAAATTTTATTGCCCCACTTGTGTGCACTCGTGGTTGACACTTTTATTAGTATTGCTATAGGTAGGCATAGTGAAGGGAAAGGACCTTTATCGGATCTAGGAAAATCACAAGTGGCCTCATGTGGAGGTGGCGGCGACTACCCGTAGAACTGGTGAAACTCGTTTGAATTTTATGCTCATCGGCGTGAAACCTTCAGAGTCCATACATTGTGTCCGAAAGGAATCACTAATAAGGGAGTAGGTAATCCTACGTCGAGTTAAACTCCTGACAGTTTGATAGGCCAGAGTACCGCCTAATCACAGTTATTAGCCGAAGCAAGTCTACATGCTGTTGTTGCTGTGCTGTTGTAGACGCACGCTTGTGTTATGTCAGCGGGTGACCCAATGCCGGAGCGATAGCTCTCGCTTTCATCCGGAGCCCTATGATTAATTGAGATAATTCATGTTCGATGTTTACACATGGAGGATCCTCTTTGGCCCTGTGGGCGTCTGCGTCTGCGATGCAATGCGTCGGCATGACTTGAGATTTTTATTTCGTGTTCTCACTTGTTGCGCGGCGGCGGTGTCTCACATGGAAATAGGTGGTGCCTCGCTTTGGAGAGTGGGTTCGGGAACATAGTTTTTTTTTTTGCTTTCGGTGTTCACGTGGTAACAGCTTATTGGGCAAGAGTGGATGTACATATATTCAAATTAGAAAAAATCGTTTATGGTATGTTTGAGGGGGTTTGGTTGATGCAATACTGTATGAAGAAAGTGTGTGTCTTGTTGAATTTAGAAGCAAACTTGAACTTTCTAGCTGGCCATTGCATAGCTCATTGCTTTAGTTAATAGCTGAAGAAAAGTAGTGGACTTCCTTGAACGAGATGATGTTATAGATACATAGGATGTGGAGCCAGGGCACTATGAACAGTGCACTCAGCTTTGCTTTTTATGTATAAAAGTGGAAGTGTTTCACCAATATTTCTTTTTACAGAATTTCAGGTCGGTTTCCATGGTGTCCACTTAGACATTGTGAAATACTATCATGCCTGCTTCGAAATAATCAGCTCTACCAGCACTTTTAATATCCATGTCTGGGCGATGTATCCACTCAGAAACGTACAGCGTTCTTGGCACAGTCTTAATCTTTGTATTCTTTCCACTTAGATGTTGCTTTTTCAAGACTGGTTTACCATGGTGCCTCATCACGTATGTCACACTTAAGACGGTTGTCGTCAAAATGATAGCAAGGACCCCTGTCGTCTGTGGTTTGTTCCATCGATAGTGTTTGACAATTTTTGGCGTAACTTGTGGAAAAAGTTGATTCACCAAAACAATTCACTTAAACGTTAGGGATTTTCATGGTCATAGGATATAGTCAGACGGTTGATGACGGCCCTGTTCTTCCATATTATGATTCCTTCAGTACTTTACAAGCCTGGAAGTCTATTGGCAACACAAGCCACTAGCATAGAGGTGGAACTTCTTAGAGACTGTGGCACCTTACCGTAAACTAATACTACTTCCTTAGAAAAGAAAGGAATCTTATGCTATATGCAGATGACATTACCAAAAAGACTCGTGGCAAGGCTGGAAGAAAACGAGGCTAGATAGTTCTGGGTAATTTTGCCTCTTGTGCTAGACAGTGATGTACAAATTTTACACACTTGACCGTACCATACTATACCTTTGCCAAAAAATTGTCTGGTAGACAGACCTATACTCATGTATGGAGTCCTAGACTGGTGTACAGGATCAAAGAATATCTCTCGTAAAATTCAGAAAGAATGCTGCATATGCTTCGGCTGCACTGCGACTGAGGGTGTTATTAGTATGATATATCAGCAAAACGGGGCACTGTACTCAATCTTGGACATACATATGTATTCCCACGGACTACGTTACGCCCTTCCTGGACTATACAATGCCTAAGCCGTATTCTCGGCTGAAAAACTGGACACAGAATTGGTCTGCACTGGTAATCTACACCTATGGGTTCAAGACAGGCATGAGAGTAAGAGCTGGACTGTCTCAGTCTCACTTGCCATAGGAAGGTCTCTTAGGCTATCAGACGGTGTATTTCAAGAAAAGACCATGTCGATGGCTGGACAGAGTGAGGCATTCGTATCACCAATGTCGAGTATCTCTAAATGAGATATCGGTGTATTGTGTATAAACTCACTCTGTGCTGAGTTCGTGGTTATCCAGAGATATCCCAGAATATTCTAAATACCAAAAGTGGTACTAAGCAGGAACTCTCGACTGCCTAAGAGGGATCCATTACATCTCTGCATAAGCTCACCAAATGATGTGACAGCATAAATTTGATGCGTGATATCAGGCCAGACAGATATGGCCACAGTTGAATAGACTCAGGATAACAAGGATCCAACGTCTACCGTGTATAGTTACATCGACTCCTGCCCTTGGAGTCATGTTCGGGTTATGCCTACTTGAGTTATTCAGAAAGGTAGTAGCGGCAAAAAAGTGCTCTATGCCGTCGACAAACCTCGATGTGGTCAATTAATCCAATCGGACACTGCACCTTCACTAAGTGGTTAAACGTTGACGTACTTTCGGATTGCTAAATGGACTTCAGCCTCAACCACGATTCCAAATTCCTCTAAACCTCACGATTCCCTCTAAACCTAGACTAACGATGAGGTCATACAGCTCGACTGCATAGGCATCTTCACGGATGAGTTAAAAAAGACGAAGATACTCTCAGAGGAACCATCTACCAAATGACACATTAAGCTTTCCAATCCCGCCAGTGTGTTCCAAGCGGAAATTTGTAGAATCGTCTAAACCTGGCGGAACCCCTGAATTGTGATATAGACTACTTATGTCAAGCTGCCACTAACTGGATAGGCTTGTTGGTTGAGGCCCAGGTTCATCCCGAACTGCCGAAGCTGCTATAAAAGCCATCTCTCACAAATCAATGGTGGTTAAGAGATGCACAGAGGAACTCATGTCCCTAGGCTTGAAGCGCAGTATCACGCTCTGCTGCATCCATGATACATGAGTTTTCAAGCGAATGAAATGGCCGATGAGCTATTTCTAGGTTTGGAATCAAATGACCTACTAGCGGACCACTGATTCTAATACCCCACCTCAAACCGGGTCTCTAAACTCTGTGCCCATGAAAACAAAGATGGACTAGAACTTCTGATGTTAAACAGCCCACAGGCGACTCTCTTCATAGGTATCCTCATAGGCCACAATCAATGGAGCCCCATTTTAGAAAAATGAGAATCAGGCCAACACAGAGATAGAGGAAAGCACAGCACATTTTCTTTTCGAATGCCCAGTCTCAACAAGATACACAATCCTCGTAAAGGTATGTATTTTAAGAAGCTAAGGTACTAAAATTTATCACGAAAACAGGTTGATTCGGGAGGGCTTCATTGCTTTTCAGATAACCCCACCGGGAAACACAATCCGTGTGAGAAAGCACTCCTGTAGGTCCTGCCACTTCTCTAACCTACCTCAATTATTTTGGGGTATTTTCATTACCTATCTTGTATCCTTAAGGCCGCTGTCTGTATTGGTTATTGGGATCCTGCCGTTTCGTCTCAATTTCGATAAAATACGTTAAAAGTTGACACGTCATCGACACAGAATCTGTAAATGGGAGCACTTTTGACTTTTACCATACCTACATTGCTTCTTGTGACGTTTCAATCAAGTCAACGCAATTCTTTGCATAGATTGGAACTATTGTTCAGCGGTCTCAGACATCAGACACTTGTGTAACGAAGTAATGTAAATTTCAAGACACAGTAAGGGAATGGGGTGCCATCTGTCACTGACAGTTCTCTTCCGCTCAAATAATTTAGAAAAACAGAATATTATTGAAAAATTTGAATAATATGGACAACTTATTTTGAAAGTCGTGTAGTATTACTGAAATTTTACTGAAAAAAGTTGACATTGAACCTCACCGTTTACATATGTAACTTGGACAGCCTTCAGTCATCCTCTAGACAGGCTGAACTGACTACCGGGATCTGCATCATTCTTAACATATGGCCAGCACTTATGACTCTTTAAATCGAACTACCATCGGATAGTCGTTTATCATTGCGTCAATTGGTGAAAAATTTTACGGAACCCTCTTCAAACCTACTCATCCACTCCCATATCCATCTACGGGTGACACTTCAATGGGTCGATGGTTATGACTTGCAAGCACTCCCTAAACCTAAATGCCAGCCAATGTGCCGTGACCCTTGTGCACCCATAAAAAAATTAAAAACCATAAATTTATTAACGCGACATCGACGACCACATAGCCGCAAAGCCACATAGTCTAGAAGTCCCGGCGGTACTACTACTGCGGTTATCACAGCACACTGTGAGCATGCTTTTGACGCAATACGCGATTTGTCATCTGACAGCGGTGAACAGCTGTCCACGGCACGAAGCTCTGCACACATGACTCGCGAACCTATCTGTGATTGCGGTGCCCGATTGCTGCTTATGCAACCTGCGGACTCACGATTTCGCACGACACCGCTGCGCGCATGCGCCTTGTATTGAGAATTCAAATTTCCGAACATTTCCTAATGAATTGTCATTGTGCGAGCTTTAGCAGGCGATTGAGCCGAGATTACCTCTCCGTGCAGGCAATTATATTTCCCAGACTGACGGTGGGTGTTTGCTGCTGCGATTTGAAAGGTACCATCTCGGTATCGGCAATTAACTGTGTGCCTCCTGCTGCGGCAGACGTGTCACACATGCGGACATGGCTCCAGAGTCTCATTGCACCTGTTTGCTGAGAGACATACAAGGTTAGATTTTTGGCATCATGCACCTTCACATACCTGCACCGGTTGCAAGGACTCCATATAGCGCAACCCCTGATAAGAGCAGACACTTACTGGTAATTTTATAGCCCCGGTATCATGTTGTTCACTTTTAAATTATTTAACTGCAGCACTGTGCCCTGGTGGTGGTGGTGTATCCTTTGTGTACGAGAGAGGAGGACTCCTGCTCTGACCCGCATAAGATTGCCATTGTGACTGCTTATGTGGCCTGATATCCTAAGGATTTCACGTTTCTTTCACATAAATTATTTTTTATGATTTTCGCTTCGTGTCAAGTGGCGGGGATATGTAATGGCGTGCGATTGCAGACACGCGCGACTTGATCCTTTCTCCTCAGAGCGCTTGCAAGCGCGCTTAACTGATATTTATTGTGTAATTATGCTCCTTTTCGTTATTACTGCGCAAAATTTTTTATTTATTTGCTATGCTTTGTTGTATTTTTAAATTTCTGTTTGTCATAATTTTACCAGCAACGTGACTTTGGTCGAAATGGAGAGGAGCGGGGTCCTTTGAGTGGTGTGGATCCTAAGAAAATACATAGTATACTCGAGGTTAATTGAAGGTGAAGCGATCGAAACATGTCTGCGCGGTGTGATGCAATGGACACACAGGTACTTTGGGCTTAATTATGGAGGAATAGGTATACAGCCAGGGATGGGAAGACGTTACGGCCATATCGGTTCGTTTGAGACGTGTGATGAGTAGGGTGTGTTTGGTTATTTGCTGTTGGTAATTAAATGTAAATAAACGCGAGGAGTTTGGGAATCGAAAATGTGCTAAGTTTGACACTTCCGTACGTGCATGCTTGGAATTTAATGGTAAACATGTGCGGAGTAGATGTAGACTTGCCAGGCCAAGTGGAGTCCTTTATTGCTGTTTGTCGTGAAGAAATATTTTCATATGCCAGAGAGGTTTGCTTAGAAGTTGATCCATGATTGGGAAGGTCACCATACTGATCAATATTATATATTCCTCCAGTTTCTACGTATGACGTGAAGTGAAGTATAAATAAGGTGGCGAATGCAATGTCCTAACATACTAAGTTAAGTAAGAATGTCCTCCGTAGGATAGCAAAAGAACGGCAGGAGTAGAACTAGGATTGAGATTAATTCCAAGTGGAGCGAAAACCAGGCACATAGCAGTCACATACTGAAGAATGGTCCAACTTTGTGTCCTCTTAACACTTTGGTGGGATACACGCCAGGAGACGTAGAACTATCCACAGCTTTTCTGGCGACGTGGTAGATTAACGGCGTACCCGTTCTTTCTTGGACTACACCTTGTCTATCGAAATAGAGGAACGCCTCTGGGGAGACAAAGCCCAAAGCACTCTCTCGTGGTACCTATCATTGGGGTAGTAAACCCCAAAGATCAGGCCATTGGTCGAGTTCATTGCTCTTGCAATATGACCGCGAATCAACTTCAGCAGGAAATTGTCCACTCTGATCAGATTCGCCCTGTTATAGAGGACCCCATTGGAGTAGATTTTTTTGTACTCGGACTCTGGTGTTCTGTATAAATGAAGGCAAGCCCGAAGACAAGCCCTCTCAAACACCCGAATCCTTTCCATCAAGCTTGCTTCCACGTTGAACCACACCGGACAGCCATAGGTGAGCATTGGCCGTATGAGGGCCGTGTAGCAGATTACCTTCACCCTCGCATTGAGTTGGCTGCTATGAAACAGTCTCTTTGTGAGGGCAAAAGCAGCTCGGGCTCTGGCCAAAGCAGCATCTATATGTTTGTTAAAATATAGATACTGGTCTAGCCAGATCCCAAGGTACCTGACTACACTTCCACTAGCCAATAGGCGTCCGTTTGGTCCCACTTGGTTTGCTGATACCCAGCCTGCTCAACTTGTAGAAGAGCGCCTCCAACCATAGATGATCTGTCTCCTGATTAGAGTATGAGCAAAGCCAGTCACTAAAGGAGTGTTGGCAAAAGAATACACAGACCATCATATGTCAGGATGCTTATAAGTAATTTATACTCCTTCCAATAAAACCCCGTACTTCAAGAGGTACATACACGATACATATTATGTTTATAAGGAACCCAATCTTGGAAAAAAATCTATCCTCCAAGTCGCAGGTAGTCTACAATGCTTCCTCCCTCCCAAAAGGATAGCATGGGACAGCAAATGCATTTTTGTCTAACCAGCACTGCACTGCTTTTGGAGCCAAAAATGAGGCAATCTCGTCGGTAATAACTCTCAAGTCTCACTACATTTAAGCCTGATGAACAATGATGGAAAAACACGTTGCTAAAGGTAGGTAAAGGATCCATTACAGTCTCTAGTTCAAGGAAAGCGAAAGTTCACAGCGACAACCACGCTATAATGATTGAGAATTAAGAGAACCGAAATGGAAGGACACGGATTTGGACAGAGACTTGTTTGAGGAAGTGATAACCACTCAACGCTTTAGACCTCGATCAGCTCAAGAACTAGAGCTGTACCTGACGCATACAGTAAACTTCCGCATGCGATGCGTTTACGACAGGAAGGAATACATGTGGATCGGCAAACTGCCTGCAAACTGCCTAAAAGCAAGGTGAATAATTTTCCCGAAAGATCTAAGACCAATCAGCCTAATAACTTTTCTTCTCAAAATTCTGAAAAGGATTCAAAACCTTCACATTAAAAGCACTATTGATAGGACCTTACTGTCTAAGTCATAGCATGCCTATCAAAAAGGTAATCTATTAAAACGGCACTCCATTTCCAACAAAAAAAAAATTCAGATTGCCCAAGAAGTTCACATATCCATCATAGACATCGAGGGAGCCTTGAACAACGTTGAAACCCATTCGATAGTCAATGACCTATGAAGGCTTAATATCGGCGAAACAATTTTAAACAATTTTAAACAATTCTAAAAACCAGAGTTATCACTGCATCCTTCGAAAGGAGCACCTACGTTCACCTAAGTTCACCTACCTACCTAATCCTAAAGCTTTACCGCAAGCTTCTTTGAAGAAAACGTGTCACGAAATCCCTGGTTGCCTTATACATATGTATGCCAAACAGCGGTAGACTCCACTTGAGGTCTAAAACCCAGTATTATGCACCTGGGTAGTAAAAACGATCCTTAAGTAAGCATTAGTGGCCCGCTCTGCAGAAGAAAGCCAACATAACTATAATGGAAACAACTCAACTATTGCGCTGCAAACTATGCTCCACTTGGTCACAACTAACATCGTCAGCAACAAACTGGATGTTTACTCGGAAATTAGGATGAAAAGCAACTCACTGGACACGTCAGCATACTATCGATGTATCGTCGTCATCTGCTAGATGTTACCGACCTGCCCACCGAATACCGAATACTGAATACAACTTCAATATGGACTACAAGTTCTGGATACCAAATAGAACTTGTGGTCCTGCACTACGTATCGTTGTCAATCCTCGAAGGGTTCAAAATCGAGGACTTAGCCGGTGCAAGCATCTTCTCCAAAGAGCATTCCTTTAACCTCCCATTGCAGCTGATAGACTGGAGGTAAACGCAATACTGGAATCGGATATTGTCATCTACATATATCGACAGTCAGGCAGCCATTAAATCTCTCGCATCTAGCTCTATGAGGTCTTAGGTAGTGACAGACTGCCACGTATCACAAGATAGTTGTCAGATGTCACAAGATAGTCAGGGAATTGTGAGGCTGTCATAATAGCTGGAAGAGGCTCTTCTGCTCCAACCAACCAAGGTGGATGATTCAACGCTCGAAAGATAGATCGAAGTTCAATGAAAAGTTAGCGACAGGGCTGGAAAATTGTTATTAGTGACAGCAGAAAAAGGTTCTTCAAACTACTACTTAATGAAGCTGATATAAATCCTTAGGGTACTGCCTATAGGATCGCTATGATGGACACATAGCACCATAAATACTGTCCTCGAAAACATTATCACAAGCAATGTTGGATCAGTGAATCGAATGCTTAGCTTAGCCATATTGTCCTAGAGAATAATCTTACTTACTTAGGTGGCGCTACAGTCCGGGGTGGACCAGGGCCTCAACCAACAAGCCTCTCCAGTTAGCGCAGTCTTTGGCTAACTGCCTCCAGTTACGCACTCCAAGTTGATTGAGGTTCTCTTCCACTTGTGCACGCCACCTAAGGCGAGGTCTTCCTCGTGCCGGAGCGTTGATGTCCATCCGCTCTACATGTCCTAGCCTCCTTAGACGGTTAATGTGTACTTTTCTGACTAGGTCGATGTCGCTGTACAGCTCCTAGAGATCGCTGTTAAATCTCCTTCTCCATAGCCCGTCAACGCAAACGGGACCGAAAATCATCCGAAGGATATCTTCATCCATCTTGGTTAACGTCCATGCTTCTGCGCCATAGAGCAGGACTGGGATGATGAGGGTCTTATATAGAGTTTCCTTGGTGCTTCTTGAAAAGGCCTTACTACTCAATTGCCTTCTAAGGCCAAAGAAACAGCGATTGGCAATAGTGATTCTTCGTTTGATCTCTGAGATGATATTGTTGTCATAGTTTACAGCGGAGCCGAGGTATACAAAGTCCTTAACTACCTCAAAGTTATAACTGTCTATTGTGACGTTCTGTCTTAATTCGTCGGTGTTGTGTGTCCCTTCTTGTTGACAGCATATACTTGGTTTTGCCCTCATTCACAGCTAAACCCATTTTTGCGGCTTCTGTTTCAATACTAGCGAACGCACCAGTGACAGCCCGCTGGGTTCTGCCAATAATGTCAATATCGTCGGCGTACGCTATTAGTTGCACGGACTTTTGAAAGATTGTGCCTCCGGTGTTGGCTTGTGAAAGGAAAGATATGGCCCTGCATGCAGATCAAAATCAGATATTGCAGCAAGCCGATAGGCCAGTTCAGCTAGGCTGCAGAGACCATACCGAGAAGAAATCTTTAATTTCTTGGCAGCAATGAGGACCAGACAACGCTTCTAAAGTCGATTTTGAAAAAGCGTTTGAGAACTCATCTTGTTTCTGAACAGTATGTGTTCAGTATCTTAGTCCAAATTTTGGAATCATCTCTGCCACATATGCGCCTTTATTATCACCGACATGAACGTTTATGCCTTGAAGGACAACTCACGAGAACGAGATAAACCTCTATAAATGATATGAAATTATAACCTGTCGCCTCGACATGATACCATTAACAACATTCCTTTGGACTGAGTGAGGCTTCGCATCCACTAAAGACAAAATCAAATGGAGTCCTTCACGAGAAACCCATAGCCATTGCCAAGTCGAATGGAATTCGCCATCGCCAAAGGAACCACCCCGGCGTTTGCCACAAATGACATCAAGTGCCACTTCCACCACTGAGAGCGTGCTAAATTGACACTCCAGAGCTCAGGTTTCCCACCACCTTCCTCGAGCGCGCAGATTTAAGACTTCAGCGCTATAGGACATTATTTACTTTTAGGGTCTTTCGCTCTCCACATGCTAAAGTCACGTTGCGCAGACAATAAACTTTCCGGAGCGCGCGCACGTTATTCCACATTTCTGACCGATTCGCGGTGTGTCGGTCGCTCCATAGACACCGGCTTCAAGGCGTATTGTGACGCCCACGCTCGCACCCAATGGACACATTAAAACTCATTCATTTGGTCTTTCTCTGGTTTTTTTTTCCCCCCCCAGTTCTCTGATTTGGATTCTGGACCTGTGGTGCACTATCGTCATCGTCGTCGTTGTCGTGGTTTCTGCATAATGCAACATGGCAGTGGGAGGGCATTAATGTTGTCCATGCAGAGCGCGTGTGTGGGATGTGCTCTGCGGCCGCGCTGTGATAAGTGATGGTGTCAATTTTCGTCTGAGGGTGCGAAGACCAGGTCTGCAGCTCCAAATTTGGTTGTCACTTTATGCGGTGATAGATGAGTGCGTATTCTAACTTTCATACCAACTAACCTCCCATTGTTCTCTGCGCCAAATTTCTCAGAAATCTGTTCCAAAAAAAAGGAACACCAACTGAAAGGGTCCAAGAACAGACTGGCGAATAAAAAAACCGCAGAACCCCAAAACCAGACTTAAAGTGCACTGCTGCCCATGAAGCATGGCCAACATTAGCCGTCCCACAAGACAATCGTTCGGGCGGCGAAATTATGATCCCCATTGAGTGTGTCTGTTTCCGCCGCCACCGCCGCGATGCGATGACACTCAAGCGCGGTCAAAAGGTGTTCCTGGCGGAGCTCGCCCCAGTGATTTGCATACGGAGCGCAGTGGACCGCTTGCAGACTTTCGATGTCTGCGGTGAGTTATTGTCACCGTTTAAGGTGTACAAGATGCCGTTTCTTTTATTTATTTTGTTCTTTATCTCGGCTCTCAAATGGCTTCGTTTTGTGGTAACTCCACTCCACGGCAAAAGAGGTCTCAACCATGACACACACGAGTGGGGTTTTGACGGTTTTTTTTGTGCCGTCTTAGCCGGCTCTGAGAAATTATTGCGTTATTTTCGCAAAAATATAGCGACTCGTCGTCGTTTTGAGTTTTCGCGAATAAATTGCGATGTCTTCATTCGACCGACGGTCGGACGATCCGGACAGACCAGAGCGGTGTGGATTCCACGAAACATAACCAACAAGTCCAATAAAGTTCCATTGACTGACAGTTGTTGTGAGCATCGTCGTCGTTGTCGTTGTGTTGGAAACGGTTGACAAACGTCACGGAGTGGATAATTTGCATTGCATTTCGAGGAGAGTTAGTGAGTTTGTTCGCGTTACCCACTGCTAGCAGGTGCCACATTAGTCATTTGGATGTTCGGCCGGGCCGGTTGACGGAGTGATAGAACGAATGTTGGCAATGAGCCGTGAACTTTGCGATTTGAGGTGCATAATCTGATTAGGTCGGAGTTGAGCAACCAAGCAGGTGTTGTGCCAGCGACGTAATGAGTTTTATCGTAAATCAATTGCACGGAGTTAATACGTCTCGCTGGTGAAGCTAAAGCGACGTGTTCAAGGCTCGGGGTGACTTGTTAAATTAACATACCCAACAGCCGTTGGGATGAGTGTTTAACACTCAACACCGATGAGCAATCATTGGAGCAATAAACTATGACAAATGCTTGCAGATGTATCTTTGAGTAATTTACAGACTTTGACAATCCATTTGACTTACTTTCCTTAAAAGGCTTTAGACAGACCATGGGGCGTGGATAATTGTTCCACCATAGTGGACAAACTTTCTACACATAACCTCATTATTGGTTCTACACAAGTCTCATTATTTGCTGGTCATACTTTCATTTCGTGGCTGCAGAGAACTAGACCGATGCTACTTAAATATCGTATTCCTCTATCCTTGCAACACACCCTAACTCATAAAAGGATATGGGAGAGATCCAGATAGAGGTATCTCGTTCATGGTAATGAAAATATTCTCGGGAATTATCCTAGAACGTCTCACAGATTGGGTAAGTTGGTAAGATTAGCTGAGCGAGTTCCAAGAGGGTTTCAGGAAAGACTGCTCAACAGTGGACGGGCTTACCTCGATAAGGTGTTCTTTGTCGCCTTTCAATAGAAGTGTCAACGAAAATATTTAAGGCTTTAGGACTGCTGTATGGGATGGGAACAAAATGTTTAAATGTCTGGTAAGTGTCACTCTTCTTTTCAACATTCCTGAATGACCCTTAAAAAGTTTTTGTGCGGAGGCATCGTGCTCGAACGTATTTTGGCAAAGTTCCCGACGACTTTGCAATTGGAAGGGTGTTTCCAGTAAAAAAATAAATCGTTCCATCAAGTACCAAACTTAAAATTTTGAAATGACTTACCTACTTACCTACAGTGCTGGCACGCTAATTAGCACACCCTACCATATAAAGTTATGAATGGATAAAACAAATGTAAAAGCAAAAACTTCACCGTCTTTTTGGTGTACTTGGGATTCAGTTGTTTGTTTGCAGGTCTTCGTACAAACGTTGGTCCTTCAGAACCACAGAGATTGAACTTCGATTCATCACTCCATAATATCACTGTATTCCAAAAAGATGGAGGAGAACCTAAATGGACTTTTGCGAACTCAAGCCGCTTCTTCCTGTTACCGTCTCTAACCTTTGGTTTCTTAAGACGTTGGCACCCCCGAAGGTTGTTCTCTAGAAGCCGTTGTCGCACCGTCCTAGCCGCGATGTTTACGCCATATTCGTCCTCCATGTGTGCTCTAATTTCGGAAGAAGTGGTGAAAGGGTCTTTCAGAGCATGTCGGACTATGATAGAATCCTCCCTTTTAGTTGTTTTCCTTGGTCTGGATCGCCTTTTATCTTCAAATGTTTGGTTGGTCTTATAGTGCTTTATGGCGTTTTGCACTTTTTTTCTGGAACAATTATTATTTCGAGCAATTTTTCTTATATTTTGCTCCTTCTGGAACATTTGCCATATAAGCCTCCTCTCCCCCGCCGTAGAAGACTTGTCCTGTCCCATAACTATCTCAAATCCACAAAAACACTTCAACACAAAACTTTGAAACTCGTCGCGACAACACGACGGATAAAAAATGAATAAAAATAAATATAATGCCACTTATTGTTTGGGTGTGCTAATTAAAATGTCAAAGCGAAAGGAAACCTTTTTTAAAAATTTTTTCCTTCAAAGCACAGGATACTGAAATTTCAAAATTTCGTAATTCCGAAGTTTCAGAATGTGATCAGAAATTTTTGAAGATGTAATTTTTTTAAATATGACAATTAATAATTTATAAATATATATGTTATGCTACAAAATAAAGCACAGGTATATTTTTTCATAGGGGTGTGCTAATTAGCGTGCCAGCACTGTAGATGACACTACAGTTTGATTTGAAGCTGGGCTTCAACCAAAAACCTTCTGCAATCTTCTACTTGCGTACCACCTAATGCAACGTCTTCCTCTACTGCGTTGTCCCTTCGGGTTTGATTCGAAGACTGGAGATTTCTTTATCTGCTTTAGATAGAGTCCAAGCTTCAGGGCCATAAACCAGGACTGGGATGATCAATGTCTTATAAAGAGCCTCCTTATTTGTTCGGTGTGGGGCTCTACTACTCATTTGCCTTCTCAGCCCCAAGAAACACCGACTGGCAAGAGTTATTGTTCGTTTCATTAGGTGTTGTTCTTGGAGTTTATAGCAGAGCCGAGGTAGATGAAGTCCCTTACTACCTCAAAGTTATAGCTGCCGATTGGGACGTTTTGTCAAATTTGTTGATGTTGTGTGTCTCTTCTTGTTTTGTCAGCATATACTTGGTTTTGTTCCCGTTTATCGCTATACATATTTTGGCAGCCTCCATTTCTAAAGGTATTTATGAAAGCCTGTTGAGTTCTGCCAATAACATCAATGTTGCACAGACGTTTGAAAGACTGTGTCTCTGTTGTTGGCTTGTAAGTTTCGCACAATTCTTTCAAGTATGATGGTAAAGCAATCACATGACAGCCTTCACCTTGTCTAAATCCTTTTTTTAAATCATTCCCGGTCTTCTTCGAGGAGCTGGAGTTTCCATCCGCGTTCTGCGCAAAGTGAGGAGTTTGGCAGGGATGCCAAAACTGGACATGGCTCTGCATAGCTCGTCTCTATAAGTAGTGTCATATGCAGAAGGATCCAAGATTTTTCGAGGTGTGAAGATTTGGTCGATTGTGGACTTTCCTGGTCTAAAAACACACTGATAGAGGCCAATCAGTTTGTTAACGGCCGGTTTCAGTCGTTCACACTGGATGGCAGATGAAATCTTAAATGCGATGTTGAGGAGACCTTTGTAATTGGCCCAATCGACGGGGTCTCCTTTCGACTTTTGATACGACCATACGACCATTTCTTAATATGAAGACGTAATCTTAGACATACGTATGTATATTCCTTCATCTAAGCCACCGGGTAGGTAAGGCTGCTTTATACGAAAAGGTGTCTTTTTATACTAAGAGCTTCAAATCGAAAAGGTTACTTCCTTCTCGTAGAAAGCCATGGAAATGTTCATTGAAACTTACTTACCAATAACGAAAACTCTCAATGACTGCAACGTCTTTTTACTTGCACCCATACCTATAGGGCAAGTATTGTATTCGTGCAAAATTTGGAACTCGAGATTTTAATCAAACTTGACATTACTATAATAGAGAAGTCCAAAAAAGTAGGTCCGCCAATGCCGTCTGTCTGTCTGTCTGTCTGTCTGTCTGTCTGTCAGTCTGTCAGTCTGTCAGTCTGTCTGTCTGTCTGTATATTCGACTACAGCCTAAACGGCTGAACGGATTTACTTCAAACTTCATATATAGGGTCTGTGGGATATTCCCTAGAGGCGAAATTTGAATTTTCATTCTAACCTCAAAATTAAGGGTAGTTTACTTAAGGCCGATTTCAGTTAAAATGGATTTTCTCGAAAACGGCTCTAACGATTTCGATAAAATTTGATGTGTGGGTTAGTTTGGGCATATGCTATGAGGTGGCATACCACGTTTTTCACGAAAAATTCGAATAACGGTAATATTGAAAATCAGCTGTTTCTCGGGTATTTGTTCGGCGATTGGGCTAAAAATTATTATTTATAGGTTATAAGACCAGTGCAAAATAATGGCATACCAAATTTTGGAATGCCACCCCCACTTTTATAAAACTTATTTTTTTAAAAATTTTTACTAGAAATTGAGAAAAAATTATTTAAGCAAAGTAATAGACCTTCAAATTCTCTATAATTCACTCAAACACCCTATCTGGCCACGCCCACTTTTTATGGGCATTTTTATAAAAACAAAACATTGAGTAAACTCCTACAATGTTATGACTATTATTCCATCGAAATGCGGAATGCCACGCCTACTTTACTGGGATAAGCAAGACTTGGACTTTAATCCTGATAAAATTATGCACTTATAGCATTACGGTGCAAGTACGTACGACCCAGTCGTGCACTTTATTTACTAACGGCTTGTGCAAGGAATATTTCTATGTAGATACCAATAGCATCTCAGTGACATATACAATTCAAATACCTTGTCCTGACTTAAAGTTCTCAGCAGTACGAAGCGTTTAGTACGGTATCATGTCTTTAAGTAGACTTCAACACGAGGGTTCATCTCGCACTACGATGAGTTGTCTTGTCCAAGCCCATCTATTTTCGATTTGTAACAGCTCTTGGCTTTGCATTTTCTTGAATTTTGATCATCGTGATGCCATTGGCTTCGTGTTGACTCAAGGATCTTCTGTAGCATATCCTCGAAGGTAAGTATATTGATAGAGTCCATTCCATCTAACAAGTAGCACCCGAAGTATGTATGTTGACAATAGTCTTATTTGGATTAGTTGAATGCAATAGGGCATTGGGTCCTAGTCCTAGAGGCAATCCCTTCACTTGTACCTGATTCTACTGCGCAGATCTGATTAGCTACTGCCACGACAACGAATCTTTTCCTTGGTGACAGGACTAAAGGATGTATTTTCTATTTGCCAGGAAAAGTTCCAATGCTTTTAACTACAGCTGTCTCTACTGCCTTATAAGAACTGCCGTCCGGTTATGACTCCGTATTGTCTCCTATCTTGCAGGATGCCTTTAACAGTTCCTTCCGAGCAATTTAAGGAATATATCCTGTGAATTATACTCTTCCATGCTCTTGCACTTACTTATGTAGCTAATTTCTTGGAGTAAATGTACTCTTTTTTAGATCTCAGCATTGGTGGAGATGCTATTAAAAGGGTTTTACAGCTTTTCAGATTCTCATCCGAGCCCCTGTCATTATGTAGCCTTTTTACAGAGACGTTTCAAGCAGTTTTTCTCTCCTTCATTGATCTGGTTAACCTAACTAACATCTCACAAGTCTTTGCGTCTCGCTTGTAGTAACTTTCCCCGAAGTGTCCTTTGTATTGACGATAGAGAACGCTCGCTGCTCCGTCAAGGTCGGTAACGATCTCACCGAGACCTTTGATGTCAAAAAAGGATTTAGACAAGGTGACGCGCTGTCATGTGACTTCTTTAATCTCATACTTGAAAGAATTGTGCGAAACTCACAAGCTAACACCGGAGGCACGATCTTTCAAAAGTCTGTGCAACTGCTTGACATAATTGGCAGAACCCAGCGGGCTGTCACTGGTGCGTTCGCTAGAATTGAAACAGAAGCGGCAAAAATGGGTTTAGCTGTGAATGAGGGCAAAACCAAGTATATGCTGTCAACATTGCTTTGGTAGATAGCCAAACTTTGAAGAGGTACCTAAGCGTCTATTCAGTTGAGTCTGGACTTCAACCGACTTGCAAACTTGATGATATCAATGTGACTTAATAAGCTTGATAGTTGAGGTCCTGGTTCAGTTCAAAGCTTAAAGCAATAAAGACCATTTCTTGGTACTTGCTCCTAGACATTCTCACATAACTACGACATCTTCGCTAGAATAGTGCTTCTTATTCGGACTATTGAGAGGCGCTCTGGAGTTGAACTTGATGATGTTTCTAATCAACTGGAAGAACCCTTCATTTCAAGCAATCCTTTCATTGGCTAATGGCTTTCATCAGCAGGTCTGCTTCGTTGGTATGCTTCTAGCAAACGGCACCCTTATCCTTGATCTTTCCAGACTACCTCCAATTACATCTATAATTACCAACAATATTATCATTTAAATGTCTAAAATCCGAATGCCTTTCCTTTCTTCCTTTAATCCCCTCGTTGGCCGACACACACACCTGGCCTAAGGATGAAGGTACTAAATTGTGTATCTCCCCGAAAACGGATCAATCATTGCAAACAAAAAGAGATCCTAATCACAATTTGCCATTGCAATTACCAATCGTATAAGCCCACCCGTTTCCGAATCTATTTGTTTGCTTATTCACAGCGACAAAAGGACACTCCGGAGTCGTTGGACAAACAAAAATCAATCGTCCTCAAGCAGATGTCCTTACGTCTGTTTGATGTTCGAACGAACGCATTGACACCGCTTGTAAAATTTTATTATAATTGCTGCGAATGCAAACAATAAACACAAACACACACACACTGATACAGAAAGTCTGTCAATTTATCTTCGATCCGTAATCCCAGCATCCTTTTCTGCAGCAAATAATAGGTAAATCCTTCCAACAAACAGATTGATATCAATTTAAAGTTTAAACAGGACCGCAAATACAAATTAGAAAAGACACGAATCCGACAGGACAATCACAATTGTTTAACTTTCACACATCGCACTGCACACTATGTATGCATACACTAACATTGCCGAAGTAAAACGAAGAGAAAGGACTAAACGAAACGAAAAAAAAAATCCTTACAGAATGTATGCATATTCACAGGATTGCATGCACTTATTTGCACTTCTTCTCTGATGAGTGTGTCCTTTGCCAGTGGGATTTCCCACTGCACACAGTGAATGGAGGAGAATTTTCCCATGGTGCAACATTTTTCGCAAGGATACTCGTAGTACTAGGTAAAGTCCTTTCTAGCATTTCTGCCCACATCGGTCTAATTGCCTGGCATTAGAGAGACAGGATTGTTCACTGAAGAGATAAACGCATCTTCGTGGGCATTCCACATTTTTTACGATCGCTTATTGTCGTCCAGGAACCTGACAGTTTTGCTCGTTCATCCAGCGGGACATTCATTGCAGCGTCGTCGTCGTCGTCGTCGGTTTGGACAATTGGCGCATCTGTCAGGCTCGTAAAATTCCGACGTGAACGAAGTTGGTGACAAATCGTTTGGAATAATGTCAACATTTCTGGTTTTTTTTTTGTTTTCTTCCTGTACATCAGGGGGACTATTTTATGACCGGATGCAGGACAACATACGTAATACTTGTATGAAAGGACCAGTGGGTGTTGTTCGTTGCAACAAAGCCTCCGTAGGGGAGGAGAAGGTGTGACTTTTGACGCGGTATCTATTGTACGAAGCAGGAAATTGAATTTTCCAACCGGACATTGGGCAGGTAGCACTGTCATTGTTAACTGTGCTCTGAAAAACCAGAAATGGTATCTCCGAAATATCGAAACAAAAGGATGAGGATGAACATTTTTTGGGAAAAGGATTTGCAGGCATTTACCTTGATTAGCGTTCAAATTACCGTCAAAGTGGTTGGTACCTTTTGCGGATACTTTATTGGTTTTTAATTTGAAAATTCAACACAAGGGCGGAAGAGATGCATGGATATCCTTGAAGAGCAGCTGCTACACTCTGGGGTGCTAAATAGGAAGGAATTTTTTACTGAGACACTTCCTGACTTACTTACGGTGGATAGGTTCGAAGCTCTTCTATTCTTTTGGGTAGGTACAGGATACCTGTGGTGGCATTGTAGCATTATATGTAAAACCTCTACGACTGAATTTGCTTCAGAAGAGCTGACAATAGTGAGCGGTTGGAGAATTTATTGAGATTGGAGACTTCGGTTGAGGTTGCGATACTTAGCCTCTAAGCCGTTCTGTGGATCCCCGATGTGCAAGTAGGTCCTAGTTTCTAACAACATTCTAAATCTAGTCTAGATGCTTAGCCGCAGGCAAAACTAGATAATTTATGAGGAACCGTTTTGAACTTATGACCCAACAAACTTGAGTATCTACTTCATACTGTCCAGTCCTGGATAATGCTGTCAGATACTGGTCTAAAACGAAACTAACTTAATAGCCATAGTAGCGACTGTACGGCTACCAATATCGTAGACGTCCAGTTATTATAGCATTTCCGGATAACAAAATGTGTACAACAGATGGCCCAGTTCAGTAGTCCTAGTCCCAGTCACCGAGGCGCTCTGCGTGAGTACCAAAGAGTGAACTTCACCAGAGAAACAGATCTTCTCTTTTTTAGGATCGGTCATAGCGCCCTGCCCGTTGCATATGTGTCCAGATGAGTCCATGGTTGGTTTGCAAAGCTTAAATTCCTTAATTTTTCGCTAAGAAGCATACTTGGATTGTAACGAAGGGAAGAGCCTGTAATATATCCAGTGCCGCATCACATCACCATTTTGCAAGCTCATTAGCCGTTTCGCTTCCTACGATATCCATAAGCCCTAATACCCAGCAGAGGGTCACCTTATTGCCTCTGAATATGTTAGTCAGCAGTGATTTGCAGGTGGCCACAAGCTTTGATTTAATTACCACAGAGCCCATAGTGCTTTCAGTAGGCTGTGTCCGAAATTCGTATGGCGAAATTCCATTTCGAATGCAAGGAGTGGGCTCTCATCGAGGTAGTATCGATGCATGTTCGTAGGGACTCGGTCTGCTGTAAGAGTTCCTTCAGTCTTACAGTAGTTTTGGCAGCAGACTGAGCAGAGTCTCCATCTCTGCTGCTGGCGTTGTTTATACTGATTCCATAATACCGATGTTAGAAAACTGATATTACCTTCCACTAAACTAGTGAACCATAATTAAGAATGGTTCTTACAATGGCCTTCATCTGTCATCGTTTAGTTTCAGAAAATCTTGTGCGAATTCTAGACGAACTAGATCAGAGATAATGACCTTTGTCAGGCACTGTTTATACGCCTTCCTTGCTTCATCGTACGCCATTTGGGTCCCTAAATCATACTGAAGGAAGTAATTGCTCCTTATGTAGGGATGTAGCAAAACTAGGGCATCAAGTGTGGACATTGTCTTCATGCCAAAAGCTCTTGGGATTAGACCTATTGTTGTATCGTTGTTTTGAAATTGTTTTATCAAAATTGGTGTTATTTTCGGACAACGTTCCGCTCGCTTCCCCCATGTTACGGTCGCCATAATCGTCCTTCCGAGAGGACTATTCGCAGTGTGGTGGATAAATTTGAGTCCATTGGTTCAGTAAATCGTTAACCAACACCCATACGTCGACGAAACGCAAGATCTACCGAAAATATTCGTGAAAGTGTGCAGGAGAATCGGAGGCAGTCACTCACAAGAACTCGCCCTTTTGCAGACCACAACTTGGCGAATTTTGCGTCGTGATTTGGGCCTGCACCCGTACAAAATTCAACTGACCCAGGAGCTGAAGGTTAACGACCATAAACAACGTCGTGTGTTCGCTAAATGGGCTCCGGAGCAGTGGGAAACTGACCCTAATTTTCATCGAAAGATCATCTTTAGCGATGAGGCCCATTTCTGGATGAATGGGTACGTCCATCAACAAAATTGCCTAATTTGGGACGATACCAATCCACATGAGATCCAAGAGCGTCCAATGCATCCCGAAGGAGTCACTGTTTGGTGTGGATTTTGGGCTGGCGGCTATATAGAACGACGTTGACAAGGCCATAACCAACTTCCTTTGGCCTAAATTAGATCATATGGACAGCAACAGCATGCGATTTCAACCGGATGGCGCTACGTGCCACACAGCCACACACGAGCGATTCGAGGGCATGGTCATCTCACGTGGAGGTGATGTGAACTGGCCACCGAGATCATGCGTGAGACTTTTTCTTGTCGGGTTTTCTGAAGTCGCAGGTTTGTGCGAATAAGTCACAAGCCACAGCTGCCCTCAAAGCCAACCATAACCTATGCCGTCGGTCAAATTTAGCCTGATTTAGGCGCCAGAGACACCAGGACACCCAGAGAAGCCGCGGCGCAGATTTGAACGATGTTATATTTCGTTCATAATGGCATGGATAGGCCTTTCAAACGAATAAAATATTTCGGTGATATCTCACACACACTTTGTTTTCTTTAAATGTAAAGATAGGAAGCGCTTAATGAAAGACCCTTTAGATACATTGATGCATTGAATTAAATTCTGCTCCTGATGTTCATAAAAAAATATAAGTATTCTGCGGGAACTCCTTTCCGGAATTTCGTATTTTATGTTTCCTTCAACCCACAGCATGTTTCTCTAAATTAATTACCCCACCTGGTTAGGCCAACGACTTTCTTCAGATCTTTCCGAAACCAAGTTGTCATCGAATACAGCGGCGCATGCTCACCCAAAGAAGTGCGAGTAATGTCCCTGCCCACTTGGCCTACCTGCAGCTATCGCACTGGAAGGCGTATCATCATCATCATCGTCGTACACTTTGTGGACACGACGGAAATCAATTATACCTCCTCGTACAGCCGCACATCGAGTTGTTTATTTGTGAGCAGCACCTTTCGCCGCCTTTAACACCTTCTGCCCTGTCACGACCACCAGCGGATATGTGACCAAAGCGAATGGCACATCCATCGTGCTTCACCATCAAAGAGACACGAAATGAAACCACAAAAACAGAAAGACGTCCATTAAAATTAACGCCACAGCCATTTTGTCTAATTTAATTCCACCCATCGTCCTTCCCTCCACCAAAAGGACACTCTGCTCTAATGACTGCTATCATTGTACAAGTACTGCATCCAAGTAACGACTGTGCTAATAAATCCAGCATTTAATTCATCTCGGATGCGGTTGCTGGTGGTGCTCCTCCATCGGGGCTTCATCACTGCCACATCCGCGCTGTAATAGAACCCACTATTAACCGCCGCAGCAGTAGCGGCCGCAACATCATACACCGTGATCGCCGGCCGGTACTCGCAGCACACTCATCGCCCGATAGATGGGAGGACAGTCTAGAGTTCGAGGCGAAATTTATGGGAAATCAGTGCCCATCTTTCGCGTAGAGGCCGCTCCGCGCCGCGCCGCGCCGCTCAGCCCGATTAAACAATGCCGAACCAATAATTAACTTTAAATAATAATTAACTATAATTGAAGGCAGGAATAATGAAATAAAGTTGAGAATCCATCACATCAATCACAATAAACGCTGAGATAAATCCGGCAACGTAGGTCGTTCGTTTGGTCGACGACACGACGACTGGTCGGCTGGTTGGCGGAGGTAACATTGCAATCAACTGGCGCTGCGCGATAGTATGAGCCCTCGGTTCGGGACCGATCGTTATGTAGTAAGGCTTCATGTCAATCACGAACTGAGTTCCATTGTGCTCCGTGCTCCGTGCTCCGTGGTGGTGGATCAGCAGCATCTGCAGACTTCAGCTACTGCCGCAATTTCATGGCCATTCAGTGTTGATCGGCCATTGGAGTTGCTTATCTCGTGATTTATTCGATTGCGAGCTCAAAAATCGGGGAATTGAGCCAGCAACATGGCTAACGAGGCTGATGACTGCTGCTAAATGAATTTGGCGCATCACTGGGCGCATCACTCAAGGCTGCCGAGGGGGCTTCGGATTTTGTTTGTGTGGAATGGGGATCAAGCGGTCGTTTGATTCGAATCAACTGAAGTAGCGCTGACTGAGGATGCGGGGAAATGTCAATCGCTGGATCGCTGGAACAAGGGAAGTTGTGTAATATTGGTGGTCTGGAATTCTGGGCGGAGATAGAAGAAGCAGGAGTTCATAGCAATTAGAGGCACTTATCCGTCATATCTGAGGTTTAAGGGGTACTTCATAAGTCTACGAACTGTAAATTGGTCAACAAGGCTACATCTATTCACTGATGATAGAGGAATGCTTTAGTGGGTTGTGGGGGATAATTTTCTTTTTGCGTCAAATAACTTCGGCTGGTCAACTTTGGCAGGCAGTCATACTGTACTTGGTTCTCACCTCCCAGCCTGATAAATACATTGAAAATGTTATTCATTTGGTTTTTTCAGGTTGGTAGCACTGGCATTTGACACCTGCCACACTCAGCTGTCATTTGAAGTGTCATAATATTGGATGACGCGATGATTATGGTCGTCAAAATCGAAGTAATCTGTAAAATTGTGAAAAAAATTTAAGAGAATGGAAGCGTTACTGATGTCGTAAGGCCTGTGTATCATCGTAATGCACGCTCAGTCGAAAATATGGCTGCTGTAAGTGCAAATGTTGCTGATGATTCGAATTTATCGATTTCCCGGCGTTCGCAGCAGTTGAACGTGTCGTACACCTCACTATGGCGTATTTTACATTTGGATTTGTATCTCCATCCTTAAAAAGTTCAACTTACGCAACAATGTTATACGCTTCTTGGGTGTTGGAACAACAGACAATAAACACCGATTTTTCGAACAAATTTTCTTCAGTGATGAGGCACATTTTGCACTCGGTAGGTGTGTAAACAAACCAAGTTGCCGCATATGGGACTCGGAAAACTCACAAGTGATCGAAGAGGTGCCGTTGCATCCAGGCAGAGTGACTGTTTGCTGCGTTCTATAGTCGAAAGGTGCCATTGGTCCGTATGTCTTCCAAGATGCCAATGGGTGGACGGTTACAGTCAATTCGGAGCGATATGGTAGAAAGATAACCGATTTTTTTTTTGGCCGGCTATTGAAGATCATGACTTGGGCGATATGTGGTTCCAACAAGACGAAGCAACAAGCCACACAACACGACCAATCGCTTTATTGCGTGAGAAGTTTCCTGGTCGCATAATTTCACGTGTTGGCGACGTCAATTGGATCATGTGATTTGACACTGTTCGATGTTTTCTGTGGGGCTACGCAAAAGACTGTGTTGTCTCGAATAATCCCTGAACTCTAGAAGCATGGAGAACCAACATTACTCAAGTTATAGCCCAGATTTCGCCCGAAATGTGCGAAAAAGTGGTTCAAAAATACATCAAAAGAATCTCATGCTGCGAATCTTCTCGAGACGGACATTCGAATGATATTGTTTCTCACACTTAATGGCAAAGTCCAAATGTATAGCTGTGCGTATTTTATTTGGCTTTACTTTCGAAACCGAAAAATGAATGACCCTATATTACCGCCTCTTGGTTCGCTAGATCCCGGGTCATATCGGCTAATTTCTCGTACCTAATCAGTTAAGGAAGAACTTAGGAGCTGTAACCACCGCTTATGTGATTGGAAATACCATTCTCCTTGCCACTAAATCCTTTATTTCGTAACGCTTCGACTCGAGTTGTAAAGGGGCCATCAGGCTTAAAGAGTCCTTAAATCCTAATCAGGCCAGAAATGAATGGCAGTTGTGCACTGCGTCCATTCTTTCAAGGTCAAGGAAGTACTGGTAACAATATGGTTTTCATAACAAAAGGTCCACTGGTGATTTGATGATATGTATATCTCACTGGAAAGTGTAACTCTCTTTGTCAATCTGGTAAATATAAGGTTGCTGCTCTTGATATTTCAAAGGCTAATGACAGACCTTGACAAGAAGGTCCTTAGTAAAAAATGTGTGCGTCTGCAAAACGACCGAGAGTGACGTATCATCAACAACCACAAGATCATGATACTCCTTTGTGAACTAGAAATGTATGAGATACAAGGCCGGTTGTCTAACCCCAAGTAATAAAGATTGATGCTACCTATCTGTCGATTCCTAATTTATTAACCCTTATCCTGAACGCATGGACAATAAACCGAGGAAGTGGGGATTTGACTGTAACCCTCGTACCTTGCACACCTTTCCTCAGTAAATAGGATAATGACGTTCAGTTCACTTCTACACAGACACAGATTGCTCCAAGACGACCAGAAGGGCGTTGGTTTCTACCTTATTCAAGACCACTCTCATCATGTATTTCTCAGATGAGCCTAACCTTTTTCACAAAGAAACTATGGCAATCAAGGACGTCTTGTCCTGGTTGCTGGTAGGTAATGCAATATCTGCACTTTCCCTGACAGTAAAGTGGTAATGAAGTATCTTAAGACGAAGGTTGCTTTGAATTTTCATTTGTGTGTCTCGAATATTTCCGAAGTGTTCGACCTTTGTTGGGTTCCCAGTCCATTCCAGGTCCAGAACATGCACTATCCTAAGTATTTTGCTTAATTGGCATTTTTTAGTACATATGCCCTCGATACGGAGGAACTAACCACAAATGGAAAACTGATCTTGAAATAGTTGGATTGGAAACTTAGTGCCGATCAACAACGTAATCGATGTGAAAGGTCAACATCAGGGAGGCAAAGGAGGAGAAAACCATTCTTTACTTCCTATACAGGGCCTGTTCCGCAGAATCTACCTCAGCGCAACTATACCCTTTGATCCTATGAACATCCTTCATTTCACTAGAAGCTCTAGTTCCTGGTTAACCAAATTCAAAAGACCCATGGAATCACAAAGGATATCTTCTGGTATAAGCGTGTTTGTATCCTGGTGTACAAGGTAATCTCCCCACAATTGCATCGATCGCCTCCTGTTTTCGTACCTTCAGTTCTTGTGTCAGAATGTCAATATACCTACCTACACTCTAACTGATATATGGACGCAATTTAATACCAGAATCGCTCTTTCCCTTTTGACATTTCCAAGGAAACTGGGATAGGGCATTACCCACAACTTGAAGGAGGAGTACATCCTCGATGTGCGAGGAATCTCCATTATTAATTAGCAACTTTTTCTAACTCCATCGAGACCTGGCCATGAATGCTATGAACACACTCCTAAGCCTCAGAGGATAACTACAATGAAAATGAATTTCCTCCACCACAGAGGAATACCAGAAAGTTGGCCTCGTATTTGCAATTCCATGTCGAGGTCCAAGTCACTCCACTTGAGCGATTATAATAATCACTGCTCTAGGATAACATTTCATTTAAATACTAGGTTGTGTGTTCCCCCGATGCGGACACATACATCACTCTGCAGCATGTAAAGATTTGCCCATTTGTAACCCCCCGTTTCAGAGCACACGACCACATGTGGATCATTTAGGAGCCATCAACTTGAGTTCCAAAAGACTGCGGCAAAATAATGGTTTCTTCGCATCCATATGCAATTGTTGGGCCTGGGTGCGGCCATCACAACACACACCACAGTCCCTAGCCCTGGCCTGGTCTGGTCTGGCCTGGTCTGGCTGCTTCATTGACAAGCTCTCGCTCGAAGGGATGCCAGCAAAAGGAACGTTTACCCGGCCACTTAATTGTATTTTAATTGGTTCACATGTCGACTGCGAATATTTATGCCCCGTAATTAGCTCATTATAAATAATGTCATACTGTCTACGCGGATATGAGGAACTGCGCGAAGGAAGTGTATGTATACGTGGTTTGAGGGGGAGGTCCTCCCTTTGTTTGTTTTCGCCAAAGTCAATTTGTTAAAGCAGGTTCCCAGCGTACCGGCAGTGGTAGCTGAAACGTACAACAAGTGACAGGTATTTAAAAGAAAACCCAACTCTGACACGGGCCTCTCTTACACTCGCTTTCAACGGAGGCACAGGCACAGGCCCAGGCCCAGGAACAGGGACAGGCACAGTATAATGGCTAATACCAGCGAAGATAAATTATACGTCTAGGAGCACACAACACACACGTGTTGGCCCATACACAGAGGCTGCTTCTGGAGAGTGGATCAGCGCACGTATGCGAAAGAGATTTATTGCTTCGCGCGCTAGTATGCATGAAAGGCCTTATTGCCCTAGCCCTAGCCGCCTTAGCCCAGCGCACTACCACCATCAGCCGGTGGTATCTGTAATGAATCTAGTGGCATCGCGCGATTAGTTGGATGATGATGACGGTGTCGACCTCCCGGAAACTTGTCGGTCCTTCCCTTCGTGCCGTGTATACCTACAGTGTACCCGTACTTCGTAGTCGTCGTGGTCGTGGTCGTGGTCGTGGATCTCGCATCGATTTTTCGCAGCGATAGTGTTTTGATTGAGTTGAAAATTTCCATTTCTTCTTCTTGGTGTCGCGCTGATAAGGGAGGAAACGCTACAGAGTCGATTCCTCGTAGACTACCTGTGTGCGATGAGTGACACCTGAAGATATGTGGTGTGGTGATTTGTCGTCGTCTTCGGTGATACCAGAAAGTGGAGTCAATTATTCAACGCACGGCGAATGGAGTCCCGATTGCGGTGAATAATAAGTTCAGCGTTCGGCTGGCAATGACAGATGACACATTAAACGATTGGAATAATAAATTAGATGCATTGGCTCGGCCCATAAGGAACCCTGGGAGAGTACTTGAGAACCAAGACACACCATCGGTTTTTATTGGGATTTAATTGCGAGGGGTGTTTGTCATAAATCATTCGAAACGATGAAACATTTATTTTGTCGATTGGTTGAGGATGGGGGAGTATCTATGGGTATCTGGTGTGGGTGTACGATTGATTTGTAGGCTCGAATGCATAATTTTAAGAGCTGAATGTCAGTTGGATATAGCGGTAAACGTCTTTGTTTGTTAATGTACTTGTATAGCTGACATTCCATGACCCTATGGAGGATGACATGACAGTGTTACTGGGGAAGGAATTCGATTATATGACACGTTTCTGACATAATTTTTATCCTTTCGTGAATGTTGAATGCTACCTGCTTTCAACTTGAACCTGCAACCATCGCAAACCTCGAAACTTGTCCTACGACTACATGACTACAACCATGCATCAACACTAAGTGGGTTCTGTGAAGGTCCTCACTTATAGAACCTGCTGTCCTGGTCTTCACAAATAAATGTCAGGAGAAACACTTCTGGGATATGGAATTGGATTGACTGAACTGTTTCTGCAATCCGGTCTAACAATCCAAAAATACTTACTTTCTTCTTTAATGGCCTTCCGATCCGTGGAGAGCATCTACCTGAGATAAGGCAGCCTTCCACTCAATTCGAAACGGGGCACCCTGCTTTCAGTTGTCCCGACCAAAGCCTCTGATATCCACGATAGCTTGATCCTTAAAGTGGAGGATCTCGAACCTGGGGGATGCACTGGAGCATAGTTGTCCGTTCGATTAATGAAGTAAAGCCAGTGTAGCCGACGGGACTACATCGGACACATCTTGGTACAGCTTATAGAGTTCGTGGGTGTATTTTCCTCCACATGCCTTTCTCGCATACGGGACCAAAGATTCGACAAAAGTGTCTCTCAAAAGTGGTCAAAATTTCCTCTACGTATCGCTTCATATACTAGAACTGGGAAACTCAATGTTTTGTTCGCCGAATCTCCACGTTAGGCTTTGTCTTATGATGTGGACAGACACATCTTTGTTACACAAGAAGCACTCATTTTGGTTCTCCCTTACTTCAAGTTGAACTCGTTTCACCAGTTCTTCAATTGCCGTGAAATTGTTTATGAAGGTATGCAGCGGGCGACTGACGATGTCTGAAGAAAGTGGCTTCCAGGACAAGATTGAAGAAATCACACTACAACGCATATCTTTGTCAAATTCCTGTAGAACTCAAGCCGATCAGGGCTTTCATATGCGACTTTGAAGTCAATGAAGAGATGATAAGTCTCGACTTGAAATTCGTAGGTAGTTGCCAAGATGTGTCTCAGTGTCAAAATTCTGTAGAGTATCGATCTGCCGGGCCGGAACCAGCTTTTTTGATTCAAGCCCTGGGCTGTATTAAGTCATATGTAGGTTGTCTTAATATTTCTGGCATACAGCCATATGTACTGTATCTAGAGGGCGCCGTGGTTCACCGGTTAGTGCGTTGGGCTATGGAGCAAGGGGTTCGCAAACATCTGACAAACATCCAAGAGTATAACTTGTCATGGCAAAACTTCACAAATAATAAATTGCCCCTTGGACAAGGCATTAAACAGTAAGCCCCATCCATTCGTGTAAGGAATATACCACGCACAACACGAATGGTTGTGAGAAGTTAGGTTAGAAAGAGTGTTAGTGAAAGACTAGAACCCTGTGGTACTTCAACATTTGCATCGAAGGTATCACCAGATATGGTCATGGTCTTTATTTCCCTATTTTTGTAGTGAAATTTATTCTTGTCCTTCTTCAGATACGTTGGTATCTCAAGCCCACTTCAACTATTCCTACTATGAAGTACGGATTTTTTTTTCTAGAACCGACCGTCGTACTTACCTCATTTAAATAGTTGGTTAGACGATTTAACCAATGTACTCACCTATCGCTGTTCATTTCTGATTCCAGTTCTAGTTACCAAAGTACACAGTATTCAAATGTATCTAGTTTAAGACTGCATGCGATTAACCCGATTCTGCACGGCCTACCAAATTAACCCCTTTACCGCATGGAATTTCCTTGTTGCTTGCATGTCACGCTGTAACTTGTCAAATGAACTTTAATAGTATCACATGACAATGTGACACCCTGCTTGCAAACAACAGCACCCGAGCACGCACCTAATTGTGTTTTCCAAACACTTTGGCTCGCTAGATGACAGAATATCAGGAGCTAGACTGGACTATAATCGCCTGCTTCCCTCCGTCGAGGGTTGTCCAAGGTGTCAGTGTGCGTGTGCACGGACTCCAATTAAAATTCCAAAATGCAGCCAACGTGCACAGTTTGTGTCCACACAGTTTCGCAACGGAAATTCGCGTGCGAATTACCCACAGATGTGTGTTAGGCGAGTGTGCGCGTGCGCGCCTTATGATTTATGCCATTTTCCTGGAGGTGACCTTAGCGCCGAACCAAACTGGCCAGAAGGCGTAGAGTGTTGAAGTGCCGGCGTGTACTTCTATTGGAGGATTTATGGATTTATACTGCATGCTGTGCGAGCATGCAAAAAGCGAAAGTTCTGTTCTGTGTGAATGGCCAAGTGCAAGACTGACCCAGAGGCGCCTCTGATTGGGAAAGAAATGAAATCTGCATGAGCGCAGCTTAATTACAAAATCTGCAAGTGGTCGGTTAGTCACTAAGATATCAGCTGGGTATTGAGTGCTGAAATTGAAGTGTGTGAACGTATTGACATTTAGGTGTTGGTTGCCTGGCCAGTGGCTATATTGAGAGGCGAAACAGATTTGTGGGAAGTGGTCCCAATGGTCCTGTGGCGCTTTAGTCATAAATGAAAAACAGAAAGTGCTCCAATTTTACATATCCTTTCGAAATTTAAGGGGATCCTTCAAAAAGCAAATCACAGTCTAAAATGTTTGTTATCTAGAGGTAGGGGCTACCCGCAAGGAGGAGTGCTTCCACCACATCTTTTTAGATCTAATCTTGTAAAAGTTATGACAACGCCCTAGAGAAACCTATCAAGTGCTGTCCAGTCCAATTGATGAACGCTCACCGTGGGATGACCCAGCCGCCATATTTCTGCGTGGTTTGTATGGCAACTAGCTCCGTCTTATTAGAACCACATCTCGGATATATAGATGTTGTCGATCTCTGGCCACAGAAAGTCGGTTAACATTGATCTCTACCTGAAACCATTGACGGCAATGGTGTCTCCATCCTCATTTCGAAAGAAAAGATGGTGCCGCCGTGCCATAAACCACACCAAACAGTCAATCTTTGTGGATGCATGCAAGTGTCAACTTGGTCGAACACTTGTGCACTGTGTCGTTACAATAATGGCATTTCTGCTTGTTGACATAGCCGCTGAGCCAAAAATGGGCCTCGTGCGTGAAGATGATTTTTTGGCCCATATCCAGAACTCCGGTGTATATTTCCAGCGCTTGTGCAGTTTCTTGCGTCAGCACAGTCCCCAAAATAAGCCGGGTTTACCCCTCTTATGACGCGCAGTACAGCTGATAGGCATTTCGGGATCGTCTTCTATACCTATTGCCTTTGTTTCGCATAAATCTGTGCCTTGTTGGTGGCTCAAGGTCCAAAAAAGTGTACTAAGGCCCAAATTTGTTCACTGTGCAACAAATCGCCTCCACACTGAAGCCATGACGATGAGCGACCTCACAACTAAGCCGGAATTTCGATGATATTTTTTTACAAATTTCCGCACGTCCGACAACCGTGAATCCGTGGTAAAATGGCAAACCTTGCTGAATGTTTTGACAGCTGGATGTCATTGATGACTTTGACAGCTGCTGAAACATAGCACTGGTCACCCTAAGCCATGTTTACATTTTCCGTTGACAGACATCACTGTCTAAAAGCTGAAAGATCTGGTTAACTACACTTAGTCATGCTAATGTTCATATCCAGTTTTCACGCAGCAGATACCACAGATACATCAAGTTCCTTTGATAGTACCTAACGCCAGGTTCACATACAATTTAGGATAGCATCAGATATCATGGCTCATCAATTCTCATTGCAAATGTCACACTAATATGTACATATGACGTTGGCTAGCAAATCATCGCAAACCCATTTGATGTACTCTTTGCGTGCGAGTTCCCCATTCGTTTGTAGCCAAAGTTATGCGAACCAGGTTGGTGCAAACAATGTCGTTTACGCACTTCTCCTCGTGACCTCGTTAAAAAGTATTTATCAACGTCATTGTAACACAGGTGAACACTTCCATCGATTAAACTAATTTCCTAGTAAATTCCACATTAAATCTGCACGCCACCGATCCCACCGCCCGCCCGCCCGTCTCCACGCCATTGACCTTGCAACAATAGAAACTGCTCGCTTTCAGGCACAACTCAGCTAATGGCGTCCTCTGCCGCTCCACCTAAGTGCTCCTACACATCAACGTCAATTCAAAGTGGGAGTCTATGATGTCGTGACTCGACTATTTCTATGGCTTGCGGTGTGCGTACATAGCGTCTGTATGTTTGCTTTGCATTGCGTTCGTGATTGATCCCGATTCGTCGAAGTCGGGCCCTATCGCTCGTTCGCCTTACACCCAACTACGGTCCCGGCAGGCGCAGCACAAGTCGAAAAGTTTCAAGTGAAATGCGAATTTAATTGTTGCCCCTTGCAGGCGCACTCACAACGGCACACAAGGAGGGACTCGGCGCTCAGAACTTGTTCGCGGTTCAGACAGATCAATTATAGTTTGCCTCCCGCACCCGGCCAACCACCACCACCTTCGAGTGCCACAATGCATGCAATTCGATTAATTGTTTTATTTGCATTCCCGCGATTTCCACCGGTAAATATACCCGCCTACCCTTGGGGGGTGGCAGCCCGAGCCAAGTGCATGCGGAGCAAGGAACGTGGAGTCAACTTTAATCGAATTAAAGTGAAATTGCAGTGGAAATTCAATGATTTATGCTAATTGGACTTTTGTCCTTAATTTTTTCCGATTTCATAAATTTTTGCCCGAAAAGAGTTTAATTGCCGAACATTTAATGAATGTTTCCATAGGGAAACTAGGCCTTAAAGCGGGCTATCAACAGATATTTATGAGCAGTTTTCATGCAGCCTTGCTTTTGGACTGTTTCGTGTGCGCACATCCACATCCACTTAACTTTACAGTTCAAGAGAATTTTTAAATAATCCTTGCAACGATTGGGCCATTAACTTGGACCTGACTGGTCGTCAACTAAAGCGAAGTCTATCTCAAGGGTACTTACTTACAGTACAGCTTTGGGTAGACCTTCGTAAAGGGTCTTCCAATAGGGACTTCCGAATTTCGACAGTTGACAGCGGCCATATTGGTGAAGCTACATCCGTCAAATTTGCTGTCATTTATTCAGTCTGTTTTGCCAAATCACCACGAGCGGATATAGCGTTCAACAACATGTGCAAATAATGAAAATGTTTTATTAAAATTGGTGTTCTGTTCGAGCTACGTTCAGCGCGCTTCGCCCATTTTACTGTCGCCATTATCGCGCCGTGGCTCAGTGGTTAGTGCGTTGGACTATGGAGCAAGGGGTTCCAGGTTCGAATCCCAGTCGGGGAACACCTAAAAAAGTTTTTCACGGCCCCACCTCTCGCGAGCGTCTGACAAACATCCGAGGGTACACCTGTCTCGAGAAAACTTCTCAAATAACAAATTGCCCTTCGGATACGGCATTAACCAGTAGGCCCCTTCCATTCGTGTATGGAATGTAACACGCACAACACGAATATTTGTGAGAAGCTAGGTCTTGGGTCCCATCGACCTGTTGCGCCAAGTATTTTTTTTTTTTTTTTAATCGTCCTTCCGAGAGGACTATTCGCAGTGTGGTGGATAAATGTGAGTCCACTGGTTCAGTAAATGGTCAACCAACACCCGTGCGTCGACGAACCGTAAGATGCAGCAGAATCCGAGGCAGTCGATCACAAGAACTCGGCCTTTCGCAGACCACAACTTGCCATACAAAATTCAACTGACCCAGGAGCAGAAGGTAAACGACGGGCTCTGGAGTAGTTGGAAACTGACCCCAATTTTCATCGAAAAATCATCTTCAGCGATGAGGCCCATTTCTAGATGAATGGGTACGTCAACAGACCAAATTGTCGAAGTTGGGATGATACGAATCCGCATGAGATCCAAAAGCGTCCAATGCGTCCCGAAAAAGTCACTGTTTGATGTGGATTTTGGGCTGGTGGTTTCGTCGGTCCATATTTCTTTGAGAACGACGTTGGTCAGGCCATCACTGTCAACGGCGAGCGCTACTGGTACATGATAGCTGTTGGCCTGAATCGGATCATATAAACACCAACAACATGGAACTTCTTCACGAGCGATTCGAGAGCATGGTCATCTCACGTGGAAGTGATGTGTACTTGCTGCCCTCAAACCCAACATAACCCATGCCGTCAAATTCAGCCTGATTTATGCGGCAGAGTCAGAGAAAATGGGACATTTCGTATGCGCACTACATAGAGAAGTTGCAGCGGAATTTTGACAATTCGATGTCACTGTACAGCTAGTATAGTTAGTGGTCAAAATATCTTCTTTAAAGCCCGCCATCCGCTTTAGATAGAATCAATGCTTCATTATCATAAACCAGGACTGGGATGATCACGGCCATGTACAGAGTCTCCTTAGGTAGATGACTTGAATTCTCTCAGCCTAAAGGAACATCATTTGGTAGCTCTTGTCAAGCCCGCTAAGCTCTGCTATGATACCTGTTTGACGGACTTTCAAAAGGTTGTGCTTCCGGTGTTGACTTGTTAGTTGTGAACTATTGCTTGAAGTATGAAGGCGCGTCACAAAGGCACAAAGGAACGAATTTGTCATATGCTGCCTTGGAATTGACAAAAAGTTGATGGGCACCGATTTGAATGTCTTGGGTTTTTTTTAGGATCTATCGATGCGTCAACATTTATTGACAGTGGACGTTCCTTCCCCGAAACCACACAAATTGACAAAACACTTAGCACACTGTACCAAGTGGCCTCCAGTTGCTTTATACGAAACGGTCGTCAGATTCAACAGCATTGTTAGACTTAACCCTTAGTTATTGGCATGCTTACCTCGCTTTGGTCAGGTAGACGGAATCATTGTTCAGTATTGGAGATTCCTATAGAGTTGCGATTCAAATATGTCGTCCAAACCGGAACTGGTGGTCGAATCTATCTATGGTGGCATGGTTTTGGACGTAAATCGTCTGTCGGCAATTTTCTTTGACTCAATTACACTTTATACGAAAATAAATGCAAGTCATCGCATGGTGGTTCCACTGACGCCAAAATGCTGAGCGCGGCTATTCGGTGACCGCTGAAGTCCTTCTAGGGCATCCCCCTTCATCATCCTGCAAATACCAACAAGTTTGGCATGGATGTCAAGAATAAACATGGCTCTGTATAGTTCATCCCTATAAGTACTCTCTTATGCAACCCTAAGCTAGGTTACCATGGCAGGCCGCACTAGAGACCTCACTTAGACCATTTAAGCTCCATTGTGTTACCTCATGGATCTAGCCTTGGAACCAACGAGAGCTTAATATTAAGCGCTGGAGACGATTTTGGTTGGCGTTATCCAGTTCACCTAGATTATCAAAGAAGTTTCTTTGAGCGAAGAGAGCCTGGGACGTACAAAAGTAGAATTGTGTCTTTTTCCTCTTCTTTGTTCATGCAAAGTAGAGGTGGATACCTACCCACACCTATTACAATTGCTGTGAGTGTCTTTTTCTGCCTAATCAGACAGTTGGTGCGGTTTATCCCAGCTTGGCCCAAATCTGTCTGAAGATGAGACATGCAGACGCAGTGCTCTTTGTCCATCGAAGATTGATTGAGTCTACGGCTCCACTACGGCAAATCAAGCACAGCTACCTTATCCGATGAGATTGGTAGAGTTGTACCCAAATACCTTGAAATAGATTGAAAGCTAGTATCGAAAGTATCGAATTGAACTCTTTTTTTTGCAGGATCGGTCGAAGTTGAAATAAGGGTCTATCAGGATATCGTACCTTTTATCACGCTTTTAAAGTCCGTCTCATCAGGTCCACCAGTCTTGGTGAACTAAAGTTGTTGCATATTTACTTCGCTTTGGACTGGTGTATGGAAATTTTGGCTATCAGTAGTAAATCTGATGAACGTTATATCTTCTAGAAGTATTTCTTCTTTGTTGTCCCTTCAAAATCGCAAAATTTTAAGCAATGAGCTTGTCCACCTTTACTAACTTAATCATACAAGAGGCGGTAGGTCTCACCATAGCTCTAAAACCATACATTCCATCCAACAACATAACCACCTACCTAGTGTCCAAGTTTGATCCTGAATAAGTGATTTCTTTTCCAAAGGCTACCCTTGTCATCTGTCGCAGATAGATGCGACATCTACTATCGCGTACAAGATCCTGTCGGCCGTTTTGTGTGAACGACTGAAACCACGGCAGATCCTGGAGAAAACCCAAGAAGTCCAAATCGATACTCACCATCTTTTTATCGATTTCAAGGCCGCATATGACAGCATTTATAGAGACGAGCTATACAGAGCCATGTCTAGCTTTGGCATCCCTGCCAAACTCGTTCGCTTGTGCAGGATGACGATGGAGAATGCTCGTTGCTCCGTCAAGGTCGGTAACGATCTCACCGAGACCTTTGATGTCAAAAAAGGATTTAGACAAGGTGACGCGCTGTCATGTGACTTCTTTAATCTCATACTTGAAAGAATTGTGCGAAACTCACAAGCCAACACCGGAGGCACGATCTTTCAAAAGTCTGTGCAACTACTTGACATAGTTGGCAGAACCCAGCGGGCTGTCACTGGTGCGTTCGCTTGTATTGGAACGGAAGCGGCGGAAGTGAGTTTAGCTGTGAATGAGGGCAAAAACCAAGTATATGCTGTCAACAAGAAGGGACACACAACACCGACGAATTGGACAGAACGGAACGTCAGAGATGAAACGAAGAATCACTATTGCCAATCGCTGTTTCTTTGGCCTAAGAAGGCAATTGAGTAGTAAGGCCTTGTCAAGAAGCACAAAGGAAACTCTATATAAGACCCTCATCATCCCAGTCCTGCTCTATGGCGCAGAAGCATGGACGTTAACCAAGATGGATGAAGATATCCTTCGGATGATTTTCGCTCCCGTTTGCGTTGACGGACTATGGAGAAGGAGATTTAACAGCGAACTCTACGAGCTATACAGCGACATCGACCTAATCAGAAAAGTACTCATTAGCAGTCTAAGATGGCTAGGACATGTAGAGCGGATGGACATAAACGCTCCGGCCCGAAGAGTCTTCGAATCCATCCCGAAGGGACAACGCAGTAGAGGAAGACCTCGCCTTAGGTGGCGTGCACAAGTGGAAGAGAACCTCAGTGCACAACTGGAGGCAGTTAGTCAAAGACCGCGCTAACTGGAGCGGCTTGTTGGTCCAGGTCCACCCCGGACTGTAGCGCCACCTAAGTAATTAAGTAACCCTTGTCATCTATAGAGACATCAACTGAAAACCTAATTTATGTAAATACACTACACGACCTCCAATTCCGCTTGTAATAATCACCGGCTGTACACTCGTATTCTATTAAATTTGTGGAGAAAAACTCTTCTGCCTACGGCGAGCGAATACATACCAGGAAAAAAAAAATTCGAAAAAAAAAAGAACTAATATCCCTCAGGACATTGTGTTCCAACAGAAGGCAATAATATTCACTTGTCATCATCGCAAGCGAATGAAAAAATCCAACGAAACGTGAACCCTTATTTATCCTGCAGCAACGGTTTTCTACGCCCGTCCATCAGGGGATAATGCCTACCTTCATGAAATGAAATCATCTAGCGGTCGGAAGAGAACTATTTCTAATTAAATTTGTATTAAGCGCACAGATGTCGCTCACACATCCCTCAGGCAAGGCGGCCGCATGAAGCAAAAAACCTCCTTCACCGTCATATACTCGCCCATACATACGTATTTAAACAAAACATCGAAGGCTCGGGTTTAGTAAGGACGAAACAACACAAAACACCCTCTCAGGGTGAAATCATCGCGAGCCCTCTAACCCAACCACTAATTTCCATCTAACTGATGTTCGTTCACCGTACATGTGCAATTTTTTTTTCAGTTCCACCCTGTATTCGATAGGACGACCCTTTCCGCCCACTAAACAGTGGAGATGAATGCAAAAATGAATAGAAAAACATCGACGGCAACAAAAGGACTAAAGGAACTCGCTCGGTAGGACTATTTCCTTTCTGTTCATTTTTTATTGGTGAATAATTAATGTCAATTACCGAGTGCAGTGCCACTCCAGGATACATATTCACACAAAACACTAACAGTGCCCGCCGACGCCGCCGCTATGAACGTGTGGGTAAGGACGGATTTTAATTACTATCACAGAGTCCAACTCGTATTCGTACTCGGTGCCAGAGTACTCTCGTACCCACTTCAAAAAGCATGGACATGGGATTTTAATTTACAAACATTTCCAAGACAATAAATCGCCACCACTCTCTTCGGTATCCAACATTGAGCATTCAGAATCCGGGCGGCACACCCGTTTTTCTGCAGCTGCAGTACACAGCAGTTCGTCTGTCCATCCGGCTGTCACACGTTCTGACATCTGAAATTGGGAATCGGACAAAATTAAAAACTTTTCGCCTTTTGTAAATTCCACAACTTGGACTTACATGGCGGGACGGACGACTAAAACGACTAAAACGACGACGACGACGAGTGTGCTATTCGTCCTTCGTCCTTGGTCGAAATTTTTGAAACATTGTTTAGCTGTCAACTAGGAATGTTTTGCTGTATTCTGGAGCCCGTCCTCCCTTCTCCTCTTGGCAGTTGTATCAACACCGGATGCTGATGAAAAATAATCTCCTGTGCCATTCACACAAGTTGAATGATTTGTTCCTTCCGCGCCTTTCGTTGTCCTCCTGGCTGTCGGATTCTGAAGCTGAAGCAGCCCTTACTCTCGAGTTCGCTTCGGAGAACAAGCACGAGGAAAACAGGATGATCATGATGATTGGTATGCACATTTCCAGCATTCGCTGACGGATTGATTGAATTCTTTCAGTGAAAGGACCCTTTGTGTCCTTTTTACCGATTGACAGGTACTAGTAAATGAAATCCCAACAATTTCATTGATGGATTCCACCTCCACGACAACGATGCATGCGGTTAAATATTGAGGATGTCGTCGAGTATCCGTTGCCGTTTGCCGGACACTACTACTCCTGATAGGCAGTGATGGAATGACGTTGTTAATTATTTTTAGTTGACATATGTAGGTGGAGTATTGGAAATTACATTTTCGAGAACAAGATTCGTTGGAATACTGAATTGCACTTGTGAAGTGCAGCAGGAGTTTATGTTTGGCCAAGATGGTGTGGGGGGCGAGGGCCGCTTCGGAATGAATTTAGGGAAAAAGCAAAATCATCATTGAACGCGGAGCTGCAGTCCTTCATAGACGGGGATGGGGAATGAGACGTTTTGTTATGCATTGGACAAACAACCGACCTCAATAGAAGTTGATTAAAATAACAGGACAGGATGTTTTTGATTGAAATTATTTGTTTAACATGTCACTGACGCGCGAATGTCATGTATATGTACCATGTCACCAGACAGTTTGGTGAAATTAATTTTTTGCTCATTAATCCGGCGCATCCTTTGATTCTGCTGAATCAAATCAAACATTTATTCCATTCCAACCCTTCCTGTATTTTAAGTAATAATACGATCGCAGGAAGGGTGGAATGGAGAAGGATTTGGTTGTTGGTGGAACTACATGCTGGAAAATTGGATTCAGAAATGCCTCCGTCATCGCAGTCCATTGCCGAGCTAATGAAGTTCTGAGGGTAGACACAAATGGGACACACTGAAGTCCGAAAGTTGAGTTAGCATCTCAAAACCGGGCTCAGAATGAGTGGTTGACATGAGCCTCCACTCGACTGCCTGGTCGTTACTTTTGAGAAGATTAAAACTGGCTTAGAGTAGCATAGATCCTTTCGTGTAGGACTGAAACCTTGGTAGTGTTATGAGACCTTGGATTCAAACCGAATCGAATCGAAATTTCTTAGACATGATAGCTAGATGACTTCTAAAGCCTAACCTTTTAAGGTAACCTTCGACCACTAAGTATAGCTTTTTTCTACAGAGCCAAATGTATCCTTGTGAGGCTAACCGTAGCTTCTGTGTGTTTTGCTCTGTAGGACCAAAGAATCAACTAGAGTTCTATTACCTAAAGTCGTAACAGTCGAGGGTCCTTCTTGGTAATTTAATTTAGGTACAAGCTTCAGGAAAACGGTCTATGTCGTCCAACCTTTGATGACAATAATGCCTGGATAACCTTGTGAACCCAGATTTTGTTAGTAATTCTAGGAGTTAATCGATGATCAAAGTCCAGAGAAGGAGGGAAGAGCACATCTCCCATGCGAGTGCCCTGTGGAGGCTATAATTATATTCTACTAACTTTCAGTATTGAATAGTACCCAGCTTATGATGAGGTGAGCCTGTTTGGCAGTCTTGTAGGAGCTGCTATCATCTATTTCAATAAACTGTCACCAAATTGGTTTGCATGCAGAGGACTACGAGTCAGGAATGTATCCCTTATGCGGTGATCGGTTAATGAGGCGACAGTTACGTCTGTTTTGCCACTTTCCTGCAGGATGTTTGGGAAGGCGACTTGAATGGATTGAAGGGGTATATACAGACAAATGTTCTGTGCATCAGGTTCATGGGAGACAGGGTCTAGTTTCTCATACCCATTCCTGACGTATGTGTCATAATCTTTAAAAAAATGGTGTCGTGTCCGAAGGCAATTTGTTATTTAAGAAGCTTTTTCATGGCAGTTACACTGTCAAATGCTTGTCAGACGGTCGGGAGATGTGGGGCCGTGTGAAAAACTTAAGTGTTGTCTAGGGATCATACCTCGAATCTCTAGTTCCGTCGTCCAACGTAATCTGCTAAGAGAAGCAATGAGAGGTGTAACTATACGCTTATATGCCGATAATATTGACATATTGACACAAAAGCTGTCAAGATACAGCACCGACGTATCGGATATAACGTCACCCTCCGCAGATATAACGTTGTGGTAGCTAAGGACTTTCTTTAACTAGGATCCGCTATAAATTCAGGCAATTACCTGGGTTGAATAGCTCATGAGCTCAACCATCAGCTGGAACAGCGTTGTTGGATTTTACCTTAGACATTCAGATTAGTTGGTCGGAAATGCTGGTTATCATCGTCGAGATTAAATAGTTCATTCCATCTGAGACTGGATTCTTGGTCTTCGTCGCCGTTATACAGCCTGCAGAAGGTATATTTCAACATTCTCAACATCGACGATCTTTTCTTGTTCGTCCCTTCATGCTACGACCACGGTTATAGCGTCCTCATTTCCTCAGTCTGTTCAACGTCATTTTAAGCGACGTCCACTGTATATGGGTCACTATGAGGGATTTATTCTTGCTGAACAGTATGTACGTAGTACCTTTTACATTCTCCGTCTGTCCACCAGAATACCCGATGTAACATGGAACCGAACATCCAATCCTGAACCATGGCAAGAGTAGACAAGTTCTACTCTCCCATTAGAGATTACACCAAAACCGAGTCTCCAGTACCCAAGGATGAATGTCAAACATATCTCATCTCTAAGCCTAGTTTCTGGTTTTACATGTCCTTGCAACTTTTGGGCAAAACTTGTTAGCTGGTTCATGGTGAGTACATATGACTGGTTGGTTAGTCATCGTTCGAGCCTAAAACTGCTAGGCTGTCTCATAGCTGATTCGAATGGATCACCGGATCTTAGTTCCTGTCATAGTGTCAATGCTGCATAGTGTTCCACGTGTTCTTCCTCAAACACACATGTTTCCTTGTTGCTTTAGCTGGTAGTGTAAATAGTTCCAGAAATAGCTTTCACTTGACTTGATGTACGGAATAAATCACTAAGGATGTCATGGTCACTCCATCGAGCTGCTCTTCAGATTCAGTAATACCATAAGTTCACCGAATTCATGTCACCAACAGCAGATAAAATACTATGACGCACTACATCCAGCAAAACTAGACTCCCACTGAACTGATCAAGTGATGAAAATCCAGGTCAACTGAATCCTTTTTTTTTTTTAATGTATTCTTCCTCCTCCAGGATGTATGCATGTGTATTGAATAAACTCCAGATTTCACTGCTAATTACTGCGAGCGACCATATCCAATTAAACTTGGACCACATGTTCCTCGAGAATATTAACATGAAGACCTCTCAGAATTCCTTCAAACATTACAGACATCCCTACATATATGCCATGTCTTTGCCTCCTTGAACTGCAGACCTAATTTTATTCCCTTTGGCTACACAAAAAAAAAAAAAAAATACAACCGATTTTGCCAGGACCAGGTCGACCCAATCATGTTGCGATTCCTGCCGAATAAAACTTCCCCACACAAAAATTATATTAATTAAATAAAAAGAAAAAGGAAGAAAGGAAGAAAGGAAGAAAAAAGGAAAAATTATGTTCCCGATTCCGCAGCAGCGTAATTATTGCCCCATTCACGAATTCCAGGTACGCATTTATTGTTCGACACGACTCTGGCCGAAGGGCACCTTCGCCCGTACGTACATATTCGTCCATACACTCCTTGGCAGACAGGAAGACGTGCGATGGACGAAGGTGCTTCCAGTATTCTCCGGTATCGGCGTGGACGACAAAATTTTGTTTATGGTAATTAGCCCCAAAAATCGGTAATTACCAATGGCCAACTCAGAGCGCCCTGCGAGGAGCTTGAAGACTCCGCTCTCACATGACATATGGCCGGGAACGGCAAGGAACCACGGCACCGCCACGAACAGGTTCGAATAAATTAGACATGCATTCAAATTAGCATTCCATTGCGCACTTATGCGAACGATTACCAGGCGAACCGACATTGTTGTTCGTCCCCAGTGTACCGGTGTACCTATGCAAACTCAGCACAGCACAATCGCTGCCTCTGTCCGAATCCGTCGACTTCGAGCCTCCAGGGCCACCAGCAGCACCAGCAGCAGCAGCATCACTAATGGAACGCATCTACGAGTTGTCACGATCCGCATTCGTCATTAAATAAGATTTGGATATACCAATACCGCAGAGACGCACCCAGGGCACACACAAGCAGCGTCCACAACAAGCATTTCGCACTACTCCAGGCCAGGTGAGGGTACGATTTTGTTGCAAAAGGTGTAAGTCGGGGGCATCTAATTAACACTAATGAGATGCGCATATTGGGATTCGATTCTTGGCCGGGCCGGGCTATTTGCACAGATTTGCCCGGCAAGCTGATAAGTAAAATTGCCATTGCCAGCCATCCGTCTGTGGCAGTGGCGTGTGAAGTGGACGTGCTGTCAGAGCGATTTTAATGATTTGCAAACAAGCAGAAATTCGCGACGGTCCCTGCTCCAGCCATTCGTCACTCTCACACCGATCAGGTGCTAAATATGTTGGGCAAACATTCAGGGCTCTAGTCTTGCTGGCACATTCAATTAGAGACAAACTGAGTCTCCTCGGTGCGCCTTGTTAATGGCATTCCGCACTCAATGGGAATCGTAAGCTCATTTCGAGGAGCGCATCCATTTACCAAAAGCCTCGGCAATGGTGGTGTGCCTCTGCCACCTGTTTCGCGAAATGGAATTGAAACTTAGACTGAGGTACGCCTGAGATGCTTCCATGTGATGATTACCGATGCACGTTAAGGAGAATGATATCCTTTTCAATTGCAACGAAAGGATGCTGGCGTGGGTGTATCTGTAATCAGATTTGCATGTTGTCGCTGTGCGGAATGCTTAAGTTGAAAGCATTTAACCAGTAGCAGCACCGACAACTAATCCGAAACGCATGGTGGGAGTCTGAGACTTCTAGGGGAATCGGCCCATCCTAAAACGATTTCACCACGTTTCTGTAATTCTGATTGACTCGTTGTCATCGGGAAGTGTTTTAAGCGGATTACCGCGCCCGCTACTGTGTGGTATTATGGTTTAGCGTGTCTAAGAGAACAATAACGATGAAAAGCATGAGCCATTAAGATGTGATTATTGCCAGGATAACACACGTAAACAAATGGATTTGAGGATATTCAATCTGATGGAGGCAGATGGTTTATGAATGGATATCCTGACAAAAGTCTGCCTAAACTTAGCCTATTTCCGGGTGCCTAGTCTGGCTTCCCGCAGCAGATAAGACCCTATACAAAGTCTACTGTATAGGGACTACCAGCGCTATAAGGATGACGCCGACCGCAGCTCTTGAAACCATACTTACACTGATCCCATTAAAGGAAACAGCTGCGAAGGGTGCCCTATGCTTAAAGCAAGGAAATCTGTGCAAAGAGGGTGACACGGGCCGCTACCGTACCATTGCGTGATGGCCACTCTGAGACACGGGTAGACAGTCCATCTCAGGACTGCAGCCTAACACCCGTCCTCCTAAGTCAACCCGAATAATACCTCGATTTTCACGAACAGGACAAACACTGACGAAGGAGTAGGCTCTGACATATATTCATCAGAACCCGAAATTGCTCGCACTACGAGACTTGCAAACCAGGCCAGTGTATTCCAAGCGGAAAGCGCCACTTTCCACGAAAGAAAGATGATCGACATGTCAATATAGAGACAATCAAGTCGCCATGAGGACCACCTCGTCAGCAGTCGTTAAATCGAAACTGGTGAAGCAATGCCGGTTCACGGCAAAAAATGACGTCTCACCTCTTTAGATTCTAGGACACAGCGGCATTCAAGGGAACAAACTGGCGGAAGAATTAGCAAGAAAGGATTTTAAATGGTTTTGACCGCTGTCTAGCCACCTCTAGCTCTTGTTAAGCACAATATAGAGAAAACCTTTAGGAAACTGGCTAACGACAGATGTCGCCCACACCCATCTTGTCGTGTCTCCAGAAAACTCTGGACGAAATATGATAATGCCAAAACTAAACAGATCCTGGAGCTTATCAGACCCAACTTAGGACTCTTCACGAGGACTATTGCGAATGCGATTAGAAACTGATGAGCTCTGGAGCGGCTGTGGGATCCGGAACCAAAAGAGAGCAGATCTCAGCTCCTATGGGAATGCTTAAGCCTTTGCAAAACTAGCAAAATGGCCCTCGGTGAATATAACTTCGAAGACCTGACCGGCATGTCAGGAACCTCGTGATGGTTCAGAGAGGGCGTGTAGCTATCCCAAAGCTACAAATCAACGTTTGTCTTTGTTTTCTGGGTAACCCACGACAGAGGTTCACAATGGATCCACTAGTGAAGTATTACGAGAAGCTATGTAGTCCCTAGGTTTGCTGCGAACCTCTCTCACCAAAAATATGTATACTTTCTCACTTTCTTATTTCGAGGTGCCTACAAGTAAGGAGTGTCTGCCTAAGACATGGCAGTTTACCACACTCTTCGATCCTACGCATGCAGTTCGTCCTCCGAGTTAGAAGTTTTGATGCCATTTGTTTCTCTAAATCGAAGTAACAGTGGTTTCCAAGGGTAAGGTATTATCTTCACCCAATCTCTACCAAGGTGTCATTCGTTGAGTAGCTGGACAGATCTGTTGAAGATAGTTCCTTCCTGTATCAGTTCCTGTATAAGATTGTAGCGATCACATGACAGCATATCTCGCAGAGTGTTTTTCAGCGTCACGTGACACAGCTGGATCATTCTTTCCAAACCAAAACCCTATTTGGCCTTCGCCTTGTCGAATCATATGAGACTTTGAAGTCCATGAAGTAGATGAAGAAACGAATCTCGACATGAAATATGTTGATCTCGTCCAGAATTTACATGAAAACAGTAGCTTGGATGCGAACTCAATGGAGTTTGAGGTTGCTGAATGTACAGCGGAAAGTCTCTCGCTTAGGTGCTCTCTGGAAGTTGTGGCTACTCCGGCCATACTAAGGATTCCAAAAATGTGGTATACTATGTTCTAAAGGTATATTAAAGTTTGACACATATTTTGCATGTCCATTCGTCCATCAGTCCGTTCATACGTCACGAACTGAAAGGAGTGTAAGTGTCACGCCCACTTTTAAAAAGCTTTATATTGTTATTAATGGTACAACTGTGACAGCTTGTGGCTAGTCTGTCCAAAACACCAATTCAACTGTTAAGGTCAAATACTATCAAATGTGTATGTCAAAATATTCTGGTGAAACACGTTAACGTTGATTCGAGATACACTTGTTGATTCCAAGAACACGTCAGTTCAGACAAGATACCTTCAGAACTGGACTGTTGATTTGCAAAGATTTGTAAGAAGGCGCTTAAGTTCGGACATCTCTTTGTAAAAAATCTCAGCACTTGAGCGTATTTGACTCAAAGGTTCGTCAAGTCTTTGCCTAAATTTTCCCTCCGTCTAAAGAACGACCTAATGCAGATACACTTTGGTGATAGATGATACGATAGAACTGCTTTTTTCAGTATCTTCTTGTATTTCTAATGAGGATGACATTGCATGACACTGATGTGAATGGATGGAACTAGGGTACAACTCGGATTCTTCGCGATCCTATTTCTAGATGAGATGAGGTACAGGGAATTACACCGGTAAGGGAAGGTTGGTTCGTTTTAAGACTGCTGAGGTCAAGCGTACGGCTAGTTATGCAGTTAAGTTAGTTCCGTCTGTCTTTTCTCACTTATTCTATGGAACTCGAAAATATCCAACAAGGTGACTCGAACGATCACTAGCATGTTGCCGGTGACCTTACCTGCACCGAAGTTACTTCAGGGACTCTACAAAAACTCATAACACTATCTAACTAGAGCTGACTCCTATTTTAAGCTTCGATTACAATAACGACTGGAACAAGTATCACAAGTATCTGTTGTCCACTGGCTAAGCGACATAACTTGAGTGAATATTTTGTGAGTCCGAATGTAAACCAAGATCTTCCAGTAAAACACTCTTGAATATACGAATCAAGTTTCCCAGTCGTCTTGAACTCCTTCACAACTGATACTTCTAAACTGTGATCACAAAGAACGTGTTCATAGCTCGAGTACTTGTTACCTTCCATCATCCCTTCCAAGGAAGCACTGGCGCTAAATCCATACTTCATAGCGATTTCAATTCAATTCCCTAAATCCTCCTAACACCTCAAGTGGCCATTGTTTACACTCTCTCGGATATAAGTTCTGATTTTTTGCAGAACTACCACTTCGCTCATCAGCTGTCCAGCTCAAGAGCTCACTCGGACTATGGCGCTGACCCGTTCTTCACTTTGACCCACTAAAGGCGAGATCGTGGAATAAAGTACAACAAATCCACACGCGAGTTCTGTGGAACGCGAAGCAAAGAGATGAAATCACATGAGCCAAGTGCGCTTCAATGGTCCTCTATGGGTGGTTGAAGTGGCCAAGAAGCGCGTCGATTGGATTCTCCGTAATCCACCAAAACTGAAGAGGTTTTTAATCCCCCCTCGCGTACAAACTAATGTAGCGCTGCGGTGCCTGAGGAGCGCAACACTGTTTGATTTGATTTCTCGAGTGGACGGACGGAAACGTATTTGCTTATGCACTTGCCACGAAATCCCTTCGACAAGAGAACCAGAAAAAAAAAAAAAAATAAAACGCTGAATGGGCACTCTGTCGAGAGTGTGGTGCCATCAAACACACTCACTCCGCAGCGCTGAAGGATTTCTCGCAATTTCGTCTGCTCCGCCAATGCCCACCGATCGCCAGAGTCATCATCATCAGCATCAGCATCAGCTCCCTGAGAGCAAAGATTTCTATTTTCCATCGCGCTGCCATGAAGGAATTCGCTTTCGCGAGGAGGAAATTTTTGAGTTCCTGCCAGCAATGTCGGATGACATCGCGCGTAAATGGGCGTTTTCGCTCTTTGATGTGAATCTATTCCACGAATTCGTCAGCCAATCGAGAGATAAATAGTTTTCCTCGGAACAAACCCAAGAATCCGCCTCTTTTCGCTACGAAAATAGCATTTGGGGAATGCAAACTCGGTCCCGCCGCCGATTTGTTTATGGCAGAATCCGATTGGATTCCTTTTGAGACGAAGCGAGGCGAGGTTGCCTCATCAACAGCAGCTTTCAATTAAAACAACAGCGGTTTCGAACGTTCCTCCTCCTAATGAGATACGACAAATGCGCGGCAGCTATTGACAGGTCAGCTCGCTCAAAGGACACCTCCGCTTCGGGTAATTAAAGGACAACAACACGGCTGCCTTTTGGTGACACCAAAAGTGCATTATGCTCAACACTACCTCGCTGAGCATTGTTCGTTCTGCGCGGCGCTGGTGACAGTTGCTACGGTCCGGAAGGTGCGAAATGAAGTGTTGGCCAAATCGGAATGTCATTCCACTTTGCTGCCAGCCAGCTACCATTCCTTTATGAACCCCCTGTCCTGTGTGTTGTTAAGAAATTCTAGGATTGCCGCATGTCTCTCCCTACCGTCTCTCCTTAGCGCAAGGCTAATGGACTGTGCCTCAGTTCTTGCAGTATCCGGCTGTATCTGTGTGGCTATAAAAGGACTTGTTGTGCATTTTTATCCTAAATGAGTTTTATGCTCCACATAACTGTGACAAGCCACCAGAATAACACAACAATCGTCGAGTGGGAGCGGAGAGATAATGAAATGCATGCAAAGGGGTGAAGCTTCCGCAGGAGCTGGAAATGAGGACGAACAAAAAAAAAACGCTCAACGCTCAACGCTCGGGAAAAAAAGGGATTTCTGTTGATTCATTAAGGGGAATATAATTAAAATTTGTTCCCCATTCCGCGGTATGAATTTTAAGTGGAACTTGCCAGGCGACATGATGAATCTTCAGTTCAGGCGTTCAGTGTTTTATTTTCGCTTTTCGCTTTTCGCTTTTCGCTGTTCGCTGTTCGCTTGTCGTCCTCGTTTTACCGGAATTTAAGACCTGTGATGAATTCTTTTCTATTTTTTTTTTCCTTCTCCTTATGTGCCTTAGGGATAGGGTCGGAAGTTATTTGAGAGATAATGCAGTTTCTAACTTTTCAAATTGAATTTAATTGAATTAAACGGATGTTGAGGTAGGCTTTGTGTTTACTGGGAGATGTCACAGAGTTGGTTACCAAACCATCGACCTAGTTCAGTCGTACAATGTGAAAAGGTATCCAATATTGGATACCAGTAGCTACGTTTCGAAAATAAGGGCAATTCCTTGTCGAAATTGAAGAATCTACTAATCAAGAGCTAAGGGAACACCTCTCAGCTCATCTGACGTGTTTTGGTTTCAACTATCTTTAGTCACTCGTCATGGTAGTCCGTTCAAGTAAATTTGCTGAGCAAGGAAAACATTAGGCAACAGGTGGAGTTTTAACAGGTCATTGCTGCCTGGTATCCTAGTCAATTGGGACGCCCGGTTTGTCGGTTATGTCTTAGGTTAAATTCGATTGGCAGGATGCACCACTTAGACCAGAATAACTGGGGAACACAGTGGATCCGTCGAGATCGGAGTAAGACTGGAGCTGCAGTCACCCCTTGAACCTACCTATATAGGCTAAAATAGCCACATAGCAATACCATAGGATCTAGAATCTGCAATCTATCCGATGAACGAAAAGCAATTTAATATAAAGAGCTAGAGGCGATTATAGCTTATCATAGGCAAGTCGCCGAGGTTGTCGAAGAACAATTTGAGTTAAGATAGGTTGACTCATATATATGGGAGACCAAGTCGCAGGGTATGATTTCCAATGACGCTGAACCTGTTTGGGTTACGTACCCTCAGTAGCATCTATCGCATTTTGCTTTACACATAGCTCGAGCCATGTTGAGAGTCTCCTTCTCTGGCAGAATCTACAGAGTTGTGTCATGCCTAGCAAGTTAGCGGAGTACCTGGTCTGGCACTCTAATAAGGAGAACTTTGAATTGTTCTGCCACCTAGTTAAGAGAAAGGCGGCAAGTAAAGGTCACTTAGGCATTGAAGGTGGCATAAACCTTGAATTCAACCGGGCCTTGACTGTTGGTAAAAATTGTGACATCCTTGGCAGATATCACATTGGACCTAAGCCACAACAGGGCCTCCTAAATCGTCATAACATTCGCCTGGAACACTATCTCTGAGAAGGAAGGCGAAAGGATGTACTACAGCTTAAATTTCGGAGAAAACGCGCCCCCCTACTCCTTGGTAGCAATAGATGTCAAGGGGAAGCTTGTGACAAAATAATTCCACTGCCGTAGTTGGAGTTATCCTCTGGGTTCCACTGTTGGATACGCTTCCAATTTTTTCCACAAGATTGAGGTGGTTAAAGTGGGTGTCTTTATCCAGCGCAGTCCACCAGAGATTCACACCAGACCTATGTACAGACCTGCTAATGGACAGATGTTGACTTTCCAATTTCGTTTATTGTCTACGATGAGGTCTATGTCCTTGGCCGTAGTCGTAAGTCACCGTAAGTAACGTTAAAATTGGAATTTTTCATTTTCTTGTGAATCGAATCAGTTCAGTTTTCTGAGGATTGACCTCAAGGCACAGTTTTGTATCCTTTTAGAGTTCTTAGACAGAACATTATGCAAAAGTTTACTATGAGTGCTGAGATGTTTTCCTGAGACATCCAGGATTGGAAGCAATTCATTTACTGCAAGCTTCTAAAGAGTAGGTAGTGTACCTTTTCTGACACTGGAGCCTCGTCCAGCTTTGAGTTGAACCTGTTGGTAAGCAGTTGGTTCATCAATGCGCCAATCGATGTCTTCATTTGAAGGTTTGTCAGTGAGCTTGTAATTGGCTCTGGTTCGACGTTGTTCAGCGCTTCTTCAATGTTTTGGAACGCTTCCAGGATATACATATGCTTTGTAATCTAAAAAATCTTCAATGAAGCTTACAGGGCTATTCAATCGATTTGCTTTTTACGAAAGATTTGGATTGACATTGCAGGGTTTTCTCTAAGGCGTCCTGAAGAAATGCTGACAAACTTATGGGTCTGAGAGCCTTAAGGTTAGCGTGCGAACTTTTGCCCAATTCAGGTGTGAAAACTACATTGATTTCCGTGCATGACTTGGGCATTCGAACCAAATCCAGGGAACTTTTGATGGCAACAGTTAACCAAGGAAGGATTATTTCACGATTGGACTGAAGTTCAGGAGGTAGTACTTGACTTGACGCCACTATTCGACCATACAAAATGTTGTCTGTGTCAAGATCTGCATTGTAACTGTTTGGAAAGTGGGAATTCAGTAGTAGATCCGGAGATTCTAGAAGTGGTCCACGAGTCGTATGTTCTTTTGAGATGCCTAGGAATTCGGTGAGTGGTGAGATGATCATTTTGAGCGTGGATTCTTCAAGGATCGCTTCTATCTTCCCACAGAAGAGACTCCTCGATTATCGCTGGGCCTTTCAAAACTCAAGATGCAGTTTATTTGTCATTTCTACTCGGTTTTGCTTGCCATATACTCAAGCTTTATTATATTTTGAAAACTACTCAAATTTGTTCGTATTTGGTGGGACTTAGACATTGCATTAGATACCTTAGCATGTTCTGGAAGTAGTTCTTATCGACTCACATGTCCGCATAAGTTAATTCTTCGGTTTTTATGGCAACTAGATACCAAGACTGCGGCTGTCATTTTTCATCTTCCATTAGTTTCCGCTTTCCAAAACAAAAAATTCCTTCTTCAATCATGCATTCGTCAGTATAGATACAACTCACACATGTACTCAATTCCGGAGCCATCTTCAATCATTGTAACATCCTACAACATCCGCAAGGTACTCAAGTACAACAAATCGTGGCAACAGTTAACTGACATGTGTCCAATATACATACATACATACGAATGTATCTGTCCTCCACAAGAGGATAATTTAAAACGCATGTACCCCCAAAATCGGCTCGCAACATCAATCATATCCCAACCGATATGTTCAATGCCACAGTTCATATGTAAAAACGTCAAGCGAAAAGGGTTAACACCATGTTAAGTTCGTGCCCACATACTGCACATCTGTACACATGTATACCCCTCCTAACCAGTCAGCCAAAAGCCAAAAAAAGACAAAAAAAAAAAGAATCAAAGAACAGATTAATCAAAGTTAATCAAAAACAATTTCACAGCGCGCAGTTTTATCCGCCCGCATGCTCGTACAGTTTTTAACAAGATATTCCCCGTTTAACTCTTAAAATTTAAACAAAAAAGAAAAAAAAAAGTAGAAACAAATCCAAGAGATACTTCTCACAGCAGCCGACCCCATAAGTATCTCAACGACTTGTTCGCTCGTGGGTGCAGCAGTGGCGACCAGCATTTTCTTCGTTTTTCCAAAAAAATCGTTAAGAATTCACTTAAACGGTTATGGTTACGATTTGGGAAATCATTTCGACTCCGAAAGACAATGCCAGGGCGAGCAGAAAATGTAAATTAAATTACATCGCCAAAGTCCACTTTCGGTTTTGTTATCTTGAAGCGCGCGCGCACGCGCGTCTCGGGGCCCCCATGCTGATGGCGACCGGAAGTTTGGTTGCATTTAAATGTGAATTTTTGGGAAAAAAATGTTACCATTACGATAATTTCGGTTGGATTCTTAGAAGAATGGGGGCATACAGCCGTTAAAGTGTTTTCTTAAAGTAGGATGAGCCCCGGGCTGGTGTTGACCCATATTTTTTGTTTAGGTTTTTATGTGCCTACGGTGATGTGTTAAGATAAACGTCAAACGAAGTGATTTGGTCAATGGTTTTTATTGGGAAAACATTTTTGTAAATGTGTCATTATTAGGGGGATTATGAATGTCTGATCGTTTGGTCTGAATGGCGAAAAGAATAAGACCATCGGGATGGTCTTATATCCAAAGATACATAGTATGAGTGAACTGAATGTTGAAAAGGTAAGAATTTGTCGTCATAACCAATACAATTAAACATTTTTGAGCGTAATATCTGCCGCTGGGAAATTTGGACTGCGAATGTGCATCAGTTTTGGTTTTGAGCCGTTAATTACAAGACCATTGTCGTGGCACCATTTTCCGAGTTCGTTAAACTCTGCCTGCCATAGGTTTTTGTGGCATACCTCAACCGCCGTATCGTCTGCATAAGCGAATGGGAAACTCTTCTGGCAACATTTCAACATCTCGTTTGTGTACAGTATGAAGAGTAAAGGTCCGAGTTTTGAACCCTGTGGAACTCCATACTGCACTTCGCTAACCCTGCTATAAGAGTCTTCTACTTTGACTAGAAGTGTCCTCGTACTTAGGTAATCCCTTACCTAATCTGCAAGCCTTCCTCTCACTCCAACTTTTTGCAACTGATGACGATGAGTGTGTTGTGGTTAAGAGTGTCAAATGCTTTGCTAAAGTCATGATGACATTTGCTGAGGTTACTATTAATAAGTTGCCAACAAGTTAATTCGTACTTTTTCCTTTTTGGAACCCGTATTGGTTTTTGCTAGTTATGTTGTGTTTTTCAATAAAATTCCACACTCTGTCTGCTACTATTTGCTCTATAATCTTTTCTATTGCTGGTAATATAGCTATTGGCCGATAGTTCGTTACCTGGTTTTTGGCACTTCCCTTAAGGATTGGTCGAACTATTGCTTGCTTGAGTTTGCTAGGTACTGTTGCCGTGTTAAAAGTGAGGTTAATCAATTTCGAAATTATAGGAGCAAATATTTCGGCGTTTGATTTCAAATCGATTGCTCTAAAACCATCTGCCCCAGGCGCCTTCTGAGTGTTTAATCTACATAATAGATTTAGAACCTCTGTACAACTTGTGTCACTTAGGTAAATAGAGTCACGTAGTATAGTATCACTGCGATGGTTGGATGTTACAGTGTTGCATGAATGTATGATGGATGTGGCTTGGTTCGAAAAAAAGACTTGAAAAATTGATCTGGTAGCGCATCTGCCGTGTTATTGGAGAAACTTTTTAGGATGATGTCGTCTACTGAAGGTTTCTTTCTTCCAAATAGTTCGTTGATTAAGACCCATGTTTTTTAGGATCAAGCTTTATTTGTTCAAATTTTGATTTGTAGAATTCGTCTTTACGTCTATTTATTTCTTTGTTGACTTGGTTGCGAATTTTTTTGTACTCTGTCATGTAAGTATGTTGAATTGGCTCGATTACTTTTCGAATAACAATTGAAACGAATAACGAACGAACGAATAGAATGTATTCGAATAGAATCGAATAAAATCGAAAAAAATGGAATAGAATTCTAGAAAATATATTAATTTCATTACAATTGACGGAATGGCGAGTACGTATGGTGGATTGTACAAGTGTTTCTCCGGATTTTTTGATCTGTTGGCATCAGTGTGTTGTTTCCTACAAGATAGTTACTACTCGTTCAACCCATACCTAGTTTTTATTGCTTATCTTTTCATGTTCCACCAACTTTAAATAACCGACACAATCCCACAACATTTAATGATTAAAGAATGACACAATGAGAGTGAAACACAATTCACACAAAACACACAATCCCAATGTACACCAGGTAGTAATACGTAATAATGATCGATGTAAACATTTAGTGGAACAATCATCGAAGTTGAAAAATCGACGAATACACACAATCGATGTCGATTGTATGGCTTGCAATTGTCAGTGGTTGGGGATGATGAACAATGATGGGTTTGTAATCGACGAGCAACAATCGATTCAGTTGAGTTTTAATTCGAATAACTTGAATTGAGAGAACAATCGAATTATTCGATTGTTTTTATTCGGAATTGCCCATCGCTGGTGAATTAAACAATTAGGAATAGCTTCGATGTTTATTGAGAAATCTCCAGACGTGAAGAGAAATAAAGTTTACTCCGATTACTCTAAAATCTACTAGACTAATAGTCATGTACTATACACACCTTTTTAGCCTGAGTGTCCCTTCGGAACATTTAGCAGATTTGGAACAAGTAACTTAGGAATACCAGTCACTACATGCAAACTAAAGCATAAAACTGATGCTAAAGAGAGAACAAATCTTAGGTGCATAGGAAGAGCAACTAGACTGTATTTAAAAATGTTAAAGTATTTGATCTCTCTCCATAGTCTAAAGGGTGGGCCATCTAGTGGTTTCTTTTTGAATTATAGGTTACTTTGACACTGACAGCTGTTTCCCGCTCGAAATCTTGGTAGAAAGTCAAGGTCATACCTCAGCAGAACGAAATTACTCGCTTTACGCTCGAACAACGTTGGGAAGTACTGAAAACTTATTTCCAAAGTAAGTGCTGTGTGTTATTTGAAAAGAAGTTTTGGCCGAAATGAAGCACCCTAAAGCCTAAAAGTAAGCAAGTTTGTGCAAAAAGCTGTTGAGACTGGTATGCTAGGGGACAACACTCATGGTCCCCGTCGTACGGTGCGCACAGACGAGAATGTGGCTGCTGTAGCCGAGAGTGTGAGACTCAAATTCACAAACATCAACTCGCCATGGATCCCAACAGCTCAACATTTCACGCACTAGCTTGAGGAGAATTCTGCACAAAGATCTCGGATTATTCGCTTCTAAGGTCCAATTAACTCAGGAATTAAAGGCGCATGTCCATCCATTTTGTTATCGCTTCGCAGTTTGGGCCTTAGAGCAGCCGGAATTGGAAAACGATTTTGGGCGCATTTTCATCCTGGCGGCTACGTTAACAAACAAAATTGTCGCATCTGGATCTCGGAAAACTCGCATGTTATTAGCGAGAAGCCGATGCATCCGCAGAGAGACACAGTTTAGTGTGGATTGGGGAGTGGTGGCATCATTGGACCATTTTTCCTTGAAAATGAGCCTGGGAACAACGTTTTGGTCAACGGTGGGCGTTACAGAGCCATGTTAACAAACATTTTTTTTTTCTGACTTCTAGTTCATGCAAGACGGCGAGCCATGCCACACAGCTCATGGATTATTGCATCTTTCGCGCACCAAAATCCCAAATCGTGTAATCAGCCGTCTTGGCCAATTGGCCTTAAAGCCATAAAACATAACAAAAATTTATTTTGTTCATTTCATTGTAATTTTTAAAGGAATCTTGTGTTTGGCCCACCCTGTACTTTCGCTTTAGTTGAAGGCTTTCTTAGATTAGGCTTCGTCTTGTTGAATCGACATACGTTCCTAGTAATCTTCTTCCAATTAATCCTCAAAATATGTTAGCATAGTACACTAGCGATCTCTATTGAGTGTGACTGCGTTGGTCATAGTCCAAGTATTTGAGAAGGCTCTGTCTTGTGTTATCACATGACTTGTACAGACGAGCTACAACATCAAACAAACAGCGTAACATGTCGGCAAGAAGCCCTATGTTTACTTTACTGAACTTCGGAAGAGAAGATTAAGCAACGAATTTTGTGAGCTATCCAGTGAGTGAACATGAATTTGTAGAAACAATTAGTAATAAGGGATTGAAATTTTTAATACATTGGCACGAACCCTAAACGCTTGCACCGAACATGCATCTCTGATGCGTACAAGCTGTCCTGGAGGCATGTAGCATGGAATCAATGATGACCTTAATAACCATATTAACGGATGCCTTATTTAAACTACTATGTCATATTCAAAACTAAGTTCAGTAAGTATCTTTCAAGACCCAGTTAACACTGGTCTAGTCGGCCCCTAATCGGTTCACAAGCTGCATTATTTGAGTACATTTGCGTCAATATGATGCTTAAGTTGTGTTGGACGTTTTTAATGTCAAGACTGGAAATGGGGACATCTTTCAAATTGGCATGGATGTCCGTCAATCGACACAGTGTATTTGAATTTGGGGTAGACCGTCACTTAGCATTAGCATTACCTAGCATAAGAGTTTCCAATACCTTGGGAGTATTGTCTCAACCGATGGCGGAACCAAGCTGCCAAATAGGCAAAGCAAAATCTGCGTTTGGGATGCTATCACCAGTTTGGCGTAGTAATGCGGTTAGCTTAACCACCAACCTACGACTGTTCCATTCCAACGTTGAATCTGTGCTGTTATGTGGTTCCTGGAGGGTGACCGCCACTATCGCAATGATATACCTATCTTTAGGATTTTCTGGCCAAACCGTATCTCTAACGAACAACTTTATCAGAGAACGGGCCATGAACCTATAGGCACAACCATACGACGACGAAAATGGCAGTCGATTGGACATACTCTCCGAAAGAGTGCCAGTTGCATAGCTAACCACGCGATGCAAAGGAACCCCCGCTTACTAAGGATGGCAGGGTACGCGGCGATCCTAGGAGTACGTGGTGCAGAACAGTTGAGAAGGAAGCAGGGCAACTGGGAAATAGTTGGGGAAAGCTGAGGCACATTTCCAGAAATTACACACGATGGCGCGTAGGTATTGTCGAGGCCCTAGGACCCACAAGGGGATTCATGACATAACATAACAACATCACTATTAAAACCAAATTTAGCACATTGCATCCGAAGCAAAGAAAACGCCTCAACCATTCTAGATACTTGAACCTACCTAACAGCTTACATTGATTCTGGTTACTGCAACCAAGGTACGAATGTGCGTTAAAGGCCCACAATTCCAAGACTAAGTGTCACCATAGTAGTTATCCAGATACTGTCCCCTCACATAATGCATTCCCTCTCTAGACTGCATTCTGCTATAATCCCGCTTTCAATTCCAAGAAGTTATCTAGAAGATTAAGCAACCCAATTTAGAAAGAAAATACCTTCCAAACCACATTGGCATCGGTAGCCCCCAAATATTGATTGATAATCCTTTCAACTGGAAGCCGAGAACTAAAAGATCTGATAACACCTTACTGACGACATCGATTTGTCTTCAATACTCGTTTCACAAAGGCAAACTCCAGTGGCCAGGTATTTCGAGTGGAATTACCTACCAACTCAAGAGGATTAAACTCTAGCCCATGCCACTGGTAACTCAAACTCCGCCTGCTGTGGTCGGTCAGTGGCTTCTCACTACTTGACCCGGATCCAAATTTGGTAATAACTACAAAATATGGAGAAACTAAAGCAGATACACAACAATCTGATCCCATTCATGTGGGTGTGGTGTGGTGTGGTGTGGTGTGGTGGATCGACGACGAGTGCCCCCCATCGAAGTGAAAATCATAACAAAAACAATGACAGGCCCAAAGTGTCCCCAATTCCATCTACTCGATGCACTCACCGTGCCACTCATTGGAACTTTATTTATTCATAAATCATAGGCCTGCATGGCCTACATGTTGACAGCCAAGACACTGTCTCTGTGTGTGTTTGTGGTGTGCTGTTGCAATGCCTGTTGTCGTGACCTGGAAAACCACCTTCTTCTTTGGTTTCTTCTTTACTCTCTTTCACTTGGCTTTGTCAAGCGTTCATATGCAACTGATGTAAGACGAATAAGAGCTGCTGCCCCATCTGATCGAACTAAGCCACAGCAGCAGCAGTAGAGGAGAGAAGAGAAGAAAAATTGAAGAAAAGTTTGTCATTTCGTCGTATCTATAATGAGATCTCCTGCGACAAGGATGTTGCCATAAAGCCAGGGACTAGTGAAACATCTTTATGTACGCTCCTGCCTTAAACTCTTAAAGCAGTCAGTCAGTCTCTAAAAACACCTGCCATACAATGGGTGGGCTATGCTTTCAAATCAAAAGGAGCGAGTTCTACCAGAGGAAATGCAAAAAAAAAAAAGGCCTTAAGCCACCCACTTCTGCCAACCCGGTTGTATCTTTGAATTGTAATCTCTTGAGCCATCTCTCCAGTGTCTCTCCCACTCTAAGTAACCAGCCACCCCCTGCCCCATCATCAGCATCACTCGAATGCTTGCTCTTATCCTAGTTTTAATCTCGATTTTAATGTTCTGTAAAAGCATATTTGACATAATGGAAATGCCTTCACCTATATACACCCGGGGAGGGCCTGGGAATGGCTTCTAAATTAATAGCTCCAGTTGTGTAGTCGGGTAGTGGGGTAGTGGGACGATGAAACTGGCGCTAACTCTCGTACCCTGCGCCATGTCGTCTCATCGGCATCGTGGTGGCCGTAAGCGAAATACCCTTAAAAGCTTTGGCGCATAAATTTCTACGTTTGCTTCTCGTTTCTTCAAAACTCCTCTCGAGTAGTAGGTGAAAGGCATTTTCGACGCCACTGCTACGATGGAATGGGGGTGGTGCACATGTGGGGATCCTACCCGGAGATAGGCGTTGAATTCTACGAGGAGTACACATTCAATTAAATTTGCATGAAATTCTATTCCAAGGGTGGTGGTGTACGGAACAATTTTGGCAATAACACTCGCCAGCCAGCCAGGAGAGAGGAAGAGCGAGAGAGACCAAAACGTTGCGAGGAATTTATGGAAATCACCACACGTGATTTAGGTGAGTTAAGTGTTTTCTTAGCAAACAGCTTCGTGGGATACTTGGCTTATTTTTTTTTTTTTTTTTGTAGTTTAAGGTGTATTAGAAGTCCTTAGGCACTTAACGAGGTCGATAGATAAAATGAAGGGTTATAGCCGCACGAGTCTGGGAACGTTACCGAACGCCATATGGCGGAATGTAGTACTCGTATTTAACTGAACGGGGAACAGTATATTTTGGGCGATAGTAAGCACATTTTGGTGGGACAATGTTTATGTTTCTGTCGCTGTTTGGATAAGTTTTCCAGTTAAGGGTCAACAGCGCTCCTAATGGGCATTCAGATTCATAGCGGTAATAATCGGAATGTTTCGCTTCACAAGAAACGGGTTAGTAAGATGGAGGTGCGAATAAGTAATAATGGGATTGGGGTGGTAGCATCCCTGATGAAAGGGTTGTCGCAAATTCTTTGGCCCTCCTGCAGGAAAAGTTGGCGCTAAGTGTGGACTACTAGTTTGTGAAACATAGGTACACACGTAGCTTGAGAAATATATGTATCTCTATGCTGAACTCTATGGAAAGTTCTTGAGGTACATATTTAGGGGGCGGCTCCCGATATTCATGGCTCAGCAAATCTCTATTAGGGAGGCCGCGAAATCAAACATGAAGGACTTAAGTAGATTGAAGGGGTGACAGCAGTCAAGATGGGACAGAGTCTCACTTGGATCTTGACGGATTCATTGTGTTCCCCGATGTGGGCCACGTGAAAAACAAGCCTTCTAAACCAAGCCATTTTCATGAATTTTAAGTTGGTTTTAGGAGGCATGTTAGCTAGTTCATAGCATATGTCGGGAGGTACTATCTGATTCTGCTGACTCTTATGTATTCGCAGAGGAAGTTCGTTGTGTCTTCCTCTACCTCAGCGTCAACGGCAGTCTCTGCTGCTGATTTTGTTCTTTTTCTTAGGTGGCCCACCATTGGGCTGTGCCGTGTGAGGACAACTGTGGTCTATTGAGTAATAGGAGTTCTGTGAGCTTCTTATCGTTGTATTTGGCCCAAAGTTGCCACGAAATACGGCACGAGGAGAGTGCACTCTACTAAGCGTTCGGCATGTTGCGGTAGTTCGATGAGATTTTGGATGAGAGGAGTCTAATGGACGATTTGACTGATTAAAGACCGAGCCTTAGATACCTATGCTGAACGGTTTCAATACGTCGAATATGAATGTAGTAGTAGGGGCACTAAATCTGGCTGCCATATTCAAGAACGAGTAGAACGAAGGTGATATAATGAGAGTTGGTAACGTCCTGCATGAATTCGAGAATTCTTTCGACGAACGTTTTATAAGGCTAAGCGCAGAATTGGCTCTACTCATTTCGTAGTCCATGTGGTAACGAAAGTTAAGTTCCCGCTCGAAGATATGTAACACCCAAAGCGCGTAGAGAGGAGGCTGAGTCCGCACACAGTAGGTACCATTAGGGGTTTAACATTTTTCATCTGGGCTCGATGACCTCAATTTTAGTGGTTTCGTCTGTCTCGGACAAATTGGATGACAAAGTTTAAATAGTCTGTCCTGTCCATAACCAGACTATTTGCCATATGGAAAAAAGGATTGGAATTTTACGCAAACAGCACGGAATCTGGACCAATTCCCAACACTGCATGGCATCTGAAGAAGGCCTTTATACTTTTCTATGGTATTCGTCGAGTTTGATATCCCATTAAGGCTTCGCCTACGGTATCTGACAACGTGTTTGAGCTCTCCTTAACTCTTTTCAAGTTATCGTGCTTCGTTTTCAAATTGTTTATCCTATGTGCTTCTAGGACCGCTGCGGATCCTGACATCCTCAGTATTGCGCATTCCATTGCGCACGTGACAGCTTTTCGAAAACTGTGACCAATTCAATTCCACTTCTCTGGTCAGGATTTCTAAGCAACGTTTGACGTTTCTTCGTCATAGTAGCTACAACTCTCCAAGTACCAGATCTTTTTAGAAGCACAGACTCAGTGTAGAAACGGGACAGTCATTCCTTAGTGTAATGGAAGCTACTCTCAACCTACTCTCAACTTTGAGTTCGAGCATTTTCGACGAAATGACATGTTGTCTTGTAGCCTTGATCAAAGCAATGAAATAAAATCCTGACTTACGTACACTGCCAAACGTCCTTTCACAGTCTATCAACAGCGGGTAAAGTGGTAAAATGGTTGGGACAGGAGGATCCAGATTAAAAACCTACTCATTCGGCCTCAAGTGAATCTTGTTTCGCTCAAGAACAATTCCAGCTTTTACTTTAGTCAGATCACCAGAAGAACTAGACTAAACTTAGATGACCTCTGCAGAGGTTGTAACGATACAGATGTAGAGAGAGCCCCTGTTGCCCCTGTCCAGTACTATGAAAACGTCCCTATGCCAATATTATTTCAGCGATCTGTGCGACCTGTTGGAAAAGCCTCCATTACCTAACCTAAACCATTTCGGGTTAGTTCAGGAAGGCTGCTTAATTAAACCAAAAACACAAACAAACTTGTGTCTTCATGGCAACGGATAACACTGTGGGGATCTCTCCTTCTTTAAGTTATCCGGAGAGCTCTTGAGTTCGCAGGGTCCTCAATGGACTCAGTAGATCGGCGCCACTCGAAATAGCTCGGCGGCTAAGCCATCAAGTACATCATCATCAATCGGACATCACAATTTGATTTACTAGAGAAGACTGTCCTTAAAACCCTAGCAAAATGTTCCTAACATCTCTTCAGTCCATCCTCATCGGCCATAACCCAAGAACTGTGTAAGCCTTTCACTAGGAGTTGGGTAGAGCTAAAGCTACCTTTCAGCTTCTTGATGATTGTGTAAACGGTTTTGGTGTTGGAACCACTTGTCGGTTCAGTAGCTAGTGCTACTTCCTATGTTGGGACTCTAACTGAATCCTCTCTGCAGCTGGATTCCTTGCACTTCGAACTATAAAGTATTTTCGTGTGTCGATCTTTCCCCAGTTGACCTTGGACTCTGTGTCTTCCCTGCGATCGATCTATAATCCTTTCAGGCCATTATGTAAGAATAGTTTCCACAGCTTACCAATGGCCTAGCAACTTGATGTACTAACTGGTTGTTTCTACTTACTTACTTACATAACGGGCTCCCGACCCGTGAAGAGTCCCTCCCTGAGACACGGTAACCTTCCATTCTCTTCGATCCAGGTCATGCTGCTTCCAGTTGTCCAACCAAGCGCTCTGGCATCCGCGATAGCTTGGTCATTAAAACGGAGGTTCGGTCTTCCTTGTCGTCTCCATTCGCTCGATGTGGCCCAGCCAGTGTAGTCGACGTATTTTGGCTTTTTGAACTACATCCACATCTTGGGACAGCTCGTAGAGTTCGCGGTTGTATCTTCTCCTCTATTCGCCCTCCTCGCATATGGGACCGAAAATTCGACGAAGAATTTTTCTCCCGAAAGTGCCCAACATATGCTCTGCTTTCCAGCTTATCGTCCAGCACTCGGCTCCATATAGCAGCACTGGCAGGATCAATGTTTTGTAGAGCATACATTTCGTCTTCCGAGATAGGAGTTTTGAACCCATTTGTTTTGCCAAACCGAAGTAGCAGCGGTTTCCTAGGGTAAGTCTTCGTCGAATCTCCACTAGGGTGTCGTTCGTGGAGTTGATATTTACTCCGAGGTAGGTAAACTCCCTAACTACCTCAAAGTTACTGTTGCCAACAATGACATTTTGTCCTAGGCGGTGGACCGATGCTTATTTGTTTGTTGACAACAGGTACTTGGTCTTGTCCTCATTTACTTCGTTTCGCCTCTTCTTCTATAACGGCACGCTGAGAGCGACCGATGATGTCGATGTCGTCTGCATATCCCAGCAGCTGGACAGATTTATTGAAGATAGTGCCATCCGTGTTGACACCTGCCCTGCGCACTATCTGTTCCAGCACTATATTGAAGAAGTCACACGACAGCGCATCTCCTTGCCGAAATCCGGTGCAAGTTTAGAATAATTCAGAGGAGCTGTTCCCAAATTGCACATTGCACCGTGTGCTTTCCAGCGTCACGCGGCACAGCTGGATCAATTTTGCCGGGATCCCGAATTCGGCCATCGTCTTGTAGAGCTCAAGACGATGAATGCTGTCGTATGCGGCTTTAAAGTCGATGAAGAGGTGGTGGGTCTCGACTTGAAATTCGTTGGTCTTTTCCAAGATTTGCCTTAGCGTGAAAACTTGGTCGATTGTCGCTCTGCCGGGCCGGAAGCCACACTGGTACGTGCCGATTAGTGTGTTGCAGAAAGGTTTTAGACATTGGATAGGATCTTATACGCGACATTAAGCAGGGATATGCCTCGGTAGTTCTTGCAAGACATAGGATCGCCTTTCTTGAAGATGGGGCATATAGAGTTGACAGTCCAGTCATCGGGCATGGCTTCATCCACCCATACTTGGTTGATGATTTGGTGCATGCACCCTACCAAAACATCACCACCATGTTTGAAAAGCTCTGTTGGTAGACCATCAGAGCCAGCGGCTTTGTTGTTCTTCAGCTTTTTAATAGCTGACTCAGCTTCTTCAAAACTTGCCCTATCACTCTCTCTATTGGATGCCCATTAAGTAGCAGCTGGAAGCTGGTTGTTTCTACACCCCGTGAGTAATTGAAAACACTACGTCGATCAGTGTTGAACGTTAGCTGTCCTTGTGGCGTTAGTTCCTTGAACGCCATATGACAGTGTTAACGTCCGCTCGTCGTATGCATCGTACGTCTAGGAGACTATTACTTAAACGGCGACTGGTGTCAAAACGGTCGATTTCGTTTGAGATAGGTTGTCTACCAGTTGGCTCCCAACTCATTTTATGCCAGGCTTTCTGCACAGATAAGATGCCAGCCAAGGCGATTTGCATTGCAAAATAGGGCTTTCTCCAGATAAGGCTTACTTTTTTGAGAATTTGCGTCTCGTAGATGCTGGAAACCTTCTACTGAGTGCTTCGTTGTCAAGAATCCATTTGTTTATCCCCAGCCCATTCAATCAATTTGTAAATTTCTGCTCAAGATACCAGGCGTCCAAGTACGAAGGCCATGGTTTCCTTTCGATACATTTACCATACACCAAATGAGAAATAAAATTCCAGCTGACGTTGCTTGAATCCAAACCCTTTTCCCGATGCCACCGAAAAAAGGACGCCTTCCCACCCAGCGACGCAGACCTCAATCGGGCCAGTAGGGAAATGGTGAGCAATTCTTTTTGTTGTTTTGTGGAAAATATCATAAATTGGAATTAACTTGTCATGTTAGATCGTCCAATTTATTTGGGATTACAACTTGCTACAAGCAGAGCTCCCCACGCCTGCCACACATACTCGAACCCATGGGCAGAGAGTCATAAAATCGTCTGGGACATGACAACAATTCAAAATTAAAATGAGCGTACGCACATCGCAGTCATGTTCCTGTTTATGTCCTGTCTGCCGACCCTGACATTCATAGTATCTATCTACATGTGCCGTTCCGAGGTCGGTTCAGTGCGGAGTCCATTAACCAAATGATGCGCACAGGACATGCTGAATTTTTTGAAATTATTTCGCCATCAAGAGGGATATGCCTGCATGGTGTTTCGCGGCCACCCCACTCCCTGTCAAATGAGTCCCTTATTTAAGAAGTGAGAATCGGGAATGGAATACATTTAACATGACTAATCCCATGAGCTGATTGTGTAAATTATTTGTTTCTTTCCTTCACTCGGGGTATGGGAGAGATATTCGAGGCCAAGAATAGGACAAATTCCTTGGAAAAACTCTCTGGGTTCTGGGGAAAATCTTGTCTGGTGCTAAACGCTATTACTGCTGCTGCTGGTTGCTGATGAGACCTCACACGACGATGTCGCTCAAAATTGTCGACAACTTCTGTTGACTCGAATGATGATGATGATGTAGAGGAGGGAGCCATGCCATGGATGAAGATGACGATGCAGATGATGTGATGTTGCGTTGAAGGGTGATGAGTTGTTGTTGTTCGTTGTTTAGAGACAAGCAACGAATGACACAAATGATGAGTTTGACACTTGAAGCAGAAGCATTTAGTCAGTGATATCCCGAGGGTAAGCTCAGCCAAAACTTTTTCCTTTTCGACAGTTTTAACCTAGATTTTGAGAAATTTTTCAATGGACTCGGTACAATGTGGTGCAGAGGAAGGTACACGACGGGAGAGTACAATAGTAGACCAGTATTTGCTTAAGGAGCTATTTAGGTGAGCTGTATGGTTCCATGGATGTTTGTCAGATATTCCCAAGCGATAAACCAATGAAACAAATGTGAGTAGTCCAAGCACTCACTAAGAGGACAGTCACAGTTGAAAGAAGAGGTATGGAAATAAAAGTGATCACACAAAACAGTGTGAAGAATCCTTTGAGGTATCGTTATGACCATTGATGTGTCTCTTCTAAGATACTGGAGCGAACCGAGAAGAGAACGCTTTTGACGTTTGAAGATGACACTTGAAAATTATGCCTTGGGTCGAGGAATTATGTGGGAACTGGGTTGAACAGTCGCAACTAACTCGTTTGTTGTTACAGCTCCTTCATGAATCATGGGGAAGGGATCTAATCATAAAGCGTAGAAGCTAAAAGGAGTTTTGGGATCGCCAACCTAGACAAAGAATGCACCTCCATTCTACCCATAATGCACACACTGACGCAATTCTTGAATCCTCTACGGGACCAGTGAAACTATCTAGATCCTCGTTATGCTTAGGATACAAATTATTCACACAAAGCTGAGAATAAGAATTGTAACCGATGGGCATCTCAGGTTGGTCAATACTAGTGTCTGATAGCAGGACGACATAGTAATACTAAGGACAGAAATGTTTCCTTCCAAATTATAGAAATTTGGTCTGAGTGCAGTAACTATTTGACCCCGAAGTACGGTTTAAGAGTCCAATACCAAAGCGAATATACCCGACTCTTCCCTTTTCCACTCAATCCTCCAGGGCTACATATGTACTTAGGAACTACCATATACCCTAAATTGTCTTGGTAATGAAAGCATATACACTTTCTATTCCTATAAATTGATCCTGTGGATGTATACAGCGATAGTTCGTTCAATACCAATATAGGGGTAAGTAGTATGGTCACCGAATCTAGGAACAAGTAACAACATCACCGGACTCAGCAAGGTACCAAAGCATGTATAGGTTCCACAGTCAACCAGTGTTTTTGCATCTCTTCCCTCCAGCAATGCATTCCACGTATGGAGCAAACGAAACGCTACGGTCTTAGTAATATTCTGGAATCTTTACCGAGGGAACTTGTACCGAGAGGATTCTCAAATGTACCTTCCGACATACATTTCCCTACAAGAACAGAATTGGTCTTTAAGATTTTCGACATTGCAACCTATACAGACAGCTCAGGTGTTATTTCTTGAACTCCGGATACTGCTAGTGTCCTGTGTGTGTCTTCCAAGCCAAGGCAAAGGAACACAATTTTAGTTGATAGACAAGCTGCTTTCAAAACCATTGATACCATATCCTCCAAAAAAATGCAAGAATACCGCAAAAAGCAAGCCGCGCTGGATACTACAAGATGTCTGGAAACAAACTCGCTGAAGAACTGGCCAGGCAAGGCTCAACCCTTCACTGCTCACTAGTACACATTTCGCTAGGTCACCTACGTCATTGTCAGAAAACAGTACTCAATGGTGATTGGGTTCTAGGTCTGGACCAGAACTAATATACTATCTAAAGGGTTTTTCAATAGGGACATAACAATTTTGTATTTTAATGCAAAAAGACGCTTAAGCTTCTGTCATGATCTGTCAAAATCAAAACATCAGCCAATGTTTACGTTTTTACCAAGCTGAAGTACATAAACAAGCAAAGCTTGAAACTTATGAAAAAGTAGTACCGAAATTCTGAGTTGGTGTTCGCGAGCGCTTACTTCAATTTTTGGTCGAAATAATTGTTCCACCAGACAGGATGTGTGTAGTATGGTGAATCAATTCGAGTTGCTGTTTGCAGTATTGATTGTTCTTGTCCCAGTGAGACAACGAACCGGTTGAAATATCGAAAATATTGAAGCCGTAAATGCAAATTAGTGGAATGGATTCCCCGCCGTTCACAAGGATTGAGAGGCTCTGACTCTACATTGTGGTGAATTTCACATAAAGATCTTGGCTGACACCCTTGGAGTATTGATTCAACTCAAGAAATGAAACCTCGTCTCCATATGAGGCGCTGAAGTTTCTCCTATTGGGCTCTGCTAAGTTTGAAGGAAGTCCTGAATTTCATCGAAAAATCATGATCGCTAAGGATGAAAAGAAGCACAGTTTAGGCTTAATGGCTTGGGCATTGCACAAATCATTTTTGGACAGCCACAATCTAACATGCCCCTCAAAGGACTCCATTGCATCCACAAAAAGTGACTGTGTGATGTGGATTTCATGCCTTCATGCCAACATGATCTCCATGTTGCAAGATGGGTTCCAATCGATCGCTGCAATCGTGCTCACAGTGGTCAGATGAACAAAACCGAATTCCATACCAAAATTTAGCATGTGTACTATATACGGAATAAATTTCAGTTCGATATGTCAACTACTCTGTCCTTTATTTGAACTCAAAATTATCGTGTTCGTACTGGAAAATTCTTTATGAACACGAAGAGGTATATGTAACAGAAGCAAACTATTCAATCGGAAACTAGATCGCCTTTCTGGCTGCTTTGTGAATAGTTTGATGAATGAGAAACTGTTGAGGTCTTCTTTTAACAGGAAAAGTAGAGTAATACCCCAGATCTTTAGATGTTTCTCTATGCTTCCTAGCTTTCTTAGAACTACATACATACGTCCATCGTACCTGAGTCTTGACAAGTGGACAGAGTCCTTCCAAATATCCAAAAGACTCTCAGTCACCAATGCCAGTAAAATACTTCACGGATACATGAAGGCATAGTAATTGCTTTGACTGTTAAGCACTTTTGTCTTGGCAGACCTTATCCTAGAAGATTGCTGATGATGTCCCGGCAGACTTTCTTAAAATTCTTAAAATGTCCTTTGAAAACAAGTTTTGTAATCACTTCTCTCTGTGCCTCTGACCACTGAACTTTCGACCTTCAAAATCACAGTCCTCGCCCATAAGACCACGGAAGGATACCTACTTGTCACACATACTGTGTCCCATTAAAGTTTCCAGCTCAAAATCACAAAGTTTCCAATCTCATATGTGTATGCTGTGGATGGCCTCTCCATGATATTGTGCTCTGAAAAATTGGGGAAAAGTGCATCACAAGTGTGCTCTAAACTTCCCAACCATAATCTGGTTTCATTACGGGAGATTGTTATGCAAGAGAATCAACGGTATCGTAAAACCTTTCTCTTCACATGCATACATACATACATACATACATATGTACATATGTTATGTCATACAGTTCGTCATCCCAACGAAATATTGAAATGTGTGTCAAGTAGATATGAACACTTCCGAAATAATGAGAAAATTTCATTCACATTTGAGTCCTTGTCTCATTTTCGTCCTTACCATACCCATTAACACATATGTACATACATATGTATGTACCTTTGGTAGGGTTACACAAAACTAAAAGAGGTGATGAACTCTCTGTGCTTGACATAGTTTCGTTTTTAATTAAAACAAAAAAATTACACAAAAAAGGACACAAGAGAGCATAGGGAAAAATAGGGGAAAAGGACACCGAATAGAACAACGCAAGAGCAAGACCGAAATAACTTCTCATTATTACAAAGGACGAAAAGAAACTTCCTGCTGAATATACTTACTCTGTATAGAGGGACATTTTTTTGTTTCCTTTTTGGAAAATACTCTAATTGTATGGTAGGTTAGGTCTCTTAATTTCGAAATGTAAATGATGAAGCAGAGCAGAGAGATGGGCTACAAGGACGACTACGACGACCACCAGAGAAATTTGATGCAGAAATGAAGTGATGTAATGTGGATGCTATGTGTAATTAATGACGGACACGCTCATGAATTTGGGTTAACTGTTGGATGTCCTTCGGATGGTTTCCTTGGATTTGCCTAAATATTAAAGTTACACTCGGTTGGGTGGAAATTGTCATTCATTTGAATGCTTTGACTTTGCAAAGAAGAAAAAAAAAATCTCGAGTTGGACATAATGAATCCTAATCATAGAGTAATGAGTTCTTTTTTTTTTTTTGCTCCGTGAATAATGTATTCATTATGGAAGGATATACACGTTTGTGGGGGTCATAGGGCTTTTGAGGTTCTCTTTCTGGGATTCGAGAGGCTATGTGGGCGAGTATAGGTTACTTGGAGATTATGTGTTCTTTTTTTGTTGGCCCGAATTTAATCAGAGCTGGTTTTTCTGTTAAGGAAATTACTTTGGTCGGGTGTAGGGGGGGAGAGGTGGGTGCTTTCTCTTAAGACTGGTCCTGATTAATTTTGTACATGGCGAGGGTGGGTGGATTTTTCATTAGATTATTTTTTTCCAGGAACTATCAGAGGTATTCAGCTTCTGAATATAAATAATCCTTTTTAGATAATCTCCTTAGAAATCAGGAAGTTTGTTGCACGTCAGTCTATTTGACGATGAAGGCATGGAAAGGTTAGGTTATAATGGGTATGTGACGAAAAGAATCATCACGCCAACTCGAATGCCTACAGGCATCCATTGTGAATATCCTTTTAAGGTAAAATTAAGCATAGCAATCAAAGCCTTGACGTCGGGACTTAATTGGCGAATTCGCTGGACTACCGAACAAGGGGGTTCCAAGTTCAATCCCCAGACAACACCTTAACATTCTATCACCCACCTCTCGCGAGCATGTGACAAACATCTGAGAGTACAACTGTCCTAAGAAAGCTTTTCTAAATAACATATTGGCCTTCGGATACGGCATAGAACAGTAGGCTTTCTCTGTCGTTCGCTGTCCAAGATGACGAAAGGCACATCAAGTTTTTGTAAACGGCATAATAAGACGCACACATTGTGCCGTCGCTGTGGACGCAGTTCGTACCATATCCAAAAGTCAAAGTGCTCGCAATGTGGGTACCCAGCCGCCAAGTTGCGTTCATACAATTGGTCCGTCAAGGCTAAGAGGAGGAAGACCACTGGTACTGGTTGTGCGAAGGCGTTTCCGTAATGGATTCCGCGAAGGAACCCAGTCTAAGCCTAAAAAGGCAACGTAGAACGTAGGAACCATTCGTGTAAAGAATATACCACGCACAACACGAGAACCTAAACTTTGGGTTCCATAGACCTTTTGCTCCAAATACCGGTTGGATTGGGAGCTACTACTCGTAGGCGCACTTGGTGAAGTGGAGGAGACACTAAATCTGGAAGTCTGTTAGCTCTGCCGTATTTGTGAAGAGTGTGGATCCAAGGTCGTTGATCTTGCAAAGTGAATAGAAATCGTTTGACGAATCTTTCTCGTTTCTTCAGTTTCTGCATAAATCCTTGGGCTCTTCAGGTCAGTTATACATATTCCAGAATAGTGGATCGACTTAGTGCCAGAAGGCTCATTTTTTTAGTGTGACTTATACATTCCACCAGATAAACAGGACCTCTTTCTCTACTACGGACGTCAATTTTGCAATCAGTTGCAGTATGGATGGATTCATTGCCAGATCATCTGCCTCTTTTTTAATATTGGTATGTCCAGGAACCCAGCAGAGTTTGACCAATGGTGTCAATCTAAGGTGGATAAGCCCAGGGCAGTGACAGAGAAAGTGTGTTGTATCCTCATTAGCTTCCTCATCTCCACATCCCCAACATAAATCTTCATCCGTGAGTCTTAACTTTCTCATGTGATAATTCCTATAAGGACAGAAAGAGACTTCCTATCCTTTAGCATAATTCGGTCGGCCTACTCTTGTCAAAGCAAGGCCATAGCCTTCTGGTGATCGCACAGGTGTCCAGGGAGGTCCATCCACTATTGGCCTCACTTCCGGCCAAGATCCATGCCTTTTGCTTCAATGTGCAAGGCGGGATGAACGCCGAGGTGACTATCTGTTGCGATGTAGATTCAGAGCGTCTTCTTGCCAATTCGTCTGCAGAGTGTAACCTTGTGCTGTGTTCCAAGAACCCTGAGTTCTTCGCGACAGCACTTCACAAGCTTGGATTTTATTTCGATTGCAGTAATCGCTTTTATTGCCGCCTGGCTGTCGATGAAAAAGGTGGTACCTTCCGGTGGTATTGCCTTCATCGCAGTCTCACGGGCAGCTATTGCCACTGACAGGACCTCCGCTTGGAAAACACTGATATGGTTCGGGAGGCGGACTGATCTAGATATCCCCAGCGGTTCAGAAAGGCAGTTGGCAGGCATACCATCCTTTCATTCTTCCCTGATTGGGAACGAGCTAGTAAACGGTCTATGAAAATCCAGGAACGGAGTGAGGTAGTCCGTAGATATTTCTCCAGGATCATGGAATGTCCTGTTGCATTATGATTCCAGCTATCTGACTGACTTATTCTTAGGGCACTTATAGCTGCCGAGGTTTTAAAAAAAATGTCCAGCGGTAGAAGATTGAGGATAGCTTCTAGTCCTGCAGTAGGTGTTGTTCTCATGGCACTTGTGGTGCCAATGTAGACCAATCTCTGGATCCTCGACGGCCACCATACAAGACAACCATACGTCAGAATAGGAAACAACCTGCCCCGAACCAGACAGGGATCGAAAACACTTGTGTCTTAGGCAGTGTCTAAGCTCGGTAAGAAAGTACGTAAGTAAAAAGGAAACAACTTGATCTAAGACCTCTCCTTGAAGAAGTCTTAACCGACTATATTGTGGGTTGGACTAGGGACTGTTTTGCTACTACTTCAAATGAGTCCTAAGTCTATCCAATCCAATTTAGTTCAGGAAGACCGAAGGTAAGTGGGTACACGCGTGTGCATAGGTATTTCTTCTAATTATTCCACTTTCTTCTTCAATTCCAACCTCTTACAGGTAAGCCGACCTCCGTACGAGTACCTGTATACCTACCCTGTGTGCTGCTTAAAAAAGCTTTCAGGACCAAAGTGCTGACGAATCAATATCGCACCTCCGCTGCTAATGACTTGTTCTCTACTTGAAAACACTCCGATTTTGTCGGTTGAAAATCCGTATACACCCAAGGATATGCCTGATTTATTATTCTTTTCTCCTTTTCTTAAGATGTTTGAGGTCCTTGGTGGTGCCTTCCTTCCCTCCACTCAGTGTCGATGATAACTCCCTGAAGATGTTTCGTTTTTCCATAATGGAATCATCTTGTCGAAATTTGAAATTTAAAATTTTTTAAAGGCTTCAGCTCTCGCTTTTAATGATCCTTGAAGTTGCTACGATGACGGTTTTCCTTTCTCTTTTCATTTTTTTTTTTGTTTTTTATTGACATTCTGTAATTTGTACGGCTCATGCTTTGTGGGATACTTAATAATGTACAGGAATCCATTTAGGATTTATGTCCTCTGAAAATGTGCGACCACCCAAAAATGAACAAAAAAGGAAATAGTAGGTATACCTATAGGTATATACCGAAGGTTGTATATTGTTATTGTCTTTGGTGCTTTATGGGCTTTGTAAATTTGCATCTGCTTTGCGACAGTAATTCTCCTCGGCAACTGGGTTTTGCCATTGTTTCAAGGTTCCTTTTATGGAGAGCTCTGGAGGCTTTGGAATAAAACATGAAATAAAAGCCGAATGAATGAGATGTAGTATCGTTAACTTTTTGTGGCGGCATTGATGCAACATTTGATGGCTTTTAATATTTTTAAAATCGAGTCAAATTGTTTGTAAAAAGTTTGTGAAACATTTTGAATGAGTCATAGAAAGGAGTTCAGTGGTCTGGTTGGCCAGGTGCGAATCGATAGGGTAAGGTTTTTGGATGATCCTTATTGGCAACGCTTCAGGAAGACTCACTGCCTCCTCGTGGCGGCAGCCAGGCAACGGCTCCTATGCTAAGGAAACTACCCTAAATCAGGACAACCTGCTACTGGCTTTGTGCCTCTCTAAGCATAAGGCCGGGTAAAGTGAGCGACGATGGGGAGAAAACCCCATTACCAAATCCCTAATCCAAGGTGGAACAGCATACGCCGATGGATGCATGGCTAAGGGAGTGCTTAGTCGCTAGTATGCGAACTCCGAATACCTGGCGCCCTGCGGTTTTAAGTCAGCCTTCCTGTGGCATACCGGGCTCCGCTATGGGTGACCTCCTTTCCCGGATACTCGTGGGTCCAACATTCACAAAAATAATATAATAAACAATGAGAAGGATGCATCTCAGATCGCATCAACCTTGGGTTCTGCTGTTGAGCAACCCTCTGTTTCCCGAGACGCTACTGAGCACTCGACGGCCAACTCTACCATGGCCTCTACTTCTCGGTCTGCTGTTGAGCAGCGGAACCCCCCTGAATGTTTAGAAGGCGTTGCCACATGGGCACCTTCGAAACCTTCCGCTGCTGTCAGAACCGGGGATATGGAATCTGCCACATCTGATTCTGACGCGTCCACCATTGTTGATGTCTGTAGTATCATCACGGAGAAGTCCGGTTGCTCTTCCATTGGGAAGATGCTCGATGACCTACAGATCTTACAACAACAGGATGGATTTATCAAACGGACCTCAAAAGAAAGAAGGCGGTTTAAGCACGCGCTTAGCATTGGCAAAAGTAGAGAGAGCGCTCTCACAAACTTAAAGATTGCCACCCCTACTCACCGCGAAACTAAACGTGTCAAATCGGAGGATCAGACAGCAATAGAATCGGTCGCCAAGAAAGCCAAGGCAGGACCTACACCTGATACTCCCACTTATAGTAAAGTGGCCAGTACCATCAAATTAGGTGTTGTCCCGACTGACTTTTCCACTCAACCCCTCTCAACTGAGCAAATGGCACTGTTTCAAGAGGCTGTTTTAGACACCTCGATCGAAATGAGCAATAGCGGCGTATGGCCGCATTTTTCTGGCTCTCATGACAGATCGGGTTGGCTAGTATTCATACACTCAGACACTGCGACTGCTGAGTGGATGGGCTCGAATTTCGAGAGGATCAGAGCCAACAGTGGACTGAACGTGACACTTGTGGAGGAAGGATCTTTCCCTAAACCACATATTATCCAAGATTTCTTTCCACAAAGTCTGGAGCTGTCGTCAGAAAAGATTTTGACGACTAACCGCAGGCCAATTCATGGAAGGTCATCAAGAGGGAAAAGGATGTTGAAAAGGATAGACACCTGCAAAGCAGAGACCAGCGCCAGATTAAACCTTAGTAAGAGAATCAAGGGCGCAAAAATTTATATCTTCTCAGAAAGTCAGGCAGCTCTCAGAGCTCTGTCGTCCAACTTAATGGACTCCTTAGCAGTTGAATGCTGTTACGATGCACTACAATCTCTTGCTAGACATAATAGTGTGGTACTCGGATGGGTTTCAGGTCATCAGAGGATTGCAGGCAACGAATCTGCAGATGAACTAGCCAGGGCTGGCTCAGGATCTGCGTTCATTGGACCTAAACCTTACTGTGGCGTCAACTGGGCTAATGCCACAGCACTGTCCCGGGGTTACGACAATCCAAGAGGTTAACCAAGCCATATTCCTATCAGGAAACTCCAAGTTTAGACAAAGAAAACATTAGGAAGCTGGTGAGTTTTCTAACAGGTCACTGCGGCCTGAGATATCACCTCAACAAACTCAATCTATGCCCAGACATAGAATGCAGGTTCTGCTCAGAAGATGACGACTCATCTGAACACATTCTCTGTGAATGTCCAGCTCTGCAGTGGCTGAGGTGGCGCATCTTCCGCAAGGTAGCATGCTCGCTGGCAGATATTAGAACCTCTGCAACTAAGGACGTGCTTTCCTTCATTAGGGAGGTGGTACGTCTCTTAGAGTAAAATTACACCCTAAGGTACAATAGATCTTTTAGGTCGCAGTATCAGCCATATGGGCTAGGGTCCATAGGTTGTATGGCTGTCGTTTATCACATAATTTTACAGCCTCCGTGTGATGAAGGCAGTACTTTCAACTGGTTGCTACTGAAACTATGAAACTAGTCAACACCTTTGGTTTATGCGAACGCGTCTGGACCTTTAACACTAAATAACTGTCGGTATCCCTTCAATAAAGACTCCGTCACTAAGCTAACCCTGTTAAATACTTCTCAGATGTTGTGCGCCAAGTGTCACATGGATATGGCTAACATGCACAACACCACCTACAAGCCATGGCGCAGTGGAAACAATTTTATAGCTGCACCATGTTACATCCGCGTTGTTCTTGGTCAAAATTTATTACCTACGACACAGTGCCTTATTGGATTTCAAAACACCACCAGCAGCAGCCGGAGCAGGAGCACCACCACTGTGTAGAGCGCCAAGCACGACTCCCGCACATTCACCAGTGGTGGATGCCTAATCACAAACAGCAGAGCATGAGCATTGCGAGCACTCACGAATCTCTGGTACCACCTCTGATATATTTGACCCGCAGCGAATATTTATTACCTCAACACTGGCCAACTGGAGTCATTTGCTGGAGCTTCGTCGTCGTCGTCGTCGTTGGATTCATCGTCGTGTCACACAAGTCACCTGTGCTACGTACTCACACACGCTATGACCTTCATTCCAATCCACTCACCGTGGATTATGCAAAGGACACCAAATGCGGTGTATTAACACAAAACACAAAAAAAAAACCAAAAAAAAACAGCTTAGAACCCCAGGTAGCAATTCCAGTCCAAGTTTGGTCGTAGCACCCAGGACTAGTCCAAGTGAGAGGAAGAAGATCACTTGGGGAGATTAAAATTTGCAAATGGACTCGCATCGGGATTGGATTTCAGCGCGCAGTAGGAGAAGCTGCCGCTACCATGTGCAGCAAGTGATCATTTTAATGTGCGCAGCTACACACTGCGCACCCAGAACACAGCGACAGAGAGAGACTAGTGAGAATAATTTATGAATTGATTTTCAGTTAATTAAGTTGATTTATTGCCACTTTATTGCTTTATTGCGCTTAAATGTTGCGCATTGAGTGCGCGCCAAGAGCGATAACGATAGAAGCGCCCTGGGCACTTGGGCTACACGCGGTTGTTTTATCCGTTTTGACGTTCCCTCTCAAATCGAAAATTAATGACACTACGCGGTCGGTAGTTGTGGGATTATTACTTGTGTTCTGGTGCTTGGATTAGAATGTATCTTGCAGATGGTTAACACTCTAAATGAGATATGAGTACCGGCTTGGGTCGGAAAAAGTCTCATGGTCCACTTTGGGACGCTTTATAATAAGGTATTGTCGAACTGGACTATCAGTTAAGGCTTTGACCTTTGAAAGATAGAAAATAGGAAGCGAAAGTGAACTAATCTAGATAATCCTTATATACCATGTGGTGAGTCCGAACCCAGGTATGGTCTGACCAACGATGCATGTAGTCCTCATTATGCCTTGTGTCAGGCAGCTCCATTAATTTTAGGTTATCCGCAAAGGTTAAAGCCCAACAGAATTGAAAAACTTCATGGACATCATTCACAAATAAAACAAATAGCAACGGCCTCAGATGGCTATCTTGCGGGATGCCAGATTTCAGTTCTGTAGGGTGACCAGATAGTAATGATACTTTTTCCAATTGTTGTGTTTCAGTAGGTGGCAAAGTTACCAAAGACATTCAGATGTCCAAATATTCAGTAAGGTTTGCCATTTTACGATGCGTAGTTCCACGCTTGCCAAACTTGAGGGAATTATTGAAAAATATTATCGAAACTCCGGCTCAGTTGTAAATACGCGAGGACAATTTCGTCGTGAGGTCGGTCATCATCATGGCTTCAGTGTTCAGGCAATTCGTCATACCGTCAAAAGGTTTGAGTGTGAGTTCACTCTCTTGGACCTTAAACCACCAACCAGATAGAGATTGGTCCTACATGAAGAACATTTAGCCGCGGCGTAGCGGCTAGTATCGAAGAAGACCTAGAGACGTCGATTTGGGGTCGATCAGCTGAATGGATTTGGGCTTGAATTGAAGCCGCACGACCAAAGACAATCCCGTGAGTTCGCTATTTGAGCGCTGGAAATATTCGGCGGAGAACAGGGTTTTGACCAAAATATCATCTCCTAGAACCCATCCTTCACTGAGTGGCTATGTCAACAAGTAGAATTCCAATTATTGGAGCGAACACAATCCACAAGTGTTCGACCAGAAATAGATGCATCCACAAGGATTGACTGTTTGGTGCGGTTTATGGCATGTCGGCACCATCGGACTTTATTTCTTTCGAAATCAGGAAGGAGACACCGTTACCTTCAATGGTCTCAGGTATAGAGAGATGTCAACCAGCTTTCTGTAGCCAGAGCTCGACAACATTGATATACTCGAGCTGTTGTTGCAATAAGACGACGCTACAAGCGACGCAACGCTCAAAGTTGTGAAGGAACACATTTGGCAACTGGCTCATCTCACGGCGAGCGTTCGATTATTTTCCCTGGGGTTCAAGTACTTACTTTATACCAAAAATCACTTTAGACGAGCTTGAGGCTAATATAGGAGACGATATTGCCGGAATAATGCCACACATATTGGACCGAGTCATCGAAAATGGGACCGACCGCTTGAATCACTGCCAGCGAAGGTGAGGTGGCCATTTGATCAATGTGCTATATCGCACAAAATGGCATGAATGTGGCTTCAAAACAAAGTCAGAGTAAATTTTATGTCTTACAGCGTTGTTTTTTTATTTAAATTTTTTTTTCCTATCGTGCTTATCTGGTCACCCAATAGTTTAAAATAGTCTCCACCTTTCGCTGAAATGCCATTTTGAAGCCAACCAGTTCTGCACTGTGAATTACTAGGTGCCCGCTAGTGCAAGTTGGCTTAAGGATTCAGGCAAAGATTTCGAGACTTGGTATAAAATTTCAGCTCAACATTACTGAGATACTGCATCGAATGCTACTCAAACGCATGCGGAACAGTGTGACATTGCATAGCATACTGGCCTTCCCAAGCATAGACGACGCTATGAGAACTTGCTCAGCAGTAGGACTGTCAGTACAGTAATAGAAAGTCTATCCTGACAGTAGTCAAAGAGGGGGATCGAAAAATAAAACTGAAAGATCTTTCCAAAAAGATCCCGCGTCCTATCTCGCTATGCTTTGAAAGGAAATGTGATGGAAAGCTGATTCATAAAAGGAAACAAAGATTTACTCAAAGGTCCCCAGGAATCACGATTCGTAGCCTCTGGAAACGTTTCCAAGCAAGGGTTCATGCAATAGAAAGATGTGTTCAAAAGGATATCATCAAACGGTCCGAGAGTCAGGCTGTAATTGAAGGAATGTTTGATACCAGATTCAAATTGGTGCGAGTGCTGGCAACTAACATCAACCGACTGCCGCAGAAAGTCCTTTACTGGCTACATGAAGCAAAGAGAAATAAAACACTTGACGAACTAGCCAGCAGTAGTTGGAAACCACCCATGGAGAATGTACATAGATTCTGAGTTAACTAAGGAAAAACTACTTGAAAGCCTATGAACCTACTTCGTATACTTCACTTCATCAAAGTGTGCAACGAAACTAAGGACAGACAGACGTATATCGAGCCTCAAAAAGAATGGGTAGATTCTTGACACCTCCACTGCCAATGATGTGACCTCAGTTTGACGTAGAGAAGGTCGTAATTTCGGGGGCAAAACAGATGGCTCATGCTCCAGGCTACCATTTACATTCGGATCAACGTACTTACACTAAACATTTGCATTATCTGTTCTCTCATCCTATTACTAACCCTCCTAGGCTCACCCATTTACAAAATGCGAACAAACTCCCTTTGAAGTCATTGGCCGTTTTCCGAACTCAAGCCCATAATTTGTATTATATCGAATTAGGGACCGACCACATCTCCTAGTCCTACGAGCAACTCCAACTGCCACATCCAGCTCCGAGCGCAAATCGATTCCCATCGAAAGGCCTCCGCCCGCCCCTCACAACAGCAACACCATCTATGCGGTGCAAAACGAAAGGCAAATCACCACTCCTTAAACATTTTGATATCTTAATTAGCTCCGTAAATATCGTTTAACTTCAGCAATGAGTACGCAGCGTGGTTATCTTGTACGCCACTCACTGCATCTCTACCCAACTGACCACTGTGGTGTCTGCCGATACTACTGCCGCTGCTGGTGCTGCTGGAGCAGCTCATTCCATTCTAACAGAATTCAAAGCAGCCAACAAGTCATCACTAATCCGCCCAGTCTGGACGGCAAAGCCGACGATTGTGTATTGATTCCCAATCCGCAGTACCATTCCGCTGGGAATTGGTTTCATTTTTCTTCCCGTACCCACATTCAGCTGCGTGTCTATCTCCATGGTCCATGCCAGGCCAGCACAACACAACACACACAATTCAGAGATACAATCGGCTGCTCCAAAGAGTGTTGGGTTCCACAAGAACCCAGAACAAGAACCAATAAGAAAAATAAGAAGAAGAACTCTAATTTCATGGTCTAGGAGGACCTAGTATCTCTCCACTCGAGTGTCATGTCGTGTTGCAGTGTAGCACTGCTTGGTGCACGTAGCCATCCAACGAAACGAAATGGAAAACAACAGCACAAACGGAGAGGGAAAACATTTCTGCGCTGTAATTAGAATCCGAACATAAAAACCAAATTCTTTTCTCGCATCTCATGAAGATGATCCCAGTGATCTGGTGCACATCGGGCTTCGTGTAGCTATAGTTCTCGTTGCTCCTCGCAGGAGATTCCATTTCCTATCCCAATTTGTAATGGTCGCAATTATTGCCCGAATGCGATGTGGGGAGACTCTTTTCCCCTGTTGCCTGGTGCTGTAACTCAAAATCTGGAATAGCTCGAGGTGCTATTGGAATTACTTGAAGGTATTTCGCTTTTGTTTTGGGCCACATGGAGTATTATACAAAGAAACAAAGAATAATTGAATGGAATACAACCTTTATGGGGATGGATAGTGTTTATGGGCAAACTGATCTGGGTATGGAAGGGCAGCCATTTTAAGCTCTTTGTTCGTTTTATTACCCATCTTATTTGGAAGACATCGTAATTTGAATTGCGCAGATGTATTTATTCATCCGTCACTTTAATGGTACTTAAAATAATCGAACATGAAGACCTTTAGACGTACAGGGTTTCAAAGAGCCAATGATTGATGCGAAAATCAGAACGAAATGAGAGGCATCTACACAGGTTTCGGATGTACTATTCTGTATGGTGGTTGTACACTTCGCTATTGTGCCAAAATTTAGGAGTCTTTCCAGTCAGCCATGTCGAGGAAGGATCCTAGAATAAATATGTGTCATGGGCAAAACGCAATGTGGCTTTTGGTCAATCTCGCGGAAATGTAGAATTCAATGAGAGGTAGATATCCACACATTGCACTGTGAGGCAGAACCCACCAAACCGTGTCCGAAAATCTGCATGCTTTGACTGAAAAAGCTTACAAAGCCTTGATATAACTATGATGGACAAGTTAAATTAAAGTGCACGACTGAGTCCAAGTAAGACCTTTATGCTGAATATTTATAAACTATTCACGATGCATGAAGTTTGACCAACAGGCCACAGATATGAAGTTTGAAGCGATACAGTCCAGGTGTTTAGATATAGACAGACAGTCGGATTCGGCGGACTATTATAAGGAACTAGGAAGATATACAATAGACAACTTACGCGTAGTACACTAGGTAGAACGGGATGAGCACATGTCCAGCCAACACTCGGATCAATAGTGAATCCATTGTAAGCCCCAGCCGTAGGTTGCTCTGAAAACAAATACAAAAGTTGAGCTTTAGCTTTGGAGTAGCTACATGAGTTTTAGGATTGTTAATGGTGATTTTCCGGTTAGGTCGCCCTGATCTTCGAAGTGGTATTCACCGAAGACTATTTTTCTAGTTCTGTATTCGCACAGGAAGTGGTCTATTCTAAGTCCGGATCGCCCCAGCCTCTGTAGAAGTAATCAGTTTCTACAAGAGGCCTACATGAGGTTGTGTCTGGTAATAATCCCCGTGAAGTGTGCAAAGTTGTGTCTGTTAAGCAAAGGATCTGTTTAGACACGACGTGATGGGAGTGGGCTCTAACTCTCATTAGCTAGTCTCGTAAAGTCTTGCTTCGGATTCAACAAGAACTAGGAGCGATAAAACACAGGCAACGACCATTGTCAGGTCCTGTTTGGATCCTAATCTTGCTACTTCCCTTGAATGCTGCTTGTGTGTGATAACAAAATTTTCGACCGACAGGTCTTTAAAATGCAGCCTTCACTTACCCCGACTTGGACTGGAGACAGGATACCCTGGCATTGATACCTTTTCTGCTATTGACATTGTTGAGCCCCTTTTCAGAATCAGGTACCAACAGATAAAGTACGGATTTATATTTCATATTCCCGTGGTTCCAGCTGTCGTCGGTCGTCTTGATCCGTAAGAGAGGAGACTGCCTAGAGACCATACGTCGACGAACTGGTGGCAGATAGCCAATGCGGTTTTAGGCCTGAAAAATCGACGATTGACCTAGTCTTAACTCAACGAGAAATTCCTGATGAAGACCCAAAAGATCCAGGTCGATACCCATCACCAATTTGGTCGATTTCAAAGCCCCGTACCATAGCGTAAATAGAGCTCTTCCTTGCCGTGTCAAGTGTGGCAATCGCTTATGTAGGATGACGATGGAGATTTCATGAGAACACCTGTGGGAACACCGAGATCTTGAATACGCCTGGAAGTCTTAGACAAGGGGATGCCTATTCATGTAATTTTTTTAATTTGGTATCGGAGAAAGCAGGGCTGTATTTCTCAACTCAACACAACCAGCGCTATTTTCCACAAATCCATCTGCTTGTACTTGGTTATCCAGACAACATTGACATCAAGCGGCAACGCCTTTACAACGATGCCCCGGCTAGAACGCTACGATAGACGACTATAACTTCGAGGTAGTGAACGAATTCGTTCATCCAGGTTCTGCTATCAACGCTCAGTGCGAAGAACCAACACTTGCCAATCATTGTTATTATGATCTTAGAGGACAAATATCCAGCAATGCCTCATCGATAAAACCCTCAATATCCTCATACTGCTGCATGGTCCAGGAGTATGAAATTTGTCAAAAGCGAATGAAAGTGCATTTGGAATGCTTCTGCGTTTGATTTTTAGTCCCACCTTCGTTGACGGATCATGGAAGAAAACGATTCACACCAGTCTAAAGAATTCGCTCCACCACTGAAGGACTTCGCAAAAGAGAACAACCTCATCTCCGATTGCACAAGCAAGTGAAAGGTGACTTCAACCTACGATAGGCAGTTGGATACGGATCGAGTTCGCTAAAGAGGCTTGTTGGTTGCAGCCCTGTCTCTCTTGCTAGTAGAATCGTTTGATTTTTTTTGTTACTAAATTAGAAAACCGTCTCCGCGAAAATACTTATTAACCTTTTCTCTGTCCTTTTCCATCACAAGACCTTAAATGAAAATCCTGGTAATACTAGTGAAATGCCACAATACGCGTACTTCACCCAATGTCATCCACTTAACGACTCTGACCAAACGAAACCGCACCACACAGACTGTTCAAGTATCTACAATGTCCTTTCTGTCATCTATTTTTGTACAAATACTCCCATTGCCCCCAAAGGAACTACTCCCATTCACTCGCACTGTGCGGTGAAACCGAAAACCCCATATATGAACGAGCAAAAAAAAAAAATGACAAGGATCACTGCCATCTCAGTTTCATTTGTGTGTAACCTGTCAACTTGCGTCGATTTATCTTTCTTTACCCAAAGTCGTCGTACAGATTGTTGCCGACCAACCAACCGACCGACCGACCGTCCGTCCGGCCAACCAACCTATCCCATCTCCTCATTCAACCGGTTTCCAGTTTCGATTTGTTTTTTTGCAAAATTTTGCTGCTTTTGCTGCGCTACCTGCCAGCATCGTCATCGTCAACCGAATCGGGGAACTCACAGCCTCTTGTCCCCGACAACGACGACGGTGGACAGTTGAATCTGCGATGACAGCTTTAATGGTTATGTTTGGTACTTTGCCCCTTTGGCTGCTTTGCAAAGGCTTCAACCGGCCACTGACGCGACTCTACTGACATCGTCGTCATGGCATTGTTATTGAACCAAAAACGCACAAACGAATGTCAGAATTTATTTAGTCGCACCGGGGTAGGCAAAGTCACCACAGCTGCCAATGCCCACTCTAAACCATGTCCAACAAATCGCATCGAGAAATTCAATACCAGCGAGTAGGCCGGCACTAGCCAGCCACCCAGTCATACACAAGGACTCACTTCGTGATCCATTAATAGCCCAGTGCGCATCACAGCCGACTGTCCCATACTTTGCCCAAAACTGCAGCGCATCGTGGCTGCCGCGGAAATTTATGGTGACACTTGTTCCACTTTGTATCTGCATGTGTCGAGATCACCCAAACGAGGAAATAAACAACACGAATCCACTCATCCCGGCCCCCGGCCGATCGTATCAGATTTCTGATCGATTATGCACACTGGACCTCTCTACAAGCAACAGAACCTCAAAAATCAAGACATTCCAGGGCCTCCTCTCGTTTCTCGTCTTGTTGTGACAAATTTATCGTGCCCTATTGAAAGGCCCAAAATTAACACCATTTAGTTTATTTATGGCCCACGGGGGTGACACTCCACAACACCCCTGGAGGCAGAACGCGTTTGCATACTAATGCGCGTCGCAGCGCATAGTGCATACAATACCCGCTGATCGAACTGCGACAGATGCACTCGCACAGATAGTGTCACAGTGATCGGAAGATCGCAGAGGGAACCATTCGGTTCGACAGTCGACAGGGATTTTTGACAGTTTCGAATTTCGAATTGATGGCCGCGTACTCGTGTATCTATTTCATAAATTAAACAATGCTCCTCGGGTAGGAAAGGTGAAATTGATAAAAACCGCTTGATTATCAGTTTTGGAGAATCTCCACGCCGCCACTACACCTCTGCCTTCGTGATGTTGATGCTCTGATTTACGACGCACGATGTTGCGCATCTCGTTTTGGGATTTCTTATATTTTTGGGGGAAAATTTATGATCTGTATCGGTATCCATCTGTTGGTGTTTTGTCTTCTTCTCGTTTTCGAATTTTTTTTTTTTTTTTGAGGCGTGAGAGCGGGAATTCAATAAATCGCGTTTTGGGCGAATTGCATGAGTGTACACGTATCCATTGCATCATGTCCGGGTTGGCGGATCTGAGGGAAATTGTCACAAGAGTCTGGTGTCAGGACCATAAACTTGAACTGTTTATGTCTACCAGGAGGACGTAGCTTTACGAAGGCGGATGTTTGAGAATTTGAGACGGTTCGGAGTTTTCCTGTGAGGAAGAGACTTCGGGTCGCCCACTCAGAAGGCATTCAAGTTAAATACCATATATTAACCAGCACCAAGAATCACGTCAAACTCCAAATATTGGATCGGATACTAGGTAGGAATCCACATGATGGGTAACTTGCGTCGCAACCAATGTACTCGCATTGATCCTGTGGGTGCAGTGGCTCAGTGGTTAGTGCGTTGGACTATGGAGCAAGGGGTTCGAGGTTCGAATCCCAGTCGGGGAACACCTAACAAAGTTTTTCACGGCCCCACCTCTCGCAAGCATCTGACAAATATCCGAGAGTACCACTGTCCTGAGAAAGCTTCTCAAAAAAAACAAACTGCTCTTCGGATACGGCATTAAAGAGTAGGCCCCTTCCATTCGTGTAAAGAGTATAACGTGCACAACACGAATGGTTGTGGGAGGCTAGGCCCTGGGTCCCATCGACCTGTTGCGTCAAGTATTTATTTTTTATTGATCCTGCAAACTGGTCTGAACCTTATACTTATGGCAGAAGGAGTAGGGATAAGTGGATTACATCGAAGGCATTACCTCTCCTGGCTTAACGATATTATTAGAAGGTTCAACCTGCAAAAGAATTTCGCTACCAAGCTCAGATAAGAGAATTGGGGCAATGACGCCACAGTCTACAGACTGAGCAGTCGCACAATGAAGTGATGGTTGGTTGGTTAAGACCGGCCCACGGTGACTATGCACTCCGACTAGAGAAGGGTCCACTGTGCTGCTGATGTGCAAGGTGGATAAATCACCCTCTTTTATAAGAAAGAACTAATGTTAGCCGTCCGGGCGGTGCTAAGATCGCTTAGACCTTGAATAGGCATTCAACTTCCTGAAGTTGGCAAGTGCAGGACACGTGTATAGGAGGTGATTAATGGGCTTTTCCTCTTCGTGATTACTGGAACAGGGCTATTTGGACCTATGATCTAAAACTAAGAATCTATGGGCTGAAATATGTCCACGGGCTTCCTAGGGAGCACTGTAAACTCAGGAGACACCTAACAAAGCTATGTGTGGAAGAAGGTCTCTGAAGCTTCTGAGATGAGCTTAGTAAGATTATGGAACTTGGGATCTTGTAGGGCACTGACCTACAAAAGACTGAAATAGTGGGGCAAGTACTTATCCATCAGATCTCCTCATCTGTCACTGAAGCCAACTCTCATTGTCAAATTCTTAAAGGAAACAATATTAGAGAGAGTTCTCCAGAGGAGGTTTTCCGCCGGAACGTCGTGAAAGTGTACCATAATCCGCAAAAGGATTGCAAAATTAATTTTATGCAAAGAAAACTCTAATTAAAGCATCTACCTCTGCAAGGTGTAGGTAGGAACACATAGGTCGCAGTGCATTATACCCCTCACATCATACCGAACAGTTGTCCATATTCATGGGTTTACTACACACTTCCCCTACCGAAGTCAGCTACTCCTAAATACATTGTGCTAGTGACATCCTCGTTGTATAGCAGTCTCGGATCTACCTTCGATCTTTCCTCAGGATATCTCGATGTTGGAGGCTCTTCTTTTGCTGACAACAACTGGAAGTCCTCCTGCAAACTTCTATTCGAGTTGTATATCGTAGCATCTAACCTTAGGATACGGTCATAGCTTCTCCCATTCTCGACACCAGCATGTGATGGTCATAGTGAACATTATGCCGGTACCGAGGGTATTTTTAGATCAGATCACAGAACTTTAACGTCAGCAACTATACTGAATGTTGGCTATATCAACGTCAAAAATAACTAAAAATATATTTGGCTTAAAGCTGATTAAAGTTTGTTAAAGCAGGAAGCCGGTTTACTGTGAATGCTGCCAGTCATCCTCAGCTTTAGTTTTAAAAAGAGTTACCCAGCGGGTGAAGAGCTGAAGCAAGGAGCAGGAGACATTGTTGTCACTGTGAATGTACCTTTAGGTATTTCTAGGACAGGTCTTTCCACCATAAAATGGACTCAATGATAGGGTTTGTAGGCTTATATTGCAGGTACGATTCCCAGATAAAACTAACCTTTTTGCATGGCTCTATCTCTCGCTATCGTTTGAGTAATGTTCAAAAGTATCAACGTCATGAGAAAAAAAAAACACCTGTCCTTTGAACACGTACTCGAGAAAGCCTACTAGCTTCCCTACATTTCTGAAAAGTGCCTGAAAACTATCGCATAGCTCCAATTCCACTGATAGTATGCAATAAGCTGATACCGTGTTGGCAGTTACTTTGACAAAACACTTGACTTTACTCAAATGCACAGAAGCCCCTGTAAATCAATACTACGGCCTTGAAGAGACTCACTGTTAAGGACTGTCGAGGCATGGCTTCCAGATCATCAGCACTCAAGAAAATCTTTTTACTCTGCATTGTCACATGGGCTATATGGTTAGTCACTAGGATTTCTGTGAATATTGTATTCTTCATTACTAGCCGAGGAGTGTAGCTCTTTACGTTGCTAGTTACAACTAAAAACTGGACTTAAGGTACAATTAGTTGCAGGCGCACTCCTACAACAAGGTTCTTACCAATTCAGGTTCGAGAATATAAAGTTGTGTATGTTGTAAAGTGGGCGCCATGGCTCAGTGGTTAGTGCGTTGGACTATGAAGCAAGGGGTTCGATGCTGGGGAACACCTAAAAGTTTTTCACAGCATTAATACAAGGCATTAATACAATTCTGAAGTGCAGGGTCCAGAGGATCAATCCGAAAGGAACTTCTATTCTATCTTTCTTCAACAAGCAAGTTCTCCACACAAACAAGTTCCTTGGAATAATCCAAAAGGCTTACTTCACCTAAAATGGACCTGAATTAGGTTTACAACAAAGCCACTAGTGTAACCTTTATGTGTCACTACTCACTATCTAAACGGAAGAACTTGGGAACTGCACTGTAAGAACGTTAGCCAACTTCATTATTATGTACTCATCTCCGCCCTTTCTCACGGAAACCAGTTCTTAGCATACGAAGTAGGCCGCTGTCAATGGGAACCTACCAACTACAGCCTTCTATAGATCTTCGCATATGATATCGACCAACTTTTAGTACACTCCCATCTCTAGACAACAATGAAACTGTCGAACTTGAAGAGTTATATAATCCCAATTAGCGAATACCTGTCGCATACTCAAACCTCCGTCGGTTAATTACCCCATCAACTACGTAACTACTCATCAAACCGCAATATAACAGCTCAACTTCGCAAGACGCACCAGTTCAAACTACCAACCTCCTCTCATCATTTGTTCGCAATCAGTACAACATAAACACTCTCTGACTAATGAGGCCTTGCAATGAGGAAACTATTCTTGACTGACTTCCTCCTCCTGGTCAAAGTCAACACTGCTGCTGCTAAGAACTTAATTACGAATCCCAGAAAGTCAACTCATACCTCTAGCTGGCAACACAAAAACTCACCTCTGCCAGGGCAGTCACGATCGGTTTAGTGGACCCATAAACTGGTAACAAAATTCTGCTGAAATCCATCAAAACCCAGAGTCAAGGAGATCTCACAGCACCACCGAGTAATTAAATGGCCAAGTGATCATTTAGCTGGAATGAGTCGTCCACGACTTTCAATTAAAAGATCCCATAAAAGTTGTCTTTCAGTTTTTTCCTCTTTCCATCCATTGGGGGACAAAACGGAAATGTCTTGGCCCCACTGGAGCCCGAGCCCGAGCCGGAGCACGATCGATATCGATACCGATCGGTGTGGAAAATTATCAATCTTCGCTCGGCGCACCCCCTGGGGGTGACACTGGACGAGTGTGAATAGAAATATGAAATAGTTCAACGTCACTGTCACATTCCTTGTGTGTCCCGGCTACACCTGCGAACGAGGGGAGACCCTGAAGTGTCTCTACCGGCTTGATGATCACATAATTAAAACCGAACTATGAATTATTTATCCGCTGATGGCGCGAGAGCTGGGAATTGGGATTCTATTCTCAGCGGCGACGACGGCGGCGGCGACACTCCAGGAGATCGTGGTCGATTTTGACATGAGGTCTTAATTAAAATTTGTGTCAAAAGAAAAGAGTGGCGCTATGTGGTAGGGGCTCAGGGCTTTCTGGCCATTGTTTGGTAATTCATTTGGGTTGACACCAGTGTCATAATTTTTATGAGAACTTGAAGAATTTAGAATGGAAGTCTCATGCCATGGGGGCTGGCAGCTTGTTAGCTTGTTTCGGTGATCATAAATCTCCAATGGAAGAGGGACAAGCGATATTTTTGAAAAATTGGTCAGATGAAGCGATTAGATTTGTTTTGGATGGGATTTGTGGGAATCAGAGATGAGATTAACCGGATAACAGAATTAATTTGGTTTAAATAAATTAGTTTAGGTTTTATAAATGTAAGAGGAAGTAGATTAGTCTTTGCGAACCTTGGGGCTTCAGGGAAATGTCATCAAGTATAGACAGATAACGTCTAACTTAGCCAGTCTCCTAGATGGCAGCTCGTAAGAGCAACATTTGAAAACAACACCTCAGCGGAAATAAGACGAAGAACAACCTTTGACAATCGCTGTTTCTTTGGGCTAAGGAGGCAATTGATTGGCAGAGCTCTGCCCCGAAGAACTAAGGAGGCTCTATATAAGACCGTGATCATCCCAGTCCTGCTTTATGGCGCTGAAGCGTTCTGTCTTGCTTTGAAGGGCTTTGGAGGAGAAGATTCAACGACGAACCATACGAGGTGTACAGCGACATCGACCTAGTCAGAAAGATGCCTATCAGTCGTTATAGATGGCTAGGACATGTCAACTCCTACCCGTAGAGTCTTCGAATTAAACCCAGAGGGACAACGTAGTAGAGGAAGAAATTGCTTTAGGTGGCGCGCACAAGTAGAAGGGGACGACAACCGACTTGCAGTGCGCAACTGGAGGCACCGGGCTAACTGGTGAGACTTGTTGATTAAGGCCCAGGTTCACCCCGAACTGTAGCGCCACCTAAGTATGTAAGTAAGACTTTACAAACAAAAAGGAGCGGTTCACCTTAAAACCTTCTCCAAGCTAACATTGGAGAGCAATTCGTGTTACGTAATCGTAGAGGACTGTCATCATCTTTTTTCCGAGCTAGGCTAGACTGAAAAATAGTTGCAGAACTAGCAAGGCCTGTGTGTTCTGTTCTAAAGGTGAAATACCTAAAGAAATGGCTTATACGTCAAGCGATATCAAGGAAAAGCTCATCCAATTCTGTGCACATTGATTCAAATTGATTATACCCGGTCCGTGATCACATGGCCCTCATAGAGCCTAAAGGTTTCAGATTTGAAGATGGAGCTCCGAAGATCTTCCTAATGCAAGTATTGTCGTGAATTTTCTTGATCTGACATGATGACGATGATGTCGTCAAATGTAGGGACTCCTTTCTGGCTCTTCCTCACATGAAAATCCACTAAAATGTGAAGGAAATGTTCAAATGTGTCTCCTTCGCTCTCCCAATATCCTTACAGTTTACGCCCGCGATGTCCCTTACCATTGAAAGGGTAGCCATTGTCCTTTAGGTGAGCGCAAGCCATAAAATCAAAAAAAAAAACCGTTTTTCTCAATCTCGCGCTTAGTCGTGTATCGGTTCGAGTCGCAGCAGTATGCAGTGGAAGACCGTGGTGGGTGGCTGGTTAGGATCTCGAAGGTAGAGGTGGGTCGGTGAGTGGATGTTTGTCGTTGGGTGGGTCGATGTGTTTGTGGGGGTTCAGTGGATCGGTAGGTCGATCTGTCGAAGGGTAAGTGCGTTTAGGGAGGGGTTGGCCAGTCCTATATTGATTGACCAGTCTGTATGGTAGTCAGTAGGTTCCATTCGATGTGAAGTGGGTGGTCAGATGTTATTGGTACTCCTTCCTGAGTGAATGTTGATTTCTCTGGGGAATCGGACAAAGTGTCAGCAAAAACATGTTTAGCTAGAATCTTTTCAAACGTTCTTTCCAAAGAACAGTTGTTCTCTCGGATGTTTGTCAGACGCTCGCGAGAGGTGGGGCCGTAGAAAATTTTTAGGCGTTCCGACTGGGATTTGAACCTCGAACCCCTTGCTCCACAGTCCAACGCACTAACCACTGAGTCACGGCGCCACCGTCAATTAATGAGTCGATAGGTGTGTCTGAATGTGTATCTGTCAGTCTGTTACTGAGTTCGAGAGTCCGTACATAATTCAGTCAGTCAGTCACTTAGTGGAAAAGTGGAACAGTACTGTGGGTGAGTACGGTCATTTTGAGAGTGGGTAACTGGGTCAATAGTTGATGGATCAGTCAGTTCGTATTGTCATTCATCGCTCAGAATACGCTTCAATTGTGATACTGCGATGCGTTGTGTGATATTGTGGTTTCAGCATGCCGGGGAACGGAGTCAACAGTCTTAAAATTATAAAGCATTGCCAACAATTCAGAATACCTTTTCAAAAACCAAAGAAAAAGATGAACTTGAGCCCAAACAATAACGAATAAAGGTAATTTTTTTGTATTTTTTGACTCGGCCAATTGAGATTGCATTTTCATTAAAGTTTTGAATTAGAGTTCTGAATTGAATATTCATTTGTTCTACAAGCCTTTAATCTACTAAATTCCTTTGACTTTGAATTTGACCATCGATTTCGAATTACTCTAGGACCTACTTACATGACTGAGATCAATACTCTTTCATCAGTTTAACTCACAAAATGTCATTATTCAGCGCTGAGGCTGACAGTCAATTTTTTACCTAACTTACCTTAGATACTTACCCTTCTTGCACCCCAATATCTTATAACAGATATACCATAAGGGAGCTTAAGCATTTGTAGTTAGAATTGGTTTTGTTTTACTTTCTCATGACTTAATATTGCTGCTTAGCAAGTTTTTGTACTACTTACCAGCTTACCAATGCCAAGTAGCAATATTACCTTCCTGCGAACAGTAGGAAGGATTTTAGGGCATTTTTTACTAACTTACTTGTATGAAGAGCTTCGAGGAATTAGTGTTCAGATTAGTGCTTTAGGAGTGCCTTCTTATCTACTATCTACTACTTGGATAATGCACGGCGGCGAACATAGAATACGTTGTTATTGAAAATTATGTATGAAATAAAAATTAAATAAAATTTATTTTTTCAGATATCGTCGAGAATATCGGACGCTCGTTCAGAGGGATGAGAAGGCCCGCGGAAGGAAAACTTCGGAGTCCGGTAAATATTTCCAATTTTTTGTTGTTGCTTTCGAGGTGCGAAAGAAAAATTAAATAAAATTTATTTTTTCAGATATTGTCGAGAATATCGGACGCTCGTTCAGAGATGTGAGAAGGCCCGCGGAAGGAAAACTTAGGAGTCCGGTAATTTTTTCTAATTTTTTGTTGCTGCCTGCGAGGAGCGAAATAAAAATTAAATAAAATTTATTTTTTCAGATACCGTCGAGAATATCGGATGCTCGTTCAGAGAGGTGAGAAGGCCCGCGGAAGGAAAACTTAGGAGTCCGGTAATTTTTTCTAGTTTTTTTGTTGTTGTTTTCGAGGTGCGAAAGAAAAATTAAATAAAATTTATTTTTTCAGATATCGTCGAGAATATCGGACGCTCGTTCAGAGATGTGAGAAGGCCCGCGGAAGGAAAACTTAGGAGTCCGGTAATTTTTTCTAATTTTTTGTTGCTGCCTGCGAGGAGCGAAATAAAAATTAAATAAAATTTATTTTTTCAGATACCGTCGAGAATATCGGATGCTCGTTCAGAGAGGTGAGAAGGCCCGCGGAAGGAAAACTTAGGAGTCCGGTAATTTTTTCTAGTTTTTTTGTTGTTGTTTTCGAGGTGCGAAAGAAAAATTAAATAAAATTTATTTTTTCAGATATCGTCGAGAATATCGGACGCTCGTTCAGAGGGGTGAGAAGGCCCGCGGAAGGAAAACTTAGGAGTCCGGTAAATATATCCAATTTTTCGTTGTTGCTTTCGAGGAACAAAATAAAAATTAAATAAAATTTATTTTTTCAGATATTGTCGAGAATATCGGACGCTCGTTCAGAGGGATGAGAAGGCCCGCGGAAGGAAAACTTAGGAGTCCGGTAATTTTTTCTAATTTTTTGTTGCTGCCTGCGAGGAGCGAAAGAAAAATTGAATAAAATTTATTTTTTCAGATATCGTCGAGAATATCGGATGCTCGTTCATAGGGGTGAGAAGACCCGCGGAAGGGAAATTTAGGAGTCCGGTATTTTTTTCTAGTTTTTTGTTGTTGTTTTCGAGGTGCGAAAGAAAAATTAAATAAAATTTATTTTTTCAGATATCGTCGAGAATATCGGACGCTCGTTCAGAGGGATGAGAAGGCCCGCGGAAGGGAAATTTAGGAGTCCGGTATTTTTTTCTAGTTTTTTGTTGTTGTTTTCGAGGTGCGAAAGAAAAATTAAATAAAATTTATTTTTTCAGATATCGTCGAGAATATCGGATGCTCGTTCATAGGGGTGAGAAGACCCGCGGAAGGGAAATTTAGGAGTCCGGTATTTTTTTCTAGTTTTTTGTTGTTGTTTTCGAGGTGCGAAAGAAAAATTAAATAAAATTTATTTTTTCAGATATCGTCGAGAATATCGGACGCTCGTTCAGAGGGATGAGAAGGCCCGCGTAAGGAAAACTTCGGAGTCCGGTAAATATTTCTAATTTTTTGTTGTAGTTTTCGAGGTGCGAAAGAAAAATTAAATAAAATTTATTTTTTCAGATATCGTCGAGAATATCGGACGCTCGTTCAGAGGAATGAGAAGGCCCGCGGAAGGAAAACTTAGGAGTCCGGTAAATATATCCAATTTTTCGTTAAATAAAATTTATTTTTTCAGATATCGTCGAGAATATCGGACGCTCGTTCAGAGGGGTGAGAAGACCCGCGGAAGGAAAACTTCGGAGTCCGGTAAATATTTCCAATTTTTTGTTGTTGCTTTCGAGGAACAAAATAAAAATTAAATAAAATTTATTTTTTCAGATATTGTCGAGAATATCGGACGCTCGTTCAGAGGGATGAGAAGGCCCGCGGAAGGAAAATTTAGGAGTCCGGTAATTTTTTCTAGTTTTTTTGTTGTTGTTTTCGAGGTGCGAAAGAAAAATTAAATAAAATTTATTTTTTCAGATATCGTCGAGAATATCGGATGTTCGTTCAGAGGGGTGAGAAGACCCGCGGAAGGAAAACTTCGGAGTCCGGAAAATATTTCCAATTTTTTGTTGTTGCTTTCGAGGAACAAAAAGAAATTAAATAAAATTTATTTTTTCAGATATTGTCGAGAATATCGGACGCTCGTTCAGAGATGTGAGAAGGCCCGCGGAAGGAAAACTTAGGAGTCCGGTAATTTTTTCTAATTTTTTGTTGCTGCCTGCGAGGAGCGAAATAAAAATTAAATAAAATTTATTTTTTCAGATATTGTCGAGAATATCGGACGCTCGTTCAGAGATGTGAGAAGGCCCGCGGAAGGAAAATTTAGGAGTCCGGTAATTTTTTCTAGTTTTTTTGTTGTTGTTTTCGAGGTGCGAAAGAAAAATTAAATAAAATTTATTTTTTCAGATATCGTCGAGAATATCGGATGTTCGTTCAGAGGGGTGAGAAGACCCGCGGAAGGAAAACTTCGGAGTCCGGAAAATATTTCCAATTTTTTGTTGTTGCTTTCGAGGAACAAAAAGAAATTAAATAAAATTTATTTTTTCAGATATTGTCGAGAATATCGGATGCTCGTTCAGAGAGGTGAGAAGGCCCGCGGAAGGAAAACTTAGGAGTCCGGTAATTTTTTCTAGTTTTTTTGTTGTTGTTTTCGAGGTGCGAAAGAAAAATTAAATAAAATTTATTTTTTCAGATATCGTCGAGAATATCGGACGCTCGTTCAGAGGGGTGAGAAGGCCCGCGGAAGGAAAACTTAGGAGTCCGGTAAATATATCCAATTTTTCGTTGTTGCTTTCGAGGAACAAAATAAAAATTAAATAAAATTTATTTTTTCAGATATTGTCGAGAATATCGGACGCTCGTTCAGAGGGATGAGAAGGCCCGCGGAAGGAAAATTTAGGAGTCCGGTATTTTTTTCTAGTTTTTTTGTTGTTGTTTTCGAGGTGCGAAAGAAAAATTAAATAAAATTTATTTTTTCAGATATTGTCGAGAATATCGGACGCTCGTTCAGAGGGATGAGAAGGCCCGCGGAAGGGAAATTTAGAAGTCCGGTATTTTTTTCTAGTTTTTTTGTTGTTGTTTTCGAAATGCGAAAGAAAAATTAAATAAAATTTATTTTTTCAGATATCGTCGAGAATATCGGATGCTCGTTCAGAGGGGTGAGAAGACCCGCGGAAGGAAAACTTCGGGGTCCGGTAAATATTTCCAATTATTTGTTGTTGATTTCGAGGAACAAAATAAAAATTAAATAAAATTTATTTTTTCAGATATCGTCGAGAATATCGGACGCTCGTTCAGAGGGATGAGAAGGCCCGCGGAAGGGAAATTTAGAAGTCCGGTATTTTTTTCTAGTTTTTTTGTTGTTGTTTTCGAAATGCGAAAGAAAAATTAAATAAAATTTATTTTTTCAGATATCGTCGAGAATATCGGATGCTCGTTCAGAGGGGTGAGAAGACCCGCGGAAGGAAAACTTCGGGGTCCGGTAAATATTTCCAATTATTTGTTGTTGCTTTCGAGGAACAAAATAAAAATTAAATATCGTCGAGAATATCGGACGCTCGTTCAGAGGGATGAGAAGGTCCGCGAAAGGAAAATTTAGGAGTCCGGTATTTTTTTGTTGTTGTTTTCGAGGTGCGAAAGAAAAATTAAATAAAATTAATTTTTTCAGATATCGTCGAGAATATCGGACGCTCATTCAGAGAGGTGAGAAGACTATCGGAGGAAAATTTAGGAGTCCGGTATTTTTTTCTAGTTTTTTTGTTGTTGTTTTCGAGGTGCGAAAGAAAAATTAAATAAAATTTATTTTTTCAGATATCGTCGAGAATATCGGACGCTCGTTCAGAGGGGTGAGAAGGCCCGCGGAAGGAAAACTTATGAGTCCGGTAAATATTTCTAATTTTTTGTTGTTGCTTTAGAGGAAGGAAACAAAAATTAAATAAAACTTTTTTTTTCCCTCTTGCTCAATGGTACTCGGCTCGCCGGCGGTCCGCCGTTCGATCGATCCATACTAGGGGGTCAGTCGTCAGTGGTCCTCTAGCCTGAGCGGATGCGGCGCTCCTCATTCAGTCGTCATTGAGTAAGTTCGTGGTGAGGTGGGTGGCTGGGTGGTCGTTGGTCGTCGATAACTCGACTCTCAACCCTCTTGCTCAATGGTACTCGGCTCGCCGGCGGTCCGTCGTTCGATCGATCCATACCAGGGGGTCAGTCGTCAGTGGTCCTCCAGCCTGAGCGGATGCGGCGCTCCTCATTCAGTCGTCATTGAGTAAGTTCGTGGTGAGGTGGGTGGCAGGGTGGTCGTTGGTCGTCGATCACTCGACTCTCAACCCTCTTGCTCAATGGTACTCGGCTCGCCGGCGGTCCGTCGTTCGATCGATCCATACCAGGGGGTCAGTCGTCAGTGGTCCTCCAGCCTGAGCGGATGCGGCGCTCCTCATTCAGTCGTCATTGAGTAAGTTCGTGGTGAGGTGGGTGGCAGGGTGGTCGTTGGTCGTCGATCACTCGACTCTCAACCCTCTTGCTCAATGGTACTCGGCTCGCCGGCGGTCCGTCGTTCGATCGATCCATACCAGGGGGTCAGTCGTCAGTGGTCCTCCAGCCTGAGCGGATGCGGAGCTCCTCATTCAGTCGTCATTGAGTAAGTTCGTGGTGATGTGGGTGGCTGGGTGGTCGTCGGTCACTCGACTCTCAACCCTCTTGCTCAATGGTACTTGGCTCGCCGGCGGTCGGTCGTTCGATCGATCCATACCAGGGGGTCAGTCGTCAGTGGTCCTCCAGCCTGAGCGGATGCGGAGCTCCTCATTCAGTCGTCATTGAGTAAGTTCGTGGTGAGGTGGGTGGCTGGGTGGTCGTCGGTCACTCGACTCTCAACCCTCTTGCTCAATGGTACTTGGCTCGCCGGCGGTCGGTCGTTCGATCGATCCATACCAGGGGGTCAGTCGTCAGTGGTCCTCCAGCCTGAGCGGATGCGGAGCTCCTCATTCAGTCGTCATTGAGTAAGTTCGTGGTGAGGTGGGTGGCTGGGTGGTCGTCGGTCACTCGACTCTCAACCCTCTTGCTCAGTGGTACTCGGCTCGCCGGCGGTCCGTCCTTCGATCGATCCATACCAGGGGGTCAGTCGTCAGTGGTCCTCCAGCCTGAGCGGATGCGGCGCTCCTCATTCAGTCGTCATTGAGTAAGTTCGTGGTAAGGTGGGTGGCTGGGTGGTCGTCGGTCACTCGACTCTCAACCCTCTTGCTCAGTGGTACTCGGCTCGCCGGCGGTCCGTCCTTCGATCGATCCATACCAGGGGGTCAGTCGTCAGTGGTCCTCCAGCCTGAGCGGATGCGGCGCTCCTCATTCAGTCGTCATTGAGTAAGTTCGTGGTGAGGTGGGTGGCAGGGTGGTCGTTGGTCGTCGATCACTCGACTCTCAACCCTCTTGCTCAATGGTACTCGGCTCGCCGGCGGTCCGTCGTTCGATCGATCCATACCAGGGGGTCAGTCGTCAGTGGTCCTCCAGCCTGAGCGGATGCGGAGCTCCTCATTCAGTCGTCATTGAGTAAGTTCGTGGTGAGGTGGGTGGCTGGGTGGTCGTTGGTCGCGATAACTCGACTCTCAACCCTCTTGCTCAATGGTACTCGGCTCGCCGGCGGTCCGTCGTTCGATCGATCCATACCAGGGGGTCAGTCGTCAGTGGTCCTCCAGCCTGAGCGGATGCGGCGCTCCTCATTCAGTCGTCATTGAGTAAGTTCGTGGTGAGGTGGGTGGCTGGGTGGTCGTCGGTCACTCGACTCTCAACCCTCTTGCTCAGTGGTACTCGGCTCGCCGGCGGTCCGTCCTTCGATCGATCCATACCAGGATGTCAGTCGTCAGTGGTCCTCCAGCCTGAGCGGATGCGGCGCTCCTCATTCAGTCGTCATTGAGTAAGTTCGTGGTGAGGTGGGTGGTTGGGTGGTCGTTGGTCGTCGATCACTCGACTCTCAACCCTCTTGCTCAGTGGTACTCGGCTCGCCGGCGGTCCGTCCTTCGATCGATCCATACCAGGGGGTCAGTCGTCAGTGGTCCTCCAGCCTGAGCGGACGCGGCGCTACTCTTTCAGTCATCATTGAGTAAGGTCGTGGTGAGGTGGGTGGTCGTCGGTCCCTCAACTCTCAATGGTAGTAGACTGTCCTTCGGGCCGTCGGTCTGATCTGTGGGTGGGTGGGTGAGTTGATCGAATGGTCGGGCAGTCCGGGAGTGGGTGGGAGGTTGGGTCAGTCGGTCCGGCGGTCCGGCGGTAAGTGGGTGGGAGGTTGGGTCATTCAGTCGGTCGGTCAGTCAGTAAGTACTATAGTACTGCTTTGCGTGTGACATTGTGGTTGCAGCATGCTGAACATTTGGAATCCAGTTAGAAGCAGAATTCCTGTTGCAGATCCAGCTGTTGAACAAGCCACAAAGGAGTTAGGGTATACATTATATTTTTCACTTCTTTTATATTTCATATTTCCCTCAGCCCTTTCAGCATCATGTGTGTATAACCATAACTTAACATTACTAACTTCAATATCCATTCTTTGGTTAAAATTTTGAAGTCTTAAACTACTTTAATTTTTAAACTATTTCATCCACTTTCAACTCACATCTACGTGCATTCATTCACCTTCGTTCTCACTAAAACTTCTATTATCTTTGACCTAATCCGCACTATTCCAATCGGCATTCATATTCAATTCTGAATTTTAAGTTTTGAATCTGGAATCACATTTGCATTCGCAGAGCTTTTGAAATTATTTTCTGTATCCTGGAAGGGTTGAGTATTTATATTTATTTTCCAATATGACTGCTTGCATTGACTAGTCGGTATTATTTCCTCTTAGCTATTTCTTTCGAGTTAACTATCAATTGCTTTCCGTCTTAACCTGAATTGCCACCGTTCCATCTATTCGGAAATATGCATTCGTCGGTGATTGGAAAACGTTTTGGAAACGTATCGTCTTCGTAGTCGACATCCTAAAGTACATGTCGTGCATATCGCTTTGTTGAGTCGCAAATCGGTTTTTTTTTGTTTTTATTTTGAAGAAGTGCTATATACTTTGAAACGCCTATTGTACGAGTACGTCTTACATATTGCCACCTCCGGACGTAGTGTCTTGAGCGGCGTGCTACATTTTGCTTCTCGAATCCGCAAAATTAAATTCTTTTCGTCGTGGTATGGGAGTTGGGCTCACCTGTAGGCGAACACCTATCTCGTCTAGACGTATTGTTCTTGGTCAATGTTCACCGAGGGTCTACAATTCCTAATGCGATTTATATATGTTTCCTCGCCTCGTCTTGGCCTAAAGATCGCACGTATGAATCTACGTACATAGTCCGGGGCTATACACACTCGATGTGTATAGCTTCGAAAATCGAAAGTGTTAGTACGTAATGACAATTTTCATTTTCGAAGTCTGGTCCCGGGCTATGCACGTAGACTTCTGCTTGCAGTTCCCAACCCAAGTCGTGTGGAAGCATATGAATCACATCTGCGTTTGTCAGGGGGAATTGCACAGCCTTGGTTAACATTGTGCAAGGACACTACCTACCGCCCAGACGCGGTAGGTAGGTCGTCTACTAACGATCCCAACAACTGTATCGCGGTGAAAAGGATTCCATTTTAGGAGATGAGATTTTTTTTCTTTTTTCTCGACATACTAACTAGATCAGAGCATCGATTCTATAACCAAATCCTCTCGTTTGACATTTTCATTTACGTTGACATACAAACTCGGATTTGTGTTACGTTTACTTGTGCTACTAGCAATGCAAGCATACCCTACGAACTGTAGGGAGTCTGCTTCCCTTATTCCCTCCCTACGAACTGTATGGAGGATTTTAGGCCCATATCATTCCCTCCCTACAAATTGTACGGAGGCTTTTAGGCAAACTATATACATACTTATTCCCTTCATACGAATTGTATGGAGGCTTATAGGCAAACTATATACTTATTCCCTTCATACGAATTGTATGGAGGCTTATAGGCACATATACATTTACTTATTCCCTCCCTGCGAACTGTAGGGAGGCTTTTAGGCAAACTATATTTTTATTCCCTTCCTACGATCTGCATGGAGGCTTGTAGGTCATTCCTTTGCTCTAAATTACTTTATCTACAGTAGCATCCTGTCAGTAAGTTAGCAATAGATCTAAATTACATTTTCATTTCCCTAAATACTAGTTAACTCTTTCCAATTCATCAGTTGTTCGGCTTAAGGACTCTTTGGTCCACTTCGGCACATTCTATAGAAATACTTTCATTCTCCACATTCCTAGCCTTAAGTGATACACTTGCACGACTGTATATACATACAGTATATCCTTGAAAGCTACTGCAAGGGAATGTAGTCAGGGTATTAGGACCTATTTCTTCTTTTTCTTTTCAGGTATTATTCCCTTCCAGCGAACTGTTGGGAGGCTTATAGGTGTCTGTATTCCCTCCCTGCGAACTGTAGGGAGGCTTATAGGAGTTTCTTATTCCCTCCATGCTAACTGTAGGAAGGTTCTTATTATATATTTCTATTTCACGTACTATTCTCTAAATCGGTGTGTGATCAATTTCAACGTCATCCTCTAGAACGAGAATATTCGGTACTTATATCGGTAATAGGTATGCGTATTTAGATACAGTTTAGCATCAGAGAACTAGGCAAAGCAGATATTCGTGGAAGGCTTTTTAGTTAGAAACAGATACCCGCGGATAAGTTCGATAGCTAGTTAGGCTTTTTTTTAGTTAGAAACAGATACCCGCGGATAAGTTCGATAGCTAGTTAGGCCTTTTTTAAGTTAGAAACAGATACTAGCAGATGGTTTGCAATGTACTTAGGCTTTTTAGTTAGAAACAGATACCCGCTGATAGCTAGTTAGGCTTTTTTTTAGTTAGAAACAGATACTAGCACATAGGTTGGCAAGGTATTTAGCATTTTTAGTTAGAAACAGATACCCGCGGATAAGTTCGATAGCTAGTTAGGCTTTTTTTTTAGTTAGAAACAGATACTAGCAGATAGGTTTGCAATGTACTTAGGCTTTTTAGTTAGAAACAGATACCCGCGGAAAAGTTCGATAGCTAGTTAGGGATTTTTTTTAGTTAGAAACAGATACTAGCAGATAGGTTTGCAAGGTATTTAGGCTTTTTAGTTAGACAGAGATACCCGCGGAAAAGTTCGATAGCTAGTTAGGCTTTTTTTTAGTTAGAAACAGATACTAGCAGATAGGTTTGCAAGGTATTTAGGCTTTTTAGTTAGAAACAGATACCCGCGGACAGGCTAGTTAGATAGGTTTCTTTTGCATCTTAATAGCTAGGGATTCATTAGATAGGGAGTTTTAGATAGGTGTTAGTTAGAATTAGGTGTGGTAATCTCCTGACGAACGGTTGTAAGAGGGATGACCCTTCTGGCTTATCCCCATACTGACTGACGGAGTTTTATCACTTTCAGGATAGTGCAGTTTAGTTAGGGAATTAGTTTAGGTTTTCTTAAGTTCTTTAGCTAGTTAGGTTGAATTCCCCTCTACGGACTGTGGAGGGAGGGCCATCGTGGCGATGCAGATACCCGCGAATAGGTTAGATAGGTTTATTTCCCCTCTACGGACTGTGGAGGGAAGGCCATCGTGGCGAAACAGATACCCGCGGACAGGCTAGTTAGATAGGTTTCTTTTGCATCTTAATAGCTAGGGATTCATTAGATAGGGAGTTTTAGATAGGTGTTAGTTAGAATTAGGTGCGGTAATCTCCTGACGAACGGTTGTAAGAGGGATGACCCTTCTGGCTTATCCCCATACTGACTGACGGAGTTTTATCACTTTCAGGATAGTGCAGTTTAGTTAGGGAATTAGTTTAGGTTTTCTTAAGTTCTTTAGCTAGTTAGGTTGAATTCCCCTCTACGGACTGTGGAGGGAGGGCCATCGTGGCGATGCAGATACCCGCGAATAGGTTAGATAGGTTTATTTCCCCTCTACGGACTGTGGAGGGAAGGCCATCGTGGCGAAACAGATACCCGCGGACAGGCTAGTTAGATAGGTTTCTTTTGCATCTTAATAGCTAGGGATTCATTAGATAGGGAGTTTTAGATAGGTGTTAGTTAGAATTAGGTGTGGTAATCTCCTGACGAACGGTTGTAAGAGGGATGACCCTTCTGGCTTATCCCCATACTGACTGACGGAGTTTTATCACTTTCAGGATAGTGCAGTTTAGTTAGGGAATTAGTTTAGGTTTTCTTAAGTTCTTTAGCTAGTTAGGTTGAATTCCCCTCTACGGACTGTGGAGGGAGGGCCATCGTGGCGATGCAGATACCCGCGAATAGGTTAGATAGGTTTATTTCCCCTCTACGGACTGTGGAGGGAAGGCCATCGTGGCGAAACAGATACCCGCGGACAGGCTAGTTAGATAGGTTTCTTTTGCATCTTAATAGCTAGGGATTCATTAGATAGGGAGTTTTAGATAGGTGTTAGTTAGAATTAGGTGTGGTAATCTCCTGACGAACGGTTGTAAGAGGGATGGCCCTTCTGGCATATCCCCATACTGACTGACGGAGTTTTATCACTTTCAGGATAGTGCAGTTTAGTTAGGGAATTAGTTTAGGTTTTCTTAAGTTCTTTAGCTAGTTAGGTTGAATTCCCCTCTACGGACTGTGGAGGGAGGGCCATCGTGGCGATGCAGATACCCGCGAATAGGTTAGATAGGTTTATTTCCCCTCTACGGACTGTGGAGGGAAGGCCATCGTGGCGAAACAGATACCCGCGGACAGGCTAGTTAGATAGGTTTCTTTTGCATCTTAATAGCTAGGGGTTCATTAGATAGGGAGTTTTAGATAGGTGTTAGTTAGAATTAGGTGCGGTAATCTCCTGACGAACGGTTGTAAGAGGGATGACCCTTCTGGCTTATCCCCATACTGACTGACGGAGTTTTATCACTTTCAGGATAGTGCAGTTTAGTTAGGGAATTAGTTTAGGTTTTCTTAAGTTCTTTAGCTAGTTAGGTTGAATTCCCCTCTACGGACTGTGGAGGGAGGGCCATCGTGGCGATGCAGATACCCGCGAATAGGTTAGATAGGTTTATTTCCCCTCTACGGACTGTGGAGGGAAGGCCATCGTGGCGAAACAGATACCCGCGGACAGGCTAGTTAGATAGGTTTCTTTTGCATCTTAATAGCTAGGGATTCATTAGATAGGGAGTTTTAGATAGGTGTTAGTTAGTATTAGGTGTGGTAAGCTCCTGACGAACGGTTGTAATAGGGATGACCCTTCTGGCTTATCCCCATACTGACTGACGGAGTTTTATCACTTTCAGGATAGTGCAGTTTAGTTAGGGAATTAGTTTAGGTTTTCTTAAGTTCTTTAGCTAGTTAGGTTGAATTCCCCTCTACGGACTGTGGAGGGAGGGCCATCGTGGCGATGCAGATACCCGCGAATAGGTTAGATAGGTTTATTTCCCCTCTACGGACTGTGGGGGGAAGGCCATCGTGGCGAAACAGATACCCGCGGACAGGCTAGTTAGATAGGTTTCTTTTGCATCTTAATAGCTAGGGATTCATTAGATAGGGAGTTTTAGATAGGTGTTAGTTAGAATTAGGTGTGGTAATCTCCTGACGAACGGTTGTAAGAGGGATGGCCCTTCTGGCATATCCCCATACTGACTGACGGAGTTTTATCACTTTCAGGATAGTGCAGTTTAGTTAGGGAATTAGTTTAGGTTTTCTTAAGTTCTTTAGCTAGTTAGGTTGAATTCCCCTCTACGGACTGTGGAGGGAGGGCCATCGTGGCGATGCAGATACCCGCGAATAGGTTAGATAGGTTTATTTCCCCTCTACGGACTGTGGAGGGAAGGCCATCGTGGCGATGCAGATACCCGCGAATAGGTTAGATAGGTTTATTTCCCCTCTACGGACTGTGGAGGGAAGGCCATCGTGGCGAAACAGATACCCGCGGACAGGCTAGTTAGATAGGTTTCTTTTGCATCTTAATAGCTAGGGATTCATTAGATAGGGAGTTTTAGATAGGTGTTAGTTAGAATTAGGTGCGGTAATCTCCTGACGAACGGTTGTAAGAGGGATGACCCTTCTGGCTTATCCCCATACTGACTGACGGAGTTTTATCACTTTCAGGATAGTGCAGTTTAGTTAGGGAATTAGTTTAGGTTTTCTTAAGTTCTTTAGCTAGTTAGGTTGAATTCCCCTCTACGGACTGTGGAGGGAGGGCCATCGTGGCGATGCAGATACCCGCGAATAGGTTAGATAGGTTTATTTCCCCTCTACGGACTGTGGAGGGAAGGCCATCGTGGCGAAACAGATACCCGCGGACAGGCTAGTTAGATAGGTTTCTTTTGCATCTTAATAGCTAGGGATTCATTAGATAGGGAGTTTTAGATAGGTGTTAGTTAGTATTAGGTGTGGTAATCTCCTGACGAACGGTTGTAAGAGGGATGACCCTTCTGGCTTATCCCCATACTGACTGACGGAGTTTTATCACTTTCAGGATAGTGCAGTTTAGTTAGGGAATTAGTTTAGGTTTTCTTAAGTTCTTTAGCTAGTTAGGTTGAATTCCCCTCTACGGACTGTGGAGGGAGGGCCATCGTGGCGATGCAGATACCCGCGAATAGGTTAGATAGGTTTATTTCCCCTCTACGGACTGTGGAGGGAAGGCCATCGTGGCGATGCAGATACACGCAAATAGGTTAGATAGGTTTATTTCCCCTCTACGGACTGTGGAGGGAAGGCCATCGTGGCGAAACAGATACCCGCGGACAGGCTAGTTAGATAGGTTTCTTTTGCATCTTAATAGCTAGGGATTCATTAGATAGGGAGTTTTAGATAGGTGTTAGTTAGAATTAGGTGCGGTAATCTCCTGACGAACGGTTGTAAGAGGGATGACCCTTCTGGCTTATCCCCATACTGACTGACGGAGTTTTATCACTTTCAGGATAGTGCAGTTTAGTTAGGGAATTAGTTTAGGTTTTCTTAAGTTCTTTAGCTAGTTAGGTTGAATTCCCCTCTACGGACTGTGGAGGGAGGGCCATCGTGGCGATGCAGATACCCGCGAATAGGTTAGATAGGTTTATTTCCCCTCTACGGACTGTGGAGGGAAGGCCATCGTGGCGAAACAGATACCCGCGGACAGGCTAGTTAGATAGGTTTCTTTTGCATCTTAATAGCTAGGGATTCATTAGATAGGGAGTTTTAGATAGGTGTTAGTTAGTATTAGGTGTGGTAATCTCCTGACGAACGGTTGTAAGAGGGATGACCCTTCTGGCTTATCCCCATACTGACTGACGGAGTTTTATCACTTTCAGGATAGTGCAGTTTAGTTAGGGAATTAGTTTAGGTTTTCTTAAGTTCTTTAGCTAGTTAGGTTGAATTCCCCTCTACGGACTGTGGAGGGAGGGCCATCGTGGCGATGCAGATACCCGCGAATAGGTTAGATAGGTTTATTTCCCCTCTACGGACTGTGGAGGGAAGGCCATCGTGGCGATGCAGATACCCGCGAATAGGTTAGATAGGTTTATTTCCCCTCTACGGACTGTGGAGGGAAGGCCATCGTGGCGAAACAGATACCCGCGGACAGGCTAGTTAGATAGGTTTCTTTTGCATCTTAATAGCTAGGGGTTCATTAGATAGGGAGTTTTAGATAGGTGTTAGTTAGAATTAGGTGCGGTAATCTCCTGACGAACGGTTGTAAGAGGGATGACCCTTCTGGCTTATCCCCATACTGACTGACGGAGTTTTATCACTTTCAGGATAGTGCAGTTTAGTTAGGGAATTAGTTTAGGTTTTCTTAAGTTCTTTAGCTAGTTAGGTTGAATTCCCCTCTACGGACTGTGGAGGGAGGGCCATCGTGGCGATGCAGATACCCGCGAATAGGTTAGATAGGTTTATTTCCCCTCTACGGACTGTGGAGGGAAGGCCATCGTGGCGAAACAGATACCCGCGGACAGGCTAGTTAGATAGGTTTCTTTTGCATCTTAATAGCTAGGGGTTCATTAGATAGGGAGTTTTAGATAGGTGTTAGTTAGAATTAGGTGTGGTAATCTCCTGACGAACGGTTGTAAGAGGGATGACCCTTCTGGCTTATCCCCATACTGACTGACGGAGTTTTATCACTTTCAGGATAGTGCAGTTTAGTTAGGGAATTAGTTTAGGTTTTCTTAAGTTCTTTAGCTAGTTAGGTTGAATTCCCCTCTACGGACTGTGGAGGGAGGGCCATCGTGGCGATGCAGATACCCGCGAATAGGTTAGATAGGTTTATTTCCCCTCTACGGACTGTGGAGGGAAGGCCATCGTGGCGAAACAGATACCCGCGGACAGGCTAGTTAGATAGGTTTCTTTTGCATCTTAATAGCTAGGGATTCATTAGATAGGGAGTTTTAGATAGGTGTTAGTTAGAATTAGGTGTGGTAATCTCCTGACGAACGGTTGTAAGAGGGATGGCCCTTCTGGCATATCCCCATACTGACTGACGGAGTTTTATCACTTTCAGGATAGTGCAGTTTAGTTAGGGAATTAGTTTAGGTTTTCTTAAGTTCTTTAGCTAGTTAGGTTGAATTCCCCTCTACGGACTGTGGAGGGAGGGCCATCGTGGCGATGCAGATACCCGCGAATAGGTTAGATAGGTTTATTTCCCCTCTACGGACTGTGGAGGGAAGGCCATCGTGGCGAAACAGATACCCGCGGACAGGCTAGTTAGATAGGTTTCTTTTGCATCTTAATAGCTAGGGATTCATTAGATAGGGAGTTTTAGATAGGTGTTAGTTAGAATTAGGTGTGGTAATCTCCTGACGAACGGTTGGAAGAGGGATAACCCTTCTGGCTTCTCCCCATACTGACTGACGGAGTTTTATCACTTTCAGGATAGTGCAGTTTAGTTAGGGAATTAGTTTAGGTTTTCTTAAGTTCTTTAGCTAGTTAGGTTGAATTCCTCTCTACGGACTGTGGAGGGAGGGCCATCGTGGCGATGCAGATACCCGCGAATAGGTTAGATAGGTTTATTTCCCCTCTACGGACTGTGGAGGGAAGGCCATCGTGGCGAAACAGATACCCGCGGACAGGCTAGTTAGATAGGTTTCTTTTGCATCTTAATAGCTAGGGATTCATTAGATAGGGAGTTTTAGATAGGTGTTAGTTAGAATTAGGTGTGGTAATCTCCTGACGAACGGTTGTAAGAGGGATGACCCTTCTGGCTTATCCCCATACTGACTGACGGAGTTTTATCACTTTCAGGATAGTGCAGTTTAGTTAGGGAATTAGTTTAGGTTTTCTTAAGTTCTTTAGCTAGTTAGGTTGAATTCCCCTCTACGGACTGTGGAGGGAGGGCCATCGTGGCGATGCAGATACCCGCGAATAGGTTAGATAGGTTTATTTCCCCTCTACGGACTGTGGAGGGAAGGCCATCGTGGCGAAACAGATACCCGCGGACAGGCTAGTTAGATAGGTTTCTTTTGCATCTTAATAGCTAGGGATTCATTAGATAGGGAGTTTTAGATAGGTGTTAGTTAGAATTAGGTGTGGTAATCTCCTGACGAACGGTTGTAAGAGGGATGACCCTTCTGGCTTATCCCCATACTGACTGACGGAGTTTTATCACTTTCAGGATAGTGCAGTTTAGTTAGGGAATTAGTTTAGGTTTTCTTAAGTTCTTTAGCTAGTTAGGTTGAATTCCCCTCTACGGACTGTGGAGGGAGGGCCATCGTGGCGATGCAGATACCCGCGAATAGGTTAGATAGGTTTATTTCCCCTCTACGGACTGTGGAGGGAAGGCCATCGTGGCGAAACAGATACCCGCGGACAGGCTAGTTAGATAGGTTTCTTTTGCATCTTAATAGCTAGGGATTCATTAGATAGGGAGTTTTAGATAGGTGTTAGTTAGAATTAGGTGTGGTAATCTCCTGACGAACGGTTGTAAGAGGGATGACCCTTCTGGCCTATCCCCATACTGACTGACGGAGTTTTATCACTTTCAGGATAGTGCAGTTTAGTTAGGGAATTAGTTTAGGTTTTCTTAAGTTCTTTAGCTAGTTAGGTTGAATTCCCCTCTACGGACTGTGGAGGGAGGGCCATCGTGGCGATGCAGATACCCGCGAATAGGTTAGATAGGTTTATTTCCCCTCTACGGACTGTGGAGGGAAGGCCATCGTGGCGAAACAGATACCCGCGGACAGGCTAGTTAGATAGGTTTCTTTTGCATCTTAATAGCTAGGGATTCATTAGATAGGGAGTTTTAGATAGGTGTTAGTTAGAATTAGGTGTGGTAATCTCCTGACGAACGGTTGTAAGAGGGATGACCCTTCTGGCTTATCCCCATACTGACTGACGGAGTTTTATCACTTTCAGGATAGTGCAGTTTAGTTAGGAAATTAGTTTAGGTTTTCTTAAGTTCTTTAGCTAGTTAGGTTGAATTCCCCTCTACGGACTGTGGAGGGAGGGCCATCGTGGCGATGCAGATACCCGCGAATAGGTTAGATAGGTTTATTTCCCCTCTACGGACTGTGGAGGGGCCATCGTGGCGAAACAGATACCCGCGGACAGGCTAGTTAGATAGGTTTCTTTTGCATCTTAATAGCTAGGGATTCATTAGATAGGGAGTTTTAGATAGGTGTTAGTTAGAATTAGGTGTGGTAATCTCCTGACGAACGGTTGTAAGAGGGATGACCCTTCTGGCTTATCCCCATACTGACTGATGGAGTTTTATCACTTTCAGGATAGTGCAGTTTAGTTAGGGAATTAGTTTAGGTTTTCTTAAGTTCTTTAGCTAGTTAGGTTGAATTCCCCTCTACGGACGGTGGAGGGAGGGCCATCGTGGCGATGCAGATACCCGCGAATAGGTTAGATAGGTTTATTTCCCCTCTACGGACTGTGGAGGGAAGGCCATCGTGGCGAAACAGATACCCGCGGACAGGCTAGTTAGATAGGTTTCTTTTGCATCTTAATAGCTAGGGATTCATTAGATAGGGAGTTTTAGATAGGTGTTAGTTAGAATTAGGTGTGGTAATCTCCTGACGAACGGTTGTAAGAGGGATGACCCTTCTGGCTTATCCCCATACTGACTGACGGAGTTTTATCACTTTCAGGATAGTGCAGTTTAGTTAGGGAATTAGTTTAGGTTTTCTTAAGTTCTTTAGCTAGTTAGGTTGAATTCCCCTCTACGGACTGTGGAGGGAGGGCCATCGTGGCGATGCAGATACCCGCGAATAGGTTAGATAGGTTTATTTCCCCTCTACGGACTGTGGAGGGAAGGCCATCGTGGCGAAACAGATACCCGCGGACAGGCTAGTTAGATAGGTTTCTTTTGCATCTTAATAGCTAGGGATTCATTAGATAGGGAGTTTTAGATAGGTGTTAGTTAGAATTAGGTGTGGTAATCTCCTGACGAACGGTTGTAAGAGGGATGACCCTTCTGGCTTATCCCCATACTGACTGACGGAGTTTTATCACTTTCAGGATAGTGCAGTTTAGTTAGGGAATTAGTTTAGGTTTTCTTAAGTTCTTTAGCTAGTTAGTTTGAATTCCCCTCTACGGACGGTGGAGGGAGGGCCATCGTGGCGATGCAGATACCCGCGAATAGGTTAGATAGGTTTATTTCCCCTCTACGGACTGTGGAGGGAAGGCCATCGTGGCGAAACAGATACCCGCGGACAGGCTAGTTAGATAGATTTCTTTTGCATCTTAATAGCTAGGGATTCATTAGATAGGGAGTTTTAGATAGGTGTTAGTTAGAATTAGGTGTGGTAATCTCCTGACGAACGGTTGTAAGAGGGATGACCCTTCTGGCTTATCCCCACACTGACTGACGGAGTTTTATCACTTTCAGGATAGTGCAGTTTAGTTAGGGAATTAGTTTAGGTTTTCTTAAGTTCTTTAGCTAGTTAGGTTGAATTCCCCTCTACGGACTGTGGAGGGAGGGCCATCGTGGCGATGCAGATACCCGCGAATAGGTTAGATAGGTTTATTTCCCCTCTACGGACTGTGGAGGGAAGGCCATCGTGGCGAAACAGATACCCGCGGACAGGCTAGTTAGATAGGTTTCTCTTGCATCTTAATAGCTAGGGATTCATTAGATAGGGAGTTTTAGATAGGTGTTAGTTAGAATTAGGTGTGGTAATCTCCTGACGAACGGTTGTAAGAGGGATGACCCTTCTGGCTTATCCCCATACTGACTGACGGAGTTTTATCACTTTCAGGATAGTGCAGTTTAGTTAGGGAATTAGTTTAGGTTTTCTTAAGTTCTTTAGCTAGTTAGCTTGAATTCCCCTCTACGGACTGTGGAGGGAGGGCCATCGTGGCGATGCAGATACCCGCGAATAGGTTAGATAGGTTTATTTCCCCTCTACGGACTGTGGAGGGAAGGCCATCGTGGCGAAACAGATACCCGCGGACAGGCTAGTTAGATAGGTTTCTTTTGCATCTTAATAGCTAGGCATTCATTAGATAGGGAGTTTTAGATAGGTGTTAGTTAGAATTAGGTGTGGTAATCTCCTGACGAACGGTTGTAAGAGGGATGACCCTTCTGGCTTATCCCCATACTGACTGACGGAGTTTTATCACTTTCAGGATAGTGCAGTTTAGTTAGGGAATTAGTTTAGGTTTTCTTAAGTTCTTTAGCTAGTTAGGTTGAATTCCCCTCTACGGACTGTGGAGGGAGGGCCATCGTGGCGATGCAGATACCCGCGAATAGGTTAGATAGGTTTATTTCCCCTCTACGGACTGTGGAGGGAAGGCCATCGTGGCGAAACAGATACCCGCGGACAGGCTAGTTAGATAGGTTTCTCTTGCATCTTAATAGCTAGGGATTCATTAGATAGGGAGTTTTAAATAGGTGTTAGTTAGAATTAGGTGTGGTAATCTCCTGACGAACGGTTGTAAGAGGGATGACCCTTCTGGCTTATCCCCATACTGACTGACGGAGTTTTATCACTTTCAGGATAGTGCAGTTTAGTTAGGGAATTAGTTTAGGTTTTCTTAAGTTCTTTAGCTAGTTAGGTTGAATTCCCCTCTACGGACTGTGGAGGGAGGGCCATCGTGGCGATGCAGATACCCGCGAATAGGTTAGATAGGTTTATTTCCCCTCTACGGACTGTGGAGGGAAGGCCATCGTGGCGAAACAGATACCCGCGGACAGGCTAGTTAGATAGGTTTCTTTTGCATCTTAATAGCTAGGGATTCATTAGATAGGGAGTTTTAGATAGGTGTTAGTTAGAATTAGGTGTGGTAATCTCCTGACGAACGGTTGTAAGAGGGATGACCCTTCTGGCTTATCCCCATACTGACTGACGGAGTTTTATCACTTTCAGGATAGTGCAGTTTAGTTAGGGAATTAGTTTAGGTTTTCTTAAGTTCTTTAGCTAGTTAGGTTGAATTCCCCTCTACGGACTGTGGAGGGAGGTTAGATAGGTTTATTTCCCCTCTACGGACTGTGGAGGGAAGGCCATCGTGGCGAAACAGATACCCGCGGACAGGCTAGTTAGATAGGTTTCTTTTGCATCTTAATAGCTAGGGATTCATTAGATAGGGAGTTTTAGATAGGTGTTAGTTAGAATTAGGTGTGGTAATCTCCTGACGAACGGTTGTAAGAGGGATGACCCTTCTGGCCTATCCCCATACTGACTGACGGAGTTTTATCACTTTCAGGATAGTGCAGTTTAGTTAGGGAATTAGTTTAGGTTTTCTTAAGTTCTTTAGCTAGTTAGGTTGAATTCCCCTCTACGGACTGTGGAGGGAGGGCCATCGTGGCGATGCAGATACCCGCGAATAGGTTAGATAGGTTTATTTCCCCTCTACGGACTGTGGAGGGAAGGCCATCGTGGCGAAACAGATACCCGCGGACAGGCTAGTTAGATAGGTTTCTTTTGCATCTTAATAGCTAGGGATTCATTAGATAGGGAGTTTTAGATAGGTGTTAGTTAGAATTAGGTGTGGTAATCTCCTGACGAACGGTTGTAAGAGGGATGACCCTTCTGGCTTATCCCCATACTGACTGACGGAGTTTTATCACTTTCAGGATAGTGCAGTTTAGTTAGGGAATTAGTTTAGGTTTTCTTAAGTTCTTTAGCTAGTTAGGTTGAATTCCCCTCTACGGACTGTGGAGGGAGGGCCATCGTGGCGATGCAGATACCCGCGAATAGGTTAGATAGGTTTATTTCCCCTCTACGGACTGTGGAGGGAAGGCCATCGTGGCGAAACAGATACCCGCAGACAGGCTAGTTAGATAGGTTTCTTTTGCATCTTAATAGCTAGGGATCCATTAGATAGGGAGTTTTAGATAGGTGTTAGTTAGAATTAGGTGTGGTAATCTCCTGACGAACGGTTGTAAGAGGGATGACCCTTCTGGCTTATCCCCATACTGACTGACGGAGTTTTATCACTTTCAGGATAGTGCAGTTTAGTTAGGGAATTAGTTTAGGTTTTCTTAAGTTCTTTAGCTAGTTAGGTTGAATTCCCCTCTACGGACTGTGGAGGGAGGGCCATCGTGGCGATGCAGATACCCGCGAATAGGTTAGATAGGTTTATTTCCCCTCTACGGACTGTGGAGGGAAGGCCATCGTGGCGAAACAGATACCCGCGGACAGGCTAGTTAGATAGGTTTCTTTTGCATCTTAATAGCTAGGGATCCATTAGATAGGGAGTTTTAGATAGGTGTTAGTTAGAATTAGGTGTGGTAATCTCCTGACGAACGGTTGTAAGAGGGATGACCCTTCTGGCCTATCCCCATACTGACTGACGGAGTTTTATCACTTTCAGGATAGTGCAGTTTAGTTAGGGAATTAGTTTAGGTTTTCTTAAGTTCTTTAGCTAGTTAGGTTGAATTCCCCTCTACGGACTGTGGAGGGAGGGCCATCGTGGCGATGCAGATACCCGCGAATAGGTTAGATAGGTTTATTTCCCCTCTACGGACTGTGGAGGGAAGGCCATCGTGGCGAAACAGATACCCGCGGACAGGCTAGTTAGATAGGTTTCTTTTGCATCTTAATAGCTAGGGATTCATTAGATAGGGAGTTTTAGATAGGTGTTAGTTAGAATTAGGTGTGGTAATCTCCTGACGAACGGTTGTAAGAGGGATGACCCTTCTGGCTTATCCCCATACTGACTGACGGAGTTTTATCACTTTCAGGATAGTGCAGTTTAGTTAGGGAATTAGTTTAGGTTTTCTTAAGTTCTTTAGCTAGTTAGGTTGAATTCCCCTCTACGGACTGTGGAGGGAGGGCCATCGTGGCGATGCAGATACCCGCTAATAGTTTAGATAGGTTTATTTCCCCTCTACGGACTGTGGAGGGAAGGCCATCGTGGCGAAACAGATACCCGCGGACAGGCTAGTTAGATAGGTTTCTTTTGCATCTTAATAGCTAGGGATTCATTAGATAGGGAGTTTTAGATAGGTGTTAGTTAGAATTAGGTGTGGTAATCTCCTGACGAACGGTTGTAAGAGGGATGACCCTTCTGGCTTATCCCCATACTGACTGACGGAGTTTTATCACTTTCAGGATAGTGCAGTTTAGTTAGGGAATTAGTTTAGGTTTTCTTAAGTTCTTTAGCTAGTTAGGTTGAATTCCCCTCTACGGACTGTGGAGGGAGGGCCATCGTGGCGATGCAGATACCCGCGAATAGGTTAGATAGGTTTATTTCCCCTCTACGGACTGTGGAGGGAAGGCCATCGTGGCGAAACAGATACCCGCGGACAGGCTAGTTAGATAGGTTTCTTTTGCATCTTAATAGCTAGGGATTCATTAGATAGGGAGTTTTAGATAGGTGTTAGTTAGAATTAGGTGTGGTAATCTCCTGACGAACGGTTGTAAGAGGGATGACCCTTCTGGCCTATCCCCATACTGACTGACGGAGTTTTATCACTTTCAGGATAGTGCAGTTTAGTTAGGGAATTAGTTTAGGTTTTCTTAAGTTCTTTAGCTAGTTAGGTTGAATTCCCCTCTACGGACTGTGGAGGGAGGGCCATCGTGGCGATGCAGATACCCGCGAATAGGTTAGATAGGTTTATTTCCCCTCTACGGACTGTGGAGGGAGGGCCATCGTGGCGATGCAGATACCCGCGAATAGGTTAGATAGGTTTATTTCCCCTCTACGGACTGTGGAGGGAAGGCCATCGTGGCGAAACAGATACCCGCGGACAGGCTAGTTAGATAGGTTTCTTTTGCATCTTAATAGCTAGGGATTCATTAGATAGGGAGTTTTAGATAGGTGTTAGTTAGAATTAGGTGTGGTAATCTCCTGACGAACGGTTGTAAGAGGGATGACCCTTCTGGCCTATCCCCATACTGACTGACGGAGTTTTATCACTTTCAGGATAGTGCAGTTTAGTTAGGGAATTAGTTTAGGTTTTCTTAAGTTCTTTAGCTAGTTAGGCTGAATTCCCCTCTACGGACTGTGGAGGGAGGGCCATCGTGGCGATGCAGATACCCGCGAATAGGTTAGATAGGTTTATTTCCCCTCTACGGACTGTGGAGGGAAGGCCATCGTGGCGAAACAGATACCCGCGGACAGGCTAGTTAGATAGATTTCTTTTGCATCTTAATAGCTAGGGATTCATTAGATAGGGAGTTTTAGATAGGTGTTAGTTAGAATTAGGTGTGGTAATCTCCTGACGAACGGTTGTAAGAGGGATGACCCTTCTGGCTTATCCCCACACTGACTGACGGAGTTTTATCACTTTCAGGATAGTGCAGTTTAGTTAGGGAATTAGTTTAGGTTTTCTTAAGTTCTTTAGCTAGTTAGGTTGAATTCCCCTCTACGGACTGTGGAGGGAGGGCCATCGTGGCGATGCAGATACCCGCGAATAGGTTAGATAGGTTTATTTCCCCTCTACGGACTGTGGAGGGAAGGCCATCGTGGCGAAACAGATACCCGCGGACAGGCTAGTTAGATAGGTTTCTCTTGCATCTTAATAGCTAGGGATTCATTAGATAGGGAGTTTTAGATAGGTGTTAGTTAGAATTAGGTGTGGTAATCTCCTGACGAACGGTTGTAAGAGGGATGACCCTTCTGGCTTATCCCCATACTGACTGACGGAGTTTTATCACTTTCAGGATAGTGCAGTTTAGTTAGGGAATTAGTTTAGGTTTTCTTAAGTTCTTTAGCTAGTTAGCTTGAATTCCCCTCTACGGACTGTGGAGGGAGGGCCATCGTGGCGATGCAGATACCCGCTAATAGGTTAGATAGGTTTATTTCCCCTCTACGGACTGTGGAGGGAAGGCCATTGTGGCGAAACAGATACCCGCGGACAGGCTAGTTAGATAGGTTTCTTTTGCATTTTAATAGCTAGGGATTCATTAGATAGGGAGTTTTAGATAGGTGTTAGTTAGAATTAGGTGTGGTAATCTCCTGACGAACGGTTGTAAGAGGGATGACCCTTCTGGCTTATCCCCATACTGACTGACGGAGTTTTATCACTTTCAGGATAGTGCAGTTTAGTTAGGGAATTAGTTTAGGTTTTCTTAAGTTCTTTAGCTAGTTAGGTTGAATTCCCCTCTACGGACGGTGGAGGGAGGGCCATCGTGGCGATGCAGATACCCGCGAATAGGTTAGATAGGTTTATTTCCCCTCTACGGACTGTGGAGGGAAGGCCATTGTGGCGAAACAGATACCCGCGGACAGGCTAGTTAGATAGGTTTCTTTTGCATTTTAATAGCTAGGGATTCATTAGATAGGGAGTTTTAGATAGGTGTTAGTTAGAATTAGGTGTGGTAATCTCCTGACGAACGGTTGTAAGAGGGATGACCCTTCTGGCCTATCCCCATACTGACTGACGGAGTTTTATCACTTTCAGGATAGTGCAGTTTAGTTAGGGAATTAGTTTAGGTTTTCTTAAGTTCTTTAGCTAGTTAGGTTGAATTCCCCTCTACGGACTGTGGAGGGAGGGCCATCGTGGCGATGCAGATACCCGCGAATAGGTTAGATAGGTTTATTTCCCCTCTACGGACTGTGGAGGGAAGGCCATCGTGGCGAAACAGATACCCGCGGACAGGCTAGTTAGATAGGTTTCTTTTGCATCTTAATAGCTAGGGATTCATTAGATAGGGAGTTTTAGATAGGTGTTAGTTAGAATTAGGTGTGGTAATCTCCTGACGAACGGTTGTAAGAGGGATGACCCTTCTGGCCTATCCCCATACTGACTGACGGAGTTTTATCACTTTCAGGATAGTGCAGTTTAGTTAGGGAATTAGTTTAGGTTTTCTTAAGTTCTTTAGCTAGTTAGGTTGAATTCCCCTCTACGGACTGTGGAGGGAGGGCCATCGTGGCGATGCAGATACCCGCGAATAGGTTAGATAGGTTTATTTCCCCTCTACGGACTGTGGAGGGAAGGCCATCGTGGCGAAACAGATACCCGCGGACAGGCTAGTTAGATAGGTTTCTTTTGCATCTTAATAGCTAGGGATTCATTAGATAGGGAGTTTTAGATAGGTGTTAGTTAGAATTAGGTGTGGTAATCTCCTGACGAACGGTTGTAAGAGGGATGACCCTTCTGGCTTATCCCCATACTGACTGACGGAGTTTTATCACTTTCAGGATAGTGCAGTTTAGTTAGGGAATTAGTTTAGGTTTTCTTAAGTTCTTTAGCTAGTTAGGTTGAATTCCCCTCTACGGACGGTGGAGGGAGGGCCATCGTGGCGATGCAGATACCCGCGAATAGGTTAGATAGGTTTATTTCCCCTCTACGGACTGTGGAGGGAAGGCCATCGTGGCGAAACAGATACCCGCGGACAGGCTAGTTAGATAGGTTTCTTTTGCATCTTAATAGCTAGGGATCCATTAGATAGGGAGTTTTAGATAGGTGTTAGTTAGAATTAGGTGTGGTAATCTCCTGACGAACGGTTGTAAGAGGGATGACCCTTCTGGCTTATCCCCATACTGACTGACGGAGTTTTATCACTTTCAGGATAGTGCAGTTTAGTTAGGGAATTAGTTTAGGTTTTCTTAAGTTCTTTAGCTAGTTAGGTTGAATTCCCCTCTACGGACGGTGGAGGGAGGGCCATCGTGGCGATGCAGATACCCGCGAATAGGTTAGATAGGTTTATTTCCCCTCTACGGACTGTGGAGGGAAGGCCATCGTGGCGAAACAGATACCCGCGGACAGGCTAGTTAGATAGGTTTCTTTTGCATCTTAATAGCTAGGGATCCATTAGATAGGGAGTTTTAGATAGGTGTTAGTTAGAATTAGGTGTGGTAATCTCCTGACGAACGGTTGTAAGAGGGATGACCCTTCTGGCTTATCCCCATACTGACTGACGGAGTTTTATCACTTTCAGGATAGTGCAGTTTAGTTAGGGAATTAGTTTAGGTTTTCTTAAGTTCTTTAGCTAGTTAGGTTGAATTCCCCTCTACGGACGGTGGAGGGAGGGCCATCGTGGCGATGCGGATACCCGCGAATAGGTTAGATAGGTTTATTTCCCCTCTACGGACTGTGGAGGGAAGGCCATCGTGGCGAAACAGATACCCGCGGACAGGCTAGTTAGATAGGTTTCTTTTGCATCTTAATAGCTAGGGATTCATTAGATAGGGAGTTTTAGATAGGTGTTAGTTAGAATTAGGTGTGGTAATCTCCTGACGAACGGATGTAAGAGGGATGACCCTTCTGGCTTATCCCCATACTGACTGACGGAGTTTTATCACTTTCAGGATAGTGCAGTTTAGTTAGGAAATTAGTTTAGGTTTTCTTAAGTTCTTTAGCTAGTTAGGTTGAATTCCCCTCTACGGACTGTGGAGGGAGGGCCATCGTGGCGATGCAGATACCCGCGAATAGGTTAGATAGGTTTATTTCCCCTCTACGGACTGTGGAGGGAAGGCCATCGTGGCGAAACAGATACCCGCGGACAGGCTAGTTAGATAGGTTTCTTTTGCATCTTAATAGCTAGGGATTCATTAGATAGGGAGTTTTAGATAGGTGTTAGTTAGAATTAGGTGTGGTAATCTCCTGACGAACGGTTGTAAGAGGGATGACCCTTCTGGCTTATCCCCATACTGACTGATGGAGTTTTATCACTTTCAGGATAGTGCAGTTTAGTTAGGGAATTAGTTTAGGTTTTCTTAAGTTCTTTAGCTAGTTAGGTTGAATTCCCCTCTACGGACGGTGGAGGGAGGGCCATCGTGGCGATGCGGATACCCGCGAATAGGTTAGATAGGTTTATTTCCCCTCTACGGACTGTGGAGGGAAGGCCATCGTGGCGAAACAGATACCCGCGGACAGGCTAGTTAGATAGGTTTCTTTTGCATCTTAATAGCTAGGGATTCATTAGATAGGGAGTTTTAGATAGGTGTTAGTTAGAATTAGGTGTGGTAATCTCCTGACGAACGGTTGTAAGAGGGATGACCCTTCTGGCTTATCCCCATACTGACTGACGGAGTTTTATCACTTTCAGGATAGTGCAGTTTAGTTAGGGAATTAGTTTAGGTTTTCTTAAGTTCTTTAGCTAGTTAGGTTGAATTCCCCTCTACGGACGGTGGAGGGAGGGCCATCGTGGCGATGCAGATACCCGCGAATAGGTTAGATAGGTTTATTTCCCCTCTACGGACTGTGGAGGGAAGGCCATCGTGGCGAAACAGATACCCGCGGACAGGCTAGTTAGATAGGTTTCTTTTGCATCTTAATAGCTAGGGATCCATTAGATAGGGAGTTTTAGATAGGTGTTAGTTAGAATTAGGTGTGGTAATCTCCTGACGAACGGTTGTAAGAGGGATGACCCTTCTGGCTTATCCCCATACTGACTGACGGAGTTTTATCACTTTCAGGATAGTGCAGTTTAGTTAGGGAATTAGTTTAGGTTTTCTTAAGTTCTTTAGCTAGTTAGGTTGAATTCCCCTCTACGGACGGTGTAGGGAGGGCCATCGTGGCGATGCGGATACCCGCGAATAGGTTAGATAGGTTTATTTCCCCTCTACGGACTGTGGAGGGAAGGCCATCGTGGCGAAACAGATACCCGCGGACAGGCTAGTTAGATAGGTTTCTTTTGCATCTTAATAGCTAGGGATTCATTAGATAGGGAGTTTTAGATAGGTGTTAGTTAGAATTAGGTGTGGTAATCTCCTGACGAACGGTTGTAAGAGGGATGACCCTTCTGGCTTATCCCCATACTGACTGACGGAGTTTTATCACTTTCAGGATAGTGCAGTTTAGTTAGGGAATTAGTTTAGGTTTTCTTAAGTTCTTTAGCTAGTTAGGTTGAATTCCCCTCTACGGACGGTGGAGGGAGGGCCATCGTGGCGATGCAGATACCCGCGAATAGGTTAGATAGGTTTATTTCCCCTCTACGGACTGTGGAGGGAAGGCCATCGTGGCGAAACAGATACCCGCGGACAGGCTAGTTAGATAGGTTTCTTTTGCATCTTAATAGCTAGGGATTCATTAGATAGGGAGTTTTAGATAGGTGTTAGTTAGAATTAGGTGTGGTAATCTCCTGACGAACGGTTGTAAGAGGGATGACCCTTCTGGCTTATCCCCATACTGACTGACGGAGTTTTATCACTTTCAGGATAGTGCAGTTTAGTTAGGGAATTAGTTTAGGTTTTCTTAAGTTCTTTAGCTAGTTAGGTTGAATTCCCCTCTACGGACGGTGGAGGGAGGGCCATCGTGGCGATGCAGATACCCGCGAATAGGTTAGATAGGTTTATTTCCCCTCTACGGACTGTGGAGGGAAGGCCATCGTGGCGAAACAGATACCCGCGGACAGGCTAGTTAGATAGGTTTCTTTTGCATCTTAATAGCTAGGGATCCATTAGATAGGGAGTTTTAGATAGGTGTTAGTTAGAATTAGGTGTGGTAATCTCCTGACGAACGGTTGTAAGAGGGATGACCCTTCTGGCTTATCCCCATACTGACTGACGGAGTTTTATCACTTTCAGGATAGTGCAGTTTAGTTAGGGAATTAGTTTAGGTTTTCTTAAGTTCTTTAGCTAGTTAGGTTGAATTCCCCTCTACGGACGGTGGAGGGAGGGCCATCGTGGCGATGCGGATACCCGCGAATAGGTTAGATAGGTTTATTTCCCCTCTACGGACTGTGGAGGGAAGGCCATCGTGGCGAAACAGATACCCGCGGACAGGCTAGTTAGATAGGTTTCTTTTGCATCTTAATAGCTAGGGATTCATTAGATAGGGAGTTTTAGATAGGTGTTAGTTAGAATTAGGTGTGGTAATCTCCTGACGAACGGATGTAAGAGGGATGACCCTTCTGGCTTATCCCCATACTGACTGACGGAGTTTTATCACTTTCAGGATAGTGCAGTTTAGTTAGGGAATTAGTTTAGGTTTTCTTAAGTTCTTTAGCTAGTTAGGTTGAATTCCCCTCTACGGACGGTGGAGGGAGGGCCATCGTGGCGATGCAGATACCCGCGAATAGGTTAGATAGGTTTATTTCCCCTCTACGGACTGTGGAGGGAAGGCCATCGTGGCGAAACAGATACCCGCGGACAGGCTAGTTAGATAGGTTTCTTTTGCATCTTAATAGCTAGGGATCCATTAGATAGGGAGTTTTAGATAGGTGTTAGTTAGAATTAGGTGTGGTAATCTCCTGACGAACGGTTGTAAGAGGGATGACCCTTCTGGCTTATCCCCATACTGACTGACGGAGTTTTATCACTTTCAGGATAGTGCAGTTTAGTTAGGGAATTAGTTTAGGTTTTCTTAAGTTCTTTAGCTAGTTAGGTTGAATTCCCCTCTACGGACGGTGGAGGGAGGGCCATCGTGGCGATGCGGATACCCGCGAATAGGTTAGATAGGTTTATTTCCCCTCTACGGACTGTGGAGGGAAGGCCATCGTGGCGAAACAGATACCCGCGGACAGGCTAGTTAGATAGGTTTCTTTTGCATCTTAATAGCTAGGGATTCATTAGATAGGGAGTTTTAGATAGGTGTTAGTTAGAATTAGGTGTGGTAATCTCCTGACGAACGGTTGTAAGAGGGATGACCCTTCTGGCTTATCCCCATACTGACTGACGGAGTTTTATCACTTTCAGGATAGTGCAGTTTAGTTAGGGAATTAGTTTAGGTTTTCTTAAGTTCTTTAGCTAGTTAGGTTGAATTCCCCTCTACGGACGGTGGAGGGAGGGCCATCGTGGCGATGCAGATACCCGCGAATAGGTTAGATAGGTTTATTTCCCCTCTACGGACTGTGGAGGGAAGGCCATCGTGGCGAAACAGATACCCGCGGACAGGCTAGTTAGATAGGTTTCTTTTGCATCTTAATAGCTAGGGATCCATTAGATAGGGAGTTTTAGATAGGTGTTAGTTAGAATTAGGTGTGGTAATCTCCTGACGAACGGTTGTAAGAGGGATGACCCTTCTGGCTTATCCCCATACTGACTGACGGAGTTTTATCACTTTCAGGATAGTGCAGTTTAGTTAGGGAATTAGTTTAGGTTTTCTTAAGTTCTTTAGCTAGTTAGGTTGAATTCCCCTCTACGGACGGTGGAGGGAGGGCCATCGTGGCGATGCGGATACCCGCGAATAGGTTAGATAGGTTTATTTCCCCTCTACGGACTGTGGAGGGAAGGCCATCGTGGCGAAACAGATACCCGCGGACAGGCTAGTTAGATAGGTTTCTTTTGCATCTTAATAGCTAGGGATTCATTAGATAGGGAGTTTTAGATAGGTGTTAGTTAGAATTAGGTGTGGTAATCTCCTGACGAACGGTTGTAAGAGGGATGACCCTTCTGGCTTATCCCCATACTGACTGACGGAGTTTTATCACTTTCAGGATAGTGCAGTTTAGTTAGGGAATTAGTTTAGGTTTTCTTAAGTTCTTTAGCTAGTTAGGTTGAATTCCCCTCTACGGACGGTGGAGGGAGGGCCATCGTGGCGATGCAGATACCCGCGAATAGGTTAGATAGGTTTATTTCCCCTCTACGGACTGTGGAGGGAAGGCCATCGTGGCGAAACAGATACCCGCGGACAGGCTAGTTAGATAGGTTTCTTTTGCATCTTAATAGCTAGGGATCCATTAGATAGGGAGTTTTAGATAGGTGTTAGTTAGAATTAGGTGTGGTAATCTCCTGACGAACGGATGTAAGAGGGATGACCCTTCTGGCTTATCCCCATACTGACTGACGGAGTTTTATCACTTTCAGGATAGTGCAGTTTAGTTAGGGAATTAGTTTAGGTTTTCTTAAGTTCTTTAGCTAGTTAGGTTGAATTCCCCTCTACGGACGGTGGAGGGAGGGCCATCGTGGCGATGCAGATACCCGCGAATAGGTTAGATAGGTTTATTTCCCCTCTACGGACTGTGGAGGGAAGGCCATCGTGGCGAAACAGATACCCGCGGACAGGCTAGTTAGATAGGTTTCTTTTGCATCTTAATAGCTAGGGATCCATTAGATAGGGAGTTTTAGATAGGTGTTAGTTAGAATTAGGTGTGGTAATCTCCTGACGAACGGTTGTAAGAGGGATGACCCTTCTGGCTTATCCCCATACTGACTGACGGAGTTTTATCACTTTCAGGATAGTGCAGTTTAGTTAGGGAATTAGTTTAGGTTTTCTTAAGTTCTTTAGCTAGTTAGGTTGAATTCCCCTCTACGGACGGTGGAGGGAGGGCCATCGTGGCGATGCGGATACCCGCGAATAGGTTAGATAGGTTTATTTCCCCTCTACGGACTGTGGAGGGAAGGCCATCGTGGCGAAACAGATACCCGCGGACAGGCTAGTTAGATAGGTTTCTTTTGCATCTTAATAGCTAGGGATTCATTAGATAGGGAGTTTTAGATAGGTGTTAGTTAGAATTAGGTGTGGTAATCTCCTGACGAACGGTTGTAAGAGGGATGACCCTTCTGGCTTATCCCCATACTGACTGACGGAGTTTTATCACTTTCAGGATAGTGCAGTTTAGTTAGGGAATTAGTTTAGGTTTTCTTAAGTTCTTTAGCTAGTTAGGTTGAATTCCCCTCTACGGACGGTGGAGGGAGGGCCATCGTGGCGATGCAGATACCCGCGAATAGGTTAGATAGGTTTATTTCCCCTCTACGGACTGTGGAGGGAAGGCCATCGTGGCGAAACAGATACCCGCGGACAGGCTAGTTAGATAGGTTTCTTTTGCATCTTAATAGCTAGGGATCCATTAGATAGGGAGTTTTAGATAGGTGTTAGTTAGAATTAGGTGTGGTAATCTCCTGACGAACGGTTGTAAGAGGGATGACCCTTCTGGCTTATCCCCATACTGACTGACGGAGTTTTATCACTTTCAGGATAGTGCAGTTTAGTTAGGGAATTAGTTTAGGTTTTCTTAAGTTCTTTAGCTAGTTAGGTTGAATTCCCCTCTACGGACGGTGGAGGGAGGGCCATCGTGGCGATGCGGATACCCGCGAATAGGTTAGATAGGTTTATTTCCCCTCTACGGACTGTGGAGGGAAGGCCATCGTGGCGAAACAGATACCCGCGGACAGGCTAGTTAGATAGGTTTCTTTTGCATCTTAATAGCTAGGGATTCATTAGATAGGGAGTTTTAGATAGGTGTTAGTTAGAATTAGGTGTGGTAATCTCCTGACGAACGGTTGTAAGAGGGATGACCCTTCTGGCTTATCCCCATACTGACTGACGGAGTTTTATCACTTTCAGGATAGTGCAGTTTAGTTAGGGAATTAGTTTAGGTTTTCTTAAGTTCTTTAGCTAGTTAGGTTGAATTCCCCTCTACGGACGGTGGAGGGAGGGCCATCGTGGCGATGCAGATACCCGCGAATAGGTTAGATAGGTTTATTTCCCCTCTACGGACTGTGGAGGGAAGGCCATCGTGGCGAAACAGATACCCGCGGACAGGCTAGTTAGATAGGTTTCTTTTGCATCTTAATAGCTAGGGATTCATTAGATAGGGAGTTTTAGATAGGTGTTAGTTAGAATTAGGTGTGGTAATCTCCTGACGAACGGTTGTAAGAGGGATGACCCTTCTGGCTTATCCCCATACTGACTGACGGAGTTTTATCACTTTCAGGATAGTGCAGTTTAGTTAGGGAATTAGTTTAGGTTTTCTTAAGTTCTTTAGCTAGTTAGGTTGAATTCCCCTCTACGGACGGTGGAGGGAGGGCCATCGTGGCGATGCAGATACCCGCGAATAGGTTAGATAGGTTTATTTCCCCTCTACGGACTGTGGAGGGAAGGCCATCGTGGCGAAACAGATACCCGCGGACAGGCTAGTTAGATAGGTTTCTTTTGCATCTTAATAGCTAGGGATCCATTAGATAGGGAGTTTTAGATAGGTGTTAGTTAGAATTAGGTGTGGTAATCTCCTGACGAACGGTTGTAAGAGGGATGACCCTTCTGGCTTATCCCCATACTGACTGACGGAGTTTTATCACTTTCAGGATAGTGCAGTTTAGTTAGGGAATTAGTTTAGGTTTTCTTAAGTTCTTTAGCTAGTTAGGTTGAATTCCCCTCTACGGACGGTGGAGGGAGGGCCATCGTGGCGATGCAGATACCCGCGAATAGGTTAGATAGGTTTATTTCCCCTCTACGGACTGTGGAGGGAAGGCCATCGTGGCGAAACAGATACCCGCGGACAGGCTAGTTAGATAGGTTTCTTTTGCATCTTAATAGCTAGGGATTCATTAGATAGGGAGTTTTAGATAGGTGTTAGTTAGAATTAGGTGTGGTAATCTCCTGACGAACGGTTGTAAGAGGGATGACCCTTCTGGCTTATCCCCATACTGACTGACGGAGTTTTATCACTTTCAGGATAGTGCAGTTTAGTTAGGGAATTAGTTTAGGTTTTCTTAAGTTCTTTAGCTAGTTAGGTTGAATTCCCCTCTACGGACGGTGGAGGGAGGGCCATCGTGGCGATGCAGATACCCGCGAATAGGTTAGATAGGTTTATTTCCCCTCTACGGACTGTGGAGGGAAGGCCATCGTGGCGAAACAGATACCCGCGGACAGGCTAGTTAGATAGGTTTCTTTTGCATCTTAATAGCTAGGGATCCATTAGATAGGGAGTTTTAGATAGGTGTTAGTTAGAATTAGGTGTGGTAATCTCCTGACGAACGGTTGTAAGAGGGATGACCCTTCTGGCTTATCCCCATACTGACTGACGGAGTTTTATCACTTTCAGGATAGTGCAGTTTAGTTAGGGAATTAGTTTAGGTTTTCTTAAGTTCTTTAGCTAGTTAGGTTGAATTCCCCTCTACGGACGGTGGAGGGAGGGCCATCGTGGCGATGCGGATACCCGCGAATAGGTTAGATAGGTTTATTTCCCCTCTACGGACTGTGGAGGGAAGGCCATCGTGGCGAAACAGATACCCGCGGACAGGCTAGTTAGATAGGTTTCTTTTGCATCTTAATAGCTAGGGATTCATTAGATAGGGAGTTTTAGATAGGTGTTAGTTAGAATTAGGTGTGGTAATCTCCTGACGAACGGATGTAAGAGGGATGACCCTTCTGGCTTATCCCCATACTGACTGACGGAGTTTTATCACTTTCAGGATAGTGCAGTTTAGTTAGGGAATTAGTTTAGGTTTTCTTAAGTTCTTTAGCTAGTTAGGTTGAATTCCCCTCTACGGACGGTGGAGGGAGGGCCATCGTGGCGATGCAGATACCCGCGAATAGGTTAGATAGGTTTATTTCCCCTCTACGGACTGTGGAGGGAAGGCCATCGTGGCGAAACAGATACCCGCGGACAGGCTAGTTAGATAGGTTTCTTTTGCATCTTAATAGCTAGGGATTCATTAGATAGGGAGTTTTAGATAGGTGTTAGTTAGAATTAGGTGTGGTAATCTCCTGACGAACGGTTGTAAGAGGGATGACCCTTCTGGCTTATCCCCATACTGACTGACGGAGTTTTATCACTTTCAGGATAGTGCAGTTTAGTTAGGGAATTAGTTTAGGTTTTCTTAAGTTCTTTAGCTAGTTAGGTTGAATTCCCCTCTACGGACGGTGGAGAGAGGGCCATCGTGGCGATGCAGATACCCGCGAATAGGTTAGATAGGTTTATTTCCCCTCTACGGACTGTGGAGGGAAGGCCATCGTGGCGAAACAGATACCCGCGGACAGGCTAGTTAGATAGGTTTCTTTTGCATCTTAATAGCTAGGGATTCATTAGATAGGGAGTTTTAGATAGGTGTTAGTTAGAATTAGGTGTGGTAATCTCCTGACGAACGGTTGTAAGAGGGATGACCCTTCTGGCTTATCCCCATACTGACTGACGGAGTTTTATCACTTTCAGGATAGTGCAGTTTAGTTAGGGAATTAGTTTAGGTTTTCTTAAGTTCTTTAGCTAGTTAGGTTGAATTCCCCTCTACGGACGGTGGAGGGAGGGCCATCGTGGCGATGCAGATACCCGCGAATAGGTTAGATAGGTTTATTTCCCCTCTACGGACTGTGGAGGGAAGGCCATCGTGGCGAAACAGATACCCGCGGACAGGCTAGTTAGATAGGTTTCTTTTGCATCTTAATAGCTAGGGATTCATTAGATAGGGAGTTTTAGATAGGTGTTAGTTAGAATTAGGTGTGGTAATCTCCTGACGAACGGTTGTAAGAGGGATGACCCTTCTGGCTTATCCCCATACTGACTGACGGAGTTTTATCACTTTCAGGATAGTGCAGTTTAGTTAGGGAATTAGTTTAGGTTTTCTTAAGTTCTTTAGCTAGTTAGGTTGAATTCCCCTCTACGGACGGTGGAGAGAGGGCCATCGTGGCGATGCAGATACCCGCGAATAGGTTAGATAGGTTTATTTCCCCTCTACGGACTGTGGAGGGAAGGCCATCGTGGCGAAACAGATACCCGCGGACAGGCTAGTTAGATAGGTTTCTTTTGCATCTTAATAGCTAGGGATTCATTAGATAGGGAGTTTTAGATAGGTGTTAGTTAGAATTAGGTGTGGTAATCTCCTGACGAACGGTTGTAAGAGGGATGACCCTTCTGGCTTATCCCCATACTGACTGACGGAGTTTTATCACTTTCAGGATAGTGCAGTTTAGTTAGGGAATTAGTTTAGGTTTTCTTAAGTTCTTTAGCTAGTTAGGTTGAATTCCCCTCTACGGACTGTGGAGGGAGGGCCATCGTGGCGATGCAGATACCCGCGAATAGGTTAGATAGGTTTATTTCCCCTCTACGGACTGTGGAGGGAAGGCCATCGTGGCGAAACAGATACCCGCGGACAGGCTAGTTAGATAGGTTTCTTTTGCATCTTAATAGCTAGGGATTCATTAGATAGGGAGTTTTAGATAGGTGTTAGTTAGAATTAGGTGTGGTAATCTCCTGACGAACGGTTGTAAGAGGGATGACCCTTCTGGCTTATCCCCATACTGACTGACGGAGTTTTATCACTTTCAGGATAGTGCAGTTTAGTTAGGGAATTAGTTTAGGTTTTCTTAAGTTCTTTAGCTAGTTAGGTTGAATTCCCCTCTACGGACGGTGGAGGGAGGGCCATCGTGGCGATGCAGATACCCGCGAATAGGTTAGATAGGTTTATTTCCCCTCTACGGACTGTGGAGGGAAGGCCATCGTGGCGAAACAGATACCCGCGGACAGGCTAGTTAGATAGGTTTCTTTTGCATCTTAATAGCTAGGGATTCATTAGATAGGGAGTTTAAGATAGGTGTTAGTTAGAATTAGGTGTGGTAATCTCCTGACGAACGGTTGTAAGAGGGATGACCCTTCTGGCTTATCCCCATACTGACTGACGGAGTTTTATCACTTTCAGGATAGTGCAGTTTAGTTAGGGAATTAGTTTAGGTTTTCTTAAGTTCTTTAGCTAGTTAGGTTGAATTCCCCTCTACGGACGGTGGAGGGAGGGCCATCGTGGCGATGCAGATACCCGCGAATAGGTTAGATAGGTTTATTTCCCCTCTACGGACTGTGGAGGGAAGGCCATCGTGGCGAAACAGATACCCGCGGACAGGCTAGTTAGATAGGTTTCTTTTGCATCTTAATAGCTAGGGATTCATTAGATAGGGAGTTTAAGATAGGTGTTAGTTAGAATTAGGTGTGGTAATCTCCTGACGAACGGTTGTAAGAGGGATGACCCTTCTGGCTTATCCCCATACTGACTGACGGAGTTTTATCACTTTCAGGATAGTGCAGTTTAGTTAGGGAATTAGTTTAGGTTTTCTTAAGTTCTTTAGCTAGTTAGGTTGAATTCCCCTCTACGGACTGTGGAGGGAGGGCCATCGTGGCGATGCAGATACCCGCGAATAGGTTAGATAGGTTTATTTCCCCTCTACGGACTGTGGAGGGAAGGCCATCGTGGCGAAACAGATACCCGCGGACAGGCTAGTTAGATAGGTTTCTTTTGCATCTTAATAGCTAGGGATTCATTAGATAGGGAGTTTTAGATAGGTGTTAGTTAGAATTAGGTGTGGTAATCTCCTGACGAACGGTTGTAAGAGGGATGACCCTTCTGGCTTATCCCCATACTGACTGACGGAGTTTTATCACTTTCAGGATAGTGCAGTTTAGTTAGGGAATTAGTTTAGGTTTTCTTAAGTTCTTTAGCTAGTTAGGTTGAATTCCCCTCTACGGACGGTGGAGAGAGGGCCATCGTGGCGATGCAGATACCCGCGAATAGGTTAGATAGGTTTATTTCCCCTCTACGGACTGTGGAGGGAAGGCCATCGTGGCGAAACAGATACCCGCGGACAGGCTAGTTAGATAGGTTTCTTTTGCATCTTAATAGCTAGGGATTCATTAGATAGGGAGTTTTAGATAGGTGTTAGTTAGAATTAGGTGTGGTAATCTCCTGACGAACGGTTGTAAGAGGGATGACCCTTCTGGCTTATCCCCATACTGACTGACGGAGTTTTATCACTTTCAGGATAGTGCAGTTTAGTTAGGGAATTAGTTTAGGTTTTCTTAAGTTCTTTAGCTAGTTAGGTTGAATTCCCCTCTACGGACTGTGGAGGGAGGGCCATCGTGGCGATGCAGATACCCGCGAATAGGTTAGATAGGTTTATTTCCCCTCTACGGACTGTGGAGGGAAGGCCATCGTGGCGAAACAGATACCCGCGGACAGGCTAGTTAGATAGGTTTCTTTTGCATCTTAATAGCTAGGGATTCATTAGATAGGGAGTTTAAGATAGGTGTTAGTTAGAATTAGGTGTGGTAATCTCCTGACGAACGGTTGTAAGAGGGATGACCCTTCTGGCTTATCCCCATACTGACTGACGGAGTTTTATCACTTTCAGGATAGTGCAGTTTAGTTAGGGAATTAGTTTAGGTTTTCTTAAGTTCTTTAGCTAGTTAGGTTGAATTCCCCTCTACGGACGGTGGAGGGAGGGCCATCGTGGCGATGCAGATACCCGCGAATAGGTTAGATAGGTTTATTTCCCCTCTACGGACTGTGGAGGGAAGGCCATCGTGGCGAAACAGATACCCGCGGACAGGCTAGTTAGATAGGTTTCTTTTGCATCTTAATAGCTAGGGATTCATTAGATAGGGAGTTTTAGATAGGTGTTAGTTAGAATTAGGTGTGGTAATCTCCTGACGAACGGTTGTAAGAGGGATGACCCTTCTGGCTTATCCCCATACTGACTGACGGAGTTTTATCACTTCAGGATAGTGCAGTTTAGTTAGGGAATTAGTTTAGGTTTTCTTAAGTTCTTTAGCTAGTTAGGTTGAATTCCCCTCTACGGACTGTGGAGGGAGGGCCATCGTGGCGATGCAGATACCCGCGAATAGGTTAGATAGGTTTATTTCCCCTCTACGGACTGTGGAGGGAAGGCCATCGTGGCGAAACAGATACCCGCGGACAGGCTAGTTAGATAGGTTTCTTTTGCATCTTAATAGCTAGGGATTCATTAGATAGGGAGTTTTAGATAGGTGTTAGTTAGAATTAGGTGTGGTAATCTCCTGACGAACGGTTGTAAGAGGGATGACCCTTCTGGCTTATCCCCATACTGACTGACGGAGTTTTATCACTTTCAGGATAGTGCGGTTTAGTTAGGGAATTAGTTTAGGTTTTCTTAAGTTCTTTAGCTAGTTAGGTTGAATTCCCCTCTACGGACGGTGGAGGGAGGGCCATCGTGGCGATGCAGATACCCGCGAATAGGTTAGATAGGTTTATTTCCCCTCTACGGACTGTGGAGGGAAGGCCATCGTGGCGAAACAGATACCCGCGGACAGGCTAGTTAGATAGGTTTCTTTTGCATCTTAATAGCTAGGGATTCATTAGATAGGGAGTTTTAGATAGGTGTTAGTTAGAATTAGGTGTGGTAATCTCCTGACGAACGGTTGTAAGAGGGATGACCCTTCTGGCTTATCCCCATACTGACTGACGGAGTTTTATCACTTTCAGGATAGTGCGGTTTAGTTAGGGAATTAGTTTAGGTTTTCTTAAGTTCTTTAGCTAGTTAGGTTGAATTCCCCTCTACGGACGGTGGAGGGAGGGCCATCGTGGCGATGCAGATACCCGCGAATAGGTTAGATAGGTTTATTTCCCCTCTACGGACTGTGGAGGGAAGGCCATCGTGGCGAAACAGATACCCGCGGACAGGCTAGTTAGATAGGTTTCTTTTGCATCTTAATAGCTAGGGATTCATTAGATAGGGAGTTTTAGATAGGTGTTAGTTAGAATTAGGTGTGGTAATCTCCTGACGAACGGTTGTAAGAGGGATGACCCTTCTGGCTTATCACCATACTGACTGACGGAGTTTTATCACTTTCAGGATAGTGCAGTTTAGTTAGGGAATTAGTTCAGGTTTTCTTAAGTTCTTTAGCTAGTTAGGTTGAATTCCCCTCTACGGACGGTGGAGGGAGGGCCATCGTGGCGATGCAGATACCCGCGAATAGGTTAGATAGGTTTATTTCCCCTCTACGGACTGTGGAGGGAAGGCCATCGTGGCGAAACAGATACCCGCGGACAGGCTAGTTAGATAGGTTTCTTTTGCATCTTAATAGCTAGGGATTCATTAGATAGGGAGTTTTAGATAGGTGTTAGTTAGAATTAGGTGTGGTAATCTCCTGACGAACGGTTGTAAGAGGGATGACCCTTCTGGCTTATCCCCATACTGACTGACGGAGTTTTATCACTTTCAGGATAGTGCAGTTTAGTTAGGGAATTAGTTTAGGTTTTCTTAAGTTCTTTAGCTAGTTAGGTTGAATTCCCCTCTACGGACTGTGGAGGGAGGGCCATCGTGGCGATGCAGATACCCGCGAATAGGTTAGATAGGTTTATTTCCCCTCTACGGACTGTGGAGGGAAGGCCATCGTGGCGAAACAGATACCCGCGGACAGGCTAGTTAGATAGGTTTATTTTGCATCTTAATAGCTAGGGATTCATTAGATAGGGAGTTTTAGATAGGTGTTAGTTAGAATTAGGTGTGGTAATCTCCTGACGAACGGTTGTAAGAGGGATGACCGCGTTATGTGCCCACTTCTAAACAACATCTCTTTCGTAAAACAAATCAACTTCAATGCGCTGCTTCCTTGAAATGCCCAAAGCAACACCACGTTCTAAAAGTTCCAAATACTTTTCTACAGATTTCTCGTACTGCATCATCGGTAATACATCTCCAATTTCGGATTCTATTGCTGTATACCGGCACTCTCTTAGATTGCACCGTGTGCTGTATGCGTGGCCGAATACCGCAAACGCCTTATATGCCGACTACATCGATTAGGGATTAACGCAAAAGTAGCGCCTTTCCGACCGACAGACTCCACTTAGTGGGTCTCTTTCGACCCACTCCTTTGGTGCAAATCTTAATCCGAATCTCATTAACTTGGTTTCTGCTGTTCTTACTACCAATACGGCTTAGAAATCGTACAGCAGCCGGCGTGCGTTACTTGGCCTCTATGGTCATTTTGTCCACTATGCGCGCACAACAATGCCGCCGCAGAGTTGTCCCCATCTTCGTGTATAGGAACACCGAACACATTGTTCCTTGGTAGCATTAGTGGTGACGGTGGCGGGAATAAATTTGTTCGGAATTTCTAATTGGCCAGTGTTGTCCGCGCACACCAGCAGCAATGGTGGTAGCCTACGGTAGGCCATAACATGTGAGGACGCATAATTACGCTTTTGTTTAATTGCGAACAAATAGTCCCTCGAAGCGAATGGCCAACGGCGACATTGAGTCTCGTTAGGGCTGTGTGGGACGATCGTTGGAAACTGCTTATCGTCATCGCCGTCTTCGTCGTCGTTGTGCCTATTACATGCACCCACCACTAGTGCACGCAAGTCGTCCTTTTTCTTGCACGGTTCGACTTTGAGTCAGGAAATAATCCGTCATCTATCTTCCGCGTGCAATAATTCACTGAGTCGGAGTTGTGCATTGACTCTGCGCACGCTTTGTGTGGCAATCAGCGCATAAATCGCTAACACATAGTGCGAGGACATTACCCTAGAATGCTCTCCCTTTCTACGGCCTACGCGCGGGAACAGAGTCCCTACAGTACGAAGAGCCTTGGGGGCATAGTCATCGATCTTCAAAACAAACATACAAATCATAACTATGATGCATGAGGGCGCCGCATTAACCTTTCATAGATGGTCGTCCATACAGTAAGGGCATGAGTAGTGACACAGTGTTTCGAGGCGACAAGCTGACCATGGTTGCCTGATCCTGAACTGGAAATCAAATATGCCTCCTGGGAGTATATCTATAGATTAGTAGTTTCAGAATTAAAACAGTTTTAAGAGAGAGGCGTTCCCGAGTCTGAAAAAAGGACATGTATCAAGGTCTGCTTGTCTGCTTGGACACCCTAACGTCGAAGACATCAGAGGCAGAGACACTTGGACATCCTTCAGAGGAGCGAGTCGTGCAAGTTTGCCTGTCGTTCCTCAAGTGGTTAGTGCGTTGGACTACGGAGCTCGAGGTTCAGTGATCCGTCCTCAGACACCTCTTTTTCACGGCCCCGCCTCTTGCGAACATCTGACAAACATCCGAGAGTACAATTGTCATAAAAAAGCTTCTCAAATTTGCCAGTGCATGCCTCTTGATCTTTCCACTTGTAGAACAGTTCCATATCTTAGACTACTCCGAGCAAGTTCCAGATCCGATTCCAATGTAGCAGCAATGTTTTTCAGAGTTTACCTCCAGCGAAAGTCTAACAAATTTCCTAGAATACAACTGTCAAAGCAAAAGCTAAGGTAAATGTTGACCCAAAACTGGGACCCAGTTTTACCGAATGACACGAGTGGTTGACCGTATCTCCTGAATAAGCTTGTTGTATCAAATATTTGGGATTCTGAGTCTAAAATTAGAAGCCTGTCCACCAAATTGTTCACCCGCTTGTTTGCTATAGCTTCAACCATCTCGAGGGCACCAACTATTAATAGGTCTCCTATAACGCGTCGTGATATCGTGACAAATTCAAAGACTTTCGTGTCTTGGAAAGAGTAGCTGTATAATAGCTGAAGATAAGTTCTGATCAAGAAGTCGTTGGTTAGTAGTCACTTTTGACAACATGTACCTCTAGTAGGCATAATAATTTCTAGAACGATGTCTAGGAACCATGCATTGACACCAAAAAGCTTTTCGTAGACCTACACGGGCTTACCATGGGTAAGCTTGGTCTTCAGAGAAGAATGACCGGTGAATAGCTGGAACATAAACAGAAGATTATTACCCAATGGAACTCGTTAAGGCAAAGTCTAAGTATAACCAAAAATTTGTCCAAGCAAATGTGTCCACTTTTCAAGGCGTCCACTGTTGCCAAGTCAAACAGATCACCCTCGACTGGCATACATTACCATAAGCCTCAAATTCAATTCATGCATATAGAGTACAAATTTAGCTAGCGGGGCATCCTGCTGAATGATCTCTAAACGAACGAACGACGACGACGTATCCGTGCACCTCTACGCGGCTGATGTGGTGGACGGACCAGGACCAGAGGAGAACCAGAAGGGACACGCGAGCACACAGCTCATAAATGATTTATTGTGGGCGGTTGTGTTTGGCATTCATTCGCTCTGGTGTAATGCATCACAGATCGTTGGGCATTCTCGCTGCATACGAGTATGCTATACGAGAAGAGACTATTCAAGGAATCTCCTTTGTGAGACTGTAATCGATCCATTTGAGTCCATAAATTGAGCAATTTTCCATTGCACACACAAACAAACACACACACACAGGAAAGGACGCATCCGAGAGTCATTTGTGCCGCACAGCATCGTTTAGATGCACGACACAGAGCGTCTACAATGCAGACGATCTGAGGTCTCAACTAATTTTATAGCCAGCGCCCAGCACCCACGTTGAATTTGTTCCTTCCTCCTCAATGGATCCACCGACTTGGTGGGACGGTGTGTCCATTCTTTCCTTCAGTTGATTGATCGCTGAGCGTTTCGCGCGCTATATGGGCACGACTTCCCTCGCAGATGCCCTGCGCGGAATTTTTCGCTTTAATGGCTTTAATTTGGGGGATCGGGCACATCTCGACCTTGGTCCACAACGAGGAGGCCGGAGCGGTTTATGATCCTTAATGGTGTACATTGTTTGCGAATGAAAAATCGCTTTTCACAGGGTCAAACGATGTGTGGAGGAGATCATCTGCCGGAGCTGCTGCTGCCGTGCTGTGCGCCGGCTTCATGTGACAGGATAAGCGCGCTGTGTTATATGAGAGGGTTATTAATTTTCGGTTAACCTGGTATCGGGCGATGATATGTTGGTTCGGTTCGTAATGGCTGTAGTTGAGTGAAGGGCGGGACTGTGGACTGTGAAATATTGTGACAACACAAGTGATGGTCCTTAGCTGTGTGTGGGGTGTAATTTGTTGTTGTTTAGGGTTGGGTGGCTTGGATTTATGAGGTCAGGTATGGAGATGTGGGTCAAGACAATCACTGGGCTATAAATCAATTTGTTGGGTCTGTTCATTGATTGAGGATTGAAATGTAGAGCGGTGGTGTAAGAAGTATCAGAATACTCTATCCTTCAGTGGGATGTCCATCAATCATTTGCGCTAGTCCTTCAACGGACAGTTATTGAAGACAAGCCTATAGTTTAGTTGATAAAGTTCTCATTTGTAGTGCAATCGACCAAACAATTAGCGGAACCCCTGGTCTTGTATAAACCAGACATTGCAGCCATCGAAGACGCACTATAGAGCGGGCCTACTACATTTGTGATGTGTACTTCAGCTACCAACAACAGAAGCAATGGTTTGATTACTAGAAGCAGACTCAGGCAAGAAGTCTTGAGTAAACGAGTGACTCGCATCAAGGCTGAACCGATATAAGGCTAGGCCTACATGCCCCCACACAGGAGCAAGACGACGATTCCAAAGATATTTTCAAGGAGCTCATGGACAGGATATATGAGCAGTTTTCAACGTAAAACTTAGAATATAGGGCGTCATCGGTAGTACTGTTGGAAATAATGGTCTGCACAATACCATGCCCATAATGGATTCAGATTCTGATCGACTTTTCTACTTTGTTGTACCCAAAACCCGGATCCAGATATCCAGAACAACACAAAGTCAAGGATGTACTGCGAGGAAGTTTGACGTCGTAAGACTGTGTCCGAGCTCCTTAATCTAGGACTTATGCCGTCAGCATCAAGTTCTGAATATCTGTCTTGTCTTCAGGCAGGAAAATCCGTCATCGATTTAAAGGAATTTTAAACCGATACCCTCCACATTTTTATCGATTTCAAGGCCACGTATGACAGCATCTTTAAAAACTAGCTATATAGAGCTACATTGGTCTAAGATGTCATGGACAATACAGATAGGATGGAGAATGCATGCTGCTCCATGAAGAGCAGCAAGACTTCTCCAAGACCTTTGATTAGTTTGGCTTTCGTCCTCATATCTCTGTTCTCCGTTTACAAGCTTTCACAGCGTTTCACTGTTCATTCACACTTTTTAGAGAATTACTGCTGACTGTTTCCGTTTCCAGAACAAGATCGTCCTATCTGTGGTTGGTATGTTGGCGCTGTTGCTACTGACTAGGGTTGACTCGTTCTATTCCGAAGTCGGCTCCGCAATCGTATCGAAAACCTTCTTTTGAGAGACACACGGCTTAAAAGATATCCAACTTCCATCACGTGTATTCGAGCATGGAGTTGGCACTGCGCACTTTAGTATTCAAGGAGTCCTGCACTAAGTTGTCTTCCTAAGACTGTCAGGGTGTCTGTTTCGAAATTCTGTCGCCAATTTACTATTAATGTCTGCTAAATGGTGAGCTGCGCTTTTCGAGTAACCAGAAGACCTATGACAGACTGAATTGGTGACACAAACATACAAGAAGTCCACCACCATGTGAATACTAGCTCCAATCAGAACTGGAGAACTTCTTCTCGCAAGTCGGGAACTGTCTTAACCTTTCTTTGGCTTTTGACGGTGACTGAACTGAACTGAACTTGGAATCTCCGAAGAAATTCCCAAATGGTACCAGATATTCGGTTTGGAGAAGAACTCTATCTCGTGGAACTAGAATCTTTCAGGATAGAGTACTATTTTACTTATAAGTCAAGTTCCGAACTTAATTTGTCTCACTTCAAAGCTTAGCTTGAATACAAGTTCGAAGTGATTCACCTACTTCTCCAAAGTTTCATATAAATCCAATTAGTTTGGCCTCCCAGATGGCTATCGATTGAACCCTTTTTTAAATAGGGTATCTGCAGCGGATGTGTGGATATTACAAAGCCAATCTGATCCTGTCATACTCTGTGCAGTCTGCCAACGAAAAAAAAATAATACAGATTCCATAAAGGCTCTGTCAGGAAGACAATCATTAAGAGTCGTCAAATTATAAAAATGCCAAAAGGAGTACCTATGCAGCTCGGAAAAACACACCTCTTGATGGAATAGGTGTACATGTACACCCAGTGCATTGTAGCCCCATAAAATGAATTACAAATTACTACTCAAAGTAAACACCAATCATCCTAATCTCTGATCTATTTGGGTTGAGCCGTTACAGCGTTCGCAGATCCCAACAACCGCCATCCACCACAGCGGAGATGTTCCTTTGCCTGGTCGTGGCCCTGCAGTATGACTATTACACAGACGACGACGACGACGATGACGATGACGTCCACTAATGACAGTCATTAGGTAAATTTGCTCCACCGTTAGTTTGTACACAAGCCCCCAATCAACCCAAGTGTGGGTATCATCATTCTCCAGAATGACGACGCAGATGTAGGCCATCTAGCTGCGGCAGATCACTCGGCTAAGGAAATACCTGATCCTAGATTGACTGCGATCCATAGATCCTCCATCGCCGATTAGAGGTGCAGTGTTTAAGAAAAGTGTTTCAGATCCCCAGCTGCCGATACCACAGTGTGAAGATAAACAATGGAATGTACGAAAACACATTTTTATGAGGATCACTTGGAAAGGTGGGCGCAGCCGCATCAGCAGCTATCGCCAAACAAAATTCCGCCACATTGCCACTATCGATGATCGATTTCCTTCGCTTCGTCATCGTTCTCTGCAAATTACAGCGGAAGGCACTACTCTCTAACGGTACACGGCAGCCGGTGTAACTATGTTGATCAAGATGAGATGACGGTCTTCAGGACGGACCCGGCAGACAACTACTATTGGCAGAAGCGCAACAGTGGCAGGTCTAATAACACAACAAGTGCATGTCTTGTACACGCAATACCTGTGTTTGATCTGCGTGCAGTAATTCCGCACACGGGCGGCGGGAATCTACTTGGATCTCTGGTGCCATTGCCACTGCCAGAGGTCTCTGGGTGTGTGTGTGTTTGGGTTAGGCGCAATACCAGAAGTGGAAGTGGCTCAGTCAGTTACTGGGTGATGAAGTGTTCTTGTACTGCTGCTGCTGGTAGTGGCCATTTTCACGTCATAACTAAGACACAAATTCCAGTTAGGGTTAGGGAAAATGTATCTTTGCCGACGTGGGAAGGCGTCTCACGTCGGTCGTCGTGTGTATTCAGTGGAAGTGGTTTCGCGGTAATCGTGTGTCTTAAACACACACACACACACCGGTTGCAGTATCAGAACATGTTGTAGCACTTAGGAGTGACACAAACCTGATTAGGACCAGAAGTGTTGACAGAGAAGTTTATGACTGCATAACGAAGTGACGACAGGCATTCATGTTCCTCAAACGTTCCACCAGAGATTCAGGTGGTTTGGGTGATTCAAGTGCTTCGTGTCTGCGCAAAAAACTGGTTAAATACGTTTTGTAACCTTAAATGCGAACAAATAGAAGAGCCGTGGGGTTTGAGTTAAAATAAATGTATCACCTGCTAGCTACCAGTCAGGGACTACACACTTTGTATCTCTGACGAAGAGAAATTCAAGCTAAGCTCATCCACCTTTGCCTAATGACTCAAAAGGGGACAAGAAGGAGAAGCTTGAAACTCTTGGAGTAGACAATTTTGATAGCCTATAGAGTATTTGGAGCCTCCTTCTGGGAGAATGACGTCTAATATAACTTCGTGTGTCCAATGGAACTGCTTGTTGGTGTCAAACGCTACACCAGTAGTTCCGATGGAACTATGTACATCCCATTCAGTTTATTCTGGTTTCCAAATAGTGTCCAAATGGGAATCTATAAACCTTTTTAACCCACTCCTGTGACCTACAGAAACTTGCTTTCTCAGATACGATCGTTTGCCCTCCTGTGGTTATAGATCCACGGATATTCTCACAAATATGTATGTCTTCTTGAATTTGACATGCAGGACTCAGTCGTCAATTCACTGTCAAAGCAATGTCAAAGCAATGTCAAAGCAACATGTAGTAGAACGTGAACTCAAAATTATTCTTATGGTTGCCTTGTATGGTGGCAGTCCGTCAACAAGTCCACCAACTTAACAGAGATTGGCCTGCATTGGTACCACAAGTGCCATGAGAACAGCACCTACTGCAGGACTACAGGCTGTCCTCAATCTGCTAGAGCTGGACATTTTCGTTCAAACCTCTTCAGCAAAGAGTGCCCTAAGAATAAGTCAGTCAGATAGGTGGAGACACAACGTAACAGGTCATTCTATGATCCTGGAGAAATATCTAGGAAAGGTTCATACTACGAACTACCTCACTCCGTAGACCATTTACAAGCACGTTCCCAAGTAGGGACGAATGGAAGGATGGTCTGCCTATCACTACACCCACGCCCACGTACATATGCCATTGTGCTTAAAAACGTGAATATTTCAAAACATGAAAGAATAGCTATTCCATGTTCCATTGGACAGACAATCTTCTTTTTCAGGAAAGAAGACTCAAGTGTATCTATAACGATTTGCCTTTATCAAGTGGCTTCCCATTTGCTCCAAACCTAAGTAGTATCCTTACCAGATATTTCGACCTAATGTACCCGATTATGAAACTTTCTGCACATCGTCAGTTACCTGCTGACCTTAAATCCATCCTCTGTTCGAAAACGCTGCAGCTATAAGTGTTCATAGAAATGGCGAAGACCACCCTGCCAAGACCAAGTTCAGAGTCGTGATTATTTGAAACACCGACACCCTTTGGATTGGGCTTTACAAATGTTTTTGGCTTAATGGCTTTGTCAATTATTTTGTGTTTTATTTAACAAAAGTGTTGCATGTCCTTATTCTAAAACCCTTTTGATGGAAGTATTCTTTTCGGATTCCATTTCGGATTGATCCCATATCAAGCAGCTCCTTAGCCCCTATCTGGGTACATAAATTGGTCTATGGTGTGTCCAAGTCGAGTGTATTAAGACTTTCATCCACTTTGTGGAGGAGGTTAGGTAATGCTTTCTTAAAAAGCCCAGCATTAGGAAGCTGAAGCGTCCTATTACCTGGCTGAAATTTTATTTCTAGATCCTGTGGTAGAAGGTCCTGTTTGCAGTGCATGAGAATCAGTCATGTTTTTTTTTAATCGTAAGGATGGACCCGACTATGGGTCTGTTACAGCCTATGTATCATTCCTTGCTTCAAAGCCTACTTTCTATTTGTTGTGGTCTTGTACATGAAGAGACAATTGCAAGACTCAGACACTTTTTCCTGTACTGTGACTTTCTAGTTTAGAGTTTCTAGACAGCAAGTCTCCGCTTTTACTTGCTTATAGATGCCTAACCTATGATGAAAGGTACTCCTTTGAATATTCTTTCTTAAGTCTAAGTCGAGCGTCACCTTTACAAGGCAATAAGGCTTCGAAATTAAATTGGAACCTACATACTTCCTCGAGGTCTAGATTTTAAATTCTTAACATACCTCTCTTACCGCCGAACATACCAAAGGTTAACATTACTCCCCAGCAAGTAAAATCTGTAACCCGATGCGTTACAACTTCAATCGGAGCACTCCAAGAACAATGGCCACTTGCGGTCAAGCATTTGCGTGCTTCGTCTGAACCAAAAGAACAAGCACCGCACGGACGGTCGTGTAACTTTCTATTACGACAAACGCACGGCATAACATTTTGACAGCTACATTAGACGTTTACATTGTGCTATCGGCGCAGTCAGACATCTCATCTCATCTCATCCCATCCCATCCCATCTTCCCCGAGCGTCGTCATCTCGCTCACAGCTGTATATGATTTAGAGCACTTAAGTGCTATGGACCCACTTTACGGCCCAATTCGCTTGGCTTATCTGTGCCGCATCGCCACCATCTTCGCGCAGACCGCCATTAATGGATCCAATTGGTCAGCAACAGTAGAAAAGATACACACGAAATATAATGGACAACATGACCATTGCAGAGCCACCGGTCGCGCGCGCCAGCCAGCGTTCCGTTCCAAATCGATCATTATCGTGCGCACTCAGGGAAGCCATTCTCTATCGGCCGTGTCGTCCACGTCTTCTATTCTAATCCCACTTGATGGGCTTGTAAAAGTGTCAATTCTGAGCGCGGCTCCACCGTCCCTGGCCGAGGCAGCGTGTCCAAATTTTCATGGGTTCGTCAAACAAAGAAACCGAATTCGGTCCGCTTGCGATTACGCAAGTCATCGTTCTAATAAGGTCAGGAGGTGGTTTGTACCGCAGCGCTGCGGGGAAGAAGGCACATCTGTCAGATCGCGGATAATGGTGACTAATTGCGCCTAGACAAGACAACCCTTTGACAAAGCTGGGAATGGAAATCGAAATGAAAACAGTGACTGGACAGTTTTCTTCTTCTCGTCGAAGACCCAGCGGACGCAGCGGATGTGTGGCGTAAGTGCTTTCCCACACACATACTTTCTCTGGCTGTCCGTGTGTCCGTTCCGGCAGGGACTGCGGCTAAAAAAACAAAACCACCTGAGTCTGGGAAAGCAGTGTGTTTTTGCCTGGCGACTTAATTGGAGCTCAGCGCTGGGTAAACACTCGGACTTGTCGTCGTCATTTTTTTTCTGTATTTTGGTGACCATGGTGAGTCTCAGCAGAAACCGGATGGACAAAGCCCTGCCAGCCAACACGGATAACTTAATTATTTAGTTGCGTGCGACAAGGATGTTGATTAAACACTGAGCACTTAGTCAAATGCGTGCAGATTCGCATTCGAAGTGGCATCTAGAGACGTCATCGTCGGCATCCTCCAGTGGAATACAACGGCCACGGTTGCATTCGTTTTTCGATTGTGTGGCGGTGTCGGCGGTGTCGGCGGCGGCGGGGACTCTAGCTCCAAAAGATTGCATGAATAAAACATTTTCGCCTTTCGGCAGCCTCTCCCTGGGGCGAGAGGTCGGTGTAGCGCTCAGCGTTAATGGAATGAACCTCTACTGTCCTTTGGCAACGGCGGAGAAAATTATCCTGTCAAATGCAGGGAGTCAGAGAGACATGCAAGTCTTAATTGAATTTGCATACTTGCAAGTGTACGGGGGCGGTGGCGGTGGCGGCGGCTGCCAGTCCTGGTGGATAGGTGTTGTGGCAGCACCGCCCCCGCGAATCCATTTAAATCGCGCCGGGCACGACTCCGATGTCAAACAACGACGATGGCGGTGACGGCGGCGGCACGGGGCGGCTATGGCGGCTTTTTTCGGTGTCAATTTGCATCGGTGGGGTGGTGATGCAATGGCGGGTGCGTGCCAAAGGCGATAAGGTGGCAACTTGAATGCAAAAAGGTTTAAGATCTCCGGCCAAGATAAGAGATTGTGCGACAGTTGGTGGTTCGACTGATTGCTGATGATTTATTGCCGTCTGAGCGTTTGTTTGTTGTGGCGTGTCTCTTCTGATTGTCGTCCGTTTGACAGTTTACGTGAAAAACGCCGGAAATGGGAACGACTGTGGCTTTGTGACATTATGTCGTCAAAACAGTGAACAATGTAAATAATGGTTAGTGGCAACAACAGCTTGACGGTGACAAAGAGCGATTAGTTTGGTATTATAGTGCAGACCGGGGAAGAATGGTCGACCAATCGATTAATCATCTCTTCGTGAGGAGGAAAGGTCAGTTATGTCCTTAAGAGGATTACCATAGGAAAGCTTAGTTTTTTTTTTAGACACAAATGAGGATTGAGATGATGTTTTTCGATGGAATCCTAAGACGTTCTAGTCTAGACTGTCCTTCCATTCCTGCCTCAACAAAGTTTAAAGGATTACAGAAGTACAAATCCTATTTTGCTCTTCTTGGACATCGAAGGAGCACTCGGTAATACATTACATGAAGTAGTTGTACGAGCTCTCTGAAGGAAAGGGTGAATGGTTGAAAATCTGACGTCCGGTGCGTACTCTTCACATATCAGAAGGTGACATCAAGGTTAGCACAGCAAGAGAAAGCCCATAGAGGGGGAGATTCTATCCACCCTAATACATAGCCTTGTTGTTGATGGGCTACTTGTGAATTAGACAAGCCATGTCGTAGTTGATGACAACTGGGCTAAGCCTTAACAAAGACAAGAGAACTGAAACGACTGGGGCCGGTCAGATACAATACCAACACCAGGACTGGGCACACAGAAGAGATAACCAGGAAAGTGAAGCGAGTTTTAATGATTTCCCGGATTTCCTGGTAAGCGAATACGGGGAATGTAGTCGGACAATCCTTAGATGGATGCGTATTTGTCTATTATGAGACCAATGGCCACATGTAAATCAATTCGGAAAAAGAAACAATTTCATCACTATATAGGGACACTCAACAAGGTTCAAAAACTGCCATGGGTCACAGTATATTACAGGAGCCTACTGCAGGCGCGGACATACCACTGGAAATGACTCTTTTCTGGGTGAGGATTGTGGAAGAAAATTCGTTCTAGGAATTACCAAAGAACGAAAAGGAAGAGGTTCGATACACTTCTCAAGACACTACCACTCTTGAACCTTCCTAGACACGATATGAGAAGGTCTAGCTTTCAAAGGAAATTTATTACCAAGTTCAATAACGGTGACTGCTCACACCGCAAAGTGAAAGAACTAATGAAGGAACTGAAGCTAGGGACTAGGAACGGGACTAGGATCAAATACTCAGAGTCCATGACTCAGCTAGTTTCAAGCTGAAGTATATGCGATGGATATTCAAATCCATCTACCATGTAAACTGCAACATAGGTATAACTCCTATACCATTAAGTCCGAATTGGCCTCTGACAACTTACTAAACTCCAGTTCAAACCAGGTGATCCTCTGTTGGTCATCTGGTAACGAGGGCAGCACAAACAGAATCGATTCGAAGAATTAAAGGGGCATCATAGACGCAAGGAGCACCCAAGGAATAAAAGAAAGAAGGTATGAACTAGAAGAAATACTGCCAATTCTCATCCTCAGATTTTGACAGGAAACTGGATTAAACCCTAAAAATAATTCCAAAAAATATCAATGCGAGGGGAACATTAATGGGGGTTACACCTCTTTAAGGTGTTAGTAGGGTGCGCAATAGATTTCGCAATGCAATATCTCTTCTTTATAAAAAAAAAAAGGAATATTCGTTCATAAAGTCGATAAAAATTTGAGAAGGTTTCTCAGGACAGTTGTACTCTCGGATGTTTGTCAAACGCTCGCGAGAGGTGGGGCCGTGAATGCTACAATGCTACTACAATGCTATAGTTATCAGCTTCATTTCTTTTTACTTGCTTCTATTCCTATAGGACAAGTATTGTATTCGTGCAAAATTTGGAACTCGAGATTTTAATCAAACTTGATGGAGAAGTCCGACAAAGTAGGTCCGCTAATGCCGTCTGTCTGTCTGTCTGTCTGTCTGTCTGTCTGTCTGTCTGTCTGTCTGTGCACGAGGCTACAGCCTAAACGAGTGGATGGATTTAGATCAAACTTCATATAAAGGGTCTGTGTGATAATCCCCAGAGGCAAATCGGAACTTTCATTCTAACCTAACGATTTCAGTTAAAATGGATTTTCTCGAAAACGGCTCTAACGATTTTGATTAAACTTTATATTTGAATTAGTCTGGTCAATTGCAATCAGATGATGTATCGTGCTGCTTACCAAAATTGGCAACAATGGTACTTTACTTATAGCCAATTTGACAAACAGTCACTTCGCAAGAACACGGCTAGTACGAAGTACTAGTACGAAATAATGCAACACGATGGCGTACCACGTTTTGGTCTGAGTATGATATAACGGTACTTACGATCAAGTTGACTAAAAGCCGATTTGTTTGAAAGTGCCTTCAATGATTTTGTTTAGATTTTGACATATGATTGAACATCTCAAATCCTGTCAGGAGCTGTATCACATTTTTGGCCAAAAGTTAGTATAACGGTATTTTTCGCAAAATCCAGCAGTTGGATCCAATTTATTCGAAAACGAAAACGTACTTAACGCTTTTTTCTAATTTGCTGGCTGGTACCACGGGGAAAATTGAAATTTTTGTTCCGATTTCAGAACCAAGGGTACGGAATTGCTCGGACGTTCCACGACTATCCACTCCATATAAGAAATCCATTGAATAGACACACATAAATGAGGTTCATGTACATTACTGGAAGCAGGTTGCGTCGCCCATATATGACTGTCATGTACCAGTTTTACACTAGGTTGACACTCACATGTGGGTTTCATGTACCTGCGGAGACGATGGTGACACTCACATATGAGTGTCATGGCTTTCAAAACGTTAAAGTATCAAAATACAAATTCTGTATAATATTGCCATTGGCAGTGGAAATATGTTGCAAAATCAAAAAGTTGAAAATTGTTATAAAGAAGCTCTTTGTCGTAAGTGAAACTATCAACATTGCCATTTTTAACCCTAGTCTCCTCCTTGTGTGGAAAACCACCCAAACAAAATGTGACTCATCAATTTTTTCACTTTCTTGTTAACCGATGTTCATAAAACTTCTTGACATTTCCTAATTCATCAGAAACTATCAAAAAACGTATTTTTCGAAGTAAAAATATTTCTTGATATGGAAATATTTGAAAACTTACGTTTCTTACCCTCGTGTGTGACTTTCCACACATATGGGATTTCTATGTATTTTGCAGTAGAAATACCAAACTTTATAAATTATAAACAAATTAGCTGCTGAAATACATTGAAGGTGCTTGAGTACGTAGCTTGAAAAAGTCGTATCTGCATTCGAATTATTTGTACGGCTTTGCGGGTGCGTTCACAGCAGTTCACAGCACAGCAGATGAAAATGAGAGAAAAGGTGTGCATGTAAACTGTAAAAAGACGTACCGATTTCAATAGGTGTAGTCTCAAATATAGTCGATCTCTTAGCTCTGAACGCTTTAATTATTTTTAATGATATAAACCCAATTTGTCAAACAAATATGAAAACAATGCGATGAGATTATTTGCGTGAGCGTGGAATATTTCTTGCAGAACCATACATGGAAATGTTGTTATATCTTTAGGATTTTCTGACCAAACTGTATCCCTAACGAACAACTCTATCAGAGAACGGGCCATGAAACTGTAGGCACAACAATACGACGACGGAAGTGGCAGTGGATTGGACATACTCTCCAAAAGGGTGACAGGTGACAATGCAACCCGCTTACTCAGGATGGCAGGATATGCGGCGGTCATAGGAGTACGTGGCGCAGAACAGTTAAGAAGGAAGCACGGCAACTGGAAAAGAGTTTGGGAGAACTGAGACACATTTCCAGAAACCGCACACGATAGCGCGTAGGCATTGTCGAGGCCCTAGAACCCACAAGGGGACACAGGACTTAAACATACATGGAAATGAGAAAAGGTATGCCAAGAACCAAATCAGCAGTTTCTTTACTTGCTTGCTTAGCAGAGAATCACTATATAAATGAGTGAGGAGGCCAAAGTTTCATTAGTCCAGGGCACTTCCTCAACGCAAGCTTATGAATCTTCAGTGCTCGTTAGAGCGCTGCACGAAGATTCCACATTCCTTGAAAAAGATGTAAAAGTTTTCCACCGAATATCTAAGGAAAGGCTAGGTGTCACATTTATTATAGCAAGAAGACGAAATATTAGAACTATCCACAAGAAACTATGTGCTGGTCCAGCCAAAAAGTGTTTGTAACATACTCATAATCGAAATGTTTGTACAAAATGTATTGCACATAAACTAAGTAGGCCTCAAGGGGTTTGTGCGTTGGACTATGGAGGAAGAGCTTCAAGTTTCAATACCTAGTCACCTAAAATGTATTTCACTGGAGACATCTCGAGGGTGTCTGACAAACATCCAATAGTGAAAATTCTTCTCAAATACCAATAAACAGTAGGACATTTCCATTCATGTACAACACGAATAGTTGTAAAAAGTTAGATCCCGGGTCCCACTGACCTGTTACACCAGATATTTATTTATATATTTAGATAAACTGATTTTATGTAACAAATATACCTAACAAATAAATTTAAATTTTTTTTTCTTTAATAAAAAACTTAATTCCAAATATTAAAAAAATATATTCCCGTATATACGTTTTACTCTTTTATTGGAATACCGCGAAAGTTAAACAGAATATTTTGTCCCTATTCAAGTGCATAGGAGGGTATGTATACCTAAGTATATATTCGTTTATTTCCTTTACCTCAAATACACACAAGAATTTTAGATATACATAGCTGCAAGACTGGCCCGTTCACCTTCTTTTTTGTAAATTTGTGTTTCAAAAAAGAAAAATTGCATAAGCATATTGTTTTGAATATGAATGTCTGCTACTATCGTACGTAGTTTTTAGCAAAAGGTAAGTATTTTTAGTAAAAAACAGTAAGAATGCAGCTATTAAGTGTTCATGATACACAATTGTATTCACAAGAACCGATATGTGGTCCAAAATAAGTAGTCTTATGAGAGATCCCACTCCAAGTAATCCCAGACTGGTTCAGTTTTGCGACCAAATTTTAGGACTTCTCGCAATTTCGAACTTACTTTAGCCCACATGCCTATACCCTGACCTATTCGGGTAGCATAGCTCTCCGTTTAAAAAAAACAGAGGCTTGATTGCTGCACCATCCGTGACGGTTCAATTTAAGACTCTCTTCAAATTGGTAACAACTCTTTTATTACCATGCAACCGCAAAGCTGAGTACACTACATCGCCATCTGGGGATGTCAGGCTATGGGTATAAGCTTAAGCCTTTGGTCTTGATACCTTCTATGTCGAAAGTAGGAAGCTATTTAAGAGTAATAACCCTGAAGCAGACTAAATTATGTCGACGAATACTTTTTTTGTTCATTACTATCAGTATCACTGCCTTTTACTGGACTCAGTCTGTGGACTAGACTTGGAGAATGATGGGACCTGCACTTATGTATATGTAAATCATTTCCTGTACATTCCTAGAGTAAATACCTCAAAATAGACGAAGCGGTAGCCCCAGATTAGTTGTATCTACTACCAATGCAGATCCCACGGTCTGGATTGGAAATCATTTTTTCGAAAAGCCTTCTTAAGACATGCAATGGCCATGGAAATTCTATCTGGTACTCCCTTAGATTTAAGTCTCAAGTTCGTGGCTATCCAATCCTCTAACATTTACTATTCTGGATCCCATCATGCACACTCCAAACCTCTTTTTAAAGCATCTCTTCCGATGTTCAGCTCGTTACACATCTTTATCCGGTCGACGACATCCATCTGTCAATGCCTTGCGAAATTAAAGGAAAAAAAAGGACGGTTACTCTTTGCTCACACCCTCCACAAACACCAACTTGATACACAAAGCCTTTGGGCCACTGACCTAATACCAGTCCTAAACAGATACTATAGATACTTTTACTTCCAATTCCGACCTTTTGTGTAGATACACGCCTGCTGTCAGCTCTCTGTCACATCAATTAAGGTGAACAAAAGACAAACACGGAAAATAATTGCGCAATGCTAATGAAAAGACCAGAATCCTTGCAGCCCGCAACCACATCGGGTTAGGTGGCCAGAGCCACCAATCCATTCCAGAGCTCGCCAGAGTTATGATTATGAATTTCAAGATGAGATACGAAGCAGGCCCACCATGGTACGGGTCTATCCACCCGGGGAAAGCAATCTCTGCAGAAAACTTACGATACGCCAGAGAAATAATATTATTTTGCTGATTATTTTTATGCGGTTCAAGGATTACAAGGACCCTATGCGAGCAATATGTGTGTGTGTGTGTGTTTATCTGTCTGTGGCGCGCAAAGAAAATAGCAAAATTTCTCGAGATGAATTCTATAAAGACGACGAGATTTCATTCGAGTAGAAGGCGAAGAACGGTTCGCCTCTGTTGTTCATAAGTGATTCCGAGTGAGAGAGTTTGAATGACATAAGTCGGATTTTTGGGGTTCTGCATGTACTACTACGTATGAGGGACGACGATATATCCTTTTTCGGGTCTGGATGATGTGGAATGCGATGTGTACTTTTCTCTCGCCAAGCAAATTGCTTTCGTAAGATAATTTATTCAAAAGTTGGCATTGGACTGACTCTACGAGACGAGAGATGAATGAAAGGATGTTTTCCCTTTTCCCCCATATTTGTTGTTTTCTTTTTATTTGTTAAGAAAATTTTCAACTTGATCCTTAAAATGTTGCAAGCAGAAAACGGAACTCACTTCTCGGTTTTGCTATAAAGATGACGTGGAATGTGAGACAAGGATGATTAAGGATTTAAAAGAGCTCAAGTGGGATGTTCGAAATGGTTATGCACTGAATGGTGTTATCGTGAAGTGGTTGAGAGGGGTTTAGGGCTTAGTTTCTCACACGGAATAACTAGGTTCTTAGACCCTGTTCACATATTTATGGAACTTTCAAATGGAAGAAGGATATATGTGGAATGGCAAATCCAGAGAATTAATCCTTCATTAGAGACCGACCAAGAAGTTGATTGCAGCAATCAAGTTAAGAACCCGACTTAGATCATAGAGTCCAGATTGGTCGAGGGGCTTTGAATCAGTGTTTATCGATCCAAACAGCACAGAAGCCAGTTCCTGTATTTATTATACAAGCTTAGGGTAGGTAGGTGCCCTTGTTGACGCGGATTGTCAACGACTTCATGGTTAAAGTTGGTCAGAGTGCTAACTCTAAGCCCATTGTGTTCCATTATAAGACCCATGGGAACTTAATTTCGATGGCTGAACTGAACCGTGAAGATGCGTGTATGGATCTTAGAAGTGCGTTCGAGTCAATATTTTCTAGATTGTCCAGTTCCCCAAGGAAATAGCTCCCAAGCCCGTCTTTCCTTTTAGTTGCTGGTACTGGACGATTTTTCATTTTTCCATGCAGTTTCTACAGAAGTCACGACAGAAGTCGTGCTGCATGATTGCCTATCAGACAGTGTCCTGTGACGACACCAATGGCTTCAAAATCCATAACCATGACCTCAATGCCCAAGTGCCAATGCCCAGAGAAGAATTTCATTGCGGTGAGGAATTCAACCTTAGCTACTAGGCCTATGCACTTTGGGATCCTCTGTCTTCGCTGAAATAAGGCGAAGAATAACTCTTGCCAATCGCTGTTTCTTTGGGCTAAGAAGGCAATTGAGTAGCAAAGCCCTATCCCGAAGAACCAAGGAGACTCTCTATAAGACCCTGATCATCCCAGTTCTACTTTATGGCGCTGAAGCATGGACTCTATCTAAAGCTGATGAAGAGATCCTTAGTCGCTTCGAGAGAAAGATTCTTCGTCTAATTTTCGGTCCCGTTTGCGTTGGTTGGCTTTGGAGGAGAAGATTCAACGACGAACTATACGAGCTGTACAGCGACATCGCCCTGGTCAGAAAAATGCACATCAGTCGTTTAAGACGGCTAGGACATGTAAAGCGAATGGACACCAATGCTCCGGCCCGTAGAGCCTTCGAATCAAACCCGCACAATGCAGTAGAGGAAGACCTCGCCTTAGGTGGCGCGCACAAGTAGAAGGGTACATCAACCGACTTGGAGTGCACAACTGGATGCGGTTAGCGAAGGACCGGGCTAACTGGAGAGGCTTCTTGGTTGAGGCCCAGCTTCACCCCGAACTGTAGCGCCAACTAAGTAAGTAAGTAAGCCTTCGCTGGTGTTGCTTAATGCGTATCATAGTATCGCTACCTCCTTCCCAAGCTTCTTCCCCACTTATTGCCTCGCTGGTGAAGTTGTCTGGAGTTAAAACCGCACCCGTTCTACGTCATATTATACGCAGTGGAACATTATGTTTTCCACATCCTATGCTGCTTTAGGTCGCATACACTTTAAGGCTTCTATAGTCAGTAAGCACCTGGGACAGGTAGAGCTGCACCACATATTTCTGCAATTCTTCCAGACTAGCTCTTGGTGGTATTTTCGCCGCTGACACGGTATTTCTGTTGCACTCCTAAGGCTTATTGTTACCACAGAGAGTATGGCAAGGCACACTCTGAATATGTTGGGACTGCAAACAGCCTGAGTTATCTTTCAGTGTGATCATGTTTTTATGGTACGAGCCCATGGTTAGGAGCCGCAGGGCATTATTGTTGCGTGCCTCCATATTTGTCAAAATCCTTGCCAAGGCAACCGTTGTTGACTTTGCTGTGTGCTGCTAGTACTGCTTATAAGTTTGCCTTGCTTTGGTAATCCCAAGGAAGATACAACGTGCTCGCCCACAAGAACTTCTACAGTCTCTATGACTCACCTGCTGAGCAATGCTTCGGTCTTTTCTTCTGCATGTTGTACCATTACGATAGCTTGATTGCACTCTAGCAACAAGTCCTAGGTGTATTATTGGCGAAGTCAATCGTTTTCAAAGAACTCGACTTTCTAAGTCTAATTTCCACTTTAGCGGACCGCGTATAGAACTTTGAGGATCGTCATCGTCTATGACGATATACTGCCAGATTCATAGAGTGGTATATATGTAAGTCTAAAATAGTCTATCAGTAGATAACTACAGGCAATCTGTAACATGCAGAGGCTTGTACGATGAGGAATCGTGCGGTGGTTTATTACCTTTGGGTAGAAGGACCACTCTTTGTTTCCTCCACTGCTTTAAGAATACTCCAAGTCGATGGATTGGTGCTTTTAAAGGAATAGTAGAAGTTTTATATAGATAGATACCAACAGCTTTTAAGTCCTCGATTTTTCCTTAGACCTCCAGGAAATATTTGACAGTGACGAGGGGTATTATCCATCTTTTGTTGTTGAACAAAGCTACCACTTTCGAAGAAACACTGTGAAAGTAGGTGAGGACCTTCACCCACTCTTCCATATCATTACAACTTTTTGGCAGAATTTATGCCAAAGATTTTGGTCGGCTTTGTTGCAGAGTTTGATGACTCTTCTCCTTTTACTGTCTTTAATTCAAGTTTTTAGGTTTCTCTTGCTGTTTACGAAAGTTCAGAGAGCACTGGTACAATCGGGTACCCTTGTGGCACTCCGCGCACAGAGTCTGGTGATTTACCCTACCAGTGGCCGTTGCGAGTTTGCTGTTGTCTACTACATGAATGCTTCAAAGGATCTTGTGAATCTTCCTCTGAATCTTCCTTCCATCATCTACTGAAGTACTGTGTATGGTTTCCGACTCCTTTCCTGGTCATTTCTATTTTCAATGGGAGTGAGTCCACGCTGGAACCTGATTCACGGTATACGAATAGAATACCTTCCTAAACACGGGCTCAGAAAGAAGACTATGCTTCTACACCATCACCGTAAACAACAACTTCACCGTAAATGCCTTCTCGTATACCACAGATACACAGATACAGTCCAATATCTTCAGTGTTCCGTAAAAAAAAAAAAAATATGTTCCCTCTACTCAGCCCTTTCACCCTCATCACTACGTTATTCTTTCACGAAAATCATGACGCAGAAGGAAAGCGAAGCACGGAGGGATCCTCTAAAATTGCTGAAACATACTCAACTATCTCAGCAAAAAGCAAAAAAAAAAAAAAAACGAAAACTGAATCAAGATTAAGGTAAATCATACAATTTTCCAGATGAAATTAAGACTCCGCATATACAGATTAATATCCTTTTCGTGAAACTCATTTCTCTTAGCACAACAAGGACTCTTCAAGGATCTTTTTTTTTTTTTTTCAAAAGAATAATCCTGGCACGAATCGCGTAAGGAATCATATTAATGCATCATATCTTTGTCTGTTTGAAAGGACGAAAACTTGCAGCAGAACCCTGCATCACATTCCATCTATCGCCCATTCCCTTGGGGCGTGTCCTGAATTTAAAATGACTGTAATATGTTGCTTGAGCGAACGGAAGAGAAGGAACAAAATTTGAATGCAAATGCCAAGTAAAAGGGGCGATGGCACATACCATAACGAGCTAAAGCGATACACACATACGTACTCCCATAATGTCTTGTCCTTGTATGATTGGGACATCATCGTCAGCAGCATCTTTTCCATCCAACCGTCCCCCTGCACAGCCGACTGTACCCTTCTGTAAACGTAATTATGCAGCAGAAAGAACAAATGTCAGGACATTCAAAGTGCCATTAATTCCATTTGTCAATTCGATTGTAATTGACAAACGTGTGTGTGTCTGCGTGTGCGTTCCTGAATTGCCCCAAGGAACAAGCGTGTGTGCCGGAGTGGATGGCAAACTTTTTCCAGGAGTTGCATATCCCAGGGGGAACGGTAATTGTCCTTAAATTCAACTAAACAAAGATCAACTCGCAAAGAAATGAGAGGAGACAATTCATTACGGGTGGGTGTTTTAAACGTACATTGTGCGTGACGGGGGCGTTGTTGGCTTGGCTTTGTTTCAAAATTAAGTGGTAGATAAATGATGACGATTTAATGAATAATGAAACATGGTTTTCGTATGCATTGACAGTATGTATTCGCTGGAATAAGTATGGGAAAACTTTTATTGTAGGTATTCGATGGACTAATGTCAGGTTTTTGCGTCTTAAAGTGGTAGTCTCAGACATAGATCAAGAAATCTCTTCATGAGAACTTTGTGAGTTGAAAATCTGTCAAACTCTACCTTAGCTACATACTTACTCGTACTTATTTAACGAGACATTTCAACATGAACAGGTCGATGGGACTCAGAGCCTAGCTTCTCACAACCATTCGTGTTGTGCATGTTATATTCTTTACACGAGTGGAAGGGACCTACTGTTTAATGATGTATCCGAAGGGCAGATTGTTATTTGAGAAACTCGGATGTTTGTCAGACGCTCGCGAGAGGTGGGGCCGTGAAAAACTTTTTGGTGTTCCGACTGGGATTCGAGCATCGAACCCCTTGCTCCATAGTCCAGCGCACTAATCACTGAGCCACGGCGCCCACTACTCACTACATAGGTGAATTTATTTTTGGAGACTGAGCTGGAACATAGTGAACAACACCACAGTCATTTCTCAATATTTATCGGACTGAGTTTTAATTAGTACAAATTTTGTTACAGCCAAATTCAGAGATCGACGAGAAGAAGCTGCGAAATGCCCAGAAGAAGAAATTCAATGTTGGAAGCCTTAACACGACTGGAGTAGCCAGAGTCTACAGAGAGCTTCTGAGTGAAAAACTCTCCGCTGTGCATTCACCTTCCACAAATGCCAACAACCATTGGAACCAGTACCGTGACATCATCAAAGAGGTACCCCAGACCACCATAGGTTACCAACCACCACCTAAGAGGAGCCCTTGGTATGATGATGAATGCGTACGTCGGAAAAAGGTGACAGAAAATGCACAACTACAAATGCTGCAGCGGAAAACAAGAGCAGCAAGGGAAGAGTATCGAGTCAGAAGAAGGGAGAAGAAAAAGATCCTGCGTAAAAAGAAAAGGGCCCACGCAGTCTCCCAGCTCAAGGGTATCGAAGAGTCTCGCGACAGGAACAACACCCGGATGTTTTTTAAGAAAGCCAAGCAGCTGGCTTTAAACCCGGAATGCAGGCTCTTCGAAATAGTGAAGGAAACCTAGTCACCGAAGCACAGGGAATAGTAAATGTTTTTAAGGAGCATTTCTAGCTGCTACTTAATGGGCATCTAATAGAGAGAGTGATAGGGCAAGAAGAGAACCCACATCCAAAAGCCATCCCCCTCCCCAGTTTTGAAGAAGTTGACTCAGCAATCAAAAAGCTGAAGAACAACAAAGCCGCTGGCTCTGATGGTCTACCAACAGAGCTTTTCAAACATGGTGGTGATGTTTTGGTAGGGTGCATGCACCAAATCATCAACCAAGTATGGGTGGATGAAGCCATGCCCGATGACTGGACTGTCAACTCTATATGCCCCATCTTCAAGAAAGGCGATCCTATGTCTTGCAAGAACTACCGAGGCATATCCCTGCTTAATGTCGCGTATAAGATCCTATCCAATGTTTAAAACCTTTCTGCAACACACTAATCGGCACGTACCAGTGTGGCTTCCGGCCCGGCAGAGCGACAATCGACCAAGTTTTCACACTAAGGCAAATCTTGGAAAAGACCAACGAATTTCAAGTCGAGACCCACCACCTCTTCATCGACTTTAAAGCCGCATACGACAGCATTCATCGTGTTGAGCTCTACAAGACGATGGCCGAATTCGGGATCCCGGCAAAATTGATCCAGCTGTGCCGCGTGACGCTCGAAAGCACGCGGTGCAATGTGCAATTTGGGAACAGCTCCTCTGAATTATTCCAAACTTGCACCGGATTTCGGCAAGGAGATGCGCTGTCGTGTGACTTCTTCAATATAGTGCTGGAACAGATAGTGCGCAGGGCAGGTGTCAACACGGAAGGCACTATCTTCGCTCCCAGCGCGGCGTTATAGAAGCTTTTACGGAAATTGAAGAAGAGGCGAAACGACTTGGCTTCGAAGTGAATGAGGACAAAACCAAGTACCTGTTGTCAACAAACAAAGAAGCATCGGTCCACCGCCTAGGACAAAACGTCACTGTTGGCAACAGTAACTTTGAGGTAGTTAGGGAGTTTACCTACCTCGGAGTAAATATCAACTCCACGAACGACACCCTAGTGGAGATTCGACGAAGACACCTTAGCAAACCGCTGCTACTTCGGTTTGGCAAAACAAATGGGTTCAAAACTCCTATCTCGAAAGACGAAATGTATGCTCTACAAAACTCTGATCCTGCCAGTTCTGCTATATGGAACCGAGTGCTGGACGATAAGTTGGAAAGCAGAGCATATGTTGGGCACTTTCGAGAGAAAAATTCTTCGTCGAATTTTCGGTCCCATATGCGAGGAGGGCGAATGGAGGAGAAGATACAACCGCGAACTCTACGAGCTGTACCAAGATGTGGATGTAGTCCAAAAAGCCAAAATACGTCGACTACACAGGCTCGGCCACATCGAGCGAATGGAGAATAATGCTCCAGCAAAGAGGATCTTCGAATCACAGGCCCCAGGTTCGAAAAGGAAGACCGAACCTCCGTTTTAAAGACCAAGCTATCGCGGATGCCAGAGCACTTGGTCCGGACAACTGGAAGCAGCATGTCCGTGATCGAAGGGAATGGAAGGCTACCGTGTCTCAGGCAGGGACTCTTCACGGGTCAGGAGCCCGTTAAGTACAAACTTGGAGGTTATTGAATATGGCCTGATGTATAGTCAAACGAGCTGTGTCAATAGTGAAACTTCAGTACAAAAACGCTGAAAATACATAGCGTGCTTCGCCATCAAGTGCCTTCTCGTTTAGCTACTGAACATTTAATCAATACATTTGAACATCTCGAGTAGGCTTGAGATGTGAAGACTTCAAGACTTGTTCTTCCGACAAGGTCAGTAGGAAATATCGCAGTCGTAGCTGAGAGTGTGGCTCAAAACTGTAATAAAAGTGTGACCAGGTCTTCATTTTGAGACGATCACAGGAATTGGGCATATCTGCTACCACTTTGTACCGCTTGCTGGCATAGAAATATAAATCGTAAATGGTAAATCGTGCCAACCAGCTAGCAGGCGATAAACAAGAGCTAAGACATGATTAATGAGACCGTATTAAGACTTTATGTTGGTGTCTAAAAGGCGTTTTATATAGGCTATCAGACAACAGTCTTAGCCTCGTGGAATATGGAATAAGTCTTGGATTTATATAGTATATGTGGATCCCTTCCAGAACTTGTTATACATACCTTCTTCGCAGAGCAGTATTGTGTAATATAGAGCAGTGTAGGGATGCTTATACAGTCTTTGCAGATAGAGTGAGAAATAAGTCTATCTGGAGAAAACTGCCATCAAGTGAGGACTTAACTCTATGCTATCTGTGGCAGGACTACCCACAGATGGGGAAATGGCTTCCAGCGTTTTACATCAAGGCAGACCTGATCTGAAATAGATCTCGAAATTTAGTGACAGGTTGGTTTATGCCAGAGTGATCCCAGATTACCTAGATAATGTTTTTTTTCAGATGACTTTTTCAAGAACTGCAGGGCTGAAGAAAGTATGCTTTACCAAGAGATCTCTTCTTTCATGACTTCAGCCAACTATCTAACTGATAGGTTTGAAAAGTAACTGGGTTGTCAAATTGAAAATAACCATGGTATCACATGTCTGTCTTATCAGGTATCTTCATGCCTGAAATATCTCTTCATTGACGTAAAAATTGGATACTGCTCCAGTAGTGGAATGTACTCGTTAAGTCCATTTTGGTGTCGGTGTCAGGGGATGGTACCTCAAGAAAATAATGATCTTCCAGGACACAAGTTCCGAAGTGCGTACAAGAATAGAAGGGTTTACTGCTTCACTTATAATTTATAGACATAGCACGGGCGTTAGGGAAATTAAGGAGTAAAGATAGGAGATACCGATGAACGTTGGTTTTGAATGTTTGTGGATCGTAATGTGAGGGAAAAATAGAGCTTGGTACGTTAATGAAAGAATCCCTGTACTTGACGGTCCGAATATAAGTTTAGGAGTAAACTAATGGCCATTCGAAGAGTGACGAGTGTTGTGAGAAAATAGTTAAAATACCGGAATGCAACTGGCTGGTTCGCTGAACCACTGTTTTTTTAAAAAAGCGATAGAACAAGGTAAAACAGGAAAAATGTTTGTGATGTTCAAGAGATACAATAGTCTTTAAAAGGCTATGCATCTGTCTCCCATCAGTTTCATTGAACGATTTTGAATACAATGTAGCAAATGTAAAGAGAGGTTTTAAGTGCCCTGAACCCGACAAGAGCATTGTACTCGAGCTTTGGATGGATGTATGCCTCAGTTCGGAAAAAATTAAGTATTCCTTGCATCGTTTGAGGAATCCTAGACATTTCGCAGCTTTCTTTTCGAAGTCAAACATGTAGTCATTCCAACGAAGATTATCATTAACACATATACCGAGGAGGAAAGTTTTTCATTGTTGGAGGACTCGGCAATGCAAGTGTTGACAATAGCTGAGGGTTAAGGTTGCCCTTAAATTCCACTAAAATGCGGTACAAACCCCATTTGATGATACTGCCAAGGTCGGAATTTAATGCCCTTACATTCTCCCCCTCCAGTTCTACGGCCGAAGAGCAGGGATGCGAATCTGGAAACAATTGTTCTGTCATCAGTGAAGAAATGTGCCTGAGTAGAAGCAGCAGACAAGAGATCATTTTGAAAATAAGAAAGAGAGTCGGAGACAACACGGACGCTTGGGGGATGCCAGCATTTATATGGAAAATGGTGGACTTGAAACCATCCAAAACAACTTGTAATGAATGTTTCGAAAGCTATTTTCGAATCCATTGAAAGAATAGATTCACCAATGACTTATGCATGCGTATTTGACAAAAGAGTTCGATGCCAAACTGTGTCGGATGCCTTTGAAATATCATTCACCATAATGATGCAGAGAGTGGTTTCACTTTCTGGTGAAATTTAGCATCAAATCACCTTTTACTACGAAAACCATACTGTCATTCACTAAGGAGTTTCCTAATTCAAGATATTTCATACATATGCTGACGGTTTATATGAGTAGTTGGAGGAAATATAAGTTTTGGCTTGTTTAGACCCGGGCTAGACAAATGCTGTTTTTTAACCAAAAAGCAGAAAAAATTCTATTATTCCATATTAATTCATTTAACGACAGAATATACGCTTTAAGCGAAACATTGACTGATATTCCTCTAGCACTCCTAGCGATCCGGCCGAACATAAACTAAATGTTAACAACAATGTCGTCGCACTCCATCCTTAACCAAGAGGACGGACTTACAGTCTGTTCAAATATTCAAGCAACACTTGATGTGCTGCGTTTCACCCTACCACCCCTACCAAACTAGTGATGTAGTGAAGAGTACCGGCAAAGACATTTTTCGAAACAACTGGACTATCAAGCAGCGCTTTACAGAAAGACTAAAGCGACTCGTAAGCTCTACGAAAAAATGAGCAGGGAAGCATAAGAAATGAAAGAAAGAGCGTAAGAAACAAGCCAGCATGGAAATAGGGAGGTGTTACTTCTGGAACAATGTGTTGAGACACAACACCTAAGCAGAGATCTGTAGTAACCTCTTCTGCAGACAGTGGTGACGCCTATTCGAATTCCCTTGTCAAGCAGGAAGAGGCATTGAGTCTGAACCATCAAAACCAGAATAAAGTGGAAATACCAAACTCAACAAAGCTGGTGGAACGGACGCTCTAGCAATAGGATGTGTGTGGCATCGGAAAATAAAATACACAGAAGGCATACACCAACTCATTTCCATGGTCTGGGTGCTTGGTATCCCTGATGAGTGGAACCTCACGTGAATCACAAGAATGGAGATCCTCTTAACTATAGAGGCATTAGTGCGCATACAACCTTTATTCCAACATTAAAAAGTGTAAAATCTATAGAACTAGCATCACCCTTAAAACCAGCAATTAGAATCTGAATATAATTATTTTAAGACCTCTGCGCGTGGCGGTCTTTAACGAAACCAATACCCAACACAGTTCCAAACATCAAATCTTATCTAACTCCAAGCTTAGCAGAAGAGCAAAGAAACCATTTACGATTCCGCACCCAGCCTAGACCACCCACGCCCATAAAAGAAACACCTTTACAACAATTTAACAGCCTCCAAGTCATTTATCTTCCTCAGCCAGTAACTATGTACATACAGAGTCACGCTAGGAAAAGCCACCACCATTCCCAACCCCAAGCCCATTCCAGAGCTCATCTCTTCGGCCACATATCCCGCCGAAAATTTAAATTTGATCACACTTGGGGGCCATAAAAATCGTCACCCTATGAATAACTAAAGGATGGCAATAAAGACGGCGACAGTAACCCAAGAACACGCTCATTTCGGCATCTTTTACGACGCGTAGGAGGCACACCACCTCGTTTACCACACTTATCCTTCTAAACGGGAACCAACACCATCGAGGATTATTAATAAGCAACCGAACAGCAGCAGCAGGAGCAGCCTCCTTCACGCAATTAAAATACTGAAATTGAATGCGGTTTCCCGTTTTAATGGCGCCATTAACCAGCAGTCGTCCTCTCACATGACATGTAGCCCCTCTCTGGTGGTGGGTGCTACGTTTCCCACTGTGCTCTGTGCACTGTGCTCTGTGCACTGTGCTCCATTAATTAGTGAACAAATCACACAAAATTCGCCTCCGGTTACGTTTGATTAAGTTTATCTCTTCTCGACGAAATTGAATTGAAATCTTTTGGCCCGAACCTGCAGCAAGTGCCTCGAACCCTAATCGAATCAACAAGGGATCCTTGTTCGCGTTCAATTAGCAAATTGTATCGGAATTCTTATTCTCTCCCCCCTTCTCTCGCATTCCCATGGAATTTACATAAACACCATCGAACTGGCGATGAATTATTTATCTGTCGAAGCCGATTATTTCATTGGCAACGACATCGGCTATATATTATCCGCATGTCCATCAACAACAGGACATAAGGATGCCCACTTGTGACAATAGCATGTCAATTGCTCGACGCTTCATCCATTCCACGGACAATAGGATGCCACGGCGAGCGGCGATGGCGGCTTGATCGAATGCAAATCCGCACACGAAGTCCCTCTGCATAAATGAATTTTCAATCATCTTCCCGTCGTAACATCCTCGCGGCCCGGAATGGGATGATCACACCAATAGGCAGCAGGAATGACAATTGGCCGACTGACAAATGACGTGTGGGGCTGGCGCAACAAGAAATTGGCTACATAGCCCATTTGGCTGTGGTCAACATAATCGCGCGGGAAGTGATCTTTGCCCAGTAGCTTGTTGTTGTACGGCTGGTTGTAGCTCATCCGAGAAATGAACTTGTCCAGGTCGGGGATGAATGGTGGTGCGCGAGCGCACAAACGCATCCACTGCTGTTGGCGTTCTGCATATGACGAAGGATTGCATTTGACATCGGACAGAAGGTGGACAGGAGACAGGCTACTCAGAGCTGAATATTTATGGCGTTACTCTGGGATTGTGACAAGTTTAAGGTAGCGCGCACTTGTTTTTGACTGATGATGGATCCGGCGATGAGATGCGATGTGGTGTGTTGCATCCTCGGAGAGCTAATGGAATGTTCCAAGTTTTTGAATCTGGTAGTGGTGCACACCTGCCTTGGAAGTTGCAGAATGGTTGTCCTTTGAAGTGAAGTAAGGGACAACATTGTTTGTAGAAACTTTCTTGTAATAGTTCGAGGGTACTTTGCCGTTCCTGTTCTGAATCGAATTGCGAACGATACTTCAGAATTAAACTGGTAGCCTCTAAAGCAGCCTTACGACTCAGAGATTCACAACAGTGGTCAGGGACACAAATCGGCCATATGGACATCTTACAAAGCTCCACTCTGAGTGAAATAGATTATTTATCCCAGTTTAAGGATTTCAAAAACATCATTCTAAATGATGCCTCAATTGAGATCCACACAGATGGATCCAAAACACCAGAAGGTACAGGAATGGGAATATTTTCCGAAATACAGCTGTCAGAGCTGTCGGCAGCTCCCCGACTTCCAGACCCCTGAACTGTATTTCAAGTGAAAGTGTCAGCGTTTTGTGAAGCAGCGCACAGACTCTTTTTGTGTTTGATAGATGGTGAGTATATCGTCCTTTACATAGATAGTCAGTCATCGATCAAAGCTCTGGAAAAACCAACAATAAGACCTAAGTTGGTCAAGCAGTGCCGCGAATCTTTCAACGAGATGTTACATTACTATGTGTTGGAGTCACAGAGATAGTCCAGACTTCACCAAACTAGGCTAAGAGGTACCGGCTTCACCAATACAACCGATAAAACATCGCATGTTTACCGAAGCACAAGGTATCTTAAATGACAGGTATATATCGACCAGAAGGATCTAGCCCCTAGTCCTGTCCTACGTTAGCTGTAGTAACTAAACAATCTTCACAACTGCATAACAGTACCTCCATTACTCTTACGCATTTCATTAGATATGTATACGGTCCTCCTAGGCATTAATTGAATCAGTCACTCTACTTAGCCAATACCAATTCCACAAGAGTACCAAGGGTTCGATTGAATCAGCCTCTCCGAATACTTGATTGCACTCTCTACCTTCCCGGTCCACCGGACAGACAGGACTGATTGAGTCAGTTACCCTTCCAAGCCACTAATCTCAATCACAACCCTCTTGAGATAGGTATACGTTTCCCAGGTACCCGGTGATTCGTTCTATCTACCAAATATGTTGTAGCACAATGAACCTATTTTTAGTCTAAGTGCATCTCGACTCTTGCCAGGGTAACCACCTTACCTAACCTTAGACGTGCTTCCAGGTTTTATAAACTGTTGACGAAGAAATCAAATAACGTGATCGGTCCGCTTTACATTCTATCCAACAGCTTCATGGTATTTCACGAACAGAACTTTACTTGAAAAGATATGAACGTTGGAGCATTTAAAGGCTCGATCACGACTGTGAAGGCTATGGAAGTTTCTGCAAAAGTCACATTGATTGAAGCTAGCCATACATAGCTTGGGAAGAAGTGAGCACAAACTTCTTTGCAAAACTAAGAGCGGTATTTGCTCTAGAGGCAGTAAGGAACTCTAACAACTACTCGGGGAGCATTGGAATAAAGATCGTGACATTCTGTCAAGACGTACAGGTAGTGTATAAGGAAGGAGTCTGGCATTAAGGATCAGTGGTGATTGCTAAGCAAAAACAAGTAATAAGGGTTAATCTTAGGAAGAAATAATTTAAGGGCAACTCTGTCCAGGAGTGTTTGTTTCCAGTAAAGTCTTCTCCTTGCCGATGTGAGCCCACTTTAACTCTCTCCGGAACTACCTAGCTGTGGTTTTGGCATTCTTTAGCTCAAAACCTTTAATGCGGTGTCATTGTCGGAGAAGGTAAAGTATCTTGATACACTGATACTGCCAACTAACAGCTGAACTACTTCACAGGGTGCAACTAGGCCTTCTAAAAACGGGAAGACGAACTGGGTTAAGCACGACTGCAACATTTCGAGGAATTGCGCAAAGTAAAGGCTAAGGAGGTGCAGGCTCTCTTAGAAGGCAACTTCAATAACTTCTCCCTACGCAGTTAAGCAGCCCTAAAGGCACTAACAAACCCCAATTATCAACTTGTTTTTGGTGAAGGAATGCATGGTCAACCTGATTTGGGTTCATTGCAAGCTATGATCGAAAGGAGAGAGTTAAGACAGATAGTCGGTCTGTACACCGGACACATCAACCTGAATAATCACGCTTACATACTGGAAGGACATCAACAAAGAGAAGGTTATCCTTCCTCTGCGAATGCCCTTAGCCTAGGGGCTAAGATACGAACGCCTGGCTCGGCGGATCCTGCTTATCTTAGACGTTACAGCTTCGGGAAAATCCTGGAGTTTGTTAAAAATACACAGCGGTTCTCGGAGTAATGAACCTCACTATCACTCCACCTCCATGGGTGAGTAAGGGTGCCTAACCTTACCCTACTATTCCACACAGTTTCTCGAGAGGGAATCACAACGGATGGGTGGAGAATGGGTGGAGACCATCGATAAAGTTCCACATGGTACTACAACCCTCACAAGAGCAAAAAGCAGGTCAAATCGCATCAGTACATGCCTCTCATCTACTTCAACTAATCTGGCTGAACCTGGATAGAAAAAAAACCTTTAGGTCACTTCTGTCTTTTAGAAACATTGTTGGGGTCTTCATGGGCCTGCACCTATTCTACTCTGCCGACTTTGAGAAGAAATGGTAGGCTAATACCTCTTGAAAGATCCTGGTGATCCTGCCAGACCAGACAGTATGGGTAGGTATAGTGCTCGGCATTAGTACTCTGGTTCCTTGCTTCCAATGGCTCTTCCTTTTGGTCTAGATGTGCCTCTGATGAGACAATTATGAAGTCAAGAAGATTCCCCTTAAAGAGTGTGACCCTCCCAGCAGGCATTTAACAACCAAACTATATAATTGATTGGCAATAAATGTGTTATTAATGAACTTCATATGGTCCTGGCGACCAGCTCGGATACTTTCTCCACTCAGTATGTAATTAAAAGAATACATTAACCATTAAACAAATTTTATAACTTGAATAAAGCGCCCTTAACTACCTCCCGGATAAACAAGGATTGTTTTCCTTTCCGGACATCCTTTGCGTTTCGCAGTAATGCATCCTGTGATGATTCTTTCGCAGATGCGAATATAATTTCGAATACGTCACCGTGTCCCAATTTTACGCTTATTCACGGATGCCCATCGTGTTATCCTTTGTGACAGTAGCGGCCCGTATTTGTCATTATTACTGAACAAATACATATGCGTGTGAGTGTTCCTTTTTTTTTTCGTGCCTTTAATTAATTTCGAAGGACATTCGTTGGCCTCGGTATCGGTGTTGACCACTCTACGCATCCGGTAAGTGAACCTCTGCAGAAGCCATTACTACAGACGACGGACGATGGTCCTCTGGGGGGAAACTTCCTGCCGCAGTTTCACTTATTTATATTTTTTTTTATTTTTTTTTTTATGCACTTTTATCAATTGTTAACAGCACATCGCGGAGATCGAGGATATTCTTGCCTTCGTGCTTAATTATTGTTCAACAAGCTGACACATGAAAACCCAGCTCGTCCTTGGGAGGGATAATAATTTTTCCCGCCAATTATTGGTGCTCCTTCAAAGGGGCGGGCGGGAGTTTGATAATTTTGTGGGTGTGGGTGCGGGTGGAGCTGCGCTTGATGACAATTTCATTGCGCCCCGACGAATGTGGGAAAATATCGACCCCGTGGCTTGAATCGAACACCCGCCTCCCAACGCCCACACACGCCGCTCTAGGGTGAGATGATATTTTTAATTAAATACGCTACGATGGACATTTTATGGATAAATTTATGGTAATTTCATTAAGTTCACTTTTTTTTGTATTTTTTTTTGTATTCCTGCTCCGGAATTGCATGAGGATATAAATTTAATTTAATGGCGCACCGGGCGGCGGCGAAGCCCGATGGGGTGGGGTTACTTAAAAAACAATAATGTGCACTCTGTGCGTTCGTCGGCTGCTGGCAGATAGATAAATGAGGTCGAATTTGAATTTGGAAGGCGAGTTTTTTGGTCCATGAAATTCCATTGGTTTCGCAGCGATTTATATTGAATCGTTTCGGTGGCGAATTCGGCCCCCAGCTCCAGCTCCGCCGCATATTTTTGCGAACGCGCACCAGAAGTTATTAAAATTTTGCTTTTCTATTCATGCGATTTGTAGACTGCAAATGAATATTTGATGGCAGAGTGTTGTTGTTGTTTTTTGTTAAATAAAAACCGAAAAACGAAAAACTCCGATGATTTTATTGCTTTCCGGCTGAGATAATTCGGATCGGATTTTAATATGGATTAACAGGTTTTAATAGTACACACACATTGGGGCCAGGAGAGCTTGTAGGGCGAGCTGAGGGATCAAGCGTTTGAAGTTTTTTTAAATTATTTACTCAATTTTTTTTTTGGAAATTCATTTGGCATCGCAGTCAAGCAGTTATTATCAAAATGAAACTGCTGACTCGGAAATAATCACGGGCTGTAAGTGCTGATGATGATTTTGGCATTTTCCAACGATTTAATCGGACAAAGGGAAATAAAAGCGTTTGCCGTGTTAGCGTTGTGATTTTAGCAAAAATAGCTCGTTTGGGGGAGGCGTGATGAATGACAATTTGAGTGTGATGTCGAAGCGGTGGGTGGGTGGATGGGGAGTATATTTTATTGGATTATTCTCAGACTCAAAACTGGCGAAATAAATCAATTTGGTTCATCAACAGTTTGGATGCACTTAATCAAGTCAATTTAACCTCAAATTCGCGGATAATTGATACCTTCTTTAAGTCCTGTATCCCCTTGTGGGTCCTAAGGCCTCGACAACGCCCACATTTCTGGAAATGTGTTTCATATCTCCCCAACTCTTTCCCAGTTGCCGTGCTTCCTTCTTGACTATTCTGCGGCATGTACTCCTAGGAGCGCCGCGTATTCTGCCATCCTGAGTAAGAGGGTTCCATTGCATCGCGTGGTTAGCTATGGACCTGTCACCCTTTCGGAGAGTATGTCCAATCCACTGCCACTTTCGTCGTCGTATTGTTGTGCCTCTAGGTTCATGGCCCGTTCTCTGATAGAGTTGTTCGTTAGAGATACGGTTTGGCCAGAAAATCCTAAAGATATAGCGTAAGCACCTATTGACGAACGTTTGCATCTTTCTCGTGATAGTGGCGGTCACCCTACAGGTACCACATCCATATTGGAACGGAACAGTCGTAGCTTGGTGGTTAAGCTAATCGCATTGCTACGCCAAACTGTAGATAGCATCCCAAGCGCAGATTTTGCTTTGCCTATTCGGCTGGCTACATCCAGTTCGGTTCCGCCATCGGTTGAGACAATACTTCAACCGTTTGTCCAGCAATGCATACATGAGCTGATTAGCTCGGTCCTAGGCTGATCATTTTTGTTTTTGCCGAGTTGATTTTCAGCCCAACGACGGCTGCCTCTCTCTCCACGTTTGTTGTCGTTTGGTGAAGGTCCATAATTCTATGTGACAGCAGGTATACGTCACCGGCGTAGTCGAGGTGTTTGAGTTCAGATGTCAGAGTCCATCGTATTCCTCCGTTTCCTGTTGATAAGGCCGCATTTAGCACGTCGCTAGCGATAATTGATATCTGCAGCAGAAATAAAGACGAGGAGTAGGAGAGCGGTCTTAGTGCAAATTCAGGATTGAAATTTAGTTGCCTAAGCTCAAGAAAGTAAGACTTAAGCTGATACATACTTTTCTCACCAAGCCAATGACATTGTACATCTCGCTGTTAGTTCTTTTCCTCCAAAATTCATCCAAAGAATTTTGCGTCAAAAGCGACAGGAGATATCCTTGGTCCATTTATCTTCGCCAACGTTGGTGCTACTTCAGCATAGTTATGACGAACTTAGGATTAAAATTTAACTGCTTGAGCTCAGGAAACTGAACGAGCAATGCTCTACATGTGCTGCCCATCGAAGATGCCCAGATCTATGTCCCTTCATAGCTGGTGGAGTTCGCTTCTCAATCTCTTTCTCTAAGGTTCGTCAACGTGAAGAGGAGCTGAAGAGGAGAACTTCCATTCTGCACTATAGAACAGGCCTGGGATGATGAGACTCTTATGAGGAGTCTCCTTGGTATTTCTTGACAAGGTCTGGCTATTTGATTGCCTTCATCAAGCGATTAGTAAGAGGAACTCTTTGTTGGATGTGATGTTGTTGTCAGAGTTTATAGCCGAGCCGAGGTAGATACAGTCCCTAACCATCTCAAAACTAGAGCTGATACCCATTTGTCGATTTTGCATGGCCCTTCCTTCTTCTTGACAGCATTTGCTGAGTTCTTTTCCTCATTCACACGGCTAAACCCATTATAGGGGTGCCGTGGCTCAAGTGGTTATTGCGTTGGACTACGGAACAAGGGGTACGAGGTTCGAATCCAAGTCAAAACACCGAAAAGTTTTGTGACCCAACTCTCGCGAGCATCTGACAAACATCAGAGGCACATGAGAAAGCTTCTCAAATAACATGCACAACACGAATGGTTGTGAGAAGCTAGGCCCTGACTGTGTTAAACAAGGTCCTTTCTGAAGTTCCAATTTTTGATGACGTGTCCGAGCATTTGGAAAATAACGCGAGAAATGTTGACTTCCAATTCCTTAATTGTACCTAAGTACCCTGAGTGCCCTCGATAAGGATACACTTAGACCAGAGAAGATCCATTGTACTGCCGTTGTGTAGGGTGGATGGATCACCCTCTTATTCTGGGAACCATACGCTCCTTTGTATGAAGGCTGCATGGTGCTCAGATCGTTGAAATGGTATTTACATATCTAGTAAAGCCTTCCTGATATTGGCAAGTGCTGGGCATGTGCATAGGAGGTGACTGACGGTCTACTCTTCCTCTTCGTCCATAAGCGTCTGCAGAAGTCGCTCAGTCTTCGAGCATGTCTTCTTCTCGAGCATGACAGTGTTCGATGAGGATATTAACTGTCTTGGAGAGGATTCCTCTTTTGTATTTTAGGAGTCCGATGGATATGGATATGGTGTTGCATTGGTCGAGTTGGTCAGCGCGTCGGCGTTGAGAACATATTCAGATATCGATAGACCAGAGGAGCCTCTTCTAGCCAGAACTTCTGCCTTATAATTCCCTGATGGTATAATATAATAACCTGGTAACCAGCAAAGCGTGAGGTTGTACTGTCCAACTATCTCATTCAGAGATAAGCTTCACTCATTCACTGTCTTGCCTCGCGTAGTGCTGGATGCAAGATATTTGATGCCTCAAGGACTGTCGATATATGTTTATGTATCCGAAGCTGATTAACCGCCACACAATCAGCTGCCTCACGAATGGCTTTGATTTCGACTTGAAAAATGCTGCAATAGTGTAGGAATTTAAAGGAGATGTCGAAGTCCAGGTCTTCTGAAAAGACTCCGTCCTCGGTTTTGGACCCATCCGTACAAATTGACGGCGATTCGTGATACAGGACATCAGGTTGTGTTTATTCAGTTTTATTTGGTATCGAGAACTTGTAGCCCATATTGAAGTAGTGTTTGGTGGGCAGGTGGTCAGTGATCGGAGTTGCTCCCCCTATTGCTTGAAGTTTCTCAGCCTGATTGCTGAAGCGACGATAACAATTTGGAGTAATTGGAGCATGATTTGCAGCGCGGCTGTGAGAGAGGTTTTCATTGCAGTTAAGTAGGGGAATTCTTCCGCAAATTGGGCCACCAATGCATGAAAATTGGTTTTACTACCTAGGCGTATTGCCAGAGCATAATACTTGGTTGTAAGCCCCAAGTGGAGCTTATAGCCTTTTTGCATACGTATAGGGCAGACAGGGATTTCTTGGCACGTTCGACTATGTTGTTTTCCAAACAAACTTGCAGTCAAGCTATAAGAGGGTAAGTGGGGTGCCTTTAACTTTGAGAGATTAAAATCAGGGAGTCCGTGTTTTCTTATAAACCAGCTCAGTGCTTTTTGGATGGACAAAATGACCAGAGATTCCAGTCCAGCTAGTTAGTTTATTGAAAGCAGACTGCCTTACATCGGACAGTGTCTACGGGTAGTTGGGCACCAGTGTTGTGCTGTCTAGCCCAAATGAAAGCATCCAGCACTCGCTCCCTGTTTCGTTGGTTCAAAGTCCTTGCAGATCCTCCTCCACACTTCAAGAGCTTTAGGTCTCAGCTACTACCTATGAAATCGGAGTTGAATCCGCACAGACTACCTCATTATACGGATGGGGGTAGCTGATCCAGAGTCCGCCAGTTTCTCTGTATACACCGTTTCCCCACTGAGCTTCAATTAGTCATGTTCAGATGTGTAGACATCACATAACGCAATTGTGATACTAGCATTTCCATTAGTGATATTAGGTTTCCCCTCCTCAACGGATGGCTAACTACTGGTCAATGAGATTAAGAACTTCCAAATACTTTGGGTTAATCTAAGTGCCATGTAGCATAGATATCCTACATTACGAAGCACCATTCTCCCACACACTGTAGGTGTACACGTTTGGAACCAACTAGTAAAACTGGAAGGCACATGACTCTGCATTAAGTTTTTCTTTGAAAAATACATAAACTTACGCAAAAGGTCAAAGGATAATCCAGTTTGGACCATTTTTTCCAGATAAACCTTCTAAACTCCTACACGCAGTACCTCTCCACGTCCAAATGTGATTGGGTTTCTCCCAAAAAAAAAAAAAAACGAGAAAAAAACAAAATGACTTGACACACATCCTTTCTTTGTCTGATAAACTTAATTGAATCCTGTTCCCCGAAAGTTAACGTTGTTCTACCACTGAACATGAATTCACTTAATGATGTTGTTTTGTGGAAAAAGTCAGGAGAATCGCCCCAATTGATTCGATATTTGACATCTTCCCTCTCCTATGACCCCTCACACACACACATACATACAACTTCCAGGCAAGAGGAGTAGCCAGCCACACAACTTTGTGCAGTCCAAATATTATTGACTATGGTAGTACTACCTATTTAAATACTTGCAGATAGTAGAAGTTGTGCCCTTTCGTCCTTTTTGCCAGCACCCGGCCCTGGATTGAGGTTGTCAATAATTCATCATGGACGAAGGTGCGCCCTGTTCGACAGTCCAATCACGTACGGGGCTAATATGCCTTAAGGATATCATTAAGGTACCATGCATGAGGGTTTTCTTCTTTCGAACTTCACAACAGTCCCCAGTCCCTAGGACTCACTGTGAGAGTGGAAGTGAATTTCGTACTTCCTCACGTTCGGGTCCATGTAGAATGGGAACGGGGGGTTAGGAAACATGTAGGCGCACTACCAGACGTGACTGCTCTGTTCAAAAGGGGAAGCATTCTTGAAAAGGCCAAGGAATTCCTTCCCTTGGCATTCACCTCGCAACGATTCGATTATTTGACGAAATTGGAATATTTTTCCAGCACACTCACACACGTTCGGAACTCTGGACTTTTCGAGTCACATGGGGTCGACCACATCTATTGCACGCACACCAGATTCCCATTGTCAACTGTAGGAGCATCGGGAGGAAAGGGTCGACGGCAAACGGAAAGCCACATCCGTTTTCCCACATCTGAGGCCCACGTGTGCACGTGTACCTATACCAAGAGCATCATAATAATCGCAATTAATCGACGAAGGGAATTTTATTCGCGCCGCGCGTTATTAGCCATTGTCGTGGGTTCTTGCTTTGAAATCGCTCGCTTGGTCGCTCTGTGACCCTTGTCACGAACTGATTCGGTTATAAAAATTAAACGGAATGCACAGGATGTGCAATTTTAAGGTGAGAATTGCTTGGCGATGATAGCATCGCGAAAGAAAATGACATTTGGAGGAGAGCTCCGCTGGCGGGAGATGGTAACTTAGCTGGAATTGTCTCACCCGCGCCATGGGACGTTTATACGTTTATGCAGAGCGCAGTGAACACTTGCAGCGGATCTTCGTCGGAATTGGAATCGAAATGGAGTGGAGTTTGATTCCGGGCGCGCTAATCCAGCGCTGAGATCTCATTAAATGTGAAATGGATTCCCCTGTGTTAAGTTGAAGCCATCGCCTTCGGTAGTTTGCACGAAAATTGGAAATTGTTTTGTTGATCCAACTCATTTGGTACGCTATTGAAAATGGGAGCATCCGACTTGTGGATGTACACTTGTCAAATGTAAGTAATACTGTCTACACTGACTCATTGCAACCGGGGTGGCTTGAGACAAGCAGGTTATATACGCCCCGAGAGGAAGAAATCTATGACTGATGTCATACAGTATGCCCAGGAACAAGCAAGCATACCGACATTTACAGAACCAAGTAAGCAGCCTCCAAAACCACTGCTTCCATCACAACCAACTCAAAACTGGTGAAACCTGTAAAAGGAGAACTCAAGTTACTCAGTTGGAGCCAAGGCACCACTCGGTGCGGTGGATTCCGTATCACATGGGGTTCCAGGGGTATAAAGGGCCGCTGAGATAGCTGGAAAAGACTTAGAGTCACCGACGTACAACCAGATCACTCGGTCCTAAGGTCCATCAGACTTTTTATATCCAAAATTACTTCGAAGTTTCAAGCCCACCTCCTGTCTGTTTCGAGAAAATGTTGGGTCCAATATAACAAAACAAGAGCTAGGGAGCTCCTATCACTAAAGAAACCACGGCTGAACCTCCTCATAGGTTTCCTCACAGGCAACATTGCAACGGCGTCCAAGCATAGAAGAATGAGAATTAGCATCACAGACCTACGCACTGGTATGGCTTGCCAATCCCGAAACAGGTTATCCGCTCCCGCCATAGACTAACTTTTGGACAAAATGTATTTTTTTTTTAATTCAAGTATCCCCGACTTTCAATAGACCTCGTTGGAAAGAACATGGCTGCCTCCGCAGCCAACAGTTCTACACAATGGAAGGAGCAACCCACAGGACATGTCTATTGATGCATCGTCATTGGCCACAGGTCACAGACCACCTGCCCACCTTCAATATGGGTTCCGAATCGCTGTCAATTTCTACAGACAGGTTCAAAATGGAGGATGTAGACGGTGCTGGAGCCATCTCACCCGACTTAGGTATGCACTTCTCCTTTAGAGCGTTTTTCAAGCTGAAATCAATGCCATTCGTCAATCAGCTGATTGGCAGGCGTTTAATGCATCAGCATCGGATATTGTCATCTACATCGACTGTCAGGGAGCCATCAAATCTTCATTCATTCAGCATTACGAGATCTAAGGCAGCCGTGTACAGTGAAACCTCACTATTTACTGGGTACCATGTCAGTGTTATACACCCGGAAGCTAACACAGTGGCTAGAAGTGGTTCATCTGGTTTAGACAGCATAGACGGTATAGATACCTTATCAACGCCGAAGCAGTAAGTGGGGCCAATCATCAATGACATCAGCTTGAACAATGCAGCACCAATAGACTGCTATGGCCAACTTTTAACGAAAACAGGACCATCGGACTCCTAAAACTCCAGAGGGGCTATTGTGGTATAGGAAGACATTCTCTTAACTGGGGATCCCCTAAAACGTAGAAGCTGAACCTCCTATGCATCGGAAAACTACACTGTAGATGAATATCTTTTCAACGATCTGAGTCGTGCCTGCATGGCTAAGATCCTTCATACAAACAAACAGATGGTTCCCAGTGTAAGAAGGCGTGGCAACGGCATTACATGGATCTTCTTCTTACCAAGGGCAGGTCTAAACCAATGAACCTACTAATCTCACACTAGGGACACAATGGACCCGTTGAATTCCGAGTGAGGCTGCAGTTCAGCAGTTGGAGTCATGCCCACAACCTGCTTAATTGGCTCCCGACGTTAGATACCACAGCTTTCATCCATGTCTCTTCCTAACCATTTAAGCTGTGAGCTCCTGAACTTCTTGAGTCCATGGGAAGAGATATGAGATTTCAATATATTGATACCGTTTAGCACTATGATAAGGCTTAGTCGAACCCCTACATAGGACCATACATATGGAAGTCCTTATGTTGACATGTCATACTTAAGAGATGAAGCGTTTGAACGATTCTCCTTACCAGAGTGCATCGGGGACGAAAATAAACTCCAGCAAGCGCTTAACTCTTCCAAACCCTTTTTTTTTTTTTCATTTCTAGCAGACAATTTGTACCCCAACTCATTAAATCCAGATTCCTTTCCACTTGCACTCAATATGCGCAACACGGCAACTTCTGCCTTCCCTGGAACACCCATTCACCATGCAACACACCATGTGCAACAAACAAACCTCGGCACCAGCCAGCGGAGGATTCTCTTATCAAAATGTAAAAATCACGAGGAACACTTTGTGTTATTTAGCGAGCGGTGCTGGTTCGCATGTAGAGCAAATCCTCAGTTTCCACACCATATACGTGCACACGTACTCCTCTATCGGGGCCAGGTTAGACGGAGGACTAGAATCCCAATGGATTTCGTTATTTCTCAATAAATTGACGAAGATAATTAAAAACCGGTGAATGGCAAATGAGATCTGTAAGGCAAGACTGGGGAGCGCACAGTTCAATAGGTATTGAAATCTATCAGAGTAGTATTTGCAATCGATCAGATCAAGGCGGTGAGAGAAAAAAGATACAATTCCAAGAAATAGTCGGGATGCGATAGAAGCAAAAACACTGACCACCCGGGGAGCAGCGACGTTCCTAGGAGTCTAAGGGACTTGCCAGTGCAATACAGATATGCATACGTACATGTGTAAGTGTATCTCTTGCTGTCGTGAAAAAAGTCCGGTGAAATACATTAGGTTCGCCGGTCATTCGCATTTTATTCTGAAGGACTGCTAGGATGAAATGACGATACTTAATTACTTAACAGGCTATCGACCCGTGAAGAGACATGGAAGACTTTCACACTCTTCGATCCCGGGCACCATGCTTGCAATTGTCCAGATCAAGCAACCTGGCACTCGCGATAGCTGGGTTCTTAAAACGGAGGGTCGTTCGGTCTTCCTGCAAGCTGTGATTCGAAGATCCTCTTTCATGGAGCATAATTCACCTGAAATCTATTGAAGCCTTATTGTTCAGTCGCTCGATGTGACAGAGCAAGTGTAGTTGACGTGCTTTTTGGCTTACATCCACCTCTTGGTACATCTCATAGAGTTCGTGATAATAGCTATATCTTTAACTCCATTCGCCTCCTCCTCTCATACGAAATTCCTCGAAATCTGCTCTGTTTTTTTGCTTATCGTCCAGCACTTGGCTCCATATCCCATGTTGATGCTCCATATAGCAGAAGTGCCAGGATCAATCTTTCGTAGAGCATGCATTTCGTCTTCCCATTTGTTTCGCCAAACTGGAGTAGCAGCTGCTTTAAAGGGTCAGTCTTCCTGATACTAACTCCCTCGAAGATACTGTTGCCAACAGTGATGTTTAGTCCTAAGCGGTGGACCGATGTAGGAACTTGGTTTTGTTCTCATTCACTTCAAGGCCAACTCGTTTGGTCTGCCCTTCAATTGCCGTAAAAGCATCTTTGACAGCGCGCCGGGAGCGACCGATGATGTGGTTGTCGTCTGCTTAACTCAGCAGCTGGATAGATGTGCCATCCGTGTTTACAACTGCCCTGGGCACTATCGGTTCCAGCACAAGATTGAAGAAATCACACGACACCGCATCGCCTTGCCGAAATCCGGTGCACGTTTGGAATAGTTCAGAGGAACTGGTTCCAAAAATTTGGTTGATTATAGATCTGGCCAGTCAGTCACACTGGTACGTGCTGATTAGTGCGTTAAAGAAAGGCTTTAGATGTTCACACAGTTCGTTGGATAAGGTCTTGCATTCAACATCAACCTGGGATATGTCTTGATAGGTCTTACAAGACATAGGGTAGCCTTTCTTGAAGATGGAAGCCATGATAGTCTAATCATCGGCCCTGGCTGCATCCACTCATAATCGAAGAGCTCCACTGGGAGAATATCTGAGCTGGCGGCTTTGTTATTCTTCAGCTTTTTGATACTCGAGTCAGCCTCCTTTATTGACTTCGTTGACTGGGTGCAGTTTCTTTCTTTCATTTGGATATGATCCTTAGATACATCTACTATTTCCGCTTTAGAGACTAGGTTTCCTTCACTATTTCGAAGAGCCTGCATTCCGGTCTTGAGGCCAGCTGTCAGTGTTCTATTGCAGGAGTCTTTGATTGCCTTCATGTGGGAAATTTTGAAAGGATTTCCTTCTACTCTCCTTTTTGACATCATGATACGTACATCAAGGTCAAAGGTTCGACCCTCTGTAGAGCACCAGAGGGCTGTGTGGTTGTATGCTGTCGTATCGTAGAGGCCGTCGAAGGTTCTCTATTATCCGAGACGGCGCAATCTCAAACCTAGAGGGTCGTCCTAATGGAAGAGGCACCCGTTGAAACCGATTCTATGTGGCAAACCCTGACGTTGGTTCATGAAGGGTCCACTTGTCACTCTCTTTTCCAGAAATCTGATCTATCCTTGGAAACTTTTATTAGCCTGAGCTATGAATATGTCAAAGGTGCCCAGGGAAGCTGACATGTCACCGTTGACGGTAAAGGAGTTTCAGAGAACCTGTAATCACAACCATAGTAGTAGTACTTACGAAGATGTACCTTTCTTACTCAAGGAACCAACGAAATGAAAGGAAAGTGGTCCTTATAAGTGTCTTCCACTGTATGCTATGGCATCATATTTCTCGAAGTGTTAAACGGCCACGCAGCTCTCTAGATTTGAAGTCTTTTCAACAATAAAACAGCAGGGAACCTGGCCCATCGCAAGGATCCACTGAGTCCCTATTCTCATCTTCCATGGACAAAGTGAAACCCCCTAGAGATCCGCGTAATTATTCTTTTCACGATCGACACTTAGTCCATAGCCTGGTTGTGGCAAAATAGGAACAGAAAACCGTCCAATCTGCATGCAATAACGTGTCACCTTAAGTACGTCATAAACCTTGATAACCACTCGAATGGAATCACAAAAAAAAAAGGAACGCCCGCAGACAATGATCGTAATTTCCGAGAAAATTAAAAGTCCCTCGCATAAATTCACCTTGACACAGTTACAACCCCAGCTCCGCAGAATGAGAAACAACTCCAATTGGCTTTTTATGGAACCATTAACTGGCAACAACATCACATCACCTTCCTCATCAACATGAAGCATCATCGCGCACATAGGACGGGGGAATGCAAAAATTTGCACTAAACACTTTGTTCTCAGAAGAGCGACTGGATGTGGTCCTCAGATCACCATAAAGTCGGTTTATGACCAGCCGCTTGGTTGTGTAATTGTCCACCATCCACCGGGTGACATATGACAACATCCATCCGCAGGTCGTCGTAGGTCGCACTGATGCAGTTCCTTCACGATGTTCCTGTTGAGCTAATCATTCAATCTAGATGACGGCGAAATCAACGCATAATGTCGGCCCATCGTCGTCTTCGTCATCGCCATCATCAGAGATAAGTGCAGAGCCAAAAGGACGACCAGGCATGCAGACCTTCGTCGTCGTCCGTTGTCTTGGTTGTCTGTTCTGTTCCTTGAATGCTTTTATTGGGAATCTGTTTTATTGCCCCAGCCGGAGAGCCATAGAATGAGGAATGCCTGCGATGACTTCTTAATGGCCGTCTCTGTTCTTAAAGCAAGCTCCTTCGTCCGAAAGCGAAATTCGGACGCGGCCCTTCCAAAGTCAATTAAACGTTTCACGTATCACTGCGCATGCAATTTGATAAGCAAATAACCCTCAGCTGGATGCAGGTCCCTAAGTCAGATTTTTGGGCAAAACCATCTGCTGAACAGCAGCCACCCAGATAGCAATCTGTGGTCCGAATTTTGGCCAAGATAATCCGTAAGCCGCGCGCCTTAATAACTCAATTAAATTTCGAAAATGGTAAAAGCGCTGCGGTTGCGTCCAACTCAGACAGCACCGAACAATCGACGTGTAAAAGCGTTCCGCGCCGGAAGGCGTTTGTGTACGTAGAATGCGCATCTCATACCGGTCCTGGGCGCATCTAATTGATACTCAATTACTCGCGATCATGTGCTCATCGTCGGTTTTTGTTTGGATTTCCGAGGATATTACTCGCCTGCGGTTAGTCAAGAGAGAAACGGTCACGAAATGAATTGGCAGTGCGGTTGGTGTAGGAACATGCTGTGCGTCTACATTGTTCGATGATGAACTTGTCCCAGAGTTTAATCATGCATGCAACTTGTCGAGGTCATGGCGGTGCGGCGCGGCGCGAGTAGAAGAGGGCTGCACTTTAAGACTTCCTGTCAGAAATGCTCACGCAATTTATGTGACCTTTGTTGTGCGAGGAGGCTTTATGATCCCTCACAGCTTTTCATGTGGATTTTATTTATGCTATAATTGCATGCAGGGAGTTGCGGGGATAAATTACTTTGGCCAACATCGTCGGAGGTCTGGCGGTTCGCTGGAAAAATCGTCGTCGTCCGTTTTGCGTTAAATTGGTCGTGCACGTTTTTTCATCCTGTGGGCCGTACAATTGTTCTGCAATAACAGTGATTATCCACGGCGAGAGAGATGCTGGAATGAGATACAACAAGAACAAACTGAACGCACTGCGATGCGCTGCGCTCCTCTGCTTGCAAATGAAGACCCAAAAACGGAATCTGGTTGTTGGTTTAGCTAAAGGTCCTGGGCATAGAGTGCAGCTGCAGTAGTTGTCTGCTGCCGCTAATTGTACACCATTTCCAATTGCAAGGTGAGCTTCTGGTTAATGTGGAGGATTTTCTAGTGATTCCGAGTTATGAGTCTCCCTAGGAGACGATGTGCATACCTAGCATATGCTAGCCAGGACAAAGGTACAATTATATTTCAATGATGTTCGCTCCTCGCATTAGAGTGAGTGGTGTAATTCGCTGCATGGAGCTAATCGCTGGACATTAATGCCTAAATGATGGGCGTTACTAGACTAGGCTAGGAAACAAAGGATTCGATATTAGCAATCCTTCAGATTGATGGCTTTATGTGTACAACTTAGCGAGCTCCTTTAAAAATTAACTCCCTTTGCGATGAGATATTATTTGTTCATCTTTCCTCTTTGAATCAAGAGCTTGGCACGCTCTGTGTGTGATAGCAGATGAAATTTGTTGTATACGCCATGTAGGTACTTTTTAAGGACACATCCGATAGTCACAGCCTTAATGTTCTGGACTACGTCTCTCCAATCGCAGAAATAGTGATACTCCCAGTTATTAAGGGGCTTCTGCATAGCCTTTAGAGTTAACTGGATTATAATTGCACAGGACTGCATAATGATGTATCAGAACTTTGAAGGTTTATCTCGCTTAACATAGGAGGAATCTTAATTGGGGTGAATCTTAGGTTCATATGGACGCTACTCACACAGACAGTGGTGCAGTACTAAACAATGGAGAAAACTAAGCCCAGAATACCGATGTAAAAGGTGTTTTTATAGAGGCGAGGAACTTTAAATTGAAATAAAGTAAAGGAAAATATTTTGAATTACCATGACATTGACTTTATTTCATAGCTAATTTTATGGCATTAATGATTAAATTTGATCTTGGGCATATAATTGCTACAGAAAATACGTACGTGCCGTAATCTGGAGGCCAAGTTTTCACACACTCTTCGCAGCAAATCAGGCTGTATTTCGGCAATAAGCCATCGAATGTTGGCTTCCATGTGCTCAATTATTTGTGGTATATCGGCAAAGATATGTGGCTTTACATATCCTCAAAGAAAATGAGCTTATGGTGTCAAAACAGACGAACGACGACCATTTCTCGAGATTACACGATTACCGAACTTTCCCCTTCAATAGATCAATTGCTTGAACAACAATGTGGCATGTGGCACCATCTTGTTGGAACCACATACCATTGATGTCAACTCCATCCACTTCTGGCCAAAAATAGTCTTCCAACATAAAACGATAGCGTACCTACTTCATTGACCGAAACTTGTATCAGTTTTTAAAAAATAAGAAGCAGTGGTCCTATTACTGTTTCTTGAGGAAGGCCATCATTATGTTTTTTTTTCTGGCTAAGAGCATCCTCGTGAAAAATTTGAAATTGGTAGCTTTATTGGTACATGGTATGGCATGGAGAACATTGCCAATCAGATCATGCCTTCAGATTCCCATTGGTGCTTCAAAGAGTGTTAGCAGTGCATGAGTAGTACCATTGACTTGACAGTAGGAATGTTCCTTTTATATATTACACTTGGAGCTAACCTCAAGGTCATAACCAATCGGTTGGTGGATTTCTGGTTTCCTGGTTTAGAGTAGTGTGCAGCACAAGATTTGTAACTTGAAACGTGTCCCACTGTGCAGGAGAAATTCTGAAAATATGCCATCAAAACCGGCTTTGAAGGGTGAAAGGTCTTCAAAACTCTAGCGATTCCCAGGACTTTTTTTTAGTGATTTGGCAACCAATAGCCTATACAGTCTTCAGTAGGTGCCTCCAGTTTGCACTCCAAGTCGCTTCATACCCTCTTCCACATGTGCACGCTACCTAAGACTAGGTCTTTCTCTAATGCATTGTCCCTCCGGGTTGGAATCGAAGACTATTCGGGCCGGAACGTTGATGTCCATTCGTTCTGTATGTCCTAGCCCTCTTAGACGACTAATACGGGGGAGACCCACAATCACAAAAAGAACTTTCCTTTTAAAACAACCAAGGATATCCTCATGCCTCTACGTTTACGTCCAAGCTTCTGCGCCACAGAGCAGGACTGGGATGATGAGGGCCTTGTATAGAGTCCCATTGGTGTTTCTTGACAAGGCCGTGATGCTCAATTGCATTTGTAGTACAAAAAAACAGCGATTATAACGAATTCTGGTCTGTGATTACTGGCCACAATCTTATAGTGGCCCACCGTAGTCGAATGCGATTAGAAACTGATGGCGTCTGCCGAGGCTATGGTGACACGCATGCAGATGAGTGAACTTTTCAGTTCCTTTGCGAATGTCCATAAGCCTATGCATAGCTAGAAAAGCAGCCTTTGGTCAAAGCCCAGACTGACCTGTCCGGAAAGCCATCTTGCACCATCCTGAAATTTATAATGGTTAAGGGAGGCCATGTAGCTACCCCAGAACTAGTAACCAACCTTGGTATTTGTTTTTCAGATAAACCCACGACAGGAGCTCACAATCGATCCACTAGTGATCCGAGTATTGGCTGCACATGTGGGCAACTCGTTCTACTTACCTTGACCTCGAAGTTATGTTGATGGCAGGGTCTATATCTGAGCCAAGGTCCCTAGCTATCTCAAAGCTCTCTATAGTCACGTTCTGTTCGATTCCTCGAAGATATGTGTCCTTTCTTGTTGACAGCATATTTCTACCTATTTTGAGTCCTTCTGTATGTACTGTACTGTAAATGCATCAGTTGCAGCTCGCTGTGTCCTGCCGATGATATCAATGTCATTAGCGTATACTTCTTGGACTGAATTTTGGAGAACTAAACATCTGGTGTTGATTCGTGAGTTACACCTTGCCTGCATCCTTTTTTCGGATCACAGTTTCCGGTGAGATTCTTACTGACCTTCATGGAGTTAGGTTAGAGTATCAAAACAAGACATGGCTCTGTATAGCTTGTCTCTACAAGTGCTGTTATATGTGCCCGTAAAACGGTGAGAATCGATCTGGATCTTCTTGGGCTTCTTCCAGGATCTGACATAGTGTGAATATTAAGTCGATTATAGACCTACTATAGATCCTGTCGACCGTTTTGTGTAAACGTCTGAAACCATTTGTCAACGAGCTGATTGGCCCATATCAGTGCGGTTTTAGACCCGGTAAGTCCACAACCGATCAAATATTCACACTACGGCAGATCCTGGAGAAGATCCAAATCGATTCTTTCACCATCTTGTTATCGACTTCAAGGCCGCATATGACAGCATTTATAGAGACGAGCTATACAGAGCCATGTCTAGCTTTGGCATCCCTGCCAAACTCGTTCGCTTGTGCAGGATGACGATGGAGAATGCTCGCTGCTCCGTCAAGGTCGGTAACGATCTCACCGAGACCTTTGATGTCAAAAAAGGATTTAGACAAGGTGACGCGCTGTCATGTGACTTCTTTAATACCATACTTGAAAGAATTGTGCGGAAATCACAAGCCAACATCGGAGGCACAATCTTTCAAAAGTCTGTGCAACTATTTGACATAATTGGCAGAACCCAGCGGGCTGTCTCTGGTGCGTTCGCTAGTATTGAAACGGAAGCGCAAAAATGGATTTAGCTTTGCATGAGGGCAAAACCAAGTATATGCTGTCAACAAGAAGGGAGACACAACACCGACGAATTTGACAGAACGTCACAATAGACAGTTATAACTTTGAGGTAGTTAAGGACTTTGTATACCTCGGCTCCGCTATAAACTCTGACAACAATATCACCTCAGAGATCAAACGAAGAATCACTCTTGCCAATCGCTTTTTCTTTGGCCTAAGAAGGCAATTGAGTAGTAAGGCCTTGTCAAGAAGCACCAAGGAAACTCTACATCCTAGTCCCTCATCACCCCAGTCCTGCTCTATGGCGCAGAAGCATGGACGTTAACCAAGATGGATGAAGATATCCTTCGGATGATTTTCGGTCCCATTTGCGTTGACGGGCTATGGAGAAGGAAATTTAACAGCGAACTCTACGAGCTACACAGCGTCATCGAATTAGTCAGAAAACTACACATTAGCCGTCTAAGATGGCTAGGACATGTAGGCCCGAATCCACCCCGGAGGGACAACGCAGTAGAGGAAGACCTCGCCTTAGGCGGCGTGCACAAGTGGAAGAGAACCTCAACCAACTTGGAGTGCGCAACTGGAGGCAGTTAGCCAAAGACCGCCCTAACTAGAGAGGCTTGTTGGTTGTAAGTAAGTAAGTATAGACCTACTCGCTCTAAAGCCGGGGAACAATCAGATCGTATGGGCGACAGGATATCTGGACACCCCGACTGCAATCCAATGGACATTCGTGTCTTAGAATATTTCCTACTGGAGAGGATAAAGCAATTTGTCTTCATCAGCTTAAGGACGTAGCTTCCCTCTGTTATGCTTACATATTTTTGAAACGACTCAAGGACACTTCCTTACGTCCTTCAATCAAGTCAAGTGAACATCTCTACATCTACCCCCTCTTCCAATTCTTGAAGAAACCCTCGCAAAGCGTAAGTTTCCCAATCACACTTGCGTATAATTAAAATTAAAATAATCCTTTCCTCTGCCTTTCTAGCGCACTAATTCCTTTTAAATGCCATCCAACGTCTAGCTTCGAGTATCAGCCTAAAAGTGACAGATGCAATTCACAACATCTAAGGATTATCACCCACCACCACACCGCCGCGCCGTGTCGTGTCATCATCGATGCGTGCCTGCCATGCTGAAGCACCATCAGGGGACGCATTTCACTAGTCCTCCTCCTCCTCCATGAGTGTTCTCCTCATTATGCGTGCGTAGAAGTATTTAGAAATTAAAATTTCATTGAAAGCGAATAACACACAAATCGGATTAAAAATTGTTTAATCAAAATAATAAAGCAGACACTTAAGATGTCGCCTTGGATTAGGCAGTCGATGGCAGTGGTATGTTGCGGAGGGATCTTCCCCCAACTTCAGCGGGATTTTTTATTGTCCTGCTGCAGCATAACACATCATATCGAATAAATCACTCGCATGAGACGATGACAACTTAGTGAGCGGAAATACTCGAAATAATTTGAAGGCCAAGACAGGAGCGCGGGCCCATCGACGAGGAGCTGTCGTCAACATCGCGTTCTTTGAAGATCCATTGAAACAAATGCTGGAATTAATTCCTCACGGGACTTTAATGACTTTATAGCGTATCTGTTGTCATATTGTCGGGATGAGGCGGCGGCGGCGCACACAGTGTGGAGAGTGAAGAGTCCTCCTCGCAAGGAACTCACTCGGAAGAGATGGATGCACGAGTTTAGGAAGAAGTTTGCAACATGTTGCAATTTGTCAAGTAAGAGTGCAATTAAATGGTGACTCTGTGCAGTGAACTTTTGTTGGTTGGTTGCTGATTTATCTGCACTTGGTTGAGATAAATCCTCAACGAGATGACATGAGAACTGCGCAAACGATTAGTCCAACAAAGAAACGCTGCAGTGTCTATTTTCTTGGAAGTCTGCTCTTACGGGAGGTATACTCGTTCACAGCTTTTTTCTATATATGTAAGTCGGCGGAGCCATATGGAATCATCCCAAAGGAAGTGCATCATTCTATTGGCGGTGATCTGCCGTATTCCTTGAATTAGGGAGGAGCTTAATGTGGTATTGGACCATCCCCAACTATTTTTGGTCCAAATTTGTATCTAGCGTCCTGTGAGAAATTATTCGATGTCCTTGTGTCCTTAGATACAGGGACATAAACAAGTCCAAATTATCTCAAGAAGCACCGTCTGACAACACTATTCGTCGTTAGGTGTCGATTTTTGTTTAGCACGGGACAGTGGGAGCCGTTCCTCACCGCCCAAGACGTTCGAATGAACTGGTTGAAGTACTAAGGGAGAGTGCTACCAAGAACACACATGAGTCGTATCGTCACTGGGCTTAGCAGTGGAACGACCTTGCAGTTCAGTTTGAGGGATGATTTGCATTGGTTTCCATATAAAGTGCAATGGAGTCAAAGAATATTGCCGGCAGATCGTCCACGTCGCTTGGAATACGACCAAACAGTCGCTCGATTGGTTGACACTGAGACTGAGTTTTGGAAGTAAATTTCGATGACCGATGAGGTCCATTTCGCAATTGAAGAACGGAAAATCCACGCGAGATCCATGAAACACCAATGTATGACGAAACAGTCGATGGGAATCGATATGGATGGATGCGCACAAATGTGTGAAAAATGGTTACTGTTCTCAACAGACTGTACGCCATGCCATACTGCAAACGATAACTGCCTGGACGTGTGCTGTCAATAAATGACGACACTGACTGGCCACCCAGATCTTCAGATTTCATCCTTTGAAAAGCAAAGCTAGCAAAGCTTACACCATCAAGCCATATACCATTGACGAGCTCAAGGTAAACATTCGCGCCGAAATCACTGCTATACCGCCCAAGATGCTCGATGGAAAATGCACCGAAAAGGACACATTTTGTCCTGTGTGTGACACATCTCAATAGAGATTGCCACATTGATGTTGTGTTCGAAAACTTGTCCAAATAAGTTGTAAAGGACCAAGTACCTCAAAATATGAAAATCGATTGTTTTTTAAGAGTTATTCAATATTGAGATGCCGATATAAAATAAGGCGCACCCTGTGTTTATCTGAAACTCGAATTCAACTGTTTGGGTTTGAGCTCCTGGAACTTGATCGTGCCCAGTGTCAGGTTCGGTGATTTTTCAATTTCCAATCAAATTCTTGCGAAATGTTGGATCCCTATCAGGTCCGCAATTTTTTTTTATCAAGAACGAGTCCTAGGTATCTAGCGCTATCCGAGATTTAGAGGGGAGTACCCGAAATGGACGAACTCAGGAATTTTCCTTTTGTTGGTGAATAATACCAGCTCGGTCTTATGGGGATTGACCGCTAGTCCACATTTCTCAGCCCAGGTGACTAGGATCTTAAGCGCGTTCTCCAATATTTCACTAAGGGTAGGTAGAAATCTACCTGTGGCCAGCAATACTTTGTCGTCCGCATATGCAATGGCCTTAACACCACTGTACCTAAGTTGTAGCAGCACCCCATTTAGTACAATGACACATAGTAGCGGGGAGATTACTCCGCCTTGAGGGGTACCTCTGGAGGCGAATGCTTCCATCTTTGTACCCTCGTGTTCTGCAATAATGTGTCTTTCCCCAAGAATTGCGACAATCCAGTCGGTGAGAGAATCGTGAATCTTGAGATTTAACAGGGTCTAGGACCCAACCATTCGTGTTATGCATATTCTATTCTTCCCACGAATGGAGATAGTAGGACCAGTAGATCCACTTAATCCCGTGTTTGTCCATTGATCGCGAGAGATGGGTTTGTAATATAATTTCTGGTATCATCTGGGAATCCAACTTCAAACCTCTCGCCTAGTAGTCAGACCCACTAGCCTCTGAGCCAGGCCGCCTAGTTAGAGGCATTTATTTTGACTTTTTCCTTTAGTAGTCCGATTGAACTGAATAGTGCCTTCACAGTAATCGAAGTTATCTCGAAACAAGCTGCTTGCTTTAGATACTTCTGAATTGTTAGTAATGATGACCAGGTATATGCCTCAGTAGTTGGCACCAGACATACTATAGCTCATTTGTTGACCAGGCATAACATATCACCAACATTTCTGTTCCTGAATGCGTTGTCAAAATCTTCTCCGTTTTTGATCTCAGGCTTTCCTACCTTGACTTGGCATACTTCGTGCTACAGGCCCACAGATGGATCCCATTATATCTAAAGATTAACGACTTCTTGCCGAAGAGGTTCTATTTCGATAATAATGGTGAAATGGACAATCTTTGTACTTGTAATCCAACAGACTGTTCAAATAACTGCTGCAATGCCATATGTGAATACGAACGACTTGCAGCTACATTGAACTCGAATCCCCCTATGATGACAAGCCAAGCTCTGGCAAGCACTGCCTATATGTATCTTTTCATTTCCGGTATCATTTTCATTTCCAATCCCCCGCCGCAATCCTTCCAGTTCAGCACTTAAAGCATCAACTACATAAATAATTAACGATTATCCCTTTCGACCCTCTTCCATGCAAAAATCCTTTCGTACTCAATCTTATTTCCTGAACTCTCATCCAAATCGTCCACTGGATGATGTTTTCCGACGAAAATAAATAAAACACTTCCATCAAAATCCGGACATCTACACCTCCAGACAGAAGCGGCACCTCATTTCAGCCATCATTCATCGTGCGCTGCTGACAGGCCGGGACTGCTCCAAATGAATTCCATAACTTTGATTTAATTTCCGGACTCAGCACCCGTAGATCCCACAGGTATACTCATATTAAGCGCATTAATAATGCAACAACTAAAAATTCATTATCCTTTTTAGCGTAACGAACGAGTGGGCATCCGGTACAAATTACGCTCCAGCTCCAACTTTTGCCAGCCGTGGAGCAGTGGCGGATCAAAAATTCACCATGTTATTAAAACAACATTTCATTTGAAATTTATAAAGCAGCGTTAAGCTGGCTGTGAGCTACAACCACTGCCAGCTATCATCGAAGTGGGTGGCTGTACGGGCTGCCCACCACGGGGCTGGTGGGGGGGCAAAGAATTACGGCGCAGAGATGTGTATATTATTTTTTTTTTTAGTTCGGGGAAAATAATAAATTATTTAGGGCGCACAAACACACACATACACACGGATTTGGGATAACATCTGTTGGCAAAACCACCAGGCCATTGGGAACGCCATCATCTCACTTATACGAGTACAATGGTGGTGGGTGTTAGGGGGTGGCTGCCTGCATAAGTAACGCCACTTTGATACAACCCTTGTGTGTTTGCTATTCGTGGCTGGTGGTGAAGTCACGATGTCCTTAGAAAATGCATCAAAGATGCAGGAGCACCTCGAGGACATGACCGTAATATCCTGCCATATGTATTTGGATTTTGATTTTTTGTTTTTTTTTTTTTTCTAAAATAAATCTTATTCAAGTGGGGTAGTGGAATTTACAACCCCCAATGGAATAAAATGTCTGGGATTTTATTGTTTCGTCTGGAAAGTTTTTCAGCAGCAATTTGAACGAAACTTAGCATCGAAAACCCCCAGGGGAGCTGGTGCTAATTGGAAAGAATGGAAAAGTTGACGGAACTGTTTTCAGCTGAAAACATGTTCTGTGTCCTTAAGAAACAAAGTGTTTTCTCAGAAATTTTGAAGGATAATGAGTGTCCAACGAAACGCATTGGCCAGTCCTGGGACCAGCCAGATTTGAAAGAATGGGCTTTGTGGTGGTTGCTTAAAGACTGGGCATCCCCTACAATGACTTTTGCAGAAGCTGTAGGGATGAGGAGGAAGAGGTTACCATCTGTTACACATGCCCAGCACTTGCCAACATTAGAAAGGCTACCCTAGGTAGCCTTTAGGTAAAGATAGAAATACCTTTTCAACGTAAATACCTTTTTTGAATACCGCCTTTTCTGAATAGCCCATAAAAACGAGCGAATGGTTCCAAGAGCAAGAGGGTGATCTACCCACTTTACTAACCGGCAGCACTATGCACCTTTTCTGTTCTAAGGGCATCCTTATAACAAAAATTCATGTAAATCCTTAAAAAGTTTCCCGGCATTTTGACAAAATATGACACGAAAGCTGGAAGTAAAGGGCCATCTGTTGGGTTCTTTCAAAAAAGCTATAAAAAACACATTTCAACGACTGTTACTTTATTGAAAAGAGTAAACCTTCGGCGGGCTTGACGGTAGACCATTCTGTCAATACAATTTTTCAATACATTTTCGATGGTTTCGGCCCCCATTTCTCGAATAGCTCGAACAACATTGTTCCAGAAAAAGTCTAAGGAAAGTCCAAAAGCGTCAAAGCTTAGGTAAGTTTACAGTGGCAATTTGTCAAGATTCCACGAAGGCTTCTCTAGGTGAGTCAAACTAAGATACGCTTTTTCAAGACAGAAAATTGGGTTTTTTAGAACTACCTCAGCATCTTTTGTAGTAAAGTTTTCATAATTTTATTTCCGGCCAGTTTCTAATGGCGAGTGCCGAGAAAGGAGCCTAGGGTCTAGTCTCTAGTGTCTGCACTAAGTGTAATATTGGCATATCCTGAAACTTTTTGAAATTCTCGGAGGATTCCTCTTCTTAGGAGGAGTTATGTACCATGTCACTCTACATACGGACTGGTCTACCAGATACTAAAAGTAGAATTTTTTTTAATAATCAGGGTGATGGGCTTTATAGTAGCCTCTCATGAAGGAAAGAAATTGAAGACCTCATACGAGAAAAAAGGAAAGCGCGCAAGACATGGGCTGCAGCATTTAAGAAATCGCGAGACTTGTACTTACCTCGAGGGCTTGACTGCTGAAAAGAGCTCAAACTATTCACTATGGAAAGCTTTGAAGAAAACCCGTAATGCAAGGAGAAAGCGGAATTATTTGCCGAGCATTTAGAATAAACGTTCAAGCCGTTCGATGGACAACCATTGATCGACGACCCGAATGTTAACACGGCATCCGACAACTTTAAAGTAAAAACCGTATCTCTGTCCGAACTTCGAATGAACTTCGAAGGTTGAAACAAGGCTCCAGGATATGATTTAATCACTGGCGAAATTTTGAAGGAGCTACCAACAAAGGCATTAGTTAAGCTGCTCTACATTATAAACGCTTCATTGAGACTTTTATACGTTCCAAGGCAGTGGAAAGTCGCCGAAGTCATTAAGGTTCAGAAACCGGAAAAATGTGGAAACGATAAGAAATCATATAGACCCATTTCGCTTCTGCCGATAACGGCTTAGGTCTTCGAGAAACTTCTGATTAAACGATTACAACCAGTAATTGAGGAAAGACACTTGATCCCGGATCATCAGTTCGGCTTTCGGGTCAAACATTCCACAATCGATCAGGTGTATCGTATAACGAATGAAATCGAAGAAGCTCTAGAAACGAGAAAGATATGTAAAAAATACGTATCGCAAGCCTTCGACAAGGTATGGCCGAAGGTACTGAAAAAATTGTGTAGAATACTGGGAACTTACCTTGAAAGCAGGCTCTTTCGTGTTAGACACGGTACCGAATACTCAGAATTCAAGGAAATCCACGCCGGCGTTCCGCAAGGAAGCGTACTCGGTCCAATGCTATCCCTGCTCTACACAAGAGAAATGCCACAAGATGAAGGGACCGTCATAGCAACGTTCGCAGATGATACGGCTATCCTCGCAACAGACGAGTCAGTCGAATCATCAACGGTTAAACTACAACGGGCTCTGAACAAAGTATGTGAATGGACAAAGCCCTGGCGAATCGTCCTTAACGAGACCAAGTCCACTCATGTCAACTTTACGTACAAAAAGGTAAACCACTTACCTATTTCCATTAACCCGGTTCCTTCGCTGGAAGGCTACCTACCTAACGCGATTAACACTACAGAAGCGTAAACTACTTGTTAAGGGAACTTAATCGTAGTCATGAAACAATGAAGAAATGAGTCCGGTTTCCCATAGTGCCTCTCTGATGGGTGAGGTTTAGCCCGTAGGCATATACTGACTGACACTAATGACATGGACAGGTCAGCTATATGAATCGGGCATCACCAATGGTACGGACCATTGGTATCTTTTGAAGATTCCTCACCTCCAGGCGCAACCAAACAAAAAAAAAACGGTGTGTAGCTTGTCTCTAAAAGTACTCTCCTATGCAGCCTTGAAATCGAAGGTTTGGTCTTTGTGATTTTGCTTCAGGATCTACCGAAATGTAAAAAAAGTTGTCTATTGGGGACTTTGCTGCCTTAAAGCACTCAAACAAAGTCTAATCACGTTGTTGACGAAGGGTTTCAGACATTCACAGAACATGGTAGATAGGCTCTTTTACGAAATGTGAAAGAGAGTGATACCTCTTGATGACACAATTAAGGGAGTTTTGCTCTTTGTAGATCGAGGAAATGATGTAAGGACTCGATTCATCAATCATTTACTCATTGCATCACATCTACGAAATGGGTTCATGCAGTCCTATTGGATTTAAGTTTGGCGGTAGCTTGTTTTGGGTTGTTCCCAAAACCAATCGTTTAACTAGGTTTCTGCTTCGTAAGGATCTTGTTGCCTTGAAAAGTTCTTTCTATATTTAAGTAAAACTTTCGTACCAGAAACCAGGCAGAACCAGAAACTTCACGGCGGTTCGCAAAAATGATAGAATGACGACTGCATCTTCTGGGATCCTTCCTTCGTCTAGGTTTCTCGGAAGATTCGGGCATTCAAAATAGGCATGCATTGCATCGATCGCAAGATGATCAATTCGGTTGAACGTTTCCTGATCAGCAGACTGTCCACTTGTATGTATTGAGAGTAGGAAACCCTGTTGTTGCTGTATCGACATTTCGTGTCGTGCATCGCAAGGCAATAGGGATAAGTTCATCGCCAGAGGTGTGTTCGTACCAACAGTCAACCAAAGATGAACTCCGTTCCAAGGATCATCATATTCAAGGTATTGCTATACGTTTATTTTGTCGAGGAGTTTGGGTGGATAACTTGAATCTGCCTCCTACGTGGATTGCCTTAGACTGAGTAACCTTCAGTCACTAGAATATCGTCGTGACATAGGGGATATACTTTTTATACATCAGCTGTTATTCAGAAATATTGACTATCTCCCAATGTTTCAAGCAATTTCTCTTAACACCAATCCTTGGCATCTTAGGTCTGTTCCCCTGTTCCGCGTATATCTCCACCTATGGTGACAACAAACCGATGTCAAAAATGTTACCCAAATCAAATAGTGTGGGACACAACCTTTACAATGAAGGGTCACTCCGTGATGCCCTATACCCCATCACCCATCGCCTTCATATCCTTCAATACCATCCACCTTTTCCTCGGTTTCACAGAAGCAGACAAATCTCTCGGAACATCCTTCAATATCGCTCCAACTCTCCCTAGTCACTATCCCACATCTCTCCCCTTTTTCGTTCCCTTGTCGAAATAGTTTGTAAATTTTAGTTTAGATTAAGTTTAGATGGTTTGAGTAGGGCTTGAATTAAGCTTCATGAGGGACCGGTAATGCCGGTGCGTCATCCTTGACCATTGTGGTGGCATGAACATATGTATACAAGGATTATATTTATTATGCTAATTTTTAAGACGCTTAAGTGTCGAAATGTCAAGCCTTCTGCTAAGGCTACCGCATATGTCATATCCGTATCCGAACAAGTCCTGAATATATCACATTTTTTCATCCTCTTCTGGCAGATTATCGAACTTTCTGAACGCCGGCCGGTACATCAGTCTAGGACGTCTGGTATTTGTTCGTCTGTACACGGCTTTTTGAGAGTCCGTCGTAGTAAACTTGTCCATATCCGAGGCCTGTTTTTGCTTCGTAATTGGGCGCATCTTAGGGGAAACTACCCCGACTGGCTCTTTGCATTGGCAAAGAAAAAAGCAACGATGTTGTGGTCAAGGTCGATGCCAATTCCCCATTCAAATGATTCCACCCAGACGGGTACCCAGACTCCCATGATCCATGAAAAAAACCTCCCCAATTCGTGCGCCGAATAGACCAAACTTTTCATTTACACACAGCCACATGCGAGTACATAGATTGAATCAATAAATTCAAGTTCAAAAATTTCCACCGACATTTTGACATTTTTATTTTATTCATGTCTCCGCGGCCCTCCCGCATCCCGGCACAATTCAATTTGGAAATTCCATAGATGGAGCCAAACAAGAAAAACAAAACGTTTCGCCATTTATATTTGGGAAACGTGTCACTGCATTTTATTTCACTCCACCGCCACCAGCATGCAGGTTATGACCTTGTCTATTCGCCGGAGCAAGTATAAATCGAAATTGTGTGCCATTTCGGATGCACCCACCCCAGCCACCCAGTGTGTCCCATGGATTCCGTGGCAACAAAGAACCAAATTGACCAAAGCAATTTAGTTGGGACAATATTTGTTTTTTTTTGTATATTGTATCTGGTTCGACTTCTCCCCTTTTGGCATCCAATCCCGGTGCAGTCGGGGAATGCGCCGCCTTCGAATATCCCCGTCTTATCTCGGTACAAGGCTGTTAGCACAACTTCAAAAGTTCCGTAGCCGGTTGCAATGCATTGCACGGTTGGACAACATTCTCCATGCCTCGGGATTGGTTTTCGCAGAACACAGAACTCCGCTCGGTTGGTGTAATTAAGATAAATAATTGAGATGTCGCTAGTTGTGCCCGTGAATGAGCCCCGGCCGCGGTGCGCCACGGCACGGCATGATAGAATTTTGAAAATTGAAAGAATTCCGGTCGCTTAAAGGCGAAACCTAATTGCTGATATGATACCGGAGCGGGACGGCCGGCGCGGCGTTGTCGTATCGACAACACTCGACATATCAATTTTGGATTCGAAGGGCCATTTGTCATTCGTGGAATACGCAAGGCACGACGACGGTCGAGTTCATTAGTTGGGGAAACGAATTTTCGGAGAAGGAACCTTAATTGTTTGGGGGAGGAAGGGAGACGTGTTTTTTTTTTTGGGTTTTTGTTTCAGTTTCTGACTGGCACTCGAACAATTTCGATTACTGCACAGAAATGCATGCAAAAGGATGATGACGGGGAAGGCGAAATGGAGACCGTTTTAAGTGGTTACCCCCGTTTAGGGAATTTTCCAATTCCATTCGGTGACATATTTTCGGTGGAAGTATAAATTATTTTTGCTCCTTGCTGCTACTACTAATTTGACAGGTTAATTTGACAGTAGCGGACGTGATAGCCTTTAAGAGGTGCGCTCACGCATCTCGGACGGTTTCCAGAGAATCACTTAGAAAGTTCGGTTCGGTTTCATGTGAAACGGTTTGGGAAATAAGTTTGTGACATGTGTTGTTGAATTAGTAATAAGGATGGGATGGCATGGAAACGATAAAGGATTACCGTTATTTGTGTTGTTGAAAGAATACCAAAGACGGGGAAGTGGTCCTTCCACGGATGGGCATTGTAATGAAGATATTATGTCGAACGAGTTCTACTTGGATTTGTCCTTTGGTCCTGGAATTTCTCTTGTGTGGTACAGCTCATCATCTCATTGCTTGGTAGTCCGCTCACTCCAATACGACCCATTGTGTGTTTTAAAAAACTATTTCGAGTTAAGGCATCATACTGCCGATGACATACAAATTATGAAACAAACATCCCCCACGAGAACTCCAGCGGAAATGAGGAGCTGAACCCAGTTTTCCATGATTTTTGGATAAATTGGACGCTTGGCTTTCCATGTTGGTCCCAAAGTCCTCTTAAGTCTGTGGCTTGTGGCCGTAGACCATGAACTTAGGTAGGCGTGCAGGTAAGTATAAGAGCAGACTACATCAGGAACTAGCACTCGGACTATCCATTGCAAACCCCTGCCGTGAAGTAGTCCGTTCAGATCAGAATATTGTGTTTGAAAAGTCAATTGTTTTGAATCGACATAGAAGACAATCCGAAATAATCGTTAAACCCTGGACTGGATTGACGACTAGCAAACACGACTTCCACAATCGGTCTCACCTACAATGCCAGTCCATCAAGCACTATTCTAAACCCTCAGGTGGCGAACATATTTTCAGGGACTGCCATGTGAAAGTCAACAACAGAATGCTTCGAATCTGAACGCCCACATGAACTCCACCGATCCGAATAAAGTTATGGAGACAATTCGGGAAGAAATCGCTTCTGAACTGACAGATGTGTCAGCCTGCCTCTGCGGTTGTTGCTGATCCAGCTCCAACTCCAACTCCAACTCCAACTTCACTTGAAGCTCCAACTTCAGTTCGAGCTCCTGCTACAGAGTGGAAAAACTCACCGAAATCGGAGACTCATTCTTATGAAATGGCACTCAACAGGTACGAGGAAGTGTAGCACCTAGAGGTTTCTGATATGCCGGCTGATGTTGAAGCAGTAATTGTCTGCGTCTATCCCTGTGCTCCTTCCAATGCATTTGAAGTCGATTTCATAGATCTACTCAGGCTTGGATATTCGAAAAGAAATGCTTTCTTCTGTGTTTGTATCGGGACAGCCTCTACAGAGATCGTCTATGTTTAGTCGGATTCTCCTTCATCCTAAGTTCTATGTAAGCGCTTGGTTATCGATTCGTCCTTTTTGTCCAAAGTTTCCTGGAGACACTTGCATATTACATAGACAGTTTATTTTATGTTGGATTTAAGAAATGTCAGGCCGAGAACATAGGTAACGACGGACCCTTCATTCTAAACTCATCCACCAGGCTGTTTTCTAGTATACCTGTGAGTCCTAGAACCCAAAAGAGTGCTATGTCGCGATTTGCTATGGGGGCCGTATCATCGTTGTATGGATTTGAATTTTATGACACTGGGTGAGATGGTCTTCATGATGACCTGAATGTCGATGTATGTATGTACATGTCTATCGTCTTCCTGAAGTGCAGTTTTGTGGACAGTTTTCGTGCCACATTCGGATGAGTAGAGTCTACTCCTTCGTCAGTTTTGACCAGTACGTGAAAATCGGGCTATTACTCAGGTTGATAGCTCTACCCTTGAGGGGAAGATTATTTTGAAGTATAGGCTGAAGTCATAGAATGTTGATGCATAATCTGTCTTAGTACCAAAAGTGTCCCTTTTACAATAGGCCAGTGGCCCGTATTGTCCTCTTTTTAAAGATTGAATTCATTCAAGCGCAAGGCACTATTTTAGATAAAGGTCTGTGGGATCAGTGCGTGGTTTCCAGGACTGCATGGACTTTATTTAGCCCCAAAGAAGCTATAGTAAAATCATATGACTCAGGTCACCAATTGAATAGTCTATTTCTGAAGATAGGCAGGTCACAGAACTTCGACTTCATGTATCACGTGGGACAGTTTTGTTGAAACCACATATACTTCACAGCTTACTCTTCCGCTACATGGTCCGGTATCGAACTGATCGGCTTCAGTTCGTGGATCAAAGGATGGGGACCCAAGTTCCTGCGCAAAATTCGTCATAAATTCCTGAAATTGACGGATTTGGAACCTCATTTAAACTCTGGACTGTAGTCTTGCACATCTAACGTTGGAGTCCTGTCCTGTTGGGGTGGGTACAAAGAAAAGGGAAATTACTCCACCTTTAGTGGGCATTTAATCCGCTTTGCGAGTGTGGAATAAATTCCCATGGAGTAATTTCCCTGCGCGAAGGATTGCATCTTATGACTGAAATGTTCCCACCAGTCGTTCATTTGTTTGTTTATCCAGAGGACGACGACGAATGAAAATTTGAGTCAGACCATGTCAAGTTGTCGCAACCGATCGAGAACATTGATGAACAAGTCTAAACTCGTGTAGACGAATTGAAAGATCTGAACAAACCGTAGCTAACTTAACGAATATTCGAGGAAACTCTATTTAAAAGTTGAGGGCCCTTTTTTAGGTCAACATACTCAGCCCCTTTTGAAAAGTTCGTCATTAAGATTGACTTCGATACTGACTAAGATACTTTCGAATCCCAAATTGGATTTTTTCTTGGAAGACTACTGCAAGCACATTAAATCTTTGAGAATGATCCCCTCAATCTCCCTGAACCTCACATCGCCACAGTAAGACGTCACTGTACCTACTTGCGCAGCTAATTGCAAATATCTTCTGCTACGCAACGTTCCATTTTTGTGCACAAAAAAGGAGATTAATGGATGCAATTCGTCAAGTGCCTGGCAGTAGATATTCAGAAACGAAAGGCTGATCCCAGGATCACAATTCCTTTGAATAAATGAGAATTCGCACTTAACATACCGTGGCAATCATTAATCGAATCCTCACCGAGACTCAGGAATTTCATTGAAAAAACACACACAGCACTGGCGGCACCTCGTCCTCCGGTGTCTGGCATATCCGCACTGCTGTGCTCATTGAAGAGGCACTAGGCGCACTACCAGAGTACCTCACCAATCAAGCGACAAACGTCTGGACCGACTGTCAGTCGCAATTACACGAATAAAGATCTTCATTAAGTCTTGGCTCTGTTGCAGGGACACAGCTAGTCATAGTCATTTCGCGTAACACTCCAATCAAATTAATTTCACGAAAATCCCGAAAACTGAGCCAGCACCCTTCCCTCCAACATGGGGGATAATGCTACGAAAATATCTCCCAAGAGGCTACTTCATAGATACGGCCTATGTACGTCGGATTAAGACGTTTTAATGAATGAAAAACAATTCCTGGTGCTCTCCCCAGTTCTCCAATTGTAACCAATTTGTTTCGTGCGCTTCACAACGTCGAATGCCAGCGGAGGCAGCATCTTTCGGAGTCTAAATTTGGACCATTCACCCCGTTCCTCGGAGAACTGTAACGAACAAAGAGTTTTCGAGGCGCAGCAGAGCATATTTAGGACTTTTGTTGGCCCTTTTTTTCGCCTGCACGCTATTCCCGAGAGGACACTTTCGGAACGCGTTCATTATTTTATGTCAGATGACGTTTTCCGTTTATGTTTGTCCTCGTTGTAGACAAAGAGACAAATTAAATTGAATAAATTAAAAGATGCAAGTGTTCTCTCGCACATCGTGCATTTAGTCACTCGACAAACAAACCCAAGATCATGGTGATTGCGGCAGACGGAGAGGTGAGGTGATTTATGATGTAAAAAGTGTTTGCTCTTCGTTGGTGCGGAAGAATGCGAAATATATGATTCAGGAAGGAGATGCCAGGGAATCTACATTCCATTCATACGTTTGCATACACGACTGTGTATGGGTGATTACCTGGGTTTGTACTGTGTGGGCCGAATAAAGAGAAATTCTTTCCCATGGACCAGAAAACCAGAAATTTAAAGGCAGACAGTCTACATGACAAACCTTGGTGAGGATGCAGGCTGTGATACTAAACCTTCCCGATGCCTAACCGAACACTTGCAATGCCTTCTCTGGACGAGCGAGATGCATTGCTTTCATTACCTCTGTCGAAGACACATTAGTGCAGAACACGAGGGTACAAAGATGGAAGCATTCGCCTTCAGAGGTACCCCTCAAGGCGGAGTAATCTCCCCGCTACTATGGGTCATTGTACTAAATGAGGTGCTGCTACAACTCAGGTACAGTGGTGTTAAGGCCATTGCATATGCGGACGACAAAGTATTGCTGGCCACAGGTAGATTTCTACCTACCCTTAGCGAAATATTGGAGAACGCGCTTAAGATCCTAGTCACCTGGGCTGAGAAATGTGGACTAGCGATCAATCCCCATAAGACCGAGCTGGTATTATTCATCGACAGAAGGAAAATTCCTGAGTTCACATTACCGTCCATTGGGGGTACTCCCCTCAAAATCTCGGATAGCGCTAGATACCTAGGACTCGTTCTTGATAAAAAAATGAACTGGAGACCTAATATCAATGAAAGAATTAAGAAAGCAACTACAGCCTTCTACTAACTGGGGTCCAAAACCTAAAATTATTCTATGGATGTATACGGCGATACTAAGACCTATTCTGACGTATGGTTGTCTTGTATGGTGGCCGTCCGCCAGCAAGTCCACGATCTTAGCGGCCCTCACGAGGATCCAGAGATGGGCCTCCATTGGCACCACAAGTGCCATGAGAATAACACCTACTGCAGGACTAGAGGCTATCCTCAATCTTCTACCGCTGGACATTTTTGTTAAAACCTCGGCAACTATAGGTGCCTTAAGAATAAGTCAGTCAGATAGCTGGAATCATAATGCAATAGGTCATTCCATGATCCTGGAGAAATATCTAGGAAAAGTCTATACTACGGCTTACCTCACTCCGTTCCCAGATTTTCATAGACCGTTTACTAGCTCGTTCCCAAGCAGGGAAGATTGGAAGGATGGTCAGCCTGCCAACACACGTTCAATCTCTATCTAGGGTCTGACATTTTTTCTGAACCGCTGGGGATATCTAGATCAGTCCGCCTCCCGAACCATAGCAGTGTTTTGCAAGCGGAGGTCCTGGCAGTGACAATAGCTGCCCGTAAGACTGCGATGAAGGCAATACCACCGGAAGGTATCACATTAAAGGTAAAATCGAAGCTTGTGAGTTCTTGGAACACAGCACAAGGTTGCCCTGGACACGAAGGTATTCCAGGCAATGAGAAAGCAGACGAATTGGCAAGAAGAGGCCCTGAATCTGCATCGTAACAGGTAGACACCTCGGTGTTCATCCCGCCTTGCACATTGAAGCAAAAGGCATGGATCTTGGCCAGAAGTGAGGCCAATAATAGTGGACCTCCCTGGCCATCTGAAGCCTATGGCCTTGCTTTGACAAGAGTAGGGCCGACCGGAATTATGCTAAAGGATAGGAAGTCCCTTTCTGTCCTTATAGGAATTATTACTAAGACTCACGGATGAAGATTCGATGTGGGGATGTGAAGACGAGGAAGCTAATGAGGATACAACCCACTTTCTCTGTCACTGCCCTGGGCTTATCCACCTTAGATTCAAATTTCTGGGGCGACAGACCAATAAATGAAATTTTTAGGTTCATCAAATCAACAGGATGGTTTGGTGATCCACAAGATACTAATCAGTACTAGGGTTTACCAATGGGCAAGGGACTTTTTCCCCTTTGGGTATCACAATGGGTCTGTATCTACACACATACCTAACCTAACCTAACCTGAGATCTCTCGGGAAAGATTTTGTCACATTCATATGAAGTGAGAATAACGTTCTTAACAATCGTCAGTCAACAACTGAGATCAACAGTCGTATCAAGGAAAGATGTCCCTGTACATGGGACCCGCGACCTGGCTTCTTACAACATAGGACGGTGCCTACTATTTAATGTTATTTGAGAAGCTTTCTCATTACAGTTGTACTCTTGGATGTTTGTCAGACGTTCGCTCGCGAGGTGAGGCCGTCAAAGAAACTTTAGCGATTGAACCTGAAACCTTTTGCTGTTTAGTCCAAAACCACTGGAGCCATGGTGCCCACAAAGATGGCATGTATGGGTACAAAATCAATCGTTCATTCATTTCTTGGTGCCTTGAGGTTCGGACTCCAGAAAACACCATAGCATGCTCAGTGTCAGTCTCGTGTACATACGTCTCAGGAACACTCTGTAGCATAGTCATGAGAAAGTTTTACAACATCACATTTCGGATACAACTTAGAAGAATAAGTCTCTTCTATTGGCCACTAAAATACCTATACACTACGTCATAATGCACAGTACGAATGGCTACTAGAAGCTATACCCTGAGCTCTGTAAGGTCCATTCTGTGCTGCACTGAGTGAACAAGGACTGAAATTTTTGCAAATATTTCTTTGAGACAAGCATGGAATCATGTATCCATCCAGGATCTACTCCGCGGTTCTCGGCTCACATACTACGTCCAAGTTGGCTCTACATATTTTAACTCGGCCACAGTTTGAAACTAACGATTTCCACTATAAGCTTTCTGAACCAAGATGTCCCGAATGTTGTCTATTGGATTCTGATCAGATGTGTATGATGTCCATGACAGAGTTCTTATGGTCCAACAACTTGTCAGTACATCTGCGGACGAGCACAGAATCTTTTTCTTGCTGAAAACATTGATTTTCCAAGGCATCATCTTCAATAAACGGTACGAGGCATTCTTCCAAAACCAAGTAAAGATGGGTTAAGCTTGAATAGCCAGGGAATCGATAGAAAGTGCCACGTTTAATACAAACAACATCGAAACATAAATTTTTGGTATCCAATTTACGGATAAACAAACATTCCATCTGGAACGGATAGTATGACACCATTTTTTTATTTTTTTCTCAAATTACAACGATGACCTTGAATGTTTGATGATGTTTCATGCAAAATCTCATCAAAATCGGTTTTCTTTTCATGAAAACGCCCCCAAAAGTGGCTGAAATTGAAATTTTGCAATTAGTGGCAGTGGACGAATTTCAAAAATGTTTCACTTAGAATACATTTTTCAGAAGACCAGATGTGAAATTTCATCCTCCAAGCTCAAAACTTAAGGTTCAGAAACTGGTGATATACCGACGGATGGATCACGAATCTATCTCGCTTATTTCTCTATATTGCAAACTATATTGCATCAAACTCAATATACCCATCAGATAGAGTATAACTAGGTTGGCTGTCTTCTCAGATTCAGATTCTCAGTTATTTAATGTCATTATATCATTGATACTCTCATAGATAGCAGGTAACATAAAGGCATAATCCAGATAGATGCTATAAAGGTAGTATACGAACATATTGTACATTTGTGACCAATCCGTCTGTCTGTTCATATGCTACCACTTTTTGAGCCTTAAGTTCTAAGTTAAGGGGATGAGAAAGATTGAAAAAAATCAAAAGTACAAGTTCAAGCCGCTTTATATCACTCAACTGCCACGCCCACTTTTTTAATAACTGAAAAATATCACTGCAATCAAATATTTATATAGGTACACCTCTAGAATGCATCTACACATTGTTTTAGCCAAGCCCACGTTTTGGGAGCATTGGGTTGGATTGGGTGGTTGTATTTAGACCAAAAGACGATCCATTGGTAAATCCGGATTACCAGCACCGCAGACCTACATACATGGATTCTGCCTCAATGGGACAAGGTGCAGGGCAACCAGTTTCAGTGAGAATTCATGCCAAAGAGGTATGGTTCGACGGGTAAGTATTAAGCCTTTCCTTTTCGAAACTAGTAGCGAAGGGCTGGTAGCCAGAAGATATCATGAGGATGTCATCGTTTTACAACTTCTACTTCCAACTGTCTTATGAGGGCGAGAACTATAATTCTTATGAAGACTCCGCAATGGGCGTATGGCACGACTGATGAACGCTCAAATTGTTCAGGGCTTTCGCTGGAATGACGGAGGATGATCCATGAGGAATGTCCCAGGTGGTCAGACTAAATTGGATATCGCAAGACAAGAGAATTATAGCAATACAGAGGGATGTAAAATGACAGTCTGTAGTCTAGACTAATGTGTGTAAAAAACTTATCGCGGATTGATTCCCTAAAACTGATAGTTTGTAGTCTACTTTGCACTATTTAGGGAAACATGTATGTGTACTGTCTGGAAGGGATACGTGTACTGATATCGTTCCACCCATGTTTGTTTATTGGAATTTTGTTGATGTAATAAGTACTGACGGCCTGATGCAACTGACAGCGACTTCGTTTAAAATTATTGATGATTCCAAGACTTTTATTACTGCTTGACTATTTATCGAGGTGTTTTTATGGCAAGCATCCATCGCATATGTGGAGAAGGCTTTCTTGTTATCCTAGACACTACACTCCCTGGGGCGACAATCTAATGTAGGCTCCTCTAGTTGGATATTTTATATTTTGTATGCAAATGTGTGCATTAAGCGTTGAATGATTCCTGGGTCCGAACGTATTTAGCTGAAATTCGTATTTGTATAGCTTAATCTACCTTTCGGGTACTTCAAGCACAAAGTTTCTCATTGAATTGAATAAAAGACAGTCTAAACGGATCCTATGCTTCCCTATCCTCCTCCTTATGCACTGTTACTGCCTTCCTCTCGCGAAAGTTCAGTTTATCCCCTTAGCTCTCAAAAAAATTAAGCCGGTAGTAGTGGTGGGCGCCGTGGCTCAGTGGTTAGTGCGTTGGACTATGGAGCAAGGGGTTCGAGATCGAATCCCAGTCGGGGAACACCTAAAAGTTTTTCACGGCCCCACCTCTCGCGAGCGTCTGACAAACATCCGGGAGTACAACTGTCCTGAGAAAGCTTCTCAAATAACAAATCGCCCTTCGGACACGGCACTAAACAGTAGGCCCCTTGAGAAGCTAGGCCTTGGGTCCCATCGACCTGTAGCGCCAAGTAACTTATTTATTTATTTTTTAAGCCGGTAGTAGTATGGCTACCAGAACACTCCATGGTATCAAAACCGTACATTAAGTATCTGAGGTTACTGCAGTTTTACAGATCACTTAACTTACATAAGCGCCAAAGCTAACCGGGCAGTGGGAGCAATATCCAGGTTAATGCCAAATATTGGAGGCCGCAAGCAGCTGTTTTCGACACTGAATAAGTCAATCCTTAGCTATGCAACCCCTATATGGGCACTGGCAACTGCTATAAGCTCGTATATGAGAAATGTAAACTCGGCGCTTAGAAGGCCAATCTATGATGAAAACCCAGAGAGGCATCAGAGCAGCTGCTGAAATAGTATGCCAACGGTGATGGGACCTCTCTGAAAACGGCGCCGATTAGTAAGGTAAACGTGCAGAAGAATGGATTCCACTCTCATACCACGGGCTACTAAGTATCCGTAAAGGATTTCACCCTTCCAGAGCTTTGCAAAGTTTATTTTGACCATATTACAAACGGTGTATCAAACTGCTCCTTTGAAGTTCCAATAACAAAATATGTTCGACCTCCCGACATCTCCATTTGTATCGATTTCGTCCGAATTTCAACCGCATATCTCCACTCAAGTGTCAATGTCAAGCCAACTGCAACAAACAGCAAGTTTTCTCCCAGTTAAAGCTTCAAAGGACAACCGATGGATAGATACATTCAACATCTAGACTTGCGTGCATTTGTGTCCCAAAGAAACAACTCGTGCCACGTATCAAACTAGGCATCTCTCCTCACTGCACAGTGAAATTGAATCCGCAATCACACGCGTAAATCATATTCCTGACATCATGGCCAATACAGAAGTCGCCAATACGCAATTCGAATCTCGTCCTGATGGCTTTTTAATGGTCCGTCAGTTCACTTTATCATTTCACTGGTTTAGCATTGGAATTGGTCGAGCGACCCGAGCGTCCCTCCACCCGGCACCGACCAAACCGTGGGGCCCCACCAAGTTCACAAAAGCAAAAAATAAATAATGGACCAATTAAAAGTTTCGAGGTTCCATCCCCCCATAAGCAAACAAAACAAGCTAAACACCATAAAGAAGTATCTACACTGGAATTTGTAGCAAAGTGCAAGATGCCCTTCATTCACACTAGCTGTTCCTCCAGCACCAGCACCAGCACCAGCAACAGCAACAGCAGCAGGAGCAGCACAACATTTCATTGCGTGACATCGGTCCATTAGTTTTGCTCATGACTCTAGAATTTTTATCCCGAACTTGGTCGCTTTGCTTCCTCTCTTTCGGTCAGTCGCGCGATTGTGTATTTGTATCTCGTTGTTGGGGAATTTTTGTGCAAAATGCTTTTTCGCGCGCGCATGAGTTGAGATTTTTATCAGGTGCAATCCGCAAGGTGATGGTGATGCTGCTGCAGCTTCTGGTGCTCCTGGTGCTCATGGTGCCTCTGCCTGATCTAGCCCTGCGCGGCACAAATGTTTGTTTGTTTTCGCTTTGCTTCCATTTTGGTGCGCGACTCTTAATGTTCTGCAAAATGAGATAAGTCATTGGAGTTTTGTTTTATTTGTCTGTTTCTTTTGCTGTTTCTGTTACTGTTGCTGTTTCTGTTGCTGTTTTTGTTTCTGTTTTTGTTCCTGTTGGATGGTGCTGGATGGTTGTTTTTATTGGGGACTACAACAGCGGGGATCCTTAATTAAAATTAATGCAAAACTTGTGAGTCATTTTATTTGCTTGGCTTTCTGGGTTGGGAGTTTTAATTTAATTGCTGTGTTATTTGTGTTCGCTGGAGCTGAGCAGCAGTCCGACGTGGGAGATAACGACGCACTAGGATTTCATGAATCCAATCATCTTCGCTGTGTGTATGTGTGTGCCTGAGGAGAAGTTATGTATTCGCAAGACGATAAATGACGTTACGACTTCATCTTCCCAGGATGGTAGTCTAAAATTAGGGCTTAGGACCGCGAATTTCGTTGAGAACAAATGACAAATGACAGCCTGATGTCTAAGTTTAGCTTTAAGTCACCATGGTGCTGTAAAAGTTGTACACCTGCATTCCATTTTTAGTGCAAATATTCTCACTTGTGAACATGGCGCAGATGTATCTATAAGGGGAACCATAAAAAGTTAACAAATAAGATCGTCAAACAGTGCTTTGTAGGAAAATAAAGTAGACTGCTACCTACGAGTATCAGAGGAGTTTAGCTCTACAATGGTGGCAAAGCAAGGATAAAGGGTGGGCTAAATACAGGTTCCTTTTTTAAAAAATCCAATAAAATTAACAAAATTAAATTCTTTCCATGTATTATGGCTTTATTAGTAAGAGCAAGCATTCCCATTATTAATGGAACACAACGTCGTTCAAGTAGCTGCCTCGACTGCGCATTCTGTCACTCCAATTTTCCAAGTCCTTGTTGATGGTTTCGGGCTGTAGCTCACGGATTGCTTGGATGATTTTTGAATCGTTTCCGAATTGCTGAATTGGTCCTTCCCCACAAAAAAAGTCCAAAGGGATCAAATCGCAGCTCCGAGGCGACCATTTGACATCGCGAAGACGGCTGGTAACACGATTTGGGAAATTGGTACTTCAAAATCGATTGTGGCATGGGCTGTGTGGTATGGCGCGCCATCCTGCATGAACCAGAATTCGTCCAAATTCATGTTTTCAATTTCAGTTAAAAAAAAACGAAACGTTGTTCCCAGCCTCATTTTCGAAGAAAAATATTCCAATGATGCTACCACTCTACAATCCGCACCAAACTGTCACCCTCTGTGGATGCATCGGCTTCTCGCCAATAACGTGTGAGTTTTCCGAGCCCCAGATGCGATTTTTCGCCCAAAATCGTCGCCCAATTCAAGCCGCTCTAAGGCCCAAACAGAGAACCGATAACAAAGTGGATGGGTCGTGCTCCGTATCTTCGTCTTCGTCTGGACATTCCGTTCAGGATGGAGAGCTGTCATGTCCGCATCTGTGGAGATACTTGCGATAACCGCCGTGACCAGACAGGAACTGCGTAAGATGGTAGTTGCAGTCCCTATGCTTTCAACTTATCCAGTCTTTGATTGTCGGTATCAGTTTGTATGTCCATCTGCCTTTGGTTGTATTGGACCAACGAGCTTGCCACATAGCTGCTAATGCTGCCTTTTCTTCCATTTGAATCATTTTGATGCCACTGACGTCGTGGTGGCTCAGCGTTCTTCTATTGTATATCCTCAGCATCTCATCTGCAAGGATATCGATGGGGACCATTCCAGCTATAACAAAGGCGGCCTCGTCTGAGATGGTTCGAAAGCCGCTGATTGTCCGTAGCGCACAGAGTCTGTATGTTGACGATTGCCTCCTTTTGGTCTCCTTCGTCCTTAGCTGACTCTACTTCATTTGAGCTGACTCTACTGCGCTGATCTGTTTAGCTACTGTTACAACGGTAATGCCATCAGCGAATCCAATTATCGTTACTCCGCCAGGTAGCGCTAATCGTAGGACTCCGTCGTACATGATGTTCCACAGTAGTGGCCCTAAAACCGATCCCTGTGGGACTCCCGGCGTCACGTTGTAGTATTTTATTCCTTTATCGGTATTATACCTCAGCTTCCAATACCGCAGCAAGTAATATGGCGTATCCATCTTAGCAAGTTATCTCCTAATAAACGACCAGTTCGCAGAGTTAAACGCGTTTTCAATATCCAGCGTTACTACTGCACAGTACTCCTTTGTGCCGTAGAGCCATCTTCGATAGCGCCTTTTGCAATATCGACTACGGCTCTTATGGCATCGACAGTAGATCGCGCTTTTCTAAAGCCAAATTGATGATTTGAGAGGACTCTCTTCTGCCACTGCGAGTAATCTATTGTAGATTATCCTCTCGAAGATCTTTCCCATTGTGTCCAGCAGGCATGTTGGGCGATAGGACGATGGGTCTCCTGCAGGCTTCTTTCCTTTTGGTAGCAGGGTTCCTTCTTCAAGGCACTTCTGCATCGTCATTATAAGAAGATCTGGTCTCTTTTTTAAGGCCGCCTTTACTGCCTTATTCGGGATGCCGTCGGGTCCGGGCGCCTTGGTGTCGCCTATCTTGCTGCATGCCTTAAGCAGCTCCTCCAAAAAAATTTGTGGAATATCCCCTCGACTGACCTCTCTTATGATGCTGCACATAGTAGATGGTATTTGGGGGAAGAGGTGCTCTACTATGGATCTCAGCATAGGACCATGTAAGCGAATAATTTGAGATCTTTGTGCAGAATTTTTCACAGGCTAGTGCGTGAAATGTTGAGTTGTTGACGAGTTGATGTTCGTGAATTGAGTCTCACACTCTTGGCTACGACGACTGGGACCATGAGTGTTGTCCAATAGCATACCAGTCTCACGAACCTTTTGCACAAACTTGTGTACAGCAGGCGCGGTGGTTGCTTCAGTTCGGCCAAAGTTTCCTTTCAAATAAAGCACTGTTTGGGCTATACAGCACTCACTTTGGAAATAAGTTTTCAATGTTTCCCAACGTTGTTCAAGCATAAAGCGACTCATTTCATTCTGCGGAGGTATGATACAGATTTTCTGTCCAGACTTCTAGAGGGAAAGTCAAAAAAACCTAGGATTTAAAAAGAAACCACTAGTTGGCCCACTCTTTACATAAGTGACTTACCACTTTAGGCCAGAATTGAAATTCGCAGATGACATTGTGTTCCTCGCAGATATGGTAGACACAATGAAGTTAGTAATCAACAAACTTGGCTAGTTATTGCGAAGTCTAGCCCTCTCTGAAAACCTGACGAAGTCAAGGATAATTGTATCCAGGGTGGATGCAGATACTCCCCAACTGAAGTGTGAAAGTTGTAAGGAGAGCATATTGAGATTGTGGGGGAATATACTCGATAAGTAGGACGAATTTGCTTAGTCTGGGGTTGCTAGGGCAACATCTAAGCAGAGAATGCTCCTACTTGTTGTTACTGCACCTCTTCTCGATTCCTATCTTGCTGTGGTGGAGGGGCTTACACTACTTCCCTTTAACTTACGGTCTTATCAAGTGAGAAAACTACATCCTGTCTGCGTCCAGCAGGGTATTTTCCCAGGAATGATTCGACCGTGAGGGGACTTAGAAACCAAAAGATGATCACCCAAGGTAAGGTTCGACGTGCCGAGACCTGCATGGCTGGGGGGAGCTCAGTCGCTGCCGCAAACTCTGAATACCTGGGGGCCTTCAGTTTTAATAAAATTCCCCTTACGTGCATACAGGGGGTGAGTGCAGGTGGACCTCTTCTTCCTCCTTACTCGTGGGACCCAATTATGAACGAAAATGAACAAAAAACAACTAAAAAAGCGAAGAGTGTAACTGAATCGGGCACATCTAGCTTTAAAAAAACCGATTCTGCTAATAAAACAGAAGAAGCTTTTCTCCTTGTTTCGGATGGGGAAAGCATCGGAACAGTTGACCTGCATCTAGAAAACCTCTTTCTAGATACCAGTGACAGCTGTTCTGTCGCCAGCTCGTCCTTCTCTAACTGCTCCAACAGCTCCAAGCAGTCTAGGAACAGCAAGCTGACGGTAAAGAGATTAGGGACAAAGAGGTGGGACAAACTCACGGAGCTGGAAAGGAAAAGACTCCATAATGCAAGGGCCTACTTGCAGGAGTTGTCAGCATCAGATGGTGAGCCTACTGCTAACCTGTAACAGACCAGCGCATTGATGGCCTGATGGGACCATCTAAGTTCGCGACAAGCTATTGCCAGTTAGGACGGGGGATTGTCTCATTATCCGGTCACAGGGTGTCTTCCACTACTTCAGGTACTATGCCAACATCAGAGCGACCTTCAACCTCAAAGTTGACTGGGTTAACCCCTCCGTTGAGGCAGGAGGCGCTCCTGGTAGTAGAGGCAGATAATCTGAATCACTCCAACGCGACGAGCCACTGCTACTTGCAAGGAAGTGGGTCGGTTGATTCTGCTTCACGGAGTGATGCTAGTCCTGCCGGTATTGAAAATTCGACATCCAACCAAGGCTAGATATGGTAAGTAATAAGTGAAGTCTGCCCACCTAGGGTTTGAATTCTCCCTATCTCGTAAAATAGATATAGTTATACCCTGTCTGGTAAGTATGTCGGCGATTCTCTGAGATATCTATGTTGTCCTGAATGAAAGTGTTTACGATATTAGGAACAGGATGACTGCTGTGTCCTTTGCTATTTTATCACATTCTCTGTGATATATGGCATTCAGTAGATAGTTAAGCTTAGAGGTGATTGCAAAGAAACCCAATGTCAGCTTGGCTTTGTGTCATAACCACAACTTCTTTGTTTCTATGGAACATCTACTCTCCTCCTACTAAGAGCCTATCATTTAAGGCAACTCTGTAGGATCGCAGAAACAAATGATCTACCTGGATATAGAAAGAAGTATCAGAAGAACTAGATCAGCTAAATCTGAATTCCGTAGACCCGTAAGAAAAAGCTAGATCCTGATTATGAACGAAAATTAAATGAAACTAAACGCAGTCTAGTAACCTCAGCTTTAAACATCTCGACCAACTGTGCTACGAGATGTGGACAGAACACAAACTTCCAAATTACGGTTGCCAAGTCGAGCCAAGTTGGCTCCATTGAAGATGTCGACAAAGTTAAACGATTTTTCAATGAGGAACCACGAATTCTTTAGGTTCAAAACTTACAGTATCTACGGCGATGCAGAGAGAGTACTCCTTAGGAGTTTTCTTCATCCTAGCTTCTCACAACCATTCGTGTTGTGCGTGTTATATTCTTTACACGAATTCAAGGGGCCTACTGTTTAGTGCTTATTTGAGAAGCTTTCTCAGGACAATTGTACTCTCGGATGTTTGTCAGACGCTCTCGAGAGGTGGGGCCGTGAAAAACTTTTTTTTTAGGTGTTCCCCGACTGGGATTCGATCTCGAACCCCTTGTTTCATAGTCCAACGCACTAACCACTGAGCTACGGCGCCCTCGCTTTACTCCATCTCAAGGACATGATATTTCGGTGAAAAAATTTCCCATTTAACATTTGAAAAATTTCCTTTAATTTCTTTTTGGTGATAAACAAGTGGTGCTCTGTTACGGAGTGACGAAATCTCGTGCGCGACTAACCATGCGGTGAAAAAGGCTGAAAAGGAGTCATTTCTCACACGGATGTGGTATTATTTCTCATTTTTAGTAACCCACTGTCGTCATAAATCTTGCCGGCGAAGCTCTTCCACTTCTGGGAAGCCTCCAGTGAAGCCCATGTGTTCCCTTTCTTAACAAGCAAATCAAATCTCGCTAAACTGCCATAACGCCCCCCGCTTAATTACTCATACATAGGTGTCATGCCAGTCAACTTCACTCCTTCCATTTTGATGAATGGATTCACTTCACCTTCCACCAATTCATCCATCGCTAATTGCCCATAATTGTTCCCTAATAAATTTCCCCGCATGATATGCCCGCGCTGTTGATTGTTTTTCTGGTGCGCTGGCGTATCAGTGCCCTCGCGATCGCCAGTAATGACACCTACCCACATTAGGTAGCATCGGGCGAGAACCAGTTCGGCATACCAGGCACAGAGCCCAGTCACAGAGCCCAGTCACAGAGCCAGACGAAGACGAATTACAACTTGTTCCATCACACTTTGCAATCGCGCGTACACACAGCACATGAATTATGAGTTCCATATATGCGAGTTCCCCGCTGCCGAGCAGTTTTCATCACTTCATGGAACTACCTGGTAGTGACCGATGTGACAGGGCCACCAGAGAAGTGCCAGCGCAGAACACCACTGCCCTGTGACTATTTGGTATTCCAAGGATGTAGCCTTCGCGAAGTGTCGTACATTACTTGTTTTATTAATTATCAATTTATTAAGGATTCGCTTGTGCTGCTCCGAAAGTGTTGGGCTACTCGACGAGAGGAGCAGGAGGAGGGATGCTGGATGTGTGGTTTTTCATGCACCGATTGTCTGCAACAACTGCACTGGAATTTGCAATGCTTATGGCCAGTGTACGTGTAATTAGGCGATAAAAAGTGTCGTTGCCGTAGCACAATCCCTGTGTACGAGTACCTGTACGGGCGGAGGAATTCCTACAGGGATGAATAATGCGTTGTCTGTCGCTGCCGCTGCCGCTGCCGCACTTGCGGAGGGTGCCCTCGTCGGATCATTTTAGGCGGTGTCATGTGAATACCTGAAATTGTTCGTGTTGCAGTGTTTTTTTTTGGGCTTCTTCTGTGATGACGGAACCCTTCTGGCCGGTCTGCAGTGGACAGTCTGCGAATGTGAAGCGGCCGGGAGCGGTTGCATTAATTTAGAGGTGATTTCAACACCAGCGGAATACTAATGAATCCTAAGAGTCGTGGCCGAGTTGGGAAAATGGTTAGCGAAACGTTTACCGAGGACCGAGGAAGGAAAGCACAAAGTGGCGGCGAATGATCGATGGGTTGTGGATTTGTTTTTCTGGTGAATCGTTCACGTTTGTCTTAGCACTTGAGAAGGATGTTGTGACTTGGCATTGTGCACTTCTCTGGTTGCAGTGGCTGTCAACTGACAAGCGACACAATCGATGGTGTGTGGTGACAGTGATGTTCTGTGGGAGATGAAAGTATTGTCGATTTTATTTTTGTATTGTGTTGTGGTATTTGTTTTTCTTTTCTTTCATTAAATTGGGATCGGGAGGGCAAGGAGTGAGAAATTTTTTTAAGTCACTACAAGGACTTGTTTTGAGATAGGTGCCAGTAATAATGATCACAGTTCAACCTATCTTTAATCCTGGTCATGCAAAGGATGCAGGATTACGATCAGAGTTAGAAAACTTTGGTTGAGTAACAATAGTAAGAAAAGTGTGCTAAGTTTTGTCGTAAAGGAACAGATTGAAACGGCCAGAGACTTGATTGCCGCTTAACTGTCAGTAAAGAGGCAAGGAAGATGCTCCCATTGGGGTCCTCTCAAAAGGCCGGAACCTAGTATGCACGACAGGTCTATGGGACCCAACAACCATTCGTGTTATGATAGTTGCACTCTCGGATGTTTGTCAAACGCTTGTGGTTCCATGAAAGAAATTTTTGGAAGATGTCCATGGATTGAACCTGGAACCCTGGGCTCCGTGTCCAACAAATTAAACACCTGATCTACCGCGTTTGATGCTTAAGTTCTTTAGTTAATTTGATCTTGTAACTCTGTAGGCCAGAATCTTTACTTAGAATTCGTCAATTCCTGTGAACAGTTTGATTGATGATTAAGTCCTGTATCCCGCCGGTGTTCATCCCGCCTTGCACATTGAAGCAAAAGGCATGGATCTTGGCCAGAAGTGAGGCCAATAGTCGATGGACCTCCCTGGACACCTGTGTGATCACCAGAAGCCTATGGCCTATGGATAGGAAGTCCCTTTCTGTCCTTATAGGAATTATCACGGGGCATAACTCTATTCGGTACCACATGAGAAAGCTAAGACTCACGGATGAAGATTTATGTCGGGGATGGGGAGACGAGGAAGCTAATGAGGATACAACCCACTTTCTCTGTCACTGCCCTGGGCTTATCCACCTTAGATTCAAATTTCTGGGGCGACAGACCAATAAATGAAATTTTTAGGTCCATCAAATCAACAGGATGGTTTGGTGATCCACAAGATACTAATCAGTACTAGGGTTTACCAATGGGCAAGGGACTTTTTCCCCTTTGGGTATCACAATGGGTCTGTATTGACCTGAGTGTAGCGACGTGATCTAGTCGCCTACCCACATACCTAACCCTAACCTAAGTCCTGTATCCCCTTGTGGGTGCTAGGGCATTGACAATGCCTACGCGCCATCGTGTGCGGTTTCTGGCAATGTGTTGCAGTTCTCCCCAACTCTTTCCCAGTTGCCGTGCTTCCTTCTAAACTGTTCTGCGCCATGTACTCCTAGGAGCGCCGCGTATCCTGCCATCCTGAGTAAGCGGGTTCCATTGCATCGCGTGGTTAGCTATGGACCTGTCACCCTTTCGGAGAGTATGTCCAATCCACTGCCACTTTCGTTGTCGTATTGTTGTACCTATAGGTTCATGGCCCGTTTTCTGGTAGAGTTGTTCGTTAGAGATACGGTTTGGCCAGAAAATTGACGAACGTTTGCAGCTTTCACTATATAATGGTGGTGCGACATACTCTTGTCCGGAATCTGGCCGTTAAAATCCTATCACCGTGCGGCTGCCAGGAAATTAGGCATCTGCGTGCTGTAGGTGTTAGCAGCAGTCCAACTCCATATCCCCGGGGGGTTCCGGATGGTCTTCCGGATGGTCTTCCGGAGTAGAGTAACACAGTGTTACCTGTTGGGGATTGGTACTCGCCCGCATCTAACCATCTTGTCTCACTTACTCCCAATATGTCCAGCCTATATAGCAAGAACTCATGTTCCAGTTGAAGGAATCTGGCGTTCTGAGGTCCTTCACTCTGAGAGTCAAGGAGCGTCTTCACGTTCCAGAAACCAATCTTAGTCCGGGTACAATAGCCAAAGATCGTCAACGTGTTATCGGTCCTTATCCGAGGCATTGTGTCGGTTTCGGGCCCAGGTTACCTAGTCTAGGCATAAGACCCTACACATGTAGTTGCCCGGGGAGTACCACAAGGAGGTAAAGCAAGCACTACATTACAAACTTGATTGTTGCGCTATTGGCCCAATCCATGTTTTGGGCAGTCAGTAGTTTGGTATAAACTGATTTCACTCATTTTGAGCTGAAGTACTTTCGGCTGCGATATATTCGATACTTTGACCTGTGCTTTGTCTCACTGGCACAGGAACACTCAACACAAATTCAAAGTGGACACAAGTTTGTCCTCTATAGTCTGAACAGTCAGTCTAGTGAGACGGTTAATGTGACTCAAAAGTGGAGTAAGTGCTTTAATGCTGCGACCACCGGCCTCAGAATTTTGATACCAATTTTTAATAAGTTTCAAGCATTGCTCGTTCATGAGCTTCCTTATGGTAAAAATGTAGACTTTAGCTGACGTCTTCATGTTCATTGATCGTAAAAAGTTTTTAAGGATGCGTCTGTATGAAGATACAAAATTGTCATGTCTCTATTGAAAAAGCCTTCATATGTATATTCTTTGCACGAAGGGAAGGAGCCTATTGCTTAATGCCGTGTCCGATGGGCAATCTGTTATTTGAGAAACTTGTTCATGACAGAATACTCTCGGACGTTTGTCAAACCTTCGCTAGAGTTGGGCTCGTAACAACTCCTCGAGAAATAAACCTAGACCCGCGTGCTCAGCCACGACGTCAGTGGACTAGGAATTTCTAATTAATTGTGGGAATCGTGGCTTACTAGTTTCTGGAGTAAAAGGGCTCATCGTCTAGTTAAACTTGATCCTTGCAGAGACGTGGTCCTATGGTTCGATTCTAAACCATCCTGGTATCCATACGTCGTACTACTTCAATGTATTCTTAATGTCACTTAATGTATTCGTGGACTCGCCAGTAGTATCTCCACTGACTGATAGTCGTTAAGGTTGGGCTTTAATCAGCAGCACTCGATACCACTTGAAAACTGTACACATTTGGATGAATAATAAAAAGCTACTTCACCCAGATATTAGTTCTTCAAACATTCCTAATTATATTCCAAGGCATCGAGCTAAATATATTCGTTCGTGCCAACAGTAAAGGTACAACTTCACCTCCCATCGGTTAGATACTGGCAAAAAGTAAATTCGAATTTCCATAAAATCTCCTTTCCAATTATGAGCTCGGCAAGGACCATGCAAACCGACTTAGAGATAACTGCTGACGCAAATATTGAAACAATGTGCCAAAGACTTCCTTCCTTCCTACACCCAACACCCAGATTATGGCCATTTCCCAGTTTCGTTTCGGCAAGAAAAACATTTCACCATACACCCGTTGTCTCCCACGAGCCACTTTCTCACCGCTCAATCCCCCGAAAAAGCGGCTTTTGAACAAATGTTACTAATACCATACCGAGATACCGAGCTACTGCCGACCTCCTCGCCTTCAACAGAACAGGTAGGTACATAGAACAGGATGACGATGACAAAAGACAACGACACGACGACGAAGAACTTCAGCCGCAAATTAAAAGCAAACTTTATCCTTCGCTTTGTATTAATTTAAAGAAGGTTCCTCCTCCTGCACGGTACAGTACACACGCTAGTGTGGCTGGCTATGGAGAAAATCATATTCAAACAGGTGTAGCAGCCGCATAAATATTCACATCGTAAATCCTCGCAGCTCTATGCGCTCTAAGATGTGGAATTGCTACAATCGAATTTCAAAAAGACAAACTTTTCCCTCCAGACTCCTCGAAATCAACACACATACATACACACACACACAGAGGAAGAGACAAGGACCAACATAACGCGCATAACTTACCAAAGAGAATGACAAATGCGTGCACACAGCTCCGCAAGATCCTGGCCAAAAGGAAAACAAACCAACCACCACCAGCCAGCCAAAGGACACCAGGCATAGCTATACTTGTCGAGATGAGTTATCCGAAAGAAGGCTCCAACCCACCCAGCCCGCCAGCCACCTGATCTGTGAGTGGAGGTGGACTCTGCCGCCAGTGTTGGTAATCCACAGGCACTTGGGCGATATCAGCGCAAATGACAGCGAAATGATGCAAATTGGGACAAATTAGTTTATGCTACTTCCGAAATGTAAATCTCACCTGAATGCTGCTGTATATGTGTTCTTCCTTCGCTGCCTTAGAACTTTAGCCAGACCGAGTGGTGCAGACGGTGGCGGTGACGGCGACGGCATCGCTGAGGTAATGGAATCTTGAATCTTGTCAAAAACTTTGCCCCAGTGCTGCGTACTTAAAACAACGCAAATCGCATGATGATGGAGCACTTTGTTACCCTCTGCACTCTATTTCAACCCCCCACTGAGTGTGTGTGTGTGTGTGTGTAGGGAGGAGGAGTACTTGCAAACAACTAAAAGTGGAAATAGAAAATTAGAGATAAAAGTTTCTTCCCATCTTCTGGGAGACGACAACGAGAGTGGGTGGTCGGTCTAAGACTGGGACAAGTTTCTTACATGCATTTTGTTCCTTCGCCTCGCCACCGTGTGCACCCTCCTTGGAGAGCACAACATGGCTTCCATCTTGAGGGAGTTTATGTATTGTGAACAACTTAATTAAGAATCCCAATTCCGCCGACGGGTGACAGTTAGGCATGTTAGTTAGGAGAACGGAGAAGGCTCCTACTGCTGGTGCTGCTCTGGAAATCCTTTTAGTAGTTCTCAGTGTCGTGTTCTCATGTAACTCATGTTCGATAGCATGTTTAGTCGATGGTTTAGAATGGATACACTACCACTGACATCCCAACAGCACTATAACCTCACTAATGTTCGATGGTGGGAAGGACGAACCACATCCATCTATACATACTCGTATACCAACCAGCAGAGGGTATATCTGCGGAGACAAAACGCGAGTGATTCTCAGGATGTGTTTATCCTTAGAAAAATTACGAAGGATTATTTGAGAGGAGCTTTACACAATGGCGGACGGTTTCTTTGTCAGTTGGCTGGAGAGGGAATCGCTTAACGTGATTTAAGTTTTCGACTGGCTGCGGATTGAATGGGTTCCTAAGCCGATAAGATGTTGAAGGAGTGATTTACGTTCCTTGTCGGAGAGTGCTAAGATGTGCGCTGGTTACGACGAATTTGATAGATGTTCTGTTAAGTAGTTTTGAAGGACTGTTTTACCCGCTGATTAGCTTTATCGGTTAACTTTTACGATCGCAAAGGAATATGGTAGAACTTCCGCAATGAAGAGATCCCTAGAATTGTAGCCTTCCTTGTCGTTAAAGGCATTTGAGTCCAAAAGATCTTAAGGGGACGAGTTAATCTGGAAAGTTCAGGATTCTAAAACTTCTGCTCCTCCATTTAGCTCAGAAGGAATGACAGGTAAGTTGTAGGTCTCTCTAGTTAACAGTGCGCACAGGGATATTATTTGAACCACAGTTGGCATAGAATCTTGTTCTAAATGAATGCATATTCGACGCACTTACTCTGGCCATGATAAAGCCCGATATGCCCTTACAGCCTTTTTTTGTTGAACAGACTTGCTACAGCCAAGGTTTGGTGCACATTTCGCTCTAACGGCATGTGAAATGTCCTTTGAGCTGTCCCTACTTTACGTGGAACCACCACCAAGTATCACTTCGCGGAGATGTGTCGTCAATTACTGACTGTGAGAAGCGCGTCAAAGCTCTTTCAGAAAGGTCCTTGCAGTGCTATCAAGTGCGATGATGTGTTTGTTTCGTTGGCCGGTCACCACGTCTCCCTCGGAGTACGTACTTTCCTTTTGGAATGACATCCTGTAGTTGTCCAGTACAGTTGGGATATTTGTCGATATACGCGGAAGTACCACTTTCCAGATAGTAGTTGCGAATGGTGCAAATGGATTTCATTGACTATGTCGGGCAATGCTACAATCCTTTAAAATTAGGTGCTTAGCCTAGTACCTTGCAGTAGACAAGATGACGCACTGACAATGATACAAAGATTAGCTTTTATATGGACTACCTGCGCCATCGAAACCACACCGACTGTAGCACAGGACGCTCCGATATACTAGAGAACGAACTGGCGGGCGATTTAGCAGAGTTCCGAAGTTATTAGCAGAGTTCAGAAAGAGTTCTGAATAACTTGTTAAAATAACTTCGTGAGACTATCCAATGATAGATGGAGCACTCTCCCGTCATGTTGGTTCTCCAGAAGACTCTGGACAAACGACTCTAAAATGAGAACCAAAAATTGAAAAATTGATCTTCAATGGAGGTATGCAGAAGGGAGTACATTCCACTTTCTTTGGAAATGACAAAGGCAGATCCCAGATCTAAGAAAATGGTAACACCTCGGAGATCTAGATGGCCAATTAACCACTCTAAATCTTATAACAAAACCACAAACAAACTTTTAGGCTCACTCCACAGCAAGGGTTCACAGTGCATCCATCGCTGATCCGAGTGCTAACTGCTACCTAAGTTCTTCGATATAAGACGATATGCCTACCACTTAAGGTCCAAAATCTGACTCTCGCCGGATTCAACCCGTACAAGCTACAGTACCCTGCCATATTATTAGACCCAGTGGGCGCCGTGGCTCAGTGGTTAGTGCGTTGGACTACGGAGCAAGGGGTTCGAGATCGAATCCCAGTCGGGGAACACCTAAAAAGTTTTTCACGGCCCCACCTCTCGCGAGCGTCTGACAAACATCCGAGAGTACAACTGTCTCGAGAAAGCTTCTCAAATAACAAATTGCCCTTCGGACACGGCATTAAACAGTAGGCCCCTTCCATTCGTGTAAAGAATGTAACACGCACAACACGAATGGTTGTGAGAAGCTAGGCCCTGGGTCCCATCGACCTGTAGCGCCAAGTATTTATTTTTTTTTTTTTTATTGGTGAAAATCCTGATTTGGATGTTCTTTGCCTTGAAAATACGAAAATGCCTGTCAGAGCCTTGGCTAGACAAATTATAGACGCAGGTATCAATGTATCAGAGCGAACTATTCAACGTCGATTAGCTGAAGCACACTTGATAGCTAGAAAACCTACGCGAAAACCTAAGCTGTCACCGGTTATGATTAAAAAGCGTCTTGAATGGGCAAATAATATAAAAGCTTTTCCATTGATGACTGGCAAAAGGTAGACAGCATTTACCACTTTTTATGCTCTTTGTTCATCAAATTTCGATTTCTCTGGTATGCTTTGCTGATGAATCGATTTTTCAAGTTATGACAGAAAAATCAAAGTTTGTCAAACAGGTTGCATTGTTCCGACCATCGAACATCCTCCTTCTATCACCAATACCAACGAATTTTGCAACTGCGGCTTCTTCCACAACTGAGGTATTGGCTTGAATCGGGTGAAACCCCTATTTGTATGCACGATGGGGCCCCGTGACATGAAGCCAAAGTCATCGGCAAGTTTTTTTCAAGATCAGAATGTGGAAGTTTTCGATTGGCCAGGGAATTCTTCTGATATGAACCCCATAGAGAACATTTAGTAAGATGGCTCCCACCACTAAAAAAGCTAACTGAAGCTATAAGTTCTAAAGCGAAGTTCTCACTGTGTTCTTTCTGTTCTTTCCTGTTGCTTACTCTGTTCAGAATCCAGATTTTCAGAGCTGATGTTGTGAGTGATAGTACCGAAACTAAAAATATAATTAAAATAAGAAGCCCACGATGGCTAAAGACCTAAAAAAAAAAAAAGAAATAATTGGCGCAACAGGTCGATGAGACCCAAGGCCTAGCTTCTCACAACCAATCGTGTTGTGCGTGTTATAATCTTTACACGAATGGAAGGGGCCTACTGTTTAATGCCGTGTCCGAAGGGCAATTTGTTATTTGAGAAGCTTTCTCAGGACCGTTGTACTCCCGGATGTTTGTCAGACGCTCGCGAGACGTGGGGCCGTGAAAAACTTTTAGGTGTTCCGACTGGGATTCGAACTTGAACCCCTTGCTCCATAGTTCATCGCACTAACCACTGAGCCACGGCGCCCACCTAAGAAAAGTCTTTGGAAATGGAATCGATCGTCCTGAGCTAGATCCAGTACAGAATATCCGGAGACACTTCTGTGCATATTTTGATGTCAATTTGCTTCCCTGCTCGAAATAGTTCAAATACTCAGAATATGTCAGAACTAAGAACATGTCATCATATCCAATCGATGTACATACGATGAGCATTGCCTTGGAGCTACTGGGTTGTCTTTAAGACTCAGCTTTTGGGATTGCTCTTCAGAAGAATCTGTTTCATCTTCTTGTAGGATTCGTCTCTCCATTTCACCAGCAATATACATATGTATTTCCAAGACCGTCATCGTCACGCTAGAGGTGTATAATATATCATGGGCGACAGCATAGACGTCAATAAAATCGTTGTTGCCTGTCAAGATGGTTACCCCGCCCTGATTCATTTAATTGCTGAGCTCTCATATATGTAGTATATTTGAATTCTTTATTTTTATGATATTAAATCCTAAAACTATAAATCACGCATGATTCGTGATGACTCTCATCCAAAATTTCAGCAAACTCTGAGAACGAAACTCTTTTGTATCAAATCCTTCCAAGCGCATCGAACTTCTTCCATAAGTCAATCAAACCTTCAGCCAGCGAAACATAATAAAAAACAAAACCGAATTAATTGTGCATTTAAGGACGACCTTATGGGCCCTGAGTCACCGCGTAATTTCCGAACATCCGGCTACTTTCGTTCATCCATAACGCAGTGACCAATCCCAGGCTTTTCGAAATTCCTCTTCGTCGCATAGTCTGCTCAGTCTGCTCAGTCTAATCCCTGGACACATAATTAAAATAAACGGTGATCCATCATTTTTTTTTTTTTTTCGTCCGTGCCGCTCCTTACAAAATTGGCCAACTGATCCCAAAATTCGTTCCCCAATTGCACCGCAGCAGCCGCTGTCAAAATTCGTTATGAAAAAAAAGGGAAAACATCTGAAAATTGCTCCAAAGCTGGACACCTTGCTTCCTAGAAAATTCATTTGCAGATCAGTGCGATCGGGCGGTCCGCTTGGCCGTTCGGCAACACCGCTAGATAAAAGTTATTTTGTATTCTGGTCATTAACTGAATCCCCTCCCATCCTTCCATAGTACGGTGTGTGTGTGACCCAGAAAAAGTCAGCGATCCTTTGGTATCTTTTTGCTGGAGCATCTCCAATTAAATGCGGATCCGCAGAATCTGATGTTGTCCGCGCTCGACATCATCGTGATCATCAGAAGCACATGATCGTCGTCGCCGTCGTCATCATCGGTGTTCTGTCTCTCTAGGGCTACATTCATCTTCGTCATAATTATGTTTTTGGGCGGTTGTCGTAAGTTGTTTTGCATGTTTTTGCTTCGTTTTCCACTTTGAGGAACACGGGGGGAAGTTCAGTGAAAGGATAGCGTTTTGTAGTTTTTTGTCAAAGGAGGCAAAACTCGAATGTCTCAGATTACCCGAGCGCTATGTGTTTTGTTAGCTGTTTCTGTTGGGAATCTTTCAGCGAACGTCATCGGCTTGTCGTGCCGGTGTCACGCTACAAAAGGAGAAAAGAAAAAAGGGCTCACTGCGCATCCACCAGATGAAGATGAAGATGAATTCCATTCCATGGCTAATCAGAAGATATTTTTACCTGATCTCTCGTAAAGAATGGAACTGGATTACGTTTGGGAATCCTCCGGAGAGACCCAGCTAATTGTGTTCACAAAACGACAGATGTGAAATGTTAAATAAGGATATCTATTGTCAGGAGAAGCTGTGTCATAGGAGGAGCGCAAAACCATAGCACAACAACAACAACAACAACTCGATCGTAATCCTCCTCATTTTGTTGCGAAATAGCATGGTCCGGGTCGGGTCTGTGTCCTATACACCGTGTCGTCGTCGTCGTTTTTGCTTGTGTTTGCAGAAAAAAATAAAAAACCAGGGAACAACATGTGTATCTGTCGGTTTGTTTGTTTGTCCAACTGTCAATTTACTGTACGGATGGATTAACCAAATGAATTGCAGATACATTTTCCAATTTTCAGAGTTAAATTGTCTGTGTGTTTGGGATTTTACGAAATATTTGCAAACACACATAGGGCATCCCTTTTGGGGGGGCGAACTGGCAACTACTCTGTGTTAATTGCGTATGAAGTGTGTATCTGTGTGTATAGACTTGCCAGACATTAGAAGGAGAATAAGATGAATTGATGCCGAAAGGAACCGCTTCTATGGGGGAGGAAGGCAATTTAGCAAATTCATGTTTTTGGGGAGAAAAGATATTTTCCCAAAATTTAGATTGCTTCTCGTGTGTGACCAATCGACAGGTTTATCTATATTTTTTTACGGATATGGTGTGTGAAGAGAGGGTCTTGCCTACCTTTCATGATGCAATAGATATCGTCTTAGTTGTGTCGAATCCAAAGGGTTTACAGAAACAGAAGAATGTTTCGAAATTAAGCTCATTTCCTGGTAGGCACAATATTTGTACAGAAATGCATGGAAGACGTTAAGGAAACAAAGACCCAAACAACATTCCCAATGATTGTCTAAGATTGTAGGTCGCAATTCATTAAATAGATTCTCATGCCTAGCCATTAGGGAGATTGTTTGGATGGAGGTCTTGTAAATAAATGGCACAATATGGACATATGGATATATTAGCCTGGCTACTTCACTCGTAGGTAGAGTGGATAGATACAAAGTACCTACTAGCTTTAGGTATATTAGTTTTTTACATACGTATGGATGTATGTAGATACCTGATGATGTATCCTCTACGGTAAAACATATGCGGAGTATCTATGGTGCCATGACTTGCCGTCACTGCTCCGGCGGTGCTATCTGTACGAGAAGATCGTTACTATCCTGATGTCAAATGAAGCCAAGTCTTTTGATTCCGACTTTCTGGGTTAAGAAATGAGGTCTATCACAGAGCTGGTTGAGTTCTACGAATACAGTTGCGTATATGTGTGAGACGACTGACTAAAGGAATGGAATGATTCTGGCCTCTCCCAGTACAAAGACTGGAGGAGACTTTTTGATGTCTTAACAGGCTTCGGTTTCGTTAAGTATCTCAATATTCTGAGCACTCAATGATGAGGAGCACTCGGATACTACTACCAGGAAGACGAAGTAGAACCCATATTATTGGAACTGCTCCAAATTCCAGAGAAAATAGCAGCAATACTCAGATTCTCCACCTAGCATGAAGAAGGAGAGGAATTTTCGCTTAAGGAGTAGTGAAAGTTGACGGTGTCCACGAAGGCACCTTGTTTCATTTCGGAGTCATCCGTGAAGACTACAAATCAGTCCAGGTTCAGAGATTTTGACCAAAGTCAGTACTGGATGCAAGCAAAGTCATCTTCAAATTGCATCCATAGGATGAAAGTTGTGGGATAAGTGTCTCCCAACGGTGTCCCATAGCGGATGATACAAAAAGGGGTCCACAGAACAGCTTCTATTCAATCGTACTTCGGAGATTAGTGCGAAACAATCATCCATAGGTCTTATCATAGTACTGAGTACGCCGTGGATGTCTGTAACATGCTATGCTGAAAGATGTATCATATCCAGGATCACCGGGTAAACCTAATACAATCCTCCTTGTTGTGAAGAAAATAACCCCAATTTTCAAATGATTCACCGATAATACATTCCGAATCCATTCATTGACCATGTCTGAGACCACCTTCGAGTTAGTACGAACAGTCTATAGAGAACACCCGACGGAAATCATAAGAACGTCATCGGCGTTTGGCTGACCGTATATGCAACCAGAATTCAACAAGTCTTTGTCCTGCTTAGTAGAGCAGTAGCATGCTTAGAGTTGTGGAGGTTAATCTGAGTAAAACTCAGGCAACGAAGAGAAAAGTTCCCATCTATCGCGGACACTTTTCTGCCGAGAAAAACGGTGGAGAGAGTTCTGTGGGTTTTCTTTGGGTCAAGCAATTTTTGCCCACTACTGCTGGAACCACAGTCAAATTTCGAGCGCAGATAACCGCCAACCTGAAGGGGAAATTTTAGTTAAGCAGTCTATGCCTGTACATATTATTTGGTGGACGTGGGGATTGAGAATATGCCATGGAATCTATGCGCCGATTTCAAAAACTAAACCTAGACCACCGGTGGTCTAAGCCAAGTGGTCGAGGTAAGGTTCCATATCAGAAGTACCGTGAACTGGTGGACTCATTGCAAGACTGTCTTAAACATCAAACGGTCTTCAACGTAGTACTGAGCAGAACTTTAGCTATTAATTAGGTTTTCTTAGTTTTAAGCAATTGAATAGTCAACTAAGTATCTACAGTCTATTTGATCTTTACCAGTAGTTTACGTTCAAATCATAATTCTGTTGGTCTTGTTGGTTTAATACCAAGCAACGGTTTCAACTAAAATGTAAGCCCACTCCATATTGCTGCATGAGACACTTTGAATGATACTTACCAGGACATGGTGCGTTAGTGGAGTCAACTGAAATCACGAACAACTTAGTTATTAGTCGGGTTCTTAGGAAGGTGCCATTGTTGGGTAGAAACAGACCTTGTATTGCAATTTTTGTTTTATAAAGAACTTGTTACAGATACTTACTATGATAGTTAAAGTGAGGCTGTGGGTTCTAAATAAGTAGTCTACATTTGAATGAGCTAAGATCCAGTTCAAGGAACTACCTAAGAAGTAGTTGAAAACAGCCATCATGAGCGAAAATACATAGTGTGCCTTGGAAGTTGGTTTGATAAGAACCTGAAAATGTTCAGCAAAAATAGTAGTCGAATAAAAAATACTATAGCCGCACTCTAACACCTCCATAAAGAGCTGTAAAATGGTATAGATACTTGGGTCATATTATGAAATCTAAAGCACCCGTTCTACCAACTAGTGCTCCAATAAAAACCACATATCACGAAGCAGAATCGGGGTTCAATATCGCATGGGAAGGGACTCAGAGAAGCCATTCCTTTAGAATTGGAAGTAGTATCCATTATTCAGTTCCTTAGATGTTCCACAGTAAGCTTCGTCTGTAATCCCACTCAACTTGAAAGTGGACACGGTGTCTCCATCTGTGAAAGGACGGCGAACTATCTTCATATGGATACTTGTATGTGGATATGTAGTATGTAGTACACGTAACTTAAGTCTAACTGAGATAAGTCCAATGAATTGCCTTTTGAAAGCAAGACTTCTTATTGTGTTTAGCGTTTTAACTAAATATTTCTTTCTTCAAGGATAACGCTCGGAATGGGTGACCTTCAATTTGAAACTTAACTGGATGGCCATCTATCTTCTACAGATGAGAACTAGCGTTTACTCTGATAAGAACTCAACTTTGTCAGTCCTTCATCTGCGAAAGGCATTCACAAAATAAATTCCCACTCATCCTTCAACATATCCTACAGCATCAAACTATGAAACAGAAATCTATGAATCTAAACACATTTCTCCCAAGATACAAGATACCAGATACATCTGCACCGCACCAATCCGATTCAACATGTTCGAGTTGGTTTCGCTTCGCCGTACACCGAACTTCGAAACTATACAGCGTCTGCACAGTAAGGGGAAATATGCTCTTCCACAACCCAACAATCTCTTAAATCGGAGAAAAGTATCTCTCACTCTTCGCACCAATGAAAATCTATATCTGTATCTTTTTGTTTACAAATTTATAGATATTCCACAAAATTACCAATACAATCCTCCCCAGTCTGTAGATACCACACTCTTTTCAAATTCCCGATAAAGTATCTCTTCGAACCGAATGTATCCCCAAACTAAGAGCGTATTCCCAATTGATTTTCCCTTTTTTGAGCGGAACACCCCGGACATAATTGAGCCGTCTGCAAGCTCCAGTTTAGCGTAGACTCCCTGACGTTTCGGTTGTTGTATTGTGTCACGCCGTCGGCTCATCGAAGAGAGAAACTAAATTTTGAGGAAAAAAAAAAGTCAAAAAGAAATTATAATTTAATTTCCACTTTGTTTATGCGTTTGTGTAAGTGTAAACAAGAAAAGAAAAAAGTATCTACGTTCTCATTCGCCAAAGGTGGTCAATAGTGTGTTTTCTTCTGGTGCGGTTGTCTGTCCTTGTCAGTGTCAGTGTAAACAAAGTTGTTTTCTGTTTTTTTTGTTTTTTTCTGATTTCGTCAAACCAAATCGATTGGGGATAGTGCGTGTGTCAGTTCGTCGTCCTTGTAAGGAAAATCAGTGGAAAGTCTTGTTTTTTTGGTTTTTGTTAATTTAAAAGGAGAAAAAAAAATGTATTTCAAGAGCTGTTTTGCGGTCCTTCTGCTTGGATTATGCACCCATCTAGCGGGGAGTAGTCCCACACCGACGAGGAGCGAATTTAACATTCGAGTGCAGCATTGTCGCATAGGATGCTTGGGGAAGGTAAATATTTTTTGCAATTTCTTTTAGAAGTCTTCCAGGGACTGAGAGAATGTAAACAGCAATTTCCTTTTAGGGGTTGTACGTGATTTGGCATTTAATTGCCGATTCTCTAGGGGTCGTGGAGTTTCGTTGCAATAACCCCCCAAAAGGGGAAACCTTACAGCAGAAAGTCCAAATGTTGGGTAGACGTGTATGTCTGTGGCTCTTTTTCGGGAGGGAGAGACTGTCACTTTAAGCTTCTTGTTCTAGTTGGAATTGGAATGCAAATTAGAATGGGAATTGTGAGCGTTGTGTTGCGAATAATGCAGCTGCTGTTTGGGGGTTGGACTGGATGCCTAAAAACCATAGTCCATGTCGAACTGCCATGTCCCTCTGTAGAGCAGCTCCCATGGATATCCATTTCAAATAAACAACTTTGTTGGCTGAATACCAATCCAAGGCGAGTGTATCTTTTGCTGGCCAGACTGTACGATAACGCAAAAGAGTGACCAGCACTCATCGTGCCTGGTGGCAGATATCTCGAGAGTTGATAAAAATACAGACAGACGGGCGAATATAGAACGGAAGGCACGATAAGCCGCATAGATTTGGGTCGGGATTTGGCATTGTCATGTAGGTAGTACGGCATAGTCTGCTCAACGAGGAGATTTGTCAGTAAACATGTCAACGTTTTATTGACACTCGTGTGGCATTGATTGTTTGGTTTTTGTTTATTATTGACGAACTGGGAATGTTTGTTGAAATTGATTCTTTTGTTGAAACTGATATTGGTTTTCGAAAATGTAAATCATATGTGTGAGATTGTTTACATTGACGTCTGTCAAATGTCTGACAGATGCTAGAACAGTTTAGGTCGTGTGTTCGTGTGTTTAGAGAGAAAGTTTAGTCGTTTCGTTCAAAAAGTTCGGATACCTATAGCTGTATCGGAAACTGTAGACAAATGAAAATGGTAGAAAGTGTGGGGATTCGTTCTGTTAAAATATTTCGCCAATATTGGGGAAACTTGTAATAGAAAAAAGGTGAGTAGATAGATGATCCGAGGGGTTTGTTTCCATTGTATTTGCATGTCAGATGAAACAAGGTAGGCAGGTACGTAGCTAGGTCTAAGCGAAGAAATAGAATAGCTATGAAACGGACATACTTATAACGTCGGGTCTCTCTCTCTAAGCGATTTACTTGAAACAACTCATTAAAGATACGTTTACAGAAGGAGTTAACCACACAATAAGAGAAATTGCATTCCACCACACTGGGAAACTGTATCTGTTCAAGTTGTAACGACCTTGAATGTCCTTAACTTTATCGAATCGGTAGAAATGTATTGCCTGAACGTATGGAGATACAACGAGTTTTCTAAAAAGAGACATTTAAAACTGTTTCGACCACTTTCCGAAAGAATGCTACAGAAATAGTCACAGTTTCACAGTATAGTTGAACACATCCAACTGTTATAACACCCCTGGTTTTGTTTCGGCCGCTGTTTAGAGTTGGTACTTTTTTGGATATGAAAGCAGGTCCGCCTGAAAGGTCCTTTGCATAGACTTCTAGGAAACGCTGTCTTGTATTTGCCAGCGGTAGAGGTACAGATAGAAGAGCAATCTAAGATTAAGGAAAAGCATTCCTTAAGCTCGGGATTCTTTTCTATATATCGGGGTTTGTCGATTTTATTTAAAGCGTTAGAACTACGATAGGAGAGCTGACTGCTCTGCAGATGTTGCGCTTGAAGTTCAATCTGTGACTAAGCGTTTTAAAACAGTGACTCTTTTGAAAGTATGAGCGGAATATAATTCAGTCTTCCGTTTGAAAGAACTAAGATGTTGAGGTCTTGTTTTGGCATGAATTCAGACGCTGAGCCGTGCGACATACATATGTACATGCTTTGGAAGCGAGAGTTGAGACAATAAAACGCTTTGGTGTTATTTGCGTATCGAACCTGGAACTTCCCACCTAGTAGTCACTTAGCATCGGAGAACTATTGTGCTTAGATATGGAAATGGAAATCAAGCCAAGAAGATGGACACTCTCTGTCCGATTACAAGTACAGTCTGCACGTGGTGTTCCATCTAATTACTCAAAGGACTTCTAACTCTTGAAGGGTTTCTGATATAACAAACCAGCTTTTTATTTCTAGACTAAGGGCTCTGACATTCGCGATAAAATTCGGTATTTTCGCCTCGAACCTGAAGACTGACAATCGCTGATGCTTTTGCGTTGTTGACTAGATTGGTTGATGTGACAGAGGCTGTAGGCTATTTGAACTACATCTTGGTGAAGCCATAGTTTCGGCAAAGAATTTTTTGTTCCAATGTCGCTAATCTGCTTTGCTTTCTGCGTATCCTCCTATAACACTTGGCTCCATCCATACCATCTTTCAAAAGAACCTACATATACATTTTAATTGTTGGTCAAAACGAAGTTCGGTATCATTAGTGAAATTGATGTTGACTCCGAGGTAAGGCTTGTAGTTATCATAAGTGACATTTTGTCTATGGGCGTGGAGCACTGATGGTACTTTTTATTTGGTCTTGTCCTCACTCACAACAAGACCAACTCCTTTCGTCTGTTCATCAATTGCCGTAAAGGCCTCTAAAGCAGCACACTGGGACCGAAGAAATCTGAATGCGTATCCCAGTACCCGGGCATTTAAATATACTGCCTCTCATGCTAATCACTGAATAGAGTTCATAGCAGGACTCTTATTGATGTAAACGAAGACATTTATAACAGCTGATGCTCGATAACTTATAACCTTCCACAAACGAAGTTGTGAAACTCGGGGAAAGTATGTGTGCATTTCCATAAATAGCATAAAAAAGTGTGGTCGTAGGACAGCAGCCCTGTGGTACATCAAAGAAATCTCTATTGCCGGTTTAAAGAATGAAAAAACTCACAATGCTTACAGAAATCATGTGCAGGGCTTGAAATGAGCATAGGTGACACTTATCTGGTAAATTTCTTGTTGAACACCACTAAGTGAAACAGTCTTGAGTGCACCAAAGAACAGAGCTGTTAGAGAACAGTGGATAGGGCCTCTTTCATATGCCTAAACTAAAGGTCTAGACGATAGACTTCTTTGGTAAAAATTTACTTTATCTTTCAGAACTCGTCTAAAACAATTATATAGTCGTGACCACCTTATGAAGGATTCATTAGAGAAGAATGAAGTGCATTTGTTAAAGTACAAAAAGGTTGCACATACATAGGTCAAAGAATGTTTTGGTGTCTGATTCTGCTGATGGCATTCGCAGAGGAAGTGCATCATGTCTTCCTCAACCTCAGTGTCGCCTCCACATTCTATTGAAATGCGCTGATTGGAAGGATTATCTGTGGTCTATAGAGACACAGAAGCCCTCTGGTCCTTGTTTCATTATAGTGGCCTTAAAGTAGTCTAGAACACTGCAGGAGGACGGTCCGCCTCACCTGGCATTGGTCATGTTGCGAAAGTCCATTTAGATCTTGGAGGAAAGGAGGTTTATGACCGGTAGAAGCAAGTCATCCGTCGAGTTGCAGCTTGATTCTGAGGCAGTTTTCGATACGCAATTTGACCTGAAAGGACTAGATAGACGTTATGTCAATTACAAGTTCATCATTTGTGACGCAAATGAAAAGGAAGAGGGATGTTGTACTTTTACTAAGATTAAGAAGACGAGTACAGACAAATTGAAACGTCAAACAAATCGCAGCTAACTTCACGCATAGTTCAACTGAAAAATCTTTAGTATTAGTGAAAGCAGCTGCTTTAGTTTTGAAAAGACGTTCCCCTTTTTTGTATACATACATGTGTATGTACATATGTAAACAGTAGACGCTCCATAAAATGAATCAATGAGATTCACACGATTAACTCTTTAGAACCGTCTGACTAAAATATTGTATTGGGTTTCTCACTAAACCAATGTTCAGTGAGCGTTGACTGTAATTTATAAATAAGTATGCCGTTTCCACTGTCAATTCCGATCTGCCCCATATTGATGTTTCGCAATCTCTTCCGCATATTTGTACTACAAATTGTGGCAAAAACTCCATAAACACTTGCTCGAAACACATTGCTACAAGTACTTGCAAACAGCTCACAAGGAAGTACACATTACTCACCATCCGCATCCTCCGTTGCTTGTTGATGATCCATTTAATAAACACCACAATCTATTCAACTGCACGATCAAAGCCAGCGCCGTTGACGACCTCCTCGATCCGATGAGGGCATAAACAACCGATAAACTCACTTAGCCATCGATTGATATGTTTATACTAAAAACAAAATAAAACGTTAAAGCAAATAGGTACATCTAAACGCGAACATTAACAAGTTTTGGCAAACATAGCTACCAAAGGGGCAAACACAATGCCGGGAACACGCAAAGTACTACTCGTATGTTTACATCGCACTTTCATAAAAATTTTGAAATAAAAATGCGGAACCTCTTTGCAATTTAGATCATCCCGGTCTGGCACCGAAACAAACAAAGATACTCCTACTCTCACCCCGCAGATACTTTTATGTCTTTTTTTTCGTTTTTTATTGATGAATTGAAATTTTCATTAGGAATTCCTATTTTTAGTCCGCTCTCGCTGAATTATCGATGAAATTTCCTCACATGCTGTTTGGCTATACATGCATACTTACTCTCTGCTGTTCGTCGTAGTTGGCGGATATTGGATTAAAGCTTAATGCAGTTCAGACGTTTCCAGGCGTTGATTATCCCATATCCCATGGTTTTTATGGCACACTTGTTTGGACGATTAGGTGTATGCATCTGTCGCTCTATGAATGTGTGTGTGTTTGGTCTGATGTGCACATTTTAAATTGGAACTCGTAATAAAATTGGAAGCGTCTTAAAATTTTACGGTCTGGAAGATACGAGGGATTCTTTTGAAATTTCCCATACGACTGTGTGTTCAATGATGACATAAAGAATGCATTTTATTGCTCCTAAATAGATGGTGAACTCTGAAAGCGAGTTCAATTTGCTGCGAATAGTAGCCATGTACGCAACAGTAGCAAATTGGCGATATGTGGCTTTGATGGGAGTCTTCTTAGGGTGCATTTTGATTAGATACTCGTAGTTGAATGTCATGAATATATTTGGCCATGTTAATGGTTCGATGAATGGAAATTGAACATACGCTGTGCTGGCAGTTAACATTTCAATTTGATTTTGATAGTATAGCTACCGAAAAGACGATTGTATAATTTTTTTAAATTAGACACCAGATAGAGAGATACCAGACATCTATCTGTACATCGAAGTTCATTTTTACTGAACTTTACTTGTAGACTCACATTACCATCTGCTTCATGAAATGTGTTTCTGATATCACTTCATGTATTCATAGGTTTATGGGGTTAGAAGGCAGCTAACTTAGTTATTCTTAAAGTCGAACCACAAACGGGAGTCAGAACTAGAACTAGGGTTGAGTATGGTTTATACTCAGTTTTGCACCATCAGTGTTGCTTAACCTCATGTAAAATTAAAGTGCGTTACTAGAGTCTAAGTTAAGCAAAGCTGATGGTCGAAAACTGATAGTGTGTACCATACTTCAAGTCATTCATTTGCAGTGCAGTTGCAGTGCACGATCTTGTCAATATGTTGACGTAAGTCGTACAAATTAATGTCAAATTCGGCCGTACTAGAGATCTACTCTGTGGTAAGCAATATATTGAGTCTATCTAGCTAGGTACACGATGTAACTACAAGGTGCGCCATCTTTTATTTCGGTATGAAATCATTGAATTTCATTGAACTTTGACATGTATTAACCGATTGAATAGATATGTTTTTGAAACGCCAATCCAATACAATTTTAACCATGAACCGCTTCACAGCGAAACGATCCGTCGAAATAGTGACGCTGTACATTGAAAATAGTCGTTCAGTTTTTTGCATCGTGCATGTCTTCGAAAATATCGTGGCCAACAAGGACCGTCTGACAACACTATTTGTCGTCAACAGTCGAATTTTCTTAAGCACGGCACATGGGAGATTGTCAACATCAACGCTCAAGACATTCCAATGAACTAATAAGAGAGAATGTTGCCGAGAACCCTCTTGTGACGTATCGTCACCGCTCTCAGTATTTTGACGTCAGTGGAACCACCTTTCGCCGTATTTTGAAGGATGATTTGCATTTGTTTCGGTAAAATGTGCTTTTGGGTGAAAGAATATTGCCGACAGACCGTTCACGTCGTTTGGAATGCAGCTAAACAGTGGCTTGAATGGTTCACACTGAACCTGACTCACGAGGTCCATTTCGCACTCTTGTCCCCAAACTGAGCCTTTGGAAACGACTTCATGATAGATTTCCCTTTGGACTGGAGAAGAGGTTAGGTAATGAGATAGCATTAAACAACTGATGGTTCAAATATGAACGGTGGATTCGAAGATAGAATTTTCTCGGAACCGCTCAAGATATCTAAGTCATATCGGCTCCCAGAGACATCCAACGTCTTTCAGGCGAAGAAACAGGCAATACTCACAGCTTGTCGCATTTTAAAAAAAAGTCTGTTACATTGCCTCACAGGCAGGCTGGTATCAAAGCCCTAGCACTGAATACGAATCTTTTACTTATGGTGGAACAATGTAAATTCGCTTTGCTCAGACATCGTCTCAAAATAAATCTCCTTTTGGTGCCGGGGCACAGTAATATACAGGAAAATGAACGACCTAATGAGTCTGAGAAGTGTGCCCACATCCCCTTTGGGTGCAGTCAAGGGAAAAGTCCTCTCGGACATTTTAAACCAGACACAAACACTACGTGGCATGGGTTGCAGAGTTATGCGATATCAGGGCAAATTTGACACCACTACAACTGGTGCAGAACACAAAATCTATAAACCAGGTCTCAATCAGACGTTCCCAGGTCTACAGCTATTAGTACGAGTTACTAGGACAGAGGAACACATCCGTCGAGACTAAGGATCTAAGCTTCAACAATGAGAGATGGAAAGAAACAGTGCTTTATCTACCATGCTGGTGTCCAGCTCTAGGTAGAGGCAAACATTGCAGACTTGGCAAAACTTTCTTTGACAACCTTAACGAAATCTTGGGGAGAAAGCTGTTTCTAAATCCCACAGGATGGTTGTAGAGGACATGTCCGCTCTCTTCCAGGTTTATTTTTTTCGACTTTTTACAACAACATCGTGGGACGCTGAAGCTGCCACATCTACCTATTCATACATTGTCTATAACTACGCCCACTTTTTGAGGGCGTTTTCATAAAAAAGAACCGATTTCGATGAAAATGCTCAAACGTTCGAACTTTTCTTAGTGCGTAGTCTGAGATTCGAAGCTCTAACGCACTAATCGTTGAGTCAGGGCTAGTATTTTCAAGTGAAACGGAAAGCATAGACTTCTTAGCCAATGAGTCAGCCGTTTCTTCTATGACAATCCGGAAGATGAGCTAAAACTTTGATGAGAAAATTTAGTGAGATTGGCTCCAAACAGGTATGGATTGATTTCTAGAATTTACTAGGAACCACTCTTGTATTCACTAAGAAACTTACGTATTACGTGTGCAATCTGTCGACAATTCTTCAAGCCATATGGGAAAACTTACTAAGAATCAATCCTGATTGCCATGTTCCCTTGAAATTTGTGAAAAAGACTCCACTGCATCCCCGAATCCCATCGACTTAAGGCGAATATCATTTCGCATCCCGAAGAGCACTATGACATTGTTCCATGCTTAAGACTACAATTTAATCAGCCCAGCGATACTGTATGCATTTTAATTTGCTGCACCGTTGAATAAATTACCCCCCCCCCCCCCCCCCCCCCCCCCCCCATCGCATCGCCGCAAAACTATTCATTTAAGCCCACTGCCACTGCCACTTCCACGTCTGTCTCATCAAAAGTCAATTTTTTTTTTTTTTTTTTTAATTAATTCTTCTGTCAGCTTGATATTCATTCCCCTCAGCCACTATCGTATCGGATCCTTTGCGCGTTGCTCCGGCGTCCATCAAAACTGCGAACTTGACATCGTCATGAAATTACTATCCCTAAGGCCTCCTTTTGAGTCCTAGAACTAGAAATGCGAAGTTCTGAGAGTTTCAAATCGGCAGCGAGACCCCTTGCAATAGACAGAATCAGTGCAATCAGGAATGCTGCTTCGCCCTTCTTTTGACTTGTAAAACTCCCCGCATCCGCAGACTCCTTTCATAGACCATATGAACGAATGCAAGGCTACGGGTACATCTCATCCGATGTGCATTGCTATGCTATGCGAGTTTATGCTTCCCCAGGGAGTTTGGTGTGCGCGCTGCTCCTTTCGACTCTGGATGTACTCGTATGTTTGCAGTTTGTTGAGACTTTTGGCGAATCGAGCTGAATTTCTAATTCCTTCCTTGGTTTGCTTTCGGTTTCAGCAAAGTGCATGTTGTTGTCTGTGTGTGCCTGTGCACTTGCTATGGCACTCCAGCTGTTTCAGTGGAACGCTCCGGATTGGACTCTACGTGCAGAGACAACGTGTAATTATTTGCTGCTGCTGCTGGTGCTAGTGCTCCGGGTTTTGTCTTGGTATCTTCGTATTAATTACATATCTTGCCATACCTGCACGTCTTACACCCAGAGCCCTTGCCTAACTGGGCAGCACACAGGGTTAGGGTTTTGGACTTGCTTCAAGTGTCCATCATCATTACCGCGTGCGCTGTGTATCTCATAGATATCAATGTTGATTGTTTGGCTTCGAGGTCTCCAGCTGCGGCGTAGTTTGTTGCAAGTCAAGTGGACACCATCAGTGCTACATCGCAAAACGAATTAGGCTCTGTAGAGAGGTACCAGCACTGGCCACCACCATGATGGACGATGACAGTGCCAGGTTGTTTGGAGGTTGTTATGCGGTGTGTGTAACAAGCATTACCAACCGCAGAATTTGTTCTGCAGTCAATTTTAAGTAGGCTTTGCCGTAATCGTTGCACAAAACGTAATAGTGTCGCCACATTGTTTGCTGTTTGCTGTTTGCTGTTTGCGGTGAGATAGTGAATTGCGGGAATTAATAGAGCGGATCAACGTTGTTCTCCTCGTCGTCCTCCTCGGTTGGTCGTCTTTATATTCGCTGTTCAACGAGTGAGGTTCGTTGCGGATAAACCGCAAGAATTCTACTGGTGCTGGGTTGTTGCAATATCTTCTATTGCGAAACAAAGTGGCAAAAATGTATCGAGTTTGTGGTATTTCGAACGATTCTGCATTGCAAGGTTGGTTGGTACATGCGTATCTATAAATTAGATCGTTCCAGGCTATGAAAGTGAGAAGTTTAAGCCAAAAGTGTGAATGTGGCTTAGATTCCACTCGGTTTAGGCATTGTGTCGAAGGAAAAGACTGTAAGTCCAAGGCCAAACTAGCCTTCATTCTCATTGCTTCATAGTATTTTTTAAGGCCACGATAGAGTAGGGATATTGTCAGCAGTACTACTCCAGGAATTCCAATGTCCACAATGCCACCAAAGTAAGAAAATTGTAGGCAAAATCAGACTGAAAACAAATACGCATTCAACTGAAGGTTTGAGGAGATGGCTATCTTATTACAGATAGCTTATTCGTAGAGATATATAGGGTCCAAGGATATTCCTCATGGTAGGTATGTGAGTTCAGTTAGGTACATGGATAGACGACTGGAGGAGATCCCCAACTTAGGTCAGTTCAGACCCATTGTGATAGTCATCCCTTTCCCATTGGTTAGCCCTAGTTCTTCAGATACGGCTCCTACTCTTGCAAACCATCGAGTTGACTTTATGGATACAACATGGGCAATGACAGAGAAAGTGGGTAGTATCATCGTTGACTTCCTCCAATATAAGTCTTCTGTCTTAAAAGTGTTATGCTCCGTGATGAATCCTATGAGACTCCTTTTCAAAATAAGGCCATAAACTTCTTGTGATAACACAAAGATCTAAAGTGTTATCTTTACCACCTTTATCCCTGCTTTAAGCCTCAGTGTGCAATGTGGAATGAACACAGAAGTGTCAGCTTGTTCCTCTTTTCATATCTTGGTGGCCAGTGTAATGTTGTGGCGCTTGGCTGTCAATGAAAAAGCGTTAAGGGAAAGGTCTCCCGGGCGACTACTGTCACTGTTATGGTTCGGAAGGCTAAATGATTTGAAAAGCGATTCCAAAAATATGCCTGAGCCTATGGTCCATCCGTGTAGACAGAAACGGATCGGAAATTATTAAGCTGACTGCTTTTCCAATCTTCTCTGCTCGAGATAGAGCTCGTCTCTTAAAATCTAGCTGCTGAGGTTTGAACGAAGACATTCAATGGAAGCAGATTGAGGATGGCCTCCAGTCCTGAAATGTACGTGTGGTTCTCAGGCTTTTAAGTTGCCAACATAAGCCAATCTTTGTAATTTCGTGGTAGTCCCTAAGTTAGTGGTCTTGCTGGCGGAATATCACTATTCAAAACAGCCATAAGTTAGAATAAGTCTTACTTAATCCCCAGGTCTTGGAATAATAGTTAATATCTTTGGTTGAAACTTTGGAGACGTATTGAAGGTTTCAGGACACGTAGCGTGCCTGATGGATAGCTTCAAACTTCTCTCACATTACAAGATATTCACTGTGAAATACCTTCCCTTATGATCGATACCTCCGTGTTAAAATACTACGACTGAGCTTAACCTGAGGGACTCAGCCTCTATCGGAAGTAATGCTGTTCCAACTAGGTTTGTGAGGTTCAGTTAAGAGAACGTTTAGTTCAGTTTAAACCTGTTTGCTGAACTAGTTCATTCTTTTAGTTCAGTTCAGTTCACCGCTCAGAAGATTCGCTCTATATGCGATTCGAACTCATATATTTCTAAAATTCCCAAACAACGAATGCTGTCCTTGGGAAGACAAAACTTATCAGAGCTCGTTGAAAAAACTAAATGAACTGCTGAACTAAAAGAGCCATTGAATTGTGGAACTAAAATAAGCTCTTCTCTGAACTAGTTCATTCGTAAACTACTCAATCTTAGTTCCAAGAAGCACGGATAGTTCTGGCACACATTTTTTCCTAGTAAGTCTATAGCCACGGCCAATTTTTGGGGGCGTTTTGATGATACGCCACTGATATGCCACGCCCACTTAAGCAGAACCAAAGTGCAAAGAAAGAATAACAGGGAATTATACTCGTACCATCCGTTTATTTGTACCTAAAACTCTCCAGCTGCTTATTACCCCATCAGTCTAATTGAAGCTCCACTTCTGATGAGCAGGTACAGGTAAACGTCAACTGGTCACAATTAAAGGTATCATGTTGTTGTCTTATAACACAAACTCGCAAGATTGTATGTAGTTCAAGTTTACCACCAATTTCCTGACATTAAATTCCCATATTACCGACAAAACTCATTTCTCACAGACAGCGACCACAGCAGGGACATCCATCATAATCTCTCAACGACTCCTTTGCCCGACCACAATCTCAACAGACCAGAGCCAACAAAAACCAAATCAGTCACCTCATCTCCCATTCACATCGGAGACAGGCCATTTTGCAGCAGCGGTGTGCTCTCATAATTCTTGGTTATGTCCTTGTCTCGGATCGCAGTCGTCGCAGCCAGCCGCAGGTGATTGCCACCACGAAGTCTTTAAGTTCTCCTCGATTTGCGGGAACCCACAGCGCGCGCAAACTATTCACTATTTTCTTACTTTGTTTGGGTTCTGCAACTTTGTTGCGATCCTTGCAATTACCGTGGCCAAGAGTGGACACAACCAACTCCTCCATCTGCGAGTTATGTTTTGTCGTCTGGACCAAAATGAGTGAGTGCCCGCATGCATTACACCTTATGGCATGAGTTCGTAATTGCTACTGTGGCTCTGATGGGGACTCAATGGAGCGGGAAAAACCTTCGATGGAGGTCGCAGTCGTGAATAGCCGCTATGGCGGTGGCGGCAGCTATGTTCGGCAGCACCACAGGGTGGTATAACATCGTATTGTACTCGTATAAGTTGTTTCATTGTTGTTGGTGTGCGCACTATCAGGTGATTAATATCGGAACGCAGGTACGATACTCCAACACCGATGAGGAATGATTTACCGATAAATGATCGGAACACAGCCATCCGTAGGTAGGTGCATGGATTTCTCGTCTGGGAGAACAACACGTCATGGGGTGCCGCAAGTGTTACATCACAGGCCAGTCACTTTCTCCGGCGCGTACATGCGGTGTGATAAACTTTTCTCTCTCTCGGGATCATTATTCAAAGTTCAAAGTTGTCATCGGCTTGGGGGTACCATGATCGATGCCTAAGGAGTTCTCAAATGGTACCTTAGCGGGCCAGGCGAAGGGCATTTTCAATAAACCAAACGAAACGCACATTTCTCCATAAATCATCTGAGGTACTCGGCTGCCAACGGTCTAGAAGACACACAGTGTGATTGTGCCTTTTGCCTGGGGTCCATTGTGCACCATGGCACACTCCACACTGTGAGCGAGGCGCCCGGGGCTGTTGCTTCGGATTCGAGGAGAATGGAAAGAATGGGTTATGGGTTATTGTCGAACAAAGCGGAGAAGGATGCATTTTTAGAATAACATTTGTTTTCTTTGCTGGGCTATCCGCTCTTTTCTCTCTAATAATACGCTTTTGGGTTAATTCCTAGAATTTTGCGCTCTTCCAGTCTGGCAGTAGAGAATATACCTTCATCTGCATCCAGACTCGGTTGCTTGATCGCCATGATCAGCATCATGATCGGCATTGATGCACTTGTTGCATGATGTTTCTGTTTTGCTGGCTGCGATGCAGATTATACGTAGCATCCGCACCGCACACATCACAACTCCCACTTTGGGATTATTTACATTTCCCTTTGGAGAGTGCACGGAGCACCAGAAGCACCAGAATCAGGCATCAAGCAACCATCAATGGCACATTGTGTTGTGTGTGTTGTCTTTTGGTCCCGGTTCGAGTGCAATTTTCCGTCTTACTATCTCTCTCCTCGGATGGTTGTGGTGTTATTACAGCACGTCGCCTTAGATCCGCACTCGCATGGTTATGCGGAGGCTAGCCTCATACCGTGCGCTGCGTGCTTTGCCGCATGTTTCATAACTGTTTTAGGGTAATTGTACTGAAATGCATGTCCGTGTGTCTCCCCTCCTCCTCTGCAGTCGACGAACATGACATGGATGAGATGTTGATGATGATGATGGTGATGAGCTGAACGGATAGATAGATGGATGGATGGATGGATGGATGGATAGATGGAAGTAGTGAAATGACATAGCAGCGTGTATCATCCCAAGGGACTTCCTAGGTGAATAGCATTTCCTAGTTATTAACAAAAAAACAAAAAAAAAAAATGAAGATGAGGGCAAGATTGCCTCAAACTGTTGAACATTCCGATAACATGATAAATGGAGCGGTGAGCTGAACTCTGATTCTTCACACGTAAGGTGGATGAACGGATTTTGTCTGCCACGGGCGGGTCATACGCAGCGTTACACCTGCACTAATAGTGGAGATCACTTGACCAGAAGAATAGGGTACGTGCTGCATAATTGGACAAGTTGCCTCCGGCGCTGATTAATAGATTTTCTTGGGCAGTGTGGAACGGGATCAGAATGCTGGTGGGATAATTGCGGAATAGGATGTGTTCTGGAATAACTACATGCGTTTGTAGGAGAATGGATAATCACGGGGTCATTAGTTCTTGTTTTTTTTGTTTTTTTTTTGTTCGGTTTCATGACAACAGAGAGGCATTGACCAAGAGTTAACTTAGAGATTAAAGAGCAATCTCCACAGCGACGGCATTTGTCCGGTCATATTATAAAAACTGTAACTTCAATACCAGTACTTCGAGAAGTGTTCCTCAGTAGTCATCGATGGGACACTTACCAAGAACATGAAAAGGGCTTCAGGTTTTCTTTATAGCAAACTCCAGTAAAGCAAGTCACATAACCGCGAGACATTGGGCTCGTACTTTACTTACTTATGTCCTGTATCCCCTTGTGGGTCCTGGGGCCTCTACAACGCCTACGCGCCAACGATTTCTGGAAATGTGTCTCAGCTCTCCCCAACTCTTGTCCAGTTGCCGTGCTTCCTTCTCAATTGTTCTGCGCCGCGTACTTCTAGAACCGCCGCGTATCCTGTCCTGACATCCTGAATAAGCGGGTTCCATTGCAGCGCGTGGTTAGCATTCTCTGATAAACCTATTCGTTAGAGATACGGTTTGTCCATAAAATCCTTAAGATATGGCGTATCACCTTTCTTGTGATAGTGGCCGTCACCCTCCAGGTACCACATCCATATAGCAGCACGGTTTCAACGTTGGAACGGAAGTTTTGTAGCTTGGTGTGTAAGCTAGTTGCATAACTACGCCAAACCATGGATAGCATCCCAAACGCAGATTTTGCATGGCCTATTCGGCTGGCTATATCCATTTCGATTCCGCCATACAGACTTACACAGCAAGCTCCACCTATGGATACCTATCTTCAGCATAGCATGCTTACACAAAGGGTAATCACGTGGAGAAGTCGTTGCATTGTGTCGTTTGCTCTATGACAGCAAAATATACACTCGCTGCGCACACCTGGGTACTGAAGGACTTTTCAATAAGACGCTGTGCATAGAACCCTAACAAACTGCAACGTAGGCCATATCCTATTCTCCAGAATAGTGATCATGGTACAGGAAAGCCATATTAAAACGAAAATAGCAGAAACCCAGTTAGAAGCTTATGCCTCTCCAGAGACACGTCAAGGAGGAGTCATTCCCGAAACACGAGTCAGTTGAAACACTCTTGCAACTCGGAAACAACGGAACCAAAGTGGTATGGAAGATATGGTACTGTTAACGACTGGAAAATTTCTTCCAAATTGAAGAAGCCCTAACGAACTTGGACCAGGAATCACATACAAGAAAAAGCAACCGAAGTTTAAAACTCCTTCTGTTGGAGGTATTCCCAGCAGAATCTGGAACAGGCCCAATGCCCAGGACTAGTGCTTAACAAATAAAAATTGAGAAAACCACTATAACCCTGAAATTTTCGAAAAAACCTGGAGTATAAGTTCCATAAACAGAGGGCTTAGCAGTGACAATAGTTGACCGTGCAACTGCAAGGAATGAAATGGGTGATGAACTAGGAGAGATTCGGCACTCGCCCTGGGTTAAACCGACCACACTGTCTTGTGCATTTAGGCAAGACATGAGAATTAAAACTCTAGTGTAAGCCAATGATAGAAATTTCTTAGTACATGTGCTACAAAGGTAAAATAAGGGCTCCGTTTAGTTAAGGAAGGATCGACGGAAGGAAGTGATCACGAGCCACAACACTCTGCGGTACCATATGAAGCAACTATGATGAAGCAGTAAAGATCTTTGTTAAGGCCGCTGTGATAAGATACTCCAAGAATATAATACCCCCATACACAAGAGTCTAGCGACTGTAAAGTAGACTTTTACGAAAGTCTAAATATCTTCCCTGAGAACTATAGATCACGCTCAGAAGAGCACGGAGCAAGAGTGAAAGAAAACGCAGCTTTGTTTTTGGTTCCCGAAATGTGAACCATTTATTTTTGCTTTTTTGCTTTTTTGCATATTCAGTTCAAGAGTCCTTCCTACCTTTTGCTTACTCCTAACAGTGTCTTGTAAGGAGTTTTTGGTGCCGAATAGATTATTGTAGCCGTCTAAGCCCATGGATGTAGAAAATTACACGAAAATCGATCAAGATTTTGTCTTAGAGGACCAGGTCGAAGGCGCTACAGGTCGAAGGGGCCCAGGGTCTAGCTTCTCACAACCATTCGTGTTGTGCGTGTTATATTCTTCACACGAATGGAAGGCGCCTACTGTTTAATGGCGTGTCCGAAGGGCAATTTGTTATTTGAGAAGCTTTCTCAGGACAGTTGTACTCTCGGATGTTTGTCAGACGGTCGCGAGAGGTGCCACTGAGCCACGGCGCCCACACAAAGTATACAATAGACTCTCGATGTAGTGATCTAACCGAAATAGCACATTGAATTGCTCTCGATACCAATGTTCACTATATCGAGAGTTCACTGTATTTTCATGTAAGACTTTCGAAATGCCCTCTTAGGTCAAAAAAAGGTATTTATAGCTGATTTTAGGTCGACGAAGTCATAAACATTGGTATTGAGAAGGCTACTCGTCTTCCTTCATTTCTCTTTTCCAAGACTTCGGTCTTTAGGCTTACTGAGTCTACTGTGGGCTACGTAGACTGTAGTGTCATCATGAGTTAGGTCCTCCGAAGCTTCCTTCTGCTTCGAGGTACACAAAGTGCATGGTAAGCACGGTCGTTCTGTACGTACCCACAGTTGCTCAAGAGTGTGCTCAATCTAGGATGGTTTTGAAAGTCCCATAAAACGATGGCTAGTAAAACTTCGTTAGGAGTGAATGAACCCTGTAGACTGTGCCCCTAATCCATTCCCAATCTTGCTATTGTTGACCTCCCTATGTTCCGACACCCACACATGTAGATAGACTGACATTTATTTAGTTTTCCCTTCTACTCGTCAGTTCATCCCCTTTAAACACTCACTCAATCATCCAAGTTCCCCATGCGACACTTTAAATTGTGCAAAAACCACTTATTTACCCTCATAGTCCTAGTCTACCACACCATCAACACTACGTGTGTGTCGCCCACACAATTGAAAGCAATTTTCTCGCCCCAGTTACACGAACTTACAACACACGAGACATGTCCTTAAAAGAAAAAAAAAACAAACACAACAAACCTAGAGCCAATGACTACGCCGAGTAAACCGCCCTCCGGGAATCAATCAGCAACTCAAATTAAATGTGAAAGAAATTGCGAATCGAATTCCTGGCGGTGACGAGAACCACTCGACAACAAATACACACCCAAACCATCCTGAGCGACATCAGGATGAACTACCACCTTGGTTGGTGGTAATACGAGAACTCCCAACAAAGCAGTGAGCAAACGAGAGAGAAAACACAAAAAAACAGGAAGAAAAAAATGGCAACAACAACCAAAACCAATCGAGAAATAAAATCGAATTCAATTCCCGGAGGAGTCCTCATCCAGCCTCTGTGTGTATTAAGTTTCCAAAGTCCTACCCCAAAGTCAATCAATTGTTGTTCCTTCCCTCCTCCGCCTCCGCCTGCGCCTTCGCCCTCGCCTTCCCGACCACCTATCATCATCATCGTCAGCATTAACATCGCCATCGTCGTTGTCGTCTTCCTGCTCCTGCTCCTGCTCCTGCTGCTGCTGCTGGTGGTGCTGATCCATCTATAAATCAATCAATCACACAATTAAAAGAGCTCCAATGGCACATTTAGTGTCCATTTGCGAATGCCACCGAAAAGCAAAATGTCCAAAAATGTTAGATTCCCTATCGCTGAGTGCACAGTGCACAGCCGCCGTGGCTCCTCCGCCACACCATCACCCGAAAACAAAAGCGGAACCAGCCACGAAGACCACCAGACGAAAATGACACAAGAAAAAAAGGAAAGAATCGTTTGACGATTTACATACCCGAAGCGAAATCGAGATAAATTCCCGTCCAATACAATGAGAACCAGAATCCGAGCTGGAGCCGGGGCCAAACGATTTCAAATTAGACAAGATCGGACTTGAAAGAGTTATGGTTCCATTGAAATGTGCCAAAGCGGACACAATGGGATGTGCCCCAGCTTGTGATTGTGTGCGCTCCTCCTGGAGTTGGAGTTCTTGGTATTTGCATTGGCTTTTGTGTGCCCAACACAAAGGAGCCACAAATCTGTCCGAGGCAATCCCGAAAAGTGAATCTTCTTCTACTCGTTCGCAGCATGTTACGCATCCAATCCAAAGGTGGATGCGCTCCAATTGCTCTGATTCGGGGGGATAATATATTTTTAGATTGGAGAATGTTTTTTTATTCTGTCCGGGGGAAATTTATGCACCTCGGGCGAAGCCAGCCAGCCGCTCTCTGGAATCGGGTTAACGTATGCGACAACACTGGCACGCAAGAAATGGGACAGTACTTTGTCGGGAACACGCTCTTACGAGCTGTAAAATATGTAGATCTAATCTAGGCGGGATTAGGTGGACTGAAAATAGCTCTCGTTTGCATGGAAAGTGAAAATTTGAATTCGAGCTTCGTTGTCGTTGACGTTCAAGGGTCATTTCGGGTAAACGATGGAGAGATCCACAGGGAGAATGATGTGTAGTCTTCTTGATTACGTCAAGCCGTCGATTGCTCTCCCTATAATCTCGGTATATGCCGTGGTATTAGAGATGGATACAGCTTAGTCTAAGATTCGTTTAAGACCTAACTAGGAGACCAAATCTTGATCCTTTTCTACGAGCGCATCAAAGATATTGGGGAACAACGAGGCGAGATGGCTTTTGTGAAATCATGGGTTTCGAGATCAGATTCACCAACGAAACCAAAGTGTTTTGTCGGTCTCACCTCTTGCAATCGCTTGACAAACATCCGAGAATAAAAGTGTCGTGGATGCGGCATTACACAATGTCCTTTCGCCTATTTTTCCATATGAACATGTACTGAGCCGTCTAATGCTGTGCTGGCAATAGAGGTATTTGTAATCAAATCTTTCTCTCATTGTTCAGTTCTGCTGGAAGTAACCTCTACCATTCCTACTTGTTGTCATTTGTCCATTCACCCAAGCTCCACAGAATTCTATTCCTGCTTCCTTGGTCGCTGGAGCTACGACACCAAATATTGAAGCTTTTCGCATACTACCAGCCGAGACCGATTATATTACCTACAAGGCTGGTCTAACAGTAGAGCAATGTAATCGATATAAAGAACCATTCAAAGTATGTCACCATGTATAACATGGCCCAGAAGTACCATACCCTCTTTTGAACACAAACATCTACACCTCTGCAAACCTGACGTTGCTTTTTATAATAAACAACTGAGGGAAGCAAGGGATAAGTCTGACCAACAGAAGACAATCCATCTCATCCTACCAGTTCTGATTGCTTTATTTAGAGTCAGCTAGAATCTTCATACCCAATTCAGGCAATTGGTCCAATGAGGGGCCTATATCTTATAGACCTTTTAGTCAAATAACATTTGTTCTCAGAACTATAAAGAGAGTTGATGTACCTTTTAAAGGCCGGCTAGAAGGCCTATTCACTATCAATCGAAGGTTCTCCTTACTATCTTCTGAAAAAAATAGAAGAAACTTTCCAAGGAAATATGTCTGACATTATGGGCGTATTCCAAACACTGGCTACGACTCAATAGTAAGGACTGTCAGTATCAAGTATTCGACAAATGAATAAGGGCCATGCTTGGAAGACGAATTATTACTTCCTCCTCGGGAGAAGTATCGATATCTGCGACCTCAGTTAAATGTTGCCACCAAGAAGGTGTCCTTTCTTCAACACAGTGGTTATGCAAGCTTCTTTAGAGTGGTACACCAGAGGAGAACTATCCATTAATCCTTGCAAAACCGTTTTATTGCTCTTTATAAAAAGTAAACTGGTCAATCTAGGACCCATCATCACCTAGTCTGTGTCATCTTCAACAAACGGCTAAGTTTGAAATATTATATCAAATCCGCCACCGAGGACGCCAATAGGGCCATATGGGGCAGTAGACGCCTTAATGGCAGAACTTGTGGTCTAACTCGAGAAACGATACACAACGATGGTGAGAGCCTTTATCACGTACGAAACTTAAATAAACGGACAACGGTAGCTCAGCTTCAGAAGCTACAGAGAATAGCTTGCCTCGGTATTTCAGGTGCCATGCCTACCTTCCCTTTAGGCTTACACCCCTAAAAATCTGCCTTAGGCTACCTGAAAAATTTTGACTCAAAGGGACTTGTTTTGCAGTATCCTCGGCATCATAGTCAGGGACCACAGTTTCTGTATATATGTTGGACCCTACGAACTGCTCCGCCACTGAACCCTTGGAGTCTGGTTTGGTTTAGGGCCTGATCGATGATGGAATCTGGTGTTTGAACTGGTTTTTCTGAACTCAACACCAAATTCTCGATTTCTTTGGAAATATGATCCACTGTTTTCCAGCCTGAACTCCATGCCATTGCTCTGGGGATGGAGTTAGGCTAAATCTTAGTAAAGGTATCAAGGGAGCTAGGATTTATGTATATCTTTGCAGATGGCCAGGCAGCTTTTAAAGGGCTGTCCTCCAAACTAGTTACCAAACATAATTGTAGGTAACGAATCTGCAGATGAACTAGCTAGGCCTGGTTCAGAATCTGTATTCATAGGACCTAAACCTTACACTTTCTCTCACTCTCATTGCACTTATAGTGCATAGGCAAGACAGTAATACCAGTGTTACATTAGTGACAATTGGTCTGGTTAGGACTGTGTGTTAGACCACAGCCATAATTTTTTGGCTTATACCCGAACTCTTAGCAATTAGACTTCTACTGGTCCATAAGGAGATCCTGGCTTTGTCTATGGTTTTTGTGAGATGAGAGTTCTAAGTGATTTTGTCATCTAGACTAAGACCCAGGTATTAGACTTCTTTAGATAACTCTCTTACTTCGCTGAACAGACTCGGTTTTTGCAGTTTGTTCTGATTTTGTATTGCCATCCAGATGAGGAAGGGTCTTGAAAAAGTCTCGTCAATGTCGGTATTTGGAGAGTAAACGAAGTAAACAGAATACATGGGCTTGTTAGCCGCTTCGCCAACCCAAAAGTAGTATGCATCGTGAAAGAGACTTCTTTGAAGTCGATATCCTAGAGTTTCAGTCAAAATCAATCATAAACAGGAGGACCGTTGAGAACCTATACCCTAGTAAGTGGACATGATAGCAGTAGTAGTATCTGTCGAAAATTGGACAGAGTTTGTCACCTCTTTTGTTTTTTTTCCTCGAAAAAATGGTGCACCTCAAGGTTGTTTTATTGGTTCTTTACATTTTTTCAATGTGTTTGACTATACTCCCATGTTGTCCCACCCTGATTGCGAACGAGACTCAAATGTCTAAAGATCAAAGCTTTAGATAGGGCGATCCACACAAAATGCTCTCATCTCAAGGTGTCGTATGGCCAGGGGTGACAAATTCACTCACTTTAGGAACCTACTGTTTGAGACCATCACCGAAGAACAACTTTTTCATGGCAGTTGTACTCCCGGATGTTTGTCAGATTGCTGTTGGTTGAGATTCCAATCGCAAACCTCTTCTTCAGTAGGGCCAAGTTCACACTCTACGGCCACGGCGACCTATGAGTTTTGTAGTGTGCTTTTCAGAAGACATTCTCTGGAAAGTAAGCAACGTTTTATAACCAATCTACATATCTTCTCACGATTTATGCACACTTAAGGTTTTAGCTCCGACATCTTTCAAATGAACTAAGTTCATTTATTACAAAGTATTTGTACTAAAAAACTAGTAAAACTTGAGTACCGTAACGCACCAGCACTATACAGCAAATATGCTACACTCCCAGACTTATGGCTAACTGGCAAATTGCACCAGTTTAATAACATCACATAAACAGCACCATACAATCCTTGTAGCCCCACCCTAGGAGCATTTCGAATTTTACAGGTCCACAAAACACTCCTCATATGAAAACAATATTCTTTCTCTAAACAAGAGTCGTAAAATTCGTTGCATCTATCGACCGGAAACGCATATACATTTCCGCCATCAACACAAGACGATACAATCCTCCATTTAGGTATCCAACCAATGCAGCCCAACAATCAAAGCTCAAACAACAAACTACCTTTGCGGTAGCTGATCACATACAAAACTCCACGAAACAACCCGATAAAGACAAACACAGAGAATAACAAAAACCCAGTTGAAAAGTATCTGATAGATACTTTATGCACCCATTCAAAATACCCAGCGCCCCGCGCCCCGCACACCGAGTCCCGTGCCCGACTACACACCACTCATTGTGTCCCCAAAGATGGATATCAAATGACCACAAAACACGACAATAACTCGTCCATGTGAGTCCACCACGCAGCATGTTGCATGCATGCGATACCTTGTCCCCGCATTCAATCGCACGCCGAGCCCGATTGTTTACCTCGCCAGCTGGACAATATGGGCAGACAGCCATCGAATTGAATGAGCGGTGAGAACGTTATAACATAATGAAAATCGTTACGAGCCAAAGGAGATGCCGTTACCACGACACCGAAACCGAGACGGAGAAGGAGGACCATAACCATAAGACGACGCAACCATGGCTGAGTACAAAAAAGCGAACATTCCCCAGATACTTTATATCGCAGTCAGAAAATTGCCGTAAAGAGGTAATTTATTTATCGCCTACACACTGCACCTCCTTGACCCGCCGGCCGCCGCCGCACTATTCGATTCATGTCCTAATATGAGTCTTGCAAAACACGTGCTCACCGCAGCGCAGAAGCATCTGCACGAAGTCTACAGGGTTTGGTCATCTTGGGCGCGAGCACCTATACGTTCCCCACATGGGTATCATTCACACTCATACGAGTACGACCAGTACTCGGGCTCAGCCACGATGGGAAACCCAATATTCATCCCTGAGATTTATATTCCAGGCCTAGAGACCATAACACTGTTGCAGACTTCGTCTCTTCCTGTGTCTCCTGCTAGTGTGAATGGTAACCCAAGACGCGTACATTACCCATCCTGAAACCAATATGGCACAGGAGAACAACAACACAGAAACGAAGTAAACTCCCACCACCTTCGCATGTATATGTATGGAAGAAGAAGAAAAAGAAACAGCATAGGAGGAAGCCCAAGGAATTTCCATGCAACATCGGGATTACCCCGACCTGTCTTCCTCTCTCTGCACTTTCACTGATGCCCTGCCACGCTGCTGCAGTCCATATTCTTGTTTCATGCATAATTTCCTTTAGGTCATTGGCATAGTGTAACCTGTGCCGTGAGGTACCTACTGTCTGTTTTGTGTTCTGTTTGAGGCACGTTTTCCGCTAAATTTGAGGCAGATATTCACTTTTCAAGACCGCTGGTGTGAGAATGGGCACGGATTTTTCGGTGGTGAAAGTGGTTGTAGATACTCACTCCACGCAAAAGCCCATATAGTCGGCGTGTCTATTTGTTCTAACAAATCCGATACAAGAGTCGGATACGGAGTCGGAATATTTTTGTTTCTATTTTTCCGTTCTGTGAGAATAGTTTAGTTTTGCTTGTCGAAGCCGTAGAAGTGTCCAGAGCTATGTGTCCAATGGATTGGAATGTTTCTAGTGTAATTCCTAGAATTTGTACAACAATATGTACATTGTCTGGTCTTTCGAAGAACTAATGTAATGAGTGACTAACAACTGTGGTGTATGATGTGTCCATGCCTACCTGAGTTAACCAGCTTAGTTGCTGCACTTGTACATAAATTCCGCTCTGTGTAGTCCTGTCCAAAAGGCCATTGCTTCAAACTGGTAAGTAGCAGATGACAACGCTAAATCGGTGGATTAATACAAGATGATGTACAATGTCGCGTGTTTATAGTGTAACTTCCACGATTATCGGTGCCGGAGCACTATCCACTTTTAGACAGGAAGAGCTTTCGACATCTGGGACATTCACATACGGAATAGGTAGCTGAATCACATTCAAGTCACTTTCGGACCACATAGAGGCCATAGAAAGTAAGTCTACACATGGCCATGTCATATTTGAAAAGTCCAAGATAGTTCGACCGTTAATTTCCATACAACACAACCGTCTTGCGAACATTTGACAAACATTCGGGAGTATAATTGTCTTGAAAAACCGAAATTGGTTTTCATATGTACAAGACATTGAACAGTAGAGCCTTAACATTGTTAGAAGGTAGAGCTCAGGTTCTATAAGTATCTATCGCACCAAATATTTGTTTTCTTGGTAAAAGATTCAAAATAATAAAGTTTTGGCAAAGGTTGAGACCCCGCAACTGATTCCATTAATTTTTTATTCAATATTTTTAAAATACAATGACGAGAGAAACCTAGGAGTTCTTTTGACTTAGGTATCCGACTCTTAATATTTTTGAAGACATTTTGAAGCAGAACTCTAGAGATGAAGTATGTGCACAATATCCTGATTTGAACTTATCATGGGTCTTATTGAATCAACAATTTATCCTGAAACTAAGGAGACAGCGTAGTCCTCATTTTCACCTTGTGACTGCATTTTATCTTATTGGTACATTGGAACAAATGCCCAAAATGTATGTTTCGCTGATTAAGCATCAAACCAGTTTGATCCATGCTTAAATCTAGTCTAGCTAGGTCGTTGAAACCTGTATAGCAGGCAGCTACTTCTCAGAACCGATAGGACAGGACAGTTCTTCTCTTTCTCGTCTCCGAACTTTCTACAGAAATGGTTGAAAGGAGCGCCGAGTCTACTGGGATGTCTGCCTACCATACAGTGCACCAACAGGGCACATCTTTCTTAGGGTTGTCCTATTGACAGAGATAAGACTTTCCTAAATCCAGTTCCACACAGTATGTATGTTCGGAAGGGAGTCAAGAGCTGATATTGCTCCACCTACTGTTTTCCATTCTGATGGCTGCGGTATATATGTAGTTGGAACTTAATCGATTTAATAGGGGATGACAGCTCCCCCTATTATTAGGGAGGTTTCGATCTGCACCTTCCCTTAATAGCTCGTCCATTTCCCAATTACCTTTAATAACAGTGTGGCCTGGAACCCAGCACAGCAATATGACGCATGTGGCACCTATCTCTTTGAGAGATCCGTGGCATTGCTCTACCAACTGGGATCGAATTATTGGCGATTCCCAAGCTTCTATCGCAACTTGACTGTCTATATAGAAAGCAATAGTGCTGCGCTCTATCATTAATCGAAAGTCGGGTCTCGGCTTCACGACCTGCTTGTAAAATAGTTTCTGTATTTCCATTTTTCCATCTTTTTAAGAAAAGGACTAGATGGTTGCCTTAGATAGAAGGCTGGTTGAAAAGGACTCTCAGAATTCTTCCCTTCTCAATCTGTCCACTAGTTTTGAATTAAATAGAAATGTCGAAGCTTTGGTCTTTAGGACTGAAGTTCAAGTATTATAGTAGGTACGTGGGAACGGTGACTGGATCCATAGGAGGGCAGCCTCAGTCGGATCCCAACAAATCTATTATGTTCCCCGATGTGGTATACCTTATAAGTCCAACATTTTAGTCCATGTCGGGAACGGTCCCCCTGGCGCGGCCCGTTTTCATGTGGGCTAGTTCTATGAGGTCGTTACAAAGCACCTTTCCTAAAATTCGGCATTCCCAGACGAAATACATATGTTGTGTCTTCCTCTACCTCCGTATCGCCACAGTCTCTGCATGAGTCTGAGCGAACCGATTGGGTTGTGGTCTACCTAAGGATAACAATGATGAAGGTCAGCTTCGTCCTATTGCGTGATGGAAGTTCTCTGGTCCTATTCTTGTAGTGATTTCGAAACTCGTCGCGAGAAATCCTGCAGAGCCTTATGCTGTAGGTTGAGCTGAAGAATATGAGCTCCTCCTTTCACCTCTTGACCAGTTTTGAATTGGTTGAGACATTATCTGTCAAATTTTATTGAAAATGTGGGCGTGGCACTGTACAATGTATGAATTAAAGAAAATTTTGCGTTTAGGCTGGAATCATCGACAGAGACGCAGTCAGACCCACGTTTTTGGACTTCGCCATCATAGTAATGTCAAGTTTGATAAAAAATGTTCTGGAACCCAATGTTTCCAATAGGAATACTAGTAGGTTCAAGTCAAAATGGGTCACGGCATGTACATAACTGAAAAGCAAATTTACTAGAAGATGTAGCTAAGAGCTGCGATATGCAACCCTATTTCAGATTTGGGTGTTCTCAGGCCTAAGTGCAGAATTAGGGATCTGATATTGGATATGTTGCCCCTAAAAATATACAAATATCTTACATGGGGACAAATCTGACGTATGTTGCCTAAAGCGGTATCAAATCAGCTACGTAATCACTGTACTCATTGCATACTGCGTGATAGACCAATATAAGGTTGAACCTCTTTTCAAATGAACTCTACAGCAGCTGAAGTGATCCTTCACTTGTTCTATCCAAGATGTCTTGTCTGATGTCCTTAGACCTCACGAGTATCCTTCAACTTTGGTTGGTTTAATCAGTCTCTGCTACCATAAATGCATAAAAATGTATGGTATTACAAAAGGCCTCTTCTATAAAACGATATACGTTCTGAAAATATCACGTTCGTCCTCCTACAGGACTCTAGCCCTACAGCCCACATTGATCCGATTTTCCGATTTTGTCTTTTTTGCTTATTCTGAGTAGTTCCAGTAGTTTTCCCCCCGATCCAACGTTTTACAATGCACCATGACGATCTTGACCAACATTTTACATGAAACTGGTTCGAGACCCTGCTACCATTCGCTTCCATCTAAATTATGTGGTTTGTCCCCAAACTAATTGTTGAAAATTTTAAAATTCCTTCACTAATTTTGTTGATTTTTTTCTCATTTCAGTTCACTGCCGTGGAAGCCCACTGTGTGTTACGTAAAGATTGTGCAGCGGTAAGTAGCAAATTTCCCATGCATGTCAATTAATTTGAGGATCAGTGTCACTAAGTTTCGCACAACTGAATGTAGTCAAGCAAATCCTCAAGTCTTGTCACACATTCGGTTGGCTTAAAGCCCATTGCCCTCTAAGCCCACCGTTAATAGGATGCCTCTGCTGTTGTTACTCATAATCGCCTGTCAACTGAACATATACATAATCTGCAGCACCTGAGTATCTGAGTAGAGTGTCCCTACCGTGCGTCGGGGATGGCTCGTGTTAATTATCGCGTCCAAAGCCGAGAATTTATGTTATTTTTTTTGGAAAATTATTCAAAAAGTCGCCGCTGGGTGTATTGAAAGCCTTTTGATGAATGATGACACATAAATCGCATTACCCAGCATCGATCCTGTTCGTTGGCAGCTCATCGCCCCCAATATTCGCTGGAAAAACAGCAAGTTTGGACGTTTTTCGGTAGTTTCTTGGCATTTAATTTTTTTTTTCGTTTGTTTATGGTAGATTTTCTGCGATGGTAGTCAAAAGGATGCGAACGATTTTGATTGCCATCATGGCCATGATGTGAGGACCGGTGTATGTGTACCAGAAGATGACATACACCCTCGTACGGTGTGCAGGTAAAAAGAATAAGTTTTTTGATTATAACGTGTATCCGTTGGACCGTTCGGAATATATTCCACGCAGCATCATCAAAATGGCAAGGGGGCGGGGGCCGGCTTTGGGGGAACACCAAACCAAAAACAAGAAAAAAATAAAAGCAACGAAAACGGAACGCCTGTTTACCGATTCGTATGTCTTTCTCCTTTGAGCTCCTTTTTGCCAGATCCATCCATCCATTCAGCCATCCGTCGAACCTTACAGCCCATTCTCGCAGGGTGTGTGTACCTGTAGATACACACATAGGTGAATTTTTTTTTGTATCTGTACACTGTTGCGGCGAGCATTCTCGATGGTGTAATTGATTCGTTCCTCTCGCAAAAAGGGAATAGCCAACGAGTCCCGGCCAGAGACGACTTGGCCTGGTGGAGCATGGCGGTGGCCGGCGGGGCGGTGCGGCGCGACGCGTTCCGAATTAATATTTGTTGGAGTTTTATGGAATTAAATTGCGGTCCGGTGTTGGTGGTTACGTTATGTATGCGCGTTCCTTGTTGTTGTTGTTGTTTTTTATTCGATTTTTCATATCAGAAATTAAAGCTTAAAGTGAATATTTGATGGCGGAGGAATGATTGGGATGCCGCAGGGCTGCACCATGTGTGATGTTGTCTTCATAAATTTTTCGGGGTCTCCTCGCGCAATTCAATTGCGAGTGGGTTTCGCGCGCGACTATTTATTGGCCAAGCAGTTTGTGATTAAAGGAAATAAATTTGTTTTTATTAATTTTTAGCGCGGAATTTAATTCAATAAACTGAGGTATGGGGTTTTTTCTTTTTCACCTTTTTGTTCGTTCATTTTTGAAACGAATGGGTTTCTAAAGGCACATGAGGTACACTTAAGCGTGTATTTAAATAATAGGAGGTTTGTTCGATTCCGTTCATAGTCAAAGGGATTTATTGGTCGTAAAGTATGTGGATGCTGGACCTCACGTAGTTTGGGAGTAATTATATTAAAAGGCGGGGAAGATTGAAGGAACAAGTGTACCTCTGGGAGAGTGTTGAATTTAATCACGCGGGGAACGGGTTTGCGGTAATGCTGCCTCAACTTAATGGCATCGTTTACGATGGTAAATTGTGCTTTAAAATACCATCACTTGTAGAAAGTTCCGTATTAGAGTAATTGGGGTGTTTTGACCAGTTTTAATGTTATATATAGGTTTTTGATTTGATTTGTCTTCTTCTATTGAAAAGTCAGCCACTCCCCGATAATGGCTCTAATAAGTAGCCGCAGTGTGCTTAAATCGTTCGCTGAGAGAGGTAGCGTGGTAATAAACTGCCATGTCAAGTCCATAGTAGCAGGAAATAATTACGTTGTAAGTATCTCTTCTATGACAAGGCGGATATGCTCCATGATTATGCTTATCTCCATGTTTCTTGTTGCCGAAGGAACATTATAATCGTTTGTAGTCTCTGATCAGCTTTACTTAACAGCGCAGGTGTAGCATTCTTGAAATGTTGTATCTATTTCGAGGGTGAAGGGAAATTTTTCCACGGGAATTTACTCCACCTCTAGTGTCAAATGTGAAGTAATTTCTCGCTGAATGTGGGAAATGATACAACTTTCTTGTAAAAAATTACTTCACTTCACTCTTTAAACACTCAGTCAAAGACTGTCAGACAGACTTGTATAAGCAAGTCTTATGTATTTCAAGTTTTGAGTGAGTATTTTAAGTTTTCACCTCAGTCGCTAACAAGAAATGCTGCAGAAATTCAAGAAAATGTATCAAATGTCAAATGGAAAACTAATTCACTGAGCTTTCATGTCGCGCACATTCGAAGAGTCCGAGGTATGTAGATTCAATTCCCGTGAAGTAATTTCCCTTCGCCATTTCGAGCTCGAATGTATGTACAAAAGCATGTATGTACTTCTATAGAAATTTGATTAGAAAAAATGTTCAACTGGATTAAACTCAGTCACAGGAATGCAGGGTGTTGCCACCTTATCGGGGCTCTGGCTCAGTGGTTGGAAGTCTGACTACTGAGTAGGAGGTTCGAAGTTGTGAGTAGTTGTGAGTAGAGCTAGGTCCTTGGATCTGTCATATATTTCAAACTTTTACTTCTGTTTTGGGAGACTTTATTTCCAAATTGTCACAACAAGCAGAATAGTGGTCGTTAACTTAAGGGTTGTCCCACGTTAGTTACTTTAGACAAATAGTTTAGATAACTGGGTGACCTTGCTGATGGGAATTATCGAAGGCTCAACTGAGAGTTCATTGTGGCCGATTATGTATAGGACCTGACCTGAATACAATCTATACTAATGCTGGACAAACACATAGCAATTAACGAGTGGATTCTATTTGGTCTTCGTCCCTGTAGTTTTTGCAGAAGTCATTGTTGGGTAGTCCTAACCATGCTGCATGATTGTCTACTGCACAGTGTCCAGTCTGCAATTTACTGCGACAGAGTTTCTTAAGATCTACAGACTGTACCATATGTAAATCTACCATCGGGTTTTAGCCTTCTCGTGGGATTCGATGTCTATTTCTCTGTTCAAAGAAGAAGGAAGAATCTACGAGGAGCTTAAATGTGAACGAACTCTGGCTAATTATCCGATTTTCGTTACCTGGAATATTCACGTGACTAAGTATCCAGCAGGGGGTCAGTGACATATCGCACAGTATTTTATACCAGATTTCAATGAGCTGGAACCATACCGATGCTGATTATTCCACTTTGATGGCCAGATGACTGTCAACATACATACATATGTACATAGATACTTATTATCTTGCAAAAATATTTCTCTCGTTAAAGTGTCTTCGACTTGAAAAACGCTGCAAGTAGTGACTGAACGCTCAAGGCACGCGGAATGTCTAGACCATATTAAGTCAAAGACTATCAGGGCTATGTGTTGTTATGGGTTTGTTGGCTCACAATGGATTCGCTAGTGATCCGAGTATTGGCTCCACATGCGTATCAGATGTTTCATGTAGAAGAATTGATTGCTTTGATTTAAGGGCTATGATGGGTGAATTTCAGTTTCATGGGCTTATTCTGGTCGAGATGCATCCATTCACGATCCGGTTGTACTTAAATTTTTCTCTAAGTTGATATTTATCATTCATATTGCCAATATACTTTAGGCTTACAATTCAAACACTTTAACTCTAGAATACCATCGTTCAAAAGGCTTGATTGCATCAAATGGACGAGAACCCTTGTGCATCTTGAATTTTTATTCTCAACAAGAACTAGGAATATTCTCAAAGCGAGCCACAAAGCGACTAATACCTTTCCAATTTACTCGAGCATCCACTTGTACCTCCAGTTATCATCTCCTAGTCACAGTAAGGAACATGAATGCATATCCATTAACAAGAGTACCTTGCAAAGGACTTTCCAGCAAAACTCATCAACAAAACCCAATTTTGTTTATTGCAACGAAAAATCTCAAAATCTACAATAATAACGATAAACTGGAGCATTATGTAAATTCCAATTTGCAGTGAAATTTTCAGTGAAAAATGATAACAAATTGTTTATTTCCTCGTTCCCAGGATAAGCCAGTCCCCTTCTCTCTGTGTGTGTGGGGGATGTGTTAACAAATAATCCTCTCATCGTCTCGTTGATGATACCTACTTCATTGCATAGTAGATACGTTTTATACATATACATACATACATATGAAAAACCCCCCTCCCATCGTCCTTCCTTTCAGCATAAATCTCTTAAGTTGCATCCTGTTCTATGAGGAAGAACGAAGAAATTTACTTAAATATTAAAGAAGAAAATGAGCTTCAATGTAATTTGTCACTGAACAAACTGTGAAGCTCTGCACAACACTGTGTATCTAGGACATGACACAACTTGTTGCTGATGCTTTCTTTTTGCCTGTTCGCCTAGTTTGTTCCTTTCTTTCGACGAGCATCATCTTAAAAGAAGAAAATCACATTAAAAGCCTGAGTAGAACGGGAGTGTATATGTCCCACATGTGCTGTGCACTCTGTATGACGTCCTTTTATCATACCAAGGACACCAGCGCAGTGGTGCGAAGAAAGAGAGGTAGAGAGAGAGAGTGAGAGAGAAAGAAAAAAGAAAATATAATTGCACCTGAACCTCGCCGATGAATTTGCTGCTGATGGATGCACAGATGGGTGGTGTGGTGGTGCATTTGCTCTACCCCCCCCCCTCCCTTTCGGAGCAGTTCGCTATCAAGGCGAAGTGTGAAGTGCAACAGCAACAGGATTCGTGTCCGGAAAGTGGAAAATTGCAGCCACCCTGCGCACACACACTAATCTTTCACACACACGGTGCAGGGAAGTAGGGCTGCCAATTAAAGCCTTTAAAGTTACTCACACCCACTCCCTTTCAACATATCCTTCCAACACAAGCACAAGCAAGCAAACATACGTAGGTACATATGCTCGACGATGAGTGGAAACGATAGTTAAATGTGTTTAATTAAAAAGTTTTGATAATTCAAAAGCTTGAGAGCCTGTTTGCCTCTCAATTAGATCCTCAAGAGAGAGGGTGGCAATGCCAACAACGATTTCCCGAATCGGGTTTGGTTAACTCTGCTTTCTGCAAACGAGGATGGAGAGAAGAAGAATAAAGAAAAAAAAAAAACCAGCAGATAGCTACAATATTGTAAAAGTTTCTTACAGATACTTTTTCCGCAGATGACAAAAAGTTAAGGGTTGCTTTGTATTTGCTTAAACGTCTGTCCTCCACCCGGACGGGGGAGTGTGAGAAGTGGACAAGTGGAAAAGTTAGAATTGACAAAACACGCAAACTTGTAACTTGTTTTTCTGTTTTTTTTGTCCTCTTTATGTTTCTTGTTTTCCTTCGGCACTCGGCCCCCCGCAACCAGCGGTAAATGTTTGTATTTGGAAAAAAGTATAATAAGGGCATAAACACGGTATCAGATTTGTGCAATTCCTTCGCTGCTGTTGTCACTTCCCATGTGTGTAGGTGTGTGTGTGTGTGACCCTTGTAACGAAGCAGCAGACCTGAACTCTGCGTGCTCCAATGGTTTCTGCAAGGATTCCACCTTCCCCGCCCAACGGTTTGAACTCTTAGTGTTTGTTGTTCTATATTTGTTTTGTGCTGTTAAGTCGCCCCTTTGGTTGTTGTTGTTGTTGCTTGTATGTGTGGGGCGGAGGGGCGGAAAGTTTTTCGAACCCAGCTCGGTGTGTATCCACTTCACGTCATCTGTCTTAACATACATATAACATGACCTGTACAAAATGCAATTAATCATTTGGGTATTATAAGGGATATAGAGATGGCAGGGCATGTGTGCGCGGATAGGGGGAGGGGTGTTGCCGGCCGACTGAGCTGATTTGTGAGGATAAAGGGGGGTTTGTTGTTTATTAATAGTCACCACGCCTTTTCTTTGTTGTTTTGACCCGTTTTTTTGTGAGGTTTTATGCTTCTTTTCCTTTTTTTGTTGATATGCTGGGTGGATAGAATTTCATAAATTTACTTGGTTTATCTGTGGGGATAAATTAGATTGCTATTGCCTGCACTATATCTTTTTGATGTAAGGGATCATTTCGAAGGTCCTCGGGGAGAGGTTTCAAATTCAAGGAAACTACGGTTGATAGTGCAGCCATCGATGGAGTGCCACAATAGTGCATTCCTTCACCAAATCTATTCTTACTAATTCTGTGAGCTTATCGTGGTGCTATCTGTGTACTATCTCGACTCTGTATAGCTCGAGTAGGTATAAGATACAACCTGGGGTGCAACAAGGTTGCATACTATCATCTATACTTTTTATCAATTGTCAGAGCCGTTTTTCGGATTATTTTTCTTTCAATCGACCTCCACCTTAGCAATGGACGTTCAATTTACTTCAAGATTTATTGATAGAGTCAGGCCTGGAGTCTGTTGTCTGAGTCTGTTTCAAACCATTCGGGAACCAATTGATGTCAAGAGAATTTGTAGATTTGTCGACTTCTTAGGAGATGTGTACATCAGTTGACGTTGGAACAGAACTAGACACATCCCTGTGGCAGTACCAGATGAGGACTTAGGGAGTATTATGTTAATTTCTACATACATTTTGGATAGAAATACATACATTCTCCACTAGTATGTAGTACCAATATTTTTAGATAAATGTATGAACTTTGGTAATCGAATTATTTTTTCCATTGCAAGAGAAACGATTTATTTTGGTTGATTGACCATCAGTCCGCACTTATCCCTTCAAAACTTCACTATTTTACTCGAAATCGAAAAAAATCATTAAGACCAAATATTTAGGTCTTCAAATTCTATACAATTCACCTATACATTATCCTTACCCACACCCACTTTTTGGAGGCGTTTTTCTAAAAAAACAGACTTTGATTATATTTTCTTTCAAACATCTTCCGATTCAGCTACTTTCCTAGGGCTGATACAAAGGAAGATGAATTTACTTTTAAAGCATTCGTTCCAGACAGACTGAAACTTTTCTGTATGTTTCTTGTTAAATTGAAAGAGATTTTTGAAATGTTTCCTAAATCAAGTTAGATTTACGATTGGAGAGTACTGAGCTGGGTATAGAAAATGTCTTCTTTCTGTTTAGCTTATTGTTGCAGAGTTTCCCAGAGTTCTTTGAACAGAAACTTCGTAGCGTAGATAGTTCCACGATTAGATAGGGACATATGTCTGGATCTGATCCACATCCTAAAAGTATGGAGGGAACTCAAGGTGATTGTCATACCTAAAACAGGTCAATGTTCCCACATTCATATGCACTTACCCGACAGTTGTATTGATATACAACTTCTGTCTATGGCTTAAGATCCAAAGGAAACGGCATTACATAGACTTTTAGGAAGGATTGACTCCTTCGGATTTGACACATCGGAGATCACAGATACTTTATCAAGAATAATGTTGGATTTGGCTTAAGAAAAGTCGGATTTAAACTCAAAGCAGATTGAGTCAGTGGATCAACCGTCAGTAGAGGCACCCCACAAGGTGGCGTTCTATCCCCTTTACTTTGGAATTTGGTGCTTAATAATCAACTAATAGTCCTGCAACCGAAGCCCTGCACGATGAACGCTTGGACTAACTAGTTCGACTATTCTCTTTGGTTTGGCTGTAAGCTCCCATATATGTAACTCAACTAGAACTTTTCTTCCGAAAACATAAAGAACATTTGGGTCTTATCCTGGAAAGAATACTAAGTTGGAAACCTAACATTCAAGATTGGGTTGATTGTCGGGTGGACACCCTAAGAAAAACCTAGTAAGGTTCAGTATACAGTTTGTCTGTGCATAAGCCGAGCGTACGGACAACTACCTCGTCGACATATGATACATGCAGACCAGCAAGGGCAATCATTAACCTTCGAAGCTCCCCTTATGAGTTTCGGCATTCCTTCATTCTGTATAAAGTTACGAAAACACGTCTCGTAAACCTAGTTCGGCGTTGATGGAGGTATTTTCTCCGGCAGTGTTGTTCTTAAGCTCTCCGTCCGTCTTCTAAATAATTGTAACTTGTCGCGTGTAGCCTAACAGCTAATAAATCCTTGGAACCGACCCCTATTGATTTTTAGTAGCTCTGGACGTCCGGCCGTTTCTTTCATAGATACTACCCAACATGAAGCAACAATGAAGCAAAGTTGCATTTGAAACTGCATATCGGCAGTACATCGTCACTACTGGAAAATGTCTAATAGTCTAATACTATAGGGCTGGACCTTCCTACGAACGACTTTTGTAGAACACTTGGGAGCCTTCTATTATTACGACTTCATGAGAAGTTCGAAATTCTTTAACGAGCAGGTAGATAGAAACTTTCTCCTATGATCCATGAGGGATCACCACGAACCTATTGCTGGTATACATGTGATGAGTTTCTATCCTGGCAGTCACTTCAATCAGACTAAACCCAACCAATCCACATCAATATTTTGTTCCAACTGACCAAAGTATGGTACTTAAGATGACCATATTGTAGCTGTGGTCAACGCTGAAGTCTCCAGAGCTAAAGAATGCTGGGGCAATCCCTACTACAGAAATAGTTCTCGATTTGAGTCAAATCCTCTTACTTCTTGGTGCTGACTCACTTCAAAGTTATGGGCTCCTGAGAGCTGGCTGGGAGCCAGCGTTGTTGATGTGTAGGTCAGGCGATGGTACACAAAAGCTTTTGGACGTTGGCTATATTGTAGCTGTGGTGAATGCTGAAGTCTCCAGAGCTAAAAAATGTTGGGGCAATCGCTACTACAGAAATAGTTCTCGATTTGAGTCAAATCCTCTTCCTTCTTGGTGCTGACTCACTTCAAAGTTATGGTGTCCTGAGAGCTGGCTGGGAGCCAGCGTTGTTGATGTGTAGGTCAGGCAATGGTACACAAAAGCTTTTGGACGTTGGCTATATTGTAGCTGTGGTGAATGCTGAAGTCTCCAGAGCTAAAAAATGTTGGGGCAATCGCTACTACAGAAATAGTTCTCGATTTGAGTCAAATCCTCTTACTTCTTGGTGCTGACTCACTTCAAAGTTATGGTGTCCTGAGAGCTGGCTGGGAGAAAGCGTTGTTGATGTGTAGTCAGGCAATGGTACACAAAAGCTTTTCGACGTTGGAAAGGTTTATGAGTTAAGCCACTGCATCTAGTACCACTGAGGATTTTCTACTGTCCATGCAGTTTATGGTATGTTCACAGACACTGCAACAGTCTCAATTGTTGGCCGTGGGCTCTATACTTAAGTCCTGCATCCCCTTGTGGGTCCTAGGGCCTCGACAATGCCTACGCGCCATCTTGTGCGGTTTCTGGAAATGTGTTTCAGTTCTCCCCAACACTTTCCCAGTTGCCGTGCTTCCTTCTCAACTGTTCTGCGCCACGTACTCCTAGGACCGCCGCGTATCCTGCCATCCTGAGTAAGCGCGTTCCATTGCATCGCGTGGTTAACTATAGACCACGGAGAGAGTATATAGGAGAGTATGTCCAATTCACTGCCACATTCGTAGTCATATTGTTGTGCCTATAGGTTCATGGCCCGTTCTCTGATAGAGTTGTTCGTTAGCCGTGGGCTCTATGGTTTTGACTGAAAACTTGTTAAGTATTTTAAACCTAAAAGTATGTATGTACTGTCGAGATTCGATTTTACGTATATTTCTAATTCAAACGAAACTATGAATCGAAAGCGGGCACCACCTACGAGTATAATATTTCCGGCTTTGAATTTCTATTGTGTTTTTATGGAAAATTAAATGTCACTAAAAGCCATTAATTTTTCAAACAAATATATGAAAAAAATAACGCAAATTTGACTAAAATTTATTTACCTATTCCAAAATAATCTGCGAAAATAAAAAAAGAGCTGATGCCGCTTAGCACACTCCATCCAACCACACACACACCTCGTGTCTCCTGTCTGATTGAATCCGAAATGTCTCAGGCGTGGGATGTGATTTAAATTTCAGTCACTTCGTCATCATAATCGCCTTTTACGAAGCATAAAACCATAAAAAATAGAAAAAAATAAATTTTAATTTATTCAGAATTCTTCAATCAAGATTATGATTGGAAACAACTGAGGAAGCCCCAAACAACAATCAACACATACTGCGTGTGTTCCCCCTAACAAATCTCGAGTATAAGCCTGGCCAGAGAACTCCTTAAGAGGAACAGCATTTAATGCCCACGATTAGTGTAAAATATGACGCGTCTTACATGCGACGAGACTAACAAATTTGTCAAAACTAAGAAGATTGTTTTCCTAAATCAAAAATTAACTCTGATCGAATATTTAAATTAATTCAGGGATGGGGAGAATGTCAAATCCGGTAGTTTCAGTGTTGGAACCGCTGCCGTTGCCACAGCCGCCGCCGCCGCCGTAACACCATGCCAAATGCTCGTAAAACATCTCATAGTACAAATTGTCCCTCTTGTATCTTGGTTGTATCTTTGGGTGTACGAGTGTATAACGAACGGCCACCGCGCTTAAGCCGACGCACGGTCGAGACGGCTTGAATGACAAAAGACCATGATTGTCGCTCCCAGAAAAATAAAAAAAAAATACAAAATTCTAAGCCGACTGACCCATCAATTACTCTAATGCACTTGGACAGACTCGGCTAAGAAGCAGAGAAGAAAAGGGCTGGAAATTGAATCTCAGTGTATCTGGGGCTTATATCAATTAGCCGCCCAAAACTGTGAGATACTCGAAAAGTAGACACACAGCCACTCTGTGTGTCTGTCCGAAAATAAATTTCCATCTCAATAATCGACTTAATGGAAGTGGCTTGAGGGGGCATAATCATTTTTTTTTTTTCTTTATGAAATCTTTTGTGTGGGATACAAATGCATTAATTATGTTAAAGAGTTTTTCTTGCGGCTTCTCACCAAAGTGTGGTAGTTGGACGTGAGGCATCATTAAACGAACGGGGCATTCGTTTGGAGATGTAATCGAAGTTCTTCGGTATCCTAGACTGGTATCTGTTGGGTTATTTTGAGGCGACCTTAACTCCTACCTAGCAGATGCTAAAATTTCGATATCAAAGTGCATTTTGTGAAAGCTGGTGGGTAGATCTAGAGGTAGTATCTATGGCTTTATTGCTTTCATTTCTTTGGATTCTAATGGATACAACGAAGTCCGAAAATAGCCATCTCAACAACTGGCTAACAAGTGGTCACCGGATAACTTCAGGTCCTCTCTGCAAGATGGTTTCCGGGAACTCGGTCCTGTGGAAAAACTTAAATATTCATCTGCATGACCTTCCCGATTTGACTTCTTTTTTTTTTCACCAACCATAGTGGGTATCCATCCTACCAGGGTATCCTGGGTTAATGGCTTTGAAATCATCGATTTTCTGGTGTCACAGTCACATGGTCCCGATGATGTCGAACTAAATTGTTAATACGTATCCCTGTTGGTGTATACTGCACACACGATGCTTTGCAGATACACCTGCGGTGACGGGTGGGTTTTAATTGGATTTTAATGGAAAACATTGCGTTTTTTTAATTGCGATGAGTATTGATGATTTCATGTTGTTTTGGGATAATTGCTATAAATATTTTCGATCTGATGTTTGTTATCGAATTCAATACAAGCCATGCCGGGAGGCTGGGTGAGAGTGGATTTAATTAATCTGAACTCGGTGAGGAGGGGGAATCATCGTTCTAAATGAACATTTTATGTTGAAATTGTTTCCATATGGTCGATGCTGATGTGTTTTGGTAATGTGACACATGATTTGGGTCACAAATGGTGAGTTATTTAGAGCGAAATTTGAATATCGTTCATTTTGGCATAATGGCGTACTTTGGGATACATTTTTGACGTAAGCTGTTCCATGAGTGCAGGCAATTTACGAATTTAGTGTTGCAGTGTTTGGTGTTGTTCTCTAGCTTTGGGTAATGGAGTCCACCTCATCAGCGCACCCACAAGTGGATGCAGAATTTTTGCGGTCTTTCTTTGTAGGATTTGGTGAACGCTGTAGTATCCTTTAGTGTTGTGCGGAATAATTGGCTTGTAATACAATCCGGTTTTGTGTACCTGTCCTGCAATGAGTTGTTAATGACTTGCTGATCCTGGTTCACACAAACTGGGGTTCTGGTATTACTTATTGTTTTCGATTGACAAGACGCTTGGTGAAAGGAAACTGCTTGCTTAGCTCAATCATGTATAAGCTCTCCAACGGAGAGACCAAATGACTACAAAAAGCCTTCAAACTTGCTGAAAGCACAAGGTGTCCAACTTTCTGCGAAACTCATCTTTCGATTTTGCGTCTGGCGGCTTAAGCTTAAGAAATACTTTTTAAACTCTGCAGCTATTTGAGGATAGGACCTGTACAAGTGATTGTGTTGGTTGAGCCAATGTTTAAGTAGCAATACGGAACATTTCCTGAATCAATAGAGCAATGAAAGTCCCTTGTCCCGAGACTAATAAAGTGAAGGAGCCTAGTGACACTTAGTGACGCGAGTTCACCTAGATTGTCAAAGAAAGAAGCTCCAAGATGAAATCGTCTTTTATAGGACAGAGCTGGGAGAACTACATAGTATATGATGAACGATTTCTTCCTCATCCCTACAGCTTTTGCAGAAGTCCTGTGAATCGTGACCTATCAGACAGTGTTCAGTGAATGATCTGTGATCGCTCCAATTGAACCCACTCCCTACTACGTTTCAGATTAAGTCGAAGCCAGATGTCTGAGTTGGATTTACCACTAGCGTCCAACCTTAGAAAGAGTTTGCTTTCAGTGAGGGACATACCCAGAACAGTAAGAATTTGTGGGTCGTACCCAGTCTGGCAAGTTCATCAGCATTGCAATTTCCTGCCCCGGTACCCAGCGTAGATTAATGTTGAGCTGATCAGACATCTCCAGGAGAAACTACCGGCAATTTAAAGTGCTCTCTGCACTGAAATAGCACGATTCCAGGGATTTTATTGCTAATGTCCCTAACCAATATTGTATTTCAGTCAGAACAAGGCTTTCTCAATCGTCAAGATTTTCGGCTGAAAAACGCTGCAATACACCGCAACTGTATACAGTGGACTGTACTATCCTAAGGAGAGGGAGCAGGGAACAATTCACTACAGTCAAGGATACGCGAGCGAAAGTTTCGATCACAATAACAGGGACGGTGGGCACTGGTCGGTGTCTTCTAGGAGCTTGAAGTCTGGATATTGATTGATATTCTAGTTAATGTCGCCTTCGGTCTTCTGGCTCTTACGGTTCTGGGGTTAGTACGTCGATTGGCACTATACCAGCCACAACCCTCACTGAATCATAAAGGGTCGTACGGAAAGCATTATTCACTCAGAGCATTGATTCAGTACGATGCCATACAATGTAACGCCTTTTGCTAATAGGAATCTTTTCCTCGTGGTGTACGAGCGTTTGCCATCATCCTTGCTAGAGAATCAGTTGACATTCTTGATCTATCCGCAGCGTACTGTAGGTATAGGTTGACGATAACCCGTACATCTAAGAATATGCCAGGGTTCTGGCTTGAAAACCACTATCTAATACTTCCCTGCTGCTTCTACCACTTCTGTCTTTACTTGCACTAGCTTGAAAACCGATCTTGGTCATTATAGCTCCATTGCTCCCCTTTTTCAAGAAGGTTTGCCGCTATGACCATGGTAAAGTCAATAATTTTTGATGAGCTTGGTATACGTAGTCTAGACCATCATTGTACATAAGGTTCCAAAGTGCTGGAACCAATATGAAACCTTGAGATACACCGTCAATCAGTAAATAGCTACTTCGCGAAAGTGTTCAATGAGAATCTTTTAAAGGTATTCCGACACTCTTTTGGCTCTGAGTGTCTGGACAATATTCCTCCAGTTCACAATGTTCAGCACATTTTTACCGTCTAGTGTAGTTTCAGTATTTCTTACTGCCGCGCTTCCATCGTGCTCCTTGGATGACTTTTCTTACTGCACTGCCAGCTACTTTAATAGCGTCGATTGTAAAGCAATCCTTTCGACTTGGTGATCTGCATGATCTGCAGGTCTCCTTTAGATTACTGAAGACATTTACTTCATTCAATTTCTCCCATTTCTCGTGAACGTTTGACAAACATCCGAGAGTATAAGTGAAGTGGAACAAAAATCGTTCATTTAACATCCAAATGGGTGTCAAAATCTTAGACCTGGGTCCCTTATAGGCCTCTCCGCGAGAAGTATTTGGATTTCTTGTTACTACAACGCTAAGGCAACCTTCATCTTTTCCAACGTCCTCGTCAGATTCTGATAGAAGGATTATAACCTGTCATTGTGCCTTGTTTATGGAGTTGGTTGCTTCAGAACGATCTGAATATGGTATCTCCTCTGGATGAACACTCACATGTTGATTACGGCAACTAGTCGTCTAATAAAAGTCTAATAAAAGAACTAAGTAAAACCATTCCGCCGGCCACTGCAACTATTTAAGCCATTTGAACACATCAAGGAGTTTCTTTTATTTAAATGTACATTTCCACTTGACAAGACTACGTCCTAACAAGGCTCATTCTCTCTCTCTCTCTGACTGATAAGACAAGACTACATTTAAGCCCCCAAAAAAGCCTTATTCCAATTGATTTCAACATACATATACTCGTATTCTATAGAATCGAACTGAATCGAAGCCAAAACCCCAAATACCAATTCATCAATCGCACTTGTCCAGCATCCAATCCCCTATAATCGCCAACACGTGTCATCTGTCGCATATCGACTACACCCGTCGTAAAAACAAAATACATAAGAAGAAGAAGAAGAAGAAGAAGAAGAGGAAGAAAAATAAAAATCATCCTTCCCCAAACCAATCCATCAGTATCTTTCGAAAAGATGTGACTTTTCCGTAAAAGAATTCCTTAAATATTTAATCCATTATCCGTCCCACTTTATCCCCAGGCTTCTTGTCTTCGTGCGTCGTGTTTCGTAATGATAGCAAACAACTACATCCAATGCCAGCACCATAACCACCCACTCTGCTCCATTTGATGATTTCTTATGAAAACGAGAGAGAGAGGAAAGGAGAAAATAAAAATCCTTATTAGTCCTCCTCAGTCACAAACAAAAGACCAGAGAACCGAACCAACGAACGAATGAACGAAAATCAAAGACATCCGTTTGTTCGTCTTCTACTTCCAAGGATCTCCACATAGTAGATCACAATCAGAGGGCGCACAGCAGAAGGACCAAGAAGACAACGACGACAACGACAAAAATATCTAATAATCTGCTTTGTAAATATTTCCGCCCATTGAGAGCGAGAGAAGAAAATCCACCGCCACCTCCTCACAATCGAAAAGGACAAAGGCACAGTCTTCAACAGTATATACGTACATACTCGTAGATATAATTTGCAGACAATGTCCGGAAATCCTATTAAAATCCCTTTTTTATCATAAGAAAAGTCCTTTTCTGTTTTATCGCAGATAATCTCCTAAAAATAAAGAGAAAATAGAGCGAAGCCCTCGTCCTGATGTGCGGAATGGTGGAGCAGCAGCAGGGCAGCACCCTCTCCTGCTCCCAATCGATTGGTACAAGAAAGTCCTGGAGAAGGCAAAAAAAAAAGGAAAATGGTTACCTGCACCTGCCGATATGGTATAACGACAGCACACACACACACCCGCACGCACGCACAACACAAAGTCAAACAAAAGTTACACGAAGGGGTACCATCTCCCTCAGGTTGTCGCCGTCGCCATCGCCATCGCCATCATCCCTTTCGACTCGACTTGCAAACCGATTATTCCCATCGCCTCCTTTCGTGAGCAAATATTTGTCAACCTAATTAATAATTATGCTCAGCCCAAACATGTATACAAGCAGATAATTTCGTGTCATACACGCGTCCTAGTCAAAGCAACTCCTTACATCCTTCCCTTCGCACTCCATCGCAGCACCAGACAGCTAGTACACCACCCCCTCGGGGAGCAGGCGAATGAGACACAGGGGCAAACTTTCTGCAAAGCATTACCGATCTGTGTTTGGTTTTAATAAACTTTGGAACGTAATTTACCGTACCGCCGCCGTCGCTGCTCCTGCTGCTCCTGCTTTCGTCGTCGTCGTCGTTGTCGTGTACCTATAGTATATAGGTATACACAGGATGGGGTTGAAAAATTGTTGGAATCCTTTGATTGTGAGACACGGGATGGAGTTACTGGGAACGGTGAAGTTTATGATGTACCCAGAGATAAAATATTGAAATAGGATCCCTCTGCGACTCAGTTAATACTACCAGCACCATCGTCATGCAGAACATGAAGCTGAAGCCTGTTCCTTCGGGCAGGGTGAAATGCTTAGGCATATCTGTTTGTGAGGCACAATGAGTTATGGCCTGCGGTCCAGTTGCCAGCACGTTTATACTGTAAATTGCGTGGAATTTTTCGCTCTAGGCATGGAGTGACATCAAAGGCAGACAGATAAGTAAGAGAGTACTTTAAAAAATATTGTAAAAGGAGGTTCTAAGTCCTTTGTGCCGTTTAACTGAAGTAGGGGTCTGACGTTAATTAAATGAAAAGAGCCACATTGGAGAAGCTACTAGGTATATGGACATGAGCACATGAGGTAGAAAATGTTCACAATGTTCGAGTTCGAGGCAGGCTGTGCTTTAAGCATTGTCTGGAGGAGTTCAAGGATACAGTAGTGGCTAATCATTTGAATGATTGCTAATAGAGTAGTCTTTGTCATCGAATTAAGGAAAAATCATTCTTAAACGAGTAGACTCGTTGCCAGTCTCAGTTTTTTGAGAACTAGGCTTTCCTCCTTCTTCCGTGCTATTTTGCCAGTCAAGACTTTCGTTCTTCCCTAGAACCTTCAGCGCTCTCTAACATCCTCACTTGCAACGAGTCTCCTAGCAGGGAAATCATCTAAAGCCTATTTCCGAAAGGTAACGTAGTTGTGCAGAAATAAACTCTCTATTCGAAGTCATTATTGAATATTCGCATTCAAAACTTTGGTGGAAAACACGGTGGTTATGGAATCATAAGTGTCAAGGAATGGGAACAACAAGTATGTACATGTTTTGCTGGAACATCATGGAGATGAAAGCATTTCTGCAAGTGTGGTCAAAATGACAGCTCAATTCTAGTGTGGAAGCAATTGTTAGGTAATGTATCGACCATGAACCTGCGATACTTCCAGAGTATCATTCAGTATTCGTTTCTGATTATCTGCTTTGAACACTGTGCTCGTAACACTTAAGTGCGTGTTCTTCGCCTAAACTCCATTTGTAAAAATCTGTGGTTAAGCTATTTAGCTTTCAAGCCATGAACTGCTCTCAAACTTTAGCCTCAGACTGATTGCTGAGTATGCCCTAGATTTTTGTCCATGTATCCGGCTTATTTCAGCCTTTGCCTTTTGCCTCAACTATGCTTAAATGACTATAGCTCTACATCCATTTAAAGTAATTTTTAAACCGCAACTTTTGACGAACTACTCCTACCTTCTTACGCACCAATATGGCTAAGACGACATGTATGTAGGAGGTTAATACAATAGAGGTATGTACTTATATCAGAGGATTCATAAAAATAAGACTCCGAATAGCGATGATAAATAAGTATCCTCTTAAGTAGCAAAACCGATTAAACCGATTCTGAACCCAGCAGTTCTCAGCTTTAGGACTTAAAAATGAACCTAACTACTTAGACTAGAAATATTCTTCAAATAAGTTTCAATTACAAAGCATTTCCAGGCTAAGAAACTCATTAATTTGTCAAGAAAACAGGTCAGAAGTGGACTTGTAGAATTCAGTTCAGTTTAATTCGAATCTGTTTGCTGAACTGCTCTGAAAATTCGCTTTTGTACGATTCGAGGTTAGATATTTATACAATTCAACGATGAGTTTGTACTGCGTTCCCATAAATTTATGATACAAGCCAACAAGCGCATCATTTAGTTCAGTTGTTCTTACTGCTCAGTAATTCAACTACTGAACTAAATGATCTGATGAACTATTGAACCAAGTGAACTGTTGAATCACTGAACTAAATGAACTGAAATATAACTAAAATGGGAACTACTTTGAGTAGTTCACTTGATAAAGCTCTTTTTTGAACAAAGTGGTCCGTTTGTGAACTATTCAAACCTAGTCACAGGAGTTTTGCTGTATGCAGAGGATGATATAGGAATGCCTCCTCACTACCACTTAATGCAATTTGGTAGACGTCAGTCTGATAGTTGTCCACTTCTACTAAAGGACATCAGGACTGGTTAAGTTACTTAACTCTTCCCATCTACGAAATAATACAATTTCCTTCACCCTGGTGCGATTCATTGTACTAACCTGCATACGAAATAAAATTAAATATCCTCCAATGAGGGAAGAAAGGACACTCAAGGCGTGTATTATCCTCATAATCTTCTTTAACAAGATTCGAATCTGTGCCGATAGAACAGTTCTCTCGTTGAGTGCAGCAGCCTTTTGATAGAGAGTCCGGTTGATTGCTGTGGCGATTCCTACTTGAACACAGCCAATCTATGACAACTCTAGACGTCCGCAACATTTGTGAAGCAGAAGCGGAATATCCGTTGATAGAGCATAAATCGCTATAATCTTCAAGAAATAATTATCCAATCAAATCCTTCTTGATGTGCCACCAACTGGGCAAATACTGTGTCTTTTAGGCAGAAGATTTAGCCATTACCGCAAGAATCGGTCAAAAATATTGCTTTTGTGGCTGTAGATGTCCAAGAGGAGGCAGACAATGATGACGCAAATATTTGATGTACAAGTAGGGACAAAGGGGTCACCTTGTGGAAATGGTCTTCGTCGCTCATTATGATATAAGATACGAAATCATCTTGTCCTTGGGCCAGATTTTACATAGCATGGCAATAAGTTAACTTCACTTGACGTCAGGAGCAATTGATGAACGGCTTGCACTGTATAAGAGAACTTTTTGAGGTCCTTAATCAAAATTCGACACAACGAACATCTTCTGATTCTTTCGGACGTCCTCAGGCTGAGCAGTGATATTCTCGGCCGACTCTAGTTGGCCCATCCAAACGCTCTATTTTTCACGAACATGGTGAAGGACGACGATGACATTCACCCTGCTTTCAAACAACAGAGGGGAAATTGGTCAAAAGAGCAGTAGATAGGTATATAAGTAGAAAAATGTGCAGCCGGCACTCGGATCACTAGAGGAGCCATTGTGAGCCCTTGTCGTGGGTTAATCTAAAAACAATGACAAAAGTTGGTTTGTAGGTTTGGGATAGCTAACGGCCTCCCTGAACCACCTCAAGGTTGTTACAAATTTCTAATGGTTAAATGTGACTTTCTTGACAGGTCGCCCAGGTCTTCGAAGTGATATTAACCGAGGCTACTTTCCGAGTTCTGTATAGCCTTGAGTATTCGCATAGTAAGTGAGATGTGCTCTCTTCTGCGTCCGTATCGCCGCAGCCTCACCAGGTCTAAATTAGGTCTGTAAGGCGGCAGCATCTGACCATTGTCAGATCCTGTTTGGATCCCTTTCTTGCTAATTCAATTGTTCAACCAGTTCCTTCCTTGGAATGACGTGCTAGTACTCTATCTGTCAAGAAAATAAATGTCACATCGCATTGACATTCGACGCCATTTGCAATAATTTTGACACATTTGCCCCATCTTGTAAAGTGCGTCTGAAACATTTTGTCTTTGGATGAAAAGGACTTAAAGTATCTAAAGAATTTAAGTTAATTTCTAATCTTCTAACTATCCTCTATCGACATGTTGCTAAAAAAAAGGACTACGAGTCCTACTGTTTCCTTCGCTACCACCTCCAACCGTGCATAGCTTGGTAACGAGTGCGTTTACTTGATACTACATACTCACTCACTTGGAATCCCCGTAATTGGCATAAATTGAATGGACAACTACTAGCATTTGGCTTAAATCTTTTCAACCAAATTAAAATGATTCTCATTTGGTCAAAAGCATCCTCAAAACTTTACTCATTCACCTCGTTCATGAGCTCGTTCGTCAATGATTTATGTACCAATTTCCGGTTTTGCACATCTCATTCATTAGAAATAACATCTCATTTGCTGGCTGCATCCGTCCCTCCCCTCCCTGAGCAAATACTAATATTGCATATCACTATCCTTCCTGCCATGTATTTACCTTGGTCTATGCAATCTATCCTTGGACTTGTACACTCATTTTTATTGATCGACCGGATAAAGTCGTTTCTTATACGTTCGTTCTCCTCCTCCCCCCCCCCCCCCCACACACACACACACACACAGCTGTGCATCTAAACTAATTGCGGTTGGTAGCTGGGAGAAAAGCAAAAAGAACGTCAACACCGGTACTAGTTCTCTGGCATCGCGTGTTGTTTACCCAAAATCTACATCGACCAACAATCCCAAAAAAAAAAAGGTCACCTTAAGCGGTTTTATCGACAAAGTTCAGGCTACTCCCACCCACATGCAACCAGGATTCGTTTTTTTGTCCTTTAAATAAAAATGCATGGCTTCCTGTACCACCTCCTTCAGGAACCCAGTTCAACGACATGCATGCGGAAGGATAGCAAAAAAAATTGTGAAAAATATGTGAATGGTGCATACATACAAACAAAACAGGATGCAAGAGAAGTTTTAGGTTTTTTTTTTTTAAAATAGAAGTGCAGGCTGTAGGCACCCTGATTTGATAGTTGAACCTGCCACCTCAGGTTCCGGAGCTTGTTAAGCGGACATCGGTGAGTGGACTTGGTTGCGTGTGTTTATGTTTATGTTGACTCACCAACATCCATACACACATTCATATGTAGGTGTAATTATGAAATAAAATTAAAGCCTTTTAAATTGCATTAAATCAGTGTTTGTGTGTGTGGACGAGTCCTTGTGTGCGAGTGGAGAGTTTATTAATTTTTCCTGAATCGAATTTTTATCTTTTGTTTGCATTATTATGCGGATTTATAAATGTTTTATACCCGAAGCTTGGTTTTTGTTTTATTTATTATCCTGCCTCCAGTATGTGTGATTCAATGAAACAAAAAAAAAAAAAAAAACTGGCCAACAGAAAAGTTGAGCAACACACAACAGAAACAACAGAAACAACAGGAACAACAGAGGTGTTCGCCCGTTCGCATTACATATTAATGAGGCAGACAATGCCGTCAGGACTCTTTCCTGGCCCATACTCCTTGTGAGTCGTTAAATTGAATTAGTTGTCAGGGAATGTAAATACTTTCAAAAGAGAGGATACTTTATGAGTTTTTATTGGTTTCAGAGCATTTTTTTTGTTTTTTTTTTTGCCCAACAAGGATAATGGATTGTATTGCACGTGGGTGCTCATCATGTAGAGATTGCACACCCCTTCGAGTGTGTGTCTCCCGGGGGGATGTAATAAATTTTTATGTGAGTGCCATAAAAAAATAGGTGGAAAAAAAAAACTGCAATTCCGGTGGAAGTTGACTCCATTGATGCTGAGCACTGGACGTGCGGCAGGGGAGGGGTAAATGAAAATTTTTAATCACCGGCTACAATGGTCATTAAAAAGTTTTCTGTTGGTTTTTGTTCCCCGGGACTGGGATGATGATGCTGATGATACACCGAATACAGTCGGTGTACTTGAGAGTTACTGATGCTGTTGTTGCTGCAGCAGGAATTCTTTTATTATTTTTTTGCTGTTGATTCTGATAAATATTTACAAAAACCGCGTGTGAAGGACGCAGCATTGTTTGTACAATGAAATTTGAATATAAATTGCTTTCAATTGCGAGTTATTCTCCGCCGCCGCCGGTCGCCCGGAGTCAGTTCGGTTCTGTTAAGTTTGTTATTTGTTTTGTTTATACATATATCGCTCTTTTTCATAGTTGGTGGTAAGTGAAATTGAAGATTTTTTAGGAATAAAAGGATCAAACTAAATGGAATTTGAGTTGGTCTCATAGGGATCCTGTTACAAGATCAAATATGAACTTCGAAACCATGTCAATAACAATTAAGTAAACCTTGCTAATCACACTTCAAAGTGAGGAAGAAGAGACCATTTCGGCAAACTTCACTTTCCTGGATGACTTGCTCACTGGCCAATTCTCAATATCGCCACTAGTTGGCACATGCTTCCCTTCATGCTATTTTTGTTTTTTTGTTGGAATGGTGAAACCCTTGATCGATACTCGGTATAGTCCATGCTCTTGCATGTTTACGTGGCTAAAACGTAGGTACTAGTTCATGTATTATCCACCAAGCATTTCTGAGGTTGTACTGTTTCCATTCCATTTTAACAGTGGTCCTTCTCTCTGATTTTTTGTTACCATCTATAGCAGCTACTTGGACTTCCAGCTTTATAGGAACTCGCGCTGCTATCACACCAAGCTATGTTATTCTATGTGCAGAGTTCATTTCTCTCATGTATAGCTGTTACTCACAAAGCCTACAATATTCCCCATTATCGACGATTTTGGCTGGATATACATACCTATACTCAAAGTTAAGGTTAGACTCGATAGTGTGTCTGCGACTGCTAAAGAGGACAGTCTCCATTTGGGGATCCACTAATTCCAGACTTGATTCGTAATTTGTCGCTGAAAATGGTATGCCCCGCACATAGTAATGGAGGTTTAGCTAGTTGAGTTCAAGGCGCCATTTCTACCGCCTATAGGGCCTAACATATGGCTTCACGTCTAATCGAGCAAGTGTCACTGTATGGCATGGGGTATTGTTGGTCGCGAATAATTCTTTTCACCATTTTTCCTACTGCATCGAGCATGCATAGTGGTCTGTGTGACGATGGTTGCTGTGGGAACTTGTTGCCTTCGAAAGCAATACCAGTCTCTATCGTTTCCGGTGCAGAAAGAATGTTTGACATACTGTCCATTCTGACATTTCAAGACTGAGCCGGTTTTATCTGCTATGACGTTGCAAGGATTCACAGTGGCACTCCTTGAAGCGGTCGCTATAAAACTTTAAATTGACTAACACTGTGTAACACTAACAGTACATAACAGATATCCTTCCGTAATTTAAAATTATCAAACAAACTTCAACTTAATGCAAACGTCTTAGTCTGTTACTTTGACGTATTGCGTAGACCTCTAGGGTTCTGTTTCACCAACAAACTCTGGCTTATAACTGAAACAAAGATTTGGTTGAAACATACTTGGGAATGTAATATCCAACCTGTATTCGTTTATGTTCTATTCTATTCTATTAACCTATTTTCAACAGTTTCATAAGTCAGTGAGTATCTATTTGCCTTAAATTTTGAGCTGAATAAGTCAAATTTGGCCTCCAGATAGCTTGAATATTAGTTTTTACAGAGAATTACTATTTTTTGTAACACCTCCATAACCACGCCCACAATCGATCTTCATGTGAGACACCATAATGCTTAACGTGAAGAAACGTTTAAAGTTTCACCAGCGTTGAAACTTTTTACTAAGTATTAGTAGAATGAAAGTTTGTGTGAGTCATTCTATGGCACTGCCACGCCTACTTTGTTTACAATTTATTTTATTTTTTGTAAAAGAGTAAGTTTTTATCTAGCCACTCGCAGGCTATGTGACACCTACTCTCATCCCTAGGCAACACCTAAAGATTCTTCCACGGCTCCATCTCTCGCGAGCCTTTGACAAACTTATGAGAGTACCATTGTCATGAAAAAGCTGCTCAAATAAAAGATTGTCCTTTGGCCACTACATTAAACAGTAGATCCCTTCCATTCGTCGAACGAATATAACACGGACAACACGAATGGCTGTGAAAAGCTACTCCTTGAGTCCTGGAACCTATCGAGCTTAATATGTTAAGATGGATACATAACGTCTGCACATGAAGGTCTTTAGCTGAAGCTTCTTTTCTGTGTTAGCGTTGGATCTTTTGCAAAAATATAAAACTACCAGTTTACACTGTCCTTATGTCCCTCCACTTTCCAAACAGTACCCAGTTACGAAAAAAACAAGTTGTCACCATGAATAGAAAAGCCATTAAACATAATGGTATTTAATTTCGTTTCTTTTTTTCGTTGAAAATATCTCCCAAATTCCGATGTTTTATTTATAAAATTCCCCATTTCAATATGTATCTATCACAATGTGCTGCTCCTCCTACTTCCGTCACAACGTGTAATTCCACTGCTATTACACTTTTCACTGTGCCAGCCCTCGTAAACCGCCTCCTACCGTTTTACTCCAAACAAACGGCAAAAAAAAAAGAAAGAATATAAGCATTTGAAGTGAAGAAATTCCACTTACTGAAAATTGCCAGGCCATCAATTACCATTCCGAGGAACGCTATTACACTTCCCTGATAGTCCTTCTAACACAATTCCATTTCATCCTAATATATGGCAAACGGAAATAAAAGGATACTCCCAACAACACTCTACCACCCACTCTGCCACCTTGGCTAACGCTCATTAGACACTGAAGTAAATCGGTGCGGCAAAAAAAAGAAACCCTTGGCTGAAGGGGGGTGGGGAGAGGGAAGAAAAATTCCTAAGGACATAAGGATAGCCCATTGAAGAGAGCTCTCTGGCATAGTGTTTCGGTCATTTATTGCTTGAAAATTATGGGAAACATTTTCACTAAGCTCCGCAATGACTTCCAAATGCGAAGGAAATTACTGTAATGCCCACTAATTTACTTCTAATGATAGTATTTTTTGGGGGGGTGGCTAAGGGGTAGTTGGGGACTGAATCCTAGGTGGGTGCGTGTTGTAAAGCGGTTCAAGCTAAAGGCTGTAATTACAGCCAAAGTGTTTTCTTTTTGTTTTCCACTGTGCGCCGCTGTAATTACAGAGGAAAATCAATTACGCGCGCGACCATCATCAGGACCGCGCTACGACCACCATCACAACCGCCAGCATTGCCACCCACCATCAACACCATTACCGTCAATTTCCTAATTGGCTTTTGGGTTTCAGCTCCACCCCCCCACCCCGCCACGACGCGTTGGTAATTTATTAAAATAATTAAAATTTAATCGAACAGAAATAAAAAGAAAAAAACAAAAGCAAAGTCAACTTTTTTGTTGGTAGAAGTTCCTAATTAGGATTTATGATCCCTTGGCATTGTTCAGACGGAAGGATATCAAAGCTTTACGATTAAATTCATTATTTCTCCTCTTGTGTGCGCCTTTGTGTGCATGGTGCGGCAAACAAATAACGAGAGAGAGAAATCCTCAAAATCTTATTTAACTTGTTATCCTTTAAGAAACACACACGAGCACGCCCAACAGCACATACACTTGTTATCGTCTTTTTGTGCGCTTTTCACTTGTTTTCATATTGACAGGAGCGCCCTAATATATCACACAACTGAAAGGGAATACCAGTGGAAGCAGAAGGCAAAGGATGTTCTCTCAGATAAATACTTCATCAAAGATGCTGCAAAATCCTGGTGCCAGCAGAGGGGGAGAGCTGAATTCCCCCTTATTCGCATGAAAAAGGACTGACATGGGACCCAGCTAAAGGATCCCCATACGCTGTCGTATAAATCAATGGAAATGCAGTAAATTCTCGTTCGTCCCCATGCCCTTGTGTATGTGCGTCTTTAAATAAAATCCTAGAGCTTGGGGGGCTACACTCATAAATTTAACCTTTCTTTTCCTTCATCTCCCTTTACTCGATATCATGGCATGGCTCGTTGTGATCTCCAGAGGAGGTGGCGCCTTTCTTTTCCTGCCCTGAAACCTACCCGTTTACTTATCAATGAAAGGGCAGAGGGGGGTGCGAAATGAAATCTCCTTGATTGAGCTCATTGTGGACACACACAATCGAATTCAAAGAGGAAAATTTCACCTCAAATCGATAGATAGATAGATACAATCTCCAAGTTATGGTGTCGTTCGGTGCTGCTGGCTGTCTACTGCTGCTTCATTGTTTGGCGTAACTTTAGACACTTATGTGTGTCGTTAAAGTGCCTAAAACAATTTTTTTTTGTTCCTCCCTTTGCCGCTGAGTCTTTGCTGGGAATCTGACACCCATTGTATCCGCGTGCGAAGTAATAGCACGGGGAACACGGGAATTTTGTGTTTTTGAAACAAATTTGTCAGCGATATTTGATTGGTAAATATCCGCTCGAACACACGCAGGCCGAATGAATGTCAGAGGGCTGGCTGGGGCGACGACACGACAGTGGGGGATTATTTTTGATTGTTTGAAGTTAATTTGGGAAGCGTATTGTTTTTGGGGAACACAACAGATGGGGCGTGTGATCGATGGAAACTTTGGCGGATGACAGTAATTGTGGTTATTACCAAATGAGGGGCTAACTTCACATGGTATACGCCCGCACACTCTTAGCTGTACAGCGTCATATACATTAGGTACGCCATTGCACTATCGGTGGGACTCTCTATAGGTCAGTATGGGATGACAGACAGGTGCCTACTACATCGTTTGTTCTTGAGGGTTTGCAGAATAATTAACAAGATCTCCATACAGAGGTGAAGGTAATAAACTGTAGTACATATGTATGCATGTATGTATGTCCCGATGACCCCAAGAGAGAGAGAAATTAAAAGTATCTGCTGCACAAATTTCATTAAAATTTTTCGAAATTATCAAAAAATTTAAGGTTTTTCAATGTATTAGTACTCATTGTATCTGTGACACCCACCATGCCTAATTGCGACTCAGTTTTCTACGAAAGACCACGGGTTCAACAGATCTACCAACCAGTATTGCACTCCTCATGGCGCTCATGATATTTACAAGACGATACATGTTCTTTTAAGCCAAAAACCACTTGGTAGATCAACAAACCGAATTTAGGATTGACAAGAATACATTCATAGTCGGAACACTACTCACGAGTAATTTTTTTTGGCGATCATGTAGTCAGCGTTAGCTGCCAACTGATTCTGATGACACAAGATAGCATCTAGATCATTTCAGTGTCAGATGAGACAGATGAGTTAGTCTCTTGCATGTTCAACCATTTTTTGGTAGCAATCCCTGCAACTAACATGGCCAACATTCAAATTCCCAAGAAACAAGCTGAATAAAAAAAAAAAACACAGGAAATCACCATCAATGCAACTTAAACCGATTTCGGACACTGTCGGCCGTTGTTTGCTTCTTCCCTATGTCAACCCATCAACCAAATGACCAACGCGTACATGACTTTCCCATGTACCGGCTGTGTGTTAGCCGGCCCATGGCCCATCAAATTACAACCCATTCCACGACGACGTACACATGTGTCCAACACACAAAATCCGATTCCAATACATCGCAGCGCGCACTTAACGTGTTGTTTCCATGGAAAACAGTAGTCCCAGTGCACTCCACTACCATTCCAAGCCAGCAGTGCCAGCACGTCCTCATCGTCTTGCAAGGAAGTTGTTAATTTTTATGTATCAATCCTAACAGGAGGAACAAAAAAAAAAACACAAAACAAAACCCAAGCAATAAAGAGCGACGAATGAAAGTACAGACTCATAATGCTGCATTATAGTCACGTACGTAGAGAAAAATTAAATGACCACTTAATTTGTGCGCACCACTGCGCAGCTACGTGCTGTCCATTTGTCCGATGCATCCACACGGAAAACCCCCTTCATGATGGCCAGAAAGACTTGGTTTTTTTTTTTTGGTAATTTACAGCCATCTAACCGCAACAGATAGCCTCTCCGTTCTTGTAATGCTAATCATGTCCGTTCAACAATCTCCATTATGTCGCTAATGATTCCAAAGTGAAACCCAATACGTATCCCCACAACTCACAGGGATTCAAATCAAATTCACGTTGACAGTTGTAAACTAGGCATCGAATTTCCTGTCAACCTCAGCTGTCACTAACAGTTGACAGAAGATCTTGAGATGTCAAGTGAACGTAACGAAACAAAAACATGTAAGTCGGAGACGGATTGATGGCCATCTCCACGTTTAATTATTTCGAATTCCTTGAATTGCGACGGTCCAAGGATATGGAATTACATGATTCGCGACATGAATGATATTTGATCCGTTCCGCACGGCAAAACCACACACATACGACGAGGACACAGGCCCTCCTCGGCGAAAACCCAGTTTCAATTCGAAACATAGTCGGTCTCGCAAAGTCGTAAATTGCACGTCATGTCAGACGCATTATAAGGCCATTTGGGTTCATAAATCGTCATCTCGCCACGACACGACACGACAAGAACGCACAGCTTCAGCTTATCTCGCGGAGCACATCGTGTTCCCATTTGGCTTTTAATTTAAATTTTCATTTTTAATTTGTTGACTCCACGAAAACCCGCGCTGACAGATTGAAGATGAGCTCCGCCGATAAAAGGCCAAAAAAAGAAATATCGTTTGTCTCCAAATTTGGTGAAGTTTGGCCTGAGAATGGGCGCCACAATTACCACACAGACCACGTCAAGACTCCATTATGTCACTGGCACCTAAGTTCGTACCGCTCTAAGGCGGTTGTCTAGCTCCAACACCGTCGGCCGTCGTTGTTCACCATAATTTTCGCTTTCAATGAAAATTCCAATGGGAAATTTATTAGATGCACTCTTGGCTCTGTGTGTGTGTTGGTGTTTGTGGACAACATTTTCACTAAATTATGCCACGACCGGGCATGGTTTATGGCCTTATCCGTGCAGCAGCAGCAGCAGCAGTCTCAGCATTCAGGCTTTTAATTTATAAAGCGCGACGCTAAGCGACAGCTAACGTCGCTACAGTGTTTTTCGCACCTTTGTGGAATTTATGCGACTGCACGCCGCTCTCGCCGTGTTGGTTGTCACCAATTTTCGTGAAGTTTTCCTTCTCCCAGCTTGCGTCTGGACCAGAAGCTGGAGGAGGGAATTTCCATATTTAGGAGGTGACGATGGTAATTTGCATAAGCAAACCATGTGACATTTGTCTGCAGAGAGACGGTTTGCTTTTTTTGTGAAACATATCGAAACATTATTAAATAGTTAAGTCGAGGACATAAATCTCCTCGGCATTATAGCCAAATGGGTCTAGTGTCTCGATAACAATCGAATGGAGTCACACCCTTTGTTTTGTGTCGGCCGTATTTGGTGGTCAATGGGAGTGTACGTTTTGACGGTGCCTGGTAGTATCTGGTAATGTGACAGCAGCTGATCTAAATTGCAAACGAAAATTGACTGCGGGAATTTTAATTTGACAATGTTACGTTGGAGTGCGGGAAAAGTCAAAAGGTACCTACTTCTTCTTGCAGTCATTTGTTGATTTAGAAATACGTTAGTTCGCAGTATATCTTCGTGATGGGAGCAGGATTGCTATCCAAAGGAGCTGAATAATAATTAGGATGCTGGAATTCAAATCAGCTCTTTAGAATAGCGTGTGTAAGCTGCTAGTGTTTTAAACTAGCCATATTCTTTGAATACAATTCGTACAAGGAAGAGGCTGCTAGAATGTAGGTAGATACAGAATCTCTGACGTATCGGAAGCCATATTCATACAAATGTAAAGCGGTGGTTTGATTTCCTGTTTATTCTAGTTCCAAGAAGGCTAGTTACACGGCTCTGATGCCCTGAAGTCTAAATGTCGTTATACATCTTGTTCTCTGAGAGTTGTCCATTCGCAGAGGAAGTGTGTTGTGCCTTCCTTTACCTATTTATGGCGACTGCCCCTGCATAGGTCTGTGGTGCTGATTCCCATTCTTGGAAGATGGGTCACCATAGAGTTGTGGGCATAGAGGATACCTATGAGGAGGGTCGGATGTGGTCTTTTTTTTCAGCTATTGGGCCCAAGTTTCAAAATGCGCTACGAGGAGGGTGCACTTCACCTAGCATTGGCCATGCTGTGAAAGTCCAAGGTAGTTTCGGATGTAAGGAGAATGATGATCTGGTCGTAGGTTATTTGACTCCAAGTCGGTTGTAGCCTTTCATTCCCTTGGAGAACCATGTGTCTCGGAACCCAGCATAGTGTGATGCTGTGGGTTGAGCCGGGAGCAACTAAACTCCTTACAACTTTTGATGAGTTTTTAATGCGGTCTGAAGAAAGTCATGGCTTTGATGCCCGCTTGACTGTCAATGTTGATGTCTATGTGCTTCTCAAGAGTCGATAAAGTCCTTCAGACCTCGGTCAGATCATATATTTCAGGTTTGAAAGTATATAGTTCCTTGCAAAGCTACTTCAACTTCAATATGAACATCAGAGAGTGGTCGCCGACTGTTGTTGCTATAGTCTCCATCACGTTTCTGCTCTTAATACCTCCGTTTTCTGTTTTACCAATGCAAGAAAAGAAAAGAATCTTCAATAATCCTGACAAAAATGTCCAGATTCTAGAACAATGACTATGTCATCAGCAAATAGATTGCACAGTGAAGGGCATAGAACAGAGCCTTGAGGTAAACCAGTTTTACTACTTCATTGCGGAGTCGAGCAGTAATATGATATTTCTTCTTGTCCACTGCTCTAGCCATTAACTGCCTGGAACACATTTTTTAAATTCCCTACATCAAACGTGTTTTTCACTTCTACTTCAAGGATGTAGCAGTGCTCCTTATAGCTGCAGTTTCATAATAGTTCTTTAAGATCATGTCCTTCTTCTCTGGACCCTGACGCTGATGATACACTCTAACACTACCCATCTCAAGGCGCCACTCTCTTAGCTGAATTCCATGGGAAATCACTTACCAATTCCACACAATACTGCATCCCGGATGACACGTTTCCAACCAGGAATCCCATTCATAATCCTTCAATTCATAACTCGATGGGAAAATCTCCCTGCGCTGTCCACCTAATTCCACGGACCGAACGAAGGACGATCGGAATGCATGTTATTCCTTCAAATTGACAATTAGATGAGATCAAACTCGTGCTCATCGTAAATTCATGACGCGTCATCAAGCAAAAATCCAAATACCGCGTCCCCACCAAACAGTCAAACAACAATGGAACGCGAATTGAAAACAAAAACCCGAATGATGGCCCAAAAATCAAAGGAAAACAACTTCAGAATAAAGAACCCAAAACAAAGGAAAAGAAATGAAAACATGACACCCGATATGTGCCCGGTGTACGAAAATCAAGAAGAGGGCTCCCAGGTAAACGAGGCAGGCGCAGGCCGCACCAACCGACCGGCTGGGATCCCGCACGGACATCCTCTCCCCTCTCCTGGCTCGACTAAAGGTGGTGTAGTCTTTTGTAATGTCTTCGCTTGAAATTTATACTCATCAGGGTATTAAGCTCCACGAACCGATGTCGTGGACATATCATGAGACGCAATGAACCAGGCCCTGTGGCATCAGCCGAAGGGACAACCAGACAGGCGTATCTCTTTTCCATTCTCTGCTTCTCATTCTATCTGCTTATTTGTGTGTGCCCGTGTGTGTTAAAAGGGTTATTCGTGTGACAGCTTTTGAGGCAGTCAGGAAGACAAAAAAAAAACCCTCCTCATGGATGCCCTAAGTTCCACTACCGTCCCAGGACCAAGCCATTATAATTGCGGAAAATCGTTTGTATTTCTGGTTCTGTTTATCTGTTGGTATTGGTTTTGATGAAATGTCGTCATCATGCAGTCCCATCGGATGACGGTGACAGTTTTTCTAAGCCCATAAATCAATGGAGGACCTCTATCCCTGATCGGTAATGGTGCTCGATGGTGTATCGACCCCAAACGAAAATCCAAGATACCGATCGGTGATCAATTATTCGTGAGGATGTCTACCTCTGGAGGAAGAGAGGTGAATTCCATTTAATTTATCAGTTTCCCGCTAAGGAAACAGATTTCCAAATTAATTTCCAGTAGTTTTTCACTTTTGTCTGTGCTGGCTGGCCGTGGGTTCACCTGTGATTTATTGGGATTCGTTGCAATCGTTTCGTATCTCGGGGCATAAAATGAGTGTTTATGAATGCAGGTAGATCAAGTGGTTCAGGGTTTTATGGGAATGTTTACAGCAATGGTGGTGGGCTACACATGGGAATTTGGTAAAGACTAAAGGCTCAAACGCAATAGCAGCTTCCGTTTGCTTTCGATTGTTAGGGGTGAGCCTTAGGAGTTGTTAGAAATTGCCTGTCATTCATTCATTCATTCATCGGGTAAAGGCTGTTGAGCATACGATTTGCAGTAATGACGAATTGGTTTGAAAGCGAGATTTGTGCTTAAATCGTGGATAAATTAAAGGCATTCAGTCTTGCACGTGTTGGGCAAAAACCTGAAGGCATGATACAGAAACTAGTGTTCTAGTTTCATACGTTTCTGTTGATCGGATTAGTTTCACTATTCTATTCTATATACTATATAAGTTCGGGCAGCTAATTTCTGACTAACTCCTTATCGGCCTCTAATTGACACACAAACATACAGTTTTGGTCAGACAAAATTTTTTGGTAGTTTGACGAAAATGTTGCAATGACAACTTTTTACTTACAGCTTTACCTATAGGGTAAGTATTGGTTCCGTGAAAAATTTCAAACTTGAGGAGATTTCAATGAAACTTGACATTTCTATGATGGAGAAGTCCAAAAAAGTGGGTCCGCCAATTCCGTGTCTTCTGTAAGATCGACTGCAGCCTAAACGGTTGGACGGATTTGCTTAATATGTGTGGTCTGTGGGCTCACACCTATACTCAGAAACACGTTTCTCTGAACAAAAATCTTTTAAGACTGCGTAGTTTTACAAATGTCCTCAGCTGTTGGGCTTAAAATGAATGTCGAAGAGTTATGTACATATGTATGACAACATTTAAAATACTATCAATGACGGATTAACTATTGGAACAGACTCGCCAATTTTTAAAAAATTCAACACGTTTTTCCAAAATTTTGGAAAATAAAAGATCATATAAAGGCCTCCTTACTTTCGGAAGACGTTTTCGTGACATGAACAAATGTGAAACAATGAAAAATGCCACGCCCACTCTACTGAGCTTTATGCATGAACAAGACTTGAATTTTAATCCTCATACGGCTGTAAACTTATAGCATTAAGGTGCAAGTACACACGTACGACCAAGCCGTGCACTTTACTTTAAGGAGGTTTTGTTTCCTTAGGCATTTTCAAATGGTTCCTGTGGTCACAGCAGTAAAATTTTGTTGTCTTCTTCTTGGACCTCCACTTGGTTTTGTAAAGTCTGTAGGTCTGCACGTGTTCTATTCATTGACTCCGACAGGTTTTTCCATATGAATGTAAAGTATGATGTTCCCAATCGTGATAAGTAGGAGTTTAAGGATTTGACTTAGCGCTGGGTACATTCTTGCAATCTTAAGTTTAATGCCTGACTAAATATTCTTAATTAGATTGAGGTCTTGCCTCTTAGCTTCAACTTAGCTTACTTTCTCTGGCTGTATCGCGAGTTTAGAGACCTGTATGTACTTGCGCATGTTTTCAAACAGCTTTAACGTGCAGGGCTCTAATTCATTTTTCTGGCCCGGAAATTAACTGCTGCAGAGGCTTTCTATTGGGAAGAATCTTGAGGGGCATTCAGACCTCAGTCGTTCCTTTGGTCCTTTATGCACAAGAATCCTCCAATCTCCATCATGAGGCCTAGATTTTCATTTATCGGAAAAGATGACATTGTTTCAATGTCTTGAGTCCAAGTACGACCCTCTTAAATCTAAAGTAAACATTTTTCCCTGAAAGTCCTATTGGAAAACTCTGGCTTTTGTACAGCCGTGGAACGAGGTTTTTCCTCACAGAGCTTGCCAAAATTCTTATACCAAGAAGAGGGTAAGAAATAAGATGTTTTTTAGAAGCTCCGAGCTCAAAATATTAGCCTTGCACCACGAACGAGTTATTTGGTTCGTCTTGGACGACTATCACGAGCTTGATATATGTATGTACATACCTTTCATTCTAAATTATATCGAGTCTCATGCACTATTTGAATAAAATTTTGCTACTTAGTGCAATATGATCTCTTAGTCCAAGAAATGGCACCAAACAGTATAGTATGTAGATTGGCTACCGTCTGTAGTGGCCATCGTACATAGAAGATGAGCTAGCACCAACCCTTGCTTGCAGTAATACCCAATTGAAAGTGTCCTTCACTTCAAGTACATACGGTGCTGTTGTTATCGTCCGCATAAAGCACTAAATGGGTGTACCAATTCTTTTGAGTAAATTTTTCCACTCCTAACTAACAATCGTGAAGAAGAAGGTACAAGCTGTAGGTCAGAAGAAAATCAGTAACATCTGACGAGCTTTACAGTGCTACCTCAAGCGTGTTGCCACTTCCTTCCCCGTCGTACTAAAGTTGGTACCATGATCCTATCTTATAACAAAGGGCAATAAAACTTCTAACCAGCTCTTGACTGCACAACAGGAGTACAGTCTATGAACTTTAGACCCTAAACTTCTGAATTAAAGGACTTTTCATAGACAATGACATGCACGCTTCCATCTCTCTCATCCTAGCTGCGAGTATGCCACTCTACTGTCGTAGTGTTTCTGTTCAAATAGACCCACCTTGCCCAGATAGTATTTCATCGGACAAACTATATATTTTCCAATATCTCACAGAATCACGACAGTCAATCAAGAGTTGACACCTATGTGTGTATGATGTGCTGTTGCAATCACAGTCTCTGCCAAGCCCACCAGAATTCCTCATTTCCTCATTTTGCAAAGATTGAGATCTCAAACCCTGCGAAAGGATTTTCCCCGAAATTTCCTTAATTAAACTTCAAGTTCGTTTCTGCACCCCCCCAGCCGAAGTCAACCCCATTGCTATCGGCACTTCGACTCCAATAAACCAAAATCAGAAGTTAGGTCATTAAATCCGAGGAAAAGCTAATAACAATCTTTTAGTGCCCCATAATGTCTGACTCCAGCCAACCCACTCACCATGGTTTCACCTTTCCCTTTTGCCTTCGTCAACACACCACCGATTTGTGTTCCTGTCAAAACTGAAGGTCAATCATATTTAGCAACGAGCAGGAGGCAGGCTACGTTGGGCGGTACTGAAACTCAAATACATCATCTACAGCGACATTTATATCCCCTTTTTGACTCATTATCAATCATTGTAGTTTGCCTTGTCACACACACACACACACACACACGCACAGAGTAGGTTAAAACTATCGACCCGGCCTAGCCGAACAGAACAAAAAGACAAGGGAAAACTTCCCATAAAACTTCAGCCCCATAAATTTCCCAAAAGACAATAAAAATGTTGTTTTTTTTTTTTTTCGGCCCAAATGTTGTTGTTTTATTTTTTCGTCTTTTTTTGTTTTATTGCTCACGCAATTTGCGTATAAAACGTTTAACGTTTAAATGTTGGTAATTGACAAACTTCTACGTCTACACTTTGGGTTAAGTGAAACTTTGGCCGAATGAATTATTTCGTTTTAGGGGCTAAAGTTTGAACTGTTTTTTTTTTTTTTGTTTTGCTTCGTTTTGTGGGATATAGACGCACATTCGTGGGTAACTAACTAATGAAATGGCAAATGCTAAATGTCAGCCTGGAGGGTTTGAGATTTATGTTCAATCCTCTGATGGTAGACATTGTGTTGGATGAAAATTGAATTCGGAGGCGGAATGCTCCCTGAAGTAATTTGCATAAATCACGGGAGGAGCAAGTCAAAAAAAAAAAACAAAAATATATAAACAGAAGCCTTCATCCATTATTAAACAATCGCCGCAGATAAGTCACGATAACTGTGTCAAAGCAATTTCAAAACCGCGCATCTGATAAGCACGGAATCGCGCTGTAAGTGAGTCTTGTTTTTCTACTCAACAGCGCGGGGCGGGGTGGCACAAGAAATCGTCCCAAATCACGCAACCTTTTCCGGCATGCAAATCGTCCTCGAATTGTCCAAATTGTTGTGAGGCTAATACACACATAATGAATTGTTGTAGTTAACACGCTCGTTACCATTACCACTAGCCTTAGCCCACTCTGGGGAAAAGTGTCGAAAATTGTCGACCAATTTGTCAGCCAAGTTGTTGAGGAAGTGAACTCCATTAGGAAGGAGGCCGAACACCATGCAGTGCCTTAGGTCAGTGGCTATTATTGTTGTCATCATTTGTGACTACCACTACGAACGACAGACCTGCCTAGACAATATCGATCGAATTCCAGTCCAGCACCACCATCGATGACCTCTCAAATTGTGGTCGTAATCGAAAGAACGCCTTCTCGGCCGGGTTGTGCAATTAATCACAGATGACAACATGCCTTCGTTTTTATTAATATTGGGATTACATCTCCCCTTGAGGCCATCGATCCGTAGTCCTAATTACAGTTGTCTCTGTGTGTATGTGTGTGTGTGTGTGTGTTGCTAAAACTCCAACATCCCTTGGCATTGCATCTGTTGGGCATCACGCCTGCCACCCACCGAACCCGGCGCACAGAACCTTCATTAACAGAGTCCCTCGTAAGGCCCAATCCAATTACCAAATGAATGACCGAAGAAGCTCGCAAAAAAAAGGGGAAAGAAGTAAAAACCCCGGCAGACCGGCAACGGGAGCGGGAGGGAAAAAAAAGCAGATTCTCATTATTGTCAGGTCGTGATTAATTGCTTTTGAATGGCACACCAGCGGGGGGTGGTTTCCAGCGCAGACCAACTCTCGGAAGGTAAACATCATTTCGACAGTAACAAGATGTTACATGCCATTCATCAATTCATCAGCGGAAGTTATGTATCTTTCCGTTGTGTTGTGTACACAGTACGTCGGGGGAACATTTTTATTTCGCAACACCAGCGGGGGGGAGGCTCCGAAAGGGAACCAAAATGAATTGAATGTAACACACACACAAAAAAAAATGAGAGAAAGAAAGGAAACGGATATTAAGTGAGCACTTTGGGATATTTCAATTGTGTGGGCAGTCAAATTTTGACCAATCATTTGGGGTGGCTTTTGTTGTGCTTCAAAATTAAGGGAAGTGAATAAATTTTTTGGAAGAAAACTCAGGATACGATGGTGCTGTTTAGCTTCAGGATACATACGTTCCTCAAATTGCAGATATAATTGTGTATCTTGAGGTTGATTCTGACACCAAAAAAGTCTTAGGGACAGTACAGTATGTATACAGAAAAGGAAGTCATTTACCTCCTAAGACCTCAGATATCTGGTTGATGACAATATCACATTACCACTACTTTAGGCTGCAGATGTATGTATCTTTATTTACCATGAACGTATCTTTAGTACATCGACGATGTTTGTACATGTCAGTACCGGACCTGATTTATTTAAGATACCCTTACAGATACTTTTCCATCATAAGACTGTACTTACAGAGACTGTTTTTTTTATCCTAAGACACTGATAGAAGTCCCAAAACAAACACTGTTCTGCCATATGTACTATATTATACTCTTGACATATGTTTGACACTTAAAAAGCACCTAACATGAAACTCTATGTTAAAGAAGTTTATATAGGGTTCTCGAACAAAAGGTGTCAATTAAAAATATCCAGAACTCATTTGAATGTTGAGTTTGAAGAATGGGCGACCCTTCACAATCGATAATTCCTTGCAATCTGTCATTCCTTCATTGCTTAGCTTGGTTGTATCTTATGGGTAAAGGGAGAAGAATTATCCTTGGTCTTTTGCAGTGAAATAGTCAGTTGTGTAAGTTTAGACGTACTGCCAAGTATGGAGCTTCTTCCCTGAACCGTACACCGCGACTAGGGAGTAGTCGCCCATAGCTAAATGACTTAGGTTTGATGGAATCCTTTATGGATAAAATTGAGCTCCAGTTCCTAAGACTTATTTTCCAACCATTTCCCCAGATTTCTATGAACAGGTCAACATTTTATCTTCATTTATTGGTTCCAAGCTCAACTAGTCACACAGTCTACAACCATGATCCAGTCATCTCTTTCTGGACATTTAGTTCTGCTTGACAAGTTTAGATACATGATGTCTCGTAAACAAATGATAGCTTATGCACCGATCATCATTGATGTCACTTTATTTATTCTTAACGACCTGCTGTAGTACATTCCAGGCGAAGATCATGGCGGTAAACAAAGCCTTGTGGTAGCTAAGGTACAATATGTTATCGCATAGGGATATCACTTTTTTTTTGACAGTAAAGCGCCTATCAAAGCCCAGGAATCTGTCGCTTGTTCTAAATTGTGCAGTCTTTTCTTCTGAGAGTCGACAATCATGGCTTTGATTTCTTACAAACTTTAGTTTGCCTGGAGATTTGGAGACCCCTTCCATACGCCTATAAAACCCAGTCGTTGATGAAGGTTCTGTTCAAAGATGCGGAAAAACACAACGCGGCTTCAGGTCCAGACAAACTATTCTCTGATCCTTACTTTTCCATTATCAGCCTTAAGACCGAATTCAAAGACTTCTTCGACTATTTTGGAACAAGTTACAGTGTTTGCCAAGGCTTTAAGTTGCTACAGGCGCAGATAATCCATAACTGCCACTGATTCTTAGTCAGTAGCCATTAGAATAGTAAAGATCTTCACTTGAAAACAGATAAATGCTTCCCCAACGAGTTGTAGGTTTGAAGCTTGTGAAGTCTAGTGTCCTTGACTATTATAGTTTTGGAGCCATCCGTGAACATTCGACTTTACCCCAATCCAGGCTTAGACTCTGAATGAATCCAGTCCTGAGCGCAAAGAAATTCGACTTCCAACTAGTCGATGTCCCAACTGGTCGATTTTCGCTTTCAAGTTCACCACCTGGAGTACACAAATCGCCTGTTTAACCCCCATTTGTCTTAGTCTAGACGGAGAGATTCGGATATGCTCTAACAACTATCCGATTGGGACCAGGGTACAACCCTATCTATTCTACCATATAGGAGGAATATGGACATGCTTGACCTAAGCTCTATCAAAAGGCTCCATCTGTCTTATAAAAGATCGGTAGGTCGGCTTTTGCAAAAGCTATCTGCACGAAGAAGAGGGCTACCCACACTGCAAGTCTTTTACACGTGTCAAGGTTTCTCCATCCGAAGATAAATTCACCTAGAAGCCTTAGTGAATATCAGTCATATCTAGAGTTTTGTGATGAGCTCCGAATGTTTTTGCGACTACTTTTTGGGGTCCTAGATCCTTGTTGTACCAAAATAACCCTACACTGGCTTAAGTGCTAACTGCTACTGTACAACGCCTACGGAGATGGTGACGGAGATGACAAACGTCTACTGTAACTGATAAATTTTCAAAATTCTTCACGGCACGAAGTAATTTTTGTAACTAAGATAGTTCTACTAGAAATTTTTGAACCTGACAAGCCCTCTTAAGCACTTAACTAAGTTAATAGCTAATTTGCTTGACGGATAGTGAATAGACCCAATTTTTGTACCTTTTGAAAGTGTATACATTTTCCCCACTTCTTGGCTGCTAGTTGCAACAGTCTTCTTCAAAGCCTTCGTAGTTACGTACCTCGAATCGGTAGTGCTCCCTAAAGTTCTGACATAAAAAACTACTGGGAATACCTTAATCCTTATTTCCAGATCGGTACACAAAAGTAGTCCTACGTTCATTGACACCCAGCTAGACTCAATCCAGTTGAGTTACCTTGAATGCAGTAATTTTTAAAGTTCACTGACTGCATCATATGTATCTGTGAGTCTCTAAAAATTGTTATCACAAAAACATACAAAAAATATGTATGTTTTGAAAAACAAAATTTTAATTTCAATATTTTTATTTTCTCTTTGCAGTGCTGGGATGATTGCATGATAAATACTACGCCTAAAATCAACAAACCAATCCAAGAGACATGGCCCCTGCGCACTGTATCTATGCTGCAGCAGGAATCTCTGGTTCTGGTCGATGTGGCATGGGCACCGCTCAGCACACCCAATCAGTGTTTGGTTACCTGGGAAATAGCAGGTGGCGGCCTTATGGGCAATCTCCTCACCGAGTCATTCAACGTACAACTCTCGTTGTGGCCAGATACCAAATACCGTGTACAAGTTACCTGCAAGAATAAGGTAAGTGAAAATGCCCTCAACAATTTGTCATCGCCGAAACGATCCATTGCTTAGTAATTTAGCCGGGTTTACACAGCCAATTGACAGTATTTAGACAGTTGGGTTAATTGTTTGTGCAAAATTTTAAACAAACGCCCCCGGGGGGGTTAACTCGGGCTCCACCACCACGTTTCACAATCAATTTCCCGCGAACAATGAGAAACTCCGACTCAGTTCTGTTTGTTGTTTGCCAGCAGATTGGACGATGGGTTGACGGGTGGGAACGACGACGACGACGTACGGTCCAGATGGGGGCTCCTTTGTTTGTTTTGGGGCGCGTTGTGAATTAATATTTCATTTTTGTTGCTGCCGATGCTGCTTTTGTTGTTATTAGAGAGCTGTGCGAAGCAGCCAGCCAGATGATGATGATGATGATGATGATGGTGATGCCAATGGTTAGGAAGTGTATTAACCCTAAACAATGGTGAAACAAAACCACAGACAACAAAAAGAAAAAAAAAGTGTAACTACATATAGTCGTCGTTGTCGTAGCAACAAATATATGTTCATATGTATACAAGAGAAGCCATTGTGGTTAATGAATTGTCGATCCCGGTTATCGATGCCTGAGCCGATCATCAATTAAGGAGAACTGGGTTCAATAGCTGGCAGTACTCGAGGGCAATCTGTTTGATGAAGAGGCAAGGGGAGAGGCACCCATAGATGATTTGACGAGTAGCATCGCCTCGAATGTGGTGATTGATCTGTTTTTCTTAGAGATTACACACTTATGCGGGTCCGGTGGGCATTTGAGGGCACAACGTATCTAATTGTGTCTGCGAGTTAGAATAACACTGGTTGACTTGTTGCGAGGAATTTGAGTGTTGGAACAATTCGTCGAGTGACTTGCAGCTTTCGAATTTATAAGTCTCGCGCAGAGCCTCCACCTCTGCACACAAAGAAGATGACGAGAGATGATTTTAGCGCCTCAGAGAAATGCGGTCTAAGCCGCATAAGAATCAATTGCGTCATTGTTTACCTACTTTGTGTGTGTGTATGTGATTGAGAAGAGATTCGTGATTTATTTGGGTCAGGACGGATAAAGGCGGACAGCTTGTTGACCAAATTACCGTGAAGAAGATTGCATTGAAATGGTTTTATTTTTCTTTTAAAAAAAAAATAAAATTTAAGACCTCGAGAAGGTTAACGTTTTATAAGCTTTCTTCGAGTTTGAAGTTGTAATTCTTTTGGCCACCAATGGGTTCTGGACTACTAACTTGTATCTTAATTGAATGCTTTATTTGTAATCTTAGGTTACTTGTAATACTCGGCCTTAGAGCTGACAGTCTCAGGAACACCTACTTATTTACACATTTAAGCGGCTTCTAGACAGTGTGCATGATCTGTTTCATGTTCCTGTTGGCCATGTTGAATAGATGACACCAGGTGTTCTTGTTGACAGGAATTGCCCACGGCTCACTTAGACTTAGCAAGGTGTCTATTGTAGGACCGGAACTTAAGCAGAATCTTCAAAGACTGAACTAAACCAAACAGATACGTGTATGAATCTCAAGGATTTATTCTACTCAATGTTTCATAGATCTTCCAGTTCCGCAATGAAATAGCTCCGAGGAGTGTGCTTCATTTTGATGGCTAGTACTGAAAAATCACAATGGATTCTATTTCCTCTCTTTCCTACATTTTCTACAGAAGGCGTAAGCCCTGCTGCTCTGCATGTTTGCCTATGACGCAGTGTCCTATCACGACATCAACATCAGTCAGAATATCCCTGCGACTAAGTTTCAAGAGATCGGGAGATATCATCCTGTCATAGACTGCCCATAACGATTTGGCTGTAGAAGATCCAATCGGTTGCCCTCCTTATTGAATTCGATGTCTATTTACCTGTACCTCCTGTATTTCATAGTGAAAAGGACAACTGAGTTTCATAGAATTTATTTCCAACGTCGTCCTCACTAATAGAAGCGCATAGAGGAGCTTTTCTAATTCCTGAATGGCCGTCCACTTCGTCCACTAATAAGTGTTAACAGGGCACCGCCTTAAGAGTACCCCGCTTAAGTCTCATTCTGCTATTTACATTTCCTAGAGTGTTGAGCCCACCAGCATAGTTCCTGACCTATTTGAGCCTTACCGAAGCCCTTTTTGGTTGATTCAGTACTCATATTCCTTCATACACAATTTTCCTGATCTTAATGTTCTTTGACATACATAAGTATGTGCGTCTACCAGACAGTAGGTCCTTGCATCTACACACCAAGGAAAGTGGCAATTCAGGACGCCGCCGTCTAACGTCTTCCAAGAATTTTTCTTACCGAATCTGATTGCCTTTTTGAGGAGCTCGACGCTTTCACGCCAAAGGCTGCATTTGGTGCCACTTATATCCAAGAGATAGTATCGTGTAGAACTATAAGTCCATATCCGCAGTTGGAGTGGTCATCAGGGGTCCCATGATGTAATAAATAAATAAAATAGCCAATTTGTAATTGAAGGCTGTACATTGCTAGCTCCAGCTTAATTTATTGTCTAGGAGTAGACCCGTCATACTTTCCATTTACAGCCGATATTCCCTGAGACAGCGAAGGAAACTGCTTTGTGCCTTTCCCTTTAAGGATAGGAATCACTTCGTTCAGGCCTAGATTTCAAAAAAGGGCGATACCCTTACTAGCGTCTATGTTACAATTATATCTGGTTTGACGTTGTTAAATGTTCCCTCAATGTCGAGCAACGCATCCTATATACATATGTAGGTGTTGCTGTTATTAACTTCAGTCCATGACAGATATATGAACCAAGATATGGCTTGGTTTCTTTCAAGTGGCTGCCAGTTTAGGTTCCCAAGCCACCTGTATTATTATAACAGACTGCTTAATGGTGAGCTTGTTGAGATCTCAGTTGGACCCGAATTGTACCCGTTTGCTAAGTGGAAATCCAGTAATAGATTCACCCATCCTTTATTAGAGGTGGTCCATGAAACTTCCCCTCTTTTAAGATAGCTTAGCATTCTGCCAGTGGCTGTTAAGCCTGAATACTTAAGAATACACGGGTTTAACCTGAGAGAGGTAGTTTACAGAAATTTCATATATCCCTGGACTGAGAAGGAGTGCTCGTTGCATATTTTCTAGTCTCAGAGGTTGATATCTAGGACTTTCTGTCTAAAACTGCCTACCAGGATACCTTGCTTTCCATCAAATAAAATTCTGTTTATGTATAAATTTAAAGAATTACTTTTACTTATTTTCAGGAGACCGGTGCCATGAGTCGTTCCCTGCCCCTCTCAATCAACACATCCGAGGCAACTGTCACCCACGAAGCAAATGAGTCCCCATCCCAAAAGGCCAACCTAATACCAACTACAACAGCTATCCAACACTCAAATGCAGTACAAGAAACAGTTCCTTCATCGAGCAGTAAGAGTGGCGGTATTCCCTTCGACGATCAGTCCAGCGAATCGATCAACCAACACACAAACTTCATCTTCAACTGGCACCAAAAGAACAGCGATATTTCCAAAATCGAACCACTTACCAAGCCCGACCTCAACATCCTCCGCATCACATCCCTGTCCGAAATGCAGAACCCCCTGCTTTTCGATTTGATTGCCGGCTCCATCATCCTCATTGTCATACTGTTCCTGTACATGTGTCTCCTGCGCAAACAGAGACGATCCAACGATAAAACCGCCCTCATCGAGGATGACTCTCGTTCCTATCTTGGTGTCTCAATGCCAGTCGCCACTGCTGCGCTTCAAAACAAGTCAACACCAACAACATCGTCCTCATCATCGATAGCACCACCACCAGTACTATGTAAGAATCCAGCGATTTGTTCGAGGAATACCCTGAAAGTGTAAGCGCCTCCTCGAAAGCCTCACCGGCTTTGCTCCCCCTCAACTACACAAAGTAACTACTACTACAACTAAAAAAAAACAAAAACAAAAACTCATTAACTACAAATTAATACAATAACACAAACCTATGCTACTACGAACGAAAAACCGATAGAATTAGTGCGCGCGAAGGAGCGGATGCGCTTTCGACAGCAGGTCAGAATCATAAACCTTGAGTGATGCTTAGATTTATAAACAAAAAAAAAATATGAAATATTCTTTCCTAAACAAAGATATAAAACAAAAACAGAAATAACAAACTGCAATGTGAATGAGTGAGATACATTTTTTTTTTGATTATGCCGCGTGCCTGTGTGTATACATGAAACGAGTGAATGTGGATTCGACTGAGTGATCTCAAGATCAGTGTGAGATACATTTTTTTTTCTCATTTTGTTTGTTTTAAATATTTTTAATTTCCAAGAATGACTGCGCATACAGATTCCTTATTTGTTCCATCTGTAGATAGCCTGATGATATTAATCGCAAAATTCATTAATTAGCTTCCATTAAAAATGCAAGCTATATGGTTGCAAAAAAAATACAAAAAAAACAAAAAAAATAAACACAAAACTGTAATAAAAAAAAGAAAAAATAGTATAGAATTACTGTGGAGGAAAACTAACATGGAACTTGTGGGAGTTGATGGCCCCTATTAAGATCAATATCTGACGGTGTGCCAGGCAGGGAGAACGCGTAATTAATGATTCGTCCGTCCGAAATGAAGAAAACAGATTTTTTTTTTTTTATAATTAATTTTGGAATTTAACGGATGGAACGACACGGTGAAAGGCCTCATAATTGGGGGAATTAATTCAACAAGCTTTTGGCGTGACCAAATTTTTGACATCAAAAATGGCCATGGTTGATGGGTTTTTATCTCGAAACATATATCATGTTGCTGGTAATTAAGACAAAGGTTTGTAGGGCAGGAACCATTCACTGGTGTGAATAACTTGCAAGTAGGACGGTGTGTATGGCATGAACTCACTGGAAGAAGGTCGTCAGTAACATGAAATAGTGTCCATCCTGGTCCACTCCATCCTTTCTATGCTTACCCATGTCCCTGCTAATGGGTTGTCATGAGATTCTTTTAAAATTCTAATCCTATCTAGCTTTGGAGTTACCTGTTTCCATTCATTACAAGTGTCATCAACAACCACGTTGTTTGCCCTAACATACTTATAAAATACTCCCTTATCGACCCTCCAGGGTAGAAAAGCTAAAGGATAGCGATCGGAACTTTGTTCATCTATTTCCGCAACAACCGCAGCACGCAACCGCAACCCTTTCGATGCACGATTTCGAAATCGAATTGCTGAAGCCTCACCGCCCAACGCTCGAACCTACCTGCCACACTAGGGAATAGGGATCCGTCACAACCGTAAACCGAAATACTTCGATGTACGGACGCAACTTCTCAACTGCCCAAGCATTCCTTTTCCTTGGTTGAATAGTTCATCTCGTTCCTATTCAACGACCTACTCAGGTAAAAAGTCACCTTTTCCCCGGTTTATGACAAACTTCCGCTCAAAATCCCTTCAAGTCGGAATCAGGGGAGTCACCAGGACTCCTTTGCCGTTTGAAAACTCCCCTCGCAGTCTTCAGACCAGATGAACCTACTGCTTTTCTTTAGCAAATTGGGCAATGGTTTCACCAAAACTGCAAAGCTTGGTTGTCCCAGTTAAGAGGTATAATCCTTTAAGAGGAGACTCCTACCCGTATATATGGTATGCTCACTCCATTCTGAATCATTAAAGATACAAAAACGTATATTTTGAAGAGAATAGCATAAAAAACCGTCAAAAACTTTGTTTTATTTTATCCAGTAAAATTTTGAATACTTCTGTTTTCTACCTACTTTACCTACATTTTGTAAAGATTTCCCTATTTTTCTAAAAAGTTATTTTAAACAACATTTTTACTTACGATTTGGAGAAATTGTAGTAAAATTCAATTTTTGTCAGAGAAAATGGTCAAAAAATTTGTCTGTCGTTTTAAAAAAATACATTTTTGAAACAGTTTACCGTATTCCTTGGAGTTGAACCCAGTTTCGCGGCCATTTAAGCATTTCGGACGGCTTGTTAATCAGAAATATAGGACACCCTGGCTATATACACTTTGGGTTCTAGTTTAGAGTCGTGTATGTTGCTTTCGTTATTCAGTCCATGGTGCAAGAAGTAATGCAATGTCTTAGGATGGCATTCACCCAATGGCTATGATTCGGCCAACAGCAGAGTATACCCCGAATCATTTCACTTTGATACTACTTACTGCACACCAACTATACAAAACCAATTGCAATCAGAGAAAAGCCGATCCTTTGCTCCACTCTTCCATGATAGTTACCTCCATCAAAACAAAGCGTAAAATCTACAAAAAAATATAAATAAAACTCCAATTTGAAATCAAAATGAAAATATTTCCAACTAGTCCAAAAACCTTTTTCGGGTTAACAGATAAGTATATACATATATCCCCAAAACCCCCCAAAAGTTCTCAACTACATAACATAAGTCAACTTAACTAAAACCTTTTTTTATACAAATGTGTGCTCAATTATAGATTTTCATGTCCTTCCCGCCAACCCCAAGCCCCTCCCCTAACTCCCCATACGCCTAATTTATTGAAAATGAAAAACAAAATTTAGATATTGGTGTTTAAAAAATCGTAAAAAACAAATATAAATTAAATTTAACTAAATGCTTCTTGTTTTATACCTGATTGTGAATAAATAAATCATAATAAAAAAAAAATCCCACTATATCGATGTTTTTTGTAAATATAATAAAGTTGCAAGAAAAACAAAAAAAAAAAAAAACATAAGAAACAAAATGAGCACGATCATATTCCTTAAAAAAAAAATTATATAAAATGAAAATCAAACATTTCTCTGTAAATGTTATGTGAAAAATGAATCATTTATTTAAACAAAATTAGAAAAAGAAATTTTTTTTTCGTATTTGTGGTTTGTTGTTAGAGTTTTCTTTTGTTTTTCAAAAATAAAACCGTTTGGCTAACCTTAAGAACTAACAATAATTTGAATTTTTTTCCTCCCAAACCATAAGCCTAAGTCCTACACACAAAATAGCATTACAAACAATACGTATATATATGTTTTTTTGTCTAATATCCACTTTGCAAACCTACAACTAAGAGAGAGTCTTGTAGAAGAATATGAATAAAAAAAAGAAAAAAAAAATCAAATCGGACGAATATACAAAGGAAAAAGCAATTTAACGAAGAGGCATGAGTTATATATATTTTTTTTTAATTATTACGAAGACTGTACATAATAGTTTTTATAAATATATATATACATATATATAAATATCGATTTTATTACCTAACTACAAAACTTTTAATTACTAATTTTACTACTGAGAATTACATACATACATATATGTACTAAGATATGTATATGTTATATAAATAGAGTATATAAAATAAAGTGAAAAAAAAGTATCTCTACGCGTATCCTGCTGGTTTGCGCCATAATTATAGTTTTGTTTAGTTTTTAAATAATAAAAAAAAAATCAAATCTCAGAAAAAATTACTTTGTAAATTAAGTAATCAGAAATATAAAAACAAAAAAATATATTGCATGAGTGTAAAATGCAAAAACAAGATGAAGAATGGTGTTCTGAATATACTCAGCTAAAAGAAAGATAGGGCTACCATAAAACTATGTAAAAAGTAATTTTAATTTAAAGAAATAAAATAAAAAACAAAAAATAAATGAAACGAAACTTAGTTCTGTTTTTTTTTTTATTTAAAAATGTGGACATGGAAGGACGATTTTGCTGTCGAAATGTTGGCCAAGAGGCTCTTGGAACAAAGCTGGATCTGTTTGGAATAAAAAAAAATACAAATTTTTGGCACAACAGGTTTATGGAACCAAGGTCCTAGCTTCTCCAAACCATTCGTATTGTGCGTGATATACTCTTTAAACGAAAGGAAGGGTCCTACCATGTCCAAAAAAACTTTCTCAAACCAATCTCTCTCTCTTACAACTCTCGGATGTTTTGCAGACGCTCGTAAAAAAAATGTATGTACTATCTGAGAATTGATCGAATCCGTTCCTTCGTAGTCCAAGGCACTAATTGGAGCCACGGAGTTTGCGAAAATTAACTACTCCGTCCAAAACAGGATTTTAGGCGAAAAGGAAAGTAATGGCGAAATGATTGAAGACGAAAGGGTTTTATGCTCTTTTAGAAATGTTCGGAGGTGAGTTTTGAAAAATTCGAAATGTCTGCTTACGACCGGGTCAACTGTCAAAATATTTAAAAAAGGAGCCGTGCTTTCTACTACTTTATGGAAAAATTTGTTGATTTCTAGTTACATTTTCTTTTTCTTGTTTTACTTGGCGCTACAGGTCGATGGGACCCAGAGTCTAGCTTCTCACAACCATTCGTGTTGTGGGTGTTATATTCTTTACACGAATGGAAGAGGCCTACTGTTTAATGCCGTGTCGGAAGGGCAATTTGTTATTTGAGAAGTATTTTCAGGACAGTTGTACTCTCGGAAAAATTTGTAGGTGTTCCCCGACTGGGATTCGAACCTCGAACCCCTTGCTCCATAGTCCAACGCACTAGCCACTGAGCCACGGCGCCCACAATTTCTAGTTTTTTTCTAGTTACAGATCCTTCAAAAGGATGGATGATCTGAGTTGCTGCCTTGATGTGTATAGAAAGAGAAAAAAATTGTTCATCCAAAAATATATGAACAAAAATTGAGTATACGACACCGAACCATGCTCCCAATTCGACCTTCCGACGATGAAATCCCAGTTAGATAGATAGCTTCTGTGAATCCTGAGCACAAAATAGCTCAGTTGCTGCGTCGATATGTCGAGAGAGAGCAACTAAATTTTTATCGAAATTATTTAAAAAAAATGTTAAGTATACGACACCGAACCGTGTACCTTGTGCATCCTTTCTATGATGCGATTCAAGTCAGATATCTTGCTTCATCTCATTTTTCGGCTCTTATTTGCTGTGCAAAATTAGGGCTTTCGAGTCAGGGCATCAATTAAGAAAACTGATTGGTTCCTTCGAAACTTGAAAGCGAAACATCAGATAAAATTGCATATCTTGGAAGTAATGTATTCAATATCTCAAGTCATAGAAGCCTGGGCAGACCAGAGGAGCTAGGATGTGTTATGGGAAATGTCTTCGTCGCTCCATTAAAACTTACTTCTCTGGTCTAGTGTCCTTTACACCTAAATAGGATCAAAATCAGAAAAACCAAAACAATAGTCAGTGTCAATTAACTACGATAAATGGTCGGAACTCGGTTCTTTTGGTTTCACATACATAAGCATCACTTCGCTTTAGTTCCTACCCACTTGGACGATAGCCATACGGGATAATGAGTCTTCTGAGGTTAAGAACTCTCGAATGTATACCATCACACAGCGGTTAACATTGCTGGAATCTGTTCCAAATTATATAAACCGATGTTTGATATATCGACAGAGCCACTAATGACGTGGAAAAGGAGGATTGTTGACTGATTGAATTATAAAAACTGGATTCAAGAATATTTAGATTCAACTCTCAACATAGAGCAGACAGGTCATATCTGATACAATAGTAAGGTACTGGCCCAACACTTAGAAGCTAAGACTAGAATCAAAGTAAGGCTTGAAATATAGTAACCACAACCTGTCCCGGGAACTTCTAACACTTGGACTCACTTCAACATTATCGAACATGAATGCGAGAAAGTGAACAATCGTTCCGAATATTCCGCTCGATTGTTCGAATCAGTTCTGACATATGGATGTAGTACTTGGTAGGTGGATACCACCAACACACGCAAGCTACAGACCATCCTAGATCGATGTCCTAGAATGATCTTAACCCAACAAGGCGAAGAACATGTCCATGGGAGGAAAAGTGGGATAGTGAATAGGACGTACGCTGGAGTACGAAAATAACTCCATTGTGGAGTATATGCCATGCAGTCCACGCCCTAAACAAACGTGTGGAATTCGCTCGATTTGGTTTTAAGTCCCAGATACTTGAAAACCTGAACATTACCAATTACAATGCAATTTGATTAATAACTTTTCTTAGCATCACACATATGTTATCTGAAATGCTTTAGAATACCTAGTAGTAGACCATAAGTTGGCTATACACCATCAGACTGTCCGTTTTGCTCGACCTCTTTACAAAATATGTGTGGAGTTTGAATGTTAAGTATATCTGACAGACAAAAATTTATAGCAAGTAACTTACTTATGTTATTCCAATGCGAACTAAGAAACGTAAGTCATGGCTGATATCACCTTTCGGATCAAGGACAGAATTCCTAGAATATGAACGAACCAACTAATGTTGGTAAACCTGGTAATTGTACCTGTATATTAAAAGAAAAAAAAGGTTTTATAAATAATAAGAACAATATTGGTCTAAGAATAAAGCCCTATGGCACACCAACGTTCTCGCTCAATACACATGCTATTCTAACCATTTGTTGGCTGTTCATATCACAGGACTCAACTTTTTTTTGGTATCTGTAAATAAGCCTTTCGTTGTATCACTGAGGAGAACAGCAGTTGGCTTCATGTGGCATCAATGATGCTATCATATTGTAAACTGATAAAACAGAGGCACTTGAGTAAATATGAAGCAGATTTCATCACATCAGAGTCCACACCATAGCCCCCTGGTTATTCACACCTAGAGTGAGGAAAAATATTCATTTTCAGTCAAAGATAGTGCCCTCAAACCTGCACTAACCATAGGCTTTAGAGGGGTTGCCACTGACTAACTGACAATCTCGGCCTTCTCCTTGACTTATCTTGACGGAATCCAATCATATACCTGTATATCATAACTTCATTACATTTCAGAGTCCATTTTTCCTGGTTTCTCTGCCCCAACTTTGCCTAGGTAGCTCCTTAGCTTCCAGTCTTGCTTACTGCCCATTTGAACATTAGCATTTCATTTCCGCTGTCAATCTATCGAAAAATTTACCACCCAGATGAATACCCGTTTAATTTATAAAAAAACAAAAAAAAAACCTTTATTCATCGTCAAAATGGCGCATATCCCCAGAGCGACTCGTTCCTGACTTCCTGATGCTAAATCCAAGTTACTTTAACATTCCAAGTACTACTTCCGGTAGCTCGCGAATATTCTCGCATTCTTTGTCGTTCGTTTTTTTTTTCCAAAATGTAATAATGGCTCAGCAACACAAGGAATTCCATAGAGACTCTAAAGCAACTAAGTGCACAGCAGCGGCAGCAGCAGAGGCACATTCATCCAGTTTCATCCCTTTTGCATTCTTTCGTTGTGTGCAGTGCATCCTGAAAGTGTTAAGCACGATAATAACATCACACAGTAAGAGAGCAGGAGGGCGTGGTGCGGCTGCAAGTGAAATGAGTGACAGGAAGAGCTAAATGATGGTAATACCACTAAAGTACCGCTGCCATTTTATGATAGCAATGGAAGGAAAGAAAACAAAAAAAAAAAAAGACCTCATTCTCTCTCTTTTCCCAAAGGATACGCTTCACTAGAAGGATACACGATGCGATTTAAGCTTCTCATGCTGCTCACATTTTGTTCGCTCTTCCTGTGCACTCGTAAATTTCACGGGCAATTTGCTCCAGGGAAAGCATGCACTGCATTTAACCACTTTCAGGCTATGAAACTGCAACTGAAAGGATGCAGGATAGAGGCTCCCATATATTGTGCAACCTGCAACCATAGTATAATACATATTGAACGTTAGTAGTAGTTTAATGTGTTGAGTGTACGTATAAGTTTGTGTGCCTGATTGGGTGAGAGGGGGGATGATAAGTTTATGCAAAGGATGATTGACCCACTCAAGCGAGAAATTAGGATGAATCCTATCAGCAGGACCTGTTCGCCTGCCATCAATTAATCACACTCATTACTTAAGACACTCTCCTTCGACGACTGTCATCGGCAGGCAAAGTCACACACAATAAAGCAATCACCCTCATTTGTCAAACTCACCCCGTTGTGCGTGTGTGTGTCTGGCTGTGTTAAAGAAATGAAATTGGAGCAGTGTGACATCCTTACAAACAGGATCTAACCCACCTCTGTGAGACAGCCACTTTAGACAACTATTCGTAAGTCATCTCGACGAAAGAGAGTCTTTAGGTTATTTAATATTGGAAGTGACACAGCCAACATGACACTCAGCACAATGATGACAATGACAATGACACCGACTACAACTACGACGACGACGACGACAACGACAACGACAGCGACGACGACGACACCTTGAGAAAGGATAATTTAGGGGTTTTCCTTGTTAAACGAAGCCAGTAGGAGGACAATGTATTGTCATATTCTCATCTCCTCCTCCTCCTCCTTCGACTCCTTCTTTTTTTTTTTTTTTTGCTACTCTCTGTGTGGAATATACCTGTCCGAAATAATAGGGCATCATCAAGTTTGTTCGCAGCAGCAGCACCAGCAGAAGTAGCCACACCACAAAAGGATCCTTTTCATCCTCAGGGGTGCTGCAAATAAAATAAGAGCACCTCAGAAGCACTAGGAAACTTCTTCTACAGCTTTCACTGCTGTCGATAGTGTAGAGTCCTGTGTTCTGCTGCTGAGCTGTCCTATTACAGGCAATAACACCTCGGCAAACACACAATGGATGATCGTTTCTTTAAAATATATATGTTGGCGGGGGGGCGGAGGGCGGTAGCTACTACTACGAGTTAGTCCTGCCTGAGGGTTTTGTGAAGTATTTTGCGCCATTGTTGCCACTTGAATTGTGGGCGGTGGTCGATTGTAAACAATGTAATCCACCAGCTACAGCGGGTACAGCGGGTGTGGAAGACTTTTAAGCTGTTCATATCAATGCCTGCTATCTCACTTAAGAATCAGTTCATCCGGAAAACCTTTTCGTATTGGGGCATCCAAGGGGATGATTCCTTAGCGGGCGTCATCGGTGTTGGAGATGATTGGAAAGTAATTTTTTGAGGAAATTTTTCTCGAATCCGGGATAGATGAGGAAATTGCCATCCTGTTCGGAATGGACTCACTGAAATGAGTCATAAGGGAAGAAGCGTGATTCAGCTTGAATTATGTGGAATGCACGTGCCCAGTGCGCGGGTAAAATACAGATGAAGTCAGTTTGGATTTGCACGCCACCAAGCGGTGTGTGCCCCCAGACGGTTTTATTGCGAATGCAAGTGCATGACGTTTCTGGTGAATTGTGCTGTGTTTGGTTGCATAATTGAGTAATGGAACGGGTGTATGGCTGAGCGAGTGTGGAATCCAGTAGTAAATCATGCGCGAGTTAAAAGTATATGCTTTATGCTTGGGTTTATGAATCAAATCGTGGCAGTGAATTATAAGTCTTTCCTGTTGGTGGGTTTCCATCGAAACCGAACCGATGGCAAACAACACAACGCAAATGGGTGTTTCATCGACACGATAATATTTTCAGAGCAGTTTTTAACAACACTTGGCTTTGATATGGTTTACATTATAACTGACCGGGCACGGTACGGTTCGTTAGCCCCCCCTGAAGGGATATGGATTTGATGTGAAGGAGGCTCTTAATGACTTTATTCGACACACAGTATTATACGCTCATTCGTATGTAATAAACCGAGGGAAATAATGAAGGTAATAGCAGAACAAACGCGAAGACTCTATCTGCAGTAAAGTCGAATTTGGTATTCATAAAGGGCACCTTTTTCCAAATGAAATACCATATGTAGACTGGATATCCTTTTGTGAGTAGTTAATCAGGACGGCGGATTCTTAGACAGCCGAATTACTTGTACATGATCCCATTGTGTTCCATGTAGAATTTGGTTCCTCCTGGGAAAATCGCTCTCCTCTGCTCTGCTATTACCTTTGAAAACAACACCTCAGCAGATGTAAGACGAAGAATAACTCTTGCCAATCGCTGTCTCTTTGCGCTAAGAAGGCAATTGAGTAGCAGAGCCCTATCTCGAAGAACTAAGGAGACCCTGATCATCCAGTCCTGCTGTATGAAGCATGGACTCTGTCTAAAGCGGATGAAGAGATCCTCAGTCACTTCGAGAGAAAGATTCTTTGTCTACTTTTCGGTCCAGTTTGCGTTGACAGGCTTTGGAGGAGAAGATTCAACGACGAACTACATATACGAGCTGTACAGCGGCATCGACCTAATCAGAAAAATGCGCATCAGTCGTTTAAGTAGAGTCTTCGAATCAAACCCGGAGGGACAACGCAGTAGAGGAAGACCTCGCCTTAGGTGGCGCTCACATGTAGAAGGGGACCTCAACCGACATGGAGTGCGCGGCTGGAGGCAGTTAGCTAAGGACCGAGTTAACTGAAGAGGCTTGTTGGTTGAGGCCCAGATTCAGCCCGAACTGTAGCGCTAAGTAAGTAAGTAACAAGCGCATTCTGTCACTCCAATTTTTCAAGACCTTGTTGACGGTATCGGACTGTAGCTCACGGATTGATTGGATGATATTGGCCTTAAGTACTTGAATCGTTTCCGGACTGTTGACATAACATCGGTCCTTCAAGGTTCCCCATAAAAAAAGTCCAAAGGGGTCAAATCGAAGCTATGAGGCGGCCAATTGACATCCCCAAGACAGTGGATAACATGATTTTGGAATTTGGTGTGCAAAAGATCGATTGTGGCATGGTGCGCCATCCTACATGAAGTCGGTTAACATGGTTCAGTAATGCCCACCGTTGACCGAAATGTTGTTCTCAGCCTCATTTTCGAAGAAAAATGGTCCAACGATGACACCACTTCACAATCCGCACCAAAGTGTCACTCTCTGTGGATGCATCGGCTTCTCGACAATAAGGTGGGGTTTTTCCGATCCCGAGATGCGGGAGTTTTGTATGTTAACATAGTCGCCGAGATGATGAAATGCGCCTCGTCAGAAAAGATGATATATCGCCCAAAATCGTTGTCCAATTTAAGCTAACGAAGCGGATGGTCGTGCGCCTTCAGTTTTACTCAGGCTAGTGCGTGCTGTTGAGATCGATGGCGAGTTGATGTTCGTGAATTGAGTCTCACTTTCTATGAGCGCATCGTACGACGACGGAGCCATGAGTGTTGTCTACAGCAGGCTGAGTAGGTGCTTCATTTCTTCCAAAACTTCTTTTCAAATAACGCACTCTTTGAGCTACACAGCACTCACTTTGGAAATAAGTGTTCAATATTTCTCGACGTTGTTCAACCAAATGATACTGACTTTCTGTCAAGATTTCGAGCGGGAAACAGCTGTCAGTATCAAAATAACCTATGATTTAAAAAAAACCCAATCTTTACTGTCAAATTTCTGCCATAGGAGGAATGACAAACAACATACCCCACAATTCTAGCCCAGATGATGTCATAAGTAATCCATTATAGAGTTCTAATGGCTTTGTATGCCTTCGTGGAAGACGACAACATTGAACTCCACTACTCGGTATAATGAGCTACGTGTGTTGCATCTTCCAGAGTCCCGATCTTACCTCCTATTGCGAATATAACACAGGATAGTATAGCAATTGACCTACTACTGGTGTAAGTATATGCTGGGAACCTGTGTACTGTGTACCGTGTTAACGTCTGAAACCCTTCTGCAACACACTAATCGGCACGTGCCAGTATGACTTCCGCCCCAGCAGATCGACGATCGACCAAATCTTCACGCTAAAGCAAATCCTGGAAAAGACCAACGAATTTTAGGTCGAGACTCACCACCTCTTCATCGACAACAGCATTCATCGTCTTGAGCTCTACAAGGCGATGGCCGAATTCGACTTGCACTGGATCTCGGCAAGGAGGTACGCCGTCGTGTGACTTCTTCAATCTAGTGCTGGAAAAGATAGTGCGCAGGGCAGGTGTTAACACGGAAGGCACTATCTTCAATAAATCTGTCCAGCTGCTGGGATACGCAGACGACATCGACATCATCGGTTGCTCCCAGCGCGCAGTTTTAGAAGCTTTTACGGAAATTGAAGAAGAGGCGAAACGACTTGAAGTGAATGAGGACAAAACCAAGTACCTGGTGTCAACAAACAAAGAAGCATCGGTCCACCGTCTAGGACAAAACGTTACTGTTGGCAACCGTAACTTTGAGGTAGTTAAGGAGTTTACCTACAAATGACGCTACTTCAGTTTGGCAAAACAAACGAGTTCAAAAGTCCTATCTCGGAGGACGAAATGTATGCTCTACAAAGCAATGATCCTGCAAATTCTGCTATATGGAGCCGAGTGCTGGACGACAAGCAGAAAAGTAGAGCAAAATTTGGGCAAGGAAGGCGAATGGAGTAGAAGATATAACCGCGAAATCTGTGAGCTGTACCAAGTTGTGGATGTAGTCCAAAAAGCCAAAATACGTCGACTACACTGGCTAGGCCATATCGAGCGAATGGACAATAATGCTCCAGCAAAGAGGATCTTCGAATCACAGCCACCAGGTTCGATCGCGGATGCCAGAGCGCTTGGTCTGGACAAGTGGGTGCACCGTGCCCGGGATTGAAAGGAATGGAAGGCTACCGTGCAGACCGAGTCAGACAGGGACTCTTCACGGGTTTGGAGCCCGTTTATTGAATTGAAACATGCTGGGAACCACTTCAACCAATACAGGACACCAGAACTGCAAAAAAAACTTATCACTAACCATCTCAATGTGTTAGTCTTAAGGGTTACTAAGGTCTAAGATACTTTCAGTCCTCCTTCATGTTTCAAGCCTCCCAAGTGAGTGCAGTCAAAATACCGAACCCTCCTCCTTCGCTCAAGCATTGCCCATCACAAGTTTAGATCTTCCAATTAGTGAGCGCCTACATTGTCAATGCTCCTCATAGCCATCCGAGCTAAAGGTTGTATTCAACGATGCTTCCAAACAGCATTCCGCATGCAGCATCCCATAAAGGAATGCAAATCGGTGATAAAACTCCAGCATCCATCTCCGAATACTACACACAACGGAATTTTAATTAACGAAAAAAATAGCAATTTTCCATTTGCAAGTCCTAAACATTACCCCCATACCAGTGCTGTGCAGATCGTACCATGATGTATCTGTTTGTTCGAAAACTCAATCCAAACAACATCCATCCAGCCAACCATCCATATATAAAACGATTAGCATCCGCAACAAAGTTGCTCCACTGAGCATGTTTGCAAAGCAATCAGTAAATTTCTGCTCCCTACATCCCTGCCGCACCCGGGGTCTGTTTTCTATTGCAAATTTTATAATTACCATGCGCGCTGCCCTGGGAAGGGAAGTAATAAACTTTTGTCTCCCTCACACACACCCCAACCCACCCCTCCGCGAATAATCAACATTCGCCAAAGAAAAAATAATAATAATAATAAAAACGAAAAAAAAAAAATTACGAAATACAAGCGACTGCAATCGTAAAAATAAATTTTCAATATGAGTCGTTTTATTGCCAGGCTATAATTCCTTAGCATACATTGGAATACGTTTCCATATGGCATACGTTTCCTGCTGGCCGGGACCGGGGACAAGGATCACGCAATAAAAAAACAACAACAACAGCACGAAACATCAAATCTTCGAAATGGCTAACGTGCATACCTGAAAGAAAGAGAAATGCCAGCCGGGCTCATAATGGCGGTAATGTTTCTCGGATTGGTCATAATTTAAATGCGCCCTCGCCCTTTGCCGACAAGCCGTCCAGCAAAGAAGGACCGACCTACACGCGCTCCTCTCTGTGGCCGAAATAAGATTTAATGAAATACTCGCGATCACCTGTCAATATTACCTGCTGCGATCTTAAATACGATTTCTGGAGCGCGATACTCATAGTGTGTGTGTCTCAGAACTCATCCTGCGTCTGGTGTCCTTTGCACAGGCATGATGATGATCATTTAGTGGACTGTTTGCTGCTTCTCGGTTTGATTGGTTGGATGGCTTGCGGGGTAAATTCGCACCGTTTTGATGGTATGCGGCGTGGCGGATGCGGTGATTCGCGCTGTGCAGTGGAGTTTTTCCTTTTTTTTTTTTTTTATTTATTAGTTGGATTCCCCTGTGGCTAGCGTCGTGAAATTGAATTCGGAGTTTAATTTGTTTAAGGTTGTTTGTTTTTCTGCCACGTCTGCCCTCTGGGTGAACGCAATGGCATATGTACGACTTGATATTGACATACACTTCTCGAAGAAATGAGGGAGAAGTTCTGGCCTTCAGGGACTCGGTACTCAGTGTATCTGTTGGGTCAAAAAATAGGGATACAGAGACCCCAAACTGGCTCACTATTCCTAAGCAGCTACTCCATCAAACCTCAACTTTATAACATAATGAGAGGACGGACATTTTTGAAAAACTTTGTTTTTTGTTTCTTAAATTTGTTAATCAAACAGTTTTTATATTTTATAATTTTTCTGTAAAACGCCTTCGACTAAGCTTCCAATTAAAGAGTATCGGCTAATGTTGTATAGTACAAGGTGGGCCAAAATGTATCAAACTATAGGAAGATTTTGATAGTTCCGAAGTCAACAGATGAGAGAGTACAAGTCCACAAATCATGGAACGCTACACTCCTTAAGATCGCGGAATACTCTACCTGACTATTTTTTTACGAAATAAATGATTTTGGTGCAACGTGAATTTCGACGCAGATTTCGCGGTCTTGGGCGTTTAAAACTCGACAGAAGAGCCATCGAAAGTACATAGTACTCCTTCCGACAAGAATACAGCCTTTAGGACTGAATGCCGTGGGTAACACAGTTACTGTCGCTGGTGAGCGATGCAGAACCATGATCAACGAGCTTTTATGGCCGTAAATCGATTAACTGGGACTGAAGTACCTACATAAGGTGCAACCGCTCACAGATTTTAAGCGACAATTGATATATTGAAGATTGAGTTTCTGGGTTATCAAATGTCTCCATTTGGCAATTTGCACTGGGCGGCTAGATTACCCGATTTGATCACTCCATACTACTTTCCGTAAGGTTTTCTGATTTTTTGAACTCACAGGGCTACGAGGACAAACCACAAACTGTGTGAAGTACTCAAAAGAAAATATCTGCCAAGAGTGCGAGAACTTATTGCCCAAGTTCTCGCCAAAACCATTCACAATGGCTACGGTCTCTTGATCACTGTCATTTTAAAAAGTAATGGAAAATCATTCGTATTATGATGCTTTTATAATACAAATTTCAATAAATAAAATATATTTTTCAAAAATTTGGGCGTGGCCATAGAAGGGTTTTTCAGTAGGGACATAACAATTTTATATTTCAATGCAAACGCACCCTTAAACTTTTATTATAATTTGGCAGCATCAAAATGTCAGTCAAGATATGCATTTTGACCGTAGTGAAGTTCACAAACAAACAACGTTTGAAATTATTAAAAAAATACGTCCGAAATTTTGAGTCGATGGTTACAACTTTAAGAGCGCTTTGTCCAATTTCCGATCATAATAGACGTCCCACGTTTCTGCTTTAGTGAGACCATGTACCGGTCGAAGTATTGAAAATATTGTAGTTTCAAGCCCTAGAGTTCAAAATGAACCACATCAGGCGCATCCACGCCTCCATTCAGAAGAATAGGTTGTTTTTCAGTCTACTTTGTGACGAATTTGGTTAAAAGATCTTACAAGATCTAATTTACTCAAGAACTGAAGCCTGGATTATTTCAAGTGTCGGGAAAGTTTGAAGAAAATCTTGCATTTTGTCGAAAACTCCTCTTCAGCGATGAAGCTCATTTTGGTGTTATTGGATAGCGACGAATCCTTCAAGATACTCCATTGTTTCCACCGACAGTGAACGTGTGGTGTGGATTTCCATTGTGGATATTCAATGGAGTTCCCGATCGTCCCATACTGTTGTTGCCCAGAATTTGATGGACTTGACATATGTTTCCAACAAGATGGTGCCACATTCCACACAGCCACACGTGGCAGAAATTACCTTGTTCCAAAACAAAACAACTTTTTAGTACAAGATCATCACCACAATGACATTCTTTGAATTCGTTGATCTTTAACAGGGGTAACGGTGGCAAATAGTCTCCAATCAAATTGGTGTGCTAGTTCTGGCTTCCTAGTTTCCTTTAGGGCCTTTCAGTTCATCGTGGGTCTTACAGGCAAGTAGCTGAGTGCATATATAGCAAATTCTGACGGAAGATGACATTGTTGTACTCATGTTCAGTTTCGTCCATGTAACGAACTCAATCCTCGCCGGGAAAAGGATTCAGTAACGTCTGCATCTAAAATATTTAGTACACCACCGCAAACCAAGTTCGTTGAATAACATATCGGAGGTATCGTGGCACCCTATTTCGAAGTGTTTCGAGCATATCTTCACGGAGCTAAGTCCGTTTCAATACCTCTGCAAGAACTTCAAGACATTCGAGAATTTGACTTCAATTTTATACACATGCTGCTGTGAATTTTAGGAAATACGATGTCGAAAGACATACTCTTACATGGAGCATACTCAGTCTTCCTGCTGTTCGAACCAGATGCCATCACCTCTGGGCAACAAACTTCTGACAAAGTCTGACTTCCTTCCAACTGAATAAGATCAAAAAGCTGATCAATATTATTAATAAAAACTGGGTCGAAGGAGCTTGACTGTTTTCAACTTAAGAAGGTTTTTTAGACTACAATACCATAGAAATCGTAACTTGTCGAGGAGATATAATATATTCGGTAGGTTCCTGCTCACTTAGAAGTGAAGCAGACGAATTAACCAACAGTAGGAATACTCAGTAGTATACTCAGCATAAGCTCTGGATTAGCTGTTCCAGTTTTGCAACAAGCTTACGCCTCGCTGGGACTTATTGCCCCTTCATTGTTCTAAGTCTCTCTTCAGGGAAGTTTCGTTCTGACCACGATGAATTAGATCCCAGTTCAACATAGTATTGAGAACACTGGTTGCACCATAAATAATTTTAAATAAAACTTAAGGTTTTTGGAACACAGCACAAGAATATCCTCTGCCGGGTTCCTGGACACGAAGGTATATCAGCAAAGGCAGAAGGCAGACGAACTGGCAAGAAGAAGTTCAGAATCAACATCACAACAGGTAGAGACCTAGGTGTTCATGCCGCCTTGCAAGGAAGAAGCAGGGATCAAGGCCCGCCCGTAGAGAGCCCAACAGTAGATTGTCATCCTTAGACACCTGTGTGGTCACACGAAGTTTATGGCCGTCTTTTGATATAAGACCGGTACTACTTGAAGAAGCTCTTGAAGACTGACTGAAGAAGACACATAGGTATGTTGTGGATGTAGAGATGTGGAAATGAATGAGAATCACCGCACTGGTCCCATCCACCTAAGATTTACGCCTCTTTTGTGACCTTGGAGAATTATTCAACCGCCCAGTAAATGACATCTTGACCGTCGTCTACTGGATGGTTTGGTGGTTCATATGGAACACATTCGTAAGATTATGGTTAACCAATGGGCGCTGGACATCTTTCTGCTTTGGGTATCACAATCGGTCTGTCTTGACCTGTGGGTGGTAATGGTGATGTGAACATTTTTCCACTTGCCTACCAACGAATTTGAACAAAAAACCTAAGAATCTCTTCAGAACTCCGAGGTAAAACTCCGAACCGCCTGAAGTCCATATCTGAAGTGCAGCTCCACATACCTACATATGTATCTCATTACTCTGGTCAAACACTGATATCCATTTGCCCTGTGCTTCCAATTTTAAATTGGACATAACATTTACTTATCATAAATTATTGTTCCTGTTGAGGCCATAAACGACGATCGGCAGTGATATTTCGAGCTCCGATCGTCCCCCGGTTTCCAGGTATCTCAAATGTCCACGAATATCTTATGGGATGCCCCCCAACTGATCCTCACTCTCATTCTGTCGCGCACACAAACACACGGACCGAATGAAGTCTCTGCGAGATAATTATACGGCCAGACTACGGCCCCTTATCGTTGTTGTTGTTTGATCTTCTTTTTATCGATGTCTTCGCATGTTGAAGCCAGACGAATGGCCGGGGGTAAGGAGACCCTCCACCCAAAGTCCAAAACAAAAACACCGAACAAGTTAATATCGAGTGAACAACAAAACTGTGCAAGATAGCAGGACAAAAGAGTGCGCTAGTAGTGAGTGGGACATGGAATCCTCCACTCCAGTGCACTGGCTGGGTAATCACAATTGGAACATGGGTAGTAATCGTTTATTGAATGTCGCTTGAGATAAGATTGCGCGCAACGATCCACTAGGTCTCATTTGGTCGTTCGGCTTGCAGCGAGCGCGAGGTTTCATACCAAACGATGTGGCGACAACGACAACGATATCGCCATCGTCGTTCGTTGTCCACGTCCACGTCCACGTCCACGTCCTCCTCGTGCGGTGATGTTTTCATTTCCATGCAAATAAAATGAATTTAATTTAATCTCTGAGAGATACTGGTTAGCATGTACGTATATCGCAGATAGGATCCGCGGTTCGTTATCAGGACATTTGCTAATGATAATTTAGGATGTGCCGACTTTTGTGGCGGTGACGTTTTATGGGCTGTTAAGTGGACAAAAATGATTGCTGGCTGCCTTGATTGGGTGCTAAGATAGGGTACAATGGGACAAGGGCGAGTGCAAATGAAGAGGTTTATGGGATGGCTTAGATCTGGAAAATAATAAACGTGAATTAATTTTCAATCAATTAATTGCACATTGCATGTGCTATCGAGATAAAGGGAGTGATGTACGTTCAGTTTTTGAAGAAACATTTCCCCATAAATCAAGGTAATAGTGCGGCAATTTGTGTGCAACTTTGGGCATACAGTGGACGTCGATTATAAAGACTTCGCTTGGTTTGTTACATTGGAAACTTGGTTTGTTTCATTATGGAAGGTGGCGCAAAATTAATCATCCAATTTTGTATTCCTGCGAATGTCTGAGGCTTGTTGGCATAAACAGCAAGTAGCCTTAAAGAAAGAAGTCCGGGATGGTTAAATCGGGCGATCTTGCTGGCCATGCCAAATCGCCAAAACTAGAGATTAGGTGAGCAGGAAACGCTTCCTACACAATATTGCCGATGGCGTTCTCAAAAAATACGGCCCAATCACTTATCCCACGTGAACCTCGCACCACATAATGAGCTTTGAGTGGATGTAATGGCTCTTCCTGCATCAAAGCCCGAGAAAGGAAGTTTTTGCCTCGTCACTCATGATGAAATTCAACATAAAATCGTCCTCTTCGTTTTTGCGATTGGGGATGGCTGGACACAAATTCACAAGCGACTGACGGTCAGGAGGTATGTGTAAGTTCGGTCTGGTGATGCCCAATTGGGTAGCCCGTCATCTGGTTGGTGTTTCTTCGTTCTCAGCGACATCGGCAGCCACAGCCGCGATATTCAGGCCGAACGACCACTCAGATGCCTACCACGCCCTGCATGGTCTCCTGTTGTTCCAGTCTGTTCGAGTCGAGTAGCTAAGCGCAGGAATATTTGCCCAGTTAGCGCGACAGGATTAGGAGATCGAAAGTGTAGAAAACCCTTTCGTAAAGGACATACATTAAGCGCTATCGTTCTTTGTGTAGGGCAGTCGACTGACTTCACATCTAAATAAGATTTTATAATCCATTGGAGGTTCATTACATGAAACAGATTTTCCAGTAGCAACATACCAATTTTGTAGTATAATACAAAAGTAGCCTTTAACTTTTTTTATGATCTGTTAATGCCAAAATGTCTGTCAAGGCTCATATTTTTATCTTAGTAAAGCTCACGAAAGAGCAAGGTTTGAAAATTATGAAACGTTACTGTCGAAATTCTGAGTCCGTGGTCCCAACTTTAAGAGCGCTTACACCAATTTCCGGTCGTAATAGACAGACTGTGAGTGCAATAGAGGATAAATTCGAGCCAAAATATTCAGAATTGAATATTCCTATGCCAGAAAGACAACGCATCGGTGCAAGTACGAACAAAACTGAACCCGTAAGTGCTTCCGTTTAAAATGACCCAAATACGTCAATTCCGCACCTTTCACAGGAATTGGGATTCTCCCAGTCCGTGTTATGGCCAATGGAGTTCGAAATCGACTATTTTTAGCCAAAATTGGATGGACTTCTCATGAGTGGTATATTGTTCCAACAAAATGCTGCCACACATTGGTCAAACTAAGTATTTAAAGAGAAGTTCGATAATAGTGTAACCTAGCTCATCCCATTTAACGCCCTTGTATTGTTTTTTATGATATTACGTTAGGTTCATGGTTTATTCTAAAAAGCCAACAACGTAACAACAACCCTAGAACAAGAAACAACTCGAAATTGCCAACATGTCGGCTGCTATGTCTGGAAGAGTAGTGGTTAATTGCCTCCAAAAAATCGATCACTGGAAACGTAATCGGAGTGATCATATGAACAAGTTCGAATTCCGCACTTAAATCTAGCATACCTACTATATGGGGATTAAACTTCAAACCGATATCTCAAACATTCTGTTATTTATTTTAATACAAAATTGTTATGTTCTTACTGAAAAACTCTGTACATGCAGCTGTCATTTTGTAGCATATTCGATGTTTTGACCTAGCTTTCTCTACGTGTGGCTGAGGAGACCATCAACTCACACATAAAACAGGTAGATGGGACCCAGCGCCTAGCTTCTCAGAACCATTCGTGTTGTGCGTGTTATATTCTTTACACGAATGGAAGGGGCCTACTGTTTAATGCCGTATCCGAAGGGCAGTTTGTTATTTGAGAAGCTTTCTCAAGACAGTTGTACTCTCGGATGTTTGTCGGACTCCCGTGAGAGGTGAGGCCGTGAAAAACTTTTAGGTGTTCTGGCTGGGATTCGAACCTCGAACCCCTTGCTCCATAGTCCAACGCACTAACCACTGAGCTACGGCGGCGCCCACTCACTCATATATACCATAGGATAACATCTGTTCCTTTTCTATGTAGCCTCTCAGGGCTGGAAGCTGGAATCATAGACGCTCAGGCTTTAGCTGGGTCTAAGCACAACTTTGTCTGTAGCCGCTTTCTATGTAGCCTCTCAAGGCTGGAATCATAGACCCTCAAGCTGGAGCACTCTCCATCTGGACTTTGTCTATTCAATTTCATACCAGTCGGAATATTCAAGCGATTGATTGGTTGCCAAGTAGATGGTATCAGACTGCCTAGCACCGTTTTTCTGGTTATTATCGCCTTTCACCAGTCTGAAGAGTAAGGCTTTCCATATTTGTATGTCTTCAGCATTGACTCCTTAGGTTCTATAATTGCACGATCCACTTTGGGTAGGGAAATCTTGCCAATCTTTACCTCCTTACGAAAATTCAGAATCTCTGAAGCTCTTTCCTGACACAGTCGTTACTCATCCTTCTTTACAGCGTTGTGTCGAACCATCGGTTTCCACCACATCGAAGAAGAGGAGTGAGCTCTACCATATCAGTTAGGCATAATTTGCTGGCAGTGGTCCTACTGGTCATTAGGCCTTATTGTACAGTAGTAGACCTTTCGAGAACGCTAGAAACAGTTAAGGTTTTTGCCGGTGCTTGCGATTGAATATACTTAAATACTTCGACCTTTGACTTCCTCACAGTGATAGAGTTCAAGTTGATGTTGCATCTCGAAAAGTTCTCATATCTAGTACACCGAAGGAGAAGCATCTACCTTATAACTTTCAAGTTCCAAAAGTTGGCCCGAGGCATGTTCATAGAGTTTGAACACAGGCAAGGTTAGGTTAGGTTAGGTATGTGGGTCATCGATTAGAACACGTTGCCATACTCAGGTCAATACAGACCCATTGTGATACCCAAAGGGGGAAAAGTCCCTTGCCCTTGGTAAACCCTAGTGCTGATTAGTATCTTGTGGATCACCAAACCATCCCGTTGATTTGATGAACCTAGAAATTTCATTTATTGGTCTGTTTGCTGTGTCGCCCTAGAATTTTGAATCTAAGGTGGATAAGCCCAGGGCAGTGACAAAGAAAGTGGGTTGTATCCTCATTAACTTCCTCGTCTCCACATCCCCGACATAGATCCTCATCATGCCCCGTAATAATTCCTATAAGGACGGAAAGAGACTTCCTATCCTTTAGCATAATTTGGTCGGTCCTACTCTTGTCAAAGCAAGGCCATAGGCTTCTGCTGACCAAACAGGCGTCCAGGGAGGACCATCTACTATTGGCCTCACTTCTGGCCAAGATCCATGCCTTAGTAAATTGTGACCTGATGTGCTCGGAAAGTGTAAAAGCAATTCGAACATTTTGCATCATGAAATCAAGTTGAACACAGGCAAACAGGCAATGTACATCAATTCTCCTACCTAAGGCCAATCAATTCTTTCATCCGATATGTCCCCTTTCGAAATCGAACTGATACCTTCGCCGGGGCTCTTTACTCATTCCTCTATCCCTCTGTGGAAATACCTTTAATGGCATAGCTTTAAAAGCCACATTATCCGAAAGTGTTTCAAGCATAATTGTAAAATTTAAGAGTGCTGTGCCTCCCCATAGTAAAACAGTCCTCTATCCTGTCAAAGCCTTCGGTGTAAGTAAATACACCCCTCTGTACAAGCCTTCAATTTTTCCAACACTTTTTGACTCGTACAATTCGCCTAACGTTTTTCAAGTCCCGACTAACAATCCAAAATCCATGCTTAACACTACACCGCAATACAACCCAAACTGACATATAAATTCCTTTGTCCTGCAATTGCAACTTTTGCAAAATATATCACCACCAGCTCTTCAAATACCTTGAAACTTGCATCGAGCACTTGGAATAAACTTGAATAGCTGGCATTCCTAAGTTAAGGATACCATAACTCGGAAATGCATACATTTTGACTTCTTTCATCGATTCCACTGGCTTGTCGATATCTCGAAGATATTATATGTCTTTTCCTTGGGCGGTGGCAGTGCTCCTTGAAGTCTCACACTCCCACACATAACTCGGTCACACTGAGAAATCGGAACGTAAGAATTCCACATCCATACAATGTATTCTTCGTCCTTTTCAATGCTATACATGAAACTGGGAATATTTTAAGTACGACACTGGATAGGAAGTCCACCACAGCTCTGTCGTTGACCGTCGTTTACAATCCGTACACGAACCACGGCCAGTTGGAGAAATGCACACATTTGCTCAGATTGTGCACATATCCCTGGTCTAAGCACAAAATCGCAATATCAAGGACTTACAAACAAGAAACGAATGTGCATTTTGCAACATAAAAGAGGGTGCAGTCCTGGCCGGTCGGTGCTAGGGGGCGGAGGACACAGCCTTCTTTCGAAGTGTTTTCTGTGGTCATTGGTCTCATAAAGTACACGCAGACACTCAAACAGATACTCGAGCTCAGAATATCATCTGCAAAGTGAAAGGAAGAAGATGAACACAAAAAAAAAAAAAAACTTTTCAAATGCATTGCATGGATCTCCTCTGGAAAGGACATTGCATCCCGAAAAGTTTCTCTTAGCGCACAAGTACTTTCGGTTGCAGTACCTTGGATATATATTTTCATCCTCACCGGACTTTAGCCACAGCCACCAAGTCCAGTGAACTTATTTATTCGCATTTTGCAAAGTTTTAATGGTTTGTTGGACCTGAATAGCAGCACCCCATCCAGCAGCATCCAGTCTCGTCCTAATATTGTATTGTGTCTAGCCGTTCTCAGCCCCCTAATAAAGACATGTTTTTGAGTGCACCGTACCGTAGTACCGTCTTTTATCAGTTTTTCTTGATCAAAATGGCGGACCAGCATTCGCCTCCAAGTGGTTTAAAGGTGTTTCTACGCCTCCTCTACATGGGTCATTATCCTGACATCCCGACGAGAGTAATTGCTATGGGAAATACCTACCTCATCCCACCAAACGGATAGATACTACATGTTGCATGGATTTTAATTGGTTTCGATTGGAAGATGAAGTGCAATCGACATTGGACACTTATTAGGGAAGAACGAATCCTGATGGACTTGCATTTCGTTTTCTTCCTTTTTTTTTTTAAGAAAAACTTTTCCAATTAAACCCTGCAATCATTGTGCTTAGAAGGACAATGCTTGGGAGAATTTTTCAAATGAAAATTTAATTTTCCTTCTTATCTTGTTCTTGCTTCTGGTTCTGGTTTCTGCTTCCTCTTTTGCAAACGGGTGTGTCCTTAAGTAAAAGCCAATGTTGTTTCTCACCTTCGCAATCTCCATTAAATCTTCATCAAGGATAAATTATGAGTTCAAAACAGGAGGAGAAAAAACGGTTACACTGTAATGGGCACAAAATATAAGTACTTTCCACACAAAAGGCGGTTTGGGGTGGTGTGGCAGCTTGTGTACAGGACGATGGAAGCTTAGTGGTATTCCGCTTTGATTACATTTTTACACCTCTTTCTTTTTTTTTTTTTTGGAGGGACTTGACTGTGATCGGAACAAAAGCTCATTAGGAGGACTTGCGGATATCGATATCGGAGATTGGGCCAATTTACGACAAGTGGGTAAGGAAGTGGTTTATGTGGTCCAATTTGTGTGAGTGCTGAAAGAAATAGGGAAGGACAACAAATTGCTGTCAAGTGGGAAAGACGCAAGGGAAATTTATAAAACTGTTATTGGTTATGTCGCAATAGTTTCATGGCAGTTTGGTGCGTTGCCAGAACTGGTAGCAGTGTGGTGCCCGAGAAAATGATACACAAACACCGTTGAAACGCATTTTCCTTTGGCATGTTTTATACCCTTTTGTTGTGTTTGAGTAAGGCTTGGACTACATGTCACTGACCGGATCCTGCACTGTGATCGATACCGGTAACGCAATGCTCTAGTATGCACATTGTTTTACCTACAATTTGGGAACTTTCTTGACTCACTTAACATAATTCTTCAACTCGAAAGCATATATGCAATTTTGGCTTACACTGACGATATTGGTGTACGTAGATACATGCTAGTATTACATTGCTAAACCAAAGAAATTGTCAGCTAAACGTTCGAAACCAGACGAAATAGGTTTAGGAATGAACGATGATAAAGGTCAAAACGTCAGCTATAACTTTAAGGTAGTAGGAGACTTTGCGTAACTTGCTTCTCGAAAAAGGAATATCTTTCGCTAGTCATCTACGTTCGATATTGTCCTTGATCTCCTCCAATGTTGTTGGTTTGTTGGCTGGTTGGTATAAGCCAACGACCTAAAGAGAAACCCTGACTGGACCAAACCCCGACTGGACCAAACCCCGACTGGACCAAACCCCGACTGGACCAAACCCCAACTGGACCAAACCCCGATTTTTCCCTTTCAATAAACCAAGCCCTGTGGAATCTGGCACCACCTTGTTGGAACCACATTGTTGGACATCAAGTCCATCCAATTCTGGCTAAAAATAGTCGATGGTGATCTCCATTGGCCGTAACATGGACTGAGAGATTCCCAATTTCCGTGAACAGCGTAGAATCGAGAGATTTGACTTATTCTAAACAGTGGCACTTAAGACTTCGATTATTTTGGTGTTTTGACCTGATTGGTCCCTATCAGTGTGGTTCCAGGCCAGGAAAGTCCACAATCGACCAAAAATACACTAAGGCAGATCTTGGAGAAAACCCAAGAAGTCCAAGTCGATACCCACCATCTTTTTTTCGACTTTAAGGCAGCATATGACAGCATCTATAGAGACGAGCTATACAGAGCCATGTCTAGTTTTGGCATCCCTGCCAAACTCATCAGATTGTGCAGAATGACGATGGAGAATTCTCGCTGCTCCATCAAGGTCGGTAACGATCTCACCGAGACCTTTGATGTCAAAAAAGTATTTAGACAAGGTGACGCGCTGTCATGTGACTTCTTTAATATCATACTTGAAAGAATTGTGCGAAACTCACAAGCCAACACCGGAGGCTTTCAAAAGTCCGTGCAACTACTAGCGTACTCCGATGACATTGACATTATTGGAAGAACTCAGCGGGCTGTCACTGCAGCGTTCACTAGTATTGAAACGGAACTGCCAAAATGGGTTTAGCGGTAAACAAGAGCAAAACAAAGTATTGGACAAAACAACGAATTGGACAGAACGTCACCATCGACAGCTACCACTTTGAGGTAGTAAGGGACTTCGTCTACCTCGGCTCTGCTATAACCTGTGAAAATAACACCTCAGCAGAAATAAGACGAAGAATAACTCTTGCCAATCGCTGTTTCTTTGGGCTAAGAAGGCAATTAAGCTTTACTATCTCGAAGAACCAAGGAGACTCTTAATAAGACCCTGATCATCCCACTCCTACTTTATGGCGCTGAGGCATGGACTCTGTCTAAAGCGTATGAAAAGATCCTCAGTCGCTTCGAGAGAAAGATACTTCGTCTAATTTTCGGTCCCGTTTGCGTTGACGGGCTATGGAGGAGAAGATTCAACGACGGACTATACGAGCTGTACAGCGACATCGCCCTGGTCAGAAAAATGCGCATCAGTCGTTTAAGATGGCTAGGACACGTAGAGCGAATGGACACCAATGCTCCGGCCCGTAGAGTCTTCGAATCAAACCAGGAGGGACAACGCAGTAGAGGAAGAATTCGTCTTAGGTGGCGCGAACAAGTAGAAGGGGACCTCAACCGACTTGGAGTGCGCAACTGGAGAGGCTTGTTGGTTGAGACCCAGGTTCACCCCGAACTGTAACGCCACCTAAGTAAGTAAGTATGACCGATCTGTTGTCTCACTGGCATAGAGACATTCAATAGTAAATATTTGTGCTGAAATATATCCACTATACTACGAACAGTGTGTCTGGTGGGACGTCTATTACGATAGAAAATTGGAGCAAAAGCTCTTAAAACCGCGAGCACTGACTCATAAGAGTTTTAATAACTTCCAGACAATACTCGTCTATGAACTCCATCCTGATAAAAACGTAAACCTTGGGTCATGCTTTTGATATTGACGGATCACAAAACGATGCTAAGGGTGCGTTTGTATTAAAGTACAAAATTGTTATGTTTCTATTGAAAAATCTTATTCACATAACATATCGGTCATTTAATCGGCTTCACAACCTATCCAACCAAAGGGATCGATGAATCGCTGGTCATCATACCAATTTTATAAGTTGATGCCGTGTTGTGACAGTTATACTCTCGGATGTTTGTCAGACGCTCACGCTCAGTAGTGTACACACTAACCCCATTTACACCGGCTCCCACTGAGCCAACTGACAAAATATGTCATGTAAAGTATGTCACCACAAAATCAACAACAAGAGACTGTCCTTCCGAAATCAAAACTCGTTGAATCCGTAATTCCATTCAAGCACTATGTGCATACCACTCACAGCAAATTGCATTGAATCTTCCCAAATAACCCCGTCTAAAGGAGGTCCTTCCCCAGGGTTTTTATACAACTCAAGCACTCGTATTATTTAAGGTTAATCACCCCATTGAACAGCCATGCATTTTTGTCACAACAAATTTACAAGAAAAAATTTTGTCACGCAATAAGGATTTTTTCATGGTTTGCTTGTAAATTCAATTAATCAACGAACGGCATGCAGACAAAACCTCATTCGCGGTCCATGTTTGCGTCATTGAAACTGGATACCTCTCAAAAAATCGTGTAACTTCAACTGTCCTTAGGAGCTGGTAGTACCAAAGCGATACACCTTCGTCGAAGCCTTCTATACCTTCATCTGTTTCGACTTCCGCAGCCATGGCAACATTGTATGTTAAAGGTATGATTGCAATGTGTCCATCGCCGAAAAATTATCTGCGGTTTGTCATTCCCACTTGGGACCGTGTAGACCATGTAGACCATGTGGACCTTGTCTTTTGCTTTCCGATCACGTTGCTCCTTGCAAATGGCATTATTAAAAGCAATTCCTTTTGGGGTGAAAAGAAACGGACCACTGGAAGTGGAACCTCTCCTTCGATGGACGGTTTTTTGTGAGTCCCGCTAATGTCATTATGAATTTTTCAAATTAATTTATCGTGACAGGTGTGATCATAATTTTGTTTGGAATGTTGGACGGATTGCGACCCATTGTATACACGAACGCGCGCAACAAAAGACCTCTCAAATTTGATCGTATTGTCAAGTGGGATGCTGACACGACACGACTTTTCCCCATTCTGTGGACTGACGTGCCGCATCAATGGACGATAAATCATCATTAGCTGCCGAATGCTGCCGCGCGGCAAGCACTCTTTGTCAATCGACAGCGCAATTAATTAGCGTTGACAGATGAAAAGCCCCATAGAGGAGGGTCAACCGATTTCTTTCATAAATAGAGACAGAGAATTTTTGACTGCATCACGTGTCATGTCATTCGTTTTCAAAGTTTCGATCTTCAGTCTCTGCTGCCCCCGTTGCCCGCTTTCTCTCCGAAGGGGGGGGGGGGGGGGCCTTAATTAATGGACAATGACAGCGACATGGTGAACGGGGTTATGCGCCTGAAGCTCCTCGGTCCGGCTTATATTTATGTGTAGGTATGTCAGATGTGTGACCGCTGCTGACATCTGTACAAATGTCATCGATAGAATGTTACACAACACCGCGCGATGGGCACTTCTTTGATTGATGGGTCACGAAGTCGAGAAGTCGAGAATCGTGGTAAATAATTTCAATGAAGTTGTAAATTTGAATTCTTTTAATGGAATTTTTCACGGCTCTGCGTCAGTCAGTCAGCCAGTTCGTCGGGTTGTAATTAGAGCACGCATTCCGCGGGCAAAAATGTGTTAATTGCGTTTAATAGGGAGTGGAATTTCCGATTGTTGTATTAACGTTTCAGAAGCGGAAATGCTCCAATTCTGGACTTAATTAGCGTAACTTTTGTGTGTGGAATTTCGGGTTCTGTTAGCACTTCGAGGAATCAAAGGATTGCCTGATAACGGAAGGCTTGGAAGGGGGTATCTATAGCTTTGCTAAAATGCACAAACCAATACCGTTGACCTTTTCTGGTTCACAGTATTCCTTGAGAAAAGAGCAACACTTTTTCTCTTAATTTGGTTCAAGTCTCGGCCCAACCCGCTTAAAGCTTGGTTCAAGCACAAAAAAAAACGTGAACTCTGAACTTGAAACTTAGAAAGTTCCTTGAAACTATAATCATAACTTGAGGGGAGTGGGATTGAGTGGTGTAAGATATACAGGCGGAGCAGAGAATGAATGGGAATGCACTCCTGGCAAGGCTGATCAAGTGGATAGCGCCTATCTGATGGAAACAGAGCTAATTCCTTTTCTGTAAAGACTCAGAACTCCAGAAACTGACAAGGGAATTGAACTTAAGAGAGCGTTTTCGAAAAGCCCCAAGAGTACTACACGCTTGCAAGAGAGCCCTAGGCCGCATGCAGTGTAATAACTTTCTACATAGGTACTCCTACTAGCTATCTTCCTCTTCGTTGCCAGGTCGAACGTCGGCGCTGGAAACAATACTGTATGTTCTTTCTCTGGATACTTTGGGAATGAGTGGGTCTTGACTCGGAAAAGGAGCAGCGATCGGATGCACATCAAAGAGGTAAACTAAAGAAGGGCGGAGATGGCAATGTTATCAGTTAAATGAACAAGAGTATACCGACTTGAACAAAGAAAAGGGGATACGTTTAGAGTATTAGTCCTCGGAAGTTCCCTTAAATCGAAAGGAATAAACCTGCACCGTATAGCTTTGAGCTTTGGAACCGACAACGCTTATGGTACATTAAGGAGACCGGCCGAACAAAGATCATGTAAAGGGATGAAGTGGCATAATCAGGGCTTTATAACCTAAGGAATTACGGATTCATTGGAAATTTGATAGCAACCAACTTTGTGTTCGCAACTGGAGGATGTTAGCCGAAAATCGCTCTAATTGGAGTTGCCTGTTGGTTGAGGCCCAAGTCTACCCCGGACTATAGTGTCACCTAAGTAAGTAAGTAAGATTAGAAAGGGTAAGACAGTCAATCGGACTTTCTTTTCAGAGGTGGCTTCAGTGCTGGAATAGGTACATGTTAACCATTGATTGGTCGAAAAGGACTTTTTTATCCATACTACCGTCGCAATGTCACTCTATCTCTGTAACTATGAGCAGGTAATCGATTTTCAGTGGACTTAAGTGAATTTCTTTCATTTCATTGCATGTTACTCGCATTTGTATCCTATCATCCTGTTTGTGTCAAATTTAAAAAAGTTTTCATCTTAAGATAGTTAGAGAGTTGAATGACGCTGCGATTTCATTGCTGTCACAGATATACAGTGGGGGTAGTAATGGGATATGTCCTGGGCTCTGTAAAATTTTGTAAATCCACAAATACAGGAAGCAGAGATAAGTATTTTGACTTTGATTTGACGTATGTACAAAGTATATGAAGTTGGTTCGAACTTTGACAGCACCTGGTATAGGAAAAACCTAAGGAACTCACCTCAGTAAAAAATAAGCATGGCATCACTAAATTTATTCGTGGGAGAGATTAAGGATATAAGGAAAGCTGTGGATGAACTTGGAGAGTGAAGAGTGAGTTCATATGTTTCTCGTGATGCGAGGATACCAATTGCCCGGGCTATCATATCTCAAATACTCAATGCCGACTAATCGACTCTCTACACAATTCTAGCACTCTCCTCGCGGACTTGCCGTCACGTATTACTTCACAATATTTTCTATGACTGCCGTGTTAGCTTTTCTTATTGTTTCGAGTCTCCGTAGCAGATCTCCAATTAGTCATCGCCTGACCTTGACAACTTACCCAGCTCTGGGATTGGTTGGCCCATGTCTGTCTCTGTGAAGCTTCTGCGGTGGGAGCACGCAGTGTCTTCCTCATCTGGATATTCTAGGCAGAGAATACAGTTACAGTTACAGTGCCGAACCCGGTGAAGATTCTTTAGATAGACATTATGGCCGGAGGTGTTCTCTTCATCCGCACCTCGATCAGCTTGTGGGTCCATCTCCCTTTTGCCGGGTTATCCAACCTGGCTTGTTACAGTGCTGCAAAAGCTGCCCATTCTCTCCTTCCATCCTTCTATTAACACTGACGTGTAGTTGGATTACGGTTCGCCTGACTCTTTGGAGCTCGTTGCAGGATCCAAAAATAACCCATGGGCGACTCCAGTAGAAACATTGTAGTGTATCATTCCAACGTCCATATGGTACCTCATCTTCCTTCTGGTACCACTAACCTATTTTGGCATAGACGGTAGAACTCGAATTTCCAAAGCCATACTGGGGTCGGACAAAGCTCGTCTGTCGTCTGCCATGGTATTTAGTCTGCCATATGATACGTTTAAGGATCTTCCCGATTGTATCTAGCAGACATATGTATATGTACATAATTCGATACGCAGAAGGATTTTCAGGAGACTTGAACAAAAATACAGTAGCAACACTAGATTTTTCAGTTGCCATGGTTCATGGAGCATTTACTCCTCAAGGGATATTAGCATCGTTGTTACACAAAGTCTGGGATCTCCTTTGGACGGCTGATTCGATTACCCCTGTATTTTTGAGATGAAGAACTACGTAGAGATTCTTATTGAACCTTTTATTTGAAAATGAAGTTCCTGAGCTTCATTTCTTACTTTGAATTTTCCAAAAAAAAAAATCTAAATTTGACGAAGCAGTTTAAAGAAGGTCATTCGGTTTAGACTCCGAGTTGTAGTCATATCTGAAACCTTATGCTAAGAGAACATTAAGTTTCGTAGCATAGAGAAATAATAATAGATTTAAGTAGCGCCATCTAGCTTTTGTATATCACCTTTCACTTATAGCCTTTGAACGCAGCCATCTGGCTGTCAACCTAAAATTATCTAATAGGTACAGTATGGCGTAGAATTTCCGGTCGCATTCCATCAGAGAGTGTACTCAAGACCGAGATTGGTTTAGAAAATAGAATATAAATCGTCCTACAACGACGACATTTAATGACTACCATGGATGACTTAATGGTGACTTCAGACAGCCATATCCGAAAGACATCCGCCGGAGTACAGTAGAACACGATAAGTTCAGATTCTGACAACGACCTTGATGTATCGCTTCAGTTTACTTATGAAATTCTAAAATCAGTTACCCTACGCTTGTCCAGTTGCGTCTGTTGAGTCTCATCTACCGCCGCTCATTGTGCTGTTCGTTTGCTTTTTTAGTCAAGAATCTTTCATTGTCCGACGACCGAGAATGTATGTCCCAGTCGGCTAAGATTCGGCAGCAAAAGTGCTGCTTGCTCTACCCATAACTGCCTCTCAAATTTAATGAACGTTCTTACAGGAGAAACCTTTACTTCTTTTTGTTATTGTCATACCGTTGACATCTCTCCACCGAGCTGGACACGGACGCACCAACACTGACTCTGTGAAATCTGTACCAATATTTTATTCATCCGATTCGGCCACATAATTCAATATGTGGTGCGGTGCGCGCATGCGCAACGGCCAACTATCCTGGGCAAAAGATAAAAAGGAAACTTTTTCGAATTATTATTACCTCCTCAACCTCTGCGAAGGGCTTCGAACCGAGAAGCGGTTCCTCTTTGCCCCTCCCGGCCATGGTCCCGGCCGGAATGCCCGCGGATGCTGCGGTGTCTCTCAGTTATTTCACCTGCTGTCAAAATATTCACAGTGGATTCGAATGGACAAACAATTAAATTGACAGGCTGACAGATGCAGAGGGACGCACAAAGGGCGTCCGGACATCGTTGGCCAGTGCAAGTTCTGTTTATTTTTAGACCATGCGCGCAGGTCAATGCGACTAAATTAGAACCGCGAACATGGCATCCCTTTCGGACAGAGTCGGTCTGTCCCGGCGAGAACGGTTAATTTACAATAAAAAGCTAATTAATTTGGAAATTTTATTTATTTATTGCCACAAAGTCGACTCTGGCCGGTTAATTTACATTGTTAAGTAGCTAATTACGGACACGGAGAGAGACGCCTCTCGGTTAAGTCGATGGCCGATGGTGGTAGGGCTTTAATTGTTGTCTTCGTATATTTCTTAATTAACATAACGACCTATTAAAGCGGCCTGATTGATTAGTTTATGGATATTTTCGGAATACCTAAGCAGGGCTTAGGCTGAGGCTGCTTATGCCATCGAATTAGGTTTGGTCTTATCCAGCTGGACGGTCTGGTGTAAGCGGCTATTTAAGGAAAGATGCTGGTATCAGGTGACATAGTGTTTTGGAGATAAATGGAAAATTGTACGTCCACAGCGGGGGGTTTGATTGTGGTCTTCTAATTTAGATCTCTAAGCCTCGGGATGTTTATCTCGATTCGATGATTCGAACAAATGACCGCATGAGGTGACGTGATTTATCCGATAGCCTTAATGGGTGAAATTTTTGTTATTTTTTGTTTAATTGGCAGACGTTTTCAAAACTACTAAACATACTACTCTACGGTCTGTGGTTATTGGTCCTTCGTGCCACTGCATGCATTGAAATGCTCGAAGCAAATAGGCAGCACCGTCCCCTGGTCGTTGAAAAATCTTCTGGGATACACAGACGTACATATGTACGTATATTGCTATGAATTAATTTCATTTCCTTGAGCATGAATATCCTTTATCCCATTACAAGCAGCTCATCAATTCCCCAACATGTTTGTGTGGCATATATGCACTACTAAGCTGGTGCATTGCTCCAGACTGCTATGCTCTTAGGCAAATATTCTATCCTGCCTGCCAGCCATTTAATTATATTAATCGAATTGACAAAGCTTCAGTGCATTATTAAAATAAATCCAAAGAACTAACAATGCATTCTGAGATGAGATGCAACCAGTATCCAAGTACAATACATATCGGTTGCCCTGTACCGCCGTTGGAAGACGAAGAGAACTTCGGTCCCCAGGACAATTATTAAATTTCCCAAATGGACTGAAACAATTCATTGGGAAATTCTATCGAGCGACCACAACCGCATTCATATATACAAATGGAATATGTACGAACACGGCCGTACTCACACTTTGAGTTTGGCTATTGCGTTCGTGTAGAGCGACAATGGCTGGCAAAAGGACGATGGAAAGAGTCTGTGAGAACAACAAACAGATGTTGAGATGGCCAAAACCTCAGGCATTCTTTTGCATCTGCATAACAGGGGCTGTGTCGCACACCGAAAGCCACATACAGTGTGGGTGACAAGTGGGGAGTTTTCTATGATGTGAGGGAAAGGTCTTTGGAATATTTTGAAGAAGCACCACGACCTCATGGAGAACCTTTGTGGTATCAGAGCACTCAGACGAAACTGGTCCGTTATACTAATAGGAAACTTGGGGGCAAGGGCTTTACGGTAATATCTTTGACTATCAGAGAAGGACGGGACCGCATTGATAAACAGCAGTATCAGCGACTACTATGTCAGCATCGAATATCTGCTACCTGGTCCTTTCGGATATAAAAAATCAAAAACAAGAACCATCGTCCCAGATAGAGGTATCACTAAAGCCTAGTATGTACATACATCCATAGGATCCGAGTATGTTGTCTACAGTCCCTTCGGCTGAGGGATAGGAAGAATACCATCGATTTCTGGCATATTTTTGTCTGTATCCTTGATACAAGTGGCAAGGTCACAAATGAGCTTGAAAAAACTCAACTCCCAATGGAGATACTGACCACAGACGCAGGAAGATCCAGGTTCAGATCCTAAGAAATCACTCTCTGACCCATAAAGTCTAACAATTCTAGACAAGTGTCAAAGAGTTCAAGCTTGGGACCAAATTGAAAGAGTTGATTCATTCTCTAAATAGTATGTTGAAACTGGTTAAGGGATTTAGCAAATACTCAATACAGTCAATATTTTGACGTGAATTTCGTCATTCAGGCAATTCGTAGCATCGTGGTAAAGTTTAAGCGTGAGTGCACTCTTTTGGATCTTAAGCCACTAACCAGACAGAGATTGGTGCCAGTAGCCACCAGTATCGAAGAAGCTGAACTGAGCATCGCCAGAGACTCAACCCGGCTTATTTTGCGTTTGGATTTGGGTCTATATCCGTTTAAGATTGTGCTGACGCAAGAATTGAAGCCGTACGACCGTAGGCAATGCCTCGAGTTCGCTAACTGGTGGCCGGAGATGCCAGATTTTGGCCAAAAAATCATCTTCTCGGACGAGGCCCATTTTTGACTCAGCGGCCATGTCCACAAGCAAAATTGAAGGAAGCAACCCACAAGAGTTTGACCAACCATCAACGCATCCACAAAGATTGACTGTTTGATTTAGTTTGTAGCATGGCGGCATGATCGGACCTATATGGCCTCAGGTACAGGGTGATGTTAACCGACTTTCTGTGACCAGGCCTCATCAACATCGATATATCCGAGCTGTGGTTTCAACAAGACCATGGTACATGCTATATAAGCGACGCAATGCTCGGAGTTGTGAAGGAGAAATTAGGTGAATCTCACGGTTGGAGGTCATCAAGTGATCGCCCTATCTTGACACCACTCGTCATGTCCTAATCTACGCTAGTGAATAACAATCACCTCAGCCTGACTGGATGATAGTCTACTGCGAGTATAAGTACCTTCGAGGTCAAGTATGACATATGTTGTATGTGTTTCTTTTCTTGTAAGACAGTCTCTGGGATCAACGAGCATTTTTGGACAAACATGCCTCCATAACATTACTCTGGTTGGCAACAACAGGGATATGCTTTCAGTCCAGAATACACAATAGAAGAGTAGCACGTCGATGAATGCCCTGCACAACGGGCGACTACTCCGATAGATGTGCACGCTTTTCCCTAAGGAAAATCGTTAGTCTGAGGACCACTACTAAAGGTTACCAGGATGAACATACATGCATATGTACATATGAACATTCAATGATACGATGGCCGAATGAAATTTTGATTATCATTTTACATTTCGAATGCATGAAAGACATTACAGCAAATGAAGCAATCATCCTCGACCGGAGCTAATTCAAATCTATCCAAGCTCCTGATTGAAGGATATTCGAAGTGAAATGCGAACAAATCCCCCAAAGGATAAACAAAAAACACTGGCTCTCTGTATAGATTTGTGTGTGTGTGTGTGCTATTATTGTTATTAGAACAGATTTGCTTCATGAGGGTTGTGCAGATTTTCGACACATTATCAGCACCTAAGCGCGCATGGTGCCTCCAAGACTGACAAGCTACCGAGGACGCAACAACGACGACGGATGGATTTGTAAGGAAGCTATCATCATCGCCATCATCATCACCATCATCATCGGCATCGACATCGACATCGACATCATCAACATCAACATCGTCAGTTCGGAACGGAAAGTCTTAAAATAAATTGATAAAGTTTCAACACACACACACACCACAGTCCGCTGCCGACACCAGCTGGGATAGGTGGAGGTTTCTCCTTAGAGTCCTTCAATGAATGGCACGAAACAAAAAACGTTTTCTAATCAAAACGAATCGCTGTGAAAGCTGTTGCTACATCCTTCCTGCTCATCCTTTACTATTACTTTTGGGCCACATGAAAACCGCTATTAAAATGTACATAAACATGACCACGGGATGGAAACCAGTTTCCCGGTCTGTTTGCGGAGCCTCTCTGTGCAAATAAAGTAAAAAAAAAATAAAAAAATAATTGTTTCTGTATGTGTGTTTGCACACTGGCGGGGAGGGATCCTTAAACCATTCGTGTGGTGTTTTGTGTTTATTTAACTTCTTTCCCATCAATTACTTGGGATGTCCCGAAATTAAAGGCGCCCGTCTCGTGCACTTTTCCCTTTTTTTTTTTTTCATCACCAAACGGCATCCCGTAACTGGAGTCTCTAAATGGGCCTGCCCTGCACCTTGGCACATAATATTTCATGGTCGCGTTTGTATGTTCCACTTCACTCGACGAAAAAGTTTTTTAATAAATTTCCAACGCCCGACAGGGACACACAGGATACACACCAGATACACACATTTGCATCGGTTAGGGTGAAATGCTTTCAGGAAAGATTCGCTACGGAATGTTGCAAACGGAATGGGAAACTTTCTACTTTTCATCCCTTTAATTAGAGCTGAATTTTAAGGCTCTTCCAACAAACGAAAAAAAAAAAAAAAAAAGGATAAAGTGAACTAACTCACTCAGCTCCGGAGCGCTCCACTTGATTCCTTTGGGAATCTGTATGTCTGCTGGATGTTGATGTAAAAAGTCATAAAGTTTGCCGGAATTCACCAGGATACCGGGATGAAAGCGAAAACTCTTGGAAAACAAAACGAAAATGTGTCCAAAAGACGAGTGATTAATTTTTGTTGTTTTTCCTACTTGTTCTGATTTTTATTCCTTTTTTTTCGCTTTTTTTTTGTTCCTTCGTCATTTTGCCTTGACTCGCGCAAGAGGAGGGAGAATAATTTCGACGATTTGTGGTTCAAAGGATTTTTTTGGTTTTTTGGGTGTTCATTCTGTTTTTGGTGGAGAAATTGTTTTTGCAAAACGGGCGACCGAATGCCATTGAATGTTGATTTGACGTGTACAGCAGCAGTGGAGTGCGATGAAAATTAAAATGAGCTCTCCGTTGCGTTTAAGGAGGATTGATGCGAGAGATGCAAATTTTTTGGTTTTTTTTTTTTGCTCCTGAAGTTGTTACTTTGTTTGGTTTTTTTTTGGAAATTCTTGTTGTGAAGCATCGGATGCTAGCATGTGGCCATGGTATATGTCTCTGGGGAGGCTGGTTCAGGTCTATGTGAGCATGAGCATCGAAAGTTTCCAGACAGGCTTTTATTTATGCTGTATCCGCGGGGAAGGAGTGCCTGGATGCAATTTGGTGAGCATGTTTTGTCTTATTTTCGAAAATAAAATGATATCTCAAGGAAAGTCTTTCAATGATTTCGAAGGAAAGTGTGAGGGAAGAAATAAAAGGTTTTTCAATTGGGACGCACTCCATCTTTTCAATTGGATTTCTCGGTTGTGCGTGAAGTTAGCTGCGTTTTGGGTGACATTTCAACTCGTCTATACTTGCTATTTAATTATGGAAATGTATGTACATATGTATATCCTTCAACAACTTTTAGAAGGAGGATGGGGAACATTTTTTTTGCGAAGGCGAGTATACTGATGTCAGAAATACGATTGCAGAACTTGATATTTGTGGGGAATTTTTGCAAGGACTTCGTCTTACACACTTGCAAACGATGCCAGATTTCAACGTGAAATCATTTCCAGCAACGAAAGTCATTTCGCATCTGTTCTTACTGGATATCTGGATGGTTTAGTTGAGCCAAAGAACACTGAAATTCGGTCCTCAAGAGTCCTGTAATTGGGCGCTATGGACTCTTTTCCAGTTTAAGTTAGCTGGAAACCTAATCTAACTTATCTGTGCAAGTCAGAAAACCGAAACCGTTCAAGAAATGCTATTGCATCCACAGACATTGACTGCTTGGTACGGGTTTCATGGTGGAAGGTTCAATGTTTTACTTCTTCGACTTGGAACGTACACACTGCATGTAGTTTGAACATGAACACGCTGTGAGGTCGTAGTTCAGTGATGATATTGTTTTCGGAAATAGGACTGATTCGTATGATTTAACTCGTCTGAACTTTTTCCTTTTGCGACTTCTTCAATCTCGTGGTCTATACCTATAAGTCAAAGACTTAAGACGACCTCAGGGCCGATTTCCAGCATATCGTCAACTTTTGGAAAAACGGCGCATGGATTCATGACCCTCGCTTGTGCAGACGTTTCCATGGAGGACGTTAATAATCGTATCAATGGCATGTAAGGGCCTTTGCCGATCAATCCAGCAGCTAGTGTTAGTGGTGCTGGTTAGCGGCATCGATGCCAAGAAGCCGTCGGTAATGCCGCAACATGCAACAAAGCAACTCGCCTACGAAGTGGCGCTCCATTTCTATGCTTCGTGAGCTCTATGAAGAAAAATAGGAAAACACATCGGTTTCTCCGGAAAAAAGAAAGAACACGAACGAGGTAATAGAGTGGTGCTGCTCCAGCACTAATACTAGCAAATTTTACTGAAAGGAACAAAGGATGTGTCAAGCCCAAACACCTGTACCCGAACAGAGAGCTGTAGAGGTGAACAGGGACACCTCGTAGTTGGGTCATGATCGCTGTGAATGATACGAAGGGACCGCAGAAGTGGTTAAACGGCGTCGATAACTCAAACTCTACAGAAAAAAACATTTAACATTGATGGTGAAAGCCCAAACTACCTTTCACCCGACCAGAATGAAGTGAAGACAAAATAAAGTGCACGACTGGGTCGTACGTACTTGCACCGTAATGCTATAAGTGTATAATTTTATCAGGATTAAAGTCCAAGTCTTGCTCTTCCCAGTAAAGTAGGCGTGGCATTCCGCGTTTCAATGGAATAATAGTCATAACATTGTAGGAGTTTACTCAATGTCTTGTTTTTAAAAAACACCTTTAAAAAGTGGGCGTGGCCAGATAAGGTGTTTGAGTGAATTATAGAAAATTTTAACGTCTATTACTTTGCTTAAATAATTTTTTCTCAATTTCTAGTAAAAATTTAGAAAATTTTTTTTTTTATAAAAGTGGGCGTGGCAATTCTAAAATTTGGTACGCCATTTTGTTCCCTTTGTCTTATAACCTAGAAATATTAATTTTAAGCCCAATCGCCGAACAAATGCCCAAGAAACAGCTGATTTTCTATATTACCGTTATTCGAATTTTTCGTGAAAAACGTGGTACGCCACCTCATAGCATATGCTCAAACTAACCCACACATCAAATTTTATCGAAATCGTTAGAGCCGTTTTCGAGAAAATCCATTTTAACTGAAATCGGCCTTAAGTAAACTACCCTTAATTTTGAGGTTAGAATGAAAATTCAAATTTCGCCTCTAGGGAATATCCCACAGACCCTATATATGAAGTTTGAAGCAAATCCGCCCAGCAGTTTAGGCTGCAGTCGAATATACAGACAGACAGACAGACTGACAGACAGACAGACAGACGGAATTGCCGGACCTACTTTTTTGGACTTCTCCATCATAGTAATGTCAAGTTTGATTAAAATCTCGAGTTCGATTTTTTTCACGATTGCAATACTTGCCCTATAGGTAGGTGCAAGTAAAAATCCAAACTTAAGCCCAACAAAAATACTGGATAGAATGACCTGCAGGCTGAACTGTTTAAGGCAGCTAAGAATAACGTGGTGGAGACCAGACACCAACTCATCTCCGAGTTCTGGTTGGAGGAAAGTATGCCTAATAAATGGGATCTCAACATCGTTTGCCCGATTCCCAAAATTGCAATTGTAGACCGGCAAGTCCATAATCAGCCAAATACTCACACTACAGCAGATCTTGGAAAAATACCCAACATAATCGATTTTAAGGCCGCATTCAGTATGTTGCATAAATAAGTTTAGAGCCGTTCTATACAGAGCCAGATATGATCTTAGTATTCCTGTCAAACTTGTCAGGTTGTGCAGAACGACGATGGAGAACCCTCTCTGCCTCATAAAAGTCGGAGAGACTATGATTCCAAGAGAGGACTGCGCCTAGAGACTTCGTCTATCTCGGCTACGCGATAGACTCTGACAGTAACCAACTTTGGAGATCAGAGTTACTCTTGCCAATCGCTGTTGGGACGTGTACATGGTTGAGTATCTAGGTTGAGCGAGCATCACTGCCCCGGTCTGAAGAGTCTTCGATTTCAACTAGCATCCAACTTGAATGACGTGCACAAGTGGAAGAGGACATTACCCAACTTAGAGTGCGCAATTGGAAGCAGTAAGGTAAAGACCGCACTGACTGTAGAGGTTTGTTGGTTGAGACTCAGGTTCACCCGAACCCCACCTATACCCCTTTTATCTAAAAAAAACAAAACGAAATAGTGCTCTCTTAACAAACATAACAAACAACTCTTTAGCCTTAGTTCTCTTAACTTACTTCTTTACAGCGACGATCTTCTTAGCTCAGCATGTGCCATTCCTAAAGCTACCACGTCCCTGCAATCATTTGATTTCTAGACTTCTCTCAATGAATATCTTGAGTCAATATCAAGTCAAGTTCGTCCCACTCATCGTACGATCATCGAAACCTTTCACAGAGTAGTGGGTTGGTTTTCCTAAAACCCATTACTTGCACTCGGACATTAAGTTTTTGACTCATGACCACATAACCTCCACTCCATGCAACGCTACTTAGTATGCAAATATCCGTCTCTCAACAGCCAATTGCGAGGATCTGACCGACAAGATGCGCACAAATATCCCCATAAAGTGTTTCAATTTATCGATCGCGAGTGAGTATTTGACACAACAGATCATCCGTTCGAACACCACCGTCTGCCGCAGATGACCACAGGTACTCGTGTAGCTTGCGCCCGCCCGACTGAGCCGTCATTCAACTTCATCTCTGTCTCTCTGTCGCTCTGGAGGCGAAGGTGCGCGCTTAATTAAGCCTCCTGAAATAAATAACGCAGTGAATTGCTTTCACGACGATTACGTCGATGAACTAATGGATACTTCACGTCTCGACTCCTTCGGGGTACCACTCATTAAGTCGCTCCTCTTATCCCTTCCCGTCCCCCTATGGAGTCCATTTAATTTGTTTAGCTTCACTAAAACGATGATTTGACGATGCCTGCAGATCGAGATGATCACCACGTGGTCATGTGGCGTAGGGTTGCATTCTGCTCCAATTAGAGATCCAGTCGAAGGCACCTCGTCCTTGGTGGTGAACCCATAAACTTTCAGCTGGGGAGTGGAGGATCGCGCTTGAATTAGCGCGCGTACCCAGCAAGGCATGGCCTGTAATAATTCGTCTAGTTTATGGTATTCCGTGTTCCATGTGACACTCGCTGACATCCCATTGGAATGTTCGCTCATGTTTACGGCGACGTTTGGCTGCTACTGCGTTGCCACTTGCATTCGTTGTTACAAAAGCGCCACTTTAACGTTTTTTTTTTTTTTTTTTTGTTTTTTGGTTCAGCGTTTGCTCCATAGAAAGGACATTCAACTTTTCAAGGACCATAAAGCCATCGCCATTGCCATTGCTCTGCGTGTACACTTGGAATTCTATTAAAACTTTTTCCAGCTCGCACTTGGTCTCACCCTGAATGTGTCTGTATGTATGGGTGTGTGAGTGTGTGCGTGTATTGACTTTTCACTTGGTCCTTTTGAAGTTTTCGGACAGGAGAAAGTTTTAATTTATTTCATTTCCATCCTTTGCCCGGGCACATTGGTGTTGGTGATGGTAGATGGTACCGTCTCTGACGGCTTCAATGGGAAGAAATTACCACAAAGTGCCGATGGGAAAAGGAACCAACTCGGTCATGCGAATCGAACAAAGCGAATCGCCTGGCCTCGCCCATGCTGTTCCGGGGCTTTCGATTGAGTGGAGTTGGTTCCTTTTTTTTTTTTCTTGTTCTGCTGCGGGTCGATCCAAAACCCACCGTCGCTGATGATGTCCCATTTAATCAGCTGCACACGAAGGGTATATTGTGTTCATCATCATCAGCATCATTATCACCATCATCATCATCATCGTCGTCATCGTCGTCGTAGTTGGAGCTGGAGTCGTCATCGTCATGTTGCTGGCGGTCCTATCCGGATGGGTGAGATGATTCTCTTGTAGGTTATCGCTTTGGGGTTTGGTTCGTTTTGGGTAACCAAAACGCTTTTTAATGGGAAGGTATGTGCATTTGGTGGCTTTGAGTTTTTTTTTTTTTTGTGCTGCGCTATCTTTGGCCACTTCGAGGATCAGTCAACTGGAAATCATTGGAAGCTATTTCTCTTTAATTGATGAATGACGATGAGCAAAGTGATGACGGTTAAAGGATTATTTTCACCGACACTTGCTGCGGATGGTATCTTTGTTAAATAAGGATGGTTCCGGAGTGAGACAGAGTGTAACTAAATGGAATTGTGAAGCACTGTCGAGTGGCAGAGATTTAGGCCAAGAATAACCTTGGAATGGGTTCTCATATGGAACAACTTTACTTTGATGTCTATACGTTTTCATTTTTTTACATCAATCGGGACATGAACTTGAGAAATCCCCAACTCAAAGAAGTTCTAGAGGTGTCAAGTCCTCCTATAAACGAGGCAATTTCTGGAGATCACCAAACTTCATCGTCTTTGAATTTATCCAACAAGTCGTCTGGTAGTGATCACCATTGACAGTTACTCTGTTGCCAGCATCATCGAAGAAGAACAATGATTACAACTGCATCTACGTACAGAGGATTTGCAACGTCAAGCAAACCGGAACTAACTTCACACATAGCGTGCCACTTGAAACAATATGTAGGTCTGTTGTTTCTGGCAAGAGCAGTTCAGGGTTTTAATGTAAGTTCAGAGATGTTTGTTTAGGCTTAGGTCTGAACTGTGAACTGATAAGTCTAAGACTTAGTAAGAAATGAATGCATTTGCAGACATCCCTGCACTTTTTGGCCCACGGACTTTGGGTATCTGACATATCAGTTTGGCCTGTAGCACATCGTAGTTACGGACTGGGTACTTAGTAGCTGGATGAAGCTTTTCCACTGTTTTAGAATTTGGACAGACTCCAGATAGCACAAATATCACCAAAGCACGCTGATGAGCACCAGAGTGTTTCTAAGGCTCGTTGGCGGAAAATAGCATTGAAGACCCACTTTCCAGGAAGCACTTCATCAGTCGATTGCTGGAAGAATAGCCATTCAGAAGTTTGTCGATAGAGGACGACTCTCATTACATGCTTACTAAAATCAGGCTTACGGAAATCTTCCAGCAATGTCTATGGTTCGGCCACAAAGCGCCTGCCGAAGTGAGGGTCATTTCCATACCTTAAGCAGGTAAACCAAGTCATATCCAAGCGAGTCTCTCGTCGTTTATTCTTAAAACTCTAGAGAGGCTTCAAGGTATGGACATTATAGCCAAGTGTCGTTTCGGTCTAATCAATATCAATATGGTAAGACTGCATTACACGGTACCTTTATCATAAGGAACATGCCGTACATAGCTACTGGGAGCCGTTATATCCTCGCACCTCTGAGTTTTAGCCATTGACGCCATACTGAAGGAACTAACCAACAGTGGAGTAAACGACACTTCGAATGCGGATAATGTAGTAATTCCAATTCAGGAAACATTTTTAGACACATTAACCCTTGGGCCAGCGACTTTTGACTGCAAGTCAAATAGGACTCAACAGATCTGGTACTGGCTTTGCGGACTACGCCCATGACTGCACTTGGGATTTTTCTATATCTCTTACCAATTGATCTGGAAATAATACCTCAGGCGAGCAATAGTCCGCTTCGGTTCACTGAGGACTCTTTAAGTCTGACAGTGTGAGGATTGCTCCTTCCTGACAGCCTCGGAATCATTCTAAATTGGATGACATCTTCTGTTCCATGGACTTCTATTCACCATACTGTTCGGGCTTGGACTTAGGAACATATTCAAGAGACATAGATACGCAAGTGGCCCTGAAACTCACGATCGCTTGAAGTGTGTTCCGAACAGAGGTTCTAGCTGTGGAAGCTGCGGAATTACTAGAGACGGGATCTGATGTTGACATTGCTTTCTACACTGATGGCCAAGCTGTGCTTAAGGCGCTAGAAAAAATCAGGAAGTGCCGCACAATTCTCAGGACATTATGTACGCAGAACCATGTCAGATTATGGTGGATACTGAGGGGAACGAAAGGACCAACGAAATGGCCCAAAAAGGATCACAGTTAAGAGTAAGATCACCAATCTATCTTGCTAGAGGATTATTCTAGCAAGGGTCATCAGGGTTTGAAACTTAAGTGCTTGCTGTGAAGAACTACAGACTCTATCGTCTTCTGGAGCGGCACGGCATGAGACTAGGATTTTTAAATACGAATACATGCTAATACTGCAGTGACCTTGACGTCTAGAGGGCACCACACATCTACTCTGTAAATCAAGGCATAGCTCGGAGTAGACTTAAACGCCTGGGAAAGTATTTCTTCGATAATTAAGAGGAGATTTGGTGTGGGAACCAAATCAATGAGATGATAAAGTTTTGCAGGGATGTCAAATGGAAGAGATGGTCTAGGTTTAGGTATGTCACCGTAATGGTTCTCTAGAGATCACGATGGACCTACTATGGTCTAATGTGCTAATCATAGAAAAAATTACAACAAACTTTTTTCAGTGGCCCAGTCGCGAGAGGATAAGTTGAAACACATCGATGTTATATAATAACTTTCACTTCGTTGAAGACAGAATGGGCCCTAGTATGATTCCTTGAGGGACGTCATCAGACGTATGTTTGTATTTATGCCTCAGTTTCACTTTTATGGAACTCCATGTGGTATCGAGATAAATCCTTTTTTGTAGTCTCGTCACTGGTAATGATTATGAAACTTAAGGAGGACCATGGCCTACGTTTTCCATGAATCAGTTATCGGGTAAAACACAAACTCGAATCCTTTTGGGAAGATGACTCATCCAGCAATCCATATGCAGTGTATGTACACTAGTACCCTGAGTACACGCTCCCTGTAATTTGGTCTCAACCTACCGTTTTCTGAAGAAACAGGTCACAACCTCTGTTGTACAATGAGCTTTCCAATTTGATGGATATACACGAACTAAAGCCAAGTATACCGTTGTGTTCATTAACTGAAGGCTATTTTGAAGAAAATTGGAATTTTAAGAAGCAGGCATGCGAGACGCCTTTCCATTCTTATTTTCCACAAAAAAAATTCTCATTTAGATCAGCATTCGGTTACGCTTCTCCACCACTCAGTGTGTGGTATATCCTTTCGAACCATAAAATCTTATTTCTTAATTTCCTTTCTTGGTGAAGAGGCGCAAAAACAAATTTCAACTTAATCCCCAATTTCGGACAACGCACTCCGCGATTCGTTGTAGCCCCCAGGAATTTGCATTCGCAATGGCACTAAAGTGCGAATGCGCAACTGTCATGGTGTCGGGATACTTCAAAGGGCGCAGATCCACAATCCCATTCCGGGTAATTCTCCACGCAAAATGAGCGTTCATGTCAAACGAGCGGACAAGTGGAACGACCAGAAGAACCTCACTGGACGACCAGAACAACACTGTGACGACGACGGCAACGACGACGACGAGGACGACGATGATGATGACGACGAAGATGATGTTGATAATGATGACAAAGCGACCATTACTCAAGAACTTATCCGCACATGAAATTTGAATACAATGGACACCACAGCATAGCAATCACAGTCACAGCGTGGATTTACATTTATGTCCGCATTTTGGTGTGATGCCATCATCATCATCATAGTCGTTGTTGTCATGTTCCCTCACACAAAGGTCCTTCTGCATCTCATCTCCATGAGCGAGGATGTGTTCCGTTGGCATCTGACTTTTAGTTTCTTATGCAAAATCCATCAATCATTCGTCCATTGTTTACGAAATGGCTAAAGGTGATGTGTGTGACTTAAAGCTTGGCAAATAGTCTTGTTCTCGTTACGCAAGTGGTCATGGTCCTCATAGAGGAACATAGAGGACAGTACTTGGAAGTTTAACTGCAGACATTAAAATCAATTAGCTAATTGCTGGAAGCATAATCTCACGGTACGAAAACAAAACCGTCTGCAGGAGCATCTCACCAGCAATAGAATAAGCCATTCGGAGGACTCTCAGACTTTAGTGCTGCTACTGCTGGTAGTGCTGCTGAACGAGGTCATTCCTGTTTTATGTGACAACTTCTAATTAGTTTTACGGCTCCTTGGCTGCAGATCAGTGTGCACTTACCTGCATGAATGCATATCCTGCAGAGGTCAGGTCTCCTCGGTCTCCTCGGTCTCCTCGGTGGGTGCATCTAAGATGGAAAGTTTAAATTAATAAAACGACTCAAATGGCTCGTAATGACAATCGTAAAAATTATCTAGGATTAGATGTGAGCTAAGGGGCGACTTGAAATGGGAAACACTTCGTTGGACTAGGTTCAGGGAATTCATACATTTTTTTATGGAAAATATTATTAGTCGTTACAGCATGTACGAGCTTCTTACTTCTTTGCTACGAAGTTTGGCGTAAGACGAGGACGAATAAATGTATCTTGGGCCAGAATTTGATGCAACTCAGGTTAAGTCATCCACAATGGTACACTCAGGTCAATGCGGATGCATAGTGCTACCCAAAGAAAGAGGCGATTGGTTTAGCTTGGTATACAGATGGAGTTTTTCTTGTGATGAGCTTGCTTGATGCGATGTAATGTAGTCCAAGATGTCATTCACTGATCTGCTGGTTGTTTCTTGTAGGTTCACGACACACAAAAGTTCTTTCTTGCTCTTAGTGGTATTGCAGAGTTCTAGGTCGCGAGATACTCGTAGCTCTTATTCTTTAAAATATTCCTGCCGTTCCTTCTTTTTCGAAGCAAGGACTGATTCTTCTTTGCTCTCACAAGGGGTCTACGGAAAACCATCTGTTGTTCGCGTCCCTTTCGTCCGTAATGCTTGCTTCGATCTTAAGTGTGTAACTTGGGATCTGTATGCGACACAGGTTTAAGATTACTCCATGGCAGACTCTAGAAGAAAAACGATAGTTGGACCAGGTTTACTATAGAGGAATAGGTTATACGTAAAGGAGGAGAAGACTGATTGCAAATGTTGAACTCAGCTTGAAGAAATCCAAGGGTCGTCCGTGTCGTCAACGTCCATTTACAGATTAAAATTCGCTCCACTCTGTCCAACAGTGCCTTGCTTTTCAGACAGTGGTTTTGGTCACTTGGATTGATAGCTCATGGAATAGTGTTGTCGTTATGAATCACCTCAGCGTATAGTAAATTCTGGATTTCTAGCTATGTTGGCTAGCAATATGAGTAGCTGTAGCCAGCACCATAGCACATTAGATATTATTTCATAAGCCTTGATGGTTAGGTGAGCGTCTTTATTGACGGAAAGAATATAGATGGCTCCCGCTCGAAGTAGTCGAAGATCCTAGAACTCCTTTTTAAGACACACTTTCCAGGACGCGCAACTCAAACATCCAGCACTGTAGCAAGTCCTTTTAATAAAACAGCCAAAGCAAGTAACTCTCTGGATAATAAGACTTGAGATGAAAAGAAAATCAACTGAGCAATCGACTTCTTCTCTTGTTTCAGCAAATCTGGTATCTTCCCAATGAAGATACATAGCCACAAAGAGTACGTCTGTCCGGTGTCTGCATTATTCCTACATTCCTCAGGCCTAGAGAGAAGCAAAAGTCATTTTCATACTCAAAATGGGTTAATTCTCACATACTACAATCACCTTACCTCGTTTATACTCAAGGTTAACAGATTTAAACATTTGGTCCATACTAACTTCGACACTCCTTAAGCCAATCTGTTGAGACAGCCCTGAATCTAGAAACTCACAGCAGCGGTCTTATTGGACCAACTAAACATAAACCCAGCCATCGCAAACTGGGATGAAAGCATGTTCAAGGCCAGACACATCAACTCAGAAATGGATGATTGTCAAGTACATATGATCATACATGCACTGGCCTGTAGACGAAACCCACAAGGTGGGGTCCTATCCCTCTCTACTATGGATATTCTTCGGAAAAGGAAACGTTCGTAGCATATATGCTGCAAAGAAGGCCCAAGTCCGTCATCATCCACAAGATATACACACCCATTGTAGGATCCATTCTATCTTATGGGTGCTTAGTATGTCGCCCCACAGCTACCGAAATCACGTACCTCAACACAGTGACTTGAATACAAAGATTAGCCAGATTGCCGTCCTTGCAATCGTCATCTATCCAAACTCGGATAGAAAGCTATACGGGCTACCGAACTATTTCGAGATTTACACACTTGGGTATCGGGACAGATTATATTTATATCACCATCCTATGATATCAGCTTAAACGTCAGACCAATCTTCCCACAAGGAAGTACTGCATTAACGGTAGAGAACGGACCAAAAACTAACGAAGTAGGGGTTCCCATCTAAATCCTCTCTTCTCCCTTAGACTTCCAGTGGGTTCCATGAGGAAGTTATACTAAAAGTTTTCAAAAAGCATCACGAGTACTGTTTAGAAAACTGCACTCCAAGCCATAAAAGCCATTTCATCCACATTCCTCAAATCTAAGATGGTGAAACCATGCCGTGAAAATTTCACAGTACTGACAGCGAATCGTGACATTAATTCCTTTGGGTATACCAGGAATACGCTAATTACCTCTGTTTGATATAGGTACATACACAGAACAAGAACAAGCCTTTTTTGGACATTGACCAAGCCTACTATGGAATATAATCTCATCATGTCGTATCTCCAGAAAATTCTGGACAAAACACGGTGCTTAATAGAAAGAACTTAGAGCTCTCCACGAGGATTCTTACCAGCCACTAGGCGACCAATCGAAGAAGAATCCAACTAAAAAGAGACGACCTTTGGAGAGACTATGGCGTTACAGACACAGAAGAGACCACATCCCACATTCTATCTGAAGACCCAAATATGTTACTTTGGAGACCTGATTAACCTGTGAAGAAAGTCACCATTAGTCATACTAAGACTTTTGACAGTTGGCTGTCCTCCTTGCCACCTACCTCCTCTTGCAGTACAGAGCTATGTTAACCCAGGAAAGTGTAGACGGACGTTCATGTATTGACAAAATGTGCTCCAGCCCCGGTACTTCCACTTGCCTTGAATGTAAGCTTGTAGTTATGAATAAAGTGAAACTTTGGCTAACTATTGTTCCAGATAGGTTGTGTCTGATATTCTCCAGGATGATGGGATATTTCGAAGTAATTCTCATAGCATCCACAGTGCTTAGACAAGCATGCCTTTCCAGTTTGTTAAACTCGTAACCACAATCTTGGAAGATGCTATCCAGGGCAGAAGATGGAGAGGAGGCACAAAGAACTACGGTGCTGTAATAACACTGGACGTCAAAAATGCGTTCAATTCTGCAATCTGAGGACATATTTTGTACTCACTTAGAGAAATGATGGTGCCAGGGTTCCTCATCAAAACAGTACGTGTTTTACGATACCGGCGATGGGGTAAGACAGTACCACATATCTGGCGGAGTACCACAGGGATCAGTACTAGGTCCTATCTTGTGGAATCTTATGTCCCCAACGAGGCAAGAATCATAGGCTTTGCCGATGACATTGGAAATGAATGTGTATCCGAAAAGTGAGACGGTGGATGGCAGCAGTTGGTTTAGAACTCGCTGAACATAAAACGGAACCAGTACTAGTAAGCAGCCGCAAGAAAAGAGAAGCAATCACCATCAGGGTAGGCAACCAAAATATAACGTCAAAACCGGTGATCAGATACCTAGGTGTGATTATTGACGCTAGGCTAGCTTACAAGGAACACCTTGAAATAACGTGCGACAAAGCTGCTCGGGTGTGTACTGCCTTATCCAGAATTATGACAAACCTTGGAGGACCCAGACAACCAAGGAGACTAATTTTGCCAATATGGGCAAAGGCAGTGAAAATTAAGTCCTGCTCAAGAAGAGTTAATTCCGTCAACAGACTGTGCGCGCTGAGAGTGTGTTGCGCGTTTTTTGGACGGTATCCGACGATACTATATGTGTTATTGCGGGAATGCTACCAGCGGATATCTGGGCTATTGAGCTACAGAGGACCTACAACGCCAAAATCCAGACCAAAACCCCTTGCGAAGCATGAGAACATGGCAGGAAAGATGGAATCAGTCAACGAAGGGAAGATGGACCCATCAACTTATACCGGATATACATAAATGGATGGACCGGCATCACGGAGAAGTGGATTTTTATCTCACTCAGTTCTTAACCGGACACGGCTGCTTCAGAGCTTATCGAAACAGGTTTGGGCTTGATGAATCTCCAAGTTGCTCAAACTGTGGATGCAGAGCATGTGCTCTTTCAGTGTCCACATTTTCGCTTGGAACGCAGAGGTCTTGAGGAAATAATTGGAGAAATACCAACTCCGGACAACATCGTAAAACATATGCTGACATCGAACGCAGTATGGAATACCGTGAAACAAACAGCAGCGGTAATCATAAAGGAACTTCGGCGGCTGGAAAGGCTCAGGGTGGTACTATTGCCGTCTAAGCCCACAATGGGGCTTATATCACTTACACAGGTTTTCCATTTGTAACTCCACAAATCACTTCTTTTACAGATGCTGATCAGTAGCTGGGCACAAGTCGTATAGATCAACAGTCCCTAAGCATTCTTCTTCTAAAATTCTATTTACTTTGAGAACGTGATCTCCTATTCTACGACGCAATTTCATAAAACTACAAAAGCTTCCATATACATATATGTATGTATGTATATGAAAATTTGGTAATTACTTACGGCGTATCTACATATTAATTGCAAAAATAAGCAACAAATTCTTTGAATAAAGTATACCCATTCCGACAATTCCACACGATACCCATGACCTCCGTCGACTCGGGCATCATTTATTCACCGTCATTCGCCCTCAAGGAAGGTCGGCCAGTCATCCATCCAGCCCACAGTCACTTCACTTTTAACAAATGGCTAGAAAAACCACACAAATACATAATTTTTTTCCCCTTCGTTACGATAGAGCGAAGCGCAAATGCTAGCAGTTCAAACGTACACACACCTCGCTCACCCCCAATACTCAATCCAATCCCAAGCAAGCCAATAAATTTCATACCCGCCCATATCAGAGTTAAAAAATCATCGGAATCGAAATTTCACAATCGGCAATTCGCACCTCCACTTCAATTACTCGTTCCAAATGAGGTAATTATCAGCACCAGTACGACTACACTCTTCCGATACAAAGTCGGCTGTATGGTTGAAGCCACTCCGCAGTACCTGGCCCAGGCTTCAATATAATAAATTCTCACCTCTTTGACTCCAATCAAGCAGCCGAAGTGATAACCTTTGGCAGCCCATATGTTTCCGAGTACAGGCGTTTAGGCCAAGTTAGTTGGACCCCAAACTATTGCGCAATGCGCATGATCAACAGCAGCCGTGTACAGCGGCGTTATACGACCATACGACCAAACGACCGCATGGAGCTATAAAGTCGGAAATAAATCAACTCACATAGAGCGGTGAATATTACGCGCCTTACATTAGAATCGAAGTCGCATCCAAGCTGGAGCTGGAACCGCGAATCAATTTCGAAAATCTCACGTTTTACAATTACTAGTGTTGCCATTAAGGTGAGGCTGGGAAGGAGACAAATGGAATAGGAAGTAGTTGTGGTAGCCGCCAAGGTGGTGTGAGCCAAGTTATGAAAGAATGGCTGAACTTTTCCAAGAGTCTCACCACCGACAGAGAGAGTAATCATGACACTGTGACACCGATGGATTAAGTTGTCGATTTGCCAGTTTGGTGTTTGGTGCCGCGTACCGTTCCGCGACAGTTGGCTACATTCGTACATAAATGTCAGAATCGGGTAAATGTGTCAATGTGGATGATGTCTTATGATATTCAAATGATAATCATGGGCTCATGACTTCTATTCCTAGTCCAGGTAGGCTTGCACGACTATGTACGAGTGGTAGGTTCTATTCACGATATAGTAAGTTTCGTTACCTTGGCTTAACTAACAGTAGAGGCTCATACTATGTTCAAAATGAGAACACGAATTCTACATTAAACCATTTAAGGATGTTGAAGTTCTAATTGAATTTATGTTGAGTAGGCGCCGTAGCCCGTGGTTAGTGCGTTGGACTACGGAGCAAGGAGTTCCAGTTCCTGCACAATACTTTCACGACCCCATTTCTCGCGAGCATCTGACAAACAACCGAGAGTACAACTGTCAGCAGAAAGCTTCGCCCAGCCAAGCGAAATGTTTAGATTAACCAGTAGGCCTATTCCAATAGTGTAAGGAGCAAGAATAGTTGTCAGAAACTAGGCCCATCGAACCAATTATTTTCTTGAAATTCTGTACAGAGTTGTCCTCTACTTCACTGTTTAATGGAGATACTAGCTGTCGATATGGCTTCCGTCAAGTCGAAAATGTGGACCATACCCAGTCATTCTAGGTTAACCACGTCAATTCAGCAAATCTTTTCAATACGCCAAGCTTTATTCTTATGACAGTATCGAGCTACTTTACATATGAAACACTACAATGTGTATGGAGATGTCCCACAAGGATCAGAGCTAGGTCCCCTTCTTTGGAACATCAGCAAGAAAATGTATAGACTTCGTAGACAGTATCGCTGTTGTGCCTGTAATGAAGTATATTCTCGAGGAAGAATCAAAAGGATGAAGATGCAGAACATTTGATGTTCCGCTGTCCCTTCTTTGGGGAACGCAGGCAACTGGTTGTTGGCGTCAGAAATAGTGGTTTAGTTCGTTTCTTCTACACAAGGAGATCGAATGAGGTGTCGGCGATGAAAAATTCATCTTAAGGATCATACTCTGCCTCGTTGTTAATCAGGTATTTGGAAGGGTATGTTGCACTGCCTCCTGTCTCCTACTAACATGTGATTCCATTCGGAATCATTTTAGGGTCATGCAGACCCTTAGAAAAGTCTCTCCAATATAGTTTCATTTAAGAATCTAAGGATGAGAGTTGGATCTAGGGATGGTATTTCTACATCCGACAATTGGTCCTTTCCCACGCATGTTAGATCATTTGGGTCAGTGCCCCATCTTTGGTGTTGCTTGCATATTTCCGTGAGGATTGTTCTTGCTCACATGGTAACATGTGTTGACTTAGCTGCGTTGCACATCTTCAGATCTTGCCCGAGAGGGAGAAACTCTACTTTTCTACTTACGTCTTGAGGGTATGATCCCCTATTCCGCAGAATGGTTTTGATGTTCCCTTTTTTGTTAGGGAGTCGGCCAATTCATTACCCTCTAATCCTAGGTATCCAACAGAGGGTCATCTTGTTTCTTCTGTCCAGTTCGTCAAGCCTTCCCAATTGATAGCTCTTTGTACCTCACATTATAGATATGTATGTCATAGTTGGCGTGATTTTTGTCTGCCATGGACTCCTGGACCCCCGAATACTTCTGGTTCAGTTTCTTCTTCAGTTCGTTCGACAATCTGAGTACCCTACTAATATCGCCGGAGAGGGAAACCGCCTTTTGTTTGCACATTCCTCAACAACGGGGTCCAAAGGAATAAGTCTCATTAGTATCTTAAGGACTCCAGTAAGGCAAACTCTCATGACTCCTGTAATATAGAGGCATGATAGTCTTTGCATCTTGTGTCTTCTTTCTGTGAACGGCCTCAGTCGTTCAAGTCCTCCCATCATGTAGAAATATAACTAGCTTACCGTCTAGGAAGAATAGCAGGCTGTGTCAAGTATTCAGGTAGACGACGTGTCTGAAGTGGTTAGTGAAAGCAAGGGATTCCAAGTTCAATCCCTGACAACACCAAACATTTTGGTTCACGGCCCCACCTCTTGACAACTGATTGAATACAAATGGTCTGCCAAATTCTCTTTCACACCTAGATTAGGGGAGATAGAACTCCTCCTTGTTGTCATCCTCTTACTGTGCTTATCCCGATGATGCCTTCTGATGGGTGAGTCTCTGCTGATCTTGTACTCAGAAGTTAGAGCTCTTGGATTGCTTCAAGATGTGCTATCGAATGCTCCTTCGGTTCTATCCCTTTCGCTTCAAGAGTAGTCTCTGTGAGTCTGCCCACTCTTTAGGCTTACTGGCGGTAATGAAGAGGAGATTTACATACGTCGAACATCCATGATTTGGAGAAATAATGATGTTAGGCTGATCGGTTTATAGCACCTCCGTAGATTTGAGTCTTTCTTCCTCACAGGTTGCTCGGCCAAACTTGTTCCTCTTCACATTCCTTCTAACTGGGCAACTAATTTCAAACTCAACTGGAATGGCTCTTGCTCTCTACAGGGTGTTCCAGTTTTAGATAGTTAGCCGTAGTTTCCCTTATGTTCTCCAGATTACTTTAAAGAAACGACTTGAAGAAATCCCTGGTAGTCTCCCTAGGGTTTCAGGGATGATTGTAATATAGATGCCTCACTAGATACTTTCTAGTCCCTTGCTCAGACTGCAGTTGGCTAGTATGAGGTCCAATACCTTCTGCCTAGGTAGAGTTACAAAGGATATTACGTATGAACCTTCATTAAGAGTGATTTTTCTGCCCTAAACTCTGTGACTTCAGGAGTAAAAACCTGGTTTCATGAACAATACTCGGAGGGGCTAACGCAAGCGCTGTGCCTCCAGTTTCATTACCACTACAACTCAATTCAACGCGATGACAAACCAGTTTATGGTGTTGAGTCAACAACTTTGTGCAAAACCCCCTTCTGAAGAAGTTGTTGACAACTTCCTCGCAACAGTGAGCGAACACCGGCTGCAGCAAACATCAAAGGCGTTGGACAAAGCATGCTTTCCCTAAAAGGTCAAAAGTTGCATAATATACCCAACGACTCAGTATTTACTCAAGCCTAACGCTGGAACCAAATGCGCGACATTAAGATAAGAGCCGGCTCATTAAAGCGCCCGTGGGCTCTCGCTCTTCGCCAACCATGTCCAATTCACATCCATTAAAACAGCCATATTTGAATATGTAAACAAGATTATGCAAATGGCCCAAATGGCGAATTCCCATCAATCAAATTCGATGAATGCGCCCAGCGCGATTCCACGACAAGAACAAGAAATAAGCTCCGTACCCCGTGCCGTGCCCGTACATGATGAATTATAGATTCCAGTGAATTCAACAAAATTCAACAAAATTCAACAAACCGCTAATTTCAATTAAATTAAGTAATAGAAATGTCTATCAACACAATACAACAGCCGTTCTCGTCTCTCGTTGGTTGGCCATAAAATATTCAGCCGTCATTAATCATGAATCGCGCTACAAAAGACAACAAATTGTCGCGCCGCGTTTACACTGCCGAACAAAAGCCAAAAAGACGCAAGCTGTCACTTGAAGTTCATATTTTATTCAGCCAGAGGGCCAGAGTCAGAGCAACAGCTTTTTGTCAGCAGTGTGGAGGAGATTGATACCGACTCTAGCACGCAACAGCATCGGTGGCATCCATCCTCCATCGGCGAGACGGTGGGTCGTAATTAAAAATGCAAAAATGTAGGAAAGCCCAAAAATCTTGGCACCGCATTCAGCTTCAGCTCTGCAGGGCGGTGACAGCCATCGCCCGGCCACAGGTTATTTCGAAATTCGTGTATTCAAATGAAGTTGGCGGCGATTTTGTTTGCCATTCTGTCGTAAATAACTTTTCAACACCTTTAGAGCCCCGAAAGGGGGAATTCGCTTGTTTTTTTTTTTTTTTGGCCACGATAAACCCGTCGAAAATCAATAGGAGGTGGGGTTATTTATGGGAAATTATGGCATGCATGATCCGCGATTATCTCGCCATAATAACTGAATTTCGCTCAGAGGGTGTTTGATCTTATCGGTGTCGGGCATTTCATTTTGTAACGCCGTCGCACCGGCTTCCAGGTAAGGTGAGGGAATGTGTCATGTTGACTGCAGTCTTCGCGGATGACAGTTCTTAAACACATATGCAAATGAGGGACATTTCCTGTGTTGTTCTTGGTCATAAAACGGGCAGTTTAAACGGTTTTCGTTTTGTTCGAGATACGGCCGATTGGGGCTTTGTTTGCGTTGGCCGCTGGTGTTTTTCTTCTTTTTTTTTTGGTTTCAGGAGATAAATTGCAATTTGCCGGAGATTATCTTGTTTATGGTTTGATGGAGGTGTTACTCGTCGTTTTGCCAGATAATTAAACGGATGATGTTTGCTTGTTGGTGTGACCGAGCGCTTGCAACCGCAAACGGGAAAGCTGTCAATCAAGGAAATAAATATTGAAAGATCAACTGTCTAATTGGCAATTAAAAAGAAGGTAAGGCAATTAAGAATGACATAAAATCCGCTCAAACAAAGGAGTTTTACCCAAGTGTGTTGCGAAGTGGGTGTAAGTTACGAGAAACATTTTAGAATCGTTTCGCTTCTTCCGTAAAAAGACTGTGAAAGCTGGATGAGTAAAAAGTTAATCAAATGGAATATGGGAAAGTAGGTCCAAGAAATAAAGACTGACCGCTTTAAATGGACATTTTGTATGAACATTATTAGGGTACGTATCACATCCCTGGATAGGAGCGAGGCTACAAATTCATACACCAGAGGATCTACAGAAAGGTGCAAACTCAAGATATTCAAAAGAACGCTATGAGGAATTACCAAGAGTGGTGGCAACAGACGGATGGGACTATTCGGAAAGTCGTTAGGCTAGATTATGCTGATGACTCTGGTGAACTTAGCTTAACTTTCGAGTTTGGAGAAGTGTAATCCTAACATCATTGCATGATCGAATTCAAGGCCGGCTGACGGTCGCTGCAGTAATGCTGTTACGATGCACTACAATCTCTTGCTAGACATAATAGTGTGGTACTCGGATGGGTTCCAGGTCATCAGGGGATTGCAGGCAACGAATCTGCAGATGAACTAGCCAGGGGTGGCTCGGGATGAACCTGAACCTTACTGTGGCGTCAACTGGGCTAATGCCACAGCGCTGATCAACGCATGGGAGCATAAACTTCGTCTAACCCACTAGGAAAATGTCCTGGGGTTACCACAATCCGAGAGGTTAATCAAGCCATATTCCTACAAGGAAATTCTGAGTTTAGACAAGGACAGTATTAGGAAGCTGGTGAGTTTTCTAACAGGTCACTGTGACCTGAGATATCACCTCAACAAACTCAATCTATGCCCAGACATATAATGCAGGTTCTGCTCAGAAGATGACGACTCATCTGAGCACATTCTCTGTGAATGTCCAGCTCTGCATTGGCTGAGGTGGCGCATCTTTCGCAAGGTAACATGCTCGCCGGCAGATATTAGAATTAGAACCTCTGCAACTAAGGACGTGCTTTCCTTCATTAGGGAGGTGGTAAGTCTCTTTGAGAAAAATTACACCCTAAGATACGCCCTTTAGGTCGCAGTATCAGCCATATGGGCTAGGGTCCAGGAAAAAAAAAATCGCTGATGTAGTACATATTTGGGTCACAACTGCCTGGATATGACACAGTTTCACAATCCCTTTCATCTACTATCAGTTCTAATAGACACTGCGCAAAGATTCTACCTTTAAGGGCTCGCAGCGGGATATAACTTTGGCCGGATACCTAATAAAGCCTGATTCTAGGCCGATGACCTAGTTAGGAAAGTTCTTATTTGCACTGTTTCAACGACGAAGTGACTAACACAATAGCCTTGATGCCTTGTTGTCAATGAGAATGACTTTGGTAATAAAGGCTGTGGTGGTTCACTTAAGTACATGGCAGGCTCCTCGTACAGGAAAAACCTCCTGGAAATAGCTGCATGAATCAAGAAGCCAGTAGAACATGGAAAGCCAGTTATTGCTTTCGTTATTCACCCTCTTTTGGTGCAGACCATATGTTAGCTGTCCGGCTAAGGTAGGTTCAGGTTAATGGATTTCATGCCGAGCCCCTGAGCCGTCAATACAGAAAGCTAATTTCTTTTCATTGTCAGTTGTATGCTACTTCCTGTCTAGAATTCGTTGGGAAAATCAGGCTCATGGGTTGACCACCCGTCAAGATGCATGACCGTAGAGGTTCGATGGCCATGATCAACCAGATATCAACCGCACAGGTATGCATCAGTCTTTTCCTTCTTCGAAGCACTATCTCTGTCCCAGCTAGCCCAGTCAATCACTAGTTGTAATGAAGGAAACTTCCCTGAAGCCAGCATGACCACATCATCAGCCCTGTGACTGTTTGGATTGATTGGAATACCATAGTTAATCTGCCCTTGATTTTGGTGAAATCAAAGATTGTGCTTAAGAGTTGTACCCTTGGCATTCTACCAATAGTCAGAAGGAAGACGTGTAAACAATACAACTTTCAGCCAAAAACCACTTTTGAAAAGCAGGTTTGTTTCCAAACTATCCCTTCTGGAATAATTTTACACTTCCAAGGGTCCAACCCTTTAAAGATAGGCTCCTAAACAACAGCTCAACTTTCAAATCAAATCACAGAGTAGAAAAACACACAATCATCCTAGCCGGAGAGGCATCAGCTTTGTCCACTTCCATTCCCGCCCACGCACCGCCCTGTGTAGAGAAATAATAATTGCAACAGTAATGTTGCAGTCCTCTACTCACATTCGCACTTAATTTAAGGGCCGTTTCTTCTCTAGTCCCACGGCCGGCCGAACGTTGTCGTTAAAAGCCTGGCATTCATGTGACCGGATGGCAGTACTACTGCTTGCTCGGTTGGAACTTTTGTTGGATTTCCTTGCACAGTTTCTCTGTTGTCACTGCTGTCGACTTTTGCTGGTGATAAATTCATCTTTTGCTGGTGACACTTCGCCCCCTGCTTGGATGCTGCAGCCGGTCTCCTCCGCTTAGTTGCAACTAAATCTCCAACTGTGTGACATGGCGAAAGAGTCCTTTTCTGGCTCTGCGTCTCCAACACGCCCGACCTGCCTCCTCCACCAATTTCCAAAGAATGAAAAACAAAAATTCTTCTTCTTCTTCTTTTTCCAATTTTTGTTTTTTTTTTTTCATTCGTTTTGTTGTTATTATTGCGATTTGTATGCTTTTCATTTCAAACTTAGGGCTCCAGAGATTGCTTCATTGTCGTCGTCGTCGTCGTCGTCGTCGTGGCCGACGATCGGACGGACGGACGGACGGACAGACGGAATGGTTGCTCCAGCAGAGCCAGTAGGAGTAGTGTGGACTAGTGGCACTCAAGTGGGCAATAATAATTAGCGCATCGGAATTATTAACCAAATGAATGCTAGCAAGTGTGCAATGATGAGTGAGAGCCCGGGCCGGGCTACAATGTGTGTCTTAACAAAGTGCCTTGTGATTAATTGGCAACATGTGATGCTGGAGAGTTATGAGTGTTTTTCACTTAATTTATGGTGCACGACACGATGGGAATTATTAGTTGCGAGAAGGATGAGTAGTCAGTCCCTTCCCTGCAAGCGGGGACTTGCTCCAGTGGCGGGCCCACTGGAGACCACCATCGATTAGAGAAGATGCGGGTATCTACGTACACACATGTGTTTCACATTTTGGTTTTATTTTGCAGATAAATTTCGTGATTCAGTTCCAGTTGTTGTTAGCTATATGGTTTTGGGGAATGTATTGCGAATGAAGAATTATTTGGGCAATCAGACGAATTTAATTGAGTGACCCCGATCATTTAATTGAGAGACACAAAGTTATTCGTTGGAAGTAATTTACAAAGGCAGATGCTATATTTAGAGGAGACAGGAACGATGATGATTCTGGACAGTGACGCATGTTTGTGTCTCCAAAACTTCAACATTAACATGATAAGTTTTTAAAAAAACGGTCATTTTTTGGAAAAGTTATGCAATATACTGGACACATTATTTCATTGTCCAGTGTTCAAAGCTTAGGAGTACTGCCCGAGTGTCAAAGGTTTGTCTCCAAGCAAACATAAAATTTTATTCACTTACCCACCTCTTGTGAGCATTTGGCAAACATTCAAGGGTATAACTGCTACAGAAATACCAGTAGACCGTCTCTTTAAAAAAAACTTAGCAGGAATAGTTGATTTGATTTGATTTGATTTGATTTGATGCCGGCTCTACCGGCATTTTATTGAGCTTAATACAAGTAATACTTAAACAATCTAAGCTTAGAAACTAAACTTACAAACTATCAAGAGAGGAAAAAAGAGGAGGTAGGGTTAGAAGAGGGCAGATGAATCGTTGAAGGATATTCCGAAGGGTGGCTCTGCTGTAGTGAAAGTCAAAGGAGCTATCCATATTGTTAGCTGAACGAAGCATTCTAGGGAAAGGTGCATTATAACCATAATTGGTGCGGTGAGTTCTGAGTCGGAAAAGGGGGGCAGACCTAAGGCACCGGGAGTTGGTATTAAATGAGACCGATACAAGAAGCGATGGGGAATCGATGTGACCAGATATTAAACGATGAAGGAATAGAAGGTCGGCATTGTCGCGGCGGTTTTCGAGGGACTGTAGATTGATCATTTTCAGGCGTTCAGAGTAGGGATGCAAATTGAAACTATCAACCCAGGGAAGACCGCGGAGGGCGAAACGTATAAACCTGCGTTGGACAGCTTCAATACGTCGGACGTGGACAGCATAATGAGGGGACCAAACTTGGCTGGCATATTCGAGGATTGGTCTGACGAAGGTGATGTAGAGTGATTTGGTAACGTATGGGTCTGAAAATTCCTTAGACCAACGTTTCACAAGGCCAAGCGCAGAGTTGGCTCTACATATAATGTTGTCAATATGCGAACGGAAACTAAGCTCCCTGTCGCAGATGACACCTAAGTCGCGCAAAGATGAGACCAGACCCTACGCCTACATCCATCTTAGATCCATCTGTATAGATAGAGATGGAACGTGTGTTGGCAGGCTGACCATCCTTCCGTTCTTCCCAATCTCTGGATCCTCGTGAGGGCCGCTAAGTTGGTGGACTTGCTGGCGGACGGCCACCATACAAGACAACCATACGTCAGAATAGGTCTTACTAACGCCGTATACATCCATGGAATAATTTTAGGTTTTGGACCCCAGTTCTTTCCAAATATTCTACTACAAGTTGCTTTCTTAATTCTTTCATTGATATTAGGTCTCCAGTTCATTTTTTTATCAAGAAACCACAACTTACTTCACACATAGCTGAGGAATCCCACTAGCAGAATCCTTCACCTCGTACTGTATATGTACATATGTATGTAACTCTCGTAACAAGTACGTACATATGTACCATACTTCTTCAGCGGAAGTAACTATCAAGGCTGACACAATTTCATAACGAAGCGCCAATTGTGTTACGTTTGTATCATCCATCGTTAATCTAGACCAAAACATGACGTCAAACAAAATCCGCTTATGCGTTTCCCACTCTCTCGTCAGCTTCTTCAATACAAATCCTTCATCAAAAGGTCAAAGAAAAAAGGAACTCCTGCCCGGCCATTAATTAATTTTTTCCCCGTTTCATATAAAAAAAAAAAAAAAAACAAAATAAACGGGAATTCGCTCGAATCTTCCGCTACTATATGTCACAAACCAACCAACGGAACCAAACATTCAACCCTAGTGTGGCTTTGGCTTGTGTGTGCCGTCCACAGACACAGCACACTCCTGATGTCACAAAGCCAACCAGAACCAGAGCCCACTAGGAGGAGAAAAACTCTGACTTCCCAGCTACTGGAAGGAATTAGGTTAATTAGGCATTGAAAATGAAATTGTAATTAAAAGCGAAAGAGAGATAACTCAGTACGACGACAACAGCGAGGTTCCTTTGAGAACAGCAGGAAAAGAAAATCATATTTAGCTTCCTCCACCATTCGTTGTTGAATGCATTGCGATGGGGATGTAAGGGGGGAAAGGAATCCTTCCACTCCTCCACATGACGCCAAAAAAAGTTACGCAGAAGGAATAGCAGCAGAAGGATATCGCCGTCATATAAGTTTTAGTTCCACATGCTTTCGAGGAGAACCCACTCATTCGCAGACGTTCGGCAGTGGGAACGGGACGGGACGGGACAATGACACAATGAACACGAAATCGTCATCACTTCCAACGGGAAGATAGGGAAAATCGACAGCGTAACTCGTCGCCTGAGGCCGGTGCGGTGGGTTCCTTGTGTTCAGTTCAAACGAGGTAGCGTCATTGTGTCTGCGGAATGCGTTTCGAGGATTTGGTCGTAAAAGTTTACGAAAGAGAACGACAAGGGTGCAAACATAGGCGTGGCAGGTGGAAATGAAGGAAATCTCCTCTGCCAAAAGTCACAGGGGGTGTATAATCGTAAGTGTCTGCATGGCTGTATATGTGTGGCATACAAAAAGGATATTGGCACCAATCTACCCAGCAGGGGTAGCGCAACTAAAGTTTTTTCATTTTTTTTTTTTGTTTTTTTTTTTGTTGCCTGCTTCGCAACTTAACTGTGAACATTCTCAATGACGACAGGGGGAAAGTTAGTCTAGTACTTGAAACAGACCAAGCTTCACCACTATCCTGCTGCCGCAGCGTAGCCGTTGTGTATAATATTGTTCGTGCTGAGTGAATTTGTGGCGAATTTTACTTAAGGACTCGCGAGGAACTAACTACTGAAGGGAGTGCAAAATACTGAAGGACTAATTTGCCAAGTGCACATGATGGAGATGGAGAACTGGAAGAGAAAAAAGAATCCCTTTTCTGTATGAAATGAGGTCAACCAGTGCTTAAGAGGTTCCATACAGTTTAATGACTCTCGAAAGAATGACAAATGGCATTGATGGGTGCCTTATGAGGAAAGTACCTAAGCAGTTTCTTAGGGGGAAGTCATTCACGAAAGATGCTTTCAAATGGGGAGCACTCTTCACATTAGACCTGGTATTCTAGTTAGCTAAATAAGACTTCAGTTGTTGAGGAGTTTGCATTCTGTTTTGGGACAGAAAGAGTTTATCGAGAAATTTGTAAAAAAAAAAATGGTTTTTGGATCGAAGTGGGACAGAAAAATTGAGGATTTGAAGGAACCATCAACAATGTCTGCTGCACTATCTTTACTACTGGGTTGAGCAAATGCTTAAAAGTGGATTCATCCATGCTGAGCCGGGGTGTTGTCTAACTAGAAGGTCGGTGTATAGGGGTACCCACAGAGCAGAGTGTCTGCACCACTATTGTGGCTCATGGTGGTGAGTGAGATACTCCTAGCCCTGGGTAGGTTCAGTGCCATACCCTATGCCGATGACATTGCGGTAACGATATCAGGAAGTTTCGTCGTACAGCTAGAGACCTGATGGGGTCCACTCTGAATACACTCGTCAAACGAACAGACTGTGTTAGTCTGGCACTTAATCCGTCGAAGACTGAACTAGAACTGAAGGTATATAACTCCCCCAAGGCTCAAGGGTATTCAACTGGAATTTGCAGATCACGCATGGGAGTTATTCTGGAAACTGAATATTCAAGACGTGCTAGGAAGGCCTCGATTGCTCTCCATGGACGTTGAAAGGCTATAGACCCAAACTGGTTTCTCTGGGCCCGGATTGTCCACTGGATATACGGCAGTTTTCAGACCTATTCTTATGTACGAAGTTCCAGGCTGGTGGACCGAACGGAACAAGAAAAGCAACGTTGCAAGAACTCGAGAAAGTTCAAATCCTATCCTTCTATCGGGCGCCTTTAGAACCACTATAACAGCTGGACTAGACACTATGGTTCATCTCCTTCCCGTTGACGTCTGTGAGGGCTGATGGCGGTTAGAGCGCCGTTACAGCTTAAGCAATCCTTGCAACTGGATTGTGGAAATGTGGGCCATTTGCCACTGGACTTTAACGTCAAGTATATAACCAGTGTTCCTACCAGAATGGCTTGGGAATCGAGTGAAATTTTAAACAAAACGGCGACAAAAATCAAAGATAGCGTCTGGAACAGGGCACAAATCACAGCAGTTCGGGAAGCCGTGATCTGGCTTTCGCTTAACTCTATAGTGTGCAGGTCTATTGTTTTCTACATAGACGGTCAAGCTGCGATAAAAGCCTTGGAATCGCCAGTAATTCGATCCAAGTTTGTAAGCATTCCCGCGGAAGTCTTAACGAGATCGCGAGACCAAGGACGAGCTAACTAGGGACACCATAACCTCCCTGAAAATGGAAGGCAACCATATCAGCATATGTGTGTCTTTCAAACAAATCTGAGCATAGCTTATTTTTGTTAATAGAAGAACCCTAAGCAAGATACTTGGCGCCTTCATGGGTCACTGTATGATAGACAGATATGCCAAAAGGCTTGGTGCTCCCTTCAGCGATTTCAGTATAAGCTGTAGAGACGAGAAAAAGGAGAAAACCGTGACCCATCTTCTGTGCTCCTCTCCTGCCCTATCGGTTGAAGGATCTAGCCAAACTAGACTTAAGAATAAATACCTTCGTCGCCGGGTCAAACTTGTTTAATGCCTAAGCGGCGAGTTATATGTTTCCGGTATGGGTTCACATTGAAGCCGGTTACCCTAACTTTTATCTCGCGTGGAGGGTTTCCATGTAGGTCTCCGGGCATTCAGATTTTTCAAATGGTGTATCACAATGGACGAAGTGCGTCTGGTCTAAGTGCGTCTTGTTCTCCGTAAGACTAATGATGGTGGCATTTGGCAGCAAAGGTCAGCATATACCATAAAGTTGGTATCTTGTTATCCATCTCCAGAACTTTCATCGTCTGCTTTTGTAAAGTATATATCATTCTCTTCCAAACATCATGGAAAGCGTTCCCATTCACAGTAACCCCTAAATCATGAAGCAATAGATGAATTGCCACCTAATGATAGCTGTTAGCTCATCCAACACCACAAAATTGGGCATCGTGATGCCGATTCCGAAGCATCGTCATACCTTGATCCACCAACGCTCCACAATATGACCACCATCCAGGCGGCCATGCTAAAAAATCCCCCCAAACTCAATCGTAATCACTTTCGGAATCCAACTCATGCGGTACGGAACCAGCATGCAAGCCTCTGCCTCTTGGTGGCAGTGGAAGATGTTCGTTCCTCCTGCTCCTCATCGACGATGTAGCCACCGCCATGGCTGTGTATGATAGCAGGAACACGTGTACCACTTAAAAGTCGTGCGAATGCAATCTATTCAGGATCATGTATTAATTGCACGATTTTATTGTGCAATGCACCCGGTTCGCAATACACCCACAGAGGGAGAATCACCTCCCGTGATATGAGTTTGGACTCGATCAGCTCCAGTTGATCCAGCCAGCCAGCCAGCCAGCAAACCAGCCAGGACACGGATGCATACCGTCCTCGTGTACCGTAGCCTAAGTGGAATGTAATTCCCAAGTGCTGCGGAATCCTTTCCAACAGTCGAGGAGGTTAGTAGAAATTTAGTCCTCACACTCACACTCGTGTGCCTGTGTGGCGAACGAAGACGACGAAAACGACGACGACGACGACGATGTGATGATGATGATGACTGTGGACGGTGTGTACCGCCGCCGCCGCCGCCGCCGAACGAGAACCAACGACAACGACAGAGTGAATTGCAATTTTTGCACTGTGATCGCCTTTTTTGTCGCCGTCATGGTTGTTGTTGATGTGGTTCCATCCAGCCAGCAGCATCTCCAGCGACCAGGAATTTCGTGAGCACCTCTCCTTGGCTGTGCACCAGGTTCAGGTGTTTTGCAACGAGGAATGTTTACATAAATTTCCAGATTAAGAAGACAATGTTTTTGTTCTCCCAGGTAGACGTTGGACGTGGGGCGGCCGTGGCGGCAGAGTGGCTTGAGGTGCTCCAGGAGCTTGCAGACTTGTATGGGGCTCTGTAAACTCCCTGTGTGAGTGTGACACTCGCGCGTCGCGATACGGAATCGCTTTTTATTGCTGTGTGATTGCCGCGCACGGATATGAGTGCACGTGAGCATGCAGCGTGATGTCGTTGCGGGTGCTCTCCCACAGATGATCGGGAAGGTGACTCTTATTAATGTGGATCATTTTTCATGGGAACGCGATGTCGTACTGTGTTGCCGGGCGGCCGGCGCACGGCGCATGCGGCGAGATTCTGGAGATTGACTGTGAATTTTGGCAGAAAAATGTTGTTCATTCGATTTTTGAAAACGATAAGCGAGAGGTGCAGTGATCGGATTTGAGTTATGGCTTTTCTGAGAATTTTTATTTTCTTAAGAATGTCTGCATGGTTTTAGTAGGCTGCATTCAAAATCCACTTGTCCTGCTTCACTTGGTTATGTCACAAAAGCTTCCATCACTCGGATTCTTAACTAAACTTGTATCCGACAAAATGAGGCAGTTAAACCCAAATTATCGTCCTAATTCGTCTTTTTCTAAGAAAACGATTGTGATTTCGAAAACTGAATTCACTATTCACAGAAGGAACTGACTAATGCCTTAAATGACTTCATTTGAATTCACTGACTTCAAATGATTTCAAATGAATTCACTACTGACTTCAACTTACTTTAACTTACATCATGTGAATTCAATTGAATGGTGAATGAGTTCCTTGTTTTGAACTCGCTTTTTATAAATTTGAATAAAAAACACAAAGCTTGTAAGCTTTGGAGTCGGTGCTTGGGCTCCCTGAACCACCCCGAAGTTGGTTTCAGGTTTGATTGGATTTTTGGATTTGATGGTGGATTTCCTAACAGGTTGCGCAGTTTTTCAAATTGTTATTCACCGATGGCCGCTTTTCTGTAGTTCTGCATCGCAGAGGAGGTGTATACTACATTATGGTGTATCCGTGGTCATAAGTTTCGACTACGACTACGGTGGACCGCCATGAAGTTGTGGCCGGTGATTATTCCCGTGAAGAGTACCAAGGTGGGTATGTTTAGTGCCAGGATTTGTTTGGGTCTGGCGATATCTTATTTTGTCCACAGTTTGCTGGAAAAACGAGAAGATGGCATTGCGTTTGGGTCCCTTTCTTGGTTCTGTGTGTCCTGGACCCAAAGATCCATGGTTTGCCTTGACTGCTGTGAGCTATTCACGTCATCGCTTAACAAGTTTTGATTTGACGACTTGATTGTCACGAAAGATGTCGATTTGCTTACTTGAGTACAAATTCCTGGATAGTTCTCTGATAGCCTAGTACTAGTACTTCAGCTTGAAAACAGTGCAGTCCTTAAAAATGTAGGTATGATTCGGTTTGATGGCCCTGGCGTCAGTCCAATCCTCTCTTGAAGGGAAGATTGTTTTAATATTTTCTCTGAAATCGTGGGATGGTGCCCTTCACACAATGGTACGATGGCCCGTTTCGTCCTCTGTTTTTAGGTCTAGCGGGCTTAGAACAAGTATGGTTTCAAGGGCTGTGTTCGGTGTGGTTCTCATAGGACTAGTAGTCCCTGTACATGCTAGTCTTTATATCTGGACCAGTGCTTGGAAGTACGTACGTTGTCTTGTCAGACCAATAGACGAGCTACTCATAGGACAGAATAACGTTTAATCCACATTCTGTCGCTCACTTGTAAAGGATTTCAGTAGTTCGGTGATCGGGGGTATGAACTTATTATCCTCCGACAACTTTGACCCTACTTCGTTCTTTAGGATTCTGTTCACTATCAGTATCCATAGTAGAAGGGATAAAAACTCACCTCGTGTGTTGCCTCCATAGGCCAGTGCATGTCCATGTACTTGGTTCTGAGTTGATGTGTCTCATCTTGAGCATGCAGTTGTTCCAATGCTAGTCTTCTTTACCTTCTGCTGGGATAGTGGTGTCATCGGCAAACGTAGAGAGAACGGTGTCATCTTCCTTCGGTATACCACGTGTACTTATACATATATAACAGATAGGCAAGCGACCCAAGAAAGAGTCTTTGCTATACGTCGGCCGATATTTTCTTCAGCTCCGAGTAGTATAGCACGTGAGAGTCTCTTCCCCAGCTATGATTCCAGAATATCATATAGGAGAACGAAAAGAACTTGTCGTAAACTGTATTTCAAGCCATCGTGTCCCATTTTATCAAAGACTTACGAGACGTTAAGGAAGGCGCTTGGGTAGATCTTGTTTTCTTTAAGTGCTTTCTTCAATAGTTCTGCAATTCTCTGAACCCAAATTGATGGTCAGTAAACGGTTGTAGACGGCTTAGTAATATAGTTTTGAAAATCTCCGCCGCACTAGGACCATCTTTATTCCCTTTTGAGCTGCCATCCATATGAATAGTGTACCTATGCAGGTGGCAGAGTCCGATAAGCTGACAAAACGTTTTTCAAACCGGATGTCTTTCTTTAGAGAACTAACGCCCTTTTGAATCCTTCTGCCCCTTCGGTTCAATAATTTATCCTTTTTTAACCGAAAAACCTAAAGCTCACTCAGAATCTAATATCATCCTCCGACACGAACATCTCACTTCACATCATGTCTCACGAACCCCAAATTAAGAAATCAACACAACACCAAATCCGTCCAAACTCAGAGCAACGACTCCATGCCCTGCCACCCAACTGATTTCAGGACCACACATGGTTCGCATCGTTGCAAACTGCAATTATCCTCCTCACCGAACAACTTCATTCCTTTATTTTCGGCAAGAATCTCCTTCCTGTCAAGATGCACAATTAAAGTTGATGTTTCTTCAGTTTTTGGGTAAAAAACTGCAATCATCTCCTCCATCACTAATTTTAAACGAATCCTTTACCCACAGCTAATCCCCGTAGTGACATGCTAATTGGAGCGGAAATTTAATGCACTCCACCTCCCTGGTATTGCCATTCAATTCTTTCGACTCCTTACAGCGAAACCGTCTGACAATACCACTTGGATTACTACAAATACCATATCCTGTTGTGTTCTAGCCACACACGTGGGTGGGTGGGTAAGTGGCAAAAAGGGGCGGCATGTTAAGCTTCCCGTTGTAAATTATTTAAATCAATTCACCATCGCCGCCCGCCGTTGCCGCTGCCGCTTTAACAGCTGCCCCCATCAAGGAAAACAACACCTTTTCTCCACAGACGTCATGTGTGCCAGGGTATCCTTTGAAAAAACAGCAGTATTATCATAGGAAAATCGATTTCATGGGAAAAATCACACATGACTCTCTCTGCCACAAGGACCCTTCCACCCATACAAATGTGCAGGACTGGAAAAGGTGAGCTTTTGTTTTTAGCTTGTCGTTCTCGACTGAGTTTTGATGTTTTTATTGTTCTTCCTCTCTGTCTGCTGAGTAGAAGGGAAAAACAAGTAAAAATAGGACGAGATCCAGCTGGTTGGTATTAAGCGGCTCTCCACCATTGGTGTGTGTTTGGTTGTTGTGTGTAAGGATAAACATAATTGAATTTTCTCCAATATATGTACGTGTGTACGACGCATTTCCTTTTCCCTCTGGGGAGGGTGAATTTTTTTCGTCACAAGAGAACCCACTCTCGCGAATCAAGGTTAACCTGGATGACAAGGCAATTTCGTTCCGAAAATCCAGACAGTCGCAGTTTTTTTTTTTTTTTACGAGTATCCTTGCAGATTAAAAAGGGATGACAATCGAAATGAAAATGCTCATCTTAGAGCAGACGCGCAGAGATACAATCTTCCAATTTTCTCTGTGTACCCAGGATGTACCAAGGATATCTGCACAACAAAACAGTTGGTAGACAATGAGGACAAGGAGAACACTGGTCCTGGCGATTAGATCTAGAAATTTTGCCGGTACGTACACACACAACAAAAGGATATCATTTTCATTTGATTAAATTCCATTCTGGCTTTTGTTTTCCGTCCGATGATTGTTTCCTTTCGAATGAATTCGTCATACAAAATTTGCATCTGAACAGAGAGCGACAAAAATGGAATGAAAACAAAAATCAAAAGGATAAAGCGAAAACCAACTGCGCGAGGCACACGCAATCGCATGTTCTTTAGCCAAAATCGGTATGGATTTGGATTTGGATTTAAACAAAGCCGCGGGACGACTACATACATACAATTGAGTTAGAAAAAAAGGACTCGGGATGTTACTCACAAAAGCAAAGAATTCAAATCAAGAGGTCCTTGAATCAATTTTATTTATTCGTGGACTGTTTAATGAATGTTTAAATCGGACGATATGTCAAAAGCGGAACACCGCCGCCGTTGTTGTTGTCGGCGTTGCTCATTCGAGGAGGGGTTGTACACAGCATTGTGTGTGTACTGCTGGTACGCACAAGGATTTTACCGCAGTTTTGAATTGCGTATCCTTTTTTTCGGTATCGAATTACGGTGTCGCCATTGTTGTCGGCGGCGCGTAGCATTTGAACTCTTTTGTAGGATTTTTTCTTTTTTTGTTTTTAATTAGCTCAAGTAGCTGCCGCCACCATAGGGAATACTGTGCGGGCCTTCCGTGCTGGGACTGCATGAAGACAAAGGATTCAAGTTAATTTTTCGCAAATGAGGGCAGGAATAATTAGTTTGACCTTGAAGTGGAAAAAAAAAAGCAAACGCTGGGAGGGAACAATTACAAAAGGCTTTGAGGATTAAGCGGTCAATTTGTGTGCTTGGCCTCCGTAATATGGTTGAAGTTGGGTTATGCCGATAGGGGGAGAATGTGGACAAGGACGGTTCAAGAACTTAAGGGTGAAGAAGATAATGGAAAAATAATAAGAGAATGGTTTCATGGTACACTATTGTGTACCTTTCTGTCTGTGAGAAGTGGTCCGGCTGATGATTGTCTCAGACGCCACTAGGATGTTGGTAGCAATTGGAGAGGAATGCAGTATTGGTGACGATGTCAGACTATGTACATACATATGTGTACAGTGGATGTAAAGGACAAAAGTATCGGGTTAATGCCATTCAGCCATCTAGTCAATGTGAGGAATACTGCACCTGCAGGGCCATCTTAGCATAAATTTAATTATTGACCGGTGGTATGGCAAGACCCAACTCCTTTGTTTAAGTTTTGAGAGATTATTCTCTAAGCCTTCTTAAGCCATCCCAGTGAGACCTGGGACCTAGGCGAGAAAAAAAAAGTTTAGCCTTACGAACTACTCTAAGGAGTTCTTGCATTCCCGAACTATTTTGGAAGGCATTAAGCGCAGTCTGGTGCTCGCTACAGACACAGAGACCTCAACCCTTCCACCTACCTTGCCTACGACTAGTGAAGTCTAGTCTTATCGGTCTCCACGAAGACAACCAGCAACGGACCTTTGGGTAGTTTCCGTGAAAATTCGGCCCAAAACCAGGCTCAGAATCTGAGTGGAATCAGTCCTAAAAGAGGGGGAAATCAACTCTAAATTTGCACGTTAGCCGAAGTTCCAGAAGCCGGACTAGATAGGAAGTTTCTGCTATGAAAGGAGCCCTCAGACTGTGCAAATCTAGCTCCAAATACTTCACAGCTGCATCGGAGTATATTGTCCAATAGCATGGCTCAAAACTGGATCGAGGCGCAGGAAGAAATTTCTACAGATTATCTGAGCATGTAGTGTAGGTGCTGGAAGATCTATAAAAGACAGTCACTAACTGTTGTTTGTGACGCTCTTCCCCCTAGCAGGACTCCATACCGCGGCCTAGACTCCACAAGAGTGTGGTATACTTGGGCACCGATGACAACGGTCACCTGTGGTCTGTAGGAGTTCTCTGGTTCTTTTTTTTTCGCTGTACCGGCCCCAAAGTAGCCTCGAAACATGGCGCGGGAAAAGTTGGCTCCACCCACCGTTGGCCATGTTACGAAAGTTCAATGAAATTTTGGAAAAGAAGAGGCTAATGGGCTGTTGGCTCAAGTGATATCGTTTACTTCCAAGGTCTAGCTAGCTCATCAGTCCTTTCATTCCCTTGGAAACCCATACATATGTCCCGTGATCCAGCATAGTGCAATGCTGGGTAGGCTCCTGCAGGTCTCGGTGATACCACATGGAACACACTCGCATGGTTGGGGAATTTAAGGACCCGGCGAGTGGTTCATCTGAGAAAATTCCTGAGCCTGTACCTTCAGCTTGATTACCCATTTATCAAGCTCTCTCTGGGGGAAAACTTGGAGTTAACGATGAGGCTAGAGTCTGAATAAGGGGCAAAGTAATTAGGTCACATAAAACCAGTGCACAGTTAACATATCCATACCGACATCCACACATCAGTCATCGTTCTTCAGCCTGCTCGACATAATCTTCCCAATGTTAGAGGAACCTTTTTTCCGTTCCTTCCACTATTATTTTGAGCATTTGTCAATACTTGTGTCCTTTTCAAGTGGATGGGGCTGATGAAAAGTTTCATTCCAGTCCAAAGGCACTACACTTCCAACGACCATTCAACAGCAACAACGTCATAAATTAATTTGTTTATTTTCCACTCATAAATATACCCAAAGAGGCCTTGAAATTCCCTGCAATCGTGATGCATCCTCAAATGCCACTGACCCCCAAATTAACCCTGTCAATTTCCATTTAGTGAAATTGCGAATTGGCCCCCAACTTCAAGTCCATAAACGAGCTCCACAATTCACTTACCCGTCATACCCTTAAATTGTTATTAACTCACCCCCATGCCTTTTCGACGAGAGAGTCCCAGACAAATGCGATTCCCCACACACATGGGGAGGAATAAGTCCCAGCAGTATTGTATCCAACTCTTTATTTGTCTCCTCCTTGAAGTCACCTCCTCCGCTGCTGTCGTATCATTTTTCATTCGTCGCTCGAATTAAATTGTATTCAGAACAAACGTCGTCGTTCAGTGGATGTACATAGGTATATACTGGCATCCCAGAGCCCGAAGAACTGAGTGAGTGACTAAGTGAAGTATCCATCCATCTGGCATTCTTATTTAAATTCCTCTAGCGAATAATAGTGCGGCGAAATGCTGGAGAAGTTGCCCCCAAACACATAGATCCCATGCAACCAGGAACCCGACAATAGAGTATCTATCGCCTTTACAGCATACTGGGCTGATGCTATACCTACTCGTAGATACACCAACACCGCCGGCAATGCGGTCTCCGAATTGAACGAGCTGTCGAATTGCATTAGTTGGCCATTGAATCGAAATTACATCTCATTTATCTGCTGATGACGACTACGACGATGACGATGACGATGGCGATGGATACGACAACGACGACGTCCATGATGGTAATGATGATGATGGTGTGCTTTGTTGTTGTTCTTCTTGTTGGATGTTTACGGAGGTTATATTGACTTATTCTGTTGTTGTTCTCCTGGCAAAGGTCAGCCGAATACGTATACGTACGGACAGATGGATGGAAGGTGCACGCTCCAGACGTGAATGATCCATGTCTGGGTCGGAATCCTTTGCATTCCCACACCACCCACAATGCGCACATCCTTAATGGAAGGACACAATATAATTGTTTGATGAGACTTTGGAAATTTTGTTGTCGCCTCGTCGAAATGTAAATAAAGCACGCGCGGTATTAGAACCTAATCCCGCATTAATTGACTACCACCGCGCTAGTGCCGACGCTGCTGTTGCTGCTGCTGCCAGTACCTACTGCTGGCGGTGGTGGAGTCGACGGAAGGCACAAGTAATTCTAAATAATCCATCATAATTACGAAACAGGAAGCAGAACAGAGCAATCAATATTGATTCTGTTTTGGTCGATTAATCCTTCGCTAATTACATGCAGTAAACTAGGATCGCTACTTGGTGGGAGGGACAGACAATTACTGCCACGCTGATGACACTGTTTCCGAGTGGCGGGAGGCTGTAGGAGACAGTTGATGATTTAATGATTTATTTGAGTTTTGTTTACTGGGTGTAATTAAACGTAATGTAAATATGTAGGAGTGCGCTGAAAAATATTTAGAAATAGGGGAGGGTAGGTATCGATTAGTCAGATTGTCGGGCGTAGGATGGGATGCATGAGAAATCGGTGTTGGAAATCCTCTCTTAAAACACACAAATACTATATGTATCACCCTGGAGTGGAGCGCAATCAATTTAATTGTGAAAACCTTGCGCCAACTCCAATAGTGGCTTTAGTCTCTGCGGATTTAGCCAATTCAAGTCGATACTCTTGAGCACAGTAAGCTATTCAACGCGTTGCAAAACGTCCAGCAAAGCTGGTATGGAACAATCTTCAAACACTCCTACAGGTAGCTCTACATAATAGTATGAGTCTAATATTGGTGCCTGGACATATAGGCATCCCTGGCAATGAGACCTCTGACTAACTTGCCAGATCCGATTCCCTGAACCCTACTCAAGGCAACTGGTCAACCAGATAAGGATAGAGCAAACCCTAAACTTAATATACATATACAGTCTCGGATGACAGTTTGGTTTGACGTGTGCGATTGACATAAGGATGACAAATTGAATGTCTAGTATAGTGGCCTGATTTGCTGCCAATATTCCTCAACTGTGAGTCAAATGACATCCCATAGCTATGTATCTACACCGATGATACTATTCTATGATGCATTACAACACACTATTGCACCGCTTTTCAAATCTTGTGGAAAACTGTAAGGTGACCAGATAAGAACGATAGGAAAAAAGTGTTTAAATAAAGCAGCAAACCTGTGAGATATAAAATGAATTCTAACTCTGTTTTGAAGCCACATTCATGCCATTATGCGTGGAGTAGAACATCATTCAAATCGCCGCCTCGGCTTCCCTGTTAGTACTTCCAGCGATAGGTTTAATTTTCGGTGACTCGGTTCAATATGTGCCTTGAGCTCGTCCAAAGTGGTTCATTTGTTAGTATAGACTAAGGACTTGACGTACTCCCAGGTATATATACCATAATAATCAACTGGTGTCAAGTCGCATGGCATGATTGAGAAACGGTCGCCGTGACCCAGTCGCTAAATTGTGCCTTTACAACTTTGAGCATTGCGTCGCTTATAGAGCAAGTAACGCCGTCTTGTGGGAATCACAGCTCGGATATATTGATGTTGTCGAGCTCTGGCCACTGAAAGTCGGTTAACATAACTCAATACCTGAGACCATTGACGTTAGCGGTGTCTCCCTCCTCATTTCGAATAAGGTCCGATGACGCCGCCATGCCATAAACCGCCATAATCGCTGAGCCAAAAATTGGCCTCGTCCGAGAAGATGATTTTTTGCCCAAAATCCGGATCTGCGACCAACACTTGCAGCATCCAATTAGGTAACTCAAGGTATTGTCCATGACCGTCTGGCTTCAATTCTTACGTCAAGCCCAAATCCAACCGGAAAATAAGCCAGGTTGACTCTCTGGCCGCTACAGGGGCAATGGTTTCTTCGTTTTGCATCAATTTTTGTCTGGTTGGTGGTTTGAGGTCCGATAGAGTGTACTCACGCCGACCTTACGACAAAATTCACGCTGGGTATTTATAACTGAGCCGGAATTCAATAAAATTTTGTATATTCCCTCACATTTGCCAAACGTGAAACGATGTACGATAGACTGTCAAATCTTACTGAGTATTTTGACAGCTGGACGTCATTGATAGTTTTGACAACTGCTGAAACGCAACAATTGAAACAAGTATCGTTCCTATCTGGTCACCCTTTAAATGCCAAAGTACTTAGCTCATTGTAGAATCCACAAGCTAGGTATACATACCTACAACCTTTGTACCTTATGTACATACTTTGCACATAATTTCGGACATTTGCTCTTCTTATGGCCATATTCAAATAACTGGGGTAAGGGAGGCACTTCCCAGAATCCCAGAGATTATTAATTCATAACCCGCAGTGATAAAAGTAAAAATACCATCCAGGAGGTCCGCACAAAATCAATCCCCCCATCATTATGAACAATGAGACATCCGCCAGGGCTATTTGCCCCCCAACAAGTAGCATCGCCTTATCCGCTGGACCACTTCAAATCATTTATTATCCCCATCGTCGGAGTACTTTGAAGCGAAACTTTCCACACACACACACATAGAGTGAGTCAAGGACATCATAGACCAATGCGACAAAATGAAAATAAGAAGTCCATCGTTGTTGTTTGTCATATACCGCCTTAGGGTGCTTCCAGCTTCTCCATCACAGCTCCTTGCAACAACATATCCCCGATCAATTTGTCACAAAGTAAAAAACGAGCGACCTTCCTGTGTCAGTGATTTAGCCACCCCGCCACCAGATCATCGGCTACAGATGCATCACCAGCAGCAGCAACCTGAACTGAATACGCAATTTGTTGAGCAATTTATTAATATTCCATTAACATAGCTGGTCTGCCCGATGAGAATCCTCCTCTCTGTGGGAAGAGTGGGCAATGGGCAGCATCATCTCATCTTAGAATGCACCGTAGGCGAGATCTGTGAATGTGTGTACGCTGGAGTATGGAGGTTGCCTCCAGAAATCTCCGAGATATGATTTATGTGATTGGGCCAGATTTGAATCGAGAGTCTTAGTGGCTTCGTATCATGTACACTGCGAATGAGCACACGGCGATAAGTTATTATCCTGTCTGTTGAGCCTCCATCAGTGATTAGTTTCTTGTGATGCGGGTCTTTGAATCCCGAACTGCGAATCTGGTTTGCCATTGGATTTGATGAGTTATGATTTCTAAGAACTACCTACTGCTACTGTGTCAGGGAAAGGTATTTATTCCTTGTGACATTCGATGGCAGCGTGTATGAAGAAAAATGGTGACGGGAAGTAGTACGTCATGGTACCTATGGTAGCACTGCGTTGATTAACGACTCGAGAATAGGTTTAATTGAGCTGCTTTAAGCCAATTGCTCGGAAGAGACTTGTTCGCAAAGCTAGCCGCAATCAAAAATAATCCAGCGATGGGGATAAGTCAACTGTGTCGATTAGCGACAGGACTATCTGGCGAAAGACACATTTCAATGATAAAGTCCTTATGCATAGGTAGATCCAACCGTCTGTATGTAGGTAAGGACAGGAAAGTGCAACAGACCGGGTTCAACTTCTTCCAAGGAGATTGGAGGTGATAGGTTTGATGGGCTAGTTGGTCCTTTCCTGAGTTCACATTACCGTCCATTGGGGGTACTCCCCTTAAAATCTCGGATAGCGCTAGATACCTAGGACTCGTTCTTGATAAACTTGATGGAACTGGAGACCTAATATCAATGAAAGAATTAAGAAAGCAACTACAGCCTACATGGATGTATACGGCGATAGTAAGACCTATTCTGACGTATGGTTGTCTTGCCGTCCGCCAGCAAGTCCTTCAACTTAGCGGCCCTCACGAGGATCCAGAGATTGGCCTGCATTGGCACCACAAGTGCCATGAGAACACCACCTACTGCAGGACTAGAGGCTATCCTCAATCTTCTACCGCTGGACATTTTTGTTAAAACCTCGGCAGCTATAAGTGTCCCAAGAATAAGTCAGTCAGATAGCTGGAATCATAATGCAACAGGTCGTTCCATGATCCTGGAGAAATATCTAGGAAAAGTCTATACTACGGATTACCTCACTCCGTTCCCAGATTTTCATAGACCGTTTACTAGCTCGTTCCCAAGCAGGGAAGAATGGAAGGATGTTCAGCCTGCCAACACACGTTCCATCTCTATCTATACAGATGGATCTAAGGGTCTGGCATTTTTTCTGAACCGCTGGGGATATCTAGATCAATCCGCCTCCCGAACCATAGCAGTGTTTTCCAAGCGGAGGTCCTGGCAGTGACAATAGCTGCCCGTGAGACTGCGATGAAGGCAATACCACCGGAAGGTATCACCTTTTTCATCGACAGCCAGGCGGACCGACCGAATTATGCTAAAGGACAGGACGTCCCTATTACGGGGCATAACTCTCTTCGGTACCACATGAGAAAGTTAAGACTCACGCATGAAGATTTATGTCGGGGATGTGGAGACGAAGAAGCTAATGAGGATACAACCCACTTTCTCCGTCACTGCCCTGGGCTTATCCACCTTAGATTCAAAATTCTAGGGCGACACAGCAAACAGACCAATAAATGAAATTTTTAGGTTCATCAAATCAACAGGATGGTTTGGTGATCCACAAGATACAAATCAGTACTAGGGTTTACCAATGGGCAAGGGACTTTTTCCCCTTTGGGTATCACAATGGGTTTGTGATATTTATCTAGTGGCCTACCCACATACCTAACCTAACCAGGTCCTTTCCTTACAATGTAGTAAGAAAGGTATACATTTTGTTCTAGGTAGCTTTATCTAGTTGATACATATGTAGTCCACAGAAGGATTCAGGGCCAATAAATGGAAATTGAGCACCGGATCTGCCGAGTTGGTCAGCAGTCTCATTGCCAGAGACACCCATGTGGCTCATGGGTTTGCCTTTTGCTTGTTGTCTAGTTGTCTAGCTGTTGTTTCAGCTGGACGACTTCTTTCTGGATATAACTTAGCTAGGCTGAGACCATTAAAGGTTGGTTTTTCTAAGAATCTTTGAGGAGATATTTGCCTTGATTGCCCAGGTTGCGAGTGATTCCGCTTGAAACACACTGATATCATTCGGAATTCTGTAAGATTTGTACTCGTTTAGGGATTCCGAATCTGTCGGTTCAGATTGTAAAACCAAAATACCCAATCACCTGTCCTTTTGGCATTCTTTTCTTGTACGAAATTGTATGTAGTCGAAACGCCTTGTGAAGGTCATTGTGGGGACGATGTAGTCTGTAGGCTTGCGTTGATACGAGTTCTCGTCGTAGAGAAAGCAGAGTATTGGTATGTAGAGGACTTAGGAGTCCAGCGCATGAAATCTTTGACTCTAATAGCATTGTACGCTGAATGATTTGGAATGTGTAGATCGAGGATTCGAAGGTAAAATAAGACTATTTTAGGGTCTGATGAGGTTGACCGCAGGCCGCTTGTGATTCCTATGTCCGCTGCTCCTTGTACCTTACTCTGTTTGGTGATGTTTAAGGCTCTTTTAAGGGCCGATCACCATACTATCGACCCATAGGTAAGCGTTGGACGTTCTACAGCTGTATATACTCACAGGGTCAACTTTGGTTGCAGACCCTATCTTTTGCCGAAATAAAAGTTGTGCATCCCTTTACTCGCTGCTCTATCTACCTATATTAAATTTCTAGGATCTAGGATGACTATGAGGTGCTTAACACTGAACGACAGGGAGAGTAATTGATCCTGAATTCAGGTATGAGAATCACTTCTGTTTTATTCCAAGTCTGGCAGCCGATAAGGATAGTTTCTTGTACCCAGTTCCGTGTCGGACTCCAGAATTGCTTCCGCGTGTATATTGTTAAAAGCTTCTTCAAAGTCTAGAAAGCTATCTAACGTGTACGCCTTATATAGTGTATATAGATCTACTTTTGACGTATCCGTGCCGGGGTTTGAAGAGAGATGACAGATTGGCGACTCGTTGATGGTAATCTAGAACACCTTCGAGGGTCCTCACTATGAAAGAGGTTAGACTAAATCATTCGAGTTTCCTCGTCTACCCACCTTCCGAATGTGGACCACTCCCACTCGTCGCCATGAGTGGGGTACAATGCAGCTCTTGAAAATCGTTATGAGCCATGAGAGTCCTACCAGTGGCAGGGTTTAGTACGGAGTTCGAACAAATCATGTCACAATTCACGACGGAAACTGATGTATCGAGCAACATATGTACATACCTTTGGTACAGACACCAACTAATACTGGGATAGTATTATACAAGATTCTACCTACAATAACAATAACCTCTAAGCACAGATTTGAGGAGTACTTCGCCGGGACCGTGAGATAACATAATTTTGAGAAATATTTCCTTCCAGCCCCATCATAGTGCCCTCATTAGAGGACTAGATCTGAGGGCTTTTAGTGGAATACTGTCTTCTGTATGACAAAGGTTGTGGTTGTATAAAAGAAGAACACTGTATCTGCCAGGACTCATAAAATAAACATCAGGCACTCCTTCTTTCCTTCGCATCCACGAAGACCACGTGCGCTATTTCGCATATGCAAACTCGTACAAAAAAGAATTTCAAACGAAATATATCTGAATTTCTCGATCTTTCGGTTGAAAGTGGAATTGATTGCCAAATTCCTCGCAGCCATTTCCAGCGCATAATGACATTCCAACAAAAGAGCCCATCAGCCGCCCATAAAATGTTCTATTTCGTCCCAACAAAAGGCAAAGCGTTTAACCAGAACTCCACTTACTGCTGCCAACCGACCAAAGTAGGCAATCAATTTCAATTTTAAACTGACCCAGCTGACCATTTGACCAAACATCGATTATCATCTGATGCCGTCGCTGCCACTGCCACTGCCACTGCTGCTGCTGCTGCTGGTCCAAACTACTGCCAACAATGAGGCTCCGTTCGCTCTTTGTACACACAAAGACACTTTATCAATGCGGCTGTGATGAGCCGCAAAATGCTTCCGCCGCATTTCGACATTCGAGTCCGGTCATCTGGAAAATCACCGACGTATTACCAGAGTCTAATTTGGTATCTCACCGTATGTTGGTATGTGTGTGTGTGTGTGTTTGTGTTGGGTGGCCAGCAGAGGCACAGCCATTTAAGAAACATAAATCAACAATTGGCCCTCCGCCCCCAATAGCCCAATAGAAGCCACCCAAATCAATATCGATAATGCACCGAAACCAGGACACATATGTATGTATGACTCCATGGGACACCGGGAACGGGGTGATATTTTTATACTAGCAATTTATTTTAATGTCAACGCCAATCCGTAGATACATATGGACAGAGCGTGTGTAGTTTGTATTCTGGCAGAGTGGAACCGAGCGCCACAGCATGCATCCCAAGTGGATTCTCCTGGACCTGAACTCTTAGTTGTTGTTTTTAATTATATTTTCTTTTTTTTTTTTTTGTTTTAATTATTTCCTAATTAATCAACTCTGACAGGCATGTACGCGACGAAAGCATCGTTGGACGATGACGCTATGTCAACATATGGCCAGGCGATGAGCACACGGGAAGTAGGAGTATCGGCGGACATCGGCGTGTATTGAAGGAAGCCAGCGTCGACTCGAGATCCTCCACCGGTTTGTCTCGGTGACGTTGGACGACTTAAACGATGCGATAATTTGTCATTTCTGGTTATTTAATTAATAATTGCAAGCGACACTTGTACATATGCACATGGCACAGTATGACAGGACAGGAACAACAGGAAAAGCGTCGACGAGGAGAGGTGGCTCGATGAGTGCACGCGCACGAGTCCATGACGATGGCTGATGTTAGTTTGACTAAACGGCGTCGACTACCAGATGTCATGTTTGGATGAGTCTGGAGTCTTGTGTGGGGGGGCTAAGCAGTGTGACAGGGGTTTTGGCTTAAGCTGGGTATCTGTTGACAGGGAGATTTGTTTATCGGAAGCATATGGGATTCATGTGGCTTTGAAGCAAGATTCTCATTACTGCGCTCGAGAGGAATAGTCGTCCACACATGTTTCAGTGGAACCTCGGATGGTTTGTGTACGTTATGGGCTTCCAAATGTGCCAGCATATGAAAAATGTGTATTGTGTGGTCTGTGCAAGTTTTTATTTTTAATAACTTCAATCCTTAGTTGGTAAAAATTTTCATAATTTTGAATGAGATCAACTCCTGAAATGACGTCACGGCCATACTCCCAACTAGGGTGGAGTGGGAAACAGGCAAATTGTTTTTTATTTTTCCGAACATTTCCAGGTCGTTCCTGACTCTTCCAGACAGAGGTTCTCGCTGTACGTGAGCCTCTGATAAGCAAACCGTCACACGTGGTAGGAACAGTCCTACGGCTATGGAGCCATCCTCACTGCCAGCCAGGCTATTGTGTTAGTTACTACATCAACGAAACTTGCAGAAGAGTGCAAAGATGAACTTTCTTCTTTCGGTAGTCAATTCAGAATCAGTTTCCTTTGGGTTCTGGGTAACAAAAATGAACGAGCGGATGAAGCTGATGAGGCAGGACATCCCTATGGAGGTCCTTGAGGACTCAATCATTGTGCACTGATAGTAGATGGCAGTTGGTGTAAAATTGTGTCATATCTAGGCAGCTGTGGCCAGAATACTGCGAAAGCAGAACACAGGAACTATTAGGTAAATAGAAACTGAAAGGATATTGTTAGAGTTTTGGCAATAAGTACCAGACACTGGCCTATGTATTGCGCCAGCCGCAATATTTCAAAAGAAAAAGAGAAACAATTCTGCACTTCCTATGTAAATGTCCAGCTCTGGTTAGGGCCATCCAACGCCTTTGACTAATTTACCCCGAAGTTTCGAGATTCTTTAATGTGCTGAACCTGGGGTTCCATAATAAGTTTCTCCATCTAATTGCCTCCAGTTCGGCACTCCAAGTCGATTGACGTCCTCTTCCACTTGGGGGGGCCACCTAAGGCAGGGTCTTTCTCTTCTGGGTTGTCCCATCAAATTGCAATCGTAGCCGCAGTATCCATCCGCTAAGCATGTACTATCCGACTGAAGCGAAACTTTTTCACTAGATCAATGCCGCTGTACAGTTTGTATAGTTCATCGTTGAATCTCCTCCTCGAAAACCATCAACGCAAACGGGACCAAAAGTTTTACGTAAAATCTTTCTGTCAAAACAGTCGAGGATTTCTCCATCCGCTTAAGATAGTGTTCAAGCCTTAGAGCCATAAGGCAGAACTGGTATAAGAGTGTTATATATATATGTAAGTATACCACCTACTTAGTTGCTGGGTATAGAGCTTTACTAATAAAATGCCTTCTCAGCCCAAAAAAGCAGCAAAGACTGTTCTGTCCAATTCTTCGATGTAGTGTATCTCTTTGTATTGAGTATGTTACTCATCTATCAGCTTATACTCCTTTGGAGCTTCTATTTATATACCAGCGAAAGTTCTAGTGACAGGCCACTGTGTTCTGCCCATAATGTCAATATCGTCGGCATACGCCAGAAAAAGATTGTACCTCCAATGTTGAAAAAATCATATGACAGCTCTTCAGCTTGTCTAAGTCCTTTTTAACCTACCTAAAAAATCTCAATCAGTTCGTTACTGACCATAATGAAGCATAGAGCGTTCTTCATCGTCATCCTGCACACATATCTCTGTAGAGCTCGCAGATGCTGTCATGACGCCTTGAAATCAATGAAAAGGTGGTGAGTATCGATTTGGACTTCTTCTCTTCCTACGGTGACAGACTTTCTCTGAAAATTACATTCGGAAACTTATTGAATGCTTATGAGGTCTGTTCGGACACAGGAGGATATACAAAGTATCCAGTGGAAGGCTCGTGCGTTTCATTAGCTTTTGCAGAAATGTTTTCACCGAATCTATAGCCATAAAGACCAAGTGATCGCATGAGCCTATGTTCAAGAATCCTCAGAATATCTGGAAAGTGTATTTCTGGGATTTAACACAGTATGATGCCATAAATGTCAATTTGAGATGACCTCTATACCTCCAAACTATGTCTCCACCCAACACTAAGTAGTACTTCGTCAAATAAAGCATTGAATGTGGACTATACGTACCTGGGTATGTTCACAAAATATGGATCTGTTGCATATTTTCATCAACTTCCTTCAAGCTCTGCATAAACATCGACAATCCTAGAAAAATCCAAACTCCCCGTGAAGTCCACCAATCAATAACTTATGTGTGCTCCCTACCCTTTAGCATCCATGGCACGTTACCAGCAGTCCTAGAACTAAGACATTTCAATGAAATACTCAAAAACTGGTCCAGAAATATACTACCCACGACACAAATACAAAAATGGGTACAGCGATTAAAGACTGAAAATCGAGTCTAATCTGAGAGATGAGGTTAGGTAGCAAAAGGCTCGCGAGTTGATAAGAGACTAAGCACCATAAGATGGCAACAATTTAAATTTCCCTTTAGAATGTACTTTCTAGTCTACTGTGTCTTTAATTGCCCCTCTCAATCTAATAGCGTGCTTCCTCGTAAGGACCGGGATTTGCTTAGTTTTATTAAACAAAGGTCGCGAATCCTTAGCTACCCTATGATGAGTCGTTACTCTTCTCAGGACTATCATGTCTACTTTAATAAACGCTCCTTTCGCCATCAATACTTTGATGTCAATGTAAGTTTGACAGGCAATTCCAAAGCTGATAACCGTGTCATCAGAGAGTCATCCAAAATGAGACTCACCATTGTTAGGATTTTCTTATTGCGTCGATATTGATGATTCTTATTGGCATATCAGTCTTCGTATCTATTGCCATTGGTTCTCCCTAAACTGGGTTCGTTTGATGTATTTATATGGAGTGTTGTCAAATAGCTCTTCGACACCCATGAACAGGTAAAGTACTATCCTCGTTCTTTCAAAACGAGGTGTGAAATCGAGTAAACCTCAGTATTCAAACAACATCCTGTAGTATCCTAACAAACAACGGTTCGTGGTGTCATAAGCTCCTTACTCCAAAGTTTCATCCCATGTACATAACTTCTATCGCACTTTAACCGACGAAATTGTTTTCCTTGGAGAAATGGGTGACCTTACCTTTAACAGACTATCGTTTGTCGAATCTTCCAAGCCTTACCAAACACTAGACGCTGTATGCTTTAACTTACACTTTTAAACTTTACAGTACCGACTACAACATACGTATGTGCCTACATAGTTGCACCATTTTAAGGACAAAAAGTGCCGGCCAATTTTCAAATTCTCATCGACTAAATACTCAACCGCTTCCCTTGCCCGCAATGTCTTCATTTCAAATGACAGATTTATCACCAATTCCAAGAGCGACATTCTTCCTCACACACCGTCTCGAAGCTCCCTTCCTATACCCATACCTATACCTATACTCCCTTACGTCCTGCGAATACTTTTATTATTCTTCAGCACGGCTGCTCAATTCTTGCCCAACCCACCAGTTCCTTTAAACGTTGAAGGACAAAATCTGACACTATAAATTGAAAATCACGTTCAATAAATTCATCCTTGCCCCGTCAACGCCAACGAAGTCCTTAGACAGATGAAGACGAAAAAATAAAAATAACAAAAAAAAAATAAAATAAAAGGATACTTTCAAATTCCCCAAAGCCATTAATCGTTCAAGAAATGTCTCCCGGACTACCCTATCCTGGCAGCGAACCACAGAAGAATTCCTCCATATCGAATATGCCACGAATTTATTTTGCACGAGTCTGGTGTGAAAGGACTATACACGCCATCACATCGATTCACCGGCATGCACGCTTTGTTGTTTGGCCCGTGTGATAAAATCGACTAAAAGGATATAAATTTTATGTTCTCGTCCTGCACAAGGGTTACACAGAGTGTCAAAAAGGGAGCAAAAGGACAGAAAAAAGAAAGGATTACACTACAGTTGCAGAAAACGAGGAAGACGAGAATTTCAAAGGACTAAATCGCAAACGAGTGGATTTCTATGTATTTCTCCTTTTTGTGATATCCTCTTCTTCTGCGAATCCTTTTTAATTCACTCCATCTCACTTTAAGCGCTGTGGAGCGTCCCATTCTAACCTTTTTCGTTGGAAAATTAAAATAATAGAAAGCAATCCAATTCTCCGTTTCGACTCCTAAACTTCTTACACATCCTTCAGCGCAGATAGAGAATAAAAAAAAAGGAGACATAGGACACAACATTGAGTACACTGTCGATTTGAATGCAGTGCGATATCCTGTTTTGTAAAACTCAGGAAAGAAGTGACAGAATTCCATTGAAGCGTCACCCATTCCCAACAGGACAACCCCAATAGTAAGATATCCTTTCATAAGTCGAAATGATGCTCAATGCTGCTTGTCGTTGTCGTCGACGGTCAGGGTACCCGATTAAATCCATTTAAATTGCGTCCTTCGTCGACAAAGGTAAAGAAAGAGCAAGAGCAAGCTTTCTCCACCGAACCAGAGAATCTTCCTATCCCCACTCACTGACAAAAGGAAAAAGAAAACAAAAATCCCGAGAAGCAGCACAATCTCTCTCAAAAGGCTACGTGTACGACGACCAGCAGCCAGTAATCCGATCCTGGAGACTCACAAAATGCAAAAGAAAAACGACCAAAACAAAACGTAAACCCAAAAGGAATTATCCTTCAGATACATAGATAGCCGACAGAGGAGCGGGAAGCAACAACAGCACACTAGGACCATCACCAGCAGCAATTATTTATGGTCTGCTGCCCTTGAAGGAGACATAAATTGACAAATAATTGGAGGTCTATTCCGAAGGATGATTTATTCGGTTCGGTAATGGCCGTAACTATGCACAAAGTGGGTACCCATTCTGCCTGAAGCGTTTCTTGGCTAAATAGGAGCATGAGTCGCGCGACCGGGTAGGACGAACCAATGGAACGGAACCAGGATGCATGCAATAACAATAATCATAATCAACGCCCGAAGCCCCAAAACGGGCTGTTGCCCACCACTGCCAGTCACTTGGACACAACTATCGATAGCCGGGAATCTTATCGCAAGTCGTACATCTCTGCGTAACAATCGGCCAGGCCATAAAATTACCACATAATAATTTTCCTGGATGCGCAGCGGGGGGCTTTGATTGGTGACCGGGCGGAGGCAGACATCAAATGCCGGAGTGCGGCTCACTCTGGTATTTGGTGCGAGAGGCCGTGTGTAATTACAGATGTGCCGCACACACACATGCAGATAGCGAATGCCGACGGAATTCGATTGATGAGCAATTAGTCCAATTGCAAGGAATTGATATTTTAGTGGATTATGCGTTCTATATCTTCTATGGATTGTGCTTGGAGGAGCACTCATGATCTGTAATGCGAGATTTATTGGAGCGTAAGCGATTCCGTGGATCGACTCGTATACCCATTATTTCAGAAAGCACTTTCAGATAAGTCGTATCTGGATGGAGTTGAGTTTCGCCGATAGTATTGCGTGCATATTCCCTAAGCTAAAGGAGGTCCTCTCCGCATCCTTCATATATTTTTGAAATAGCCATTGCACCAACAGAGTATTGTGTTACAGCCAAAGGTACATTTAGAAATAATTGATATGCATTGCAGTTTAAATTATACACATGTGTCGAAGGATGTAGGATTCCTTCCGTGAGAGTATACAGCTTCGAAGGATTTATTAAGAATTGGCTTTCGTTATAGCCTATAACAAAACAAAAAGGACTCTGCCAAGGGTGGAACATTGCCATGACGTAGAAAAGGCATACAAGCACCGCATCGGGAACAAGTTATCCATAGAGACTCCGGTTGTATGACTTTTCTAGGAGGGTATTGATAGACCTTTGACAGTCCTCCTCTAGATTTATAAAGACGTATGTTATTATCATAATTTGTGTGAGGTGGACGGCGACCTTTCGATCTATTGTGCTCCCTACAGAAACCTAGAGCTACATGCCCTTAGCAGAGTTATCCTCGCATAAATATTTGAGGGTCATATACTTATACTATGGCTTGGCGGAGGAAAGCTATCCTGGAGCCTTCTCTCTCCTGTTCACTTACAGAATCGGAGGATCAGAGTGACTTTATTTCTTCATTTGATAAATGTGCACATATTTCAGTCTTTTGAGGGCCACAAGATTCTGAACTGAACTAGATCTGAACCTGAACCTTCAGATATACATACCTAGTTTGCTTAGGTGCTCGCAGGGTATACTGGTGGTGCATTCAAAAACCCCGGACGTAGAATGGAATGATATCGGTTTCTTGGCCTCTCTTCCTTTTTCTTCTACGGGGTTTAGATCTGAGATTGATCTGAGCTTTGCCAGAAATAATGTACGAAATTTTTATCAATAAGTAGAAAGAAAGTGTCAGGCCAAGAAGACCCTTAGAGAAACCTGTAGAAAAGAAAAAGTAAACCTTGTGGTAGAGCCACAGTCGGTGCTGAGATTTTGTAAAGATTTCTTCTGTAGACCAAGTTCAGGCAGAATGAACCAGATAACATAGACGATGATCGACCTTATTGGCTACAGAGCATACAGCAACTCATTTCTAAAATTGGTTTAGACGAGCCTAAATACAATTTCAGCATCGTTTCCCCGATCTGCAAGAAAGGAAACCCCTTAGATTCCGCCAATTACAATGAGTCCCTTGAACATTGCATATAACGTCGTATCTACCATACTGTCATCTATCATCTGTCATCTGTCAAACCCTTTCTCAACACCCTGATACAAATCACCTTTTCATCATTTTCAAGGCGGCATATGACAGCATCTATAGAGACAAGCTACACAGAGCTACATATGTCATCTCTGCGGGGGGTCACTGATCATCTCAGTTGTATGGTACTGAAGCTCTGACTCTATCTAGAGTGGATGACGACATCCTCGGCTGTTTTGACAGAAAGATTCTTCGTAAAAATTTAGTTCACTTTGACAAGTTTCGGAGAATGAGATTCAACGACCAACTATACGAGCGGTGCAGGGTGTCAAAAAGTTGCGCATGATACAAATGCTCCAGCTCGTAGATCCTTTGAATCCAATCTGTACGGACAATGCATTAGAGGAAGTCCCCGCTTAGGTGACGCGCACAAAAGGAAGGGGACGTCTACCGACTTCAAGTACGCAACTGGAGAGTGATAGCTTAAGACCGAACTAACTGGAGAAACTTGTCAATAGAGGCTCAGGTACACCCCGAACTAAGTAACTTAGTAAGTGGTCTCCTAAATTCTAGCTCAGGGTTATCTGTCATCACATCATGTTTGATTGTACTTAGCCAAGTTGCTTGTTTCTTCTGTAACATGGCGAACGCTAGGTGGAGCTAGTCTGCTCCTGCCGAGTTTTGAGGCTTCTTTGAGCCCAATACAACGAGAAAACGACTAGAGAGCTTTTGCCTCTCAATAGAACACATTGACGTCCTTACAGACCAGATTCAAATGGCGGCCCACCTCAGTAGAATGCAGAGGCTGCGGTGACATTGAGATGGAGGAAGACATGACAGACTTCCTCTGCTAATGCCCAAGTCTAAGCAGAATCAGCTCTCCGAACTCGTGAACATGCCCCCCAAAACCACTTCAGAACTCATAACAAAAACGGGTTGGTTCAGGAGGGTCGCTAACGGCATGTGTAACATGTTTGAGATTCGAGTGAAACTGCACCCACCTGATGGATGTTGCAGTCAACCCTCAACCTAACCTAAATAGGCTTGGCTGCCCTCGTACAAACCAAAGTCTTCTATTATTCCTATTGTACCTCTTCCTTGGCAGTTATTCAGCTTGCAAAGTGTATGTTCCACTAAATCATGTATTGAACTTCAACTTGTATATTGATTTACCTTAAGTCAGAGTCCCTATACTGTTGTGACCACCGGTGCTATCCATCTTCAGGTATCAGATTTATCTATAGCTTATACAATATCAGTTTTCTAAACCATGACCTACATTGTGGTGATGACCGTAGCAAGTAATTCGAGTTCTCTCTTAATTGAGAATTGGAAAGTTCTGGAGGTGGAATCATTCTCTGATCACAAGATTATTGAATATGTCCTGCGGTCGTCTTGTGACTCTTATAAACCGTATAGGAATCCCAGGAGAACCAACTGGGACGTCTTCAATAAAACAGTGAGTAAGAGTCGACGACGCCTTCAAGAATGTAACTTGGGGTGTCCTTCCGACATAGATAAGAAAGCCGAGGAAGTCGCCAATGTCTTCAAAGAGGCTTTTAATATAGCTTGTAGGGTATGCTGGCAGACTTCAGGAGGGCTACTAGGAGTCTCCTCGATATAAAGACAGTCAGAGAAGGTTCAAAAGCGAGACGCAAAAAGCAAAGCGTCGGTCTTGGCAGAGCTTCTGAAACGACATAAACGGCACTACAGAATCTGCGAGACTTCGAAAGATCCTCTCAAGACAATCTGTGGCTATGGGATCATTTAAGGATCCCGATGGTAATTGGACTGAATCTTGTTCTGATTCCCTGGGAGACTCAATCTGTCGATAGCTCAGTAAGAAATACTAACACCGAATATGAGTTACCAGCTGACTTGATTTCAGAGGAGAGAATCGAGTGGGCAATAGGTCTATCGAGAAGTCCTTAAAGGACAAGGAATTCACTCTCGCCATGTCAAAATGGATGCGGTTCGTAGAACCCTGTTAAATCTCAATGACTACGCTATTATTGCATATGCGGACAACATAGTACGGCTGGCCACAGGTAGATTTCTACCTACCCTTAGCGAAATATTGGAGAACCCGCTTAAGATCCTAGTCACCTGGGCTGAGAAATGTGGACTAGCGGTCAATCCCCATAAGACCGAGCTGGTATTATTCACCAACAAAAGGAAAATTCCTGAGTTCACATTACCGTCCATTGGGGGTACTCCCCTCAAAATCTCGGATAGCGCTTGATACCTAGGACTCGTTCTTGATAAAAAAAAATGAACTGGAGACCTAATATCAATGAAAGAATTAAGAAAGCAACTATAGCCTTCTATACTTGTAGTAGAATATTTGGAAAGAACTGGGGTCCAAAACCTAAAATTATTCTATGGATGTATACGGCGCCAGCAAGTCCACCAACTTAGCGGCCCACACGAGGATCCAGAGATTGGCCTGCATTGGCACCACAAGTGCCTTGAGAACAACACCTACTGCAGGACTAGAGGCTATCCTCAATCTGCTACCCCTGGACATTTTTGTTAAAACCTCGGCAGCTATAAGTGTCCCAAGAATAAGTCAGTCAGATAGCTGGAATCACAATGCAACAGGTCATTTCATGATCCTGGAGAAATATCTAGGAAAAGTCTATACTATGGATTACCTCACTCCATTCCTAGATTTTCATAGACCGTTCACTAGCTCGTTCCCAAGTCGCCTACCCACATACCTAACCTTTTTCCTATTCAATCTTTAAAGATTTTCGGTACTGAAATTTGAAAGGTCCTTGATTATTTGCCCTGCCAAGTTTCGATTTTAATAAATAGGTACCTGGAGCAATTCCACTACCCTTACTCACTCCACCCAAGTTAGGTTGCCAAACAAAAAGCGGAGACCACCTTCTTGTATATTTTTCAATTAATTCATTTCCGACGGCCATTTGTTTCTTTAACATGAACTACATGAAAAGACAACACCACTCCCTAACCAATAATGAAGTTCACCAAAGCTGTCCTTTTTAACCGCAAAATTGTCGTTAAAGAAAATCATGGCGTCGCGATATTATATAGTTGAACTAGCGGTTGCGCTAGAGTAAACCACAACCAAAATGACACAACACACTCATCGCCTTTTCCAACATCCAATTAAAATCGAAGGACGAACCACAAAGTACCACCACGAAGGCCAACGGGTGGCGACCGACGGCAAACATAAGGACCAACATAAAAGGCCATTGCCTGAAGGACGACCAACTTCATAAGTGGAAGAGATACATTCACTATGATTACATTTGAAGGGGAAATGACATTAAGGATGTTTACATGGCCGCAAAAGGATGCTCTTGTTATCGCCTACCAAGAAAATTCACGCAAAATCCTTTAATGATTCTCTTAGGTTAATGAAATTTGCACCCCCATCCCCCACCCCATCCCCATACGAGCGTCCAATACATATTTATGTTCGTCGTTGTCCTTTAACCAAGGACAAACTAATTAATTTTTTCTAATAAACTTTGGCCACTTCGACCAGCTAGATGTACGACTCTCCTCCAAGAGACCATACCGTAACGGATCGTCTTCAAGTGACGTGTATTTTATGATATACACTACACTCAGTCGATTTTTCCGTTTCACTATTTGTCCCATGGTGTGGGTGTGTAGTAGTAGCTGAGGGTCCTCATTACCAGACCGACCAAAAGGACACCATCACACCACACACCACAATCTGATTATTGCGCATTCTTCTTAGTCTACTCCTTGTCAGATTAGAAAATTCGTCCTCTGTCTGCCGTCTTTGCCTCCAGCTCGAGCAGTGTTGTTGTTTATGTGTGCTATGCAAACAGTACGGATTAATTTATGCTCATGCATACATGTGTATGTTGATCCTGTGCCAGGACATGCTTTAATGCCTGGCCATAAAAACAAAAGAGGATTTATAAAGTGCTCTGTGTACTCGCACTCCCACTACGCCCGCGCCCACGCCATATTCTCCGCATTTCAATGGATAAATGTTAAGGACACGAGAAACGAGATAATTTCCTTGTAAGTATTCTAAGGACCTTCGGTCGTAAACGCAGTTTAATTTCCCTTTTCTGTTTGTTTTGCGTGCTTTGCTTTTAACACCTCCGTGTCCTTTTGCACCCTTAGAGGAGAACTTCCTGGCAGTCTGCTCTCCTGTCCTCTATGTATGGAATACAGAGTCGTTTGGCGGTGAAATGACTTTCAAAAGGATTTTTAAGGAGCTTTTTCACACCACTCGCAGTTTGAAGCCATTCCAGCCAAGGGACACATTTACGCGTCGCAGCAATAGTAGCTCTAGCAACAGCAGTTGCTTCTCGTTCAGGTCCTCGAGGTGCACTTATATGCACTTTTGTATGTGCATCCATGTTATCCTGTTGCACATTCACAAGCGTACAAGACGAGGCACAGGAAAAATAAAAAAAGGACTGGGCGTGGGTGGAGAGATGCTACATAAATCTGATTTCATAATGAAGCATTATGCGATCTCACACTCGGAAGGACATTCGCAATGAATTTGAAATTTTCCTCGTTTTTTTCCAGGACATTTATTTTTTCCTAGTTCTGCTTCTCGGTTTTGTATCCTGTCAAGCTTCTCATATGGCTGGGATTTTGTTTTAATTCATGCATTAGTCTGTGTGTGGGAGAGGACGAAGGACAGCCCATGTGACAGTACTTAACTAAGTTGACGCTAATTTTGTTGCCTTGTTCGTCGGCGCGAAGGTACATACATAGATGTGTGAGTGTGTCCGTAGTGGATCCTTTGTCACTTGGACACAGTGAAATAACAGGACGTTAACAACACAAGGACATGCATCTACATAAATGCGCCGCAGGTGCCAGACAATTGTATTGCGAAAACTTTTGCATACGAGTATACCGTAAGGACATCTTCCTTGGCTGGGGATTTATTTTATCGCATTTTTTTGTTTGTGGTTAAAATTTAATTGGGTTCTTGTAAACAAGTGGATTTTTATGTGTGCAAGGACACACAGAAAATATAAATTTTCAAGTAGAACTCATTGCGGTGTTAGTTGATGCCTCCCGGGTGAGGTGTTTTCTTTTTTTTTTGTCTCGCTACTTGGAAGGTGATGGCGAAGGACGTGAAGGGTTACTGTAGATAGGTATACACATACATGGGTGGGTTATAGTTGACGCTTGTGTGCACTTTAAGGGTTTTGAAATCTAAAGTATTTGATCTGGATATCAGGATTATTGCTGTATAGACAACTTATAGAGGTAGTTTGTCCATTATCCCATTTTGCTATGTTCAATTGGGACAACTATCTGACACGTCTGAGGAGTGGGACTCTATTGATGCCCTGGTTCTCGGTCAAGAGCATACACACATGAGTAGTGATTTCTCAAAACCTGCAATTGAAAGGCGAAACGAGTCAGATTTAACCCACTGTGTAGGTCGGAGAGGTTGGTCCTCACAAACTCCACCACACTCCATGCAACATAGAGAAAAGTGAGCTAAACCCTGTTAAGACTTGGAACCGACAAAAAAGATAGAAAAGTACAGGCCAAGGACTTAAGTCAATATTCCAGAGAAAGTAGGGGAGAGATACGCGAACTATCTTGTAAGCAGACTCTCAAATCGGGTATACAATCACATGGGGTGGAAGCATAATGGTATGGACCGTGATGTCATGGCGTTGGACTTAGAGTTCAAATTGACATTCTGGATCAGGAATAATAAAAAAGCACGTAGAGCCATACACCGATAAATCTATGAACTCTATCATGGACCTTTACGTAGTACCTTGGTCAAAGTTTTCGATGCAACAAATATCAAAGAATTTTTTTTTTCTGGACCCTAGCCCATATGGCTGATACTGCGACCTAAAAGATCTATTGTATCTTAGAGTGTAGTTTTACTCTAAGAAACGTACCACCTCCCTAATGAAGGAAAGCACGTAATTAGTTGCAGAGGTGCTAATATCTGCCGGCGAGCATGTTACCTTGCGGAAGATGCGCCACCTCAGCCAATGCAGAGCTGGACATTCACAGAGAATGTGCTCAGATGATTCGTCATCTTCTGAGCAGAACCTGCATTCTATGTCTGGGCATAGATTGAGTTTGTTGAGGTGATATCTCAGGCCGCAGTGACCTGTTAGAAAACTCACCAGCTTCCTAAAGTTTTCTGTGTCTAAACCTAGAATTTCCTTATAGGAATATGGTTTGACCAACCTCTTGGATTGTCGTAACCCCGGGACATTTTCCCAGTGGGTTAGACGAAGTTTATGCTCCCATGCGTTGATCAGCGCTGTGGCATTAGCCCAGTTGACGCCACAGTAAGGTTCAGGGTCAAAGAACGCAGATCCTGAGCCAGCCCTGGCTCTGAGAGCTGCCTGACTATCTGAGAAGACATAAATTTTAGCTCTTGATTCTCTTTATCAAAGCTTGATAGATCAGCTCAAGATCCAGCGCTGAATCCGATTCTAATCCTTTGGAGCGATGTGGACAGTTAGACCATATGCTATCATTTTTTCGTCAATGAATGGACAATCAATGGAGTTCGGTATTGTGCGATGTTGGAATACTATTTTCGGCCAGAATTGGATGGACTTGATATAAGTAAAATGTGATTCCAGCAAGATCTCACACAGCTGGTCTAAAAATTGATCTTTTAAAGGAGAGATTCGGTAATCGTGTAATCTCGAGAAATGGTCTGGACAGTGGTGGAAAATTGGGCCCCAAGTACCAATTGCTGCAAACGTGCCTGTGGTGGTGGTATTACCGAGATCGAATTCCGTTCTTAAATCTGACATGTATGGAAATGTGTATGTATGTACTACACTTGAAATACATTTTAGGTCGATATCCCACTTTTACTGTGTCTTATCTAAATACAAAATTGTTATGTCCTTATTGAAAAACCCTGAAATTTACACCACATCGAGGTGTAAATTCCCCTCTTCTTTGGAACCTAGTGCTAGGAAGTGTTCAAGCTTATTGCCTATGCATATGATGTTGCCATACACTGAGGGATCTTCTGGAGAATGGTCTTTGCAAGATCTCCAAAAAGACTAAAAAATGTAGCCTTGTCAATTTTCAGATTACCGAACTGCTCCTCTTCAGAATTAATTATAAAATTCGCAACATTGTTCCGCTTACGGTGAGAGGTTGATCAAGCTACCCACTACAACCCAAGCCATGTACCATGAAGCCATGAACGGCATGCGTCTGCACCAGTGAAATTCTGTGGGCCTCTCCAATTGCGACAAATTCTTTACAAACAAGTGGTCGCGGCCATTCGCATAAGAGCGAACTGGTTCTGTGAACCAGTCTGCAACATGAAGAAGGACAAGGAAGAGACCATTCTTCATCCGACAAGCACTATCAACTCGAAAAAAGTATATGCAGAAGCTAATAAGCTTTTGTTGGTTCAACGGATAGATTGAGGTCACCAAATCCTGTTGGTGCACAATGGGGATGTTCTGCGTATTCATTGAAGCCCTCCAATCGAACCTAAACTACTACTTACCTTAATTTTCCTCCTTAGAGTGGTGGTTCCTGAGAGCTTTACGTATGAAATCTTATAAAGTCTACCTAAATGCTGACTTGTAGCAATAAGAGGATTCTTTTGACCTCTAGTCTGGAAGGTTTAGCTGTGAATGAGAAGGGACACACACCACCGACGAATTGGACAGAACGTCACAATAGACAGTTATAACTTTAGGTAGGACTTTGCATACCTCGGCTCCGCTATAAACTCTGACAACAATATCAGCTCAGAGATCAAACGAAGGATCACTCTTGCCAATCGCTGTTTCTTTGGCCTAAGAAGGCAATTGAGTAGTAAGGCCTTGTCAAGAAGCACCAAGGAAACTCTATATAGGACCATCATCATCCCAGTCCTGCTCTATGGCACAGAAGCATGGACGTTAACCAAGATGGATGAAGATATCCTCGGTCGTTTCGAACGCAAAATCCTTCTGATGATTTTCCCGTTGTCCCGTTTGCGTTGACGGGCTATGTAGAAGGAGATTTAACAGCGAACTCTACGAGCTGTACAGCGACATCGATCTAGTCAGAAAAGTACGCATTAGCCGTCTAAGATGGCTAGGACATGTAGGCCCGAGGAGTCTTCGAATCCATCCCGGAGGGACAACGCAGTAGAGGAAGACCTCGCCTTAGGTGGCGTGCACAAGTGGAAGAGAACCTCAACCAACTTGGAGTTGGAAAGACCGCACTAACTGGAAAGGCTTGTTGGTTGAGGCCCAGGTCCACCCCGGACTGTAGCGCCACCTGAGTAAGTAAGTAAGTCTGGAAGGACCGCAGAATTATGATTCCAAATTTAGTATAAGAAGCTGAATGTAAATGTTACCCATAGGAGTAGGTCCATCTGGATGGGAAAAAACAAAACACCAAGGACCTCCAAGTAAAGCAGTCTGTCCCACAGTCTGTCATCCACCTACAATCCACCCCTCATTACACAATTACAAGAAAAAAAAAAAATAAAATCTACTCAAGTTCTTTCGCATCATTTGCTCCCCAGGTCTACCTCAACATGGATTACACGGAAGCACCACAATCCCACCTAGGGGCACACACAGTGGTACTGGCAATAGCAAAGTATTTGAACATTTTCACGAATTACAAGTTGTTCCGTGGTGCCACCCCACGCAGAGATTGTGTTACCAGTACTGCGACTACTACTCGTACTACCACCTGACATGACAATCGGGCTCGTACCGTACCGCAACCGACCGGAATTGAACCCAATTCGTTGACAAGTTGAATTATGTCCGCTTAAACGCGTAAAGACCTACTTCTTCTCTTCTCGCTGTACAGTTGGCTCCACTGTTGTGTGACAACAGCAGCAGTAGCACTGGCAGCCAACTTAATGACTCCGTAATTCGATTTGTGTTACTCGCACGATAGAATTTCCAAGAGAGACTGTCACTGCTCCCCAGTTGGCTTTTTTATGTTTTTTTTTCCAGCTTTTTTCAGTCTCCGTCGTTCCAGCAGCAACGCATGCATGCCTTCCGCTTTTTCTAACTCTAACCGAGTTGTTCCTGCATGAATGGGCTTGGAGAGGCACTGGCGGGCGCTTAAGCAAGCAAAGGTGACACTTGTAAGCGCTTAAGTGCGTACTTACGTATTCATGTGCAAGGCTTGTGCGTAGGCACCTGATTACCCAGAAGTTATGCGATTACCAAGCGCGTGTATGCACAAGACGTGAACGTTGGGGAGTCCACATTCGCGGTTCCACTGCAGTGGGTGGAGTTGGTCAGGAGGAATTTCGGTGCACAATGTGTGGACATCCTGATCACAACTGGCCAGAATGACCCAGTTCGTTGGACTGCTTTGTGTTTTGTTGGCAAACTGGAACAATTTCGTTTGTAGTTTGTCCTTAAACATTGATTTTTGGTCGAACTGAGAACAATCAGATGCAGGATAACGTTCTGTGTGGTCTCGGGTCTGCCAGAAGGCAACGCGGATTGTTCCACCACGGATCCTGTGCAAATATTAATTCCACGATATGGCGGTGTGAAGAGCATACATCCGAGGAAATACTCGTAAAGCCATAGCCGTTGCCAATTTCGTCGGATATGGGTTTTGAAAATTTCTTTGGAGCGATTATACTGCCCAGTGGCTGGCGATGTAAATATTAGGAAACTCAGTTTGGTGGGGATTTTGTACGGATGATGCTGTGAGCGAGTGCGGGACTGCATGTTTGTTGAGCTCTGTTGGCTAAAAGTGGTTTACCCCGTTCAATTTCGTGAATTAGACAGCTACAATGGAATCGGGTAAAGTTGGGTTAAATGGAGATTCGGTTAGTAGAAGAGTTACCAACTATTATTGTATTCAAAAGAGTTTAGTTTTATTCTATATTTTCCAAAAAAAAAAACATCGATTTCGATACTATTGTTCGAATGTGTAGTTGCTGTCGGTTTCTGTTATGTTTTCCACTGACGGTTTGTTTGAGAGGAATCAAATTGGATATTCAATTACTGTGGCTAACCTACTAGAACGTATTATTCGTTGTAGTTCATCGGACTGTATTGTCTGGAATTGCTTTTGAAATATGTACATTGTATTGAATTTTATTTTTATTTTTATTTTGGTGCTCTGTGGACGGAAGTGCATCCTATTTGCCGCTGATATCGCAAATGTCGCGTCCCACTTGAAGTTGGTAGCAATTTCATTTTTACTTGTTCTTTCTCTCTCTACTCAACTTGAAGTGTGCCCCGGTTTCTTTTTCAATTTCAAGGGGTACGGTCTACGGATGCACGGATTTAGAAATCAGATGTAATGGAGAACATTTCAACAACTTTTGTGAGGTGTGATGAGGGAACTTTTCTTGATTAAGACTCTGATTGACTTATTGAACTTGTACTCTCTTTTAAACAAATCGATTATGGTTTGGAATGCCTTGCAACGTTTAGTTATTTAACCAAGTTTTTTCTGGTGCAGGCACACAAGTTCCTCAATGTGGAAGGTATTGTTCGAGACGTTTTGCACCATACTTCTGTCATTGCCTGAGTTCTTGTTCTTTGTTATTGATCAGTCAGATCAGATTTGAGGATTTCAATGATTCTACGAAATTGGGATATCGTCAGCAGATATGGAAATGAAATTATGTTTTTCTACAAACCTTAGGTAAGTCAATAATGAAGGTACATGCAAGGAGAAAAGGACCTCAAATTGGACCCCTGATGAACTGCTGTCGAAATATCTCTTGGATCATTCCATCAAAAACAACCGTTTGCGTTCCGCATACTAAGTATCTCTCAGTTAGACGAGCTACCCTAATACCAAGTAGAGATGTCAAGAAGGGGTAAAATTGTCAAATTTAAGTCTTATGTCATACAGTGGAGCACCTGTGGTAGAAGGTTTTTTGAGTCAAGATGCTGAAGATATTCTACAAACAACTTACTTACTTAAGTCCTGTATCCCCTTGTGGATTCTAGGGTCTCGACAATCCCTACGCGCCATCGTGTGCGGTTTCTGGAAATGTGTTTCAGTTCTCCCCAACTCTTTCCCAGTTGCCGTGCTTCCTTCTCGACTGTTCTGCACCATCCTGCCATCCTGAGTAAGCGGATTCCATTGCATCGCGTATTTAGCTATGGACCTGTCACCCTTTCGGAGAGTATGTCCAATCCACTGCCACTTTCATCGTCGTATTGTTGTACCTATAGGTTCATGGCCCGTTCTCTGGTGGAGTTGTTCGTTAGAGATACGGTTTAGCCAGAAAATTCTAAAGATATAACGTAAGCACCTATTGACGAACGTTTGCAGCTTTCTCGTGATAGTGGCGGTCACCCTCCAGGTACCACATCCATATAGCAGCATGGATTAAACATTGGAACGGAACAGTCGTAGCTTGGTGGTTTAACTAATCGCATTGCTACTCCAAACTGTAGATAGCATCCCAAACGCAGATTTTGCTTTGCCTATTCGGCTGGCTACATCCAGTTCGGTTCCGCCATCGATTGAGACAATACTTCCCAGGTATTGAAGACTCTCTACTCTCTCAACATGTTTGTCCAGCAATGCATACATGAGCTGATGAGCTCGGTCCTAGGCTGATCGTTTTTGTTTTTGCCGAGTTAATTTTCAGCCCAACGCCGGCTGCTTCTCTCTTCATAATTCTATGTGACAGCAGGCATACGTCGTCGGCGTAGTCGAGGTGTTTGAGTTCAGATGTCAGAGTCCATCGAATTCCTCCGTGTCCTGTTGATAAGGCCGGCAGCATTTAGCACGTCGCTAATGACCAATAAAAATAGTATTGGTGAAAGTATGTAGCCTTGCCGAATCCCACTTTGGACCTCGAATTCCTCTGACAGCCTTCCTCTGTGCAATACGTGACATGTGGACCCATCATATGTAGCCTTGATAATTGCTATTAATTTATCAGAAATCCTGCGCAAGGCACACCAAATAAATTCCCGATTGACACTATCAAACGCCTTTTCAAAATCGACAAACAAGGCAGAATGCTAAACAGACGATAGGTAGCAATAGTTGGGTTCTTTTTTCGTAACAGCTGTGAGAGTTGAAAACACTGAAAACTACGAATTACCGAATTGAAACTTCATTTTTGAACAATTGTAAGCACTTCCTCTTCAAATTAAAATCAGGACCAGGGGCTGGTCTAATGTAATGGACTCAATAGAGGACAGTTCAGTTGATTTGGGATATTGTTAAGGAACCTATTGCTTAGATCATTTCGAACAAATACAACAAATACTCAATCAAGATTTTCTTACTTGCTTACTCCGTCCTCTATTCAGGTTGGTTGTCTTGCGGAAAGGCGGTTTTGTCTTAAAACTGTCAGACGGTGGCATCGTTTTCAAACTTCAAAGACTTCTTCGTTAAAGTGTAAGGGAGGTTGACGAAGATCGCTTGGTTAATTTCGGTTTTTCAGAATACCGTCTTCATATCATGGCTGCTGGACGAATATTGTTCCAGTTCCACCAATTTTGAATGTTAATTCGTTGCTTCCATCCTTTTCCGATTTGACCTTAAACTTCTTCTTATAAGAGTGACAGCTCAATGCTTATTCAAACCTGTGGGCTACAAGGACTTCTTTCATATTTGTCTAAAATTTGCAGAGAGTTTGAGGATGCATTCAGTAAGTAATTTCTGCTTGTACCTACTGCATTCTACTTTGACAGTTGTCATGACAGGAGGTGCAAAGATAAAAGGGGGCTGAATTCAAGTCTTCACCTGTTATAACGCTGTGTCCTAGTGGACAACAAAACTGTCATTGTTCTCAAAACAGGAGTTTTAGAGTAGTCTTGCGTTCGTTTATTTGCTTCGTCTTTTCTCGTTTGTTATACGTTTGATACGATTATTATGTAATTTTTAAAAATTTGAACTCTATCTCAGAAGTAAGGTGATGTAGAAAAAGCTAGTCGCAGGATACCCATTCCTACTACTGGGTCTAAGTCTATTCATTCCTCATTCGTATGATGACAACATGGACCTGTCTACCAGCTGGTTCAACTTTTCTATCATAACGTAGAGCATGTTCTTCATATTCAAGATGTGCATCCGCGTACACTGTGAAATTCTGCAATAGATTTGCACTTTTTAATACGAAACTTGGGGCTCTTGTTCTTGTCCTCAAAGTTGTCTTCAGAAATTAAGGTTAAAAGTCTATCCTAAAGCACTTGACACCATAGTGGATCCATTGCGAATTCTCAGAAACCCAATGCTGTTGGAGGCAAGACACCTTTAAGTACTTGTGTCCGCGTTATATGGTACGAAACCAGACACATGCCAAATTTTGCACATATTGTTCAGCATTCAGTTGCAGATTGTAAGGATTTGGTAAGAACATGCTTTAATGCAATTCGATACCAACACTCCCACATCGAACTTTGCCTACATTTTGGTTTCGGGTTTTCAATTGAATTTTTAATACGTCAATCGATCAGTGAAAAGCAATTACATGCACAATTTGAAATGCCTTTGTTCCCAATCAACAACCGGTGTCTGTCACCTTGCCGCTGCCAACCCATATCTTTAGGATTCCACCCAACTATACCTGTCTGGCTACCGGTGCTGGTGCTCATCCAACACCAACAACGGCAAAGAAGAAGAAACGGGTGTTCCAGAAGGAGTGTGCACAGGCTATCCATAATCCGCACAATGGATATCCCCCTTGAGTGCAAAAGGCAAAGCAAAAAACAATTGCGCGGCAGAACAACATGAAGATCCCATTAAAACTGACAACTTGAACAATTTCTTGTTCTGCCTCAGCACCGATGCGCCCAGCATCCATTCAATCGGGCAGCAGCCGAGAACGTCTTGAAATTTCCTTCGTCAGATTTGTAGATTCCACCGGCATTGTTGGCCAGTTGCCGTAGACTCGTATGCTTTTAATTCCCTCATTTCATCTGATGATGGCTTCAAACGTAATTGCCTGTTGAGACTGACTGTTTGACATCCCTGTCATCCATTTCGGTCGTCGTCATCGTATACAACATATTATAGAAAATCCATCTCATGGTCATATCAATTTCTGGGATTTCAAGAGCATTTCCCAGCGACCCACTGTCACGGACGCAGCATTTGCGTCAAACGGACTCCAACTGATTGACAGTAGAGAATATGTTGAAGCTGCGTCTGTCCTTGTCGAATGATGCGTTGCATCATGTTAATTTCAGCACTTTTCCACATCTTTCCTCCTTCGTGGTGTTTGGTTAGTCCTTGAAGGAAAGTTGCCAGGAAAACTTTGTCTGGCAGCAGATTGGTCCGTAAAGTGTGGTGTTTTTCTGCGGTGGGAGATTGTATCTGCTTGGCAAGCAAAATTGTATTATGGAAACATCATTACGTAAATTGTGTTTGCGTTGCATCCGTGGGTGGGAAGGAAAGTTCCTCGAAAAATGGGACACAGAGTCTTACAAGGTTCTTTGTTAGGTTATTTTGTTGTTGTGAATGCGGGGTGGAATTGACGTTTATCTTTTTATAGCTGTGCAAGTGCAAGTTTGTTGTCTCTCCTTTTATGATGATGTTTTGAGGAGGGATTTCATCGGAGCCAAGTAGAATATGTTCGTCCAAAATATGTGGAAGCTTAACAGGGTGTTTCCACAAAGTTACGATCACAGATAATGAATCAATAGTGAAGGGATGTTGATTAGATTGTGTTTAGATTAAACGATTTCCTCGGTTTTGGGTTGCTTGTGATCGAGTTGGAGTAAGTCCAGGAACTGGAAGCAGATGACAGTGGAAGTTCAAACACCCGGTCAGTTGTTCGACGCACTTAGCGCTTGGTCATGGGGGGCATTTTAAAGGATATGAGAGTTTAAGAGAGATACATCCATACAGACACAATGCTGTCTTAGATGAGACCAAAACGAAGTTAAGCTACATGTGCATCCACAGGTACAGAGCCATCTATGATCTATCAATGACAAAAGGTCATAGGCTGTGCGTGCTATAGTGGATAAATTCGGGTGAACATATTATCGGTATTGAATGGTCCTGTGTCAGTGTCTTAAATGGCAATGCCCTAGGAGTTAGTCGTAATTAAAAGCTTCCTTGTGGCTGCATTGATCCAGTTTGGTCGACAGAACCAATCGTGGTACTAACCAGGCGATGCCACAACAACCACAATGCAAATCTTTCAAAAATCTTTTCCCAGCCTAGTAATGCCAAAAAATTCTGATATTGACTGGGCCTAACGATCCCCTGACTATATTCCTCTCGATTTCCTCCTTTGTTTTGTTCTTGAAGGAGACCAGGAACCATAACCTTGCCAGTTAAGGATAATTTTGAAATAGCTGACATAACACCAAAAATCTGACATATTGTTCTGAAAAATGTGCCTAAAAGAGGTCGCCTTTGCGACACGACTAGAGATTACAAAATTTTATTTCAGAATTATAAAACAAACAAGCATGGAACATGTCTCCTGTAACTCAAAGTTTTACTTCAAACTTTTGTCAGCCTCCAACTTTTTGGTGATATATCACCGTCCATGGCTCCACTCCTCAGAAATACATTCAAAATTAATGCAATCTTCAACAATCGCCCACTTAACATGGTTGCCTACCTTTCATCTCTGTTTGTCTGTCGCAGCGATATCGAGATGATAAATTCGAACATCGATGGGATTTTCTGTTGGGGGCCGCCGATCTGTGCTGAAAATAAATCCCTAGCCAGTCCACGCAACCGAGTGCACACGGTGCGAACTCATTAAACGCTAAAACGCCAATGTTGCTGGAATGTAATTAAATTGTTAACAGGCAGCGAAAACACCAAGCCAACAGCAACAACGACGCAATCAAAACCAATTCCAACTGCGACTTGATTAATTCGCAACATGGTGCTTTACTTCAGGTTGGGATTACTCACGGGCATCCCGCCAGCATCCAGAACTGCAACATGATGCAAAGGACGGCTCAACGAACTCCACCGCCTCGTCGTCGGGATAAAATGTCGAGATAAATGTGGCAAAACGATTCGTGCAACATTCGCACCGCACCACTCGCGCACGCCCGGTAATGTTCCGTCCGTCCGGCACGGTGCCGAGATCCAAAATGAAGGCTAACAGGTTACTGACTACTGCCGCCGCCGCTGCTGAGCTGTTATTGATGAAGCATGCTGCTGCAATTAAAATTGCATAAAGGTATGCAATGAGATCCTCGGACAGTAATCCAATTCACCTGCAGTGATGGACCAGCAACTCGATGGTGTGAGATCAATCAATAGACCGAGGGTTGAGTAATTCTCTGTGCGACGTTGTCGGGGCTCCCACAACAATAAATATTTGGGATTCGTTTATTGCTCCGAGGAGGAGGTGTGAAGCCGCAGCACTACCTATGCATCGACTAATCGCCCACAAACATCTCACTTTTGAGTCGATGATGCATGCGCTTGTGGCCAAGCCTAGGAAATCCTCTGACGTTTATGAGACAAACAGACTGGTCTCGTCGGATATAAATAATACTTTTCTGGTCGCGTTGCAGAGATCCAAAAGTCGTGATGAAGCCTTCAGTTTTGCCTACGAGAGAGTGTATGCATTACGTCGGTCGGTATGGAGTGGAGTTTGATTGAACTTACGGGTGGCCTTTCGCTTGAGGGCATCCTGCAGCACTCTTCTCCTCGCCCAGCATTCGCGATACATTGGACCGATAAGTCGCGAGTGATGAGTACTCCATCTCTCCTCGTGGGACGATCCCCCGCTCCCTAGTTCGATGATTATATTTTAATTACTTCACGAACAAGTGGTGTAGGACTCTAGGTGAACACGACCCGGTTTACATGAGCTACACCACGGTCTTAGCTGCCTGGTTGCCTGGTTCCCTGGTTTTAATTGCTAATTTCGCTAAGTGCATTCTCCTAGGGGACAATGTTTTCCAGCGGTGGTCCGAAGGAAACTTTTTTTCCGATTGGCTCAGGCGATATGTAATTGAATCGAATGCTGAATTAGAGTTCGTCTAGAGGATGCCTGGTGAGGATGCGGAGAAACTTTGTATCTTCGTGTGTTCTTATGATAAACTTTCGATGACGGGTTCGGGAAAAGTTCTGGAATTGTACTTTTTTTTTGTGTGTGTTCTCCCCCGCTTACTGGTACGTATCTGGAATACGCAATGTAATTTAGTTGAAGGACTGCCTGGCAGGCTGCGCCGTTGCTTTGTGTCTATTTAACGTGATTACTATGCGAGCAAATATTGCCTTGGCATTCGCATTCGTATTCGTATCTTTGCAGGGTGTTCCCTCTCCCGTTCCCTGTGTGTTTGTTAATTGGGTTCGTTCGGTGGGCATGGTGGTGGAGATGCTGGAGTTCGTGTTGCCTCATGAAAATTAGATGAGTGTATTTATGATGATGGAATTTCGAAAGGTGGGCTTGGGGGGGAGGCTTGCGGTTGGTCTAAGAAGTAAGTTAAGAGATGTTTTTTGTGTCTTCGTGGGGTGAGTTGATCCATTCAGTTCATTAAGAACGGGTGCCAGTCTGGGGATGAAAAACTAGATGAGTGCAAGGAAATTGAGTTTTGCCAAGATTTCAATAGAGTTACAGACAAATCAATGTTAAAGTGAAAACGTGAGGGTATACATACATACTACGATTGGCTGAGTTACAGGGAGATATTCTGATTAAATTGTTGGATTGGACGTCAAGGATTATTTTGATGGAGGGCCATAGTAACTGCAAGGAATAAGAGTTCTTTCTTAAGAAATATGAGAAGAATCACGCTCCCAGCAGTGGCAGTACATTGCACAATAGAGTAGGAAGCTAAGTCCCTACTTTAGAGATGGATGTAGACTAAAATAGGTGAGAACGTACAACTGCGAGCTTTGTGATAAGACTACGACCAAGTCATCTATCGGGCAATTGGTGTACGATACTAGAAAGTCTTCGAACTTAGCCCACAGCTTCAGGAGAACATCGAAATTGAGTTTTTCTTTCAAAGACCAAGAAACTTAAGTTGTAGGTTTGGTCTACAGTACTGATTAGACGATACCTTATATGCAGTCCGTTCAGGAACCAGCTGGACTCTCAAAACAGGGTCGGGCATAAGTCTTAACACAAAGACGGATACAATGATAAGCTCATCATCGAATTGTAGTCCAACTCCATATCAACTCCAACTCCGTATCAACAGAATACTCAAGAAAATTCCGCAATAGAGCAACAAACTATTCGAGCGCACAAGATGCCAACTAGTGCAGAGAGATGGAGTTGGATTCAAGCGAGGGGGCTCAGCAAGGATATATGTATGTACATACTATCATCCCACCGTTAGAGAGTATGCAGTCCCTTCCTACGGCGCGGTATATATAGTTGGTGGCATGGTGACCCTTTTCCTAAAAAAGTGGAACAGAAATATAGTGCTAACAGGACAACGGCTATACCGTCGAGTTGAATTGATGATGAGGACAGTTCTGGAAGAATGGTATCCCTCTGATAAATGGAGGTGAATGCAGAGATGGATGTCTAATACAGATATTAACAGAGTTCATGAAGAGCGAATTTCCACCTGTCCCAAATGATTATTGGTCACTGATGCTTCAGAGCCTACCTACTTGGTGACAACCCTTATTGCCGAACGTGCACGAAAGTAGTGGAAGACGCGGAACACATTATGTCGACGATATCATGAAGAACGTAACAATATCATGTCAAGTGTGGGAACATAATCCCGACCAGACAGACGATGAGCAGGCGACACTGTGAAAAACATCTTGAAGGAACAAGGAAGACAGGAACAACAAGGAAACACAGCCCAGTAGGCATGAATCAGCCGAATACCTACAACTGAAGTCCCCCTCGCGATAAAATATTTTGACAGTAATACCGCAAGGACCAGGAATAGGTGGAAGCAAGTCCCACACTGCTACCAAGTATGGACTCAGTTTCGACTTTCAAAAATGTCTACCTTCCAACGGAAAGCAAGCGGTGCCTTTAAAACCTAAATAGCTTACTTCAATAAATCAAGAAGTTTTCCGAGAAGAAAGGCTAGGCTGCTTGACCTGTGTAGTGTCAAACGTTTGGTCCAGACCGTATTATTCAGTTGTTAACCTATCGGAGAGGCAAGGCATCCAGTCATATTGTTCAAGTGCTACTTTGTTGACTTGATTGTAGGCCAGACACACAAAGATCACCACCATAGAGGACACTATTTCACTGAGCATCACTGGACATCATGAAGTATGTATGTCCAGAAGCAGAAAGGACACTTTATCTAGGCTACTTCGACATATGCTAAACTCGAGCTGAGTAAGATCTCAGAGAATAAGTCAAGTTTTTGAAAAGAGATGGTGAAGGATGGGCCAGCAATAGGCCAATGGCAGCTCATACATTCCTGAAGATCAGTTTAAATCGGTCCAATGATTTCGAACAATGGCATTGACACTCCAGGCTACCACGCGAAACGATCTAGTTACTAGAGAGACACCAGCCTCGGATAACAAGGGAACTCTCCATTTAAGATCGCGATCCAGAACATTCACGGACTATGAATTCAGAGGATGCACTTGTAGTGTTCGCAAACTGTACACCCTTGGAACTGCTCAAAAACAGGAGATAGGATGAATAGCATCATTTACATGTTATGATGCAGACTTGTGGTTAGATCCCGACTACACTCAATGATGATAGATTTTAAGCCGATCAGCTGTAGCTGTCCGCTTCAAGAAAACATTTCAAAACACCAGCACATGCACCCTACAAACGAAGAAGGAGTTTTATGTCCCCCTGGATTGAGCCTACGGAGCCTGTTCGAAGTGGACTTTGCCTCAATCGTTAAGAAAAACTTTTTCAGCGAATTCGACGGAAGAAACAACAAACAATGGCTTCTAGCCTCCAGAAAGAATACAAATCCGCAACCTGAGGCTCTCGAACCTAAGCCCGACTGAAGTAGTCAGGACATATAGCTTTGCATTCACCTTCAACAATCTGTGGTACCATGGTCGGGACATCAAGAGGTAGCCGAGATCACCATATGTTTCTAAACACATCTGTCAGACGATATCAACGTCATCGGATGGTCATACAAGCTTTTCAGGAAATTGACGAACAGGCGATTTGGCCGTAGGACAAAACCAAGAGCATGTTATCAACAAATAGACAAACATATGCCCACCTTTAGGAGTTTACCATCAGCGGAGTATGAGCTTCACCTCAGTGGTGATCCTGCGCAGACTTACGCTCCGAAAAACCGCTGCTACTTCGGTTTGGGTATTGATCCTGCCAGTCCTGCTATATGAAATCGAGTGTTTGACGATAACCTGGGAAGTAGAGCAGATATTTTGAGTCCAGTGTGCGAGAAAAGAAGAAAGTTATAACCACGAACTCTAAGACCTGTAAATGTCAAAAAAAAACCGTCCAAACTACACTGGCTCGACCACTACGAGCGAATGGACCAACAAAGCGGATTTTTACATTACAATACTCAGATTTGAGAGGACAAGGAGGACTGTATGTATCTCCGTTTTAAGGATCAAGTTAACCCTATTGTCATAGCGCTTGGCTTAGACAGCTGAAGCAGCGTGCCCGAGATCGAGGAAAGTAAGTCTCTAAGTAAGCAAACATGGGTTTAAAGCTTAAGTTGAATACTGCTTTCACTCAATATCCCTTCAAGGTGGTATCCCTAATGCATTCGAACACTCTGTTGCGAGGGTTTAATCCTATCTTAACTGCCATTTGGACGTCGTTTCCCACTCTGTCCAGCTCATTAAGATGGCCAAACACATCACAACAGCCTCATAAAATATCGATTACCAAATGACTGCTTATGGCCATTTTCGTTTCGTATCCAATCGCAAGGCAACGACTTACTACGGCTCAACTTTATGTATTCATTTGGATCGTAAAAATTCCTAAATGTTGTCTATTGGCTCCGTGGACTCTGTGGTTCACATTTATGTACAAATAAAATGTGCGCCAGGGCCCACCAGTGAGTCGCGCCGTCCTGGGCTGGACCCAAATTGAAATTCCTGCTCGCTAATGATGTTCGCAATTACACATTGCGACAGCGCGCGCTCTTGAACCCCATAAAGTAATTCCAAGCCAGAAAATTGCCATAATTTCCATCATCATCTCCATCTCCATCATAATCACCATCAGCTGCATCATCGGCAGGAGTTTATATTGCCATCGTGAATTATAATAATTCCATATGCCCCGCATGACTCGCGGACCCTCAGCGAGCCGGGCCGGTCCGGGCCGGGCCGCACGCACGTAGTAGAACGCGAAGGCCGAATGAAATTAATAACAAAGAGGAATCCGAATCTGAATCTGAATCTCGACGACGAACGGCCTAGTGAAAAACCCACAGATGCGCGCAACCAAAGCAGAGCACTTCCAGCTCAGGAGCAGCTTTGTAGGCTAGCACACTGCTGTTGCTTCCCATGAGCACTTGCCTGCCCGGCTTGGATGTGGGCCTCCTCTTGCACTCCATATGCGATTCTCTGTATATGGGACGCGAGCAATTTATGATTGGAATCAAAGGCGAAGCGCGCGCATATACGATCTGTTGTGCGGCTGCGCATGCAGCTAATCTCTGCCGCCGCGGACCGATAATAAATTATAGATGCGGACTTTTTTTTTTTCTTTTTCGTTCACTAATTTGATAGATTGAATCTTCTTTCGGGAGAATCTATTTGCTTCTCTGATTGCTTGCTGGCGTTTTTGTGGTGTGCAGTGTACGCGCGCTGGACGGCTTGAGTGGGCTGAGTTGGCGGCGCTCGCGGATGCTGTTTTGTGGGCTCCTTGTAGGTGGATGCAATTAGCGGGAAGGCTTTGCTGAATGAACATCTTTTACGACGCAGTCGTGTACATGCTGGTTCATTAAGGGAGCCTGAATTAGCTGCTGTTGTTTTTGCTCGGATAGCACTCAATGAATATGAATTGGCTCATAGAAAAGTCGTTAAGATGAGGAGGTTCATTAAAAAAGTTGTAAAAATATGGTTATGCCTTATGGGTGCTTAAAAATGTCTGAGGACTTAAGTTGGTTCTAGAAATTGGATGTGTACTACACAATTGTGAAGTCGGCGTAAATCTTCGTCGTCGTGGATTCGGACCATACGCAGCTTGTATCTCTTCTCACGGTTGCAAGGGAATGATTAAATCGCAAGAAGGACCTTCTGTTCATGGGTTGTCGTCTTACGCTCACGAGAGGTGGGACCGCGAATGATACTTTGGCGTTGCAGCATCGAACAATCCCTATAGCCACGTGATTGGTATCGTTATTTCTGAGTACAGCGCATCAGTTCTCATACTGAAATGCCAACAATTAAACACATCTAGCAGTTCAACATACACTAGCTTCTGTCTGTCAGCTTAAGATGCTTGTGGTTGGCCTTAAGTAGAAGAAGCTTTGCAATAGCCCGCAGCTATTATGTAAATGTTCTACGTTCTAGCTTATTGCAAGCAATGGTAAATTATGGGGCTGTACAATCCCAACAACTCCAAAGGATTCCTCAACATTTCGAATAAACTTCATTCGCTTCTGTAGGCCTTGGTTGCTAAAGGATCTCTCTAATACTACGGATCTCTATGAAAGTGGGACTGCAAACTAAAGAGCAAGGATTGAAGAATTAGTAACGAAGTTTTAGAGACTTTTTAGCGGAAGCTTACAAGACTTCCCTAAAGCGTTAAGACTACGGAAACTATCTCATAAATTCCGTCTATATACCAAGTGGCTTAGCCCAGATGGTCACGGAACAACCTCTAGTAAGGAGTTCATTGACCTTCTACTGGACACGTATTTTTCTGACATATCTTAGTTTGAAGACTCCTACTCTTCACTGTGCTCCACGAAAACAAATACCACTACGAAGATCCAAAATTTTAAACCATACTACTCCCCAGGTCCTGACGGTATCATTCCTGCTTAGCTTTAGGAATCAGAAGACATAGTGCTTTCCTGCCATCATGTCTGGTTGTCTGAATCTGGAAATCTTATCCACATTCTCGGTATAGACTGATCATTGTGATCATAAACAACCTTAGGTTCCACTAAGGATCAACGACCTAGTCTTTCTATTGGAAAAAAACTACAAATTACATTACACTTGTTAGGCCACTTCATTTAGAAATCAGTGAACATCAAGGAATTTACCATGGTCGGGATGCTAAACAATGTCCAATATGGAACAGTTTTAGATGCCCTTGTAAGCCTGACAATCGGTTCTTCACTATGGGTACTGATCAATCACTTACCCAGACGCCAGAAGACTTGTTAGTTGCGGAACTCCTGAGGATGGTGTCTTATCCTGTCTTCTGTAGAGTTTAGTGGTCTAGGGGCTACTATTGCACATGATTTTGCAGGTCAGATGACATTGCTATTGCTGCCTCATGCAAACACCCTGAATCTCTTAAGGAACTCCTCCAATGTGGTCTAATTCAAGTCAATAGATGGGCCTTAAAATCCGGACTGAAACCCCCCCTTTTAAAACATGTACAGAAAGCAACTGCGGATCTTTACTCCTGTTAAAGGGTCTAAGGCAAGAGCTGGGGCTTTTGCTGTCCGTTATCAGGCCTATACTACTGTATGCCGTGATCGTGTAGTGGCCGACTCTTAATAGGGCTTCTTAGCTCCATGTTCTATAAGGAGCAACGATTTGCATATTTATCTTGCATTCAACGACACTGATCACAGTGGTCTAGCTATCGTAAAGGAACTAATCAATCATTGATTTTCTGAATTTCATCCAAGAAGACACGGTCTACACCCCGCCGACCGAATTATTTGAGCGAAACTTCCTTACGAACATCGCTGACCATAGTGAGTGAGACACAGCTTCTTCTCCTGAGTTTCACTTATATACGGACGTCTCCAGGTCTGATTAAAAGGCGGGTTTGGAGTAGGTTCTATTGAAGCAATGGCCAAGACTGTGAACCTATCTGTGTTCTTAGTAATGTGTCCAACATGCCACAAGGCGAGGCCTCTTTTCATATGACTGCGGCAGAAGCTTTACAGATAAAAAGAAGGAAGAAACCATTTTTCACCTCCTATGTCTGTGCCCATCGCTGTCCCAAAAATACTTCTTCATTTAGGAGCTCCTTTCTTCGACAACTTAGGCCCATTGTAGTCACTACACATTGGTTGGTTTAATTAGTCCCGGGCAACTAAATGGTGATATCCATTGGATCACACTGCGCCTACATATATTGGTCTAAGTCTAACCACTCTAACCTCAGCTAAGTCAAAGTAATCATCAATTGCTGAAAAGCTGTACTAGATACTAAACGATTACGTTCTTCCGCATCACGAGAGTTGGAACGCCCTTCGACTACTCTCATCTCATTGGCAATGCTATAGATTTCCTTGGAATTGTTCTCCTTCACGGCTTGCTTTGAAGAATCACTTTTGAGTCTGAAGCTCTTGGTTTGAGGTAATATTTGACCAAACCATTCTTGAGATAGTACGCAGACATTTATTCACAAAAGACTGCACCTTACCAGTTCCACATGGCAGTACTGGGCTTACATTTGATTGGCACAATCGTAGCTTGGCACGAGTGCTGCGAATATTACTCCTTTGGGAGAATTCCGACACATAACTTTGACTTTTTTGATTCTCTTGCCAACTTGCCTAGAGTTCTGTGTCACATTTGGTCTAGACCTACCTGCCCTCCGAGACTACATAGGTCTATGACTCTGAGAGCCGACTTATTTGCATGTATACCGGTGAGTCCGGGCATTTCATATCAAAATACGTCTTATCCCATTCAGTAGTCACAATATTTTTGTACTATTTGAACTAAATTTGACATCATTCTGGGGTTTTGAGTCATTCAGATGCCTGCAGATCGTCTCAGTCCTACCATTGTTATGCGTTTCTTGGCTTACTAGTCCCCAGCTTTTAACTATGTATGTATTTATGTATCTGCATGGGTGGCTTTGGCTATAAATACACCTGTCTAATCCTCATTCCCGTCAAATGCCGAAGCTGAAAACAGATACCAAATATAAATTAAGGACTTAAAACTAAAAGTCTTAAAAATTTATACAGCCCAACTCATTTATTTCTTTTTAATCCCCCAAATGTTGTCAACTTTTTGACAAAACGCTATTCCTAACAGCCCATTAAACAGTTTTAGGTCACATCTACATAATCTCCAATCGCGCTCGCGCCTGTAGTCCAAAGTGACAACAAAGTTCCTTTTATTGCGGGAAGATCTATTTTCAGCGCGCTGATTAATGATCTTTTTGTCAGCGCAAATTATTCATCGACCGTTTATAACTTTTTGACATCAAAGTTCCTTAACACTATTTACATACGACTCGGACGCGGACGGGCCAGACCTCACTTTTACAGCCAAATAAATAAAATGACAAGTTTAGAGCTTTTGGCTACCTTAGAAGCCCCACGCTCTTTAGCATCTAATCAATATGCCTAATTTTTCCAATTCACGATTTACGATTGCTTCCCACTGTGGAAATTCATGACACTTTTACGAGTAAACTGTAAAAAAATGACAATTAAAACGTCAGAGTAAAATGCAAATGCTCTAATGCCGCACAATGAAACCCAATACTGGGCGAGCACATCAAAAACTGTCATAAATTTTAATTCCAACACAGAAACGGCTCACATGTCAGCAGAGTGTGGACCAAAACGGGTGGAAATGTCACCCTGTCGTGCATTCAAAATGTAACCGTTGATTGTCTATCCCCCCCCCCTGTACACCGTAAATTAGACAGATGTAATAAAAAATAAAAAATCTGTCGAAACATTCGACGAGCCATAAAATCGGTGAACAATTTTATTGTTCGTCGATTTTTGTCATAAAAGTGCATACACACAGAGTGAAATGGAACACCCTGCCACACACACAGCCCCACGTATAGTAGGTATTTCATGCTGACATTCTTCTCCGGCGATGCGGCAAATATTTATAGCGCGACAATCGGTCGGCGGCGATCGTAAATCTAATTTCGTCCCAACGTCACTGTGTTTGCTTGGTTTTTTTGTTTTGGGACACACAGCCTGGACAGTATCGAAAAATGTAGGCACCTCGGTGTCAACGCTGGAGACGAGGCTCACATCTGTGGAGGGTTAATTACAGTCGACAGAAATTGGCCAGTTTCATCGGTCCAGGTGTTGTCAACCACCCACTGGAAGAGTGAAAAGCTGGAGGCGGTTCTGGCCAATCGATTTTAAATCGAATTTATTGTACATTTTTGTACCATTCTTCTCGGTTAATGGGTGGAGAGCTGTATGCCGTGTCCAGGGTTTCATTAAACCGCTTTTGATTTAGAGGTGACAATACGTGCTGGTAGTTTTGGGGCTTACTTCCGGTGATGGAGTGCTTGATAACATACTATTACACGTGTAACGTTTGCATAGAAATTATAAGCTTCAATGGTTCGGTTGTTATTGACAGTTAATATTAGACAACAAATTGGCTTTATACACCTGATTGTACATTTTAAACAGACGGTATTATGTAGTAGTTTGAGTAGTTTGTTAGAGCTGATATTTCAAAAAGGCCTTTGAACTGAAACTGTTGGTTTAGGACAGCTATACTTCGGAGAATTTTTTCCGAAGAACTCTTGATATACCAGAGTATCTCGAAAATGTCAATGAGATCTAGACACAGTTCAGTTCGAAAAGCCTCAGTCTCCTATTAGATGCACTCTTTGTTGGATGACAAATTCAGTCGTGATATGGCCAGTTCGACAGTTTCAGGGGAGATTCTAATCGAAACTCATCTCTCATTAGATGTGTACTTGAAAGAGTCAAGCAAAATGCTGGAACTGAGATCGATAGATATATTGTAAAGAAACTCGTACATATATATCTATATAGAGATTTGGTCTTTGAATTTTAGTTCAGTTTAGGTAGTTCTGAACTAGTTCGTTCTGTTAGTTCTTTTAGTTCAGTTTAGTTTACTTAAGCCATTCGTCTTGTGGGATTCAAATACAAACATTCGTAAAATTTCCTTCACGTAGACCAACACAATGATATTCTGGCGGTGTTGTGTTATGGGTTAAACAAAAATTGCTCACTCACCACACTGCCAGCACAGTCAAAGCGCTCAATCTAGTTCGACTGAACTACATGCAGAATATGCCTAAGCTTATTTAACTACTGAACTAAATTAAGTATTCAACTACTGAACCAAATGAACTAAGATAAAATAAAATTGGAAACTTGTTCACTTAGCTCACTTGATAGAACTCTTTCAAGAACCAGTTTGTTCGTGAACTACATAAGCTTAGTGGAGATGTAATTGGCGACAAAACGTCACTATTCACAAGCACTTTTCTAAGTACAGAAATATGGAACACCAATGATCCACCAATATTTCTCTGAGGAACTAAACGTACACACGTCTGTTCATACTAGTTGGCAGTGCCTTTAAAGCGGATGTCTTGGCAGTGACAGAGGCAGCCAGTACCACATTTGGTGACACTCTTGTGAAATCATGTCTCATTCAACAGTCTGCTGGATCGGTAATCACAAGGATATACCCGAACAGCAATGGACCAAATTAAGTACTCAAATGACAGCCAAGAATAGGTGGAACGAGTTTGGTACCTTCTACAAAATGACAGGATTTTCAAATGCAAAAAAATTTCATCCGGACAAAATCTAGTAAACATAAAAATTTCGAAAATTATGAAATCTAAACCCTGCGCGTACTTGCAACTTGATGTTACCATAGCATTGGGCGTGACATTCTCCATTTTGGATAAAAATTATAATGATAACATAGTACTGACGCTATCTGGGAGTTTTTTTTTTTAAAAACACTCCACAAAACTTGGGTCTGGGGTATATGGTCATCAGGACATTTCTGAAGAACTTAAAGGCCAATTGCTAGAGAAAAAAAAAATGTATCTAGACTAACTTAAGTACTAAATTTTATCAACATCTTTTGGCCGTTTTCGAGAAAATCCATTTTTATTAAAATCGTCCCAAAGTTTTCATAATTTTGAGATTAGAATGAGCCTCCACAGAGTGTAAATTTAAATTTTATAGCGAATCCATCGAGCTGTTTAGGTTATAGTCGAGCATACAAACAGACAGACAGGAATGGCAAATTTACTTTTTTCAACTTCTCCATGTATCAAGTGTGATTTAACTCTCGTTATTGAAATTTTCCTGGAACCCAATACCCAATAGGTCGATATATAACAGGCCAAGTAAAAATTTATAAGATTTGGACAGTTTGGGACTATTTAATGACTGTGGAATCACGGTATGTATACACTGTGTCACTAGAAAACTGTCCGGTTTTGTAGGGCGTGTTCGTAAAGTTCCCCAATTGCAGGGTATTTGATAGAATGCAACTGATTGGTCAGAAAATAAATAAGTCTTCTGATATTTTAAACCTAATATAATTCTGGTTTTACTAAAACACCATTCTGGTGCACAAGTTATTTGCAATCCACAATTATTTTGACGAACTCACGGCTTGCACGAATGTACCCACATCACATCGTTGTTTCAACCTAGGCTTACAAAAATTCAGCATCCTTCTAATCGTCTAGATGAACACATGGCTAACAAGGTTTACACCTGACTAATATAAATATTTGATTCAACACCGCGTAGCAATGTATTAGGCACCCTCATGACAGGTGTATGAATCAAAGAGGAACATTTTGTTTCACTATCTTCCCAAAAGATAGATTATCCCGATGGGGAAAAGTCCATCTACCTCTCGCAGCAGTGAAACTGCTACTAGGGCTCAACGCTGTGGATTTAACCAATCCTAGATGGACAAAGGGCTCTATGTACACAATTTCTAATCTGACCCAAGCTGGGTCTCTACAGACAGAAAAATGCGCTTATAGGATTCTAGATGTTGTTCTTAAGTTGGACCTCCTTGCTAATGATTTCTCCAGAAAATTGGCTGTACTAGCCAAGATCTCTCCAGTCGCAGAAGGCTACAATTATGTAGGTGCCTTCTTCTTCGAACTAGCTAACGCCTGTTGGCGACTATATGTAACTGCGAGATTGTTAGGGAGTTTAGCTACCTTATAGTAAATATCAACTCCACGAACGACACCCTAATGGAGATTCAGCGAAAACTTACCCCAGAAAACTGATGAAACTTCGGTGTGGCGGAACAAACTCAGAGGCCAAAATCCTACCAGTTCGGCTATATGGAACCCAGTGCTGGACGATAAGCAGGAAAGCAGGGTCTCCTCTTTAAGCACTTTCGAAAGAAAAATTCTTCACCGAATTTTCGGTCCCGTAGGCAAGGAGAACGAATGGAGGAGAAGACATATGTAACTGCGACGCGAACTCTAGAAGCTGTACTAAGATGTGGTTGGACTCCAAAGAGCCAAAACACGTCTATTACACGGCTCGACCACATACAGCAAAATGGGCAAGAATACTCCGGGAAAGAGGATCTTCGAATTACAGCTCCCAGATTCGACACGACATAGAAGACCGAGCCTCGATTTAAGGATCAAGCAATCTCGGATTCTGCCGTGCCTCAAGCAGAGACTCTACACCGGTTTGGAGAAAGTAAGTAAGTATGTAGTTGGATCCACAAAGTGGCTGCTAATGCGGCTTGCCACGGCAACGTATCTACCTAACTTTAGAGAAAAGGGCACTATCCGAGGGTATGACTATTAGGTATAAGGTATGTATGGACCTAGTGTAATGGCATAGCATATGACATAGTCCCCGTTTTGGACCAATAAAATCGAGGATAATTTTCAAAAACTGTTTTGGTTTGACATCTACCATTGACAAGCCCCAAAGTTATTTAAATTTATTTTCCTTCTCTTAAAGAGCAGTTTTTCCGTCAGATGAATCAGCCAGTTCCAGAGTCGTTTCATGTAGTTGAATTCCCAGTCAGAAGGGGAATGCAAAATCTTGCTCTCTGCAACATGGAGTGGCCTTAAACATTTCCACAGACTTAAGACTTAACTCCGTTCCTCAAAATGATATCTATTGCTTAATAACATCATGAGAATAACTTGCAAATAAGGAGATAAGTACTCCGTCCTAATTAGATTCCTTGAGACAGGCACTTCATGTGTACCTCCCTACATACGAGCACATAGTATCTCCGGCAAATGAGTTCCCCGAAATGTGGTTTCATAAAATGAATCAACATGCAGTCATCTCAGAAATTTTAATCATCCAAATTGAAAATAATTATTTTGAATTACTCATTGTGGCATGCCGGGCCACATCGACGTGGGCCCTTACTCCACCTTCGACTTGCCAGTTGAAGCCATGTGATGTGAATCCTTGCATTTTTGGCATAACATTTGTTGGTCTCTGTTTTTCTGTCTGTTTCTCATTGGATTTTGATAAATTGGCCGAAACAAGATGCTCCCCACCTTATGGGAGTTGGTATGCGAAAGACGACGAAGATTTTTGGCCACAATGACCTCATGATTGATGGGTTTATAGGTGGGCCCCATTGACCGTCTCTGCCGCTCTGCCTACTATGTAGTATATATCTCTGCAGTTGACCGAGAGCACTGCACGAATCAATTTGCACACATACACCCCTCAGTGTTCCTCGGAGCGCGATGAGGAGCCGATGATGTATGCCCTGGCAATGCGTGTTCCCTGAAATGAGATGTCTTGCTTTACACGTCTCTCAATTACTTTTGACAAGGATAATTCGGGAGGCCGGACCCCAACTGGTTGGGGAAACGAAAAAAGGAAAGAACAAGTCCATCTCTCCAGATCGATCGTCGTCGGAACGGTCCATTGTAATCAGTTATTTTCGGGAAATTATTTTGATGCAATGTTTGCTTAACGGCAAATTAATAAAATCGGATAAAGCGAACGGAACGAAACACAATGTATAATGGTTGGGAATTTATTGGCCATCACCACCGCTTTGATTGCTACTCGTTGATAAAAGAGAAATCGTCTCTCGGTTCTCCTCTTGGAAGGAGGAGCGGTTCTTCTTTCGAAGCACGGTACCGGTACGTACATAGTAATTAGAAAATCCCATAATCCCAGATGTGCGTACATACACTCACCGATGTGTCATAGGTGTGAACAGAATGGTAATTAATATTCGTGTAGTGTACGTGCGGATGGAAAGTGCACCCTCTGGTGCTTCCTCGTTCCTGTGTCATATTCCTTTCATGTCAAGGACTTTTGAAATTGCAAACTCGATAATTGCATTAAATTTAATGACCTGGAGAGTAGACTAAGTAGTGTGTGGGGCGGGGGTGTTTGGGTGGTGCTTTGGATGGATTTTTAAGGGGACTTTGGCATGGGGAGTCACGTAACTATGCTTAGGGTTAAATCTGGTGGAAGCTTAGTGCAAGGGGATGTGATTTTTAGTTCAAGTTTTATCCACGCATACACATGTGTTTTAATGTCATTTGAGCAACGAATTACATTGGAATCCACTTGAGGGGGAATGGAAGGAAAACAAGAATGTTTTTCTAGCTATAGAATGTAATATTTATTGGCAAGTGGGTTGGACTTCTGAGCAGGTCAAGACTACTAAGACCAGACCACACCACCTCTGATGAACGCCTGACAAACATCCAAGAGTGAAACTGTAATTAAAAACCTTCTCGCAGTAAAAACAGGTCTTCGGTTGACCGCTTCGTTTGGAGTATAACACATAAAAGACGGCTAAAACAAGGCTATGACCTCTCAATCTTAATTACTGGGAAACATCTGAATACACTGGGTGAGCTCATGCAGTCGACACTGAACATCACGCAAAGATGGGACGACCGCTGTGGATTGGGGATTAACCCCAGAAAGACTGATATGGTACTCTTCACGTGGAAATATAAGCTAGAAGGGAAGTTTTTAGAATGAGGGTAATGTATCTTGGGGTCATCCTGGACAACTTGGAGGAAAAAATCTAGAAAATCAGAAGGATGCAGGGCATTTGATAAGACGTGAGGGCTGAAATCGAAGCAAGTTTACTGGATTTACAATTTCATCGTCAGGTTTCTCCTGCTCTGTAGAGTGTGAGCATGATGGCCCTTAGAAGAAATACGGTCTCTAACTTCCTTCGAATATCTAACATATAGTCTGCTTGGGAAATACTGGAGCCCAATCCAGAAACAATGGAGACAATCTTGAGTTTACTTCGTGTAGAACTAGAGGTGAAAAGATCCGCCAGACTGTCTGCTTTAAGACTCAAGACGTTAGGACATTTAAATGAACGGACTACAATGGGACACAAGACTATTTGGAAGGAGGTACAAACATCTGGAATCGTGAGGCATCCGAGCGACTTATTAAACAAGGAATATACATAACTTCAATGCATGGTACATGATTCGGTCTCTCAAATTTGAAAAATGACAGCTCCAGCTAAGGAAAGAATCGAGGGCGGGCACCTCTCAATCAGGAAGCCCATCTTGAACAATTTGTGATTGTTTTCTGCTATTCCGGAACTATTACTCGGTACCGGAACCCAAGACAACTAGATTAACATCTGCTTGGATAGTCAAGCAGCAATCCCAAGGACCAAATCGATATTGGTGAAGGAATGCATTGAAAAGCTTTGCATCTTGGTAATTTACTTCCAGGTCAACCTGATTTGGACACATGGTCTTTATAACATATGAGGGAACGAAAAGGGAAATATAGGTCCGCCTACTGGATATACATAGAAGCTCGTTCGCAAGACACCGCATGACTGCAAAGCTGCCAAAACTATGATCGAGCGCCCCTGCCATCATCAGCATGGTCAGACAAAAAAAACGCTCGGTCTAGACGGATGGTAGGTCTATATAACGGAGTCTTCAACATCAACTGGTGACATCAAACACATGCGCTGGATGCGAGGAAGAAACGCTTGAGCACTTCCTTTACGGAAGCCCTGGATTTGAGGCACCTAGGAAGACAGAACATGCCGGAACTGAGCTTTCTTAGACGTTTTAGGCGATCTACGTGATGAGACCACTCTCCCCCTTCCAAACCAACCAACCAACCATGACCATTTCTTAAGCTGGCCTGAGTTCTTAGATACGTAAGTTTTGTAGGTATCGAACGATAGCTAAGATGCTGTTCGTCAGTTACCAACGTTCTTAATTTCTACGCCTCAAGCACTGTGTACATTTGGACGAGCTCAGTTCATGTCATCATTACTTGAAGACCCTGATATAGACAGACGAAAACTCGGTAGAACTAAGAATGTTCTCTGATTGACAGGACATCACTCGAAAGACTGAGTTGGTCTTATTCAAAACTCTTGACGGAAGATTTTCGGGTCTATGTGCGTGTTGTCTTGAGGGGCATGAATCAGCATCACCAGCGAATACTTAGCCCTCGCACGTATTAAGTAGGAGGTGACCCCAAAAATCGTTCTCCCTTTCCTTAAGCTACTGGCAGGCTTATAGCTCTCGGCAACTATGCTGAAGTACAATAAGTTCTTAAGTCTCTTCTAAGCCGTCTGTATGTACTCCATATGATGATGAACAGAATTGTTCACATTACTTACGAAGCAGGACTTGGATCCAGCGTTCTGCATATCTAAACCTACCTTGTTACAGCCAAGGTACCACTCAAGTTTTACAGACGCATCAGTCTCCATATACAAGATCCTGTCTGGTCTATTATGCGAAGGTTTGAAACTCTTTGTCGAGAACGTTTCATTGTGATTCCATTGAGGTTGCTCCTTGTAGCTTGCTCAAATCGTTAACGCCCTCAGCAAGGCGTGTGCTGTCATGTCACTCATCGGAGGCAATATCTGTCAAATGTCGAACGTATTGACTCATGCAACTGACAGAACTTAACCACTTTAGTATTGACACCGACTTAGCGAGGTATTAGGCCAAAACCGACTTAATTGGTTGCTTGGTCAAGTCCGGCCTTCGGTAAGGATCCATTTAGACCAGACGATTGTCCATTGTGCTCACTCTTACTCGGGAAAACATTTACTCTTTCGATGGAAAGAGCTTATCTTAGCCGTGTAGATGGTGTTGAGATCGTTTAGATCTTTGATGTTGTTGTTGCTAAAATGTAGTCTTTCTGATGTCGCGAGTGCAGGGCTCCATTCCCTCTTCATCCCTTCAGCTGCTGCAAAAGTCGTGAGCATGTCTTGCGAGAGCACAAAGTACCGTGAGGGTATTAACTATTTTGGAGAGGATCCCTCTTTTGTGTTTTAGGAGTCCGATCGACCCGGTCAGAGTCGCTTGCGGAATTGCATTGGTCGAGTTGATGCCATCGACGATTGGCCTCACTTACTACGTCGGCGGTGATGTGGTGTTTAGCACAAGACGTTGGCTCCTCGATGTCAGTGAGATTTCTACTATCAGAACCAGAAGAGCCTGGTATGTTACAGTGGTATCTGGTACCCAACGATGGATAAGGTTGTACTGTTTAAAACTAATTGTCCAGAATACTGTTTAAGTTGTAGGGCGCTGCCCCGAAGCAGAACGGTCTTCATCGAAACCCTCGGTTATTTTGGGAGAAAAATTCTTTGTAAGACATTTGGTCTCCTCTGCGTTAGGCGTCTTTGAAGGAAGAGTGTTTGATTAAACCCAACACACCAACGCCTTAGATGAAGACATCACCTTATGATCACCTTGGATCGGATGGCAGTCAAATATGTAGGAAGGGGAATGTCCACTGACTTGGGATGCTTTCCTGGAGGCAGCTAGCTAGTTCCTTAGCTAGCAAACATGAGGTTTATTGTTCATACTGAACTGGACTTCTTCAAGTATTCACTCCTTCCTTTCATTTTGTGGATACTATGTCTTTGACTTGAGGTTGACAACCAGATACGAATTTGTAACATGACGTTTTTGACTATTCCTTCGGCCTGACACATAAGTATGTATAGCTCACGTTCTAAACCCATTTCCAGCCATCAATCTTCAGTGACTGCTATGGACACACATCACTCCAAGCAGACACACATTAACTGCTCCGAATTAATTTTAAAATCAAAACCATTATCCATTTGCGTTGTGTGTGTTTAAGTCAATCATCTTCATTAGCGGCTCCATCCAAATGTCATTCCGACCCAATAACACGACGACTGAATCTCTTAAATTGTAGTTCTAACCATGCCACACAAGCCCCCCCGCACGTTAGAGCCGTTTAATTACGACGTCAAAACTTTAAGACAATTTATTTTCGGTCACAGGGCAAGCTCCTCGAGCTCCAAATGTCCCGCAATAACAATAAAAAAGCAAACTTTTATAGTTTTCATTTCCATACTTTAGAGATTGGTTTTTGGGAGGGCTGTGGTTGCTCCGCTGGTAGGGCACACTGCTCTCGCCGCCGCTGCCGCTTCTATCGATGGTGTGATGCCAATGTCAATTGAAGCATTGACACGAATTGTGAGAAAGTTCCAGATTTTTATTGTGTTCCCGCACCACAAGAGTCCTGGCAATGGCTGTGTTTACCCTAAATGGGGTAAATCTGTTCTCTGTCGAATGATGAGATTGGGATTGTTTACTGATGACTTTGGCGATAGATCCGGTTGTTACTCTTAATGAAGGCACGACACACTCTTACACACACTCATGCGGTTGAAGTGGATTTTGAAAATCGATTGTTTTAATCCGATTTGTAGGAGATTTTCTCAGCAGGGAAGCGAAGGAGGCGTTAGGAAGGCTTCATAAAGATTGTGATGTTAGGTAAGTCTATTATGATTGAGTGTGCGAGCATCGTTACAGCAATTCATGGTGTCTGTGGTATGATAAGTGTCCCCAAGTAGGCACCAAACATGGTCTATTTCTTTTAGAACTTCGACCCATATCCGACTTTGGTTTGGCTGCCTCGACTGGCTTAGCAGTAGCGCATTAAGTCGCTCCAATTTTCCAAGACCTTGTTGATGGTTTCGGGCTGTTGCTCACGGATCGCTTAGATGATATTGGCCTTAAGTGCGTATTGTTGGCATAATATCGGTCCTTCACAGATCCCCACAAACAGAAAAGTCCAAAGGAGTCAAATCACAGCTCCGAGGCGACCAATTGACATCGCCAAGACGGCTGATAACACGGTTTAGGAATTCGGTAATAACATGAAAGTCTAAGATACTACTGGGTTAGTTCCAGGTTGAAAGAAGATAAAGTCAATACATTGCGACCTTCTTTCTTAGTTCTCTAATGCTGGAACCTTTACTCAGAGGCAGACATGTGTCTAAAACGAACATTGTCTGGTTAGGTCCATGAACTAGGATTTACATTAGGCTACTGGCCTTTCTCGGCCTGACCATTTCCATAGACTGGACAATCAAAACTCACCACAGCGAATAGGATAGGATCGTCACACACCCTTTAGTCTGGACTTGCAACTAACCCTATCCGCGGGATATGCGTTAATTTGCATTCCTCCACATCCATCGGTTACACTGCCACGCTAATTAATTGTAGACTCAGCCCCCGACTGCAACTAATGCATCTTCTCAAGACATTCCTTCTTCGCCTACAATTTTCCGCCTCTTTACACCTCGCAGATAAATCAACCTTGCGGACCGAAGAAATTAAATTCACGGCACATGTTGTCGGAGTGTTATTAGCTTGTAACTCGACTGGCGTATGTTATTATGTAAATGTCTGCACTAATCTGCATGAGGCTCTCCGCCAGGATGGCGAATGAATTTCAAATTTGCAATCCAGCCAGAAAATTGCTGGGACCCCGCGCGCAGTAAAAAGCCGACAGATCTCCCGCCAAGTAGAGCGAGGCACGTAAGTATCTTTCAGGAAATTAGACCGCAATGCAACATACAATTACAAGCGTGTTTAATTGTGAGAACCCAGGGATCTGTATATGAGTTAAGCGATGATTGCCACCCGCAGGGCAGGAAGACATTTCCCTGGGGATCCCTTAGGGGGTCATAACAGTTTTACTTTTACTTTTGTCTAAAGACCTAGACGCTGCTCCTGACCGCATAAATTGTCCGCTAACGAGCCGTGAAATTTATCGCGAAATATGTATCTAACTGACTAGTGGCAGTGGCTAGGGAAAGAAAGAAGTTGAAGCACCTATGTATGTATGTAGCTCGAGTTCCAGTGAAATGTTGCGCTCCATTGGATGGCTTGAAGCTCTGGGTGAACAGCACAAGTGATGGTGGCACGGGTTTGATTGTTTAGCTGTGTTCGAATGCGTTTTGTGTTTCACCTCATTGTGCAGTGAGGCCCATAAATTAATGGGCCTAGTTGTTGAATGTTGAGCAGATTCCAATTTGATGATGGCGAGGACACAGATCAAAAGGAAAGTACCCTCCCGCGGAGGGCGCGTTGGCTATAATAACTATTTGGAGGAATTCACTCCCATAGAGGTGCAATCGGACGACTTTCACAGCGCAGAAGTTATCCTTCGATTGTTTCTCACCATGTGGATTCGGAGCTGTGATTCACGGCGATTATCCGGAACAGTAGGTACGAACAAGCCAATGCATGTGTGGATTTGTGAAAGGGCATTCAGATGGTATCTTGAATTTAAATGAATGTGCAGTTGGCAAGATAACTGGGTGATTAACGAGGTCATTGATGCAGTTGATTATGTACACATTCGCACACTAATGGTGCAAATTACGAGCAGTGTCTGGAGTGCTTCTTGGCAGACGACGTGTTACGTAGAATTAGCTGGAATTGGTTGAGATTTATGTTTGCCTTAAGTGAATGGGTTCACAGAAAAGTTCGTGACATAATTATATTGTCAATTACCGGATGGTTGTGATGGTCCAAGGCATATGCCAGCAAGTAGACAGTTGCATGCAGTCTTCTTTTAAGTGCTCAGAGTTATACTTGGTAAGGGTAACTCATTAGGTGGGCCATCTAGTGGTTTCTTTCTAAATCATAGGTTATTTTGACACTGACAGCTGTTTCCCGCTCAAAATCTTAACAGAAAGTCAGTATCATGCGAAATGAGTCACCTTACGCTTGAACAACGTTGGGAAATATTGAAAAGTTATTTCCAAACTGAGTGCTGTATAGCCTAAACAGTACGTTATTTGAAAATAAAGTTTGGCCGAAATGAAGCACCCAGCGCGCCTGCTATTACCATTTGTTTGTGAGACTGGTATGTTGAAGGACAACGCTCATGGTCCCCGTCGTCGTACGGTGTGCACCGAGAGAGTGAGAACATCTACTCGCCATCAACAGCTCAAAGTCTCAGGCACTAGCCTGAGGAGATTTCTGGACAACGATCTCGGATTATTCGCTTACAGGGTCGAATTGACTCAGAAGTTTGGGCCTTAGCTTGAATTGAACAACGATTTTGGGCGAAAAATAATTTTTTTTTTTGACTAGGGGCCTTTTTTTTTACCTCAGCGGCTAGGTTAACAAACAAAATTGCCGCCTCTGGGGCCCGGAAAACTTGCACGTTCTTGTCGAGAAGCCGATGCATCCACAGAGAGTAACAGTTTGGTGTGAATTGTAGACCGTTTTTCTTCGAAAATAAGTCTGGGAACAACGTTTTAACGGTGGGCGTTACAGAGCCATGTAACCAGTCTTTATTTTTACTGAAATTGAGGACATGAATTTGGACGGCCTTTGGTTCATGCAGGATTGCGCGCCATGCCTCACAGCCCATGCCACAGTCGATCTTTTGCGCACCAAATTCCCAAATCAACCGTCAACCGTCTTGGCGATGTCAATTGGCCGCCTCGGAGCTTGGATTTGACCCCTTCGGACTTTTTTTTGAGGGGAACTGTGAAGGACCGATCTTATGCCAACAATCCGCAAACGATTTAAGCACTTAAGGCAACTATCATCCAAGCAATCCGTAAGCTACAGCCCGAAACCATCAACAAGGTCTTAAAAAATTGGAGTGACAGAATGCGCTACTGCTAAGCCAGTCGAGGCAGCCACTTGAACGACGTTGTATCCCATAAAAACCTAAATAAGTTGAAACTGGCTCGCCCACTTTGAAAGAATGGAAAATATTCCTCCAGGAAAGAGGATCTTCGAATCTCTGTCTCCACGTTTAATATGACGAGGAAGACTCTACATCCGTTTTGAGGATCAAGCTCTTGGTTTAGGCAACTGGAAACAGCGTGGCCAAGATGGAAGAGAGTGGACTGCTGTCGTGTCTCAGTCAGAGACTCTTCAGAGTATTAGGCTATTTACAATTCCAGTTGCTCTTGTGTAGGCGTAGGGTCTGACATTTTTTCTGAACCCCTGGGCATATCTAGATCAGTCCGCCTCCCGAACCATAGCAGTGTTTTCCAAGCGGAGGTCCTGGCAGTGACAATAGCTGCCCGTGAGACTGCGATGCAGGCAATACCACCGGAAGATATCACCTTTTTCAGACACCCAGGCGGCAATAAAAGCGATTACTGCAATCGAAATAAAATCAAAGCTTGTGAAGTACTGCCGCGAAGAACTCGGGTTCTTGGAACACAGCACAAGGTTGCACTCTGCTAGGTCCCTGGATACGAAGGTATTCCAGGCAATGAGAAGGCAGTCGAATTGGCAAGAAGAGGCTCTGAATCTACATCGCAATAGGTAGACACCTCGGTGTTCATCCCGCCTTGCATATTGAAGCAAAAGGCATGGATGTTGGCCAGAAGTGAGGCCAATAGTAGATGGACCTCCCTGGACACCTGTGTGATCACCAGAAGCCTATGGCCTTGCTTTGACAAGAGTAGGACCGACCGAATTATGCTAAAGGACAGGAAATCTCTTTCTGTCTCAGGAAGTCTCAGGAAGTCTCTTTCTGTCCTTATAGGCATTATCACTGGGCATAACTCTCTTCGGTACATCTCCTCATGTGGTACATGAGTAAGTTAAGACTCACGGATGAAGATTTATGTCGGGGATGTGGAGACGAGGAAGCTAATGAGGATACAACCCACTTTCTCTGTCACTGCCCTGGGCTTATCCACCTTAGATTCAAATTTCTAGGGCGACACTTTTTCCGTGACCTTGAAGAATTAGCAAACAGACCAATAAATGAAATTTTTAAGTTCATCAAATCAATAGGATGGTTTGGTGGTCCACAAGATATGAATTAATGCGAGGGTTTACCAATGTGCAAGGGACTTTTTCCCCTTGGGGTATCACAATGGGTCTGTATTGACCTGAGTGTGGCTACGTGATCTAGTCGCCTACCCACATACCTAACCTAACCTAAGACCTTGATCATCCCAGTCCTGCTTTATGGCGCTGAAGCGTGCAATATATGTATCTAATGCGGTCGCCTCGAGAGAAAGATTCTTAGTTAAATTTTAGGTCCCGTTTGCGTTCACGGGCTTTGGAGGAGGAACAACGAACTATACAATCTGTACAGCGACAGCGACCTTGTCAAACCTCTGCGAATCAGTCGTTTGAGATGACTAGGACATGAAGAGTGAATGGACACCAATGCTCCCGGCGCATGATCTTCGAATCAAACCCGGAGGTACAACGCATTAGAGGAAGACCTCGCCTTAGGTGTACACAAGAAGAAGGGGACCTCAACCGACTTGAAGTGCGCAACTGGAGGCACCGGCCCGGGCTGCTTGGGAGGCTTGTTGGTTAAGGCCCAGGTTCACCCCGAACTGTAGCGCTATCTGCAAGTAATTCTTAGTATTTTTGATATTCTTGTTCTCCTTTTTTTATTCCCTATGCGTCCTATGTACGATCTCTTTCCTTACACTCAGATTTAAGTGAAACATTCTATCTTGATGTAAGTTTCCGAAACGATTTTGAATTAAAGTCAGAAGGAAACTTAACCCAGCAACCCTTCACGTATCCTTAAATGCCCAATAAACTAAATTAACTCGCCGAAAACAATTTCGTACCCCATACCTGGCTTCAGCTTTAAAACATCGATTTCCATCGTTTGTACGGTAAAGGATACAACAGCCCGAAATGCAAACACTGTAGCTTCACCCCCAGCTCATGCTGCCACGCAGAAAAACAGCACCAACTGTACGAAGGGTGAAATTCAATTTTCTTGGCAATTCTAAAACTCATTTTCCTCTTTCTTCCCTTTTTTCCTGTGTATGCGAGTGTGTGTGTGTGTGTGTGTGTGTGAATGTCTGTTTGTCCCATTGTAAAGTCGTTCAACCGTTGTTCGCTTCTAATAAAATTGGACACCGTGTGCTTCCACTCCCCCTCTCCCGGTTGGCTAGTGCGCTTTGCTACTTTTCCGCAGAAAGGAATCCACCTAATCCGAGTGTGTTTCCTGCCAACCCCCTTCACCCCTTACGTACCAGTTGATATGGAATGAAAATTAAAAGTCTCTTTAATATCCCACTTTAGTTTCCTGTATCTGTGTATCTTTAAATTTTGTTGCAATCTCAGGTTAAAGGAAAATAAAATAAAAGAAGAAGAAGGAACCGAAAGGATGGACTCGGGATGCCTGTTGCGGTGTACGAGTATTTAGCAATAATGGCATCGCCACCTCCTGCGATTTTAATCACTGGTAGACCGTAAATTATCGGTTAATAAAGCTGCGATATTAAAACCAATAAACGATATAATCGATCGGTACAGCTGATAAATGTTGATCGTTTTAATGAAAAAGCGGTCGCATGTGGAGCGGGAAATGAAATCCTTTTTTTTTGTTTTCAGTTAGGAAATAAACATGAGGATACAAATTGTTAAATTAAATTGTGCTTTCGAGTTTGAAAAATGTGAAGTGTGGAGGTAATTGATATGATCATCATAAAGGATGTTGGATACATGCACATACATACATATGTAGGTGATCTTCAAAGGGAATCAAGGCTTAGTGGAATAACTTGTTACGGGAGTATATCGTTGTAAACCTACAATTATTAGAAGATTCTTCGATTTAAGTGATACTGGTTTGATGCCATTGTTGCAGTGAACAAGCTAGGCGGGACTCGGATTTACGACCCAACAATAGTTTTGTATTTTAATACCAAACTAATTACAAAGGAGACCTTTAGCACATCACGTTTGGAGGATCGGTTAATGCAGATCGCAACTGTTAGTTGTGACGGTTTTGTTCACGAAGGGTTTTTCAATAAGAACGTAACAAATTCGTTCTTCAATAAAACACAGAATAATTGAGATATCGAACTGAATTTGATTCCAGGTATAGTATACATTTTACATTTAAGTATGGAATTCAATTTCTTCCATATGACAACCGAGAACACGTTTCCACCGATCGATTCTTTGGATTCAATATTCCACTACTCTTTCACACATATCGAACGGAACATTGATAATGTTTCTGAGCTCCTTTTACATTGTTGACTTGTTGGCATAATGCAATGACTTCATGTCATCCTATGACAGGAAATCCAATGGCGTTAAAGAGTATGAGTGGAATCTCGAGATTACACGATCACTCGATCAATTTTTTGACCAGCTGTGTGATATGTCGCTCCATTTTGTCGGTAATACCTATTCGATGCATAAACTAGCTTAACTGCTGCCTCGAAGTGCAAGTAGGAAACAGAAATTTTTTGAACCAAAAAATGTACGAAAATAAGGGCAGTGTATAGCCCACACTTCTTGATACCAACAATCTGGGTACATCCTCCAATAGCACATCCCAAGCCAGATATTCTGTTTCTGTGTATTCGAGGCATAAACTAGCTTAACTGCTGCCTCGAAGTGCAAGTAGGAAACAGAAAATTTTTGAACCAAAAAATGTACGAAAATAAGGGCAGTGTATAGCCCACACTTCTTGATACCCACAATCTGGGTACATCCTCCAATAGCACATCCCAAGCCAGATATTCTGTTTCTGTGTATTCGAGGCATAAACTAGCTTAACTGCTGCCTCGAAGTGCAAGTAGGAAACAGAAAATTTTTGAACCAAAAAATGTACGAAAATAAGGGCAGTGTATAGCCCACACTTCTTGATACCCACAATCTGGGTACATCCTCCAATAGCACATCCCAAGCCAGATATTCTGTTTCTGTGTATTCGAGGCATAAACTAGCTTAACTGTTGCCTCGAAGTGCAAGTAGGAAACAGAAAATTTTTGAACCAAAAAATGTACGAAAATAAGGGCAGTGTATAGCCCACACTTCTTGATACCAACAATCTGGGTACATCCTCCAATCGCACATCCTAAGCCAGATATTCTGTTTCTGTGTATTCAAGGCATAAACTAGCTTAACTGCTGCTTCGAAATGCAAGTAGGAAACAGAAAATTTTTCAAACAAAAAATGTTCGAAAAAAAGGGCAATGTATAGCCCACACTTCTTGATACCCACAATCTGGGTATATCCTCCAATCGCACATCCCAAGCCAGATATTCTGTTTCTGTGTATTCGAGGCATAAACTAGCTTAACTGCTGCTTCGAAATGCAAGTAGGAAACAGAAAATTTTTGAACCAAAAAATGTACGAAAAAAAGGGCAGTGTGTAGCCCACACTTCTTGATACCCACAATCTGGGTATATCCTCCAATCGCACATCCCAAGCCAGATATTCTGTTTTTGCGTATTCGAGGCATAAACTAGCTTAACTGCTGCCTCGAAGTGCAAGTAGGAAACAGAAAATTTTTGAACCAAAAAATGTACGAAAATAAGGGCAGTGTATAGCCCACACTTCTTGATACCCACAATCTGGGTACATCCTCCAATCGCACATCCTAAGCCAGATATTCTGTTTCTGTGTATTCAAGGCATAAACTAGCTTAACTGCTGCTTCGAAATGCAAGTAGGAAACAGAAAATTTTTCAACCAAAAAATGTTCGAAAAAAAGGGCAATGTATAGCCCACACTTCTTGATACCCACAATCTGGGTATATCCTCCAATCGCACATCCCAAGTCAGATATTCTGTTTCTGTGTATTCGAGGCATAAACTAGCTTAACTGCTGCTTCGAAATGCAAGTAGGAAACAGAAAATTTTTCAACCAAAAAATGTTCGAAAAAAAGGGCAATGTATAGCCCACACTTCTTGATACCCACAATCTGGGTATATCCTCCAATCGCACATCCTAAGCCAGATATTCTGTTTCTGTGTATTCGAGGCATAAACTAGCTTAACTGCTGCCTCGAAGTGCAAGTAGGAAACAGAAAATTTTTGAACCAAAAAATGTACGAAAATAAGGGCAGTGTATAGCCCACACTTCTTGATACCCACAATCTGGGTACATCCTCCAATAGCACATCCCAAGCCAGATATTCTGTTTCTGTGTATTCGAGGCATAAACTAGCTTAACTGCTGCCTCGAAGTGCAAGTAGGAAACAGAAAATTTTTGAACCAAAAAATGTACGAAAATAAGGGCAGTGTATAGCCCACACTTCTTGATACCCACAATCTGGGTACATCCTCCAATAGCACATCCCAAGCCAGATATTCTGTTTCTGTGTATTCGAGGCATAAACTAGCTTAACTGCTGCCTCGAAGTGCAAGTAGGAAACAGAAAATTTTTGAACCAAAAAATGTACGAAAATAAGGGCAGTGTATAGCCCACACTTCTTGATACCCACAATCTGGGTACATCCTCCAATCGCACATCCTAAGCCAGATATTCTGTTTCTGTGTATTCAAGGCATAAACTAGCTTAACTGCTGCTTCGAAATGCAAGTAGGAAACAGAAAATTTTTCAAACAAAAAATGTTCGAAAAAAAGGGCAATGTATAGTTCACACTTCTTGATACCCACAATCTGGGTACATAGCACATCCCAAGCCAGATATTCTGTTTCTGTGTATTCGAGGCATAAACTAGCTTAACTGCTGCTTCGAAATGCAAGTAGGAAACAGAAAATTTTTCAACCAAAAAATGTTCGAAAAAAAGGGCAATGTATAGCCCACACTTCTTGATACCCACAATCTGGGTATATCCTCCAATCGCACATCCCAAGTCAGATATTCTGTTTCTGTGTATTCGATTCATAAACTAGCTTAACTGCTGCTTCGAAATGCAAGTAGGAAACAGAAAATTTTTCAACCAAAAAATGTTCGAAAAAAAGGGCAATGTATAGCCCACACTTCTTGATACCCACAATCTGGGTATATCCTCCAATCGCACATCCCAAGTCAGATATTCTGTTTCTGTGTATTCGAGGCATAAACTAGCTTAACTGCTGCTTCGAAATGCAAGTAGGAAACAGAAAATTTTTCAACCAAAAAATGTTCGAAAAAAAGGGCAATGTATAGCCCACACTTCTTGATACCCACAATCTGGGTATATCCTCCAATCGCACATCCTAAGCCAGATATTCTGTTTCTGTGTATTCGAGGCATAAACTAGCTTAACTGCTGCCTCGAAGTGCAAGTAGGAAACAGAAAATTTTTGAACCAAAAAATGTACGAAAATAAGGGCAGTGTATAGCCCACACTTCTTGATACCCACAATCTGGGTACATCCTCCAATAGCACATCCCAAGCCAGATATTCTGTTTCTGTGTATTCGAGGCATAAACTAGCTTAACTGCTGCCTCGAAGTGCAAGTAGGAAACAGAAAATTTTTGAACCAAAAAATGTACGAAAATAAGGGCAGTGTATAGCCCACACTTCTTGATACCCACAATCTGGGTACATCCTCCAATAGCACATCCCAAGCCAGATATTCTGTTTCTGTGTATTCGAGGCATAAACTAGCTTAACTGCTGCCTCGAAGTGCAAGTAGGAAACAGAAAATTTTTGAACCAAAAAATGTACGAAAATAAGGGCAGTGTATAGCCCACACTTCTTGATACCCACAATCTGGGTACATCCTCCAATAGCACATCCCAAGCCAGATATTCTGTTTCTGTGTATTCGAGGCATAAACTAGCTTAACTGCTGCCTCGAAGTGCAAGTAGGAAACAGAAAATTTTTTAACCAAAAAATGTACGAAATCGCACATCCCAAGCCAGATATTCTGTTTCTGCGTATTTGATTCATAAACTCCAGAAAAAGCTTTTTATAGTCCCACCTCCAGTGAGCATCTGACGAACATTCGGGAGCATAACTGTCATGAAACTGCTTCTCAAACAACGAGTCTCCCTTCGGATATGGCAGTCAACAGTATGCCCCTCACATTACGAATAAAACATGCCTAACATCCTACAAAAGGTTGTAAGAAGCCAGGCCCTTTTTTTTTTTTTTGGGTAAATGAGCTTTTACTCAAGGCTGGATTTTACCTCCGCCCTTTTTCCTTTTTCACTTGCACCTAAACCTGCCTGTCTGTCAGTCTGCTTGTCGGTGTGCCCGTCTGTCTGCCTGAACGCTCGACTGCACCCTAAATTTTTGGACGGATTTGCTTTAAATTTCATATCTGGAGTCTGTCGGGTCACACTTCGGGTCGTAATTTGCATTCGAACTTCAAAATTAAGGGTACTTTAGCCTGATTTTAGTCAAAATAATAATAGGACAAGGGTTGCCAGCATAGCAAAGCTCCTAGACAATACCAACATCCTTCAAGTGCAGTTTGATGTCCACCATGAAAATAGGATGGAAAACTGTAACAGCAGATAGTTCATACACAGTGCCTTGGTCCTGCCCATTTATTCCAGCCAATGAAGTGGGACTTACAAAACTGTTTCCATTCGATACAAGTTTTAGCATTTCGGTGGCTAAATACATCCTAGGTACACTCTAATCCATCCTTGAAGAAACCAATCTTGAAATATCTTCTGATGGTACACTTACCGTAGGTTATGACTCGATGGCAGTGCAGAGGGTGAGAGTACCGACTGACTAGCTTAAACCGAACATACATACCGCAAAGTTGAATGGCCTTTGGAAGATACTCTAAAGAACTCATCAACTGAACATGCTATCATCGGAGTAGCTCAGATCTCTCTATTGAACACAAATTTGGCCATTGGCTATGGCTTCGTTTAAACGTTCCCGGATGGGGAGTCACGTTCATGACACATACACTTATGATCTAGTTTATTTAAAGCCATCTAATAACTTAGCACGAATGCCCCTCCGAATTGCCGATGATTGTGCATTTTAATATAGGACTCTGAGAAAATATTTACCATATTTATGGATCCCAACACCCACTTGCAATCAAGGAAACTATGTGCTGCTTCTCCTGCGAATCGAATCCGTGTGCTCTCCTTAATTGAGCTACAAGTCTGCAGCAATTCAAGAAACTTCTAGTCGCCCCATAAAATCATATCTTTACACACCTCTGCCCATAAAATGAGAATAAAACCGAAGCGAAACGCAGCCCGCCACAATTGGGAAAAAGTAATTATGATTAAAATTGGAATTTATTGAATGACTGAGCAAACGCGGATTAAAACATCCTTCGGCTCCGCCCCTTTTGAACAATTTCGATTTGTAATAAAATAATTTCCCGTCATCGGCTAGAGCGATCTTTAAGGCGGACAGACACAGAACGATTCTTTTGCAGCGAATCCTTGTGAAACTCCTCCAAGCCACATCGAGAAATTTAGTCACGACCAAATCAAGCAATCGATTTTGGATTGAGAATGGACTTCCACAACCAGCTCGCCGCCGACGACGAGCCAACTCAACCATCATTGGTAGTACCAACCTCTCCCCCCCATTGACCCTTTTTATCTTGACGGGTAATTAAAGGCGGGCTCGGTGCTCGCCTCGCAGTTCATTTGTTTCCCACTTTGGGAGATCCAGCGCTGATTGCTGTTTCACGTGTTCGGTTCTTTGTTCCGTACGAGTATGCGTGTCCGCACCGCATATGCAAGGAATTAACACCCCAAAGTTGGGAATTAAGGCGCGAAATGAGCGTATTAGGGAGGCCATTATGATGGAGCACACGGTGCATGTGTTTGTGGATTTTCTTAACGCGACGTTAATATCTGTGATCTTGATAAGAGCTGCGCGCAACAATCATACCACAAACGGGTGGAGTGAGATCCTTTATGACCATCTCGCCCGGTTGAGCAGAAGGATAATTTCATTTGCGATTATTTGCATTCTTATTGCGCGGCGCGGATGTATGGATGTGTGCTGGAGTCCGAAAAGAAACCGAGACTTGTAAAGAGAGACCGCGCGACGAAACGTTCTTCAATTAAATTAGATTGTCGGCCTCGATTGGGGAATGTTGCCCCAACGGTGGAGCCGGAGCGAGTGGAATGCAATTAAACGCAGCGATTGAATCGTAGTGGGATTTTAATTTGCGACCATAACTTGTGCTGTGATTTGGATTATCGATCTTTGGAAATTTATTTGACAGCTTATTTTCGGGTTTTACAAGAGGCATACATTGTAAGCTTGGATTTGCAAAATCTGTTTACTGATACCAGTATCTTGTCATGTCTGTCTGGTGATGAAGAGACTACGTTGGTAGGGATGTACAACTCAGGTACTGTAAAGTAAATTTAGGCATCCAAAACTCTTATGAACCTATGAATCTCAAAGCCATCCAGAGGCGTTTACGAATCTAGGCAGTTTGGGGCTCTTGCAGAGCAGTGAGAGAGAAGGTGTGGACTATCCTCATGCGCCATTGCAACACTGCCAGACTACTCTGGCGAATTTTAAAAGAAAATAGGACCACGGGACTCCTAAAACACACGAGAGTGGTCCTCTACATGATAATTAATACGCTAACCGGCCACTGTGCTATAGGAAGACGTACTCAAGAAATGGGCATTCCCTACAATGACTTTTGCAGAAGTTGTAGGGATGAGGAGGAAGAGGAGACCATCTGTCACCTCCTATGCACATGCCCTGCACTTGCCAACATTAGAAAGGCCACACTAGGTAAATACCTTTTCAACGATCTCAATGATCTGAATACCGCCTGCACGGCTAACGTTGGCTCTTTCATGAATAGGAGCGGATGGTTCCAGGAGTAAGAGGGTGACCCACCCGGCAATACAATGGACCTTCACTGGTCTAAGTGCATCCTCATCGAGCGCCGGTCTATACCAACCATCCTTAAGCACATCCTCGCTACCACAACTTCTTCCTTTTTCTATGATTCAGTCTGTCATACGTAGAAGAGAGGATTTTTTGCTCATTTGAAAGATTCTGCTAGGATTTTTATTTGTTGTCAAGTGAATGCCCTGCATTATGACAAAGGAGTCGAGCCTGATGCATCTCTCATTTGCTGCTACTAGTGTTTTGTTCCCAATCGTTTGTCTAGGATTCCACCATGTAGGAATTTAGTCCAAGTGAAGATCCTTTTCTTGACAAATTCAAAAGCCTTTTCATTTCCTGGTACGTCTAGAACCGGACAGTCTTACATTGCATCCGTAGCTCTTCGAGAAATCGTGTGCCAGCGTTTGGTAAGGCCATAATTGCAGCTTGTTTAGCAGATGTTGTCAATGCCCGGACCTCACCATGAACAACGATTCCGTAGTCAGGGAGTCTGTTCGAATTGGCTGTTTCAAAAAACTTTGGAATAAAAACCAATTATCTATCGAAGAACATTGTGTCCGGTGGATTATTGCACATAGAAATGGGTTTTAAGTTGGGTATTCCTTTTCTTCCAATCTTGGTCATAATCTTAAGGTCGGTGGCTTTGTATCTATGTAGGTCGCCACCAAACCAACTTGCCATACCTCAGTACACTGCCGCCGTCAGATGAAAGGTCACATCTCCATATTAGTAGTTTTGGGTTAAACGCATTTCACTTACGAAAACGACACCCATGAGCTAAGCATTCTAGATGTGTACATTCGCAGTCATGATCTAGGACTATTTCCAGATGAAAATAAGCCTTCATACACATTAGAGGTCTATGGAGTACGACAAGTAAGTTAATTTACAAATGCGGGGAGTCAGTGCCAAGGGCGGCCTGCTTGATCAGAATTGACCAGAATTTATGACTAGAGACCTGGTGGCTCTACTGGTAGAGGTTCCGACCGAGAGGGGAACACAGAACATCGTGTGTGCCTCGGCATATTACCCGGCGATGACGACAACATTCCGCCCACAGAGGTCCAGGAACTAATACGACACTGCCAGAAACGCAACCTGCACTACATCATAGGTTGCGATGCCAATACCCATCACGAGATCTGGGGCAGTAGTGGCATCAATAGAAGGTGTGAGTGTCTTTTAGAATATCTTATTAGTAGTCATGTAGATATTGTGAATAAAGGCTCTAAACCATCCTTCATAAATGCGATTCGCGAAGAGGTACTTGATCTCACACTCGCTAGTCCATTTATTTCAAACTCAGTAGTAAACTGGCATGTGTCTGACGAAGTCTCGCTGTCCGACCACTTGCACATCAGGTTCGACATTCCGGGCAGACTGACACATGACTCTTCTAGATACGATCCCAAATCCATGGACTGGAATCTGTATCGAGGGCTTGTCCTCTCAAAATTAGATATGCTAATCCCATCTATTGCGTCCACGTGGGACCTAGATGAAGCAGCTTATGTGTTGCTTACCTCCTATCATAGCAGTTGGGTCCCCAAAACCAGTGTGTGTAAACGTAAGGTTCCCTGGTGGAATGACCAACTTGCTAAGCTTAGGAAAAAGGTTAGAAGACTCTTCAACGCTGCTAAACGCACGAAGAGTTGGGACGAATATAGGCTCGCTCTCACTGAATACAATTCAGAAGTAGGACGATCGACGGCAATCGATCTCATCCTGCCGGCCATTATCACTTTATTTAGAGCCAGCTATAACTGGGGTTACATTCCGTTTACCTGGAGGCAGGTGAATGTAATCTTCATACCTAAACCAGGCCTAGTGAGCTGACTAAATCATACAGACCCATTAGTCTAACATCTTTTGTTCTCAAAACTATGGAGAGACTCATTGATGTTCACATTAGAGGCCGACTAGATCCGTCCATCCCTCTACACTCAAGCCAATTTGCATATAGAAAAGGTAAATCAACCGAAGGCGCTCTTCACTATCTTGTCAAGAAGTTAGAAGGAACCTTACGTTCCAAGGAAATAGCCCTCTCTGCATTCTTGGATATTGAGGGTGAGGATGCTTTCTGCTAATAGTAGCAGAGGTATCGAAGATTCGACCAACCAATGGATTAGAGCCATGCTCGAAAGTCGGATCATTACTTCCTCTTCCGGAGAAGTGTCTGTATCTGTGAACGCAGTTAAAGGTGGCCTCCAGGTTGCCTCAGAGCTCTGTCGTCCAACTTAATGAACTCCTTAGCAGTTAAATGCTGTTACGATGCACTACAATCTCTTACTAGACATAAAAGTGTGGTACTCGGATGGGTTCCAGGCCATCAGGGGATTGCAGGCAACGAATCTGCAGATGAACTAGCCAGAGCTGGCTCAGGATTTGCGTTCATTGGACCTGAACCTTACTGTGGCGTCAACTGGGCTAATGCCACAGCGCTGATCAACACATGGGAGCATAAATTTCGTCTAACCCACTGGGAAAATGTTCGGGGTTGCCACAATCTAAGAGGTTGGTCAAGCCATATTCCTATAAGGAAATTCTAAGTTTAGACAAAGAAAACATTAGGAAGCTGGTGAGCTTTCTAACAGGTCATAGCGGCCTGAGATATCACCTTAATAAACTCAATCTATGCCCAGACAAGATACAATAGATCTTTTAGGTCGCAGTATCAGCCATATGGGATAGGGTCCAAGGACAAAGAAAAAAAAAGAAAAGCCTTCATACAAATATACCTAGGGTACTTGTAAACGACAATAATTTTTAGCTTCCGCGTGTGGGCCTGTTTTTCTTAGGGCGGCAGTATATGTAGGACTTCAATTGCACGATTATTCTAAGCCTAGGGCCCCAAGCATCCCATGCTAACTCATACTTTTGTTAGCCATTTCCTACCGCTGAGCTCCTAGTTTAGTTTCCTATTCGTATTCAGCAAATTTTTACCAGACTTTGCACTTTTTCTGGTAAAAAGATCAATTGAGTCCTCTGTGGGCTCTAGTTTTAGGTATTTTAATCAGATCACTGAAACTGGACAAACATTTTCCTGTTGCTAGCAGTGCTAAGGTTTTTGGAAACGAATACAGCTACTCCTTATTGTACTCAAAGGGTTTTTTCAATAAGCACATAACAATGTTGTATTCTAAAACGAATGTAATTTTAAAATTTATTTGTATTTTGTTTGACACTGACAGAACGGTGAAGATTTAAATTTTTATCGTGGTGTAGTTTAAAAAAGACCAGGGTTTGGAAGTTATTAAAAATGACTGCAGAGATTCTGAGTTGGTGGACGCAACTTCAAGAGCGCGTATTCCAATTCGGTCTTAATATTCGTCCCACCAGGTAGTCGATAAATTCAAGTCAACATATTAACCATCAAATGTTCCTGGGCCAGTGAGATAGTGGACCGGTTGGATTACCGAAATCATCCCATTCTTAAGTGTTTCAGTCCAAAATGAGCCAAATCAGTCGACTTCACGGCTTACAGAGGAATGAAAAACTCTGTCTATATTGTGGCGAATTTTCCGTTAAAATCTTGGCCAACACACTTACAAGATCAAATTAACTCAAGAAATACAGTCTCTTGACAATTTGAAGCGTCTAAACTTCTGAGATTGGATTCGGAAAAAGTTGGAAGAAAATCCTCAATTTCATTGAAAAATCATCTACAGCGACAGTGCTCATTTTTTGGCTAATGGCTAACAAAACATAGATGGTCCTATGAATTGAATACCATTTTGAAATGCAACATATGTACTACACCATGGATTCAAATTCACCCCAATATCTCAATTATTCTGAGTTTTCTTTAAAAACAAAATTGTTATGTCCTTATTGAAAAACGATTTATCTATGATTGCTCCATGGTCTCCATGCTCCCCATTCCCAGTAGAGTCGAAATGGTTTTGTTTTTTTTTTCTACCACTGCCTAAAACCAGATGGAGAGGAAAACGCCAAACTGGAACTGAGGGTCATTTTGTGAATAATTTTTCACTCCTTCGACTTGAACAAAGCAGGCCTATTGCCTTTGTTGACTAAATTGCTGATAAAGAAGTCATTCTTTTCCATGAAATCCTTTCTAACCAGTTAACATTGTTGCAGAAGGAAAAGAGGGCAGTCCCAGACATATTGTATACACTGGCTAGTAACAATATTGCCTGATCTACCCTCTGTTAACTGGTATTCATCAAAGGTGGCAGAACAATGTCCTTAGAACAGTCTTCTCCCCAAAGAGTTGTTCAAAAACCAGGTTCTGATGTACATATCTGATGCTAACAACTTATCTGCAGAGAGTTCCAATGCTAAGAAATCCTTCAACGAATGGTTTATCTAATTTCTAACCCTAGGGACTGAAAAGATACAGCAAGTCTGGCTATAAGCACATTAAACAACAAATAGGATACAAAAAATTATCCGCACCTTGTGTGTATGTGTTGCCTAGAATGTATGAAAAAGAAATCTCTTCCTCTGGAATCGAAATAAAAAAAAAAATCGCGAATCGTTAGCTTTGAGTAAGTTTCACACACCCCCTAGCTGTCAGCGATTGTGTGCAGCACACCCCATAACTTTTGTTCGAGATAAGCTATCGACAACTGCGCAACGAAAGTGTTGTTGCTGTTCTTCTTCCCTCTCTGTTTTTTCTACCCCCGGTGGTCGGTCGGTGCAGCGAATGAATTATGCAAAGTTTTGCCTTCCAGAGGCACCATACACCTCTATGCATGCAGCCACTTGTTCCCACCCCCAACCCTCCAGGAGCACAAAGCGTTAGGTAAGCGAACGAAACTGCAACACACAAAAAATGTAATTTATTTTCTGAGACGTCAACTTCTTTACGAGTGCAGTGTATGGGTATGCATCACCAGCTCCACCAGCAACAGCACCAGCACCAGCACCGCCAGCAGGGAACTCAATGTAGAGAAAGCGTCTTAGCTGCTCCAATGCCTCCACAGTGTCTGCTGGCAGTGGCGGTACCAACACCACTTGCAGGGGTTGAGGGTAGCTAAAAAAAAAAAAATAAGGGCGTTGCAATAAATCGTGAAACTTTGTACCGTTCCTCCTGCTCCCCTCCGTGGCAGTTGGGAAAGAAAAGGCATCCCTCCATCGATGCACATGTGCAAGTGCATAGAAGTACGCTTTTTTATTCGAGGGAATTTCGGATGAGAATAGATGTTGCGGACCGTGGAATGCGTTATCGATTTCCGGAACTACGACGACGGCGACGGAGACAATGAATTGTGTTGCAACCCAAAAAAAATAAAAATTTTTATGTGTTGCACCATTTATCAAGGGGTCGGGAGGCTAAAGCGCTGGGTGGAGCAGTTACTGACCGATATTTACAGTCCTCCCATTCGATTTTCACATGTGTATTGAGTTCCTTTCGATTTTAGTGACACCAATGGATCGACATTTCGTCGCCTGGATTTTATGTGCAATACATTCCTGTAAGTTGAGTCAGTGATTGGAAGGATTGTCATAAAGGAGGAGGTGTAATTGAGCAGATACGATGGGGGATGACGAAGGACATTTGATGATATTGGCAGAGGAGACATATTGCTTTGTGTCGGTGTGGTAGACAAGCTTTGTGCTGTCAGCCATAAAGTTTAAGGGACCATTTGAAATTCGGTGCAGTAGATTTTTGTTACATTGCCATACTTGCATACTCGTACATGTATGTACAAGGATTTTTCGAAAAGTGTAGAAATTCCATGGGAATAGAGGCCACTCACCCAAGGACAATTCAAAATAATTGCGATATCAGGCTAAACTTGAGTCCATGATACCATGGAATACAATTACGTTCAGATCATCGAGAGCACATTTGCAACGATCGATTCTTTGGACCCAATATTCCAACACTTTCTCCAACATATCGACCGAAATGTTGTCAGTTTGCCGATCGAGAGGGTGAGGTGAGCTCCTCGGAAGTTGTTGGCTAGCTGGCATCAATAACTTAACGTCACCCTATGAAAGGAAATCTAATGGCGCTCAAGTGCATGAACCAACTCCGACCGACTCGATCTTCCCTCCCCTTGTATAGATCAACTGTTTGACTAGCTATGTGGCATGTGGTACCATCTTGTTGGAACCACATATCACCGATATCGACTTCATCCAATCTTAGCCAAAAGTAGTCTTTCAAGGCTTTCAACATACCGAACTCCATTGATCGTAACATGGTGATCACAGCTCAAGCATGAAATCTGCACCACGTGGTCACTTTTTATGGATGCAATGGAGTATCTTGAAGCACATGTGAGCTTAGTGGTGTACAATGCTTATTGACAAAGCAATTACGCCAAATATTAGCTCCATAGCTGAAGATGATTTTTGGATGAAATTCAGGATTGACTTCAAACTTTTTCCGAACTCAATCGGAGAAGTTTGAGACCTTCATATGGTCAGGAGCTACTTGAGTTAATTTGAACTGGTAGGAGTGTAGCCCAAGATTGAGAGACTCCTGCGAATGACTTGGAACTTAGTAATTTGGCTCATCTTGAACGTAGGCGCGCACGGTTCAATACTTGGACCGGTGTGTTGTATCACTTGCACAGGAATGTTCTTAAAATTGCTATCAGCGACACAGTAATTTGGCAGTTAATTTTGATAGTTTTCAAATATTGCTTGTTCTTAAACCTCATTGTAATAAAAAATGCAAATCTTGACTGATGTTTTGGTGTTAGCTGATTATAGAAATCTTTCAGGAATGAGTTTGTATTAAAATACAAAATTGTTATGTTCCTATTGAAAAATGCTTTTCATATGGGGTTTCGACAAAATGTTGCCAAATGCCACACAGCTGGTCAAACAATTGAGGTTCTGATGTACAAGTTGTTCATTTAATTTGAGCCATGTCAGGTCCGAGATCTGTGCCAATAAGTCTTCACTCAATGGTTTCACTCTCTAGATCTTTAATAAAGTGCCAGGCAAGTTTCACTGCCGTGTATAAGTGCTTTTGGCAGGACATGGAGCTTATAACCACTTAGATCTACAATATTTGGTTATGACTGTTTCTGTTTCTAGACTAGCTGTTGGGTGAAAGGAGCTTCAGAACTAAGGCTTCATCGTTTGCATCTTCGTTAGAAACAGTTTCTCAAGCTGAGACTAATGGTATACATTAGGAGTAGATGGAGGCGTCGGGGTATATATAATACCTGTCTAGTGAAAGTCATCCTGCTCCTATAGATTTGCTCAAAACTGTCCAAATTTTGTCCCAAGGCTAACTTTTTGATTTCTGTCTTGCCTCCAAGTCGCACTGGGCTCGAAGGGAATTAGATCTTCGATAAGACTGCATGACTTGATCTTGTGTTTTGGTCTTTCCATGTCGTCTGTCAGGGTCTCCTAGTGAAAATTAGGATTCATAGCCATCTAGGATGGGAATAGATTAAACGAATGCTCCTGAAGGTTTGTAAGAAATCAGCGGCATTCTTGCTGATCTCAGTACTGTGCGCCTTGACGATATTTCAGATCATTTCCCTTGCGATTGTACTGTCGTTGCTTGTATTAGGTGGCAGATCCTCGGGCTGATACTGTAAGCTGTAGAGAAATTAAAGTTTTCGTAATGTCCTTCTGCGTAGTACAATGGACCAGTTGCTCCTGAGTGGTCCAATGGGTTGTTATAGGCATAGGAGCCATCTACTGTTGAACTGCACTGTTCCTCATTGCATGTTGAGTTACCTTTGACGAGACCTGTTAAAAGATCCAATTGTCCTTCTCTTCAGAAGGAGCTGATGAATACAAATCTAAAAACGAAGGCCATATCCTTGGCCACAATTAGCCGCTCAAATGCACTGCACGCAACAAGATTATGATTAATCCGCATAATTCCCCCAACACAACCCGGTGGCCGTTTACTTTTCTTCGAACCTTTATTTGTTAATCCTTTGCAATACATATCCCTGCTCCTTCAAGGACACAATACACACGACGATCACCAATTGAATTTTTGTCATCTCGTTTGTTGGCAAAGCACTGCGGACAAAGTCAAGCCTTTTCTTTGTGGAGAAAGGACGAAAAACTAATTTTCCACTTTCCCGACAATTTCTTATCTCTCTCTCTCTCGTCCTTCCTGTGACTTGGCTGTGTGTGTGTGTGTGTGTGTGTGTGTCGGCAATGACATATGAAGGAGAAACAAAAGTTTTCCGTCGAGTGAATCTAATTTGTCTGTTGATGTTCCTCTGAATGGAATTTTCTAATTCTCAGCCTCAGCGAGTAGAATGCTAATATTTTACTTTTCTCGAGAAAGTATGCAAGGGTGGGCCATTCTGTACTTAATCCTCTCATGAGCCGCCTTCATTACTGAGGATTTTTGTTTACACTCTCGCTGCTGGTAGTAGGTTTTACTTTATCCTGACTTGGTAGTCTCCATGGCAGGAGATATCCTTTCGAAACTGTTCGCTCGTGTTACGCTAATGAAGTGATGAAAGGGTTGTATGTGGGGTGGTAGCGCGGCGGACGGCCAGGATTAAATGGATTAAATTTTCGGAATTCATGAAGATTGGTAATTCTGTTGAAAGTCTAAGTAATTACGTCGTCGGAATGATGTAAATGCCATCGGAAGGGAGAAGCGATAAGACAATGAGTTAACTTGAATCTGTGAAGTAGACAAAGACTGTCAGTTTTAAATAATTAGATACATTCATCTGGCTGAAGTTGGTTTACTTAGGGACTTGTAGAAAGCAATCGGTTTGCATGACCTAGCAATGGAAGACACATTTCCAATAATTCAAAGAACACAAAACGGATATCCTGCGGACCACTGCTCCACTTCTAGGGCAATAAAATCCAAACAAAACACATTTCTCATGCGTAAGGTCACAGGGCCTTATAACACAACTCTCGATGTGCTTCCACATCGCGTCGAATGCATTTAAATGGCCGAATTTTTCCATGACCGCCATTAATTACCATACGGTCAGAACGCTTCCTTAACCCCATAAATTGTCGGAGCAAGGATAAAACTCACCCTGGTATCTAGTACCAGGGTCGCTTCCCTCTGACTACTACGACTCTATGCCGGGTGCAATTAATCACAGCGGCAAATATCTGTCCACTAGCAAGGCTTGAGCTGCTGCTGGCTGCTGGTCGCTGGCTGCTTAGGATTTATGCCGTTGTCCTTGCTAGAGTTCCGCCAATAATGGATGTGGAATTGAAATTTATTTCGCCGATTATTGCTTTCGTGGAAATCACGACTTTTGGGCCGCGCGCTCTGGATGGGCGCGCAATCCTTGGGCGACGACTGTTCTTCCTTAGCGTTATGGTTAGCATTCATAATTAAGCGCTCAATAAATTTCGTCGCCGAAAGACTGGACGACGACGACACAGAGACACACATTGCCTGGCCAAGACAACAGTAAGTGAGCACGTTTACCCGGTGCACACGATATACGTCCAGAAACCGTAGTTTCATCGAGTGGCCTGGTGGCCCGCTTGCTGCTGCTGCTCCTGCGGCTGACTATGCGTCCCTACCGGACGACTCACGAGAGTCACAAGTCAATATGCGATTAAAGTCACTGCGACAATAAACCACTGACATCCATTGAATGAGTTCGAAAATTATGGTTCGCATATGAGTCAGTCCGCAAGGAGTCATAAAGTCCAGAATAGCGGAACGAGTGTGACCCTCTCAAGTGGACGGTGGCGGCGGTGGTTGGAAGACGCTGTAGCCAAGGAGCCACACAGCTTGTGCACATCGAGTGTCCACACCGAATGTCATATTTCACTTTTGCATGTCGTTGTTGGCATCGAGAACCGTTCAATGGAATGACAATGAATTTGGCCGTCGTCGTCGTCGTCGTCGTCTTCTCATTGAATATGGCTGTCAGTAGCCACCCTCAGTTGGATTGCTGTTCGTGGAGAGAGGAGTGCACTTCAGTCGTTGTGGTCAGGACTCGCACGACTCACGACTATTGCATCTCTTTCGTTTTGGCCAATGACAATGGCTGGACCGTTTTGTTTTATGGTTATTTTTATTCGATTATGACTCTCGGTCAACCCCGATGGATGTTGTGGTTTGGAATTTTTCTGATTTGATTTGTGAGCGTGTGAAGGAGTTGCGACAGTTTGGCATTAATTATGGCGCGCACATCCTGCATGGAGTGGAATTCTGATGTGAACTTTTTAAAGAGCACATCCTGGCTTACTAATATTGAATCTTTAATGGTTTCGGACATGTTGGTATGACAAATAATAGTTATTGAGCTGAGGAAGGATGTTGGCTTCGTTGGCTGAACTTGGAGATGATTCAATAGTTTAGTCTCCATGGATTGGACATGGGCTCTCGACTAGGTCGTAGTCTTAGAAGGGCTAAGTGTAATTTTGATACAGACCAGGCCAGTGTGACACGTTGATGAGACAATTGAGGAAATTGATTTTTTAGAGCTGCTTAGTGAAGGACTGATCAAGGCCAAGGACCCTGACCACAGTATCTGGCGATCAGTAATGGGCTTCTATCGAGGGCATGGTTCAGTGCTTACTGTGTCGTACTAGGGAAATTTGTCCTCTCAACAAGGTGTTAAACAACAGACCTCGCGAATGACTGTGAGAAGCCAGGCTCTGTGTTCCGTGGATCTGTCGAAAGGTATCTCAGGCAGCGTAGTGTTAGTCTATTCGTTCATTCAAGTCTTCCTGTGCATACGACGTGCATCGTTCGCTGTTTTAGCTCAGTCATCCATGAGGGCACTGGTGGGTTCAATTTATTAATCCTAGAACGACCATGAACCAAACACCAGGCTATAAGTGTCTGGACCTCAAGGGGGCAGTCATCAACACACAGGCAATCAGTAAGACTTAGATTTAAGAAAGATTCCCCAACTTTCTGCCACAATCTGTCAAAAAATTCGTACCGTATGAGATCCAAACTATTCTCAGTAAGGTACAGGTTGCCAGAAGGCCAGGGGCCCCTTTCAAATGATTTCTATAGAATCTGTAGCGACGAGAAAGAGGAAGAAACCATGACACATCTCCTGCGCACCTGTCCTGCATTATCGGCTCTGAGAAGAGAAACCCTAGGCGATTAGTTCTTCATAGTTCTCAACCATCTAGCCAAGCTAGACTTAAGCACTATAACGAGTTTCGTTAACGGGTACTGCTTTAACGCATGAAGGGCGAGACATAGGTTTTCACATTAAAATGGGTTGCCTAAGTGGAGAGTCTCTATGTAGATCTCTGGTGCTGGTGATCCGGTTATTTCCCAGACGGGCATCACAATTGACCTTCCTCTGGTCTAAATGCTGAGCGGAGACAACCACTAAACCCAACTCAAGGCACAGTTAAAGGGATGAGAATGCCTCTAGCCCCTAAACTATATACCTAAACCCTAAACACAGGCAAACAGGGGACAGTATCACCATCGTTAGATTCTGAATTCCTTTCCAAACTACTTGCAGACTTTGTTCGGGTTTGTGGATCACTATGGGTTCTTCGGACAGAAGTCAATTCCTCGATTCCAGAACTCTATAACTCAGCCATGACCTGGGTATGGAAATTTTGTCGATGGATATAGACATAGTCTCCATTAACCAATGACCTCATTTGGGGGCTCTTCGTGCCCTAACTAACTGATTAATACACTTTTCCGTTAAACTTGTATACTTTAAGGTCCAAGCCACATCCAGCAATCACCTCCAACTTGAACTTGAGCCACGATAAGAATCCATCCATCCCCATTTCCAAGCCAATCCTTTCTTTCAACTCTGAGTCCTATCTCCCGACCATGTTTCATCCTATTTTCTCTCAAAACTCAACGCCGATATTTATAGGGCACGAACTTTCCCTACCACGACGGAACACTCTGCCAGCCGTTAAGTTCAAGCGCAAATGGGAATAATTGTTATTCATCGACAATCGAAACGAATTCGAAATCTGGGCGTCGCCTATGAATCGAAGAACGAAAATCCTCCGAAGCAGCACACTAAACTGGGTGTCCACACCTGGAAAAACGTCAAAGAGACCAGCCGTAGCGAGAGCTGCACCGCGATCTTGCAGAAGAAAGCACTCATAATTCGATGGTACTCCACCCCTCCTGGGGAACCGCACCGATCGGGCGCGAGGTGATCGTAATTACAAACCTCCAAATCAAATTAACTTGTGCCCTTTAATGGAATCACGATCGAGACCGAGCGGCGCTGGTCCAGCTGTGTGCTTCTTCCACCAGGTTATTAGTCGATGAGGCGAACGAGAACGCGCTCCAGAGGTGCGCCACGCCACATTGGGCGATGATGATTGTCAACAACAATGCATGACATACGCGATCACAATGTTATGATTGTCGCAATTATGTTCGCCGCTAATCTGTGCGCGAACCCTGCGCTGAGGGTTCTTGGCTGCATGTGGGTGCGCGAGCGCGCACGTCGATTTGGGCGGCCTAGCGAGTGAGTGAGTGTGCGATGGTGGAGGGCCCACGAAGGCTTGGCACTTGGAATTCGAAAGGAAGACTCCATCGCGTACGTATGTATGTAACTCTTCTCCACTCCACTCCCTGGAGGGAGCTTGCTATCGTGGCTTGGGATTTGGCCTCCGCGGCCGGGGGAATTAGCGCTGCAATTAATCGAGGGGAAATTAATAATTACGCTGTGGTGTGGCGTGTGCTTCAGTGGCTGCCGACCAATTTGTCATTGTGAAGCGTTGCGGTTGATATGTCATTTGTGACAGGCCGAGATCGATTTCGCCGTTGTGGGTGTCACACGTCTGCGACCGGATGTGTGTTATGTGCCTGCTATGGCTACGATTTGCGTGGTTTGCGATTGATTTGACTGATGCTGGAGGGTGTTGTCTGTCGGCCGATGGGACTGATGGATTCACCAGATTTAAGTGATGTATGATTCCAAGGGATATTTCCTGTGAATTATGCAAATTAGACAACCCCAGATGTCCAACTACGGTGTCTATAGGATACATTGGATAAGTTGGCATGTGGGGTTCTGGGATTCCCTCCCCTAGCTTTCCTTTGAACAACATTTTCTCAACTACGGCAAACATTAAAGGGAACGATGCAACTGTAGCATCGTTGAGGACATTGGTTCACTGAAAGATCATCCCTTCATCCTTAGACAGGATGAACAAAATTAGTCGGTTCAATGGAAAAAGCGGCACCCTTACTAGAAACCAACGGTGGTTACTTAAATTGTGACTGGGAGGACACTTAGTGTGGCTATTCCTTGTACTTAATGGCCACAGAGATAGCATTCGGTTTGTGGGCTGGCCAACCATTGCTGATAACATCAGGCATACCACGCTCTTCACGAAGCTTTATATTGAAAAGATCGGGGAAAAGGAAATATTTGCTTGGGATAAGGAAGTTTTTAAGTGAGCTTAGGTCTAAGTGATTTACTTGAGCCCTAAATGGCTACTCAGAAAAAAATCACAATCTAAGCCTTTCTTAGCATCTGTAGGGATTGCCAGTCAAGGAGGTAAAGTGGAAGATTATACAGAAATCGCCTGGTCTCGATGGTATTTTCAAGTGGAACTACATACATGCTTAAAAGCAGGCTTATCCATACTGCGCTGCCTTATAAGGTGCCATCCAACCCGAAGATCGCTGTATATATGTAGCTACCCCTCAAGGCATATCATTACCCTCACTCTTCTCTGATTCTTGGTAATGAATGAGAAACTTCTAGTCTTCGGTAAAGAGGAGTTCAGTGTCTACGCGGTCTATCACTGTCACGAAATGAAGAAATTCTTACATTTAAAGATCTGATGGGATCTACTCCTAACAATCTCCCAAATTGGACGAGCTATCTAAAGAGGCTGGAGAACGAAACCTTCCAGACTATAGAGGGCAACAATCAACATCTATTAAGCCTATAAGACTTGTAGAAAGTAGCTGGAACGATGATGATCAATAGGATAATAGAACAAATCTGGAAGAAATTATTGTGGCCAACATGGGTAGGCAGACATGCCAGTGAACTTGATGCTCCATTACTGTAGAATTTGTGGAGAAGTGGACCGGAAGGAAGCTATGATACATCTTGGGTATACCTCTGCTATCCTTATGGCTTTGAGAAGAGAAACCCTAGGCGAAGACTTAGTCGAAGATCGTATCTATCAGACCCGACTTAAGAAAACGAACAAACCTTTATCTCCTGGTCAAACAGGTTTCATAGCTAAACGGCGGATCATATCCCTGTGGCAGGAGTTCACATCGTTTTCTATTTCTATTTCATACAGGAAATTCTTATGTTGGTCTTCGGTGCTGGAAGTCTGGTCTTTCTCTGGACCTGTGTTTGGTCCCAAATAGGAAGATGTATGTACTTGCTACGAAGGTACATTGAATGTTTTCTGTGATCGAAGCAACAGTTGTCTCTTGTCCAAAACAGTCCATCAGGATTGTTGATGCCAAGGCATTGGTTCACAGACTATCAGAAGGACTAAAAAAGTTAAGTCAATTACAACAGTCAACATACCATGAGAAAAGAATCAAAACATCGCGGTGTAACTCTAGGTGGTAATCTTAACTGGAAACCTCATCTAGGGAGAACCACTGGAAAAGCGACTAAAGTCTCCTTAATCTGTTCTACACTATTGGCAAAATAATGCTAATTAACACCAAACATACACTGAACCTCTAACTTTAGCAATAATCAGCCCATCACTCGTATAGTGGAAAGTCTAACCTACTCCAGCGTACAAAGGTCCAAAAACGGACCTCTGTATAGTAATTCGTACTTCCTTTCCTTACATATAAGTCGAATAAAGACTGCTCCAGCTAAAACCATCAATCTAGCTCTATATATGGAATTTCTTCATCCTATGCACATTGGACCGAAAAAGAATGAATCTACGATCCCTTCAGTGATTTCATTCCACATCGCCGTTAATGCTATTTTATGATCCCAATATAAGTACGTAAACTAAGGAATGATTTAAGTCCTGTATCCCCTTGTGGGTCCTAGGGCCTCGACAATGCCTACGCGCCATCGTGTGCGGTTTCTGGAAATGTGTTTCAGTTCTCCCCAACTCTTTCCCAGTTGCCGTGCTTCCTTCTCAACTGTTCTGCGCCACGTACTCCTAGGAGCGCCGCGTATCCTGCCATCCTGAGTAAGCGGGTTCCATTGCATCGCGTGGTTAGCTATGGACCTGTCACCCTTTCGGAGAGTATGTCCAATCCACTGCCACTTTCGTCGTCGTATTGTTGTACCTATAGGTTCATGGCCCGTTCTCTGGTGGAGTTGTTCGTTAGAAATACGGTTTGGCCAGAAAATCCTAAAGATATAACGTAAGCATCTATTGACGAACGTTTGCAACTTCCGCGTTATAGTGGCGGTCACCTTCCAGGTACCACATCCATATAGCAACACGGATTCAACATTGGAACAAAACAGTCGTAGCTTGGTGGTTAAGCTAATCGCATTGCTACGCCAAACTGTAGATAGCATCCCAAACGCAGATTTTGCTTTGCCTGTTCGGCTGGATACATCCAGTTCGGTTCCGCCATCGGTTGAGACAATACTTCCAAGGTATTGAAGACTCTCTACTCGGTCCTAGGCTGATCATTTTTGTTTTTGCTGCCTCTTTCTCCACGTTGGTTTTCATTTGGTGAAGGTCCATAATTCTATGTGGCAGCAGGCATACGTGCAGGGATACGTCGTTCGCGTAGTAAACTAAGAAATGATCATACCTATGTAAAAGTTCTAAGGTTTCATTTCTGTATTCGGTTTTTTTAAAAAACAGTACGAAAGGAAATCCATCAGAATTGATTAACAATAGTAGGTTCTTCTGAAAATCATTTGCACTGATCATGACCGTGTTCTTCTCCAAGAATCACTTGAAGATCACTTTGACTCCCAAAATATTTTCTGCCCCTTTTGTGAAACTTGGAATTTCGTTATCATCCTCACATGTTTTGAAGTTTCTCACAAATAATTTCCAGTTGTTGGTGATCTAAAATTTTGTATCTTTTAGTCCTGAATGCTGTGTTCGAAAAGCCTGAAAGATGTTTAAGAATATTTTGGTGGTTACTGTAAGTGATCGTGTTTGTTTCGATCCCGGATGACATCTATCTAAAAAAAATTTAAGTTTACTTATATATATATATAGATATGTACACTTGTGAGTATATTCTCTAAAACGATCACCCACCTGGGTCGAAAGGGGATCGTAGAGATCGAACTCTACTCTACGATCGTACTACGCTTATCCCTCCACACTTAAACATGCTAGATCCAGACGAAGCCTAGCCTCCATTTATGGAGTGAACCCATCTGTGGTTAGTCAGCAAAATCACTGGAAACAATGTTCTTTGTAATTGTCTGCTCATTGGTCGGACTAGGTGCAAAGGCTTTACTTTGGCATCGACTGCCAGCTTCTCATCATCTCATCGCTTGGTTTCAACTAAAGGGCAAAACTAACGACACTTTCAGAGAGACGGCGCAAAAGATAACGTTAAGTTCGTACCGATTTCACTGTCCATCCATACCTCATCCGTGTTGACCAAAACCGTCCATTTAATCGTCCAGATTTCATGCATTCCCTACACGTGTAAGTTGTATTGCTCTTCACTTCGTTGCACCAGGTGTTTGGAAGGAAAGTGAATCACTATCGCTGCAGATCTTTAAACTGTCACCTTCCATGGGTGCAGACTTGGCTTTGGCTCATTTCCTGGTACTTCATCATCGTCAAGCCATTGTGCAGATCGCCAGCGATTATCATAATAAATCTACTTTTCATCACACATTACATAGGTACTGCTTCTCTTCCTGGAGAGGGGTTTCGATTTGAGAATCTATGTGGAACCCATTCATCAAGATTTTTCATTTTAAAGGTGGATTTCACGGTTCTCTGCTTCGTGTTCAATGATTTGGTGGGTTTAAGGCTTTCAATTAGTCATTGTCAAGGACGTTGGGTGGACAAAATAGATGTTCTATTTAAATGGTCGAGGGGAGTATGTGTATATTAAGACAATTGAGGAATAATTGGTCATATTTGCTTCCAAAAACACGGTGACACGGATGACATCGTGTACTGTAAAAGGCCAGACATTCCGAATCACCATCAAGACGCATCGTAACTTAAGATGGAACTGTATCCTCCCAAACATTTTTTTCTTAGTTGGCAAAGGTTTGGTCAATGGCATAGGAAGTGGGTAGTATTTATCCGCTTGGACATCCAGCTCTATCTATTATAAATTTGCTTTCAGCAGAGCTATCCACTTCACGCCTGAGTGTGCAATGCAGTCGGCTTGCTTCGGCTCTTACTTTTTTAGGTGGCACTTCAGTTCGGGATGAACCTGGGCCGCAAACAACAAGCCTCTCCAGTTAGCTCGGTCCCTAGCTAACTGCCTCCAGCTACGCACTCCAAGTCGGTTGTGGTCCCTTTTTACTTGTGCGCGCCACCAAAGGCGAGGTCTTTTTCTAATGCGTTGTACCCCAGGGTTTGATTTGAAGACTCCGCGGGCCGGAGTATTTGTGTCCATTTAGGCTACATGTCCTAGTCATCTCAAACGACGAAAGTAAGTTCTCTTGAGATGTATTTTAGACAGGTAGGTAGGTGGGTAGAACGGGCTGGGCACATATGCAGCCAAAGCTCAGATCACTGGTGGATCCATTGTGAGCTCCTGTCGTTGGTTTGCCTAGAAGACAAATACAAAGGTTTGTTATTAGCTGTGGGGTAGCTACAAGGCTATAGTTGCTATAAATTTCAGAATGTTTGATGGTGGCTTTCCTAACAGTTCGGCCATGTTCTAGTTCTGCATAGGCTTGGCCATTCGCAGAAGAGGTGAATAGTATAGTCTACTGCATTCGTATCTCCACACCCGACTACGGTGGGAAGAGGTTGTAGCCGGTGATGAACCCCATGAAGAGTGCTGAATTGGGCCTGTTAAGAGTCAGGATCTCTGGTTTTGGTGACATCATACTTTGTCAAGAGTTTTCTGGAGACACAACAGGGTGGTAGTGCGCTCCATCTCTAGTTAGCCAGTGTCGCGAAGGTTCGCTCTATATTGTGTTTAGGTTCTGTTGAGACCCCTTTCTTCCTAATTCGTCCGCCAGTTTGTTCCACTGATTGCGGCTGTGTCCTGAGACCGAAAGGAGTAAAACTTGTTCGTTTGCCGACATCGTTAAACCAGTTATGACTTGACGACTATGATAGCCTTTATGGAGCATTGACTGTCAATATATGCAGATGTCGATCGTTTTTCTGGAGTGAATTTTACACAAGTTATAGGTGGTTTGAAGTAAACAACTATCTCAACGTTATAGCTGTCCACTATCATGGATTATAAGTCAAAGAAAGGAACAAACCATTCGGTCAATCCTGGTTAAAATTAATAGCTTCAGCAGAGGTGGCATCCTAAAGTACCCTTCTCGAAGGAATAGGACTCTAACGTAAGGTCCAACAAAGATTTACCATACACTTATGTGAACTTATGCTGGCTATTAACCTCCAAAGTTGATGCCTCCATTTCCTTACAGCATCTCTATTATGAGTGCCTTAACAATGTCCACGTAAACGACTGTGCCATCTACTTAATGTATTGCAAGCAACAATTCATAAAGTATTAGTACCTCTCTCGGCTAAAATTTCCGCGACATTGTATGAGATTTAGAGGTGATTGTACAGTATTCCAGTGGGAACAGATTTCCTCTGCCTGAATTATTGTATTTCGTGGAATGTAAACCAGAGGAGAACTACAGATTACCAACCTATCAATCAATGTTTCTCTCAAGCCTCTGAATCTTGGGCCCATGCCACAGACTAGGTAAGGTAATGCAACTTTTTATGACACCATTGCCAGTCGTCCTTCCTTATGACGCTCTCACATTCGCAGAGTCTAAGAACCAAGTGTATGCATACCAATAATCCGCTCTGCAGTAAAACAATCCAAAGCAATAAAATGCCCCCTCAAGTCCAGTAGATACTCGTACTTTACAGAGTACATCCTGAGCAGCAATGTTGCAACAACGTTGCGCAACCCGCCAGTGTGCGCTTTGTTTGCCTTTTCCCAAAGCAAATTAATACTTAAATTCCAATTAAGGGGTTCCAATAAATAATTACACGCAGATTGCAGATTGGGTCTTGAGCACTGGACGAGAGTTCCGCGAAGACAAAAGAGGACCACTTTTGCATCTTCTCCACATCATCTCGGCCACCTTGGGTTGTTGGGTGGTGGTTATTTTTATTTATTTTTTTTTTTTTGCAGCTTCTACTGGATTCACAGTCTCTTCCTGGCTTTCGGTGGAGCGCTGCTGGGCGATATAAAATTTTATGGAGCAAAACGTTTCCATGTTTATTCATGATGTGCTCGATGCCAGGAGGATATCTTGGCCACTCACTACGATGATGTTTACTTTGTTTCCTGCTCAGGTGCAATACTCTCTGTTTCATTGGCGAATGTGTAGCTTGTTTCAATTCAACCAGGCTAAGGATTATTTTACGATTTGTTTCGAATTTAATTGAGCTTCGTGCTGTGGGACAAGTGGAGACTGCTGCAAAAACTGAAAGGTTCCTGCGAGTTAGACTGGGACTATTGCACTGCAGTCGTAGTCGTGGCTAGTTTATGAATTAATTTTTATTCAGACCCGGGGATTGGTATTGGTTTACGATGGCTGGACATGAAAAGCGGTAATGGACTGCATACTGGGTCAGTTTTACTAGTTTACGGTGTGGACATGGGAGCCTTACAAAGTTGCATATGGAATATGGTGGCAATAAGCTGAGCACAGAAGTGGGACTTAGTGTTGGAATATTGACGAAAACCTTGTAAAGACATAGTTGGCTAGACCCTTCTCCAGCATACATGTTTCCAAGAAGAGAGAATAGGGAAAGAAGAAATGTATGTATTTCCAAATAAACAGATAATTCCAAAGGGGAAATAGCTACACCCGGTGATTTTCTTCCGGAATCGCTCAATAGATGCTCCTTGTTCAGACTCCCTGAAGACGGAGGAGGTTCTTGCACTGTCAAGAGCTGCTAATCCCGCCTCAAAGCTACCACAAGTTGACATTACCATATTGATAGATCGGTGACTAGTGAATCTTAAGAGCACGTTAAGAACACAACGTAAGACTCGCACAATGTCGCCGGGATACCGCGGGAAGCAAAATAACCGACGATATGGCGAGGAAGGAAGTCTCATTCGAACTTGAACGATCTGATAAATCAGTCAATACTGCACTATGCAACCTTAAAGGGATAATGGAGCAACAAACATCAGATGGGTACAACCTTCCATCTGTGACGTATCCAGAAGACTTCGGTTATTATAACATTAGAGCAGAAGCAAACGTCTTCTTCAAAGAGATACTTACTAGAAACAACCTACTATACAGAGAGTTTAACGTCTCTTCTAGACAAATTTCATTTGTATTTCAATTTGTATAAGAAAGCGTTCTTGGGAAGGTCTGATCATTGCTGGAAGACTATTGATTTATCGTATTCGCATTAGCACCCAATTTAGAGAGCAAACCCGAGAAACCCGTCTAGAATTCGATTCCTAAACGATTTTAATAGATGGGATCCCTTCTCTTGTTTTGAAGATCTGTTCTGCTACAGATTCCTGCAAAAGTAACTGTAATTACCTCTGGTTCCTCAAAAGATGTAAACGTTTTTCCAGTCCTGGCTAGTACCTAAAAAGTTTCTGCAACAAAGGATAAGCCAGTTGCTGTCAACTCTGAAGAGAATCTTTACTGCGTGTCTAGCACTGGCATATTCATGTGCCTTGGACTACGGTTAGAGTAGCTTTTATGCCAATAATTGGGAGAGAAGACAGGGGTTTCAGACCTGAAAGCTTATAGGGACTAATCGAGATTCACGTCCGCAGGCTGAGAATGCACCCTTTGAGATGCAACAGCACGGCATAGAGGGCGCTTTCGACAATGCGACTTTTGATAGCATGTGTTACCAATGCTAATGAATAGATCTCGGACTGTGACCGTCATGTTATGGTAGGTGTCAACTGAAAATCCTCGCAAGGTGGCGTCCTGTCTCCACTGATAGTGGTGGATGGTAGTTGACTCTCTGTTGCATACTGTCAATAGCTCAAACGTCTACGGTTAGGCATACGGGGTATGATGTTGCCATGCTTTTAGTCGGTTCATACCAGAGATAACAGACTGTATGCTAAGGTATTGATAGCCTTAGACATGATTGATAAATGGTGCAATAGAAATGGGGTTTCGGTCAATCCTCTGAAGACTGAAGTTGTTCTCTTCACGAGACGAAGCATTGTCTTTTTGACAAGACATGTGGCTTATCGTGACTGTCTTCTGCACTAAACTCCGAAAAATGGTCTGTCTCGGCTACAGAGAAGCTTTCCCGAGTATCTGGGCTTTATCTAGTTGCTCTACTTGATTTACTTGACCATGGGTTGTACTATCAAAACATTCTACCGTCTTCTGTTATCATCCGCACTGGCGTTGTAATGACCCTGCGCGACATTTATCCTAAGACCCAGGATATGCCTTCTGATACAATGACAGTGGAACTTCAGCTACAGTGCAAATTTAGAATCCATTTGCCGTGCGATTAGGACTGGCTTCAATCAGATTATGAGCCTGGATAAGGCTGTAGTCAAAACTTCAGTAGTGTCTGAGGGACTAGTCAAGTGTCTGGTACTGGTATCTTGGTTGGAATATTTGCGTCTAAATTGAGAATACAAGAACTCCTTGAACTCTTTGACTCTTCTCTTGGCCCAGGTCACACAGGAACTGAAATGAAATCTTCGATAAGATTGCTAACCTGCGTTTGGTCTTCCGCATCATCGATCAGGGCCTCCAGTAACAACTGGGTCTCTTTGGAACACAATTGTGTGGGGATGGCTCTCCAGGATGCAGGCGGATCAAACGTATTCTCCCGAACGTCTGTACCAAATCAGCGGCATTGTCTGCACAGAGAAGAATGTAGACAACTTATTGGCGTTCTTACGGGACACTAATTATCCTTTCGCTAATTATCTTACGATAGTAGACTCAAGAAACACTTCTGACTGCGACTCTTGTGGAGAGCGGGAACATACTTCGGATCAGTTCTTTGCTATTGTCCTGTTCTTTCTATGATCAGGTGGCGGATCTTCGGTGCTGATGCGGGAAAAGCTGATACTGTAAGCTTCTTATCGCTTTAGTGCATTCTCAGCTGCCTTCGAAGGTCGAAGAAATTTCAATAAAATGCAATAAATTTTGATTCCGGGTAGTACAATGGACTTGAGTCTGTCTAACTTCATCCAAAACTCAATTGTTTGGGCGGGAGCTCTTGCAACATGTTTGATTTCACTAAATCCCTTCTCTAGAGCATCATCGGAATTTTGAATGCCTAAGTGTATACTTACTTATGTTCTGTATCCCCTTGCGGGTCCTAGGGCCTCGACAATGCCTAACCGCCATCGTGTCTGATTTCTGCAAATGTACCTCAGCTCTCCCCAACTCTTTCCCAGTTCCCGCGTTTTCTTCTCAACTGGGCTGCGCCCCCGCGTATTCTGCCATCCTGAGTAAACGGGTTCAATCGCACGGCGTGGTTAGCTATGAAGAGTATGGCCAATCCACTGCCACTTTCGTCGTTATATATGTAGTTGTGCCTATAGGGTCATGAGCCATTCTCTGATAAAGTTCTCAGTTAGAGATACGGTATGGCCAGAAAATCCTAAAGATATATCCTAGACACCTATTGACGACCCTTTGATACAATTTTCATGCCCAAATGATGAGCAAAAATAGCCACATTTTGAAGCCAATCCGTCTTTTTCACGTCTCCGGCATACTAATGTCAATCCTATCGCCTTTAAGTGCAAGTGCAAAGCCAGATCTTGATGCTTCTATGGAACGCTTCCCGAAAATTCTTTGACATTTCAAATTAACTTTTAACGACTAACCACATACGACTTAACATCTCCTAACATGTCTAAGGTTGAACGCATAATCTACCATAAACAACATCGTTATAACCCTAAAATAGTTCATGGCCGTGTTACCTATGAATACAGATTTGCATTAAATACTCCATCTACGCCATTAGCTAATCTCCATAGTCGACACGCTCCTCACACACTCACGATTCCTTATCACTTATTAACGAACGAAGCCAGGAAAGGGGGCCCTTCGGTGGCCCATAAAAAATCCATCTACAAGATGTCACACATAAACCCTGCTCTGCGAATGGGTCACTCCGAAGAGGTTACTCTCCGAATCATCATCACCATCATCCTCATTTTATTGTTACCCCATCACGAGGATGGGAGATATTAAAATCTCAGCTTAGTTAGAGATGATGATGAGTCTACTGGTCGTAATAACCCATCAAAATGGTTATCATTCGGTGGCACATAACCGGCTGTATACCTACATATCTATGAACGTAGATGGACACTGGAATACAAGAGCCCCAGTGGGTGTAGGAGAAGACCATCATTAAACACGCGCTTCAGAGTTATCTCTTCGCTTTGGTTGGCACTTTTAATTGACTCATTTGAAAGTCAATTAAAAGCAAAAAAGCGGAATGAAATAAAATTACATTGTCATGCCAGTGGACAGGAATCTCTGGACAACGAACTAACCATAATGAGACCGATGGAGAGAAGACACGGGCGGCGGTAATTATTGCACCATTCCGTCTAATCGCTTGATTCAATTTTTTTTTCTCTTTTTTCTCTCTCCAGTATGAGTACAACCCCTCGGATTGAGTGGCACTGTTAGGGGTTGCGTTTTTATAGCCACTTTTGCCCGCTCGATATAATGTAATTAAAAGAAACAAGTAAAAAAAATCTTCAGGACACTTTAGAGATAACCCGAGTGCTGGCTTCCAATCGAACGAGGAGTAATTAACAAAATGAAATACTTTCTGGAAAGTAAGTCGTCATGAGGGTGACACTTTCACCCCACAGAGGACTATATTTACTATACCTAGACTGGCACTGGCACTGGGACTGGGACTGGGACACACTCCACTTCAATCAATTGAGTCTCGCTCTGTGTGTGTGTGTGTGTGAAATGCAATTAAATTAAATTAAAATGTTTTCCTTTAAGGGTTCGACCGGTGTATCTTTGTAACTGTATCTTTGGAGTGCCTGCCGAATCCAGACTTGAGTATCTATAGTGTCTACAGTGTCTCATCGAAAATAATTAATTTCTTATCAGTTATGGAGTTTTTCTGTTTTTTTTTTTTTTGAGAGATTTTTTGTTAACTTTGTGTTATCAAAAATAATTAAAGTGCGGAACTGTGACGCAGATGCACTTGAGGCCACAAAAATTAATCAAGTAAATGTTTGCCCAGTCACTGTTTTTTCAAAGCGGTTTGCTGAATTGTCAGGTGCTTCCGGAGATTAATATCTCCAGATGAAGAGGCCTCCTAGCACACCTTTCATAGCAAGACAAACCGACTATGGATTGAAATAGTTTATTGGGCAAACCACCAGTGAATCCAAAGGGTGACCAAATAGCTATGATACTTTTGCCAATTGTTATGTTTCAGCAACTGTCAAAGGTACCAATGACATACTGCTGTCAAAGTATTTAGTGAGGCTTGCCATTCCATCATGCTTCGTTTCACGCTTGCCGAGTATGCAGAAATTATTAAAAAATTCTATCGAAACTTCGGCTCAGTTGTACATAAGCATCAATGGATCTACAAAGATTGACTGCTTGGCGCGGTTATGGTATAGAGACGTCGTTACCGTCAATGACCTTAGCTACAGACCTAGACAACATCGTTATATCCGCGCTGAAGCTCCAACAAGACGGTGCTACATGACATACAAGCGGCGGAACGCTGGAAGTTGTCGACGATAAGTTTGGGGTCATATCACGGCGAGCGTTCATTAATTGACCATGGAACCATGCAATTTGACTTGACCACTCAATTATTTTCTGTGGAGCTACATCAAGTCCTACGCTAATAAGCCAATTATTTTGGACGAACTTAAGGGCAACATTTGAGACCCTACTTCCTAAATCATCATTTCTATCATTCATATCTGGTTACCCTTTGATTAGGTTGCTTCCATTACTCCTAGGACTTTTACCCCAGAATCTGTTCTCTCGATGAGATTAATCCAAGGTATCTACAGAGAAGTTAAAATGATGATTCCTTCGGCAGAAGTGATTTGCCGGAATACGAAGTCCTATGGTGTACCAACCTAACGAACACTGACTCATCAGTAACCGGACTTGAGTACCTAAGCGTGTGATCTGCGGATAAGTAGCAAACTTGTTGCCCTGCGTCTGCTCTACTGTCTGGTCGCTGCTCACTTAGACCAACAGAATTGGGTCCAATGTGCATTCCTGTTTAACTCAGGAAACGATGGAAAGAAGGACTGTTTGATATGAATTGCAGGGGTCCCTTATAGGTCAATGTTCCCGACGTCCTCCAAATCTGTAAAGAAGTTAAGTGACAAAAATTCGCATTCTTCCGGTAGATAGGGCTCAGCAGTCGCACAGCAACTATGCTAGAGGGTACCAGTGTGTTGTGACGACTGAATTTCACCGGCTACAGCACTCTGGCCGTTCACATGTGTCCAAATGCCTTCATCTTCTAATCTTTTTTTAAGGAGCACATTGGGATTGCAACGACGGGGAGAGTCTGGGATACATGCAATAGCGCCCCTTTTCGTTTCCTAAGATACCAATATGCCCTGGTAATCATTAGGGGGTGACCTAATTGGGTCTGGATATATTGTCCAAGAGTGATTTTCAGGTGCCAACAAGCCTAGATCTTAGACCTAACTACTTACTAACTTACTATGGTAGGGTTACAATCCTGCGGGTGAACCAGGGTCTCAACAAACAACCCTCTCCAGTGCGCGGTGTTTTCAGTTGCACTCTCCAAGTTGGTTTAGGTACTCTTCCACTTGTGTACCCCACCTAAGGCGAGGACTTTTTCTGCTGCGTTGTCCCGCTGGTTTAGAACCAAAGATGCTTCGATCCGGAGAGTAGATGTCCGTTCGCTCTACATGTCTAAAAGACTCACAAGGTCGATGTCACTATGCAGCTCGTAGTAGAGTTCGCTGTTAAATCTTTCCCACCAATTCGAAGAATTTGGCTTTTGATATCTCCATCCATCCATCCAAGTCAGTGTTTCTTGACAATGCCTTGCTACTCAATTGTCTTCTTAGGACAAAGTAACAGCGATTGGCAAGAGTGGTTCTTCGTTTGATATTGAAAAAGTAACGTGATAGCGCGTCACCTTCCCAGAATCCTATTCGACGTCAAAAGTTTCGGTAAGATTGTTTCCAAACTGAACGGTACACCGAGCGTTCTTCATTGTCATCCTGCACAATCCGACGAGGTTGACAAAGATGCCAAAAGTGGACATGACTCTGTATAGCTCGGCTCTATAAATACTGTCATATGCGGCCTTCATCGATAGAAAGATGGTGAGTATCGATCTGAGCTTCTGCCTGTAGTGTGAATATTTGATCGATTGTGGACTTACCCATTCTAAAACCTCACTGATAGGGGCCAGTGCTTCTATAGTTCGTTTGCCGATGGTGATGTTCCATTAGATATACTTTCGTCCAACCAGATGTTAGAAATAAGTTGGCGTATGCTCTCCACCATACAGCCTGAGTAACGTAATGTTTGCGCATCCTTTACACATCCTAAACATCCTTTCATGTGCCATTGAACACCATACCTACATGCTGGCAAGCTTTAGTCCTTGACAATGGATGACAAGTTCTAGTATATAGTTTGGGAGTAGGAGGAACATTGATTCATGTCTTGGAATGGTAACTAAACGAGTAGTCGCTGATGGTACATTAGCAATTCTATACTTCAAGTATAACAGTGACCAGATGTCCAATATACTGAAAATACGTTAAAGTACTTGAAGTTATCTGTTTAATCCACGAAAAAAGCTCTAAAGACTGAAGAAATCAGGACCAAACCTTCATATCAAAGAAAGTTACACATTGAACCTGGCAGTTCCTTCAGTTAACGACTCCATTGTCTCACGGATTTCTAGAACGGACGTCCGAATTTGATAAAATCGATATTTCAGATTTCTAGGTAGAATCCAATGGTTTAGGCAATGGTGACAACTACTCCACCGATTACTACAAGCGTCTACTCAATTTTATTGTGAAACAAAGCATCTACTTGGGTATCTAGGTAGCATGCACCGATTTACAAGGAACAGTTCCACCAGTTAGGAACGATTCTCAGCATAACTTTGTAACCAAACTACCATTCGATTCCGACTATGTTCGGTTCAACGAAGGACTTACTCAGCTTCCTACAAATGTTTGAATCCACATAGAACTACATGACATACATAGAACCAAAACCATCTCAAGCCAACAATCATCATCATCAGAGGTGTTGACAAGTACTCCGGCCGATATCTAGATTGAAAATTACAAGCTTTTTCGTTAGGACTACCTCTCCTGCAGCAGTAATAGTAGCATTCTCCTGCTAGCCACATGTACTTGTTAACCTTCTGTCCCGATAGTCGTGAGAGATTACTCTGTCGGATTATAATTGAATCCCAATGCGATCCAACACGAGTACTAGAACACTCCTCTCGCGCAGGTGACATGGTCTCCTAAGTGACTGATATCTAAACATCACCCAAGCGATGCAAATTAAAAGAAAATTATGGACAACCATGAACAGTCGCCTCTTGACTTAATGTATTCACTGGCAGATCGCGAAGGCGGCACAAAGTGCCAAGAGGGGGCAAACATGACTACCTCCAGCCTTTCGACTCTACACCAGTCTTAAAACAAACATAAAGCCGCGATGAAAACCGATCGTCCTCCGGTCGTCGATCGATTCGAACGAATTCTCTCATCCCCTCAACAGCGTCCAAGGGTCCACAGAGAGACAGAGAGAGAGACTGCTGCTGGAAGACCAGTCGCAGTTGCAGTCACATAATCAACCCAGCTTAGTCGCCTTTGGGACAGGTTATAAAAATATCTGCCATTCGTTTTAATTGATTTCCATGTTGTGTAAGGTTTTATGGCTTTCGATAAAAAATTATGGCATTTTTATGACAAAGTTTGTTTTCCTTTTGATTGTGTCTTGGATACATCCTTGGAGTTGGGTTTGTTTTTGCTTTTCAATTGGATGCAGCTCGTCGTCATTTAATCACGATCACCCGATGGGTGTAAAATTTTTCGACTCTAGAGTCATTTTTTGTTTTATGGAGTCGAATAAATCAGTGGACGGACATTTATGCAAATCACTCCTAAATGGTGAGTAATGTCGTCGAATCATTTTTTCTTCTTCTCTGGCAAGCACGCTGCCTTTTGTTTTATGACCGACAACACTGAACATGTATATGTCGATGGAAATAAATCTCGGAAATCCAATCAATTTTTATTGCACCCGATACTCGTAATAATTATTCAAATCCACAAGATACGAATGGGGTGTGGGACTATCTGTTACTGGTGTGGTGTTGCATAACTGGAATGATGATGAAGACGATGACGAGCGCACAATTTTATGGTCATTAATGGGATTAGTCCAGCGATTTATACAGTATTAATGAAAGGCGATAGATTTTCACAGATTAAGAACACTTTGGTTGAGTTAACAACCGCCGATAGATGGAGGCGGTGTGGTTCGGACGGATACGTGTTTGTTTTTCTTTCCTTTTTGTCTGCCATTCGTAGTAATGTTGTTTTATATTTTTACGAATACGAGGAGAGTTTCAACTCACTTTGCACACTGCATCCGTTACAAGACAAAAAAAAAGGAACCAATTGCATCGTCATGGATTGAACTAACTTGTTTGTGATTTGGCAGCATTGATCGTTATGGTGATTCTTTGATTGGCACTACATAGAGATTTTATGTATTGCTTTCCTTGAAACATACATACATATGCACATAAAATATGTTCATCAGATGTATGACCTCTGATGCTAAAAAAAGTGTCTTTTAAAGTCACGCCTAGATGTCAATAGTGAATAATTTCTGAACGCAGCCTTTTTGTTATGTCATCTTTGACATATGAGCAGTAGATACAATGCAGAGATACGATGCTGCCTTTTCACGCAAAATACATAATCTTTAGAGATGAAGCTAACATTGGATGGATTCGTCAACCAACGAAATTGTCGCATCTGAGCAGAAGAAAATTCTCGAATAATGTCAGAAAAATTGCATCCAAAAAAAGTATTCTTTCGTCTGGTGGTATCACTGGTCCAATTTTTTTGACAATGCAAATGAAAGAGTTGGTTTTGTGGCCTCAAATCAAAGAAATAGATACAGACGATCTTTATTCTCATTAAGGTGGTGGCACTAGTCACACAACTCGTAAAAACATTGAGCTATTGCGATCTAAGTTTCCAGATAAATAGTTCCATGTAATTGTGACATAAACTCGGAACCTGGAGATTGGACGATGTAACACCATTAGATTACTTTCATTGGGTTTTTTTTTGTTCCTTTTGGCTGGCTACATAATCATAGGAATGATCGTCATTCCCAGTAAAGCTGTGGCTACACACGAAAATATACTCCATGGGCATGAAAGCAATTTTGACAGACGAGGAGGCCAGATGTGTTAGGACTGTAATCATTTCACGACTGCAGTTTGACTGACCCAATGACTTTATCTACTCAACGACTGTCTATCTATCCATCTCAGCATAGATGACGTTCATTCCAATGATAACGTAGCCAGGCACTATGTCAACTGCAACATTTAGACTGAAATTGATGGTAAATGAGGTAATGTGGGAGCGAGTCCTTGTTGTTTGTTTGAGGGCCCATATACGAGGACTGACTTACTCATTGTCGTAAGTAGATTTGTTGTCCTCCAACGTTTGATATTGCGACCACAGTCCGGTTTGCTTTCGAACTTGTGTAAAGTAAGTGCTCTCTAAATGTGACCCTATACCCAAAGAGTACCCCCAGGTGCCTTGACACGATGGAGTGTTTTTCTACTTTCTTCGTTTTAACAGCAATTGAGGACAGCTTCAGTCTTGTGATCCGCGAATTCCAGACTTGTTGAGCGAAGCCATTTGCTCATACCTTTGATGGTGCTGTTCCAGTTTTGTGTCAGCTCCTTCAGGGTTTTAGCTACTACTATCACCGCGATATCATCGGCGTATCGGGCTATGTCCACTCTTCTTGGTATATAATGTGTCACATGGAAGGACAAACAACTGATTCCTGTGACACCCCTCCTGTAAATTAATATATTTTTGATATATTTCCATCCATGTCGTAGTAGAGGGTGCTGTCGTAGCTAATCGAACCACTTGGTCGTTCTCTTTCAGGCTTCTCAAGTCTACGTACATGTTTCTGATGAAAGTGCACGCTGTATTCCATTCTATCTCCGAATCCAGCATGTACTATGCCATCAGATTCTTTGGTGTCGGTGTTCCTTCCACTTCTCTTATTAATATCTCATGTGGAGTGTGGAACCATGGACACGTGTTCACATCTTTCGTCTGCGCAACACTAGCAAATTGGGGAGTCGTCGTGCTTGAACCGACAGAGGTATGATCCGAAACAGGTGTGTGCCCCGTTAAAACGTATGTTAAGTAAAAGCCTACCTTTTCATACTTGTGACATATCCAGGATTCGACTGTAGGGATGAAACGATAAGTCCATCGCCCTTTGGTTGACAGGTTTCAACATTGCTCCCATTCTGTCGAGCTACTCATTACCTCATATTTTCTTTGAAAATCATTGGCCAGTATCTACTGGTCTACTGGAGCTAGAAATCGCTGCTCACTCTTAGTGCTCATAGTCGGTTCATCTCTCCAATTTGCCTCCTGTTAGAGATTGCGTTCGTGGGTTCCGCAGATCTGCTCATCCATACAGTATTACAGACTAACAACACTGGCTACTAGTAAACCCTCCGATATTTGGCATAATTCGCGTGAGAGCCTTAGGTATTCGATGGCCAATTTGGATATCATAGCACTATGCCTGTGCTTTTGAGAATGGGTATCCGTACTTATGAAAGTGACGCCAATAATGGTAAGAAGCATAGATGTAGAAGAAGTGGCAGCTTCCAGGATGGCCAGGACTGCTTTTTGGAGAGATTACTACATATGTACCTATGAATATATTTATAAGTACTGCTGTTGAGTTAGGGGTTAAGTCATCATTCAATGATTGAGTTTCTTATTCAATCTTTGGGTTCCGAGAACTGTTTCAAGGGGAAAGAGTGCATACAACTGTATAAAATATAGTTTTGCAAACCTATAAGAGTACTATCCGTAGACAAGAACCATGTAGTATGTACCTAACAAACCTACTCCTGCGAATGCATTTATGCTTCGACTTTTGTTCAGACTGTGATGTCTGGTAACACAATCCACTTAGTTTTGGTAACTCATTCACGGATGTTTGGCATAAAAGTAGAGAAATATCTGATCTCATCCTTTGCATTGAATACATGATAGAGCACATGTCCTTCTAGTGGAAACCCTACCTCTTCGATTAACTTTAAAAACAACAAAGTCCGCTACTCCACAACACAACTCCAATCAGTTTAAAAGTCCTCCGCCTCCAGACACAAACAAAACAAAATCCAATCATCATTCCGTACTTAATTACCACCAAAGCGTTCCACATCTGCAACATCCGCGTTTCAAAAACAAAACAACAAAAAGACAAAAAAAAAAGAGTCCTTTCAAACAAAAGACAATAAAAGTACCACTATGGAGTTTATCCATTACATCCTTTTCCACCTAGCTTTTCGCTGCCCTCATTCAGAGAGTCCAACACCACATCATGTCCTTTCAGCCCGGCAAACGCCATCATTAACCCGAACATGCCTTCTCCAAACACCGATAAAAGTAACATTCATTTCCTCGCAAAAAGGCTTTTGCTTATACTGTCCATGTCCTGCCATCCTCGTGGCCATTGGGAGAGAACACGACTTTACCGTCGTGTATAACTTTCTGCCGGCCGCTGTTTTATTGTGTTTTGTGTTCCAGCACAGCAGCGGCGATGGCAACAGCAGTTTTACACTTTTCTCCTCCATTCGGACACACTGTGTGTAATTAACCCTCTATCCAATCCAAACTCCACTCTCCCCCGGTGTGGGGTGCAATCAACCCCCCGATGATTAATGGCCAGCGCCCCATAAATCATATTCGCACGTAGTGCGGGCGGCTTTCACTTGTTCATAGGTATAAGCTTCGCGACTCTTTCTACATTTTTTTTTTTGACACTTTTAATGCTCCACGACAATGGGATTTTTATGCGAGCAATTCAGTCAATCCCCCGGCCATTTAATACGAGTGGGGATAGTCCCGATCCCGGAACTATCTATGGCACAGTGGGTGGCAGCCGCCAAAACAACACTTTTACAGGTGTTAAGTGGGATTCCGAGAGAAGCTTTTCTCTATTTATAGGGTTTTTGCACTGCCCCATGGCCAAGAGTCTGATCCAACAATGAGCCGGGGATGGGCTGGATGATGGCTATAAAATTCGGATTGTGTATCCCCAGCGCACGGGGAGCAGGATAAGGGCTTAACGGGGAGTCGCATAAATTTTATTATTTTTACGTCCAACTTCCGGGTGGTGGTGCTCTATCCTGCAGACTGCTGCTGTAGTACCATCAGGAGCATCAGACATTTCCAGGATGGAATTATGATTATCGTAATGAATGCGGAATCGTGTGTAGTATTTGCATGGTTGCTGTTTTTTTTTTTTTGCTAGAAAGGATATGCAGTTTATTTTGTATAAATATTAATGCAGGTGAGTATATATTTATTTTGTGAATGTCCTGATCTGTTCTGCTCTCCCTTTTCCGGTGTTATTGCGCTTTATATTCCTGCAATAGCATCCTGCTTGCAAAACAAAAAAGAATGTATTTCCAATTAATGACAAGGATATGCGTTCATTACTAACGGATGCATGTCGCACGACTGGCTCCCTCCGTTTGACCTTACACAGGCGGACATAATGTAATTTTTCAACGTAAGATGAGGCCAGACAGATGTCCATAGCCGAATGAAGCTAATCAAAACGTGTCCTGTTTGCCAAACTGCCGATTGATCAGAATTTGAATTTACGTGACCGTCGGACCGTCGGACCGCATAATGAGGTGAGCACTGTCTTTCCATGTGTCTCCCCTCAGATATGATGGGAGTTCATTAAAAATTGCAGTCCGTTAATTGAAAATATGTTTAATTGTGATTGTTTAATTGGCAGCACGCAGTACGGTGCGTGAATGCTAAAAAGTTTGCAATTACAGTTGGTAGTGTATCCCTTGAGAGGATTTTCGTTTTACTGACTTTAATGGGGGTGGACGAGATTTTTAAATCTGTTTTTCCTTAGGGCTTAGATCTGCTCTGGGACTTGAAGTGAGGTTCACGTGTAGACTGGTGGATGCGGATTTGGACTACTTGGACTTCAGGTCAATGAGGATCTTTCTAGTCTGCTGCAGTGTCCTGTAGAAGTTATGTATATTTATGGAGTCGCTTTGAAAGGGACAACATCAAGGACTTAGCGTTCCGTACCGGTGAAAAACTACATACATATACATATTTACATAGGGACGCAGGCCTCCTACCATTGCTTTGCTGCAAAAGAACAAGGAATACGGTCTTCAGAGAACTGGGGGAGATTAAAAACCACCGCCATCCAGGAAATGGAATGGGTTGGACCAAGTATAGGAAGAATAAAGAAAAAATCACGTCTTCACCACACTTAGGTAGACCAATTGTGTTGCCCGTGGGAGGAAAAGGAATCGTGTGGAGCATTACTTAACCAATAGTAGCTTAAGATGGAATGAGTGCTACTGCATCCTGTCGATTTAATATAGTCGTGGATGTCGTTTACCGGTTTCTCGGATAATCTTTCGATGTCCTGGAAGAAGTAACCTCCCATGAATTTCTTTCTTAGTAAATAGTATCCTCCACAACAGATCTTCAATCGCAGTTTCTATATGTGGTGCCGCATAGTGCTGTGATCAGTGATTACTCCTATGAGAGTAGGCAGGGAGTTCCTTTCTTTTTGTATGAGTCTGTCGGAAGGCTGGATGTTCACCTTGCTGTAAGTCAAGTGCCAAACCTTTCTTAGCAATTTTATAAGCGCTTTTATTTCCTGACTTATATTCATGACCACCTAAAAAGTTTTTCACGGCCCCATCTCTCGCGAGCGTCTGACAAACATCCGAGAGTACAGTTGTCCTGAGAAAGCTTCTCAAATAACAAATTGCCCTTCGGACAACAGTAGGCCCCTTCCATTCGTGTAAAAAATATAACACGTACGCCCTGGCTCCCATCGACCCGTAGCGCCAAGTATTTACTTTTTACATCCATGACCAGGGATCGAGCTGAGTCTTACCTTAGGCTGTATTCCACCATAAATAGCAGAAATCACTCTTATCGCTGTAATAGTTGATACCTCCATGTGGTATTGCCGTCATCGCAGTCTTACTGGGCGGCTATTGTCACTGATAGGACCTCTGCTTGGAAATCGCTGCGATGTTGGTATAATATGGTGTTTGCTGTTGGGTCCATAAGAACGCGTCAACAACAAACAAAAAGAAATACTGAAGCCTGTAGATCTGAAGGAGGAAGCTATGTACGTAGAAGATACGCAGTCGATCGAATGGAAAAACGTCTAGGTTTCTGGATCCGAAAGACTTTATAGCACATACTCTGTTCAACTGTGTGTACTTAAGATATACCAACATCTTTTCATCGATTTCAGTCCCGAATTCGTAGAGAAAACCAATATAGATCCATGTCCATGTTGTAAAGAATGCTCTCTGCTCCTTAAAATCAATTACAGTCTCCGAGAGTTTAAGTCACGTCAAGAAGGTCTTAGACAAGGTGACGTGCTGGTATATGTTTTCTGTAACACCATACTTAAAAAAATTGTGCGAAACTCTCAAGCCAACACGTAATTGAGGGAGCTCAGGGGACTATCACCAACCCAGACAACAGGAACAACATAGTAGAGAAGACCTTGTCTTAAGTGGCGCAAAGTACTAATGAATCTGTACCCCCTTGGAAGGGAGTGCACAGTTGTATAAAGGGATGCACAGCGATCACTTGTATCGGATCCTGCATACTGAATACTCTGAGAGAGCTTTTACAAACCGTTCTAAGCAAAACTAACTACATGGGCAGTTCGGTGTGTTAACCCTTACAGAACTCAACTAGTACTCTTCTCTAGCAAATACAAGATTCCGATAGTCAAACCTTTATATCTTCATCGTGTCTGACACAGAAATATTTGGGTCTACTGGATAGGAAGCTAAGCTAGTAACCCAACATTTAGGAAAAGGTCAAGATAGCCACAGTGGTACTTTTCATCTGCAAAAAGGTATTGGTAATAGCTAATGCTTACAAACCGGATAACATATTGGTCCTACATTTCGCTCATAAGACCGGTACTTATTTACGGGGTAATTGTTTTGTGGACGGCCTTAGAAGAACTACTAGTTGCGGGGCTAGGCGGGGCTTTGCAATCAACTCCGTCTGGGCCTCTCGGCATTCTGCTGAACCAGATATATTAAGGCATATTTTGCAACCAAATGGCACCCGTTCGTCTCAAAGCTAAGAAAGGAACCTGACCACTTCTCATTGTAAACAAACTGAAAATCCTTTCCGAAAACATGGACTTCACCAAGCCTTGTCCAAACTTTGTCCATTCCCTTCTGATCACCCTGGATAGAGGTCACACCTTTATGAGTCTCCTTCCGCTTTCCAAATCACCGTAGCACTGTAACTTTATGGCGGTTAAGGATATTCGCATATTTCAGATAGCCAAGCGGCTATAGAATCCTTGGAATCGACTTTTATTAATTTTGTAGTAGCTCTGAACTGCCGTTGGTCTCTTATAAAGATGGCTGAGCAGATGGTGCCGAGGCGTACATAGTTCCACGGATTGTAAGGCCAACAAACTGACCAGATTACGAACAACTCTTGCCATTTTGACAGATAAAGGCAAACTAGAACTTAAACTAGATGCTATCGAGAGAACAAGCCCTAGGTGGGCAAGTGGGTCACCATGTCTAACGAGAAAATAAATTTGACCAAAGCTGGATTTGATGGGAACACTATGTTAAATGCAAGGATGTCACAATCCTGAACACGTTTACGAATGATTTTTGTAGAAACTGGTTGGTTGGTGTCCCCACATTAAAAATCTGCACTTAGGAACCCTCTTCTTTAACAACTTAAGTGATGTAACAAATCTAGACATAAAGAGACTCTTTCGCTTCGTTAGAAGTTCGTACTGGTTTTAACGAGAAAGTAGAGAGAAAGTTTCACCTTTGATTCACGTGGTACCACAATGTACCTCCTGTTTGTCAAAGGCTGCTGGGATTGTATGCTCCTAGTTCATACGAATGACAAGAATGAAGTTCAAAAGCCGTCTCTTGTTTTGGACGAGCATGCCTTAGTCAATCTCTCTAATTCACTGTATTTCCAATAAATTATCTTTAGCTCTCCTTTCTGCAACGTATCCTCAACATTAGGGATAGTATCGGAGCCAGATTCTTAAAATTTTTTTAATTCTTTTATATCGGATACTAGTCCAGTTATTATATCTATTAGACTGGCTACGGATTCGAACCATAGCTGCGTTGGCATCATGTGATTTCAAAAAGAATAACAAAATAAATCCTAAAAGGATATTTCCTCCCATCTGTTGTGTCAAATAGACAGGTATGAACTCACGTTCATCGAGCTGGAGATCCTGAATAAAGTCATGGACTCCTCGGATTTCGTTACCTACTTCATATAGTAAAATTCCCGATTCGCTGAAACATACCCTTCCATGTCCTCAATTGATTTCGCTTGTTCCGACCCATTGAAGTGACAAAAACCAAAAAAAAAAAACACAAACATCCACATCGAGGAAACTACACATATCGAAGACTACTCGTCCTGCAACCAGCACAGCCATTTGTAGTATCCACCGCCGAACTTCCTTAGCCATTCAAATTGACAAACTACAACAGGAAGTCCATCGATTCACTGGTGTGGGTCCCAGCACAGTCTACTCTCCTGGTCCGGCAATTCTGCTAGTCCCACACAAGCACAGCCTTCACTAAAGAAATGCCGAAACTGCAATAAAATTCCCAGACCCGTATGCACAGAATGGTTTCAACTACTTTTGGAATTGTTTCAAAACACACAAGCGCGACACGAAATTATTCACGAGCAATTTTTGCACACCCCATTGGCATTGCTGTCGACGATTTGGTCCTTGCATGAAACCCAAAATGAACCTTGTCATGTGCATTATGCTAAACAGGACAAGGCCTTCGCCGGGGCCACTCAACTCTCCTGGCCAATGAGGAAATTGGAGTTATCATTTACCATGGACTTCCGAAATGAATGAATGGGCCCCCAAACAGACACACACAAATACGTGCACAGTGGACAAAAAGGATGCAGGACTATATTCAATTGGAGCAATAAATTTCAGTAAGTGCGGATACCATAATAGCGGAGCACTACTTGTTCACTACTTTTATTACATTTATTATTATTGCGAGGCAGAATTTATGGGCCAGCGGTTTTTGGGGTGAATTGGGGAAAGGCATGAAGCTAATGAGCTCTGGAAATGTGTCTGGTTGTCGTAATGGACTTTAGGTCTGGAGGTATGATTGGTCGATGTGCTGTTAGCTATGACAGCTCAAATGTGAGTTTAGGACATCAATCTGTCTGGGTGGCTTTCTTTCTCTTACCCAAGAGTTGGTCGGAACGTTTTTGTGGGGTCGGGGGCTTGCCGGAGAGTAATGGCGAAGACTTGAGAAATTTGCCATAAGATCTGGCATTTCGAATTAGTAAATAAGGAGCAGTTAAGGAAGATTGCGAGAAAGCTTAAAAGATGAAGGTCAGCTCTTTATATGGCTGGAAATGGCTGATGGCACCATTGATATGTTTGCAATAAATAAAGAGAGAAGTAGGAAAGTGGATCCCAGAAAATGTTCAAACTTTGTAAACTTTTTTCTATCAAGGGAACGACCATCGCATCAGCAGTGTTTTCCCTACGTTTGCAATATTTTCGAAAAAATATCCAAATGCCTTTATCAGCATGGATTCCTTGATCCTTTAAAATAACACAATTTACAAATGCAAACAAGAATTATACCGAGAAATACTTTCTAATACATCCTGTACGATCTTTAACCCCTCCACGATGAGCCTCCTTTGTACCATTCTCCCAATCGAGAAGGGATTAACTTTCGTTTCCACATCGACAAATTGGTAAGTTAGGCCCACTCAGCACTTGACCTTATAGAACACTGGTATGAGCCGTACGAATTCCCAAAGTCCTCCGTTACCATATACCACTTTCGTTTGACCCATTCTTAAACATATATAGGCCGGGTTTGGTCCTCCTACTACGCTGTCCATATTCATCGTATTGATGCCGTTCAGCCTAGGTTTATGGCTTTGGCTACTTCGCCTTTATTAACTGAAACAACTTGCAGGCTTAACACAATCATTTGAAACATATCCGCCTGCAGTTTCTCCAATTAATTATTTACCAGTCAGCATGACATGTGAATCGATCTTCTTTAGTACCAATCCCTGCAACCTAAGGTCTATACCCTTTTTCCGTATTGTGTTCAACGTTATGGTATTCCTTATTTTCGTACCTTTCATACTTGGTGGGGCTTCACATCTGTCCTGTTTCCTCTAAACCATCCCATTTTGACAGTTCGTCCATATTTGAGACCTATACCCTGATTGCCGACTTCCTGGCATACATAAGCATATGTTACGACAACCTACTAGTCCTAAGTATAAAGCAAATGATGCTCTAATTTTCCAAATGGCGTCTTATGTCATAGCGACTTTGACATTTGTGAAGTAAACAAAAGCAGGGTATGCATATGTTGACAGAATATGCTAAATTCTTTAAGAACTCGAGATAGTTGTATGAACGTTTTCGAGTGACACCAACGGCCAAGTAAATACTTTTACCCCTAACTTCGAGGAGACTGACTCAACACGAGATACTTAAAGATGTGGTCGTCGAAAGACTTTGCTGTTTATTTATGTCTTCGTAGTGCAATTTTTGGTTTAAGAAGCCTTTCATAAGATCGAACAGAAATTCCAAATGACGGGCTACGCATTTTACTCCTTCAAGCCTTTCTAGACTTTCTAGCCGATCTATTGATGTCTTTTGTGTGGTTTTGTACATTTCTTTTACCTGATTTGCTAATATGGCAAGGCCAAGTCCTAACGGCCCAAATAAACAAGCATGGGCATTTTCGGAAACGTCGAAAAAAGTCATATGAATTCGAAAACGACTCCAATCAATTGGTCATCATGTTTGCAACTGTCATTTTGTGCAGCATACCTGACATAAGGTCAACATTTTTTTTGGTATGCGATTTGTTGGCTGTTCTGCTGCACAGCAAATGACATTCAAATGAAGTTTAGGAACTTCTGGCTCAAAGCAAACTGCATTATCGAACATATGCTAATGCAGTACTATCCTGATGGTGATTTCGAACACATGCAGCTTGCGTTTTCGAAAATGCTGCAAAAGCAACTTCATGCAGATGACGTTTCCGAAAATGTCCTATTATTCACGAAAATACTCAGAGTCGTCTCAAGACCCAGTAAATCTTTGCAAAATCAGAGCTAACTAGGCAAACTGTTAATCACTGAGTAGTGGGTATAGTTTTGAAAACTGCTGTTGGAAAGTGGAAAGAAAACTGCTAGTTGGAAGTTCACGACTTCAGTATTTCGTTCATTTTCTTAAATTTTGATCATACCGACGTTTAAAAAGTATGAACAATAGACATGCTGGACATGGCTGCTTGTGCTTGGTCATGGCTTGAGAAGAGTACTCAGTCTTGATATTGGTACGAGTAGCTCTTGACACCATTGGTACATACTGATGAAACGGGTCCATATTTTACCTGCGAATATTCTGTTTTGGGCACAGCCCTTGGCTTCCAATCATTGTTTATTATGTACCCCAAGTTCGACAATAGGCTTGGGTGGTAGGTAGACCGGGGTGGCCACATATGCAGCCAACACTGGGATCACTATCGGATTTATTCAGAGCCGCTGTCGTGGGCTACCTGAAAATAAGGAGTATGACGTCTTGCCTTGCCGTTTTGCTATTGCTAGTACTTTCGCTTGGAACACACTGACGTGGTTTGGAAGTTGCATGGAGCTGGCCAGAGACTACTCCTTTGGCAATTTTTGACTAGTCTGTGAAAATCAATATATATTATTCGGGTTTCCGACCTTGCCGTCAGAATCATGCTCTGGGCCATGATTGTCTTAACGGTTTAGCTGAAGTCGTGTGCCTAACTGACCCGTGTCTCCATCTTTCCACAAGTTAGATTGCTTCTAGAGTGCCTTCTTCGCAGCCGTTTCCTTTAGATACATGTAGTTCTAGCTGCAAATATAGTTTCAAGTTGTGCGGTCTGTAGTCCATATCCATGCTAGTCTTTGTATTCTGGTCAGTGCTCGAAGGTATGTGATTTTGCTCCCTGCGGATAGAATGGATAGAATGGGTCTGACGAAGGCGGTGTAGACTCAGTGTATGATTGCGGGCTTGGGCCCTCATTTAAGTTTGGATGTCATCTGTGGCAGAGTGCTTAATTTTTGCTTCCATATTGAACAGAATATTAGCAAAGACATTTCAATGCTTACTTTTGTAAACCGCTGATTCAACCAACCGCTGATTCAAACCAACCGTTCTCTCGAGCCTGTAGCTGTTGAACCTGGGTCCATTTAGTTTATTCTCGGGGTTTCTAATAGAAAAGGGATCGTTTAAGCGTCAAGTAGTAGCAAACATACTCTTTGTCCACCCTGCTACTAACTACTGCTACTGGCAACCTAAGATCAGTTCCTCTCTTCCGCCTTATTTTCATTTCACGAATAACTCACATGGCAAACCCTGCTGGGTCTAAGAGCCCATTAGTTAAGAAAAGCTTAAATAAATATGAAAATAAGTATCTTTTCCAATTTGTGTCACTGAAAGAGTTAAACAGAAGAAAACTGATGTTCTTGTTCAACTACAGCCCTACACATCGCATTAAAGAGTTGAAAATGTCCAAATGTATCTGAAATAGCTTTCCACCCTTATGTATCGGAAGCAATCCGCTCCAATGCCATGGTATTACGTAAACCATTCGAACTACTCCAACCAGCTTATCTCGAGTAATTTCCACTGCAATCGGCTTTCATATCATAACGCATGTTGCGTCCAAACGTTTCACAAACAACAAGGCACTCCGTTATTAAGATCAATTTAATGAGATTAGTACCGCATTGCAGCCCACCACCATCCAAGTCCAATAATCTCCCAACAAATTGGGGACAAAACACCCAGCCATCAAGTGCATCCCACACACATGCTCTCACTCAACCGCCTGTACCCGCTTAAGCCGGGCGATTTGAATAATTCCAATTATGAGTACACGTTCCAACGACGGATCTTACGTAAAAAGAAGATAATAAAGCCGAATCGCATCAAGATCACTGCACACCTTCTTTCTTACCAAATTAATCAGCGTTCGATGGTGGTCTCGGCCTGCTCACCTTGTCACCGCACCTCCCGACGAAAGAGCATTAATCGTGGATTATGGCCACACGATCATTAGTCAACATTGACAAGATCACTGATCGTACAGACATGTCCCGGGATAGAGAGAGCAGAGGGTGGGAAGCGCTTCCAATCTAAAATAGTGGGCGAAGTATGCTGGGAGAAATAAAGATACAATGCCGATGTTTGACAAACACTCAACCTCAAGTGGCCTTGGGAGAGCTGTGGCCCTTCGCCAGTGTTTCAGACATCACCTCTTATCGTGTTGTTACTTCATTTCAAACAGGCTAGTGACATAAATTCCTCGTTATCAGGGCTGCGATATCGATCTGCGGAATCGATAAAAGGCCAATTAGTCTATGGAGACAGTCTTAAAGATGTTTCGACAACGGCTGGTTCTTGTTGGGGTGCTGTGCGGCCTCACTGCATCCTTAGTTGCGGGGGGCAGTATTTCGGGGCGAATTATCGGTGGGACGGCAGCAGTGGACGTTAACCTGCCATGGATGGCGTCTATAGTTCACTACGGCCGACACATCTGCGGAGGATCGATCATCAACCGGAGGACTATCTTGACTGCTGCCCACTGTGTGAGGAATACGGAAGCTTCGTTGCTTAAGGTGCGTGTTGGCACCAAAACGAAGTCCTCTGGTGGGCAGTTGATTGCAGTCGATAGCACTAAGTACCATTCAGGCTTCCAGACATCCACCATGGACTACGACATCGGAGTGATCCGTCTGTCCAAGGATATTGAGTTTTCGGCATTAGCCCAGCCAATTGCGCTGCCACACAAAGGTGAGGATGTACCGGATGGCTCGAAAGCGCTTGTCAGCGGCTGGGGTTTCTACACTGTGCTTGGTCCTACAGCGGAATTTCTGCAGTACGCCATTGTGCCAGTTGTCAACCAGGCCACCTGCAATCGGCTGTTGAAGAACGGTGTCACCGATCGTATGTTGTGCGCTGGAATGCTTGAGGGCGGTATTGATGCCTGCCAAATGGATTCAGGCGGTCCGCTGGTGGTGGGCGCAAAGCTTGTGGGTGTTGTGTCATGGGGAATCAGTTGTGCTCTGCCAGACAAGCCGGGTGTGTACACAAGGATTTCAGAGCTGGTGCCATGGGTGGCCGACTACCTGCAGCAGTTCAATGAGAAGTTGGAATAAAAATTTAAATTGAATCGAATGTGTGGTTGTGTTGTTTCTGTGTATATGTGTTGCACATACAGTAGTGTGCAATTAAAATAGACATTTCACGAGTGAGAGGACAATGGTCTTGGATACTTCTTGGAGTACAGCCAGCCGTATATGGTGGTGGTATTCCGTAGCTGACCGTCGGTCTTTGCTGTGTGCAGGGAAGAATGGTTGATGTCTTCATAGGAATTGCACTTGGTCTCGGTCTCGCCTGGTATGGAATGCAACGCACCTGGTTCTGTTGGTTCGTATTGCTATACTGCACTTAGTGGGCTTGCACTAATTAAGACATTCGGACAACGGACTGTTGGAATTCGAATTCCAGCGTGGGTGCCTCTGGCGATTGTATTCCCATTCCGTGGCCTTAGTTGGACCTTTGAAACATGAGTAGGTGCGGCACTGATACCCACATGGGTGCCTAATTGGCGCATTGTGGTATTTTGGACTGTTCGTTGGAAAAATGGAAGTAAGGTCTGGTTTGTACTCCAAAAGTTGTATTTAGTTGGTAAGCTTCTTCAAAACTCGCCTTGTCGCTCTCTTATTCCATGAAATAGTGTAAAGCTCATACAGGACTCAAAGCCAATTCCACAAACACTAAATAAAGCCATCCGATGCATAATGATGAAGATCAGCCTGGAGCCAGGAGACACGAGTACGTCTACAGTGACATCGGGAATACCACGGAAGCTGGCAGACTTGGAAATGTCCGATCAAAGATCCAAGGAGTTCCGGGATTCCTTTAGAACCACGACGGCACCTGGACGGGCTACTGTTCAAATACTTTGAAGGAACTCATCTGCGCGCACTTCCGTAGTGCGTCCTTCACCAACTAATACCCCACAGAGGGGTTTAGGAGTTCATCGGCACCAATGTGTACTACACAACCGGTCGGTAAAATTATCGCCGAGGTTAGAGGCGTAGCTTACGCCGACGATGTAGTCATACAGGACAGAAGAGTTCTTGCTGCAAACAGCGTCAAACGTCCTGAACAACAGGGCGATGTCGGTATTGAAGTACAAAGAAACAGAACTATTTACAAATGAGAGGAACATATTCGAATTCGGGACAAATCTGACTGGAGCCCCACTCCAAATATCAGAAAAACCAATGTCAATACTGGATCGCAAGCTGAACTGGAAGGACAATACATTAGAATACGCTAAGAAGGCCTTGAAAGCCTTGAAAATGGGGGCCTAAACCTGCAACCATCCATTAAATTTACACCGAAGAGATATTCTTACATACGGCTGCCTAGTCTCTTGGCTTACTGTCACAAAGTCACAAACCAGAGCATCCTCGCAAGAGTCGAACTGCTCGGGCTCTGCCCTTGGATATTTTTACAAAAGAAATAGCTGTCTTTATATCCATCTCCACGAAAGGGTGAGATGATGAAGATGGCTCAAGAATGTTTTTAGAGGAACCACATATTGCCCGATCTGCAAAACTTTTCAATCACGCAAGTGTGGTTTAAACGTGTTGGAAGTGTGGTCGAGGACTGCAGGAATTCATGTAAAGAGGTACTCAAATATATCAGCTCAGGGCAGATCATCAGGGTCTGTTGAATTCTGGAAATGGAGTGGCCGATGAGCATACCTAGAAGAAGCGCAGAATCAAACGACCTACTAACAGATCACACAGTCCTACATGCCCATCAGTCTCCTCTGCGACATCACAGAGGTAGAGTTAAGCACTACCCACTTCCTCAGCGAATCCTCAAGCAGACTGAACAGAGCTAAATGTTTAACTTCTGGAAAAGTATCTTTCAACGTCCTGCTTCAGGAGGTCCGCTCGTGCATTGACTAATCTGTTGTTCCGGCGAACATAATGTACTCGTCGAGGTCCCAATGACTCCTTTCGCTGCTACCTACCTACCTACCAACTAAATTCCTGGTGGATTCCAGATTAGAGGGTATTTCTTCCCAAAGCTTTCATCGGACCATATCTTGACTACTACGAATGATAGGCTAGGCTAGGTGTAAAGAAGCTGCCAGCTATCGCAAGCACAATTAGACCACTAATAGGTCCGTTCCGATACCTCTGATACATCTGATCCCCCAGGTCCAGTCGCCTGCCTTCCACCAGATATTCTATCTCTCTAGTTACCATGTCTGGTGAGTTTTACACAACAAAGGTGAATTTTAAACTGCTCTGCAACTCAGTTCTACGTCTCTAATAGAGACGAACTGCAGTCCTAAGCAACTGCCGAATTATTATTAGAGACGGATTCCAAGGATTTCATAACTGTTTGGCACGTTCTTCCTGAGCCAAGATAGGACTTCTTTCCCTGAAACATGCTCCAATAATTATGAAGACGGGAGGCTGAGACTGACAGAAAAAACTCCTTCAATTCCTCGTAGAATGCCCTGCAAAGTATGATTACCCGGAAGATTTTTTCAAAAACTAACTACGGAATAGTGTCATCTTTGTTTTCCGAAGCTAATTCAAAACTGTTCGCTGGAATGGACGAGTGTGTGCACCATAAAATGCACGCAATGCCCGAAGAGTTTCTCGAATTAAAACATGTTTTTCAAAGTAAATTTGAATAATTTACCGACGTAAGTCTATTCACAATAAATTGACAAATCAAACTTACCTCAAAACATCCAAGAACTGTCAAATCGGCTGTCACAGAAAACAGTGTTGCCAATTTAACGTTCTCTGTCTATAAAAAATACCCTTTATTAGGTTTCCAGATCAACTTCAAGTATCTTGTTTCATTGGAGAAAGTTAAGTTTAAACGATTTAGAGAGAGGGAATCAATTAGCGGGATCGACTACATGTCCTGTTTTGTGAGGGTCTGGTTAGCTTATTTAAAGCGCCTTGCAGGAGTTCTTTTAATGTGTTTAGATGGTTAGTTGAAACTTCAGTAGCTATGTCTTCCTCATAGGTGGTCACCATGCATCCCTTCGCTTCCAGGATTATAAATAGATTGGTAACCAGTAAATTCCGAAGTTTAGGGGTTGGGACACTACTGACATATCTTTTTGTAGACCATGTTGTACTCGTAGGGTGCTCTCTTGACATTGTAAGTACAGGTATAACTTCAGGCTATCCTGGAGGCATGGATTTTTACAACAACCAGTCAATATCTACCCCTTAAAGCAGAAGTTACCACTAACTACAAGCTACAAGCACCTATCGAACTGTTTAGTCACCAGATGACCATCAACCCTCATCCCTTAGTGTTAGAAAAAAAAAGTTATAAATATCTCCCGGAAGACACAAACCTACTGTAAACGTACACACACTCGTACTCGTGAAATTGCCTTAAACTAGGCCCCGACTACATTGACCCAAAACTCATTTGTGGCAGAAATGCTTCGTTAGGCCTTTCATCCCCCAACTTTCGTGCCGAAATTTTTATGACTCCAAGGCAAAGCGTGTTAAAAATTGCGCGTAGGCAACGAGATTTCAACGAACGTACATACAATACACATCCTCTAGTCTCTGGGATTGCCATCCTCCATAATAAATTCGAAGGAGCAAGTAAATAAACACACGCATATAAAACACATGCATATTACATTTCTCCCATTCCACTGGCATAGCACCACACTAGCTGCTGCCAATGCCGCCGCTTTGCTTAATTTTGTATTAAAGGACACAACAACTTTTTTATGGACGACTGAGCTTTATGTCGCAGGATCACAAACTTAAATGAACAGGAAAGTTATGACGTTGACACTTTTTTTTTTTTTTCTTTTCGAGGATATTCGTCCTTGTTGTTGGTGTTTCTTGTTTTTTTTTTTTTGGTTCGACAGAGATGCTGACAATATGACAAAAAGGACGTGTAATAAAGTTGCTTAACCAGCGAAATTATATTAGAGTTTTCGGACGAAGGGAGGACGAGCAGAAAGGGTCGTCGCAGGATTCAGCTAATGCTGGGGGTTTTGACTTTTCAACAAAAAAAAAAAGAAAAAAATGGTGTTCTACGAATGTGTGAGTGATGTACATACTGGGACATGTGTATGTACATATTGAAACGACCCCAGTTGGTGTTTCATTTTTGCATTAACCTAGAACCAATTTCGTTTTATTATCCTTGGAGCGGCATTCCGTGTTAGAAAGGGTTGTTTTCGGAATACGTATAGGTATCCATCCCCATCGCTGAAAACAGCCATCACCACCCCACCGCGTCGCACCACCTTCGTGTTTATTTTCTTTTCCAATTGAGGATGGAATAATAATAGGGTGCTGCATATGCAGATATGGCTGTCAATCGAAAGAGAAATGCGAAGTGGCACCATGTTACACACAGGTACGGAAACGGAAAGGGGTTGGCTGTGCTATGCGTTCTCTAAAGAATTGGAGAACAGAATACATACATAGAATCTATTCGATATGCTGACATGTTTGGTGTTCCCTTCTTCGTTGTTCGTTGTGGTGTCCTCGTTCTTTGCATCCTGAATAAGGTACAACTTGCCAGGTCGTAGGAGGAGGACAGTGGGTGACATCGATTGGAGTTTACTTATTCAAATGGGAATACGTTTCCCTTGTCTCTGCCGATTGTTGCTTTAGCTAATTTTGAAGAGTTGCATGTACTCGTGCATGATAGAAGTCTTTGGACCGGAATTTCACTTGCTGGAAGTTTTTTTTTTTTTTTCTTTTTGTCTTCTATGACATGTTTGAGGAAAATATGTGGGGAAGGATGGGAGTACCATCAGTTGGCAGTCGTATAGATGATTTTTTTTTTTTTTGCTTCATTCCTTCAGGATCTTTGAATTTCAAAGTGCCCACGTAACTACGGACATTTGTTCACAAGGTATTCTTAAAGGCCGGGAAAGACTCATACTCATACTTATTGAATCTGGACTTGGCTTTAGAGCAATGGAGTCGTAATTGCGGTTTTGACTTCTTGTAAGCTTTTGAGTATTCCGATTCTGCTGCCCATATGCAGATCGCTGGGCCTATTAGCTACTTTCATGCACTTCAGTCCTAACGTAACCTCACGTTGACACCAGCCTTCCCAATCACTTACCAACACAGTATAGTTCAGGTTCTTTGAACGCAGATTTTGAGGCAACCTTAACTGCAGATTCATTGAATTTCATTGTCTTATGTTTGGCAAGAGATTTTAGTCCATCGTAGGCGCATTTAACCCATATAAAGCCCTGTTAACTGCCTAGTTATCTAAAAATATATAACTCCTAGCACCCTTGACTCCTTTGTAGCTTTAACTCACCGCAGATCTCAATGGAGTTAGGCCGGGAATACCATACAAATAGGTATCAAGACTTTAACGTTGAGACCAAAGACACCAGTTCAAACTCCAGAGCCCATCTTCGATCGGTCCACGACCGCCCTAAGTTCCACTGTCGGAACGCGACACATGGCCACATGGCATAATACTTGCTGCAACTTAATAGCTCATCTAGCGGCCATCTAAGTACTAAATATGTGTGCAGTTGCAAGCCGAACGGTGAGTTCTAATGCCGCCGTATGGCAGGTAGTCATGGGAAGAATCAAGGAAAACGTTGAGATATTTAACCTCACTGGAATAAACTGAATCAGTGCCTTTAATGGTGACAGTGTATTAACTAGTTTCCCTTTAGTAAAAAGGACTAGAACTGCTTTAGAAGGATTAATGGATAGGATTTCTCTGGTACACCATCCAATAACATTTTGTAAAGCACCTTGCATGGATGTACGTAGCTAGACCCGATAGGAGGACACAATGCACTTCCTCTGCGAATGCCCAAGTCTCAGCAAAACAGATACCAAACCTTTAGTAACGTAACTTCCAACGAATTCCACGAACTAGCTAACACGGCTAACACGGGCTGGCTTAATAGGACCGCTCCTGCCATGATTAGTCAGTTGGAATAATTCTTTCTTATACTTGTTAGATATTCCATTGCCTTCTGACCTAAGCACTTTAAGCATTTCCCCTTAACACTCCTCTAGAAAGAAAGGAATAACCCGACTTTCAAGTTCCCGCATAGACTACTATGGTGGCTTAGTACAAACCTGTCGACTAGCCCAAGAAGTTCACTATGGGACATTAAGTTGGCACCAAATACAACATCAAAGGAACTAAATATGGAAACCTCGTTACAAGGCAATGTCACATGAAGATTAACGTCTATACGGTCGAGTCCTCGAATACCTCTGCTACTGATACCACTTGCTACTGAGTCATAGCCAGAATTACCGAATGTTTCCTCGATGTTCAAGTACTTCCTTGGAACGAAAAGTGGCTTCTTTCCTTTTTACAATATATTAAGGACTATCTTCGGTTGATGTATCTTTCATGTATGCAAACTGGCTTGAGACAGGATTGATAGACCAATCCAGGTGCCCTCAAAGAAGCCAGGTAGTGTATTTAAGCCTCATAAGTCTTGTTATAGTGAGGGACTGACATATTCATTCTCAGCTAACTTAGAGAAGATCCTGGAATATCTCGTTCACATGCACTTCGGTTAACCAAGGATAATGAGGTCCCTTAGCAAATCATATACAACAACTCGGTAGATTTGGAAGTCACTTACTTGGTATACAGTGGAAAGGATAATTCATTCTGCCACAACAAACTATCTGCACCAGCTATCGACCTCCCACTGACATCCAGTCCAGCTGCGTGCTAATTTATTATTCCACAATCGCGTTAAAGTTCCTCCAAATCGGGAACCAATGTGCGGCGACATCATAAAACAAAAAAACTGACTTTGGAAGAAGCTGAATAAACACAGACGATAACATTGGCTTAGTTCAGCTGGGAGGAGACAGGAGAGCCACAGCCACAGAGATAAATTACTATTCCAGTCACTCGTCTAGTCTGGCAATCCGTCGCACAGTGCGCTCTCCCGATCCCGGTCGATTATTATCTGCTGCGCTGGACCAGAAAAATGCTCCTCCCTGCTACCCACATAATCCTCTCATTCATAGTGTGGGTGGGGGGTTGGCGGCCTCTGGGACCAAAGAAACCTCATCGGATTGATTCCACGACTCATAATGCAATAATCCTCTACACACCGACGAATTATTTTCGTATTTTTATCAAGTCCAACTTTTCCACGTCCCGGTTTTTGTGTGCGGATTTCAACTTTATTTATCCTTCCCCCTGACGGCTGCCGCAAAAGTTTTCGCCCCTCTCCCGGTCTCAACTTTGTGTCTGCAGGTTACTTCTATCTTTTCCTTGAGATACATACATATACTTGTGTTGGTACTAGATGTGCATTTCAATGGGATGTCGTCTGGAAAAGCATCTTCCGACTCCTCAGAGAGTATGGTAATTCACTTGGAGTACATTCCGGCTTTTCGCAGATTTGCAGATGACGTCTGCAACGCCGGGGACTAGGGAAAGTGCTCACTCGGCATGTAAATTCCGTCGCTTTTCAATTAAATCTCAATAAATCATCACGCATTTTGGAATAGGATTCAGGGATGTCGTTCCATCGTCAATTCGTAAAAATGTAGCAATTAAAACGTGTGACTTGTGCCCTCTTAAATTTACGCCCACTCGGCAGCTGTCACTTTGGCTAATGAGAGCTGTCAGTTTGCTGCTCCCCGGGTTGGGCAATTTTATGATGGTCTCTTAAGATTCGAATTCGGTTTTATTTCGACGGTCGTTTCGCCTTTGAAATTGACAAATCCATTAAAGTCCCATCCACCTTCCCTGGTTTATGTGTCGTAAATTTGTCGTCCTCATTAATTTTTCTCTTTCGTTCGTTTCGGCTATTTTTAGGTGCCTTGGGTGTTTAGAGAGCAGCTTTAGCTTTTGCTTTTGCTGTCCTAGCGGACAGATAAAATTGAATTTTATTAATTGGGGATTTTCGTTTTATTTATTGATGATCACTTGTACAGTAAAACGCTTTCCAACAGAATGTTTTCGTAGCTTCTGGAGGAATGTCGCCCGAAATGCCAAGGACGGAAATAGCGTTGATGATGATCGCAGGCTATTTGAAATATTAAATAGGAAATGCCAATTGGCTGAGATCTATGGGATTGAACTCTTGCGACTATGCGTTTCAGTAGGAAAGAATATTCCTATTGGTTAGTGCGTTGGACTGTGGAGCAAGGGGTTCAAGATCGAATCCCAGTCGGGGAACACCTAAAAGTTTTTCACGGCCCCACCTCTCGCGAGCGTCTGACAAACATCCGAGAGTACAGTTGTCCTGAGAAAGCTTCTCAAATAACAAACTGCCCTTCGGACACGTCATTAAACAGTAGGCCCCTTCCATTCGTGTAAAGAATATAACACGCACAACACGAATGGTTGTGAGAAGCTATGCCCTGGGTCCCATCGACCTGTAGGGCCAAGTATTTATTTTTAGGAAGACCTTTAGGTCTAGATAATATCACGTCGCCACACTCAGGTCAATACAGCCCCATTGTGATACCCAAAGGGGAAAAAGTCCCTTGCCCATTGATAAACCCTAATACTGATTTGTATCTTGTGGATCACCAAACCATCCTGTTGATTTGATGAATCGAAAAATTTCATTTATTGGTCTGTTTGCTAATTCTTCAAGTGTCGCCCTAGAAATTTGAATCTCAGGTGGATAAGCCCAGGGCAGTGACAGAGAAAGTGGGTTGTATCCTCATTAGCTGCCTCGTCTCCAGATCTCCGACATAAATTTTCAGAAAGAGACTTCCTGTCCTTTAGCATAATTCGGTCGGTCCTACTTTTATCAAAGCAAGGCCATAGGCTTCTGGTGATCACACAGGGAGGACCAGGGAGGTCCATCTACTATTGGCCTCAGTTCTGGCCAAGATCCATGCCTTTTGCTTCAATGTGCAAGGCGGGATGAACACCGAGGTGTCTACCTGTTGCGATGTAGATTCAGAGCCTCTTCTTGCCAGTTCGTCTGCCTTCTTATTGCCTGGAATACCTTCGTGTCAAGGGCAACCTTGTGCTGTGTTCCAAGAACCCTGAGCACTTCACAAGCTTGGATTTTATTTCGCTTTTATTGCCGCCTGGCTGTCGATGAAAAAGGTGATACCTTCCGGTGGTATTGCCTTCATCGCAGTCTCACGGGCAGCTATTGTCACTGCCAGGACCTCCGCTTGGAAAACACTGCTATGGTTCGGGAGGCGGACTGATCTAGATATCTCCAGCGGTTCAGGAAAAATGCCAGACCCTACGCCTACATCCATCTTAGGTCCATCTGTATAGATAGAGATGGAACGTGTGTTGGCAGGCTGACCATCCTTCCATTCTTCCCTGCTTGGGAACGAGCTAGTAAACGGTCTATCTAGGAACGGAGTGAAGTAATCCCTAGTATAGACTTTTCCTAGATATTTCTCCAGGATCATGGAATGACCTATTGCATTATGATTCCAGCTATATAACTGACTTATTCTTAGGGCACTTTAGCTGCTGAGGTTTTAACAAAAATGTCCAGCGGTAGAAGATTGAGGAAGACCTCCGCTCTCCGTTTAGAATCTCATAAATAAAAGCGTTTCCAACGTATTGTGTGACCATTTAAAAACGTTCAGTGTCATTACCGGAGTAAACCAAAACCTCGGCAGTGGGACCTTACAACAGTCTGCATCATCCATTAATCCGATGCAGCAGTTAGTGACCTGTAGACGGTCTATGGGGGGAAAAACAAAAACTCTTTCGGTGGTTAAGTAGCAATAAAAGAATGATTGCCTCCAGTGTTATTAGTGGAAACCCCTGGTATTCGGTGTATCTCTCAACGAAGACTACAGAAGTCGCAAAATTTGGGTTTAGTGACACATAGACCAATAAAGTTCATTGTGATGCCGTGGATCGCACCATTTGGCTACTCGGGATTAGAGGATTGGGATGACTTGTGATGCCAGATGGACTAGGTTGGCAAAGAAAGAAGGTGCAGAATGGTTTCTCCCTCCCCTTATCCCTGCAGATTCTAGAAATGTCATATAATAAGAGGTCTAGCTTGTTGGGACGTTGGCCTGTCAGACAGTGTCCAGTCAGAACAACGATAACGTAACTGATGACGAGTAATCCCTTTATTGAAACCAATGTCCAGATCAGTCTAGAAATCTTGCAAATAGGAAGGTTTCTCCATCTACAGTTGGTATCAATAAGAGCATCCAATATCCCTAACAGGCAGACTGAGGACATAACTTCCTTGAATGCCAAGATTTCCGCCTGAGAAATGTTGCAATACTTGGACCAATCCGTGTAGAAGTGAACTCTCATCAGGAAAGGTAGGAGAAGCTATTCAACACGGTATAGGCCTGATAAAGGGCATGTACAACCAGCGAATAATATGAAATTAAGACCCCACCTCTTAGCCATGACCGTTTTGCAGAAGTAGGAGTCATAGTTGCTTATTTTATGCGTTCAAGTAGATTGGCCTTCTAGTTAATTTTTCCGTCCAAAATGAGTGACAAGTATCTTGCACGAATTTTTAAGGAAAGACTGGTGCGAATAATCGTTGGAGTTCTATTTTATGGGGATTCTCCCCTAACTAGCAATTTGAGCCCCATCTAGCCAAAGAAGACAACATTAGAGGATTCCCTTCACTTTGCAACCGGTCCCAGAAGTCACAGAAGCAAAAAAGAAAAAAAATTGAAGTTGACTATCATGGTGCGAATGTCCTGCCATCGCCAACAGGAGCACGAGAACTCCTCTTGGCAAATCAGTCATATCACGGACTGTAAGGACTACTAGCAGTTACTTCTTCAAAGTTTCTCAATCAGATGTCTGTTCATATCTGTTCATATAAACATATGTATCAATCAATCCCATTTTTCAAAAAGGTTTAGAAGATCCGAATCTATGCAGAGGCCTTTCCTTTGTGAATAAATATTTTACGGAGCCAATGTTTGGTGAATTTCAAGCCGGATTCTGGAAAGGCTTATACTCTACAGTGGACAACATATTTACACTAACAAATACTGTACGAGTTAACTATATGCATTCCTTGCCGATTACAATTTGGACTCTGTCGACGGAAGTTATATCCTTTGTGAACTAAGTACCTAACCTATAAGTGTTGTCCAAAATGCTATAAAGTCTCTATAAGGCAAAAAATTGATGGAGAGAATACGTCTAGGTTAGGTCTTACTTTTCTCAATATTCTTCTATGACCTCACATTTTTTATGCCTGGGGGATTCTATTCAATGGTCTCAATGCTAAGGATGCAGTTCCGATTCACCTACAAAATATGCGAATTACCAAACTACCGGCTACTCAAAATTGTTTTTTGAACTTCTCGGTATTCTCTCAGAATGGGAAGGGGTTCTTCTATTAATTCTCCTTCTCACATACACTCTTTCAAGACAGGAACAGTTCTTGATGACTGTCTTACTGGCGGGGAAATGTGTGTTTAATGGAGCTTCAGTTCGGTTTAGGTTCTCCTTCTGCAAGCTTCCTATATTATGGCTTGAAGTTCACTCTCAACTAACCAGGACTTACTACCAAACAAATTCATTTAAGCATGAAAGGGTGAAGCCATCTAGTAAAGGCAATGAGGGCTTAAAGGATAAACAAACAATCTGGACCTATGCTTCACAGAATAAATTTTATGTTCTTTTTTGGGAGACATGTCAGCAATAATTGTCGGTATCATCAGGAAGACCAACAGTGTGGGATCATAGTATTGCAGCTGGAATAGCAGGTTATTTTGGCTGGTGTAGGGTCTTGTTAGCCTTGTGGCTGGGTGTCTTCCAATGAATATAGTCAGGATGATTCTGTCTGCTTGCTTTGGTGTCGTCTGGGTTTCGAGCCTCAAACGTCCAGCTCAGTCGTCCAATGCACTAAAGAAGGATATCGGACAGAAAGTGGCAGTTCACATGACATTTCTGATACATTGTTCATCGGCATACCTGACAATACTTTACGATCTTACAATCGCCTGAACGAAGCTCCTTAGAAAGTGATTTTCTATCCAGGAATATCTGCCCATCTACTTTGCCCAGTATAGAGTCCACTGTAGTTTCAAAGGACTTCAAAGGAATGTTGTGAATCATAAAAGCTCCTCCAGTCTAATTGTAAGATATTTTGATTACCGTTAACCTAGGGAAAACAATTGCCTGTGACAAAGTAAATTTATGTCTATGACATATCAACACTCGCATTACAAAGCAAGCTGTCCAGCCGTACATCCCTCACAGGGTCCTAAAAGCCAACATTAAATGCGATGACACTCACTACAACTTACCATTAGGGTCCATTACCGCAAACGAGATCCACTTTAATGTGTTTTGCTGCTCTCTGTCCCACCTCCAGTCCGATATCACATAGAGTGCACTTAGTTTTGACATTTTGCGATTATCGGTCTTGTCCACCTTCATGTCAACAGTGCTCAAGGTTTTCCCAATGACCCACCGCCACGACCATCATCATCATCGTCATCGTCATCGCAATGCCATCAAAGCAAAGGAGAGGTAATGAAATCCCTTCGTTTCGTATCAGTAACCTTCGACGACTTCTCAGGATAAATCAATTTTTGCGACTGATAACCCGCTGTGACATCACTCAGCAGTAAATAATTGAATCGCACCTAGGAGGACCGAACGCGACTCCTCTGAACATTAATCTTTGGTCGTCGTGTCCAGCAGAAGAGATGAACCCAGCTTTTATGCTTTTAAAACGTTTCCCTAGGAATCTGACAATGACACCGCCCAATAAAATGGCAATTATGATATCAGGGCTCTAGCTCTCAGTTCGCCAACATACTACGTACAACATATACGAGACAAGACAACTCTGACCCTAATGGACTCACAGGTTTTTATTCCCGTGCCCCCTTCTGGTCATCCAGTCGTCCAGTCGTCCGCATCGTCCATGGTCATTGTTCCGTGATAAATGACCGAATGATGTGAGCGAGTCTACTTCGACTCCTCCTCGGTCGGTGTGGTGTAAGATTGTTGTACACACATCTCTTGGATTTGGCCGAAAAGTCATTTGCTTGGGTCGCCTCTCGATATTATCCTTCACTCGAGGGGAATAGTTTTCACAGGGCGGAGTGGTTCTCTATTCGAAATACAACCACCACCATCACCACCAGCAGCAGCACCACCACCACCACCAACCATCGAGTGCAGCAAGTCATTCGTCTTTCATTGCTGCTGACATTATCCTTTTATGGGCTATTAACACAGTGTGGACTATATGTCGCCGCCCAGGCAATAAATTTGTCCATTTGCCGAGCTGTTTTACGCTTGTTTTGCTAGAGTTTTTCTTCTTCTTTGTTCCTAGTGCTGGCAGTGTCCACTGATGGCTCATAGTGCACATGGTCGATGGACTGGAGGAGGGATATTGATGGCAAGATCGTCCCTAAGTGTACCTGTGGACGAGCTAGATACATTGTGACACTGTGCTATTGCTTTTGGTAAGAACGGAGATAAATTGCTTAGTGCTTCTCGATAGTGACCGGTGTTGTTGGATGTATCGGTGTAGAAGGGCATAAGATGGATTTGAAAGAGTTTGTCTGAGAATGAGCCACTAAATGGAAACTTTATTGACAGGTGGAGCAGGGGATTTGTCTTTTCACTGAAATGGTACCCAGGTTACATGGTATTGGTTTGTAATAGGGTACAGGCCAGGTCAGTGTTCACGTTGGAACTTCTAAAACCGTGATTTGAATTTAACGTTTCAAGTTGCGGTTAAGACGTGAGTATTGACGTTACAAGGATAGGTATTCGGTATTTGGGTTTGGTTCTAGGAGTTGCCAAAGTTTCAATTTCTGTAGAGGTTCTGCTTGTACCATTCTACAAAGGAAGGAGTTGAAAGCTAGAAGCTTAGAATCCAAAGATTTGATCAAGGAAAGCGGCACAGACGCACATGTTATGAGGCACTATTGGGCTCTATTCAGTCAAGGTCTGCTGGGTTCCTGGACACAGCAATATTTAAGGTAACGAAAAGGCGGATGCTCTCCCAAGCATGGTGCCGAAAAGGGGATATCAATGAAGCGGCCACAATCATACTGTCGTCGATTAGGAAATCGGGATACTAATTGGGAAAGAAAGCAAAGATGCTTCTGCCACTAAGTCAATCCACATTCTAACATCGGAGTCACACTCAATAAATAGAGAGTAGAACGCAAAGATTTATACAGAATCTGCGGACACGAGGAAGAGGTGGATTCAATCCAACATCGTCTCTCTCACTAGAGGCTTGCTTTCCAAGATCTAGAAGGCCTTAACATATTAGATCTCCATCGTTTCATTAAGAGCACCAGCTGGTATTCAACGGAGCGAAAAACAAGATAGGTTCTGGTTTATTCTTATTCCAAGGTCTCATTCTACTTTTAAGGGGGAATTCGCAAGGAACGCTTGGTCATCTGAGTAGACGTACTGAGTTTTTCCATCACAGAATCCTTCATAATCTCACCAAACCTGCACCAAATACAAAAGAAGTACAATATCAGTCTCGATTCAGAGACATATTACAAGTCTCTTGATTCTGAAAGATAGAGGCTTAGACTGCCATAGTCAAGACCCAAAAAGTCAAAGTAGTGTTTTGTCTTCCTCTCTTTGGGGATTTAAAGCAAACAAACAGGGTGACTGTCAAGCTAAGACAGACTCGTCTGCAGAAGAGTGCACATCTCACTTCCTTTGCGAATGCCCAAGCCTATGTAGAATTAAGAAAGCAGCCCTCAATGAATACCGAATCAAAGACCTGGGTGACCTGTCAGGAGAGCCGCCATTAACCATCCCAAATTGTATAACAACTTCGAGGTGATTCAGGGAGGCTGTGTTGCTATCCAAACATTTGGCGATGTTGAATCTATTTTAAAGGCATCAGATTGAAACAATATCGATGCCTTGTTCAAGGAGGCTAGAGTCTTGAGAAGAAGGAGCTAATTTGGAGTAGTTGGTGTCATCAGCGTGAAGGGAACGTGGGACAGTTCAATGACTCAATCAAGATTGTTAATAACTAGAATAACCAGAAGCTGTTCCAGATAACTGCCTTGAGGCACACCAGAGGTAATTTCAAAAGGTCCCGAGAGGATGGACCTGGAGCGGACACTATGAGAACTCCTCACCGAGTAAGAAGGTAACCATATGTGTTCAGGGCTTGTTTGAGTTTGTTTCTCTTGATGCTAAAGAAGCAAAGCCTTCAATTATACCATGGGGGCAGGTAGGGGGTGATGGTTTTTCTTTCAGAAAAAGGGATATAAGCAGAGGTAGGAATGGATATTTCCCTATAAAAACTAGATAGGTACTCAAAGGAAGACCTTCTGAGATAGGCTTTACTGAAATTTGCGCTATGGAAGCCGTACGGAAATAGAACTGTTGAAGGAGGGGATTCTTGAGAAGAACCTTAATCCTGTGTGCCCTTGTGGGTCCTCGGGCCTCGACAATGCCTACGCGCCATTTTTGTGTGGTTTTTGGAAATATGTCTCAGGTGTCCACAACTCTTTCCCAGTTGCCGTGCTTCCTTCTCAACTTTTCTCAACTGATGCTCCATTGTATCGCGTGGTTAGCTATGGAGCTGTCACCCTTTCGGAGAGTATATCCAATCCACTACCACTTTCGTTGTCGTATTGTTGTGCCTATAGGTCCATGGCCCGTTCTCTGATAGAGCTGTTCTTTAGAGAAGAACCGTGCACTTTCGTCTTTCCTTGCTTATAGACGAACAGAACTATGTCTCCAACTGATCTAAATTTCTTTGGCTACTATCTCAGATATTTCGGGCCACTATCCCTTCCATAAAAGACACGAAAGAGGGAGCCGCCATCGTGTATGTACACTTTTTTTACCTTTCTAAAGGTGGCCGGTCTTAAGCCCATTTGGCCATTTGTTGGCAAAGTCTTTTGCAAAAGTTTTGGCTTTAGAGTCAAAGAAAATAGCAGTTTGGCTTCATAATGGAACAAAACTAATCTAAGTATGCCCCTCAACCATTGATTGACTAAAAATCATACACGAATCCGAGTGTGCCTTGACTCTGTGGCTAGTGCATCGGAGCAGGAGACTCAAATCCCAAATCCCAAACACTCCAGAGTAACACTGACATAAAAAGGCTTCTTAAAGCAAAAAATTCACTTTGGATACGGACACGATTCAAGAAGTTACCAACTGAATGAAACTTATTGTCTTTCGAAACCTTACCGAACCTTTTCATCTTAATTTGACTCATTTACGCATAATCCGCAAGCAATCACACATCACAACAACGCAAAAGGCTTACTCCGCAACAGCCAAATGCCTCCCAGACACAATCATGTCAACCGCAAAACCAACCCTTCAAAAACTGTTACACATCTTTTGTCCAAAATTGAGTCCCCTCCTCCCCCCGGTCCGCCCGCCAAAACAAACCACGTAATTTGTCATTCCGAAAACCTCCAACTACTAGTGTGTACTTCAGTCAGTCTGTCGATTCGAAAACATCAGATATTCCACGACCGCACCTGACGCAACCACAACCGACATTTCCGTTCGTCTGCATACATATTTACACAAAATATCAAACAAAATTTGTGGGTAATCTCCAAGGGGGCGGCAAGCAGCCACTACCCTTAGGTTCGGCCCGACACACCACGGACTTATCTGAGGGGTGTTTTGCACACTTTCCAATCCCTTAATTTGAATAGTAATTAAATATTAAAATTACAAGCAAAAGTCTTTGATTAAATGTTAAGCCTGGGAGCACACTTGCCTGCTCTATGCAAATAAAATCCGTCTCCACTGGGGTGGGCTTAGCAGCGGGCCGGGCAAATGCTGAAATGTTCCTGAAATCTGCTTAAAACTTTCAAATTGCTACTTCAGCTTCTCCAGTCGAGAGATGGAGGAGGATGCGACTCAAGAAACTGGGTACGACGACGTGTGCCTTTCCGCAGCTGCTGGTGCTGTCGTTGTTGCTGTCAACATGCGATGGCATTTGACGGCAAACTTTATGTCGCCCTCGCTACAGTGTTGCGATCTTTAGCCGCAAAGTTTCCCCAAGTGCCGGGCGCAAAAAAAGAAAGGAAACTTCTGGTGGTTTCGTCAAACAGGTGTTGCAGTTGAAAAGGAATTTTTGGGAGCTGGCTGGCGCACAACTTCTTTTGGCATTTAACTTGGTTTTTTCTCGTTCGTTTGGTGGAGGAGGGTGGACATCTCCTGGTTTGGGACACCTTTTCATCCAATTAAATGTTTCATTCAACAGTAATGGAGTGTTAATGCCGACACAATGCTCATGACGGCATATGGCACACATGGTGTAATAGGTGACAATCATCCCTATCGGTGAACAGCGATCGCACACAAATGGGTCCCTTGGGCACGACGAGGACAGTCGATATAGTGGGTGTTCAGCGAGGAGCATAGGGCTACAGTATGTGCGACAGGATTAGTCTTAGAGTCATTCGTTGTTTTAAGGGTGTACTTCAATAGAGAAGTACTACGCGTACTTCACCATCTATACTTTTACCAGGTCATACCCCACAGAGAGAACTAGCAGCTCATCAACAACAATTAGTACGCAAAAGATTGGGTCCTCACGTGGATCCCTCCAAAGAGGGTACTGGAACCTTGTGATATATGAAATCCTAATAAGATTAGATCAAAACGCGGTTGGAGATGTCGTTTATGCCGACGATGTGGTCATACTAGGGACCACAAGAGTCTCGCGTCTGATGTATATTGGGACTACCAATGCAATGACAACATCGAATGCTGCCCTTGAAACTAAGAAATGGCGCCTTTCGTTTATGACAAACAGGGATGTGGAAAAGCTATCATATCGGACACAGGACCATTACCAGAGAGAAACCATCAATTTCTAGTCCATAAACTTTCTACGCACTTCAGAGTACTCTAAGAAGGAATAGATATATGGTTTCTCCGCGGCCTTTAGGGACTTATCCACTCTGAAGAGCAATAATCACATAGATATCTACCTAAACAGCTAACGTCAGAGCTAAGCATCAGAGATATCACTTCCTTCACAACCAATACAAAACTGGTCAAGATGTGTAAAGAGGAGTCCAAACGCAGGCACAGTATCACAGTCTGTTTCCCGGACATCTGGGCTTTCAAGGAAACGAAATGAGTGATGAGCTAGCTAGAATAGATTATTCAAACCAATGCCCATCAGTCTCCTCATATCCGAAATTCCTTTAGATCTCGACAACTTGGTCAATACAAGTTGGAGTGCACTCTCCTCGTGCTGGATTTCGAGACAACGTTCGGCCCAGTACACCAAAAAAAGGACTACAGAACTTCTATCCCCCAATGGACCACAGGGGGTATCACAGGTCACAACTCAATCGAGGCCCACGTCAGACGAATGGGAATCAGCACCATAGACCTGTGGACAGGCTGTGACAATACAGAGGTAGAGGAAGACACAACACACTTAGTCTGCGAAACACCAAGGGTCAGCAGAAGTCAAGGTCAAATACTGCCCTTGAAAAAGTATCTTTTAACGACCTCAGTGCACTAGCAAACACGGCACGCAAAATCCTCCTAAAACTTATCACGAAAATGGACTGACTTAGGAGTGATTAATTATTGTTCTTTCTTTTCCAGGTGTCACACTCTGGGAACACATTAGATTCTTTCAGATCCAAGCGAAGCTGCACTCCTTTGGCTCTAGTCATCTGCCCAACCTGCCTACCTTTCCCCATAGTTCACTTGAAGTTTCAATTGCTATTTCTCAACTTTAATTGATGACAACTTGACTCTCTAGATTAAGTAGTGTGCCATGAAGTGGTTCTCTGACAGCTTCGAGCTGGTTCATCTACCCCACACACCATTCCAGAGACTACTGTATGCCTTCTTCTTCGACAGACTGTCCGATATGAATGTGGTTCCCAACGTTTTGACGATAATGGCATTTCCTTATTAAATATTTCATCGATGGTACTATTGGGTTTTATCGCCACTACATCATTTTCCACGGAACACAACAGCTCTCCAGTGAGGTGTTGCTGCTCGCTGCACTCCACTTAGGGCTGCCATCTGCAGCGGAATCTCTGTTGTGCATCAACGACTTCATAATATTTACAAAAGTTATTGCAGACTATATCGCGGATCTAATCTGCAACTCAGCATCGGCCTTTGTGTGCCATAATAGAATGTATGAGCGTGTATGCCTCAGTGTGAAAATACCATAGTTAAGTATCTGCAAAGATATCACACGGAGTACAGAGAAGAGAAACCTATCCACGACAAAATGTGTCCTCATCCTCATCGTCGTCGTCGTCGTCGTCGTTGTCGTTGTCGTTGTCGTTGAGACGACACAATAATAACGTGGAACGGTGTCCCGCCACGACACCCCTAGGTGTCACTCCGACACAAGCATGCCGCCCCGCCATGGTCGCCACGGAGACACTTCAGATAGAAGCAACACTGGATCTCGGAATACACCGATTGACCATTATCTGTGGACAATCTGCAGCTATGATCTGACATAGTCTTTTAATTTTAGCAGCGCGCACGCAAAAGGAGCAGGCTCTGCCTTGACGTAGTCGACTACGGCTGGCGCGATGAGCTTCTTGCGGCCGCTTGCTGCTGATGGAGATTCAGTGTTCAATCTGGGAATTTTGGATATTTGCAGTGTGCTGTGTGCTCTGAGTGGAATACCTAGGCCCGAAACAGGCAACAACACGACGACTACGGTGCGCGACTTTGGTGCGCTCAGTGAGTGTGTTGTCGTGTTCGATTTGGGGAATTTTTTTTTTTTCAGACCTTCCCCCTATGAGATATCTTAATCCGTCATTTTGGGGTTACGTTGTCGGCGCGGAGTAGCTGGGAAAAGTATTCCGGGAATCATTCGCGCGGCCGCACATGGGGTCAGACGACATCAGGGATTAGATTTGGTGTTCACCTGCTGTGCGCAGAAAAAGGTGTTAGACTCATCGCGATTTAGTGGTGTAAATGGCAAGGAAAGGAACGTGTCGGAGGGTTATCGGAGATCGAATTACATGCTCTCATGAGAGTGTTGTGCTTAATTGAATAATACTTTTGGGAAAGTGTCACACACTATACGCTAAGGCTGTTTCGACACTAAAGACTGAAAGGTGGACATTCGTAACAGTTCCGAATACAGCTCATGCAAAGGCTGTAGGCTTGGTTTATATCGAGTTTTGAGTTAAGATAGTAAATTTCACAAGGCCTTCAGAAGAAGGAGAACATAAGAGATCTGTAGAAGGTGAAATGGGAACCCGCCCAACGACCTGGCACTGAATTTTAGGTGCCACGTGTACCTACCCTACTGTAGCATTAGAACCCATCGTTGAGCTTACAACCCTACAAATGTTCATTAGGAAGACGGCTGCTAGATGCCCTATTAAGTTGAAAATTCTTGACTCGATTCCAAAAAGGGACATGTTTTGCTCTGTCTCCATTATCATGGTCATGAAGTGCTGTTTTGTTAAGTTATTTGACGTAGAAATACTGAATCGTGCAAACCTGGTATTCCTGGTTGCGGACCGATAAAAGATGAACTCTGACATATGGCCATAAACACACATGTTCAGCACTTGAAAGATCATTTAATAAGACGACCTTCTAAGGACTTTGTTAAATCTATCTTGACATACAGTGAATCTATGCATCTACCACAAATGCTCATGAACCTGCTCTTAAGCCACTGTTGGTCCGTTCAAAAACCAGTGGAATATTGGAGTCCAGTGGCGTCAAATCACATGAGGAAGGCGGCCAATCGACTGGTCTATTTCTCAAGACAAAGCGGCCTCCTAACTTCGACTTCGACTATTGCTTGACAGCTGTTTGTCATGTGGCTCCAACTTGCTGAAACCACATGTCCTCCTAGTCATCGTCTGCCATAGTCCGATGCGATCTACATTGACTGCGACTGTGTTCTGACGTTCATTGAAGAACTATGGACCACCGACCTCTCCCACAGGACCCCCGGATCAAACAGTCAGTGTCTTTGTAATGGAATTTCAATTTTTTCTAGAAAAGCTTAAAACCGAAGATCGGTCAAGAATCAAGACCAACACGGGCTCAGGTCTTAAGATGTCCTTCTCTCAACACTGCTACCAAGCTCATCAGACATTCTGTCCTGTCTTGATTCAGATAGGATTGCATTCGCACACTAGTTTGACAGTTCAGAGCTCATTACACCTTCACGCGTCTTACCAAATTCCAATTCATGCCAAATTCGAGTTAAGACCTTCCAATCTCATATCGGTTCTCTTTAAATTCCCACTCGATGCTGAAACGCAGAGGGAATCCTTTAATGAGACCAGACACGTTTGCTTTAATCAACATCCACAGTGTACTACGCAACAGTGTCTTCAGTTTCCGCCAGCTAAATCTTCAACATTCTACGGTCCCGCGAGACTCTAACAAAAGAAAACAAAATTACAACTCTCTGATAATGGCCCGCGGGACAATAGCTCGAATGGTTTGTGGCAAAATTTCATCTCCTTCCATCAGGTGGATAGGTAGGTAGGTCGGTAGGTAGGATCCTCGCGCTTGATTTTAGCCAGCGGCCGAAACTCCAACGAACAAAATCCAACAACAAAAAAAAAAATGACAGGTATTCCTTTGTACTCACGAAATATGATTGTTCATTACCATAAAGAGGGTGGAAAAGACGGTGTACCTTGTACCTTCCACCAGTCAGGCTCTTCGTTTCAATGATTTTTCTTTTCCACATTCGGTGAGTGGGAGGTAGGGTGGAATGTTGAATGCTTTTCCAAAATAACTGACAAAAAAAGGAAGAAAAAAAAAAAAAAAAACACCAAAGGAAAGGAAAGGAAGATGACGAACAATCCGAATTCCTTTAGGGTGACTTTATTATCTGTTCCCAGTCATTTCGTCTTACTTCTTCTCTTTAGTTCTCTCCGGCTTCCACTTGTTTCGGGGGTTTATTCCAAGGAACAAATTCCTTAAAAAAAAAATTTTTCTTATAAATTATTCATACCACGATGAGGTGCACCACCATCACCACCACTGCTGCCGCTGCCGCTGCCGCCGCTACCATCATCATCATTGCTGGCACTTTTCTTTTTGTCTATCTGAATGGGATGTTAATAAGTTTCGTAGGAACCGAGCTTAAAGGAGAACTGGAGGATTAAGTGAGGCATCCTTTTGGCCTTTGAACGGCTTTAAAGCCTAGCAATCAGTCATTCAATTAATCCCTGAAAAGCTGGTGTCTATTTTTGATTGCACGGTGCTTGTTGGTTAGGAAAAGGTCATCTCGGTGGGCTTTTGAAATATGAAAGAGGGCTGGGGTTTCATAATTTTGAACAGTCATTTGGATTTGGCCGGGAGTTTGGGTACTTTGCTGAGCAATTCATCACTGTCATGGGGCACAGGTAACACTGTGATGAGCCAACAGGCACTCGTGTCATAAAGATAATTTACTACAAGATTTAAAGATACATAATCTGTTTAACATACATATGATGTAGTAAGGCCTTGCCATCTGTCGCAAACCTAAGAAGTTGAAAAAATTAAGGAACCTTGGACAATATGCAGGAAAGGGAAGAGTTTTCCAGACAAAAGAAGGATTGATTAGTAACAAATTGTTGCGTTAATGGATGCTTAGGCTAGTGGCCCGCAATATACCATATACCTCAAGCCACTGACCGGCATATGTAGGGACCATACAGGACCATCAAAACCAGGCCGATACTGCAGGTCTTGAAAGTATACTGGCACTGATTCCAATAGATCTTTAAATCAAGGAAACAGCTCTTAAGAGTGCCATAGGATTGAAGCATTACCACTTTTAGAAAGAGGATGCTACGACCTATTGCAAGATATCCATACGTGGCAGCCTAGATGACAAAGCCATGTTCCTCTCAAGGGAGATTCAGATTATTGGTAGGTCCATCAACCGGAGCAATATCTAAAGAACTGACGAAAATAGGTTCTGGTAATATACTCATCCGAGCCCGAAATTGCTCGTGCTCTTAGACTTCCAAACCAGGGCAGTGTATTCCAGGTGGGAGTTTAAGGAATCGCAGAACCGATGCCACAACTATCCACAAAATTTCACGCCAGGGAGACGATTGACATATATATCGATAGTCAGGCCACAATGAAGACCATCTTATTCCACATGAAGACCATTGTCAAGTCTAAGTTAGTGAAACGATCCTATAAGCTCGCAGCAATCACAGAGAATCACGAGAGTATACTCCTTTGGTATCGATGGTACACCAGTATACTATGGAACGAACTGGTAGAAAAATTAGAAAGAAAGGGGTCCTTACAAGACTAGACAATGGTGAGTCACCTCTGTTGTGCTCCCACCAGTAAAAAGGGGTCCGCACAAGACTAGACAATGCTGAGTCACCTCTGTTCTGCTTCCACCAGCACTTAATAAGTAAATTTAAGTCTTCAAGGGACTAACCAATGATCGATGGAGCACACCCTCATCAAGTGGTGCTACAGGAAACTGTTGACAAAACTAGAGTAATCGAAAACCAAACAAGTTGTAGCCTTTAATAGAAAGAATTTAGCGCTCTTTACGGGGATTATTACTGGAAACAATCTCAGTGACTAAGCACAGATCACCTTGGAGGAGACTATGGGGATACAGGCAGAGAACAGAGCGCAACCCCTTTTCTTTGCGAATGCAAAGATTTTAGAAAACTTCGGAATCACTGCGGAATGTTGGACGACCTGGTCCAGAGAGACGCATAGTTATACCAAATTTTGTCTTCGTTTAGAGTTACCCACGATAGTAGTCAAGATTCATGTTAGAGTTTAACATTCAGAGTTGGAGGTGGACAAGATCGCTTAGCACCTTGCACTTTGAGACCTCTATGAGAACATGAAGTATACCACTGTGTGATATACTATCCATGACACCATCTAGTAAGCTCCCAGTTAAGGTTCCAATCGAGTACTCCTAGGTAGAAAAGGATTAGGGAGGAGTTCCTATAGCCATATAGGAGTAAAGAACGTGAGTATGGAAAAATCTCCGATTTGACAGTCAAAGCTCAACAACTACTGAAGTATTTTGAAAATTTAGTATCCTTAGGAAATTGATCGAGTAAGAACACTACAATTTAGAAAGGAGGCCGAGGGTCCTGGTCTTTATAAGTCGATACTTCGGAAATAATCTAAAATTCTACAAGACTAAGGTTATCTAATATCCGGGAAACAACAATCGTAGGACACTGCAGCCAAAGATCATGCTCCACATACCTATGATCCTGCCCCGCAACTTATATAAAAGACGACTGCCACCTTAGACGACTAATGCGTACGTGTCCCTGTACAGTTCGAAAAGTTCGCTGTCGAATCTCCTCCACCATAGCCCGTCAACGCAAACGTGACCAAAACACATCAACCATTCTTCATAATTAACGTTCATGCTTCGAGTCCATAGAACAGAATTGGGAGTCCTTTTGGTGTTTCTTGACAATGCCTTGCTAGTCCAAGGCATTGCCTTCTTGGACCAAAAAAACAACGATGGGTAAGAGTAACTCTTCCTTTGATCTCTGAAGTAGTAGACGGAATCCCTAACTATCTTAAAGTTATAGCTGTCTATTGTGACAATCTGTCCGATTCATCCTCCTTTAAGCCGCTTTTGTTTTATTATTCGCGAACGGACCATTCACAGCTAGCTGTCGATGATATGAATGTCATCTGCGTATCCAAGTACCTCTGGTGCTGGCCAGTGAGTTTGAAAAAGTCACCATGAGAGCACATGATCTTGTCTGAGGCCTTTTTTGACACCAAAGGTCTCGGTAAGATTGTATCTATCATACCAAACTGAAATCTTTACTTTTGGGAACCGTAGAGAAGCGAGCACTTAGGTTGGAAGCATTGGATATTTAGAGAGACCCCAGACTAATGCACCACAGGAGGACTGACAGCAACAACCTCAACCTCGTCGAAACCCCTTTTAATGAACAACTTTCGTCCAAATATCAAAGCAATACAACCATGATTTCCATCATGTTATTGCAATCCAGTTCCGATTAGAGAATCGGCCTTTCAAGAACTAATTCCAATCGGACAACAACCGATGCCAATGCGCCACCGAAAATCTTCGGCCAGACATCCATCATTTCGATGAAATCGAATTCATCGCTTATTTACGACTGATTCCTTCGAAAAACTTTCAATTTCCGTCTTCCTTTGTCTGGCCATGTCAGCTCGTTGCGTGTGGGAGTTCTGCAATCCGTTGTGGGTTGGGTACGCCACACCATGATTCGAAGAAAACTATCAACTCCCATAAAATCTCATTGGGGACCATCCATCTATTCCCCCACAAGTCCGATAGAAGAGAACCAATAAATTAGTGCCCACCGAGAGAATCCTCGACGGAGATGAGCACAGAAATGATTGATGACCACACCCTGGGATACACCAAATTTTTTTTTTTTGTTTTCTCTCTCTGCTTGCTCCTCCGTCCGTGTTCCATACTTTGTTTTGTGGGTCAAAACAGTCATTCACCGTTCTATTGTGTTCGTTCTGACAACATGGACATCTCATACAATATGATGTCATGCCTACCGGATTGCTCGCATCCGAAGATGATAAATGGCCGAGGAGTGCTTTCTCAGTTGAGTTGGTTTGTTGTTTTTAGTTTTTCAGCTCCAGCTCCAGCTCCAGCTCCAGCTCTGTGTTACAAGGACACATCACATCAGCGTGGCTATAAATCATGCCTTTGTTTGACGGGGGGATATGTTATTGGCCCGCGCAATTATTAACGGCATCTTAACACAAAAAATTTAATTACTCATACTTTGGGGTTTTATTCGAGAACCGAACACCATCGCTGCGCAATGCACCGCCGAACAACAGCGGCAGCACCCAGAACGTGACTTTTCAATTTCTATTCCGACTCCCGGAACATGGAACGAACGGATTGGTGTACATGTTCGATATTTCGTGAGGAGGTGTCAAAATGTTTTGATTACTGTTGCGATGCGAGAAGATCAAAGAGAAATTCAAAACTAATTAAAACATGATGATGAGTACACATGGTTGGGGCGCTGCTGCTTCTGCTGCTCCTGCTGCAGTGTACACTGTACGGATACGGATACACGATGAACCGACCTTGTAGTAAAATAAACTCTATAGTGGCGGTGGCGGTGGCGACGGGACTAGAAAAGGAGTGAAGGGATGGATATTCGGATTCGAGTGTGCGGTGTGACGCGACGTAATGAGTTGGAATGCTGATATGTACATGTTTTTCGACTGGGATTTGTCGATTGGAATGTTACTAAGTCGCTACATTGTGCGACGTGACATTTAGTTAAAGTCGACTCCACTGTGGCTGGATAATTAAATTATTTAATAAGGGACTTGTGTAATTGCGTGTCTAATGACTGTGACTGACGATTATGACTAATGCGGTAATGGGTTGTTACAATGTTCGGGATTTCGTGTGTGGACGTGTTCAGCTGGTGTGGTTGCAGTTGGTCGTGGTTCTCAGACTTCAGAGATGTGTACTCATTTAGAGACAGTTTACCCAGTGAACAGAGGGTAAACCTGATCTAAAAGTGAGGAGTCTAAGACTTGTTGGGTCTCTTCTTCATGACAGGGGTTCGGTTACATGGTAATCGTCTTCTAGTTCCAAGCATAGATGCTAACCCTCGAGTACTAAGTAACGATCTGAATAGATAGGCTTCGTAAAAATCACTTGGCAAGTTGTAATAGATGCAAATGCCAGCATTCATCGTCTTGAGCTCTACATGGCGATGGCAGAACTCGCCAAAACTGATCCAGCTGTGCTGCGTCACGCTGGAAAACATGCCGTACAATGTGCAGTTAGGGAGGAGTTACTATGACATACTCCAAACATGCACCAATAAGGAGATGCCGTACAAATTCGACAATTTCAATTTTGCTGTCAGAGTTAGTGAGCAGAGCAGGCACTATCTTCAACAAAACTGTGGACACGCAGACGACACCAACATCACTGAGTTGGTTTTGAAGTAAATGAGGACAAAACCAAGTACCTGTTGTCAATAATCTAAAGACCATCGGTCCACTGCTGAGGACAAAACGTCACTGTTGGCAACAAGAACTGCGACAACTCCACGAATGACATCCTAGTAGAGGTTAGGCAAATCCTTTCTCTAGGAAACCGCTGCTACTTCTGTTTGCCGAATTAAATCAAAAGTTCAGCTCGGAAGACGAAAGGCATGCTCTAACCGAGTGCTGGACTACATATAAGCAGGAAAGCAGAGCGGATTGTGGACATTTTCTTAGTCGAGTTTTCGTTTCGATATGCGAGGAGGGGGGATGGAAGAGAAGATACAACCACGAACCGGCAAACCTCTCCGGCCAGTTCGATTTTCAGCAATGTCCCTTAAGTTTCTCACACCAAGTTGGTTAAGGTCCCTTTCCACTTGAGCGCACCACACCGTAGGCAAGGCCTTACTTAAGTGAGACTCAGGGACTCTCCGAGCAGAAACATTATGTTCATCCGCTCTACAAAGATATCTGTCGATAACACTATCCATGCAGAACCATTTTGCATGTCCCTCCACAGAAGTGGCACCCTGATGGCTTTTTGGTACTGCAGCCACTAGTCTTCTGAACTTGAAGCTCACGTTATAGAACCCCTTGAGAGACTAAGGGACATTCGATCGGAAAAGGTTCTGACGCTTGTAGCCTTTCAACGTCAAACTTTGAGACAATATTTCCTTCTCTCAGCGGTGTTCCGGATATCCGCATCCGTTCCTATCTACAACAAGGTAGTAGTTCGAGGGTTGTTCGCTCCTCGGACCGTTCAAACATTCATCACACTGAAAAAGTGCCATGCGTCGATCACAATGTGTCGTTGACTTATAAGGAGATCTTCATGTTCTTTTCTGAATACTAAGTGGTGGGAACTATATGCTGACTATAATAAGATTCTGCTCCTATGTCGATTAGCCTGAGTCGGAGCTGTTGGATTGTATGATATGCTTCATAGCTTGACGCCCAAATCAACCAGGACTTAACAGCACTGCTGGGGCTCAGTTTGTACGTCTTCTCCAGGATATCGTAGAATCTATCTTTCTATATTTCGCACCGATATCTTCTCCTCTGTGGGGACATGGCCGCACATCAAGCTAATTTTGGTACATTTTTCGCTATGAGGAGCTCGTTCTCAAGACTTCTTGTTTAAGTAACAAATCCTCTCCTCTACCTCCAGTAACATATCCACATTCAAATAGACGCTTCTTCCCTTGTCAGTTTGGCTGCACGTGGTCCATTTAGGAATCTAACGTGCAGATCCGAAAGTCATCATTTTCTGAGGTCGTTACCAGTAAAATCATCCTAATCCGAGGCCATTAGTCGGTATGTAACTATATTGTTTTATGTGTTAGAGAGTTACCCTGAAACAAAACTCCCAACCTGGAGGACCAGTTCTATTTAGTATCCCTAGGACAAGGGGCCCGGATTTCCCGCTTCGGGGAAGCTCTATCGGGTTAAGGGTTCATCCGCTACAAACTCTTTTCCAACACCCTGACTCAGTATTGGAGATTCCCATAGATCTGGTCTAACCACTCATAGTTCGACCTGACTGGAGGTGCTAAACGTAAATCGTCCGCAGACCCCTGGAAACCAGGGAACTACCATAGTGAGACAGCACTCCTTCCACCTCTCTCGTCTGTAACCACTATCGACCTTCCAAATGGATTGGTTACCCAATCTCCATTGAAGCTACTAGGAACCCCACAGTCACCAAACACGGAGGTGTAGCTTAGGAGTTGATAGTTTGGAGGCATCATATATATTGGCATCAGTACCCATTTGTCAACACATACGGTTACAAAACATTTTCCACATAAGGCTCACCTATAGTGTCAAGCTCTGTTAGGAATAATCAGGAATCTTGGTGAACCCAAACCGAACTAAAGATTGCCTTGTCCTGTACGAGTCACCGAATCGGGCTTCTACCTTCCGATTAAACGAAAACTGGCAGCCTTACAATATCCCAATCGCAATCCTTGCATCTGTTTGTCATGGATTGTCTGACTTGCATGTCCTGACAACACCCTCGAGACCGCCCAACAAATTATAAAATGGTATATTGGTGAAGATCCAGCTATACTGTTCGAAACCGTTCCTCACTAACTTACTAGCTTCCGTTCAGATCTTCCATAATTCTACCCCCAAACCTATTTATGATAACAAAAATTGAGTTGGGTTACGGACCGTTTAAATGTATGCTCCCCCACGTACCGAAATTAGTTAAATTCACTTAAACAACTGCTTCCGCCTTATTAACACCGCATTAAGGACCCAGAAAGTTTTAAACGTCTATTAAAAGCTCTCGGCCAGTCGACAACCGACAACCGACAACCGACAACCGACAACCCACTACATGAACCTTCAAGTATCCCTGTTTAATTGTCCGAATAATGTTCAAAAATAGAAGTTGCAATGCAACGTTACACCAACCGACAACCAGCGATTCCACCTTCGGGCAACACATAACAACGTTCTCCAAAAATTATTATTCACACATGCAAGCAATTAGTTCTCATTTCATTTATACGTACTCGTACATACATCCACCACCCTGGAAGCCCCCGAGGTCATCCAGAGACTCCGATGACCACAGACCACGACCACCCGACTACACTCTCTAGCTCTAGCTACCCCGCATGTAATGCTTCTTGACCCTTTCGACCATTTGCACATATTAAAACCATATTTGCAACATTACGCTTGCTTACCCTTAAGTGAACACATGTTATACCTTCACATAGCGATGGAGTTACACCCTCTTTAAAAATTCCTACCGTTCGATGGGTATAGTATGTTTAGGTTGCATTCTCGAAGAGGACTCCATCGACATCGGTTTGCTAGAAGAAGCAAAACTAGCACCAGAACTCATTAAGCCGAAGGGAGAGTCTGCAGACAGAGTAAAAGCTCATCCAACCACTTCCTTAGCAAAGTGAACAGTGGACGACCCATGCATATCGAAGGACTACCGGGTCCGTAGTTGCCCGCAGTGTTATCAGTTGATCAAGGGTGCCACACGGACTACTGGGTGGCGGGCGGTGTGAACACAAAAAAAAAAATAAAAAATATTGAAACCCATCTGCGGTGGAGTCCTGCCTGCAGCAGTCGATGATGCTCCCACTCTCGAGCGCCACATTTTTCGACAGTAGTTACATTTAAATTGTTTGTCTGGTCTGTGCACCGCATCCGGCATGGAGGAGGACGAGCAGGAGGAGGAGGACAGACCATTCCAGTGCAATAATGGCGAATAATCAAACAGAACAGATATAATTTTGTCCACACATCAGTTGTCCGCCATCTCCGTTTCGAGAGCTCTCGGTAGGAGAGTTTACCGGCCACAGATGCACACCATCTCTCCCCATCTATCTATCTATTTGCATAGCAGACAAGTTTCAACCTCGACTGAACACGAAGGAGGAGGACATCAGGACGGAAGGATTCGAATCGTTCGCCCGTTTACTTTCATAACTTTTTGGTCAAATTGCCACCCCGCCACCCAGCCACCCAGCCAGCGCTCCAACACTCCAAGAACCGATGTTCTGGCACTATCAATAGTTGTCCGTTGGAGTTGTGGAGAGGTTTTGGCGATGACTTTTTGTAGTGTATTTGCCGGTGTTCCAGGCCCAGGATTGGACGTGTGTAGAAAAGCGCAACAAGACAAAGTTTTCGCATTAGAAAAACACACAGCAACAATGGGAGCACACACTATTGTCAACTCCAGGAGGCTCCTGTAGATATTGGATAGACCTCCTTCACAGTTCGATGGGATGCTCATTTTTGGTGCTCGGATTTGTTTCTTCCACAGGCGAGGCGATTTAACTGTCGACAGGATGGAGTAGGACAAAGTTTATCTCGATGCATTCGAAGAATGAAAGGACGAAAATTATAAATCGTTTGGAGTTGAATCGGTTTCGAGGATGTGAGTTGAGGTGGTTTCCCGGAGCAAAGTGTCATTATGATTACTACACGACCTTTCTTGCTGAATACTAGGATAGATAGACAGAAGTAAACTTTGACATAGGATTTGCACAACATACGTGTTGTGCGTGTTATACTCATCCTACGAATAGAAGGGTTACAGCGCTTTCCCCAAGAGGCTCACAAAAACTCACTTGAAATTGGATGAATCCAAGAGACTGTCTTGGCGGACGCCGTGGCTAAAGTGGCTATGGCGTTGGACTATGGAGCAAGGGGTTCGACGTTCAAATTGCAGCCAAAAACACCTAAAATTTCTTTCACAGCCCACATCTTGCGAACGTCTGACAAACAGCCGAGGGTACAACTGTCCTGAGAAACATGACAATAGACATTAGGTACCTTCCATTCGTCTAAAGAATATAACACACACAACAAGAATGATTATGAGAAGCTAGTCCCTGGGTCCCATAGACCCGTAGCCCAAAATATAAGAGACTGTCATACTAACTATTCGTATTCAGTCAGAAGAAGAACCGAGGAAGGCAAAGTAGACTGAAACTTTAACTAAAAGAAGAGGACAAAACTCTGGTCCGGATATTCTGAACACTGTTACATTTAATTCGGTCAATACGATCTATTGTCTAGCGTGCAGTGGTCCAATACCATTTTATGAATGTTTAGCCAAACTCGGGATTTATCCCTTAAGGGTTATTTTCAGACCTAACTATCAGGATGACAATTTGATTGGTATACGTCCACGTCTACTTGGACCTCCATAAGGCTGATACTGCGACCTAACAGATCTATTGTATCTTAGGGTATAGTTTTACTCTAAGAGACGTACCACCTCCCTGATGAAGGAAAGCACATCCTTAGTTGCAGAGGTTCTAATGTCTGCCGTCGAGCATGTTACCTTGCGGAAGATGCGCCACCTCAGCCAATGTAGAGCTGGACATTCACAGAGAATGTGCTCAGATGATTCGACATCTTCTGAGCAGAAACTGCATTCTATATCTGGGCATAGATTGAGCTCACCAGCTTCCTAATGTTTTCTTTGTCTAAACTTAGAATTTCCTTATAGGAATATGGCTTGATTAACCTCTTGGATTGTCGTAGCCCCCGGACATTTTCCCAGTGGGTTAGACGAAGTTTATGCTCCCATGCGTTGATCAGCGCTGTGGCATTAGCCCAGTTGACGCCACAGTAAGGTTCAGGTCCAATGAACGCAGATCCTGAGCCAGCCCTGGCTAGTCCATCTGCAGATTCGTTGCCTGCAATCCCCTGATGGCCTGGAACCCATCCGAGTACCACACTATTATGTCTAGCAAGAGATTGTAGTACATCGTGACAGCATTTAACTGCTAAGGAGTCCATTAAGTTGGACGACAGAGCTCTGAGAGCTGCCTGACTATCTGAGAAGACATAAATTTTACCAATGGCATGGAGTTCAGCCTGGAAGACCGTGGGACACATTCCCATAGGTATAGAGACTTTGGTATTGGGTCCAAAGACACCAGCACCCACTCCAGAGTCCATCTTTGATCCGTCTGTAAACCATATCAGACCTCTGGGGTCCAGTGTTGGAATACCATCAAATAACCTACCGAAACAGTATTCCCTGACCATAACGTCGGGGACAGTGCAGAGCATGTCTCTTTTGAGTCAAGGGTTTGAGTCAAGAATTTTCAGGTGTACCACGTCCCAGAGTTAAGGAAATTGCAACTGTCACTATATTAAGGTATACTGCCTCAGGGATGGTTTTGGACCTTCAAACCAGCTCCATCATTCACAACGATTTTGAAATTTAGGAGGCTATTTCCTAGGATCTTTTTCTGAAGTCATAACCGTTTATATCTATGTATTGTTGTCATAAGAACCGATCTAGATGAATTCATCTTAATCCACAACCTTAACGTGAAGGCTGGAACAAAGGGATCGTCTGACGTCCAATAGTTCGCAAATACTCAGAAATCTAGAAGAAATTGTATTTAATTTCAAAAAATTCAGGAAGGAATACCTAGAGTTCAACAAAAATACGAAGTTTCGCGTCACTCCATACGGCGAGTGTAGTTTACAATTTGCCTGCTTCGACCAACAAGAGTAACATTTTCCAAGGATTCGTGGAAGTTACAGAATTGTATTGATAAATAAAGCAAAGTTAACTGCCTTTGAATTCATGAAACAAATCCAAAACGTATCCTAGCACCAAATATGTACATCACCACTCAGAAACTCAGAAATGTACATCAACTCCCTCACCACCGGAAAATTGAGTGTAAGATGACAGTATTCTTGCTTCTGGATTCGAAAACATGTCTCCCTACTTTCGTTTTTGAAAACCACGAGATAATAAATGACGTACTACAGAGTCCTCTTTAAAAAACGAGTCTCTAACCTCGTCACCACCTACCAAAATCTGGATGTGCGATTTTGAAATGAATCCCTGTATTTGACAATATGTCCGAGGATAGACTTAAGGATAAACTCATGAGTTCTCACAAAAACACGGGTATTCGGCTACTAGCTATTTTATTGGAGTACTGTTTCCGGTTTTGACTCCGCTATGCTTCTGTTTTCTATTAGTTTTAACGCATGGTCTTGAGTTCTATCTAACAATTACAAAGTAGGCTTAGATGCATCGGACCAGATATGAGCGTTATGATGGAGCTTGGGCTGGATGAAGGGTTGACCACCCGTTTCATCGTTTGAGGAATTCCAGCCAATACGTGGTTATTCCACCAGCAAGAATGAGCATTTTTTTCGGTTTTGGCGTTCCAAGTCCCTGTCATTGAAAAGACAGCATTGGACTCTTGAAGCATTAAATTCCACTCTGATGTTTATACATATGTATCTCATACATGTACCTCATGAACTCACGCTGCCGCTTTAGTTCAAACTTGAGTCTGGAAAGGAACATTTGAAACTAGGGGTACTGACGTCAGTCAAGTAATGTATTGGATTAGAAGTAGCAAACCAGAGAGTCGGAGACAAAGATGACGCCTTGGATGACGCCAGCATTTATACGGTGATTTGTAGAAACAGTCCAAAACAACTTGTATAGCTTTTCAGCATTTTAAAGAAGAGTTTCATCGATTTCAAATGCGAACGTTTTCAAATAAATCTGTCAAGTTTGATGGGGATGCTAAAACTATATATGGCTTCTTATACCTCGTGTCTATAAATACTGTCATAAAATCGATAAAAAAAATGGTGAGTATCGATCTAAACTCTCTTGGGCTTTGACTCAATAACCTCGTTAACAAATGGTTCTAAGCAATCCGGGCTAAGACAATATTAAGAAGACTAATACCTCCTTTCTAGTGAATCGGACAAACGATGCTGAGGTTCATTAGGCATACTTGTCTCTAACCAGATCTTGCAAACCAAATCATCCCCGGCTGGCTTAAACAGTTCGGCCTCTAGGTCATCCGACCCAGCATCCTTGTAGGACTTAAGTTTGAATATTTCTGTCCTCGATATACCACCTAGCTAGACCAGCCCATTTGTAGAAGGTGGATTCCCCTAACATGGAATTAGCTTTTGCAACGATTGCATCAATGTGAAGAGAAAAGTAAAATTTGGAGTCAAAAAGGACACCTAAATCTATCGCTTTTGTTGTTCTCTGAAGAGGGACTGCCTCAAGAGAATAAGGAAACTAGGTATGGAATTTTCTAGTTAGAGAAATTATGAAACATTTTTTGACATTGAGAACTAAACAGTTTAGCATACATATAGATAGATTGTCAAGATCTTTTTGAAGCTTAAGGCAGTCTTCAGGACACGTTATATTCAAGTATAGTTTGAGATCATCAGAATTGGATATTATTAACAATGTAATTGATGAAAATGATAAAGAGCAATGGACCAAGGTGGCTACCCTGAGGAACACCTGACATACATTTGATAGACCTAGAGGTAAAGTCCTCAATTTTGACATTCTGGGTCCTTCCAATTAGGAAGGAAGAGATCCATCGAAGTAAGCTTGAATGGATTCCACAAGCTTCGAGTTTAAGAATCAGGTTTTTTTGGCTCACCGAGTCAAAAGCTTTGCTAAAATCAGCGTCCACTTGACCATTGTTTTCGATAGCATTGGTTACGAAGGACGAAATGCAAGCCAGGTTGGTGATAGTTGACCTTCCCGAAATAAAGCCATGCTGGGCATCACTAATATGCTCCTTAACAGAGAAGTCTAACTTGGTTTTTATGATGCTTTCAAGAAGCTTAGGAATTGCAGATAACTTGCAAATACCTCTGTAATTTTGGATACCGATTTAAGAATTGGTATCAAGAAAGAAGACTTCCATTAAAAATACACCAGATGACAAAGATGCATTGAAGATGGTAAGAAGTGGTAGGCAAAGAGAATTAGAACATCTTTTTAAGGCTATGGCAGGAATACCATCAACTCCTATGCTAGAATTGGGTTTTAGGCAGTTAAGCGCATTTAAAACATCCGAATGTGTTAAATTTATAAAGCCAATATCAACCATAGGGTGAATATTCCACAAGGATGGATATAGTTTGGATGTGAATTGGAAAAAACCGACTCAAAAAATTGTGCCAAGAGATCGAGAGTTTTATTAAAATTGGTAGACTCGACTCCTTTGAAATTCTTTGAGTTTGGAATACCAAGCGATTTCCGCTTACAATTCACAGAAGACCAAAAACGCCTAGGGTCACTTCTCAAGTTAAGCTCCACATTCGAGATATAATTCCTGTGTGAGAATCTACTGAGAGTAATAAAATTTTTACGGAATTTAAAAAAATTATTTTTGTCATCCTGATTGTTTAATTTTTTGTACTTAGAATAGGCTTTGTTTGTTAAATTTTTTAGATGAGCTAACCTTTTAGTATACCATGGGGGTTTAGATACATTCTTATTGGCTTTTCGTGGCACAAAAAAAGAAAAACCTTTTTTCAAAGTACATTCGAGATGATTGTACATTTTTATCAAATTTCTCGCATTGAGTTCTGGAAGTGATCCGTTATTTTCTTTTGTTTTTTTCTGTAAAATATGACACAAATATACACTTTTTTTGAGACAGCCGATTAGCGCCTCTGTGCTTTAGTATTAATTTGTGCGTGTAAGCAGTCGTATTTGGTTATTTGAAGTTACGACCTGTTACTTTTGACCTATTTTTAATTAAATTGAAGTAATATGGGAAAAGCAAAACCCTTAAATGAATCGGAAAAGGCCAAAATAAAGGCTTATAGTGAATGTGGCCTCTCAATTCATAAAATATCAAAAAAAATTAGCCGGAGCCGTAAAGTTATTTCCTCATTCTTAAGAAATGAACATAACTATGGAAAGAATATGAAGGGCCGGGCATCTTCTGTGGTCACACCAGCTGACAAGCGAATTATTTTAAGGCACGCGTCTAAATTGCATGACTCTGCCGCCAAAATTAAGGAAAAAAACTGGTTTAAAAGCGTGTGTGCGACTGTGCAAAGAATTATTTCTAATGCTAAACACTTAACCAACTTCGAAAGACGCAACGGCTAGATTTCTGCCGAGCATATATGACCTGGACCAAGGAGTTGGCAGCGTGTAGTCTTTTCAGACGAAAAGAAATTTAATTTGGAGGGTCCCGATGGCTATGCTTATTACTTTCATGATCTTCGAAAGGAAGAGCATACTTTAGATCGACTGCACAGGTGGTGTCATGGTATGGGGAGCTATTACATACTATGGCACCATTGAATTGCAATTTCTTACTAGTCGTATGAATGCCGTAACATACAAAGGTGTATTAAAAACGGCTTTTCCTGCAATCAAGGATATTTTTGGGTCCTTGGAGTGGAAGTTCCAGCAGGATAATGCCCCTATCCACACTTCTAGGGTCGTAAAGTCTTGGATTGAGCGCCAAAATGTGCCTTTACTGACCTGGCCACCATACTCGCCCGACCTTAACATTATAGAAAATGTTTGGGGATGGTTAGCACGCAAAGTTTACGAGTCTGGAAGACAATACCCAACTGAATCGGAACTCATTGAAGGAATAAAAAGTGCCTGGGAGACTATTTCACTTGATTACATAAAGAAGTTATATGACTCCTTACCCAACAGGATGTACGAGGTCATAGTTAACCGTGGTGGCACAACACATTAATAATTCTTTTACTTATAGGTTATAAATTTATGGAATTAAAATAAAAAAATACTTTCCAAATTTTCTGTGCCTATTTTCTTATGTTTTTTTTACATTTACAAGTGGGGCTTCTAATCAAATGTCCAAAAATAATAGGTAGATTTCTCATGTTGAATTCGTTAAAATTCTATTAGAATGTAATTAAGTAAGTTGTACCGTAACTAACATTTCTTTTCACTTATAATATCATAAACTTTCAGTGGTAAAAAATTCATTTGAAATGCTTTATTTGATTGGGTGATATTAAACTCCAAAGACAAGAAGTATAGGGGGCGCTAATCGGTTGTCGGGCACGTGTATATGCTTGCCCTCGTGAAACTCTTTAAAAAGTCCAACTCAGCTTCTTGGGCATTGCTTGCTTGTGACATACCTTCATGTGACACTCGTCTCAGATTTCACCAAAGCCCTTACTGCTACAGTGGCTCTCTATATCTATTCAACTTCCGGATTTGTACAGAAATACCTAACTGGTACCTTGAACATCGATCCCACTCCAACTCGCTACTGACTGTAGTACCTCCTTCAACAAATCTCAATTTACGCTTCGCAGCTTGTCACAAACAAAAGCCCAAATCCACCCAAGGATCTGCTTCTACAGAATTCATAGATACATACACACATAAGTATATACAAATATCCCGGGGGTATTTTAAATTAATAATGCAATTACACAAAATAACCACCGAAATAAAAATAAAATATAATCACTCGTTGCAGAGCATACCCGTGGAGATTACTTCTTGCAAAATGTGTCCTAATTAGGACGAAACCACCTCCGGCGAATGGAATTACACTAAGACGAGCTCGGCACAAGGCGAATATCTCTCAAAAAATAGAATCATAATAATTATCACCCCAAGGACATTGTAAATGAATAGCGCTGCTGAAAAATGTTCTAATGAATTTCAATGATTTCTATTCGGCCCCCGCCCCACCCGCACTCGGCCGAAAGTCATGGTGCACAACGCCCCCCAGGACACCATCTATGGAAATCAACCGATTTCAACACACAGACATTTTTCTACATCACTCCCGGGCCCCAAGTGTCCCTGATTTGCATAAATTAAGATTTTATTGAAGCCGTCGACCGGAAATTTATTCAGTAGGCGCGCGCGTCCTATTCACAAAAATGCTTAGTTCGCTTCCTGTCTTTCATTTTTTTTTTTTTTTGCGCAAAACCGTAATTAAGGAGCACCATTCTCCAGTGCCAGTGTTTCCAGCGTGGGGGGGGGTGTGAATGATTTAAGGACGCCAACGTATAATTTAATATTAATTGGTAGCAGCAGCAGCAGCAGTACTGACCACCACAGGATTGGGGTGGGGGTGCGAAAAAAAAAAAATTCGCACGGCCTTGCGATAGGAACATCCCTTTTGCCGAAATAAATTCAATAAAAACTCATTAAAAAATTATCGACATCGAAGAGGCCACCATAAATGTCATGGAACGTCGGTCGGTATGGTTGGCAGAAAATAAAAGGATATCCACAAGGATTCTCGCTTCAAAATATATAACTTTTGTAATGCCCATTCGGTCCGGCGATCCCACACAGAGTTCGTTAGTCGACGCGCGTTTAATTCGGCCTTTGTATTGGGCTGGTCACTGCCAGGACTCTCATGGGTGATTTCCTGACTATACCTACACCTATTTATTGGATTCTCGCGAAATAAATGTATGGAAAATAATTTATCTCGCTGAAAGGATATCGCGCGCCACTGATCGATGCGTTTGCATTAAAGTTTATACTCAAGCGCGGTTGGCAGCTTTTGTTTCGTCCTTGTTGGGTTTTGAAACAATTTCGTCCTTTTTTTTTGTGGATGTGTGTATGGAAAAGAAGTGAAATTTATGCCTGCCGGAGTGGAAAAATGAAAATTGATATTTTTCCTTTTTTTTTGTTGATTTTTGTTGGTCCATTCCTATTTTATTTGGTTGGTTGTGTTCGGGATTCCGTTGGGAAATGTGTCAGCGCATGGTAGGATGCTTCACTAGTGCCGATGATTTTTCCGTTTTCATAGGAATTTGGTGAACCACAAAATAACTGCAGCGGCATATTTGAATGGACCTCCGGAAATGAGGTTGCATGGACTCGGTCACTGGGGACTTGTCTCGATTTGATGGAGTTTTTCAAATGAGTTGGGTGGCCCCTCCTTTTTTTTTTTTGGTTTGAATGTTCTATCCTACATGCATGGGCGGTAGGAATGTGCAGGAAAAAAGTTGAGTTGATCCTTTGGTTATGTTCCTAGTTTATGGTACAATAACTGTGTAAGACAAATTTGTTACCATATGGTTATGAGGTTCATCTGATTGATTGCTGCGGATGCCAACTAATACATTCAATATAAATCACTTTTACGCCAGACACAGAGCTTCAGAGGCAAGTACTCAACGCTGGTATCTGTTAACTCTCTGTTGAAAGCGACATAAGGACCTCACGGTATCAGTGCACATCCTGTCGCTTTTTACCAACCTTTTTTACAGGCATATCCCTGTGGTTGATAGGCTTGGAAAGTGGAGGGAAGCCTCTGTAAGACCCGTTGAGTTCCCCTCTAAAGAAGAGGAAGTGTAGTGTGCCATGGGGGTAGTTGATGAGTGCGCTTCACTACTTGGAGAAACGTCCTGTATTTCTAACGTACTCCACGTTTTTTCGAAACTGTAACATTTAAGATAATCCAGCCCGGGTAGGATCTGTCTTCCCAGGTGTTTTCATCTGAGGGCTTCAAACCCAGAGAATTCGCAAAGGAGGTGACCTCTTCCTCAAATTCCGCGGAGGTGCTTGATGTCACTAGTCCCAGTCTCAGTCCGGTGTACTGAACTTAAGTCCTAATTCTCTGCTGCCTAGATGCTGCCTAGATCATGACTTTTGTAGTTTTGCAACCATAGGCATCTGTGATTCTATCCTCTTCCTAGTCTGGTCATACGCCGCTACGTGCCCTTGTATATTGGAGTAAGCAGGTAGAACTGCGACATTTTTCATCCATTCTTTCATCTACATTTGTCGAGTTGATACTTGGGTTAACTAACGTCTTTTAGGCTGCTTGACTGCCCCAGCAAATGTTAAAATAGTTGTCTTGAGTTCCGATACTGAATAATGTTCCGCGGAATCACGAATTGTTCTGATGGGCTGTGTGGCGTTACCTTGCGGTAGTAGATCCCAACCTCCGATTCGCCAACAACGTGTGAGTCATACCGTACGGCTTTCCCAACCGATCTTTCTTAAAAAAATCGGTCGGATGAATTAGAGTCTGCGTGTACTTCCTTCCAGATAGCCCTTTGTCCTCTTGTAGTCATTGCGTTAAAGTGGTCTTGAGTCGAAGAGCAGCCTATAGGCACTAAGTTCACAATTGTCTCCATGCCTGTTGTACTGGGGGTACTGGATTGCGTATGGGTTCCACTAATTCCAAGGCATATTATTCGAGTACATCTCCTCCAAACACCTACATAGACTACGATGGGCCATAGGATGCAATTGTAAATCCAGCAGACTGATTCGGATTCAGGCACCACGTCTTAGATTTTTCCTCCTAGTTAACTTATTGGGCATGATGGCGCCAAGAAAACTTTACCACGCTTTTTGGATCCAGTTTCATATCCTCTAAAATTCATCAATGGAAAAAGAACTCCTCCAGCTTCTTTATATTTGACGGCAACTTCGAGGGTGTGAACTACCTCTGTAAGAGCTTCTCCACAGGCTTCCCTTTTTTGTAAGCGTACTGGTCGATGCTCACAGATGAGTTGGGTGGGTTTGATCTAATGTGTTCGTTACGAATCCTTTCCAAATTATTTGGTATGTCTTGTCCAGGTTTAGGAAGACAAGCCACCCTTATTTCCTGCCATGGGGTTGAGGATTCTTCCCAGGTGAGGAGTAAGAATCTTCCACTCCATCCTTCCCTGCTGGCTTGTATGAAGCGAATAAATTGATCACCAAGCTATCTTGTGAGAGTTTATAGTGTTCCTGGCTTTGTATCTATGTACGAAGCAAGGGATGAGTTATCAAACCATTTTGGGTAGCTCCCCCGCCAGTAGTTACTAAGAGCTGTGCTTGAGTGTACTGCTTTAAGATGATGTTCTTGATTCGTGCGGCACCCGCAGTCCTATTTAGCTTAGATATTTTCCCATAAACTTTTTGTTTAGTACGATCCCCAGTCCTCTTAATTTTTCTAAAACATTGAGTCCCTTCATCCACTTTGGTATCGAGCACACCGCTGTCAGTTCATCAGATGAAGCAAGTAAGCATTATTTGGTTAGGATTCGAAGGACTCGAAGATTCTTGTCTTCTAATCGGCTTCCTCGCATGTGTCAACGAATATTTGACAAGATCTGGTCTCCTTTCCTATTTATCGGTCTCATAGGACTATAAGTAGTAATTTTCTGTAGATCATCACCAAAGTACCAAAGTTTTACTGGAGATATTCTCCCCAACGTGATTGGACATGCCATCGTGGATCTCAATCAATTTCTGTCTCTAGTTCTCGTGGTGTCCTTAGGAACTCGATGACGAGTTTTCTCTTGAAGGCGGACAAAATCTTGTTTACATTTGATAGTCGAGCGCTGATATTGGTCAGTTGGTCAGTTGACATTTGCCCGATGGATGGCATATCACAATGTCACGAGCTCGAGGTAAAATCGGAAAGCTCGAAGCCATTCTCCATACCATTTCCAATGAAGTCGCCCGATTTTGACATTGTACAGGCTCGTATAGCAGCGCAGGCTCCATAAGCTTCATGCATGTTGTAGCATGTACACAACTAAGTTACACCCGTTTATGGTATCCAAAGTATGCCTGATAATGCTGGAGGACAGTTTTCAGTTCTTAAGCTCTCCCCGGACTGTACATACATTCCAAGCTCGGTTTGGGTCTGTATGCCAAAGCGTGGGGCTTCTCTCTTTCTCATACGTACGATGGGCGAATGGGCACTTACCCAACCCACAAGCTTCAACCAGGAGGCCGGGTCCTTATAAAGTACTCTTTGGGGAGAAGGGTAAGTATTTGGGCAAGTCGTCAAAAATAGGAATACTTATTTCCAGCTTCACTCCTTCCTCGAGGTAAACATCCCAATTAATCACAAATTCCAGATCTTTAGAGCGACACCCCATGCGGCAGACAACACCCAACAGCAGCTACACCTACATGGCCAGCAAACATTTATGAATTTCTGAAAATATTAATTAAACAATAAATTCATGCCGCCGCTGTTGAGCGGGAATAACATCTCTATGAAGCAACAAAGTCCCCCGCTGCGGTGGGATCAGCACGGGACACAATTGCAGCACGCAACTCGCGCATCTATTTCTGTCGCAGTTCGCGGATCACGCGCAACGATCCTAATTCGTTGCGAATTAAAGAGATCGCAATAAATTCATCATTAAAATTCCATCAACCGGAGCAGTTGGCACAATGACTTGTGCCTGTGCTCGGGGCCCCATAAGTCCCAAAAATAGACTGCGCGCTCGCATTCATAAGTCCCAGCGTCACAATAAGCCCAACAGTGGCGGCAGCGGCAACGGCAGCGGCAGCGAATTCGTGCATTAGAGACGCAGGCACGCTGAAAATAGCCATTCATTCATGTAATAAACGATTGTGGCAGGTTGTTGGCTTCTGGATTAAAATGTCGCCATGTCGCAGGAGATGATCATTTGTTATGGCGGATCAAAAATTATTGCGCTTAGCGTGCGTCGACTGGTGCAGCGGCAGTGGGATTTACATGAAATTTCGCGTCTGGAACACGGTAGACAGTCGCATGTAATTAATTAAACCATTCGTGGAACTGGCAGTTCAGGACTTCTCGATGGAGATAATAAAGTGACATCAGAATAGTCAGTCAGTTGATTTGGTTCGCGGGAAGAGTTTTCAACAGCATCGCGCCAACAAGAGGATGGTAATTAAGTTGAGATGGAATCTCCGAAGCATGGCATTGCAAAATACAGAGGAATTCACGGAACAGAATGTGTACGTAATTTATTCGCTGCCCGAAACAGGGTCCGGTTTGTTACTCTTCAAATCCAAGGAACGATTGGTCAAACCGGGGCCACAAATGGCAGAAAACGGCTGGCTATATCATGCTTAATGCGAGACCACCAAGTTAAAGACCAAGTCCACCATGGACATGGACAGGCTTTGTGACTCTGTACAAAGTCTCAAAATAACGAAAATGTGGAGCCTCTTTTCTTACTTACTTACTTAGGTGGCGCTACAGTCCGGGGTGGACCTGGGCTTCAACCAACAAGCCTCTCCAGTTAGCGCGGTCTTTGGCTAACTGCCTCCAGTTACGCACTCCAAGTTGGTTGAGGTTCTCTTCCACTTGTGCACGCCACCAAAGGCGAGGTCTTCCTCTACTGCGTTGTCCCTCCGGGATGGATTCGAAGACTCTTCGGGCCTACATGTCCTAGAAATCTTAGACGGCTAATGTGTACTTTTCTGACTAGGTCGATGTCGCTGTACAGCTCGTAGAGTTCGCTAGAAATCTCCTTCTCCATAGCCCGTCAACGCAAACGGGACCGAAAATCATTCGAAGGATATCTTCATCCATCTTGGCTAACGTCCATGCTTCTGCGCCATAGAGCAGGACTGGGATGATGAGGGTCGTATATAGAGTTTCCTTGGGGCTTCTTGACAAGGCCTTACTACTCAATTGCCTTCTTAGGCCAAAGAAACAGCGATTGGCAAGAGTGATTCTTCGTTTGATCTCTGAGCTGATATTGTTGTCAGAGTTTATAGCGGAGCCGAGGTATACAAAGTCCTTTACTACCTCAAAGTTATAACTGGCTATTGTGACGTTCTGTCCAATTCGTCGGTGTTGTGTGTCCCTTCTTGTTGACAGCATATACTTGATTTTGCCCTCATTCACAGCTAAACCCATTTTTGCCGCTTCCATTTCAATACCCGCTGGGTTCTGCCAATTATGTCAATATCGTCGGCGTACTACTACTAGAGTTGCACGGACTTTTGAAAGATTGTGCCTCCGGTGTTGGCTTGTGAGTTTCGCACAATTCTTTCAAGTATGATATTAAAGAAGTCACATGGCAGCGCGTCACCTTGTCTAACTCCTTTTTTGACATCAAAGGTCTCGGTGAGATCGTTACCGACCTTGACGGAGCAGCGAGCATTCTCCATCGTCATCCTGCACAAGCGAACGAGTTTGGCAGGGATGCCAAAGCTAGACATGGCTCTGTATAGCTCGTCTCTATAAATGCTGTCATATGCGGCCTTGAAATCGATAAAAAGATGGTGAGTATCGATTTGGACTTCTTGGGTTTTCTCCAGGATCTGCCGTAGTGTGAATATTTGATCGGTTGTGGACTTACCGGGTCTAAAACCGCACTGATAGGGGCCAATCAGCTCGTTGACAAATGGTTTCAAACGTTCACACAAGACGGCCGACAGGATCTTGTATGCGATGTTAAGGAGACTAATGCCTCTATAGTTGGCGCAAGCCACCATTGAGAGGGTCTCCTTTTTTGTGGATCGGGCTAACGATGCTGAGGTTCCATTCATTAGGCATTCTTTCCTCCAACCAGATCTTGGAAACGAGTTGGTGTATGCTCTCTACCAAGTCATTTCCCGCTGTCTTATATATGTAGCTCGGCCGGTAGGCCGTCCGGTCCAGCAGCCTTGTTGGACTTGAGTTTGGATATCCTCACTTCACTCTGGTCGGGTGGACGGGAGTCTTGGCTTTCATCGTCCAAGTTGAATGGTTCGTTCTGCCTGACGGCGGAATTTGGGTCGTCGTCGCCGTTTCAGTTTAAGCAAAAAGTCTTCTGCGGTAGTTTCAGCCTATTACCTTACCTTAGTTGATGCTTACAGGTCGTGATGGTGATTGGTCTAAACCATAAATACTCGATTTGGTGGCGCCTAGTCTGAACGGAGACCTACTCCAAATATCAGGAAAACACAAGTCATTCATATAGCAGACTATTTGGCAAAAAATGAGGGCCTAAACTAGTCAACATCCATTGGACGTACCCCGCCAACATTAGACCCCATTTACATAGGGTTACATGGCCTGAGGACCCTCAAAAGGGAGTAAATTATAGGTGTGGGGTGGGAACATGTCACCATATCACTCCAGCCACGAACGGGGCTTTTGTGATTTCCAACAATCTCTGAGGGTACCCGAGTTCATGTTGAATCCTTGTAGATCTTTGAGTGAGCTAAATTGCAAATATGTCTTCTGCTTCAAGGTAGACTTTACCTAAGTGACGATGACGTGTTCTGAATAGACGGTTAGTGTGACACAAAATATGTTCTGCTGGTACTATCTCGAGCTGTTCCCATAGTTGTGAGGTGTTTCTTGATCTCACAATGTCCACTGAAAAAACCTGTGACTATGAGGATCGCTACTTGGTGGAAGGGACAGACAATTACTGCCACGCTGATGACACTGTTTTCGAGTGAGGCTGTAGGAGACAGTTGATGATTTAATGATTTATTTGAGTTTTGTTGCCTGGGTGTCACTAAACGTAATGTAAATGGGAGTAAAAGGAGTGCGCTGAAAAATATTTAGAAATAGGGGAGGGTAGGTATCGATTAGTCAGATTGTCGGGCGTAGTATGGGATGCATGAGATGCATCGGTGTGGGAAATCCTCTCTTAAAACACACAAATACTATATGTATATAAATTGTAAAAACCTTGCGTCAACTGCAATAGTGGCTTTAATCTTGACTCTGCGGATTTAGCCAATTCAAGTCGATACTCTTGTGCACAGTAAGCTATTCAATGCGTTGCAAAACGTCCAGCAAAGCTGGTATGGAACAGTCTTCAAACACTCCTACAGGTAGCTCTACAAATATTGGTGCCTGGACATATAGGCATCCCTGGCAATGAGACCTCTGACTAACTTGCCAGATCCGATTCCCTGAACCCTTCTCAAGTCAACTTGTCAGCCAGATAAGGATAGAGCAAACCTTAAACTTAACATATACGGTCTCGGATGACAGTTTGGTTTGACGTGTGCGATTGACATAAGGATGACAAATTGAATGTCTAGTATAGTGGCCTGATTTGTTGCCAATATTCCTCAATTGTGAGTCAAATGACATCCCATAGCTATGTATCTACACCGATGATACTATTCTATGATGCATTACAACACACTATTGCACCGCTTTTCAAATCTTGTGGAAAACTGTAAGGTGACCAGATAAGAACGATAGGGAAAAAGTGTTTAACTAAAGCAACAAACCTGTGAGATATAAAATTAATTCTAACTCTGTTTTGAAGCCACATTCATGCCATTATGCGTGGAGTAGAACATCATTCAAATGGCCGCCTCGGCTTCCCTGTTAGTGCTTCCAGCGATCGGTCTAATTTTTGGTGACTCGGTTCAATATGTGCCCCGAGCTCGTCCAAAGTGGTTGATGTGTTAGTATAGACTAAGGACTTGACGTACTCCCAGAGAAAATAATGTCAAGTCACAAGGCATGATTGATAAACGGTCGCCGTGACCCAGTCGCTAAATTGTGACTTTACAACTTCGAGCATTGCGTCGTTTATAGAGCATGTACCGCCGTCTTGTGGGAATCACAGCTCGGATATATCGATGTTGTCGAGCTCTGGCCACTGAAATCGGTTAACATAACTCAATACCTGAGACCATTGACGTTAGCTTTGGTTTTCAGTCAGTTTCTGGTAAGCAAAATGGTCTTGGTATCATGAAGGTCAATGCAGATCATTTTCTGGCTTCTATGTCTGCAATCTTGCAATACAATCTCATTGGCTATAAGTATGTCCGCTGTGTCCTGCCACCCAAATGAGGTGAACTCTGATTGTGCTGATTAATGACATGAGTACTTGAAGGCAGCCCCATACTAGGCTTTAATGGCTAGAAGGGCAGTTTTGCTATCACAGAGAATATAAGTGTTGTTGTTTGTTGCAGATCTCTTGATATTTCCTCTGAGACAGAATTCTATAGCCAAGATTTCAGCTTGTAATACGGAGTCACATTGTCCATGCTTGCGTAAATGAAAGTTGTTATGTTGACACCTTGTACTCCAGTCCCAACTCCTTTTTCTGTTTTTGTTCCATCTGTGTACCATACCTGAGAGTTGCCGGCAATTGTAGGCTTGATCTGTTCCAAATGCTGGAGGTCTGGGAATACCATATTATCCCTTTGGAACGAAGTTAATGTTCATTTGAATAAATGTAAGACCACAGCATAATTTTGGGGTTTATACCCCAACTCCTTCCAATCAGACTTCTGCTAGTCCATAAGGAGATTCAGACTTTGTTTATGGCTTTCGTGAGGTGAGGTTTTCATCAAGAGCTAGGCTCAAGTATTTGACTTTTTTTGAGAACTCTATTTCGTACATGCGCTTCAAAGAGTTCCGGGCTTGTTTCCTCGAATTTGCCTCTGAATAGAATCGTAATACCATCCGCGTATCCTTAGAGATAGAAACAGTCGTTGCTGAGGCAATTGAGCAGTTCATTAACAACGAAGAATCATACGACCATCATAACACCACTCTGGAGGAGCCTAGCTGAACCAACGTATAGAGACTACGAGCCCGATTGGGAGACCACCTACTGGTGTCCTTGAAACCATGCTCGATGTCTGCTCACTGGATCTTTTAAGAAAAGAAATTTCGAAAAAAATTTGCCCTTTGACTACTATGAACCGGAATATGTTTTTTCATATTAGGATACAGTACCATTACCAGGTGCTCAAACGTCAATACGTCTTCCGACTACCACAACCCTAACACAGATTTCAAACTCAATCACGACTTCTGGAGCAAGCTGTATAAATGGTGACCCGCACCTGCATTTACATATTCACGGATCGATCGAAAACGGACCAAGGTACTGGTTCAGGAATATTCTTAGATAAACCAGTCCAAGCAAAAATATAAGGTAACCACAGGGCCCTGCAGGAATTCACCCACTCTGAACAGCAATAATCATGTATAGGTAGACATCAACAAAGCCACCCAGGCAGCCATCAAAGCCATAGTTTCTATCAAAACCAATTCAAAACTGGTCAAGAAGTGTAAAGTAGAGCTCAAATCCCTGAGCTTAAGGCGCTGCATGACACCCTCCTGGACTCCGGATGAGCTAGCTAGAACAGGTTCGAAATCAAATGAGCTATCAACAGATCAGTCCTTATAGACTTCTACAACATGGGCAACGGAAAATGTAGTGCACTCTCCTGGCGTCGCGTTTCGAAGCTACTTTCCCCAAATACAACAAAAAACAAAGGACTAGCGAACTCCCAATGGCAGCCCACCTAAGGAGTATGGAATCAGGACCGCAGACCTACGCAGAAGTACAGAAATACACACTACCTCTGCGAATGATCAAGCCTAAGCAAGACTAGATACTTGACCTCCGGAAAAGTGCCTTTTAATGACGCTAACACGCTACCTAAGACAACATTAGAATTCATCATGAAAATGTGCTCCCGGCGTAGAGTAATCTGTTTGACTAGTTCTTGTTCTCTATTTTCAGGGATTCCCAACACAATGAATCCCTTGAGTTTCGAGTGAGGCTGCATTCCTATGGACACATAGGACATACCTACAATCTTTAAAGCTTGGATTAGCCTAACACTTCTCATTGAGATCGTACTTAGCGTCATTATATATAGAGTTGCGATCCTTTCCCCAGAACATGACCAGAACATTACGCATGAGTTTATATTCCAAAACACATCCTGGGACACTAACTTAAAACGATGTATGCTGCTCTCCCCATGTACATGGTCACACCCAGGATGTCTTTTCCCATTGTTTCGTCTTCTTGTCATGTCATTGCCCCATCGTCGCATAAAATCAGAATAAAACTCTTACAATACTTTGCGTCAATAAACGGAAACTGTCAAGCAATTTCAGGACAAAGTTTTACACAAAATTGGTTTCGGTCCATTGAAACAGTAATTGTTTGTATCCTTTCGTTCTTCCAACTTCTAAATCACATCTGTTAAGCTGTCGTATCCGCTGTCAGATACCCAGACATCGCCTCTTAATATGACTTTCCAAAGAATACCATACGCTTTCCATTGGGTATCCTTTCAATGTACTTGAATACGTCAAGGCTACACCAGGAATCTGGTATTTCAAACTATAGCTTACACCATCCACTATAATCCCATAACCTACAAAAAAAAAGGGGAAGAAGAATTGAACCATGACCCCACTTGGAACACCAGGAAACACTCATCAGTACCACTAAGCGCTCTTAACACTTTTCCAAAATGCAATTACAAAACAGCGAAAGCTTTAAATTCACCACTCCGTTCCGGTTATTTGATGGATTTTTGTTGTATTTTTTTTGCCCGCTTCATCCTGCGCAAAATCTGTCCATGATATCCGGCTTAGACCTTGCAAAACTCCGTCCCGCACTGGGAAACTTGGACTGCAGCACTTGGGGCCCACTCCACGACACCGTATGCACTCTCAAAGGATTTATAACGAGATTCCAATTAAAAAGTTTTGATTTGGTTATTTGCATTTATGAGCGGAACTTTTTCCTGCCTTTGCCTCACAGCCTCAGCCTCAGCCTCGTAAGAGGGCAAGGCCATAGTGTAGGGCGTGTGGTGCGTGGGGCAGGTTCGAAACAAGGCCGAAATGATGAGATGATCCTTCGCTGGACAGCCTCCTTCAAGCTTTTTTGCTTTCAAACAATTCTTGTTGTCCCGAAACAAAGAGAAAAGAGAAAGAGGGGAAGAACAAAATAAATAACAAATAAAAAAAAAACCAAGGAAAACCGACATAAAGAAGAAGAAATTACAAAATTAGTTTTGGGGGAAAATGTTCGCTGTGAAATCCTTGAGATTTACTTTTCACTAAGGCCCTTGCCAAAGGCAGGAGCTCACAAGGATATGGTGGAGTTCCTAGAAGGAATTTTTCTAGAACATTGTTGAGATATTTTTCGATTAAAAGTTTTTTTTGTTTTTTTTTCTTTTGTCGGTCTAGTCTCTGTTGCCTGTTGCAGGATTATGGAAAACAGCTTAAACCCTTGAATAAACACTTGGTTGCTTTATGAAGGGTGGATGTGGAATGCAATTTGGGCAGAGCGTTTCCTATTTTTTCTCTCTGCGGTGCTGGCAGATGCGGTTCTTAGCCAAACAAGTTTTAAGTAAATTCAAAACAAAGAAACAAAGTGTATCTGATGGGTTTTTTTGGGACTAAAGCTGGAGATGGAGAGGAATTAAAAGCAATAATAACCGCCGTCCAGCAGTGGTGGTTTTGAGGTCCAAACGGACTTTGATGGAATAACATTTTTTTCTCTGACTTTTAGGAGGGACAAGTAGACACGTTTTGATGGGGAAACCTTTATGTTGACGATTTGGATAAAGTGTAACAAGGTAAAGTCTCTTAAAACTCTAAGCCAATGGCAATTACCTTGACAAACTGCCTCGACTCTATTTACAGTGGTAATCGCTTATAACGACCGTGAAGGGACCGAGGGAATTGGGTCGTTATAACCGGCGGTTTTTATATCCGACAACGTTATATCTGACGGAAGACACCCGAGAAATACAATGAAACCAAATGAACTAGGACCAAATGAAAGTCGTATAATCGGATTCCACTGTACTTTGATTCCCGTTCTCTGTCAATCATAATGGACTAACCATTCTGGAGGAAACCCTTTTTGAGAGTTGATGGATATTGAAAACCACGTGAAAACTACCTTTGTGTCTTCATCGATTCCCATAAGACCATAGAAAAGGAACCTGAAGCACCTAATCCTTCCCTCTATTACAGCACCATCAGTCCTATTGGCATTTCGTGATTTCTCCTAGGGGGTGAGTGGCTTGAAAACTTAGGTTCTCCAGTTAGCCTGATCTCTAGTCAATCGGACCGAATACATTATCTGATGAAGAATTTTTCAGTGAAACAGGCTCAGGCTCCGCTTTCAATAAAGTCCATGTCCTAGGACTGGAATGATCAAGGTCTTATGTAAAATTTCTTTAGTTTTTCGAGAGATGAACTACCCTTTTCAGCACAAAAAAACAACGGTTGACGAGAGGTATGCTTAAAGCGAGGTTGAGAAAAGGTTAGCTCTCCTAAATTTTGACTTGAGAAGTCTCAGTAAGGTTACCAGCCCGAAACTAAACGTGACTGCGTAAAGCTCATATCAATAAGTGGTTTAAAATCGGTGGAGATTGATTCGGACTTTGGAAACAATGCAGGGATTCCACGCATTAGGTGTACCCACCTCTGGCCAAAACTAAGAATTTGTGTGAGCTCTCTACCTTGGATCGTTGGCTGAGTCTTATGTTCTTTCTGTCGCAGAGCTAACGAGCAAACATTGTCCTTCTTTGTATCTTCATGTTGTGTGCCTCACCATGGAGCGGGTATTCTTGCGGGTATTCTTCGTCACAGCAGGAGCTTCTTGGTGGCATGATGGTTGGGTGAAACTGAACATATTAGTGGCAGCACTTGATGCTGGCGACACTGGAGAAGTTGGAAAGTTTCGAGATACTTGTTCAGCACAAACTATGACGGCCTGTTACGATTGTCTATGTTATACCTTCTCACAGTAATCCTTCGGTTTTGTGGCGCATGAGATATCCACCTTGGTATCTTGGCTGCAACAAGGTAGTAGTTCGAGGTTTACTCATACGGCCTACAGGTCTAATTTGTAACGAATCAGATTTTTTATGGTTAACGTACAACCGCCAACATTAGAGTCTAGGTTAAAACTCATTGGACAAGAGGCCAGATATACTGACGAAAGTATAATACCTTTCCTGGGTGTTGCGTTCCTTTTGAGAATATTTTGTTGGAAACTAAGATGCATGCTGCTATCAAAGGATGCCTCTCCTGGCTTAAGCATACTGAAAACGATGAGGCTATGGTTGCTTCGAGTACTGAACAAGACTTCTGCAGTCAATCAGTAATCGTATAATCTCAAGAAATAGTCGGGCATGCGATTTAGCGCCTTTGGATATCCTTTAACATGGTTACAGTAAGTCGAAGGAGCCAATAACGTTAAAGAAGCTCAGGAACAATGTCGAACCGATATGTGTTGAGGAGAATCGATCGCTGCATCCTTTTCGGAATCGTTTATCCAATATGCCTTGAGTGTGGGTACATCCTACAACACAAGACTAAACTAATGCATCTACTAATTCGTTGCTCTAGATCGACGATCTAGAATACAATTTCAATACTTAGATGTACATACGTTAGTCTTAAACTTTAAAGGGGCTGCTGCACCAAAAACTATGTCGGAGTAAGGTGGACGATTTCTTTGGGCTAAGGAGGCAATTGAGAAGAAGAACTAAGGAGGCTCTATATAGGACCCTGACCATCCCAGTCTCGCTTCATGGCGCTGAAGCGTGGACTCTGTCTAAAGTTGATGAAGAGATCCTCAGTCGCTTCGAGAGAAAGACTCTTCGTATAATTTTCGGTCGCGTTTGGGTTGATGGGCTTTGAAGGAAACGACGAACTATACGAAAGTTCAGTGATCAACGAATTGATTATGATCTGAGTGCACTTTTTGGGAATCTCTGGAACTCAATAGGCTCTTCCACAGTAGCCCATCCTCCGTACCAGCGTTAAGTAAGTCTTTAAGTCCAGTGAATGATGTACTTCGCTGTATTCGCACCGTAGGCTATGTCAGACCCACTGCCTGTTTTACCTCCGTATAGTTATGTCTATAGATTCTTGGCGCCGTGGCTCAGTGGTTAGTGCGTTGGACTATGGAGCAAGGGGTTCGAAGTTCGAATCCCAGTCGGGGAACACCTTTAAAGTTTTTCACGGCCCCACCTCTGCTGAGCGTCTGACAAACATCCGAGAGTACAGTTGTCCTGAGAAAGCTTCGCATTGAACAGTAGAACCCTTCCATTCGTATAAAGAATATAACACGCACAACACGAATGGTTGTGAGAAGCTAGGCCCTGGGTCCCATCGACCTGTAGCGCCAACTATTTTTTTTTTTTTTTTATAGGTTCTTGGCTCATTCTCTGTCGTTTGAGACATGGGAATCCTCAATATGGTTCTTAAACATTTATTTACAAAGGTTTGCAGCTTGCCTCTGGTAGTGGTGTCCAGCTTCCAAGTACTGCACCCATTGAAGCATTCAAAAACCGCACAAAGAGTCTTGATCCGCTCCATCCTTCCCATTCACCCCCATCTACCTTTTTCTCTTTTATTCGTCGTTCTCTGAGAGCTGTGGGTTAACTGAGCGCTTATACTCCTCTAAAGCAGTATCAGCTTGTTCCAATATTGCCCTTCAGACCTGGGCTAGCATTCCGAAATCAGCTTTAACTTACTCGATTCTGCTGCGGACATCTAGTCTGATTATGAGACCACACTTCCTAGATATAAGAAGTCGTTTCACCTCTCTGGGAATGTTGAGTTGAACCCTCGTGCTTGAAGTGGGGCCATTGGATGAAGGTCGATTATGGCTCAGGGACGTCCCCGGGGCATAAGTCCAAATTTTTCTTGCCAATTGCGGGATATACGTAAGTCCTAAAGTTTTGCAGAACTTATACGTATTTTATAAAAATTTGGTTCAATTTAAGTTTAAGGAAGGTGGCTCGCTTCACTCACTTACCGGATTTCACCCTTTTCTGCGTAGCGCCTAGTTTAAGCTACCTCGTCGCTCCGGTAAGAATGTGTCAACAACTGTCAGGAAGGCACCTACATAAGTATGTATAAGCAAGAGCGACCTACTTCTAGTTTGAGATGGATGGCTCGCTTCGCTCACTTACCTGACCTCATCCTTTCTGCAGCACTTAGCCGATCACCCGACTTCATCGCTCCGCTAAAAGTATATTAACAACTGTCATCTGCCTGACCTATAACTTGGATTTCTCTGAGCAAATTCTTACATTTTTTTTGGATTTTATTTTTATTTTGCGATGTACTTACCTGTTCCGTGCTCTTCTTGGTATTTGAATAAGTTAGGTGGGACATAAGTCCTTCATTCGATTTGGGACTAATCCTGATGAAATGGGATATAAGTGCCGAAAAAAATGCTTAGGACTTATGTCCCTGCGCCGTTCATTATCCGTTTGTCCGTTCATTAGACAAACCCTGTCAACGTGGTTCAGCTGTTTGACGTAAGATGTCATGGTCCAACTATTAATAAGCCTGCAGTGACTCCATCAACTGATAACCAACCAACCTCATCCTCATAACACGGTCGTTTCACTGTTAAACAAAATATACTCCAACCCACATATCCTCGTACATTTGTTGACAACCTACCTGTTAAACGTTGAGCATGACTATAGGTGCACGTGAAACTTTTTGACATTCAGTGTACACATAGGCCGTCGGCTCGGCGGCGTTTGTTTACTGTTCCTTCATAATTAATGATGGAATTCCGTGCGGTGCCGGCCCATTGTGAGCCTTCATATCCGAATTCAATCAAAATAATTGCGACATCACCAGGAAAAGGACTGCCGCCAACACAATGCGCCCACCGACAGCCGGGACAGCCGACAACGACGACGCCCAGCGTAGGTAGGCTCCTGCCATGAATGGATGCCCCTGCCACACAGCTGATGCTCCTTTCACTGCGAGTTGACAAATTGACAGACTGTTTACCGTAACGGAACTACAATCGGAAATTTCATTTCGGCATTCATTAAATATGAAAATCGCGTGAAAATTATGACAGACAGACGTATTCGCATGACCTCTGACGGCCCAGAGTCAGCTGCTCGCTTAACGGTGTGAAAATTGCCGATCATTTAAATGGCATTGGTTGGCGCGCAATTGTAATTAAAATTCTTTTATCATCATCTGAAGTTATGTGTGCGCGTAGGTGGGGGCGACACGATGACCGACGAGCCCGCAAATATTCCCGGGTGTGTGGATGAACAGTCGCATTCCTGGAATTCGATTAAATCGCAGGATTTTTTGATCTCCATGTCATGTGAGCGATTTACTTCAAACAACGGCAACGCAACCGATTTGAGGGGGATTTTGAAGTCCTACACGGCTTTCTGATGGAATGCCCCAAATGCCAAATCACCGAAACAGGCTTTCGTCGTTGTGTCGTTGTAGTCTTCTTTGTCTCCGCCGCTGCTGCAGGAGGGTGGAAAACGCAATTACGGCACTAGAAATACTTTTATCCTTCGTATTTGTCATGCAGGGCGGATTGATGGGTGCGTTGATTTTTGTTGCTTTTTTTTCGTTCGTCGTTCGTTTTGTCGAAGGGTGGAAGGCTAAAGTCAGAGCCAATGGCCAAATTGAGTGCATAAAGCGATCCACCCCTAAGCAATTGATGCGAAAGATTATTGCATTCATTTTTCTTGATTATCCGTCCTAAGGGCTGGCTACACAACGGAGCGGTCGTAGGCCATGTGTGTGTTTAGTTGTGATAGCTTTCTTGTCAGACGGATTAAGACGTGAAAAGGGGGTGTGTGGTGCAACATCTTAAAAGGTCGAGGTTTGCTTTTTTTTGTGCTCTTATCGGGCGAAGTTGGGTGCATTTGCAATGATTTACGAGTGGGATCAGGATTACATTTACCTTTTACTGTATCGAACGGGGGGAGATGTTTTTTTTAAATGCGATTTTATTAGAAAAACCTCCCCTTCATCGCGAAATTAAATTCCGCTACAACGTTTTCTGAAATTGCATTTAGGATTGAGTGCTACAGTAGCAGGAGAGGATAATGTAGAGTATTTCGGTGTTGTTATTGCAGATTTGAGCTAAGTAAGCCAAGCCTGAGCTTAAGAATCAACGACCACGTATTTTCTTACTTACGTAGGTGGCGGTACAGTTCAGGGTGAACCTGAGCCTTAATTTTGTGCCAATTACTCGTATCTTTCAAATTAAGTCGGTACGCCTGTCTGCAATGCAGGCTTCGACTAAGGTAAGTAGGTCGAACGGGGTGGTCGCATGTGCAGCTAACACTCGGAAAACTAGTGGAGCTATTGTGAGTCCCTGTCGTGCGTTAACTGAAAATGAAGACACAAGTTGGTCTGTATCTTGGTGATAGCTACACGGCCATTCTTAACCACCCCGAGATTGTTATAAATTTCAGGATGGTTAATGGTGGCTTCCTAACAGATCACACAGGACTTTGTAGTGGTATTCACCGAGGGCCGGTTTCCTAACTCTGAATAGGCTTGGGATGTGCTCTCTTTTGCGTCCGTATCGCCACAGCCTCGGCCAAGCTCATCAGTTTTTAATCGCATTCGGCCACGATGGGCCGTTTGCTATGAGTTTGTGGCCGGTAATAGCCTCCGTGAAGAGTGCTATTTTCGGTCTGTTAAGCGGCAGGATCTGTTTAGTTTTGCCGTTATTATATTTTGTCCAGAGTTTTTTTTTTAAAAACGCGACCAGATGGAAGTAAGCTCCACCTTTCATTGGCTAATCTTCTGAAGATTGGCTGAAGAGCTAGGGACGGTAGAAGACAGGCAACCACCATTATCAGGTCCTCTTCGGACTCGCTAATTCGTTCCCTTGAATGCAGCTGTGTACCCAAAGAAGTGTAACGTCATGGTTCACACTGTTTTGATTTAAGGACTTTCAGGCTTCACTGTCAATATGGATGTCGAATATCTTTGAAGATTGCAGTTTCGTTGATATTTCTTGTGCCGCTTCTTGAACGTCCAACGGGATAAGTGCATGGTATGGTATCAAGGGCTGCGGTCGGCGTGTCCTTATTGGAAAACTCTTTAAAAATTTTAGTTTCATTTTACATCGAGATTGGAACTCTTTCGACCTCTACCAATGGGATTTCGAGATTCATCGATGATTCGCGTTTTTTTGTGAATATTTGGTGATCTTTCTAGAAGGATCAGACTCTTTGTGCTTTCAGTAGTAATCCCTCGCCAAGTGTCACTCTTCCTGAGACTTTAAGCTCACCCTAACCATGACAATTCGAATGCTATCTCTGTGCTGTGCTTGCTATTGCTTTCTTTGTAAACTGATTTCTTGGTGTCTGCATAGAAGACGCTGTCTCAGCACCATAGTACCATAGGGAACATAGTGAAAAAATTGTATTTATTTCCGCTTGTGGTGTAGTCCTTGGTTCTCAATTCAGATACAAAAGGTCTGCTTTATATTTTCATTCACTTAGTTACGGTTAGTTTCTAAGCAAATTTGGAGTACCTGTCTAAGTGCTATGCATCGCAAACTGTTTTCGAGGCAATTCTAGACCAATCTTTGAATAAAAAGTCTTCTGTATCACAATGCTTTAAGTGCCATTAAGCACTCTAAAGACTCTTAGAATAAACCTTATAATACGCTTCCTTATGTGGAGAAAAATCCGGTCCTAAAGAAGAGACCAAGCGAAGCTCTGAGAATATTGATTTAGAAAATCTGGAAACACTGCTTCCAACAATAGGTTTTAGTATCTACAGTCAAACTTAAAATGAATGAAGCTGATATTGAGAAATCTAATGGCTTGTCCACGCTTGGCATGCAAGTTACCCCAGACCTTCGTTAGAGTCATCATATCTCCGAAATTGCGAAAAATGGAGTGAACGTCTTTTTAGTCCTGCAGACTTGGCTCCTATCTATAAAGCTTATATTCGTCCAGAACTATAGTATAACTCACGTGTTCAGCGTCAGGCATGTAGATCGACCGCTGACCTTTGAATTAGCGATCAAAGCTCTTCCTCAGCGCATCATCAGTTCTACATTGATATCTCCACCATAGTTGTTCGGATGAAATCTGCAGTTGTGTCCGGGATGTCGGTCAGTTTAATCATGCAACACGAGCGGCTTCTTCCCCACTCTCCTTTTTGACTCTAATCAGTAGACAGTGATGGTTCAAATTCAAAGCTAGCTATGTACTATCGTTCGACTCACACTCCTCTGCAGGCCATTATTCGGTTCGATAGGCCCACCATATAAACGAGTGTCGAAAATGTTTCATTCCTTTTGGATCATAAAGCTGACTGCCGGCTTAAAGGCCTAAATCAACTACAAGCCAATAAAGTTTATTGACTCCTTTCACTCCATTCATTACGTTCCTTTCTCACATATATAATAGAGTGATAAAAAAAAACAGATAAAATCACACTCTCTGCTATTGTGGGCTACCTCCGAACTCCTTCCTTCGAAAAATTGAAAGCTCATAAATCTGGTCCGCTTGCCTGGCATCATTGTCGACTTCATAAATGCGAAGGCATCTGGCAGTTTAAAAACCATTCCGAATGGTTTACTGCCGGCTTCGATTATTTGTTGGCTTAAATTTGCATCCCTCCTGCACCCATATATACAGACAGACAGATGGCAATATGTCGTCGTGTCCTGTGCGTGGAAAATATCCTGCTGCGGAGGCTGAATTAGTTTTAGGTGTCAACTTGATATACAGTCACCGTGTATTTATTGGGATGGCAACAGCTTGACGTTCTGCCCACAGTAGCATCAGCAGCAGTAGCAATAGAAGCGTTCGCCCAGCAAAAGACACAACTTGCAGAGTTGCAATAAATCACCCCATCGTTGCAGCACAACGACAACCCCCAAGCAGTGATGTGAGTGAGCGTACACTGGGGTGGGGGATGCGGGGGGGGGATGGTGTCGCTGGCCATTTTGAAAATTCAGCAATAACAACAATTTCCTCGTTGGAAAATAAGGGAAATAAATTACTCACATGGAAATGGTGACTTGGGGAGCCATACCGCACGTAGCGCACGGAGGCTGTACTCAGATAAAACGGCGGCGTTTCGCTTCTTTTTTTTTTTGAAATTTATGAGGAGGTTGGGTTGTCATTTGGACACTGTTATGTTGTTTTGTTTGACACTGCAGGGGGTTGATTCGAGCTGATTCAGAATGATTCGAGTTGATTCGCTTTCCTCGTACATATGTGCGGTTCGCTTTGTTGGTGTGAGATTCAGTCCTGATGCATTGTGCGTATCCGATGGGGGAGAAAGTGAACAAATTTAAATACCAATTTAACTGATAACGGGGCTTAATTTTGAATAAAGGATGAGCAGGAAAAAACAAAATATTTTACTGTGCACCACGCTGCTAAATGAGCAGTTTTTCTGTACTATTCACATGGGAATGGGTTACATTTTGTAAGTACGTACGTAATTACCGAGAACTGTTCGCGTATTGTTGATATTTTATGCAGTTTGTGTAAAAAAAATTCATAAAAATGCCAGAATAGAGTGTGTTTGTTTAAAAAAAAGTTATTTGAATTGCCATTGATAGCAACTTTTTGAATTGGTAATCAGTGCAGGCCGATTTAGAGCCAGATGGATGCACTTACAGGCCATTATCAACATTAACGATACATTGTAACAGCACTACATATCACCCTGCACCGCGAAACATACATAAAATACGAATAGATTTGTTGTTTTTAATTACAATTTTAAAAGAGGTATTTATCTACCCTTAACTTTGCTATGAGACAGACTCTGATCAGTAAACAGTAATAGGTCACTAACAGTGGGGCTGTACTGATTCCACCTTTCATCATTCAATTCTTTTCCTGGTTTCTAATTTCAGGGATCCAGAGCTAAATAACAACTGGAGCTAGCCCACATAAGGACAGATACGGAACGCGAAAAAAATAATTAGTTTGAGTACGACTTATCCCGTAGGTCTGCCCCCCCTTTTCAGCCCCTTACAAACCTATATTAACTTCCTGTATCACCTTTTGGGTCCTAGGGCCTCGACAATGCCTACGCGCCATCGTGTGCGATTTCTGGAGATGTGTCTCAGTTCTCCCCAACTCTTTCCCAGTTGCCGTGCTTCCTTCTCAGCTGTTCTGCGCTACGTACTCCTAGGACCGCTGCATATCCTGCCATCCTGAGTAAGCGCGTCCCATTGCATTGCGTGGTTAGCTACGGACCTGTCACCCTTTCGGAGAGTATGTCCAATCCACTGCCACTTTCGTCGTCGTATTGTTGTGCCTATAGGTTCATGGCCCGTTCTCTGATAGAGTTGTTCGTTAGAGACGTATCTTGGCCAGAAAATCCTAAAGATATAACGTAAGCACCTATTGACGAACGTTTGCAGCTTCCTCGCCATAGTGGCGGTCACCCTCCAGGTACCATATCCATATAGCAGCACGGATTCTACATTGGAAGGACTCCATCATTGTCCTTATGGATTCTCATCGGGTAAAAACACAACGACTAGGCTGATACATAGAATTCGTTTCTAAACTACTGGAAGCTTTAGAAGGAGCAAAGGATGTGGATAACCATTTACTTTAAAGTTAGCACCTTCCTTCATTTCACGACAGAGGTTGTACCTAAGGAGATGCCAGAATAGAGTTCTATTTAGATTTCTGTCTCTGATCCCATTATGCCACTTCAGGTCTTTCTCAAGGGATGGTGGATCAAAAACTGGTTCGATCTTCCGATTCCACCGCATTCGTAGAAATGAATTCCCTTCTCACCAATCCTTGTAACCCTGAAGCAGTTTCGCTCTTTCGTCTCCATCAGCACTGCACCAGCTATGGCCATTTCAATCCAATTTCCAGAATGGTGCGCCTGGCCCACATGGAATTGCAAATCCTTAAATTTCATTGCAATTGCGGCTCGTACTAAGCTTCAATAAATAGATAAACACCCATGAAGGGAACGGTGGGCCATCTAGTGGTTTCTTTTTAAATCATAGGTTATTTTGACACTGACAGTTGTTTCTCGCTCGAAATCTTGACAGAAAGTCAGCATTATACCTCCGCGAAACGAAATGATTCGCTTTACGCTTGAACAACGTTGGGAAATATTGAAAACTTATTGTCAAAGTGAGTGCTGTGTAGCCCAAACTGTGCATTATTTGAAAATAAGTTTTGGCCGAAATGAAGCACCCACCACGCCTGCTGTATGCAAGTTTGTGCAAAAAGTTCGTGAGACTGGTATGCCAGTGGACAACACTTATGGTTCCCGTCGTCGCATAGACGAGAATGTGGCTGCTGTAGCCGAGAGTGTGAGACTCAATTCACGAACATCAACTACTCATCGAGGAGAATTCTGCACAAAGATCTCGGATTATTCGCTTACAAGGACCAATTACTCAGCAATCGAAGGCGAGTGGAAAATCCTGAGAGGCTCTGAAATTTAACTCTTCTTGAGGCTGATGGGAAGATCTGACCTGACCGATACAATACTGTGGGAACTGCAGAGCTATCGTTGAAACAGAGTCTACCCTTCTGGCCTTCATACAAAATATTCGCAACCAAACAGTCACGGACAATACCGTTCTGACTATATTTACTCTCTCTGGATGTCTAGTGAGTCCGAGTTGAGAAACAAGTCGAGCTTGCTTAGCTCTGTGTGGTGCTTAGTTTAGAAGTGAATTTCCTAATTCTCCTTTGGCGGACTCCAATGAATTGCTTTAATATCCTCAAGATCTTGGTTTGGATGAGTAAGCACACGTAGTATGCCTTTAAGTGCTGTTCGTCAGAAACTTCTCTAGACCATCGATTTGGGATCCACTTTTCTACCAAATGACCATTCCACGTATTCCTCAATAAACCAGGGCCAGTAGTATGCTGTAAATGGTTGTAGGTTGGTCCACGAACCCCGTTCCATGTCTATACCATGACGGAGAACTTTAAAACATAAATTTAAGCGGACATCCTCCACATCCTTCCGGTTCCCAATAAATATTGATTAGATACACTATCTATGTAGTATCCCGAAAGTCTTCCCTATTTAGTGTCACATTTTCCCTTATTGGACTTTTTTTTGGTAATCTTCCTACAAATAGATCATTTGTTTCCTAATGTCTGAAAAATTCCACCATAAATCTAACAAAAAACCAAACTATCTACCTTAGAGGACAAGCATCCGCCACAATTTGTCATTTTCTATTTTATGGCCAAAAAGTGTGGCGAATATAAAAAAGTTCTACACTCCTCGTGATGATTAATCGCTTACAGTCCACAATCAAGATTGAACTTTTGTTTTGGTCCTCAAAGAATAAAGAACAGAAGAAAAAATTATCTGTGCCACCGAAACGACTTAAAAAAAGTTTTTTTTTTTTTAACTACTGAGCCCCACCCCCACTTCAAACGCTGTATCTCGAACAATGTTGTACTCCACCGCAGTATCACTTACGCACAAGTGCTTCGTCTCATGACCTTCGCGCTTTGTTGGCCCAATCGTAGAGAATAAAAGACCAACAGCCAGTAATTTTCCAAAATCAACAGACTCACTGTTTATGGGACGAGGACGGTTCTTCTGACACAAAAGACAACAAACCAACAACAAACCAACGACAAACCAACAACGGTGGCAGCGAAGAATCAACGTTTGTTTAGTCTTCGACGATGACGAGGACAGTGTTTTGTGTCGTCCTCTCCCCCGTCACTGTGTTTGTTTCTTATTTTCATTTCATCGACAGAATGGGCGTCAGAAAAACGTCGGGTTTCCGATTCAAAATAAACGAAGCACCGAAGCATGGTTAAAAAATGTCATCATCATCGTTGCTGCCTCATTATTGCAATCAGCTGAGAGTGCCACCTTAGGAAAACAAAGCCATCAATGGCCAAAGGAAGACCAACAGTGAGCAACAACAAATCGAATTCAAACTGAACTTCCTTTTTGAAAAAATACATCGAAAAAAAAAAAAGAGAAGGAGAAACTTAAAACAACAATAACGCTATTGTCCGTCCAATGGAGGAGGAACACCGCAGTGGCACTGGCACTGGCAATGGCAATGGCAATGGCAATGGCACCTCGAAAAGCATTTCTTTCACGTATCGCTCGCCCGGCACATAGTGGTTGGGTCTGTGTTTGTGTTTGCCTTTCTTAAGCCAAAACAAATCCGTTGACAGATGACAGTACGGCTGTTGCGGCCTTATTAAAGGCGCTTTGATGGGCATCCGCAGTTGGCAGGTCCCTTGAGTTGCCTGCGAACTGAAGCCAGCGCTGGATCAATGCTTACAGGAGCGTATCATTTGCTGTTTGCATTATGAGTCTTCCATTCTGGTTTGATTGTCACCATGACCTTTTTGTTGGTTGACTGATGAATTTGTTTTCATTTAAAAAAAAAAAAACTTTACTTTACCTATACCTTGTGGGAGAAACCTGAAGGCGGAACTAGAGCCTTGCGGCGAAATAAAACGTGAGGGGGAGGGACATTTAAGGATTAACAAGAATTTTTTTTGCGGGAAAAATTATTGACAGACGCAAACGATGGAGAGGGATAGGGTAGACTTGAAAAAGTGTACAGAATTGCTTCATAGGTTTTTACTATCAAATAACATCGTTCAGATCGACACTATCGCAGGCGAGAATATTCTAAATCGTAAGAGAGCTCCAGAACCTTGATCGATCAAAACTTACATTGAAATCCAGTGACATTCATGTCTGTCTCGAAACGGTGCAGGGCAATTACCCTATGGGACTTTTTATTCCACCTTTAGTGGGGATTTTAATCCACTTTTCGAATGCGGAGTAATTTCTCACCGAGACCGGAAGAAAGGTTTAAGCCATGCTAGCGAGTGAAGTGAGCTACTCAAGCCATACTTGAAAAGCACTAAGACTCGCTTATAGGCATCTACCTGACAGTTGTTAATGTAAGTACTTCTAGTGGAGTGATGAAGTCGCATAAATCGTGGGGAGAAAAGAGGGAAATTGTGCATGCAGGGAGCCAGGTACCTGCCAGGCTCCATTTAAAAAGTGGAGTAACGTATCACAAGGAAATGGTATTATTTACTACTTTCGGTGAATATTAACTCCAAATTCGAACGGGGAGTAAATTTCCGTGAAGTAATTTCCCAGAACCTACAGGAATATGTCTCATATCCGCAACAACCCATACAACTATTTCGAAATGCTAACATTCTACCTTTGGTTGGTTGGTCAGGTTGGGTGGTTCTGGTATGGACTTAGACCAGAAAAAGGTATATTGTGATACCACTATGGCAAATAACCGGATTAGCAGCACCAAGGACCTACATGGAAACTTTAGACGTGTGATAAGAGGCAGGGTACCCGATTTCAGGGTGAACCTATGCTATAGTTCGTTGCGTAGGCATTAACCTAGGGTAAAACTTCTCTGAACCGATAGGACAGGTCAAGTACACAGTACCATGGTTTTCTCCTCCTCATCTTCTATACAGATTCTTAAGAAATTGTGGAAGGAAGCATCAAACCTTCTGGCACGTCTACCTAACACATAGTGCTCCGTGAGAGGTCCAACTATATTCCTTAGGCTGTCCAATTGACGGAAATAAGTCAACTGATTTTCCTACAATCCAGCTCTGGCCAGATTTGTTTGAAGGAGTGACATGTGCTAAGATTGTTCTATCTACTGTTTGGCATTCTAATGGTTCCGTCCTATTATTAGGTAGACTCCGACGTGGACCCCTATCAGCTAGCTCGTCGGCTTTGCAATTGCCTGGAATATCCCTCTAAGCTGGATTCCAAGGGTTTTATCGTAGCTTGACTATCTATGTAGAAAACAATAGCGCTGCACTCTATCGAGTTAATCGAAAGCCAGGTCGCCACTTCACTTATAGCAGTGACTTCTGGTCCGGAAGTTGTGAGATGGTGCAAATATCTAGTGGAGTAAACACTTACTAAGCTTTGAGGTCCAGAATTTCAAGTTTCGTTTAAACCCTACTACCAGTTCTATGAAACAGATACATTACAAGTATCTTAGCTTAGTATTCTGAAAGGTCAACATCCGGTGTTTGATTCTGCTAACTTCCTCGATTTCCAATCCGAACTGCACGAGACAATATCTTTATTTATTTTTCATAATGGACAAGGTTTCACCTTTACTTGCAATGATGGGTGCAGTACTTCCTCCTGTACAGAGCCACGTTGATTCCACAATTTTATAGGTTTTACTCCTTGGTATGTTGAATTCATAATGAATCGACGAACGTGGTGCTGCAAAATTCAGAGAGGAACTTGACGACGTGGTTCCAGCACCACAGACTGACAGCGGTGTTGGAAATCTATTAGACATGGTGGCACTACCGACGGAAGGTACAGTCTATGAGCGATTCATTAGGTGATGATTGAGGATATGTTTCATTTATTTGCATGAAATTCAAATTTTAATGCGATGACAGGAGGAGAATTTAAAATGGAAATCTAATGCCACTTGCACTGTGTTTGCAAAATCGGAAATCGAATCGGTTGACTTTGGCTTAAATTAAAAGACGGTTTCAGTGTGACAGACCTGGATGGTAAAACTGGGATCCGTACGATATCTGTTTGGGTAAGCATTTAGTTCTTGCAACTTGCTTTCTCGGGTCCCTCGGGTCACTCGGGTCACTCGGGTCACAATATTAGGGCTCGGTAGAGTGGATCCAATTTTAGAATGAGATCCGGCCGTATCACACTTTCTGGCCCTTCTGATTCCTCTTAATATACCACAAGGTGATCACACTCCCCCACTCGTTTCTTCCAGCTCGGTCAGCTCGTCATTTTCCAGTTTTTCCCAGTCTTTCTGATGGAGACCTCAGGTGCTCGACCCAGTACTATTTTTTGTCAAAAGAGCGTACTTCGAGGCTGCCAGGATTGTGTGGATGCACTGTTCTATCTCGCCGCCTCCTCTAAGTCTACTTATAGAAGTCCTAATCTAAAGCACCCCGTTGTCCTTTCAAAACTGTTCGAACTGTTCCCGTTGTAATTGCAGCCCCTCGGTTGGTCTCCATTCGTCTCGTCACGGTAAAATATCTAGAGATGTTCGTTAGGACATTGAGCATCTCACCTGTGGTACCTAATTCGTGGAGTTGTCCTCTATTGAGAGTATCTACCTGGTCCAAGATGGTCAAGGTGCACCGTGTGGAACGACAAACAGTATTTCATCTACACTGTGTAACTGCCCATTTCTGTTTTACCTAAGCATAGTCCATGTAGTCTTTGTTGTAATTCCAGATGAACCCTTGCATTCTTGCGTACCAGAATGTCTTTCGTATCCGAGTTAACGTGCTCTCGTCCCACCCGATAGATGACCAACATTGTCTTGGCAGGCCTTTAGGATTCTCCAGCCATTTGAGTGAGATACCACGTTCGCCAACACCTCTAGGTCATAGAAGCGATACCTTTTTTTTAACCTCTCAGAGCTTATTGGCATCTTCTCATTTGGACGCTATCTACAGGCTTTATTCATTCCTTACAAATTTATGTATACGTTGGAGACAACTGAAAGCACATATCCAGGGCTGTTCTCGGGGTGGTTCTTAGGAGTTCAGTCGTGTATTGGCAAGCCGACCTTTGTATCCGGCTTAGGTACCATCAAAGGGGTTTCGAACTATGTTTTCCATCAAGTAAAGGACCCAAATAATTATTAATCAGGCTACTGCCTTATAGTTTTGGATGGTCAAACTGTGGAGTTTCGTATTTCGGTGGACATTGAGCTCACATAGCTTAGTCCATTTACAGAGAAACTAAAGTGAACAGTTTGCCAAAGATCTCTACATAACAGATTTCGAATACAAGGACTAGAAGCAGTTCATTCACCGCTAGATTCCAAAGAAGGAAGGAGAAAGCTACCCAGAAAGTGGCCCTACTTGCGAGTCTTTGAACGTAACCCTAATGTAACCCTAGGTTTAACGTTGGTAAAACTTCATTTTATGTCGAGCTATGGTACCTCCAATCTAGAGATCTTTCAATGATGCGTACCAGTGATTGCAGGACCGTTTCTACCAACTAAGTAGATTGCTAGGATTGACAGTTGGTTTAGTTTAATACTGCAGCGAATAGGAGGTGTCTATTACTATTTACTGGGTTTGAAATCTTTGGAATCGGGATGTGTTCTTTCCGTATAGAAACCATGTTGACCTCCGATCAAGATGCTGCGTATCACAACCAGCTCCTGCGTATCACAACCAGCCTCAGCCAGGACTGCATGGTTCGCATACTACATGCATTTCTACAGGATGCCATCGCAGCGAATTCATTAACAGTTCAAACGGTTCGATCCAATAAGAGATTCAGGAGCTTAAGGAAGAAAGCTAAGACCTTTCTCAGATGAACGCTGCTGAAGGGTTTAGAGATCAGTTCTATTCTTTCACAAACTCAGTACAATCAGCAGTTCTACTTCTCACCTCATCATCATTTGAAGATTAGAATATCCTTTAGTCCTTGGTGAAGGTAAACAAGCTTACAGCTGCAATATCCCAAAAACAAGGACAAACTTGCTCGACACTCGTGCAGCAATGTCCTAATTTAAGCAGCACACAATCCAGCGCCCCAAAGAAGCATTATACCAAACGAATAGCATTGAAGCAAAGTGTCCAACTTGAGTGGTTTCGAAATTGTTTGTCGCGCGGATGCAGTCCTTTTTTTTCTCATTCATCCGCCCTCAAGCAGATCGCCACTGGGGGCTAAGTGCAACGGAATACGATGCGAAGATGTGGGCACAAAGGATATACACTTTGACACAAAGTAACTTCAACACCATTAGCATGCAACAGTGGAACTTATTTTTCTGCTTCTGCTGTGGCTCTCGTCCTTCCATCGCCATTAGCACATTCCTTGCCATTGTTTCACTTTCTTTTTCCTTTCGTTTTCAATTCGTCTCCAGCACAAAGCGGCTCCTAACACAATAAACCAAATAAACCAACACAGCCAAGGAATGGAATTAAAAAGGAGTTTCATCCGACGACTGTTGGGCGCTTGTAACAGTCCGCAAGGACCTGAATTATTTATGAGAGATTGCCTCTGTGTTGCATTTACATTCAACGTGATTTATCTGACAGAACGATGCTGTTCACCTGTCTCTATTAATCTTGGGCCGTTCCGCTGGCCGGTGTGTTTGTCACATAAGGAACTGAGAACCGTGGACAGGATAGAGCGCGCATATGAATAGAAAATGTCCCATTCCGTGTCGCCTAGAATCCCATCTTGAGGATGTCAATACTAATCCAATGTTACCGTACCGTGTCACTTGCAGAGATACACATCGAACGTGTGGTGGCAATGTTCGATTTGTATCTGTATCTGATCTGTTCCAGGGATTAGTCGGAGACATTCCAACTTAACGGCCGGGGATATCTTAATTTGTCAAAGTTATTATGCGATGCAGGCCATTGCTAAGGCTCTTGTGAGCATCGATCATTAATTTTACGCACTGGTATCCCACAGTGCAGAATCGCGGAATCGCGTTGTACGAGTAGTGTATCTGTGGCCAGAGCAGCGTCCAGCGGTGTTCGCGAAGGCAGCACGAGAAATAAATTTGTCGAATTTAGTACGGCGACGCTCCAATTAATTACGCCAGAGCCCACACCTTGGTTTGGAAATGCGAAGCGGAGGAGCAAAACATGACCAATTCATTATATTCACTTTGCCTTGGACAAAGTGCCACTTGTCTTCCTGGGAGAAGGGTGTACCAGTGTGTGTGTGTGTGTGCGGAGAATGCAAGCGCCATCCTGCTGGCAGCAGAAATCAGAGCAACTTACTAGCTATTCGTTTCAGTTGAAGACGCAATAAATCATGGAGTCTTCGCCCCTTATTTTTCTCCGTGCGCCTCCAATCGAGATGGGTTATGTCTCGGGCGTTGCTCCACCACATCCTGAGCTGAGTCCACTGTTGTATTGTTGCTATTTCGAGAAATTTCTTCTTCTTCTTCTTCTACTGCTTCGTCCTCTGGAAAGCGAAAAGTAGGTACAACTAGGTAGATGGGTTAATTTATACAACGTCCTGTATCCTGTGACTTATTTAGGTATGCTACGCCATTGAAATAGCCAAGGTAATGGTCTAAAGTTTATATTCATGTTGGTCTCCCGTCTCTGGGCGTGTTATCAGGCATTCAACTCATTCTCAGGTCATATGAGGTGCGAGCCCTTCTGTGCGAGCCCTTCTGCTGCAATCCAATGCATCATGATTGTATCTGCGATATGCAAATGTGCTGTTCACACATAATGTAGGCAGGAGGTGTGATAAGGCTGACCACGTATCAAGTTGAAGGTGATTGTGAGATAGCAAAGTGAAAATTTGCAAATGAATAGGGATCTAAATGTCCTAATAAAGGATGGACTGGGCTTTGGGATCGTGTGCGTGGAGTGAATGGCATATTAGCAGATGTGCTAAACGAATTCGCTGGTTCGTCGGTATGTAAGAGATGGACATGGCGATTAAGTGCTTTCCTACTTAATGGGCTCCAAATGGCTTAAGGATATAAGTTTGGCATCGCAAATTTGGAATAATTTAAAGCTGATAGGGTATCCAAGATAGATTTCTTTTAAATTATTTGGCTGACATTTAGTCCTGAGAGAATTTCTTATATTTATCGCAAAACTATGATTCGTCTGAAATGGATCAAAGGATCCTGAATAACCTTGAATAACAGTGACAACTTTGAACGTTTGAGGAAGTTACGTACAAAATGGAGTCAACATGTGTTTAATTAATGAAAACACTACCAAAAGTGGGCGTGGTCACATGTTTTTTGTGAGTAAAATGTAGACAATTTGAATACCTAAGAGTTTTTTTTGCAATTTCAAGTAAAATAGTGAAGTTATGACGAGATAGCCATGCCTGTGGCTACTCTTACATTGCTACTCCTTCTTAAAAGCCCAGCTATGGAGCTTCATCCTCCTTTGTTGGGTCAGTCTTGAGTATGAGTGCAAAAATGGTTAAAGCAATATTCTGGAAAAGAACCATCTAAACCGGAATGGATTAACGTTCGATGGACTGCCCCAAGTCTATGCAAATAGGCGACATAATGAAGTTTCCTAACTTGACTTAGACTAGTGTCCGATGAAACTGACTACCGAGTGACTTCCTATGCATAATAACCAACTACTTCAAACATAGAGCTCTCTACTATAACACGGAAGAGGGACCAAAGAAATACAAGACAACGGGAGGGATCCCTCAGGTGTCGGTCCTAGGACCAGTTCTTTCGAATATACTGGACGATAGCATACTAAGAACATATAGAATGAATAAATAGCATTGTAGTGATCAAAAACTGCAATCAATCTAATGCGAACTTGAAGATACGGCTACAGACATCAGAATTGGAACTACAAATATTTGGTGCAACAGTTGGGATGGGACCCAAGGACTAGTTTCTCTCAACTATTCGTGTTGGGAGAGTTATATTTCTTACACAAATGGAAGGGTCCTATTTGAGAAGCTCTTCTCAGACAGTTATACTGTCGGATGTTTGCCAGACGCTCGCGAGAGATGGGGCCGTGAAATGAAGTAACGTTTAGGTGTTGTCTGGGGATTGAACATTGAACGCCTTGCTCCGTAGTCCTGATCCACTGCGGACCACAATACTATAGCCGTTCTTAAAGGCAATCGTACAAATGTGGAACGCGTAACCATACAGGGAGCGATTGTAGTAGGACTACTTATGCTTCAAGGTCCCTGATGAAGGGATAGAAACTGAAACGAAATAAAAGGAGTGGAAATCTTTATCCCAGTAATGGTGTGAACTTATACTAAACTGTGCTCAAGAAAGTAATGTTGAAGGATAAATAAGGTCCGACAAGTGTCTTGGCAAGGGTTGTCGTAACTAGATTCTTCTTTCGGTAAACACGGGTCCAAAGATGGGCATTCTTTTCGGGTCTACTCTTGGGATCAAATACTAATTCCAAGCATGCAAACCACAAAAAACTTCAACGGCCAACACCCTTTTAGACAAGACTTACGAACAAACCCGACAGCGGTAGGGTCGCTTAGCCAAAAGAATAATAAGCGACTTGGAGATGGAATACGACTGGAGCGACTTGACATAGATAAAGAGGCATGCTTTGACAGTTCTTTTACGTATAAAGCCCAGTGTCACGGAGTCAAGTAGACGTAGAGCTACCTTTCACAACCTCAAACGACTTGAGGAAAAGGCAGAAGTGACTTAAGACTTTCGAGTGGTCGTCCAAGGTAGTTGAATCATGGAAAAGTCAACTTTAAGGGAACCTTCTACTAACAAGGAGGCGAGGAAGGAATTTGCTTTAAGAGGCTAAGATCTCAGAACGATCATCTGTCCACTTTAAGGAAGTCTAGGGGCACCGTTTCGATTATAATCAAGTATCCCAATACGGTGGTGAAGGATCACCTGATTGATCATGCCGATCATAGCCATGAGGAAGGCAGGATTGGCTAGGAGCATTCGGGTGTAGTCTGAATCTCAGACTCTCCTTTCTGTACAAAACGAATGCTTTCAAGTCTATGCCTTCTTTTAGGTATCGCAGATGGCACCGTGGGGGCTTCTTTATTAAGCCTGCCGTTGCTAACGCGTGCGAGCTATGGGTAGGTGCTAAGCTCGAAACAGGGATGATAATCTACTCAAGCTAAGAACCCCCGTCTGGCTTCCAATGCACCCTAGTGAGCCCGTAGGGTATTCCGCTTCTACTTCAGAGACAGAATTTTGAATTTCCAAGGATAAAAGCTTAGTCGTATGTTGTGAAGGATGCCGGTAGATCAATTACAGTCCTATTAGACCCACTCCTCTAAAAAGTAGGCATAATGAGGTTGGGTACTGTTAAAAGCTTATCCTTTTCGAATGCCACGAAAAGCTTGGTTTTATAAGAGCTTTATCTACTCATTCGGGTCGGCTTACTCTAGGTCAAGTGCAGAGCCTCACTCACAGAGCCACCTTTCATTTCGTGGTATATCATCGTGTTCAGGAATCGAGCCGATTCTTACCTTATGCTGTGTTCCGGACACCACTTTGTCAAGCTAAGATTTAATTCGTAAGGCTGTCAATAAAAAAGGTCATATCTTCACATAGTATTGCCTTCATCGCAGTCTCACTGGCAGCTATTGTCAATGCTAGGACCTCTGTTTGGATGTCCTACAGTTGTTCAAGAGAGTTCGAGACTGATTTGCAATTGCCGAGGTCATAAGAAAATATAAGCCTCTTCTAAGCAGCTGTGATGCTATGTTATGATGAGAAAATGATCAAAGAGGTAACTGGCAGCAGATGTCAAGAATACAAGAACAGAGCTAATTCTTGTTCAAGTATGTTGCAGAACCAATGTTATTCCAGATGAACCTACAGGACAGTGAAAGGAAATCCTTAAACTTTAATGTTAATGAAAAAATAATAAATATCTAGTTTTGCTGTACCTACAGTCTGGTTCTATGCTAAATCGCCCTAAACTCCTTATCCAGTCCAATGCGCTTCTTCAAAGCTTTAAGTCCTGAATTTAAAATTAGATTTCCCCAACCGACTCAGTTTGGACGAATGTAGCAACTTTGATTTTGTTTATGAATAAAATTCTCCTTCAATTTATCATAAGACGTGTGTTAAACCAGTCGGCCGACCTCCCCCCCTGGGTAAAGCCTCACCCCCCAGTAGACACACACACATGGTAGTGAGATCTTAATAATATCGTATTTGGCACGTATTGACAAGACCACAGCATACCAATGAATTCCATTGAAAGGAGCAAAATTCTCCTTTTACGGTGGACTGATTCATTAGCATTTTGCCAGTGTGTCTGTGTGGGAATATATCCTGCGGCCAAAAATTCCTTTTATGCCAACACCATCAATGTCGTCTTCATCTTAAGTTTCCAAATTTACAACAAAAGTAAACACGCCCGTCAGACCAGGACCAGAAGGAATTGCAAATCCTTCAGAATTTACCAAAATTTTCTTCTATTTGCTGACACAGGCAGATCCTTTTGTGATACCCGCTCAGAGGTGGGTGTATGGGGGGGGGGTGTGAAACCCTTTTTTTTTTGGCGTTAGTTTGATTGTCATGAATGTCATCGAGACTGGCGGGGCAGAATAGCAGAAAAAAAATAGGAAATAATCCTTAATAATGTAATCCTCCAAACATCTCTCCACAACAGACGCACAGAGGAGCGCCAGGAGTAGCAGGAGGACACCCAGTGAATGAAATCGAAAGGAGTCGCTGCCCTATACCAAATAAAAGAAAAAACTTCCATACATACGTACCAAAGTGTAATAAATAATTTTATTCCTGGCGCGTTCCGTTCTCGTCTTCTTTCACATAACGCGTGGCTCCCATATTAAATGCGCGCGTGAAATTGGAATCCTTCCTGCTACCGCAACGGAAAAAAACCCCCCTCTCTGTGTGGATGTGTGTGTGGGAGGTCTGACGACTTTATTCCGGCAACGAGGGCAAAGAGAAACTGTCATCCCACCACTACCACGCCCACCCCAAGGACACTAATTTTCCAAGAATCTCGCTATTGCGGATTCCGGACACGTTCGGGTGACGAACCTTTTAAATTTGGCAGTTCCGTGTGTTATATTAGTCGACATTTCAAAGGGATTAAGATGATGTCGAAGACGGCGGCATGGCGGCGTGGCGGAGGCGGCGCGACGTGCACAGAGGTGAGTTCGAAACTGGGGTCGCCACGTACCCAGTTTGTTTGCCTAGAAAAACTTTTCCTGCTGCGTCCTGTATTAACTCACTTTTCGGCGGCTGAACATCGCACAATAGACTCAGACTACACAACTTGGACTCTAACTCACACTCGGAGTCTATAAGGGGGATTCTCTGGCTGTGGTGGGCTCATTATTATTATTTAGCTACTCGGTGTGTGACATGGTTTGCTAAGCAGTCACCACCAGCAATGGCGACAGCGGCAGGTTGCCCACCCTGCCGCCTCTTGTCAAATTGGTCACAGTCGTCGCTATGGGCCATCACTAACAATCATAATGGCGATCATAAGCATTCATAACGCCGACGAATGCGTTTCACAGTCCTTCCTCGCCATTTGACAGCACATCCGAAACGAATGCGATTTTATTTTCATTTCACGGATCGGGTAGCAGGAATCCGTTGCAGGATGCAGATACTGGGGTGGCATGCGTCGACCGCAGTTAAGGGTGCTGATTTCCCGATATTAACTTTATTTTTTTTTTTCTTTCCTCTCTCTCTCGGAGTTAATCGATTATGCGGTACACATGGCAGGATGCTGGCCGAACGAACGATGGACAGATATTGGAAGGGTAAGTCTGGAAATGCATTAAATGAATCGTTCGAATGGAAAATGGTCTGAATTGACGGTTAGACTTAATGGGCAATATGTATTTAACTGTTGTTTAGGCCTGATAAAGGCATTATACTGCCCTGCCTCTGGTCATTTAGAAAATCGAAAAAATATCGATATTTGCTATCAATGGACAGATATTACAGAAATGGTGGCACTAGCCCATGGAAAATATTTTGCATATTCAGTTATAGGGCTTTGAAAGTTTGATGAACAACATAATCGAGCTGACAGCCTAAAAATCCGGCTAAGTAAAGTTTTAACTACTCTTAGTCTGGAGGTTGAGAACCTTAGTATCTGTAGAAGGTTCAAGTAAACGAGTATGCGCCTCACACGTATGCATTCTATTGAACCGCACTAACAATAAGCTTCTATGCTCCGAGTCTCGATTGAGTGAGGACAATGATTTCCAGATATGTCGTCTCATTACATAGTTTTGTTTGAACCACTGCATAGCTATCCGCAAGGGACTGTGAGATGATACCCCAACGACATACCCTTTCTCACCAGGCAGAGCTTAGAACCCAGGTTATGCATTGAACTTAGTTAGGAGCAATCACAGGCGATCGTACTTGACGAAGGCAATAAGCCGTTCTTTGAAATCTAGTGCAGTGTAGAGGCTTATACTGTCAAATTTTTGACATGTCTACCAATATCGCTGGTATTACCTATATTATTTACAAAATATGGATGGAAGGCAACCCCAGCACAACAAACAAGCTAGCTACCTTCTTCTAAACTATTCTGCATGAAGTTAGCTTTCAGCGGCCCACTTTTCTTCAAGGTTTTGTAAGTGGATTCCATAGGAACTTCCATTTCTTTTAACTTGTTGTGACACCGATAGGCTATTGGCCCGTTTGAGCATACCTATATCATATCACTCTATAAGTGCCTGTCGGCCACGTCCTTAAGACGGTCCTTAAACATTTATTCACACTTTATCAATCGACGTCGAAGAGCTCGGAAGCGAAAACTTGAACTAACCGATTTAAGACTCAGCGTTCACGACTTCAGTCAAAACTTCCAAACAACCTTCCCATCAAGATAGGATTAGATAAATGGTCATCAAATCGACTAATATTTCGGAGGACAAGTTACAACTAAAGAAGGAGTAGATTCCGGCATAGACTCATCTGAAATCGAACTTGCGGTTATGTTAGAGGAAAGGGTGCCTAGATAGCAATGCTACTTCTCCGATTCATACATTGTTTTACGTTGGTGTAGAACGACTTTCTGTACCCAGAGCTCGACAACATCGATATATCCGAGCTGTGGTTTCAACAAGCGGAGCCTCAACCAACAAGTATCTTCAATTAGAACGGTCTTTGGCTAACTACGTTCAGTTGCACACTTCAAGCTGGTTGAGGGCATCCTCCACTCGTTCGCAGATTATCCTCTACTGCGTTGTTCCTCCGAGTTAGATTCAAAGACCCTTCGGGTCCCAGAGTCGCTACATGTCCTAGCCACCTTATATGCGGATTTGTCTATTCAGGTGAATATAGTTTCAGTGTTAGATTTCGGTACTAAATCTCCTCCTCCAAAGCCCAAAATCTTCCTGAAAATTATCCATTAAAAAAAAAAGGATGTCCTTATTAGTTTTCGTTAAAGTCCGTTCTTTAGTGTAAACTAGGACAAGGATGCTGATTCTTATATATCTACCCTTCTTAGGCCAAGAAGCAAATGTCAAAACCAACTCTTCGTTTCATTTCTAAACTGATGTTATGCTAAGAGCTTCTAGTGGAGCCGAGGTAGATCCCAATTGTTCCAAATACAATCATTTGTCTCGAAGTAGCAATGTTCATCCATTCATGTTCGGACTACATTCCCAGAATTTGCCCACTATGCTCTGGGATATCATCAGTGCTCGCGCCGCCAGCACGAGGTCTCTTTGTTTCCTCTTAGACTAGGTTTAGTTCCAGAGATTTAACTTCCTTGACTGAGTTTTCTTTTCTTCGTGAAAGGTACTATTGTAGCATTAGGTTACCTCTGCTGTCGAAAACCATTCTTTCGTTATTGCAAATCGGCTTGGACATGTTAGTTTGGGTAAATCAGGTGATGACCGCACTTACTTTCCTTTCAACTCCAGTAGTTGTGAAGGAAAAATTTGGCGATTTCACGGCGAGTGCCCATCAATTGGTTGCCGATGTCATGCGACTTAGTCTGCGCTAACAAGCCAACCACTTTGGCCAACATTCGAGACGCTATTGCCGGAATAACGCCGCGACACATATTGGACCTATTCATCAAAAATTGGACCGAGCGCACAAAATGGCATGAATAAAGCCAAAATCAATTTTATTTCTTTGTTTACTTACCTACGTACCTTACGGGCTCCTAAGCCGGGAAGAATTTCTGCCCGAGACACGGCAGCCTTCCATTTAGCTCGATCCCGGATACGCTGCTTCCAGTTGTCCAGGCCAAGCGCTCTGGCATCTGCGATAGGTTGGTCCTTAAAACGGGGGTTTGGTCTTCCTTGTCGTCTCGAACCTGGGGGCTGTGATTCGAGGATCATCTTTGCTGGAGCATTGGTCGATGTGGTCGAGCCTGTGTAGTTGACCGATGGTATTTTGTTTGTTGACAACAGTTACTTGGTTTTGACCTCATCGAATTCAGGACCAACTCGTTTTGGCCTGTTGTTCAACTGCCGTAAAAACTTCTATAAAGGCGCGCTGGGAGCTACCGATGATGTTCGTCTGCATATCCCAGAAGCTGGACGGATTTGCTGAAGATAGTACCTTTCGTGTTAATACGTGCTCTGCACACTATCAGTTCCAGCAGTAGATTTAAGAAGACACACCACAGCGCATCTCCTTCCGGAATCCGGTGAATGTTGGAATAGTTCAGAGGAGCTGTTCCCAAATTGCACGTTGCGTCAGTTTTGCAGGAATCCAGCATTTGGCCATTGCCTTGTACATCAAAACGATGTATGCTATATTATACGTGTTTGGATGATGAGTTTCGACTTAAAATGCGTTGGTCTCTCCTTAGTGCCCTAATTTGGTCGATCCCCAACCTGCCAGGCCGAAATCTAGATTGCCGCATGGCGGTTAGTGTGTTGCAGAAACGTTTCAGATATTCACGCAGTGCGTTGGATTACATTATGCAGGGATATCCCTCGATAGTTCTTATAAAACATAGGATCACCTTTCTAGAGCATATGAAGCTGATAGTACAGTCATGGGGCATGGCTTCATCCATCTATACTCGGTTGATGATTTGGTGCATGCACTCTACCTAAACATCGCTTTGGCTAAGCCAACCTCTTCAAAACTGGAAGGCGGATGGCTTTTGGCATTGACTGACGCAGTGCCTCTTCTTGAGCACAGGACTACTAAAACACACCAGAGGAGCTCTCTCCAGCACTTGCCCAGCACTTGCCAATATTAGAAAGGCTACACTAACTAAATCCCTTTTCATCGATCTCAATGATCTGAATACCTCCTGCACCTCTTTCATAAAAAGGAGAGGTTGTTTCCAAGGTTCCAATGGTAGGTCAGACTACTTCCAACTGAGAAGGGCTATCCTTCTGGGCTCGTATCAAGTGCCTTCATGTGGCGCTAGAGTCGACTGGAAACTTGTATACAAAGCCATCACTTGTGCTAGTGATGCTAGAAGAGAAGGTTGTATAACTGGGGCTACAATGTGGAGTCTGTAACTCAGGCGAATTGCTACCATTGTCTCCGAAACTTTTTTGTTTTCGCTCCTATCTTCCATTATCGGAACACATAACAAGTCCTTGTAGTCAGAAGTCATTCTTAAGACTTCACACCACTTGGACTTTTCCACATATAATCGGCCGTCACCAGCTGCAATGAGAAGAGGAATGTAACTTTTAATTGGAAAGTACAACTCTCGCCAATCTTACAGCCATTCCTCAGCCCTGCCTCCCCGCCACCCTAGTCAGAGTCTATGGTAACTTTATCTTCATTAAAATTATAACAAAAGTCCAAATGGTAATAAAACTACAAAAGCGGAATGCATTGAATGAGCTAATAAAAGTGACTTCTCGTCCTTACTGTGTGTCCTTCCTCAGCCTTCCACAGCCATCCTCCCCCCTGTGTGTGAGGAACAATGAGGTGTAATAAAATCCACTCTGGGTCTACCGATGAAAAGCGAGAGCCATAGCGCAGTTCCAGTAAGCAATACAACAAGATCCAGTAGCAGCATCCCTTCGCGCGCGTCCCAATTGGCGTCGTTATCATTAAAAAGCAGAGAAATTCCTTATCTCGCCCACCGGCACCGGGAAGAGGGAGAGACCCAAACTTCGGGTTCGGGTGTGACTATGATAAATTTTATTGCCGGCTATGGTGCGAGCAATGCAGCCAGGAGATGAGCCCAGCCACCCTAGGATTGTCATTGATGCATGATGATTCGAGCCCGGTGGTAGCGCGGCCAGAAACATCGTAGACTCGAGTGGAAACCATTGTTTTAAATTAAATTCATGTTGTTCTGCTCGTGATAAATTGAAACCATAAAGGAGAGATGGTCTTAATTCGTCTTCGTGGCTGGAGACCGTTCGGCTTGGGGTGGTCAGCTGGAGGTGATGAAAATCCAAGAAGGAAATGAGGATTAAAATTTAAATCAATGAGTTAGCTGGCCAGTTGATCCGAACATTGGGCAAATAAAAATGTATCTCAAAGCTTCCTCTGGTTGGGGCGACCAAGTTTCCGCCTTTTGAACAGATTAGGAGCTACATCAGGCCCTACCTTGACAGATGAATTATGGTTCAATTGTGTACACTCAGCGGCGGCAGTGGCGGTGGCGGTTAGCGGCATTGGCAGGGCCCATGCGCAAGCTCGTGCCGTGGACAATGTTCATTTGGGAAATTGGGAAATCGTGCTTCGTTTGCATAAAATTCGTACTTTTGTGTTCGCTTTTGTTGCCGGTTCGCTCTTGTCGTTGTCGTTTGTCTTGTTCTGCGTTGGCCGACCAACCTAAAATCTTCTTCATCCCTCGGTATTCACCCGCAAATGTGGGATGTGGTCGGCAGTGGAGCAGTTCGACGGGATGCTGCATGTCCTTTTGGTTGTAGTTTTCAGGGCTTGAAAAGATCTCTCGTTCTTTTGTTCGAACATGCATTAAGTAGTCACCGTCACCGACACTGAATGGGTGTAAGGGACCAAAGGTAGCTGTGGGGGTGAATGTAGGATTACCTGATGGTGTTTTCCCCCTTATAGTGGACTTATCGGTCGGGAATAACAGGGGCCACAGGTAAATAGAGAGATTTTATCCACTCGAGTTGACACTGGGATTCGGAGAGGAGTCTCGCTTGGGGAGCTGTAACAATGTCAAATGTCTGAGGGTGATTACATGCTGCTCGAACATGAATGGGGCAGTTGCATTGGTTCCATTCACTCTGTGCCATGGGACAAAGGAAGAATGGAGTGGTTTTGTAGTCTTATTTAACTGAAGGTATCTAGGGAATGGAGCTACGGGTTGAGTTTTGTTGAAAATATCAAATTTCTTTTGTTTGGTCGAGTGAAAGAGGCTCTGTTCACTGTGTAAGTGGCTTAAGGCACAACACAAGAACTTGAATGTAACACGAGAACAGTTTGGAATCTAAGTAGGCCGAGGAATCTCGGACACTATTGGACATGTCAGACCATTTAAATTCAGATATTGTGGCCCCATGGGTAATCGAACCATAACCCTAAGCTGACTTGTATGAATCTTGTCATAGGGCGACATTTATGGCACAAAATCTGCTCTTATGTAAGTTAGCATAGCATACAAGTTAGTAAGAAACCTAAACGCAGAGCAATCGCTTTAAGGCATTTTTAAAGGCTGGAACAGAGTTGTTATTGAACAGGGTTGTCATTCAATAACATATGCAGAATAAAAGATACAAATCGGTTCGGATACCACGGCCAATTTAAGTTACAAAGATTGCCAACATGGTTACCTTACAAACTTGTAGACCAACTTGTTCAGACATCGAGGTCATGCTGGAAGCATCTAATGATCTCTATTAGAACTTTCGGAACTGTCACAACTGTCAGAACAGAGACTTGCTTCGCACGGTAATCGGCGCCGATAATGCATCGCAATGGTGAACGCACAGCTCAAGGGTCTTCACTGGTTTATATATAATATACAGCACAGATTTAGACTATTATCAGAAACACTGAACTTTCAGAACTGTCACAACTGTCAGAACAGAGACTTGTTCTCTTCAATGTGCGTTCTCTCGATTGGAAGTGACACTGGGTCTTCACAGAGTAGCAGAGCGCTAGATTGGCTCAATGTTTGTCTGCGGTTGAGTTAAATATTTTCTGTTATACTCGATCTATGATCATTTTGTTTAGATCTAACCGAGCAAAGTTTAGATCCACAAGCAATATTTTTGGCAACGTTAATGTCAATGTCAGTGCCAATATCAGTGCTGATGGTTACGTCAACGCCAATGGCAATGAAATGTCAAATGTCAATATATCGCTGAACAATAAACATTTGGTTGAAGAATTTTAAAAGAAGAAAGAAAACTTAGGTAGTTAAGGTAGACACGCTCATCTTGATGCATGCTTCACTGAATCACTTTCAAGTTTAACTTCCGCCATTTTGACAAAAAGTGAAATGTCAATGTCATTGCCTTTGCCATGGCCACCGATCATTGCTAGCCATCTGGTTGTCAATATTGACATTGCAAGAAGTTGGGTAATAGCAATGAAAGCGGCAATCAATTACCAGAAATACTGCCTGTGGAGAGGCTGGGGAAGCTGTAATACATTTCATCGATATTGATGTCCTTTTTTCAGTTTCAGTTGTTCCTGGCCACCTAGAGTGTAATAAAAATTCATTCAAGTGCGATGGATTTTACAATTTCTATTGAAATTGTGTGTAAAGAATTGTTTCCCTCTGAGATATGTAATGCGCCCATTAGCCGGCTAACCGTAGCCATTCGCCTGACTTTAAACCATTTCCAGTGGTAAATCCATCAGAGGGACGACGACAACGACGACGCAGACATACTTACACATTGTTGCACCATTGTTTCACAAGAAGAAGGCCATAGCCCAACAGGAAAGTCAGCCAACCTTAAGAACGTTAGCCAATATCTGAAAGAAGGAAGAAGCCAAGGAACGAACGAGATACCTCAGCTCAGCTCGCGTCGAATGATTTGTGATCCCTTCGCCTTATTCTCGTATATAAGTGTATGTATCTTCTGTGTCGCCAATGTAAACCGAATGTCACTTATTCTCTCCATGTCCATTAAATACCTTTCAACAATTTTAAATTTACTGCCTCAGCGGTTCCGATGGGTGGCAAGAGGTGTACCGGGTCGCTGGTATGTTGTTGCTATTGCTGTTGTAGTAGTTGTGCTTGTGCTTGTGCCCGCAAGGATCAAGATGACCGCCCGACGAACTGTGAAAGGCGGTCTCAAAACATTGTGCGCAAAAATATTAAAAGATATCGTTTTCTTGTTCAGTTGTCGCGCAGTGTAGCACACACACACACATATGTACGTTCACAAGAGGTGGCTAGTTGTCTCCGGTTGTCTGTTCCATATTCGCCATTCGCCTGAAAGAACGATAAAGGATTCCCATAGGATTCCCTGTCTTTTGAAATTCCAGGTTGACAACCACCACCAGCCAGCCGCAGCCGCCGCCGCCACTGCTGCTGCCGAATGGATTACATTTCGTTCATGCAGTTGGGGCCACTCGGAGTATAAAGAGTGGGCTTTCAGAGGAGGGCGCAGGGTACATGGACAGCATACATTCCCCGCATTCAAGGTGGCTAAAGTCGACAATCGGACGGACAGCTCCACAAGATATATGTTTTAGGCTGAGGTTGTCTCTTTGTTGGTGAAAATTTATGATCCTTCCAGGTTGTGCCAGTGCGCTCCGAGAACTGCTGCCATCCACTGCTGCTACTTTATGCTCTATTATGTTTCTTGTGTGTGGATAATGGCATCGGATGGGCTTATGCAGGAGGAAGTGCACACAATTCATTTTCATACCAGAGGCAGCCGCAACGAGTGCTGTTTCTTGATCCAGTTCGGCCGAGTGCTCCTTCCAAGGGGGCCGCATGCAGATGAAAACATCACTGGGGTTGACTGTCTTGACACCACCCACCATGTCGGTCGCAAGTGTTGCCATCATCAGTCTCTTAGTCTCTCCTGCAATCCCTCTCACTGGACAGACAATGTTATGGAAATTTTATTCAAGTGCTGCCGATCCGCCACTGGGAGACATCTTTGATTATTCATAACCGGGAATTATTTGTCAAAGTCTCTGTCTCTCGAGAGTATTCTCCAGATGCCGACCTTTGTTTTTCCAGAGATAGTCACCGGGACTGTTGCAGGGAAGATTTCCATCGTTGTATCACCTTCTGATTCCGCATTTAATTTATGGTATCGTCGATGCCGTGGTTCATCTTAATGAACTGCGATGAGATGGGTATGCATCAATCAGGACAGATAACGGTGAATGGGATGGTCCAGTGCAGGAGCAAGAAGAATAGTATTCAATTAACGATGACACAGATTTATTGTTGCCTTGAATTTGATTCTTAATTTCGTTTATTCTGCTGGGGGAGATAAGCAAATCTTTTGTCCTTTTGGGGTGGATAGCTCGGTGGAACGGTGAAAAATTACAGTAATGGCAAAGTTTTTCAAAAAGTTAGCCCTTGTGTGGTTCGTTGCAGGAACTCGGTAGTTAATTAAGAAATGCAAACGCCACTGATTGACTGTTGTCCTTACTAGGACGTTAGCAAGCTAAGGGAGTTGTTTCAAGCAATGAGATGGAGGGTAACATTTCGATGTTCCAGATATGCCTTGCGTCTCATAGAAAAGTTTTGGTCAAATAGGAAACCATTTCGAAATATGATTAAAAAACGGCATTTGGAAGATTTTGTTGAGATCAAATGGGTCTCTGCTTTGAAAAAGCACTAGCAAGGCTCTCATTACGACAGTGTATGTTAAACTATTATACATCCAAAGCCTTTTAGATTCTAGATTCTTCTTCTAAATGAATTAAAAGGCGAGGTTGAACTGATTAACAGCACCATTCAGTTCAATACAGGCCCACTGTGATACCCATGTCCCTTCTTAGTTAGGTGGAGCGACAGTTTGGGCTAAACCTGGGCCTCAACCAACAAGTCTCTCCAGTTAGCCCGCTCCTTAGCTAACTGCATCCAGTTGCGTACTCCAAGTCGGTTGAGGTCCCCTTCCACTTGTGCGCGACACCATTCTCTACTGCGCTGTCCCTCCGGTTTTGATTCGAAGACTCTGCGGGCCAGAGCATTGGTGTCCATTAGCTCTACACTTCCTAGCCATCTCAACTGACTGAGTCGCATTTCTTTGACTATGTTGATTTTGCTGTACAGCTCGTTATCCTCCAAAGCCCATGTCCCTTGGTCATTGGCTAACATTAGTACGGACTGTAGTCCAACTTTTTACCTATGATGAGCTTGAAAACCGCCCAGTTGATGTAACGCAGTTCAAGATGTCCCTTGAACTGTGGCCCTTGAGAAATTTGTATCTAAGGTGGATGAGATCTGGAAAGTGGATGGTGCCCTTGTTCACTTTCTCATCTATAAATCTTCGACGTAGGTCTTGTTCTGTTAGTCATAGTCTTTGAATATTGTGCCGCAGAGCAGGATCTAATATCCTTTAACATCAGCTAGAAAATTTTAGTGAAATAACTATGGTTGACCATCTGTTGTTTGGTTTCATGTGGTCCTTTCTTCAGTGTGTAAGGTGGAAAGCTCAACTTAGAATCTAGCCAAGGCGGTTCTATGTCTAATAAGAGCCATGAACTGCGTGAATGTCTGCAACACACTAATCGGCATGTGCCAATGTGGATTCCGGCCCAATAGGTCGAAGATCGATCAAATTTTCACACCAAGGCAAATCCTGGAAAAGACCAACACATATTAAGTCGAAACTCATCATCTCTATCAAAGCCGTATATGATGACATTGGCTCTATAAGGCCAAGCCCAAGTGCAACAAATCTCTAGCTGCTGGGATACATCATCAGTTTGGCGAAACAAGTGGTTTCAAATCTCCTAGCTCGGAAAACGAAATGAATCCTGGGAGTTCTACTATGTGGAGCCGAGTCCTGGACAGCTAAACAGAGAAGATTTTAAGCATTTCGACAGAAATTTCTCAATGGAGGAGAAGATACAACCGCGAACCCTATAAGCTGTACCAAAATGTATATGCAATCCAAAAAGACAAAACAAGTTTACTGCACTATCTCGGTCACATCGAGCAATGATGCTCCAGCAAAAGGATCTTCGATCTAAAGCCCCCAGATTCGAAACGACAAGGAACACCGAATTTTCATTTTAAGGACCAAGATACCACGTATGCCAGGCCTTAGGTTCCGATGTCGATTGATGAAAAGAATGTCAGCTACGTCTCTGCAATTTTCCTGTTTTTTTTTTTGTTAATGAGGTTGGGGCCGCTTTGGTAACGATGCTATGCGTGGAGTGTTTAATAACTTTCTCAAGATTGGTTTTAGCTATAATAAGAAGAAGAGGACCTACAAAGCAACCTTGCGGAACATCGGAGTTGTCCAAGAACGAAGCAGAGCGAACGGACCTGCAACGGACACTACAAAAACGATTTCTCTGGTAAGAAGATATCTATTTTAACAACATGGCTTTCAATTCAAGGGCAGACAATTGGAGGAAAGGGAAATGATGAGATATCTTGTCAAAAACTGGAGGAAAATTGTTTGGGATATATGGCCAGGATACCATCAAGACTGGGGAAGAATTTATAATTAAGATTCTTTAACTTATATGGATCGAACATTTGGGAGAGAATGGGAATGGAGCAGTGGGGACATTATTACTAAAATAGAATGTACCCGATACGAAGGATTTGTCGGCAAAAAGTTTTTTACAGAAAATTTAACAAAAAAATTTCCAATGTTATGTGAATCGGTTGAGGAATTGGTTTCGAAAAACAGGAAGGAAGGTAGCTTATAAGCTTGACTTGCTCACTCTTAAGGTAGTGCTTGTAGAGAGAGTTATAAAGCTGGGTGAAGTGAAGTGAAACTTGTTTCCCAAGGACAGAATTCTACCGTATCCTAAGGCAATTTGTAATTTGAGTAACTATCTCATGACATTTGTACACTCGGATGTTTGTCAGACAATCGCGAGAGGTGGGCCCTTGAAAGTAGTTTTTTTTTGTTGTTGTCTAGGAATTGAACTTGGAACCCTTTGCTCCGTAGTTCAATGTACTTACGACTTGAGTAGCAGGACTAGAGGCTATCCTCAATCTTCTACCGCTGGACATTTTTGTTAAAACCTCGGCAGCTATAAGTGCCCTAAGAATAAGTCAGTCAGATAGCTGGAATCATAATGCAGTTGGTCATTCCATGATCCTGGAGAAATATCTAGGAAAAGTCTATACTACGGATTACCTAACTCCGTACTAGCTCGTTCCCAAGCAGGGAAGAATGGAAGGATGGTCAGCCTGCCAACACACGTTCCATCTCCTTCTGTACAGATGGATCTAAGATGGATATAGGCGTAGGGTCTGGCCTTTTTGTCTGAACCGCTGAGGATATCTAGATCAGTCCGCCTCCCGAACCATAGCAGTGTTTTCCAAGCGGAGGTCCTGGCAGTGACAATAGCTGCCCGTGAAACTGCGATGAAGCCAATACCACCGGAAGTTATCACCTTTTTCATCTACAGCCAGGCGGCAATAAAAGCGATTACTGCAAACGAAATAAAATCAAAGCTTGTGAAGTACTGTCGCGAAGAACTCAGGGTTCTTGGAACACAGCACAAGGTTGCACTCTGCTGGGTCCCTGGACACGAAGGTATTCCAGGCAATGAGAAGGCAGACGAATTGGCAAGAAGAGGCTCTGAATCTACATCGCAACAGGTAGACACCTCGGTGTTCATCCCGCCTTGCACATTGAAGCAAAAGGCATTGATCTTGGCCAGAAGTGAGGCCAATAGTAGATGGACCTCCCTGGACACCTGTGTAATCACCAGAAGCCTATGGCCTTGCTTTGACAAGAGTAGGACCGACCGAATTATACTAAGGGATAGGAAGTCCCTTTCTGTCCATAATTCTCTTCGGTACCACATGAGAAAGTTAAGACTCACGGATGAAGATTTATGTGGGGGATGTGGAGACGAGGAAGCTTATGAGGATACAGTCCACTTTCTCTGTCACTGCCCTGGGCTTATCCACCTTAGATTCAAATTTCTAGGGCCACACTTTTTCCGTGACCTTGAAGAATTAGCAAACAGACCAATAAATGAAATTTTTAGCTTCACCAAATCAACAGGATGGTTGGTAATCCACAAGATACAAATCAGTATTAGGGCTTACCAATGGGCAAGGGACTTTTTCCCCTTTGGGTATCACAATGGGTCTGTATTGACCTGAGTGTGGCGACGTGATATTATCTAGTCGCCTACCTTCATACCTAACCTAACCTAACGACTTGAGTACGTTGAGAAAAATTCATCTCTATGAAGTGAGTAAATTTTTCGAGAAACCTTCAAAATGTATTTCAAGGACAAATGGTCCTGAAGTGGAAGTACTAGGTAAATTTTTTGATATGAGAGTATTGTTGCCCTTCAGCACGAACATTTTGATGAGGTTTGAGTACCTACATACGTACTTAGAAGGGATAGAAGGCGACCGAGGAAATAAGGTGTTTATATTTGTCAATCGGGAATTTATTTGGCGTGCTTTGCGCAGGACAGGCATTTTTGATAAATTAATAGCAATTATCAAGGCTACATATGATGGGTCCACATGTCACGTATTACACAGAGGAAGGCTGTCAGAGGAATTCGAGGTTGTCCAAAGTGGGGTTCGGCAAGGCTGCATACTTTCACCAATACTATTTTTATTGGTGATTAGCGAAGTGCTAAATGCGGCTTAATCAACAGGAATCGGAGGAATTCGATGGACTCTGACATCTGGACTCAAACACCTCGACTACGCCGACCACGTATGCCTGCTGTCACATAGAATTATGGAGAGAGAAGCAGCCGTCGTTGGGCTGAAAATTAACTCGGCAAAAACAAAAATGATCAGCCTAGGACCGAGCTCATCAGCTCATGTATGCATTGCTGGACAAACATGTTGAGAGAGTAAAGAGCTTCCAATACATTGGGAGTATTGTCTCAACCCATGGCGGAACCGAACTGGATGTAGCCAGCCGAATAGGCAAAGCAAATCTGCGTTTGGGATGCTATCTACAGTTTGGCGTAGCAATGCGATTAGCTTAACCACCAAGCTACGACTGTTCCGTTTCAATGTTGAATCCGTGCTGCTATATGGATGTGGTACCTGGAGGGTGACCGCCACTATCACGAGGAAGCTAGTGCTCGTCAATAGGTGCTTACGTTATATCTTTAGGATTTTCTGGCCAAAGATACGTCTCTAACGAACAACTTTATCCGAGAACGGGCCATGAACCTATAGGCACAAAAATACGATGACGAAAGTGGCAGTCCATAGCTAACCTCGCGATGCAATGGAACCCGCTTACTCAGGATGGCACGATACTTGGCGCTCATAGGAGTACGTGGCGCAGAACAGTTGAGAAGGAAGCACGGCAACTGGGAAAGAGTTGGGGAGAACTGAAACACATTTCCAGAAACCGCACACGTCAACGCCCAAGGACCTACCAGGGGATACAGGACATAAACAAACATTCGTCAACTTTATATCTGACAGAAGTTTAGACAAAAATATAGTGAGACGAACCAACTCAAAGGAAAGTGGACGTTATAAGCGATTGTTTGTTAAAAGCGAATTCCTTATAACCGAGATCCAGTGTACATTTCATAATTTTTATTTATAAATATGAACCTCTACAGTATTCCAGAAAGCAACATACTTTATGGAGAGAATTGTAAATGCAAATGCGTCACTGTTGCTCAAGGGGTTGCACGGCATTATCCATTCTGTCCACATCGCCCACCATCGAAAGGAAGGGGAAAGGGGGACCATAGAAACAGCGACACCCTCATTCAAAAAAAAAAAAAATTAAAAAAAAAAACACACATTTTATGTTAATGCAATTTTCCACATCGAAAATTCCATCTTACGTCGTTGTCGTGCTTATCTATGGCGCGCCTCGTATCTTCTTTTTGAAATGAATTCGTTTTGACTTACACACACCTTTGCCTATGCCCCGTTTCGCCGCCCCTCAGAATGTACCCCTCTACGATGTTGATAGAAAAATATTTGCTGGCGTAGCTCTAAGTTCTTGTGTGAGACGGAGTTTTATCATTATTTACTCGAAATTACTTCTTTTCTTCCTTGGCTGTGTCTTGAGCTCGTTTTGGTTTCATTGTTGCGGGTATACGAGTACCATCTACCACCTACACATCACACAATCGTCACTGCCACCACCCCTGTGCCTCGACTCGTACAATTTTGTTACAATTTTCTCCCGACATCATCACTTTTATCATTTTATTTGTGTCTTTCGTATCTAATAAGAAGTTACAACACGTTATTGTTTCCACCCCTATAGACGCACAGTATGTTCTATCCTGGACCCCAACCCCCACCCCAAAGGACTACTATTCACCATTTTTTTCCTATTCCTGCGAGGGCATACACAACAAAAAGTAGGAAAAAAAAAAAGTTCAGAAATGAGCAACGTCCCTTATTCAATTGTGTTGTGTTGTGTTGGGTTGAAAGGGGGAGGAGGGCGGTTGGGAAGATATATTCCATCATAATTCTTGTGTACGTGCAGTAATAAGGTGTCGAGGAAGGACGAAGGGAAATGGCACCCCATCCATCCGTGCAACGAATGTTTCTCCAACGGATACGTGGCAACATCTGCAGGAACGCTACAAAACAACTGCATTCCAACCCCATCAGGGGAGAGTTTTGTTGAGAAACAAATACGGAAATTAGCACGCGTGGGGTAGTATCATCCTGACAGACACACGTGTCGGGGATTTGCTAACACAGTTTCACACTCTTTTTTTTTTTTTTTCAGTTAATAACTTTTGAATGAGTGACAGCAGCCAATTGTGCAAGGAGTGCAAGGGTTGTGGCGCGCGGGGTGGGCGCATAAATCCCATCGTTTTGTCCGCGAGACACGATTTTGTGGAGCAAGTTGGCCACCCTAAGGCTCTTATTGAGTCGTAAATTATGATCAAAATTTAATGAACGGTAAATTAAAGCGATAAATTATGTTCGTGTGCTACTATTGTATGGGCTGAACATAGCTCTTATTTACTGCCATTTTTAAATTAAACTTTTTAGGTGGCCTTCGCGTGGGTTGAGGGTGGACCTTGTCTGTGCATACAATTTGGCTTGATGGCCTGTACTGTATGGTGGGTGGGGGGGATGTTTTTATTGCTGAAACATTTCGGAGTTAATTTGGTTGTTCACGCTCGTAAAAGTAATGCGATTCAAAATGAGGTACCCACCAGCCCCCTAACTTTAACGATATACCGTCCGGAAGTAATGGTCCATTTGAGTTATGACCTGGTAACTGGTGATTAGTGTGATTTTGGTATATTTCCAAGAACTAGCCTTTGCAACGTGGTCACATGGTCACATTTAGTATATTCCGATGGCATTTTTCATCGTTTCCAGCCACTACCACGTCGAGGACTGTAACAAGTCTATCAAAACTTTTATTTCAACCCCAACAATACAATACAATGTCTCGGGGGAAATATAAAAACAAATTATCGCATTTTTTGTCCCATAGTGTCCGTGTCCACCCTCTACATTCAGGACGGAATGGAGATACATCAACCCCACCACTAACCGCAATTTATTGGTTATCTTAGCTTGAAGTACATATTCCCAAGGTAGTGATCTGGAATCCTTTTAGTGGATCCGTGTGTCCATGTACGAGTTGTACACCCTATGATCTGTCATGAGAGTTGCCCTTTTTTTTTTACTTGTTTATCATGGAATGGTCCACATTGTCTGTATGTCGGACTGAGTTCGTCCTAAAACTTGGGTTGGGTTAAGCCCGACAACAAATTTTGTTTACTTAACAACTCTAATCCGTGGCCTAAGGTTTTGTATCTATGATGTCCCGACAGGAACTGGATTTGTCTGATTCTGGAAGGTTTAAGAAGAGAAGCTCAAAATAATGTCAACTTCCTTTAACTTCAGTGAAAGTTGGTGCTATGATGCAATGCAACCTGAGGAGCAGGTCGTTCGGTTTTATTAGAGATATGCTTGCAAGACTTTAGAGTCAGAAAGACCTTTGTGTGAAGCCCAGCATTAGCCCTAGAGATATAGAACAGTTCTGACGAAGGATTTTCTGCCAAACTTAGATAAATGAAAAACTAAATTCCACTCATCCGATCTGCTCTATCCAGCGGTGGTGTTTGCTTATAAAGGGTTTTTCAATAAGGACATAACAATTTTGTACCTAAATAAAATACAGGATAATTGAGATATCGATGTTAAATTTATTCCAAATATAGTACACATGTTAGATTTCAATGCGAAACTCGATTTCGTTCATATGACCACCGCGAGCACGTTTTGTAGTAAATCGACTCGCTGGAGCCGATTTTCCATCACTCTTCGACACTTATCGGCCGGAACGTTGGATATTTCGCGTTCGATATTATTCCTGCGTTCCTCCAATGTTGTTGGCTTGTAGACATAAACCAACGACTTAACGTAACTCCATAAAAATAAATCCAACAGAAATGTTATATCTCATGAAAGAGGTAGCCATTGAACCAGACCATGTCTCGAGATTACACAACTATTGTGTATTCAATTATATGACCAGCTGTTTGGCATGTGGCACCACATTATTACAACCACATGTCACTGATGTTAAGTTCATTCCATAGTCTTAGAATGTAGACTGAGAGATTCTCAATACATGGCGTGGAATCGACTGATTAGGCTCATTTTGAGGTGAAGTACTAAGGGCTGCGATATTTTCGGTACTTCCACCCTTGCGTTGTCTCACTGGGATAGGAATATTCAAAAGTAAACATGTTGACTCCAATTTACCCAGTATAGCACCCACAGCCTGTTTACTGGGACGATTATTACGATTGGAAATTCGAGTAAGCCCTCTTGAGGTTGTGACAATCGACACAGAATTCCCGTAGTAATTTCTAATATTTCCCATGTATTTTCTGTATCTTAACTTCCACACAATAAAAATGTAAACCTTCACTGATATTCTGGTATTAACCAATCATAAGAAAAGTTAAAGAATTTGTCTGTATTGAATTACAAAATTGTTATGTCTCTATTGAAAATCCTTCATTAAAAAAAATAACGCCTGGTTGTATACCTTATTTTTTCAAATTAAGCAAATACCCAACCTATATTTTGAATTTTGATTAAGATTTCGATCTAAGATGGTTGCTTGTGTCGTGAATCATGTTCCTCCTCGGGAGACATACAACATTGGCCTTTGGTCCAACCGTTTGTGTTTTGCGACACGACCGCAAGTCTGTGACCCCAACGACTAAAACTATGCAACTACCGATGCACCAGATCCCCAGAACGTTTGAGAAACATCTGGAAGAACAATTGTCTTAAGAAAGAAAGACCAACACTTAGCCTTGGCCATTTGTTGACTCTTGTTGTCCCAAATATTTAACTCAACGAGGTTGACAATAGCCAGCGTGCTGTGATGGAAGATTACCTAGAAGCATCTCAGTTGCACCTTTGTACATGTGTACATAGAGTAATATCCGTATTGCTAACCAATACGGCTAGGTTCCTCTTTTAAGTGCCCAAATAAATAGAAATACCTATCGAGGCAGCTTTCCGGGAGCACCTGGTTCAGGTTTTGAACTTTGAACAGTTTGGATGGAACCAACACATAACGACGTAAACTCCTTCCCTACCTCTTCCCTACCACCTTCCTGTCCTAGAAAAAAATTGTTGCAAACTCTAGTGGGCAGGACATTCTCCTGATAACCTTCAATGATTTGCATTAACTTTATCTTCAATTGACTTGCTTGGAGTTCATCTAACATCACTTTTGGCAACAATCCAGGATTATGTCAGGTTTCCTGTCATCTTGCCGAAACTCTACGTGTCTAGAGTTTGTGGTGGCTTCTTCAAGTTATCCGTGGAATCATTGTGTCGCCGTGACTTATTTGATGCCGTTTAGGGTGAGAACGTAGCTATGAGAGAAAAGGTTAAACAGATGAATTAAGAAACTTCGCACATATGTATTTGTTTTCCAAGATCTTGCTATAGCTACTTAGTCTACGCTTTTAAAGCTTAAAACTATACCACCCTTCAGGCTGAGAAGAAAGCTATTTGGAGCCAAGCGATTGTCCAGCCTTGTCGATGGCGATATGGTTATGCTAAACTTGCGTATAACCTCGGCGACTGCAACCTTCGTTTCAATCAGACCCAACTTCACTCCCAAACACATTCTCGGACCATCACCGAAGGGTAAAAATACACCCATGTCCCGATACTTTCGGGAACCTCCCACGTCGGGATCGAACCTTTCTGGAATGAACTCGTCAGGGTTGTCAAATATGTCCCCATCTCGGTGAAAGGAGAACGATGAGATGTAAACGCTATCGCCTGGCTTTAGGTGTAGTTTTCCTCCATCCGAGTTTTCGAGTGTTGTGCTTGTGGTACAGAGTTTGAATAACGTCGGGAGAGGTGGAAATATTCGAAGTGTTTCTGTAAAGGAATTCAGTTACAAATCTCAGTGGACTTCTTCCAAAAACCTCCTTACCTTGAACACATTGATCGAGATACGTTAGATCATTCAATCGGTCGAAACTAATGCCACCGTCATCATCAAGGCTTTCCACGATTTCCTTTCGTAACTTCTCTTGTGCGCCTTGGTTTCTTCCAAGCTACGGAAAGATAGGGATTCATTTTCAAATGTCGTCTAGGAATCCTTGCATAATCTTACCAGGTAGAGGCAGTGACATATCGCAATCGAAGCCGTTTCGAAACCATCAATCAGCACCGTAGTCGAGTATCCTGTCAACTGAGTTGTTGACAGCTGCTTCTTGTCGCACAGCTGAAGAAGATGATTCAGAACGTCTGCACGGTCCTGGGGTTTCTCCAGGCGATGTCTCATTGAGTTTACCGTGAGATTAGTGAAAAATTTGTCTGATGATTCCGGAAAAAAACGTTGCGGTCGAAACTTCCTCAGCCAAGGCCATGCTGCTGTCTGTCCATAGTACCTCACACACTTCAAAGCTTGGCTTATCATGCTATTTGCCACAACTTGGATCTGGCTTAGCTTGTCGCTGGTAAATGCTCCTGCTGCGATGCCCCAAATAAAGTCAGAGATTAGTTCGGCGGTAAACCTACTCGAAAGCTGAAGCATGGTATTAGACTTGGTATTGAGATTACTTGCGTCTTACTTCCTTGGCATCGACCTCGACCGGGTGGGTTGCAATGAAGTCCGACAGCTTCTCGGCCACCTTTCTCATCACCGGATAGAAGGAACGCAACTGCATATATGTGAAGGATCGTTTGTTTAAAGTACTGAGCTGGCAATCATAAATTTACCCTATTGACGGTTAAGGCCTGACTGATGTCTGAACGTTTCTCCCTCCAAGTCTCTCCCACGGAAACAAACGGACTTCCAAAACGAAGTTCCTCAACTTCCGGTCTTGACTAAAGGCATGCATGGATGTAGTTCTTTTAGTCGACAGTACTAAGCTGACTTACCCATTGGGATGACTCATTGTCGTGAAAGCTACTAAAGTTTGTTGTTAAAATTTTCAGGGCTAAGGCTGGATCCAAAATGAACAGCCGAGGAGTCCTTGCCACAAACACTCCGATGAACTTTTCCTTCGCCTTGTATTTCCTGAAAAAAAGAAGAGCTGTGTTTGGTAAAGAATAGTAAATGTCACAGTCTTACAAATAGATTTCATGAAGCTCTTCGATAAAGTTGCACTCGCCGCGATGGGTTTTTTCGAAATTGCCTGTCAAAATCGTTGGCTTTGGCCCGCGTACACCCCTCTTCCGCCAGTAGCTGAAGTGCCATGTCAAGTAAAGGTATATCAAGACGAATACTACTGCAACCACAAGCAGCACAGCGCTAAGCATAGTGGGATCTATCTGTAAGCAGTGTGTTGTGTCTGAAGTTTATTTTGTCTGCTAATCTGAGCTATTTGAGATTAGATAACCCACTGGGTAGTAGAGGGCACCAAGATTTCCCGGCATTTTGATTGGGGTTGACTTGTTTATATTTATTCTGAGGCACCTAACACGAGGCTCGTATTGCGTGAGTTAATTCTCTTAAGAAGATTAAGAGGCTTTAGAACGCTGTATGTACGTACATGTCAAATATGTTAACATTTTTCTGTTGTTATTCCACTCATTCGTCTACACAGGGAATGTACTTATTTCAAGAAGCCATCGTTGCCAGGTATCTTCACTTTTAGATGAATCTATGTAGATCCAATGTGATACCCTAGAGGGTATGATTCCAGTACTATATAAGCTATGAGAACGAGAAGTTTGAGAACTTATCCAAATCCCAAAAACTTATTCTAAGCAGGAAAAAAACGCTTTCCAAGGATATCGGTTCTACCTTTCGCGAGCATCTGACAAACATTCAAGAGTATAATTGTCATAGAAATGTTTTTTTTTTTTTTTTCTCAGGTATCACCGGAGCACTCAGATCCATTGTACTACTAGAAAGCAAAACCCCGTATTACCTATCTTACTGGAATTTATTCGACTTTTGGAGCAAGCCGAGCGATGAGTAACTTACAGTATTAGCAATCACCACATCAGCACCGAAAATCTGCCACCTTTTCCGAGCAAAGGTAGGATACTAGGTACAGGATAAAGGATTTGATCCAGAGAACCACCCTCCTCTCCACAAGACTCGCAGACAGAGGTGGGACACTAAGATGTTTAGGGAAAGTAAAGAAGGCCAATAAGTTGTTTAGAGTCTTTTCTGCTGAGAGACACCAAAAATGTTTGATCTGCCTGCACAATTGTGTTCGTGAAAGACCCAATCGTCTATGGAGGACTTGACAAAGACGCGTTCTGGTTCGAAAATTATCCTCTGACACGTGATTAGCGAGTCATATTGAAGTTCTCATTTCCCACAATCCTAGTGTGGCTTGGCATCCAGAAAAGAGTTAAAAAGTTCAGTCTTGCAACAGAATTCAAGGACCTTACACACGCAAATACACTGAATCTTTTCTTAACAATATAGTCGATAGCCATTAAGATTCTCCAGAGAGAACAGAGGCGTGCTTACCTAACGAGTAGTGAATTCTAGTGCACCGGAGTCCTGACTTATTTTGGAGTCATCCCTGACGATTCGTCTACAGTCTTATCCAGGGTCAGAGAGTAGTTGAGGGATGTTCTGAATAGGATAAATGTCGCGCAAGGTCATCGATACTTCAGTGAAGGAGGTATCTACCGTCTATGATGGTAGATTGAATTGATAGGACAGCCCATGATAAATGTATAAAGAGGAACTTAATTTAAAGCAGAGCCTCGCGTACTTGGGAAAGTTCCCGTTTACGTTCTTTGGAGTTTAGTGCTGAAGGCAGTCACATAAGAAGTTACTCAAACAATAGACCTTCGGACATGGTATTGGGCACGCACAACATTGTGAGTATGATTTTTAAGAAGTTAGGCCCTGAGAACCAGATAGACTTGTCGAATATTTATGTTTATGAACTTGTTGGTCTTTGTTTCCAATAGGTTGTTTAAAATTTCACCATGAAATCTTTACTGTAGTGCCTGCCTAGTCCTAAGTTTTGTAGGATATCCAGTACACCTCCATGGGACCCAGGGCCTAGTATCTCACAACCATTCAATGTAGCCATTTGCATGGTCTAAAAGGACGCCGAATGAGTGTCTTCGACAGTCGACCGGGATGTCCTTCAGAACGCACAAAACGGTTTTCTTTCATTGACAGATGTATGCATTTTTCCTAAAAGGTAAAACTCTTGTGACAAATCAGACTAACACGGTAAATAATTAGTTGACAGCTTAAATGCGATTCTAAGTAAAAGATGGGTAGATAGGTCTAGATATACCTATTACCTATTTTGACAAAGTTTTTGGATGTACTTTTCTAAAATTTGATGTTGAATTCCACTTTTTTGAATTTCAATAAAGATTTCGAGTGGTCTTTCGAATAATTCACCATACTTCGATACTCATTTTTGTGCCGAATGATACAAACATCCTGTCACTTTTGACAGTGACTCCTATTTGTCCAAATGTCAGGAAATTTTGACTGTTCCTCAATGAAGTATCTACCTTTCCGACGCATGTAATTGCCTTCAAATGAAATCATAAGAAATACCTATTTTCAGAATTTTTAATTACTTTGGACAGCACAACCCATGACAGGGCTTTACAAAGCCATCTCTACATTAATTTATTGCTGCAAACGATGACGCTATTCAGAAATGAGTGTGTTCAAAAAGGAGGCATCGAAATCCAAAACTTTCAAAGGTCTGTTGATTTACAATTTGACAAGTATAATTGACAGATCTCAGTCAGCTGTCACTAGTGCTGTCATACGAGTTCAAACAGACAAAACCTGCTAAGAAGGACAAGGGTCACTAAATATCAACAAATCGGACAGAACCTAGAAGGTAGAATCACAATTCTGATTACAAAGTTGGCAATGCAGTTGGCAATAGGTTTGTCAAAAAGCATAATGTTTAATAAAATTAATCGAACGTTGCCAGGTTAAAGCGCTTTTATTTCGGTTGGAATGTCTTTATTTATTTTTATTTCTTGTTATCTCTAAATTAAATGAAACAAAGTTGTTATCTCTGAACTTCTTAACATACCTACTTAGGGGGTATGTATTGGTTTCCTGAAAAATTTCGAGCTCAAGATGGAAAAGTTTAAAAAGGTGGTTCCACTAATGTTGTTTCTCTATCTGTCCATCTGCCGGACTGTGTGACTTCACCATTAAGACTTCAGCATCAATAAAATGCAATCAATACAATTTCATTAAAATGCAGAATGCCACGCCCACTTTATGAGGTCGCATATATTCTTGTTATGAAAACCAAGACTTGTTTTTCATAAGATTGCAACTTATAGCAAGTTCCTGCGCCCCAGCAGCACACTCAAACAACATCTCAAAAAATGTATATCTCTCATAACTTTGCCGATCATTGGCGGTCAATAAATCTACAAAACAATTAATTAATTCAATGTCACATTGTAAGCATTAGGCGGTATCTTATCTGGCGGTACGAGTAGCCGGCCTAATCAAATGAGCTTCACTGATAGCTCCTAACTATTTTTGATTCAATAAGTGTTTACCAACTCGAATAAGAAAAGATTTCTAGATTACTTGCTCACTGATATCAGTCAGTAAAGATTGAGCGGAGTCGTTTCGGTTCGGTTAACAATAGAAAAATGTAGTTATTCGTGAGGTTCTGATGCGTAAACTTGTAGCACAATGTGTCCGTGTACGCTAGTTCTACTCTTACTTGCTATTATCGCTGGATTGGCTTACATATATTTGTCATGGAGCTTTAATTACTGGAAAAAGCGGGGAGTTAAAGGTCCCGAACCGTCGCTAGTATTTGGCAACCTGCCGAGTATTGTCAAGCGCAATCGGCACCTAGCCTTCGATATACAGGAGATATATGAGTAAGTACTTGAAAAGAGAGAGGGTTTTTCAATAGCGACGTAACAATTTTGTATTTAAATACAAATGCATCCTTAAAATTTTTTTAGGACTCGTCGACACCAAAATGTCAGTCAAGATTACACATTTTTATTGTAGTGAAGTTCAGAAGCAAGCAAAATTTGAAAGTTGTTAGAAATCAATGCCAAACTTCTGAGTCGGTGGTGAGAATTTTAAGAGCGGTTAAACCCATTTTCGGTCGTACTAATCGTCCCACCAGACAGGCTGTGCGTGCTATAGTGGATAAATTCGAGTCAACATATTCACCACTGAATGTTTCTTTACCAGTGAGACAACTCACCGGTTGAAGTACGAAGAAAATGTCGCAGCTTCTGTTCAACATGGGCTATATCAGTCGATTCACGGTGGTCACAGGAATTGACAATCATTCAGTCCACATTGTGAAACTGTTTTTGGCCAGAATTGGATAAAATTGACTTCAGCGATATGTGGTTCCAACAAGATGGCGAAGTTCGTCAATCGAAGTTCGTCAATCGTGTAATCTCGAGAAATGGTAAACTTCACAGGGCATCGCTATCCTATGCGATTTAACGCCGTTCGAATCCTTTATATGAAAGTACGTCAAGCTTATGTCAACAATCCAAATAATTGGAGGACCTTAGGAACAATATCGAACGCGAAATTGACAACGTTGCGGCTGATATGTGTGGAAGAGTGATGGCAATTTGGCTCTTAGGAATTGATCGTGCTAGCAGTAGTCCTATGAACGAAGTCATATAACGTACTTAATACTGACATATGTACTATATGTGGAATAAATTTCAGCTCGAAATCTCTATTATCGTGTGTTTTATTAAGATACAAAATTGTTATGTCCTTATTGAAAAACCCATACCTAACCTCTTACATTTGCTCCCTAGGACGTACAAAAAAACTGGCGAGCGGTTTATTGGAATCTTCCTCACACGCAACCCACACTTACTGGTGATAGATCCTAAGCTAGCCCGTGACATCATGATATCCAACTTTAAAGCCTTTCGGGACAACGAATCAATGTTGTGGGTACGCTTGAGTTCAAAACCCATTCAAACCAATGAATACAACTCCAACTGAATTCCAGGTCAATAGAAGACTAGAAGAAATCTCAAGAAGGAATCCATTCCTAGCACCCGGTAACGAGTGGAAAGAAAGACGAGCTGATGTAGTCGGTGGACTTAGTCCCACTAAGGTTCGCATTTCAATAGTGTGTATCCAGCATAACCAGCAATCTTTATTTCTAGCTGAAGCTAGCCTATCCGATTGTGCTAGAGTCCTGTAACAAGCTGGTGGACTTCGTAAACGCCCAAATTGCTAAGAAGAACACTGTCATTGAATGTAAAACTGTGAGTCTATCGTCAAGGCTTTCTGACATGACAGTCTTGATCATCAAATTCCATTACAGCTCTGCTACAAGTATACTCTGGAAATCATAGCCGACTTTGTTTGGGGCATCAATGCCGAAGCTTTTAAGATTGAGGACGCTTCCAACACCATGTTGAAGATGTCAAGAAGGATGTTGGACTTGTCATTCCTGCAAGTTGGATTCTATTATCTAACCGAGTTGGCACCGGTTGTAAGAAAATTTGGCAACAAACGATTTTTCCCGGAAGACACAGATGCCTTCTTCTCGAAAGTTCAGAAGGATGCTGTCGAGATTCGTCTGCGCAATAAGAACAGTCGTCCGGATTTCTTGAATTACTTGCTTCAACTGCAGGAGAAGAAGAATATAAGTCACTTGGACATGGTGGGACACAGTTTGACTGTGTTGCTGGATGGTTTCGAAACATCGGGATCTGTACTGTATCATACACTGTTCTATGTAAGGAAAATCGGATCTGACGTGGCGAAGCTTTTGATAAGTTTTCATTACTTTCAGTTGGCGAGTAACCAAAATGCACAAAAAAAGTTGAGGGAAGAAATTATGGGTAATATAAACGCGGAAGGCGGGATAACCTATGAGGCTTTGGTAGATCTTCCATACTTGGATCAGTGTCTAAATGGTGAGTGTGGCTACTATGTCCGTTTCTTCTTCCAAATCATGCTCTTTCCGTACCATTTTCTAAGCTTAGTCTACTGTAACGCCCTGATGCTCATTAGTACAAAATCTTGAGACCGCTAGGAATAGGTTATGGTGGTCGAGGAATTTATGTTCGAACCGACTGAATCTTGCGATTGATGCACGTTGACACCTTAACCAACTGTGGGCAAACATGGGCCCGTCTTCTCATCTGTGGAGTTTACATACTTACTTACATACCTGACAAGACTGTCAGCTTTAAATTCCCGCTGTTTTTAACTCTCCAAACCAAGTATTTTAGTATCCGCGATATGTCGGAGGTGCGGGCTTCCTTCCCGTGCCGAATCTAGGGGCTGCGATTCGAGGATCGACTTTGGTGGAACATATTGTCAATTCTGGCGAACTCTATAAAATTTACCGAAATGTGTGTGTAGAGCCCGAAAAGTCAACATATGTCGGTTGGCAAAGTTTACATAGTTCGCGGTTGCATCTTCTCCTCCAATCGGCATCCACGGATACGGAACCGAAGATTCGACGAAGATTTTGTCTTAAAACATCTGCTCTGCTCTCGTGCTTATCCGTTTCATATAGTAAAGCTGGCAGGATCAATCCTTGCGAGTTTTGAGTCCCTTTTGTTTCGGCAAACCGAAGTAGCAGAATATGCTTCGATAGTTCTTAGAAGGCATAAGCTATCCTTTTTTTTGGCTTCATCCACCCATACTTGGTTTATGATTTGGTGCATGCACCCTACCTAAACATTGCTACCATGTTTGAAGAACTCCCCTAATAGGTCTATCAGTGCCGGCGGCTTTATTGCGCTTCAACTTTCCGATATCTGAGACGACATCTTCAAAACTGGGAGGGAGGTGGCTTCTTCATCGACTATCTATCACTTTCTCTACTTGATGCCCATTAAGTAGCTGCTAGAAATACTCCTTCCTACTTTTGTCTTTGCTTCGAAGAGCCTGCGTTCCAGGCTTAAAACCAGCTGACAGCTTGGCTTCCCTAAAAAACAACCGGTTATCGTTATTATCGCGGGACTTTGCGATATCCTTCAGCTAGGAGAGGGCGTGGACCCTTTTCTTTTTACCCAGGATCCTTCCGGCTCGATTTGTATCCCTTATATCGTGGTCTCGGCTAAATCTTTGATGACGTCGCGATACTGATTCCACAGATTGTTAACGTTTGTAGATGATGAATGCACTGCGGAGAATCCCTTACTCAGGCACTCTCTGTAGACTCTGGGTACTCCAGGCTTACAAGGTTCAATTTCTTTGCCTTCCTGGTTCGCTGCTTATTCTCGTTGGATAGACGAGCTCTGAATTTGGCTGAACCAAGAAAGTGATGAGAGTCAACATTTACCCCTTTAAACGCATTTCTAAGCACGAGGTCGATTTGGTTGGCTGTTCGATCATCTGGAGATGTCAAGGTTTCTGTATTGATACATAACCTAGTGCTTATCATTGTATTCCGAGTCTGTTCTCGTATTGTGGAGGTTTTTCGACTAAGCCCCCGTTTTCCTTACCGACTTTAGCATTAAAGTCTCCGATTATGGTTTTAACATCATGCTCCGGACAGGTTACGTATTCTCCGTCCAGGAAGTCATAAAATTTCTGCTTGGTAGGGTCTTCAGCATCGTCGGTAGACGGCATGTTCCTATATCGTCTTGGAATGTCCCCTTGATACGGATCACAACCAGGCGATCCTTAATTGTCTCAAAGTCGATTATCGTTGAATGTAGCCTCACGAGATCTCACGAGTTAAATCCGGATTTTGCAAGCCTGATCCTATCCTTCGTATTGGTTTGATCCTGGTAATATCTGCCTTGTACCGCTAGAGGACAGATCCAAGTTTTTGAACAACAACAGTGGTGTACAGTGTGCGTACGTTCTTGACACATCCTTTCGGTTCATAGTTCTTGAACGTTTCAAGTCGTGATCTTGAATGAGGACGGAAGTTACCCTAATGGTATAACCCCCAACCTGGAGGGCTAGTTCCTTTACTGAGAAACCTGTAGAACGAGTGGCCAGATGTGAGTAACCCGCTTCGGGGATATGAGTGCTGCGATTGGCCCATTAAGGGCTCATTCGCCACTGTCTCTTGTACGAAAACCCTATTTCTGCAGCATCCAACCATTTAGACAACTAGTCTGGATGAGGAGTCAAATGATTTTTCCAGACGCTCCAGAGGTGAAGAGGATGAGCAAATTATACCCTCTCTCCTCAAAGAGATGTCATTAATCTCTAATGATCCTGTTGAAGCTCATTAATGCAGACATTTGGCATTTCATTGGAAGCTCACATTGTTTTTACCAATAGGTATGGAGGACTATATGATTCAAATGATATCACAACGAACCGAGTAACCTAACCTATCCACCTAATATGACAAACTTCTTGCAAGGACTTCTTCACTTAATTTCTTCCAGAAACGATTCGACTGATCTCACCGATTCCGATCTTCTCAAGAATATGTACCGAAGACACTCATCTGGAGAACAGCGATGGAAAGAGTCTAAAAGTCGACCCAGGAATGGTACTGCATATCCCAACATTTGCACTCCACCATGACCCGGACATATTCCCTAACCCTGAGGAGTATATTCCGGAACGTTTCGATGATGGTCAAGCAAAGGTTTTGAATCAACAAGGATCCTTCTTCCCCTTCGGCGATGGACCACGAATATGTGTCGGTAAGGATGGAACTTGAAACTGGATTTAGTTTTTTTAAATTTTATAACCAATGCCTTGATTCCAGGAATGAGATTAGGTCAACTGGAATGCAAGGCCGGTCTATTCGCGATTGTAAGAAACTTCCAGCTGAACACCAGCAGGGAAGTTGGCGGCGCCAAATACATTGATCCTGGAGCGTTCATCATCGGCTTAGCTGGCGATTTGCTCGTTGAATTTAAACCATTGACCCAATAAAGTGAACTATTTACAGTTTATTTAGACCAATCCCTTATATCGTATGTAGATTCCACCTTTTAGGTTCAGAATGAAGCCTTTTGGCTCCAAGGAGTTATCCGGTACCGTTCTCGACTCGTCTATACTCAGTTGGAAGTTCCTAATTACCTCAGCAACAGCAGCTTTCGCTTGGGCTAAGCCAAACTTCATACCTGAAAAGGAAGTCTCCTTATACATGAGACTAGGATATGTGCAAAGGTATACCTAAGCATATCCTTGGTCCATCACCGAATGGAAAGTAAACCCCAAGATCCTTGTACTTCTTTGTACCTCCGTTCTCTTCACTAAAACGCTCTGGAATGAATTTCTCCGGCTCGGGATAGTACTCTTCATCACGATGGTAGGAGAAGATGGATATCAGAACTATGGTGTCCTTCTCAATTTGAAGCTTGGTTCCGTCAGTGTTGGTAAACACACATGGCTCGGTGCATATCTTGGACATAAATGCAAGAGGAACAAATATTCGCAGGGTCTCTAAATGAAGAAGGAATACTTAGAATGTCTCTTGGTATAGCTTCGTGGGATCTTACCATTCAAGACCTGATCGAGGTAAGGAAGCTTTATAAGGTCGTCAAACGAAATGGATCCATTTTCATCATAATTTTCAACCAACTCCGTTCGCAGCTTACTCTGAGCTTCCTGGTTGCGGGATAACTAAACAAGGAGGTGTACGAGCATTAGTCCAAGTCTGGTGAAAGACTCAAAACTTACCAGAAGCAAACAATGGCTTATGAGTCCCGCAGATGTCTCGAACCCATCGAACAGGAATGTCAAATTGTGAGCCACTACATCGATGGTGGAGAGATTTTTTTTCTCCTTCAGCTGGATGATGTGTCCTAGGAAGTCCTGCCTCTGTTCGGGGTGTTTTCGAAGTTCGAATGACATTTCCGTCAGATTGGTGAAAAACTTGTCTGTCACGAGCGGGAAAAATCGAACGTTGTAGAGCTTCCTTACAAACGGAAAGATTCCCAATACGAAGAAGTAGAAGACCGCATGGAAGGTCTGACTAATCATTCTCTTTGACATGTTTACGAAGATGGAATCTTTCTGTTGGAAGGCGTTGGCTTCAATGCCCCAAACGACATCAGCTACCACCTCCCCGGTGAATTTTAATGACAACTACATGTGAATTGGATTAGAAGGCATAAGGACTGGTATGGCTAGAGGGGCTCACCTCCTTAGTTTCAATGCTGTCGTCCTTGGAATTCTCCCTCAGATAGTTGACAAGGCCCTTGGCCGCCTGTTGAATCACTGGATACATCGACTTGGTCTAGATTTAAACCATGTTTAGCTGAATTTTCAAAAACTCACTCACAGACTCACCTTGGACACAGTGAGACCGGGAACAATCTCAGCCCGCTTAGTTTTCCAGTCGTCACCTCTAAGTACAAACGGATTTGCACCCGAAATAGGTTCCAGCTCTCTATTCATCTAGAAACATCGTGATTAGTATAGGCTGGAGGAAGAGGATGTGTCGGACCTACCCACTTGGAAGACTCGTTATCCATGAAACACTTAAAATTGTTGACAAGCACTTCTCGCGCCAGTTCTGGATCGATTATCATGATTTGGGGATTTCTGGTCATAAACACGCCAACGAACTTAGCCTTGTTTTTGAATTGTCTGCAAACAAATCCGTCAAGAGAGTATGGAGCTGCTGGCCGATACTTACCGATAGATGTCGTCTAAGTCGTACACGAAGTTCCTTTTGCCTGTGATGGTGCCTGGGAATGTTCCGAACAGTGGCAGTGGTTTGGGGCCAGGAACTCCGCGCTGTCGCCAATGATTAAAGTTTGACGTCAAGTAGAGGTAAAGGACGCCAAGAAGGGCCGAAAATAAGGCCGATAGGAAATAAATCATTGCTCCTTGCGTTTGCCTTTCAGAAGCATCCAGCAGATACTGTGGGCACAGCATCTGGTTGGCCGTGCGATTGCTTTTTAAGTGATAACCAATTCTATTTACGTGACGGGAGTGTTTATTTTCTGCCATTGATAAGCCATGTGAAAGTATTTGCTTGGGCTGCAATCTGAGATTGAGATAAGTATGTACATGGGAGATAGATAGATCACGAACCGGGCTAAGTGCGCACTGGAGTGTACTTCCATCTATCTTATCATCACTGTCCCGTCACTGTTTTGATGTCCCCCGGGGTAGGATCGTTTATTGAACTTCGACAAGGTGGTAGCGTTGTGTCTTTAAGCACCGCAGTGGGTACCACCACCAAGCAGAACGCATCACTTAAGTGTCCCCGAAAATATAAAATACTTGGTATTTGGCCCTCGATGAGGCTTGATCATCCTCTAACTCCAGGAAGCACTTTTATATAAAAGCGAGCTAATCTTAGCCGTGCAGGCAGTTGAATGGGTATTCGCCTTATGGAGTCTTCCTGATGTTGGCGTGTGCAAGACACGTGCATAGGTCTCCTTTTTCTCTTTGTCCCTACAGCTTCTGCAAAGTCGTTGTAGGAAGTACTTAATCTTTAAACATGTCTTCCTAAAGCACAGTGTCCGCTGAGACTATTAACTATCTTGGACAGTGTTCTTTTCTAGTGTTTCAGGACCTCGACAGACCTGGTTTTCTTTAGGGTCAGCCAAAAACGCCTGGCGGTATTGCATTGGTCAAGTTGATGCCGTCAGTAATGGCCTCCGTTGTGCGACTGCTGCTGACTTACTGCCGATGACATCAGCATAGAGTACAGATATCTTCCTGATCTGAATTCGAGAAGCAATGTCGCGCATCTCTGAATGAGATATCGAACAATGGTGCTGTGTTCCTGGCCTTTCGACTGCCAAAGGGTCATCTAGCCATTGAAATGGCAGAATACCACACATGGGTACAAACAACTGACAGGTCACAGTGCAACGCTCGGAGTTCTGGCCAACGACTTCTATCGGATCTGTATGGATGGATAAGGAGACAAATCACCACTTCACCTTCTTCGAGCAGCTTGAAGATATTACTAGCTCGTTCCAGAAGTAATGGAAGCGAACAGCTCGTGTGGTAACACAATGGATCTTCTCTGATCCAAGTGAATCGTACAATAAGCGGAGGATACCCATCTAGAAACTAATACCCAATAAGCAGGTTTAAGTTAAAAAGAGTTGGATTCGAGACTGTTATGGTACCGGACTCTACCCATTTGGGTGACCACGCTAAGTTCACTTTATATTGCTATAGTTCCTCAGAGAGCTTTATTGTTTTGTGCCAAATCTTCGACTAACTTGACATTATGTCTTCTTGAATGTTCAAGGATTTCACTGATATATGTATGTACTTTCGAAAGGTGCTGCCTGAATTGTTTGAGATGATCATACTGATACATACTTTCTGTTGTGTTGCCTTGAAAATTTCTTGGCTTGTCTCATGCTCCGAGCGTTGTTCCAGCTCCTTGCTTCTTGAAATCTTCCTTGTGGTTATGATCCCCTATTTTGCTGAATGGTTTCGAGCATATGAAAGTCTCTGATGCTCCCTTTCCTTATAGCGAGTCGATTATTTCTACCTCCACGTACGTATCCAACAGAAGGTCGAGTCGGTCCTTCTATCCAAATGTTCTTTTCCTTGTGAAAGGTACTGCTGTTGTTTTTATCGAGTTCAGCCTTAGCCCAGTTGTCAAACACTAATACTCAAGTTATTGCAAGTCCTCACTGCATAAAATCACATGGCGTTTCCTAAGACAAATAGTGGATTCAGAGGATCATAGGGAAAGCAGATGCAATCTATTGCAGACTATATCTTGTACTCGTTCTCGAAGTCCTTCATAACATTCCCACCAGCCTAGGACTCTGTACATGAAAATAGGTCTTGCAATCGGGGCTAGTAAAGGGTTTTTCAATAAAGACACAACAATTTCTTGTTTCAAAAAATCACGGAACAGTTGAGATATCGAACTAAAATTTATTTCAAGTGGTTTACTGTATATATCAAGTTAATGTTTGAAGTTCCTATTTCCATGACCACGTTTCCAGTGGTCCATTCCTTGGAGCCTATCAGCCAGAAATCGACTATTTCGCGTTCGATATTATTCCTGAGCTCCTTTAACCATTTTTCCATACATATTTTCCCGTGCGCCGGGGGGATTTCCAAAAGGATTTCACCCTTGGCATACCGGCTAAAACTCCAAAAGTGACTCCGTGCTTATTAGTATCCACTGTACTTCGTTGTCCAGCATCTTTTGGATGATATTGTCTTGGCTGATTTCGCCGACGATTCTTCTTAACTCTCGACGGAGGGATTCCCATCTGATGCACTCGAAGAAGGTGTGATAGACGTCGTCTGAAATCGAGTCTCCATATTGGCAGGAAGGGCTACTCACTTTTCCTATCTTGTGTAGGAAGGCATTGAAGTACCGTGTCCGGTGAGGAACTGGGTAACGTAATAGTTCACTTCACCGTGTTTCCGGTTACTCCATGAAAATAACCCCATGAAAGTAATACAATTGCGTTAAATCGCATAAGCCATTGGACCGGACCATTTCTTAAGATTACACGATCAACGAACTTCTCCTTCACTAAATCAATTGCTTGACCTATTGCGTATCATGTGACACCATCATGTTGGAACCACATACATATATCTGATGACAAATCCATTCAATGTTGGCCAAAAATAGTCTTCCAACATGGCATGCCAACGAACTCCATAGCCCGGAACATGACGATCATTTTCTTCGATCAGTATGATCGACTCTACATGTAGTCCACAGCACATGCTCGGACTCTGTAGAAGCAATAGAGTATCGTAGAACACCGTGACACAGGAATAGTCCATAGTGAATATGTTGACTCGAATTTCTCCCCTATAGTACACCTAGCTTGTCTAGAGGAGCCATTGTAAAGAAAAAAATGGGAACAAGCCGTCTTAAAATTGAAACTATCGACTCAGATTTTAGACAGTAATTTTGAACAACTTTCAAACGTAGTTAGTTCGAGGTCTTCAGTATCAAAAATTATAAATCTTATGTGACGTTCTGGTGTTGACAAATCATAAAAGAATTTTCAGGACTCGTTTCTATAAGAAAATAAAATTGTTATGCCCCTATGGAAAACAGCGAATAGTCGAATACCCTTCTCTTTAAAAGATGATCCATTCAACTGCAACGTTTTGTTGGAACGATTGATGCAAAAATGAATTCGGTCTCCGCTGGACTAAGACGATTCCCAGACTGAGCTACTATAGTTCCAGAAGCTGGGGTTTAAATGCGATTCAGTCTAATTGAACCAGTTTGCCTTACCCATTACCTCATCCACAAGTCTATTCCCGAATGTAAATAATGAGATTGCCCACTTCGCGTCCATCGCATTAGATGTCTCGGGGCACACTGCGGTCTCTTTGCCGTCCACGCAATTACAAAATAACCGCAACTCATTCGGAACGACATAACTGAGAAGCCGAGATGAAATGAAAACACATTTCCAAGCTCGGCGGGCAAATTTGTGAGTCCCACCTGAACAACTAACCAAATTTACTCTTTTCCCGTTGGATTATGATGCCCGAATTAAATGAGACCCACCTATTTTGGTCATGTCCTTCGTTCACCAGCATGGCACACACACCCAGCCTGTCCCTCTCTAATGTAATTAGTTTAAAACCCCCCGCCTCCATTGGTTTGACACAAAAGTTGTTCTCCAACTTCAACTTCACTATCCGAACACCTCCTGGTCCCGTCCGACAATCCTGTGGGGTAGTAATTCTAATTTAATTTATTTTTCTTCTTTCGTCCTGGTATGCACACAGTAGGTATACTCGTAGACCCTCTGTCTCGCTCTAATGTCCACCTGACGCCGCAGCCACAATCGCCCATTGACCGTCTTTAAATTTCCATCAAGTGGACACGAGTTTGTTCTGTGTTTGGCTCCACAGAATGACACGTTCACCACCTACGTTTCAGCATGTTTCCTTCGATTCGGAATAATCATTCCAAAAAAAAGGACCTAGACATCGCCCCTTTCCCGCTATCGTCGCTCACATTGAGTGTCCTTGCTATGGTAATTGAGGGATCCACACACAGCCACACAGTGCCAGTGCCATTACCAAAAGGAGGAAAAGAGGAAAAACTTCGAAAACAGGATATTTCCCTTTTGGCAGTTGATTCTGGTGGGACAGCACCATATGGGAAAACATGGACAATTTCGTCTGATACCAAGAAACAAAAACATTGCTATACAGTCAGGGAATAATGAAAAAAAAAAAAAAAAAAAAGGCGACGACGACGACGATGGGAGCAGAAGGAGAACCCAAAACCGAAGGCTTCCTCCAAAAATAGAGAACATTAGCATAGCATTCGCCTGAGAGGTTATATGTTCCTCAGTTTGAGCGGGTGAACAAGGAATCACTGAGTGGGTGGATGTATGACATGAAGTCGTATTGTCGCCTGCCAGTCTGTCAGTCCCACAGCCGTTGCTGTCGTCTTCATCGTCGCATCCCATCAGCATCAGCACGAGGAGGCCCGGAATGCTTTGACATTTGCATAAAATGTTTCCTAAGCTCCGTAGGGAATTTCCTCTCTGACTCGGCCATGTGTTGTTCGACTCGACTCGAATGTGATGCTGCTACTGCTGCTGCAACAACATTCGGAGGAGAGCGTTGGCATATGTTCACCTTACAAAGGAGAGTTATCCTGGCAACCCCCAAAAATGCCTTTACGATTATAAATTCAAATTTTATACGGCCTGACCTGTCCATGGACGAGACGAACGAGGACAGCGTCAAACGAGAACGAACCCGATGATGGTTCTGACGATGCTCGGCGATGCTGAAGAGAAGGCGGACGTCTCGGGGCGCTGCGCATTTTGGGGAATTTTAATTTGTTCTGACATTAGTATCCTCATGGGGCTGAAGGGAAGTGAGAAGGAATTTTTTTGAGAATGCCTGCCTGATGGACCTTTAAAATGGGAATACATGCCAGGACTTGACAGTCAAATTTGGGAGCTCTCCCATTTGCGTACTCCACTGTGGGCATATCGAAAATTTTGCATGCATAGCGTGATACTTTGTGTTGTCCTTTTTTGCAAAGTCTCTTGGGAACGTGGAATTGGAATTGTTCCGGGAAGAATTATAATTTCAAGTAGAGAAATAGGCTTGTCGTGTACATATGTCTGATGCGGGGTATGTTAAAAAGCGATTCATTCATGGGAGGAGGCTCTGGAACAGCTTCAGGGGCGAATCCAACCTGAGTGGAGGCAGAAAATCGTGCAATCATTCGAAGGAAAGCTGTTGTACAGTCCTATCTACAGGCCTAACAATGTGGATGTAGTGGGTAGCAGATAGTCCTGTTCTCCTTACATATAGTTCTGCAGGCTGACCAGCGGTTAGTGTGGTTTTATCATCTCGTCCTTCAAGTGAAGAAATTGTTGAAAGGGTTAGAGTATCCGTGCCAGTGTAGCTATAGTCAGGCTGACAGAACTCACATAAACGCTGTCAGCACTTCAACATCTGGTTTTGCTACCCAAAGGGAACAAGCCTCCTTGAGGATCCTAGGCATTTCGATCGATATGTGTGCTAGATATAAATGGGAAGATCCAAGACTGTATCATATACGGCAGACTAACCGCCGTGGAAGAGGATAGAGGAGCTTTCTTTGACCACCAGTTTGAGTATAGACAGTCCCGCTCTATCCTTGATGTCATAGAGGAGGTAGTAGATACAAACGCTGAAACGATCCTGGGGAAAAGACGGCTCCGTTCTAACGCTTGACTTAAAAAATGCATTTAATTCTCCAAACTGTCTCTGCATTAGGAGATCCTGACCAGAATGAATACCAGTATTTCAGTATGCAGTCCGCTCAGGACAAGAGCTCTCACAACGAAGAGACAGGCAAAGAGTTTTCCTTAGGCGAACCCCAAACCGACTAGATGCCAGCGTTATTAGGATGGTAAAAGCAGAAGCAATGGCAACTTTTGCAGCACTGTACCAAGCGAGGTGGGACAACACAGCAAAACGGAGACGGAGCTAAGCAGACTCGAAGAATTGAGAAGAAGAGCACATAGCATAGATAAGTTGCTAACCAGTTCCGTGAAGTAATACCTGTCGGCAGTTCCACAGTGAGACTGGTTCCTTATGTCCGATGCCCTAATTGAGTTCCGAAAGGAGGCATTCCAGTTTATTTGGTGGAAGAAGGCTTATAGATACTCTGGAGGTTCCTCAAAGCCTTAGCTTTTTTGTAAACTAATATTGAATCAGTGAAGGGGGTCTGATATCTAATAATCATAACACAACTGCTATTGTGGCATGTCCTCCGACGCCGAAGGATGTACATAGGGTTCGCCAGTTCTTGAGACTTACTAGGTTTTGTTGCAAACTATGGACACAGGGCATCATCATTAACAGATCTCACCAAAGTGGGCCAGCTGTTCGATTGATCGGTACGGCAGGAAGAGGTATCGCAGACGCTGAAGGAGGCTACAAGACGACACACTGATCGTCTTCTGGCCTGACCTTAAGGCTATATGAAAGGATGACAACATGTCGAGGCTCCATTGTACGAGCTTGAGGTTCTGGTCACGGATTGTGAAACCATAGTAGCAACTAGCACTAAAGGGGGACTGATTCCTCGAGTGATACGATGTTGGCTCAAGCTGCAGAAATTCGACTGTAAAATGGTGTAACAGCCAGGCAATACGGCACCACATGTCACCCTAAGGCCACAAGCTGTGGAAGAAAAAAACGCGGTAGAGGAGGGCTCCACTGTCATTCTGCTGGATGAATATCGTCTACAAGGATTGGGGGGCCACCATGCTGTGGCAAGTCCAAAAGCTTCACGATATAGTCTCGGCATTGAGTCCAACTGAGAAGCAAGGTCAATTCGGTAAAAAGCAGTTGCAAAAGGACTATGTCGTCCAACGGCATCGACTGTTTCAAAAGGTGGGTGATGCTGCGAGTAGGGTGGTCTCCAAAGCCATAAGATAAAGGATATTGAAACTATGTCATGGTAACGTTGGGCATTTTGCTGATGAGACGTTGCTTCGGAGAGTAAGGAAGAAGTTTTGGTACTCGAATATGAGAGTTTTCACTAAGAACTGCATCAAGTCCTGCGAGTGGAAGCTCCATAGCATAGAACGTGTTCCTTTTGCGGTTTGACACCGTACATTCGGACCACCTTGGAGTGTTCACAAAGGGAAAAGATGGGACAAAATACGTCCTAGACTAGATCGACAGCTTCAGTAAGTGCACCACACTGCTAGCCGTAGAAACCACTAACAGCAGGCAGCCCTTAAATCGTTGAGCGAACTACCTATGTAGCTAATTTGAAAGAGGGTAGGCATACTATAGGAAAGATGCAGCTCATCAAAACCGCTGCCAGGACGCCTAGAGCAAAAGGCTAGGTTAAGATTGAATAAAACTGTTATGTCAGCCCTAAAATTCATGCAGTCGCCAGAGAACGGTGAAGATTGGAGAAACCATCTGCGAGCAGTCCAATGGAAACTGAACGCTTTTCGAAACTGCACGACTAATGCGAGCCAGCACGAACTCCTATTCGCCTAGAGCTGCATAGGAGAACACATACGGACAGAGGCAATAGCTCGGTGGCGAAACGAGGGTCTGAAGAACATAGAGCAGACTCACCATTACCAGAAGACAACATTTGACTCCAAGCGTAAGAAACCAATCCAATTCGGAGATCTTGTGTCACGGATGAGTCGCAGCAGCTGGAGCCACGATATCGCGGTCCATATATGTATCTTCACAAAGGCACTGCCCAAAGAGCGGTACGTGCCGAAGAATATTCCTAAAACCACTGAAGCTTATGTCTTGGCATTGAACAGGATGAAGCCCTGCTGTGAACTTTGATGAGAAAGTTTCTCGCCAGAGGACACAAGCATTTGAGGAAGACTGATTTGTAGACAAAGGACAACGGGCTCTTGTTTTAGACTAGGACATCTGCTCAAACTAAGATTTCCTTAGTCTCAATGCTGCCGTTCCCACCGCCTTGCAGTACATATCAGCCGGAATCGGGTGTAGCTTAGATTCCATTGCAGCTGTTGTTCTTAAAGCGACCATTCTGCAGACGCAGTATACCCTTTGGATCTTCTCAAGTGGGGCACGTCCACCACAGTAACACTTTGCACATAAGAGGCTGATGACTGAGTGGATATGCATTGGACAAATGGAAGACACATTTGTCCTCTACTCTCTATTTGCAGAAGATCCTTTCTTTAAGGAAACACATACTCGTCTCCGGTGAATATTAACAAACACATCTTCCTCTCGAACATTCCTTCCTCCGATACTTGAGATTATGACATTCTGACAAACCCTTATGGCCGACCATTTGCCGAAATAACAAGCTCGTTCCCTATTTTTAGATCATTTAACTTCTATCGCCGACCCGTCCTGTGTACCTATTAACATACGCCAAAGATATTGTGTTGTCGTCAGACCATGGCACATTCAAAATACGCCCCGAAACAGTACTATTCCCAGGACTATCGAGTACTTTCGCAAAGCAAATCAACCGATATCGTCCTTGAAAGTTATAATCCCCCCCATATGCGAGTGTGTATGATCTTTACCGTTTCGCATAGCATCACTAGTTCGTGTCTATCCTCCCCGCCCGCCTCTTGAAAGGTTCCGCCCGTTTTATTAACCAATTCCGCATATGGACTCTAAATAGCCTCATTTCGACATCCGTTCCTACATGCGAGAAACCAGCGGGACACACCATGTGAACAGTGCTGGTTCGCAAGCAAATTCGCAGTTAAATGATTAAATTTTATCGGATACGCGCCATATCCGTCGTTCCTTCGTCTTCCGCCACAGACTGCGTACGTATGTGTGTACATCGATCCAACGACGAACAGCAATCGAATAGAAACAATGAATAATTCCACATAATCCCGCAACCACAGGACTCGAACACAAACACACACACTCGAGCACACTGAGCATAAGTCCCATATCTAATCCTTTTTCAGGGATTAAATTCTTTTTCCACGAAAGCAATGGATGTTTTCCGGCGCCTTAACCACCACCACCAGCAGGCAGGAGCATTACCACGTCCTCCACCTCCATCTGAATCTTGTGCACAGTTCAATATTTACTTTTACGATTGCGTGCAACCCTCATTTGTACCGTTGTACAATTGCCGACCGACGACGACCACCGAGCGAATTCAACCAGCACCCTATGTCCTGGCGCTGGCATTGTTGTTACATACCACTTTGCACTTGTGTTTGCAGTCCTCAAACAGACAGAGACACTCCATGTCCACTGTTGATGACAAATTTAATTTCCTCGCCTCGCCGTCATGTCAATGGGGGTTGATTATTATGCACTGTGCCTCTTGTACGACAACACAGGACTACAGGACAGAACAGGACACGACAGTACAGTACAGTACAGTACAGAAGACCCTTCCCTTGTACCTGTGTGAGTCCCCAGACCACGAAAGTATGTAGAGGGTCCTGGTCATAACTGAAAAACAGGATAAATATTAAAATTAAACATCAACGGGAATATTTGCGATGCCAGCAGAGGGCTATTTGCATTCTGCATCCTTTATTTTGTTTGGGCGTTTGAGTGTTTGCAGTGGTTTGTACCCACACACACACACGGAAAACTAGAGCTTAAGGTGTGCGCTGCCGTTCCTATGCGCTGCAACCTACAAAGCAGACCCAGCCAACCGTTGAGATCCTGCGTTGTGCAAATATCCTCTTGGTTTATTTTACGTTGTTTTTTTTTTTGTTCTGTTGGTCCTTGGTTTGCATTTGCACTCCTTCGCTCCAGGATGGTTAATTCCATCTGGTTGAATGCCTTTGTACGAATGCGGTGTGCAACGGAGGAGGATGCGTCCGTTGCTGATATTGGCTCGAGACTGGGTTAGGTAGTGTAACAAACAAAGTGCATACGGACACACACTTTGTGGCGAGGAGGGCTCTTTGAACGCGAAACGCTATGTTAACATCCAATAATTGGAATACCTGGTCGCGCCGGATTGCATGCGTATGCTTGGTTCAGAGGGGGGCGCCCCAAACAACCACCCCCTACCGGAGAGTTTAATTTTATTCTTACTCATCGAGGTCTAATTTCTCCACTGTGTGCGTCTGTACGTGTACTACCTTTGATGGAGGAATCGAAACGGACCAGGACTCGGACCCGGACATCCTCATCATTATGCGAGTGAATGGTGCTGCGGACGAAAATCACTTTGTAGTGGATTACCTTGTGCAGAAAAAAAAAGGATGAAACGGCGCGACGTCGTTCGTTACAAGGGATGAAGTGGTGTACAATTTGTTAATGGATCAAGTGGAAAGGTATTCTAAAATGGCTGCAGCGAGTGTGTGTTGGTGGATTGAAGAGTTTTGTTTGAAGTAGCGATGGGTTCAGAAATGGGTTGAAAGAGGTTCTTTGCCTTTCGCGGACTATTGAGCGACTTTGTTTCACTTCGGACCGTACGCAGGGTGGCTGGCGCTCTTTTGAAGTGGCAGATAGACCCGAGAGTATAAAAGCCATGACTTGATACAAATATGTTGTGTGCGAGTTGCTTTAGAATTGCAGATACGTACCGAAAGATTCACTTCATTGGGGAGGGAAGAAAACAAAAGAGTGCTCTACTCCTCTCTACTACTTTTCTAAACTTCGTGCAATTTACTGTATCTTCTCCCCTTAAAGTCCTTCATAAATCTGTAGCTTCACCTGAAAAGATTCATTTCCTGACAGGCGGTTCGAAGTCCCTTAAAAGTATTGAAAGATCGATGAATCCCTCAGATGCATAATCACGGATTTTCTCGACAAACCGATTCTTGACCGGAACAATAGGCACAGTCATGCAACGACGGGCACCAAAAGAACCAAGGGATAGTAAAACCACACAGCAAGTGCCATAGAGCTAGAAGATCTGAAGGCGTACCCTTCCACCAGAATCTATAGAGACAATACAAATATAGTCGCAAGGACATAAAACTAGACACAATAGCAAAAGCTTGAAAGAAATCTGCGAGAAAGCGTGCCACCTACAGGACTGTCATGGAAAAAATTAGGGGCACTAGGACGTCCTCACTCTCAAGCCTCTGCCTTACGCTGAAGATAGTGTCGTCATTATGTCCACCGTAAACAACCACAGAGTGTACAGATTCCGCCTGTCACTCAAATGGAACTCTTGGATGTAGGTAAACGACTCAGCAATGAAAAGTCACCTGGATTGGATGGCATACCAAACAAGGCTCTTAAGTTAACCATGGAACTGTATAGCAAGTGTCCAACTGAAGGAGTTTTTCCAGACCAATGGATAGAGGCAACGTCTGTGTCTACCTCCTAAAGGGCGGAAAACAATCAGCTGAGCTCTCGTTATAGGTTCTTCCTTCCTTCTAAACAAAATGGGTAAAATAATGGAGAGATTAGCAATTGTATGGTTCGAGGACGATCAAGCCAGCAGTATGGATTTAGAAAGGGTCGTTCGACAGCAGGTACTATAGGGAGGGTAACTACAACCTTAAAAGAAGCTATTCAGACCAGGAGCTGCAGAGGAGGTGCAAATAAATATGGTACCATAGTAACATTGGGCGGCCAAGATGCGTTCAATTCTGCAAACTGGGGTCTTATTATGCACTGAATTAGGTCAATGACGGTCCTTAATAAAATGCTTAGCTACTTCGCCAAACGTACTCTACTCTCTCTACGATACGGAAGGTGTGCATTAAAGCTATACCACATATCTGGTGAAGTTCCACAAGGATCAGTAGTAAGACCCATCTTATGGAACATTTGGATTTTAAGGCTGACTTGAAACTCCTAATGAGCCAAGAATCATAGACTTTGCACATAAAATAGGGATTCTGATGGCAGCGAAACATACATATGTTACAATGAATGCTTCCGAAAAATGAGCCGATGGAAGGCAGAAGTTGTATTAAAGCTCGGAGACCAGAAAACAGAAGCTGTACTAATAAGTAGTCCCAAGAAAAGATCGGCAAATCCAAATCGGCTATCAGATACCTAACCGTGATGATCGATCCTATGCTCGCGTACAAGGAACACCTTAGGTTAGGTTAGGTATGTGGGTAGGCGACTAGAACACGTCGCCACACTCAGGTCAGTACAGCCCCTTTGTGATACCCAAAGGGGAAAAAGTCCCTTGCCTATTGGTAAACCCTAGTACTGCTTTGTATCTTGTGGATCACCAGACCATCCTGTTGATTTGATGAATCGAAAAACTTCATTTATTGGTCTGTTTGCTAATTCTTCAAGTGTCGCCCTAGAAATTTGAATCTAAGGTGGATAAGCCCAGGGCAGAGACCGAGAAAGTGGGTTGTATCCTCATTAGCTTCCTCGTCTCCACATTTTCGACATACATCTTCATCCGTGAGTCTTAGCTTTCTCATGTGGTACCGAAGAGAGTTATGCCCCGTAATAGGGACGTCCTGTCCTTTAGCATAATTCGGTCGGTCCTAGCAAGGCCATAGCCTTCTGGTGATCACACAGGTGTTCAGGGAGATCAATCTACTATTGGTCTCACTTCTGGCCAAGATCCATGCCTTTTGCTTCAATGTGCAAGGCGGGATGAACACCGAGGGGTCTACCTGTTGCGATGAAGATTCAGAGCCTCTTCTTGGCAGTTCGTCTGCCTTCTCATTGCCTGGAATACCTTCGTGTCCAGGGCAACCTTGTGCTGTGTTCCAAGAACCCTGAGTTCTTCGCGACAGCACTTCACAAGCTTGGATTTTACTTCGATTGCAGTAATCGCTTTTATTGCCGCCTGGCTGTAGATGAAAAAGGTGATAACTTCCGGTGGTATTGCCTTCATCGCAGTTTCACGGGCAGCTATTGTCACTGAAAGGACCTCCGCTTGGAAAACACTCCTATGGTTCGGGAGCCGGACTGATCTAGATATCCCCAGCGGTTCAGAAAAAAAGCCACCTACGCCTACCTCCATCTTAGATCCATCTGTATAGATAGAGATGGAACGAGTGTTGGCAGGCTGACCATCCTTCCATTCTTCCCTGGAGATTACTCCGCCTTGAGGGGTACCTCTGGAGGCGAATGCTTCCATCTTTGTATCGTCGTGTTCTGCAATAATGTGTCTTTCCTCAAGAATTGCAACAAGGAACACCTTACAAGAGCATGCGACAAAGCTGCAAACCTCAGTCCACCGACTGTGTGCACTGAGTGTCTGCTGTGCAAATCGGACAGTGTTAGAGTAAGCTACACATATGTGTCATTGTGGGAATGCTACCAGCTTATATCTTGGACAGCTAACTGCAAAGGATCCACGATGCCAACATTGAGGATCCCCGTGCTTCTGTCAAAGATGTCAAACTAGAAGAAAAACAGCGAACTTTGAGAGCATGGCAGGAGAGGTGGACACACTCTACAAAGGGAAATAGATATAAAGAAATGGATATCCACAAATGGATAGACCGAAATTACGGAGAAGTAGAGGCATTAAGCCAGTTCCTAGCCTTCAACTTCAACAACTCTCAAGAAATCACCCACTTGCTTAAATTGAGGACAATTTAGAGAAGATTTCCAGTATCTCGCATCAGTATATAGTCCAGAGAACTAGAGGGGAAATTCCAACTCCCGAGAATATTGTGTACCATATGTTGACATCGAGCACAATATGAGACGCGGTAGAACCAGTTGCAGCAATAGTCATCGAAGGTCCTTAGTAATACTTACTCGTTAAAACCATTTTGAGCTTCTAATGAAGCCTAGGAGTCTATTTATGTGAGCCTATATTCATCAGATCACTCACTAAGGAGGCAAACCTCTAGGTAAAGCTTTCTGATGCTATTAGGTAGTGTCTGGTTATGACACCTCATAAGATAGATCAAATTCTTAGAGCGCTTTACGTCCAGCTTGGGTAAAGTTTGTTCCGTCCACCAACTGATCCACCTACCACCTACCTTGGCTATCAGAGAAGATGTGTCATTTGACACCATTTAGAGAAGAAGGTTCGACTATCTTTTTATATTTCCTTGAAAGGAGAACTGGATCAGTTTTGTCGGGACTTACACCGAAGCCACACCGAAAATCCCATTCCGTCACTTTATTTAGAGCGTTTTGCAAAGTTATTCCCGAGTATTTAGGTCCTTACCCGAGACACTCAAGTCAATGTGACTGTGACTAAGTGATGGCTGGGCTAACTACCAACTTCCACGGAAGAAGGGATAAAAGACCACCTTGTGGTTTGGCTTTCCAACAAGAATGGAGTTCCACCAAGACGGCGCTACATGCCTTACAAGTGACGCAACGCTCGAAGTTGTCAGGGAGAAATTTGGCGAAATCTCAGCGTTGATCAATTGGCCGCTCGGATCATGCGACTAGATACCACTCGATTATTTTCTCTAAGAAGCCAATCACGAGCTCGGGGCAAACATTCTAGACCCTGTTCCCGCAATAACGCCGCGCATATTGGACCGAGTCATCAAAAATGCCACTGCCAACGAAAACGAGGTGGCCATTTGAACAAATGGCATACATGTTCGTTTAGGTGGCTCTAGAGTTCGGGGTGACCCTGGGCCTCAACCAACAAGCCTCCCCAGTTAGCCCGGTCCTTAGCTAACTGCCTCCAATTGCGCACTCTAAGGCGGTTGAGGTAACCTTCTACTTGTGCGCGCCATTTAAGGTGAGGTCTTCTTCTACTGCGTTGTCCCTCTGGGTTTGATTCGAAGACTCTATTCGATGTCATTGTACAGCTCGTATAGTTCGTCGTTGAATTTCCTCCTCCGCACACCGTCAACGCATACGGGACCATACATTATACAAAGAATCTTTCTCTTGAAGCGACTGAGGATCTCTTCATTCGCTTTAGAAAGAGTCCACGCTTTAATGGCATGAATGTAGCTTCAAAATAAAGCCAGAATCTATGTTATATCTCACACCGTTGTTGTTTTATATAAATTTTTCTTCCTATCGTTCTTAGCTGGTCACCCTACAATGAATTTTGTCCTCACTAGTAATGCAAACCCTCGCGGTAGTACTGTATCTCCTTATGTTATGCAACCATTGAGCTACATTTCCTAGTTGGCTTAGGGTCCATTCTATCTCCAAAAATGACATTTTCAAGTACTTCCTCATGGAGCCAGCTAGTTTGTACAGTTCTCCTACAGTGCTTTCCCAGAACAAACACAAAATTTATGTGAACGCTTGGTTGGTTGGTTATATTCATTCTGCACTTAGTTACTTCCAGTATCCCTGCCATCTTCGCAAAGTTCCCAAGGCCTTTGCATTTCCATTACATATTCATTTTCTCATCTCCTGCCATTCATCTTCCTCCCTGCCTCGTCGCCATTGTGCCAATAAGAAACTTTGTATCCCGAACAATTCTCAAACTGTGGAAAACTAATTAAGAAATTTAACGAACCTTTAATTCCGCACAAAAAAGCACCCCCAACCCCCAACCCCCTGAGCACATGAACTGCAGGAACCATCCACCGTCACCGCCACCATTGCCGTGCCACACCGTCACCTCTACACTAACCAGCCAGCGTACGATACGACTCACCAAACTATGCAGGCATACGAGGTAAAGAGTCGGCATTCACCCCACCCCGGCGACGCTAACCCACCCCCAACCCGCCGCTTTGAATTTTTGGCAGAAAAGTTAACAAACTTAACATTTCTGGGTGGCGGCAATAAAACCGAAATTAAAATTCCCATAGTTAACCGCAGGCATTAAAATTTTCTCCTCCATATGAGTTTATAACTTTACGCGGTTGCCAAACTGTGTACATGCATGTGTGTGCGTGCCAGAGTACATCTGTACTCGAGTCCTTCGACGTGAAACGAAAAAGTGTGCGTGCACTGGCGGCTGCGGCTGCGGTTGCAGGGACGTGTGCTGAAATTGAGAGTAATAAAATTTTCGAAAATTTCATCTCATCGTCCTTGCACACACACATACACACACACCCACCACGCTAGAGAGACGCATACTTCCGCAGAGAGAAACACTTAAAAAAGGATATTATTACTTTTTGCTTCGTTATTCTTCAAACAATTTCCGAGATCATAAAAACTTGTCATTATCTGCAATGTAGTCGACAGAAGACGACGACGATGACGATGACGACGTACGGTGGTAGAGATACAGCATGCCAGGACCAACCCAACCCTTGGGTGTGGAAGGAGCTGTCCTTTGCAGTGGTTGAACAACCAAGTTTGTATGCATTATTATCGTTTACGAAAACACATTGTTGAAAAACGAAGTAAGCGCAGAAGTTCGTAAAAAAAAAAACAGCAAAAGAAAGACCTCGACTTAGCCAGGTTTTGGGGGACTTGGTTGTTTGTTGCACAAGAGCATACCTACCCACCACTGCTAATCTCAGATGAGGGAACACACAACACAACTATGGAAGAAGAACAGACAAATAAGAACGTAGAACAAGAGGAGATGATAAAATTAAATAAATATTGTTTGTCTTCCAGGAGAATTCCTCCAGGATCTCATAAATTGTATTCCATTACATTTCTTTCTTTCTGTTTCATTGCAAAAGGGGGCCCGGTCCCAGGACTATGTACAAGGATACACTTTCTAAGAAATCCCCATTTTTTTCGCTTCAGAAATTGGGTTTATTCCCATTGCCATGGGAACACGAGAAGGCAAAGGGCCGTAGAAAAAGTAGAAAACATCCTTAACACGATGACGGTGGCGGCGGTGGAACCTGGTACGCATAAAAACCCAGCGAAAGACGACAACAACTTTCGATGTTTGCTTTTATTACGGTACGCAAACGAGATGAGAAAAGAAGATGACATACCTTTGCATCCTTTTTAGCTACCAAAAAACCCAGACCAGACCAGACCAGACCAGACCGGGCCCTCTATGAGCGCGTTCTGCCTCCCCAGGGACGAGTACGGTACGATGGTGTATGCGAATTACAATGCAGTGCAATCCCAATGGGATCATAAGATTCGCAAACGTTTTATTTATGCTCGCACTTAAGCCCTCTCATACCAGTGCAGGGAAAACGGTAAAGTGCCTGAATCTCCTTCTTCGCTGATCAGATGGTGGATGGAGAGGACGAAGACGAGGACGTGGATAAGGCGTTGAATTGTTTCCGCTCCCAACAGAGAGGTACGCTTTAAGGATTTTTGAAGATTGGGTGGTGTTTCCACGCGCCATTGCATTGTGTGGGAAGAGGAATGGGAATTTAGAACGGTTTACTGCATAAGGAATTCCTGGAGGATTTTGTGATTAAACCGTTAAGAAATTGTTTTACTGTTTTGTACTCCAGTGCGGTGGATGAATTATTTAATATGAGCTCACTATTTGAGCTGGTGGAGCGCGATCCTGAAGTGGTCATTTCAGAGCATGGCAGAGCACTCAAAGATGGGAGTTTAGGGATATTATTTGCTCCAGGTTGGTCAGGTTCAGGTGGAGATGACAGTCGAAACTGGGCGTTGCTGTGGAAGACTGACTAATCTCAAGGACTCAATTTAAATGTGCAGTGTCTGAGAATTTCACATGCGCATCCTAATTACTCTTCGCACATCAAAGTCTTTACATGATAGGCTCTTGAACCGAACAGATCAACTATCTGGTTATTAAGGGACGAGTATTCTAGATACGAAACACCGTGGTTTAGTGGAGATTTATCAGGCAACACCAAATTTGTCAGATTATGGCTAGGTTTCAGAATTAGACCAAAACTAATACGGGTCTGTCTGCAAGTACTCAAGTCATTAATCATGACACAGGGGATATATAGACAATTACGTTGCAGACATACCAGGTAGACACTAGAAAACATTTGACGAAATTGTACTCAAAACATTATGCAGATACTTACTTACTAACATACTTTCTATTCATGGCTTGTGCTGAGACGATTCAGCTCAGATAACCAGGATGTCAGTTGTTCTTAAATTTGGACACAGATTCACTCGGATCCTTGGTCGGCTTGTAGGATTGTATAGCAAAAATGAAAAAAAAATTGAAATTCTTCAAAAAATATTCCGTATACGCCACCGAAATAGCCACATCCTTGCTATTCCTGGCTTGTGTTGAGGCGATTCTGCGGATCCTTAGTTGGATTGTAGGATTGTATAGCAAAAATGAGAACAAATTTGAAATTCTTCAAAAAATATTCCGCATACGCCACCGAAATAGCCACATCCATGCTATCCATGGCTTGTGCTGAGGCGATTCAGCTCAGATAACCAGGATGTCAGTTGTTCTTAAGTTTGGACACAGACTCACTCGGATCCTTAGTCGGATTGTTCTTTAGTTTGGACACAGATTCACTCGGATCCTTAGTCGGATTGTACAGCAAAAATGAAAAAAATTTGAAATTCTACAAAAAATATTCCGCATACGCCACCGAAATAGCCACATCCATGCTATCCATGGCTTGTGCTGAGGCGATTCAGCTCAGATAACCAGGATGTCAGTTGTTCTTAAATTTGGACACAGATTCACTCGGATCCTTAGTTGGATTGTAGGATTGTATAGCAAAAATGAAAAAAAAATTGAAATTCTTCAAAAAATATTCCGCATACGCCACCGAAACAGGCACATCCTTGCAATTCCTGGCTTGTGCTGAGGCGATTCAGCTCAGATACCCAGGATGTCAACTGTTCTTAAGTTTGGACACAGATTCACTCGGATCCTTAGTCGGATTGTACAGCAAAAATGAAAAAAAATTTGAAATTCTTCAAAAAATATTCCGCATACGCCACCGAAATAGCCACATCCTTGCTATCCATGGCTTGTGCTGAGGCGATTCAGCTCAGATACCCAGGATGTCAACTGTTCTTAAGTTTGGACACAGATTCACTCGGATCCTTAGTCGGATTGTACAGCAAAAATGAAAAAAAATTTGAAATTCTTCAAAAAATATTCCGCATACGCCACCGAAACAGGCACATCCTTGCAATTCCTGGCTTGTGCTGAGGCGATTCCGCTCAGATAGCCAGGATTTCAATTGTTCTTAAGTTTGGACACAGATTCACTCGGATCCTTAGTCGGATTGTACAGCAAAAATGAAAAAAAATTTAAATTCTTCAAAAAATATTCCGCATACGCCACCGAAATAGCCACATTCTTGCTATTCCTGGCTTGTGCTGAGGCGATTTTGATCAGATAGCCAGGATATCAATTGTTCTTTAGTTTGGACATAGATTCACTCGAATCCTATTCGGATTGTACAGCAAAAATGAAAAAAATTGAAATTCTTCAAAAAATATTCCGCATACGCCACCGAAATAGCCACATCCTTGCTATTCCTGGTTAATGATGAGACGATTCCGCTCAGATAGCCACATTTGTACTATTCTTGACTTCTGTTGAGACTCTCTTTAGTTGTGCACTCCGAGTCAGTTAACATCCCCTTTCACTTGTGCTCGCCATCTACATCCTTTTCTCTGTTGTCCTTCCGAGTTGGATTCGATGACTGCGAGCCGGAGCATTTGTAGCCATGTCTTAGCCATTTTAGAGGACTGATGGATGTACAGCTGGTATTGTTCATCGTTAAATGTTCGTCTCACAGTTTATAACAGAGCCGATGTGAACACAGCCCGTGAGATTTTGTCGATTCCTCGATGTTGTGTGTCCTTTCTTGTTGACAGGATATATTCGGTTTTGTCCTCGTTTACCACTGAACCCATTATTACTGCTTCTGTTCCAATACTAGCGAACGCACCAGTGGCAGCCAGTTGTGTTCAGTCAGTAATACCAATATCATCGCCGAAAGGTTATGCCTCCCGACTTGGCTTGTGAGCTTTCAAGTACGAGTCAGCTTGTCTAAGTTCCTTTTTGACATCAAAGGTCTCGGAGAGTTCGTTAACGACCGCAACTTGCATAAATGAACGAGAATGGGAGACATGTCAAAGCTACAAATGGCTCTGAATAGCCAGTCGTATGCCGTCTTGAAAGCGATGAAAAGTTAGTTTAGGATCTGCCGAAGTGTCAACGTTTGCCCAACGGTTGACTTTCGTGGATTGAAACAGCACTGATAGGGCCTGATTAGAAGAAGGGTTTAAGGCATTCATACCGTATGACAGATAAGACCTTGTATGTGATTGTCAGGAGACTAATAGCTCTGAAAGTGGTACAATTCAGGAGATCTCCTTTCTTGGGGATGGAGCAAACGATTCTGAGATTCCATCTATCAAGCATACCTACCGTGTGTGACTAAATTTTGGAGATGTACAGCTATAAGCCATCAGCTATTGTTTCTTTGGAGTTTGAATATTGGTTTGGTCAGATGAACGTTTATTTTGGCTGTCATCGTCTACGTTGAATTGTTCATTTGACTTGACAGCACGATGCTGGTTCTTGTCGCCCATCGACTGTGACTCTACCATGAGGTGTCCTTCTTCAACTGTACAGATTTCTGTACGAGTCTTCCTGGAGTAGTTCTTCTCTATTTCCTCAATCGCACGCTTTTCATACAAGCGGAGAAGCAGATGTTCTTAGCTCTTTTTCTTTTTTCTCTGACGCTCACGCACCACTCTCGTCCTTTCATGCAGAGCCTGCCACTTCGTAGGCTATGCGTACTTACCGGTTACCCTATGTAACCAGGTGTCTCGTTGGAGCGATCGAGTGAAACCTTGGACATCATTCCAATCCCTGCATTCCTGAACGCTTTTTGGGATCGATGCCAGTGATCTGCAACATTTGCTCCTTGTTGGATAGAACTTCCCGAGAGGTTAAGGGTCGCTCGGAATGTTCGGACATTCAGTACACAAGAGGATTCCCTTACGTCGATCGGGTCATCATCAATTTGGTTGATGATTTGATGATCTGACAACCCCCATGTTCCTTAAAAAGTAATGCGCTGAGCGAACCATGTGCTTGCTATAGCGACAGTCGATGAGCCCCCAAGTATATAAGTCTAGGTCCGTTGGCGGACTTAGTATCCTGAAGGCTGTACTAGCCAATTGTCCTACCAAAGATGTTGTCCTTGCCCAGCTTTACATGAACATGACTCAACACCATTTAGGACATCACATCTAACCATGAGCGCATGATCTTGTACTCTGACCTTAAAAAGTAGGCGTGGTTCATTTCCATTGCATTCTGGAGTGTCAAATTCTCTGTGAAAGGGGTGTTATTTCATTCTTTGGGAGTTTTTCTGAAACTTTTCACCCAGAAAACGTTGAGAGATACAGTTTCTTTTCGACAGAATTCGTCTTCAATTCAATATAAGTTGGACTTTTGTCATTTGAGTTGCAACTTCACATAATCCTTGACCTCTCCTCCCACTCACTATAACAACACGTGTGTGGGACCATTTCTGTTCCTACAATCATCAAAAGCAAAACTTCATAATCCTTTTCCTGGAAAAGATGTCCGCATCTCTGAATACATACCATGCCCCATTCCATCCATAATTATCCTGATTGCAAAGCAGAATCAACTCCCCCAACCCCGCCATAGAATATTCCAGTAATTTCTTAAAATCTCTGCTGCAAATTAGCTCCAGACGTCTGGTAGACTTGAGTGCATTTCGCCCCCCTAACTTCCGGCAAAATGTGCAACACACTTTCGGGATTGTCATAAGTTCTGCCATCAGGAGCGATGGCAGAGGGGGGAAACTTTTCTTCTTCGCTTCAAGTTCTTTTCGCCAAGTTATTGACATTGCTGCTGTTTTGCTAGTTGTTGTTTGCTCACCTCCCCCGCGCCTTTTGTCAGAAAGGACACTCCTGACTCCTGACTCCCGACTCCTGATCCTAAGCCAAGAATGAAATTACGCTAAATAAATACGACTTTGGAACGGCTCTCCTGCCAGCGAGAGAAGTTTTTAATGCAATCAGAGGTAAATTTCTTCATCGCTGAATGCTGCCACTCGTAATGTGTTGCTCCAATAAAGTGCTCATTTCATTGCACTTCGAGGGGCAAACTATTAAGTGGGGTTCCCCGGTATTGGCACCACTAAGCCCTAAGTGCACTTTTCGCCAAAAGTGGGAGTGTAAATGGGCGGTTCTTCAGAGGTTGGAGGTATTCGTTAAATAAAACTACATAGTGCTACCCCATCTCACCTGGTGGAATTTGCGGAATGTGCACTCTCGAGGCGGGTGCGGGTAGTTGGCACCACTTTGTATTTACGACAATCGCAAACGGGTTAAACTTTAAATGAACAAAAGTTTACGCTGCTGCACTTTCCACTACAAGAAGTTTCTCGGCCGAGAAATGTGTATCTGTGTGTGTTTAGGTTTATGTGCGATGGAATTGGCCAAAAAATGCATAAATAATGTACAAGTTGTGTGCTCTGTTGTTTGACGGCAGCCCCCCGAAATGCCGAGTATTCCCCCTGGGAAGGTGATTCTGATGGATATTTGCACTGCATTCGGATTCTGGCTCAGCAGTTATGTGTAGACGTTTCTTCTTGGAGGGGGGAACTTTGGTTATTAATTTTAACTAGGTTAGGGTTTGACTTGTTACCGAACTATATTTCGGAACATCTCAACTGCGAAGTTTAAACGAGTGTATGCTTTGGTTGCGAAGGCAAAAGTTTAAGAAATTAGGCGTTGGTGGTCTATGAAGTGGCGGACTGAATGGTGCCCATGGTAACAGTTTACAGAGACATTTTGTTGTACGTTAGCATGGCTGCAGAGAGAATGAGGTTTTTTAGAGTTCCTCTAGAGGTAGGTCTCTTACGCTGGCTTATTGGCCTTTGGTATGAAGATAACCTAAGCCTACCTCCATGTTTTTGGGGTGACCAGGCATATGCCTATGGACATGACATTGCTTTAATGGAGATGTTTAAAAAAGTGGGTCAGCAGCCTAAACTGCTGAACGGATTTACTTCAAACTTCAACTACTACTGAGGTCTGTAAGGTCACAACGGGTGGTGAAATCAGTATTTCCTTAAAACTGAAAGTACTTTACTTGTACTCTACTTTATAGGCCTTAAAGTTGTCTGTAGTTCACCTGAAGAACACTTTTTCCATTTTTTAGAGTATTTTTGTGAAAAAAAATTAAATAGAGAATGCCACGCCCACTTTATAAAAATCAGCCTTGAGTTTCAGTGCTCTTTATAGGAATAAGACTGAATAAGGCTTGGGAACGTCCCTGACACATGCTTACTTGATTTAGAAGGCTGTCTAGAAGGTAAAGGTATCCAGCTTTCTATAATCCAGTTTCTCAAAATTTTTAAATTCTGATTTATTTAAGTTTCTTGTCCTAAAATACCGTCTACCTCTTTGAATTTAACCAAAATCCATGCACATTCTATCACAAGTAACAAGGTTTGTAATAAGTTTCTTTGGACTGCAAGCCCTGACCAATACCATTTCAGGTCGAAGGACGTCCGGGAGGAGGTGAATATCATGGAGGTGACTTCACGTAAATGTTCAGTGGGTATTAACTCGGAATATGGATCTGAGATTAGTGTTGGGAGGGATACACCGTCGTAGAGGGGTGCTATCAATGTTACCAACTAAAAGAGAGAGACTGTAGGTTTAAATGTTTCAGTCGGGCTGAGTCCTCAGTTTCGGGTATCAGTCCAAGAATGTTCCCTTAAAGAGAATTGAATAAGCCTGCGCCTTACAGCTTATGCATAGAGACTGTGAGTGCTATAATAAGGCGACCAAAACTTGACTGACATATTCAAGGACATGTCAAACAAAACGTATGTAAACGAATTTAGTGACATTGTTAAAGCTAAAGGATGAGTTGGCTTTCGTTATATGTTATCGCACCTACATAGGTCTTTTATTACTTTGAGATCAAGGAAATTGCTAGGACACCAAGTAGAGAGTCTATCACAGTCAAAGGAGGACAATATAGGCCCGAAGATCTTCATATCATCTGCATAAACAGATAAATCTGAACTAACAATGTCAAAATAAATAATAAGGGGCCAAGATAGGTACCTTGAGGTACCCCAGAAGAGTTTTTTAATCAGAACGTGCTAAAGTCGAGCTTAATTGCTAAAATCAATAAAACGAACCTAGTCATCAAGTAGTCTTACCTAGTGGAAGGTTTACCGGGGGATATTAAGAGCTGTTGAGACGTATGGAATCTGTACTTGAGATAACGCAGCCTATCGATTCTTTCGGCTATCGTCTAGCACTCAAATCAGCATAGAAGAACTTTCAAGATTCGATTCTGGTTAGTAGATGCTAAATAGAGAAAGCCTTGTCCTAGGTGGCAGATGGACGGTATTTCGTCATAAATTATTGTAACACCACCAGGAGAATACCCTCCGATCCAAGTCATCTGACAGTTGACTCAATTATCTCCTCTGAGATTGATCGGAGATGAATAGTTTCTGTCAAAAATGTCCTCTTTTCTATCGAGAGGATATTTGAGCCACTGCGCAACTAGACAAATCGTTTCACTACATTTCTTAATTTTATTTTAAAGGATTTTGAAATAGCTTCAAGAACCATTGTGACTTCATGGAGATCTTTTCTGCTATCCTCTAAAATATGGTTTAGGGTTTAGGAACCTCAGGATTGTGTAAGCTGAAGAGGAGGTCAAAGGTTCTAGCCTAGTCCGAGCAATAGCGAGTCATAGTCAGCACATATCCAGTTGGCTAATACCAATTTGTTTGAGGTGATATTTAGGAGAACAATAACTAGATGATTGGACAAGGAAGTCCATCAAGATCTTAGCGTTATACTTGGTCATTCCAAGTATCTTTTTGTTCTTTTTTGGGGACTAATGAATTTCTTGGGATGTCCTCAACCACTTTGAGTTCTAGCTTTTGTTCCTACTTTTCCTACTGATTTGGCTCTATTTCTACCTGGTTAACAGGTGCACTAACTAGGGGCTTAACAGCAATACATAAGAAATGTGCACAGGATCTGGTAACACTTTATGTGTTGTGACCTTTGTTAGCTTTTATAGGGTACAGCTAGCTATAGAAGGACAGTTTTAAACCAGCTCAGACTTAAAGTCAAGGAGCATGACAACTGTTAGAGTTGCTTAACTATCCTATAACATAGCAACATGTGATCTTCGGAAGTTTCTAGTGATACCCTCTCTGGCAGACACTTTGTTGTCGAAATCTCCGACTCCTGTGCATTTAGATATTTTTGAACGGTGAGTGTACCATTCAGATTGAGGTATCAATTCAATGACAACCTTAGAGGATCGCTGTACGTACACCGATTCTTTTCTCCACGAAGACCGATATGCATATGTACTATCGGTGAGGAAAGCGGCGAAATTCTGTCAAGGATGTCCGTATGTCCAACTAGGTTGATGGGTTTGATATTGCCCAAGTCTCTATAACACTTATATGTGGAAGGAGGTGAAAGGCAGAGCGAGAGAAGGCTTAAATAGCTGTTAACCACCATAGAGGCAATGAGAAGGTTGATGAGCTACGTCCAGTGAGTTTAATTTTAATTTTTTCCCAAAGAGTCTAGAGCAGCCCCGGACCATTTTAGTAGCCTTTTCAGTGGTTCTGTTCAGATACCTCAAGTTTGAGGTCTAGAATTACCACTAGTAAGGCGAGAGTTCTGAACACGACCTATCGGGGTTCATGCCGACAGAATATTCGAAATAGAAATAATGTTCTCGAGCAATTCACCTTCTTACTTCGGGACTGCTTTGCTTCAAATATTCCAACAAGATTCCGTCTAGGGAGTCTAGGTTGGTTGCAGCTCCAAATTTTATGGAAAATAGGACAGTATCACCCTTGGCTGTGGAAGAGTTAGAGTTTGATATTTGTATGTCAACCAAAGCCTAGCTCTCACAACTATTCGTGTTATACATGTTATATTCTTCACACGAATAGAGGGGACCCGTATGCAAAGGATAATTTGTTAATTGACAAGCTTTCTCATCGCAGTTGTACTCCCGGATGTTTGTCAGATGCTCGCTACAAAGTACCATCTTTTCTTTGCCCCTGATGAGTAAGTTAAGGCTTCAGCAACTGTTGCGTAAATACTAAAAGCACTACTTTTCCAAAAACCTATCTCCAACTGTAATTCCAGAGAACGTCCTCGAGTAGTGATCGAATAGACAGCTATAAGTATCTACAAGTTAACTTGCATACCAATACAAACTCGTTGTTGCCCTTTACTCTCTCAATTAACAAGAAATAATAGTCCTGTTTCATTGAGCCTACCATTAAAGCCCCCATGGAGCTACAATCATCTAACAAAACTCCACGCAGCGCCCCATATCGCTAACTGTCCGCCCATAAATCACAGCGTAAATTACTTCATAAAAACTTTGACCATTTTAGATTCATTTCGCATGCCAGTCTAATCGCATTCAACGCAACCAAAGTACCTACAGTGAGAGGGGAAAAACAAAAAAACAGGAAAAAAAATTGTAAATATCCTGCGACCCGTGAATGCACGAACGCCAAATAACCGTAACGAGGACACAAAAGGCGCTGCCCCGTGCTCACTGCGGACCAGTCCAGTCCAGAAGCTGTCGTTCCAACTATCGCCATTATAATAATTGCATAATAGTAGCTTGCATGCAACTGGCGAGCAGCGCCCAGCACCAACGGCGGGAAGGACTCTCACTCCTCGTTTTGCATAAATATACATCGGCAGGATAAAGCTGGGGCATTTTAAGCTCTCGGTAAGTTCATAATCATAAAAAAAAAGGGAAGCGTAACCGCTACGACCTGCGGGACGCTGAACAGCGAAAGCCTTTGTGGTTCCATCTCCCCCCGTTTTAATCGCTCAAAAGGACAAACTTTGAATGAAGTCATATCGGTGCGAGAAGGAGGAATTTTCATGAATCCACTTTGCCCATAAAAGTCCACGGTGATTAAAAATGAAAAATTTATAATTAATGTTCCTAACCCGCCGCGCGCCGCCTCCGCCGTCGCTGGGGTGCTCCTCCCGTAATGCTTCGCTGATGTGGGCTGGCGAGTAATAATTGGCAGGAGGACGATGATGGTTACTGGTGTCAGTTGAGTTTTTTTTTTTTTTTTTGTAAAGCCTTTGTGATTTCAATTGGGAACATTACCGTTGCTGTTTTTCGTGGTCAAATGGATCGTTTTTATCGTCGCGCAATATAGACACAGGGTGTTTGAGTCTGTTAAGCGCACGTTATGGGTTTCGCTGATTACAATACCGCCATGCACTCGTATGCGGTTTCCACAAAGAATGGACAGAGTCCAGACACAATATTTTTTTTTTGTTTGCAAATCGTCCACATGGGGATGGAAGCACATCGATTTTTTAAGAGTGACAGCCATATTGCAACCAGGACACAGAATGTTAAATAGGTAGTCCTAAGCTAGACCTATGGATAGGTAGGATCATAATGTCTTTTGTATCTGCAAGAGCAAGGAGTGAATGCTTCTTAATATCAGTTCATTTGATCAAATTTTTTAGGACATTTTAATTTTAGTTCACTCAGCCAAGAGGGGAGAATATATGGGAGCAGAAGACTCCTAACTTTAGCCTCTTACTACCAACTCCTAGTATACACCATCAAGGTGTACTTTGTACCTTGTACCTTGGCCACCGGGTACCTTGTACCTCGACTGGAGATTGGGTAACCGGTGGTGGGGTAGTGGTAGAGGAGAAGAAAGGAGCGAGGAGTGTCTTCTCACTGAGGCATTCCATTTTCTTTCAGACCACAGCAGAGGAACTCTGTAGGTGGGGTCTACCAATTCCAGTTAAACCGAGCTAGAAGTGTGCTATTCCTACATGAACTGCTTCGAGCTATTTGAATACCAGGTCTACAGGGATCACCAACACTGAGTCAGGGTGCTGGAAAAGACTTTATGGCGGTAAAAAAGGAAACAGGTGCTCAAGGTTAGAGGTTGCGGGTAGGGGTACCTTTCCGATGACGGAAGAAATGGTAATTCCGAAACCAATAGAAGCCATGGACATAGATGATCGTACTGTTGACGACTCTGGACAATGACCCTCGGATCTGCTACAAAGCAGATATCACCGCCATCCAGGAAGTGCGAAGGGACATCTATTATGGTGATTGCCATAGAGAACAGGGCTTATTCGGATGTGGATTTGTGATACGTGCTAGACTTAGGCAAGTGCAAGAGTTCTTAAGCTTTGACACCTGAACGAGAGTCTTATGACAATCCGAAATTCGCCAATATAAGCCTTATACGCGCTAATGTCCCCTTCGAGGACAAGACAAGGATTCCACAATGATCACGACTCTATGTCCGCAAAACCTTGTTACACGGTGCTGGCTACCTAGACACTGTGATACGGGGGGGAACGAAAGAACTAACGAACTGGCCAAAAAGAGATCAGCGCTTCCAGGCTAAGGGTGTTTTTCCAGAGAGATTCATCAACATTGGAGATCTAAAATGGTTCAACTTTGGAGGGCATATGGTGAACCTTACATCGTAGGAAATCTGCGAACATTTTGAAAATAACAGCAGGAATTCTCTCTGACCATTGGCTTCTGAGAAGGTACACCATGAGGCTAAAATGATCAAAGAGGGATACATAGAGATACTGCAGTGACCTTTACGTCTCGGAGGACTTCGCAAATCTACTCATAATGGACTGGACTTTCAGATTTTCGAGTGAAGGAGGAGGAGTGCTATCCTAAGCACACTCTTTCTGGGATTAAACTAACCTAAAGTACAGAGCTGAACCGGAAGCCTAACAGTAATGAAAGAACCAAAAAAAAATGTGCTTGGAACCACTTTTACCTGGAGGCATGGAGGTTATCCTCAATCTACTTCCGCTGGACATTTTCTTTGAAGTTCAGGGCAATTTGTTATTTGGCTTTCTCAGGACATTTATACTCTCGGATATTTGTCAGACGCTGGCGAGAGGTGGGGCCGTGAAATACTTTTAGGTGTTCCCCGACTGGGACTCGAACCTCCAACCCCTTGCACCATAGTACAACGCACTAACCACTGAGCCACTTTCCATGATCTTGGGAAAACACCTAGGAAATGTCCATCCACCGGTTACCTTACTCTCTAGATTTCAAGAGAGCCTTTACAACCTCGTTCCCGAGCAGTCTAGTACACGTACCATCTCCGTCTTCACAGGGGGATCAAGGATGTATGTAATCGCAAGCTCAGGCATATTTTCTGAATCGCTGGGCATATCTAAATCAGTCAGTCCAACGAACCACAGCGGAGCTCCTAGCACTGACAATAGTTGCTCGTGAGACTGGGTTGATGCCAATACCACAAGAAGGTATCACCTTTTTCTTCGCCAGCCAGCCAGTAATAAAAGCGGTTACTGCTATTAAAATATGATCCAAGCTTGTGAAGTCCTGTAGTGAAGAGCTTAAGGTTCTTGAAACACAGCACAAGGTTGCCCTCGGCTGGTTCCCTGGTCACAAAAATGAACGATGTAATAAGAAGACTGACGAACTGCATATAAAGAGATCTACATCTACGGTGTTCATCCTGGCTTTCCCACTGAAGCTAGAACCAGGGACCAAGGCCTGTAGAGATGCTAACAGCGGGTGGTCTTCCTTAGGCACTTGTGTCGTCACAAGAAGTTTATAGTCTTGTTTCGATAAGAGTAGAACCGACAGAATCATGGCAAAATGATAGGGCATCCTTTCTACCCTGATAGGAGTAATCTCGGAGCATAGTACTACACGATCTATGTCACGATCCAGGTCTTAACCACCTAAGATTTAAAGGTCTCCTCCCTGACCTCGAAAAGTTATCCAGCGGTCATCGAATCTACAGGATGGTTTGGGAGTGTATTTGTAGAACTATCTCTCCCCAGACATTTGACATCTCTCCCAATGGGTCTGAGTGTGGCATTGTGGATGCTTCCACGCACCTATCCACGTAACTCTTATACTTTCGACTCTTTTATGGTAAAAGACGCACAGGTTTCGAGACAAAAAACTCGGATTTCTGCTACATTCATTGGAGTTTCTACAGAAAACCCTTTAGAGAACTAGGAGGCTGTTAGGAAGTTCCTTCCAACTACAAGACCAATGCATGGCTATTTGAATCCAAAGAGGTCCCAGCAGATTAAATTTCTTTGAATCTATAATCCATCCATGTCCTCGTCTTTCAAACACACTCTCTCTCGATGGAGTTACCAGCACCATTTCTAAGGACAAGATACTCTATGGAATTAAAACCGCTACTGTTGTTAATTTCCCGTACATTCCCCTCCTCCTTGTCCTGGCCAAAAAAAAAAAAAAAAAAACATACCACCCTCATCCCCTCATCACTGGATGCAAATCCCAACCATTTGTCAGATCCCGGACGCACGACACGAGGTTTCAAATTTACTGCCTTGCTTTCTGCAGGAGAATCATTTTTAATGAGCATCGTCCTCCCCCTTGGAAGGACGAATTTATTAAATTATGAGTACAAGAATCCCCAGGAGTCAACTACCACCATTGATTCGGCGGCCCAGGGTAGTCGGGGATTTACTGCTCTGCGTCTGTTCTGCCGCCTTGACATTGCCCACTTGCCAGCAACAAATTACATGCGCCGCATAAATGTCAATTAGCTAATGACAATTAATGACTTCCCCTGGACCGGAGCAGGGGAAAAGTATTGCAATGCCCTCTGTTGTGGGCTCATAAATACGACACTACATGATTGGAGGTTCCAATTAATTGGAGAGGCCAAGGAATCACGTCTGCGACTATCCGCGCGCGTTCAGGTATTCGACTTTAATTGGGAATCATTCGGTGGTGTGTGACATGGACATGCAACTGAATGCCGCTCTGTCAATCAGCGACACTCAAGGCGTCAACGTTAGGCCACTTAATCTTGTGAGTCGTAGCACGCAATTAACACTCGTCCACAGAAGGCTAGCGGACAGATATATCTCCTAAGTGGGATGGTGACACTAACTCCATGGCCGGTGACCACCTTTTTATAGAAAATTAGTTTGGCTCGATGAGTGACAGCGAAAAAGGAATGAGCCGGACCGAGACTACTGGTGGACTTGAATCGATCAATTAGTGTTGCGTGTGCATCACAATTACAAACGTCAACGAGAGCGGTTCAGCCCCCTCCTGGTCGCCTCGGTTCTTCAACATTGACGCTGTCATTTCGTAAATTGAATTGCTGGTCGGGTTAAGATGACGATGAGGATGAAGACGACGACGACGACGACGGCAACGACAACGACAATGAACCCAAGCGGTCTCTTTTGTGGTTGTGGCGGGATGCGGTCGCAATTTGAATGGAGCACAAGGATTGCAGGCTGAGGTTGCCTTAATAACTATATTTAGCGAGGAAGAAATAACGAGGGAGACTGGGACCAACTCTGGTAACAATGGTTAATCTGTTGTGTGTTCGTTTGCTGCTTGTCCTTTGTACTCCTTCGCATTGTTGCTGGGCGCTGATTTATGTGGCAGCATTCTTGCGAGAACATTTGGAGCTGGATAATCTAGCTCCAGTTTTTCCAGCAATGAATGCACTCCACCGCATGTGTATGATTCAGTGGATTTCCTTTTGTGTCAGCCCAGTTCGGTGGTGGATGTGACTTTGTAGCGTTAGCGTTAGCGTTTCGCGGTTGGTTCGTGTTAGTTTGAGGTCATAAATCGTTCTATCTCGCTGATCATGTAAATGTTTTGTGTGTATCGGATTGTGTGCGGATATGGCGGGAGGACTTTATTCTGCCATCCTTTCAGATCGAATGTGCTGGAGTGGGTGAAGTTTGAACAGCTTTGCATTGCAATTTATGCCCCTGATACGGGTAGAGTTGTTAATTTCTTCATCAACTGCAAACGTATATCGTACACTTATTGCATAATGGGTTGCAGTAGCATACATACATATTTGCACGTATAAAGGGGAGATGAGTCGTACAAGGAGTGTGACTGATGATGTCAAGATGGTAATGTTAGCTATAGATTGTCATATATGCACTGAAATGCAGAACTGAAGCTTTAGGACATTTTCTAGGAGTAATGACACCCTAATGGCCACAAAGACACAACGCACAATTGACAGTCTCTTGTTTGTCTTCCCATTAAAAGTTAGTGTCAGTTATGGACAGGGTCGATGCGAGAGCGGAGAGAGGAATAAATGCGGAAGGTGTCTCGCATGTGCGTGAAGTTAGCTGCGATTTGTTTGACGTTTAACTCTTCTGCACTTTCTACATGTGAGGTTCGGACAACTCAACATTCTGAAGGCTTTAAGGAAATGCCATTACAGCCGCAAAAATTGACTGTTTGATGCGGGTTTCATCCTGGAAGGATTATTGGCTCATACTTCTTCTATAATGATGCTGGCAACACCGTCACAGTCAGTGTAGATCACCACAGGATAATATTGACTGACTGGGCCTAGGTTTCGGTTAAGGTGGCTGTCTGCACAAGTGTTCACTTAGACCAGTTCCATTGTGATGGAGTGGATCGCACCACTTGGCAATCGCAGTCTAATTAATCCAACTGGAGGCTAGTGAAGGAGGTTGTCTAAGAAAGGAGCTCCTAGGTAGGGTAGTCTTACAGAGCTGAGTAAGTTCATGAAAACGGTTTCTTCCTCCTCAGCTTTTGCAGAAATCAAGTGAAAAAAGACTCAGACTTTTGGGCATGTTGGGCTATCAGGCTGTGTCCAATGAGAACACGGATAACGTTCCACATCTGTCTTGAGATTTTGAGAAATTTTTTCTTTTACAGTTGAACAACACTCTGCCAAGAAGATTACTCAGATAGATGTGGACTTATCCCCAGGAAAAACCGTAATGACCCATTCACGGAAATTTTGGTCAAATAACAAGGTCAGTGGTGTGTAGCCGGTATCCTCTAAGATGAAATTGATCGAGGATAGGAAGACCACTGTACTTTTAGGACAAAAAGCCGCGTCAGCACCCAATGAGCAGGTGGAGCATGATGTCCAAGGCCGCTGAAGGAGAACTTCTGAGTGCGCCGCAGATGGAAAGCCATTAATATTTAGAGGATCGACAAGGGGACCTTATATTTCCTTGCAAAGAGGACAAGTTTTGTTTTGAGGGTATTCACATCTACTCCGCAAATTTAAGGGCCATCTACTGAGACGAAGGAGACCACATTGGAGGATTCCTTTGAGGTTTTCAAGATATTTTCGAAAGTAGCGATAGCAATGCGAAAAGCATCAGTATGTCGAAAAGCATCAACATAACTACTGGATTCCACAGAAGAGGAGATTTGACACCGCCTTGAGGTGATCCCCAACTAACAAGTCATCTTTCCGATGTGCCGCATACCTACCTACATATGTATTGCAAACGAAGAAACGATTTTCGATCTGCAAGTGCATCCAGGATTACCGCATATTTAAGATTGGAACACAACCATGGTAAATTCCTTGAAAACGGATGACTTGGAGTACGTACAACTCAGCTAGCCAAACAATCAAGTTATTGAAGTAGTTATCTCCAGAAATGGACCACTTAATTCCAGAATGGCCTCTTCATTCTTGTGAATATGATATCCTAGCTGATGGTCAATACCATTGAGCTGCACTACTTTACTATAATGATGTCTTTGCCAACGAGTTTCAGCTTATCCTTGCAATTGGTCGAAACATTGATCTACAATCCGTCGGTACCCAATGCTACGATTTATGCCAGACTCCATGCTTCTGCACGTTTACGTAGCTACTCTTTAAATAAGCTTCCCTTCTGAGAAAGCTGGCCCGTGTATCCATCTTCACGGACGGGTCAAAAACGGACTAATGCACAGACCAGGATATGCCCATAGGATACCCGCATATGCCCAGACCACGCGAGTGTATTCAAAGAGGGTATATGGAGTGGACGCCGTGGCTCAGTGCTTAGTGCGTTGGACTGTGGAGCAAGGGGTTCGAGGTCGAACACCTAAAAAAAGTTTTTCACGGCCCCACCTCTCGCGAGCGTCTGACAAACATCCAAGAGTACAACTGTCCTGAGCAAGCTTCTCAAACAACAAATTGCCCTTCGGACACGGCATTAAACAGTAGGCCCCTTCCATTCGTGTGAAGAATATAACACGCACAACACGAATGGTTGTGAGAAGCTAGGCCCTGGGTCCCATCGACCTGTAGCGTCAAGTATTTGTTGTTTTTTTTTTTTTTTGTGCTGCCTGCTAAGATGTCAACTGATATACATGGCACTATTTGGCTACCCTGGTCTGATTAGACCAACCGGAGCTTTAAATTAAGCAAAGGATGCTTGTTACGCTTAGCTTATCGATGAAAGCAGCTCCTAGGCAGAGCAATGTTCTAATGAATGTTGGCCTATCAGACCTTGTCTAGTGAGAACACTGACAATATGCCTAATATACGGTCGCTTGAAAAGAACCAACTCCGCACTGAGTTCCAGATCAAGTCTGGGCCAGATCTGTCTTTAGATCTTCAGAGATGTTCTTATCTACAGTTGGTAATGCTAAAAGTGTCGAGCCTTAGCAAGACTTTACATGTAGTTTATCCAGATTCCCTCATTTCGGGAGCCTCATATAGCGTGAGGGTATATTTTATTTCGTTATTTCCTTCCATGTCTCTGTGGGCCAGCACCCAGTAGAGGTTAATGTTAAACTGCTCAGAGATTTCGGTTTTTTTTTATGGGGTGAAGAGGTGAAATTCTTTATAGATATTCGGTAGCCCATGCTATGACTTATGCCAGACTCCATGCTTCTGGATGTTTAGTTAGCTAGACCAAGTTTTACTTCCTGCCGTGTTTATCCATTTTCAAGGACGGGTCACAAATAGACAATGGCACAGGCTTAGGAATTTTCACAGAGGAACCACAAATAGTCCATTTTATGAAACTCCCCAACCACGCGAGTGTATTCCAAAGGAAATATATGGTATCACCGAGACATGCAAGGTCTTTCCGGACTAAACAAGCAAATAGACAGCTATGTACATCCACAGCTAAGTAGTCATAACATTTCCATCATAACAAACTCAAAACTAGTCAAGAGATGTAAAGTGGTACTCACATCCCTTAGTTCTAGGTACAGCATCACGTTATCCTGGATTCCGAGATATACGGGCTTACAAGGAAATGAAAGGGTGGATGAGCTAGGCTTCGACGCTGTTCTAGGCCTCGGAATCAAACGATATTCCAATGGATCACTCGATCCAACTGCCCATTAGCCTCCTCATTTCGAAAGTCTTATCGGACCTCCGCAACATAGACAAGTGAACTGCACACTCTCCTTGCTTCTATGGTACTATAGGCCCAATACATCGATAAAAGGACCAAGCTGACTCTCCTTATTGGTGTCATCACAGGCTAGAACCCAATGACGACCCACCTCAGAAGAATGGCAATCATCAGCACAAACCTATACGACACAGAGTTAGAGGAAGCCACAACTCACTTCCTCTGGAAATCTCCAAGCCTCAGATCTGTACCCATGCCCAGCCCCAGTGTGCGCAGAGGTCTGTATGACAACGATTCCTCTGGGAGCCCGTGGCCTTTAGGGATTAGTACCAGGCTCTGTCACTTCCATTGTAGAAGGAAGAACCGTCTTTCTGTTGGGCATCTGGTATAGAGGTTTCCAAGCAACTCTGCCTTTTAATAGCTTCCTGAAGGACATTGAGGATACCATTCCTCGGCACGTCTTGATGCTGTTCACTGAGTTTGCAGTCTTATCTTCTCCTCCATGTCGATACTATGGACAGAAGTCCTCATTAAAAAATCAACAAAGTTGGTAGGTTCATCTATTGTTTTTCATTTTTGTCGCATTTCTGACCGTGGTAGGACTTGTTGACGATACAACACTTCTAAACTTGGAAAAATCCTGGGACAACAGTACCTCCTCCTAAGAAGTCCCAGAGTTTAGTGAACAATAACCAAATATCTCTCAGAGTTATAGTTCGACAGAGTGGGTAGTCAAAACTATAGAAGTCATTTCGCGCCTGACAAGTGGAATCTCAAAGGTTTTCGAACGTCTGAATATGCCCGTGTGACTACGAAGGATCAGAGAAACCCTACCCACCACGTTCCTTAGACAAAGTTTAACAACTGTCTATCAAATCACACCCCAACCGAGCACCACATCTACATAAGTATCTGTCTAACTTAACCCTTGTAACCCCATAAATATGTAAGTAAGGACGTCATGTATTCCCCCTGCTCCTTCCGAATACCTTAACAGTGCTGCGCACACTTTAATCGAACTAATATTTACGCAAACAACAACAACAACAAAAAAAAGAAACAGCCAACAACATGTTGCTGTTGCTGCCAGACAGCGCCCAACTACCCTGCTGGTTCCGTTTACACAACAAACTTCAACATCGCAGATTCCGCTTAATAATTCATGTTGCCAGGAAAGTTGACTTTGGGAATGTTTTTGGCCCAAACCAACACACAATATCGGCATTCGGCTCGAGTTGATTGGTGCACCCTTTTCGATCCTATCACGCACTTTGGGGGGAATGTTCACAAAAGTTTCTTCCTTGGGGAGTTCGGTGCGCTTATGTATGTATGTCTCAACTTTGATTTGAATATTGAATACATTTGCCAATCAACGCCAGTGCTTCACAGTTCACTTCACATTTTGCGTCTTCCGGTCGGTGGCGGCGGCGGCGGCGTCGGTGCAGGAGCTCCTGAAAGTTTGCTTACAAATGAAACCACTTAACCCTTCCGCTTGACCCAGCTCTCCGAACAACAAAAAAGAGAAAAAAAAAAAAACAAAACAGAACTGTTTCCTTCGAACTTAAGATTGTGTTTGCGGTAGTTCGGTGGTTTTCCAGGAATGCCCATCATCAAGCAGGAGGTGCAGGACGAAAGCTGGCATTTTCTTTGCTTCTTCTTCTTCTTCTTGTTCTTCTTGTTCTTCTTTTTAAAACTCAATTTGCGGTTGAACACAGAATCAGAGAGAGAACTAGAGTGGAGAGAACTCAGTGGTCAGGGAGTTTTACAGGCCAATTGATTCGTTCGCCTCCACCCCGAAACCAGAGTGGGTTCCCACCACCTCAGCCGCCTCACATTCGTCCATAAATCGGTTAGTGGACTTTTGAAGCCTTCAATTAAGGATACTACTCCTCGGAATGGTTTTTCTTTCATTTCCAAAGTAAACGGAGAAAGGAGGTAAAGAAAAAAACCAAACCAAACCAAGAGCAATAGTTAAAGTTCACTCCCATCGACGACGACGACGACTACGATGAATCTGGGTGTCCAGAACTGGATGGAAGATGAAGACGACCAACGACCAACGACCGAAGACCGAAGACGAGGAAAAAGTCGTCGTCTGGTGGCTGTATAACCCGAATGGCAATTATGGGAGCGCCCGGCCGGTTGGTCGGTTAGTCAGTGGTGGTGGTGGCGGTTAGAGGTCCATAAATTTTCGATTTCCATTCGTCGCTAGTCGAGGGGAAAATTTGTGTGCCTTTCAAGACGCCATAAAGAGTTGAGTTTATGACAATTTATTCCGCACCGAGGATGAGCAGTTTCGTTTATGAATTTCAATGAGCTTGTGTGGCTAAGCACTCTCTCTCGAGGAGAGAGAGACGGTGGTAACCGGGACTGTGACTGGGACTGGGACTGGGTCAGATATGTACGTAGGGGCACATGCCATAACCGCTTCTGAATTTGACATTTTTATCTCTTAATCATCCAGGCAAAGTTCGTCGCTGAAGGAAAGAAAAAAAGTTATAGTTCTGGTGACCGCAATCCAGTATCTTGGAAGGAATAGTCGATTACTAGGAGGTAGACGGTATTGACGGTGTACGGCGGACTTTGTGTGGCTATGAGATTTATTTAGGGTTTTGTAGTCTTCCTATTTTTTTTTTTTCTTTCCCTAAGCCAGCACAATTTATGGGGAAGGACTGCTTCGAAGGAATGGTGTTTTAGTTTTTATCTTGAAAAGGGGACTCGCATAGGGCGGTGTGGTTGTGGGAATGGGTTACTGCTGACACGGGAGAACCATTCTGTTTGGGGGCTTAACAAACAGTTCTAAGAATAATAACTTCTTGCGGATCTATAATCGTAATCCTGCGATAAAGAAACCAGAAATTGTAAGACAAGTTTAGAGGAGAACTAGTGGAAGGTGCGTATTGACAGGGAAGAAGTCCCTAGAAATGGAAAAAGGAGAAAGGACAAAGCTCAAACTTAATAGTGAGTCAAATATTTCTCACTCTGACTCTGACTTTGAGAGGTACTTCGCTTTTGGAATCTGTAGCGTAGGTAATTGACGCCCGGTATTACTCCCACCATGAGATGTGTCTTCTGCGGAGCCTTTGCTATGAAATTGTTCTTCAGTTTTGTGAAATTGTACTCAGTAGGTACAGGCGGCTTGAAGGCCGAAGAGCAATAAGGATTAAGGAATGACCTATTCAAGGAAAGTTATGTACTGCAGTCAAACACCGCTGACTCTGACAGATACAAGAAAAGGTGTTTTCAAGAAAAAGACAGTCTACTCCAAGAGAGCTTGGTGAAGCAAATTCTTAAGTGAATTATAGTCGCCGGGAAACCCTTTGGAAGGTACTGGGTGCCAGGCTTCATCAAAAACCCATGGTCTGAGATCGTAGACCTCGTTCTTAGGACACATATTCTAGGGTACAAAATTCTAAGATCCAACACTGCTGCAACCTCTTATGAACAGCCGATACACTTCCCAGACAGCAAATTTTAAAAGATCGACTAGCCAATTAACTCATTCAGCCCGTTTTAGGGGTCTGGTCCTGACAAACCCAACAAAAAACTATATCCGTCCATCGCTAGCAAATACTTTCACTGTAGTGGTTTTGTATACCTCAAGCTTGGAGAGAAGTCGACATCATTTTCATGTCCAAAGTGGGTAAACCCTAACAAACAAGTCCAAATGGTTTTAGGCCGATTGTTGTGCCTTGTTCTTACTCAAGCCATTTGAAATTATTGCACATTCGTTCCAATCGAAGTTTTGGGGATTTATCTTCAGTCCAACACTCCTATCCTAAAGGCTGATCTGTTGAGACAGCCCAATTTGTGGTGATAACAACTATCGAAAGCGCACTCCTCTACAAAGGATTCGCGCCAGCTGGCTTCCTGGATATAAACCGACCCTTTAACAATGTAAAATCTATAAGAACAGCATTTGGCCAACAAAATATAGATCCAGCAATCTTAGACTGGGTAAAAGGCATACTCAAGATGATACACATTAACTCAAAGCAGAGATAGAACAAACTAGGGTCAAAGTTGTCACCGAAATATTTCAATAACCTCTAAATGTTAGCTCACTAAAAACAGAGATGGTCCTCTTCACCAACTAGAGAACGATCCCACAGATCGGGCCCTTCCACAGCCCTCAGCACATGCAGCAAACTCTTTGGCACAAAATGGGGGCCCAAACTCACAATTATCCACAGACATTGCTAGGCTCATTCTATTCCATAAGACTGCATACCTAAAAGAATTGACCAAAGTAGGCGGATAAGCATGCGTATGGACTAACAGAGCTATTAGAACCACCCCGACTGCAGTCATTGAAACCATGCTGTATGACGTACCTGCTCCAAGAAACAGCATTAGAAGCCGTCGTTGAACTGACACTCCTACAATGATGATAGCTAGATGCTATTGAGCTCCAAGCGTAAACTCGCTGATCATGTGAGTCATAGTAGATTCTGAGCGGTTAAATGCCATAAGGATGCACTACAGTCTCTTGCCAAACAAAACAGAATAATACTCGGATCGATCCCTGGTCATCAAGGAATTGCAGGCAATGATTGTGCTGATGGACTAGCTAGGACTATCTCGGAACCCTACTGTTTCAACTGAATTCCCGTCACAGCACGAACTTCGTCTGCCCACTAAAAATAATTAATCAAGTCTTATTCCTACTTAGACAAGGTTACTATTAGAAGTCCGGTGGCATTTTAAAGAGGTCACTGTACCCTGAGTTATCACTTGAAAAAGCGCAATCCTTGCACAGGCACGGAATGTGGGTTCTCCTCTGAAGATGACGAATCATCTGAGCACATTGTCTCGGAATGATCAGCGTTACATTGGTTAAGGTGGCGTATTCCAATAAGGAAAGATGCTCGTTAGCAGGAATTAAAAACTCTGCGGATAAGGACGTTCGCTCCTACAGTAGTCACTCCTGTAGTAAGAACCTTAGAATAAATCACACCCTTAGACACAATATGCTCCAGGAATAATGTAACGAAGTTTTATCAACGTGTCAGGCCAACAAGGCCCCTACAGAAGCCTGTGGAGATGACGATAGAAACCTCGTAGTAGAGTCACAGTCGGTGCTGAGAATATGGAAAAACTTCTTCAGCAGACTGTATAACGGCCACGAAAACCAACATCCCTCAGGCAGAATGAACCATTCAGCCAAAACTTCCCTGATAAAGTGAGGACAGAAATATCCAAGCTTTAATCTAGCCGATGTTCAGCTTTAATTCAGCCGAGCGGTTCAAACCAGCTGGAGCCTGGTAGAGGGCATACAGAAACTCATTTCTAGATTTGATCAGACGAGTGTATATCTGATGAATGGAATCTCAGCACCATTTGGCCGATCCACAAGAAAGAAGACAATCGACAGGTATAACTTGGAGGTAGTAAGGGACCTTATCTACCTCGGCTCTGCTATCAATTAGAAAACAACACCTCAGCAGATATAAAGCGAAGAACAACTCTTGCCACAGTTCTACAGAAGAATCTATGTAAAACCTTTATCATCCCAGTCCTGCTTTATTTCGCTGAAGCGTGGACTCCATCTAAACCGGATGAAGACGTCCTCAGACGCTTCGAGAGAAAGATTCTTCGTAAAATGTTCGGTTCCGTGTAGGTTGATGGGCTTTGGAGGAGGAGATTCAACGACAAACTATACGAGCTGTACAGGGACATCAACCTAGTCAAAGAAACTGCGAAACAGTCTTTCGAAATGGCTAGGACATGCGGAGCGAATGGACACCAATGGTCCGACTCCCAGAGTGTTCCAATCACACTCGGAGGGACAACGCAGTAGAGGAAGATATCGGCTTGGGTGTCGCGCACAAGTATTAGGAGATCTCACCCGACTTGCAGTGTGCAAACAGTCAGTTAAGAACCCGGCTAACTGGAGAGGCTTTTTGGTTGAAGCCCTGGTTCACTGCAGTTTCAGCCATACGGGCAAAGATCTTAAAAAATCTTTTCCATAGCTGAAGTGCGGTTGAATTTTCCTGTTTTGGGAATGAAAACCACCCTTACCTTCCCTCATTTGCAAGGGACGTATCTAATAGGGGTGCACCCCTGTTTTGGGACTATTGCAGCATTGCTGGTATAATTCCGTCATGTCCGTTCCACTTTGTTTCCAAATATCATGTGGGAGATCACTCTCTAAAGGAACTACTACCCTGCAAAGGGTGGTAGCTGCAATTGGGTTTCCATAAGCAGTTCTAGAGAACGTGTGGGCCAAGGCCACGTTCCAAGTTCGAACTTGAATCAGTTTCGAATTACATACATCACGAGGCAGTGGGTTCGATGTAAACTTCTTTTTTGTAAGAACGTGCCCTTGTCAGCCTCACCTGTTCATGGATTCTTTTCATTACAAACAGCCCTACATGTGAATGATTAATGTGGCAGTTGAACAAAAAATATCCTTTCCAGCGAATCCAGTTGATTCCTGAATGGGACTACGTACTTGAATTTATGTCCTCACTTAAAAAAGTCGAAGGCGAGCACGCACTTGTCGTCATCTTCAGAGGGCGGGATGGTGGTCCTCAATTAATTTCCATTAAAACACGCTGAATGGAATTTAATTTCTTTCCTGACATCACAGAGCGGGGTGGGAGCAGTCGCCGACATCGACGGGGGTGGGGGTGGATTTTCTTATTATTTTAATTTTTTTTTCTTTCTTTTCTTCTAGACAAATGGATGTAACTGATGTTGATTGCTACCCCAGTACACACACATACTCTAGATATTTTCATCCCCTCAAGGGAAGGGTCGTCGGTTTTTTTGTTTCGTCCTAGTCTTGCTGCGCTCTAGACTAAGAAAAGGTCGTCGATAGCATGAAAACGATGAACGAAAGAAAAAAAAAAGGAAGATATGTTCAGGACCAACATCGTCTGGGATAAAATTGGAATTGATGATGGTCGCCTCCGCCGCAGCACTCCGTTACAACCAGTCGAACTGCAAAGGCGGTCCCGAGTGCATAACGAGAGTTACTCTCAGCTACCAGCTACAGTGTGCTCCGCTGTTTTGTGTTTCTAAAACAATGAATAAATTTTACGTGGGGTCCGTTGTATTCATTGTGGGCGGCTGTCGACGAAGACGAAGGTTTCCTTCAATATTTCATCGTTCATGCTCTCCGAAGACACCGAAGATGGGACAGCACTTGAATGTTATAATTTACTATTCATGAGATAAGGATAAACGGTTGGGCTGGCTGGCAGTGTAGCGTTTTGACAGAACAAATTTGGCCAAAGCACAGGAAGGGGTTCCTTTGTACGGATTCGGTGATAAATGATCATGTACTCAGCTCGAAGTTTTTTTTTTTTTTGTTTTTCGCATACATACGCCGAGAACATAATTTTAATTGGACTCTCAGCTCCATCCTTTCAACACATGTCCTTCAGAGGGGATGTTTTTTTTTTTTGGTATATTACCACACGTTGAACGTTTTATGGTCATTGGAAAAGTTTCCGCTTTTAATGGCTGTTTGGCTGAGAGTTGTTTTGGATTTTTTCCATCCCATTTGTATGAGCGGATTAAGCTGGAGCAGGGGATGGACAATTTTTTCCAAAGCGGCCCAAACTTTTAATTGGACAATCGGTATAAATTTATAGCAGTCGCTGGATTGAAAGTGGCCATAAAAATATAGTTTGCCACATGGACAATTTATCCGAATTAAAGTGTCGTTAAGTCACAGAGGAGCTGCGGATTTTAGGGGTAGTTTATGTGCACACTCAGGCAGTTGGGAAATTAATCAAAGTGGGAATGATAAACTGCTTACACATGTACATATGTAGGGGAAGTTTTGCGAAAGTGGATTAAACGTGCTCGTGTTGGTCTTCGTAAATTTTGATTGCGAGTCAACAGGGCTTGATTAGCCAGAAATGCCAGCTATGTGCTTAGACGGGGTGCTCCGAGAAATATGTTTATTATCGTACGCCATGCCATGTGCTGAAAAAGATTCTAATTAAGATATGGGATGAGGACTTGACAAGCATTGTTGGGATGTTACACAAATGTTTGCGATTAGGGTTAGTACTTGATCTCACGGTAGGAAGTCCGGTGAAGTAGGAACTGGAAGCACTGTCCTAGAGCACTCTCTCTCTCTCTAATGCAGTTCCCCTAAGAAGCGAAGGGCGAACGTTGACTCCCGTGACAGGATTGCTAATTGGAACTTCATCCTTTGCGGGTCGGTGCCTCACAAGATTCCAGCACATGATCTGGAATTTCACTGGACTCATGGCAGAAAACTTCTTTAGAATATACCTAGTGCTGAACGTAGGTGGAGCGTATGCTCATGGTGATACATGCTTCGATTCTTCGTCGGGTGTGTTACCCTAGAAGTTTCCAGGCTTGCCCTGAGCGTTATTACAGGTTCTTGCCCTGTTTTCCTTCTCTGGTTTCCAGAAGTCTTCATCGAGGGTCATTCATCGCAGAATGGTTCAAGAACTGTGACGGTTTCTTATGGTTCCTTTCTTGCTAACGTGGCTACATGGCGAGGTATCCAACAGAGTATCACTTTGATCCTTTCACCCAGTTTATTTAATTTTTGAAGAAATTCCCATAAAGTGACATTGGTTTCTGTAATGAGACTAGTTTGGACACCTAAGCGTGGATTTTAGCCTGAACGATGATAGTACCTCTAACTGTGGACTTCTAGCCCCGAATACTTGACCAATTTTACATTGCGAACTCATTGTTTCAACTATTTTTGTTCCTGAGTTTGGTGACAAAGTTCTTTTAGAAGCTAAATAGTGGGTGGCCAGATAGCTATGATACTTTTTCCAATTATTATGTTTGAGCAGTTGTCACAGTTACCGACAATATCCAACTGTCAAAGTATTCAGTAACGTTTGCCATTTCATCATGCATTGCTTAAGACTTGCCAAATATGCAGAAATTATTTAAAAATATCGAAATTTCGGGTTAGTTGAAAATACGCAAAGTGAATTTCGTCGTGAGGTCGGTCGCCATCATGGCTTCAGTGTGCAGGCTATTCGTCGCACCATGGAAAATTTTGAGCGTGAGTACACTCTTTTCAACTTTAAGCCACCAACCAGACAGCATCAAGGCATTCCCAAAGATTGACTGTTTGATACGACGGTTTATGGCAAGGCGTCATCGCACCCTATTTCTTCGGATATTGAGAAAGGAAACACCATTGCTGTCAATGGCGATGTTAACCGACTTTCTGAGGCCAGAGCTCGACAACATTGAAATATCCGAGCTGTGGTTCCAACAAGATGGCGCTACATGCCATAAAAGGTACAAAACGCTCGAAATTATGAAGGAAAAATCACGGCGAGCGTTCATCAATCGGGTGCCGAGATAATGCGACTGACACCACTCGATTATTTTCTCTGGGCCTACGTCAAGTCATTAGTCTATCTAAGCCCACCACTTTGGACGAGCATGAGGCCAACAATCGAAACGCTAATGCCGGAATAACGCCCCACATATTGGACAGCGTCATCATAAAATGGACCGTCCCCTTGAAGCACTGCCAGCTCTGATGTGCTATTCCATACGAGTACGAATTGTTTCTCCTTCCAAGGTTTCTCAGAATGAGAACACTTTTCGATGTGACTGACAAGCAAGACTATCCACATATGTTCCATTTCGTGTACTTACCCGACCCGTTTAACGCCACCTTTCAGATAGGCTCTGGAATTTAAATTTGAAACTTCATTGCTCTTTTCATAGCCCGGTCAACCACGGTCACCAATTGTGCTGCCATTATTTCTGGCAGCAATAACTTTCGACTTAAGTCTCCAAAACTTCCCCAAATTGCTTCCCTAAGTTGAATAACAATCAAGAAGACAGCTCCTCGCACAGCACAAGACCCCAAGAAACGCAGAAGTTCCACTCGGAAGTTTTCCCCTTCAAAGTGCAGAGTGGAGCACCAGAGAGGCCAAGAAACTTTCCCGACGATGACAACGGCATCAAATTCGCTAATTCCGAACGTGCCTGCGAGATTCCCCGAAAAGTACAAGGATTCCGTTGAGCATGACACACCCACCAACAGCCCAGAGTCCACCACATCCAGCTACTGCGCCGCGTCGGCTCCAGTGGAAAACAAGAAAATTGCGTGATTGTTAACCAATGTACCTGCACCTGTTCAATAGCATCTTCCGTCATTCAAACCTGTGTGCACAGCGGTTCAACGGGAACACCCATCTTAGCCATGTTCTTAGGTTCAACTACCTCCCGTGTTCTCCCGGGCTAAGGTTGTACGAACATGGATAATTGTTGTTTGCTATCGTTCACATGGTAGTTACTACCAAGTCTTGCGATGTGGGTAAGTAGAACAAAGTAGGTGTACAAGGCGCAATTTCCAGTGACGTCTAATGTCTGCAAAACTTCCTGACTGCTTCTGTTTTTTTTTTTTAACTTTGATTAGCCACTTGAGTGAGTGATTTGTTAATAAAGTCATTACATGAACTGGCAGCAATGGCATGAGTGCATGCACTGTAGGGCAGGTCATGAACGCGCGTTAGGAAGCAATGCCGGAAGGTGAGAACGGAAACTCACTGCAAAGAAATCACTTTGAGTAACATTACTTCCGCGACGCTTAATGATATAATATTCGCTATTAATCGCGTGACGGTGATTGCCGCTGGAGCTGTGAGAGCGCGAAATCCAGGACTTTGCGAAATGACTTAATATTCCCAAAAGGGGGGAAGTTGCAGTCCTTGGAGTTTGCGATGAAGTTGGGACTTCATTAGTTCCAATTTGCTTCGAATCAACGCTTAAGGGCTCGTGAATCACGAAGCTAGTTCGACAGAAAGTTAAGGAAATGTTAATTTTTTTTACAAAACTGGGTCAGCTATGTAGTTTTAAGAAAAAATTATTTTCGTTTACCCTCTTGGATGTGAAACTTTCTCCTTTACTTGAGAATGAGCACTTTCGTCATGGTTTACCCATGAAATCCTTCAAATAAGGACAATGACGACCACTTTGCAAATGGTAAACTGTCTCAGCTTAAGCTTTAAGTTAATCAAACTGATTCCCCAGGGATTGAGTTTATGACAACTTATTGGTTTCTTCCATCAGTTGACACGATTTCTAAGATATTAGAGGCTCACTCCTGTGAACTATTGTTCAGCAAAGTTTCTTTACTTTATACGTGCCCTTCCATGTAAGCCTTTCTCTCCGAATTTATTGTCATTTGCTGGAGGTGCATAATCCTGTAAGAGGATGGGCGTAGGTCATCAGAGTAGTCAAGATATGTTCGAGATGGAACCTCCCCATTTTGACAGTTCAAACTTTCAGAGGGGAATATGGCGACTCTGACCACTTTCTTGTTGCAGCCAAATTCAGACCTTATGCGAGCTTTAACCTGCGTATCGCCCAAATTCAACTTTGAAAGTCGTAGCTCAACTGACGTAACCGACCTACTGAGTGCAATTAACGCTATGCAGTCACTATCCACAAGTCCCAACAATCTGTGGAACCAGTATCCAGTATACCAGGGACATAATAAACGAAGTAGTAGTCGAGAAAAGGTGACAGAAAATTCACACTAACAAGCGGAAAACAAGCCAAGGAAAGGGTATCGAGCCAGAAGAAAGGAGGGGAAAAATGTCCTCCGCAAAGAAAAGAGGGCCTACCCAGTCCACCAGCTCAAGGATATGGAAGAGTCCCGCGATAGCAACAGCTGGAAGCTGGCTAGGAACCGGCATCGAGGTAATGACGAGGCCACCCGGTTTTGAAGAGGTTGCCTCGCCAATCAACAGCTGAAGAACAACAAACCTGGCGGCCCAGCTGAGTACCACCAAACATGGGGTTGACGTTTTGGTTGGATAAATGCCCAATGACTGGACTCAGATCTATAAGCCCCGTTCTAAAGAAAGGGGATCCCATGTCTTGCAAGAACTATCGGGCTATATCCCTTAATCTCGCATATAAGATCCTACCCAAAGGACTATGTAAACGTCTGAAATCTTTGAGTAACTTGGGACTGCTCTCGGCCGGCAGCTCGAGGATCGACCAAATTCTTAGACTAATAGTAAGGAAAATCCCGAAATGTCAAGTCGAGGCACAGCATCTCTTTCTTGACTTTAAAGCTGCATATGACAGCATTCATTGTCTGGATCATTTGGGATCCAGGCAAAACTGAGCCAGCTGTGCCGCGTGATGGTTGAAAACAAGAAGTGCAATGTGCAATTCGAGAACAGTTCCTGCGAACTATTCCAAATATCTACCAGATTTCGGAACAGATGGTGTACAGGACCGGTGGGAGCTCGAAATGCAATATCTCCATCAAATCTGTCCAGCAGCTGGGATACCCAAACGACATCAAGATCATGAGCCGCTCCCAATCCACTGTCATAGAGGCTTTTACAGCAATTGAGGATCAGGATCTAGGTTTTGAAGTTAACGAGGACAAAGAACTATCGGTCCACTACCTAGGATAAAACTTTCGGTTTTCCGAAACAAATGAGTTCAAAACTCCTAACTCTGAAGACGAAATGCATGCTCTACAAGGCGTTGAACATGGCAGTTCTACTATAGGTATAGTGCTGGACGATAAGAAAGTTCCCAATGAAGGAGAAGATACAACCGCAAACCCTATGAACTGTACTGAGATGCAGATGTGGATGACTGTTTCAGAAGATGATCTTCGAATCATGGTCTAAAGGTTGGAGACAACAAGGAAGACCAAACCTGCATTTTAGGGAGCAAGCTATTGCAAAAGAATCAGTAGTCTAGACAACTGGAAGCAACGTGCACGGGATGGAAGCGAGTGGAGGACCACTGTCTCTCAGACAGAAGCTCTTCACGGATTGGAAGCTGGTTAAGAAGAAGGAATAGCTGAATAAAGAATAGGTCTTTAATGTCCAGTATACAGCTACTGATTGTTCAGACTTTTTGGGGAAGTATTGGCGCACTATGAGATTGAATAGTCGATGGTAAACCTAGGAATTGTGTTGTTCAAGCGGGCTCCTCAAACAGTGGGCAACACTGTAGCTACCATAAGACTCTGATCTCTTGCCATCCCATTAATGTTAGTTTGACAATGTTCTCCCCTGTCACTCCATTGAAAGGTGGTTTCAACTGGTTGTAGAGCTCATCATTTTTACTCTGAATCGTACACTCTGTTGAGGCTTAACACAGTATTATCGCGATACGTTGAACTATAGCCTGGAACACGGGTGTGGACATTTCTTTTTCGTGTGGTTGTGGACGTCTAAGCACAAGCCTACATATGTACGAACAGTATGAGAGCATCGTTGTACTTAGAACTAGGTATGGAGAGAGAGATTCGTGATTCGATCACCTGACAACACTTAAAAGATTTTTAGTCTCACCGCTCGCGAACGTCTGACAAACATCCGAAGGTAAATGGTCTTGGGCTTGAGTGCTATACTTCCACTTCGTCTGCAATCAGGGCGGAATCATTTGGAAAAAGATTTCAATGGGACCCTAAGCCTAGCCAAATAATCGCATTGCATTCAGCAGACGAATGGAATGGGTTTACTGCTTAATGCGGTATCGGAAGGCAAATTCTTGTTTTGAAAAGTGTTTTCCATGACAGTTTTTCTCTTATATGTTTGTCAGACAAAGGGTTGAGCTGTGACAAGGGTTTGTTATTCCCCGAAAGTCAATCTTAGAACGTCCAACTCAGTAGTCTGCACACTAAGTTTTGAGTCCCACATAGTTGACTGTGGTGCCTACAAGGTGCATTGATGGAAGGCCTTCTAAATGCTGAGATGCGTTACGCTTCCTCTTCGGCTGACATTTGTAGATAGCTTCCGTACCATTGGGATACAGTTTGTTGCTTCTGTGTAACGACCAGTTTTGAAAGACGTTTCACCGCCGTTCCTAACCAAGATTTCGCTTAAATTGAATCAATAACGCCAATCTTTCTGATGGCATCTCAGTTTCATCCAAGGTTCCAGGCCATAATCTTACCAAAACGTATAGTGTCATTCCACTTATATTCATTAGCCCTGGAAGAAGTATTATGTACATCTGGCATCCAAGTGTTCGCTCCCAGCCCCTGTGTGGAATTTCCTTCAGAATTTCGCAATTAATCGCCACAAACAAGAAAACATCTGCAGCTGCAAACACAATGCTCCTCAGATTAGGAAGGAAAAACAACATCGCCACCAACGCACATCGGCGTGTGTCATTCAAATAAAATGCGTGCGGCATGCCATGCCAGGGGTGATGTTAATCCGTGGCACCCCCACCGAAATACCATTACGTAATCGAATGCAATCTGCTCTGGACATGGATAGCCGAAGAACAAGAAAAAAGGACATTCAACACACACTCCCTGGACAAATGTAGTTTTCCACATGACCACGCTTCGGCTTTTAATTGACTCGGCTTATGGTCGAAGAGAATCTGGTTGACCCCTTAAAGGAATACCCATCGCCTAAGTGAATTAGATGCGACACTTTCTTGGGTTTTAATTTTATTAGTCCTTTGTCCACACTGATTGCAGCACACAGAAGCTGAGAGTGCTGACCCCTGGAACTGGAGCAGGAGGCGAACTGCAATTAATTGGCCTCCTTAACCTCATGCAGGCAATTCCATTGACACCAAGAACGCCTCCGCGCGTATCAATCAACTTGCCAGGCCGTGCTAACCTGTCAATTACACAGCAGCACAGCTTCGTACAACACACCACAAGGATTCAATTACACCGAGGACAATAGCGAGTCTGAGAGCCCGAATGTCGCTTGTACGTCGCTCAGCCGGAATCAATTTTCAATTGAGGGGCTGAACAGCTCGATTGAGGTTATATCGTCGAACGCCGAAAATGGAACGTACGTCCTCCTGCACTCTTGCCTCGCGCCCGCGATCCTTAATGGAATAAGTAATGGCTGTGTACACTGTACAGAGCCAGTGAGGTGCTCAAAATTGAATTTCTTTCCATAGAAAATGTTTTTTTTTTTTTTTCTTTGCTTTTTGTTCCGTTCTCCAATCTTATTCTTCAACGATGCCGCGCCGTCCTGGGTAGCGAGCGCTCTGCATATTAGAATCACAAAGGAGCGCAATTTCACTCGAGGCGTCGTCGTCGTTGGCGTTGTCGTCATCGTAGTCGATGAACACTAGCAGCACCCACTACCAGCCGCCACTACCAGCCCTATCGCCATAGCTGCCATCATCATCATCAGCATGAGCAGCACCATCCGCCCTCGTTTATTGTAAAAACCTCCATCGTTCCCGTTCGAGTGAAAAGTAAATATGCAAAGGAGGTCCTGATATGTGAGAGTTCGATATTGGTAAGCAATCCTGTTGGATTTTGGCAGAGTGGGTGGCGGAGGGGTGCAGAACACATTTTTGGCAGCGCCCTCGCTATAATGAGGAATAAGGTGGCAGTGTACTTCGCCCATTACGCGAAGGGGGAATTCCTCGAAAGCATCAGAGGTTCTGGCGAACGTACTTACCGTCAATTACAATGCGGTACACGGAGTAATATGGTGGCTTTTATGATGTCGTTGGAGTACCTATCTAAATTGTCGCGGTGCTGTTCTTGATTGCATGTTGTTCGGAGTGAGAGTGCCAGGATATGGGCGATGGGTTCACGGGAAACCTATTATCAGATTCAGATTTTTTTTTTCCATTTTATCGAACGTAACTGATGTCATAAATTATGGGTGACACAATTTTATTGGTATAACATACTTTCTCCATCTCTGGCGTGTTGGTTAAGTGATGATTGATGCTGGTGTGATGGGTGGGTGGGATGCTGAGGACATGCTTGTGGCGCGATGATATACGCACGGGTGAGGCTGAGGTCAACGTATATCAGTTGAAAACTCTATTTTTTAATATTTTTTGAGTGAATTTTCTCGATTCAATGAATTTGGAGAATGGGAGCGCGAGGAGTCAGTTTAATAAATCTGTCAGATGCGGTGATTTCGAAGAATTATGCATGAGACGAACACGTAGTGATGGAAATCATTTCAGGCAGGTGGGAGGCGCCTATTTGTCGAATTCCCTCTTTTGTAGTCGATTGGGCTTCCAGTAGAATAGATTTGAGCTTATTTAGCGAGGAAATGAGACTGTCAGTTTCCATTTCTGATTTTCCAACGAATCTGAAAAGGCACATCCTTCAGCAAGGGTTTTAGAAGAAAAAGCCATCGTCTGGAGTTCCAATTAGTGGCTTTTTAGTGATCGGGATACGTTTTTCGCCGGTTGCGGCAGGGAGGTGGTAAATCTTCTAAAGTTGCCAATAGCCAGCACTAGTGGCATGCACTATTCATATACCTGGTCCTGACACAACCGATGTACTACACAGAATTGAAGCATTCTCCCGTATTACTTCGTGGGGTTGTTTAGTAAATCAAGCTATTTGTATTGTGACATCTCCTCATGAGGCTTTTGCAACTTTTCCTCCGTTTTCTAGTCTCTCTATTCTCCACATCGATCCAACTCTCTTCCGATTGCAACATGTGATCAAGGTTTAATGACGAACGCTGACGAAAGTAGGTACAGCGCGCTCCATATTTCCAGATCGGTGGAGATACTTGCAGTAACCGCCCGAAGAAACAGGAACTGAGTAAGGTGGTAAGTTTGTATATCCTTAGCATCTCATTTGCAAGGATGTTGTCCAGCTACAACGAAGGCGACATGTTCAGAATAGTGTCATTCTGGTCTTTTTCGTCCTTAGTGCTTGCGCCTAAGCTGGGACGGCGTATAGCAAAATTGAGGTAACTCTTGAGTCCACCTCCACCTCCAGGTCCACCAATATTAGGCAGTATCCGCGAGGAATCGAAAACGATGGTTTTCGAGGGATGGATAAGCCTCAGACGATCGGTGTAAGAGGGTAAGTTGTTTCGGTCAATAAAGGCGTAATGAATAAACTTATGCGGGACGGCTTCATTACGGCTGGCATATTCATGAATACATGGTGGGCCATATACAAGTTTCTTTTTAAAAATGTAATAAAATGACCAAAATTAAAGCAAATACTCCCATTAATTATAGAACACAACGTCGTTCAAGTGCCTGCTTCGGGGAGCTTCACAGTAGTGCATTCTGTAACTCCAATTTTCCAAGACCTTGTTGATGGTTTCGGGCTGTAGCTCACAGATTGCTTGGATACAATTGGCCTTAAGTGCTTGAATCGTTTCCGGTCTGCATAATATCAGTCCTTCACGGTTCCCCACAAGAAAAGTCCAAAGGGGCTAAATCGCAGCTCCCAGGCGGCTAATTGACATCGCACAGACGGCTGATAACACGATTTAGCGCGGAATTTAGCGCGCAAAAAGTTCGATTGTGACAGGGGCTGTGTGGCATGGCGCACCACCCTGCATGAACCAGAGGTTGTCCAAATTCATGTCTTCAATTTTAGTAAAAAAACACATCGGTTAACATGGCTCTGTAACACCCACCGTTGACAGTTACGTTGTTCCCAGCCTCATTTTCGAAGAAAAATGGTCCAAGGATGCCACCACTCCACAATCCGCAGAGAGTGACTCTGTGGATGCATCGGCTTCTCGATAATATCGTTTTTCGAGCCTCAGATGCGGAAATTTTGTTTGTTAACTTAGCTGCGGACTTGAAAATGAGCCTCGTCAGAAAAGATTATTTTTCGCCCAAAATCGTTGTCCAATTGAAGCTGCTCTACGGCCCAAACTGGGAAGCGCCTTCAATTGTTGAGTCAATTAGATCTTGATGAGCTTTTCAGATCAATGGCGAGTTGATGTTCGTAAATTAAGTCTCACACTCTTGGCTACGGCAGCCACATTCTCGTCTTGACGACGGGGACCATGAGTGTTGTCCAGTAGCATACCAGTCTCACGAACTTTTCGCACAAACAAATTTCGGCCAAAACTTTTTTTCAAATAACGCACTGTTTGGGCCACACAGCACTCACTTTGGCAATAAGTTTTCAATATTTCCCAACGTTGTTCAAGCGCAAAGCGACTCATTTCGTATGATACTGACTTTCTGTCAGAATTTCGAACGAAAAACAGCTGTCAGTGTCAAAATGATTTAAAAAGAAACCACTAGATGGCCCACCCTTTATGAGAAATAATCGTGATCGGCTTCGAGAGAGAGGGAGAGATTGAAAGGATGTCTAAAGTTTGCGGTAGTCAGAGGGTCTGACGTCGTTAAACTTAAGGGTTTATGGGTGCTTATCAGATATACGTTTGATGTTTATGGAAGATTCTCTCCATGATAAGAAGATTCTGTGTCGTAAGCGTCTCCTAAGTATCCAAAGCAGTAAACAAATTTGATATCAACTCAAGAAAATCAGTTTCAATCAAATATTCCAAAACTTGTATCGAAATATCGATAAGCGACTCGATGTCTGTTCGAAATTAAAGTCAACAACTAACACTAATATTACACTGCCGCCTATGCCAAACTAATCGATTGCACTAAACCCAATGCAATCCGGCTCCGGTGAAGATACCCCACTCAATCCAATCATTTCAATCTCCGACTGCAAATATGCATGGCTGCGCACTCGACATACACCCTCACTACACAATCGGCTACATTACGATTTCCGGTCGAATGCACTGCGAGTGCACTCGGCCCGACCAATAAGCGGAACACAATAATTTATTGACTACTTGGGCAAATATTTGGCCAAATTCAATTTATTCTCCAAAACATAACTTAAATACTAATTTCGGGTTCGAGTTAGTTAAGCACACCCCCACACGCGCATAAATAATTTAAAATGTATACTCAAGTGCCATCTCCACCTGTCTCTGCTGGTGTGTGTGAGCCAACTGGACACATCCATTGCATGCGGGGGGGGTTGGTCAATGGGCGGTGGGTGGTTTAACTAAATTAATGCAACAATGAACATTTTAAAACCGCATTAGAATACACAACAGATTGGAAGTGGTAAATACTTGAGTGTATGTGTGGGGGTGGGGGTAAAGGGTGTTACCCACACCAGCGCCGATAATTGAATATTCGGATAAGGGACCCCAGGTTGCGGGCAAACATTTAATCGTTCGATTTAAATAATTCACCCCGGCAGACGGGTAATCCAACCCTAGTATGGCCGCCCGCCCTCCCAACACACACACACACACAATCGAACTCCGAAAACAAATGAACGTGGCTCGCTTGTAATTTATTGAAATTGGCTCCGAAACAGCCACCGACCTTAGACCGACCGAAGGCTGTTGTGCATGGTTGCTGGCCATCGGCCATGGGCCTTGTTAATGCGTTCAGGTGTTGTATTTACAAAATTGATATTTTATGCATTAAATCGCACCGCACGAGGATAGGGAGGAACGGAGTACCACCGGAGCAACGGAGGAACGGAGGAACGGAGGAACGAGATCAATCATAGAAGGATGTAAATGTCAAAAATAGGCCCGGCCGTTTCGTTCCTGGGAAGGATACACAAAATTTGTCCCAATTTCACTATCAATGCATGCAATGGAGGTTAGGGTTTCCGTTCATAATTACAGCATTGCCCAGGGGGTGGATGGACGGGGCTTAGACTTGAGTTAGAGTTAGGACATGGTTTGGGCGAGCTTCATATTTGCACTGCACACATGTCGCGCTCTATTCAATGACGCACTCTGGCGCTGCAATTCGAGTGGAGTACACTATTTTGATTATTCCATTTGGATGCATGAATTGTAGGAGCCCGAGCGAAGGGTGGACGTGTGCCATTTGAACGCACAATTTACGATTACAATGGAGAAGCGCCGCCAACCGATTAAACTTTCAATTTATGGGACAATGTGTAATTTCGGAGGCCATCGGTGCGCGAAAGCGCTTTTGTTGGCCACGGTCGGTCGTCCCCGTGGAGGCTTGGCAGGGGGGGGACAAGGATGAACGATGACATTTTCGGATTTGAAATGTAGTGACGCGAATTTATGTGGTAATCGATGGCATTTTAAGGCGACACACATGTACGGATGGGCTGTGAGAGAGTGGTAGAATTGCTGCATTTAATATGGGAATTCCTGTCACTTGCGGAATTATGGTTAGAATGGTTTTTGGTTGGTCATTTGTTTGTGGCTAACATTGGAAGTGAACACTTGCAGCACACCATAAAGTGAATAGGAAATATCTGAATCGCTTTATATGCACAACTTAAAGAGGCTAAAATTATGGTGGATCTTTTCGATTGTAAGGGCCTGTCCTGTCATCAAAAGGTTCTAATGTGCAGCGCTGTTTCTGTTGACTATTCTTACTTCTTCATCTTCAGCCAAGCATCTCCAAACTAGCACACTTGCAAGCCGTAAGAGGGATTCAGACTTTCAGTCCTCCCATCTCCAACACACAGCTTAAACTTTGATTCATCGGAGAAGATGGCATAGTTCCACTTGTTTTCAGTTCAGAGTTCAAGCTTCTATACAGGCTGGTCTAAGATAAGACTTCATGAAATTTTTATTCCTGTTGCTGCCCGAAGACGCGAATTCAACGCAAGTTCAGGTTCTGAAAACCAATGTGACCTAAGATCCAGATAAGAGTCAAAGAGTTCAGCCTTGCGACCAAAGAGTTCTTGTATTTTCGAGCCATTTGGAACAGGTTAATGTTGCTGCGGATGCAGATACTCCGACCCTGTCAGATATTCTTAAAAATACAGTCGGAAACCATGAGGATAGTATAGCTTTTCACTTGAAAACAGTGTCAAGTCTGCTAAACGACTGGTGGAGACTTGTGTAGTCGGTCTTTACGACGACATCATCACCGGATTCACCTACAGCCTAATCTAGGTCCAGAGTTTGGATGACATAGGGAAAGTCGACTCTTAATTCGAACAGCAGCCGACGTTCCTGTGTCATTGGACGGTACATCCATAGAATCAGAGTCCGAAAGATAAGTGTAACGAAAGGTTATGGAAGCTCCAGTCGCCCCGTATAAAACCGCTCATAGTACAGTCCGTGATAAATGTATATTAAGGAAAGGGGAGAGCATGTAGACCAGAACCTGGTGTACTCGGCACATCTTCTGTGATAGCAAAAGGCAATCACATACATACTTAAGCGAAAGTCCTCTCCACCAAAAAAACCGACGCATAAACTGGAAAAGGTCTTCTCATAGTCTTGTTGATCCAGAAGACCTTTTTGATGATAAGCCCTTTGTCTTTGATGTGACTTGCTTTGTGTAAAGAAGTACTTATCTAGGATCACTCCTAGATATTTCGCTACTTCGGAGATCTGGCCAGTCATGCCCTTTAGCCGGTCACAATCTTTCATTTTCTTAGTTTCCAGAGCATTGACTGAAAGCCCATTTCTAGGGGACCATTTATCGATCAAGTCTAAGGCTATCTGCGCGTAAGCACAGACAGTCTGTAGACATAGCCCAACCGAAAGTATGATAATACATAGAAATCGCATGTACTTAAGCATGGACGTTTGAACTATTGAAGGCATCCAACACAGCGTCAACTTCCATGGAGATAGAACCTCATCTTACGAGCTACCTCTGTTGACACCTACCATAATATTGCAACCACAATCCACATCTACAACTAGAGTTCTATTGGTCAGCATTACCCTGATCCACAATTATCTACCTCATGCTGACTTACAGGCTCACTTTAGCTATCCAAATCGCGTATCTTGACTAGTATCTTCAAGATTTTCAGTATGAAGGCAAACAGACTAATAGGTCTGAAGCTCTTAGCGATATAAGAACATATGCCAGCGCCAGACATTCAGTAACGATTCTCTATAAGATTGCCAGCAACAGGCTTATCCCCTGATGCAGCAGACCTTGGTAGACTGCATCGGCACCAGGCTCTTTCAAGCTATCAAAGGTTGTTCCAGGATATTTCATAGTCTCATATGTTACTACGACCAATGGAGTGTACTAACTAAGCCGCTGTACATCAAGGTAAACCTCCAGAAACGGGCTTAGCTATTATCTAGTCGTTATATATGTAGGTAGTTACCCAGAGATGAGTTTCCAGCAGAAAAGTGAAAGTCTCTGCTTTGGGACTTACACTGATGTGTGGTTCTTCGATGAACTTTTCGATGAACTGGTTCTTTTTGTTTTGATCGGTCCAGTTCCAGTTTTCACCCAAGTTCGTCTTGAGTGACCGATTTTGAAGATTTCTGGCTTTCCTTCTTATTCCCTGCCGTTCGGGGTTGTGGAAAGGAGCAAACGAGGCTTTCATAACCAGGCACGTCAGTTCAAAATATGTAATGACGACACTAGTCATGTTTTGAGCAGCATTCTCGACCTTCCACCTCGTGTTTAAAGTGACTTTTGATAGACTTGTCCAGCTCTTCTCCAAAGGGGATCCAGTTCTTTGCGTAGGAATCTCCCTGTCTATTGCTTGGAATGATACCCAAAGAACATGGTTCATCATATGTTCTTGGTTCTACCTTAATTGAAACCGACAGTCTTAGTCGCATTTCATTGGAACTTTTTAAAGTTTAATGAATTGCAATTCGTCTCCTCGGCAATTCTACGAAAAGATCATTAAATGCCGACAAACAGTCGACTGATTCGAAATAAATTTCAACAAATCCCTCCAAGTGATACCTTGTCATCGTTCTCGATGGAGAGAATTGAGCTTGAAGGTGTTGCCAGTTACCACCCACCCAACACTAATGTTTCACCAGAATTCCTCCAGTGTCCGTTGCCTCCGTCACGTTCGTAAAGTAAAACGAATTCGGAAAATGAAAGAAGATATTAATTTGGTCCATCTTATGATTGAATTTGTCCAACAAAGTAGTATCTGCACTAAGCACGCACTTCTCCATACAAATCTAACCTAACCTGGTCGTTGTTTGGGGCGAAGGATGAAGCAGGAGGTGAGCTCTCTCATTCAATTTCAAAGAAAAACAAAAATCAATCATCGGCAACTGTGGTATTCCGCTCTATTGCTTCTTTTCCGTTTCTTTTCGTTCTAGAAACACCGAAATTAAATCAGGAAAGAATAACAATCTTAAGGACAATAATGCGAATTGAATTTCATTCCAGAGCGTATTCCACACCTCCTGGTTGTCGTTCGTCATCAATCGAGGAGTACTACGGGCGGGCAGGAGTTACTGGCAGCGAAACGTGCACGTATCGCGCTAGATCCAGTCTTCTAGGTTTGGTGTGGCAGCAAAAAAACCGAAGAGAGAAGAAAAAAAAAAGCAATAACTTTCATCCCCTAATTCGAAGCTTATTGACACCCTTCAATGTTTATTCATGAATGAATCGGCAATAAAACCGAATAAGGAATCAGTACATTCGCTCCGGCACCATTACCACCCTTTTGGCGCTGGCGTGCGAGGGTGGAGCGAGTAAATCCTCAAGCCTGAGATCGATTCCGTGATGCTGCAACTAAACAAGTGATTCCTTGGCTAGGGGGCGGGCGGGCGGTGCGTAATAACAATAATAATGTAACATTACATCAATCGGCGGGGGGTGGTTGGGCTGAATTCATTTTTTTAGGATTCATTTATTGTTCGGAGCGAGGCGAGGGTGGCGACAGGGAAGAGAATCACTCAACACGGGTAGGGGTGGTGTGATAGGTGAGTACGGCCATTAATATGTCTACATCTGTCTAAGTCACTGGAAATTACCAGTAAGACGTCGCTCGCGGTAGATTTGATAAATTGAATTGTTATTGAGTTTTCGTTATTACATCTGGCAAATTGATGACGGCCAATAAAGTGGGCTTTGCGCACAATAATAGAACGCGCCTGGAGAGTTGGAGATTTGGCGCCATGGGGCGGTATTAATTGGACTCGGTATCAGAGCAGGGACTTGTCTGTAGCAGGCGGGGAATATTCTGAGAACCTCATGAGTAATTAAGGCGATTTCTAGTGAACAGAGCAAGGTATCTGTCAGGTTTACTTTACAAGTATTTGTTGTATCTCTCGACAAAGTAATACCAATCATCAGAACCACTGTTCATTTATTCCAGGTAAGATGTTTGCATGAAATATTCAGTGCAGGGTCATCCCAGTCATGGTTCGCATTTGACATCCCTGTCTCAATCACATACGTACGTCAAATCGAACTGTCATCCGAGAGTGCATATTTTAAGTTGGATGTTTGCCATTTTACAATATGGACAATCGCTGTACATGTTGACATAATGGTCCATCTAAGTGCATTGGCATTTAGAACAACTAAGTCAGTTCTTTCTTCGTAAACTTTTCATCCGATGAAATCTTTTACTTTGTTTCCTTTCTAAACTACGCCCTCTGCCCGAGAGTAGCTTTTAGTTCTCTACCGCCATCTGGGCTCTCGTAGCCACTACAAGCATAATATAGGCAAAACTAAAAACTATATGCAAAATTCGAGGCCCCTGGGTGTGTTACAGATGCCGTCATAGATATAAGTACATAAAAGTGACTGCGAGCACACCATTTAGACTCGTCTTACGCCACATTATGGTGTATTTTGGATTTGGATTTGGACCCCTATAGAGGTTTATTTACCCACGAATTGAGGTCAGCTGACCACGCAATGTGCAGAACAAACCCCTATTCAGCGTTTCGATGACTAATTTTCACAGAACATATTCTTCAGCGATGGGGTTTAAGGTGTAATCATCACCATCATGGCTATAGCCATGCCTCAAATCGAAGATATGGATGTGGAAGACATGCGTGGAAGACGGTGCCACATCTCACACAACACGAACCGTTTTGGGTCTTTTGCAATAGAAATGTCTTTGACTAGTTATTTCACGTTTTTGGTAAAGTGAACTGGTCAGCAAGATCGTGTGATCTTGAGAACGCTGGATTTCTTTTCGTTGGGCTATCCAAAACGTCCTGTAAATGCACAATATTTGTCAATGGTATGTGTCGAAAAGTCATGGAAGTGCACCTTGTCTGAATGAAGTACTGCAAGAACTCCCCTGGAGAACATTTAATATTTTTCATATTCCATTGACAATGGCAAGATCTAAGCAATTAAAGGAAATAAAATTTTAATCGAAATCTGAATCATAAACGTGTTTTATTTGAACTTCCTTTCGGACCCATAAAATGGATGACCCTATATGCTGCTTTACTTGACATATAGTCTAAAGTCGAGAAGATGACTACCTTTGAACCAGAAAATCCGCCAGAAGTCTGCAATATAGTTCACATGATCTACATACACACATATATGGCTAAAATTAACCATCCTATGTGCCGTCAATCCAAATAGAACCTTCTTTAACAGGTCTCCAAACAACATTGTGAAAATTGACAGGTTAGGTTTGATTGGCAGGCTGCAACAAGTGCAACTACATTTAAACCAGAATAATAGGACAATAGGATCAACTTACCTGTTGAACACACAGGAGCATATTATAAAGCGTTGAAGGTCGATAATGCTTATGTTAGCCGAGGACTCTCGATCTCTTCCCCATCTACGCAATTTTTGTAGAACTCGTTTGCGGAGAAGCCTGTGGGCATGCTGATGTCCCATGCTGAATGAGGGATCTCTTTATAGTGCTGAGTACTTCTAAGTTGTATTTGCCCATCGATCAATTTTGGCCAACTATTCCGCAACACACTTACTTGCTTTGGTTGCATACTACAGCTTTACATGTAAAATTTGGACCGGTCTCAGATCATACGCAGGTTCAAAGAAAAGGGTCTGGATTCCTCTAGAATTTCATCTAAAATAGACTTCAAGTGAGACAACACCGGCCTCTCACAACATTCGACAACGCTGCCACGGATTAAATAAAGTCCTACACTATGAGCATTATAACCTTTTTAAGCTGTCAAAGTCATGAGGGGTCTGGTCCTAGATCTGAGATCCTAGGTAGTAATGATAAGCTTTGTCAGTTTTAGCTGAGTGATATTCCGCTAAATGGCTTTGGTATCACGGAAAACGATGTAAGTCTGTTTATGGCCAATATGTCTACCAACCTAGGCAATAGAATGAACTTACTCTGTTTGGCACTGAATAGTGACGTGAATAGCTCCAGGCAGTTCTATACAAGTGAAGCTTATAAATGGTTTTTCCATAAGAACATAACAATTTTGTGTTCTAATACAAATGTACCCTTAATCTTTTTCTACGATCTGTTAACGCCACAATATCAGCAGAATTTGACACTTTTATCACAGAGAAGGTCATGAACGAAAAATGTTTCAAAATTATTAAAAATTACTGCCGAAATTCTGAGTCGGTGGATGCAACTTCAAGAGCACTTACTCCAGTTTTCGATCATAATAAGCATCCCATCAGACAGGCTGTGGCTGCTATTTTGGCTAAATTCAAGTTAACATATTTATTACAGAATATTCCTGTCCCAGTTAGGCAGAGTACTGGTCAAAGTATCAAAAATGTCGCAGTCGAAAGTGCTTCAGTTCAAAATGAGTCAAATCAATCGATTCCACGCCATTGCAAGGAATCTCTCAGTCCACATTGTGCACATTGTGGAGAATTTTACGTAAGATCTTGGCCTAAAGCCTAACATCATCAAATAAACTCAAAAACTAAAGCCTCTTGGTCATTTGAAGCCTCACCGATTGGGCTCTCCCAAAGTTTGAAAAACACTCTGAATTTCATAAAAAAATTCTTTTTCAGCAATGAAAACTCATTTTTGAGTTAATGACTCTGTCAACACGCAAAATATGGCTTATTGGACAGCAACAAATGTGCTTCAAGAGACTCCATTGCATCCACAAAGTGATCGCCATGTTTCAGTCAATGGAGTTCGGTATCGTGCCACGTTGGAAGACTATCTATACTTGGCCAAAGTGCTATGGACTTGAGATCAGTGATATGTGGTTCTAACGAGATGGTTCCACATGCCACACAGCACATTTAATCTGTTGAAGGGGAGGTTCGAGGTTCTTTTCATTGCTGTACGTTAAGTCGAACAACTCAGGAACAACACCAAACGCGAAATTGTCAAAGTTCTGGCTAATATGTGTGGAAGAGTGGTGGCAAATCGGGTCAAAAGAATCAATCGCTCCAAACGGATTCGGGGTGATCATATGACTGAAAACTAATTGAATTTTGAAATTTAACAGGTCCACTATATCTGGAATAAATTTCGAGCCATCATCTCAGTTATTCTGTGATTTATTTACATACAAAGTTGTTATGTCCTTATTGAACGAACCTGTATGTATTCTGAATCACTATCAACTGCTGCTGCTGATGGCGGCACATTATCTGCATTACCTCCGATTACTCTCAGAACTTTAAAGTTTTGCACGCCCCAGCATCCGTGTCACCATTAAATTAATGTCAAGCTGTGAGGACTCAAAATTACCTCGGAAATTTGATCGGTGCTACACAGCTGGATGTCGCACTAATACTCCAATGAATCTGCATTTGCCAAAAGTGTCGACAGAGAGCATAAAAACGCTCCTCAACTCGCACATTTGCTGCGAAGGTTATGTAGAATTCCATTTGTTTCGAGCCAGTACGTTGGAAAAATTCAATTTTCGACCTCATTTCCGCGGAATTGGCTGAATCCTGTGTGCGCACACATACAAGTGTTTCGCGCTTAATACACGTCGTCGTCGCCGTCGTCGGCAACACACAAAGTGACATCGTGTGCTCCACAAATCTCAAATGAAAACATCATTTGTCTGCCAGTCACTGAAGCGGCAAATTTCCATAACGCGTCGCAGGAAAACAATGAAGCAATGATGACACGACGGAAGACAAAGTTACAAGGAGTGGTAGGTGTAGGTACTCTTTCCAACAAATTGATCCTCTCAAAGGATGGAATATTTTTCGCTTCACTGCAGCATTTCCATCCTCTCTCATGTGTCCATAGGGTTCGTTTTTTTTTTTTTTTCCTTCAAGGCCCACATCTAATGCGAAGCGCAATCATTCGTCATTCTTCTTCGTGTGCTCCTTCATTAGGCACGCACAAAGCCTCCCATACAGACATGTGTGTGTGCAAAATGAGCACTGATGACGAGTGTCCTTTTTCTCTATTTGTTTAAACTTTTTCCTTCATACATCCAACCAACAGTTGGCAGTCGCTTGAGTGACTTTACATTCGGCACCAGTTGGCAGAACCAGTTCCGAGCCCCCAAGGAAGACAAAGCAAAACCCTTTTCATTTCAATAATTTGTCACAATGTTGCGCAAAAGGAGTCCTGCCACCACTCCAGCCGGCATTATTTCCATTCACTTGATTATTTCCTCGCATTTGTCAAAGGAAATGGTTACAATGCGAGTTCTGTCGTCTTTCGCACATATCCGCATGTTGTCTTCATTATCCTTGGAGTGTGTCTTCGATGAGGGCGCGACAATGGAGTTGATAATCGTCCTCACACCCTGGTAACACAGCCACCACCACCATTACCCGCTATTGTGTTTCGCGATGTGATTTTCTTTTCTTTCTATGACATGTCATCATCCAGCAGTCCTTCTCCTACTCCTATTCGTGGGTGTGGGTGTGGTCGGAGGATGGTTTAATAGGTGCGTGGAGAGTTCTTGAGATAATAGCGCTAGTAAGGGGGATTTTGCGTTTTGCGTTTTGCGTTTTGTTTTGTTTTCTTTCTTCCGCTCCGTGTGTGTCTGTGTGTGTGTTTACAAACTTTCAGCAACAACTGTCTGGTGATTGAGGGAGTAAAGTGCTTTGTAAGTGTTTGTGAAGCACTCAAGTTTTCTCATTCTTTTCCTAATAATGATGTCCTTGCCATATGCTTATCGTGACAGCAGGGGAGTGGAACTGTTCCACAGTGCAAATCGCATTTGAATGCGTAACTTTGCGGTCTGTGGCCATCTCGTGTGGCGAAGATAAGTTTTGCGGTGTCGAAGCGAAACCGGGTCAGTGTTTGTGGTCAACTTCTCATGCGAGTCGATGGCAAATGAGGCATCGCCATCCGGGTGGTTGGGCTTTCCATAAATCGATTACGATATTGAACGACTTGGGTCGAGCCGGACCATGATAATGGGATTTCTTGAAAGGGATGAGAACGTTCAACTGTGCAACAACTGTGTAATCGTTGCAAAGTTGATCAACTTTTAAAGTAGTTGCAGCTTATCCATTGAACCGATGACCGAGTTGGAAGATGACAGTTCCAATCGTTGCGTTGGACGCTTTAAGTTTTAATTGTGTTTGCCTTGGGGGTAATGGTAATGACTTTAGGATTGATGGATTAACTTCAGTCAGAGTCAAATGTCGAAGAAGATAGGAGATGCGCAGGAGGCCGATATGTGTGGTTTCCTGCTTTGTGGTTTGGCAGTAGGTGGTGCTGGATGTGTGCAACTTAACTTCCTCGAGATCATATACTGCATCGCATGGTGGTAGAGTGAGTAGGTAGGTAGAGTGAGTAGGTAGGTAGAGTGGCGGTTCTTTGAAGACAGAACCCAATTTTGATATCACAAAAGTCGTGCAAAACCTACTTAGGTCTCCAATCCTTTTTTCGGCTTTCTAGCCGAAGACCTGAGTCCCTTTCTCATTAGTATCCTTGCAGTTTCTTTAAAGGGTATTGTGAGAGAAACCAAGCTTGGCCACCTGGTTCCCGATTGGCCAGTGGAAGAAAGTGAAGCCGAATATCGACTCATTTCGCTAGAGAGCTGTTTAGGGCCGACACTTGCCATGTCAGCTCGTCACCACAGCCCTCAGTGAGGATGCACTTAGAACAGACACGGTCCATTTGTCTACCGATGTGTAAGGTGGATGGATCACACTCTTACTCTGGGAACCATCTGCTTCTTTGTATGAAAAGGGTAATCTTATTCACCTAATGTAGACTTCCTGATGTTGGCGAGTGCAGGGCATGTGGGTAGGAGGTGACTAAAGGCCTCTTCTTCATCTTCGTCCATACAGCTTCTGCAGAAGTAGATGTAGGATATGCCCAATCGTTGGACATGACATATTCAGTTGTGCAGAGAAGATGCCTGCCCCGACTCCGCAGTCCATCTTCGAACCGTCCCATGTCCGTTCTTCCCTGGAATGTAGTTAAACTCGAAAGGATTTTATAAAATTGAAGGTTGGTATCATGTAGACGGTAGGAGATGAAACCAATTCTCTTGGAATCGTGCCCTGCAGTGTCCATATGGCTTAGCAATTCAGACATGAAGCTGAGTCTTTTATACGACGTTCGAGGGGAATCAGGTGCAGGATCGGACTAAGACAAAACCTTAAAGATCCTGCAATGGCTACACACGCGGATCTCTGTTTTTCCTTTATCGATATTGCACTTCTTGGTCAAGGAAGGCCACCTAACGATGACGTCTTAGCTAAGAATTGGACGCAAAACAACTGTCTACATCCATATGATGGGATCGACACCAATAAAACATTGTCAACTGCTTACGCAAACATCATAACCCTCTCCCTATCAAGTCGTACTAAAATTTTGTTAATTTTTTGACTTTGGACCTCCTGTGGGGTCTCTCCATGTTCCCTGAATTATTCTACAATTTAGCATGCAATCCATTGACTACGAGAACCTTTAACACGTAACTCGGTGAGAGCCTCTTGAACAGCTTCAGTATGGACATTGTTTAAGGCTCCTCCGATGTCTAGAGTGAAGAACCGCTTCCATCACCTCCTGAAGAGCCGTCTCAGTCGACCGATCTTTGAGGTTACCATGTTGGGATTTCGATAAAGGAGACCTCTAAAGTTTCCTAATCTGTTAAATTGTGTTTATCTCCGACATTGCTCATCCAACCGGATGCTGGAGATTGCTTTCTCGCATTTCAAATTGAATCTAGCACCTAACGTACCATATAGCATGTGCAGATTGATTCTGGCGTAAGCTTCTGCATACCATAAATCAGGACCCTTGTTGTGGTATGCGAACAGAAGGATTGATTCAGACAGGTCAGACATCACATGGCATACGCCTTTACCTTGAATCCCATAAATTAAATCCCTTGTCTCGTTTGATCGTGTTTTCCTCGTACCTGCAGGGATTACATGCCGATTTGTCTAAGATTTACAATCCACAATGCAGGACGAATTGTGCCCCAGGGGCACTGCGACTGCCAGATCACTGTACTGGTAATGTTCTAACCAAGTAACATTCAATTTCCCCAAATTCGACATGCACATCAAGCGGCTAACTAGGGTGCCCTCGCTTACGTGTAACTCTCTGCGCTACCACAAGTGGTACACTGCGGCCACCAGCTACCAGCCACTGTCAGTTGGTAGTCGGATACGCGCCCTAGGGTTCACAATCCGCCTACCTCGGGGGTATAAATTAGCGCTGCTTTATTACGTACATGAGTTACGACCACATTTTTGCCAAATAAAGAGAGCTCCAGACGGTTTGCGCGCGCACCTAGCACACAGCACCCAGCCACCAGCCACCAGCCACTAGATTCTATTAAGCTACCGGTGTTCCGTCCTTCTGCTCTTGAGAAGAGCGCTATAGTACCGGCTGCAGGGGCTTGCTCGGATTTAACGGCCGATCATCAATCATGTTTATGGCTATCGCACAGCCTTGCAAATGAACAACAATTGACCACTGGTAGTCCGAATGCGCGCAATTAAATCGGACGAACTTTACGACACAAATAAATCGCTAATAGTGTGCGAATGCAAATCTAGGAGTCTAATTGGCATTTAAAGCGCTTTTTAGTGAGTCCACGAGTGCATTACGCCGAGGCTCCTCTTCTTCGATTCTGCCCAATGTTAAGTATTTACGGCCATTCCCGGTTAATGGCCAAACAAAAACGCGAAACTTGCACGTAATTTCCACAGAAAGCGCCACTCCACTTCACCTGCGAGCACACAAAAATTCCACTCCGGAGCGGAACTCGTCCTCAAATCGCCGAAATGGACAAAATAGACGCAACGAACAAAGTACTCCAGTCCTGGTTGGCGATTGGAAAATCAATTTTGTGAAATTCAGACGCCACATGGCAGCCGTTATGTTTATCTCACGGGAGCACCGTGGTGTATTCCGGTCGTGAGGAAAAGCGCATACATCCGCAATTTATTTTCGGGCTTGCAATGGACAAATGGACCAAAACAGCCACACGAGTGGACCCATCAAAGTCATCATCACCAGTCGCACACACTGTCATGGTCGAGTGTGTGCCATACACGGGAACACACTAAAAATTCAGGATTCGTTTCAAATTTCGATGGCGCGTTGATAGCGACGGAGCAGGACCTGTGCGATTTTACATCGGAAATTCCCACTTCGCTGAATGCGTTCAGCTGGAATACCTCCGCGTCGAGGTATGCACTCGATGGCATCAGGAACTGATAGTTTTGAATTTACACGGATGCAATCATTCGGAAGCTTCCTGCGTTTATCATTGACGGAATTTTGAAACGTTTTGGTTCCATCATCGTCGTTACTGTATCTGTTTGCGCGCATCTGTATGTGTGTGCTTTGTATTAGAAAGTTGGTAACATGTACACATGGACAAAGGCAGAGCCAGTCGTGCTGAAGCGCTGTTGTGGGTCTAGAATGTTGCAGAGCAGATAATTGTGGCTTCAGCTTCGTTAGGTTCAGGCGGTCAGGTACTAGGTGCGTGGGAGTTCTTCAAAGACTCGAAGGATGTAGAACCCCATTCTGGCTTTGATATCATTGATAGAGAGGATCCTTTGACATAGTACACATGCAGTACTATCCAAAAGCATTCATTGACACAGCGTTTCGTTTTTCAGGATTAAGTTTGATTGTTTGAAGCAGGAGACTGAGTTTAGATCAATGGAACCAACTCAGTACGGACATTCTACCCAGCTATCTCCCAATCGGCTAACACAGGATTCTCACATCTCTCTATTCAAAAGGGTTCCGGGTAGTGCCGAAATCAGAAAAGGGTCACATGGATGACATTGCGACCTGAAACTGTATGGAGAAGTCCGAATGAACGCTGAAAACTTTCATCAATAACACCTGCTCGGCATAGGGCTCGAGGTTCTGTAACTCATCTCCCTAAAAACTTCCCTTGTGCTTGCTGTCTATGAACACCCATCCACTCTTATAACGGATGTCTGTAAGTTCTTGATTCATTCTCGAACACGGCTATTCGGCTGAGATACGATTTAGCCCAAAAAGTCATAAGGATGAAGCGTAGAAGTCCCATATCTTGAATGACGGGACTCGTCAGACTTTGGTCTTTTGTTTAGTCCGATAGCTCCTCAGTCTGACTTTGCTTCCTGTGCTTTCTAGAGTGAGTGTCATTTGTGATTCAAAAGTCATCAAGGTAGTTTACATGTTTGAGGTAAGACATCAACGCTGGATGTAGAATATCACTCATTGGCCCCAAGAATACTAGAAATGAAGGTATGTAGCCTTGTTCGATACTACGATCATCGAGCATCCTCATAGGTAGATATGTTAGATGAAATCATGATTTAAACCGTCCAATGCGTCCTCGAAGTCGATACTAAACCCATTCCTCTGTAATGATCCGTGAATCTCGAATATTGAACTCCAAGAGTTGAATCACTCCGATCCAGAAATATCTGGACCTCATCCATTGTGTAGCTTCCAAATCCTGGAATCCTGGAAAAAACCAACGAACTTCAAGTCAGGACTTACCATCACCTTATCGACTCCAAAGTCGCATATGACAGCATTTACCGTCTTGAAGGCTACAAGGCGGTGGTGGGCGGGTTTCCGTGCCACAGGTTCTCCGAACTATTCCGAACATGCACCGGGTTTTGGCAAGGATTTGGTCTGTCGTGTGTTTTTGAATCATCTGCTAGAACAGAGAGTGCACAGGAAGTCATTATCTTGCACAAATCTGTTCCCCTGATGGGATACGCAAACGACATCAAATGCCGCTCCCAGTGGACCGCCATATAGGCTTTTACAGCAGTTAAAGCACAGGCGAAACGAGTTTGTCTTGAAGTAAATGAGGCCAAGTACTAGGACAGTCCACAGCTTAGGACAGTAACTTCCACATCTCCACGAATGACACCTTAGTGGTGATTCGGTAAAGACTGTTCCTAGAAAATAGCTGCTACATCGATTTCCCGAAACAAATGCTTCCGAAGATGAAATGCTTCCTCTACAAAACAATGATCCTACCAATTCTGCTAAACAGAGCCAAGTGCTGGTCAATAGACTCGACTTTCGGAAGGAAAATTCTTCGTGGATCTTCGATTTCCCATATGCGAGGAGGGCGCATGAACGAGACTTCACTGGCTCAGAAGAAGATCTTCCAATCATAAACTGCAGGTTAGAGACGACCAGGAGGACCGAGTCTCCGTTGTAAGGATCACGCTATCCGGGATGTCAGAGCGCTAGGTTGAAAGCAGCTTGCACAGGGTAGCCTGTGTCTCAGACAGAGACTCTATATCGATCGGGAGGACGTTAAGTAAGTAATTATCTTGACCTGACCGCAGGAAGGACACATATATCTCTCCATGCACGCTGTTAGGTTTTATGACCTTTATTCGTTCTTGTGGTAATATTTTGTCTTTTCCTGATTGTCTTTTAAAAGAAGAAGCTCTCCAGTCCTAGGGTATAGCTTATAGGCTCATATACGTATTGTAGCAGGATCAGAGAGGGTTCCATCACCATGAACATCCACTGACAGTTTTTTTTTTGCCCTTTGTACTACAACACCACCTACACACCAAAATGTCAGTAAATCGCTGAACCATACACTAAACAAAAACAATCCTTCCCTTGAGACCCAGCGCACACAACCAGCCATGCATACGTCAAACTAGATGTCATTGCTATTGCAACAGCCTGATGCCCCATTTATGCCCTATCCTGCGATATATTTTTTTTTCCATCCCCATCCGCCTGATTGCTTGGAAAAAAAAAAGAAACAAAAAAAGGAAAAAAGCTATAACAAACCATCAACAAACAAGCAAATGGCGTCCCATATGAGAGATCCTCGGAAAGCAATAACTAATATTGTCCCTCATAAATCGCGAGTCCTCGAGGATATTTGCGTTCTGTTATATGCTGCCGCAATGTTTGCATCCATAAACATTGGTTTCGCTGGTTGATACTACGACAGTAGTTAGTTAGAGAAACTCCTGCGATGTCCTCGCCGCCGTCGTCGGTCGTCCGTCGTCGCCGCTGCCATAAAAACAGAAATTGAATTTCCATCATCAATATGTATGTATGGACGCACGTACATGTATATGTACACAGAACTCTCCATAGTGTTTAACACATTTTTTTGTTTTTTGTTGCTGTGCTGTTCCTTGCTGCGTCTTGCTGCTGGGTCCTTGTGGTGGCGATGGTCTCCATCCAAACTGGGAGAAAGTAAAATCCTCCAAGGAAAAGGAACTTTGCATGTTTATTAAAGATCAATATTTGCATTAACTAACCACCCGGGTACGGTTGGGTCCCATCGATACTCAGCCAGCAGCAGCAGGAGAAAAAGGGTTACACTTTGTATCCGCTGAATGGGTCACAAAGGATGCCTCGTTTACGGCGCGTATCCTTCGCCATCTCTGTCTTCAGTCCACAATACATTTTCCTGTGCGAATGTTAATGGGGGGGATATGGATTCATTCTCGTTATACAGTTATATTCAGTTTTTTTTTGTTTTTCCTGTTTTTTACCAGCCCCAGGGTGAAACAGATGTTTGTACGTGTGTCTGTATGTGGATCATCGAATCGAGATTCCCTGTTGGCCCGTTAGACATGGAAATTATTATAATGCTCCCATTCTCGTTCCCATTCACATTCTGGGGTGCATGTGCATTTGTGTTGCCTTTTCGAAGAGCTCTCGTCGTGTCGGTTGAATCCTTTCGTCGTTGCTGCGCTGCTCATGAATATGCATGATGTCCCGCATGCACCTACATATGTCTCCTTTTTTTTGCAAAAAAAATATAAGCTCTCTCTCGGCGGATGGTTGTTTTAGCCTTGTAGTCTCGGTGTTCGATGAGAAAATTTTAATATCGCTGCCAGATAGCGTCGTAAATTTTGGCGTGGGCTGGGGTGGATGTGGGGTGACCTTAGCCACCCCATTTATCGCCTTGGAGCAGTGTCATGTGATTAATTGCAAAAGTGATTATTTTCGAATGGAATTCTCGTTGGACTGGGGTGAAACATCTTCGAGATGTTTTGCTATTTAATTGAGCGGAAAATGTTATCGAATTCCTTGTGGAAGCGGGGGCGCAGTTGTGTGGATGTCCTGGGAATTGTTGAGAGCTAATAGTTATGTATCGATTGCTAGAGGGTACCATATGTATGTGTGTGTGTGTGTTGGGGAAATGAAATTGATTAATTGAAGTAAATGGATGATTTTGATTGGATTTGAAGAAGAGGGTCCAGGAAGGGAGTTTGTAACTCCAACGCGATGTTCAAGGGGCAACCGATACGCCATACGATGAATGAAATGCGTCAATAGGATTTCTCTTTTAAATTTCAGCTCCTTGTACAGGAAGGATGGCTACCATAGCTCAACTGCAGGAGTCCGCTTATCGTGAGGGAATCCTACGATCCGAGTACATGTAGATAGTCCCTCAAGGTGGGAGAAAGTCTGACTTTACGTTTACACTATAAGTAGGTCAAGGATTTAGGTTACTGTCTAGTATTTAGATAGTTCCAGAATGGGTATCGAGGAAATGGGCAAAGATTCCTAGTTTCACTTAGTCGGGCTAGGAGAGCACTTGGTTCCTCGGTTGAGGATCTTCCGAGCAGAACCCATTGAACTCGGAAAGGCCTACATACAGGTACTGGATACTGTCCATCTATTGCCAAAGATAACACGATGGCGATTGGTATTCTTGGTAATCTGGCCTCCAGTTGAATGCCTCGGATACCAATGTGTCCTTTGAGTGTTTTGATATGGTTGCACTCATGTTTTACAACTCATTCAAGTTCGATACGACTTTTCTAGCGCCTTGGCGGTCATTGTTCTTTGAGTGTAGTTGCATAGATACCTGATTCTTGGAGCGAATGGAAAGACTAGCTCTGAGAACCGTGCTTCAACCGGGAGGAAGAAGTTTATGTCAGCGTTAAGTCTGAAGTAGGGATATGGTGTCAGATGGCCTTAGATGGTACCCAAGTGCAATAGTGCATGCGGACTAAGGGGTTTTCAATAAGGACATAACAACTGCTTAGTCAGATACAAATGCCCTTTTAAACTTTTTTTTATGAACTGTTAATGTCAGAACGTCAGTCAAAACTTATATTTTAATCGTGAAGAAGATCATGAACGAGCAAGGTTTGAAAATTATTAAAAAGTGATTCTGAAATTGTGACTCGGTTGTCGCAATCGCTATGAGCGCCTCTACTAATTTTTTGTTGTAGAAATCGTCCCACTGCGCATTCTATAGTAGATAAATGCGAGTTATATATTTACCATTGAATATTCCTGTGCTAGTGACATAAAGAACCGCTCGAAGTTCCGAAAATATCGCATCCATAAGTGCTTTAGTTCAAAACGAAGCAAATCTGTCGATTGTAAGCCGTTCACAGTATTTATGAGGCTCTTAGCCCACATTGTGACGAATTTTACGTAAAGATTTTGCCCTAAACTCTTCGAATATCCAATTAACTGTAGAACTGAAGCCTTCTGATCATTTGCAGCGAACATGAAACCAACGTTGCGGCCTATAAGTATGAAAGAATGGTGGAATGGTGCCTTCAAAGTAACAATCGCTGCAAACATGTTCGCGACAGTTAAATGAACAAAGTTGAGCCTCGTCCTTAAATCTAAGATGTGTACTATAGTTGAAGTAAAGTTTTATGCTGATATCTCAATTTTTCTGTGTTTCATTTAAGTACAAAATTGTTATGTCCTTATTGAAAGTAGTGGCGTACTATTGCATCATAAGGGTCCTATGGATGGTATTGCTCCCATGTTAGTGAAGAGGATCACTTCTGTTTGTATTACGCATTCGAACTTAACTTTGTTCTAGAAATTCAAATATTTAGCTCAATAGGTCCGTGTGGGACCTAGGGTCTAGCATCTCACGACCAATCATGTTGAATAATCTTTCTGAAGGTCCTCATCCTTCCTTGACGGATTTTCCAATTGTGTGCATGGACGGGAAGAACCCACACGTAACAAAGAGGAGATCGTCTCGAAATACGGCTTGTATTCAAAGTTGTCCATCCTAGCTTATAGCTGACAGTATAGGGACAGCTAAACACATGCAACTGATTGTCATGTAGTATTCTGGTTCTGGTATATGCAACTACTACCAAGGTTTAACCTTATTGCGGCATATTTATCACCTGTTCTTTAGCATATGTGCATCCAGGTATACTAACATGTTCACACCTTCATTTTGTGGATCTGACAGGCACCTGGTCAAACAAGAAATCGATTAAGATTCCAGAATCCTTTCAACAAAGAACCAATTTGCATTAATGGTCCAATTCTCCGAAACTTATGATTCCACTCACTTAAGTAAACTGTGAGAGGAGGTGCATACTCATAGCACAGGCTGTTCCGCTCCGGAAACCGAATTGTTAATATTTTCCAAAAATCACAGCCGCATGTATATTTTTGCTGAACACTCTGCTATAAGGACAGATTGAATGCAAATCCGTATCGCAACGATCGACGACAGTTTGCAGGACATTCTTGTCCATAGAATCCTCACACATACACCGGATATGATGGCCGTTTGGTACGAGATAAGGAGCCGGACCAGCCATCCACCAATATTACTCTCTCCCTCTGGATTTGTCTCTTAATTAATGCAACGGCAATGCGAAAAAGCAATCCGGAACATTTATTTCTTTGTCCATCTCCTTGTGTGTATCTTTTGGGTGTGCATGTGTGCCATGCCAACACTGATTATGAAGACCATAAGGCTGCCGTTCAGTCAATCTGCCGCACACATGCAACTCGAAGTGATTTGTAAATATTTCCCTCTTGGTATCGTTTCCGTTTGGAGCTGCTTTATCTCCGTTCAAAGCTCCCCCATTTCCATGTTTCAGAATTTTAAATTCCATGACGATGCTCCAACAGCAGCAGCAGCAGCAGCACCCATGCATTATCCTTCAACATGCTTGTCTGGATGTACGTATGTGTATGTGAAGTGGTGCGTTAGCCGTTTTCCTGGGACAGATTCCGCAGGATCCGATAATACTATCTCATCTGGTTGTTGTTCGATTGCACTTCTAGGTTCTAATGGAATTCCTAATCGTAGCTCAAGGGTGGGTATCGTCCACCCCTAGTGCGACAATAACTGATTTCCGGTCACATTGGGAGTTTTGTGTCCAGCATAACCGATTCCCCGGCTTAAATTCCCCACCACTGTTGCACGATGCAAGTGGAGCATCTGTGGCAACGAAACTGCTTTGAATTGGCTAGTAACTGAAGCACTTAACCGACACGCTGGCCAGTGTGGCAGCGAAATTAGCATCGCGAGAAATTTGCATATCGCGCGATCGCGAATATATCATCTTAATGGGATAGCATGGGAGTTGCAACAGCTTGTACTGGCAGTGGTTCGGGTTGGGTAATAGACCCAATAAATCCAAAACTGCGCCAAATCAGTCTGCACAATCTGACATAACAATTCCGATGATTTTATTCTTATCGCAGGGGGTTTTCTGTTCTTCTTGGCTGGAAATTACTCACAATTCATGGGCAAATTAACGAAGCGATACTTTGCATAATTATCCTGGTGGTTCACAGGCTGCTGAGCCTGCAAGAGAGTTGTATGGTCGCGGTCGGTGTCTTGGTTCGCTGAAGTGATGAATGGTGTAGGTAGGTGAATGGGAAGTACTTAGTTCATATTTAGATTTGTTTTGACTGATATTGAAAATCCTAGACAGGATCTGCAGTACCTGTACATAGTCGAGTAATCAGATTTGCGATCTTGTCGCAAGTTATTCCAAAGCACGAGGACCCTAAGGATTTAGTAACTTAATTTTAGATTTGAATAATCCAGATCTGGAAGGAAATAGTGTCCCATACTAGAGCTACTTAGCCCAAACGGTTGTCAAAAGGTGAGTGCCTTGGTTCAGTGAATATGGTTTCAAAGGCCCGTGAGTTTTGAAATGTGATTTCCAGACAACATTGAAATTTTCATATGGGTTTGACCAGGAGCGTCTAGCAGACATAGGAGAGTATGACTTCAGGAGCCATCTTACCCCGAGAGATTCTCTAGATTTCTCCACAATTCCTCTCTGGCTTTGATTCCGCGTGTCAATGCTAGCATTTGTCTAACAGAAATCTGGTTTCCACTCAGTGACAACCTAGGGCCTCTTTTCTGCTGCTAGCCAGTGCCCGACATTGCCACAATTTGTATGCTGCCGCCTTGATTTTCTTCAGTCACAGCTTACAGGTGTCATCCTTCAGAAGGCCCATCTTCTTTGTTCCTTAATTTGACTGTCAATTAGCATTTTAACTGCCATTTTCGCCTGGCTGCAACCTTTCACTGTTGACCGCCTTCACTGGTGTTGAACCACTCTTCTGCCAATTACAGCGAATGGTATCGGACCAGAAAACTAGGAGGTTGACCCTTCCTTTGGTAGAAAGTTCACCTTTTCTTTGCAATCAGTTTCTAATGCTCCACTCTATCAGTCGCTACGTGCCCTCCCACCCAGAGCAGCGTCATCTCATTTCAAGATGAACACTCACTGAGTTTGTGGTTACATATGCATATGTATCAATGTCAGTGATTGGTTGTCCGTATAACCTGATGTAGAACTGTTTCCGTAGACAATCCAGCACTGGATGCATGTTGTCTTCTATTCCGAGGACACAATTTCAGCGCCGTGCTCTCCGTATGGTACACACGATTCTTTCCACTGTTTGCGACAGAAGTGATCCTAGGCTAACTGGTCTGTAGGACTTCTCTTCGGTATTTTACCGGTCTTGTTTCTCTCCATGTTTCCCTAGCCCTCGGTACAATGAGGTCTGCACCTTATTGCATTAAAGCTGGGATAACACCATCCAATCCGATGGTCTTCTAAGGGGAAAACGTTTCTACGGTTCCACTATGTACTATGTATGTATTCTGCTTCTACTCGAACCATTCTTTTTGTCTACAGCCCAGGCCTGGTTTGAAAGTGAATATCCATGAGGACCTCATTTGGCACGATGATCCAGTGTCTTAGCAATCTCCTCCGTTGTATCACGATTCAGTAGGACTTTTTCTGAAGTCTATTGTCCTCAGATTTGCTATTAACAGTGGCGCTACAGTTCGAGGTGAACCTTAGCCACAACCAAGAAGCCGGTTAGCCTGGTTCCTACCTAACTGCCTTGAGTTGTGCACTCCAAGTGCAAGTGAGGAGCCCCTTCTACTTGATTGTGCCATCCAAGCCGAGGAATTGGTTTAAAATGTTGTACCTCCAGGTAAGATTGGAGGACTCAACGGAATGGAACATATGCGTTCATCTACTCTGCATGTCCTAGCCATCTTAGATGACTGGTGGTGAATTCTTCGATGGCGATGTACAACGTGTATAGTTCGTCATTGAATCTCCTCTCCAAAGTCCGTCAACGAAAAAGGCCGCGAAAGTTCTACGAAGTATCTTTCTGTGGAAGTCATCATCCTCATAACTAGGACGATAAAGGTTTCTTACAGAGTCTTCATATTTGTTCGAGAAAAGGCTCTGCTACTCAACTGCCTCCCCAGCCGTATGATCTTTGGAGAGTTAGTGCTCAGATCTAATCATCGACAACAGTTTGACTTCGATGGTTTCCCACGCTTTCATCACCGCCTTGCCATCAGAAAACACTTGTCCACTGGAGCACGTGGTCCTTTGCCACCTTATACAAGTATTTAGGTAGCAGTAGCCGTACTGTTGTCTTGCCAAAACTTGCCAAAAGCTTAATAACCTTGGATCCTTTTAGGACATGAGTGGTCCCATCCATGGTTGTGTCTCTGTTACTGTTACACTACTATCAAGCTTCCAGGCGATCGTTGTACATCATTACAAGTGGCACTCAGCATTGCTCACAACATCAGTGATCCTCACATGCATTCATTCGTAACACTCTTACCATAAGGCTCCACCTTATTTTTTCGACTTCACAGTAGTGATTACCGACCTGGCAGTCTTCCTTAGTTTAAGGTTCACTATCCCTAGACTCACTTTACAATATCAAGGAATTGAGAACCTTTTCACAGCTATCCGCTGTTCTTGACTTCTAAAGCAGGCAGCTGCTCTTGAAACTCATAGCAATCCCTGTCGGAATAAGTTTCCCTTTTTGTATAACATAGTCAAAAGCGACCTTCTGTCGGTGACAGCTGCATCAAGGCATATTTCAAGTTGCTTATAGTTTGCTTTACCTCTAAGCTATTTTGTAAACACTTCAATCGAGTACCCAGTCCTTAAAAATCCTTAAATACTTACTGACCAGCTTACTCACACTCACCCTCCGCCCCCAACTCTATCGAAAATCAAAATCTTAATCTTGGCAATCTTCTTCAATTACCAGAGCACTCCAGCTTCTCTTCATCCTTTCATGCCAAGGGTCATTTCTGCCAACAAGGATTCTATTAAATTTAAGCAATGGGGAGTCGTCTCTCTCATAATATTTTCCCAGAAATGGATTAAAATCAAAAACAATCTCTAAACTTCCATCGATCTTTGATTTTTCTGGATATCCTCTCCAACCACTTGAGTACACTCATCCCAAAGCCGAAAGCCCATCGCCCTCCCACCACCAGACAGGACCGAGAGCACTGTGTGTTCATCCCAGAAAACAGAATGTAATCCACATAAATTGGCAATTATAACCCTTGTGTGTGTTATACCACAAAGAGAGAGGCCAAGAGGGCGTGGGATTCACCTTAACTACTTGACCCGAAAAGGTACTGAACAAAACGAAAAAAAAAAAAAAACAGAATATTGTTGTTTGATCCCTGGCCCCATCCAAAGGATTTCACCAAACACAAACAAGCAAACAATCATTACGGGTTTCAAAAGGATTTCTTGCACAAGTGCCTCTCTATCTCACACATGGCCTCTGGCATTTATTTAGGACTTCTTCTCTCGACTAAGCGGTTTGAGAGTGAAAAAGGTATTTACACGGTGGCTGCCTTGTTGTCCCGGTATCCCGGTATCCCGTTGTCCTCATCTGCAAATCCATTGACACTTTGTTGTGGATTCATGCTGTTAAGTGGAGCACGCACTCACACGCCATGCAAGAACCGCTTGGACGCGCATCGATTATGCTCACCAATCCGGATGACACACGACGACTTAACGGATTCATACATATATCCAGCAAATCATTCAATTTGTGTTTAATTGCAACCGTTGCAGTTGCAAGCGAGTGCAACAAAGTCGAACAGTCAGCCAAGACAGACAGACGGACAGACGGAAGGAACGTCGATTCGGCCTCAAAGCGGGGAGCGAATGGGACTTTTACTTATCTCCTGGTCTGTGACAGCAACCGGTGTGCAGGTGCCTCGCCGTGTTATAGGTGAATGCGATCCTATTACTTACATACTCGGCACCAGCACCGACTTAACATGTGCGCTGGTTGTTGGCATACTTGTCGCGCGGTCTCAATGGCTTGGCTGGCTGGTTCAAGTTGATTTGTCATGAATGCATGGACCGTTTGTGGTTTCTTGGGTTCCCCGTGCCCCAGGAGAGCTCATTTACATTCCCGCGAACCCAACGGACCGAACGACTTAATCCAATTCAATTGAAATATTTGTGATAACCCCAGACAGGCATGCAGCGAGAAACAGTCGCAGAATAATTTACAGGTCCGGTTTGCCGAAAGCGGCCCAAATGCTCGCCAGCCAGACGGACAACAGACAGAAGCACGCTCTGATTTATACCTGTGTAATTTACGCGCGATAATTACGCAATTAAATAAATATGAAATAGTTTGGACCGGAGTCGGGCTTAGCCTCTGTGCAGGTGATTGTCTTGAGAGCGAGCCGCCAGGCTGTTGCAGCTTTAATAACCACGCAAGGTCCGTGTAGCTTATCCGTTTATCTGCAGCAGAATCAAATGCTCATGACAGCTCTTAGCTTACATATTTTGACAAGTAGCATGGGCTATAATTTACTGGCTTGATGCATTAGTATGCGGCTAGCTTGTTGCACAGCATGCATGGGAAGTGGTATGTTGTTGTTGTTGTTTTTTTTTCGTCCTGTCTGTTGTCATTTTAATGTAAACAGTTTGACTATGGTCACAATTTGCCTCACTATAGACGAATGAAATAGGACTTGAGTCGGCCCGTTCCACTCAGGACACCCTGGGGCCTATAACGCAATACAACAATTACTTGTTGAAGATCTCAACAAGTTTATGTAACACATAACAACAAATCTACGGAAATCTTTCAACAATTTGATAAATAGTCCGTTTCTGCATCTGGAAACAACAAGCGTTGTCGCTAGTTCTCCGACTCATCCCGTAAGGCTCACTTGTTGAAGTAGCTTAACAAGTCGGGGGATATAACAATTATTACGGCTTTTGTTGAGATAGAGATATATAAAAAAAAATCTTCACTTGTTCAACAGATACTTAGGGACTTGTTGACTGAACCTTTTCGAAAACCTAACTTCAAATATCAGGTGTAAGACTGCGGGAAGAGATGGCATTTGCACGGTTTGTCTACTTCGAGGAGGGTAAAGCCTTACAGGTGTATGGACAGACAGAAGATGGCCTCGTGAGACTTCTCTAAAAAAAAACTATTCGATCCCGACTCACTCGAGACTCAACTTATCGTTTTTGCATAATTTACGTGTTTGTCTGGTGTAACTTAGGTTTTCCTTGTATTTATCCAGAGGTGAGAATTTTCGTCCTTAAGAAAGACGAACTTGGCTAATTCTGGAGCTCTTTGTGAAGCTTGCTTACTAGCTGGGTCGTTAGAAGATACTTTTCCTAAGGTTAATCTTGGGCAATCGCAAATCTTCATACTTCTGCATACCCACAACCTCTGCATAAGTCTGTGGTGCTCATTCCCATTCTTTTAAGATATCCGCCATTGGATACCAATGAGAAGGGTCAGGTGTGGTCAATTGTATGATAGGAGTTCTCTTGCGGTGGCCACAACTATCCTGATAGGCATTAGGACTGCTAATCAGTTGGTAGATCATTTGATTCCTAGACTATTCTAGCTAGCTCATCGGCCTTTTCGTTCTCTTGAAAAACCCATGTGTTCCGGAATTCGGCAGACCATGATGCTGTACCTTGAGCTAAGGGATTTGAGCTCCTCTAGAATGTGACACCTGTGCTTATGTGTCACTGTTCTCGGTGATACCATATATTTCCGTTTGGCACTCACTTGCGTGGTTTTATAGACCGTAAAGATGGCAGTTGACTTGTCAATCGACTGTGAACTGTGGAGATGCGATCCATGAGTGCCGTCACCATACAGACCCATTATTCGTCAGTAAGTTTAACCTTTGCGCTGAACTGTCTACTGGGCTTTGCTAATGGCTTTGCCTTGCATACAACAATATGGCATATGTATGTTTTACCTTTGAGTCGATTTCTATCGCGAGGGTTCAGGCCTTTAAAGTTCCTTAGTTCCTATTTTGAAGTGGTGGAATGAACCCTAAAATAATATTCAAGATGCAAGATATTCGAAGAGATTAAGGCAGTTACAGCCCTGCCTAGACCCTAACGTGATTTCAATGTCTAAACCCTAGGCGTTACGAGAATGTTTTAATTCAAGCCTTGTTACAAAGCCAGATGGGGAAATTGCTCTAGAAGTCCGAAGCAAAATAGGAAGGATTTATACTGCGCTTTGTTCCTAATCGAACCTTATAGTACTCCATTGTCTAGTGCATTATATGTTTCTAAGGCTAACCATAATTTTTCAAGTTCACCTACTTTGTCATATCCGTCCACCTCACCATCTAAATGTGGAATAATTTCCCACTCAGCGGAACGTTAAAGTCAAAGAGTTTTACGAAGAAAGGAGTGAAATTTTGCTAGCCAGGCGAGGCGAGTCACTCACCTTAAGCTTGAAACACACTAAAATTGTGGGCGCAAAAAAAATTGAGTAATTTTTCACAAGGAAATGGAATTATTTCCCACTTTTAGTGAGAAATTACTTCACATTCGAAAAGTGGATAAATTGCCCACTAGTGGTGGAATAAATTCCCTAGGAGTCATTTCCCGCGGAGAAATCACTCTGCACCTGCGAAAACACCCCAAAATCGGTAACGTTTTAATGTTTGTCTGCGACATTTGCCTCCTGACTCCTATCCCAGTCCAGATTTACCTTTCCGGAGATCAGAGGTATTCCACTTCTAATCTAACTAATGAAGAGACAAAACCCATTTCGAAAACACTTCCAGAAGAAAGAAGTCACAAACAAGAAGATGGAAATTACTATCCACCCATGCTGTAAGGATAGACGGCTAACCCTTTTAGACCAATAGATGCCTCATGTATCTCCAGTATCCCGCACACAAGTCCATCAATCAATAACGAAAATCTCATTAAATTACTTAAACTGATCCCATTCGAGTGCATCTCAGGTTCCGCAGTCGACATGCCAATCAATGCGAAAATTTCTCTAATACTCCATTAAGTGCTGAATCCAGGGACCCTTATCCCGGCATCGCGCACCAGATCCAGATCAAAATGAATCTCCAAATTGATATGAATTCATTTCAGAGGTCTCCTTCACCGATTGCCAGACGGATTCCATAGTAAATTACATTCCTACCGAACGGTCCCGGTCGTTGTCATCGTCATCGTCGTCTACCATCGTCGTGCAGGGGTGCATAATAAGCAGCAGCAGCAGCAGCAGCATCATCATCATCACCAAACCGACATCACCAGAAGATGCAAACACGACATCGATTTCGGAGAGAGAAATTACTTAAGGGATACATATTCAGGCAATCGTCCATCCACATCCATCTCGAATGACATTAGGGGCCTCTGTAATCAAAATCGAGAAAACACTCTCAAATAAACATTTCGGACAATGGACGTCTGACTGACAGACGATGTCCGCTTATTGAAGGATTCTGTCAGAATGGAAGTGGCCCTAAACACAGAAAACAAAAAAACTGAAAAAAAAAAACACAAAAACCAAAACGAAAAGCCAAATCAAAACAACTCTCCACTGGCTGACCTCGTCACAGGTCGACATCGCCGGACAGACTTCTGCCAATGATGCTACTGCGTTTGTCGGCAGGCACTCCGCGCCGCCGTCGTTCAGCACATCACTCGAGTGTCCAGTATGCGTCGTCCTCGTCCTCATCCTCATCCTCGTGATTGTTGTTTTGTGTTACCTGTTATCTACTTGGCCATTGTTGTGTGCCGCCAATGGTCCTCTCCACCGCCACCGCCGCCACGTCAAAGCCTTTTGTAGTTGACCGCCAAAGAGTCAAGTTGCTCGGGAGCTCTGTGTTCCTCCCTGTGTCTCTGCACTCTCGGATATGTTATACAGCAATGGAGCGCGGCTCCAACGACCATCGTTGGCCATTTCCAGAGCAAATTCAATTTGACCGAATGCAATTTATATACGATTTTCAATTTTCCCAAATTGCTGCAGCTTCTGTTCCCATCCAGGTCCCATCTTCACCTTTCTCCTCCTGCTCCTGGTCCTGCTCCTACTCCTGCTCCTACTCCTGCTCCTTTGGACGTAAATTATTGTGGAAATTTTATTTTTATATTTCATTACGTTCGACGTTTTGGGATGAGAGATGTCTGCACGTCAGACCGGCCCAACTTGGGGGATTCTGTGTGCGCAACAATCCAATTCCGTAGCTGCTTGACTACTCCTTGGAGATTTATCGATTATCCGAGTTGATAAAAACAAATCCGGGCATTTTTCGGGATCATAAATAATGAAAATCGCTCGATGATTTATGGTTATCGGGAGGTCGGGCCGGCAGCGCGCAGTAGCCGTTGCTGTAGAGGACGCATTTTCGGTAATGATGCAGCTCGTGATTTAATTTCGGGCGACCGACCGACCGACCGACCGGCAGAGGAATGTGTCGAGCATCCATCCCGCGTCCGGATGCTGCAGTGCTTGACATCGAGCAGAGGCATAAATTAGGGGACGTTTGTAGGTCGTCCATTCGATAGTGATTTGAGATTATGGATTCGGTTAATTGGTCTAAATGCTATCTAAATGGCTGATTTATGCCGCTGCTGTTGATCCTGGATTTCGGGAAGATTATTACATCCAAACAGCGTTGGAGTGAGTAAATAAAATATTTGGAGTGTAACGCAACAATCGATTATTAGCGGCAATAAATAATCGAATGGGGTATCTGGGTGTTCCTCTCAAATAATAGGTCAAGTGGGACTTCAGTAGCAGGAAGGAACATACGGCCCAAGTTCCCGAAGAACAGAACTGTTTCGTTTAAGATCCTTCTTTGTGGGCAGAGTCATTTGAAGTCGATGTGCGTTACTGCATATCTGTCTTGCGTTTGCCTCTTCATACTGGCTGGATGGCTTAATGGGAAGACACTAATTGGTATCAACCGGATGACTATAGACATCAGTTGCCTTGCACCATCCTCCCAGATTTGAAGAGGTTGGGTTAACTATCAAGCGCCTGGAGAAAGCTACCTATGATGGTATACCGGCGGAGCTTATCGGACATGCTGAGTAGAAGTTGGTAGATGAAGCCATGCTCGGTGACTGAACTGGTTTTAGGGATGAAACTATCGCGGGTGTCACAGAGCTTTGTCTGGAAGTAGAGTATCCGGGATCGAGAAGTAAAAGAGACTGTTGTGTCTCAAGCAGAGATTTGTGTTTGGAATGCTGAGTCTCCAAATTATTCCCAATGTTCTTGGTTCCTATTCAGCCGATCTGTCCCATGTTGACGACATTTTCTGTCGGATTTGCTTCTCTGGAGCAATCAGGTGCAAATCATCTATGGAATCTACCACCAGGAAGCAAAATCCAGTACTATCCACTTTACTGGAATTTCTTCGACTTTCGGAGAGTATCACATCAACCACCCCATCTGATCAAAATCAGGACAATAACCAACCAAATGATCCAAAGTATCGCCGCCTTCTCCACAAGCATTGCCGACAGATGTGTCTCTTAGGCCCTCGAAGGTGCTGAGGCAGTCTTCGATTGAAAGGAATGGCAAGAATCCCGCTTGATCACAAGTCTGACCTGCTGCATCATAAAGAGCCATGCCACACACAATTTTATTCGTAACAGGCCCAGTCGTCAATGGAGGCCCTGACCAAGGGCGCGAGAAGTCCCAATGCAGATTCAGGCCCTGAGAAACCATACTCTGAGGCTGACTTAGCAGTTTCATTAGGGACAAAGTGTTGGTCCTTGCGACCAAATTAAAGATTTCTTGCATTTTGGAACTATTTGGAATGAGTTCCAGGGTTGAGCAATCCCTTAAGCTTAGCCTAACTGTCACTACAGACGCAGATACTCCGAGCAGTCCACAGCCATTAGGGTAGCATGGATCTCCATTTAAAAACAGGGGCATCCTTGCCTAACGAGTTGTGAATCATCACACAAAGTCATCAGCATTCAACCAGATTCGACTAGAGCCCAATCTAGGCTCAGAATCTGACTGAATGTCCGAAATGAAGATGATTTACCCCTAGAGCCGGTCCCAACTACCATGATTGGAGACATAAGAACGAATGAGTGTTGTCGATGCAATCTCATCCAAATATTTGTAAAATCCCAGGCTCAAGTGATAATCCCCAAGATACGACACGCATTCCCTACAAACAACTTCTGAAGAGATCAAGAATTAGTCAGCTATAACAAGTTCAAGTTCCTCCTAGACACCATACTGTACGCACACCGCGATACCTTGTGGTGCATTCATCGTCTCCACCGTTGTTGTCACAATTCCTTTCCATATCCCATGGGACGACCATAGACGAATGCCCAAACCCGCACAGATTCATCCTCACAGCCGTGCACGCCATGCATCTCTGTTGTCTATTCACCTTACCGTCCACGGCGATCATCTGATTGTCGTCTTGTCCACCGCACATCGAGCAAGGCCAGCTAATCGCAAATAAATGCATCTACGTGCAAATGACTTAAAAGCCTTTTACCACAAAACGCCCGGCCAGGCCGGCAGGTAGGGGGCTCATCGTCACAATCTGGTATTTGCACAGCTATGATGCGACAAACGGGACGCCAGTGTGGCTCAGTTTGTCATGTTCGGTCGGTTGTCCGGGGAACCGATTGAGACATAATTCATGGTAATATGGCTAAGTGCCGATTATCTGTGGCAACGACGACGCGGGTATTCGTGTGGCGATGCTGTTGGCTGGATGACTTTTTGTCGCGAAATAGTCTCGCATCGTTATGGAGTCGTTTTCGGAGCGATATCGGTCTCACGATGCATATGCATCTTTAGTGCTCCAATGGAGGGAGATTGGTGTGTCCTTGTGGGAGGTGTTTGGTGTGTGAGAGGAACTGCCAGCATGCCGACACGTAGTCATAATTTCATTGGAGCTTTTGCAGATCCCTGTAATTTGGCTTAATTGAGATGCACTTTGCAAGTGAACCTGAAGGGAGTACACCATTCCCATATTTCGGTATTCTTTTACTGGGGATTTACATGGGCATACAGTACATGGGTAGGAAAGGAAAGTAGAAGAAAAGGAAGCATGTGTGCACTATCGGGGGCTAAGAGTTTACATGGAACATGTGTAGGCTTAGTTCAGTGCAAGAGGACTGCGGTCTTAAAAGGTACATTTAGTCCCGGCGTACTGCTCTACTCGTTAGGATACTTGAGGGTAACACTTTTGATGAACCGGAATATCTGAAATGTAAGAAGTGATGCCAGAATGGTTTCTGACGGACTGAGTTCTTCGGGTTCCATGAGAAGGTGTACTGGCGTTACATCGTTGTGAGAACTCGCAGAGAAATGTGGCCTATCTCAGTTGAGGGATGTAGTACCAAAATGTAGCCAGATTTTTCCTTATTTTTCCAGCTATTCAGGCATTTGGCGCAGTCGCATTTGACAGAAAAGTTCCAGTCCCAAGAATATGGTTTCCAAGCCGATTCTTGGTAGTTCGTTAGTTGGAGTCTAAGAAACATCCGTTTCATTCAGTAGCTCAAAATGTGTACAGTAGGATTGTGGACTCTCGACATTCTCATACCTGAAGCCTAAAACGCTCAAAGTAGACAAAAATCTAGAAACAAAGGGAAAAGTCCTGGCATGCTGTCGAATCGCATTTAAGATTGCATCAGACCCGTTAAGAGCTAAGGTCCACGAACCTTGAACCAAGGAATCTATAACAAAGGAAGCAAATCATTCTACGAACCTTCGTCGTATTAGCCCAAAATGTCTCCTAGTTGCAATGGGAAAGGTACTAGAAAGTAACATATAAGGTAGACTGATTGCAGAAAACTATACACCACCATCGATGCCATGAAGGCAGTACCAGCTGCAGGAGCTGAAACAATACTTGAGATGGACACATTCCAGTTGCATCTACCTTTAGATACAGTTTCACCGTAAATTACAAAGTGATTCGGAATGATCTTAAAGCGCCATCTCGTCGTCCCAAAGTTCTCCTATCCATTCCAGTCAGAATGTTACCAAACACTCCTTTCCGTTCAATGACCTCAAAATTGCTCCGGTCCGTCCAACATAATTATAATCAACTCGAAAGAATAAAATCAACAGATCCTTAGGTTATCGTCCAGATGTTTGCGTTCAGTTATCGAATTCGACATCTCTCCATATATTTGCCAACGCAAAAGGACATAATATCCATTGAAAGATATCCTCACACAAGGTAAACAGTGAATTTTGAACGCCCACTTGAATGGCCGCAGGATGCCACTTGCTCTTGCACAGCACACTGTACACTGTAGATTGTACACGTACATAGTACCTCTACCCACCACATGCCCATGTTACGGACAGTCCTTAAGGATTCATTTGGCAAATAATTATCAACCACAGGCAGCCCACTCTCTGGCCTAAGTAAGACGATAGGGATCCGATACCTCCTTCCTTTATGGCTATGTAGTATGTATGAGTCATATTATTGCCAAAATGTTGGTGGGTTGTAATACTGGAGCTTTTCAATAATCCCGCAGGACATTGAAACCTTTTCATACATCCGCATGCATCACATACATATGTACCTACCAACCACCGCACACACACACACCGAGGGACGCATACTGTGCCTTGTCAAACCGCAATTGAATTTCGTGTCTTTGCAAATTACCCCCGGGACTTTCACCGAAGTTAGAGAGTCAGGCAACGGGAGGAGTACTCGTACTTGGCTACAGGATTTATCCTTTCTGAGGCGGCCCACTTGGGTAGATTCATAATTCGTTTGTATATGAGTATGTGTGGGTGTGTGTGGAGGAGCCTAGCGTTCCAACGACGACGTACGACTGCATGTACAGATCCTTAATTGATTTTCTTCCTTTTCCTCAGCCGGAAGTCAATTGACAGGCTATTATTACGCACACAACGGATGACAACAGGACGATGTGAAGGAGGCTATGAACGTAAACATGTAATGGAAATGGCTGTTGGCCAGCAGCAGCAGCAGCAGTAGTAGCGGCAACAAAGTCATGTTCTGCCAGATTCGCAACCAATTTAATAGGCTGCTTGAAATTTAATATACCGTTATTATTTGCATCCGAAAGTTAAAGGTTACTCCTAATCCTGTAATGCAATGCAAACAGGAAGGATCAGTTGAGGTTACAATCGAAGCATGTAATGTGCCAAAATTGAAATGCTTGGTTGGCGCTGTGCTGGGTGGGTTTTGGTCAGGAAATGGGTTTGCTTGTCCATTGAATTGCAAACCAATGGATGTTCTCACCCGTAGGACCTCAGGGATGGATGGTGTATTGCTTTAATTAGAATAATTAAAGGCTAACTTTCATCGCAAGTAGTTAGTTTTCAGCTATCGTTGGTCGAAGTTGAAGAAACCAACAGAAACAGAGGTAACTGTCTCTGCACTCATGCGGCTCGAAAGACCTATTTGAAAATGACAATGACAGTTTCGTAGACATAACAGACACCATTTCCCAGACCATGTTATAGTATCCCAGGCTCGTCAAGGCAAATTCCATTTGAAGTTCATTGCCCCAATTCATTGCCCACCACAAGTCCTTGGGGCACAAATCCTGCAACAGTATATCAAAGAATCTAATAAAGTTCGAATATCGAGTCGCCAACACCGTCTGCGAATATATTAGGTCATTATCGGCACCTTAGCACGTGTCACAGCGGGAGTCCTAATCGCCCGACCCATTCATCAACGTCATCCCTTATCACAGCAAGCAACATCATCGGAGATCTCCTTGAGTCGGTTGTTTTCAAAACATTTCCGCAACTTGTGCTGCGTCAGCCAGTATTCCGGAACTCAAGACAAATGTCTCCAATTATTATCAGAAGGTTCGACTGATGCCATCGCACAGACACAGACGATTAGTTAATGCTCCGCAAGGGGTGCTCCTTCGTCGGCGAAGTATATTTATTCATCGCATTTTGGCCAAATGTCTGTTTCATATTCGTCAATGTCCTTGCGAACAATCTGAGGCATTTGTTTGATTTCGTTTGGCACCCACCCTCAGCGCGGTAGTTACACAGACTCAACAACAATGTGAGCTCCTCGCAGAATTGGAAGCCGGGAGCCAACACACATCGTCAACTACGACGACGACGACGACGACATGCCTTCTTCCATTGCAATCCACTTAAGCTAATCCGATTTTGTGTGCGCCATTATTGTATTTGCGCGACGTATCAAGGATGTGAGTCCTTGTGTTGTGTTGTGATTGCGTTCTTCTTCCACCCGAGGTATGCAACGGAATGCGGCGGTGAAATGCGGAGGGGAAATGCGTTCAGTTTAACGCTGGGGTGGGTGACAGCAGCCAACACAAAAGGACCTCAATCGTGCACAACAAACAGACGACTTTCTTGTTCGTTCTGCCAGTGACAGCACTAAGATTCTAAGTCACATTGCTGTGCACTGTCACTGGTACTCCACTGCTGTTGGTGAGAATTCTGTTTGTATGTTCATGTGTGTGTATGTGCAAGGAGGATTCCGTTAAATTGATTGTACATGCAGTGGAAAAATCACTCGCAGGACATTTTTCACTTGAAGTTGGATACGTATGTACATACATATACGTATTCACGATCCCACCCCCCGGATGACGTATGTCATTCGTCGACTGACATTTAATTCAGTTTCACCAGCTGAGGATGGCGAAATAAATAGGCTCTCGTGGAATTCCCGAATTGGGGGCGCCGCCGTTTCTCACTGTCAGTTAGCCGCCAGCAGCGGGGCGGTTGGGGTGAATCCCTCGCGGTACTATCTTCTGTTTCGCCCACCTATCAGCAATGGAATTTAAATGGGAATCGTGTTGCTTGAACGTTATCGACTGCCTTACATCACTCACGGCCCGCATAAGTACCCAACCACCCATCCACCCATCCAGCCACCCACAACCCGAGCATATTAAATGAAAATCGCGCTCTCGTGAAATCCCCCACTGACTTATGCATGGACATTTGTATTCCATGGAGGAGTTCCCCAACTGAAAGCAGGTGTACGAGCTGCACTCGCAGTGTAATAAATCGAGACATCGAGATCGTTCGAAATAAGCGCTCGTCGAGCGCTAAGTGATAGGGAGGGTGCTGCTTTTTGTTTCGTTACCCGTTACCGTGAAACTGGAACATGGTATCCGGTGTAAACATGGAAGCGTTATGTATGTATGTATATAGATACAGGTAGGGTAGGCTTGGGGGTGAATAAATCACACCTTGCAGGTGCTTCTGTTTTAATTTTCACGTGGAATTAGGTTAACATCATGAATAATGAAAATCAATTGCAATGCAGAGTTGAGTTAAAGTAGAAACGCTTTCGATATGCTTGTGTTTACTTTCAAGTATTTAACTGGCTAACTGACTCATAGCCCTTAAGGGATTCCTACAAATCGGTGCCGAAAGACACTCGAAATGTGGTTATTTGATGCAGTGACATCTATTAGTATTAACCGATGCCGATTGGTTCTGGTGCTAGCTAATCTGAAAGAGAATTTGACAGTAGTTGAAGGACGTGTTAAAAGTTTCGTTCGAGAGCTTAAGGAATCTTATAGGCAGGGTCTTCATTCATCTCAAGATGGAGATGTTCTTGTTTCTTCAAACAAAATCATATGTAGTATGATGCCCTAACACCTAGGTAGGTATCTTCCTTGCACTGTTATACTAGTTTCGAGGATGTAGTGTCCGAGATAAAAAACACACCATCGCAGTAACCATCCATCCATCCACTTCTTATATTTCATGCATGGAAGGCCTTGCATACTTTCTCTACCCGCTGCTCGATTTGCAGTTTCTAGCTAAGTTTTGGATCAAGTGCTACACCAAGCTACTTGATACTGGAGGATGAAGAGAGAAATTGGTCACTTAGCCGTGGAGACTTGAAAGGTCAGTTTTGCTTGAGTTGACGCTGACTCCACATCCAGTATTCAAAGTGCTTATCTTGTCCAAAACACCTTCCATACATCACTGATACCAGTGATCCCTGATCGACCGTTAGTGTACATGTGCTGAGATATGGATAGAAATTATTGATCTAGGGTATTGCCTTACTGCGTATCTAGAATACATTCCAACGGCTTTAAAACAAATAAGGATAATCTGATGCTCCTGATGTCCATTGCGGATTCATGCCTACGCTTTCCAGCTTTTAGAACGTGGTTCAGAAGAATACAGCTACTATAAATTTGTAGGTACTGGCCATAGGACTACCTGGTCCAATATTCTCTACAGCATGACCGAAAGTATCCCGTCAATGACACACGATTTGCAGGGAAAGAAGCTGTTATTAGCGAGAAGCTATTAACCTTAGTAATAGCTGTCTTTATATCATTTCTGGATGAGGATTGAGGGAGCTGAAAATCCGCTACAATCACATTTTTGTACCCAAAAAAGTGTGTTTGCATTAAAAGCACTCAAGGACTCTGTGGACTCTTGAACTCTGTCCAAGTCCCATCCGACCTTTCAATGAAGAACGGGCTAGAGTATTCTAGACTCACAGTAGTCTCACCCAAGCCAAGGATTTGACTCTATAAATAGATTTCTTTAAACTTTAAAACAGATATTGAAGATCTCTCTAGTCCTCTCTCCTAAAATTGGATAGATCTACGTTCCATACTCGGAAAGTTTGGTATTGTGGGTTACAAACAAAACTGTTGGACATCAAGAGAAAATCTGATAAGGACTTCCTACCGCGTTCGTTATCCCTGACATTAGCATTGCAGCTTAGAAGCAGATTTGCTACAACCACTGATATTACCTGGCATACCTCCTTAGGCGGTCCTGGACAATCACGATCCATGTATACAGAGAATTTGAAACGAGTGTTTAAAACCAACCAACTTTTTACTGGCAATGAGTTTGTTACACGCTTGTCTGTCGGAAATTCAATGGCCGCCAACTGTCATTTTTTCAATGGCAGCACACAGCGCAAGAAGGGTGAATTCAACAAACTCAACACAACTCGACTATGTTCACCAACTCTTACCACAAGTCGTGCTAACTCCTTCTTTTTTTCGTGACATTTGTCAGTCCTAAAATGACATCTGGCTAGAAGAAGACATTTCGACGCCGTCATGGCAGAAAGATGACAGATGGAGGTGATACCACTTCACAATTATGTGACAGAGATGCCACAAGTGTTTCGTTTCGCCCAAGTCGTGTCATAAGTTCCACATACGTCACTTAGCAAAGTATTCGCAGCTAATGCACACATATTTACTTACAAATTGAAACACAATAACAATTCAGCCCACGTCCATCAAGTTCCCAAATCTATAATTACTCAGTGAAAACTTTTTCCCCAATTCGTCCTTTTCATCCACACGCCGGCCGTTGTCCTTACTTGTCTTCATTAATTACTTGAAAAAGTCCCATTTCCAAGGCAGTGAGAAATTAGGAAACATCAATGGCGTCAAAATGTACATATATACGGGGATGGGGCACGAAAAATGAAAAAACAAAAAAAAAAAAATAAATCAGGATGAGACTGAGGAGGACTTGTGGTCGAGGGTAATGGATTTTATACAGTTTAATTTTTTTCTCCATTTTAGGTTCACTTTTCGGGGTGAGCTAGATTAAAAAAGGTTTCCTCGATAAAGACAAAGTTTTTTGTTTTTTTTGTTCTCTGCTTTTATTAGGGTTGATTCTTTGGGTGAAGAATGATTAACAATGAAAAAGTTAATCAGAGTTTGGCCTTAAATTGCTAATTTTCTTGCATAAGAAGACGGATTAAAAGTTTTAAATTTTTTAATGACTAATCGATACATGGACGAGATAGTCCTGGAATGCCAGTAGTAACGATAGGTGTGGGAAGAGCAAAAGTTCAAAAATTTAAGCTGGTAAAGGTTGTTTAATTGTTATACCTTCATCAAGGGCCGGGGTTATTGTTAAGTGGTTTGTGTAGAAGTATTTTGGGTAGTCGTAGGTCATTTTACGTATAGAACGACATTTTTGTAAAATGTCAGGGATTGTGGAGCCAAATGTTATCCACAAGACCACCCACAGATAGGAAGGTAGAAGTGGTAGCTGCAGCGTCCCACCATGAGGCATAGCTAGAGTAAATTCTATGTGGTGGTCCATTTACATCAGCTTAGTGCACGCTAAAACTAACAAACGAGCAAGACATGATGAGAGGCTCGAGCCAGGATAGACCTGAACCTTCTCAAGATACATAAACTCCCTGAAGAGGGACCATTCTTGTCCACCCTACTCAAGGAGTGTTCAAAAGAAGGCATTGTGGAGCAGGCTTGTGCTCCAGTGCTTCAGTTCAGAGAGCATTCAGTTCAGTACAAGCCTATTTCCTGAAGTAGTTCCTTCTTTAAGTTCATCTAGTTCACTTTAGTTCATTGCTCAGGAATCCGGCGAATCAGGTTCACGCATTTGTAAAATTTACTTCACAGGGAGCAACAAAACGATGTGCTCGTGCTGCTGAGTTATGACACAAAATTCACAGTTCTTACTGAACTATGTACATTTAAGCAGAACTAGTTCAACTACTGAACTAAATGAACTAAAATAAAAAAGACATTGGGAACTAGCTCACTTAGATGACTTGTTAGAGCTCTTCTTGAAACTAGTTCGTTCGTGAACTACACAAGCCTATTGCAGAGTGATTTGGTCACGTAATGGCTAAAGAGTTCTTTGGACCATTGTTTGACAAAACTCTGTGACGACTTTAAGAATTACCAAATCAATGTGCAAGACAAATTCTTAAAGAAAACAGCACTTTGCAAACTGATTAGGCCAAATCTTTCCGAACACTAAGACAGGACCTCTAACATAGTTCGTGAGCAAGGGCCTATTTGATAGTTATGGACAAAAAGTATCACGGGAACTGCACCGACATGCCCCACTATGATGAATAATATAGCCAAGGAATACCAGTCTGAATCTTCCCCTCAGGAACAAATAGTAAAAGGTCGACATAATCGGATAAGCCGATGACATAGCGTTGGTGTTAATAGCTAAAACTCTAGAGGAGGAAATGGCGAACCACAAATCTAAGGTTGTCCTCATAAGTAGCCCCAAAAAGAGAGCATTCTACTGTGTCAAAGCCGTATGTAAAGTATTTAGGGATATTGCTTGACTATAGGCACAGAGCTTTGGTCAAAGTATCCAGGTTAATGCCAAATATTGGAGGACTTAGCCAACGGATAATACATCTGCTTGGGACAGTGAGTGGCTGGGGGCTCATGTACGCAGCCCTTAGGTATATCAATGTAAACGCTAGGATCGCTCTGAGTATACTGCCTGTATGCGCAAGGGAATGCAACAAATGTGATAGCATCACGAATCTCTGTTGAGTAAGAGGTCAAGGCAGCACCATTGATATACAATGACGGAAGAGAGAAGAGCAATCACAGCAGCAGAATGGCGAGCAGAAACGGCGATGGAACGGATTTAAAAACGCCCGGTGGACATACCAACCGCTACTGACGAAGAGGGGCCAAGGCAAACAAGGCATTAAGGAGCATCCCTTCAGTGTTTCAACAAAAAACACGACAATCCAATGGCTGAATGAGGATCAGCACCACGGACTTACGCATAGGCTGAGGGGATACATAGGAAGAGGAAGAATGCCCAAGCCTAATCAGAACTACATATATGGTTAACTAGCTATCGCGCCACATGAAGACACCCTAAAATTCAACACGAAAACGGGCTTATTTAGGAGGGCTGCTTCCATCATGGACTAATCCGTTTCAGTTTCGAGTGACTCTGCACTCCTGAAGTCTACATATCTTCACCAACAGCTTGTGGAGTCTAGAGCTTCATTGGTGAGATTGTGTGTGTACTTGGCGCAACAGGTCGATGGGACCCAGGGCCTAGCTTCTCACAACTATTCGTGTTGTGCGTGTTATATTCTTTACACGAATGGAGGGGGCCTACTGTTTAATGCCTGGTCCGAAGGGCAATTTGTTGTTTAAGAAACTTGCCCAGGACAGTTGTACTCTCGGATGTTTGTCAGACGCTCGCGAGAGGTGGGGCCGTGAAAAACTTTTTAGGTGTTCCACGGCTCCCACCATTGGTGAGATTAGATAAGATTATAAGTGTGAGGTGGGAGCATGTCACCATATCACAGTGCCACAGATGGGCCTATTACGATTTCCTCCAAAATTAGAGCTCTCTCCTGATACTTGAGTTAGTTATTAATCCAAGTAGCTCTTGGAGCGAGCTAGCAAATATGTATTCGGCTTCAAGGTAGAATGAGCTGTTTTTTTGACTTGACAATACTTACTTACTTAAGTCCTGTATCCCCTTGTGGGTCCTAGGGCCTCGACAATGCCTACGCGCCATCGTGTATGAAAAGATCCTTAGTTCTGCCCAACTATTTCTGCCCTGCTTCCTTCTCAATTGTACTGCGCCACGTACTTCTAGGACCGCCGCGTATCCTGCCATCCTGAATAAGCGACAGCAGGCATACGTCGTCGGCGTAGTCTAGATGTTTGAGTTCAGATGTAAGGGTCCATCATATTTCTCCGTTTCCTGTGGATAAGGCTGCATTTAGCACGTCGCTATTCACCAATAAAAGTAGTATTGGTGAAAGTATGTAGCCTTGCCGAACCCCACTTTAGACTTCGAATTCCTCAGACAGCCTTCATCCATATGCAGCCTTGACTTGACAATGTCCAGTGAGTATACAAATCTGACAGATTGTTAAACCCAGAAGTGGTGTCATTCCTCTGACGGAGATGTTTGGCATGAACATTCAAACCAACCTTGGTTGGTACCTTACCAAGGGTGGAAAACAAGGTTTTAAGCACTTCTGAATCGCAGATCAAATCAAATCCTTTCGAAAAAAAAGCCAAAATGGCTATAAATTATTCCCAAGAGCCTTTACAATTCTTGCACTATTTTGCATAAGACACTGACAACCCTAAACCAACCCCCCATCGGCTATAAGCAATGACTTTCACCTTAAATTCTAGAAATGACTGCCCGGTGTCTGAACGCATCCCCAAGGGAAATCAGAATCCACACTTGCCCATACTTCTGAAGGAAATTCCAACGGACAATGATTAAATGTATCTACCCCTGGTGGGGCGTCGACTTTAAATTGGAAAATTTCACCGCCCGCCCCCACGCAGCACAGGACTACAGTCGCTTTAATTATGCAGAAAATTCAATAGTCCGTTCACAGCGCTCCTTGAAAACGGGAGCAAAAAAAAAAAGGAACAAATTATATTTTCCATATGACAAGGCTCCAGGAGTTCCGTTCCGCGGACTGCGTGTGGGCCCATTAAAAAATTGTCTCGTTGACGAAACCATTCGAACAGAAAATACCCGCCGACAGAATTCCAGCGAATTCCTGTCCTGCCCATGATAATGGCATTTTGAATGAGGCCCCACCGATGGAAGAGCACCGAATGGAAGGATTCTCTGCCATCCCTGGGATTATTTACCCAGATCGGACGCGCGGTAATTATAAATTTTTCTTTTTTTTTTTTTTTCCTTCTTTTCGCATCTCAGTCCGTATTGACATCATGGATACACACAAATGGACGGACGATGGCGGATGGATGCATGTCAATGAAAGACTCATCATCGTCAGACGACATGTTGTGGAATTGAGGGCGACATTACATTCGTTTTGTCATTTTTCGAATAGCTGTGACTGTTGATTAATCGGGATGGCATTCCTGCGTGACGTTGTCGCTGCACACTAAACCTTCAAATTGAAGGTAGTACTACAGCCCGGTTAATCGCCGACACCATCTGCAGGCGGCCTACTGTGGTTACGTTCCTCGCCAGCTGGCTGGCTCCGTCGATAAACCTGCCCGGGACTGAAGCTTCTGGTCCTGCTGTGCGAACGGGCGGACTTATAATTACCGTCTGATCATATTAAACTTTAATTGCTGAACCCAGAGAGCTAAATGAGTAATTTACAATCACGTTGGCCATAAATTAATACCTCAATCCGGGGCGCGAGGGCTGCTTGGCGGATGCAATGTGACAATGTCGCCCGGTCCCGTAGTTTCTATTGATCGCACTGATCGCATGGTGTCCCCTCTTTTCGTAGGAAGCGCGATCGTGTCGGTCTAGCCTGGTTAGTGGTCGTCGTCGCGTGATCTCTGGCGATTTTGAACTATTCGTCCCGAAAAGCTGTGCGTCCTCTCCTGAACTCGATGGGGATATTGATCGCTTGTGAACATGCATTAAAGATCGCTCGAATGGATTGTTTTACACACGACAACGAGAGATGATCGCGCGCGCGAGAAATGGCCTATACGGCCGACACCAGCACCAGCCACTGGACCACTGCTTGGTGGTTGGTGTTGGTGGTAATGTGCGCGCGGGACACCGGCACAGCGTTCTGTGTTACGAACGCGATGATCGCGTAAAATTGATAAAGATCACTTGGAAATGCATGTTGTCCCGATCGATTTGCCCTCCCGCCGCCGTAGCATATGTCTGACTCTGGAAGTCGGCTCCTGCTGCTGCTCCGGCTGCTGGTGGGCATCGTGGTAGCGGCCGACCAATGTAGGGGTGTTACGTTTGGAGGTGTCTCTAAGGTGAGACTACCGGTAACGTGTTAGAGGCACGTTTTGTTATGTTTTTCTTCCTCATCGCTGATTCTTCTGTAGATCGCGCGGGATATGTGAGCTGGATGGAGGAATACCAATGAAATATTGATCGGAAAATTATTTAGTGCAACCGAGTTGGACGAGGAAGTGAGTTCGATATCGCTTCGCCGCGCTTCGTCGGTTAATAGGTAGGCGATGTGCGGTGTCCTGATGCAAGGTGTAAGAAGGTTCCTCTGGACTTGGTCTTCTCTTTTTACTGGCTCCACTCGGCCATTTACTGATAAATTTTCTCCACATGAGGAGAAGAAGAAATTTATGTAATGACCCGTGATTATGTGTGAAATAGGAGCATAGCGTGCGAACAAACGACATTTTGTTGTGAGGTGATGGGAGGTAAGGGGCTGGGATCTGATCAAGTGCTACTAGTTTTCTGGTTTGGGGATTGGCGTATTAGTTGCTACTGCTACTGTCCCTGATTGCTGTGTGAAGATGCTGTAGGAGAGCTGGTTTAAGTTGACGGCTGCTTATCATGTGTTACTGTCGGGATTATTGGGGCAATTGGCTGTTAGGTTTGTGTTTTGTTTTTTTCTGAGTGCTCAGCGGGTTTGAATTTGACATTGGTTGGGTTAACGAGGAGTGAAGGAAAACCGGATGGGTATTACTCATATTCAGTTAGCATGTCAGGGCAAATCAGTTCATAGCAGTGTGCTCTCAGAAACGCCAATGTCCGGCCATGAGACTGCGTTGAAGCTTTCACCACAAAAGGGTTTCACCCTTTTCATCGACAGTCAGGCAGATATCGTAATTCAATCTAAGCTTACAAAGTCCTGTCGAGAGGAGCTAAATGTCTTGTAAGCCAGCCACGGATTACGCTCTATTCGATCTCTGGATGTTACATAGGATATGCCAGGCAATGAACAGCTCAATGATTGGTTTGAAGAGGCTCGGTGTCTAGATCAGAACAAATCGACTTCTTAGTGAACATTCCGCCATTTCCTGGGAAAGGTGATTAAGACAGCGATGGAGGCAACTGTGTCAAGGATGTGAAGATGAAGAACTATACGAGAACGTAACCCGTGTTCAATGCCTGGGTCTCATCCTCCTTAGATGTAAACTTCTCGGGCGACACTTCTTTCAAAACATAGAAGGTTGGCATTGGCGTAAGGAGTTGAACAAGGTTGGCTAAATGATCGTGATTAGGCGAACTCCCCAGCGCGGGTGGTCTCTCCTCTTTTCTGATATCTAGTTGTGAAAGAGCTGCTTCTAGTCCTGGAAGATGAAGCTTGCGAAGTAATTGCTTATGCGGATGATGTTGCCATAGATTTTTCGGGTAACCACATCAACACATTCAGAGATCTCCTGCAAAAAGCTCAGTTCAAGGTAACAAGGGAAGGGGGCTTAGTGGCAGCCTTCAAAAGACCGAGTTTGTCCTCTTCTCTCTAAGAAAGCGAACGGAACTAAATGGGGTCTATAGCCTCCGTATATGTTACCAGACCTATACTAACATTTTAGCGAGAATGTCTAGTGGACAGCTTTGCAGGAAACCTACCACCTAACTCAACTCAGACGGGCAGTCGGCATACCTCTGCATAAGTGGAGCTATAACTAGACAGTAGGTCTGCGCATTCTGCCGCCTTTGGACATGTATAGCAAAGAAGTAGCAGCAGTCGTTTGAAGGCTATAACCCTCTGTCCTTCCGCAGGACACCGACTTTGTAATTCCTCAACTACTGTTCGAAAAGAACAGTAGAACCCTCTCACAACTAGACTGGGGTGGGGTGACTCTCGGCTTTAAAGCATGAGGTCCGTATCCTTCTACACGTATGGATCAAAAACAGAGTCCTAAGTCTAAGTATCTCCTTCCGCAGGGTAGAAATGATGGTGATTAAGGAGGCTCTGGCCTGGCTAAAGCATAATACATTATCCAATCAGGTTATCACCATCTATACGGATAGTCAAGCCGCGCCTATACCCTAACGAGATGACTGAACAATTCAACATTCAGTTTATTTGGGTGCCGGGGCACCGTGATATTCCAGGGAATTCTATAGCCGACGAGCTCTCCAAGCGGAGCACAACCCTACCAATCTTTTTGAATGAAGAAGTGAATCTGTTTCTTAAGCTCAATCACGTGGACTCAATCAGTTTTCGATTGGCAGATGGTAATACATGTCTCATCTCAAGACAGATCTGGGCCAAACCGTTGTCCCCTTCCGTGTACTGATCTATTCTTTCGCGGCTAATTCTTTCCAGCACCTTTCCTACTATCTAACATGCATAGCAGTCTGTATGACAACGGTTTCTCTGGGGGCTTGACGCCTTTCGTGACTAGTACCAGCCTCTGTCCTTTGCATTTTAGACGGAACTTTTGTTCTACCATAGGTCAGTTCTGATAGGATTGCTTTTTCATTGCCTGTTGCATCGAGGCCTTCTGCAACTGTGATTGGTTCTAATTGTTCCGTATCTTCCATCGTTTACTATGAGGGGAAGATACACACTGGTATTCCCTGGAAATAGCTTGCTGACTGAAGTAGTCTTGAGAGCGATACGAGGAGAGTGCGTTGACCATGCTATGAAACTCCAAAGTAATGTGAGCAGACTGGTGGGCACTCGAACTGAGTAATCTGTTGGATCCTATGCTACCTAGCTCATCGCCTATTTCTTTCCTTTGGCAGCCCACTCGTCGCGATATTCAGGAGAACATGATGCTGTCTCTTGAGCTGAAAGGTTTGAGCTCCTCTTTACCAGTTTTGAATTGGTTGTGATGGAAGTGATAGGGTTGGCATTCTATATGATAATTGCTGTAACTCCCTGAAGGCCACTTGGCACACACGTGGTTGGAAGAAGTAGTAGTTCGCTGTTTCATTGGAAAATCGGACGAGTCGTTGACGGAAAGTACTGAAGCAGTTTTCGAAATCGTATTCTAAGCTCACTTTCCGGGAAGTAATACGGTTTCGATAGCAAATGGGTATTCGGAGAACAACAGGTTTTTACTAATCATTCCACAAACACAGAACTATCCACATCTTTCAGTATTTAAGACATACCATCGAAAGAAATCCCTTTAACACTGATTCCCAGAAAAGCAGATCACTAAAGGCCTTCCGCGTCTCGTCGGTATCACATCACAAACGGAGCTAAGTAAAGAACTCGAAGTAGTCCAACTCCTCCTGCTCGGTCCCATTGTACTTGTACTCGTACTCCCTTAGTGCTGCCATTATCGTCATTTCTAACCAAAACCACAACAACTGCGATAAACATACGTAGGGTGACACATGTGCGGTTCCGCAATATACAAGTCCAACCGAAGCAGCAGAATTCCAACAAAACACCGAAGCCAAAAGGCAAATAAATCTTCTCCTCGAGGATAGCGATACCCAAGCGCGATCTACGATATCCCTTTGTCCAACTGGAGTACCACCAACAAAACGCCGGCCGCTGTTACATCTACGATTGTCGCAGATGCGCATTTGTGGCCAGAACAAGAAACAAAATTGCCATACATACTCACAGTTGTACATACCGAAGTACTCCTCGGTCCCGGGAATACCTGGAAGAACTCTCCTCGACGAGATATTTGTGTGTGCACTCCCCGAGTGTAGGTTGCACACGGGTCATCGCGGCTCAACGGAAAACGAAAATATTCCTTCACGGTCTCGATTTCATGGTGCGATGTTTATGAATTGCCAATGTGCCTTGTGCCATGTGCCATTGAATATCCAGCAGTCTCCTCCAGCCGCGACTCGACTCTGGAGTCTGTGACAAAGTTACCAAATGCGAGTGTTCCCCCCTCCGTAGCGGCATTAGAAACGAAGAAAGATCAATACCGAGGCCAGTCATTCCACTTTGACGCGTGACTTCCACAATGGTTCCACAGAACCTGTCCACACAGTCCGCGAGTACATTAATTTGGCTGATTTGGCTCCAAGCGTCTGCGATTCAATTTCAGGACTTCCATTGCCGATTGGAGCAATTAACTCGTCTCCAAGTCATAACTGGATCCGCAGAATGATCATCGCCACCCGGAGGGCTTGATGCTGCAAAGTTCACACTATTTATCGAATGTGTGGATTCGCCAGGCCGGAGCACTCTAGATTGCTCCAAATAAATGCGATCTGTACACACTGACTGGAGCGGCTGACGCCAGTAACGAGGCTGGAAGTTAGTTAGCGAGCAAAATTACTATACTCCTACCGGATTTATGTGAACCGGGGTAATTGCAGGAGAGCGGGAGCGATCCATTCAGTTGCTGAGCATGCAGATCTCAGCACCTCGAGCTAGGTTTGGTTTTCATGTTTTTTTTTTTTTTTTCACTGAATTCTCTCGCGTAGACACTTTGGTTTGTGCTGGCATCTCGATCTAGAAAGGAGTGGATTCTGTGCCTTTTTTTGTGTCCCGGATGGGCAATTTATATTTATGTTCTATGAGGCGATGAGATGCAAAATTGAGTGTAGCACGGTGCTGGATGATTCGGCCGGAGTTCTGTGTGCGCTGTGCAAGTGGCACTTGGATTTATGCTCCCTGGCGGAGTAATGAGCTGTCCCCTGAAATGGGATAGAAAGTATAAGTTTCAAGGTGTACGGAGTTTTCCCAGGCGGATTTTTCAATTTGCGAGATGTAATTTTGTGCCACTGCTCGCGGGTGCTACGTATGTATGGCATGTATCTGTGGCAGGTGGTGGAGTGCTAGATTGAGGGTTTTTATTTAAAGAAGTTGATTAGGTAAATTCCTAGAAACGCTGCCTGGAACTACCGACACGTGCATTGATCTGGACAGATTAAACATTGGATATTGGTATCAATGTAAACCGGCCACGAAATTCTCCACGAACTCCAATGGGCCCGTGAAGCAACGTTACTCCAACTACAATTCGAATTCATTTCGACGTATTGAGACTGACTGAAGTAGAACTGGTTAGTCAGATCTAGTTCCGAATGTTGACAAGAATGACGTCTCTACCCAATTAGAAAAGAGGGTGTCCCAATTCTATGGGCCAACATATCGGCCTTATGAGACGACGGAAATCCCATCTAGCAAAGTGTCTCTGCCTGTTGGCCTGGGCCAAGCGGGCTTACATGGTGAGTTGCTATTCAAATGCCCGCACTCCTTAGGGGACCTAGTGGTGAGTGGCATCCCTATCGGATTAGAAGTGAATACGCTTTTAACCGAGCTTCCAATCCAGGGCGGGCAATATTTACAGGAACCCTAGGAGCGCATACTGCGTTAGATATAAGGAAATAGTCACTAAAAATCACAGGGATAAGGCAACCGGTAGACAACTAACTATGCCCCATCTCCAAGAAAGGCGATCCTATGTCTTGCAAGAACTACCGAGGCATATCCCTGCTAAATGTCGCGTACAGGATCCTATCCAATGTACTGTGTGAACGTCGGAAACCTTTGTGCAACACACTAATCGGCACGTACCAATGTGGCTTCCGGCCCGGCAGATCAACGATCGACCAAGTTTTCATGCTAAGGCAAATCTGGGAAAAGACCAACGAATTTCAAGTCAAGACCCACCACCTCTTCATCGACTTTAAAGCCGCATACGACAGCATTCATCGTCTGGAGCTCTACAAGGCGATGGCCGAATTCGGGATCCCGGCAGAATTGATCCAGCTGTGCCGCGTGACGCTGGAAAACACGCGGTGCAATGTGCAATTTGGGAACAGCTCCTCTGAACTATTCCAAACTTGCACCGGATTTGGGCAAGGCGATGCGCTGTCGTGTGACTTCTTCACTCTAGTGCTGGAACAGATAGTGCGCAGGGCAGGTGTCAACACGGAAGGCACTATCTTCAATAAATCTGTCCAGCTGCTGGGATATGCAAACGACGTCGACATCATCGGTCGCTCCCAGCACGCGAATCGACTTGGCCTTGAAGTAAATGAGGACAAAACCAAATACCTGTTGTCAACAAACAAAGAAGCATCGGTCCACCGCCTAGGACAAAACGTCACTGTTGGCAACAGTAACTTTGAGGTAGTTAGGGAGTTTACCTACCGCGGAGTAAACATCCACTCCACGAACGACACCCTAGTGGAGATTCGACGAAGACTTGCCCTAGAAAACCGCTGCTACTTCGGTTTCGGCTGCTACTTCGTCTCGGAAGACGAAATGTATGCTCTACAAACCAATGATTCTGCCAGTTCTACTATATGGAGCCGAGTGCTGGACGATAAGCAGGAAAGCGGGGCACATTTTGGGCACATTTTTCGAAAGAAAGATTCTTCGTCGAATTTTCGGTCCCATATGCAAGGAGGGCGAATGGAGGAGAAGATATAACCGCGAACTCTATGAGCTGTAGTAGTCCAAAAAGTCAAAATACGTCGACTACACTGGCTCGGCCACATCGAGCGAATGGACAACAATACTCCAGCAACGAGGATCTTCGACTCACAGCCCCCAGGTTCGAGACGACAAGGAAGACCGAACCTCCGTTTTAAAGACCAAGCTATCGCGGATGCCAGAGCGCTTGGGCTGGACAACTGGAAGGAGCGTGCCCGGGATCGAAGGGAATGGAAGGCTACCGTGTCTCAGGCAGGGACACTTCACGGGTCGGGAGCCCGTAAGTACGTAAACAACTATGAACAGAGGCGTTCGACAAACTCGTCTCAGTTGGAATGGATTGCAAGAAGTCCCAACGATCATAGGGAAGGGAATAGGAATAGGGCTTAATCCTAAGAGGAAACAAGTCACACACTTCTGCAATAGTTTACGTGAGATGAGTTAATAGAGAGCAAGAAAGAGTTCTATGGACGATGCTGGCCAAAGACCCAACTATTCTGAGCTTTACTAAGAAATATGATGGCTCGTGGAAACATGTAGCATTGAAGTATTGGAAGCGTTTGTTGACACTCACTTTCCAGGAATCACTGGACTCTTTACACAACCAGACAGTACTAGTCTATCGAAAGAGGAGGAGAAAGCGAATATCATTCGTTACCCAAAGCGCCCGAGTCTGACGGTATTTGACGAGCTATGCATCAGAAAGCCCCAGCTAAATTCAGGATTAGAAATCTTTCAGCAATAGCAGCAGCAAGTGTTGCTTTGGCATCCTAAGCAAAGCTCAACATGCACATCTTAAGGGTAAATCAGTGGAAACTGCATTACATCAGGTTTTACAAGGAATTTGCGCCAGCTGGACTAAGTACCTTTTGAACTGGACGGGGAAATGACGGGGATAAAGTGGCATCCATATGGGGGTCTTGTATGGTGTAAGACCAGTATAAAGAAGAATACACGGAATATGTTGACCAAGGTACAGAGAACAGCCTTCAGGTGCTTTGGGCACTACCCACACGGCTGTTCTAGAGTAACAAGCTCATCTAGTCTAACAGTGTGGGGCATTGCTCCATTCTAGGCTAGGGGTCTCACTTCCCGACATCCTGAATGAGTCGAATGACAGCCTCTGTACTAAGGACTTCGATACAAGCATGCGAGCATAGCATGCCATCCGGAAAGGAAGGGTTGGCAGAGGAAAGCTGTCTCTGACCATGCTGTGTGACCATCAAGTCATGAAGGACATCAGACATGTACTCTGTGAATCCCAGGGCATAGCTCGGAGTAGACTTAGATATTTGGCTCAGCGAACCAAATCAGTGAGATAGAAACGTCTTGCTGGAAGAGATGGCTTAGGTTTAGATTTTGGTACCATAACGGTTCTCTTGGGATCACCGAATTTACTCCAAATTTATGAAGGAATGCAAGGAAACTTGCTTGCAATGAGATTTAGCTTTTTAACAACCTTTCACGGCAAGAGTTGTCAAGACTTTAGAAAACGTTCACAAGATCCTGGTAAGTAACTACTTCCAGTACAGAATCACTCATTTCTACAACAGATAGAGACCCGAACTCTTTGTCCAGAATCTAGACAAAGTTTCGTATCAGGTCCGATCGCCGGGTTTGCCGAATCAAAGCAAGGGCCATTCGTACAGTAATGCAGAGCAGTGAACAGAATCCCAAAAGCTGTATAACTCAGCAGCTTTTGGACTAAAATTGTGAAACATCCCTGGAAGGCTTGATTGTAGAAGACAATTCGCATTTAGACCTAAGTTCATCAGCCATCTACCAACGTCATGAATGTGACATGGACACCATCAGCAATACGGAAAGGGAATCATCAAAAATTGAGAAAAGTTTCCACAGGTATCAGTCACACCTGGTCCGTTATAATCTTCAAAATCCAACGATCCCAGGCAACCGGCATCATTAAGGATACAATCTATCTTCACTAATTCCTCCAACGAGGTTAACCACTATCCTCTCCACCTGCAAATTATGGTCACTCTTTAATCATCACTTGCGTTGTTACAGCCACCATACCATCACCACGAACGTCGCTACGACCCACACCCAGTTCGCTCCAATTACATGTCATTTATTATCCGTAATCAGCACGGAATCTCCATAATTATCCATACCAACCTGGACGCAGAAAATTTTCATTTTAATTCGGAGCAAAGCGTTCGGGATTAATACCGAGAAACCTGCAGCGCCACCGCAAACTCCGCCAACCGTCACTGACTTCCAAACAATGCGGCAGTTTGTGATCCGAAAAATCCCGCCACCACACCGCCGTACATCATCATTAGAGGAGCCGAGTCCTCTTCGCCACTATTGTCGCCGTGTGGTAAATTTTCTTCACATGGTCAACACCGTCGTCGTCGTCGTAGTCGTCGTCATCATTGTCGTCATTATCGTCATCAGCATCAAGATCTAAGCCTCGTCTCTCTATGGCCGCCGATCGGATCTTCAACTATTAGGAGTACATATTTTTTAAACATAATTTCGCAAGCAGAACCTTATAATCAGGGCAACGGAGGCGGGCTACAGGTACACCAACCCGCGCCGGCCAGCCAGCCGCACTATCCATCGTTATTATAGACCAATCTGGAGCCTCTGCTAACCAAGTCACAGCAGCCATAAATTTCCAAAGACGAAACTTCGTTATGCCGGTCTGGAGTTGGCAACTGAGTGATCCGCGTGAGATACGAAAAGACACGACAACACAGTGACGAACATCAAAGAGTTTAGGTACAGAACAAGGGATTAGCAGAGGATTCTCCGTCCGGGCGAGACGAGAGAAGGGCAGCTCCACAACAGCGTATCCTGAGGGCAAATCTTCGGGGACGTTTATGTTAATCAACTGTCATACTAAGTCCATAATTACTCCTGAGAAAAACGTTTTGGATTTACCTCACGTTTCATGTATAAATTCTTCTTCTTCTGCTGCTCCTGCTGCTGCTGGTGGTTCTTCTTCGTTTCCATGGTCGTCGTTGGTCTTAGTCAGTTGGTTGGTTGGTTAGTTGGTTCAAGTATCTGGAGAGGAACATGTAGATGGATTGTTGGGATAATGTCGCCATCGCGTTTCTTCAGAGTGTATGTATGTGCCCTGTCCGTGCATTGCACTAGATCATGAGACGACATGAGACGGCGAGGGGTTTGTCAGTTTGTCTTAATTAAAGCTGAAGCAGTATCTTTAAGCTGGGTGGTGGACAAGTATCTTCCCAACCGAATACACCACCAGCAGGACCACCGAGAGGTGACTGCTGAACTGACACTGCTGCTGGTACCTGGTGGTGATGGTGGTGATGGTGGTGTTGATGGCTCCAAAGGTGGTCGAACATTGAAACAGCTCACTGTCCATCCAAGTTTAGTGAGACATGAAATGCCCACTTTGGAATGCAATTAAGCTCCCTAAGACATTTTGGGGCAATCCACAAGGATAATGCGAAAATCGGCAAAGCCCCATTACTGCTGAAATTGCATTAGGCCGGCACATACCAGTGCAGTGCAGTGCAGTGTCATGGGCATCAACAACGCATCGATTGACTTTGCAGCGCCTTCCTCAAACAGATAGACAGCCTACCAATCGTCCACCCACTACGGATGGTTGTATGTAGGCTGGCGAGCGATTCCAGCACATAATGCAACCTTAATGAGGCGTTATGAGCCATTTAATTGCAAAAGGAGATTACAGACGGAACATCCTGCTGGTATGCGTGCATGCAGGTCCTGGCAAGGGTGGTTAGCGTTAAGTCTCCGCAGCTACGTAGTTTGTTTTGTCATTAATGACTTACATGCTTAGATAAGATATTTATACAACGACAAGGGGGAGAGGGAGAACTGTGCAACAGTTTAATAGGCTTCCTTTCAAAGGATATTATTGAAGTGTTGCGGCCGAACGTAGTCATGTTAAATTGCGTAATTCATTTAAGTCAACAGAGGGCAGATTAGGTCTAAAAATAAACAAACTTCGAGCAGGAATCTGCAATGCAGGTCGATTTTCAATAATGGATTAGCTGATGAGAACGAAGGACGAAAGTCTTGGATTATGCAGCAACAAGGGACATAAAGTCATCTCGGGACTCGAATAGAAGAAATAAGTAACCAGTTACAGATCCTGTGAAAGCATTACAGAACACTAGAAGTTGACCTGTTTGTGTTGTGAGTTTGTGAAAATAAATATCTCGGCGTCATCCTCGGAGAAGAACGTGGTCCAGGAAATAGAGAACAATGTTTGGAACTGTTACCAAAAGGCGACTACAACCGAACAGAGACCTGCAGAGGCGAAAATAGAACCTCGTAGTTATCACGGATGCTGGTGAGGATACGAAGAAACCTACTTTTGAAGACTAACAGTCTAACGGCGAAGATGATCCAACGGTCTGGCTCGAAGGACCATTTGACGAGGTATACAAAGCCATGTCTACTTTTGACACCCCTCACAAACTTGTTCGCCTATGCAGGATGCCGATGGAGAATCCTTACTACTCCATAAAGGTCAAAAGCAATCTTATCTACCAAAAGCAAAACACAGCGAGCTGTCACTGCTGCGTTTGGAACAGAATCGGATAAAATGGCTTTAGTTATGAATGAGGGCAGAACGAAGTTTATATTGTCAACAAGAAGGACAGACAATATCTACGAATTGGACAGGATGTCACAATAGACAGATGTAACCTTGAGGTAGCTAGGATTTTCGTTTACATAGGCTCCGCTATGAACTCTGACAACAGCGTTCCTTCACTTGCTCTTGCTAAACACTAAAAATGCAATTGAGTAGCACCTACAAGTGGAACAGGACCTCACCCTCAAGTTAGCCAAAGACTACGCTAACTGGAGAGACTTGTTTGTTAAGACCCAGGTCCACTCCGGACTGTAGCCCTAGAGTTTTCATATTAAGTCCGGCCGGTCCGGTAGACGGCCTTTGGAGTCAAAAATAATGGATTATCATGTACAATCGCCTCCATCGTTTTTGGGCCTAGAGTTCTTGAACGGAATACCTCCCAATGATCATTACCTCTACAAATCTTCATTGGAACGATTCTCAAGAGGGACACTATCTCTGACATCATTAGATCAGGAAGTACTGTTTCGATGGTTCGGAGCTTGGCTCTAGAGATCTGATCTGGTTTACAGATGAATTGGTGATGGAATCTTAACTCAACACCAAAGTGTCGACACCTAAGGAATGCTGAACTAAACCCTTGTAAAAATATTAAGGGCACTGGGCACTCTAAACACTATATCAGGTAAATTTTGTTATAATGCACTACAATCCTTTGCATCAAGGTATTGCAGACAACGATTTAGGGAATAAACCTTATTGTGGTATAAACTGCTCTCCCGTCAGAATGCTAATCTATGATTCGGAACATAAAATTCGTCGGACCCACTAGAAAAATGTCTCCAATCTGAGACAATGTAAGAAATCAATCCTACAAGGAACTCCTTGATCAAGGATATAATTGGAAAGATTTTGAGCCTTCTTACAAGCTACTGCGGCTTGAGGTACCGCCTCGTGCCCAGATGCAGAATATCTATAGCTTCTACTCGATTAAGATGATGATTCACTCAAAAACATTTTCTGTGAATGGCCAGCAATGGATTGGTTAAGGAGATGGATTTTTTATAAAGAAATATGTTTGTCAGTAGAATTAAAAAAATCTGTTAAAACCATCCTTTCTTCCTTTTGCATCTGTCAGGCCCTATCCTTTAGGAAATTATTCCTTCGGTAGATCTAGAAACACTACGCCTTCAAAATATCTCCCTCTGTATCTAGGTTTTCAGCTATTACCAGTACATTTAGACCAGTATTGGGTTCGTTGTGATACCATGTAAATCACTTCATCCTCCAAACCTACTAGTCCAACCAATTTCAGCTTCTAATGAAGCATAGTAGATCCATAATGTGAGTTTCATTAAGATAACCAAAATCATTAAGAATAGGATGATTGAAAGTGATGGTGATGGAGGCTGGTGGAGAATAGTTTCCTCCTTCTCTTCATCTCTGCATCCTTTTAAACAATGACATTCTTCAGGCTGATAACCGACCATATGGGCTCTTTTTAATGGTTTGGCGATGACTTCTCACACTCGTGCCAGATATTCTCTTTAAAAACTTTCAGAGTCTGCTACTTGCTCTTATAGACCTCTTGACTTCAAAAAACCCAAAGGAAAGAAGTCTGGAGCAGAGAAATCGGACGATCTTTCCGGGCAGTGCAAATCGCCATTACGCGACTCGGAAGCGCATCCTTTAAGCTGCCCATTGTCGTGCGGGCTGTGTGTAGAGTAGGATCGTCCTGGTGGAACCATAGGTCCTCCACTCGTTTAACATGGTTGTGTGTCGCTCACCATTGACAGTAACCATGTTACCCACCACCGTCCGTCTGCGGGAACAACGCGTACTACTCGTACACTGGCGATAGTTGTTTCTGGGGAAGACACCAGCGCTATTAAGTTGATGTGATCACCTGCATCCCAAATCGCCAGAGTCCATTGATCGGCATCAACCACAGGCTATCGTCAAGGCGGCTTCATTTCCTCCAACCACTCATTGGATTAAGCCTTCTGCTCGTACGGGTCTGGGCGAACAGCGGGATATGTAGAACCAATGACTCTTTCTTGAAGGTCAAGCCCCCAGCTTAACCCCCAAAGCTGATCTGTCATTAAGTGTTTCTTTGAGATAACTTACCAACTTGTCTAGCTTGGTTGATGCCAAGCCTGTACAAGGACGAAATACTTTACGAACTCATGCGTTAAAGCATTGATATTATGTAGCACTTAAAGCCATTACACACCACTAAACAATTCCATCGAAAGCCATCGAATACCGTTTCGATTCATTTTTCCTCTGCCTTCCGAGTCCTTCGCGTATCTCTCTGTATGGATGCCGGTAATGAAGAACGGAAGTTTCAGCACAACCGTACGCGACAATAGCAGACAATAGGGCATTGCGCAGTCCATTGGAAAGTCGTTAGGGATCCTGCCATTTAGACTGTGTGTCATCAAATGTCAAATAGTGGAACGTATGCACTTTTACAAGCCCCATATACCGTCAGGGACCCGGCTCTCTGGATAGTCCCTGTCATAATCGAAGGATAAAGTTTCACGGATGTGTTGTTGGCCTATGCGCACGTTCATGCATCTGCAGCAATTTGATGATGCACATCAACACCCCACACTTGATGTTCCTGGCCACTAGTGTCCTGGCCCGGTACACCGAATCGCATTTGGAAGCCCATGGATATCGAAGGCAATTAACGTGGCATTCTAGGTGCAATAAATTCATTGGCCCTAGCTTTCCCGCACTCTCTCCCTCTGTGTCTCTAGTATGACGGTGTGGTGCTTATCGTTTAATGGATTATTATGGTCCTCTCCACTGAGCCTAATAACAATTCAGAGGAGGACTGCACCCCCCCGGACGGCAAACCATTCAAATGGAAATTATTATATTTGATTATGTGATTTACTGGGAATTTTTGTGTGAATAATGGGAGGTTAATTTTGAATTTATTTAGTTTGTCGGTGAGTCCGACACATAGTAGGCCACAGCCTAGGCGTACGTTGAAATGGAATATGTTCAATTGTTGTGGTCTAATGGCCTCCTTTGTGTGTGATGGAGTATATTTTTGTGTTGCCGGGGTTAAAAGCCAAGCCAAGCAACTGAAGGCCTCGCCAAGGCAATTGTTTTGCAAATAGTTGTGTGCAGGCCTTCGTGTGTTGGCTTAAAGTTGCATTTGTAATGTCGGCTTTAATTAGTGGCATTTGGATTCAGATTCAATGCAATGCAGGTGGCAGGAGACTGCTTGGTAAATGGTTTCAATTTGAGTTTGCCACCTGCAAGAGGTTTGCTGATGCAATCAGGTAGGCGTTCTATTGGCAATTTATTGGAATTGATGAGGATGGAAATGTTGCGTTTGATTTTGGTTTTACTCTGTTCTGGTACTTGGTATGTGGAGGAGATATCACTGCAATTATCTATCGAAAAGCTGGAGAGAGTCATATTCAGAATTGTTTTACTTCAACTGGAATATGGGAGGAAACTGTGACGTAGAGGCAAGGAACAAGAGACAAGGAACTTGTTAGGTAAAGCGTTTCGAAATACAACGTCTAGGAGTGGCACACTCTTTTTTTCGCAGTCCTACCTCTCATAAACGACTGACAAACATGAGAGAGTAAAATTGTCATGAAAAAGCTTCTCGCATGACATACGGCCAGAGAGATAGCATTTACTTCGTGACATGAAAGATGAACTGACCAACCCTTGCGATATTATAATTATCATTTGGGTGAGGGGGTATATTGCACTGCGACCTTTTGATCTACTGTGCCCCTACTAACACCCTGAAGACGTATGTGCCCTCATTGGAGTTCCCCTGGCATAAGACACAATTTTTTTTAGAATCACTATGAGGGGTATGTACTCTTAATACGCCTCGGTGAAAGAAATCTGGCCTAATGCCAACTCTGGAATCCAGTTTCCCTCTATGAATCTGAGGCTCTAGTGATTATATTTTCTCATCTAATATTTCAGTATTTCATGCGTCAATGCCCCACTAAATCCCAGAACATGTTTTACTGGACTCTTCGCAGAGACCTACGTTAGATAAAGGTACGTCGTTTGGTTAGGTGCGTCTTGAGACTAAGCTGGTTATTCTTGCTTGCTTTCATACATGTTTATCCGGCTGTGTTGCCCTAGAAGTTTGTTGTTTTTCCTCATGTTCTGAGCGTTATTCCAGGCTCTTGATCTACACTCTCTCTTTAGTTTTCCAAACTAAGCGTATGATCCCCTATTTCACGAAATGGTTCTGAACGCATAAAGGTTTCTGCTGCTTCCATTCTTGCTAGGGAATCGATCATGTGAAGTTCGCACACAATTCACTCTATTCCCACATGCCCGACCAGCAGAGGGCCACTGTGTTCTTCGTACCCAGTTCATTACGTTCCCTCAGGTGTTTCCACAGTTCGTCATACTGGCAAAGGAGTCAAGTGCCATGAAAACATTGCTTCTTTTCCATTCTAAGAGGGATTTTTCTTGTACCTACATTCTTTGACCACAAGGTTTAGAGGAGTCAGTTTCGGTAGTAGTTAAACAAGTTCTCTTGGCCCCCGCCATACAGAGGCATACCCAGTTTGGCACCTTGTTGACAGTTTGCCTCGTGGTGACCACACTACCAGATCTCCTCGCTAGGATCCAGAACATCATTAGACCTGGCTATCTCGTCTGTGTGTTAGCAATTTTTCCGGTACCACCATATCGGATAACACCATACCTCGGGTTCTTCACGAACCTCTCTTTGAAGAGACCATAGAAAGTAAATATGAGGTTAGGGTAACAGAGGTTAGCTAAGTTACCCAAGGGTTTATTTTAAAATCTTAGATTTAGTGTAGGCTAGTTAGGCTTCATTAGGTTAGTATCTTTATCACCGCCCTCCTCAGTCTTGCCAAAGATGTGTCCGAGTCAAGACATACCAATGGCTTAGAGTTCCCCATCTGTAAAATTTTATTGGCCAATGTATAGAGTAGAATTCTTAGAATTTTAACATCTATGAAAGAAACATCCTTAAGCGCTTCGAAGCTATGTAGTATTAATTAGATATGCAGTATGCCACGCCCACTTTAATAGGACGGAAAGGATGGGGTATTATATAATCCATCCCAGGTGGATTGGGGCTTTTCTTAATGCCTATTAAGCTTTGAGCGAAGAAAGTGCAAAGAACCTCCTAACTAGCAAAACCACAACGTATACCAAATTTCAATGAATACCATTGGTTACGGGATTGCTCGCTAAACCGCAGGTGGATTCCGAGCATAGACCTTTGAATCGAAAGAAAGAATAAACCTTGTACCATAGATGTTTTAGATTTGGGCATGACGACAACTCCTCTTTGGACTCAAGCTGGCTGAGTTCGTCAGGATTATTGGTGAAAAATTTATAGCAATGTGCTAGGTAGCTTCGACAAGCAAAAGTTGAACATTGTATCAAGTTATCAAGTATCCCAAGACTGGATTCCACCTTGCAGTGGAATGCTTGGAGCGAAGCTTAATAACTTGTCTGTAGATCAACTATCAATCTAGTTCCTCGATTTATTTTCATGGAGTTTTTGATTGCAAGTCACATGGGTTGGAAAAACTAGTATTATTTTGAGCCGAAAAAACAGTTCGAAGCTGAAGTGTTAGGAGCTAAAATCTTACATGGATTAGCCAATACCTGAATGCCTGCTTTAAAAATGTCTGCAAAGAACAGCCTCGTCAAAAAGAAAAGTAAGGCTCACATTGACTATTAGCTTATGGCAGAATCTAATGGATTTTTCAATAGAGGCATAACAATTTTATATTTTCATACAATCACACGCTTAAATTTGTTTTGTGACCTTTAAATATTAAAATATTGCCAAAGGTTTAAATTTTTATCCTGATGAAGTTCACGATCGAGGAACATTTGGAAATAATCAAAACTTACTACCGAAATTCTGAGTCGATGGCTGCAACTTGAAAAGCTCTTACTCCAATTTTCGATTGTAATAATCGTCCCACGAGACAGGCTTTGCTTGTTAAAATGGAGGAATTTGAGTCAAACTATACACAATTAAATGTTCCTGAGCTAGTAAGACAACACATCGAGTACATCCCAGCCATGAATACATCAGTTCAGACTGAGCCACATCAGTCGATTCCACCTCGGAACACAAGAACTCGAAGTCTCTAAGTTCACATTATCGCGAATTTTGTAAGGATCTTGCCTTCCAACCTTACAAAATCAAATCAATTGAAGAACTGAAGCCCCTTGATCATTTCAAGGCGAAAACTTCTCCAGTTGGGCTCTACAAAAGTTTGAAGAAAGTCCAGAATTTCATCAAAAAATTATTTAAAGCCATGAAGCTTACTATTGGCTCAATGGCTTCGTCAATAAGCAAAATAGGTGTTATCGGACAGCAACAATCCACATGTGCTTCAAGAGAATCCACTTCATCCACAAACAGTGATCATATAGTGTGGATTTCATTCAGGAAGGGAATCTGATCTGGTCAATGAAAATGATCGCCATATTACGGTCATAAGACTTTTTTGTATATGTGGTTCCAACAAGATGGTTCCACATGCCACACAGAATGATCTATGGAATAGGAAGTTCGGTAATCGTGTTATTGTCGAGAAATGGTCCGAGAGTTCGAAAGGAAGTAAGAACCCTAGTGGCACCATCCAACACTAAGCAAGTTTTACCAAAAAAGGACCAAAGTTAGTGATTTTGACTTTTGATGCCGCAGTTTACAAAATTGTGTAGCTACCAAGAAGGGAACATAGGAAATACCGATGAAAGTTGGTTTTAAAAGGTTTGTGGAAGGAAAGAATCCCTAAACTCAACCGTGTGTCCAAAGATAGGCTTGGAGGCAGCCTAATGAAAAGTGGCGAAAACTGTTGAAGGAGTGAAATTGAACGGATTTCGAAGAAGAACGTACAAAACGACGGGAGTTATCTTCGCTAAGCAAGAGAGACTCTCAAAGGATTCCGTCAGAGATCTTCTCTTACTGACAGTTTTCCAAAATATCTATAATGATCCGGTCGCTCCCAAACTGTCCCATCATTATTTTTACTAACTTTATTCAGTTCGGTGTGTATTTCGTGAAAAAACTGTCACTTCCACCTTTCAAGGACATGGCGAGGAAATTAATTACAACATTTATGACAATTTAACCGCAAATTCCAATCCACTCACACACCTACCGTATCCCCCTGCCTCCCATACCTATACATATGTATAAATAAAGTGCGCGCGATTATTTTCGCACCCCGAACATTACCAAGGCCTCGGGGCAGCCCAACGGGCGGTCACCCCGAAAATAAACTCTGCCAGTGAGCGCGCCGTCACGACATGTGCAACATAATTTACCACAAACATGACGGATCGGCAGACAGGACCCGAAACGGACCGTAAACCAAGGACCGGACGCACTGCGAAAACCGCCGTAATTAATTAAATGCAATATTTATGGCTACCCATGCAAAATGTCATTTTTGTCCCGTTGCCCATACCGATACTTGATACGGTGATGTGCACCATCCACCGTCCTGCCCACTGCCCACAGGAAGCAACTGCGACAAACTGGAACATTATGTGTCCTTTTGCTCTGTCTGTGTGTATGTGTTTGTGTGTGCATGACTGCGACATGACTTTCACGTACGACGATCATAAACCACGTGTACGATGTCAGAAATGTCCAGTCCACCACATTTCTCCGTAATATGTAACGCAACTGTTGTCCTGATGGAGGAAGCATGGACTCCCGAAGCCGGTCTGTAACACACAGCACAGTTGGTGGAACCAAGAACATAAGAGTATGTTGTGTGTGTGCTTGGTGGGACACAATGTGTGTGTTTGTCTGGACGACACAAAAAATGGAAGACAATCTACCAGCAATCGGATTTTATGAGCACTTTCCTCAAATGATCCCCCATTGCCACCCGAAAAACCACACATAACAAGGACCAAGAGGCTCTGCTCCGCCTGCCACCGCTGCCGCCGCCATGTTGTTGTTGACGAAATGAATGGAAATCCGTTTCCTGGATTTATGTTGAGTGGACATCGGAGGTCACATCCTGTAATGCGTTTTGAAATGCGTCCACGTCCACCCACCCGTTTGGCCATCCCAAAATCGGAGTCCATTAGGGGGATGTTTTCGGTTTTCGGTTTTCTGTTTTCGGAGTGGACGACGACGACGACGACGACGATGCACATAAAAGTGTTTACGAAAACTCTTCCGGGAAGGAGGCGCTCTCCTGCCTTGAGTGGATATTTATGTTGGCCACCACTTCTAGATGAATCCCCGGGGGGATTACTAGGTTCGTTAAAATTGAGAGCGCCTTCGATTTTATGAACGAATCCACTTCGAACACACACGACCGCCGCGCCGCTCCGCTCCGCACCGGCCTGCGGAGAGGGGAAATTTTATTATTTCGCCCTAAAAATGCGAGATTTTATGGCCCCGACTAATAAAAGTAAATGTATTCCGGAGGATAAAAGGATTCCAAACCATTTTATGGTATGAAGTGAAATAAAAAGGGCTCACAGCACCCTCACCCTTCTCCCGCCGCCGATATCTAATCCGTTCATCGTTCGCACCCCTCTGATGAAATTCCAGTTATCCTTGCAATAAAGTTGAAAGCAGTCCTGAGCAGTCCTTTGACAGTCGGGAATCCAACCGAATGCACGAGGTGAATGACCCGGTTTTGGCTCGAAGGCACAACGTAGGACGAACCACCCTTACAGTCAACCAAATTACGGTTACAAATAAACTAAAGCGAAACAAAGCTCAAGCTAACGCCAAACTCAACCGCTGGCATCTCCTTCTCGTGGTGTACACGTGGTGGTGCATTGTCGCTCTGGCAGTGCGGTGTTGCCGTCGTGTGATGCAAATCCTTGCGAACTCCTTCGACTGGAAAAACTGTTGACGTTGTTGATTTTATGGGCACTTTTTCGTTTTTTTTTTTTTGGGACTGTATTTCTTTGTTTTGAACATTTGTCCTGTGTGGTGTGCCTATCCCGCCTGTTGGATCCTGATTTGTTCAAGTGCGGTGTGGAGGTGTACTCGAAAATGATTCCGGCGGCTATAAGCAAGCACCCTTTCGAAAGGGAAAGCTTTCGCAATGGTTTTGATGAATAGAACTTTTGTTCCTTTTGGGTAACCATCACCACCACCACCACCGCCACGCCACCGCCACACTGATGATGATGATGGTCCTTGCGACTTTTGCAGTCGTTCTTTTTGTTTCTTCTGTATAAGTTTTGTACCTTTTTGTGATGAAGGATGAATTTAAGCCATTTTTGTTGTTCCTCTACGGAATTACATTTTCTGTTTATTTTTTTTTTGTTTTCAATGCCGAGAGGCTTTTGATACTCGTATAGCAATGGCCTTAGGAAGTTGGATTCGAAATTTAAAGTAAGACCGTGGCAAAGTCATTGTTCCAGTAAATAAGGAGTTTTCTTTCCTTGTTTTTTTTTTTGGTGCTACAAGGAGATGAATTAAAGGGAGAACCAAGAAAAGTCGAGGCGAAATTTTACTCTTCAGTGAAGTTTAGTACGCCGTCGTTGGTTGGTGGTAAGAAACTTGGGCCCAATGTTGCAGGGCGTTGGTCAGGAAACGTTTTCAGTTTCGTTGGTCATGCCAAAAAAATCTGGAAGTGACGCTTTATAATGCCGAGGACCGATGTTAAAAGCGAAGAAAAAGGATGAATGGGACAATGGTAGGAAGTCAAGGACTCAAGGAGTTACAATTTGAATTTAATTGTTGGTTTCGAGCGAGTGGACTAAATTTTCCTTAAAGTTCATGAGGTTGGCACTTTATTTTTAGGATGACAGTACTGGGATATACAAATTTTCGAAGGGAATCAGTCCTTAACGCAATTGTTGGAGGTAAGATGGTGAGTCTTAAACAGTTTATGATATATTGCCTCGAGTGATTGTGTCACTGTCTATTCTCCGCGCATTTCTTAGCCATCTCCAGCAGCAGTTTGAACTCAGCATAGTATCTTTCCAGTCAATTCTACTCTCAAAAACAACATTTCTTCAGCAACTTATAGGTAGCTTAAATCTTTCTTCATCATTCAGCCAGCATTGTCATGGTCTTCTATGTTGGGTAGGAGTCTCTCATATGTATATTGAGTAAGAGTGTCACACCTAATAGGCTTTGGTTTGGCTGACTGTCTCTACCAAGATTTAGACACACTTTGTGATACCATTGATCATTGCATTCTGGCTACCCATAGAGCTTTACTTGAAGCGAACCATCTAAAGAGAACAAAATAACCCCTATGAAGAGCAGTCTTCTTTGGGGCAGTACCAGAGTCAGCAACGCTTGAAGAAGTCATTTAAGACGAGGCCCAGCATTTTAGCGTGTCTCATGAGGACATCGATTAGGTAGACACTCAAGGCTAGACCTGTCGTGATATTGAGCCATTTTGTGGCTCTGTGGTTGATTTGAATGGCAACTTTAAAGAACATTGATTGCCGCTTTACTACCAGTAAATTTGCTTACGTCCCCAACACATATTAAAACACATTTCAGCCAGGACAGGGCTTCCTTAATCACTTTAATTTCGGCCTAAAAAACGCTAGAGGCAAAGATACTTATTGGCAAGTTAAACTACAGTGGTAGTCAAGGAGCTATTGGTACTGATTTCCTATACAAAATCCCATTGCAGCTTTAGGTAACCCTGTGCAATCCTTCTGCTTACCAGATGGTCGTTCAAATGCGGATTGGGAGTAAACCCTCACCGAAGTCTTTCCATCAGGGGTTTCCCATGACTAGTGTCAATATTGCTCCTTGCAAGAAATCACTCTACCCCCAGACTTCTAAGTGCGTTCATTAATTTCTTCTGATGTAACATTTTCAAAAACTCCTCTAAGCGTTCCCTGGGGCTACAAGGTAGATGTATTCCTTAATGTAAGACTGTCTCGGCTGATTTTCCTTCTCTCTATGCATGTTGCGATGCACAATCAAGTAAGCCGTTGATATGCCTTCAGCAAATTTTACAAGAGTGGACATAACACAGAACCCTGCCACTGAGATCCGCCACCATGTGCTTAGGAAATCCTGCACTCCTGTAGTTTTAACAGCTCGTAGGCTAATTTATAAGTCTTAGTTTCAGCATGTAAAGGGTCTATCATTAGACGCTTCCTATCTTGCAAGGAACGGCATATCGATGCCATTATGTATGGAATATAACCTCGTTCAAATGTTTGCCGCGGCTTCTCTGGATGCGCGCCATCCGAAATGTCCAATTTTCAATGACTCTGGGGCATAAATCAACCTGAATTTGATCGATGGCAGGGGTTATGTTGGCTTTGAGGGTAGCTGTGGTTTGTGGCTTATTCGCATAGTCCTGCGACTTCAGAAAATCCTGCAAGAAAAAGTCTAACGGTGCACGGTGCCAGTGCACATCACCTCCACGTGAGATGACCATGACCTCGAATCGCTCGTGCAGAATTTCCAATGTGGCCGCGAGCTGTGTGGCACATAGCACCAACCCGTTTGAAACCGCATGTTGTTGGTGTCCACATGATCCAATTCCTGAAGTAATCATCGACCTATAGCGCTCGGCGTTGACGGTGATGACCTGGCCAACGTCGTTTTCAAAGAAATATGGACCGATGACAGCCCAATGTCTCATCGCTGAAGATGATTCATCGACAAAAATGTTTGCTCAGTTTCCAATTGCTCCAGAGCCCATCCTCACGAACAGCGGTGATGTTTGCGTTTCGTCGATGTACGGATATTGGTTGACCGTTTACTGAACCAGTGAAGTCAAATTTATCCACCACACTGCGAATAGTCCTTTCGGTAGGACGATTATGGCTACCGTAAAATGGGCGAAGCCCGCGGGTCGTTGCCCGAACAGAACTTCAATTTTGGTAAAACAGTTTCATTAGTTGCACGTGTTGTTGAAGACTATATCCGTTCATGTTCATTTGGCAAAACAAACTGAATAAATGACAGCCAATTTGACAGATGAAGCTTCAGCAATATGGCCGCTATCAACTATCAAAGTCCCTATTGGATGACCCTTTATAATTGTATATGTCAAACACCTCGACAGGTTCGGACTCGGATGATGTAGAACATTTATAGCTTCTTATGGATATATGTGTTGTTTTATAATTCGGGCTACGAATTCGGATCACTTTGGTTTTCGACGCATTAACTATTATTACCAGCCCATTGCCCTGGCACCATTTCCCTGCTTCTTCAAACTCGGCTTCCATAAACTGTGTTGCATATTGTAAGGATTAATGACATGAAGGGTGAGCCATCTAGTGGTTTCTTTTTAAATCAAAGGTTATTTTGACACTGACAGCTGTTTACTGTACAATCATCTGGGTATGCATAGGGATGACTTTTTGTGCAGTAATTTTGTATTTCATTTGTGTGTACTATGAAAAGTAGAGGACCCAGCTTACTACCTTACTACCCACTCTCTAGACAGTGTCGACCAATGTATTGTGGTCGAGTGTATCAAACGCTTTGCTGAAGTCCAGATATAGAGCTAGGACACGTTGCCATTTGCCCAAATCTAGAAATTTCATCGATGGACTCGTCTTAATACCTGCAGATGTACACAAAATAAAAAACCAAATCAAATCAGAGTCCAAAAGCCATTGAACCTTTATTCAAATAGAACACACAAAGCTCGCAACTCCTTGAAGCAAATAATTCATCACCTCAAGACAGGCTCCGTCAGAGTCATGGCATCAATTGCATTCCCGTTAACAATAAAACAAGTGCATCAATCCCATTACCTGTCGTCATCGGAACTGAAACACCCAGTTGCAGTTGCCAGTTGTAGCCAATGCTCCATGCAATCACACAAATTGGCAGCAACCTGCACAATCAATCATCTAACAAGGTCACTCCATTGTCTCCAGCATCCATCATCTCCAGCGTTCGCCCCACTCTATTCAGCAGATATAAAAAGATACAGATACTCTGTACAGAGAGAGAGAGATATTTTAATTATAGAATTCTGCGTCCCAGTTTACTTTGATTTCATCTTTAATTGAGCTGATGTTGATTGTACGTTTGGTTCTCCCTTCTTCGCCCGTTCACGTTGTTGGCAACAAAGAAGACGCTGGACGGGCTATGGCCTCCAGGAACGATTTTCCACAATTAACTGTGGAACGGAAGAAGAAGAAGAAGAAAGCGATGTGCTCCAGTTTTTCTCAGCCATTTCTCCTCCCGTTTTCAATTGATGCTCCAGTGAGTTCGTTTCTAGAGCAGTAGCAGTAGCAGCACCAGCACCAGCACCAGCACCAGCAGTAGTAGTAGTACCTATTTAGTTCGTTCTTTCATCGTTCGCAAGCTGCCGCTATTTAATTTTCTGGGAATTTAATTCCACAATTCAATTCAATCATCTGATAACGAGATTCGAAAAAGTGCAGAGGGCACCTCCTGCGTTGGGGTGGAGTTCCGGCTACGGTACACGTTGACGTAGTAACCTCAAAGGCATGCGAAATGTCATTAAATGTCATCAGGGAAATGAGAACGAATAAAGAGAAAGAGAAAAAGGGTAAACCTCCACCCTCACCTTGTTATTGACCTGAAGTCAAGCGCCTTGGAAAAAGGAACAAGGTGAAGTGATTGCCTCCAGTCGTTTGGTTTTCTTCTTACTCTTCCAGCATCCATGGAAGCAGCACACATTCATTCCATCCACTCATCCTTTCAAGTGCTTGAGTTCATTCTCCCATATATGTACATACATGCACGTATGACTTGAAATAAGTGGGACAAGAGGGAGAGAGAGAAAAAACAGCCTTCGTCCTTACGCCAAAAATCGATTATAGCCCTAATTGCACGTTGGGTGGTAATGACGTTCCTGATGCTGGGTATGCTGGGTATATCCTTGGTTGTGTGTCATTATCATTATCCTTTCATGCTGTGCGACACTTTCTGGGTCACAAGCGGATTTATCTTTCAGAACCGAGTAAACGGAACTGAGAGAGTTGTTTAATGGGCCTCAAGGTGGTTTATGGCGGTTCAGTTACGGCCATCATCACCCAGTACGAATACGGTATGCTGTGCAATCTTCTGTTGCCTCAATGAGTGTCTCATTGTGTTCATAGGGAATCCGGAGTTGGGTCCAGAGGCCGGAGAGGGTTCAACTTTTCGGCTGGTCATTCAATAACTTTTAATAGAGAGTCGTTAGTAGTGAATAAATTGCAGTGCGGTCGAACAGGGGCTTGCTTAACATACCTGAAATGTCAATGCGTTGGCACCGCCAATATCTATATATTGAAACCTTGGATACTCTCAGATCTGTCTAGGCTTCAGTTGGGAGCTACAACCATGTATAATGCACTAAGGCTACAATTTCTTGATACCAAACCGAACTGAATGATAGTCCTGCACCACGAGCTGCTCCGAGGATGGACTCAAAAGACCTGGACATCCACCTCTCCTTTAACTACCCAAACTATTGCAACGTTCTTCAAGCCCAAGTCACTGTCATTCCTCAAGCAGAAGATTGGCTGGCAGTTAATGTAGTATCAGCATCGGATATTGTCAGGCAGTTAGGCAGCCATCAAATCGCATGCATCCAGCACTATGAGATCAAGGGCAGTGAAGGACTGTCGCGTATCTCTCAGCGTGATAGTTGGACTGTAAGATAAGTTGGATTTGTGAGGCTGACGTATTGACTAGAAGAGAATCTCTGGTTCGGCAATATACTGCAACGTCACCGATATCGAGACCCCAACGTCTTCTGCTAAATACCTTATCAACGCCTAAGCGGTAAGGGAGACCAACCATCAATGGAATCAACTTGACCATCAGAATCATCGGACTCCTAAAACACAAAAGAGGAACCCTCTGGTTCACACCGTTACCGCTCATGCTCATGCTATGGGAAGACTTGCTCAACGATTGGGCACAACGTCTTCTATAGAAGCTGTATGAATAAAGAGAAAGAGGAGGCCATAATACACCTCCTATGCACATCCCCTGGACTCGCCATTAGGCACAACGAGAAGGCTATAATGGGAGAATACCTATTTATTGATCTAAAGGATCTCAGCTTGGGCAAGGAGCAGATGGCTCCCACAGTAAGAGGGTGATCCACCTACCTAAGACACAATGGTGCTTTTCTGGAACCGTCTAAACTAACCAAAGAACTAACCCAGATCTGTCCAGAGACCATGAAATCGGAGGCACAGGGACATAAGACCTATATTTTTTTCTTTTGGGATTTATGTCCCACTTAAGCTTACATGATTTCACCCTTTACTCCGCGGGGCTTAGCTTCTCACGCGACTTCGTCGCACCGCTAAGAGTATGTCAACAACTGTCAGACAAGCGTCCCAGAGTAAGAGTGACATATTTCGAACTTGGAGCAGGTGGCTCGCTAACATGACTTCCCATTTTTTTCCACAGGGCTTAGTTGCTCACGCGGCTTCGTCGCTCCGCCAAGAGTATGTCAACAACTGAGAGGCAGGCGCCCATAAGCAAGTGTGACGTATTTCAAGATTGGCTCGCTAACATGACTTCACGTGTCAACAACTGTCAGACGGGCACCCCAAACCAAAAGTGATGTATTTCAAGGTTAGGGTGGGTGGCTCACTTCGCTCGCTAGCATGACTTCAGCCTTTTCTCCGCTAGGCTTAGCAGGTCACGAGACTTCGTCGCTCCGCTAAGAGTACAAGTGAACAACTGTCCTGTTGCTGTGGGACATACGTCCCTAATTCGGTCACAAGTCCCGGAAAAAATGTTTGGGGCTTATGTCCTTCGCCGTAATAGCGTAGATTTGATCGTAACTCGGTGGAGGTGCTGCCTAAAAAGCACACAATGCCTCCACTGTCTATCCCCATTGATGACCCTTGACTTGCAGATTGCAAGTGTTCTGTTCACCAAGCCGTCGTAATTGATGCCAGGACATTCATTTTTGGTCGATTTCCATCGAGATATACGTCTGTTTGTTGGGAATAAATCCTTGCGCTCCCCCTTCCTGTGGACTCCAGGATTTAATTATCTATAATCCAACAAACAACTCAGCTATAAACTAGACCAGTGCGGTTATAAATTCGGTCTCATTTTAAATTCAAAACACACTCGGCCACAGATGAAGGAAGGAACTGAACTATCCGTAACCGTATCTCGTCTTCCAAGCAGAAACCAGAAGAAAAAAGACTTCTCATTCCTTCGATCTGATTAGGGTGTCAATCGGCGATGTGGTTTTGCCAATTTCCCGCCCGTGAAATTGTTCAATATTGTCACGTGTTTTGAGTGCTCGCGCTCCTTGCACCTGTAGTAAGGTAGACGACACCATCACGCGGCGACTTGGCCGAGCGCCTTTTTGGGGTCTGGGCTTATCCAAATCCGTCGCCTGGAATACAATGACGATAGAGCTCCCAGCTCCGACAGAGTCGGACGACGACGACGTGCACACAAAAGGAACCGCATTGATTTTCCACCTTGGTCCTTGTTATTTTCTTTCTCCTTTTGTTTTGCTTCTTCTTTTTTTTTGTGTGCTGCAGCACGAATTGGAACTGGCTGCAGAGCAGAAAAAACGTCATCGACCAATTCTAGGTGTTCCGGTGTGTGGAATTCCACGATGAAAAAGTGGATTTCTCTGGTCTCGGTGTGTCCCTCCGCAGCGGGATATCTTGCGGCTGGATCTTGATAGGGAATCGGGTGTGTATTGGGGATACGCTTTGTGCCCGCGCGACCAATTCGCTTTGCTTGAATGCCGTGGCTACAAAAAAGTGGATTAAATAATGATTAAGAAATGTCATGAAATGAAAAAGCTTTTGCCGCCACCGCTCTGTCGAGCCGCTCTCTGAGGCGCAGCGAACGAACGCGAAGCAACAGGAAAAAAGCCTCAAACCAGACCAATTGTGATAGCTCCTTCGAGTGTGCGTTGCGTTTCCTGATTATTTTTTATGTTTGGCGTTGTTTTTTCCTGTCAACGGTTATAATTTTATGTGAATGTGTGTTTTTTTTTTTTGTTCTTTGTGCAGCCTCGTGAGGGACAGCGAAATGATGGACAGACTGAGACGAGATGCTGGATTGGTGGCTCGTTTGTAATCTTTGGGTGCAGCGGCGTATGAGCATTGTCCTGGATTGCGGTGAAATGTGGAATTTATTTTTGGCAATTTTTTTTGGATTTGATGCAGTTAGGGATAATCGGAGATGAAATGTGGGAAATTTATGGCTCGGACTTGTGTCCTGAAATGTATAGTTTGGATTGAGCTGCATTGTTGAGGCTTGTCGCATCGTGTGACCAATTGATTGACGATTCAACGGGGTTCTTGGCCGATCGGTCACTGTTTGAGGTTTCATACCTTTAAATGGTTCTGTTTGTTTGTCTGTGGCTAAGACTAGAGCGTAAACGAGTAAACGGTGTTGCTCATATCTAGAGTCTGTGAGGTCACGCCCAGAGGTGGAATCAGAATTTTCATTCTAACCTCAAACGGCTCGAACGATTTGGATACAATTTCATATTTATTTTGGGTGACCAGATAGCAGTGATACTTTTTCCAATTGTTATGTGTCAGCAGCTGTCAAAGTTACTAATGACATCCAGCTGTCAAAATATTCAGTAAGGTTTGCTATTTTATTGTCTGATGTCGAACGTGCAGAAATTATCGAAAAATATTATTAAAATTCCGGCTCGGTCGTCGTGAAGTCGGTCTTTACAATGGCTTCAGTATGCAGGCAATTCGTCGCCCCGTGGAAAAGTTCCAGCCTGAGTGGACCGTAAGCCACCAACCAGACAGAGAATGGTGTGATTGGTGAAGAAAATATAGCCGCCGTAGCAGCCAGTATCAAAGAAGACCCAGAAATGTCAATTCGGCTCCGATCAGCTGGATTGGGCATCGCCAGAGAGTTAGATTTGGGCCTACATATATTCGTAAACGATTATGCTGACGCAAGAATTGAAGCCGGCCAATCATAGACCATCTAAATGGCATCTGGAAATGTTGGCCTTAGATCCGGATTTTGGCCAAAAAATGATCCTCTCGGACGAGGCCCATTTTTGATTCAGCGGCTACGTCAATTAGCACAATTGCCGTTATTGGAGCGAACACAATCCACACTGTGTTCGACCAAGTATAAACGCATCCACAAAGATTGACTATTTGGCGCGCTTTATGGCATGGCAGCATCATTGGGCCCTTCTTTCAAAATTGAGAAGGTATACAGCGATGATAACCGATTTTTTGTGGTCAAAGCTCGACAACATCGATATATCCGAGCTGTGGTGCCAACAAGCGTCTCGGCGCTACATGCCATACAAGCGAGACAACGCCGGAAGTTGTGGAGAAAAAGCAGATTGACTGGGTCATAAATTGGCCGCCGTGATCCACTCGATTATTATCTCTGGGGCTAAGTCAAGTCCTTAATCCATGCCAACCACTTTGGAGGAGCTCAAGGCCATCATTCGAAACATTATTGCCGGAATAACGCCACACATAAGGGACTGAGTCATCAAAAATTGGACCCACGGCTTGAACCACTGCAAGCGAAGCCGAGGTGGCTATTTAAATGATCTGCTATTCCACACATAATGACATGAATGTAGCTTCAAAATAAAGTCAGAATAAATTTTATATCTCATACAGTTGTTGTTTTATTTAAATTTTTTTTCCTATCATTCTTATCTGGTCACCCTGTTTAATATGGTGTTTTGCATTAAAAATTAGTATATACCTACGGGAATCCTCGGTTGTCCCTTAGATAGTTGGATACATAATACCATGCTCCTGGAAAAATTTTAAGAAAATTCGAAGTCAGGATAGCCTTTACAAGCTCGTTCCCAGAGAGGAATTGATCAGACGTCAGTCTACCAGTATACGTGCCATCTCTGTCTTCACAGATGAATCAAAGACAGATGTAGGTTGGCTTAGGTCCGCCTTCCGATTCATATCTTTCATGTGCATACAGCAATGGGTCCTGGCCACTTGAGTGTAAAACTGTTGATTTTTTTATCGCCAACCCACGTACTTAATCTAGCCTAGTCCTCTGTTAGTTGCATCGTCGGCTGAAATGAACGTATTTATCCGAGGAACGCATTACGAGAATCGCGAGCATACAAATATTTGACGCAACAGGTCGATGGGACCCAGAGCTTCTCACAACTTCTTCGTGTCGTGCCTGAGCAGTAATCGGCCACAGACACATTGCAAAGCTGACAAGCTCACTAGACTGTGTACGACCCAAAGGATAGGTACTGCCGGCGAATGGCGAAGCTGGGGTATACCCCTCCCTACATGCTAACTTTTGCTAAGGCTGGACGCTGTTAGTAGTACCAACTGTAGAAGAGAAACTCTTCCCACTTGCCTAGGCTTGTTCTGAAACGGAGTTGGTTCCATTGAAGCTATCACGAATAAGCCACCTTATCGGTGTTCTCACTGGACACTGTCTGATAGGCCAACATGCCAGCTCTGTCACATAAAAGATTGCTCCATCTAGGAACTCCTTTCTTTAACAAACTAGTGTCACTAGGTGTTACGACCCTCCTTCCCTTTATTTAAGGCTCCAGTTAGTTTAATTAGCCCTGAGTACCCAAATGGAGCGATCCATGGAGTCATAATGGTGCTTTATTGGCCCTAGTGTGCACACCTGCGTCTGGTTATGAAAAAATCCAGATTAGTTCTCATAAAAATCGGTTTAATCCGTATTCTGATCCAAAAGTACTGAAAAGTTTCACATTTTGAATTGCAGTCGCACAGTTTCTGCCAATTCAACCACTCGCAGCGCCACAATCAGTAGTTTGGTTCTTTGAATCGTTTAACCATTTTGATTGCATATTTTGTACTTAACACTCCTTTGCTAACGATTTTCACTTCGGATCATGTCTGATAGACTGTACTGTGATTTTCGTACTAGACCTTAGTAGACCAGTTCTCTAGTGTGACACAGCCTTCAAATATTCAAACCGAATCCTATACGCTTGGATGGATACAAATAGCCAACTAACTGTAAGCCTAAACCCGAACCTACCATTACCAGATAAAATGTAATAGCTTCCAGCCCCGTTGACTAATTTTCTTTCGTGAAATTCGTGAATCCGTATCAGCCATCAACACCATTTCTGCATACCCGGCCATAAGCCAGTTAACCATTTATTGCAAATAAAATGGTCGCCATGACTTCTCACTACGTCCCACTTTCATTGTTTGGACGGACAAAGTAGATCAACACCCTTGATCGTAACCCATAAGCATATGTTTACAGTAAACGTTAGCCAACACAGCAGCCTTATCCTGCAATACATGCCATAAAAACTGAATGCCACCCATGCCAACCAAAAAAAAAAAAAAAAAACAACCGATCGTGCAAACGGCTCATAAACGCGCCATCATGATCATCATGTTCGTCGTCGTCGTCGTCGTCATCGTCCTCGTCATCATCATCATCATTATCGGGGTACAGCGGCAGTGGCCACGCGCATAAATGTCATAATTTTGCGATCGCGATATCGTGAGATTTCAATAAATGTCCGACATGCCAATAAAGATGCCAGACCAACGATGACTTCCGCAGCGGGCAGACAACCGCGCGCACACCACTAGCCAATAACAAAGGCCGGGCCTACACACCATCAGCCGTAAAAGTGGTGCTAATGAGTTGCCCACCGGCGGATGTGGATGTCGACTGTGGGGTGGACTTTAAGTGCACCTCTAACATTGTTCTTTATCTCTTTAGCGATTATGGAGCGATGGATGTCCCGAGATCGATCTAAACGAAGTATGATCGTGGATATAGGTTTTCGCTTTAAATATGATCGTGATGGTGTGTGGAACTTGATAGAAGCATCAATTGTTGCCTCTCGACAGATCATATCAAAGGATAACATAAGGTGGACGTGCCATCATGGTAAGCCGAGGGAATTTAAATCCAGGCGCCTCTGTGACTGACGTTAGATTTTATTAGTCTCCTCTAGGGGGGCTGATCGTGAAGACTATAAAACTATGGGCGTCGTGAACCAAAAGTGATTAGGATCGATGTTGTGGGTTTTAATTTTTGAGCAAACATATGCATGTATCATCTAAGAAAGGAAGGAATACCCGATGCTCTATCGGACGGATGACGAGAAAGCGCAGGCATCCGGAAGAAAGGTGGGAATCACAAAGGAGCTGTCCAACCAACTTTAAAGCACGACTTGGTATATTTTAAGGAGAAAATTCAACATTAGTTGGTCCTAGTTTGGATGAGATTTACATAGCCAATGTGAGCCAAATACAGACAAATATAGAGGCAACGTTTCAAGATGCGAATTCCGCATTTAGACATCGACACTATCGGGCGTTTCAACGCGCCGTTGTAGACGCTTTCACGGAACAAGGATACAACCAAATCTTTGCAAATATCTGTCCACTACAGGGTTACCCTTTCACAACTTTATATTGATTTTTCTTCACACCGCTGTGGATAGACACTGACTGACCTCAGCTTTTATGTCTATCTGATCAGAACAAGCTGATTCATCTCTGTTTCCCCGATCAATGTCCTCTTCTGCAACAGAACTTGAATCGGGGTCGTCGGTACCAACCAACCACCCCATAACTGGTCAGCTCGTCCGGGCTCATCTCTGCACTAAATCAACACCAGGTCGCCTTTGTCGAACTTCGATGATTTACGATATCGTAGGTCAAATCGACGCTCTCACTTTTGCACCTTCTCCTTTTCTTTAATCGCCTCTTTTTGACCAAGTTATCTCGCGGTTCATAGTTCATGAGTATTAGCTACTGTTGTACAGTTTCTTGCCGTATTCAACCCCCATTGGATTGTCCGCAGATGTCCTGCACAATCCTGTTCTGCAGTTTGAGCACACTTCAAGGTCGCAAGAATGGTCCTACTACAAAGTTCCACTTTGCCATTTGCCTAGGTTGCCGACTTAATGCGTCCACATATGCCGCCACTTGTCAGGTTGATGTAGCGTTTCAAATGAAAACTCCTGCAGTTTGAGCCACCACCGGCCCACTCGAGGTATAATGTTTAGTTTGTTTCTAGTTCCCACAAGCTTCGGAGTCTGTGATGACCTTGAACTCTCTGCCAACAGATAGACCCAAAACCAATCCAGACTATCAACGATGGCTAACACTTCTAGTTCGTAGGAGTGGAATTTTCTTTCATCCTCCTAGAACACAAAACCGAATCCTCTTTTCCCCTTTGGAACAGGATTTCTGCCAGCAATGAGCGAAGCGTCGGTATGCTCACACTCGTGCTGACACTCTGGCTGACTAAACTCCATGGGGATCCACCCACGGGCACTTGTCCTGACTGAAATATTATCCCTTCTCATGGCACAGCACTTACCCACAGCTAGCCTAAGTCGGCCACGGCAGACTTATAAAGTCAATTGCACTATCGCCATCGTAAGTGATTAGTTCCAGCTCCCATGGTACCATCTCCCATCCCTAAATGACGAAATAGTCTTGGAAGGACTGGGGTAGGAGGCTTAAAAGAGGAGACTCAGCTTACACTGCATAACTGTCAAATACTCCAGGCAAATCCTGCCTTCTTCTTGCCACGATCGATAGTTGCCATGATCAAGTGATCCTTCACCACTTCAATGAGAGAATTGGTCACCGAAAACGGTCTTCTTTAAAGTGGGCCGACGATTGTTCTGAGATCCCGGCTTCTTAGAAGCGAGTTGCGTCCTCGCCCTTAGGTCTCCCTTTAGGTTGACCCTACCACATCTCAACTGCATTCCACGATCACTCGAATTCCAATTACTTCTATCTTTTTCTTCTAGTCCTTTGAAGGCAGTCCTACGTCTCATATATTCTGCCATACTAGCCCCAAACCTGTTTCTTAGTGCTCGAAGTCGGGGCTGTCGGAGTTTTGCATTGTTACCAATGTGTAGTCGCTCCAGTCGTTTCACCATCCGCTCCATTCCTATGCCCGGTTAGCTGTGGAACCAACCACCGTCAGGTTATCCTGTCATATTCTCTCGCGTGTCCTGCCCGTAAGGAGGCTTAGGACTCGAAGTTTTGTGTGTGTTTGTTGTTTTGTTTGGCATTAGTTTGGACACCACGAGTAAACTCGAAAAGAAAGTCCATCTCTGGCAGACGAAAGCCTTGCCGAGGCACTTGCCGGATCTCGTTAGCGGCTGGCTTATGTCCATGATATACGCTCACTCCATCACTGGAATTAGGATTTCCACTCCTTACCTTCCATCCCTCCGCCAGGGACCTTATAGCGTTGGTCTACTGCAATCTTTCCTTGACCTCGCTGAGACTTACTGATCATCTTCAACTCGACAAGGTAAGTGGAAGAAGAAAATGATGTAAGTAGTAACTTCTAAGTAACTAGCCTTCAAAAAATTGGAGCATTTTCGATATCCTTTGGAATCCAGGTTGGGATTTCCGTAAAATTTCCAACTTGAAACCAGGAGTCAAACATTTTCTTACCTCGAACATTTAACGTGGACTTGTTCTTAGTTTTTTTTTTTTGACAAATGAAAGCGTTCTCGGTTACCTGCTTGATATACGAGTACACTACCATTCCATGTCCAAGAATATGGACATAAGAACCTATTGGCCACGAACATCACACTGAATTTCCTTTTTTTGAATTTCTGGTCCAAAACGAAGAGAATGATGTCTAGAAGCCAACCATTGCAAGAACTTTAGATTCTATGACTTCAGACCTCAAACCTCCCATCGAATAATACTAGTTCCCGCATCCTTTCGTAATGAAAACTGTCTGACAAGTTTCGACCTCCAATGTTTTCTAATAAACTCCAAACTAAGGTCATGGCCAGATCCCATAAACTTTCCTCCACCTATCATATGTTCGCCCAAAAATATGCCATTGATGCCATTTACCACAGAATTCTCCCCATAGCATCACTCACTGTGCACAGCAATTCCACTACCTATTCCTTTAAAGAATCCCTAAACTTCATCAAAAGCCCACACTCCACCCACTGGCAGTGACCATGCGATAGCTACAAAAGTATAAAAGCCGTTTCAAACACCTTTGACTTCTCATATGGAAAAATTTCTCTCCCCTACACGGAAATTCTCAAAAACATTCTCCACTCCAACCTCTGTCGGGTGCAGGAGAAAAAAAAACCCGGTGAAGCACTCACCTCTCAAAGGAATTCCAGGTTATTCAGTCCAGAGGATACCAGAAAAAAAAAAACGCAAAAAAGTATACAAACTTCACCCCAATTATTTCGGGCGGAAATTTCATAACAACCCTCCGCAGAGTTTTACACCACAAAAATTATAACCACGCATATACGGCATACGATACATACAATCCCCGGATGAATGGAAAGTTTTTGTTCCCACGAATGGATACCGGAAACGGAAAAAAAAATAATAGTAATGAAAAGCGCTGCGTCCTTTTTGTATTCAAAACACGACGACGACGACGACGAGGACGACGGCGACCTTCGAGCGGCCACTATCTGCTCAAGGCCGTATTTAGAGGCCGCTTATTACACTATTTAGTGTTTTTGAGCGATAAGCCAATACTCCCTCCCATCCTGCTCGAGGATGAATAGAATCAAAATCGCTTTAAGATGGCGAAAGGAAGGAGCGCAAAAGTTCCTCCAGCGCCAGAGGGGGCGGAAAATAAAGAAAGCTAGCTAGTCTCCCTCCTTAGTTTGGCATTTTATCTAAAATTAAAATCAGGAATCATCACACTATGCGGGCCACAGTTAAATGGAGATTACAACGTTCGTTAGCTGTTGTCCTTGTGCACTCTGATTATGGCCTTGGATTCTGGTAAACTAGGGAGCGAGCTTGCTTGTTCATACACACATCCATACAGAGGTATATCCTGCCGGCTAGCTTTGCATATTTTTCATGTTTTTTTCGTAAATTTACAGTTCCCTGCTGATGTTCGAAGGACGAAAATTAAATGCATAACTTTTTTCCTTTTTTTTTTTTTTGTATACATGAATTGTAAATTGGAAGGACGTGTAATCTCGTCGGGATTGCTATTTGAAATTACTTTTGGATGTAGTGCATATAAATTAAGAGATAATGCCGGCATTGGTTGAATTTTCAATAAGGGTGTCCTTGAACATTTCCGATTATCCAAATCATTCAGCTCTCTTGAATTAGTAGTAAATTTATAGGTCCATGGGTAGGCCCTCATCCCCCACCCAACGAGATGAATAAAACAAAGAACAGAGGAGAAGCGAAAAGAGAAAGGAAAAAAAACCAATCTACGGCCAGCAGCCGAAGTGAAACCTTTTCAAGTTATTATCCCATCGCCAGTCATTTCGCCTAATGAACTCCGAATTCTTAATTAATGCTCCAGCAGCACTCGAATCCACCCAACCAACATGCCTTTGCAGATTTGCATCCACAGCAGGATCCTCCGAAAAATCACAGTCACCATCCAGCCATCCAGCCATCCAGCCATCCACAATGCATAATAACTCCACTGAACCATGATGCTCCTCATCAATAGGTTTACTCGAATCCACTTCGCTCCTCTTCGATGTATGCACACCTAGCAGCGCGCGGGAGAGAGATCCGTTCTGACGACGTCCATGTTTCCAAAAAAACAAAAAAAAACCTTTCCTCCTTGTTTTCCTTCATTATTTGCATTTTCCACCCACCACCGAAAAACAAAAGACAAATAGAAAGAAAACAAAAGAGTTCTGTTTTTTTTTTTTTTTTCTGTAAGAAAGGACTCTCCTTGGTGGTACCTTGGTGGTACCTATAAGCATGCGGATGTAGAGGTTTATCGGTTATGATGACTCTAACGACCGTTGCACACCAAATTTTATTTTCTGAATAAATTTTCACAAAATAGAGAAGAAAAAACATTCGAAAACCAAATAAGAACGAAGGAACATGGGCGCTCCTGGCAGAGGTAGGTATGTGAAGAGAATATAGAAAATCGTCCCTAAGATGAGTTGGAAAATAAAAAGAGATTATTCTAGTCGTTCTCGTTTTCAAGAAGATTTTTTTTTTTTGTTCCGAAATTTTGCTCAGTTCCCGAATAAATATTGTTTGCTGGGAAGTAATGAAAGAAGGTGGATTTATAAAAGGGTTTCCACGTGACTGCCGGACTTTACCAGATCCAGACGTACTGTCGTTTTATTGCATACTTGAGTTGACTTTGGTAAAAAGTGATCCTACTACACTCTAGACGAAATGTCAATCCACCCACAGACTATCAAATAAGAGCTTTAAATGGCAACGGGTACTACGAGACGATACTATACCATTCTGCCATAAAAGAAGAATATGTACATATAACCACCAAACTACTTATGGCTCAAAGATCTCAAAGACAGAACGACCTACAGTCTAACTAGATATTGAAAAGACTAGCAGGGTCAAAACGAAACACGAAACATTTTTGCATAAATTGAACATAAAATGTTTGCACAACAGGACGAAATTAATGTGGGAGGTTGAGAAACCCTATGGTCAGAATAAAGCCGTCCTAGATCAAAGAGCGGCTGACAGAAGTCGTTAGAAATACAAAAAGTATAAACGTTAGCTAAAACCAACTCCTGAAGCATTCACTTTTTAAGAGAGTTGTAGGGCAAGAAATTGGCCCAAAATATGTCGTCAGTCAAAAGTCAGACTTAAATAAAAAGATTGCATTTCGATACAAGCACACTCTTAAATTAGTTTTATGATCTCGATGTGAAAGTTGGGACAAAACTTACATTTTTACTCAAATGGAGTTCAAGAACGAACGGTGTTCGAAATTCATTGAAAATTACTACCAAAACTCTGATACGCTGGTCGCAACTTTAAAAGCGGTTACTCACTTTCGCTTTTCATAATCGTCCCATCAGACAGGCTGCACTTACTATAGTGGATACATTGGAGTCAACATACTTACTATTGAATGCTCCTGTACCAAGATCAAGCAAGATCAGTCAATTCTACGTCGTTCCCAAGAATTGGGAAACTCTCAGCTCACATAAGTTTTGGTCGCGCACTTTCTGCACCAAAATTTGTAGATTTCGAAGGAGTGGGGGTAAAACTCCTTCAAAAAGAGGTAAAATTACAGAAAAGTAAACGAACGCGAATGTTACGATATTTCTCCACTTTTTAAACGTCAAATCCAAAAGTAATCGTACAGGTGTCTGACAGATTTGACAGATTTCAAAAATCAGTGCAAGGAAATTTCTTGCTATCTCATGAGCACTCTGTTTTACGAAAAAGCGAGAAACGTTTCGTACTCGAACAGGATGTCGTAAATTTTCGTATATTAACTCAAAAACCTAAACGTTTTGATCATCTGAAAAAGTTTGAAAAAACTCATGAATGTCATCGAAAAATCGTCTTCAGTGAAGAAACTTATATTTGGCTTAATTGCAAAATATGCGTCAAGAGACTCTACGGCATCCATAAAAAGTGACGACCGTGTGCTGTGGATTTCATGTCAAAGGTCTATATTGGAAGACTTTTTTAGACAGAATTGAATGGACTGGACATCTGTGACATGTGATTTCAAAGGGATGAATACACATGCCACACAACTGGTCAAGCAATTGATCTATTTAAGGGGAAGTTTGGTAAACTCGTAATCCTGAGAAATGGTCCAGTCGAATGGCCATCTCGCTCATGCATTAAAATTACGACAAGTCTTCAGTTTACACAAACAAGTCAACAAGTTTTGAGGAACTCAGGAACAATTTTTGTGGAAGAGTGGTGAAAAATTGGCTCGAAAGAACTGTTCACCTCAAAAGTGTTGGCGGTGGTCATATGAAAGAAATCGAATTCCCTATTTATACATATACGTATACATATACAATAATTTCAAAATATTCTGTATTTGAATTATGAAGAACATTATGTCCTTATTGAGTCCTTACATACCTTGCTGTACATACTACACATCAACTCAATAGACAGCTCACAGTCCCATTAAGTCAAGAACCGGCTTGAGAAATCGGATTGAAAAAGGATTAAGTTTTAATCCACGTTTTGCTGTAAACGCATTGAGTGATCGGGTTAAGTAGAATAGAAAGAGGATTGTATTTGACACTTATTGGCCTTTTTTTTTGCATGATGCCAGAGAGATGAGAATATCGATCTCAACTCAATCTGTTAATCCACATTTACATCCAAAACCTCAACTTAGTCCCAACAAATGTTGTGATCGGATCGATTCAACCGTTTTTCAATCCAATCTGCGTTTACATGGCACTCAATCCGGATTCAATCCGCCATATGGTAATTGTTGTGTTAGATTAAGTTAATCCTTTTCAGCTTCTTCTGCGCTCAACATAGACACTTGATTAATTCTTGCTTTAATGTAGGTATATAATGCAGGTTTGCATGCGTCAATGAGTATTCCAAGACACCCTATATCCCTCAAATGGAGGCTCCACAATCTATTGCCATCGTGTATGGTTTTTGAGGAAAATACTGCTGTTTTGCCCAAGCTCTTCTTAGCTGCTGTATTGATTTGTCGGCTATTTTGCTAATACATCCTGACCCTCATTTAACGCACTGGTTGATGGATCCACAGGATATTGATGTGGTCGACATCCAGAATAGTTTTCTGATTATTTTGGTACCAAATTTGTAATTTCTAAAAATATCATCAAAAGAGTATCTTACCGAGTCCTTTAGGTGGCGCGCACAAGTGGAAGAGGAACTCAACTGGAGGCAGTTAGTCAAAGACCGCGCGAACTGAAAAGAATTGTTGGTTGAGGCATAGGTCGTTCTTGTTCAGTTTCTATAATAAAAGTGAAACCAGGCCAAAACCATACAAAATCTTAAGGAATATGAATCATACAGAGTCGACCAATTCATGGTCCGAATTTGACATCCCGGATTATTAATCATACAGAGTCGACCAATTCATGGTCCGAATTTGACATCCCGGATTATGAATCATACAGAGTCGACCAATTCATGGTCCGAATTTGACATCCCGGATTATGAATCATACAGAGTCGACCAATTCATGGTCCGAATTTGACATCTCGGAATATGAATCATACAGAGTCGAGCAATTCATGGTCCGAATTTGACATCTCGGAATATGAATCATACAGAGTCGACCTATTCATGGTCCGAATTCGACATAACGGAATATGAATCATACAGAGTCGACCTATTCATGGTCCGATTTTGACATCCCTGTTTCAATCACATATACGTCAAATTGAACTGTCATCCGGTCCTAAGTGTTGTCAGATATCGAAATAGATGCTTTACACAAAATATGGCTGCTTTTACTGAAAGTGTTAATCAAATCTATTGAGGTCTCGGCGAGCACAGCATCTTAACCCTTGTAACGTTCAACTCCCTCAAGAATTGAAACCAGTTGCCCGCGGACTACGTAGAACATACACCGATTGGGTCCTTTCCACTGTAAGCCGTCCAATTTGGTCTGGCGGTGTCTTTCTTGAACTTCTCGTTATAGCCGTATTCTAACCAAATTTTTGTTGATCTCAAATCGAACAAATGAATATAAATGACATGTGGTTTCAAGAAGACGATGCCACATCTTACACACCACAACCCGGTTTGTCTTTGTTGCAAGGAAGTTGATTTGCCTTTTAGTGATGTGAACTGGCGACGAAGATCCTGTGATTTGTCGCCGTTGGATTTGTTTTTCTGGGACTATGCAAAAATTTCGTGGTTATATATACAATCCGCAAGCTCTTGAAGCTTTGAAAACACGTATTTGCCAAGTTATGGCCGAGTTACTACCTGCTATTTGTTGAAGTCATCGACAATTACCTTCATAGAATCAAGTCCTTAAAGAACTCCCACGAAGGACATTTGAAGGAGATGTTATTTGTCCTAAATTTTATTTGTAAACTTAAAAACAGATTTAAATTTAGAATATCCATTAGAATTCCTAAAAATCCTCACTCTCCTTGCACAGATGAACTCCCATTCCAAAAAAATTAAAAAAAAAAGAACAAGAAGAGCTGTCTTGATCCTTACCTCCACCCTTCCAACAAAAATTTAATCCGAGAAGTGAAGACGTTTTAAAAAACAAAAAACAACTGGAATTCATTTTTAAGGACGAATTTCATTTGATGGTGGGCTCCTTTACTCCGACTCAGCCTTGAATGGTTAATTTGAAATTCCCTCTGTGTGTATGCCGTCAATACATATCTCCTGGCATCTCATAGAGAAGGAGTAGGTAAAAACGGTGACTTATTCGTTTTTCATAGCCTTTTCCGGAGTCACCTTATCACAAAAACTGTCACTGCTTTGTTACTCCTTTTCAAGGAGTCGAATTGTTGTTGCCGCATAAGAAATGTATAAAAGTGGAAATGAATCTCTTATGTAAAAAAAATCTGAAAAAAATCCTTCGAAATAAAAGGATTTTCGACTTTCCTCTTTCGACTGCTCGAAATGTATGCCTCGGAGGACCTTTGTATTTGTTAACCGGTAATAGGTTTTCTAACCCCCCAAACAGGAGGCCACACAAAAGCTTTTGCCACATACTCCCCTGAAAGTAAGTATCTTTAGATCCTTCTTTTCCCTACGCCGCCGTACGTGTGTCGTATATTGTGTGAATGCAAGTGTACTCGTACTCGAAGGTCGGGATAAAATACAGCATACAGTAACACTTGAGACAAAGGTGTCGATGGAAGAAGCCGAACCAAAGCAGCCAAAGCTAAACCTGAACTCTAACTTTTCCTAAAGTGGAATTTGTTTAGTATTTTGTATGCTCTGTTGGGAAATTTACATTTCTCTACAGAGATACTCATACCTACTCATGCTCATGACGGTATGCTGTGTTTGCTTTTGTGGGCAATCGCTGGGGATTCTCGGCATTATCCTGCGTGTGGTAATGTGAATTCCAGCGAATCAGGAGTCGCACATAAACTTTTACGAGAATTGATGAAATTCAAATCGGTCCGCTTCTTGTGATCCTTTATTCACAAATCTGTGTTTTTTTTGTCAAGGACCCATGCCATCGCACCTGCTCCTAGTGGAGGATGGATGGGAGGGATTCGCAAAAATTCTATTCCAACTTCAAAGGAATTTTCTCAGAAGCATGTACATATAGGTGTGTGTATGTGCTGCTGCTCGGTCCTGTCATTGTCTTATGGCTTAATTTCGTGTCCCTTGTGCTGTCTAATTTAAATTTTATAACAGACAGGAGGAGGGTAGGATCATCGCTGTCATTACCATCGGCGACGGCGGCAGCAGAGTACTCTTTAATTTCACAAGCGAGTGAATTGCGTTTTGGGCTGAATATGGCATTTTAAATTGTGTGTGTGTGTGCGCGCAGGAATCCTGCGGAGAAATTAAGCGTAATTGCCGGTGTCGATTCGTGATGCGTTGCTAATGAAATTATGACAGTTGCTGGCTTTTTGAACCTTTAATGTCGGCCCGCCTTGGCTTCGTGGTATGCAATTAATTAATTTTAAAATGTCAACTGTTCGCGGATGGTTTGCTTTAGGAACTGTGAACCTGACGTGAGAGGATGGGCAGGACGAAGGATAAACGTAGAATGGAACTGAATTAGAAACTTGCCAAAGCGGTAGGTATGCCGATTATAGAATAACGTTCTGTTTTGAGTTCATCGATTGACCTTCAAATGTATAAAGGAACACTTTGACTCTGGACTGTAAAATAGGGATTTAAAAGCTTTTGGGTACTACACTGGCAACCCCTATTGTTTAACTTTACTTCCTTGACTTACTTACTTACTTAGGTGGTGCTACAACCTGGGCCTCAACCAACAAGCCTCTCCAGTTAGCCCGGTCCTTAGTCCTTAGCTAACTGCCTCCAGCTGCGCACTCCAAGTCGCTTGAGGTTTCCTTCTACTTGTGCGCGCCACCTAAGGCGAGGTCTTTCTCTACTGCGTTGTCCCTCCGCTACCTAAAACGAGGTTTTCCTCTATTACGTTCTTCCTATGGGTTCAAAGCGAAATCTCTACATGTCCTGGCCATCCTAGGCGACTGATTTTGATGTCAATGTGCAGTTCATACAGTTCGTCGCTGCAACTCTTTGTTTAACGCAAATGGAACCGAAAATCGTTCAAAAAATTTTACTCTCAAAAAACCCAAGGATATCTTCATCGTCCTTTCCTTTTTTTTTTCCTCGACTCTAGCCCATATGGCTGATACTACGACCTAAAAGATTTATTGTATCGTAGGGTGTATTTTACTCTAAGAGACGTACCATTAGCGTACCAGCAGCTCAGTTGACATCACAGTATTGGTCAGGTCCAATGAACGCAGATCCTAAGCCAGCCCTGGCTAGTTCATCTGCAGATTCGTTGCCTGCAATCCCCTGATGACCTGGTACCCATCCGAGTACCCCACTATTATGTCTAGCAAGCGATTGTAGTGCAACGTAACAGCATTTAACTGCTATGGATTCCACTAAGTTGGACGAGAGCGCTCTGAGCTGCCTGGCTATCTGAGAAGATATACATTTTAGCGCCGTTGATTCCAAGGTTTAACCTGGCGGAGATCTCAATGGCATGGAGTTCAGCCTGGAAAACCGTGGGACACATTCCCATAGGTATTGAGACACCCACTTTATAGTTCATCTTTGACCCGTTTGTGATCAGACCCCTAAGGTCCAGTGTTGGAACCATTAGACCAGTCTGCACGGTCTAATATATTAACCTCAAATAACCTACCTACCTACCTACCTACCTGACTATAACGTCGGGGACAGTACAGATCGTCCTTTGCTTACGTCTATGCTTCTGTGGCATAAAGCAGGACTGTGATGAGGGTCTCATAAAGAGTCTCTTCGGTGTTTCTTGACAAGGCCTTGCTCAGTTGCTTTCCTTTTAGCCAAAGAAACAGCGATTGTTTACAGCAGTTCTTCGCTTGATTTTTGAAGTTACCTATGTTGTCAGAGTTATAGCGGAGCCGAGGTAGACGAAGTGCCAAGCTTCCTCGAAGTCGATTGTGATGTTCTGTTCAATTCGCATTGACAGGATATACATATGAATGGACTTAGTTTTGCCCTCATCTATCACTAAACCTATTATTCCAGCTTTTGTTTCAATACTAGCGAGCACCAGTGACAGCCCTCTGTGTTCTTTTTTTAAAGCATTGTACTTCAATGACAGCCTGTCAACCTTGTCTGAGTCCTTTTTTGACATCAAAGGCCTCGGTGAGTTCGTTACCGAACCTCGATGGAATAATCGAATGATGTCAAATTTGGACATGACTCTGTATTTATCGTCTCCATAGATCCTGTCATATGCCGCCTTGAAATCGATGAAACGGAAGTGGGTATCGACTGAAAGTTCTTAGGTTTTTTTTCTAGAATCTCTCGATCACCTGTTGACTTACTTGGTCTAAAATCACACTGATAGGGTCTGACCAGAGTGTTAACGAAGGCTTTCAGAGGTTTACACAGTATGACAGGTAAGATCTTGTATACGATGTTTAAGAGTCTAGTACTTCTCTCCAGGATCCTCGTTGGTTTTGAGTTTAGATATTGCTATCTTTATTTGCTTTTGGTCAGGGGGATGTTTCATTTTGGCGGACAGTCTTCGCCGCCTTTATATAGTCTTTCCAAAATCCCAGCACCAGCTTCGACTCTACCACGAGAGTTGCTTCTTTATCTCTACAGTTTCTGCACGGGTTTTGTTGGCCTAACAGATTCTTTTAACCTCTTGGGAGGACTCCCTTACATTTTTTTCTGGAGCTTACAGCTCTAAATCTATTCCATCGTGCGATCCACGTCCTCTGCTTTCTGGGGAAGCCGATGTTATTACTGTCTTCTCTGCTCGTAGAGCTTAAGAGCACCTCTTGTCCTTCCTTTCAGCGCCGCTTTGTATGCCCTTAAAGGCATTCTTCGTTAAAGAAGGCTTTGCTTGGTAAAGTTTCAAAACATTTGTGAGACGTCACTTGTGGTTTTTGTGAAACAGGTTGGTGAAACAGGCCCCTGGTTTGAATGAACCTAGTTCTACGGAATCCGATTTGAATGTGTCGTTTTAGACCGTTCAAGTAAGAAGGGTATCTCTTCTACGAGGACTTGCCAAAATGAAACTAAAATAGTGTCCTTTTTTTTAAATGTTAGTCATACCACCCACTTAGGCAGGAGGCCTTTCGCCTTTCGGCTCCTGGCGGTGGTTTCTCATCGTTCCCACCCTTCCACTTGCAAGATAATTAATATTTTCCAAGCAAGCAAGTTTTCACATTACTTAAGCATTAAAAGGGTTGACCAGAGTTTATGGGTCTCCCCCTGTGCTCGCACACAGTGTTGTGTGTGTCGTCTTCCAAGGATGCTTATGCTTAGGCAGGGTATTCTCTGCATATACCTCCGAATGTCGTCCTCCACATAACCCAAGGTGAGCTATACAAAACCTGCACTTGCTGTGTGAGTCAGTTTTATGGGTTTTATGGTTGAAGTGAAATTCCGACAGCATACATTACGGTTTGCTGACAGAGGAGCAGAGGAGGGTTGGTTGGTTGGTTGGTTGAAAACCAAGGTCTCAGGTTAGGACGGAGACAAACACGGGACAGGAGGCGTACACAAGCGGACAGACTGTGAGTGAATTATTTCTTTGTTTTTGTTTCCGAAGGATATTCCCAATGTTTTATGTTCACGTGTGTCTGTGTGTGTATGTGTATGTATGTAAGTACAACGTTGTTTCTAAGAAAGCAAATGGCCCAGATATAAATTTCATCTTGAGCACCGAAGTTTCGGAGCCTCTCTCCTTCACTACCTCTACCTACCATGGCTACGATGGTTCACTCTTCTTCTTCGTCTTCATCTCGTGTCGAGCTAAAGGTTGGCAGAGCATTTAGCATTACGTAAGGGGTTAAGGAGAATCGGAAATGTGCGCTCAGAGATTTGTGTGTTTTGATCCTGTTTTGGTTTTTATTGTGTTCCTTGTACTCCTTGTGCTGTTGGGCTTGTAAAAATGTTGTAAAATTGTGAAATTATTCCTTGGGAGGACCCCAGTCGTAGAAAGAGTTCTACGAGGTGGACAACAGGCCCACTCCAACCGCTCTTGGGGCAGTGTGCTGTATTGATTTCTGGAAATTCTTTTGAAGACGAAAATTCCCTCCAAGTGGAATTTTTGTAGCTCCAGGCTTTATGTTGAATTTTTATTTTATTTTTTTGTGATGATATCGGATTTGGGTGTTTTGGTATGGTGGTGGTATGGAGGGGTGGATGTGGAGGAGCACTCAAGGATAATTTTTGTGACCCAGAGTCTTGCCTTGCATTGGCATTCAATTAAATTTCACAGAGAGACGAGAGTTGGTTTTCCAAATTATTTTCATGGACATGGACATGGACTTTTCATGGACTGTGGTGGGGGGGGAAGGGGGATTATAATTGTGGTATTTCATTTTAATTTTATTTGCTTGAGTTCATTCAATTTGATGTGAGTTCTGGGACTGGAAGTGCGGAAAAGAAGCCTTCAAATGCATAAGGATCATCATGAGGATAAGGAGTTTATGTGTCTGAATTTTCGTCGAAATGTTATCCATTGGATATGGAGCGGTAGGGGGTTAAACTTGAGATGATACATTTTGTGGAATGGAGCAGCGATAACAAGGATTCATTTAAGATGTTTCGAGCAAGGACCTCTGGGAAGATGTTTTGCAGAAACTTTTAGTTTGGTTTTCTGATAGACTATGAGAGAGTTCTACTGTTCAGAACAACACAAAAAAATTGTCTTGAAAGATCAAACTGGAAACTGGTATTTCGTGACCGAGTCCGGGATGGTATATTTGTTTTAATACAAAACCACTGAGCCTGAAAACCCAGACTTCGTGCTAGCTAATCAGAATGAAGGATAGCAATATCCAAATTTAAGTCCAAGAAGCCTGCTGTGCCTCTGGGACTAATTGTTAAAGGTAGCGGGGGACGACTTGGCTTTTATGAAGACGAACTGTATGGAGCCATATCTGGTTTTGACCTCGCGGTCAAGCTCGTTCGCCAACGCGAGGATGTGGTCGGTAACAAACTCACCGAGGACTTTGGTGTCAAAAAAGGACTTAGACAAGGTGACGCACTGTCATGTGGTTTTTTCTACTTTGGAGGAACGAATTTCTGAAGCCTTTGCAACTGCTAGTATATCCCAACTATTTTGACATTATTGACAGAACACAGCGAACTGTCACTGGTGTGTTCAGTGATAAATGAAGCCAACGCTAAGGGCGAATTGGACACAACGTTATAAGTCAAACCTTGTTTAAAACCGTGATCATCTCAATCCTGCTTTCCAGCACTGATCTTTGGATTCTATCTAAGAAGAGATTCTATCTAATGAAGACATCCTCGGCTGCTCGAGAGAGAGATTCTTCTAAGAATTTTCGGTTCTGTTTTCGCTGACGGACTTTGGAGGAGAAGATTCAACGACGAACTATAGGAGCTGTACAGCGACGTAATCTATGGCAGCTAGATGTAGAGAGGATGTATACAAATGCTTCAGCATGTACAGTCTTCGAATCCAATCTGGAGGAACAACGCAGTAGAGAAAGACCTCGCCTTATTGATAGGGAACATCATCCTACTTGGAGTGCACAACTAGAGACAGTTTAAAAAAAAGTCCGAGCTAACTGGAGAAGCTTGTTCATGGAACCGCAGGTTCATCCCGAACTGGAGCGCTACCTATGTAAGTAAGTGGCAATAAGTCCTGATGGACATGTTGCTGGTGTACGTTCTCTCAGAAGATGATGGATCTCCACCAAATGTCAACAACCGGCTAAGAGAAACGTACAATACCTCAGAAATACATACATACATACATACATACATACATATCTAGAGATTATGCCAAGTAAAAATTATTAGCTATTAGCTTAAACATAAATATACATACATAGGTATGACTGTTCTGCTTTATTGTTTTTGAAAAATGCTAAGGATCTCCTGGCCGAAGCGTATATCAAATGAATTATCTTCAACTGAGAGCGTATCAGAAACCTTTAGACACCACCATATGTATAAGCAATACAATATCCAGTCTTTCGACCTTTCAAAGGGGAAGTTGAAGCATCCTTTTCGCTATATACGGGCGACTCAAATATTATTATTGAAATGGAAATGCTGAGCCCAATCCAGTGTCCCCCTTAAGGAAAAAGATGCATTCAGTGAAATTTTTGCCAAAAAATAGAACCTCAAGTATGCGATTCTATTCTCTTAGGGCTTAGTTTGGTGGCCTGTATGAGGTAAAATAATCTCCTAAGCCACTCTTCGGAATACAAAGAATCTTCAGCTTAAATATCAAAACGATCTCCCCCTCAAAAAAGGACGAGATCAACGGTAGGCGCCATTAAACGAGTCAAGACCTGAAGAAGGCTCTGGTGTCTCAGATTTTCAAATGAAGTCGAAGCAAAAGTTGACACGAGAACTGTCAGGCTGCCTTGAAGGACATTTTATCCACCGTCGTCCAATCCAAATCTGTGAAACGATGTCGGTATACGATGTTGGACGAATTAGTGCCTGACAGTGGTCCGAACAGAGCCCGACAATGGTTGTCACCTATTTTCTTCCGTTTCTAGCCAATGGTAGATGGGACACATAGTCGTCATGTTGTGTTTCAATAAAGATCCAAAGCATGGAGGAATACCGAAGATGAAACCAACAAAACGCAGAGACAGACAATCTCTGCAGAAGCTGTGATGAAACAGATGCACAAGGATAGACATCTATCTGTAAAATTGAGTACTTCGGAGAACCATCCCAATATTTATAACAATTTTGGGTTGGTTTAGGGAGATTCCTTAACCAAACCAAGGTCACAACCACAATTCTTGTCTTGGTTTAGAATTGCTCCACGACAGGGATTCACAACGAATCCATCGATGGGTGCTAACTGCGTATGCGGCCTCTCCTTATACATATGTGCTTAGTTGCTTCTTGAAGGGTTCCAGTTGAGTTTATAGTCTAAAAGTCTGACAATCATTTCAAATTCTTTGGAAGTCTAGCCCCTACAAACTTTAGGGGAACCTGTATCAGTATAAACGTCCATGGAGAGCTATCCGAGCACCTTTACCTTCTTGTAAATTTAAAATATGCATATTATGTCATCAAAAGATGTCCGGAGACTTCCAGATACGATGCAAGGCAGTTAACTAAGTCTAAGCCCAACTAACCAACTGGTCACTTTAGTGTTGCAAACCAACAGGACGAGAAAATAGATAGGTTTTGTACCGTCTCCATTGATGGTGCTAATAACTTGTACAACACCGTCATTCTCTCGCACAAACTGACTGTTTTTTTTCCAAGAATGGCAGGACATGCTGTCCTTACTATTGATGGCTTCTACTGAATCCTTCACATTCCTTTACACTGGGCTTTGCTTTTAAAAAGTATCTCTTTGGCTAGAGCAAAACTCCGGTTCGATAGACAAAACTCGTTTGGACGTTCAGTCCTTAGATGGTTGTAAGCGACGTGTTTTGTTGACTGCAGATACTCACTCATCAGTGACATTGTCTTCTTTTTCTTTGATGGCTACATTATTAGTCATTGATGTCCTCAGTCATCGTAGTCTGAAATCTAGGTCCTTATTGAGCGAAGGCATCGTAGATAAACCGGCGAGTTTGACCAGGATTTCAATCATCTCCACCCGATCCCGTCACTGTGGTTCTTCTACAAATACATAGATTTTCTTTCCTCTTCAGCTCGGACTTTTGCTAATGTCGATTCGGTATTTTTAATTTCTTTACATCGTCCCACCATTTCAAAACTAAATGTCATCATGGCACTTGAATATTAGTAGCGTTCTTGACCTACATACATATATTCCCTACCACAACTCGCCCTTTCATTAATTCAATATCAACCGCAATTAAGGACCTGCTACCTGAAGTGTAAAACAATTTAAATTCCTTTCCCTTTGTACTTGCCCTACCCAAGAGAACTCAAAATAACTAAACTAAATATCCTTCGTCCCCACCCTGCTTGCCTTGAAACACTAGGTGCTGCGGTGTCCCTGCTACGAAATTATTATTAAAACATCCTTTTTAGGAATTCGGGTTAAGAATGCGAACGGAGACTCAATTTGATCGATTAAAATTGTTTATGCATGATGTCCTGTTTATAAACGTGTATCGGAGCTACCGCCAGGAATTTCCATGTAAATAGCAACCATGTCACCCAGCTTTGATTTGGCCCATCCAGCAAATTGATTTACGTAACAGTCCCGCAAAAGAAGAATGTAGGTCAAGTTATATTTATCCGACTGGAGTCTTGCCGAGTACCATCCGTCGACAGATGAGAGTGGCCCTCAGTCGCATGGCGTGGAGTAGTGTAACTTTGAACTTCTGAATGGCAAATGGCCGGGTAAACGCTTCACTCATTACCACGGCCAGCAGAGGAGATTCCAGATGGAGATTTCATGGTATTTTTAATTTTCCCTTCTTTTTGTGTGTGTGTGCGGCTCTGCTATTATTCTCGTTTCCTTTTCTTTTGCTAGTTCCGTAGCCTTCTGTCAATGCCATACTATGCCACCCATTTGCCATTGTTTCATCGATTTTTGCACCCAAGAGACGAAAAGACCACCTCTCTGCAGATATGTGGAGCATTTCGGTGGTGACGGTGAGTGAAACTCAAAAATCCCGTCTGCACAATGTCATGCAAAATACAGAGAGAGAGAGAGCGCACTCTCTTTGCACTGAACACAGGATAAGAGAGGGGAATGCGACTCTTCTGAAAGAGATATGTTCCTTTGCAGTGATTTGAGGGGAAATTGGTGTCAAAATTGCAGTGCAGACAATGAGAGATTTCGTTCAGGGGAAGTTGAAAAATCTGCACTTGTTTTGGGTCGATTTGTTTGAGTGGTTTACCCACATACATCAGTGTGTCTCAAACTGTGCCAATCGAAACAGTGGGTACCAAAAAATAAAACCCACTTAGCGAGGAGGACGGTGAGGACTAGTGAGAAATTCATAAGAAAATTTGGGAATGTTTTTGAAAGACAGACACTCTTCAAAGTCTGCCCTACCTAAGAAAAGTTAAAATTCCTTGGACCACCTTTTTACCAAAACTGAACGTGATTTCTAGGAAAGAAGATATCCACTTTAACATTATGGGTTCCAAGCCGACACGAACAGGCCTGTTTTCGTATTGTTTGTTGCAATAAACAGTGACTGGCAGCGGGCATTCTTATCCTTCCCTTGACGTTGTTTGGTTATTTTGCTTGGATTCCATTTAGCGAGTAGTCATCGATCATCCTTTTCCAATGCTATGTTGTGCCAAATAATGACATCTGATGACCATCTTTCTTTTGAGATAGCAACCAGAGTGATTTGCTTCTGATCTAATCTTGGATTAAGTCCTGCAAGAGCTGTAAAAAAAATGTCCTAGGCTCATAGTTATAGCAATATCATTGCTTATGGCAAACAAAGGACCAGAATTAAGGCAAAGTATTATTTTTGGGTGAAATTTAGTTATTTTTGCATCTGAATTCTGGTCCAGCAAGTGAAATGCAGTGCCACTAAGCTTTTCTAGGGCTTCTTTACATCTTTGAGTAATTACAGGTTGAAAGAGTCCTTGGAGGTCTTTATTTGCTCCGACAGTCATTGTAGAAATGTGTACAATATCCATTTCTGGAAGTAAATCGTTCAACAGCCGCTCACAAGATTCCCTTGTCTCTTCCCTTGGTAATGAGTATCTGAACTGAGCATGCGTAATCCATACCCGTGTTCGTAAATGGTCTTGATGGTGTCACCTTCGGAGTTGAGAACATTTCCATAATTTGACCCTTTGTAACTGCGTAGTAATACCCGAACTGGCACCTCGAGCATTGAACAGAAGATGCTCATTAATGAGCCAGACTGAACAACCAACAATGTTTTCTGATGAACAGCTCAATGTATAAGCAACAGGTCACGGCCCACTGCACTAGACGTAGGTATGCACTGGACCACAAAATTCTCTATACTATCCTTTCACTCTTGTACATACAATTATGTATCTCTTCTCGTGGAAAAGAGGGCATAGATCAAATTTGCAAACTCAACGAGATTCAAAGGAGCTGATCATCGTACCTTTCAGGAAGCCATGAGACGACTATTTGCTACATCATACCATCAAAGTTATGAAAGAGGTTTTCCACATTCGAGGAAATTCTCTATATCCAAGCTAAGGAAAAAAGGTTAGAAAGGAGGAGAAAAAATTTGAAGGAACAATTTTTGAAAAATTGCGAGAAGACCATTTATGTAGTTGGATCACCTTTCTGAGAAGTCCATAGTTCCGCTTGTATAGTTCACCAACAGCACTGAACCTCCGATACAAACCCTAATCTTCCCGCTCAACATTAGCAATCTTCAAGCATCTATGTTGTTTGGATTGTACCGTCCTAGTTTATCAAGCTCGCGGTCAAGGAGTTATGACAATCCTTATAGTGTCGAGACAAAGCTCGAGCAGTTGATTTTAAGTGGCGAAGTGGGTAGAAGTTCTTTGGAAAGTGTCCCACATTAAGTGGGGACAGTTTTGCTAATTACTTGTACTTCATAGTGAAGGGTGCTTTTTAAGGCAGAACTTTAAATCGTGCTCACCAAAGCTAGATCTAATATAAGTATGTCATCCGAGAGACAAAGTTCTCAACCACTTTTTCAAGCATATCTGACCGTATAACACGAATAATGTTGGCTTTAAAATGTATCGATTGTTATTGGTTTATCAGCGTGGACTAGTAATACGTATCCCCATACGAAATACTTAGAAGTACGTCGAATCACAAGATCTTGGAGGGCAATTACCCGACATAATGCTTCCATCGAATGTTTCCTTCAAATAGCACGCAGCGCTATCCTTCTAAAGTCACATCTCTTCCATATTCATGACATTCAATCGGAGAACGAAAAAGTCATTAATCATGACTCTAGAGTCGATACCATTGACCCTAACACGCTGATTAACCTCATTTTTGACAAAAATATGGCCCGATGACAACACCAGCCCACAGATTGCACCAACTCTGGATTGAGCCAGAAATGAGACTCATCACTGAACACAACTTCTCGATCAAACAGCAGATCCAATGCCAGTTGATTCTCGGGTTAAATCTTGCACGAGCTAGATCTTGTAAGCCTTCAAACGTAGAAACGTAGGACGGACAAAGACCAAACTATTGCGGATGTCAAATTGGTAAAATTGGATATTCTTCGACACTCTTCGATCGAATACAATATTCACTTCAGTACCCAGTCTACTTATGCGGTTTGGTGCCACTGCCTCTTGCAAAGAAAATGTTATACGAAAACGTCGAAAATAGGGAGAGTAGGAGTCTCAGACGTAGGGATTATGTCGGGTTTGTCTAAAGAACAATCCTGGAACCAAACTTCAAAAACTTGGAAACGTTGTTGAAGCCTGTATGTATGTCATCACGATACAATTGCAAAGACTACAAGAAAAAATAACACTGACAGTCTGCAATCTGACAATATTTGACAGCAAGGAGTATAACTGTGTGAAGTCAGTACTAAGTCAAAAGAAACACCCTTTGTTTGTCCCCGCGTTACAGGTCTGTTAAACTACGTCAGTGTTAAAAACGTCAATGGCTATGACTTAAACATGCACCGGACTAGATGAAATATCATATTAGGACGCACTAGAAATGTTGGTTGTAGTCAATCACAGTCGCTGTCAGAGACCCCCAAGCCTTTACCAATGCCCTCCTACTTGCATTCAATTCATAGAAAATCTCTTCATCATACTTAAAATCAATGCACGACTTGGCACAGGCCTCGCAAAAATCCCTGCAATCCATGATTTACAATTTAATCTTATCCGAACACAAGATCTAACGCCTTATTAATTAAATTGCTCCGAATAATAACGATAATTGCCGCGCCATACCAGTGAGCGACGAACGCGACGACATCTCTCAATGTGAAGTATAGTCCAAGACGTCTTTTTGTTCCGCCACGTGAAGATTCCATCTGCACAGATCCCATAACAATCAAGATTCCAGAGAGACCACAACAACAAAGGGGTAGACATCGTCGTCGGAAGACAAGCACTGCGTGCGCAGCAGTAAGTTGTTGCCAAGATCGATTCTGATCTGTGAAACCTAAGCCGAACGCACGAGGAAGCAAAAAAGATCATCAGCAAGACCAACAAAGACGGAAACGGCGACATCTCTTTTGAGTAGGATCGTCGCCTCTGGTTGGACTATCTAATAGTTGGCGCTGTTCACTCAAGGTTGTGACTCTACAAACGCATGTCTTAATTAGTTTATAATTATCGTTAGTAGATTCCAGAAGGTCTGGGGCTCCCATCTAATGGTGTACCCAGCGCAACAGAGGAAATGTTCAACGGGCGACGACCACCGAATCGAATTCTTTGCACACACACGCTGGCAGGATGGAAAACGTGTCGGAATGATTCCCCCTTTGGATGCTTGATATACCCACTAAGGTGGTCTTATGGAGGAACTGTAAAATATGCAGGAAGTCCAAATGCATCGGGCGCAGTGTCGTTTGGAGAATGGGAAAGTTTCAAGGGCATCCTGATGTACAACATTCGGAATAACCTTATCATCAGATGTCACTGTCTGTCATCAGCGCCTGGTCATTCAAATGAAAAGGGTTTCATGAACAAAAGAGGAATTGCAATCCAAAAAGCCTTAAACTACTGCGAAGCCACCCAGGATCTACTTTTGCAGACAGTCGAACTGCAGCACTTACTCTTTCGAACGCAAAGACTTAAGGTTGTCACAAAACTTCTAGCCATGACCGAAGACACGGGAAGAGACAATCTAGGTTCAGGTCCTCAGAAATCATCCTTTGAGCCTTGCTTAGCAATCTTATTTCCCGCAATCCCTGACCCCGAAAAGACTAAAAAATTTCAGCCTTAAAATCAAATTTCTTGCATTTCGAAACTACTTTGGAAATGGTTGCAATGTTGAGCAAGGCCTTAAGCGCTGTTCTGACTGACGTTACCCCAAATACTCCGACCCCTTCATTTATTCTTAACAATATAGTCAATGGGCATAAAAACGGAAGCATGTATCCCTAACGTGCAGTGAAGTATAGTGTTGTCGGTTTCAGCAAAAATACTGTGGCAATACGGGCACAGAGCCTGGGTGAAGCCAGTCCTCGACGCGGAGAAAGTCGACTCTAAATTTCCAAAAGCAGCCTAAGTTCAGATGTCATTGCCTTAGACTGAAAGCAGGGTCAAGCAAAACCACTAAAACAAAGCCAGGTGTACTTAAGGAAGCTCCCGTGCAGCCGAGCAGGCCATTCTCTGGGGTTCTGTGCAAAACGCAGTCACATACATATGTATTTTCGTAAAAACCCCTCAGTCCAACACCCAACATAAGCTAGAATAGGTCTTGTCTAGCCGTAAGGAGCTTTTTTGATGCTGAGCCCCATGTCGTGCCAAAAGCAGCCATTTATTGCCAGAAAACAGAGAGCACCTTAGATGTCTTGACATGCTTTGTCCAAAGTGGGATCATTCTCAAAAATTTCACTTCTTGGAGCTCTGGATAATGACGTGTTTTAGTACTGGCTTCGAATCCTTTGCCAGTTGTGTTGTCCTAGAAGTTTTTTGATTTGCCCTATTTTTCCTCTCTGTGAGTAGTTTTCTAGACTCTTCTTTGAGGGTATAACCCCTTATTCCGCAGAATGATACAGGGCTCAAGGAGATTTCTAATACTCCATCTGATACTACCGTCTATTCAAACATGGGCAGGTACCCAACAGAAGGTCAGTCTGTTCCTCGTACCCAGTTCATTAAGTGCCTGCAAGCAATAATAGCTTAGTCTCTAAATTGTGGATTCGTTGCACCAATTCTTAATATTCCTGAGCTTGGTAGCCAATAGTGCACTTATCACTCCCTATTCCTTGATCCACAGGATGCAGAGCTGTCAGTTCTATTACTACCTCGATGACTGGAATTGGGCAAGTTTTTATTGGCCCTGTAAAACAGAGGCATGACAGTCTTTCCCCGTTTAAGATGATACTGACTTTGATGATACCTTTAGATATGTTGGTACAACTATTTCGAGACTTAGTTAGTTACTCTTTTTCTATCCGGAGCTCGTACAATCGCTTCGTGCGATTTATTATAAAATGCTACCTCAATGTTCAAGAAGTCATACAGTACTATCTCTATGACTTCAAGACGGCTTTAAATAGTCTCTGTCAACTTATTCAAAGCAGTCTCTGTGGATTTCACCGCTCTGTAGACATGCTTAAGATGTTAAAGAGGTGATATACGTAGTAGCTCCTCTGTTAAGTAGTTGTCCACACATTTTGTCATTGTTTCGAGGCGGTACGATATTAGGCTGAGGCTAAAGGACTTCGGCAGACTGGGGTCTCTCTTCCTCAAATGGATAGCGAAAGCCGTAATATAAAAGGTTTCAGTTTGTCCTCATTAGTGCGCATGCGTGGCACAGTGCTTGAAATAGTTATATGTCCAAGACTAGAGTAGTACACGGAAACTCGTTGCCGAACCCTTTAATCAAAAGTTTGGCTACAGCAAGAAAGAAAATGTGCTGCATTTCTGAGTTTCAATTATCTAGAGTTCCTCTCTGTTAAGACATCATTGAAAATCTACGGGAAAACCATGTTCTTAGTCTAACTTCACACAGTATCTGACCATAGCAGATACAAGCCGCACTATAAGCGCCTAAAATTATGCAATACATTTACATGCGCATCCAACGCAATGAACTTTAGTTCGTGAATTAGCTTTGAAAGCTTTGAGTGCTAAATGCTCTCACAGCTCTTAATCGTCCTGCATAATCCTAAACAAGGACGACTTTTAAACAATTGTGTATCCTCCTTCCAAACTTAAAGCCACTCAGCCAGCTGGCGTACGACAAGTACGTATTTAAGGAACAAACCGTGGTTCAAACAGACAGCGGACCAGTTTTTTTTGACTTAACCCGTAAAGGTTGAAGCAGGTTTCGGCTATTTTCCATTAAATAGCCGAACTCCAATTACCCTTCTTCTTAATAGTCAGTATCCAACTGTTAATAGAAGCCTTCCTATTAATGTACCTCCGCCGCCGCCGACGGAATGTGCAATTAATTTGCTTGTTACACTCAATTACGTCTGCCATCGACTCGGCATTTTCCTCTTCTCAAATGAATTCGGCCCAATCTACCGACGCCACCTAAGGATTGATGATGTTTGGTGGTGGGAGGGGGGGATTTGGTTGTCCACAACTCTATCCAACAAGTTGACGACGACACTCACAACTACAAGTAAAAATTGAATAAATCAGCAAAACTTTGTTCATCTTCTTTTTCACGATTCCAATGCACATCCTTCGGTTTATTGGCAAATCCATTGGCCCTTGGTTACAAAACATACACATACACACATACACACGAACAGAAAACTCCATCTCCGGCGGGTTGTGTGTCGTGTCCTAACGAAGGAATAGCACGCTTTCCTCGTTTACACAATCCGTCAGAGTAACACGTAGAGAACAGCAACCAAAAGGTTCATTAATTAGCCGCTAAACCCTGCTCCGGAGCCTCCGCCCCGTCCCTATAGCCATCTCATCAAGGACACGGTGGAACGTGCTCTCGCGAATGCCACCAAGAGGATTCGAGTTTTTATTAAATTAGACTTCTGGTGATTTATTTATCCGGGAAACTGAAACTTTTGCCCAACATATCTTGAGTTTCCTTTTACTGCACTATATAGGATGGAAGGGATTAGAAAATTAGACTCCTCCAGCAACCGAGCGAGGGTGGTGTAAACTTTTCGAACTCTCCGAATGGTTTTGCAGTCTTAAACTCCGAAGAATACCATCGCCATCGTTGGACTATCTTTCGCCAGACAGTGCTGTGAGTGATAAAACATTCCAACACACCAACACACATCAAGGATAACGAACCTAATACCCGTCAACTCGTCTCGTCTTAGTATTCGATGAAAGTTTGAAAGGATATTCAGCTGTATACACACCCTCTCTGTCGAGTTTTCTCCTGGGAATCCGTGTGCTTGTCATGATAAAATAGCTACAACATAGATTTATGACCTCCCTGCACACCGGTTTCATGTTACCTCTACGCTAAAAGAAGAAGAACAAGAAGAAGTCCTTGCCAATGAACACCTTTAACGTTAAGTGAATGTAGCACGTGTGTGCGATAGTTTTCTTCATGCAACGAATCCATTGATAAGCTAAACTGCTGCAGCAGGATTGTGGCTGGAGGATGCCCCGAGGCCTAATGTTAGGTGGGGGAGACTGGGAAATCCGTCCTCATCCAGTCGAGCAACAACACAACATCATAAATGAGCATTTATCACTTATGCGGCGGCGGCGGGAAAAATGGGCGGACATGTGGGTGTACGCCAGGAGGGTATACCTACTAGATGTGTGTACCTCTTGAGAAAACACTTTGTTATCAGGACAAAGGCCCGCTTGATGGTATTCTTCCGGAGCGCATGTCGTGTAATCATAATTTATATCAGTAACCTGGATTTGGATTCGATTTTTCATATTTCTCTCCTTTGCTCCTGGGGGGGACTTTAGTTTTGTTCGCCGGGTGGGTGAGATGATAATAAGCTGGGGAGGGCAAAGCTTCCGCCGGTAAATGAGGTCTATTGGGGTGGTTGGGTGGAAATGATTGATTTGCGGTGCAGACGTTTTTATAGCCCCCTGTGCTCTGTGAATGGGAGTCGGTCGGGATGGAAGGTTATTGTGTGATCAATTGTTTTGGGAGAACTCATGGGGCTTTCTGCACGTATGGGAGCAATAGAAAAAAACGACCAAAATGGATGTGCAGTAAAAAATATAAAATGTGGGCAAAAAAAATATATAAAAATAAAAGCCAATTACGTTTGAACGGCAAAAGTTATGGTAACAGGCCCATGGCGGTTTGAATAATGGCTCATGGACGGAGAATAGGAAAGGTGGATGGCCCTATGAAACAGGTACGCAATGGTGTGTATATTTCCCCCTGGGAAATCGCCGCACACCAAGAGTCATCATTAAAATTGGTAGAACTATGAAAGTTGGACCAGTTGGCAAATTTTTGAAACCCAAAGGTTTTTCTTTTTTATGATTGTGTTGGCTTGGTTCGCTAAACTTGTCAAATTCTATAAGGCCTAGGCCTCAAATTCGATAAAACTTTGCCACTCACTAATGGAAAAGGCCAACTCATATGCGAGAAGGGTGAATCGGAACTGATCCCTGTTGGAAGCTTAACATTTGGAACATCCTCACATAGTGCACCTTTTGTGAAGGGTTTTTCAATAAGGACATAACAATTTTGTACTTAAATAAAATACAAAACAATTAAGATATCTGTCTGTAATTCTATTTTCAAGTATAGTACTGATGTTGAGTTTTAATATCAAACTCAATAAGTTTTATGCGACCACTGGAAGCACCTTTGCAGTGATCGTTTCTCTGGAACCAATTTTCCACCACTCTTTCTCAAATATCGTTCGGAATATTGCCAATTTCGCATTCGTTATTGTTACTGATCTCCTTTGATGCTGTTGGCTTGTTGGCATAAACCAACGACTTAACGTCACCCAGTAAAAAGAAATCCAAGGGGGCTAGATCGTATGAGCATGGTCACCATTCGACCGGACCAGTTCTCGAGTTGTTTGGCATATGGCACCGTCTTGTTGGAACCACATATCACCGCTCTTAAGTCCATCCAATTCTGGGCAAAAATGGTTTTCCAACAGGGCACGACAGCGTACTCCATTGATCAAGAGGCTTCAGGTTTTAAGTTAATTTTTGTAGGTCTTGTAAGGTTGTAGGGCAAATCGCCACATTGTGGATTGAGAGATTCCTAATTCCTGCGAACTAATTTGGCACATTTTGAATTGAAGCACTTATGGCTACGATATTTTCGATACTACGACCGGTGCATTGTCTCAGCACCACAAGCTATTCAATATAAATATGTTGACTCGGATTTATCCACTGTGTCACGTACAGCCTATTTGGCGGGACATTTATTACGACCGAAAATTCGAGTAAGTGTATTTTTAAGGCGCAACCACCGACTCAGAATTTCAGTGCTAATTTGTAATAATTTCCAAACATTCCATTTTCTTGAACTTCACTTTGATAAAAATGTAAGTTTTGTTTGACTGGTTAACATTAACAAATCATGCAAAGAGTTTAAGTCTTCGTTTTTATGGAAATACAAAATTGTTATGTTCTTATTGGAAATGTGTAAACATCACATTTCTCGCAAAAAACGTACAGAAAGTAACTTCAAAATTACTTCAAAATGCCGAATCACTACGGTTTCAAGCCAACAAATGTCCAACTATACAAGCTGTTGCTCGGTCTTAATTATGGTTTGTGGTTTGTGAATAGTTCAGTTCAAGTTTTGAACCAACTAAAGAGCTTCAGCCGGCTATTGACAATTTCGAGAGTCGATTGAAAAATAAAACTAGAAAGCCGCCTCAAGACGAATTCCCTAGATGGTCTAAATGGTGTCCTCTACAGATGGATTCAGGGTCAACTACATATGTATATGAGCTGCTACTTCTTATCGGAACTCCAGGTCAGTAGGGATCTCCAAAACTGACGCTGGGTTTTGGAAAGGAGTTGATTGCGAATGAACCATTATTGGGCCAAGGACACTGTATTCGGAAAACTGGACCTATCGTCCTAGGGTTATACAATTATGCTTTGGGATTATGCGTTCCAAAACAACCAAGAAGGACGAATTTACTGTCGATTACCCTGCACAACGAAAAGAGGACAACAATGTTCGACTATCAACAGACCACTGGCAGCCGAAAAACCAGCGGAGGCCCTAGACTGCTATAAAGCAAATACGATGATTGCTGCCGGGAACAGAAGCAGTTCATATTTGGGTGCGGCTTTCTTATAAGCAGTGGAGTGTAAGTGGAGTGATATCTTCTACTTTAGCCACGAACGCCCTATTACAATCCCCATCAAGGCAAAATTCGGCCCCACGTCCCACAGAGATGACGGAAGATGATATTACTAAGAAGTGTTTCTACGGCAAGACACATGAGGAATGTCCTAAGTATGAAATTCGAAAGGTGGCATGTTTGGTAGCACTACCGGAAAGCATAGTCTACACAACACCATGACTGAACATGGACAATTTTTACGGACGTAATGTTACTGTAGGTAGCACACGGTTTCCTCACCTCAAGGAACATTGATCATCTTGCGATCGACGTAAGACACTCCTCCAGTATTCCCGATCTCCGAACATTCCAACAGGCCAACGTAGATTCGAAACAATAGCCAGTTCCAGCCATGGTACGCTTAATAATACTGTGAGAGTATTTAACGTTAAATGGCAGATTTCGCAAAAAACCGTTAAAACCGCTGCCGATCACTTGAAAAACTAGATTTTCATCAACCCAATCAGAATGAAATGAAGATAGCAGTATTGAAACTTAGGTCCAACAAGGCTGTAGGCCGAATTCTAAAAGACTCTCGGTGACGACTTGGTGGAGAACATTCATTTCTTAGAATAGGTTGGGGGCAAGGATGCCTAAAGAATGGAACATGAACGTCCTTTGTTCGATCTACAACAGAGGAAAGTGCCAACTATAGAGGCATTAGTCTCCTAACGTGTGAACGCCGAAAGAGCTGTTTGGTGCGCTTTAGTCTTAGATGAAGAAAGCCCTGCATATATTCACCAACGCCAGATCCTGGAGTTCAGATCGAGACTTATCATCTTTTTATCGATTTTAAGATTCCATATGGCTGGATTTATAGAGACGAGCTGAACCACTCATGTCTAGTTTGGCATCCCTACCAAACTCGTCAGTTTGTGCAGGATGATGATTCATGCAGGCTCGCATTGATGTCAAAAAAGGATTTTGACAAGGATATGTAGTGTCATGCGACTTTTTCAATGTCATACTTGAGTAAAATGGGTCGAAACAGAGTTTTCCAATTGCCTACGCTGATGACATTGATGTCAATTGAGTACCAAGGCTTTGTCAAGAAACACCAAAAAATCTTCTACCATGGTCTGCCACGAATGGTATTATATTTCGTATTTCATAGGACTCAGGACCCACAGGAATAGCAATCAACTTGAAGCTCGATGAGAGTCTAGTGAAGACGAACACGTTTTCCTTCTTTAACGTTCCGCCTTCATCGCGATAAAAAAAAACTAGCTTCCAACAGATACATACATACAGACATGTAAATATGTACTTTCCAGCATCCGCATGTGTCAAAATTATATCCAACGTTCCTCTCGTTACCATGTGTCAAATGACTCGCCTGTGCCGACACATCATCATCATCTTCTTTTCGCAACTTATTTATCACATATCGTTCCATTTGCACTATAGCCCTTCGCCGCCTCCCACTCCTCTTCAACGCACACACACACACACACATGCACATACTTTTTACGACTTTCCTTAAGATATCAGAAACCATAAAACCGGAATAAAATGTTCGCTCTCTACTTTTGCCGCGTGGAATTCCTCCTTCCGTAGGCTTCGCCATAAATTCCGCTCATAAAAAACGCTTTGAGCCCTAAATTCCTTTTCTTTCTTTTCCGCTGAATACACCCATACATCCGCACACACATATGTATGTATGTATCAATGGAAAGGACTTGATTCGTGTTTTATGCCAGTGGTGTGTGCCGCCCCACACATTTTTCGGGGCCCGGTACTTATTCAACTCTCGTAGAAATATGAAACATTTTTCAGTCGCCACGTGACACATGAGCGGCGCGCTAATAAAACTGACGTTAGTAGTGGTGCAGGATGTTCCCATAGATAACAGTACCCCAGAGATCTAAAACACAAACAAGCGCACGTTCGCACACGCATAATCATTTAACATTTACGATAGCTCGCGCTCGACAGTAAGTCCTGTCCTGAGTGTCCTTCCTTCAACCTTGTGCGAGCGAGCGGAACGATTTGTTTCACTTAAATGCGGTCCATGAACCCCCCCATGAAAGCCCCCGCTCAACCCCCAGCCAACCAACGAAACGACCAACTAATGAAAATGAAATTTTATTCGCACATGCTTTTACGCGTGGCCATTTTTCCTTGTTTCGCGCGAACGATATCTAGAGACTAGACAAAAGGATATAATTTCGTTTTATGTGTATGTGATGCTGATGCTGCTGCTGCTGATGCTGCTGCTGCCAGCGATATGGTTGGTGGTACTTTGTTTTACGCTGTGTGTGTCAAGATCGGGCGGATGTAATGGAAAAGAGAAGTACCTACGCGCCGATTTGTTACGGTAATGATGTTGTTGTCCTGATACGGTGCTGGGTATCTGTAAAACAGCAGGAGGAACATACGGAGTTTGATTACCAATCACTTGGGTCGTAATTCTTTTGTCAAGGACATACGGATGGGGCGCGTAAATGAGGAGAAATTGCTAGGATAACGAGTAGCTTGTTTGAGTCGATTTAAATTTGTTCAAAGATGGCCATAGGTTAGGTTTAGGTTGTCAAAGAAAGGAGCTCCTAGGTGGACTAGTCTTTTATGGAGTAAAACATTCTGCTCATCCCTACAGCTTCTGCAGAAGTCATGTGAAAAGAGCCATCAGAAGTCCTATCAGATAGTGTCCAGTATCTGATCTGTGATCGCTTCAATGGGACCAACTCTGTACTACGTTCCAGATCAAGTCTTGGCCATATCTGTCTTGAAATCAGTAGCAAGGAACATACCGCCATTTCGGAGGATTTTCTGTGAGTCCTAACCAGTCTGGCATATTCTCCAATGCCTGTGTGGCCCGTCACACAGTTCAAATCGATCTATGAACTATAAGAGCTCGACTCCAGAGATTTGACTGCCGCTTGACTATCAGACAAATTTGTAATATCCCTGACAGATGTTGCTAGGAATAGGACAAGGCTTCCTTGAACCCCAAGGTTTCCTCCTCCTGAAAAACGCTACAACAGTCTGGGAAGCGGAAGGAGATGCTAAGATTGAGCTTGTCGGAGAAAACACCACAACCCATCCCTTCATCAGATGGTAGATCCCGCCATCCATGTAGAAGTAAGCTGAACAGTCCTTAAGAAAAGGACCAGTGACCCATTTACTACGGGATTACAGGATGCTCGTGCGCAAGTTTCTGTCAAAAAACAGGCTGCACGGGGTGTAGACAGTCAAAGATCGAAGAGTGGCTTTCATGGCAGCTAGACCACTGTAAGGAGGCTCTAAGTCGAATAGCCGCGTTAGCCAATTGTTTGAGAAGTCCTCAGTGGACCGCTGATGCACATACGTTGAGATATAGTAGCTTAGGAAGTTGTTAGTATGGAACTGATAATGAGCACGTAGCGAAAGATGGCCTTGAAAATCGCGGTAAGAAACCACAGTTGCGTGGCTTACGCGTTAGATTGGTTTTTCAGTTTAATTTCCTCTCCCAAATGAGACCCTAGTATCTACAAATGAATAACTGGTACCATTAACCATAGGATGGTCTACAAGAGGAACCTGATATTTCCTTGTAAAGAGGACACATTTTATTTTGAAGGAATTCACCACTGGACCTCGATTTGAAGCCCATCTAGTGAGCCGAAGGAGAGCCCATTGGAGAATTCCCTTAAGAGCATCAGGGTGTTTTCCGGAGTCAACAATAGTGTGTCCTTCCTTAGGAGTAAGAAACCAAAACAGGAATTCTGTCACTTACTGTCAACTACTGTTGTTTAGGCCAAACTTGGCTATGACTAATGACGTGAAATATATTTTTGTCCCATTTATTCCGCTTCTCACAGATTACTTACTACAGTCAAGCTGGACATGGAGCTCAACTAAAAAGCTGCATTCAGTTTCGCACTCCAAGTTGGTTGAGGTCCTCTTTGATGGTTTCTAGACAATGTCCTTAAATGTGGTGGTAGAGAGAAACCCAACACATCGATGACGTCAATTGTAATAGCTCTTTGAAAGTGTAGCTAGTAATACTGGCGGGTTAGAACGTCTTGAGACATTTAAAACCACTCGATCGAAGAATGATCTCTTGCGACTGCAATCAGTTCGAACTTAGCCTTCTTCACTGCATTTCCGAGTCTCTGCGAACATTGTACAAAATCCTGGCTGGGTAGACAAAACTTTGCAAACCTAGAGGAGAGATTCCCCTCGTCTCCGCACTCAAGTCAGTATGGACCCATTGTGTTGTCCTTGGAGGGAAAAGTGTATCCCTCTGCTCGTGGACCATTATGTAACCAATCTTAGCTTAAGACGGAATGTGTGCTGTAATATTTACGGTGTCTGGTATACAAACCGGTTTGTTGGACAATTCTTCTATATCCTGGAACAAGGATTCTTACAGGAATTGTTTTCTTAGTTGGCATAGGTTTGGCCAATGACACAGGACGTATATAGTATCCTCTTCCTCTAAAGAGATCTTGATTGGTCAGTCATAGTTTACTTCATGTGGTACCGCAGAGTGTTCCTCCTAGTTGTTACTTACAATTGCTTTCATAAGAGATTTGCTCCTCACTTCCTGCCAAAGTGCAGGTCAAGTGCCCAGCCATTCAGTTCATCACCCTTTTTCATTCCCTGGTACCCCTTCATGACCACGGATCCAGCAGCGTCTTATAAAAACCTTGAGCTCTTATCGACAGTACTTCACAGCTTCATCGGTTTTACTGTAGCCTGGTTGCCGATGGAAAAGGTGATATCCTCACGTGGTATTGCCCTCATCGAAGTCTCACAAGCAGCTATTATCACTACTAGGACCTCTGCCTGGAAACCGCTTCTGTAATTCGGGAGTCTGACTAATTTAAAAATTCCGAGCTCGTCAGAAAATTTTCCTGGTTCTACACCGATGTCCAATCTGAATCAGTGTTAACTTCTGTGGCTTCCAGCTTTGGTATTTTCTAGTGTTTCCATTCCTCTCCCGGCCTGAACGGTTTGTCTTATCCTTAGGGCAGTGTTACTGCCGATTCTTGTATGAAGAGATGGAGCAGAAGTAGGTTAAGGATAAGCTCGAGTAATACGGTTGGCATAGTTGTGATTCCACTGGTAACACAAATGAGCTCTAGTCTTTGTACCTTCGTGAGGCCTTTTGCTTAGTGACCTTGCTAGAGGCAACGTAGATAAGTATAGTCCTTACAATAGCTTTGTACATCCACAGGATGATTTTGGGACTTGGCCCCCAAGATCTGCGGTATTTGCCTATTGTTCGTAGAAAGTACCAGTTCTTGGACAACTGGTCCAAGATCTTTAGGGCTCCTTTAGTTTGCTCACTTCGTAGTTTTTCAACCTCTTTTTGCCGGCCCAGTCCAGTGCACAAAAAAGTCTCTTTTGCAGGGTTCTAGGGCCAGCGCGTATTATATGGTTGCACCCGTCTATTAAAGGACCTAGCATTGGCTGGGGTCATCAGCTGTTGGAGCAGTGAATGGCTTGCTTCTACGCCATTCGGTATTGCCGTGATAGAGAAGTTAACCCAACGCACTACCCCAACGTCCAAGTGGTCTGATATACCGTCCAATCCATATGGGTTGAATACCATTCCAATCTTTACAGATCTGTGGAAACACAAAACACAAAATCCACTACCATTCGACTACCAAAGTATCCTTAAACAAACTGCCTACGCTTGAGTGGCCATTCTATTACTAATGATGTCTTTATTTAAATATCCCCCGACCCTATATTCCCGTCGTCTCTTAATGCACACGCAATCAGAGCCAACTGCTCTTCTTCCATCGAAATGCTGTCTAATTAGCCAGCTATTTGCATATTCAAGAAACCGACAGAACTCATTCCGTCCGTCCGTCCGTCCGTCCGCATGAAGATGTATCCAAATAATTAGCATGGACATTTGAAGCTCGTTTCCAGCTGCACACTGGCCAAAGACCACTGTGCATCCACATTGACCATTGTCACAGCACACACGCGATGTACCATTCTAATCGCGTATAACCAATAAACAACAAAAACAACAAAAACAAAAAAAAAACGCGGAAAGAACAAACAAAACACGGAAACGAATTGAAACCTCTTTTGCCCACAAGGATCTTCCAAAAGCGGTAATATACCCCTTTAAACTATAAAAAGCAAATAACAGAGCAACCCAAACCCAAACCCAGAGCCAAACAAACAACTCGCACAAAAGGGCTTCTCCGTGTCCATTGTAACTAAAGAAGTTGCTTCTGCGCCTTGATGCCTTTATGCAGATCGCTTTTGGCTCTCAGTCACCACACCACAAGCCGACGACGCCGCCGCCGCCGCCAGGAGTTAGTCGGGTTTTGTCACGATTCCGCAAAAGTAAATTGAGTTGTAAATTGAAGCAGGAACAGGAATTGTATGCTGCTCCTTCTGTTGTCCGTTTCTCTGGGCGGGACGCGGCACATGTTGCATTCTCATTCTCGCTTTGTCCGAGATTGTCATGCGATCGAGAGCAATCGGATGAGCTATGCTATGGTGCTCGTACGTAAATGGAATTGACCCTTGTGAAGGATGGAAAGGCGAAGACATTGTTGTAGGCCTATGCAGTTTGGTCTTGTGTGGATTTGGATTTGGATCGCTGTTGGGGATCGCCTTTGGAGTGAATAGTCATTTTCAGGGTAAAAATGTATTGAAGGTGTTCTGTGTTTGAGTGCAGAGCCGAAGGTCAAAAAGTTTATGGCAACAATAAGCAAAGCAATGCAATGTAATGTAGTGACCAGTTTTTTATTTGGTTTAGGTACCGCTTCCAGCTTAATCAACTTTTCTTCGCGCCAGCGAGTCAGGAAGTATACTCTCGAAACGTCACAGAGACCTGAAAGTACAGCACGAAGGAAGACTCTTGTGACAATCAGCAATGTCCTCAGAATTCAACCCGTTTTTCGTCAAAGTAAGTGCTCCATCAATACAGCGAAGCGACGATGCAAGTCATACGACTAGCACGATATAGCTGGACTTCGAAGATGCTTACATTTGCTTCCCAAAGTCATGAGTGGAAGGACTAAACAGACTGAACCTACGAGCTTCAGAAACATGAGATCCGGTACGCAGAAGATATCTTTCCAAAAGCAGCACTGTTTCAGAAAGGTCTCCTTCGTAATTGGAACAACTGAAGTAGTGGTAAGGGCCGCTCAAGCGAATTAACAGGACAACCACCGTTCAAGGACGATTCTTTACTTAGAACATGCGAAACACCTAAAACTCAGTCAATTGGGCGGACATGTTAAATGTGCTTCAATACTTCTACGAATTGTGAAGGATTATCTGAAAGAGTACAGGACATTATCGGAAGAAGAAAGTCACCGGTGAAGCAGGACAAATATCTATCTTCTATAACTGAAAACACTTCTCTGGTGAGGTACGCAGACGGTATCGCATGGTGGTCATTACGGCAAGAGAAATCGATAATCCATAGAGAAAGCTGAACCAAGCAATGGGACGGGTACATCTCAGGATGGAGAAGCACTATCTAAGCTTAGTGGCAGATAAAACGGAGACAGACTTTCTAACCAGGAAAAGAATTTCGGCCATAGTTGGCTTTCAAATTGGGCCTGAGATGATAACCAGAAGCGCTGAAGTTCTTGGGGATAACTCTATGATCTGATTCGGAACAAGCTGCAAAAGTCACAACGTGGCTGCGCAGAATAATAGCAAACATAGACGTTCCTTCTTTTAATGGCAATCAATGCAAAGCCCTTCGAGTGGTAAATTGCAGGAGTGATGCCTATTGATCTCCTTGCGGCAAAAAGAACAAGTGGACTTGCTAACGGAAATAAGAACTATGTCACCAAGTTTCTGACCGGAGATGTGAAATCGGTTCCCGAGTGTATGGTATCAAGATGAAAAGGGGTTAAAGCTGGGTTTTTAGTGAGAAGCCTCATACTACTTAAAACAGATCGGGAATGTCTCTGGTGTGAGTCGCCTAGTCCATAACCGAACTTGTTTTTCCAAGTTTCTCTTTAAAAATCTGAGGATAAGTATTGACTCTAGTGACTATATTTTCTTATATATAATAAATGCCGCTTGAACAAATATTTCAGTCTTTTATGGGGTAATGCCCTACACGATCCCATAACATGTTACGGACGTTCACTGGACTCATCACAAAATCTGCAGAAACTATCTTCAGACAAAACTAGTTCCCTTAGGGGCTCACTTAGTTTACAGTGCCTCTTTAGGAAGTCCACTAGGATACGGAGGTTGCTCATTGTGATACATGCTTCAAATCTTTTCCAGTGGCGTTGCCCTTGAATAGCATATTTCATGTTCTTTCTTGCCCTTTTATCCCTCTCTAGTTTCCAGAATTCCTCTTTGAAGTTGTGGTACCCTATATATATCCGCAGAATAGTTCAAAACAAATAAAAGATCTGCTCCTTCTCTCTAGGGAGTCGGCCATTTCATTACTCTCTATTCCTACACGGCCAGGTATCCAACAAAGAGTATTTTTTTCCCCTACTCAGGTGGCTTGATAGTAGTTTGGCTATCTAACATGTCACAGCTGCCATGGTTTCTATCAAGATTGATTTGGACACATCTATCTAGGTTTCATAGGTTTCAGCCTAAAAGACGGTGGTGCTTTTTTCCTTAGACTCACAGTTCTGCTTTAGTTCCTTCATCAGCTCTTAACACATCTGTGTACCACTTCGTTGTGCGATTACTTAATATGCAAACTATGGATTCATTGCTGAGCTTGTGGGTCCTAGGGCCTCGACAATGCCTACGCTCCATCGTGTGCGATTTCTGGAAATGTACCTCAGCTCTCCCCAACTCTTTCCCAGTTGCCGTACTTCCTTCTCAACTGTTCTACGCCACATACTCCTAGGACCGTCGAGTATCCCGCCATCCTGAGTAAACGGACTGCATTGCATCGCGTGGTTGGCTATGGACCTGTCACCCTTTCGGAGAGTATGTCCAATCCACTGCCACTTTAGTCGTAGTATAGTTGTGCCTATAGGTTCATGGTCCGTTCTTTGATAAAGTTGTTCGTTGGAGATACGTTTTGGCCAGAAAATCTGAAAGATGTATGTAAGCACCTCTATTGACGAATGTTTGCAGCTTCCTTATGATATGGCGGTCACCTTCCAAGTACCACATCCACGGATTCAACGTTGGAACGGAACAGTCGTAGCTTGGTGGTTAAGCTTATCGCATTACTACGCCAAACTGTGGATAATATCCCAAACGCAGATTTTGCGTTGCCTATTCGGCTGGCTACATCCAGTTCGGTTCCGCCATCGGTTGAGACAATACTCCCAATGTATTGGAAACACTCTATTCCCTCAACTGATTGTCCAGCAACGCATATATAAGTTGATGAGTTCGGTCCTAGGCTGATGATTTATGTTTTTGCCAAGTTAAGCCCAACGACGTCTGCTTTCCTCTCCACATTTGCTGTCATTCGATGAAGGTCCATTATTCTGTGAGACAGTAGGCACATGTACATCGTCGGCGTAGTCGAGGTTTTTGACCTCAGATGTAAGAGTCCATCGAATCCCTTTATTTCCTGTTGATAAGACCCCATTTCGCACATAGCATTGGTGAAAGTATTCAGCCTTGCCGAACCCCACTTTGGACTTCGACTTCCTCAGACAGCCTTCCTCTGTGAAAATGTGGACCCACCCTATGTAGCCTTGATAATTGATATTAATTTATCAGGAATGCCTATCCTGCCCAAGGCACGCCAAATACACTCCCGATTGACACTATCAAACGCCTTTTCAAAATCGATGAACTGCAGGTGAAGTGGCGAGCGTGGATTTGCCCGCTAGGCTTCGCGAAAGTATTACAACTCGCATCGACCAATCTTAAAAGTTGGTAAATATTGGCAACTTCGTGTCTTATCATCACATTTACACTTAAGGATCACATTGACCTTTTGTATAGCATCCTGGGACTTCCACCACATTCACATTCGTTTCACTTGCTTAGACTCGATCCCAGGCTAAGTGCGCGTACATAACTGCTCCCCAGCGATACTTTCTCTTAAGTGCATAAGAAATCCCCAAAAATGTCCACGAATTCCATCCTCGATGTACGAGTTGTAAATCAATGTACCCCAGCTTTGCATCCAACAGCTAATGGTCAGGAACATTCAAAGAAATTCCAGCTCCCCAGGCAGACGTAATTTCCAGCATTTTATCAAATATTCGTGAGCTACCGAATTACACGCCGGTCGGCGCAAAGAATGTCCCCATTTCGGCGGATCATGACCCCTTCATGCGTAACTGCAGCCTCAGTTGCATTTCACCAAATACGGCTGGCACAATGCCACAACAACAAATAAATTACCCAATACTTAGCATGGAAATTAGGATTCAGCAACTCTCCGAGTCCAAAAAGTGCAACAATACCGTCCGCAATTTGTTGGGCCCGACAGAAATTCAAGAAAAACGAAAATCTTCAATTTGGCCCAAACAGTTGTTAACACACAGTCGTGCCACAGCAGTGGTGCAGTTTAAAATACACCAAACAGCATCAGAGGCTAATTACCATGGCCGACCAATGGAACATTCCAACATGCATCACAACGATGACAACAGCAAGGAGTCCATGGATCGCTTCGAAATCCTTTGCAAATCCGGCAAATCCCCGTTCTTTGGTATTCGATTGGTCCTCGGTCAGAGAGACGGCACAGAAGTCAACTTCGTCGTCGTCGTGGTCGTATAGTCGTAATTATCCCGACGAAGACAAAGGCAACAAATCTCTTCGCTGGAATCTGCAGTTCCTTCATAAATTAATCCACAAATCCGTTGACCGAAATGGACATAAAGTACCCGAAATGTGCCACATCCACATGCAGCAATTGTCTGGGGATTGGGGAACCGCATCAGTGGCAATAATTGCCACAAAGTGTTGTGTCTTATAGTGGACGTGTGGTGCAAAAGGGACGACACCGAATTTTGACCCGTAATCATGGCCAACAGTTTGTTTGCTGGCAACACGGAAATGTGCGTGCGGACATTTTTGCTTCTGTACGCGTCCTGTCCAAAAATGGATAATTGTTCGTGGTGGTCCGTGGTTTATAGTTCAACGCACAACCAAATTAGACAGCGGTACAAGGATACAGGAGTTGGCATACATATGGTGGCATAGAAAGGCGGAAGAAGGACTGGGAGCATGTGCGACAGACTGAATAATTTTTGTTTGAAGATGTGGTTGAACTAAATATGAGTCTTAAATAGGAGACGCCGACGCTGTCCATCCTCCATGGCCACAGGCACGCATCCCAGGAAGCAAAGCCAGACTACTTGAGTAATTCGATTGTGTTTGGTGTGCGTTATTGATACGATGGAATGGTACGTCACAATGTAGATACAGGGTGGCACGTAGCATTTGAAATGCGCCTTATTGACTGTAAAATCGTAGACAAAGACCCAACACCTGATTCTTGTGAAAACGTTTGCAGAAAACTTGGAGGAGGACAGCAATTGGGTGACGAATACACCATGAGAGACTAATATATTCTCCATAAGCATAGTCTTCACGTTTGTAAGTTAACCACTAAGCTACAGTTCCAAGGAATAATCTGAGCAAGTTCACCACAAATAGATTCGTTTTTCAAAAGAAATCCAAGTCCTAGAAGCATACAAACTTCGATTTGGCCTTTGAACTTCCAGGGAAAATTACTGCTTTTTGGTAGAGTGGCTGTAGGAACTTTAAATTTGGTTTGGTTGCTGTTCCCCACCCGGTCTCGAGCCTGCATAGTTCGAATCACAAGCAAACACACTATCCACTGCACCATTGCCATCTAAAATTTGTTTGTCTGTGCACAGATATGTACATAAAAGGAAGTCTTGCTTCCTTTAGTAAATACGACACCATCTTCGATAACCTTTCATTGCCAAATACCAATGTGTCCCAGGCAGTTTATGGCCGAATTGAGAGCTTAACAAAGACTGTTAAAGCTGGAACTGACAGTTCGACTCCCAGAACCTTAGGCTAGAGTTCCCAAGCACCTACAGACAGTTGCTTAGCAATCGTTTGTTCAATTCATTCACTTCAATTCATGCCTCATAGTTTGTTATTTTCCGAGGATATGGAGAACTGCAAAGCAAAGGTATCTTAGCTCAAAGACAATCCCTTAAATTATCGGACAATCAGCTTATTCAATATGACCCTATGATCAGACATAGTATGTAGATGACTCAGTTCCTAAAACTGTCTCTCCAGTTCCTAAGAAATCTACTCAGATTATGGCTTCCTAATCTGAGGTCTAGTACCTCTTGCCTAGCTACGTTGTAAATATCAGGAGACTCGGGCGATTGGAGTTTATTCCAGTGCTCCACAAGATGTTGTACACACTGCTAGTTCGTAACCCGCTACACCTAAGCGATGATGATGATGCGGTATATCCATCAAGCTCCAGATATACTTGCAGGTGCACCAAGTCTCGAGCGGCATATTCTAAAAGTAGAACAACACTAAATTGTTTGCTAATAAGAATGCAAGCTCTTGGATTATGTATTCAAATTACCTTCCTATTCTGACACCCGCATGCTTTGACTTCTCCTCATGGCTCCTGGTTCAGTGCAATACTCACCACCAAGGCTTATTTCTCATCCAAGAGCGAGCTGTCCGAAAGAAACACGTACTCCTCTTCTGTCTCCCCCAAGTCAGCTATTTAGCAGAAGAAACACCCTCTTCTGTTGGCTCAACCCGCTGCGAATCTGGTTAGTCCACTGTCGGTTCGGTCCCCTGCAAAGTTTGATTTCACATGATCGATCGACTCACGACTTTCTGACTCCAGACTTCGACTTTGCCGAACCGGTACCCTTTACTAAGGGAATTGTTTTGACCCCTTATGGCATCGAAACGAACTCCAGTGTTTGTTCAATATCCTCCTTACGAACTTTCAAAACCTTCGACAACTTGACGTTCAAGCCATCATTTTGCACTTCAAAGAGTGCCAGTGTGGTTTGTTGTTCCTGGTTAGTAATTGAGTTGACACGTGGTATCTCCTTACCGCAATTCCCAGTCAGGGCCACTTCCTTCTCATTACTAAGCTTAGATACTACTAGCTTCAGCCATTCCGCAGTTTGGGGAGCTTAACAGTTACTAATGCAACCAATGCAACTAGTAGCACCCTAAACTTGAAATGTATGTATGTCCTGCTTCAACCATCCACGAATGGCTTCCTCGTCTCCAAATCCCCGATATAAATCTTCATCCGTGAGTCTTAGTTTTCTCATGTGGTACCGAAGAGAGTAATAATTCCTATCAGGACAGAAAAGGATTTCCTGTCCTTTTGCTATTCTTGTCAAAGCAAAGCCATAGGCTTCTAGTATTACCACAGGTGTCTAGAGAGGACCATCTACTATTGGCCTCTCTACTGGCATTAAACCATGCCTCTTGCTTCAGTGCGCAAAGCGGGATGAACACCGAGGTATCTACCTGTTGCAATATATGTAGATTCAGAGCCTCTTCCTGCCAATTCGTCTGCTTTCTCATTTACGAATTGGTATTCCTTTGTGTCCAGGGACCCAGCAGAGGGCAACCTTGTGCTGTGTTCCAAGACCCTTGAGTTCGTCACGACAGCTCTTCACAAGCTTGGATGTTACTTCAATAGCAGTCGATGAAAAGTGAGAACTGAGGTAGTCCGTACCTAGTATGAACCTTTCCTAGATATTTCTCCAGGATCATGAAATGACCTATTACATTCTGTCTCCGACTATCCGGTTTAAACGAACATAAGTCAGTTAAATATGTATTTCCTCGTTGCCTGATACATCTATATACATATATGTCCTAATAACCAGCTATTTGGCTCTAGACAGTCCATCGAAATAGTGCCTGACAATCATCATAAGCGTAGATTTGAGTACACCAGAGTCTAGTGCTATATCGGCTGCCTTACTGTCAACGGCGATGATTTTTATTCCATCCATGTAGAACACCAGCTCTCCTTCGCAGTAGAAATGGCACTAAGCACGGTCATGGTTAACTACCTCAGGATCACGATGCAGACTCTCCTTTAAAGATCATATTCCTTCTCGAGGGTTTTCCACAATGTGTAATACTGTAAGCTGTAGAATGGTCCTCCATCATGTTATAGTCTAGAGTTTCCTTCCAATTTTGTCTCGAATCCAAGCTTATGCCAAGGAATCGTGTTCATCTTGAGAAGTTTCATTCCATTTTGCCTATCCTTGCCATTTATACATAGGAATTGTACTTTCCTTGATAGAAAATGGCCGACTTCTGCCTTTAACCCATTTGTCCTTACATGCTTGATACCAGAATGGCAGAGTAGGCCTTCACCATCATTCCCAAGAAGAAGTCATATGATTTGTGAAAGGACGCGACAGGCCTTCACTTTAACATCAGACCAATCCATTCGCTAAGGTCAAAGGTCAGGACGACGTTGCTGTCAAATAGTTTAATGTCTATTTCAGTTCACGATTAAACTTCTAACAAGTTTGTCCGTATTTTAAGCAGTCAGTAGCTATAAACATTCAGCCCCAGTCATGTTACCTGTTTCTATTCCCAAAACGTCTTTAAGGCTCTTCTACCAAACACAATGTTGCAAACGAAAACAAAGCCATCAGCCCACAACAAAGCAAGCATGCTCCTCACCATGAATCTTGTCCGAAAATCACGTTTTGTCCATAACAATTACTTGACACAAAAGCTCGAAAATGGAACAGCTTAAGACGTCCAATTTTATGGTCCGAGTGTGAGCCCGAGCACTGTGAATTTATGTCCAATTAATGCCAAACGAAAACCCCGAAATATAATTCCCAGCGGCAACACGGGACGCGGTCCTCATTACAAACACCACTTGCTAATTTCCATTTGCTTAATCGCGGCAGCAGATCGGCGTTGTCACCAGCGCGTCTTAACTTCCGAACATGGAACAAGGTCCCTCATTCGTAGCTTGGGTTGCGGCACAGCACTCGTACATCTCGGCGAGCGATTCCTGGCAATTGATTTCGCGTGGTAATTTCGCGCACGACTTCAACACTCTCTCTCTCTCTTGCTCATTCTCTCTCTCAGAGTGTCGGGACACCCAATCACCCGCACAGACTGTGCGGCTGCATCTGTAAATCGCGCAATTTGAATTTGCAATGCAATAAAACTAATGTCACCCTGTGGCTTACAGTTTAATTGCACTCGCGACAAACTCGCGGAATAGCCATTAAAGTGTAGGTCCAATCTCGGCGCGAACACTGAAAATAAATTCCAATTGTCGCCATAGTTTTCACGCTCCTTACCGTATGGTCATGTTTCGGCTGTGAAGCCAGGTTGGCGGGGGAAGAACCACGGATGCACACACGATGCAACCGAAGATTCCGTCCATTCATGGTGCGGCAGTGTAGTAGCACGAGTGTTTGCACTCAGTTGCTGGTAACCCAAGTGAACATAGCTGAGGAGTTGAGGCGGAAAGCTAAGGGAATAGTCGATGAGGAGCACTGGGAATTCCAAGTGTTTACCAGAAATGTGATCTTATCAAAGGAACTGTCCGCTGCCGTTGCTGGCACCGGGTTATGAGAGTTCAGGAAGTGCTTTTGGTTAAAGCCGGTCGGGGGTAGGTGACGTGGATAGTAGCTAACAGAAGGTAGGTTATTGGGTATCATGCGGTGGAAATACTACCGTTAGAGTCGATTGGCAAACGTATGACTTCAACGAATAAAAAGAGAACAGTTTTTGACAGTTATGTCGATGGGTACGTTCCGTATTTTAGACACTAGGCAGTTAAACGACTCTGATTGGTCAAGCGATCCAGATTTGACAGAAAGTTAAATGAAATTTTAGAAAAAAAATAACATTTCAAATCGATTGGCGACAGCTTGGCGACCTTCGAATGCGAATTAGCGAGTATTCCCAAATTTTGACATTTCATTCGCAGACACAAGGTCTGTTCGCGTACTTATTACAACGAAATTCGTAGATTGTGAAATTTCAAGGAGTGGGGGTAAAACTCTCTCAGAAAATGGTAAAATCACAAAAAAGTAAACGAACGCGAAAGCTACGAAATTCGCCCACAAACAACAAAAAAATTGTTACAGGTATCTGACAGATTTGACAGATTTCGTAAATCAGTGCAAAGAAATTTCCTGCACTAAAATTCGTTGCATGGGGAATTTTTTTACTCTCTCGTGAGCGGTCTCTTCTACGAAAAACTACTTTTGCGTACTCGAACAGGAATTGGTCACTTTTCGTAGATTTTCGTGAAAATTCATTGTTTGGAGAGAGTACGCGAACAGACCTACCTGTCATTACCGGCTATGAAGCATAAAGCAAACGAATTGTAAGGTTATACTCTAACGAATGTTTTGGTGGCGGGAATGTGGATTGCGTCCTACATTATGTGGAAGGCGAATATATTAAGTTCTGTTCTTTTGGAATAGTAAAATTGCCAAAGACATGCCTCTTAGTGTACTAAAAACGGTTTGGTACACCTTGGTTCGAGCATTCGCTGAACTGTGACTGAACCTTTACTCATCGGCTATACTTTATGAAGTAATGGTTTATCTTTGATTTGATTCGAAGTGAATTACGGAGAAGTAAATTACCTTTTTAGTGGATTGTCCTATGCATGAAGTATTGCTACTATTTTTCATATTCAAACACATATGTATCTAGCGTAGAGCCGCAATTAATAAAAAATTAGGAAACCTTGTTTCCTTTCGAATACATAGTCCATACTTTCTCAAATAGAAAACAAGAAGTAATGATGCCAGTTATGAGACATGAAAAGTCACCCACTTTTCAGTCAGTTTGCCCCTTGATTGCATTAGCCAGAAAGTAAGCCTTCTTCACGTGCGCAGTAAACTCTACAAACTCAAAACTATATATAGACGAAATGAGACCCGATATAATCCTGAAAATATTAAAAATAAAAATAAGACTGACACCACACCAATATCTACCTAATGTTTAAAACAATTGCTGCCTAGGACTGGGAGGTTTGGAGTTTAACTAGCCATGTTCATGTTCCATCCAAAATGTTCAGCATGCTGGCTATTGCAAACCTTATTGTTTAAAAGGAATAAATATTTAGTATACCAAGTCTGAAGAAATGGCTCAGGCCAAGGAGGAGCTTCATCGCTTAACATGAGATTTCGATGAAATTTATAATTTTTTCAATCCTTTGCGGAGTCTAATCGGAGAATTTAATTCTTGAGTTAATTTGATCGTGTAGGCCAAGATCTTAACGCGAAATCTGCCACAATGTGGACTGAGAGATTCGCAATTCCTGTCAACGGCTTGGAATCAGATGCAAAACCAAAACAACTTCCTCATTAAATCGCAATGCGTCTCATGCAGAAACCAATAATGTCAGTACCACCAAATAAGCATCAACAAGGATTACAGGACCTCCCCCCTGTAAGATAAACATGAAAACACAACCCATATCACTAGCATGCACAGATCCCAAAAAGCCATAGACACAGAGACAGAATTCCCATTACAGCAATTCAAATCCTCGCGGATATTGAGCCAATCCCCAGTCCCTGATTAACCCGATGCGTATTGCGAGTCTCACAGCCGAGTCTCCAAACATAAAATATTAATTGATATTTTAATTGCCTCTGTAGATGAGGCTGATACCTCTCCCGTCCGTCTAGAGTTGCAAGCCAAGCAAACGAACCGTGTCATGTCGATGATTCCGCATAGAAAACGAATTCCCTCAGAGCCAGCATCCCGGCATCCCGGCATCCCTGAGCACATTGGTGTTCGCTGTGCTGTGCTACAGTGGTGGGTGGCTTGGATGGTTACTTTAGTGCACACAAAGCATTCCCTTTCAAAATGTAATCAACCATGCATTTAGTATTATTTAAAAAAACTCTATTTGAAGCCACTGCTCCTGCATAATTATAGATTTATAATGGCTTTCCCAAGTGCTGCAGAGCAAGAGCGAGAGCGGCGACTCTGGATCGAAAGGATGATTCACTTCCACCGAAGTGTGCGGGGGGATACGGAGAGAACTCCTGGTTGGATGGATTCAAATTAAAATTCAACAAAGCAAATGAAAATTAAATACAAAAGTTGCCCATAAACCACACAGAGAACGCCGAGTGCGCGCGTACAACCGCCCGGCGGCGTTCTCCCGTTCCAGTGTTGCAATGAAAAGTAAATTGTGGGAGCGGGCCAGGCCGGGACCCAACCGATGACGACTATGATGATGTATGCTTCTCTGCCGATGCCAGGGACATTAGCACAAATGCAGGGGTTGTTGGCAGATACCGACTCCGGTTGAATGTATTAATTGGTCTGCCATGGACCTGGAGGAGTGGGATCTTCGGTCCAGTCGTCAACAGTCAAAAGCCCCGCAGCTAGCTACTTCGTGTTTTTCTTTCGGTTTTCTTCTTGTTCTTCGGTTAAAGAATTAGTCTGGGTGGGAAATGTCTTAGGAATTCTGAGAGTTTTCTTTATGTTTCTCCTCTGAGGACGAAGGATATTCCTTATGTTGGAGTTTCTTTCCTTTTTTTATGCTGACGATACTCTTGCAGGAAACTTTTGTGGGCGAGTTTCGGCGAGAATGAGTCTGTCTTGGGGGAGTCCTTTATTCGAGGATACTCAAGAGTGAAAATGTTGAAATTAACAAGCAATACGACCAAGAACAAGAACAAGAACAAAAATAAAGGATCGACTAGGATTTTTTTTTAATTTTCCTGAAGTGTTTCATAACGAAAGTAGAAGTAGTCACCCAGGTATAAATCTTGAACTTGTTTTTCTTGGACGTTAAAGTGCCTATTCTTATTCGGCAGACAGGATTGGAAAAAAGTAATAAAGGACATGAACACTCCAAAGGGTTGATGGTACACAAAAAAGCTTCTTATTTTGGAAAATGTTTTCGGGAGTATTACTCTGATCATTTTAGAATTCGTCTAGTAAAGTCTGTATTTACTGAGTAGGAAGCGCTAGAAGAAGATGCCCTATTTAACCGAACGTCTAGAACCTGATGATTGTTTAACCTTTGAATCATAAAAGAGGTATGAATTAGTTATGACTATTGGCAGTAGGTACATATGTAGGAAAGTAGAAGTTGTACTTCCATTGGAACATCAAAACTCCTGTGATCTGGTTGCCAATCAGCGCGGAAGAAAAGACAAAAAATTCTTTATAATAATCCTAAGGAAACTGATCATTGATCTTTTTCCCTGAGATTTCCTTTGAAAAAAAAGTTCTGTCCATTATGCCATATCTGCCCCTGGCTAGAGCTGGGCACCCGCAAAGTAGATGGAAAGCTAATTCGTTCCGTATTTGCCTTGACACAACCCGTTCCAGGGAAACACTCTCTGATAGAAACTGTAAAAGGATTATTTCCTTGACTGTTCCCAACAGGATGTGGACACACTTTGCGGGGGACCTTCCCATGTTACCGTGTCCCCAACCCATGTTGCAGACGTCGTATTCGATCGTAGGGCATTGATACCAACCTGTCAATAAGGACAGCAATGTTACGGATTAGTGCAGGCTTGTCTTTTAACGCGATTACTGCCAGCACTTCTTACTGAAAGACATTGGACAAGACTGGGATCCTGTATGTATGAAAGCCAAATTAGTCAATCAGGAATATTGCCTAAATACCTTGGCCTACATACTTACTATTCAAGAACTGAAGCCTTATGATCATTTGAAGCACTTTTCGATTGGGCTCTGCAAAAGTTTTAAGATTTTGCAAAATTTATTGGACTTGACATCAGTTTTATGATTTTTTTTTTTTAAATTCACTTGCGCACAAGGATTTATTGCTACCCTTTTAATGTCGAGACACAGCGCGGGCGTTAGGGAAATTAGGAAGAGCAGATAGGAGATACCGATGGACGTTGGTTTTAAATGTTTGTGGATTATAATGTGAGGGTAGGGCATTCCACATTCGTGTAGTACGGTTTAGGAAAGAATCTCTATACTTGACGGTACGTCCGAAGATAGGCTTGAGGGTATACTGATGAGCATTCAAAGCGTGACACTTATTGCGAGAACATTGTTGAAGGGGCGGAATGCAACTGGCTGGAGCACTGTTTTTGAAAAAAAGCGAAAAATAGTGAAAGGCATGAGACATTTCTGCGATGTTGGAGCGAGTTAATCGACTCCGCTATGCTTCTGTTCCCTATTAGTTTTAGCGCACGATTTTGGATTCTGTCCAGCATGTGCAAAGAGGTTTTAGGAGCACCTGACCAGACATACCTAAGCATTACACTCGAGCTTGGGGCGGATGTATGTTTTGTATATTGTAGCCAGATCAGATCAGATCTTCACTTCTTGCATCGTTTGAGGAATCCTACACATTTTCCAGCATACTTAGCGGATTCGAATATGTGGTCATTCCAACGCAGATGGTCGTTGGAACACATACCGAGAATGGAGAGTTATTCGGTTTCGGCGATGCAAGTGTCATTCATTGATAATGGCAAAGGGTTAAGGTTACGCTTGAGCGACAGCTGACAGCATTGGGTTTTCGAAGCATTAAATTCCACTCTATTGTTTATACCCCATTTAATTATGCTGTCAAGTTCGGAATTTACTAACGCTGCCGTTCCAGTTCCACGACCGAAGAGCAGAGCGTGAGTTTGGGAACGAATATGAGAAGCTGAGGGTGCTGTCGTCAGCGAAGGAATGTATTGGATTAGAAGAAGAAAGAGAGTCGGAGACAAAACTAAGCCTTGGGGGACGCCAGCATTTATATGGTGGATTGCAGACTTGAAACCGTTCAAAACAACTTGAATTGAACGTTCCGAAAGGTTATTTCTAATCCATTGAAGAAGAGATTCATCGATGCCAAATGGACGCATTTTCGATAAAAGAGCTTGATCAAGCGCAACAATCTTACATTCACCAGAATGATGCAGAGAGTGGTTCCACTTTTCGGTGACATACCATCAAATCAACAATGGACCTTTTGTTACGAAAACCATACTACCGGTCATTGAGCAGTTTTCGCGATTCAAGATATTTCATAAGCTGACGATTTATCAGCGTTTCGATGACCTTGGAAAGAAGGGACATAAGTGCAATGGGTCGGTTATTGGAGGGAGAAGAAGATTCGCCTTTTTTAGGGACGGGCTGTACAAATGCCATTGTCCATCTACTCGGAAAGAGACCAGAAGCAGTGGTTTTGGCAGCGTGGAAGGACACCTCTTCAGAATTATGGGTGAGATACCATCGGATTTGTTTATGTTCAGATCTGGAATGTCATTATGAACATGTGTTGGGATGGAAGATGAGGCACAATTTTTTATGTTTTTGACGAATGACCAAAAATTTCTACTACCTTTGGAGCATTGCAGTCATTTCTGGCTCATTTAAATTTTGTCCGTCATTCCAACACGATGGTGCTACAATGCTGGTCAAATAATAATACAAAATGGTTTTGCCCTCTACAATGGTTTAATTATAACTTTTATAATTACAAGGCTTATTGTTACATCTACATTCTATGTTTAATTTATAGGTATAGTTCCGTAATGTATTTTTAATATTTTATAGTTTTTTTAAAGCGCTACTACTTACAGTTTAATTGTACTGGGGATTGCCATTAAAATAATTGATGATAAGATAAATACGATGTAGACGATAGGTATGTAATTATTAGCATGCGATCTACAGTTTACCGATCTTACTAGTGGCCAACAAGTAGAGGTAGATAATTGGAAACGTTTGTGTTGACTAGTCATTTGAGGAAGTTCACGAGAACGTGTTACTTATAATACATAACCAAAATACAACCACTTTTGTAGGTTAATGTATTCGCCTGCACTTTCAAGGTATAATCATTTTCCGATTGAGACTGTAAAGACTCTAAATAGTCTTTTGTAGGAGATTTATATTCGCACGGTTAGAGTAGTTCTTACTTACTAAACGGGTTCCCGACCCGTAAAGGGTCTCCATCTGAGACACTGCACATTTCACTCCCTCCGATTCCGGGGCGGTGCTTCAAGTTGTTTGGACCAAGCACTCGGGCATCTGCAATAGCTTGATCTTTAAAACGCCAGTCCAGTCTTGAACGTGTGGCCTCGAACCTTTGGTCTGTAATTCTAAGATCCTCTTTGCTGGACCACTAATGTCCTTTCGTTCGATGTGGCCGCGCCAATGTTGACTCGTTGACATCTTGGTACAAGCCATAGAGTTGAGAATCTTTCTCATGACAAGTTATACCCTCGGATGTGTGTCAAATGCTCGCGAGAGGTATACCCGTGAAAAACCTATTAGGTGTTTTGGCTAGGATTCGAACCTCGAACCCCTTGTTCCATAGTCCAATGCACTAACCACTGAATCACTGCGCCCATCTCGAAAGTGCTCAAAACTTGCTCCGTTTTTCTGGTTATCAGCCAGAACTCGGTTTCATATAGTAGAGCTCGCAGGGTCAACATTTCGTCCTTCGAGTTAAATATTTTGAACTCATTTTTTTCCTCCAAATCGAGGTACCAGCTGCTTTCTAGGGTAAGACTTTACAAAATCTTCATTACGGTGTCATTGTTTTGCCGTAAAGCTTCCGTAATGGCGCGGTAGGAGCGAACAGTGATGTCGGTTTCGTCTGCGTATATCAGCAGCTGGACAGATTAGTTGAAGATAGATTTCACACGGGATCCCTAATTCGATTATCGCTTTGGAGATCTCAAGACAATGAATGCCATCTTATGCAGCTTTGAAGTCGATGAAAAGATGGTGAGTCTCGACTTGAAATTCGACGATTTTTTTTCAGAAATTGTCTACGTACGTGCAAAGGGTGCTGCAGACAATTTTCCGACTTATACACAGTACGTTAGTATGATCTTATATGCGTCTCGATAGTTCTTACAAGATAGTCTTTGTTAAAGACAGGGCATATAGAGTTGATAATCCAATAGTCGGACATGCCTTTACCCAACCTTACTTGGTTAAAGATTTGTGCATGCACTTATCGAAACATTACTATCATGTTTGGATAGCTCCGCTCCGTTGGCCATTACAACCTGCGGCTTTATTGTTCCTCTTCCTTCTTTAAAACTTGGATGGAAGATGGCTTTTTTAATGACTAAATGCGGATTCTTCTCTTGCCCTATCCCTCTTTTTACTTAATGTCCATAAATTATCTGCTGGAAATGATTCTTAAAAACGTCTACTAATGCCTGGAAGACTGCGTAGACCCCTTTTCTTGTGCAGGATCTTTATCTTCTCCCGTTTTCTGACCCAATATTCTTCCATTATTGCTCTTGTTCTACGCTGCACATTTTCTGTGACCTGTTTCCGAAGTATAAGCTCCATGTAAACTCCTAAACTGTCGGAGGTCTTGTTGAAGTAATTTGACAGCAGTTGAAGAGGCGATCGATATTTAAGCTGTCCATCATTCATTTAAATAAGCAAATAACTGTCTCAACCCTTGAATGTTTACAAATTAGAGCTCCGCACTTGGTGTTTCTATGAATGGTAGACCTATTCCTAAACTGCTTTGTTGCTGGATTTGCTTCTGTCAATAGGTCACTGCCCAGTCCGAACGTTCAAAAGACATTTTTCAAAGCATTCGATCATCCAAGTTTGTTATGGTGGTCTTAAGGAATCCATATGAGCTTGAACCCGATTTCCAGATTTAGTCAAAAGTTCCCCTTACAAGTCTACAATTATCTGCAGTAAACCTGGCGAACATACAATATTTTATGTTAATGTCCCGCCATTGCTCAGGCCAAGCACTATGCTATGTGATGACATCCTCTTCAGCTCATAATATTCGAAGCTAGATTCGTAAACTTTATTTCAGCTAATAGACTATACCACACTTACTAGATCTTAAGGACCTCTGTGAAGTCTCAGTGCTTCATATACATAAGTCTAAAGTCTATAAAGGGGCCACAACCCGATTTAATCCATCCCTGCTGCCAAAGAGTACACCATCACAGCTTGTTCAACAAGTTATAAAAGAACGAGCTGCATACACATGCAAACCATTCCCGGATTCCTAAAATTCATAGACATGAGCAACATTCCATTGACCCGATTTGCCTTCAGGCGATTAGTGGAATTAATTTCATCTTCCTTTGACAGGTAAACATTTTAAAGATCCAACATCATTCGCATGTTGTCTGCTTCTACCAAAATAACAAAATCGAAAGAATACATAACTCCTGCAACTACACTTCATACAGCATCCTCGATGGTGCCACCAAAACCCTCCTGATGAGCATATTGTAGAAATTGTTTAAAAAAAGAACAAAAAAAAACCAAAAAATGTTCACAAAACTGGCAAACAGCCAAAAATGTTGCTCCTCTGTGGATGCATATCCAGGACAAAGTTTCAGTTTCTAGATGGATTCTTCCCCGTAGGCCATGGCCTAGTGTTGTACGTGTGTTAACTCTATACTATATGCCGTGAATCCGGTGCCACCATACCCTCGTTCAGGCGGATATCCATATGAAAATATTTTCCACTCCTTGTTGCATAAAGGCACAAAATTGTTGTTATAAATTTATTTTAGTGCTCTCTCGAAACTCTGCAGTCAAGCAGGCAGCACAGCAAACATGGTGGCAAACGGAAAGACGGTATGCAGGAAGGACTGAATGGATCTGAGCCAAAGGCGCATTTGCGCGACTATAATGTTTAATTAAGTTAATTACATGATTTTCGGAAAGACCCAGAGACAGAGATTAATGTTATTTTCCACATGGGATGCTGTTTGTTGAAATCTCACAAAAAAGATACTTCAAAAACAATAACGTGAATGGGAGAGGAAGAGGTTTTTTTTTACTTTTACCTTGAAGTACGACAATACTTTTTGGCTACACTGTTGTTGAGTTATTTCTAGAATCTGGTTTTAGTCAAATTTCGTTGACTCATTCCGATAGATAGCGTTGTTTTGCGACTTTTTCTTTTCTACTTGTATGTATGTTAATGTAAATAGGGTATTCCGCCGGTTATCTGTACTCGTCGTATTCAAATTTTGGCTCTGAGGTCCGAGAACGCTACTGAAATAGATTGAATAGGAGTCTGTGGAACCATTGACCAAAGCTACTCATGATCACTTGTAGTTTCATTCTAGAAACAAGTTTAAATATACATAGAACTACAACTGTTTATTTGTGGAACTCATGAAGAAGAATAAATAAAATTTGATCAATAAACTGGTTTCTGAGCTTCAGTGTTTTATAAGCTATTGCGGCACGCGCTGTTGGCCATTGTTTACCAACGGGTTTTGATAGTAAACAATTATTTGGGATGGCAATGACTAGCAGTTTTAGAAATCTTCTTACTTACGTACATATTCATGGGAATCTCAATTAAATTGATAAGACTACGTTTCCTATTTTGTGAGTATGTCTTGGGTTAAGGCCCACAGACAACGTTTCGTACAAACATAAGAAGTTTTAATGACTCAATAAAATATTGTGTACAGTCACTCAAACTCAAAGTGGGACAACCCAAGTTCAGCAAACTTTCTTGGACCAAGAAGAAAATGCATGGCTTACACTTCAAATATTTCGGAAGATGCTATAATTTTTTCGAATGGCGGCCAATGTCAATTTTACTTTGACATTTGTGAAGTAAATGGATACAAAATACACGTCAATAAGACATGAATCGTTATATTTCTAAGACCCTGTTCACACAAGATTGACGGACTGGATTTTTTTTTGACACGAAAAACACAAAATTCTTTTTGCCAGAAAGTTACTGCTTGTCACAGTAAGTAAATTGATTTACTGTCATATTTCTATTGATTTTACTTCGTAAATTTCCCAATTTTTAATTTATGTTTTCACCCTTTTGTCGAGTGACAGCGATTGACATTTCCAAACGTCAAAAAAAAAATCCTGGAAATTTCAGAAAATAAAAAAATCTGGATTGCCGTAACATGTCATCTATTCACTCCCCATTTCCATCAATTGTGTGTGACCAGGATCTAAAGAACGCGGAATTATTAGTAGAATTGATTTTGCAGCCATTTGCAAAAATTTTAGCATCTTTCGGTAGAGCTTTTGTGTGATTAGACACAGCCATAGACCTTCAAAAAATGTTACATGACATTAAAAACGCAAATCAATCGAGAATTTCAATGGTAGAATAGCTCACAAACCGGCCTTAGTATCCAAAAGGAATCGCCTTTCAGGACTCCAGTTTGGAAAACAACGTACAGATAATAATATGAATCTATGGCCAGAGGTTAGGTTCCTCTTCGGTTTATTCCGCGACTTTTGAAAGTTCCTCCATATAGACGAACCATTAAACGGAAAGGCTGTTAGGAAGACTGTGAAGTATGGCGGCAGTTGTCTGATGATATACAGCCGCTGAAGCCGCATTTTGTATATGGAAACGTGAACGCAATGACCTACATAGGCATTTAAAAAAAAACACTTATGCCATGTTCACGGTCAAGCGAATTCCCGTCGCGTGACACAAAAGCTTTTTGCGCGATTTCAAGCGATTGAGTGCTGAAAATAGAGCGGTTTCGCCTAGTTTTGGTCGTGTTTTGACAGTCTCGTCGCTCAATTCGCGTTTCGCCAAATTGCAACGCCTTATCCACCTTCCTATGTACTCGTTCTTGTGTGATTGGTCGCTAGTAGCGAGTCACCTGAACAAAGCCTATGGATAGCATGGGGAAACTTGAAATCAATGATGACTGCCTTTTACCAAACCAACGATACTAACAACAAATCTTTGATAGCGAGGATGTGGCTGCTTCACAATTGTCCAAAAATTGTACCCACACCAGAACTAAAGAAAGTAGAGAAGTTTCAAGCATTAACGCCACTAACCCGGTTGTGATGGGAGAATGAGAATTGAGGCATCTTTCTGCAAAAAGTTGCTCGAGATTATGCCAAGCATCTTAAAATAACTAAAAGTACTAAAATACTTTAAAAACAAAATTTGCCGAGTCATACCTTGTGACTTATTAAAAATGAGGCTAATAGTGCTATGTTTTTTTTTTTTGCTTTACTTAGAGTGTGAGCCCCCGTTTACCCAGTAAAGCGTGCCTGAGATTATCAAAGCTACAGAAGGGTAGACAAGAGGAGTGTCAACATCTCTTGAAGAATTGGATTGGTTTCTTAAAAACCTCTTTCCACGGAAGAATGACTGGATAATAGCAGCAGGCATATGCTCCGGAAACAGAAGGCTAGTAGAATGGACATGTAACTGGTAGATAGCATTGGACCAACTTTTTTACAGAAACCGTAAGAAACAAGGCTAATCTGGTCCTTATGATATGCAGAACCACTTAAAATCATCCTCAGCACATACATATAGTCCAATTGAGTGGGCAAAACGGATCAGTCTGGTTCCCAGTTATTAGTTACTAGTAGGAAGAGATTCAATAAAGTAGAAAGACTGATATGGAGAGGATACTACAAGACAGCGCTGATCTTAATTAATATTTATTTAAATAAAATATCAAATAATTTTCTTACAAACAAATGCATTCACACGGGCCAGCCCTCTTCAGTCCAAAACACCCAACTCATCGAACCTTTTCAGAGTGTACCTCATGGTACGTTCCAACCTCTTTGAAGCAAACATGATCTCGGCTTTCTTTTTCGCGAAATCCTCGTCCATGAAATTATCCAAAGAATTATCACTCGACTGCGCCTTGTCCATTGCTATCGCAGGGAAAACACCATAATGAGCAAAGAAGCCATACAGTTCTCTTCGTCGAACCTCCGTCAAAATATCGTCAAAGCTCGGAATATCCTTATAGCTGTGTGCCTTTAATGTCTCACACAATGCCGTGTGATATGTGGTAAGGAGTTCCTCCCTCTTCTCCTTAAGTACGTCCAATTGAACAGAAGTGTAAAGGAAATAGTTGATATCAAACCCAGGACTGCCAAAGACGCTCAACTGAAGATCAACAAAAACAACGTCCTCCGGTTGTTGTCTATTGTCCTTATTGTACTTGAACAACATGTTATTAACCCAAAGATCACCGTGATTGAGAACCCTTAGTTCCCCCGGAATCGGGAGTTGACTTCTTATGAGATTGTGCTTCAGATCGGTGGCGTACTTCTTCACCTTTTCAGTTATACTCTCGAATCCCTTCCATTTGCTTATTGCATCGATGAAACCGCGGATGTTGTTGCCAAAAAACGTTTCAAAGATGGGTGATCCGTTTATACCTTCTTCAGCTAGCATGCCCATTCGGAAGGAGTTCATGGATTCAGGATCCTAAATACACAAGCAATTAACACCGCAACTTTAATTCGTGTCCAATCGCATCTTACCTTTTTATGTATGATGATGGATACTCCATGGAATTGCCCAAGTTTTTTCATAACCATCTGACAGTGGGTGAGGTCTAATCCCTCCTCACGATCTGCCATTATGAACCCCAACGCGGAGAGATCCTCAAACACAAGTGTGTTGATTGGTTCCTTAAGGGTGTGGTACAACTTCGGTCCGAATTTCACATTATCCAGAAGAACCTCCATTCGTGGCAGCATGTTGTAGTAAAATATTTTCTCCTTGAGGAACACCCTCAAGTCCTCCAAAAACCGATTGCTATCTGACACGGGCATACTTTTCACTATCACAGATACATTCTCTAGCCGCTGACTACTTCGATGAAACGTGAGCCGAACTCTGTAGATCTGACTGCAATAGTTGTCACCACCGCTGCTTCCCATCTCAAAGGAGACCCTCTTGATGGACACAAACGCCTCGAGAAGACCATTTTCAAGGACCTCCTGGAAGAACTTCTCATTCAACGTTTTCGGAGCACTAACAGCGTTGCAAAATTCCACAGCCATAATGATCACTTCCAACAGTTCTAGCGAACTGGCAGTAAGAAACCTCCTGCTTCTCTATAAATACGTTTACTTATGGGAAATTGGAAAGAAATTAACTTGGCCAAACGTTGACAATACGCGACTGTTGTTATCTCATGACAGTCTGGGGAGTTTTCAACATGGTAAACATTCATTATTATCAATTATTACATGCGTACGCCATACATACATTTGTAGGTATATAATTTTGCATCTGAGTCGGGCGAAGTGATAATCTTGTACAAAACCGTTGACACCATTCGGATGTTACGCATTTTTAATTCGCTACGGCTTTGCAAAGACAAGATAACGAGAGATTAAATAAGACACGCTTATCATCAATATTGTAAGTCGTTTCGACATTATGTACACAAGTAGTGTATGTACATAAGTCTGTAACAGAAGGATATGCAGCATTGCTCTACTGATACTCTATCTTCCGTCTTTATATCTGCACTAAGTGGGCGTGGCATTCGAGCATACACTTAAACTCATTCTCATACTAAAAATATGAAATTTCATCCTCAAATCAAAAATCGGAAGCCCACAGACAAAAGGGATACCAAATAAAAACCGGCGTCAAAAAAGCGACAAATTGAAAGCCGCCCGAAGCCAGGTCCCACTGCTCTTCTAGCAGATAATGTCAAAACACAGAGTGAAGAGTACTATAAGTGACTTTCAAAAAGCTGTAGGCACTTCCCGAAGTCCTGCTTACCTCTGCGAAGGAATCACCGCCCAATTGCAGAGGAAGCTCAAAGACTATAAGCCTCCATGGGACTCCCTCGGGAGCTAGTGACGAGCCAGTGACGAGCCAGTGACGAGCCAGTGACCCAGTGAAATCAAACCAGACACAACACCTCTTGCACGAAGTATATCTGCAATGGGTCCTAAGAAGTTCTCGACTCCAGTCCAGTTTAGTTCACTTCAGAGACCGCTCAGTTTAGTTCAAATTTGTTTGCTGAACTAGTTCGTTGTTTTAGTTCATTTAGTTCAGTTTAGTTCACTGCTGAGGAAATTGGATTTTCTGCAATTCAGGAGCATTCATTTGTCAAATTTCCTTCGCAATACAGCGATGTTATTGAACTACTGACTTAAATGAACTCAAATAAAATGCCAGTTCAATTAGCCCACTCGTTTGAGCTATTTTTTTTTAACTGGTTCATTCGCGAACTACACAAGCCTAGTCCCGACGTAGGGGAACATGCAGACCCGCAGCCACCAGCTACCTTGAGATGGTCGTTTACAACGACGGACATAAGTAAGGGAAATAATGACCGATCTACGGACTGACTCACCAGTAGCGAACGTCGTATGTCAGGAGTAATTTAAGTGGTTTATGAAAAGTTGATATTAGAAAATTTACTGAGGTGGAGAGGCTTGAGAAACACGGTTATAACCTAACTAGGCTATAGCGCAAAACATTATAGAAACATGTGAAAAAGACTGCAAACCTACAAAACGGACAAAGCCATTACTGAACCTTGCTATCGTCAGACATAGAAGACGCTCGATCTTAATAGAAAACAGATCGGTCTATACCCCGGACACATCAAGCTGAACAATTGGTTGTTTTGCGAGGAAGAGCTAGAGGCTTTCTCGTCTTCCGAAAAAGCAAAAGCGCTTCTTAGTTTCCGAAAGATAAAAAAAACATCTAAGTAGACACATCCGGCTCTGGCTGAGGGCATTAAAGTTTGCCAATATCCCGGAGTTCATTAGAAGTTCATCGGAACTGTGAAACCCATCCAACTCTGCATTTCCTTTATTTTCTGTACAATACGTTTCTCTAGAATAAATCACAACCCACATTAGCGGCCTACGTAATATGAATATCCTCAACCTCCTAAACCAACCAAACAATCAATAAATAGTAATGACAATAAAGCCACCTCTGTCCACTTTTTAGGCCTTAAATTTTGAGCTAAATGCATGAAATATTCAAATTGTCTACAATTCACCCATGTTTCATATGTAACCACGCCCACTTTTAAGGGTGTTTTCATTAAAAAAAAACTAACTTTGATGGAATTATCTAACAAAACTTTTCAGTCATCCTACTAATTCCATACAAAATCCAGTATGCCACGCCCACTTGATTAGGCCTTCACGAAAAAATTAAAGATAGGTTATCAGACGATCTTCTTTACATATAGGGAAATATTGTAGGCCCTGGTCCTCTTTTAGCCAGTTAGTTGGCTCTTTCGTTCCCCTCCACATACCAAGCATAATCTGACACAGCTCTCCGTATACAATGTCCTGAGTATAGTGCGATAGTTCTTGAACAGTTCTGATTTAATGATGTTGGATTCTAGAAAATATTTTCAACAAAATATTACGTATACGCCACCGAATTCGTCATATTCTTGTTAGTACTTCCTTCAGCTGAGACGATTCAGCTCTGTCGGGATAGGAATCGAGTAGCTCTGCACTGATTAGGTAGACTGTGCCTAATTTCGTATGGGAAAATGAAAAATTTCGAAAATCCTTTCTTTTTCTTTTAAAAATCATTTTTTTAAATCGAAATCATCTTGAGGCTGTTGATCTATTGATAAAACATTATCACAGTCCACATACCTCAGGCTAAGATTCGCTGTCTATTTTTGGAACTATTTCTACAAGTTTGTAGAACCAAAAAGTAAACATTTTTTAATGATCTATTTTTATTATGTAACCTTAAAATTTCTGTCTACATACATACATAGTTTTTGTTGTTTCTTCTACTTGTCATCTGCGGTACGTCTACAAAAAAAAAATAAATAAATAAATTTCCGTGAGATAATCTCTGTTTTCGTCACTAAGATACTAACTCATAGAAATGACTTGCACATTTGATTTCTTTTTTTATAGTCGGCGATCAGACAACATTAGTTCGTCTATAGTGTGCGATGCGTAGTTAAACTATAATGGAAAAGAGAGAATGTTTTTTTTTTTGTGGGAAATCCAATTCTAATTATATACTTAGAGTACAAATTTAGAAGATGTTATTAGGCAAAACATGAGAGGGTATTTAACTCAAAGTAATTGTAATTTTGTTGTTCTACTCCTGCCATGGGTTTCACATGAGATACATTGGGTAAACAATGAGTAGACCATAGTCTACTGGGATATGTCGAATGTATTACTTAGTGGTAACCTTGAAGTTAATAAAGTCTATATATGCTGATGACATAAGTACCTACCTAAAGCTGATTCTCTGAACATTTTCAAGTCCTTCCGGCTTCCTGATTCATGCAGCCTGCAGTATACTTAAGCGAACTGGCACACCCGGTAGCACCATTGCCATCCTCATTGACAGCCAAGGGGATATCAATCCTATGGTGTCAACCACTACATCATTGAAGCTTGTAAAAGAGCCCAAAGATGAACTTTCCTTCTTGGGATACCGGATCATAGTAACATCGAGAGAAATGAGCAAGCGCTTGAACTAGCAAGACGGAAATTTGGCCCTGACGGCTCCCTTACTGAGATGGTTAACGCCTCTATAGCACTATTTAATGCAAACTTTTAGCAGGGGTCGAGAAACTATGTCATATCTAGGCAGTTGTGGCCAGAATACTCCAGAACCAGAACAAAAGAACTACTAAATAGAATCTGGACTGATATTGCTAGAGTTCTAGCAATTAGAACTGGCCACTGGCCCATCAGGAACCATGTGGCCAGAATAGGTATTCCATTTAATGTTCATTGCCGCAGCTGCAATATCTCAAACGAAAAGAAACAACACTTTTACTTTCGTTGCAAATATCCAGCTCTAGGTAGGCCCAAACAGCACTCACTAGGCCAACCCTAGTTGCTCAGAGAAATCCAAGTTATAAGCACCTGCCTGACTGTTTTTGACATACCCTCACGTAAGAGGTTAAGCCCTGCAAAGAACGGGGTGAAGTCACCAAACCCAAACTTGGAATACGTGACACTTGCTTGTAGGCGCCTGCCTGGAAGTTGCTTTTATGCCCCTAGCGGAGCAACGAAACCGCATGAGCGGCTAAATCCTATTTCAAACTTGAATTCAACCAATTTTGTTATTGAATAGATATTATTAGATCTAAGAAAATTTGGGACTGTCATTCGTGGTGACATAAGTCGTTGTATTAAGACGGCGCTCCTGGCCCTACTTATGTTTCAGCATGTTTTTGCTGATACAAGCACCTCCACCCACCTACCTTAAGCTTAAGATTAAAAAATTATCGATACTGTATTCAAAGGCTTGACTGGTAAACCCAAAACCCTTTGATCATGTTCATAACTTGTCATCATTATAGCTACGGACTTGTCAAACAGATTAAACCATCGACTTTGGATTTTATTTCTTTCTTTCCAACTTTTTTAGTTTTTAAGAGAAATAACAGAGCACAAAGCCAAAAGTGATGAAAAATCATAAATTTTTATCAAGGACTTTGAACGTACACTGCAGCAGCCACAAAGTGGTGGTCAAGAATGGTCAGAAATAAAAAAAAATAAAACCGACAAAGAAAAACGTAACCGTTAGTTTACCCCTACCCCCTTTGGCCGTTCTGCTGGTATTCTCTTCATGCCTCCACAGAAACCCAAACAATCAAAATCCTTTTTATGACGACGACGATGGCGATGATAAAAGTTTGTAAAACACAAGATTCAATTTCACTACCCCTAGTACGAGGGGTGGTATACATAGTACGTAGTACGGAGAATAGCCAGCCTGACTCTTTCACTTTGTGTCAGGGTTGTTCCCCCAAAGGAACAAATAACAATTTGCACAGTGAAGTGCAAAAAATGTAATAAGTTACGGTTTAGTGATCAAAGTGACGCAGGATAACCGCCAAAATCATCGCTTTGGTATTTCTCTTTAAAAAAAAAAAACCAGAAAGTGAAAAATTGTTTTGACAATGTCCACAGAAATGTTTGCTATTTTAACTATTTTAAGGGAGTTTTGTGTCCACAATTTCTTAAAGAGTACGAAATACGCAGTCAGAACAAGCGAGACTTTTGCGAAGAAAATAATTCAAGTTAGGGTCATCTGGTTGTGGCACTGTTCTATATTGTTGGTCAATAATCCTATCATATTGGCAAAATATGGCCATTTTCGGAAATGTCATCTGTATCGAATTGCTTTCTTGATGCGTTATCGAAAAATCAAGTTGCTAAAGTCATGTGTTCGAAATCATCATCAGAGTAGAACTGAACTAGCACAGTGTTCGATAATGTGATTTGCTTTGAGTCAGATATTCATAAACGTCATTTGCATGTCATTTTCCGCGTAGTAGAGCACATAAGAAACCGCAAACTGACATATGTCAGCTGCACAAAATGACAGACACAAACATGATGGTCGTTTTACTTGTGTCATGCGTTGATGATCATTTCTGTCACACTCCTGAAGCAGTTCCTGTATACAACAAGTTCTTACTGATATTGGAAGTAGAGCTGATTTTGAAACTTACATAGATATGTACTTAGAAAATAAGGTCGGAACAAAACTAGTCTAAACGATATTCGGAAGTGATAAGAGTTGGTTTCCCTACTTCAAAGTTAACGCTAAAATGGAAAAGGAGACCGTTTCATTATTTTGTTTGATAAAGTCTTGCGTTCATCAAAGAACTGATTAAAGAGGTCTGGACCTTCTCCCATAATTCTAAAGAGCTGGTCTTCTTTTTCTTCTGTTTCACTCTTCTAGACTTTACCCATTTATTCAAGAAAAAAGGCGAATCTCCTCTTCAATGGTCTAGGAATCATCTTTCAAAACGTCTATTACAAGTTGTTTTGGTCGATTTCAAGTCTCCCATCACCATACAAATGATGGCGTCCCTCAGGGCTCCGTGTTGTCTCCGACTCTCTTTTGTGTTTTCATTAATGATCTCTTGTCTATTTCTTCTAAACCGATACATTCCTTCCCTGATGACAGTACCTTCAACTTCTCATATTTATTCCCCGACTCACGTCCCTTGCTCTTCTTTATCAATGAATCGCAATTGCATCGCCGATTCCGAAAAACTTCCTATCCTACATTTGTATGTTAATGACCGTCTTTGTTGGCATAACCATCACTAAGAATGGTGCGAAATGTCTAGGATTTCGGCCACGATCCAAGAAATATTTTACTCCCTTTGATCTGGCTGCAATATATTTATAAACCATACATCCAACCCGAGCTTGAGTATAATCTTCATGTGCACCCAAAACCTCAAGGCACCTCCTAGGTAGAATTCAAAATCGTGCGATTAAACAAACTAATAGTGGACAGAAGCGTAGCAGTGACTCTCTCGAATATTTCAAAAATATTTCCTATCTTACCTTGCTTTATAATTTTGTATGCAAACAGTGGTCCAGCAAACTAGCCAGTTACTTTCCGCCCCTTCCACAGTTTTCTCGTAACATTTGTCATTAGAAAATGCTCATCAGTTAGTCCTCAAGCTTATCTTCGGACATACCGTCAAGTAAATCGTACAACACAAAAGTGAAATGCTCTACCAAGCTCTATTTTTCCCTCACATTATAATCCACAAACATTTAAAACCAACGTGCATCGGTATCTCCTATCTTCTCTCCCCACTTCTCTAAGGTCCACTTAACATTCTAAGGATAGCAATAAGCCCTGGTCCTTCTACCATCCTCTCTGACTAGTTTAATTCTAAGCATGGATAAAAATTTAATATTATCCAATACACAGCGCGGGGACATTACTGAACGGCAATTCATTTCACATGGGAATTTACTTCACCACTAGTAGATGCAGGAATTTTTTCCATGAAAGTGAGAAATAGTAACACTTCCTTGTAGCAAATTACTCCAATTTTCAAGGGTGTGTCTGCGTTCCGTTTAGTGTTTAAACTCGCTTCGCTCTTTACAAACATTTTACACTTTTTTCCGCAAATTTTATCCGTTTCCACTAAGGAACAAAATCTGTCAGTCCCCAGAAGTTCATATAATGCTAAAGAAATTGAAGAAAATTCATCAAATGTCGTCCATCCCATGTGAAGTAAATTCCCGTGAAGTAATTTCCCTACACCGTAATGTACACGCTCTGTATAGTATTGATAACAAGAATCTTCTGCTGATGCGTGTTACGAGTTAATTGAACAGAGCTATAGATCTCTGTACACTATATGAGTATCCAGATGCAGAAAACAGGAATAGTTGCCCAGTCATTATGATGAGCAAAAACGTTGTCAGTAGCACATCAAACAGCTAAATTTTTGATTGATATCTTCATTATTTTTAAATCTTACATCAGGCAAGTGTGTCAGTGTTGATCTTGTCAACCCAGTGATAGTGCAAATTAATTCTGTCCATCGACACAAGACTGTCCAGTTTCATCATAAGACTACACAATCACTGTATGCACTGACGCAACCAAAAGAAATCTCTGATAACGGCAATCACATATAAAATCCAAATATCAAAAAAAAAATAGATTTATTCGCAAGACAACTCAACTTTTTTCCTGATTGTAGAATCGCAAAATTCCGCAGTCATTCCACTCAGAATGCTCGCACTTATGTTTGTTTATTTGATAACATTTGCAGGTGCTAACCTCTAAATAAACACACACCGCACACACTGTTGCGTTCAGTGTTCAAATAAAAACTGTCTCTGGACATTGTGTGACAAAAACTACACTTGCTGTCTAGATGGCATGAGTTCATCACCCTACAGATACTTCTTCCCGTCCAGCGACCAAGATCACACTTCACTCAATAGTCAATGACAGACGATAAAGCTCAGCTACCACGTGTAGTTTCCTATACCAATTATCTCACACACTAGTTCACATTTTACGGTAGTGTGACACGTAACACGTAAACTCACTCCGAGTCTATGGCCAATGCCATAGACACTGTGAGATACTCAAAAAAAACTCTGAGGGCGTATAAAACTTTTTCGTTGAACGTGCTCGCGTTTAGTCAGTTTCGTGCTTCAACCTGCGTTAGTAGCCAAATAGTTCCAAGATGATAATTCTAAACAAAAGTGGCATCGATATCCCGGACTATCTGGATAAGAAATTCTTCACGGATACCCTCGAAGATGGCCTCCGGGAAGTCGGTATTTTGTTGAATCAAATAAGCTTTGAAATGGGCAGCAATGCTGGAGATAACTACTGCAGCAGTATCTATCGGGTTAAGATTAATTTCTCGCGACGAGATAGTTCATTTCCGGAAGATATCTCTGTTATTGTCAAGACCATTCCCGTGACAAGTGGCACGCAATTTTTGGATGACGTCGGTGTATTCATGAAAGAGAAGTCGGTCTACTTGGACGTTTTGCCAAGGTTGGAGGTTTTATTGGATCATGTCAAGCTTGGAGCAAAGTGAGTGACAAAGTTCTACTCTCTATGGCGTGGGTACTTAACCATAAAATCCTTAGGTACTTCTATGCGGTTAAGGAGCCGATACAGACTATTGTCTTTGACGATCTGAAGGTCCATGGCTTCAAAACTGCCAGCCGTGAGGATGGACTTGACTTCAATCACTGCAAAATAATCCTTCAAAGGCTGGGCCAACTTCATGCCAGCTCTATGGTCTTAGCTAAAAAGGTAATGATTCTTCGGACTAATGAATCTTTTTTGAACTTGTTTCCTGTTTTTTTTTAAGGATCCATCTATTATACCGAGATTTCAAAGCGGTATGCTGTCCAAGGCCACTCTTCAACTATCAGACACCTTCGACAAGATGTTCGGTAATAATCTGGGCCAATTAGCCAAACTGGTTTCCGGTTGGCCAGGCTATGAAAAAATCGCCGAAAAGCTTAAAAAATACCGCGCGAACTTCAAAACAAAAACCATAGCCGTCGGTCAACCGAGGCCTGGTGAAATCTCCGTCCTCAACCATGGTGACTTGTGGACTAGCAACTTTATGTACAGCTACGACAAAGAAGATCCCACCAAACCCGTAGATGCTATCTTCGTAAGTCTAGTCTCTTCATCCAAGTAACAATCAGATAAATCTCGTTTTTTGTTTAGGTCGACTTTCAATTGAGCTACTTCTGCAGTCCCGGGTGTGATATAAACTTCTTCCTCAACACCAGCGTCCAGTATGACATCTTGGTGAATCAAAGGGATGAACTAATCGACATCTACTATCAATCCTTTTCGAGTACACTCAAGTCCTTAAACTATCCAAACATTCCTACGATTCAAGACCTCCAAAAGGAACTTCGAGAACGCGAAACCTACGGCCTGTTTGGATTGTTTGGCTTCTTACCAATCATTACCTTGGACAAGGAACTCTCCGAGGGCAGTAGTATAGAATCGATAACTAACCAGGATGAGAGTGAAAAGAAATTGGAAAAAATATTTTCCAACGAAAAATTACACAAATATTTCCGATACGGTCTGAAACGGTTCGACGAATTGGGCGTGTTGGACGAGTTCGACAATTAAGGTGTTGTGATATGTTGTACCTAAAATTTTGTGAACAAATGCCAAATATAGTGGTTACAGTCGAACGTTTTTTTTGTATGATTTTTTTTGCTATCAGTGTCATAGTTGACTGATAACAGTGTGAAGTGCGAGACGGCAGATATTAGTTGGATAATTCAGTTTATAAGATAACGCATTGTGTATCTAACGGATGACTGATGTGTATTTGAAATGTTTACTTTGAGTTTTAAGGTGAAGGTCATCATGGCAACTGTGTTTGGTTTGGAGAAAGGTGTTTTTGTTGGTTTTAAGTGTCATTCCACATTAGATTTTGGTATGGTATCTAATTTTGCCCTCAGGCTGTCTAATAATCGTTCTTACTATCGTGAAGCGAGGATGTATCTGTAAAAGGTTTTGCAATGTCAAAAACTACAACCAACTGGTTCAATGTAGAAACTGACAGTGCTCCATAGTCCATCGATAACACCTCTTAGAACTCAAAGCTGAAGTTAATGGAATCATAAATGTGAACACACATTCTGCTGAGAACATTAGCACAATTTGTTTGTTTATTTTATGATATCTACATTTCTACAAGTGTTAACAAGTAAACATACACTACACTCTCAAACGAGCTAGATCCGGTCTGACGGCCTCATGCAGCAAAGTTAATCTACGAAGTGAAGCTCCACTATCTCGAGTATCTCCAACACCAATTCACATTTGATGGTGTCCGATACGGTTGCCTATTGTTTGATTAATATTACTAATCACACGCAATTTGCGTACGTATCTGTGTATAGGTAAAAGTTTGTCAAAAATAAAAGTATCTCTCACCGCATACACAATGTTTCACATTTAAAGCGGCGACGCTTAGTTAATTTCGTGACTTAGTCACAACCAGTTGTTGGACCGTCCCACCATGACTATTATAAACAAGACTGGCACACGAATTCCTCATTATTTGGACAAAAATTTCTTCATCGATGCTCTGGAAGATGGTTTTCGTGAAATTGGCATTTTGTTGAACCAAATAACCTTTGAAATGGGCAGCAATGCTGGCGACAACTACTGCAGTAGTATCTATCGGGTTAAGTTAAATTTCAGTCGGATAAGCAGATCATATCCCGAAAATATCTCGATTATTGTCAAGACTATTCCGGTGACAAGTAGTACGCAATTTTTGGACGATGCCGGAGTGTTTATGAAGGAGAAAACGGTGTACTGTGATGTGCTGCCACGGTTGGAAATTTTGCTGGATGATGTGAAACTTGGTGCAAAGTGAGTGTTGAATTTCTGCCTCTCTCTGGTGTGTACTTAACCAAATAAGATTCTAGATACTTGTATGCTATCAAGAAGCCAGTGCAAACAATTGTGTTCGAGGATCTCAAGGTTGATGGATTCACCACGGCAAGTCGTCAAGATATGCTTGATTTTGATCATAGTAAGGTTCTTCTCGAAAGACTTGGGCAGTTGCACGGCAGTTCTATGGTTTTGGCCAAAAAGGTAACGAAGTTCCTTCGCCTGCATTCCACCTAAAACATATGTATATTTTATTAATTTTAAGGATCCTTCTATTACAATGAAATTTGAAAACGGTATGCTGAGTAAGGTCACACTTGAACTGACGGAGACATTTGACAAAATGTTTGGCAGCAATCTAGACCAATTAGCGACACTTGTCTCGGAATGGCCAGGTTATGAAGAAATCTCGGAAAAACTAAGGAAATATCGAGCCAACTTCAAAGCAAAAACTGTAGCGATAGGCCAGCCCAGGTATGGTGAAATCTCAGTCCTCAACCATGGCGACTTGTGGACAAGCAATTTTATGTTCAGCTATGACAAGGGCAAGCCTGTCGATGGCGTATTTGTAAGTTTCTCCACATGAACAACAGCAGACTACAGTGTTGATACATACCTCCTTTAGGTGGACTTCCAAATGAGTTACTTCTGCAGTCCCGCATGTGATATTAACTTCTTCCTAAGCACCAGCGTTCAGTATGACACCCTAGTCCATCAAAGAGACGCCTTAATCGATAGCTATTACGAATCATTCTCGAACACTCTGGAATCTCTAAACTATGTGTATATTCCTACGATTGAAGATCTGCGAATGGAGCTACGAGAACGTGAAGCTTATGGGCTATTTGGACTGTTTGGGTTCTTACCAATGGTTACCTTGGACGAGGAAAAGTGTGAGGACACTAGTATAGATTCCCTTTCGAGTGAGGAGGGACTGAAGAAGAAATTGGAAGTAATATTCTCAAATGAAAAGCTGCACAAATATTTTGAATATAATTTGAAACGATTCGATGAATTGGGCGTGTTGGATGAGGTTGCCAGTTGAAGTGTTATCTGTTACAGGTTTTACTGCCAAATATATGAGTTAACGAAAAATTAAATGATTGTCTTGACTTTGTGGAAATTTAATATCTTTTTGTGACCTATAAAACAAGAACTGTGATTATTTTTGTTATCAGTTCTTATTTTTACACGGTGTTAAAGATAGGCTCGTATCGTAATTAACTATCTTGTGTATACTCTGATTGATAGGAATTCAATTAAATGAATCCGATTAAAGGTACATATATAGAATTAAAGTATCTACGGAGGAACTATAGGTGCAAATTTGCAGAAAGCTTCCATTTACAGCTAAGCTTAATACAAGCCTAAAACTAAGTATTAAAAACTATGGTTTTCAGAGTTAGGAGACCCAGATTAAGGCACCTAGTACTGGAATTGGTACATTAGAACCACAAGAGGTACCGAGGCTATATAATGCAGGATTAAATAGAATTGTAGGGACGATGGAACCTAAGAGTAACCGATGGATGATGAGAATGTCAACTGCTTACGTCTTTGCGATCCTCAAGGGTTGTTACGTCAATGAGTTTGAAGGGGTCTTGATAGGGAGGCTCATTCCATGATAGACCTTGAAGGGGCAAATGAAGAAAACACCGATGAATGTTCTCAATCCTAAATACATGAGCTTACTGAAAGGGGAACCAGGGTTAGGTAGACTACTTACGGAGAAGACGAACGAAGGCAGAAAATAAACTCGAGGGGGACTAGCTGGACTGCGGCAGAAGAGTAATAGATTGGCATTTGGCGACAATGAGTTATAAGCTATTTTTTTGACACTAGATTGACAAACTATCGATGTCCTATTAAAGGAAAGTATAGTTTGGGGAATTTCATGTCATGAAAGTTTATTGACTCTATCAAGATTGTTAATAGGCAGAATTTATAGAAGGGTACCTAGATGCCTTCCTTGAGGAACACAAGATGATGTGGGTTTAGAACTAGGCGAGAGGAACAGCCTAGAGGGGACGCTATAAGAACGATTTACCAAGTCTATTTTTGGAAGACTCAATGCCACTGTATCCAGACAGTTTAAAAAATTTGATTGATGAGCTAAGCATTTCTGAAATCGGTTGCAATAACATCGACATCGTTGCCATTTTCTAACGAGGAAAGGGCAAAAGACACAATTCGACGAGGTTTGTAGTGATGAACCTACCTTTCAAAAAGTCGCATTGACTGGGGGAAATAAAGGACTTACACTGACTGTTTAGGATTTCTTATAGAATACGTTCACAGAGGTTGGGTATAGAAGAAGACTTAGCAATCGAATAAGTATTAAGTGAAATCATTCTTCAATCTCTTGTTATGTATGGGTATTATGGAAGAGGTCTTCCAAACTTGAAGATATTTACTTTGTGAAAGGGACGGACGAAAGAGCTAAGAGAGGAGAAAGGACAAATCACGATGAGTTTGGAATCCATCGTTAAAATTCTTTACCTTATTATCTACTAGAGATGGATCAAAAGTTTGTATGTGAATCGACTGATGAATTGTTTTCGAAAGACACAAAGGTGGAATATGAGTTTAAATCTGGAAAATGACAGGAGTATTCAGACAAAATATCGTTCTCTATAACATTCATCAACAATTAAACGAAAAAGATACAATAAGCAATAAAACCAACGAACTTGATTTCAAAAATTTTTTTTTTAATTTTTTTGACATTTGAACTTGACAAAAATCTGAAAAAAAGTATAAGTAAAAAATGTTCCCTTCTCGATAAATTTTGGAATAAATTCTATTTCTAATTCTAAAATATTAGCTCTCGGTGATAAGTAAAAAATTTTTACTCAACAAATTTCGGTACTTAAGTTGTGTACGATCTGTCAAACAATCCCCTCAAAGTGTCAGTTCTCTTCAGATATTTCATTTCTTCCTAACAATTATTAGGACTTCATCTTTATTTGATTCCATTTCTAAAGATTGGTTAAAATGCTATCATCTTTGTAGTGTTTCGTTCTTCCTTATACGTTTTTTATTGTTCCGTGCGTTTCATAATTTTCATGATATTTTCATCATTCTCTGAAATTGTGACAAACATTTGTTTGGAAAAAAATGATTGTGAACAAAATTTTGTTGTGTAGAAAACCAATTCAATTAAAACTGACAACTATAAAGTCAAAATTATGTAGTGTGCGCAAGTGTTCAGGCTTTCCTCATCAAAATTCACAGCTTGTCAGATTTCTAAGAATAAAGGTAAAAAACTCTCAGAGACAGAGACAAAGACAGACACTTTTTTGCACTGTTTTGTTTCAATTTACGTCTGGTAACCAACAAAAAAGGTACGTTAAAAGAGGTTTAATTTGGAAATAAGGAAATGTTATTAGAACTGGATTGATCAAGCACTGGGGAAATCTAATGACTACAAACAATCCTGAGGATGTTTAGTGGGTTAGTAGACCAAGAACAATGTGTAAATTGCCTGGGTTGGAAGAATCAGTCCCAAAGGAAAACGTGGCCAACATATAGCTCCGAGAAAAATTGAGGAAGCAAATTGTGGTTGATTTGAATCTTTGTGAGGCTTAAAGGATTTTTTCCCGATTCCCGAACAACGTTTTGCAATACTCCAACCACTTCTTTATATGCATGTTGAATGCCCTCATGATGAGCCTATCGTTGTTCTCATCCCAATTTAGTCTTGAATCTGAGATTACTCGATTACTGTCAAAACTCGATTTTTATTAACTTTTAGATGACAGGAAAGTTCTGTAGGCACTTAGAATAACAATCCACACTTTATCCTAAACAGATCCTAAAGATTTGGTCTTGAACGTTAGTTTTTCAACTTTTTTGACTGCATACTGACATCAAATGGAATCTGACTTCATAACTAGACGGAGTTGGAAGAAATCGGTTTTATGGCCTCTGCCTGAGGCTTCCAGTTGTCCAGACCAAACGTTCTGACATCTGCGATAGCTTGATCCTCAACGTGGAGGTTTGGTCTTCCTCGATCCTCTGGAACCTGGGGGCTGTGATTCGAAGATCTTCTTTCCTGGAGCATAATAAACCTGACACTCATGCCAATATCGACATACAATGCCTCTGACATTCCTCTACTTTTAAAAAAAATCTGACTGTTGCTTGGTTTACTTCTTCTTTTTCTCAAACTCATGACGCATGACTGTCACGAAAAATCATTTTTTAAGCAATGTTTCTAAAACGCGCCTTTATAAAGCAAAGAAATGTGAACATTTTCCAAATTCGAACCTCGGATAATTTTTACTTTTGACCGCCTTCTCGCTCAATGTTAAGGGTCATACAGACGTAGCACCAAACCTTTGCAAGACTCAGTTTTTCTTCAGTATGTTGTAGATTTGTGTTGAAGTCCACAAACTTGTTTCTAGCACTATCACCTTTTACTGTCTCTCTAACATATTATTCCTGAGTGCTGCAAACGTATTATCAAATCTTATACACGCTATTCGACGAGGTACATCCCAGACAACATCAATCATCTCGTTTGACTGGAAAGCGAACATGCGTCAATTACACCCACATTAGGTATCTTCACGTTCCATGGATGAATGGCCTAGAAACGATCGTGTAGGTACCCCACAAACTATGGCACCGTTTTCAGTTTAAATTAAAACGAATGAAAATTTTCTTTAATTAATGGTCCTACACTTCTCGGTTGTACACAGAACAAGCTAACAATCGGAAATCCGCTGATTTTCTGCTCAACGTACGCTATGATCTCATGCGTCGTTTTGTCATGGTTTGGACTAAAAAACTGCAATTTTACTTTCTGAATGTAGTCTCCCTTCCAATGATTTCTATTTGTAAAAGTTCAGACTAGTGCCTCATACTCGGTGAAGTCAACTGTTTTCACCTCAATTCATTCGAACAATTGACAATCACGTACTTTAATCGGCGCAAATCTTTGTGCGGGTGATTTCTAAGCAATGCACCGCTTCCATCAATCAGTTTTTAGTCGACCACTTCAAAGCATACACGATGAGCACCGAAGTTGCAGCTTATTTGGATAAGAAATTCTTTCACAAAGTTTTGGAGGAAGGATTTCGCGAACTCGGAATCCTTGTCCATGACATCGAAGTAGTCGATGCTGGCATAGGTGGCGATAACTACTGCAGCACAATATACCGAGCAAAGGTAGACTATCAACGAGAATCTACTCCTTCACGACAGACTATTTCGTTGATAGTGAAAAGCATGCCGAATGTGAACTATGGTTTCTTGGAACGTCTTCAAGTGTATGCCAAGGAGAAGGTGTTCTACATGGACATAATGCACCGCATGGAGGTTTTACCTAAGAAGCTTCTTATTCTAGGAGCAAAGTAAGGACTTTTAAGGATTCAGTCTGTCAGATTTCATATGACTTGAACTCTTTCAGACACTTTTTTTCAACAACTGATCCGGTCCAAACAATTGTTCTAGAAGATCTAACCAGTCTGGGATTCCAGCTTCAAAGTCGTCAATTGGGACTTGACGAAGACCATTGCTCTGTTGTTTTAACAAAGCTAGGACAGTTCCATGCCTTATCGATGGTTCTTATGGAAAAGGTATGCTTTCTTATACATATGTGAAAAATTAATTGAAATAATCAACCCATTTAGGACCCGACAATTGGCCAACGATTCCACAAAGGCTTGCTTCATGAAGAGGCTATCAAGTCGGCTCCTTTCGTTACTCTTTTTGGAGCTCAGCTTCTAAAACTAGCCACAATCTCAGCGAAGTGGGAGGGTTTTGAGGGGATTTCCCAAAAACTTCTGAAGTATAACGAAGGCTTTTCAGAAAAAGTCTTAAAAGCCGTCCTGCCATTAGAGGGTACCATGAATGTCCTTAACCATGGTGACTTGTGGGTAAATAATTTACTCTTTAAGCCTCGTAAAGATGGACCAATAGATATGCGAATGGTAAGTACACTCTGAGATTACCTGTGCCACCGTTTCATTTGGTGTTTCCAGATCGACTTCCAATTCAGCTTCTGTGGCAGTCCTGGCTTTGATCTGAACTACTTTCTCTATACCAGCCTTCAACTGGATGTCCTTATGTCGAAACGAGAAAAACTCATCACAGCTTACCATCAATCGCTGGTGAAAACTTTGCAGGAATTGCAGTACGAGTCCGTACCAAGCCTTGAAGATATACAGAATGAGGTACGAAGCAGGGAACAATATGGTTTCTTTGTATCCTTCGCATTCTTTCCGATGATGTCGATGCACAGGGAGGACTCGAGTGACAACACTCTCGAAGGAATGCAAGACACAGAGATCGCTGCAAAGAAAATCGAATTGATGTTCACCACGAACACAAGGACCCTCGATACACTGCGTTACGCACTAAAGCGGTTCGATGAACTTGGCGTCTTAGATTAAGGATGATTCACTTGCGAGTTCATTTCAATAAAGTTATATCGATCTGTTGGTCTGTATGTTTAATACTGAAACGAACCCTTAACAACAATTCAAAGCTTGAACAAAATGTGGTCCAAACAGATACTCTTGCGGCAGTCCTCTGTTGTCAGGGGCGCATAGGTGTAAATAGGATTATGTGGTGCTCACAAACTGTTGCATCAAGAGGGCTGAAAGGCTCAAGTCGTCCTTATCCTTCTGTCAATATCTTCTGTATTCTCAACTGCACGTTCTATCAACGAGTCTTAGTACAAAATCTGGTCTGAGTCCAAAAGAATTTGTTGAATCTGCCTACAGTGAGAACATTTGCTCTAACACTATTTGCGGTGTTTACTTTAAACCTCTCCGGACTCTAATGAAAGCATTTTGCTACCTGTTCATACTTACAGACCTTCCAACCACTATCGTTTCCAAACTTCCTACGGATAGTGCCGCCGCAATGGGTAGTGTAACCATCACCCCTTGGTTAGAATACCTTTTTCTGAGATGATTACAATGATTGTTAGGCACCGCAGAGGGCCATACAATCGGAACAAGAAACATGTTAGCCCCAGGGATACTTTTAGCCATCGGTCTCTGTTGTAATTGCCGACCAAGCAATTCCACATAGCAGGAGCATTAATAAAATTAAATTTCCATCTCCATTTTGCATCTCATGCATGGCAAAGCAGAATCCTAGATTTCTATTAACAAATAGATCCGGCAGCTGCTGCCTGGTCCTAATGTAATTGAAGTCTGACAGAAATTCCTATAAGTGAGTTCCAGTCGGTGGTAGACTAAGGACTACTACATCTAACCCGGCTCGGTCCACCCTGTAAGCATCAATTGAACTTTGTTTCATCCTATCTGTCTGCTGTGGCGTAGATGATGATGGTGGTAAGGTGATGCCCTTGACAATGCTCTCCGATGACAAGGTACAATCAGTCTCTGCAGCCCAGTAACCACAGTCATTACGTAACGAGAGGATGCCACCGACGCCACATACAAAGAACGACAAACGACGAGCAGGAAAGAACTTTAATTTGAATACGCCAAATTCTAGGTCAGTAATGCTATTGCGTTACTGGTGCTGTTGGTACTGATGCTGCTACCGGAATGTGTTCCAGACAATGATTTTGATGTATTTCGGGGGGAGATCCATGTGGGTTTGTGCCTACTGCTGAGCCTCGAAAGGATAATGGCTGCGATGGGGTTCTGTGTGTACCACGAAAAGTGTTCCATTGTTCTTTGCAGTAGAAGCACGAGATGGTGACGACGATTGTTGTTATATACCGCATCTATGGAACTTGGAGGCGTAATAAGATTGAAATGAAATTCCTATTCAATTTGAGGGATATTCCGCACATTTCGGGACTTAATGGGAATTTGCATTCATTGTGTTGTGAGTGTACACATCCAAGAGATATTCAAAGTCTGGTTGAGGGAATGACCGTATACTTGAGTGGTGTAGAGAAGAATCAATAATATCGATACCAATCCAACTGCAGCCTGCAAAATACAGGGTCAGTTGACGCTTCTTTGATGTTTGTACACAGCTTTCTTTATTACGTATTTCCAAAGACAACAGGGCATGTGGGCCGTGGAGCTACCATGAGCTGGTTAGCCCGGTCTTACGCCTACTTCCTCCAGATCGGTTAACGTCCCTTTCTACTTTTAGGTCCCACCTATTCCAAGCTTCAGGGCCATAAGGTAGGACCAGGTTATTATACAGAATCAAGTTAGTTGTTCGGAATAGCCCAACGATTCAGCCTAAAGAATCAGCTACAAGAAAGAGTTATTATTAGCTCAATTTCTGATGAGATTTTACTGTCAACGTTTAGACCTGAACCAAGTTAGACAAAGTCCCTTACTACCTTCAAGTTATAATTGTCATTCTATCCAATTTGCCTATGTCGTGTGTTTCTTCTCGTTGACAGCATATCCTCGGTTTTGCCTTCACCTATCACTAAACCCATTTTGGCAGCTTCTGTGTCAATACTACCGAGCGCACTAGTGACAGCTGCCAAATGTCAATATCGTCAACTCACGCGAGTTGTAAAGACTTTTGAAAAATGATGCTCTCAGTGTTGACTTGTGAGTTCCACACAATCAGATGACAGTCGGTCTGCTTGTCTAAGTTCTTTTTTGACATTAAAGCTCTTCGGTGAGTTCATGAGCGATCTTGATGGATCAACGAGCGTTCTCGAGTTTGGCAGTTATGTCAAATCTAAATCGATTCTATAGATGCTGTCATATGCCGCCTTGAAATCAATGAAAATATGGTGGGTATCGATTTGGACTTCTTCAGTTTTTTCCAGGATCTTTCGAATTGTGAGCAATTGATCGACAGTGAACTATACTGGCCTGAAACAACACTGATAGGGGCTGAGCAGAGTTCTTACGAAAGGTTTTAGGCATTCACACTGTATGACAGATACGATCTTGTGTTCCAGAGACTAATAACTTTGTAATTGGCGCAATTTAGGGAGGCATAATGAAGAAAGAATGAAGAAATTTTAGAGATGAACTGGTGTATGGTCTCTTTGAACAACTCGGCCTGTAACCCATCAAGTCCTCCAGCCTTGTTGGTTTTGAGCTGGGATAATGCTTTCCTTACTGCGTTGAATGGTTTATTCTGCCTGACAGCGGGATAATGGTCTTCATCGTCGATATACAATCTGCAGAAAAAAATCTTTCCATATTCTCAGCACCGACTGTGACTCTACCACGAGGTTTCCTTCTTCATTTCTACGGGTTTTTATACGGGTCTAGCTGGCGACACCACACTTGGTTTTCCATTTTGAATGTGGCTCTCCAAGGACACCAATGACAGGAATTTAAACGTTTCTGAAATGTATTCCCACATGTTTGTTCGGTGTGGAGTGGACAGGCCTTTATAGCATGCGATCAGCTCTTATTTCCTCAGTATCACCCTCATCCACTTGAAGCTGTGTTTTGTGGCGTCTCAGTTGAATACTTCACTTCAACACGACTTTTGCAATTCATTGACTAAGCAAACTTAATGTGTCCCCTCCTCAGATGGTGCGTTACCGACTTTGAAGTTTGAGTACGTAGCTTGAAATAGTCACTCACTAGGGTTGTTTTGCAATGAAAAACACGCACAGAAACATCTGAGGCTTTATAAGTACATAGCCATACTAGACCAGAATGTACAACATGTTAGATTCATTAATTTGATTGACACTGGTAATTGAAAACCAGAACACATCATTTGAAGCTGTTTAGGGGCGCAGCTACTTGTGTGCTGACATGAAAAAACCGTGTTCCACATCGTCACTGTTTGTTTGACGTTTATTCAAGTACCTTGAAGGATGGGTTTGGATTCTGTTTACGATAAAGCATGTGTACGTGCAAATGATTTCAAAGAGGAACTGATATATGACACAGTTGAAATATTGCAATAAATGCTACACCCTACACTAAGGGTGTGTTAAGTTTGATACATAGTTCGTAACATCTGTCCGTCCGTCATCAGTTTTAGGGCCTTTAATTTTGAACTGGAGGAATGAAATGCCATATCTTGGCTTTTGAGGAAGAGAACCGGTACAAGTGTAAAAATTGTTGAAATCCTATTTTGCAAATCGCAATCACGCCTACTTTTTAGGGGCGTTTTTATTTAAAAACCAATTCTTATGAAATATATGCAATGTTACGTGTAACATCCCGAAACGTTCAAAGTTATCGTTGAGGTTTGAGAAAAAAAATGCTGTATGCCAGGCCCACAGCAGTGGGCGCCGTGTCTCAGTGGTTCGAGGTTCGAATCCCAGTCGGAACACCTAAAAGTTTTGTCGGGCCCACCTCTCGCGCGCGTCTGACAAACATCCGAATGTACAACTGTCCTGAGAAAGCTTCTCAAATACCAAATTGCCCTTCGGACACGGCACTAACTGTAGGCTACCTCCGTTCGTGTCTGCATATTTTAACTTCCACACTTAGGAACGAGCATGAATTTGAGCCTCGAGATTTTAGTCATACTCTACATTACTATGGTAGAGAATTCCAAAAAGATGGATAACCCCATTCCGGATGTGCCTGCTTCATTGATTATAGTCCAAACGCCTGAACGGATATGCGTCCAACTTCATATTTGTTACGGTCTCACCACAAAGTACAATCGGAGTTCGTGAAATATCGCAGATAAGAAAGCTTCTGCATGCTCCGCCCACTTTATTAGACCTAATGTATGTACTCGTATAAGAATTTTTATCGGCAAAGGTTTGTAAACGTACAGCATGAAAATGCAAATACGTAAGTCTCAGTTGAGCTGACCCTAAAAAGGTTCATTTCTCATCTACGTTACCTATAAACGATAAACTATGCGCCCGAATCAATCACGTCTAGAAATGCTTTAATCAGTCTCTATATGTCCCTGAAACCAGTCACCAAACAAAAATGTAATTCCTCCTCTCAAAGCTGTTAGATAAAGGTCGATCAGTGCTCATCTACATCAGACGTTTCGCGTGTGTACACAAGTATACAAGCCTATAAGCCCCACTAAAGTGATAATTTCTGGTTAATAAAAATGTCAATCAAATGACTTGCACTCGTTGTGTATTCTTGACAGTCGGCGATAATTTCTATGCCACTGCAATAGGCAGCCATATGCACATCAAGTCGTACTATCTCGAGCTGCATACTTAGAATTCATTGCCGCTTATGCAACCTTTAAGGAGAGCGCTTAAGTATCGTTATCGGTGTCTGAATTGACTGCTAGATGTGACAGTTGTGATTTGAAACTCATACCCTAGCCTTAGTTTTAGATCGGCTACCGTGCAATGGGGATCATAGAAAAGAATGGCTTTGACATACCCGAACATCTGTCGGTGACGTTCTTTCGTAGGGCCATCGAAATCGGTCTAAACTTGTCGTATGTTGAAATCGAGCGAGTAGTTTTCTCAATGGGCAGTTCCGGTGGTGAGAACTACACGAGTGTTATATACCGTGCTAGAGTGCGATACTCGACTGGTGCCGCGCCACAGGTAGTCTCACTCGTCATTAAGTGCATTCCGGTGGAGGGTGATCGTGAAATATTCAAGATTATCGATGTGTACGGGAAGGAGGTGGCCATGTACACCAAAGTGTTGCCCGCCATTGAAAGGATGCTTATGTCACAGAACATTTCGGGACAGATTGTTCCAAGGTGAGATCTATTTGCTGGCACGATCATCGATCTTTATATTTTCATTTCTAATCAAAACTTGTAGACTGATCTACACACAAGAGGAACCGATAAACACAATAGTATTCCAGGATCTTAATGACCTCCGCCTAGTATTGGGCAACCGGAATCATGGTTTGGATGAAGATCACGCTAAGCTGGCGATGACCAAGATCGGTCAGTTCCATGCTGCTTCCATGATCCTCGCTAGAGACGTAAGTAGTTCAAAAATCATTTCAGTAATCGTTCTAATGGCTTCTTTGCTTTAGCAACCAGAGCTCATGCACAGGTTTAACAAACCAATGTTCGATAAAAATCCCGACAATGCGATCCGTGATGCGATCTTTCGACAGAATATCGGGGATATGGCTGACTTGGTGGAAATGTGGCACGGGTTCGAAAACATCGCTCGAAAGTTGCATGCCATCAAAGACGATTTCTACGATCGTGTGGACACTTGCGTTTGTAAAGGGGAAGCCTTTAAAGTACTGAATCATGGAGATTTTTGGGTCAATAACTGCATGTTTAAGCATTCGAATGGCCATCCCGAAGACTTATTATTTGTACGTTTCATAAAGTCGTCCGCGATAAGTTGTTTTTTTATAATTTACTTTCAGATTGACTTCCAAATGAGTTACTACGCAAGTCCGGCATTTGATCTGCACTACTTTCTCAATACAAGCGTGCAACTGAGTGTCCTTATTTCTAAACGATATCTACTACTGAGAGCGTATTACAGAGCCTTGAAGTCTACATTGGAGGCTTTGCAGTATGAAAAAATTCCCTCATGGGAAGATCTGAAAAATGAGATCCGCGCAAAGGAGTTCATTGGATTTTGGGCATTTGAGGCCATGTTACCGCTGCTCTCGATGGATAGGGAGGCATCCAGAGATAATAGTATTGAAAGTTTCAATAATGAAGTAGGAGCGCGGAAGAAACGTCAAGTGATGTTCTCATCGGAAAGGTTCTTAAGTACGATCAAGTACTCCTTGGATCGTTTCGATGAACTTGGCGTTTTGGATTAGAGATAGTGAATATCATTGTTGCATGTAGGATTGACATTTTAGTAAATTTTTCAAAGTTATTGTTGTGTTTAAGGATCAATGGCGCTTTTATTTCGAGATTACTAAGCGAGTGTGGTTCTTATGGGATTAACCCTGTCTCGTCTTGTTTGCCTTGCAATTATAACTTGGACACATCCACAAGAACTCTGTCGCAATCGTTAATCGTAGAGACTTCAAGGTCGTTTCAGTTTTTCTACCCATCAACGCAGGATCAAGAACGTCAAACACTACTCACAAATGAATAATCTAACTCACGTAAGACTGTACTGAAATCGGGAGAAGTAGGAAATAAGCTTGGTGATCTACTAGCGAGAAATGGAGGAAAGGTAGATAGGTAAGTAAACGGAAGCTGCCTTGTCAGTAATCCACTTCGATCTGCTTTTATCAGATCGCCAAGATCGTTATACTAGAAATGTCCGAAGTGAAAATTTCGTTGAGGGAGAAACTAAGGCAAGGATAGAGAGTAGTTTCTTCCTCTTCTTGGCTCCCTTTAACTTTCGTACTTCAGTCATTTTTGTAATTTGACAGTATCCGGCAATGACACCTATTGCAGCCCTAAAATGCAAACTACTGAGCGAGATCAACTCCTTTGATCCAGCTTTGGCTAAATCGACAGATAGACAAAAGGTTTTTCAATAAGGACATAACAATTCTGCACTTAAATTAAAATCTAGACTAATCGAGATATTGCGCTGAAGTTTATTCGAAGTGCGGTACATATTCTAAATTTAAATATAAAATTCAATCTCATTCATATGACAACAATGAGTACGTTTGCAACGATCGATTCTTTGCAGCTTCATATTCCACCACTCTTTCTAATATATGGGCAAGAACATTGGCAATTTTACATTCCATATTATTCTTGAGTTTCGCTTAATTTTTTAAATTGTTTGATGTATTCCATAAAAATAAATCTAATGTGTTGCGACTGGACTATTTCACAAGATTACACGATTGGTGAAGTTCCCTTTATATAGATCAGTTGTTCGACTAGCTGGGTGGCATGTGGAACCACCTTGTTGAAACCACATATCACTTTAATGAGTTTTCTTCAGACATTTGCAAACCCCAATCGGTAATGTTGCGGCACTTTAAGTGATCAAAAGGATTCAGTTCTTGAGTTAATTTGATCATGTAAGCGTGTACGGGAAGATCTTTGCGAAAATTTGCCGCAATATGTGAACGGCGTGCAATCAACTGATTTTGAACTGAAGCCCTTACGACTACCATATTTGCGGTACTTCGACCTGCGTTGTCTCACTGGAACAGGAACATTTAATGGTGAATATGTGAACTCGAATTAATCCACTATGCAGAGCACAGCCTGTTTGATCGAACGACAGAAAATTAAAGCAAGCGTTCTTAAAGTTGCGACCACCGACTCAGAATTTAGGTACGAATTTGTAATGGTTTGCACAATTTGCTTGTTTGTAAACTACCCCATGATAAAAATATAAATCTTTTCTAATATTTTCACATTAACAGATCATAAAAAGTGTTTCAGGGTGCGTCTGTATTAAAATGCAAAAATGTTATGTCTCTATTGAAAAGCCGTTTGATACTGCGGTTAAAGATATGATAGTGCTAACGGTTACACTGATTCAAATAAGGATATAGTACTGTCTTTTGCTTAAGAAATTAACGGATGTCATCAAGTCAATCTAGAAAAGTCTATCTACGCAATCGTGTTCCTAAATGGTCTTACCAAAGATATTTGTCTCTGAATTGTGTCAGCTCGCACGTTCCCACATTAAGTACAACTTCATCGCTAGCAAAACTTTAATCGGTGGTAATACGGGAAGTCTTTCGAACAACTATCTCTATGTAAATATTTCAATAAATCACAAACACAATTAAATCCCTTTTATCATTATTAATCCTTACATAAGCTTGTAATTTTAGTTTTAATTTTTTTGCAATGGTACAATGACTTAATAACGTTATAATGTAATTAAATCAGTATCACTCCATAAATATAAATATTTACAAAACACTTAATTTAGCACTTGATGGCAACGGTTTGGCAAGTTCTACAAATATAAACTCGAGTGTCCTCTATAAATTTATCTCACAGAACTAGATAAGATTCAATTACACTAAAATGAGTCCGCAGATTCTTATGTACAATTTTTTGTTTATCTTCAAAATAAATACACATACATATACATATGTATGCATTTCTACAGAAAACATTTATTCTGTTAATAAGAAGACGAAGGATTTTTTGTGTTTTAAATTTCTATACTTTTAGGATGGTAACGCTTGGAACTTTTATATATAAACGAACTTCAAACAAGTTGCATAGTCAAAGCTTTTGTATTTCACAAGAATATGAAAGATAGTTCTGAATGATTTCGAAAAATTTCGAAATGTTAAGTTCAGTGTGCTCGCTCAGTGCGACAGATAAATCCAACACTTTGTTGGCTAAGTTTGCTGAAGAAAAGTAGACCACAATCTTATCAGTTTAATATTTGAATGGATCTATTCACGGATTCAATTGATTCACTTTTCGATAGTAATATCTAGGATCTGTTCAAGAAGGATAATACTTTCACTCAGATATAGACAATTGCAATCTCTGGGAGATATTCCTCTTTTTCAGTAGAGACATAACAGTTTTGTATTTTAATACATAATTAGGATTTACCGTTTTTTATAATCTGTCAGTGTCAAGGCATCACTCAAGGTCTACATTTTAGTCATGGTAAAGTTCATTAACGTACTACGTTCGAAAATATTTAAATTTTACTGTCCAAAATTGTCGCAACTTTAAAAGGGTTCATTTAAATTTTCGGTCGTAGTAATAGTCCTTTCAGACAGACTGTGGGTACTATAGTGGATAGATTCGAGTCAACATATTCACTATTAAATGATCTTGTGCCAGTGAAACAACGCACCGGTCTAAGTACCGAAAATATTTTAGCCATAGGTGCTTCAGTTCAAAATAAGGCAAATCGGTCGATTCCACGACGTTCATACATTGTGGCAAATTTTCGTGAAGGTCCTCCCATACACCCTTACAAGATCAAATTAATTTAAAAACTGAAATTTATTGATCATTTGAAGTGTTTTCGGTTTGTCTCAGCAAAAGTTTGAAGACACATGAGAATGTTCCGCCCGCTACATGTGATGGATATTTATCTCCAAAGAATCGATCACTGTTAACCTAGTCGACGTGGTCATATGAACGAGATTAAACTGCATACTTAAATTTAACATATGTGCTACACCTGGAAACAATTTCAACTCAATATCTCAATTATTCTGTGTTTTATATAAATAAGAAATTGTTATGTCCTTATTGAAAATCCTTCTACATACGTATCTATCCAGCAAAACACCTTCTTATCTTCCTTTTGCTATCAGCACGTTCCACGCTTCTTTGTTATTGAGTTCAGACTACAATACATAGTCTGATAATCTTTATTATGACAACTATAATCACATATTATTATTTGGCTTAAAAATTGTGATGAGTAATATGATTGGATCCCGTGGTTCGCGTGCTGAACTGGTAAGCAATAAATTCGAGGTTTGATCTTCAGAGTTTGATCTAAAAGTTCTTTCAGGGAGACACCCATCCACGAGTATGACTGTCGTGGATAAGCTTTTTAAATACAAATTTCCATCAGTAGTATCCTGATCCACATATCCACAGCATCACATATAATGTTTGTGACAAACTTGACTCTGAATCCCAAGGACTTGTCGCGCTTAGTAACGTTCATTGACAAACACTAACTTTTTGAAATCCTTTGAGTCCCGAGAAATAATGTTGCTTATTGAAAGGAAAATACGTTTAAAATGCGTCTGGCGTGGGGTTGTGTAGTTCTCGAAAGAACTAGTTCCAAAAAGAGCTCTTTCAAGTGAACTAGTTTCCAATGTGATTTTATCTTAGCAGATTTAGTTCAGTTGTTCAATAGTTCCTTCAGTTCAGTAGTTCTTTTAGTTCTGTAGTTCAACGAACTGAAGAGTACACTGCATATTTAGTAAGAAAAACTGAACTATATTAAGCGTTTTTGAGCTTTATATTTGGGCTTGTAGATACCTTATAAGAGTTGTTCTTTTTTAACCCATAACACAGCAATATGACATTGTTGTGTTGATTTTGTGAAGGGAATTTTGCAAATGTATGTGTTCCAATTGCACAACACTAAGTAGTGAACTAAACTGAACTTAATGAACTAGAAGAACGAACTAGTTCAGCAAACAGATTTGAACCAAGCTGATCACTCTCTAAACTGGACTGAACTGCATAAGCCCAGTTTTCAGCCTTTTAGCGTTCATGGCACATATTTTGGATTACAAAAATTACGCTTTCTGTATACTTATACTTAGGTGGCACTACAGTCCGGATGGACCTGGACCTCAACCAACAAACCTCTCCAGTTAGCTCGGTCTTGGTCTAACTATCTCCAGTTGCCGCACTCCAAGTTAGTTGAGGTGCTCTTCCACTTGTGCGCGCTACCTAAGGCGAGGTCTTCCCCTATCAGAGACTCTTCGGGCATTCGCCCCAAACTAGGCATTAAAATGTAAAAAAAAAAAAACGGTGGCAGTCCAGTAGAATAACTCTTGCTTCTTAGTTACAGGCACCAAGCTAAGTTCCTGCTGGTAAAGATTAAAATCAAAACCATGCGTCCATAATCGACGCATGTCCCAAGAGCTAACTAGCTCAAAATCCAGAAAATAATAGTGAAACTATAATTCAATGTAAATATAACTTTATTTTCTCACTCTTTGCTTACAGAAAACACAACCCATTTAGACAAGTTTACCACTATTTATTACATTCAATCAAAGACACCCATTTCATCGAACCTTTTTAGAGTATACCTCAAGGTATCTTGTACCCTTTTCGAGGAGTACATAATCTCGGACTTTTTCTTAATGATGTCATCATCCAAAAAAGTTTCAAAAGAATTATCAGTCGAATGAGCCTTTTCCATGCACACTATCGGTAGGATTCCGAAATTTGTGAAAAACCCATAACACTCTCTACGGCGCACTTCCTTCAGTATGTCTTCAAAAGTCGGAACATCCTTATAGTTTTGACTCGTCAACACTTCACACATTGCCGAGTGATAGGTCTTAAGAATTTCCTCTCTCTTTTCCTTTAGTATATCCAATTGCACAGAAGAATATAAAAAGTAATTTAAGTCGATACCAGGACTGCCGAAGACACTCATTTGAAGATCAACAAAGACTACGTCTTCCGCTTGCTTGTCTTCGGTGTACTTAAACATCATGTTGTTCACCCAACAGTCGCCATGATTTAGGACCTTCAATTCACCAGGAATCGGCGCCTGAGTCTTGATGAGATTTTCTATGAAGTTGGAGGCATACTTTTGCAGCTTTCTAACTATACTCTCGTAGCCTTCCCACTTGCTAATCAGTTGGATAAGAGTTTGGATATGAGTTCCGAACATTGTTTCGTAGGCTTTGGACGCCTTTACAACTTCTTCAGATAGTAAACCACCTCTGAATGACTTCTTAAAATCTGGATCCTAGAAATTGTCATTATGAGATCATGACTGTCGTTTACAGAGAAAAACCTAACTCACCTTCTTGTGTAAAACCATGGATACGCCATGGAATTGACCTATTTTCTTCATAACCAGCTGAGTGTGGCTCAGATCAAGTCCTTTAACACGATCTATCATCACATACCCCAGCGCAGATAGATCCTCAAAGACAAGCGTGTTAATCGGTTCCTTATGATCGTAGTACACCTTTGGCCCAAACTTAACTTTATCCAGCAGAATCTCCATTCTCGGGAGCAAGTGGTGGTAGACGATTTTCTCCTTGAGGAATACCCTTAAGTCCTCCAAGAACCGAGTGTCGTCCGTCACTGGAATACTTTTTACTATCACAGACACATTCTGGGGTGAACCACCACTGCTTTGGTAGGTAAGTCGAACTCTGTAGATTTGACTGCAGTAGTTATCGCCAGCACTGCTGCCCGACTCGATAGAGATCTTTTTAACCACAGCGCATGTCTCGAATAGACCGTTCTCAAGGACCTCATTGAAGAACTTCACGTTCAAGAACTCTGGCGCACCAACCGCGTTACTTATTTCCACACTCATGACCGAAAGCGAACTAAATGAATTCTCTTAGCTTGTTCGTCTATAAATTCTCGCACTATTGTGCACAGATAACAATTCAAGTTTACGGTCAGCGGTACGTATGTTATTAAAATAAATTGTCTACTCAAGAGAGATAGGCAACTGAACTAGACAGGCTTATTGTGAAGCTCTTTCATGCCCAATCAGCACGTTCTGTATAAGTGTGGGGGGCAGTGGGACATGATTAGAATATGTTATTATGTTGTTATCAAAGAGTTCTATTTTCTGATTCTGAAGAAATGCATGGCATATTCGGTCTGAAGAGCTAGAAACTGATTGTACATAGATAAACACATATTTGTACGTATTGCCAATTGTTATCATGTGTTCTCTACAATATTGCTGCATCATTGTTGGGTTACCGTATTAGCCTTTTTGTAGTCTAAAAGATAAGCAAACTATACGACTGGTGGATGTGGTCTGCACTGAAAGAAAATTGTTTTGAGCATCACTCAGCTTCAGGACAACGCAGAAGGATGATTTTACTAAAAACAATTTTATGATTAGCCATCACCTTACATATTTGGGTGTCTTTTCCAGCCAGCTCGGTCTTTAGCTCGCTACCTCCAGTTGCGCAACCAAAGTCGGTTAACGTTACCTTCTTCTACTCTACTTTATTGTCCTTTCGAGTTGGATTTGCAGACTCTATGAGATGACACTGTCATAGTTTTAAACGAAGTCCATTACTACCTCTAGCTATTGATTGTCATATTCTGTCCTTCCTGTATCGTTGGAGTACGCAGACTTTGACAGATTATGTCTCCCATGTTGACTTGTAGGTTTCGCACAGTCCTGTCAAGTACGATGTTGGAAAAGTCAAAGTCACAGCGCGCTACCTTCTTTTTTGACGTAAAAGATAGCGGTGTGCTCGTTACCGACCTTCGTTGAGGAAAGTTTCAGGCATTTACACAGAATGACAGATAAGATCATGTATGCGATGTTCAAGAGACTAATTCCTCTGTAATTTGCGCAATTCAAAGGGGCTTCTTTGTTGTGGATTGCACAAACGATGCTGCAATTCCATTCCAAATCGTCTGACCAAATTTAGAGATGATTTTGTGTATCTTCCCTACCAAATCATCTCTAGCTGCTTCACCAGCCTTGTTTCAGCTTATATATTGATATCATTACTTTATTAAATTGTTAATTTTGTCTGACAGCGTTTCCGGGTTGTAGCTGTGTAATTACATTTTAGTGTTGAACAACTACCTTTTCCTCCTTAGACCTCGTATTTCAAAAATCCTTTCCTCTCTAGCCTTTACAGGCAAAAGCAGTGTTTAAACTGATCAAATCGGCTTAACAAACCATCCAACCGCCAAAGGTATAAAACTTTAAAATGGATTCAAATACGCATTTCGGGATCGTCTCCAGTTCTCTCAGCGAATATTCTTTTATCTCTTTAATTGACTCACAACGAATCCCACAAAATGGTAGTTTTAGTTTCGGAACCAGAAAAAAATTACAGTGTGCTCCTCGATCATATTGACAACGTTTTTGTTAAAAAGTCGCTCAGAAGAATGGATTTGTGATATAAAAATTCAGGTCTTTTGGAACAAGCTGTGCAAGTACAAAACATTACCTAAAATGTGTTGAACTGGATGGAGAGATGGATAGTTTTTGTGATGGCTCTCTGATACTGTAGTGACGTTTTCGAGCACCATTTTCTTCACTAAGTCGACGTAACTTCAGTAACTGCATCTTTAGTTTTCAACTGCATCACAACTCCCTTTGAATCCTTTATATCACTCAAATACTCTTGTTCTCGATATTACAGAGTCCCCGTTCAACGCATCCGAACGAGAATTCCATTCGCCACACAAAATCTGTAACATGCAGTATATATCTATGTAACTATGCAACGTTTTTGACTGCCGTCAACAAACAGATCGCGCTCCAACTCAGCGTCAAAATAGAAGACAGATGTACCAACATAGGAAACTTGTTTATGAAACCACTAATGTCATTTGAGTGACGTTCATATTTTGACAGAATGAGTTTATCAATATAGTTTTCATATTTCAAAATATTTCAGAAATATGCACATTTTCTTTGTAAATTTTCTGTGACGAAAGAAATTACATCAAAGAAATACTGTTTGTAAGTTTTCCGATTAAGGCAGTACTTAAAATAAGTTTTCTAAAATAAATAATTTAAATGCAGTAGGCTTGGACATTGTGTGCTTTAGAACTAGAAATTCTGAACCAAATTTTTATTACCATGATAACCAAGCAAATCTTATTTAAAATTAAATAGCCTATGCAGCTAAGTAATTTTATACCAATAGTATCTAATTTTATAGTTAGGAAATCTTATACCAACATTGTGCAACCTTTATAACTAAGAAATTGTATACCTTAATGAATTAATGAGCTGAGAATTCTGAACTACCTAGATTTATCTTTGAACTACATGTAAGAGATGAGAGGTCTCTTTTATGAAATAGAAGGATGAAGTTTTATATTCGATTGCCGTATAACTTCATTATTTTAATTGATATCGAATAAAATCATTAAAACCTAAATTAATTAAAATATTGTCTACAATTCACCCACTTTAGTAGGATTGATACAAAGGAGAAAAGATAGGGTAGTCGTTCCAGATGGATTGTAGCTTTTCTGAATATTTTATTATCTTTTAAAATCAAACTATATCGACACTTTAATTCCCCCAGAAATAAAAGTGATAGTTTAGACGTTTGTTCATTAACGAAGGCAGTCAAGTGAGAATAAAAATCAAGTTTGTACTAATAGAACAAATCCGAAATTCATTGAGTAAAGAGATATTAAACTTACTTCCCACTTTCCCTCCAAACCCCATTTGTTCACATTGTTTTTGTTGTAATTCGCTTCTTGTCTGTGAATACGTGTGAGCATTGGCAAAAACCTTTGGAGCTTGTCTAAACTACAATCGATAGATGTCAGCACTCAAAAATGAATTTGGCTGAATGTAACCCTCTGACAAATCATGGAAATTACATATTCTATTAAATAATAATAAAATAAAATAAATCTATCTGAAAAATAGGACATTTTCTATAGCAATACACTGTGGCCTACAGAAGTTTAAAAGCGTGGCTACCCTCGTAAATGCGTGACATCTGTCAACCGTACCCTCATTGGTGAAGAACATTTTATGGTGAAAACTGCACCAGCTTCGCTGGCAGTCTTTTAAGCCTTTTGGGTCAATATGTGCGTTATTATTCAGGTTATAGTGTCTCAAATGTTGGCCTTGAGCTCGTCTAAAGTTGTTGGCTTGTTAGCGTAGACTAAGGACTTGACGTAGACCCAGAGAAAATAATCGAGTAGTGTCAAGTCACATAATCGTGACGGCTAATTGATGACACAGTCGCCAAATTTCTGCTTCAGAACAAATTGGCTGGACACTCTCAAGTCGTAATTCACGTTGCGTATTTACCTAGGTATACAACTGAGCCGGAATTTCTACATTTTTTTTTATATTTTCCGCATGATGGCAAACCTTACTGAATATTTTAACAACTGGATGTCGTTGGTAACTAACAACTGGAAAAAGTATCATTGCTATCTGGTCACCCTTCAAATAGTTAGAAATAAGTCGATCTTAGCTATTTGACTGCATAGGACCATACCTCATTAATAGTACATTCAACGTGCAAGTACTCATGACGCAACCTATAAATTTCTTATGATCACGTGTACCTTAAGTATCTGCCCTACGAGATGGCTGTTACTAAACTTAGATTTAATATAATAAAACTATTTTATTAGCATTCAGTCGATACACATGTGTGCATGTTAATTTTCTCAAGAGCATTGGTTACGATAAGAATTGCAATAAAGTTTACAATAAAAGCTATTGTACTCGTACAATGCAAAGCCTTATCATCAGTAGATGGAGTCGGCCGGCGCTGCATTGATATTTAAAGTTATTTAACAACCTGTACTTGTGCACATACATATCATGCATACCTAAATTTGATGAGGTTTTGTTTAAATGATTAGTTTGCCAGTTATGCAACAGATTTGCAAACAATGATGATATATAATTTAGAACGATAACGTAACATTACAATGAGATGTAGGCACTCCTAAAAATCTGTTGCATCGTAATGTTTTTTAATTAATTCTCTCTGATCTGTTTTCCATTGTCAATAGGAGTCTACTGATCTTTACTTAGGTATTTCGAGACTTAACACTCGATGGAATAGAAAGAAAGCACATCGAACTCACTATTAGAATTACCATAAGTAGATCGACATGATGAGTTACAAGTAAATCAAGCTACTTAGAACTACTAACACCTGGTAGAATAGTTTCAATGTCCAAGCAGTACATTGGGTAAAGCCCCCTCCATCGAATAACTGAGCCATAAATTATAAAAGGCTTCATTATGGTCGTAGAGATACGGAGGATCTTTTTCAATAATAAACCTTAAGTCTTGCCAAACACCTCTGCCAGACTTGACATGCTATAGCCGAAGAAGATTCTTCTCTATGATTACTCCCAAATATTAATCTGTATAGTGTCCCCCTTTATTACTTAATAAGTCAAAAAACTAGTCACTCCTTTCGGTACAAGAACAACCTGACTGCTCTTAAGGCTTTCTGAACGTTTGTACAGCCAGTCTCGAAGCATGACTCGACAAGTGTATGACCCCGTTCTTATAGAACTGTCGGAATAATTTTTTTTTGACATTAACGTGTTCAGATTGTTAGTCCTGTCTGAACACTTCCGCGGATTTGTTTGACGTGCTAGTAGATGGCGCCAAATTGACGTCGCCTGTTAATGTCAAATAAATATTCAGTGCGATACTCACGTGTGAACAGGCTCCAGTGAGTTCTATCGGCAATCCAGATTCTCAGGTCTTTTTTTTAAATTTCCTTACTTTTTATTTGATGTTTGGAAATACGAATCGTTGTCACTCGACAAAAGGGTGAAAAAAATTAGAAATGTCAGAAAAAACTGCACTGAAATGTTCAGACCGAACTATGAATCTGAACAGGCACATGTCAAGAACTCCTGTGTGAACATAGACCCTGTTCATGAAAATGACAATGAGGTGTCTATTCTGAAGCACCTTTGTATGTTTTAAAGAGCAGTCTCGCAGGATTTTCTAAAAGATTCCCTTAAATATTTTTAATTCTATTTCTTACGTTAACTGTTATATGTATGTCCTATTATATTTATAACATTACGAAAATAAATAACACTATTTATATATGTATCTTCTTTATCTTGTAATCTTCACCATCACCCACCAGTTCCTAACATAAAATATTATACCTTAAATTACATTTTTATAATGCGGCTCACCATCACGTATCTTTAAAAAGATAACGCAGCTAAATTGCAAGCAATGTACCGCATTAGAAGTTAGTAGCATCCGTCCGGTAGTGCTTACTTTAAGTACTAATATTATAACCACGTCACAGATAAAACTACGAGTACCAACAAAGGTAAACACAACTACACGATAAGCAGATGAATAGAAAATTTCAGCTATAAATACGGAACTCTAAGTGGAGAGCGATCTCATTTAACTAACTCCAAGATGCGTATAAACAACAACATTGGTGCGCCGGAGTATCTTGACGGTGAATTCTTCGAGGATGTTCTCGAGAACGGACTCCGTGAGGCGAATGTGACCACGAAAAATATATCACTCTCGCTTGGGAGCAGCGATGGTGAGAACTACTGCAGTCAAATTTACCGCGTAAAAGTTAGCTTTCAACGCAACGAGGATAGTGAGACGGAACAGACGTCTGTGATTATCAAGAGCATCCCAATGCCGGATGAAATGAACTTTTTGGATGACCTGAAAGTGTACCACAAGGAGAAGGTGTTCTACGTGGATATTTTGCCGAAAATGGAAATTTTACTGGATAACATCAAATTTGCTCCAAGGTAACAATACTCCGGCATTCTCCAATTATAAGGGACTTACAAGAGGTCCTTCTTTTCTCAGGTTCTACTATGCCAAAAAGAAACCTGTCTACACAATGGCTTTCGAGGACATGAACGCCCTGGGCTACGCCTTAGCAGACAGACAAACCGGACTCGATGAACATCATGCTAAGCTTGTGCTTAAAAAACTTGGACAATTCCATGCTACATCTATGGTCTATGCAGAGAAGGTAAGTGTGACTTCAAAAATAATAATGCTTATCCCTAAACCCCCTTAAAATATTACAGGAACCTTCAGTGTTGTCCCAATTTAGCACTGGCCTCCTCGATTCTAAGGCAATGAATCCATCTTGCATTCTATACAAGCTTTTCTACAAGTACCTTGGCTATGAGATTCAAGTAGTCTCCCAGTGGAAAGGATATGAGGATATAGCTGAAAAACTCCGAGAATATCACAGAAATTTCCGTCCTCGTCTCATTGCATGCCAGGCACCTCGAAAGGGTGAAATCAAAGTTCTGAATCATGGAGATTTCTGGATCAATAACATCCTATTCAAGTATGAGGACAACAAAGCCACAGACTTGGTGTTCATTGACTTCCAAATGGCCTACTATGGGAGTCCTGGTATTGATTTGAATTACTTCATCTATGCAAGTGTCCAACTGGATGTACTGAAAAATACGGACATGCTGCTTCAAACTTATTACACTTCATTCCGAGATACTCTGCTCCAACTGCGCTATAAGAACATACCGACTTACCAAGACATAGTTGACGAATTCCATAAGTCATCATCTTATGGTATATTCACTCTGTTCGCACCTCTTCCAGTGATGGCCATGGACAAGAAACAAAGCGAGGGAAATAGTTTTGAAAGCCTTGCCGAAGGTGATGCATCCGATGCTAAGATGCAGGCGACATTCTCATCAAAAAGGCTGACCGAGCATTTGCAATATGCATTGAAGGCACTTGATAAAGTGGGAGCCTTAGACTATTAAATTGTGATCAATAAAACATTAGGTAGTATTGTTATGTAAATTTAGTGTTTAAAATTTGTGAATTCATTTGATTAATTCAGTTGCACGAAGTCATTTTTATTCATTCATTCATAGCTATCACTTTAACAACTTGGCTATGACGAGATCCCTCATTTCAGTGCTCTTCGGCCCAAGCTTAGAACTGCTCTATGAGTGGTACCAATCGGTCTTTTTAAGCCTGCAACCTTCCACGGTAGCCGTATAGATACAGTGGACATTTTTCGGCAATAAATATCGAGTCTCGCACCTTTACACTGCCAAAAAATTGTTAGCGTCTTGGATGTCCTCGACTTGACATGATTTATCCAAATATTTCGCTTCGTCGGAAATCTGTACAGTGTCCCCCTTTATTACTAACAGAGCGAAACTAGTCGCTCCTTTCTGTAAAAAGAACAGTCTCAGTGTTTAGATGATTGACAGTCTTTAAGCATGACTTATCCTCATCCTAGACGTTTAAATCAAAAAAAAGAGTTACTCCTCCCATTACACAGAATCCGCATCTTAAAGATACTTTTTTGAAAAGAAAAAAAAAATTAAAGAAATTAATTTTATCAGGTTATCTTTATTATCAAAGAGAAGAACCATTCTTAACATTTTTTTTTAAGATTATTTCTTTCAAATTTTTGGCCGTAACTGCGGTTGATGACGCGTCCGAACATTTCGAAAATTATTTGGGGAATAACGCGAGTAATGTAAGCTTCCGATTCGTCAATCGTACCCGGCTTATTCATGTAGACCTTGGACTTTAGATAGCTCCAAAGGAAAAAGGAAAAAAAAAGTGATATCACACGATTTAGGCGGCCAATTTACCGGTTCGAAAAACGAAATACACGGTTCACCGAATTGTTCTCGCAATAAAGCCATAGTTTCACGAGCTGTGTGGCAAGTAGAGCCGTCTTGTATGTACCTCAATATCCTGGATATCACGGGCAGCAAATAGTCCATTATCAGAGCACGATAACGTGGTAGTAAGTTACGTTCTGGCAGGCCTCGTTTTTGAAAAAATATGAACCGATGATTCCACCAACCCATAAACCACACCAAACCGTTGTTTTGTCTGAAAATAATGGCAGGTTGCTGACCGTCTCATCGGTTTGCTCCTTAGGAATTTTCGTTATTGATGTACCCATCAAGCCAGAAATGTGCCCCATCAGTGGATTTTCTTCAAGCTTTTCAAGAGCTGCAAGACTGAAACGGTAAGGACTCGGTAGGTAAGCATGCCTCATTTCTTACACCAGTAGACTTTTAAACCACGATTCTTATGTAAATTAGTCCAAGTTGTTAAGAATGAAGCCGAATCAATGCATCGCGGTCAGCTAATGGCATACACTCTCAGCTACCGGTTTAATATTACCTTCACTACGTACTGGATGTGGTCTATTTGGTCGCATGTTGTCTAATAATGAAAACTGGGTTTCAAACTTTTCCATGGTATAGCGAATCGCGAGTTTGGTAGGCCGATTATTTAGACCATATGTTGCTCGAAGAGCACGAAACACATTCCTCATAGAACGCTGTTTTACGTAATACAGCTGAATAATTTGTAAACGCCTTGCCGGGCCAAGTCTTTCCATGATAAAGACGACACAGGCGTCAAGAACCAAGACAAACCAACCGAAATGTAAAGGATATTTTAATAGATGAAATTTATGAACGAGCAACGTACAACCATACAGGATATAGGAGTCAACAAATTCACAATTGAATGTAGAATTGTATTTGAACAAAACTGTGTTCGAAGTACCAAAAATCCAACCCAAAACTTTTGTATTTCACAACAATGTGAAAGATACTTACTTGTAACTCTCAGTAATTTTAAAAAAAATGGAAATCGCAAATTCACTATGCGCGACAAGATAAATCCAATATTTTGTTGGCTAAGTTTGCGGAAGACAAGTAGACGACAATCTTATCAATTTAATATTTGAATGAATGGATTCACGGATTCAATGGATTCACTTTTCGATAACAGTATCTAGAATCTGTTAAAGGCGGAAGATACTTTCAATATCATCTGCGATTTGTATCAGATAAAGACAATTCCAATCTCTGTCAGATATTGTTAAAGGGTTTCTTTTTTCCAATGAAGACATAACAATTCTGTATTTTTTTCTTTTTCAATAATCTATCAAGGTTTTTACTACTCGATTACTACTCGAAATTGTAAATCGGCGATCGCAACTTTAAGAGGCTCTGCGCAAATTTTCGGTCGCAATAATCGTCTCGCCAGACAGAATGTGCGTTCTATAGTGACTAAATTTAAGTCAACAAGTTCACCATTGAATGTTTCTGGGGCAGTGAGATAACGCACCGGTGAAGTACCAAACATATTCCAACCGTAAGTGCTTCAGTTCAAAATCCGCCAAGACAGTCGATTTCTTGCTTGTCACAGGAATTGGGAATCTCTATGTCCACATTATGGCAAATTTTGCGTAAAGACCTTGCCCTACACCCCTACAAGATAGTTGAAACTCCTCCAATTGGGCTCTGGAAACATTTGACGAAAATCCTTCTTCAACCATGAAACTCAATTTTGGGGTCACTTTACGTCACTGAAAATGATAGCCAACTGAAATATGGCCAACTGTCGTGTTGAAAAACAATGTTCGCCCAGAATTGGATCAACGGGACATGAAAGATGTGTGGTTTCAACAAGATGGTTCCACATGCCACACAAGCAATTGATCTATTGAACGGAAAGTTCGGTAATCGTGTAATTTCCGGTCGAATGGCTTTCTCTCTCATGCGATTTAACGCATTGGGTTTTCTTTTATGTGTAAGGCTAGTCTTCTTCTTTATCCCTAAATGACAATGTCAAGATGAAGGAGTTACCTATTTACAGAATGAAAATTGTAGTCTTCTTAATAAATATTTATTTGAATAAAAATTCTCTAACAATATAACACAATCTCTTTTCAGTCCAAAACACCCAACTCATCGAACCTCTTCAGGGTATACCTCATGGTACGTTCCAACCTCTTTGAAGCAAACATGATTTCGGCTTTCTTCTTCGCGAAGTCCTCGTCCATGAAATTATCCAAAGAATTATCACTCGATTGGGCCTTGTCCATTGATATTGCAGGGAAAACTCCATAATGAGCAAAGAAGCCATACAGTTCCCTCCGTCGAACCTCCGTCAAAATATCGTCAAAGCTCGGTATATCTTTATAGCTATGTGCCTTCAATGTCTCACACATTGTCGTGTGATATATCCTAAGGAGTTCCTCCCTCTTCTCCTTGAGTACGTCCAATTGAACAGAAGTGAAAAAGAAATAGTTGATATCATAGCCAGGACTCCCAAAGATGCTCAACTGAAGATCAACAAAAACCACATCCTCCGGTTGTTGTCTATTGCCATTGTTGTACTTGAACAACATGTTGTTGACCCAAAGATCACCGTGATTGAGAACTCTCACTTCACCCGGAATGGGAAGTTGACTCCTTATGAGATTGTGCTTCAAATCAGCGGCGTACCGCTTCACCTTTTCAGTTATACTCTCGAATCCCTTCCATTTGCTTATAACGTCAATGAGTTGCCGGATGTTGTTGCCAAAAAATTTTTCAAAGATCGGTGATCCGTTTATACCTTCTTCAGCTAGCATGCCCATTCGGAAGGAGTTCATTGATTCAGGATCCTAAATACACAAACAATTAACACCACAACTATAATTTGTATCCAATCCCGTCTTACCTTCTGATGTATGATCATAGATACTCCGTGGAATTGCCCAAGTTTCTTCATAACCATCTGACAATGGGTCAGGTCTAGTCCCTCCTCACGATTTGCCATCATATATCCCAACGCGGAGAGATCCTCAAACACAAGTGTGTTGATTGGTTCCTTAAGGGTGTGGTACAACTTCGGTCCGAATTTCACATTATCCAGAAGAACCTCCATTCGCGGCAACATGTTGTAGTAAAATATTTTCTCCTTGAGGAACACGCTCAAATCCTCCAAGAACCGATTGCTATCTGACACAGGCATACTTTTCACTATCACGGATACATTCTCTAGCCGCTGACTACTTCGATGAAACGTGAGCCGAACTCTGTAGATCTGGCTGCAATAGTTGTCACCTCCACTGCTTCCCATCTCAAAGGAGATTCTCTTGATGGAAACAAACGCCTCAAGGAGACCATTTTCAAGCACCTCCTGGAAGAACTTCTCATCCAACGATTTCGGAGCACTAACAGCGTTACAAAGCTCCACAGCCATAATGATCACTTGCGATAGTTCCAGCGAACTGGCAGTGAGATATTACCTGCCCCTCTATAAATACGTTCTAACACTTCTGAGTAATTGAACGAGAGCTGAATGGGCTAAACCCTGACAGTACTCAACTCATGTTATCGCATGACAGTCTGGATGTTTTTTTTTTAATAATAGGTAAGTAAACATTCAGGCTTATTATCAACCTAAAGGCGTACGCTATGTATAATTTTGCATCCGAGTCGGACGAAGTGAAATTGTCCTCATTATGCGTAACATCGTTGATGTTATGCACTTTGAATGCGGTTTGGCTTTGTAACAATAAGATAACCCCACATTGAATAGAGCTCTTGTGATAACCATGTAATTCTCAGTTAAAGAACAATTTCATTGACAGTCTGACAGATCCGCTGTTAACAAATTATGTAATTACCACGTTAGTGGAATTCATCTTAACGATCTTAAATTGTAAGTTAGAGCTTTGCACACACTATTGCGTACTAGTTCGACAGGTTTTTATAATTTCTTTGTTGTTCTACAAATGTGTTGTAATAAATGTAGTATTATTAAGCAACGTGTGCTATCGTGTCTTTAAATACAGCGGAAGTTTTTAATTTGTTGCCTATTATTGTTAAAACAGGCATACGTACATATACGAAAGCAGTAGGTATGGTATGTCTATAGAAGGCCATCAGTATAATCTCAGACTTTGTATGACGCCGTATATAATGTATAACCGAAATGTAAAGCATTCCATCTGTATCTATCTGTAGAAAAAAAAACGTAAATAGTTTGCCAACCAAACCAACCCAACGTTAAAGCAGTTTGCGAGAAAAACTATTTTTTTTTAAATAGGGTCCTAACTAAAAACCCTTAATTTTGAGGTTAGAATAAAAATTCCGATTTCATTTCGAATTATGACAGACTCTAGATACGAAGTTTGAAGCAAATCCGTTCAGCCGTTTAGACTGCAGTCGAGTCTGAACTCTCATTTCTATAGCATGTGGTATATGTGGTATTGTCTTGTTCAAACCACACCTCCTCTTCCGATTTAACTCAAAAAAGATCAGTCAACTGGGTCCAGTAACGATATCCATAAACTGTGACTGTTTTCTTTTTTTCTTTTCTTTTTAAATGAAAGAATATGTACATACTTATATGCGATTATTAGTAGCAGATGAAAGATTTATTTACGAAAACAATTCCAGTCTAAGTAATACGAATTCCAAAAATTCTAAACTTTGTCAAATGCACAGGACATAGAAAAACTGTTGGTAAAACTTGTAGGAATCTTTACTTTCTTTTGGAGAGAAAAACATAACAAATTAACGCAATAAGTCGATAATTGGAAAGAGGAGAAGCCTTTCTAAATAGCGAACTGGACAAATGCATTTTACCATCTACTTAGAAAAAGTCCAGAAGAATTGGATGTAGGTACTCGGGGAGACGAGGGAATAATAATATGTTGACATAAACCGTATGACTACTCCTCAGACCATTTAGTAGGAAGAAATAAAGTGCACGACTGGGTCGTACGTACTTGCACTGTAATGCTAAAAGTGTAAAATTTTATCAGGATTGAAGTCCAAGTCTTGCTATTCCCAGTAAAGTAGGCGTGGCATTCAGCTTTTCGATGGAATAATAGTCATAACATTGTAGGAGTTTATTCAATGTTTTGTTTTTATAAAAAGACCCATAAAAAGTGGGCGTGGTCAGATAGAGTGTTTGAGTGAATTATAGACAATTTGAAGGTCTATTACTTTGCTCAAATATTTTTTTCTCAATTTCTAATAAAAATTTTGAAAAAAAAAATATTTTTAAAAGTGGGCGTGGCAATTTCAAAATTTGGTACGCCATTTTTTTCCCTTTGCCTTATAAATACCTAGAAATATTAATTTTTAGCCCAATTGCCGAACAAATACCCGAGAAACAGCTGATTTTCAATATTACCGTTATTCGAATTTTTCGTGAAAAACGTGGTATGCCACCTCATAGCATATGCCCAAACTAACCCACACATCAAATTTTATCGAAATCGTTAGAGCCGTTTTCGAGAAAATCCATTTTAACTTAAATCGGCCTTAAGTAAACTACCCTTAATTTTGAGGTTAGAATGAAAATTCAAATTTCGCCTCTAGGGAATATCCCACAGACCCTATATATTAAGTTTGAAGCAAATCCGTCCAGCCGTTTAGGCTGCAGCCGAATATACAGACAGACAGACAGACTGACAGACTGACAGACTGACAGACTGACAGACTGACAGACTGACAGACAGACAGACAGACAGACAGACAGACAGACGGCATTGGCGGACCTACTTTTTTGGACTTCTCCATTATAGTAATGTCAAGTTTGATTAAAATCTCAAGTTCCAAATTTTGCACGAATACAATACTTGCCCTATAGGTATAGGTGCAAGTAAAAAATAGTTTCAGAAGAATTGATATTTGGTTGCATAAGCAAATACATATATTATACCCATGTTCAACAGAGGTATCCTCAAGGCAGAATGCAGTCACCCATCATATGTAAGTATGTAGTAAGTCGTTATAAAAATCGAAAAACTGTTCAAAATACATATGTATGTAGTCATTCAACATTTTCAAATGTAAATCACAAATAATGAATGACTAATGGGATTTCAAACTTTTCTGAAATACTTGTACATAATACCACAGCTGAATGTTTAAAAGGGTTAAGCCACCGCCACAATTCTTACAATATTGTCAGATCAAAAATTGTCAGTTGACGGAAGATTGTTCACTAAAAATATAGAGATCCATTGTCAGACTCACAGCATTTCACAGATTTTTTGTTTCTTTCGTACCGTATTGAAGTTAGATGTCAAAAGTTTCCCACATCTGACAATTTCTAATGAGTCCGACATTAGGTCTGTTCATGTACTTTCTACACCAAAATTCAAGTATTATGATATTTCAAGAAGAGGATGTGAAATTCTTTCAAACGGAGCTAAATTAAAAAAAAATTGAAGAAACGAGATACGAAATATGTCCACTTTTTAAACAAATACAAAAGCGAAAAAAAATACGTATGTACCTACAAAGATGTACCTACGTATGCGCGAAGAAATCTCTTGCACTAAACTCGATGGTAAGATTTCTACGAAGCACGTGAGCACTCGATTTTACGAAAAACTAGGAAACGTTTGCGAACACGAACAGAATTTCGTGAATTTTCGTAGAAATTCGTAAAAATTACCTTGTTTGGGGAACAGACCTAATAGTAATTGGCAGATACATACCTACCTGATAGCAGATACTTACCTGACAATGATATTGATAAATGACAGTCTGGCAATTGTTTGAGAATGGGTTCACAATGTACACGTTCCGTATTCTAGGCACTAGATAGTCAAACGTTGATGCTTGATTTGACAGAAAAGTTTGGGAAGTAGTGGACTCGATTTGCACACGTAGGTAAGAAGTAAGACAATTCTCCCTACTTTTAAGTCAATCAGCGAAATCTCAAAATAGCTGATAGATTATATTTTAAAAACCAAAGTTCATACTTTACCCAAAATGGAAGCAAGAAATGAGGATCCACGTTGTGTCACAATTACAATCAATTTTCTGTTCCATATGTCAGACGTTAGCTCAAAAAGTAGGCCCAGAGTCCGGACCGTGTCCAATGATTTTCTGACAATGTTGTCAAACAAAAATTGGTCGTGCGACAAATTTTTCATTAGTAGAACTGGCTATTTGATAATCCCCTGAACATAACTTTTGTTTCTGAACTGGGTAGCCATACATATAATCCGTATAAGTACAAGCCTAACAACGGGACCCATCAAAATGGATTTAATTATTCAATATTTCACCGTTCTAATACTCTAAAGAGTAAATGTTTTTGACCTGTAGTCGAACACGGTGAAGACTTTCGTGTTTTACTAAAAATAAAGTGCAAAGTAATATCCAAACTAGACGTCCATAAAACTTATACCAACCTAGATAAACTGCGTACCTAGCTAACCACAAATAATATCCAAGCAGATTTACGAGTGATTACGCTCATAAAACCTATATTAAAATTGTTGACATTATTGTTCCTGGAGCGTCTTAAGGTAGATACACTCATTCATACCACTGCCATACACATGACGTAGCAGTTTTAGTCGTCACCTGATAACCACAGACCTATAAAATATTATAACTTTAGTTCTCTTACATAAGCTCTAACTAAGATCCGTCACATTAGTTTTATTGCGGTTGCAGATTTTAGCCTAGTCACCCCAATCGTACGCAGAAAGTGTGCCACCATATATCTTAAAACTAAACCAAAGTATCTACCACTTCTCTTATCTTTATCTTTTTATTTTTATTTTTTTATACATTCTTTCATTGCTCTATAAATATTTAGATTACATACAAATAATAAAAAACATACAAATATTATCTTAGCTAAGTAGTATGTAGGTTTGGTACCCGACCGTCTCCTAATAATTGTGATCGAAAATTCCCAGTTCATCAAAACGTCTCAGGGTGTGACGTAAGGTATCTGTAGTTCTTGGATTCGAGGCAAACATCAATTCTACTTTTTTCTTTGCAAATTCCTGATCCTCTGCCATTGCTTCGATGCTATTGTCATAGGAATCCTTCTTTTCCATTGCCACCATCGGCAGGAAGGCGTAGGATGAAAAGAAACCATAGAGCTCGCGTTGACGAATCTCATACAGAATGTCGTCTAATGAAGGTATATGCTCATAGCGCATGTATTTGAGGGCATTGCTGAGGGATTCATAGTAGACCTCGATAAGGAATTCGCGTCTCTTAATCAGGACGTCCAGTTGAACGCTGCTATTAAGGAAGAAGTTTATGTCACATCCAGGACTGCCGAAGAAACTTGTTTGGAAATCAACCTGAAAAAAAACATTAAGTCTTAGTTGAGGGAGAATGTAGGAGTTGGTGTAGGGAATCTTACAAATATGGCATCGATTGGATTATTCTCTTTGTCGTACTTGTACATAAAATTGTTCACCCAGAGGTCACCATGGTTGAGGACTGTCAATTCTCCTGCAATACGCCTGCCAGTCATAACGAGGTTTTCCACAATATGTTCACAGTGGACGTAGAGTTTTTCTGAAATACTTTCATAACCTTCCCATTTGGAGACTACAGCCGCTAGAGTCTTCAGTTGGAGTATCATGAAATCTATAAATCGCTGATCTGTGCGAATGTATTTCTCATCCAGCATTCCGGTTGCAAAGTTATTTTTCACTGAAGGGTCCTGGAATTATAAAAAAAGAAAAAATGTAGGAAAGAAATGAAAGATCATGCTGAAGATCAAAGGATTATAAATATCGACGAGACATTTTTATTCCATCCACCAGGCAAGATACTTTATTTTAATTTCAAATTGTAGCCATGATCGAACTCTACTTTAGATATGATTATGTGACAGAATTTGGACTAGCAACGAAAGCCAAGTGAAATCGAGTCGCACACTCCCACAGAGCTTAGTATAGGGTGACCAGATAGCAGTGATACTTTATCCAACTATTATATTTCAGCAGCTGTCAAAATTACCAATGACATCCAGCTGTCAAAATATTGAGTAAGGTTCGCCATTCCATCACGTATCGTTTCATGCTTGCACAGTTCTGAAAACGTGATAAATTGCATCATGAGCTCCGTCGTTATCAGAGTGCAAGCAATTCGCTGCGCCGTGGAAAAGTTTGAACGTGGAATTTAAGTCACTAGGCAGATAAAGATTGGTGCGAATGTCTAACTGGTTTTCCTGTACTTAAGTAGAACTACATTTTGTAATGTGCTAGCAAATTGTCCTAGCAATTTCAACATGTTATCTAGAAACGTCTCATTGGAGGCGGAAATGATAATGGTGACGTCACCCAACCTCTGCTTGAGCACCGGACCTGCCAAAACAGTTGAATCTAATTTGATCGGCAGAGAACATCAGTTCTTAGTTGTCTGACATTTTTCACGGAACCTGTTCTGTTCTATCCTGTTCCACCCTGTTTTAAAATTCATTGAACACACCTAAAGCTAAAACGTGGATGAATAACTCTTTTTCGGTGGAGTGGAAATTGTCAAGCTACCGAAAAAGGACAGTCTGATGGATTGCGGAAATTGGCTGCGGATATATGTATGTATTATAGCGAAGATAATTCTGGACAGGATCAAAGAACGTTTAGACCCACCTGTCGATGTCGCACAACCAGGCGTTCGCTCTAAATTCTCCTGCATCGATCGTTTAAATACCTTGTGGATCATCGTAGAGCAATGCGTCGAGTATAGGTCAGCAATCACTCGAAAACCGCAGTCCTTCGTCAAAAAGATATTTGTGTATCATTCCATCCCAAAAACGACTCCATTGAGAAGAAGAGCTGATCCAAGACAGAAATGGCACAAAGCAGTGGAAGGGAGTCGATGATAGTTGGAAAAAGTTAAAGGTAGCTCAAGCTCGTTACAGAAAACCGAACAAGACGGCGCGCTGGCGTCTCCTATACCTAGAAATATCTCTCCTCCCACAAATTATTTCTAATTTCTATCCGGATTTGTCCAGTGTCATATTGGAATTGAACCTTGAACTCTCACTCAGTAATCCGACGCAATAAGCAATGCGCAATAGCGCCCACGATCTCCATTAATGCCTCTCGTATACGTATGTACATACATGTATAGTCGAGCTCTAAATATTAGTACAGTCTCAGTCATAAATACGTACAACATTATATATATGTATGTATGTAAAAATTAAAAACTGATAATCCAAAATTAATTAGGTTAACTTGTTTCAAATGTTTAAGTTTTAAGTTGATATTTAATTTGTGTCCCCCATTTCGTTTCTTTCAAAACTTTGAATTCTGATTCAAAAACATGCATTCCTTCTGACCGACCAAATAATCCAAACATTGATCTTGCCAAAAGAGATCAAAAACGAGATCAATAGCGACTTGATTAAAATAGCTTCATTCAATAAACATTTATTTCTAAAGTCGGGCCATTTGATTTCAATTTCAACGAAATGCAATTAATCGACAGAAGTTCAGAAGGTCCTACTGTAATCAACAAATAATGGTGTACCCTGTTATCTGAACCGACATTGTTTTTTTTTACTTTACTCTTAGGGTAGATTTTGTCCAAAAAACATTTACTGATCACCTAGACCAATCATCAAACGATGTGTATTCTGTCTTATCTGCGTAGGATGCGATGACGGTTTTCAGTGACAAAAGTTCGTGCATAACATGACCTAAAAGAGGAGCTTAGGAATCTAAGACAAGCTTTCAAAACAATGTCGTCAGTGCACAAATAGTCAACCAATACCTACTATCTATTACTAGAAAGTTTTAAGTTGCTTAAAGTTTTACAAGAAATTGATGTAACTAAGTCCCATTGATTGCCAATTTCAATTAATTTCAATCACTTTTAACTGCAATATACTCGTTCTGTTGTAAAATACAATACTTCAACACTTTGTGGTGAATGTAAGGATTTAAAAAATAGTTGAAACTTGAACAGTGTCAGTGTAGACGACAAAACCGATTTCAATTTGTCCACTAGATGACGCAATATGCGTTTTTGCGGACCAAATTGACCAAAACTGACCTAATTTTGGTTAGCAAAAGAAAGATACATTGTAATGCAGTTGCTTTAGTTCAACCGAATTCAAGTTTTTACGTTTTTGAACAAAATTTTACATCGTTTCCGACGGGATATGTTATTAGAAGAATTAATGTCGAATCCGAAGTCCAATTTGTTATTTCAGAAACTTTCTCATGATAATTGTACCCTCGGATGTTTGCCAGACGCTCGCGTATACTTGTATTTATTCAAAAGTCACCTCGCACTATATAGCACTATCGTCAACAATTTCAAAAAAAAACAAAACTCACCTTCTGTGCCAGGAGCATTGAGGCAGCATGGAATTTTCCCAATTTCTCTAAAATCACACAACAATGTTCCTCGTCTAGTCCTTGTTGTCTGCTGGCCAGCTTATATCCATACTGTGTCAAGTCTTCGAATACTATAGTCTGAATCGGTTCCTTTGTTGTGTACAAGCATCTATCCAAAACACAATCCAATCAAATTCAGCTCTCCAAAGAAGTTCAAAATTCGTTCACTTACTTTGCTCCAAATTTGCATCCAGTTCCCATCAGAATTTCCAACCTTCCCAGAACATCGTAGTAGAATATCTTCTCCCTCAAATAAACAGCAAGTTCCTCTAGAAATTCTGTAGCCGGTGTTATGGCAATACTCTTTACAATCACAGCCAGCTCCTCGTCCAATTGTTTCTTACTGCTGCGATATAAGGCTCGAGCTCGATAGATTTTACTGCAATAGTTCTCACCGCCTCCATTGCTTTCGGCAAAAATAATCCTTTTTATGTCCACTTGCATCTCCCTAAGACCGTCTTCAAGAGCAGCCTTGAAGAAGCTCTCATTCAAATAAGTCGGTGGCGGCTCTGTCACTTCGGATTTCATCTTTTTATTGTCAATTGGCATATTTCTTGTACGGACTACTAAACCTTCTTGATTTGTGGGCGAAATAGAACTGAAGAAAGAATGGACGACTGTTAGATGTTATGTCGGCCACAGTGGAGTAGAATTTGGTTTTTATCTCTAAAATAAATCAAAAAAAAAAGTATATAGTAAAGCGAGAGATTGGATTTTTGTGTCTGTTTCGCGTATGACCTACGGTAGGTCCGCAAAGTGTCTTGAGGTGATAATGGAAAGCGCGCAAACGTGATTCTAGAGATGGAGGAGATGGATTGAAACGCAATTTTTTTTTCTATACTAGGTACATACCGCATGTGTGTATATTAACTAGAGGAACATAATTGATTTGACATGGAAGGCTATCGCCTAGCCTAGACCCAACACCTAGTTCTCGGAAGAATACGTCGAAGTAGTGGCGCCAAATTTAGAAACGCAATAGTCTGGACTCTGGAGCATGTTCTCTTGCGATTACGATTTTTAACGTGCGAACAGATGTCTATAGGGCATACGTACGAGCAGGAGATAAACCTACCAGCACATGATAGGTCTCATGCTCCAGCTCGTTCTAAAAAGGCTAGAAATGTCGACTTCCGACTTAGACAACCTTTATAACATCGAAATGGATTTGTTTTTATAAATCAATTCATTATAAAATCAAACCATCGCATTCTAGATACTGATGAGCTACTACCCAATTTTTGGATGATTCTAGACGCTTAGATATGACGCATACTGTTTTTGAGCACTTTGTTATTTAAGATGAATTGTTTACTAGATGTTCCATGTTCCAGTTTTACCTACGATTAAATTGAATAGATAAATCTCGAACGCTTAACGAGAAGTGGTGAAAATAGTGTTGACAAAGCTTGAGTAACGAATGAATCTAAACCAGGTTCAAAAGCCGTGTTTCATCGTCTAGGCCTAGCATATTTCAAGATTAGTTCTTCAAGCCCTCTAACATTTATATTAATCAACAGGAGAAGTAAACAATTGCCTCCAACCCCACGATCCATAGCACAATACCTTAGTGAGTGAAAAAAGGTACATTAATGTCAAGGCTTTGCCAAGATAACGAGTAAAAAGATCTATCGACCTCTCCACCCGTTCTATACAATGTTCTCCAAGGTTAGTTTTGTTTACAAATTTAATTTTAGAAACGTAAGCAATAGCTAGAGCATTGACATACATGTTGGATGATGAAATGATGAATACCGGTTGCGTGCCATGCATCTGTTGTCGGTGCCTACGATAGTTTAATGACCTAGAACGGTTTATGAATGAAATTTGATAAGCCTATTCGAGTCGCTGATGTAGGGATTGACTTGGCCGAGCCTCTTTTAAGCAACGCAGGTGGATTGGAATGATTCGTAATCGATTTAGTACGTGTAACTCATGTGTCTACAGAGTAATTAGTGAAGCTTAGTCTCTAATCTCCTTGGTATTAATCGAAGGTCTAGCTAACCTTTGTACTTACCAAGGCTTGATAAAGGAAAATCAATATCCTGGCTGAGGTAAATTACTTTAAACTCACTTCAAATTCGGGACTGCCTTGGAGACGAAATGTATAGTAGAATGCCTTAACGCCTGTGAAACAGTCTTTATAACGTCCTTCTCTTATCCTTAACCACTTGAGCGAGTGCAATGAAACCAGAGTCCGCCATGTGCAATGCTAAACAGCTAAAGATTGTGTAAGCAGTTAGAACTGGAGTAAAGGGTGACCAGATCAGAACGGTCGGAACAAAAATTAAAATAAAACAACACCGGTGTGAGATATAAAATTGATTCTGGCTTTATTTTGAAGCTACATTCATGGCATTATGTGTGGAGTAGCACATCATGCAAATGGCAGCTTAAGCTTCGCTGGCAGTGCTTCGAGCGGTATGTCCATTTTTTTATGGCCTCGAGTGGTTGGCGTGTTAGCGTAGACTAAAGACTTGACGTAGCCTCTGAGAAAATAATCGAGTGGTGTCTAGCTGCATGATCATGGTGATCCAGTCGCCATATACCTCCTTCAAAAGTTCGAGCGTTGCTTCGCTTGTATGGCATGTACCGCGATCTTGTTGGAAAAACAGCTCGGTGGACCCTCTGGCGAGGTCTGATTCAGCTAATCGGTGCCTAATCTATATTTCTGGATCTTCTGCGATACTGTCCGCTACGGCGGCTATGTTTTCTTTATTTCGCTCCAAGGCCTGCCTGGTTGGTGGCTTAAGGTGCAAAAGAGTATACTCACGCTCAAAGGTATCCACAATGCGACGAATTGCCTGCACACTGAAGCGCATTTACAACTGAGCCGGAACCTAGCTTCTACAACCATTGTGCGCGAAGATGTTTGTCAGACGTTATTCCGTGAAAATAACTTTAGTGTTGTCTGGAAACCTCAATCTGTCTGAAGCTCCAAATATCGATGAATATATATTCGGATTCAACAGCCTTTTGTAAACAAATTTCAAATTTAGTTCAAAAGGCTACAAAAGATTTGAGGACCGATAAACCTGCTTTTCTACACTTTACTCGTCATTCCCCAAGACTAGTTCTGTTTACAGTTTTAATAGGACATTGACATTGTACAAGTGTGCCAACTTTTTGGATGATGAAATGTTGAAACTCATTTACGTGCTATACGTCAGTTTTTGGCGCTCCTATGGAAGTATAATGACCTGCCAGGTTGGATTTATGAATGGAAAGTCCGAATTCATTACTGGTTAAGGTGCTCATTTTCTTCCAGCTATTACATATACATATCTCCAAGTCAAAAAACTCTTATCGCTTATATTCTCTGATTGTTTTCAATTTATTTAAGACGTACTTTCCTTCTAGACGCTTTATGAACCCTGACCCTTACGCACGCGAACGTAAAATCAACCCAAAATGCGTTGCCTTGACTACTCAATAAGAATCATTGCCATGGGAATTTTTCTAAAATTAGAAAACCTCAATTTTGAGTAAATCTATCTTAAAATGTTTCTTATCACTTAGCAGCTAAGCTGACGAAGAGTGTAAGTAGTTATTTAAGAAACCGCTTCCAGCTGCCATGTGTGAGCTGTTGTCGACGTTGTCCAGCGTCTAATTGCCTTAAAATGCAATCGCAAGTCAAGGTTGAGGTTGAATGTATGCCTCGAGATGTGATACGAGTAAGACGTTATGTATAGACATGAAATGATCTTAAAGTAAGTTTTTAAAGGCTGATGAAATCCGGTGGGAGTCTTGAGTCAGACTATTGCAAAGCATCGGCCGAGGAATGATGAAGGTCAGTATTACACACAATTGATTTGTATACTCGTAATGTGGTGTCCTTACGAGGTATTGAGAATACAAGAAGCTTAATTTTTAAACTCGACCTGTGGACTCGAAAGTACGGACATTAAATCCTTATCTGAACACTGTTGGGTTAGTAACCTGATTTGAAATGGCCTTGAATTTAATGGCATAAACGGGTTGATAAGATAGTTTTTAAAACTCTCGCAAACCATGTGCGGATTGACCTCAATCTCTATGACTCTGTCTATGATTTTCCAGACCAACATGGTTGCTATTCAATGAATTCTTGTTTATGACATCTTTAAGTTCAAAAGTCGGTACTATTCCGCGTGTTTATGTCTTGAAGCTTAGTTGTTGTGTAGTAGCTACGTGACAATGGGCCAAAATTGTGTGTCGTTCTCCTCATGACAACCAGAAATTCCTGCAGCAACGTAATTTTCGGGTTTCTCCTACCCACCATGGTAAGTGGGCCCCTTGACCCAACTGATTAATGCGTTGTTCTACGGAGCAAGGGGTTCGACAGCTTCGACAGTTTTTCACGGCCCAACCTCTTGCGAGCGTCTGACAGACATCCGAGAATATAACTGTCGTGAAAAAACTTCTCAAATAACAAATTGCCCTTCGGATACGGCACTAAGCAGTAGAGCCCTTCCATTCATGTAAAGAATACGTGCACAACACGAATGTGTGAGAAAGCTAGGCTCTAGGTTCCATAGACCTATTGTGCCATACATCTATCTACATTGTATCTTTAGCTTCCAATCAAGCGTCGCCAACACCTGTGCGCCATCTTGTTCAGTTTTTGGCCAACACATTTGAGCTACCTCCAGCTGAACCTGCGTTGAATCGGGAGTGTCGCATTTTGAACCTTAAGCTTCAGATTTGGGATATAATTTCGAACACAACTTTTACTGTTTTACTGGATTAGGCTGTGCGCATCCAGTTTGGTAGCACCGCTGTTAGCTAGGAACCATAGTTCCCAGATGTACATATCATTTATATTTTCGACGACCTGTCCGGCATTGTTGAATTGAGCGCTAGTATTTGAAGTGTTTAGGCCTTTCGATTTTGTTTGCCTCAGTTTCTAGATTTTGGGCCATCAGATGAACGTCCATTATCCGATGTGAAAGTAGACAAATATCGTGAGGGTAATCAAGGTAAGATGTCGTATTCCACTTATGACTTCAAAATCCTCAGATATCCTACAATAACCTCCGGAAACTAATAGGATCAATAGCTATGAGTTTTTCTGGAATGCCTCTGCTCCGCAAGCCACACCAAATAGTATCCCGATTCAAGCCTTCTTAAATTCGACAAACAGTAGATATAGCGGAGACCTACATATAAGGTGTTTATGTGCTCGATGCAGGAGGATCCAATACAAAAGCCTCCCTATTCGATATCGAGTACTGAATTCTGCGGTATTTGTTCACTTTCTCACGCTTTCTGTATGACCACGTATAGCAAATCAGTCGACATATTTGGCGTCGCTTGAAATAATTAGCTCAGCAGGGTGTTGCCATTAAGGGACTGTATTGCTGCTGAGAGCTCCGTTCCAGATTCTGCAATTTGTTACTTCAAACTGCTCGTTAAAATTTGAGATCATATCAATATCGACCAAGTAGTTCAGGGCTGTTTCTTCACAGCAACTCTGATGAGCTGATCCTCATCCGATATAGGCAGGTTACCATCTAAACTCTTCACTGGGTGTTGCTTGGAGTTTCGACCAACGATGAATTTTTTGTTGATATCGTAGGCAGTCGCTTACCGCTTCTTTCGCTAGCAATACTAATGTGCGTCTTACACTAGGCTGCCGTTCCTTCTTCTTCACACAGTCTGGGGCTTCAAGCTCGGTTTTCACCATTCTTGGGGCAGTTGCAATCCGAGATATGATGGCTGTATGTTCATCGATCCTTCTCCAGGAGTCTGTCGAAACCCATATGTATGTAGATGCTTGCAGTTCATCTTATAACAGCTAGATTATCCTTTACTACGCAAATCATATTTTTTTCCTTCCGGATTTTAATTTGCACTAATATGTAGGGATGGTGGTGCGTCAATGAAATTGCGCATTCATGTACTACTCAAAAGGAATCTTCATTTTGCATAGTGATTAGTTATCGACAAACAACTTAAATTTAATATTAGATTGCGATTAGAACTCGTTGCTGTTCATTTCATTTACTTTCTCCTATGTGTATCTTCATTGGCTTCGAAACATAGTGAATTGATTAGCGGCCAGCAACGCAAAGCACATGTCTTCGCATCCAATCATTGGATTATACTAACACTAATTTGTTTCCTAAATACATACACATGTGTGTTAAATTAAATTATATATTTCTTTTCCATTTATAGCACCCCCAGGTCAATAAATCTATTTAAGGCATATTTGAAGGTCTCCTCCACCCTCTTCGTAGTGTACATCTTTTTCTTTTTGGCTGCCCAAACTTCCTCATTTTTCATTGCCTCAATGTCGTTGCCTACTGAGTCATCCTTGCACAGCACGAGCATGGGAAAAATGGTCAACATAACCCATGCGCCAGAAAGTTCACTTCTTTTCATCTCTGTCTCAAAATCGTCCCACGTAGGGATATCTCCCTCATAATCGATGGCTTCAAGTGTATCTTTGAACTCATTGAAGTAAGTTTGACAGAACTCGTCGCGTTTGGTTTTAAGGATTTCCAAGGGTACACTGGTGTAGAGGAAATAATTGAGATCCAAGCCAGGACTGCTGTAGTTAGATATTTGAAAGTCGACCTAGGAACAAAGTATATGATATGTATATCTAGTACAGGGAGACATCTTTAGCAGCTTACAAAAACTGGATCGCCGTCCCTGAACAGAATGTTATTGACCCACAAGTCCCCATGATTGATCACATTGTAGATACTCTTCGATCTGTCCAGTGTTTCCATTGTTCTCTCATGGAAAGCATCTCGCAAAGTGTAGATTTTCTCCGCAACTGAATCATAGCCTTCCCAAGTTCCCACTGCTTCAGCAGCACTAGTTAGCATTCCTGTCATGTGATGGTGCAAGACCGGAGATACCTTTGTCCCAAACTCAAACATGGAGTGTTGAATTCTTTCAAGAACCTCCGGGAACTAATAGGATGGCTTTGAATTAATGTATGTCCATCCTACAATCACATCCTTACCTTCTGAGCGTAGACCATCGATGCCGCGTGGAATTGAGCAATTTTCTTCAGAACCGAAATGCAGTCTGTTTCATCTAGGCCAGCCCATCTATCCTTTAGGTTATATCCAAGAGCATTAAGGTCCTGAAACACGTAGGCTTCATAGCCAGACTTTACCTCTGTGAAAAGTCTGTAAAAATATTCCATGAACTGGAAAAGATATGTACTTAAGTCCACTTACTTCGGTGCGAATATAACATCCCCTCCAAGGATCTTCTCCAGCTCTGGTATCACCTCCCGATACATTGGAGTCTCCTTTGATTTCATACCAACATCGCCATCGACTGTACTTTTCATGGCTTTCAAGACCAAATGGACTTCTTGTGGCTCTGCATCCTCATCGTCTTCAAATTGGTACTCCACTTTCAAACGATAGATGTCACTGAAGAAATTCTCTCCACCGAAACTGGCCAAATGCACCTCAAAGTCAAGTACCTTGACATCGGTCCGACCAAGGCCATCTTCTAATGTATTTTTTAAAAATTCCTCATCGAGAAAGTGTGGACCGGTCTCCATTGCGAGTTAACTTTAAATAAAATAAGATTTCCATTTCCGGGAGGGTTATATAGAATTTTCTCAAACACGAGTACCTACAGAAAATTTTGGTGAACTTTGGGGCGTGTCAGGTAATTTTACTTCACATTCTGTTTGAAATCAATAAAAAACTAAAAATTGTTAAATAATTCATACCAGAACGGGAACCGGTTCACATGGCAATTATGTTGGAAGTGTATTTTAGCCTTTTTGGGTGGAATTGAGGTTAAAAATACAAATTCGTAGACTCGTGAGATAAATTGCTAATAATTTCGATGCGCTATAAAGGTGGATATGTACATATGTACATACTGTATGTTATGTCACGCAATTGTTCCACTGGTCTGCAAAGACTTTTGATTAATTACAAAATAATTACGAGAACTTTTGTGGAAAGATACACGAAGAACACCTGAAAATTTATATTCAACTGATTGACCAATTGAGATAAGTACATTTGTATATACGTATGTTGTACGTATAATCTATAACGAGTGTTTGACAGACTGAAACCAATTCAATTATAATTACTAAGTAGGTATGTTACTTAATACATCAAATTACACATAAAAGCATGTTCCTTCGGTATCGACTTCTGTGTATCCTAGGTCAAGGGATTGGTAGTTCGTGCGCTGAAAACGAGTATGTTAACCATATATGCAATAATGGGGCTGGTATCTTATCACAGGTGAAGTATCTGTCGAGATTTTCTTTCAGATGGCAAAACCGGCTTAATTGATAAATCCTAGGTATGAACGCTATCGCTTTTTAAGATATCGATTTTGTTTTCGAATTACTAGAGGTACTCAATGCATTAATCTTCATCGTACGTACCTGCACTATGCTCAAGTCTTGTTCTAATAAAGTGGGCGTGGAATTCTCCATATTTTGTGCAGTTACTATGTATAGCATTGTACTGATGGTGTCGGGGAGATTTTTTTTTTTTAAAAACACTCCGAAAAAGTGTGCGTAACCATACATACATATATGGTCCTCAAGTGAATTACAGAGAACATCAAGGTCTGTACATTTTGCCTTCACAAAAATTGCGCTTGTTAATGCCGAATCTTGGTACCCCATTAACTTGCATTTGTCTTATAGCCATCAAATATTAATATTAAGCCCAAATGCTGGAGAAATAAGCCTTGGAAAAACTTGGTATACCCAAACTAACCCAAATTTTATCCAAATCGTTGGAGTCGTTTTCGAGAAAATCAATTTAAACTAAAAACTTAAGTACCCTAAATTTTCAGTTTAGAGAGAAAATTCCGATTTCTCCTCGATCGAGGCAAATCCGTCCAGCCGTTTAAGCTGCAGTCGAACGTACATGCCGAATTATCGGACCAACTTTTTTTGACCTTTTTGGACAAAAAATTAAAGGCCCACACCTAAAGCAATATAGATTTCAAAATAAACTTACTCTAGATTTAAAAATAAATGGAAATTTGTTAAATCTCTGCAAGCACCATATGATTAGGAAGAGAGAAGGCAGTTTGGACGAAATAAATGGAAAATGCTTTCTGAACCACGGTCATCATAGTCACGACTGACGAGTGAGTCGTCATTGTTTGGACTAAACTATATGTAAATATATTATTTTTGAACTATTGGACTAAAGTTTCTCACCAGAATGACGGCATACGGAGGAATACTTCAAGAGGCTTTTTCTAAGTTGTATGTAAATACAAATTTTTGGCGCAACAGGTCTATGGGACCCAAGACCTAGCTTCTCACAACCATTCGTGTTGGGGTTGTTATATTTTTTCGCGAACAGAAGGGACCTACTGTTCAATACTTTTGTCATGACAGTTATACTCTCGGATGTTTGTTAGAGGCGGTGGGACCGTGAAAAAACGTTTAGGTATTTTGCCCTGGTTTCTTACCTTGAACCACTTACATTCTGAAATATATAGACTAGGCTTGTGTAGTTCACGAATGAAATGGTTCAAAAAAGGCTCTAAGTGAACTAATTACGAATTTCATTTTATTTTAGGTCATTTAGGACAGTAGCTTATTTAGTTTAGTAGTTCATTTAGTTCAGTAGGTATATATATTCAACAAACTCAGGTATATTCTTCATACATGTGCATGGGTATTGCGCAGATCGAATAAGAGTCTTAAAGATTTTACTTATATCTGAAAAGGTTTCAAAATTAATATTTTTGCACAATAATATGTAATTTTCCGGAATTCAATTCAAACTTGATTCAATTGAATTAACCAAACTAATGGGAGTTTTGCTTCATTTCTTTTTCTACTTTTGGTTAGAAGTGATAGCGCTGTTATTTATGAGAATAATATGATGAATAACTGGTGGAGCAGTGTTTTCCAAGCGGAGGTCTTAGCAGTGACAATAGCTGCCCGTGAGACTGCGATGAAGGAAATACCCCAGCCATTCCTCTTGCACACTGAAGCAAGAGGCATGGATTAGGACCAGTAGAGTGGCCAATAGTAGATGATCCTCTCTGGACACCTGTGTGATCACTAGAAGCATATGGAATTGCTTTGACAAGAATAGGACCGACTGAATTATGCAAAATTCTTTTCAGAAAATTCCTTTCTGTCCTGATAGGAATTATCACGGGGCATAACTCTCTTCGGTACCACATGAGAAAGCTAAGACTCACGGATGAAGATTTATGTCGGGGATGTGGAGACGAGGAACAACCACTTTCTCTGTTCCTGCCCTGGGCTTATCCACCTCAGATTTAAATTTCTAGGGCGACACTTTTTCTGTGATCTTGAAGAATTATCAAATAGACCAACTGTACGAGATTCCCCATGCTACGAGTTTTAATGCAAGAAATTGCTTTGCACTGATGAATGAAATCTGTCAAAGTTGACGTTTGGTTATCAGAAGTAAATGAGAAAGTATGTGCAAATGTGTTCGTAAAATGTTAAATGCTTACTATTTAGTTTGTACATTCCCAAAATTCGTATAAAAGAATGTAAATCTAATGAAAAATACATTCATTCGTAGATATGTACTTTCCATTGTTGTTTTTTACTCAACTATGTTTTTGACGTTTAAAAGGGGGACATTGAGCAAATCCGTTTTTTTACTTTTGGGTACATTTGGCTTTCCTTGTAATTTTGATATGACTCCAATACAAAAGTAGGTGTCTTTGCTTGGGTATCTCTACATATGGTATCGAAGGCTCCATTGTCACCTGGAGAAAGAACGACGGATTTGTTACATACTGGGTTGATAAGTTTTATGATAGTTAAATCCAACCCCACAGGGTTACATATTTTCTTCACTCAAGGCATTTGCTTGTGCTTACTTGTTCCTAGCCAAAAAAAAAAAACAACAACGTTTAGTGAAAACTATTTATTCCAGTGCTCCTACATCATTAAACCTATCCAAAGCGAATTTAAATGTCTCTTCCACTCTCTTTGAACCAAACATTATTAGCTTCTTTTCTGCGAAAGCTTCCTCATCTTTAAGCACCGCAATATCAGTTCCTTTCGAAACATCTTTGCACATAGTAATTAGGGGGAATATGCTCAACAAAGTCCAAAGGCCTGAAAACTCCATATGTCTCATCTCATATTGGAAATCCTCCCAAGTTGGTATATTTTTGTAGTCGATACTTCTCAAAGTATCTTGGAATTGTTTGAAATATATTCTTAAAAACTCGTATCGCTTTCTTTTCAATATATCTACAGACATACTGGAGTATAAAAAGTAGTTAATATCGATGGCAGGACTTCCATAGTTAGCAAGTTGAAGGTCCACCTTAAACAAAATACCACAACTTAGTAGACATGTAAATGACAAATAATTCAAAATTAACTTACAAATGCCAAGTCGTCGTCCTTATAAAGGAAATTATTTACCCACAAGTCACCATGATTGATCACTTTATAGCGACAATCTGTGCGATTGCAGGTTTCTATTGTTCTTTCATGAAAATCTTTAGATATGGCATAGATTTTGTCTGCAATTGATTCGTAGCCGTCCCACCCTCCAATGACTTTCGAAGCACTCCGAAGCATCCCTGTCATATGATTATGCATTACATCGGAATTTTTGGTACCGAATTGGAACATGTGGTCCTTGATTCTATCGGTAATTTCTGGGAACTGCAAACAAATATACATTAAAGTGGATTTTATTTTAATTGTTGATAACTCTACCTTTTCTGCAAATGCCATCGACGCCGCATGGAATTTGCCGATTTTCTTAAGCAAAATTATACAATCCTTCTCATCGAGCCCAACAACTCTGTCTTTCAGTTCATATCCCAAGACGTTAAGATCTTGAAACACATACAATTCAGAGTCATATTTCGCAACTGTAAAAAGTCTAAAAAACAAACAGAAAAGTTTATAAAGAAGCAATAGAATCGTAAATTCATTTATTTCAAAAAAAGCAAGTTCTATATTGGATAGAATACTCAATCACCCTCGACACATTACGTCATACAGTAGGAAATAAAAAACAGGCCGGTTTGAGCTTTCTAAGTAAAGCTAAGAAGTTCACTGTACTTTTAAAGAAAAGGTATGAACGATAGCGAATGCAAATCAAAACGATAAACTATGGTACGAATACGAAAACCTTGTTTTAACTGAAATAAAATCCAAAATTGGCCCGCATCCAGAGACTTTTTTTAAAACTACACTACTTCCCCACTCATACGATATGAGGAGACAGTAACCTGTAGACTCAAACACAAACTCTCTCGAACATATAGAATGACCAGATAGCAATGATATTTTTTCCAGTTGTTAAGTTTCAGCAGCTGTCAAAGTTATCAATGACATTCAGCTGTCAAAATATTAAGCGAGGTTTGCCACTTTATTATGCATTGTTTTATGTTTGCTAAACGTGCGAAAATTAATTAAAAATAATATCGAAATTCCGGCTCAGTTGTAAATACGTGACGTGAATTCGGTCGTGAGGTCGGTCGTCGCCATGATGGCTTCAATGTGCTGACACTTTGTCGCACCACGAACATTTTAGGCGTAAGTGCACTCTAATGAACCTTAATGCATTAACAAGACAGAGATTAGTGCGAAATGAAAGAAACATAGCCGCCGTAGTGGCCAGTATCGAAGAAGACCCAGGAATGTCGATTCGGCTCCGATCAGCTGAATTTGGCATCAGCAGAAAGTCAATCAGGCTTATTTTGAGGTTGGATTTAAGCCTTGTGCTGATGCAAGAATTGAAGCACAACGATCATAGACAACGCCGTAAATTAGCTAATCGGGCGCTGAAAATGTTGACCGGAGATCAGAATTTTGGCCAAAAAATCATCTCCTCGGAGAGCCCAGAGCTCGACAAAATCGATGGGGCTACGTTAAGTGCTTAGTCTACGCTAACAAGCCTATCACTTGGACGAGCGCGAGGCCAACATTCGAGACTCTGTTGCACTGCCAACAAAGCCAAGGATGGGATTTGAATGATGTGCTATTCCTCACATAATGACAGAATGTTGCTTCAAAATAAAGCCAGAACTAATTTAAGGCTCACACCGTTGTTGTTTTATTTAATTTTTTTCCTAGGGTTCTTATCTGGTCACCCCGTAGTTTTTCAATTCACACATACATATCTCTCGTTTACACTAAAATACACGAAACACTCAAACAAATACACATATACTTGAGTGTATCTCAACCCAAAGTAATGAAAAATTAGCACAAAACCAGTACTTGCCTCATAGACATAAAGATAATGAAATACATAAATGTGTATCTACTCACTTTGGTGCCAGAATCTCCTTTCCACCAAGTATCTTTTCCATTTCCGGAACAACCTCCCTGTACATGGCAGCCTCTTTCGACTTAACAGCCATATCTTCTTCCACTTCTCGCTTCATATCTTTTAAAATCAAATGGATCTTCCTCGTCGACGTATCTTCATCGTCTTCAAGCACATAGTCAACCTCCACTCGATATATATCACTACAGTAGTTCTCGCCACCAATACTGGCCAAACTCAAGTTGAAATTCACAATTTTCACATCCTTTCTATGGAACCCGTCTTCTAAGGCAGTTTTCAAAAACTCCTCATTGAAATGTTTTGGACGCTTTGAACCGTTCTCCATGGTTGTATTGATCACATAAAAACAAACTCATTCGCGAGAATTACTTATATATGCAGCTCTCTTCTATTTTATCACTTGACACGCGCGTTCTTATCTTTATTTCTTACCTACTATTTGCGAATCAATTTAGACTCTATTGGACCATCCCAACAGCGACACTACTTAGTTGAAATTACAAATAAATACTTTTGAGATTACTCTCGATTACACTTGTAGTTAGCCGAAAACGAAATACTAATTGGTGGACCGTAATTGTTGAATTGTCTGATCCAAGTCTTGGCTTTCTTTAACAACAAATTAGAATTCGGCAATCAAAACAGAAATTAGCTGAGTTCATTGGGAAAGATAGTGTTATGCGCACGAACAGCGGTGACTGGCAAATTTTGACAGAAATAACATTTTAATAGATTTGGCAGAGGGAAAGAGTTTATTGATAAATTACTAGTTAATGTCTCGTATCTCTGGGCGGTGAAGCGATGAAGCGATGAGATTAACTAGATACTGTGTACTATGAGTTTTACATACATATATACACTAGATATGATCATATGTACCTAAATGTGATGTGCTAAACCAAAACCACACTTGTCTTGTCTGGTGTGTCGTAACGCTGACTGTGCAGTTTTATAATGTGTGGTGTGACGACAACGGATACAGGTTTTTTTCGTTCTACGTATTTGAAAACAATAGTTTTATATTTGATGCATGTAACTAATAATTATTTCTGGGTCCCGTTCAATCCCTAGAACAAAACACCTAAAATTCCTTTCACGGCCCCACCTCTCGCGAGCGTCTGACAAACATCCGAGAGTACAACTGTCATGGGAAGGCTTCTAAAATAACAAATTCTCCCCTCGGTATACAGAATATAATACGCACAACACGATTGGTGTGGGGAGCGCCCAATATTTTAGGGAACTCATAACCGTCTGAAAAGATCGCAATCATCATAATAACCTCATTTTAACGAAAAAGGAATCAAACAGAGAAAAGCTTAGATCTGTCCAAAAGCAATCGTATAATACTCTCCCTTTTTACTTTTGGTCAGCTCTGCTTAAGTGGGCGTGGCAATTGAAGTGGAACGATAGCTTTAAACAACAATCTCCAGGAAACAATCCTTCGTGTATTCAGTATTAAGCAGGTCAACTCATGTATCTCAGAGTATCTAATAAGTGATCACGAGCTTCACTGGGCAATAAACAACTTTCTTCCTTAATCGGGAGCCCCGGACGGAATTTTCTCTAAGAAAGTTTAACAGTCGTATGGCATTCTCCCTACATTACATATCAAAACTTTGAAGAAAAGTGGAAAGTGGTCTTCATACCGAAAACCGGAAAAGCCACGCTCACTGTACCAAAAGATTTCAGACCCATCGGCCTTACCTTCTCCCTGTTAAAAACTCTGGAACAGCTGGGGCCATTCGAAATAACATAGATTACCCGTGCGAGTAAGATGGTGTAATCTTGATACAGACAGATGTTGATGAGATGCAGGAAAACGAATCTGCTACTCATCAACAGACGCTTCGCTTAGTGACTTTTTTTCAGTTTGGGTCTAAAATATTTATAACATGTGGCAACCATGGTAGGGAACTTGAACTCGTTCGCGCTCAGTAGAACATACTTATAAACATGAACACCGATGAAGATAGATAAAAAGAGTACTCCAAGAGCAGAAGCAAGCAAAGATTAATCGCTTCAAAAGCTTTTATCTTGATTTTAAAAACTTCTGTTAAGTGTTTTCTCGATAAGAAGCCTTCCATCTATATTGGGTCAGTACTTCCGTCTTGTAAGTAGTAGTCATCTGGGGGCCTCCAAAGCGGTTTACCTATACCTATCTTGGCATTCTCACCCGACATCATAGTGTTTCTTAAGGCTTTGCTTCCCAAGTATCTAGTTCTTTACTTTTTACTTAAAAATATAAAATATTTCATCATTCGCTCGTCTAAAGTAAAAAGTAAGTAAGTAGATATCAAATATCAGTGCACCCCACTGAACTATCAGATAAAGAACCAGCGGCAGTCACATTTTCGACCTTTCCAGGCTTATCATGAGTTATAAGCAAAACAAACGAATGTAAGAAATTCCACAGGTAGGTAGTTATCTGCTGCTGCCTATACAGGTTGCGCAAGAATTTGAATTTAGTTCCGTAGTTTGTTGTATCAGCACGTCTACCTACATTTGTTGTGATAATAAAAATGACTGCCAACGTTGCAAGTAGTCCCGATTATCTCAATGAAGAATTTTTCCAAAACGCTTTAAACGAGGGCCTTAAGCGAAATGATGTTAAAGTCAAAAGTATTGTTATAAAGTTGATAAGTGAAGGCGGTGAGAATTATTGCAGTGATATTTACAGAGTGAAAGTGCGGTACTCGACCGTTCGGAAAAAGAACAACAATGTCTCACTGATTGTAAAAGATATGAAAAAGAACTATACAGACGGACTACCATTGCCCTCGAAGGAAATAGATATGTACAAGTTGGTGTTGCCAAAGATGGAAGAGATTTTTGGAGATAAGCTAATACTGGGAGCAAAGTACTTATAAACGATCTCATACGTACCAGTAGAACTGAATCGTTGTCATTTTAGATGCTACAAAGCAACACTTGAACATGACGAGACCTATGTATTTGAAGATCTAAATGCTACTGGATATAGTTTAGGAGATAGGTTTAATGGATTGGATGAGGCGCATGCACATATTGTATTGAAAAAAATTGCAGTCTTCCATGCAGCGTCAATGATTCTTGCAGAAAAGGTGAGTAAGGAAAATCCACTACAACATACACAAATCTGTCCTATTCTTCTCTTCATTTCCGGCTTAGTGTACTTGTACCATCGGATTGCCATTGCTCAATCTAACTCAAGTTGTACCTGTTTTCGAGAAAATCGTCTTGTTGTAAGATTGGCCTTAAGCAGGGATCATCCCACAGACCATAGATATGAAACTTGATCCAAATCTATCCACAAGTTCAAGCTGCAGCCTCGTGCACAGACAGAAGGCATTGAAAGACTAATTTCTTTCGACTTCTCTATCATAGTTATATAAGATGTAATCGAGAGCACAGACTTTGGTGGACCAACTTCTCTGGAGACAAAATAAATTTGGCCTATACTTACTTACTTACTTAACGGGCTCTTGACCCGTGAAGAGTTCCTGCCTGAGACACGGTAGCCTTCCATTCCCTTCGATCCCGAGCACGCTGCTTCCAGTTGTCCAGACCAAGCGCTCTGGAATCCGCGATAACTTGGTCTTTAAAATGGAGGTTCGGTTTTCCTGGTGGACCGAAAATTCGACGAACAGTTTTTCTTTCGAAAGTGCCCAAAAAATGTGCTCTGCTTTCCTGAAGCACTTGGCTCCATATAGCAGAACTGGCAGGATCATTGCTTTGTAGAGCATACATTTCTTAAGACTTCGCCGAAACTCTACTATTGTGTAGTTTGTGGAGTTGATATTTACTCAGAGGTAGGTAAACTCCTTAACAACCTCAAAGTTACTGTTGCCAACAGTGACGTTTTGTCCTAGACGGTGGACCGATGCTTCTTTGTTCGGTGACAACAGGTACTTGGTTTTGTCCTCATTCACTTCAAGGCCAACTGGTTTCGCCTTAAAAGCTTCTATAACGGCGCGTTTGGCCAATGCTCTGTTTAAAACGCTCTAAGAATTTGACCTCTCTCACCAGATCACAGATAGGCATTACAATAGGTCTCACTGTCTTATAGGCAAGCATGCCACAAGACTAGACTTGAAGAAGAGGAGGAAACCATTCCCCGCCTTCTTTGTTTCTGACCAGCACTAACCTACATTAGAAAGCTTCACCTAGGAGCATTCTACTTTAACGACTTAACTGATCTAAAAAACATAGACAGTAACCTAGTCCCACGCTTCATTAGAAGTTCGAAATGATTCTATCGAGCAGGTACAGAGGAACTTTCTCCTTTGATCCACGTAGTATCACAATAGATATACCACCGGTCTAAGTGTGCTGGTTTTACATACTGGCAGCTACTTCCACCAAACAAATCATAATCATGTTTTATTGAAATCTCTAGTGGCAAGGGTCTCCACTTCGGAATGCAGTGTAGAATTCTTAGATTTACTTGGATTGGGGTGGATGGCTTCCAAAATATGGAGCTAAATTGCATTAAAGGATCATAGAAGCACACCATAATGCGCTATCAGTTCAGAAACTGAGTTGATCAACTTCAAAAGGACAAGCTAATCAACTGATATACATTTTTTTTCTCCGTGGAACTCGTCCCTATATTTGCTATTCTCTGGTCACTTTGTACGCCAATTCGACATACGCCTCGTTTTTATTTAAAGCATCCTTCGGGCACATGAAAGGTTCAGTGCATGTACATAGAATGTTCAAGTTTTCGGAGACCTTTTCGACATGAACTCAAATAACAGAAACCAACTACCTAGATTATTAGTATCACCAGGTAAGAACCAAACATTGTATCATTTAAAACCAGTTCACCCTACGGTCTATATGCAATTCCAAGTCTCCTTACTTACCCGTCAGCGCCAATACAAAATCTAATTGTAAATATAAACAATTTTCGTATCTCCACTTTATTTTAGGACCCAGACACCATCGATAAAGTTGGAAAATCGTTTTTTGAAGAAGGCTTGGCCAAAATTCCTCTAGCTGGTGACATGATATACGCTAATTTGGAGTACGTTACTTCGTTAGCAAAAGCCTGGGATGGGTTTGATGAAATTGCTGCGAAACTCCAAAAATTGCCCAGTGAATACGATGAAAAGCTAATTGAAGCACAAAAATCTCATAAACTTCGTTTCAAAGTCCTTAACCATGGAGACCTGTGGGTGAATAACCTTTTGTTCAAGTACGAGAATAAAATTCCTGTTGATGTGAAATTTGTAAGTATACACCTACTCCAGCACTATATACTCGTAAATCGATAAAACAAAAACCTTATTCATTCCAGATTGATCTACAAATATGCACTTATATGAGTCCTGGTTATGATCTTCACAATTTTTTTATTACAAGCCTGCAGTTAGATGTGGCTGTAACGAAACGATACGATCTACTTCGAATTTATTACATATCTCTTAAAAACACATTAAAACAGCTCGAGTACCCCTCTATACCAACGTGGGATGACTTGCTCAACGAACTTAAAGTCACGGAATTCTTCACATTGCAATCAACCCTACTAGCTTTACCAATAATATGCTTACAGAAGGAACTATCGGAGGGAAATGATATGAAGGAGCTACGAGTTCATATGTACAAATCGAAGAGAGTTCTTAGATCTACTCGGTATACATTGGATAGATTGAATGACCTTGGTGTTCTAGATTAAATTCACGTTTTCTACATCGACTTGTTTTTTATTTGTTCGATCGGAATGTTTGAAAAGCTTTTTTAAAGTCGCTGTGGAAAATGCCCAAAGTTGGCTTTCGTCATCCTTAAGCTTACGTTATCATTTTTATCATCTTATCAACTGCAATTTGAATGGTTCCTCATCTCCTTTCCAAGAAATCATTGTTATTCGCCTCATTTCTGCTCAAATAGATGTAAATTTTGATGTCAAACCGAATAAGTTTTGCCTAGGAACTGGTAGATCCTAGTTTTTATGACTTTCTGCCCATTCTCTTACCTGAAAATTTCTAGTACAACTGTGTCCCTTTCACAAAAATATCATAAAATCAAGAGGATATGAGAAAATTAAAGCAATTCCCAACACATTTCCGAATTCTTACACATTAAATTCCTGTAGGTAAGTCCACAGACTAAGCAGACAGCCAACTTCAAGGGGGTCTTTCTATTCCACCTACAGTATATGGCCGTTGGTGAGCAATAGGTTATTCGTGGGTAGTACGGTCCACGACCTTTGTTTAACTCGAGTAGAGATGTACATAAATGCTATTTTCCCATCGAACGTCCAAAATAATCATTAACAAACCCCTCCTTAGCCTTACGACATCCGTACATTTATTGAAGTTTAGAACATTTTGAGAAACAGAACATAACTACAAAAGGTACCCTTAAAACATACCTTACTCAACATTTGTATTTAAAACACACAGGGAGTTGGGTAACAAGGTGCTACAACATAGCGATCGGCCAGAAGCATACTTGCTACGCAACACAGAAACGAAGACAGCCGATAGGTTTGTGATTTGTATGTGGTTTTGCCTTCCGTTCAAAGAGGAATACCGAACTAGGTAAACCAAAAACACACAGTTGAATGCCTCAGCTAATCGTCGAGTTCAATGTCGTAGCAAGATCTATTCGGGGATTTATTACAATCAGCTAAGCCGTAGCACCATGTTACAAAAAGTTCCCTATAGCTATCAACTAATCTTCTAGCATATGTTCATGCTCCAGCAAATGGTCGTAATACAGTTTCTGCGATTTAAAGTGCTCATTGCAATGGGGGCAGTCCTGCTCAATTGCGTCGTGCACGTTGGCTATATGCTCACTGAGATCAGCGACCGTGACATATGGGGCGTTACAGTATTCGCAATTGTTCAAGTCGGGTATTACGTCCTTGTGATCGCGTTGACGATGCAACTTCAGAGAGCGTTTTGTGTCGAAACCGATCTTACAATCGGCACACTCATGCAACTCCAATGAACTGACGTCGTGGTTTCTTAAATGACGGAGAAGGTTACGTCTAAAACAAAAAGAAAGTAAAAATAATGATTTGGAAAAGAAAGTAAGGAGAACCTACTTGATGTGAAAAGACTTGAAACATTTCCCGCACTGAAACTGTTTCATTCGCAGACCAGCACCCGCGTTGCCTCTTGTACATTGTAAAACAGTTCCGCTAGGCACTTCTGATGAAGTTTCCAATTGCGATGCCCCTGAGTTTGTTGGTGGTGCGGGTACTGTTGATGTTGGTGTGCTGGACTCTTCTTTGCTGCTAGAGGTCGTCGATTCTGGTTCATAATCTTGATCTGTCTTCTTATCTTCTGTTCTGGCAGCGTGCTTCCTCATATGCACCCCCAAGGAATACTTGGAAGCCAAAACTCTGTCGCAGACGCAACATACATGCCGGTCCGGTGCAGTCGGCGCACCACTGTGGTACTTCAGAACGTGATGCTGGAAGGAAAATAGTTAGAATTTATCTTGTTCGCCTTTGAAATATGTTCTTTCACACCTTCAGTCCGTCCTTCTGTCGAAAACTTATCCCGCATTCGTCGCAAGTGAAAGGTTTCTCTCCTGTATGCCGCCGCATGTGGAATATCAAGCTCTTACTCTGTGTGAAACCCCTCTGGCAGACATTGCATACATGTGGTCTCTCACCAGTGTGGATGAACATATGTTGCTTCAATGACCCGTTCTGTGTGAACCCCTTCCCACAAGTGGTACACTGATACGGCTTCACACCATCGTGTGTACTCATGTGCCGCATCAGGTTGGTCTTTGTGCTGAAATCTTTATTACATTTTATGCAGATATTGGACTTCCCTTCAAGTTTGGCAGCTGCTGTTTCACCATTCGCCCTCCTAGCTGAGCGCGAACTTCTTTTCCTCCCGGCCTTCTTCTCCTCCTTCTGAGGCTCCTTTGCCTCGCTGTCCTCAATGCTAGACAGCATTTCCTGCTGCTCTGCAACATTTGACTGTTCCTCCTCCTCCTCTTCTTCCTGCTCCGCACCCTCTACATCGTCAAAGTACTCATTACCATCTTCATACAAATGTAACTCCTCCGCGGAATTCTCATCCAAGTACAGATTGGTGTCGCAATCCTCCTCCTGGATTATCTCGTGAAACTCCTCCATATAAATCTCATGTTCGAACACCTCCTGCTTTGTCGCAGAACTCTCTTCCGGCACTTCTATCACCTCCAACTCCTCAGTGGCCGTCATCGACTCTTCCTTGAGTTGCCTTGGAGGCTCACCGATTTCTTCAAATCCCCCTGCCTCGTCAATAAGTGCATTAATATCGCTGTCATCCTCCTCCAAAACTGCGTACTCATCTTGGGGTAATGTTTTTGTCACTTCCTGGAAGTCAGAGCTAATTTTATTTATAAACCTCCTCAGGTGTTTCTCGGAGGAATTCGCCAAGCGACAAAACTCGTAAGCGATTTTCAGCCGTGCTATGCATTTGCCACATAATATTGCTGGCATGCTGTCCTGCTCTTTGACCTAAATTGTTAAAGTTTTATTTAATTTATTTTTAAAACATTACAATTTCAACGTTTTATAGGAATTTGTTTGCACACCCAAGGATGTGGTACAATTTCTCAGTCTATTCTATTCGCCATTTTATTACAAAAATGCCAAACTAAATCTATTATAATAGAGTACGTACCATAAGTTTTGTGGTGTAAACAAACTTCTCGTGAAGACTACGGTCTTTGAATAGTGATATACCATTTTCGGACTTCATGCACACTCTGCACACAGAAATATCGACCTTAAAATTCATGATTTATGCATCAAAATTGTAAAAATAATTTCCTTCAATGCTTGCTTTTCAGACAACAAAAACTGAAATGACGTTCTTCTACGCTCGGTCAATAGCGCAGCTGTCAAAATCGTCCACTTCGTTTTGGTTGATTGTGAACATGCATCTGGGTTGTGGTATTAGATATGGATGGCCAGTATCGGAGAGATGTTGAATTTGAATTTTGAAACTTAAGGTAAAAATTTGATCAGAGTCGTTTAATGTTTTGAAAGGAAATATTATTACAGAGAAGATAAAAAATAATTTGTATACGAACAAGTGAAAAGGGAGAATAAGTCAGGAAAAGTTTCGTTGTGTGTTTAAGAATGGTAAAACGTTCTTTCTATCTTTTGGAGACGCAAAACTTTTGACATGCGTGGCCTTGCACACCATATGTGACTAAATATTTTGACAAATTATAAAGTTTGTTTAGAATTTGAGTGGGTTATCCTTCTGATTTTGACATAAGTTTGATGCCACTGAGGTCCCTTGTGGACTTTATTCGTTACATACCAGATATTTCTTTGGGCTGCCATCTTACCTTCTTTTTAAGTGAAAACAACAACATTCACTGTCATGTGTCTACAGACACTGCCGTATTTCTTCATTATTTCACTTTTACAAAAATCTACAAATTTTGACAGTAAAGAAATTAAAATGAAAATTAAAGAAATATAATGTCACTACCTTATCATGAGATAAATACTAAGTGCCTACATTTCATGGGAATGAACGTCATGTCGGTTGAGAGGGGTAGATTTTACTTGCGGCAAAAGTCAAAAAGATATGAGATGAGTACAAAGCAAGTGCACCGAGAATCCACTTCAGAAATTAATAAATCTCGGCGGAAGAATGAATGAATTTTCTCATAAAGTTTTGACATATTTTTTCACTTTTTTCCGAACGTCGCGTCGGAAGACTCAAAAATGTACTTACCTGTGGAAGTAGAAGTGTTCCATACATTTTCTTCATTTTTCGCGGTGCACATGCTGGCTATGTTGCTGTTATGGGACATCTGATGTCAATATGTGACTTCTTTTAATATGCAAAGCAAAGAATTTAATTGAGTTTATGAATAATGTGCAATATTTTCTACTGAGCGTGCATTACAATGATGCACAGGCCTTACGAATTTCTTAAAATTTCTTCACAATTTAACGCATTGCTTGCGTAGACGGTCGATTATGCGCGAAAACTGGCTACGTTTGAATCAACACTTTTGTAGTAAGTCCTAATAATTTTAACCCGTTATTTGCGTTGTTAAGCGATCCATTTCAACAAATATTATGACACTTCAAATGTCAGCTGAGTTTGCGCAGGTGTCAAATGCCAGCGCTACCAACTTGAAACCACGAAATGACTGACATCGGCAAAACTAAAAAAAGGCACATAGTTATAAGAATCTAATTAATTTCAATATTTTACGTTAAACTTGTTGGAAATGCTCCATTTCAATACCCAATTCTTATTTGATGATTGAACGGATTGAACGCTGATAAGTACAATACAACGACTGCATGGACGTGAGAGGATAGAAAACTTCGACCTCAATAGAAGAAATTTCATCCGTGTCGACATACTACTTCAACGATTGCTTATGTTTTGAATTTTAGAGATCTCCATCTGACAATATTGCTTTCATTTCAAGAGAATGCCTGTAGCCAGACACTTATTCACTAAAGCCTTTAATAACCTGTGATTTGTGACTAATGCTAGGACTTAGATGCAGATGGAGCATTTTTAGTGTGAGCGCATCCATTTTTATTACTTATTATGAGATGGCATAGTAATGAACATATATGGGTGCAGCCATGTTCCTTATTATTTGTTGTAAAATGCAGACAGGGTATAACAGGGCGCAGACATGTTGTTTATTCCTTGCTCTGCGATAGTAATGGCGTTGTAAGACGAATGGCCGCTGACATGTTTTTTTTATCGTAGGCAGTGAAATGCAGATGGCATAGTCAGGTGCATGGACATGAGGCCATGTTTCTTTTTGCTTGTCTTAAAATGCAGATGGCGCAGTCAGAGGCATGGTCGAAAATTCAAATGGAACAGTCTGGTGCAAGGGCGCAGACATGTTGAAATACAGATACGTAATAGGGCGCAGCCATGTTTCTTTTGACTTTTGTGTGAGGATTTGCGAATAGAAGCGCAGATGGGTGACAGCTTTATTTTAACCAAACCGATAACATGCAACGTGATTTTCATCGAGACTGATATAGGTAATTTGAATTGGTAAATGAATCGTTTTAAGCCGAAACGATAGGTAGGTAAAGGGTTCCTGCGATTTTTGGAAAGTCGTAAAAGCTTAAACGGGCTTTTAATAAATGCACCTCATATAGTATGTCAATGAGACTGTTCACGCAGGATTGACGGATTGGATTTTTTTACGTTTACCGTCTGAGGGTAGATCTGGAGAGGTAAAATGTTACGGCAATACGGATTTTTTTTAATTTCCTGAAATTTTACGTTTGGAAATGTTAATTGCTTTGCTGTCACTCAAGAAAGGGGTAAAAAAATGTAAAAACTGAAAAATTCACAAAGTGAACTTTATCAGTAAACCAATTGGTTGCTGTAAGAAGAATTTTTCTGTTAACACGAAGAGAATTTTTTGAATTTTCGTAGATTTTAGTAAAAATTCATTATTTTGGGGGCGTACGCCTATTATATCGGCTCAGCTGATGACCATGTTGAATAAATACAGGAAAATATTTCAAATCAACTCAATGAACATGTACCTCTCAAAATCAGAACCATTTTCGTAACTACATCCCACTCTTGGTTCGCCACTGAGGTAGTTAAGCTATAAAATAAGCACGACTCTCCATTAAAAGGTGGAAACGTTCCCAAATTCTGGAATACTTTTCGTCATGGTAGCTTCCGGGAATACCTTTACAAGTACAACATAGCGGAAGACCGATTCTGTCGTCATTGTGAAGGAAAAGTGCAAAACGCCGATCACGTGCTACTGGAGTGCACAAAATTTGAAACAGCCAGTAATGCCTTAGAGCAAAAGCCAGCCAACGCTATAACCCCAAGAAGATTGATGCAGGAGCAGGGAGTATAAAGGATTTCACCCCTCCTGAGCATCAAAAAAACAAAAAACCGCTGCTAGTCTACGCACTTTTGAAATCTCCTTGGACTTTTGCAACGTGAGTAAACCTATGTAGCGCGCACTCGTCTCGTATCGTATTTCGCGGCTACTTTGGGCCCAATTCAACGGTAAAAGTACCAGAGTACTCCTATCACTCAATAGAACACAGCTGATCGTCCTCATTGGCGGTTGGCCGGGGCCTCAAATCAAATAATTTGATAATTGATAAACTTTTATTTCATCTTTAATAATTTTTACTATTTTCAGACCTGCGAAGCCATGAGATTTGTCTGCAGGAGGTTGGTTACAATGTTGTTTAATTATTTCGTTTCGATCATCATAATTTATATTCATTTTCATGATTCAAATTCATTTTTGTATGTACTTGATAAAAGGGACAAAAAAAAAGAAAAAAGAAGCAACTGCATTCAGAATTCAAGACAGTTTGGTCTTCGATTCGTTAATCACCAGTCCATTGTCATGACACCATCTTCCTACAGCGTTAAACTCGGATTGCATCACTTTTGCTGCTTCTTCTAGTGATGGGCGGCATACCAAGATTGCCGTGTGGTCTGCTTAGGCAAATAGAGTACTTTCCTTGATGCACTTTAACATTTCGTTTGTGTGTAATATAAAGAGCAGGGGGCCAAGCTTTATTTAAACAAACTTTTGATTTTTACCCGAAACGTTTTATCTTTAAGGTAGTTTAGTAGCCAGTCCGATAGCTTTCCTCTGTGGTCCAGGGTATCAAAAGTTTTGCTGAAATCCAGGAATAGAACTAACACTTGTTGACGGTTGCTCAGGGTAGTGTTAATTAAGTTAAAATCGCCGAGGAGTTGGTTGGTGCTTTTTCCATTTTGGAACCCGTTTGGTATTTGCATATTAAATTATTCTTTTCAAAAAAATTCTTTATTCGATCTGATATGATCTTTTCTATGGCTGGAAGAATTGCTATTGGACGATAGTTCTCTACACACTTTTTAATTCCATATCTATAAATCGGCCTAACAACTGCTTCTTTCGGTTTCTTTGGTACATTTGACGTTTCGAAACTAAGGTTTATTAATTTAGTTAGGAAAGGAACGAAGATTGCTTTTTGGGCATCTAAGCGACTTAGTATGTTTGTTAGCTCAGTACAATTAGATCTCTTAAAAATAGCGAGTCTTGTAGGAATGTGTCATGATGTTCAGATTCGGTTATGTTGCATGTATGAATTATGGATGCTGCCTGTCTTGAAAAAAGATCTCCAAATTCGTTTGCAAGTGCGTCCATGTTTGTATTCAACCGAAAATTCTTACTTAAAGTTTCATCCAAGGAATATTTTCTTAGTCCTACAACCTCGTTGATTAATCCCTACGTCTTCTTTGGATCAGAAAACTCGAATCTAAATATTGTTTTTTTTTTTGTTATTTATTTAATAATTGTTTTTTTTTTATTACAGTATATAATAATAATAAAAATGTAGCAGTATGTCTGTGTTTGCCTTGAAGAATTGTATTTTTAGTTAGGACGCTACAAACATTTCTAATGTACTAAAAATATATTTATAAATCGTTTTTATTTGTAAATGACAAACGGACTCTGGGGGTTGGATTGGCTGGTGTTCCATATATATTTTTTCCTCTTTTAAACTTGGCGCAACCCCGTGGGAAAACAAAAAACTTTAACAATGAAAAATCAAATGAACATAAAGATCTGGAAGCGGATCGCCCTTGCTCTCCACGTCTGACATTAAATTAGAGTGTGTAAGTGAATTGTGAATACTTGTAGGGACCAGGGCTCTTTAATCGTCGCTCAAGAAGTCATCGTCATCCAGATTCACATCGGCCGTGTCGATATTATCATCCAGAGTTATGCCTTCTATTTCCAGATCGAGGTCATCGTCAGCGTCGGCATCTGCTGTTTCAACAACTTCGGGTACCTTCACAGAAGAAGCGGTAGGTTGGGATGCGGTGCCTTGGAAGTCGTCATTCTTTTTATGATCAGCAACATCGACTATAGGTCTGTTGCTTTCGAAAATACCCTTTTCTTCGGCCTCTTTCATCTCATCGAGTGGAATACGATCGATGTTAAGCGGGATCTGGGAGGCAACACGAGCAGGTATTATTTGCTGCTGTTCCTTTTGGAGGAATTCTTCAACGCGAAGTGCGTTGTTCAGACCGGGGAATAGATTTTCATACTTGCTTGGATCAGCAAGGGACTGTCCAGCTTTTTCGTTGAATTTGGCCAGCTCCTCGCGCCATAGCTCCACCACATAGGGCATTTTACTTGGAATGTAGGTCCGAGCGAAGAACGCAGCTTCTGGCAGACGGTTGGTTTCGATGAGAATATTTAGACAACCAGTGACGTCGCCACGCAAGAATGTCGAGAGGAATGCTATATTGTGCTTGCCCTGTGATGCGCCAGCTTCTCCCAAATCTTTTAACATCTCTGCATCACCTGAACTTGTGGCAAGCAGGAGGAGACCACTGAAATCATTTGCCTTCTGCATGCACTCCTTCACTAGCGCCATGTTGTTCTTACGCGAAGCGACATCGGCCAGTGAAGACCACTTCTGCGGATTGTCTGATTCTCGTGCAAGTTTCAGTGCAACTTCTAGTTCACCAATCTGCAGTGCCAAATCAAACCTGTGATCGGGATCGGTGGACACTTGAAGTGCCTGAGATTTAAATCCTTGTTTTTCGAGGAAGTGCGCTACTCTGGTGCGGTGTTCTTTCGGTATCGTCGGCAAAACCAAATCTGCGCGCTCAAAGTCACGACGCATTACAGCTGTCTGGTACTCCAACGCACTCAATTGCAAGCAGAAGCTGATGACATTCAATTCCTTGTCGCCTAGGTAAAGTCTGTTGTCCTTGGGAACATAACCAAGCAAGTACATGGTGCGATCCAAATGTGAGATTGTAACAATCTCGCCACCAACGTAGTAATTAATGCGATTCACTGAATTGGTGTAGATAAAGCAGTCTCCCACCCACAAGCCAGTTCTGACTTGTTCACTCACTTCGCCAAGAACATCGAATGCGGACTCAATGCCATCGTCCTCCAAACCCTCTTTGGTTTCTATTGCTGTAGCGATTGCAGCAGTATCCACGCTCAGAATAAAGTACGACTCATCTGTGGCCAAGCAAACCAAGGTGCCGGCTTCATTCCAGAACACGTTCCTTGGCTGAACTTCAATGCGTCGGACCAATTGCAACGTCTCCCAATCATAGAATGCCAAGCCGGACGATGTCTTCACACCAAACAGATACCCTGCGTAGATATTCTCGGCTCCATACTCTGGAGTAAAACTCTTGCGTTCCTTGAAATTCCTGAAGAGACGCACTGTTCCATTGTTTTCCCGAATAGCGTACTCATTGCTTTCGATAGCCCAAACGAACTCCTGCGCTGAGCCGAAGGCTTTATTACGCAAAGCCATGGATGTGTAAATTATGTATTCGCCATCTCCACAGACTACGACGAATCGTCCGTTTGGATTGTGGGTGATTGTCTGCGGGTAAATCTCACAAGCTCCCATGTCCTTGACTGCTACTGGTAACCTCTCACCATCTTTGACCTCGGTCTCATCCGACAAAGCTTTAAGGTTGACCTGTTGCATCTCGGAGTGCTTGGCCCAAATGATTTTGCCTCCAATCACGTCCATCGACATGGCTGGCTCCTCACGACCGACTTTAATGATAATCGAACCCTCGTCGTAACCCAAAGCGACATTGTTAGTTCCTCTCATGCACGCGATTGTCCACACCCTCTCGAATCCGTAGTTCAGGCAAGTTTCCAATCGGTATGTTCCCGAGTGCCAGATCCGTACAGTACCATCCTCGGAACCTGTCAATACGATCGGCAACTCAGGGTGGAAGCAAACCGCAGATATATTCTGTGCATGGCCTTCCAATGTCTGGACGCAGGTTTTGTTCTGGTAGTCCCAGATCTTAACCATTCGATCGTCTGCTCCTGAAATCAAGTACGGCTTGTCACCTCCGTGGTAGTAATCAACGCAGTTGACACCCTTCTCATGACCCTCCAACGTAAAGTTGGCGAAATTCGATCCCAATTGCCAGACTTTGATGTTGCGATCCAACGAGGCCGAAGCAAACGTATTGTTATCCTTTGGATTGAAAACGATCTGCATCACGTAGTGAGTGTGCCCTTCAAAGACTCGCTGGCAAGCCCACAATTTCTCCCAGTTCCACAGTTTAATCAGCATGTCATCTGCAGGAAATAGAAAGCATTAGTTACCACAATCGAGAACATCCTAAACTACGTCTTACCACTGCTGGTCAGAACGAGCGGCTGTGTGGGATGCACAGCAATACACCGAATGTAATCCGAGTGTGCTTCGAAGGAGTGCACCTTCTCCAGCGTGTTGTAGTTGAATATTCTTATTTGCATATCATCTGATCCTGTAATAAGCCAATTTTTACGTGCCACAAACCGTCCCGATCGCACTGGAACATCGCACACCTCGAAATCCTTCACCAATTGTTGGTTTTCGTAGTTCATGATGTGTACGTGGCCATTGTACAAGGCACACAACATCCATGGCTCCGCTGGATGTAAATCCACACATTTTACACGATCTGACCGCGATGTGAGGCGCCTTTTAATATCTAATTTAAGTGGCATGATGTACACTTGCTTTATGTCCTATTTAACAATGTGTTTTCTTGTGAAATAACAGGGAATATTAAATATTTTTGCGGCAAACACAAAACCAACAGAAAATTCACTTCATAGAAAAAGATGTCTGACTCGTTGTCTGTAAATCGAAAATGTCAAATGACGAAGTTGACAACCGACTTTTGATAAGTTGGAACTTGTGTGTTTGCACCATAATTGTAGTAGATTTCAATAATGCGTATTCAGGGAAGAAACACTCAAAAATTTGATGAAAAGAGATTTTAGACTGCCTGCGACTACTTATTTTTCTAATTACACGGTCAACCCTTTTCTTTCAAACACAGGCAGCTCTACCATTGTATCCGTTCCAAAAGTTCCAAATCGTAATAAAATTTCGAACGCAAAGCATGACATGGTAAACGTTTCTGTACAAAACGTTCCAATACGAAAATTCTAAAAGTTTTTCCGCGACGAATATCTGTTGGAGAATTTCGTCTAATTTGAGAAATTTTCGTTCCAATTGGATTCCGTAATAGGGTTGATGGAAAACTCATGACGTCTTCATAGTATCCAAGTTAAGCCACAGCAAAAGACGTTATATTTCTTTGCAATGAAAATATGTTGGAGAATACGTAATAAGTTCATAATGTCGGATCAAATGCAAACCACGTAGAAGTGGCTTATTTCTTATCGGAGAACGTGAAACGATAACTCAAATTATCGGACACTCGCTCAAGAGTATTTAGAATTTCAAGCTACAAGATGATTGACCAGTTAAAGTCTTTCTTTCTTGTTAAAATCAATCAAATACAGAATCTAGTAAGCAAATATGGGCGCCGTGACTTAAATAGTTAGAATATACCACTCACACGACAAATGTTTGTGAGAAGCTAAGCGAAATATTTGCGTTTTATTTGTTATAAAAAAATAATTAATTTATTTGTACACTGCCCTCCACCTAAATACTAATTAACAACAAATAAAATAAAACAGAATTCTTCCCTGACTCGATATTATGTTACATAGGTACATAGACAGCTACCCATATAGGGTATTGGTATTTATCTTAAAATATAATTAACATTTGCTAAATTTATAACACTAAAGCTATGCTAAGCGTCACAGAAAGTGTTCCACAAAATGCTCATCGTATTGCCTCCTAGACTTAAAGTAACAACCACATTCATTGCACAGGATATCGACATAATCGTGTTTTCCAAACAAATGTTCATAGTACTCATTGGCATCGGCGGAAGAAATTTTACATATATCGCAGTAGTTGAGGTCACTGATCACAGGTAATTTATGCGTTTCGTTGAGGTGCAACTTCAGTTGCCTTGGATCAGAAAATGAAATGGGACACTGAGGACACGAATAAATCTGCACTTCACACTCGACATAGCCTCTGATATGATCCAAAAAAGTTTCCCTAAAAGAAAAGGAAAATTATGAATACAGTCAGTCCGAGGATGATGACAACTTACAGTGAAATGTATTGCTTTCTGCAGAGGTAGCAGGAGAAACGAGTGTTTTTCTCCGCCTCATGCACTTGCAAATGATAGAGCAGTTGATACTTCTTCCCAAATGTCTTGGAGCACAAATCACATTGATATTTTCTACTAGGTGCATGCAAGTCCTGATGTCTACTGTGTTCCCATTTGCTTGAGAAGGATTCTTCGCATACGTTGCAGGTGATTATTCCTCGTCGATTGTGTTTTTCAAAGACATGCCTCTGTAGCGTGTAGCGACAGGTGAAATTTTTCTTACAGATCTTGCACTTCACTCCAGCTTGCTCTTCGCCGTTCTGGTGCAAGCGATGTATATTCATATGTGACTGAAGGGAGTACTTCGAACACAGACCCTTGTTGCATACTTCGCATACGTAAGACGGTCTTTCTTTTGGTGAGTCGGTGCCATCGTCCTTTGGGTGATCCTTTACAACATGCCGCTAAACAAAAGAAACAAATCATCCACAAATATCCCAAAATCGCATGAAGACCACTTACCGCTAGAGCTTCTTTGGTGACAAAACCGTTTAAACACGATTTACATTTATAGGGCTTTTCGCCAGTGTGAAGACGACGATGGATTCTCAGAACTGTGTTCCTGGTAAAAGACTTCTCACACAAGTCACACTGAAAAGGACGTTCGCCTGAGTGGATCAGCATGTGCGTCTTAAGGGAGGCCGTGTTGGTGAATTCAGTTGCGCAGATGGTGCATTTCGGTTTGGTGTCTTTGTTAAAATGTGGCTTTCTACCCCGTTTGCATTTACCCTTTTTTCCCTCTCTTTGCACCTTTTTCGTTGGAATGGTAGAGTGATTTGATTCTATGACTAATGGAATAGTGAGATGATCTCCAGGTGGTTCGGGCAGGACATCGACTACAATACTTGCTATTGAGGTATCTAGAACTGTGTCTACAGAATCCAGTGAAGTAGCTAGAATCTCATGAGAGGTATCTGTTATCAAAGCACTATCGTCCAAAGCGCTGGTAGACAAAATAATAAAAGGTCCGTCTGATCCGGCATCGTCCAAGTTGTTCCTTTTCAAAATAACATTTGTACTATCTATTCCAAGAGCTGGAGAAAGCTCAGTTTCTATGGTCTCGGAAGCACCAATTAATACATCAGATCCGCATATATACGATATACGATCGCCTTCGAAGTTCAAAAAGAATTTATTGTTGTTTTCAGCGAAACTGTTATCAGAGGGGGTTTCAAACTGATAGAAGGGCTGTTGTTCTTGGCTACTGTCGACGAGATCATTTTGTGTTATATCAAAGGTGCTTTGATCTGACATTTTCACCTTCCAATGGCGGGGTGGTCCTCTACAAATTCTTTTTTTTTTGTGTACCTGACATATACAATCTTTTCTAATCGCCTTTCGCTTCGGTAGGCTAGTTCTGAACGTCTCTCTGGAAAAAGGTCATTTTCTCGTTGTTTTTTGGATCTGAAAAGTAAGCAATTGAGTTGTGGTTTAGGAGTTGCACATATTCAAATAGTAAGACATAATCGTGACGAATGGCAAACTATTATAGACTTCGTCAGAAATCGGTCAAACGAGTCGTACGGTAATCTTCCCCTAACCGCCCAATTTTCGTGCATTTTTGAGTTGAATAGGAATGACAACTTAAAGCGAAATTATGTAGAGGCTATCCACTTAAAATATTTAATCAAAATCGACCAAAAAGTGGGTGTTTCGATATCTACTTCTAGGATAAATTGTAGTTGTGAAAATGCGAAATTTTGGAAAAGTGGGCGTGTCAGTGGGTGGATTTCACAAATTTGTATGTTAATTTCCAATCAGACACGGACCAATTGAGCGTTAGGAATCATGCTCTTGCTCAGAACCAATCAATTTTCAATGTCCTTAACAAATCTATTACATTTTCCTCTCCATATGTTTAGGTTTACTTGCCAAACTCGACCGTTACTGTACTGTTTGTCATATCTTTTTAGCCTAATTAGCATTCATATTCTTTTCCTCGAAATTAAATAACACTTTGCAGCCAAATAAGACTCTATTGCATTCGAGCTCACCTCTAAATACGTTTTAAACATAAATCCATCCACTTTGCCATGACCGTCAAAGGTCAGCCATATCCAACCAACGTTTCGCTTGATTTCCACTTTATCCTCTCAAACCAAACACTGACATTACCCTCACTGCACGAGAAATGAACATAAATAACAAAAAACACATAAAAATTTAACTTAAAATGAGAAAACACATTTGTTAAAGAAACTAAGAAGTAAATAAAAATGATAACATGATAACGTAATGTCAAATTATGCGATGATGACGTTTGCCCTTCCATAAATCGTGCTAATTCGCCATGACTTTAAGGGGGTATGCACAAGCAATGGCATTTGTCGGGAAGGAAATTTTAAAATTCTCTGCAGAAAAACGCAATTTTATTTTCTTAGAAATTTAATCTTAAATGTAAGAAAATATTGAGATACTCTATCACTCGGCAATAGCCCGATTCTACACTGTTACTGTATGCAAATATTTTGATTCATTACACTTTAGAACGTTATTTTGATTACTAACTCGTCTTAGGCTCAGCCTAAATATGATTTTCTCTTAGAAAAATAAAGTTTATGTACAAAAAGTTTTCTCCTGTGTTCTCGTAACACCAACTAATGTGATGAGATGATGAGTCCTACATGTAGTGCGTCAGTATGTGCTTATCGAAGGTTTTCCTTGAGTCGAAATACTTTTCGCACTCGTTGCAGGTTTTGCTGATAGTGTCATGTTTATCGTGCATGTGCTTGTAGTACTCCGCTGCGGTAGAATAGCTTTCCCCACACAGATCACAGGAGTTTAGACCGCCCATTGTCACATCGTGTGCACTTGACATGTGCAGTTTCAGATCACGGGTATCGTACTGTCCAACGTTGCAGTGTGGGCACTGAAAGTCCATATTCTTAGGATCCATATGTTGCAATTTGATGTGTTGAATGAGGTTTTCTCTGTAAGTAATACAGAATTATATTCCGAACGATGCACGGGCTAGTTTCCTTACCTTATGGTGAACGTTTCGCCACACTTTTTACAGGGCAAGTCCTCGATTTTGTGTGTTTGTAAGTGGAAGAGCAGTTTGAACTTCTTCTCGAATGTCGCCTGACATATATCGCATTGGAAATTCCGATGTGAATCATGGACCTCCATGTGCTTTGTGTAGTCTAACTTGCTATCGAAGGACTCCGTGCATGTATTACAGGAGTACTTAACGTCTGTGTCTGCCGTTGAGTATTGCTCGTGGAGTTTCATGTGTGCCTGGAGGGAGTACTTTGTACCCATTGCCTTGTGACAGATTCCGCAGGTGAACTTGATTCTATCGGCTTCCCTATCATCATCGTGGTCTTTCGACATGTGGCGCTAAAGAGAATTTGCTCAAAGAATTATTCACCCAAATATCGTTTCTACTTACCATTAAGGCATCCTTAGTGACACAGGCGCTATCACAAAGGGGACACTTATAAGGCTTCTCCCCGGTGTGCAGTCTTCGGTGGATATTGAGAACAGTCTTCCTCGCAAATGACTTATCGCAGTGATCACACTTGAACGGGCGCTCACCCGAGTGGACCAACATGTGGGTCTTAAGCGACGTCGGATGCGTAAATACCGCTTCGCATATATGACACTCAATTTTGCTATTAGCTCTCAGTGCTCTCAAATTCTCGCGTTGTGTACGAGTTGTCTTTTTTGCCTTTACCGCTGTTTCCTGCTTGTAGTCCTTGTCATTTTCATCATCATTGTTGGAACCTTCTACGACTGGTTCACCATCCTCTTCATCGCTCTCTTCAAATACATTCCTTGCTTTTCTTTTCCGACGCTTCCTCATTGGTAGTTTCCTTTTCGGTTTCTTCTCACTTGTCTGTTGGGGTTCTTCTTTCTTTTTCGTTGGTTCAGCTGGTTTAACCACTTTGTCACCACTTGGTTGAACCTTAGCTTTCACTAGCTCCTCGCCACCATCGTGGGTCTGCAAGTGGTACAGCAACTGGAACTTCTTTTCGAATGTGCGCTGGCAGACGTCACACTCGAATGTCTTATGCAGGTCATGCGACTCAGCATGTGTACTCAGTTCCCACTTATTGGGGAATCCTTTATCGCAGATCTTGCACGAGTATTTGAAAGGAATATTAACTGTGATCGGACCACCATCAGATTTCTCCTTCTTCCTCCGAACAATCTTACGACGGACCTTGGCATCATTCGAGTGTGTCTTCATGTGAGATGCCAAGGAGTATTTCGAACAGCGTGACTTGTTACATATCGAGCAGATGTACGACACTTTGTCCTTGCGGAAGTTGGCACCGACTTCTTGCTCGTGATCCTTCTGAAGATGCCGCTGGAATAGGGAATTTTTTTTAATAAAATGCAGTAAGCGGGGGTAAAACAGCAACTTACCGTTAAAGCTTCCTTCGTTACATAGGCACTTGGGCACAGGGAACATTTATAGGGCTTCTCGCCAGTGTGCAGACGCCGGTGAATATTGAGCACCGTTTTTCTGGCAAAAGCCTTGTCGCAGAACTCACATTTGAAGGGTTTCTCACCAGAATGCTTAAGCAGGTGCGTCTTTAATGAGTTCAAATGCGTGAAAACGCTGCCACAGATATTGCACTCGATTTTGTCTCTGCGGGTAGGTGCGCCACGTTTGACTTTCTTAAGTTTTGTGTTAAGAACTTCCTGATGTTCAGTCTTAGTTGTGGTTTCATGTTGAATTTCAACGCTTTGGACCGAAACAATCTGATCCGATTGCTCCTGCTGGACCGATGGTGCAGTCTGCACTTCAGAATTGATTTCAGTTGCTTGAGCATCGAACGGTGGGAATTGCGGCTGATATGCGAAATCATAGCTGTCAGTTGTCGGAACGGATTCCTGCAGAGGCATTGACGAATGAGTTGTCACTGCTGTGGGATCGTACTGCAGATGCATAGACACCGGCTCTTGGTACTGCATATGGGTTTGTGTATCATAAGTTCCATAACCACCAGTTACATTAACTGTGGAACTATAGTCATAAGTCGAAGGATCGTTCTTCATCACTGGTAGAATTTCCAATTGCAGAGACCTTCCAGCTTCGTGCTCTATGCGTAGATCTGGACCCGATTGTGTGTTATAAGAATTCGACGGCGTATACTGCTGGATTCCACTAACATCGACTTGGTGCTGCTGCACACCGCTAATATGACTTGTCGTAGATTGCGGTGACTCCATAGGGACACTAACTAAAGGAATCGGGGTAGTATACGCCGTACTGCTAGCAGATGATGACACAAGCGGAGGAGGAACATTAGCAATTTCTAGCTTTACCTTTTGCTCTTTTTGTTTCTCTCTCTCGAACGTCTCCATTCCCATAATTTCAACCTGTTTATCGTTCTCATCTCCACTCTCGTCATCGTAGAATCCTGAATTATTCATATCGTCGTTATCATCATCGGCCTCCTCAACCGCTTCCGTGTGTATCGCCAGCAACATATCAATTTCTGCCATATTCTCATCGAGCTCATCAGTGCAATTGCGTTCGTCGGTGGCAATTGTAGCTCCCCCAGTTTCTTCCTTCTTCAGAGAAGGCAGAAATATTGTTTTCCGGAAATATTTCTCCGCGTATATTGCCTGAAAACGAAAGTCATAAGCAACCTTAAGGTGATCATTGCACTTCTTGCACAGCTTGGACGGCAGCCCATCGCCTTCGGTGGCCTAGAAATATTTGTTTTTTATATTTTCAGAGTTTTAATATATATATCAAACACAACCTCCAATGAAGTGCAATATCGAAATTGATCGTCTTTCCCACATCCATCAAAGATTTGTATATTGCCCGAGGAACTTAAACATACTCGGCAAACACTGTCGTCTAGCTTCACAGACATCGTTTCCTTGCTTTCATTCGAAGTTGTAGATAGTCTTATTGGATTTTACAATATTTGAAATAAGACATAATCCCTCTTTTCTTTATATTTCACAGAAATATTGTAGAAAAATGCACAACTAGAATGTAAATAACAAAATGGTTTCAAAAATTCATTCGGAACCTCGTTTGACAGCGCTTTGACAGACGAGTGACAGGTTATACTTAGTGATGGAAGGAAAGGAAAATCTGCTCGTTACATAGTACTATATGCGTGTCAGTCACTTTGACACTATACGATCCTGTAAAAACTGAAAATACCTTAATAATAAGAATCTTTGGATCACAATCCATCAGTAACTGGACTGGACAGCTGGAAACCGTAGAACTTTTCTTCAAAAGCCTTGCTACACGAATGGATATCTATTTCTTTAAAGAGTTGTATGACTTGTGAGCTTTAATTGCTAGGAATTTATATATGTATTTCTACTAACTTTCTCTTATAAGCTGGAGCTCATAATGGGTAACTCTTATGTCAAAATATCACCAAATTGGTATCCAATCGGCAGAGCATATTCGGACAATGAAATCGTGATTACATTTTTCATGTTTATGATGGAAAAAGTGGTCGCCGCCATGGTTCTTTGTTCGTTGCTCATGCTTTTCCGATTCTTAATAAAGCACAAGCGAAGTTTCAATGTTAGAATGCCATCCACAATCAGATGATCGTTGTTGCAACCTAGATCATACGATAAAAGGTATACAAGTTCATAAAAGTTTGAAGCTATCTACTTCAGGATATGATAAATCCGATCGGTTCCACTTATTTATTTCTTTGAAATTCCAGTTACATACGAAAAGTTCATGATAGGGGCTAAAATGCGTGCGCCTGTCTGATTGGAATGGGTCTTCCACGTCAAAATTAAAAACAATCTGAACATTTCCAATCCATGATTATGCAAAAGAAAATCGACAAACACTCTAACTGAAGTCAAATAAGACTTATTGGTATTCCAGATGGGGTAAGTACAGTAATTGAAAAAATAATTGTGTTGGCAGTGTTTCATTCCCAAGGGAATTGAATGAACACACTTTTCTGAAAGAAAAAACAATATAATCCATCCAGCAAGCAAAAAGACTAGGTGCACTCCTCCAATTGCAGACATCTGGCAACGCGTACGCCATCAGCGCCATTGCCCATTTGTTGAACTGCACGCATACCACCGTAATAAAGCCGTCAAATTCGACATTTTTCATTTTCATCTTGACTCTGGAGGCAGAATTCCTCTTGCAACTTTTTTTCTCTAAATAAAATTAATTTAAGTGTTATATTTGTTCATTTTAAAATAGTTAATTTATTGTTTCCCCTAAGTACAATGTCTGAGGAATTCAAATTGCCTCGCCGTTCACGGAAGCGGCTGCGTGAGGTAAAGAGGAAAGCCCGACCAGGTAAGTGGCAGCAACTGCTTTGCTCCTGTTTGCGTTCCGGACCTCATTTAACCTAGAAACTTTAAAAAATTCTCAGAACTCGGTGACAAAGAGGCTTGGACAGCTCTCCGCTATGTTGATCGGTTTGAACAATTTACACAGTTCACCGATAATGTCGAGCGTATCGATGGCAAGCGTGTTGATTGCCAGGAATTTATCGATAAGTTTGAGAAACCGTACCTGCCTGTTGTGATTAGTGAACTTCAGGAGGATTGGAAGGCTCAGGAGAAATGGACCATGAACCGCCTTGTGAAGAAGTATCGAAATCAGAAGTTTAAGTGCGGCGAAGACAATGAGGGCTACAGTGTCAAGATGAAAATGAAATACTACGTGGAGTACATGAAGAGCACTAAAGATGATAGTCCGCTCTATATATTCGACAGTAGCTTCGGAGAGGTTAGTCTAACTATTGATGTATGGGAGGTGTATGTTTGAGGTTTGTGATTATTGTAGCACCATCGTCGGAAAAAGCTCCTTGATGACTACACAGTTCCAAAATATTTTCAAGATGATCTCTTTAAATATTCGGGGGAAGAGCGTCGTCCTCCGTATCGATGGTTTGTTATGGGACCAGCACGTTCGGGAACGGGGATTCATATAGATCCGTTGGGAACCAGCGCTTGGAATGCACTAGTGTTTGGTCACAAGAGGTGGTGCCTGTTTCCAACCAATACGCCAAAAGAAATGTTAAAAGTTCCTGGCTCTCTCGGGGGAAAACAACGCGACGAGGCAATTACATGGTTCAGTGTAATCTATCCAAAGACAAAAATGCCCGATTGGCCAAAGGAATTTGCTCCCGTAAGTATCGAGTCGTTAACAAATTGATATCACCTAACATAAGCTATATTTATTTGCAGATTGAGGTCCTGCAGGGACCTGGAGAAACCGTTTTTGTACCGGGCGGTTGGTGGCATGTTGTTTTGAACCTAGACGATACGGTAGCTGTTACTCAGAACTTCTGCAGCAGGACAAACTTCCCCATAGTTTGGCATAAAACGGTCCGCGGACGACCAAAACTATCACGCAAGTGGCTTCGTGTGCTTCGAGTTAGTCCCGTCTACTACACATACTTACATTTGTATGTAGGAACAGCTAACATTTTCCATTTCTGTTTTTTAGGAAAAAGAACCCGACCTTGCAAAAATCGCCGAAAGTATTAATATCGATCAAAGTACTGGATTTGCATCGGACAGTTCTAGCAATTCTAGTTCATCATCCTCATCGTCGTCGTCAAGTGACGATGACAGCGATAGCTGTTCGAACACGGACAGCGGCCAAGAGAGTCTTACTGCCAAAAAGAAAAAGAAACGACGAATGGGCGGCGGAGGAAGGGGTGGTAGCATGATGTCGCGTTCTTGATCAAGAATTTGATGCCGAAGAGCGTTGTTACGGGCACTATCCACCATCATTTTGAAATTCTTTCTAAGAAAAACTGTAGACATTTCCTAATTTTGTTTTTATTTAATCCTTTACTCTAATTCCATGGACGTTTTATAAGTTGAAGATGATTTACACTAAAGTATCCAAATCATTACGTAATATCTTATTTTCAAAACTAGAAGATTGTTAAAGAATTGTAATTGTTTAATACGAAAGGACGAAATATATAATTTAAATAAATTATAATCCATATTGTCGTGGGTTGCAGAGAACCAAAGGTGCTTGATGAATGAGATGTACCATATGAGCAAGCGGAAACGGACTAAAATGTGGCAAATAGGTGCAGGCAGTTGGAAATGTGGAGAAGTAGAGGCTAGCAACTCTTCATATCATTAATTTTTTTTTTTTATTAGTAGATACCACTAACATAACAATTTTACAACGAACTGGTGATCTTCCTGCTTCGCATTTGTTCCATCCATTTGTTGAATTGATCCTCGGGAGTTAATGGATACGGTGCGTAGTAGTGTTTCGGTGGTTCACCCTCCTCCAGCCTAACAAAGTAATGACAGTGTTTGTACTCCACCTCACCGGCCCGTCCACGTGCATGTCGTCGCATACCCCTGAAATAACGTCCTTTACCAACAAACGATTCAGCTGCAAATAAACACACAGTTAAGGAATCCACTTTGGATGCGATCATGTCGTTTACTTACAAATCCACAAATTGCTCTTGAACTCAACATTATGCCGCTTAGTGGCCATATCTTGTGCCTCTAGAATTGTCTGTTTAACGTACCGGCCACCTTTCATAAGAACGAAATTCAATTGCTTGACGGCTTCATCAACCGACAGACCACGGACCAGTGATGCAATATACCACATCTTGTCGGGACTGTATTTGATGTTTGTCGTCATGTGGCATACGTACTGAAATGGAATATTACTATACAGACTGCAAAACACTATTACTGAAAAAATTACAGCTTTCCGAGGTTCCTCTTCGGGTGCCTGGGGTGGATATATGATTTTGTTGTTCTGCAGCCACTTTTGTGGCCCAATATTGTGTTTATTCCATTTTTTACTTAAACTGTTGGTCGTGTGAATTGAACAGGTGGGGATTAGTATTCTAGTGGCGTTAATTACTTGTTTATTCACACCAAGAACGGACAATTGTTTAATTAATGAATTCATTTTTTATTTTTCTGATTTTTCATAACCTACTGCACTGCTCACAGAAACCCACGACGGGATGACAGTTGATAGGGTTGCCGTCTCACATAAAACTAGGACTTAGAATCTCATTTATGGACATGACTCATCCTAATAAGATTCTGTAAGTTGAGACTACTCAGTTATTATCATTAAAGGAATTTTTAAGAAATTCTACTCTGGTATGTTGATTATATGTCGTTTCTAGCATTTAAGCGACGTTCTACGTCTATCTATCATTATGTACTGTAGGCCTACTTGACAGGACAAATAAAATTAAATGATTCCTCTTCTTTCGAGTGCCTCTTCTATCCGGTTTTCCCAAAAATTTGGGAACCCTAAGAATGAGCTGCAAAATTTACTTTTGACAGATGCATTTGATACGTGGGCGTGGCAACCCTACTGACAAACGTCAAATTGTTAGATGTTTCTTCAAATCTAAAGCAACTTCCTCAGCCAGAGGTCGCTTCCATCTACATAAACCCCCAACTGTCTCCGCCGCATTGACAGGATTCATCGCACAAAATAGACCGACGACTACGGCGGTGGAAAAATCGAATTTTCTTCCTCCTCCGCAAAAGACAACATAATAAAAAAAAAAAACTTTTAACCACAGAAAGTTATATATTTCCCTTCCACCCAAGTCACCGATTTTATTTAAATTTTACTATTTAACATTTTAAGCATTAAAGTGCATCCGTTCGTTGTATAACTATTTGCAAACGGTTTTTTTTGTGTTCGTCGTTACTCACATGTACATATAGTCCACATATTCACGAGGAAAATGATTTGATTTGTGATTTCCCAATAAGTTTATAAATAAAGTGTTTACCCATTACATTTGCGCAAATATTACAAAAGGGATTTACGAAACGAACAAGATCACACACATTCGCCGAGCAACATGACGAACGATGAAATTCAAAGTACAAACTCTGAAAATCCCATTAAAAAAGATGCTAACAAACCCGAAAAGGTACTTGAATGTGATTTCTCCGAAGATTTTTCATCGTTTTTTCCTGCTGCGTTTGTAGGACCAAACAACGTGCCACTTTACATAACACACTTTTACAGTCGAGAGGATATTTAAAGAAGGAAATACTTGTAAAAGCAAAAGAAAAAGAAAAAATGATAGTACAGCCTCGCGCTCTTACTGCTATTGATTTTTGTATTGTAGTTTCTGTTCCAATTTCGTGTATTCTTAAGCAGTTTTATCATTGAATTGTGTTAATTTTAGCGAATTTCGTTTTTGTATTTTTTTTTATTTTTTTACTTCCATGTGTGTGCCGATGTCTTGCAGTTTGTTGTACATTTCCTAGCCAGCTTCCATGATATCTGTGTTGTAACCGCAATGCTTCCGCTGTTCACATTGTTGTGTTGTTTTGTCTCCGCGTATGTCTTCCAAGCTGATGAGGTCCATGAAACACATTGCCGAGTGAGTATTTGTTGTTTTTTTGTTTTTCGTACATCAGTGTGTGCGCTGTAATGCACACACACACTCACATAGTGGGGGTGGGTGATTGTTAAGGGTAATTGTTGTGAGGGGTTGATCGGCAACGGTATGTATGTATTTAGTAGGTGGTAGTTGAGAAATGCAATAATGCGCGAGCTATGATTAATTGAGACAGTCGGTCGGCACGAGAATAATTGCCTCTATTGAACGGCCACGAATACTAAGCCGATTTTTTGTATAAGAGATGTTTACTGTAAACAACGGTGAACTGTGCATGGAATCGGTTATGTGTATGTTAACATTTTCCAAATCCCACAGCGTGGGAGAGTTTTTCGACGAAGCAAGAGTCATGCATTTATAGTTTTAATTACTTGTAATGCATAACTACCTGCGTAATGCGATGCATGCATGGCATTTATAATATTTAGCAATGTTTGGATGAATCAAACAGGATTTCCTTGAAGCGGAAGGAAGTTAAAATTTTAACGTCGCACCACGTTGCCGACATTGTAATGAGTTACCAATTTGTGATCAGTTTATGCACGTTTGCTATCGGTAACTGAAAACAGTGAATGGGTTTTAAAAAGTGATGTAAATTTCTAAATAAATCCAAGAAAGCTTAACTACCTTTAAACAATGATTAACACCAAGAGGTCGACAGGTTTATGGCACCCAGCACTAGGTTCTCACAATAATTCGTGTTGTACAAGATATGTTCTTCTCACAATGTGAAGGAATCTTCTACTTAATGCCGTATCCGAAAGGGAATTTGTAATTCCAAAAGCTTACACATAACAGTTGAAGTTTCGGATGTTTGTCAGCGAGAGCGGTGGCGTGAAAGACATTTTAGATGTTGTCTAAGGATTGCGTAGTCCCTAAGAACTTGGACCACGGCGCCTATAGTCAGAAAAGTATTAGGTTTGTTCCGGTACTGTCGAAAACTGTGCTCGCGAGACAGTAGGTCTGTTCGCGTACTCTCCCAAAACAACGAATTTTCACGAAAATCAACGAAATGACACCAAATCCTGTTCGAGTACGCAAAAATTTCGTAGTTTTTCGTAGAAGAGAGCGCCCACGACAGAGTAAAACATTTCCCCATGCAATGAATTTTAGTGCAGGAAATTTCTTTGCACTGATTTACGAAATCTGTCCAATCTGTCAGATACCTGTACGTAAATTTTTGTTGTTTGAGTATTTGCATACATTTGCTTTTGACGTCTAAAAAGTGGGCGAATTTCGTAGCTTTCGCGTTCGTTTACTTTTTTTATGATTTTACCACTCTCTGAGAGAATCTTACCCCCACTCCTTGAAATTTCACATTCTACGAATGTTGGTGCAGAAAGTACGCGAACAGTAAGAAGTTTCTGCTCCTTACGAAAGTTTCCTGATTATCAAAAGTAAATTCAAACAAAACAATGAAAGAAAGATGTACAAATATGTCAGAGAATTACCATGTTTATATGGGGGATTGAATCTGAATTCGATTCTGGTTGAGTGCTATGTAAACTCAAAATGGATTGACTCGATTCGAGCACAAAATTTTCTGGGATCGATTGGAGTTTTTGGATATAAACGCAGATCGAAGGGTTGAATTTGACAGGCAGACAAAAAAAACCAAAAAAAAAACTGGCATATAGAATTTTGCGAACAAAAAAAGGTACTTTCAAACTTTCATTCGATTCTAACTCTAACGAAGAATGAAAATCTAATGAATATTCATTCGCAGAAACTTTTTATTTTTTTCTCACATAGTACATACATATGTATGTATGTTTCTGACGCTTAAAAAGTTGGCATTTTTTTGCTCAATGCGTTTCCTTACTTTTTTGTACATTTGCCTATCCTTGAATGTTTTTTTACCCACACTTTTAGAAATTTGACAAGTTGTGAATTTTGGTGGGAAAAATAAGGGACCTAAAAAGAACTTTCCGTTCGGGCTTTGAGTGTGCTTTGCTCGGAGCGACCTCAACGTGTTCAAGGTGCTCATCACGTACGATGGCAATCGTCTGATGATATCGTTTTGCGGAACAACATTATACCGGTTTGCACGGTCCAATTTTTCTACCTCAATTTTCAGGTATACCACTTGGTTTATATTTGTATTCTAGCCGCAGCTTAATGGCGCATCTAGCGCCCGTTTTTCTAATGAAGATATGTAATCCCAACGATGGCTTCTAATGCTGCCAGACAAGCAATTCTATGTAGCTTTTGAAAGTTAGTGACTATTGTCCGTTTCGGCACTTTTCGGCAACATACGATGCTATACGTGATATTACCAAAGTGCCGGCTTTTATGGTGAGGGGTTCCAGATTGGCCAATCTTCTTTGGTTGGCAATATGGTTTTACAAGCAGTAATGGATAGTCCTTCTCTGGTGGATGATTCGAATATGGGTAACAAAGCACTTTGCATGACGATGGAAATGGTCGTGCTGTATTTACCACAAACAAAAATATTCAAGTCATCAGTATAACCAATAGCGATGCAGCCTGATCTCTGTAGATCGGCTAAAAGATTGTCAACGGCAATTGACCTTAGAAGGAGTTCCTTGGGGGGAACTTTTAATTCCGGTCACAGGTTAGCACCTCCTCGAAAAGAGCAAGTTATGAATCGACTTTCAAGCATGACCCTAAACCGTTGGTTGGTCGAATTCTCGACACCTCTGCTACTGATAGCCTTCGCTATTGAGTCGTAGCCAGTGTTGTCGAATGTGCCCTCAATGTCCAGCAATGCACACGGAGATATTTTCTTGGAACGAAAAGTTCCATCCATCTTCTTTGCAAGATAGTGAAGAGCCTGCATTTGATTTACCTTTCCTGTGTGCAAACTGGCTTGAATGCAGAGTTTAAGTTACGCATCTTGTCGCATCACTCAATTCCAGTTCGTATCAGTATAGTGTAATAGTCGACTTCCGCGATAACTTCGGCTTGATTTTGGCTGAATCAGAAGCTTAGCAATTTGCATAGGTATTGGTTTTCAAGAGTGGAGATGAATTTGTTTTTTGGGTCATGGAGCTCTCAGGAGCTCAGAAGGATATCAATGAACTCATGGTTTAGCTTCAATATCTTAATGTTGGCGAGTCCAACAACATCCCGCATTCTGTTTCAAACTTCATAATAGGTTTAAGGGTATGTTTATAAGCATTCATGCATCACATATCTGTCTACGTTTTCAAGTCTGTTTTGGTGACTCTCACCAACGAATGTAAAATGCTTACCCTTCTCAATATTCAGATGAAATATAACAGTGTTTACTTTAATAGAAGCTTGGGGGTGACGAAACTTATTTTCCAAATGAATTTTATTTCATATACTTACATATGTACATAAAGAGTTTCTGCTTAAAATATTTTACATCTATCTTTCTCATTGAAAATGTGTATATATAAAGGGTGGGCTAAATATAAGTTTCTCTTTAAAATACAATAAAATGCGTAAAAGATCGATAGGCATGGGCATGGCGCGCTATCCTGCATGAATCAGAGGTCATCCAAATTCATGACGTCAATTTCAGTGAAAAGAAATCGATCAACATGGCTCTGTAATACCCCCATGGCTGACCGAAACGTTGTTCCCAGCCTCATTTTTGAAGATAAATGGTCCAATGATGCCACTACTTCACAATCCGCACCAAACTGTCACTCTCTTTGGATGCATAGGCTTCTCGACAATAACGTGCGAGTTATCCGAGCCCCAGATGCGGACATTTTGCTTGTTAACGTAGCCGCCGTGATGAAAATGCTTCTCGTCAGAAAAGATGATTTTTCGCCAAAAATCGTTGTCCAATTCAAGCTGCTCCAAGGCCCAAACTGCGAAGCGATCGATAACGAAGCAGATGGTCGTGCGCCTTCAATTACTGAGTCAATTGGACATTGTAAGGGAATAATCCGAGATTTTTGTGCAGAATTCCCCTCAGGCTAGTGCATGAAATGTTGAGCTGTTCAGATCGATGGCGAATTAATGTTCGTGAATTACACTCTCGGCTACAGCAGCTACTAGCATACCACTCTCACGAACTTTTTGCCCTAACTTGCGTACAGCAGGCAGGGTGTTTCATTTCGGCTAAAACTTCTTTTCAAATAACGCACTGTTTGGGCTAAACAGCACTCACTTTGGAAATAAGTTTTAAATATTTCCAAACGTTGTTCAAGCGTGAAGCGACTTATTTCGTTGCGCGGTATGATACAAACTTTCTGTCCAGATTTCGAGTGGGAAACAGCTGTCAGTGTCAAAATAACCTATAATTTAAAAAGAAACCACTAGATGGCTCACCGTTTATGTACTATAGCACCGATTGTATAAGTTTCGATGACCCTTAAGTGGTCCAAGTCTAAAGAATCACTTATCAATAATCACAATCCTTTATATAAACTGATTCAGTTTGAAAAATTAGTAACATACAGAACGTTTTTTTTTCCATAAACAGGTGTATAATATAATTCCATCGATAAGTGCAATTACTGGAGTTAGTCCGCAACGTTACTTCTGGAGGATCAGCATCGCCTTACACATAGGACCCAGAATTCCTATAGCAGTCGTATACCGAAACTATTACCGTAGTCTTATTACCAAACTGAATTCGCCGGAATCGATTAAGAAGGCTAAACTACTGACTAACGTAGTCTTTTGGTTAAATGCAATTGAAGTTGCATCACTCGGCGGGGTAACGTACATTTCAAATCGAGAAAATTACCGTAAGCAAGAATTCAGTAAACGTTAGCTTTTTAATGAGTTTTTTTTTTAATTACAGCCCTTCACGAGAAGATCTTCATCACCTTTATGACATGTTCTCTGTGTCACATGTTGGCTACGATCAAACTGTATCGCATACTTCATAATGACGAACACATTACAGAGAAGCAAAAGAATTCACTAAAGTGGAAGAAAAATCTCTTTGCGATTTCCATTTTGAGTACGATTGGCCTTTTGATATTCTTTGCCAAACACAGATTCTACTGTCACGATTTGGGTAAATCACTTTGAATAACATCAATCGAAATCGATAATTTATCTTTTATTTCTCTTATGAATAGCGTTCAGTTGGTTCGCATTGTTCGAGTACATCATTGCTGTGGCTAATATGTTTTTCCATTTCACAATTATCTGGGACTTCCCATCGCAGTACATGTTCATTGCGCAAGGACCACTGAAAATGATCGAGGCTCATATAACCAATTCCTCGCCGTCAATTGAAACGAAAAAGAGTGATTAAGCTATCAAGTAACACGTTTTTTGCGAACGCGGTTTTTCAATTTTGGTTTTTTGTTTTAGTTTTGTTTTTTCTTGTGAAAGCTCAAAAATGTGTAACCACAACACCTTCTTGACAGAATCAGACTAAACCTGCAAAAATCCCCACATTACAAGGGAATCAACACTCAAAAAACACGTTAAAGGGTGCCTCAGAAGAAATTTAGGTAAAAAATAAGATATTTTTTTTGTTTTCTTAGACTTAGTAACGACTAAACCACGCCGATATTGGATGATGTCTAACCACGAACGGGTACGTATTGTAGATTTGAACAAAAAATTACTAACTTATCCAAAAGATGGCGATGGAGAAATTAAAAAAAAGAAAAAAAATCCTTTTTGGAGATAATGTATACTTTATGTGTGAATAGAGTAAATATTTAAAAATTCTTTCTAATCCTACGTACATACTACATTTTTTTTTTTGAGAGAAAAATGCCAACCAAAACAAAGAAGAAAATTTGTAAAACACATCTACTATCAGCAATGTTTCTCTCATTCGGTTATTCTAATACATTTTATATACTCGTAAGCTTCAAGCTGCAGCTCTTTTTCTGCAAGCCATCCAAATATTGTTTGTTATCATTTCAATGAAGAAAATGTATACACTGCCCACAAAAATGCGGCCGCTTTCCACCTAAACTAATGATTACTTTTTTTAGCCCATCAATTTTGGACTTTTGCCTTATCTTAAATGAAGTAAATAGGTTTTTGGAGACTTATGCTGTGTTTAATAGTGCAGTGGCCTTAGGAGTAACATTATCAATTTATACTATCAGTCTAGATTTTTCATAGATAAACATACATAATACATACAACGAAACACGTTTTGGCATTAGGTTTATTTTTTAGTTATGTGTTTAGAATAATATAGCCTATGTAGGTCTGTTAATATTCGTCAAATCAGATCCTTTGGTGTTTCTGGGTTTTGTACCTTCTGGTAGAGATACCGGATTGCTTGGAACTGGCACCAGAACTCAGTATTTACTTTTGATAGTATTAGTATTACGTACACAGAAGTCAAAGCCTGGACCCAACAAAAGGATGGAATCCAGAATAGTTTGACATCATCGTCCATGATTCTGTAGGTAGCTACAATGCATTCTTACTATAATCTTTCTTGTAACTCGTTTTTATAAAAAAGAATATATTTTTCTTTTCGATCAGAAACCTATCGGAAGTAAGAAAATTTCCTCAAACTCGTACTGAAAGGTCTTAACATACACAAATCTGCTGGTCCAGATGGTATCTCCTATAATTCTGAAAAGGTGGTTTCTGTCTATCCAACTCCTTGGGGCTCTTTCCGAGAAGATGGAAAACAGCATTTGTCCAGCCCGTCCCTAAAAAAGGGCGAATCTCCCTCCCCGTCCAATTACGAAGCCATTGCACTTACATACCTTCTTTCCAAGGTCATGGAAACGCTGATAAATCGCCAGTTTACGAAATATCTTGATTCTATGGTTTTCGTAGCAATAGGTCGACTGGTGATTTGATGGCATATCTCACCGAGAAGTGGAACCAATCTCTCCATCACTTTGGCAAAACAAAGATGGTTGCGCCCGATATTTCTAAGGCATTTCACAGAGTTTGGCATCAGGCTCTTTTGTCGAATATGCGTACACATGACATCTATGAGTCTCTTCTTTAATGGAATAGAAATTATCTTTCGAAGTTGACTTTGACGGTTTTAAATCTGCAATTCACCATATAAATACTGGTGTTCCCCAAGGCTCTGCTTTGTCTCCGACTCTCTTTCTCATTTTTATAAATGACCTGTTGTCTTCAACTTCTAATCCAATCCATTCCTTGGCTGATGACAGTGCCCTCAGTTTTTCATATTCGTTCCCTAACTCAAGTCTTTGCTCTTCGGCCATAGAGGAGGAACGGCAGCTCCTCCTAAATTCCGACCTGAACAGTATACTCAAAGGGGGTCAGCCAATACTTACTTAATGTGTTCCCGACCCATGAAGAGTCCCTCCCTGAGATGGGGGTTCAAACGATAGAGTGGTATTTAATGCTGTCTTCTGTTTCTCAAGCGAAACCAAGTCCCTCAACCGTTGTCTATGAATGGTACCTGCATCGCTGAATCCGAAAGACTTGCTATCCTAGGAATGTGAAGGGCAACCATCTTCGGTAGAATGATTACGTATTCAATTTATAAGGCATTCAACCGCTCAAAGCTGGAAAATAACACCCATATCTACTCTGGTGCACCACTCTGCAGATTCTGTATAGAGTACAGAAACGTGTGTTAAAGATTATAGATGTTAGAGCAATTTTGAACTCTATAATTTCACTTCAACATCGTCTCGTGTGTTTCCCTATTTTATCGCCTTTTTTATAAAAACTGCTCCAGCGAAATTGTCAGTTGCACTTTCACCCGCAACACGCGTCATGCCCATCAGTTTACCCTCAAGCTTAACTTCGGACGCACTGTCAAATATAAGGATTCATTTATAAGCCGCACAACACGAATGTGAAACGATCTCCCAGGCTCTGTATTCCCTTATCATTACAACATTGAAACATTTAAGGCCCCTTTTCCCTACCGCTTGTGCCCTGATTGTCAGTCAAGGGTATTCATAACTCCTTTGGCACCTTAATTCAAAAAAGCTGCCAGTTCCCAAAAGTATTTTGCAGAACCTATGACCTTTAAATATCTACCAGAAGGTACGAGTAAGTAATCCGCTACAAGCCCTGAAGTGATAGTGTTACCTCTTTTTGTTCCTAGGCCATACATATATGTAAACTATCTGTGCAAAATGCGTTTTTACAAAAAGTGCTTACAAGGAAAGGTTGATCACCACCTCTAAGCTCAATTCTTAGCCTGTAAACATAACTTGGGTGGAATAGCTCCACTTCTTCCACCTAGAAAATAGGTTTCATCAGATTGATTATTATATTTCAAAGGTCATTGTATGCATCTCGCAAAATCCAATTTTTTTCTTTGTTTACTCTAATTTTGACTTAACAAAAAAAAAAAGAAACACCACTTCCAACTTTAAAACTCTACTAACAAAAAACAAAATTAACAACAAATATTACAAAAAAACAAAAAAACTACAAAACGCCGAGTGAATCTATTTCTTTATCATGTACCTTATACACAAAAAAAACAAGTAAAAAACAAAAAAATAAAAATTATATGATACACGATATTTTTTCTACATTTTCTACACTTGATTTTATAATTTCCGAATTTATAATAATGCCTACACGAACAAATATTTATAAAGAAAACAAAAACGTAAACCTAGAAATAATAACTATACCAATTAGTCACAGGTTAATGGTTAAAACTAAAAACAATTACAAGTGGAAAATTGTATCCATTATACGAAGAACGTTTTGTTTTTTGTTTGTTAAAAGGTTTTTCTTTTGTTTCCGGGCTCTTGTAACTAATTACTTAGTCTAGTCAATCGTAATAGTATTCAGTATTTTATTTTTTAGTAGAGTAATATATTTTATTTGTTTATTTATTTATACTCCTATATTGCTATAAATATAAGCTGACTTTAAAGGATCAAAGTTTATGTAAACTGGTATAATTTTTATATAACTTTTTTGGTGTTAATTGCTTTTAACTCACAAACACGACATTGCTCGTTTTTGAACATACATATGTAAGAAGCTATATATGTAGGTCTTAGACCGTTATTTAATTTTATGTGTTATTTGTTTGTTTTCATGCACTTTGTGTTTATAAGTATAAATATAATTATTAAAGAAACGCATGTTAGGTTTTAAATAAACGAACAGTATTAGAATATAGAATTTGAGAATATTTATTATAATACTTGTGCTCTTTAAGTGATTTCCTTAGTAGGTGCAAGGAGCAGTGAGTTCATTATTGCTTCTAAACAAGAAATAACTTTGCTTTAGTGTCGCACAATTTCATATTAGAAAAGTATGGTTTCACGTCTTCCTTAATGCTTACGTTGACGTTCCATAGTCAACCTGTCATTGATATTTTGCAAGCAGCGGTAATTATGATAATTTTAATAATAATAAGGGACATACAATAAATAGTTTACTTTGCTTCTTTATTCCTTATTAGACTCACTGTCAGGAAAGGATAATAGATTTTGGAGAGTGTACCCTAGTCAGACCCTTCTTAACTCATCTCATTTGAATTTGACAACACTGCTGACTCAACTTCTTTCTGAACTCGTTCTTATTCGAGATCAACAATAAAAAGATCAACTCGAAGGATAGATACGATAATTAAGTACTTTATGTACTTGTGTATCAAACATAACCCCTCTCGAGCGTCTGACAAACGTCCGAGAGTATAACTGTCATGAAAAAGCTTCTTAAATAGGTTATAAAGCATAAAACATTTTATTTACATTTTATTACAACAACATTTTTTTGCAATACTGTCGTTCGATTGTCCACAACTTTTCAAGGACGTCTAAATAAGTCTGTTCTCGTACTTTCTGCAACAAAATTCGTAGATTATGAAATTTCAAAGAGTGGGGGTAAGATTTTCTCAAAGAGTGATAAAATCACAAAAAAGTAAACGAAAGCGAGAGCTACGAAATTCTCCCATTTTTTAGACGTCAAAAGCAAATGTATGCAAATACACAGACAAAAAAAAATTACGTAAAGGGATCTGAGAGATTTGACATATTTCGTAAATCAGTGCAAAGAAATTTCCTGCTATGAAACTACGAAACTTTTGCGTACTCGAACAGGGTATAGTGACTTTTAGTAGATTTTCGTGAAAATTAGTTGTTTTGGGAGACGTTGAGACACGACTAAAAGTTAGCATGTAGTTGGTTATATCCTCAAAGATATGTATGTCGTCCCAATGACATAGTAATAAGCAAAAGTCTAAGAATCTTGTTGCATTCTAATACAAGTTTTGACCATAAATATCCAATGACAAGCTGAGCAAGCTGTTGCACATTTTATGTTTGGACTCCATTGATGATCTAACACCAAAGATGTTATCTTCGCTAGAAAACAATCTAAATTTTAGGCTGTGTTCAGCTTTAAGCGAATTCGCGTCGCGCGATGCAATGGCTTTTCGCGCGATTTCATGCGATATCGCTACTAGCTACAGAGCGGTTTCGCTTAGTTTTATTCGTGCTCTGACAGTTGTTCTCGTCGCTCGAAGTCGCTCAATTCACTTTTCGCTGATTCGGGGCGCCGTGAACACCCCCATATGTACTTGTGTAATTGATCGTAATTCGCTTGTCGGTGAACACAGCCTTATAGTTCCTATAAGAAACAAGGTCGAAGTTTCCTGTCTTAGCTGCTGAATTTGAATTGAGAGGAAGCTCCTTTTGTTGAAAGAATCTATGTTGTATGTCCACATTCCATATCAAAAATGTTTTATCCTCGATTTAAGTAAAACCAATCTCTGTAACTAGGCATTTCTAAATAATATCCACAAGTAGCAAATTCATTACACAATTTATTTCTATCACCCTCCTTGCACCTTGTGATGTTTATATGTATATCTTCTTCATTTTGTATAGACATTATCATTTTAAATACTTTTGTTTAAGTTGTAAAGAAAAATGAATTTCAAAGAGTTAGGATTACATATCTGCATTCAAATAAAATAGTTCTTACTAAATTAACATCCTAAATATTAATACTAACTCACTTACATATGATTTTGTTATATAAAAGAAAACAAAAAACAATTAAATAAGATTACAATTATCATATAGAAGAAATCATGAAAGTTTTTGTTTTTTAAAGTTGTATTTACGCTTAGAATTTCAATATTTATGCATTTTGTAGAAGCCAAAGAAAAAAAAAACTAAATTGTAACACATCAGTGAACTTACTCAGATTAGAAAGTAATCAAATTAAAGAAACAAAAACTATTGCAATAGAGTGATATATAACGTAATAATAACATTAAATAAGAAATAGTACATAGTTTTGTTGGATAAAAACAAAAAAAAAAACTGAACCCAAAGTTGTATGAACATGTAATCTCAAAATTTGTTTTAAGATATGGAGAAAAACAAAAATAATCGAAACTATGGTTATAGTAATAAAAACAAAAAAAAAATACCAAAAATGTATATGGGGAAATATATAAATTCATTTTGTTTGTTCTTTTGGTCAATCATTCGAAATTATTAATAAAATAAAAAAAAACAATCAATTATAGAAGATTTGTTTTATTTTTAGCAGCGAGAATGGGTGTAAGTATATTTAACTGCGGTTGACAAGCCTTGGTATCCTCCACGCCTTCTTAACCAACTTAGCCACCAACTTTAGGGTGTCCGTTCTGAAAAACGTTCATACTTACTTACGTAATGAACTCTGCCTGAGACATGGCGGCATTCTACATCCATCGATCCCGGAAATTCTAGCTGTCCGAACCAAGCCCTCTGGCATTTGCGATAGCTTGATCCTTAAAACGGAGGTTCGGTCTTCTTTGTCGCCTCGAACTTGGGGGCTGTGATTCGAAGATGCTTGCTTGAGCATTGTGACGTCTATGTTGACGGGTTTGGAATTTTTGGACTCCTGCGTTTCGGGCTTAAAGACAGCTGCCAGCTGCTTAGCTCTCCTAAAAACATCAGCATATCGTGAGACTTTTCAATACCCTTGAGTTATTTTTGCCCTTTTGCGTGTGCTCTTTTCTTTTTATGCCGGATCTTTTTTCTCTCTCTTCTGAATCGATGCTCTACCCTTGTTTTGCGCTGCAGCAGTTGTAGCAGTGCATTTTCTGTCAATTTTTTTCCGACAAGAGGTTTTCTTAGGTGAAGGTTGGTAACCTATGCTGGTTTCGCCTACGTTTTTGATGACTTCGCGGTACTTGTTCCACAAATTGTTGGCGTACAGCGGAGAGTCTCTTACTTAGGGGTTTTCTGTTTTCTGTACGCCAGTCGTACTAAGGCTACCAACATTAAATTCCTTTTCCTAGACGGTATTGGATAGTCCTGCTTTTAATTTGTTTGCAGGTTTGCAGATTCAGAATGATGGAGCGTGCCTCCCGTCTGTTAGCTAAAAAAGTTACGAGTCGTAATAAAATGGCAACTTCATGTATCCGATATCCGTTTTCTTACAGAAATTTCCAATGCGTATGAATGTATTCATCTCATGGAAAACTGAAAAATTTCTCCATTGTCCCTGAGTGTCCCACTCTTGAAATCTTCAGGCAGATTTACTTTTTAAAGTCGGTATCCCAAGAAGTGCAATGTAGCCTAAGGAATTTCATCTTATAATACTTCTGTTTTAATATTTTGTATAACCTTAGAGACATTCTATTCGTGTACATTAATGACTGCTGCACAATGCTGCACCAGTTGAAGTTGAAAAAAGACTACTCTCGCCATAGGTGAGCCCTTGAAAGAATTATTGGTCCTGTCTGGAGTTTAGTAGTCAAAGACAAGACGTACAAATTATTTAGAAAATCGAAAATTATTTAGAAAAATTTCGCCAAAATCGGAGTTAAGATTTTGGTGAAATTTTAGGTTTTAAAGTTATAATATATATATAAGTATACAAAGATCGCACCGCAATAACGAAAGCCGGTAATAAACTTCGTCGCAGAGAGAGCGAAACCAAAGATATCTTTTTCCAATCTTGTGTATTCTTACAGAGTAATGAGACTTATGTTGTGATACCCTATTTAACCTCGCTGACCGTGAAGTGATTCATCCCTTACGCACCAATAAGATATTTTTGCTGTGGCATTACCAAAATTCACCTCGCCTCTTATGGGTTTATGGTACCTCATTCGCGGTCTCACTTCACAGTATTCCTATTCAAAGTAAACCGTAAACACAGATTGATAGCGTGTACTCTCCTTGATTATATGTCAACATCTACCAGACAGGTGCCTATAAGCAAGTCTTGCATATTTAAAATTTGGATAAATATGTAACTCGCTTCGCCTGCTAACAGGATTTCACCCTTTTTCCATTTAGTCACTCATGCGACTTAGCCGCTCCCCTAAAGTTATGTTAACAACTGCGAGGGAGGTGGCTATAAGCAAATCTGGCGCATTCCAAGTTCAGGAGGGTGGACAAAGCGCCCCAGACTATTTGCCTGGGTGTACTCTGAAATTTTTCAGACCATGACCGTAGTACTCTCCTTTTTACCAGTTGTCACCCAGATCTAGAGATCCAAGCTGCTCAATAGATCCCTTTTGACTGCTTGTATGGTATCTTCTTCCAATCAACCTGTTAGAAGAAAGTTGGTTAGTTGGAGACGTTTTCACAAAGACGCACCTCAAACTCTGACCATTTGCAGTTCTTTAGCAGAATTAGATTAATTGTTGAGCAGCAACTTAATTTATTGGCAACTACGTTGAAATCCACAGCTCTAGTTTCGCCTGTTGTACAACCATTTCTAGCTAATCGCTGTTAGTTCTTTTCGACATACATTTGCTTTATTTTACCTTTTTAGGTTGCATGTGTATATCGTATTGTACTCTACAGCTGTTCTGAAGATTTTGATTCTCAAAATTACAACCGGAACACACTTCTGTTGATAAAATGTGCACAGTGTATATTAGTTAGTATTTCAGATTAAATATTTACTTTCAATAAAAAAAACAAACAGATGTCAATCAAAACACCTGCAGTACGCACTCTCATAGTACTACAACAATGTAAACAGTACCCAACCACCATGGGACTTTGGTTTGGTTACATAGACCTGGTATTAGCCTTTTAGGATGAACATGTTTGACAACTTTCCATACACAGGCAGCACATCTCCATAGAAAGGTGTGTACAAAGTTCCCCAGTGCAATGTTAATGGTATACAAAACAAACACCAATCGCAAAAAGGAAGCATTTGGAGCTGACCCCATTTTTCTGATGCCAAGGATGAAAAGTGATGCCATTTCCACGAAAAATTAATTAAGTATAGAATGGTGGACAGTAGATAGAATTTTTCTAAATTCTTAGAATCATTTATTTGCGTCGTGTGAAGATGGGAAAGGGCCCTGATAAAATCGGGATGGACATGTATACCGCTGTATCTGTTCTGCGACTGGGAGCAGAGTTACCTCAATAAATACTTAAGTACTACAAATAATTGCTGCACTTTTCAGTCTCATGCTACCTATAACCAGATAAGAACGACAGGAAAAAAATTGATAAAACAACAACTTTGTGAGATATAAAATAGATTCTAGCTTTATTGGCATTATGTGTGGGATGACGCATCATTGAAATAGTAGCCTCGGCTTAGCTGGCAGTGCTTTAAGCGGTCGGTGCCGCCAATATGTGCGGCCTTATTGTGGCAATAGCATACCGGCTCGAATGTTGCCCTCGAGCTCATCCAAGGTATTAGTTAGCGTAGTAGTTAGCGTAGACCAAGGATTTAAGGTAGCCCTAGAGAAAATAATCGAGTGGTGTCAAGTCGCATGACTGGGGTGGCCATTTGAAGAACGCTCGCTTTGAGATGACCCAGTCGCCAAGTTTCACGTTCACAACTTTGAACGTTGGGTCGCTTTTATGAGACGTAGCACCGTCTTCTTGGAACCACACCTCAGACAGAAAGTCAGTAAAAATCGCTCTATACCTGTGACCATAGATGATAACAGTGTCTTCGTCCTCATTTTGTACGAAATAAATCAATCTTTGTGTATGGATTGATGCGTGGTCGAACACTCAGCCACCCGCTGAGCCGAGATGAATTATTTGGCAATAATCCGGATCTCCGGCCAAGATTTCCAGATTAGATAACTCACGGTTTCTTGCGTCAGCGCAATCTTATACAGATGTAGGCCCAAATCCAACACCAAAATAAGCCAAGTTGACTCTCTGGCGATACCCAATTCAGCTGACCGGCGACGAATCGTCATTTCTGGGTATTCTTCGATATTGGCCCCTGCAGCGGCTCCGGGTTTTATTTCCCACCAATCTCTGTGTGGTTGGTGGCTTAAGGTCCAAACGAGTGTACTTACCCTAAAACTTTTTCACTGTGCAACGAATTGCCTGCACACTAGAGCTGTGATGACGATCCTGATGTGTGATCATGAAGAGATTTAGGTTGCATATTCACAGCCGAGCCGCAGTTTCAATAACATTTTTTAATAATTTTCGCACACGGCCCGCAAGCGTAAAACTGAATATTTTGACAGCTGGATGTCATAGGTAACTTTGACAGCTGTCGGATATCTGATATCCAGCCGAATTCGCATCAACCTAATATCTAATCTGCAAGCTCCGTCCATTGCGCCCAAAGCAAGTTAAGGCATTTAAGTTAGTTGCATACATTTTAGATACACCAACATACATATGTATGTACTTATGTATAGCTAAGTAAACTTCTGCATACAAAATAAAACAGAACTTTCCTAAAGTACCACCACGGCAACTCATACGAAATTCGCCGCGAAAAAGACTGGCAGAACAATCATCTCCACCTCACATAATCCCCTCGCTGACATGTATCTTTGCTGTTGCTTTGAAAAGCCAAACTTATCCACACCCTCGAGTAGTTCGTGAAATTTTTTTTTGTATCATATCCACGAACAAGTAACACTTTCTTAGACCCCTCGAATCGCTATGTCAATAATCAAATATCTACGTAACTCCAATACAAATTAAATCCAAATACAACCGAGAATCTAGTTGGACTGGTTGCGGTCTGTTATGTATCTCCATACAGGTTGTTTACCCCACACAATCAAACGACAATACTATCGTCCCGTTTGACTACTGTGCGCGCTGTGCCACCAACCAACCCACGAGCCCCCCCGTTCGTGCAACACTTAGATACCTACTACATCACAACACAACCACCATCATAGTAACTCAATTACAACCAATCAACTTACCCAACCGAACTAACCAAACAACTTGACGTAAAAAGCTTCAGCAACAACCGGACCCGCTGCACAAAGAGCCAAAGAATCGAGCCGAGGTTTTCCGTTTTTCAATCCGACCAACAGACAGCCGGCTCTTGGTCTTTCTTGCACTCGCGTTGTCTGGATTCCTTGTGCCATTCCGCACATTCCGTGGACGTAGTTGTTACCTCTTTTTACCATCTGACTCTACTCGGTAGAACCTGTGTGAGATGCCACTGTAGATACATAGATATAAAAACAAAACCTACCAAGACATTTTTCGCAATAAAATCAAATTAAAAAATACTGATTCCAACAGAACCGTAATTGCCAATAAATTGTTTCGCCGTCTTTCGTTTCATTTGTCGTTCGCTGTGTTGCGTGTTGTGCCACAGCTTGTTTGTCCGCTCCGCCGTTCCGCGCTGTGTTCTTGTTTGTTGTGTATTTTTCGAGGGAAAAAATTTCCCAAGAGAATTCCTTGCAATACAGTGGTATTTTATTTTATCCGCGCTTTTTCTATGTGTGTTTGTAATTAATTTATTTATGAAGTGAATTATTCAAGGCGAATACAAAAAAAAACACACCTCACGAACTTGGATTTGCCGATCTGGAGGATTTGCTTGCAGGTAAGTGGGTTCAAATTTTTCTTTGTTTTTATTTTAAAAATAAAAACAACCATCGTCGCTGGGGAGAGCGACCACCTCTCCACTACTACCACTACCAACGGACCCAAGGTGGGGAAATACTAAGAGATGAATTCGCCTCGTGCTAAACTTCTACATCGGTGAAATCCCTACGGAAACATCAGGCTGTCTCTGTTTCACTTAAGTGCTGTTTATACAGCTGAATTGAGCGGAATACGCGCGGGAAATTTCGGAATGTGGGCAGTTTTTCGTGAGGAATTTTCGCCGCGGATATTTTTGAAGTTTTTGGAATAATTGCGTACATAGCCGAACACATAGCGTAGATGTTTCCGTTAGTCGAAATATTCTAAGGCAGATGGCGTCTTTGCTTTGCAACGAATTTCTAAAAGCCTGAGCAAGACACAGCTAAGCCATGCCGGGCGGAATAGACTGAAAGAGGTATAGAGTACGTGTGTTGCCTCAACAAAATTTTATTCAATGAAATTCCACGTTATCTGGGTTGTGTTTACTTCCCGTTGGGACGAAGTGCGACTGCGAGTTACTTTACGCTGCCTCCAGTTTTTACTCTATCATTCAACCCAAAAGATGATGACTTTTTGAATTTGTTTTTTTGCTTTATGTTTTGTTGTAGATAAATATGGCTGCCGGCTGTCGGCGAGGCTTGTTGATTACAGTAGGTATTTCCAGCTGTGGAAGGGGGTGAGGTATTGGTGAATTGAAGTTATGCTGTAACTGGATTTTTTTCAGTGTGGTTTTCGAAGAGGGGGGTAATGATAATTGATACTGCAAAATAAACCACAATTCACGTACTAATAGTACGCATATTATCTGATCAGTTGTAGCTCTGAAAACGACAAATGTGGGAAGGGGGGCTTATTGATTTTTGAGGTTTTTGACTCTTGGTTTGGATTTGTTTATTTTTTGCGTTCGGCTGTCTGACAAAAGGTGAGATGTTTGTATAGGACAAGGGCGGATGTACATACAAATTTATGTAGGCTTTGATGTTTTTAGTCATTTAGGACAGGGTATAGTGATAGGTAGTATGTATCTGGTTAAGTAATTGAAAAATAAGGTGAAATCGCTAATGACTTTAAAAATCTTTATTCATTCTTCTAAATCTGGTCCATCGTCATCAAAGTACTCCACTTCTGGGCAAAGGTTTCTCCAATCCTCGAAACAATTGTTCAAGTCGATTTTCGGAACAGCCTTTAAAGGGCGCAGCGAATTCAGTGTTTATCTCCATAGTTTAGGGAATAGCCAGAGGTCACACGGTCAGGAGAATACGACAGTTGTGGAACTATACGAGTTGAACTTTTGGCGAAATCATCTCAAAAAACCAATGCAGTATGAGTGGTGCATTATCTTCGTACAAAAACTATCTGAAAATTACTAAACTGATCCAAATGAAATGTCTCTAATTGTCAAGCGATGATTTTTTAACACGTCTTCCTTGACGTGTTGTTCATCAGTTGTTGTTAATGGCCTTCCAATTGATGCTCAACAAATTCAGACATTTTACAGATGTTGACATTAAGTTTGACGCAGATGTCAGTTACAGTGCTATCAACCTGAAAAAAATATGTGCCAGAATCGAAGCGCCACTTTAATACCACGCCTTATGTGACCTGTCTGATATACATGCATACATACATATGTACAAAGAATGGTGTTGACTGATGTATGATAAATGACATTTGTTCAAAAGCATCCTGTTGCATTTAGGAAACTAATGATGTCCCCAATTCTGATCGCTTTTAACTCTGTAAGTTCGTCGAAAAAGGGTTTGCGAAATGTGCACTATGAAGTGTAATACTGTTTCTCTTTCGTTTGAGGTAGATATTCTAGCTGTGGCAATGTAGATTGCTAGTGGCCAGTACTAATTGCCAGAACTCTAGCAATATCCGTAGTTCGTGTGCTCTGTTTCCGCAGTGTACGCACCCCTTTCAATAAATAGTGCGAAAAGATTCTGCCCTTAGAGGCGTTCTGACCTCCACAGGGCGTTGTCTCAGCAAAACAACCGTCCGAGACTCACCTTTTTGCCCAACGGGTTGGGATGATTCGCATTGCATCGGCGGGGTGACTCGCTACAAAGTATATTTAAAATAGTAAAAAGTGAATAGAAAGGGTTGTTGTAGAGCAACGGTCTAACGCCCAATAAATATAAGAACCGTGGCTTATAAACTGGCAAATATGTACATACATATATTACTAATAGTCCCCCATCTAGTTAAGGTATTTTTACCAGATCTGTTTGTCTATCGCAAGACTATCAAAAGCTGATTTAACAAGGATTCTAGGAATTTTCCTTGAACTTAAATTACTACGTCAACCACATACGCAGTAGTGCTTACTCCTGTTTTAGTTTCTTAAGTATAATATCGATGACTAGAACTTAGAACTCAGAAAAGGGGGAATGTAACAATTTGATGTTTCTTGAGATGATTATTTTGCAAAACCAGTTGGTAATGCTATGTTCGACGTTAAAACTTTCCACAGTCTTCTCCTGTAACTTATTAAAAGTGTCTTTCATGTCTAAGCTAGTTCAAATTCCTTCTAGTAAAGGCTGGTTTCAATTTTCTTTACCACCTCGTGTAATACAGTTACGATTGATTTATTCTTAAGATTTGTTGAATCAGCTTTCCATCCTGCAGAGGTGACACTTGCCTAACGAGAGACTAGTCTGCAACCTTTCGTTAGAGTGTGACTTGCATTATTTGCTTAAGGTATGACGATGACCCTCACTTATGTACCTCCACGCTGCTGATTTCTAACCTAACCCTGACCATTGTTGGAAGATTTCCCTAAGCCTGTAAATGGCATTTTTCGCTGGGGCTATCTGAAGCATAGCTGCTAGAATGCCGTCAGGGCCTGGAACGGTGCATGGTCCGAATGACATAATAGTCCAATGCAAGTTCTTTCATGTGTCGAAATTCACTACCCAGGACCTTGCAATAATTTGTCCTTTGTGAGTTATAGGTATGTTATCTAACGGGACTTCCGATTAATAGAACCTTGCAATAGTCCGATTATGGAACGAGAGATAGAGCTCACTTTCACGACTTTCGGCGGCTCTACCCAGTAAAGCGCTTTAATTAACTTTCATCTTTCCTTTGTGGAACTGTCAAAGGAATGGTTTGGTAGCTGATTCGCGCAAAGCATGTTATACACAGCTTAATCTAATTTTCAAACTCTACCTTCTTACACCTGATATTAAGGTGTGTGTTCTGTATGTAAGTATGTTCCCAAATATGATTAATATCGACTACCAAATAACAGTGTTTTTGTAGAACATGCTCTCAGCAAACGTTACATCGGCGTAAAGTTTCACATGAAAGTGTGGCACACTTTTCAAAACTTGATAATGCGAAAGATATGTAAACCAGATAAATAAAGAGAGTTAATTCCCCTAATCATCTGGGCTTTTCTACTGTGCCTGTCCGCGCTCTGCGTTCGTCAAACTCATTAATCCATGAGATATGCAAAATCATTCTCTCCGCACCCATCTAAATTCTTTTCTTCTCTTTCGTTATTTCTGTTTACACCATTACCCTTCTTCCTGCCGCCGTTGGCTATGTGAACCAAACCAAACCGAAAAGTCACTCATCTCTCATACCTAGGTGCCAATAAGTGGATTCACTGATCCTTATTGTTCTCGCTCTCGCCAAGCTTCAAGCTTATGGCTTGTTTGCTTTTGCTGAGCATGTCCAACACCCATTATCGTCGGCAACAGCAACACACCTGTAGATACTTTGATGTTCTTTGATATGATGACAACGATATGGCGCGTTTGAAACCTCCTCTTCAACGCGCAAGAAGTTCATTACGATAATGGTTTGGGAACAGATACATATACCTAGCTGCATACATATATATTTGACCTATTCGATGAAAGAGCATAGCATGTGCCTGCGCCATCAATAAGCCCCCTTCATTGTATTTAACAGGAGTGAGAGAGAGACTGTGAGTAAAACTGTTGCTTCAAATATAGAATATTCAATTTTGAATCCGAAAACGCTTTTCCAATCCGTTTCCCGCTGAAAAACAACGACAAAAAGAACAAACTCAACCTCAACTGAGTGATAGGGATGTGGGGGGAGATGGGTATCTCTCTTCAGGACTTCTATGTAACTCTGTGTGCAAGAAAGAGCGAAGCACTCTAGTTGGTGCTCCAAAAATAGTTACCGCCGCATTGAGATCTGAGAATCTCAGCATGCGTACAAAATTCAAGATACACCATGCCGCGCGTCGCGTCGCCTTCTGAATAAGTATAAGTTCACCTCTTCTTCATCGATGATGATGATGATGATGATGAACTTAATCACCCGATGGGTAATCTGGGTATTAATGGTAATCTGTGTGAAACGTAGCCATGTTATTAGCGAAATAGATAATTGATGGATTGAAAGCGTTTTTGGCCAGAAAAATGCGGGAATACTCGAATCTTTTGACATTAAATTAATGACTTGGATTGATGGAACGAAGATTGATGGCGGGTAACTTGAATTCTTTTCTTAAAACAGTTTTTTTCTTCCTCCATTTCGGGTGGTAGCATTGAAATGATGTCGTTTTATTGAGAACTAATGATTTCTAGATATGCGACAAACGTACACCTGTATGTATGTTTGGAGTAGATCCGTTTTAATAAATATACCTACTTAGCTTTCAATTTGGACAGGCTGGTAGGGTTGCCAGGGATGCTCCTAGACCAGTGTAACAAATTATGTTTTCGGTATATCGGGATCCTTGCTCCGTAGCGCTATGTATGTGACAGGACTGGCGTATGGAGGCAACCGGGAAGTGTTGAGAATGTGACAATTTTCGGGATAAAGCCTCCTCGGTTAGGAGATTATTGCACTTTCAAAAGTATATTAATGTCCGAATTCTTGTCAAGGAGCAGTAAAGCTAAGCAAGAGCAGTGAAGTGATTTAAACTTTCATTTAGGTCCACCATTTGTTCTTATAAAGATGTCCTAAAACAATTTGGACATACATATGTACATAATTCCCCTACTTAAATTGCAATGAAGTCTAAAACTACTTCATGTTCAAAATTATTATACTTAACCGTCGCCTTAGGGCCGTGTTCGCTGTGCCTTAAGTTGTTAGTGCCTTGAACTACAGAGCAAGAGGTTCCAGGTTCAATTCCTAGATAACACATACAATTTCTTTCAAGGCCCCACATCATGCGAGCGTCTGACAAACATTTAAGAGTACGGTTGTGAGGGAACTATGGATCGCTTTCGCGCCAAATATTTATAAATTCGCAAATATTCCCAGATTTTGGCATTTAATTTACTTTTCTTCTGGTCACATCAGTCTGCGAATTACACATGCCATTACCGAATATGAAGCAGAAAGTAAACGAAATGAGAGGTTTTGGTCACGGGAGTCTGATTTGCGTCATACATTGTGTGGAAACCGAATAAACTTTGACCGTTCGCAAAAATTATTTGCCTATTCGCGGAGAACTAAGCGAATTTCTTCACTAAAACTAATTGAAATTCAACTTTTTTTTGATATCAATCGATAGATGAATTAAGTTTTATTCTTTTGGAATAATAAAATTGCCAATGACGAGCTTTATTAATGTCCTAAAAACGTATTGTTCGCAGTTTGCGCATTCGCAGGTCGCTGAGCGGTGGGCCTTTAAGGCAGTCATATTCTTTGTGGATTTGCGTCCATGGTAGAAGACACACGTACAGACATACCTCAATTGTGGACTTGTAATATGTCAATTCAAAAAGTTACTTATTTTGCCCGTTATTCCTTGACTTATTCATCGGAAGCTTCGTGGGTTTTACCTTTATTTATCCATGCGTCTAGGGACGAGTTCTTATTTTAAAGGTAAGGATGGACTTTCGTTTTATTATGAGTTCCAAACACTACAATAGTTATTCTAACCTTTCTCTGGATGACATAATTCTTTTATTTTTCACTCGCACACCTGATGAACGTTTATCGAACTTTGCAGTCTGTCCGTGTCCACAATAGTCCTCTGGCAACTCTAAAACTATTCACTACACCTGCATATTATTCTCTCATGTGCTCTGCATTCGCTTTTCATTTATTTATTACTTCTTGTTTCTACTTTAGGTTTATTTATGAGTGCCGTTTCGTTCTGGCTGCGTTGCTGGTCTCCCGACCCCCCTTCACAGGTCATCATCGTTGTCGTCGTCGTCGTCGTCGCTGTTGTTAGTGTTGATTCTATATTCATGTTGATTGTGTGTAAGTATATGTACGTATCCGTACGTACGAAAGATATTTTTATCTATTGCGAAATTTATTTCCATCGCGCATGCTACATAACTCGTTTCACTCATCATCGCCGAAAAAGAGAGTAAAAGCAAAAACAAAAAAAAACAAAGAGCGACACAAAGCGGAAAAATCAAAGTGGGGAGAGAACATATTAAAATCTGCTCAATCGTCGTTTTTTGTTTTTGTTTTTTGCTGCAACGCCTCTAAATCTGCTTAACCGTCAAAAAGTTTTGGTCAAAAGCGAAGGTTGTGTTACCGTTAAATTTGGAGAAGACGATCTATTATCTCATAATTGGAAACGACTCTGGAATGGTAGGACTACAGCATAATGGTTTTTCGCTTTGAAAAACGACTCCATTTCCCCATTTGCCAATACATTCATAGAAAAGAGTCCACTCTCTGTGTACGAACAAGGAGCGCACCCTCTTTTCTCTTTGTGTGCGTGCACGGTGGCAGTGACGATGGTGCGTTGCGTGGAGTTGAATCAAATTGAAATTTCGGTTGATTTCGTTGTAAAGGTCATGTCATGATTTCATTGAAATCGCTTTTTGAGTGTTTTTCCTGTTCTCCGGCGTTGTCAGTGTCACCTCCCTGCCGTATTCGTTCCAGAAGCTTATCCGGCCACATGTAGATACTGTTGCTCATGCAATCATCCCCCAGCCAGTGCTGCTTATTTTCTCACTTGAATGAAATGAATTCTGTTTATTGGTTTCTGGAAGACACCGAGGACGGTTAAAAAAGAGGGAGTTTTGCATGCGACACTGACAGGGGAGGCATGGTAAGAAGTCAAGAAGATGGGTTACAAATTATTATTGTCTCGGTGATTAAGATAATGTTCGAGAAAGGGTGTTTATTGTTTATTGACAAAAGCTGGTGGCGCTGTGTTGCTGCTGGTAGTAGCAATAAAGGGGATGATTTCGGGGTCGTAAGATGTTTTTATTGGTTTTTTTTTGTGTTGGGCATGTCTTCTGCTGTTTGGGATTTGTAGACCGAGACGGAGGCGATTGTTTGTAGTGTAAATTAAAAGAGGAATTGCTAAGAGATTCCTGAAAAACGGGGAAGACAGGGGATTTTGAGAAGCACGTAGTCGTAGTCGTAGCCTTGCATCGTTGTAGTCATGGCAGTGAGTTCAATGTCAAGTGTTCCTCAGGGAGTTGTCAATTGATTTGAGAGGACGATGTCGAATTTTTATGCTTCCAGCTGGGGTCGGGATTGATTATGTGATTTTAATATCTTTGCAGAGTGTGTACTTTGATGAGAGTTTGATGAATGTAGAGAGGAAATATTTATTGTTTTAATTTTAAAGATTTATCAGCGATAATCAAAAATTACGAGAATTTAACGAGAAATGCTTTAAAATTTTCAATTTTTTTGGTTACAAAGATTACCTAGTTGATCTTATTTCAATACCCTTCAGTAAAACTTGTCTAGGAAACTACACACTCGGAAATTTTAGAGCAGTCTTGGATAACAAGAAACTTAGATACATAGGTGAGTAGGTCTATACGATTTCAGAAATAATGTGTACAATCAAAGTTTTAAAGAAAAGATGCAAAAGTTTATACAGTTAGGACTATTTTGTAGATATACTATTGGATTTAACCGAAGCAGCAGTTTTCCTTTTCAGTAGAGAAAATAATGCCATCAACAGTTTTTAATCCACAAAAGGGAGACCCTCAAAACAGTCCTAACTATGGAGACATTAGTCTCCTTAATATGGCATATAAGATCCATTCGTTAGAGAGCTGATTGGTCCCTATCTGTGCGCTTTTAGACGGTCTACAATCGGTCCACAAATACGGCAGATTCTGGAAAAAAAAACCCAAGGAATCAAGATCGATACTTACCATCTTTTTATCGATGTTACGGTCGGATATGACAGCTCTTATAGAGACCAGTCTGGTATTGGGACCCCTGCCAAACTTAGATTGTGCAAGGAGGAGAACGCTTGCCGCTTCATTCAGGTTGGAAATAATTGTATCCAGCCCCTTTGATGTTAAAAAAGAATTCGGACAAAAGCTGTCATGTGAGTTTTTTAATTTCATGCTCCCGAACCCATCAGGAAAGCTGCAAAACCATCAGGAGGGAGCAGTCTCACTCGGATCTCAACTGATCCATTGTGTTCCCCTGTATCTGGAAGAAATTAAAAAAGAAAATTAACTCGTAAGTCCATGTCAGGTTAGGCCCTTCTGAACCAACCCGTTTTCGTAGTGCATTTTAAGGTGGCTTTAAGGGCTATGTAGTTTGTAGAGCTGGTCAAAAAATATTTTCCCGAAGGTTTGGTGTCTGATTCTGCTTAGATTTGGGCATTCGCAGAGAAAGTGTGTAGTGTCTTCCTCCACCTCAGAGTCGAGGCAGCCTCTGCATAGGTCTGAACCGTTGAAATCCATTCTACTCAGGTGGGCCGCCATTGAATTGTGGTCTGTGAAGACGTCGATGAGAAGGATTAGCTGAGTTCTATTCAGAGACAGAAGCTCTCTGGTCCTTTTCTCCTTTTATTGGGCATAAAGAAGCCTCGAAACACAACAGGAGGAGAGTGATAGGAAGACTTGCATACGCTTAGGATATTGATATCATCGGCAGCAATATACGAGTAGCTGCACTACCTTGAGGTAGTTTTTGACTTCGTTTACCTACATAGGTTCCGACAGCGATATTACTTCAGAATTCAAACGAAGAGGTACTCTTCCCAATTGGTGTTTCTTTGGCCTAAAAAGGCAATTAAGTAGCCTCGTCAAGAAACACCAATGAGACTCTATATAAGATCATCATCATCCCAGTTCTGTTTTCTGGGCGCAGAAGCATATATGTATGTATGTACATATGTACATATTTACGTTAACGAAGACATCATTGACTGTTTTAATGTCTTCGAATGACTTTCGGTTCCGTTTGGATTGACGGGGTTTAAGGAGGAGATTTTTTAGCGAACTCTACGAACTGTACAGCGATATTGACTTGGTTAGGAAAGCACGCTTCCGTCGTGGAATAAGATAAGTAGGAAATGTAGAGCGATTGGCCCCAAGAGTTTTCGATTCCAACCCGGAGGAACGACGGAGTAGAGTAGAGATGTTGAAATTGATCATTTAAAGTTGACAGTGGAAGCCCCTTATCGAGAGTATGGGTGGGTATCCCCCTTTCCTGTCGCAGGACGGATTGCTAATGACAAAAACTCAAACGAAAAACTGGCAATTTCCCTTACCACACGAAACTTGAGTCATCTTTCGTAACGTCGCGTCTGTCAGTAGTGTATACCAAATTTAGCGATGATCTAGTTGGTGAATCCTGTAAGTTGGTTGAATGGATGCATTCTGTAAAAAGTTCTACTAGACTAGCACAAAACACTTATGTAAGTATGATCACTTGTGATTTGTGTGTTCATTTGTGTGAAATGTGTTCCTATTCCTGGCTTTTCCTCTCTGAGATCCTGTCTAAATGAAAACTTCGTTTCATCTTTGAAGCATCTTTGAAAAACAAATCAATTTAAGCAACAAATTGCCCCGAAATCCTCCCTTACAACTTTCCTCAATCTGGTTATCAAACAAAGTGATGCCGCACCAAATTCAAAGAACAGAAAAGACATTGAGTGAGAGTGGAACTAACCAATTCCATTCAATAATATTCAAATCAGAATCCGAAAGTGACCCATATTTCAATGGCACCGTTGACCAGAATCATTCTCATGTATTTCATCTCTACTCCATCTCGGCCGAAGTTGTCAGGAACAACATAACCCACTCCCGGTCACCACATCATCGATTTCCACTGAATGAAAGCGACGCATTGTTTCCCACCAGATGGACACGAGAAGCTGGTTGGGCGGGAGGCGACGAAGAGGACAGGATAGGCTGTCATTATTATGAAATTACTGATAATCGATCTAGCTTTCCCCCTAGACCCGCTCTTCCTAGCGAGGAATAAAAGATTAATAAAAGAAAAGAACACAACAAAAAAATGAACAGAAGAATAAGAAAAAAAAAAAAAAAAAAATTTAAATGTCTCCTCTCTCATGAATAATTCACCAATGGTTGTTTTTTTTTTTGTTCCGTGTGTACGAAAAAAGAATTTAATAATGAACTCACCATTCAGACCCACGTACGACAAACGACAGCGACAGAACAAACGAGCTACGAACGACAACGACAACGACACAACAAAGTCCACCGAGAGATGGAGCAGCCGAGGAGCAGCAGAAGCATAGTGTGCAAGCAGGGTGCGGGTTGCCCCTTGGCCCACACTCTCCACCAGCCGGGTTAAATAAGAATTTTCTTTTCTTTTGTCATTAAATATTAATTCTGCTTTTGTTTTGGTTTTTTTTTCTTCTTCGTTCCTCTTCTGTTCACTAAAACTCTTGAGGGACATGAGTGTGTGCAATGGTTAGGGGGGGGGCGCAGGAGGGATCGAGTGGAAATCAGAGTTAATGCATGCAAAAGATTATGAACGAAAATGATTAAAGTAATTTATCATGTGTGTGTGAGTTAGGTTTGCATATTTTTTTCTACTTCTTTGGTCTTTTCGAAAGGAATTGGCAATGTTATTGGGAAAGTGTTGCCATGTAAGAATATTTTATGAAAGGATACTTAATTGGAAGTGGCCAGGACGGTATGACTGAGGCAATGTGTCAAAAAAATCAAGATGGGTACTTTTTTCTACATTATTCCCACTCTGTCGCGTATTCGACCACTTACCTTTGGTTTCATTATATTTGTGGCTATTCTTCCTCGCTATGGCTCAGTATGCAAGAGGTTTGAGGTTCGAATCCCAGTCAAATCACCCAAAAGTTTTTTTCACGGCCCCGCCATCTCTCGCGAGCATCTGACAAAAATCCGAGAGTACAACTGTCATGAGAAAGCTTCTCAAACTACAAGCTTATCAAATTACAAAATTTTGCAGAAGGTCTTCGGTGACCAGGCTATGTCTCTTAAATGTTTCCAAGTGGTTCCAACTATTCAAAGAAAGCTGAATAGGCGTTGAAGACATCCATCAATATCAACTCATGAACAAGACAATTGACAAATTAGAAACCTCGGCGATACTGTTAACAATTCATTTGCGTAAGTCCATATCATTTTGAAAGATGTGTTGTGGCTGAGAAAAGTGCTGTTTGCATCACGAAAATGCATTTCACAATGCATTAGTTCTTTGATACCATTTCGGCCAAAATTCAACTTATATCGATCCACAACCGTCGTATCCAGCTGGGCTCTCATTGCGTAATTTTTAAAACGATCGTTGTCTAAGCGATTGCAACGAACGCAAGCTTCATGTAACTCTACCATTATCGTCTTGTCTATCGATTGAAGTTTAAGTGCTACTGGATGCAAAATCAGGACTGAAATAGTGTAACTAAGTAAATGTCCGACAGATAAGTGATCTGACAGTCACTTTCTAAAGGCAATGTGTCCACTAAAATCATTGAAAAATTTATCAAATCATAACGCTTATTCACAATATCTTTACATTTTTCTTGGAATAGATAATGGATCCGATGCATCTCTTAGTGTTTTTCGCTTTCGCCCTCTTTTTCAATAAAAAGCAAAGAACAAACAGGACGATATGAAAACTAGCTATTGTGCGAAAACGATCGACGGAACGATAGTAATTGACAGTTCTCAGGTTACGTGAAGCAAGCCATGAATCGTCAAACCGATAGTGGTTTTTCATGTTTACATGAAGCACAACTATCATCAACACGATAGTCGTCGTACGCGATAAGAGCCGTGTGACTTTTGGGTGTTCCATAAGCTTTAAAGACCCTCCTGCCAAAGGCTTTCAATTTTTCAAACTCCTCAATGACGAGTGAGGTGAAGTCGCAGATTCTTACTAAAACAAGAACAAGCTTCTTACAGGAGATAGCTGAATGTAGAAAGACAATGGCAGCAAATACTAAATAGTGCTATAAACGGTTCGAAATCGTTACTTATTTTTTGTTGCTACAAGGAACAATCCATAAGTTATTTACAATCCGCAACTACTTTTACGAGTTCACCCGCTCCACTGAAAATATACATTCCAACCTAAGGGTGCATATCTAGGTAGGTCTCCACTAAAAATTAAAGCTAAACTGCAAAATGCCACTGCTTTTCTTCTGCTAAAAAAAGTGTAATTTGCATTTAATATCTCTTTCGGCTAGATCTGTATTTTATGTATCTGTAGATAAATGAAACTGTGTTCATACAAATCGATAAATTAACTTTATTTAAAAATAAAATCCTAACATTCCCACCTCGCATCTGGCAGTGCCACTTAGTTTGTCACTGTGTGAGCAAGAACATAAATTAAACCTAATTTTTTACATTTACACAGCTTAAGATAAAAGATGCGTATCTAAACCCAGAGACACAACGAAACTTAGGAAACCAAACTAAACAGAAACACAAAAAAAACACAATTCCACCAGTTACATGGGTCACTTTCAATGTTCACTCAAAATACTCTCCCCCTACAGCGCACTCCACTCACATTGAGTTTGAGTGATGTGCCCGTACACACGCTGTACGCACATCCAACGAGTTGGATTGGAGAACTCTCGCTCAGATATAAAATTTCCAAGAGAGAATCAAAGTGGGGGTTACCTGTCGCTGTCGCCTTGCCGTTCTCCCTCTCTATCTCATTTTTTCCAACACATCTATGCATTTATCTCTCTTTGTGTATCTCCTCGTTGTATCCGAGGAAAAACTCCAATTGTGCAGAGCACCAAGTCTGACTGAATTGAATGCCCGCCCGCCGCCTGCCAACCAGCCCAACCAGTCAGTAGTTTTGTTTATGCTGCCGTCGCGTCCATGAGAATTATTTACCGTTGCTAATATATTCTTGCAATCGTTGCCGCCGTCGCCGTCGAAAAGTGGGAAAACTCTTCCAAAAAAAAATAAATCGCCTTTCTTTGTTGTCATTTCCCAACGAGGAGGGTTCGTTTCGCGCTTTTTGGAAGTTCTTACGTACGGAGGGGCGCATACATGATTCGCTCGGATGTGATGATGTGACGAAGTGACAAAAGCCATTATTCCAATTATCATCTGTCAATTTAAAATAATGAATGTGGATAATTTACAGATACACCATGTATCTGCATGTGGATATTTGATAATCTACTGCAAATAAAAGTATCTGCGAGGTGTCAAATGCATCTTCAGTACTTTGCTGACAGATAAGTTCCAAGGAAATTGCCAATAAGAATATGAATCAATGCGGGAACATCGATAATGGCCCGCCAGTCATTCACTGATAATCTAATTAAATTGATAGACAAGTGAAAGAAAGACCCCTCGCGGTTGTGTGTCTTTGCGCGGATTTCTCACAACAATCAGCCGCATTTTGTGCAACCAAATCAAATAAGAAAAAATAAATTATTTATTCAATCAATTGATTGTGTTGTTGATGTTGTCAGTGTGTGTTCCTTATAACCAATTGCGATTGTTTTAATCAGTGCGCCCGGTTGTTTTTTTTTTTTTTTGTTTTGTGTTTTGTTTATTTATATCATAACTGCGTGAGAAAAATAATCACAAGTGTTAAGGCAAGAATTCATAGAAATATTTATTCTAAAATAAACAAGAACCATCGGTCATCGTTCTCAACAGCAGCAGCCAACAATCGGAACCCGCAATGGATTGTGATTACTCGAAATTTCTTTATAAACGTGAGTATGATTTGCCCTGTATATATCTGACACTGACACACTGTGCATATTTAATTGCAGTCTAGTACCTATCTCTATCTCTAGACACGTCGTTTACACTTTACCGTGCTGCAGACGGAACAAACAATTTACGAACCAACATGCGGCTAATTGCGGCGAATTAATGTTTTTGGTTTTTTTTTTTTGTTTTTGTAGGCAATTTTGTGGTTTTCCCTTTCGCCGCCTAAATTTTTTGTTTTTCTCATTGCGTCATATTTTTTCCCCCGTAAATATAGTTTTTTTTCTTCTGTTGAGTTTGGGCGCGCGGCGTGATTTATGGCCTTCCAACAAATTTCATTTGATTTCTGGAAAACATCCCAGAATAGATGTTTTCAAAATAGAAATGGTTCTAGAACTCCGTAGCGGTCTAATTTTGTGTGCTGTAGGAGTATAGTTAGGCTTTCGATCAACCGACGGTGAAGTTAGAATTTTAATACTCTGTCTAGTTGTATAGAAAATTTTGTTGGAAACACTGGAAATAACTCCCAATTATCTTTGAAAATGTATCTATCTGTCCGCTTTCAACACTACAGTTTGCAAAATTTCGATGAGTCCAGCCAACAGTTATTGTCATCGCAAGCAATAGTCAACAGAGGGTCATTATTCTCAAAATTTTTGATCTCCTATGACATAAGGTCTGTTCCGTGCCCTTAGGCGTTTCAAAATAGCTAGCATTCGTTCATGGGAACGTTTGGCCTGACTTTTTCATATTTTTACCACCTCAGAGATCTACACTCTTAGAAATTTGAGAATTTACGACTTTAAGTGCAGAAAGTAAGGGAACTGACCTAAAATGTTTGCTTCAAATCTAGTAACGATAATGCCGACGGTGTTTTAAAGTCGTTTTCTAAACCAATGACCCAATTTTGATAAAGGACCATCAACTTGCACATTTGTATGTTAGATCCGTGGTCCTGTTTGGGCGGAAAAATATAAGCCGGTTGCAAGGATACTTTATACATTATCCTGCAAAACATTTAAGATATCCAAATTGAACTTATTTGTCTTAGAGCTAACGGTGTTACAGTTTTACTTCACATTTCTAAGTTGTCTGGGTTCTTTCACTTGCTATTTTTAAAAAAAACGTCTCAAAAAGAATAGAAATTCTGGATAAATGTCAAGCATCTAAAATTAATAGTTTAAAAGTTACAAGGATACGAACTGACCGACGGACGAATGAGGGAGAGCAATAGGGTTCTCAATTTGTGTTTTGGGTTTCTAGCTAGCCTTCCATGGAATCTTTTTGTTAATTTTTTGATCAATTTGTTTTTCAGTAGTTCAATTGAATTTCTATGCCAGAATAAAAGTCCTGAAAGCTGTTTTGAAGTGATCGGAGCTGTTGTATACCGACGGCGTTTTACTTGAGTCAGAAAGAATAAAGTAACAAAGTAAATTTAGTCCTAAATTTCGCTGGCTCTAACTTTGTTTCTAGACTGTATGGGCTTGTATTACTTGAAACATATTATATATTTGAGTAAATTTGAAAATTTGAGCTATAATTGAGGCAAAGAATTACCCAAGTAAAGGAAAGTGCTCACTTGGAAGGAAAGTGCTGGTACCATCAGCATCAGGTGGGCGCTGTAGCTTATTGGTAAGTGCGTTGGGCTCCTGAGCGAAAGCTGTGCCAGCGTTGTACTTCCAACCTAGACATCATTACCATTTCAAGACCTAAGATTCAAATATTAACTATGGAAGCAGCACTATGCCAATAGCATTTTTGGTTTCGTGTAGGTATTTCTAAAACAAAAATGGCTCGTTCTCTTCGTACGGAATAGGACCTAACTATTCAATTGCCTACTTAAACCAAAGAAATAGGTGTTGTTAAAAGTATTGCTATGGACATTGTATTGCTCTCATTTATCATGAAACCTACTCTGTGAAACCTAGTCTTTGCAACTAGACTTTTGAAAGACGGTGCCTCTAATGTTGAGTTGTGAGATATGGTTTTGTTTAGTTATAATTGTTGTCATAAATGCAATCGTACAATTGATGATAGGATGGTGGTCATGGTCCTGTTGACACCATCTGCCAAACAGTATATATTTCGCCAATGTGGGCCATCATGACACATAAGATCTACGCAATGTTCCGACGTTGATACCTCTGTAATTGGCACAATTGAGGATGGATCGGCCAAACGTTTCTTAGAATCTATTCATCAAGCATACTGACCAAATCTTTGTGTCTTCTACTAAGTCATTTTCAACGATTGAACGATTTGGTAAGCCATCAGATCCAGCGGACTTGTTGCACTTAAACTTGGATATTACATTCCTTATTTAGTTTGGGCAAGTGGACGAAAGTTTTGGCTATTATTGTCTATGTTTACTTCATGGAGTAAGTTGCGTCAAAAAATCCATAGTCCATCGCAGCACCTTTCCTTCTTCGAACACTGAACATTGAAATTTTGGCAGTTTTTGCAGTTTCAAGAGGGCAATGATTCTAATCATCCATCGAATGAATTAAAAGGTGGTTTGAGGATACAAATGTTAAAGTTTTGGAGTAGCTAGCAGTGTCTAGACCTAGGGCAACGTCATCCACATCAAATTGCTTTGGCACTATTGTCGAAAATACAAGTTCGTCAAGTCATGACCCGACATAAGTCAGCTGTACAAAATGACAGTTGTAAACATGATGGCCGATTGACTTGTGTCATGGATTGACGGGCATTTACAAAAAAGACTTTTTGGACGTTTCCGAAAATTAAACATCTGCAGAGAGTTCTCAGCACTACTTTAAGGCGATAAAATAAATTGAAGTTCTGACAAAATGTCGAAGAAATACGACATACCCAACTCATTGTGTCATAAAATGATAGATGCAATGTCACGGGGGTAAAAAAGTTAGTAAGCAGACAGTGTTCTTCTATTTCTCTTTCCCGAAAAAGACTCGTATCAACTAGCCGTTTGTTCCGTGACAGAAATAGCATTCGTTAAATTAATTTATATCTTCACGGTAATAGTATTCTCCTCACTGCGGTGAGACAAGAATTTAGCATGGTAAAATGTCCATAAAGATTTGGTTACTCGAATGGACAGCGTTCTAAGGTGTAAGCCATGAAAATCAAAAATAAGTTTTCGTCCTCTACTTTAATTAGATCCTGTGAAGCAAGATTGCTAGAACTGACTTATGAAGGTCCTTCGATTGCGTGTATATTTTTTAAGTTCATAGCACCTTTCGTTTTCTTGGAATGGAGAGCTTTGATCATTGAGTCTTTGATTTCAGTTGCATTCTATCAAGTTTGTTCCCGAAAAATGTTTAAACAAATGCACAAGCTTCCAAAATGATTGTACAAATTTGAATAAATAGATGTATGAATGTAAACACTTGACTTTCCTATTAAACTTCTGTAAGTTTCAAAGAATTTTTTAAAAGTTATAAAAAAAGTTATAAAAACCTTCACAATTACTTACACAACATGAGTGCATACAACAATAGTTTATTTGTTGAACATTTCCCAGAACACGGATAACATGGAGCAACAAATGTAAACAAAACTGAATGCCGTCGGCAGTGTTTACAAATAATTCACTCGTAACGCCCGTCACTTTTGACAACAACACTCAGTTCAATGCGTATAGAGCAATTAAAAAGAAAATAATGTCAAAGTGTGGCTTTTTTTCCAAGAGTCGACAATCGCATAAAACAGCTACAAATACATATTCGTGCGTAAGTCATAATTTTCTAGTTCTGTGTTAAGATGTCACTTTTCAGAACAGCTCCTACATGAATCTGATACTTTTAGCTTGCCCGAATAATTCAACGCATTAGCCGCAAACGCTGCAAATTACTAAGGAACTGTATGGATCCGTTCCGCGTCATAATATTATGCGTCAGCAGTTTAATCAACGTGGTACACAGAAATGTCTACGACTGTTTACATTGTAAAAGAAGTAAAATTAAATTTATTCTGTCATGCTTTATCCAACTGACAGTCCCAAATAAACGTCACGAATCAAATGAGCATTTTTGACACACATTTGTCATTATTTCCCGACAATAATAAAGACTTTTGTTTTGGGCTATTGTTAGTTCACTTTATTTTTATAAAATAAATTTTGTCGAGATACTCGTTTGCGACGAAAGTTAGCGATTCGTTTTACTCATGCAAAAGCAGACACAAAATGTGCGTGCGTGTGTCATCTTCTTGGAAATTGAAATTGTAAATAGATTTGAATACTCCTTCCCTCTCAGTCTACATATGTAGATACTGCAGAGTATTAAAGTATCAAAGAAAATTAGGTTTTGATGTAAAGTTTGAGGCCAAAAATAGTCACAATTTCAGCTCCATGCAAACATATACAGAAGAGATAAGAGCTAATTTTATGGTATTATTTAAATATTTGCTGATGAGTAATAGGAAGATTCGAGTAGGGATTCGCTTCCGATATAATTTGCTCATAGTATGTAGGTAAACCTTAGAAAACTGCCTATGTGATATGCAAAATACACACGACTGACTCATACGTTATTCCACCTTTATGCTAAAAGTCTATAAATATTAAGGATTGAAGTTCAAATTAGATAGTGGCAGTCAATAGTCCGACGTTTTCTTAAAAACTAACTTCTACCCATTTTCTCATACATGAAACCTAGTTAAGAGAGCGTGAGATATTAAAAAGCTTTTAAAAGTGGGCGTGGTTGTTAAAATATTTGGTAATGCATGCCTTTGGGTTTGTGTTATATTCCTTATACAAACATATGTACATATATTAGTTTTGAAACCAATCGCTGAAGAATTAGCCGCAACTTCTAAGATAAATGTAAAGAATTTAACACGCACAACACGAATGGTTGTGAGAAGCTAGTCCCTGCGTCCCATGGTCCTTGCGTCTTTCTAAAACGAGAGATGACTAGGTTTGCATAAAATTATATCTCAAATACGTTCATTCTACTTGAATTTGACTTTGAGAAAAGTGTGCCACGGTGGCGATCGACTCAGAGTCACAAGATCAGCTAATGATCCTTCCTGTTAATTTTTAAAAATCCATAGTAAGTCCTTTCTACTATCCAGATCCGAGAATTCAGTTTGTTGACGTAGCCCTTAAGATGTAAGTGTGTCTTATTACTAAAAAAGATTTTGTAAAGGAATTGTTCGCAAACTCGTTTTTGTCGCAAGATCTAGTTGGCGTCCTGTGCAGTATAGTCGGTCGACTTAAATTTTTGAGTAAACTGCATTTTGTACCCATAGAAGTGCAAATACTTCTTCATTAAGAATGCTCAAAGCCAGCTTCTTGTAGAAGACGAAAAGACTGCCCACGGATGGTGACAGTAGTTTGAAGGACTTTTGACTGAACAGTTTCCCAGGGTATACTTTCCAAGAGCTGCTCCTAATCATGAAGAAGTATCCGACTTTGCTCTCGAAAAAGCTAAGAATTCGGTCAAATCGTCCAAATGGTGAGATATCAGGTCCACATGGCTCTCAGATGATTCTCATCTCCAAACTTATGAGCAGTTATCCAATGCCTAATCATTAAAGGGAAAGTTATCTTCTTCCTTTGCCCAAAGGAAAGGGCGATACGCGAAAATGTGATGATTACTGTTTTGTCAAGCTGATGTCACACATGAAGTTTGGTTTGGAAGTTTGGATAAATCAAAAACAGATGTAATCGAAAATTTAAGGATCGTAATAGATTCCTTAAAGGATTTACATATGGTGTTGGCTGATTTTGATAAACAACCAATAGATCTTATACGGTTTGCGCTAAGGCATCGATGAGCTCCAGAACCCTTCGTACTGATGTTCATGTACATGTATGACGGAGCAAAGACAAAACTAAGATGCCTCATCGGAGTCACCAAAGAGTCCTTCCCAAGTGTGGAAAGCTCAAATATCTGGGATCTATACTCAATAGCGAATCAACTTGTGATGATGACATCAATTATTTCGTGAGAATAGAGTGGATGTAGTGGTGGGAAAACTTCACTATCTTCTGTGACCGAAAAGAGTTCCAAAAACTCAAAGGCTAGTTCACAATGCTGGACAGTATACAAAAAGTATGAGAGATGAAGGTTCTGTACATGACACCAGGAGTAGTAACTTGATAAAATAAAAAGTTCGAAGATTCGAGGAAATCTTCATGTAAACGAACCCATCACGACCAAGGTAGACCACTACCAGCTTAGTTGGTTTTGACATGTTTTGAGGAGAGAGATCACTCAAATCCAGAAACACAAGCATTTGATTGGTGATCCAAAACCGGGAAGCCTACCATAGACGGACCAGTATGGATGCAGTAAAGTGAGGGCACTGTGATCCTTCCACTGCGGGCCATAACTTCGCCATAAAGAATGAAAAAGGGTCTTTGCAATCAATTAACATTCTTCTGAAGTTTAATCCGCCATTTGCATGTTCCCATGTGACATTTAGCGAATATGGCTGACTACACATTTCAAAAACGAAAATGGCGCACGATTCGCAATTAAAATTCTTCATTAAAGTACATATTTTGACAATTGCTTGCGATCGATGTAATATAGTAAAAATGTTTCCATTCGTTGGTCTGGTGCATAAAGCAGTTTTTAAACGATCCATAGCTTTTCTGTTTGTGTTTTCTAAGAAGTTCACCCGCCGAAACTGGTTCTTCATCACTTCACATTCGCGCTGAAACGGCACGACCTGATGACAAATAAAATTTACCATTGAAAAACCGAAGAAGAAATAAAATAAAAAGCTGAAAACTCAAATCCAATTAGCGACCAATTCATTAATATAACAATTAAGGTTAAAAAGAATAAGGGTTAACTCTAAGACTACATTCTTCGCAGAAAAGTAAAATGTTTACCCCTCTACTTTTCTGTTTCTGTTTGAATCGAAAAAAGGGGAAAAACTGCCTACCAATTGTAAAAAACAAAAAACAAAAAAAATGTCAACATCAAAGTTTTGACACCACACACTTCAGCCATCCTCCAGTTGGCCCCAAGGAAGACATCGAACACTACCAATGAATGGTAAAACGGATGGAAATGGCTTAATTGAATTTTCTTATTATGTAAATCCGGTTTTAATCTAATCAATTAATCGGCAGGCTTTTTTTATTCGATTTTGTATTCAGTTCCTTTGTGTGCGCAGCATTTATCCCTTATCCTAGAAAATTCTCCAAATTCTATGGAACACTCGAAGAACAGGCGGCGGCAGCAGCGGCTAAGTAAGCCAAGTTAAATGAGCAGAGTGTAATGCAATATATATAAGGGCATGTCAATGGAAATTACTTTGAGATACAATTTCTCCTCTATTCAAGTTTGTTTTTTTCTTTTACTTAGAACACGGCTTTAACTCGAATTGTGTATATAAATTCGGATTGGCAGTAGACCATTGCTAACCTGTTCTTCTCGTACAAATGAGGGAAGTCCAAAAATATTGTACCTGCTCTTCGTGGCGTTTTTTTTTTTTGAACAAATAATTCAATGGAATAAGAAAATCATACGTAGATACATATGTAAATGAAGAAAACTTTAAATGCAGTGCGAAATGAAGGAAAGGCAAACGAAAAGGAAATGAAGAAGAGACAAATAAAAAGAAAAAAAAAGTGATGACCTCGTAACCTAGTCGCTACTTTAGCTGAACGTTGACGAAAAGAGAAGATGGCTGTGAAGACGGTGACGCAGTAGCGGTTGTCGTAGTGGCTTTGTTTACCCTATTAGGTGGTGTAAAGCTGGTGGAAGTAAGAAGTAACCGCGTGGCTTCTGCTGACACTCTTCGGCCGTACGATAATGGCCGTTTAAGTATAATTTTACTATTTCCGGCGCCCAAATCCAGTGACATTTGTCTTTCGGGGAATTGGTAATAATTTTGCTAATATAACAGGTTTACAGATTTGTTAAGGTAAAATTAGATAAGTGATGACATTTAGCCTTCCGCTCTGTGCGGTTAGGAATTATTTTGGCTTTTATCCGATTGGAGTCATGGCAGATTTTTTTTTTCGTTTTTTTATTGCGGAAAATTGTGGTTTCGGCTTTTGCTAAGAACGACTAAAGTTTGAGCTTGTGAATTCAGGGGGTTGAGGTTATTAAGTTTGGGTCACCTCAGCTTTGGTAGGTATGTTGTGGAGTGCAGTCTCACTCGGTATCAACGGATCCATTGTGTTCCCCGATGTAGAATACCTGAAAAGGAAGCAAGAATTAGTCCAACACATTAGTCCATGATAGGAAGTAGGAACGGTCCTCCCGAACATGCCCGTAGTTGATGTAGTTTTTAGGGCTCGTGTTAGCTGGTTCAGTGGGTTTGTTAAAGGATACTTTTCCGAGGCTTAAGTTGACGCTTGGGCATTGTCACAAGAAGTGCTTTGTTTCTTACTTTAACTCAGTGTCGCTGGAGCCTTTGCTTAGGTCTGTACTACTGATTGCCATTGTTCTGAAGTGTGCCGCCATTGGGTTGTGACCTGTGAGGTCACCAATCAGGACAGTCAGCTGTCTATTGAGTGATAGGATTTCTCTGGTTTTTTATCGTAGTATTGAGCGCAAAGTACCCTCGAAACACGGCATTAGGAGAGGACATTCTACCTAGCATTGCCCATTACGAAAGTCCGAGGAGATTATGGAAGTGAGGAAACTAATGGGCAATTAGACCAAGTGTTCTAACTGATCGATCCTTTCATTTCTTTGAAAGCCCATATGTCGCAGAATCCAGCATAGGGTGATGGTATGCCTAGAGCTAGGAGATTTGAGTTCTTCTTTACATCTTTTGACCAATTTTCAGTTTGTTGTGAGGGATGTGGTGGCTTTGAGGGCTGCTTGAATAGCGACGTAGATGTCTATGCTTTTCTAAAGTTCGGAAAGAATAGACTCCAGTAGGCCTCGGTTGTACCATATACATATTTCCACTTGGAACACACTTACGTGGTTGAGGATTTTTATGGACCGGGCAACTTGTCGTTCCACTGAAAAAAGAAATCCCGAGCCAGTGCTTTCGTCTGTTTTTTACCCGCCCGTGAAGATGGATATGTAAACGGGATTGATGACCCCACCATTTGTTTAGATCTTCTGGAGGTTGTAGTCTGAGTATGGGCTGGAGGTTATTGGAGGACGCATTTACGTTAACCCCGCCACATCCCGGTTTGTCGTAAACGAAAGGCGCTTGTTGCCGCCATTTCTGTGGTAAGATGTCCAGCGAGCAGAGCCCGAGCATGGCTTCGACGACAGCAGTGCGGAATTGTTCTGATTGCGCTAGTAGTTCCTTTTTACGCCAGATTTTTGACTGTTGTGACAGGGGTACATTCAGTGCCAGATTTAGGACTCCATTTCCTGGCCAAAGTTCCTCTGCTTCGTGTGTTCTAGTATGTTGCTGTTTCAGTTCAGCTTACTAGCTATTCAGTATGCACCCAAGATGTCTTCCTCTGTCTGACATTTGGACTGGGATTTCATTCAGACTTGGTTTGGTTAATAGAACTACATAGTTCTGTTTTCTGTGGACTTATACCGCATACTTTTACATTGCTTTTGCATTAATCAGGAATTGGAAGCTCGAAAGATCGTTCTGGAAGATAATGGTTTTTCCCACATACTATACTGCTGCATTCCACATGTGGAACACAAATCATACACATGGTTTCCGTGTGAAATATTGCAAGTATCAGTTCAAGTAACACCCTACGTATTGCTTCTAGTTTGAAGTATGTATGTACATATGTACCTCCTATTAGTCTCAAAGTTTAAAATTATATTTTTTTATAGACTGATAAGTGCATTTGCAATCTAAAAAAGCAATAAAATTCGAACACAAATAAACTATGTCTACTACCTTTTTTTTTCGAAAACCAAAGATAAAACAGGAAAAATCACTTGATAAACAAGCTGCTGTTTTAATTTATTTTTGTCGAAAATTTACACAGCACATTTAACTTTTGAGTCAATACGGCAACTGCTCACATCGATGACTGCGCAGCGAACTGGTAATTTCGTGAGTCATTGCATTACGCTTGCCGGCAAAACAAAAAAAACGTTACTATACAAGAAATAGAAAAAAAATCTGCTAACGCAAAAAACAACGATATTTCTTGTTTTTTTTTTGTCCGGAAATGTTATCATACTCTTAATGGGTCTTTTATCGCCATTAGATGTCTTTTTTTTTTTTTATTTGAAAGTCTCTTGTGGCAGTGGCACAGTGTGTTTGTTGGCTATCTGACAACGCTTGCGACTATTGAAGGGGGTGTGCTTTAAAATGAATATCTGAAATGACATATGAGATTTTTTTAAAGAAAACTTAAGTCAGATGTAAGATACGTACAATTACGGTGTCTTTTGGGGAGCTCTAAGTATTTGAACTGACGTTTGGAAGGGCCCTTCAACTCACATATCCTTTAGGTAGTAATATTTTCTTCCTTTTTGTGGTTCCCAACCTTTTGTCAATGTGTAAAGTGTCTTTCAAAAGTCGCGCCTAAATGTCAGTGACTAATCTCTGAACGCTACCTTTTTTCTATGTCATCTTTGACAGATGTACCAAAATTCAATTAACACATAAACTAATTCGAACAGATCAAAAGCAACGCAGAACTTTTTATTCAATTAGTTGTTAAAACATGAAGTTCATCTCATATTGGATGGATTCGTCAGCAAATAAAATTGTTGCATCTTGGCAGCAGAGAATCCTCGAATAATTTCAGAAAAATCATTACATCCACAAATATCCACTGTTTCATGTGGGTTGTTGGAATCATTGGTTCATTTTTCCCAAAGATGCAAATGAAAAGCTGTTTCTGTCAAACGGAAAGTGCGGTAGACAAATTGATCTTTATTGTCCACAGGATGCGGCTAAGGTTCACACAAAACCTGAAGGCATTGCGCTTTTAGGGTCTAAGTTACGAGGTAATGGTGACATAAGCTGGCGGCCTAGATCAGGCGATTTAACACCACAAGATTATTTTCTTTTGGTTTTTTTGAAAAGTAAATTCCATGTGGATAAGCAAACAATTGCATACCTGAAACCCAACATTTGGACCGAAATTAATGATCCTAATGTGGTAATGTGTAAGCGAGTCTTTGAAAGCTTTGAGGTTCGTATGAGAGCCTTTAGACGTGGTCCTGGTGGATGTTATTTTTCGCACATAATTGTTTAGAGGCATATTTTTATTTACATGTTTTATTAAAAAAAAAAAACACTACTTGTTCAACAACGATTTGTTGAATCCTACAAACAAGTGAGTCTTACGAAATAAGACAGAGGAAGTCAAGTACAATCGTAGCTTAAAACTTGGTTCTGGGATCCTGTCCTAAACCAAACTAAGACTTTTAACGTCAACAAAGTTCACATTTTAAATTGTGTTCAAGCCCCACTTCATAATCTCTTGCTAGACAGAACAGAGTGGTACTCGGATAGTCATCCAGGTCTTCCGGGTCATTAAGTCAACGAATCTGGAGGCCTACGATCTGTGTTCATAGGACCTGAACCTTACTATGGTGTCAACTGGGATGCCGCCACAGCTCTGATTATTGAATGTGAACACAAACTTCGTCTAGCCGATTGGGAAAATGGCCGATGGATAAGACAATCTAAAAGATTTATTAAGCCTCATTCTTACAAGGAAATTCTTATCTTAGACAAGAAAGCTGGTGAGTCTTCCAGGACACAGTGTGCTGAAATTTTACCTCAACAAACTCAATCTGTGCCGAAGCATAGAATCTATGTAGGTTCTACTCGGCAGATGACGAATCATCTGAGCACGTTCTTTGTGAATGCCCGGCTCTTCATTGGTTTAGGTGCTGCATTAGGTAGCATGCTGATATTAAAAACTCTGGGGCTAAGCACGTACTTTTCTTCATATCAGGGAGGTGGAACGACTTTTAGAATAAAAAGGCCATGTTGGCTAGAACCTAAGGTTAAAAAACAATGATTTCGCTGTTAATTTTCTAGATGACATAAACTTTTGTCAGTAACCTCGTTAGAAGGAAATATCTAGGATGCCCATTGGTGAATCCTTAGCCTCTATCAGGCACACTCCTCATCTTTAAACGAGATTAAAACCAAGCCTAACCAAGCAATCGAAACATAAACAAATCCAAGCAACGTCAGTACATCAATTCAATGAAATTGTGCCCAAATTCAAAGAATCCCTTGGTGGAAGATAGAAGAGCGCAATTACAATTGTACTCTTGTTGGTAATTGTAGTTGTATTGAACATAAAATACAAATTAAAAAGATGAATGGCTCTTGGGAAAATCATCCCCGATGCATCTGTATTTATCTGCAAAGTGCAAATGTCAGTTATTGTTCGAAATCCAAAAACCTAGCTTTTGTAAGGTTGTCAACTGAGTTGTGCTGTGCTCAGTCACCAATGGTATAATTTGTTCCAAAAAAGAAGACAACGTTCGTGTATGCATGTTCAAAACTTAAAAATAATACCCATGTACCTGATTTTTCCAAAATAAATCTCCAAACTGTCGCACAAATATAGTTCGAATGAATCTCCGCGGCGGCAAATGCACCACCCGCCGAGTCTACACCAGCATTCTAATGTTCCTACCGAAAATATTTTATCTGACATTTAATTAAATTTATGACTGCACTTTTAGGATTTTTTTCCAAAAGAAACAAAAATAAATTGTCACCTCGTTTAATGTTTATTATTTCCACAAAAGCAGCAAAAGAATGATAATTCTATTTAGATACATTTCCACTGTGATTGGAAATCTCTTCGTTTTGGGGTAATTTCTAAAATTGAATCGTTGAACGCTGCCAACTTTGTTCTATTTTTGGAAAAATATATACAGAAGTATATGTTAATAATAATTCACTAGCTTGTATCCTCTCACTACGGAGCAGTCTCGTCTGTAGATTCGCGCTTTTCTTGCGCCGTATCTGTGTGTTATGCTGCGTGTGGATACATTTTTTTTTTACGAATTTTGTATGAAATGTTAGTGCGATATCCTCTTTCTCTCCTGGCCTCTTGTATGTGCGAGTGTATTCCTTCTCGACTCAGTAAATTTGCAAGAGTGCTCTTGAATTGAGATTTAAGTTTTTTTCTTTTTTTAATTTAATTTCGAGGATGGGGTGAATTTCATTTTCTGTGATGCTACTACAACTCCCGGGAAATGTATTTTAATTGGAATGGAATTGAAGATGGGAATTCGCACAAATTCTACTTGAATCCCTTACCTTCACTCTGCGCACACAGTTCATCGGGGCTGTTAACATTTGAAAGGCAATTTTTATGTCGGTGTTGATACTTTTGCAGTTCCAACATTTTGGAAGTGTTCGGACTTCCGTAATCGTTCCTGTTTTTTTTTAATTTTTTCTGTGGTGGTGTAATTAAAAATTTGTGTTTATATTGCTTTGGCTAATGGCGTAGAATTTGTTTGTAAATTCAAGGAAAACTTAGAAATTGGAAACTTAGGCAGATTTTTAGATGGTGTTTCCTTAAGCAATTAGCTTTTGGCGTGCACCTGCAGTTTAAATTTATTTTAATTGATCAGATGTTGCGAACTTGGTCCAAAGTCCTGCAAGCTTAATTAGTAACTGAAATACAATATTTTCGTTTAGCTAAATTATGCAAAGGTTTCTTGGGATTGCATCGTTAAGTTTAGAGACCGTTTTTTCATTCTAAAACAGAGTTCACGCAGTCACCCAAACATAAAAAGTTGTGAAACTTGTCTTTAGTGAAAATAGTTTAAATCTTATTCTACTGTATTTGAATTTGAGTATTGTTAGACTTTTAGGATTGAATGTTCGACAAGTCGAGAAGTTCTAAGAACCTACAATCCAAGTCACTATCCATTTTAGGTCGTTTTGTAGCTTCCAAAAGGTCTGATACATAACTATTCATATAACATTTTTTTTGAAACCTATTTGAGGAACGCTCAGGAGATTGTAATGTGCGAATCAGTTTGGCATTTTTCCATGTCTACCGATAATGCAATGTCCTTTAATGACACCTATTACGATTTTTATGTGCGTCCCTTTCTGTCTAGTCAAACAGTTGGAGCGTTTTTATTCCACCTTGGTCCAGATCTGTCTGGAAACGTGGCACGTATTGCCATTTGTCCATTTAAGATTGGTTAATCTACAGCATTGAACTTAATCAGTAGCTTAAATATAACGAAAGGCATGCCGACATTTCCCTTATTCAACGAGATCGAAAAATTTGTATCCTGAATCCTGAAGAGACAGGTGACGATTAGGGAAATGTGTTCATTGTGAAAGATTCTAAGGATTTGATTGAAGCTTGACCATGCGGATAAATGTTGATATCCCTATTAGATATCACTTTATAATTTAACCACGACAAGCCCTTCTTGATCGTCTTGAGCCTGCGAGACTCTACAGTGATTTGGAAGAGCAATATCCAAATTTTTGCCACATCTCTCGATAGATCATTCATTAACATTTCCTAACCAATTACCTTAAATTAATTTAAAAACTATCCTCAACCAACTTATTCAAATCAATTGTTTTAAAGTTCCTGTTTAGGGCAAAATACTAAAAAACAGTATCATATTTCGAAAATGAGAGGTATCCACACTAAAGTGTCGAGAATCAAGCAAAACGTTTGATATTATAAGGTGCATCTTATGCTCCACTGTATGTACATATAATATAGGGTAATTCATTCTTGGGTCCCGAAAGAAACTTAGTCAAACCTTGCATTATATGTGATTGTGACCATACCCAGTATGTGTCACCCTTTTTGTTGATCCGAAAGTAAATTTAAATAAAACACATTTTTGATTTGGGTTTCGATCAAACTTTTATTTTAATATGTTTTTTGGATCTGGATTAAAATGACTTTTCGACACTTATCGGGCAATAACTTCTCAAAACTAGACTAAAGAAATCCAACTTTCAACCGACTTTCGAAGACAATTGGTGTGCAACAGTCGACATGCAACAAATAAGTTACAAAACAAAAACTTAATAACCAATTAAGTATTCACAACTTCATAAACCAAGAAATATCAATCCAATCCTTCACTTATAATTGCTCTTAATTAATTCATATTCACAAACTCCACGGGACTTTGTTTAGTTAATTTTTACAGTTGCCACTTTATTATTCTCAATTACTAAAGATAACTTATTGTATCTGCTTTATTAATACATTAAACCGGAAAACAATCTGATCAATAAGTAAATGGCACGCCCCTTCCGATAAATAACAAATCGACTGAACCCACTGAGTTTCTTTTTCAAATTTAATTAAACAAAAAAAAAAAAAATTCAGTTCATTTCGACTTCTTAATTGGGTTATAAATTACAATTCAAATTTATGACTTATGCTCATATATCCAACTAATTGTAATTGGAAGCAGACCAAGATATTAGCATTTTCTTCTTCTCCGCCAGCAGGCAAACGCGGGAGACTTGTTCACACTTCGGAGTGTGTTTTTCAATGTGTCACTTAAAAAATCAAACCGATACCACTTCGGGGCGTCTCAAGATTTCAGGTAGTAGAGAGCATTTTGGGAGGAAATTCCCCCCCATTTATTGAAACACTTGATTTGTTATTCATAGCCTTTCGTCATCGTTTGAAGAGGATACATTTCGACACTCACACAATTGACAGAAGTACGAGTATAAAACATTTCTAAAGTTCGCAGTCGGTGTTTCGGGGTAACAATTTGATTTTAATTTTGTTTTTGTTATTTTTGTATCTTTTTTGGGTGAAAAAGTGTAATCGATGTGTTCCACTTGACAAGAATTGCTCATTACCTGTTGGAATGGGGGAGATATTCGTTCGTATACCTACATCTAGGCGGCCGGCCCCCCGAAGCGAGTGATGGTAATCGAAAATCTAATGAGTACTGACTAATTTAGACAAATGGCAACTGAGCAAGAGATTGGCTAATAAATCGGAGGCATTATTGATCGATGGGACTGTGAGGGCCCCATTGGCTACTCCTTTGGGTGATGTAAAGTGTTTTCGATAAGAATTCCACGTTCGTGGAAAAGTAGACTTTTTTTTGGAAATCACAATGTCGAATTAGCTACGTCAGTCAAAGCCAATTTATGAATTTCTTTGACTGACTAATGACTATCTAATGTTTTGGAATAGTTTTTCTTTCCAGGTTTCTTCAGTCTGAAGCGGCTTTCGAAAGCCACGCCTACATATTTTTTTAAAGTAAAACTTGTTAATGCTTAGATTTTTTCTGATGTTTTTATTTTTATGAAAATGTGACTCTTACCAATTATGTATAACAAATAACATCATCTTAATGTCCACCATGAGCACGACTACAGGCTCTCGTAGGATGATCAAAATTTACAAGAACTCGGTCGCACAATACCGCATTAAGTTCAGAAAAGGTTGATCCAAATGATGGGGCCTAGAAAGTAATGTAATTGTCTTAAATCGTATGATCTCTGCCAGTTAATGTCACCATTATCTCAAAATTTAGACCGTAGTAGCACAAGGTTTTCACGTCTTGTTGAAAATAAATATCGTCTGTGTCTATTCCATCAATTTTAGGCCACAAAAAATTTGCAATCATTTGTCTTTAAGCATTTTTTACCAAATTTGTATGAGAAGAGCATATTCGGCATATTTTATAGAAGTGAATCCACCAAAGAAATCCAAAATTTTGCATGAGAGGGTGTTCTCAGCGAGTCTAAGCGTTGGCGTTGGTTTGCAAAGTCTAGAAATTACCATTTTTAACTAAAGGATGAACTTAGTTCGGGTAGGCCGGAAGAAGAGCTACACGATCATCTCCTAAAGTCCACTGTCGAAAGAAATTCCACTGTTACGCTAAGTAAGGAACTCGCAAGCAAACTCAACTTAAGTTATATATGACCGTCCAGGGACACCTAACAAAAATGGAAAAGTCTAAAGCTAGGAAAATGGGTACCACATCACCTATCGCAAAATAGGTCTTATTCACCAAAGAATTGAAGCGTGCACTGCGCTTCTGTCGCATCACAATAAAGGGCCGTTTTTGAACCAGATCGTTACCGGAGATGAAAATGGGCTCTTTACAATAACATTAAACGTCATTACCAATGGTTTAGTCCAGAAGACCGACCAGCACAACATCTGAGTTCATCCATTTAAGGTGAAACTGAGGTTATGGTGAGGTGCTGAGGGTATAACACATTTTGAACTGTTGCCTCGTAACTGGACAATCGTCGCAGAAGTCTACTGTCCACAGCTGTTGATTATGTTGATTATGATCTGTTGTTTCAATTCAATTCAATGATTAAAATTCTTTGTCCGCAAATGTCAAAAATGACTTAAAAAAATGTAGCGTATAGAGATTGTTCACTGCCGATATCTAGGGGTAACTTTTGAAAGACTTCACTACTTTACTCTTTGTAACCTAAATTCAAAGTATTGGAATACAAAAACTGGATGAGTTTTCCTAGCAAGAATGTATACATTTTTCAGAGTAGGCAGCAGCTCATATCAAGGCTTTTCTAAGTCGTCCTGTTTTATCTAAAATGCCTGCCAGACATTCTGTCAGTGGATGAGAGCAGTACTGAATGCTTTTTGTGTGACGTCCCAAAAATATGGTTGTAGGTGACGTTAGAACCGCTGTACGAAGCACACTTAGGCGTTAAAACAATTCTGTTTAATGAGTCTTTAGTGTTTATAAAGGTACATTTCTCGTTTATGGATATCACAGTGGGTCTGCATTGACTTAAGTGTAGCGTTGTGAATCACTTAAAGCTCGCCCGTCCACCACTAGAATTTTAAGCCTCTTACCAAATGACTTCTCCAGACACTAATTCTTCTCTTTAATGAACTGACATGACAAATTTATATTTGATGTGCTCATCATCGTCAGCTCAGATATGTAGGTCACTGATTCACATCTGTTGCTTAAGCTTAGTGCATTCTAGAGACTCCGAGATTCTTACTATGTCTCCAGATAGCCCATATCTAGAGCTTCAGTTGGTCAGCTTATTGCATTTTGCAACGACTGTAGCGAAAATCTATTTACTTCTTCGCCATCATCCCTCTGTCGTCCAAGAATTCGATTGTGAAACAAGTCTTCTATTCTTTCCGACTGTTCATGTTCTGAATCCCAGTGAACTCAATAACTTGCAAAACTATCGCATAGATACTTTGCATCATCTAGTCAAAATGCGCCATCATCGTTATTGTTGGCCCGCGTCTTGTTTCTTTTGCAAAACCAACTGACGTCTAAGATAATTTCAAAGATTTAAGATTTGAGAATTTTGCAAAACTCTTAACTTCGAATTGTGTAAGTTCCTTAGAAATTGAATTGTTAAATTTTCATTTTCATTTTCATTTTCATTATTGTGTGGCATATCACTTTGTTCAGGTCTTGATGATGCAATTTTAAAAGTGATATGGTTTTATTATTTAATTCCTAGTCCCGCGTTTGTGCTTTCGGTTGATTGCAGTGCAATTTTTGTGTGCACACCTGAATGCACGGTGCTGCATTTGGTAGACTGCTACTGTTTTGTTAGTAACAAAGTAAATTATTTTTTTTTATTTTGTTTAAAAACATTGTTACTTACTCAGTTGTGCAGGGAAATTAGATAGCTATGCGATGATATCATGTGACTTTATGATAAACAAACGGACTTAAGACATTGATAAGAAGTACTTTTGTTAGACTGTTTGGTTTGGAAGAGAGTATTTTCGGGGGAACACATTAAATCAGATTGCTATCAGGTTGTTCAACGTTCGATAGTGATTTTTTTCCTGGTTAATTTTAGAATGTAAAGGTTAGTTTACGACATCGAAGAATTTATTATTTTTCAGTGTGGCTTGGAGCTTGGACATGTCCACTTCATGTTTTGCATTTAATTTTTTAGGAAATCGTATTATGTTTTGATATTTTGAGGTTGTTAACGATCATTCTGGAATGCCTTACACGTAACATTTGAGTCAACGTGACAAAGGGAATGTCAGCTATATATCTCTGCGATGCTTAAGGGTTGTTAGGTTAATGAGATTGAGACGAACTTGATGAGAGGGTCAATGCGAGACTTCGAATGTTCTCAACTCTGGACACATGCACTCGCTACAAGGGTGGCCAGGTTTGGTTGGCGTACTCAAGCACTCTACGCTTTGGTCACGTAAGAGTTTACAAATTCTTTGGACCATCGTTTGACAAAACCGAGTGAGGAGTTGGGGTGAAGAATCATCTCATCAACGTGCGAACGAAAATTGAGCACCCTTTCGCACAACATGGGTTCAGTCAGAACTATGAATATCTTGTTGAAGGAGGCTAGAGTCGTGGGATTTGAAAACTTTGGCGTAGGGGAAGTCGTGGAAGACTCTTGTATTACTATCAATTTTATTGATAGCTAGAATGAACAGGAGGGGATCTAAATGTCTACCTTCAGGAACACCGGAGGTGGCTTCAAGAGGAGTCGAGAGGACGCACCTTGATCGAACACTATAATCTATTTTAACAATATGGGTTCAAAGCCAAGGGCAGAGCGTTCAAAAGGAATAATTGATGAGATGACGTATCATGCTTAGGGTTTCGTACAGAATACGTTCAAAGATTACGAGTGCAGAAGAAGGCTTAGCAATGGGACGGTAATTAGCGATATCCTTCTTCAATCCCTTACACATATTATATGGGTGTTTGAAAAGTGGTCTTCCAAACTTAAGAAAATTCAGCTTGTAAAAGAGAAGAGAAGGAAAGATTGAAAGCACACTTTTTAAGGAATATGGCGATGGTACCATCCGGATCGGGTGAAAATTCGGTCACTTTTTATAGAAACTTTGCACTATAGTCAGTGGAAAGGTTATGTAGAGGTCTGTAGGGTCTGATGCAAAGGAGTTCTTAGCAGAAGATTGTTTAAACAAACAATGTGGTAAACAAATTGATGAATTGCTTTGGAAAGACAAGGAGATGGGATAATCGTCGGAAGGGTCTTTAAGAGCTTAGGCTGGGCGTTATTTAGCGCTGGAAGATAGAGAGTTATAACGCTGAGTAAAATAAAGATAAACGCCGAGACATACATCAGGTGTATCCGTAGCTTGTTTCTCCTGTTGCGTAAGAAGGTAAGCCTTCGATTATACAATGGGAAGGGAAGTAAATGATCTTTTACGTTGAGAAAAAGGGACATAGAATTCCTTTAAAAATAGATATATCATCACTGAGTGAGAAATTATCAAACTCAAATAATGAAATTCTGAGATAGGAATATGAAACTCCACACTGGAGTTGTGGCAGACAAAAGTCGCTAAAAATAATAATATTATCAAGTGGGTTAGATGCGTCAATCGGATTGATAGGAAATGGATAGGATTCGATAGAAAGATTTTAACAACACAAAATGTAGTGACGAAGTTGAGTTTGAAAGAAGAAGAGGAAGCAATGAGAAACGAATTGAGACTGGGCGAGAGGACCTCTCGACAAGAAGAGCTAACCGTAGGCTGGGCAAGATCCACATCGCGGAAAGATGATTTGTATTCATGAGTCGATAAGCTTTGATGGTTTACTGATTAGTGAACGAGAGCTAAAGCCTAATATTTAAAAAAATCGAGAATGAGGCCTTCCAAAACGTCCGGATCTTTGCGCAAATTACTTGTACGAATTTCGTAGAGCAAAATAAATCAATGTAGCGGATGAGTGAGGTAAACCCTGAAACTTGGACTGGGTCCTAGCTGCTGGCTTTTCTTAATACCCTGTCTGAAGAGTAATATTTGTTTGAAAAGTGTTTTTCGCTACAGAGAGTACTCTCGTTTGTCGCGAGTGGTGAGACTTTGGAAAAACTTTGGTGTTCCCTTAATTTTTTTAACAGAAAAATGTGAAAATAGTTGTTGGTCCTCAGGTCGAAAAATGACAGAGGCGTCAAATAACAGGAACGAGGCAGCCTATTGATCGGTTCATCTGTGGAAATACGCAAGATACCTTGATGAGATAACTCGGTTGTTTGGTGTGCTGTATGTACATAGTTACATATGTGTGTGGTGTCATATCGATCTCAGCTACTGATCTCCAAGATCATCTTCGTGCATGGCACCGCATGGGTGACTTCTCCAATTAGGACAGTTTTGTTTAATAAGGGAGCAGTTGGGTCAGAAGAGGTCTGCATAACTAAGAAGGATTTCTTGAGAAATATCGGGATCGTTTCTATACGTTTAGGGATTAATCACCAAAGTTATCCCGGAGCTGATGATCGCTTGGCTCCAGTAACTTGTCATTTCCCCAACTTTGCCACAAACTGGTCACTGCTTTATGTTTTATTTCTCATTCTAATCTCATTTAGACCCCTTGGCTCTTCGCATTTGTTCCGTTGGCAAGGTATATTAAGAAGAGGATATGTTGACCTAAATTTCCCCACCAGTTCCACATCCAATTTTTCATTTGACTGGACGAGAACGACGATCAAAAATTGAAGTAAAGCTGTCGCAACTAAACTCGAACATTGATAAAAGAATTTTTATGTTTTGCAAACTTTTTTGACGGAAGTGTGATGTCAATCAGTTGAAACGAACTGCAGCTAATCGTTCCACTTAAAACAATCCCTTAGGACAGTGTCTTGGGTGTAGTTAGTGGAATGAAACCTGCGTCATGTTTACTGAAACTAAGAAAAGTTCATGAGAAAAACGTATTTTACATGAGTCTGTACCTATTATTGACGTAGTAGCTCGTTTCAGGTCAGCTAGTAAACGCCCAGCATTCGGTATGCTAGTAATTATTTTGTTTTCTATCGAATTGGACTCAATTGAAGGTCACACATTCACCGGATGTAAGCATGCATGCCATTTTGACAATTTAACAAAATATTTCGCTAACTACACGTTTATCTATGCATTCTTCGCACGTTTGTCGTACACTACATCGTGACACTTTTGTTGTTTTGCAAATTTCCTAGACACCAACAAAACAAAACAAAAAGCAGTAAAGATTGGTGCAAAATCGCTTGTAATTTCGCAACAATTCCCCCCAAATACAGTCTCACAGAACCAAAGTTATAAGAAAAAAAAAAAAAAAAAAAAACACCTCTCGTCATAGCCCAAAAAAAGTAGTGTAACCAATTTTGGAAAGTAAAACACGTATTTTCAATGTTTCCACCAAAAAACAAAACACTGTCGCACTATCAAATTGTCGTCTACGTGCCTTAAATCGAAACTAGCAACTCTGTTCCAACAACAATTAGCCAAACAAGAAAATTGAATCTATTACAGGCGTTGTTGCCAAATCACAGATACATCACCCCCGCGCGATACTGTTTGGTTTTTTTTTATTTATTATTTTGTTCTCCTGTCACGGCAATCACCATATATTTCATCAACGTCATTCTAAGGCATTCAAGTTCAGGCTACGGTGATAAGAAACAATATACCTACTCATCGTTCATTGGAACCGAGTATTACATCATCAGCTACGCTTGGATATCTTATCTGGAGTGGTTTTTTTTTTTTTGTTCTTTGACAGGGAAAACAAGAGTTTGGAGCAGAATCAGAAATTATTAATTTGATTATATGTTGGTTTTTGGAACTTAACTTGTGAAAGATAAGTTGGAAGCCAAACTTCAAAAGGACTGTCTAGCTATAATCGTGCCAAGGTTAACTCGGGAATTATTATTTGCACGCCGATTTGAGTACTTTGCGAGGTAATCTCAGTTAAATTGGAATTCAGGTGTTGTTTCTGGCTCGCTATCGTCGTGTAATTAATATAAGATAGCTTGCGTTCGTTGGAACACTTTCGATTAGATTTGGGAGACGATAGGAGGTTTGGTCATCCAAAGGTTGGGAGGGAGTCGTACGATTATTTTTGGTTTAAGGAGAGAGGCTTTCCTAGCGACACACGATATTAATGAATGAGTCTTATCAAGAATTAAGTGCTTGATTTGTTTATGGGAAAAAATTCCATGGCGAACAGAACGTACCTCGCATATTTGCGATATGATTTATCGAAATCTTTTTAAATGTGTCACCTGTTGGCGCACGAAGAGTTATGCATGTGTGTATGTTTTTGACGTACTTATTGCTAGTGGAAATTTCGAGGTTCATTTTGTATACAAAGTTATAACTAGACCACTGTTTGGTTCTTCGAATAACTCTGTAATAAATTCTAAGAATACAACATGTCTCAGACAACCTATTAGAACCGATCAATGTGAACCTAACAACTGGTAGACTATAGGTTAGATCCTAAGGAGATATGAGGGCAGACTCTACAAGCATCGGCATGAGCTGTACCTAAAATGTTTTTTGGAAAAAACAAATTTGAATCTTTCTTGTGTATACTAGTAGTGAAGGCTTTTCCCCATTGCTGGTGACATGATCCAGGCTCGAAATCAGTTGGTTAACATCTAAACTCTTAGGTGGATGTTGTTTAGAGTGCGGAGCAGCACTGGTTCTACTTGGTTTTATTACCCCTAGCTCTTGTTAAACACAATATAGAGAGTGCACTCCCAATCTTGCAGTGTCTCCAGAAAACTCTGGGCAAAGTATGATATGGTCAAATCCACACAAATCCTAGCGCTTAACAGACCCAACTTAGCACTCTTCACGGGGATCATTACCGGCTACAACCTCATGGCGGCCCATCGTAGTCGAATGCGAGCAGAAACTGATGACCTCTGCCAAACCTGTGGCGACACGGATGCAGTAGAGTGTATATTGCACTTCCGTTGAGAATGCCCAAGTCTATGCTGAACTAGAAAGCGGCCCTCAGATAATACCAATTCGTAGTCCTGGACGACCTGTCAGGAAAGTCACCATCAACCATACTGAAATGTATAACAATTTCGGGAGAGAGGTTCAGGGAGGCCATGTAGCTTTTTGATATCAAAGGTCTCGGTAAGCTCGTTACCAACCTTGACGACCTTGGGATTTCATAGCTAGATAAGGTCTATATAGTTCCTCTATGTCATTTGAACTTTTTGGTTTTCTGCAGGATTGGTCACAATTTGAAAATTTTACCTTCTTGACCAAATGGGGACCGATCAGTGCGCTGTGTATAGACAGTCCTTCTGCAGCACCTACATACTTGCTGTGTCGGGAATATTGTCGTTCTAGCTCTGTATTCTCTACCGCTGAGGATGCCAGGATCCGAGCCTTGATCAGTCTCCAGGTGTGTGGTTATAGAATTTCTCCTTATCGTCCTTCACTGCGTCTTCGTCTCCGGCATAGTCATTTCGAAACTCCGAGTACTCGCAGCTGCTGGTGATAGTGATGTCCCTCAGTATTTCACAGTATTTCCTAGTCCCTAGTTGCGTTGTGACCTACTCGTTCCATACATTCATACATGCGTATGTACATGTGCAAGTATTAGCAGGACTTAGTCCATTTTCTTTTCGCTGTCCACTAATTTTTTCCCAGGAACCTCAATTCCCATTCTTGCCTCATGTCTGTTAATTAAAATCGAGCTGAAAATTAAACTGGTTAGCTAGTCGTAGGGCCTCCAGAGTAATCGGAATCTTTTGTCCAATCACTCTGCCCAACGCAGATACCAGATACGAGTATAAAACTATTTAGCCGTGCACCACATACTCGATTTATGTGTGCACATAACACACAAAAGGATAAACATGGCTGTGCATCGTAGGGGCGAAGATCAAACACAGCCCTCTAAATAACATGTTAATTGATCTTTGATCTCGCCACTTAAAGCCGATCGCTCCGTGCGATCCTGTTTACTCGAAAACATGCGAGAAACTACACCAAGTAGCCGCACTACTCGTACACAAAACACAACCAATGCGGCAGTGATCGGAACGAACAGGCTTGTTAATTTAGCGCCCTATCTGTTACCGCAATCGAGAAATTCCCGCTCTCTCTTTCTAGTGTGCTATCTGTTCACCATCAATATGGACAATTCCAGTCATCCTGCTCCTTCTGTGCGCGTGTGTGTGTGCATTGTAGCAGGAAAACCTTATTAACTATCCCCAACTACATCAACTCGCATTGTTTGGCGTACGAATTTCGAATATTTTCGTCAGAAAATATTTGTGCACATCCGCTTATGTAAAAGCATTCGTAGGTTACTCTCCAGGCCAGAGGATGCAGCAGCAACAGCAACAGCCACAGCAAGGAGGTAATTATTTTCCATGCCCTTGTAAAATTGCAAAAATATTTCCCCAAGTTATGCGGCTGTTTGGGACGGTCCGACCGACCATCCGACCATCCGACCATCCGACCAACCGACGAGAGTATGTTATCATTTTGCACACATCGAACACAGATTGTTTTCAAAAAGGCGGCTGGCGAAAAAAGATTAAACAAAAACGAGGAAAGGAAGGAGGACATTTTGGCGAGAACTCACGCACCAGAGATACTTCCTCTCTCGGTTGTCAGAGCGCGAAATTATTTTCGTCACACAACCATACAAGCAGAGGGTAGGTACAATCTATTTCCTTCATGGTCAAGACGAAGATACATCTCTTCGTGCGTTTTCGAGATACACGAACGATATAGAACGTTTCGCTGTGGATGGGGCGCGCTATTCCAGAGGAACTGCAAACAACAGTCGTCCTCGACGAGAGAGCAAGAGGAATTCTTGACAAATGCAAGTCTGTTAAATTCCATTCCATTGCAACATTCGGCATTTTTCCCTTTTCTTGATTTGCTTCCTGCCCCACAGCGCCCGAGATCGCCCTTCATTCCTTCGTCTCGCATATGCATCCATGTTGGGTTTTTCATTTATTTTTATTTTTCTATATGCGTTTTTCGGAGACGAGGAGAAAATAATTTACGGAATGTCACGTTTCTTCATTCTTTCAGTGTTTTCTTTTGCCTTTGTATAGTTATCTGCTACTTAAATTTTTTTGTTTTTGAGTAAAGGAACTCTTTGGAGAGCAAGATTAGCCGGCGGTGGAACCAAAGACATCAAATACATTTATATAGAAACAAATTATTTTATACTTATATACACAAATACATTAACCCTTAGAAAATAAATACCAAGAGACAGCGGAATTCCTTGTGAGTAATTTTTGCTCGCGGTATTTTAAAGAGATAGGAGGAACCTAAAACCGAGAAGTTCTCGTAGCTCCTCAGGTCAGGCAGACTACATACGCATGTATACCTAAATCTAAATCTATCTGAGGACCCTTTCGAAACAAAGCTACATACATATGTATATTAACTAAGTTCCTCTGAAGGTACCGCATTGGGCTCTCCTCGTGGTTCGAAAAATTCATTTAAACTTAGTCAAGAGGTGTTCCTCACATTTGAAGATTGTATCTTGGTCTTATTGACAGTTTTGAGTGAGATGAAGTCTTCAAAGTCCAAAAATGTAGAGAGTCTTTAGAAGTTTTTAGTTTAACAATAAGTTGTTCTTAAAAAGTGAGCGTTCCATAAAATCAGTAAAACATGAAGATCGTCTTAATAAATGGCAAGAATATTTCGCGTCGGCTTAGCTAAGTGGTATTGACATCCATCGGTACCATCCTTAACAATCCAATTCTGTGAGCAAGGCTTTCAAAAACTCTATAAAGACATTTAGGGCTATAAAGATCACGAATCGACTTGAAGACGGCTTGAGTCTACGTATTCGTGTTAAAGTTTTACGGCCCCACCACTCGCGATCTTCTGACAAACATCCGAGAGTATAACTGTCATTAGAAAGTTTCTCAAAGAACAAATTGCCCTTCGGACACGGCACGACACCATTCGTTTAAAGTGTATTACATGCACAACACGAATGGTTGTGAGAAGTTAGAACTTGGGTCCCATAGACCTGTTGCCCCAAAAATTTTAATTTGTTGGTTTAGGTAGGTAGGTAGGTGGGTTGACTAAGAGGAGAAAAATCTCCTCATCACCGGACTTAGGTCAGTACATACCCATTGTGGTGCACAAACGGGGGAAAAAGTGTGTCCCTTAGCTCGTGGAGTATTACCGAACCAAGTGTGTCTAGGATACAAACTATCGGACAATTCTTCGATGTTCTGGGGGAAACATCTTCTCAGACATTTTGTTTTTAGTTGGCAAAGGTTTGAGCAATGACACAGGAAGTGGGTGGTATCCTTTTGGAGAATCTCGCAACCGCATGATCTACAGAGACCTTCATAGTTTCTTCATGTGGTACCGCAGAGTGTTGTGCCCTGTGATCACTGCTATAAGAGGTTCCTTTATTATCTATTGTATGCTTCCATTACAGCTTTATTTCCTGTTTCGAAGTTTGCAAGAATCGGGATGTTCACTGTGCAGTCGGCTTGCTTCAGGTCAAGTGCCGAGGCTTTCTTAGCCAGTTCATCAGCCCTTTCATTTCCTGGCATACAAGGGATCTCGTAGATTCTTAACTTATGCTGTGTTCCAAGAACCTTAAGTTCTCCTTGACAGCACTTCGGAAGCTTTTACTTTTGCAGCAGATATCACTTTTTTTCTCTGCCTGGCTATCGATGAAAGTGCCTTCATCGCAGTCTCATGGTTACCTATTGTTGCTACTGTAGTTCGAAAGTCTGCTTGATTTATATATATCAAGCGCGTCGAAAACTGTATCTGTTCCGATGTCCAATTTATACCCATGAATATAAACTTCTTTGACTTCCGGGCTTGGTATTTCTTTGTCTTTCCATGCCTCTCTACTTGGATAGAGTGTTGTAGCGTCATATAATCTGTTGTTGATACAGCTTCCACATAGTCCTGAAGGATTTTAGCTTGGCCCGATGTGTTCGCCTTCCAGCTGACCGATTAGTGTTCATGTGGCTGCCGATTTTTTTTATAAAAAGGGAGTAGGTTGAGGTTGACCTCGAGTCCTGCTTTTTGTGTTGTTCTGTTCTTTGTATTTTTCGGTAGGATTTTAGATCGGTGGTTTTCTTGGAGGCTTGTCTCCTTACAAGGATTCCATAGATTTGAAGATAAGGCATGTGTGTATGTATACTGATAATACATACTGATAATACTGCAGGGGACCCTTCATCTCAGTCCTCTCAACCCTCGGAGTAAAAGACGACAGGTTCAGAGCTGTACAATGCATTCGACTCTCTTTAACTCATCACAAGTAATCGCGATTCCTCCTCAGTTGTTCTGCTTCATATTTTCTTAAGGCGACGCGCTCCTCTGCCGGGATGTGTGAGTGGATTCAATTGCATGGCATTTTTCCGATCGGAATTATCTTCTAGACTACTATTTGCTTTGCCGAATGCTGATGTCTATTGGTTCCAGACTCGTTTTCATTAGGAGCTATTCCTTCGAGGTACGATTCGGACAGGAAATTCACAGTGAAATACGTAGTCCATTACACACAACTTTGGAGCTTGCGAATTGATTCGACATTAGAGAGGAGCAGATGCAGCGTGGTTTTCCTGCTGAGAGTATTACTTAGAGTGACATACCGAAAGCAGTTGTCGATGTTCCGATTCTGGTGCCCACACAACTCTACTTCAAGTACGATCTTCATAATTAGCCTTAATAGTAGCTGAGTTTTCTTTGGAATTCTCTTCCTGCCATGACTGGTAGATGTCGATGAAAATCAGATCTAAGGGGGACCTGTACTGGATGCATTACTAGAGTCTTTCCACGGAGATTCTCAGCGATTTTGAGAGTAGGATCTGAATGTTATCTGGCCCTATCCTACCTGTTCTATAGGCCGAAAGAACGCAAATATTTTCACATTCTAGCTGCAATACCACTTCTATTCTATGTCCTCTATCTTCAAACATTTTCTTCTAGTCGACATAGACTGCATCTAGCCCTCTGCATTTTAGTTCTGTTTAGAGAACGCTCAGTTCTGTTTTCTGAACTAGTTCGTTCTTTTAGTTCAGTTTATTTCACTGCTCACGATATCCGGCACTGTGCGTTGCACATACTTTTGTAACATTCCGTTCACATTGACCAAAACATCGATGTGAACTACTGAACTAAATGAATCACTGAACTGAATGAACTACTGAGCTAAATGAACTATCGATTTACATGGGTCTGGAATTTTTTCCTAAGAATTGTCTGACTTACAGCCTGAGGAAAGCATCGCTTTGATGAGTCGACTTCTGTGTTATTATCATTTCCATGAGAACGACTCACCTAAAGGTATGCTTCCCATAAGTTTTAAGTATGTATCATGGTTTTAAAAACACCCGCGGGCGCTGCCAATTGTTTCCGTTCTTATTTACATGGCAAGTCGCTGTTTAGATTTTATGATTTTCTTTTAAATTACCAACACATTAGCCAGTGAATGGCTTTTTTCTCAACATTAACACATTTGCTAACATTAATGCTAATCGGTGTTATTTCTGCTTTTTTTTTTTTTTTTTATTTTCAGGTAAGTTCCACATCATTGCACAGAACGATTAACAATTAGAAAGTGTGCACCACCACCACCACAAGCACGATGACGATGACCGTGTCATCGGTCGGTGAGTAATAGTTCTTGTATCTGGAAAAAGTCTTATCTTCAATTCGTCGAAATCAACTTGCAATCTGTTTGAAGCAAGCAACTCAATTTGTATATCTATCTGTTGGATTATTAAAAATCGATTTAAAGCACTTCTAACCACACAACGGAGCAGTGTGCACACTTTCACTCAATGACTTCAGAGCCATTCTTTCTGTTTCATCGTGTCGTCTTGGCTGTCGGTCTTAAAATCAAATTAACGACCTTTTCTTTGCAGTGTTACCTTCCATTAGAGCTGAAGTGTGCTTTGGTTGTCTGTCGCTCTAATGTTCCATTCAATTTATTGCACATTCATAATCCGAACATATGAGCTGAACTGTGTTCGTTTGCAAAAAGGAATTACTGTGCCCCTGTCACACAATTGCAGTGCAAACACAGAGAGTCTTTTAACAGAAGTTGAGTGTATCTACAAGATACTTGGTTTTTTTTTCTTTGGTTTTCTATGCATTTGGCGGTGTGTGCAATGACATCAAACACAGCTGAATGTAGGTTTTTGAATGAAAGGAAACTTTGTTGCTGTGGGCTGCAGATCTTGGGTGGACCATAGAAGTTGAAGTCTTAACTTATGTTCGTTTTATAATTGTAATACTTGGTATCTGTAGTGCTTAGAACGTGCATGTCGGAGATTTGGTTTCGTTATGATGCGGTTTACTGAGGTCAGTTGTAGTGGTCCGTAAAATCAGGTTGAACTTCTACATCGTATGTAGATTTCAAAAGCAGTCCGTCGTTGGTTAATTAAAGTATTGCTAAATAGTTACGATTGCCAGAGTTATATGAAGCCTTGTTGGCTCTTTCGGTGATCACTTATTTAAAAGTTTTATCCCAGAGCCACGTTAATGCACGAAGAATGTTTTTTTTTTGGTGTCGAGTAACATACAATGTTGGCTGCAAAGAGTCGGGGTTCAAACATTTAAATACCGTGCTGCATATCCTTGGAGTTACGGAACATAAAACCCAGCATTCGACTTGCTTTATTTAAAATATAGTCAAGATGTGATGGAAAATAAAGTTCTTAAACAAAAAAGGACACTCAAGGTTTGTTGAGCTGTAACTCTGTTTAGTACAAAATTTTGAATCCTGTACTCGAGATAATAAGTTACTTTATCGCCCTCAAAGTTGGAAGCGAATAGAAAACAGAAAATGTTCAATTCATCTGAATATAAAGAACATTTAGAGCAAAAAATCGTGAGAGTAAATCGTTGATAAAAGGCCGAAAAAGAAGCGAACCCAGATGGCTACCCTGTGGAACTTCAAAGAGATTCACAATTTCGTTTGGTACTACAGATCCTTCTGAAAGATAGGTCCTTCTTGCAGAAAAAACCAAGTGACTGCAAATCCACCTCAACATAGACGAATGAGTAATCATTTTGGAACAGTTCGCCTTAAAATTTTGACCAAACTACTTCGTCTTAATTGGTAGACTTTACAAGTTGTTCAAAATTGCATTTTTATGTACCCGAAGTTTGCACTGCACTTTATCATATTTCACCTAACGAACTCACCCATTCACTTCATTCACTCACGCGGCAGGTGATTTATTGTCATATGACAGCTTGGTCAAAGTGTCACTTGATGAAGTAACTTGCGACACTAGGCAACAACAATTCCAACGCGTCTAATTGAAAGTCAATTTCTTTAGAAATCGCCTTAGATCCTGCTGCTTTGGTCATTCCGGCGAAAATCGCAATTACATTGTGCAACTGTCTAATGACATTACATCGCTTGCTAACTACGATATCAATTAATTTAATTAAAAAATACTTCCAGCCAATGTCACAGCCGCACATGTGTATAAGTTATTAACTTTCCACACAATTTAAACCAAAGAATTGTAGTATCAATCTTTTGGATTTTTAAATTGAGGTCACAGCTATAAATCTGTCACCAAAGTTAATGTCACCATTGAAGGTGGACCTGAATGCAGTCAAACTAAAAAAAAAAAAACAAAAATATGTAGACAGAGAAATATATTGTATCTTACCGCAACTTAGCAACGTTTGCGATTATTTGCATCGATTCCGTATAATGCAAATCAGAGAAGGAGTTAGGTACATGTGTATCAGAGATTTAAAAAAAATGTGAAACGGGCTTGATACATTGTTACCCGCATGAATGGACATGGGTGAGTCGGTGGATGAGTCTCTTACCTACAAACCAAATATAAATAAAAGGAAATATTCTTCAAAGTCATATCCTTAGGACACCTCCCTCGTGCATGTTGGCAACGCCTTAAGGGTTCTGTGAAGAGGAAAAATATTTCTGAAAAGGATTGCAGTTTCATTCAAGGTTCTGCCGGACCCTAGATTCCTGCCGTTCGTCCTTAGTGCAAACGTTTCAATCATTCGTAGTCAATGTTTATTTGTGTATACAATATATTTTATAGGGTGCACTTAGGGGGTTTATCCATATGAATGGCATAAAATGTATTAAAATGCAGTCATGCGTTCTTTAATTTTGCACTTGATTGAAGCGGGTATGGTAGCTTTCGAGAATGTTTCAGAAATTTTATATATTCTTCTTGACTTATGTAACAAATAAGGTTGAAACCAAAGAGTGGGTTTAATGTTTTCTCTAAGTATTGAAAGAAATGATTGGGCATCTTCTTGTTCCTTTCTAAAATTCCTTGACTAGGTATCAGCAAGAGGTAATGGTAGAGTATTGTCAGGACCCCTATATCACGAATAGCTCAATATTATGCTGACAGTGCCAAAAAAGGATTAATAACCGACTTATCGTACTCAGCAATGATAGCTTCTAAGTGCAAGGATACGCTGATGACATTGCGATTCTAATCAGAGACAAATTCGAAAAAAACAATCTCGGAACTATTTCAAGGCGCATTCAACTTATGGCACAAGGTTTGGTTTCACAAAAATACGAAATCAGAAGAAATTGCAAAATCCATTCTGTTCGGTTAAGTAATAGAGTTTTAGGACGAAGACATGCGTCTAACCCTAGACTCACTTAGAATTCTCATCTCACGAAACCCATAGACAAAGCCAGGATCTCCTTATGGACCAGCAGAAGTCTAATTGGTAAGAGTTGGGGTATAAACTGCAAAATTTATCTGTGGTTTGGCACAGCCAATTGTCACATATGCAGCATCAATATGGTAGCAAAAATTGAAGCAAAGTTTCGCACAAGATAAGCTCAATAATCTTCAAGGGCTAGCTTGTGTATGGACTACGGCACGATGAGAAGAACTTCTACTGTAGTTATTCTTTACTTTACACCCTTACATCTTCAGATACAGCAAGAAGTCATAATTAGTGCCTTTATGCTCTTATCTAAAAATATTGACAAAGCAAGCTAGTCCGACCAGGTATAGTCACTGAATTAAACAAAGATGGACTACTTGGTATTACTTCATCCAAAACTTCTAGGTTTCATTCGCCGACTGCCAAAATTGGGAACAGAACAAACTCACATTTGCTCGCAATTGTCATTTATGGTACAAAAATGTTGGGGCTGGACTATAGGGTGCAGTATGCAGAAGCATGGACAAGTGAAACTCCGTATTTCAAACGGAAATCTTTGCAATAGAACGATGTTTCAGAGAAAATATCAACAGGAAATCTGATAGAAAAGCTGCGCGTCTAATCAGTAAACCCTATAGAATTACATCAAAGCTAGTACTGTCTTCACGTATTCATGTCATTAGTTAGCACCAGGATGGTTCATATTATTTGAATTCCAAGACATAGTGACATATAGGCAATGAGAAGGCAGATATACTAGATAGTAAAGGATCTGCATTCACCTTTGTGCTGCCAAGACCATTCTGTGGCTGAAAACCATTCCTGGACGAATAATAAATGTAACAGACAAACTAAAATGTTCATTTAACTAGAAGTCAGAGTGGCATAGTCACAGGATTCCTCACTGAACATTGTTAAGTCAAAACACACCGCATGACGCATGTTCTGTGTTACTGTAAATGTTTATTCACAACACGTCATCGTTTTCGTTAGGTAAATTCTACCTTAAGGCAGATGATACATATATCTGCTTGCTCACTGAAAGATTTACTTGGACTCATCACTAATTTTAGGCTTGTCTTATGGCACATTGAATCTACATCCGTATACCGTTCAACTTACTCAAGAATCAAAGCCAATTGTCAGTGAAGTTCCACATGTAACTGTCATAAAATGTTGGCATCTACAAAATCATCATCGTCAATTTCAAATCTTTTTGGTCTCAAATCAAAGATATGGATGTGGAAGGCATGTGGTTTCAACAAGACGACGCCACATCTCACACAACACGACCCGTTTTGGGTTTATTGCAAGAATAATTTCGTATTTGTTGATGTGAACTAGTCACCAAGATCGTGTAACTTATCACCGTTGGATTTCAATCTGCTCGAACATTTGTCAAGTTGTGGGCGAGTTATTGCCCAATATGTGCCGAAAAGTCATCGAAAATTATTTTATCAGAATGCAGTCCTGCAAGAACTCTCGTGGAGGACATTTGATTAGTACTGTATTCCATTCATAATTGAAAAGATCCAAACAATATATTGAATCAAAAATTTTATCGAAATTTACTTTCGGAAATACAAAATGGATGACATATGCGGCTCATGGACATAATCTCGTATCACGCAAGCTGTTGGCTAGCTGTTGTTTCAGTTGTCACAACACAGACAATTATATAAATTTTCTTTAAAGATCGCTCATCTTCCCCATTCGTCTTTTATAAAACATACCATATGTGGAGTCCATTAACAGCTTTCATTTCAACTACATTAGTGCAAAAGTGTGAATATTTTTACTTCATTATAAGGAACAAACTGTCATTACATGTTGAACATCATATCTGATAAAAGTTCCCTTCGACTTCTCTTGCAAATGTTCATTCTATCGAGAGAATGTTTACCATTTTCGTTGTAAATTTTCACAATTTCTGTGAGTTGCTTATGGTCCATTCTCATAATGTGTAGGTTTTACTTGACAGCTGTCACATTTATGTTGGGACATTTATGTTCTCAAGGACGAAAATAACCCGAAATGTAAAATGACAGCTCTTAATTGGAAACCTTTTACTTAGGTTGATTGGGATATCAATGACCTATCGCATTACTTTTCTCCAGTTGCTTGAACACCTTATTCGAAATGAAGGTAATTACAGGGGGCGTTTCAAAAAAACGTGTATAGCGATTTAAACCCAATATGAAGAAATTTTACCAACTAAACTTTACACTTTTTAAAAAACTTCTTATGAATTACAAACTATTAAGAAAATTGACTTATTTTATTGGGTTGCCATCCCCTTCAAAGCCAAAAGTATTAATCCCAACTTAAAACAAATCATTAACCGGAAATCGGTGTTGGCACGACCTTTTTTTTCTAATGGTCGCCTCAGTGCTGCCAGGTTTGGCAACAGCACTGTTCATCTTATAAGCTGAGCCCAATTCGCCATCACTGGGATCTCTTTTAAATTTTTACGTGTTTGTTATGAGTCGCAGGCTTAGGGACGGGCTTAGGTACTTCTTTGGTATCCATTCGGTATGGATCAACAATATCCTATTGTTTGCTTTTGAGACATTATTCCTTTTGATCGTTCGCATCACATATCCTTTTCGATAGAACTTAAGTTAATTTTAGTAAGAGCTTCCGTATTACGTGCATTTCATACATTTTCAATGCATGCATGTAGGTATAACTGCATTGCGAATATGTGGAAAAATACACGACAGCATTCCTTTTTAATTGCGCCAGGCTTTTACATCCTGTACATGATATGAAATCCTTTAGCCGCCGCCGTTCCTACCGTTCCTCCGTTCAGAAGCAAAATTGGCTTCACATTCGACCACCCATCCCGAAGATCATAACCGGAAGCATAGTGAATATTATTCTTTTCACAATTGGGTGTGAATTTACATGGCTGGAGCTGAGTAGTTGCCCAATATCCGCCCATAAATTGATACCAACAAATGCATGCAGTAGGCGCATGTTTGGTCGGTTGACGATGGAGGAGCAACTCCACTCGACAGTAGTTGGATTGGATGGATGAATGTTGCCTGCACCACCGAAACATTCTGGGAATTGGAATTCAAACGAAATTGTTAATTAACATGTATGCTGTACACCGCTCCTCGGGCTCCGACAGGATCGGAATGAATTGTAGGGTTCAGAGAGTCGGTTGTGTTTTCTTTTTTTTTTTTTTTTTTCGTTGCCGAACACATACTATACATACAATATATTTTATATGATGATGTCCGCCTCGAAAAGCCGACGCTTCCATTTTCGGAAAATGGACAAGAACGGAATTTCATTCGTACAGAGTGAGTGAAATATTTTCTCTGCTCGTGCTGGCCGATGCTACTGCTGCTGCTGCTGCTACCCGGTGGTGGTGCTGGTGGTAGTGATGATGATGATGATGTTGATGATTCCATTCTGGACGGCTGATGGGTCCAATGGTCAGTCTAACGTATGGAATGCAAGCAGAGAATGAGAGCGCTCGACACAGCAATGAAATTTATAACAACCTCATCTGCATTCACATTCTCCGCCTCCTGGCAGGCAGGGAGGCAGGCAGGAGTACTGCTCCAAAAATCTCTACATTTTATTTTAAAATGAATGCGAGATAGTGCAAATGGGTTTTTCCAGCAGAGGATAACCCACAGGAGGGGAGAAATGTTTAATTTGCGACCATGACGAAATATTCACTCCTGTTCCTGGTCCGGTTCGGTCATACTGAGGAGCAAATCAGATGGATCCTGCGGTTGCATTAAAAATGCATTTCCCATTTTCGAATTGGCCAAAAGCACCAGGGTGCACCCCCATCCCCACCCCTCACAGTGTGTGTGTGTGTGTGTGTGTATGTATGGAATGCTATAGGGCGTCATCGTCATAAATGAAAAATAACATCTTTTCTTCTTTACACGATTACAGGCGGCAGGAGTCAACCCCTCCCCACCCACATGTGATGAGGTGGTGATACCCACCACAGTAGTAAATTTGGGGGTTATTCATTACACATATTCCGCCAATGATGCGCCCTGCCGCCCGCCCCCGGCTAAGCGGAAAATATTTCAGGGTTGAATGAAAATTATTCATTTGGAAAAATTTTTGAGGATATTTTTATTAAGTGAAATTATTTTTGCAGTCGTTGTGCGTTGTGTTGCCGCCGCCACAGGGGTTGGGGGAGAGAATTTTATTATGCTTTCTGGTGATGGTTTCATTTGTAATGATGTGTGAGTGGGGGCGCGGGCGAGGGCGCTCCATTATATAAAAATAAAATAAAAATATTGACGGTGACCAATGTGGGTTGGTTACACGACGATGCACATCCGAATTGGTGGGCTACGCGTGCTTCAACAGTAATGGACGGGGTGAAATATTTCAAACTAAATGAATATTTTGTCGGCACGGGGGATGACGGAAAACAGGGCCAAAAAAACCAATGAAAAACCTCCATGCACAGGGAACACAACTACACTTGGGAATCTTAATTAACTCGATGATGATAGTGGTTAAGCATTTTTGTGTCCACTATGGGGAAATTTTCTATCGCATATTTGAACATTCCCCGAGCGAAGGGAGGGAGTCTGTTAGCCATGATTGCTTTTTGGCATTTTTGCCCAGCAAAAAAGGTTAAAAGGCATTCGGAGGTTTATTAATTCGTGATATTGATTCGGTGTGATTAGGTGGCGGACGATGAGCGGTCAATTGAGTTGACTGGTCGAGGGGGGTTGTGAATTTGTGGGACTGGTGTGTGATAATGAAAAGTTTCTGAGGATTGAATTGTTTTGTAGTTTGATTTGTGAAAAGAATGAGCTTTCATTTTGAATTTTGTGGTATTTTTGTGGTTTCAATTTGTCAGGCAAATACTATGATTCCGGGAATGTGAAACCGATGTAAGCGCGAATAAGTCATAGAATTTGTTAAAAATTCGCAGATCAGATGGCAAAATTCGTACTTTGTTTGGTTTCCATTAAAAGGACTATTGGACATTTCAATTGGACTGCTTCCTTCTCTCCTAAGGCACGGACAGGATTCCGATGATTTCTTACGAAAGTCGGGAACAATTTGGTTAATCTTGGGAACCGTGTTTTCATTTCCTGCAAGGGCATCGAAACTGTAGTGCGTATCGTACCAAATTGTTTAATTCCATCTGTTCAGGATGTCTGACAAGCCTCTGTTTATACCTGTTGCAACGTATCTGCCGTAATCCACATTTACAACCAAAGTCCTGTTCATTAGCTTTGGTTTGATAAAAAATACTGTTTAAGGACACTTGTACCTACTACTGGTGGTAGCTAGAGTCTACATAGTGAGTCCGCTGTAAATTCACTATCCAGAAACGGCAATAATCTGTGGAAACAGTATCGCGACGTCATCAAATAAGTAACCGAGATAACAAAATGTTACCAAGCTCCACCTAAGAAGAGCGCTTGGTCTGAAAAAAGTGACAGGAATTGGACACCTCCAAATGGGAAGAATATTGAACCAAAAGAAGGGGGTCTTTGCAGTGCCGTAGGTGAAGAATATCGAGAAGTCCCGCGACGACAACATCTGGGTGTTTTTTAGGACAGCCAAGCAGCTGGCTTTAAGCCCAGAGTGCAGGCTCTTCCAAATAGTGAGGGGAAGCTAGTCATCGAAGCACCGGGATCAGTAGATGTATTTAAGAAACATTTTTAACACCTGAAGTGAAAGGTCAAGAAAAGAACCCGCATTCAGTCAATGAAGAACCCATCTGCCCTCCAAGTTTTGAAAAGGTTGGCTCGGCTATGGCTCAAAGGTGAAGAACAAGAAAACCGCCTGCTTCCATGGCCTACCAGCAAAACGTTTCAAACGTGGTTGCATGAAGCCAAGTCCGATGACTTGACTACTAGCTCTATATATCCCATCTTCAAGAAAGGTGATCCCATGCCTTGTAAGAGCTATCAAGGCATATCCTTCCTTTGTGTTGCCTATAAGATCCAGTGTACTTGGGAACATCGAAATCATAATCGGTGTGGCTTTTGGGCTGGCAAATCAAAGATCAAGAAAATTTTCACACTAAATCAAATCCTGGAATCCTTTTCATTGACAGGATTCATCTACAAGGTGATGGCAGCATTCGGGATTCCAATTCATCTGAACTATTCCCAATATGCACCAGATTTCGGCAAGGAGGCGCTGTCGTATATCTTCTCAAATCTTGAAAAGTAGTCAAGAAGAGTACCCTCTTTAATAAATCTGTTCGACATCACCGGTTATAGTAGATTTTACGCCAATTGAAGAAAATGAGGACAAAACTAAGTACCAGCTGCCAACAAACAAGGAAGCATCGGCCTAAAGCTTAGGATAGTAACTTCGAAGTGTTTAAGGAGTTTGCCTTACCTATATTTACTTCAAAGTTTAACTTTACGAGTGCCGCCTTAGGGGAGATTGGGTGAAGACTTACTCTAGGAAACTGCTGCTACTTTGGTTTGGCGAAACAAATGGGTTCAAGACTCCTAACCAAAATCCTTGCTCTGCTAAACATTAATCCTATCAACTACACTGGTTCGGTCACATCGAGTAAAGGGACAATAATATTCCAGTAAAGAAACAGCCCATAGGTTCATGACGACAAGGAAGAACAATCAACGCTCAATCTATCGTGGATGCCATAGTGCTTGGTGTGGACAACTGCAACAATCATGCCCGGATTCAAAGGTTGCAGGTACATATATCAGGCATATACTCCACGGTTTACGTGCCCGTTAAGTAAATAGGTAAGGTACTACAGCTGGAACCATTCTTTGAGCAGTAAGTTTGAGTCAGCTTCTTAAATAAGAACTATTTTCGATGGCAGTGCGCCCATAGGTCTTTGACTAATTCTTTATCAGATTTAATAGGTGTCGAGCATTGTTGGGTCTGTTTCTTCCTGTGAGTACCAATGTGTCGTGGAACTCATCAAAGTATAACAATTTGATCGTTGAATGTTGTGATATAACGACGGTGGATCAAATGCCCTTTATTGCCGATCACCTTTTTATACTCTACGCTAAGGGACTATTTTACACGAAATGGAAAAAATTTATAAAAACGAAATATTCAGATAATCGAATTCTCTACAATCCCTCCATACATCATATGTGGCCACGCCCACTTTTAGCGTTGGAAATTTTTATCAAAAGCTGATTTCGATGAATTTTTGCATGGAAAATCAAGGGACATTCGATGATCTTGCTGTGATTCGAAAAAAACACCGTGCGGCCACGCCCACTTCTTTATGGCTACATAATGGGGAGAGTAGGGTACCATATGAACCTTTCCAGACTAATAATTACAGTAGTTTGGAAGTCTAAGTAGTCCTTTCAAACGTAAGCCACTCTTTGCTGCCACTCTTTCCTTTAGGGGCTACTCTAATGGAATCTATCCATCTGAAGGGTTTGGACCTTGTATATGAATATTCACCCGGTTAGGGTTTAAAACTGAAAAATGATAAATATTCGCCAGACGCGGACTGCTCTACTCCTTGCAGCTTTGTAGCGTCGTCTTCTTTTCGCCTCCAATCTAGTTGCCCACATAATAGCTTGCATGGGCTGTGTTCTTTCGTGACGTTCAATTCGGGTTTTAGTGTCTCGAAGCCCGATTAGACCCCTACGTCCAGTATCTAAAACAAATCAAATCTCGTCGAAAATTGATTTCTTTTTAAAATACTAATCCTTTCAATTCGAAGAACAATAACCTCATCAAGTTCCAACGTTCACCCAGGACGTTGTCCCTTCCCCAAAGAAACAAACATTTTATGTCCCATTTCAAATGGTTTTTCGGTGGCGTGTGCTCTCGAATTTCAAATTAAATCAATTTCATTCATTACAAACGCACATTAGAGATGAGGAGGGATACGATTCAGCTTTACACCCTTAAAACCCCCCCATGCTTGCCGCGCTCGAGCGAATTTTGATTGCTGAAGCAATAAAATAATCCGCACACTCAACACAAAAAGGAGCAGATGGAGCACACAGCACACAGCACACAGCAGCACCCAACATACTACATACAAGCACACACAATAGACCCTCTCGTTCAACTTAGAGAGACAAATGACTTCCTGCAGCAATGAACAGAAAATCGCAATCCGAGGAGCAAACGAAAACGGACAAAACAAGACGAAAAAAGAAAAAAGGAGGAAAACAACACAAAACGGATTGTTGCGCAATGTCCGTCTGTTCCGTGGCCCAATAAATACATTGTCCTGGCATTCTCGCAAATGCACATGCATTTGCGGACAGACAAACAGATACAGGCAGAGAGCCAGAGAGACTTCCTCTGCGCTAAGCTGAAAAGCGGAAAACCAGAAATGTGTGGAAATCCGAGAAGCGAATTTTCCATTTTCCTCCCGAACCACCGCTAGACCGACAGCCAACAACCAACAACCGACAACCGACGACCGACCGACCATATGAATTGGGGTTATGCGCCCTCTCATAAATCGTGCGGTATAGAATAGAGTCATCGCTTTGAGTGCGCGAAGGGGGAGAGGAGGACCACGCTGCTGCACAAGTCGAGTTCCTTTGTGAGTGAACTTTTGAAAGGGGTTGCGCGGGCGGTGGGCGCCCGGGCTGAGGGATAAATTTCGAAAATTAAATCAAAGCCCAAAGTGAATTTTCCATCGAAATAAAAGTGAAACGTTAAATGCCTGCCTCGCCCCCGCCCCCATATGAGTATCATTTTATTTTTATTTGAAAATTCTTTTTTATTTCTCCACACACACCGACACACCATGTCACGACCACAAGCAGTAGTGGAGCGTTTGCTTTTATGACCCTTTTATCATTTACACGTTGTTCCCGTCGTGTCGTCGTTGTGTTGATTTAAATGATGTCGCGCGGATAGGTGATGTAATTTTCGGGGGGGAATGAGCGGACTGCACGCTGGTGTAGAACGCCTCGAAACCAAGTCGTAAACCAAGTTTTTGAATCAAACAATGCACGGCGCTGACTGTTGGGCTATTTCAGAGGTAATTTGTGTCATAAATTCGAGGTATAGGCTCTACACAACGTATGGGCATTTACCAGAAACGCATGTAGATTCCCGTAAGTATCGGACACCGTCAACTCAACACTCAGTAAATGGTAATTCGCTATGATTTTGTAAGTCAGAACACGTTGCATGGTTCCCGAAAACGTTCGATGGGCGTTATTGTTTTTATTTATACGATTTCGAACGAAGGGATATTTTTAGCTTCCAGCGAGATATTGATTTGTTTACTAATTGAGTATTTTTTTTTTTATATATTTATAATCTTAACTACGTATCCACATACATGTATCTTTTCAAGCCATTTTGTAGTCTAAAGTCACAAGAAAGTGTGAGTAACTATACCTATAGCGCAACTCCGTTTGAAACACAGTAATCCCTAGAACCTGCGTGAACTTCTTGAAGTGAAATGTGCAAGTTTTTACATAGGTACCCAAAAGAATATTCAATTCACTTTACAGAATAGCCTGGATGTGTGTATATGGATCGTCCATTTCGTGGTTCCAGAAGTAAGTTCATATGAAACACATTTATGACTTAGATTTCGATCAAATTTTTATCTCAAAATATTGTTTGGATTTTGCCAATATGAATCATCATTCAAATCTCCTCCACGGGTGTTCCTGACAAGGTGGTTTTCGATGACTTTTCGACACCTATCGGGCAATAACTTGACGACTATTCGTGCAGATTATGTGCATAAACACGATCTCTTGCATAGCTTCACAAAACGAAATCCAATGCCGATATGATCTTGGTGGCCAGTTCACATCACCAAAACACGAAATAATTTTCTTGCAATGAAGTCAAAACGGGTCGGGTTGTGTGAGATGTGGCATCGTCTTGTTGAAACCACATGTCTTCCACATCCTTATCTCCGATTTTAGAGCAAAAAGAATCGGTTATAGCCTCCTCATTTTCGAAGAAGTATAGACTAATGACACCACCAAACCAAATTGCACATCATACAGCGACTTTTTGTGGATGCATTGGTCTTTCAGCAGTTAATGTGGATTTTCACTTCCTCATCGTTCACTTCCTTTTCCTTGTTTGGTGATCTATTCACTGAGTGAAAAATGAGTATCATCGCTGAAGAAAATGTTTTGTGAAAATTGGTTATCCAAACATTGATGTTCAAGCACCCAATCCGCGTTTGATCTACACATTCTGGGTGTAGATGGGAATCGAAATGCAAAGCACCCCAAATGCTATGTTCACTTCAATCGAAAAATTTAGATCTTCTTGAACACTTTCACTAATGGCAGCCATATTTTCTGTAAAGCGCACATTTGGATGATGGACAGGACTTAAGACATCCTGTTATGGATCTACATTCAGACGGACGATTTGCGAACCTTAACCTAAACATATAGAAGTTTGGATGACAGTTCGGTATGTTTGAAACAGGGAAGTCAAATCCAGACCAAGAATTGGATGACCATGTGTTGTGTGTTCAGTACATTTCCTATGTTTGCTATACCGATGTTCACTACATCAAGTGCTAACTGCAGATCTAGTCAACGTAGTCCTCGAAAACTTTTGACTTTGAAACTCCTTACGTCTTTTATGAACCAAATAAATTGTTGCCTATGTCGAGTGTAGATAATGAGCAAATGAATATAACCCGTTTTGAATGGATTCTACGCTGCATTAACTAGCTGGATAGCTATTCAATAAGAGACTGGTTCAAATCCGGCTCGAAGGACCAAATATAATGTCAAATGTTCGTTTTGAATAGTCATCTTACCTCTTGTGGGGGACATCTATTCAATAAGAGATTCATTTCAAACAACTTAGTTCAACATCAAAGAGATGTTTCTGTTTTTAGCAAAGGAAAACGTACTGAAATACTGTTCAATTCTTGCTATTTCTGCTAACATTTGTTGGTCATTATTTGTGGCATTCTTTCTGTCAGTCAAGCTTAGGCAGAATAGTTACATGTGTTCTATAAATTACAAATGCAACAATTCTCATTTTACTGATCAGGATAAAACAATCTTTTTCAGTTTAGAGCAGAGGTTTGAAAATGTCTTGAACACAGCGTAACTTCCTGTCAACTGTCAAATCCAATTCTCTCAGGTTTTGCTCTCGATGCTCTCGAGCTGATAGAACAGGCTCTGAACACTGCGTTAGTTCCTATCAATTGTCATATTCAATGCTCCCGGGTTTTGCTCAGTATAATGATGGAACGCGTCCTAAACAAAAAAAAAAGAAGCACAAACATTGTTTTGGACAACCCAGCCTCTGTTCTGATTAAAACGCATACAGTCGATCAATTATGGAGTACCGCAAGGAAGTATGCTTGAACCGGCACTATTTTGCAATTTTAAAACAGATATTGCTTTACGAATTAGTACGATGTGAAGCACTGCTTGGTCATGAATATCTTTAGAATGTTTATTGATTTTTTCAAAGAACAAACAAACATGACTCGTCAACCTTTTCACCTGGCTAATAGCAGACACAAATCCACTCGGCTCTCACATAAGCTCAATCTCATCGATTTTAATTACCAAACAAACAATTATAGATAGATAGATGTACACACAAATGTACATTGCTTCCGATGTATCACCATCGAATTCTCATACAAAACATCTCCTTTGTTAATGCGGTCCTCGTGTACACGTACACCTACTGCTGATTCACTTACAATAAATATTCTATTGCTTTGTGTCGATAAAGATTTTAGGCCTCTTTACACGCACGCAACAAGCCACAATTATTGTGACATAAATATCCAAACGAATAAATGCGACACTAAAAGATACTTCAGATACTTACTAGATCTCCGCGCGCTGCGTTGGTATCTTTTCCACCAATCGCACCGCTCTTTGCCGTTTTTACTCGAAGCGACGCGACGCACTGCATGCTGCTGTTAGATGTAGATACTCTGATTCTGTTTGATTGCCGTTTGTTGCCTATTTTTATGCATTGCGTAGTCCCGAGCGTCGTTTTCGTTGTAAAAATTATTACGATACGATATCCAACAGCACGTGAGTGTATCTGTATCTATCTGTGTTTGTTGTATTATGCAATTAAAATACAAAAACAAATCATGCTATACCCTCCGCGCATGGAGCAATGAAATGAAAGGAACTGTTGCAATCTGGGGCTTCTGAGAGTTCAGCGGTATACAACACCTAATAAATAAAATGCAATTCAATTTGTGCATGTTTGTATGTATCTACGTATGTACATGTATCGCATTTGGCAAATAAAACTAACTAATCCAAGGGGGAAACATTTTTCAGATACTTTTTCATTTCTGTTTTAACTACATCGTGCGCCGCCGGGTGCCGATAAAAGGCGGTACAGAGTTATTATTTCACATTTAATTAGCCAACAGTTGGTGGTCAGTAACATGCAACAATGTTACTTTTCCCAGAACTCTGCAAGTATCTGGAATGTTGTTTTCTTTTCCAAAACTTCAATTGTCATCGACGGGAGCACTTAGTGTAAGTTCTGGCGGACTTTGGGACCGGTTTCGCATTTTTAATCGCACAATCGCTTGTTTTATTTTCAGCACGTGTTCAACACGCATAAATTAAACTTAATTTGTGGGCCGTGTTTCATTTGCCCGACTGTGAATGGATTTGCACAGAGTAAAAGGCGCCAATCCCCCTAAACCTAATTAAGTAGCTTTGCTGTGAATAGACTCTCGTGTGTGTGGATAGTGGATACACAGGCGATTAATGTCAAATCTCGATCAGATAAAAACAGTTTAATTAGTCTTAAAAAATAATGAAAAAAAAAACAATAAGAAATCAGTCACTCTTGAGCTAAATATCTACAAAAGAAGGGGAACTCTCATTTTTTTTTTGTAATTAATTTCAAAATCCGCAAAATCATTAACCTTGGTGCGATGATGGTGAGTGATGTCGTTATTGAATTAAGTTTGCTCTTATTGGTGAGTATTTCGCCTTCGTCGGCACATTTTCTTCTGGTGGTAGAGCAACAAAAAATAGGTCATGGCAGAACTTTTCAGCGCAAATATAGGTCAAGTTCAATTACCGGGTGGTTTGCGTCATTAACACTCAAAGAACTTTTTCTTGTTCTTTCCTTGGATAAACAGAAAATGAAACAAATTTGCGTAGGTATCCTCTTGGAGATCGATTTTTTATTTTCCCTTGAATTGTGCTAGATATCAATCGTGACTCGTTTTAACTTTGGCTTTTGTTTTGGTTTCTTAAAGAAATCAACAAATTGTTAAAGGAATTTAATTGTGAGAATACATTTCATGGACACAGTATCAGAATTTTGTGATATGGAACTATGACTTCTCGGATCTATGAGTCTGTTTGACAAATGTTACACTTGGCTACTCAGTGTTTGGAATGTTCTTTCATAAAGAAATAGTATGCAGATCGAGGAATTAAGCATCTCTAGTGTTTGGAATTTAAGAAACTGAAAAAAGACAGCGATTAAGTGTAGAATATTCGGTTCACTGCTTTAAAAGCATAAAAAAAAGACGTACTCAAGCATAGTCTTAAATATGTCCTTCAACTCAGTGAAAAAGTAACTTCAAGGAGCCTCCATACTTCTGTCAACGAGGAGGCTCCATTGTATTGGAATTTATTTATCGTGTTGCGTTCCATAAACATCGACGGGGCAGTGCTCAGTACTGATGCCAGTTTAGGGCAGACAACGAATGTACGATCCCATCAGACTCCACTCTAGACACTTGTCAATAGAACTTGCCAAGAAGTTGATAGTGGGCATGTAGTAAAATCAATATATTTGGATATTGACTGGAAGGTCGTTTGTTAAAATTCCAGGCATGTTTGGTCGGGTGGTTGTCCCCGCTCAGCAGGGACGCATATAGACCAGAGGAAAGACTATTGTGCTACCATTAGGGAAAGAACTGGATCATTAGCACGGATGACCTACATGGAAACTTTGCACGTGTAATAGAAGATAGAGCTACCGATTTTGGTTTGAATCCATAGCCAAGACGTATGATTCGCCGCTTAGTGATTAAACCAGTTTAAGGCAGTGACGAAGCTTATTATTTTGCTTAAATCTAGTCTGACTAGATCGTTAAGATCTACGAAGAAGTAATCGGCTAGGGTTTTCCTTCTCAAAACCGATAGGGCAGGATAGGTACACAGACGATGTGTCATGGTTTTCTCCACTTCCTCGTCTCTACACCTTCTACAGAAATCGGTGAAGAGAGCGTCAAGCCTTCTGGTATCTCTGTCTAACATACAATGCCCGTGAGATCGCCAACTTTTTTTGTTAGGTTTGTCCAATTGACGGAAATACGTTTACTGGTGTTTCTACAATCCCGCTGTAGACAGATTTATTTGGAGGAGAGGCATGTGCTGATATTTATAGGACAGCGATTTCGTTAAGAGTTGTGTGGAATTCCCAGGCTTTTATCGCAGTTCGACTATCTATGTAGATAAGCTCTCTATTCAATTTACGGAGAGCTGTGACTTATGCTTGAAATACACTGCAGTGGTCTAGTAGTCATGTGGTGATACAAGCACTGTTTCTGACGCTGTCTTTGATCTATCTCTGGGGATGTCTAACGATTTTTGTTTTTATACTTGACACTAAAGTCCAGATAAGGGACAATACAGTCCGAATTACTAGGAATAGTGCTAAGATCCCTAGATGCCCAATATTTTGACGAGCCAGTTTAAAGCAAAGCCATAACCATTCGATGCGTAAAACTAAATTGACAGCACTGACACGTGATAAGTTTACTACAGAAGAGGTCTAATCATCATAATAGGTTAGTTTCGGTACACAAAGTCCAATTTTCAATAAAGAAACCTCAAAATCTGATGTGGACTTACGGAGATCTGATTCAGTCGCGAACCTTTACTGGTTCTAAACGTTGAATTTTTTAATGTGTCCAAATGTCCTTTTATATTAAACACGTAGCTGATTGTAGAAGACCACCTTGGCCAACACTGGGGCTTACTGTTCACAAAGGTCTAAGATATGTATAATAAGCCAGAGTTGCAAATGAAATACGTTTAGTTTGAAAAGAAAAATGCAACCTTTGCTTTGCATTAATTTGTTAAACGACAAATTTGGCATTACTTTTGCACGTATAACGTTCATTTTAGGAGCTTTGTCGCATCTTAAGCTAATTATTTAATGGCGGGCGGAATCGTGAATTTGTGATTTGACATCTGCATAAGCATCGCACATAAGCAGTGATGCCGAATCAATGCGGAGTTTGACGTTTTCGAATTCACGACAGAGCGACTCCCTTTGAGTATCTGGGTCACGTTATTCATATAACAATGAGATTTCATTTTTAATAGACTTCTAGTTCATTCCCCTCACCATATCTTCATAGACGAACGTCGGCAACTTGATCCTCCACTTAGATCGACCAATATTTATGTGTTCACCTGTCCAAGTGTCTACCTCGCATTGTTGTAACATTACCTTCCATGCTTCAAAGATTTTACGGATGATCTTCTTCTATCAAATTGGTTTTTATAATTCTTCGTTGTATTTGCCTGCGTCGTGGAAAGCCGAAAATTTCAAGGGTGCGAACAAACCGTGGTAACGTTTGTGTAAACACAGTACCAACTCCTTCGCTTGGTTTCATCATTAAATTTAGTTTTTTTAGTATTAATTAGTGTTCCACGGTAGATAAAATGGTCAGCGACTTTGACGTTACACATTTCTATGTCAATAGTCTGAAAATTTCGATTTGCTTCGTCACAGTAAACTTGGTCGTGATCATAAAATGTAATCAGAATGTATCCAGTTTTGAACTATTTTTTTTTTTCTTTCAATTATTTCCACTGGCGGCAGGGCGGAATCGAGATTTTGAAGTCATTAGTTCCTTCAATAATGTTACCATGAGTTGGTCGGGAGAAATCCCATAAGAATGGTTGACAGTGTCCCACTAACCATACGGATGCTTGTTGAATGGCAAATGGGACGCTATCTGTCAATTGTATTTCATCATAATCTGGATGGACTACATGCAAATTGTAGGTTAAAACGCGGTTATGAATTCAGTAGTCGGAGCATGTGTCTTGAATTTGACTGACAGTTTAGTTGACAGATCTGCGAAGGGAACGTAATGGCGGATTTGCAGTACGTTCAGTGTTACCAGAATGACATCACAAGTCGAATGTTATAGACAAACCATCACAATTTGTTTCCGCTTCACAGTGCATAGCCCAGTAGCGAATTCATCGTCCACGCGCGCCGTCTAAACGAATTTTTGTTTCTTTTTTTTTTGTTTTTTTTTTGCGAAAAAGTTCAAATGATGATTTTGCTCTTTTGATGATGTTCGCAACGCGCACTCTTTTACTCGGTGGCGGGTTTCATTCGTTTTTCATTTATTTTCATTTGGCAGAAGCCAAAGAGCAACGTAAATAGAGTTTTGGCCCGTTGCCAGTCGAAAGCAAAACTAATGTCCATGGATAGGACAGACAGACAGACAGAAAAATAGACAACACACCAACGCGTACGTACATCTACATATATGTATAAGTCGAGAAGACCGAATATGAGTGTGTGTTCAGATTTGCTTTCTTGTGCAGAATTTTCGAAAAAAAGAGGGGTTTTTCCGGGGGCCTCTTGGATTAAACTAAACATGTTTTTTTTTTCTTCTGTTTGTCGCTTTTAAACTTGAAATTCGTGGAATTGCGGAGACACTCACTGTTTCTGTATTTTTGCTTTTGTTTTGTTGTTTTGTGTTCTTTTATTTTTATTTCCTGTCCATAAATTTCATTTGAAGACACTTTTCGTTTGACAGGGCAGAAACGGAGGAACCAGCAATAAATAATTAGTGACGATGGAACGCGTGTAGTGTGTGCGAATTACCAGTTGCCGGGTCTGGTGTCATCCGCCTTGTTTTTTTCTTTCGTATTTCCAATGTGTTCTAATTGAATCTAATGACGAGTTAAGTGGACATTCAGACGAATTTGGATGATGTTATGCAATGGATTTGGCTCAAGAAAATGGTGGTTTGGAGAGCGGAATGTATACAATCTTACGGTTTAAAATTAAGTGTGGTGAATTCTTTAGATTGGATTCTATAAATACTGAATTCAGTCTTTTGAACTTTATTCAGGTCCATACTTCAGATTCAAAATAAGGCTACACCAACCTAGGATCTAGAAACCCACCTAGAAACTGTGAGCATCAATAAGTGAGGTATTGTCATTTGTTAAACGTGAGTTGACCACGTTTAACGTCGCCTTTTACAATATTTCTTGAGCTTTGTTAATGATCTGTGATGTGCTGATCAAGGATTTTACTCAGTAGCCTTGTGGCACTCCATTTCGGCTCCAATTTTTATATTTTAGGTATATTCGTTCAAAATCATCGAATATCCAGCGATTTCCTACAATAGCGAATCAAAACGAGTTTGTTGAATGGACGATTGAAAACCCTAGGGAACGTCCATCAAACCTAAATCGTCCATAAAGAACCTAAATGTCTTGCCAATATGGTTCAAGGAAGCAATTTCGTCTAAGTATGTTTCAAAAGTGCTTAGAGATATGGCTTGACATTCATAGAGTAGATGATTAAAGCCCTCTCCAACTTGTACGTTCATACATGTGTAGATCATCACAATGCCTACAAGTATCCGCGTTCGAAGAAACTAACTTTTTAGCTTGATTTTTCAGAAGTCAATGGCCAGAGACTATCCCCATCGCTATTCTCAGCTTTGATTTGATAATTCTCTAGATTTTGTCCAATCTAACACGACCTGTGTAACCCCATGCCCTTCTAAGTCAACTCATCTTAGGCTGACCGTTTTGTTGATTTTATCGAGGATGATTCTCCTAGCCGTGCTCATTGGTGGGAGACTGGCCAATAATTAGACAGTACGTCATTTTCGCGAGCCTCTATATCACAGTTAGCCTATTTTAGAGTCTGAGATGACGACTCTAGACTGACATTTCAAGTAGTTCCACTGCCTGCAACCGTATATTTCGGCAAGCCTCAGGACAATATCTTTCGAATACATGGATACCTGATCCCATGTTCTCGCTAGTCCTGCGTGCCTTCTGTCCCACTGTGCTTAACGTAGTGACCCTTTCCCATAAGTTCCTTCTTATTTACTTATTTAACTGGCTCTCGACCCGTGAAGAGTACCTGCCTGAGATACGGTAGCCTTCCATTCCCTTCGATCCCGGGTACGTTGCTTCCAGTTGTCCAGTCCAAGCGCTCTGGCATCCGTGATGACTGGGTCCTTAAAACGGAGGTTTGGTCTTCCGTGTCGTCTTGAACCTGGAGCGTTATTGTCCAGTGTATTTAGCCAGTGTGGTTGACGTATTTTGGTTTTTTTCACTTTTTACTCACCGTTTTTACTTCCAAATAAATTGCAGGATTTTGAGGCTAACTTCTTCCTCTACATTAAGTTCTTAGTTTACCATCATACCAAGATATGTATCTTGCGTGATTCATGACGGAAAGCATCACTCTAACAAACTCAGGTTCTGCTAAAGAGTACTAGTTGCCAGCTTGTCGTAAAGTCCTCTCATCCACTCTTCAGCCCATCGAGCTTATTCAGAGCCGATTCCATCAGACAGCCTTAGGTGACTAGGAATATACCCTGAACTAAAAGCAGCACGCCTGTTTCTACAGAAGAGGAAAGATAACCCTTGTGAAGAAAATTTTACAAAACCAATTGGTAATGCTATCCTGGACATTTATCCTTTCATGGGCACATATGATAGCCCTCTCTTTTATGATATTGAAAGCTCTTTTCTTATTTAAAAAGGGAGCTTGTGCTAGTTCTTTACAATGAAGGCTCTTTTCTAATTTATATCCTACTTCGACGGATGACAGATGACATTGGAGATTTTGGAGACTTCTTTTACTGCTTAACCTAAAAAAAACCCTTGTGAATTTATCTTGCTTCATAAGTACTTACTGATCATCGGTGACGTTCATATAAATATCTGCTTTGTATGGTCACTTCTGGATCTTTTTCTAATCCACAGAAGGAAGCAGATCTCCACATGATTTGTGTGTGGTTTGAATTGTGTGTCATTTGAGATGAAAAAATAACAATAATCAACATCTCCCGCACTCGTTTCAGCAATAAACGGAGCACAAATTTCCCTAATTTGTTCCCACAACCCCCATTGCATTTTAATTCGAACCGATTAACATACACCCCCCGTTGGCATACAAGTTGAGTCTATAAATAGATCTGAGATGGAATTTCACAATGTTGTCTGTGCTTCAAATAACAAAAAAAAAAAAAAAAAAAGTCGTCCCTCTCAAGTACTTATTCATATCCACTTACTAAGCAAATCGAGGAGCTTGCCTGCCTTCTTATCCACTCTTACCCGTGCATACTTTAATTAAACATTTTTCATTGCCATCATCAAGCATCGTCAATGTCATCGCTGTCATTGTTGTCATCATTATCACCGCATCAATGTAGGATTTCTCATTGAGAGAGACGACGGCATACCGATGAAATGCCAGTAGCAATACCAAGTAAAAATGTTCACATTAAAGTCTACATAGATACCTGCTTCCTTCGTCATGTATGTAAATAATATCCCGGGACTCTCTGTGCACATCAACTACACCTTTTTTTTCGCTCAAAATGACTCACACACATCAATGTTTATCCTGACAGCTTCTCAAAAACCCACTGCCTCAACCCACCGACCCCTGTTGTAGAACGCGGGTGCGCGGGCTTTTTTACTTTTTTTTTTTTTTTTAGAAACACAACAAAGTGAAATTCATGGAATTCCATTTGATATGAAATGAAAAATCATAAAAATGCGCCGCGGTTACGTTTCGCGTACATAAGATGAATAAAACAATAAATGCGAGATACGTTTACGTTTACCCTCCTTAGGCCTCTTAGCTCTTATACTCGTCGTACACACACCTTTCTATACATCTAGTGCTTTTATAATTCCGCGCTTATTCACATTCTTACAGACATACATATAGTAGAATACTTAGGTTGTTTTTGTATCTCTCTATTATTTAATTTCTTTAAAACAACTGCCGCAGGTATGCCGGCTTGAGCTGAGTTGTGTTGTCGTCGGGCTGCGTCCCCCTTCTGTCCGTTTCCCATCCATCCATCTCCAGAGGAAACAAAGAACAAAAAAAAAAATAAAAATCCCGTTCTAGTCCAGCGAATTACATTTCATCTAGATACTTTGTGCTTTTGCTTACATTTTTAAGTTCATAAGAATAAGAAATACGAAAAAATAGCAAACATTCTTTGAATACCATTCCCAGCTCCCAGGTAGACGGACGGGTTGCGGTGGCTTAGGTTTTATATTTATTCTTTAGTTTTTGTTTATTCTTTTTATTTTATTTAATTTTTTTGTTTTTTTTTTCTGGGTTAGGTAGGTTAGGTCCAGTTGCGAAATGAATTTACGACGAAAGGTTGGTGGAGAGTTTGCGTTTTCTTATGTTTTATGTTTGCACTAAGGAGGGATAGAATAGTTTTTGTTTTTTTTTTACATAAAGACTGCGAACATTATTGTTTCATTCCTACATAAATATGTAGGTTGCATGGAGTTTTTTTTAATACAAATTTCATTCCCACAGCAGTAGCTGAAGCTATGTACGTACCTTTGACCCTCGGAGTTTATATTTATTAATTTTCCCAGAAGCCAAAACTAATAACGTAAATGTTTGAAGTTTTCTGGTTAAATGATAAATTAAAGTTATGGAATGTGTATCGGTTTGAAATTCTGTTACAAGAAATGAGATTTTCTAGTCCTTGATCTGTTTAAGCTGACGTATGTTTGACGGTATACCTATACCTTACTGTATCTCTGACGAACAACTCTATCAGAGAACGGGCCATGAACCTATAGGCACAACAATACGACGACGAAAGTGGCAGTGGATTGGACATACGGCAACTGGGAAAGAGTTGGGGGGAACTGACACATATTTTCAGAAACCGCACGCGATGGTGCGGCACTGTCGAAGCCCTAAGACCCAAAAGGGTCCCATACAGGACTTAGGTAAGTAAACCTTCCTGTCAGTTCCAAAGGACTACTTGAAATGGTTCTTCACCTCTAAAGGGATTGTATGTCTATTTTCCGGGCTTTAGTTTCGAAGTACTTCCCAAAAAGGAAGAATGAACTTTTCAATCAGCTGGTAAAAAATTTTGGTCACTTTTTGGGGATTCTGGGGAACCAAAATTAAAAATTTTTGCCGCGACAGGTCTATGGGAGTTTCTTACAGCCAAGACGAAAGGTTGCTATATTCTTTACATTAATGGAATGGGCCTACTTAAGCTTTTTCATGATAGTTATACTCTCGTATGCTTTTCAGAGGCTCGCGAGAAGTGGGACTGTGAAAAAACTTTTAGCTGTTTTGGCTGGGATTCGAACCTCGAACCTCTTGCTCCATAGTCAAACGCACTAACCACTTGAGCCAAGGCGCCCACATTCGAACCACAAGCTTATTATATTTCCTAATCTAAAAATAGTTTTATTCATTCTACCAGCATGTGGATGACTATTTTTCTCATTTCGTCATCGTGGAAAGGGTTAAGTGAACTAAATAAGTTGGAGGTTAAGTGTACTGTACATTTTTATTAACATAACGTACACTATTATGTCGTAAATATCCTTTACAGCTCCGTTGGGTTGCGTGCACGTGGAACATACAATTTTTGTAACATTTTGGTATTAAGCTACTTATTTGGTACAACATAAACCAAAGGATTAAGGGCTAGAAATTGCATAATTGGGAGAACAATCGCTTCACTTTTTCTTGATAGTTAAGTGACTTTTTGGGTCGGTGATGTTCTTTTCATTATTCTCTTTCGTTAACGTCTATCTCAAAACTTTCTTTCTACTAAGAGAAGCCCTCGAAGGCCTACAGATCTTGGGCAAGTTACTTTGCTTCTGTTATTGACCAAGCAATCAACACACAGATGGGTCAAGAACTGATGAACTAACTTGGGTCTGGGTCTATCTAATCTGTGCTGTAGATACATAAATGTGTCACAATCAATCTTGATGGAAATCATGCCGACTGTGACATAATGTCAGAGAGTCTAGCTGCTTGACAACTAGTATGTCGTTAAGCTTAAACTCCTGGGGAAATGCCTGCAGAAACTTAATGAACTTGGCATTAGAAACAGAATGATAATACCTGGCCGTGTTGGAATAAAGGGTAATGAAATGGCCGACTTACTAGGAAGAAAGCGAAATAAGAGTTCATACTCACGAAGAAGAATTTAGGAAACTATAAAGGGAAAAGAGAACAACGCTCAGTGCATGAGGTAAAGATTCGAAGCATGTATCACAATAAGCAAGATCAACTGGCTTATGCCAACGGGGCACTGTAAACTCAGGGAACACCTTACGAAACTATAGCAATATTTGAAGAGCGTCTCTGCAGATTCTGTGATGAGTTCAACGGAATCCCGAAACATGTTCTGATCAATACTCCACAAAAAGACTGCACATACGTTCTACAGGACATACGGTGACTAGAGCCAACTTTCATCCTCAAATTTTTAAAGGAAAGTAGATTAGAAAGAGTGTTTTGGAACAGGTTTCTTCCGCCGAGGAGTAGTATGAGTACATAACCTTTAGAATAATTCCGAAATGAATCTTAAGCGAGGGAAAGGTGTATTTAGGGGGGCATAATGGATTAAAAGTATCGCAGTGCAACGTACCACTCAGTTAAATAATAATTACTTCTGTTGCTAACAGTGCTATTTTATTAAAATTAGCTACAACGCATGATTGGCTTTTGTTCAAAGTTTCGGTATTTCGCTAGCCTTCCTGGTGTAGGCTCTTCTTTGGTAGACGTCTGCCTACACAACATGTTTGGTAATAGTCCGAAATTGAATCCACCTGATGAATATTCGCCAATTTTGCGTGGGGAATTAATTCACTTTTCCAATGAGGAGTGATTTCTCATTAAAAAGTGGTATTATTTCCCACTTTCCAGTGAGTAAATAGTAGAAAACAATTTCCACTTCCTTGGGAAATTACTGCACTTTTAAAACGGAGTTATGTAGGTACCTATACACGAGTCTGGTGTTATTCAAGTTTGGAGTGGGTGGCTCCCTTCGGTTTACCCACAATGCAACCCCATGTCTCATTAAAGAGCAACAACTGGTACAGACATTGCAGAAAATTCCTCAAATGTTAACTAGGAAATAATTTCACCATGTTAAATAAATTCCCACTTCTAGTGGGGAAATTACTCGTCAAATTACCATGTGGAGTATTTCCCTTTACCCTGTTTTTGTAGATGTTGTTTACAGCATCTGTTGGAAGGTGAATTTTTTAGTTAGGAAATAACTTGCTACTGTATTGGAAGTTGCTGCAAAGTTAATGAAACATAAGCGTTATCTGATGTTGGCTCGTGAACGCTATTCGTACCAAGTAACCGGCGAACAGCATTTCTTATTGGAAGTTTGTCATGAACAGGGTACTTCAGATGGTCCCGGAAGGTAATTCATTATGGTTTAGAAGTGAATGACTCTTGAAAGTATTCGAATTGACACAACAAATGAAATGTATTACTCACGCAAGTCGCAGTGATGTCTGGTGTGCTCCGGCGGAGAGTACAAAATTGTATTAGTAACTTAAGTTGGTGTCTGTGAAGGAATCTTTTGTTAAGGTTTTCCTAAAGGATGACACGGGCCAGTTCCTTGCTTAAGGGCTTAAGTGAGGTCCCCTTCTGAGATCCCCTTAAACTACTTTAACTACACGTTCCATTAGAAATTAGCAACCAAACGTAAAAAATGATATTCTGCCATCCGTTCGGTGCAAATATTTACAAGTGTTAATTGTCTTAATTTCATTTTATTTGCTAAAAACACTTGAGCTAATGTAAACATATTCGAGAGGCTTACTTGTGTTTCCGCGCAGCCTTATCCTCTGACGAACTTGAATTGAATTTTAAAAATGTTACACAACAGTTTATCGATTCAATTGTAATTGTCTGTATCGGCCGAGGCCGAACGGCCAACCACTAACTAAACAAAGTTTTAGTTGAAAACGGAAATTTTTGGTTTTGCTTCAGTCGGTTCTTTGATGTTAAAACAAAACTTGGAAAATCCTAAATGACCCTCAGTTGTGAGAAAAATTGTAGTTATAGTTAAATTTAATATTTATTTGCGCTACACACTTACATATATATGTACGAGTACATACTGATTGAGTTTCAGTTTAGTTAGAAGGCGTTGCTTCGTCTATTCTTCTTTTTGTTTCTGCTAAATTTCTGTGAATTTGTTTTTTTGGCGTCCGACCCTGAAGAAAATGTGTATAAAATGCTAGGAAAAACAAGAGGAAAAATTGTGTATACGAGTATATTTAATTTTAGATTTATTCGCCTTGGAAATCCCCAATCATCATCATTTCACAGTCACAGTTGGTCGTCTCTGTTGTTTTTTTTTTGCTGTCGCCGTCTTCACGTCTTCTCGTCTTCTCTGTCGGCACAGTGTTTATTGTAGAAACGACCACCAGCTGCTTGAGATAAATTTCCCTCGAATTTTGACTTTTTACCCAATTTTCCAATACAATCCGAAGGGAAATAGATTGTTTTTTAACCTTTCTGCAGAAATTATAAATCTGCTTTGATTGATTTTTTGATAATTCGAACAAGACTCTGACCTAAGACTGTTCGTTTAATGTATCTCATAAATTATGGGAGAAAAGTCGTCAAGATTTTTCATTCAGTGGGTGTACGACAACATAAATATTTTTATTCAGTTTGTTCTTTTTTTACGATTTTATTCTATGAACAGGATATTTTATAGAATTTTTAATTTCGGAAAAAAAGTTAAAAATATTTGTGCCAAAAAGTCTGGAAAGTCTCCGAAGAAATGTTTGATCTTAAAAAGCCAAAACAACTAAAAATAAAAAAAAAAATGTTTACATTTTTAATAAATTTGTTATAATCTTGTGATAGTAGTAAAAATGGAGATTTATAACTGGAGGCTGGCAGAGCTCAAGGTCAGTTTTTTGCCAAATGTCTGGGTTAGTAAGTGGTTTTGTGTTGCTGTAAGGTTTGCTTAGTTTTAAGATGAAAAGAAAAATGGTGGTGTAGTAAATCTAGGTTAAGTCACAGCTGTTTTTTTCTTTTATTTTCGATCTGTAAATCACAGATGCGTTTCTGAGGAAACGCAACCACTATTTAAAGGTATGACTTGCGGAACAGCTGCTGTGATTTTTCACAAGAAATTTATTCTCGCAGTCAATTAAATGGTTTCTCGAATTTTATGTGTTTTGACGCAAATTTCGCTTTTTGGTTGAAGAATTCTGATTACTTATTTTACACATATACAGAATGTATTCACGCCTCGTCGGAATCGCGCGTGGTTAAGTGGTTAAGATCAGTGAGAACCGATTAGTGTTTTATAAGTGTTATAGAGTTTGACTATTTATTAGCAGGCCTTATTAATCTTGGGCACGCAGTTTTACGTACTACTTTACTCGACTGAGCGGTGCCGATTTTAAGTCAATTGCACAGGTTTGGAGTACAATTTACGAAGGTAAATACAAATGTTGTTGAATTAAAAGGATTTAGACCTTAAAAACGTTGTTGATGATGACAGCTTCCTCAATATTTCATCCTTTACCTGAGGAGAGCAAAAGTTTGCGAAATTCGGTCTTGCTTTGTTTTTCAAGATCAGAGTCTGCTTTGGCATAGCCTTTCCCACTTACCAATTGATTGCTTGATTAAGTATAACAAAGATATGCCCATTTTCTGGCTAAAAACACAGAGTTCGGATGTTTTTTGAACGCCCTGGGCAAAGCCTATTTATCTATGTTATCTATGTTTTCTATGCAATTCTATGTTTAAAAAAGTACCTAGCTTCTCACAACTGATCATGTTGTACAAGGTGGCCCAAAATATATATCCCTATCGGAATAACTTTTGCAAATGGCGGCAACTGTCAGTTTTGTTTTGAATACACGTCGACACGTCAAGGAACGCTATACTCCTCAAGATGGCGGAATACTCTTCCTGGCTGTTTTTTTACGGACTAAGTCGTCAGTGATTTTGATGCAACGTGAATTTCGGCGCAGATGTCCCGGCCACTATCCTAGCCACTAAGACGTTCGCCTCGAAAAGACTCAAAGAATAAGTAGTTCCAACGAGAATATCGCTGCTGTGGCTGGACACCGTGGGTTACACGATTACTGTGACTGGTGAGCGATATAGAACCATGATGAACGAGTTTTTATCGCCGGGAGTTGATGAATTGGAACTAAAGGACATGGTATTCCAATAGGACTGTGCATGCGTGTGCTCATGGACATTTAAAAGTATACATTTCCGAGTCGCATGATATCTGATTTTGGCAATTTGTACTGGCCGGCAAGATCGTCCGATGTGATCGCCCTAGACTTCTTTCTTTGGTTTTTTGTTTTAAGTCACACACTCTTGAGGCTCTCAAAGAGAATATCCTTTAAGAATGCGAGGATATTGTTTGAAGTTCTTGCCAAAATGATTAGAAATGCAATAAAAAAACTCAAATGGTCACCAACAATGACAGCGCATACTTGACCAAGAATACATAAAAAAGTTATGGAATTACGTACGTATGTACGTATATCGTTTAATTTTCAAACACCAAGTGAGTGTTCTTGGGTCACCCTGTTATTCTTTATACGAATGGAAGAAGTCTGCTCTTCAGCGCCGAGTCCAAAGGGCAATTTGATATTTGAGAAGTTTTTTCTTGACAGTTATATTATACTCTCGGCTGTTTATTAAACGCTCGCGAAGGTACGGCCGTGAACAAGCATTAAGGTGCTACCTTAAGGTCTCAAACCTATCGTTCCGCAGCTTATCACAGTAATCACATGATCCACGGCGCCCAACATTTAATGAAAAGCAAATAATATCTGATCTGAGCTTAAAAGTAAAACTCTTGTTCTAGTAAGAGGTACCTCATATTTTGAATCTTGATACATTTTTCTCACATATCCCTGCGGTATTTGCGTTCAAAACAGAATGACTACAAGTTTCTGTTATTTTGTAAACTCTGTACCTAGGATTAAAAAAAAAAAAAATACTTGACGCGACAGGTCGATGGGACCCAGGGCCCAGCTTCTCACAACTATTTGTGTTGTGCGTATTACTTTCTTTACGCGAGTGCAAGGAGCCTACTGTTTATTGCGGTTACTGAAGGGCAATTTGTTATTTGAGAAGCTTTCTCAGGACAGGTGAGGCCGTGAAAAACTTTTAGGTGTTCCCCGACTGGGATTCGAAACTCGAACCTCTTGCTCCATAGTCCAACGCACTAACCACTGAGCCACGGCGTCCAGGATTACCTAGGATTACAGCTTCGTAAATTCGACAACCCTACGTTTTTACTAAATATAATAAAACAAGACATATGTTCCAACACCATTTCACTTGAGGTGTCTAGATTTCTTGTTCATGCCACTAGTATCTAACGAATACAAATGTTCTAGGTCCCTTGTCACACCAGGAATGAGATAACTGAAGAAACTTTTAAGAAAATGCTCTGCAATAGACCTCCACTCTCTAACCTCAGCTCCAGCAATCGCTTAGTAGTAAGTGCATCTGGTTAGAATTTCAAGAATCAATTCTCATTAAAAAAAAGATAGTTTTTCTCGGTTCTACCTCTTGCGAACGTCTTGGAAACAAAGCTTGAAAAAAGAAAGAAGTATGAGGGACTTGTGATAAACATAAGTATGGTTACTGTTTTTTTTCCATTAAGATGTGTTTCTTCAAAAATCATTTGAGCTCGCATAAACTGTGGAAGTCCTCCTTGATCCCACTATTTCTCGCGTCTTGATAGGTTCCTTTGGGTTCCTGTGTGGATGCCCGTGGCTACATTTCTTATCTACTTATGCATATCATCCAGTTTGCTGTATCAGTAAAATTTTCAACTTTTGTAAAGACAATTGCGATTTCCTCTAAGACATAGCTCACAGTACTTATTTACCCAACGGACTCCCAACCCTTGAATTCGAATTGTTTTACGAGGTAAAGAAGATACCCTGAAGGTAGAACTTCCAATCTAGAGGGCCAGTTACTTTCTTAAAACCGATGTCAGTAACCTGCTTCGGGGATATGAGCGCTGTCGTTGGGCCTATTTAAGGCTCATTCTTGGAAATCTTCATTGGCCTGAGCTCCGTCCTGTGTCGAAGTAGCCCGAGTAAAGTATGCTTTTTCCTTCCGTTTGAAACTATAGCGCCACCATTGATTCCATCAAGATAGTTCGTCCGCCGTCGTATACTTATTTTTCTCTTGTCCAACACTTGCTCTGATAAGTTCAGAAAGTCTTGTGCGGATGGTACTCGCTGGCTACCACTTGGAGGTAAAATAAGCACAATTGATGTGTGATGTTAGTCAGTGTTTGCTCTATTCCTACACCATCCAGCGATCACAGGGCTACAGTATCGACGGATAAAGAACATTGCTCCAATATCTTACAAAGTATTGCGCCAATAAATAGAGTTATGACAGAAACTTAAATAAATTAATTTAAACACTAAAAGCCATTATCAGGGCGCCAGTTAAGACTATTTTCAAAGATTAGCAATGTTAAATCTGTGCACATGTACCGCTGCATATGTCATAATGACAAACTCGCCTTGATTTGTTGACACAAGTCTTTCAAACTCATTTAACAACAATTATCCATCCACGTGTTTACTCCAAACATATACAGTCACTAAAACAACACAGATACCTTCGATAAGGAACAAAAACAAAATCTAGATAAACTGCTATTACAACATTTCGGATTTGTGTACAAAAGCTTAAGACTTGTTTGACGAACAATTATTAAGGGCTTTTCCTGGAACTCCACTCGCTAAGTATCTAGTTTACAACCTTTCCTCGTCACACATTGTTCCCGGTCGCTGGTAGTGCTGGCGGTGATGGAGTACCACCCAATCGGATTCTAGAATTTGAATTTATAAAGACGATGAGCTGGAGTGCTGCTGCTGCACCTCTCGCGCCAAAAATCAGAAAAAAGAGGTCTTGTCATCTCGTCTCATCTCGGCTGTCATCGTCATCATAGCACCAAATGGTTATCCTTATCTGCGGCGACTCGGTCGCATTACAATCTCGGTGTGGTATTTACAGTCGGAGCCGAGCCGGGGGGATAGAAAGAAAAATGTGACTGGCTTTGTAATTATGCAAAGTACTGGATGGGTGTGTGTGGGGGAGGTTTTGTGGTTTTTATTGCTGCTCCAGACAAAGGAAAGATGAGGCACTGCATCGCCGCCAACTTGTCACTTGTGGCATAGCCTTTTCCTTACTCATTGCATTGTGTGTGCTTAAACAATTCATAGTCAAAAACTAATGCTCCACTGTTTTGTGTTCTTCTCTTTCCAGGTACGTACATCCAAGCATACATAACTGACCACAACTAGCGAAGAGAGTATCCAGTTCTAGAGTCGCCGATCTATGTATCTAATCCAGCTAATTAGCAATTCAGATTTGGAAGACGATTCCGAAAATACATTTCTCTCAATCAGCGGTGGACTTCCGCGCGCGGGTCCGTTCGCCTCTGACAGTGATAGATCTTACATATCCAATTGGCTAGTGATTCCCACGAATCTACAACTCGGCTACGGCTGATTGCTTGTTACATATTTATGAATAGCGCCTCAAGTGAAGGCAAAGAACGCCAGCCCCTCGTTGTCGTTGGGCAGATGATGGCGCGCGTGCTCGAGTGAAATCTAATTTAAGTCGATTTGGAAAATTTGAAATTATATTTCAGTCAATCTGAGAACGGAAACCCGCGCATTAGGATTGAACTATTGAATTATGGTGTGGCTTAGTGTGGTAGGTAGAGGTAAACTGGACCCTCGGGGGGCGCCGTTTAATTTGCACTTAAATAGTAATTTTTTTTTCTTACATCGTTGCGCTTATCCATGAATTGATTGTTTCGCTTGAAGCAGTAGTTGCAGCTGCCTCGGATGCACCTACCTAGTATAGATGGGTTAGATGTTCTGAGATGTTTTTTCTTTGTCGGATTCTGTGTGTGGCTCATATATGAGATTTAATTGGACATGGGATGGGGATTTCGTGAAGGAATTGATTAGTTTTGTTATTGAGGTGAAATAGTGTGGCAATTAGATAGTGTTTTAGATGGAGTGAGGAAATACTGGTACATCGCGCCAATGAATTGCATAGACACCTAGGTTTGGTGTGAAAGCCGATGGTTTATGGTAAGAGAAAGAAATGGTGTGTGCCGGTCGGAGGAATTAATGACATCATCGCTTGAAACGTCAGCCTCTTATTTCAAAGTGGCAGGAGCAAGGTATTAACTTGTTGGGATATATTTTGTGATTCTTCTTTCTGATTCAGTCCAGCTGCAAGTATCTATAGAGCCTTCCATTACGAGCTTCAGTTAACAATTAGTAAGAACGAGAATTTTTTTCTCCAAAAAAGTGAGCTACAGACCATGGTATCATAAAGATGTCCACCTCGGGATCTCTTGTAAATGATCATAATTTTGAGGAAAGTTTACAGGACATTTTCGTCCTCGATTTCGCGAATAAAAGCTCTGATATTATGAATAGTTTGTATCTGCAAAGAAAGAAGTTCAGCGGCGTTCGATAACGTGGAGTAAAGTGCTTAAAACAGAAATGTTCTCCGCGATATTTTCAGAATTTTTGGACTTTACTTACTTGTGGGTCCTAGGGCCTCTACAAGGCCTACGCGCCATCGTGTGCTGTTTCTGGCAATGTGCCCCAGTTTGTTCCCATTCGTGTACTCCTAGAACCGTCGCGTATCCTGTCATCCTGAGTAGGCGGATTCCATTGCATCACATGGTTAAGCATGGACCAATCCATTGCCACTTCCGTCGTTGTATGGTTGTGCCTATAGGTTCGGTCGGATACGGTTTGGCCTTAAGATATTGCGTTTGCACTTATGGACGAACGTTGCAGTGATAGATCACTCTTAAGGTACCACATCTATATGGTAGTATGTACCTAACGTTGGAAAGGAACAGTCGTAGCTTAGGTTGTATTTAACATTTGCCTAAATATTGGCAGCGTAGTCAAAGTGTTTGAGTTCGGATGTAAGAGTCCATCTGTCGATCCGTCGAGAATATTGGTGAAAGAATAGAGCCTTGCCGAACCCCCTTTTGGACTTCAAATTCCTCAGTCAGCCTTCCTTTGTTCAAAACGCGACATGTCAATCCATCTGAAATCTGGAATGATTCTCCTGCGGAAGAAGGGGCCCATAAACCTCGATCGACACTATCAAGCGCCTTTTCGAAGTCGATAACCAGTAGGCGATGTGAAGATCGATAAACAGTGCACTGCCCGATCGTGATCCTCAGAGTGTTGATGTGATCGGCAAAGGAGTCGAAGGTGTCGAAATGTTCTTTGATTCGTTCCAGGACAATTCCAGCTATTATCTTAGCCAATGCAGGAAGCACGCAGATACCAGTTTTCGCACTGCATTGCATTGCCTTTTTTTTTGGAAAGCTTGACAGTCATTCTTTTTCTTCCCTCATCAGGAAAAGTCTCCGCTTCCCAGATGCGGAAAAGCTCCGCGGGTATGTATATCGCTCTAATAGTTCTTGACAGCTGTCAATGTCAATAAATGTCAGATTGATTTGCACAAAGCGACGACAATCCTGTAACCCTCAGAGCATCTAAAACATATAGGTATAGTAATCGTGTCATCCTGAAGAGTTAAAAGCTGATTTGATTTACGACTCATTGTTGTAGCCACAACAAAAATCAATAAACATATGTTTTCTCAATTATTTTCGAACGCCTCTGCTTTAAAATGACATCCAATCAACCAAAAACATTCGAATATCAATTATGTTCACCAAACCCACCATTTGCAATCCAATCAATCACTCAAAATATTCAATTAAACATCGTAACAACAACACCCAGCAACCAACAACCGTCAGATAGGTCAAAAGTCTTCAAACAGTGGTTAAAGCCTACAACATATTTAACCCAAGTCGTAAAGCATGCCAAAGGCCCATAATACATCTCTTTTCTTCTTCGCGTTGTGTTGCATCGCGAATTGAGGAAGCGAAACCACCATCTGGTAGTTTTTCCAGCCGTCAACCTACATTGCCGTTGTCTGGTGCGTGTAAACCACAACTTTACAGTCGTAACTTTAACCGTTAAGAATTGAAATTGAAAAATGAGGAAGAGACCGAAAATTGTCAGAGCTGAGTTCTACAAAGGAAACGAAACCACCTCATCTGTTTCCAATCAAAGCCAGACCGATAGGAAATATTGAAAAAAAAACCACCAACTCCACCACCAATCTTCGGGTAATAAGCTTTTTATTTGCTGTCAGCATGCAGCACGACGGAAAATTTGCATCAAAGGTTTGAGTCTAACTGCAGCTCTTTTAAGGTCGTGTGTGACCCTCATCGGGCACATTTGCATCGACTCAAGCGAGACTGAAAAACCAGTAGCACTCTGGCAATCTGTGCCAATTCAGGGTAATCTCTTTCCAATAACGCTGTCGCCAACGTCGTCGTCGTCGTTGCCAGTGCCGGCGTTAGTGCGCGTCTTTGGTCGCCGCGCCATCTACACATCGTGGCTGTGTGTCATGAGGAAACGAAGTGGTAAACTGGTTTCAACGCGATGATCATGATCTGGTTCTTTGGTGACATAAACCTGGTTGAGATCGTAAGTCGGGTTCTTAGAGAGAAGAAGTTTCTCATTTTTTGTTTTCCTGACGTTGTACACGAAAAATGGCTTCCTCCTTCGGCGAAGGAGATCGAAGTTCGATTCAATGTGAGGTGGTTTTGCTAAAGGTTGCATTGCCCACTCGCTTACACCTAATTGGAGCGTAACCAATCAGGTGTCTTCTGCTGGTGCTATTGAGGTTAAGTTTAAATTTTTGCTTGTTACATAATAAAAGCGCACCGAACAACCACCGAACGAACGAACCAGCAGCGCCATTCACTTGGATTCGGTTGGAGGAACTCGCGTGTACGCGATGCAATTTCACGCCACCAGCAGTATGGTGTCGATTGAGGAGAATGGGAATTGGGTGTTTCTCGAGGTAGACCGAATGCGATCTTCTGTTGCATGACCAGAAGTGATTTGGAAAGGTGATTGCTTTGATTTTTATAGTTCATTAGTCTTGGTGATGGCTTCAGTATGGCAGTTAGAATTGTGTAACAACCATTATTGGTTAAATATTGTTGAGTTAATGGATTTGATGTTCGGAGAGGTTAATGGAGTTGGGAATTGTCTTACAATGGCTGAGGTAAATTGAAAAGACGTTCTGTTCTTCTCAGAGGTTACAGTTACTGCGATGGTAAGGTGTATAAACTATAAGTGCATGGCAAAGGCCAATTAATTCTATTTTTTTGTCTAACTTTACATAGTTCAGTGAGCCTTATAGGTTTGGAGAAAGGTTCCGATTATGATGGAACAAGTGTAGGAAACTATTCAATGATGCCTAATGATGCCGCTCGACAGTGACCTATACCAGGCATCCTTGGCCACAAGTAAAAAGGAATTAGAACAGCCAAGCGTAACTCTAAATAGGAGATTCTTCTGTTACAAAATACATAGAGGCCTAAATTCTCTCCTCTAATCCATCGGTACCCAACTACCTTACGGAAGTGGATGGGTCTTCGACGACTTCCTACGAGGAATTGCTAAATTTGGTGCTTGACAGTCACTTCACTCAAATGGTCAACGAAGGGATCTCTTATAGATATAGACCTGACGGCAGAGTTGCAGAGGTCTTCAGGGATTATTTTGAAAAGTTGTCTGTATCTGGTTGCATCAAGGTTGTCTCTATTCCCAAAGCGGGTAAATGTTCTCACATAAGTCCGAAATCTTTTTGAAATCCTTAAAACCGTTCATACCCGGCCCTGATAATATCCTCCCCATGATGCTTCAGAGCAACAAGGAGTCCATAAGTCTGTGGCTAGCGAATATCTTGCGTGGATGACTTAACTATTCACATATTTCTCGAGCCTGGGTTGAGGTCAAAGTGATCTTCATACTCAAGGCGGGCAAATCTGCGCACATAAATCCGAAATTCGAATGAATCAACTGTGAAGGTCAACAACTTATTTTCCGGATTGCCCTATCTCCTACTTACTGGTCGGGTTATCGACTACTAGATCTGTATGCACACGGACTCTGCATGGCGGAATTTAATGGTAAGGGAACTATTGATAATCATGGAAGACGAGGGATACATAGCGATCGTTTATGCAGACGACATTGCCATGGCTCCCTCGGGAAGGCACCTTTGAATAAAGCCACTAACCGCGATTATCTGAGCAAGGTTCAACGTGCAGCGAGTCTATGGAAAGGCGGTGCTCTGCGCACAACTCCCTTCGCGGCATGGAGCATTTTGGTGCACGTGTTATCCGACATATTTAGCAAGCAAATGGCAGCTAGGCAGTCGTTCGTGTCGAAGGTGCGAAGACTCAAAATCCTTCCAGAACCTCGGACTACTATATCCTAACTTTGGTAAGGGGATTACTGTCACCTGCGAATCACTTTGGAAGTAGGTCACATTTTCAAAAGATGAGGGGATGGTGTATTCTCTGACGTTCTTAGCCAAGCCGTTATGAAATCCTTGGAATCGACCTATTCCATTTCTGAAGTAGCTCTAAACTGCGGTCGTCTCTTAAGGAGATGGTGGAGCAGTTCAGTGATAGGTGCCGGGACATAGTGATATTCCAGGGAAATGTAAGATAAATGGGTAAATCTTTGGGGGACAGGTGGACAAATTTGTCTAGCGAAGGAAAAATGTTGGCCCAAACTGGATTTAAAAGCTCATAACCGGACTCTTTCTTGAAGGCAAGCAACGCCACAAGGATGTCTTTTTGCGAACGATATTTGCAGAAGTTGGATGGATGCCCAGCTCTCTTCCGCATTAGAAAACGTCACGCATATATCATTCAATAGCCTCCTATTCTTCATAAGAAGTACGAACGTTTACGAGTATGCTCACAGTTTTGTTAAGGTTTTGAGTTCAAGATTGGTGTTGACGTTTCGCAGCATAGCAGTGCGTCGAGACGGGTTGGTTTTCTTGGATTTTTTGCTCGTCGTCTCTGCTTGATGCAATCAGGTTCAAATTCTTTGCTTCCCTTCAGTGATTGGCCCGATATTACCTTCGTCTTCTGGGGATCGTCTTTCATGGCACCTTTACCTATAAACTCCTTCTTCTTTTTCGACAGTGGTTCGAACGCAGCACTCTTTGGTGCCGATACCTTGTAGTTTCGTAAGTGCATTGAATAGGCTAAGTACTCGGTTAGCTATATCCTCTAATCTTTGCGAACAAAAAATGTTCCGCTTATGAAAGGACGACCACTTTCATATCGTGTAGGTCTTGGGTATTTTTTGCCAACTATTTTGCTAAAAGCTGAGGGAATCAGACTTTTCAGTCTCCTAATCTCATGACGAACACTGTTCTTGTCCTTATGGAAGTAGTAGGTCATTAGGTCTCCAATTCTTTTCCTGGGGATATCTGTGGCCTATCTTTCAGTTTTATTTTCGTTGAAAGTGTGGTGTTTTTTTGTCCTTCCTCAGTGGGTAGAAGTTTGCTTCCTTCTGAGTCTTGGGGCTTCCTTGCAGCCACAAGTGTCTTCTAGGTCGACGACTCCTTCTAGACTTCATTTATAGAGCGTCGTGCGTAGTCTTCATCAGATCCCCTGTTGCCATTCCTTGGATTGAGGAGGAACTATTTGCGGACGGCACCACATCGTCCTGTCACAAAGAATTCATAGAGTTTCTGAGACGGTTTCAGCTTTTGGTCGGGCTCTGCTTATTTGTGTATTACAGGCCGTTCAGTGATCCTTCACCTGCTGACCCCCATTGCAGCCTAAGCTCAGTTCAGCTTAATAGCCTAACCTCAAGCATATTCAAAGTTTATGTGAGTTCATTCCATTGTTGCGTTTGATGATGCAATGCAAGCATACAATTGAGGTTGTAAGTAGAGGCAAAAGGAACTGTCCAAACTGATCTGTCAACCTAATCTCTAAGAATGATCCTCTGAAAGTAACTTCAACAAAAACTCCTTTCCATTGTTGTCCACCATTTCTAGAGACGGCGCCAGTTCTCTGTTTGCATCGTCTGTGTACAAATGTATCTCTCTGTAATGATTGCTAATAGAGATTACCTCCGATGGGGTAATTTGCGATTTCATCTGTCCTAACACTTTACCTCGCGAACTTCAACGAACGCAATGTATCTGTTGCTGCTCTGGTAGTGTTTTTTCTTTGAAATGACATCGCGAATTTGTCAATCCTGACTTTTGCTTTCTTTTCATGCTGAACGCGCGATGAAAAACTCCTCGCAGCAACAAAAGAAAACTCCGAACTGACATGCAAGCCACGACCAACGAAAACACGCTTCATGACTTACACGCTTAATAAATTTCGCGAAAAAGTTGAATTTCTTTGTTGAGATTATTATTTGCTTTCCTGACTTATGCAACATATTCCCGTCTGTCCGACGGACTGTGGCGTTTGAACAAAAAAAACAAAAATTACGAAATTCGACACACTGCACAGAGCAGCGTGAGAAAAACGCTTGAAATTGTTTTCCATACCATATCGGGCGGCTTATGTGTTTTTTTGTTGTTGTTGTTTGGTTTCGGCCCACGCGTAGCCAGATACAAAAGCTGAAACAGCCTCAATGGTATTTGTTTTGAAATTATTCCTTGGTGTAGCAGTAGCAGGCAATTGTCTCGACAATGGTTGGGTTAGTTGTGCTCTCAAATATGAAATATGTCATTTTTTTGGTTATGACTTTGGTAAGTGACCAGTGCATGGTTGTGTTAACTAGATCCAGTGTGGGTTGTGCCTCGGGGGTCGACTTAAAGTTGAAGGTGTGATTGAGACGGAATTCTTGGAGGTTTACTTACCGAAAGGAGTACTAAGCATGATGGTATGAAAGCACTAACTACTTACTTCCAAACATTGTCTTGGTTAAATTGGTTTTCGGATTTTGCTGTTGAATAGTTCCTGTGGTCTAGTTTAGTAGTATTTGGGCCACAACTGGCACAATTGTGTATTTCCTGTCATCTACTATCAGCTAGAAACATACGGAAAGATGTTACCCATAAGAGGGCCCTCCCAGCGGGACGTTCACTGCCCGACCAAAAACGCTATCAGAGGCAGATTTCCGTCTCGATAGTCCATCCGATCCATCATTTCCTTCGATATTACTTCGATGGCGCTGGACCGAAGAAAACTGATTCGATACCGATGTCTAGCGAGGAAAGTTTTTCTTTGCACTCTTCTCCTAGTTTCGAGTATCTAGTGACCATTGATAGCTACCTCCCTGGCAATGATGTAGGACATGGAAATGTTGAGCGAATTGGAGAAGATCTCCTTCCGTATCCAACAGTCCTTTTTTGAACATTTCGGTTCCTGTTTCCCACTCCCATTCTGCCTTGATGACATTTCTGAAAGTCATGCTTTGCTACACCAGCAAAAGCTTCTGTAGGGCATGCATCATGGCCGCCATTGCTCCAAGAGCCGCTGTTCTTTGCAGTGTGATTTTTGAAATTTTTATTAACGTGAGCCACTAGAACGCACCACAGTGGTGTGCATCCATAAGACCATCTTCGGGCCACGCAGGCTTTCTTTACCCGCTACTCTGTGTCGAGTTTCCAGCTAAATTTTGGATCAAGTACCACACAAAGGTACTTGCCACTGGAGGATAAGAAGAGTAACTGATACTTTAGCCTTGGTGGCGTTCTTGTCCAAAGCACCTGCCATACTCTCAATGATTACTGAAGGAAACGTTGCTGATACCAGATGATGCCACGCTTGCACAGGACATTATTGAGCCCTATAAGCCAAAGAGGAGGAGATGTGGCCCCACCTTGAACACTTCCTCTAACGACAGTTATGGTTGAACTGCTGTTACCCAGGGTCGATTGATTGATCCCAGTTTTTGGTATAGTCCAGTTCCTAATAAACTCTTCTGCACTTAGTTGGATCAGAGCTTCATGAATCGAATCAGTGCTGACGTTTAGGAAGCGCCTTCAACGTCAACATGAACAAGTTTCTAGCTCAGGGGAACACGGTTCAGTAGTATACAGCTACTATAAATAGGTACTAGCCAAGAGACCAAATTGTTCAATGTTTTCTACAGCTTGACCGGAAGTTTGCCGTCAAGACCAGCCGATTTATAAGGAGACAAGTTGTTGATAGCCCAAGAGTCATCAATGTCTGTAATAGTTGTCTTAATATCATTCCAGGATGACGATTGCGCGGCTTAAAAAACTGGTACAATGGCAATAACGTTTTTACACCCAGGAAAGTGTGTTTGCTTAAAAGGCCCAGGGACTCTAAAATAGTCCGTCCAAGTCCCATTCGATGAAGAACGGGCTGGAGTGTTTCTTTGACAGGAGCAGCATAGTCCTTTATATGTAGTCTCAATGGACTGACAGTAGTCTATTCAAGCCGAGGAGTTGGGTCTTGTGTCTGGGATGAGTTTTATCTTTTAAGCCAAAGCTTATATGGTTGCCAAACTTGTGTTTAAAACAGATAATGAAGATCTCTAGTAATCTTCCTAAGATTGGAGAGATCTCTGTTTGGCCAAGGTGGAAACCAAGAACACAAAACCCTAAAAACAGCATGGTACGAGGCTCACATTTTCTATGATCATGAGGTGTTTCCTTTTGAATGAACCCAGTAGTTGGTCCGTATTTCTTTCAATTGTTCAGTACGTAGTAGGAAAAATGTTCTCTGGAGCATCAGTTTCGTCTCTCTTTTCGAAGCTTTGAGCCCACTGGTTTTGCGAAACTGAAGTTAAAAGATCTCCACTAAGATATTTTTCATAGAATCATAACATTTACTTCGAGGTAGGTGAACTCCTAAAGGTTAGTTCTTCCTACTATCGATTCAGCACTTTCCGATGCATATCTGGGAAAGATCCGAAGGGGAACTTCCAAACGTGATATATAGTGATCAGTTTTTTCGGTATCGCGAGCCACAGTAGTTCGTGGGGCATGATCGGACATGCTTTTGTCTTCCCATAATTCACTAATGATCTGGTCCACACCTTGAATCATCATCTTCCAAAATGTAAAGATTCAGGTATAGCGCTTTTGTAGTTCTGAACTTCTTCCAAAACTGCGAGGGACAACCATTTCATCGACTGTTAGTAAAATTTTCTCTTACTGTTCCACATTCTCTTCTTCATGCCCGTTCAGCAGCTCCTGTTCCGGATTTCATCCATCTAATTACTTGCTTGGCTTTCTTATACAAATTCCGGATCATATTTACCCCACAAGACTTCATCATTCTTGAGCTTGAAATAGAATGACTTCCCACACATTCCCACAGAATAAGCCCAGAACGTGGCAAACCTTTTCTAAACAAAGTGGTAGTCCAACATCTTGTTCTAACTTTTAAGGTATTACCCATGCATAAGCCATCTCACCCCGAAACCACAGCAACACAAAGAAAACAGATAGCCATCATCAAGTCGACATTAAAGCCAATCATTTTCCCATGAACAAGACAAGACAGTTACCGTAAACTCGTAATTTCCATTCTGCGGAAATGGCTACACCACCAAAGCCAATCAATAATATAAACCTTAAGTCAATGCGATACACGTCAAGCGAATGTTTACTGCTTAACTTGATAGTAAATAATTTATTTTAGTTCCACTCACGTCGAGAACATGTCCGACTGGTGACTAGTAGTCATGCTCTCTGGCAAAAAAGGCGCACTGAAACCAGACCATAGGTACACCGCTTATCTAGGTTAAATACTATATTTGCATGTGGATCTGTGGATCTGTTCGCTTTGAGAGACGCACGTGGTTTCCGAGTAGCTCTCGGAACAAGTTCTTGGCTGCGCTGAAGCTGGCTGCATTGCATAACACGTGGACGACTGCAAGTGATCCAGAACTCAGTTTTTGTTTTGGTTTTTTAGTGGGCAGCTAATGAGAACACCAAACAAAGCCGCCAGGTGTGTGGGTTACTGATTAAAAATTATTCACTCCACGATTTGAATTCGTCTTCCCACAGCCTACACTTGTGCCGCGCCAGTGAATGTCACACAGATCACACGCGAATCCAATTAATTCGCGTGGTACCATGCCTTTGGGTTTTGCACCCATATATGGGTTAGTGACAGGTTTTTTGTGAAGAGGTGCCATAGCTAACCCGCGGCATAGCACAATCGAAAATATGGCTGAAGTGCGCGGCGAATTGGCGAAGAGAATTGCTGTCCATTGTATGGTTATTTGTATGCACACACGTGGAAATTGGTAAAAATTACAATTTATTAGCAAGTTTTGACATTTTCATTGTTGGGAGTAGACAGAGGACTGATATTTAGGAAAGATCACGTTCAGGCGTTTGGGTATACGTGGTAATTTTCAATTTTTCATGTAGAAAACCCCCAGTCAAGGATGATTCGTCGAGATTTATAGTTATGGTCGTGAGTTATGGACGTTTTTCATTTATTTGTGTTAAGTGTGTGCACAAAGTGAAACCTCCTGCAGCCTTCTGAGGTATTGGAAAATCTCTGAACTGGTTCTTCGCGATATCGAAGAAGATTTTAACAACATTGAAGCAAGTACGACTACTAGATCACTCGCGAATCTTGTTTAACCAATTCTTGACAGACAGGTCAAGTTATGGGCGATGCCATAGATCGAAGGTTCGTATTCCGAAAGGTGAAAAGCCTTGTTCTTCTTCTTTGGAACCTAGTGGCGAATATGTTGTTTTTAATGTTGTACGCCTGATTAGCTTCTTTAGACAAAGGAGCGAATGGTTCCCAGAGTAAGAGGGTGATCCATCCACCTTACACAAAGGCAGCACAATGGAGGTTTTGTGGTCTTAGTGCATTCTCACCGAAGGCCGGTCGAATTATGTTGATCCAAACGAGCTTTCGAGAAAACATGGGGATTCAAACCTAAAGTGGTATACTGGCTATACACTGCGGTGGTAAGACCCAATTTAACAGTTCGATTGTTTGGTGGAAGACATGAAGACATTTACATGCTCTTCAAAACGTGACTAGGTTTCAACGGGCTGGCTGTGTTATGATAATGCGATCGATCAGATCAACACCAACAGCAGTGCTGGAAACAAAACTGAATTTGACATCTACTGAGGCAGCTCGGCAGCTAAAACGGCGCTAAGACTAAGGGAAGCCGTACTATGATTAGCTAAACCCTATGTGTCATGCCTCAGTTCTGAAACGGTGGGATATATCGAGACTCCGGGCGGCACCGAACTACATAGTCCCACTTGCAAATTGTAGTTGATATCGGCTGTACTGAGAATCAGGATGGTGCTGGCGTCTATTGCGAGTCTAAAAACATAAATTAGCCCTTCAGACTTAAAGGCGATTTCAAGCCATAGTCTTTGCAAAGAAACAAGCTGCAGGCATGATTAAAAAGGAAAACGTCCACGTTGACAGTCAAGCAAGGTCCAAGTTTATAAAAATTGTGCATGAAAAGACTGGATGATGGCCAATAAGGTGAGTCTTTGTTGGGCGCCGGGCCGCGAGGATTTCTCTGATTACGAAAAAGTAAGTGAAATACCCAGGGCGGGGGTCACATCTTGTACATCGCTTAGCACTTTGAAAAGGAAGACTGATACCGAATCTAACGAGGTAATAGGCAATGGTATCTATGATACTACAGACAAATCGTAATGGCCAGTTTACGACGAAAAGAAACTTCAGATCAGAAACTCTGTCGCATGGTTATTCGGACAACTGTTCATAACCAGCCACTGCGTGATAGGCAATCAGGCAGCACGTCTGTGGCTACCCCATAACGACTTGGATATAATCTAGAGTGATGAAGAGGAAATAGAATCCAACTTGCTATGCGGTTCTCCCACTCCTGGGAGCTACTTCTTTGAGGAAAACTGAACGATCTCAGATGTCTCAGGCGCAATGAGCTCATTGATAGTCCACATGAACTGCTGACAAATCTTTCTTTCTGTCACCAAGGGCAGTCATTTATTTAACATAACCTAATACTGTAAGATGGAGGCGATAAGACCTTTTGCAAAATTCTTCCAGTAAGCCCTGCGAATGAGCTAAGGGATGTGGGCTCTGTGTCGACTTCCAAAGAGCAGGATGTACGCCTTTCTGCAGGAAATACAAAATTCCCTATATGTGTCACTATGGGGTCCTCATACTCGAGCCACGTATGCTAGCGTGCGACTTGTTGGCCTAGTGTTCTGCTTTGGAGAGAAAGTCTGTCAGCGAATTTATCCTGGCGTGGGTACAAGGATCAGCATGCTTATGGATCTATGGAGCACTAAAAAACACGCAATCAGAGGCTCTGGGTATTTTGTTTCAATCACCACCTACAGTAAGCAATTGGTAGCTTATACTGCCGAAGTCCCGATCTCTCTAGTCTAAGTACTGGACAATTCTCTATTTTCCACAAACTTAATTCGTGAAACCGACTACGTATCTCCGGATCATCAGGTTGATCACGAAGCACGTAGAGCTGATTAAAATGAAAATCCGTTGTTACAAAACACGGGATCCTTGTGCTCTGCACGAAGGGATCAAAAACAGAATCAAGAGTAGGAGGAGGTGTTTTCTCTAATCAATGTAGCGTCTTTCCGGTGGAGATCATGTCGTGGAGGTCTCTTGAAGGACAAATCATCGTGTATACGCAAGGCAGCCTTCTGCAATAGTGAAGGACTCGAACCCTCTAAAAACCTCCCGACTATTGACTATTTTCTGTCATCAAAGAATCCTAGTCATTGGCGCTTTAGTGGTTTCTTCACTTTCTGGTAAATCAATAGTACTGGACCTAGTACGATTCTCTTAATGTTGAATATTCAGAATTGAGTCATGCTCCTATATAAAAAGAGTCATTAGAAGATACTGCGTCATCGACAGGCTTCTGTATAAGCTGCATGGATAAAGTCGTGGATAATTCTTCGACAATTAAGGGGAACTGATGCCATTATCAATAGCCTCCAGCGCCTAATATAAAGCTTCTGATGACAGTTTCATGGAAATTTTAGATCCATTGTGGTACGACAATGGATTTTTACTATTCTGAGCGTGACTGCCTCGTTAACCTAATCCCGTCTTCAAATAAATTGTCTTATTTATACACTTCCACGCACATATGACTGGTTAAAGCAAAGAGGAATCCTTTTTTCAATTAAAGCTACGTCTATGCAAATGTATCTCATCAAGTGCCACTCTAAACCAACAATTAACCTTATTGACGGTATCTAATCCAAGTACATGTGCGTTTAGGTGAGGAACACGTTCGCATTTAATTCAAACCAACTCCGATTCTGCATCTGGACCCACCTTTACCCAATCAATTCAGCCAACAACGTAACTACTAATTGAATGTGTCGCCAATCAATTGCCGTTCATATTACCACACTTCCACAAGATAAATCATAAAAAAAGAAACCAACAATACACCTGGACCTTTCATCGGGCAAACACCTATAGCTGATCCAGAAAACACAAGACGACCAGAAGCCCAAAACCAAACACACGCATGTGCGCCTTCTTCTAGCAGACCTCGATGCTGGCTAAAACCTCGTAAACCTATCTCTCCTCAGTTACAACGGAAACTAATGACAGCTAAAGGAGAGAAAAAAAAAAAGAAACAAGTTTCCGATACCACAAAACCTGGAACCGGAGGAGGGTGGGCAGTAGCCAATAACAGAGGAACACAGCAGCAGCAACACTCTTGTAAAAGAAAACCGTATACACGAAGAACGAATGTGACCTCACGAAGCACCCAATGTACCACGACGCAACTTTTTATAGCTCCCAGCATCCACTTTAGCGGCTCCATTCAGCAGCAGCGGCATCAACATCTGGTAGCACAGGCAAGCACAGAACTACAACTCTACGTAATCGCTATCATCATTTATTATTGAGTGTAGTCGATCGAGTTGAACCCCATTGCGAGGTGGCTCGCTGTACTGTGTATCTGAGTATCTAAAGCAACAACGAACGGCACAACCGCAAATCTATTCTTTTGCACCTGGAAATTGTTATGCCTTTGAGTTATTATTACTTCGCACAAATGGGTTTATTATTTGTTTTCCCCGCGTGTATGTCCTAATCTCCAATCGATTGTAGATACAAAAGAAAAAAATGCAAAAGAAAAACACTTGCCACGGTTGTGGAGCCTTGCGTTTGTGGTACGCAACGCCAGGTTTCCTGACTTCCTTTCTCTTTTTTTTATTTTATTTTATTTTCTACTGACAACATGGATTAGGATGCGAAAAAGGTTGGCAACTAAATGATTTACTATTCAATGGAGTTTTTAATTTTTTCCTGAGATACGTTCTGAGCTTGGGAAGTGTTGTTCGATGATTGGTTTGAGATTTATTCGATGAAAGGCGAATGGTGGCTAAACAAAGTGTGGTAATGCCACTTGGTGTATACATGCATATGTATGTACTTATGTAGATCACCACCAGTACTGAAAAGTAGAATAAGCAGTCTCGTCGTACTCTTAAAGTTTCTTTTCATGATCCCAACCCTGTCAACTGTATGGATGAACCTCTCTAGATTAATCCTCTGTGGTTTTACACCTCTAATTGTGTTGCATTGTGAAAACTCATATCCTTTCTTCGCCAGTTCATCGACCTTCGTTCCTTTACACTGTCCCAGCACAACCAGACACCGTTCAGCGTTCATAATGTTCTGAGCATTTTCAAGCTATTCCTGCACAGAGTAGGTACACTGTAAGTTGTTGCAGGAAGGACTTGTGTCATACATCATTTTCAGGCTTTTAATTGTATGAAACTATGCTTTGATTACCAACAGATCAGATGGCGAAGAGTGCTAAAAGATGCCACTATCCAAATCTCCCATGAACCGACATATCTGGGAATGATCACGAATTAGAAACGACTTTGGGCAAAGCATGTCAAGTCAAAAAATACACTGGATTCTCTGGATCCTAGCTTATGCGTTTAGTGATGGGGGCGTGAGTACATATGTATGTGAGAGCCTTTTGCACAACACTCCAAGGAACAGCCGGTCTAGGGTGCACGGGAGCTTTCACAAGTACACCTGACTTTGCTCTAGATGCTCTGCTTCCTTTATCTCCTCTTGATACTTTCATCATGGGCTGCACCATCAAAGCTGCGTTGACTTTAGTTTTCATCAACATTGGAGTGTCAATTACCTTTCGTCGCAATAATCCTACGGTCCTGGTTCCATTGATATGCCTTCTGATCCAATGACACCGGAATTCCAGCTGCTGTGCAAATTAGAATCAACTGTCCTAGCGTTAAGAACTGGCTTTGGCCAGAGTTTGAGCCTGGACTGGGCCGTAGTCGGATCTGGATGGATGGCACCAAAATTAGTCAAGGTGTTTGGTGTATTCGTGGAGACCGGCAATATTAGGCTTCACTATATGTATTCCTAAAAAGAGGTGGGAGGGTCGCAGTTTATGCGTCTATAGCGACAGTCAGGCTGAACTTAAGCCTTGCTCAATCCTGTAACGCAAAATAGTTACAAAATCAAAAAAATAATTCGAGAATGCAGGGTCTCTTTGAATTTGTTCGCAGGCTGACCTCTTTAACTCTTGTCTGGGTTCCAGGTCACACTGGTATTATGGGAAATGAGCTGAGGCAGCTGAGATTGCTAGGCACGGCTCAGAGGATGATTTCTCAGGACCTGAACCTGCGATGGCTTTTCGTGCATCTTTTGTCAGTCCTTCCATTGACGATTGGGTGTCTTACGAGCAGAATTGTTAGTGACACGGGTTTCTAGGTTGCAGGCGTCTGTAAAAAATCAGCGGCATTCTTGTTGTCTCTCCGGAGAATAGTCTGCTAAGAGACACCACTGTCTGCGACGCCTGCAAAGAGGGCGATGATACTTTGGATCATTTTCTTTGTTGCTTATCTGCCTTTGCCTAAATCGATTGGCAGATTTTCAGTGCAGATGTAGTGAGTGCTGATACTGTAAGCTACTACTCGTTGAAGTACATTCTGGGCTTTCTTCGAAAATTGAAGAAATTCCAGAAATTTCTGCATAGTGCAACGGTCGATGAATCAGTCGATGGTTTGTGATGTGCAAATCAAGAATTGGTGTGACCCCTGGAGTATCCCTGCTACACCCAACTATTTATAACAATCGGGAACCGGGGTGAACGTGGCAGCTGTTACCGAACTTAGCTGAGGTATATGCAATGGACTTTCTCTTTAGTCTAAGTTTACCAGAGCAGGCAGCTTACCTAATTCATATATGTATGTAGCTGTACCCACCAAATAGGCAAACATGTGATATTCAAATCCCCTTCGATTGCAATTCGAATCACTTTTCCTTAGCTCGTGCTGTCCCCCTGCTCTCCGGATCCCAAAACCTAAACCAAATCAAAAACTATTAAACTTACGTGCTTGATCTGGCAACAATGTACGAGTATCTACTGAATACAATTTTTGTTTTTGTTATTTTTTTTGCCAATCGTTGTTTATGTTTTGCTTCTACAAGTCGAAAACATCTTTACAGAGGCGTGTACACACGTCTTCTCCGATGATCGTGTGCAACATGTACCATTCGCTTCCATTTGCGCTGCTCCTCTGGAAACGATCGTCTGATCGCTATACATGCATACATGCATACATAGTATCCAGCAATTGCAGTAGTAAACGCCATCTCAGGCTCTAACGCCTACTTAAGGAAAAAACCTTTCAAAGTTCGATCGGTGAGTTTTATTTTACCTTTTACCACCTCGAGCTCGAGATCCCGCGCACCGTGCAGACAATGATGCGCGCTGTTTTGCCATTTGTGGTCGGAGGCGATCGCGAGACGCGCGTGAAGCGTGAATGGCAAGGGAAATGGTGTCCTAAAATAACGGCACAATGCAGTAACAGTAGCAGCCTGGCCCCATACATAGAACTGAAACTGAATAGAGGAAGAGATTTATTTATGCGAACACGACTTGTACTGCACCAATCTTCGCGCCGCAATCTCTTCGTTTCGTTTTCCTTGCCCCATTCTCTCTCTTTTTTTTTTTAATGGCGTTGTGTTTTTGTTTTTCTGGCGTCACTGTCAGTTTATACTGCACACAAACACACGCCCAAGTTTGGGGATTGTTTGACTATTTTTTCTGCTTTCAATTGCAGTTTTTCTCTGCCTCTATCCCCAACTATTCATTGCTTCGCCATTTGAATGATATTTATAAAATGCTTTTAATTGACGTCACATTGACAAGTGGGACTGTGTTGTGTGTACCGATGTCGGGTGCGGCGGCTAGCTACCGCGCTGGACGGTCAGCCGCGACCGATCGTCTGTACGAGCTGCATGCTGATCGGGCTTACTCATAGCTAGATACGTCGATCTCGACTCGCGGCGGGTTATACCACAACGCGACTATGAAAGCTATTTCATTTGAATTTATTCTTCTTCTTTTCTGTCGGTCCTTCTCGCTCTGTGTGTTGTGTGGCCGCGCGGTTATCTCATTCTGTGCTTTTGGTTCTTTTTCTTGTTTCGTTTGGATTATTTTTAGTTTTCGCTATAAGTGCACACACTATCCGCGAGACTAGAATAACTCGTAAATATACAGATGACAGTATGGTTGACGCTTCGTCGTCGTGTGGTGAATTTTAAGTCGAGTGAGTTGGGATACCTTCCTAGCTACCTACCACGACGATCTGAAAAGGGGAGAAGTTTTGGTTATGCTCTTTTCCGACTCAACTCAGCTCTGACTGTCGCCATTTTCCATTCAGTTCGCTGGCTGTGGTTAGTATGAGAGTGATGAGTTTCATTGCACTGCAGTTTTTTGTTTTTATGGGCGAGTTTGACGTTGAAGGCGATTGACAAAGAACACGAGAGGCTTCTTGTAAATGTCGATTGATATGCTGGTGAAAACTTTTCCCGCGCGTACGTTGTAGCTAATGTCATTCATAGTGTCAAACGGGTTTAATTGTCAACCACTTTGACAGGGACTATCCAGAATGTACTTTGAATGTCAAAACCATGAATACATTTTAAATTTCCTTTCATATCCACGATATGGATGGATTCATTTATGAACGTTGACATCTGTTGGTATGCAGGTAGGGTAACTTCCTTGAGGAGACTACTGGAAGCTGGTAGGAATAAGTTCTTATTTCCCGTCGTACGAAGCACGTATTTCATGTTTTAATAGATTTGTAGATCCTTGATGCTGAAAGAATTTAAGGTTGAATGCAGTAAGGTGACACATACAGTGATCCTAAGTTGACTTTAGGGTTAAATGGATGTTAGGTTAGGTTAGAAGTCAGCACACTTAGAACACCCGGACCATATGATCCTCCATAATTGGATCCTTTAATGGAGCGTAGTAGATTCTTCAGGTCAATGTTAAAAAGATCACCAAGATCATTGAAGTAAAAGGCTCCTAAGTGAAGTTTTCCTTTATGGGATAGAGCAGGGCAGGTGCAGAGAAGTTGAGGCAACTTCTGCGAAAATCGTTTGAATGCACACCAAGTCTAGTTGCATGCTTACCTATTAGATAATGTCCTGTGTCAGCAGGCGCCTGCTATGGTGCTGTAGTAGTCTGCTAAGAGAGATCAGAGTCTTAGAGTGATTCAGATTCAGCTTAGGCCAAATCTGTTTTGTTGCTAGACACGCTATACCGCTTGTCCACCTTAGATTTGATCTTTCAAGAGCATCCGATTTTAGTTTAAGTGTTCATGTAACGATTGGAATACCTAGGGTATCTTTACTGGCAAGTTGGTCGTCCCTACAATTTTCTGAAATATCTCTATGCCCGGCTCCCAACAAAGGTTAATATTAAACTGCTCTGCTTTCTCTAATAGACACGAAGGACAGTCTAGAGCAACTTTCGATTGGTTAGAGAAAGATTCCAAGGATTTGATAGCTGCTTGGCTATCTGAAAAGATGATATGGATATTGGATGAGATTAAGTTTTTCTGAAAGCATTTTCATAAGCTTTGAACTGGTAACAGGATTCTTAAAACAGTGAGTGAGATACTTTCCAGTCTTTGAATGCCATTACAGGCTTGTGAGGTTAAAATCGAGACAAGTTGTGGGAACTCAACACAATGTCTGTCTTCTATTGATGCTTCCCTGCGACTACACTGCCTGCAACCGATCGTTTTAGTAAATACCATCTTACTCTGCCAAGACTATTCTGCCCGATATTATCATACTCGTGCATCAGGAGTCCTTTTTGATGGCCCAGGAGAGATAAATGATTCCCACTCACTCAATTCCTTTAGAAAAAAAGTAGTAGTTCTTGCTACCACATATTTTAACACCCTACTGTATGGCCGAACACGATAAGTTCACCTTCAACTCTAACAAAACTTATTCTCGTTTGTTGTTGTCTCCCATTTCTGCACACATTCATCATCGCACCAAACTCACTCATTCAAGGCGATCCCTGCCCTGCATGTTTGAGCTGAATTTGTATCGAACTCAAACCAACGATCGTGTACGAGTACAAGTACCAACCAGTATCTGCTGAGACTGAATGGCTCTCGATCTCGACTACGAACAACTCAGAGAGAGAGAGAGAAATTGGGTATACCAACCGCGAGGTGATTTTGTGCACTGCCCTAATAGTGTGGTACCGTACGCGCGCGTTACAAAAGCGGCCCCCCGTCCTAAGATACTCGATTTCTTGCGTTATTCAATTTTGTGGTTAGAAATAGTAAAGAAAAATTATATTAATCTATCTAATTACAATAAATTCGTGTTCATTGCACTCTCTAGTCTGTTGTGGTCGCATCGAATTGCACGACAACGTCCCAATTTTTTTTTTTCTTAATTTTTTTGTTTTACAAGATACAGTATCTATCAAGTGCACAGTAGCGCACAGCGCGAAGTTCGTATCGTGGATATTTAATAGTGAATCATAATCATATTTGCAAGTGTTGAATACGTAAAAGTATACACATATGTATGTATGTTGAGTGAAGAGCATGAGTGAGTGAGATTTACATAGATACGTGCGCTCTAGTGTTGTTACAAAATATTGCAAAACTGCCCCAGGATAGCGGATAATCCGCAAAAAACTATCTCAATCATAACACAGCATTTAGAAGGTACTTGTTGCAAGTATATCTCTATTCTAAAATAATGTATCTATAGGTATATGTATGTTTTGCCTGTTTTATGCGCGCAACCAAACAGTTTGTAGATTTGGTTCTGTGTGTTGTCGCACGATCGCAACCAGTATAGTGTACAGGCACTACCAACAAGAAGTTGTCCTACCTGTTTTGCCACCTTCCATGCCGCGACCGAAACCTAAATCCAATCTGACTTTTGAAAAGAAAACAAAAAAAAAAGTGGTTTGTGTGTTGTGCTGTTGAGTTGAGTTTCGTTCCTCCACCTTCGGGCGCCTCTTTCACAATCCGTTTGACTGCTTGTTCTTGATCACTCCCTCTCTCTATTCCTCATAAGCCATTCACTTTTTTTTTGTATTTCTTGTTCTGCTTCCTTCTTCTTATTGTACTTGTATCCACTTAAACATAATCTACCTATCGGTTTGGGATATCTAATGGCTGCTTGGTGTGTATCTTTTTGCAAACGTACCCAAAAGAAATGTATCTATTACTAATGACGCAAGTTATGGTGATGTATAGATAAGCATTTCATCGTTAAATCTGTGTTATTGTATCTGTGGAATGACCTGAGCTGTTGGGATAAGGAAAAAGGTCAGATTTACCTGTCGCTAATCGAATTCATCGAGATACTTTTAATTTCAAAGCGATTTTTATACTGAAATACAGAGAAAAAAAGGTTGATAACAAGAAACAATAGGCGAAGCATAATCAAAACTGCAAAAACGAGAAAAAAAGAGAAAAACCCGAGAAAAGAAAACCAAAAAACAAGGAAAAGATTTAGAAAAAAAACTCGTTTGCGGTTGTCTCCCTCGTTCGCATGGAGTACTGTCAATTTGCTCTCCCACTCTCGGTCGTCTTTCTCCTTTCGTCCCATCATTCGTCATCATTGCCGTGATTCTCTGGTCTCTGGCTTTGAAGTTTCTGAATGTTGGCAAAAGTGGAAACACCTGTGTGAGTCATCGGAAATAATTGGTTTGGTTGGTTCGTTGGTTGACTGGCTGGTTGGTGTGGTGGTCTCTCTGGTCTTGCTTGAAGTTCTTTTTGTTAATTTTTCTCTCTTTTGTTTATTATGTTCTGAAAACATGATTTCTATGTTTTTTTTTTTCCTCTGTTTTTGGTTTTTTTTTCTTCTTGTTTTCTATAGGTTCTGTGGTTAATGACTAGTGTTGTTGTATTCTTTGTACGCGCGTATGTATCCCTTTCTTGTGTCGAATTCGATTTTTATTTATTTACGATTGCGAGTATGTTCATTAGTTTTGTTCGATATGCACGAGCAGAATAAAATAGACAGACTCACCTGTGTGTGGTGAATTTCGTTGCCGCTGCTGGTGAAGTGGTTGGGATTAAGCTGTAAGCTTCGGTAAATAAACTAAATGATGATGACAAAGATTTATGTGGAAATTTAAATACAAAAGAATTGAATGAATTCGTTAATTTGACCGGATTCGTTAATGTTGTCCATCAATTGAATTGGGGAGTATTTTCTTGATGACAAATAGTACTCTTTAGTGATAACATTTGAGCTAATGCTTGTCAATCTGGACTAAGCAGGCAATTGTGTAGCAAAGTCCTCTCTGGAACCACTAAAGTAATCCTTTATAAATCCCTGATCATCCCAGTCCTGCTCTACAGCGCAGGGGCATGAACTTTGTCAAGAATTGATGAGGTCGCTTACGGTTGTTATGAGGGGAAATTATTTTGGGTGAGTTTTGGTCCCGTATGCATAGACGGAGAGAAGAGAAGAAGATACAACCACGACCTGTATGAGCTGCATAGTGACATCGATTTAGTCCGAAGAGTTCAAATACTGGGTGACCAGATAAAAACGATAGGAAAAAATTAAACAACAACGGTGTGAGATATAAAATTCATTCTGGCTTTATTTTGAAGCTACATTCATGCCATTAAGTGTGGAATAGCACATCATTCAAATGGCTGCCTCCGCTGCACTGGCAGTGCTTCAAGCGGTCGGTCCAATTTTTGATGACTACTCGCTGCGGTTGACGTCGTATGATCGCGGCAGCCAATAGATGAACGCTCGTCGTAAAATCACCCAGTCGTCAAATTTCTCCTTCACAACTTCGAGCGTGGCGTCGCTTGTATAGCATGTAGCGCCGTTTTGTTGGAACCGCAGCTAGGGTATATCAATCTTGTCGAGCTCTGGCCACAGAAAGTAGGCTAACATCCCTCTATACCTGAGACCATTGACGGTAACGGTGTCTCCTACCTCATTTCGAAAGAAATAAGGTCCGATGATGCCACTATGCCATAAACCGCATCAAACAGTCAATCTTTGTGGATGCATTGATGCTGACATAGCCGCTGATCTAAAACTGAGCCCCGTCCGAGAAGATGATTTCTTGGTCATAATTCGGATCTCGGGCCAACATTTAGCGATGGATGTAGGTCCAAATCCAATCGCAAAAAAATGCGGGATATCTCTCTGGTGACATCTCTGGTTCTTCTTCGATAATATTTTTTAATAATTTCCGCACGTTTGGCAAGCGTGAAACGATGCATGATGGAATGGCAAACATTACTGAATATTTTGACAGATGTATGTCATTGGTAACTTTGACAGTTCTTTCCTTGTAAAGGGAAATAAATAGTTAACATTACACAGCCAATAAAATATCAGTCAAATAGGCACCGTAGCTCCCTTGACAGATGTGTAAGTTAACGAAATTTCAAGTAATGACAGCCGAATTTCAAGAATGTGACGTTCGATTACTTCTTTGAGTTTTTAAGTTTTCTCAGTGTAGTTCACATACGCTTCGTAAAAACCCCAGAGAAAGATGTCCAAACAGGTTTGATCTGCACAACGAAATTATGGCATTTTGGTGATAAATTGTGGTTTCCCTGGTACCAATAGCAAATCTATAATAAGCCGAACAGAATAGTCTCCACATAGAGCCTCTGAGTTGCGTAAGGGAACGCATGTGATAATTAGTTAACCAAAAATATTGTGGTAACTTGTCCCACTAATTTAGTTCTCCTAATTTTAAGTGCATCATAAAGAGGGAACTTCAAAGTGTCAATTTGTAGGTTTAAAAACATACGTACATAGTTTATTAGATTAGAGATACGGGTTAGCATAAACAAAATTTGATTAATCTATCGCACACGAGGAAACTATTACAAACATTTATTGGCAAAGTTGAAGTACCTTTCTCACTCAACCTAGAATATCTCCACCGAATTGCAAAACAGAATTTTCTTGTTTTCAAATTGTTAAATCCAATTTAGCGTTAACCAAAAATAAAACCCCAAAATCGTATTTCAAATATTCCCCCTGCCAGTCATTGACATAACCTCTATAAACAATTGCCAATCACAAGATTTTTTTCGCTAACCAAACCGCAAAATACCATAAGATACTCGGGCCGGCTATACACGTGCTACGGGTACATCAGCAGACGAATTGAACGTAATCAACATCTGCCAGATGGATTATTTCGGATTTGTTTAAACTTTAACCTGAAATGGGACTAAAGAACCCAATTGGGGTGCCCCTTGAACCCCGTTCACTGTGGTTAGTGAGTTTGTTTTCGGTTGCCTGTTTGAGGAACATCTGTCGCCGAAATTATTTAACCGTTTGTCAAGCAAAAACGTTTAGTAATAGTACTTGTAGTTTCTAATTTTAACACAGGAAATCCGTTGCCAATTTTTTGTTGTTTTTTTTTTTATTTTATTGACTTAAATGCAACGTTGATATCTGTGTAGGTGATATATTTAGGTTGACTAGGCAGTGTGGATTATACTGTTTTGTTAAGTTGTCTTACTTGTTACAAGTGCACATCAATTTTTGTGGAATGGGAGTTGATCTAGTGAACGAGTACTTTTTTCCAAAGGATTGTGAGACAAATAGTTTTAATCCAGGTGAGTTTTATACTAGTAACTCGACAGACTCATAATCACGAGACTTGTGTGCAGTTTTTGTCAGGACTGTTGTTTTTCTGTGTACACAGTTCAGGGTTTCGCAAAAATTGGTGGGGTCTTGTCATTTTCTTGTCTTTTTTGACAGACATCACCGGTAAAGTATGCCATTGGCACATAAATTTACTATAAAGGTACAATTGGTTTACATACAAAGCAAGCAGATTGACCAAATACATAATGAGATCTGTATTTCAGTAGAAAAGACATAACTGACATACGAAACAAACGATTCGCTTTTGTTGACTCTTCTGCTGTCATTATCTTAAACAAAGATGCAATCTTATCTCCTTATGTCATACTTAACCGATCATTCCCAAGCGAATTCCTTTTCAATGACAGTCCTTCTGACTCTGGCCTATATTCGTTTACTAGGATTACTAACAACCTAAGACAAGGTAACACTTACATAAGCATGTTAGAGAATCTTCGTACAACTTTACGTCTACATCCTATCTGTTCAACTTTATCAAAAAATTAGAAGCCAACATCGATTTCTCCTCTCTTGTACAAACAATATACCTTAATACCAACCCGCATAACGTGAGCTCTATTCATTATACTTCAATCAAGGTAAGAGACTGACCAGAGTCAGATCTGATTGTCAAAGAAGAGGCAATTTCTCGTAGAAGCTTTGACAGCTTCTTACGTCTGGGTTCGAATCCAACTTCAGTCTGGGCAGCTCGCAAAGTGCCTTCAAGTTCTGCTAGAAACTCTTAAAACAAACCATTCTAACTTCCAACTGCCAATGCAACTCCAGTAAGAATCCAATTCCCAAGATATTTTCCTTCTCTGGTACAATACACAACCTAGAACAGTCTAACTTCTGGTTTTAAGATGCGTTCTCCAAACTAGTCCGTGAAACATGTAAATAATTTTGAGTATTTGCCACAAACTCCAGATGAGGGACATCTCCTCAGCAGTTTGCATGAAATAAAGTTCTAACCACCCTGCTTACCCTACATTTTCCAGGCATATTCTGTGCTCTTCTGTGAAATATTTTTTGTTCCATTTGAACTCAAGCTACAATTCAACTCTCAAGATATACTCCTCTGGCACAAGACACAACCTAGCGCAGAGTTACTTGTGGTCTCAAGCACACGCTGCAAGCTAATTTTAGATTTCCATTAGATGTGTCCACTTTGAAGCAAAGCCCTTACCAACGTGCCTAACCTAGACCCTCTTAGAACTTTAGAACCTTCAAACTTATGTAAAAGCCTTAAGCCGTCTCACCGTTCTAAATATAGGGATAACGAGCCTACGCATAAGCATCAAGGTTCGAAATGAGAATGAGATGCAAACTACATTTAACATAGTCACCTGTCTCTGCGGAATGTCCTGTTTCATAACTCCTCATCTTCTCCTTGAAGGCACCCAACTTAATTTAAGGTTCGTATCAAGTTAAGTCAGTCTAGTATTAACTACTGAAGTTATAAGTACAGCTACAAATTCTGAATGCTCCTTGGAAACCGTCCGGAAGTTTTGGGGCTAATCCAAAACAACTCCATTTCTATAAAATCCACATAAAACACTAAAACTCTAAAAACTGTCTACTTTTACTTGCAAGTTCACGTAGGTGTTCCGAATTCTTAAAACTCAATTCGTAGATAATTTTGCATGATCACGAGTGTAATTTTGAATAATCAAAAACCCATTAACTGCAACCCACGCCAACCGCTTGCCCTACTGCGGCTCATAAATAATCCAATAAAAGTGTACAATCGACTTGGGCGTATGTGCAACCTTTTTTTTTTTTTAATTACTAATAAAACCCAAAAAAAAAATTCTTATTCTCAAAAAAAGTCAAGTCCATGTAATAAAGTCAATATAATTAATTTCATCACACCCATCAGTGATATCTTCTAAAGCACCTTCGAACCCTATCCGCCGCCACAAGATATTTCCCAACCACGAGAAGATTCCAACTGACCCGAGCCACATAAAACACAAATACGATTCTTGATTTATATGTTATAAAACATTTGGCCCGTTGCCATACTATAAGAAGACCCAAGACCAGAGGAGATTTTATGTTTCTTTTTGCGGAATTAAAATAAATCTTAATACCATTAGATTGGATCATAAAACCAGGCAGTTTCTGCTGACTTTATTGACACATCTTACTCGGCCATTTTGTTCGGTCCGAAAATTATGTATGATTCAGCGCAAAACTAATTATCAAACAAAAATCACTAAAAACTATAAAATAGAACCAGAAGTGGAAATGGAGAATGAACAAATGGAACAAATGGGATTTTATTGGCGCGTGTGTACGTCATCTTGTGGGCCGCAAATTAAATCATAAAAGTCGTATGGACCTCTAAAAACTGTATACATATGTATATCTCAATTAAATAAGAAGATAGACACAATTTTTGTGAATTAAAATTGTTTTTTTTTTGTATTTTTATTTCGTATTAAGATGTGTGGTCTGATGATGATGGCTACGTAGCGTTCTCCTCGATTTTCACTAATATGTAAATTAAATTAAAGTGACACATGTTAGTAATCTGCGATCTGAGAGAACAACAAAAGTTGAAAAACTCGTAAAAGCGCTTTCGAATTTTGGTTTTATTTTGAGAACATTCTGCTTAATTGCAAGATGGGAGAGGAGATGAGTGGTAAATAAAATGCATAGACTTTCGTTGGATAAAGGAATGTAAGGTTGCAATGGAACGACTTCCAGTTGCTGTCATTCAACTGACGTTTCCATGAATGTCATCAGGATCTTGTGTATGAAATAAATGAAGACAATGGGGTGTTACACTTCTCAACGCAGATGAATTTGCATTTCTCGAAAAGATGGTGTTGGCCTATTGTTTAAAGGAATAGATTAAGCGCATCTATAGATGAACTCATAAGTCTATTACTTGGTTTGTCATTTGACAGCGGATAGTTTAAACGTCATTCTTAAAAGAATTGATCATGTTTTTTGCACATTTACCAACAAACGTCATATTTTCCTCTTTAACTTCGGAAAGGGAAAAATGAAAGTGAAGCTTTGGAAAAGTTGCGTAAAGTTTACGGTGACAAAAGTGTCAGTCTTAACAATGGTTCGGAGAACTCAACGAGGTTGAGTCAAACTTATGGTACCCGACAAGACAGACTGCAGAAACGTCATTTGACGAAGCGCATAAGCATCTGCGATATACTCGTCAAACGTGAGAAAAGGAATCCTTTTCTGAAGCGACAGATAACTGGTGATGAGAAATGGATTATTTACGATAATGTAGTACGCAAACGTACGATCGTAGTAAAAAGCCTCAAACACAATCGAAAGCAAACATCAGAGAAAGATAATGCTGTCAGTATGGTGGGATTTTGAAGGGATCGTATGTTTTAGCTCCTACCAAGGAATCAAACAATCAACTCTGATGTTTACTGTCGGCACTTGGACGGTTTGAACGATTCAACCATCCAAAAACGTTCAGGGCGTGTTAATCGTAAAGAAGTTGAGTTTAAATGGTATTTGTTGCCACATCCAACATATTCACCTGACCTTGTGCCATCGAACTTCTACTTGGTTCGTGCTGTTCAAAACTCCTTGCGTGAGAAAACGTTCAGTTTAACCTTCGCTGTAAATTAGCTCTGTCTTAAGTTTATCGCTGATAAAGATAGGTTGTTCTACGTTCTATGCAGTGCTCATGTTGTCCTTGAAAAAGAAAATAAACTTCTTAAGCTTAGAACATTATAATGCTTCGGCTTTGACGTCGTTGGACGTATCCTATCGCAATATTACTTTCGCTTTGTTTCGACGTTTGGCTAAAGAATATAATGTCATGTAACGTGACTTTAAGTCGAGCTAAGTGTTGAAATAAGTTGAAATATTGTTTCATGTTTGAGACGAATTGTGGTAGTAGTAATGCATAATGCGTTTTTGGCTATAAATGGGAATTTTCAAAACAAGAAAGAAAAACATTTGCGAAAAATAGTTACTTACTCGTATATCAATAGAGTTTAACGTCATTTTAAAGTGAATGGAATGTAACGTTATCAAATGTCAAAGTTGAAGGGCTATAGTGTTTTAGCCAATAAACTCCGAAGCGGTGGGAGGTGTAATTCAAGCTATAGAAAGAATTTAACCTATCTTTAATGTTAGATGTACACATTTGCTTCCAGACTTAATAGAACGAAGTTTACCCTCAAAAGACGAACTTTAGCACTTCTTCTCAAAGAGATTTCCATGCTATGTTCAAGGGCAACTTAATGGATGCAAATGAAATCGAGTTTCTCTATGTTGTGAATGAATGAATGAGCTAAAGTGCTCCGAAGCTTACAGTGATTCGCAATTAAGGTAGCCCTAAACGACGAACATGCTCGCCGAACTTGCTCGTTTGCGTTGTCCCCTACACGACAAACACATTTGGCGAGCATTCATTTCGTGTTGATTCTTCATACCGTGAACATGTGTGGTAAAGAAGCGCAAGTGGTATGAACTCGGCGGCGTATACACCGAAAATGAGGTTTGCTCGCGAACATGGCCCTACACGGCGAACATCAAAGCCAACAAACACGAAAAAATCGAAATCGAAAAACCAGCCGCTACAGGAGAAAAACATAGCGAGCACGAGCAAGTTCGGCGAGCATGTTCGTCGTTTAGGCCTACCTTTACACAAGGCTTGCTTTTCCTATCATTTTTTCCGCTATATTTGACATATTACCTCTTTTAGCTGGTCCATTTTTCCCTTTTACTTTTCAAGGCAACTTCTATTAAGTAATTCGTGCCACACTCTCCTGAGGCAATTAAAAGTTAAAATGTATTTCCAATGCTTTTACAACCTCTGTACATTTGGCATATTTATTTTTCTGTCAAAATCATCAACTTTCAAGCCTATGTCGTTTCATTGAGCTTTTCGTGCGCTCTAAAAGTCATTGGCGTTTCCGTTTGGCTGTCAAGAAACTTGGCACACATTCGACGCATTGTTGAATCTTTTAACATTTACCATGAACCAAAGAAACGAATGTCAGTCGATGACATTTGTCACTTGATCGGTTTAATTAACTTCCGTCATCTTATTCCAAATGTTTTGACCAATGTCATAATTTTTTTTGAGAAGTACACAAATAATTAAATCATTAATTATTCAACTTCTCCTAATTACCACACACCAATTAAATGAAACAATTATCATTACCAAAATCGAGTCATACAATTGTAAGATGATGCTTGGTTACCACCCACGACATTTTCACCTGACATTCATTCAACTAGCGGTATTGACTCTTACATAATATTCACAATTCTCTTTCTCGAAATCACCTGTCAAACTTTATGTCAGCTAATTGACAACACAGTGTATGTAACAAACGCATGTATGTGTACACACAAACAAAAGCTCACAAGAGGGTACATGTAATGTTGACAATCAGTTCAATTCACTAAACACACAGAGCGTTGGTGTCATCGTAACTTTAACCTTGACATTGGATTGATGTAGCGCAGAGGAGGATTGCTGCTGGTTTGTGTTTACATTGGGATTCATTGGCCAATTTGTTTTTGATTCTTTTTTATTTTCCTTCTTTTATTTCATTTCTGTTTTATTATTGAAGGTTGTCTTCGTTCTTAAATGAAGACAATGATTGACACTTGGATATGTTAATTGTTATTTTTGGGTCACAAAGTAATTAGTAAATTTATTTTTATAGACGCGTTAAAATATTTATTTTTTAAGAAAAAAATGGATGAATTATAAACACCGGGCGGACGTTTTTAAGTGGTGCAATGCCAAATGAGTGGTATACATGATGGAGAAGAAATATTTAAGGAATTTTTTGCTATTTCTTATAATTAACTTATTAAGAGTTTTGTTTTTTTTGTTTTTTTATAAGCCAACGACAAATTTGCTGTCAAGAGACATATCAAAATCTTCGTTTATTACTCGATGATTTATTAATAAATTAGTTACTGTCCAAACTGGAAATGGTACTTAATTTTATATGTATGTCAAGGGGAGCAATAATTTTATCTATCACTTGTTTCAAGTTCATGAACCATGAAATGTACACAAAAACTTACTGTAATGGACGCACATTCATTTTTAGTTTACAACTTGCAAAGAAAATCAAAACTTTTTACCGAAATCCGCAGCTGGTAGACAGCTCCAGTGAAAGTGAATGATAATGTCACACTTTATGTATAATTTGAGGCATTCAGCGCTTAGTTATGGGTGAGTGTCGAAACGTCAAACCGATTCGCATTGATTCGGCATCACTGTTTATTTCCGATGCCGATGTATAGCATAACTGGTGCAGATGCCAAGTCACAAATTCATAATGACATTTGCGCATTAGGTATGACAGCTTGGCGAAAATGATTCGTAGTTCATACAAACTTCTTCTCAATTAAGATTTTCGTTTTGGAACGTGATGTAAAGCTACGACTACATTATTATTGTATTAAGGCGTCGTATTGTGAATATGCTGATGCATTTCATAAATAAAACGCATAAACTGAGAAGCACTCTAGATATGAACATATGTACATAGATACGTTCAAAAAAGCTGTTTTTTATGGTCCAGCAACAGCAAAATGATAAAATATACAGAACAAGGTGACAGTATACCTTTTTAAGCTGACGTTTGTGATTGTGGGCTTGTTTCGTCATCGCCGATGTAATGTGTCAAACTATGGCATGTGCTTAGCTCTTTTAAACGAGGTATGAACAGCGACATACCCTTCCTGTAAAGCTGGTGTACCTCAGTTGACATCTTAAGAGATGGAACGCGAAATGAAATATTTAGTTCACTTCAATACCCTTTGCAATTATGTCTACAAGCTCTTGACATCATAGACTAATTCATCAGATATAAAATATCTCTAATTCAAATTTTATGTAAGAACTGATTCATTGAAAGTTGTCTAGTCCAGCTTTTCTGGGAACTACAACTAGTTGCTACAAGATTTGCTGAGATTGGAAGTTGACTAATGTATGATTACCTTATCAGCAATTGGTATTACTTGCTTGTAATAATGTACTTGGTTTTGTCCTTATTTATCACAAAACGCATTTTTGCAGCAATACGACTGACAGCTGTATTCTGTCAACACCATTGGCATACGCTAGTTGTTGGACAGACTTTGAAAAGACTGCACCTCCGGTGTTGCCTTGTGAGTTACGCACGATCCTTTCATGTACGATGTTGAAAAAATCGCATGACAGCACGTTTCCTTGTCTAAATCCTTTTTTGACATCAATGGTCTCGGTGAGTTTGTTAAGGACCTTGATCGAGCAGCGAGTGATCTCCAACGTTATACTCCATAGGCGAACGAGTTTGGCATGGATGTCAAACTTAGACATGACTGTACAGCTCGTCTCTATAGATGCTGTCATAAGCTGCCTTGAAATCGATGAAGAGGTGATGGGTATCGATTTGGACTTCTTGGGTTTTTTCCTAGGATCCGTGGAAATGCCTATATGCCTTCAGGTCCAGCCTTGTTGGTTTTGGGCTTGGATATTGCTATCCTTTTGTCAGTTGGATGGAAGGTTTGGCTATCATCGCCTATGTTCTTTCTGGCTGACATCGGGATGTTGGTCCTTGGCGCCGTTATATAGTCTGGAGAAGAAGGTTTTCCATATTCGCACAGCACCGAGTGTGACTCTACTACGATGTTTCCTTCTTCATTTCTACAGGCTTCTGTACGGGTCTTTTTTGTTCTTTCTTACTTTGGGGATGGAACAAGTTTTTTAGCTTTAAATAGTTCAGGGCCGTATTCAGAACCAAATGTTAAGCCAAAGCACACATCCTCCTTTACCCTGTCTACCCATATAGACCTCAAGCTTTCCAAAGTACTCATGTATCCCCGTAAATACCAAAAGCGGGTTACGGACATACGTATGTGGCGAATAGTTTCCCGCGCCTCGTGGGTCTAATCCCATGTCTCATCTCCTCTTTCTTGGATTCATCCTCTTTTCTTTGCGGTTCTGGTCTTTTTCCATACTTTTACTACAAAAAAAGATTAATTGTCGTGTCGTGTTCGTGAGAATGACGGGTAATTTTCACTTTTTTTTTGTCGTTCGCGCGCGCGGATTTTCATCATTGTCCATTCTGCCAGTTTGATTACGTGCAATGGGTTGTGCTCCGCGAGACAAGCACTCTCTTCCAACTGCGATACGATCAACAATAAAGCTAAATGAGCACCAGAGGGCTTGAGTGTGTTTTTTTTATTCGTTCTTTCCCGCAAATCAAGTGTCCGAGTAAGCGGTTTATCTAAAGTTGGCTAAACTTCAGCTCATGTCTCTCGGGTACAGTCTAGGCGCACACTGATAGTACAATGAGGGGTGGGTCAGTAATTTATTTCTGTTTTTGTTTTTCCTTTTCTTTTTCCCGTTTTTCTTTAATTTCTACGCTCTGAGCAAAAAAAAAGAACAACAAGTCCACACTAAACGGTGTGAAGTTGTTAATTATAATTTCGCATTAATTAGCAGAAGCTCTAGGTCTGACATAAATTATCCAGATAGGGCAACCGCGGCAGAGGCGTTGACAAACCTTACCAGAAAAAACGGTTCTAGATAAAAAAAAAAAAAAAACAAACTCATAAGTTCTTTAGTTAAAAGAACAAAAACAAAGAAGAAAACAAAAGCAAAAAGTAGCAGTGAAAGAGGAACATGAAAACAATTAAAACGTTAAAAACTTTAATGTGAGTGCAACAAACAGTATGGTGATTGCTAATGCTTAGGTGTAATCGGTTATTAATTTATTGCCAGCAGGCTACAATTATGAATGAGTTGTAATTTTGTATTTATGGTCTTCTTTTTCTTGTCTATTTTCAGGTAAGTTCAAGGAAGTGTGACCGATGAAGGAAGGTACCTACAACCTAGTTGTGAGGTGGTAATTTGAAAATGTAAAAACATGACGCGTGTCATCAATTTATATGACAGGGATGGTAAAGTTATGTCAAATGAAGGAAAGAAAACAGTTTAAGTTTAGAGTTGGGTATAACCTCGGAGAATAGCATAGAACAGAACCCAATTTCTGTTACAATTTTAATAAAAACCTAGTTACTCTTACTCCGATACGGCTGGACGGACGTACATCTCTCAGTACGATGTTAAAATAATTCCTTCAAATATAGACAATGCCACGCCCACTTTATTATAACAAGACTCCAGCATTAAGGTGCAAGTACGTACGACTCAGTCGTGCACTTTATTTTTACTATGAGCTACTGTCATACAGTCAGCAGCAAACTTTCGTAAAACTCCTAAGGGGATCAGTGACTTTAGACAAGTGGGAATGCAGCCTGAATAGACAGAACTTGTTCACCACATCGAACGAATTCAGCTACTATCATCTTCTAATCCGAATCCCTGGATTTGAAGGACAAACACAAAGACGAATGCAAGGGAAAACTGAGAATGTCGTCACTTGGATTGCCAAGTATGAATAGTCAAGTAAATGCGGTATCGTCTACGGTACAGACTTTGGAAAAGACTCCTAAGAGAGAGCCTATAGAGAGAATTAATGGAGAAAGTAAAAATCATAAACAATCTCACAACAACCCTGCCTTATATCTGAACAACATTAAGTCAAAATATGAGTGAGACTGATTCAATCAAAATGTTGTCTCCTTGAAAATAGGATCGCTTTGCAGTGGTATATGTTTTCCAAGGTGCAATTCAGTCCAAGACAGGATGTCAAAGTCGGTACCCACCATCTTTTTATCGATTTTAAGGTCGCATAGACAATATTGAAACGGAAGGACAAAGCCAAGTATATGCTGTCAGCAAGAAGGGACACGCAACATCACTGAATTGAGCAGAACGGCAAAATTGACAGCTATAACTTCGTAATAGTTTGTCTACCTCTACATTAGAGCAAGTAGACACCAACGCTCTGGCCCGAAGAGTCTTCGATTCCGTCTCGGAGTGACAACGTAGTAAAGGAAGACCTAGTCTTATGGGCCAGGCACAAATTGAAGAGGACCTCAACCAACTTGGAGTGCGCAACTCGAGGCAGTTAACCAAAGACCGCGCTAACTGGAGATGCTTATTGGTTAAGGCGCAGGTCCACTCCGGTCTGTAGCTCAGCCTAACTAAGTAACTAAGCAATCCAGTCATCCATGCATGTTATAAAGACATATTCCGGGACCCCTTTCCGATCTTTCAGCGAATTTTCTTTTACTTATTCAATCGACTCAAAGCGGGTCGCGCGTATTGATGATTTGGTTTTCGGAAACCTGAAACGTATTACATATCTGGAGAATACGGCCCTTGCTCGATCATATTCGTAGGGTGTTTGGTTAAAAAGTCACTCACATGGATCGATTTTTGAAATGGTGCATTACCGTGATGCAAAATCCAACACACTAGTCGACAGATTCCGCTCAAATTCCGCATCTAAAGTAATGACAGTTGTACCAACATAGGAAAAACACAATTTTTAAGAAACCATTGACTCGGACCGTTTGATTGACTCACAAAAATTTTCTTTAAATTTGATCAGAAGCCTAGTTCGTAGATAACCTAAAGACTCCTCTTACTCACTCTCACGATCAGTTGGTTAGGTACTGCTTATTACTGCTTAGTTAAGCACTTAGAAGTCACAATTTAGCTAGTTTTGAAAAAAAGTCGCCAAATTGAAAGAATAGACCACAGAAAATGTAAAAAAGGAGATCACCTTAAGCTCTACTAATATTGAGAGACATTTCAGCTATTAACTCAAAGAGTTTCCCTTAATAACCATCCTCTGCAAATGCAACCCACTTACAACGACTCCTCATCAATAACACAGTGTTAAACAAAAGGAAAATGTCTTCAAAAACAAAACCCAAACACTCTGCATATCTAAATTTAATCGGCCATTTAATGGCGATCAATTTAACAAAGTTAACTCGGCTAATGAATTCAATCAATAACATTAACAACTTCCAGGAAAACCAGTTCTCTTCGTGGTACAGTGACTGTGTTCCTCGACTCGAAATCAAGACCTCAATGCGCGTCCCCCAATGCACGACATGACCAACTTAATTCCAAATGCATAGGCGAGAGATGAACGGCGTACTCTCGGACAGATGCAACCCAGACCCAGTGAGTGCACACAAAAAGTCAAAAGATTCATCATCATCATCATCGTTGTTTGGTGTGTATTCCTCCCTCTTTCTAAGTAGGAAACATAAAATGAGACCAGACTCAACCCAGAACGAGTAAGATCGAGTCCAGATCTCTCACTCGTTGTGCTGTATGTATTGTACGTGCAACCGATGATGAGTCATCATCATCGTTTCCCATTGGCCCCAATGGGTCACTAAGCAGACTCCACCACTACCATTGCACCAGCTATTCACTCACTGATCGTGTCGCTCTGTGAAACGCTTAAGTGATCTGCAAGCGAAAATTGTGCATGCGTGCGTAGTTGACGAGATACATTCGTATCTACGGCTAGTTTGCATACTGCATGGTTTGTCATTCTGGTGGTATCTGCGAAACCAGACCAAAGAGGGCATAAAAACGAATGCAATGCGTTCTCCATATGCATGATCGCGATCACATGTAACTAGGGATGAGTACGCTTGTTACATTTTTCTTTTCGTTTCTGCTCTCTTAGCGTTTATTTATTCAACTGGTGAAATTGAATGAAGCAAATAAGAAACACAACAACAAAATGGTTTGACGGAAGAATGTGATCAGAATGCTGATATCTGCACAAAAAAAAATATACATATCTGTACGTATGTATGTAAAAAGAGGTTTGGTAATACGAGTCGGTTGTTCGTATAGCAGTACTTGCAATAAAAGTGAATCATAGATTGTTTTTTCAGCAACAATTATTGTATTCTCAGCGTTTATGCTGAGTCGAGAGTCGACAGGTTGAAGTCTATTGGAATTTGCGTGATTTAATGAAATCTTTGTCTATCCAGGCGGGTTATAGTCACGATGTCTGCAGTGATCAGTTGCGAAGCAGTACTGCACCTACTCCTTCAATTAGTTGTTATAAAGTGTTTTTCAATAAGGACATAACAATTTTGAACTTAAGTAAAACAGAAAAATAATTGAGATATTGGGCTAGAATTCATTCTAGGTGTAGTGCACATGTTGAATTTTAGTATAGAATTCGCTCTCATTCATACGACCATCGCGAACACGTTTGCAGCGATCGATTCTGCACCACTCTTCCGCACATATGGGCAGGAACGTTGGCAATTTTTTCCCGTTCGATATTGTTCCTGAGCTCCTCTGACATTGTTCCCTTTTTGGCATAAAACAAAGACTTAATGTAACTCCATTCAAAGAAATCCAATCGCGTTACATCGCATGAGCGAGGTGGCCATTCGACCAAACCAGTTCTTGAAGCTACACGATCACCTAACTTCTCTTTCAATAGATCAACTGCTTGACCAGTTGGCTAGCATGTGGCAACCATCTTGTTGAAACCACAACAAACCTAATGTCAAGTCCATTTAATTCTGGTCAAAAATAGTCTTCATGGCCATCATCATATTTTACTAATTGACAAAGCCATTCAGCCAAAATCGAGCTTCATAGCTGAAGATGAAATTCGGGATTCTCATCAAACTTTTTGCAGAGCCCAATCGGAGAAGTTTCGGTGCTTTAAATGATCAAAAGACTTCAGTCCTTGAGTTAATTCGATCTCATAATGGTGAGGCCAAGATCTTTACTCAAAATTTGTCACAATGTGAACTTAGAGATTCCCAATCTCTTTGAACGACCGACGTGGAATCGAGCGATTTGGCTCATTTTGAACGGAAGCTCTTGAGGCTGCGATATTTTTGCTACTTCGATCGGTTGGTTGTCTCACTGGCACAGAAACATTCAAAAGTTGATATGTTCACTCAAATTTATCCACTACACCACGTTAAGGTTGCAAAAACAGACTCAGAATGTCGCGATGAGCCGCGAATCATTTAGCTCTGAAAGAAGTACTCGTACATGCCGCGAATAATGGTGCTTCTGCAATCATTAATGTAGGATACCCCTACCCGGATTGCATGACTACCTATTGCGCCATTAGATCTATTCTTATCCTTAGACTGGTATCACTGATCTAGTTTATCTAGATAGTATTCGAAGTGGTTAAGTGGATTGAGTTTTTTGGCTGAACCTGCAGAAAATTTAGTGGTTGTGACTGGGAATGGATCTACCAACAAATTACAACGTCACTAGATCTCAGAGACTCCACTAGAGAGACTCCAGAGTTGCCAGTTAGTTTTAGTTTAGTTTTTTTCATGTAGTTCCGCAGAGTGTTATGGCCCGTGATTACTCCTATCAAGGTAGGAATGGATTACCTATCCTTTTGCATAATGGTGTCGGTCCTACTCTTATCAAAACAAGTCCAGAAACTTATATTGATGACACTAGTTTCTAGGGAGGATCATCAGCTGTTAGCCTCTCTACGGCCCTTAATCCCTGCTTCTAGATTCACCCTGCAAGGCAGGATGAACACCGAGTTGTCGACCTGATCTAATCTTGATTCTAAACCTCTTCTGGTCAGTTCGTCGGCCTTCTCATTACCTCTTATATTTTTGTCTCCAAGAAACCCAGCAGAACTTGCATTTTATTTCAACGGCAGTAGTGACTGTTACAGCTAGGACCTCCGTTTGGAAAAAACTCCTATGGTTCGAAGGGCAAAATAATTTCGATATGCCCCGCGATACAGAAATTATGCCTGAGCCTACCTGTGAGAACAGAGATGGAACGTGTACTAGTAGGCTGACCGCTTTCTCATTCTTCTGTGCTCGGGAACGAGCTTGTGAAGGATCTCTTGAAATCCAAGCGCGGAGTAGGGTAAGCCAAGAATCATGTCTCCAACCATCTGACTGACTTATTCTTATGGCCGCAGTTTTTGCCGAAGCTTGAACAAAGGTGTAAATAGATTGAGTATAGCTTGCAGTCCTGTAGTAGGTGTGCTTCTTGTGATTCCAATGCAGCCAGTCTCTGTATCCTCGTGAGAGCTGTTAAGTTGGTGGTCTTTCTGGCCGACAAGCCATAAGTCCACTTCCACTTAAGCTTAGACGGAATATAGTAGGACTTTGGCCTCAAATAACAAACAAACCATCATTGGAAAGTAAGCTACCAAGAAACCAAATGCTAAGTCCAACTTAGAGAACTCTAATCTCCGCACAGAAATGCGTTTTCTCTTTCTGTTAACTAGTTTCCATCTACTTTGCTTAATTATGGATTTTGTTTAGTAAAAGCCACCTCAACGGTATTCCGCAAATATGCCCTACTAAATCATCAAACTGCAACTATCTTCACAGCGCGCACTTATGAATGACTTCAATTACAATGCAACATTAATGCGTAACTATGCAACTGCAACTGACTAGAAATCGGCGGCGGCGCGCAAGGAAATACTCAAACACGACTACGTATGTTGAAAAGATGAAGCAAAGCCGCATCGAATATTCCTTACAGCAAGAAGGCAAATTGCAATAAAAAAAAGTGCAGAAAAAAATAAAACAATTTAAAAGAAAAGAAAAAAGAAAAAAAACTTTGATTTCTACACCCAGGCCAATGCAAATGGCAGTGATTCGCTGCACAAAGCACCGAGGAAGCACCATCAGTCAGAAGAACGTAGCGTATTTCTAATATTCGATTCGATTGTTGCTCCTAAGTAGACCATGAGCATGAGCATAGGCATAGGCAGGCAAGCGGGATTGCGCATCGATTTGTATTGCTGCATGTAATTTTTGAAATTGCCACGCTTGTAATTCCACCCAAAAGGGGAGCGCAACACCGTGCAGTGGCACTGGTGGGCTCATTGTTTGCAACTCTGTTGCCTTTGATTCCCCACGAGGACTGTTGCAGTCGCAGTCGCAGTCGTTATCGTTCAACCAAGTGGAGCTCCCCCTCACACCATATATGCACCTACTCGTATCATCAGAGTCAGAGCAATTACCCGCGGTTGGGACGCTAAATTCATTAGAACGCGCGCATGTTTGCGTTGCGAAAATAAAATTTGAATTATTTCGCTTTGCAGATATTTCATAGATATTCGGTGAATTAAATGCACTTGCATTGGGTACTGTGGTGCGCTTTGGGGTAATTAAATCGAGAACTACCTACCTATACAGTGGTGTTGTGCAAAACCCTTTTTTGCGCAGTCGCCGCCGCCGTCGCCGCGCCGTTTTGCATGAAAAAGTGTAACGCTTTCGCAAAAGTTATTAAACAATTTACAACCGACTGGCATGTGTACTGAAATTGGCATTTAATTGGACTTCTCTCTGTGCAGCTGGGCGGCCGAGGCCTGACGCCTGAGTGCAAAGTTGTTTTAATTATTACGAGGAGTTAATTAATGATGTGCTCTGTGCGCGCAATATTTCCAGAGGAAGTTCTTCGGTATCAGCAGCAAATAGTTTTATTTATTTCAATCGAGGTGAAGGCATTTGAATGCTGGTTTTTAATGGACTGTATGAGTTTTAATGGCTTTGAAGAGGCAGGCGAGTACTAACCGAGGGTGGTCTTCGATACACTGACTCATATCGTAACCCATTCTAATGGATTTTTCGACACGCAATGGCGAGTCTAATACAGAAAAGCATAAGCTAAGCGAGCGAATATGGCTTGAACATCACTGGTACTTAGTGGCCTGGAGCATTGGCGACAATATCATGATAAACACGCAAGGTTCAGGTTTATGTCTGCATTCTTACATCGAAATGTATGTTCAGTTGAATTTATTTCTTGTAAATACTCGGGGATTTCATGACTGAAAGTAAAGATTTTATTAAAAGTTCATTCCTTTCGAAAGCCACCAATGCTGTCAGGAATCCATTGAACAGATAGAGACTTCGTTGCACTCCCAACTCACCTATCAGCCAACTTGTCATCTAAAGACAACGAAGACTGTCTAAGACATGCCAGTTGCAGTTCAATTCAAATTTATTTTCTGAACTAGTTCGTTCTTTTAGTTCATATCGTTCAGTTCAATTCACTGCTCAGAAAATTCGGTCTTGTGGGGCGCACATACCTTTGTGAAATTTACCTCACATAGCCCAACATAACGATGTGCTCGTACAGCTGTGTTATGGATTGAAAAAAGGCAACCCTTATCAGACCTGAGCTTCTTGAACTACTGAACTAAATGAACTTAAATTGGGAACTAGTTCACAGTGAGCTACAGATGTGACATTTCTTTTTGAAACATGTTCGCTCGCAAACTACGCAAGCATGAAATTGAAACTACATATGTCCACTTCTCCTGTACGGGCTTTAAGAAAGTAGAACTCTTGGTTACAACTTTCTCGAAGATCTTCGTAAGCATAACGAAGAAATCTGCAGTCTTTTCTGCTGAGAGACATCAAGAACCCCACTGAATTCTTACAAACTTTCAGGAGTAGACGTTGAGTTTGTGATACACCCTTTCACATCCCAACTAACCCATCTAAATGTCAGCTTAGTTGTCACTGACTGACAATTAACCCCACTTAACTTTGAACAGCCATTGCATTAGTTTGATTGATTGACATTGCATTGATTAGTAAATAAATAAAGATCCTGGAGCGGTATGCCAAATTGAAATCATATCGTCAATGGAAGACCCAACCCAGGTTCAAATGCTAGGAAATCATCCTCTGAGTTTTGATCAGCAGTCTCGTCGGAAATTTCGCTTTCCGCAATCCCAGTGTGATCGAGAACTCAAGCAAGGGTTAAAGAGTATAGCTTACCGACGAAATTTTTATAATTTCAAACTATTCTGGAACGGGTGAGCAAGCTCTTAAGCGCAGCATGACTTTGGCTACAGAGCCAAACCTAACAATGTAGTCGGCAGCCATTAGGATAGATTTCGTAGATCTCGTCTTAAAAAACAGAAGCATGCTTGCTTAGCGAAAAGTGAAGTTTATTGTTGTTGGTCTCCTCGAAAAGTCCAGCATTAGAGCCTTAATTAGCTTCGGAGCCATCAGTGCTCAGTCGAGGCTCAGACTTGAGCTGAAGCCAGTTCTGAACGCAATTTAAATTGACTCTAATTTTAATAGATTGCTTTGACAGTCAGATTCAGGTGTACTCGAGTAGACTCCCATGCAACCGAAACAAGCCTTTCGGTGGAGTGTCCAGTATGTTCAATGTTCATAGCTATCATTTGAAAACATAGACATTAGCGAAAGTGTGGCGTTGGACTTTATTCATCATGAAGAGCATTACAGAAATAGAGAAAATGTTATAATGACAGAAAGAAGTCTTACATATTGTCGCCCTCCAAACGTCATCGTGACCAGGCATTACAAACTTTTGTTTGCCGAAATATGATGGAATTGACGTTTTGACAGGAAGTCATTACAAGTCATTACTCTGCGTGCGATGTGATAAGTCTTTACTTGTCATATTTCGTGTCAACCCTAGGTACACAAAATGGCTTCCGTTTCCAGCCATTTCGGACTTCTTTCTGTTGGTGAATTCCGAAAAGTAAGGAGCATGTAAACGTCCTGACAACAGCTCAACGGAGGAGTCGAATGCTACATATGTATGTGAAGATCAACGTTCTACTCCAAAATGTCTTTTCTTTGCAGATACAGATATGGCCATGAATTATAACAATTTGACAGACTCGCAACCATTAGACTGTGTTCATCGTAAAGGGTCGCGCAACGCGATGGCTTTTCGCGCGATTTCAAACGATTTGGCTACAAGTGGTAAAGTGTTTATGACAGATCGATTTCGCCTAGTTCTAATTATGTTTTGACAGTTGTTCTCATCGCGCGCAGTCGTTTAAAGTCCCTTGTAGTCGCTCAGTTCGCATTTGACCATTTGGCTACGCCATGAACATGAATTGACATCGCGTCGCGCGACGTGAATTCGCTTGAAGGTGGACACAGCCTTTGTTGGAAGTTTGACAGAAAGCGTCGGCTATTTACCTTATTAGATTGAGTAACAAATAAACTCCTTCGCTGGAATACCGTTGGAATGAGGGATACTCTTCTGTAAGATGTAAGAGAAGACAATAACCTCAATCTTGTTTGCTGCAGTAAATTGCAGGATCCCCCGCATTGGTCGCTTTTGTGTATTTGTCACATAAATTTTACAACTTACGACTTGTAAACAAGAAAAGTATAAATAGCAGCTTTGTGAGGTCTCATTCCATTCGATTAATTTTGAATCAGCATCTCAGACCTGACTTTAATCGGAGCCCACAGCTTTCTGTGGACAGAACACTTTCCAATACCCTTTCGGTCAAAAAATTTTTTTAATTTTTCGAAACTCTTCCTCATTTAGAAAAATCTCAAACCACACATTTGTATCCCTGTTCAGGTTTCAAAACTAAAACAAAACCAAACAATAAAAAGTTGAAACCTTCAAACCGAAAGGTAAGTCTCTCCACCTGTTCAAAAGTTCCGAAAAGGGTTGCTGCTGTAGTCTTTCCCCTTTTTTTTTGTTGCCTAAACTTGGAATGTTGTACCTAGACAAAACTTCCAAAAACTCACTTTATACCTTTCAATGCTCGCAAACAAAGTAGCCCACCACACCGTTTGGCAGTACCACCTCCAGATAAGGATGATGTGTGTGCGGCGCTCTGTCGTTATGGCGGAAAATACATTTTTGAAATTCTTCGCAACATTTCAATATAATATTCATTCATTCACATTCGCCGCCCTGCCACCCTCTTCAAAAAATAATACACAAAAGACCAAGGGGTGTGTTTGTGTGTGGAAAGAACCCCGAAGGAGAAAACCCTGAAACGAAAAACCACCGAACCGATGACAGCCAGCTTGGTTGGGCTCTCTTGTGCAGAGTACGCCGAGTTGAAGGAGTAAGTATGCCAAACTAACTTCGATTCCAATGTTACGCAATGCACTCGTTCGTGCAGCAAGGGACACACAAGGGCTTGGAATCCGTACCGTAGTGCACAGTTGTTGTTATTGTTTATCTGCTTTTGCACCCTTTTCTGAGTTAGTAGTTCCTGCCTTGCTCGCCAGTTTCTTGTGTGTGAATTATTTGGTGGTGCATACATTCTGGCATTTCCCTTTTGCTGCGAACACACAAGGACACGGCAATACAACTCAGTTCAGCTCAACTCAGCATAGCCTTGCATGAATTATTTTTAGGGGTGAATTGTCGTCGTAGTCGTCGTAGTCGTTGTCGTCGTCATCCTCCCGTTGCTGGAACTCGCTGGAATTGTGCACAAGAATAGGCAGGTGTGTGCCGTTCGTCGCGTTTGATCCTTACTGTGCGGTGTGGTGTGGTGTGGTGTGTATAGTTGTGTTGGCTCGCCTCGGTTCAAAGGATTCAATGGGTTCTATGCCTATTAATTGCGGAACGGTAATAGATTACGATGGCAAGGGGGGTGAGATTCAGAAAACCATACTCGAAAGCCCATGTAAGATGACATATCATAGATAGAGACTCAGATTAATAAAATATGCAGATAGTTGTGCGTCATTCTGTTGACCATTGTCATTAATTTCGTTCATTTATGATTTACCGAATGAGGATAACAGTGGCTTCCGTTCAGGTTTTTAATTAAATGCCAGATTGTTGAGTGGTCGTTGGTTTAGACAATTGAGTAGGGTGTGGGCATGGGTAGGCTTTGCTAGAATTTCATTATTCGGAATTCGAGGATACTGAAGAGGACACAGTATTTGTCTGGAATTGGAAGCTAGCAAAATTGTCTTTGTGCAATGCATGCACCTTTGAGGTTACATTCGGAAAGCCTATTTATTGGTTATGATATGATTGGTTTTGTTGGCTGTCATTGTACGAGCCAATATATAATTTTGAGTTTTAGCTTCAGGCTCTCAGCGAAATTGCCGGGTTCTTTACGATTGTTTTCGGAATACCTTGAGATGTGTAGAACTTTGGGAATAGCCTGATGAAGTTTTGGAAAGTTCGCTGAATGCCTTTATTTGGGTTTCGCTTGCACTTTTGTAAAACTGTTTCCACATCATATAGGGTTGGTTACATCTAGATGTGTACATCTTGCAATGAGTCGAATTTGCTCGTATAAATTTAGAGTCGATGGTCACAATCTTAACTCAAATCAGTCGATTCTACACCGTTCACAGGAATGCAATGTTTTGCGTTTAAATCTTACAAATTATTTACCATCTTGGTGAATGCCGCGTTGTTGCCCTTGATATCTCTAAAGCTTGCGATAGAGTGAAGAACAGTGCCCTCTTAAGCAAAATCAAGAAATATCTTCTCATCATGGATTGCAAGACTTTTATGTAATCTGTCAACACAAGTTCTATTGGATACACTATTGTTAACCAATGCTGGTGTACCTCAGGGTTCAGTTGTCTCTCCGACCCTGTTTTTAATATTTATCGACGATGTTCTCTCTCTTACTTGCAATCCAATCCATTCCTTTGCCGATGACAGTAGGTACTCTTGACTTCGCCTGTTCTTTAACGACTCCGAGCTGTCACCGAAGCTTAACTCCGAGATTGATGCAATTATCAACTGGGGTGCTAAAAACCGAGTTGGATTGAATTCGTTAAAAACCCAATTATGTTATGTTAGACTTAAATAAATTGAGATGGTGCTGAGAAATCTAAGAGTCAGTGCTTGGCATGCACTCCGCGGTAGGTGCCTCGGATTCCTCAAGAGGTGTAAACGTTTCAGTCCTGCAAACTATCTATAATGTTTATATTTGCCTGAAACTAGAATATAGCTCACACGTTTGGGTGGGAGCTCCCGCGACCTGTCTGAGCTTGTTAGATCGTGTCCAGCGTCGAGCATGTAGATTGAACAGTTACCCTTCACTTTGCGATCGAACTGTGCCGGTATTTCCACCATAGTTGTTCGGAGGAAATGTATAGTTGTGTCCCGCCTGTCCGTCAGTTTAATGGTACTTCACGAGTGGGCTCTGCCGCACATCCTCATTTTTTTAAACTTTCACTCCATCACTGAGTTTATAACTTTAAAGGATTTGAATGACGAATACATTTAAAAGAAAAATGGGCCAAAACCTCTCTGATTGGGGTCTGCAAAGGTTTAATAAATCCTGAATTTCATTGAAAAATATTCATTATCAGCGAGGAAGCTCATTCCTTTCATTTTATTTGGTTGGTTTCACTATATTTGTGGGCATTCTTTCGTCAGATAAAACATTTTCGGATATAACAACTGTCGTTATAAGCGACTTCAACTGTATGAGTTATACAAATCCAAATGTGTTTCACGAGACTCCATTCCATCCACAAAAACTGACCGTGTTGTGTGGATTTTATGCCGGAGGATGAACTTGACTGCAGTGATATGTGGTTCCAACAAGATGGTGCCACATGCCACACTGCTGGTCAGACAATTGATCTATTGAAGGGCAAGTTCGGTAATTGTGTAATCTTGAGAAATGGTCCGATTCGAATGGGTTACGTTGAGTCATTGGTTTATGCCAACAAGGGAACAACGTTAGAGGAGGTCAGGAATAATATCGAACGCGAAATTGCCAATGTCCGGCCGATATGCGTGGAAGAGTGGTGAAAAATCGGCTCCAAAGAGTCGATCGGTGTGAGCGTGCTCGCGATGGTTCTATGAACATGAGATCTAGTTCTATACTTAAATTCAGCATGTGTACTATATCTGGAATGAATTTCAGCCCGATATATCAATTATTCTTTATTTTATTTAAGTACAAAATTGTTATGTCCTTATTGAAAAATCCCTTATTTGCCAACTTACATGTTCTTCTCAAACAAACAGACTTTCGCTTCTTTCGTGTTACATGACGAATTTTGTAATCAAAATGCGGCTGAAATGCACCATTGGGGTTGCTTATCAAGTGAGGTTACAGCAGAGATTTGCTGTCAGAGAACCTTTGTTTGGTTCTGACCCTTTCAAATGCCGTGGTCCAGTATGATGTAAATACGTTACTTGACCAATTATCCAATTGGATCGCAAGGACTCCGGACGGGTCATTCCAGTAAAGAGTTTTCATTCATAGGCGCTGGACTGTATGTATGCGTATACCTGTCCTGAGACATCCTTGGATTACCTATCTCACGCACACACAACCAAATCCAAAATAGTTTTTAGGGTGCACACAGGCATTCCATAGAATTTTTCAAATTCCATTCGATCGTGTCGTGTCGATTGTTTTCCTTTTCGTCGATCCCTTCGCCAAGGGTTGATTGCACTATTCCTAATTCTACTACTACTACCACCACCACCACGCCAACTAAGGGTCACATAGTTATGGGGTGAGTGCGAGAGAGTTCGTTGGCAGGATATACGACCCCGCCATACCACACAAAACAGTTACGTTTGGGAATTCAAAAAGTCTAGTGCGTTGAAGCGTCGCGTTCGTTTCTCTGCGCGAGTACGAAGGACTAAATCGAGATTTGTTCTGTGTTTTGTTCTAATAGGATGCAACTCTACGCCTAAAATAAATTTTGTCCTTCTAACTACAGGAAGTTTGTTAAATTAATCTAAAGAGTGTCTGTCGAACTGGTGGTATTGATTCCTAGTCCTTCGAATAGGTCTGCATATTGCTGAGTAATTCATAACGCACAAGGCAGCTGCATTATTTTTTTCCTTCCAATTGTGTTAGTGTGTTCGACCGGTGACGTGTGTGGAATTGTTTCGATATAAATTTTATATAAAAAGTCCTTAGGAATACAGGGGTATTCCAGTTGATATTGTGTTTATTATCCTTTGTTCGTTGTTCGTTGTTCGCTGCTTCTGTGATTGTGTTTGAGAAGCCAGTTGGAGGCTGTGGTGAATTCAATTTTGGATACTTTCGTTTGTCATTATTTGTGGTAAGAGTTCTGTTTTTGTTTTTCCTTTTTGTGTAAATTGAAGATCTCACAATCGGTAGATCGAATTTGTCCTTTAGTACCCACTTGGCGGCACTTCCACTCACTTAATCCTATTAGTGAAGCTGCTTAGAGAACACTCTGAAGAGACAATAGCTGATGCTTATGCCCTGTTAAATCCTAATCAGGAAGCAGAACAAAAAGTGAGAATATCTGGAAATGGTCATTTAATTTATTCAGTAATCGGATAGTGTACTGTAAACAGAGTGAACACCTAAAATAAGAACTTATCTATACTGAGAGACTACAACTATAGTGAGAGACTTACAGAAAAATGGTTAGATGTTTCCTAGTCTACCTTGGTTTCAAAAAAGTAAGGCGTTTGTTACCCCTTCATCTCTGTTGAGCGGACAGGAATGGTGGTCAAAATTGTGTCCGCCTAAGGGAGTTAACCCTTTAAAGGAAACCAGAAAAAAACATCAATTTTTCGAACAAAGAAACATTGACTTCAAGTGCTGCCCACACGATCAGAAACGACAACATTTTAACAATGTTTCAGCGTAGAGCTTTTGTTTAGGAAATCAGCTAGTATAGAGGTTAAACCAGGGAACAACATCTTCAGGCTGGTATACCCCCCTCACAGACCTCTCCCTTCTGTTTGGCTTTTAATCCTCTTCCAAGTACTGCTTATAAGTTTTTAATAAGATTTACGTACGGACTGTGGGCCGGTCAATCCTAAACATTCGTGTTTATGGGCGCAAACCAATCTTTACCGATTCTTGAAGTGTTCTTTGGATCGTTATCGTGCTGTAGAACAGACGTTTTGAGGATCTGTGTAAAGGAATAAGCTTCTATGACATTTTCCAAGATGTCTTCATAGCCGTGCTGGTCCATTCAAGTTATTCCCATTAATGAACCAACATCCACGCAAAGAGAAAGGACCCTAAACAATTATTTTTTCTCCCTCATGCTTAAAGGTCTTAGGATGTCTAAAATAAACTGTAGAATCTTACCCAAACTATTCAAATGAAAATATTAATTGTTTGTCTTTGCGGATCATAGTTACTTAACCCTGACGCCAGAATCAAACACATCTGGTTTTCATCGAGTAATGGGTGCACGTAAGCCACATTCCTAACATCGACGTCTTATGATTCTAGGTGATAGTTCTTGACCGAATTGGAACCCATATCCCTCTGTCTTCAGACTTTCTTTTCGGACTAGTTAAGCTTCCAGCGTAAATCATCTTTTCAGCCTAACTTGATTGTTTTCCTATTGAGTCCGTTGACAAATTTTTCATTTTGACAGCTCTACGCGATAACCTTTCAAGCATCTGGAGGGTAAGACTTAGTTTGGCCCACTTTTATCACAGTATAACAATAAATATGTAAAACAATGAAAATATTCAATTCACACAGCCAGCAAATCTAAATTTTAAACAAATTCGATAATTCAGTTGCAGTTGCTCAAATTTCGACTACGTTTCGACAACAACTTAATTTCATCCAAACACATGTCGGGAACAGGCATTCCAACAGTCAATAAATAACGGTAGAAGCCAAAGACAGTGTTGAAAGTTATCGTTTCTAATTGTGTGGCCACCTTTAATTGTAAACACAAAATGTCATCTTACACGAGTCTCAACAAAATGTCCGCTTATGGGAAGTATCCGCAATTTCGGATTTTTAAGAAACTTTAATCGCTCAAGGGCGTCGGAGTACTTTAAAAAAAACTACAATAGGAACGTGAAATGGTTGAGGAAGCCCCTTGAAAAACATAACCTTTATTCTCTGGATAAAGCAGACAGGCTTAACATGAATCAGTCTAAGAGATTTAGTATTTTAGAGTAAGCTTAGAGATTGATGGTTACTATGCCAGCTAACGACAGACGAAATATGTTATATCGTGACGTTCTTACGGCTTTCACTGCATCATTGGGACAATTTAGTTAAATTTCATTCCCTTCTACTACTGAATTGAATAAAGCTTAGACAATAAGATCGTCCCCCAATGACAGCTGGAAAAGTATTTTTTAGTTTCACGCTGCCTATCTGTCAAATCAGAAAGAAGCTATGTTAAGTGACTCTTAAGTTGGACTTAACATACACCATACTCTAGATATTTCGAATCTATAGAAAGTTCGGGCTTATAGCCGAGGGCTGTGAATTTGAAAACTAACTTCTCAAATCTGACACATAGATGGCTTGACAAAACGCAATACTGGAGCTGAATCAAGGGAGCCAGCATCTATATCTGTTTAAACGATCAAACACCGCCTTCAATTCTATAAGTAGGGTCTAAACATGACTGCAACTGTAACAATCTCTTCGAACTTGTTGTTCATATGAATAAGGTTAGAGTTTTAACGTTAAGATAAGAAAACAAAGAACTTCATTAACCGAAAGGGGCCGAAACATTACTCCTCCCATCAGTAATCCATTTCATTTGAATCTCACCAACCAACTCACAAAAACTATCCTATGGACGTACATATGTTCGTAAGTCTATTCCCCCATGTAAACCAGCTGGTTCATCTTCATTGTCTCTCCCTCGTCCTTGTAATATTTGCATCACAAAATTTGGCACGTGGCAAACAAGAACTAACTCACTGTCTCATCACTCACTAAACACAAAGCAAAGCAAAAAAAAAAGAACGCATCACTCGCACAAACAATCAATTGTACTGTCGTAGTAGAGATTATCTCAAGGACGACCCTTATTCAAATGAGTAGAGTACTTCAACTCCGGTCAGTTTTCATCCTTAACTAATGGCACTACACTCCTGCTACCGATTCTATTACATAAAACATCGCTAACAGACAGAGAGAGGTTTCCGCTTTTCCACTGCAAGGACAAATGGCGGATGGCTTATTAAAACTTCGTCAAGTGGTGAAAGCACCTATTTCAAGTGCCACTTTGTCCGCTCTCCAACAGTTGTCTGTTTTCACACAGGGTAGCAGCAATTTTAAATAAAAAAACAACAAAAACATACCGCATTCCACCTTTTAGGGGATGAGAGAGGGTAACACGCGATAATCCACTCGAATTTACGCTTCAATAGGTCACCGCCATCGTTATCGAGTACTGCAGCTACGCATTATTCAAGGAATCCCTCAGGGTTCTATCTAGGGTACAAATTGATTATTATTTTTGTCTTTTTTTTTTGTTGTTGTTTTTTCATTCATATGAACCAGCTCGTGCGTATAGATTCTATGAACGCATAGATATTCAATGCGTACCGCTGCTGCTGGCACGTATTGGCAACGTCACTGGTGCTTGGATTCATTGTGCAGACCTCGGAATGAGTTATGTGTTATTTGTTATGTTAACTTTATAAACAACTAAGCGGTTGTAGTATAAAATTAATGCACGCACATGCATTTGAGTCTGAGTCTGACGTGTTGAATTTGTATGTTGGACACGTCTCCTCTCATGACTAGGAAGAGTTCTTTGGTTCTGTAAAGCTTCGCACCTCAACTAGACATGTGGTGGACAAATGGTTTTGAGAAGAAGAAAAAAATTAAGTTGTTACCAGAAAATTATGCTGCCTAAGTATGGCTTAGAATGTTAAATAGAAGTTTATGGGCGTTTGAAGGAGGTAAGGAAGGTTTGTCTCTCCAGTAAGCAAAGCTTGGTTCTAGACTCTATTTATTGAAAGGGCAGCAGCGGTAATAAATACGAAGCGAAGGCGACCTATTTGAGTAAATGTACATGAACCTGTTCTTTATGATTTTTAGAATCTAATTCGATTCCCAAAATATGCATTTCAGCTCAGTTCAGAGAGCGCTCAGTGCAGGTTAAATCTGTTTGCTGAGCTATTTCGTTCTTTTAGTTCAGTTTAATTCACTTCTCAGGAAATTCGGTCAGGAAATTCGGACACATACTTTAGTAAAACTCTCTTCATATAGACCAACAAACGCAAGTCTTATCACATCTGGCCAGTACCCATATACAACACAAAAAGCGCTCAACTTAGTTCAGTGATTCGTACTGAACTACATTTATGCAGAGTACACATACCTGAGGTTGTTAAACTACTGAATTTAATGAACTACTGAAAGGAATAAACTATACTAAAATGACGCTGGGAACTAGTTCACTTAGCTCACTTGTTATAGTTCTTTCTTGAACCAGTTCTTTCGTGAACTACACGAGAGTAATAATGCTGTAAACAGTTCTCGAAACCAAATATCGGAAGTATCCACAGTGTTGAGGGTAGGTTGCGGGGATTGGATTTGTTACTCTTGACACTAGAACTATTCGAGAGTCACCCGCAAGTGAACACAACTTTTGATCACTATCGAAGACTAACTCGCAGAATTAACAGTTGTCGAGAGTCAACATGGGAAACAGTGGGTTTTCGGAGGAAAGAATGAACTGCCACTCACGTAGTGATATGGCTTCCCTTGATTTAGTTTTTTCTTTAAAGATATTTAAAAGGCCCAACGAGTGCAACCTTTCGCTTGTAAGAATACATGTTGCAATTACCAGAAAAGTCGGTAAGGACAACCCGCTGACAAAGGCCTCGTCACTGTTCTCCAGGGAAAGATTTTTGTTATACTAAAGGGCGCGGAACTCAGTACCGAAACTGAAGGCATGTACGTTAGCAGCTGCTCCGTCATGCATGGAGCTCTAAAGGCACTAGCAAACCCAACAATCAACTCGATATTGGAGACGGGATGCACGGGAAACTAAAGATCTTGACAACCTCTTCTCAGGTCAACTTGATCTTTGTACCATGTTACTGCAATATACCTAGGAATACAGTAAGGCTTACGATTACAAGGAGACGGGTGACCTTAAGGTTTATCAAAAGTCCATACAGCACCCCGTTCGCAAAATACCACGAAAATATGAGGAAAGGATTGCAAGTCTGCAAAGCTGCCTAAGTTTTGATTGAACGCCCCTGTCATAATCGGATGAAGAAGGTGGTCGAGCGTCGAGGGTAGTAAAGAAATAAGATGGATGGATGTACCCTGGACACATCAACCTGTACAGACGGGGACTAGTGACATCAAGGACCTGCCTGGAATGCGAGGAAGAGGAAGAAAGCCTCAACCATTTCCTCTGAGAATGCCAGTTTATTTAAAGAGAAAGAGAAAGGGCCCGATCGGTCAATCAACAGGTATCTCAGATAGAGCCTAAGTTGTCAAACAATGTTTGTGTTTCATTTTTGCTTCCGACACTTCAGAGCATTGAATCTATGTATATGGAATACAGGGATGTCCTTCAAAATGTAGGTTCAACTCTTCTGAGTCCACAAAACCATCATTTTGTAGGCAAATCCATTTTTTTGGAAAATGTAAAAGTCGCACTGTGCCAGTCAGCTAATTATAAGTGGTTCATAGTCCAAGTTTAATTTTTAGTCACAAGATGGGCTCACCTTGGACAGCTCCTACCTGTATGTATGTATGTGTTTTCTAGATCTTATGAACCAATTCAATCAAGAAATCTGTGCCCACTGACAAGCTCGCTTTTAAGCCGAGGCTTAAGACCTAAAACCCTTTCTCCAGAAAAGCCCCACTGATTTGCAGTTTGAGTCACAATCTCTATTAAGTGATTTATGGCATAAAAATACCTAAACGCCCATCCATTATGAGTGAAACCGAATGAACTACGATAAGCCAAACCGGAATTGGTTAAATACTCGAAGAAAAAAAAATAACAAATTTCACTTCTTCCCGCCATTCCGGTCTTTGGATGCCGTTATTCATGCGATGAACCATAACAGCGAATAAGTGCATTTAAATGCATTAAAAGGTGAACTCACTCTGAGTCTCAACCAGACATAAACACTACTAAAATGGACACTAATGAGCGCGAAAAGAAGAGAGCCCCTTACCCTTCTGAAAAGCCAACCAAAACACCATCCATCCTCCAGCCAACTTGAGTAAATAAATAGCTCATTACTCACATCTGTTGACTTTGTATTCAAAAAGTGAGGAACTGGCTTTTTGTCTGTTCGCTTGTCGTCAAGTCTGGGTACTAGAGATACTAGCACGTACAGCACACTGTGTCTGTGCCGTAAACAACACACCGAGTCATCAAACATTGATGGGTTTACGCGACAGCGCAATTATAAATGCATTTCATATTCTCCGATATAAATGGTGTTACACCTGTAACTTAGGCTGGTTGTCGTCGTCGTCGTCGTCGTCGTCGTTGTTGCATGATTACCCGACCGACGCAGGTAGACTCTTGAACTCACTCTCTCAAGTCTAATGATCTCAACCAAATGAGGATGAAGTGTCTGTATCTACAGTGTGGTCGTGGTCTGTCATGGGCTGCTTTCCAAAAAGGTCATCATCATTGACATCGGAGTCAAGGAGTCGGCCGTAATTAGTTGTTGTGTCGTCGATGGGACGAAGTGGTGTTCACTTCATTTCATAGAGACACAATCGCAAGGCAAGGAGAAAAGAGAGATGTCCTGACGATTGTTGTTGGCTGTCAAACAGCTTCACTCCACGGCGAGTACTCATTTCTAGTTCGCTGCGAATAAGGAAAATGTTTATGGGTATATTTCTGAGGTTATTCGTGTTCTTTTTTTTCTTTTCCTCGTTTGCCATTCTTTTGCAATTCTTTTGCGATTTGCAGAGGCGTCACTCGGTCGCTCACACCGCATCGCGTCGTAGAATCGTGGTACGCACACTGAATGACTAATGACTTCCAGCCGTGGCTGGTGGTAAGAAGACGACGCATTCAGGAAGACACTAACATTGTGTTGTGTGTGGCTTAAGTAACGCGAAACGTTCTCCTTATATTATTGTTATGGCTCTACTAGGTTAGATTTGGTAATGTGGTTTGGAAATTGGCAAACGAATAAGAAAATAGCAAAACGTTTATTCCTTACAGGGTGTGGGTACAATGTAATCTCGCGATTAAATTATTTGGATGTGTTCTGTTCTGTTGAGTCGTTTTAGGACCAATTTCGTCATCCCACCATTTAATGGATTTATTACATAGTAACTGCGAGAGTTTTAGATTTTGTATCTCAATTGTGTCAACGCTGAAATATTGTTGATATCCTTCAATGTGGGCAACCTCTTGGACTGAAAACTTGCCTTTACACATTGAAATCGACATACAATGTGTTTTGACAAAGGATGTCACTGGCACAAGGGAGTAAAACCTGTTGATTTCGTGAAGGAGAAGAGTGTATGAGGATTAATTGTCAAACTGACCTTAGACTAGATTATCGACATGGTCAAGTTATCTGTCAACGAAAGGTAACCCGTAACTCAAATAGTTTAAAATTCCTAAACCCAGAATGGACGATGTCAAAAATATATGAAAACGCAAAGGGTTGTGTGAAGCAGTAGTTTTACGGAGGAATTTGAAATTTGGCATTTGTTTCTAAGTTGACTGTTATACCGACTATAAAGTAGGCGTGGAGTGACATTTAGAGAAAAAGACATTTACTGGCAAGATGACAGAAGTTTAACCTGTTACACACAAATTAGTTCTCTGAACTCTCAAGATCTGGTGCTAATGCTGCTGTGGAACTTAAGAACCTGCTACCGAGTACTGGGTGATCACAATGTGGCGTTCGTGCGGTCGCGCGTTTGACAGGTATTTACTGATAAGATGACAAAAGTGTTGCCTTCTGATACACACAAATTACTTCTCTGAACGCTCAAGATCTGACGCTCCTGTGGAACTTAAGAATCTTTTAACTATGCAATCGAACCAATTTCTGTCGCACGTTTGACAGGCATTTTACCGACGCATGATAATATTTGTCAAAACACGCGACTTCAAAATTCGCAACTGGCACTTACGATATTTACGATCAAAAACCAATCCAAGGCCTGGGTTACATTCTGTGTTGCTCCATAGAATCTTATTGTTTCTAATCATTCTGTCAACGCACGACTTTTGTGTTTTGCCCAAATGACATATGGCGGATTATCATTGAAGCAACTGGGTGTGTTCAAGGAGTACATACATATGTATATGCTAATATACTTCTTTCTATATTTTCCTTGCTTTTCTTTTGTTGTAAGCTTACGTATTGAACTGCCCCTATTCCAAATGCATAAGAGATAACAACTATTGTCATTAAGTATTAAAGGTTCCTGAGTGTAACCCAAAGTCTTGTACACACAAACTAGTCACCCTTAATCCATCAGCATCACCAAATGTCAGCTAAAAGGAGGAAAATAAATATCTCTGTTCAGGAAAAACATTTTTTTCACACACACACCAACGACAGCAGCCTGAAATTGATCTTCAAACAAACATGTCATAATTTTGACATAAGGTGCTCGTACCGACACAGATTGAACAATGTGAACAGCATGTAATTACGTATAATGCTACCGTTTAACTTTTTTACGATCTACTGGATAAGCAAGCCCCCATCACAAGCAAACACACAAACAAAAGTCTTGTTATCCATTTACCCATTAATGACGGCACACTTGTCGAACACGGTCTAATCAGTTTTATAACCAGTTGACGGCTTATGAATAAGTTATGCAGCACTGGTGCTACTGACAAGATAATTAGACTGGGTGTCCTTTAAGTAAACAACGGAAACTGTCAAACGAAACTGACTTCCTTCAAATACTCATATAGTTACCAGCTAACATGGAACTAACAAATGGAATTTTTTTTCCTTCTTTTTATCAAACACAACCCGGTTTGTGCAAAAAGTGAATCACTGACAAATACTACACATAAAGAGAATTAACTATGCCTATTTGATTTCATGTGGCTTTGGCAGCACAGTCAGTAAAATCTGCAGAAAATAACAAAAATAAAAAATAGAATACAAAAATCGTTCACCCTCACGCCCACTGACAGAACTGAAAAACTGCATACAAAACCGCGCGCTTGTAAAAAATAAACAACAGGATGCACAGAAAAACAAAAAAACAAAAAAAAGGAATGAATTGTACGCCAAATTATTGGCATTGTGTGTACCATCCCAGACTGCATCAGTACCGTCATCATCATGAACCAAAACCCAGGGCTGTGATGAGGATACGGATGTGGATGCAACAACGTGCATCGGTGGAGTAAAGTAAATAATTCACATAACCCACAAAAATGGCACACAGACCAGAGCGGCAGCAGCAGTAGCTATCATCAATCTCAGATGTATCTAACGTTGAGCGTATACCTACATATGTATGTAGTAAGGATGTATGGGGATGGGTGGGTTAGGCTGGATTTGATGCGAAATGCGAAAATCTCTGCTCTATCTAGTTGCACACTCGAGCTTCGAGTGCATATGTGTGGTTTTATTCTGCAGACCTCAAACTCCTGCACACACACTCTGCACAGCTGCTGAGTTGAGGACTAAATTTTTGCATCTTTCCCTGGAGTATGAGGAGCAGGAGGATTAGGAGGAGGATGATGATGTGCGCTGGCTGACTGGGATAGTGCGGCGTTGGCGGCATAGCCCAGTGTTGTTGCTGCGGACGTGAAGCATTTCAAATTACTCTAATTTCAATTCGGGGAATTCGTAGAGGTGTTGAAATTGAGTCGAGAGTTGAATAGTTTTCGCGTTTTTTTTTCGAATTTCTTTGTTCGCTGGAAGGTTGTTGTTTGTTTTAGCCTTTTTTTTTTTTTGTCTCCGCGTAGCTGCGGGTTAATTTGAAATGTTTTAGTGGCATGCGTGTGAAGTGAACTACAATTGATACTGTATCCCTGATGAGCGGACAAATCAAATCAGATGCAGTATTTGAGTATGCTGCGTGGTTGGCAATTGGTGGTTTGTGAGAGGTATACATGTGAAAGTTTGTGTTTGGTTACATGAGTCTGTCATTCAACAATAGTCACATTAATTGCCACTCCATGAACCTAGGAAAAGATTTAAGCCCAACAATGATTCGAAGATTTTCACCAGATAGACAGGAAATCGTTGACACGGGTGCCCTAATCGTAGGTTTCTTAATTTGCCAGGATTATCTAGAAAAGAAAAATCTATGAAAATACCGTCAAAGTACTCTGAAAAATGTACTAGAAATCAAAACTAAGTGCAATATACCGCAAAAGTTCTCTTGACTTAGCTGTGTTTCCAACCATGTACCGGGAAACACCTGAGTTGCAAACCCATGCACCATCCCTGCTTTCTTATATCAATTTATGTAGTCGTGCAATTATATTAAGTGAGTATGCTCTTACCTGTAAGAGGTAATACGTTCAACAAGCCAAGAATACATCGAACGTATTCCTGAAGTTGTGTGAGTAAGTGATTAACAACTTTTCGATGCGATGCGATGAAAGGTGTGGAAAGTTACCTAAGCACTTCGTGAACTTCTGTTAAAAGGATACGAAAACTGCTTTGTAAAACTCAGTGCTGGGTAACACAGTGGTTCCTATAGTCAGTGTTTCAAATTTCAGCTTTCTGGGTCATCGGGAAGCTTCCTGTGGGAAACTTCAATGTTACGTCAGAATCATCCTTAACCTTGTGGATTGTGGATTTTATAAAAGACAATGAACGGACATTGATCTAAGCTTGAAGTGGATATTGAGACGTTTCGATATTCGACAATTGCCCGTAAGAAGAAGTGCATTCTTTGGCGAACAATAACAAGTACATGACAACGAGTTTATGTGTTGAGATTTCTGAACACTTCCTCAGGTTTATTTGGACATTCAGTGCAGACGTCAGTTGCAATTAAGTTTGTTTCTCCACAACTTTCGAAATTCGTTTGTTTTCGTTTGCTTAGCGTTTAGACTTATCTAAATGTCAAATGTCAAATGTCAAATTTAATTATAACTATCTTCAGCACAAAGTTAATGACAATCAAATGATTAATGGTCTTTCTCAATCCTCATATAAAAAAAAAAGGAGAAAACTTTAAAGAACTCATCAAAAGGAATTAAACGAAAAACACCACTCAACCTAACACCGTTGAATGTATCATGAAAATCCATCATCATTGCCAGCTACCGCATACACTTGGCGACCCATCAAGTTGTGCACCTCCTGCACAATATTCCATGACACAAGCGGAGGAGGAAAGTCCATCGTCAAAGATGATGATGAAGAACACCCAAAGCAGAACCAGTAGCAGACACCCCAACATCGAGAAGAAGAATGACGATATATTACAAAAGCTGACGGACAAACGCGCACACATCAGCCAGAAAGGCAAAACTTTATTATTTACTGCATTTTCCAGTGTGTTGGAGTATACAGAAGTTCACTTTCTGTACACTATACATACATAAGTACACAGAAATTCCTCGAGGACATTTGATTTATGAGCGTATGTGGAAGAAGGTAGAGTTGTTGGGGTCTAAATGATAAAATGAATTAAAACGCACGTCAAGCCCTGAGCTCTTCTCCAACTACTACACGGTGGCATTATTATTCATTAGACAGCGTAAGAGTGAAGAGTTTAAGTGATAGAAAACAAAAGAAAGAACAAAATAGAAGTGTTCTGTGCTGCTGGTGTGTGATGTCTTTATGAAGTTCAGCATGATGGCCGGGTATAGTAGTGGCCATTCCTTTTGGGCGGTTGACAGTTGACTTGACAAAGGGCGAGAGAGAGAGAGAGAGAGAAACATGAACAAAATTGATGATAATTCATTTCCATGGAATTTTATTCGCTGTTGTTCAATGTGGTTAATTATTTAAATTCAAATTGAGTAATACTGGGAAGATTCGAGAGGGGATCGACCATCCTCACTAAGTGAGGGACACTTTGATGTTGAAAATTAAATAAGGGAAACTCAGTGACAGTCGATATAGGGTGAGATCTGGTGACTGGCAAGTCTGTGTATGGTACGACAAGTCAAGGACAACATCTGACTGAACTGATTAGGTTTGTGGATTGTAGTTCAGTTCACAGAGTTCTTTTCACTGTTCACTGCTCAGAAAAATTCGGTATTGTGCGATTTGGACACATGCATATGTATTTATGTATGTACTCTCTTCATATAGACCAACACAACGATGTGCTCATGGTGCTTATGATCATCCTTATCAGATTCGCACAACAGCAACCCACAATGCAAAATGCATTCAATTTTATTTTTCTTACTGAACTACATGTATGCAGAGTTCAACTACTGAACTAAATGAACTATTGAACTACTGAGCTGAATGAACTAAAATGAGGTGATATTCCGAACTAGTTCTCCTGTTAAGAGTTCTTTTTTGAAATAATTCGTTAGTGAACTACATAAGACGGAAAGTGATGTTGTCTAGCTGATTTCTCGGTTAGAGAAGTTTAATGTTAGGTTTGTACATGATGCAGACGGGAAGACACCACCGTTCGATGAACTAACAAGGGATATCACATGCAGCAGTATCAGGCACCCTTTGACGTAAGAACTACTGTTTCCACCTTTAGAACGCAGTCTGCCCTAAATTAGATAAACAAATTTAGGTTTTCTTTAGAACGTTACTGGGAGTCTCCACTGTATGAGCAGCTTAGGTTAGGTTAATGGCTTGACGGGACAAGAGAGACTTGTAGCCGTCACTATTACGTCAATGTACATCCATTGATTATAGAACATATTACTGATCAAGCCATCTCCTTTTAAAGACTTGTCCGAGAGTTCTTCTAAGCCTTGGGAAAAACCTCCTAGAATTTTGTACCTAATGTGCCAGAGTGCTGGATAGTGTTAGAGAAAGTGTGGAGTATCCTCATGCACATCCTCCTCCCCACAACGTCTACACAGGTTGTCCGTACTAACCTTCACCTTCTTTGCAAGGAAATGTCAGCATGTTGTGTCAGGGAATTCCACTCATAAGAGAGGAAAGAGATTTTGGTAAGATTCTCTTGGCTACATTTTCCCAGATATAACACGATTCAGGCCTGTTCCATGCAGCTACTAGTGTTTCGTTCCCAATTGCTTAACTTAGATTGCAGGTTGGGATGTTTACTATAGTGTCTGCCTCCTTTAGTTCAAGTGATTCATTGTGCTGCGCGCCAAGAACAAGCCTTTATGAAGCTTGGTTGTCAAAGAAGAAGGTAATATCAGCACATGGTAATGCCATCATTATTGCTTGTTTAGAAGTTGCTATCACTGCCAGGACTTCCGCTTGGAAAAACGACTGTAGTAGGGGAGTCTGATCGAACTGGACATCCCGAGAATTTGGGAGAAGAAACCTGACCGAACGTCCGTGTCTATGTTGAAGCCATCCGTGTAGATTGGTATCTTTAATCTGTTTCTTGCCACCTCTACTGAGAATATAAGTGACGCATGGTCTAGATGGGGAGTTTTCTAGTCTGTGCATACAGCATTGGTCTTATGTATTTGTAGAATCTCCGCGTGCCCAGTCAGACTGCGTTTCCAGCTTCTAGTTTAACTTAGTCGAAGAGCACTGCATGCGGTAGATTCTTGTACAGAGAGATCTAGAAGTTTTAGGTTGAGTATTGTTTCCAACTCCATTGTAGGAGTGGTTGTCATTGGGAAAGTAATGCCAATGCAGGTCATTCATGTCAATGAGCCTTTCGTAGGTTCTTAAAGCAAACGAGGGTAGGCTGATAGGTCTGTAATCTTTTGTGGAACTGTGATTGCAGTTCACAGCGTGTGCTTACAGTGTGGGGTTATAGGTTCTTCAGATTTTTGTAGCATCATAGGAAATATGCCATCGATTTCCGGAGATTTATACGATCTTATTCTTATTCTTTCGCCAGTAATTCGATTAGAGTTGGATCCCGTAAAATGAGTGTTCACTAGTAGTACAAGTGTTTCATTGCATGATTCTGTCCAGAGGCCGCTGAAATCTTTAAGAGACCACAGGGCATACTGATTTCTACCATATTACAGAAGGTACTCCGTTCTCCGTGAGTCTTTCTTCAATTTTCTTTGACTGAATTTGTTTCGTTCCCAGTCCCTGTCTGTTTTTCAAAAGTCTTCCATGAAGGAGATTTCTTGCCCTCCTCGTCGTTCTTAATGGACATGCTTTCTCAAGACCCTTTCCGAGAATTTTTGCGATATTATCGGTTGGCACGTCTATACTCTAAGGCTTATGCATAATATTGGTTCGGAGGGTTCTTGTATACCTAGAGTGATACTGGGAAGAGATTATGATTTTTAGTATCTAGACTTGTATTTCCGATCAAAGCTGCAAACCATTCGTACTTGATGTCACCAACTCACCCGGCATCGCATTTCCTTAAAGCCTCGTCTAAGAATTTAATTTTTGGCCTCGTTTCGAGTAGAAATTTAAAGAATTCATCGCGGAATAATTCTCGCGCAGTATCTGATTTCTTGGTTTCATGAAGTATTTGTACACCACCACGTTCCAGATACATATTAAACATTCGCCGATAGACAATACTGTGAAATGTCTTTGAACTTTTTGTTTTTCTGTTGAAGACGGCTTTGATGTTACGTATAGTGAGTGCTTCACCCACTATTTCACTCCTTTTGTCTAAACTGTTGAGTTGAGAGAATCCATCATCATCGTCGTCGTCATTGTGGTGCGTCGTTGTTGTCGTCGTCGCCGTGCCGCCCTAGCCCACCAGAATATTAATCACATTTAATATTCCACCGCAGAGAAATATCAGAGGTAGTACTTCACTTTGTCTCCCGTTAAATTCTCTGCATTTCCTCTGCTGGTAGGAAATTCTAATGGAAGCCTTCGTTGACTGAACATATCACAGATACTCTTGTGTTTGTTGGTAGTTTTGTTTCGATGGAGAATCGCGCCCAAAACACCTACACGCCGTGTATCCCAGTATCTTTATGTGGAAAAGCATCAAAGTATACTTCGAAGTGATGGCCCTGGGGAGGAACGCAAAACGAAAACCAAAAAAAAAAAAAAAACTTATCAAATTCGCATCTTTCATCTGTTTTGTGTTCAACCGCAACAGAACCGCCCTGCGTTGAAACAAAGGTAAGTTCTACAAACAACAAAGCAGTCATAGTACATGGCAGACACGGGAAGACGGTTGCTGTGCGAGGATTTGAGGTATTTTATTCGTATTACACACCTTGTCAATGTGACCGGGTTTCTATTCAGCACTTGTAACCCTTTTCAAAGTTCGATTCCTGACGTTATCCTTTGGCGTTGGAGGAGGAGAAGGAGGAGGAGGCGGAGTTGGTGGATGTGGAGTGATGCTTTGACAGAAAAGTGGTTTAAATTTGAGAAAACGCGCGTGTGGAAATCTTTTGGAAATTAATTTCCTTTTCGGTGCACTTTACGGGAATGGGTTCGGTTTCTTCTCGAGTGATTGTAAATACAACGAAGTTATGGAGGAACCAACTACTACAAACAATGGTTGATGAATCCATTGAAGTATGACACCTATAGCTCGTTAATAGAAAACATCCTTTTCTGAATGTGAATGCAATCTGATGTAGAGAACTGTAGGGGGCTTGTATCTCTTATGAGCGGTTCTTGAAGTGATAATGACAAGCAATAACTAGCTTCTACTAGTTTATTAAGCACGAACTATTACGTAACAACTTCCTGACGTATCTTGTGCTTCCTTTCCACGCTAGTATTGTTGAACGCGCCTGTCATCGTGGATACGCTTCCGCCATTTCCTCAAGTCCATTCACTGTGGACTTTTCTTGGGTTCCCTACTCCACTGCATAGGTTTAAGCGCTTCTTCTCAGGATCCACTTGGGTGAATCAATCATTCTAACAAAAGTTGACTTTAGCAAGACGCATGCCCCATCTAAATGAATACATTCTGTCAGTAACTGTCAGTAGGCCATTTTTTTTCTTAAAAATCACTGTCAAACTAAATTTTGTCAAATTATACTTAAAATCGTCCTGTTTCTGTTTTTCTTTTCAGACGGTATTGTAGGAGCCGGCACCATAACGTCGCGGTGGACACCAGTAAGTGCCGGTCCCCCAGGTCCATTGGGACCGGCAGACACAAATGGCAGTATGGCGGATGCCAAAAATTTAGACGTCGGAGATATGAGTGACGTAAGTGGAACAATTTGTTTATAATTTCAGATTCAGCATCACAAGACATAAACACAAAATGCATAGCTTGTCAAATTTAAAAGTCTGACAGAGAGAACATAAAGTAAAGAGAAACCAAGTTGTCTGTGTTTTAAACGTCAAAAATATTGTTTTTATTGGTAACTAGTTCATTTGATGAACTTTTTGCGGCTAAATTTTGAAACGCATTCAAAAACACCAAGCTAACAACACAAATAGTTTCATTTGACAGATATCAAACTGACATTTGCGTGTTCAGATTAATAGTCTTGTCTGAACACTTCCGCGGACTTTTTTGACGTATTAGTTCTTGGCGCCAATGGAATTGCTTTTCTTTTCAACAACAAATTCTTCTCACAGTAAAACTAATGCTGTTCTCAGCAATTAAATTCGTTTACTTTCGTGTTTCTATTGTTTACTTCGTGAATTTCTCAGTTTCTAAACTTTTTTCAACCCTTTTGCCGAGTGACAGCGATAGGCATTTCCAAGTGTCAAATAAGAATCCAGACAAAGCTTCCTTTCTCACCTGTAAGCGTCAAAAAACCAATCCAGTCCATAAGTCCTGTTCACACAAGACAAATCTTAGCCTTGAAAAGCAATCAAATATGACAGCTGTCATAAAATTCCAACTAACCACAAATGTTGACAGCACCTAACCTTAATCCTAACAAATCCTACAAAGCTACACAAGCATTACTAAAACAATTTTTTTTTCTACATTCTAGGACGAAAAAGATCTCTCATCAGCCGATGCCGAAGGTGTTTGGAGTCCTGACATCGAACAGAGTTTTCAAGAAGCCTTAACAATATACCCACCATGTGGCCGAAGAAAAATCATCCTGTCCGACGAGGGAAAGATGTATGGTAAGTGTTCCTAGCAGCCTCTTTCTATCTACGGGTACACAACCAGTAAAACCCATCAATGGGCCAAATTGCCATCATTACTTAACTGATATACAGTTGGTCGTAGGCGTTTCGCGTCACGTGCTCCATTCATCCATCTATCCATCAGCTAACTCTCACTTAGAAGTAAAAACCGAAAAAGCAATTCCAGTAGCTGATTCAGTATCTCTAACTCGCTAGAGAGTCAGACTATCGTCATCGTCGTCGTGACAAGCGATCGCAAGTCATAAATCATCATCACTAGTATTCACCCGCGCTCACTCTCAATTGAAGCGAAGTTGGCAATTACTACAACGATACAAGAGATTCCGTCATGCGGTGGTTCCTGGTTACGACGATCATGTAGGTGTCATAGATTGTGTGAGCTACTTCAAGGAGTAGACTGCGAACGTTCCATTGCTCAGAGTTCGCAACATAATTGGCCTACCACGGATTTTTCTGTGCTACGAGCGTTGAGTACACAACATTGCCCGAATGTGTTCTCCATTGAATCTACTATATATGTAAGACGCCTCCTCTAGTGTGCCTGAACGCCTACACATTTCCTCTGCGCCACGAGTACTTAGATTTGCTTTGATTATTTTTCGTGCAATTTTTTATCTGTGTAATATATTCTCACAGTTTGTGGAAAGATTGTTTTTCATTTGTTTTGTCTTAGGCCAGGAGGAGGCCTTTGCATAGACTGCAGATACACACTCGTACACAATATGGTGTGTAATTTGTTTAAACAAATTTGTCACGCAGGAAAGTCCTATTGTAGAATATTTTATTTGATGTGAATTGCGCCCACGCCAAGATGAAGATTACAGATTAAGGCGAACGGATAGTGGGTCAGTCTATCGTTGAATTGAATAGGAAGACAAAACGAAGTCATAAAATTGAATGCAGAACTGAATGGGGAACTGTTTATGGCAGACTTGAGAGTGAACTGTGTGGTTTATGGGTGCGTGTACTAACTTTGGAGAAATAAAAGATATTTTGACACAAATTTGTATTCGACAATGCAATGGGCTGGGCTCTAAGCCAAGGAGTTTGCAAGGAATTGTAGAGACCATGACAAGTTTTCCCCACTTAGACTTGTCCTCAAATGTATGACTACTCCTCAGCTACTAGTTGATTTTAATGTCTGAATCGTCTTTCCCTCGGATTGGGATATACGTATCTAGTTTTGCCGCATAATCGTGGCGGCCAATTGATGGACGCTCGCTGTATGATGACCCAGTCGCCACATTTCTCCTGCATAACGTCGAGCGTTGCGTCATATGTATGGCATGTGGCGCGTCTTGTTGGAAACACAGCTTGGATATATCGATGTTGTCGAGCTCTAGCCACAGCCGAACACTTGTGGATTGTATCGCTCCAATAGCGGCAATTCGACTTGTTGAGATAGTCGTTAAACCAAAAATGGGCCTCGTCCGAGAATATGATTTTTTTTGCCAAAATCCGGATCTCTGGCCCAAGGGTCCAATTAGCGAACTCACGACGTTGTTTATGGTTGTCCGGCTTCCATTCTTTTGTCAGCAGAATCTTATACGGATGTAGGCCAAAATCCAACCGGAGAATAAGCCAGGTTGACACTCCCTTCGATGTTCAACTCATCTGGGTCTTCTTCGATACTGGCCGCTACGATGCCTATGTCTATGTATGGTTGGTGTCTAAAGGTCCAAAAGAATGTACTCACGCTCAAACTATTCCACAGTGCAAACGAACTGCATGAACACTGAACCCATGATGCCTACCGACTTCACGACGAACTGAGCCAGAATTTCGACAGTATTTTTGAATCTTTGAATATTTTTCGGACGTGCAGCAAGGTTGAAAGGATCCAGGATGGATGATTTGACAGCTGGATGTCATTGGTAACTTTGACAGCTCCTGAAACTTAACAACTGGAAAAAGTATCATTGCTATCTGGTCAGTCTTTAGTTTTACAATCGATGTCAAACAATAATCTCCTCTAGTTAACTAAATTCAGCAACTTGAAGTTAGGTACGCTTCTGTAACAAAATATAAGCGAGACTGACTCATTCAAACGGCCCTCGTTGATGGTGGTACATCTGTCACCTATTTTGACGCGATCTGTCAACTAATTCGTTGACAGCAGACACGAACATAAGCTAACCTCAAATGCTATTGGCGAAATTTTGTGTTGCGAACGGGATTTCCCGTTCGGATGCGATGACAATGTTAAAGATAGCATACGGGGTCTCTGTAATATTGAGCATTTGAGCGTTCAAAGAAGGTCGTGAAGTAGTTGACACTTTACCATCAGAGATGGCCAACCCAGTAAAGAAAATGGTGCTCGAAAGTCGTCACTACAGTTTCAGAAAGCTCTCACAAGAACTATTCATCTGTCACGAATCAGTTTGCTACATTTAAGGTGAGGTTATGTCTATGCTACTCGTCACGGAGGGTTTGTTCCAAAAGAACTGAATTTTCTTCAAAAGAAACATCGCAATACAATCCTGCAGACATTTTAGAACGGATTCCATATTAATGGAACGCATCATCGCAGAAGACGAGACTTGGCTTTATGAGTATGACATGGAAACAAGCCAACAGGCATCGAAATGGTATCACAAAAGAACGCTCAAATATCAAGGTGCTGCTCACTGCTTCAAACGGAGCCTACGTTGGAGGAGCCACAATAAATTTTGATGAACTATTAAATTCTTTTGTTTTTATTGACTTAGTCCCGCTGGCAGAATGAAATTGAGGCTCCGTTGTCCTGGAACCACAGTCGATTTTGATTTGTTAGACCTTTTTGTCTAATAAATTGGAAAGCGCACCATGGATAGCCAGCCCACCCCACATATCCTCCATTATTAAATATCTTCTTTCCCAGAAGTCAACTATTTTCTGAAAATCTATTGAATACAATTGCATTCGCTTCGAGCCGCATCCTTCGAGCCTATTATTCTTGGTTCGCCCCTTGGGCTCCCATGCATGGTACGGTTTTTAATAAAATCAATTTGGAACTCGGAATTATTGCGTTTACCAGAAATACCTTTCTCGGAAACTCAGAGAACCATACATCAACGTTCACTCACCTGACCACAACAAAATACATGAGAACACAATAACTAAAAACCATGTATGTAGGTACTGCATGCACGTGCACTTCGGTTGGAATTTGCAACTTCAATTTGGAAGTCTCCCCCACTACTGCTGCGTCCGAACTTCCTTTCAAGGAATTCCCGAAAATTTCTGATGCAAACACAAACAGAGATCCACACACGCACATATTTAATAAAATCAGCAAAATTATTACTTTCCCTCTGACATCTAGGAAATTAATCTAGGATAGCCGACATACACACTACACAAGTGTATCCTTGTGTCCCTGTGACCATTCTCTCAAAGGGTAGAAGAACATCGCTTGCAAAATACTCAAACTAGACAATGCGCTCTCAGATTGCACATCGCAAAGGGATGCACAGGAGCAGGAACACACACAGAACAGACCATTGTCCTGTGTGTATATCTGGTGGCTGCTGTATTATCCTTGTCATTATTTCTCGATGGGTGCAGGAGGCCCATGTTTCATTGGTTGTCAGAGAGTAGACAAACACACGCACAGGCAGACGACCATCTTCTTCGGCGAAGAGGAAACAATTTTGAATTTAGAAAAAGGAACTTTTGTTGAAAATCCCTAAATTCTCATATATCCTTCGCTTTAACGCTCAACAGTTTCAATTTTGGAAATTTAGACCAAAACACTACGACTACAGCACTACACAACAGCCGTAGCCGTAGCATAAATAGAAACAAAGCCAACATTCACTTCAATTCCACTTAACTGGAGGAGGAGGAGGAGCAGCTGAAGGAGCAGAAGGATATATATATGTAGTATGTCCTGTAGAATGAGGACGAAGAAGGCCAAGCATCTTTGTTGTCACATGGTGAAATTAATTACTTTCCAAAAAGCAGAGAAAACAATATCCTGGGAACATAAATTACAGGCCTGCTAGTCTTTGGTCTTCTCTCTCCTCGACACATACATACATACATAGTAGCTCTGTTCGGGTGTGTATGATTGTGATCTGCTTCAACTCCACCTCCACCTCCAGGTCCGCCCGCCTTCACCGCCTTCAGTTTAGCAGAAATGCCTGCCGACATTGGAAGCTTTTGTCTTTTGGCACAACGCTAAGGCACACTTTGTACGTATGTGCGCTGCAAGGACGAAGGACGACGTAAACATTATTGTGAAACACTTGAAGGGGATGAATTTTATTTATTTGGCGGGATTTCCCTAAAGCCAGCCACCACCACCACACACAACCACTCCTACATACATATGTAGAGTCAGAGTGTAACAAGCTGCCAGAGTAGTAAGTCCTAAGGCGAAGGATTTACCGGGATTATCGCACAAATACTTTCCGCCTGTGGTGGTTGATAGTGGTGACGGCACAGGGAAATTTATTCATTGTACAGGAGCAAAAGTTTTTCATCGCCTTCACCCCAGGAGGGGGAGGGGGGGTTGTGTTTCCGCCGTGTACTTGGTCGTGTTATGTGGTGGTGTTTAGGTCGATGGCGGTTCTCGATATGTGTGCACGAGGAGGAAATTTTGCTGACGTTTGTGCTATGTTTAGAGGGAAGTTCTGTTGATTTGTTGAGTGTTATTGGTGGAAGGAAGTGGGTCAGGAAAATGATGGGGCGGCGGCGGCGGGGGGATTGTGATACTTGATGTTGGAATTATTTATGACGAAGTGTGATGCATTGCTTAGGGACGGACTGGTGGTAAAGGTAGTCATTTGACCGAGTGTCACAGGGGCCATGTGGGAAGGCATTGTTCAAGGATGAGCTTGGAGGAAACCTAGAAGAAATAGGTGATACGGTGTTCTTTGCGTATGTGAAGGAGGATTTTGTTTCCTTTGGGCGTATAGGCAATTCTTCAATTTCTGTGAAAGCAAAACATTTAATTTTTTACTCATTTACACTAGTTGTACGGGTTTTCGAAGAATTCTGCCATCTGCCAGAGCTTAACATTTTTAGATGGAGGGTTGACTGAACCCTTTTTCTGTCATCCTGTCCTCCCATTCAATAAAGACTGATAGTATAGTTGGAGAAGAGCATCCTCTGGCCATTATTTTAATTTGCTGATGTCCGGCCGCCATCGATATTCACCTCCGATAGAGCATTAGCCCATTTCTACTCCCTGCGTCCCAACTACAAATGCAAATCAGTTGAGACAGCGTTACACTCACTGAGTGTCAAGGAATTTACTATGGTTGCGTTCCTAGAAGACATTGTCTAATCTGCGGCAATTTTAGATGCCCTTGGAAGCCTAAAACCTAGCCTATTCTTTGCTTGGAGTACACGGAGGCGGCACATGGATCAGAGGACTTGTTATTTGTAGAACTCTCCAATGTGGTGTCATATCCCCTTTTCTGTGGAATCTAGTAGTTGACGAGTTACTACGGACTACTGGACAGATAAGGGTTTCAAATTGCGGAAACCGAAGGAAAAAAGAGTTCTCCACCCTCTGTGTACTTGGCCAGCTCTGTACCATAAAAGACTTTTACATCTAATAACTCCTTTCTTTAACAATATAGGCGAACTGGAATCACTAGGAGTGGCGAGTCTCTTTTGCTTTATTAATATTTCTGGTTGGTATAAGTAGTCCCGGGTTAACGAATGGTGCCATCAACGGCAGCACAATGTACCTTTATTGCTTTAAGTCTGCCTTCACCTTTGTGCAGACAACCTATGGATATATGTAATGTCACACAAGGTAGTTGTACAACTGCGGATTGTACCGATATCTGTAGACACATCATATTATCGAATGCGCATGCGATTTTTTAGTTGTCTGTTGTGACGGCAAGTTTTCGACCGTTTTCGTTCGACCGTGCGATATCGCCCCAACATCGAAAGTGAGCAGACACACGGTACAACTTTCAAACAGCCGTCACAAGTTGGAACAACTATTGTACAGCGGTTATATCTTGTTTTTCGTATCTTATTTACTTACTGCATCATGTCATCGGCTGGATGCTTCCATGCGATGTTTCACAAAAATGACATTCGGCAGCAGGGTTGCTCTGTTTATTGTGTCAAATATAGTACATGCTTGAATAAAATGCATTGCCTTTAGAACTAAATGTAAAAACTAATAACATCTCTCCCCTTAGTGCGAACACCAACCATGTAGTAAATACTTAAACCTAAGTCTCAACCGATTACACCACAAGAATCTATCCCACCTCTCTCTCTCTTCCTCTAAGACGTACAGTCAACATTTTAGAAAACGCTATAAGTAGAAATACATTATAAAAAAAAAAAAAAACTATGAGTGTACATATTATTTCTTTGTTCCCTTTTCACTCTGTCACCGCTGACAGTAATGATAATTAAGTACTCATCACCCTCCTTAAAGTCTGTCATAAGTTCGCATCGAACATATTATTGGATCAACGGTGCACCCGCTTTCAAAGAAAAGCCTTTTCTTTCTTTATTTTTTGAATTCGTAATAAAAAGTGCATAGGAAATCCTCTTAGGGTGGTTTTTCCTTTCTTAAACGGTATTTTGTATGGAAAAGAAGAACAACTTTTACTTCATTAGTTACCGTAAGGTTAAGAATGTGGGGAAGAAGGGACTATTTTTCTGTGGCATTTGACCTAAAGAGAAACAAGTATTTCCCTATTAAGTGTAAGTAGTTTTCATTTTGTGTATACACAGTGACTGACAGACGTAAGACTTTTTGCAATCAACCGTATAAATCAATTAAATTGACGCATCGGTCGATTTTTTATGCGGAATTAAGCTTTAATTACGTAAATGGTGTCATGTAACAAATCGGTATTCGTTAGTCACTTGGCACTTGGTTTATATCGACAATAACTAGGAGAAGTAGGGGGAATTTGTAAACATCTGCATGTATGCAGAGCTGTCAGAAAATGACAAATGCATAATTAGGCGCTGTCAATGCATAGTCTAACCGGAGAGGCATATACAAACAGAAAATATTATGATCCGTCAAAAGTGCTAGCACGGGTAAAATTTGTGAATGAATGAGTTTTGAAAAAATAAGGGAAAATCTTCCAATTCGCACTATTTGTGGCAAAAATATTTTGAAGTGTCCAACTTTGCATAAGCTTGACGAAACAGACAAAATTTAACGAAGCACGAATAAGCCTATTGGGGTACGTTTGCATGTGGAAGGTTCTGCACATTGTGGTTAGTTTTTAACAACGACTTGCTTTTCATGCGTTTAAGAGTGTAGTTAGTTCATAAACGTCAACAACAGCCAGTAAACAAGTCGGCGTTGGGCTGATTGTCCAGGGAAGCCGGCTACTTGCAGGGACAAATCAGCCATAGGTTCAATTGTCGTAGATTACTGCATTTACGAATTCCCTGGTTTGTACATACTTCGAGTCTGTGGAGATGTAACATGTTACGGCAATCCGTTTGGAAATGTATGTCAATCGCTGTCACTCGACGAAAGGGTGGAAAAAAAATTCCAAAACTGAGAAATTTACGAAGTAAACGATAGATCCGCGAGGTAGACGCAAATGTCACAGAAATTCAGTCCTTCAGTTTTGTGTGAACATGGCCTTTGAATAACTATTGACAGCTCGGGTCCATGTTCATATATAGATTGACTTTGGTGTCAACGGATATAATCTGCAATGATCGGATAGTTTAAAGGACTAATTTGTAGCAAGGGTTCGGTTTTTCATTGAAATATGAGGCTCCCATAACCATACATTGCCCAAATGTCAAAATAAAATTCGCATTTGCCGCCATTTGGAAACATTACAGCATCGTCCGATAGGGTCATGACTTTACCGCCACCTAGTACAATATTTGACACGACAGGGCATAGGTGCTCAGGTACGAAGGGCTTCGTCGAACTTTTGGATTATTTGTCAGACATTTGTACCAATTTGCGATAGGCAATGTCTGACTATTCCACTGGTTTTGTCGATTGAACAAATCTAAAGACTGTCAAACCATTGAGTAGATCTTCCAGACTTCATTAAAGAAAAGAGTTGCCAGCAACGTAACAAACATAGTTCCGACTCTGGCTCATGTAATGAAACAAATGTCAAATCACCCAGGCCAGCAAAAGAATCGAACTTTTAATGTCACACCGTCGATAACCGCACTTTTCTCAACTATTACCATACAACTTTTTCCTCCATTGATAGTTCGCAAATTAAAAATAAAATGAAAACCTTTTAACCACCTAAATTACATGAACACACTTTGTCGGAAATTCCATCGATAAAAAAAAGACCAGAAAACCTGAAAAATATTCACCAAACATCCTGTAAAAGGTTTATTCTTAATACTCCCCCATTATCCCTGCTCACAGGCAGGCAGTGAACTGGTAAAGTTTCTCCCTACGCTGCCGCCGCCGACATAATTCACCGAACTATGAAAGGAAAACACACGAAGTGCACATTTTTGAAATGTTCATCTTTTGTCACTTTCGAAAATTTTGATTTTCCTGTCAGCCCCGACATACGAGGCGGGAGGTGTTGTCGGTGTCACAGGGTGAAGGAGACCTCTGCATTTTGGTGGTAGAAAAAAATTAATAAAAAAAAACCCAAATATGTCAACCCGCGTCATCACGTTTAATTAGACCATGCGCGAACTTTTATGCGGAGGTTGATGATACCCAGGCATCAGTGGCTCTCATGCATTTTGTGTCATCATCCTCCGAGCAAAGTTTTCCATCATTTTCATCGGGTTGTGATTTTTTTTTTTGTTTCGTTTGTGCGATTCTCTGTTATTCTGCGCCACAACTAGTTCTGGGTCAAAGGGTTAATCAGCTTCAATTTCAGCGCTGCGTTTGGTGGTAGTGGGATTCTTTCTGGTGCTTGGTTCTCCCCCGCATCGGCGCGCGGTGTGGCGTTCTGGTCGATGTGTGTTTTTTTTTTTGAGTCAACTTCAACATGCTAAGCTTCTCGATGGATGGATGGATGGATGATGACGGTTGGTTAGTTGGCTGTTGGCTGTTGGTTGCACATATATGAGGTTTCATGGATGGTTTCTGCCATCATATTGGAAAATTTAATACATGGACAGACTGTTACGGTGACAAGCCGCTTATGTTAGCTACCGTGTGTGGTGTGTGTGTACTGCTTGATCGGGCGGGCTATTGTTGCTAGGGACGCCAATGGGGGTTACGGGTGGGGTTCTCTGCATATGAGCTTAAAAACGAGTGAATGGTGGTCTGATCATCTTTTTTAGGGTGGAAGGGTATTGGACGATTTTATTTTATTTTTACGTTGGCAACATGGTGAAAATGTGTTGGTAAGTAGGCACCGCTTAGGGAATTAGTTAATGGGAAGTTGGTAAAGGTTATTCGAGCACTGTGGGCGATTCTGAAGAAATTGTGCGTTTGATTTGACGCAGGGGCTTAATCGGCCATTTTACCTGGATCACTGTCCTGCATTTCTTAAACACATACAGTGTTTGTTATCGGTTTGAGGCTCCTTCGTTTTCCAACAGGATTGATATCAACGTGCTACCAAATGTAACATACTTTAGAAACCACCCAAAGGCAGCAACCACATAGAATGGTTGGTTTTTTCGTCCTGCAAGCCTGAACATACCCTAGAAACACTAGCCTAGGTGTTTAGCCCTTCGGCTCTCAAGCTACCCTGTTGCAGAATCTGCAGAGATCTTCAGATACATCTAGTTTCCTTAGATGGATCCTGATCTTACATCAAACCTTTCCCGATTGAGCTCCCCTAGTTTCTTGGCTCATACACTGAGCGTTGTTCCAGGTTCTTGTCCTGTTTTCCATCTCTAGCTTTCTGAATGCTTCGTTGAGTATGATCCCCTATTTCGCAGAATATTTTTAGGTTTATAAAGGTTTCTGATGGTCCTTATCTTCCTAGGATGTCGTCCATTTCATTACGGCCCACCCCTACATCGGCAGTATCCACTGTGTTTCTCCCACTTAGTTTATTTAGTTTCTGCAGGCATTTCCAATCTTGGAAGTCAAGTGTCATGCTAGCAGCTCGTCTATCTGATATTATAGCCATGGCACAATTGGGATGGTTTCTATCTACGGCATAGATTTCAGACTAAAAATGCTGGTCTATTTGCCCATGGATTCGTGGGCCTAGGATCATTGAACCAGTGAAACAGTTCCTTCATCAGTTCTTGTACCGTCAGTGTACCACTTTGTCGTGTGATTGTTCAGTCTGTAGATTGTGGATTCATTGCTCTAATTCTTTTTGTTGTTGCTCTTCAACCTTCTAAAAATATCGTCTGTGGGATAGGCTAGGAGTGGTAGTTGTTGAACCAGTATTAGCACTCATTTCTTCTTATTCATTCTTTTACCATTGTTGGCACCTTTTTACTTGCACAACCTCAACCTCAACCACTAGGCGCAAAAGAGTAGTTGTATCTCTATGGTAGGGTTGCTATATCGTCAGCATATCCTTGACAGTCGATGTCGTGGTTTGCCAAGTTCTCAAGTAGCTGATCAACAACAAGATTCCACATTAAATGAGATGGAACTCTTCTTTGTGGGCATCCTTTGACTGTGTCTTCGAGTCTATGATTCTTCGCATAATCTTTTGCTCAGAATCTCATAAACCCACTTATTTACTATGTTATGCTTCGATGTCCAAGAAGTGACCCTGTACCGTGTACTTTAAAAAAACTTTAGTTTACCACGCAGTTAATACAAAAACGTGGTTGACCCCCGAATCACTAAGAAAAGCCAATAAAATTATGACATCTGTCATTCCTTGTCCCGTCAAATCCACCGAGTAATGACGTTTCTCCATCTGTGTACTATTAGCAACAGATGTCCTCGCTTTCGTATTGGAGTCTTAGGTGGCGGCAATACTCTCGATCTTCGCTAGAAGCCGACGTTATTTGTAAATAAAAATGTCTCCAAAGCGGAGAAAGCCTTTAAAGACAATAAGACCATGTTTGAAAGATGTAAAAGGAAATCGGGTTGGATCAAGAGTTACAATAACTCAGGTTCCACAACAAACCCTTCTATACAACTCGTAATAATCCTAAGACATTATTTGACATATCAGCCCTTGAATTGACATCGGTAATAGGGACTTACCACGTGCAGATAAAGGATATCATCACCTGACTTTAAACAGCCTAAAGTTATTTCAACAGGAATTCATAATGCCTGTTGTTAAATCTATTTTTGTTTTACCCCGTTTGGCACATAAAGATTCATAATTAAAAATTCTACTCATCCTGAGGCCAGCAGCAATCTTGTTTTCAAAAGACTCCAAATGGCCAATCTCAATATGAACACGTACACGTACAGTGGAAGCATGACTTTGACTTCAGGACCATGGCGCTGTAGCGTTTGGCCTCCAACAAGGAATCTGTTCACTCCATATGACAATTAAATTTTATACAGTGAGCCAGAGAAGGGGGCAGGAAGGAAAATCTGCTGCATAATTTCCATGGAAAAGGCAGAAAAAAAAAACATCAACCCCAAACCGAAGAGACGTAACAGAGAAAAAAGAGTCCTTTGACTCTCCTTGCTTTCGACCGAACTAAGTTCTAAACTATCCGTTCCAGGATACAAATGTACGAACACACACACATATAGAGAGAGAGTAAAGCAGAGAGCATCATCCCCTAGCATGTTGTGTAGGAGGGGGGTAGAGGTATTATTTTATTTATGCTTGCCTTCTGTATGCTAAAACGGAACGACAGTGACTACCACGACGACAGAGTGTACCATTCGAAGGACGACTACGACTACGACGACGACGACAACAACAGCAAGCTGCACACCACTTGGAAATGTGTAAGACACACAGCGAAAACACAAAAGAAGGGTACAAAGTGGGTGGTGGACTCTCACAGAACGCTGTCGGATTCGAAGGATTTGAAGGAAGGGAAACTGGTTTGGATTCGGTTAGAACTGAAACTATGCCAAGAATGTGCAATTAGTGAGTGTACGAAGCGTGTTTTAGAGCCGTAGGGTTGTGCTGGCACAGCCAGAAGGAGAACCAACTGGCTTTGGCTTTGGCTTTAGCTCTCCATAGTCGTTGTCGTCGTCGTCGTCGTCGTCGTCGTTGTTGTCGCCGTCATCGTCCTTTGCACATAGTATAAAATATCAAACGTGCTCCTTCTTATATAATCGGCCAGCAGGGATTACATATACACTACACCCATTTAGATATAGAAATGTAAATAGAATTTATATTCCAAATCGTTCCAAGAAGAATCGTCCACCCACTTTGACTTTATCCCGCACTATTGCCGACGGGAGACACAAAACAACAAAAAAAAACGAAAAAATAAAGAAGGACCTTCTTTCGGTGTTGGATCTCTGACCAGTTCGTGTAGCTGCGATGCCCACCTACATACAGGCAGACACTCGTAGTTAGATTTAAATAAAAATTTAAACTTTTGGCCTTAGAGCGAAGACAAGAGAAGAGAAGAAGGTCGTTTTTTTCTTTCTTTTCATGTTTTTTTTGTTGCCATCCACTTGGATGATACGCCATGAATTCTGTGTGTCTAGAGCTGTGTGCCAGGATATAACTCGTCTTCTTCATACTGTTCAACTTAGTCGCATCGTATCTCTCTGACAAAAGTTCTAACGCAAATTATATTATGCGCATTGTGCTATCTATATTCGCCTCCAACCTTTAACCTCGTACTCTATTCGTCGTATCCTCCCGAAGGATATTGTTTTGTATGTGGGAATATATGAAGTTTGTTGTGCTTCAACTCTGACTCCGAGTCTGGTGGTGTTATTGTTCCACTGTTTAGCAGAGTGGACCCCGAGTTCTTCTTCGCTTTGTTTCTATTCTATATTACATTTTAATTCCTTTTTTTTTTTTTTGCTATATTTATTCATTATCCTGACTCGGGTCTACATAGATGCTGATGATATCCTCTTTATCTGACTTTTGTTTTTGTGTTATATATTATAAATGAATTAATTGTTTTTTTCTTTCTAATGGCTGATGGTGTTTTGTTTTATTTTTGTAGTCTATGTGGGTGAAGGATGGAATTTGTTTGTACATCTTTTGTTTTGGATTCGTCTTTTGTTTGGAGGAGTTCTATGGAAAATTTGAAATGAGTTTTTGCTTTGTTTTCCATTAGTCCTTTTCGGAATCGACTTGCAGCAGATCAAGTATGAGGGTCGTGTTAAGGTCATTTGAATTGTGGTTGTACAAGTGGATACGTTTTGTTTTTGCTTTTTCGTTTAGTTGTTTTGTTTTGATGGAATTTATCTTTAGTTTTTCTATGTTTTGGTTGCCACAGTTCAGTGAATCAATTGGAGTTAAGTTCAGAGTAAAGGAGTTTTGATATACATTTGGATTCATAAACATCGTCCAATATACATTTTTTGAGCCATCAGTGGAGTACATGCAGTAGCTTTCAATTGAAAAACTTGTCTGTAAAGAGAGCAGGAACGTCAGGAAGTGTTTCTTTCAACGTCAAACTTTGAGACAATATTTCCTTGTCTTAGCGGTATTCTGGATATCCGCTTCCGTTCCTAGCTACAACAAAGTAGTGGTCCAAGTGTTGTTCGCTCCTCGTTTACGTTGGGACATTCATTACACTGAAAGAGTGCCTTGCGTGGAGTGCAATGTGTCGATGACTTCTGAGGAGATCTTCATGTTCATTTGTGACTACTGAGAGGTGGGGTAGCTACGACAAGATCTCGCTCCAAAGTCGATTAGCCTGAATCATTTGTCGGAGCTGTTGTCGTGTAGGACATGCTTCATAGCTTGACGCTCAAATCACCCAGGACAAATTTAACAACATTGCTAGGGCTCAGTTTGTATGTCTTCTCCAGGATATCGGAGAATCTATCTTTCTACATATAATACGTAACGACATCTTCTCCTCTGTGGGGACATGGCCGCAAATCAAGCTAATTTTGGTAGATTTTTCGCTATGAGGCGCTCCAGTAACGCCTCCAGTAACAAACCCACATTCAAATAGACGCTTCTTCCCTTGTCAGTCTAGGGCTTCCGCTAATTGTTTGGCTGCACGTGGTCTATTTAGGAATCTATGTTAGGAGAAATTATACACGTCTAGCCCTGTCCTGACCTAATTACTGACAAGCTGTCGAATGTATGATTATTGGGAATTTAAAATCTACATATGTTGCCGACTTTTTCGTTGTTGAAAACTGCAAGTGAAGATGGTCTACAAGAACGTCAGTGTCTACGACAGTTCCTAAAATTCGTCAAGCATGAGTTTTATAAAAACGCTCCTCGGTAAGAAAGACCCACCGAGGTTGATAACGACGAAATAAAGGCTTGATGGATTCAAGGTTTAATCAAGGTTAAACCCACGTAACACGGTACGAGGGATTGCAGAAACATTGAACATCTATTATTCAAGTGTTCGCGATCACTTGAAGAAGCTGGAATACGTAAGAAAGCTCAATATTATGGTTCTTTCATGAACTAAATGAGGTCCATTTGACGAAGCGTATAAACCAAAGCGATGTGGTCATGTATCGTGAGGATGCGGATACTTTTTTGAAGCGAGTGCTCATTGGTGATGGGAAATGGACAGTTTACGGCCTCAAGTGAGGTCAAAAGGAAACATTCATCAGAGAAAGATAAGACTGTCAATGGGACAGGCTTTAAAAAGGTATTTTTTTAAGCTCCTACCAACGAATCAAACAGTCAACTCTGACGTTTACTGTAGGAGATGATTAGCGGGATCAAAGTACTGAAAACTAATAAGGCGGTAGGACCTGATGGCGTACCCGCGGAGATTTTACGAGCTTAGCCAACTGCATTGGCAGAGCTACTGTTCCCACTTGTCGGGAGAACATGGTAAGCCGACAGTTTTCCGGATGAAGGGAATGATCGTCAAACTCCCTAAAAAAGGCAATCTAATGCAGGCAAAGACAGACTCCAGGCCGAACAAGCAGGTTCGCTATGGATCCTCCTTTGTTGCCCACATCAACACCCTGTGGATCATCATCCAGCAATGTGTTGAATATCGATCGCCACTTCACCTGCTGTTAATCGATTTTGAAAAGGCGTTTGATGGTGTTAATCGGGGATTTATTTGACGTGCCTTGGGCAGAAGAGCCAGTCCAGATTCCAGTTGGAACGAAGGGATGTTGCGTTTTGAACAGAAAAAGGCTGTCTGCGGAATTCAAAGTTCAAACTGGGGTTCGGCAAGGCTGCTATTGTCTCAACCGATAGCGGAACAGTACTGGATGTAGCCAGCCGAATAGGCAAAGCAAAATCTGCGTTTGGGATGCTATCCACAGTTTGGCGTAGCAATGCGATTAGCTTAACCACGAAGCTGCGACTGTTACGTCCTAATGTTAAATCCGTGCTGCTATATGGATGTGGTACCTGGAGGGTGACCGCCACTATCACGAGGAAGCTGCAAACGTTCGTCAATAGGTGCTTACGTTATATCTTTCGGATTTTCTGGCCAAACCGTATCTCTATCGAACAACTCTATCAGAGAACGGGCCATGAACCTATAGGTACAACAATACGACGACGAAAGTGGCAGTGGATTGGACATACTCTCCGACAGGGTTACAAATCCATAGTTAACCACGCGATGCAATGGAACCCGCTTACTCAGGATGGCAGGATACGCGGCGATCCTAGGAGTACGCGGCCCAGAACAGTTGAGAAGGAAGCCCGGCAAACGGGAAAGAGTTGAGGAGAGCTGAGGCACATTTCCAGAAATCGCACACGATGGCGCGTAGGCATTGTAGAGGTCCTAGGTCATAAGTAAGTAAAGTAAAGTAAGTTTACTGTCGCCACTTGGACAGTTTGAACGAATCAATCATCCACAAATGTTTAGAGCTTGTTGATTGTACAGAAGTTGTGTTCCATCAAGACTCTGCAAGGCCACACCCACCATATTCACGTAACCTTGCGCCATCGAACTTCCACTTGTTCCGTGCTCTTCAAAACTCTTTCCCGGAAAGAGTTCAGTTCAGGCGTCACTGTGAATCAGCACTGTCTTAAGTCTATCGCTGAAGAAAGGTGGCGTGGATGGGTGAACTCAACTAGGTTCCGCTGGAATCACGAGTTTTTAAATTTGTATGGGAAAACCTCAGAGATTTCCAAAAAATTGGTGAAACCTCACGAGTTTGTTGTCTAGGAAAATGTAGGTTACGCTTCCTTCATCGAAACCATTTCAGAAACATTTGTCAATTTTCCTAAACTCACAAGCGGTAGCAGTGAAAAATGTTGAACGCCTTCATTCGGAAATCAACAATTTGCTTCACTTGAATATATTAAAGTAACTCTTACCTGTAGCGCTCTCAACAATGTCCCCAGAGCCCTTTCATTACTTACAGATAATTTAATTTCCAAGGATTCTTTCATCCTTCGTTCATTGTCTGTGTGTGTATCATAAAAATAGTGAAATCAAATAAAGTTCAAATAAAACGAAGAGAAAAAAAAATAATTCAAAAGAAAATATCACAGCGTAACAATAAAATACGGATGACAGATAACAAAAGGAAGGATGCGCATCCCCTTAAAGCTCGTCAGATTCCCTTTCCCTCCGCCCTCCGCCCTCCGCTCCCTACCAGCCGCCATACAAGTGTTCCGCGCGACGCTCATTGTGTGCTTTATTTGACTAAAAGTCTGTTGCTTGCTTGCTGTTCCTCTGTCTTAAGGTTAAACGTGTTATAAAATGTCTCTCCATCAACCCCTGGTACTGAAATTTTTCCTCCATGCTTATCCTTCCTTGTCCCATTATTTTTCGCTTGTCCTTTTTTATTGTCCTTTTCAAACACACAAACAAAAAAAAACGAAGAAAAAAAAAGCGGAAAAAAGGATAAAAACTTTCTCATTTTAATTTAAACTCTCTCCTCGCTAGAACGACGGCAATGAAGAAGAAAATGGTGTATTCACTGTCAGCTACAATAAGCGCCTGGCTTCAGCATATTTTGTTCTGTCTGCTCCTCCTTAGGGGGTCCTTTAATCTTTCCCCATTTTATTATCCTTTACACGTCATCACATCATCACTTTCAATTTCCTTCTACATCTTCTCTTTCTCTCTGCTTGTCGGTTTTATTATTTTTTCTTAATTTGTTCTTTTTATTTGTACTTGGTGTGTTTTTTTTTTATTGCCAAGGAAACACAAAAAGGATATAATACCAGACGACGACTACGATTAAAGTTGAGTCTTCTTAAAGCAATATGTACTCCTTTTCCATTAGGTACCATCCATCGATTTATAAAATTAATAATAGCACATGGAGGAGGAGAACACACAAAAAAAAAAAATGTAATTAAATCCTCAATGTCCTTCGGAAACAATTTTTATTGCATTCCAGGATAATTGATTATATTCCAAGAAACTACGCTGATATTTAGATATTACTATTCATATCAATATGTGTGTGTGAATTGATAAGGACGAGAAAACGACGAAGCCAACCACTCATTAATCTTCTGGCGAAGCCTGTGGGAAAAGACAATATCCTGTGATACGCCTATTAGTATGTATGATATCACATTCACCGAAACAGTGCGAGCACAGGCAACAAAAGGACATGTAGCCAAGAAAATATGACCTCCAAGTTGATTTGGTAAACACACACTCACTCACATCCACACGACCAGCAAGAAGGAAAACAAAAATGATTTAATAGCAGAGAATGATATATGTACTATGTCTTCTCAAAGGACATCTATTGATTCCACTTCGGCAGGATACGAGTAGTCAAGGGGCGTAGTTGATTTTCTTGTTCGATAATAAATCTTCTATTTCTGTTCATGGCGTCTCATTTAGATCAAAAAAAATACAGAAAAATTCACAGTGCATCCTGTACAAGTTGGATGGAGGATTTGTTTTAATAAATTCCTTATGTGTCCTGGCACTGCAAATCATATGCATTGTACATACAAACTTAAAATTCAAATCAACCATCTATTCCCCTCCACTTAATTACACTTGAAGAAACTAATTGAGCTTATATTCCCTTTTATACTTTTGTCTAATTGCAGGACGAAATGAACTCATAGCACGATACATTAAACTTCGCACAGGAAAAACGAGAACACGAAAGCAAGTTAGCTCACATATTCAGGTGCTGGCCAGACGGAAACTCCGGGAAATCCAGGCTAAACTCAAAGTTGTAAGTAACGTAAATTAAAATTTAAATTGAAAAAGAGAATTTCTTTTTCCTTTTATTTTGTTTATCTCTTTAACTCTTTTAGTTGCAATTAAAACAAAAACAAAAAAGAAATAAACGTTAAAAAAGGGATTTAGTTGAATTTGTTTGTTTCATGCTTTTCTCATTTTATGATTTCGAATTAAAACAAAAAAAAAATCAAGTAAATTCTTTACTAATTCATTTACCTCATCCACAACCATCCACAATAGATAGAAAAACCCGCCCTAATAAATTATTTTTTTAACTCCATTTATGTAGTTTTTTTCTGTTTTTTTTTTTACTTATAATGAGCAATCTTTGTTTTTTGTTTCATTGAAATCGAATACTCGATGGGAAAAGCTGGGATTTATATTGGAATTTAAAGGTGACATTGTGTTCAGTAAGATCGTGTGTCGATCTGATTCATTTTAACGAACACAACATGGTTTAAACGTTTTATCAAACAATGACAGTAACATGTTCAGGGTCCTTATTTTATATTGCTTTCGAATTCGAATTGCAATTCGAAAATGTATTGCTTTCGGGTTCGAACTGCGATTTGAAAATGAAATCCGATTCTAAAATGAACTCGTATTCATGACAAATACCAAACTTGACTAAAATTACTTGGAAAATGCGTTACACAGATATAAGCGACAATGTTGGTATTTGGTTTGAGGATAGCGCAGAACGATTAGAAAATATCATTAAAACATTATGGAACTAAAGGGCCAACCATAATAGTCGGAAGCAATCAGAAGTTAAGTTTTCATCTTTTCTTTCGATTGCTCAAGTTGCCCATAATAGGTCGTTTAACCTGTCATTTCTGTGTTGTTTTCGAAGTTCAAAATACAAAATACACAGCTGTTGACATCGAAAGTCAAATTTTCGTACGAATCCATTCGCACTTTCGGAAGCGAGCAAAAGTGAACGATAACTCGACGAAACGAAGCAAGAAAGTATTATGGGTCTACAATACAATTTGCTTGTATTCGTACAGTTTCGTACGACCAAACCTATTCGACTATTATGATTGGCCCTTAAGCCGCGGGACGTGCAAAAGTTTCGATGGATTGATTATATATTATAGCTTTGTGGAAAACTTTCGGCTGTCGAAAGAAGCCTAACCACCCTATAAAGCCACAGCTACCGATCGCCAGAAGACAGTTTAGTCCAAAGTTGACATGTATGTATGTATATGTCTTCCTTTCGACGAAAGAACAAATTCCTTGACTGGATCTGTGTGGATCTAAATAAAGGTTTCGTGTTTCGGCATTTGGCCGCCTCACTCTAGATAGTATAATAAAACACGATATTTGTTTTTAAATATACATTCAATCTCGAAATACTTACAATTCGCATTGAAATTCTTCTGAAAAGCATACAAGAAACCTTTCGAATGAATATCCCCAAAAGCAGATGAATTTGACAAACGTTTTCGAAGTACAAATTTTCGAAAAAGAATTAGAATCAGTTTTACTTTCCGAATTCAGATAGATGTGTTTTCTAAAGAAATAAACCGATTTACCGATTTCCGAATTCATTTGCTATAGAAACGGAACACAAAATAAGGCTGCGGGGCACAAAAAAGGATGTTCGCAATGGAACCATAGTCATTTTGTGAAAATTTTGCCGAATTTCAATCCTGCCGGTATTGGAAAATCTTTGGTATCAGAGGAAGGAAAGCATTTAGTAAAGGCATTTACTTAAACCTTGAGTTTGAGTGGTTTGAACGTGAACATGAACTAAAGGTTCCTTACTTATTGGTACTAACCGGGAATCTAAAAACTAATCTGAAGTCCCTACGCAAATCCGTTTAAGAATGTATTTTTGATTAAATGAAATCGTATGGAAAACCCAAAAATTAATTGGAATTGAAATGTTTGAAACCTGATCTTATTGAACATACTGTGCAGTGTTTTATAGAATGTCGTTACGTGGGATCTCCTAAAAGCAGAACAATTTATTTTTACGCTTAACCTACAACTACTATGTCTTTTATTCCTTCTTAACCTTTAAATTTATTCTTTGGATATGAATTGTTCAAGTGTACATACAGTCAAAATATGAGCGGGACTGAGTCATTGAAATAGCCCGCGATAATGGTTTCTTAACACAAATTGTATTCAATGTTGGTACATCTGCCGACTAATTCGTTAACAGCAGGCAAGGATATTAGTTAACCTTAAGTGCTAACGGCGAAATTTTGTGTTCCCAACGAAATTTCTACGGTGAATCTTATTCTTGAGTGAAGTACAGAGTGACCAGAAGGATAGGAAAACAATTTGATTATTGACATAGACGCTGAGCCAAAAATGGGCCTCGTCCGAGAAGATGTTTTTTGGCCAAAATCCGGAGTTCCGGCAAACATTTCCAGCGTCTATTTATATTTTTGCGTCAGCTCCATCTTATACGAATGTAGACCCAAATCCAACCGCAAAATAAGTCTGTTTGACTCTCTGGCAATGGCCAGTTCATGTATAATGGAATGTCAAACCTTACTGAATATTTTGACAGCTGCAACATTGGAAACATTGGAATTTTTTAAGAAAACATTGATTTAGTAAAGAAAATGGTGCTCGAAAATCATCAATACGGTTTGAGAGAGCTTTCACAAGATCTATCAATCTCTCACGAATCAGTTTGCCACATTTTATGTGATGTTTTGTGCATGAGACACATCCCACCACGGCTTGTTCTAAAAGAGCTGAATTTTCTTCAAATGAATCATCGCAACAGAGTTGTTACAGACGTTTAGAACCAGTCCATTGGGGTCCCACATTCATTCAGACTTGGGTTGGGCCACTAAAAAGGACCCGCAAAAGTCCTTCGATAACAGTGTTGTACATATACCGTGAAACAAGATTCGCAAACTGGTGTCTATTTTGTGCACTTTCGGCATCGGTCAAGACAATACCCCAAAGGTATTGAACGCTCTCAACCCTATCTCATAAGCGTAGTCGAGGAGTTTGAGTTGTGATGTTAGAGCCCTTCGATTGTCTTTGATAAAATGACGCGGAGCACACGACGTATCACCAACAGAAACAATATTAGTGGAAGGATACATGATTGTCACACGCTGCTTTGGATTTCGAATTGCTCTGCCAGTTTTCGTTACATTTCGATCCGTCGTATCTTAGTGTAATAATAGCATTTAACTTTTCTTATATGCGTTTCAAATGCCTTTTAGAAATCTATGAACAGCGGGTGATCAATGTCCGCCTCACAGCTCGGTGAAGATCCGCAGTTCATTGATGTAAGTGGTCCAAGGTTTTCATAATTAAGGGATTTTTATGCTCCATACACATTTTCCCAACTGCGTGGAGCACAGAAATTACTCTTCACGTCTCGCACTTAATTTCCTCCATCTAAGCTTCCCCGGTTTAAGGTTTTCTTAATAAAAAGGCTTTATTTAAATATTTCTGGTTCCTTTATTGCCACCCTACTGATCGCCACCGAAAATCAAAATACCCGCTGTCGCTTGCAGTTGGTTTTTGCTTCCCTTTTCTTTATCAACTTGAAGTGAGGCCCGGCTCGTAGCCAGTCAGCAACGTACAGCGGTGGCGTACAGATAGAACAAAAATATTTTTTCTTACTTTACTTCTCTAAAAGCAGCCCAGAGTCCTGTTTCAAAAGTTTTCATTGTTTGCTCACGGATACGGTAGAGTTAATGAGTCTTAAGAGTTGTCACCAGCTCCTCTGGCTCTTGAGACCCAAACAGACTTGGTATTGCTTCTGTCTGCAATATTCTCGAGATAATAATATCATCTCCTTAACCTTGGACTTTATGGCCATCTTCTCGAACTTGCTTGTGTGCCTGTGCTATGAAGACTTTATCCAAATACGCTAATAAACTTGGATAACTCCCCTAAAACGTTAAGAATTCCCATGGACGACAAAGAAAATATCTTTAAATAAAAACGGGCACCACAAACTCCTCGCTACCATTAGTATAACAGTAGTTAAGGAGAGAAAAAAAGACTTGTGTCCTTCAAGGAAACAATTTCAATTTTCTTTCTTTTTTTTTTCTTGTTTTCATAGATTCGAAGTAAAGTTATTTGGTCGTTGTGTGTCCCGATAAAAGCGATTGCATTGGAACTTTTAGTTGGGCTTTGGCTCGAAGGAAATAGGTTTTAGGAACGCAAACATCGACTATAAATGGACTAAGTTGAGAGAGCGAGAGTATAACTATACGGCAAAGCAGCGAAAACTGGCACAAAAAGTCCTTTGTATTTGAACTTATTTCTATTTTTTCGTTTTGCCTTTCCTTGTGGCAGAAGGTGGTTAGGACGAAACCTCAAACGACGTTCAAAGGAATTTTCTTTGATTGTCTCGAATGTAGGAAGGAGAACGAATTTCACATTGTTAACCACCTTTTTGTGCGAGTTCATGTGCAGCACTTGTGCAATATTGTGGTTTTCGAACAGTTTTTTTGAATTATATACTGGCAAAGGGGTTAGTTTAGAGAATGTTTCTATTGTTTTTGAGAAAGTGAGTGGAAATATTTTCCGAAAGAGAAAAAGGAAATATACGACTGTTATAGGAGTCAGAGAACTTTGTGGTGAGGTTGTTTTTATTCTTCTTTTTCAAATAAATATTTGCAATTAGACGGTCTTTTTATTTTTGTATTCAAAGTACGCTTGAGGAGGTTCATGTTTTCAAGACGTGGTTCTGTACTGTAATAAGGAAAATCTAAAACAGTTGCTGAATACTTTTCTGAAAAGTAGGTTGTTGTTCGGTTCTAAAATGGACTGTGGCAGGGATTTTCTCTGATTCGCTGTATGGGAAGCCTGACGCCACACCCGACAGCAACATAGCCTTCCTTATTGACAGTCAGGTGGCTATCAAGTTCACTACATCATCGAAACTTGCAGAAAAGAAGAACTTTACTCTCTGGGTCGTCGGTTCAGAATCAGCCTTCTTTGCGTTCCGGGTCACAACAACATCGAGGGGAAATGAGCGAAAGGATGAATTAGCAAGGCAAGGCTCTTTGCTGAGACGGCTAACGTCCCTTTAGGGATTCTTAAGGGCAGAGTCTTTATGTTCTAGAAAGACCAGGTGTGGCCAGGTGTGGCCAGAATACTACTAGTAGAGAAACAGTACGACACTTTCTATGCAAATGTCTAGCTCCAGGTGGGCCCAAATTGCGTGCACGAGGCAAACTCTGTTCGACAGATTTACAAAGCTAAAGCCTATTAGAATTAATTCAGTATAACAGAGTTGACGATCTGGACATAGTCTACAGGACAAATTTTGTCCCTTAAGCTGAAAATTGGTGTAACCCCAGATACAAAAAAGCATCACCAAATCATTAACCATATTCGATTGTATTTTTGGTGCATTTTGATCGTATTTCGAGTTCTTTAGTCGGCTGACGTACATTTTCCCGTGGGATGAAGCAAGTTGACCTTGGTTTTATCCGACCAAAGGACGTTATTCCAATTCCTGCTTTCTTTAATCGATTTCTCATTGTATAACTAATTTCTGTTGCGTTTGACTCATATCACATAAACATAATCCAATAGCACAACCAAATTTTTTCATTAAAAAAAAATGTCTGCCAAAGAACATCGTATAACAACTGTTGCGCCACCTTGTAGTTGAAGTAATGTTGTGAATCCTATGTAAGTTAGTTCGCAAACGACTCAGTTCAGGGCGCACTCAGTTAAATTCAAATGTTTTTTGCTGAACTAGTTCGTTCTTTTAGATTCTTTGAGATTTGGGTACATGTGAAGGGCGTTCTCGATTCTCTCTTCCTTATCAGATACACAACACACAACTTGGTTAATTTACTACATGCTTCCAGATTAAATCTTGTTGAACTACTGAACTAAATAAACTAAAACAAGGTGACCTTGCTAACTAGTTAGCTCGTTGATTCACTTCTTAGAAGTCTTCGTTCAACTAGTTCATTCGCCGTTGGAACATCCACAGCCTAATGTACAGCTTACACTCGCAGGATCCCATCAAACGTAAAATATTTTGAGAAAATAAACTTTGCCAATCACACAACACATCGGAATAAAGTTTACCCAAGTTGTGTCATGTTCTGGTGGAAAATAATTTCTGCAAAGCATTCGATTTTATTTTCTTAGTAGGTATCGCTTCCTTCGCATAAATAAAATCAAAAACAAAATATCATTTAATAATATCTCGTCATCACCTTCTCACCATCACTGCACACAAGCATCATCTAAAAACCATCTATCCAGTGAACCGTTTTGCAAATTCACAAAAAAATAAAAAAAAAAACTATAAAACTTTAAGGACAATTATCATACAAACAAACAACAACAAATAATCTCAGTTAAATTCAAATCAAAAAAAAAAAATCGTTCAAACTCAATCAAAACCACAACCACGTCCCGTTCCTTCCTCCAATTTTTCTAGGATCATTTAGGTGGAAGCAGCGGTAAAGAAAAAGCTCTCCAGTCCATGTCCAGCATGTCAAGTGCTCAAATTGTTTCCGTTACAGCTGCCAAGAGTCTGGCAGCTCTCCAACAGTCAGCATCCGCACAACATCACCCGCATCAGCAGCTCGCGCAATTACCAACGCTGGCGCAACTTGAACAACAACAGCAGCAACATCAATTGCAGCAGTCACAACTGTCACAACTCCATCCGCATCATCTTCACCATCCCCTGCACCATCCGCCGTTGTACCCTGGTGTAAGAAGAATAATAAAAACACAAAAACAAACAAATAATATAATTTAGTATAATTTGTTTTTACTTGTATTGTTTCATTAATCTTAAAGTGATCTGCAAGAATCACGACGAGCTACACATAAGTGCTATGCAATGCGCCGCCTTCGCCATAATGTATTCATTGTAATAAACCAACAAAAAACGCATCCCAATATGTTTACCTCACACAAACACACATACACCATTAAACTTGCTATAATTTCGATCGAATTTGTTGCTCTTGGGAAATTGTTTTTGACACTGACATTTAAAAAATATCAGATTTCTCGTTTTTTTTTCTTTTTATTAAAAGCAAAGCTCGCTCCTACTCGTACTTATGCTCAAAAAATGTTGTATATTATATTTCGCCAGCGCATTATTTGTTGTTTAATTAATAATATTTATGTTTGATGGAATAATTTTGGTCCTTACTGTACTAACAGGTCAATGTTTCTAACAAAAACCGTTGTATGCAATTGTTGGGAACTAATTTCTGTTAAAAATTACATTGTTCGTTGGTGATGGTTGTTGGTGAAAAGAATGGGAACCGAACGATATACATATATTTAGTGATGAGTTTTGGTGTTTTATTTATAGTTCTGTCTAGCTCATTGGTTTTATGTGGCTTTCAGTGATTTATGGGATTTTTTATAGGAACCGACGACTGCCATTATATTAAAAGCACTTTGCGACAGACTTACTATATAACTTAATGCGTTTCTTTGATTTAAATCATATTCATCTGTTGGTCGTAAATAATTTCAGATGTCATATTGAAAAGTGAAATGTTAAGTCACTCAACTAATAGAATATGGCATTCCGAACAGACGCCGCCGCATTAATGGCTTGTGGCGCCGTCCATGACCTTAGCCCAATATCCCAGGAACTTGTAACCTTAAAAGGGCAATTCCTGGCTCCAACTCTGCAAAAATAACTAATTTTAACGAGGTTCTTTCCTAGTTTTTCGTAAAAGAGATCGCTCACGGGGGAGTAAAAAACTTCTTTTATTGATCTTACCTCCCTCTGAGAGAATTTTACCCCCACTCCGTGAAATTTCACAATCTACGCATTTTGGTGCAGTTAGTACGCGAACAGATTTCTCTCGTTAGCGCTCTCTTAAACTTTTGCATACTCGAACAGGATTTCGTAAAAATTCGTTGTTTTGGATGAGTACGCGAACAGATCTATTGTGCGTTCCTTATTGTGGACAGCATATGCTTGGTTTTGCCCTCATTTATCAATAAACCAATTTTTCCAGCTTCTATCTTAATAGTAGCGATCACACCGTGACAACTCGTTCAGTTCTCCCAATAATATCAATGTCGTCGGCGTATCCTAGTAGTTACACAGACTTTTTGAAAGATTATGCCTCAGGGAATTCTCCATCGTCATCCTGGACATGACTCTGCATAGCTCGTCTCTATAAATGGTGACATGAGCGATGAAACGATGGTGGGTACCGATTTCGAGTTCTTGAGGTTTTCTTCAAGATCAGCCTCAGTGTGAAAATGTGGTCGATTGTGGACTTTCCTGGTTTAAAACGACGCTGATAGTCATCCAATCAGGTTGTTGACGAAGGGTTTAAGACGTTCACACAGGATGGCAGACAAGATCTCATACATGATGTTAAGGAGACTGATAGCTTTCTACTTATACCTTACCTCCCACCTCATACTAAATCCGATCCACTGTAATTTTTCATCCTGGAAAGTCGTGTCCAATCTGCTACTGAAGTGCCTTTCTTCCGAAGCCACCCAGTATATGCTCTGTTTTTCTGCCTAACGTCCGATACCATATAGTAGGGCTAGCAGGGCAAGTGTTTTGTATCCCAGCAGTTTGATATTGATTTCTTACTTTCACGCCGTTTAGTCCAGCACAAGTAATTCTAAAAGTGTTTCCAAGTTTCACAGATCAAAAATATGTATGTACATATTCGTCACTTTGAACTATATACTTGCCCTCCGCGGCTTTGTAGTCGATGACTACTTAATGAGCTCCCGACCAGTCTCTGCCCGAAAAAACGGCAACCTTCCATCCGCTTCGATCTCGGGCACAAGCGCTCTGGCATACGCGTTAACTTAGTCGTCAAACCGGAGGTTCCGTCTTCCTTGTCGCCTCGAACCTGGGTGCTGTAATTCGAAGAAGCTGAAGCATTATTGTCCATTCGCTCGATGTGGCCGCGCCAGTGTAGTCGGCTTTTTGGACTACATCCACATCTTGGTACAGCTGTTATATCTTCTCATGCATTCGCCCTCCTCGCATGCGGGAGCGAAAATTCGATGAAGAATTTTTCTTTCGAAAGTGCCCATGATCTGCTCTGCTTTCTTGCTTATCGTCCAGCACACTTGAAGTCGATAATCTTCTGCGAAATGCTTCTCCTATATCCTGAATATCCCATGGACACATGTAGTATGTGAAACAGGGAATTTCAGCATAAACTGCTAAAAAAATTTAGTCTTCAGTCCTCTATTCTGGAATATCACTGATTCCAGTCGATCCGATTCGATTCGAGTACCTAGGATCAAGTTTATGTCTAGAAGGCTAACGCTAACATCACTTGTGTCATACATTACTTGTTTTAAACGCTTTAAGATGATCATACTCATATAACCGCAACACATCTACTGACTGTATTGTATCATAGTTTGTCTAGTAACCAGTCGGACTAAAACTTAACCTTGGATTAGACTCTTCTTCACATATGGCCTTTCCTATTATCATTCCTTTACATTGCGAACTGAAATACAAAGCAAACCTATATCAAGTTTCTTTTTTTTTACATTTCTAGCAATTCTGGCAACCGGGACTACAGCCGAGCACCTCACAAGAGTAAGTTTATATACCCCAAACTCGATGGAATGACTTGAATAGTAAATGAATTAATTAAGTAGAGAATATCTTTCCAGCATAAAGCCATTTGCACAACCACCATATCCCGCCGGTAAACCATCCACAGCTGTGTCTGGTGAAATAGAAGCAGGTCTTCCACCAGCCCAGCCACCATGGGAGGGCAGAGCGATAGCGACGCACAAATTCCGTTTGTTAGAATTCTCCGCGTTTATGGAAATCCAAAGAGATGAGATTGTAAGTACACTCAACACTAATCTGTTTAGAAACGAAATCAATTATATTTTTTTTTTGTTATTCTCAGTATCACCGGCACCTTTTTGTACAGCTTGGAGGCAAACCGTCCTACACAGATCCACTGCTAGAGGTTAGTCACCATTCAAATCATTCAATTACGTAATTCATTTAATTTTTCTTTTAGTCTGTTGACATTCGACAAATATCTGACAAATTCCCTGAAAAAAGCGGTGGTCTGAAGGATCTCTATGAGAAGGGCCCACAGAATGCCTTCTATTTGGTAAAATGTTGGGCGGATCTGAATACGGAAATATCAGGAGAAGCGGGCGTTTTCTATGGTGTCACCAGCCAGTATGATTAAACAATTTTTCAGTCCCAATTGTGGTGTAAATGATTTTCTTTGTTCTCTTCTAGGTACGAAAGCAATGAAAATGTCGTCCTTATCTGCTCAACGAAAGTGTGTTCGTTTGGTAATCAGGTTGTGGAAAAGGTTGAAACAGAATACTCACGACTTGAGAACGGCCGCTTTGTCTATCGCATACAAAAGTCGCCGATGTGCGAGTATATGATCAACTTTATACAAAAACTGAAGAACCTACCTGAGCGATACATGATGAACAGTGTCCTGGAGAATTTTACAATATTACAGGTATGTTAATTGGTTTTTGTTTCTGGAAACACTTGGTAGAATCCTGTGAGAGAGTCAATCATGAATGAGGGTCGTTGACTAAAACACTACATTACCTGAGCAAAGTCAATGTGGTTCCCTCACTGAGAAAGGTACTCACCTCTATCGGACGGTTACCACCTAGTATAACCAGACATGCAAGAGAAACCATATTGCCTTACCATACCCCTAACAGTGCACCCATAGATGTGCTAAAGATGACAACGATTACAGTGCCAAAGGCTATCCAAAAAAAACTGAACTCATAGATAACATTTGAACTTCCAAACTAGAAATACAAACTTATTGCACTTAGCAACAATTTACAGAAGCAATTTCTATACATTTCTATTATTTTTTTAGGTAATTGCATCGCGAGACACACAAGAAACCCTCCTCTGCATAGCATACGTGTTCGAAGTGGCCGCTCAAAATAGTGGTGCAACACATCATATCTATCGATTGATAAAGGAATAGCATGAGCTTCTACCCTTGGCCAGCAGCAATCTTAATGAGAACAATAATTTAAATCTAAGCCACAATAATACCAGCAGTAGTAGAAATAACAACAATAACAATGAGACTATGAACCTGAATAGTAACAGCAGTTATTTGGCAATAATGCCATCACCTGTGACTGTGACAGCGGTTGCAGTGGCAGCAAAACCTCCAGCAGTGGTAATGACACCACACACTGTAGATAGCACAATAGCAACAATAACAACTGATGAACAACAACAACAGCAACAACAATCCGCAGTAAAGTATTCAACATCAATAAAATCATCGCCCCAATCACCATCATCATCAACACCACCTGCACCACCAACACCACTACTACCACCGCTGCTGCACCCATCGATGCCATCCGCCGCATCCGCATCCGTATCATCAATATCATCAGCAACAATATTATCATCCGGAGGATATCATAGTAATTTAATTAGTAGGATTAGTAATAATATGAATAGTGGTAGGCATAACGATAGTAATAGTACGATTAAGGATAAAGTTCAAATCTCTTGTAATTTATCACAGGACATGGAAGTAACGGGGTCAAAAAACAATAATAATCTTAGTAACGAGACTAGTGTAAATCTAAATTTAACTCTAAACAACAACAGCAACAACAATAATTTAAATTTAATTGATAGTAATACTACACATGGTAGTGGTAACAGCATCATTATTGATGCAGCGTCCTCCTCAATACATCAAATGTCGTCCTTTGGTAAGACGTCCCTAGGGGCGTCATCACCGTTGCATTTCTTGAAACTACCCACCGAATATGGTGGGGAGGTTAATAATGCCGTAGTGAGTTGTTTACACGAGGACGCATTGAATTTGAGTAGCATCGGTAAAGGTGGGATGACGACGATAACGACGACGACACCACTGACCTCGTCGGGTATTGTGCAATCGAGGGTGGTAACGGCAACAGCGTCAGAGTCATTACGCCACGATGAGAGCAGTGATTTGATGAGAAGAGGGAATTGTGGTCGGAATTAGATTTGGAATAGTTTCTTTTTTTTTTTTTTTCGTAGCATACATAGTATATCCCAAATTTAATTCACGAGGTTTTGGTATTTTGGTTTTGTTTTTTGGTTTACTTTTTGAATTTGTAGCTTATTTGAGACTTGAATGGATTTGTGCGTGCTGTGGATATGTTAAGGGAGAGCTGTAGTAAATTATTGAATTAAGTCTAAACCCGTCCAATTGTTTGTAAGTTTTTTTTTATTAATTATTTAACATCTTGGTTCGTAAAGTGAGGGTGAAGTAGGATCCTACGTCCTACATTTGTAATGTGTAAGATTGAACTGGGAATTTTGCCCTCTGGCCTTACAAGGACCTTTGCCTTTAGCTTGGCTATTGGTCATAAGGTATTGTTATAAGATAGTCTGCCCAGTCAGCTGATGTCGTCAGAATCTGTCGAAGATGGAGGGATAAGAACAAATTTCTAGGCTCTGTTGTGGTTCTATGTGAGCGCCGTGGCTTAAGTGGTTAGTGCGTTGAACTATAAAGCAAGGCATTTTAGGTTCGATCCCTAGACAACACCTAAAATTTCTTCACGACCCCACCTCACACGAGTGCCTGACAAACATCTAAGACTACAATTGTAATGTGGAAGCTTCTCAAATAACGAATTGCGCCTCGGATAGGACATGAAATAGTAGGCCCCTTCCATTGTGTAAAGAATATAACAAACACAACACGAATGGCTGTGAGAAGTTAGGTTCTATGTAGACCTGCCGCGCCAAATACTTGTTTTATTTCTTATGTAGGCTCTGTTGTGGTCACAGGCTTTGGTGTTGGACAACTCGATGCAACTCGTATTATAAATTTTATTTAAAAGAAACATGACGAGTCTAGATTGAGTATATAATGCACCAACGAAGCTGGATGTTCTTCTTTCTCTTATTACCACAAATACTTACCCAATATGACCGCACAGTTAGGTAGTTCTCCCCACTCAGCAGGGACACAGTCAAGAGGAATGATCATTGGAAAATACCGGATTACCAGCTCCAGAGACCTACATAATGACTCACCACGTGGGAGATAAAGGCAGGCAGAACCCATGCCAAAGATGTATGTTTCGCTGATTAAACGTAAAACCAGTTTGACCCGGTGACGATGCTCTTTATTCTGCTTAAGTCTAGCTTAGTCTAGCTAGATTGTTGAGATCGGTAAAGAAGTACTCGCCTAGGGTTTTCGTTCACATTACCGATAGAGCAGGGCTCAGGATATGTGCCATGATTTTCTCCTCTTCCTCTCTCTACAGAAATCGTTGAAGGGAGTTGAGCCGCTTCTAATGGCATGCCTGCCTACCATACTTGTCCTATAGAAGAAATAAGTCTACTAGTTTTCCTGAAATTCAGCTCTGGTTAAATTTGTTTGGAAGAGAGACAAGTGCTGATATTGTTCCATCTACTGTTTGGCATTCTGATGCCGGCGGTATCTAGTTGAAACATCCTATTAGACTCTTGTAAAACTCGGTGTTAACTCAAAAGATCATTGGAAATTGACATCCTATTCCCGCTCAATAGGAACTCATTAGGTTTCTTCTGACTACAGCAGTCTTATTTTAGAAATCTTTGTCCAATATCTACATATTTATTACTCAAAATGTCTAGAAGCAAACAAAGGATTACTGTCTTATTCGTAGCGTTATGCTATCAACTTCCTGATGGTTTCATATAATTTCCTTGTCGTTTGGAAGATTATCTTTCGTGGCTTTAAGGAAAACCACAAGTCGAAGGACATAATTATCTAAGTGTGTTTGCTGTCGGAACTGTGTTAGCATAAGCAAAAATATGTATTACTGCGTACACTTTACTTTGAGGCCCAATTCTAAATTATTTTCTTTTCTATTGTAAGGACATATTAGTTTGTAATCGAAATAAACCCCATAAAGTTTATATTTGTGATCAGTAACAATAGGTGAATCGATTTAATCGTGTCTCTCCATTTCCCGCCAATTTTTGGTCCTGAAATGTTACCAATTGATGCAGGCAGACGATTTTTCAATAACTTATCACTTATTGCAGTATGATTTGTTAGAAAATAAAGACAAACCACTGAGACTTTATGAAGACTATTACAAAAGAAATATTTTACGAACTCTAGTAGTAGAGACTATTTTAATTTTTATACCTTAACAGGACAGGGCCCACGTCACGTAACTTTCAAAACGATCGTCCTCTAGACGATAGCAACGAATGCTGTCGTATGTAGTTTGTTCTATCGATGGTGTTGGGCGTCACTTGAAGCAATTGTAAGTGAAGCAAAACTATCTCAGAACGATATGGTCAAACGATTGTCGCTATACGTGATGACAATCACTGTACGAGCGGTAGCGAAAAGAGAGAAGAAGAAAAGAGGAGCTACCGGTTGACGCTGGCTTTAAATATTTCAGTGTTGCAACGATGAGTGAATACAGAGTCTGGGAGATCGTTCCACATTCGTGTCGTGCGGCTTGAGGATAAACTGATGTGCATTCGAAGCATGACACGTGTTGCTGGTCGATTTTGCTGGAGCAGTTTTTATACAAAGACGCGATAAAATAGGAAAAGACACGAGATGACATTTCTACGATGTTAAAGTGAAACTTTCTACCTCCATCTCTATCAGCCTTAACGCACGTTTCTGTACCCTATCCACAATCTGCAGAACGGTCTTGTGTACACCTCTGGTCTGGTGGCCTTTATATTTCAGCTTTGGGCGGATGAATGCCTTATAAATTGAGGCCATATCAGAAGGGGTACAATGCTTCTTGCATCGTTAAAGAAATCCTAGATATTTTGCAACATTTCTGGTGACCTCGTGATCATTTCACAGAAGATGGCAAGTCTTCGGATTCAGCGATGCAGGTACCATTCATGGACACTGGTTGCGGGAATTGGTTTCGTTTGATAGACAGAAGACAACATTAAATTGCACTCTATCGGTCGAACCTCATTTAAGTGTGCTCTTCAGGTCGGAATGTGGAAGTATAAGCTTGTCCGTCTCGATCGGAAAAAAAAACCTGTGACGTCAAGGGATATAGGTAGGAATATCTTAGATTGTTATCAACAGAAACGAATTCTTTCGGCCTAAACCTATAAATTATTTATTTATTAATCTACATTCGTCGAAAATGGATCCTTGAAGTCGCTATTCTTAAACCTCTGCCCTCCTCAAATATCCGACCACCATTACAACTACATTCAAGTCCCAAGTAAAATAATTTTCTTTTTTTTTTTTTAATTAAAATATAAAACAACTGATCTCATCAATAAAAAAAAATCATTTAGCAAAAAGTATACAAATCAAACCAAAAAACATATCCAACTTTCTTAGTAAAACAAAAACTATAATAATAATTCCAAGTTCTCATCTAATCACTTGAATCAATCCACCGTTAAATAAAACAATTAATTTTATTAAAAACAAAAGAGTTTCAGAGCTAAAATAAAAGAAAAAAAAAAGTAAAAGAAAAGAAAAATAAATTGAAAAAGGATTTTTCCAAAAAATAGTGCCTACATGAAAATAAATAAAAGTAAATAAGTATAAATTGAAAATATATATATTATATTAAAATTACGCAAAAAAAAGGATTTAAATATATATATATATACATATATATGTGTATAGAAATCACAACACTAGTTTTTAGAGAGTATTATTAGTTTTATACTTAAAATACTTTTAATTTTCATTCTAAAGTTTTACAATAAAGTAACTTTTTACTGTTTTCATAAAGAAAAAAAAACAAAATATATACACATGAGCTCTTTTATTTCTTAGCCCCTTCGCCCCATGAATTCACACACAATTGGAGCAACCTTAACCGAAACAAAACCCCCAACCTGTGCATGTTGATATTACTTATTTGATTAAATGTTTAATCAAAGAAAAATAAAAACCGATTAACTTTTAAGTATAAAAGGCATGTTTTCTGTTTCAACAAATTATTATTTAAAATTTTACTCGAATGCAATGCATTCAAAATATTAATTTACGATTTAACATGAACACGAAAAAATTGTGTCTTTATTTTATAAACATACCTACCACCTGAATAAACCGTTTTGTATTTAAATTGTTCGTATTTTTTACTTCGTCTATTTCGATGCAATTTTCGAAAAAAAGACAAACAAACATGTTTCACACCTTAATTTACAAAACAAAAACAAAAACTGAAAGAACATAAAATTGCGGCCAAATTTTTTAATAATTGTTAAATATTATTTTTCTATTGTTTAAAACAAAGAGAGTGAAAAAAAGTTCTTGAAAAACAAGCAAAACTTCAAAATGTAATTAAAAATAAAAACAAAATACGTATAAAAAACAAACAAAAACTGTTGAGGTAATAGGAAAAACAAAACATTGTGTATAGAATTCTTTTGTACATTTAAATATAAAAAACCTTTAGCTATACTAATTATACTTTTAATTATATATATATATACAATTTTTTTTTTTGTAATTTTAGTGTAGCATAAAGAAGAAAACAAAAGTGTCATTTTGATTAAACATTTTTCATTTTTTATTTTTGTTTTAATTATTTTTAATACTATTCTGTCCATGTCACTCTCTTTACGATGCCAACAAGTGAAAATAAAGGGACAAGAGAAGATGAAATTTGTGTTTCAAACTCCTTCTTTTCTGTAAGCATAATGTATTTTGTAATATATGAAAGAAAATTAATAATAATATACTGAGGAGCAAGAGATAATTACGAAATAAAAACAAAAAAACTATAAGAAAATCAATTAAAAGAAAAATATATAAATATAAAAAGAAGAAGAAGCGGAAAAGCATAATAATTATGGTATAAGTTTTAAGTAGCTGTTATATTCTTATTCTGTGTTGTAATAATTTAAAATTTTTGCAATTTCTCTTTTTTTAAAAATACTTTTTTTTTTTGGTAAATTAAAAATAATTCATCTGAATGAATGGAGGTGTTTTAATTGTTGACTGTGGGACGAGTGTATGAGGAGTGCCTTCGAAAAAATGTAGCTACTTCTCATATTTACTTTCCAAAAACCAGAGTATATCCGCAATTAGTAGTCACATATAATAATCGAGAACAGGTAGAAAATATTGAATTTTATCCTTATGTGCGAACGCTTATAACAAAAAGACGGGAGTACGTTTTACCGAAGTCACCTGCGACTACCTATGTATGTATGTAGGACATAAAAATGTCTTTTTTTTATATGCTTTTTTACTAACGGTCCAAAGTTTATGCGTGCGCTTATTATTCCCTTCTTCCAGCGTACCCAGATGAATTCTGATCACTCGTGTGTGTAAAGTAGAGTACACACTATCAGTTGCGGACTGAAGAAAGATTTGTCAGCCGAATTTCCCCGAAATGTTTCCCTTTTTCGGAAAATAGGTATCGTAAATAATTCCGTCGGAAAAAAAATAGATCGTGAATGAAATTCCGATGGGAAAATAACCGTAATTTCCCCCGGAATATTCCGCTGGCATTTTGCTTGGGAACTCGAGTTAATAAGCAGCAATTTATGTAAGTGTTTTCTCTTACATTTGTTTAAATATTATGTAAAAAAAATTTAAAAATCATAAAATAGAAATGGAGGGAAGCGTTAAAAAGATATACCGTGCCAAAGATCGGCTATATGATCAACAAAAATTGGTTCTCCAGGAAACAACACGCCATAACAGCAAAACAGAAAATTTTGGAATCCAAGAAATAGAAGAAAATTCTGAGATGGAAAAACTAAGTAAAGAAGAAATATCTGGAAATAGAAAAAATTGAAAAGACTTCCATAATTACATACATATTTTAGTCAATTTAGTTGTTTTTTTTGTTGGCAATTATGTTTCATTTATGTACATATGTATGTTTATATATCAATTTTACAATGCATTTGATATTTGTCTTCTAATGCGCTGTGCTTCGGCCATGTACTGTAAATTACTTACAATTTCAGGTCTGTTTCTGGAATATTAAAAGAACAAGATGAAAGTTATTTAACTTCTGCATACTTACAATACTTTTGGAAGGTCTAAGAGATTAGATGCATCCCTTAATCTTCTTCATCTTAATATGTGTCGATTCTTCTCCATATCTTCATACTCCTCTACCGCTAAGATAATATTAGTACTGGTAAACATTTTTTTTACTTCACTATGTTTTTCAAAACATTCGAACACATTTTTGAAATCAGCCGAACTAATTCCGTCGGAATTCCCGATATGGGTGAGTATCTTAAGTCAAAAAGCAATGAAAATGTTCTGGTTTCCCTTTTTAGTTTACTCAACTTTTAAAAAATAATATAATATTTCACCTACCACACCCAGACCATCAGTCACCTCCTATGCACATGGCCAGGAATTTGCCAATATTAGAAAGGCTGCACTAGCTAAATACCTTCTCAACGATCTGAGTAGCTCCTTAATAATATTAGCGAATGGTTCCCAGAGTAAGAGGGTGATCCACCCACCCTACATAACGGCAGCGCAATGAAGCTTCTCTGGATTAAGTGCATCCTTATCCAAGGCCGATCTTAAACAATCAACCAAAACCAAAAAATCGAAAAGTTAACAGAAAAACAGTTGCTTTTGCTATGAAAACCTATAAGGAGGACCTTTCAGTTGAAATAAAAGGGATCTGATTGAAAAACCGGTTTTATGATTCCAAGAAAGGTCACCAAAATGTTTCTTAAAAAACATTTCTGAACGAAATTTGGAAAAAAAAAAGTAGATTGTTCAAATATTTTAGCTCACAAAGTGAAAAACTCTACGGGCTTGAACACAAAAAAATTTGTAATGCAAAACAAAAGGCCCTGGTCAAAAGAGAGTTTAGGGCCACCAAAACGTAGCGGCAAAAAAGTGAAAAACTCTTCCGAAAGCTTGTTAAAAAACTAATATCCAAATGTCTCTGGTAAGAGTGTTTTGATAGAAAATTGGGTTCCGATCGGATAACATGATAAAGCTGGGAGGTGAAACTGATCTGTCGTATCTAACTCACTTGCTTCCTGTAACAGATGAGCTCAGGTATTGAGCAAACGAGCTTGAACTTAAAAATGCGTTACATGCAAACAAATGAAAACTCTCTCAATACTTTGATCTGATTGATATGAAATCGCCATCTTAACCATCACGGTAGATCGGTGTTTGGATAGCCCTCGTACATACTAGACAACGTTTTCCTAACATGCCTGTAAATTAAAAGGTCCGCTTTTCTACCGGCAAGCGTGTAGAATGACATAGTTTGCGAATTTAAGGGAATTATCCACATGCCTTGCGGTATGGGAACATAAATGTTAGACGTGGCTTTTTTCGATTGCGCTAGGAATGCATGATTCATATACCTGGTCCTGACACACGTAGAGTGTCCACTGATATCTACCTAAGTATTAGACCTAACCCCCGTACACAGACTTCAACCATTCCCCCCATGGGACTGCCGTTAGGTATTACGTCGTGGGGTTGGTTAGCGAATCAACCTATTCGTCTTGTGTCACCTTCTTGTGAGGCTTCTGTTACCTCTGCTGCTTTTCTATCCTCCCTATTATGAAGTAGTTATGAAAACATATCACCGTCCAATTTGTTTCCGACAGCAGCATGTAGTCGAGAATTAACGACGGACTAGGCAGTGTAATTCTCCATGCCGTGAAGCGTTTGCAACAAACCACTGCCTGCTCCATATCTTTATCTTCATTTGGGTATTCGGGGCAGGATCGTAAGCTGCCGTGCCTAAATCGATGAATGTACTTTCTGTAACTTCCGTGGCCAGACAGGAACTACGTGAGGTTGGAGTTCCAGTCTCCATGCTTACGACTTATCCGAACTTGGACTGCATTATGCAGGAGAGCGCTCCTTTGCGAAACTAATTTTAATTAATTACCTTATTCGGGATGACGTCTGGTCCCGGTGGTGTCGCCTTTCTTGCTGCATGCCAGATTAAGTAGTGGAATTGCCGCCAGATCAACCGCTCTGACGGTGGCCCACATATGAGATGGTATTTGAGGGAAAGGTATTTTACTATAGACACTCTGGCAGATCCAAATGTCTGGGACTGGTGTTTGACTAAACACTAATTTGGAGAACGAATTTCACAAAGAAAGGATAGTCTTTCATTCATGCAGTAGAATATTGGGTAAAACTTGGTGGCCAAACCTCTGAAGCAAAAGTGTAGATAAGACCTTTGTAAGACCTACGTATACTCATCGAATGTAAACCACCAGCAAGACCAGACCGGTTACCCCAGAGCCATCGCGAAAGTACAAAAGGTGAGAAGAGATCAACCATACCATACCCCCCTATACCTTTTTATACTGGAATCTGCGATATGCGATACCTAATAGTAGGCTCCTCTGTAACCGTTTTCATAAACTACTACTGCTACTGAAAAAATCGAAGCTTGTTAAGTGCTCTCGAGAAGAGCGCGGACAAGGTAAGACTGCTGAATCTGAGACCATGATTGTAATCTGAGAGCTGTGGACTGACTCAGGGAGGGTCGGTAATCAAACGTCGCGCTTCTTCAGGCAAAGCACCTACCTACCAGCAAACAGTAGGTGGGTTCTCCAATCACAGAGAGAATATTATGGCCTCTATTTAATAAAAGAAAACAAGAGGCGGCAGGCTTATAAGAATTGACCAATGTAGATCTGTGTAGAGGGTGTGTGATGTTGCAATTCGTGAGACACTAAGTATCTGTGCCATTGGCCTAGCCTCTGGCAGTTTGGCCAGACATTCCTCGGAAGATATTTTATCTAAAATATCGAAGAATTGTTCAACAATGAGATCTGTAGATACCCTAGGCAAAGTAGGAACTGTACTTTTTTTTAGTGTCTCACGGGTTAAGGAATACATCTGAGTGCAGCGCAGAATAGTTCACTCTTTTTTACGCAACCCAACGCAAATATTCAAAGAATACCGATGAATACCGTCATGACAATCAAAAGATTTAATAGGCATTTGAGGCTTTGATATTTTCCATACAACCAGTGTGTTTCGAGCAAAATATCCACAATTTTTCTAAAAAAAAATCCATAAGTCATGCATGTTCTTAAAAAATCTTTCAAAAATATTCAGGAAGCAACATTTTTTTCTGTTTTCCAAATTGTGAATGCTCCACCAGTGATTCACAATGACTAACTGCTCTGGAAAATTCCCCACCAAATCCGTCCACTTGTTGCGTATTCACCACACTTGTCAGTTTGACACACTGCCTCCTCTATTCGCAACTTTTCGATTCGTTTAAGAAGTCAAAAGTTTTTTATGTGACTGTGTGTGGTTGTGCGGTCGTCGGCTAAAAATAATTTATTTTCCAACAAATTGAATAATGTGTGTCCACTAACTCTTGATCTAATGCACATGAAATTCCAGTGAATGCAATCTAAATTTATCTACTCGACCTTCTTCGTTAAAGGACTCGTATCGTGTGTTGCTGGAGGCAAGTCTTCGAAATATTAAGTTGTGACGCGTCAACGATAAGAATACACCAGGTAAGTGCCATTTTTAAAATATGTATGTGCTCGCAAACCTAATTAGACGAAAGACCATATTGGCTAACTCCATGGCACGGAGCATAGCATGGTAATGTGCGAATAGTCTGGAGTATTCCTACACAATGCGATGTACATTGCCTATTGCTGGGTTGTATTTGTTGTCAATTTCATAAGCGGCCGCGTAATTGCAGATATAGACAAAAGAATTCCAAAGAACTTGGTGGAGAGCCAAGCCAAATACTTATCGCACCGCGCGGAATGATTTGCAAGCACATTACCAACTTTTGAAATTGTTATAGCCTTAACTGATTGTAGTTTGGGTCGCCCTTGATCGTGGTGGTTTACCAGGAAATCTTGTGCACGATTACAGGTTCTCTGCAGTCAAGTGCTTTATTGGGCCAAACATCTCAGGGCGATGATTTCGCAATTTTACAACGACGCCACTGAATTAATTGAAAATCATCGATATAGACAGACAAACAAAATGTATAAGCGGGTCTGGTTTACTACTTAGTATTCATTCGTAAGTTGCTTTAATAATTTGCGTTACAGACAGCCGATATGAGAACGTCGGGACTGATTAGAATATCGCGTTTAGCGTGTAAATAACTTTTAGGAAACAGAAATATTTATTCAATCGAAAGGGATTTCCACTTCTTCCGATACGAACTGTTGAATTTCCTAATTCTGTGGAGAGCTTGACTATCAAATTGTCTTCGACTCGGTTAGACAGCCTAAAATTTGTTCCAGACGTAGTAGTCCACATATCTGTATGACCATCGCGAGCACGTTTGCAGCGATCGGTTGTTGGGAGGCAATTTTTCACCACTCTTCCACACATATCGGCCGAAACATTTGAACTTTCGCGTTCGATATTGTTCTTGAGCTCCTCTAACGTTGTTGGCTTAGGCCGTGTTCACGATCATGCGATTTGCTACTAGCGATCAATTACACAAGCACATATGTATGGGGGTGTTCTTGGCGTAGCGATTTGGCGAAACGCGAATTGAGTGACTACAGGCGACTGGGAGCGTTGAGAACAACTGTCCAAACATGAATGAAACTAGGCGAAATCGGTCTGTCATAGACACTATATCGCTTAGGATTTCGTTAGTAGCGATATTGCTTGAAATCGCGCGAACAGCCATCCCTTCGCTTGACGGTCAATACAGCCTTATTGGCACAAACGGCCATTCGACCGGACTATTTCTCTAGATTGCACGATTACTGAACTTTCCTTTCCATGGATCAATAGTTTGACCAGCTGTGTGGCGTGTGACATTATTTTGTTGGAACCACATATCACTGATGTCAAGTCCATCCGATTCTGGCCAAAAATAGTCTTCCAACATGGCTCGATAGCGAACCTCATTGATCGTAACATGGCGATAATTTTCATCCACGAATAAATACGATTTAATCAGACACCGGCATGGAATCCACACCACACGGTCAGTTTTTGTGGGGTTGCTGCTGTCCAATAACTATGTTCTTTAAGCCAAAAATGAGTATCATCGCTTTTCGATGCAATTAAAGATATTCTTCAAACTTTAGCAGAGTCCAACCAAAGAAGTTTCATTTCAAGCATCAAGTGGGGTCTGTTCTTGAGTTTATTTGGTGTTGGAAGCGCGGAGGGCGTGATTTTTTAGGCAAAATTTGCCCCAATGTGGGCTGAGAGATTCCCAAAACATGTGAATGACATAGAATCTACTCATTTGTCAATTTTTTAACTAAGTATTGACGGGTGCCATATTTTTAGTACTGTTACCGGTGCGTTGTCTCACTGGGACACATTCAATAGTGAATTTGTTGACTCGAATTTATCCGGAGCCGGTCTTTTGAGACGAATATTAGGATCGAAATTTGAGTTAAGTGCTCTTAAAGTTCCGACCACAGACGTGGAATTTCCACAGTAGTTTTGAATGCTTTCCCAACGTTGCTCGTTTGTGAACTTCACCTTGAGAAAGATGTAAACCTTGTCTGTAAACGAATCCGATCTACAGGTCACAACTAAAATGCATTCCATGCACTGACAAATGGGTCAGCTCAGGTGGGTACATCCAAATCAGATCGTCTCCCGTACCACAATATTGTTTTCAAGCGGAGGTCCTAGTAATAAAAATAAAAGCCTGTGAGACTGCGTTGACAGCAAAACCACAAGAAAGTGTTACATTTTTCATCAATCCAAGCTTGCGAAGTGTTTGTAAAAAAAAAACTAAAAGTTCTTGGAATACAGCACAAGACTATGCTCTGCTGGGTCACTGGAGATGAAAATGCATCGAGTATAGGAATGGAGACCAGAACAAATCAACTTTTGATTTACATCCTGCCTTGCATAAGCAAGGCGCAAACATCAGATGGTTTTCTCTTGAGACACTTCAGTAAAATAGATCCTAACTTCGACAATACCAGGACCAATAGACGTCATAACGATGCATAGCCATCAGTGGTATCACAAGAAAAATTAAGAGAAGAATCCCAATATCGAGGATGTCTCTATCACTGTCTAGGTCGATTCGGGCGAAACTTCTTCCAGCAGAAATATCCAGTTCCCCAGGGAACGACGGGTTGAAATATACTCATCTAAAGGAGTTTGATGGATTAATTCAACGTCGCCTTCCTACCTTACATAAGCACCTACAAATCAATACAAACAGGAGAGCTAAGCAGCAGTTAACAAACAGGAGAGCCAAGCAGCAGTTAACACACAGGAGAAGTGAAGTGCGGTTCGACAAAAGCAATTACGTTATTGAAACTCGAAAATCACTGACAGGAAATGTAAGAGGATTTATTAAAATTAGAGAAATCCCGGCAAACGACAGAGCTGACACACCAAGTTCGCCAGTCAACCATTTGGTTTCAATAGTGAAACCAGTGGATCATGACACCCATTAAGACTGCAATTACAAGTTCGAATCATGCCGCTTTGCTTTCAATCAACCGCGTAACTAGTATATGCTTCTCATGCAACGTATATGTATACATACATATGTATGTATGAATTCCCGACGAACCATTAACAAGTCGTAAAACTATCTAAGCTTCTACCTGTTAGAATGTGCAAAAAAATAACCAAACAAACTATCACGTAGGCGCTAGAGGGTCAATGGATAGACTGACTGGAATTTTGAACTTGAATTCATTTCCAATAGAACTCTGATCATGAAATTGTCAGCTAGAATAACTATTTCAACCAACTAACTACGAGTATGTCTGCAATGCGCTGGGCAATAAATTACCCGATCGCGTTGGCTAGACAGTTCGAGAAAATGGTTAAGCCATCGTCGAAGAAGAATCGATCGGTATTCAATACCGGTATTTACACTTGTCGGAGGGTTTTTTTGTTCCTTTTTTTGGTTTTCCACGGAAAAACAAATTCACCCATCCTTAGACAAGTTAGACAATGAAATGCACCACCATGTGTACTGCTGGTGGATTGGACAGAAGAAGGAAGAAAAAAAAAACATTACAAACCTGTTTGTATGTCTAAGATGAAATTCAATCCAAGTAACATATAACAAACGAAGGAGAGACAACGAAAGTGGCCATTCATTCACTGGCACTGGTTCCAATACACCAACCAGTAGCTTCTTACGATTCAGTCGCATTTCATCATTCCGTCCGCGAGCAACTTGTGGCGTCTGACGTAGAGCCAACCGAGCGCAGTCCAAAAATTGTAATCACCCAAGTATATACTCCTACTTATCTATATACATATACCCGTTCATGCTGTTTCACTGATTACTACTTATCACGCGCGAGCTGCAAAAAAAGGAAAAAAAAAACCGAACTGTATACCCGTCAGTCTATGGACTATCTAAGCGTGTACGTCGGTCAGTCGTTGGTGCGTTTTCAAGCGGGTTTGACGTTAAATCTCCTGCTTTTGCTTCTGCTTCTCTCAAACTTGCCATTTCGTGATTAGTGCTTTTTTTTTTTTGTTTTTTAATTTCCTTTCGATTATAGTCTTACGCGATACAACACACCAATCATTGTGTTGTCCACGTCGTCCGTCGTCGTAGTCGTCGTCATCGTCATTGTCAATTAAGGTTTAATTTTCTCATGTGCGGTTAACAAAACAAAAAATCAACTACATATTGCAACCCAGCTGGTTATTGTATCTTCTTTGGATAACATTGTAGCAAGTTTCCCCCTCTTCTTGTCTTAGGTAAGTCAAATAATAATTTATTGTTTCGTCGTCTTTTTTGAGTGTTCGTTGCGAGTTCGCAATTCAAAAAGCAAACACATCACCACATCATATCGTGTCTCGCATACAAAAATATACAAAAAAAAATTTCCTCAACTTACGTGTATTTTGTAAATTAACGAAACAAAGGTCAAGGTTGTCGCTTTGTCGCTTGTGTCGATTGAAATTTAGGTATAGGTATGTGGGTTGGTAGGTTGAGGTGAATAAGAAGGTAAGGTACCATCGAAGATGATGGTGATTTAATTATAGTCTGAGGGGTCTTTTGAAATAATTACAATCTAATTCTATTTCATTACCGTCTCTCTCGCAACATAGACGACATCCGTACGACTTTGGTGTCCATGCGAATGGAATTGGAATTGGTTAATTAAAAATGAGAATAAGTTGGTAATGCTGATTTGTTTTACATTTCAGCTAGCTACGAGTAGAATGTGTGTTCTCCACTTATCTGAGTATAATTCTATGTAAGCCTTTGAATATTTTTTTTCCTGATAATAATGATAAAATATCACTACTCACTAAGTGTGATAAGTAGTTGGTGGTAGATAAGATTTGTATTTTTATTAGAGGAGCGTGCTGTAATCATGGTTTATTTTGAGTGGTAACATTGAAGTTGCTTGTTGTTTTGCGATTCTACTTCCTAATGAAGTCGTTGAGGGACATGCCTATACTGATAGATGACAGATTACAGGCCTTAGAGACACGTGTGGTTGTGATCAGTCGTGTGTGACGTATGGTTTTCCGGGGCTGGAAGTAGAATTTAGATCAGAAATAGACTTGTATTTCGGACTACAGACCGCACTTTCTATCTTATAAAGGCATGTAAGTCGCGTTGTCTATGTCTACTCCAGCATTAGTTATCTCAATGATCTGTTCCGGGTGATTTCGTCGAACTCGATTTACGTTTGTAAGGTTCACAGGCGATATTCTTTAATATTCTCGTAATGTTTAAGGTAGACGGTGTTATGCAACAGAGAACTCCATTTGTGTATCAAAATAAGATTACATTTGGTCGGCACTCTTATGAGGAGTGGAAACATGGACGTAGATGCCTTCGAAATGTGGATATACAGAAGAAGTTCTGCGAGGAATGGGAATGAAAAGGGGGTTCATACCTCGGACACAGCTTAAGAAGCGACAAATACAAACGTTTGCAAGGAAAGATAGAAGGAAGACGAGCGGCTGGGCCTTAAAAACTGACATGGCTGTCAAAGATGTGGGAATGGCTTAACCTTTCGACTTCAGAAATGACGAGAGGAGTTAAAACAATAATTTCCAACCTTCAGAGCGGAGAGGAACTTTAAGAAGAAGAGAACGTTTAAGGCAATTTAGTGAATACGGAGGCAGACCTCTTCAGTGTGGTCCAGCGTGAATCACATGGTTAGTCACTTCGGTGAAGTACTGTGTGAATCACATGGTTAGTGACTTACACTCCTGCCAGACGTCTCTGTAGATCTCAGATTCAACAAAAGTCGTAAATGAATGTGACGTACATACATATAAACTTATAAACATAAACTTTTAAATCAAAGTGAAATGAAATGGAGAACACATAGAATCGCATAAACAGTACAAGAAATGTGTGAACTATAGCACAAGGCCTTACATGTGTTGTCTAACATATGTAAGCCAGTCCATTCCATACGTCGCGTCGTGCAATGCGTTCCAAAAGTCCTCAACTTATTCGCAAAAACCCTGAATTCATCCTCTATTACTCTGTCGTACGTTCATTCCTTCTGCTGACTTGTGTAAGAGTGTTCCATGCATGGCGAGACACAAATATTTTTCTTTGCTTTATTCCTCCACTACTGGGAGAAGCTACTAATTTGATGTCGTCAGTAATAAAATAAATAAAACTGTCCACTCATGAATCCATACGTGTGTTATGTTTACACCTAAACTATGTACGAATACGTAGCTTACAAATGCATCGCATTTCGTATGTGTGACGTTTCAATGGTCTTCGAAACCACTGGTTAACATTGCTGGTTGTGTAATTTTCCTCACAGTTTTTTAAGTGTGACCGATCAATTGCCACTTTCATTGTGGCTGGGTGAGGAGCTATTCATTATCGAGATACAATTTCAACAGAGTATTCCGGATAAACAACTTCAGCTTTGTGTGTGCATAATTCTACTAACTAAGTCATTCCACGAATTGATGCGAAAAACTGCTGTCTGTTGGATTTAGTTGCGTTTCCTTCAACTTCTGACGATGTCCCGATGGGTGACCGACCGAACTTGGTAGTGTATATCTTGTAATCTATTAAAATTAGTTTTCTTGCAGGCATTATCATCAGGCATCGTTTCGCGAACGTACATTTGTACATACATATGTGCATAGTATAGGGGGGAGAAATCATGTTTTCGAGAGCAGGGAAAGTTGGATTTTGGACTTTCGTTGTTTAGCAATTAAAGCCTTTAAAGTTGACTTTGATACTGAGGTAATCATTTAACTATTACCAGTAACGATTACATAATAACTTATTTGTTGTTTCATTTTGGACGCTTTAGGCGCGCAGACGATCCCAGGATACGTTTTCTAACAATGAACTTGAGCCTTGTGTTCTCCAACAGAAGTGATACGTAGAAGTCATTAGCCTGGGCTAAAAGTAGCACACATGATAGTGTTCCTAGTTTATATTCACGTTATGTGCGTTCTGCGTTTCCTATACGTTGGTGGTTTCTTTTTAACTTTATTTATTGCATGCCTTATGGTAGAAAGACCACTTCTTTGCTTTGATTTTGCTGCAGAGTCGCTGTACTCAGAGGCTAATTTGGTGCTCTTTCTTCTCTATGTGGCCTTCTCTCGCCTACCATTCATTTCATCCTTTATTTTTCAAAAATGACCATACACATCTGGCTTAACCATTTGTTTTGTGCGTGTTATATTCTTTACACGGACCTACTTTTTAATACCTTGTCGGTAGCCGAGATGTGGACTAGGAATCAAATTAATTCTATTTTTGTCGGCGATTGTATGCAGTGAGAGAGCATTTCCAGCGTTAACTTTTATTTTCGTCTATTCTGCAGTAATTAGTGCATTCGCTCGGCCCGTTTCCGCTCTAAACAATCGAGGAATCGTTTTTTTCAAAAGTTTTACCAGTATTCTACATCAATTTACAACTCACGGTACCATGCAATGTCTCAGCTGCGCTTTTAAAAGGCCATAGGACTCCATTAAAAGTAGTATGGGACTGCCTTCAAGTACTCATGTCATCAGCCAACACAAACAGAGTTCATCTCATTTTAAAAAGGATCCTCATCAACCTTCATGATGCTAAGACCATTTTGTGGAATACACATCACATTTGGCTGAAAACCAAAGCTCAACATTACTGGACAAATACAGAAGGTAACAGATAAAACGTTCATGTGAAACATCGTCCTCATAAGAACGGAGCAATGTGTAAGCCTTACTAAAAGTCAGATTCGTATAATGACAGGATTCCTCACTGGACACTGTCAAGTCAAACAAACATCTCATGAATATGGGAATAGTTCAAGATAGCACTTGCAGAAGAATGTGTAACGAGGACGAAGAATCAGAAGAAATTACTGCCTAATCAGAACACGTCACCGTCTATGATGGGTCCACATGTCACATTTTGCTCAGAGGAAGGCTGTCTGAGGAATTCGAAGTTCAAAGTGGGGTTCGGCAAAGCTGCATACTTTCACCAATGCTATTTTTATTGGTCATTAGCGATGTGCTAAATGGGATAATGTGTGCTGAATAATGGATCACCAAATGTTAGCAAATGTGGAGACGAAAGCAGACGAAGTTGGGCTGAAAATTAACTCTGCAAAAACAAAAATGATCAGCCTAGGACCAAACTCATCAACTCATATATCCATTGCTGAACAAACGGTTGAGAGAGCAGAGAGTTTCCAATACCTTGAGCGTATTATCTAAATTAATCTCGCAACGGAACTGGATATATCCAGCCGAATAGGCAAAATCTGCGTTTGGGATGCTATCCACAGTTTCGAGTAGTAATGCAATTAGCCTAAGCACCAAGCCAGAACTGTTCCGTTCCAACGTTGAATCCGTGCTGCTATATTGATGTGGTCCTGGTAAACTTTCGTCAATAGGCGTCTACGCTATATCTTAAGGATTTTATGGCCAAACCCCGTGTCTTTAACGAACAGCTTTATCAGAGATACGACGACGAAAGTGGCAGTGGATTGGTCATACTCTCCGAAAGGGTGACAGGTCCATACCTAACCACGCGATGCAATGGAAGGCCAATAGTAACTGGACTTTATTCATTGTTTTTCGAAAAAGATTTACCTCCGAAAAAATAACAACAGATAAACGCCCTCTGCATGAGAATACCGCTGGCTTCTATTCAACTGAAGCCGAGTGTACGCCTAAACTATATTTAAAATGTTTTTTTGTCCTCACTGGATAATTAGCCTGTGATTACATACTCAATGTAAATTCAACCAGCAGTGATGTATTACCCTAATATGTATGTAGCTATTTAAATATTACCTTAAAATGTCAATTAGATTATTAACATGATAAAAATTCATAGTTCCCAATGTCAAGTTTAAACGGGTATACGAAAGTTGACCAACGGTGAACTTGAAATGTGCTGATCTTTCAACAACCTACTGCAGTGTCGCATGTCTATCTTAATAAACAGTTGTGTGTACGTACGTACGTACTTATGAATATATATTAAATTAAAGTTAATGGTTCCTATGTCCGTGTCTGTTTAGTTTCCATTGTGAGACATTGTATGTTTTTTTGCGGATCGCTATTCTACATCTTGTCTGAAGACCTCGGTCTATATTGATTCAAAGATAGCGCTTCAAGTGTTTACGACTTTATAAGTCAACGTATATTATGGTGCGCAATAAAACAGATATAAAACAATTGGATGCCACTATCTATTAAGTAATATCGTAGTCAACTGTCTGTGGTGGCAAATTACACTTACATCACCCACTCTAACTGGGGTGGCAGTTGTAATAGTAATTATTACATCCATTGCCAGTAGTTACCTCGTTTATGTTTTGAAACAAATTTTAAATGCTCGCTGTTACCATATTAGTTACTAATTTCCGCTTGTTGTTCGAGTATACCCGAAACGGTCAAAGGTTGTTACTGAATTTTACGCGCTATACTGTATCTCATCGAACAAAACAAAGTTTTTTAGTTTCCATCTGGTTGTAGCGCAAAGTTTATTTAACCTTAGACTCTTGGGCATCATTACTAGGCACCCATTCACCTTCATCTTGGACTAGACCCGAAGAAAAACTTTGAACTTGCATTGATACATTCACTAGGCGGAGACATAGATAGATAAAGTTCTCTCAATTATAATCGGTTTCTGCTTTTCGCAGCACGGCAAGCCGTTACGAAATCGAGAAATAGTTTCTGCACGTAATAGCCGGCAGTGATCGTACAAACTTGTTTGAGGTTTCCAGTAATAACAGTCCGTTTCATATGAACATATATAGTTCCTACAGCGCGATTGCGTAATGGCGTATAATTACGTGCATAAGTAGCTCGTATCTATTTGGTTTTTTTAGTTTTCAATGTGTAATCCAACACTGATTCAAAATATTTACTATTCAGACAATTAGAATTTAAATGTTTTCGTTTTCTAGATGGGAGGCATAGCTTGCCCAAGTCATGTTTGCGCAACCGGTTTGAATTCTTTTTTTGTTTGTATTTTGCAAGAGAATGAAATTTAAATTTTTCTTTCTTTCCTTAACTCTGATTTCGGTTTCGAAGAAGACACATAGGGGAACTACATGAGCCAAGGCTTTCGACCAATGTGAAAACCCCTCTAGTTTGTGATGATAGGTCACCGTGGGATCACCATTTACAATTTAAATTGCGTGCCATTTGGGATTTCTACGTCGTTTGACACCTGCCGTCGTGTATAGCAACTGGAATAGTGATATTTGTATTTCATTGCAAAGTATCTTTTAAATAATTTACGAATTCCACGACGAAATTAAGACTTTAAAGTCGCAATCGTCGTCATCCCGCCAAAAATGGTGTATCACACTGGAGATCTCGAACATTTTTCCCAACGTGTACCGATTGACAACCGATTGCTAGAACATTGCTGAGAAAACGTGCTAACAAACAAGGCACTGTCTACCATTGTTGGACGCTTTTAGCATGTGAGAGGAACAAATGGAGGCGAAGATACCACCGTGAACTGTACAAGCTCCAAGAAGATGTGGATGCAATCCAAAATGGCAACAAAATATTGACTTGTCAGTTTCGAGTCCCGGTCTCCAGGGTTCTGATCACGTCCTCATCTTAAGACGATCGTCGTCTAAACGATAGCAACGAATCCTGTTGTCTGTCGTTTGCTTCATCGACAGCGGTTGACAGTTTTTGGAGCTACTTGAAGCAAAAATTGATTTCACGAAACGATAAGCGATAATAATTTTGAATGTTACGTGGCGGAGAACTATCGCAAAACAATTTCGTGATTGTCATCATACGTAATGAGGGCTACGTTAGAGACGACTGAGAAAATAGAATCAGATCAGGTGCAGGTGCACGAGAGCGACAAGGTTAGAAGTTTTCTGAACTTTAGCACGATTTCAACAGAAAGTTCTGCACACATTTTGAATGATTCGTTGCAAGATCTTGAGGCATGACTGGTTTCCTGATCCTCAATGTATTCTCTTCTGACAAATAACCAAATCAGGTAAAATTAACTTTTTCTTTGACCCGCTTCACACTGGATTGACAAAATGGATTTTTCTTTTGACGTTTACAGGTCATATGTGAAGTGGAGAGGTGACATGTTACTGCAATCTGAATATTTTTTGACGTTTGCAAAAGTCAATCGCTGTCACTCGCCAAAAGTATGAAAACATAAATCAAAAACTGAGAATTTCACGAAGTAAACAATAGAAATACGACAGTAAACCATTTTTTTTGCTGTGAAAACCATTAACTTTCTTGAAAAAGGAATTTTTTTTGTTTAAAACTAACCAATATCATTTGGCGCCAGCCACTAATATGTCAAAAAGAATCTGAGAAGTCGTTCAGATAGAACTAACGCGAATTTAAAAAAAAAAAAATTCAGTCTGTCATTCCTGTGTGATCCTGACTTTCAATGAAAGCTAAATAATAGTATGTCACACCTCGATTGATCAATCTGTCTTGACTGGCGTTAACGTCTTCTTCCAAAGCCGATCATAAATCAACGTTTTCATTCGAATTCTTAACTGAAACTGCTGACTAATTTTGATGTGAAAACTTTGATAGACACTGAATCGTAGTACGTGACACAGTTTGAATACAAATCACGAGAATCAGTCATCATTTGGTAAAATAAGTACAAACTACGTTTTCTTTGTGCACAAGCGAAGTCGGGCAGACGTCTTCAAATAAAACACCTACGTCGGAAGTAATTAATGTACGAAACAATCGCAAAAAGTTGTTTTGCAGACTTCCTGGCGATGAGCTTGATTCTTTGTTTGATTTGCTTTGAGTTTATCACATGAAACACGAAACAGTGCCTAGTATTTGACATCTCTGACTTCTATTCTATAGATAACGAATCCAACCTTTAGTTTCTTGAAAATTCCGGAAACTGCTTTCTCACGACCTATGGTTCATTAACTTATCTAGACTGCCCTCGAACCAAAAAACGTGTGATGAAGTCAATGTCATCATCAAAGTCCATAAGCCAAACCGGAATATTGAAAATACTTCAACACGAGGTTGAAGAGAACACAAGGCCGTGCATCTCTTTCGCGTTCCGAAAGTGTGCAAGTTTCTGAGAAACAATTTTAAATTGCACAAGTCTTCGATGTCAGAACCTTGTGAATCCATCTGGCTAATTGGACATATTCGACTTTAATCGCATTACGTGTTAATTTGACGGTCAACTACAGATTCTCAAGAGCAAGATTTGAATTACCAATGAACCTTAGCTTTTCGTATATATTCTTAGAACCCAGGCACATGCCAAATGTTGTTTATTGACCAGCCCACTCATCTGTACGAGTATGTGTATTGTTACTTCTTATCTTCTTTCTGTCTGAGTTTAAAGGTCTTTCTTTTCGCATCTCCTTCTTCGTATGATTTAGTTTATAAGCTGTTTATGCTGCGCCAGCATGTGGTGGTTGGCCGATGTTTACTCCGGCCTCCTACAGCCTTTATACTTCTAGTGTTTCCGCAAATTTGCGAAAAATGATTTGATACGTCTAATCGGTTGACAGTTTTATTTCAATGTCACCAGGAAAATCTGACTCTGTCTCGAACGATGATTCTGATCGTCACTCTCCTTAATGTTTTCATAATTGTGACCACAAGTTCAGCTTTTTATTACACATATGTGTACGCACTAAACCCATAGTAGGGTACCCTATCAAATGTCGCATAACATGGTCTTGTCGCATATATGTACGTCAGGCCACTGTAGTCGTGACTTTCGTACGTGACTTTTTTCGATTGTTTCCCTTTCTTTTCGTTTCGTTTTTTGCGGCTCTAACCGTATAAATAAATACTAAACGTGGTGTAAACGGCGAGAGAATAGAATCGAGCACACCACTAACCATTTGCATTTCTCTGTTTAAATATTTATTTATTTGGCTTTGCTTGACCACCAATATACCTGTCTGACGTGACTGTGTGTAGGACAAGTTCTAAGACTGCTACTTTGCGCGTGATATTCGTACGTCAAAGGGTTCATTCCGAAATGCACGCAGTCACTTCCACCCAATCGAACTGATCTGAAGTTGTTCTATTAGTTGATAGCAAAGCAAAGCCGCCCTTCCCATGGAGTATAGAACAATATCGTTCACGTTGTTCTCGATTAACATTTCGGGACAGAATGCTAAACAGATCTTTTGGAATTCTAAAGCACTTTGTACGTTGGTCGAAATATCAACATCCATTAAAAGCTAAACAACGGTATATGAATGTACTACATACTCGTGCACATAGTATGTACAATAGTTGAGCGAGTGAGTAGTGAAACGAGTGAAGCGAGTGCAAGTGTGAAGGATAGAGGAAAATCAAACGACGGGTGTAGACTATAGCCGGTCAAGAGGTCGTCCCCGCCAAAACGTTCACTAGATGTAAACCGCTTTTGTTCATAAATTTAACGATAAACATATTTTCGAGTGTTTTTGTCAGTCAGTATTGCTAGACCTTTGCAGTGATCAGTGGCAGTGACTGATAAGTGTAAGTTCTTGTTTACCGCGCACAGCATACCAGTGCCTACTCTTTGCAGTGTCATTGTTTATTAAAAAACAAGTAAAAAACACGCGCTACATGATACTAATAATTAAAAACACAAAGTTCTACATTGATCTTTACAATGATTATCTTTATACCATACGCCAGGGTATAACACATGTCCTATGTTTCTATGGAAGCAAGTTTTGTGTTGTCATCTTCGGTGGTTTTGGATTGTCACCTATCGCTGGTTCCACTGATTATAAGAAAAGAAAAAAGTAATGAATAAATATTTGTGAAGTGCCTGTGATAAGAACAAATGGGAACGTTCCAAGGTTTTTACTTTAAATTTTGAATTATTCAGTTTTTTTTGCAATTTGTGCAAATGCAGTTTTTGAGGAAGTGAAACAGTGATGAGGTTTCAATGATTTGATTTGATCTAATCAGGTTTTGTTTTTGTGTTTTGATGAATAAAACATTTGTCATGTCATGCAAAGTTTTTTTTAGCATCAGGTGGCATCAGGTTTTTTTAATATTAGTCCAAAGTTTATAGTATGTTACCTAATCTTTGTTTACCAATTCGGCAGCGTGGTTCATTGTTAAGTGCTTTCGAGTACTCACTAGTCTGGTGGACTGGATTCTTTTTTTTACATTTTTCTTTTTTATATTTCTTGTCTGGACACTTTCTCAGATTTATTTTGACTTATTAGCTGTCAGTGTCAATGAAACTGGTTTGCTTTTCAGCGACAATTTATTTTCACTGGTACACTGACTGACATTTTCAAATGTCAAAAAGTTCAGATAATTAAAATATCTGTAAACATGCGCAACCTTTGAACCAAGCCGTATGCTTTAATTTTATCAGTTAAATGCAGAAACCAGTGGACTCAACATAAAAAATGCATTTAGCCTCGACTTGGCTCGACAGTAGAGAACAACCTTCAATCAAACGCATTGTTTTTGTCTATTTTAACCGTGACTTAATCATGCCCATTGGATAGAGGAAGTGTGGATGAAAGTCTAGGCTATGATTATTTAAAATACTTGGTGTGGCGCAAAGGTTGTCACCCCATGTCCTTTGGTTGCATTTTTTTTTTAAATGAAAAATGTTGGTTGGTAACAGTGTAGCGATCCATGTCTTGTTGACGTGTATTTTGTGTCTGTTTACGTCACAAGTGTCAAATTAGATTTGACATTCGCAAAAATTATAGCATCTTCCGATAGAGTGGTGGGTCTGTCTGTAATTGCGAATTGCTGCGTATGTTTAATAAAAACAACAGAAATAGGAACTAGAAGGAGATGCTGACTAAGAACCTACATATCTTGTTGGGATGTTGGGATCTCAGGGATGGCCGAAAGCAATGCTGATTACAGTCATCAGTGCCGAGGGTCCAATCGTCTGCTGCTATAAAGCCTAGTGCATTGTTTTGTAGATGAGCTTTTCCTTGATGAGCTGCAGCGGAAACTTGTTGAAAATTCACTGGTTGCTAAGAAATTGATTATTCTCTTCCAAGATGTTTGGTGATTCTAGCTCCCTTCTGGCAAACATCAATCATTTGCTTATTGCATTTGAATTTGACTTTTTAAACGTCAAATGTAAATGCATATAAAAGGTCTGTTCGCGTACACAACTAACAGCAACAGGTATCTGACAGATTTGACAGATTTCGTAAATCAGTGCAAAACCATTTACCGCATTGAAATGATATCTCGCACAGAACGTCACTCTCGACAGATACAACTTTAAAGTAGCTAAGGACTTTGACAGTGGCACCAGTGTTGAGAAAGTTAAATCTTGCCAAGCGTTCATTCTTTGGGCTAAGAAAGCAATTGCATAGCAAAGTCCTCTCTCGAATAACTAGCGTACGACGGTTGAGGACGTTCTCGGTTGTTATGAGAGAAACGGTCCCGACTGCATAGATCTAGAGTAGAGAACAAGATACAATCATGAGTATCGGCCTAGTCAGAAGAGTTCAAATACAGCGACAAAAATGGTGGGGTCATGTAGCGCGAATGGACAACAATTTTTCGGCAACGAGAGTGCTCTCGAATGCATCCCAAAGCGATAACCCAATAGAGAAAGACCTCGCTTAACTGAAAAGGGGCCTCAACCAACTTGGTATACGAAATTAGAGGCAGCCGGCTAGAGAGGTTGTTGGTCCACTCTGAAGTGTAGCGCCTCTAAGTAAATAAAATTTAACTAACCACTAGTCAGGGTCGTATATTCAAATTGGTTACTCATTATGCTGTTTTCAAATTAACAAAAACCAAAAGTATTTGTAAATATTTGTACATAAGGCCTGATCATGCACTATGTTCTGACTGTAAGTGGGAGGTCACAGAATCGTAGATAAAGATCAGCGAAGGCAGCCACTTATCTACATTTTTACTTTCATCAAAAGCTAACCGCCCTTTCAATTAGTACTTACCATATAAAGACCGTATTTACAACCCAATTATATTTGCATTTATTTATCACGTCGTTCATTGTAAAAAACATAAAATAACAAGCGCGGCTATTATCAGTTTACACAATAAATACGTCGCACTTTATTGATTGCTTTTCTACATTAGCACTTCAGATTTGTCAGTCTAGTCTGTTCGCACTACATATTCTTTTATAGAATTTTAGCAGATTGCAGATTTACATTCATATGTATAGACGTGTGTATTGAATCACTTATATATGCCTACATATGGATACTTGCATTCCGTACAGCAGCATGCAATCTGAATCGACACTGACCTTCTGTTCCATTGAAGTGATTATTGTTTTGTTGATTAACTTAAATTGCACCTGAGTTATTATTCCATCAGGGTTTTCTTTTTTCTTCTCAAGTATTTAACGTGTATTATCTTTTATTATCGGTTTTTTATAGCCACTTTAACTGATTTTATAGCTGAATACATTAATGCTCAATTGACATAGTTTAATAGAAAAAAAATTTAAAATAACCGCACTCTTCCAATTAACTGCATATGTCTGCATATGTTTATGTTTTCACCCTCCGAAGCACTGGGAACGAACGAGCTTACGCAACAAAATAAAGATATTCGTTTTCAAACGGCTTTCCTCTCCACTGCGGAGGTTGGAAATCATCGTTTGTGATGTGTGCTTACTTGTGACTCCTCTTATTTTTTCTGTGGTGGGGGGGATTGAGTCAGTCCTGCAGGTTAGATATCCATGAAAGCCTTTGTCCTCTCACCTCTCTTTCCTCTGTCTATCTTAGTTGAAGGAATCTGTATTTTTCGTTAGGTAAGACGTATCCTAAGTAATCTACTTTCCTTTTTTGTAATTTGTCGCATTCGTCGCAATACTTCTTCGTTAGATATTCTGTCTACCCAGGAAAGTATATCAAAAGCTTCTATTTTTCATTGCTCTCTTTGATGTCCAGGTTTCTAGCCCGTGTAGCAGCACCAACCAAATATAGCATTTCACCATTGTTGCCTTGCCTCGACTTCTCTGCTGCAAATTACTTTTTTCATTTTGCTGAAGACCGTCCTCGTTACTTTCAAGTATCGTTCCCAAGTTTTTGTATTTGCTGACTCTTTCGATGATCTTGTTGTTTACTTTTAGCTACAGATTCGGTATTTGTTGTTTCCTAGATAATACTATCAACTTGACGGTATTTATGCTTAATCCGTAGTTGTTACTTAGACTGTTGAGCTTATTCTTTATTTGTTTATATCGTTTGCTATTCACATAGACTCCGTTTACCTTCAAATCACCGTCACTCTCTCCTATTGCTTCTTTAACACTGTCTTCGGAGTACATATTGAAAAATCTTGGTGATAGAATGCAGCCTTGTGTCACTCCTTCACCTTCTGACCCCAATATAAATTTCTGATCACTCTGCTGTCGTTCATATCATTCAAACGGCTTAGATTAGGATAAAGGACGGTACAGGCTTCAGTTCACATAGATTTATGTACGTAGTTCTGACGATTCCACGTTGCCTTCCTCCTTTGCAAATATGTACATAGCTTAACCATTTTCGGCTCATATCCGTCCTCAGTATTTGTCCTTCATTAGTCTTCTTGTCACGAATATGAAGAAACTGTTAAGCTTTGTTGGTTTTAGTTATCGGCCGCAATCCTTACCCTAACATCTATGGACACTACGCAATCTCTCTCGAATCTATTATCGAGTCGTTAGGCAACCTTTGACATTCGTTTCGGTTTAATTGTTTCCTATAACCAATTGTTGCAATATAATCGCAGGCCCCAGCAACAATATCAGCAGTGGTAATAATTTCAGTTATCTGGCTTGCGAGCACAATTTTTTTATCTCAACTGATTGTGCTATGTCTCGACGAGGGTACAATTTAAAAAGTGGCAAGCACTTCTACCTTTCAATCCCACTATTAAGTAAAAGATACCCCGATTTTCTAATTTTAAACATTTTAATCGTACATAATCCATGGAATACAGTCACTAATAATAATTTTATTTTCATTTACAGTAAAAATGGAGAAAGAAATCGATGTTGATGCTTCTATCGGAGTGAGTAACGAACCATTCCTTGGAACACTAGATATCATTTTGCTAGCGATTCTAATGGTTGGTGGTGCTTGGTATTTTCTGAAGAACAAGAAGAAAGAGGAAGAACCAATTCGATCATATTCAATACAGTAAGTTGGTAATGGCTTTTGGCATCAAATCATTGTTGGTAATCACATTTTATACCACAAAACAGACCAACAACAGTAACAACAGCAGTTGCATCGGAGAACTCGTTTATAAAGAAACTAAAAACATCTGGTCGTAGTTTAGTTGTATTTTATGGCTCACAAACTGGCACTGCCGAAGAGTTTGCTGGTCGTTTAGCCAAAGAAGGTATCAGATATCGAATGAAGGGAATGGTTGCTGATCCCGAAGAATGTGATATGGTAAGCATTAAGCAAGCTATAAAGATGAACAGACCAATCTAATAAGTTTTTGTATTTCTTTTGCAGGAAGAACTCTTAAAATTGAAAGATATTCCGAATTCATTGGCTGTCTTCTGTTTGGCAACATACGGTGAAGGAGATCCCACGGATAATGCAATGGAATTCCACGAATTCATTACAAATGGGGATGCTGATATGACTGGCTTAAATTATGCAGTAAGTACTTAGAATATCGATTGTATACAAGGGGGGGGGATGAACCACCTAGTATGTCTTCTGTAGTAGCAGAGCTCTTATCTAAATTAAGGATTTCCTTGTAGGAATAAGACTTGATTGTGTGGATTGTCTTAAGTCCAAGGGCTAGACGAAGTTTGTGCTTCCAGTTATTAATTAGCCCAGTTGGAGCTACATAAAGTTGTCATTCTTTGAACGCAGATTCTGACCAAACACTAGCTAGCTTATCTGTACATTTATTGCCTCCAATTTCCTGGTGATCAGGAATCCAACCAAGTTTTATCCTACTATGTATGGTAAGCAATTCAAATGGATCGTAGCACCACTCAACTGACGTGGAAGTCCACCGACAATTCTCTGGAGGTTCTGTAGCTTAAGTACCACCAAACGATAACTGCGTACGTAATAATCCAATAAGTGCATAGAACGCACAATAAAAATGAAGAGGAGCTAGTTGGTGTAGTAGAGCAATCAGTCTCGCTGGTTAGATACTTCTAAAGTGCACACAAAAATTCTTCTGTTCGTATTTCCCATTGAACTCCTAATATTTTTACTGTATTCATGGCTACCAGATATATGTATCAAAAGCGTTTCTAATTTCGTTAAAGCAGCAAATTAAATTATCGAATTCCGCAGTTCGTAGCTGACAACCAATTAAGGGAGTGACGAATGGAAAGTTTAATAATTCTGAAGTGTTTGCTACGCAATCTGTTACATATATCAACTTGGAGGATGAATCATTCAACAATCATGTCTTTGTTTATTGTTGGATAGTACTGTGTGCTAGTATTATGACCAGAATGATTTTGAAGGATTTTGCCCATAAAATTGTCGTAAAATTTAGGAGATATGTCAAGTACGAATTCCAAGGACATTTAAGCAGGTTCGAACAGGGTAGATGCATGCCTTTGTTTCTTTTTCCTCGTCAGCTCCTACAGATCAAAAGTTTTGTTCTATATTATCGAATTACAACTGGACTAGGTTATGATTTCTCTAGTAATAGACACCATCTGGCTTATTGGCAATGGTAATGGCCAGAGCGTGTACCTACCGCTGGTATTATGTGTATGTTGCTTAGTTTTATTTCTTCAGATATTTTCTGATCAAAACTGCTACATATGTATATTCTTCTTCTTCCACTTACCTTGCCGCGGTGAAGATGCTTAAATAATCTCAGGGAGGCCAGAGACCGACTCCAGTAAGGCTACCCGCTCTGTAAGGTCCCTTGTCGAAGGATGGAAGCTAAAAAGTAGAAATCCTAATTCTAGTGGTGGTGAGAGAATATAGTGAACCGTGCCCAACAATGCAAGTTTGAAGACAACCGATAACGAACTCCAGAAAGTCCTTTGGCTTGCTCTAACTGTTACCTTATCTCGGTAAACCCGGTTCTACCAGAGATAGACATTCTTTTCGGTTTACTCGTGGGACTAAATATTAATTCCAAACATGCCAAATACAAAACTTCAAGGGCTAACTCCCCTTAGAGACAAGACAAAAGTCAAAAGCATAGGAACGGAGCGGGTGGGAAAACAACTGCAGCGACTGCATATTGATTACAAAACACGCTCCGACAGTAACGAATCAAGGACTTTGGATTTGGACTAGAAGACGCATAAGGAACAGTACCACAGACTGGCAAACCTTGGTATGCCTACCACAATCTCAAACGATTTGGCGAAAAAGGCAAAGCTAATTGGGACTCAAGAACTTTCGAGTGGTCGTCCAAGGTAGTTGAGGTATGGAAGAGTCAACCCAAAGAGGGACCTTCTAAGAGGCCACGGTCTCAGGACAATCCTTCGCCCATTTCAAAGTAGACTAGGGGCACCGTTTCGGTAACCAAGATTAGCTGGAAACTTTGGAGGGTTTTGCAGTGTAAGTTGAATCTTAGCTTCCTCTTCGTGCAAACCGACCATTTTAAGCCTGTGGCACTCCGCCGTAGCCGCCGCAGGTGAATTGTGAGTAGGTGCTGAGCTCAAAACCATGAGCAAGACCCCGCCCCTAATGAGCCGCAATATATTCTACGTCAGAAACAAAATCCTAAACTTCCAACTGGCACTGGGAAAGTGGTTAAGTCGGAGGTAGGAAAGAACGCCGGTAAATCAATTAAGGTCCTATTGAACTCGGCGTCCCTCGCTCCGTAGTAGAGTTTTCTTTCCAAAAACCTGTCTAAGAATTCAGATTCCTAAACTACTGGATTACTGTGTTTTTATAAACACATGCACTTGATTTTAGATACATATGTAGGATCATTTACATAAGTACGCGTGCCGCTACGCAACTTTGTCCCAATGCTTGCCCAAATTATGTCTTAAAGTACAAGGTCGAAGTGACACCCACAATTCACTTATCGCATAAAGTCAACCTTGTACTGAAACACGCCCCACGATCCGCTCAGTAATTAAAACCAAAAAAGTTGGGTGGTATAGTGTAGAGGTTATCGTACTCTAAATCCAACTAAAATGTCTATGAGTCGAATGTCCAACTGTTGAATACGTGACTATAATTTTAAGGAACAACAATAATTTGAACTTTCACTTCCACTAACGACGCAATAGTCACCATTCACGTCTTCATCCCAAAAAGGTGAAAGTGAAGACTAATCATCTCCCCTATGGGCGACGTTCATAAATTATTCCTCTAATAAGGGGGAAATGGTTTTTATGTAAGAAATTCAATTCGGTTTCATTTGTGCACCTACTAAACTCCTAGTCGAGCCTTGCTTGTCTTTATGTCGCTGATAACCTCATGATAGGCTTTAAAGATAGCCACGTGCTTTTCTTTGGCTATAAAAGTTCGAACCAGTTCTGTATTCTTCTTAAAATCTTTTTCCTTACAAACCCCTTAGTACATCCGGATTATAAAGTCATGGTTCAACAAAGCCAGACCGTAACACAGTTGTGTTTTTACACTTTGACCAGACAGGTGCCAGACGTAGTTGCATTATTATCAGCTAGAACTTTGAACGGGGTGATAAGTTCTAGAACAAGCCTCTTCTTTAATCTGCTAAATGAGACCACTTTTTGATTGTTATTCTGTTTTTATGGCATTCCATGCTTGTTATTATATTTTCATAACATTTTCAGTTGTTATCTCCTGAGCTGAACTCTCAGTTGGCAATAAATGTATCTGTTCTAGAGGGTGCTCTTTAGAATAATAATGTGAATCAAGAGATTTTCATAGGCCTGCCTTGCAACTGACCTTTGTTTTTATTAATTATTAGATTATAGGGGATTTTATTTAGGCATTGTGCTGCAATGGAAGCGATTAAGATATATTCTATCAAATCTCTAGTCTATGGTAGAGTCTACTACTTCCGTGCAATGGTTGGGGAACTTTAATCGCCCAATCTACACCAGCAAACTAGGTATACCATTACCAAAGGTTAATTAGTTAGTGCAATTACAGTCTCAGGAAATGATGTGCTGCGTACTCTTTGAACTTTGAGAAAAAGATTATTCTTAGAAGAAAACGTCTACTGGAACAGAGCTCCATCGATAGCCAATAATTAACTGCATCTACTTGCACTCACAGTCAACTATTCTGTAGTAACAGGGTATAGGGTATATCATTCAAATGTCCTCCACGAGAATTCTTGCAGGACATGAGTCTGACAAGGTAATTTTCAATGACTTGTCGACACCTATCGGGGAACACTTGACGAATATTCGTTTTCAAAACATCAAGAGTTTGCGGATTGTGGGCATAAACAGGATCTTTTGCGTAGTCGCATGAATAGAAGTCCAACGGCGACAAATCACACGATATTGGTGGCCAGTTCACATCACCAAAACGGGAAATAACTCGTTTTTTCTTCGACTGCAGCCAAAAGGGGTCGTGTGATGAGAATGGACGGTGATGGTTACACCTTCGTCATGTTCGAAGACGTATGGACCAATGACACCACCAGACCAAATTGCAATGATCTTTCAACCTTTGAATAAAACGCTGTGCGAAAATTGGACGCCCAAACACTGATCCTCCAGCACCTAATCGGGGTATGTTCTACGGATTCCCAGGGCAGCTGGCTTCAATTCTTAACTGAGTTGAACTTGATAAAGCTGTAGATGCAAATCTAAATGCAAAATACGACATAATGTGCTGAACGATTGGATATTCACTAACGGCAGCCATATTTTCCGAAGAGCATCCATTTCGTTGTTGGATAGGCCTTAAGACATCTGAAACAGAGCCAGTGTCTTCGATTTTTTTCAGTTTTGCCTCTAGTACGAATATGTGGACAGTTATGTCGACCAGAAACTGCTCTAAATGCGCGAAACCTACCTGCTACAGAATTGCTGTTTACAATTGTAACATGTTCAGCGATTGTTAAGCGATCCATATGGCAAAATGGTAAACCTTAAATATGTGATTGAATGCGGGCCACGAATTGAATGACACTGTATAACTCCGTGTCTAATATGGCATTATGCAGCTTCTCTTTCCAAGATTAATGCTCTTACGTTTGGACCTCAACTCTAAAATATTGCTTGAATCTATACGACAGCGTCCAGAAACGAGGGTTCATGTACTAATTCCTAAAATTGCGTGATTTGGTTCCGCTATTAGGCGAGTCGCCAAGCCATACCACCTCCATGTCACCAGGAGCGAAAATATGGTTAATAGTATTCCCACACCAAATGGTTTCAGTTTGCACCAACTTAGAGTAGATCTTACAGCTAGCATCTTGGTTTATTGACACAGAGCTACATAGATGTGCGTATGTTTTCCGGTATCGGATCAAAAATATTCTCTGGGTCTCTAGAGTTTACGATGGCTATTCGTCTGATGCTGTAGTTTTCTTTCAGGACAATGATTCTGCTGGTGAATACAATTTCTATCTTCTGCTTGTGATACATGAAACTATCATATTCTGTGAAATTGCTTCAACAAGGCACTCACAATTGCCACTTAGTCGTTGAACGTAAGTTAAAAAGAAAATTAAAGCTGACACCGTGAACGCTGTGGCTCAGAGGTTAGTGGATTGGAGTATTGATCTCAATGTATGAGTCTCGTCTCACAGTCCCACATTTCGCGAGTTTTTGACAAACTTTTGACAGCAAAACCGTCATGAAACTACACAGCCCCTTCCACTCGTTGAAGAATATAAGATCCACCGATATTTCGTGGTTAAAACTGAGCCAAGAAGTCTCTCTGACCAACCTTACTATTCATTAGGTCCTACAGCGAAGCCCATTAACCTACTCCATCATTACTCTTGAACCCTACACGGTCAATAAAATTGTCATTACTTGCTTGACTGTTCGGCGAGAGATTAAATTAATAAGTTTTGATGTGCACACCCTACACGATCATTACTAATGAGAATACTACAAGTATTGACGACTCGAAATCAGTAATTCCGGCCTTTTGTCATTCCAGCCCATCATTTCAAGTAATAGCAATATTATTGAACGTGCAGGGTTCGCATACCACATATTGATTCAGACCTCAATTCTTTGTTTGAGGAACTGTTGCGTCTCTTGTCTTTTTGTGACAAGACGTCTCTACACGAAAGTTTGCAATTCCGTAAGAGATTGCACAAACAACGACATCGAAGCTAAACAAATTTCTAAAATGCAACTCATTCCATATAGGCTTAAAGCCCCGATAGATTTCGTTTCCCTTCTCTTCTCATCTTTGTGGTATCAGTAGTTCGTATGAAAACCTTAAAAGTGACGTATGTTCGTTGATGTCATAATTTTCTTTTACATTACAAACAATTGTTTTCCTTATCACTTTCGTCTTCCATAACAAGCTCTATTATGTTAATGGGCCTCTGAAACTATGTTATACTATAATAAATCGCGCCATCTTGCGTTTCATGGTATCTCGTCGCCCGCTTGTGATCCAACCTTAAAGTATTCCCTATTCTACTACATTTCATCTACTCCATTCGTAAATCCACCACGTTTTTCACGAATGCGAAGAACACGCCGCTGCTGGGAATGGTGTTTCGCCATTTTATTCACTTTTTCCTAGTCTGTCGGGGTGGTGTGACGTAAGTTAGTGGTGTTAAGAAAAATGTATTCAATATTTCTGTGCTAATTGGCTTAATTTACTATTAACAGGTCAGTTAAAATGCTTAATTACAATAAAAAATTGTAGTTCCATTCTGATTTATGCCCTTTTAATAAGATAACACTTAGTAAATTAGTAAAAATAATGATTAGTAGAATTTTTTTTCGGCGAAGCTATTCGCATCTCGTAACTTTAGAGCAGCACTTGAGTATTAGTAATAAAATTAAGTCAAGGGTAAGGGTGGTGGCGGTTTGGGACACAGGAATCTGTAGACTAATTGGTTTTTTGGTTTTTTTTTCTTCTTTCAGGTATTTGGTTTGGGAAACAAGACCTATGAGCACTATAACAAGGTCGCCATCTATGTCGACAAGCGGCTGGAAGAGCTTGGTGCCACCAGGGTGTTTGAACTGGGACTTGGCGATGATGATGCTAAGTATGGTCTTTTGTTGTAGGAAATAAGTTGCAGTTCAGTAATAAGTTTGTCTGCTTCGTTAGCATTGAAGATGACTTCATCACATGGAAGGATCGATTCTGGCCAACTGTGTGCGACTTCTATGGCATCGAAGGAAGCGGCGAAGAGGTATTGACCCGTCAGTACAGGCTGCTGGAACAGCCCGAAGTGCAACCGGACCGAATCTATACTGGAGAGATTGCCCGCCTTCATTCTCTGCAAAATCAAAGACCGCCGTTCGATGCGAAGAATCCTTTCTTGGCGAGCATCTCGGTGAACAGGGAGCTGCACAAAGGTGGTGGACGTTCATGTATGCATATTGAACTGGACATTGAAGGCTCAAAAATGCGTTACGATGCTGGTGACCACGTGGCCATGTACCCAATCAACAATAAGGAGTTGGTTGAGAAACTGGGCGAGCTTTGTAGTGCCAACTTGGATACTGTCTTCTCGTTGATTAACACTGATACAGACAGCAGCAAGAAGCATCCATTCCCTTGTCCTACAACATACAGGACAGCGCTTACGCATTATTTGGAGATTACAGCCATTCCCAGGACACATATCCTGAATGAATTGGTGGAATATTGTACAGATGAGAAGGACAAAGAGCTGCTGAAGAGCATGGCCTCTATTACACCAGAGGGCAAGGCTAAATACCAGTCGTGGATACAAGATGCGTGTAGGAACATTGTACACATTCTAGAGGACATCAAATCTTGTAGACCTCCAATCGATCATGTGTGCGAGTTGCTACCGAGGTTACAACCTCGATTCTACTCTATTTCTTCATCTGCTAAGGTAAGCTGACGAATAAGTTGTGACATAGTAGTTCTGTATTGACATCCTGTTCTCCATTTAGTTATATCCAACGACAGTGCATGTGACAGCTGTCCTAGTGCAATACGAAACACCTACTGGTCGCATAAACAAAGGTGTTGCTACCACATACTTGAAGGAAAAACTTCCTAAAGATGGCGAAACACCCAAAGTGCCAGTGTTCATCAGGAAGAGCCAGTTCCGTCTGCCAACCAAGCCAGAGATCCCAGTTATTATGGTTGGTCCTGGCACTGGTTTAGCACCATTCAGAGGCTTCATTCAGGAGCGACAATTCCTTCGTGACGAAGGCAAGGTCGTCGGTGATACTATTCTGTACTTTGGCTGCAGAAAGAGGAGTGAAGACTATATCTATCAGGAGGTGGGTTTTCCTACTAACACTTTTATGGGACACACATACCTAACAGGTTATGATTTCATGTTTTTGCAGGAACTAGAAGAATTCGTTGCAAAGGGCACACTTACACTTAAATCAGCGTTCTCGCGAGACCAGAAGGAGAAGATTTACGTAACACATTTGCTGGAGAAAGACTCTGACTTGATATGGAATGTGATAGGAGAAAATAAGGGGCACTTTTACATTTGCGGGTAAGTTACAAAGGCTAGACAGTGGAGTACTAACCATACGCATGTATTCATAATTGGTCACTTCATTCACTGATGGCTGATTTCCCAAGGCATGCGAAAGAAATCTATTACGGGAAAACAGTGGCGGGTTTCTCTCAATAAACTCGTCACTACCTGTCTCGTTGTACACAATAATTTTTATATGAAAACAGTAAATCATCATACATACACACAGGGTCTCCTAAAATCCAGGCATGAATTCATAATAGGTCAATAGAGAATTGTTTTGACTTATTTCCCAAGCCATGCTATAGGAAATCATGCAAAGGAAAAAAGGTGAAGGCATCCCAATCACTGGTAACTTCACTACCAGTCCATTTGCACAACACTAAATAATAAACCTGTTGTATGTACGTATGTAAAGCATGCAAACTCAATTGATCATTAAATACCATATGAATCGATTTCTCAGTCATGCTAGATCAAATTAAATGGAAAAGTATTACTGCGGTCGTCACCCATGGACCATGTTACTATTTATCTCTAAAGAAACACAAACTTATGATTTAAACTTTATGCATGAATTCATAATGGGTAGAAGTATGTAATTTTTGCCCATTTCCCAAGCCGTGCTATAGTGAATCGGAATGGAAAAACAGTGGAGGAATCCCTATCAATGGTTTCTTCACTACCTGTCCCGTTGCACACTCGAAATCTGAAATAAACAATCGACAAGGGAGGGAAGTAGTAGATAATGTTACTCTCAGTGTTAGAGGAAGTGCATGACGCCAGATGGTTCCGTGAACATACCTTTAACATAAGGCAAAGAGAGGTTTTGAGCTCGTACAAGCCCTATTTAAACAACCTTGGTGTAAGACGCATGGCTTAGTCATGAGCAGATACCTTGTAACTGGTCGACATTCGATTTTGTTCGAAAAAATCACTCAGCATGTCACTTCCATCCGTCTTTCCTTGGGGGTTTGATGACCTTACAGGTCCGTTCCGTCATCTGCCGCGGAAATGACGATTTTGAAATGCATTCGCATTATGTTCAGAATCGTCATATCCGTTGCCGCTATGCGTCATCCATCGATGGTCAAAATGAGTGATTGTGAATACATTGGTCAAACCAAAGGGTTTGTGCAAACAAGACGATTGAATATTTGAAGATTTTACATCCTTACCTACAGGGTGATCGGATAAGAGCGTTGGGAAACAAAACTTAAATAAAGCAACAACGATGTGAGATATAAAATTGATTCTGGCTTTATTTTGAAGCAACGTTCATGACATTATGTGTGGAATAGCACATCATTCAAATGGCCGCCTCAGCTTCGCTGGCAGTGCTTCAAGCGGTTGGTTCAATATGCGCCTTGTTATTCCGACAATAGTGGCTCGAATGTTGGCCCCGAGCTCGGCTTGTAAGCTTAGACTAAGAACTTGCTCGTAGCGCTAGATAAAATGATCGAGTGGTGTTCAGTCGTCGTTCAAATAGCTCCGGCCAATTGATAAACGCTCGTCGTGATGTGAACCAGTCGCCAAATTTCTCCTTCACAACTTCGAGCATTATGGAGGCATGTAGCTTATTGGAACCACAGCTCGAGCTCTGGCCACATAAAGTATGTTAACATCGCTCTATACCTGAGAGTATTGACAGTAATGGTGTCTCCTTCCTCATTTCGAAAGAAATAAGCTCGTATGGTGCCGTCATGCCATAAACCGTACAAAACAGTCAATCTTTATGAATGCATTGATGCTTGATTGCACACTTGTTGCAATTTTTTGGTCAAAATCCGGATCTCCATCCAACATTAAGCGAACTCACGGCGTTGTCTATGGTCGTCCGGTTTAAATTCGTCCATCAGCACGTTCTTATTCGGATGTAGCCCCAAATCCAACCGGGTTGACTCTTGTGACGACATTTGTGGGATTTCTTCGATACTGGTCGCTACGGTGGCTATGTATTCTTCTTCAGACACCCATCCGGTTAGTGACTTAAGGTCCAAAGGAGTGTGCTGACGCTCAAATTAGTCCAAGGTGCGATGAATTGCCTTGACACCGAAACCATGATGATGACCGATCTCCGGCGAACCAGGGAATTTTGATAAGCAAACTTGAAACGAAGCACAATGGAATGACAAATCTTCCTGAATATTTTGACAACTGCTGCAACATCATTGCGATCTGGTCACCCTTTACAATAAACTGTGTTTGTCTTAAATATGCCCTAGACTGTGTTTGGCTCCGAGTTTGCAGTTAGCATAGCCGGCAACGTTGTAAAATTGTATATCAAGTCGACCTACAACCCCTGCCCATCTCGAATAAGTAGAAAATGCATGAATTTACAATAGGCCATGATATTCAATCCCATGGCCTATTTCCCAAGCCGTGCAACATCAAACACGATGGAAAAACAGTCTTGAGGTTGAATTCAACAACCTTTCGACTACCTGTCCTATCGTACAAATTTTCATTAAATTTTCATTTGTTTCCTTGAAATACCCTATGTATGCCTAATTATTAACCAACTTGCCTTCTCTCTTCCCATTACAGTGACGCTAAAAACATGGCTGTAGATGTACGAAACATTTTGATAAAAGTTATCACAACCAAAGGTGCAATGTCTGAGGCAGACGCAGTTCAGTATCTAAAGAAAATGGAAGCTCAAAAGAGATATTCAGCCGATGTGTGGAGCTAAAAGAAAAAGAAAAAAAAAACTCAAAACAATATCATATCCTGTCTGCTGCTGAATCCGCCCGCCGTTCGCATTTCTCTGCAAAGGGGAAGAGTTTAGAGCGATTTTCCTTAGAACAGCATTCCTCGTAATCTAAAACAACAACAAAATATTCACACAAATTCTTACTTCACTCAGTTCGAGCCCATATTTACCCATCCTTTATTTTTTTTTAAAAAAAAGTAAGTCAAGTCGAAAGTTTCAAAAGTTTATCTCCGGTTATGGGAGAGTTTTTATCGTTTTTTTTTTTTTTCCTGTAAATGTATAGTAAATGACGATCGATATAATATAATTTCATTGCCCCGGGGAAGTTGTTTACATTCTGTTCGCATTATCATCATTTACACAAAGTGCAATTATTGTTTATTATTTTCTTTTATTTGGTTTCCATTAGAAGCCTTTCGCGAATGCGGTGCGCGCATGCGTGAGAGGAACACATCCGGTACGGTTTTAAGGTCTTGTTTAGTTTAAAATTAATAAATAAATTTAATTTAAGTTATAATATTGATTGTTGTACGACTTGATATAATAAAACAAAACAATATGTACGACACGAAAGGTAGAAAATCAAAATAATATTTAAAACAAAACAACAAAGCAAAACAAATGCCTTAAGAGAAAGCAAATAAGTGTGTTATGACTGTGTATAGTAAAATTGATTTAATAACAACTTTGAGAAGAAACAAAAGTGAAAGAAATTATATTTAATATTTTTTTGTAAAGAAGAAATATTTTTTTTAAATAAAGAATTTTTAAAAAAACAATCAGACGTAGTTTGGAGGTTGAAAGTAGATTGAAGGGGTGGATCCATTCTGATCCTCGGTGTGAAAGTAGAGAACAAGAAGAGCTAGGGGCGTTTCGCAGAGATTGTGCTTTGTGTCGCCACAACCTCTAAATAGGTCTGTACTGCTGATCCTTGTGATGTGGGTCGCATTGAGAAGATGGTAGCGGCGTTGTGTCTTCTTATACCTGTGTCGCCACAACCTCTAAATAGGTCTGTACTGCTGATCGTTGTGAGGTGGGCCGCATGGAGAAGGCGGTAGACTCGGTGGTGAATATATTCTTTCGAATGAGCCTGGGAAGTCGGTTTATTGGCGTCCACTTTAGATTTGAGATAACCAGAGAGGAAAAAGTCCATAGGGGTTAAATAAACAATGTTCTTTCGTCATAGACAGGTAAGTTTTGGAACTCAAGCACCGAGATATCGTCGCCAGAAAATTTCCTTATCGAGTGTCCCTTATTCTCAAGGCCTAGACCAGTGGGTTCACTGCCACCAGGGATGCCCCCTAGATTGTACTGGGTTTTTCTCGACCACCATAAAGGCACCCTGGTTCGGCGAAGAACGCCGGCAAGTAAAACAGATATATAAAGCGGCGCTGCATACAAGGACCAAAACTGCTCGAGAGCTCTAGAGGGAAAAGACAAACACCGGCTTTTAAGAAGGAAAAAAAAAAGTATGAGAAGTCCGTAATCGAGGAAATAGAGAAATTCGCTTGCAAGAATGTGGCTCAGAATTTTTACATGCCAGGCTATAAGCCCCGAACCGAAACCTGCAGAGACGAAGAAGGAAGCGCAGGAGTAGAATCGCAGTCAATGCTGAGGATATGGAAAGATCACTTCAATGTAGACATTTCTGTTCAACTCATTTGTAAAATATGGTCGAGTAAGAGTATGGCCAATGAATGGAACCTCAGTATCGTTTGCTCAGTCACAGAAATTTCCTTCACTAAAATTCGTTGCATGAAGAAATTTTTTACTCTCGTAAGCGCTCTCTTCTACGAGAAACTACGAAACTTTTGGGTACTCGAACAGAACGGAGATTTTCGTAATAATTCGTATAACTTTGAGCTAGTTAAGGACTTTGTCTACATCGCTATAAATTCAAGCAATCACACAAGCACTTAAGAAGATTAACGCTTGCTAATGCTTCTTTATACATGTGTAGGTACGCGTGTTCAAGTGAAAATCAATTGTTCAATGTCCATTCGCTCTACATTTCGTAGACATCTCAGACGAGTAATGCGCAGATCGATGTGGGTGTATATCTCGTATAGTTTGTTGTTGAATCTCCTGGTCCAAACACCCTTGATAGAGAATGGGGCCGAATATTTAACAAAGAAATATTATCGAAACGCTAAACCCACTTTGGCAGCTCTTTAGAGTCATATCCTTTTTGGCGAGCTCTTTAGTATCGTACGTTCCACAAACGCCTATGGGTAGACACCCAACAAAGAGGAATGTTGAACTGCTTATCTCTGAAAAAGACAAACATCAGTGTAGAATTGAACTGCGCGGAGACATGCTTGGTTGGGGTTTTCGATGCTATCAAGGATCGAGAAATGGACAGCGTGATAGATGGACTACTCCAAAGAGGCTTTAAAACGGATAACTTCACTGGAAACCCTCTGTCAATTATATTTAGGGAAAGCAGATAAAACAGATGTTCAAGGCAGCAGCAGTAGTTTCTATTCGATCGCTGATACACAATTGAGTAAGGTGTGCGATTTTATCAAGAACTGGCCACCAAACGACCACAGTCAGCGAGTAATTCGAGGTTGCACACCCTAGCTTCAACTTATCCTCTATGAAGAGGAAGATATACATAACGCTCCACCATTTTGGACGACCAGAAACGCTTCATGAACACTGCTTGTATGCAGTAGTGTCTCAGTAAACGTCAGAGAGACTCCACACGTAATCATACCCAGAAGTAATGTACACACAGGAACTGAATGTATACAAATTAAGGATTGTGTTCACGGTCTACTTGCTGTTCTGCTACGATGCTTCCAGGGATGAAATGCAAAACATAGGTCTGTCTTGACCTCTAGCTCCCTAAGAATACCATTAAAAGGCATACAACGAATACAAAGCGAAATCAACTGATTTACGGTCCTACCTCATTCGATTAGACACTTCGTAGCGTTTCCATATGTTTTACTCATAAATCTTATCATTGTGAGACCCGAATAAGTAGTATTAATCGAAAATACGTTCTTTATTCTGTGAACTATTTAAAAACACCCCACAGGGCGGCTTATCAGTGTCGTGCACTTGTGTATAAAGATTTAATCCAACATTATAACAAGATTATCGTTATCTTCATTCGATTTGCTTGTTTTTTTTTGCCTTAAAATATAAATTAGCGCACTGTGAAGACATACCCTCGATAGTCAGATCCCAGTGGAGTTGTTGTTATCAAAGAGATTTTTATAATCAGTTTGTTTTCTTCTTTTTTTTTTAAATGATAAACGCTGTTGGGAGACTGATTAGCACAGCTCACCAGCGTAGAATATTATTTTTGAAACCGGCTACAGTTTAGTTTCACTTTGCGATTGGATTGTATAGGTTGTGTTTGTAGTTTTCAAGGCTAGCGTGAGTAAATACATATTTAATATCGATAACATCTCTATAAATAAATCAGGATGACTTTTTAAATACTCGAGATAACTGCGAGTTGTTTAAATTATCGCCTTATCAGTCATGGGATGTTTTTTTCTTTTTTTCTCGCATACTGCGCTACATAGTTTGTGTTAAAGGACGAAAATTGTTGTTATTTTGTAGGATCATGGCACAGATCAGGCAGTTTAGTAGGCTTATGCTGAGGCGGAACCAACTGGGTGCTGGTATGCACACTAGTTCATGCCTGCGTAGTACTTCTTATTTGATAGACACCCCTGAGTATTCGTTTCTGAAGGACATCGGTTTGGACAGAACCAATCCGGGAGTGTTTAACGGTGCGTGGAAAGGATCCGGTGAGGCAGTACGTTCAATCGATCCTGGAACTGGTGAGGTTATCGCGGAAGTTCGAATGGGAACTGTTGGAGAGATGCAGGAGGCAATTGGATTCGCCGCACATGCCTACAAGGAATGGTGCAACGTACCAGCACCGGTGAGGGGTGATATAATTCGGCAGATTGGCGATGAGTTAAGGAAGTACAAGGAGCCGTTGGGAAAACTTGTGAGCTTGGAGGTGGGCAAAGTTTACAGCGAGGGACAAGGCGAAGTGCAAGAGTTTATTGATATTTGTGACTATGCCGTCGGTTTGTCGAGAATCTATTCGGGACAAATGATCAATTCGGAGCGCAGTAAGCACACGATCTTGGAAGCTTGGCGGCCATTGGGTGTCGTAGGAGTTATTTCAGCGTATAACTTCCCGAATGCTGTATTCGGGTGGAATGCTGCTATAGCGCTGGTGAGTTCAACTGCTTCAGAGAGAGAAAACCAAAATTAATTATTTCGCTTTTCAGACCACGGGCAACAGCGTTGTCTGGAAGGGAGCACCAACCACTTCGTTGGTGTCAGTGGCTACAACAAGAATAGTCGCCGAAGTGTTAAAGCGAAACAATCTTCCGCCAATAGCTACTCTCTGTCAAGGAGGCGCCGATGTCGGCAATAGTCTGGTGCAGGACCAGAGGGTAAACCTTGTTTCATTTACCGGCAGCTGTCAGACGGGACGAGACGTCGGAGTAGAAGTGCAAAAGCGTTTCGGAAAATCTATCCTCGAGTTAGGTGGCAATAACGCTCTTCTTGTAAACGACGATGCAGACTTGAATATGGCCATAGAAGCTGCCCTCTTCGGGTGCATCGGCACATCTGGCCAAAGATGTACCACCACCAGACGCATCATTGTACATGAGAAACTCTACGATACCTTCGTGCAACAGTTAACAAGCAAATACGAGTTAGTTATGAATAAAATCGGCCACCCATTGGACTCGAACACCCTCTTCGGACCAGTTCACTCCCAGCAAAATGTGGACAACTTCAAAGCCACTGTCGAGCAAGCAGTACAGGCCGGCGGCCAAGTCTCCTTCGGCGGTAAGGTCATAAACCGTCCTGGATTCTTTGTGGAACCAACTATTATTACTGGACTTAGACATGATTCTCCGATGGTACGCAAGGAAACGTTCGCTCCCATCGTCTATGTCTTGAAGACGAAATCTCTGGAAGAAGCAATCACTTGGAATAACGAAGTTGAACAGGGCTTGTCATCGGCCATATTCACTAAAGATGTATCGAAGATGTTCCAATGGATTGGGCCGCATGGCTCCGACTGTGGTATTGTCAACATTAACACAACAACAAACGGTGCTGAGATTGGCGGTGCATTCGGCGGTGAAAAGCACACCGGTGGAGGACGAGAATCTGGCTCAGACGCATGGAAACAGTATTGTAGAAGAGCGACTATTACAGTGAATCATTCTGGAGAGTTGGCCTGTGCCCAGGGTGTTGTATTTCAGGTTTAAGTTACCAAATAAGAGAAAATCGTTGTTGTTTTTTGTTTTTCTTGTACACAAACATAGATTAGAACATTTATTTTATTGCATTGATTAGGAAAATAAAACTTATTACTGTTTACTTGAAACGTCGAACCTCCAAAAGTCCACCTCGATATCCACCGATTGTTTTTTGTGAAATTTGTAGATGGAGTCGATGTTGTACCTAAGTTCGGCCACAACTTCGCCTTTAACGCCCCATTCTTTGGCTTTTTTTGTTATGTACTCCCTGGGAAAAGAAGAGTTTTTGGTAGTAAGAGGCATACCGTGTCCGGTTTAAGATGTGTTATGCCTTCAACTTACCTAGTTGAGGTTTTGTGCAGAGAATAAACAGCATCTGAGGCCAGTTCCACACCAGTCTCCAGAAAAGACATGTCTATCCCAGCGTTGTTTTTTGTGCCGAAAGGAGGATTCATCACTATCGTATCAAATGCATTACTCCACTTGGAATAGTTCTGTAAATGCAGTACATTCGACTGGACACAGTCAACAGCTGGAAGCTCCATCTCCGTCACATTAGAACGAAAAATCTAAAAAGACAGATCGTTATACCCTGTATACTCTGTTATGGTCTGCCAATCGACCTCAATAGCACTGTCATCCAACTCAAAACCAATCGTCAACTGTGCTCCCAACAAGAATGAACCTATACTCAGCATCCCACAACCGCAGCCCAAGTCGCCAACAATTTTCCCCTCAATATCGTCGTACTTTGCCTGAATATTATAAATCATACAACTGGCTATGTGCGGCGGAGTAGGATACTGTTCTAGTTGAATTTTAGGCTTTTCAAATCCATCCACACCCTGCAGGTACTCCTCCAATTTCTTCATTTTCAGTCGCGCCATTTGGAGGTTATAGTTTCGGAAGAGGCTTGTTGTTACTTTTGAGGAGTGCTGGGTGGATCAAGACGTGGCAGGACAGGTAGAAAGCTGTTTCCATAAAAGGAATCTTGTGGCACAAAGAAACCAAATGTTGGCGCACTGGAAATATTGAAAGGCACACCACGGATCGCTGAGGTTTGACTGAATTCTGTGCTGGGCGACGGAATCAGTTGCTGTTGGAGGGACTTCATTAGAATTACAATACACAGGAAGCTGTTTAAGTTGACTCACTGGTTGATTCATTTGTGGCACCGGGCTCGGCCCTGGAACTGGGCTAATTCCAGAAATGGCACTTGCGACAACTGGTGATACTCCTTTCTGTAGAAGTTGTTTTTTTATTTGCAAGTCTTCTAGGATTTTCCTATTCGTTTCTGGTTATTTGAGATATGTATTAGGGTATGGTATTGAAGTGATTAGTTGTTTATTGATACCTTGTTGAGCACTTAGCGCAGGAAAAGCCATGAAAATCAATGAAAATACAAATATGTACATACAACAGAGAGGGTCCTCACGCTCAGATCTAACAACACGCTGGAGATGTCAAAAACTGGGTGAGTTCTGTTCGATTTGAGGTTTTAGTGGCAAGTGCCAAGAAAGAGAAACCAGTAATAAACGTTTTAGGAGCTATGGTGGGGATAAATCTTTTTGAAAAATTGTTTAAACTGGCGAAGGGGGGTTCACAGTCAAGTAATAGCGATTCAAATCAGGATGTTTATCGAAAATTAACTTTCATAAATGAAGAATTGAAGAAATGAAAAAACGCGTTATTGATCAAAAGGGTCTATTCTTCACCTAGAGTCATACTAACTTACTTAGGTGGCCCAACAGCTGGGCCTCAGTCTACAAGCCTCTCCAGTTAGCGCGTTCCTGACAATCTCCCTCTAGTTGTGCATTCTAAGTCGGTTGAGGTCGTCTTCCACTTGTGCACGCCAACTAAGGCGAGATTTTCCCCTACTGCGATGTCCCTGCTGTAATCGAAGACTCTTTGGGCCGGAGCTTTGTCGCTGTACATTTCGTATACGTTTAGTGTGACTGGAAAACCATGAGGAGGGAGCATACTCACTCGGATCTCAACGGATCCATTGTGTTCCCTGGAATCTGGAACAATGTAACAGAAAAAAACCGAAATTTAAACTCGTTAGTCCATGTCGGGTGCGGCCTTCCTGAACCAACCCGTTGTCGTTATGAATTTTAAGGTCGTTTTAGGGGGCGTACTAGCTAGTTCATAGAGCTGGTCGTAAAATGTTTTCCCAAAGGTTTGGTGTCTGATTCTGCTGAGACTTGGACATACGCAAAGAAAGTGTCTCGTGTCTTCCTCCACCTTAATGTCGCCGCAGCCTCTGCATGGGTCTAAGCCGTTGAAACCCATTCTACTGAGACGGTTGACATTGAATTGTGTCCTGTGAGGACGCCGATGAGAAGGGGTAGCTGGGTTCTATTGAGAGACAGAAGCTCTTTGGTCCTTTTTTGGGTTAATTGGGCCCAAAGAACTTCGAAACACGGCAGGAGGTTAGTACGCTTCACCTAGCATTGGCCATGTTACGGAAGTCCGTAGAGATCGTGGAGAAAAGGAGGCTAATGAACAGTAGGACTGCCTTGGAAGTCCATGTGTCCCAGGATCTATGATAGCGTAATGTTATGTGCAGAGCTTAGGAATTTGAGCTCTTCTTTACATTGTTTGACCAGAGTTGTAATGGAAGTGGTGGTTTTGATGGCTGCCTGGCTGTTGATGTACTTATATGTCAATATGGTCGTTGTTTTCCAGAGTGGATAAGGTCCTGCAGGACTACCATGTAATTCCGCCTGGAAAACACTCGCTTCTGTGGTACCTCTGAGAAAATTTCTGAGCCAGTGCCTTCATCCGTCTTTGACCCATCCACGACACAGCTCATATAGTTCGTCGGCAGGACCAAAAATTTTACGAAAAATCTTTCTCTCGAAGCTACTGAGGATTTCTTTATCCGCTTTAGACAGAGTCCATGCTTCAGCGCCATAAAGCAGGACTTCTTAGTTCTTGGGAATAGGGCTCTGCTGCTCCATGCGCTTCTCAGCCCAAAGAAACAGCGATTGGCAAAAGATAATCTTCGTTTTATTTCTGCTGAGCTGTTCTTTTCAGAATTGAACGTAGCGTCGATGTAAATAAAGTCACCTATAGCTGTCAGTTCTGACGTTCTGTCCAATTCGTCGATGTTGTGTGTCCCTTCTTGTTGACAGCATATGTACACTTTGCATTGCCCTCGTTTACCGCTAAACCCACTTTTTCAGTTTCCGTTTCAATACTAGTGAACGCTGCAGTGACAGCCCGCTGAGTTCTGCAAATAATATCATGTCGTCGACGTACACTAGTAGTTGCACAGACATTTAAAAGATTGTGCCTTTGGTGTTGCCTTGTGAGTTTCGCACAATTCTTTCAAGTATGATGTGAAAGAAATCACATGACAGTGCGTCACCTTGTCTAAATCCTTTTTCGACATTAAAGGACTGAGTGAGATCGGTACCTACCTTGATCGAGCATTGATTTCTTGCTACCTCTGCTACTTACAGTCCTTGCTATTGAACCGTAGCCAGTGTTGTTGAATTCGCCGTCAATGTTCAGAAATCCACACAGAGCTAAAGAAGGCCGGAGTTGATTGAAGTCCTGTTTCACACATTGTAACTAAACACCAACCAATCAGAACAAGGTCAGTCTTTTGTTATTTTTGATTTACTTAGTGAACAATGGCATACATATAAATATTATTTTAAAATGACTCTTAATTTATGAATCTCGAGTCCTGCGATGGAATTAAGGTCAATGCACATACGATGTGGTTCAAACACGAGCAATAAATTAAAGCAGTCCTATGGCAACCAAAATTATATTTCTCGTTCACACATTCCTTTAATTTGTCTCTAAATTCTCCAAAGAAAGAAAAAATCGAGGCCGATTTTTATTTAAAATTCAACAGTTTACACAAAACACAAAATCTTAGACAACAATGTCGCCATGTTGGCTATCGAGGCAGCAGTTGAAGGCTTGAGTGTCGAGCAACGTGTGTTCGTTATGATCATCGTGCAGGGGGCCTCAAGCTGGGTAATAAATTATTCTATTTTTTTTTTTGTGTATTTTAAGCAGTGATTAACGCAATTAGCATACTTAGCCTAATCGCTTAGAAGCTGTAGTTTTAATTTCCAATCAGCACTAATCTGCATTGAGGCTAGTTAATGGCGAACAGAGAGTCGGTGAATGAAAGAAAAAGCGACGAAATATGATCACTCAGACAGGTGACGAAGGTGTAAACAATGGTAACCTTATCGCTGAAAAGGCTAATAAACTATTTAACCTTTTTTTTTTGTTGTTGGCTGTGTTGAAAGTTATCTCATAATTTAGCGAATGGTTTGAAGTTAAATTGGCACGCTTGTCGGGGATACACAGCGGGTTTGTAGTTTATTGGAGGTAAAAAGTTGTAAAACAGGAAAGAGCAGGATGAGTCTATAGAAAGCTGTTGGCAGGCCATACATAAAACTTGACCAGTTACTTCCCAATTAATAATTTGATTTGATGTTTAAAACCGCAGACATTATGAAAGCTAAGGAATTTGAGTTCCTCGTTACATAACATGGTATTGGGTAGAGGTATAGTCAGAAATATGTTTTTTTTTTATAAATTCCGTACGAAATAGGATTTAAAAATATGTGAAAGTCTTAAGACGATAGTATTTGTCATGTCAAAGTAGAAATGATTATGGAGCTCTTGGGAATTTTATTGCACGCTCTAACCACATAAGTAAAAGTAACTTGCAACCACACTGATGATTCGAAGCGTCTGCGTCTAAATTTTGAAGGATATCCGTTTAGTATCTGCTATCCGGCTATTCGACCACGTTTTTTCTGCCGGCAAATACCGGATAGGTAAAATAAAACATAAAAATGAGAAAAAATGGTGTTGGGGGAATGCAGTAGCCTGATATACGCCCAGGCCTCCACAGAGGAAAAGATGATGGTACTAAGGAGTGTTTCTAAGATCTCCTCGACGAGGCCTATAAGCAATGTCTTAAGTATGACATCCTAGGTGACTTTAACGCCAAAATAGGAAAAGAGAATATCTTTGCTAGCACTAGCGGAAAGCATAGCCTACACAACACCACGTCCGCAAACGGTCTCAGACTTTGCTCCAGGACGTAATGTTATAAAAGATCATGTTCCGATCGACATAAAGGACAAATATCTCGGAGTCATCCTTGACAAACGGCTTAACTGGAACTCTTACATCAAGTCCGCCATTGAACGCTCCACTAGGGCCATGTGGGCCAGTAGACCCCTTTACAGCACACCTTGGGGTCTCAATCCAATGATACAATGCTGGTAAAGCCCATTATCACTACGGCAGCATTAGAAGTCCTCATTGGGCTTACACCTCTACAAATCTTCATTAGGAAGACGACCGGTAGCTAGAATACATGTACATATTAGTCATGTGACCATGTGACACCTGAAAGTTCCAAAAAGCGTCATGTTCTGCACATATGGCATTGCTTCGGTAGGCGATTTGAAGTAAAAATATTAAATCGTGCAGACTCGAATGGTACTCCCGCACTGAGCTCCAGGGAGCTGGTCTAGGCAGATCGAAAATAGACTCTGGCGTTGGTGCTAAATGTCTTTGGTATGTGTCGCACTGTCTTCCAAGCTGAACTCCATCCCATTGAGATCTGCGCTGGGTTAAACCTTAGTAAAAGTATCAAGGCGCTAGGATTTATATATTCTCAGATAGCCAGCCAGGACTTGGTGGACTCTATATTGGGTAAAGGCTGCTACGGTGCCTTGCAATCTTTTGCCATACACAATAGACATACACTTACAAGAACATCCTTAACGGAGGCAAGGATAGTATTAGGAAGCTGAGGAGCTTTCTTACAGACCCGGCTTTACATTGGTTAACGTGGCGCATTTTCCAGATATAAAACTTACTCGTCAGCAGAAATTAAAAGCTCTGAGGCTAAGGACGTGCTTTCCTCCGTTAGGGAGAGTCGTCCCATCGACTCTTATAGTATAAATGAACCCTAAGATACAATAGTTCTTTCCATTTTTCAGTGTCAACCAAATAAGCAAGAGTCATATTTAATAAACAAAAAATCAGGGTTTGGCATCAGCTCTCTCACTTTAAGTCCACGTGCAGTTCCACAGATTTTCGCATCACAAATTCGCAAAAATTAAACCAAATATGGTTTTATCGAAGCCTATTATGGAACATCAAGAGCACATACATATGTACTTGTCCTTAGCCTAAATTCACTTCAACAAGTATTCATCACTCATCGCCCTAATCAGCCATGACTCTAGCGATGAGGTAACAGAAACCCCTCAACCAGCAACAGTGTAGAACAAGAAAATATTCAAATTTTTATGTGATAACGTTCTCGCATTCAAAATTCACGGCCACGGTCACAAAAGCCGGTCATTCGGTGAGAACTAGCTTTTTGAATCTCGAGAGAATTTGATATTATTTACCATTCCTTGCTCGGTGGAGGGGTAACTATTTATACATGCCTTCGTCGACAGTGTATAGTGTGTGTATCTAAAGTAGAATATAGCAAGGGAAATACATAGTTAATTCCACTTCTTTGGAGGCCGACACCAGCAGATAGGAAAGGCCTAAACTTAAAGCCTTAAACTGATCTTACCGATATTTTGGTTCTCATGCAAGCCTACCACACTTTCATTGCGGTCGTGAATGGCGGTAATGTTCTGATTCTATCTGACAAATCTATCAATAATGGAATCTTTTACGAGCTCATGTTTTGATATGCTAATGAGCCGTCTCGAGGGGCAGTAACTAACTACGACGCGACGCTCACTTCGCTCAATTGGTCAGGGCTATTCTTATTCTGACAATGATCAGTTAGCAGCTCATGGCCATGATCGAAAGAAATAAGTATATGACCTCGACTTGGCTTTAGTTTTTTTTTTTTTTTATCTCCTTTTTGTAAGAAATGTGAACTGAACTGTTCTACTTTTACTCGAACAACTTTTACCGGAAGAAGACAATATTAAAAACCCGAAAGATTGATAGCCTCAAGACCGGTCCCCCTAGAGGAAGGCTTATATGGTTTTATGCAAATTAATTGAGCGGTCTATCATCACACATGTCTTCGCCAAATCATTCAAAAACTAAAAACCGATAATACTGAATTAAAATTAGTCAATTGGCCCAAAGGACATGAACATTTCGAAAAGCAGTTTGGAAATAATAAAAACCCGAAATAGCCATGGACACGTGTTAATCAGGAATGCCTGCTTTTATGGGGTACTTAGAAAACAGGAAAAGACTATGTTTAGATGTTATTTCGGTTTGTTTTAATTTTGATTTTGTTTGTTTTTTAATTGATTCATCACGTGTATCGCTGATAAAAGACTATGAGAAACACCTTTAGAGCAGGGTGTTATGCTATCTTTTTGGTGCGGCGGCATTCGATTTGAAAAACAACATGTCTCCGCTGTTAAAAAAATATCTACTACGTCTAATGAAGAGATACAGACGTTGGAAACCGGCCTACCTTGTCTGTTGTGTGCATAATGTATCCTGTGGTGTATTTAATATGTGAAAACCTTTAAATAAATTATAAATGTGTAAACAAATTGAATAGTAATGGCTGTAGGTTTGTGGGGACGTCAAAGAGTCTCGGTAAAAAAAAAAACATCCGGCGATTTTGAACAACACAATGAATACGTTTTTTTCCACCTGTATGGTAGGCTAACAAATTTGCTGTTGAAGTTGACTAAGAGGAGACCACTCCGGTCAATATATGAAGACTTATTGTGGTGCCTATTGGGAAACAGGTACAGTCTTGAACTCAGCGGTTCATCGGACAGTTCTTAGATGTCCTGGAAGGTACATTTTCAAGGAATTCGTTTCTTATTCGGCAGACTTTATAAGTTATGATGCATCACCATTCCAACCTCCAGATAGGTTAATCGTAACTTCTTTTTAGTGGTCACGACAGTGGTCGTTAAACGCTTCACTCTAGTTAAAAATAAAGCCGGCAATAAACGGGTGTGTCTACATATATTGAACAGGCTTTCTGTTTCAACTAATTTTAACGTGATTTTACCAGCTTCCATGGGAATAAGTTCCGTGAACTCAGCTGAAGAAAACAATCGATGATACCGCCCTGATGTTCTCTATGAAGATCATTTGTTAGAATTTAGTTGGCTGGTGAATCTTGCTGGAAAGCTAGGAAGCGTGAAAGCGAAAAGCTAGTTGACCATGCACGTATGCTTTCACATGGAACTGCAGAGTATTATACCGTGTGATCACTCCTGTAAGGATAGATAGGGATTTCTTATTCTGTTTTGTATAAGTTCAATGGATTTCGCTTCTACATTAAATATAGCCAACAGCTGTGGTGTTTGAGCTAAGCAGTCTTCCTCCCTCCTTGCTTCCTTGTTTATCAATTTAACCGCCTCCTAGTTCACCTCCCGCACAAAAATGGGATATAGTCAAAAGTCTGCTACCTTCATTCCTTTTTTGTTATTTTCCAACTTGAATGCCAAGAAACATCTTCATCGTTAAGTTTATAAGTTTACATTCCACAAGCGATCCACATGAATGTATCTGCTGACTTAAGGCGATGAGATTCACATTTTGAAATAATCAGAGTGAAGGAGTAAATAGACATAAATAGAAGGAAGGAATAAAGGCGAGGAAGACATAACAAACCTTCAGTAAATACTCGAATCCTTCTGGATTTCACCACACTGTTTCCAGTTTTTTAGTTTCATCAATTAATTATCGCCAAATACCGCTATTTTTTCTGTTCGTTTATAACATTTAATAGAGATTGATTATCATCTTGCCCCAGATAATGCCGTGGTTCAACTGGCAAGTGCGTTGGATACCGAGCAGGGGGTTCCGGGTTCAATCACTAGACAACACCTAAAACCACTTTCATTGGACCTCTCGTGAGCGTCTAATAAACTTTCGAGAGTACAACTGTCATGAGAAAGCTTCTCAAATAAGAAATTTCCTTTTGCGACCATCTGATAAACAACCTAGAGAAAACAGAGACACGTCAGGGGGCAATTGCACATGCACAACATGATTGGATGCGAGAAGCAACGCGCTTGAGCTTCTACGGACCTGCTATGGCAAATATTTATACAAACTTATGTATGAATGTATTTCAGCGTAGGTGCTTGGATGATCCCAGATTTTAGAATTGAAAATTACTGAGAATTCCAAACCGTTAAAGATAACACCGAAGTGGATCCGTGAAAAAAAACTACACACCTGAGTGTATTCTACAGACAAACAACGCATCATCATCTTTTACGAGTTTATGGCGACTTAGCTCTATAGACATTGTATATTGCTCGGACACTGACGATACGTCTTTATTGGCCTTAACTGCTTACATATTACAAGTACGAGTATGAGTTAACATCCGCACTTGTGCCAACATAGCAGTCAATATTTTTGTGTACGTAAATCTGAGAATCAAAATTTAAAAAAACAACTGAACAAGCTGAGGTACACATTTTTTGATGTTGAATCGAACCACCTTGTGGTACATTTTCGAATCTCCTCCACTGTAATCTTGAATTAACAAAGTTTATGGGTGTTGGGTAGAGAATAGGTTTCTTCTCGTTCCCAGTATCGAAAAGCTGAAGAAAAACAAGGTGCCCAGTTCCGATGGTGTACTACCTGCACTCCATTTCCACAAGAAAACCTGCTAAAACAGGTAGTGCTTGCCACAGGTATTAGCACGGAAAGTTCTATCTTCAGCATCATCACTCGGTCCCAGCGCTAAAAAAGGTGTTAAATATATGTCGTTATGAAACAAACAACTATTTGTCTACTCGAGTTGAATCTTGATCGAATGCGAACATAAGAGAAAATGTGATAGCCAACACTATGAGCTGATCTAGAAGTAGATTTTACTTCCTTGACGATATCCTTATTTTTAATGACTTCATTATGTCTCTCTGTAAGCTGATAGCATTACAATTTTTCAAATACATTTATTCTTCCCAAGACTCTAGTTTCTTGCAACAAGACATCGATAGTTATTCGATCTGATGTCCTAAAAATAGCTTAGAGCTCAACGTGGCCACTTTTTCGCAGAAGTCCAACTATTCTCCCCTTCGACTTTATGTTCTCCACGACCAACCTATACCCAGAGTTCATTCTTTTCACGAGCCTGGCGAGCTACATTTTCGTTCGTACATTGATTATCTGTATAATTCTTAAAGCCAACGGTGGTGCAAAGATTAACCTAACAATCACAGCACAGACTCAGCTGGCATACTCTTCATTCATCGACTTGGTTGCGTGCCCCTTTATAATTCTATTTTCTTCTACACTAACCCTCGTAACTCACAATTCTTTCGATTTTTCTCTCTACCGACCCACCGTACCTCTTATGATTCTTTCCCGTAAGTCAAGGAGAGTCCACTCAAATCTTTCCATTTCCGACTTTAACCGCAGTACTCCTCGCCTTCAACACGATCTCCATCACTTTTCCCCTGACCCTGTAAAGGTTAGCTCGTAAGTCAGTTTTAAAATCTCAGAGCTAGTTCTAGCCCGAAATAAATTGGGCATTTTTTACTCACTTAGGTGGCGTGAACCCGGGCCTAAACAAGCCTCTTCAGTTAGCCCGGTCCTTAGCTAGCTGCCTCCAGTCGGTTGAGGTCCCCTTTTACCTGTGCGCTTCACCTAAGGCAAGGTTTTCCTCTACTGCGTTGTCTCTCCGGGTTTGATTCGAAGACTCTGCGGGGCGGAGCATTGGTGCCCGGGTAGTGATACCGAATATATGGAAGCACAAGCGTTTACACGAAGCCTCTCACAGCCAACTGGGTACCTAGTACCTCAACTGGAGATTGGGTAACCAATCCCTTTAGAAAGTCGTTGGTGGTAGCGAACGAGGGAGGGAGGAGGAGTCCTGTCTCTCCGTGGCGTCTAGCAGTTCCAGTCAGGTCGAACTATTAGTGTTCATCCCTATTTGAACTGCTTCGACTTATTTGAACCTCAGTTCTGTAGGGATCTCCAATACTGAGCCTGGGTATTGGAAAAGAGTTGGATAAATCCTTACAGGGGCAAACGGCAGCGCTCGCACTCCCGAAGCGGAATACTCACTCGGGAATATCCGGTCCCGTGTCCCAGGGGTATTAAATGGAACTGGTCCTCCTTGGGGATTGTACGTCGGGGTAACTTCCGTACTACCGAAAAAATATTATTAGTTAATGCTCGGACAAGGATTATGACTAGGACATGCAGAGCGAGTCATTTCGCCCGCACTGAAATTAGGTAAAATCCAAAAATCCGAGGCGACTGGCTGGGTCACCTCGAGGGAATGCGGAATCAAGCTCCAGCAAGGAGGGTATTTTATAACTCAAGACTTTTTGTTAGCACCTACATAAATGAAGCCATAAAAGGAGCCTTACTTAATCGTGTTATAGCATTCCTTATAAAACACAGCTAAAACCAAGAGAGGCTTACTTACACCCGGTGTCAAAATCGTTTTATACTGTTTAATTCTCCGATATTGTGTAAGAAGAGCTTTAAAACCCAACTGGTTTCCGATACAAACCAATTAAAGATTCAGCTCAATTGCATTGCTTCAGATCGACCAAAAAAAGGAGAAAAACTGCTGCCTTGCACCCATTTAAACAGTACGTGAACCTGTGAGCTAAATCTTTAATCCATTCTTTCATTTAATCGCCCAATTAGTATGTTTTTATTTTCTGGTCAACAATATTTACCGCCATGATATTTATCTAGACACGTGCTTACATAATTTACGCGATCCCCTGAGACGCAGGTGAGCTTCCAAGCTTCCAATAATTATAATGTCAAAACGATCATGCATAATTCATGATTAAGAAAAAAACAAAACCAAAATTTCTTTGTGACATTAGAGATCATTTTGACGATCGGTATTAAATTCTACGTGCAAAACCTGCTCCGCCCAATCACCAGAAACAATGGTTCGCCATCGCCATCGCCATTAAATCACCATCCAACTGTAGACATCATGTCTAAGCGTGGTGGTACCGGTGACAGTATCACCTGGTGTCTTTGACTTCTGTGTGGTTTTGCTTAATTATACCACCTCCTAGGATTTACCACGAACTCTAGCCAAGTTAACAAGAAGTCATAACGCTGCAACACCATCGCTTCTTTGTTTCACCAAACAGCACCAGCGAGTTCAATGGATTTTTAAATGCGTAAAAATCACCCAAGCCAGCCTAAAAAAAATGAAAACATGTCCACGTTCTGGTGAGAGAATAAACAATTAAATATCTGGCCCACATTTCGTGGGTCAAGATACTTTCCGCAACCAGACTGGGACTTTAATGGCCTCGGCGTGGCGTGGCGACCTTTAAAACTGATAAATATTGACCTCTCATCAGATGAGGTGTTTCATTGTTGATCTTATCCCTTAGCAAATGCATCGTTAATTTATTTTTTATTTGTTTTAGAGCTCAGACCCGACCGATATCGTAAATAGGCATCATCGTCTCGCATACATACATACTCGTTTCGGTGAATAATAAATTTGAGATTGTTTCGATGCCACGCGAATCTGATACTTGTGCCCTTTCCTGGCTCTGGCACGGGGATCGGTAGCCAATCGGAGGTTGGCTTAAAAAACTTGACTTGTAAAGAATAATTTTCGATTGTTTAACGCCTGCTGCAGCAACGAGTGCGTATTAATCAGTTGAATATGACAAAGACGGTTCTGGAGAACAGCAATATGGCGCACTAATTTAATAAATTTTGGTTTAGAGTCGTCGTAAATTATAAATCTTATTATTGGGTAGTCAACCTTTGGGCAGGTTCTCTGTGGAGCGTGGAATGAAGGTCAACGTATGCAAATTTGGTTGTCAACAATTCGAATCAATAAAGTCAGGCCTATAAATCAAAATTCAAAGAAATATTATTCGGATCTTGCTTGACCTGAGCACACTGCACACTCTTAATCGTGAGGTCTCCTTCCGTCTTCCGAACGCGTAATCCAGGCGTAAATTATGGCATCTTGGTTAAGGAAAACGTGGTATTCACATCTTCTTTGATGGCCAAGCAGCTGTCAAAACTTTGGAATCGACCTATATACATATAGTCTATGGTAGCTCTAGACTGCCGTTCGTCTTTTACGGAGATGGCGGAGCAGTTCAACATTGTGTGTGATATCCCAGCGACCTGTTAGGCCATTGAACCTGCCAGATTAGGAATACCTCTTGGCATTTCGCCGGAAAAGGGCAGCTTAAGGATACCAATCGCTACACGCTACACAAGTCGACCAACTTGTCTACCGAAGATCCAAGTTTGATCAGAACTAGATTTAAAAAGCTTTAAGAACTTGTTCACTCTCAATAGACTACACATAGGCATTACAACAGCGGTCAAGCCAAAAGGCTAGGTGTTTCTGCGGATGAGTTTTGCAGAAGTTGCATGCCATTGAAACCATTCCCCACTTTATTTGTTCCTGACCAGCTCTCTCCCGCATTAGAAAGCTTCACCTAGGAGCATTCTTCTTTAACGATCTTGACGATCTGACGATCCGATGGATCCTTCCTTAAAACCATTATAATGAACTCTGGATAAAAACAATTGCACGAGAGGTATAGCAGAAATAAATGGGTTTCTTGAGGGACAGTTTTTTCTAAGTGAAAGTCAAAAGGAAGGGGATCACCCCAAGGAAATCCACGAATAGAATAGAACTTGGCTATACACCGTCTACGCGGAGTTTATGCGATAAATAGACTACACTTGACAGTCGTATTCAAGGAAAGTCCGAACAAAGTAAATTTCTAGAGACTTAGTGGCACAATCGTTAGAAAGCGGAATCCCGTGAATCCCGTCAATGGAACAACACCCGGATGTTTTTTAGGAGAGTCAAACAACTGGCTTTAAGCCCGGAACATATGCTTTTCGAAATAGTGATGGAAATTAGTCACCGAAGGGCAGAGAATAAAAGATGAACTGATGAATGATTTACGGACCATTTCCAGCAGCTACTTAATGGGCATCAGGAAGAGAGTGAGAGTCAATAGGGAAGCCATCATCTTTCCCAGTTTCAAAAATGTTGGCTCGGCTATGAAAAAGCTGAAGAACAACAGAGCCACTGGACTATGACTGGACTATCAGCCGTGTTCAATCTTAAATAAAGGCGATACTATGCCCTATGGATGGACCTATCGACAAGGGTTGACAAGGGTTGAGAAGATACAATCCGAATCTCTATACGTAGTTCCAATAGACAATAATACTCCAGAAAGAGGGATCTTCGAATCACAGCTCCTAGATTCGAGACCATAAGGAAGACCTTACCTCTGCTTCAAGGATAAAGCTATCGGGGATGCCAGAGCGCTTGGTCTGGAAAACTGGAAGCAGCGTCCCCTAAGTCGAAGGCAATGAAAGGCTGCCGTGTCTCAGCCAGAGATTCTTCACGGGTCAGAAGCCTCACATGGCTACAAAAAGTCGATTTTCTCGACAAACTTTTTTAATAACGAAATTCTACATCAGGTATCGGGTCATGCACCAACTATCCCCTAATAGAAGTTGCATAGTGTTGAGCAATATATAGGAATCTGCCGAATTTTGCTGAATAAAGAGCAGATCAATCGAGAACCAAGGAAATAAGGAAGAGTTCAACGTAAGGACCCAGAATGAGAAACATTACTTAAGTAATTGATGATGATGAACTTACATAAGTAGCACCTGTTAGATAGCCCCATGGCTTAGTGATTAGTTCATCAAACTACTGAGCAGGAAGTTCAAGATTCGATTCCCCGACAACACCAGAGTTTTTTTCACTTTCATTCACATACGAGAGTATAACCGTCATGAAAAGGGTTCTCAAATAAAAAACGGCAAAAAAAGGAACAGGTTTCAGTGAACAGTGAAGAGGAAAGAGGAAAGAACCCGAAAATCGATGCCAAAAAGTAACAGAGTCCACCAATTTTTCCTCATTTTTGAACGACGCATGTATGTAGTTATTTGTTATTAAAATTAAAAAAAAAAACTACTTCAATGCAAATCTCGATAGAAAAACATGAACACTTCACAAACAAGTGTTCATCAGATAGAAACACCTCATAACCACCAGTCGCACATGCAATGGGATTATGTAAGGTTTGCTGCAGTAGTAGATACAAGTATCTTCAAAGTCTGTTAAAGCCATTAAAAAGAATAGTTTAAGCAACGCCGCTGCCGCTGCCGCCGCTGCTAGGCCCTGTCTCAATTACACCTGTCGCACTCCCATAAAAGAATCGAATCATGATTAAACAAATTAGCATTCATTTTCTTTGTTTCCCTCTCAATCTCCTCCTCTACCAATACCAGCAGCAGTCTTTGGCCACATGTATACCTTTTTACACTTCTTGTTTATTTCCCTTTTGACAAAAAAATCAACAAAAAAAAAAAACAAATCAAAGAGATCCGAGCAGCAGAAGAAAAAAAAAAAAAAACGCGCGTTATTTTTGAATTAATTCACCTCGTCTTGTTTGAGAACTGTTCAGGAGTTGGTTCTTAGTCTAACCATCGGTTCATCGAGTGGAGAGTAGTAATATAAGCCGCTGCCTTCCTCTCGGCGAATTCAGAAGGTTAGCTATCTCATCGCAGGAATAACCGGCGGCCGTTGTGACCGTGACCGTGAATTGCGAACGCGAAACGTTATCACACATCAGAATGAATTTGTTAAATCTTACTTTAGTGCTTAGTTGTTCGGTGTTAATGGTGGTCTCTGCGAGAGGCTATCCTCCGAAGAGGTTGACGTGGTGTGACTCGGATTTATGCCCCACCGGGGGCCGTCATATAGCTTGCAATAACGATGGTGTAAGTATTCGAATTCCGTTCCGAATTAGTGCCAAGCATCCTTATAACAAATTCGTCCGCTTATAGGGATTTAGTTATAGATGCCAACCGGACACTGTTCTTTTGAATATCAAATCGTTCAAACGCCAGATTCTGCACGAGCACAATAAACGGAGGAACTTCATTGCACTTGGCCTGTTGCCGGGCTATTATCCGGCCTCTAGAATGGCCACTATGGTGAGTTTATGTAAAATAGAGCAATCGGCTGAACTCGCACCTAAATTTGTTTGATCTACACGCTCGTCGTGTGTATTTACCACCAAATTAGCATAATCATTGGCTAAAATAGGAAAACTTGTTCCACCACTTGCTTCGTGTGTATAAACAGTGAGTTGTTAACTTTTTTTTGTTGTTTATTTCTCACCATTCGCTGTAGAAGTGGGATAATGAGCTAGCGTACTTGGCCATGTTGAACTTGAAGACATGCATTCTTGACCATGACGACTGCTACAATACTTACCGTTATGGTAACTCTGGCCAGAATCTATACGGCCTGTATTCGGAGCGGTCTTTTGTGAATATGACCAACTTGTTGGAACAGGCTGTTGGTGGCTGGTTCAGTGAGTACAATCTGATCGACAGCAGCTACATCAAGAGATTCCGTGTTGAGAGGCATTTGTAAGTGCAGATGATAACTTGTTTTGTTCGATATTATCTAAGTTAACAACCATCCTTTGACAGCAAGGAGTATGGCCATTTTGCGGAGATGATAGTCGATCGGAACACCCATGTTGGCTGCGCTGCAATACGGTATACAAGACCCGATTATCCGTACTACTACATTGTGAATATTGCGTGTAATTATGCCTCGATTTATGCCCTGGATGCGCCCGTCTATAAGGCCGGTTGGCCAACGTCAAAGTGCCGTACTGGAGGCAATCCGTATTATCCTGGACTCTGCTCACTAAAGGAGAGGTTCAATCCAAACTACACGTAGATTCGGTAGCAGTGGGAGTAGACTAAGATAAAACTTTGGAATGTTTGCATAATGTTCTGTGACTGAAAATTTTGAATGACGTTTGAATAAGATTGTTAGTTTTAGTTTTAACTTTAAGTTTGAAAAAGTATTATTTAGATAGCAAATGAATTGCTCCGATTCAAAGGAGCGTTAGGTAATAAAAAATGTGAAAAATAAATGACGAGAGTTTGTTTGTAGTTCAAGGAAACCCTGATTTTATCCATTTGTTGGAAGTAACTAACAAAAATCCGATAAAGTGGTGAATAAGATTGTCAAGGTCGTCATTTTTAATATTTTAATGTCGTTCTTCTGGTTTTTTTTTTCGTGAGTCAGGTCATATTAATTATTCTTAATTAAATTATGCTGTGGAATATATTTGAAGTTCATCGACACTCACGCCCTCATTTTATTTTAAACTGTAAACCTGAACGACGAGTTTGAAATGAGTGGGAAACTCTAATTTAACTTAGGGTGACATGATAAATCAATTTCGCCTCCAAGAGCAGTCCGATGAGTCAAAGATAAGAGTTTTGATTTAGACCAGATTGTTACAAGTCTAAATATAAACTTATGTATATTCAAAAGCGATGAATTGATTGTGGAGAGTAGGAGTAATTATGCCGGGTACTCAAGAGTTTGATTTATTTACTTACGGACGGAGACTCGACCGGCGAAGTGTCTATGTCTGGGATACAGCAGCCCTTCGATCCCAGGCACGCTGTTTCCGCTTGTCCAGACCAAAGACTCTGGTATCCGCGATAGCTTGATTCTTAAATCGAAGGTTCGGTCTTTGATGTTTCAATACTGGAGACTGTGATTCGAGGATTTTCTTTGGTGGAGCATTATTGTATATTCCAGTGTTTTGGCCCTTTGGACATTGGGCTTCATATAGGTGAACTATCAAGGTCATTGCTTTGTGGTGCTTGCATTTCCTCTTTCGATTTAGGAATTTTCCTAGGGTAAGACTTCGCCGTGTCTCAAGTGGCTTGTGCGTTGAACTACGGAGCAAGGGGATCCAAGTTCGAATCTCAAACAAAACACCTACAAAAAGTGTTTTCACGACCCCACCTCTCGCAAGTGTCTGACAATCATCCGAGAGTATCACTGTCACGAGAAAGCTTCTCGAATCTCAAATTGCCCTTCGGATTAAACAGTAGGCCCCTTTCATTCTTAGCTGAATGTGCTCCAAGGTGTCATTCGTGAAGTTGATACTTACTCCGAGGTAGAAAAACTTCTTAACTACTTCGAGGGCACTGTTACCAACAAAGAGGCTTTGTCCTAAGTAATGAATCGATGCTTCTGTGTTTGTTGACAACAGGTACATGGTTTTGTCGTCATTTACTTTAAACTAACTCGTTTTGCCTGTTCTTCAGTTCCCCTAAAGATTCTATAACAGCGCGGTAGGAGAGAGCAATAATGTCTCAGTCCATAAAGCAGATGGACAGATTTGTTGAAGTTAGTACCTTCCATGTTTATAACTGCCCCGTGCATTATGTGTTCCAGCACGGGACTGAAGGAATCACATGCCAGCGCATCTCTTTTCCGAAGTCCGGTGCATGTCTAGAATCGCTCAGAGGAACTGTTCCTGATTCAGCGATCTTGTAGGGCTCAAGATGATGAATGCCGTTATATATAGCTATGAAGTCGATGAAGAGATGGTGAGTTTCGACTTGAAATTTGTAGACCTTTTCAATAAAAATTTAATCGATTTGCCGGCCCGAAGACCACACTGGTACATGCCAATGAGTGTGTAGCAGAGAGGTTTCAGACATTCACACAATATGTTAGATAATATCTTATATGCGACATTTAACACAAATATGCCTCAATAGTTTTTAAAATACATTGGGACGCCTTTCTGGAAGATGAGGCATATAGAACTGATACCCCAGTCCAGTCTAGTCGTCGTGCATGACTTTTCCACAGTTTGATATCCCAAAATCTCTTCTGGTTGGAAGACTTAGGTGGATCTAGCAATAGACCCTCTTCAGCTTGTATATATAGGTGTCTATATCAGTTAATACTAATTAAGCAAAAGTGGATAGAATAGGTTATGAAGGGGTTTTTGACGGACGAGGAGTCATCACGTCCACTAGGAGATAAAGAGCATCACATATCCAAAGGAGGAAGGTGACTGTATTCTATGGATTTTGCAGCTTTTTCTATTGCCAGGATTATCGCTTGGAATACACCGTACCCAGTCGCCTTCGTACATGTCTCCACTTTAGTGCCATCCGTGTTATCTTCAAAATCGTTACTATAGCATCACTACCCTGCCCAACCTGAGAATAGGATCGCTATATGAATTTGGAAATCATTAGAAGGAGTTATAAGAAAAAACCTTGGTTCCTGAATATCAATATTCCTCAAGAAGGGCTCTTGAGCAAATAGTACACGTCTCTGGACCCCAATTAGGGAGAGCATAAAGCCACCGTCATTTTCATGAGATACCATCGTTTTTAAGGAACTCATCCCAAACTTTAAACCATCAAAATGCCTCTGATAAGTGAGTGATAGCGATATAGTGTGCTCTTTGAAATCCGAACAGAAGGGCAATAAATCAAATCTCTCCAAAGTCAACGAAATAGTTGCCCATCAACGATGAGCAGAGTATTATGAATCGCATAAACCCTAGCACCGAAATCTTAAATCAAACAAACCCAACTATAGCCAACGAACGAACATACCACAACGAATTGCCGGCTGCAAATTCGCAAAAACTCGTTTTTGACATTTTCCTTTGCTGTCGCATTTGAGGGGAAAGACACATTTTTTACCCGACAGTCAAACAGTGCAAAAATTGATTAAGGATATATAACTCTGCAGATTAAATGGAAAATATGTCAGCAAAACGTCGAGCCACCTCCGACTTGAATCACGACAATTGGGACCGAGAAATCGAGCCCGAGAAAATGGGGACGTTCCAAACGGCCCCGGAGGATGAGCTTAAAACTCGTGTCATACGGAAGGCACGCAGAAAACTAGCTGGGGGCAGTGCAACTACCCCAGGTGACGACGCCGATGCTCCAGTTAAAAACGTTTTTAGCGGTTTTGCCGGTGAGTATAACAACGAATTCTTGATGGAAACTTGCCTTATTCTTGAACTCCTTTTCAAGGTTTCGGTAAGACAACTTCCGGCGCATCAACAGCATCCTTTTCTTCTGGGTCCACCAATATATCGTCGACCTTCGGAGATTCGGACAAAGCTCCCGAAGAGAGCAAAACGACTAACATGTTCTCGTTTTTAACTAAGTTCACGCCACCTGTGTCGGAGTCGAAAACAGACGCCGGGACCAATGCACCACCAAGCGATGCAATACTTTCCACAAATAACAACAATTACAGCTTTTCAAAGTCCAGCACTTACTATGCGAAACTAAAAGGTCTTAATCAAGCAGTATCCAGCTGGATTAAGACACATGTCGACAAGAATCCACTCTGTATGCTGACACCAATTTTCAAGGACTACGAGAAGTATTTAGGCGAAATCGAAAAGAATGAGACCACACAGACAAAGCCTGAAGACAATAACCATTCGCAGGCATTGAGTGGATTTAAGTTTTCTGCCACTCCCGTACCATCGACGACATTTTCGTTTGGAAATAACAAAACTGACACTGCGGTTGGGCAAACAAAGTCCTCCTCCGTATTTGGAAGCTCGTCTACTCAAAAATCAGAAGAAAATCCAAAAACTACCTCATCAGCATCCAGCACGAGTTTCAGTTTCGGTCTTAAAAGTGATACGCAAACCGCGTCAACTGGATTCACTCCGTCCAGCAGCACCGGCTTTAGTTTCTCCGGAGCAAAGCCTTTCTCGTTTGGGAACATAGCACCACCACCGGCTGCAGAGCCTTCTGCTGACAAAGAAAACGGCGACGAGGAAGATGAACCACCGAAAGTTGAATTCAAGGCTGTCGTTGAAGAGGATAATGTGTACTCGCATCGCTGTAAGGTATTTGTAAAGAGTGGCGAGAATTTCGCAGATCGTGGTGTTGGAACCCTCTACTTGAAACCCGTAAAGGACTCTGATAAAACGCAATTGTTAGTCAGAGCCGACACCAATTTGGGCAATATCCTAGTTAATTTGATTCTAAACGATTCGATACCCACTCAGCGGATGGGAAAGAATAACGTGATGTTGGTTTGCATTCCAACTCCAGAGACGGAAAAGCCCACACCCATGTTGCTGCGTGTAAAGACTTCGGATGAAGCCGACAAACTACTCGAAACAATCAATAAATACAAGAAATAAAGCAGTGGTCCTAACAGCGACGTAAGATAACATCTGGTAGGCATGTAAGGTCAATGCGCAATGGTCCTCTGTAATCGTGTATGTTATTTGCCGTCTTGTACTGATCAGATTTTGTAGTTCAATAAAGTAATTGTAAATGTTAGACTAATTGTTGTGGAATGCGTCGAGTGAAATGGTAGGTAGGTAGTTTGGGGGATCAACGGCCTTTTGTATGTTGGGCTGGAGGGGTGAAATCCTTTATGAATACTCGGTAACTAAAAGCTATGCCAGATTCCATGCTCCTGCATGTCTAAAGTCTATGGTTAAGCAGTACCCCTAGGTGCTTTGACACAATGCAGTGTTCTCCCACCCGTATTACAAGAAGCTAAACTTTTTCGTGCCTACTTATAAGGACAGCTTCAGTTTTGTGGTGGGCTACTTCCAGACCTATTCAGCGAACCCATATACCATTTCTATTTGTTCAGTTTTCTCTAGAGAAAAGCTTACATTCGAGGTTGAGGTCGAAGTGTAAGTAAGGCAGAGGTAATCAAAGGACACATTCACGTTTGACCACCCGGTAATGGTGTTGTATCCGATATAGTACCTTGTCCACATCCTGGTTTGTCGTAAACAAAGGGCAGTTTTTGCCGCACGCAAGATATCTTGCTTGGTATGGTATTTGGAGTGAGGTTCCATTCAGACTTGGTGGCACGAAATCGACCATATTCCTCTTATTTATCTGCTTCCTGTGCTTCAATATAGAGACCGCAATGTAAGGCCGAATTGTTCAGGACATTCAGGCGATGTTTAATCGTAAACAAGAACTTTCCTGACACTAGTATAACGACATCAACCTGATAGGATTTCATTTATCACTAAATTCCAAAGTAATTCGTATACCGCTGTCTCCGATGAACAGGCATTGAACCAATCCAATGAGGATCTGTGGGATCCACGGAATGGAATGAGCTTTTAATCTTTGCAGCATCATAGGAATGATCCCGTCTGGTCCTGGTGACTTGTAGGAGTAAAAGGTGTGTATAACCCAAGCTACGTTTCTACCTATCGACTACTGACCCTCTCTGTGGGGTATGAGTTGGTGAAGGAGCAACTCGGGAAGTGCGTGTAGATGAGTTTCTTCAAAGTCCAAGTGCCGCCCTGTTTCCCAAACTGGACAAACCTTTGCAGCGTACTTGGCGTTTTCGATGTCGCTGCCAAAGTTTCTCAAAAATTCAGGAGGCAACGCACAGCATTTCCCAGCTTAAGAAAGATAAAGAGTAAAAGGAATTTAGTCACATTTACAAATTCATATAAATGCCTGTTGGCAGAGCACCAGATCAAGCCAAAACCATTTAAATTCCACCTGAAAGCAATCCATTTCCTCTTGAGAACCGCAGAGCTGCGGCGGAACTGCAGAACTGCATAGTTAAACTGAAAATAAATAACAAGCACTTGGTATGGTCTTACATAGCTAATATATTTGCATTTCTGCATTCACGTTACGAGTTTAAGGCGTTGGCCGCCTCTTTCCTTAACACAGCATTCAAAAACTCTATTTGAATGGTTGTAATATCGATTGGCGGTAACTTCTGGATCTTCGACTTTAGAAATTGGAAAAACAAATCCAGTTCATCCTTATCATTACCAATTATCAGGTGAACCTTCTTTGCACGATCAACATTTGGATTTTCCATTACATTGGACACAGTATGGAATTTTGTGTCTTCAGCTTCAGTCTCACACAAAGTATCAATCGCGCCGGCATTTGTGACATTCTCCTCATAGAGACACACTTCTTCATAAGTATCATTGGTTGGCTTCTCTTTAGTAACCTCTCCAACCGCATCGACGTCACAGAACTGAACTTCATCCATGTCAACCACTTGGTCGACTTCATCATCGAAGTAACTCTCAATAAAGGTTTCCTCATCGTTTCCCTTCTCATAAGAAATGCCCGAGGACTCATCTACGTCGATCATTGAGGAAATTGATGAAATGTTCACCTCATCGACTTTATGGATTAAATGGTTTGCTGCTTGGTAGTTGCTGCGTTTCGACTTCAATTTCGGTTGATAAATGTCGGCCAGGAACATCATATCTCTGTGGTATCGCCACTTCTCCAAGCAATCTTTATACTTCGTCTTCCGCAGGCGATACTGGTGGTATGTATCGCGGATGTTTTTCCATTTCTTTCGACATTCATCTGCTGTGTATATTCCTGGGAAACACAATACATATGTATGACATGTGAGTTTTTTTTTTTTTAAGAAATTGAACATACCACCTAGCTCATCAGCAACGTCCTGCCAGCCCTTGGCGATATCAACTCTTCGCCGTTCCTGCGGGGCAAGTTTGTAGTTATACAAGACCGGTCGCTGTCTGACGCTCCAAATGAGCTGCGAAACTTTGTCATTGTCCTCTCGCTGTTGTGCACTTTTCCGTCCTGTTCGAGAGTAGAATAAAGATTTTGCAATTTAAATACATATTTCGTGTAACGAATTTTGTTTACATACTCTGCATCTCTAAAAGTGAGGAAAGCACCAAGTTACTCGATGCTCGTCGTCGGGAATTTTACTCGCTGGATTAGGCGGATGGCATCTACTCGCTTACGACTGAGCGGTTTGGCTTGATTTCGAAAAATGTTGTCGATTAGCTGGTGGCACAACACAGGGAAGCGAGGTTATATTTTGTATTTTGTTTAGAGAATTTGAGCAAAATAACTTTCTAAAGATGATTAATCGCAGGCAACAAATGATATTTTAACTATTTTGACAGCTCATCATGGAGTTGCCAAGTAGGTGGATTCGATGTTTTTTCTTTTTGAGAATACAGCTCCGATTAATGGATGTTAAAGTTGTTATACAGTTAGCACCGTCAAAGTTTGACAGCTACTCGTTTGAAGTGTAATTAAATCATGTTGTAAATTAATTAACAGCACATGGAATAAATTTGCACATTAAATTGTGTTTGCTAGAGTTCGAATATTTAGAGTTATTCATTGAGTTAGTACTGAGGAATGAACGAAACACATTTAAATATTCTTTAAAATTATTGCATTCCATTTGAATTAGGTTCAATGATTGGAAATTTGCAATATAATGTTGGAACTCGCTTTTCTAGAAGGAGTAACATGCCTCCAAGGTTTCAGCAATGCCGTGTGAAATGAAAATTCAAATTTCAAGTTGTGATTGAAATAAAGAAAAACATTTTCATCGAATTCAGAATAAAGTAGTCGGAGACATAAGATAAATGAGAACACAAAGTGAAAAACTGTGAATTCATGTAAATCGCTGATAAATATGCATTAAAACATCTCTGTCCTTAATTAGGAAATGAACAATACAATGGTCTTTCTAACGGTTGGACATTATAACAGTGTTATATGCGACAGTTGTATCGTGTGTAGCCACCAAACCAACGCGTGGTTGTATAATCCATGTCCTGCTTTGCAATATCTATAAAGTTGGGTGTTTTAGGTCATATTTATTGGTTTATGGAAACTCTGAGGCATACATGTGCATAGAGTAAATATTTACTCTATGGTCTGGGCTAGGCTACTGCTGAAACACAATGAGAGAGGAGAGGTTAGATTTTCAGATTTTTTGAAGTTTCGCGGACAACAAAAAGTGAATTTAGCGAATTTTCCAATATCTCATTATGTTGGGCAAAGAAGTTGCATTCAATTTTGTTTGCGGAATGAAATTTCTCCTGCAGAATCGTTGAGAATGTTGCAGAAAGTCTTCGGTGACTAGGGTATGTCACAAAGAGGGCAGAGAAAGCGTTGACGACAAAGATCAGCATACACATCAACTGATGAACGACACGTCAAGTAAATCAAAGATTTGGTCCTCAAGTATCGTCGACTGGCAATTAGAGACCTCACTGATACTGTTAACATTTCATTTGGATCAGTCCAGACCATTTTGAAAGATGTTGAAAAAATGAATGAAAAAATATCAAAAAATATCAAAATGAACTCTTGTTTGGTTTTAGCACCACGATAATGCACTATCTCACCCTGAATTAGTTCTTCGAGACCATTTCGCCAACCATATCGTTCTACAATCACCGTATTCGCTTGATTTAGCCTCAACTGACTTCTAGCTATTCCCTAAGCTCAAGAGTTTACCCCAGAGACACCGTTTCGACGTAATGGAGGAGATAGAAATTCGAATCACTGCGTTCTTTGAAGGCCATACCAGAGAGAGTCTCAAACAATCGTTTTGAGGATTGAAAAACTTTGCATAAGTGTATTGTATCGCGAGGGGTATAGTATATGCCCCCTGGAGAAGACATAGACAAATATTATTCTTATAATTTATGACCCTGAAAGACTTCTGTAGACGGATGAAAGTACAGGCTCAGGAATCCTCTCAGAAACACCACAGATTGTTCGGTCCATATAACACCCCAATCACGCAAGTGTTTTTCAGGCAGAAATATATGGTATCATCGAGGCCTGGAGCAGCTTATCAACTCTGGAAAACAACGAGTATAATCATCGACAGCCAGACAGCCATTAAAGCCATCACTTCCATTACAACCAACTCAAAACTGGTCAAACAATGTAAAGAAGAGCTCAAATCCCTAAGCTCTACACATACATAGCATTACGCTATGCTGGATCACGGGACACTTGGCCTTCCAAGAGAACGAGAGGGCCGATAAGCTAGCGAGAACGGCCTCAGAATCAAGTGACATCCCAACGAACCACTCTGTCTTACCGCCCATTAGCCTCCTTAGTTCCAGGACTTCCGTAATAGGGCGAACGCTTGGTATACCACACTCTCGTTCTGCCTTGTTTCGAGGCTTCTTTGGGTCCAACACAACGGGAAAATAACCTGAGAGATTTTGCCTTCTCATCGGCGTCCTCACAACTCACAACCCAATGGCGGCCCACCCTAGTAGAATGGGTTTCAATGGCTTAGACCTACGGAGAGGCTGCGGCGACACTGAGATGGAGGAAGACATGACACACTTCCTCTGCTAATAGCCAAGTCTCAGCAGAATCAGACACCAAACCCTTGGGGAAGGCATTTTCCGACCAGCTCTATGAACTAGCTAACACGCCCCCTTAAACGACTTTAAAATTCATAACGAGAACGGGTTGGTTCAGGAGGGCTGCACCCGACATGGACTAACGAGTTAATTTTCTGCTTTTTCTTTATATTCTTCCAAATATCCCACACTGGGGAACACAATGGATCCGTTAAGATCCGAGTGAGACTGCTCCCTCCTGATAGGTGTAACAACCACCCCCTTAACCTAACCTAATGTGAACAAGATTTCATTTCAATTTCTGAGCGCGACTTCAAAAGAAAACGTTATCAGTGATAATCTAAATTCTTGTCTTTGTAGAGATAACAAACAACGATAAGATATAAAAACGGGTACCCCAAATCCCCAAATCTCCATTCCCACATCTTCCAGTGTGCAAAAAATTTGTCGGGCGAATTTCGAATAGTCCTTTTGAATCATGCAACGTCAAATTTAAGGATAACTTTACTGCAACCAATCAACTATTCCTGTTGTCCTAGTCCAATAAGATTTTTTTCCCTTTTAACATATTCGCCACCGTGAACGCGTCTTTATTTCAAATTACAACCAGCACCATCCTTCACATCAAACTCACAAATAAGTCGCCGTACATTAGAAAAAGACAACAATAGACCACCGAAACCAAACAATAACAAAATGGACGAGTATCATTCACAACCGAATTTCAAAGAAATGTCAATAACAGAGCAGCAAATCCACCAAAAAGCACCACCAGTCTACCAAGTGTCAGTTTCGAGCAATAAAATACTAACGTATTCCTTCCCAAGGAAGTGCTTCATCTTCCTCAACAAATAACCAACCAAATAACAAAAGCCAATTAATAAACTCCGTTGTGGTGAAATATATATTTTATTCGTTTTCTTTTTGTTTATTTAAATTATTTTTGTTTGGTCACCCGACTACGGGGCAAGAGCGAGGCAACAATACGAAACTGGAACTCTGTTTAAGTCCACATTTTATTGGTGATTTCGTTCCCTCAGACTAGATAAAGAAAAGAACTGCAAACGATATAGTAGTGAGTACAAAATCTCTTTGTCTAAATAAGTTGTTTCCAATTATTTACTGGCACTGACAAGGTGATTACAGATAAGCAAAGCTCCAGCAAACACCCAAAAGAGAGAAAAAAAAAAAGAAAAAAGAAAAAAAGAAATGGACATCAGTGAGAGTTACGACCCCCAACAGCAACAGCAACAGCAGCAACAGCAGCAATCACAATCTCAGGAGCAGCAACAGCAGCCACCTTTATTATTTCCTACCGTGCAACCGTTTCCAATGAACGGTTTCAGCGGTACAACAGCGCCAATGCAAGAGCTCGTTAGGAGACCGCTTGCTGCGATAGAAGCCCCACCACCACCACCGACACCAGCCTCGACCGAGGTCGATATCGATTCGTGTTTGCTGCAGCAATTCAGTTGTTTAGGTACAACGGATCATGAGGATCTTATCAATCAGTTCCAGACTTTGATGAACAATCAAATGAACAAGGAATCGGCGAGGTTTTTTCTCGAGATGAGCAATTGGTGAGTTGTGATTGAGCCAACAGCCAAGCCAGCCAGCCAGCCTTATCGGTTTGGGGGTATATATAATTAATTATTATCAGGGAATCTGGAGTTTAAGTACCTCGGAGTGACGCTATTATGGCTGTGTATTGCATCGAAAGTGCATTGTCATTGTTTTTGATCGGTTGCCACTAGTAGGGGGTATCGAATTCACTGGAAATGAGGTTGAACCTTGACACCATTTCGCGAAAGAGTGCCGCCTGTGTTATACGAAGTTGCTTTTGGCTTGTCTTTATGTCAAGTGTGTACGAAAGCTTTCTGTCTCCGTCGTTGCCGCAGTTTCTATGTATTATGATTGTTAAGCATGCAACTCTACACGTGCTATTTGATTGCAAGCTGTTATGGGGTTGAGATACGATATCTTTAGTGGAAAAGTGATCGTCGAAATGAAAGAATTCGAGGGCAGGACAATTAGTTCACTGCACTCTTCATGAAATTTATCTGATAAGGCGGCAGTAGACCATAACTAGGTGTTTTTTTTTTATATTTTGTTTCTATGTACATTTGTGGGTCCTAAGGCGCTTACGCGCCATCGTGAGCGGTTTCTGGCAATGTGCCTTAGTTCTCGCCAACTCTTTCCCAGTTGGGAAGCTTCTTTCTCGACTGTTCTGCGCCATGTACCCTTTGAAGAGCTGCGCATCCTGACATCCTGAGTAAGTGGATTCCACTGCAGCATGTGCTTACCTATGGACTTATCACTTCAACGGAAAGTGTGACTAATGCATTGCCACTTTTGTCGTATTGTGGTGGCTATAGATTCATGACCCGTCCGTATGCGCCTATAAACGAACTTTTCCAGCCTTCTCGTGATAGTAGCGGCAACTCTCCAAGTATCACATCCACATAGTCGAATTGATTCAACGTTGAAACGGATTAATCGTTGCTTGGTGTTTAACTGATTGCATTGCTTCGCCAAATTGTGAACAGAATCCCTAATGCAGATTTTGCTTTGCTTATTTGGTTGGCAATATCCAGTTGCGTACCGCCATTGGTTGAGGCAATATTCCCAAGGTCTTCTAAATTCTTTACTCAATCGTTTGTCCACCAATGCAAATGAGTTGATGAGTTCGGTCTTACGCTGATCATTTTTCTCTGCCGAGTTATTTTTAGCTGTCGTTTGGTGAAGGTTCGTTGCTCCATTGTGTTGGCGATGTGTATGATCGGCGGATCACCCTCTTACTCTGGAAACCAGTTACTCTTTTGTACGAAAGAGTTAATCTGCGGTGCTGAGATCGTTTAAATCATTGAATAGGTATTATCCCAAAGTAGTTTTCCTGATTTTGGTAAGTGGAGGATACGGTCGTCTTTCTCTTTTTCTCTACAGCTCCTGCAGGAGTCGTTGTGGGGAATGCACAATTTTTGAGCATATTTCTCTATAGCACAGTGTCCGGTGAGGGTATTAACGATCTTGGAGAGGGCTCCTCTTATGTGCTTTAGGAGTCCGATAGACCTTGCGTTATGTAGGGTCGACCAGAGAAGCCTGGCGGTATTGCATTGGTCGAGGTGATGCCATCGATGATTCGTCTCACTTACCGGATTCACTTGATAAGATATTTCGCATAAGATGTTGGCGCCTCGATGTCGGTGGCAATTGTACTCTCTGAACCAGAGGAACCTCATCTAGTCAGTACGTCACCTTCACAATTCCTTGGTATGTTGCATTTACCTGGTACCCAGGAAAGAGTAAGGTCCAACTTTCGTTAAGAGATTCACTGAGAGGCTCGTAGTAGTGGTTGCAAGGAATTTCACGGCTGAATATGAGAATATCCGATACGATACTGATTAGGTGCTTGACGAATGGCAGTGACTTCGGTTTGAAAAACGCTGCAATAGTTTGGGAAGTTAAAGAAGAAGTCTTTTCAGGTCTTCTGAGAAAAATCCGGCACCGACTCTGTTCTCGGTTTTTTTGGAATCATCCGTAAAAATTGCAATTCGTGGTGCAGGACATCACGTTGCGTCCCTTCAGTTCTATTTTATACGCTGAGTTGCTCTTTGAGTCCAGGTAGACAATCTTTTTTTCAATCCTTTTGTTAGATATCTCATTTAGATCATCAAAAATGGTCTGTCGAGTTTTCGCTAGGGGCAAAGCAAGTGGAAGAGTAATATCTGAACTGAATCAACTTATTTACTTACTTAGGTGGTGCAACAGTTCGGAGTGAACCTGGGACTACACTAATAGGCTTCTCTAATTTGCACAATTGATGCCCCCTCCTAATCGTGCGAACCCATCCTCTATTGCCTGTCCCTCCAGGTTGGATTCGAAAACGCTACGAGTCGGAGCATTTCTATCCATCCGCCATCGTAGACGACTGATGCGTACATTTTTTTTGAATAGATCGACGTCGCTGTACAGCTCGTATACACGTCAACGGAAACAGGACCTAACATTTTACGAAGATGTTTTCTCTTGAAGCGATCCGTCTTCATCCGTTTAAGATAGAGTCCATGCCTTAGGGCCTTAAAACAGCTTTTATACAGAATCTCCTTAGTTGTCCGGTATAGGACTCTACTACTCAATTGTCTTTTCAGCCCATAGAAACAGCGTTTGGCAAGAGTTTTTTGATTTTGGTTTGTTGTACCAGCGTCTAAGTTCCACCCGTGGTTTGCCGGGTCTAGAAAGTGATGATGAACATATGTACATTGATCTTCGCTGAATATTTTCTTTCTGCCAAAGAGCCACTAGGAGCTGACTATCCGTTCGCTTATTTCCTTATTTCCTTTGGGACTCAGAGACAGATGGTAGGTATAGGTAGGTGGGTTAAAGGTGTGACTGCAAACCAAGAGGAGGATGCAGCAGAAACACGGTAGGAGGAGAGTACGTTCCACCTAGCGTTGTCCATAAAGCGGAAGTCCGTCGAGATCTTGGAGAAGAGGAGGCTAATGGGCTCAGAGACTGTTCTCGCTAGCTCATCGGCCTTTTCGTTTCCTTCAAGAACGACGTTGAAGTCATTGATTGACAGCAGACTTGTTATGCACATATATTTTGATTGTTGGCCAAATTTGGCTTGGAATCCAAAGCTTGACATTAGTCCATCCGGCCATTAGGTCATCCGTTCATCCCTCCATCCGGCAAGCCACCCACCCATTCATCCATCCGTCTATCTCTATCAATGACAGGATTTGGCGTAATGATGTTGACTTTCCTTGTTTGAAACCGCACAGCTATGGACTAGTCATGTGGACAAAGTAGATAAGATCTTGTAAGCCACAAGCAATGTGTATAATAATTCTATCAAATCGTGGTGTCCTTCGAAACAGAACTTATTGGCGGGACTTAGTTATTTGTTCTCTTGACTACTAGAGGGTGAATACTATAGTTTTTTTTTCTAAAGCCTTTACCTGAATTAGCATTTAAATGGATAACTTACCTTGATTTTTAGGAACCTCCAAACGGCGATCGGTTGTTTCCTGGACTTCTGCAACATGCAAACGCTACCATCAATGAAGATCATCGCACAATCACGTCCCACGGAACTGAAGCAAACATGGAAATTACAAAACGACGGCAACGAAGACTGGCCCACTGGTTGTTACCTTATGTCACCCAATCAGACGAGACGAATTGAGGTACCAGTGATACGACCTGGTGACACATGTGACATTGTCGCGGATATACCACCCACGAATCCTGCCATAATGTGGAGACTATGCACTCCAAACGGCTGGTACTTTGGAGGTGAGCGCAGTGCACATATCCACCAACAACACAGTTCTACATACATATGTACTACTAATCACATTTAATTTGTAGAAAAAATCTGGATGCTACCGCCTGGATCCTGTGATACATCCGCTGACTTGGCCGAACGAATGGGACAGTTACGAACATCCAACTCGATGAGCCCCGAAAGTTTTCCACAAGTCAATGTTGTGATATTGGTTAATATGGAATGAGCGTGCTGCGTGTTTTAGGTTGTTAGGTTGGGCGCTATGTGTCACTTGCATATTATATATATATATATTAAAAACAAAAACAAACTACATATATATATACATGTATATATATATAAATATATTTTGGAGATTCCCATTTAATATTCTAATATTTCTGTTATCAAATGATGAAGTTCTCTCGATTGATTATCAAATATTCAAAAAGAAAACAAAAAACATAAATAATACTTCCTTTTTATAATATATTCATCCGTTATAACCTGTGCAAATGAAGAAATATTAAAAAAACAGTTTAACTACTTCTTATTGGTTCTAGGATTAAGTTTTTTTTAAAGTTGTATTGAAGTAGTGATTTCATTCGTTTTATTGAAATATAATTGTAATAAATTGTAAATTCACTTTGTTTGTACGTTGAGCTCGTGTGTGTGTGTCTCTTTTTTTCCTGTTTGTTTTGAAATTAAAAAAAAAGCTTTGAATTGAAATCATGAAACTGAAACGAAAAAGTTATATTTTATATATAGTACATATGTTAAATATAAAGATTAACGTAAGGGGACGTTTGCGATGTTTATTTTACTTTAGTCTTCTGCTTGTGAGGAGGTACAACACTTCCTTTTGGGCAAAATGACGAACCGCTTCTTGCGATAGTTTAAGTGAAAATCGCATGTCAGCACTGGGTACATGTAGATTTTGGATCCTTATCGATTTAATATAAGCTTTTATGGCAATTGCACAGCCGAAACGAGTTGGTCTTTAAGTAAATGAGGACAGAGCCAAGTACCTGTTGTTCACAAACAAAAAATCATTGGTTCTCTACCTAGAATACAACTGTGCTGTGAGAAAGTCGGAAACCCTTCTGCAACAAACCAGGACAAAACCAAGTACCTCTGTTGTCAAAAAACAAGAAATGCATTGGTCCACCGCCTAGAATAAAACATCACTGTTGGCAACAGTAACATCGAAGTGATTAAGGAGTTTACCTACCTTAGAGTAAATCCAATGTGCTGTGTGAAACCCTTCTGCAACAGACAGATCAGTGTGGCTTCCGGCCCGGCAGATCGACGATCAAATCTTCACACTAAAGCAAATCTTGGAAAAGACCAATGAATTTCAAGTCGGGACTCACCATCTCTTCATCGACTTTAAAGCCGTATACGACAGCATTCATTGTCCTGAGCTCTACAAGGCGATGGCCGAATTCGGGATCCCATCAAAACTGATCCAGCTCTGCCGCGTGACGTTGGAAAACACGCGGTGCAATGTGCAATTTGGGAACAGCTCCTCTGAACTATTCCAAACGTGCACCTAATTTCGACAAGGAGATGCGCTGTCGTGTGACTTCTTTAATCTAGTCCTGGAATAGATAGTGCGCAGGGCATGTGTTAACACGGAAGGCATCCATTTTCAATAAATCTGTCCAGCTGCTGGGATACGCAGACGACATCGACACCATCGGTTATTGAAGAAGAGGCGAAACGAGTTGGCCTTGAAGCTAATAAGGACAAAACCAAGTACTTGTTGTCAACAAAGAAAGAATCTTCGGTCCACCGTCTAGGACAAAACGTCACTGTTGGCAATAGTAACTTTGAAGTGATTAAGGAGTTTACCTACCTTATAGTAAATAGGAACTGCACGAACGACACCTTAGTGGAGAATCGGCGAAGACTTACCAGAGGAAACCGCTGCTACGTCGGTTTGTCGAAACAAATGGGTTACAAACTTCTAACTTAGAAGACAAAATGCATGGTGTACAAAACCTTGATCCTTCCAGTTCTACTACATATGTATATGGATTCGAATGTTGAACGATAAGCTGGAAAGCAGAACAAATTTTTATTTTGAGAGAAAAAATCTTCGGGTCGAATTCAAGTTTTCGACTCCGTAAGCTTCACAGAAATCTGGATATAGTCCAAGAAGTCAAGACACGTCGACATACAGTTCTTTAAACAACACCTATAATCTGTCTGACTATTATCCAAGATCACAACTGTGTGTTAAGCCACGCCTTAGATCAGCAATAATCCAAGCATGCCAATAATGGTTGGATGTTTCGCAAGCTAATTCTTAGAGAAGGCTGCGGTTCTTTTTTTGGGAAAAAAATGCATGGTTGTAGCCGGTCCACAGATCAGTCTTTCAGGACCTCGTCGACATTATATCTCAGAACCTTAACGATCGTCGCGATCATCTTTGGGCTTTAAACTATAGTAGTTTTGAGTTGGTCGTGACGGAAGTGGTGATTTTGACGGTTGATTTCCTGTCGATGTACATGTCCATGTGTTTGCCATGTTCAGAGTGGATAAACTTCTCCAGGCTTAGCTGACACCTTACAACCATGGTTGGGGAGTTTTGTGGACCGAACAACTTGTGGAATATGAGAATATTCCTGAGCCAGTGTTTGTCGTTTTGACTCGTTCGTTCAGTCGGCGGGATTGATGTCCAACATTGTACAACACAGTCACGAGGAAAACTTGCAGTCTAGGATGAGATTGAACTTTGAATAAATGGCAGGTAGTCAGAGAACGGATACACATTAGTAGACTGTCAATAAAAGAATCATTGGAAACAGGATGATTTCCAGCCTGAGGAGAGGAGAGACATAAGAAGGAGATGCTAAAAACAGAGGTAGAATAGCATCAAATTTGCTGTTTTGTGTACATTCAGGAAAGGATTGTCAGGAAAGGAATTTCTCTTATAATTTACCTAAATGGCACGCTCTGAGTATGTCCTTATTTGCGAAAGAAATAAAGATTGGTGCTTATTTTCGTGTATGGCGGAACATATTTTCCCAAGCTTTTGATAAGATTATACCCCTAACGTTGGATCACAGCTTGCAATAAAATACGAACTTTATTGTTTGCGGGAACATATCTACGGACTGCAGACTGTTCCCCCAACTTCTCGTGTAAGGTGAAAGTGAAAAAATATAAAAACTAGAAAATATTTATTATCAGTGTAATCATCCCCCCAGCCTTGTAAACGTTTGGCAACTCGAACGGGAAACAATCATCAGAGAACTGTCAACGAATTCGCCCGAAAATCGCCCATACGTCAGTTGCAGAAACTTCATCCGATTCGCCCGCGACGAAGAAAATTCGTATTTGTGTGCTTCGAAAAAAATGGAGGAGACGTACGTTTCTCAAGTGCAAAGTTTTCTGTGCTATAATTTCCGCTAAAACGACATAAAATCAAAATATTTACCCAAATAACTTCAATGTAAGTGTTCCCTAACATTTAACATATTTTTTTTCTCGCGTTTACCCCGTGACGAGCCCCGAAAACCTCGTTTAAATTTAATTGGAACAAAGTGCGACCTAATTTTCCAATTTGTGTGCGCTTTGCTTTGCAAAAAAAAAAAAAAAGCGAAAAACGAAAAAGAAAATGAAAAAATTTCCAATTTGGCAGTGAGCCTTGCGAGGGTTGAGCATTCTTGTTGGACTTTATTAATATTTCTACATTTTTGCGCTATTAGTTGTGTGTTTTGCCATTTAGCGTATTCTCCCCGAGGTGGCTGCCCAACTCGATAATTGTTGGAATTTTTGTTTGATCGATTGTTTCGCCTCTCGTAATCGAGTCCCGAAAAGGTGTATCATAAGTTGATTTCGCATATTATTGGGTTTTCCTTTGGCTAAGCAGTAAAATATAAGAAACAGTAGCTGCACCTTTGGTTGCCGAAAAATGAGCAAAAAGAAACTAAAATTAGCCCAAAGGAGATCGGACAGCCCACGAAAGTAAAATAAAACTTTAAAGCAAGAAAAATACAAAAATCTCTAAATCGGAAAATTTTCATCATAGGTATATGCATTGAGCTTATGCTTTGCTTTTGGTTCTCTTCTCGGAGAGGCAACGGCGGCGCGGCGCGTATAGGTTTGAAAATGATGGTGAATTTTAAAATAGATTTATTGTTATTCACATTTGATCGGAGCGCAGGAGGAGACGACAACGACGCGACAACGACAATTCCGTTGGAGGCAAACATTTGTGTTGTGTACTCGCGGAGGAAGGAAGCTGTTTCATTGATTTTTTGCATTGGCTTTGGTACATTGGTTATGGGTAACCCGAACGTACGTAACACTTGTGCATATGGCGCTGAGTGACAGGTTCTTGTTTCACAGTCAGCTCTATGCTACGAAAGTGTTGCCAGTTTTGGTTGAGTTTTACCAAAACGGTTTGTGTTCTTACAGTCTTCACCATTTTAAGTGAGTCCTCTTCGTATCTATTGGGGTATTGTGGGCGTTGTGAGAGGTTTGAAACACAGATGGCTAAATATCTGGCGAGGGTTTCACAAAAATCTGTAGTCACTGGATAGTCTGAGGGTGGCTACGCCCATAGCTGCAAATCCGACAAGCAAGCATGTGGGCGTCCTAGCTCAAGTGGTGTTTTTTTCTCTCCTGAACCACAGTCCATATGGCTGGCTGATACTGCGACCTAAAATGATCTATTGTCGTACTAACTCCCAAATGAAGAAAAGGACGTTCTTAGTCGCAGAGTTTTAATATCTGCTGACGAACATGTTACCTTGTAGAAAATGGGCCACCTCATGCAGAGTCGGGCATTCACAGAGAGTATGCCCAGATGATTCGTCATTTTCCGAGCAGAACCCACATTCTATGTCTGGGTAGAGAGTGGTCAGTGCGTTCAACTACAGATCAGGGGTTTTCAGTTTCAATTTCTAGGCAGCTCGTACAATTTTTGGTTTCGGTTCTATTTCTCGTGAGCGACTGACAAACATCCGAGAATACAACTGTCACAAAAAAGTCTCTCAAAATAACGAATTGCCCTTCAAATCACCTTCCATTCCTGTAAAAAATATAACAAGCATATCCCGAATGGTTGTGAGAAGTAGAGCGCTGGATCCCTTTTGTATTTCCTGTCTTACCCTGTTCTATGTTTTTTTTTTTTTACAAATTTCATTCCTTCAACAGTTTTCTCGCAACACCCGTCACTCTTCGAATGCTCATCAGTTTACCCTCAAGCCTTTCTTCGGATGTACCGTCCAGTAGAGGGATTTTTTGTAAATCTTACTTACACACGAATGTGGAAGAGTTCATCAGCGTCTCCCAGCTTCTCTACATAATTTCCCTAACAGTCGTGCTATGACTTAGCAATATAAGAGCAGCAATAAGCTCTTAAGTGCGCGTGAATTATAAAAGAAAGCGACAACTGAGTTGAAAGAGTTACTAAATTTCAAATATTTTGATTTTTCTTTCATCAACTCGACAACAGTCACATCGATGAATTGTAAAGGCCATACTCGCTTTGATTTGGACAACTGACAGGGTTGACAATGGAGTGCTTACAGTACATTGGTTACCCCTATGAAGTTAGATGTAGGCTTAGGCTGTCCTCCGCTTACTGTAGGATTCACTTGAGGCGGAAGAGATCTATTGTGATAACACATGCACCGGTTGCTTTCATTACTCCTGGAACCGTTTCGTTTAATGGACGAATTTCCAATTTTATTTTGTTGATATCCGAATCCCCAATATCTTCATCTGGTTTCTTGATGAGCATAAGCAGGGTAACTGCAGAGAAGCTGAAATGGTGACACTTATTTCCTTCATCCATACAGCCACGACAGAAGTCGTTGCCTGGAATTCCAAGCCTTATGCCATGCCTACCTAACGCACAGTGAGCCGTCAGTAATCCAAAATAAGTGCCTATGCGTGGTCTCCTGATGTGTAGTAGACTCGTTGGCCTGCGTCTTCTCAGCTGTGGCCATATCTGTCTGTATCAAGATTACGCGTCATATGGGTATGTGCAAATTGATACAAAGATGACCTGTGCGATTTGGTCTCTATAGCAATGACTATCTGAATTGCAAGGCCTATTTTTTCACTAAACATGCAGGCCGCGTGTAGTGGTAAGGATAAGAATTGATATCCAGTGGCGGGGATTTGAATAAAATTGTATTCCATCTTCCTCCATGCCATTTCTATTCCTTTTTGATGGTTTTCAAATTCAGCATTAAGTTATCTCTGCACGAACCGTGACAAAGCATGATGTGCATGGTTCTGCACAACAAATTTTCCACCACTGATTGACTGCAGCCTTTCGACAAATACTCTTCTTAGGATACGTATCCAAGGGGACCTCATACCGAGATAATCTTTAAGGAATGTTTACTTGGAAAATTTCGTTGGACTGTTAAAACTATTTAAGGTGTTTTACCTGACAAAAACAAAAACAAATATGGACTGGCCTGTTCTACTAAAGAAAAACATCGCATGCACTAGGTTTCACTCAAGTTGTCGATTAAATGAGCTCCCAGACTTTGTAATTTAAGAAGACCTCACGTACTATTGTTCTGATGAAAATCTTCAGAGACCAGTAAATCAAATAACACATTTGTATTCGGTAAGAGAGCCTGTTAACAGTTCGGGTACTTAACAGTCTGTTAAACGTAGAGTTTGTCATAGAAGTTGAATCAATTAAACGGCCAATGAAATCAATGATCTACTCCGGCAAGTTGGGAGCATGATTCTGGTTTGGATTTTCCGCTTTAAGGGCGGAGAACTACAGAGAGAAACTGATAAATATTTCTTAGAAAATAAAGTTTGATAAGAAGACAAGCTTCGATAGTAATTTGTTGCTGTCGCTGTAGAAAAGTTTCGAAACGTTCCAAACCCGTCATTAATCACTTCTACCGATTCCTTGAATAAACAAATTGGTATATACATAATATGTACATAGTATTGCAACTGTTAAAACGTCCAAATCGTGCTCCCGAAAATAGTTTTCATTAGATAAGGGTGTGCGGAATATGCCGCTCCTGTAGTACGATTATACTGACGGATAGGCGGGACCCAACTACAGCTTTCATCCCAACAACTGTGGTGGGAATATTGGTATAGGACTGATAAGCATCCAACGTTCTGACGATACCCTAGCGAAGAGATTTGATCGTAAATTCAATCTCAATCAATCTGCAGCTAAACAGGATCTAACAATTTATCGATCTCCTCAAAGGGTATTTGCTTTAGAATTTCGTTCCCAGACGAAAACCAAATAGTTTCAGGAGTGATCCAGGGGTTAAAGACTGCTGTATACCACTTTACTTTCAGTTCTCTAAAGCCTGCGCCAACTCCGCTCTGTTATATTTAATTTAGTAGATTGAAAAAGTCTCATTAAAGTTCACATATCCACCAAAGAATACCAAATCGAATCCATTGTGCTTCGATATTAAACGACGGCAACTGTGCAAGGCCCTCCGACTTACTCCGACTAACTGACCCGCCACACTAGCTTGACCGATGTGATTTGTAGAATAATTAATCTTGAAAAAAGCGAGAACTCACCTTGTAAAATGTGTAAAAAAAAGAAAGAATAGAACAGCAATGTGTACCCACTGGCAACACTGGTATCGAACGAACCATGTGTGTGTACTCCACCAACTAGAAAAAAATATGTGTATCTAGTGTATCTCTGATTGAATACACAATGTACCATGACACATACATGTTTTGATATCTCACTTTATATACTGAAACCATGTCGCTTAAGGTCGTTGTCATCGACCTTGATTCCATGCTTTTCGCACACACACTCTGGGATTACGTTAGCAAGTGTTTGTATTACATGCTGCTGTTGCGGCTTGCAACAAAGCATCTCAATGCGGAATGTGTATCTATATACATACGTATGTCATGTGCCATGTAAATGGGTTGCATCTTGGTTTGTTTCTATTGTTACATTGACATTTTCCACCTCCGTGTTCATCACGAGTTCCCCATGAGAACTTCGTCTAATCTAATTGGAGGAATGGAAACTATCTATCAGTCGCAAGATGTATTTATTTTTTCCAGTGGAGCCACAAATCATTTGTTAAAAATTGTCCATTATTTATGTATATATCACACAGGGACGCTTATATAGTTTTTGGCATTTATTTATCTCGCCTGTGGATGAGATGGCTGTGGATAGGGGAATGAGTGCCACAGCCAATGCCAAATTTAATGCAGTTAACCTATATTTCTTCTCGGTTGGACACTACAAGATTTATATAGTACCAGTACAGTACATGACTTGTCCGGTGGGGCAATGTGTATGCTTTCGAAAGCATAACACCTTAACCTTCCGCTATAGAGCCCTAATTTTATTGCCATTAAATGCTTGTGCTAACCGTTGGTCTTTGGATTTTTATATATTTTCGTGGTAATCAACACGGAAAGCCATAGTCGCAGAAGTATGAACGTACTTCTATATCTGCAATTATTTCTCTGTGACTTTAGGTGATGTCTCTCTTTGAGGATAACTTTGGCGGTTTAATTGATTATTTCCAAACTGTTTACCTATCCCCGTGGGTGTTAAGTTCCACTCCGGTCGACATTCTTTGCTTTCTTTCGTGAACCGAATTATATTTGTTTTATTCCTTCGGGTTTATGAAACGTCACTTTCCTTCAATGTGTCAGGTTTGATAATAGACTTCTTATTGCAGAGTCAAATGAAGTTCAAGTGATTTAGCGAGATATACATTAATTTAATGAATTAAAAGGGAGTGAGCTGGTTATCAGCTCATTGTCAAGCAATGTCCAACCAAATTGAACACTTTGCCGTCGACCCAGTGGCTGAGGTATCAATTATCCGAAAACACACCACAAGCTGTACTCTCTTTTACGCGAACAGCTAAAAGCTCTACATTATTTTATTTATTTAAATCTCGTCTGCATACGGCTTTGCAGTGGATTCGTTTACCAGCAACATATGCGCGGGATTGAGTCAATGAAAACAATTCAATTCAATTAATCATCAAAATTTATTTTGTTTCCTTCAAAATAGGTTCCATTCGAAGCAGTAGATTGTTTCCAACGAACAATCCAATCATCCCTACATTTGGTATAAGCATATTCCTTCAGTTCTCTCTGCGAATTTTCTTTCACCTCTACAATCGACTCAATGTGGATCCCACGAGTTTTGGAAACAAGAAACAATCGCAGGATGCCATATTTGGAGAATACGGTGCTTGCTCGATCATATTGGTAGCGTTTTGGTTAAAAAGTCGCTCATAGAGATGGATTTGTGAGATGAAAATTCAGCTCTTTTGGAACAAACCAGGCGCGATGCGTCTTATGCACCAAACATCACTTAAAATGTGACGAATTGATTCGTGGGAGATGGATAGTTGCTATGAAAGCTCTCTTAAACTATAGTGATGATTTGCGAGCACCATTTTCTTCAGTAACTGGCGTTGGAGGGCGTCTTGGATGAGGCAAGTTTTCAACTACTTTACGGCCCTCTTTGAACGCTTTATACCACTCAAATGGGCTTGTCCTCGATAGTCCTCGTCCTCGTAGGCTTTCTTCAATATTTGCAACGCATCCGAACAGGAAATTTCGTTGAGCACTTGATGTTATCGGCTGCTGTTAACAAACTAGTCCACAGAACGCGCTCAAACTCAGCGTCAAAATAGATGATAGATGTACCAACATAGGAAAACTCTTTGTTTTAAGAAACGAGGACCGTTTGAATGACTCAGTCCATCTCATATTTTGATTGAATGTACAAATTTTGCCAATTTCGATCAGTATTCAAAGTACAGGTCAATGATGAACCGGTAAGCGGTTATTCTATCGATCAAAGAAAATCCAGGTCTAAGTAAAGTCGATGATTTTCATATGCCTTTTGTCCATTGTGCGCTTCATATAATGAACGTAATCACTAGACACACTGTCCTCGACAACGTAAACATTAGCAGTTCCATGTTCAAAGTATACTACAACTAGAAATGGTGTAGATTTCGATATCTTCTACTACGAGTACTTATCTCAAATAATGTGTCACGCAAAATCGTTTCATTATTTACATAAATAAGTAAACAAAACGCGACATCGCCTTCGATAGTAGTAACAACATTCCATTAATTATTTTGAACTCTCGGACTCATTGAATACGTTTCGATTGTCAGCCGAAAACGAAAGCCGAAAACCTGAATCATCATTATTCGTAAAATGATTTACCCTCAACGCGCTCTGACTCATCCCACTTTGGAGTCTAGACAATGCTCGCGTTAAGGTCGTTTGATTTCTGGTTTTCGCGCCTGACTTCATTTGTGTTGTATGTTATGTATGTATGTATGTAGTAAATAAATTCATACATTGTTGGTAGTTTAAGTTCAACGATATTAGATGCCAAGCCTTACGTAATTTATTGATTGGAAGAATTTTGTATACCAACCCCGTCACAGTCATACCTTCACCCAGCAATCTATTCAATGTTTTCTTCTTCGTTATCAACCCCCCAAACGAAGCATATAAGTTCATATCGCCTATAGCGATGTGTGATTGCTTGAGGAGGAGTACACACAATGCAATGGTTGGTAATGCAGAAGCACTTTAGCCAGAGAATAGATGAGCGAAATAAATTCACTAAAAGAATACTGATTACACGTACACACCACCTACACCACAGCCAAGTAGTTCAGGTTGTTTTCTTCGATTTTCTTCCTTCTTTTTTTTTTTTGTCGCTTCTTTTTGGTTCTATACTTTGACATCTGCGCAGTGTTTAGTGATTGTAATGATTAAAAGGTTTTGAGGGTTACCTCACACATTACGCTCTTCCTTGTTTCGATTGCACAGTCAGTTGTGTTTCATGTGTTGTTTACAAAATATTAAAAGAACCGCGTATGACACATCGGCAAGATAGCTGCAAAACAACATATATTAAGTAAATACTAGTATTATCTTAAAAAGGGTGTGTAGATTAGTGTGGTGTGTTCCTTGTGAGTGAGCTGTAGATAAAATGTTGCTTCCTACTGTTGAATGCACTCGCGATTACATAAGTCTGTCGCTCTGGAGCGTGCGATGTTTACGTTTTTCCACTCTATCTCCGCGCGTCGGAATATGTAATTTTTGTATCTACTTTTTGTTTTTGTATTCCTGCAGTGCACTTGCACTTGTGAGATTTCACGCTAGCGACTGCAACCCGTTTAGTGATTCAAGAGTTATGACTGTGTACGGTTGTCTGTCTTGGATGACATAACATTTCACTGTTTGCACCTTGGATTGTGTTTATTTGTTTACACTTATGTGCTAGCAACCATTACCACCCAACGTGTTTCTGAATGTTTCAAGTGCATTCATTTCTTGAATAATGGGAAGAGTTTTTAAGCGTTTTAATGTTTCAAATACAAATATTGAGAGGAGTGGGGAATGATTTTTAGAATCACATTCTATATGATCTATGAAATGGTTGGGGTATTGATTACATGTACGCGTATGAACGTTGACCTTCGAGGATATGGTTCTGTCGCTTTATAAAGTATTAAAGCTGAAGCTGCACGCCTTGATGAGGTTTGCGATTTAAAGAGTGAATGAGAAAAGTTCATACCAGGACACTACTAAATCAGTACTCAACGACTGTACCCACGATTCGTAACAAGTTCTCAATCCATAGTTTCCTGTATCACTTCTGTGTAAGTAATGTATTTCGTAAGAGATAGCAGTGAAGTTTGACTGTTCTACTGGGCTCTATAGGATCGGTTGGGTTCCTTTGCACTTTAAACGACGTGTTCTTAAATTAGTTTCCGACGAGGGTCTTAACATCATGTACATATGAGTCCCAAGCGTTACACAGTGTATAATGGGCTTTCGATAATTCTGCACTGCTTTTAGGTAGAATTCTTTAAGCCATGATATACAAATTAGACAGATATGTGTATCAATTAGTTTGTCATTGGAAGAAACGTATATTTGAAAACGCGGAATGATAGAACATTATGCAAAGTAAAGTTGGAAAGACATTACAGCAAATCTCCACCGCTGCTTGAAATGATTTACGAATGGTTTTTTAATTTTCCGATGCTTGAAATGTGTAAAAAAGGACAAAGGCCCAAGACTTTCAGTTCGGGCTAGGGCAGCACATTAGACATGGTCGGAGTATTAAAGTGCGTGAGATTGCTTAGGTTGTAGGGATATCAAATGATCGGTTGTACATGAGGAACAGAAGAAAGAAGGCAGGTCATGTCCATCGTGTTTATGCGATTCGTAGGATATGATACAAATTGCTTTCCTATTCTCCAGACTTAGTTCCTTGAGACTATATTCTGTTTCCAAACATGAAGGAATGCCTTCGAGGTAAGAGATTCACAACAAATGAGGTGATTATCGTCCCAACAGAAAGCCATATTGCAGGGCTAGGGGATTATTAGGGTATGGGCTAAAAAAGTTAGAGCATCTTGGTATAAAATTATAAATTGAGTATTAATTGTTGATGATTCTCAAAGATATTCGCCCTGGACGGTACTTGAAAAAGACAGCAGGGTATCTTAACTTAAAAAGGACACTACACGGAAAGAAATATGGCTTTTCAATGAGAAAATCAGCTTGTTCAACACAGCTTGGGATATAATCTGGACTCTTAAAGTGAGAAGGGTACTGGTTTTGCCATAGCTAGCAACCAAGGGCACAATATCAGCGATCCAAAGGTGCTGTATTATTTCTCCACGGATGGTTTAGCATTTCTTAAAGGACAGACTTAGTAACAGAGTGAAAAAGGACCACGATTTAGACAGCCTTTTCACTTTTAACGTTATTCGGACACCGATCCGCTTTATTAACAAAATCCATGACAATGCCGCTAGACATCGCCCAAATCTAAAATTAGTTTAAGTGCCAGGCCGCGAATGACCAAGCATAATACACAGCTGATCCACTTTTTCGGGAACGGAAACCATCTGTTATCCGCCCACAGAAAGTTCGCTCCAAAGGCAGATCACAACACACATGACGGTATTTTTCGTGTGACTTCGGTTCGGTCACACTCAAATAATAAAACACAGTCACCCACTTGCCATTTATGCCAACCCGATAATACCATATCTGTTAAACAATTAATATAGAATGCATAAATCCTTATTTCAAAAAAGTTGTCACTTACTTAGAAAACAGTATCAGAATGGGCGTAGTCGAGTCCAATTCGGTGATCCCCTCGTATCAGAGTTTTCCAAAACCACTTAGGGTTCGAACTTAAGAAGCAGTCGAATCCTTTTCCACTTAGGTTTCAGATAACCCTAATATGTGGGATCCAGAGACCAAAGACGTCATCGAACAGGTCTCGACTATTCTTTAAGTTCGAGCCCAAAGCACTGGTAGCTAGCGCTGTTATGTACATCTCGTACATTCTTTTGCACTTAATAAATAATAATAATAGTACGCTCTTATAATTTCTATTTGTTTAAACAAATAAATACTACACGCACAACACAAAAGTCTGTGAGAAGCTATGCTCGAGCACCGATTTTCTTAGTCACGCCACATTGGCGCGGTATTATGCTGCTATACTAAGTAACTACTCGTGCTAATCGAATCGAACGATTTTTTTTAAACGTACGTACATATCTGCCGTGTGGTAATCGCGAATTTTCCAACAACATCGTATAATTAAGATATCAGTGGTTGGAAACACACTCTTTTAGCCTACAGTCCATACCTTTTCGCAAGCACTAGAGGGAGATATTAATTATAGTCGAGTCTACTTAGCGAAGTTATCATAATTGTTGCTAACCACATATATGCTGAATTTCTTACTCATTTATGTGAAATTTGGCGAAAAATACTTTTTTCTTATTTGATGATCTGGAAGTGTGAATTCTTTTATGGATACTTGGTAGCCCGTGCTACGAGTTACGCCACAGCTCAATGTTCACTTCTATATTTGGTAACAATTTGTGTGTCCACAAATGGCTTTTTGATATGTTCCCGTCTTATTGTATTTTAGCAGACGTTATCCAGCTATTATGTTGCGAACAGTTTGTCTGTGATATTAGGAAAAGAAATAAGAAAGGATAATTGAAAGGCTCTTGAATCATTGAATATGCAATTATGCAGATTTCTTGCGACACTGAATAGGTAAATGGTCATTAATTTCATTGTGTATGAGAAGATTAACACGTTTAACTGATTTTAGAATTGTTCTGTTTCATAATCATTAAATTGAAATGTGGAAACACATGGGTGTAGCGATACGCCTTTAAGGCTAAGATTGACTGGACCAAGGATTAACTGGGAGCGCTATACCTGCAAAAAATTGGACGAAACCTTAATGGGATCTATTCCTACTTAAGAAACAAAAGATCGTACAGAAAAAAAACATGAAAAGATGTAAAAAATAACAGCGGGGGCTCGCATAGTTCTATCATCTGATAGAAGAATAATTTGCGATGTGCTTTTAATTCTTTGAACTCAACTGGGAGAATAAAGCAATAAGTAGGTGCCTCAACAGTAAGAAGAGTGATTAACAATACCAATAATCTAAAATGTCTAAAACCTTAGAAAAAACCATCATTAAACCATCAGCGGAAGTGTATGAGGTAGGAGCTTGCAAGGCACCATATGGCATGGCAAAAAGAAGGGACTTACGTGTGTTTTTTAAATGAAAAAATGTTCCATTTTGATTACCCCAATGTGTTTAATTATTACTTCCACAACATGGGAAAAGGCAAGCGTTTTCTATCATCAAAGGTGGTGGTTATGTTGGGTTTTATGGAAATGTTGAACCTGAGATCCAAAGAGCAAAAAATACCCCAAAGACATAAAGAGGAATATTGAAAAGATATTTTCGTAGGTTATGTGATATTTTTGAAAACTTGCCAGCAGACGAAGCCGTGGACAGTTAAAAATTAGATAAGGAAGCAAAGTGTGGGAGGATTACTGAAGTGGCCACCGTATTCACTAATTCTTATGGAAAAAGTTTACGACCCTGACCATCAGTTTGACGATAGAGAATCTCTAATTGCATCTACATATTAAATGAGCCTGGATGGAACTAATGTTGGATCTGTTAAAGGCACTTTACAATTCCATGAAGGATTGAATCATCAAAGAAATTGTAATCAAAGGTGACAGTACCCCGAATTCCAGTGACTGTTTTTTGTAATTTCATTATTTGTACTACCTATTCAATTGATGCAAAAAAAAAGAACATTTTTCATACGCAATACATTGCAAGTGGACCAGAGAAAATGTACATTATTTCCAAATGTTGAGTCATATAGTCATTCGAAAAAGGTGGACCAAGTCTAGTCATAAATACGAATACAAAGAAAAACGTATTCCAAATGAAAACGCGCTGATATTTTTAAAAACAAATTTATACTTCTTAGTCAAAGTCCCTAGCTACAAGTTGTAGTAGAAGACTTAATTCGAAATGAATGCCATTTGCTTTAAAGCACGACCTGAGACGCACTGGCCAATCATTAGTCGCATTAGAAACCTCAATCATCGGAGGTCCATAGCGCGGAAAGGGGCTTGCTTTAAAGTGACGAGTTAATTATTTCGGTGATGAGTAGAGCAGATCATTCCCTCTAAAACAGACGAAAACTTGTATTCCAAAGTGTTGAAGTCTGAACTACCAGCTGGCTAATCATCCGGTCGAGTACATTTGTTTAGCCACTCTTGAGTAGTTTTCCACTTGTTGATTGCAGCAGAATCTTATTGGAATATCCAGTCCTTGTTTGGCTTATAGGCTTAGCGACGTCTTCTAAAACTGTGGTTTGGTAAACTTTCGCCGAAGTCTTGACTCATTTGTCATTGAGGGTCGTGGCTTCTTTCAATTCTTGGAACAAGTTTAGAAGCTTCTTTTGATTTTCGATCATTTTCTCGTCTGTGAATAGAATTTGTATCTGAGGAATTTTGGCTTACAACCTTAAGAGAACTTTTGATTTTTGCCTCAATGCGACTGTTAGCAGGTGCCCAGTGTGTCTTTTGTATGCACTAAGTTTCAAGTTTTCTTTGATTATACGAGACATGGATTCTTGCGAAATTTTTATTTCCGCGCCACGAGATCTTCTGCTTTCTCAGTAGTTTCTGATTCGAGCGTCCTCACAGTGCGTGGACGGGTCATTTCGTTCGTTAAACAAAACAGCGAGGGATTCCAAGCGGTCCGAAAGATATCTCCTTTTGCCGTATTACACTCGTATAAGCCGATCACAACGACACGATTGTCGATAGTTCAATACTTATGACTAGACAAGGTTAAAGCAACTTAAATCGAGAAAATTAAATGCAGATTTGGACAAGGACGAGCAGCATTCTACCAAATGAAAATGGTATTATGTGGCTGCGACCTTCAGCTGTCTTTGAAGAAAAATCAAGTGCTACGTTTGGTGTATGCTTTTGTATCGAACAGAGACTTGGACTTTAAGCAAAGCAACAATTAAAAGACTGGGAGCATTTGAAATGTGGCTGTTCCGTCGAGTTCTAAGAATATCACGGACCGAAAGAATCACCAAGAAGTTCTAAGAAGGATTAATGCAAAAAGAGCTCAGAAGTTTTCACTATAAAAAGACGAAAGCTGCACACATGTGATTAGAGATGAGAAGTATCAGCTGCTGCAGGTAATTCTTCAAGCAAAAGTCGAAGGAAAAAGAACAGCAGGCGGACAGAGGACATCATGGGTGAGGAACAAGTCTGGCTCGGTCTATCAGCAACGCAAGATCACGCGAGGAGAGCTGAAGGATGATAAACAACCTCCTAAGAGGAGAGATACCATAAGAAGAAGAAACCAGCTACCTGATTGAAATGAAATAAACTTTTGCACAATTTGTACTAATAGTCAGTTCTAAAAGGTCAACGGTATTTGCATCTTTTCATTGAATAGACGAACCAAAAGAAAAGAAATAAAAGTATATCTGAGTACAACGCATATAAGTTTTTCTTCTTATTTTTGTGCACCAAATATACTTTGGCCATAATTAGTTTTAGAATATACATGTGCATTTATTATTTATCTGCTCTTTCGTTAATTCTATTTTAAGCAATGTCACAGACACCTGCACTGCTTGCTCGCGTTTTCGTCTTGTTTTATTAGTTTTTTTTTTTTTTTTTTACAAATTATAGATTGGTCAATGCAAATACTAAATGCATTGTTGTCACTCGAAAATGTGTGAAAGTATCGCACGATCCATATCGATACATACGAAATGTGTGTCGAAAATTATTCTATTTTTAACATTTTGATTAAGATCACACTATGTGTGTATTTCGATCGTATACGTATAGCGTGTATTTGCAAACTGATTCGTCACAAAAAAGATGAATGCAGTTAAAACTTGATGTAGGCGACATGCTAAGAACTTGATTACCAGATTAGCCTTCTAGTGGGATAACTCAGTTCATCGTGGTACTTATGTATAACTGAAATCAATTTGATTGTCTACAGATAAATGATGTAATTTATGCAGTACATAAGTTTTTACATAAAAATAAAACCGAAACAATTTCGTTTTGCTGCCTCTTCCTCATTGCAACAGTATGTGCTGAATTCTAATACGATTAGTTGAGTGTAGGGAAGAGAAATGGGCCTTGCGCACACACTTAATTTCAGACATAAACGGTCTCTTGAACTTTGAAGTTCACATCGCACACATACAATACGGGCGACCGAATATCATGTGGTTGTAGAGTATCTTTTCGCATTCGCTGATTAGTGTTTATTTTTTATTTATTTTTTGTCGCTTTCGAGTTCTGTCCGAAATTCATGTGATAAACTTTTGATAAACGTGATTGTGTCCGGTTTTAATTAGATAAAGAGAAAAGTTTACCTACACATAGTATACTCTGTGTGAACGTATTTTAAGAAAAAGTGAACACTTAAACTAAATATGAAATATAATCCACGTAACTATGGATATAGTGAGTAACTAGCCAAATGATTGACATAAAAAGTAAGCTTGCTTTCGTTTTCTGAATAAAAATCCAAATAAATATTTGAGTATTTTAATAGAAAATTAACAGAAAATTTATTTCTGTTTTTATTCATAACATGGGACAGTATTTTTGTTTTCTGTTTTTGCGTCTGCCAAACCGTAAATATCGTGCTGATACGTTTTTGTTTCAAATAATATTCATAAATATTGGGAAAATACATTGAAAACGAATGAGGAATTTTACCTTATAGTGTTTTTTTTTTGACTATGTGTAGCACGTTTCACGTTTAAAGTAAATCACTTTGAGGAAATATTTATGTTTAGAATTTTACGTGTGTTACTTTAAAAGTCAATTTTCTAAAATTATTTCTCCTGGGTTAATGGCTGAGATGAATTAGACTCTATAAACTGCAGATATTGTGAGAAGACGGCTGCCCACTAATGGCCTTTTAAAAATCCTTTGTACGAGGCTTGCTACTTTGCATGAACGTTCCACCGTTGTGTTTCAATCAACGCGTTTATTCTTTATAGAATAAAACAATATGTATGTCGTATGTCGTGATGAATAAGACTTCGTCCTTGAACATGTTCATGAACGTTTTTCAACAAAATTACGACAAACATATGTTGGTGTTTATTCAGCAATTGTTGAACGACGATCTTCTAGAGGAATTACCAAACCCTGACCTATACAGTACATACTTCTGATTCATTGCTCTCATTGCGGCTCAACTTATCAAATAAATTCAAATCGTATCTCGTTTTACAACGATAATCACTCCTTAAAGTTTCTTTACATTCAACACTCTTTGGGGATGGAATCTTGATTTAAAATGTCATCGGACGACTTGTGTGGATTAAGGATTCATTACATGAATCGATGTGAATTGGGTTCTACGTTGTTAAATGTGTACATTCCAACAGATTACTGACCGAGAGATTCGAGGTTTGATTTCTAAAGAAAGCCATGGTTTCACAGTTCGGGGGTTTGATGAAGGTGCTTCGGACATAGGATGACCTGGATCTCAACTAACAAGCTTCTGCAGTTAGCATCTTAAATGCCTAATGGGCAGTTTTTTGAGTAGATCGATGTCGCTGTACAGCTCGTATAGTTCGTTGCAGAATCTCCTCTTCCAAAGCGCATCAACGCAAACGGAACGAAAAATTTTACGAATAATCTTTCCCTCGAAACGACTGAGGGTATCTTCATCTGCTTTAGACAGAGTCCACGCTTCAGTCGGACATGGGATTAAACATCTTACATTCGTAGAAAAATAACACGCCTAGGGTCCTCAGCGCGTACGACGACAGTCGTTTGACGATATTGTTTGAAAATAGTTTTGGTTCACGTAACATTACAAATCACTATCGTTTAGGCGATATCGTTTTGATGAATCAACGAAAACGTTTAGCTTCCAATAACTGTTTGTACCCACACTGTTTCCGAATTTTTGCATAGGAATTCATTATTGTCTATAGATGTGAGGTAAATCATCCTAAAGCTGAGTAATGCGCAAAAAATGCATCATATCATTACCGAAAACTGTCCTTGGCTGGTCCCCACAGCCAGCAGTAATGGCTTTCTTTGCCATAGTGGGTGTATAGGTATAGATTTTAGTTGTACCAAACATCAATCATCAAATTAGTTCATCGACTTTGTTGAAATTGCGTACCAACGATATAAATTTAATCAGACTACGCCATGAACACAATCCACATTTTATTCCCTGTAGGCCTCTTTATTGACTGTAGGCCACTAGTGTCGCACACAACACTAAATCTGTGTAACCATCGGTACGAAGGAGGTACAGCATATTTCCTACAGTATTGTAGATATCCAAACTGAACACAAACTATGTTTGACTCAGTGGATATAACGTTGAATCAAGTGAAAGATAAAATTAGTGAACTAAACGATGGCGTATTCATCTATTTTCTATATTCAGATACATATCGTCCTTCTCGGACTGTCTTCTATTACAGGAAGACTTGGATAGATTCTCAAGATTGTCAAGTCGTATTTATCTGATACTTATCTGAGCTAGTTCCCGTAGAAATAGAAATGCTCGATCTATGTGTTATCTGTGACAGAGAACTCAATTTCCTCTCTCGTATCAAAAACATAATAGCCAATGCCAACTCCTCCCTTGGCTTTATCAAGCGCTGGTCTAAAGAATTCTCTAATCCTTATGTCACTGAATACCTTCACATATGTAACTTTTATTAGACCTCTCCTTGAATATGCCACTCAAGTTTGGTCGCCTTATTACAACACTCATATTCTCCGTGTAGCAGCTGTACAGTGGAGATTTATCCGATTTGCTTTAAGAGAACTGATACCAATAACTTACCCCCGTACTCAGACCGACTAAAACTAATAAACTTGCAGCCTCTTTCTCTTCGTCGTAAAGTTGTCTACATGCTCTTCGTTCATCAACTTTTAGTTGGTAACATTAATAGCTATCCTACTCCAGTGTATCGCGCTTAGTATTAATCCGCGTAATCTCAGAACTATACCCGTTTTTTGAATTACTAACCACCGGGTACCAGGAGTCAATATCAAGAATGGTACGTGGGTTCAACGACAATCACCTCCTCTTTGACTGTCACTATAACTAACTGTTTCTTAAAAAAAACCATTTATTTCGTCTACACCTCCCATCCTTAAGCCTACCTCTGAACGGTTCGCTTTCTATTTTGCGCCCCACATGATGGAATTTGACAAGTTAATCCGAAAAATAGAAAGAATGGAACATGACCAATATATAGGCATAGTTTGACTCAGGAATGTGTCTATTACCGAAAGCTACTCGGAGAGTACTTTAAATATCAAATGGACATGTCCCATTTAGAGGGTCAAAGGGTTTACTCCTGCTATTAGTTTAAAAAAATTAAACCATTGCAGCATAATTAATATTTTTATTTGTTTCTTTTCAGACTATTTTACTCAAACCATAAAACGATACCATAACAACTCAACTTCTACCCACAATAAACAAAACCTTTAGAAACACTCAACGATACTCTTAAACAAACTTAAACAACAAACCAAACACTGATAAATGTGCAAAAGACATACAAAATACCAGAAATTTATCTAATACTGCAATCAGTCCTCCATTGCACTAAGACGAAAACAATAGAATAAAATAAAATATTCTAAAGTGGAATACCAGATCCAACTGAAACTATATATACTAGTCAAAACGCCTTCCACAAAACGACAGCTAAAACCATTAATCACGACTAACAACAACAGTCCTCCAATCACAATCGCAATCACATACTTAAACTCATAATATGCCTGTAATTTCGCCCAGAAGATCTACGTCAACAACCAGTGGCAGTTTGTATATTCCGCAAACAACCAGTGGCACATACTCATCGAGCCTAGCAAATAAATCAGCAGGATCGGGCACACTATCGTCTTCTTCCACAAGTGGTTATAGTTCAACCTATCGAAGCAACGGGCTGACAAAGACTCCATCCGCTTCAACCTACAGCTCCTACTATACCGGGTCATATCTATCACGTACATCAGCATATCCCTCGGTTGGGAGGAGCACCTACAGCAGTACCTCATCATCGGCCTTAACTGGCGGTTCCTCAGCTCTATCGTCATATCGTCCCAGTTCGTACCTGAGCGGCGGAAATAATGATACAACAGCATCATCGAGTCGATTTGGAGTAAGTAATTATTTTACAAATAGACTAAGTAGTAGAGATACAACACCACCCACCACAACCACAACCTCCTTCACCAACAGACGGCGGCGGTCGTTATTAGCAAATAGATTACTCAGTTATAGCAATAGCAATAATTATTATAATGCGGCTGCTGCAAACACCACAAAACCAACTCAAAAGTACTCAGCAACAACATCAACATTTGCCTACTTGCCAAAGCTTCTCGATGGCGATCATAGTAGTAATAGAAGGTTTTATCCGAATAATATTAGAGATAGAGACCCCACTAGTAATAGTGAACCCTTTTCTTCTTCTTCTCCTTCTTCTACTTGTAATTACAAGAAAAACTTGTCGTCTGATCACGATACTCTTACTTCACACAGTGATCATTCAACAAATTACAATTTCAATAAGTTTAATAACAATGAATATTTATCTAAAACCAATTTGAATTCTCCTCCTTCGAAATCAACAACGAAATCAATTATTGAAAACAACAACAATATCATCAACAACAACAACAACAAAAACAACAACACGCCATCATCCTCCAAATCTTCCTCCTCCATCAACACCACCACCACGATCATCGACGATCAATCGAATATAAAAAAAAATTCAAATAAATCGGTAACGCCACAGAGGGACTTAGACCTTAGAACGGGCACAGAAAACACCGATTGCAACAATAATAACAACAGCAACACAAAATCACCACGTAGCAGTAGTAAAAGTAGGAATTCCCGAGTATCATCCTCATATTCATCATCATCATTAGCACGATTAGTAGCGACATCTGCTTTGGATATATATGAAAAATATAGTCCAGCACATTATATACCAAAATGTGAATTGTCACGTTCCAGCTCACTGTCTGAGGGGGCAGCATCAGCAGCAACAGCAAATGCAGCCAATTCGTCTACTGCGTTAAATGATACAAATAACAAGAATTCAAGTAGCAATTCAATTAGCAAAAGTAATAGTTATACCAAGCGTTACAGTCGACAGACAAATGGTACGATTAATGAGAATACCGAAGCTCCTACATCTATCTCCTCCGCTATCACAGATAGTTATCTCTCTGTGCCGCATTCGAATAGCAATAATAATTTAAACAATAGTAATGGCGGCAATGCCAACAAGCTGTTGCTGCATGTAAGCTATGACCTGCAGGATGATAGTAATAGTCTTAGAGATTTAAAAATATCATGCATCTCTCCTACCACTACTACTACTACTACTAGTTCACCTAGTTCTCAGGATACAAAGGACACCGCACAATTGGCTATTAAGGTAAACCTCAAAAAAATAACGCTCAGTTTGAAGTTCTTTTTTTTTGTTGGAAAAAAACTAACCATTTGCAAACAATAAAATTGACATCCTGCGTGTCCTGATAGCTGTTGTTCTCCTTAAAAAAAAAACGACCCCCTTCTGTTATGTGCACCTTTGTCTGCGAAATAATTGTATTTTTTTTTTAATTTAATTATGTTTTCGTGTTGCCTTTCAGAAAAAAGTTGTACTAAACCAAACTAAACTACTAGAATGCACAATAGTCACCGCTGCGCGCAAGCCATTCGAAAGTATTGTTTGAATTGCAATTGCAATGTTTATGAGCTTCTGTTGTTTGTTGATTGTGTTGTTTTTTTTTTTCTCTCTCACTAATCACTAAAATAGATACGAGTTTTGGGAAAGGTAGAGTTTTAAGATTTGCGATAAGAAGACGGGTATTGTAAATCGATTATAAGTTACTGTGGGGATGGCCTTAGAAATTCGTTGGGTTGTTATTATCATATTTGTAAGTAAAAGCAAATACTCAAAACATAAGCTGCCTAAACCAATTGCCTTCGATATTGAGTGGTGTAATCCCTGATTTCAGCTCGAAAAGATTTGCATTCTAAGATTATTTAACTGTAATGATGGTGAACTACTTGTCATTTACTTTCTCCACTTTGCATCGAAGTCGTAACCAACTTAGAATACGAAACAAATGCGACCATCAAACGAACAACTCAATACATCGTAACAGCGCAAAAATTCGAAACTCCTACGCAACGATTGTTATCAAAAATTGCCTACGAGTCTAGGCGTAAAGCACGACTTTGTAATAAGTAAATGCGTCTGTCGTATACGAGTTAAAGAATTGGAATGAGTACTTAGTCTGGATCCAAACTCATTCTAAAAACATCGTGTTTTACAGATAACTGGGTAACCGCCTTACTACCTAACCTAGTTCTAGCAAATGTTTCGGTACACGGTTTTTTGCTAGTAAAATAAAAACGAATAAATGGGTCACTTAATGGGTAAAAATTGTAGAAATGGCTCCCATTTGTCTTCCAGCAACGAAGAAGTCGGTCTGGCCACTCATCGATGCCAGTACGTACCTCACGCATTGGAAAACCACTGCTCGGACAAGAGCGCGCTTAAAAGACTCAATACTTGGATGTTGAGTAATGCAAGCCATAGTACGGACTATAGCAGATGGCCAATCATCCGTGGAAATTGAGCGAAGTCTTGTTGAAAAGTCCACGGTGGTGAGGGACTCCACCAGATTCTCCAAAACGTCCGTTTGATACAATTATGCTAAGGTTTTGACACCTTTCTCACAAAAATGGATCTTGGTGACACCCCACTAAACCATCACGGAAGCTGGGTGGTGGCCACGTTGATATCTCGAAACGAATTCAGATGTATAGACTCCATCCTTCTGTTTGTTGACCTATGAACATTTTCTCATCAGTAAACAGAATTCGTCTGTCACCGTTTTTCGCGTACTGGCTTAGCAAAGCCTTAGATTTTGATTTACATTTCTGTTTTAATGTAAGTGGCCGGTGTGTCTCTTGTATGTGCTGCGTCCCAAATCATGCCTTATTATGCGCGAAATGATGTCCTTGCTAATATCCATCTTCCGAGACATGATCTTCTGCTTGCGCAGCGGATTTAAACGAATTCGATTCTGCCACAAATCATCAATTGTGGCGTTCGGACATTACGCAGACGGTTGGACTTCGTACGGTCCACTATTTCACCAGTATCCTCGAATAATTTTACGGTACTATACACAAAGTTTCACAATATTTTCAGTGGCCGTAACATCCGAAAGATTTCGCCTTTTTCGGAGCCCACAACAAAACGATTTTCAAGCGAGCCCCATTCCATGATTGCAAAAGATATAAATGTCGTTCATAGGTTCTTAAGAAAGAATGGGTTCATTTCGTGTACCAAAACAATTGCTAGTACTAGGTATTCGCCAATTAGTTAGAACTCCACGATCATATCCTTTCCACTCTCTAAGAACTATTTTGTTTATGAATGCACGCCCTGACCGAGAACGTGATCGGTTCTTCTATCCAGGTTGTTGGAAGCTTGTTTGACAGATGGTAGAGAAACAAATTTTTAGACAGAGTTGCAGGGTTGGGTGTATCGCTGTACAAGCACTTCGACGATTTCATCTATTCCTTGCAATACATAGCTTATGACTGTTAGGACAGCAGAAATCTTCTCTTAGGGGACACATCTTTGTGTGATGAGCCAACGTCTTGCTGGCTTTGTGATATTTGGAAAGCTATAGGGAGGTGTTGAATCTTTCTACAATCTAATTCTAAACAAACTTCTATTGTCCCAAATTTTAAGTACAGACACACTACACTCTCAATTAAACAAACACTCTCAGCTTGGAATTTCAAATCATTGTTTTCTTATTTTTCTTTCACTCATAAGGTTCCCACAACAAATTGCAAATTCTTTTGCGTTACATTTGTATATTTTCTTTTAAATTCCAATCAAACTCTGATAAACTTCTATTTTGCTAGTCTCATCATTTTGTTAAGTTTCCAAAAAAAAAAAAAAAAACAAAACCCTCCAAACCATTTGCAGAATGTAGAAACATCGCAATGCTTCCAATTGTTTTTTGCTTGTTTTTTTTTACATAGAAAAAGAACGGGTATTTCATAAAAAAGGAAATGACATATTATTAATTTCTTTCTCTGTTCTAGACGTACCATTCGTAAATGGCTCACAAATAAAAATAAGAATAATATAGTGTAACGCCATAAACCATAGTGTGTACGTGCGTGTGATAGATATCATAGGGTGAACAATATATCCATATAATTATAAATATTTAATTTTTACTGTACATAAAGCAAACGGTGTTGTGTATAAAGAAAAAATATAAAAAACTTAAACATAAACAAAACTCTAGAGTGCATTGTGAGTAAAAAAAAACGAAAGAAAAAAACCACTATAGTCAAACAAAAACTATAAAAAAAAACTCAAATTCAAACAAAAGCTAGAAATGATAGATGCTAATATTAAAAATTTGAAATTCCCAAAGCAAAAACGTAGTGTTGAGGCTACAACCACCACTACCACCACCACAACCACCACCGCTGCCGCCGCCACCACCTTAACAACAACAACCAATAACACCACTTCCAATCCGAGTAACAACCAATCAACAACAACAGCAACAGCAGCGAAACCGGGTAATCAACATTTTTTCCTAACCCTTAAGGATCAGAATTTCCTCAAGAAAGAATGTGATTTGGCGCGCTCGCAAGTGTATCGATCGAAGCAGAGGTTCGAGAACAACAACGGTTATGATGATAATTTCAATAACAATAATGACAACAGCAACAATAATAACCACGATGGCAGCAACAATGCCAACAACAATGAGAATGGTTCACCACCATTAGCAGGAAGCAATAGTAGCATTGTCAATGCCATCAATGACAATAGAAAGCTACCGGGCGCCAATAAACAGCAGCCATCGATAAAGCCCTTGATTCATCGGATCCCGAATAATAAGTTGCTGACAAAAATACCCGCCAATAACAACATGCATTGCCTGCATTCGAACTCGGAACTGTTAGATGACATCAAGTACATCGATAGCGATGATACTGAGCGCCAACAACAACAACAGCAACAGCAGCAGCAGCAATCCCAACAGCAACAAAGACAGCACAAACCGAAACTGCGACCGAAATCTTCCATAATATCCACATCCAACCAGAGTCTCTTCGAAAAAGTCAATCAGTACAAGTATCAGAATGGAACTACACTCTCCTCGTCACCACCAGTTTCATCGTCGGCACCCACTTCGACCGCAGCGACAGCAACATCGTCCCCATCATCTACCCTACCGCTGATGGGTGGCCGTAAACGCGACATCATTCACGATACATTTAGCATTAAGGCGTCCATCGAAAAGTTCAATACGCTTAGCGAAGCAAAGCGTCTACCAACTAGAAATAGCACCACCAATTTACAATTATCCAACGATTACGAGAGGAGGCTTCCGCTTCGAGAGCGCTCAGCATCGCCAGCCACTAGCAGCAGCACCGCCACTACCCGAGGCTCCAGTATCACATCGAATTTAGCCGCCAGCAATAGTACAAGCAGTGGGAGCATAACCAGCAATAATCTGCTCCTAAGGAATCGCAGTACCGAATCATCACCATCACATTCGCCTAAGAATCTTCGAAAAACCTCGGTAACTCCAACGGCGGCTCTACTCAATGGGAGCACATCAAATCTGCTCAAGAGTGGTGCAACGTACGACAAAGTAACACTCACTACTGTCTCAATGTTGAGCTGTCCAACGCCCACACTCTCGACAGTGACTTCGAGAACGATATTGAATGAAAAAAAGCCTCCAGCCTCTGCGTCGCCGTCGAATAAACTAACTGACATTGATGAAAGTGTAAGTGGTCCTTAGAGAATTTTTTTTTTCTCTCTTCTCCTCTTCTTCTGTCTTTATATCGTTATTTATATTCTAAAGGATATTAAAAAAAAAAAAACATTAGTTAAACTATTGGGAGAAGCTGTTAATTTATTTTAGTTGTAAATAGGGTCAATCTATTGCACACATTAAGACATTGTTATGATTTGCGTTTTGGTAAGACTATCTGGCTTCATTCATCGTACCAGTAGCTGTAGATGTATTCAATGGTGATGGTAGAACTTTTCTCTTTTAATCTCATTTGCTGCTTTGTATTACATTTGTTTTGCATTTCTATACGTTTTTTGTACTTTTAATTGCGTTATCCTACTTTTTTTCGATGATGAACGAATTTAAATTGAAAGTTTCACTGACAGAATATCCAGAGAAATATTTGGTTTAAGTCAAGTGTGGAGGCATTCATATGATTGATACTGGAAACACCAACTATTCACTTGGAAGAGATTACGCAGTAATGCATAGTTTTAAATGTCCAAGGATTAAAGAGAGCGAATTTCTTTCCTTGTACCTTCTTATGTGACCAGATACACGACAACCAAACCAGTTCTATTGACTAAAAACAGTTCAATTGTCTCAAAAATCGCGCCTAGACGTGTGAAAAATAACATTTAAATGTTCATTCTTATACGAGAATTCCTCATTTTCAAGGATTCCCTTACATTACCGCATTAAACTCATCAATTTTGGTTTAATTGTTGTCGGCTTATCTACGTAGACTTTGCTTTTCAAAAAATCACAAAGAAAATGATCTAATGGTTTACCAGTTTGTGTCACCATTACGTGAAATTAATCCAAATTCTAGAAATTATTCCGAACTCCGATTTGGTTCACTGAACTTTCGGACAAATTCTCTTTTTTGGTTCAGCGATTGGAGAAACATAATTTGGTGGCTGCATTTGCTGTTCCCAATTCGGATCACAAGCAAACACGCTATCCAGTACACCATTGGCACCTTGACCTGGAAACATAGACCGCAATAGCTCGCATGTTGAGTGACTCGGAACTTACAGAAAATCTTCAAACATTTGCCTATAGCGCTCTCCATTGACAGTAACTGCTCTTTCATTTGCATCTTCGAAAAAAATGGACACACTGCCCAAAAACCACACCAAACATTACATTTTTGTGGATGTAATGATTTTTTCTGAAATTATTCGAAGATTTACTTCTGCCCGGATCCGACAACTTTGTTTGTTGACAACCCAATCCAATGGGAATCATTAAAGATGGCTTAACGTGAAAAAACCCCAACGAAAGTTCTGCGTTGATTGTGATCTGTTAGCTGCGGTTCTTGTGTTAACTGGGCATACTTCACAAATGTCAAAAATGACATAACAAGAAGGTAGCGTTCAGAAATAAGTCGCCACTGACTTTGACTTCTTGACCGTCATCTCAGGACTTGACTCATCTTAGGAATATGGGAATATATCTCAAAGTTTTTCCTAGAATTCGAGGTGCCGTTTGCACCGGAAGACTGGTCTGGACCTGGACCTAGCAGAGTTGAGAAACTCCCAGCAATGGAAAGTGCAAAAACATTCGTCATCCCAAGAAAAAGTAGACGTTCACTACAAAGGGATAAACCAAGGGTCAATATCGTTTCATAAGTGATACACATAGGAAATTCAAATCGAAAAACTCATACTTTTCCAAGCAGAGCCAAGTATTTGATTTATTAATCATGAAACGGGAAAAGCATTCTGTGTTCCCAATATCTCACACAAATTGAGTAGTACCTCGAAACAGTACACTTTGACTGTTGGTTACTTAGCCGTAATTGGGTAAGCCCCGCTGCAGTAACAACTGCAAATAAGATTTTCACCCACCAAAGTCTTCCTTATGGCTTATGGTTCACATCGCCTCTTCCTGGTGCCCTGTCACTGAACAATATGTTATGGAATATGGACAAATATAGCTACTATTTTATTTGTAATCCATTTTTGCTAAGGTTGATATAATAATTCTAATATCTATACTCTGATGACTGATTTCTGTCTTTATTACGTTCATCATGTGACATAGATTCCAAAGTTCTTGAAACTCTACATCCGATCCGTGCGACATTGGTTATTGAATTGTATATGTGTAATAAGTAAGTTGTAAGACTTCTTTGGGCAAATCACAAATGGCATAATTTGTGTTATTAAAATGTCTGTAAAGCTATACTTTCCATCCCAAGGTCCATATGAACTTATACTGGGAAACTTTCATGAAAGAACATATGAAAGATTTAGAATAAATTAATCAATTAAAACGAATGTTTCTTTGTTTGTTTTATGATAATAATTTGTGTATACGATTTACTTGTCATATTATGCATGCTCTTTGGTTTGCTTTCTGTAGAACTACTTGTAACACTCTTCTTTGCGCAACTAAATATAACATTTGCTTTGCTTGCCCACACAACATTAACATTTTTTCAGATTGAAATAAATTCAGAACAACATTTTCACGAAAATTTAAACACTTATCAATCGATTTACTCAAAACTCTATTATATTGTTCATACTGTTTATTTTTTTTATGTTTAAATTTAAAATTATAACGCCGCGCACAGTAATGTCGATTTCTTTCAAAAGCTCATTTATTTCATCTTTGTAAAGTTTCCTTTTTAATCCATACCTATACTTGTTTTGTTCTCTAAGCGCAAATAACAAAATAATAAAACGATTTAGTGAAAACACATGTTGACTAAAGAAACGCTATATTGATTTTATTGATGTAGGTTCGGAATACTTCCTCTTTACGAAGTGGCCTTCCACCAATATCACCGACCCCATCACGACACTGGGATCGTGACAGTAGCAGATCGTCGATTCTCTCCAGTCGTAATCTATCAGATGATTATTCTTCATCGAGCAAGTTATCATCATCTGCCACATTGGATGATAAGCCAGAACAAGAAGGTAAGAGTTTAGCGAATTACTGAATTAGTTTCAATAATATGCGTACTTGATTCTGTGAAGATATCGGGTATAGCTTATGTTTTAGCTGTGCCTAGCTTGTCAAGGGTATTTAATGCTTTTCACAGAATATAACACGCACAACACGAATAGTTGTGAGAAGCTAGGCCTTGGGTCCCATCGACCTGTTGCGCCAAGTATTTTTTTTTTTTTATTTTTTTTAATCCACTCTTGTGGCGTTTTTGCTTTATGGGCTGGAGCAGATATCTGTTGGAAGGTCCAATGCATTATTTGGCTTAGAGGCTTAACAACGTCTTCCAAAACGAGATATTTCCCGCGACAAGATCTTCTGCTTTCTCAGTGGCTTGCGTCTAAGTGGAGTTCTCACAGTGCGTGGACGGCCAGATTTATGACGGCCAAGTGCTCCAAAATGATCCTTGAATAATTTTATGGTACGATAAACAAAACACCGAGTGATTCCAAGTGGTTGCAAGGTCCGAAAGATATCACCTTTTGCTATATTACATTTGTGTAAGCGACACGATGTTCGATATCACCCCATTCCATGATTGTACACGACCAAAGCCAAAAATCTTTTCCGGAACAAGGAAGCATAAAAGCAACGGGAAAAGCGTGCAACAAATATTTCATTTGGAATGGCTGCAACAAAACCACATTCAAGCTTTTTCAGTTATCATGCACCGTGAAAAGAACTCGCCGATTTCCAAAAGTCCAATTATCATGCGATTAATCCTTTAAATAGGATACTTGTTGGAAAACCTAAGAGCCTCTCGTAGTGGCAATATTAAATTTCAAGATTATCAAGCGCTGGATTGTAAGATTTCGATTAATACAAAAACTCTACTCGCCTAGTTCTAATGCCATTCAGAAATCTGTTACATCTCTGAACCTATTATTCGAAATACAATCCATTCCGTCCTGTACGACACGATTCACGATTTTTGCAAAAGTTGATACACTTACTTACATATGTCCATACATACTTTATATAAAAAAATAACGTATGCATAACTCAGATGGAGGTGAATAAATAAATATTTATATAAAGGTAAACAGCCTCGTGGCGCATTTTTGCAGTTGCCTCATTTCTTCAATGGTGAGATCACTTTGTTCTGCCCATTGCAAGCATGTGGTGAGGCATTTTTTACTTTACTTTGGACGGTATATCAATAAAATCCATTTCCGCACTATCAACAAAACCTTCTTCTCGGACTTCTAAGTTTTCCAGATCTTTGGAGATCTATTCAGTTGTTGCCTAGAAGCATTCGGTTAGGCATTGTTGTGATGTTAGATCTTTCTGACAAAATTTGATGCCGAATTAGAACCAAAGGCACGCAGTCTTCTTCTCCCAATGATCCGGAGTTTGAATAACTTATTTCAAACTTTAGTTATCCTATTTGCTTTTAACTTCTAAGACACAGGAGTCATGATTCAAGTTTATGCTTGTCATGCCTTCTACATATGTAGTTATAGGAAGAATCAAGATGGCTCAACAAACTTTTCTTTCTAACAGAGCTTAGCCAACCTTATTACTTTCAATGAATTGAAGTGTGAATTGAATTGAAAGGAAAACAAATTATTGTAATGCTGAGAATCTTTTGGATGACAAAGGGCATTATCGATAAGAAATTAAACCTTAAAATTAGTTTTGTCTATCTATTCATATTACATACTTACTTCTATGACGAAATTGGTTTATAAACATTCGTCAAAGTGCACTGAAGTCAGTCAAACTATTTTGTCGGCATTGTAAATTACTGATATATTTGCTGGTACCTTCAGTTTCTCCTTACATGTTGCATTCCTTGTGCATACATATACATATATTATATCATATATTTCACCAACTCTTTTCTCAAACTCCGTTAAAAAAGGCCTTACAAACGGTAAACTTTCTCTCCGTAAATATTAAAGAATCATATTACCTGACGCTTTTTGAATTTTGATAGGCTTTTCCGCTGTTTCTGTGCCTGTGATGCTGTATTTGGAGAAAACGCGAGTGCACTCTATTGGCTTTGGCTAATCATGACACTATGAAGGGAATTATAAGTATTTATTCGTCCAAGTCGACATTTGTATTGAGATGGACGTGTCAAATCTAGTACTGATTAGTCAATGCTTGATATGCATTTCAGCCCAGAGCTACTCCAGTTTCAGCAGTTAACTGATACTGTGAAATAGTTTTTTGATGTATTCCATAATAAAACTTGCATCCGTCCAGATGCATGTTTATGTGAGAGGGGTATGCTTCACTTTTCTCAACACGTAGCCTGCTAGTGTATCACAAATGCCAAACAAACAATTGTATCACAGGTGGGCACTATAAATAAAAACAGATTCAAACATATGGTTATGGTCAAGAAAATAGGTACATGATACAAAACTGAACACAAGTACAGCATGGTTTGTCAAAAGCTTCATCCGAAATCCGGAAATTTTATTTATTTTAACGACATTAAGATTTTTCTTTTTGCTTTTAACACTGCATCGCATTTTGCTGGGATTCCAATATTTTTTCCACATCTCTCCATAAATCTTCCTTCTTCTTCCCCAAAGCATCCTTTATATACTTCCAAAGATGCTTGATTGGATTCAAATCTGGTTATTGTGATGGCCACGTAAGATCAATCTTATTCCTTTGAAACCACTCTCGAGGAGCCTTGGAAATATGTTTGAGATTATTGTGCTGCTGAAACTTCGAGATGAGTGGCATGTTTTCCACGGTATAGGGTAACATACATATGTATGTATACAGCTGGACATTATCCGAAATTTACGTAAACGAATTGATCCCTTGTTTCCTTAATCCAGTGATTAGGACCAATCCCAGTTTAGGAAAAATATATGTACCCAAACCATTATATTACTGTCCCCGTGCTTTATTGTTTGTCTAGTATACGCTGAAGAAAGTTCTTAATTTGTAGGACATCTAACAAATGTTCTGCCATCAGATCCTTGTAAATTGAATTTACACTCGTCGCTCCAGAGTATATTTTGCCATTTGTTTTCCATTTCTTCACCTCTCCAAAAAAATAGTTTTCTTTGCTTTATGTTTCTAGAAGAGAAGAATGGCACTTTTTTGGCTGATTTTCCATGCAAATTATAATCTGCCAATCTTCATCTAATTGCCCTGGCTGACACATTTTCTTCCAGTTCTTTGAAAATATCTTTGAAGACAAAAATAGGTCTCTTTTGGATAATTTTGTAATGTGACGATCGGCACACGATGATTTTTTTCTTGGCTCTATGTTTTACCTTTTATTAGTTTTAATTGTATTTGCTCAAAAATATTGTTTGTACCTATCTTGGCATACATATCTACTATTGCTTGCAAGTGTTAAAGATCTCAGCCGCCAATTCATCCTAATGCGTATATTTCTACTTGGCATCTAAAAAAAGATTCTTGATGTGGTCACCGGTGATAAACTGGCAGCCATCGACTTAATCATTTCTAAGCTAATCTAGCTTAATTCAAGCCCAGAAATACGAATAAGAATACACCTAGACAAATTGTCATCTTAATTAAAGTGTGTAACCATCTGTAATCAAGAAATACTGTCAAAAAAAAATGTTCCCACACGGTTACACTTACTTAAAACATAGTCCCATAGAAAAAGTACCCATCGTGTAGCTTGAAAATTTCTAGAAAGCCACGGTTTATTTATCAAAAACGTGAAATGAAATCCAAAAGTTTATTTTGAAAAATCGTTTAATGTCATTTCATGAATGTCGAGATACTACTCCTATAGCGCGGGTGAATTGTTTTGTTTAGATGTTATTTTTTTTAAGTCTATAGAAACTAATGAAAATTGTTGAAATCTGTTTGCAGGATTATGTGGACTGAGAAATATCGGCAATACGTGTTTTATGAACTCTGTCATTCAATGTCTGAGTCACACGAGTGAACTAACAAAATTCCTGAAAACACAGAACGGTGTCAGGTCCTCATCGTCGAAGGATCAACAGATTTTAAGTGGTAAGTGGTGGTTAATTTAACAGTGATAGCGTATCGTGATGTTGTTTATTTTGTGTGATAAATATGTTTAGAGTTTGCCAAATTGATACGTGAAATGTGGACGTCAAATGTGAACAGCGTTACTCCGAGTGAGTTAAAGCGGGCTTTTTCATCCAAACACCGAATGTACAGTGATTACAATCAACAGGATGCACAAGAATTTCTTAGATTCTTCTTAGACTCGTTGCATTGTGCATTGAATACTGGTGTTAAAGGTGATATTCTCAAAATTGACGAAAATCTGAGGTACGACTTGAGAATATCTGTGGACAGTTATAAGTTCTGTAATTTTTTTTTATTTATAGTGACAACAAAAAGGCCGATATAACGTGGGAGTGGTACGCTAAAGCAGAGAACTCTGTTATTCGTGATCTGTTCGTTGGCCAATTGAAGAGTACACTTCGGTGTACAGTATGTGGCAATACAAGTGTAACTTTCGATCCATTCTGGGATTTGAGTGTGCCACTACCTTCGTCCTCCAGGTGTAAATTGGAATCCTGCTTAGATCTATTTATCCGCGAAGAAGTACTTGATGGTGACGAGATGCCAACTTGTTCCAAATGCCAAACACGTCGGAAAAGTACGAAAAGCTTTACAATTCAACGATTTCCGAAGTACTTGGTTATTCGTAAGTTCTAATGTCTGCAGCAAGAAGTGTGTGTTTGCTTAAATGCTTTTCTTTTTTGTTTTGCAGACTTGAAACGTTTTTCGGAAACACGGTGGAGCAAATTGTCGAACATTGTGGAATTCCCTACGGGCGAGAGGGAATTGAATATGGGTCCTTACGCGTCTAATTCAAGTACACATGCCTATTACACGCTGTATGCGATTTCGAATCACATGGGTAACTGGCTGAATTTCATCAGATCTAGACTTTTATTGATTTATCTTTGCGTATTATACAGGCTCAACAGCTGGCGGGCATTACGTGGCGTTATGTAAACATCCTATCACAAAGAAATGGCACGAATTCAACGATAACATGTAAGTAATTGTTTTATAAATTTCAATTTCAGGATCAGTTGTATTGAAATAAAACAGAGGAATTCGAACAGACGTTTGTCAGAAGTTTGTTAAGAAGACACGTGCCGAACTGTGCTCAATTTATGTAAGCAACATCCCCTAATGATTAAAGCATAGTGTTGTATCGTCTCTTATGTCTTGAAAGTTTCATCTTGTCGTCATAGATAAGATTCAACTTTAGTTATTTCGACAGAATGCTTGGAATAAGATTGAACAATTTCGAAATTGACCTCAGGGGTTAGCCTAAGTTAGGTACATGGGTAGGCGACTAGAAAAAATTTCACGTCGCCACACTCCGGTCAGTTCAGACTCATTGTGATACACATATGGGAAAAGTTCCTTGCCCATTGGCAAACACTAGTCTCAATTTAATTCCTGTGGATCCAGAAGATTTGATGAAGTTAAAAATGACACTAATTGGTCTATTTGATAATTTCTCAAGATCACGGAAGAAGTGTCGCCCTAGAAATTTAAATCTAAGGTGTATAAGCCCAGGGCAGTGACAGAAAAAGTGGGTTGTATCCTCATTGGTTTCCTCGTCTCCACATCCCCGACATAGATCTTCATCCGTGAGTCTTAGTTTTCTCCTGTGGTACCGAAGAGAGTTATGCCCCCTTGCTTTTAATGTCAAAGCAAGGCCATAGGCTTTTAGTAATCACACAGGTGTCTATGGAGGACCATCTACTATTGGCCGCTCTGCTGGCCCTAATCCACGCCTCTTGCTTCAGTGCGAAAGCCGGGATAAACACCGAGGTGTTTACCGGTTGTGCGGTAAATTCAGAGCCCCTTTTTGTCAATTCGTCTGCCTTCTCATTTCCTGGGATTCCCTCGTGTCCAGGGATCCAGCAGAAGGCAACCTTGTGCTGTGTTCCAAGAACCTTAAGCTCTTCACGACAGCACTTCACAAGCTTGGATTTTATTTCAATAGCAGTTATCGCTTTTATTGCTGCTTGACTGAAAAAGATGATACCTTCCTGTGGTATTGCATTCATCGCAGTCTCATGGACAGCTTTTTTCACTGCTGAGCTGAGGGGTTAGTGCATCGGAAAACTAAGTGGGTTTGTGATTGAATGTTGGATTCCCAGTCAACACCTATGTTTGTATTCGCAAGTCTCAAGGCGTATAAGTGTCATGGCACACAGTACGCCGTATGACACGGTTCGAGGGAGAGTGAGCCAGGGCCCCCACACGTTGGGTACAATGAGCTGTACCAATTTGCATCGGTGTCATTGATGTTAGTGTTTTCTTCAAATACAAACGCCCGCATCGGTCTCATAAGCATTGCTGATGCAGACTACGAGCTTTAGATGTGCGACATAATGGCAGGTTTTTTGGCGAATCAATCAAATTTAATCGTTTTTGCCCAAGAAATGAATCAACATACAACTTGACTTGCCTTTACCGAAACCTTAACCAAACGTTCTTCGAATTGATGATGTACTTTGTTTCGGTCGACCGGTACTCTACATTTTTAGCGAAATAAGAAATACCATATGTACGGGTTTTTTGAGACATTTAGCCTGTTCCCGAAGAATTGCACCGAGGTCGAGTCGCAATGTGGTGCGCAGTTTCGTCAAGCTGCATTGTCGGGCTAACTATGTATATGTGGTTTCAACAAGATGATGGTTTGCAGGTCTGTTATGGAGTTCCAGCAAAAGTTTTCGGACAAAATTATTTCAAAAAAGTCTCATTCCGTTGGCCCCCTGGTTCCCAGACTTGGCTGGACATGATTTTCTCTTGTGGGGTTATTGCAAACAAGATGTTTACGGAATAAAACTGTCGAATTTGAATGATCTAAAACAATTGATTAGATCGATAATTGATGTGATTCCCACTTCAACTCTGCGGGCAGTGATGAACAATTGTCTCCTTTCATTCTAAGGGATTTATTTCTAGTCCATAGGAATACTGACTTACACATGCCTTGCTTGGACGTTATGGTAGATTAGCATTCCAATTTAGTTTTCCTGTTTAAAATAAGACTCAATTATTTGGTGTGAGCATATCGTCAAAATGTCTCCGGTACATTGCAACCAGCACTTATTTATCTTAAGGCTGTGCATACGTACATAACTTATTTTAGGGTACATCGCATGATCTTACAAAATAAGCATAGAATCAGAACAGTGAGTGAATAAAGAGGATACAAAGCCACCATACTGTTTTTTTTAACTTTCCCCTCTTCGCATTATCTCCAAAAGTCAGACCTGATTTCTTAGTAGTAGGAAGGTCTGTGAGGAAAACTTTGCATTTTTAAGTAAGCAGGGCCAGTTAGTTCACAGTCCTGTTCTTAATGCCCATCTTGTGAGCACTAGGATACCACAATGAACGATAGAATTCGTTCGCATATCAATCAATTTGTATCTGGGCTGGGTTAAGTTAGGTTGAGGGGGTGACTGCAACAACCATCGGGTGGGAGCAGTCTCACTTGGATCTTAAACGGATCCATTTTGGTCCCCTGTGTGGGATATCTGGGACGTATACCTGAACAGAAAAACAGGAACTCGTTAGTCCATACCAGGTGCGGCCCTTCTGAACCAACCCGATTTCATTATGAACTTTGAGGTGGTTCTAGGGGGCTGGTTGAAAAATGTCTTCCCGAAGGTTTAATGTCTAATTCTGCTGAGACTTTGACACTCCCAGAGGAAGTGTGTCGTGTCTTCCTCCATCACAGTGTCTGAGACGTTGAAACCCATTCTACTGAAGTGGGCCGTCATTTGATTATGGCCTGAAAGGACGCCAATGAGAAGGGTCAGTCAGCAGTTGTATTGGGCCCAAAGAAGTCTCGAAACCGGAGCGAGCTCCACTTGGCGTTCGCCATGTTACGGAGATCCTGCAGAAAAGGAGACTGATGGGCTGTAGGGCAGGGTGGTCTGTCGAGATTCCTTCACGTATCTGGACTAGCTACATGACTTGTCTAATAGAAACAACTATGTACGTCAGTAATAAAAAACTTTAATTTCTATTAAAAACTATCAAAATAAAACTTTTAAACAATCTTTTTCGTTTTTATTTTCAGTGTCAGCGGTGAATTGTCGGAGAGTCATTTAGTTTCATCTAGTGCCTACATTTTGTTCTACGAACGAGCGTAAGAAAATTTTATTTTTATCATAGATTAACAAAAAAAAAAAAAAAAAAAAAACAAAACAATAATAATTAAATCCCACACCACACGTGTTATTAATAGTAAATTTTAATTTAGTTTATATTACGAAACAAATGCGGCGCTATGAAGCTAATCCGTTTAAACCCTAACATTGTGTCTAAATTGTATGTATCTACTAATTTACATTAAGTTAATAAATTTTTTTTATTAAACAAAAAAAAAAACCGCCCTTCAAATTGGGGTCAAATCGCAAAAAACAAAAACAACTAAAATACTAAGTTACGAACCGAGTGCAACACATAAACTAATACCGAAGTGTAACAGCGGCTTAGATTATTAACTAATTTATTTTTATTTATATTTTGGTTCTATGTAAACTAATGTTTAGCCTACGAAACCGAGCTTTGTACAATTCTTGTAATATATTATGTATTATATATGATTTACTTTATTTTAGTCATATACTTGCATATAATTTTAATGTAACGAATTGCTTTAATTAGATAGAATGACCTAACCTCATGCAATGCACTATACTATTTTTTTTTTTGTTATAGAATTCCAGGATTATGATATGTAAACGTGAGATCTGAAATCCTCCGTCGTTAGGATTGAAAGAATTGTACGCCTTCTATTATTAGCAATGTGGTTCTGCTTTACGCCTCTCTTAGCAAGTAGTCATGACTCTTCGCCAATTATTACTTAATTACTTGTGCTCTGTAGCCCCTTGTCATATATGTACAGGTCCTAGGGGCTGTGCAATGCCTACGCGCTATGTGTGCGATTTCTGGAAATGTGCCTCAGCTCTCCCCAACTCTTGCCCAGTTGCCGTGCTTTCTTCTCTGTTCTGTTCTCCGCCACGAACTCCTAGGACCGCCGCGTATCCTGCCATCCTGAGTAAGCGGGTTCCATTGCATCGCGTGGTCATCTATGAACCTGTCACCCTTTCGAAGAGTATGACCAATCGACTGCCACTTTCGTCGTCATATGGTTGTCCGTAGAGGTTCACGGCGGCAAGTTGTACCGCCTTATAAGTTTTCAATGCTTTTATCGCTGTAATAATCTCATCCTTACTGACACTTCTGTCTAACTTGGGTGCATATTGCCGGTGAATACTCGGTTCAGAACCGAAACTCCTTCTATCTTTTGAAATGATCCTCATCCGATATGAGCAACGAGGCGTGTAAACCTTTCACTGGGTGTTGAGTAGAACTTCGACCACCTGTAAGCTAACTGGTGATTCTGTAAACGGTTCTAATGTCGCAACTCGCTGCATCTGTGGCCGGCGCATTGATGTAATTGCGCAATTACATCAATGTGCTTGTCACGTCGCACGCTAAGTTGCATTTCTCTCATCTTCATGTGATAAAGAGACTCTAGCTCACTCCTCGCTACTGCTGAAGTTGCGGCAAAATGGTCAATTTGGTTGAAGGTTGCTTGCCTGTCAGTTTACATCCAAATGATTTTATAGTAGGCTTAGTACTCAAACATGGTGCCACCTCTGACAAGACGATTAACGTTGCAACACTCTATAATGGTGATGCGACGTACTATCGTCCAGACTCTGGCCGTTAAAATCCTACCACCACGCGGCTGCCAGGAAATTAAGCCTCTGCGTGCCGTAGGTGTTAACAGCAGTCCAACTTCATATCCACGGGGGCTTCCGGATAGTTTCCCAGAGTAGAGTAATACAGTGTTACGCGTTGGAGACTGGTTGGTAAACTGCGACTCTATTTTGAAAGTTTTTCAACCAAACTTCACCTCTCGCAGTACTCTTCAAGACGAATTCATTTCAATATCATCTGCTTATATTTACATCGAGGAATCGAATGGCAATAATAAACAATCTAACTTCACCCTAAAAAGTCGCTCAAAGTATCTTGAGAGGTTCTTTCCCATTAAAAGTGCTGATTCGGTATTAGAATATATTTATTTCAGTACATTTACAAATTTGATTGAAACGTACATTTCACTTAAACATCAGCGATTTCCTCGGGATTTTATGAAGCTAAGGTCTTTAGCATAAAAGATCTCTACGAGGTCACGGTGCATCTTGAGGCTTTCTTAAGTCCATTACCTAAATTATCCTTTTAAGTCCTTTAATCCCTCGGTGGCATAGGCGTTAACAACGCCTGCATGCCATCTTGTTCGGAGTTCTGCAACACAGTTGAACCGCCTCTTGCTCATTTCCTGAGAGCTCGGTTCCTGCTCAAATGTTCAGCGCCACGTTTACCTTGCCTAGGGCGTCCCGCAGTTCTGTCCATTTGGGCGAGCTAATTCTACTCTGAGAACGAGCCAAGAACCTATAGACACAACTATAACGGAGGAGAAAGTGGCAGTGGATCAGTGGATCGGCGGGCGCGAAGACAGCTTTAAACATATTAATCTCACAAAAGTTGTAACATTTTTTCGCGACGAGTATAGTCGAAAAACGTTGTACGACTTTGTAACATCCTCTCCTTTCGGAGAACCATGACATGAACCTATGACATCGTGCAAACCGGAAAGAGTTTCGTTCCGATCGGATACCACCATAGCGTTCTTTTTCTCTCGACTCCCAACCCAAAAATGTTTATTTGGATAAATTCATTTGTACGCCCTAAGTAACATATGTGGGTCAAGTGGTGACTGCGTTAAACTAGAGAGTAAGCGAATCTAGGTTCAATCCCTAGACAACAGCGTCTGACAAACATCCGAGAGTACAAATGTCTCATAAGAAAGCATCTCATACAACAAATTTCCATCGGATACGGCTTTAGTACAGTAGGTCCCTTCCATTCGTGTTGTGAGCAGCTAGGCCCTGGATTCCATAAACCTGGTGCGTTAAATATTTATTTATTTTTGTATGCAGCTAAGGACAACAGAGTAGGTTTTTTATCCCTAGTACGCAGGAAGTATTCCTAAAAGAAAGACATCTAGTAGTAGTAAGAAGTATAGTTGTAAACTCCGTTCGAAGGCAGCCATATATTGTTAGAAAATTTTAGGTACGCATGCGCAGATTTGTCTGATTTGCTCCTTACACCACTTAATACACCTCACCACATTAACAGCCCGCTCTGACAAGAACCTCTCGCTTTTCATGTTGCGTGTTGCGTGTTGGTTGTGCGCCCACTCGTACACTAATCCCCATTTAAATAACAGCCGCACAAAACCAAATTGCCATTCAAAATAATTGATTTCAATTTTGAATATATATCTTTCTCCAGCAATTAAAAAAAAAAAAAAAACAAAAAACCAAAAACAAAACACACAAAATAAAATGTAGAAAGCGGCAATAATAATACAAAGACAATCCTGTCTCCTTCATCATTATTTTCGCACAGTCATCGACGCGGCGGCGAAGATCATGGTCAAGCAATTAATTTCTTGTCGCAACGAAAAATGCAAACAGTCAAAAGAAAATATTACCACGACCATACAGTATCAAGTTCTGAAAATTATCGCTATCGAATCGATCACAACAAATCGACTTTAAAAAGCATCTATCACGACAGCCACAACAACATCTTTGTTTTGAACACATTTCTTGGAATGCTATTCTACGCAATTTTTTTTACATCGTGCTATTATTTATTTTTTAAGCCAGCCACATAGATGAAAAACAAAAAATTATATATATTAACCTGCTATGTAACTAAAAAAAAAAATGAAAAACTGAAAAAAAAATATTAAATTTATTGAATTGTTTTATGCAAAATGAAATTATTTATGTTATTGTTATTTGTTGTATTTTTTTTTTATAGTTTATTAAATTATTTGTTTTACTTCCTTTTTTTTTTACACAAACACAATCTTCTTATAAGAGATCAGCAGTTAATATTATTTTTATAATTTTATCTGATGAACCAAAGACTTTTTAAAAAGAAGAAAAATATATAGGAAATTAATACAATATATACATATATATATATAGTAACAACCTTAGGCAATAAGTAAACACTAATAGTTATGGATTTTCTTTGATGCCACAAAAGCCATTTACCAAAATACATAGTAAAACTCGAAAACAAACAAAAAAACAAAAAAACCATGCGAAACAACAAATTTTATTAAGTGCAATTAATAAAATTTAAGAGTAGTTAAAACAAAAAGCAAGATCTAAACAACATATAAGCAAAATTGTTTAAAAAAAAAAAAAAATGTAAATGTAAACTTCGAAGCAAAGAATAACAAAACAAAAAAAAAATCAATCTATGCAAACAATTATACGGGAAACTCTTAAAAGAAATCTTATTTATTTTTATGACAAAAAAATTAACAAACAAAAAAGAGAGTAAAATATAAATTAAACAAAAACATAATGCATTAGGAGTTAAGTAAAGAAAAAAAGTATGTAAATAATATGAGAAAAGTCGGAATTTCCATTTTCTTTTCTGTTTTGATTAATTTAAATTAAACGAAAAAAAAAAAAAAAAAAAACATTTTTAAATAAAGAAACTATTTATTGTTTAGCTATGTCGCATGTAATTGTTCTTTTCAACAAAACGAATATAGTATATACATATATTTTTTGAAGAAAACTGTTTAAAGAAAAACACACACGAATTGGTTGTTTTCTCAATGCAAACTCTCGGCGCTTTAGAATTTATTTGGAAAGAAAAAACAAGAAACCTCTAATTTCAACTTTCTGCTATCATCCGTATTTTTATGAACGTAAAAACATTTATTTCAGATTATAAATGATGTGAAAATAAAATAATAAAAGAAACTAATTATTTTGTCGTATAAACAGGAGTGGTTTTATTTTGGGAAAGGGGGACCAGATAGTTTGCATACTTTCTGCATCAAAATTCATAGATTGTGGAATTTTCAAGGAGGAAACTCTCTCAGAGAATGTTAAGATCACAAGAAAGAAAAACCATTCGTATGAGCCACGGCGCCCACATGAAATGTTTGAAAGAGTTGACAAACTTTAGGGTATTTTGTCGAGAACTGTATTTTTGATATAAAGATCAGACAATAAGACCTCAATACTTCCCTATTCATTATCATTATACATACATACAAGATGGATTTATTTGTACATTCCATCCATAATGTAACTGTCTACTATGTACTTACATAAATATAATTAATTCTAAACAATCCACAAAATTGTAAGGCGATTCCTTTACTTACTGAAGATGATATCGTTGGGCAAGTGGGCGCTGCCATTCTTCATGACCAGTTGGAGTCTTTTTTATAGAATTTTCTATCGATTGGCGTGATTCACTTTCAAAACTTTCATAATCTGTTCTTGTATACCCGTGACCTATGAAAAATCCCGAAGAAAGAAGTCTGTAGCGGTCAAATCGGACAATTTTGACGGCCAGTGTAAGTAACTTAAGCGAAACATTCGATGACCCAGAAACGCAGCCTTTAAAATATCCATTATCACGTGATTTGTACGTGCGGTTGGAACATCCTATTAAAAGGACTTGACTTCCAGTCCCATTTAATCAATTTGTGGCAATAAAACTCGTTGATTAAGATGCCATATAGTGCTCATTAGTCTCATGAGCCGTGTTACCTGTCAGAACGTGCACTATACGGGGTTGGATGCAGAGGTGGTTTTCGTGGATTCAAGTCTTGCTTTACACCTTTTTACAAAAAAAAAAAAACTAATAACAACAATAGATGGCATTTTATAATAAGCAAACATAATTTATTATTTCAGTTTTTCCATAAATATGTACGTATTTGTACGGCAACAACTATAAGATACATACAAGATAAGTACATGAGACGTATAAACTCGGTGCATAGGGGATGCAATAAATGTGATAGCGGCGGGAATGCCTAAAGAGTTGGTGGTCAAAGCAGCAGCGATAGTATACAATGACGAAAATATAGATAGAAGAGCCATCAGATCAGCTGCTGAAACAGAATGGCAACAAAGGTGGGACGCATCCGAAAATGGCCGGTGGACATACAAACTGCTACCGAACATAGAAGAATGGACGAAAAGAAAACATGGGGAAGTAAACTTTTACCTCACCCAATTTCTAACTTCACATGGTAGCTTCCGGGAATATCTTTACAAGTACAACATAGCGGAAGACCCATTCTGTCGTCATTGTGAAGGAAAAGTGAAAAAAGTAAACATGCGGAGCATGGAGTCTGACATAACTCATAGCACGGGCTACTGAGTATCCATAAAGGATTTCACCCCTCCAGCTAAACTGACGGTATACATGCAGCCAAATACAACAAGGGCGGTATCGTGGCTGCTCGAGGTTGAATGCAGAGGTGGTTTTAGTAGATTCAAGTCCCAACTGTGGGGCTTTCAATGCTTCCCCTTCTTATAAAAAAAAACAAATAACGGTGGCATTTTATAATAAGCAAACATAATTTATTATTTCTCAGTTTTTCCATAAATATGTATGCATTTGTATATATATTTTTATTTTTGTTAGTACAATACATGTATGTAATAAAATTTCGAATCCACATTCGTCACAATTCTATATTTTGTTATTCTACGCATTACTCTACTAAAATGCTAAATTCTACGCTTAATTGTGTTGTTTTTGATTTCTTAATAATTGTTATTTGTTTATGGAACCAAGTCTTTTGTTAATATTTAAATTTAAATTTAAATAATGCAAATTATCCCACGCGTTTACGCAATTTTACAAAGGCCTTCAATGATACTCTCATTATTTCTCTTCTATCTAAATCTAGTCAACTAGTTTGAATGGAATCTATTAAACAGTTTAATTCTATAAATTCTATTTCATTATATATCGCTTCGAAGCGAACACAAAAACTTTGCGAAAACAAAAAAGTAAATCTATTAACAGCTAATGATAGTTTTACATATACAAAAGTTATATTAAAAAACGTTTGGTAAAGTAGGTTTTATAAATAATGGTAGTATTGCTTTCTGGTAGTAATTGTTGTTTTTCTTATGTAAAATAATTTATTATTTAATGACTACACATGCAGCAGGTGGTAGAAGTTATACTTAAAAGTGTTGTGTGGATCTTGTAATTCAAAACTGATTTTCTTATTATTTTTATTTGAGCAATGGATATTCGTTATTGAATTTAAGTGGTTACTTGCGAAAGTCTGTGTTTTTTTATTTCTTGACAAACTGAGGGTAAAGCTGTTCGGTAATATTAATCGTAAGTCATTCCAATTTATTATCTAAGTCATGATATCATATGAAGTCATCATGCCACCCTCCAAATCATACTCAGCTTACTCCCAATAGACATCGTCGGAAAAGAACTGGCTGCCTGCTCAGCAATCAGTCTGAATCCACAGGACATACCAGCATACTATTGATGCAGCGTCATCTTCCACAGGTCACAGACCACCTCAGTATAAAACTGAGGACGGAATCAGAGCCAGAGTTTCTTAGAGTACTTAGGCACCCACCTCTCCTTCAATCTCCTACACTATTGCAGTGCTTTTCAAGCCGAAATCTACGCTATTCGCTGATTGGATGTCGGTTAATGCAGTATCAGAATCGGATATTGTCATCTATATCGAAAGTCAAGCAGCCATCAAATCTCACGAGATCTAAGGCAGTGAAAGACTGCCGCGAATCTCTCAAGGAGAGAGTACAACCTCACCCTTTGCTGGGTACCAGGTCACTGCGAGACAACGTGAAATTGTGAAGCTGAGGAAATGCCTAGTAGAGACCAACGTCTACTAAATACCTTATCAACACAGACGCAGCAAGGCTAGCTAACCATCGATGGAAATCAGGTTGACCAATGCAACACTGACGGACTGCTCTGGCTAAGCTTAAACTAAAACAGCACTATAAGACTCCAAAAACACACGAGAAGAACGCTCTCCAAGATAGTCGACACCCTAACCAACCAATGTGCTATAGGAATGCATGCTCAAGGACTGGGCATCCAATACAATCAATTCTGCAAAAGTTGTAGGGAGGAGGAAGAGGAGACCATCAGTCACCTCCTATGCACATACCCAGCACTTGCCAATATTAGAAAGGCTACACTAGGTGAATACCTTTCAACGATCTCAACGATCTGAGTATTGCCTGCACGGTTAATATTAGCTTCTTCATAACAAGGAGCGGATGGTTCCAAGAGTAAGAGGACGATCCACCCACCATACAATCGACTTTCTTTGGTCTAAGTGCATGCTTATCGAAGGCCGGCCTTAAATAACCAACCAACAAAGGACATAGTTTCACACACCATTTAACATTCAGTGGAACTCAATAGTTCCCAGTGGCTGGCAATCAAAAAACTAATACCAAAGTAGATAGTAGAAGTCTAGAGTTATTTAAAGTAGCAAGCTGTCGTCTAAAGCTACGATTACGAAGATTATGCTCTAACTTTGATTCACTTGCTGCCAGATTCGGTATATATGGTCTAATTTTCCTTAAGCATCCTGGATGCATATAATTATTTGCCAGATTCGAAGAATATATTACATAGTTCTTACGATTTACAATGAACTCTCTACGATCTAATGGAGTAGATGAGATACAGCTTGCACAGGACTGTGATGGATAGGTCTCTGTTCATCAGGCAGTTGCTCTGGATTTGCCGAGATACGCATACAGTAAAGTAAGTGAATATTATTGTTCCGATGAAGTTGGATTTATTGAATAAGTTCGACTAGACTATGATTGAACTACTCTATGAAGAACTACTTTGCATTTCCCTTCATCTGACGATCGGAAAAAGGTAGGTATAGGTCAGGCGGAGAGGTGCTAAGCCATTTCTGAAGAACATTTTCACCTCTTTTTTCAAAACAAAAATTTTAAAAATATTTTGAAATTTTAAAAATATTTTGAAATTTTAAGAATTTTCAGTTTGCGTCAGGTTTTGGGTTCATTTCTGCATATTCAGTTTAGTTCCTGTGCGGTTTCTACATTTCTGCTCAAGATCGCCCAAGCCCCCATACTCTGGAAAGTGAAGGACATACACAACACAGATGACAAAGAAATTATGTATGTTTTCGTTTCTGACCCGCCTGGCTACCATCGGAGTGGCGGAGATGAGTTGTGCTTCTCTGCGTATAACGTAGTACATACTTGCAGTAATTGAGGTTTCGTCCTTGATTTTTGCATCAATTGTGCTGAAGACAGTTCTTACACAAGAAATGGCATAGGAGTGATGTAAGTGCGATCTCTTCCAAAAGTTATTTCCAAAATTTGTCCCAATTCCTGCAAATTTATTGTCAAATGGCTGGTCTGGCAATTGGCTAACAATTTGGTACAAGATTGTTAGGTATATTGGGAAACAACACCTCAGCAGAAATTAAACGAAGAATCACTCTTGCCCATCGCTGTTCCTTTGGGCTAAGAAGGCAATTGCATAGTAGAGCCCTATCCCGAAGAACTAAGGAGACTTATATGAGCAGTACAGCGACATGGACCTAACCAGAATAATGTGAATCAACCTTTGTAGATGGCTAGGACATGTAGGGCGAATGTTCGGCCCGCAATCTCGAATCAAACCCGGAAGAACAACGCTGCAGAAGACGTCGGCTTAGGTGGCGCGCACAAGTAGAAGGGGACCTCAACCGCCTTGGAGTCCGCAACTAGAGGCAGTAAGCTAAAAGCCGGAGAGGCTTGTTGGTTGAGGCCTAGGTTCACCCCGAACTGTAGCGCCACCTAAGAAAGTAAGCAATATACATGTTTGAATGTTGAATCACGTTGCAGAACTTCAAAGAGAACCTCGTATCCGATCCTTTGTGAGGCACGTAGTAACAACATTTAAACAAAACATAAATGAAAGGAAAAAAAAAACCAAAAAGTAAATACGATTTACTAAATATTAGTTTATTCAAAGATAAGAGTAAAAAATAAAAATAAAACAAAATAAATTAAAATTGCTGGATCGTCAGACTCTCTCTTTCGCAATTTATAAATCAACAAAATATTTACCTAAGATCCGTGTATCATGTTCTTTTTCAAATATAAAATACTGAAGCAAATGTTAGCTTCCAAATGGGTGCAAATTAAAATTCATAAATATTCGCAAATAACCACAAGCATGTGGTCTTCTGTTACAAAGTGTTATGTTTTTCTAATCGCCTCATCGAATTAATTTCAAAAATCAAAACTTCTACTTGGACAACACTGTGTGTTTCGATGAATTAAATTCTTTACTGTGTGGCTTATCTCTTTTGTTTTACACTTAGAATTGCATAGTATTTATTTTTTCTTGTAGCTTTACATTTAACATTACGTAGATAGTAGTATTTGTATTTTGTTTTAGCAAGTAAACTGTTTCCTTATACGATCTTTCATTATAGTTTTGAGACTACTCAAAGAAAAAAAAACAAACTTACTATAATTTATCTTACAAAAGCAAATAATATTAATAGTGATACAAAAAAAACAACTTTATTCCTTGCAAAGTAGTTAATAATTTATATTCAAAGAATAACAAGACCAAAACTAAAAACCATGATAGATATAACTTGCAAGATTCAGGACGTGGAACCCCAAACTAAATACGATTAAGTGATGCATGGAGAGTGTTCAGTATTAAAAAAAATAAATATGTTTGTTTGTGAAAAACTTCCTGTTCTCTCTGGTAAAGTGTGAGGTCGTCCAACACATTATAAAAACAAAGATAAAAATAAATTATATTTAGTTTGCTGCTACAATAGTGTTTCCCAGAATCGAGAACAAGAATAAAAGAAACAAAATATAATTAAAAAAAAATATGAATTTAATTATAATTAATTATAAACGGGTGATGAAATAAAATTAATACAAAAAAAAAAAAAACAAACAAGATAGACAAGGTGCAGCATGCTGTCTTTTTGTTGCTCTGCTCTTCGTTGCAAAATGTGTGTGTGTTTGTGTGTTGTGGGAAGGCGCGGGGCGGATGTTTATTGTTCAAACATTCTCTTTAGAGTAGCATTGAGGTGGAAGCAATGAATGAATGAAGGTAATAATTGAAAAATTATTTGAATAACCGAAACAAATTCAGGGTAAATCAATCAATTTTTCAATTGTTTTGCTTTGACGCTTAACGCTTTCCCGGTTTCATAGTGCAGGACAACATCTCCTCCTTGGCGAGTTTACGTCGGAAGTCAGCCATCGAATCTCGACAACTTGTCGCAATTTCAGCCAGCTGTGTGAATAATTCCTCGCCCTGTTTACAATAAGCTAAAAGAAAAAAAAGTCAAATAAATTAGAAACCATATCCATTGGAAGGAATAAAAACCCCTTACTGTCTTGATCATAATCCACGTAGTTAGTTTGATTGTAAAGCTTATGACTTTCTGGTAGAAACTGTGATAAGAACTCATTAATAGCTTTGTGTTGATCAACCACGATCTCTTCAGCTTGTTGAAGGTCTGATATAGCAGCGTGTTGATCGAGTAGCTCTTCGGACATATCGTGTTCCTGGAAACCATTCAATTTGATTACAAAAAGTTTCTTTAAAATCCAAAGAAATACATACATTTAGAGACCGCAAGTGAGCAAACTCATTCTCATTCATTTGTCCATTTTTGTGATCATCGTCCTCCATCATTTGCTCCACATCATCGTTTCGCATCATTTCGGGATCCTTAACAACCAATTCCTTTACCCGATCCGCATATCGTAATGTGTTAAGTGTATGCTCACATGAGCTTAATCCGGGCGAAATCATGGCAATCATGCAGGTCTTACTCTTCTCCCCGATGAATGAGTCTCGCAACACCTGTGTCAGTTTCGATACGCGGAATGGCAAATGTGCACTCTGTTTGCCCAGGGCACGAATGCATTCTTTGAGCGCTAATAGCGATTTATTAATCTCAGCACCTTCCATGCGGGTTTGTCGATTCGCCGATGATGTGTCAGCACCTCGTTCATTGCCAGCCAAATCGATGAACGAGAATTTACCGTGAATTTTACTGGAGCCTGGTGGCCGCAGTACAATTTGGAATACCGCATGTGACCGGGAGGAATTTGAATTGGCCGACGTTTGGCCGGATGTCCGTGCCGTGTTACCATGTTGAATGAGTCGCAGTACTTCTTCAACACTATCAACGACTTTTTCTGTTAGACCAACTACTTGCACTTGTTGTTTGCCATCTTCTAGAACTCGAAGTTTTTGCTTATCGGAAAGTAAATCGAAGACCTGAAAAGAATATTATATTTTATAATCAAAATCGATACCTAATACATTCCGTTCAGTGTAAAACTATTTAAGATTTAAGAGATAGGTGCGATTTGTGTACGAACGATCGAAATCTCTACTTTCACATCGAGAGCAGACATAGTGCAAGAATCCTGCGAGTCAACTGTATCAAAGACTCACTTGAACGGTCAACTGGTTGTGATTATTATACTTCGACGTCGAAAGGTTAAAATTGCAAGAGATCGCCAGAATCTTGTACGATCGACGGATCCTATAACGACCCATCAGGGGTCCCTATAACGTCCGTTAATCAGTAATATCGCCTCAGTTGTGCTGGATTTCTCTCGACCACCAGGAAATAATCCCTGGTTTGACGAAGAATGCCGGCAAGCAAATGCAGAAAAACAGAGAGCATACGAAGTGGTATTGCAAAGAAGGACCAGAGATGCTTGCGAGCTCTACGAGCAAAAGAGAAAAAATGAACACCGACTTCTCAGAAGGAAAAAGAGGGAGCACGCGATTGAGGACATAGAGAGATGACATTGCAGGAATCAGGTTCGGAAGTATTACCAAAAAATAAGATCACGTCAAGGCTACTAAGACCGAAACGAAGCCTGCTGTGGCGAACAAAGAAAAAGCTAGTAGTAGAATTGCTTAGGATATGGAAAGATCACTTCAGGAGACTGTAAACAGCGACGTTCACCGAATTCCCGCTGGCAGCAGAACAAACCATTCAATGTGGACGACGATAATCAACATTGCCGTCCACTCGACCTGAACGATGCTTCTTTGGACTAAGAAAGCAATTGTGTAGCAAAACCCTCTGTCGAACAACTAAAGTAATCCTGTATAAATCCGTAATTATCCTAGTGCTGCTCTACGGCGCAGAGGCAAGGACTTTGTCAAGAATTGATGATTTCTGGTTTCATATACATACCTAGAGTGAGTGAAGAAGACACAACCACAAGTTGTATGCGTTGTATAGTGGCAGCGCCTAAGGTGACGTGTTCAAGTGGAAAGAAACCTCAACTAACTCGGTGTGAAGGTAGCTGACCTTGTTGGTTGAGGCCCAGGTCCACGGCGGACTGTAAGTAAGTATACCTGCAGAAGCAGTCACACCGCAAGAAGAATTGACAACTGCTGCAGTTGCAGATAGTTTCCAACATCAGCTAGACACGTCATTGAGGAAATACAGCAAGTATTGCAGCGTAGATGGAAAGCCTTCTGTAACATGTATTTAATATTACGAAAAGCCACCCATTCATTCGTTCTACTACATAATCGCAGCTTAGTTTAAAGCTTAAATATCAATTTTGCGCAACTGCGAGCAACAACTACAAGTTCTTCAGTCCCGCCTTCGACTATAAACTAAAATGATTACCGCTTACTTGCTTTATAGACGAAATGCAAATGTCCGCCCACAATTCACACCCATGCTTCTCAAGCACTTAATCATCAAATTAACAGAACATAAAAGAAAAAAAAATAGTTAAACATACCTTTCCGCTGTAGATCTCAAAAAAACTTGCCGATACCACCAAATTCAAGTTGCGATAGCGTGTACCGTGCAAGTAGGTAAAGACATCCTTAGCTGCCATTGCGTAAATGCCATTTTTACAGTCTTGTACTTTCCCATTAAATTCACCACCCATTGTGTGGGTTTTGCCAGAACCAGTCTGACCATAAGCAAAGCATGTGGCCATTCCACCTTCGAAAATCGTTTTAACGAGCGGTTTTGCTGTATATCTGTGAATGATACACATTGTACGAGCATGTCATTATAATCAGAATTAAGTGCTTAACTCACCTATAAACCATTTCGTTGTTGCACTGATCATCGAAGGCGAAGTCGAAACGGAATTTATGATTCTCAAGGAACTTAGTCAGATCGACTTTGTTTTTCGGTTCATGCACAATTAATGTGTCCTTGCTAGGCACTGATATCACATCGATTTCCTTTCGGGTATTCTCCTTTCGGCTAAGTGGCCGCTTCCGGACACACACTGTGATTTGGTGATCTTCAATCGCTTGACCATCGGTCAAGGGTCGGAACTCCAAGTTGCTCTGGTAGTCACTAAAAAAAAAAACAAACACGATAGTAGTGAAATAGAAAAGGATTGCTGTGTTAACACTTTACATACCGTATCATTGCGGCCGTTTCCCAATTCGGGTTACCCGGATCGAGATTCATTAAAGCGTTCTTTTCCTCCTTCAATTCGGCTTGGCGGGCGCGTCGTTTTTCACGATTCTCTTTTAGGCGTTCGACTTCCTTCACGACATATGACCGCCGAGGACCGGAATTGTTCACCACCGAGGAACTTGCGGTCGTTGTCATGTTTCTTGTGTTGTTTGTTGTACGCGATCTTGCAATACCGGAAGGTGGAGGAATATTCTCAGCGTGCTCACTCTGGCCGTTTGTTGTGATAGCACTTTGAGATAGTGTTGCACGATTTGTGCGGTGTCCTACAAAGAAAACAAGAACGATTATTGATTTTTAGCACAAAGTCGGTGCATTCTAAAAATATCTGTACACTTGAGGAGAGATGTAGTATAAATATCCTTACAGTGCTGCCGCAAGCAACTAAGAACTGGAACTCTTGACATTACCTCTTGTAGTTGGTGCTTTTGGTTCTCGCAACGGCTGAAACAACAATACCACACACTACAACCTTCGTTGGTCTAATGGGGGGCACTTACGTGATTGATTGGTATGGAAATGTACCCGCAGTTAATACTTGGCCTAGGTGTGTGTGTGGTGTAGAACTGGGTTGTTGTTTTTACCTTAATGGCTCAAAACAATGTACAAACTTGGTAATTAGAATATGCATTTCAATGCTTTGCGCTGTTGCACACGGACTAAGGCTTAATCCATTTGAGAATTGAAAGGCTCTTGTTTTGTCGCTGAAACCATCGCCGCTGGGAGCACTGAGTGTGGCGGCAATTAAAGGGATTGTTCGCTTTTCCCCATATGACGATTTAATTGTAGTATTTTAGTACATGCAGGCAATAGGTAATGGATTCATAGAACTCGCCTCACACATAGTGGCACGAATACACAATTGTGGTAAATATTTTGCCATCAAAATTACTATTTTTTAATGATACTTTTGAAACAATTTTCCAAGTGAAATGCATTACCCAGTGTTTACACGAAAAACGATAGGAAAATTGTCATTCGATAGGGGGACTTGTGACCTTGGTAACTCTGTGTCCCAACATACGCGAAACTTTATATCGACTCGTGTCGAGAGAACGGACTCCGTCTAGACGGTTGAACAGTGTTTGTGGGAGGACACAGCAGTGCGATAAAAGAGAAAATCGCTCTCTTCACCTTGACCAAGTGGATCAATAAGTATATATTTTGTGGTAATACCAATGAGTGTTTTACTCTAAATGGGATATGTCACTTTCAGAGTGTGATTTACAAACGTATGTAGGTTTGGAAGGCACCATTTAATGTATGAAATACTGTCGTTTTGTAGTATGTACTGCGGTAAACTAACCAACTGATCTGAACAGAACTCTGCGACATCGAAATTAAATGACCTAGAGATACACAGAAGCATGCAAACAAAAAGTTAAGGGTCACGCACAGGAAGCTAGAAACTGTATACAATCACGCGAATGGTCACATATTTGTACGTGCAGTATTATACATATGTATGTATGTACATGTGGCAAAACGCAATTATTTTAGGGTGCGGATCCGGAGTCTATGATTCGCAGTAAACCCAAACCATTTAATTTGCATACTATCAACATATAACCAGTAAGGGAATCATTTTCGGTGAACTGGACAAGAAGAACAGCTTCTACGACGACTCAACGGATTTCTGGTTGTCGACTTTTAACTTGGAATTGGTACGTTGGAATTAAGTATGATGGTTTCCATAAACATTGGGCAGGAACAATTGCGTGCTGTTCTTCCAGCAAGAAATTCCTTGTGACTAGTACTGTATAACTTGGTATACCAGTTGGAACAGCGAACTCAAGAGAACTGACCCTAATCAATATAAAGGTTCGTATCTAAGGCTGTTTTGCGCACCTGGAGCAACCGTGCTTCTCTCTTGATAGTGTGGTCTCTAGACCAATAAAATTGTAGAATCTGACGACTACCCGTCTAAACCGTACATTCCACGTTCACTTAGACTTCCACACCCACCACATCGAATACCACTTCGGGTTCCTGATCGATATATCAGGATGCCAATGGATCCATTGGTGATTGATTGATCGAACGTTCCGAAAGGTAAACTCTAATCCGTTGAAGAAAGAGTTTGATGTCATCATGCACAATATTCACCAGAATGGTTTAGAGAATGGTTCCACTTTTCGGTCAGATCACCAGTGGACCTTAGGCTACGAAAACTATACTGTCGATCATTGAGAAGTTTGCGTGATGCAAGATATTTCTTAAGCTGACTTTTTCGTGATCTTGGAAGTGCAATGGGCCAGAAATCCCCTTTTTTTACGGACGGGATGGTCCAGAAGAGTAGGACAGATAAAACACCTTCCACAGTGGAAGAACACCTCTTCAAAGTTATACGTGAGATACCAACCGGAACTGGTCGCTTTTGGTACCAATCTTCGCAACCTAAGGTCCACATCCCTATGACTATAATGAGCAGAATATCCCACCGCAACTATCTTCAGGGCCGCTCTTTCTTTTCCTAGTCCTGCCGCCCTACCCTTTTCCTTCTCTTCCTACGACTTAAGTTAACCTTTAGTTTTTAAGTTTTAATTGTTTAACTTGCATTTGCTCGTATTAAGTTAATAAAAGTGCCCGTAAAGCCGGTGTCAATTCAATTAAATTCAATTTACGGAAGCTAAATCGTGGATTGCATGTGTATAAACATTTAAAAGATCATTAAAAAAAGGTTGTGCGCCTTAAAAAGCACAGTGTTGGAGAAAATAATAGAAACAAAGGTATGGCACAATGCTCAATCGTCAATAACTGCACACAATTTCGTCTTTCCAGTTCGACTACGCAAGAATAAGGCCGTTTTCTTCTTGGAAAGAACTAAAAAACGAGTCACACGCAACAGTAAAAAGTTATACAATAAGAAATCAATGAAAGGAAGAAAGATTTCGTGGAAGAAGTTCCGGCAAAGTTGGGTAATTGAGACTGAGACAAAGACCTACATTTTCAAATGAACACTTCCATCGTGCAAATTTAAATAATTACCTTTGATCAGATGAAACCAAGGTCAAGTGGTTTGGTTTCGATGGGAAGTTATACATCAGACCACCAAAGAGCTCGAAAGGCGATCTTAAATATACGAAGAAGACAATTAAATATGGTGGAGGCAGCTCATTCATTTGGTTGTGCTTTTAACCATTTGGCGTTTGAACAATTTGGAAAAAATACTGTACACTTCGTCCAGATCTTAAAAACCGTCTTTTGCAGAACATAGCATTCCGATTAAATGGGAGATTTTGGAGGGTAATGACCTCAAACTCACTCCAAAGTTACACAAAGAATGCTTTCTTCAAGATAAAATAAATTCATTTGATGGAATGACCACCATAGTCCCCCAATCTTAAATCGAAAGAAGAAATATTGGGCGTTTTTAAGTGCAAAATCGGGAACAACGAAGATCTATGGAAAGGGATAGTCGAACATGCCGAGACCAATGTCGAATTGGTTAATTTCATGGGACGAAGATACGAGGCATATGACGAATAACAGTCCAATGATCAAGTACTAAAAGAACATGAAACGCCTTCACTGTAAATTAATCTCTTACTAAAAAAATATTTGTTTTTTATTTTTTTCAGGCAAAAACCACCGCGATATTAAAAACGTTTTACTACTCCTTTACATTATACATAAATATTTAGTACGTGTTTTGTTTAGGCTTTCTTTCAAACGCTTTTTATTTCTCCAATAAACGGCGCACAACAAGTTTGTGTCTATTATTTTTTCCAACACTGTATGTAAGTTTATTGTGGAATGGGTTATAAATATGAAACGCAATAATACGCTAAAATGACTATTCTTTATTAAAAACAAGGAAATAACCAAAAACAATTGTATTGCTGCCTAAAGTTGTACTATAAATATGCTCTCTCTTTAAGTTTCTCTTCTACTCGCAAGCGATCTGAGATTTCATTGAAAGTTATAAGTCTAACTTGGGTTAGAGATATGAAACGCACTGTGGTATGTCCTACGTTAATCTTCATAAACTTCCCTAATGTGCTCGTAAATAAATTCATAGAATGGTTTATTTTTAAATATTGTTGTGAACGTGGATATGTAGTTAAATATTAAGTATTCTTATATTTCTTCCAGACTTTATTATAATTGTTTTAAAGAGATAAAATGTATAAAACTTAATACAGCTTTTTTGGCAACCTTTCAGGATGACCATCTACATAGTCTTGTCACAAATATTGATACAACTTGTATTGCAACCATTAAAGCATAAATTATTAGTTGCTTATATGCTTCCTTGTTTCAGAAACGATTTTTGTTTTCGTCATTTACAATCATGGAATGAGGTGACGTCGAAAATCGTGTCGTTTTGATCGTCTTATAAATACAAGTGTAATACCGCCACCGTGCGACCACTTGGAAGCACTCACTGTTTTTTTTATCGCACAATTAAATTATTCGACGATACTGGTGGAGTGCATGACCATCAAGAATACGTCGTGGAAAATTAACATTTCGCAGAAATCCATGTTTTGTATCATCAGAGAAGGCTTGTGACTTAGTGTTTACGAAAAACTCACTGGACACCTTGTAGCAGTCGCATTGAAGCAAAAATCAAAAACTCTCTTCAGGCGGTACGCCAAAAATCCTCGGAGACTTACCGTCGAAGAAACTTTTAATAAACAAAATGATCGAGTATATGCTCGGACATAAAAAGAACATCATTCAGAACTTGTTTCATGGGTTGAAAGACGCCACCAATCCGCAAATACGATGATATGGTAAGGAAAGAGCCACGATGGCATAACCAACCTCAAATTTTGTGAAAAAGGAGTCAAGACTTCGGTAAAAGTTTACCAAACCACAGTTTTTACAGACGTCTGCACTGGATATTTCAACAAGTTTCCAAATGACAGCAAACGTGGAGAGGAAAGCAGACGTCGTAGGGCTGAAAATTAACTCGGCAAAAACAAAAATTATCAGCCTAGGACCGAGCTCATCAGCTCATGTATGCATTGCTGGGCAAACGGTTGAGAGAGTTGAGAGTTTTCAATACCTTGGGAGTATTGTCTCAACCGATGGCGGAACCGAACTGAATGTAGCCAGTCGAATAGACAAAGCAATCTGTGTTCGGGATGCTATCCACAGTTTGGCGTAGCAATGCGATTAGCTTAACCACCTACGACTGTTCCGTTCCAATGTTGAATCCGTGCTGCTATATGGATGTGGTACCTGGAGGGTGACCACCACTATCACGAGGAAGCTGCAAACGTTCGTCAATAGGTGCCTAAGATATATCTTTAGGATTTTCTGGCCAAACCGTATCTTTAACGAACAACTCTATCAGAGAACGGGTCATGAACCTATCAGCACAACAATACGACGACGAAAGTGGCAGTGGATTGGACATACTCTCCGAACCCGCTTACTCAGGATGGCAGGATACGCGGCGGTCATAGGAGTACGTGGCGCAAAACAGGTCAGAAGGAAGCACGGCAACTGGGAAAGAGTTGGGTAGAACTAAGACACATTTCCAGAAATTTTCATTTCGCATTGTCGAGGCCCTAGGATACACAAGCGGATACAGGACTTATGACCGGATGATAGACCAGCTGCTACTCCGGACCTCAACCCTTTGGACTACAAGTTGTGATCTGTTTTAGAGGCAACGGACTTTTCCCCGAAATATTGAATCTTTAAAGCGAGTCCTTGATCGCGGTATCGAAAACTTTCCCATGAATGAGGTCCGTAATGCGATTGATGATGGGCCAGTGAGTCTCAGGTCGTGCGTCAAGTCAAATGCCGGTCATTTTGTATAAATTCTCCCATAACTTGTAGCTACCAATTCGACTAATAAAAATTTGTTTTCAAAAATATCCTTTGGCATACATTTTTTTTGTATCAGAATTCATGACTGGAGTAGGTGCCTTAAAAAAACTATAATGATTCATTTAAATTAGATATAAATATCTTACCATTTTGAACATTGTTCAACATCCGAATCGCACCATGTGTTGCATTCTGTAAAATTAAATTTAAGGCTTCGTTAGTAAAAAATAAATTCATGTTCAAGTAGTTTATGTTTAAAGAAAAACTTCAACACCACTTCGAAAGAAAAGAAAAATTACATTAATTAACAAAAATACATTTAAAAAACAACATATCGTGTATAGTACAACAACAAAAAAAAAAAACAACAGGAGACACACAGATTAAGAAAAACAAAAATCACTTTTCTTCTTTCTTTTTTTTTTTAAGTGTTTGTCCTTCGACATGGATTTACATTGAAAAATGCAGCAAGGCGCCAGTGATTGATTAAAACGTGATCAAACAAGGATTAGAAAACAATACTCGAGTATAAATTAAATGCAAAAAGATTGTTAAATGTGTTCTTGGTGCAAATCATAGATTAATTTGGGTGAGTGTGGCATTTGAGAACAACATCAAGAAAGCGAAAATAATTCCAAGTAAAAAAGACAAACGAAACGAAATAAGAAAAGAATATAAGAAAAAAAAACAAAAAACTTAAGTAAAACCAAAAGGAAATGTACAAGAATTATTATTTTTTTTTTTTTTGGTTTGTAAATGAATTTGTATTCTGTACCGATGCGAGCCTAGAATTATTTTGCCGAATGGGCAGTGTACCCCCTCCGCTGCCGCCACTGCCTCCAGTTCCACCCGATTGGCTGGTACCTCCGGTGCTGGTGCGCATCTGATCAACTCCATCGTTATCTTCGAGTTCGTCATCGTCTTCTTCATCTTCCTCCTCGATTGAAGAATGCGATGGCTCCTGGGTGTGATGTTTGTTTTAGTCATGAGGAGGGGTTTTGTTTCGTTTTATATATATTTTTTTTTTTTGTTTTTTATGATTTATTTATATTCACATGAACAGAGAAGAGCAAATAAAAAGAGTGAGAAAACATAAAGACGTTTGTAATTAGCAATATGAATTTGTCGCATCGATTACGAGTTACTATAATGCTTTGTTCCCTCCTAGGTGCACACAAATATACATAAATATATGCAGGAGGAAGGCCACCACATCAAAGAACAAAAAGAAAAGACTCACCGCCGCCGCATAAGCCGCTATGAACATAGAAAACATTTTCTATTTATTTTTTTCTTTCACTTTTCTCGCTTTTAGTTAACTAATGACACAACCGCCTACGTCATCGCTTAGTGTAGTACCGGCAAATCAAACGCAAAAAGCAGGAAGGAAATCAACAAGCAAAAAGATAGAAGCCACCGACCCTTGCTATAGTAACTCCTTGATGCTAATCGATGCCAGGGTGGCTTCCCTAGCAACATACATACTATGCTAGGCCTCGATCGAAAAAAAAGCATAGGCACTTGGTTCACCACCGCTGGCACCGAGCATTCCAGCATAATAATTACATCACGCACGGAAATAGGACGAAGCGCCGAGGGTCCTTAAAGTCCCTTTAAAGAATTTCCTAACATAAATGTGAGAAAAAAATTGGTTCAAAGTCTTGTGGAAGTAAAGTGTCCATTATAAACTGAATTGGCCTCGTTTCGAATTGCTTTTGGGCAGGTCATGGATATGGGAGACCGTACTGAATGGGATTGTACTGGGAGTGCTGCGAGAACTAGATTAATTGATAGAAGACATGGTTAACGAAATTTAAGGTATACCGTGTTAAATGAACACGAATTGCATTTGAAGTCCTAAGGATGGGTTCGATGAACTCTGCCGGAAGTAATGATTTTCCAAAGCACACCGCGCCGTGCCCACAAACATGAAAGAGCAAACAATCATTGCCAGGTACTACCATAAAGAAAAGTATTTCGTTTGAGTGCATCTACGAGTATAATAGTATCTGATTCGAGATTATGTTCCCACGAAACACTTTTAAGACTTTATTTTGCTGCCGGTCGACGCCTGGACTTAAACAGATATTCGTTCGACGGAATGTACGGCTGCAGTATTTCTGTATGTTGAAACAGTAGATCTTCTTGTAGATCTAGCCAAATCCCAAAGAAAAATTGCTGTAAGAAGATTTAAGATACAAATACTACAACCGTCAACTGCTAAATTGTGTGAATATCTGAAGCTCGTCGTAGACCCTGGACGAAAAATAGAAATTCTGTCCAATGCGATTTGTTTATCGATAAAGAGGTGACCTAGTTTTGCAGAATAACTATGAAAATTGAATGAACAGGCTATCGCTTATGCGGAGAACTTCATATTGATGGTCGCGGACAAATACCTTCATACCCTAAGTGAACAATTGGAAGGCGCGCTGAAGACCCTACTCACCGGGACGAGAAATGTGGACTAGCGATCAATCCCCAGAAGATCGACCTGGGATTATTCACTTACAAAAGGGAAATTCTTGAGGAAGGAATATTACCTTCCATAGGGGGCACTTCACTTAGAATCTCGGACAGTGCAAGATACCTGGAACTGAATTCAAGGCTTAACAGTAATAAAAGAATCAACAAACCCACTATTCTACGTTCAGTAGAATGTTAAGGGACAATCTGGGGACCAAAATCCGAAATGGATGTACACAGCTATAGAAAGACCTATTCTGACTTATGACCGTCTTCTATGTTGTCAATCCGCCAGCAAGACCACCAACTTATTATTGCCTTGCATTGGTACCACAAATGCCATGAGATCCACACTTAATGGAGCTTCGTTCAAGCTTCGGCAGCAATTAGTGCCCTAAGAATAAGTCTGTCAAATAGATAACCTTATTCCGTACATAGAGTTCAAGACCCTTAAAAAGCTCGTTCCCGAGCAGAGAAAAATGCAAACGCGTGCAGCCTACCAAGGATGGATTTAGGTGTAAGTCCAGGGATATTTCCTGAACTGTTGGGCAAATCCAAATCAGTCCGCCTTCCAAATTATAGCAATGTTTTCCAAGCGGAGGACCTAGCAGTGACAATAGATGCCCGTGAGACTGCGTTGAAGGCATTACCAAAAGAAGGTACCACCTTTTTCCTCGACAGCCAGTAAGTAATAAAAGCGATTACTGCTCCGACTTTTTGAAGTATTGTCGTAAAGATCTTAAAATTCCTTTGAAACAGCACAAGGTTACCCTCTGCTGGGTCCCTGGACAAGAAAATATACCAGGTAACGAGAAAGCCACCGAACTAGCCAAAAGATGTTTGGAATCTACATCCGACCATCCCACCTTGCGCATTGAAGCTAGAAATAGAGATTAAAGCCCGTAGAGGGGGTAACATCTGATGGTCCAAGAGTGGAATCAATAGAATTATGCAAAAGGATACAAAATTCCCTTCTACCCTGATAGGCCTATCACGGGGCATACCACTCTGCGGTACCACATAAAGTATCTAAGACAAACGGAAGAACACGTATGACGTGAATGTGGAGAGGAGGAAGTCAATTAGGATTCAACCCACTTTCACTGTCACTGCCCAGGTCTTATTCACTTAAAATTAAGATGGTCTGCTAGTTCATAGGGAAAACATTTGTAAGTCCAAGCTTAACCAATGCGCAAGGGACATCTTTCTTACTTATTGGCATACGTCATTGAAACAGTATAGGATTCATCGGACTGTCCACTGGTGACAGTATTGATACAGGAGCGCCCATAGTATGGGTTTAGAGTCCATACCGATCACCTAAGGAGATTCGATGAAGAGACTTAAATATGTCACTTTAAGTCCATGACGCTGACGCAAAGCAGGTAGGAAAACAAGGAATACAGTTCTTCACTATCGGAATATTTGGCATAACCGCCTAGGAGTCGTTAGCAGGATGAGTTGACCTACATATATCTCACACACCTGTGGTGATTTTCTATTTAATTAAATTTTAATTATCTCAAGTGCTTAATTATTATTTGCAAACAAAAAGATAATGTAAAGCGCTTCCATTATCTTGTCGATTCTCTACAGCTTGAGAGCTAAGAAAGAGGCATTAACATCATTCACATCCTAAACAATGGAAGTTATCCCACTGTACACCAAGATGATCCACTTTTAAGTGTCATTCATAATGTGTTTTTCCAAGCAGATAATAGAAGACGAAAGAGGAAGTCCTAAGTGACCTCAAAACACATAGGAGCGACTACGTACTCGGTATTACTCTATATTGCCAACGAATGTTTGGGTTTCGATGTTTAAAAGTTGTTCTTCCTACCATACGATTCGTATAATTGGAATATGGAATATGATTTGTATTTCCTTTGCAGCCTAAGGCACTTGGTACACAAAGAAATATTGAAGGAAGGATTGGGGTAGGTATACAAACATTCGCGGCGTACACCATTGTGGGCAGCCAACTCACATATGTACATATGTGACATAACACATCATAACTAGAAATCTAAATTAGTCTCTAGAGCTTTGGAATAAATGTGTACACTGGAAAGGCTCTTAAGACACAGTTCAGTCGAGATGGAGGAACAGAAACACTGAAAGGAAAAAGAATAATTTATTAGCTTTGTTCCACAGAGAACATACGAATATGTAGCTCAAACTCAAGCACAACACACAGCGAATTCCTCCACACAACTAGTGATGTAAACAACATTGAAAATCCTCAGTAAATGCGCAAGAATGCAGCAAAAATTCAACAACTATGTTGAGTTGGTTACTTTTAAGGTTGGGTTACCGCTGAAATTAAGACCGGCATTTAACACGTGTCTTTCGGTATTTATTGTCAGGTCAAGAAAGGACAGAAAATAGACATGAACTATGTTGGGTGGGTACTTGACCAGAATGGCGGAAGAGATTACTTGCTTCCAGACGACCACTAATTATTGAATATGTCTCCAAATTGGAAGTTTTATGACTTGCTTTACAAACTTCTTCTTTCGTTGACGACGAAATTACGATCCGGAGTACAAGGATCACAACCCTTTCACTATACTATCGGTTTGACCTCAAGAACTGCCAGTAGTCTTCGAATCACTTCGTCACTGAAATAAATGGTTGCTGGTGTTTTTCTTCTCTCTGAACTTATTTTACTGTCAATCTTTGTGCCTGCTGCCATGCGCAGCCATCTTCATCTCATCTGGATTAATTTGTCCTCATACTTCCTTTACATTGTCCAGGATTGTGAACCGTATGTGAGGGTCGGACGAACAACTGCGGTGTAGTCATCCTTTGACTTGCGTCAATAACTGAAGGGTTTTGTTTCCAATAGGACTTCTCAATTATGCCCTACAACACTATACTTCCTATTTAATCATGGAACTGTACATGATTCTACAATATTTGCCGCTAATTGTCGTACTTAATGCCATTTAAGCCAAAAAAAATTGTGGGTTTCATGCTGAAATACACTTCTTTTTTAATGAATGCAAATTGTTGGCTGTACAACTTTGAGAAGACTTGGAGTACATGTGGTTTCAAAGACAGAGCCACATGCGACACAACTGCTCGAGTTATAAAAATCAAAGATAAACGGATAAACGGCCTTCGTGGGTAGGCGAATGGAAAAATGTTCATCTTCACACTCAAACCCATTGTGATATAGACGGTCTAAGATAAAACCTTTAAAAGAAACAAAAAACCATAATAAAACAAAAGACAGAACAGCTAAGTAGAGCACTAGTTCTATTGAGGTGTTATATTCCAAAAGGCACCTAAATACCTAGAGAGTGTCGGCAGTATACATAGATTACAACAAAATTGTCAAATTAAGCTTGGAAATTAGATAAATCCTTTAAGAATTTAGTGCGCAATGTAATTATATGTTCTTTAGGGATGGGATTGTTCCATTACATTACTTTTTGTCCTGCATTATCGAACGAAGTCGACTTTTTAGGTGGAACGTCTCCTTGTCGTCGTCTTGTTTTCAAGATGACATTTTTCAGATCAGTTCCCAAAGCAGAAAAAATGAATAAACCTTCTCATTTTCGAAATAAATATATGATACCTGTACCGATGTATAGAGTCTTCCATTTAGGCCGGCGAGAATATTCTTCATAGCGACCGATCAAAGTACAAACTTTACGAGGCTTCTCCTCCAACTCTCATCACGTTTGCAGTAGATTTCTTAATTTACATTACAAAGTCATCGTATATGATACCTTTTTATCTGACAACTGTCAGAAAATAACAGCTTTATGCTTCAAAGCACAAATTATAAATAAAAACTCTTAAAGGAAGCCTTCTTATAACATACAGGGTACGCCATCTTTTATGTCGTTATGTAAATATTGAATAACTTTTGACATTTATCAACCGATTGACATAATTTTGAAACATCAATTTAGTACATAAATCGCTTCACACCAATAGTGATGCTGCACATTGAAAATAGTCGTTCAGTTGTGTTAACTTAACGAAAATACCGTCGCCAACAAGCAGCATCTGATAACACTATTCGTTGTTTGGTGTCGAATTCTATTGAGCTCGGGACAGTAAGAGATCGTCGACATGCCATTCATCAGCACCAAAGGCGCTCCAATGAACTGGTTGAAGCGGTAAGGGAGACTGTTGCCGAGAAGCGACATGCTTCGTATCGTCACCTTTCGTAGCATATTGCAGGATGATTTGCATTTGTTTCCGAATAAAGTGCATTTGAGTCAAAAAATATTGCCGACAGGCCATCCACGTCGCCTGGAAATGGTTGACACTGAGTCTAATTTTTGAAAGCAAATTTTGATGAACGGCAAGACCCATTTCGTATTCTCTGGCGCTGTTAGCACGCAAAATTTCCGCATTTGTGTAATGGTAACCACATGATAACAACCATAAAGTGACTGTTACGCCCGGCGTTTCCGCCAAAACTATCATTGGGTCATTTTTCTTCTGAGAAGGTTTAGCAGTCGATGGGAATCGATGTTGGTGGAGGTTTCAACAAGACGGTGCGCCATGCCCCACTGCAAATCAAAGAATGCAATTAGAATTCCCTAGACGTGTGCTGTCAAAAAATAGCCATCCAGATCTCCAGATTTGACACCTCCGTGGGGTTATTTAAAAAACAAAGTGTACACCAGAAAGTCTCAAACCATTGACGAGCTCAAGGCAAACATTCGTGCCGAAATCGTACTCGAGAGGCTTGAACCAGTGCTGGAAAACGCAGCGAAAAAGACACATTTTGCTTTGGTCAATAGAGGCGGCCACTTGATTGATGTTGCATTCAAAAAGTAGTCCAAATAAATTGTATGGAAACAGCTTGTTTTGTTAAAAGTTATTCCATATTCACATACCGACACCTTGTATGTGTCGTCGACCAGTGTTTGAAAATAACAAAATAAACAAACTAAGAAGATTGTTAATCCCGGTCCTCTATGTTTATAACTACCAACAGGAAACAAAAAAAAAATTATTACAAACATTAGCATTTTAGTGCTCTTCTAAACGTGGTTGTTAAATTTGCCTATTTTCTTTAATTTAATTTAATTTAATTTAATCGGGGAAGGGATGTTAAACTTTTATTTAATGTTTTTCATAGTAAAACTTTTGTGTGTGGAAGGGAGGGGGGAGTAACGACAATTCCTAACTTTGTGTGAGGTATATCACTGATCTAGGGAATTCATTTTATTTTATTTTTATTTGTTTAAACATAAAAAAAATTAACCATAAACAGACGTTTAAGTACTCACTCTCGATAGATTCATTGGCGCTGATGCTTGTTGTGTTGGTATTGGGACTGGTGCTGTCGCTGGTATCTTTGGTTCGGGTGGAGCATGCCGCTCCTGTACAATATCCTCATTCAATTGTAATATGGCATCCAATTCGACTTCTTTGCCCTTTGTTTCACCTCGTTCATACCACTCAACAGTAAATGATCGTGATGCTTCGTTAATTTTCGATACCACTGCTGGATGCACTCGGCCTAGAAAAACAAACACATGAATTGAAAGAATGGAAAATGCAAGAAAATCGTTAACAAAAAATCACACATTCTTGCGTCTATACCTTGGTCATTGTCGAGATCCCCATCACCATTTAACAAGTACCTTGAAACAACCACTGCATTGTTATTACTTCGCAGACTGTTGTCCTTGCGGGAAGAACTCTTCCGTAGGCTGGAGGAGTTCCTCTTTTCAATGCGACTAACTTTGTTTTTGTTTACATCGCACTTTTTGAATTTCAATGAACCCGCATTGGTATTGTTGTTTCCATTGAGGTCACAGGAGTCCACCACAGCCACCTCAGTGGATTCCTTCTCGTCATGCAGCTGCTGGTCCGTTGGTTTAGTTACTACATCGCTAGTTTGACGCTTAAAACAAGTGAAATGCTTCTTGAACCACGACGGCATGACGACGACTCTATAAGATCGAAACAAATTTCGCTGCCGGTCTAACTACCAAGAGTACTCAACAACTCAACGCCACCATCACCTAGCACCTAGCACCTCATCTCATTTCTCATCTTATCTCCGGGAATTGACTTTCTAGTGCATATTAATTTTCTCAGTCTTAAGAAGAAAAGAAGACACGACTATTGTTGCAGTAAATCGCATCAACCGCGGCACACAGAAGAAGCACTACTTTCACAAATTCAAATTACACGGCAGTGGCTATAGTGACTTGACTATACATCACCCGGCTATAGGCGAAGACAAACTCCGATAGAGACAGCACAAGCAAGAGGGGGAGGAAGGGTATATATTATTATTTTTTTTTTTTTTGTATCTTTTTAGTATCACGCTTGTGTTTCTAATCAAATTTCATCTTCAGTCCATTAGAGCGCAGGAGAGAGAGAGGTGGGCCAGGCATAGTCTCACAGCTGGCGCGTTGCTAATATTATTACTCACAGAAAGTGAAGACTTAGTTATTCTCGACTTGTTTGATCGATAAATGGCGAAAGACTGACGGAAAAATTAGGTTGTTCAAGACTTTCAACTGTGTTCACCGCCGCCGTCTGTCACTTTTCCCTTTCATCTGGAAGCTATTCCGCCGGCTGGTTGGCGCTTTGTGTTGTATGTTGTTGGTTGGCTAGGTGGCTAGGTGGTGATGCGTTTTATCAACCCCCTTGCCAACCAATTAAGCGAGTAATCTTCCCCCGCACTATATTAGGGTAAAAATAATCAAACTCAATTAACTGAATTACACACAAATAAAGGCAGAGAGTTTTAAAAGGCAAAAACTAACTGAATGCAGACCAGACAGGGTGGTGAATGAAAACTGAGAGCTAGTCACAGCTAGTCAGAACGAAGGAAGGAGGAAAATTTATTCAGTTATTGATTTTCCCCGGCTGAGTAATAATTTATTTTTACAGAAATTTTAATTTTCCATGCTGTGAGGCGAATTTTCCTCAGGACGAGACAGGAAAGGAAACGAGATTCTTTCGTTGGCAGTCGCCCGTCACCCGTCACCCTGCTACAAACGTCGATTTAGAGTTTCGTACGAATCGGATCAAGGCCAATGCAGAGAAAGTAGCTTTCCATTTGCAGATTGTGGATGCCAGAACAAAGAGGATGACTATCGATGGCTGGATAATCCGTTGACGGGAAAACTTTTCGCAAGAGATTTATTTTCAACGTATAAGCATTTTCCAGTCCAGGATGAACATACTCGTCTATGTACTTCAAGGAGAAAGTGAAGGGGACTTAATTCAAATCTTCCAAACTTCGACAAGAGATATAGTAGGTAATGTAATGGGTCAGATTATTATCGGTTTTAATTGGGCCAATAGAAGGATGCTTACTTTCCAAGAACCCGAGATTTCGAACGACACATTGTTGAAAGCAAGCAAGCAAGATGCTAGAAAAAAGAGACTTATTTAGAATCTGTAAATGTCGAGTTACTTCCCGACCACAATCGTGTGGCTGGCTGTGACGGTAGTATGACTTTTTTTTTGTTACGCCCATCAGCACACACGATTTGCAAACCCAAATACTCGATATCGAGAGAACGCCTACGTATGTTCTAATGCACACTTCTACCACTCTCGCGGGACTGATTAGCAGCTATGTCCTCTTTGTCTACTGCGTCACCTCTCCTTATTCGTTTGAGTCTTCTTAGCTCGTTCTGTATGCTAATTATGAAAGAGCCGAACTCTAACCAGTCGTCCCCTGACCTTGCTATATGGCTTACTAGACGCTCAGGGATTGGAGGTGCATTCTTCCCTCTGCGCAGGGCCTGAACTGGAACATCACATACTCCGCGTCGTCCTCCTCATCTGGTCATTCTAGGCAGAAAGACGAGCTATTGTGTTCATATTTGTGAAGATACTTTGAATACCCAATATGGCCGCAAAGGAATTCCGTGAAGTATTTGTTCTAATTCCTGTGTGCTCTCTTTGTCCAGACCTCAATTGTTCGTCCATTTCTTGACTTGCCGAACTGCTGCAAAAATTGCCCTTTCTTCTCTGGTTTTACCTTCCTAAAAACGCTGACGTGCTGTCGGTTTGCGGTTTGTCTAAGGTAAACTCTTTGCATCTAGTTGGCGATAATGTCGATAGGAGCATAGATAGAGATATAGATAGATAGGAAGCCGCATATTTTTACTGCGCAGAGTCTGTATGGAGACAAGAACTTTCTTCGTTGTAAGAGCTCCTACCCAGACTGGAACTGCATATACAAGTAATGATGTTACTCTTCCTCCCATAATCCGGTTCAACGATATTTGGCATCATCCCGGTAAGCGCTGCTCCCATCTGTTAAGCCTTTTAACTGCAGTGCTTAACTCCTTCTGGCAGTGTTAATCGCAGAACTTCGTCACACATTCGTCACCCTATCGAAAACATTGTTGTATTTAGCCCCATCGACCGTATGGAACCTCAACTTCTTGCTGCTGAAGTAGTTAAGAATTATCTTTACGAGGTAAGGTGAGGTTTACACCTCTAATGTACAACCAGTTTGCAGATATGAGGTGCTTTCTACAAAACTTATTTTTAAAATAAGGTTTTTCATTTAATGTTCACAATTTTCTTGCACCAGATAAACGGGTTAAATTCCACCAATTTTCTGTCCGCAAGATTAGGATGTTAACTCTCGTTTCAAAGTGATTTCAAAAATCGAAGATAACGTTTTTGAACTCAAGTTACGCAGTCTCTTCGACATAGCTCAACGAGTACTTTACTTTACTCAACTGGTTCACGTTGAGTTTCGTGAAGAATCTCTACCTGAGATACGGGAGCCTTCCATTCAATTCGATTCCGGTTGTCCAGACTGATCTTTTCCAGGATTTTCTTAGTTTGTAAATTTAGTCGATCGTCGATCTGCCGGCCAGGAAGCCACACACAGAAAGGTCTCAAAAAATTCACACAATACATTGGAATCTTAGATCCACCATCTTAGATTGTTCAACGAGTGGTTGACAGGATGAGGAAATCCCCACATTTTGTTAAGTTTTCAATCTAGGATGACCTTAGCTCCTCTACATGATATGCATACATTCACGAGTTCACCCACTTGCCGCATATAACATTAAAGTTCCACACTAACCACATGCTGCGCGACCTTTGATTACAGGCTGCACAGTGGAAGTACAATAGCGTTGGTAGAGAGTTGGTCGCGTAATACCACGAAAAAAGCGAAACGAATCCTTGAGCATGAATGGCTTTTAATACATGCCATTCATTCAATCAAGTTCTAACTTCTTCCAGTTACGCAACACAACAGCAACTTGTTAATAAATTTAATTAAAGTTCATCTTTTGCTTTGTTCTCTGCGAATCAAATTACATCACGTTTAAGTAATTTAATTTATTTGTGGTCTCAATGAATCAAAACATTCTGTTGTTCTTTTTTTTCAAAGCCGTCTGCGCTAATCTTTTGTTTCGATTATGTGGGTAAAACCACAAAATCACTCGATTTAATTGTCGATCCTTAATAAATTGATATGTTTCGATTGAGATCAAATTCATTACCAGCAGCAGCAGCAGCTGCACAAGTACAAAACGAGGTTGGTTAGCGTTATTAAGTTCTATTGTAGGTGAATTGAAAACGATGTCATTAAATGAAAGTGACAATACTAAGTAGGTTGTGCTGTGTTACAGACCAACAGATTGCATGACTGAATAAATCTCTATCCCCGGACACAATACAGGTCGAGACAAAGAATGCAATGGAACCGATTGAACCGAGTCCGTCCGTACTGGATGTGGGGGATTAATTTAGGTTTTGACCGGCTTTTTTCATCTGTTCTATTCCAAAGTTGCTATTTAGTTGATTAATTGATATCAATTGCAGCAAATTGATTGTTGATCTCGGGTCGATGAATTTTAATGCACGGACCAGAACTAATGTTGGTAGCTGGTGCATCAGAAATCAAGTACACCGCCAAAGTGCGCATACTGCATACAAATTGAATTGTGACTGACCTTGAAGTAGGTGTTGCAAATGTTATGGTTCTACAGACATGATTTAGCCACAGTAACAAACGAAAACAATTTTTATACCATTAGCTCCACGCGATATTTAATATTTGCACTCCCCGCTGTTGTTGTTCAGTTTTATCATATTTGGAACGCTTACACGATTGCCCCTACAGCAACTCTATTTTTGAGTCTATGAGGGGTAAAATATTATGCTTTTTGGACTTTGCTTAGAAGGAAACCTTGCTTCTGTTAGCCACCAAAGTTTTGTTGGCGTGAATATTGCTGCCAATTATAATGAATGAGAAGGCAATAAACGAAAGTCAACGTAAGTCCGGTGGGTCTTTCACTGAGAGGGTGCTAGTTAGGGCATAACTTTTTCCTTTTTTTGTTCAAATAAAACTACAACGAATGTTTGCATTGATTGACGCTGTTTGTTTAATAATTGTTTGAGTTGTTTACGGCACGATAGGCTTCCTGATGGCCAAGGTCTAAGTCAAATGAGCACTGCAGTGCTTGTACTGGATGTAACTGGATGTAAACCGGGTATAGTTTTGCAGAGGTTTCTTATGACCTTTCGTCGACATCTTTCGTAATTTCGAAGCAAATGAACAAACTGACTTACAAACTCTAACAACACATCTCTGGAAAAGCCCCCGGTTCGGCACACAGGTAGTGGCAAAAATTCAAAATCCATTTCATGCTTAGAAAGTACGAACTTTCAAGAGATATGTTTCAAAACTTCATGACAATCCGACAACTAGTTCACAAGATGCAGTGGTTTCAGTGACGTTACCTTTGTGATCTCCAAAACAGTGTTTTTGATGGGAAAAAATACCGTGAGATAGCTGATATCGTGAAGATGTCAACGGAACGTGCTGCGTCACATTTTGCAAAAAACATTTGTCCATGAGAAAGGTGTGTTCGACAAGACTGTCCACCGTGTCACACAATGCATGTTGAATTTCCCAAATTACTTCCGCATTCACTGGTTTGGTCACCAGCAACTATTACTTGCTTGCAGAAGTCAAAGCAAAATCTCCAAGGAAAGAGATTTGCATCAAATACCGAAGTTACAGCCAAAACAAACGCCTATCAAGAAGGCAAAGATAAATCGCTTTTCAAAAAAGGCATTGAAACGTGGACTGATTTGACCAAAAATCCGTCCTCTTCCAATTTATACCAAAAATAGACAGTCAACATGGCACAGTAACGATCTCTATTGACTTGACTCTGCGTACGGCAGCAGTGCGTAATCGGACAGTAGCTATCGTAAGACGGTGATCTCGTACCAACTCCAAGTCCGCTCCTCGCCTGTTTCGGACGCCTAGAAGACTACTTCTGAATCAGCGACTGATGGCAAATTTTATGGCAGCCTTTGTGCTCAAACATTGTGCCACCTATGACAGACGATTTGCGTTGCAAAAGTCAACAAATCTTGTCATTACGGTTACCTAGTCCGTGCCGTTCCATAACATGTTTGAGCCCTTCGTTGTCGTTGCCTACCTTGGCATTCAGGTCCCCCATCACAATGACAATGTAGCCGTTGGGTGTTGCATTATAAACAGTTCCCAACGGGTTGTAGAAGGTCTCCTTTACTTCCTCAGACGAACCCTCCATTGGGGCGTAACACTGTATAATGATGATGCGACGTACTCTCGTCCGCAATCTGGCCGTTAAAATCCTATCACCGTGCGGCTGCCAGGAAATATAGGCCTCTGCGTGCTGTAGATGTTAACAGCAGTTAAACTCCATGTAGAGTAATACAGTGTTACCCGTTGGGGATTAGTACTCGTCCGCATCTAACCATCTTGTCTCACTTATTTTGCAATATGTCCAGCCTATATCGCAAGAACTCATGTTCCAATTGAAGGAATCTAGCGTTCTGAGGTCCTTTACTCTGAGAGTCAAGTAGCGTCTTCACGTTCCAGAAACCAATCTTAGTCCGGCTACAATAACCAAAGGTCGTCAACGTGTTAACAGTCCTTATCCGAGGCATTGTGTCGGTTTCCATAACTTGATATTTTTGGTAACACTGGCTGGCCCAGGTTACCTAGTCTAGGCATAAGACCCTAGATAGTCTCAAATACAAACAAGTAGCGCAGTGCCTCAATAGTATCTTCAAGAATATACACAGAATCTCTTATACTTAGCTGACACCTATCAACCGCTGTCACTAATTTTTGAGTAACAAGTAATCGGCTCGTACAATGTCAAACAGTTACATATTTTGTAAGTTCCTCCAAACTTGATATACGTTCACGACATTCTTCACGCAATTAAGGAAAGATTCAGTGGGAATAAGCTCTCATTAACAGTCAAATTGACTGCACGAATATTGTAAAGAGGGAATTTTGAATTTGATGTTTCACGTTTCCTGCGACATTTTGACTAATAGAACAGGAATTAGGAAGTCATTTCAAGCACATCGATACGTCAGCCCCCGTTCGCCTTGAGAAAACTACACGCCAACACCCAATCAGTTTGAACTGATAATATCACAACTAGACTCGTGTATTTCACAGACGAACTAGTTCAGAAAAGAGCTCTAGAAAGTGGGCTAAGTCAATGTCTTTTTGTTTTAGTTCAGTAGTTGAATACGCTGAGGTTAGATGTAGTTCAGTTCGAAAACTAAATTGTGTCTGGGTATTGCTCAGATCTGGTCTTGTTGGTCTACGTGAAGTGAAGTTGACTGAACTAAATGAACTAAAAGAACTAGCTCAGAAAATGGATTTGAACTAAACTAAAGGCTCTCTGAACTGAACAAGCTTCATCGTTTCAGCGAAACCCACGCAAAATGTTATGGTTTTATGGTTCTACTTACTTCTCTGTTTTAGGCTGCAAGTACTGACACGGTAAGATGGAAGCCGGCATGGGTTGGTTGGGTGGTCCTTTGTTAATTTACAAACTCTACCGTACGCGTGAAAAAACAAGTAAAATTCGCAAATTGTGGCGAACAGTGATTTCTGATTCGCTCCTTTGCATTCGCAGGTTGCTGTGCTGTGAATCGCCCGATCATTGCACAACTGTCATTCCCAATTTATCAGATGTCAACATTTCATTCCGGACTGCACGTCATTTTACATATCACGTCAGACAGGCAAAACTGTCAGTTAAATCACGAACAGTGTGTACCCCACTTTAGGATTTGTTTGACACCGCTCGCAGTTCAAAAACTCACCTTTTGTGATTATAAAACGATTTATACTTTTCACAATTAATTGTCGCTCATAAAACACCGGTTAATGGTAAGTCGCTTCTTCAAGGATGTTTATGCCGTCACAACACTTGTACATCATTTGAGTGGTACACAACTCAAGATGTAAGCGTGTGGTCACGGACTTAATCATCAATTGTAAACCAGGTCAAGACTATGATCGTAGTTTGTTCCAAAAAATAACGTTTAAGTTTTTTTTTTGGCTCAAAGCCTAAAGTGAATAACATATTCACTTGAACTTCGCCACGATTCATTCAACAATTTCAATGTGTTTACCCTATTCAAACGAGTGTCTTCGTCTCATCATAAACTGTATGCCCACCCCAGCAACTCTCGGAGCAGCAGGGAATTGATTTATGCTTGCTAACCTATTTTCCTTACCTGGGGCGCACAAAACACGCAGCATATCTCACATATTTGCTCATGCATGTGCTGCCTGGATGGTGGTGCCCCTCTTTTGTGATTTTGATTGCATAACACAATTTTTTTTAGGTAGGTGGCAGCTGCTGTTGTTTTTCTATTCCTGTTGTAGACTTAAAATTCAGATTTAACACCGCGTCAAGCTTATAAATGAGCTGAAAAGCCCCCCTCCACCCACATTCACAACAGCGCCCCACCTTTAAATTCGAAATTCGTTCAACCATGAGCAGTAGCGTTAGCGTACAAAAGGCATTAACAATAGCACAGCCCGGGGAAAAAGGCAAAACGGCAAAAAGAGGCCAAACATCCAGAGATTGACACAAAGGCGACGGCGACGACGACGCACTTTCCGCTGTCGATGTGAGTCCAACAGTGTACAGCAGTGTAGACAAGGTTTTAATGGAGCTCTCAGCTCGTTTTCGTCGTCTTTTCCTCATTTACACGACGAATGACTCATTGAGTCGAGACGCAAGTTCGAAAAACTCGCCCGAAGAGAGCAAGAGAAAGACTTAATAAGCATGACTCGTCGTTGCTTGGTTTTCTTATATAAAACGGGTTTGCTTATATGGCACGAACTTGGTGGAACCTATTGTAGGTGTACACTGTAAACGGCTTTTATAAGCAAACTGTCATACACCGCTGCTAACTATAACCAGCACTGCAACACTCTGCAAGGTCTCTCTCTTGACGGAGTGGGCGACAGTGTTATCATTTTACCCGCAAAGCGATCGAAAAATGCGCATCCACTGTCAACACAAGATACGATGGAAGGGAACCTAAGCAGAACCTCTGACCAAAAATACAAATAAATCTCATGGATGCATCGATGAAACACGAGGAGGACAACCACACAGAGACACGATTCAAGGGAACCAATCCGTATTTGGTTCTGCGAGTCTCAGAGCACCTTGATTCGTCTGACTGGTGGGTACACCGGCCAAAGCCGGTTGTTGGTACTACTTAGCGACATATACACGCTGAATTAATTAAAAAACAAAAAAAAAAACACGTATGACACCATACTTGACGGTGATGTAAACCCACCAAACGTAGTACATGTGCAGCGCCCACTGACTTGGGACGTACATATGTTCATGTACCCACTGCCGCGGAGTAATACAATCTGACTTCAAAAGACTCATCTATATGTACGTAAGTGGCTCTAAGCAATCAATCAACCAAAGAGTAATTGTTGAAAAGTCTCATCTAGTCGTTTGTTGCTCTCTCAAGACAATTAAATTCGTGCGAAATGCGATTCGTTGGATGGAGAAATTGCCATCGGGGCAACTTTTTGAATGAATTTCAAGAAAACAACGACGATCGTACTACCGCGCACAGTGATACGTTTCGCTTGGCTTTACTACTGGTGGTTGGGTAATAATATCTCAAGAAGGGAGCCGAATTAATAAATAAATAAATGAATGATAGATGGATAGATAGATAGATAGATAATAAGCGAAGAGATAGCTGAAACTGGCTGGCATGTGAGTCACGATTCACGGATTCACAGAGGAGGTTTTGCGCGTTTGTTATTGGAAAAATAATCCAACTACATGTGTTAATTGAGTTAAAGCAATGGGCGCGGTTGAAGCATGCCGGGACTGTGCTTTCGTTTTGCATAGAAATATAACTGTAAGCGATCGTGATGGCAAGCGAGCTGAATAAAATTACATGGAAGCGTGAATTATTTTAAATGTTTTTTAATTCAATGGCACACGTTTCACGCTTACAAGGAACTGGCTTATCTGGTGGTGATGGCCAACATTCGCTTCGGTGTCGACTCGTAAAAACCTATCAACTGACTCAAGAAGCACACTGGGGAACATCTCTTTATCATCAGAGGACCAAAACGTCTGAGACCCGAGTGGTGACACAAATAATTCTACCCGATCGTTGCCAACATTGTTTAGAAGAGTCTATTGTGACTAATGACAGTAGAATGACACATGACAAATTGTATTAATAGATTCGGTTACCATATGGTTCTGCAACACGTACCAGAGCAATCGGCACGTACCAATCCAGTGTGGTTTCCGGTCCGACAGATCGACGATCAATCAAATTCTGACTTAAGACAAATTCTGGAAAAGACCAACTCCAGATTCATCATCTCTTTATCGTTTTCAAAGCTGCATATGACAGCATTTATAGTCTTGAACTCTTCAAGACGATGGCCGAATCCGGGATCCCGGCAAAACATGCGATGTAATGTGAAAACCAGGAACAGGTCCTCAGTTCAGCAAGGAAATGCGCAGTCCTTGTCCTTGTGCTGGAACAGATAGTACGCAGGGCAAGTATACACACGGAAGGCACTATCTTCAACAAATCTGTTCAGCTACTGGGATAGGCAAACGACATCGACATCATCGGTCGCTCCCAGCGCGCCGTTATAGAAACTTTCAAGGGATTTGAAGAACAGACGAAACTAGTTGGCCTTGAAGTAATGAGTACAAAACCAAATAACTGTTCTAAACAAACAAAAAAACATCGATCCACCGCTCAGGACAAAACGTCACTGTTGACAACACTAACTTTAACTATACATATGGCACTCTAGTGGAGATTCGGCAAACACTTGCACTAAGAAGCCGTTGATTTGGCGGAACAAATAAGTTCTAAACTCCTAACTCACAAAATGCTCTGCAAAACATTGATTCTGCTAGTTCTACTCTATGAAGGGAAGTGCTAGACGATAAGCAGGAAAGCAGAGCAGATTTTCACTGAATTCTCGGTCCCGTATATGAGGAGGACCATCGGAGACTGACCTGCATAGCAGTCTTTGCAAAGTCTGTGCAACTACTAGCGGATGCCGATGATTTTGGCATTTTTAGCAGAACATAGCGGGCTGTCACTGGTGCGTTCGGTATTGACATAGAAGTCCCAAAAATGGGTCTAACGAGGGCGAATTGTACAAAACGTCACAATCGACAGCTGTTGTAACTTCGAGGTAGTACGGGTCTTTGTCTAGCTCGACTTTAGAGTTAATTCTGACTAACAATGAAATTTCAGCATCGCTGTTTCTTCGGGCCGAGAAGGCAATTGAGTAGTAGAGACCGATCCTGCACAACTATGTACGAAGATTCCGTATAAAACTTGGATTACGCCTGTACTAGTTTTATGATGCTGAAGCTTGGATTCTACCAAAAGCGGAAGAAGACATTTTTGGACGAAAAATGTTTGGTTCTGCATTTACGGACTTTGGAGGAGGAAGTTCAAAGACAAAATATACAAACTGTATAGCGCCATCTCTCTTTTAAAAAAAATCGCTTCAGTCGCTTAAAATGGCTAAGGCATCTAAGGTACATCAATTGGAGTTCATAGCTGCAGGCAGTTAGCTAAGAACCGAACGAACTGGAGAAGCTGCTGGGTCAGACCTGAGAGCCAAGATAGGCAGGCACGACGACTCAACCACCCCGCTACTGCTACAGTAGAAACTACAGTCAAAAACCCAGAAGACAAACTCACAGTTGAGCAATGGGCCTTTGTTAAGACAGCCAGCAGCTGTAACAAGGACAGCGAAAACCCGCTCTTAAATCTTAACACCTTGCGTTGGCTGACAGAGGAAATAAGGAAACTGGAGATGCCATGGACAAGGTCAGACCGTACTCCGAATGATCGGAGGGTGGCACCTAAGCCATCTGGTCAATGCCAAGCGCGTGCTCTTTCCTGCTTCAAGAAAACATCCACGAACCATGGATCAAATAATAGAGAATGCGGGTTTCACTGCAAGGGCTATTATTTGTTCCATAAAAAGGGTCCAACATCTACAACGATAGCCAGATCGGTATACGGATACGGTAGTCCCAACTGGAATTGGTCATGAGCACGGCCTCAAAAGGATGCCACCTGTTCATCACATCACATTCCCATACAGAGGAACACAATAGAACCGTTGAGATCCGAGTGAGACTACTCCCTCCTGATGGACAAACTTGTTAGTTAAGGCCCAGGTTCACCCCGAACTGTGGCGCCACCTAAGAAATACAAAAGGGAAGGGTTAGTTATTCTTGAAAAACGTGTTAACTGATAAGATACGACCGCTATTCACATTACCATTGCAAAACTTTGCCCAACATTTCTGTTAAAATGGTTTTTTGTAATTCGTACCCATTAGTTACGCAACTTCTGTGAAGGGAATGGCCAGCTATAAATACACGCTGCTCCAATTCACGTTCACATTGCTTAGGCTCAACGTAGGTTTATCAATGCAGTATTTCATTATAAGGTCAGAAACAGTGGGCAAACTTACTCTATTATTTATGAATCACCAGCATTATGCATACCATACCTTGGGAGGACAACGAACGCCACCACAACACTCCGGAAAAAACGAAAATCGCAAGTTCAATCATTTTTTTCTTTGTATTTACTCCTCGTTTCTCACCCGCGTTTGCATCTAAGTCTCATAGGCAATACGAGTTACATAACAACAATCGATGCAGTAGCTTATTATTTTAATTCGCAAAAATTTCCAAATCCGATAAAAAATCAAAAAAAAAAAAAACCACAACAAAACAGAAGCACAACAATTGAATCCACAATTGTGTCCATTCAATCGCCGGGTAGACTACTTTCACTTTTCACAATATAAAGTAATTTTGCATTTGAAAATATTCAGCTGCAGAAGAAGCTCTGGCCGAAGTAGCAATCGAGTTGAAAAATATTCCTACGGCGTGCCGGGCCGGGCCACAACAAATGCTTCCTCTTGGCCGTTTGCCTTTTTGATATACGAATGCAATACAAAAGGTTAAGTGCATACAGATAGATTCAGAAGATACATATATGCATGTCTGACTGTCGGTCCTAGGCTAGCAAATCAAAAATAGAGTCAATCTCCCGAAGCAGACACTTTAGCAATATTCTTCCCGCACTCTGTGCGCCGGGCGATATAAACTTTATAAACGCACAGCGCCAACAAAGGGGAATCATTTCGTTTGCTATTCTATGTGTTCTGTACACGTTCCCACACATGTACATGAGTCGTTGCCAAGATCAAGAACCCAGATCTACTGTAAGCAGGCGCACCGCGCCATTAGAGAATACTATATACAGCACAACGAATCTAGCTCTCTTACGATCATTTCCGGTTTTTTTTTGTTGTTATTTGTGTGTCGAGTTCGAGTCCAAATATGGAGTACAAAAATTGGATGAGAAATTCGTGCGAATTTTGTTTTACAAAAACATATGCCACTTGGTTTGAGGAGAACTGAATAAAAAAAAAACAAAGCCACGCAATGTCAGAGTCAAGTTTAGAAGCTGTAGTCTTAAAGTATCGGATAAAGGAGTCACTCTTTGTCTCCGAACGGCAGGAGGAAGATGATCATGAGTTGATGTGTCGGATGCCTCGATTCGAACCGTATACGATGGAACTAAGGTGATGATTGATTGCTTTGTTGCTTGCTTGGCTTTGACAAAGGATGTGGACAACTGTTAAGACAAACACAAAGCAGACTAAGTTGGCTTTTATGGAAGTTTTAATGACTCGAAACACTTCACTATTCTTTATATGTTTCACTGCAATTGCAACTGCAATGCTCTTATCGTTTTCAGAATTGTAAATCAACTGTGTCGCAACTGACGACTATCTCGTATTTATACGCAACGCTTGCGATAGAGTATTCTTTTTGACGATTTAAGTCTATATTTTCGTTAAGGAAATAGTTTTCCCGTCATTGCCAATATGGGCCTTAAAAAAGGTTTACTTTCTGATGAAATTCAATTCAAATCCATACTTAGGCTACTTAGTTTTGCAAAACAGTCCTCTGTTACTGTGATAACCTCTCCATTTGATGCGAATCTCCTCCCTTCAAGGCATTTCTTCATGTTTTGAAACAGAAAATAGTCACAAGGCTCTGTATCTGCAAATCACTGTTGAATGGTGATACAGAACTTGTTCTTTTCCAAACAATAATGCTTTTTCATCATTTCCTCCTTCAATCTGTTCAATAATAATGATACATAGTACATTTCGAGCTCCTGACTCATGAGAAATCTCTGCCTGAGATACGCCAGCATTCTACTTCCTTCGATCCCAGTTGTCGCGACCAAGCGCTTGTCTTTTCCAAGATCCTCTTTCCTCGTTCATTATTGCCCATTCCCTTGGTGTGGTCGAATTAGTGTAGTCAAAGTGTTTTGACTTATTGGATTTACATCTTGGTACAGCTCAAGGTGTTCGCGGTTGTATATTCTCGCCCATTCGCCTTCCTCGAAAAATGTTTCACTCGAAAGTGATCAAAATCTGTTCTGCTTATTGTCCAGCTCTATATAGGAGAACTGACATTTCGTCTTCCGAGTGGAGGAGTTTTAAACCAATTTGTTTCGTCAAATCGAAGTAGGTTTCCTATGGTAAGTCCTCGCCGAATCGAGAGTGTCATTCGTGGAGTTGATATTTACTCCGAGGTAGGTAAACTCCTCAATTACTTCGAGGTATTGTGTATACGTTTTGTCCCAGGTAGTGGAGCGATCCTTCTTTGTTTATTGATAACTTGGTTTTGTCCTCATTTACTTCGAGATCAACTCGTTTCGCCTGTTCCTCAGTTGACATGAAAGCTTCTATAACGTCGCGCTGAGAGCGACGGATGATATCGATGTCGTCTGCATATCCCAGCTTTTATTGTGTTTACACTTGCCCTGCGTACTAACTGTTCTAGCACAGCTACTCCAACCGTTAAATTTTTTTTCTGGGCTGTTTGCATCTTCTTCACCTTGGATAGTCGAACTCTGAATTTGGCTGAATCAAGAAAGTAGTCGAGTCGACATATGTCACTTTGAAAGTTTGTACATTTATAATGCTGGATGCGTACCTTGCATCTATATGCACGTAGTCGATTTGGAGAGAACCAGATTGCTGTGTAAATTCGTTGTCTGCAAAGCCTAGTGCTGTATATTATCGCAAATTGTATTTCTTTTTCCAAACAGTCGATGTGTAGTATTCCCTGCGAAGCTTACATGACCTTTTCGATCGATGGAACTGTATTTATCTTTTTTGGTGCACGTTCAACATTATGACTATTATTTCCGTTCCGACATACTACACGGAAGGGTTCCAAGTATTATGAACATTTCCGATACGATGAAGAAATGAAAAGTGGTCAAGCCCCGAGATTCACAGTCCAACGTACTAACCTCTTGAGTTATGGCGGACAGAATTATCGAACGCCCATCGTACATGCACCCACCCACGTTAAATCTAAAAATGCAAAACCTAACCTAGCCTAACTACACACTTCAGCTTCATTGAAACGTTGGAACACTAAACAAAAAACAACACAAAAGCTTTTCCTTTTTAAAATGGTATGTGAAGGACAATCGACTCTCACAAGAAGAATGGATGAATAGTTCTTCGGTTAAACCAATGCAAGTGCCTTTCATTGGTAATGCAACGATTGTGCAGTCAAGATCAAAAGCGATGTCTGGAAACAAACTTGAGAAGCTGAGACTCCAGTTCCCAGAAAATATCAAACAATCCTTCTTTCATAAAAATAATAAAATCGGAGACTTATACACAACGCCTTCTGCCACGTATGTCTACCCTTTGGAGCACATTACTCTAGGAAATCGAACTATCGTCTTAATTACTCCTATATGTGAGGCATGGTTAGGAATTTTACTTCCTCTGACACAGAAATTCCCTAAAGGAACTGTAACACTAAGTGGTTCATTCCAGTAATTACGTCCCCATTCAGATCATCGGTCGTGACCACTCCGCTGTGATGTAATCCCTACGATCCCCTGAATAAATAAAAAAAAAAAGAATCATATAATACTCATACAGCTATTAATAAACCAGAGAAACTGTTCTTATTTTTATTATTGTTATTATTTTGATTTAACCAACAACAGTCCAGTTCGTCACTAATGATGACTTTGATCCCAATAGTTTGGCCGTAAAATGAAATCAAAGAAAGATGCATAATAAAGCACAACACCAACGATAGTAGAGCTGCTACTACACAATGCCAGCTTTGAGGCCATTGTAGCAATTATTCTTTGCATAAGCTCTTTTCCTCTCAATTAACTGGCAATTACGAGCCTCAGTACACGTTACTGGTTGGGTTTATGTGTGCTATGCTGAACTACATGAATTATAACTTTCACATTTCAATTTTATTTTTTATTCCCTTTTTTTCTTTATACAGCACATACATACGTTTGCATGTACATATGTATGTACTGTTTTTATTTTATTCTTTGTCAAGTATTTCTATTCAACTGGCAGACGTATTGTCCGACATTGATAATTCTAAAGCTTTCACGGTTGACTCCGATGAAATGGAAGAGAAAATCCATGAGGCTTGAACGCAGTACATGGCACACATTTTTGTTATTTTACAGCCAAAAATAAATCTAAAACTTTAAATCGATGAGACATCGGAAACGAATTAACCACACTTGGTACGAAATCGAATGAATCAGTATCCAGTTCCAGCGGTGGCAAAACACAAAATATTTCGATAGCGCTAATACAGCACTTATCTTTAAATGTTTGCGGGAAATTAAAATTCACCCCTTCACTGCCGTATTTGATTAGCCCGCTAAGGTGCTGCGAGTAAAAGTGATAAATGTCTTTATCGCATACTCACTTCGACACCAAGAATCTCCAGGGAGTCACATTCTACATAAACTTATTCGACTTCTGGGGAAGTAAATCTTTTGCGCGTTGAATAAGAAATGACCCTCATCCAGCACACACAATCCATTTGAACTATTCAACCCTCACAGAGTTGCTACAAAAAATTTACCCCACATGAGGTGCACATTAAATATTTAGAACACCTTCTTGGGATAAAGACTATCTCTATCCTGCATACTCAATTCTTTCATCTCTCAACGACTGTTTGTTGACTAAAAATAGCTTAATTAAGAGAAAACAGCAGCTGGTACATGGAATCAGTAGCCATAGCCAGTCGAATCAGAATTTAGTTCGCTCGGGAAACAACGACTGATACCAATGTCATCACTGCTTTATGGTGCTCTGTGTGTGCTCATGCAATCATATTCTAAATATCAAAAAGTGCGTAACATGAAAGCCACTCTAATATGTTTTTTCTCTTTGCGTTGTTGAAAGAAAGTCAATGACCCTTTCCAATTGAATGAGCGCGCAAATGTGATGACGACGGCGACGGGTTATTAAAAAAAACGCAAAAGAGAGACGTGTGCTCTTTGCTCTCTCTGCATGTGTAATTATTTTCGTGATAGCTGTGAAAAAAAAGAAGCTAACATAATGAATGTTTACAAGAAGATACCTCCAACTGTAGAGATTGAAAAATGATTTCCATCCCAGAGACATGGAGGCATAATGTAAATAGTTCGTGATACTGAGGGCTTTTGTTGGCAAATAATCGTCTACGATGACCTAGGGTTTGTAGTTTGTACTACATGCCCATGGATTAGTTCCCAATTCGTAACCACAGCAAAGTTTAAATCGTTGCCAACGGCCTTCAACACAATTGCTTCGCCATAAAATAAATGCATTTTCCGATTGTTCGCATTTTTTTTTTTTGGAAATGGCCTACAGTCACGATGACTCGCATTGATAGAGTCAACTCATCTACAAAAATGGAAAAAAATATTTATTATCATTTTAACTAAGATTTAGAATACCCCAGACAATACTGTCGTATGACGCCGAAGATGTGTTGGCATTTGGACAAGAAAATTGCGTACGTAATGGCTTTCAATCAATTGCAAATAAATAGATTCAATATGCTTAAAGCCCTCAAATGGTAGATGGTATTCCTTAAAGGACACAGAAACAAAGAAATTCTATTAGTTCTTCTGGCTACCATGAACTCATGACTGCTGCCACACTTTACGATTCAGGCTGCTGAAGCAGTATGAATGCACCTTGACATAAGCAAATCTTTTAATATAATTGTTCATTGGTCATAATTGACCAATTTACCATTTGGTAGGCGAAGTATGTAGATGCAGCAACTAATAGCAACACTTATTCATTTTCAATGGCCATATACATAGGTAGCCTCTTTTTTATTAGTATTTGCGAAACTCTTATCCGAAACTCGAAACTAAATGAAAGATATGTTAACGCGCTATAACTGACCTCGTCCACATCAATTTCCAGGTCGATCCAGATGTCAAACAGATTTAATCCGAGGCCACTGCAAAACGTGCAATTTACTTTGTTCAAACCAGAGACGTTATCTTGCTGAAAAGGCCATTTTGTTGGCAGATTTCGTTCACTTCTTGAATCCATAATCGGTCTGAATGCCTTAAACGGAAAGGCTTCACTAGAATAGTAACTTTCAGCGGTGAGCGACTAATAAATTGGTCGCCATCTGTTCTAAAGACTTTTCTCGGAGCTCGAAACATACGAGTTTGCTTTGATAAATTGTTCCAACTCTCTCTTAAAAACCATTTTCTGTGTTTCACATCTTTGGCCAACATAAAAGCATGTATTCGCAGTGGTTTTCCTTATATTTGCTGTTTTCAACTGCCGAGAACTGGGGTCCGCTGGTCTCTGGAAACTTATTGTTGGAAATCTCTCAATCTACATTGTGGCGAATTTTTCTTAAAGATCTTAGCCCACACAACATCAAATTAACTCAAGAATTCAAGCCTCCTAATAATTTGAAGCGTGGAAGCTTCTCCGAAAGTTTGAGGAAAATCCAGAATTTCATCGGAACATCGAAAATCATTGACAGCGATAAGACTTATTTTTGGCCAATGGCTTGATCAATAAGAAAAATACGTGTTATTGAACAGTAACAAACCAAAAAGGAGTCAAGGGACTCCATTTCCGGAGGTGGTGTTATCGGACCATATTTTCTGGTCGATGAAAATGTTGCTGTCAATGGAGATCCATATTGGAAGAGTATTTGTGGCCAGAAATAGATGGGATTCATATTAGCAATATGTAGTTCCAACACGATGGTGCCACATGGCAAACAGCTGGTCAAGCAATTAATCTGTTGAAGGGAAAGTGCGGTAATCGTGTTTTCAAGACAAATTAGGGAAGATGAAGAGTGGCTTGTCTCCAAAGAAGCGATCGCTGCTTAAGGTGGTCATATGAAGGAGAACAGAAGTACGAATTCTACCGCAAATTGTGGTACTATACTTTGTTTAAAAATGAAAGAAAATCGGCAAGCAACTTCAACAATGTCATACCTATGGCACACATGAAAGCAGAGGAAAACAAGAAAATTAAACACCATTTCTCAATCGCATAACCATTGAATTTCAAATCTTGTACTTCTTACACCAGATCCCTAATAGACTGGGTGTGCCATTCTACACTTCTCCAGTGTAGTAATGCCATTTTTGATTTAGAGTTCGCGACTCCATTACTTGCACTTAAGCTTGCAACATGTACAATGTTAGAATCCGGCGCAGTCTTGCTAAGAGGTCCACTGCTGGCTCTGAAACAAAGTCATATTAAGTGGCCCAACGACCTGTTCCACAACGGTTTCTTGGTATACTTAAACCGATATTTTCACCGCTTTTCAAAAAACTGGAGGTCTATTACCCCGTTGTAGGATACGCCTCAGCAAACCTTGACTGCGGCTGGATGATAACCTTTCTCGACTCGTGGAGTCAGTTGTGAAGCCTCAGCAAATGACTGGGCATACATCCTACCATTCTTCTTACTCAATTTTTACATCTATAAGCAGAATTACATGCTGTAGGAATAGCAACTTGGCGACGTCCAGTGTTACTACACTTCAATTGTGTTAATTTTACCCCCAAGTGGTAGCCATCAGGTACTGGTAGATGTCCATCTGGACAAGAGAAAAACTGCTGCACTATAATTATGACAGCGGACGATCTCTCTCGATGGAGTCAACGGTGCCGTCAGAGCTCCAAACGTAAGAAAAGAAAGGACTTCCACGAATAAGTCAGGTTTTTGAAAAATAGACGGTGGCGGACGAGCACCATTCACATTCCCGAAACGGGTTACTGACATCAATTTAGCAATCGGGTCCTGGTCCTAAGGATTTCAACAAAAGGAACTGGCCCTCCATGTTGGAGGTTGTACCGTCCGGGTAACTTCCTTACCAAAATGAGAGAGACATGTGTAAGCTTCGAATAACAACCCTCAGAGAGTGGAAGGCTGCCGTGTATCAGGCAGAGCCTCTTCCAGTGTGTGGAACCCATTAAGGAAGGTTGTTTGCGTATCTCAAAAATAGTCGCTTTGATTTTTTGACTCTATTCCGCATTCATTGATATCATCTACTGTTCGTACATGATTCCCGTCACCTTGTATGTATGTGGGCGATCTTTGATATATCCAGGCTCTTGCAATTTGATTTGCTTTATTGGTCCGCTCCCCGGCGAAGCAAATCACACACTGGAATACGTTTACTAAGGATGGCAAGATACGGCGAAGTTCTAAGCGGACATGGCACAAAATAGTCGAGAAGAAAGCACGACCGCTGAATCAAAGTTGGGGAGAGCTGGGGTATATTACCAGAAACCCCACATCCACAAGAGAATATATAACTAACTTGCTAGTAAATTTCACGTACATACGAATTGAAGTAAGGAAATGACCTTATGTTTTGGTTCACCCTACGTACATGAAGAAAAAAATGTCCACAAGTAGGTATGCAGAATGCAGAGATATAATTTTTGATTCACAAAAGAGGGTACTTTCTCTGCAGCTACAACATGCAACGTGAATTTTTCCAGATACTATAAACAATGGCACACGTAACTATGTAGGTACCGACATTTTGGGATACACACCGAAACTCTTAGTTCTGGAGCTAATCGTAGATATAGTTAGGGTCACATTATAGAGCACAAGATCATTAGAAATGGTTCGTCTTACACTTCACCAACAAGCCGCCACATATGTAGCACTTAAGAATTCCCCCTCACTGACCGGTTTTTTAACAAAAGTATTCTATTATTACCAATTCTGACAGAGCTATCAGCTCCTTTCTACGTAGTATCCCAAATAACGACTAATTAAATCTAAATAATATTCCGGTTCGCACGTATGAGCTAACTTCTACTGACAACTTTGTGACATAATGCTGTAGGTATTCTAGAAAATATGTCGCCTCATCCCAACCTGACCTACAGCAAGGCATTCCTACGGTATGAATAGAAAACTCACCCAAAATTGATTACCAGAATACATAGTCATGGGTGCAGTGCGGCACCAATTCGCTTTCGCATTCTGAATCTTTACTTCTAATTCATTCAATCATATTCCAAACTGATGATGATTTCATGTGCAAAATTAGAATCGAGAAACAAACACAAAAAACAGATTGAGTTTGAGCGACAGCAGCAGTAAGACAATTATGATGACTGACTTCACCCAAGAGTGTGTCGCCTAAAGTTATTCATATCAACCTAAACAGACTCTCTCGGTAGATAACAGGGAGTCGGATTAGCTTTGCCACAAGACAACCCAGCATTTAAAAACGCCTACAAACGTTCGTATGTACATAACTCTTGACTATTGGAATTCCAAGTTAATCGCACACTCTTTCCATATGGCGTTCACTCACTCGAGTTATAATTTTCTTGCAAAAATAAGACGAAAACAACAAGTTTTTTAAACCGTGGCAGCACAAGTGGTAGCGCAAACACGTAAGAACATGAGTAACAACCGAACAACGACAGCAACCCAACGATTCAGAGTCTGAGAGGACTCTGGACAAACAAAGAGCTATGAATGCGCTTCTCCGAAATGACTCATACGATATTCGGTGTAGTTTAAGTTTGTTGTCTGCTATTACGGGTATGATGTCGCCTTTCGTTTGAAAAACCACAGAGATAGTGTTAATTTCCTTAATTACTGTGCTCCCAACAGCTGTTGGCTGTTATTTCCTTTCGCCAAATATCATTTGTCACCCACCATAAGCTACACGCACGCTATAGGTGTATCTCTGTTGGCTTCCTGAACCGATGACGGAATCCGACAACGACAACGACAACGACAACGACAACGACAACCCAAGTCTATCTTACAAAAATGGAATTGCAAATCTATTTTTCTTTTTGTTTTGTTAATAAATATGTTATGTAGGTACTTACCATCGGTTCTCTTGATTTTAACGCTTTGTCCAACTTCGATCAAATCCATTTTGTTCAGCTTTTCCTCTTGCTGCGCGCGGTGTTTGGCTATTCAAATTTCCTGTGTGGGTGGTGTTTCAGCTTAACTTGGTTTTTTTTTTTTTCTTATTTTTTGTAGTTTTATTAACAAATTTGTTGGCGTCTCGATTTTTGTGTTTGATGTGTGTGGGGAGGGAAGTAAATTGAATTGCGAATGACAGTAGTAATCAGAAAATTCACCCGGAATTGCTAGATGAAAAGAAAAATTCAATTCTCCTTTGGGAAGTTGTGCAAAAGAAAACAAAACAAAACGAAATGAAAAAAATTCTAAATTTCTAGAAGAAAAAAAACAAAACTAAACAGATTTTCCGACTAATTTTTCTAGATTCATGAAGTTTTTTCTATTTTTTTATTTTTTTCGACAACACAACTATGACTACGACGACGATACACCGAAGAAGATGACGACGAAGACGACCAAGACGACAACCAAAAGTAATAACGCTGAAATCGATTGCGACACATAAAATACAAATCTAGCTACTTTGCTCGCAGCCGAGTTTTTTTTTACTAAATTGAAATCCAACTCGCAGCACGGAGGAAGGAAGAGCAGCAGATTTCAGACAATGTACTACGGAAAAACTATCGACAACGAATTCGACCGTGAAAATATCGCGATTTACGCGCTTCTCTTTGTCCAGTGACGAGTTGTATGTTTAATTGTGGTTTTAGGCTGGTTTTTGTGTAATGTTTTGTGTGAAAAATATGGAAATACTTCTCACTTTCCGAAGGAGATTTACACACGAACAACACACAAATTACCCGATTGTTAGCAAATGCACACAGTGCTGGTTCCCATAGGTTTTTCGTGTCGAGTGCGATGGGCGATGTTTTCTTGTTGGATGTGCAGCCGTGTGTGCGATGTTTTTGCACTTGGGTCTGTTCGCTTGGGAAACTTCCATTGGACGGAGGGTAATTTTTGGCCGTTGAAAGGGAATTTTTTTTTTCTGCGCGAGTTATGCTTTTAAAGAGTTTTGCTAAATAAAAACCTGTGGCGTGTCGTATTTGAAGAATCATCGCAAAGAAATTCTGAGAATCTTCAACAAAATCCTGGACTCCACAGATGACCTTTCACGTCATAACTCCACTTGAAAACATAAAACGCAGAGAACTGAGCCACTTTACCAGATATATAACACTATGATGTGTGCGCTTGGTAGATGGCCAAAGACGCCTGAGGGGATACAGCACCCTACTCTGGCACTACAAGGAACATCATTTCTTGTGTTGCAGGGGCTCTATTCTGTATTCCGTCTCTATAGCAAATGAATTCGAAAATCGGTATTCTCTATTTTTATAGAAGACATTCCAGCGCTTTTTCGAAAATTTGGAATTTTCTGCTCCGAAAACGCTTGTCAAAGTCATCTGCTTTTGCGGATACTTATTCGAAAGGTTTCTTGCTATCCAATGTATGAAAATCAGAAGACGAGTTGTACCAAGATGGGGATGTAGTCCAACAACACCAAGCGAATGGACAACAATGCCCCAACAAAGAGGATCTTCGAATCACAACGACCATGTTCGAGACGACAAGGAAGACCGAACCTTCGTTTTAAATCAAGCAATCGGGGATACCAAAGGGCTTGGTCTAGACAACTGGAAGTAGCGTGCCCGGGATCACAGAGAGTAAAAGGGTCGGAAGCCCGTTAAGTAAGTTAGTATTTAGTTGGAGTGTGTTTGTGGTCACTCTAGATGGCAACGAGACGTGGGTTTTTAAATCAAAAATTTGGAAAATTGATTAGTTATGGTTGGGAAACATTACCTACCCCTGACACCACTGACATCCACACCTGGATGATACTCGATGTTGAACAACTAAGTTTCCCAGCTGGATCCCCTTTCCATCGACCAAACTTTCATTATCGTTATCGATGTCTACGCAGCATCCTAGGTACAAAGATCTGAATGACAATGGAATCTAGCGACACCACAATATGGCAAAGAAAGTGCCAGTGGAACGAAGACAAATCTGTCGGGTCGCCTAAGAAAAGATAGCGCAGGCGTGTTGAGGAAAAAGTAAAAACTTTGGGAATGATTTGTAGAGACCTGAGGCATATTGCAGCAATGCGCTCTAAAAATAAAAAAAAAGGGAGCGGGATCAGTCAAACGGCCCGCGTTATTTGTGTTGGTCCATCTGTCATCTATTTTGACACAGTTTGAACGTGATCTGTAGACTGGTTTGTGTTGCGAACGGTATTTCTGTTCTGAATGCGTTTAAAATGTTAGAGAGACGTAAACAAGAGCATTTGAGTTGTATTAGGCATTCAAAGAGGGTCGTGAGGCACTTGAGTTAAAAACTTGCCTCTTCCGAGACGGTCTGCCATGGCAAAAACGGGGAAAAAGAAAAATGACCAGCCTGGGACCGATCTCATCAACTCATGTACATATGCATTGGTGGACCAACGGTTGAGAGAGTAGAGAGTTTCCAATACCTTGTGAGTATTGTCTCAACCGATGGCGGAATCGAACTGGATATAGTCAGCTGAATAGGCAAAGCAATATCCGCTTTTGGGATGCTATCCACAGTTTGGCGTCGTAATGCAATTGGTTGAAACACCAAGCCACGACTGCTCCATTCTAATGTTGAATTTTTGCTGCTATATGGATGTGGTACCTCCACTATCACGAGGAATAGGTGCCTGCGCCATATCTTAAGGATTTTCTGGCCAAACCGTGTCTCTAACGAACAGCTTTATCAGAGAACGGGACATGAGCCTCTAGGCACAACCATACAATGACGAAAGTGGTCGCTGTAGTGGTTTCGTCATACTCTCTGAAAGGGTAACAGGTCCATAGCTAACCATGGCAGGATACCCGGCGGTCCTAGGAGTACGTGGCGCAGAACGGAACAGAGAAGAAAGTACGGTAACTGGGAAATAGTTGGGGACAGCTGACGCACATTTCCAGAAATCGCACCCGATGGCACGTAGGACCCACAAAGGGATACAGGACAGAAGTATAGTAACTATATTCACGTTCACAAGAACACTCCACGACAATGTAGTTCTTCCTATTCGACCACAAATGGATAAAATTGACAGCCCTGACAAAATATTAAACTTCAATCTCTGCTGCTTGTCAAACACTTCTACCAGAAATATACCCTCCTACCCGAACACTGAGCATCGGCATGCGATGTTTTACATAGCAGTTCTCCACCCAAAAGCGAATTTGACACTTCTTTACTGCATTTTGCAAGACACCGGCCTACGCCAAACTTTTTCAAAAAACAAAAAAGGAAAGAACCATCTCTGCGCATGCTGGTGCAACAAAGATAAACATATGTTTGCATCCAATTGGTCGGGAATACAGATTCACCAATTCAATTTGACAGTTATATTCCCCACAAACAACAAAAAAAGAAATCCAATTGCAATACCAATCTGTCCATGAACAAATTATTGCTTCCGTTTGCTTAAAAACCAAAACTTTCAACGATTAAATCAACTATTTCGTCTTTAGTTAACCACGCGCACTGGTTATTTCGAAGCTAGCTCACACGAAAGTCAAAGTAAAGCCCTTTTTGGGGGAAAAAACTTACGCCCAGTTATCCAGCAACGTTGTATATGAAAAAGTTCTAATTTGTCAAACGGTTTTAAACACTAAATAACAAAATATATTAACAGAAGGAGTAAAATAAAATTTATGTTCAACAAAATTATTAATTCGACTTCCACTCCACACACGATCGAGGCTGGTGCTTGTTTTTTCCTGGTCGATTTAAAAAAATATGTACTGGCTGTCAAATTTGAAAAACGGCGAAAAATTTTCCGGTGATGCCAAGTTCGAAATATAACGAAGGACGAATTCAGTTGATGAGAGGAGATTTTATGGTTTTCATATATGGTGGGCACCATGACTCAAGTGGTTAGTGCGGTGGACTACTGAGCAAAGGGTTCCAAGTTCAATTCCTAGTCGACAGCTAAAATTTCTTTCACGGTCTCGCAATCGTCTGACAAACATCTGAGAGTCATTGTAAGAATCTAGGTCCTGGGTCCCATCGACCTGTTGCGCCAAATATTTGTTTTTTTTTTTATGGTAGCGGTATACTACGGTGATCAAAAAATGAGGTGAAATTGTTGATAGCTTTAAAAATCTTTATTTATTCTTCTAAATATGTTTCATTGCCAACAGTTTTTCAATCCCAGAATGGCCTTCAAAGCACCCAGCAATTCGGTCTTTATCTCCTCAATCGTATCGAAATGGTGTTTCCGTAGCGGTCTCTAACTTATTGAATAGCCAGAAACCACACGGTGCTAAATTAGGCGAATACGGTGGTTGTGGCGAAATAATCCCACTGAAACAATGGAAAAATTAGACGTCTTTGGAACCCAACGAGATTTGACTTTTTTCAGGCAAAAATTGGTCTGGTCTGGTCAAATGAACTGTTAAAAGTATCAAAGAGGTCTATAGTCGGCATTCAACGATTTTTCAGCACCAAATCTTTGATTTCCTTGTGTTATTCATCAGATGATGTTTGTTGATGCCCAGTAGTAAGGGTGTTCCTATAGAGGGGGAGAACTTTAAATTGAAATAAAACACAGAAAAATGTTTTCAATACTTGTGAAATAAGCTTTATTTGATAGATGATTTTATGGCATTAATGTTTGAATATGATTTTAGGCACGTAGCCACCACGGATGCACGGAGTTTTCTGAAGATCCAATTTTCACAAACTCTTCTCAGTAAATCAGGCTGTATTGCGGCAATATGCATCGACGGTTGGCTTCCAAGTGCTAGATTGTCGAATAAAGCCAATTTCATGGATATTGAAACCATTTTTGTGTGTTTTATTTGAATTTAAAGCTCTTCACCTTAAAAAAAACTACACTTTCCAATGGAATTTGAAGTTCTTTGCATGCATACCTGGTACATTGGTTAGTGAACGGGAACAACACTAAATAAAATATTGTACATAATAATGCAAAATATCCTTGATGTCGCCAGAGAAGACCAATCAATTGTCTCGCTATCCCGAAGAGTACCAACACTATGCAACTCTTCACTGCAAAATGAGCGGAAATCTCTAGAGGATCGAACAGTGCTTGTTCTGAATGACTAGCAGACAAAATGCAGTTTCAATAGAAAACAGCCCCACCGCCTAGGGGAAAATACAACGGTTATCTACAAAGTTATCAACATCAACTCCGCGAGTAGAGATTAGACAAAGATTCACGCTTGGTAAGCATTACTTCTTTGGACTCGGCTGTCTTACTCTGAGACGAAATGTCTACTCCAAGGACTGTACTGAACAAATATTAACGACTTTGGAAGGAAAACTACTTGATATTGCTTGCGATAACCCCATTTATGAAACGATAACCCCACGAGTTGTACGAGTTCTACCAAGATGTGAACGTAGTAAAAAAAAAAAACCAACATAACGTACCAAGTTATGGTTGTTTGAAAGTCCAACACAGATTGTTTCGAGTCTCAAAGGCCAGATTCGGGATAAAGAAAAGCTGATGTCAAGGCTATTGGACTAAATACTTGGAATCAATGTCCTCGGACGTACTCTCTCTCAGGTAGGAACTCTACACGCGTACGTCAACTCAATCCTTGCTGAAGGAGCTATCCTGTGACATATACTTGACAGCTGTCTAGTTTCTGGTAGTTTTTGAGCATTGCAAGGTTTGGTGAAATTTTTTTCTGGAACCATCGAACAAAAACAACCTATTTGATGGACGATGCCACTTTTTTTTTAATTTAACGTAATTAAAAGTCTTTTACTTTCAGAAGCACCAAATGCTGCTCCTCGACATCGTCATCATCTGTCCTGGTTGTCCCGTTTTCGATTTCTTCCTGCATTGCTGGCAAATCGATTTCAATCTCTGCCGTTCCCTCCATGACCAGTGCGTCTACAGTCTTTTCCAACACAACCCCTGATAACTTTGACAGTGTGGACTGTTTTCTCTTGCCAGCGTCCTTGCGCTTCGACCGTTGCTTCTTTGGTTGGTTAGGCTTCTTCACCTTCTCAGAATGAATTACCTTTACGTGATGTTCCAGACCCCTCTTAGACGACAACTCCACTTCGCATCCCTCCACGGTGCATGGGAATTTGTTGCCTTCATGCGCCGTTCGTATGTGCTGGGTGAGATTCTTTTTGTATGAGTAAAACCTCGTGCAACCTTCATGTGGACACGTGAATACCTCCTTATCCTCGTCATGTGTAGTCCTGTGTTCAGCCAGGTGAAATTTCGATGTGAACTCTTTGTCGCAGTGTTCGCATTTGTGCAGTGTTGTCTTGTGATTGCTTGCCTTACGATGTGCCATCAACGCGGACCACTTCTCAAAAGTCGTCTGGCACTGGTCGCATTTGTAGGACTTGCAGATGTGTCGATTGAGGAAGTATTCTTGCACAAAGCCTTTCGAGCATTTCGCACAACTGCAAAGAGTACGTTAGTTGGAACTATGTATGTCTTCTACGAGTCTACCTACTTGTAAGGAAACACTCCAGTGTGCTTCACCTCATGCCGGCGCAACTTCAATTTCTGTGTGAATTTCTCATCGCAGTGTGTGCATTTATAGATTTTCGGATTGTGATGAACCTCTCGTATGTGTCGTTCCATGCTGTACACGGAGCCGAACATTTTGTCGCAGAAATCGAAGCTGCACTCAACATCCTTGGTTTTCTCGACTTTTTCGTGAAAAACTTTGATGTGACGCTTCAAGTGAGTGATGTCCGTGTACGCCTTGCCGCAACCCTCGTGGAAACATGCATGTTTTTTCTACAAAATGATTGCTATTTACAAAGGTTTATTGGAACACAATCTGTGGCCACTTACGACTCCTGTGTGTTTATATTCATGGCGGTCCAAGTGCACCATACGCCGAAAAGCCTGTCCGCAACCAGCGAAACTGCACACGTATTTCGCTGCTGTGGACTGTTTGCCGGAAGTTTTTGGTTCCTCTGTGGAAAATACACTTTCTAGGTCGCTGTCCGATGTGTATTTTATCTCGGGACGCATTTTTTAATTGATGCCGAGGTAAATTCAAATCGTCCGCGAATTTTTAAAAGTCAACAAACGAAATAAAAACATGTGAAGAGAGCTGTCAGATTCATTTGATAAAGATTTCTTCGAAATGTAAGAGGCGACATCTGCTTTCCAGTTTCATGTTTTCTTGACTTTTTAAGCAAAAATCGACGGACTTACTCCAGATGTGACGTTGAATACAGAAATTTGATGGAACAATTAGATGTAGAAATGTCAGAAAGGTATATTACATTCTGGTCAGGTTAGTAACTCATTTCGTAAGTTTTTATTCAGTGATATGTCCCCGCCCAGTTACATAAGTAAATCGGACTGTTGAAGCTGAATGATACTCTCCTCCAAGTGACAGATGAAGTAAGATAATTCAATGTTCACTTGACCGGAAGTTGAAGTAGTGAAGTACATGTAAGAAAGCCTTCTACAGAAAATCTTTAGCTTAAACTTGATATCATTTACTTGGATGTACACAAACGTCATCTGACACATTCTATGCTTATTCTGGTAGCCTGCATCGGTTATGATCAGGACAGTGGTCTGACCAGTATTTGAAAACAGACATCCGCCAGCACTTTCTGCAAGACTTTCCAAAGACAAGACTAACCTTGTCGTGACTCCAGCAAACTAGCCAAATGCCAGCACTTGAAGGAACCCATCTAGCACTCTTCATGGGGATTATTACCTCCCAAAACCTCTAGCACTTCCTACAAGACTTTTCAAACAGAGAGGACTAACGCACATTCACCTTGTCGTGTCTCTAGAAAAGTAGACAAATCCCAGTTTTTAAAAGAACTCATCTAACACTCTTCACGGGCCACACCCTTCTGAAGATGAAGAATTAGACAAAATATGGACGACCTTCGTAGAGGTCACATTTCACTTCCTATGCGAACGCCCTAATCTATGCAAAACTGTCAAAGAATCTTTGGTCGCTGACAGATTTCAGCAAGAGCTCCAGTTCTGCGCATTACCCGCAAGAAACAACGGTTTTGTTGGACTTCCTGCCGTACTTTGGTTCATTTTTAGAAATCATGGCACTGAAGATGATCCGCAAAACATCTTCCCAGACACAAACTAAACTATTTCCAAAGTCTTTGCCTAAAACATACAACTTCCTTAGTAAACATGGAGGAATAAACGGATTACGCACAAATGTCATCGCAGAGAGCTCAGTTTTCTCCCGACAACCCTGCACAATTCCAGCGCACCACACGTCAATGTCTATCACTCGAACGCGGTCGTTGTATGAAAATTTCTCTTCATATGATAATTTCGCGAGAATTCTTCACAAAGTTGTTTTGTTTGTTTCGCAAATTATAAATTTAGCTTCTGTAATAAATCAGCATTGCAAACAAAGTGCATATTCAATCCGCGCTGCACCTAGCACCGTCCCAATCGAATCAATCAGCTCGAGCGGTAAGCAAGCTCAGTGAAAGTCGTACACCTCCACCAATCAGCATAGTTTGCTTCCAACTAAAAAACCCTAACTCGCATGAAATGTTAACCTTCGTCCTTGCTTTCTCTTCAATGCCACTTGTTTACGTTTTCTTCGCATTCTATTTGTGAATACATGTGAGTCAACCCCGCACGCCCACGTTCCCCACGTTCCAACAAAGTCCCAACGTCCCACCTCGCCATTCGCTCGGCTCCACGCTCGGCACCGTGCAAATGGCAAAATCACTTTTCCTATGAATGTATTGCACATGGCAAATGACTACAATCGAAGCGAATCTCTTTTTTATTTTCTGTTCCATCGGCAGGGGGTGAACGAAGCAAGCACAAGTCCGCGGTGGCCACCGAGAGAACACAGAGAGAGCGTTTCGAGAAGTTTACCATCTCCCTATTATTGATCTCTGGTTCTTGGTAGTGAAAATTGTGTGTCGATAACTCGGTGGAAAAAATTATTTAATGAAAATCCGAAACTGCTAACCGAGAGTGGTTCTAGCTGATACATATATTCGCCTTTTAAAAACGATAGTGTGGACAGACAAATAAAAATTCTTTAAATATGGCGTTTGCTGGTTTAAAAAAGAAAATAAACAAAGCTAACCAGTATGTAACTGAGAAAATGGGTGGTGCTGAGGGCACCAAGCTCGACATGGATTTCATGGAGATGGAAAGGAAGACTGACGTGACCGTGGAACTCGTCGAGGAGTTACAACTGCGAACGAAGGAGTTTCTTCAGCCGAATCCCACAGCTCGAGCAAAGATGGCAGCGGTTAAGGGTATTTCGAAACTATCTGGACAGGCAAAGAGTAACACCTACCCGCAGCCCGAGGGCATTTTGGCCGATTGCATGCTCACGTACGGTAAGAAATTAGGCGAGGATGGTATATTTGCATTGGCATTGATTGAATTCGGTGAGTCGCTGAAACAAATGGCTGATGTTAAATACTCGCTCGATGACAATATTAAGCAGAACTTCCTCGAACCACTGCACCATTTACAAACTAAAGACTTGAAGGAGGTAATGTACCATCGGAAGAAATTACAGGGTCGGAGGCTGGACTTTGATTGTAAACGTCGTCGCCAGGCAAAGGATGATGAAATTCGTAGTGCCGAGGAGAAATTCGAAGAGTCATTGCAGGCAGCTCAAATGGGGATGTTTAATTTACTGGACAACGATACCGAACCAGTGTCCCAATTGGTGGTATTCTGCGAAGCATTGTACGACTATCATTCGCAGTGCGCCGATATGTTGAAAATTTTGCAGGAAACGTTGCAGCAGAAGCGTGAAGAAGCTGAAAATCGTCCAAAAACCGAATTTGTTCCAAAGTCTCTGAATGATCTGAATCTGGACGCTCATGACGATAAATCAATGCATCTAGAGGTAGAGAGTGAACCATGGGATGGTGGTAAGCAACCATCGCCTGTGTCGTCGCCAGTCAAGTCGCCTGCAAGGACTCCAACCGCCAATAAGCAGCCATGTTGTCAAGCCCTGTACGACTTCGAGCCCGAGCATCCCGGTGAGTTGGGCTTCAAGGAGAACGACATCATACATCTGTTGAATCGTGTCGACGAAAACTGGTACGAGGGCACCGTCAACGGCCGCACCGGCTACTTCCCCCAGTCTTACGTTCAAGTCGTTGTCCCACTTCCAAATTAAATTCTCCACTCCACTCTCTCTAAAACTCTAGCATACAGGTGTTGCTTGATCCAGTGTTACAAATTATACTTACTTTACGATTACGATGCTTAAAATGTATTGATATACCTACCTGAAACAATATTAATGTTTAATGTTAATGTTTAACCATTTAATTCGTGCGACTTTTTAAAAAATAATAATAAATATGTATTTGTCTCAGAATATATAAGGTTTTGTTCTGGCCGAGGTCGGCATAGCCGCCTCTTGCCTCCTAAAATATGTTCGTCATTGTGAAAGACAGTATTGTAAACGGAATTATTGTGCAAAAAACAAAACAAGAAACAAAAAAAAGGAAACTATACAATAAATTAAAACTATCTATATCTATCTGAAAGGGTTTTTTTTTTCGTCGTCGTCGTCTTCTGATTCGTGGGGGTGATTTTCAATGTGGGATGGCGAATACTCAATATTTTTTCTCCTGTTGTGTGGTCTTTGCGTCTGTGCCAAGGTGTGCTCTCGTTTATGTGTCACTCAGGTTGTCTTATTCGCATTTCATCCCATTAATTGCACTGCAGACGATAATAAATGGAAATGGAAAGATGATCTATCTCTGCTGGCATCTGCATTGGACGATTGCTTTGCAAATGGGACATCCTTAAAGGATGCTGTAATCGTTTCAGACATTGCGACGTCTTAAAAAAAAATCAATAAACCCTACTGTCTTCCGAGGAGAGAGTTGACGTAATCGATATTATTTTTAGATGTGAAATTGTAACAGGAACATACATATTTACATTCTTGTGGGACTCGATTAATTACATAAACAATTGCAATTATTGTAGCCAAAGGCTTTTTCGTTCCAAATCGCTTGAAAAATTGTACTAAGTTGAACTAGTTTTCTCGTATTTTCGGCTCCGGCGAAAGCAGTCATGAATAACAAGCAGTAAGTTGTAGTTCAGCGACTAATGGTATGAATTTCCAGAGCGCATTTTTGTAGCCAATAGCCAACATTAAAAACAGACACAGCGGACAAGCTACGCATAATAATAGAGCAATCAATAGAGTGAAGAACGTCTTGTTGTGTTGCTTTCAATGCCATGCAAAAGAAGTACAGAGAATATTTTGAATCCAAGGGCGTTCGAACTGTGTAGATGGGAGAAAACGTATTGCTCAGACCAAATGAACTGGGTAAAGCGGTGGAAATGTAATTTTCTTCAGCCCAATGCTACTGAAAATAAGAGCAAGTTCTCATGTTTGGTAAACGACTTGCAATCTATTGGAAGAAACTAAATAATGCGCACTGTGTACGAAGGTAATATCAGTCAAATAATTTATCAATGTCTTCACTTGTCTGATATGTAATCAGCTATGACTACAACTTGTAGATAATCAGCCAATTGGCTTTTCCAATAGTTATAGTAGAGTCCAATATCCAATCCAATCGTAAGTAGAGCTGCTGAACGCCACATCCGTAACCCACCGTAAGTATCAAATTCGAATGAGAGCAACTATACCCATGATCCGGAAAGAAGCTATCATAGGTACATGATTTTAAATGTAAGATGAATGCTATCGAGAGTACAACAAATCTTTGGATAAGTGAACCAAAATGCCTTGCTTACTTACTTAGTTGGCGCTACAGTTCGGAGTGAACCTGGGCCTCAACCAACAAGCCTGGTTAGCATAAAACCAAAATGTCTTGCTACAGGAAAAATGTGTTCAAAGCTGAATTTAAAACGCTTGAGGAATTTGATTTCGTCACTACAATAGGGACTGTCTAATAGGTAAGCATGGTACAAGGCTGAGCTTTGTGTGAACGACTTTTGCAGAACCTGTATGGATAGGACATAGGAGGAAACTATTCCCCAATTTCTTTGTTTCAGGTCTCTCTCGCAGAAGGAAGTTTCACTTAGTAGCGTTCTATTACAACGATATAGCCGATCTGATAAACACTTAAATGGCTCATCTGAAGCTCAAAATGGTTGAAGGAATAGGTAGGAATATCTAGTCTAAGTGTGTTAGCGTTTCTAAGCTGAGTACCACTTCAACCAAACCAAACAAGAAAATTGGCCTTGTGATACGAAGTGCTTTCATAGAATTGTAGATCCTAGAGACCAGCAGTTATGCAAACCAATTTCATTTTTAAATGCAGATTCACTACTCATGCTTGTCCGGTTCGTTCAAAAGGTAAAACATTTGAGTTTTTCTTCTTTCATTAAGGATTTAAGGATCAAACCTGTTTTTTAAGATCAGTTTTGGTGGTTGGATTTCCTTTAGTAAATATCAACCGAGCTCAAAAGAGGTCGATATTGGTTGTACGACTCTTGAGCTCAAGTCTCCTTTTTGGTTAACACTACACATGAGTACGTGGTTACATGAATAATTGTTGTTACGCTCTGTGGATTCTCAATCCACAGAGTATTTGAATTCAACGGAAAAAATGTAGTTTTTAAAATGGTTATGCGTGAACCCATTGCATCACTGAAGACTAATTTATGGAAGGTGATGCTAGAATCAAAAGACGAACTATGAACTAAGTGTCATCTGGAGCTCGAGCTTGAGCTCCTGGTAAAGGTGACTTTTTTCAAACCTTGTTATATCACGAACTAGTGTAACTATCGGTCCCAATCTACAGAACTACATTCACTGTCATCAAAGTAGGGAGGCAACGCAAAATACACTCATTCCTGAAAATAAAGAGCTCCTTTGTTCACTATCCATCAAAAGAACCAAAGGTTGTTCACAAGAAAGCATTTCGTCCGTTATGGTAGATCAGTTCCTAAACGACGGCTTTTAACTCAAGGTTAGGGGGCTGAACTAGTTTTAACAGTGGGCGCCGTGGCTCAGTGGTTAGTGCGTTGGACTACGGAGCAAGGGGTTCGAGATCGAATCCCAGTCGGGGAACACCTAAAAGTTTTTCACGGCCCCACCTCTCGCGAGCGTCTGACAAACATCCGAGAGTACAACTGCCTCGAGAAAGCTTCTCAAATAACAAATTGCCCTTCGGACACGGCATTAAACAGTAGGCCCCTTCCATTCGTGTAAAAGAATGTAACACGCACAACACGAATGGTTGTGAGAAGCTAGGCCCTGGGTCCCATCGACCTGTAGCGCCAAGTATTTATTTTTTTTTTTTTTTTAGGCTGCAAAGCCATTAGAAGGGAGCAGTCTTACTCGGATCTCAACGGATCCATTGTGTTTCTCAGTGTGGGATGCAAGAAACAGAAAATTAAACTCGTTAGTCCATGTCGGGTCCGGCCCTCCTGAACCAATCCGTTAGCTAGTTCGTAGAGCTGATCGAAAAATGTTTTCTCGAAGGTTTGGTGTCTGATTCTGCTGAGACTTGGGCATTCGCAGAGGAAGTGTATCATGTCTTCCTCCACCTCAGTGTCGCCGCAGCCTCTGCATAAGTCTGAGCTGTTGAAACCTATTTTACTGAGGTGGGCCGCCATTGGGTTGTGGGTAGTGAGGACGCTGAACTCTATTGAGAGACAGAAGCTCTCTGGGCCTTTTCTCGTTGTATTGGGCCCTAAGAAGCCTCGAAACACAGCAGGACGAGAGTGTGCTCCAGCTATCGTTCGCTGTTACGGAGAAAAGGGTACTAATGGGCGGTAGATCAGAGTTGTACGTCGGTATGTCATCACTTCTGAGGCCGTTCTCGCCAGCTCGTCGGCCCTCTCGTTCCCTTGGAACCTTAATAGCTACCTGGCTGTCGGTATACATGTAAATATGCTCGTTGTTTTCCACAGTGGACAAGCTCCTGCAGCCCCTGGGTGATACCATATATTTCCGCCTGGAAAACACTTGCATGATTGGGGAGTTTTATGGAACGGACAATCTGTGGTACCTCTCAGAATGTTCCTGAGCCTGTACCTTCATCCGTTTTTGACCCATCCGTGAAGATGAATAATATGATGACCCGACCATTCGTCCAGTTCTCTTGGAGGGAAATTTGGAGTCAAGGATGAATTCAAAATCTGCGTGGGACGGGATGTAGTCGGAGGACGCGGACGGATTAGACCTTCTGGCGATGGTACAATGTCCGGTATGGTAGCCTCTCCACATCCCAGTTTGCCGCAGACGAAGGGCACTTTTTGCCGCTATTTCTTTTGTGAGCCCAAGCATGGTTTCAAGGTCGCTAGTCGTCCCTATACATGTCAGTCATTGGATTCTTGGAAGGATGTTCAGGTTTGTGGCCTTTGCGGTGGCAGGCCACCAAACCAGGCATTTGCAAGAAAGGATTGATCTGACTATGGCAGTATACATCCAGTGAATGGTGGCAGGTTCGAGGGCCAATTCCCTACCGAATTTTCTGCTGCGAGCGTGGTATTCCATTTAGACTTGGACGCTCGAGATCGGGCATATTTTTCTTACTTGTGAATAGGACCAGTTCGGTTTTCTAAGCATTGACGCTGAGGGCGCATCGTGTGGCCCATTTATTTAGGGCGCTCAGCGATGTTTGTAGTATTTTACCTTGACCCCGCTCTGGTCTAACCTAAGAAGGATTCCATTGATGACTAAATTCCATAGCGTTGGAGATAAGACCCCTCTTGGAGGCAGTTAGCTAAGGACTGGTCTAACTGGAGAGGGTTGGTGATTGAGGCCCAGATTCACCCCGAACTGTAGCACCACCTAAGTAAGTAAGTAAGTAAGTAAGTTCATATTTTTTGTTTTATTGTACAAACATTGTAGAGTTGGTAAAACCTACATCACCCTATAATCAAATTTCCAACTTCCCCACAAGAGCAACAGAGATAGCCACATGCACTCCCACGAGTGTCATCGTAGCCATAAAGTAACTTTCCTTTGTGTGGTGTCGTTGTCAAATTACAAAAAACTGTCAAAACGTAGAGAGAAGGAAAAAAAAGAAAACGAAAGAAAATTGATTCACCACCGCAGGGAACACCAAAAGTTGCTGAAAATCTCAATAAAAATCCCCCAAAACCCAAACGCTAGCTAAATAAAATGGAATACGAAAGTGTGTTGATTGTTAAGCCCGAAGTATTCATCTACAAAATTCCACCAAGGGCCAGCAACAGAGGATACAGGTGATGAAACGAAATGAAATTTACGATGACGGTGATTCAGAGTGGAAAATACACGATCCTTCTGCGAAAAAAAGAAGAAATTCCTCTTGTTTTTCGTCATTTATTTATCATATTTTACATTTGATTGATACATTCTTGTGCTTATCGTGCGCGGGACTGGTTATCAACTAAATGAATGCAAACTAAACATTTTTTTGTGTCGACTGACTCCCCTTTTTGTTGCCAACGATGCATTTCGTGCAATTTACAGAGCTGCTGACTGGAATCTTGGTGAGCCAACATGGACTGGACGTATGCGTTTGGTTGCGAAGGGCACCACTGTGAATCTAAAGTTGGAGGATAAGACGTCGGGTGCGTTATTTGCAAATTGTCCTATTGATACATATCCTGGTGTTGCGATCGAAGCTGTGTCGGATAGTTCGCGATATTTTGTGATTCGAGTGCAGGACGACAATGGTATGAAAATGAAATAGTAAACATTAGGGATAACTATTTGATTGCAGGAGTATCTTCTGCAGGTCGGTCGGCATTCCTTGGACTTGGTTTTGGTGATCGTTCCGATTCGTTTGATCTCAATGTGGCGCTGCAAGATCACTTCAAGTGGGTGAAGAACCAAGAGCAGATAGAAAAGGAGAAAACCGAACCGAAGCAGGAGCTGGATCTCGGCTTTAAGGAGGGTGAAACAATTAAAATCAATATGAGGATTACTGTATGGGAAGGACCAATGGAGTATGGCAGTGATGTTGATGGGTGTTTTTTTATTTTCAGAAAAAAGACGGCTCGGAAGGATCGTCTCGAACGTCGAAGACGAAAACTGGCACAGGAATCTTACCCCCACCGCCTGGCGGTGTTGGGAAAATTGCTCCACCACCATCGGGGGGCGGTGGTAGTGTCCGCCAAAGCCCTGCTGCGTCACCAGCACATAAGCCTCAGAGCGGAACCGAATGGGGCGATTATGCTTCAGCTGGGTAAGTGTTGAGTTAGTTGTGTTCAAATAGAGCTCCAGGAATTACAAGACTTGGAATACACGGTTTGTGCTCGCTGTATACAAATTTGGTCAGCCAATCCTAGTTCTCGATAGAATCAAACAAGAAGCCAATTTGATTGGTGACGGAGCCCATTTTCTTATTAGATTTTGCCAATAAGAATTTTCAGGATAGTAGCTCCTTATTCTGTGTACTATGTGTACATAATATCCTGGTTGAACCTTTCACATTCTACCTTCAGACACAATATCCTTATGTTCGCATCAGACTACCCCCACAACTGGCCAACTTCAATTATTGCGCTTAGTCTAGCGAGTAAACAAGAGAATTTATTTCATCCAGGTCATGAATTATTACCTGCCAGACAATCCAGAACAACCCGTTTCTTTTTGTTTTCTAAATCTGAAGAGAACGTGAGCTCTGTGGGATTATTTTGGTTTGAGGAACTTTATTTGAAGTGTAATGCTCTTACTTGCTAAACCTAATCTACACTCTGGCACTAGCTCCGTGGAACCACTGTAGCTCATGGTGGAAATATCAATCCAATTTTTGTACTGCACTGGATTTTTTCAGATCATTCTCAGTAGTTCCTCAATCTCGGTATACACAACGAATACAAAAGATAAATTAAGTTGATGTCGGCGCTTAGTAGTAGTAGATGCTCAGTCGTTAAAGCTCTTCCTCCAAAGCTCGTCAATGCAATCGGGAACAAAAATTAGACGAAGAATCTTTCTCTCGAAGCAACTGAGGATCTCTTCATCCGCTTTAGGCAGAGTTCATGCTTCAACGCCATAAAGCACGACTGGGATGATCAGGGTCTTATACAGAGTTTCCTTAGCTCTTCGGGATAGGGCTCTGCTACTCAATTGCCTTCTTAGCCCAAAGAAACAGCGATTGGCAAGAGTTATTCTTCGTCTTATTACTGCTGAGGTGGTTTCCGAGGTTAAAGCAGAGCAGTGGTAAATGAATTCCCTTATAACCTCAAAGTCACGCAGATCACTGTAGCGTTTTTCAGGGCAAAGTCGCATATTTTAAGGTTTAATGCTATGAACAAGACCAGTCACAGATGGAGAAATAGTTTCAATTGTCATAGCCTCATATCTGGAGACAGATTTGGCCAAAGTTTAAGCAGTAACGTACACCCTTATCGTATAACACCCATTCCATTCATGTTCACTTTCTAGCTATCGTGTAAATGCTTCCGTTGCAATGAGTACTATTAATGAGGAACTGCTCTCGTGACAGCTTGTTTGTGAGAATTTCAGAACTCAATTTTTGCTGTTCAATCTCTTTTCAACTGAATGCGTTCCCTTAGAAACTCCTCAGTACAAGTTCATTTAAGGATCTACTTGTAGAGTTCCCGATCTAGAAAGTTCCTTGTGTAGTGAACCTACATAGATTCTACCTACCTCAAGCATTGTGTGCAATTATTTATGACCCACTTGAAGCAACAAAGGGTCAAACACCCAAAACATTAAAAAGCACTTTAAACTGATGACGCCGCTGGAATGCAGGCATAGGAAAGTAATAAACATGAGTGCACTACCCGACTCAATGCGGAATGTGTCATCGATGTTATGCATGACATACATACTACATTGTAACGCGTTACTGTGTACAACAGAAGCTGGAGCGTGTGGTTGATTTGATGGCCTTATTTAGGTGTTTTTCAATACTTTGTAACCAACTTTTAAATCAGTGTGTTGATGTGCATAGTACTTCTCATAACAAAATTTGTATAACAGGCGGTGGAATTGCAATAAAAATTCAGAATCAATTAGATTTCAAACTAGCGTTCTTATTTATGGCTCTTAAGCCCTGCTTCTAGTAAGCAGATACTAGCAGACTCAAATGGCATAAAGACCCTGCCTCTAAGCTCTATGCACCAGGAAGTTGGTCGGTGTTTGGCTCTCTCCCTGGTTATAGACTACCCCGGAATGAGAAACTGCCTGATATGCCAATTTTATAAAATGTTAAACCTCTTTTCAAATGATTGCTGGAACTCTAGAGTCGAAGAGAAGGAAAAAACCATCCTACTACGACTTGGTAATTTTTCTTCGAGCAACTCAGTAAAGATGTATTATATTTGTGCTTTCCTTTTTTGTTTCATCTAGTGCTGGACATCTTGTTAGGTGATCTCCGTCCTGCTATATTCCTATTTATATAGATGATAGTCTTATAAGTTCTAGTTTCTTGGGACTTGGGCTATGGTGTTGCTCGCTATGATTGATGGTTACTCTTTCTGCGGTTCTTCCAATGTTGCCAGCCCATTCAATGGTTACGAGCTCTCCGACGAGTTACGAGCTCAAAGACGGTGGAATGTTTTGATAATGCAAAGTAGTGGTTGAATTGATCATAGTAGACTGCTGCTCCCGTGCCGAAACTGTCTTATTCTTCCGATGGGCAAAATGAGTTCTGATTCTACCTGAATCGATTTTTTTGAATTCGAATTCATTGAAAGCGTTGTGAAGGTTCTGTTGTGTACTTTATTTAAGATCTTTTAATGAATGGGGAAACAAACAACAAAAATACCAATGCCTCAGTGTGGCGTCGAGTATCAATATTTGGTTTGGTTGAACTGGGTACCAGTCTTTAACACGAGCACACTTAGATCAGTAGTACGTCCATTATGGTATCAGGTGGGTCAAAGGAGAAAGTTTGTCTCTACCTGCTCGTTAAAACCAGTTGGAACTTCTAATGGAATGTAAGAGACTGTTAATGTCTAACCCGCCTATGCACAGACCCGTAACTTTTTGTAAGGCCGTCTACAAAACAATAGCCTCATCTGTTTGTGGCGGTCTTATGATTGAGATATAGATCCAGTGCATCATTCAGTGGTGTAGAACCCATCTATTAATGCAGAAGAAAAGTACCACAGTAACTTTCTTGACCCTTTCCTGAATGATAGGTTTCCAACTTAGCTTTATCAGAGAAGACTAATCTGACACCATTGAGAGAAGGACGATCGACTATCGAAATTTTATATTTCCTTGAGACGTGTTATAGTTCAGTTTTGTAGGGGGTTTACCCTCAAACCACACCGAACCGTTCGTCTGGTTAGTTTATTTACCGCGTTATTTTAGAGTATTCTTCTCTTCTCTAGATAGCAAAGGTAATGTCATCTGGATAAGCGATCGCTGTGCATCCCTCGTCCTCTAAGATTATCAATAGTTCATTCACCACCAAATTTCAAAGAAGAGAGTATATTGCGGAGTGCCTCTACTACCAGATCTTCTAGTGGCCACCTCACCCAGCTTGTTCATGGTCAAACGAATTCGCGACCCGATGCGATTCGCTGCGTGCGACCAATTACACAAGTACATCATGGCGTAGGGATTTGGTAAAACGCGACAACAACTGTCAAAACATTAATAAAACTAGGCGAAACCGCTCTGTTATAGACACTATCGCTTGGTAGCGATATCGCTTGAAATCACGTAAAAAGTAATGACATCGAGTGCCGCGAATTCGCTTGACCGTGAACCCAACCTTAAGCAGTAGATTCTGTAGTAGATCTGCTATCGCTGATGTATTCACCTTCTATGTCCAGGAAGGCAACCATCGTATACTCCTTATGAAACAGGAAGTATTCGATTTGACTCTGACCTTTGCAATATTCATGTTGCGCCGCTGCCAGTAAAATCTTGTCGATACTGTTGCAGTGAATATCTATCAACCGTTCTAAGGCTTTCAAGGGAAAATCGAGTGTCAGTATCAGTAGAATTAAATGATACTGGCATTGTTCAAAACAATAGCGTCAAGTCACCAAATGGAGGAAGACACCAACATCCTGAAAAATAGATCGACCCAAGCGCGAGGGTGATCGGTTTGTACTGTGTTCCAAGCACATTAAGCTCTTCACGACCGCATTTTACAAGCTTGGGTTTTATTTCAATAGAAGTAATCGCTTTTATTGTTCCCTGGCTGTCTATGAAAAGGATGACACCTTCTTGTAAGGCGATTACTCCGCCTTAAGGGGTGCCTCTGGAGGCGTATGCCTTAATCTTCTTATCCTTATGTTGCCTTGTAATATGCCTTTCCTTAAGAATTTCTACAAACCAGTTGTTCAGGGTGTCGTGGATCTGGCGATTGGAGACTACAACTTCAAGCACCTTCACTGGGTAAGAATGGAGCTTAAGTGTACATAGAGCTGACACAACAGTACACCACCGTTTCCTCCCATTTCTCCTTTATCACAGGCATGTTGAGTCGTGGAGGTAGCAACTATTTAATAAAGGAGCCGCTTACACAAGTACTCGTATCGCTCAGGTGTGTGTGAGCTCCTTAAAGTGGAACATTTTTGCACATCGACAAAATTTTCTCTTTCTTCACCTCAGAACATACTCCAACTACAATTCAAATACACAAAAGTATTCTAAAAGATTTTTATAAAAATGTTTTTTCAACTCATTTACAGAACAAACAATCAGGCACAAGGGCAGCAGCCACCATCAGCAGCAAATGCTAACTGGGTTCAGTTCTAAATCGTATAAATTGAATGCTATTGTAAAAAAAAACAAAACAAAACCATTAATAATACATAAATAATAATTTAACAAAAAAAAAAAACAAAATATTTACAAACAAACAAAAAACAAAAATTAAATAAGATATTGAATTAATATGAATAATAACAACATTAACGAAAAACATATGTATAAACCTTGTTGAACTGTATTTTTACAATATATATATATATACATACAATTAAAACAAAAACAATTACCAGAATATTAGCCAAGGTCAAGAATACACGGATAAGCGCGCGTACCAACCAACCAACAAACCAATAGTGAAAGCGCTTCCTTTCGCTTTGTTTTACTTCTTTTTTTTTTATTCTATTATTTCTATTATTTCTTTAGAAAATATACAAACAGAGTAATTCTTTTGTACGAAGTATTCTTGTTCTTTTACTTTTATTTATACTTAAGAGGCGAAATATGCAACAACACTAACCACTTAAACTTTATATTCATTACCAAGCAGAATATTTTTGTACTTATATGTATGAAAACACAGTTATTTAAAAGAATTATTATTTGTTTTGTTTGTTGTTTAAGTTACCTAAAATAAATCCAACTATATAAATATATATACATATATACATAAATATTTAAAAAGCATGTACCATGTAAATTAAACTCAGAACAACTCTACTCGATAATGAAATGAAAATGGATTATATTTAGTGTATAACTCTACTCGTAATGCAAATGCCTAGCTTAAATGGATAACAAAACTCTGTAAAACACACTTAACACTTAGACACTACTTACGAATTGTTGTTTCTTCCCCTTCGTGCAGAGAAAACAATTCCCTCGTAGTGGTATCAAAGTTTGTTCCTTTAGTTTTGTGTAATATTTCCCACTCAGCAATAGCTTAGAAGAATATGAAAAAAAAAAATGCAAAAGAAAACGAAAATTAATTTAAATTTGTTAAAACACCAATATAATAAGATTGTGATTATTGAAAACAAAAAAAAAAAAAAAGAAGAAATTTATTGTTAATTTATTGTGTGAAGAAGAAGGAAGTGATACATGTTTTTCCTATTTTCAGTCTCTTACACTCATGTAGCAGCGATCGACACATTCCGCAAATGATTATCTCATTAAATAAATAATAATTATACTACAAAATATAGATCTATGTACATGTTTCCCCCTTCCTTCATAGATGGCGGCACGCAGCAAGAAATATACAAAAGAGAAACATCGTTAACCTGTGATTTGTTTCGTTTTGTAAAAATTGCTATAATCGAAAAAAAAAACAGTAGTTTACTTCACCCACAGAATGGCGGTATGATTTGTTGTCTCTATTTCTCGCAAAGCTATTAATAAGTATTTTTGTTTTCTTTCTCATAAATGTACTATAAGTAAAAATAAAAAAGAAGATTTGACGAAATTTATTTTAAATATTTTGTGAGTTCGGTTATAAATGAAATAAAACAGGCAATATATATATATATAAAAGAAATAATGTTTAGGAAAGAAAATGGCTATTTTTTTTATTGTAAAATGTACTGTTGATGAGTGGGTTTGTTCCGAGCATTACCAAGTAAGCCAGTGCTGGGCTACAAACCATCCTCCACTTGCTTTCAACTGATATCGTTGCAGAAGCTCCAATCAATGGAAGGAGCAACACGCTGAATACCTCGAATTGATGCATCGTCATCTGCTACCAGATCACCAACTACCTGCCCACGGAACATGACTTCAATACAAGCTAGAAATTCTCGATACCAAATAGAACTCAATGAATGAATACGCAACTTGATGTCCTTCACTACGAATAACTGACAATTTGTACGGATGGGTCCAAAACCGAGGACGGAGTCTTCTCAGAAGACCCTTCCTTAAGCCTCCCAAACTATCGCAAGCCGAAGTCAATAGTATTCGTCAAGCAACTAACTGTCTGGGGGTTATAGACAGCAGGCAGACGTCAAAACCCTTGCATCCAGCACTACGAGATCTAATCCAGTGAAATCCAGTGCCGCGTATCTCAACGCGATAGGTGGTACAACACCACCCTTTGCCAGGTCACTGCTACATATCAGTGAATTGTTAGGCTAACGTATTGGGTCGACGAAACAGTTCTATGGGACCCAGGGCCCAGCTTCTCACAACCACTCGTGTTGTGCGTGTTAGATTTTTTACACGAATGAAAGGGCTCTACTGTTTAATGCCTTATCCGAAGGGCAGTTTTTTTATTTCCAGAAGCTTTTTCATGGCAGCTATACCTACTCTCGAATTTTCATCATTTTAGGTGTTTAGGCAACGTACTAACCACTTGAGCCACGAGGCCATAACGAAGCTATTGTAGCGTTTTTCATGCCGAAGTCACTGCCATTCGTCAGCCACCTGATTTCGTCGCGGTTAAAGCAGTATCTGCATCGGATATTGTTATATCCATCGACAGTCAGGGAGCCATCACATCCCTTCCTTTCGCACTAAGATGTCTAAGGCAGTGGGTACCTGGTCACAGTAACACACCAGGAAATTGTGTGACTGACATACTGGTTAGAAGAGACACCTCTGCTTTAGATAGTGTACATCGAGGCGCGAACGTCTTATGCTAAATACCTTATCAACGCTGACGATGAAATCATCTCGGTCTATGCAATACCGCCAGCTCTGCCCGGCCCTAAATGAAACCAGATTCATCGGAGTCCTAAAGTAGTACAAGAGATTGAACTACTCTCCAAGGTAGTTAATACACTCACCCCTCACGCTATGATGTAAGGAGACATGCTTAAAGATAAGGCATTCCCTCCAACGACTTCTGTAGAAGCTGTAGGGTTGAAGAGAAAGAGGCATCTCCTATGCTTGATAAGGTGAATGATCTTAATGCAGTTCCTACACGATTAAAATAAACTCTAATGCAAAACAGTAAAAGCTGTACACATCGGCAGCACAATGGACCTTCCTCTGGTCTAAGTGCATCCTCACCGAGGGCCGGTCTTAACCAATCAACCCCTGCTTTGATGGGAAAAGCTAAGATCTTTGATTTCAATAAAGATCTATGCGCTCTGCCTTGTAACTTCACGGAGGAGCAATTTTTGGGTGAAGTGAAGTGAAGTGAAGCAGAATATCAATTGGATGATACTTCCTATCACGGCAGCCAGTTTGTGTAAACGTAAGGTTCTCTAGTGGAATGACCAGCTTGTTAAGCTTAGAAAGAAAGTTAGGAAACTCTTCCACTCTGCTAAATGCATGAAGAGCTGTTCGAATATAAGTACGCTCTCACAGAGTACAATTAATAATTGAGACCATCTAAATGGACCCGAATGCATCTGACCATAGAGTTAACAATTGGTTAAAGTTAGATGGACTGCAAGTTAGATGGAGAGACTTATTAATGTTTTCGTTACAATAGCTCTGTGTGCATTCCGGGACGTTGAGAACGCACTCGACCACGCTACAACGGCTGCGATTTAACAGTAAGTAGCAGAGTTATTGTGGATTCGATTAACCAGTAGTTTAGAGCCATGCTTCAAAGTCGGATTATTATTTCCTCTTCATCTTTCTCTGGAGGATTGTCAGTGTCTACGATCGCAGTTAAAGGCAGCCCGCAAAGAGGTGCCCTTTCTCCCCTTCGGTGATTGTTTGTCAGTGACAACCTTATAGTCGATCTACATTACTATTGGTCATGCTCATGACTTGGCGATTTTAAACACAGCACGATCATTTTCTGCATCATGCAAGGTGTAAACCCCAGCGAGAAAGACTATCCATTAAGCCTTGTAGAGCCGTTCTAGTGCCTTTTACTAGTTTATTTGGAACCTATCACCATTAAAGCCATCACTTTATTTTATGCAGTTGGGGAATTAAGCTCGAAGTAATCCTTGACAAACGGCTTAGATGAAGTTCTCATATTAAGTCCACCATCGAGCGTGGCACTAGGGCCATGTGAGGCAGTTGACGGGTTTACGGCAGAGCTTAGGATGTTGATGCATTGGTGAGGCCCATTATCACGTACGTGGGTAACGTATTGTGGCCGAAAGTTCTTGTACGGACAACGGTATCCAAGAATCTCAGAAGCTACAGAGAAGTGCCTGCCCCGGTATTTCTGTTTCCATGGGTACGTACCTGTCCTTCAGCCCTACAAGTTTTCATCGTTTTCTTGTCAAAGATATTTCAGTTAAAGGCTCAAACTAGCAATGTTAGGTAAGATTCCCGTACCATATTCCGTCCCATGGCAACACTTTCGTTTTGACACAGTTCTGAATCCAGAGTCCACATCCACACATCTCCGAGCTGTCAAAATTGTTATTAGAATTTTGTTTTGTTAAATTTGTTTGCATATTATATTTACGAATTAAATTCAATGAAATTCTCCAGATAGTAAAAGAAAATAAAACATTAACAATGTACACACTTCTGTCGGGGCTATACCGGCACTTGACGCAAAAAGACGAATACTGTGTGGTCATATTGGGACTGGACAATGCCGGAAAGACTGTAAGTACGACCTTTCCATTGCTGGGCCATCTAAGGACATAGACCACCACTTTGTAGACCTACCTGGAAGCAGCTAAAACGAAGTTCACCAAAAACTACAAAGGTATGAATCCAGCAAAAATCACGACGACCGTCGGCTTGAATATCGGTCAGATTGATGTGCACGGGATTCGTTTGAATTTCTGGGATCTGGGTGGACAACAAGAATTGCAGTCTCTGTGGGACAAATACTACGAGGAGTCACATGCGGTGATATATGTAATAGACTCAAATGATCGTGATAGAATGGATGAATCTAAGCAGATATTCGGTAGGCCACACCAACCTTCATTATCGCATTTTGATTATTGTTTCTGCAGATAAAATGATAAAAAACGAACACTTGTCCGGCGTTCCGCTACTGGTGTTGGCCAACAAGCAAGATTTACCAGATGTCATGGGAGTGAGAGACATAAAACCAGTATTCCAGCAGGCGGGCGTACTGATAGGACGACGAGATTGTCTCACCATGCCGGTTTCTGCGCTTACCGGGTATGGCTATGCATTATTCACATGAAATTAAAGATAACGTGATATTCCATTCCAGCGAAGGAGTTGACGAAGGCATTAAATGGCTCGTAGAAGCAGTGAAGCGAAACTCAATCGTCCGGCCGCCCAGGGAAAACGACTGATTAACTGAAAACTTCTTCCCTACTCCACTTGTGCTTGTATTTCTATAACACGTACATCCAAATGTGCTTAAAGGGTTCGACTAATATTGTTAAACAAAACTTTTGCAGACATACGAATGCACTTGTATTCATATTTATCTATTTTATAAGGGGTCTTCAAACGAAACGTAAATAACAAACAGAAAATCGAGAAAAAAAAAAGAACTCCCAGCGTATTTGTTTGTATTTCATGCATCGAAACAAGAATCTACATCGTGGACTGCCTTACAGAACACGTTCTTATCAGCGAATTATTCTACTTTCTCCTGATAATGAGTAGGTATATTTCATTTGAAAATTTTCGTGTGTGCGCGCACCTTCGTAATGCTTTCTTAGATAACGTGTCAACTAGTTGTATAGGTAGGGGGTGCGTATCAACACCTAGAGCTTAGTTTAAGAACGAAAATAAATTGTGGAAAATTAAAGTTTTTCCAGTGTTCCTACAAGATAAGAGAGATTAATATGTGTTGAAATAAGTGGAGATCTCCAGAAGTGGAATAACAAATTGTGTACCATATTTAAAAGTGCAAATAATAAAGATGTATCCCTACTATGAACAGGATTGGAGTGTTCTGCCACCGGAGAACAATAGAAGGTTTGTTTTCGAATGACAAATCATTTATTAATTCCGCTTTGAAGGATTTTGAAATAGTTGAATCACCTGTATATTAAGAAGCGAGGGCTTTTGTGTGATAAAAACGCGTTATCAAAGAATTGTTGCGCTTGTGGTGTCACCTGTGTGTGATTTTTGCTTTCTACTGGAGGAAATCGTTTGGCTCGCATTTTTAACTGAAAGTATTTGAATGCAAAAATGGTTCCGCAAACTTGTAAAACAGTTGTTACTATATCAAAGGATATTCTTATTGGTACACGTACCTGTATTCATGGTGTTGCCTAGGTTCTTTCTATACTTGCAATGAGGCCTTAGGCTGGTGATTCTTGGGAATAAACGTGTGAGTCTTGTGTTGATTGGGTTGATGTCCAGTTGATCTACTCGCTCGTCTTCGTGTCTTAAAGTGTCATCAATGGTCAACCAGTTTTCTCTTCTTATAGTGGTGTCGATTGGCTCCTGTCCTGTTCTAATACAAAAAGCCTGTATTTGATATTCGGTCGGACCAAAATACACTCAAAATGATAGGAAAACATCGGTTTACGAAGAACTAGTGCTTCCGAATGATTGGTGTGGTCACCTTTCACGCAACTTTCGTTTTTCCGATTCTGCTACTAACATCGAGTTCGGTTCCGCCGGCAGTCGAGATAATGCTTCTCAGATTAGAAAGTTCTACACTTTCTCGAGCTCCTGTCTAGCAATGTTAAGTTGGGACAAAGAGCTCGAAAGTAGTTGGTAACCGTTAAACTTTCACTTTTTTTTTTCGGATACTGCTGTTCTCACATCAGGTGAACGAAAATGTTATCTATCATCGAATCACAGTGTCGAAGGTGGAATTGTTCACTCTGTTTGACATCAAGTACTACGCATCCATGTGTTGGTTTCCAGGTCAAAGGGATATTCTAGGCAACTGCAAAGCGCACGAACTAGCTAAGAAAGGTGATAAGAAAGATAGTTGGCGCCTTCAGAGGCACTGTATGGCAGGTATGCTAGAAGACTTAATGTTTCCTTTAACGAAGCTGTAGAGACGAGTAAGAGGAGAAAATCACGACACATCTTCTGTGTACCTGTCCTGCTCTTATGTTTTTGAAAAGGAAAATTTTAGATTAGTACTTCTTTCTAGCTCTCAATGATCTAGTCAAACTTAAGCAACATAAGCAAGTTGTTCGAAGTAACACACGCAGAACAACGAAAAAAGGATGCATGCAACGAACCAAGGAAGAAACGCTACAATCCCGCTATAGGCTCTTTGAGTTGACGCGACCGTTTGCATGGTGCCATATTCCGTCATGTATTTACTTCCCGCGGTTTCCAGGTCTTAAAATCTAAACGGCGAACCATATGGCATGGGTTCACACCGAAACCGGTTGCCCTGCACCCTGTTCTACGTGGAAACTTTCTATGTTGCCCTACCTCCTGTCCTACGTGGAAACTTTCTATGTAGGCCGCCGGTTTTCCCATAGTGGTATCATAACGGACATTCCTCTGGTCTAAGTGGGTCCCTACTACCAGGACGTTGGTCTTCTCCACCGGTATCTATAAGAAGTTTTTCTTTCATATGTTTAGTGTACCTGAGTGTACTGTTTCCAGGTTCCTTTTGTTTTCAACTCCATAATATACTACGTAGTTCTATCCTTTGACATTGCTTCATTCTTTTTTTTTATATTAAAAGGAAACCCAAGTCCCAGAAGAATTCAGGCCCCATTCGTCCAATTGTACTTTCCGGCAGATTGCCTTCTTTAATGCAATGGTTCAAGAAACTATGATTTTATTCGTTTCTCTTGGATGGTTTGGTGGCTACGTTTGCTGTTTCCCAACCGGTGTCGAACCTGTAGAGTTTGGGTCCCAAGCAAGCAAGCTCTCCACTACACCATCGGAATTTTTTGTTCTTCATGGTAGTAGGAGTAATGGGCACTAACAGAAAACCGATCCAATCGATCGCATTTGCCTGCTAATTTATAATAATTGACCACATGTCGGTATGAGACCCATGGTCTAAATTCTCCTCAACAAAAGCGTTATATTTGTCTTACGGGTGATTGATCCCTATGACTACCATGAGGACTTCCTGCTCAATCGGCTGAGGCACTGAACATTACTTTTCAACCCTCAGTAGTGAATTATATAGCTACTGACTCCGTTTCAAAGACTTGACGTCGTGTAACCTACCAACGTTTCTACTAAAGATGTTCTTCTCTTCAATTTCGGTGTTGGAACGAATGATGTCACAGCTAGGTAGGTAGGTTAAGGGAGGATGCAGTCTCACTCGTCTCTCAACGGATCCACTGTGTTTCCCGGTGTGGGATACCTTAAAGAATATGGAATAGCTCCCGCCATGAACTATAAACTTATAACCTTATGACGAGGTTAGATGGGGTGTATTGGGAAACATAAGCTCTCTGGTCCTTCTTCCATTACATTGGTCCTAAAGTAGTCTTGAAACACGACAGGAGGAGAGTGCGCTCCACCATGTTGCGGTAGGACCAAGTGATACGTTAGAATGTCCCCTGGTTCTGAGGCAGTTCTCACTAGCTAATCGGTCCTTTCGCTTTACTGGAAGCCCATATATCCCGGGATCTAGCATAGCGTAATGGCATACCTACGTCTCAGGGATTTGAGCTACTCTTTATACTGTTTGACCAGTTTTGAATTAATTTCAGCGGAGGCGATGGCTTTGATGGCTGTCTGGCTGTCGATGTATACATGAATGTGTTCGTTGTTTTCCAGAGTGGATAACACAATAGGTTATCAGTGGTGGATAAGCTCCTGTAGGCCTTGGTGATGACATATTTCCGTTTTGCGTGGTTTCATGCGAAAGCTAACAATTAATTGAATTTAAAAGTACATAGACATGTACCGTAATTCTCACTTGTACTGCCGGTGAATGCATCCAATAAGCAAGTTTTCAATTAAAACTGTTTCACTTCGAACATTCATTCATTTTACCTCAAAATCACTACATATATCGCTAACTAGTCAAGCAATATTATTTATTTTACACAAAAACACGAAATCTTTAAAAATTTACTCTCCCAACCAAACCAAAGAGACATCTAATAAAATTTCCCCCATTAGTTTGCGTTCAGTGACAGAAAACAAAATTTCCCTTATCACCAACAACTGTGAAAATCTCCACAATCCACACCACACACTACGAAAAATGTCATCGTCACAAGAAGAGTGTTCGGTCAAATCATCCGTCATTTCGTGTGATTTTATGTGATTTTATTTCAATTTATTTCGATACTTTTCATCTAATTTACCATTTCTAAAACAGACCATTCGAATCCGCATACATTCCGCTACTGTGACGACTAATAAGTCATCCCAAATATCAGCCGTGCACTTAAGAAAAAACTCAAATTCCAAAAACAACAAGAGAGAAAAAAAAAACCGAATTCCCTTCGTGTCGTGTGTCATTCGAAAAACCAACAAAAAGATATTTTTTTTCCTCCCAACACGCCGTGCAGGAGAACACAATTAGCGAACAATCTAATATTCCGAATATTCCACTTGTTAAAGGAACACAAATTGTAAATAAAAAAAAAACATTTTTGATATTCTTCTTCTAATTTGCACTTTATAGCAGCTTTGGTGGTGTGGAGTGTGTACTTTACTTTACTTTTTTTTCTTCTTTGCTCTCAGCCTGCTGTCATTATGCAAAGTCGAGTTTTCTGTGATTAACGGTGGAATCTTTAACACACACTCCATTTAGTTAATAATAATAATTAATAAAGTAAAAGAAAAAAAAAAAAAAGAATAAAAAAACAAAAACTCTTTTCATGAACTTCATACGAAATGAGTGAGGTTGAGTTGTGACACGTTATTTTCTGTTTTCCTGTGACATTGTCATCGTCGTCGTCGTCGTTGTCGTTGTCGTTCTTGTCGTCGTCGTCGTCGTAGTCGTCGCCGCTTGCGTTCGTTTGTTTCTGCCACCGACACCGCCCCCGCTCCCTGTTTTTGCTTTTGTTTTAATTTTTTTGTTGTTTTTTTTTTTTTTTAAATATATATTTGCTGTGCTGTGCGTGTGTTTGTGCAACATACTGTATTCAATTTTCGTTACAATTAATCAATTAAAATTAACCGCTCAGTAAAAAAGTAAAAAAACAAAGAAAAGAAATAAAATCAAGGAATCGTATCTACATATTTGTAAGGAGAGAGCAGCTGTAGAGAAAAGCATAAAGAATCATGAATTCCGAGCATGGGTAACTGTCGCTTAAGACTAAGCACTTCGGTGGAAGGGTTTTCTGGGGTTTCAAAGGGCAAACAGCTTGGGTATTGCATTTAAAAAGTGGTGTACCCGATGGCTGGTACACAGTACGTTTGAGTCTAATTGGAATGATTCTTGACATTATCAGACGAATTCGTCAATTTATTGCTTTTTGTTTATTGCTTAGCAGTAGGTCAACACCGCTTAACACTAAATTCATATTGCTTAGGTTTGATTAATCGATTTGCATTGGAGTTGTACCGATAATTAGGGGCCAGTAATTGGTACCAGATGGTGGAGACTAGCATATGTATGCCGCCCCGTGCCGCCCAAAATTGTGTCATTGGGTTGTGTTTTGACCTTTTTGCTATTGTTACCCTATTCCGAGAGTAGGTACATAGTATGCACTTTGCAACTTAGGGCGTTCCTCGAAATAGATCACGTCAAGTGCCTGCATACAATGAACATACAATTTTGTGACCAGATTCTGGATTTCTATCCGTAGGCGGTAGGTTTCAGGACTTTGTTAAGACACAATATATGAACATACGTCTCCATGCATCCGTATATTTTGGCACAAGTTTTTATTCATTAGAGTTGATTGCCTTAGATCGACCCTCGGTGAGGATAGGCGACGACCAGAGAAGGTCTATTGCACTACCATTGTGTAAGGTGGGTGGATCACTTTCTTACTCTGGGAACCATCCGTTCCTTTGTATGAAGAAGCTGGCAGTACTCAGGTTGTTAAGATCGTAGAAAAGGTATTCACCTAGTGTAGCGTTACTGATGTTGGCAAGTTCTGCACAAGTTGTTGTAGGGGATGTCACCTCTTTCATATCTTTTTAGTTCGGAGTTTAATGGTCCTGTTTTCGTTTAACGTCGGCCAGCTTAGCCTAGTGGTGTTGCATTGGTCAAGCTGATGCCATTGATGATTGGCCACTGATTGATAAAGTGCCAGTGCGTCAGCTTCACAATTCCCTGCTATATGATAGGGCCTGATACCCAGCAAAGGGTAAGATTGTACTGTCTATCGCGGTAAGTTATACGCGGCAGTCTTTCCTTTCCTTTAGGTCTTATAGTGCTGGATACAAAGGATTTAATCAGGCCAAACAGCTGCTTGACGAGTGACATTGATTTCGGCATGAAAAACGCTGCAATAGTGTGGAAGGTTAAAGGAGAAGTGGTTGCCAATGTCTTCTAATAAGATTCCGGCTCCGACTCCGTCCTCAGTAGAGGAGTTTAATGAAACTAAGGGTTTGATACCACCACGATGAGTGGCGGGCAGCACTATGTACCTCATCACTATACAGATCAAGTCTAAGATGGCTTAGAAATGCTCCAACTGTCTGATTAGCCAGCAGAGGTCGCAGGTCGCCAATAATTATAGTAAGTTTCAGACTCAGTATCCTTGCGGCATGGACGAGTAAGAGGGGAAAACTATACCACACTTCCTTTGTACGTGTCAAGCAGTTTCCGCTCGCAAGAAGTTGCACTAAGGAACATCAGTAACCTTCAGTGATATAGAATAAGCTTCTGGAGGATCTGAGGGTACTTTTTCCAATTGGGATTCCAAATCCATTTGTTAGAACTGGTCTAAGTGTGGCTACTTACACAGACTGCTGCATTTGTCTAGTTCACGGCTACTTTTTGAGAAGATTTTCTTCAAATATTTTCACCAGGAGCATTAGACTGGATTTGCAAACTGGTGACAGGATACCAAACGTAGCGAGAGACTAATTTATTCCGTTTTTAATATCCTTGTTCGTTCCGCAATAAAATGATACATAACCTCCTAAGTACATAGATAAACTGCATGACGTCCTCAGTTGGCGTCTGCTTCGGAATTATACGGTGATGTGTAGAGCGATGTTAAACCTATTAACTCTCCAGTGATATAGTTGGTTCTTGCCAGGAAATGGATATCACAAACGTAGTCTCCATTAGATCCTTTATTTTTCAGGAAAGAATTAGGTAAAGGGTTTTCCTGGTTGAGAATATCTACTAGCACTGGAGAGTAAGCCATTCATAGTTATCTTGAGTTTTCTTTTATTTCTTCAATGAATTCAAAACGGGTCCCACAGAGAAATCACAGAATGGCATATCTGAAGAATACGGTGCTTCCTCGATCATGTTGGTAGCGTTTTTGGGTAATAAGTCACTCATAAGGATGCAATTGTGAGATGGTCCTTTATTGTGATGCCAAATCCCAGAAGTTTTATGCCACACTTTCGGTATGTTTCGTCGAATACTTTCCCTTAATGTGAACAACATCACGAATATCAAAGAAAGCAGTGAACAACACCTTAAATTTTGAGTGTATTTGACGTGGTTTTTCGGTTTTGATTCAGTTGAATGGCATCTTTGCGATGCCTGTTGGATTGTATGCCATGCACAAAACATAATTTAAAATGTGCGAACAGATTCCTTACAGACGGACAGTTTTCCAACACCCGTTTTTCACTAAGTCGATGATTATTTCAGTAACTACCATTGCCACCCATCTCGGAAAGTTTTTACTTCAAGCCCCACTTTGAACACTTTATACTACTCAAGTGCTCTTGATCTCGATATTACAGAACCAAGGCTTTCTCTAACATTTTCAATGCATCCGACCAAGAAATTCCGTCGCCACATGAAATTTCAAACGACAGGACTTGAGCCCAACTAAAGTTCTTCATTGCTGTCGACAAACTAGTCGACAAATCGCACTCAGATTCAGCATCGAAATAGACGACAGATGTACCAAATCGTTTATTCAATAAATTACACACAATTCGCTATTTACAATTCATGAGGCAATTTATTTCAATGCCACTTGCGTCCGATTGGCGTTCAATAATGAGTGCTAGCAGTTTATTATTCTGTAATCGGAGGAACTGAAGAACACACAGTATTGGTAGTTGACTATTGAAATTGGTATCCTGTCTGTGATTATCGAAATCAAGGCGGTTTTAAGGGGCAATAAGAAGAATTAAAAAGGATAAAGAATTAACTCTCACAAGGTAGCACTCACGCTAGTCCAGTTAAAACGTCCAGATCCCAGTTTGTAGGAATGAGTTTGTTATCCAAGTTCTAGGTAGAAATTAGCTAAAGGCGTGGGAGACATGAGATCAGAAAGATCAGACAAAGAGATGAAGAATGAATCCTTAGCCTTCACCCTTTCTTCTTGTGGATAACGACTGCATAAACTTTTCGTTTGCATAAAAGCAACTGTTCAAGTATTGCTCCTTCTTGTTTGTTTTAACCGTCTATTACCGTTGTACTACAGCTTACGCTTAAACCTATTTCTTTTTTAAAACAGGAAAACTTACTTCTTACTTATGTCCTGTACCCCCTTGTGGGTCTTAAGGCCTTTTCAATGGCTACGTGGCATCGTGTGCGATTTCTGGATTTGGGCCTCAGCTTTCCCCAACTCTTTCCCAGTTGCCGTGTTTCCTTCTCAACTGTTCTGCGCCACGTACTTTTAGGACCGCCACGTATCCACACAAGGAAACACAATGAATTCGTTGAGATCCGAGTGAGACTGCTCCCTCATGATGGTTCCATTGCATTGCGTTAGCTATGGACCTGTCACCATTTCGAAGAGTATGACTGATCTACTGATACTTTAGTTGTCGTATGGTTGTTTCCGTTCTCTAATGAGGCTGTTCGGGTTACGGTTACGGGTAATATGTACATATGTATATCTGGAAAGAAAATAATAAACAAAATAGTTTAATTCACACACCTTAACGTAGGTAATTGTGTAATTAAGGTATTGGCAGAGTGCGGGTCACGCAAATTTACGCTTTTAACTATCTACTGGCCAAAGGTGGGATATATAATTTTGTGGGACAGTAATCCAAAGCATTTCCAAAACTATTTACCATCCTATGATTCACATGCCACCTGAATATCGCGTTAACAGGGTTGACTGATGTTTTTCTTCTTTCGAAGTGTGTGGTTCTAATGTTACTTCAACTCTCGTTAATCTAGTAACGACGTAGTGCGTATAGATAGCATTTTAAGTTATTGATTATTCGTTAAGTAAGTGTTAATGAATGTGAATCTGCGACTGAGAAAAACCGTGCTCTTCAGTGCACTCAAATAGGTGTCTGACTGTGCTAATCATTTGTAAATTGAGTACATGCAGTACTAGCTGAGTCCCTAAACCTGAGTGTATTTCTACTGTACTCAGTGCCAGTTTGCGATTTAATTTGTTCATATGCAGCCAGTAGTAGCACACAGGACACGACTGCGTTGCCCATCACCTGCATATACAGACTATAAAAACGGACAACAGAAGAGTGCACTCTTTGAACGAAAAAACCAGCAAATGGATGAGGATCACCTGACTAACCTATCGCCAGACAAGCAAAGAAACAAGGATATTCGCGCTTTATATTGGGAAGCAAGAGGAAAAATGAAATAAATTTTAACCCCCAGCCATTGGAAAAATAAAGAAAAGCCAGTACAGAGTAGGGACTAGGAAAGCCAGGGTCTTAGTCACTATTCTGATTGCAACGATATGTGTAGACTGGCTCTCAGGTTCATTCTTCGTTTGCTTTTCTAACAACTACAAGTTCATGGGCATCAGTGGCTAGTATCTCACAATTATTCGTGTTGTGCGTGTTGTATATTCTCCATACGAATGGACGTACTGAGTCCTCATCACGTTGCCATCCATATGAACATTGCCTTCTATAGTTTGTTCCATCGATAGTGTTTGACTGTTTTTCGTGTTACTCACAACGATAACGACAGTGATTTTCAATGTAACGTGAAGCAAAACTATCTTAAAACGATATCGTCCGATGGTTGTTGTCGTATGTCAGGAGAGCCCTGCAAAAATCCTTGTCCAAGTTTCGTATTGAGAAAGTTTTTCATGACAGTCTTACTCTCGGATGCTTGGCAGACGGTAGCTAAAGGCGGAGAGGTGATAAACTTATTGCTTTTGTCTGGAATTCGAACCTCCACCTCAGTAGTCCGAATCAGTGAGCCATGTCGCTCAAGTGTAGATATGCCTTGCCTCAAATTGCAGACTTGGAACTTTTGTTTCATCTCTTAATGCTTATTGCTTTCAATCTTCTCATGAATCACACCAAACATCTTTACAGATTGCAAACCATTTAAATGCGGGTGTAGGCAGTTAATGCTATGAAAACAACCAGAAACCCCTTTCATCCTAAAGTCGACATATTTAACGTTTGAAATAGCTTCTCCAACTAAAACAATTAACTTTTTGCATGCGTTACGATTTATGGTATTTTGTGTTTCGTTTTTTGTGTAATTGCAGATTTAATCCGGCCTTTAATATGGCGACAATCCGCCAAGCATTTACAGAAGCCGTGGAAAGGGGTAAGTAATTGAGTGTAAAAACAACCATCGAACTATTTATTTCGTTAATCCTTAAGTGTGCATTGACCTGTTTTACTACTATCGTACTGAACCAAGCTGCAAACTTTCGTTTTTCTTTTTCATTTTACTTCCTTTCTTGGATTAAATTGAAATGAAAAAACGTGCAAAAAATAAAAGAAAAACAAAAAGAATTAACTAACAAATGACTTGCCTATCCAAACAGTGAGAATGCCTACACCCACACGGCTGAGAGATCTCATTCGACAGATTCGCGCCGCGAGGACAGCTGCAGAAGAGAGGGCTGTGGTGAATAAAGAATGCGCCTACATTCGTAGTACATTTCGAGAGGAAGACTCCGTCTGGAGGTACATATTGCGGCGATTGATATGAATTTCTAATTAGTTTCCTCTTTGACTTAATAACTCATTGCAGATGTCGAAACATCGCCAAGTTATTGTATATCCATATGCTCGGCTATCCAGCACATTTCGGTCAATTGGAATGCCTTAAGCTGACTGCCAGTACACGATTCACAGACAAACGGATTGGCTATTTGGGTGCAATGCTATTACTCGATGAGAGACAGGATGTTCATCTGCTGATAACGAATTGCTTAAAGAAGTAAGGCATAGCCACACTTAATGTAGCAGCAATTCATTGTTTTTCTCTCCGACAGTGATCTGAATAGCTCAACGCAGTTTGTTGTCGGTTTGGCATTGTGTACGCTTGGTGCAATAGCCTCGCCTGAGATGGCCCGTGATTTGGCCAGTGAAGTTGAGCGGCTAATGAAATCTCCGAATACATACATACGAAAGAAAGCAACCTTATGCGCTTTTCGTGTGATACGACGTGTACCGGATTTGATGGAGATATTCTTGCCTGCAACGAGGTCACTGCTGAGCGAGAAGAATCATGGTAGACTTATAAATATATTTATTTTCTTTTATCTTTGAATTGATATACATGAATTGCTATTGCTTATAGGAATCCTAATAACTGGTGTCACACTAATCACCGAGATGTGCGAAAACAGTGCTGACACACTTAGCCACTTCAAGAAGGTAAGTATTAGATCATGTAGTTGAACCTCTGCTCCATGAACATACAATACAATGTCGCATACAATTACTTACTCATAAATATAAATCCAATAATATTACAAATTAACTTATACTATTCCCTCTGCTTTCGCGAAAGGCATTGCATTTTGTTATTATTTGATTCAATACCGATGTAGAAGTAAAAATTTAAGGTGTCGAGTGGGTTCAATTGATTCAGTAAATACACGAACTCTGATTCCATCTATGTGTCTTGTTTCATTGCAGTAAGCAACAAGTTATTGAATAGATAAATCTCATAAGCTCGCATAAACCGTAGGCTTACAATATGTTATGAATAGAAATGATGCGACAGTTTACACAAATATCCTTCTGGTAGCATCAGGGAAACAACATTTTTGCTTTGCTTTTTACTGCTAAAACTTTATCCCCTGAAAATCTCTGTTAAACGCCCAATAGTGTATCAATCATGAGAAAACTTCATGATTTTTCTGGACGTGAAGGTTTGGCGCTTGTCGATCCTGTAAGATCCATACCTACCAAGCTTCTTTTTAAACAAATCATTGGACTCAACCCTTCCTTTATGGAGCATGGCTCCAATTACGCAATGTCCTGTACTCCAATTAAGATCTGGATGACCTGTTAAGCACTAGCTCCTTGAAAAATGTTACAAAAGACCTTAGGAGCTTCTTTTATTTGATGCGTTGGATAGTGAAATCCTTTATGGATGGTCGGTAGCACGTACTACGAGTTATCCTAGACTCCATACTCCTGCATTTTTACGTGGCTAAAGCGTCGAATTTTTTGCACTCCATTAGTACGTGCTCGGTGTTTTGCACTTTTCCTTCACAGTGACGACGGAATGAGTCTTCTGTATATCGTACTTATACATGAATTCCCGGAAGCCTCCATGTTCCATTGAGAATTGGGTAAGATTAAAGTTAGCTTGGCCGTGTTTTTTTATATTGTATTGTATTATATTATTGTATATTGATGCTGCTACATTGACCTCCAACTCAGTAGGCATTCGTCCCGCTATCATACTCTGACCACTGCTGTCCCGTGACTGAGTTTATACTTCTCATATACAAATGTTCGTATGAGGTATCCCTCAGGATTGATCACGTATACTTTTTAGTGCGGAAAATCAGGAATCTTATGTCTTCGCATGGTAAAGAACGAAGGTGTAAAAAAAACTATTGTGTGCATCGAAGTTTTCTTGTAGTGAGAGGCACCAATGTAGAATTGTTTGTGATTGGAGTGAAGCTCCAATAGAGGTAATGACTCTTTACTCTGTAATCCGCGCGAGAGTACAGTAAGGTCGGGCTTTCGCCAAAAATCTCAGTTTGTAACTCTTCTGGTGCCGATCTGCTGTACCATATAAGTTGTTTGTACTCGTGGACTTCTTCTCCCCATCACTCGAAACATAGGTAGGTAGGTACAGGTAGTTTTATTCTTGATAATGTCCCCAATTCTGATCGCCTCTGTTTGGTTGTCGAAAAAGGCTTTGACTAGCGTCCGCCGTCTGTTCCTACCTGGTTGGACATTTGCATAGAAAGTATAAAATTATTTCTCTTATTTTGCTTGGGATGTTTCTGTTGCTAATTCACTCCTAAGCCAGTACTAATAGAAAGAACTCTAGTAGTATCCCTCTATTGAATAGTTCTTGTGTTGTGCTCCAGCAGTATTTGGGCCACAACTGGCTAAATATGACACAGTATCGCACCTCTTTACTTCTTCTTTTTATGGTAACTTGTAAATTCTTCATCCATTATGTCCTCTGTCCGTTCGCTGTTCTTCTTCCTTCGACTTTTCCTTGATAAACTACTTGCAGCAGCTGATAATTCTTAATTCTAGTCATATGTCTTAGATATTCCTGCTTTCGTCTTAGTTTGGTGATTCTTTGGGTCCATGATTTTCTTAAAGTCCAAGTCTCTGGTCCATACAAAAGAATAGACCAAACGTAACACTTAAATTGCCTTTTCTTCAAGGACAACTGAAGCTCGCAGCCACATAACAACTTTTCCACCCCCAGAGGGGCCTTAACCGCTTCAGTAAGAGAGCCGTCCATGGCAGATCGCTCATTTCTCCATAATACCCTTAAAGCCGGCTAGCTGTCAATGAGGAAGGCTTTGGTGCTACCGGATGTGACGGTTCGCATTGAGAATCTCCCCCTGGTAGACGCTACATGAGTCAGAAAGCCAGTACCACCTGGAAAAGTTCAGAGAATCTAAGAAAATCCCATTTTTGAACCCTGCGTCGATGAAAATTGTTTCTTCGAACGCGTTTGTCACACTGCCTGTTTCCCATTCCGCCCTAGTTGGGACTATTCTGCATGTAAGGCAGAGTACTTTGTTATTCAAAGCTTTTCTTAGCCCAAAAAATAGTGACTGACAAGAGTTATCCTTCGATTGATCTCAGGACAGGTATCAGCAGCAGAAAAAGTTTATTTTCTGAATCAATTGCATCCACTCAGAGCCCATAGAACGTCATTCCAAGTAGATGCATATGTACTTCATATTTTGTAATGTGCATGTGCACACGTGTAAATAAATACATTCTCGTATACTTATATATATATGTATATATGTATGTCTATATTTTTGTAATTTATTTTTGATTTATGCATTCGAAACATTCAATAAGCATTATAATAGCTAATTCTTCCAATTATACCCAAATTTGTATGTTGCTTGCCAGGATAGCGGAAATCGAGAGGTATGCCGAATTTGCCAGTTGGCTTGAAACTTTTTCTTTTCTTTTTACTGCTAGAAATGTTTATTCGAATTTAGCAAAACGTAGATGGTTATCGTTATGTGGTAGAAGAAGTGAAAAAGATATAAATTTTAACCCTTTTGTGCGCGGGATTTGTGTTTTTAAATTGTTAAATCTTTTGTTCAGATTGTCCCGAACTTAGTGCGAATTCTGAAAAACCTTATTCTTGGCGGCTATTCACCCGAGCACGATGTTAGCGGGGTAAGTGATCCCTTCTTGCAAGTGAAGATTTTACGACTGCTGCGAATTCTCGGCCATAACGATCCAGATGCGTCTGAAGCGATGAATGATATTCTGGCGCAGGTGGCCACAAACACGGAGACGAGCAAGAACGTGGGGAATACAATTCTCTACGAGACTGTACTCTCAATCATGGATATTCGGTGAGTTTTACCTAGTGTGGCGGGACTCAGTATGGAGCGATGGTTATAAATTGTTTATTTTAAAACAGTTCTGAAGGAGGACTTCGGGTGTTGGCTGTCAACATCTTGGGACGTTTTCTATTGAATTCGGATAAAAATATTCGATACGTCGCGTTGAACACTTTGCTGCGTACCGTACACGCAGACACTTCGGCTGTGCAAAGACATCGTACTACGATCCTGGAATGTCTAAAGGACCCAGACGTTTCGATTCGTCGTCGCGCGATGGAATTATCATTTGCTTTGATCAATGCGCAAAACATTCGAACGATGACTAAGGAACTATTGCTGTTTCTCGAGAAGTCTGATCCGGAGTTCAAGGCGCAGTGTAGTTCAGGGATGATTCTATCAGCTGAGCGGTATTCGCCAACTACCCGGTGGCACCTTGACACTCAGTTGAGTGTTTTAATTGCGGTAATTTGTGGTTTTTCATTTAAGCTCATCTGTTACGTGGAAATTATTTATTTCTAGGCTGGAAATTATGTAAGAGACGACGTTGTGTCGTCAACCATTCAATTGGTATCAAGCAGTCCAGTCAATGAACAGACTTACATAACAAATCGCTTCTGGGAATCCCTACAAGTGTCCAATCACTGCGAAGACAAGCAACCTTTGCTGCAAGTTGCGGTTTGGGCGATTGGCGAATATGGGGATTTGTTCATGTACGGAGCATCAGAAGATGGTGAGTGCATTTATATGATCATCTTGTGACAATTGTAAGTTATTTTATGTATGTCGTGTAGAATTGGAGCGACCAACAGAGTCAGATATAATCACCCTGTTCCATAAGTTCTTAACATCAGCTCAGGTATCAACTACAAGTAAGCAATACGCACTGGTGGCATTAGCAAAACTTAGCACCCGACTACAGCACTGTCAAGAGTAAGTTACGCGAGATAATTTGGAGACTTTTGTAACATCTTTTGTTTGCTTGCAGTGGAATCGAAACCCTGATTCAATCATTCGGTAGTCATTTGAATGTGGATCTGCAACAGAGAGGCGTCGAATTCACACAGCTTTTCGGTTCCCATAATCACCTACGTCCAGCGTTGCTTGAAAAGATGCCACCCATGCAGATTAGTCGGATTGCCACACAAAATGGTGGTACATTCGATGAGAATAGTCCTGATCTAATCGAGAATGGTCTCGAGGAGACAGAAAGCAATATGAATACATTGCCGTCGTTAGGTGATCAATCGGTAAGAACAAAAATTTCACAAAAAATGAACTTTAGTAACCGTATATCCCTTTAGAACATCCTCTTAGATCTACTGGGTGGAAGCGATCAAACATCAGATCTGTCCAATGCAACAACAGTGCAAAAGAAAAATTCGAAGAACGCCAACACAGCCCTAGCCACGGAGACATCAAACAATCAAGATTTGTTGGATCTACTAGGCTTAGATATGTCAGCATCAGCTCCTGTACAGAATATGAATATCCTGGGAATGGTGGACAGTGCAAATAGTATGATTACATCACCATCGACCAATGGCAACGATTTGTCTGGTATGGGAGGTGGTCTTAATTTGAATGCTCCATCGATCATAGAGTCCGGTATTATGTCTAATTCGCTACTCAGTGAGTTGACGGCGACAACGACAAGTCCCGCGGTGGTAAGTACTTCTGCGACCTTACCTATACGAATGAATATAATTTGTCTAATTTGTTTATAGCCACAAGGACCGAAACTAACGGCTTTAGAGAAAAACGGTCTTTTGGTGCAACTGGTGCCAGTTAAAGGAACCGATTGCATGCAGATCTTTATGACAACAACAAATAGTTCGTCGAATACAATCGAACAGTATCTGTTTCAGGTAAGTTTCATATATAGACTAAGGTTTAGCAGACAACTGATGATAAAAATTTATTTATTTATGCAGGCTGCAGTTCCTAGGAGCTTTACTCTGCAAATGTTATCGCCATCGGGTTCGTTACTACCACCTGGTGGTGTTATAACACAAGAGATGAGAGTTGTTAGTACGTCCAAGGTGAGTAAAATTTGATTTCTTTTCGTTATCGCAACTACCTTTTACTGATCATCTTGAATTTGGCAACCTCGTAGTCATTCATTCATCTTTTAGTCCCCAATCTTTACGCGTATTATGTTAAGACACAGTCCGGTACATAGAACTTGGTAGAACACATTTGCCTTATAGGGTTTAGATAGAAATCTCTATGATGGTACTTGGTCAAGATGTCCTTGATGGTACGTTTGAAACCTATTGCAAGGGCGGAATGGGAAAGGTTATTTAGCTGAAGCATTGATTGGGGAAGAAAGCGATGAAACAAGGAGAGCCACGACACATTTCAGCGGTGCTCGAGAGTCACTGACCACATTATAAAGGCAGCACTAACTTTCATGACATCAACAATCATGAATCGAAGAACAAATTGCCCTTCGAATACAGAAGTCCCATGGACCGTCCTGGCACCACATCTCTTCTACATTCATCCCATTCAATCGGGAAGTGAAAAAGTTATTAAACGTGGCTCTTTAGGGAATACCGTTGACCGTAACCACCGTCCCACAGAACGCACCAAATTGTGAATTTTACTCCCAATGTGACAATTTTGTAATTGACATACCTTCTGAGCGAAAAATAAGTCTTTTCGCCAAAACAACGGATCCAATGCCAGTTGATTTCGCGTCCATTGACCAAAATTTCGACACAAACGATGGTCATTCAGCTTTGATTCTTGGACGAGCTGGATCTTGTAAGCCTTCAAACCATTTAAGACCACGGGCTTCTAGTGTATGACCGAGAAGAAGTGCGACTTTATGTTCTCGTTGCCGTGCATCATGATAAATGATTGATCCATCTCTATTGCTTGAGGATACGAGGAATAAGTTGAATGCTAAGGATCTTATTAAGGAGTTATTGCTGATCGACAAAATATAACCCTTTTATAGCCTCAGTTCCAGATGATCGATTATGTCGAATGTAATATGGTACAAAGGCTCTATAAGTTAAGCGCACAGAACCTTAATTTTAGAACCAAATTTTGGTAACGTTGTTGAAGAGTGTGTGGCATCAGGGAAAAATTGCAAAGCTGAATAAAAATACACTGAGTTAGTAGAACAACGTCCTTTACTTCTGGCTCCTTTTGAATAATGTATATCTAGCAGGTGTAAGTTGTTCGTCCTTTTTTATGGCGCTGAAGTTTGATATATTGGGTTGTTTCCAGAGAAAGATACTTCGTAAAATTTTCTATCTCGTTTGCGTTGAGAAGGAAATTCAACGACGAACTATACGAACTGTACAGCTACATTGACATCAGTTGATTTAGATGGCTAAAACATGTCAACCGGATGAATACTAATGCACTGGCTCGTAGAGTCTTCGAGGGACAACGCGGTAGAGGAAGAGCTCGCCTTAGGTGGTGCGCATAAGTGGAAGGAGACGTCAACCGACTTGAATTGCGCAGCTGGAGGCAGTTATCTAAAAATCACAACGAGCATATTGACATATATATCGACAGATGAGCTAGCGAGAATGGCCTTAGAATCAAGTGACATCTTGACGGACCAGTCTGTCCTGCTGCCCATTAGCCTTCTTTCCTTCTGGATCTCTATGGACTTCTGTAACATGGTGACCGCTAGATGGATCACACTCTCGTCCTGCCGTGTTTGGAGAACAACGAGGAGAACAAAGGACTAGAGGGCTTCTGTCTCTCAATAGAACCCAGTTAACCCTTTTCATCGGTGTCCACACAGGCCACAACCCAATGGCGGCACCGCACCTCAGTAGAAAGGGTTTCAACAGCTCAGCCCTATCCAGAGGCTACGGCGATACTGAGGTGGAGGAATACACGACACAATTCCTCTGCGAATGCCCAAGTCTCAGCAGAATCAGACACCAAACCTTCGAGAAAACATTTTTCGATCAGCTCTACGAACTAGCTAACGGATTGGTTCAGGAGGGCCGAACCCGACATGGACTAACGAGTTGATTTTCTGTTTTTTCTTTATATTCTGCCAATTATCCCACACAATGGATCCGTTGAGATCCGAGTGAGACTGCTCCCCTCTTCTGATAAGTTTTTTTTTTACAGTCAACTCCTTAACCTAACTTAACCTAGCTAAACATCGGACCCATCAAAGAAGCTTGTTAATGCATCCCCAGGTTCACCCCGAACTGTACCGCCATCTAATATATTTGATCTTGGCGCGGATGTAAGCCTTAAGTCGAACCCATTTCTAAGATTCGTGCATCATTTAACGATGATCTTGATCCGTGAGAATGATTTCCCACTTTTTGGTGAGATAGACATACCACCAAATCACCAGAGCACCTTTTGCTACGGGTACTGTACATTGATTAGTTTTCGTTTTTGATTTTCCCTAAGCTGCTGGTTTCTTGACCTTGGTGGGAAGGGATTAAAGTACTTGTGCGGTCTTCTTCTTCTTATGGTTCCACTCCGTATCGGAGGTTGGAAATTATCGATGCAATCAATTGTTTGTTTGTCACTCCTCTGAATATTTCTGCTGTTGAAAGATTGAGCCATTCTCTCAAGTTAACCTCTGCCCTCCGACGCTTCTTCTCCCTTCAATCCTTCCTTGTACTATCAGTTGGAGGAGTTGATTTTCCGTTCTTCATTATGTGTCCGAGGTACTGAAGTTTACTTTCTTTTATTAGAAGAAGTATTTCCCTTTTTTTCCTAACTCGTCTTAAACAGCGGCAAAAAGTGCCCTTCGCTTACGACTACATGGGATACAGTACCATCATCAGACGGTCAAACGAGAATGCGTCTTCCGACTACCTACCCCTTTACTCAGGCTTCAACCTCAACCTCGACTCCAAGTTTCCCTCTAGAGAGACTTGAGCAAATGGTGTGGTCATCAATCCTGCGTACATATCCATCTTCATGAACGAGTCAAAAGTAGACGAAGGCACTAATTTAATTGCCCAGTTCATATAAATCGTCAACCGTGCGAGTGTGGAGCAGAAATATATACATATATATACAACTAAACGATTAACTCGGTCCAGCCGTCTATTAGCCTCCTAGCAACATGGGCAATGTTAGGTGGAGTGCATTCTCCTCGAGCCGTGTTTCGAGGCTACTTTGGGTCCAATACAAAGACAAAATGACCAGAGAACTCTTATCATTAATTCTGAAAACCACAGCTGAGCCTCCTGGTGTCTTCACAAGCCCCAACCTAATGGCGGACCGGCAGATCGACTATAGACCAAATTTTCACACTAAGACAATTCCTGGGGAAGACCAACGAATTTTAAGTCGAGACTCATCATTTCTTTAACTTTTTGAGCTCCACAAAGCAATGGCCAAATTCGTGCCGCGTGAGTCTGGAAAGCACAGTATGCAATGTGCAATTCGGAAACAGTTCCTTTCCAAGAATTACCCTAGGAAACCGTTGCTACTTCGGTTGGGCGAGACAAATGGGTTCGAGTCGGAAGACGAAATACATGGTCAACAAAACATTAATGTTGCCAAGCAGGAAAGCAAAGCAAATTTTGAACACTTTGCGAGGAGGGCGAATGTACAAAAATGTTAATGTAGTTCAAACAGGCAAAACACTTCGACTGCACTGACAATGCTCGAACAAAGATGATCCATTGATTTTAACTCCTATGTCTGGTTGTATTGACACATTATTACAAATTTCCTCTGAATACATATTAAAAAGGAGCGGAGATTCTTATCTCAGCCCTGTCTGACTCCTCTACGAATCTGTATTTTTGCCGTCTGATTCCAGAAGAGGTTCTCAATAATATTGGCATCATTCCTGTCTATATTTTTGCTCCTTAGTATTTTCATCATTATATTATGTTGTTCTTGTGCGGTACGGACTATGTCACTCCATACCACTACTCCAGTAAATGCACCAACTGCGTCCATCCATTGTTTTGCATTATAAATTTGTAAGCCTAATGGAACAGCTAATGCAAATATTTATTTTCTCTTCCACAGGCTATCCTCCGAATGAGGTTACGCATATCATATGTATTCGATGGTCAACCGATACTCGAACAAACGGAAGTGACTGGATTTCCCGACAATTCACCCGAATAGAAATCAAAACTAATAAGCTAATACAAATAAACAGTAAATAACACCATCAATTTTGTAAAATACAACCAGACAACATAAGTAATTAGTAAACCAACCAACCAACCAACAATAAACAAATAAATTAAAACTTAATACAAACATTTATTATTTTTTATTATTGCGTTAAGATATGAACTTGTTAATTGGGGTTACGTTGGTTGGTTAAGTCAAATTAATTATTTTACTTTAAATATACTTTAATTACTCTTTGTTTCAACTACCTATCGGTTTAATAAAACAAAACAAAAGTTGATCACAAACACCCCTAACTACATAATTAATAATAATTGAAATTTCTATTCAAATTTATTTATTTATTCTTGTATTTCTTTTATCTTTTAATTCATTGTTGATGAAAATTTTATTCGAAAACGAAAAGACAAACAGAAAAAACATGGCAACTTTTGAAAGTGGAACCAACTACCACGTGATTTAATTTATTTCGTTTTGATTCTATAAAGTTTTGTTGGAATATGTATTTTATTTTGAATAAATAAAAAACGAGTGGAAACCTCTGTTTCGTTTCTTTGGCTAAGTTGTGCACCGTCCCGTTCCCTGTCGGTATTTTATCAAATCCTCAAGAGTTATTATTTTTCTTTTATTTTTTAATATTAAACAAACTGAGAAAACATGTATTTGTATTTAATCCTAAGCGAAATGTACGCTAACTTTTGAACAAGAAATAAGAGGAAGCAGGAGGAACAATTGTTTTATCTGTTTCTTTTATTTGATACGCTATTGCTTTAAGGAAAATTGTTTAATTGAATGCATTATTTTTATTATAGTTTGGTTTTTATTTACATCTGTGTCTTTTTATTTTAGTTATCGTAATATAAACATAATTTAGATGTAAATGGAAATACATAAGAACTAATGTACTTAAAATAATTGAGGAAATATACATATTTAAATATATATATATATATTATATTACAAGAATGTATTTGGGTGTGCGCGCTAGTCTATGGTACATTTGTTTCAGTGGTGAGAGTCACTACCGAGTTTCACTTTACTGTTGAAAGAATAACGCAAAGGAAAGGCAATCGGTGCGAAGGGGTGTCACTTAAGCCGATGGTGTGGTCATATTAGTGAAAAGAAAGTTCTTGTTCACGATAGTTGAGGTATTTCAAACACCGGTGAACGCCCTGAACGACTGGGCCATGCGAAGTAATCTCGGTATTTATGCACAGAAAACAGAAATCTTTCTATTTACAAGAGGAATACATCCGATTTCGAGATATCTAGCCACCAAATATCAGAAGAAGCAACATACGTTGGGTGCATAACTGGAAGGACAAGATACTAGATCGCAGATACGAAGGCCTCGATGACTTTTGCGTTTAAAGAAGAACTTTCGGTAGAAAATAGGGACTTAACCTGCCATCGTCCACTGGCTTTACACTGCCATCATTACCTATTCTTACTTATGGCTGAGCACCTTCACAAGAGTCCAAAGTCTAGGGACTACCAGTCCCATTATTAGGTAAACTTCCATGCTGGGCTCTGCTGGATCTACTGGATAGATTCGCAAAAAAAAAAAAAACAGCCCTTCGCTTACGACAAACCGGGATGTGAAAAGGTTACTACATGGGATACAGTACCATTATCAGACGGTCAAACGAGAATGCGTCTTCCGACTACACAGCCCCTTACCTACATCAATATCGATTCCAAGTTTTCCTCTAGAGAGACCTGAGCAAATGTTGAGGTCATCGTGTGTACATATCCATCTTTATGAACGGATCAAAAGCGGACGAAGGCACCGATTCAATTGCCCAGTTCATATAACTCTTCAACCGCGCGAGTGTGGAGCGGAAATATATGGTATTACCGGAGCCTGCAAAAGGCTCTCCACACTGCACAATAACAAGCAAATAGAGATTTACACCGACAGCCAAGCAGCTATTAAAGCCACCATCAGAGCACAACCAAGTCAAAACATTTCGTACAGAGCCACCCGCTGTGTCTTTAAGCTTACTTGAGCCTTAAAACTCCATTTAAAAGGTCTGCCCATTATTTCTTCGTTTAATTTCTTCTGAGGTCTTGTTGGCAGAATTGGTAGCATATCAAAGGTAGACAAGATCCCTTAAGACCTCAAAACTATACGTCTCTTATAGTGCCTTTAACATCGATGAAAGATAGAGTTATCGAACTAAAAGATCGATCTGAGAAGACTACTCATTTTCAAGACAATCTCGTATTAATACTGGTCCTCCGTATTGTATTGAAGCTGTAGGCTTAGAAGAATGGAAGAATCCGGAACGCCACACTCAGGTCATTGGTTAGCCATATTTCTACAAAAATGGTTTCTATGATTTGATTTGATAAAGTTCAAGTTCGGTCTGCTGTGAGCCCGGACTAACCTTTTCCATTATTCTGTCGGGCGTACTCTTATCAAAAAAAGGCCATAAACTTCTTGTGATGACACAAATTCCTAGGGAAAACCATCTCCTGTTAGCCTCTCTACAGGCCTTAACCCTTACTTCTACCATCACTGCGAAAGGCGTGATAATCCTCTTCTTCTGAACCTCTTCTGCCCAGTTCGTCAGTCTTCTCCTGGCTGTCGATGATAAACGGGATGCCTTTTTGTGGTATTGGCTTCAGCGCACGGGTAACATATTTAACATATCAGTTTAAAAGACACTGCTATGGTTCAGAAGCAGCACTGATTTAAATATCTTCAGCGGTTCAGAATATATGCTAAAGCCTGCGCTTACAACACTCTTTGATCCCTCTGTGAAGACAAAGATGGTATGTACGTGCAATAGTAAGGTGTCTGCTTTTTCAGTCTTGTCTGCTCGGGAAGGAACTCGTGAAGGATCTCTTGAAATCTAGGTGCGGAGTAAGGTAATCCGTAGTATTGACATTTCCTAAATATTTTTGCAGGATCATGAAATAAACCGTTGTAGTATGTCTCCAACTATCTGAATGACTTATTCTTAGGGCACTTATTCCTGCCAAAGCTTGAACGAAGACGTCCAGCCCAGCAGAAGCAGATCGCTTGTCCTTTGTTTTTAATGACTTCGAAGCCACCGTATTCATTGCCACATCTGCCTGTAAAAGACTTAGAAGGTGTAGTGCACAGGTTTTAGAGGCGAACTTCTGAAATACCTTCGTCAAATGTACCAAATTTGAATTTGATCAAAAGCTGTCAAAACCTTTATCTGTTTTCTTTAAAATTCATAAATACAAAATATTTGACAGCCATGTACAGGTGCATATTTAATAACAACTTTAAACTACAACTCTCATTAAAAATTAACTGCCGTAGGTATGTAAAAAGAAATTCACTAAAATCTCTCCACTTTTCCACAAATGGAGAAAAGGAAATTTCTCATACGTCACAAATGAAAAATATCCCCCTTCACAAGACAAGCCGCCATATTTGATTGCTGTCAAAAGAAAATCTGTCACTTTGGTAAAAGAAGAGAAAAATATTTTTTTATCTCTCGCATTCGGTTTTGTTTTTTAAGTGAAATTTTCCCATAAAATGTTTTAAAATTCACACAAAACTATCGGCGGAAAAAAAATTATCCAATTCTATATCCGCAGGAGAACCACCATTTCCCTCCGCCGTTGTGGTAAATTGGTGAAAAGCAATCTATTCAGAGAATTGGGTAATTGCCGGAATAGTTTATGGCGGTGGTGATGGTGGTGGTGCCATCAACAGCAGCATTAGCAATAGCGACTGTAAAAACGAGCAACGGAGGCAGCCTAATCGCAGATTCCAATCTCAGCGTCAAATAAGTTCACTATTAGCACGTATACGAGAATTCCTATGAGATGAAGTGAACAGTATTCTTCGGAATAGTACTGGAAAACCACCACGAATAACTAATAAAAGAGAGAAGTGAAAATTTTGCAGAATAATTATCGTGAAATATGTCGTCTGCTGTCGATATACAAATATCGAATCCTCCAAATCTGGAGAAGATTGAGAATTTCCTGAAAGATTCAACGTACCGAGAGACCATAGAATTCAGTGCTAATTTCAATACTAGACTATGCATCGAGCGGAGGTTGCGGCTGCCATTTCTTGATCCGCAGACTGGTGTTGCACAAAATCATTCCAATTTGTTTATGGACAAGCGACAGCGTATGCCCGGCTTTCGCCAGGGTCAGATATACACGTACCCGGCGGCGAGGTGGCGCAAGAGCCGCCGTCAGTATTTGAGTAAAATGTACAGGTGAGTTGTCGGGGATGGTCTGGGAGGAGGATGAAGTGTTCTTTTTTTTTTTTTTTGGGGTCAAATGCTACGATTGCTCTTCTTTTTTGGTGACGAATATGACAATGCAATTTGCTTACCCGGTGTACGAATGTGTTGATAGTCTTATTTCGGGGGAAAATGGTCAATTTCTGAAGGTTTCCAACTATCCACGGGCGGAACAACATGTGAAAATTGTTCATTCCACCTACATTTAGGTACTAGTCACTCCTAGTAGAGCATTAAAACGTTTAAAACAACTGTGTACTATCTATCAAAACACATCAGGAACTGACCAGTAACTCCTTCGGAAAGCGTTCATCTGCTTCATAACACGTCAAGAACAGCCCAGTAACTCCTTCGGAAAGCTTCCATCGACAAGGATTTTGCAGTAACCCATAGGAAGTTAGATTACTTTGAGTGCCCGTAAGTAGATGAGGAGGTCACCTTACTGCAATATTCTGTTCCATGAATTTAGGAGGTGTTGGATCGTGTATCCCTTTATGTGTACAAGGTCATCAAACACCCCTACACGCTATTGTGTTCGGTTCGTCATGATGTGCTCTATTTCAGTTCCCGAGATTCCTTTTTCGTTTATTGTTTGTCACGCCATACCTAGATTATAAGTGTGAGGTGGGAGGATCTCACCATATCACTGCGGTCACCCATGATACCCGAGTTAGTGTAAGTAAGTAAGTAAATCCTTGAGTGAGCTAGCAGATACACACTCATATCCCCTGCTTCAAGGTAGAATGTACCTTATTAAACAGTCACTGTGACACTGAGTATCTTCTGCTGAATTTTCGCCCTCGTTGCCTATTTTGCAAGTGCTATCTGGGGCTATTTCCATAATCATAAGGTTTTTTGACTTTACAATGCCGAGTGAGGGCCTGTGACTACACGAATCTGACTTCTAGTTAGACCTAAAAATTGTTTCGTTCTTGCAAGGCAGATGCTTGGTAAGCTTGTCTGTTACCGTTATTATTTGTCCAGTAATGGTGAGCTTTGTTTCTCACCCAATTTTCAATACAGCAGCATTTCGCAGTGCTGATAGTTTGATTGTGCACGTAATAGTCTTAGCATCATGAAGATCGATGCAGATCCTTCTCTGGGTAGTATATGTGCCATCTTATTGCCTATATATCCGCTGTGTCCTTGCACCCAAATGAGATGAAGTCTGAGAACATGAGTTCCATACCAATTTTGATGTTATTCTGTAGGCTTTAATCGCTAGAAGCACAGCTTTGCCATGAGAGAGCATATAAATGTTCTTCTTTGTAGTTCTATAGCAAAGATTTCCGCTTGAAAAATAGAATTACAGTTCTCCAGCCCCAACTCCTTCATCTGTTTTTGATCTATCTGTGTTAATAGTGGCTACTTACTGTTTTTGGAGATCTGCGAGTGGAAGGTTAGGGATAACTTCTAGCGCTGAAGTAGGAGTTCTTATTGCGCTCGTACTCCATACACAAGTTAGCTTATCTTGTGTAGACCTTTGCCTCGTGTTTTGGCACCGGTGCTGCATAAGTGACAAGTGGTCTGGTTATGGCTGTGTAAAGCTAGAGCATAATTTTTGGGTTTTATACTCCAACTCTTACCAATTAGAGTTGTGCTGGTGCATAAGGTGATCCAGGCTTTGTATATGGTTGTGATGAGCGGCTTATGTTCATCCATCTTGTTTGCTTGTTGGTTGCTGCACAATTCATCTTGATTTTGTAAGACACTTGCTCAAAGCACTTAAAAGGGCCGCTGGATCTTCTTAGTTTGTGCATTGATTGCGCACTAGATGACTTTATTTCAATGCACACTACGCTGAACGCTGGATAGCTGGGCTAAGATGTAGTAATTTTGTGGCAGACATTCTCTTCGTAAACTCTTCTCCTTACTCTCGACTTTGTATGCTACAAAGCATGCTATTTGCGCAGGTTAAGCAGAGTATTGGTTCTTTGAAATTCCTTAAAGTTTCCAGATAATACATAACATTTATGATTTTTTGTAAGCTATAGGGTCATTCTAGAAGTGATGTCTTTTTAAATCAATACAAAAAAGTACGACGTTGTGCGTGGTCTGCTGACCTCAATTCTTGTGTCAAGTGGTCCTTATAAGCATGTAAGGCCAATATCTTATGCAACACACACAAGTTTTCAGTCACTTTCAGCTACGACGACAATATCAGCTGACCTATTCCGAACGAACACACGAGTTGGAGCCTTCACTTTACTAACTTATCCGAGACGTTCAAATGGATGATGATATCATAGGTAGTACGCGTCCCCTCTGTTTTCACGGTTTTTGGAATGAATTTTCAGAACTTCAACACGTTGTGCGCGTGTGTATCGATCCATTTTTAATCACCTTCTTCTTATGATGCCTCTCCTCTCAGGAAGTTGGAAATCATTGTTTTTGCGTTTTCTCGGGCGTTAACGAGTCTTATCATAGGTTGATTGAATCAGTCCAGTCTACTACTCTTACGTACTCCTTTTAACGGTACGCCTATCTACGCAATAAGAATTACACAACAGTACCAACGGTTACTGGAAGGCACTTTATACCTTTTCGGTCCACCCGACACTAGGGGTGATAGAGTCAGCCAATTCAGGTACAACAGATCGCGCAAAAATTGGATAGATATAGGTTTCCCGGGTACCTGGCGATTCTTCTGGTCTACTAACCATGTGATATCACAATGGACCTTGTTTTAAGTGTATCCTGACCCGCTAGCATAGCATAGGTTACTCATCCATGACTGCTAACTGGTCTTCCTCCTTCAATTCGTTCCTGTTACTGTAAGTGACATCCAGGAGCCGATATTTTTCATTTCTGATGAGATGACCCAGCTCTTGCAGCTTTCGAGTTTTATTTATATTCAGACGCCTCGTTTTGTTCGCATTCTTGTCAGGACCTCCACGTTGTATTCTTCGGGACAGCCACGTTCGAAATGCTTCAACTCTTTCTTGTGCCGCTTTGTGCAAAGTCCTGGTTTCCGCTTCATATGAAAGTGTTGACCAAACATAACATTCAATGATTTTTATTTTCTGATTCAGCTGTTCCATAACACTTTTATTAACTTGTTGAAAGCTCCCAAAGCCTGTTCAGCTCTGCTATTAACCTTATGATCAATTTCATCCTGAAAACGAGTTCATTTTTACTGAAGAACACAAATTTCATCCTAGCGGTGTTGATCTTGTGTCCAAACTCGTTGCTGATCCGAGTCGTCCGCGCACCTTAATAGGGTCTCTAATCCGTTTTTGAAAATTTGCCCCGATCACATTTTGAAAAGGGTGACCGAAAGCAGCCCTGACGTTCTCCTCTCAAGATTTCTATTTTCACAATTCGTTTCCATCCAACTGGCTCTCTAGTCCTCCTGCTCTAAGCTCCTAGTTATTGCTTAATTTAAGTCATCGGAATGATAGTTGATTGTTGACAGTGCAACAACGGCTCTGTTTTTCCCTTTCTAAGGAATCCTTACGTACTATCTACTTGAGAAATTGTTTGGCAACCGTTTAAATGTTGAGCAGTTTTCCTACACGTAAAGCTTTCTGGGCATACGTTTCTGCTCTCGTCACATGTTGTGGGAACTATGGCTTCACCTCATTCCATAAACATACAAAAAGGTGGCACTTTTACCCTACGAAAGCTATATGATAAATGCGTGGCAAAGAGGTTATATTACCTAATACTCTCCACAACTGTGAAAAACACTTTTATAACATAAATATTACTCATGTCATTCCAGATTTCCAGATCGACCCTTCCAAGCACTGCGCAAAGAAAACGAAGTCGTCAGCCTCCTAATACCCGGAGCTGGAGTACCAGCAGCTGCTGCGGCAGCAGCCGTCACTATACCATTGCCGCCTACGATTCCCGTTGAACCCGATTTTAATGGGGCATTACTAGAAGAATCATCATCATTGGGTGGTGCCGGAGACACATCCGACAGTAAGGACAGCCAACAACATCTTAAAGAAGAACTTCCCAAAGAGTGGTTCTACGACGATATCGATATCAATGAGATGGACTCACTGGAGGAGCCAAAATCTCCAGCCGACGATGAGTATGACTATGACCCACGTTACGGTAACAAAAAACGAAGAAAGCGACGACCAGGCAAAAAATCATTCGGCACACCATCCGAAAGTAGTCGAAAGAGCCGATCGAGTGGTGGTGGTGGCGGAGCAAGTGGCAGTCGGGGCGGGCGTGGCCGCCGCAAGACACCGAAAGACGCAACCAGCCGTCTATTAGATCCACCTAGCCCCGGAATAGGTACTGAGCCGCCATCATTTGAAACAGCCGCAGCAGCTGTGGGTGGCGAAATAGCTGCTGACGAGCATGGCGATCTGCGGAACTACCGAAAGTACCTGTAACAGCTCCCCGGCGAGTGTTTTCAACAATGCGAAACTAAGCTCGTTATTGTGCTTCTTTAATTTTTAATTTCGTTTTATTTTTTTTTCTATTGTCTTTAGATTTTCTTATCAACAAAAAAAAAAAAAAATCAAACAAATAATATATTTTAATGCGGTTCCTCGTAAACAGTCCTTCCGAAGCTCTATCATGTATCCGCACTCAAAAATAGATAAATGGTACTCCTTGCCTCAAGCAAACATAGACACAGTAGCACTTGAACCAATTATTTAGAAATTTCCCAAGTAGTCCACCCCCGTAACATCTCATGCAAACGGTTTATGTGCACTGGTCCCAACCAGTTGTTATATACTACATATAACAAACGTATACAAACATAAATAAAAATAAATAAAATAATTATCAAACAATAGTGGGATTCTTAGTTCGTAACGCAGAAACAATTGGTTTCTCTACATTTATCCATAGTTTGTGTTATTATGATCACTAGGTTACTTTGTTTTAAAGAGAATTGCATAAACTATTACATAAATATATATATATATATATTAGATTTATTATATAATTTTACATTTATTCTATTTTATTTAAAATTTAATGTTAATTAGCCCGCACACTCTGTAAAAGTTATTATTTTTCAATATCTCGTGTATAATATAATATTATGTGGTAAAAAAAAAGAAGAATTTACTTTAAAAACAAAAGAAAAATTTTTGATTACGATGAACAAAGAACAAAAAAAGAAAAACAAACAAAAAAACTAAAAGATCAAGAAACAGAAAACATTGAAAATATATGTGGGATATAAATTTATTAAAAAATAAAGAATTAAAACTAAAGTTTTGTTTGATTTTTACAGAACCACACCTGGGCATGAAGCTCCCTAAAAAAGGCAATCTAATGTGGCCAAGATAATTGCTAGAATCATCCTGGAGCGAATCAAAGTACAGCTTGAAGATACGCTCGAGGCCGAACCAGCAGGTTTCCGCTCTGGATCGTCCTGTGTCGACCACATCAACACCCTGCGGATCATTATCGAGCAATGTGTTGAATGCCCATCGCCACTTTACCTGTTGTTCATCGATTTTGAAAAGGCGTTTGGTAGTGTAAATCGGTGCCTTGCGCAGGAGAGGCATTCCTGATAAATTAGTAGCATTATCAAGGCTACATATGATGGATCCACATGTCACGTATTACGCAGAGGAAGGCTGTCAGAGGAATTCAAGGTCCAAAGTGGGGTTCGACAAGGCAGCATACTTTCACCAATACTATTTTTATTAGTCATTAGCGACGTGCTAAATGCGGCCTTATCAATAGGAAACGGAGGAATTCGATGGACTCTTACATCTGAACTCAAACGCCGACGACGTATGATCAGCTTAGGACCGAGCTCATCAGCTCATGTATGCATAGCTGGACAAACGGTTGAGAGAGTTGAGAGTTTTCAATATCTTGGGAGTGTTGTCTCAACCGATGGCGGAACCGAACTGGATGTAGCCAGCTTTTGGCGTAGCAATGCGATTAGCTTAACCACCAAGCAACGACTGTTCCGTTCCAATGTTGAATCCGTGCTACTATATGGATGTGGTACCTGGAGGGTGACCGCCACTATCACGAGGAAGCTACAGACGTTCGTCAATAGGTGCCTACGTTCTTTAGGATTTTCTGGCCAAACCGTATCTCTAACGAACAAGTCTATCAGAGAACGGGCCATAAACCTATATGCACAACAATACGACGACGAAAGTGCCAGTGGATAGGACATACTCTCCGAAAGGGTGACAGGTCCATAGCTATCCACGCGATGCAATGGAACCCGCTGGATGGCAGGAGACGCGGCGGTCCTAGGATTACGTGGCGCAGAACTGTTGAGAAGGAAGCACGGCAGCTGGGAAAGAGTTGGGGAGAACTGGGACACTTTTCCAGAAACAGCACACGATGGCGCGTAGGCATTGTCGAAGCTTAATGAAAATGAATGTATGAAGATCTTGTTAAATTTATCGATACTGTCAGTGGTGGAAATAATTATAAAGGCAACAAACAAAAAGTGCACGACTGGGTCTGCTATAAGTGTACAATCTTATCAGGATTAAAATGCTAGTCTTGTTCTACCCAATAAATAAGGCGTGGTATTCCGCGTTTCGATGGAATAATAGTCATACCATTATACTTATGAGTAGGTATGTCGCTTATGCAATAAATACAATAAATTGAACTAAACTAAATGCCGGCAAGATGAAAATGCGCCAAAATCGTTGTCCAATTCAAGATGCTCTGGGGCCCAAATTGCGAAGCGATAACGAAGCGGATGGACGTGACTCAATTGCTGAGTCAATTGGACTTTGTAAGCGAATAATCCGAGATCTTTGTGCAGAATTCTCCACAGGCTAGTGCGGGAAATATTGAGCTGTTGAGATCGATGGCGAGTTGATGTTCATGAATTGAGTCTCACACTCTCGGCTACAGTAGCCACATTCTTGTCTGTGACGACGGGGACCATGAGTGTTGTCCACTAGCATACCAGTCTCACGAACTTTTTGCACAAACTTGCATACAGCAGGCGGTGGTGGGTGCCTCATTTCGGCCAAAACTTCTTTTAAAATAACGCACTGTTTGGGCTCTGTTAAGATTTCGAGCAGGAAACAGCTGCCCTATATGTAGGTATGGGTGAAAGTGAAAAATGCGATGAAGAACATTTGTCTTGGAATACGATTGAAATGTCTATGGCAACATAGTGTACTTCATGCTCCGAATTAACGGTGAAACTCGAATGTTCCAACATGATCGGTAGCTGCATATATTTTCATCGGTATCTCTGCAGGAAGATTATGGCAAAAGACGAAGGTCGGATCGAAAGCTGACACTCACTCATTCCCCGCAAAAAAAAAAAAAATTGATTATACATACATACATGAGGCCTATTCTCAAGTCAAATCAAGGGAAACTTGATCTTGCAGTAACATCCAGAAGGATCAGTTGGACAGTATGAGTTGGACAGAACAATGGGTCCTTAGCGATGAAAAGAAGTTTAAGTTGGATGATCCTATTGGCATACTGGGTTACTGGCACGACCTAAAGTGAGGTCTGGAGAGTAGAAATTTCGGAGGTAGCTCTGTTATGCTTTTGGAATGCCACTAGGAAGGGGTTTGAAGTCAGTGAAGTTAAAGTTTTTAATTGACCATGTGTGAGGCATAGTTGCTCGAAAGGTCTACGCAAATGGGCGTCAAATTAATGACGTGGGAGCACTTAGGCAAGGAATTGTGGAGAAATGACGGGGATATTCTATTCTATAGACGGGGATATGGGGATATATTTCTTAGTAAAATTTATCTCAGCTGGAATTTCAGAAGTTGATCTAGATATGTATGTATGTATGTACAAACATACAAATGCAGAACTGTTTTACCAAAGATTCGTTCAGTTTATCCGACTTTATGATATTGTTTTCCAAATGAATTGATTTATGCCAACAAGTTAGAACTTTCTTTTCGCCAGAAGGACCGTGGTATATCAGAAACTGCGATATCCATCAAATTGTGGATCATCTAATGAAACGATTAGACTTAGCGCGATAGCGAGTAACCGCGTCTGAATTGCGGAGCTTGCAGGAACTGGAAAAAGGTAGCTATGTACGTGCTACCAAATAGAAGCCGACTTAAACACTAAAGATAAATCTAAACTAATTAACTATCTAAAAAAGGGAGAGGGAGTGTGTGGTTAGAGGGGAGGCGAGTGACTGTGAGAAAGGCAGAATTAGAGCAATGCTAATTCTGATGGTGGGTCCGAAGGGTGGCCCTGCTCTCAAATGAGTTTTCCATATTGTGTGCTAAACGGAGAATTCGAGGCAAGGGTGCATTATAACAATAATTGGTGCGGTGAGTACTGAAACGGAAAAGATGTAATGGATCTAAGGCTACCGGGATTGGTATTACATGATGCGAGAAGCGCTGGACAGTCAATGTGACCAGTTATTAAAAAATGTAGGAAAAGAAAATCGGCATTGTCGCGACGTTTTTTGAGAGACTGAAGGTTGATAAGTTTCAGGCGTTCAAGGTAGGGACGCAAATTAAAACTATTAACCCAAGGGAGACCACTGAGGGCGAAACGTATAAACCTGCGTTGGACGTCTTCAATACGTTGGGCGTTGGGCGTGGACCAAACTTGCCTAGCGGCATACACATTCACGGGATCTTTCGAGATTATTCCATTATTCAATAGTGAATTGCTCATTTTTGGATATTTTTTAATTCCGATGTATTCGTTGGGATGGTATAGTACACTTTAATCTTTCTTGCACCGCCGCTTCGTTATTAAATACTTGGCACAACAGGTCGATGGGACCCAGGGCCTAGCTTATCACAACCATTCATGTTGTGCGTATTATATTCTTTACACGAATGGAGTGGGCCTACTGTTTAATGCCGTATCCGAAGGGCAATTTGTTATTTGAGAAGCTTTCTCAGGACAGTTGTACTCTCGGATGTTTGTCAGACCGTCGCGAGAGATGGGGCCTCCTTGCTCCATAGTCCAACGCACTGACCACTGAGCCACTGCCCCCACTTCATTATTGCAGTGGCTAAATACGCAAATCAGGTTGACCTGAGAGAAGGCTGATGTTGAGTTTTCATTGTATTCCTTCAACAATATCGAGCTGGCTCTTGGGTTTGCTAGTGCCTTCAGAGTTCCTTGACTGTTCGAGCAGATGTTAACGCAGTTGCCTTGGGTTTTGGTACATTCGTATAGCAGACATCTCTATCTGATTCATCATCCGTGTATACTTCTATTCCTTCCTCGTTTGGAACGGCAGAACCTTGCTGCCATTCTTTGCGTTTGGGGAATCAAATTAAAGTTATACTCCTCGCTTAAAAAGACTTTCGGATACCTTACTAGTCTAGAGGCTGTCTGTACTTCCTTTCCGATGAGCCATTCTAATCCTTTCCTTGAAATGTCTTAAATTATAAACTAGCCAGTCCTAGAGATCTTTTTACATCTAGGCCATAGGGAGTAGATTCAAGATTATCCCCATGGCTGCTTTTTCTAGATTTTCCTCCAAGCTAACTTGTTGTCAAGGATAAATTCATTTTTGTCGCCTTTTCAGATCGAAGTCCCAAAGTCAACGCGTTTCATAATAACTTAATCCGGTTGTATTCACAGATGCTATTTCAATTGAGATTCCATTCTATAAAGGACTGTCAGGAATGACCCCCTAAGAATGTTTAACGCAATAAAAGTCCCATGCCAAGGTATTTCAACCCATGCCATGACCTGCCCTCTTGAGCTCGGTAGGAGAACATTGACCCATTGTTGGAATGCGAAAGCGAAATCTACTACTTGCCAACATCAAATCGAAGCTTTAATTAATTCAATCTACAACACACCCTTAAGAATAAAATGCATCCTCTCTTGCATTGACTTTTCCTAAGTCAACAAGAACACAAATGCCTTCCCAAGCAACCACACCAAAAGTACAAAATTAAACAAATTACACGATAAATTCTTTAGCGCGCTCCTAAAAATAGAGATTCCTCTGCCACCGAAATAGACTCTGTCTTGTCGAAAAAGAACCTAAACACCGACAAAACCGACAAAACCGAAAAGACAGCGCTAGCCGCCACTCCAACGAAACCAAAATGACGATGAGTGCTCTGAATTCCATTCGCTAAACTTTTCTATTTTAATATTAAACCGCATACCAAAGGGGCGACACCCTGCATGTGTGCATTTACAAAACACACCGGTGTGTGACGGTGCCGTGCAGTGTGATGCGCCCAATCTCAAGCCCTCCGCCCATCACCGCAAGCTCATCATACTATTACCATCATCATGGGCTTCCCATTGAGGACAGTCATTCACTTTATGCTTCTAAAAATCCGCGGACATCCACCTCTCTCTTTCCACCATCCGAGTGGATCCAATAAATAAAGGTTAAGGCAAAAAATTTACATCAAATATTCTGTTTTTATAAAAAAAAAAAAAACAAAATATTTATGATCCTCACTAGATGGCGGTGCGGTGGTGGCAATAAAAAGGAAAACAAAAGTTCACAACATACCTGGCTGGCCCGCAATTGGAAATGCTTGCATTCAGTTTACCTCACTAAATAAAGACGTGGCCCGAAATAGAGATCGGCGGCGGCGCGGTGGACAACGATCGTTGCGAATGCCTGGTGGCCGCATGAAGCGTCATAGATGAGACTGCAGCGGCAGATATCCGTATCCGCCCTGAAATCCAAATCTGAATCATCCTGAATATTTTCGCTCAGAAGTCAATTGCCTGAGGTGTGCGCCACCAGATGACGAAGAAAACTTTACTCGATGAGGATCACCAACATCAACATCGTAATGATCATCATCATCATCATCATCGTGGCGTGGCGGTGCAGATGATGCTAATGAGATGAGTGATCGGCTAGAGAGGGAGAATATTTAGTTTTCATCGAATAGATGCGATTTGCTAATTTTAGCATTTTTAGTGGAATCTTAATTTATTAAGACGAGAAGTTAGTAAGCACACAGAAATTGGCATTGGCTACTAATTAATTGCATATTAGAAACAAATTTATTAGCAACGAAAATAGTTACGTGTGCGTATCTGAGGAATGCAGAGTAATTTAATATATTTTTTAGTTTTTTCCCGAACGAAAATATCCCTCTCTACCGTAATGGTGTCACTAGAAAAAGACGTGCAAGGTAGACACCTACCGGATTAAGTGAACTTAAATAGTTTTGGATATATGCTAATCCACAAATCTAATACGAGCTGGTTTTCATTGGATATGGTAAGCTGCACTTAGAGTACTTAGAAATAATTGATAGAACTACCAGGGAACAAATATTGCTTTACTCATGAAGACCTTATGATTTCAGTATTCACCACCATGAGGAAAATAGTTAGATATAGTCACATTCAGATCAGTGAAGATCAATTATGATTTGACTTGAGTAGTTCACGATCGAACTGGTTCCAAGAAAAAAGCTATAGCAAGTGAGCTGAGTGAACTAGTTCTCATTGTCATGTTGTTTTACCTCATTTATGTAGCTCTGTTATGTGCTCCATCAAGGTCGGTAACGATCTCACCGAGACTTTTGATGTCAAAAAAGGATTTAGACAAGGTGACGCGCTGTCATGTGATTTTTTCAACATTGTACTTGAAAGAATTGTGCGAAACTCACAGGCCAACACCAGAGGCACAATCTTTCAAAAGTTCGTGCAACTTCTAGCGTACGCCGCTGACATTGACATTATTGAAAGAACTCAGCGGGCTGTCACTGGAGCGTTCACTAGTATTGAAACGGAAGCTGCCAAAATGGGTTTAGCAGTAAACGAGGGCAAAACAAAGTATATGCTGTCTACGAGAAGGGACACGCAACATCGACGAATTGGACGGAACGTCACAATCGACAGCTACAACTTTAAAGTAGTAGGGGACTTCGTCTACCTCGGCTCTGCTATAACCTCTGAAAATAACACCTCAGCAAGAGTAATAACACCTAAGAAGGCAATTGAGTAGCAAAGCTCTATCCCGAAGAACCAAGGAGACTCTTTATAAGACCCTGATCATCCCAGTCCTACTTTATGGCGCTGAAGCATCTCTCTCTAAAGCGGATGCAGAGATCCTCTGTCGCTTCGAGAGAAAGATTCTTCGCCTAATTTTCGGTCCCGTTTGCGTTGACGGGCTTTGGAGGAGAAGATTCAACAACGAACTATACGAGCTGTACAGCGACATCGACCTAGTCAGAAAAATGAGCATCAGTCGTTTAAGATGGCTAGGACATGTAGAGCGAATGGACACCAATGCTCCGGCCCGTAGAGTCTTCGAATAAAACCCGGAGGGACAACGCAGTAGAGGAAGATCTCGCCTTAGGTGGCGCGCACAAGTAGAAGGGGACCTCAACCGACTTGGAGTGCGCAGCTGGAGGCAGTTAGCTAAGGACCGGGCTAACTGGTGAGGCTTGTTGGTTGAGGCCCAGGTTCACCCCGAACGCCACCTAAGTAAGTAAGTAGCTCTGTAGCTAAAATGAGCTTTAGTTCAGAAGTTCAGTAGTTGAACAAGCTTAGGCAGGGACATGTAGTTCAGTAAGAACAACTCCTTTACATTCAGCGTTTTTAGATGGTGCTTGAGTTCAGCGAAAAAACCACAACACAGCAGTACAAGAGTTGATCTCTTTGTAGGTAAATGAACAAAAAAAACGAACTTGTAAACAAATTTGAACTAAATTGAGTGTACTCTGAGCTGAACTGAAATACTAGGAAGATAAAAGATCGCCAAAAGCCAATCGCAGAACCAGCTAGACCTTATAAGACAGATATTGACGTTATCCAGTTCACCTTCCAAAAGTATGCTCTGACGTAAGTAGGTTCTGAAGAATGAAGGACTTTTCACTCTGTTGAGGCCAGTTGAGGCAGTTGAAGCATTTCTGGTCGCTGGTTCAAATGCGGCTCGAAGAACCATATCAAAGAAAAATATAGGTGCAAGTAAAAAAATCAAAGTTACCAATGACATCCAGCTGTCAAAATATTCAGTAAGGTTTGCCACTTTATCATGCATTGTTTGACGCTTGCGCATCGTGCGGCAATTATTGAAAACTAATATTGAAATTCCGACTTGTCGTGAGGTCGGTCATCATCATGGCTTTAATGTGCAGGTAATTCGTCGCATCATGGAGAAGTTTGAGCTCGAGTACACTCTCGGACCTTGAGCCATCAACAAGATAGAGATTGATGCAAAATGAAGAAAATATAACCGCCGCAGCGACTAGTATCGAAGAAGTCTTAGAAATGTCGATTAGCTGAATTGGGCATTCGGCTTCTTTTGTGGTGTACATCTGTATTAGATTGTTCTGTCGCAAGAATGGAATCCGGACGACCATAAAAATGCAGGAACTGTAGGCCAGAGATCCGGATTTTGGCCAAAAAGTCATCTTCTCGGACGAAGCTCATTCTTGGCTCAGCGGCTACGTCAACAAGTAGAATTACCACTATTGGAGCGAACACAATCCATAAGTGTTCGATCAAACATCAATACATCCACAAAGAATGACTGATTGGTGCGATTTATGGGATGGCGGCAAGGAGACACCTTTTTCGTCAATGGTCGCAGGTATAGACTGATGTTAATCTCCTTTTTGCAGTGATCGATATCCATACCTACTAGTATAATCAATTTGAGCTTCTGAAGAAGCGCGTGGACTCCTAATGTCGGTGTTAATAAGATCACCAAGATCATTGAAGAAGTGAGCTCCTAAATGACGTGTAATTTTGTGAGATAGGGTAGGGTAGGTGCAGAGAAAGTGGAGAATAGATTCCTCATCCTATTCATCTCTGAAACTACTGTAGATCGTTTAAATGCACACCAAGTCTAGTTGCGTCTTTTCCTTTTAGACAATGTTCAGTGTTTTTTAATCGCCATTAAGTTAAGCTCGTAAGAAATTAAGTTAAGATCTCTTGTGTCCCATACAACGATAAAAGGACAAACACAGAACTCCTATCACTCAGTAGACTAAAGTTGACCCTCCTCACAGGCCACAATCCAATGGCTGTCCACCTCAGGAAAATGGGAATCATCTGACCATCGCTGCAAGAAGCTGGACGTATGTTGCAAACTACATGTCCAAAGATAATATTCCCTAAAGCTTTAACACATCCGAATTCCCTTCGCAGAACGTATGCATCTCCACTCGCATTTACACACTACAAACCAACAAATAAATCATGTCTCCGTTGAGTGCCATTATTTACCCACAAAGAACCCCATCCAGCATTCCTGGAAGTTTTCTTAGTGAATTCCTCCCCAAAGAAAATATTAGTGCTGTTGTGAAACACCTGAATAAACCAACCACTACCAACTCCAGCATCATTCATCAATCGCCGCACATTAATTTCCAGGAATTAATACAAACTCCCACCTCCCACCGGAAGCTAAACATCCGCCATTATAATGTAAGTATGTCTGTGTACACGCTTTCCCTAAGTGTACAATGCCCTTAGCCGCGTTTAGGATTACATTTGCGCGCCACTCTACTACATATAATCCATCCCGATCCCATTCCGTGAAATTCCTGAGCTCCCATTCGACGCTGTCTTCCTTTACAATGTGAGGAGTACCTACTCGGCTGCCGTTTGCTTGCTTGCTTGCCTTAACTCTGCCACTGATGATGATGGACGTCCACCGAGCATTCCCAAAGTCTTTAAATAAAATTCACTCGAAATCTAAACAAGAGTACGTCAGATCTTATTTGGCAAATTAATTGCGGCAAATTCGCACCACGATGTGATGATGATCGGGATCTGCTGGTGCTGCTGCTGCCTGCGTTCTGGCTGGTGATAGAGAGGGACCGAGTGTCTACGGGAGACGCTGCATGCACAATCCCTTGAAATAAACAAATCAACGCGCGTGGAATTCGGTTGATGTAGTGTTCCTAGCCCATAGGCTATCTCCTTCTCTGGGGAATTGTCTGTCTTTGCAGTGTGCAAAGCCATCTAATTGAAATTGGAGTCATCAATCCTAATGCTTCAAAGGAAGACGTATCTCGGCCCTTTGCCGATGAGTAGCTGAGTAGCTGCACGGTGAAAGGGGGTTTTCGCGTCTGTCTAATCTCCATGTCCACATCCGATGTAGTATGTAGATGCTTGTGATGAATGATTGCATAATATTTACTCTTACTCTCGTTTTCGCTTCGGCAGTGGACAGAGTGCTAGGAATGAAGTATTCAGTGGGAATGTGTATTCAAATTTAGACTGCACGTGGAAATATTAAAAAGACGCCTTGATAGGGTGCAGTCAGTTTGTGTTTGAGGTGAACTCCGGAGGTATGGGTTGGAGTTGGTTTCAAGACATTTGAAAGACTAGTAGATCTAAACTAAGTCCTAGGTCCCCAGCCCAACACCTCTATAGTAGAGGCCGATCTGTTGAGATAGCCCTGCCCGTACCAAGGTAACGAAGAATTCACGCTAGCAGCCTTCCCGAATAGAGAAGGAGCCTTCAACAATGTAAAATTCGAATCTATAAGACAAGCATAGACTTGGGTACAGAGCCAGATTAAATATCACAATCTCACGACGCGTCATATGCCTAAGCGTTAGAACAATCTTTCCTCAGAGAGAAGCACGAGAACTATTCTAGAAACTGCCACTGGAAAGCCACCATTAACTGTTTTGAAATTTATAACAACCTCAGGGTGGTGCAGGGAAGCCATTTGGCTACCCCAAGGCTACAAACTAACTTTTGTCTTTGCTTTCAGGTTACCTCACGACAGGAGGTCCCAATAGATCGATCCATTGGCGATTCGAGTGCATATCTGGATCCAAGCGAAACTTTTCAGTTTCGGTGACGAACATAATACCTCAGTTAGGTTTAGAAGAGATAGACAATCGAATCAAGAAGGCTTATGTGGGTATATACGCTTCCAGACGAGGTTTCGGGAAGACATAGGGATTCTAACCTATAGTGGTATACTGGCTATACACGCGCTCGACAGAAATATCATCTTTAAAGTGTTATCTTTAAAGGATGATTAGGATTCAAAAGGCGGTTTGTCTGGGGGTGAACGGATTGATGAGATCAAAACCACCAGCAGCGTTAGCAGCAATACCCAATCCTCTTCTACTTGACGTCTACTGTGGCAGTTCGGCAGCAAAATTGGTGGAATATATCGAGACACCGGAAGGAAACAGGCTACATCCTCCCAATACCAAACTGTGTTCGAAGATTTGGTACAAGGATTCCTAGTAGGGAGGTGTCGGATGATGGTATAGGATCTGAAGACTAAATTACAGTGTTATACGGACAGCTGTTGGCGTCGCAACTCCTGAGATTCATACACTTATCTAAGAGGTTTAGTTCAGCCATCGATGACTGTGAATGGACTCAGTGATAGTCCAAGTCAGCCGTTGACGAATCTTTCTTTTGTCAACAAGGGCATCCTTACCTAGCCTAAGATTCAGATTTTATGAACGCAGATTTGGAACAAACACTCAAGCTAGTTCAAGACCAGAAGCTCAACCGAGTTTCAGTCTGTTATATTTGGCAAGAAATTTATTGAACATCGTAGCAACATTTGTCTGAAACGATAGGAGGCGTTACTCAAGTGCTTGTTAGACGCTGAGCAATGAGAAACCCACAAGTGGTGTCAAGGAAGCGTATACACTCCAATAACTAAGGCTAAGGCAAAGGGGAAGCTCAAACTAGTCCGTTGCCGAGTGCAACGAGAGATTAAGAAAGAGTACCCAGAGGTGGCAAACACAAAGAATAGGATGTAGAGTCGTGACGCCAAAGGGATACTCAAATGAGAACACCGACAGTAATGCTAAAACTACTGACGGGAGAGACAGCGGTGACCCTGATCAATTATTCGGGTTCCGCAACCAGTAGTTGTCAAATCGTACCAATCGATACGATATCGTTTACAAATGACAGTTTCATTTTCTTGACAGATGACACGCTTATTATCATTTGCATTACGTGACGAACTGTCACATCAGATTTTTAGAACAGTACGAGGCGGAAACAATGTCAAAGCACTTTCCACTGGTTTTAGTCTAAGGACAGTCAAAATTGAAATGACAGATAGGACAGAACGAGTTGTGCTAATTTTATTTACGTCAACTTCAGTACACAGTTTTGACAGTAAAAAAGCTCACTCATAGGGTACCAGTGAGTAGTTCTAACACGAATATCCTTCCAGTATTTGTTTACACTTTATACGCGTACTTTCGCTCGATTCGAAAGTGCATCAAATCATGTGCATTGAATGAAAAAAAAATCCACAAAAACGCAAAAAAAACAACCAAACCATACCAGAACGAGAGAGGGAACTATTTAAATTGATTTGAATCGGCTGCCGGACGAACGGCCCGGCGTCAACAACGCAAGATTAACACGAAAGCGCGACATTTGAAGTGTTTGCCCTTTTTGTGTGTATTTTTGAAAAAATCAACGAGAAAAACCATCGTTTCTGACTGCAAAAATGAAAATAAATAGTTGCGTAGGTAGCTGGGTGGCGGAGGACACACAGAAGCCGCCTGCTTCGGGACGAAACAGAGGTGCTCTAGCATTTTCTGTTCTCGAAATGATTCTCTTTTACAAATTTGCTTTTTACTTAGTTTTTCTTTTTTCTTTTTCTTGGTTTTGTTGGTTTTTGTGGTCGGGTTAAGGCATTTTTGAAATTCCATTCGCTAATCCGTGAGTACACAGCCAGGAACAAGTGCAGCAGGGACTTTAATGTTAGATGGGAGATTTACCGGTGCGGATCGAAAGTTCTTGGTCTCGGTGCGTTGTAGTGATTTTCGAATTGATTTCAGTTGTTGGTTTCGATAGCCAAAGTGTTATTATTTTTTGAAACAAAATAATTGCATTGCATCTCCTGGCGTTTGGATAAATTGTGGAGATTTTTATTTTTTCAAGTGGAATTTCAAGGGGTAATACTAAATTGTGGTTTTCTTTATTTCTTTTCAAACTGTGCGACGGTGTAACTTCCGTGTCCCATTTACTGAAAATATTACAAAAACATGTACGAGTAGTTCTTCCCTAGAAAACTATAAAATTATAGATAAAGTAAATACGAGTAGCTTTGTATTTTAATAGAAGGAAGTGAATCGAATCATACTATGTCCTTGTCTCTAAGATTGTGTATTTTGTGAATTGTGCATTTCATATTAACGTGGCTTCTACCAAATCATCGTGATCTTTGAATAGACTGCCAGATGAAAGTCTAAGGACAGCTCTACTTAATAGAACCGGCGGCACTTCTGAGTTCAATCGGGTGGCTGCCGTGCTAAGGTTCTTGAAGTCTGCGTTCCTTAATGCTAAAGGACAGCAAATGCATTAAGATTTGTGTGAATTATGTGCCTTTACTTGAGTAGATGTGTAGCATCTATCGAAACTTAGAAACCAAAACTAAATTAACTTGTGAACCAGGAAGAGAAGGGAAAGAGAGAAAATAGGGTTTAAAACAGGAGAGATGTCAGGCAATGACTAGTTTTGAAGGGTTGCTCTGTTAGAGGGAAAGTCAAACGAGTTTTCCATACTGTTAGCCAAACGAAGCATTCTGTGCAATGAGAACTAAAACGCAAGAGGGGAAGGGTACCATATTTAGGATTAAACGAGACAGATTCCAGAAGTGAGGGTCAAACAATATGACCAGTTTTTCGACGATGTACGAAGAGAAGGTCGATATTTTCCGTACAATTTTCACGAGACTGCGGATTAATTAATTTTAAACATCCGGGGGAATAGGAAGGGAAATTGAAAGGAGACCGGGAACGGCGAAACATATAAACCTGCGTTAGAGGGTTTGAAAACGTCGTGATGAGACCAAGCTTAGCTAGATGTAGATTGATTTAGTAACGTAGTCGTCTGAAAATTCATTAGACCAACGTGTCATAAAGCTAAGCGTGGAACTGATTCCACTTATGCGAACGGTAGTGCGCACTTCCCTTAAACCAGTTAAGGTCCATTGGGGTATTACATGGATCTAAGAAATTTCTCTTGAAACTACCCTTCGAATCAGTAACAGCTTAATATAAGGCACTGGAGGCAGTTCGCGTGTGCATGCACCTTAATAAAACCTTCTTCGCGTGAAGAGAACTGGGCATGTGCAAAAGAATGGTTTCTGCCTCTTCTTCGTCCATGCAGCTTCTACAGAAGTCATTAGTAAGGTTGCTCAGGCTAGTGGCATACCAGCGAATAATGCAGTGTCCTGTAATGACATTGATTACAATTGCTATGAGTTTCTGATTCTGCTGAATCAGGCACTACGTTTATGACCCAGCTTGGGACAGAACTGTCTATAGCTTTAACTTTAAGTAGCAGATCAACTGTTGCGAGAGATATGCCAACAAGATCGGCAGGGTTGTTCCGCTTGGCAAGCTCATCGGCTATACAATTCCCTGAAATCTCACTGTGTCCCGGCACCGAGAGAGGTGAATGTTGAATTGTTCCGTCATCTCGTTAAGAGAGAAGCGACAACGTAGAGCAGTTTTTGAGTTGATTGTGAAAGATTCCAAGGATTTGATCGCGGCTTGACTATCCGAATAAATGTTGATATCCCGACTAGATATTAAGTTAGGCTTTAACTGTGACGGGGACTCTCTGATTGCCATGGTCTCCATCTGGAAGACGATACATTGATTGGAAAGTTGAAGGAATTTGTTTATGATTAGATCGTTGGAGAGGACAAAAAAAATATTTGTCTCCACAGGTCTATGAGACCCAGGGCCTAGCTTCTCACAACCATTTGTGTTGTGCGTAGAAGCTTTCTCTCGCCCGCGAGAGGTGGGTCCGGCAAAGAAATGTTAGGTGTTGTCTAGGATTGAGGCTGTAACCCCTTGCTCTGTAGTCCAACGCACTTACCACTTGATCCACGGTGCCCACAATCGGGGCAATCTATGTAATCCGTAACTAAATGATACAGGAAGAGGATTTTTAAAAGATTGAAGGTTGATCTATTTTAAACGTTAAGAGTAGGGAGGTAAATTGAGACTGTCCACTCAAAACAGACCGCAAAAACGTATAAACCTGAATTGGAGTGCTTCAATACGTCGGGAAGGTGATGTGAATTGATGTGTCATAAAGCAAAAGCACAGAATTGACTCTACGTATGCGAATGGAAGTTAAGTTCCCTATCACGGATAACGCAACGATTAGACTGAAGGGACACGTTTGTTCCAAGTACAGAAAGTAATGTGGGCGAAGGTGTTTAGGGCAGTTCGTGAAATAGAAGTTTTTGACGATGCTATCATATTGTTGGTGGTAGGGACAAAAATTAAGTGACTAAACTAAGGTAACTACCTTGAGCCATAAAGGGGATTAGAGGCAGAAGATCTAGTTACAGCCTCGTACTGTCATTTTTCAAGGTAAGATTAGATCTCATAAAACCGGTTGGACACAGAGAGCTTTGAACATAAGGGTAATCATAAGGTGAGATATTTTATGAAGATTTATCAAGTCACTGGGTTTTACATCGACTTCGGGTGCCATCTTCAAACGCACACAGTGTCTCAGAAACAGACGATGTTTTAAGTTTATAGTTGTCAAGCTACCTTAAAGGAAACCGTGTTGCTTAGATTCAAGATTTCCAATTAAAAAACATTGTGTCGATCACAATGCTCCAACAGAGTTTGGGTAAAGATGTCTGGAACAATTATGGAAAAAGGACATACAAAAAAGAGAACTCTAGGGTTGGTCAAGTGTTGGGTCACACGTTTCTTTAGAGCAATTCCGGCCAATCTATCGGAATCCCCTGGTCATCCTTTAATTTGTTGATCTTTTCTATGACAAGTGGTTCGGTCGAGACTAAGGTTGGGTTCGAGGATGCTGTCAAAAAAAGAAAATGGCTAAAAGAGTCAGCAAATAGGTCTGCAACAGTTTTGGAGACCGACGGAGGGGTGTTGGCAAGTTTGAGGATAGATGGATGGTTATCAGATTTACTTTTGGGACTTGTGAATGCTTAGGGTCAGTAATAAGAATGGATTGCTTTTGGATGAGGTCATCTGATAAAGGGAAGAGCGAGCGCAGTTTATTATACTTACGTGGGGATAAAGAACATTTTTTTACAGGACAGTTTGCAGAAGGCAATCGAAAATTAAAGAATAGAAAGAATGGTAGCGGTCTGGTTTCTTAGGCGATGTGACTCGCTGCTAGCGTCCAATTACACAAGTACATATGGAATTCTTCATGGCGTACCCATTTGGCGAAAAGCGAATGGAGCGACTACAAGCGACTTCAAGTTACTGCGAGCGACAAAAAAATTTAATCAATACATACATATATTATGGCCAGTTTCTCGAATCGCTCCTACAATAGGACACGTTTATTGAAATTGAGCGTGAGAATCACTGTTCATGAACCGCGCTGTCATAAACACTCAATCGCCTGCGATTTCTCTGGTGGCGATATCGCTTGAAATCGCGCGAAAAGACATTAGTTGCGCGATGCGAATTTGCTTGACCGTGAACACTGCTCTGTCAACCACAGCTCAAACGAGGATGATATTTTTTAAATCTGTAATTTCACTATCGTTTCGATCATTTTAAACGCTAAGTAATAGAGAGACGTTTAGCGTGCACACGACAGTTGCCTGAAGAAAACATTTCTTCTTTGACCCTTACATTGTTCCCATGCATTGAAGAACTACGGCACAATGCGTTGGGATTATACATATACACAGCAAGGGAGTATTATCTCGAATTACTTGCTTTCTACAAAAGCTTGCCTTGCTTGTGCAACAGACATTCAGTAAATTGTTGACATTTTTTTCGCAGTAGTTTGCTGTCGTTGTCAAATGTGCCAATTGAATTCCGAAAACAAATTGTTTTGCTGACTGCATGCAGACATACATAAGTAATACAAAATATTTTTTTTTGTTAGTTCTATCTCTGCTTTCTTCAATTTTCGTTTTTTCAAAAGAAAAGCAAACAAAATAAATTGTTTTTAAAATCAGCTGTTACAGGCTTAAATTTCTTGCCTAACTTGAAGGGAAAATAGCTAAGGAACTTTAAAAGATCAAGTGTGACAATTGACCAATTAGAAGACGGTTCACTATTTAGGCAAAGTTAGGAAGTTGGAATCCGAACGCACCCATTTCATCTTAAATGAAGCGTCGAAGTTTTTAAAAGAGACGTCTTGCAGCAATTCATCGACTTTGTTTCCTTAGATATGAAGACATGTTCTCTAATTTTGCTGAAGCTTATGAGGCTGGATATGTTAATGGACCGATGAATAATACCGACTGAGGTTGGTAGGTAGAGTGGTGGTTTTTTTTGTGAAGGAATAACCCAACTAGCGCTAGGGTTTTCCTAGGGTGTGTTGCCTGGTTCTCTGCAAAGGAAGTGATGTGGAGATTCACTTTCATTATTATCCTTGAAGCTTCTGCAAAAGGTGTTGTGAGTGATACCGAGCTTGGCCGCATGGTTCCCCAGTGGCCTGTGATAATGGCTACAATTCTCGCAATATCTGATCTTGATTTACCAAGTAGCACGTTTGACTTATGGATGTTGTAATCAGATCATGTCTTTCATGCTACAACACAACTATTCACCTGTAATTGACGAGCTGATAAGATTGAATATCTATGTACATTGTGCTCATTTGCACCTAAATGAATATCGACTCTGTTCGTTAGTGAGCCATGAGTGAGCATTAAAATGGTTTACATCGGACCAGCATTGCTCTACCAGTTTAGAGCATATGGCTTTGATATTAGCTTGGAGGTTTGAAAAGATCGTTCAACAAATGGCAGGCTTCCCTAATCGCAAGATGTTCCGCTTGGAAAACACTAGCTGAGTCTGGGAGTGGGAAAAACTTTGATATACGTACATATGTATTTAGTTGGTTAAAGAAAATGAATGCTCAGACTCCGCAGTTCACCTTCGTTTGAATACCAGTATCATAGACGCTTCCATTGTGCCTTTTTTCTCTGAAACGTGGTTTAATTTGAAAAGTTTTCGTAAAATTAAAGATTGCTATGATGTAGCTAGTTGAAATCGAAACCAATTCTCTTGGAATTCTCCGAGCCGAACAGCGTTACATGTCAAGTCTTATGTATGAAGTTCGAGGGGAATCAGGTGCAGGAACACACTTAAAGCATTTGCTGGGTAAAACCTGAACGTTCCTGTTCTACTTGAATTGCTTCAAATTTAAATTTTTTTCGTTGACTTTATAAAAGCTTTGAGATTTCTGGGATGACTCTTCTGCACACGACCAACCAGAAAGCATACACATTGTGGTTGGATGCTAGGTAGGTAGGTAGGTAGATAGTTAGTTAGTTAGTTAGTTAGTTAGTTAGTTAGGTAGGCAGGTTTAAGGGGTAACTGGAGTCAGTACGGTCTCACTCGGATTTTGGGATACCTGAAAAAAGAGAACAAGGATTACCTATAGACGAACAGATTAGTCCATAGCAAGAGCAGTACTCCTGAATCGGTCCGTTTTCGTTACATATTTTAAAATAGTATAATAGTCTAAGCTAGTCACAGAAAGCGAGTTGGGCTTAGTCTGTTTGTTAGCTCTTTGATATACAGTCCTACTCTCTAACCTGTTTGCTGCTTTCTCTGTCCTAAAATCAAGTATGTAGATGTAAGTACGATACGCGATACCACCACACAAAGAGAACCAAAATCTCTGTGACAACCCAGTAGAATCAAACTCCAATCTGATTTTTTTTTTATTAATTACCCGAGCAGTGTTCTAAAATTTTGCTTCCATTTTTCATTACCTTGAGTGGAAGAGAAGTACAAAACTACAAATATCGAAGAACTAGATTTCAGTACACTAAGACCACATGGGTTGGAAAAGCCGACTTGAAATATGGGTAGATTTGCAGGTTTAAAATGGAAACTCTTTAGCGAAAAATATTCTTCGGGTAGCAAAGTAGGAAATCGTCCACAGTTTAACCATGCCCCCACATTTAAACCGACTCTTGTCCAAGACAAATCGTAATCTTATTGTTTTCTTATTTCCTCAGCCACTGCAGCAAACCTGGTAACTCCACATCCATTCACAATCGGAAGCAACAACTGTCATCGTCAACATCCAGCGCCCATTCACAATTCCAGCTGAGCAACCCCCACACACAGTGGACATGTAACTGTCTTCCTCTCACCCATTCAAAACCAGCCGAACCCCTGACTTACCTCTCCACATTCAGCCGCACAACTCCACGACTGAATTGGAAATTTTGCGACCCAAACCATGTACGAACCGAAGCGCACCGCACAAAAGAGCGAGACATAACATACCCACGACCACGAATCCAGCAATTCAGCCCTCAGCCACCAGCCGCTACCGCCGCCGTCACGAACAATCAGACAAAAATTCCTGACCAGCGAACACGAAAACCAGTCACAGGCAGTCTGCAGCCAGTCATTTCTGAGAGACCGAGTCGAGTGGAGTTGTGACAAGCGTTAACGCAACACAGCGATCCGAAAGTTTTGTTGTTTGTTTGCTTGTATACCAGAGCGAGAGAGCTAGCCGCGCTGAGCGTGTAACCGAGTGAGATAAAAGTGTGAAAAGAAAGAATTTCCTTTTTGTGTCAAAAAAAAAAGAACTTACCACTTGGGATTTTCTTTTAATCTGCAATTTTTCTCTTTTACTACTCTACCTACCCGGGCGTGGTGTGTGTGTGCACTTTTAACAGTTCTTCCCATTCTTACTTTCGATTTCCTCCCCCGAAAAATACAAAATCACAGAAAAAACCCAGTGAAACCAAAATGTTGTGAGCCCTGGAGGTGAGAAACCAACAAAATTTCCCAAAGGATATTCTACTTCTCCGTGGAATTTTCGAATCCGAGTGTCTGTAGTTGTGGTTGGTGTCGAATGTAAAATGCAAACGTAAAAACCGTACAAACAGAACGAAAGAGGAAAAAAAATTCAAGAAATACAACAAAAAAACCAAAAAAAAAACATACAACTCAACTTGTTAGCTACCAAACGTACGTACGTAGTCGAGAAGTTGCTGCTTTGTCGTCGTCGTTTTTCGAGTAAAAAATTTTCTGTTCGCCTTTTTTTTATTTGTTTGTGTGCCGCCGCGTGTACGTGTGTGTGTGTCTGTGTCTGTATACAGCATATACATCCATCTGTATCTATACACACAGAAATGTGCTAATGCCAAATGCGATTTCTCTGCTGAAAAGTAGTAGTAGTTGTGGAAAAAAAAGTAAAATAGAGAGCAAGAGCCCGAGCCCGAGTCCGAGTCCGAGAGAAGGAACGACAAGAAAGAACCTTTTTTCGTCGTTCTCCCGAAATTTTGAAAAATTCATTTCAGTTGTTTCGGTCAAAATTTGCAAATCGTAGTGCCTTTGCGAAAAAAAAGAAAAAAAAAAAATTGTAAAATCGTTCTTACCTCGCTTTTTTTTTTTTTAATATTTTTAATCGAAAAGAAAACCCAAATCGACGAAACAAAACGAAAAATAATAACCACCCAACCTCTAGTGTGTGTGTTGTACCAAGAGAAGTGGTAAGCAAAATGTTCTCCGAGGGGATTAATCCAATTGGCGATGGACTGTTGGAGGTGGACGATGAACGTTTGAAAGGATTACTTGTCCAGGACGACATCAACGAGATCTACGATGTAGAACAAACCCCATTCGCAAGGTTTGTATTATTTGACTACATTATGTGTATTCTCTTCTCGTTGCATATTGTATTTTCTCCAATAAAATGTTGGAAAATGTCAATTTTACTCTCTCTCTCTCTGTTCCTCTATGTCTCTCTCTCTCCATTGATTGCACGCAGAAAAGTGCATCAAATTTGAAGTTTTTCCCATCACTGTGTGTGTGTTGCTTACGAGTTTTTGTTTTTTCCTGGTTCTCCTCTCCGAACAGCAACCAACAGAGAGTAAGAAAAATATGCGGGGAAAGGGGATGAAACTGATGAAAGAAAAGAAGTAGTCGTATGTAATCCAAGAAACAGGGGAATGGGAGACGAGAGTGACATTTTGTGTGTGGTATGCTATGCTGAATTTTCTTTTTCTTCGCTGGATTTGGGGGAAATGTGGTGTAAACCTACTTTTGCTTAGAAAACGCAAATCGGAAAACAGAATTTCCCTTTTCTACTTACAGACATATGTATATACCCAAATACCCAAAATAAAATAAATGAAATGAAATGATTTCGAAGGTTTATTTTCGTATCATCAATAGAAAACTATGGGGAGGAAAGTTTTGTGTTTTGTCGTGGAGTTCCCGAGGAGATTCGCTCTTCCATTTGAGGGGGATTTGTGTCAAAGTTTGAACAAACCTGTGAGAGATTTCAAAATTAATTCTTTTTTTTACTCAAATGCAGCATTAAATCAGTAGAAATCTGATTAGTGTTGTATCTATTAGAATGCCAAGTAGAATTTGATCTAGTTTTCCTAAAGTTCCAAAATGCAACATAAGTCTCAAAAATCAAACGAGAAAATGTTGCCAAAGACGCGTGTCTAACCCCTGATAACACAGGTCTGACGGACTGGATTATATTTGACATTTGGGTGTTCAAACTGATAGGCCTTACTGGGGCCTTATTTTGTATTCCGTTTCTATAGCAAATGTATTCGAAAATTGGTATTCTCGATTTCTATAAAAAGACATCTATCCGAATTCGGAAAGTAAGAGTGATTCCAACTCTATTTTCGAAGATTTGGAATTTTGTACTTCGAAAACGCTTGTCAAAGTCATCTGCATTTGCGGATATTCATTCGAAAGGTTTCTTGTTATCGAATGTACGATTTTCAGAAGAATTTCAAGAGAAAATGCAAGTATTTCATAATTGAATGACTTTCTAGAGGGATGCGGCCAAATGCAACACGAAACCTGAAGACTTCGAAGCCTTGGTGCAATTTATGGAGGTTCACACAGATCTAGTTAAGAGATTTGTTCTATTTTCGGAATAAAGACATACATATTTGTATCAAACCAAATTTGGATTGGACTGTCTTCTATCACTCAGTGACACAATTGCCTATTGTACGTTGGTAGATACGTGTAAAGGTAGGCTTCCTTCGACACCCGAAAGTTTTTCAGAAAACTGTATTGTATGTCCAATATATTTGTCATAACATTTGAATGGATTAAATGTCTCTCTCCTCATGACTAAGTTCCATAATGTTAGAATGATCCTTTCCGTTCGATATTTTCCAATCGACATTTGTCATCCTAAAACCAAAATACTGTCCATTAAAACGAATGCACCAAGTAATTTCTATGACGTTTGCTATTTGTTTTGACAGTCTGACTTGCAGAAATGTTAGGTTTTGACTTGGAAGCATTCACATCGAATCCGATAATCGTACAAAATACGAATTCATTTGAGAATCGGATTTCATAAAGCCCTTGTTAACGCCAAAAAAGTTGGAACATTCCGGATTCCAGGCCTAGTTTTTGAGTTTACGCCTAACATATGGTACAACAAACTGACTGCAAGGAAGTACATAGATGACATTCCAGTTTTCACTCTGGATACACTGTGGACTGTGCTTTTCAATGCAAAAGGAAAACTGTAAAGAAGGCTTAAGTGCGAAAAACTTATACATTTTCTAAGAATTTCTGCTTAAAACCTTAAAACAAATGAAAACATTTAAAGCATTGAACAAGTATGTCTATATTCTGATTTCAAATTTGGTGAGCTGGTTGCACATGCCATGTATAGAGGATGCAAAGAAAGTGCGTTTAGAATTATGAACGCAATTTTTCCAGGAACTGCAGCATATTTATGAATTCACCTCTATTCTCTGGGGATATCATTCAATTTATAAAGCATAGGCGGACAGTACATAAAATACTGACCGACCAACTATTTCTTGACATTTCCCAATCCAGTTAACTTCCTCAAAAAAATGTCTCTTTTGTGTCTGATCTGGATCTCTCGACCAACCAGACACGTTTGACTATTTAGTGCCGAGAATATGGAACGTGTCATTGGAAGTCCTGTCTGGACGCTTTCGCAGACTATTTCATATTTCTATTATTCTTTTTCTATATTTCTTTTGTTTACTTCGTGAATTTCTTAGTTTCAATATTATTTTTGCACCTTTTTGTCGAGTGACATCGATTGACATTTCCATTCTAAAGTTTGCATCGCCGTAGCATATCATCCAGTCATAGCAATCCTGTGTGCATACACTCAAATAATCCGGATCGCCGTAACATGTCCTCTCTCTACTTCTCCCCTTTTCAGTAAACGTCAAAAGAAAATCCAGTCTGACATTTCTGTGACAACAAGGTCAGAGGCACCGAAAACGTTATATCATAGCTTAGGTTAGCATATGGATAAGGTTGCTGTACGTTTGTTTCTGTGAGTTTTTAACAATTTCTTTGTTGCACATAAACGAATTGTGTCATAAACATCCTTTAAACCTCTTCTGGTATCGCTGGGAAGGAAGTGTTCATCAAATGGTTTTGCACCTTCTAACCAGTGCACCGTTTTCCCAGAAGAGAGTCCAGTATTGAGTTGATAGTTTATTTCAAGGAAAATTAAATCCACTTCCTGCATCATTCTGATAAATGTAGGATTCTTGCGTTTGACATTTCATAAGCATTTGACAGTTTGATATGAAGCTCGAAATTATTGCATTTGACATCGAGAAATTCTCCTTCATTGAGTTGGAAACTGCTCAATTGTTTTGGATGATTTCAAATCTGTAGCCTGTATGGTGAATGTGTGGTCTTTTTAGAATCATGATATCATATCTGCTACTTCCCTTACGACAATACTTTCAATTTTTCATATTTCTTATCCACACTCACGTCCCGGCTTTTTGGCCATGAAACTGCTCGTTAAATTGCGATCTTGACAGCATAATAAAATACTGTATAGGCAATAGAGTGGAATTTAATGCCTCAAAAACGAGTGAAACTTAAACACTCTGACATTATCAGTGTATACTACTGGCATTGCCGCAACCGAAAGACTTCCACCTTCAGAATGTAAACGTCAGTCTACACTGAAGTGACTGTAACTGTTTCCAATCACCAAGAACACAGCGAAATGTCAAGGTTTCCTAAAACTATGCCAAGAACTAATCTTACCTTTTGCTTGAAGGTTTCTGAAGGGGAATACCTTCTCCAAACGATCTAGAACGATTCGTAATAAATGAATTGGACTTTCTGGCTGTCTCCCCATTTGCAACTTCGTGAATAATGAACAAATCATCTTATCTACTATAACTTGGGCATCAGTTCTATCTTTTTAGTTCGATAAACTGTGTTTGCATGCCTAAGGGACCCACTTTTTCCGCATGAAATGCTCAAATCTCATTTATTTCTTGTCAATGTGGTTAGAAACTGCACTGTAGCACTGAAAAATTACTCAAAAAACATTTCCTACGGAACATATTGTTTGTCATTGGAAACTTTGAATAGTCCCAACAAGTCTCTTTGTGTCAAAATACCTTAGCTGTGACCGTGGAACCTCGTTCAGGTAGGACCATAAAATTTTGTGCATAATTCTGCGAAAAGGATTGTGTGTGAGTTTTTGGAATTGGAATTGAATTGGACATGAGTCCGTAATCTTCTTATTCCGATGAAGTAGCCGTCGTATACCTGGTCGTTTAGATACGAGAGAATGGTATACGCAGGTCAGTAAGGATTATAGATTTAGGTATAGGATTCCAAGCCACAAAAGTGGATTGCTACAATAGAGTACAAGAAAAGGATGTGGCTGGATCAGTCCTGGGAGCAGCTCGAGGAGAGATGGCTTGATATTCTAGTTTTCCCAAATGGACTCACGTTTTTCTCTCAGAATTCCAGTAATGTCGCGGATTTTAACGAGATTGCTGTTAGATCTCACGTATGTTTGGGTTGATTTCCAGGTTACAGTGATGCTTCAGGGCATTAGAAAGCCGTAATCTTTCTGACCGTCCAGCACCTGTGAAATCTATAGAATCAATAAGTTGTATCACATATCTAGTTCCAGCCATCAAAGGGCAGGAATCTTCAGAGACGAGGAATAGGCACTTGCCTTGGGTTGTATTTTGTGTTTCATACTGGCTTGAGTCGGTGCTGCCAAGCTAGCTTCTGCTCTACGCTCGCCATTGGTTCTTGAGGTACCTATGTCACTACAATAAATCCTGTCAAACTCCGTCCTTATAGTGGAGTTCCCACATACGATCACTGTTTGTTTGGGTCAAGACGCGTATTTAAAACCCTGGCTACTGATGGTTGCCCTACTCGCCTTGTCAACCCTTAAAACCTCAGTATGTGACGGAAAACTTGCAACGAATAAGATCGAACAAGACCCCACAAATACCAACTTTCTTCTCCTAGCTATGTCCATAAATGAAATCTAAACCAAATCGAAGATTTACCCAATTAACTGACAGCTGTGCAACAAATCTCAGCATCTGTTTCCATGTTTGTTTATGAAGTGTTGGGCTTTTCCGTATTCTAAATTGCCATATCCAACGCTCGGTGTCTCTGTCAAGTTCTCCGCACAGATGTGCAAACAAATACGAGTCTAGTATTCATCATAACCATACGATTGCTAAGTTTACGGTCGTGATTCAACGGCAAACAATTTAATCGTAGTGACCAACCGTGTGCAAATTAGTAATTTAATTTATGACTTATATGTAACTGATAGAGAAACGTCAGCGACATGTTTAGAGCACTTGAAAGCTAAAAAAAAAAGTGTTTTAGTATGAACTCCACCTTAGTGAAGACCACTCAATTAGATTCTGGAATTGGGGTCAGAGGAAAGGAAGTACGTGCCGCTGTGTAATTCCTAGAACCAGTGTGACACATTATAATGAAGCTATATGTGGAGAGGAGTAGGTTTCACACGAAGGTTAACGTTGTACTAAAGAACTAATTAAATGAAGGGTAGGCACGCAAGTTGCAAACATGATATACCATTCCTTGGAAAGAGTTGACATTGACCTGACCATTGGGATCGTTAATCAAATGTCATCATTTCTATGGAAAGGGATGGTTTTTATCCAAAAATAGACTTCTGGCCTAATTCATGCTTCGCATAAGATAACAGAAATCAGGTTTTATGCCACATACTTAATGTCGAATTGATGTCGCTCTATACGCGTCATAAGACCTATATTCGATCGATTTACAGTCACTTAGACAGTGGGCTTGTGTAGTTCACGAACGAACTAGTTCAAGAAGGAGTTATAACCAGTGAGCTAAGTGAACTAGTTTTTCTTTTAGTTCATTCAGTCCAATAGTTCATTAATCTAGCACGAGCACATCGTTGTGTGAAGGGAATTTTACAAATGTATGAGCCCGAATCGCAAAATTTCCTGAGCAGTGAAGTAAACTGAACTAAAAGAACGAACTAGTTCAGCGAACTGATTTGACCCAAAGTGAGAGCTCTTTGAACTGAACTGTAATACTAAAGAGTACTAGACAGGGATCCACAGCGTAGCTTCTCTTCTACTATTCAATGCCGTGCCTGGATATTTGGTTAAGACAGTTTGGCAACCGCTCGTGACAGTTCCAAAACACAGCAGATTTCAATTATTTGATTGGAATGTGAAAAGTGAGTCTAAAATCTTCTCTGAGAGAAGCAGAGAGCAAGCAGATACGATTTGTTTTCTCTCTCTCACGTCACAATGTTTATGCTTGAACTCAAAATATAACCTGATTGGGTGCCCCGTCTAAGGATGAAGTTAGCAACGATTAATTCTATTCGTCTATACATGCTTCAACACTTACTTACTTAACGGGCTCCTAACCCGTGAAGAGTCTCTGCCTGAGACACGACAGCCTTCCATTCCCTTCGATTTCGGTCACACTGCTTCTATGTAGTTGTCCAGACCAAGCGCTATGGCATCCGCGATAGCTTGGTCCTTAAAACAGAGGTTCGGTCTTCTTTCTCGTTTTGAATCTGGAGGTTGTGATTCGAAGATCCTCTTTGGTGGTGGATTATTGTCTATTTGCTCAACGTGGTCCAGCCTGTGTAGTCGACGTGTTTTTGGCTTTTTGGACTTCATCCAGATCTTGGTACAGCTAATAGAGTTCGCGGTTATATCTTCTTCGCCACTCACCCTCCTCGCATACGGGACCCAAAAATCTGCTCTGCTTTCCTTCTTAACTGCGTGTTGGGAGCGATGATGTCGATGTCGTTTACGTATCCCAGCAGCTGGACATGCTTCAACAGCAAATCGGATCACAAGAACAATCCAGATTTTTATCGGAGAAACAGTTTCAGCCAGGAAGGCCATTTGTAACACCCGGGGAAGTCAGAAACTCGAAGTCATTTGTATGATGCAGGTTTCATATTCAAGGGCTATTTTTCGGGTAAATTGGAAGAGAAACACTCATTTGACCAAACAATCGAGGTATTGAAATCGATGTTCGTTGACCTTGTTATCTCCAGAAATGGAGACTTTTTCCAATGCCAATAATCCAGAGACTTTGAACGAGTTCAGGACCAATATTGAGCCGCAGTTGACGGTACATAGGGAGGTCCTGTCATACGTTTCAGATCAAAAGGTGTCAACTACTTGTGTACTTCATTGCGTTCCGGTTTCTGGAGACTTTGTTCTCACTTAGGACGACTTTCCCGATCACTTTTTATTTTCATTCTACATTCTCTCAAGTCCTTCTGCGAAATCGTTCTCACTCTTAAGATTTGCAAGAAACCATTTCTGGTAACACCGAACCGTGGACTTCTTTCAAGCTACTACCTCCACGATTCCAAAGGATCTTCATTGCATGCTCACTGCGCCGTGATCGTTGTCGTCATCTGCTTACTTAAAAATGCAAACAGGTGTTCGCAAGAACAAAGATGACGACGAAAGGTGCCCACAGATAAAACCTATACCCAAAGAGGAATGAACAAGAATCGACAGAATATGCAGAGAATAACAGATAAAAAATAATATCCAATCAACAGCACACAAACCACGGTCAGCCGTTGAACATGCCAGCAAAGGTCTCGTACCAACATTTCTCTTTCTAATACAATTCTCGTTCGTTGCACTATAAATGGGTTTCGGATTTGAATAATAAACAAAATGGCCGCTTTTCTTCTTCTTTGTTTTTTGTTTGACATTTTGTTTTGTTTCTTTTTTTCTGGAAGCGAAACAGACGGAATGGGCAAAGTGCGGATATTCAGCAATTTTAATTTTGGTTGGCTGTGCTGTGGCCCATTCTTTTAAGGGACTCTTCTGCTGCTGGGATTAGAGAAGCGGGGGGGCAGCAAAGAAACATAATCAACACTTTAGCCGCTTCAGTGCTTCGTTAAACCCTGCAGTTTACCATTGGCTTGTTTTATATCTTGTCCATCACATCATCTTCTTCTGCTTCTCTCTCTCTCTTGTTATTTGTTTCTTATGGCTGGTTTTCCGTTTTTTTTTTTTTTTTTTTTTGTATTCTCCTCGTGTTCCACACTATTATCAGCCTTGTTTCTACTTCTCCACTAAAAGGTGACCAACAACTGTGAAGGTCGTTTGCTCTTGTTATTATGGAATTTTATTGCATTTTTGTTTCCACATTTTTTTTTTTTCTTTTTTTCTCTTTTCTTGTTAAGGTTTTTCCACTTCCACCACTTCGAGTACATCCCATCCCGTATGGCATTTGAAAATGAAAATTGATCTCATCAGAGTGGAGGAAGAAGTGTGTAAGGTTGCCTTCTGTCAGTTTTCCATTAGAGTTTATGTCTATGACCGCAATTTTCGGAAAGTCGTAAACCCTCGTCTTTTCCAATTATGTACATCCATCCATCCATCCATCCATCCATCCAAACGTCTGTAGGTACATACATACTCGTATTGTATCTACTTTCTATATTTAACTATTTGCATTGTCGTATTTATCCAGAGAATGGAGACTGAGGCGTAATGCGAAACCACCCTCGTGTGATTGGGTCTAAGGTGCACGTGACATTGGTCGGTCGATACTGCAGTTTTTACTCGAATGTCACCCGGCATGCATTCGTCCCCAAAGTGATTGTGTGGTGAGTGGGAAGAGTTGAAAGGCCAATAAATTACTTTAAGCGTTTGGGTGACACTCGTGGACACGAAATTGCAGCAACACCACAAACAGAGGGTTGTGGTGTAAGGACGCGATCTGCAACAGAATGACGGAGGTTTTGGAAGGAAGGCTCGAAAACGGTTCGACTGATTTCCTTAGGGGATTGAGAGAGTGGTTTGTTTATACATTTTCGAAGAAAAATTTGCTTTTTTTCATTGCGAAACGTGCCTTTGTTTGAATTTTTAAGCACTTTTAACCACTTTGGCTATTGTTCTTTATTTGTTGGCTGGGTTTACCACGTAAAGGGGTTGGTCGAGTGTTGGAAAATTGGATCGACTGCCTACCCTCTTAGGGTAATTTGAAAATCAAATTTTCTGAAATGAGTCAACTGAATAAATTAATTTTAGCAACGTAATGGGTCTGACGTTTGTTTGTAGTTAATGTATTCGATTTGTATGAGGATTATTGTTTGGAGGTTAAGTCTTGGCATATGTGTCGACAGCAAGGAGTACGATGTATCCTTTGACCTTTTTTTCGTTTAATGTAATATTTATTAGAATTTGATGGTTTTTTTGATGCTTGGATTAGGTTGTCCCACGCCCCTCACTTAATTCATAGATTAACTAGTAAATAACCAGCGAGTAAAGAACTTTGGCTGCTGGTGATACCTTAGGTTAAGCAGTCCCTTTCATGTCCAAAAGCAGCTCGTTAAGTACTAGGTTCCACAGAAGAGGGAATAAAAAGCCACCTTGATTAGTTCTGCCATATCTTAGGCTAAGCCGATGACACGATAGTCCCTGCACTTAGGCCAGAAAGAGTCAATTACGCGCGAAGTAAATAAAAACCCCAGGAATCTTAAGATTCCGCATTAAATCGAAGGTTTAATATTCCGTAGCTCGTGGCTCTATTTATTTCTCGTTCGACTATCAGCTGTGACTGTCTTGACTCGAATTTATCCACTATAGCACGCAGTCTGGTCTGGTGGAACGATAATTACGCCTGAAAATTTGAGTAAGCGCTCTTAAAGTTGCCATCACCAACTGATAGTAATTTTCAATAATCTCCAAACGTTGCGCGTTCGTGAACTTCACCGTGATAAAACTGTAAACTTTGACTGACGTTTGACTGACATTGACAGATCTTAAGAACAGTTCTATGATTTATTGATTTATTGAAACAGAGATTCTCTAAATTTTCTACTTCTTTAGCTGCCTCATGCCTCACACATTATCGAAGCTCGTTAAGAATTGATGTCATCCAGTACAACATACCCGTCTCTAGTCTCCAATGTCAAGTCAATGCCAAACAAAACAAAAACAGTTTTCATTCCACAGTCAGTTATTCTCCTCAGCATAATTAACAACAACGCACAAAACTTCATTAATCTTATTTAAAAAAACAAAATTTCCTCAAGTGGTTCTAAGCCACGGCACAATCATACAAACTAAAACTATTTCCTATTGTCAATGACCCGGTTACCAGTTCAAAAGAAACACACAATTTTTGGAGGAAAATTTTTACCCAACAATACGAGTATCTCTCCCCAAAGAACATCAACACAATCATAATTACATTTTTGCAATTATCTCGCGACGTGTAGAGTAACAGCGAAACATGCCTTCGAGGGCATTCGCCTTGTTTATCTGTATTTTGTATGACTTTTAATTAAAACCAGAAAATATCGTATAGCTGTGCTCGTAAGTATGTCTAGCCAAATAAAATAAAAACCCAAAATCAGTGCAGGGAGAGTCAAGATACAATAATAACAACAATAACCGAAATAACAAAAAGAAAAAAAAGTTGTCTTTAATTTCGCTCGTTTTGTTGGCAAATTTTTTCGCCGCAGATTATACAATTTATTGGAGAAAAAAAAAAAAAAACGCCTTCTTTCTTTCCACCTCTAACGCTCCATTTAACTTGAAACGAGAAATTAAGATCGTTTACGTATCTCACACAGAGATACTATAAATTTCTCAGCTTCGCACCACACGCTTGGTAATAGATGTGGCAAAGTGAGCTATTTTCCGCTTGCGGTTTAATTATTTGTTATATTAAATTCGTAATTCAATATTTGACAATTAGCCGCACAGTATTTTATATAAGGTGTTTTGCTTCCTTTTACTCTATATATGTAGTGTGCCTGCCCGCACTGCGAAATTTAGAAGAAATGTAGTTCATATGGTTCCCTATTTTGCATGACGTATAGTTTTTCATTCAAACGTCATCCTTGACGTCAAAAACCCTTCCCAAAACCATTAGTGATACCAACTCTTTATTGTTTTGGGATCACAAGTGGGTATAGGTGACAGTTGATTCTGACAGATGGTCGTGCCTATACACATTGTGTGTCGCGAATCTTAAGTCAATAGTATTGTACCCTATGAATATCTGCCAAAAAAATAAAAATAAAAACCAATTGATTGAGTCGTATTCATGCATTTGTAGACTTTTTATTGTTTATTCCTACAAGTAGTAATGTTTGAGTGAACGATGACAGAAGGTTGCATCACAAGGGTTTTCTGATTTTTACTATTTATAACTTTCACTGTACAAAGAAAAACGTACAATTTAATTGAATATATGACAATGTTGAATAGTTTCCATTACTATGAAGAGAGATGAACAAACAAAAAGGGGGGAGCTATGTTTTATTTTTTTGCTGAAAAGTTGACAGGTGCTTTGACAAGGCGCGTGTTAAGCTGTCTGGTGGTATTTTGAGTGGAGCCAAACGATATGGTATGGTATGGTGAATCAATTGAGATTCTCTGCCTTATAAGCGAATAAATATTTAGCACGATGCGGATTCCAGCAGATTTTTTGTTGACATGTCAAGAGAAGAGAAACATTTCAAGTTGATTCATTGACTGTATAATGAGTTTGAGGTATTTCAAGGAATTTTACAGACAGTCAGACAGCGTTTAAGCGAAAGAATAGCAAAGGAACAAAGGTTGAAGGTGGTTTTCTAGTCATAGGGATAAATAGTAGCGTTATTTGGAGAAAAAAGTCTGAATAATGCAAATTTGTTGTGTCATTTAGTCATTTTCTTGGGAGAAGGTTTATTCTAGGTCTAGCATGCCCACCACCTTCTTGGTTTTCTGTAGCCTATGACACAATTTGTAGGGACGACACATATACAGCTTTGACATCCCTGTCGGTTGTGAAAATGATGGAGGAGAATGAACGCTGCTCCAGAAAGGTGGAGAAGAACCACACCCACATTTAGAAACATCACCCGTCTACTCACGCTGCTGAGAGCACACAAAAGCAACTGTATTCTGTCAATAAAATATGACGAAACGTCTACCTTGACAGATATAAGCAGGTAAAGTACTTTGTCTGAGAATCCAGGGAATGACACCAGTGCTGAAATCATAAGAAGATTAACTCTTGCCAATCGCTGATTCTTTGTATAAAATCCTCATCATACCAATCATGGTCTATCTTGGCTAAAGATTTGACAGGACACTTCTGCTCAAAAAGGCGTATATCAAGGGACTTCTTTTTACTGTCATCACATAATTCACACAATGGCTACGTGCGTAGAATATTCGGGTCAATTCGGGTAACAGATGTAGTCGTGACTGCTTGAACTACTTGAGTTTCGATCTAAATGATGGTATCGAGTACCGACATTCAGTCAGGAGCTTCAGGAACAGCCATTGCTTCCACTGGAGTACACTACAAAAATCATGTTTACACTAACAGAGGCTGGAAACAGAACAGCACTCACGCCCTCTTGTCTGTCTCAGACTCATGTGTTTGGATTTCTAATGCAGAATCACTGATTATCCTGTTCTTTGCTCAAATCTGTTCGCTGGAAATAGGCTTACGGTGTTGTATGTTGAAATTCAGGGACGGGGTAACGTAGTGGCATGGTGGCGTGCAATGTCTCGCTGGAACATCATAGCGATTACTCCCTCAGTCAGAGTATCTAGAGGAGGGATACGCAGCATCGTTTCCATTGCCTTCGTAGGAGTTGTAGTGAGGGCTCTAGTAACGAAAATGAAAGGCGTTCTCTGAATCTTGACTATCATTCAAGGGTATAGTACCCCAGTGGCCTTCCTAATACGTTGGTGTATGTTCAGCTTCCATGCCTGTTTCCTGTCTACTGTAAGACCCAAGGAAGGAGGAACTTTAAGTCAGTGTTTTCTATGTCTTTTAGCCCCATTTTCGTTATGTTGGACCTCTTCCAGTAGTTTACTTGACCAGCTTCGCCAGAGCTATTTTCACGAGGTTTCGTAATATTGCTTAGTGCTTCTCACTGACTATGTCATCCATATAAGCTATAACTTTGAATCCTTCCTGTTATAAGGTGAGGAGTAGCTCGCTCACGATGAGAAGCCACAATTGTGGTGACAGTACATCTCCCTGTTGATTTGATCTATTGATCAGCATCTAGTTAAACCAGTGACTTCTTCTACCATTGATCCACAGTTTCTTAAAAGACATTTACAATGGCCTCTGGTTGTTTGGTGGTGTATGCCGCTTCTGCTCCAGGAAGGAAGGGTACCATCGTGTATTCTCTGTTGTTGATCTTAAGTCTTTGGACTGGACTGACTCATCCAGTGGCACTCTTGTATTTATTTACATTTTTCGTACTAATGTATGAGCATAGTGTACATATGTACATACAAAAACGGTAAGAATTAGGGGACTTCGACTGTATTTCAAAATAATATCAAATACTTGACATCCGTGAGCCAAATGTCAAACAAAAAAGCAAATTAATTAATCCCACTTATGTACGTACATATGTATCTATGTCCAACATCCTTTCACAAATAAAACAAATGATTTTTTTTTAAGAAAAAAGAAAGAAAACAATTCATTCACAAATATTAAGACCCAATTTACAATTTGCGTCCACTACTCCTACTTGGTACTACTACCAACGAGACGACGACGCCGCTGATCTCTTCTCCTCCTCCTCCCTGCCCCGGTCCGCTTCTTTGTGCAAATTAATATGCACAAAATTGTTTTGTATCTAGATACAAATGAATCGTGACAAGAAAACAAAAACCTAACCGCCCAGTGGTTACTCATAGACCGGAATTTTATCTGCGTTTTATTCATTTTTTCTTTCGCTCAATGTTTGGTTGTTTTTATTTTGTTTTTTATGTGTCGAAACACACACTGATAGCGTATTTAAAAAACGGTTAACAAAAAAAGCAGCCAGAAAATAAGTTAATCATTTGCCAATTTTGTTTGCTTTTTGTGCGACATTTATTCTGCGAAATAATTACAATCGAGTGTGGTACCAACGGCGGCAGGTAAGTTGGTTTTACCTATGAATTGTGAAATACAAATTTTGAATTCTTTTATCGAATAAATATTGCATCACACTTGATTTTTTCAAAAAATCAAAACTCACCACTAGCGAGTGGTGAAATGTGAGTGGAAAAACAAAAAAAGTTTCCCTTCGTGGGCAAAAAATAGTCTACGGAAATTTTTCCAAACCGGATGAACGAACGCAAAAAAAAAAAAGAAACGTTTAAGCCATTTGCCACAGAAAAAAGTCCGAAGAGAATCAGAAAAATAAATGACAAGAAAGCGTTCATTGTACCTAACTGTGGATCAGGTATTATATATTTGTTGGGATGTTTCTTTCTTTTTTGGTTCTCTTTGCAATTCTTAAACAGTTCTGAGCGTCAACGAACAGACTCACTGGCAGAAATAACAACATACCGTTGTTGTAAGCTGCTTTGGGTTAATATGTAATCTTTATTTGACAGAAAAAAAACTCACACTTGACACAAACTTAATTTAATACATCTCTTCGGGTGGAATAACATCGTTATGAGTCAGCAAAAAAAATGCGCAAAGGTTGCTGATCGAATATGTTTTTTTTTTTTTGCTTTTTTTTTCTTTTCACCACGTGTTTTGTTTTAAATCAATTTTACATACATGAATATGTGTATTTGATTGATTTAGTATAAGCGATAGCGTTGAGATATTTACGACTAACTAATCTCTTGATAATGTTCAGTGGAAGTTGATTATTAATTTATACTTTATATGAAAACGGGGGGCTACACCCAACTGTAACCGAACTTGGCAGCACCGAGCTAGATGGGCAAACGTAACTAACCAAAATGGTGGCGATGACGTTTGTCTAGCTGCTTAGTTTCACCAACGTTTAAGCCACGTAAACATGCAGGAGCGTAGAGTCTGGCATAACTCATAACACGGGTTACTGAGTATCCATAAAGGATTTCACCCCTCCAGCGCATTACTGCAAACAATTCAGCACAAGGATATACATTTGTTTGCTTATAAGCTTCAAATTACAAGAAAATCGAACCCTGCAGACTTTTCGATCCGCTTGGAGTTTAGCCAGAGGATGGTTCCCTGTGAATAAGCAGAATTGGACCCAGTTCGAGTCACAGTGTGGTGTGAAGTTTCTCCAAGTCGAAAATAAATTCCTTTTAACTCTGTGTAGTTTCAACAAGATGGGACAAGTTCACACATAACCAGGCCTGCTATAGCAGAGTTCCGGCGAAAATTTCCAAACAAAAAACATAAGTATTTCAAGCAACCCCCTATTTTGTTGGCCCCCCGGTCTGCAGACCTTACTGCAGCTGATAATTTCTTGTGGGGTTATTGCAAACACGAAGTTTACGAAACGAAACTATCGAATTTGAATGTTTTAAAACAATTGAGCCGATTTCCAGTTCAACTCTGCGAGCAGTGAGGCACAATTTTCTCCTAAAATGCCGCATATGCCTTGAACTTACGAAGATTACTGCGTTTTGCATGAAATTGGGCGACGAAGTACTGCAGACCCGACAGAATCTTTTCTGTTAAAAGTAATTTGCAACCTGTTGACTGCTCTTTCGAAAATTGTGGAAGATTCCTAGTTCATTGTACTACGTAGTTTACAAGCATAAACCTTTTTCAATTCCACATGAGAAATGTAAGCCTAAGTGGACAAACATGATGTATTTCGTCTTCAAATCTTTACCAGCCAGTGAATGAATCAAAATTCAAATGGAATCTAACTTTCTAAAGGTGTTTCTGTTCCATCTAGTCCATCTGTCTGAAATAATTGATTGTTCTGAATACTTCAAATTTTGAACATTTCCATATGAGCAAGATACATCGCATCATCAATTTCCACTTCCGGTTTTCATTGAAACTATTAACTAAAAGTGAAACAATCTCACTAAAAGTATTTCCCTACTTCGTGTAAACTTTTCAAACGATTTTCCATTACATACTCCTCCCCATCCATCTGAAAAGAAGACTCAAAAATCTCTCTGCCGGAATGGGAAATCTGTCTGCAACTGACTGCGCTAATGACAATTAACGCGTTCAAATTGCTCGACAAGAATTTGTCTATTAAACAATTTCAAAAGAAACAGAACAAGGAGGGATTTCTAGAATTTCTCCATAGCATGACTCCACGACTTCATCACGATATGACGGCTGCCGCCATCACCATCACTACCATCATCTCCATTGTTTTCCAAGTAAACTTGCCTGCCTGTGTGTAGTATGTTCAGGGCTGCATCTTCTTCATAGGAAGCAGGCAGAAAAGGAAACAAAAAAAAAAAATAATAATAATAATAGCATAAACTGTGTGTGCACCCGTCCTATGAAGCTCTCCACACACTCTGCCCGTTGTTGCTCTCCAAAAACGGAAACATTAACATTCCTCGACTCATCCCAAGCTGAACCCAAGCGGGCGACTTCCAAGATTCTATACTACTACTGCTGCTGCTGCTGCTGCAAAAAAAAAAAAAAAAACCTCCACTCACCAGATGATTGCAGCATGCGGATGCAGAGCTGTAGATGGAAAAACAATAACAGAATGCTAGCATAAAACGAAAGAACAAAAGAAACAAAAAAAAAAAGGAAAAACTTTTCGTTACATAAACAAATCATAAAAATTCCAACCGAAAAGGGAAATGAGCGTTTTGTTTTGTGTTTTTGCAACGCCGATGTGCGCTTGTTTTTGTTTTCCTTTTGTCCGTGCCAGATCCTGCCTCTATTTATTTGTAATTAGTCCTGCTGGGAGAATTTTTCTCGGCATTAGTTCGCTTTGAATTTGATTTATTTTGTTAATCAGAATCTATTGAAATATGTACATCCGCCCGCCCTCGTAAGGATCTTACATCCTATCTTGTCCGCAAGTCGTTTAAATGCCATTAAAGGAGAGAGCTCCCTGTCCGCCCCAAAGTTATTGGTATTCAAGCTTCGTGTACCATACACGCGTTGTTCTATTTATTTGTATCTTTTTTCCCCCGTCTTATGGAAGGTTATCGGAAATGTGTCCTTTATTCGGAAGAAGAGCCACGTTTTCGCAAAGATTCGTAATCAAATTTATTTTTATACCAACGTGTGGGCGCTTTTGTCCACAGAAGAGATGATTGCCTCAAGTTTTCTTCCTGTGTAGCCAGAAAGTAGTACTAAAGTGCTTGAGGTTCTTTTCTCTTTTGTAGAAGTTTATTGGAAATGGGGATGCTCTTTTTGTTATGCTGTGTACTCTGTTTTTGTATAGAAGATACATACTTGGGTTCTCTGAAGAGGCTTTAACGCCTAAGAAGAAAAGTCGCCTGAGTGCCATCGCACACAGATAATGAACTGATAAGTAGCTGCAGTCGTGAATGCCTTGGAAGAGCGTAATTTATTGAACTATCTCGTATTTTATTGCCGAGTCGCTAAATTTGGCACTGTCTTGTGAATTCACTTTGAACTTGAAACTGAATTTATGATGTTTTAATCTTTTATTCATGATTCGTGTCTAAATCAAGGTACTTTGTCCGGTGATAGGATTTAGACGTCTGACAAATAACTATCCAACGAACTAATGAATAAATCTTTTAGCACCGATATAGCCAATGAACTGTTGCATGTTGTATTTGCGATCACAGAATGTATGAATATAAGCGGGACTGAGTCAATAAAAGGAACGCAAATCAATTAATTATCAAATTTTGTTTTGTCTGTGTTCCAACGAACAATCAAATCATTCATATATTTTGTGAAGGAGTACCAAGTGGTTCAGGAAACAGGAAAACCACAATGTCCCATATCTGAAGAGTACAATGGTTGCTCGACCATATTGGCAGCGTTTTTGGTTAAAAAGTCGCTCACGTGATCAACATCTCCCTAACAAGCAGAATGAACTATTCAACCTAGACAATGACAGCCAAAACCTCCGTCCACCTGACCAAAATGAAGTGAGGATAGCAATATCCAAACATAAATCTAACAAAGCTACTGGACCTGACGACTTACCAGTCGAACTGTAACTAGAAGGACCTGGAAATGACCCGATAGAGAGCATACATAAACTCATTTCTAAGATTTGGTCAGATGAGTGTATGCCTAATGAATGGAATCTTAGCACCGTATGCCCGATCCACAAGAAGGTGTGAACCCGTGTGAACGTCTGAAACTCTTCGTGAACAACCTGACTGGCTCCTATCTCTTTTAAGGCCGCATATGACTGTATTTATAGAGACAAGCTATACAGAGCCATGTCTAGTTTTGGCATCCCGGAGAACTAAGGACACAAGACCTTGATCTTCCCAGTTCTACTTTATGGCGCTGAAGCGTGGACTCTGTCTAAAGCGGATGAAGAGATCGTAGTCGCTTCGAGAGAAAGAGTTTTTGTTAAATATTCGATTCTGTTTGCGTTGACGGGCTTTGGAGTAGAAGATACAACGACGAACTATACGAGCTGTACAGCGACATCGACATGGTCTAAAACCTGCACACCAGTCGTTTGTTATGACTAGGACATGTATAGCGAATGCTAATGAATATGAGGTGCGAATTGAGTCTCCGCAACTCTTTTGCGATGCTCCTTTCATTTGAAAGAATTCATCTCTTTTCGGGCCACGCTGCGACGCGTTCCATGCACAGAACTTAAAATCTGGCGAACTGATTCGTAAGAGATGGATAGTTCTTGTGAAAGCTCTCTCACCCTATAGTGGCGGTTTTTCAAGAACCATTTTCTTCCATTTCTCTTTGATGTTTTTTCCGCAACTGCCGTTGTAGGTTGTTTTTAACTACTTCACGGCGATCTTTGAACGCTTTGTATCACTCAAATACTCCTGTTGTCGATATTACAGAGTCAAAGGCAGGATTTCTCCGGATCCGAACAAGGAAAAGCGTTCAGTTTGGTTCAAAATTTGTTTGCTGAACTAGTTCGGTGTTTTAGTTCATTTCGTTCACTTTAGTTACCTGCTCAGGAAAACTTCCTTCACATACCCCAATACAACGATGCGGTTGTGCTGCTGTGTTATGGGTTAAACTAAAGCCAAAGGTGGTCAATTGAGTGCAGTTCTTCTTACTGAACTACATGTATGCAGAGTAGTCCCGAGCCTGTTGAACTACTGGACTAAACTAACTTAAAAAAAACTGACATTGGGAACTAGTTCACTTAGTTCACTTTTCAGAGGTCTTTTTTGAACTAGTTCGTTCGTGAGCTACACAAACCTAGTTTAAATGACTTATATTGTCCCGGTGATCGTCCCCATTTACAAACCATTTTAGTTTAGATTTACTCATGCGTTAGCCTGGCAATCATTTTTGGAACTTAATGCCTCCCAAGCCCTCTAAATCTCCAAATTTTTAGCGCAAACAACATTCAAAACACTTCTTTCAAAGATTCATTTCGAAATCCTGAGATGGGTTTGGGTTCGATTCTGTCCAATGTTACTTGTCCAGGTTCACTGAGTGACCTTCGGGAGCATTGGAATCACTATATTATTCTAAACTAAACGATCTAGCGACTCATTGTTCTGTTATCTGTTGCAGCAATAACGCTTGAACAAAATGAGAATTTAATGCAAAACAAAAGGTGTGATTCTCAGCCCGGTTAGGCCGTCTCAGTCTTAAGCTTCTTGTCATTCGCTGCTACCATCGACAAAGGCAGGCCTGTTCCATAATCGAAAACAGTGTCACGTAGCAATTTATAGCTCGGGCATGTAATTTCCCATAAGCACTTGTTAGTATTTATTTCGTAAAAAAAAGAAAATAAGAAAATTAAACAATACAATTAAATTATCTCTCCGGTGTTGCATTGATTCTGCCTTTACTTTGTTTGTTTCTTCTTGGTGTTTCGCTTAATTTATTTGCAATGCAACGCGTGTGTAGATACGGGGAAATAAAACCGAACACCTACCTACAATGTTGCAAAGGAATGGATTGAGATATCGCAGATCTCGTGCTGATGTATCCTGGCCCTGGACCAGGACTTGGAAGACTTTATGACGTGTTCTTCTCTTGTTGTTTTCGCAATCGTAGTTCCCAGCCGAAAGCAGAATTGCTTGCTGTTGATCTTACGATCCCATCGCATCCGCGCAGCACGGTGTGTTTGGTTTTTTTTGCAACAAGAGCTGAAAGTTCAATTTCGATGTCAAGGCGAAATTCTTTTCGCCGTCAACTGCTATCCGACTCTTGTACTGCGTATGCATACGAGTTGTTCTTTATAGTCCCTGCCTGTTAATAAAGTAATTAGCGGTAATGGGATTTTTATTGTCGTTTTCGGGGGTGTGCTATGCAATGCCAACAAGTGCACTCTACATGTGAATATTTGAGACGTCCCAATAACTTTCGACTTGTTGGCCATAACTTTCGGCGTTTTAATGGATGCGTTTGTCTCTGAACCGAGCAATGAAAGTGACTTGTATAAAGCATTTGCACAAGGCCGCTTATTTGGAAGGAATCGCAGTATGATTCGGGACTAATGTCAAAGATATTTGCCGCACTACCCTTTAGTACATCGTGGAGTCGTTTTTAAATGCGAAAAAACGAGGATGGACGATGATTTCTTTGTGTAAGAACTTCCGTATCCGTGTCAAACCTATTTGTACCTCGAAATGATCTCTCAGATTGCAGTTTCTAATTTTATATCCCTCGAATCGTGCATGACATTAAAATTGATCGAACTTGCTTAGAATTCCATTCACACTGTGCCCTGCATCAGTTATGTGCATACATGCCGACACATTTGACAAGTAGATTGTTGTCAACTGTCAATTTACCTTATGACATCTGTAACAGTTAGATCTGTCTCATAACAATGACATTGACTCTTCGAACTTCAACAACAGTACGATGAATCAATCATATTCCGTCGATTACACATGCAAAACACTTACACATTCCTTAAGTAATTTTCCATTTGTCATCATAACCATCGAGTCGAGATGCATTCACATCCACGTGTCATTAGATAATACCTCTCTGTGTGTCTGTCAGAATGACCTCGTTATGATTATCACAAATTTTCATTATTTCACCGTTTTGTTTACCTTTCCCCCCAGTGTCCCACCAACTCGCGTTCTCCCTCCATTTGGCACTTGCTATTAATTAATTAAACTGCCGCAAGTTTCTTCGGTCTCGCAAAATGATTTAACGGCAGATACACAATACAATTTGTATCATTTTATTCCACTTTGTTTGAAAACAAACCGAGAGAACGTCGTGGAATGTGGAAGTCAATCGACGACGGAATTACGACTTTCATCGTGCGTCACTATCATTAGAACGGAAAAATTCATAACAAAACGATTTTGATGTTTTCTTTTGTTTGTGCTTTGAATTTAGCAATTATACCTCGGTATGTACAATTAATTGGAAATCAATAAGTAGAGTGACCTTTGTCAGAGAACGGATGTGGAATTTTGTTGTTCTCTACAATTAATAGTGATCTGTCAAAACTCTTTCGAATTCTTTAAGGTCACATTTTTTTTGCTTCTATTAAATGTCAAAACAACAACTAAGTACGAGTACATGTCAATATGACATGTGTAGTTCAGCCGTTCAAAGGAGTTTCGCTTTATTTTCGTTTTTGTTTCCATTCCTTTGGCGGATTCTATCGTGAATAATGCTTTTGTGCACTTTTGAATGATGGATCTGTGAAAAGAGTTGAAGGATGCCCATGGGCTGTGGCGGCAGAAGCTAAATCTTGCCGCCAACACGAGCACGATGACGGGTGATGTGTGTACTGACAGAAGTTGTCAATTTTACGTTACAACAAATGAAAAGAAATGGTTTAAAAAATCTAAACAAAGATGAAAAAGAGAGAAAAATTAAAGGAATGAGGTTTAAGTGGGCATTTAGTAAGGGCGTGTGTATTGAGGGAATAATTTATGATGCACTCGAGAGTGTTTTGACACCTTTTCCATTTATAAAAGGCGAATGACACGGTTCGTCTTTGCGTATCCTTGAAAATGTTTCTATTCTTAAAGGTCAATGGCAAGTGATGAACGTCAGTGAGGCAATGACATTTGCCCTTGAACACATACTCGCTGCAGTCATTCTGACATCCAAATTTTCTTTCAAACATTGTGAGTTGTATGAAACCTTCTTAAAAGTACGGTCACTGCCTCACATACCTACTCTTTTCCTAAACAATGTACGAAAACGAATAGAATAAACCACAGTACCTTGAAGTACTTTTCATTTATCCCATTATTCACACCACAGCGTCTGTCTGTCTTTAATCTTCCGACATTAACCTCTAACAAAATACCCATATCTGGTATACTACAAAACCTGGTTCATTGTCAAATGCACCTTGAAACAAAAATCACAAGCAAGTCCAAAATGTTTGACATTAATCAACTGCCACGGAAAATTTGTTTCTTATTTAATTGGTATTGGACGCTATTGTTGTGTGCATCTTTCGAAATTCCACTTGGGCTATTATAATAATGCTTAAGTCCCAGAGTCACAGTCACGTCATCTTAAAGAGTCAGTACCCTTCAAGGTTAGTCAAGATCACAAACAGTCGCATTTTTGTCGCGTTTTCGCCCCCCTGTTGTACTTTAATTTTAAGTAAACAAATTGTATCTTTTGTGTCATTTAGACACAACGACGAGAGTAGGCTTTATTTTTTTGTTATTTTGTAAAAAATATTTTGTCACTCGGTCAAGATCAAGTGAAAGCGTGCGTGAGTGCAAATATTTTATAGCAAACTTGTTGCGGATTTGTTTATACAACAAGTTGTTCGAGCAAAAAAATTGGAGAAAAAAAAAGAAGAGCGCGCCTGAAGCGTTAAATAATTTTATTTCATTTGGCGTGCCACACTCTCATCTCTCGCCATATTATACTCTTCATGCGGATGAGAGATGGAGGAACCCCTTCAGGGCGACCCCCAGTGTCATGTCGTCGCCTGAACGAAGTTACGCACAGCAGAAACAAAAACAACACTTGAACTTGAAAAAAACTTAATTTTTGTTAGCATAAATAAAATATTTATCAGTTTGCAAATTTTCAATTAGCTTACATAAAAAAATAAAATTAAAATTATTTGGATTTTTATTTAGGAGTCATGGTCACCGTGGTGGGTGGTGGTAGTGAATGGCGTCAGTGTGTCGGTTTGCATAATTGAAACAGCAGGGCGACCATTCAGCTATTCAGCGAACCTTAATGGAGATGGCGGTTTCCTGTGATCATTTCCTCTGAATTAATTAAAATTGATTATATTATGTGCGTATGTGCTCGCTCGGATTGTGAACTTCCTAACGGAGTGAGTAGAGCGAGTAACATCAAAGGGGGTCTCTGGCATGGGTGCGGACAAGGGTGATGAATACACAGCTCTTGTAGTTGGTTTCAAAGAGGAGTGGCATTGGTTCTATGTGCTTTATGCTCTAGTGACAGCAACGTCATTTTGTCAGAATGTCACAAAGTTATTTGTTGTCAATTTGTATTCTAAAATTGGAACAAAGAATTTTCATCTATGCGTATAGAGAAGTTGTTATTCTTGGGCGAAAGGAATTAACACGACTTGGGAGATCTATGAGGCCATTTTTTGGAAGGGGATTATTAGACGAATGGGTTAGGCGTTGAAATTTCCTACACGAATTGACAACATTCTTGGGAAATTGTTGCTTTAAATTGATGAGAAGTCATAAAATATTTCAAAGACAACTATTTTCAGGAGAAAACGTATAAATTTTTAGAGATTCTTTCGATTATAAGCGATACCTTTGTCTTTCAATTATTGACTGTTTTTCTTTTCTATTTTTAGGTACGTACACGTGTGACTCAAAGAATTATTCAAAGATATGCCGTAAGGTAAGCTATGTGACTGTGTCGTAGACAATTAAATGAAGTGGCGCCCAACGTGAGCCCTTTACTTTGTCTTTTCTCTACAAATTGTTGTCAGCACTTATAAACTTTGGCAACGACTTTATCAACTGCTTCCAATTGTAGCTCTACAGCTTCGAAGATGTGTAAGCTATGTTATGTGGCTTTGAATTGAATCAAATGGCGTCCAGCGCGACTCCTTTACTTTTCCGACTTCTGCTGGCTATATCTAGTTCGGTTCCGCCATCGGTTGAGACAATACTCCCAAGGTATTGGAAGCTCTCTAATCTCTCATACGTGAGTTCGGTCCTAGGCTGATTTTTTTTGTAATTTTCAGCCCAACGACGACTGCTTCCCTCTCCACATTTGCTATCATTTGTTGAAGGTGCATTATTCTGTGAGACAGTAGGCATACATAGTCGGTTGTAAGAGTCCATCGAATTCCTCCATTTCCTTTAGATAAGGTCGCATTTAGCATATCACTAATCACCAATAAAAATAGTATTCGTGAAAGTATGCAGCTTTGCCGAACCCCACTTTGGACTTCGAATTCCTCAGACAACTTCCTCTGTGCTTTGATCGCGGTAATAATCTGATGCTTACTGGGAATTGTGGTGCGAATTCGGGTTTTTCTTTCTACTGAAGTGTCTCAGTCTGACTTGGGTGCATATTGCTGACGAATACTCGGTTCAGAACCGAAGCAAAATGCTCAGTTCATCTCTTGAGTTGATCCTCATCCGAAATGAGAAACGAACCGTCTAAACCTTTCACTGGGTGTTAAGTAGAGCTTCGACCACCTATAAACTCTTTGGTGATTCTTGCTGCTGCTTCTGTAGCCAGCGCATTAACGTAATTGCGCTTGTCACGTTGCACTCATTTTCATGCGATATAGGGAGTCTAGCTCGCTCCTCCCTGCTGCAATTCGATCTCATAGCTGTTTTCGTTCGTTAATCCTTCTTCAGGTATCCTCGGAAAGCCACGCCCTATGGCTTCCCTACGATCGATCGACAATCCTTGTAGCACCTGATCTGTTTATTGAATGATTGTGTTTCTACTAATCGCAGGCTTCCACTTCCACTCTAAAAGTAACAAGCATTCCATTGGCGCTTTATATGTTACATCAACCATCAAGTTCAGTGCCCAGCACAATGGCAAACAATCACAAAATATTGTTAACAACAGCTCTGTTGCATCACTCTCAATCAAAGCCGAATTATTAGATACACAGCACATGTAACCTCTTTGTTTGCACTATTCTCGGCCGCAAAGAGCCCATCAATAGACCTCACGAAAGTATCTATAAACAGTTCAACAACCTAATGACATTGAATGTAACTACTCCACACTCGACAAAAGTTTCTGGTAAAATAAAATCTAACGGCAAATTTTCCCAATAAATAGAACGAGACCCTTTCTTCCCCTTCCCTCGCTCTTTCTATCTGTCAAGGTTTTCACGTGATCTACTGTGCGTTTCTCATGTACAAACTTCTAGTCGCAGAATGGTGAAATAGGAGGAAAAAAAACAAAACACACTCTAAAGTTCAATAAGAAAATGGAAAAAGTAAACGAAAGAAACAAATGCATACAAAATAAAAAAAAAAAAGGAAAAAAGAAAAATTATTGAACTGCCAAGGTTAAAAGATCAATCTGTCAGTGAACAATAAGATTACCGCTAGAGCGTGCGTTCACATATCTCTTTTCCGTTTTCCATTCCTCGTCGTCCCAACCGCCATTATCCATAATACATTGTAATGGATGATCGTCACATTCCGGATTTTCTTTTATTCCACCGGGGGATGGAAAATTAGACGACGATCATCAACCAGAGAGCCACACACACAAAATGTAGATCTTTCTTTCGTTTTTTTCGATGTTTTGTTGTGTTTTTTGTTTCAGATACAATTACAGGGAAAGAAAATGCGACAGACCGCAACGACAGATGACATTGAGTGCTTAATTACTGAATATAATGATGTATGAGTTGACGTGTGGAAAATAGAATTCTTTTGAAATAAAGTTTAGTTGGAGACTTGTGTGGTGATCGCAAGTTTTTTGGGACACAGTCTGGGAATGGAAACATTTTGTTGGACATTTGGGGAGTAAGTGGAGTGGTGACGGAACAGTCAAGATTTGTGCTTTGAAGTGGAGAAGTTCGTTAGGAACGAAGAGAGAAAAGTAAAATGTAAAATACAGAATCATTCACACTCTTCTAATTTTTCGCTACAGTCTGAGGTGGACCTGTCCCTCAACCAACAAGCCTCTCCAGTTAGCGCTTTGCTACTCAATAGGCCAGAGAAACAGCGATTGGGAAGAGTAACTATTCGTTTGATCTCTGAAGTTATACTGTTGTCAGATTTTATAGAGGAGCCGAGGTAGACACAGTCCCCAACTATTTTAAAGTTATAGCTGCCTATTGTGACGTTGTGTCACTTCTTGTTGACAGCATAGATGGACTTGGTTTTGCCCTCATTCACAGCTAAACCCATTTTTGTCGCTTCTGTCCCAACATTTGAAAACACTGCTCGTGCAGCTCGTTATCTCCTACCGATGATATCAACGACTTGTGGAAAATTGTACCTCCTGGTGTTTGCTATCACAATTTTCTCAACTATGATACTGAAAAAGTCACATGCCAGCACAGCACCTTGTCTGAATCCTTTCTTGACATCGAAGGTCTCGGTATGATTGTTTCCGACCTTTGTGGAGCAGCGATCGTTCTCCATCATCATTCACAATCTGACAAGAAGGGATGTCAAAACCAGACTCGACTATGTGAACTGCACTGATAAGGACCAATCAGCTCATTACTGCGTGACAGCAAAATTTGGGTCATCAACACTGACAGTGTTTTAACTACGAATTTTCCTTGTTCATCTCTATAGGTCTCTGTTCGGGTTTTGTTCCCTTGACACGTTCTTTTTACCTGTTGATGCTGGCTGTAGAGAACACCTCAAGAGGCTGAGGAATGCACGATCGGCAATGGTTCCGCGGTTTGTTCCGATTGCAGTTAAGGCTAAATCTCCTCACAGTATTACTGCGTTTGGAATGTCCGGCATTCTCCAGCATACTTGAGGAGTGCCTTACGCCGGTTGCCTTACAATTTGTTTGATGCTGATTTGGTTTGATGATCTGGTGATTTAGCCTTAATGCAGGCGATTTAGCCTAGATGCATATTGTCATAAGGCGTTCAATGACGTGCTCAATCCGCATCCGAATGATCTCTGCTTTCGTTCTCTGCAGCAATCACCATCCAGACTAGACATCCGTCTGTTAGTTCTATTTCCCAGATTCATTCGCCTCGTCCGCTGGCATTAACAACCTTCCAAAGCCGTTGGTTACTCAATCTTCAGTCGAGGTACTAAGTATCCAACATTCATCAACGTAAAGTAGGAGTTGATAGTGAGACTCTAGCATCAGAGCGCTTGTTCCCATCACTTTTCTTTGGATACTCACTTTTTCGTCTCAAAACAGTGAAATCACACAGATGAACGGCTGTTTTTGTTGGTGAGTTCTTGTACAGATCCATTGGGTTCTAAGGTAATACATAACTCATACTTGCTTCAAGGGTGCGATGATGTCTCGTACTTTGTGTCGAGAGGCTCATCACTCTCTAAGCACACTGATCTGGTGACAGACTGCATTGAAACCGACAATCTAATGAAGTTATGTTCTCAACTAGGGTGGTCGTAATGGCAGGCTGACTATGATTCAGGACCTATGCTGGAATGTTCGTTCGCATTTCTCCGTTTATTGAAGAAGGTTGACTAAATTGATGATCGGTTCTTCATGTTTAAGTCAGGCATAGCTTCTTTTAACTGATTACACGACAATCTCAAGTAATATCTTCACTTTAAGTCTTGAAACGCAACGTACTACATTGTAGTAATGTATGTATGAATTTCCCCCCTCGATCGCACAATCCAACATGCCTTACATACCCTATTCCCAAGCTCATAAGAAAGCCATTCTTTTTATCGCGAACCGATAACATTCCGATTTCACATCACCGTCATAGAGGGAAGCCATGCTACAGACCAGCCGCTGTAACCAACAACGGCTACAGCGAAGACCAAGAGATCGATGATGATGATGATGATGATGATGGGGAGAGTCGCGTCGTATTCGTTGTCGTGCTCGTTTTCATCAAAACCAGAGACCCCATTCCCTATCCCCTCCGCACGTGAGCGGCAACTGGAATGCATGCTGTGTACGTACGTTCAGCCCATCATTGTATATCATGCATCGGAGAGAAGACCCATAGATAGATGCCTATTTTAGGCCTTTTAGATACTCAACAACAAATTGCGGTTAGAGATTGAATGTTGCGCACAGAGAGATCCTACGCCTCCCTTTCGCCACAACCATCGTTGTCGTCGTCGTAGTCGCTATCGTCGTCATAGAGAAGGCAAATATTTTCAAAGGTCGTTTCAAATGAGCGCGCGTACCAGTTGATACGCCGAGATGTGTGTATCTGGATCTCGTATCGCATTGCATATATGTACGCGTCGTCGTATGTGTGGTTTTGAAACTCTCTAAAAACCCTGAGAGGAGGATTGTCATCGTCGTTCAGCGGCGCGACAAATTACCCGAACAAGAGGTCTTTGCTCTGTGCAGCATAGAAAGGCAGTAAAAAAAATTATAAAGAAGCAGTAGTATGAGAAAATCGATTAATCGATCTATGAAGTGACAATTCGAATTGTTTTCTGTTGACCCACATTCCATTGGTGCTAGAGAAACCGTCGAGTTTTCACACTAATTTTGACAAGATTTGCAACGTGCTCTTGTCAAGTGCGAGTAAACTATGACAAAAATATTTTTAATTGACGCTTAGAATGAGGACGCAAAGACCCACAGCACGCAAACGAATTGCCCCTCTTTTATCTGTCGCTCAGAAGACAGCAAACGTAAAAATGTATCTACTTAATTGTTCCACATTTGTAGGTAGTGCTCGTACTATAGGAATTAGGGTGACTTTCCAATACGCGAGGGGGATGCATTGCGTGTTTATCGAACTTTATTTTTACGTGTCATTACTTTTTGATATACAGAAAGAAATGTAAACTCTTTAATGGAACACGTGTGCGTGCATACTCCAGGTAGGTGGTTTGCTGTTCACTCACGCGAAGTGGGTCAGTTTTGTTCTTCGAAAATCAATCGAAATGTCATTATTAGATTCGTACATGTCGTCTATGGTCGATTGGACGGGTTGAAGGGAAACATAAAGCGCCGGAAACAGTCTCCATCGAACATTGACATTTAAATCAAACGAAGGGGAAGTGGAATAAAACGGAAGGAATACGGTTTTTTGTTAAATTTTTTATGATTTCCGTTCGATTGGAATTTCAAATGGTGTTCGGGGAGATGATTGATTTGTGGAAAGACCTGGATCGGTGTTTTTCTGATTTAGGTCATCTCGTTCATTAGAACGATAAGATGAATTGTTCACATGAACTGATTTCTGTTTACGAACAGTTACGGCTTAGACAGAGCCGCTTAATTCGTTAATATTATGGATGGTATGGGAATAGACTTATTCTTGCAGCTCTTGTTGATGGCCTTTGTGAAATGAGATCGAAATGGTAAAGCTGCACAGTCTGCTTCAGTTGAAAGCCATCTTTTTCTGTCCCCTGACGTATAATGTCTTCTCTGCGATAAGGGTTCGCGATTTAACGATGTTTTGAGTACGTTTGTTAACGAATGTTCATGTCACGCCAAGATTGTCCACGAGACAGCTCCCATATTCGTGTTTCGAACATCTGTGAAACGCACGAGGGGTTATAATGGCTTTGAAAGTATAAAACATAAGCAAATATCCTTTTTATTCCCCCTTCTAAGGATATTAGGAAAGATTGATCCAGTGTAGGTCACAAGCCGATGACTTGATATCAAGACTTGAGTTTACTTTCTTAGATTCGCAAATCCATTGTACAAGTTGGAATTTTTCACCAAAACTTCTCCGATAAACAAAAAGAATGTGTATATGGCTGTTGTGCCTTACTACGACACGTTTTCCTTGGAAAATATGGATTCACTCAGATATCAAGTTTGGGAACCTCGGTTCTGCCTCCTTAAGCATATTGCACACTCATCTCGTACACGAGCACAACTAAATGTTCTACTCAACCACCCAAGCTGGAACTCAATTATGAATGAAAATATCGTTTCGAAGTGTATTACCTCAAGGTTATCAAATTTGGCCAGTACTTGACACACTCGAACGTTGATCCTCAACATTCGTATTATGTAATCGCCGAAGTCTGTTAAGAAGCTCTCAGAAGTATCTCGAGGCGATATCTTACACTAATTCCACTTAAAGTGTTCACAACCCGCTAGCCGAGCTCCAATCCATTTGACTGCATTTTTTTTTTGTTAACCACTTCCTCTTGCTACTGAAATAGTAGCAGCGACCCCTTAAATAAACTCTCAATCAAGCCAATCTGGCAAGAAGAGCGATTTCAACAGAAGCGCTCCAAATTATATATTTCCGTGCGCGCTGGCATGGCATAGCGAAATATTTGCTTTCCTCTTCAAAACAAAATTGCAAAACTTATTTATCTATCAAGCCCCCACTTGTTGATGATGATTAGAGGAGAGAAGAAACATCAACGAACAAAAAAAAAATGTATTTTTGACGGCCTTGAGTGCGAAGCGAGAGTTTAAATCGAGAAAATAAACGTCACCTATCGACATTTTTTCTCCACCCGTTTACATAACTCAGATGGAAATTAATTTAGTTTTTAGATTTATAATACGCCACGCGAAGTTGTACTTTTTAATTGTCGGCATCGGCGGCGGCGGCACATACCTTTGGCGATACAAACGGGCTTTCATGGTCCGCAATTAATGAGTGAAAAACAAGAAAATGGATCTGTCATGTGGGTGGTGTGAGTACGCCAACACATCCAGGGAGTCAGCGCTTTGACAGATGTCGGCGTGTAAGGGCGAAAGCCGAGGTGATTCACAGTAATTGATAAACTCTCTGCTGTTTACCACCTTTGCAATAAATTTGATTAAAATCTCACTCTCTCAGGCGCAGTGTAAACACACACGCATTCCTGGAATTCTTTCTTCACCTCGCTGTTCGTTGGATGTTGGTATTTACATGCTGCACATTCAGTTGGCATACATTTATCTCGCTTCTGTCACCCGTTTATTGACAGTTCGAAGGAAATGACAAATATTGACAGACAAAAGAATTTAGTTCATCAGCGTTTGCGGATTCCATTGCTGATAATGAGATAAAAGTCAACCACAAACACACACAGAGAGAGAGGAAAAGAGATGAAAAAATGACAGCAAGTGACAGACGATGCAATGCATTGACCCAAACCGATGTCAGTCATAGAAAACGTCATTTCTCTTCCTCCAATGGTGGGTTTTCTTTCGGTTCTCTGTGATCTTGTTGTCAGTTCGGTTTTGACGAGTTTGCGAAGTACATACATATGTACATACGAGTATGACAGCCACACAACGACGACACTATTATTTACGGTTGATATGGTCGAAAGAATTTTCCATCTTCTTCTTTTAAAATTCTAACCCCACTCTGTCGCCTTGAATGGATTTTCCTCCTCCATATTTGATTTTCCAATATAACACGACTCGAGGCGGGTACACCATCGAGTGCCATAAGTCTCGACTACTCTCGAGTTGCATACACCTCGCAGACAGATGTGTATGTGTGCGATGCTTGCGACAGTTGTGTAGATATTCATGGAACCAGAGGTGTAAAGGCGGCTGAAATGTGGCGCCAATTGATTAAGCTTTTTTCCATTTTGCCTGTTTTTCTCATTAATTTGCGCGCGGGGCTAGATACATATGACTGACTGTGGCACGCTAAAGATGATGGATATTGTGTGTGGTGGTGCTGATGGTGGCGATGGTGGAGGTGAATGTAGCCAGCGGCTATAACCGGGGAGAGATGATGAGTGATTGGTAAGGGGGCTAGGTATTATGGAATTTGTTTGACTCTCTGGAAAATCCCCAAAAATGGAATATATTAAAACTGAAATTCCACATGGAAGCGGTTTCTGTTTTGTTTTGTTTTTTTTTGTCTTAGAAAGAGAGGTCGAGAGAGAGGCACGCAAGGCTTAAGAGTTTAGTCACGCGTCACAAAGGTATCCATTGACCTAGTAATAAAATATATTTGCAATGCAACGTCTGTACACTTTTAGGCAGACATATGTATGTATGACATTGATATGGTAGTCTTACGCCAGAATGACGGAGGTTTGTCAGTTAGTGGCAAGTGACATGAAGATATGCAGCTTTGTGACAATTTAGTGGAATTCTATGCCGTTTTGTCCTTGTGGAAATGTTGAAACAAATCGGCAAAGATTGTCAAGGCTTTGCCAAGACTGAAATGACATGACATGTTACTTTTCTGTTACTTTGCTTTGAGATGAGTTTTGTGGTCGTCTTTTTATGCCAGGGATGTCGCGAGTTATTGATGACTGACAGATTGTTACAATATTTCAATAATTCGAAGGTCTAAAGGAAATTTTGAATATACACTTGCAAAGCGTTTTCAATATTTAACTCCGGCTGCCCTGCTTTGCTGAGAAACATGACAAGCGTGTTGCTAATTTTATTTATACATTCATTGACGCTAAATGCCTGCTAAGTTCCATGGATTAACGTTCTACATAAACTGATTACGTGTAGCTATAATGACATTCCTACTTTATGATTCTCACAGCCCCAGGTGAGTGAGGAAGTGTTTGTCTTTTACTCCAAATTGTGTGGCAAATTGTCAGTTTGTCATGATAGTTTTACTTTCAGATGTTTGTCAGAATTCACACCGTAGCCCAACGCACTCACCACTTGAGCATCGGCGCCCACCATAATTTCTTGTTTTTTCTTATAAAAATCTATATACAACGACTAACATAGAAAAGTAGCGCATCATGACTATTGCATCAAGCTTGTTCGTTCTGAAAATTGTATCCATTTCTATCGTTGACCATGGCGATCCCTCAAGACCAATTTGAACCCCATGTCATTTTCAACAAGCGATTGATCTGTCCACTATCACTTCCGCCTATTTCGAATAAAATAACCACAACACAGCTCTTTGGTGTCCATTTAGTCACTTTTAAACAATAGACACAAGCCCATACTTCAAAAACCAAGAAACAAACATTTAAACAAAGACCTCTGGGCCCCATCGGCCAACCTTGAGGCAATCAACATTTCTCCTCGCGTTTTCCTTATTAATTCCATATTTTTCTTTGCCATTACTTCTCTAAATGGAAATTTAATTTCAATTCACAATTCAATGACCATTTATCCACCCACCGAAATGTGTGAATAATTTTGTTTCTGCTTGCAACAGCGCACATACCTTATCCATTCGTAAACAACTTACATTACACTATAATTACATTTACAATGTCTTGTTAGTAAGTAGTAGTCGCCACCAACTCTGTACCCCATAACGCATAACAAGCCGCTAACGACCTCTATGAACTTGAAGTTGCTGCTGAAATAAAAAAAAATAATAATATGGTATTTTATGTGCGCCTACACTAGGTGAAGTCTCGCTGGGGCCCCCCTCTTCTTCCCATCCTATCTCAAGTCACATTGGATACTCCTGTCACATTTTCGCTTTTAATTTTTATCACATTCTCTATGCGACTGCTCGATATGTCACTGATAAGGTGGCTGAACGATCGACATTTTTGCTTTTTAAATAGAGAATGGTGATTTGCTCGAACTAATAATAACATTCACGTAATTCCAGCTTGGATGTGTCCGCATAGTGTGCCCCCCACTGTTGTCATTTATAAACCCATTTGCCTTCAAAACAACAGTTGGAGCAGTAACGAAAACCCTGATTACGAATGTCACTCACTCACTCACTCACTCACTCGGTCGCTCGGTCGCAATCTTCAATTGCAAAGCAATTAATTAACTGGAATTTATTTTTAATTTCTTATGATTTGCATTAAATAAATAATAAAGTACGAAAAGAGAGCCATTTGCGGGTCCAAATTGAGTGGAAACAACACGAAACCAGATCTGTAATACCGAATGTGGATACGTAGTAGGTTTTTTTTTTGTTTTCTGCTGTCATCTCAAGATGGTCGACCACCATCGAATATGTGTGGGACTCTGTAAAAAGTGTGTGTGTGTGTGTGTGTGGTGCGAAATGGAACCCTTTTCCAGAGACCATTCGAAATGGAGAAACTCGGAGCTTATTTACGATGCTATTCAGTGGTTAGCTTTGGAAAAATCAAGATCAGTTGATAAGGAGATAGAGATGAGAGTGAGCCACGAAAACTGGCACTGTGGGTGTTTTTTTTGGAGTTGTCTGTGGTGAAGCTTCCGAGGAGTTGCATATTGGATTGGTTTCGGGGAGATTTCCCTATGGTTTCTTGTGGTACTCTCTATGTTTTCCAATATAAGGTTTAGTTAATTATTCATGACATTACCTTCGGTTCAAACTCACAGGTTGTTGGTAATGTTCATCTTTATAAGGAATGATGTGAAGTAGAACTAAGTGTCTGTGAATAGGAGCGAAAGAGCTTTTTTTAGGGAAAGGAAACGTAACAGAACCTCTGACAAATGTCACCGGAACACATCCACATTTATCGGTCCTGAGAAGCCTACGCTGCCTTGGGACTCCCATCATCTTTAGTAAAGTAGATAAAAGGCGACTAGAACAGTATGTATCTACGAAAAATCCTGGGGACCTGGTAGCTGATGTTAATTAAACTAACGACCACCTGTGCGTCGCTAATATGATGATCAAATCCCAATTACATTGGGTTATTGACAGCAGCTCCCAAGTGCAACCTACTGATGATATATGGACTTCTTCATAGAAAATGAATATCAAACGTCTGCCCATCATTCAAAAGATGCACAAATAAAGGACGAACTCATCTGACTAAGTCGCTGTCAGTCTACTTTTCATTTAACATCATGTCAGACCCAAGCTAACAAAAACCAACGAACAACACTGTTCGAAATCAAACGCCTGACAATTACAAGATCGAAAGCCGAATCGAAGAGAAAATTCCCATTTTTGGTATCAACAACAACGGCGACGGTATTGGTCACTGCAAAAATAAATCCAATCCAGAACCAGTGCTTCATATATTTTCGTCGATATTTATGGCGCCGCTGCTTCTAAAGGAGACGCGACAATTCGCGCGCCCACAATTGAATAATAAATTAATTTTACAAAACTAAAAAAGCGACATTATACAATAAATAAAGAAAAAAAACAAATTCAGCGACAGAAAACATCAATATAAGATCGACAACGGTCGGCTGTATGCGGCGGCTATACACCATCTCGTTGCATCGCCCGGTGTCTTGAGCCGCTTGAGAAGCTTGGGTATTAGTGTTACTTCACACGCGTCGTCGATTCTTTTCATCGAGACACTTCCAAGATTGGCGTGGTCGGTCGTCGTCGTCGACGCCGCACTTTGGCTTGGATTTACTTTTGGTGGACTTGGTTACCTTGTCTCACCTTGAGAGTTTTTCCAGATAGCTAACATTTTTTTTTTTTTCGAATCCATTCGGCCGTATTGTTCGCGTTATTGACTATTTTTGGATTTTCTTTTTGTGACAGTGCGTGTGTTGGTCTCTTTTGGAATCTGACAGGTGGTCAAGTTTATAAATTTAATTAATGTACCCCGCTCTGCTATAAGAAGACAAAAAATTAAAACTGGATTGCAAAAATGATATGGCAGCGGCAACAATCTCGATGGCATTCCGAGGGCGGACTTAATCTGAACAATGTTATATATTTTCGGCGTTTCAAATGGTTATGAATGGTAATGTGGACGCCTCTTGGTTTCTGTGCTTTGCTTTGGGTGAGAATATAGCGATTTATGAAAGGCGTTAATGAGCTTTTTTGGAATTTGAACTCCCTATGCACATGGAAATGGTGGCTTTTTTATGACCGTTTTTATTGCTAGCAAAGCGGAACACGAGAACATTAGTCGCTAGAAATTTGATTGAGTGGTAAACGGGCGAGACTGAAGTGGTACTACATTTGGACAGATGCTTCAAAGATGTGTGCCTGGTGATTATTCCAAGAACACATTTGCATAAGATCGTCCGTCTGGTATGTGGCGGGACGTAATTCAGACTCGTTACTTTGTCTGGACTTGATCGTATGTTTTTCAGTATATCATCAGGCGAACAGTCATAACATACCTTTGAAGATTGTAGGTCAATGTCACTAGACAGACTGAATCACCAACAAGACTTAATAGATTCTTGAGATCTGGAAAGATTCTTTTATACTGAGTCACACAGATCAAGAAGACGAACATACTGTTGACTGTTAGTTCTTCCGAACAGAACTTTATGGATACAAATAGGTATGACGATCTATAAGCCGAAACAAACCATTACTATATTTACCACCGACGTCTTATCTATATATCTTATCAACGCTGACGCAATAAGGCTGACCAACCAGCTATGGCATCAGCTTGACCAATGCAACACCGCCAGACTGCTCTGGCCAACCTTACAGGGCAATCGGACTCATAAAACACCAGATAGGAACCGTCCAAGATAGCCAACACCCTAGCAAGCCACTGCTCTATAGGAATCCATGCTCAAAGACTGGGCAGAGGAAGAGGAGACCATGAGTCACCTCCTATGCACATGCCCAGCCCTTGCCAATATTAGTAAGGCTACACTAGAGATGAATACCTTTTCAATGATCTGAGTACCGCCTGCATGGCTTATATTAGCTTTTTCATAAAAAGTAGCAGACCTTACACAACAGCAGCGCAATGGACCTTCTCTGGTCTAAGTGCGTCCTTATGGAGGGTCGGCCTAAACCAACTGACCAGCCACACATTTTAAGCTGCTTACACAAAACTCCTCACGATTACCGACAATAATTTGTAAGCACCGTCTCCAATTCATGACCATCGTGGTGGGAGATTTGAATAAGATGCCCCTCGAGGGGAACATATAGACATGTCACTCCTATACCCCTGCAGCTGTTCTCTGAAAGACTTTAGATTTGATTCTACGTTCCTAAACGAAAACAATAACTTCGGGCATAGAATAAATACCGTGGAGACTGCAACAGGTGATGTATCAGATTTCCACTTAAAAACAAAGGAAACGAAAAGAACATTTGTGTAAACCAACTGACAATAGTTTTATCTTTCACAAATGCTTATTTGTTTTACTATATCCCCCTCGGGACCTGATGAAGTTTAAAGTCCACCAAACCATTGTCTTAACGCTCAATTTTTTGACGGTAACTGCGTAGATATTCACACATCATAACAACTCGCAAGCCCACAAATGTTCCTTATGTAACACTCAGTTCACAATGTGTTCTAATTATTCTAATTAATCATGGCTATCGGATTTCACATAATGACTCCACACAAAACAGTTGTGTCAATAACTGAATAATGAAATCACTACCTGCTCATTAGCCCATCATTCAGTTGCGAGTCTACCATCTACACGTGTGACATTCGCCAGCTCAAGAGCTACCAAGTGGTTTTCTAATTGAATTAACATCTTTAGCTAATAATCATAAAATGTGTCCTTAGACAATACAAAGTACAATTTATTAGCAATTAATATCAAAGACTATAAATCCCAACCAAACATGGTAAGCCTAGTAGTAGCAGCAACAGCAGCACAAACAATGTTCATGTAACACCTCAAGTGTTACTCACCCTTCTGTCAAGTTTTCAACTTTGAGCGATGCAATTAAAACCTAATGAATAAAATATGACAGATACAATTGCAAAATCCTTTCTAAGCCAGCCAGCTACACAGACGCCAAAAAGATATAAATTATCACAGCAAGATATCTTGACATTTATTTGGAATAAATATCGATAGCCAACGCTCTGGTTACTGCTGCTAATTGCATCTTTTGCGACAGACAAAGAACTACTCAGCCAGTGTATCTAGAACTAGTTCAGCATCTAGCGCACTGTGTACTGTGCCAATTTAAGTTAAATGCAAATTTTATTTTTCTCATTCTTTTCTTTGGATTGTATCTTGGCGAGAGAAGTTTCAGTCAGAGAAGTCTGTGTTGCAAAAAAAAAAAAAAGAACGTTCGGACAGACACATACAGATAGACACCCGCTGGATATGGTCAAACGTAATTGAACACGATTTCATTAATTATTACCGCGAAGGAACGAGATGACAGAGTCTTAACCGAGAGTTGGACAAATCTGCGGTAATTGTTTGCAATTAGAAAAGTCGTGCAGGTAATTAGAGAAAAAGTATCGGGCGTGCGCACAGCCGCCATTGCTGGATTTTTTTTTTCAGAAATGAATGCAAATTTTATAAATTGAATTTCAAAATGTTACCAGTATCAAGCGGGGTTCGTTTAGTTGGCTTTGAAGTGATTTCTTTTATAACAAAAAAAAAAAAACACAATGCCGCCGCACCCGCGAGAAAGATCAAGAATGTTGAATGTCATGTCAAATGGGTGTTGTTTCCTTTGATTGGTTGTTGTGTTATGTGTCCTTTCTAAGCGAATTAGGGTACGTAATTGACATTTAGGCGGTTGGAATCAATGTATGCATATGGTTCAGCGAAAAAAAACAGCTTTCGGAAGAAGGTATCGTAATGTGGTGGAATTTTTCTCATGGTTACATGAATCATGAGAATCAACAAGAAGGAGGCGTTAAAGACTTCTGTATATTCAACTCTGATTGAATTGGGTTTTGGGTCAAAACTGACTAAATGTAGAGTGTTGATCTGCAGAGTACTTACGAGACAACAGGGTGCCTCGAAATAAAGGCGAAAAATCCAAAAGGAATGGATGTCCGTCCATTTGCTACTAAGAGCGAGAATGGAGTTTCGGAAAGAGAAAAACTTAACATTTTTTGTTTATAGAACTCTAAAGGACAGGATAGAGGAAGTTTTTTAAAATGAATTTCACAACTGGGGAATGCTGCCTTTGTAGTACAAATTGAAGCTTTACATTTCCTACTTAAATTCGCATCTAGGAGCGCATCAGTGGTGCATTGTATTCAATTGTGTTCCTGTTTTTTGGAGTCAGATGTCTTTCAATGTTTAAAGTTTGAAGCCTGCAATAATTGTCAAAGCTTTCTCTAAATCTCAATGCTCGATGAACTGGGAATGTGTGTTACTTCTCACAGATTCTGTCTCCTTAACAACAAGAACGCTCAACAAGGCAATTTGTCAAGTACTTACTATCTTGAGATACGCTACACAAACAGAGGTCTCTGAGAAATTATTGGCACTTTAGTTTCAATAGCCTCAGTTCAGTTCCCATTTTCATAAGAAAAACTTTAAAAAATGGAGAAAATTCGAGAGAAAAAACGTGAAAATGGAAATTATTCCATGCACCGTACTCGGTTGAATGGAATATGTTCAAGCAATGATGGAGTAACAAGTGTATGCACACTGATCACCAGAAAAAGAAAAGAAATACAAATCAATAGATTTTTGAACAACAGTCGAGGCTATTTAATAAATTAAAGTGCATAGGCACTTCTTGGCACACAGCCATTCGTCAAGGTTAACGTTCATTCGTTCACAAATGTCTGAATTCCTTATCACGATTGATGTGCGGGGCCCTTACATATAGCTGACTGAATGGTGTATTATGTAAGTCACTGACCTTTCCGGCACACTATCTACTGTGTAATCGGAAAAATGTTTACCCAATAGTAAAGTAACGAGCACTTGTTTTCGGCAGACTCTACAATACAATAGATACACGCTGCACTTAAGCTGGACTCTCATCGCAATGTGCGCGCCGCCTTTGATGTGGTCTATCTCTGCATTGCGAAATGTACTCTCGACCACAACGAAAATTCGAAATCACAGCGCGCCGCACCAATAAAATAACGATTCGCCTTCAATAAATTCGGTTAATTTTTTATTTATTTGTGCTTTTTTTTTTTGGTGGAAAACCCCCCTGTGAATCCGTAACCAGGAAGAGCAGGTTTATCAAAACATTCCCTACATTCGACATTCAACAAATAAACATTGCGTTGCGGGACAACATGAAAAATCATTTTTCCGCACGATTGGTGACCACCGTGTATCACAATAAATTTCTCCCTGGGACGGCCACCACCACCATCAGCACCAGACCACCAGAAGTAGTATGCAGATCAAAATGTATCCCGCGGATACAAGCTGACCCATTGAGCCACAACGGAGCGACGAAGACTCAGTGGCCAACTTTTTCTGTACCAAAACTGCTGGCGCCCAATGTGTTACCGACTTTCGCGCAAGCGCGCACGCTCACGCTCACGCTCTCTAGACTTGTTGCCTGATATGATAATTTAAATCATATCCCTCAGATGTGGTTTCTTCAATTTATCACGCGAGATTTAGAAGGTGGCTTTGGAAAATATAACAAATGCTTTTCACCTTTACTCAAAACGGACCATTCACACAGAGTACATGATGATACCCTCAAGGGACATTCGGACGGTGTGTGTGCTGCAAAATAATGGTGATTGTTACTGCAACGGATAAAGTATCTATAAATCGATTTGCTGCGTTGAGTGCAATTTATCAACAAAACCCCATGTCCGGCGGCTACATAAAGTTCAACGATATTATCAAATAAATATTTTCGAATAATTTTATAATGTCAAATGAAATTGGTGGATGTATGCAAATTTGTGAGCAATGTGAGACAAAGAGCCAGGATGGCGGCTAATTAATCAGACCTGGAGGTTTCGAAATGAGCCAGAATTTACATTTTTTCTTTCGTTTTTTTAGTGATTATGGAAATTAGGGGTTTTTGCGCGCACGCTGGGCTTCCTTCTGGATTTAACGGTAAGCCAGTGGTATTCCGAATGCCGCGGGATACAGGAATTTGCGCAGTATACGTCCATATGTGGATTGAAATAAAAATGAAGCCGAAGAACAAAGGTACCACCACCACTGCTGTGCGCACATACTGAACTAATGACTGTCGACTAATGAGCCATTAATGACTGGATTTGATTTTTGTTTTGTTTTTGGTTAGAAGTGAGTGGAGAATGATTTAGGAGTTGTGTGTTGACGTGATACGATTAGGAGGACAATTAGCTGGAGAAGAGAAAAATGACTAAAGAAGGAACTTTTAACGGTGAATGAGACTTGGTATTTAACTCTTTTTTTGAATAGGCGCAGCGCAGTTCATTGCCCCCCGCACAACAATGGGTGTTTTTAAAAATTAGTGCTTGTCAGGAGGTCGCGAAACACGAGTTTATCACATGACCTTTCCTGTGGTCGTTGACTTTATCAAAGTTCTAGGAACTTGGAGCTTGGCTATCATATAAGAAAAAACCATACCCGCTCTGAAGAATAAATTCAACATCGAGTCGTTGAACGGAATCTATCATATTAACGACCAGTGACTTCATTGTCGTAGCATAATCAAGGAAGTAATAGAAGCTATTGTGGGGTGAACTTTGAAATCCATCAAACAGCTTGTCATCCCTGTTCAGCCCGGGAAGAGTTCAGGGCCAAAGAATGCTTTGAAGAAATAGAAAGCCCGGTAAAGAAAGAAAAGGACGAATGAAGGATACTCAAGTATATTGGTATTTTTGTAAGAACTAAGCAATTGGCTGCAGGATTCATACCCGTAGCACATGCTCTTCGCAGGCAGATGTATTTAGGAGACACTTTCAGCAGTCACTGAGTGAGCATCAAATACTTAAAGTGACACCTCACGAAGGCCCCAAATGAAGAACTTAGTTCTGCGCCCCAATATGGAGGCAGTTGGCATAACTATTGCGAATCTAAACAACAAAAACTAAAGTGAGTCGGCGGACGCACGACTCGTCCTCTGCCTGCTTCCATTTATCGAACTGATACCAATACTTAATTGTATCTATTGTCTGATTGCGTTAAAGCGGTTTCGAGTACAGAACACATCGCCAATACCATCAAATGGTCAACATGATTATTTTAAGACCCAAATCTGACCTCTTATGCCGAGAATCTTGTTGTAAACCACCCAGTTTTCGTTTAGTCTCCTGTAACTACTCTTCTCAGGATATCCTCAAGCAAGTCCCATCTCAACAAAGAATACCAGACCTTTTGAGACCAATAATGTCCCTTTCACTAAGTTCAGTAGTAACCCAAACATCCACCATTTTCGACATATCACGCCTTTTCAGTTTCTGTGAAATCGTTGTATGGATGATGTGCGGTGCCAGGCGATCTCCTTCCCGGATGGGGAGTCCGACAAAAAGTATGTGAGCAGATTTTTTTGAGTTCATCACGTCCTTGAATACTAGGCCTTCGCATTTTATTTCAGTTCAGAGAACGCTTAGTTTAGTTCAAATTTCTTTGCTGAACTAGTTCATTCTTGTAGTTCGGTTAGTTTACTAGTCAAGCAACTCGGTCTTGTTCGATTGGGGCATATACATTGTGAAATTCCCTGCTGCTGTTCAACAAAGGTTCAGCAAAAACAATCCTTAGCAGATCCCCACAATACCCAAAAAGCGCCCAATTTACTTCAGTTCTTCTTGCTGAACTACATGTATGCAGGGTATACCTGAACTATACTCAACTATGAACTGACATTGAGAACTAGTTCACTTGTGTTAGAGGTATTTTTTTTTTAAATAGTTCACATGTGGACTACCCAAACCTATTCAGTGCTGAACTTCTCTAAAGTTAACGTCACGTTTACTTTTAACTGATACCCTCATCCGGAAAAGGGTCATCGATTCAATCGGCCTACAACAACTTGCTGATAAAAATAAAATCAACAAAATAATTTCCAACGAAAACATTTTACAATCAAATGTTACGTATACGCCCAGTAGTCGTAGTAGTAGTTTGGCTTTCTGCAAACCTTATCGTAGAAAACCTAAAGTGTTTCACATATAATACCAGCAGGCAGCGCAAAAAAATGGCTGCCATTAGTATGTGGTGGGTATGAAGCCAAAAGCACAAGTACTCCGTTTTACCTGGAAACAATTAACAATTACTCACATTTTATGATATCAATTCGATTCTTCTGGTATCGCCCGCCTTGCGTCAGACCCCCTTTGCGCGCCATATTCAGATAATGACCCATAAAAGTCCGATGCTGTTGTATTGGTAGTATCGTTGTCGTTGCATAAACAAATGCCTTATTGATCGCAATTAAATCGTGATACGAAAGTTAAATAAATGTACATCGAAGCTGAAGTCGATAAGCGCGCAGAGAGTCGTTGTTGTCATCGTCAGCGCCGTCATCACCGTCATTGAGAGAGCCACGACCGGTGTAATGTCTTAAGCATGGCAAGTTTTGTAAAAAAAAAAAAAATAAAAATAAAAATTGCCAAACGCGACGAAGTAAGTTCTCGTTGTGCAGTACTGAAAGAAGAAAAAACCGAAAAAGCAGAAACCATACCGCGACAACGACGATGGTGTGGTGGATAGATTGTTGGCCATTAGTAGGGTACTGCATTACGCAACAATTAAACTGCGCTGTGTCAGTAGCGCACACAGATTGTTGGTAGTGGCTTTCGAGAAACGTTGTGCCTAATCGAGCCTAACAGACACAATTTCAGTTTCCAGCAATATGGTAACAAAAAGTTGCCTGCCCGCTGCTGCTACTACTGCTGCTTGGTGGTGAGTTTATCCACAAGTGGTTTTTTTTTTTTTTTTTTCGTTTTTGATGAGAGATACTCAATCGTTCTTACACCCAAGCACCTAGCTAGCACCACTACTACTGTTTGCCTGGCTTCCCTCCTCCATTAAGTAAGACTCTCTGTCAAGCGTTTTTCCATTTATTTTCAATTTTTTTTTTCTCCTTATAATTTGCATTTTCCTAAGTTTTTGTCGTGTTTGATGTTTGCCGCTGGAAAATTACAAAATAACGCGGATAAAACGAGAAGTATGCTCGAGTATAAGCGCTCGCACCAAGGCAGGCAGCGCATTTTTCAAAACGACAACAAAGTGCAACAAATAAATGGAGTGTCGTAGTTTAGTTTTGTACTTTATTCGTCGTAGTTGCAGTAAGGGTGTAGGAGATAGAGATTTTGTGTAACCAAAAAAGAGAAGGAATTGAGGACAATTCAACCTCATTCCGCGCCGCGCGTCGGCGATAAACAAATATCACACAATGCGCACTTTCTGTCGTGGATAAGAGCTTTTTGTAATAGGTTTGCCTTGATGATAACGAATTGAGTGAGGATATACTTTATGACTTTTTTTAATTAATAATAGTCTGCCTGAACTGATAATTGATTATTTGTTTCTTTTCGTTTGCAGGTAAACACTTCTACATATTGCAATGTTTTTAGCTGTGGTTGGTAAGCTCTTTGGCTTAAGATGACCTTTAAACCGGGTTTGTTGATTGTGTCTGGTATTCATTTATTATTTTGTATTTCGCCGCACCGGTCATTAAGATAAGTGGTGTGTTGTCCACTGTGTAGATAGATAGGGACAAAGTACGTATCTAATGTCCGAAATGTCGATAGGAGTTGATAAAGTTTCAGGCTGTCGACTTGATATATGGTAAATAAATGAAGTCTTAATCTATACGATGGGTTTCCCCAAAAAGATTTGTCACAAGATTAATCTAACCAAAGGAGTGTTGAAATGATTTCCGTCAAACTTGCTCCCAAGAATTGCTATGTTTAGGCGTTACTTTCCGATGAAGTGACGTTAATGAAACATTTCCTAGAAAACACGCAGAGGAATCCAAACAACAAATTTATTGGGAAAGTTGTAAGAATGTGCTTAGAGAAATCCAAGTCATCTGTTTGACAGTTGTTGACAAACCCTTAGCGGAGCGACGAAGTCGCGTGAGCATCTAAACCCTGCGGAGAAAAGGGTGAAGCGAAGCGAGTCAGCTTTCTCAAACTTATGGCCCATTATGGGGCAAAGAAATTTGGACGAGCTCCTAGATGGACTAAACTTTTATGGGATAAAGCTGGAAAAGCATGGAAGTCTATAGCTTCTGCAGAGTCATGTCATCTCAGACAGTGTCCAGTGAGAATACCTACATAGAACCAACTCCCCACTACGTTTGAGATCAAGCCTAGACCAGATCCCTCGTGAAACGTTGAAAGTTGGGAGATTTTGCCATCTACAGTCGGTACTGCTAAACGCGTCCAGCCTTGAAAAAAATTTCTATGTAGCGAGGGCCATATTCAGGCTCCGCCATTTCGGCTAGTTTCTGTGAGTCGTATGAAGTCTGGCGAGCTCATCGATCTTACAATTTACTGCGATGTCCCTGTGGTCGGGCAGCGCACATAGGTAATTGTCTCCTGGCGAGGCACCCGGCATTTGAAGCAAAGAGCACGATTTCAGGGATTTAATTGCTAAAAGATAGAATCCCTGGCGGATATTGTATAGCATTTCAACAAGGCTTACTTAAAAGCCAGGATTTCTACCTGAAAAACGGTACAACACTGTGGGACGCGGAAGGAGATACTCAGATTAAGCTTGTCGGAGAAAGTATTGCAAACCACTCTTTAATCAGTCTTCGACCCAACCGTTTAGAATTGGATTGAAGTGTCTTCATGAAAGGGAGCGATGACCCATTCCCTACGATCAAGGATGCTTCTGCAGAAATTTCCGTCAGATAGCAGGGTAGGTGGATTGTAGGGGTGAAATTGAGAAAAATTAATTATCGAGGAGTGGCCTTCATGATAGTTAAATGGCTTAGCACCCAATTTCTTTCTAAGAATGTATAGTGGAGTACACTGGCGATAGAGATATGTACATGAAGATATTTGTCCTATTTAGAACCAGGCGATCATGCCATACATTAGTACAGGTCTGATTACGGACACACAAGCAGCGAATGATATGAGGTTGCAAATCCCAGTTCTTATTTGTGGGCTTTTTCGAGCCATAAAGAGCCACAGTTGCTTTCTTTTCGTGTTCAAGTGTTATAGATTGGCTCCAGTCAAGTTTTCTGTCCAAAATGACACTCTTTTCAAAGGAAAGACTGGTACCATTAATCGTGGGACGATCGACAAGGGAAACCTTCCTCGAATATTTCCTCGTAAAGAGAACAAGTTTCTGTTTTGACGAAATTCACCCTGTAATTTGGGGCCCATTTGGTCAGCTGAAGAAGAGCACTACTGTCGATTCCCTTAGAGTATCAAGGTGTTTTCCGAAAGCAACAATCATAAGCCTAATAATACCTCTGTGATTAAAGCCATTGAAAGCATCTCCTTTCTTGTAAATTGTGCAACCGATTCTGAGATTTCAATTACCAAGCAATCGCTCCTCTTGATGAAATCTTGGAAATCTATAAAGGAACTGAAGTCTTGACTTTATCGTCTAGGTTGAATGGTTTATTCTGCCTCACAATGCCTGATGTTGGTCTTCGTCGGCGTATATTGTCATATTTTCAGCTCTCACTGTAGCAGTATTACAAGGTTTCCTTCTTCATCTCTATAGCCTTCTGTACGGGTCTTGTTACCTTTACAAGTTCTTTTTACCTTTTGTTAAACCTTCCAGACTTAGTTAAGGGAGTATAATCTTTTTACATTGGCAATTCCGCTCCTCTTGTGTTTTTTTTAAGAAACTTAGAATTTTCCCACCAGGAGGCGAAAAATCAATAAAGGGAATTTCTTTCAAACGCTTTGCTCTTCCAATTTTTAATCCATTCTTGCCACTGGCAATATCAAACTTGGAATACCAGAGGAATGGGTATACTTAACCCATATCTGGCCAGTAGTGCGTATGCGCAACATTTAGGCATAAATATAACAACAATTCTCTTAGGCGTCATAGCTCGACTTCATAGCTCTACAGCAACTTAGTCAAACAATAATTATAAACAAATCAGCTCTGGTTCGTGTTGATTTTACTCATTTCCCTCAACTCAATGAAATAAGTATTAATTTTTAGTACACACAATGGAATTTGCATACGAAAATGTTTTATTTATTTTCAAACCAAACCCCAGACCCTTCATTGTTTTAGGCCGCACAAATTTGCACACAAACTTAGCACAAATCTGCTAATTTTCGACCAAAAAATAAATGGCTTGTACAAATTAAAATATTTGCATAAATCCATCCTACCTACCAATGGAATATGTAAATTGATCTCCAGTGTATCATGGTAGCTTAACATAAACATCAATTAATATTTACACGTTTGTTTGGGCCTAGACGGATGCAGCAGATGGAGAGGGGGGAGCAAAACAATTATCTGTACGACATGCGACAAATTAGTACCGCTAGCCGACCTCCCACTCAATCAATAAGTATCTTTTCTTATAAGTATGCCCGCTTTGTGTGTGCGGACACATACGTCAAATGTTATTAAAACTGATTTTTTCCTGTTCTATCCATACTCTCACTCTTGGCCTGGCTGTTTCAAATATGGAAATCATTTTGTATCTCTCGGTTCCGCCTTCGGTAAAGAAAAAATACAAAAAAAAACTTGTCATGCTACCGAACAACACTGTATTGTTGCTATCGAAACGGCTGAAACTTTCAATGTTTTCCACGCATGATTCATAGCGTAGTAGGTACTATGTATCTCATGCGTTTTTATTTTTCCTTTTTTTGACCGTTTCGAGTTGTCAATCGGTTTATGGGCGCTTTATGCTCTTGTTTTTTTTTTATTATTATTTATTTAACCAAAAATAGATACACAGCACGGCATAGTTGTCGGCGTTGTATCTATGTTTTTGTGGAGAGAAAAAGTTCTGATTTCAGAATTGGTTTCAGGCCGATCGATGCTCTCATTGTGTGTAAATTGAGACATGTTAATGTATGAAACATTCATGTTACCGGGTTTTTGTTTTACGAAAATAACAAAATTAATTCTGAAGGGAACCGAATTACATTTGTTTTTGCTTTGTAAAATGTGTGACTATAGTGAGTGAGAAGACAAAGCAACAGCGTATATGGAAATTTTTGGTTGTTTTTCCTGGGAGTTGAGATGATTTTATGTGTTTCATTGGATTCGAATGTAGGACGACAACAAATAGAGATGTCATCCCAGGAACGTTGGTGGAATCCGACAACATAAGCTTCCGCCTGTCAAAAGTGAGATGTGCCCAATGATTTGTAATATTTTATTAGAAAGAGGAAAACATTTAATATATTGTTTCAGACAGTTGAGAGTTCTTTGTCGAATCAAATATGGATTGTTGTTCTTGAATTTTCAAGGAAAGGTTTAGTTAATTGAGCGAGGCTTGATTATGATCGTCTGTCTATATTTGTTTGTTAGCATTATGCACGTACTACACGAACCCAAATCACTACAAAATAGAGACAGTCGGTACTGCTAAACGCGTCCAGCCTTGAAAAAAATTTCTATGTAGCGAGGGCCATATTCAGGCTCCGCCATTTCGGCTAGTTTCTGTGAGTCGTATGAAGTCTGGCGAGCTCATCGATCTTACAATTTACTGCGATGTCCCTGTGGTCGGGCAGCGCACATAGGTAATTGTCTCCTGGCGAGGCACCCGGCATTTGAAGCAAAGAGCACGATTTCAGGGATTTAATTGCTAAAAGATAGAATCCCTGGCGGATATTGTATAGCATTTCAACAAGGCTTACTTAAAAGCCAGGATTTCTACCTGAAAAACGGTACAACACTGTGGGACGCGGAAGGAGATACTCAGATTAAGCTTGTCGGAGAAAGTATTGCAAACCACTCTTTAATCAGTCTTCGACCCAACCGTTTAGAATTGGATTGAAGTGTCTTCATGAAAGGGAGCGATGACCCATTCCCTACGATCAAGGATGCTTCTGCAGAAATTTCCGTCAGATAGCAGGGTAGGTGGATTGTAGGGGTGAAATTGAGAAAAATTAATTATCGAGGAGTGGCCTTCATGATAGTTAAATGGCTTAGCACCCAATTTCTTTCTAAGAATGTATAGTGGAGTACACTGGCGATAGAGATATGTACATGAAGATATTTGTCCTATTTAGAACCAGGCGATCATGCCATACATTAGTACAGGTCTGATTACGGACACACAAGCAGCGAATGATATGAGGTTGCAAATCCCAGTTCTTATTTGTGGGCTTTTTCGAGCCATAAAGAGCCACAGTTGCTTTCTTTTCGTGTTCAAGTGTTATAGATTGGCTCCAGTCAAGTTTTCTGTCCAAAATGACACTCTTTTCAAAGGAAAGACTGGTACCATTAATCGTGGGACGATCGACAAGGGAAACCTTCCTCGAATATTTCCTCGTAAAGAGAACAAGTTTCTGTTTTGACGAAATTCACCCTGTAATTTGGGGCCCATTTGGTCAGCTGAAGAAGAGCACTACTGTCGATTCCCTTAGAGTATCAAGGTGTTTTCCGAAAGCAACAATCATAAGCCTAATAATACCTCTGTGATTAAAGCCATTGAAAGCATCTCCTTTCTTGTAAATTGTGCAACCGATTCTGAGATTTCAATTACCAAGCAATCGCTCCTCTTGATGAAATCTTGGAAATCTATAAAGGAACTGAAGTCTTGACTTTATCGTCTAGGTTGAATGGTTTATTCTGCCTCACAATGCCTGATGTTGGTCTTCGTCGGCGTATATTGTCATATTTTCAGCTCTCACTGTAGCAGTATTACAAGGTTTCCTTCTTCATCTCTATAGCCTTCTGTACGGGTCTTGTTACCTTTACAAGTTCTTTTTACCTTTTGTTAAACCTTCCAGACTTAGTTAAGGGAGTATAATCTTTTTACATTGGCAATTCCGCTCCTCTTGTGTTTTTTTTAAGAAACTTAGAATTTTCCCACCAGGAGGCGAAAAATCAATAAAGGGAATTTCTTTCAAACGCTTTGCTCTTCCAATTTTTAATCCATTCTTGCCACTGGCAATATCAAACTTGGAATACCAGAGGAATGGGTATACTTAACCCATATCTGGCCAGTAGTGCGTATGCGCAACATTTAGGCATAAATATAACAACAATTCTCTTAGGCGTCATAGCTCGACTTCATAGCTCTACAGCAACTTAGTCAAACAATAATTATAAACAAATCAGCTCTGGTTCGTGTTGATTTTACTCATTTCCCTCAACTCAATGAAATAAGTATTAATTTTTAGTACACACAATGGAATTTGCATACGAAAATGTTTTATTTATTTTCAAACCAAACCCCAGACCCTTCATTGTTTTAGGCCGCACAAATTTGCACACAAACTTAGCACAAATCTGCTAATTTTCGACCAAAAAATAAATGGCTTGTACAAATTAAAATATTTGCATAAATCCATCCTACCTACCAATGGAATATGTAAATTGATCTCCAGTGTATCATGGTAGCTTAACATAAACATCAATTAATATTTACACGTTTGTTTGGGCCTAGACGGATGCAGCAGATGGAGAGGGGGGAGCAAAACAATTATCTGTACGACATGCGACAAATTAGTACCGCTAGCCGACCTCCCACTCAATCAATAAGTATCTTTTCTTATAAGTATGCCCGCTTTGTGTGTGCGGACACATACGTCAAATGTTATTAAAACTGATTTTTTCCTGTTCTATCCATACTCTCACTCTTGGCCTGGCTGTTTCAAATATGGAAATCATTTTGTATCTCTCGGTTCCGCCTTCGGTAAAGAAAAAATACAAAAAAAAACTTGTCATGCTACCGAACAACACTGTATTGTTGCTATCGAAACGGCTGAAACTTTCAATGTTTTCCACGCATGATTCATAGCGTAGTAGGTACTATGTATCTCATGCGTTTTTATTTTTCCTTTTTTTGACCGTTTCGAGTTGTCAATCGGTTTATGGGCGCTTTATGCTCTTGTTTTTTTTTTATTATTATTTATTTAACCAAAAATAGATACACAGCACGGCATAGTTGTCGGCGTTGTATCTATGTTTTTGTGGAGAGAAAAAGTTCTGATTTCAGAATTGGTTTCAGGCCGATCGATGCTCTCATTGTGTGTAAATTGAGACATGTTAATGTATGAAACATTCATGTTACCGGGTTTTTGTTTTACGAAAATAACAAAATTAATTCTGAAGGGAACCGAATTACATTTGTTTTTGCTTTGTAAAATGTGTGACTATAGTGAGTGAGAAGACAAAGCAACAGCGTATATGGAAATTTTTGGTTGTTTTTCCTGGGAGTTGAGATGATTTTATGTGTTTCATTGGATTCGAATGTAGGACGACAACAAATAGAGATGTCATCCCAGGAACGTTGGTGGAATCCGACAACATAAGCTTCCGCCTGTCAAAAGTGAGATGTGCCCAATGATTTGTAATATTTTATTAGAAAGAGGAAAACATTTAATATATTGTTTCAGACAGTTGAGAGTTCTTTGTCGAATCAAATATGGATTGTTGTTCTTGAATTTTCAAGGAAAGGTTTAGTTAATTGAGCGAGGCTTGATTATGATCGTCTGTCTATATTTGTTTGTTAGCATTATGCACGTACTACACGAACCCAAATCACTACAAAATAGAGACAATTGTTGTGTTTCCTTGCTTCATTTCGATACCCTTTCATGGCAAACCTAAGTGGCTTTATATCGACTTAACGTTAAGTAAACAAAATTCCGGAAAAGATGTTTGACCTTCAGGAAGATGGTGAATAGAGCATATGATATCTGTCATATGTCAGGACAGTTTTGATTGATTCTCTGACAAGTTGTACGAATGCATGGTTCCTTCCTGTTGATTCTCATAGCTCTAAACACTGTGATGTCCGTAATAGGATAAATTCAAAACCTCTACTGCGTTGTCCCTCTGGGTTGGAATTGAAGACTTTTTGGGCCAGAGCGTTCGCTTTACATGTCCTAATCATATCAAATGACTGAGTCCCAGTTTTTTGACGAGGTCGATGTCGTTGTACAGCTCGTAAAGTTCGTCGTTGTATCTTCTCTGAGACTGAGGATGTCTTCAACCGCTTTAAATAGAGTCCAGCTATAAACCAGGACTGGGATGATCAAAGTCTTATATAGAGTCTCCTTATTTCTTTGTGATAGGGCACTATTACCTTCATAGCCTAAGGAAAAGGCGTTTGGCAGGTGTTGTTCTTCGTTTTATTTCTGCTGATGTGCTGTTTTCAGAGTTGATAGCAGACCCGAGGTCAATATTGTGTGTCCAGCATACACTTTGTTTTGCCCTCATTCACAGCTAAGCACATCTGGCCGGTTCTGCTCCAATACTTGCAAAAAAATACTGCCATAGGTCCTGCCGATGATATCAATATCACCAACGTATGCAAGTAATTGGACAGACTGCTGGAAAATTTTACCTCTGCTGTTGGCTTGTAAGTTTCGCACAATTTTCTCAAGAATGGTATAGAAAAAGTTACTTGACAGCGAAGCACCTTGTCTGAATGTTTTTTTGACATCGACCTTTCTGGAGCAGCAAGAGTTCTCCATCGTGATCCTGCCCCATCTGACGAGCTTGCCAGGAATGCCAAAACTCGTCAGGTCATTCTAGGTGTAGTACACATTTTTAAATTTAAGTATGGAATTGGATCTCGTTCATATGACCACTGCGAGCACATTTGCTGGGATCGATTCTCTAGAGCCATTTGTCCACCACTCTTCCACACATTTGGAGTGTAACTTTGGGAATCTCTTTGCTCCTCTAAAGTTATTGATTTGAAGCGAGGTGGTCATTCAAACGGACCAATTCACACGGTTACCGAAGTTTCCGTTGAATTGATCAATTATTTCACCATTTGTGTGGCATGTGGCACCATTGTGTCGGAACCACATATCACTGATGTCAGCCATATGCAATGGAGTCTCTTGAAGCACATGTGGACTTCTTAGTGTCCAATGAAGCATATTATGCTGATTAACATGATTAAGAATTCAAACTAGTGCAAAGCACAATCGGAGAAGAAGCTTCAATTCTTGAGTATATTTGATCTTGTAAGGGTGTAGGCCAAGATCTATCCCCACAATGTGGACTGAGGGATGTCCAATTTCTGTGAACAGCGTGGAATCAACTGATTTGGCTCATTTTGAACTTACGGGTGCATAAGGATCGGTACTTCGAGACCAGTGCGATGTCTCACTGCCACGGGAACATTCAATACTGTACAGCACGTACAGTTTGTCTGGTGGGACGCTTATTAGGACCGGAAATTTTGAAGTAAGGACTCGAGGAGAAAAGTTGCGACCTCCGACTCAGAATTTCGGTAGCAATTTTCTACAATTTCCACACCTTGCTCGTCATATTTTTTTCCAATAACTAATACGAAGAGGCCCAACGAAGAATTATTCAATTTTGATCAGAAAAGTGAACTGCAAAAATGAACTTTTGAATCGAGCTGTTTTTGTCTACGCCTGCCGCCGAAGCTACTGCATTATTCTGATTATATTTACATAAATTTCCACGGCTTATCAACATAGTCTACCACACAGCGCATAAAATTCCTCATATTTCTTTGCGAATCCAAGAATCAGTGGCGACCACCACCGTGGCCAAGGCACCTCATCCATTTGTCACTGTTCAAGTTTAGTTTTCTGCCGCATTTTCTACCATAACGCAATTTTTCTCTCCTTCTGACAGTTTAACGTCAATTAAATTGTGCATTTTATTACATTAAGTATGTATCTGGGCGCGAGAGACAAACAAACAGAAAAAAAACCCAAAAACTAAACAAATTTTGCAATTTCTCAACACACAAAGGCACACAGCATCAGTTGACTGCACGAACAAATCGTAAATTCGCTTATTGTGCGGTTTTATTTTTACCGACTAAATGCCAAACAAAAAATAATTTAATTTCATATCAAATTCTATGCGAAACGTGCTTTACTCTCTGCGGCTTTGACTGAAATTTTTTGTTTTTGCAACTCAGGTCTTGAGGAATGTTTTCTTTTTTTTTTTTAACAACAAAACGAAAACAAAAAACAAAACTGTATAGCGACCGATAAAACATTACATAATATAATAAAATATGTGTCTATATGACAGAAAAGTTCAACAACAACGCAACAATAAGATTTTCTCGACGCGGTTTTAGTTGGTCGATGGTCGATGCTCTTTGTCTTTGGTTTGGTTGTTGTGAAAGAATTCCTTTTCTCGCTACATACATAGGTATGTACGAGTAGGTACTACCTACTAGGTATGCATGAATTTTGGTTTCGGACTTTGGTCCAAGTGTGATGACCTTCGGCAGCCGCCTGTCTCTTACAGGAAAATAAATGAGGATAAAAACGGCGAAAACATTAATAAAGATTGCGAGGCGCAATGTCACACACTTCTCATTACAGAGATACTAAAAGTGAAGGTGTAACGAATTTTTGCCTAAATGCAGTTTTATTTCTCTGTTTTATGATAAATTACACGTACGCTGAGGAAATTAAAACCAAGGATACCGCTAATGAGAAGGAAATGGAATAAGATTGTAAATTACGAACGAAAAAACTACCAGAAAGCTTTCTCAAGGATATATGATTGAAGTGTGAACAAGTACGAAAAATTGCTATGAATTGTTCCTTTTCCACAAAAAATTTAAATATTTGGCGCAACAGGTCCTAGCTTCTCACAACCATTCGTGTTGTGCGTGTTACCTATATTCTTTGCACGAATGGAAGGGCCCTTCTGTTAAATGCCGTTTTCGAAGTGCACTTTGTTATTCGAGTAGCTTTCCCATGACAATTGTACTCTCCGATGTTTGTCAGACGTTTGGGTGTGGTTCGAACCTCGATCTACTTGCTTCGTAGTCCAACGCATTAACCACTTGAGCCACAGTTAATTAAATTCATAGTTCAAACCTTAGAAAGACTTTTGCTTATACAAGGTGTAGGACTTGTAGGACTTGTAAAAAATTATGTATTTCTTAGAAAATCAAGCATTAAACTTAATGGTTTTAATTTAAAAAAAGAGAATGCCTTCTAAATGTTTTCTCACACGGCGTACACATTCACAGAATCTTTCGAGATTACTTCAAGCAACGCGTTGCAATCGTGCCTAGGAATACTGATTACTTCTCGCTCGATATTTTCGATAGCTTGCTATCGGACACTTTAGCCTTGAGATACCCTAAGAAAAAAAGTCTACAGGTGGTAAGATCAGGCGACCTGAGTGCCTACAATATGTCATCAAATCGAAGAAGGTTTACGTTGACACTCGCTATGTCAAGTGTGGCGCCATCTTGCTGAAACCACATGTGCGAACTGAAAGATTCATGCGTTTGAAAACATTCGCTCATCATACCGCGAGAAGAATCACCATCAACAGTTCCAGTTGCCTCACGAGAATTGTCGATGAGAAAAACGAATGCTGGTTTCAACACAATCAATACTTTCTTCAGGGGGCGTGGCCGCTATGGAACTTTTGTACCCACGTCGGATTTACACATATTTTCACTTGGTGCATCGTTTATACGACGGATATCGAAACGATTACAGAATTGTCTATGAGCTTCAACTATCAATGCGACATCGTAATTGAACAATTTGGACGTATCGCGCGCCAAACTATATCCCTTTCACCAACGCGTTTTACAAATATTTGAATTTTAATCTGCTCCGAGGCACCCTGTCCTTTTCTTTTGTTAAATTCTTGTGTATGGACTTTCATAGCCAGCCATACCACTGTTGCACCTCAGAAGTACTGCACAACTCCTTCGAATCGTTCCTAGGCAGTATTTGCCAACACCGATTATACCGTCATGCCATGATGATCATATAGGCATATGTACACATGCCTATTTCAAGATCAACATCCATCATGTTTAGAAGATCTCTATCTACTCTTCAACCTTTTAATATAATTACATCCAAGCAAAAGGTCAAATGGCATCAATCAATTATGCATCACCATGCGAGAGATAATTAAACAAAAAGAAAAAAAAACCAAAAAGCTTTAATAATCCTCCGGAATGTGGAATTTCATGAACTCATAAACAGCGATAAACACTCGAATACTATGTTCTATAAAATGTCTCCGTCTAATCTCTTTCTATCTTGTTTGGTCAGTGTTCTCAAATTGTTTCAAGTATTACAAAATAAGATAAAAATACCACATTCCAGGTGCAATGACATCACACAAACCTGGTGTCTTATTAACTATTTGCTTCGATAGCTACAAGTAGACGTAGATACTTCGTCTAAGAAAAAGAGACACAGATACGGGATTCCCCAACCCGAATTTGTGGTTTCATTAAGTAATAAACAAAAAAAAAATGAGTAATTAGATTTCTTTCGACTGAGTGTGTGTGCTTAGGATTGAAATTGTATATTTTTGGAATTGCAGCTTATCAAATAGCACTGAACGTGGAATAATCGAAAGAGCTAAACGAAGTATAATCACAGTTTCCCAGTGCACTGGCCATGAGAATGAGACATTTTTGTTTTGTTTTATTTCTTCGAACTCACTCTACGGCTGCTCTTAAGCCGGATGTGATTAATATTTTTTTTAGTTATAAATAAGTGGAAGTAGTTTACGTTACCATTTTATGTTTTATACTAGACTTGTGCATTGTAGTTCAGTTCAATTCACATCTGTTTCCTGAACTAGTTCGTTTTTTAAGTTCATTTAGTTCAGTTTAGTTCCTAACTTGGGATGTGTGTGGCGGGCATATATTTGTAAAATTGTCTTCACAGCTGAGCACAACGCTATCCTCGCACTATGTCAGTTCACTTAGCTCACTTATTAGAGCTCTTTTTCGAACTAGTTCGTTCGTGAACTACAAAAAGGGATTTCTGCCATTGAAATAAAATTGAAGCTTGTAAGTAGCTGTTGTGAAGAGTTACGGATTGTTGGCAATCCACAGCACAATGTAAAACTTTGCTGGATCCCGAACATAAAAGTGTGCCTGGAAATAAAAGAGCCGATGAACTAGCAAGTATAGCGTCATCACTTGGACTAAACGATCCTGTAATCTTAGAAAAGTGATGCGAAACAAGCACTAGCATCAGCAAATGAGGAACAATAGGAGAACGACGCCACTGTACAACCAAAAATGGAGAGAATTTTAAAAATAAAACATCACGCCAAGAAGATGAAAGTTACCACGGACGACCTGTGCAAAAGCTGTAGCGATGAGGATGTACATGAGTAGGAGCTGGGTCAGAAGTCTACAGGCCAAAGTCCACAATGGAATTTTGAACCCCCTGTTGTAAGTTACAAGTCCACAAACCAATTGTGAACTAATAATCCACCCATGTGGTCCAAAAGTTCAAACAAAAATTGTGTGGACTATTGACCATCGGGGTCTTTTCTCCACAGGGCTTAGTAGCTCATGCTACTTCGTCTCTCTGGTGTGTCAGCAACTCCCAGGCAGGCGTCTATATTTGGGTTGCTTATAGGCGTCTGCCTGGGAGTTGTTGACATTTTGTTGAAATATTGATATGTAATAGGCTTTCTTCTAAGAATGTATAAATTAAAGGTTGGACGTTTTTTAAGACTCGGAAATATAAGCCTACATTACAGACGCAATTGCCTGTGTACCTATAAACTGGCCCACTTCCTCTTTAAGATTCTTGAATTCTGACTCGAAATATCGTGAGCTTTTGGCCCACTTGGTTGGGACCCAGTGGTTTGGCTCTATTTTTACCTGTCTACCAGAATAGCCACTGAAGGGCTCGGAGCCAATGAATGCCAGTTTGTCAGCAGCTTCTTCCCCAGGGATGCGTATGATTTCATTATGATTGAAGTCATTTTCAAACCTGCTCGATATTATTGAAATCTGCTTGGAAGATGGAAGTAGAAGGAAAATGTTTGTAGTTTGGGCTACCAGTGTACCATTCGGATTGGTGTATCGATTGATAGCCAAGGACCGATCATTCACAAAAAAACATTCTCTGTCCTTCCAATCATAGAGGCACTCAATATACATAGGTGTCTACATGCTTTAACTTGTTAAAGCCCCTATTTGCTTACCATGCATCAATCCGAACCTAACGAATATCACACAGAACAAAGCGAATGTATTCCACAACAAGGTATCTATTCGAAACCATATTAGTCTCCCAACACTCCTCATAAACTATTTATATTCATACATATGTACCTAGCAGCCGCCACTGGTCTTCCGAGTCCACTTCTCCCCCCGAGACTATGACTAATTCTCTTATCAAGCTATAAATTCCAAACGAGGTAGTCGTCGTCTCAAGTCGAACAATACCCGGACACATCAATCTCCAAACAATCAACAAACACAATACCCAGAAGCGTTCAAGTCGTCTTCATCTCTGGCGTCCGTCAGCGGTGAGATATTTATTTTTTTTTCTCCATTTATTAGCACTAGTGGTGCAACTCAACAAAAGGGAAATGGCTTTTCCGAAAAAAAAACGAGTAAAAAGTGAAATAATAATGAAAATTAGAAAACTGCTCGAGATGATGATGACATTATGCAAGCACCCACTCACCCGCCGTTGGGCTATTCAGTTCATCTTTAGCATTTCTTTCTCCCATAATCATCATCACCGTTGTGGTGTGGTGGTGGTTTCCTATTCATTTTCCACAGATCACATTTCAGGCGGAAAATACTTCGCCAACGCCATCACCCCAGCGCTAGTAATGAAAATCCCTTCAATGTAAATTGTACTTCAGTGCGGAGGGAGAGAGAGAGAGAGAGACAGAGAAAAAAATAAAAGAAATGCAAACAAATTGTGTAACAAAAGTTGGCTGAAAGTTATGCAGATCATCGGAATGCAGCGCGAACTGCATTGAGCGTGCAGCTCCGGTTGAACACCGCACTAGATACACTTTCTACCAACTACTCGCAGAGTGTCGATCTCTCGGTTATTGTTTCGATACACGAGAGGTAATTGGATTTTCCCTCAACTGATTCTAAATGGATTTATGACACATTCATCTCTCTGGAGGCAGAGATACGTACATATTTGTAGAACACCACATTATATGCGGTACGGCACCCTCATGGAATTTCTTTGTGTGCCATGCGATAGAATGTGGCTCAGTTATGACATGCCGTGTTGGTCTTTTTATTAAGTCATACCCATCCAGACGGAAGGGAAGCACTAACATGACTTAATCCATCCGAAAATATTCTTCCAGTAGCAAACTGGCATCTATCCATCTGTCTGCCATAGAGCTCCGCAGACCATATCCATCATCTTCCAGAAAAAGAGCACTGTTTCGAGTTGATTTGTTTCATTCAGCTAATTATACTTGATTCCTCCGAAGGGGAATTTTCAGCGACTTTGCTGATTTCAGACACATTTTGGTAGTTTTTCAAAGTAAACAGTTCCAACGGCTGTATCGAAAAATGTGGAAGATTAGGATCAGAATTTTGAAGCTAAATGGTTTGAATAAATCAAAAAACTGCGCATCAGTCTATGGAAAGTGAATGAACACCAGCACTCCGGCTCATAGAGGCTTCGTCCGATAAGAGCTCTCCTTAGGTGGCGCGCACATGAATAAGGGGTCTTCAACCAATTTCGAGCACCCAACTGAAGACAGTAAGCTAAGGAACGGGTAAACTGGTGTTGGTTGAAACTCAGGTTCAACCCAAATTGTGCCGCTACCTGAGTAAGCGATTGTATTGAGTTGTGAGAATCAACAAGAAGGACATTTTTTATGATTTAACGAAAACAGCTCTATTTTCTGTCAGGAATGAAAGAAGATGATTAGAATATCTAAATAAATTATTCTAGTCGTGATTTAAAAAAAAAACTAATCCTGAAAATATGAAAATCTAGTCGTTGCCATACCTAATAGCCCTAACAAACCCCAACACAATTTACACCTTCTTAGCAAGTCTAAAACATTTTCTCCGTCGATTGCGAATAAATTGATTCTAAATTTAATTGCTTCGCTGTAGTCCGACAAAGTTTCCATCACATCTCTCGCCTGTAATAAATTGTAAACCACTTTGAAGAGACCATTTCGCCAGAACACTTAATTAATTCGTTTCGCTTTGTAACTGTCACATAAAATAATTAACCGATGCGTAAACATTCCCAAGAACATCTGTAATGCCGCATAGCCCCTTCTTTGAAATACACTTAATTACTCATAAAAGCCAAAAAGAAAATATAAACAAAAGGAACATATCTCATATTTTGTTTATCTTTTCGTGGCGATGGCGGTGGCGGCGCGTCTTACCACCCCCACGCATGCTGAGCGCCAGCACTACACCACATCATTTTCGGGGGGGCTCTGCCCCCCATCGACATGTGTACACTGCCTCCACTGAAGATCAAAATAAATCTTTCAAAAATTATTTCAATTAAATTGTGATTTGTAGTCATGTGTATTCTCAGTCCAAAAATAAAAGGAAAAACAGAAAAATGTATCTGAATGAATGGAAAGGAATAACAAATGAATGGATGCGCGAGTATAACAGCGGAGTATGGTCTGCTAATAGTCCGCAAACAATGAGATACAGATTCTTTGGATACACTTTGCAATTCTGAAAGAAAATTGAGTCTTAACCACTCACCAGAAGGCACAGAGAGAGAGACCGAACAAGAGTTGACCTAATTTCACAATCTTGAGATAAAAATGAAAAAAAATTAAAGACTTCCCCACGTATAAAGGAGCTTTTGTGTCTGGTCTTTAACTTGTTTTGCTTTATTCTGCTGGGCAACATTCCAGAGGGCCACTTGATGATTATGACCAATATTAGGGACGAAAGACTCAACAACAAATATCGCCGCAGGACGGGCACCAGTTGGTTCTGCAATCTCCCTGATAACAGTCCTGGTCGTCTGAAATCTTAGCAAAACACTCTTACGCATCAGCATAATAGAAATTCTACCGGAAATTGGAAACTTAATTGACAGACACACCAAAAAAACTAAAAAAGAAAAAGCAAATCGCAATATAATGAACGGCGCGACGGACGGATAGAACCGTCTGCAACTACATTTAATTGAAAATCCCTTCAATTATGGATTCTAATGGAATCCGAGTGTAGTTGAGATGCTATTGAAAGACATTTTCAACACCATCGCCGCACTTCCATTGAAGAAATGTTTAATTAAGATCTCTCGATTCGGAATTTTGTTTAGAATATCCGCGCGTAGAAGGTGAAAATGATTGTTTGATTGCATGATGTGTTTTCTTTGGGAATATCTCGTCGAAGATTTTCGCAGCCAAATGTGGAAATAGCCGGAATGTAGGTCATGTTTCTTTCAAAAGGTGATTGACTGACACATGCGGAAGCTAGCTTAGCGGAATAATCTTCTTTTTTTCTTTACTTTTTTTTGGAAACAAAAATTTATAAACACCAGAGCTATGCGCGAAGATGTCTTTCAATACTGAAAGTAGGTCGGAAGAAAAAGGAATTTCTTGATGTTTTGATTTTGAATTTGTAAAGAAAACCTGTTAGGTTAGAAGATGATCAACGTCTATTACTAAAAATAAATCAAATAAATATTTATCGAGTTGTACCTAAACGAATTAACCGTGCGAAGTTCTTTTTGTATATCCAACGAACCGAGAATGACGGATTTATCAGACTGGGTCTTGGAATTTCCACGATTTGGCGATTTGAGGCGCTAACCAGTGAGCCCGCAATGTTTTCTCGATTCCATTTCGCCTCTGTCACCACAAACTAAAGGCCAGAAGGCATATGCGTCCGTTCGAAATCTTCAATCATTGAGCTAATCCATCGTGAGGTTTCAGATGGGCTCTGAAGGCTCATTCATTTTTTTTCTTTTAAAGCACCAATGGATGTGATAATCTTTCAAAAGAAGTTACTAATAGTCCAGGCTATACAGACTAGTGCTTCCCGTCGTTGTAAGAGCTCTGGACCAGACCGGAGCTGCTGAGCTACTGACGTTTGCGTATTCGATAGTCGACTGGTCAGCAGACTCTAGCCAATTTTTTGTTTGACAACAGTAATTTCAGAGATATGGTCAGCAAAACCGATAACCTAAACTCCTTGTGGCAGTGTTAATCGCAGAACTCCTTCATACATTATGTTCCACAGGAGGGGTCCAAGTACTCACCCCTGAGGTATTTCAACTAAAACATTGTAGAATTTAAGACCATCGTCCGTGTAATATCTGTGCTTCCACCTAGAAGTTAAGAATAATCTTCACGAGGTGAAGTGGTGTGTCCATTCTGATCAGAGATATGTTGTGGCGCAGTATTTCTTAGTGCATTCACGCCATTGTTTACCAAGGATCGCTTCAGCTGCTGTATCTACTACCTTTTTATGAGATCAACGATAGAACCCGACTTTCTAAAACCTTACTGATGGTCAGACAAAGATCCTCTATCCTCTGCCACGGTGATTAGTCTGTCGTATATGACAGGTACTAGGCTTTTCCCTACTACGGGGCATTACCAGGCATTAAAGTTTCTGTGATTCAGAAAAGGTCTCCCCCTCGAGGCATTTATTTTGGCATCGTTACTATAAAAATTTCTGGTTTCTTGCATGCTTTGTACAGTTCATCCGGCGAGATTAGCCGGACTGAATCCATGCTGATCTCGAATAGATGATCTATAGGGAAATAAATGTCCTACTATTGTTCTCATAAAGTTGCTTGAACCATCTCGCCTTCCTCTTTCTTTCCCTGGAGTACTGGGATCTGCGTCGAGCCTGGAGGCATTTTCCCCTGAGGTTTGTGATCTCATAGTTCCACCAATAGCATGGTTCAGCCCTTATGCTAGCTGATCTCCTAGAGGCATCGCTGGATGGGACTCTTTCGTCTTGAGATCAGAATTCACAAGCTTGTAATGTTTGTTTTATGTACGCCCTGGAACGTTCCTTTTATTGTTCCAAACTCCATTATGTCTTCAATGTCCTTGTTTGCGCGGGTGCCCACATGAACTCCAGTGTTTCATGTCGCAGATTCGAAGTTGCTGGTCAGTGACAGACAAAGTGTTAAATGAAGATCACTAGTTCTGTTCTGCCATCACTTTCGTGTTGAATCTGTACTTCGTTACATTTCCACAGTCTTTATAAAAATCTCCATTTACTGTTCGTGATTTGATTGCCTGAACCAGCCAAGTACCCTTTGCTGTCAGTTCGTCCGCTCTCTCATTTCACGGCACACCTGCGTGCCACGGTATCCATGAAATGCACTCCCTTACCAACGATAAATTTGAGGGAGGGGTTTGCTATGACTGTAATTGCTACCTTACCGTCGGAGCAAGTATCCATTCGTGTTCCATAGGTGAGGAGTTCTAAAGAGTTTCCGTTGCCTTTTGGATCTAGTTTTGCACTTAAATGCCCGTTGGAGCCCCCAGCGTAAAAGAATTACGTTTCCATGGTGTCCTATATTTGTTTTTTAGTCCATTGATGCGATTGAAGTTCTTCTCATCAAAAACACGTAGACTTCATGTCCATTACATGACCTATAACCGAAGTGACTAGGGTGCTCCTAGTCTTGCAGTTAAAAGTCCTGCAAGTCGCCTTGTTTCAAGATACAGTGACAGTATATTTAAAAGGGTTGCTGAGACTAGCTTCACTGCATGATTCTTCTTAATGTTTGCGCCCCAGTATGCCCGCCGTGGTCATGGTTCTCCCATGTATCCAGAAGGCTCTCTTCGATTTTGTCACCCGTTTAACCACGATATCCTCCTGCATGTCAATCTTTTGTCGATTGTGAGTGAAAAAGTTATATAAATGGCTTGGGAACCTATTCTCTAAGCCGTCGTGACTACCATTTGCCACTTTCGCACAACTAGTCCTCACATCTTCCCAATTAGCTCCATGACTCACCATCCAAAGGAATGCAATATGGCCGGTTTGGCATGTCAGTATAAATATTGTAGCAAGGGTTACGTTTTATTGGTTTTAGTTACCCGCTCTACCATCACAACTCTTGGCTAATTATTGGGCAAAAGAAAGACGGAAAAATATTTCAAATTTCCATAATTGTTGCGTCAACTAAACAAAAAGAAAAATATTTCTAAACGTGGCTCTCCCACAACATCTTGCAATTTTTTTTTATTTTCTTTGCAGAAAGGAAAAATAATACCATAACCCCTCAGCCATTTAAAGTTTCATCGATTCCGGGCCAAATGAGAAGAAGTACACAAAGTAAATAAAGAAAATTTCATAACTTTGCTCAAACATTACAAAAAGAAGAAAAAACCAAGTTGGCATTGATTTGCAATTTCTTTGAGGCGCTTACCAATTTGAATTCAAACACGTTCCACAGTACGATCCACATTACTCATTCTTCGCCAAAAAACCACACACATGACGGCTGCCATCCGACAGACAGTCGAGGAACGTTGCATGGAAAAGCAAAGCAAAAAAAGAAAAAAAACTTTATCAGTTGACATGTCTTGAAGCATAACATTGCTCGACGTAATACAAGATTTTGACCATAAAACACTGGTTTCTTGGCTTTTTGGCATTTGGGTTTGAATTCGGTTCCTCGGGGTGGGAGGAGGGTTTCTCTGTTTTGTTTCTCGTTTGCAATTGCCATTGGAATTCGCCAGGTTGCTTGGTTACTTACGTGTGACCGACTGCGGGAGGATTGTATTATTTCTTTTTTTGTTTTACTTTTTACGTTTGGTAAATGTCAACAAAACATCAGTTTTACATTTGTTGAATTTGAATTAGATAACCTAGTTTTCGCGTGGGCATGGAAGGAATTTCATTATTTGTTGAAATAATCTTGTAAGACAAGTGGTGGAGAGTTGGATAATACCATAATTTATAGGGTTTTGGTCGAACAAAATTATTCAATTCCATGGCTACAGCATATTATCACAAAAGTTAGAATCTAGGAGCTTATTCGCGACGGGAACAACACCCGGCTTTAAGACCGGAACGTAGGCTCGTAGTGAAAGAAACCTTGTCAGCGAAGCACAGGGAATAGTAGATGTAGGAGCGTTGCCAGCAGCTACTTAAAGGGCATCAAATAGAGAGAGAGTGATAGGGCAAGAAGAGAACCCCTCCCAGTTTTGAAGAAGTTGGCCCAGCTATCAAAAAGCTGAAGTACAACAAAGCCGCCGGCTCTGAGGTTTTCAAACATGTTGGTGATGTTTTGGTAGGGTGCATGCACCAAATCATCAACCAAGTATGGGTGCAGCTCTACATTCCCCATCTTCAAGAAAGGCAATGCTATGTCTTGCAAGAACCTTTGAGCCATATCCCTGCTTAATGTCGCGTATAACAACCTGCAACCTTTCTGCAACACACTAATGTGGCACGACAGCAAATCCTCTAAAACACCAACGAATTTCAAGTTGAGACTCACCATCTCTTCATCGACTTTCAAACCGCATGTGGCAGCATTCATCGTCTTGAGCTCTCCAAGGCAATGGCCGAATTCGGGATCCCGGCAAGACTGATCCAACTGTGTCGCGTGACGCTGGGAAACCCGCTGTGCAATATGCAATTTGGGAGCAGCTCCACTTCCATGTTAACATGGAAGGCACTATCTTCAACAAATCTGTCCAGCAGCTGGGATACGCAGACCTTACGACATCGGTCGCTCCCAGTACACTGTTTTAGAAGCTTTTACGGCAATCTAGTATGCTCTTTCTCCTCTCAATTTCAACCGTTTTTTCAAAACTGCTAGTGTGCAATACGACACAAATTGCCTCGTATGGGGCAATGAGCTGAGCTCTACACTATCCCTACTGATCACACTTGAACTCGTTTCATTTCGTTTGTCCATTGCAAATCCATTTGCCATTCGTGCGGTAAACTCAGCACAGATATGCATGGAATTCATTTCACTTTCATTTCGTAACAATTCCAAACACGCTACAGAAAAAGAACAAACAAATAAAAGCTGCAGACAAATCGAGAACACTACTAATAAACCCTCATCGCCCCCAAATCCGAGTCTAATTTTCTAGGCCACCTTTCAAAAACTGCAAATCAAAGGGAAAAACGAAAACGAAAAACCAAATCCTTTCCACATCTAAAGAAGGCTAAAACTTTAATCTAAAAATAAGATACATTTTTACCTCTCTTGGATTGTCGCTAAGCGGCGCGATATAGTACCTCGTATGTGTGCTTGATTCCAGATACATTTTATGTACTATACGTTGTTCGAGAGAGTACAACACTCGCGTCTCTGTGGGGGGCGGCAGTTCACGTTGGCATTGATTCCCTCTCTACTTCTGTGCATGCCCTGTCACTTGACTCGGCGACAAATATTCGAAAGGTATTTTTGATTTGGGAATTGCCTGCCTGCCTGCACGAGTACGAGTATTCTATGTACCTTTATAGTGAAACGAAAAGCAAATGCAATTGTGTTTCTTTTTTCTTCTTATTAAGTACCAGTCCCGACATGTTGGTTTGCACACAGCTCCCAACAACTATGTAAATCTGCCTATAAGTCATAAAATACAAAAAGGTAATAGCGGATAATTAGCAGTTGTTACCTGCTCTGTAGAAGTATCGAATAATAAATTTCCATCGACTTTACAGAGAGCGAAAGAACACAGAACATTCCACCATGCAACAACAGATACTAGTTCATAAAGTATCTTTTGCAGAACAGAGAAAAAAAAATTGTATCTGCGCTCAAATTAGAATGTTCGTTTTCACATTCAGATGTAAATTTTGTATCTCTATCTGGTATCTGGTATCTGGTGCGATTTCTGCGATACATTCTATACTGGCGGCACAACAGTTACGAGTAGTGGCGCGCCGAGTGTTTCTCATAAACAATCGATGGTAATTAGTTTGAGCCGTAAATTGGCGGTTAGTCTTTGCTTTGTTTCCATATCTATGCTTCTATGTAAGGTGCGATATTCGCACAATAAATGTAGGGAGATGTATAGTATGACCTTTGTCGATGCGATCTTCAAATAAAATGCTTAAGCAATTATAGGGAACTGCAATGGATGAGGAGGAGGATCGGTACACAGATGAGCCATGTTTGGATAATGATAATTGATCGAGGAAAATATATAGGAAGAGATTCGAGCAGTGAATAATTTGTTAATTGTACAAATTGTGTGGCCAATTTCAATGCTTTTATGGCTAGCAACTTGTTTTAGAATCACGGGTTTAGTCATTAGTCTTAATGAAGTGCGAATGCGTAGTCCTTTTAAACTTTGTGGAGATTGAAGAGTTGCTGGGTACCACTTGTATTTGTGTCGCAAATTTGTGGCATTTCGAAAAGTCCTGACTTTCGATGGGATATTTAAAGAAAAAGGCGCTTTGCAGTCCATTTCTTTCATTCAAAACCTCTTCCGAGTCAATACAGCGTTGTAAGAGATTATAAAACTTGTCGAAGCCCATCTGGTACTCCAGGGCTGGAGTAGCCATGAAAATGGCGATCGAAGCCTCATGGATGCTAGGAATCGTACTGTACGTGTTCCCTTTTTCGTTAATTTGAATTCAGGAAACAGTCAGAAGTCGCACGGTGCTGGATCAGGTTGTGATGCTTTTTAGCGCCGAAAACTAATGTACATTCAGGGGTTTGTGGGTCGGCAACATAAGCCTTGTACTCCGGTCGAATACGATGAATTTTGTCCGAAAATTTCTCCAGAATACCCAAAGAATATTTACCATTCACAGTCTGATCTAGTGGGATGAATTCCTTTTTGGATAATGCCCTTGGAATCAAAGAAAACGGTAAGCATCGTTTTGATTCGACTCAAGACGCACTTTTTTTTCTTTTGGCTCATCTGGTGACTTCCATCTGGCTTATAGGGAGTAACTCGTATTGGAAGCACCATGTTTCATCTCCAGTTAGGATAGATGACCTGAAGGAAGGGTGTTTTTTGGCAGATTTCATGTCTCTCCAATGACTCACTCTCTGTGAGAGCATTTGGATTTTTCGACAGAATGACATATTGGACGTTTGGTTCTAATGTCACAACTATTGACAGAGCAATGGAAACGGTACGAAAGTCGGTGTGAAGACAGATCAAAGATGTGCCCACAAAGTTCAAAAGATAAATCAGAGTCTCACGACAAAATACACAATCAAAGTAAAAGTATTTATATGTATTGGACAGGAAGCACCACAAAATATTTAATTTGCTAAAATTATAGCAGAATTAATTGCTCTTGATATATTCATCGTGTCTAGACATCATTAAATAATTTCGGACTTTTATTGGACGTAAAACGAAAGCTGGTGGTGATGCGTCAAACGTGAGAATCAAGAAGAAGGAAGTCTGAGTTTAATCAACTTCATATATAGTAGTCTCAGAACTGGGATGCAACAAAGCTGGAGTTTGTAATAGACATGAATTCAAGAATGCCATAGGTATTCTAAACACATTTCGAATTTTGTAAATAGCGGCGTTTGAGCTGACGATAGTAAACCATCCTTTGAAACAGCTTGTGTACGCACTATGATTGGGTCATTAGATTTGCAAGGCCTAAGTCTGATCCCATACATCCTTCGAATGGTATCATCATCTCACCTGAGACTCGTTAGCATGGTGCACCGAAGCGCAGGTGCCGTAAACAATGAACACATCGCAGGTGACTGTATTTTTCTTAATTACAAAGCTTTTAAGTAAACTACAAATTACATTTAACTCTTTCGCACCTCTTTCTTTCTACAGGCGCACAATTAATTGAAAAGGGTGCCGCGCTCCCCAGTGTGGAACTCATTAGAAAAAACATACTCAAGCAATCTAATGATGAGTCGTGCGTCCTTCATGCAAATATGTATATAACATCTCCCGACATCAAAGTGAAAACTAGGTCTACCGGGGTTTTTGGGTCGATTACAGAAACTATTCCATAAAATCCTAGCTACCCATCCATCTAGCACATGCTTTCGTTTTCAACTCAAAACAAATCTGAACAAACTTTTACGAAAGTGAATGAGGAGAGAAACTGAAAAGAACGGCAGACATCATCCACATGGTTCTATCCGTAATCCTTAGACGCGCCCTGCCATCCACCTACCTACTGCATGTTTGAATGTGCATTCTCAACTTGTATGCATTATGCAATTTTAAATTGAAAATTAATTTCAATTAAATTTAAAGCAAAATGCACACGCGATGTAAAATGTTTTTTTCTTTTTCTCCTCTTTTTCATCTCCTCGGGGCTTAAGACAAAAAAAAAACGAAATGCTTTTATTAAGAAACCGATGCGACTCGTTAACTCTGGGCTTTTACCTTCTCCTCTTGTTTCCCGCGGGGTTGTGATCACGAATTCATAATGAAATTTATGGAAACAGACGACGATTGAACAAAAAAAAATTTAATTAAAGTCGAAAACTATAAAAAAAAAATATATTCGCGGCAGCCCCCTGCATACAGATGTGGCAGCACATGTTTGACCCAGTTCCAGGGAACATGAGTGAGGCATTATCAAAAATTTAGACAAGCGAGAGGTGGATTGTAGATGCATTTTGGATAGATCGATGACCCGTGTTGAAAATGGGTAAAAAGAAACTTAAACATTGCCACTGGGTCTTCATTTCCTGCAGTTGTTTCAGTGAGCTCATCGAGGAGCAGCAGGGATGTATCCATATTTTAAAGTTTCTGCTGCTGCTGCTGCTGGTACTCATAAAACTGATACTTTCCAGGGTATCCAAATGTTGGCACTTTGAAATGAGTTTTTTGAAGGGTAATGAATAGGCAGATGGATTTCGATCGATTTCAATAGGTTCGTGTTGAGGGCTGGGCAAATTGGGGAGAAAAACTATTGAAATGAAGGCACGTAATCGGTTGTGGCATACAGCCCAGTAAACTTTTGATTTTTATGGAGTTTTAATGGTTTTTTGACGGGTTTTTAGCTGTGGAACACTTTCTTCATCTGTTTTTATGAATATTATTGATTTTGAATCCCTTTCGTCCAGATGTTTCATGTTTTTTTAAACATTTTCGAAGTTTAAAGGCACCACTTTTACTGACAGCTCAAATTTGAACTTCGAAATTGTGACAGATGAAGTTAACAATTCATTTCTCGTGTAATCCTAGCCGAAACTTTTGTTTTTCCTTTTAAACAGGTCAAGCATTTCACAATAACTTCACCATTTCACCGCAATCCGGATTCGAACAACAAAAATAATGTTTATCGGCGAAAGTTTTGACATTTCAAAACATCAATTCGAACGAAGAACTCCTTATTGGGTTTGCTTTGCTTGTGCTGTGTATGTGTGTGTGCTTATTGGTAGACTTTCTTCGACAAGTACACGCGAATTTGTACAAAGAAAACTACTTAATGTAATAAAAACATAACAATTCCGCACCAAAGAAAATAAAAAGCAAACTTCCTCGGAATGGTTATCCCCCAACTGCGACTCATTATTAATATTATTTTAAATCTAAAACGATCAAATTTAATTTTTTTCAATTGAAGTAATGTCCGGTCACACTCTAAATTATGCAAGTGCTTGGCCAATGCATGGCGCACCGGGTAATTTGGACGTGTGGGCGCGCGATATTTTGATATTCTATTCGATGGCGGCGACGACAGCTTGGTTGTCGCCCCTTAATACCCAGTTGCATCACATTTGACTTGACTTACACACGCTCGGTGAAATAGTGTTGAATAACTTTTCATTTTTTCCATTAACGCGTAATTGTCAATGAGGAGGAGGGTTCGTGTGGATCTTCATCTGACATTTATTTATACTCGAAAAGAGAGATGTTAATGTCCAGACGTCAGACGGACTGACGCTTGCACGAGATCATGGTCATCATCACTAATCAACTATTGCAACGGGAATCTATCCGTCAAACAACAAACAAAACAAAAAGGTAGTTCGGCCTCATTAAATGGCCGCTTGGTATTCTTGACACGTCACCGACGACACTGACATCCGATTCTCGATTCTATTTGAATTTTATTCAATGGAGTCGCGATGTCAAATGCAGTTCCTTTCGATTTTAATTGTTTTCTACTTGGTTAGGGTGGGTGGAAGCTAAGTTTTGACATTAATATTCTAACCGCAGCAAGTTCGCATTTGAATATTGATACCAGTAATTTCAAAGTCAAATCTCGATTGAACGGTGAATTACTTCTTGTTTTTCTTTTCGTTTGCCAGTCAGTCAGTCTTTTTCATTGAGTTACGATCTTAGATAAAGAAGTGGGTTTACGAAAGGAAACTTGAAAAATAATGATGAAAGTGGGTTGAAATGAGTCGTTAAAATAACGGTGGCGAGTAAGCAATTACTGATGAAATGCAAATAAACTTTTTTTTTTGTTTTGTTTAATATGCGGTCACTTTCAGAGGCGGCTTGTTGAAATGTTTGGTGATAGACATTAGACAAACAAAAGTAATATGAATGGAAATAGTTCCAAATCTAGCGAAACCTACACGCAGTAGATTTGGATTGTAGTGGTGGCTGGTCTAGCTTTGGTGTCCTTGTTAGGATTTAAGCCGGATGTTGCTAAAGATAACATTCTTTAGAGCCAGAAGGTGGCAGTTTTTAATTTGACACTTTGCACGGAACACGAGTAAGTTTTTATACGTTAAAAGGTCTTCAAGGTTACATAAGGAGACAATACCTACCATTCATTATCAAGAACCAATGAACGCATCCACTCCAATTTGGCGGCTATTTGACAAGTGACATTTGTACAAAGTTCCCGCGTAAAAAGCTTTTGACGTCAGTTGTTTGCAATCGTGGAATGTGGCTCGTTTGAAAACCGTGTTGTGTTGCGGCTACGAAAAAGTCGAAATCATTCATTCGGATACTCTCATCAGAGCCATGCAGAATCGAATTCGTCATGTCTCGGGAGATGGATATTAGCAACGATCGCGCATCATAAAGCAGCATAAAGCTGCTCACACAAGAGGCACACTGGCCACTTACTCACAGAAGCATTGAAATAGAAACGTAAGTCAAAATCGAAAGACTTGCTTCGCCTTCTATGAGAAAATGTTCAGCGGTTAAGTATCGTTCAACAAACAGAATGATAAAGTCTATGCTCTGCCATCACGACATGCGAGTTCGTTCCGAGAGTTTAACGTGGCCACCACCCATCTTCTCTGAAGGGTTGGTGGGGAGTCGCTTACGATGGGGTCACCAAGCTCTATTTCTGCGAAAAAGGTGTCAAAACCTCAACCGTACGCTTTGGAAACGTTTGAAGTCCCTCAACACCGTTGAACTTTCAACAAGACTCGACTCCAGCTCATAAGTGCAAAGCGACTGAAACATGGCTTACGTTCCGAATTTCTTTTTCAAGGACGATCGGCCATCTGGTAGCCCGTACCTCAATCCATTAGAATACAAACTTGGTCCATTGTGGCGACTATGACTTGCACTTCTCGATAACCAAGTATTGAGCCTTTAAAGAGCGCCCTTGGGCGCATGAAGTACGGACTGCAATGAATGGCCAGACCGACTTCCCCGACTAATAAACAAATAGGGGGCATTTCGAATAATTGTTCTACAATTTGTAGCCCAGGACCTAGCTTCTCACAACCATTCGTGATGTGCGCCTACTATTCAATGCCGTGTCCAGAGCTGTTTCATGACAGTTATACTCTCGGATGTTTGTGAGACGTTCGTGAGAGGTGGGGCCGTGAAAAAACTTTTAGGTGTTTTGGCTGGGATTCGAACCCTTTCCACTGAGTCACGGCACCCACATTTGTAGCCATTAAGTCCCTCAATAAATGGAAGACAAAGTTTTGAAAAATATTCATTCCTTTCCAATTTATTAGCATTTGCTACTACTAGGCACCCCATTACTTGATAGAATTCAGCTCGCGTTATGAATTATTTTTCATCTAATTGTTGTCCAGCAACTTAATAAATTTCCCAACGCAAATCTAGTTTCAGCCACTTACCCGGATGACGCAGAGGAACGAAATCAAAAACTTGAAAGTCAAACACCACCCCTAGCCGCACTTACCCCTAGAACCGTCTAATTGACGGTCGTTTGACATCTATAAAACCGATTTCAGTTCCTCTACTCAATTCCAAGATTCATGGCGTCAGAGAATATTAAAGAAATACAAAATTCAGAAGCCTAATTTGCATTTCAGCATACCCAAGGAGAAGCACCGACTCTGGGCACGGTTAGTGTGCATATTTTATACACGTAGCCATGGCAAAGCTTCTTTGGCGGATCAACTTGAAGGCGACTTCTCGCGCCCTTCCTCTCTAAAACAATTCGACTTCTACAGTCTACCTACCGGGTAATTTGGTTTGATTTGATTGGTGGTGGCTCATAGAGAGACAAACTGCCGTCATAAAACTACTCAACTCCTCCATAGGAGAGTTCGTTTTACAGTTGTTTTATTGGACATGTTTATATGTGGATTTATTTATTTGCCTTGTGATTGCGGCCCTGTCGACTTTTTTATTAACTTTGTCACGATTTTATTATATTTTATGCATTTTTAATTGAATTTTTGTTTTAATATACTTTTTGTTCTTATTCTTTCGTTGCAGGTAATGTGTGCTGTTGATTCTGGTTTGTAGTAAGTAACACAGTTTTATTGGATTGTGTTTGGCGCACACTGCGTGCGACAAACCCACATTCCTTTGTTGCGTTGGGGACACCTTTGGGGCAGTAGTTAGTGGAGTGTTAGCCGAGATATGTGTGACAGTTTTAATGGCAATCTCTACAATTATTTTTATGACCAGTAAGCCAAATATTTTGTGTTGTCATCTCTATTCATTGGGGAGGTTCAATCGAAGCTAAAGCTCAAATGTATGCCAGGCTTTATTGGCTGCGAATAATATATTGATGACAGGGCAATAAACCTTATTTTTATCCTTGTGGGTGCGGGTTCAGGCTTTGCAGGAATGATGTTAATTACCCTAAGCCATGTGTGAAGAAGTTCCCTCACGTAGAGAGGTGACCTGAAAGTGGATGCATTCGTATGTTTGTGAAAGAAGTTGTAAGTCCCAAGGGGGGCGCAAAAGGAGTTCCTTGAAATGGATTCGACGCTTCTAGGATGTTACGAGCTCTGGTTGTCATTTCAAATCGCAGAGTGTGAGCTGTATACTCTTCGACAACTTAGTAGAGCGTGACTCTTGGGAAAATGTCTTTGAAGGAGAAAGGTGGCGTCTCTACAGCTTCTACAGGAATCGTTTAAGGGAACACCAATGTCCGTTCTAATGGTCTTAATATGTGCTGACGGTTCCCTCTTTTATCAGGAAGGTTCCGGTCTACACTCTCCTCAGCTCGTTCGCTTTGGAATTACCTGGCATAACTATGTGGGCTGTAAACGAGCAACTGACAGCGATTTCGTTAAGAGATCCGCGGCATTGCTTTACCAACTTGATTCGAATTATTACCAGTTCCAAGACGTTTATCACAAGTTGACTATCTATGCAGAAAAGAAAAGGGCTCCTCTCTATTCAGTTAAGCCTGGTCGCTGCTTCGACTTCTGTTTGAAATACACTACAGTGGTTCGGCAGTCGTGTGGCGATACTAATATCTAGTGCACTAGAGTAAACTCTCGATTCCCAGGCACTTCTGCGTGGTTTTATACTTGACGTTGCATATCCATTTCTTTCTTCATATGTTGATGGCGATTTACTCCGGTCCTCTTCTGTAATGGAGTTCTGTGTTTGAGATTCGGGTGCAGAGATACAGCTGTAGTGACTCGACATATACTTCGTCAGCATAATCAAAACATCAATGTCCATTGAACACCTCTGCTTTCCTCCGATAGTGCTGTGCGAACAACATCGCCTAGTATCACCAGGAAAAGTAGCGGCGTTAAAGTACAACCCTGCGGAACTCCACTTTGGACCTCCAAGGTGTCTATTAACTTATGCACCTTCAGACTTAGTAACGGTTTGTAGCAGGAATATCTGTCCTGCGCAAGTGTTGCCATATAAACTCCCCGTTCACGCTGCCAAAAGCCTTCTCGAAATCGATGGAAAGGAGGTAGAGCGGAGAGGATTTGACCAGCTGCCTATCTACCGTTTTGTTGAAACCACAAGTCATCCTCTTTTAATTTATCCAAAAAAGGAAAGAGGTCAACATAGTTCAATAGCGATAACTATGGACTGATACTGTGTTGCTAACATCACTCATGAATAAGTATGGTTTGCACCAGTGACCCTACCAGTTCCTGGTTGACTTAATGTTGGTCATTTACCAAAATGCGTCAATTTGTACTAATAACCTTGGCTTTATCGCTAGCAATGATTTTACGATGCCAATCGTGCATGTTGAGGACCAAATCAGTAAAGTTACGTTCCGCTTAGGTTCACAAGTAGTGTCGATCTTGAAGAAATGCAGGTCTGTCCTTTCGCTTAGGATATCGAAGCTCAATCGACCTTTTCAGGACTTAACTTACATTTCCGGTTACAGTCGCAAAATTCTCGGTCGCAAAACCACAGTACTTAAACAACTTGCAAGCCCCATGCGAATCTGCAATAAGTCATTTCATCTACATACATGGCTCTGGGTAAACTAACAAGTCCAACAAGATTGTGATGTAAGTGGAGGTTTGCGCTTTAAATTCCATACAACCCATACAATCTTACCTGTTGCGAACATCTGGCAAACATCCGACAGTAAAATTGTCACGAAAAAGCAAAAATTACCCTTCGAACATGTCATTAAACAATAGGGGTCTCCCATTCCAGTGAAGCATGCATAACAAGAAGCTAGTTCCATAGACCAAATATTTCTTTGTTATATGACACTATTTTCCACATACAATTGACATATTTAACACGCAATTCAGGGGTCGCTCTTCTTCGCGAAGTGTCCTCACTTAAAGTCTACATCTGGTAACAAGTTCCAGCAGTAATCCATCACCAAACGTCAGAATTATAACTTCCTTCTAAATATAAAATGAAATTCTCTATCAATTTAAATTAAAGCGAAATCTGCCAGAAGAAACATCAAAAGAAACCACATTTCCTGGTCATCGAACCCTCCACGATTGGATCCACTCCAAGGAGTAAACAAACAAACAAACGACATCCTTCGTAATCTCCGAATGACATATTCGTGAAAGTTCATTATTCTTTGACCTACCCGCCGTCTCTGAGTTCTATTGTTTATCCACCCTGACTACGCCCGCTTTGGGCTGGGTCCTGCCAAGTGTCCCCGAAAGTTTACGGCCAAGAATACATCTCAACCAGCCCTGAGCGCAGAGTTCATGAACTCTTTATTGGATTTTTCGTTCCTTTTCCATTGATTCATTCATAAAATTCGAATCACACACATTCGAGTGGTGAAAAATTCACAGTGGGAGAACTCGAAACATAAAAACAAAACAAAAACACAGAACGAGCAGCAGTAGTAGTCGGCAGCCAAGTTAGCATGATTCTAAATTTAGGCCTAAAGTGAAGGTTCTTCGTCGTCGGGTAATTTTCCACATTTAATTGACACTCAAACAGACTCAGCGGGCACAGAGTGACTAAACATGTAGATACCCATTTCAAAATCAGTTAAAACATTTAAGTACGAGTTTATTAATCATCACTTGATTAAGAGCCGGTTGGTGGATGCCCAAATCGGGCCTCTTATGTAGGTTTTTGTGTTTCTTTTTTGTTAATTGACTTTTATTGGTGTTTCCTTCTACAGACATTAAGAGCTAGGCTTAAACCTTGTGGTGGTTGGGTTCAAGCTATAATTTTTGGGAGAATTTCAAGCCAAATTTCGTGCTAAATTTGGAAGAATTGAAGCGTAAAATTAAGTTGACACCTCCTAAACGGGCCGTGGAGACATCAGGCTTCCCTTAGTGGGCAGTAAAACTGTCTCCAGTTGGCTGCAATAAAAAAAAAACATCTTCCCGACTGTGTTTCAATGCCCACTTGTTTCTTGTTCACGTCTGTGCATATGTACACCGCTGTGTTATTGTTCTCATCGAAGTTCTTAGTGCGTATTTAACGTGTTTCCTGTTATTGCCAAGAATTCCGAATGAGATGAGAACAAACAACGACTTTTATCCCTCTTGGCAGAGGGTATATTCGATGTGCGTTCATTTTTGCCACTTGAGGCGCGGAAAAAGGTGGCACTACGTCGTGGTCTTTGAAGTTCTACTGCTGATGGATGTTTTGTTTTCTTTTTTAGTTTTACGTCAGTGAACTTTCAAGTTCGGTTTGAAGAAAACGTATTCCTATTCTACTTCACACGGGGGATTATCAGCAACAAACTGGCATTTGCCAGCGATGAAGTCACCTCCATTTCACATGCAGAATGGAGTGTTTTTTGTTGTTAGTGGTTGTGGAACCTAAGGCGAATGCCATTGGGATGACGAAACTTGTACCACTCTCGGGTATGGGTAAACATTGTGACTATGGGTGAGAAGACCTAATATTTCAGAAGAATTATTGGTTTTGATAATTTGTTAGTCATGAAGGTAGACACATGGGAATAAGTACGACCTAACGAGTATTGTCTAGATTTTGTTATAGAAGCTCGTTCATGAAGAGGAACCTTTTGCTGTGGTCTAGGAATTGAATCTCGAACCTCGCCTTCAGTAGTCGAACGCACTACCTAAACAGCGACGGTGCTCGGTTGTCTTTTATTGAAGATGCTTATATCCTCCGAACAGAACAGAGCTCCTTAAAATGGCATTCTGTTGAGGATAAGCTAGAAGATGAAAAGAAATGCTATTGGAAGGCATGACTGGATGAAGGTAGACTGAAGTCCCACTTGTTACTAATCGCTTTCTTGTAAATGTTCAAAGCTTAAGCTTTCGGCACTAGTTTGCCTATTGATCGGTGTCGCTATGTTTACAGCCTTTTCTACTAACTCATCATAGCTTTAAGCGTGCTTATCGGTCTTTCAACGAATGATAACAGAAAAGGATTTCTCTCCCGACCAAATTCTGCAACATGAAAAGCACAATAGAGGTAGTGCTGTACAAAGCATTGCTTGTTTTATTTGGAATTCGAACATCGAGCATTCAGCTCAGTATTCAGACGCACTAATCACTGACGAGTCCACAACTTAAATGATTGAAACTATTTTTATCAAAAAAAAAGCTAAAGCTGACTGCAGAATTCACTCAGACCAACTAAACTCAGGAATGAAAAAGGTTACTAACCTTCCTTTTCTAAATACAGCCTTTCTAGAACCCTCTGTGTATTAAGTAGCCAAATTGACTACAACGATTCTGCGCCTCTTGGTCGAAAAGATCATCTCTCTCGAACAAAGTCATACCACTTTGCGTCTGTTTAAATATATCCGGAGCCTTCGACAACACTTATGTTCAAATCTTGTACAAATTTGCTTTGCCATGGATGTTAGTTTTCCCTGAAAAACTTGTGTAATTAGAATCAATCCAGAACTATCCACGTAACGATTCAGCGATATTGTCTAATAGTCTCTGTATATCTTCTGTTTTTTAAGATTTGTAGCTAAATAAATTGAAAAACTTGTCTAATCTTGCGAGATACGCTTTAAATGCCCAAAATCCCCAAACAACCAAGTGCCCAAGTTCTGAAAAACATACAAAAACTGAAAATCTCAAACACAAAACATCGTATGCCTATTGATCATTAAAGAGGAGCAAAGCGGAGTAGTAGCGGAGAGATCGATGAGGTCATTTTCTATAAACAATTTTATTGCGAATTTTGGATTTCAATGTGAATCTTGAAATGTCCAGTTTACGCAATCTTACCTGAGATTGCCTATGCTGCCACAATCTTCATAATCAAGTACTAGTTAATTCTTCTTTTCTAAAGCTTACTGTCGTATGAAGGGTTTCAAAACCCACTCCTACCGAACAACTGATAGACCTTCCCCTACCCTGTTTATTCCAAATAATACTTATTTTGTTATAGAATTCGAAGACTATGCATATTTTTATAAAACTCAATCTGATTAACCAAACAATTCAGGTTGCAGCACAGTAAAATGTGTCATCAAAGAGATTCTAAAACTTTCTAATTTCCATCCACAAAAAACTATCAAAACTTCTAATCTAGCCTCCTTGCCTAACTGCTATGTGTTTGTCACGAAATGGCCATTGTTCCGCTTATCATTCCGAAAACACGTAAATTAAATGTCCACTCATCAGCGGAAGATGAGTACCTATTTCACTTCCTACGACAAATAAATTTGAGGTCTTGCACGTGAGTTGTTTGCGAAAAAAACAAAACCTTACCTCGACAATCATTGCCAGTCTAAAATTAGATGTCGCCCCCATCTTGTTTGCTAACTTTGAACTTGTAAAACCGATTAACAGAGCCCCATCGTGCATTGTAATCTTTCACCAAGAATGCCACTCACACCTGAGAGAGAGAATCTATTGAAAATTCCTCAAAAGCCAAGGTATACTATATAATTTATCAATATGCCATAAATTATGTTTCTTCTCCTCCTCATCCCTCTGTTTTGTTTGTTTTTCTCCATCTAAAGAACGAGAAGTGCCAGAGATTGTATGTGAGTCATCCATATAAAGAATAAAACAACGAACAGTGATCTATTCCCGAACATCGATGAGTAATAAGCATATAACGTAATGTTACCTCGATCAGCAGATGTATGGAAGTATGGGACCAGGAGAAGAGAGGTAGAAAGCAAGAACCGGCAAAATGAGAGAGAGAGAGAGAGATAAACAACAAATTTATGCATAATGTCACTAATTCTTCTCTCCTTTCCGTTTCCTCCGTTTTGTTCTGTTTTTTTTTTTTAAGTTTCTCTGTTTGTAACGGAAAATACAGATTAATAACTGAATTTATTGACAAATCTTTGTGTGTCTTTTCCATTTCCGTAACCTGTGAACTAAATTCGAACGCAATAAAACAAATATGGGTCAGTGATGTCAGCCTTATGGGACACCATTTTGACACCATTGGCGACAGACATTTGAGGTGCTAATTGTATTGAGTTCATCGGTTATTTGGTAAGCGCAGAGGAAATGCCAAGGTCGTTGTGTTGCGTTGTGTGGTGTGACATTCTATTTACAAAAGTTTTGCATCATCTTGGGATATGTGCAAAAGACGGGCAGTCTTGTAAACCAGGTCAAACACTGAGAATGTTAATCTGGTAAATACAAACGATCGGTTGGTTATAGAACACAGGTTTGGAAGTAGGTATTTTTCACTTAAAACAATAACGCCTACGATAGTAATGCTGATTCACTAATTACTCTCTGAAATGACACTGATTCCATGAGGTCAGAAGAGGCTGAATGAGGACAGCATAAGACGGCCTCCTAATCAGTTGTATATCTTAGTTTCTGTTTCGTTCTGTTAGTTCGGTGATTAATTGATAGTTACATAAACTTTACCACATTTCTTCTCTGCAATGCAGTTGGAAGCGGTAAATTCGATTGTTACTCATAACCTGAAGGCGGTGTGAAATATTTCATCTTAATTTTTGAGAAGGCTGAGTTATTAACACCTTTAACGGCCTAGTTTTATGTCAGTGCTAAGTTGTGTTATTAGTGCACTAAATGTCAAAGTGCGTTTGTCTTTTTTCAGTCCAAATGCGTCACATTTTTGTTTTACGACTCAATGCCTTAATGCATCAGGAAAGCGTCATTAAGAGTTACATGGAGGAGGACTGGAAAGTTAAAGAAGTTCAATATAACTCTAATTTCTAGACAATGGCTTTTAAATTGACAAAATAATGATTCTGACAGTTTTAGGAGTGCACTCATTCAGTCCTTCCTTCATTCCTATTCTTTATGGTATAAAGCAAAACTAAATGTTGCACTGAATTTCAAACATTTCTTAAGCGATGGGACTTAAATTAGTACTTGAGAAGGGCTCACAGTCTTGGAACCGCCCACTTTAAGAAAAAAGCAACTAGAAATCGAAAACGATTGTTGAAACATAGTGTCCTAGCATCATATTTTGAGAGCATTTTTGAACCATTGCATCAGTTCAATGTAATTCCATCAAAAATGCAGAATGCCACGCCCACTTTAGTGGATCTCATTGCCTGTAAACTTATACCATTAAGGTTCAAATTCATTAAACGTACAAACCGGCGCATTCATATAAAATGGATGAACTATTTAAAAACCATCAAACATTGACACAACATCATCTACCAACAGCTGACAACTGCACAAACTTGCACCGTTATTCAATCTGCTTGCATTAATTTAATACATTTTTTTTTTTAAATTGATGTCAAACTCTTGGCGTGCTATTCACCAAAACCAAAAACATAATTCGTGTAACCGAATCATCTGTCAATTGTGTCACTTGTGTGCACCATGTCACATAGTGCTGTCACCGTTTTTGCCGCTGGTTGTCACCACGGCTGTCAATCAAATTTGGCCACCTTACCTTGAGCACGTTTTGAAAAAATTTAAAACTGAATTCGAAAAACTTTTAACCTTTTTTCCATGACAACAAGAAAAAAACATGCAACATGCAACAACTCTGTGAAATTGGATCGCGGCATAATGTAAAATGATGTCTCTTCTATCAGCTTATATGTATGTATGTGCGCGATGAGTGAGTGGAAAATCGTTCAGCGGTTGGGGTGAAGGTGAAAAACTCTGACTGGTAGGTAGGTAATGCGACACCAATCCGTGATTCAATTTTCTTCTCTACCACCACCATCACCATCATAGCAAACCGCCACTTCTGCCACTAACCAGGTGGTGAGCATTTTGATGGTCATCATCACATTGCACCCATTTCATGTATGTATGTACACCAAACCGTATCCACGAATAGATTTTCACGCAAATTAAACAAATGGAAAACTTTTGCAGTGTAATCCGATGCGCTTGGTGACAGAAGTGTAGTCTGTGGTGGGAGGTGGATTTTCTTGTGGCACGTTACTCCAACGAAAGAGATTGATGTTTTGCGTGCATGTTTGCTGGTTCTCCGCCATCGTCATCGTTTCTCTATTTTGGGTTTAGAATTACAAAAAAAACCTTTAGTTTGACCGTAACCTATTTTCTATCCAACATGTGTGGTGAATTACAGGCAATGGGGCAGGCATTTCATTCCATTCTCACGCATTGGACGTCTTTTGTTTTGTCCCCTCTCGCACATCCGCCATCCATTCATGAAGTGAGAGAAAAGGGTTAATTGACTTTGTCGTGCATTCCACTCACATACTACCCATCCAGCAGATGATATGACTTCCTTTGAAAGACTCCTCTTGAGTGACGAATGGATGGGAGCGCGACGTGCAGTTGTCATAACCACGTCTCTCCTTGTCTCTCCCTCATAGCTTCGGTGATTGATGAGATGCAGATTAATGGCACAGGCGTAGGGGGAATCTTTCTTAAAGTCCATCCTTAAGTTAACTAAGCAAAATGCTAATTTAAATACACTAATTGACCTCGAGTAAACCGCTCTGTCGGCCGGAGGAAGGAGGCCAAACAAAAAACACTTTTTTCACACATGAGTGCGATTAGTAAACGGCGATGACGACCATACTGGGGGCATGGCAGGGGTTTGAGGTTTCGTGAGTTTCTCCTTCTTGTGCTCCTCCCTAGCATGGTAAGTGAATTTAATGAATTTTGATTGCCCAAAGGGTTCGCTGCGCAAATTTACCACTCACGACGGACCGACGTATAGAAATGAGATGTAAGTCCAAATGGCACAAGTGATTCATAACTCGCAGACAACAGCGCACAGTCGGGAATGTAAAAAAAAAAAAAAAACGACATTGTTGCAAGGTTACGGATTCGCTACTTTGCGAGGATTTTTTTTATAAATGGAAGAGTCCGGGTATTTTTAGAGCACACGTCCCAAAAAGTATGTAGTAGGTTGTTTGGTGGTTTGGTGGGTAGGTGTTATTTTGGTGCTGCAACGTGTGACTAATTCGCGAATGCAATTCTTTCACTTTCACGCACGACGGCGACAGTGGGTATTTTGGGACGCGCCATCGCCGCCGCCGATGCATGTCACCAGATGTTTCCTAATTTGTTGGACAATTAAAAGTGAATTCAAGGTTTTTTTTTTGCGTTTTTTTGTTTTTACTCAACTCAAGTGAAGAAATGGGGAGTTATTGAGCATACCGCTTTGGATAATGAGGCCAACTGATTTCGAGATTAATTGAGGTTGATTCCCTTGTATGGAGAAGGTGATGAATGCGTGCGATGAAGTTCCTATTGGTTATAACGTTTAACACATACTAAATCTGTATTTTTGGAAGATTTTGCATAATATTTTACAGCATGCCTAGAATGCAGGGTAAACAATTCTCACCTGAGTCAATCAGAGGGGCAGGCAAGTCGACACCAACACCCTTGCTTCATCTCCTCGAAGATGTCGAGAGAACACTTTCAAGACTTTACATATGTGTATGCGGAGACTTCGACAACAGCTCGTTCCAACAACTACGGGTTCTTATCTCAAAATTAGAGGCAAATACCAGGTCCTCATCGCAAATTATAAGGCAAAATCCCACCAAAACTTTCTCTCCTTGTTCTAGTATCTTCTGTAAAAGACAAGGACTTTAACCCGAAATGATTCTTGGAGTGAATATAAGATAGCTCTTACGACCTATAGCTCAGCTAGTAAGAAATCAAAAGACTGGCATGGTTAGGGTGCAATAAGCTCTCTCTAAAACCATAGCAGTTTCATACAGAACTATAGTGAAGCGTTAGGAATGCTACTGCAAACTCATTTTCCTGATGCTTGGAATAGTGTCCATATTCAACATCCCCCCAAATTGACACATAACGAGCATTTTAAAAAGAATCTTCTGCTTGGATTCCATCAGATGGGTCATCTCCACACAAAAGCTATACAAAGCTCCCGGTGGCCACGCGAGTACGAATACAGCACGAAATAGACACTCTCATCGAATCCCTAGTGCCTATCTTCAGATCCCGGTATAAACTCCTCCGACCGAAGGTTAATGTAGAGTACACCCCCCTAAGACCCAAAGGCTTTCAGACCTATCAGTCTCACTTCAGTGTTCCTAAAGAGGTAATGGAAAAAATTATAGATTTCCAGATCAGAAATTGACCACCAATTCGCATGTCAATCCCAGCTGAGTTTTTCGCTTTCGAGCTCTATGCCAGAAATTGTATTAGAAGTGACCCCCAAGGAACACATGGCACTGTCTTCAAAACCTGCTACAACTAGCAGGGTACATAATAATATTAATCTAATATGGGTCCCTAGATTATAGGTATCCCTCTGAGGCCTCTGACGAACTTGCTAGATTCGGTTTTACCTCGCCTTCCGATATCACCTCCTCTACAGCTCAACCAATCATAAGCTTCATTAATAAACTTGATTTCAGCTAGAAGGCAAATCCACTCAGCATCTGTAAGGGAATACCACAATAGAGCTCTATGAGGTCATGGTGGTTCTTGAACCTATCTTAAGCCCATCACCCCAACTATCCTTTAAAAAAAAAAAATCGTAAGAACACACTGAACAAGTCCCTGCCAGCTTTACCCTTTAAAAGCTGCTAAGACTCGTATATGTACCGGCCTGGAGGCCGCCTTTGAATATAAAAATTATGAAGACCGGAACTATTATTTGACCATAGCTTCACCTGACATGTAACCTCTACCATTTCAAACTAATGGAAGGCACAGCAATCTTAGCGAAGTGAATGAACCCCACCCAGGGGGTCTTGCGTCTTCCAGGTAAAAGTTTATGCTAGGTCTGGAAACATCAAATAGCCAAACAGTCCTAAAAGTTATCAAACCTTACAGGTTCGAATCCAAACTAGTTCAGGATTGTCCGCAAACCTCTTGCAGCTTAGTGAGACTTGCCTACGTCTGGTTTCCAAACTAAAAAAGAGTTCATGTTTATAACCAACGTAAAGGATCCGAACTTTCCTTCGGGACCTTGGTTTCAGTTAAGATGCATATTTCTGTTTAACACACCTTTTCTAGAGGAATTCCTTGTGCACAGCTCTAATCACTCACCTCACCGTAAACTTAAAATACCATAAATCGGGGATAAGAAATCCTGAGAACCCGGGTCTTACATCGCATTTGAACCCTACAACTCTACAAGAACAATCTTATGCTTCCGCCACTTAAAAACCCGCTTCAAACCAGTACCTGTTGTGCAGTTTGTTTTGAAAGAATTTGTTTTCTTAAGTAAACGCAATTCCCTCTTCTTTTTTTCTGTTTACTTTTTACATGAAGCCCATTAATGTATTCACATCGTGCTTCATCCAAAAGCAATCCGCATTCAGTCCTTAATGCACTCCATACAGTTACGGTTTCAACCACCCCTTTACTTTGAAATGAGGACACAACTCATTTGTCACCATTGACAAGGTTCCCTCACCTCAACGATGACGTGGAGGAATTATTTTTCTCTACTCTCGACAGCTTTGGGTTTTCCAAATGGATTTCAACTTTTTCTCTTCTCCTTCCTCTTTCCATCTTGTCTTCCGGCACACAGAACAAAAATTCTTCCGGGATTTTAAGTAAAGGTTTTGTTGTTGTCTTTTCCTTTTCCTGGTAGTAAGTGAATGGGTTAATGGGTCTCCTAATCTCATCCAGGACCAAATTATTAATCAAGTAGACAAATATGTAATCTTTTTGTGCGGTAACACGTTCCAGGATTATCCTGTTAAAAATAAAGAAACTCTTGTCATTCAGAAGCAAAAAAAAAAGGACGAAGAGGATAATGAAAAACAGGAGCGCGCATACATTGAAACCTGATATCTGATGACACACTTGTGTCCTGTGGTGAAGAGGTCTTCACTTCAAGTCGTCAGCGCCTTGAGTGATGTCAAGCGGTGGCGGTTTCATATTACTTTACGGTTCTTAGTTTTTGTCGTTTAAGGATGTTTGCTTAGTTTCGCATGTGATTTTAAGTTGTTTGCCTGGGGAAGTAGAAAGGAAATTGGAAGCGTTCAGTGTGTTTATTTCCGCTATGAACTAGAAGAGGTCCTATCACTCCGCCCTGGGGTACTCGTTTATTCTTTTCTCTCTCTCATGCGCTATGTGTAGTTCCTAATTTGACAATTAACCCTTCTAACCTTTTCGCTCTCTGAGAAACATATTAGAGAGAAAGAAAAACAAAAAAGCGACTCCAGTTCGTCAAAAGCAAATGCAACTTCCCTCGAATTAAACAGCAGAATGCAACCAGAACATTGTAATAGAATTACAAGACTGCCACATGGAAACGATGAATAAAACAACGGACGAAGAAAAAGGGGCGATATGAGACTCCCCCCGTGCGTCGTCAAAATAAAGCAATTTCAAATATTCTTCCCCATGTCTTGGCTTACTCTATGCACTGGCTAATTACACAAAAGTACTGGGACGAGGAGACGAGGCCCACACACCACAGGCAGCGTACGCATTCATTCACTTTACTGCTGCTCACTGCCTCATCTTCGCATCGTACTTCTTACCCTCCTGTTTCTTGGAGTATGGAGCTCTGTGTGTTTTGTTTTTCAAACATTACTGTCCGGATGACGGTCGACTGGTTATAAGTGCCCAGGCATGGTTCTCATTTTTGTCTAAATGTGCGCTTCCGTTTTGTCACACAAAACAAAAACGAAAAACTATAAGTAAAGTAAATAAATAAAGAATAAGAATGGGGAAACGAAATGAAATGAAATGAACACATACAGTTCATTCACCTGGACCCATGGAGGGACAGACAGTCAGACAGACGGATGAAGTTGCTTCAATGACGAGAGAGAGTGCTGCACTGTGCGCACACTGGAAGAGGGAACTCGCGAAGTACAAAATGTGACAAAACCCACCTTTTGTTTGTTTGTGCAAGAATTTTCGCCATCATCCTCCTTCTGTTGTATGAGATTGGAGTTTGGAGCTGGTACTGGTGCTGGTGCTGGTGCGATTCCCTTCTTCCTACACACGGCGGCGCTACACTATCGTGTATGGTTGTGGCTCACACATGCCGCATGTGTATGAGTAGGTAATGAAGGATAAAGAGGAAAAAAAACACCGAAGGGGGCACAGTAAGAATAAAAGGAAAAACTAGGAAATGTGCCTAAGAACTCATCCAAAACGACACGGAACGTGTCATGTCGACTGTAGTCTGTAGTGCTCAGGATTCCCATTTGAATTGTGTGCCGCAGTCATCGCTCTTGAGCATGTGTTTACTTTCCTGTGAAAGGATTATTTTGAAGTTTGAAAAGAACGCTGAATTACTCTGGCTTATCTGCGGGAGATGTTAAACAAATTCCTTAAGCCTTGTGTGTACTATCGCACCTTCATTTGGGGATATTTTAGGAATGATCGTAGAAATGAGGCTTCGCCCTGAAACGAAATGAATGAATCAAGTAGTCCTGACAAGTGCAAAGTCTTCAAATATTCGAAAGAGCTTGCTTAGGCCCTAGAATAATTGAAGAAAATATATTTTCCCGCTTGGAACCACTAAGTGGAGACTATTTCCTCTGCTTTGCTACAAGAAAAGCTTTTGAAAATGTCCATATCGATGCTTTTCTACAAGACGTTTTGAAAGCGTCCATCTCAAAGCTTTTGTACAAGACGAGCTCTTGGAAATGTCCATTTCGAAGCTTTTCTATAAGACGAGCTCTTGGAAATGTCCATTTCGAAGCTTTTCTACAAGAAGAGGTTTTGAAAATAACCATTTCGAAGCTTTGCTACAAGAGGACGTTTTGAAAATATGGATTCATCATGGATCCGTTGAAGTTTGCTGTGGAAGGCTGTTGGGAAACAATTTGACAATAGACTTTGCGTACCTATTCGACGTATCTTGATTTAAAAATACCTTCAAGCTATAGACAGACAGACATGTCTAAGGAGAAAGAAAGCTCCTCGATCTCATTGGTCACGACAAACTCACGTTGATCAGATTGTTCTTCTCGGAATCAAAACCCCGTTCGGATGTTCCGCAATTAATTTATTAACAATCCTATGAGTGCCTACATACATAACAACTCGCAAAATATGTATACAATTGCCTCATTTAACTTCACCTCATGATTGGCTTTAGCAGGCAATCCACTCTTTTATTGTTATTGAATTAAATTCTCCTCGCATTCCATTTGCGGTGGCCTCTGTCTCTGAACAGGCAGAATCAATCCATCCGTAGGTCACCACCCCTATGTATATGTATATCCGTGCAATAACAATAAAATTCCAATTAAAAAATAACAAAAATAAACGACTGGCGTCCCAAAAAAAAAAAACAAGTAAAAAGCGAAAATAAATAAATTCCTATTCAAAGTGCGCGCGCGAGAGAGGCCTTGAGATACAAATCTTTTTGACCGTTAATGGCTTAAATTTAAATTCCCCCTTTTTTTCGCCGCGTTGTTCAAGATTACCCGACGAAGAATTAATTTGCAATAATACAAGTCGACGAACAAAAGCGGAGCAGAAATAACCAACGCAAGAAAGGAAAACAACGCTTGAATGGTTTATCATCATGTATAGGACAGACGACGATGACGGTGACGATGGCGATGGCGATGGCGACCGACGGTCAAAAGTCGCAACCTTCATCAACTACATTATGTATCTGTGTGAGTGTTTCTATCCTACCGGGTGTAGTAAAAGTCGAGATACTTTCGATTCGGACAAAAACGGACTCTAAACATGGCGCAGATTGAAATCTGCATCACACCACGTGCTCACATGAATAATGTTCTCCATTTAGAGTTAAACACAATCTTGGTCGACACACTTTTAGTCGACGTTGTTGTCGAAGCGCGCGCATATCAATCGCGTACATCAAACGTCAAATACTGCAATTAAGGCGTTGTCTCTGAGACTTAATCAAGGCTTTTGACATTCACCCAGAAAAACAAACAAGAAAAAAATCGGCTTAACTCCTCAGTCAGCCATTCATGAAGAAAGTACCGCCTTTCAAAATGTTTTTTTCTGATCCGCGTTTGTCGCCCATTCTATATGTGTCATGAGAGTATATAGATTGATTTCTTGTGATTCCTAATCCGATTTGTTACTGACATCCACTGACTGATTGTTCCTGAAAATGTCCAAAATTGTGAATGTTTTTGGTTTCGCTACTTGTGGCCAAATTTTGATGAATGTGTGCCTCCGCACTGCCATCGTGATTTTAATTTTTTTTTTACGTTTATTCAAGTGCCCCGGCTTGACAAATGATCTGATCTTTTGTTGTACAGTTAAGTAAATCTTTTGCCGCATTTGGGATGTATTTTTTGAATTATTTTTGTTGGCAAATTCTTTGGCATACACATGGCGAATGTATCGAGACGAAAGGCTACGGATGCGATCAATTAACGTTCGACTTTTGTGGGTTGTCGAAAGATTTCTTTTGAATTTTTTGTCAGAGGAGATCGTGGAGTACACGAATGGGAGGCTGGTGTAAGGAAGGCTTAAGATGTAATCTGGATTATTTTTAGTTTTTTGCTTAAATTAGCAAACGAACGTATAATCGGACGCTGCCTGGGCGATCGTCGGCGGGGTTTAGGTTTTAAGTACGGGGTGCTGCGTGAGGGTTTGAATGGTGGCACGTGTTTTAGAGGGATTTTGCCGGTAAAAAATATTAGAAAAACTTACGCAGAAGGCTAGTTTACACCACAGATTAAACAAGACTTGCATTCGCTCGTTATGGAGATTCCTTGATACCTTTAGACTGATCCCGCAAGCACGTGTTTTACTGTGCGCCTGGTAGTTGACAAGTAGTACGTACTGCGGATTAGCTTAATGCTCAGATAGTAAGGATGTGCATCCTTACCTTAAAAAAAGCAAAATAGAAGCTACACAAGACAAAAAAGTCTTGGGCTGTGTTCACGGTCAAGCCAATTCTTAGCGAAATCTAGCGACCAATTACACAAGTACATATGGACTACAAGCGATTGCGAGCTACGACAACAACTGTCAAAACATGAATAAAACTAGGCGAAATCGCTCTGTCATAAACACTATCGCTTGGGATTTCGCTAGTAGCGATATTGCTTGAAATCGGGCGAAAAGCTTGACGGTGAACACAGCCTTATGCTTGTGCAAAAAATTGCCAATGCATGACAGAAGTCAATCGGACATCATGTTTCCAACTGTCATTTTGTGCTCAACTTTTTTCTGTTGACTGCTCTAGTGAACGACAAATGACGTTTATGAACATCCGACTCAAACCAAACAGCGTTATTGAACACTTCTGATGCAGTTCTTCTGTAATGATGGTTTCGAACACATGGCTTTCGCTTTCAATGCTGCAATTTGATACAGAAATGCACATATATGTACATATGTATGTCAGGCTAAACTTCACATATTACATATTGTCCGCCATATTTTCTTTTTTCTTGGCTGGGAAAATTGTGTCATGACATTTTATGACAAGAATTGTCAACAAATTCAGTTTTTTTCTGCTGGGACTCTATACAAACAAATATTAACAAAAAAAGACATGTGCAGCTGTCAAATGTCAAAAACATAGCTGGGTTTATATCTTCGGAGAAAATGGAGATGAAAAATCAGACAGTGATGGCCGACATTTAGTTCTTATACGAACTTAGTATTCTCCCCTGGAGCCATTCATGGCTATAAGAGTCCTCACCAGGTAACTTTTAAGACGATCGTCATCTAAACGACAACACTGAACGCTGTCATCTGTAGTTTTTTCGATCAACAGTTTTTGACGTTACGTGAAGCAAGAGTTGAGTCGTCAAAACGATTACGGCCAAACGATAGGGATTTTGAATGTTCGTAGGAAAAACTATCTTTAACTTGTGGTCGTCGTACATGATGTGAAAGTCTGGTCTTCACAATCAAAATTAGGAACAATATTGTGCAGAAACTTTCTGTAAGAACCCAGAGGTGTTTTCGAAAATCTCTATCCTAAAGCTTTCATTGGTTTTCTCTGTAGAACCGTCACAATTCAACCAAAGTAAAAGTCATGTCTTATCGGTTCAGTCAGCGTGTTGCCGAGGCATCTGTACCTTACTTGATGATTCGTCGTATATTTGTATTTTTCTGGGTTTATTTGCGGATGCCTCATCCCAGTCATAGATTCGTTTCCTACGACTGAGGTCTAAGAAAACACACCAAATAGCCAAGTCTGCCCCGATGATCTTCATTGCAGCAGCAGAACTCTCAAGCCCAAGGTTGGATTTGGTAATATTTTTAAGTGTGACAAGGTTACCTCAACATGCTAACCAGTGTTACCAGCTCCATCGGATGCACAGTCCGTTCCACTTGTATGCGTTTTGAGACCTTACACCTCACACTGAGCCAACCCCTCTCTATTTTTATAAATTAGATTCTAAAGGCAAAACATAAACAGTGCGAAACTAAGTTGCACGCGATTCCGCAAATTCGGTGTCACCTTTCATTTAGTTAATTTAGCGTGTGCGGGAGTTTGCGAGTCTCAGCTTTCAAGTCGCCCCCACCCCCCAGCCTAGGTTAAACAAATATCCAAGATCACACTACCAATAGTAGTAACAGTCACCACAATTTACTGAGGCGTCAATCTGGTGACATTCAACTACCCCCGCAGCAGCATACGTATATGAGTAGTCTGTGACGCAGAGGGTGAACGCGTAATTTTGTAATTTATTGGTTTCTACCGACCCCCTGTGACATTCAAAATTATTTTTTATTTGATCGCAATTATAAAAAAATTTGTCAAGAGAAGTCGTGTCGGAGATTATCCCTCGAGCTGTTCACTGAATTGGGTCACAGCATGAGTGAATGCAAATTAATCCTTCGTTCGGTGAGATGATGAGTTGAGAGAGACTTGTTCTTTGGAATTCGCGCTTAGGAGCTTGAACTTGTTTTATATTTTAGGTGCCTCGATACATTCGTATGTCTGAATATGAAAACAAAAAAAAAAAAAAAACAAGAACAGATCGCGATATGGAAATGAAACCGAACGGCTGCGTTTCTTCCCGCCGGTTATTGCTAATGCCTCTGGATTTTCTCAAGGACAACGAGTGAATTTGGTGTGGTTTTGGTTTATTTTTTGCATTTTTTGCACCTTTATTTCGAGTTACTCAATTAGTTGGAGTTTGGCTGAGAATTTGTTTTTTTTATTATTCGTCTGTGCAGACGTAATTGCGTCCCCTTTTATGAGAACTGTGACTAGTTTGCGTTGACCCTCGTTTTGAATTGCATTCCAGATGTTGTTTGCCACTTGGGGGATACATTTTTATTGTGAAACAAGCTTTTTAGGATTCAACTGAAAAATTTAAGACTTTTTTTTCGTTTAAATAACTTGCATATGCATTTATGCTCATTTTAATGTTTTTTTTTTTTGTTTTCTCTTTTCAGGTGAGCATCGTAAAAGTTTGAAAATGGATTTAAAGGTCAAGGCGAGCAATTAATGAGTAAATGAGGAAGTAGAACAAGCGTAGTATAAATATTCATTGTTATTGTTAATAGATATATTAACTAGAAATTGCATTTTAACCTTTCAGCAGATTTTTAAAAAATCCTAAGCTGACCGCCGCCTTTTATTTTATGTGAAATGAGATATTAGCTTTAGACTCAAAGGCAGCGAAAGACATGCCTTATTCGAAATTAATGTTACCATCTACCAGTGTTGTAAAATAATGCAGTCCATTTAGGACTGAATTAATTGAAGTCATAAGAACAACTTCTTCGTATTGTCTTCGATTATATAAATTCAGTGTCAAACTTCAACTTTAAATTCTGAAATCTGAATCCGCCAAGAATGCTGGGAAATGTTTAGGATTCCTCAAACGATGCAACAAGTTTCTCAACCCCTCTGATCTGGCTACAATATATAAGGCATACATCCGCCCCAAGCTTGAGTATAATGCTCATGCCCGGACAGAAGCATAGTGGAGTCGATTGACTCGCTCCAACATCGCAGAAAAGTCTCATGCCTCTCCCTATTCTATCGCTTTTTTCATAAACAGTGCTCGAGCGAAATATCCAGCTGCATTCCGTCCGTTCAACAATTTTCTCGCATTACCCGTCACGCTTTGAATGCTCATCAGTATTCCCTCAAGTCTATCTTCGAACGTACCGTCAAGTATAGAGATTCTTTCCTAAACCGTACTACACGAATGTGGAATGCTGTACCAAGCTCTATTTTTCCCTCACATTATAGTCCACAAACATTTAAAACCAACGTCCATCGGTATCTCCTATTTCCTCTTCCTTATTTCCCTAAAGCCCGCGCTGTGTCTTGACATTAAAAGGATAGCAGTAAACCTTTGAGCGCGAGTTTTGAAGTCACTTTTAGTGAATTCAAATTTAATGCTATCTTCTGTGATTTCAGTGAAGTCATTTTGGAGTCACGAAGTCATTGAAGTCACTGCATTTTGAAGTTTAAATGAATAACGTATACCAGGTCTCTGCGATGTTTAAAGGAAATAAGATGCATTGTTAATCAACTCAGATTATGTCTTACAGGCTTTTGCAGCATCCTTCTATTCGTACGTCATAAAAGCTTTAGCCTTCAAAAGGTATAACTTTGCAAAATTTGTATCAAACAGTGGTCCACATCGAGGGATGGTTATTAACAATTGAAAACAGGCGCTACACTACTGCGGATGAGGGGTATTACACCTCAAATATACATTTTTAACTGTTGAATCCAATCCACTTCAAACTGACTCTAGTGACTTCAAAATGACTTCAATGATTTCGTGAGTCCAAAATGATATCAATGACTTTAACGAAATCATAGAAGTTTCCATCAATGAATGCAATCTTCGACTTCATTAAAATGAACTCCCAATCAGTAACTTCAAAATGACTGGTGATTTCAGACGTCGAAGTTGAAGTCTCTTAGTAAATTCATGAGTTAAAAATTTTAAATAATAATAAATAATTCCTTTACAGCTCTGCCATTTATATACCTATAAACTCTTTTGTGATTCTGTACGCATTAACTTGCAACTTCCTACAATCTATACGCAGCGCATTATGATCCTTTCCCCGTCTGATTTTCTGGATAACTTCTGATGACTTCTCATGACTACTTCTGATAACTACACATGATATAAAGTTCTGTAAAGTTTTATCAAACTGAGGCATGAATATTTCATTAAAACAATTAAATTTCTAAATACGGATCTCCTTTTAACTTTCGCTAGAAGTATTTCTGTATCCCATTCTCCTCACATAAATAAACGTTAAACAAAAGAATACAAATCTTAATCGTAAGAAATCCTTAAAGTCCCCACGAGACAACCCTAATGTGTCTTTGTTGTCTGGCAGCCAATTCCACCAGAAGTGGAATACCAATTTCGAAAAAATGGGGGATTCTTTCCCGAAAAATATATCAAGTTTCTATTCCATAACCCAGCCATTGCTGTCAGTCAGTACTTTATGTGCTTTTCCTAAAAAAAACAAAAGCCATTTAGTGTCAACTGTCAACTGCCTTAATGTTTACTCGCTCCCACCTAGGAAACTCCACACGTATCACGTGAAAAAGGGTTAATTTTAAATGTCCCCCTGACCGGATGAATGCATACAACACGCCACACGGCTAGAATACTAATGTATGTTTGCTTGTGTCATAGACACGTTTTTAATTAAACTGTCATCCCCCAAAACGTAGGTCGATAATTGACAGTTCTTCAATATACAGGCGCAAAGTGAAACCTACTCAAAAGAAAAAAAAATCGTTTGTCTGGGAAATTTCTCCCGATAAGATAGCACCAATGTATCCCATATCCAAAATAATGCCTAAAATCTGAGATTAATTATCTAAATATTGCGTAGCCACCAACTCTGTTCCATTGTTAGTTTTCACACCTCCCATTTCTGTCACATGGCTGCGTGCTTAATGTCAGTTTATCATAGTCGTAGCCATCGTCATCGTTGACATAATACATTTGCAGGAAGCTAACTTACGAATATGTATATGTATTGTATGTTCGTATAGCCGAGAAAGAGGGAGAAAGATGCTAATTAAGACAAAAGTTACAAAGTTTATTGACTTTTGGTGTTATTTGTTTAAATTACCGATTAGAACAGAGGCGATTTTTCTATACCGAAAATATTGCATAAGTTCATATCGCAGAGCGAGTTGGCATGGTACGGCTTTAGATTGTCATATATATGCGCGAGTTTGTTTAGATTCGACTTGATAGGGGGCGAGGGAGATGTTGAAACATTTGCTAATTGCACAATCCCGTTTGTTTCTAATTTGATGGGACAATATTTGTTTTAGCCAAATGAAGATGACGGTACAAAGGGTGTGTGGATGACGATGATATTGCGACTTGACAATTAGGTTAGACACACATTCAGAGGATGGGTTATACGGCATTAAATTATGAAATAAGAATTTATCTCAAATAAAGGCAAATACGAAGGTGCGAGGGTGTTCATAATGTCATCGCTTGACTAATGTGCAAATGTCAGATTGACATACTAAACGAACTGAAACGTTTCACAAAATGGCAGCAGCTTCCTTACAGCTTGTGTCTCTTTTCGATTGGTTTTCATATTTTGTTCGCTTGTCAATCTTTATAGAGGTTGCTGTGATGAATTTTCTGGTTTAGCAGACCCGTGCTCGCATTACTTCGCTAAATTTTTAGAAAACTTTAGTTAGCTCCTACGCCGATGTCCAATTTGGGCCGCCCATCAGTATGAACTTCTGCGACTTCCTTAATATTTCTGTTGTTGTATAAGGTCTTACGAAGTCCACACATACTCCTTGAAGATTTTTCCGTGACTCTATGTGTTCGGCCTCCTCTTTAAAGCTATTGTGGCTGCGGATTCTTGTATAAAAAGGTCTAGCGAGAGTAGGTGGTAGATGACCTCGAGTCCTGTCGTTGGCGTTGCATTCTCATTGCACTTGTAGTTCTAGCCTTTGTACCTTTGTAATGGCTCTTAGATTGGTGAGCTTGCCAGCGCCTTGCCACCATACAAGATTTCCATAGTCAGCTTGTACCTGTTAAATATTGGATTCAATTAAATACTGTCCTATCCTTCCTGTCCTTCCCACCTAAATGTGTTTCAAACATGTTTAGTGTCTATTTCTAATACTATCAGTTTGACTCTTGGTCTGGGACTCTCAAAGGTTAAGTAGGTAGGCCGAACGAGGTGGACACGTATGCAGTCAACACACGGATCACTAGTGGATCCAGTGCCATTGTGAGCCCCTGTCATGGTTTCTTATTAGCTTTGGGGTAGCTACATGGCCTCCCTGAACCACTCTAAACTTTTTATAAATTTCAGGTTGGTTAACGGTGGCTTTCCTGACAGATTGCCCAGGTTTACGAATTGGTATTCACCGAGGGCCTCTTTTCTGATTCTGTATAGGCTTGGGCATTCGCATAGAAAGTGAAAAGTACATTTTGCTGCATCCATTTCGCCACAGCCTTCACCGTGGACATTTCGACGTTGAGTATGTTAAGCACGATTTGTTTGTTGTTTTCTGGAGACACAACAAGATGGGTGTGGGTTTCATATTTCGTTAGTCCCAAGAACTTTTGAGTCCCTTGTCCCAATCATACTTTCGTTCTCTCAAACAGAAATACTCTGTTGTCATCTATTGTGTGTGATCTTACTTCAGCCGATTTAACCTTATATTGCCCACATATATGCAAAAAACCTATTCTGTACCATTTAACAAAATGTTTCCGCGTTCGTCTTAGACATCATTCACCTGATTTCAGAGACAATTGACGATAACCTTGCTTTTTGCGTCTAATTTACGCTTAATTGTGTCGCAACAAAAGAATATTTTCCTGTCTGTCTTCAATGACTTCCCCATTTCTAGCCAAAACACTTGACCTCAGACCTCGTACAAGTGCGTTACCAAATGTGGTATTAATCTTCTAACTCGATATTGAGAATTATATCGTATGCCAAGGGATTTTCCTTTCAAAGTCGTGAATTGTGATATCTTACCGCTCGTGGCAGCCCACACCGAACTTTATCGAATTGGAAATCCAAATACTCAGTCAATTTGCGCAATTCCCTGTATGGTTTTGAATGGGAATATAGAAAAACCCCGTGTCTAAGGTTCTTTATCTTATCTCACGATAAGATTCTCTCTTTTAATTAGAAACGAAGAAAACATGTCTGTTGGAGCCAAATGGCCGCTAGCTCCTAGGTGTAGTTTATTTCAATTTCGATTTGTTTCTACATATCGTACAAATGGAATCAAGGTCAGAGCTTCAAAACGAACGTGGTTTCACCTTATGTGGGTCTTTCACCGTTAAATGCAGAAAAGTATTTACTTCTCAAGTGTCTGCACTTATCTGTACACTATCTTCAAGTAATTTGTTTATTTTTTTTTTATTATTTTTTGGTTTGTTTGTCTACCTACGAGCCAGCGCGCTTGATTCGAAACACATTTTTCTTTCTGTTTCTGTGCCTAGGCACACACAATGGGCCCTGTTTATATTTAATTAGTTTATCATAACTTTTGTGTGGGTTACTTTACAACAGAGAGGAGAGGGAGAGCGGAAGGAGAGCTATAGAACACATAGTATAACACCCGCGTAGAGAAGGTTTCTTTGGGCATACATACATATGTACGTTACGCCGTGATGTGGCTCTGATGGGCAATATGCTATTTGTTAGACCTTCATCGTTAAGCTCTCACTTCATGCCTCTCTGTAGCCAGGTCATTATCATTTTTGTTTTTTCGTACAATGACACGTATTTACTGCGGCAAAGTCAAAACATAGTTTTGCCTCACTTTTTTGTCATATTTTGGTTTAGAATTAATGTGGCATGCGTAGAGTGTAGTTCTGCCCTCAGTGTAGGTTCATTTGGGTTCAATTTTTGGTCGTTTAGTGAGGCTCTTCTTCCCACCGAATTTTTATGAGATTCTCGGTAAATTTTTTGAATGGGCAGGTCTCTGCGAAAAACTTAAGTTAATGTCTTTATTTTTCTTTTCTGCGTAAATGAGAAAAAAAAGAAAGACTGCATATGCCAGCGGTTAGTGAATGAACTTTTGTTCCTCGAAATTCTTACACTTTCTAATAGTACGATAGTATTGCAAGGTCCAAGTCGTAATGATCGTTAGAATCTGGTTTGGAAGGCATTCTTACAAAAGGTAATGACCTTACGGGGAATTTCATTTACGTTCAACCAAATGATTTCTGTTCTTAAATGGAAAACAGATTTCCGCTGACAAAACAGATCGATAATAACGTTTTACTGCAATATGCACTGCAGTTTTACTCTATTACGTTTACCTTTGTAGCAAAGACAGTCACTGCTTTCAGATTCTCATGGAATAATGTCTCCCTATTGATGAGTCGCCCCCTTGTGGAGAAATACATATGTGTATCTGTTCACATATGAAATGTTGAGTACTATTACAGGTCCTTCGTACGAATAAAAGGGGTAGAAGGACATTTTTGCATTTGTAGACCTTTTTCATGAACCTGTCTCTCGAGAATGTTTATCAGACGCCCGCAAAATCATTGTCTGGGTGTCGTCTGGGATTCAAACCACCAACCTTGAGTTCAATAATCTGTTATCAGTAATCAACAAAATGTTCCCCAGAATCTCACAATAAGGGAATCCTTATCCTTATCCGCTGGCTTTAAGCGGTCCAATATGTGCAGCGTTATTCGGGGTATAGGGTCTCGAATCTTTACCTCGAGCTCGTCCAAAGTGGCTGATTACTAAGGACTTGACGTAGCCCCAGAGATAATAATCGAGTGCTGTCAAGTTTCATTTCTTGGAAACACAGATCGGATATATCGATGTTGTCAAGCTCTGGTCACAAAAAGTCGGTTAACATCGCTCTATAACTGAGACAATTGACTTCCTCATTTCGAAAGAAATAAGGTCAGATGCCGCTATGCCATAAACCGCACCAAACAATCAATCTTTGAGGATGCATTGATCCTTGGCCAAACACTTGTGGATTGTGTTTGCTCTAATAATGGAAATTCTGCTTGTTGATATAGCCGCGGAGCCAAACATGGGCCTCGTCCGAGACTGATTTTTTGTCCAAAATCAGGATCTCAGGCCAACATTTCCAGCGCCCGATGAGCATACTCACGGCGTTATCTATGGTCGTACGGGTTCAGTTCTTGTGTCATAAGTCGAGTTGACTCTGGCGATGCTCAATTAGCCGCAACGATACGGCTATGTTTTCTTATTTTCTTACCAATCTCTGTCTGGTTGACGGCTTAAGATCCAAAAGAGTGTACTCACGCTCGAACTTTTCCACGGTGCGGCGAATTACCTGCACACAATAATGAATTTCGAAATTTCGATGATATTTTTTTGGATGTCATTGGTAACTGTGACAGTTGAATGAAAATTGGTATCTATGACAGTTGGATGTCACTGGTATCTTTGACACCTGGATGTCGTTGGTAACTTTGACAGGTACTGAAACATAGCAATCGGAAAAAGTATTATTGCTATCTGGTCACCCTTTACAATTCAAAACGTCAAAGGCACTTTCTATCGGAAAACAAATTCCCTGAAAAATTGTGAATGCGCTATATCCATAAAACTCCCGCGGCAACATCAATGCCTGGGAAAATAACCCAACAATCACTCGCATATGCCGGCGATGATCTCCTAAAAATGTTGAGGTAAGCTTCCTCTCCTAATTCCTTCAACAAACAGAAAACAACCATCCTATCTCACCTCACACCCACAGCACAACCTTTCGCAAGATCATCCCCCCAATCTCCATACAATTAGATGCACAACATTAACTACACTCAACAACGAGCACATTGTGGATTGCACAACATTTTGATCTTCTTTTGGGCCAAACGGGCACCATGTCTATTATAGTCTCCCATTGTCTGTTGTGCCGAGAGATAGGCGTGAAATATTTATTAGACGCCGAGACTCTTAGCACCCACTTGCTATGGATTGGATTTGAATCTCCAGGTGGTGCACTGTGCCCTCCTCCTCCTTCTCTCACACCTTGCATGTGTGGTGTGTATAATATATATTTTTTTTCTTCCACCTGCCTAATTGAGGAATAAAACAAACAGAGAAACACATGTATACACAGTTTGTTGGGTAACATCTTACTTTTTGGCCAGCTGAACCATTATTTCCGCACGCTATATGGACTTGGTTACCGCATCAGTTCGATAAATTCTTTCGACCATCTGTCTTTCGATGGGCACATGTTTGTCGTTTGTTTCTTGGTTTCGTGATAATTAATAGGAAGAAACTATTTCCTTGTCCTTTCCCCGATCTTGTGGCTAAAAAGCCCAGCAAACCATAATTGGACATCATGTCAATTAAAAATGAAAACTCCCACATTCTTGGCGATACAATTCCATTAGGCACCTCTCTACCTCAAAGGACACACATTTTTTGGTCGCTTTTGGTTCTGGCCATTAAAGTGAATCAAGATACCTTCTGGTATTTTCTATTCTCGACCAATTAGAGAGCAATGCCATATCCATTCTTTTCGCTTCGCCGTACGTGTACCCACGCAATGTTAGGACTAATCTGCTTCTAGAAACGACATTTGTATCTATATCTCCTCAAATCAGTGAAAAGAGGGTTTTAATTGAAAGAAAATAACTTTAATTGTTTATTTTTGTGCGTTTTCTGTTATACCCTGGGATAACCTGGATAACAAGTATCTCTTGTTACACCATCACAGGATATGTTGTAAAGAATACTGCGTGCAAGCAATCATTGAATTTTAAATTAAATTCCCTTTCAGATGGAAAAAGTTTCGAAAAAAGGACAGAAACATCTCGGAGGCATCATCATCTCCAAAGTGTCATTCATCACTTCGGGTTTCCTGGAAAATTCTTTATGAAACACACTCGAGGGCTTTATTAATAAATAAAAGTTCTCGCGGTTGGTCTTTGTTTGGTGTGCACAAAATTTGGAACATTTTTGTTTCTTGTTTTCATGGAGACATGAAGATGATTAATGTAGGACCCCCTCCTTGTGGAATGTGCGGTTTTTTTTTATTTTGTGCAGAGGGACGTGAACAAATTTTGGCATGTCGCCTGGTTGTCTCCTTAATGGAACGTGATTGAAATAATAACATTTCGTAAATGAGAGTGGAGTGTAATGTAATTATTTATTGTGTCACACAATGCATCATAATTTGGCACAAAGTAAGAAAAAATAAGAAGCAAGAAACTTGGAGAAGGTTTCTCTTTTTTGGTAGCGAACTTGAATGGAAGCATGACATGCAAGACACAACAACTAAAGTTCAATGTCTTTTGTGTGCTGTGGATCTCATTTAATTGTGGAGACCAGGCGATAGCTTAGGGGCTTAAGAGTGTTTCCTTTGAGATGCATATCTTTGCCAATTAGCATTTGAAAGAAAGCAAACACTTACGCACTTACTTGCCTGCAGATGCTTGGTTAGCGCTTTGACAAGAACCATTTTCTTTTCAGTGTTGTGTGGCACTAGAGACATTGTCGCAGGAAATGTCTAATCAAGTGATGAAGTCGGTACCTAGATAGTGTTTATAGACGACGCAACTACCAGAAGAGCTATATTTACTGCGTCCCTATACTTACTTACTGAACGGGCGGGCTACCCACCCGTCTCTGCCTGAGAGACGGCAGTATTCCATTCGATCCCGGACACGCTGCTCCAGTTGTGCACATCAAGCGCTATGGCAACCGCGATAGCTTGGTCTTTAAAACAGAGGGCTGTGATTCGAAGATCCGAGCCAGTGTAGTCGACGTATTTTGGCTTTTTATATCCACAACGCACTTACCACTGAGCCACGGCACCATAATGCCCTCCATAATTCTTATCGTCCAGCGGCTCCATATAGCAGAACTGGCAGGATCACTGTTTTGTAGAGCATCCGTTTCGTCTTTCGAGTTAGGAGTTTTGAACCAATTTGCTTAGCCAAACCGAAGTAGCAACGGTTTGCTAGGGTAAGTCTTCGCTGAATCTCCACTAGGGTGCCGTTCGTGGAGTTGATATTTACTCAAAAGTAGCTAACTCCTCGAAGTTACTGTTGTCAACAGTGACGCTTTGTCCTAGACGGTGGACCAATGCTTCTTTGTTTGTTGACAACAGGTTCTTGGTTTTGTCCTCATTTACTTGAAGGCCAACTCTTTTTGACTGTTTTATACAGGGGTGTTGGAAGCGACCGATGACGTTGATGTCGTCTGCGTATCCCAGCGGCTGGAAAGATTTGTTTAAGAGAGTGCCTTCCGTACGTCCGTACACTGCCCACTTATCTTGTTAAGACATACGCAGCCTTTTATTGGATTAGCTCTTAGGCTGGTAGATATGAGGGATTTGATACTCGTTATCATTGCGGCTAGGTCATCTGTATATTCACCGCGATTTACACAACCTCCTTCGCGTGATTATGGACGATAAGAATACAGTTTGACTCGTTCCTGGTGTCTTACGTACTCGTACCTTACTTAGATTGATGTGTGTCCCTTGTTCTCGTCCTACTTCTACGGAGAAAACTATTCATTTTTGGTGGTACATTTTCCTTAAGAGAAAAAAAATAACATTAAACTAGAAACAAACTCTCTATTCCTTCCAAAGGCTTGTAACAAAAGCCAGTAGATACGTTGAGTGAAAACCAATGGTTAAACCGCAAACAAATTTCTATGTTCAACCCACTTTATGGTGATGGAAGCATAATATAATTCCAGTTACAAAGAAGAAGAGACAACCTTTAAACCCTATTTATTATCCATAATACCGTTAAGCTCCTGCTTCCACTCTGACTCTGACATACTTGATGCAGCGTAGAGGATCACTTTTCTCTGTCAGACCACAAAAACGAAGAAAAAGAAAGCAACCAACGGCGTCGTCGTTGTCGTCGTCGAAGTCGCGATCATCAAACAGAAGCCAAACAATAATAAAATAGAATGTATACCTTTGGAAGCAACAACAAACAGCGCCAACAAACTAGCACACCGGTATTCAACGGCAAGATGTTTCTTTTTTGTTTTGCATCGATAGATTTGAATTTGACAAGCCGCCACATTTGCACTGCACGAACGCGTTCGCCAAGTCTGTACCAAGCGACCGACAGACCCACCGACCAATCTAACTACCTCCGCGGCCCGTCAATTGCCACCATCGTCAACATCATCAGCATACAGCATATAGCCACAGCGGTGGTGGTGGTAGCGCGGCGACTACCACTAGAGATCACAAGAAGGATACGCGCAGACGACAAAGCCCGCGTGTGGATATCCATTTACCATGGGAGGAGTATTATTAGATTTACCTATATTTGGTTACTTTTGCTGTTTTTAGCGTTCCACTATCTCTCTGTTTCGCTTCTTTATTCAATTTTATCTGTAGTGTTGCTGCTGCTGCTGCTGCTACGGCAGCCATAAACAGCAATTCCAGTTGCTTTGCATGTGAACGTGAGACGAATACAGAAAGATCCGCGATCCCTACGCGATTTAATCATGGTCCGGATGCACGCGCCATGATGAAAGCCTCCAGATTTTCGGACTTCCTTTTTGGCACGATCCAATCCGATTAGCGATTGACAACAAAAAAAAAGAATGGGCGGACCACCATCGACATCGACCTACCAACCAACCAACTAACCGGCCAACAGCACTGTCTGGGGCAACTTTCGTGTATGACGTCAAAATGTATGATTTTTACACCTGTTTGTCCACTTCAATCGCTTCGTTTCTATTCCTATAAAGCAGAAAACGTTTGCATTGGCGAACTAATAACTCGCTTCCGGCAGACCAAACACCAGCAAAACGCACTTCAAAACTAGTTTCGTCTATTTCAGCCTCTTTGGTTGGATCTATAAATGGTCGATTCCATCACCATCACCAATCAATATGTATCTAGAACAGAACACTGATCGAAGAAGGTGTTATATCTGTGGGAGCTGAACGCCGGCCGGCTAACTGATCTGTCTGTTCATGCTACAGATGCATGAGGACTATGACGGAAGAGAAATTGTCTTCAGATGCTGCTTAGATACTTAGAAGTAATTTTTTCCGGCATGTGCGCGCATACGCAATGAATTAAGTTACACATGTACGCTATGTGGGTTGTTGTTTGGTATTTTGTTATAATAAAGGCCGTAGGACGGAGCCTTGAGGGTGGCCATTTAGAGATGATTGATAGTTTGATGTGGAATAGGTCCAACAAGGCTTTCATTGTTTGGTAGTAGCTTGTACCAGAAATGTAGAAATGAATCGATAAAGAGGAAGCTTGCTTCAAGAATGTCTCATATCTCTTCATCTCTCAAATATTAAAAATGACTTGGCCTACGCGGAAGTCCTTCAATGAAACCACACTCCTCTGCCATTAAAACCCTTTTTTCCTCATACCAATCAAAACACTCATCATATTCGTACTTGTTCAATCTTTTGAATAAATATTTTCGTTACTGAATCACTCTGAAACATTTTCTAAAAAAAAAACAATCATACCAACCCAAGAAGGAAGACAGATTCTGTTTCACCGCCTGACAAATGATTAACTGAAATGTCGCCAAGGTTACAATCCCAAAAAATACAAACGAAACTCAGAAAAATTAATTACCGCACTTTATCATCGAGAATAGTGTCGCGCAGTTGTCGCAATAACTTGTGATCTTCAAGTGGTCGGTAAATAAAGGTCTTTCTACGAAGATATTACCATGACTACTAGCATAAAACCAATTTAAGACATTTTATGAAAAAAGAAAACACTTCTCCTCTATCCGTGTGCGATTTATTATTATTAATAGTAGTGACGATGAAAAATAAAGAAAAAAAAGATCATAAAATGCCACTCCCCAAGTGACTACATGAAATTCTATCTCAGACTCCCTGGAAACTCTTATCAACACTCGATGGGCCATAAGTCACTGTCTCATTTGAGTACAACAAATGGATAGCAGCAGCAACCGGGGAGTAAGTAAGCCCGCACGAAACAATCAATAATATATATGGACATAAAGCAAGATACTACTACTGGTCGAGGCAGGCGTGCCCCTATCCCATGTGCAATAAACCAAACCACAATAAAAGACCTCGAGTGCTGTAAGATAGAGTATCGGAATACACAACTCAAAGGACAGCGAGCGAGTGAATTCTCAACAATCACATTGTTTCCAGGCAAGATTTTCGCACCTTAAACTATGATATTCTGTGGAGAACAGCCTGTACTCGCCCCGCCAGGGACGACGACAGATACATGCATGGTATATTGCACTCTCAAAAGTTGAAGGAATGTATAAGAGGTTGCATTTCAAGTTTGTTTTTCTTTTTGTCTCTTTCAGTAGCAACGTTCTGCTAAGGATATTGCATGTAGTAAAAGAATTTAGAATATCAAACCTATTTTCAAAGAATTTGTCTCGAGCATGACCCTTCAATACTATAGACACATTCGTCTCATCATAGTGATGTACCTAGTTAGAAACTGGACTAAAAAGTTTAGTGTGCGTCACCTAAACCTACTGACTGGTGAAGTAAGTAAACTGAGGAGACTTGTCTTAGGACAAGTACTGCTGTACAAGTTATTCCCTTCGATTCTGGAAAATATTTCTTTTCAGGTTGGTAGTACCGTCACTGACATCTGTGCCAAAAATCTGCATTTGTTCAATAGATTCGCACGTCGTTTATGAACAAGACAACTCAGTAGTATTCCTTGTTCTTACTTATGCTACTGTGAACAAAAATACGGTGAAATACGTTGGATCTTCGATTTTCGATTTTCGATTTCTTTTTTAAGTTGGTAGTACTGTCACTGACATCTGTGTCAAGTTTCACGTCAAAATCTCCATTTGTTCAACAGTTAAGCACGTCTTTTATGAACAACAGCACTCAGTAGTATTCCTTGTTCTTACTTATGCTACTGTGATCAAAAAATACGCGGGCTCTTCAATTTTCGATTTCTTCTTTAGGTTGGTAGTCCTGTCACTGACATCTGTGTCAAATTTCATGTCAAAATCTGCATTTGTTCAATAGTTACGGGCTTGTTTTATAAAAACAAGAAATTGTGTTAAATTTTGTTTGCGGAATGTAATTTCTGCTGCAGAAACGTTGAAAATATTGCACAAGGTCTACGCTGACCAGGCTATGTCAGAAAAGAATGAATCCAAGTGGTACAAACAGTTCAAAGATGGCAGAGAAGCATTGAAAACAAAGATCACCCTGAACGGGCATCCAACATCATCGATTGACAATTGGAGACCTCGCTGATACTGTTAGCATTTTATATAAACTCAGTCCAGACCCTTTTTAAAAATGTTTTGTTAATGAAAAAAGTCAAATCTCGTTTGGTTCCAAGAAGACTCAATGCACTATCTCAGACTGCATTGCTTTTTTTCCAGACCATTTCGGCAAAACTTCCACAACCACTGTACTCACCACTGATTTAGTACCGTGTGACTTCTGGCTATTCCCTAAGCTCAAGAGCCCGCTCCAGAGACACTGTTTCGACACGATTTAGGAAATAAAAACCGAATCACCGTGAAACCCACTTTAACAATTGTTTGGAGGATTGGAAAACCGTTGGCATAAGGGTATTGTTTCGGTAAGGGAGTATTTTAAACTCAATGCAATAGGTTTAGAAGAATACTTATTAATTTTTCCTTATTTAGATACCTCTGGCGATGTACATACATATAAACTGTTTCACTAACCGCAACACTGCGAGAAGTGTGTCACCTGAAACTTCGTTACCAAAACCTGTTGCCTAACACTGTAGGTACTCTTACGAAATTGGAGAAAAAAAAGAAAATCTCAAGTACTGTGTAACCAGAACTTAAAATCAGTCAGAACCACAACCAGTTTCATCTCTTTTGCGCTTACTTTCCTTCATATCTACAGTGAGAACCATTATCATGGCCAAAAACCTGCTACACTACACCTATTTGCTCTAATGGACATGTGTCTTCTTAGCAACTGTAAAGTCTATCGTCATCATCAACAACATGTTCGTCATCCAAGTCCCGAAGCATTTATATTTATTCTTTATCACGCGCCATAAACTTAAACTCAAACTGAACCTTCTTGTTCATTCAGCCAGCCTTACCGCTAGCCAAATGCAATCGTTCCCCCCAAAGCGAGAAAAGGTTATGCAATACAAACAAACAAAATGAACAGACGATCTCCAACATAACATAGTAGCTACCAACCGCCAGAAGCACACTGTGGGGAAACAGTTCATAGTTCAAAGCACTTTAGTTGCTACTAAAACCAACGAATGAGGCAGCAGGAGGAGGCACAGGAAGAAGACAGACCTCACTCAAGTGAATGTTGTTACTTTTTGGACCTGGCGCAATCTGCGCGCGAAAGATGAATAAATGAATGAAATGCATATAATGTGCGATCCCAGGGAACACAGAACTGTTACATTGCTTTTTTTGTTATTGTTGGAGACTCTAATATGGGAAAATGTGATCGTCTTCATGAACCGAAGAGGGCCTTCTCTTCATATTCTTCATTGTAATGATGTCGGCGGTTATGAGATGTAATTTTCCGTTTCAACAACTTGTAAGGCGGAAGAAGTTTTACAGAGACTTGGCTGTAACGAGACGCGACATACATAGTGCTGTACACTTTAGGTGGTCGAGTGATTCCAGTATTTCTCCATTTCATCTGAACTTTCGTGAAAAGTTGACTAAAACTTAATATTTTTTGCCACAAACTTATCAAAGTCTGCGTTGTCTTTCGTTCTGTAGATTTCTTATTACTTAAAGAGCTCCGCATGTGAGGAACTGGTCAGACGCAGCCCAGCGTTCCCCCTCTTTCTGTCTCTCTGGGGAGGAAGTTTACGATTGTTTGTGCGAAATGATTTATGTGAATTCTTATTATTGCAAAAGTGCAGTACACTTAAGGTTGATGAAGATATGAAAATCAGTAAAAGTGTGGAGGGTCTTGACATTACTTTGTTTTAATGACTGGAACATGAAGTATCGTTCAAAGAACAAGGGGACTCGATTGATATAATCTTTTTTATTAGCTTCGTTGTTGTGAACTAAGAAGTTCTTATAACAAAGGGAATTTCCGGTCTAAGAAATATGTACCTAGGTATATAAAAGAGTGAAGGTAGGGTAGCTTCTATTCCTGTGAACCAATAGTGCCTCTAAATACCATTTTTGTCGTTGTTCTGTAGTTTTTGAACGAGAAATATCACCATTAGTCATTAGATCTGCTTCTTCTTAGCCTCGCAAGGTACCGAGATCCTTTATTTGCGATTGAGAGCTGAAAGTTTGGTCCTTACGTTGGGCGCCATAATGAATGAGCAGCAAGCAATCATCTTACCTCTACCAAGCCTTGCACCGTATCATCGATATGGGACTTGTAAACTCTCATAGCTTGGTAAAATTCTCTAAAACAAGTGAATGAACACGAAGCCAACCATAAATCATAACCAAACCACTATCTTCTGTAAAACAGACCCACTGAATGTTTCTCATAGGAACGGCGAAAGTTTTACGCCAAAAAAAATATGAGTTCCTTTAAGTGCCTACTCAATTACTGATTCCACTTTGCTAATCTAGCAATGACCTTCTTTAGCAAGAAATAAAACTTTTCCTTCATTTATCAACTAACAACAACAACTAATTTCTATTCATTCTCCATTTATTTCTTTTTATAGAGGCAAATTCGCCGCTGTCCGTCGAGCCATTCACAAGGGATCTGGCGTACATTTCGCTGCGAAATTTCTAAAACGCCGCCGCCGAGCTCAGTCGTCGGACAAAGAGATAAAGCATGAGATTGCTGTGCTAATGCTATGCCAGGGATCCGACAATATTGTCAAACTGAATGCCGTTCATGAGTCCAGATCAGATACGGCTCTACTATTGGAACTGTAAGTGTAGATAGAACCACGCGTTCGCGAATTAACAGTAATAAATTATTTATTTACTTATTTTCCTTTGCAGAGCGACTGGAGGAGAGCTACAAACATTTCTGGACAACGAGGAATCCCTTTCCGAGGCACAGACACGAATTTGTATGCGCGAAGTACTTAAAGCCCTTCAGTTCCTGCACAAACGTTCGATAGCACACTTGGATCTAAAGCCACAGAATATCTTGCTCACCGGTGAAAGGATCGAGGGTAAGTCAACATCATCAAGAGTTGTGATATCAACTGTGTGAGTGCAGTGCATGGGAATATAATGAGAACATTGTGAAGCGCGTGTTTTTCGCTGCTCCTCTTTCTCTCTGTCTTTTGGCGATGCCACATAAATCATTCCAATCGGCGCACGAACTTTGACTTTACTGCGCGGTGTGGTTTTGTCTTAGAGAGTCGACCAAAGTATACATATCTTGTTGCTACTGGCATTCAATGCAATGCAATTCGTCTGTGCACTGTGGAAATGCAGTGCAAATGGATGCCTGTGCAAGTTGATATGCGCGAGATATCGAAAAAGGAAGAAACAGGGAAAGTTCTTGTGCATACAGATTTGTCAGATCAAGGTCATCTGTGTGTCTGCAAAGAATATTTTAAGAGGAAATTTGTTGACCTAGTCCGTTGGGATAAGTAACATGAACAGGATGCAAACCGACGACTGAACGTCGCCCGAGTAGTATTGGAAATTGGAGAGTTTATACCTATCTCAGTCAAAGGAACGATCATTGAATTATACTTCGTATGTTGTGCACTCCTTGTCCTTTGCTGCTGTATGACAACGTTTGAATTGGAAGTCGCAAATAGACGCAACTGAAACCTTTGTCCTTCAAATCCTCTGTAAATTATGAAACTCTTACACAGAAACCTCTGTAAGACACTGCACTACACTATTGCCTCTTGGAAGTTTAAATTCCATACGCTTTGGAAGATTTTGTTGAGTTTAATCATGCTTTTGTTTTCTTTACATAGATGGCCTGAAACTATGCGACTTTGGAATATCCCGTGTTGTAGCCAATGGTAGTAATGTTCGTGAAATACTTGGCACCCCAGATTATGTGGCACCCGAAGTACTACAATACGAACCATTATCTCTGCAAACAGATATTTGGTCCGTAGGTGTCCTAACATATGTCCTCTTATCGGGCTTTTCACCATTTGGTGGTGACACTAAACAAGAGACCTTCCTTAACATATCACAATGTGCCCTCACGTTTCCCGAGAAACTCTTTAAAGGGGTATCAGCTCATGCCATCGACTTTATACGGCGGGCATTGCGTATTAAACCAAAGTAAGTTTCATTCACTAAACCAATGTAAGCTCAGTTAATTAATTTTGTATCCACTTTGCAGTGACCGCATGACAGCATCAGGATGTCTGGAACACATTTGGTTGCGCGACGAGATGACCGTCGATAGAAAAATCCTCAACATATCCACAGCTCATGATGATCTATCCTCAAATGGTGGCGGAGGTAGTGGAGGCAGTGGCCACTCTGATGATGAGGAGGATGACGATGAAAATAGCAGCAGCAGCAGCAGTGACAGCAGCACCAATCAGAGCATGAACGGAAGAACTAATGGCACCAAAAAGATGATGCACAATGGTACAACAAGAAATAGTGCCCCAGCAATTGTCAATTCTGCCAACAGTCACACATCCACCTGCTCTAGTACACCCTCATCTAAACAACAGCAACACAATAGCTATCAACAACAGCATCACGATTTGAATCCATCAAACCGCCGCCATTCTTCCGATGCCAACAAAGAGAATACTTTTTTACGGAAACCCACACCGATGAGCAGCAGCGGTAGCAGCACATCGACCAACTCTTCCATATCCTCAAAATTGATTAGTAGCAGTGGAACTGCCACAATTAATCCAATCCAACAGCAGCAACAATTGCAATTACCAACATTAAATGGTTCAGCAACGACACCTTGCTTATTTCCAGATGCGCCAACCACGCCTAAAGTTATCCGCAAAGCTCCGACTTCCGAGTCATCGCCGACCAGCGTAAAAGCCTTGGTCAAGAAATTCCAGCTGGAGAGTACGCAGCAGCCTTTAACAGCACCGAGTTTACTCTTAAAAGAGGCCCATCACAACAATAACAATAATAACAACAATAATAGTGATAGAAAATTTAACGGTCATTTAATCCATCACCACCAATACAACAGCACTTCCTCCTCCAAGTATCATAGTCATAATAATAGTAGTAGCTCTAATAGTAATCGTAAAAGCAACGGAACAACGACAACAACACTGGTTCAGCAACAGCAACTGAAATCAACGACAGATGTTGTCGCTAGCATCACCAATGGCAGTGGACACGGACATACATCTGGACCAACTGTAGTAGCAGCGTCCATTACTTCGTCCTCTTCAATGCAGTCTATAAATCCGTCGCCATCTCCGTCATCATCCGCGATGGTAAATAGCAGTAACAGCAGTAGCAGTGCCACCTACAAAACGAGTTGTGTTTTCTGCTTGACATGCAGCGGTCCCGGATGCCGGCATTCGGGCACATCCGTTGCCAATAAGACCACAACGAACAGCATCGGGCTGGATCAGGGTATCATCTGTTAGCTAAGGGCCAGCAGGGCCCGAAGAAACGCCAAAAGTTTCTTCCACCGATTTCTATGCTGCATGTAATATCCACTATATCGTTAGATGCATATGAGTTATCAATTTTTCGTTTATAATTTGTTTTTATTTTTTTTTTTCCTTATCGTTTCGTAAAAAAGTTTATTTTTCTAATTTAAATATATAATGAAAACCGTTAGGTATATAAGAACCTAGGTGTGTAAGCATATCGAATAGAAAAATAACTAAATAAATACACCGCTAACTAAATGCGCATAAAAGTCAGAATGGGAAACGAAAGAGAGACAAATAAACAAAGGAAGACAAGGCAGCTGAACAAGAACAAACCGGAAACAAGGCGCCATTTAAGAAAACTAAAATAAACAATAAAAAAACGCTGCATTAAGTATAACTTTTATTTTTAATCTTTTTTTTTCTAAATAATTTATTTAAAACAAAACAAATATATAAACTATATATTTCCACCACCAGAAGGGAATATACACTTAAATAAAACAAAAAAAAAATCCAAAATCAATTGTATAGAAATATAAACTTAGTTTTCTCGTCTAAAAAACAAAAAAAAACGCAAATGCGCACATAATTTTGCAAATTAAATATTTTTTCTTTGTTTCTATATATTTTTATTTTTTATTTTATAAAGAAATAAAAATTAAATTAAATTTTCTTAATTTGTTTACAAAAAAAAAAAAAAACCTTAAAAGACATTTTAATTTTTTATTATGATTTTGAAGGAGTTTCTCCTTCGCATACTTAACGCAAACCGGAAGGTGATTGAAGGGAATCATTTGGAGGAGAGAAGAAATTTAAATTTAACAAAAAAAAAAAAGAAACGGTTGTCGTATTTTGTAGGCTAAACAAAATCTATAATATAAATATTTAAATTTATTTTTATTTATAGCTTAAATACAAGAAGAAAAAAACGGTCTTTATTCGCTAAATTGATTAGAAACAGAGGAAGTTTAAGTAAGAATTGTTAACTTAAGATGGAAAAATGGTAGGGGAAAAGTTAAAATAAAATAAAAAAAAGTTAGAGAGAATTAAACCACAGAACAGAAAATAGAAATTATGGCAGTGTTGTTGTTGAATATTATGGGGAAAAAAAAAACAAAGTAAATCAAGTTTAAAGTGTTAGTTGTAATTGTTCGCGCGGCTCTAAATAAATGATAAATGAAATCAAATAGTTGTCCTGTTCTGTACTCACTTTGGAGAGAGAGAGACACTTGTTTTGGGTGCATAAAGCCATAAACCTTTTGATTTATTAGGAAACTTTTGGTATTTTATGCTGAACCATCGGTTCAATCGATCGATCAAGTGGGATGTCACAAAGTTTCTTAACAGATATTCCAGGAAATACATAGTTTCTAAGGAACTTGTTGTACCAGATTAGCAGATGATAGCTTTAAATTTTACAACGGTAAGGTTGAACAGGCGTATATTATTATCGTCTTCTTTGTAGTCCTGTAGGCAAAGGGTATATTAATTGATTGTTTGATAAAACAGATAATTGAACATTTCACTTCATAAATCGGAAGCCAGTAGCTCAACCCAATGTAAAACATTTGAGTAGGTCACGATGTGTTGTTTAGATTTCCCTAACACTCCTATTTTAGAATGCGATAGACCCCAACTCTTTGCGAAACAAGACAAGAGTTTGTTGCAATCAAGGATCACAGCTCTTTACAAATGAAAAACTAAGATATATTCGAAGAATCTTACGAGAACCTTAAGAACTCTGAAAGACTAGGTTCTGTTCCTTTGATAAACCCAAAGATTGATTGTTTCAGGTTTATACCAGACTCGTGTCATTATTTAAGAAAACTCTGATTAGGTCGTTGAGGTCTATCACAGTTTCGTATTATACGTCTTAGGACGTAAAAAAAAACATTCGACGATTTTAATTGCGCATGGTCTGCGATGGTTCAACAATCTTCTATATTCAAAGAATTAGATATCATTGATAGTGTTTAGGTTCTTTATTTGAAACGTTGCAACAATCATGAAGTCTATTAGTTGTGTGTGCATTTGATCAGTAACAATCGAGAGTTAGTTCAGGAACTTAAACATACAGTAGAACTGCTCAGCACCAGTTGTGTTCATAAAAAGTTACCATATTAACTGCCATTTAATTCAAAGTTTCTTATCCAGAGAAAACGTAACGAGCGTCGTTATGATGCCACTGTCACAAGTTGATCGTGTACTTCATCTATTCATTTGCAGAGGTGAATTTCAGTTATGATAAAGACTTATTACTCGACACTTACTGCCATCCTGCTATCCCTTAGTAGTAAGAGACGTTTAAACCATTTGCTGATTTCTAATGGCTCTACTCGTATTTGCTGTCGAAATATAAACTTGTGTTCAAGGTTGTTGAGCGTTTAACGTTCCTAGTATAGGATAAATGAAAGAAAAATCGTCCTTTGTGAGAGATAAAAACGATTGCTATTTATTATTATTGCGAGGAGAACATTGGAAGAACATCCTTCGAGTACGGCCGGCATATACACAAAACAACGCAAATGGTTATGGCAAACTAAGCTTTGAGCCTTTAATAGCATTTAAATAAAAGCTGTGTAACACCTTTAGCATTAGGCAAGTGTTTCCAAACCGTGAGTTGACTATAATAACGAAATGGACTCAATACTTTCCTTCATACCGAATTAGAAACCGGAATACAGTTGGTCTCCACTCTTGTTTGCTATAACTATCTGGAAGTTAGTATTTCTTTCACCTCTGTCTGCCACATCCAACAGGTGTTCTCAAAACCTTTCCAATCATTCGCCAGAACAGGACAATATAACTTACTTGCAAAACAAATAATTATCGCGTTTAGTCTATCATCGGAGAAAAAGAATTTGTAGAAACTTAATGAAATACACAAAAACAAAAAGTAATATAAATGTGAATAAAAAAACAAAAAAAAAAAAAACTAGAATTATTCGTTCGACGTAGTTACATACATTAAAGTACGCATACTCACTCTTACCACATACACGCAGACACACCACACTTAACACACAATGAATACCGTTTTATAAATATATTTTTTGTTAGTTTCACCTCTAATTGTATTATTTAACGTTTTTTTTACTTGTTTTACGTTTTTATTTAGTGTTAAACTGATTATTTTTTGTTTGTTTTCTAACTTGAAACAGAGTGAAGGCAAGAAAAAACAAAATAGAAAATAAGATTTGGTATATAATGTAAATTTTATTTATTTTTTCTTGTTTTCACTCGATTCTTCTTCTATTAAGTGTTAGTTAAGAAAGACATATTTATTCTTAGTATCCTTAAAGAAAAAAAGTAAGTAAATTACAATAAAGAATTAATTTAAACTTATGTATAAAATGAGAAAAGAAAAGAAATAAAAATGCGGGAGCGACGAAAGAAAACAGATGAATAAAAGTATAAAATAAAACAAGCAAAATATTTTTGTGTAACTTTAATTATTATTACTATGGATTATTATTATTATGAATTCTAAAACAGAAAACGATTAATAAAACAAAAACAACTTAAATAATTAAACAAATACAACAAATGGTCTTTTATTATTGTATTTCACGTCGGGAGGTGTTTAAGTTTGCGAAAAGGATTCGCTGATAGATTTTCCAATAAAGACGCACTCATTCAGTTTGTAAGCATTAGATCGAGGAGGACTGTATTGAACCATGTGGGTAAGTTCAATTTTCTGCAGCATCGCAACAAACGTCTCTAATGTTTAGATGATCAATTCCTTGTTTCCATTAAGAGGCCTCTACTCACGAATATGAGTTCGACAGTTTGGCTAGAGGCCTCGATGAGCAAAATACGAAAATAGTGGCCAGAACTTGAGCCAAGATTGAGTCGTAGTCGAGTTTTAACAGATAACTCCAAGACCAGTGAAGGATTCGATATGGGCACTTACGTTGTAGTCGACAACATGAGATATCTTTTGGAGTAAGTCAAATATGCCTAATGTAAATATGCATGTGTGTACGGCAGAAAATAGGGGCCTAAACCTGCCCCCATGCACACTTCCATCGTAAGTCCCATCCTTTCATACAGCTGCCAGGACTGGTGGGGTGCTGACGCAAAACTAGAGTCCAACGTCTGGCGTGTATAATAACTACCAGCACAATTAGGACAACCAACACTTCTACCCTTGAAACCATCCTCGGTCCCTGCCCTTTCGTCACAACCAATTGAAAACTGGTCAAAATATATAAAGAGGATTGCAAATCCTTCAGTTCACATTTCTTAGACACAATATTACCGTATGACTGATTCATAAGCTTCCAAGGAAATGAAAGGGACTCGGAAATAAACGACCTACCAGCAGATCACTCGGTCTAACCGCCCATTAGCCTCCCCTCTTCGGTCTTCTATATATGTATAATATGGCCCAAAGAAACCTCGAAACACGGCTGAACGGGAGTGTGCTCCACTTAGCGTTCGGCATGTTAGGGAAGTCCGTAGAGATCCTGGACGAAAGAAGGCTGATAGGCGGTAGAACAGAGTGGTCCGTCGGGATGTGACTTGATTCCGAAGCCATATGCCCCGGGATCCAGCATGGCGTAATGTTATGCGCAGAGCTTAGGGATTTGAGCTCTTTTTTATATTGTTTGATCAGCTTTGAATTGGTGATGGCTTTGATGGCTGCCTGGCTGTCGATCTATGTATATGTCAATATGTTCGTTGTATTCCAGGGTAAATAAGCTCCTGCAGACCTCGGCGATACCATACATTTCCGAACGGGAGGGAAATTTGGAGTCAAGGATGAGTTCAAAATCTGCATGGGGGGGGGGGGGGGTATAGTCGGAGGGTTCAGACACATTAGACCACTTGGCAGTGGTACAATGTTCGGTATGGTAGCCTCTTCCCATCCCCGTTTGTGCTAGACGAAGGGCGCGTTTTGCCGTTATTTTGTGATGCCCGAGCATAGTTTCAAGGGCAGCAGTGGGAGTAGTCCTAATTGCAGTACTAGTCCCTATACACATCAGTCATGGCTTTTGCGGCGGAAGACCACGAGACCACGCATCCGTAAGTAAGGAGGTTGATGGTAGCAGGTTTGAGGCCCCCCTTCGTGCATTCTATTACATTGGCCTTCCAATTTAACCTGCGATCTAGTATGCACCCGAGATATCTAGCCTTGTATAGATAGACTTGGACACTCGAAATCGGTTATATTTCTCTTATTTGTGAATAGGACTAGTTCGGTTTTCTGAGCATTGAGGCTGAGACGGTATCTATATAGGGCGTTCAGCGATGTTCAATTATGTTCATTTTTCTGTATGACATCATCGGCATAAGCGAAAGTCTTAACCACGCTGTGGTCTGACCTGAGAAGGATTTCATCGATGAATCCTAGTAGTACGTGTAGTAGAGCACCCTGCATGACACTAGAAATGGTCGTGCTGTGTTTTCCACTAACAATGATCGCCAGGTCATCTGCATAACCAATGGCGATGTAGCCTGATCTATATAGATCTGCTAGAAGTTTGTCGATAACTAGTGACCACAGAAGTAGAAAGGACGCCTCCCTGTGGGCAACCTTTAACTGCGTTCATAGATACACACACTCCTCCGGAGGAGGAAGTAATGATCCGACTTTCGAGCATGTCTCTAATCCATTGGTTTATCGAATCTTCGATACCTCTGCTACTAAAAGCTCTTGCTATTAAATCGTAGCCAGCCTCAACATCCAAAAATGTACACAGGGCTATTTCCTTAGAATGTATGGTTCCTTTTATCTTCTTGACAAGATAGTGAACAGCGCCTTCGGTTGATTTACCTTTTCTATATGCAAATTGGCTTGTGTGTAGGGGGATGGACAGATCTAGTCGGCCTCTAATATCAACATCAATAAATCTCTCCATAGTTTTCTGGGATTAGTATTAAGCGAATGTGTACATAAGTATGTCTAATACTCGTTCGAAGGTCTGCTGCATAACTTACTTTTATGTGTTTTTTTTTAATTTTAATTTTTCCTTTTCATAACTTTTAACATCTAACCAAAATCAAAGAGCGTTCAATGCATCCCGAAAAACTCACTGTTTGGTGTGGATTTTCGGCTGGCGGCGTCATAAGTCCATATTTCTTTGAGAACGCCACATTGAAAAATCTGCACCAGCGATTCGAGGGCATGGTCATCGCACGCGAAGGTGATGTGAACTGGCCACCAAGATCATGCGATTTGACCCCGTCAGACTTTTTCTTGAGGGGCTTTCCGAAGTCGCATGTCTATACGTGGTCCCTTATATGTAGGTACACGACCCGGTTGAAATAAAACAAGACACTACTGCATGCGCTATAAATTCATTTTATTTTATTTATTCTATTTATTTAAAATTGTATAATTTAAATTGCAAAATAAAAATAAATATATTTATATCAACTACATAATAATGACAAAATAAATAAATTATTAGCTATGGCTTTCTCCTTCTTAAACTTACTAAACTGACTGCGTTTTTGTTTTTTCATAGAATACAAAACATTCCATTTGTTTTTTCAATCAAAAATAAAAAATATATATGTATGTAATTATTATAATTCATAGTTTCGCATACAAAATCATAAAAGTAAATTCAATCTCTATATATGCATTTTCTTTAATAATTATAATCAAATTTATACGAAAAATCACATTTGTTTTGCCTTATTGTATATATTGTTAAATTGTTTTTTTTATTTAGTTTAAGAGTGCTTTGCTCTTGTTTTATATACTAAATGGGATTGTTAAGACACACCAATAATAGTTGTATTGAGTAAATGTATATATATTTTGTTAATTTGTTGCCTTTCATGTGTGGAAAAGCTGACACAATTTCACTACAAACTAATGCCAATTGTAAACTTGTTTTGTTTATAATAAAACAACAGTATAAAATACTTAAGCCAATTTTGAAAAGGATTACACGCTACTCAGGCAAATATTAGCTGTATTACCACTACGTTTGGTTTATATTTTAAAATGTTCCTTTAAAGTATATCTCTGAATGTTATGGATAAAACAATTTGCTTGTTTTGTCGCATTTAATAAGTGCTCTCGATAGAATCTTATAAATAAAATATAGTTTTTAATTTAACCAACATTAGTAATTTATTTTTTTGTTTGTTTTTATTCTTTGTTTGTGTATTTAAGAATTCTTAACGTATATTGACTAGCATAGATAAATAAATAATAAAAAAATAAAATGAAAACATTCACTTAAGTCTAGATAGTTCCTGCTTATAAAATCAGTTTCTTATGGAATAGAAAAAATCAACTTTGACGTAATTAAGGCCTGAAGAGCAAACTCTGTATACTAATCTAGAACCACTAATATCTACTGGTTTAGTTGTAGTCACTAAGCTACGACTTAAAAGATAGGATGATCTCTGGATAGAGAGAGATAGAAATTAAGAGATGAAATGCCCTTTATTGAATGGTGGAAGAGAGGTTCTATGTGTTCACGGCAGGGGATGCGATTAATATTTTGAAGATACTGTCAAGCACAGGAGATTTTAGTTAACATTAAAAGCAATGGCATTGATAACAGAAATGATACAGTTCCGGGAAAAATATGAAATACAAGAACAAAAGTGGGTTTACAGTTTATGTAACCATATACCTAGCAGAAATGCAGTACTGTGGCAGAGTTGCGACGATAGTTAAGCGGCGAGTTCCAAAATACAACTCGGAAGACTAGTGGATCTGTTGTGAGTTCCTGTCGTGGGTATACCTGCAAAATAAATACAAGGTTTCTTATTAGCTTTGGGTAGCTACACGACCTCCCTGAAACACTCCGAAGTTGTTGTAAAATTGACGATGATTGATGCTGGCTTTCCACCGACTGCCGCTTTTCTAGTTCTGCATGGGCTTGGCCATTCGCAGCACTCTGTAGCATTCGTGTCACTCCAGCCTCTGGAGAGGTCGTCAGTTTCTACTCGCATTCAACTACGATACGCCGCCATGAGGTTGTGGCCGGTTATGATCCCCGGAAGAGTGCTAAGTTGGATCTGTTAAACGCCGGGATTTGTTTGGTTTTGGTGATATCAATGTTTTCTAGAGACACGACAAGATGGAGGTCGTTAGCCATTGTCACAAAGGTTTTATCTATACTCGAATTGTGTTAAACAAAAGCTAGGGGCGATCGAACACAGGCGTCGACCATTATCAGGTCATATTCGGACCCCTTTCTTACTTAGACCCAAAGAAGTGCGGTCAAATAGATGTCTAAGAATCGCCTCAAGGATTTTTTGGCCTAATTGTATCTCGAAAGACCAACTTACCAACTTACCGACATAACTATACGGAGGAGAAAGTGGCCATGCAGTAGCATCCTCTCACTCAAGTTGGCAGAACAGCGGCACCCTCTAGGCAGAGGTGGCCCACAACAGTCGAGGAGGAAGCAGCTCAAACGCGTTACAGGCGTTGTTGACACCCTAAGCTCCCCAAGGAGTTAATGGGATTAACTTACTAACTACATCTGACAGGACACCACGGAATTTGAGATCAATGAGAACTTCAACTGACGGAACTGACAGCATTTTTGTTCTTCAGAGAAGCGACGTTAATGTGAAGGGAGGCTTAAAAAGCAAGGAAATCAGAAGTGTTATGAGTAAGAGTAGTACGATTTTAGTGCCCTGGCAACTGACAGACAAACAAATTCAGAACGACGACTATCAACAAACTTTAAGTTGGAATAGCAGCTACAAAAACTCCCAAACTCTCTCATCTACATGTGACATTGATAGAAACACATCAAAGCTAACTAAGGGACGGATGGCAATCACAAATCTCATCTGGCACAAACGCCATCAACCAAAAAGCAAAAACCAGGATGAAAACCTTTAATAAATCAACGATTCCATATTAAATCCCCTCCATCGTTGACTTTATCAATGCACTTCCCGGTCCAAAAGCTTAAAAATTGTTGTTTTCCCGAAAACTCTTAAAAATAAATTACCCTTGGGCACTTTCTCAGAAGTGCCCAGCTATTGTTTGTTTAATTTCAGTTTAAATTGAAAGAAAACTTGGCAGTGTAAGGGAATATAACTAACTTAAAGCATACGTAGGTGACTCTTTCTTAAAGATGTGATCTATAGGAAAGCAGGGATAAACTATGACTTAGTGAGTGGATATACTATAAAAAATCACAATCTACACATGAACACATAAAATAGAAAACTCTCTTCTAATGTTAATGGTACTGTAACCTACCGGGTCTCTGAAATATTCAGAATGTCTTAACGAACAACCAGTTCTTCCAATTATTTACTACTTTTCTAATAAAACTGGCCAAAAAGTTAGTAATGTTCCATCCCCCGATGCTTATTCAATTCCAAAAGTATTTGTTTCCTCTACGGCTAGCAACAACTTCTCATAGAGAATCTCTGGTGTCGGATAAGGAGGCAAATCCAAACGATTGAAACAAGTGTGTGCTCGTGGCAGAGCATTCGGTTTACCCCACTTTTCGATACAAAAGCGTCGTGGACCTGTAGATCCACGTAGTGCTGAAAATCCCTCATACGGAATGCTCGAAGTTCCCGTAACAAATTGAAGCAAACGCAATCGCTGTTCATTGGTGAATTTCTCAATCACCTGCCAGAACCAAATGATCACTTGGTGATTATCGTGATAGCCACTGCGATATTCGGTGTTCAAGCGCCAATCATTGATATCAATCTCTGCAGTGCCAGCAATAACTAGCTCTAGTTCACGAGCGTCAAAGACCGATACAAGACGTGAGTCAACAACTTCGTAGAATCCTCGAACTAAAGACTCTGTTTGTTCTTGAACGCCTCGCTCCAAACGCCACTTTATCATTCGTTCCAAGTACTCCTTTTTATTCTTCTCATTGATGATCACATTCTTTCCGCCAGGCTTCAACTCGCGTTCTACAACACGACCTAGCAGCTCCTCAGTAACACAGAATGTTAGGCCAAGGTCGTTTCCAGTGCCGATGTCATTGTCACGAATCCACTGCAGGGATTGATGGAATTCATTGTCAAGGGATTCTACAATAAAAAAATGTCACTATCTTGGCTATGTACATATATTCCATTCCATCTTACCCAAATCACTTAAGGCCACTGGAAGCCTCAAAAGAGCCTTATAGAAAGGTCTGGTAAAGAAGGCATCCAAAAGATATTGATGGACCAAAGCTAAACCCAGCACTCGTCCACTGAACCGAAACCAATCGTGACAGTTGTCGACGAAGGCGGATAGCGGAGACACTTGGACGGTATAAGTGTCGTTTGCCGAGTATTCGAAGAGTCCATAGTACGGGTTGAATAGCTCACGTGAGAGGAGGAAGAAAAATTCCCTAGAAACGAAAATGTTTTGAAAATTAATGTGGCAGATATGTCGATGGTGCCTTACCTTGATGGACCGCCATAATCCAGTCCTTCTTCGGTATCCCACAACACAGCAAGACGTCCTCTTTGTAGATCTTTCTTATTGGCCGACATAATCCGACGGAAGGCGTCTTCCAATAAATGAGTTCGACGAATGTGAAGCCTGCAGGAAAGGTCATACAATAAAGATACTATCTGTAGGGTATGTACAAATTATGAACTTACTTAAGCTTATGAGGTCCCTGTCCGTAACCTTTTGATTCTAGTTTTCGATAGAATCCACGAAGTTTCGCTTCGAAATCTCTTCGAAATGGCGGAGGACCGCGTTGGGGCATTCGTGAATTCAGATTTGGGGAACCCTGAGGACTACGCTCTTCGATAGGGACGTAGCTCATAATTTCTTGCTCGAATAGACTGTAAAGAAGTAAAGACAAATAAAAATTATATGAGGATAGGTAATAGATTTCTTTCTTGGTTGGGTGGGGTCTTCACAACGACTGTTGAGTCGCACTATCAGGGAACTAGAAGACGAAGGAATAACGTGCAAAGAAGTGTACATTTTGTACTCATCGTCATCAAAGGACTTAAAAACAACAAAAACAGTTCCTCCATAGCTTTCTACAAGCCGTATCAACATAATTGTCTGGAAACTGGAACAATAGATAAGTTTACTAAGAAAGGAAAGGACGAAGATACACTTTACTAGCTCTGTCACCACCCAACCTTATATCACTTAGAGAACAAAAGACAAGCAAGACATTGCTTCCAGGACTTCCAAGAACTACCTGATGTCTAACTACATAATCTGTCCATATTTCTGGTGGCATTACGATGGTTGTCTGAGGTATTCAGCAGCGAATAGTAAGGAACCAATAAGACAGAAACCCAATGCAGGAACTGGTACCACAATGGGTCCATAAGCACTTAAGTTTGACGAGGTAGTGCCTGCCTTCCCTTACAAACCCACCCAACTACCTACCTTCAATGGAAGAATCGATCATTATACGAAAAAGTTGGAAACGATCGTGAATTTTGATTTTACGACTTTCTGGTCGAAACGCATCACAACAGCGTCATCGGAGAACTCGTCAGGGATCACAATTCAAGGACGAAAGTGGCAGTGGATCGAAAAGGCGAAAATTCCATGGAAAACACGGAAAACTTAATCACACCACTAGAACTCTCACAAATAAAGAGGTTGGTTGTTATCCGAGACTTGTGTCTTTCTCAAAGCTAAAATTTTTTTTACGTGGCCAACCCGGCACAACCCTCAACCTGGAGGGCCAGTTCTTTTGCTAAAAACTCCTAAAACGAGGATCCTCTTGAAAACTGATGTCAGTAACCTGCTGCGGGGATGTGAATGCTTCCGTTGGCCCTGCACTGTTTTCTTTTCCAAAAATTCGACCTGGAAATCTACCGGCCTTAAGACAAATGATGGAAAACACCAACGAATTTTAAGTCATCTCCGAATTCTAGATCACGGCAAAACTGATTCATCTTTCCCTCCATGACGTTGGAAACCATGCGGTGTTATGTGCAATTTGTGAACAGTTCCTCTGAACTATTTCAAACATGCATCGGACTTTGGCAAGAAGATACACTGTCGTGGGATTTCTTCAATCATGTTCTGGAAGAGATAGTGCGCAGGGCAGTTGTAAACGCGGAAGGTATGTACTATCTTCAACAAATCTGGCAAGCTGTTGGGATACACACAGGACATCGACATTATCGGTCGCTCCCGATATAGAAGCCGTTATAGAAGCTTTTACAGAAATTGAAGAACAGGCGAAACGAGTCTTGAGAACAAAATCAAATACCTGTTCCCAACAAAATGAAGAAGCACCCCCTAGGACAAAACACCACTGTTGGCAACAGTAACTTCGAAGTGGTTAAGGAGTTTACCTACCTTGGTAAAATCCGGTAAAGACTTACATACGTAAGGATACCGCTGCTGCTTCGGTTTGAGTTCAAAGGTTGGAAGACAGCATGTACCCTGCTCTACAAAACATAGATCCTTCCAGATCTACTATATAGAGCCGAGTGCTGGAGGATAACCAGGAAAGCAGAGCATATTTTGACCACTTTCGAGAGAAAAGCAAATAGAGGAGTAGATACAATCATGAAACACAAGCGGATGCACTATTATGATCCAGCAAGAAGGAGCTTAGACTCACAGCCCCCAGGTTCGAGACGACAAGGAAGAGCATCTGTTTCAAGAATCAAGCTATCGTGGTTTGCAGAGCCCTTGGTCTGGAAGCTTGGAGATCGGGATTGAAGGAAGTGGAAGGCTGCCGTGCCTCAGGCAGAGACTCTTCACGGGTCGTAAGCCCGTTAAGTAAGTATAATTCTTACAGTATTTCTCAGTTTTCTTGTCCTTAGCTGAAGTGCACTTCTAACGGGGAGGGCTTCTTGCCCTACGATCTCATTCTGGACTAGAAACAAAGACTCTGAGGGCCATTGGTATTCATTCACTGTACATGTCATAGGCATATCCGTTTCCGGAGTCAAGCTGTGTTCAACAACCAGCACAAAGCGTCTACTGACTCTAGGAGCAGAATTAAACAAAGTCGAACTTCTAACCGTGTGCGGAGTATCGAAACTAAGTGTTTCATTGTTAGCTAGAGATTATATCTATTATCTCATTCCGGGAAGCCTTTTCCAATTAAGCTAATGTCATTCACACCGTGTGGCGAGTTTAGAAAATGTCAAAGCTTGCTTTAGGGTCCAATGGAATGGACTCTGTTTTGTATGTTTATCTCGAACAGGCGATTCTCTCGCCTGCTGGAACAAATAGACCTCAATTAATGATAAATTTATATTTGCGGTTACTTCCTACAGCAATTTGCACTTTATTCCTCATCATCCCATTGATTGACAACATTCGAATGCAATAATTATTATAATTGACACTTTTTTCGCCAGTCAACCATAAGTAACCACAGTTGGCGATTGTTAAGTAATTTAAGCGAAAAAAAATGTATAAACAAAACAAAAAAAAGTGTAAATCTTGGGCTCGTGTCATCAGTGATTAAACAATTTTCATGAAAAACTATCTTTCTATGTATCTGGTCATCCTGCCCAATGCCCACTTGATAACATTTTACAAGTTATTTGCTGAAGAATTTCAATTGCCGATGGGGAACCAAAAACGATTTCCTTTCCTGGATTATCGTGCCTTTGTTCTACTTAATCGAGCACTCAATGGAGCTGATAAAAGTGCATTGTGATAAGATATTTCTATTTTATTAGCCATTATGACGAAACTCAAAGCGATACTATGAGGTAATCGCTTAGGGTCTTTGACTCAGGCGTCTCGAAATGAATTTGTGTTGTTATAGCTTCGGCTGGAGCAGTACAGGCTTGCCTTGTGATTAATACGATTAATGAAGGCAAATCAATCTAATGAATCATTTAGGGGTAATAATAGGTTGCATTACCTTGCAATAATCATGTTAAATGATGGAGGCATGTTGCAGCTTACGCGATTAGAATGTCTCATGGCATGGGGCGTTGTTCCATGAGCGACACTAGGTCTGCTTGTGGTAAGGGTGATATCATTTGACATTATGACTACTATTATGACACCGCTTTTTTTATTTAAATATCTATGTACTGTTAGCATTCTGTTTTGTATCCAACAAAGGTCGACGATTTTCGGTGACTCCTTTGAAGGTAAACTTTTATGTCAATTTGATGCGAAATGCATTCCCTTTAGAGATTAATCGTTGTGTCGGAGACCATGTCGGTACCATAAAAACTTGTCTCATGTAGGGAGGTGTGTGTGCTACTTAATAATTCGCAAGAAACGTGTACATCCTCTACAAGGATTACATCACTGAGTATAGCTTCAGACTGTGATCTCAAGCACTTTTGGTAACGTAATCAGACATTATCGCTTACATGACATGTTGTAGTGAATTTGAATATACTCGTAGATGCATATGTATATAATTTCACTACAACGCATACAGACCTGCAAGCAGCTGCAAGTAAACAATTCACGGTACATTCCATTTGCTGCAAACTGACCTTTCTGACATAACCTACAACTATTGACAGTTGCAATTGTTTCTTGAAAATATTTTTTCTAGTTATTTGGTTTTTTGAATTAAAAAGTGGAGGTAAAATTCTCTCAGAGGGGAAAAGTCAACGAAGCTACGAGACTTGCCAACTTTTTAAACGTCAAATGCAAATGCATACAACTACACAAGCAACAAAGTATTACGTGCAGTGCTTTGATAGATTTGACAGATTTCATAAATCAGTGCAAAGGAATTTGTCGCACTAAAATTCGTAGCAGGGGGACATTTTTTACTCACTCGTGAGTGTTCTCTTCTACGAAAAACTACGAAACTTTTGTGTAGTCCAAGATGATTCGTGATTCGCTGTTTTGTGACGGTACGCGAACAGACCTAAAATAGATATAAAATCGAAAAAGTCACATTCATTGCCAACTACAAGACTCCGAAGAAGTGCAGAATGAAAGGTGTTAGTTTGTTTATGGAGAGACAAGCCCTAGAGTTGTCCCAAAGTAAGAAGAATATCTCTTCAAACGTTTGAGATACAAAAAGTAAATTTTGCTTAGATACTTGATGTTCTATGTTAGGTTCAATGATATTTATGACAGGAAACCACTTCCTGTCATAAGCTAAGTCATCATTAAAAGATTTAAATTGGATTCAGGTACAATGTATCAAAAGTTAGAACACACGCGTCAAGAAAACAACGCTCGTACAGAAGACCTAAGTAATAGTAGAGTCACAGTCCATGATGAACATGTAGACGAACTCCTGAATGATGGCGAAAAGCAATCGAAAGGCAGAATGAAAAATTTAACCATCAAGATCGTTCTTGGGGTTTATTCCAATGGTTTTATCTGGAACTTCTAAAAGATCAGAAAGAGATATGTATATTAGATAATTCCTCAATGTATCGGAAGTAGTAGCTTCCTAGGTATTTCCTTCTCAGGTGATAGAGGCAAGAAAAGTGGGTCTTCTTCATCACTGTACACTTTCTAGTAGTTAATAGCCAGTTTAACCAAGTTCAGCTTTTGTTGTACTTTAGTGAACGTTTGCAGCTTACATATGTAAGAAAATACCATGCCTACACCATCGTAGTAGGACCTAGCTCATCAGCTCATGTATACATTGCTGGACAAACGGTTGAGAGAGTTGAGAGTTTTCAATACCTTGGGGGTATTGTCTCAACCGATGGCGGCACCGAACTGGAAGTAGCCAGCCGAATAGGCAAAGCAAAATCTGCGTTTGGGATGGTATCCACAGTTTGGCGATTAGCTTAACCACCAAGCTACGACTGTTCCGTTCCAATGTAGAATCCGTGCTGCTATATGGATGTGGTACCTGGAGGGTGACCGCCACTATCACGAGGAAGCTGCAAACGTTCGTCAATAGGTGCCTACGTTATATCTTTAGGATTTTCCGGCCAAACCGTATCTCTAACGAACAACTCTATCAGAGAACGGGCCATGAACCTATAGTGGCAGTGGATTGGGCACACTCTCCGAAAGGGTGATAGGTCCATAGCTAACCACTCAATGCAATGAAATCACGGCGGTCCTAGGAGTATGTGGCACAGAACAGTTGAGAAGGAAGCACGGCTACTGGGAAAGAGTTGTCCTTAATGTGAATTCTGTATGTCGGTAACATCAAAAATCCAGTCCGACAGTCTTGTGTAAACAGGCTCTAAGATCCGTCGCATGCATAGATACATTGACAGATGACAGACGGTGACAGTTTCTCAGCATTCTCCCCATGTTTCAGCTAATATTACCACTTCATTCATCGAAGTTCATACATCCGTTGGCTATGAACTTCCTTAAGAATGCGCGTATTATACTCATATCTAGTTGTCAGTTAAAAACGATAGGATTCCTTGGGTCGTCGCCTTAATGCTATGAAGCTTCAACAACCTTCAGGACATCTGATTTACATGGGTTGACACATGCAATATGACAAGCAACCTTGCAGCATATTTCAAAATTTGATGAAAGCTTTCAGTAGTGCAACAGTTAAATACCACACTTTTTGACTGAATTCATATTTGCAAGCTTGTTGAGCAAACCTCGTACAGAAATGTACACAAAATGAAAAAAAATGAATAATATTCTGTAAGGTACCCGCGGATAAATTTTGGAAACAAAATACTTTCAATTAATGAATTTGAATTCTACTTTCGAAATCATTTTCGTTCGACCAGGTCCACATCAAGACAGTTTCTCAGCCTTTTTTTCCTGTCATGAGAAAATGACAGCAAATGGCTCTTAATAGGTCTGTTGGCGTACTTTCTGCACCAAAATTCGTAAATTATGAAATTCCAATGGGTGGGGGTAAAATTCTCTCAGAAATTGATAAAATCATAAAAAAGTAAACGAACGCGAAAGCTACGAAATGTATACAAATATACAAACAGCCATAAATAACATATAAGGATCTGTCAGATTTGACAGCTTTCATAAATCAGTGCAAAGAAATTTCCTGCACTAAAACTCAAAGCATGGGAAAATTTTTTGCTCTCTCGTGAGCGCTCTCTTCTGTGAAAAACTACAAAACTCTTGCGTACTCGAACAGGATTTCGTGATTTTTCGTAGATTTTCGTAAAAATTCGTAATTTTGGGAGAGTACGCGAACAGATCTAATGCTGTTCGTTTACAATACATGAACGCAAATTTTGCAGGATTGCAGCATATTTATATTTATGAATCTAAAGCTTAATATTTGACGTTTCATAGACGTGACAGTTTCAACTCTATTTAGTAAACCAAAAGATACAAGTTACACGTCTAATTCGAGCTTTAGACAAGTTCAATTCGAAGGGAAAAGGCTGATTGCATCCATGACTGCAAAAGCACAGATTCTGCCCCTCGGCTTAGTCTTGCAAAGACACAGCTTATATTTTATCAGAACGTCCTGGATACTTTAAAAGTTCAGAAACTGAATATGATTCGAAGTTATATCAGCCACTGTAAGCCCATTTCAAAAGTAAACTAAAAAACATTCACATTCAAACACAATTTAAAAATAAAAGAACTTACACAGCCCATATGATGTAAGCGGCTTTAGAAAAGAATCCCATTGTCTTCTCTTGTTCGTCCAGAATTATTTACTCAAAATGTGGATCGATGTCGCACGTTGTTGGCAAATAATTGTTTTAACAAAAAACACACACTGTTTACTTTAAAGCCATCATTCGAAAGCACAGCTAATTGACAATTGTTCTCGACTGAAGTATAACGTATGTAGGACACTGTTTTTCAATTATGCACTTGCAATCGCATTTTATTTTACTACGAGTATTCTTTATAAGATTATGTACAATTATTACAGTCTCAAGGTACACAAGAATTTAATTATTTGCAAACACCTTAAAGGGAAAACATGTCGTAAACAATTTTGGCGGTTGCATTCAATATTCTTTGGATAAATATTTGATCCCATAATGTTGGCCAAGATTCGTTTGTTTTATGGATGAGCAAATATTTATTGTTTCAATAATTTTTCTTTCCACGATGTTGGTTGGTATTATAAAGTTGTGAATTGTTGTGGGTTTTGTACAAGATTAGATCAAAATTTATCGGTGGGTAATGTTGGCGTTATCTACTTTATTGGTTCTCGTTAATTTCTTTTTATATCCACAGCTTGATTAGTTTTTAAAAACAAATTTAACGCATGATAAGGAATACAAATCAAAGACAAGAGTCCAAAAGACTGGCAGGCTTGATACTCTATCAAGGGAGGAAATGTAATTAATTAAATCTGATACAGAGCCATCCGATATGGTAGCTCATACTGAAAACAAAACATCCATGGCAGATTATCTAAAACCTATTAATTTCATATCTTTGTAGCAAATCCTGGAGTAAGTCAACCGTTTCGTACAGTTGCAAGGTACTGGTAGGAGACAGAGAAGTCAGAAATCCTGTAAAAGGATTGAATGACATGAGACTGTCAGACCACACAAAACATTGGAGAAGGATCGACTTGAATTAATGGAACACTTGTATTATAACGAGCAAAACTTTACCCAAATAGTTAGTTAAATAGGTGGCGCTACAGTTCGGGGTGGACTTGAGCCTGAACCAACAAGCCTCTCCAGTTAGCCTGGTTCTTAGCTAACTGCCCCTAGTTACGCACTTCAAGTCGGTTCAGGTCCCCTTCTACTAGTGAGCGCCACCTAAGGCTAGATTATCCTCTACTGGGGTGTCCCTCAGGGTTTAACTTTAACCAGATTTCAAATCGGCGATTTCCCCACGGTTTTCGAGGGACTCGAGACGTATAACCATTAGACGATCAGGGTAAGGGGGCAAATTGTCTTTGTCAGTCCAGGCGAAGTCGCGAAGAACGAAGCGTAGAAACCGACAATTTCAATACGACAAATATGAATGGTGTAGTAGGGAGACCAAACCTAACTTGCATTCCTTAGAATAACATTTTATAAATCCAAGCACAAGCATAATTTTTCTGGCACTAGACAGAGAATAAATTGAGGTCATCTTGAATATAGCGTGTCGTCGGCATATGCAGAGTGATAGCAGTACGAATAGTAAGGGAACAAGGTGACTACCTTGAGGGACTCCCGATGTGCCCACTATGGAGTTAAAAACAGAAGATCTAAATAAAACTTCATTGTCTTCCTTCCAAGTAGAAATTAATCATCCGAGTGCTTTTGGTTCAAAAATGATGAGTGGGTGAGACAAATTCTGAAATGTTTGTGATTGTCGATCTACCTTTGAGGAAACTATGTTGAGAAGAAAAAAAAAAGTTTTGCAATGAAAAAGCATTGAGTCGTACAGAATACTTTCTAGGAGTATGGGTACGCCAGGGCCTCTCTTGTGAATGGGGATGATGAATGAGTTCTTCCATGGAAGGGGGAAAGTTCCTTGGGAGATAGACATGCAAAAAGTACACGTTAAGTGTCTAACGCATTTTTTTAGAGGAATTGCGAGCAGTTTATCTAATGAAACATAAGAGATTCCTAGTGTCTATGTTTATTAGATCACTTAAATCGTTGAAGAAGGTTGCTCTTAAGTGAGGCATCCTAATGCGGGAGAAAGCTGGGAAAAAGCAAAGAAGGTGGAGAATGGTCAAAGAAGATGCAGATATCCTTAGGGCCCGATCCATAGAATCCACCGACGTATTTTCAGAGAGAACAGTCCCATAAAGTCCATACCATACAAACGTTGACTTAATGCTTCAACTTTATCCATCGAAGTTCACATATACCTTGGTAATGGGCCACCTTCCCTAAACTAGTCGGTATCTAGCTGTCAATCAAAAACAACGCAGCAACAGGTCCGCGGATTTTATGAATCAGGACCTTCAGCAGATATCACGCTTTCCTTAAGTCAATATAAGACTTCTAGACCACCTTACTTGTAGGTCTTCGCTTTGACTAATAAAGGGTTTTTCAATAGGGACATAACAATTTCGTGCTTAATATCAAATTTCAAGAACTGAAGCCTCTGGATTTGAAACAAACATTCTCCGGGCTCTGCAAAAGTTTGAAGAAAATCCTGAATTGCATCGAAAAATTAACTCCAGCGATGAAGCTCAGCTTCGGCTTAAAAGCTTTGGGCACCTTTGCATTATGGCATATTGGACGGCAACAAATTCATCTGTGCCTTAAGAAAATCTATTGCAATGCCCGTTTGGTGTGGATTTCATGCCGGGAGGTGTGATTTGATCGTGATTGTTCGTCAATGAACATGATCGATATGTTGGTACCGTGTTGGAAGACCTTTTTTTTGCCCAGAATTGGGTGAACCTAACATCAGTGATATGTGGTTTCAACAAGATGGTGCCAAATGCCAAACCGCTGGTCAAACAATTGATCTATTGAAGGAAACACATCGCTCATGCATTTAACGCCGTTGGAGATCTTTCAAGAGCTAACGGTAAGTCGTTGGTTTATGCCAACAAGACAACAACGTTGCCGGAGGTCAGGAATAACATTGAACGCGAAATTGCCAACGTTTCAACGATTGCTAGAAACGTGCTTGCGGCGACCACTTGCACGAGATCAAATTTCATACTTAAATTGAACATGTGCACTGCAGCTGGGATAAATTTTACCGCGATATCTTTGTATCTTAATTAGTGTTCTAAAGCGTGACCAGATAGCAATGATAGCTTTTCCAATTGTTATGTTTCAGCAGCTGTCAAAGTTACCAATGACATCCAGCTGTCAAAATATTCAGTAAACCTTGCCATTTCATCATGCATCGTTTCACGCTTGCCGAATGTGCGGAAATTATCATGGCTTCAGTGTGCAGGCAATTCGTCGCATTGTGGAAAAGTTTGAACGTGAGTACACTCTTTTGGACCTTAAGCCGATAACTAGACAAAGATTGGTGCGAAATGAAGTAAACGGAGCCGCCGTAGGGACTAGTATCGAGGAAGACTAGAAAATATCGAGGAAATGTCAATTCGGTTTCGAGCCAACCCGGCTTATTTTGCGATTGGATTTGGGCTAAGGCAAGAATTGAAGCCGGACGACCATAGACATAGCTGGAAATGTTGGCCGCAGATGCGGATTTTAGCCAAAATATCATTCTTGGCACAGCGGCTATACCAATGAGCAGAATTGCCGCTATTGGAGTGAACACAATCCACAAGTGTTGAGTGCGGATAATGGGATGGCGGCATCATCGGTCCTTATTTCTTTCGAAATGAGGAAGGAGACACCGTTACCGTCAATGGTCTCACATGAAGGGCGATGTTAACTGATTTTCTGTGGCCAGAGTTCCACAACATCGATATATCCGAGCTGTGACTCCAATAAGACGGCGCTACATGCCGTACAAGCGACACAACGCTCGAAATTGTGAAGACGAAATTTGACGACTGGGTCATACAACGTCAAGTCCTTAATCTCCGCTACAAGGCAACCGCTTTGGTCTAGCTCTGGGCCAACTTTCGAGACACAATTGTCGGAATAACGCTGCACATATTGAACCGATTCATCAAAAAGTGGATTGGTCCCTTGAAGCAGTACCTGTAAAACCAAGGCGGCCTTGTGAATATTGTGCTATTCCACACATAATGGCAAGAATGTAGCTTCAAAATAAAGTCAGAATCAGTTTCATTTATCATTCTTATCTGGTCACCCTATAGGATCATCAATAGATTCTTTCTCAGGTTCGTCAAATGTTCGTTAACTTTTATTCACTTACGAAAAGAGGAAGCCCATTCGCAATTTTGTGATAAGTTGGGATCTAAGTTATTTGCATTTGGATTACAAAACTCGACAAAACCGAGAACATGACCTGGATTCTGTTTCTCTCCCTCACCAGCTATGACTGCACCAATCTCATGGACCTAAATATGTACAGATAATCTCCTACGGAAGTAATTGAATTGAAAACACTGAAGAACACCCAAAGTAGAATTTTGGCATTATCTTCAGTTTGCTTTCGAAGATTATAGTACATCTGCCTGGTACAGCCCATTTCTGCATTCGACACATATTCTCCTGTTAAGTGAGGGAATGGAATGTAATAGGACCATGCTCCCACAGATTATGCCATGAGTGTATGTAGACTTCCTTCTCAGTATTCTATTGACATCTTTGCATAATCTGACGGTTTTCCTACAAGCAACAATAAATCATTCGTCACAGAATAATTATAAAACTTTTAAAATAAGTAAAACAATTAAATACTTTCGCAGTTAAAAAAGCATTACACTTGGTGTGTCAAACTGTAGCAATAAAACCTGACAATATCGCATAGAACAACTTGTCTTGTCTAATACCTTTAACCTTCATTCGCACGTCTATCGAAATACGACTACAGTACCCATAATAACATAAATAAACACAAGATTAGAACTTGGTCGAAACAGTTCACGAAAGCTTTAACTACCCCAGCCATATGTTATAAACTAAGCCATGCCATCACACACTCTTGTCATTAACTCGTCGTATTTCAAATTCAAAATTCTGTCACGATAAAACAAAAAACCAAAACTAACTCCCTTCCTCTAATCTACACCACCACAACACAATCCACTTGATAATAAAATAAAATACTTTAATTGTTTACAAACTATTTTCTTGTGCATTAATTCACTTCACTTGACCTCAAAAAAAAAACACAAACTTTGAACCAACAAAAAAAAAACAACAAAAAAAAACGATAAAACCGATTAACAACCCAAAACGAAAAAAAAAAAAAGAATATTTTCTGCAAATTTATGCGTAAAGACAACACTCTAAGTACAGTCCGCATTCGTCACCATACTCAAGACATTAGACTGTCGAAAACTCGGAAAAGTAGCCAACTGGTCGTCCGACGCACGTTACACACTTTTGTTCTGTTCTTGTTTCCTCGCACTGATAACGTCAACCAACCACAGAGAGTCTCAAATCCGATTGATCAGCAAACACCGACAGTAAGGCGGCTATAACAACATTTTCGCATCATCCCTTGTCCGGGATGGGTGGTAGATCAACAGTATTCGACCGTCCAGTGGTGTATACTTCATTGGCCGATTAATTCTTATTAACTAATTTGGAAATTGTTTATCAACCTTATGACTATGCTGCTTGATGGTGTGTTTCTCTTTGTTTTATAGATAAAATTGTGATAATCGAAGAAATCTCCATGCGCGCACTCTAGGAAATAATGGTTTCCATATAGAAATGAGTTAACAATTGCGGCGCAATCCAACATCAGAACACTGGGCGAATACTGCTGATCTGAGTCATTTCATTCACAGGCAATCAGCCGCTTAATGTTTACTCTTTTTCTATAAGATCAAGCGTGCTCAAGACACTTTTTGTAGACACAGACCAAGTGACCTATGGAAAAAGTTGATTCTGTTCTCTCTTGGCATATGTCAACAACTGCAAACATGTGTTTAACAAATAATCATGTGAAACCACATATTGTGCTGTCTGATGTTGAAATAAATAATTAGATCATGACCCGATCGGGTAGTGCGCGCTTTTTTAACCATGATTCAGTCGGTTTGATACGAAAAAAAAAGAAGGTACCTTCCCTTTCAAGGGGTTCCCAGTTTGTTCGTTTCACAAACTCAGAATCAATTTCTAAATTTCTGTGGCGAATACGTTACTTTTTTTCTTCTCTCTTTCACCCCTCTGGCTATGGAAACGCAATCAACTGAAACCAACAGGCAACGGTTTGTTAATCATTGCACACAAAAAAATCAAAATAAAAAAAAAAAACGTTTCTAATCAATTATGCCAGAATTAAAACTAAGGTTGCTGCGGATTGTTAATTTATTAAATGGAAGACCTAATTTCCTCGTCGAACGTGGTTTTCCTCAGATAGCTGCACTCGGTTGGCCTTGCTCTTGGCCTTGGCACACGAAGAAGTTTAGGAGGGATTGTACGTGGAAGTGAAACTATTCATGCAGGACAAATGAGCTGTACACAGTTGTTTACTTAAAAAAATAATAATTTTCTTACTGGCTAATGGGCAAGGTTATGGAAAACGTTTCGCTATTCGTAAAACGCCTTGAAAATCGGATTCGAATACGAGTACGATTGTTTAATTACACTGCAGAAGAGCGGTTATGAATTGATCAATAAAACATCGCACATTGAGATAGTTCCATTCGTTATTTCCTCACCGAGCTCATGAACGATATCTGAATCATTTCAAGCAGTTCTTTGGACTGATTGGCATATGAGTTGCCTACAGTGGCATAATTCTCAAAACCCATTCATATATCATTCTTCTATTTGAATTCTGTTAAGGGCTCTGCATCGTTATTGATCGAGCATGTATTAACTGCTCAAAACTCGGTTTGGTCAGTTGTGCCACCATCATCTTCCTAGTCCTACGTCCTTTAACATTTGGCATTCTCAATCGAGGTGTGCTTAACACCCTGCGTTCTCTCTTGCTGCTGGAAGACGCTTTTCGACTCGAAGTACAGTCTAGTCCATCAGCTTACAAAAAAAAAGCATTCGACAGTGTGACCAGGGAATTATTTCGATTTACTTTGTTCTTGGTCGAGCAAAGAATTTATTACTCTAACATAGCGGCACCTACACATCTTGCCTACACTGTACGCGATATCTCGCATATAGTGATTTATTTATTTATTTATCGATGGATATACGATCTGTTGATGGATATAGAGCAGCTGCTACAGGTATTAGCTGATTGTGTGGACAGGGAGGCAAGTGTCATCCCTCAGTTTGTGCTAAAGACACACGAGTTCAAGTAAGCAATGCTTTAAATCTCGTAGACAGAGTAGGTATACTCTGTTTCGATGGAAATGATCCGTAACAAGTGTTTGCGAAACATCCAAATGTTTTTCTAGCTCTAGCGAACACCTGCAGTAGGAAACGAATCCGAAATCGAAACCATTACCAAGATTGGGTTGACTATACATTTTGAAAATCCAAACTAACTTCGCGGTGCAAACACACGATGGTTCGAGATGGCACCGAAAGTTAGGACAGCAACATGACGATGACAGTACAGAATTCATTCCCTAAGGACTGGGAGGAGGATAGCATTTGTCCTCTTGGACTCTGGAGAAGATCCTTTGTTGTTATCCGAAGAGCCGCTGAAAAAAAAACCTAATCCACTGCGATGTTCATCTGCCTTTCAGACTCAGATGTTGATTAGAACTCCAGTTTCCAACAAGCATCGGTGGTTCAGTGGTAGAATGCTCGCCTGCCACGCGGGCGGCCCGGGTTCGATTCCCGGCCGATGCAATCTCTTTTTTTTTATTATTATTTAGTCAACTTACGATGCACACCTAATCCTTGGCTGAAGCTCAATGTATTTCAAAGCAAAGACTCACCTCAAGAGAATGGTAAGCTGTAGATCATGACCAAGCCTCTCTAATGCTGGAACGCCTTCCACACGAAGGATATTAATTTTCTCACGCAACGATCGTGACACCGTCGACTGACCATGTCGCTCTCGTAGTATTTCGAGGATGTTCGGCTGTCTTAGGAATGCGATCACCTAAAAGAAGGTTAAATTTAGAAAAACCCAAATCCTTGTGCATAAGTCAACTGCTTACCTTCTCATTGTATGCAACAGGGATCTCAGTGGCATGCTCTTGTAAGGCATTACTTCTCGGTAAAGACGATGCTGGTCTTGGCGGTGGAGTCGGCGCTACATCACTTATGATATCATTTTGTTGCCTGTGCCTGGCGACGCGCGGACATTCAATCGGCAACCGGGGATCCATGAACGAAGTCTTCCTATTACTATGATCGATGAAAAACTGCTTGCCTGAGTGATCAAGTTTGGTCTCCCAGCCCGAGGGGAGGTCTTTGCTCATTTGCACAAAAGAATTGACTAGAGCTACTAAGTCTTTGTTATACTGGTAACGTTGGAATGTGTTGGGGTCGCGACGAATACGTATTACCATATGTTTTAAGGCGGCGTTGCGGTTATAAATCCCGAGAGCCTCTTCGTTCGAATGCAGCAGAGAGTAAAAATCAGGACGACAGAGCATCAAAACCGCTGGATGGGTGCCTAAAATTTGAATGCGCTCAAATTCAGTCGCAGACGATGCACGATTACTTGAAGTACTGCTGCCACTGCCATTGGCGGTGCAGCCATTGGTAGCCATGTCGCGATTTTCACTGGTTATGGTTCGTCGTATCGATTGGTATCGGCGATCCAATTGTTGGCGGTGCTGATCTCGGCCGCCAGCCAAAGCACCGCCATTGGAACCAGGGCGCTGCCAACTGGTTGTACGCGTGGTGTGATCAATGTAGAAGATTCTTCCGTGGCTATCCATGCGAGCTTCCCAAGCTGGAGGGAGAGGGTCATCGGAATCAGAGAAGACCCCACGTCCCCTCTCCGGAATGGAAGGAAGCCGCGTACTCGATATGTGTATCATATCGTTGTCGTTGTTGTCGAATACACGAATAGCGTCCGCAGACCGTCCTCCAGCTAGACTCACAATGTCTGCGGTTCGAATGTCGGGCGAACCATTCTCGATATTGGCTGCAGTATCACGTATACGATAGTCATGCAGTTGAATGGCAGCTGCACTCTCATCTTGACTTGCCAAACGCTGTCGTCGTGCATGGTGAGTCGGAGTTGGAGGGCAAACTAGATTCGTGCCGCCTCCTCCGATGCGAGTGAGTAGGCGAGGTTGTGGACGTAGGACTGGTTTCGGTATTACCTGGGGAATTGGCGACCCTATTGGCTCCGGAGAAGAAAGATCAAGTGGGGAAGCGCTGCGAGTGGATGATCCCGATGGAGGACTTCGTTGCCGGGGTTGGGGATGAATCATCCTGGGAACTGCATACGCAGAGAGATCATTAGAACTTTCCATTTGCGAGGAGATCGGGTTGAGTTTCCCCTTTCCGTTCGAGAGAGTACGCGTCAGAGGACGATGTTGTCGAATTATTTCGTTCGGCGACGATTCCTGACTACCGCCATTCGACAGGGGGAAGTCATACGATTGAAAGTCGTTGGCTGGCACCTTCTTTGTGAGTATTGTGTTGATGTAATTATCTGGTCCAATTTTTTTCTTCAGCAACGGTTTGAATTTCATTTGCTCCAGACCGCTGGTAGATGGCCCACTGGTAGATGGAAGTATCGCAGCTGCAGCTGCTCCTTCCTCCATGTCATTGGCCAGTTGCAGGGGCGATTGAATGCAGCCACTATTGTAGTTCCTATCTGTAAGAGAAGAGCACATTACTATGTATAGAATGTTCCTGAGCCTTTATCGTCCTTACCTGTTGGCATAACGCAATCATCACCCAACCTATAGTCATCGTCTATATCGACGATGTCGAATTTAAATACGTCACCGCTTAACTTAGTGTTCTTTGCAGTTCCCTTCGGCGGCCAGGACCTCTCCAATGGTCGATGCATTCGACTTGACAACGGAGTCCTCGGTGTGGACGAATAATCCCCGCAGTCATCTTCAAACACGGTCTCCGCTGGAATATTTTCATAACACTCCCTCGCCATCCAAAGGTTAAAGGTGTCGTGTTCCGATGAGAAGCGCCTTCCACTGTTGGCCGGCGAAGGTGTACTCCTAATTTTCTTCTTCGCTCCATTCAGTGGTGTATCGGAATTCGCGTTCAATATCACTTTACGCCGCGTTCCTGAACAATTTACCGAGGAACACGGCGAAATGGCATCAGGATCGGTGTTGCTAGAGCAAGGTGACAACTGCACAGGGGAAACCTCCTTCTTAATAGACGGCTCCTCACCATTAACTACTTCTCGGGCACATTCTATTCGTAAAAAAAAAAAAGAAATAGGTCAGCTTAGATAACATCCCCGCGTTCCAAACACAAACAAAAGAAATAAAAACAAAAAAAAAACTACAAACCTGCTTCACTGGATGGCGCATTTAACGTGTCTCCATCCAAATGCTTCGCCGCCACCGCCCCTTCGTCTAAACACCCCACAGCACCTGCTCGATCGCTAAGAACAGGTTCATCATCATCAACATCATCAACACCAACATCCGCATTCAGTGTCAATGACTCTAATTTGTCATGGTCAACATTGCCGTTGTCATCATCGTCGTCGTCGTCGTCGTCGTTCTCGTCATTATCGTCGTCTGCTGAAGGTGCAGCCGCAGCAGCAGCAGCAGCAGAAGTTGTGGGTGCCTCATTTTGATCCTTCTCCCCCTCCTCCTGCTCCTCCTCCTCCACGTCCTCCTTCTCCTTCTCCTCATTCACCTTCGCATTCGGTTCAGTCTTTGTTATAGCTCCTCCTGCAGACTCGGTATCTTCCTCGTCCATTTCTACACACAATTGGCTAACTTATAAATTAATGTGCACTGAAATGCTTTCCATAATTAGCTAGAAACTGCGTTTTTTTCACTTCCATCACTGGCACTAGTAGTAGCACGGGTATACACATAATTTGTGTGACTCGCTTTATCACATTTGTGTTCCATTATTCCAAATAGAATTTAAGCACGCATTTTGCCATTACTGAAACGTTGACGTTTTCATTGAAAAACACGAGGGTGGTTCGATATTCATGTAAAAATTTTCATTTTCATTTGCGGAGTGAAATTTCCGATACGGCGCTCCGTCGATTTAATTCAACTTTGCTTCTTTTTTTTCCACCATCCACTGACAGTTAATTGACTGCACAACAACAACAAGAGTACATGTATGGGTTTGTCTCTTTCTAAAACATAGCATTGTCAAATATGTTTCGATGACAGGTGAACTCTATGTTTTCTAGAAAATTGTTGCGAGAATAAAATGTTGCTCGCCAGACATGCTGCAAGGAGGTGGTTAACGGTCTTTCTCTTTAAAAAGCAAACGTTTTTTGCTGATGATGATTGGCTTGGAAGCAAAGAGAGAAACCTTGATCCTCTCACATTGACAGACATCAATCGCAGGACATTAACACATTTTCGACAACAGATAACGATTGTTTTCTGAAAAGCTTAGACTTTCCTCGACTCCGGGGAACAAAAGTCCTCAAAACGCAGTATTCCTACAACTCCAGTCTGAATTCATGCGAAACAAATTTAATATCCTGGCGGTGAGAGACATATAACAGTGAGTTACCTACATAACAGTCCCTCTTCTCTTCGATACTTTTGACATATCTCTCATAAAGGGTGACCAGATAGCAATAACACTTTTTCCAATTGTTATGTCTCAGCAGTCCAGACGCATAATCTTTCAAAAGGCCGTGCAACTTTTAGCGTCCGCCGATGACATCGATATTATTGGAAGAACTCAGCGGGTTGTCACTGGAGCGTTAACTAGTATTGAAAAGGAAACTGCCAAAATGGGTTTAGCGGTAAACGAGGGCAAAGCGAAGTATATGCTGTCAACGAGAAAGGACACACAACATCGACGAATTGGACAGAACGTCACAATTGACAGCTACAACTTTGAGGTAGTAAGGCCCACCCTGTATAAGACCCTGATCATCCCAGTCCTGCTTTACACTACACGAGCTGTACAGCGACATCGCTAGCTAAGGACCGGGCCACTCCAAAATGTGCCGTTTCACGCTTGCCGAACGTGCGGAAATTATTAAAAAATATTATCGAAATTCCGTGAATCTCGTCGTGAGGTCGGTCGTCATCATGGCTTCAGTGTGCTGGCAATTCGTCTCACCGTGGAAAAGTTTGGGCGTGAGTACACTCTTTTGAACCTTAAGCCACCAACCATTCGAATCATCTTGTCGGACGAAGCCCATTTTAGGCTCAGCAGCTATTTCTTTCAAAGTGACGAAGGAAACACAGTTACCGTCAATGGTCTTAGGCATAGAGTGATGTTAACCTGCTTTCTACGACCAGAGCTCGACAACATCGATTAATCCAAGGAGTCATCAAGAAATTGGGCCGACACCGCTTGAAACACTACCAACGAAGCCAAGGCATGTGGCATGTAGCTTCAAAAGAAAGTCAGAATCAGTTTTATTTATCACACCGTTGTTGTTTTGTTTAAATCGTTCTCGTTTCTTATCGATCTTATCGGGTCCCCCTGTACATAGATAATTAGTTAAATAATCTCAAAGCTGAATTCTTATCCGGTCCCCACCACATTGGTCAAAACCTGTACTTCCAATCTTTCCTTGCCCTTCTTTAAACTCTTTCTTCCATTTCTCTCACCAAGACCTCTTGCATAATGTCCTTACATAAAGAGAAATCGAAGAATGATGTCACTAATTATCGTCTCACTGCTAAGCTTTCTCTTATACCCAAGCTCTTAGCACATAAGTTATATGAAAACTTAAGGTTTCAGCTTATTGGCTTCCTGAAAGGCAGATTCCCCCCCATAAACCTCGTCCAATTTATGTCCTTTGCCCTTTCATCTTAAGAAAATGTTTTCGAAGAGATATCTCACCAATTATTCCTTTTTACACTGTCTGCCCTCGGCTTTGAACCACTACTGTTAAAACAGTTATCTTCTTACTTGGAAAACCTTTGCATTTCATCATCTAGGGCACATTCTATTCATTCTAGCCTTTAACGATCATAATAGAGTCTCATTAAACACACCCACGTCTCTCTTTACGCGGATGACACCAAATTTTTCAAATCCATTTCTTCCTTTCAAGACTCTTAGTTTTCTTCAACAAGACATCGATAGTTTTTCGATCTGGAGCCCCAATCAAGAATATCTTAGAGCTCAACAACCTCCAGTCCCATTCGATTTTTGAGGAACTCAAACCTGTCCATCTCATTCAAGGTCTTTGTATTTTGTGCGATAGGGAACTCAATTTCCGTTCCCACATTTAGTCAAACGAAAGTCTAAAACCTTCGTGTTTCGTCCTTGAGTAAACTAACTAAACCTAGTCGTCTTTTCAGCGAATTCCTGTGGCCAGAATTGAGAGATTCAATGCCGTTTTATTCCTTTATACGACGCCCTCATCATGCCTGTCTATCAAGACCTTCTCAATCTCATTCACCTAAAAACCTTTGATGAACGCAGAGACGCAGCTGATATTCCCTTCATTCATCGACTACTCTTAGGTTTCGTTTGATTGCCCGCCCAGTAACAATGGTAAAATACTAAGCCCTCAACTTTTCTAACTATCGACCTACCTTGGGATTCTAACGAACCAATTTCCTGTCTGTTTAGGAACTCAAATCTTTCCATTTTCGTCTTCAGCCCCAGAATTCGTCGCCTTACAAATCGCTAATTGTCTACACTGACGCTTCCAAGCCTAGCAGAAGCATACTTGAATACGGCCTAGAACTGATTCTAATGGCAAAAGTACGTAAAAGGCTCACGGCGAACGTACAATGGGTTTCAGTAGAAGATCATTATCATTCAGTGTTAGGCTTCAACTGAGAGTAAAAGAACAATTTTTATAGCCGTTTGAGCTCCATCACCAATTTTATGCGAATATCATGATCAAGATGAGTGATCTTGACGCCAAAGTAAGGTGTGATAGGGGGTCATGGCTTTTAGTACCTCAGTTTTTGTTTACCGCATATCAAAACACATTACGATGTACATAAAGTACACATGAGTCATTCATGTCAAGGATAACATCGAGGGAAGCAGCAATGAAATCGGCTGGTTCGGAGGTCGCATGCGGTGTTAGATATTCCATAACCCAGTAACAACGGCGATTTGGTTTATGGATTGCAGCGAACCCAACCACATATGGTTTAAGCCGATGACTCAGGAAATGTATGAAGTACTTCCGAAACAGACATAGAGCTGATACCTGAATGGATCCTGACCATACATAAGCATTCGTACTGTGACCATCAAGGGCAATCCGTGCATAGCTCCAGCCTTCTAGAAATAATCAGGTACAGTATTCACAGGCTGTGGGATAGCAATAAGTGCTTGCCGTAGAAGCAAAGTCAATTAATACCACCGCGCATGGAGACGTAGATGAACAGTGGACCGCTAAACATACGACGGATCGGTGAACGGAATACGTTACTCAGGTCTCAAGTTTTAATAACCTCGGCAACAGATAAATCCGAGATCAAAACTCAGTAGCCGTGGGGGTGGATCGGTGGTCCGCCACCGACTCTTTCCCAACACCCTGCCTCAGTATTGAAGATCCCTGTAGACCTGATATTCCAATATGTGGAAGCTGCTCATGTAGGAATAGTTCAACCTGACTGGAACCGATAGACCTCACCATCTACCATCAAGGGAGTTCCTCAGCTGCAGTCTGGAACAAGAGCAAGGGCCTCAGTCAGAAAGCACTGCTCGTCCACTACCACCTACGACGTCCAAATGGTTTGTTTACCCAATCTCCAGTCGAGGTCACCAACGTGAAGATGTAGAGAAACCATTGTGAGAACGCTTGTGACCCCATATATTCGGATCACTACCCTTTTGCCGTCACACAAACATTAAAGACAAGAAACATGTCCGTGTCCCGTGCCAACAAGAAATAACAGATTCGTTTACCTTCAAATGAAACTCGATTTATTTCGAATAGTATCTTTGCGCACACAAAAATGAACAAACAATTCAAAATCTTTCTGCAATGTAATAAAAAAAAACGGAAAATGCGTCCACAAGAGGGTCGAGTCTGCCTGCCTACTTCCACAGCTTCTTGATCGACATATTCTTCTCGGAATCCTTCTGCATTACCTTGGCCACAGCCATTTCGAAGTCCTCCTGGGTGACGTGAACACGTCGCTCTCGCAGCGCGTACATACCTGCCTCTGTGCAGACGCCCTTCACTTCAGCTCCCGATGCTCCAGGCATGAGCTCAGCAATCTTCCGCAGGTTAATACCTCGAGTAAGGTTCATTTTGCGCGAGTGGATCTTAAGAATATCCAAGCGAGCCTCCTCATTTGGTGGTGGGAACTCAATCTTACGATCGATACGTCCGGGTCGGAGTAGCGCTGGATCCAAAATATCAATCCTGTTCGTCGCCATGATGACCTTGATGTTCTTTGTGGCCTCGAAACCATCCAGTTGATTCAGGAGCTCCAACATAGTTCTTTGCACCTCAGAATCACCGCCGGAGCCTGACTCAATACGAGACGAACCAATCGAATCGATTTCGTCCATGAAAATTATGGAAGGCGCGTGTTCACGTGCCATAACGAACAGTTCTCTCACCATCCTCGAACCCTCACCAATGAACTTCTGTACCAGCTCCGATCCAGACACCCGAATGAATGTGCACTCGGTGTGATGTGCCACGGCGCGGGCGAGTAAAGTCTTTCCTGTTCCAGGTGGACCGTACAAGAGAACACCCTTGGGCTGGGCAATACCAAGCGCATCGAACAACTCTGGATGCTTCACTGGCAACTCGATGACTTCCTTGATTTCCTTGATCTGTTTGTCTAACCCACCGACCATTTCATAGGTGGAATCAGGAACCTTCTCCACCATCATAAGCGACACCAAGGGATCCACTTTGTTTGGAAGAATCTTGTGCAGAGTATAGCTCTCATTGCGTAGAGCTACACGGCAGTTTGGAGTGACGTCATTGATGTCAATGTTCTTATCAATGTCAACAACGAACTTTCCCTCGGGATGCACCTTCACCAGAACCTTCTTCTTGTCCATCGGTTTCACCACCTCCCCAACATAACTCCCCTGTTCCTGTAGCAATTGCAATTCCTCGCGCAGCATGCGAACTATGGAATGAGTAATCAGAATCTTTTGTTTCCATTTATTCTGCACTTACTTACCCTTGGCGTTCAGTTCATTGCGCTGTGCCTGTAGACGACGTAAATTTTGAGATTTTTCAGCCACAATAAGCTGTAGCTCTTCGATTTTCTGAATGTAGTAGGAACGGAAACCCTCACCCTTTGGGCAGTCCAAGTCCATCTGGAAATTAAGAGTTTAGATGGAAATTCGGGACGCAGTCGTGCTTGAACTTACCCTATTAGAGACAGTCATGTTAATATTATGTTTGCGTTTAATTTATCGCAATGATTCCTTATAAATTGCACAAAAAAACCAACAAAAACGCACTTCGTCGAAGGGAAATACGATGATTTGGGTTACTCGGCAAAAATGAAACTTTTGATGGCTCTTTGTTATGGTTTTCGTAGCGATGAACTTTTGGAGATGTTATTCTTGCTCGTTGCGAGAGGACTAAGACTACGGTTACACTATCTGTTTAGCATGTAGAGAATGTGTCAATAATATTTGATTTATTTAATTTTAATTAGTTCTAATTTATTATTGGATTCTATGATGGACTGACGTTTAAGTTTTCATGTTCAGTTTGATAGTCCTGTCTCAATATTTCTGCAAATAAACTGCACTTCTACAGTAAATTTTTTTACAACAAAATTAAGTCATCTTTCACGTTAAAAATACAAATTTTTGGCGCAACAAGTTTATGGATTCCAGGGCCCAGCTTCTAACAACCATTCGTGTTGTGCGTGTTATGTTCCTCACAAGAATGTCGTGTCCAAAGGGCAATTTGAGACACTTCTTCATGACAGTTCAACTTTCAGAACAAATTTTTCAGGTTTTTAAATTTTAATTTTTACATCCTACTGTCTGACAGATTTGAGGATGCAGACTGCCCATTGCTCGCTTCGAATTTTTAAAAGAAATCAGGTCCGTCAGTCCTATGTGAACAATTTTACACATAACGTCATATGTCCTATTTTCCAAGAATGAAAGTATCCACATGTGAAACTGTAAGTCCACCAAGAAGGAAAGAACATTCATTCAATAAAGTCTTCGACCCAGATCTGTTAGAAGTAGAGAACCCAGTCCAAACATAATATCGTATCAGAAATTCGAAGACTATTTGACTTGACATGAGTGCACATAAGTACTTACCTCAGAGTGAACAGACACTCTGTGTGCGCCTGAACACACCAATTACTCGTTACTTTTCCTCACTTTGCTAATTTTCACTGCACACTGCCACCGTAGCGTCATATTTTTCGCAAAAAAAAAACTCAATCCCCCTTTTGTCAGAGTTCCTTTTTCCGTGCGTTTTTTCACGAATTCTTTAAAGAAAAATCGTCTAGAAAGTTGCAATTAATACAACTCAAATGTGTTTCTAATTGTGCCTAAAACACAAACAAACATTTATCGAATATATCTGCATAAAAAGAGCAGATATATTCACCGAAAAATAGATTTTTGAGACCGCGGGATACATAGCACAGTTAAAATTGTGGAAAAAAACGAGAAACCGAAGAGGAAGAAAAAAGCAGCAGGCAAAATGTCTGTGGCATACACACAGCAGCAGCAACCGCCGCCCGTGCCGCCACAACCATCGTCTGCTCAGCAGGGCGGGCCGCCGCAACAGACGCTGCAGCCAATGCAGCGTGGTCCGCCCGGTGGCGGTGGGCCCGGCGGACCGCCCAATCGTGGTGTCCCTCCACCGCCCAGTCCGGCGCACATACAGAAAATACTCGACGAAAATTGTGGCATAATCCAGACAATACAGGATTTTCAAAATATGGGTAAATCTCAGGAGTGCATCACCTATCATGCGGCGTTGCATCGGAATTTGGTGTACTTGGCGCAGTTGGCTGATCCGTCGATGAATATTGCTCAAATATTGCCGGTGAGTTGGGGATTTCGTTAAATTTCATGAAAGTAACAAAGTTACATGCGTAGACACTCAGATAAACAAATATTTGCGAGGCTTTTAGAGCAAAACAGCAGTACACAGCAAAATTTTCGCCTCAACTCGGCTATTCGCTTGACCTACCCTTCGTGGATGACTCATTCTCTTGAATTAGCAATGCTAACACTAATGATTTTCTTTACCCTGCAGCCACCCCATGTTTTGGCCTCCCAAGCGCAGGGTCCCCCACACGGTATGATGGGTGGACCTCAAGGTCCTCCCCCCCAGGCCGGCGGTCCAGGTATGCCCCCCCACGGGCACGGTCCCTCAGAGCCAGGTGTTCCATCGCCGCAGAACAACGCTCAACTGCCATATCCGAACCCCAATCAGCAGCCTCCGACATCGCATGCCAATCTACCGCCTCCCAATTCGCAACAATCTCAATCGTCGGCTGGCCAACCACAGCAGCAGCCGCAGGCAGGTGGCGCTATTCCACCACCTACAGGCGCCCAACAGCAGGGAGGCAATGTTCCATATCGCGGCGTACCAGGACCCGGTCAACAGCCACCACCATCGACCCAAAATAGTAAGAAACCTAATAATTCCCCCTTTAACCTGAGTTCAACTTCGATCTCTTTGAGTAGATCAACAACCACAACGAACTGGAGGACAGCCACAGCCACAGCCCCAGCAACCACCACCGCAGGCGCAGTATCGCGGCGGTTATCAACAACACGGTCATTACACCGGCTATCCGCCGCAATCACAACCCTACCAGCCTCAAACTGGCTATCCGGGTGCTATGCCACCGTATGGGCCTCCGACTCAAGGATATCCGCCAAGTAGCCAGGGCTACCATCATGCTGGCATGCCGCCAACTTCTTCGACCGGAGGTCCGCCTCCACCCAATCATCCCTATCCGACTACTTCGCAACACCAGGGCCCGGTGCCTGGTTCATATCCCCCTCCTCCACCCAATCAGCAATCCCAACCGCCTCCCCAGATGTATGGACCTCCGGCTGGAGCGCAAGCGCCACCGGGTCAATATCCGCCCCAAAACGCGACTGGTCCACCACCACCCATGGGCTATGGGTATGGTGCTCCGAACGCTGGTCCTAACTACGGACAGGCCACCCAACCACAAGGACCACCACCTGGACAGCCAGGCTATCAACAAGCAGCTGGTGGAGCTCAACCACCATATCCTCCGCAACCGCAGCAGCCGCCGTATCAGCAAGGTCCAGGCGGATATCCACCGTCTGCTCAGCAACAACAACAGCCAACTGGAATGGGGCATCCACCATCATCACAGCCAAATCAAGTTGCACCACAGCCACCACCCACAACCGCACCTCCTAGTGGCGCGGCTGGCAGTTCATACGGTTCCTCCCCAAGCCCAGGGCAGACACCTCCACCTAACCAAGTGGTGCCGCCCAACAACGGTCCAATTACCCCTTCAAACGCTCCATCACAACCTCCCGTCTCGCAACCTCCCTCCTCGCACCCACCCACATCGTACGCTCCCCCCCAGTCCGTGGCAAGCGGACCGCCGGCACAACAACCGGCGTATTCGTCGCCACCGTCCGCCGGTCCAACAGGGCCACCAACTCCCTACACTCAGCACCAGCCGCCACCACAACAGCCTCCGCCTCCGAATTCTTCGGCGAATGCGCCATCAAATGGAGTTGCCGTTCCAACTCAGTATCAGCCACCACCTGGCGCTCAGACTTATGTTGCCCCCCCAGCCGGGCAACCATACGCACCGCCTGGTCCCGGCGGCTACCCTGGTCACGGCTACCACCAACAGGGTTACCCCACGATGCCGCAGGGACAGTATCCCCCCTCGCAGGGATACCAGGGCTACAGGCCAGGTGCACAAATGCCTCCTCCCGGTGGCCAAATGCCTCCCCCCGGCCCCCAGGGACCACCAGCTGGTGCTTATTCCTACGCCTACCAGCCGCCGCAGTGAGTTCGTAGCTAATTCCAATTTATTTCACAACCCCCTCGTACCCCAGACACGTTTTCATTTAGACTTATCCCTCATCATTGACTCTGAGCGTAACTTTCTACCCATGCTCTCTGCGATGTCTTGTTTTACTCTTAAGACCGAAACCTTTTCTGTTTTTATAAACAATTTTAACTTAGATAAGATTAAAGATGCAGAATCCATTATCAAATGTATTATGAACGAATTTTTTTGTCTGTCGAATGGTCAGCTTCGTTATTCCGCATGACGACATTCACTTTCTTCCGAGATTTCAAATAAAGACAATTTAACGAACTAGAAGGATTCAGTGTTTCTTTTCTTTTTCTTTTCTTTTCCTCCATTTCAGCATAACTGCTACTGTTTGCAGTTCCATTTTCTGATTGTAAAGCAAACAAACAGTGCCACATGATGTGAAACTTAGAAGAAGAGATGGAGAAGCCATCGTGCTAAGTGAATCCCGAATATGTATAGGACGTGGCTGCCATCAAAGTCCTCGAGCAGAACAAACGAGTAGGTATTGATGAAATTCCGGCCAATGTACATACATACTTCTAGTGGGACGAATTTGTTAACTTTGCGCCTGCAAATCGAAGATATTTTTTGCCTGTTTCCATCGAGAAGCACAATCTACCCGACGCAGGCTTGTTTACTGCGCGTTTTATGATCTTTAATGTATTGCCGTCGGCCTTCGGTATGTATTTTGCAGATGCAGATGCAGATCTTAGTCAGACGTTTACAAACTGGAGCATGTTCACCCAATCACATGCGGAAATAAATGTTTCCCTGATGAATGTAAAGAGAGGAGGATTAGCAAAAATTTGAGAGTTGCAGGTTCTGTCGGCAGTTCTAGTTAGCATCAGAGAATATGTACTCCTGTTTCGTAAATGTCACGGTTTACAGAAAAGTAAGGTGTCACAAGAATTGTAAGTCGAAAGCGAAGTAAGACAAGGCTCCATCAAAAGGCTCCGTACTGACGGAGGAGACCCAAGGCCAATGCTAAAGATATTTGTTTACGACAAGTTGCTTACAAACTAGAAGCCGAGGCGAATAGAGTAGAGCCCTGTGCCTCTTTACCACCACTAATTTTTTCTAGGAAGTATGCTATCAGCCGGTAGTGGTATACATATACTGAACTTGGCGTGGGCAACAGTATCATGAAAGCTAGAGGTGCGTTCCGTATGTTGTACAATATGTGGACGTTACTCTCTAACGTGGAGCATAAAATAAATGGGTTTTCAATCGAAAGGATCTGGAGCGAATAAACATCACCATACGGGGAATGAAGTGGAGTCATATCTTATGGCGCAAAAATAATTCTGTTGTCATGCAGTGAAGTAAACTAACCCAATCAGGGAAAAGAACTGGTCGCCCAAGACAAACCACGCAGAATATTTGCGGGAGAATCAGATTCAGATTTAGACAAGGTCCTCTAGATTTTCTAGTTATCTAATACCATATGAGCGAGGCTGAGTCAATAAAATCAACCCAAATCAATTGAACATCAACATTTATTTCGTCTTCTTCAAAATATGATCCTTTTGCAGCTATGCAATCCAGTCATCTATTCATTTTGTATAGGCATATTCCGGGATCACCTTCAGTTCTCTTAGTTCTTTCCTCTCTTCAATCGACTCAAAACGGGTCCCTGATGTGGTAATTTGAGTTTCGGGAGCAGAGTAGTCACAGAGTACCCTATCTGGTGACTACGGTGCTTATTCGATCATATTGATAGCGATTTTGGTAAAAAGATCACTCAGAGAGATGGATTTGTGAGATAAAAGTTCCGCTCTTTTGTAACAAGCCGTCAAAACAAAACATCACCTAAAATGTGGCGAACTGATTCGTGAGAGATGAATAGTTATTATAAAAGGTGTCTCAAACTATTGTGACGATCTTCAAGCATCATTTTCTTCACTCTTGTTTTGGATAAGACAAATTTTCAAATAGTTTACGTACCTCTGCGAACGCTTTATACGACTCTCTCTAACCCAGTTTCATTTAAGAATCTGAGGATAAGAGTTGGCTCTAGTGACTGTATTTCTTCATCTGATAATTGGTGCCCCACAAGATCCCAGAATGTGTTCTGTGTTCTAGGATGTCACTAGACTAGTCGTAGAAACTTCAGAGATCTTCAGATATACCCAGTTCCCTGAGTTTCCCAGTTCCCCATTTGAATCTTTTACCGGTTATTTTGCACTAAAAGCTTTGAGCGTTATTCCAGGTTCTTGCCCTGCTCTCCCTCTCTAGTTCCCTGAACTCTTCTTTGAGGGTATGATCCCCTATTCCGTAGAATAACTCAAGACCTGTAAAGTTTTCTGTTGCCTCCTTCTTGCTGTTGGCACTCTATTTCCACACGAACAGGTATCCAGAAGCGCTATTTCATAGTACTTATTATACAGTGAAGCATATATAGATAATTGTAGTTAAACCACCAAGCACTAGCTAGTACTTTACATAACTTGGTTGCAAATGAAGATGAAGATGAAATTTCATAACTTTTCTTTATTCTATAAATAGAACACCACCTTTCCGAGTGGCACTACAAAAGATCTTCTAGTGCACATCCTACCCAGCTTGGAACTCACTAACAGATGTCCAGGAAAGCAACCATTGTCCACTCCTTATGAAACAGGGAACATTCGATGTTACCCACTAGAGAGTTTCCACTGATTTTTCATTACCGTATGGATGTTGGGCCGCTGACAGTAGATTCTTGTCGATACTGTTGCGTAGGTCGATATCCATTAATCGTTCTTAGGTTTCAAGAAAAACGATGATAGAGTAATTGAAATCTTCAGTTCCTCTTTCCAAGATCCTATCTCCAAGAGATAGCCCAGTTTTGAGTGAATTCTGATTTAAGTGGTGCCTTTTTGCTTATGTGCTTGTTAATGTTCAGAGTGGATAGACATACATGGCTAAGGGGTTTTGTGGATAGGGCGATTTGTGGTTCCTCTGATAACATTTCTGAGCCTCTTCCACCACCCAAGTAATAACGAGTATCATAATAGGGTATACCTAGTACTAGCAAATGTTTAAATTTTTTCGAAATGGCCCCCATTTCCCTTCCAGCAACCGCGAAGTCGATTTACACTCTCATTGATTACAGTACGTACCTCATGCATTGGGAAATTCTCAACTGCTCGGATAAGAGTGCGCTTCAAACCCTTCGTGCTTGGATGTCGAGGAGTGCAAGTCATAGTCTCTGGAACGGACCATAGTTTATAGTCAAATAGATTAAAGTCCGGGATACCAAATGGCCAATCGTGCGTGAAAATGAAGTTCGGGACGTGCTTTTTAAACCATGTTTGAGTCGCTTTTGCTTATAAGCTGAAGCGGGGTCTTGTTAAAAGATCTACGATTTATTTCCGAATAGTGCTATGTTGAGGGCATCCGCAACGTTCTCCAAAACGTCCGTTTGATACGCTTTTGCTAAGGTTTTTATACCTTTCTCGCAGAAATGGAGCTTGGTGAACTTATCGTAGGGAACTCCGCACCAAACCATCACAGAAGCTGGGTGGTGACCACGTTGAACTCTCGGAGCGAGTTCAAGCGGTGAAAATGACGGTGCAACGTTCTCCAAAACGTCCGTCTGATACACTTTCGCTAAGGTTTTGACACCTTTCCCGCAGAAATAGAGCTTGGTAACCCCATTGTAGGCGACTCCCCATCAAACCAGCACAGAAACTGGGTGGTGGGCACTTTCAACTCTCGCATAGATCTTAACCATTCTTTTTAAAAACTTTCTCATTAGTAAACAGAATTCTGCTGTTACCTTTCTTGGTCTACTGGTGAAGCAAGCTTTTCGATTTTGGCTTACATTTCTGGTTCAATGCATCTGTGAGTAAGCGGTCGGTGTTTCTCTCGTATGCGCTGCGTCCCAAATCATGCTGTATGATGCGCGACATGCTGTCCTTGCTAATATCAATCTCCCGAAACATAATTTTTTGCTTGAATTCGATGGCTTTGATGACTTGTGGCGTTCGCACAGTACGCGGACGGACCAATATTCTTAAATATCTTCACAGTACCGTACATAAAGTTTCGCGTTATTTTCAGTGACCCCAACATCCGAAAGATTTCGCCTTTCGCATCTTTGCAGGACGATCAATCGAGCCCCATTCCATGAGTGCAAACAACTGCTTTTTGCGCGGGAACTTTATCCCAATGTCACTTGTCAAATAGCCGCCAAGTTGGAGTGGATTGGAGTGGATGCGTCTATTGTTCCTGGAGGAAGAAATGTGTTCATTTTGTGTACGAAACCACTTGCCAGTACTATAAAATAAATAAATACTTGGCGCAACAGGTCTATGGAATCCAGGACCTCGCTTCTCACAACCATTCGTGTTGTTCGTGTTATATTCTTTACACGAATGGAAGGGGCCTACTGTTTAATGCCGTATCCGAAGGGCGATTTCTTATTTGAGAAGCTTTCTCAGGACAGTTGTACTCTTGGATGTTTGTCAGACGCTCGCGAGAGGTGGGGCCGTGAAAAACTTTTAAGCCGGTCGTAGACACTCGAACATGGTGCGAGTAAACTTGGTTCGAGAAAACCCGACAGAGAGACCAATTATCATTATTATTGCTAGTTGATTCGTGAAAGTGTAAAGTTCCATTTTTTATATTGTTTCGACTGCACAAAAGTTCAAACGCAAAAAAAATTAAGTGATCGTCGAAATAAACATCTAAACTACTCCGTAGACACTCGAACTTGGTTCAACGAAACACGTACATTGAAAATTATCAAAGTACTTTTGAATTTGGTGAGACAAAATTTTTGGTTTACTCAAGCCACGAAATAGGTACTCGAACAAGCCCGCAGACATAGAAAATCAACTCGAACATGGTTCGCTTACCAAGTTTACTCGCACCATGTTCGAGTGCCTACGGCCCGCTTTAGATCTTCTCCAACTGGGATTCGAACCTCGAACTGGAGTATAGACCAACGCACTTACCACTGAACCACGGCGTATGTGCATCATCTCCTCTTGCCGGTAGTGGAGCCAATTACTCCTCATCAGCCTCAGTTTAGTTGAAATGTTTAAAGTAATAGAAAATAAAACAATTTTGTATTTTTGTTTGGATCATCCGATCATGTTTTTTTTTTTTTTCTCTTTTATTTATTTATTTCTATTCTTTTCATTCTTAGGAAACATAGCATTGTTTCTTTGGAGTTTGGATTGTTGAATTCATCATTGTTTCTTCATTAATAATAATAATAATAGTATTTTACAATTTCTTTGTTTCTCTTAATTTTTTTTTCATTAAATATAATTTGTAGTATTATACTTTAGTACAACATGTTTAAGTTCTTTTTTTGTTTATAATATTTTAACAATGCAATCTTATTTTGTTTGTTCTTTCTTTGTCTTAGTCGATTGAATACAAGAGTACAAATTTAAATTTTTCTCAATTTACTACTACTGGATTTGTTTGTTGTTGTTTAATTACTTATTTATTTATTTGTTTTATAGTTGTTTTTCTTTTCTAATTTATTTAAGTGTGTGTGTGGGTGTATATATACTTGTTTTGTGTTGTATTGTTCTAAGTCGGCACAGCGGACTGTGGATAGCTCTATCTTTACATTCTCTGTCGTAGTTTTGTTGCTAAATTCTAACTAGTTTCTTAAATCAATAGTTAAATATATATATATATGTATTTCTTTAAGGTTTAATTACTGTGTGTTTTCTTCATTTGTTTTTTTAGTTAAATGTGCTAAAGGAAAACAAAAATTGTTTATTATTTTCTATTTCCGATACATACTCTATAAATATTTGACAAAAATGAACAGAGTTTGTTTTGTTTTTTTTTTTTTTTCTAAATATGTATACACTCACGAATAGATGTACAAAAAAAATAAAATAAAATATTTACATGTCGTCTGTCGGTCGTCGGTCGTCGTTTGTGGTACAAGTATATTCATCGATTAAAAGATTTTATTCCTCTTGCTTAACTCAACTAACACTAGATTTCATTTTATGAACAAAAAATTCTAATTCCACCCCATTTCCTTGGCTTAAAATTAATGTAATTTTAAAATGTATATACGATTATGTGTTTACCTTCAGCCTACACCCCCCCAAATCAAAACAGATCTTGTAAAGATATATAAATATGTTCACATTCTTTTGTTTTTTGTTTTTTTGTTTTATGTTTTCCTTCTCTCATACATGTATCGGTTGTCTCGCGCTCGCATTATCGATTTTAAAACTAAAACACCTGATTTGTATAAGTTTTAAACATTTTGTCTTACATAAAAAAAAATTCATAATTACAACAAAAATAAGAAGAGAACGTTCCGTATGAGTTAAAATGGAGAATGACAAACAAATACTATCGAAGCTGTATTTTCAAATAGAAATAATAATAATATTAAAAAAAAAAAAAACAAAACAAAACAAAACATTAACGGCAATGTACATTTCCCTTGCTTATAAGAAAATAAAGACATTCAAAGACAAACAATGCTCTTTTGGGTTTTGTGTATATATGTATTATTATCCTTAGAATATAAAACAAACAAAAAATTCGTTTAAGTGTCACAGCACCAAATTTTCAATTTGTTAATCTGCAAAGAGAAATAAAATGGTTATTTGCATTTGGTTCAGATGCTTCTGTGTATATCAAGAGTTGGAGAGTATTTTTTTTTTTTCCTTTGGAACAATTTAACGATCAAATTAAGTACAGACACTTACCGCCCCCTTCCTCGAGCGGAAGGGACTATCAGTAATAGAAACAATATAAAAGTGTAGACTTGGGCTCACGAACCAAGAGCTTTTTAACCATGTAGCGCAAGAATGGCCGTTCATACAAAACGAAAAATCATATATGGCTTCTGGATTTAATAGACGCCAGCTCTACCGGCACTTTATTAGCTTAATATAGGGTGGCTGATGAAACGCGCTACCAAAAGGAATTGTAATAGCATTTTGTCTAAGTAAGTAATCAGTCCCATTTTTTTATGGACACTAGTCTATAAGTTCCGTCCAAAGGGAGTTTCGGCGCACGTTTGGCGCCACGACTCCGGACATAGGGACCATAATAAAGCTGGGAAACTCTCTTTCCCGGATGCCATACCATCCAAAATTGTACAGTTCGCAAGCAGGAGACAGTTGCTGCTGTAGCTGCTGTCATACAGGTCACTCCAGGCGTTTCGATAAGGAATTTATCTGCTCAAATGGGTATCAGCAGACATTCACTGCAGATTACATGTAGCACAATTCATCAGCCAGGGTATAAGCAAAAAGAACTTAAGCAATCTAAACTTAAAACGGAAGATTAACTTAAGACCTAGAAAAAGGAGGGAGAGGTTAAGAGTAAGACGGGATTGGACAGGGCTAGAATGAGAAAGAGCGGTACTGAAGTTTATTGCGGAGAGGTTTCTGCTGAGGTGGAAGTGAAAAGGGTTTTCCGTATTATTAGCCAAACGTAACATTCTGAACGGTGGAGTATTACAGCCATTATTAGATTCGAAAAACGCAGGACAATTAGTGTGATAGGTAATTAACTAATGAGGGAGAATAAATCAGGAATTTCGCGACGGTTTTCCAGTACCTGGAGACGGATAAATTTCAGATGGATTGGGATAAGGGGCAAATTGTCTGTCAACCCAAGCGAAGTCTGATAATGCACTTAACATCATCGATGGTGAACACGAATATGAAGGGACCAAGGCGACTGACTTGAGGAAAATCCGAGGACCCATTATGAGGTTAGAAACAGAATTAAACTACCTTCCAAGTAGGATTTGATCCATTTGATAGAATTCATTTGAAAACCGAGAGCTTTTAGTTTTATGTAATGCCTTACTGAAATCAGTGGCCATTACCTCAATTTTTTTGCCGTCTTCAAAAGCCCGCAATGCCTGCGAGACAAATTCTGTAAGGTTTGTGATTGTCGACCTACCTTTGAGGAAACTATGTTGAGATGAAAAAATAATGATTTGCAGTGAGTACACTATACTTTCGAACAGTTTGTAGGAGCTTCGTATGCCTTAGAGGGCTAAAATCAGCATTACAGGGAATGGTTACAGGATTCCCAAAAGAAGGTAGGCTTCTAGATTATTCGAAAACCAGCGAAGGCATGGGATCAGGTACCTACAACCAAGTTGACTCTGAGAGTTTGATGAAAGCTACTGAATTGTCTGACACGAAGGAATATGGCCTTCTAAAGAGGCATCCAATCCACGCCGCTTACAGGAATTGAGAGTCACTCAGTGAATTTGGCCTATACCCTTACAAGAATAAATTAACTTTCGTCGATGAAAATTATCGCTATGTTACGGTCAATGGAGTCCTCCATCGTGTCATGTTGGAGGACTATTTTGGACAGAATTGGATGGATGGGGTTTCAATAAGATATCGTGTGGAAGAGTGGTGGAAAACTGGCTCCAAAACATAGATCCCATCAAAAAGTGATCGCGGTAGTCACATGAAATCGAATTCTACACTTTAATTTAGCATGTAATGCTCACCGCATTATGTACGCAAAGCCGTGACAGAATGTGCCAGGATACTGCAAAAGCACCAACAAAGCGATACAATTGGAGGCAAAAAAAACTTGGCGCAACAGGTCGATGGGACCCAAGGCCTAGCTTCTCACAACCATTCGTGTTGTGCGTGTTATATTTTTAACACGAATGGAAGGGGCCTACTGTTTAATGCCGTATCCGAAGGGCAATTTCTTATTTGAGAAGCATTTTTAGGACAGTTGTACTCTCGGATGTTTGTCAGACGCTCGCGAGAAGTGGGACCGTGAAAAACTTTTAGGTGTTCCGACTGAGACTCGATCCTCGAACCCCTTGCTCCATAGTCCAACGCACTAACCACTGAGCCCACCAACTTAAGGTGCCTGAAACCTCGTGCCTAGTATTAGACCATACTCAGTGTGAGGAAATAATAATATTAAACAGAGTGGTTGCTCGGAGCTCACAATAAAGTCATTCTTTCCAGAAGTGCAAGAAATTTGGGATTCAACTAAAGCAATTGATCTTGATGATTAACGACCTTGGTACTTTTCCTTTGATAAAGAATAGAATTAAGATATTCGCCAGCTTCCAATCGACACGGCGTGAAGAGTCTACAAACAATTACCGGTAGGGTGTGTTCAAACAGTGAACCCATTTCCATTTACAGGACTAATCTAAGAGCATGAGCATAGGCATGAAGATGTGAGCTTCCACAATTAATGTCAACTTCCTTCATAATCCTATACAATTTGTTTAACACTACGTATTAGGTGATGTAAATTGGATGTACAAACCTGCTACCATAAACGATGTAAATGTAAATTCCGCGACAGTACCGAACGTACATCATTTGTAAAACGTAATGCGTCCAAAAGTGGCAATAATGATAACAACGCAACATCCATTGGATCTGAGAACCAGCTTTTGATTGGTATTGCATTATTTGGAAAACAACGATATGCTCCTGGTGAATTGTCTATGATAAATATCTGAAACGGAACAAAGGAAAGATGAATCGAATGCATTTCATTGGAAATTCAAACAAACAACTCACCTTATTTAAGTCATTACAAATGGCTGACAAATCTTTGGTGTAAGACCCAAAATCCGGCGTACAGTGTTGACGATAGTATCTCCGGCGGAGTATGTTCCGACCATTGTCTAATTTATCGGCCACCGCCGCACCGTAAATCTCCATACTTGCCGTGAATATCACTAGATCGTACCACTGCGACACCTATTTGTAATGATTAGAACATATTTACTTATTGAACTCAACTGAAAACCTTATAGTTGACTTACTACATCGAGAAAAAAATCCACATGTGGCCTTTTATGCACAAAAAATCGCACCGGATGCCTGTCGATGGTCACTTTTACTGTAAAATCGTGCGGTGTACCTGGTTTAACTGTGTTCCTTGGCATTGCATTGTGATGAGAGTGAATAAGTGTCTCGTCCAGATCGAGTACCAATGTTTTCCTTTGTACAATGCTGAGACGGTGCCGTGACACTGGCGACAGTGGGAAGAGCTCATATTTGACTGGTTGGTACTGTACAAACTAAAGATGCTCATATCAGATTTTTTTTTTGTTAAGAAATAGGGCTATTAAACTAGTTTAGAAGAATAAAATAAAATAAAAAAGAACGTCACACTGTGTTGCATAATCAAAGTGTTATCATTTCAGCTCTTTAATTGTAACTTCAGTGTAAACAATTTTCTGTGATCAATTGTTGACGCTTAAATATAGTCAAACTCTTATCGATAAGCAGCTCTATCAGTTACTAAAATGGGAAAGTACGATACGAGCATACGTCGGTATAGAACTGAAAACGATAGGTTCTTTCGACGGTTGTCACACAACCACAACTGACCACATAAATAAAAATGTGACCCCAGTTTATTACTCCTAAGCAGGAGCTTGCAAATGGCAACGAGAAGTGCGGGCGTTAATACAAACCAGGAAATTGCACAACTATTCTAATGAGTAAGATAAGCCACTAGTCTAAAGGAAAGGCAGATGGCAGCAAACTGAGACACGTCTCGCCAGCAGTATGTTGCCTTAAACACACCAAACAATCCTACGAGTCGGCTGATATTTCAGTTCAATAAATGAACTGCTTTCAACACTCCTATCACTAAGCACAAATATTCTTCGTCAAATATTAAATTCAATTTGTGAGGAGAAAATAAAGCGGAGGAGATGCAAATATAAATATTTGGCGCAACAGGTGCGTGCGATCCAGTTCCTAGCTAGTCACAACCAGTACACGAATAGAACGGGACTACTGTTTAATGTCCGAAGGGCAATTTGGACAGTTATACTCTCGTATATTTGTCAGACGCTCACGAGAGGTGATTTTGTAGTCTGGGGGGATATGGGTGTTTAAGTAAAAGTAGCAAGATCTCTCTTATTTCTTAAAATGGGCCTAAACCAAGAAACGTATCCAGTTAGACCGATTTTCAGCTAACTGCCTCATTTTTTCATTCAATGTCGGTTGAGATTCTCTTATTCCTATGCGCGACACCCTAGAAGAGGTTTTCTTTTACAAAATCTGCGAGCCGGAGCGGTGGTGTATATTCGATCTACTTGTCCCAGCAATCTTTGACGACTAATGCGGAGTACAGGTCCACGTCGCTGTATGCTTCGTATAGTTCGTCGTTGAATCGCCGATCCATGAAACCCCCAACCACGCGAATGTGTTCCAAGAGGGAATGTAAGGTATCACCGAGGCTTGCAGCGGTCTATCCACTCTGAACAATACGTACATAACTAGCACATCGCAACACATGGCACCATCAAAGCCACTACTTCCGTCACAACTCACTCGAATCTAGTCAAGAGATGTAAAGAGCCCTTAGCTCAAGGCACAGCATCACGCTATGCAGGATTCCGGGACATATAGGCGTCCAAGAAATTGAAAAGGACGCTGTGTTAACCAGAACCTGCTCGGGATTAAACAAAAATTCAGCGAAGCACTCGGTCTAACCCCCCCTTTCTTCATTTCCGAAATATCCTTGGACCTTGGATGTCTACTCGTGCCGTGTTTCGTGGTTCCTTTGAGCCCAGTACAACGATAATAGGACTAGGGAACCCCTATCACTCAATAGTCTACATCTGACCATACTCATTATTTTTCTTACAGGTCACAACCAACTCAGAAGACTCTGCGGCGCAACAGATGTAGAGGAAGATACAACACACTTCCTCTGCGAATACCCAAGCCCCAGTAGAACCAGATACCTATCCCTCGGAAAAGTATCGAACCTAACACTCCACCTAAAATCACTTTTAAAATTCATAACAACAACTGGCTGGTTAAGGATTCTCTACTTCTCTACTAATTCTTGGCCTTTTTCTTCAAGTGTCCCACACCAGGAAAGACAATGAAGAGAAAAAAAACTGAAATGAAATAAGCCCAAACAGCATCAGCACAATGTTAGTGATAATTCCATCAAAAATAAAGAATTCCACTCCCTCTTTCTTAGATTTCATGTGCAAGAATAGCAAGACTTAAATTGCAATGCTTGTAAGATTTTAAACTTACAGCATTGAGGTGAAAGTATGTATTTACGTTCGAAGCGTTATCATATTGGAAAGTACATCGTTCGTATTCGTTTTCGATGTAGAAACTGGAATTCACATTGGTCATAGTAAGAAATCGCAGCTCAGATAGCTGTTCTCAGTGCGTATGTTAGGAAATAGTTAATTAAACTATAAGGGCTATCTAAACCAACTCACTTTTGGGCCGAAGCGATGCCACTCGCTATTCCATGTCATGTATGTAATTCCATGCGAAAAGCTGACGAGCTTGCTTACGAGTCGTGGAAAGAGGGGGCTTCTATTTTATTTAAAAATTTTAATCGTTTCAGATGTTCAGCGCCCTCATCACGTACGACGACAATCGTCTGACGATATCGTTTTGAGAAAGTATTCCTTCACGTAACATTGAAAATCACTATCGTTAAAGCGATATCGTTTTGATAAATCAACTTTTGCTTCAAGTAATGCAAAAAACTGTCAAAACTTAGTCGATTGAGCAAACTACAGAGGGCTGCATTCTTTGCTATCTTTCAGGTGATAATTGTCTTAAAAGTTACGTGGTGAGGGTCCAGCTCTCCGTAATACTCGTTTAACCGCAGCAGCACCCAAATTTGTTCGGATTTGTAATGCTGAAGAGTAGGAATTGGATGGTTCCGTGCCGATCAAAATGAAAGTTATTTCGACAATATCTCTGTAGGTATGGTCACTCCTTATATGTAATAGTTTTCTGTTGCCAAACCCTTGACATGACCTATGGCCCTGATGATTAGGTCTAAACTAAGCAGCAGCAGAGTGGTAAAATTTTCACATCGCCACACCCTTGGATAAGACCAGGACAGCGACTTCCTCATCTCCACATCCCCGTAATACATATATCTTCTTCCGTGAGTCTGTCTTATTTTTTTTTTTTTTAAATGGTATCAAAGAGTGCTGTGCCCCGTAATAACTCCTCTCAGGGTAAAAAGGGAATTCCTATCCTTTTGCATAGTTCTGTCGGTCCTACACTTGTCTTGTAACCACACAGGTGTCTAGGTACGACCATCTATTGTTGGCCTTTCTACGGACCTTGCATTTTGTTGCAGTGCTCAAGGGGGAATAAACACCGTGGTGTTTACCTGTTGTGATATTGATTCTGAACCTCATCTTGCCAATTCGTCTGCCTTCTCATTTCCTGGTATACCTTCGTGTCTAGGGACCCAGCAGAGGGCAACCTCTCACGACAGCACTTCACAAGCTTGGATACTATTTCTGTAGCAGTAATCGCTTTTATTGCCCACGGGCAGTTTTTGTCACTCCTAGGACCTCGTCTTGAAAAACACTGCAATATCCAGCGGTTCAGAAAATATCCCTATGAAGATAGAGAGGGCACGTGTGCTGGTAGACCACACGCTCTTCCATTCGTCTCTGCTCCGCAACGGTTTCTTAAAGTCTAGGTACGGATTGAGATAGTCCGTGGTATAAAGCTTTCATCGATATTTCTCCAGGAACATGGTATAACCCGTTGCACTATGCCTCCAAATATCCAAACTAAGCAACTGCCACTGTCGCTATCCAAGTACTGCAAACAAAATACTCACTTGTCTGCATTCTCAAAGCAAAACTAATACAACACACCACGGTTCCAGGTCTACAGAAAAACCAAGAATAACAATTTCGGGCTGCTTACTCCACTAAAGACTAAGCCATGGCGCAAACACGAGTACCGGCCACAAGCCACAGGTACGTTTGTTCGTCCTACCCACTGAAATATCATAGTTTTGGCTTTTTTCCGCTCCGTCTGAAATAAACATTTGAAGAACCTTTCAAAACTGAATGATTTTGAACCCTAGCCAGTGTTTTCCTTAATAGTCTTTCAACTCCTCATTAAATTCTACTAAATTACTCATTTAAATCTCATTTGTGAATGCATTCTGTCGACAACTGAATAGGTTAACGGACTGGCCTCCCCTGTTCCCCATAATTTCATCACATTAGCTCACTTAAATGCGGGAATTTCCCGGAAATATACGTAGGCCTTTAAATCATATAAAAATGCAGAGTATAAGCCCCAACGCAGCCTGTCATCGATTACGTGAATAACGAAACACAACTAGGGTACAGGAAAGCATGAACAAAAAGAAACTAATAATCTAATCTCAAGTAAACCTTTGTCAATTAACCCTCCTCCATTTAGCAAGCAGTACCCACGACCACGATACCTCCATTATCAATGATAATAGTTTTATTGCCCGACCGATGTCGACCAACGGCCGGCCCCTTGCCACTTCCCCGGAAAGCCTTTTTTATTTCAACTCAACATGTGCAGACGATACACAGTGTGTGCCCATTCGCGAAACGAGGAAAAAAAAAGCGACAGCCACTCAACACCAAAGAACAGGTGCAATGGGTTCGAGGTTGAGGTGACTATTAACTCCTCAACAAGAGCGCAAAATGTACATATCACCATCTATGCAAAAGACGGCGGCGGCGGCAAACCATAAATTACAATAAACACAAGCCCCCGCGTAGACAAATTTATAAACAAAAACAAAAATTCATACTTACAGCACGGATCTGCCGATTGAACATAAAACAAATGCATGTCCATACTTTTGATATTAGAACCAAAAACGCTCGGAATTTCATTTGAAGAAGTGACAACATTGGTATAACACCAATGCCTCATAAACGCGCGTCTCGCCGAAAGATGCAAAACACGAAATTAGACGCGAGAAGATCCCAAATGTCTGAAGGAAATGAAATTAAAAAAAAAAAAAAAGAATAACGAAACTATTAAATCCGAAATCCACGAGCTCGTGGGAGTGTAAGGAAGTGGAAGCAATCTTAGCTTCTGCGGTAATGTTCCTGGTGGTGCTTTTGCTCTTTTTTTTTTTTTTTCTTTGATATCTCTGGTTCTGTGCTTCTGATTAGTTCCCCCTTTTTTTTGGATGAACGCCAAAAAGAGAAGCCGTCAGTTTTTTTTTTTTTTTTTACTTTTTTGGTATATATGCGAACGAAAATGAAATAAGAAAAATCAACACACAACACGCATTGGTAATTGGAATTGTTTGAAATTTGCACTTTACACTCACGATTTACATTTGGCTGATGGGCACTAGAATATCGGCAATGTGAAATTTTAGTGAAATTTTTAAGTCGAATTGTACGGATATGTGGACTTTTCCCCCGGAAAAAGTGTCTCTGGGCCTCTAAATTTATCTATTGTCGTTTTGACAGATTTGGATACCCGACGAAAAAATTTGCGATGGTGAAGTTGTCACACGAAGTTGGCTGCGGTTTATTGGATGAGCGTACCCCTGGGGATGGGTTCGTAATATGCAGATAAATGTTTGAAGTGATTTATGAGAACATTTTATCGAAGTATTATTCCGATGTAGGAACTGTGCACTTGGATCATATGCAGTGTTGAAAGAAAACATTTTTAAAAAATAAGGAAAGATACATTTACATATATATAATTTCGAATCCAAAAATGGGGAAACTCAACATACATATGTCAGAAGTGAGAGTATGTACATATGTCAAGTGAGAGTTTATTGTCTTTTGAATTGTATACCAACCGTCACGGCGATTCAACACCTTGAAACAGAATGGATGGATGGAGGAGGTTCACAAACTAAGAGGTAACCATCCCTACCACCTAGTCTCTCACATCCTTTTTCGTTCCCTCTTCTATCTCTCTTCCCTTGAGTTGGATCAAGATATCAACCATACCGTGCCGAGGAATCCCAGGTAAATCAAAAATAGTTCAGTCGTGGACGGTGTATCCAGAGAAACTGATGGACTCTGAATCAGTAGCCCCACCCGTATAATGTGGGACTCTATGCGAGTGGAACATCCCTTACCAAGCTACCTGTGGGACCTAAACTAAATGTCACAAACCAAAAACAAGAAACAAAATATATCTGAGACCAAATTTCAACAATATCCGGATACCGCTCCGAAAGCGCTTCACGTGTGGCGGATCACCTGCAAAGGCTTTCCATCAACGATGGGGCGGATGAGTGGTTGATGCTATAGACAGCACAACACGGGCGTGCAGCACTGCTCCCCCAACTCTTTCCGAGTTAATCAGCGTGAAACCATCGTGCAGCTCAGATCCCGGTACCCTACCCAAGCTCTCTGGACAGAAAAGGAAGTCAATGAGTCGTAAGACTGTAGCAGGCTTCCGTATGCTAGAATCACAGGACAATAAGTTGGAAAAAGATTGGAACCAGCAGGAATGGAAATCCTACATGTGGCCAAACGACATCGTTAATCAGTTCAACCAACTACTGAAGTTAGAGCCTTTATGGGGCTTCAAAACCGGGCACACCGGTATCTATAGTGCTCGCCAATCGGTCACTTGTAGCATATACCGCCAACTTAAACTTAACCCATTTCAAATCTGCACTTGTAGCACCTCCCCACCTACACCGAAGGGTATAATTTCTCCCATCAGAAGCGTAGCCCCCTTCTGGGGTCAATCCGCTGTCGTGACAGTAACTGCACCCAAAAGCCGAAGATCCACCCATGAGGAATCCAACGCCTCCATAACCCACTCCGAGACGATTAAGAATGGCCTCGTCATAGCGATGATAGACCTATCGAACGAAGAAGGAAAGACCTCCTGCAATAAGTGGATGCTCATTGAAGCCTGAGTGATGAACGAGGGTATTACCACCCATCCAAACTCTCCACCCACGTTCAAGGACACTGGCTCGCACCAGGTCTAAGCTAAGCTAATAGCCTACGACGACCGGTTGCTTTATCACGACACTGGTGTCAGCGGTATAGGTGAAATCTGGTCAGGTTCCAAGCTCATTTCAGTGGACCGGAGCTTAGTCCCCCACAAGGCGAAGGGCTGGTTAATGACGTGTTAATTTCAGGTTGAGAGTCTTTTTCACTAACCACTGAGTCACGACGTCCTCGTAAATAAATCTTTGTTTCATGGAGCCAAACACGACGATTCCAACACCGAAAGTGGAGTGATGCCCTATGAAAACTCAATCTTAGCATCTTTTTCAACCAAATCTCTATAATAATAGTTTAAACTGCCACTTGCCTCTCACGGAGCAGTTTAATATTCACCTATAGGGCGTACTAGACCCTAAAGATATTCCGATGGGGAGCTTTCCCCAGTAAAAGTGTTACTCTGAGGAACACGCTGAAATAAGGAGACTGGGTTTGCTGAATGGTAATAACTCGAAGAAGTGTGATGTATCTAGATAGACTCCAGTAGAAACCTAGTACCAGTTTGGTACGATCGGATATCAAGTATACAATCGGTGTCCTCTCTGGACACTGTCTGATAGATCCGAGATGTTAATCTTTCAAATCCTCCATGTAAGTGCTGTACGGACTAGAGGAAAAGAAAACCATTCTTCATCTTTGGCACATTAGCATTAGACCCTGCGTTGCATTCCGAAATAATCACTTACGCACGGTATCAAGCTTCCTATCCTGTAAATACGTGTTTAAGTGGCAAAATAAGTTTTCCTCTACACGACGTTTCCTGGTTTCAGGAGCAAAACAAATAATTTATTTAAATAATTAATTTTATTGAAAAAACGCTAAAGTAACAACAAAAATGGAAAATAATACTAAATCTACGAAGCTACTCGTCCTTCTCCTCTATAGCTGCCAGTTCGGCGGCCTCATCGCCTGCTCCGCTCTCCTCCTTTACATCATTGCTCTTCTTGCCGAAGAATTTTGCTTTGATCTTTCCAAAGAATGACTGCGGTTCATCCTTATTCTCAATAACGATCTTCTTCGTGGCAACACTGTGTATCGGGCCAAAGGCCAGTGCAACACCGGTGCACGCCAAACAGATAACGTTATAAGGCATACTGAAATCTGGCGTAGGTAGTGACAGTATAAGTGATTCAGTTCGGATTTGCAGGAAATACGAGGGTCGGCTGGCGTTGAAGGAGTGAGCAAACAAATAACCATCCAAAGGTATAGATGTGTAGTTCCTTCCGATTGGAAGAAGAGTCGTAATCACAGCTGAACCCAGATAATGGCCGTGGTTGGCATCCGGAGGGTACTCCAACCACTTAAGGAAGATGTAATCAAAGTCAAAGGAAACTATCACATTCGATTTAGCTGGGATTTGGAATGCGATCTCAAGGTGGTAGGGTCGTTCACGTTGCACCCCAGGAATGTAGTGTATTTCAGCTGGTGTGATTACCGTGTCTCCGCTCACTAGCTTAAGTGTGTGCATGTAGGAGGGCACGAACCAAGGAATGTTTTCCTGAAGCAAAACGTTAAGTGGGGCCCAGTGTGTGTTGGTGATTTGTGTAACTATCTGACCCTTCTCCTGACCTCGGCCAAGGATGTAACGATGAGCGTACAGTGGTGGAGGCGTTGATTGGGACACCAAATTGCCTTTATCCTTAAGCACCCAGGCAACGTTAAAAAGTTTGTGTGGGGTTTCCTTCTGAACGTCGTAGACTACGAAGTTTGCCGTGTTTCCACCACGAGTTGATGTGAAATTAACGTTCGACTCCGGAGTTAGTGTATATTTATCATTGGTAACATCGACGTACACCTTACTGGAGCTAGCTAGAGGACATGCTCCATTCATTCCCTGGCCAAACATTCGCCGCAGAGAGAAGTCGTTGTTGACCAGAAGTTTTGAGTCGTACACGATATTTGCTGTCTGGACAAGCTCAATGAGACACCCTTCGGAGAATTCATCGCAGAATGTGCGGAGCGATATTCCCAAGGAGTGGAAGTTTGTATTGTGTACAAACCCTGAGTTCAGCAAGGACACGAATCCATTTTTATTGGAACACGGAAGAAGTTTCTTCCACGGAGTTAGATTTTCGGTACAAACTATCTCACGCGGCAATGATGCGTACCTAGATATTGTCATTAGTATTGGAAAATTCATTTGGTTTAGGTGTGGAATTACCTTATGAACTTGTCATTCTTCGTAGCTCCAAATCTTGGTCTAAACGAATGTTTTGGTTCCACGCTGTTCGTTTTATCGATAAAGTTCAGCGACGAACATAAGATGCCCGAAAAGGTGCTGGCCAAGTTTTTCCATTGTGCATCCACTTCCGTTTGGGAGAGGTTTTTCCCACTGAACCAAGCCCATGCTTCGGCGCCTGGAGGTGCATCGACCACTGGATAACCCCAGCTTTCGTAACGCCACAAACCTTGCGTGAGACTTATCTGCAACTCCTTCACATCGAAGTGCAGAAGGATCTCGGCGATTGCTCGTGGAATTAGATTAGTGTTATAGACTGCGGGGTATTGATTGCGATAAAACCAAATGAGAAAAACTATTACATTCTAAAACTTACGGTTATCGTCGGCTCCGAGGTTCCATCGTGTCGTGAACTGAAAGTATGTATTTACATGGCCACTGGCGAGTGGTTTTACAAAAAGTTCTTCGTGGAATTTCTCATTTTGTTGGAATGACGGAGAAATTAGGAAAAGTAAGAGAAATATTTTCACGAAACCCATTCTGTTTACGAATTGGAAAAATTATAGGCTGGATTTTGCACAAGAAAATTAGTGGAAACGTCAAAGAGAAGAAATCAGGGAAGGAGGGAAATTTGTGGAGGAAGTTTTCAAGAAACTGAATGCCGCAAAATGTTTAAGGGCCTGATTGCATTTATTAAGGTGCTGCTGAGACGTTTAAATTATGAAGAGACATGTATATTTGAAAACAGACTACTTGTAATTTTTCTCCGTGAAACAAAGTGTTTAGTTGTGGCTAAAGAATCGAAGCCTAAAAAACATCAACTTAGTTTCCCACCTCTTTCGAAAGTCTGATAGACCTCCAAGCGTATACTAATTGTTAGTACTTTAAATATTTCTTATGTATGAGGCACTCATAGTCCACTCATATCACACGCAGCCTCATGAGTCGCAACTGAAAGTCCAAAAGAGAAAGAAAACAGAGTTTTCGATGAGTCGTAGGCAGAATGTTGCCCGCTGCGTGTGATGGCCGACATAGACTGCCTCGTTCCTCGATAATAGCTGGTTCCATAGTTGCTGATGCGAAGTTCAATTTATATTCAAAAAATCATGTTCTGATCAAGAGGTTCTGAATATAATGTGAAACGCAATCCACTAAGGGAAGATGCCAGCTTTCAGGAACATTTCTTCTACAATGTAGTGGAGGAAAAAGTCTTTCACGACCTCACGACCTTTCTTTTTGTACGAAAAACGATGAAACTTTTGAATACTCGAACACAATTTCGGTGATTTGCGTGGAAGTTCTTGAAAATTCGTTTTTTTTTTAAAGAGCACACGAACAGACCTAATACCTCATAAACTATTCATTTCCAGCCTTTTAAATGAATACGTAGTTGGTCTAAGAGGTGACTGCTGCCAAAAGAGTATAGTCTCACTCGGATCTCGACGGATCCCTTATGTTCCACTGTGGTGTACTTGAAAATATAGAACAAGAATAATTACTCCAACAAATCAGTCTATGGCAGGAGCTACCGTCCTGAATCAGCCCATTTCCGTTATCAATTTTAAAGTGGTTTTAGCCGGTATGCTAGCTAGTGCGTTGAGATCGTTAAAGAATACTTTTTCGAGTGTTAGGTATCTGCGTTAGGTAGTACGTTGGGTCTTCCTCCACCTCTGTGTCGCCGCAGCTCCTTCATAGGTCTGTGCTGCTGATTTCTTTTCTTCTAATGTAGACCGCCTTAGATTGTGACCAGTGCGGGTACTAATGAGGAGGATCAACTATGGTTGAGTAATAGGGGTTCTCTGGTCCTTTTATGGTTGTATTGGGCCGATGGTAGCCTCGAAAGACCTTTCAAGGAAACATTTGTACATATTCAGCAAAATATAATGAAATCACCCTACAACATCAGAAATGATTGTCAAAATCAAGCTGAGATTCTTTTAAGTAGGAAATACTCAATACAACTGCTGTAGCAATGGTTGTACGGATTTGGTGTTGTTTGTGACAGTTGTATCGTTTGTATCCGCCCAACTGACGGTTGCACCGGTATTGTACTGTGGTACAACTTGTATGGAAATCGTATAATAAATTTCCGCAACCGCCGTACAGATATTAGTTGTGCTCTTGCTTTTCTGATGGAAGAATGTAGAAGAATAAAACAAAAACATGGTTTCCATTCGAAATTGGCATGCTGACTGCATCGCATGTTTGTTGGACCAATGTCGTTATATCGTTATATAGTGCAGTTGCTACTTTAGATACATTAACTGAAGTTGTTTGGTGGGATCTGTTAAACCTTGGACTCCGCAGTATAGATGTCATTTCGCATTCTCGCACATAAAACACTCTTGCGAGTTTGAACTCAGAAATGTTCAAATACCCTCCTCAGTATGTTGTTTTGCTTGACTCTAATCGCCTAGCTTGTCAGAAACACAAAACGAACGAGATCAATACAAGAACTGCTGCGACTGAAATGTCAGTATCGACAGTTCACCAGCTGTAAATGGTCCTTGGAAAAGTAAACAGGAATAAACGTCCAATCAGAATCTGCAGAGGACCGAATTTACTGAGTGAGTATATCTGATTGGGAGACTAGAGCTATGACCAGAGCCAATTAATTGACAGAATTGCAAATAGAAAAATGTTTTGTTTTGAAGTTGGCAAAAATGAAATAAAATTGAAAGTCGGTACAGTGCTCATGCGATGTAGACCGTCCATCGAACACTGTGGATTGTGGAATCCATGTGAGGGGAAACGATACCGCACATACATGTACATACCATTTTCAACACCCCTTCGCGATTTCATAATTATTACCAAAAATTATTAAAATCACTGCGACTCCCATTAATTGCGTTAACCCATGAAAATACGACGAAAAATTATGAAAACAAAGAAAAACCGAATAAAAAAAACTCCTGTCGGTCGAACCCACCCCCGCCGGTGTCATCCCAATTCAGCCGAACCAAAATTCAAACATCTCTCACCCACACAACCAAACCGCACTGCAATCATATGGCGTTGAACCGCACACATTCAGCTATCTACAATCATGGCTGAATACAAATGACGAACAATATTTTGGCGCTGTTCACATACAACGTATTTTCCAAGGAACCCAGTGGAGCTGCGGCGTTTACCCGTATTCGATCGCAGCACATTCAATCCACTCAACACATACACGACGTACGTATCGTGTCGTCGCCGCGGTTCTCGTAGTCGTCGTCGCCGTTGCTGTCGCTGTCGTTCGTTCGTTCGTTCGTTCGTCTTCTCCTCCGTGTCGTGCGGGTACAAAATGGCTGCACACCAACTGCGATTGAAGTCGTCGTGAAGGATTTTTCTCATGTGTCACACACAAGTCATAATAGCTCCGCAGAGAAAATTTTCAAAAATTTCTCTTTTATCGCATTTTTCACGCGTTTTCAATAAATAAACAAATGCGAATGCATAATAATTACTTTGGACCAATCCATCAAATCAAATCAAAGGTGAATCAAAGTAAAATTTTGTGAAATTCAGTTCAGTTCATTTTTTTTTTTTGCTTTTGCTTTTGCTTCTCATTCTTTCCAATTCTGAGTCGGAATTCTGTTTTTTTTATTTTTCAATCGTTTTTGTTTCAACAAACTCACCAATAGAGTTTGGGAAATTTTTATCAAATTAATTAAGTAAATGTGAGTCGGAGCCTGAGGAATATAAATTTTTGTTTTTCCTTTTTGTTCCTTTTGTGTTCCTCCTCTCTCTCTGTTCTATAATTTTGTGGTACAAATAAAAATCAAATAGATGAGTTTTGCTCCCTTGTAAGATGGTGAGTGAAAATATTCGTTTTTTTTTTTTTGTTGTACTTGAAACTGCTCCAGAAAATGTACAGAACAATGCACATATGTATGTATTTTGCGAAAAAAAAGGTGAAAAAAAAAATCTCCAAATAAAGGAGAAACACATTTTTTTGGGGGAATTTTCTTTTGTTGTTCGGTTTTGTTCGTTCGTCGTTCTCATTATTTTTTTTTTGTCATCGATAACTTTTCCCTTTTTCTCGAAAAGAATTGATGTACGTTATGCATGAGTTTGTGTCTGTGGCTGTGGGTGTGTGTGTGTTATAGAAGATGAACAAAGAGCAATGAGGGGGCACACTGATTCAGCCATAAGGTGGTGCGTTTGAGGGAAAGAGCCAGCCAGTTGGGTCGGTGTCATCACCACCGCATGCTTTTAACGGAGAACAAGAAAAAGAAGACAAAAAAAGTGCGGAAAAAGTCATGACGAAAATTTCTTGTTCGGTTGTGTGTACATGTGTTTCTTTTTTTTTTTTGCGTTTAATAATAAGTAGTAGGCGGGGAGGGGTATCCCTTTAATCATTGCCACTACGTGTTTTTTTTTTTTTTTTCTTAATTCTGTTTCAAGAAAAATCAAAATTCTTGGAGCTGTGGTGTGTGATGGTTTTTTTTTTTGGAATTTATCGCGAAAGAAGAAGATTCGCTTGTCAAACGCGTTTTGCGTTTTTTTTTCGCTCTGCTTTCCGTTTTCCTCGCCTGTTTCCGCTGCCGCGATAGACAGAACAAGACATAGGTGACACATACAGCTGATTTGGTTTTTTTTTTCCTCGTTTTTGTGTTGCCTCCTCGGTTTATTGTTCGTTTTTCTTCGTCGTTCATTACCTTGTATAACAACAGGGTGGTGTAAATGCCAGGCATGCGCTTCCCGTATATGTACATCAGGAGCATAGAGACTGGAAGGAAGAAAAAAAAGGGAATCTCGTATGAGTTTCGCGTTGAACGTGATGCTATTTAGGACAAGTGGTTTGATAAAGAAAGGGTGGTGGTGGGTGGAATATGTGTATTCGAATAATTTGTCGGTTTTTACAATTCGAAAAACAAGGAGAGTAGAAAGGACACAAAATGTGAATTTTTTGGAGGACAAATTACTTGGGAAATTGGGGCGTGCAAAGGGGAGAGCTGCGCGTAAGCTTATGAGTGGGTTGGGTCGTTAGTTCATCATCATCAGTTGAATTCTCAGTAAATTTGAATGTTCTTTTCGAAAAATAGAACTGCACTGGCAGCAGTATTCGGAGCAAATCCATGTACAGATGCAGTAAGCTCCAGGTAATCCGAGCAATCTCTTGGAATTTTTATTTTTCGATAATCCGAGAAAGTTCCTTTAACCCGAGGAATTGAAAAAGTCACGAAGTGCTTTTGTTCTTTTAAGGGGGGTTCCCCGAGTTATGAAAATTATGTACGTGTTTTTGTTTTGGCGATGATCAGATAGTTTTAGATTAGTTTAGCCATAAAAGTGTAGGAGAATCGCCTGAAGAGGCGAACCAGTCGCTAAAAGTCGCCAGAGAACAATTTTGCAGGATATATCCGTTCTTGTCTCAATACACATATTTCTGATACTTGACTACACGCCCTTAACAGCTGCGTTTGTGGCTTAGCGGGTTATAAGGTGAAGAGACATCCTATTCAGGCATAGCCTCCTGCCACACCAAAATATTTCGAACAACCCGGTGGACCATAAATCCAGGTAAGGGAGACATAAATTCACAAACAGTAGGTTTTTAAGTCTGGCATCGTCACCTAGTAATTGGTAAGGAATCATCCAACGCCCATTGTATAAAGCTTTCTTACTCATGTAGGTGGTGCTACAGTTCGGGGTGCACCTGGTTTCCACTAACAAGTTTCTCTAGTTAGCAGGAGTTTTAGCTAACTGCTTCCAGTTGCGCACCCCGAGTCGATTGAGTTCCCCTTCAACTTGTGCGCGCTATCTTAGCTGCGTTGTTCCTCCGGGTTTGATTCGAAGACTGTACGGGACGGAACATTTGTATCTACCACCTACCTGTCACGACAGGTTATGTCTTTGCCAAGCTTCAACGCCATAAGCGGGACTGACATGATCAAGGTTTTTTACAGAATCTCCTTAATTGTTGGGGATAGTACTGCACTGATCAGATGCCTTTTCAGCGCAAAGAAACAGAGATGGACAAGGATTATTCATCGTTTTCATTCCTACTGAGATGTCATTGTCAGAATTTACAATGGAAGGCATCACGCACTTGTGGATTGTGACGTTCTGTCCAATTCGCTGATGTTGCGTCCCTTCTTGTTGACAGCATATACTTGGTTTTGCCTTTATTTATCTTTAAACCCAGCTTCTGTTTCAATTCTAGGGAGCACACGTCGGCATACACTAGTAGTATGGACAGGTCTTAGAGAGATTCTGCCTCTGTTGTTAATCTGTGAGTCTCGGCAAGTTCATTACTGGCCTTGACAGAGCAGCAAGCGTTCTCCATCTTCATCTTCCACAAGTTTGGAAGGGATGTCAAAGCTAGATATGGGTCCGCAAAGCTGATCTCTGTAGATGCTGTCACATGTCGCGTTTGAAATCAATGAAAAGGTGGTGGGTGTCGATTAGGAATTCTTGGGTTTTTTCCAGAATCTCTCGAAGTACGAATATTTAATCAATTGTGGGCATTCCATGCCTGATGGATCAGAGTGTTGACTAAGAGTTTCAGCTGTTTATACAATATGACAGATAAGATCTTGTATGCGATGTTCAAGAGACTACAACTTCAGTAATTGGCGCCATTCAGGGGGTCCTATTTCTTGTGGATCGGGCAAACTAAGATTCCAAACATCAGACACTTGTGACATCAGTTGGTGTATCCAATTTTGAACGACCATCAGGAGCTCGGATATTGGTGTTCTCACTTTGTTCGAGTGAACGAAAATGTTGGATATCATCGTCTATGTTGGTTTATTCCATCTGCCAGGAGGGAGGTTCGTCTTCACTGCCATTATACAGTCGGCAGGAGAAATCTTTCCATATTCTGAGGACCGACTGTGAACCACTAGGTTTGCTTCTTCATCTCTACAGGTTTCACGGGTCTTCTTGGCCCGACGGGTTCTTGTGTTCTATTGGTAAGACTTCAATCTCTTGGATCGTGCGGTCCGCGTGCTATTTTCCTTCTTCTGGAAACTTCAACTGCATCGTATGATAGGCACGAAGTACGAGCTAATGCCATTATTTTCAAATAACAGAGAATAGAGCAATTACACAATATTTGCAATTGTAAACCCTATCCTGAGGGAAATTTAAGTATGATATATACTTGGTTCGACCCTGACTTTGTTTAATAACTTTGTTACCTTTTGTTCCATTTGCCATTCAATATTTTTATTTTATGAATCAAGGGATTTGTGACTTGCCTGGTTAATTACAGGAAATTACCTCCTAAGGTTGTTTCTTAAGAATTGTTTTTCAGATAAAGTGCGCATGAACTTGTACTTGAATTGTTGGAGGTGATGTCAATTTGTTTGTTTTTTGTTTGTTTAAATAATGTGAAGTGCAAAGAAAGAGACCGAGGGAATCAGAAAATAGTCAAATTGTTCTACAAATCGGTAGAACTCAAAATGCTATCAAAAATTCTGTGAGGCTAAACTACGGAACCAGGCAAACAGGAGCCAGCTAAGAGAGAGGTGTCATATTTTAAGAGAAACACTTAACTCAGGTTTTAGTGTCCGGAGAATTGGACCTAAAACTGGAACTTTCGCAAGTGTACGAACTGTTCAACGAGTTTTAACAGAGTCTTCAAGCTTGAAACGTTACTACATCACTCTCTGAATTCCTCGAGATTGTTGGCGAGAACTACTTTCTATAATGGAGTAGAGGATCTCGTGGTGTTAACAGGACACATGACTAGTCTCAACGGTAGCTTCGGTGGTGTTATGTTCGAATTCGGTAATCAAGCGGTGTTTTCCTGTTTTGAGACTCTTGTACAATTTTCTGTAAGATCCCAATAATAGCTTCAGATGACGTTTAAACTTTCGAGCTTGCTCCTGATTAGGATCATGGGCATCCAAATCCTATTGTTTGCTGAGTTTACATGAATTGATGGGGAAAACCCGAAATTGGTTGCCGGTTTGTTCATTTTATTTCAAAACAGAGATTTAAATTGTGTTTCTGATTCGTGTAAAAGCGAAATCGTTTAAAAACAGGACTAAGTAGAAAAGTAAGGCCATGCTACCCAAGACGCCTGGCCTACCCAACAATAATTCATTAAAATAAATATGTAATGCATGCATGCAATAGGAATTCGCAATGAGACCGCACATTTTTGCAGAAAACCTAATCCAACTCAGGCGTTTACAAATATCGGCATGCCTCTGAATTAGTGGAGCACTAAGAACCACTTCCAGAGCAGTTCTAGAAGGGAGTCAGCCCGGCTTATTTTGCGGTTGGATTTAGGTCTACATCCGTATAAGAGTGTGCTGACGCAAGAGCCCATAGACAACGCCGTGAGTTCGTCCCTTGAGCGTTGAAAATGTTGGTCAGAGACCCGGTTTTTGTCCAAAAAGTCATCTTCTCGGGCAAGGCTCACTTTTGGCTCAGCGGCTATATCAACAAGCAGAATTGTCGTTATTGCAGCGAACACAATCCACAAAGATTGACTGATTGGTGCGGTTTATGGCATAGCGGCTCAACGGACCTTATTTCTTTCGTAATGAGGAAAGAGATACTGTTACCGTCAATGGTCGCAGATATAGAGCGATGTTAATCGACTATCTGTGGCCAGAGCTCGACAACATCGATATATCCGAGCTGTGCTTCCAACTATTACATGCCATACAAGCGACCCAACTGGGTGATCTCATGGCGAGTGTTCATTTTCTCTGGGACTACGTCAAGTGCTTAGTCTACGCTATTGTCGGAATAATGTCGCGCATACTAGACCGACCGCTTAAAGCACTGCCAGCAAAGTCGAGGTGGCCACTTGAATGATGCTCTATTCCACACATAATGGCATGAATGTAGCTTCTCACATCGTTGTTATTTTTTCCTAGCGTTCATATCTGGACACCCCCAGTGGTTTACATTAAGCTCGTTGTAGTAGGGTAGTTTCAAGAGAAATTTCTTAGATCCATGTGGTATCAAAGTGAGGCCGCTGGTGCAGCTCGGATGTTTGTTTCTAGTTTTCAAGTTCAGACTGTTTCAGTTGCCCTTGTATTTAGCAAAATAAGCAAAATCAGGTACCGGTAATGGCGGTAAATCAAACTAAATTAGGGTTGATGGAAAGAACGGTCCATTTCAGACTGATTGTTGGCAATGTAATATGCTTTTATTATCTTTGGCCCTTATTTCTTCAAGAATCGATTTGATAACTATTTTCTGTTCATGTTCTTTCCTTATTTCTCCATTACCGCGTTTCAACATGTTGTTTTTTTTTTCTTATAATATTAAGTAAGAGGTTCAATAAATCAAGGTAGCTGTAATTATTTCAACATAACGGGTAATTTTGTCAAATACCAACAGTCTTTAGCCAAAAAAAAAACACAAACAACAGCAATTAAAATGGTCTGAGCGTGTCTCTTTCTCTCTCTGCACTCTTCTACAGACAGGTATGGCACTTGGTTACATGATAGACCAGATGTCACTTCGTTTCATTAGACACTTCACTGTTCTGCTGTTAAAAAAAAAAAAAGAAATAATACCCTCTAACATTTGGCCAACATTTTATTCATTTTCTAAGTATCAGACGTTTATTTTTAGCAACCCGTTGTTATCCATCTAGTTTGACACATTTTTTCCTTTTGCATCAGAGTGTGACCCAGTGTCACCCTGTTTATAAAACACACTTTATTATTATTATTATCATTCGTCGAACTACGAATTCTTAAAAAAAAAGTAAAAAAAAAAATTATACGTCGTCTGTAGTACGAGCTCGTGTGTGCCTCGGTTTGGAGTAGATTACCCAGAAAAATAAGAAAAAAAAAAAAGAAGTTCAAATCAAAACGAAAAAAAAACAAAAGTGTATTGTACATCAATCACCCATAAGCAGCAGTCTTGTACTTATTTCTTTCTTTCCCTTCGTTTGGCTCTTTCTACAGTTTGCTTTCCGTTTTGTACTAGGTTCCTAGGTATGTATGGATGTACTATGTATGTGGTGGTTTCGCCTCGTCTTCTTTTGATGTGCTCCACAATGATTATTAACTTTTTTTTTTTTTTGCTAATCAATTAAACTAACATTACATAGTCAGATGGTTTTTATTCGAACGGTACTGTTATATTTTGTTGCGCTCCTCTTTTCTTGTGATTTTCTCTTTTTCTTTGTTTTCTCATTCTGTTTGGGATTATTATTTCTTTTTCCTCTTTCTCGGATACTCGCTTGTTTCTGGTGTTTTTTTTTTTTTTTTTTTTTTGGTGTGTGGCTTCTTCTTAGTCGCCGCACCGCGGTGAAGAAGTGGGCGTTTCTGTGCGGATGGTCCTCGCAAAACTTGTCAATTATATTAGCATACATATTTTTATTTTTATCATGTTATGTTCCGTTCTTTCCTTATGACTTTGACTGTAATAGAGTTAGATGAGTGTTCTCGCATAAATTTCAAATAGAAATATAGAAAAAATGAAGCCAGCACGCGTTTTGAGAAACAAAACTGACGTTTGTGGAAGTGTCAAATTGTATTTTGACAGCTGATAGTCGATAGACGTGTAAGTGACCTATTTTGTGGACATTTTTGTGTCCACAAACGAACAGTGACGCAATTTTGGCTCAACAACGAAAAAATGTATGTTTGCATGTATTCACCATTAATTTTTGTCAAACTGCCGGAGAGACCTTGTGCCTGTGGCCGTACTGATATAGTGTTATTAAATATTTCTCCCCCTTGCCGATTGCCGTGTTAATTTCTCATTCTACTCAGAGTTCAATTATCATGTACATACGTACGTTCGTAGGTAGATATGTGCTTTTGGTCGACTCCCTTGTTGCGTTCATGTGAGTTTTGTGGCACACAGGTGGATTCCGCTTGTGTAGTTTGGTTTTCCGGGTGGCAAGCTAATTGACTGACCACCGCCTCTATTTCTGTCGTAAACCGGCCCGCGAAGTGTTTGCTGTGCGCACTTTTTTGAGTGTTTTTTTGCAATGGACCACGAGATTCATATTGGTTATGTGTGCTCTTATGCATACAGTGGTGGACATATAATTAAGGACTCATTTTCTGTAATAGTAAACCTTTGTTACAGTGAACGCTCGATGTAGTGAGCATCGGTATAGCGAACGATCCTGTGTATTTAACATACAACATGTTGTCCTAGAGTCCTACTTCGTCCTACTGTATGGAAAAACATTCACATTTTGATGAAATTTTCTTTAACAGTCTACGCAGGCCTGCTTTCGTACTGTAGTGCGTATCGAGCGTCTACTGTATTTCCAAACTCAAAACTTTTGTGACTGGTCACATAATTAGGGATGTGTCCCATGGACTATTTGCATTGTCCGATTCGTAAACCCAAATATTTGAAGTCGCGAGTACCTGCACACTTGCACACTGGACGCGAGTCTAGTTAGCTCTTTGTCTGCCGTGTCAACTCTTCTTATTCCTTCCAGTCTCAGCTCGTTCTGTACACTTGTTATGAAAGAGCAGATCTCCAACCAGCCGGCCCATGACCTTGCTTACTAGAACTTCCCACGTTTGAAGGTCTATTCTTTCCTCTGCGAAGCGTCTGCAGTGAAATATTGCATACTCCGCGTCTTCCTCCTCTTCATCTGGACATTCTGGGGAGAGAGGGCACCTAGCTATCGTGTCCAAATCTGTGAAGATACTTTCTATGGCTGAGCAGGAGTTGCATGAGGTGATAATTGTAGTGTCCGTGTGATCTGTTTGCTCAGACTTCAATTATGGGGATCAGCTTGTGGATCCATCTCCCTTTTACCGTCTTGTCTGACCTGGCTTGCAACAGTGCTGCAGAAGGTGCCCTTTCTTCTGCTTTGACAGTTCTAATAAATCTCCGATTTAGTCGGTTTGCGGTTCGCCTAAGGTAACCTCTTTGCATCTCGTTGGCAAAAATGTCGAAAGGGATCATTCCCGCTATATTACAGGTTGCTTCATCCGAGACTGTTTGAAATCCGCATTTTAAACTTATTTCGCAGAGCCTGTATGCAGAGAAGAGCTTCCTTTTTTTCTCGTTCGTTCTAAGACTGCCCAGACCGGAGATGTATATAGAAGTTCTGACGTTGCCACTCTGGAAACCAAAATCCTCTTCGCCTATCCCGATCCATCAATGTTTGGCAGGATCCCGCAAAGTTCTGGTTTCATTTGTGATGCCTTCTTACAGAAGAATTTCGAAGTTGCTTTTGAAGTTCAGTTGGTTGTAGAGCATTACAGGTCATGTCTTGAGGTCACCTAGTTCTAGGTCGGCAGACTGTTGCCAATTTTTCTGTTTTGGCAAGTGTTTCGTTTGAGACAGACTTCACCTTGTCACTAAAACGCCTTGTGGCAGCGTTAATCAGAGAACTCTGTCATACAGTATGTTCCATAGAATGGGGTCCAGTGGAAACAGTGTAGTGTTTAGAACCATCGTCCCTATGGTAGCTCAGCTTCCTACCTATCTTCTGAAGAGCATAGTTCAATGTGGAATTACTTTACTTTACTTATGTCGTGTATCGCCTTGTGGTTGTTAGGGCCTCTACAATGCCTACGTGCCATCGTGTGCGATTTCTGGAAATGTGTCTCAGCTTACCCAAACTCTTTTCCAGTTGGCGTGCTTCCTTTTCAACTGTTCTGCGCCACGTACTCCGATGACCGTCGCATATCCTGCCATCCTGAGTAATCGGGCTCCATTGCATCGCGTGGTTAGCTATGGACGTGTCACTGCCACTTTCGTCGTCGTATGATTGTGCCTATAGGTTCGTGGCCCGTTTTCTGATGTGGGATTGAGAGTGACAGTCATTTCACTCTTGAGTTCATCATGGACTATGCTATGATTAGTGGCATCTTGAAGTGAGCTCTAAATTTCAAGATGTCTAAGGGCATTCAGAGTTTTTGACGAACATGATGTCCATGTCCCTGCTTTTGCTATCAAAGTAAGGATCTACAGAGTGGCTTTAACAGTACAGTCTATGCTCTGTTAACAATTGCTTCTCTTGTAACTACCTACCTACTCCTTAGATTGAGTATTGGAAACAGTACGGCGTCAGCATCGTATTCCAAAGTAGTAGTCCCCGTCCCTACAGTCTGTCCTATTCTTCGTACGAGCTACGACATCATTTGCAGCACACGTGTGCGCACGATACAACTGAAAGCACTCACCGTTTCCACATGTACTATATGTATGTGAAAACCAAATACCAGATAAGATTATTCCCTCAGATAGCTAGGTAGGTGGTTCTATTGCACTTGAAAACAAACGTACATATTCCCCAAGTTAACGACTCGATTGATCAGCCTGAAATAATTCAAATTAAAGACGCTTTCGTATAATCTGTAGAAGCCTGAGGAATGTATAGTAAAAGTTTTAATTGAACTCAGATATTTGTTACAAATATTGACATTTCTTTCCACTTGTTATTCTGTGTCAACAAATGCAACCTTGGGACAGGTACACCACATGTTGACATTAGTCCATAAAGTGACGTATTCGTTAGCTAACAGCGTGACTAAGAAAAATGACATCTAATAATAACTAGCAGTGTTTGTTTGCACGGAGTACAACAGAAGTAGCGGAACACTTTCGAAAGTTTAAGAATTTTCGTCTTCAAATAATAAACAGACTTAGCTTAGTTTAATTTCTTTGTTTCACATTGCATACTGCATGCATCTGTTATATGTACATCACCATGTTAATGGAAAGTATTTTGTTTTTTTTTTGTGTTTCGCAAATAAAGTACTATTTTCGAAGATGTCAGATACACAGAGATACACAGCAGTGACAGCTGGATTAAGAACCGTCTATTGAAAGCAGACAAAAACGTGCATGTTCAATACAAGGGATCTAAATTTAACAAACAGTGTTACAAGAGGCGTACACCAAACTCGGGAGAGACTCAACTTTTTGATCACATCAGTATGCCCGAAGAAACTGAAAAACAAAGAATTCTTTTTTGGTTTGATCACCTTTTGTGGTTTAATAGTTTGCCTTGGGAACAGTTTGAATCCTTTTTGACATCGATTGCATAACCGGTCCGCACCTTCTAGAATTTACACGTTTGCGTCCGATCCCTCAAATCGCTTAGATTTAGATATTGCACTTTTGACCTTAACGCAAAAATGTTAAATCGGGTTTTAGCGATACTAAGTAGCCCGTACTATGTGTTAAACCAGACTTCATGCTCCTGCACGTTTACGTGGGTAATACAGCTGTTCTGATGGCTCTCCTCTCTGGATTTTCGTCATTGTATATTGACGCTGCTATTTTGACCTCTAACTCAATAGGGACTCGCGCTGCTCTTCTATGCACCAAGTTTATACTTTTCTTATACGAGCTTGTAGATGTTGCCGGTGCCCATATAGGGGCTGTGTACATGAGAATTGATTTGCTCACTGTTGCAAGCAGATTTTTTTATTGACTGCGTGGGTCCTTCAATAATCTTGATATTACGCCCCCACCGCCTGGTTAGACATAATTCTAGACCTGTCGAGCGAAGCCATATCTTCATGTCTTTGATGGTCTTGTTGCAATTTTACGTCACGTCCTCTAGGTTTGCTACTACAACCGCCGCGATGTCATCGGCGTATCCGATTATGTCCAATTCACTTGGTCACCGTATACGTAGAACTTGATCATACATAATGTTCCACAGGGTAGGACCTAAAACTGAACCCTGCGGAATCCCTTCTCTAACTGTATATCTTTTTATTCCTTCATTTGTATATATGCTTAGCAGATACATAGTTCGGTACAGTTCCAGCTGGCCGAGTTGACTACAGCAAAGTACTGCTTTTACCCTCCTTTCGCAAACTGCCTGCATCGAGTGGGTAGTACTCCGTTTTTTCTGAAGCAGTATTGTCGGTTGGAAACCCCGCTGTCTGGATGATTCTTTCTAGCACCGTTCCTACTGTATATAACATGCACAGTGGGCTGTATGATAACGTTTCTTCTAAAGGCTTGTCGCTGTTCGGTTTAAGTAGGAGCCGTATTGCTCTTCATTGAACCTGCAGCTTCCAGGGCTCCAGTAGTTGTGACAGGTTCTATTTGTTCCATATCTTCTGTTCCGTCGGGTTGATTGCGAGATCTTTGTACATAGATCCGCCTTCATTTTGAGGTTAGAATAAAAATTTCGATTTCGCTTCTAGGGACTATACCACAGGTCCTATATATGAAGTTACTGACATTCAGCTCTATATGCTCCATCTTCAAGAACATCGATTCTGTGTCTTGCAAAAACTATCGAGGCATATCCCTGCTTAATGTCGCACATAAGATCCTATCCGACGTATTGTTGAACGTCTGAAACCTTACTGCAACACACTAATCTGCACGTACCAGTATGGCTTCCGGCCCGGCAGATCGACGATCGATACAATTTTCACACTAAGGCAAATTCTGCAGAAGACCAACGAGTTTCAAGTCGAGACTTACCATCTCTTCATCGACTTCAAAGCCACATACGACAGCATTCGAATTGGGGATCCCGGCAAAATTGATTCAGCTGTGCCGCGTGACGCGTGATACGTGATACTGATTTCAATGTGCAAATCTGGGTCAGATTCTCTGGACTATTCCAAAGATGCACCAGATTTCGGCAAGGAGATACGTTGTCGTGTGATTTCTTCAATCTTGTGTTGGAACATATAGTGCGCCGTGCAGATGTTAACACGGAGGGCACTGTCCAGTTGCTGGGATACGCAAAGTACATCGACATTATCGGTCACTCCCAGTGCGCCGTTATAGAAGCTTTTACGGCAATTGAAGAACAGGCGAAACGAGTTGGCCTTGAAGTAAATAAGGACAAAACCAAGTTCCTTCCAGCAAATAAAGAAGCACGTCATTGTTAGCAACAGTAACGTCGATGTAGTTAAGGACTTTACCTACCTCAGAGTAAACATCAACTCTACGAATGATTCCATAGTGGATATTCGGCGAAGATTTACCCTAGGAAATTGCTCGTATGTCACCAAGTTTTGGGCCTTAAATTTGGAGCTAGGAGGATGAATTTAGATATCTTGGCTTCTGAGCAAGAGAAGCAGTACAGGTGTACAAATTTGAAATCCGCCCTTTGCCACTTTTTCATAAATTCACTGCTTTGTACGAAACCGAAAAATATTAAGACTCTACAATACGTCATATCTGCCTACGCCCACTTTTATGGGGCGTTTTAGAAAAAAAAACACATTATTATGAAATTTTGCATGAAACATAAAAAAAAAAATGCTGTGCGCCCACACTCACTACACCCAAGGCTACATAACAGGGAGGATAGGGTATCATACGATCCATTCCAGACAGAATGTGGATTTTTTATGTACAAAAGCTATGATAACTATGATAAGGGTTGTCTGTCTGTGTTTATAAATTTATTTTTTAATTTCTTTGCAAAAGATTATGTAATTCTCTAAAACTCCGAGTGCACCTGTTGTGTTATTTAAAAAAAACAAAAAAAAATAATAAAACACCCCGTTAAAAGAATTAACGACTGTACTGTATGACCTAACGATGTCAAGATGAATTATTTAAATATGTTCATGTATAGTGGAAGCGAAAAGCTTTGTAGCATCTAGCTGTCAAATGAAATTAAAAGAAATAAAAACTACGCCTAATATTACAGGAAGTGGCTGTTATCGTTAATGTTTAGCCTTTTATGTGATTTACGTACGTAAGCAGCAAAAGTGCACAACGTGTCAATAACTTGCTATTAATCAATTGTGTGGACAAATTTGTTTATATGATCATAAATTCTTTATTTTATGTCAACAGATTGCCACTTATGAATAACAATTCTTAACCCTATAGCTATCGTGCGTACATACATCTGTATATGAACAGCATTAAGGACTTTAAAATACTTTTTTTATACTTTTTTTTCATTTAGTTTAACTTCTTAATGTGACATTTGTTTTTTTGACCAGAAATTGGTGCCGTCAAAGTCGGGCTCCAAAGCCTCGAATGTCATTTGTTTGTCGGGATAGTTGAGTGATGTATCCATTGATGACGGGTCCATTTCGTAAGAGATCCTCCGCTCCTAATTTAGTCGGAGGTAAAATAAATAAACAAATAATCGCGGAGCATCATTTGGTGGCAGACTCCATTAATAGGAACTCAACCTCTGATGTAAGCGCATTTCCATGAACCTCTTGTTTGTTATTTTCGCTTGAAATGTGGCAATTTATATGTTTACATTACTCTCGTGTTGATATATGTATGCTTTCTTCACTGATTTGGATTTTAAGTGATGGTAATTTGGCTTAGATTCTTGCACTCAATTGATTGATGTAGCAGCTATCCTTAGTGGTAAGGCAAAGTCCTATTTGCTGTGTATGCCGCCAGGAACCTCTAGATATTGGACGCGAATCTACTCGTATTTGGCAGATTTTGTTTTTTAAATATGAATATGATTAATTCTAAGAGCCTTACCTACTCCCTACTGGAGGAGAGTACATCCGTAGCCGCAGAATTTTTATTTTCTTCTAACAAGCATGTTTCCGTATGGAACACGCGCCTCCTTACCAATGTAAGACTGGTCATCAACGGAGAATGTAGTAAAAGGCACTAAAACGGTTTTGCAAGGATTAGTGGGTAGTCCTTCTTTCGTGCAATATTCACATGTCCTCGACGGCAGTTCTCGCAGGACTTGTTTCTGACAAGGTAGTTTTCGCTGTCTCGGATGACAGTTCCATTGAAACAGGGATGTCAAACACAGACCACAAATTCAGTGAGCCCTATAGAATGTCAAGGTTTATGTCACTATATGGATCGAATATTTCAACGTTTATTTGCCTCTTCCAGAGCCACTTTTGGTCTTCGGGGTTTGGCGGCGTCAAAGTCGACGAGGGCATACACATTACATGGCATATTATACTCCTTCTACACGTAGGTTCTTTACCGCGCGAAAGCGTGAACAGCTCTTTCAGCACAAATGAGTCCACGTGTAGTGACACAAGTTGTAGAAGGGAAAGTAAGTAATGCAACTCTGATAGACCGTGGTATACAAATCTAAAACAAATGGGATATCCATCTCTAGTTCCTCGAGTAAGACAATTTATAGAACACTCCTGCTAAAACTGTTAAATTCGTTGTACACTCCGGCACGTGCCAGTTGCACGCGGTATTCCTAAGTGTTTGGTAGCACGTACTTGGCACTAACGCGCGTATATGCCAACTACGTAGTAAAACCCGCTAATAGTCTGATTTTAACCTTGATACGATTAGATTAGATGATTAGATGTTCGCTCTCCTGCCAGAAGCTTAGACTTCTTGTTATAATTTCAATCGTGATTTTGGCCGATCCAGCTTATTCCTTATTCCAGGTAGTTCCTGCGACCTAGTGGTGTAGTCATAAGCACAAGGTCTATTAAGATTCGTATAAGTATATACATATGTGTGGTGACGAGTTGCTATGCCGTGGATAATCTGATGACGTATTCTGACCGGTTACTGTTCAAATTTTCCCTCGGCAGTTGTACCTTGTGGGAATCAAGCGCATTTTTTCCTGTTACTCTACAACATAGCCCCAAGCGGTAGAAAACATAAAAAACTGAATTCTTTTAGATGCGTACACAGTGTGCCCTTCACTCCATGACATATCCCATGTTTCTCAGCAAACTCAGCGCAAAAACCGACGTCAGAATCAATATCCAACACTTGTTCATTATCGTGTTTGGGTAAACCTTGCGACTCTCATTACACCCACCCAGGTTTTCGCTTTCCTTGACCCAAATCAGCCAGGTATGTATGCAAGTAAGTAAATCTCACCTCTGTAATCAATGTTACGAAGCTAAATACTAGTCCCATCCTTGGTATTGCTGTTCATAATTTTCAAATCACGAACTCTGTGTAACGATGCACATACTATGTATGTACATAAACGCAGATGGAATGAAGCAGAAAAACTGAATCATATTGAGTTATTGTTTTCCATCCATTTAATGGCACTGTGATGCCACTCAAATGTGGGTTAATAACCCACAGACTGGCAGAGCTAGCAGCTCGCCCAGACAAACTCAATTTCGGCAGATACGACAATTTAATATCCCCCCATCGGAAAAAACAAAAAGAAGATACACGTACAACCCTGGTCTACAGATCACCCACACCAGAACAAAGGACATTGTCCCCGGGTGAATGACTTTCACCTTCGAAGTGATATCCGAAAACTGATTCTTCCCACCACGAACAGAGAAAACACATGGTGTGGTGCGTCTGTCGGTCCTTTCAGTTTGTTTTTTCTCTTTTTTTCTTTGTTTTTTATCTCATTTTCTTTTCGGGACAGGTGTCTGTGAATTATAACGCATCAGCATTTGCCTTCAGGACTAAGAAATCCATGTATTCACAGAGGATTCTGAATTTTTTTCCATTTCGTCTCGTCGTTATTCTTGTTCTCTGTACCCTGTACGACTTCCGGCTAAGTAGTAGGGTGTAATCCAGACGAAGAAAGTGACACCTGGTGGTCTTGTTTTTGAGTTTGGTGAACAAATTTGGGTCCAACTATCTAGAGGAAGGATTTTCTTGTTCTTTCACATTCTGCTTTGTGTACACACATTAGTGTACTCATAGGATACCACCGTGTGACCTTAGGGTTATCAGAAGGAGAATAACATTTGCAGAAGTGAATAATCAATTTGGAACCCATGATTTGAACATTATACCTTCGGCCAATAGCGTGTATTCGATTGTCGACTGAAATAAGTATATGAGGTCATTGACCATCCACTTTGTTTTCCACTGAACACTCATAGTTATGGGTGAAAACAAAGGACGATGACTCAGGTAGATATTTGTGTGCTCTACGCACACTTACTTTTGAATAGGATTTAAGTAGAATCAGTGTGGGTAGGTTTGACATTTTGACCTGGAAACCTTGACATAACCCAAAGTATATACACATACATATGTACATATGTATTTACAAAATCGGGGAAAACATTTCTCCGGAACTGATCGTCCACTTTAGACATAGTCCAAGTTTCAGGGTCATAATGGAGGACTGGGATGATCCAGGTTTTGTGTAAAGAGGACGAAGATTCAAGAGAACATATTTTGTGTCACTGTAACTGTCTAAATTAGAACACGTCATCGTCACTTAGGTAATTTCTACCTTGAAGCAGAAGACATACAGTGGCGACAAAATAAATAGCACACTTTGATCTCATTTTTTCAAACTTAAAATTTTTGTATTTATCTTCAGTAAAAAAAGATACTACTTATGTAATAAAATAAAATTAGGGACAGTTCATTTAAAAAAATAAAAACCTGAAACATTTCATTCATATTTTTTAAAAAAAAGGCTAAAAATATTCTTCCTTCTAGTTTCTTGCAGTCAAAATAAATAGCACACTTTACGAAATTCATTAAATTTAATAGAACAGTGAAGAAAAGAAAAAAAGTAAATATGGAGATCTCATCAATATTTAGTCGGGTAGTATTTACTTTTATAACTTTAGTACATCGACGGCACATTGATGATACCAGGGCCTTACACCTCTCTCCAACGTATGGCACTCCAAGCACGTAGAATCTCTATACAAAGTTGATTAAAATTTGTGGCCGCCGTTCTGTCTATTGATGTGTTGACATCCCTCCACAAGTTCTCAATTGGATTTAGATCAGGGGACTGAGGTGGTCAACTTAAATCGTCAATTTTCTGGCTCAATAACCACTGCTTTACAGATTTAGCTGTATCCTTCGGGTTATTATCGTGCTAAAATTTCCATATCAGTGGCATTTTCTTCTCAGCATAAGGAAGCGTAACATTGCTCAAAATGTCCTTGTATTTCATTTGCTCAAGAATGCCCTCAATCCGATAAATCGGACCAACACCACGCGAAGAAAAACACCCCCATACAAGAACATTGCTTCAACCGTGCTTTACTATTTTTATGACGTATTTAGGGTTGAATTCTTGGTTGATCCCGCGTCTTACATATTGTTTTCCGTCTTATAATGGTCCACATAATATTCTCCCACCAATTTGGATTTTCATTAACATGGTTACGGTCAAACTCCAAATGACGTGACTTATTCCGATTTTATACCAATGGTTTCTGTCTGGCAATCCATCCGAACAATTTTTTTTCTCGAAGGCGATTTTTATTTGTGCTAACAGAAACATCCACGTTCACCTCCCTTTCAATTTTTAATTTTATTTTAGGAGCTGACAAAAATGGATCGAGTTTGCTCAAACGAACAATGGTCGAGTCGGTCCTAGAGGTGGTCTTACGCGACCGATCCTTACGCAGTTTGTTTTGGATCGAGCCCATTTCTTGGTAATGTTGAAGGGTATTAATTACCTTTTTTCGTGACCACTTCAATTTTCGCGCTATGTCCGAATTCGAGCTTTCTTTATTCTTATAGGCAAGAACACACCGTCTGAAATCCTCCGTGGAATGAATTCCTCGTCCCATACTGTTGTTGATATACCAAATTCTTTAAATCTTTAAATTGCTTGCAAAAGAAACTCTTTATTATTACTTACCTTAATAGTATCAAGAATTAGATTTGAAAGTGACAAATTAATTGTAATAAACAAAAGGTGTGCTATTTAAATTGTCCACACTATATCTACCAGCCTTTACAAAATGTCATTTAATTTCAAAAGCCAAGGATGATTTAAGAAGTAACATGTACCTTTAGTTAATAGGGAAGTTACACTTTATATAAACTAAAACTATTTTATGTTTAATCTATTAAGCTGCAGATTTAAACCATAATTATTAGTTACCCTGCAACTGTGCTATTTATTTTGTCGCCACTGTATCTGCTACTACACTTACAGGTCTCCTTGGATTCATCACGAACTCTGGCACCATGAGAGAGCTCTAATTTTTTCTGGAGGAAATCACAATAGGCCCGTCTGTGGCCGCAGTGATATGGTGACATGTTCCCACCTCATATTTATAACCTAATCTCATCTAATATGGGGGTAGGGCTCTACTACGAAATTCTCTTCTGAACTCAAAGAAACAGATTGCCAAGAATTATTCTTCTTTTAATTTGTGCTGAGATGTCATTAACAAAATTTATGGCAGAGCCGAAGTTATAGTTGTCGATTGTGACGATCTTTCCAATTCGACGATGTTAAGAGTCCCTTTTTATTGAAGGATATACTTGGTTTTGCCGTCATTTATCGGTAGCCCCATTTTTGTCTCGATACTAGTGAGTGACAGCCTGCTGTGTTCTGCTAATAATGTCAATATCATCAGCATACGCTAGTAGTTGTACAGATTTTTAAAAAATCATGCCTCCAGTGTTGACTTCTGAGTTCTGCGCAATCCTTTCAAACGAATATGGCAGGGATGTCAAAGCTAAACATGGCTCTGTATAGCTGGTTTCTATAGAGGCTGTCAAATGTCGCCTTGAATTCGAGGAAGAGTTGGTATTGATTTAGACTTATTCGGGTTAATTCAGGATCTGTCGAAGTTTGAAAATTTGATCAACTGATTTTCCTGGGAACCTATACTGACAGGGTGTTGACGAAGGGTTTGACAGATAAGAAATTGTACGCGAAGATCATGAGGCTATGCCTCCTCCTTTCTTATGAATCGAGTTAACTCGTCTGAACAAATTTAGAGATGAGTTGGTGTATGCTCTCTACCAAGTCATTTCCAGCTAGTGGATGGGGTTTGAGCTTGGATATTGCTATCCTTACTTCGTTTTGGTCAGGCGGACGGAAATGTTGGTTATCATCGTCTGCGTTGAATGGTTCATTTTTTCTGACAGCGCGATGTTGGTCTTCGTCGTCGATACACACAGTCTGCAAAAGAAATTTTTCCATGTTCTCAGCACCGACTTTGACTTTTTGATTAATTTCGACAATAACTGCGAATGTGTTGGGTTGCCAAAATTGTATCAAAATCAGAGTTTGAATTAAAACGAGCCCAAAAATTAGGTGTGGCTTGGACATATGTATGTGTATGATATATGGGTGAACGCAAATAGTTAAAAGTTTTTTTTTTTTTTTTTTAAATTCCTGTCATATTTTTTATTTCTGACGCGTAGAAATGGATTCACATGTCATCAGCAGCTGCAAAATGAAATTCGTTCAGATTACCATTGAACTTGCCGAAACATTGCTTCGAACTAGTCACTGGCTTCTGTTTTTGTACTAGAATGAGCGATCGTCCTTCTTCCAATGACTGTCAAACATAAACTAATTGACATATCTCTCTAATACTTTATGTGTCATAGTTTGATGATGTTTGATGTTACCACAAGAAACAAACGTCAATTTGACTTTTAGTCTATGGTATGCAGCGCTAAAAGTAAGCACCATTTTACGTACAGACATTCTTTGCGTCAAAAAATTGTATCCACAGCATTCAGTCCACTTTCGTTAAAGTACGGAAACACCGCAACAAAAGAAAAGAATTATTAGTTTTACTTCAGTCTTCATCCATTCGTGCGTCTTTCTGTCTGTTCCTCTACTGTGTATGTAGTTAGTTTTGTTACTAAACCGTACAACCAGTTGGTGGTCTCTCAATAGCGGTCACGTTTGTTTGCTGCTGCTACATCAGAGTTTTTATTTTTTTTTGTGAGCTACATAGATACATATGTCGCGTTGATGTGACTGCATCTGTAATTGAGTCCAATGTCGTGCGGCAGTAACAACAAGTTTTCGGTTTCAGCTTTAATGTGCGTGCGCGTGCACACCACTGGTCGTTAGTTAATAGGAAATGTGTAGTACGTCTTCTTGTGCGTTTGTAGCAACTTGCGTCTTGGGATGTACACACTAGCTTTCAGTTGTCAGGTTTTTGTGAAAATCGAATGTCAGCTTATCATTTCCATGTCTAATTCTAAAATACGTATTCAGATGTATGTACATTGTACATGTAGGTATCATGCGTGCATTTTATGAAGAAAAAAAAAAAGATGCCTTGCTATCCGCCGGAAGTGACGTCAGCGTGTCACTGTAATTTTGAGGAAAAACATTCCTGACCTAGAAACAGGTTTTGAAAAAAGAAACAAGAAAAAAAAATGCCGCAATTTGACCAAGAAATACATATTTCCCAGAGGGAATCTCGTAAAAATATGCTGTTATCGCCATCTTAGTCATCATGACGACGACGACGATGATGATGATGATGATGGTGTCTTTGGTGCGGTTTTGTGAACTTGACGGTTACTCATCATATTGGTGTCTTGTTGTACATATAACTGACAGTTTAAGAGGGGTAGCGTGGTTGCCCCCCTTACATGCTTCGCATGCAAATTTATCTCGCATACTTTGTGCGGCGTGACGCAATGCAGTTTGTTTTTGTTGCAATTGCCGGTTCTTATTCTTGTTCTGGGTTTGTTTGTGCGCCTTCTTTCCGTCTGTCGAGCTTTGCTTGCTTTCAATTTTCTTTCTTTATCCATTGATTTACAATTCCAAGCATAAAAATTGTAATGAATTGACAGTTCGTGCAAGCGGCAAAGAAGGGGCAACCAGCTTAAGATGTGTTCTTCACGACGGCGCATGCAAAGATGAGATTAGCTCAGCGAACGCGACCAGCATGACGTTTGGAATATGTGTATCGGTTAATTAAGAGCAGCGCTCTGTACAATGAAATGAAATTTTAATTGTTCGTCAATTATTGGTGGGAATGCGTTAGACACATTCGTAAGCCATAAATTTATGCGTGGTCAGTTTTTGGCTCTTTTTTTCTTTTAACTTTTATAAACAGATTTTCATTGAGCGAATTCAGGGGGAAGAGCAATAAGAGAAAGTATTGTACTGTGGAGATTGAGGTAACTTAAATGTTTGTAAGCTTGGATGTGAAGTTCAGTTGAAGTAATTCAATTCTTTGGTCGCTCTTTTCAGTGACAACTGTGGTTGCCAGTTTAGTTATCTCCTGAACGAATTTCTACCTCAATTAAGAAGTTTTTATTATCAATAAGAGAATGGAATCCGTTTTTGATTCCTAAGTGCTTTGCTAGGGAATAGCTTTCAGCAGTGATTTGCTGCAAATGTTAAGCGACGCCATGTTTATTTGTGTCTCTTTTTCGAGTAAACTATTGTGCGGATTTGACATTCCTCCGCGCAAAATAGATAGATGTACTATTCTACGTTACTTTTATTTTATTCTTGATCGATTGCTATTAAACAATGGCGATGTGATATGAAACATTGACGTAAACAAGAAGTAATTGTTGCCTGTACTTGCTTTGTTTCATACATAGAGTCATCCCCAAGAGGCAAAAGCGTGTGGTTTTGACTTTGTATGACGTTTCAGGTAAAACCATAGGAGTTTAGTACATACTATCACAATGTTGCTCACATTTGACATTCGTAGAGAGCAACTTATAAATGCCGAGTTTTTGACAAATAAATACAACAAAATAGATGGAATGTAATGTAACGTAACCGTAGCCAAAGCTCTGTTGTGTTTTAGGTATTATAACTAATTGGATCCCTTAGAGCCTGTCGCACAGGACTGGACAACTGGATTTTTTTTTTGACATTCTTGTGATCAGATTGAAAGACCTGCCTAAACACATCCTCGGATTTTTTTGACGTATCAGTAGTCAGGCTATAAATGAAAATGGTTGGCATTTTCAACAACAAAGTTAATCCTTGTTACAGCAATTAAAGTGGTTCACTGTCGTTGTTGTTTACTTCATGAACTTCTCAGTAAAAGCGTAATGCCAAACGTCAAAAAAAATTCAAGAAATCTGACATTTCTGTATAAACAGAGTTAAGAGTTAATTTTTCAAAAACAAACAAAACTAAAGACGGAATGGTCAAATCACAAATTTAACAGAACAAAACTCGAGCAGATGCCGCAAGAATTTTGGGGATCAGCACACGTCATTGTGTCTTGCGAAAGCATGCAAATACACTGGCTATTCGGTTTATCAAACAGTGCCACACCTGGTTTTCATCAGTTTTGAGTTTAGTTTGTTGCATATTGTACAAGAAAGGCATTCGAGTAAAATGAAGGGGGTTAAGATCGCATACAGTAGTTATACAAAGGAAAGCCTTACCAACTATGTGTCCTGCTTATCATACTGAGAATTGTTATTCAACAACCTAATATATGAAGAAAAATATGGAAACGTTTCCTAATCATTTAAAAAATCAGCATGGAAATTGATTTAGCCGTTCTAAGATTACAAATTTACCATGCAAAAACAACAAAATTTACCAATAAATTGTATATTATTGGTTATGTAAGCGTGAATTTCTATATTTGTTTTACATTTAGCTAGTCCCGGTATAGTAAACGATGTTCTCTAATAGCGAAGGAAAAAGTCCATAGCCATAGATGACCTGCAGACTATATTCACGAACTTTTGGAAGCAAAAAGCAAAAGCCGCATTGCTTGGGGTCTTTTGATGGCTACAAATTGTAGAACAACTTATTCGAAATGTCCCCTATTTGTCTATCCAGCAACGGCGAAATCGGTCTGGCCACGTATGCACATCGATTGCAGTTCGTACTTCATGCGGTCAAAGCCGCTGCGCTTCAAAGACTCAATACATGGATGTCGAGCAGTGCAAGCCATAGTCTCCAGAACGGACTATAGTTTGTAGTCTAATGGCTTGATGTCCTGGGTGCCAGATGGTCAATTATCCTTGGACGTGAGTCATGTTTCAGTCGCTTTTCCTTTATTAGCTGGATTACACTTGCGAAGAAAGGTTTTCGATTTTGACTTAGTGGCCGGTGTGTCTCTTGTATGGGCTGAGTCCCAAATCTTGCTTTATGATGCGCGACATGCTGTCTGTGCTAATATCCATATCTCGAGACATGGTTTTCTGCTTGCGCAGTGGATTTCGACAAATTTGATTGTACACGCCTTTGATGACTGTGGCGTTCGCACAGTACGCGGATTAGTTTTGGAACTTTGTATTCTTCTTCTTATGGTTCCACTCCGTTCTGGAGGTTCGAAATCATTGATGCAATCACTTGTTTGTTTGTCACTTTGAGAAAGAATGTGTTCATTTCGTGTACCAAAATATTTGTTAGCACTAGGTAGATCGCTACAAGGAATGTGCCTCGACTTATTCGTAATTAAGAATAAAGATAGAAGGTTCTACTATGTACACACATTCCCCATTTGTTTTTTTTTATCAATTTTTGCCAACCGCCAGCCACAATGCAAGCAACAAAGATTGGGTTTATCAAAAGTCTAAATTAAATCTTTTTCCTATTTCCCTCATTAGTTGCACAAAATAAAATGAAAACATGCGGTCATTAATCAAATAAGATTAGACTTTGATTATGGGGCGCAAAAAAACACGAATTTCTCAAAGACATTCTTATATTTTTCGGCAACTCTTCTACTCTTCTGTTCTGTATATGTATACAGAGAAATTGTGTACGAAATCAAAGTTCGAAAGAACTTGGTGGCAAGCAGCAGCGTTAAGGAATTGAATTTTTTTTAAAGAATTATATTTTTATCAAAGCATTTACATAAAGGCCTTGGGGGGAAGTGAGTCATTCTTCATTCACAAGTGCCCTGAAATGTTTTGATTTTGTTGGTTGCAAAATCTATTTGTTTCGGCGGATACCACGGAATACCACATATAAAACGAATCTTTTATTTTCCTCCTTTCTTGTGTGTTAGTTAGGCATTAGCGTGTGTGAACTCCTTATCATATTTAGCTTACTGTGTAGTGATGTAAACTTTTACTGATACCGATTTGTCGGGACAAACATACATAAGTTGTACACGAGCCTATTTGCATTAGTTTATGTATTATGCTAAATGGTGATACCTCATAAGGCTCTGATGTGGCGCAAGTCGTTCTATTCTTTTGATAAGGAAAGTCAAAGTTCAACATGCATACATACATACATACGTATATAGTTATAAGCATGTAGATGATGTATATGTTTGAAGTGGTTCGTCTAACAGGTGGTATTGGTTATCATCTGATATACGTAGTAGGAAACTTTGATTGCAACGTCAGATGCCAACTAACTATTTAAATTATGGACTGAAGTTGATTTGGAAATGTTATCGCATTTCATTAACTAACTAATATACTCGTAGAATCGATTCGTTTTGCATTAAAGATAATTTTTTGTTAGACTTCATGCATTTGGTAGACATTTTTGAATTTCCTATAACACATCAACCAACTATCCCTGGTTATACTCGTTCTTATAAACTGAGTTTGAATGATGTGAATTCTATCGAACGATAGAAGTCATGAAATGACAGATAGTCATTTTTACACAGAAGTATTTAGCATATTTAGCTCCATGTTTTGTTTAGTACGTCCTTACCTCTGACTATGAATACACATATCTTTGTTTTCACTGTAATTTCACGTAATGAGCGTTGGGTTTAAAATAAGTTGGGTTTTGCACTCCAAACTGGGAACAGTGTCGTCTAACCGCATCGAGTTCTAATTGTTCAGGAAGTCAATACTTGCACAATTGCATTTCTCTCAAATGCGCCAGGGAAGTCGGTTTACTGTTGTAAACTTTAGATTTGAAATAACCCCACAGCAAAAAGTCTATAGCAGTTAAATTAGGACTGCGTGGAGGCCAATTTATGTCACCTGTCCTGGAGATCAAGTTGCCAGGGAAAAGTTCACGAATTCGTGGCAGAGACGTATTGGACGTGTGTGACGTTGCACCGCACTGCTGGGACCATTTTCTTTGGTGAATTTTTAATGAGAAGCATATCTTGCAGCCTTCTGCTAACAGTTCTAATAGAACCGGGCTCAATTCTGTTGAAGACAAAAACCTATCCGATTTGGACATTTTCCAGTCTTTGTGGGATGCGATGCTTTTATTTCTTAATTCTGTTTCCGACTTCCTTTCAGTAGTATTTAGTCTCCATTTTATATTTTTGAAATAATTTGAAAACTGCGACATCACTACATCCGACATTTTGATGTCAAATATCTTTCTGGATAGCTCTCGTGAGGCTTCTACTACTGCTAGTACTTCCGCTTGGAAAACACAGCCATGGTTGGAAGTCTCAGAGAGCGGGCAATTTCAGGTTCAGATTAAGAAATGCCAGGGCCTACTCCTTCGTGAGTTTTGATCTGTCTGTGAAAATCAAGATATTATTCGTGTTGATGGGCCTGCCGTTAGTCAAATCCTCTTTTGGAGGGGAAATTGTTTTAACGGTTATGCTGAACCTGACTTTATGCCCAAATGTGGGCATCTCGCAACTGTACAATGGTCCGTTTCGCCCTCCTTCCACAAGTTAGATTGATTCAATCGTAGTTCACTTTTAGCAGGCCGTTTCCTTTAATTGAATTTTAATTTAATCTAAGATTAAACAACTATTGCTTAAAGCTAAGAAGAAAAGTGAAGGAGATCGAATTTGAGGCTGGGAGTGCTGCGGTTAAAATCGAACTGGGTGGAGTTTGAGTTAACCTTACGCAGCATACGGAAGATAGGTTCTTTGGAGCCGAATAAGGTGCGGTGGGTCGGAATATAGAACAGACGAGGGCATCGTAAGTTACGTAGGTTGGTGTTGAAGGAGATTAACTTGTAGAAAGATGCGCAATCGATGTAGCCTGAGAACAGTCGATGAACGAAAAGAATATCTGCAACGTCTCTACGTTTCTCGAGGGAATTCAAATTGATGAGGTTGAGGCGGTCTCGATAGGGAGGCAAGATAAGTGGGTCGTTCCAAGAAAGACCGCAAAGAAAACGACGTTGAATGTTCTCGATTCTTGCAACATGCACTTGCTGATAGGGGGACCACACTTGACTGGCGTATCCAAGTAGAGGACGAACCAAGGTATTGTAGAGGTGTCTAGTTACGTAGGGATCAGAGGATTCCTTGGACCACCTTTTGACAAAGCCAAGCTAACTAGTTTTAAGAATTGTCTCATCAATATGGGAACGAATGTTTAACATTAGATATTCATATTTACATAGGTCTAGCGGGCAAATTCTTATAGCGCTGGTAGTCCCTATACATGCTAGTCCTTATTGTGCATACTAAGTGCTTCTATTTGTTTGTTCATTTTGCACTTCTCGTGTTACTGGGACTCAGAGTGTTTTCTAAGTTACTCCACAAGAACTTTACGTAGACAATTTGTTTTCAAATCTTACAAGTCCTTGGAAAGTTTAAGTTTTTAGCCCGACACTGCTTTTATCACGACTTTAATGATTCTGGCCAAACTAGAGTTGTACACGTCACAACTATTTGCAAAACATTTCAAGTTGTTTCACACATCAACTCTAAAATTACGTATTTATTCTTTTCTGTTTTTATTAACAAAATCTAACAATAAGCCTCTGACACAAGCACAAGGGGCTTGTGTGCCACACTTAATTAACGTTAATTGCATGATTTAGCGCCTTCATATACATACATACATATGATGTATGTACTATGTCTATTTAAAATCTACTTTAACTCTACGTAGATCGTTTTCTTTAGCTAAAGTGAGCATACAATCAAAGTTCATTACAAATTAAATGAAAGAGCAAACTAACAAACAAACAAACAAACTGTTATACACTGCGGCATGTGCCTTCGAATAATGAAAAACCGCTCTGCCCTGCCTTCATCGTTCCGCCACAAAAGATAGCATTCAGCACTATAAAAATAAATCAGATAAACGCTGAATTTGTCGAAATCTATTTAACCGCGAGCATAAATCACGCCATAGGTCAAATGTTCCCTCACCCATGGTTATTTGTTTCAATTTCAAATTAGACACACTTTCAAAGTATACTACACTACCCATTCTCGATTGACACTGATAACCAGGAGGCGGCAGCAAGTACTACTAGAACTTTTATTTATAAAACAATATTTACTGATTTTATTACACTAATTCGAAAGTAATATATGTACATACGAGTTGTAACAGTGGGGCAACACGATGCCAGGTGCAGGCTAACAAGAATCAATGAACTAAATTCCCTACAGAACGAAAGAAAAAAAAAAACTCAATTAATTGGGGTCAAGGACACACTGCAAGTATGTAGAACGGACGGATGACTTTTGCACGGCCCCACAATAAAACGCTGCAGAGATGAAAACAAAAAATAAAAATAAATAAAAGTGGAACTCAATACATACAGTCACTCTGGCAAAAGTACACTGAGTGAGTTGCAGCAGCGCCACAATAGTCAATAGACACTTGGTAGCTCTGCACTTCTAATTGATTTTCCAAAAATGCTTCGTTAATTAAAAACTACCGAGACGAAGTTCTAGAAGAAGACACTCACTATATACATACTTTTCTATCCAAAAATATCAAGTGAGCAGTCAAATAGAGTAAAAAATACAAAATAAAGGAGCATCAACGACAACAACAGCAGCAGCAGCAGCGGTTCACATAATTCTATTAATATCTCTGGCTCTATAGAAAAATGTGTGAATTTTCATTAGAGCGCTAGCTGTGCTAGCTGCGAAGAGGTGCTGGTGTGACCACTACTGCCGCTAAATAGTTAAGCAATCATGTATAGCAACAGCGTAGCACTCTATACATACTACTATACATACATATGTATGTACATGTGTAGTGTATGCATGCACGAGTACTCGCACTCGTTCATCGTACGTTTTGTAGAAAAAAAATGCCGACGAACGCCATCACCGCCTGTTGCTGCAGCAGTTCTCTTGATGAATTTTTCAATCAAACAAAATTGTTGCTGCGCCTCTCTGGACTTCTGCCTTTTTCCTGCTTGAAGTCTTGAAATATATCTTCGTCTAATGAATTTCCCGTTCGTTTGGGTACACATACTGTATGTGTGTATTTTGATTTGGAACTAATTTTCAAGATTTCTTATCGTAAAAGACCGACCAGTCACACAGAGGCGGAGCATAATATACTAGGTGGCGTGTGCCAGAACTTCATCATAGGCGCTGGGCAACAACTGGCAGACTGTGAGAGATGAACGGCGTTCATGAAATGTGCAATAAAGATGCATAATTGTGCTATTTGTACGACCGACGCACTTTTTTCGTCTCATAATTATATAGGTTACGTAAGATTAGTTCTTTTTTTGTGTTACAATTATATTTTCACACTGAGTGATATGGAAAATGTATAATTGCTAAAAATAAAATTGGTTATTGTGACTGTGGTTGGAGTTGCTGCATCTCGTATTAACTATTGAACGTTATTTTGTTAGTTTGCCTAAAATATTTAACACCTTTCGTCAGATTAATCGAAAATGTTACTGTATTCGATATCCACTGGATTGGATCGAGGTTTTCGTCATCTTTTGGTATATAAATATAGATACATGGAGTTTTGTATGTCACACGCAGTATTACCGTGTTGTGCGCTAAATTTGAATGAGTCACTAGTTTGAATGTCAAAAGATTGTGTAAATTCTTAGTTAAACTAGAGTATTTGTTCTATTTCTGGCCTTGTCCTTTGCTTCGAACTTATACTTATTCATATGCGTACAGGTCTCGAGAGGTTATTTGATAGTTTTCAGTCAGTACATCACAGAAATCCTTGAAGATCGTAAATAAACATTTTTATATAGCCAAGCAGCTCTGAAAGCTCTCATATCCTTTTACTTAGACCTGGACCTAGTTTGGATCTGTCTAGAAACTCTCCTAGAGTAAGCTGTACATAATTAAATCATATTAACATCTTCCCGTGGGCGTCGTGACTCAGTGGTTAGTGCGTTGGACTATGGAGCAAGGGCTTCGAGGTTGGAATACCAGCCAACACACCTAAAATTTGTTCATGAAAAAGCTTATCACAAATTGCCCTTCGGACACGGTATCCATTCGTGTAAAGAATATAACACGAACAACACGAATGGTTGTGAGAAGCTAGGCTCTGGGTCCCATCGATCTGTTGCGCCAAATATTTGTATTGTAACATGTTTTCTAGAACAAACAGGCATTCCCTGCAATGAAGCTGCTGACGAACTTGACAGATCCATTGCCAAGTCTCAACGTTGCCCCGAACACATTTGTGATCTGTATGTCAGCCAGAGAAAGAAAGAAGTACTGGAATTCACATTCACAACGGAAGAGATTTTATCAAGTATAACAAAACGTTAAGACCCTGACGATATTCCTGACTGGTGATTGCTTTCTGAACCTCAGAAACTTGATATTAGTCAATCGGAAATGTGCCGACTATACCTTGAGGACACTGAACTGCGAAATATATTTTTATGTGACTGTTATGCTGTTGGTCGGATTAGCCTCAAGCAGTTCCATAAAGGATTTATTTTACTATCTAATGTGACCTCCTTCTCAGCTCTTCTTTCTGAACTTGATTTCATCTAGTAGGCTAAACTTCATAACGTGTTGAATAGGGATAGTGTTTCATAGCATTCTTGTGGTTATTTCAAGGGTTTCGGTATGCAGAATCCATTTTTCAAGTTGTGGGCGATGGTGTGTTTTGGTTTTGCATCTCTCGTTGCGGTTTACTTGTATTCATGGAATGTTCCTTAGCGAATTGGAATGCAAAGTTGTAAATAGCAAGGAATCTTGTTTTGTTTTGTGAATCTTCCTTGGGGATAAACACAGAAGAACTACAGATGTATGACGACCCTTACCTTCCTCTTTTGCATCAGACCCACTTGATTATAATTGGATTAAGAAACATTAAAAAGACTGTCATATCGTTTTGACATATCAACTTTTGCTTCAAGTGACGCTAAAATATGTCAAACACTATCGATGGAACAAACTACAGAGGACAGCGTTCGTCGCTATCGTTTAGACAAGCATCATCTTAAAAGTTACGTAATAAGGGCTCAGCTCTTAGTACAGCTTTAATTCCTATTAATCCTTTAACCATCTATTTTAGTTGCCAGTTGTTATGCGAAATCAGTATTGTGGAGCTCATGAAAACAGTGGAAACAGTATGTACTATACAAATGTGGTTTTCACCCGTACAATATGTATCGATTGACTGCATGCACCAATGAGAGTACACTTATCGAACTCTAATCTTGCTGATTGATGCGTGTATAATGATGCATTATGTACATACATTATGTATTTACAGCAATAATTTGTGTGAGAACAAATGAAGAGGAAGATCTAGCTTTCAGATACCATAAATTTGTTTCCAATAAACTGAATTGTAAGGGCTATCCTTAATCCATACGTTCACGATGGTTAATTTCAATTGAAGGTCGATTAAAAAACCCCTTTGAGTACAATTAAGCCATTGGAAGTTCAGAATATGTACAAGAACTTTCCTACTTCTATTTGATCTTTTTCTTTTGAGCTATCATTCGAGTCTTTCTTGAAAAAATTAAAAAAAAACAATAATGTAGTCTGATCTGTAGTCAAACTTTGAGATATACAGCGACGTCTCTCATTGCGGAGACCTCTCTTAGGGTACAGCTTCCCTTAAGGAGATATACAGTGGTGGACACGTACATAAATAGCACACTTCCACTTCTATCAATAAAAAGAAGTTCATTTAATTCATTTAATTCACGGAAAGAAGAGATCATTCTCCTGAAAATAAAGAATTTATATACACATTTATAAAACTATGCCTGACTACATAAATAGCACATACATATATTGGATTGCATTTAAATAATGAAATACATTTCTAGAAAAAGTGTAGAACTTAGTATTTTGTCGGAAACCATTTGCTCTTTGGCACTGCTGCACATCGCCTTGGAAGACTCTGCACCAAAGGCTGACAACGTGTCTTAAAAAATAGATGTCCAGGCGATTTGAATCTGCTCCCACAAGTCAGCTGCAAATCGGAGTTTTACTGCTTCGATGTGATGTTCGATATCTTTCCACAGGTTCTCGATCGGATTAAGACGCTGACATTTTGCTCGCTAAGGTAACCCTTCATAAGGCGAGAAGTGTGCTTAGGATCGTTGTCATGCATAAAATGCTATATTAGTGGCGTATTTTCTTCGGCAAAGGGGATCATTTGTTCTTCAATTATTCGTTTATAAAAGTGTTGATCCATTTTTGTGTCGATTTTAACAATTGATCCCACGCCATGCCAGAAAAAAAGCAGCTCACACCATCACACTTCATCCACCTTGTTTGACTGTTTTAAGTGTGTATCTAGGATTGTGTTGCTGCTTAGGAGGACGCCAAACATACCTTTTTTCATCCGATCCGAACCTGCAGAACTTGGAATCATCACTCCATAGTACATTTCAAAAGACATTAGCAAAAGACTTCCTCAGTTTCAAATTTTTCTTTGTGCGATGTATCCTCTCAAGTTTTTTTTTGCTACAGACGCCTTCTTATTGTCCTATCTGACACACAAATAGAACCATGCACAAAATCACTGCTCTTTATTGCTTTAGAGCTCGAAATGGGTGGGCAGCACTAGCTCTGTAGATCAAACTATCCTTCTTCTTCGTTGTTTTCGTTGGCCTTGAAGCTCTTGCAACATTTTTAGCATTACCATAAAGCTGCACATGATGTAAGGCATTATAAATCACCTTGTAAGTGTTTTGATATTTCCGTAACCGAAGACCCCTTAGCTTGCATGTTGCAAATGATTTCTCGTCTCTCTTTTGAGCAATGTGGTCCTCTCCCCATCTCTAGGTACATCTTTCGATGTTCAAAGTTACTACAAACTAATGACAAACATATTTTCAAATGAATATTACTAGGATCACCAAAAACCAATGTGTGTATAATTTCTTTATTTTCAGGAAAATAATCTCTTCTTTCCATGAAGAAAAACACATTGAAAAAATGTCTTTTTATTGATAGAAGTGTACATACATATGTTTCTAAGCAAATTTTTTCAAATTGCATGCACTTTACGTTCCCTTGGACGGGCAAAAATATTGCCTCCCCGTCGCTGTCTGCCTAAACGAGGTTCCACTGTAATATTAAAAGTTTGTATTGTAATTATTTAAAGACTTAATTAACTTTTAAATCTATTTTTTACGGTATACGTTACAGCACAATCGCCATCGCCGTCTTGAATAATGTAAACACTTGGAATGAACTCACAATTGCAGCCCACGTTAGTCTGAAGCTCTTCTTAATTACGAGTCCAAACAAACTCAATGAATCGCTGCTCAACTTTATTCGCTGATACATAGCATATTATGTATATCATCTAACTCACAAAGATCTAATGAGTCCAGTAGTGGTCCACATGCAAAGCATACTCTTCTGAAACCTTCAAGCCTCAAGCAAAAACTGCAGTTTGTTCTGTTTCAGTCTTTGCCCCTACCTCTGTCAACACAATAGATCACATCAGGTTAACTCAATTAAATTGTAAATTTTCCATTTTTAAACGATATCAAATGAATTGATATATGTATGCGACGACTAGGGGGAGGAAACAGCACCACAGAGGAATAGGAGGAGACTTAAGAAACTAATAACGTAATCTTTGGAATTAATCGTCTTAAGTGCCCCCAGTTAAGAAAATATCAACACGTTGTCGTCGTCGTCGTCGTCACTTCCTATCATCTAAATATGGCATCCGATGAGGCAAGTGCAACAGTAGCGGGAAGGCGGACAGCGACAATTGTGGGCGGTTTTTGTTGTTGCTGCCTGCAACAGCTGAACGTAATTGAGAGTATTAGTGGAAGCCTCGCTCTCAATGAACTCATATTCTCACACACGACTTGCATATGTGACCAGGCTAGAAATTGATTCAATCTCGAGCTTTTAATAGGTTTTACCTTGTTTTTTTTTGTTTGCTCTACTCTTGTAGAGCACAAACGATTTCGATACTATAAATGAACAGGGTGAGGCGTACTTTAACGATTTAATTTCGCACAGTCGCTCGATAGCTTCTTCGTCATTGGAATGTGTCACCCGCACAGATTTACCTTACATCAGTGGTCCAACCATATATAAAATGTGAAATAGCGGTTATTTTGTTATAAAATGACATCCTATCAACCCCTGTTTTGCGTTTTAAATCCTTTCAATTTCATGTTAAACCACGCAATTTCACTGCAAGCACGTTTCGGTTAATAAATGTATACGAATGTGTGTGCGCGCGCTTTAAAGATGACGCAAACAGAGAATAGAATAACTCTTCAACCCGCTCCGCCTCGCATGTGCATGCAATTCAATTGAAATAAAGAATTAATTTCTAAAATATTTCAAGAAGCGCAGAGAAGCAGGAAAGAACAAAGATTTTAAATTGAAAACATGACACACTCTCAAGTTGAATGCTCGTTCTAAAATCACAAAAATATATACAAATGTGCACATATGTAGATATATGGTAATGCGAATATGCATATATGATTGAAATAACAACTTATTCTCGATTTGCCTTATCGCCATTAATCGTGCTCATTTTAAATGAGTAACAACGAATAATATTGCACACAAATGTAGGAATTATACATCATATGTATGGTAGGTGTGGGGAGAAGGGTGTTCTTGATGTTTTCTTGATTTATACGCAGCTAGACGATGCAAGTTTGTAATTTATTTTAACAATTGCAGCTTGTAACTATCATCACAGCCCAAATTAACGTGTGAAGAAAAATAACAATTTTGTAGACTTTTTGCAACAAACTTATTAAGTTATTACCATCAGTTGCGATTCATATTGCTTTGGTTAAGCTTAGTGCCGATTCTAAACCATGACGTGCAAATTATGTGCATTTAAGATACATAATGTCATTTAGTTTGTGTCACGAGTCACCTTTTCGTATTCCAGATAGCATGGAACAAAACATTAAAATTCGAAGAGGATAGCAACTGCGTTGGATAAACATTTCGAGTACTTTCCACTGTCGCTTGAAATGATTTACAAATCATCACGAATCTGGCTTAATCGAGTAAACTGTTGATATTGATGATAACTTCTGTAAAATCTTGTAATTGAAACACTCTTCAATTGCGACTATGTCTTGAGACACACATTTTGGTAACCAAAATCAGGACTAGGTTTCTAAGCTTAGCTATACCGGAACGTCGAAATGTCCCAATGCTTTATTTGTATACCTTGTCCTAAGTTATCATTTTGATTCAATAAAAAGAAACGCAGTACGACCAGGTGCACTTTATAAAGTCAAGATGAATAAACTTGTTCGTTTCACCGTAGAAGCCTTCGTTTACGATTTTTTTTGCGTTTAATACCAAATCCAACATTGAGACCCACCGAAATTTAGATTCACTCGAAGTGACTGGCTTTTGCTTTAACACAAGCTTTCAAAGGTTCTGGCCATTCGCCTATAGCAGTACGCACTGTTTCAGTGTTTCGATTCTTTCCAAATTTCTCTGAGGAGTCTTGCAGGCCATATTCTCCAACTGTAACCGCAAACCGTAATCCAGTAGATTCAAATCTGAACTGCCCGACGGCCAATCTTCTGCTGATATAAAGCGAGGAATATTAACTCTAAACTACTCCTGCGTGGTTTTGGCATTGTGTGCTGGAGCGGAGCCCTGCTGGAAGATCCATCTTGTTGGTAAACTTGTGCACCAGTTTTCACACCTTTTTCGCAGAAATGAGGAGATGTGAACCTTTGGAACAACTTTTTTCGCTTCCTTAGGTGATGTAGCATAAGTCTTATTCATGACCATTGTCCGCGTGACACTATACTCGCTTTGATCTTTCCAGTCTAATTTATTTTTTTTTTTAATTGGGAAGTTAAAAGATGACCTGTGGACAGACTCTATGTAGATCATACCGAATGAGCCTAGACATGGCTCGTGATATATCCATTTCCTAAGGGGATTCCTTCCCGCACTGGTTTTAGCACAGCACTCGTACGGACTACCACTTCTTGGTCTGTCCTCTACTCCTCTACTACGAATATTCTCGGTATCCGATCGGTTTTAGCAACTCAAACAGTTGGCCCGCACTTATGCAACGCTATTACCGCGACTAATAGCTCACAACCTGAAGCCAAACTGACTAGTATTCCTTACTGATCAATGCATGTGTTCTGAAAAGAAAGTTAAAGGTTCTACTCTGGTAAGAAGTTTCAAACGATAAGCGCTGGAAAGTTTCCAACCGAACTTATTGCAGGACTAGGTACATTTCCACGATAAGGATAATCTCTGTCGCAGTATTCCGAAATGACTACAAGTCTCTAAAGCTACACCACGGGTTAGAGAAGTTGAAAGTTATTCTCTTTTTGCCATAGATTTTGGTTTCACACTTCTGTATAGAAATATCTTTGTAACACAATACTTTCGTTTGAACTCAAATAATGTTTCTTGAAGATTTGTAGTCATCAATAAGTTAAGGCGGTTTACAGACATACCATGCTTAACTTCTTAGTCATTAATTTTATTTATTTTTATAAATAATTCGCATATGTACATCTTACACCGATTACTAACGATTAATCTTTTGTTTGTTCATTTCAGACTGTGTTTCGGAACAAAAAATTTTAAACAAATTAATTGCAAGGCATTAGTAAAGTGGTAATGGAATGGATATCAATTGATGAGAAAAAAACATACAAATACACCCAGGAGCCTTAATAAAAGAAAAGTACAGCGCCTTCGTTAAAATAAAACAAAGTCAAATGAAATCTTAAAGAAAAGAATTGGAAATTTAAAGAAAACAAACGAAAAAAAAAACGATAATATTATTGATTAAGAGTTTTTAGAAGCAAATTGTAGCGATTAAGAGAAAGAAGAGATAAAATAATTTTTGGAAAAGTAAAACATACGATATTTGCATATCAATAATAATACAGACACAATCAGTCAAAGTAATAAGTCTCGGAGTCTTTTTTTGATCAACAGCGAAGTAATCGGATCAGACAGTAAAAGCACAAACAATAAAGAAGCAATTTTAATGTATATTAGTAATAATAGTGGCATGGCTACCTTGTTACAACAAAAGAACTGCATGAAAACTCTCACAAATGGCGGTGTCTCGAGTGCAACCAATAATAATGGATCATCTACAAGCGCCTCAAACGCCGCAGCTGCTGTTGCTGCTGGAGCTGGTTCAGGAATCAATGCAAATGGTGCCAACACCTTAGTCACACATCATCATCTACATCATCATCATTCAGGAGGAGGGCTTAACGCACAGCAAAGTCGTATACTTAGGCCGCATGAAATGGTCAGCATACCAATTGGTAGTATTGGTACAAGCGGCGGTAGTGGCAATGGTAGCAGCGGAACACAGGGTGCTTTTCTCGTAACTGGATATCAAACGACATCTCATCATAATCATCATAGTCAGCCACTGACCGACTTGAGCGCATTCAGTAGTAGTCATCATCAGAGCAACACGATGTTTAGTCATAATAATCAACAGCAACAGCATTATAATGCCACAGTCACAGCAGCAGCAGCGACAACAACAGCATCAGGAACAACACAAACTAGATATTTCTCACAATTTAGCAATAGTAATCAGCACGAGTTGAGTAGTATACTCTATCCGACATCGACGACATCCTCTGGCACAAACACTGTGAACAGGGTTGTCTCAAGCAATCATTTAATGTCATCACCCGCCGCCAATAGTAACACAAATCTTCTAAATCGTTCGCATGCACACACAATTGTGAAGCAAGAGCCACTTCCACCGAACTCCAACACCAACAGCAATCAATATCAAAATTTGCAAACACATCAACGTCCCATAAAAACAGAGACACCATCCGATGATCGTGTCAATGGGGGAGATAAGCAACAAACTGTTATACAAAATGGTATTGCTACTCCTTCGTCTACTTCAACTCCACCTCTAAACGGAACTGCTCTAGAAGCAGCAGCTATAACCGAGGAGCAGGAGCCAGAGCCAGAAATCGATATAGTAATAAACAACGTGGTGTGCTCTTTTAGTGTTAGATGCCACTTGAATTTGCGCGAAATCGCGTTGCAGGGTTTCAATGTTGAGTTTCGGCGAGAGAACGGTATGGTTACTATGAAATTGAGGCGTCCATATACAACAGCTTCCATTTGGTCATCGGGACGTATAACATGCACAGGTGCTACATCCGAAGATCAGGTTGGTTAATCTCACTTTTCATTCATATTATCGAACTCTTAATGTTATCATGTTGTTTTCTATTCCAAGGCTAAAATTGCGGCTCGCCGCTATGCACGTTGCCTTCAGAAATTAGGATTTAGAGTTCGATTTCATAATTTTCGTGTAGTAAATGTCTTGGGCACGTGTAGTATGCCATGGGCCATTAAAATTGTTAACTTCTCGGAGAGATACAAAAAGGAGGCCAGCTATGAGCCAGAATTACATCCCGGTGTAACATACAAGCTGCGATACCCCAAAGCAACATTGAAGATCTTCTCCACGGGAAGCATTACTGTCACGGGTAAGTACTGTTAGTTGTTAAAATAAAAATGGAATTCCAAAATTCATTATTGCTTCATTTTCTTTGTCATAAAATTCGTCAAAAATTAGCAAAGATAATTGATTATTTCAAGGAAAGGCTTAGCTAAGTTGTTAGCACGAATACCTTCGGTCATGTCGCCTAAAATTGACTTTTCACATTAAAATGCTTTCAATTAATTTGCAATTAATGATTTCGTTGCTTAAAAATATTTATTTGAATGTTTAGTTGTAGAGGGGCATGTTTGTTTCGAAATGCAATCATTGGATACTTCCTCTTCGCGCATATTTCGCCGGCAGCATTTTCTGTGAGTGTTTATTGGAAACAAAAATGTAAAGTTGAATAATGTTTACGAAGGAAATGTTTGATGAAAGTATTTTGGGTATGATAAGGTAGCGATGAATTGAACGAATAACAGGCGGACTCATTGATTTAGTTCTCAGACACAACTTCCTTCAAGTTTTCAAAGAAATACTTTTCTAGGGGTTTAAATCTGCTCCGAGCTATGCCCTGAGAGTAGTTATGTTATGTCCTTCGAGACGTGAACGCAATGGCCAAAGAGAATCACTACCGCCATTCTTACCTGCGACCTGCTAAGTTTCATAATTTCCCCAAATTTCCTGCGACCTAACATGCACCACAAAACCTTAGACATCCTCCTATTCGTAAGTTGGACCATTTTAGGAAGACCATGTTGATGAAGCTATATGGAATAAGCCCCTTTGTGGCCAGCTCATCGTCCTTTTCGTTTTCCTCAATCAAAATCAGTATGCAGCTCAATTTGATATGACTGCATACCAGTCTCCTCCGCTTTGTTCGGCAATTCTTGAGTACCAGTACGTGAAGGTGAGGTATGTCATCATTTTTTGAGGCTTAAGTTTTGAGATAGGAGGATGAAATGAAATTGAACAAATTTATGAACACCAAATATTTACACATTCAAGTTATCTGTCACTATGATATATCGGGAAATTGCGAAGCTGACGCCTTGGCTAGAAGAGGTTCCTCTGGTCTAGATAGCATAAACGTCACCGACATCGATGCGCCTACGTCGTATGCTAAATACCTGATCAACGCCTACGCAGTAAGGTTGGCCAACCATCGATGGCACCAGCTTGATCATTGCAACACTGCCAGACTGCACTGGCCAATTTTAAACGAAAGTAGGACCACGGGACTCTTAAACTACAATGACTTTTACAGAAGGTGTAGTAATGAGGAGGAAGAGGAGACCATCTGTCGTCTCCTATACACATGCCTTGCATTTGCCAACATTAGAAAGGCCACACTAGGTAAATACCTTTTCAACGATCTCAATGATCTGAATACCGCCTGCACGGCTAACATTGGCTCCTTCATAAAGGAGCGGATGATTCCAGGACCCACCTTACTTAATGGCAGCACAATGGACCTTTTCTGGTTTAAGTGCATCCTCATCGAGGGCCGGTCTAAACCAACCAACCAACCAAGTTATCTGCAATTCACCTGTACGTTGTAAAATTTTGTATATCCTCAGACGTTCAAGGTTATAATTGAATAAAACATGTAGTATGCCATGCCCACCAAATCTTTAATTTCCTTGACGTGTTGTTCATCACTCACACAATGCTTTCTCTGCCTTCTGTGAATCACTTGTAAACATTTTTTGTGGCAAAGCAAGGTCACCAAAGGACTTCTGTGAAATTCTCAATATTTCTGCAACAGAAATTGCAAAGAAAATTAAATGTAACTAGTTTTCCTGTTTGCAAGTACACCATCTACATATACCAAATGAAGTGTTTTCAGCGGGTGGTCGACAACCTGGCACAACCTGTGCTCTTATCGACTAGAACGTTTCAACTTGACATTGTTTGAAGTTTTGATTGATCGCTTGAATCCAAGACTTACGTCTTTAAATTACTATAAACCAGGAGATATATTTAAAAAGCTTTTACGTTTATGTTTGTATTACTAAAGTTCTTTAAATTTTTCGTATATTCGTCAACGAATACTAATTTACAGAGACTTTATGTACATAAATATATAACACCGAACCGAAATTTACTTTAATAACATTTCCCTTTTATCAACAGCTGCCAGTGTAGCAAACGTACAAGCTGCCATAGAACACATTTTTCCTCTGGTCTATGAGTTTCGTAAGAAGCGTACTCCCGAAGAATTGGAACAACTGCGACTTAAACAACAACATAACGCTGTTGAACTCACCGATCTCGAAGAAACTGTTGTACATTCCCCGCCATCAGCAAAGAGAAAACGAAGAAGATTCAATGGTGATGGCGAGGATGAAGATATCAATGATCCAGATATAACGGATACAACCGCCGCAGCAGCCACAGATGATATTATAATGGTCTCAGAGTTTGATGATCCGGATGATTTAATCGAAGGTCCAGACGACGAGGATGATGATTTGTAAGCGCCGTGTACTATGTTATTAGAGGCTTACAGATTCACCACCAACCTTCCTTCTCACTATTTATTTACAAAAAGCAATTACATACCAAAACAAAAGAAAATAAGAAAAAATAAATATACATAACATACACAAGCAAAAGATGAGAGGAAATTCAATTGTTATGAAGAGAAACTAAATTTATACAAAAAAATATAAAGTACATACAATATGTATATAAATATATATGAGAATACATATATAGCAACAAGGAACTTGTAGGGAATCAGAACTATTTTAAATTTTGAGAAACATATGCAACTGACAGAACTTAAGGATATTAATGATTTTAGCAAAAAGGATTTAGAAGCAATTCGTAACTTAAACATAAAACAAAAAAATATTTAAAATGTCCTCATAGGTACATGTATATTTCCTGCTATTTGCCAAAAAAATAAACAAATTGGATGATAACATTTCACTGATGATATCACAAAGCAACAACTATTTATAACGTTAAGGTAAGTGATTTTTCACATTTTCTTTTTATATTTAACTATAACCTGTCCTTCTCGCGGGATTACCATTAAGAATTTCATACTAAAGACGTTCAGCACTTCGCTGAATGCCCAAACACATTTCCTACATTTTCGAGTCGTATTTCCAGAGGGTAGGTTTCCTGCTTATACCAATTGGTTCAGTCTTTATGTTCTTATCCTGATATTACTAAAGAACGTTTACTAACTCTGATAGCGGTGTTGCAAGTAACCTGTGGTATTCTGGTACTTTTGTAATCTGCACTCGATATTCGATAAGGTACATGCTACGTGCATCAATTTATACCCTGCCATTGCTTCAAGATCATTCAGTTTTCTAAATGCACATGCCTTACTATCTTTTAAGGGGAAACGACTTACAATTAACCCTTATATTAGTATCCATCTGTGTACACTTCATCTGTATGTCAATCCGTTCTCGGAAGAACTTTTCTTCTAAAGTAATCATAGTTGATGTCTCTCTTTCATAGAGCACACCAGGAATGATCGGACTCTGGTAAATGCAGGAAACAGCGTTTGCAAAATATATTCTTCGTTTGAGCTCAGCACTAATAAAATCCTAAATTTCATCAAATTTATATTTTTCGTTCTGTACCTTTTTGTTGACACCATACACCTGTTGTCTGTTAAACCAGTTCTCTTCGCAGCATTACTTCTGCACGCTGTGTTCGTCGCATTATGTCAGAACCACCAGCGGAAACGCGGTTGCACGGATTTCCGACACAGTTGTACCAATTGTAACTGCAGTATTCGGTTCTGACTTTGTAGCTTTGGCATGTTTCTTTATATCTTCTGGTGGGACCTTCTTCCTGCAATAGCACCTCTCTATTTTCTCGATCTATTCTTTCTATTATCCTTTTTCTTATTGAGAAGTCGGTGTTCCTTTCAGTTCGTAGAGCACGCGAGCAGTTCTAGTTCTTTTATATGCCTCTTGATGAAAATCCATAATAATCCATCCATTGCATACAGGATAGCTTTTTGGAATAGTATACACTGGTCTTCACTACTTGATGCTGGTTACATAGAACATTTCGATCAGAAAAAGGGAAGTTTCTCATAGTTTTTCTGTGTTTTTTTTTGCTCTGGAAATCCGCATCCGTTCCTTGGCTACAGCAAGTTATTGATCCGTCTATGTTCGCTGCCTGCAACATTCAGATATCCATCATACTAGAGGTGTGCCTTGTGTCGATCATAATGTGATTTGAATCTGTAATCCTCTCTCCTTTACTTAATGTGGTGTAGTCTTATTCGCGAGACAAGTATGTCTAAATCTGTCGAAGCCAAGAATTGTCTGTTCTACGTTTCTCCAATTATTAAGGATCCTAAATGGTAGCTTGCGCAAGAATACTTCGCAACTAATGGCCGTTTTGTGAAGTACTGCATACGAGTTGCTGATCTTTCTAGCAAAACTAGGAAATGCACATGCTGCAAAAAGAACAATTTATTGGTCTACTACTTAACCGCTCCTCGGAAGTTTTGTTTTTCTAAAGGGGAATCTGAATTCCAGACTCCGACTATTCCTTTTTCTAGTTGACGAAAAAACGTTGCATCCCATTCGTTTACTTACTAACCGGTAACCATTCAAATACAATAGAACTGCCTACTAATAGCAAAGATGCTCTCTGAACTGATTTGGTTTCTTTTGTTCTATGTTTCACAAAGTATTCGTTTACTAGAATTTGTGTTTATTCGTATCAGAAGGTGGGTCTTAGTTTAGATTAGTTTTAATTTCCTCAGAAAAACGTCCAGTAAGAAGTATCCTTATAAGGAGGTTATATAGTGAATAAAGATTTCGAAGTAAAGTGTTAATATTTGAATAGATGTAGCCGCTAGTGATAGGAAGGCACCTCCAATTCCAAGTGATATCCATTGTGCTCCGCAAAATTTTGAATTTTTTTAAACCAACGACTCACTTAATATATAGCGTATTTCTTAATGGTAATCGACCCACTCTCATACATAATATCTTCAGAAAGTAAATTGAGGTATGTCTTGTCTCTTCAACACTGCCTTGAATTTTATTTTATTTGTGATTTATTGATATTTTAAAAACAAAACAAACAACTCCAATGGTTCCTTCAAATGCCGATCCATATTAACAACAACAGCTATTGATGAAAATGTACCTTAGTTTACATGAAATACATATGGAAATGCTAAGGACATTTGTTTCCTAGATATCTGTTAATATTTACTTTTAAATACTTTCGTTTGATTCCTCAAAGTCGTTCGTTTTATTTGAACAAAAAATGTATCTCTCTTTTCAGATTTCGGCGAGCTTTGCTTTTAAATCAATAAATTAGAGAAAAAAAAAGGAAGAACGAGAATAAAAACCACCGTCAGAGTAAATAATTTAACTTAAATTATTTATGAACTTATATAAGTTGTTTTTTTTTTTTTTTTTTCATTTAATGTTATTCTTATCATTAATTTACTTTTACTCTTATCTGGTCACATACAAACCAATAACTTAATTTTTTTTTTTTTTGTTAACTTTTCTTATATAAAACAAGCAACAGAAAACTAAATATTCATATAAACAGCAATAAAATTTCGATAAACTTGGAAAAAACCATACTTTTTATGCAAATTTAAATAAAAGACAATGCAAACATCATCCTAACAGACAACTAATTATGTTAATTGTTCCTCAGAGGTTAAAACAAACAAACAAACAAACAAAAAATAAATAAATGAAAACAACTACAGTCAAAAATACATATTAATAATGGATTTGATCAAGCAAATTAAAATTACAAAACAGAAAATCTCGAATCAAAATGATCTAATATATGTAAATATTTAATAAAACAATCAGATTTTAATTATATGCATACATTACAAATTAATAATAACAATAAAAAAAAATATAATATACCTACAAATTAATGGATTTATTTATTGATAATTTTAGTTATTATTTCTTTTCTATTTTACTTTCAACTGAACTTTAAAATAAAGAATCCATAGTTTTTCTTTTTCCAAAAACAAGAAAACACAAAAAATAAAAACAAGATCCATAATATATATATAATTCTAGTTTGTAATGAAATAAAAAAACAAAAAAACATATACCACACAGAACTATAATAATATGTATGCTAAGCAACAAAAACAAAATAATAGTTTAAAATTCTTAGGGCTAAGTAAGTTAATGAAACCATTTTCTCATCCTATTCACCATTCGCAACAAGAACAACAACAAGGAAACTGCATCCGTACGGACATACATAGTTATGTATTTTCATATAGAAAATAAATTAATTCTGACACACAAAAATCACCACCACCAACACCACCACTACTAGTAGAAAGAAAAATAATTAAATCATTTTTAAAAAAGGGGTAAATATACATACATACATATATTAAATGCCTATTATTATTTATTTAAAAGTTAACAAAGAATTAAAATTAAAAATGAAAGGAAAAATCAGTCAGTCAATTATTCTAATTAATGTAAATTATTTTTACACAATTATATAACTAATTGCAATTAATTTTTTAATATTATTTTTTAATTTCAATTATTTTAATTAATTTTCCTTTTGCCGCAAAGACTGCATTATACCAACAAGATAAACAAAATAGAACATTTAGTGAAAAACAAAAAACGTTTAAAATGAAACGAAAAAAAAGTAATAATAATAATGTATACATATATATAACATACAAATATCGTAGGTATATAGTATATATATTGCTTTAAAAAAAAAAAAACAAACATGAAACAACACAATTGTGTTCAAAAAAAGAAAAACAGTAAGTGAAATGGAAAGAATACTGAATTATTGAACAAATTTCTTTTTGTCTACACTTCGACGACCATTTAGCAAAAATATAATACAATATTTTGTAATTTGCAGAATATATGAACTTTATAGAGATTTTCCACACAAAAAATCTACAGAAATAGCATTTTTCTACCAATAAAACCAAGAAATAGTAAACTTTAAATGCAAATCTAAAAACAAAACACAGAAATCAGGTTTCGTAAATAAATAAAATGAACATTTCTCTTCACATCGTTTTGGTTTAATCGATTATATAGAACAATTAACTATAAAAATAATAATACATAATAAAAATAAAAAAACAATTACGATTAGTGCCTTGCTATAAAGACGTCTAACTGAAATTCTATCCCATGAATCGTATTTTTTTCGTTTTTGTTGGAATAAACATTTTTTTAAAATTATTTTCTTCAGTATTTTTTATGTTAGAAAATTGTATACAATCCAAAGATTTAAAAAAAAGAAAATTTAATTGAAAAAAAAAGAAAAAACAAAAAAAAAAAAAACTAAAAAAAGAACAGAATGCCTTAATAAAATTACACTAAAGTGTTCTAAACTATTTTATACCTGACAACATTTGTTCTTTTTTTTTTAATGAAAACTCCTTCGAAGTCAGTGTGTCAGTGTTTAGAGAAAACCTAATCACAACCATAGACTGCCATGTGTTCAGGTAGAAATTTATTATCACTTTTTGAATTTCTGCCTCTGATCTGATGGTTTCTAAACGCTATCCTGGACCTTGTTCAGTTTGTAGAAGATAGTTGATATAGTTTTTTCACGCAAAGCTGCACATGTAAAATAGCGAGGTATATTGGCTGCTTTTGACTGTTCGGGTGAACGTTCCTAAGGTACAGTGGTTACCTGGGAGCTCAAGTTGTAGTCGGTGAGAATATCCGTGTATGTCTTAGCTTGTTTGCTGTGCTTTAAGTTCAAAGGAGCATAAATGTATTGAATTTCCCACATCGCTGGAGAAAGTGAGTGAAGCTCAAGAAGATCCTTTTCAAGATTGTGCCACCACAAATCAGCAAAACTTTCACTCATCCTAATTACCAAAAATGGAAAGCTCTCTTAAATATCAAGAAGTGAGCGGGGTTGTACCTTTAGTGAGCTTAACCCAACGATTTTGTATTCATGTGAATAATGGTTTCATTTAAATTAAAATCACGTTGAACTACTGAGCGAAGTTTCCAGTCGCAGAAGAAACGATTTGAGCTGATGGCATTTAAAGTGCGCTAAAGTGAAGAAAAGTACTCACAATCGAGACAGTTTTCTTAATTCGATTCATTCAGCATGGTAAACAAGGAAATTTAATATACGCATTTCAATGGTTTGCTGCAGCAAGTCCTTACTGAAAAAATTACTTATACTGATCGGTTGTGTGCGACGTTCGACTCCCAGATAGCACGTGTTGTATTCTGGGCATCAATGGAAGGGACTGCTAAATCGGATTAAAACTACGAATTGACCAAAAAGTATGCAATGCTAAAACCACTGTAGTAAATTTTAAAAAAAGGATAGTCGATTGCCAATGGGTGAAAATCTCGATTGCCAAGTACGACACTTTCATGTAAAAAACGTTTCTCCTCGCTAATCGAACATTTCTTAGTCCAATTCGGTTGTGGCAGTACGACCATATACTGTGTTAAACTGTGAGGGCTGAATCGTCAGACTTGCTGCACATAATCTTTTGCTATTATACTTTCTGTTTCACCACATTTTGAATATCCATTCCACTTAAAGACTCTGCTTAGTAAACTGCACATCTTACTATAAATCTAGAATAAATCTAGAATAGAAAGTGTGCATTATTATAGAGTCTGGTGATATTTGGCTTCTGACCTCATAATCTTCTTCAAAAATGTTTATTTGCTTCGAAATAATTAGGACCATGAATTGTCCTGTGCTTAGACTCAAACACAGGTCTGCTTTACAGGGGCAAACCCATGGATCAAACGTGGTTCATAAAGCACCCAAAACATGTTTGGAGTTGTTTTGGAATTCTAGAAAGTAGATTTATAATAGATTCTGCTCCTGTTATCATGGGTAATAGTAGTGCCTTAAGACAAAAACAATGTGTGGACTCAGCTGATCGGGTCATGAGCTTGAAATGATGCAAAACTTTCACTCTAAGTCTAGTTTCTGTTCTAGCATCAACTGGAATTTCGTCTTGATTTGACATTGATAGGATGAATTCGGCAAGACATCCAGAATCCTCTAATCTCAGAAGAATGATAGATATGCTGATTTTTCTGATCAGTTGTGACTGTTCTCTCTATTTTTGTTTTGTCACTTAGATGGCGAACACTGATTAAAAGAACTTGGTATTGCAGTGTCTGGAAATGAGACTCATTAAGAAGTATGTTGCTCGATTCTGTGGACTCGGTCCTGAATTTATTTAAAAAATAGAAAGAAGCACAAGAAAAGTTGTTTGTAAAGTGAAAGTACAGGTTATCCTGTAAGAATTGAGAATCATAGAGGATTAAAATGAAAATTATTGCAAGTTGCAGAAATTTTAGGTTTCTCAAATTACTCCATTTAGACTAGAGGGATAAATTGTATTCTCCACAAGTCGCCCAGCAGAGAGTATCGCTATTTGGCATTCAATACATAGATCAATATATGCAAGCCAACCCTGTGGTGCAATTGTTATTCATAGAGTCCTTTCTATTCATTTATCTTTTCTTAATAAATCCTTGTTAAAACATTCAAACATAACTTATGATTCGAGGGAAATACATTCATTCCTCTAAGAACCTACGATAACTGGAATTATTTTTTTAAACGAATTTGTTAACCTGCCGTGGTAGAATTGTACTGTCCGATGCTCAACATGGGGCATGTGGGTCAGAATTTAATAAGCGCAAAGTTAGAGGATGAATTCGCGGCACGGGCTTTTGAAAAACATCCGAACGTATATCTCTCATGGCATTAGAGAGTATGCCCCTTGTGTGCATGTAAAAAATCCTTCGGGTTCTGAATTATTATTTTGTTATCCGATACTTCCTTTCGATCTTGTTGTTCGACATTTAACGTTGGATCCCCGAAAGCTATTGTAAAGTACCCAAATCAATTATAATGAGACATTACACATATCTCTCATATAAGAGTGTTTCTCTGAGTGGGTCAATCGTAGTCACTGCTTATAACACTGTCATCGATTATACCATGGCTATGTACGTTCCGTTTACTCGTTCCAAATGTCTGGCATTGTACAATTCTGTTTTGCATTACTATCTGACACACTGTGCTTCCAATTTGCGTCCATTTTATAACCTTATAATCCTAAGTTCATATTTTTTGCAAATGCATGAGCATCATTTCAAAAAAACAAAAACTCTAAATCATTTCTTTACAAAAACAAGAAAACACACACACACACACACAATGAATGACAATGCAAAAACTGCAATTAAATACAGCAACTATTTTTGTTCTTTTGTTTTTGTTTTTTATAGTTAAGAACTAAGAAAGTTACATTAAAGAAAATATCAGTTTTGCATTATAACTAAATATAATTTGTGTACAAAAAAGAACATAATTTAGAGAGAAATACTCGTGTTTTAAATATTTTTCAGATATAAAAATAATAAAACTTAAGAATTAATTTTAAACTAAACAAAGAAATCAACATGTAAAAATTTTTAAAAAATATGCATACATACATGTAACTATTTAGTTTCTAGGAAAGCAAACAGTGAGTAATCAAACAAATAAACAATATATGTATAAATAAAAAAATCTTGTGTCAAAAAAGAACACCATTTTCACTAATGAAAATAATTAATAATACCATGAGTACATGGTAGAAAAATAATACGAAAACCAAACTAAATAAAAAGGTACTGAATTCTAATGTCAATATTTTTATTCATCGATGTTGAATAAATTCTAACAAATAAATTTAAATGAATATATGTTTATCGTGTGTTATGTTTACTTCCATAACATTACAAAAAGAAAAAAAAAATATATGTAATAAATTTGAATAAATAAATAAAAAAAAAAGAAACCAAAGACTTGAAAAATATTATTAATTAACATACATGTATTTGTGCACTAATTAATTAATAATATTTGTTAACTAAATAAAACTAAAACACAACAAGAAATAAATAAATTAAAAATGTATTCATTTTTGGTTTTTCTTTTGCTAGAATTTTCTAAGAAAACTTCAATTAAAACGTTAAAAATGTATAAAACAATAAAAAATAAATTAGATGCGTAAACTGGCAAACAAATAAATTTTAAAACTAAATTTTAAGGACATAGAAACGAGCAACAACTGTGTACATCATTTTATTTTGTTTTTTTTTTCTTTAACTGGTGGAAATTAAACGAAGAAATAGTTATTTAAAAATTGATAAAACACTAAAACGAAACAGAAAATAACTTATTTTAGTTTTTGTTGTTTCAACAAACTATGATTTCTTATTAGTTTTTCTGTTTTTTAAGTTTCGATTTATTTCATAAATATGTTATAAGAGTTAATTATTTAGTTTTAGTAATTAACATTTTTAATTATTATTAGTTATTTTATTTCAACTAATTTAAATCGATTAAGTGAAGATAATAAAAATAGTGAATTCAGTAAAAGATAAAACACAAACATTTTCTTTTTATTTACTTTCAACACTTTAAGTTCTTTACTATGCTATTTATTTCTTTTTTATGTTTATGTGGCATTTTGAAATTGTCATGTAAATAAATAGTACTAAACGTTTCACATTAGAAAGAATGTTTATAACGTTATGTTGTGCACTTCCTGTTCGGATTTAAGTCTGAAAGAACTCTTAAAAATCAAAACGACAATCGGTGTTCCATTAAGAATGAGAGTGAATGATTCAAGGCATGCTCAGAGGGCGCTCTATGAATTGACTGAGTAACCAGGACAAGTAACGTTTGATAGGAGGTAAAAGAATGAAATGAACAAAAATATATTTTAGTGTTTTAGAGGCCAAAAGCAAGAATTTTCTATTAATCTGCTCTGAACTAAGAAAAAACAACGCTTCCTTAAAGTCTGTTTCTTTACTTTCTGCATTAAGAATCGTAAAAAGTGTGGGAAAGATAATTCTCTAATGAAATCAGAAAGTAAGGAAACGCATCGAACAAGAAAACCTGAGTTCAACTGAAATGTCATGTCAGTCGGGGGAACAAAACACGAGAAATATGATCAGATCTTCAGAAATATTCATATGTTTGCAAACCAAATAAGATTTAATTGGTAGGAGAAAGAGATGCACATGTCTACACAATTTAAAAGTTTGCTTAATAAGAAAGAATTTGCTCGTATTCTCGTTCACCATTTGTTTCATTTTCAGCCATCAGCCTTTATTGTTTTCTTTTCTATTCAATTTAATTTATCACAAGGATAGGTACTTTGAAAGACTTGTTTTATTGAAAGTGAAAACTTCTACAAATATAAACATTTAGCACAACAGGTTCATGTGACCCAGAGGCTCGTTTCTTGCAGCCATTCGTCTTGTGCGTGGTATATTTTTTATTCAAATGGATGGATCTTACTATGTCCGAAGGGCAATTAGTTAACTAAGAAACGTTTGCATGGGAGTTATACTCTCGGATGTTTGTCAGATGCTCAAGAAAAAGGTGGAACCGTGCAAATAAATACTTTTAAGTGATCTCTGGGGATCGAACATCGAACACCTTGCTCTGTAGTCAAATGCACTAACAGCTTGAGTCACGGCGTTCACTGATGAAAGACAAAAATGCAGTCGCGATCTGAATACTGCTTTTGGGGTCCAAAATCTTGATGGTTGTACACTTTATGATGCCCCAAAGCGATGCTTTTGTATATTAGTGCTTTAATTGATATAGTTCCTTCAATAAGTTGCAAAAACTTCTATTTGCCAATTAAACAGAATAAAAACAAAAAGTCATTTGCATCCCAGAAATTCATTTACCATGCATTTTGAAACGCTGCCCTTGTTTGCATTTTCAGTGAGCTTATCATTTCATTCGTTAAGCCTTCCATTAAATAATAGTTCTAGAATCCGGAACTCTTTGTAACTTGACAAACTACGAATTTTGGTGTAAAAAGTACCCCGATCAGAACTATTGAAGTAGTAAAGCATCATTGGGTCTCTATGTTTCAAGTAAGTATTTATGGTTTGCTCTGTTTCCCAGTGATTACGTCGTGCAGTGATTTTTAGACTCCAGTTTTAGGACATCGGAATATCATATTGTTATGAGGCAATAGTTAAATAATATTTAATACCTTGATGGGGAAACATTTAAAGCTTGTGGTGGTCCCGCTAAATAGAAGCTGAATGCAAAGTGATAAGATTTTCATTTTAAATAGCCCTGATTAGAGTTTCCGGGTGTGAAAAGTATCCCCTCTCTTTACCGCTTATTCTTCTTATTCACAAACTAACGACACAATCGCATGAACTAAAGCCATCCTAGAAAATAGAAAATTCCTGACTTTAATACGTTCTTGATTAAAGTAAAGAACGATTGTTATTTGACTCCAATTTGTTGCACCAACCAAAGTTACTTCAACTGACGGCAACCATTCGATGTTTTAATATAATTTTACTAAGTCGTCATGCTTTCACGGGGCAAAAACTGTCCCTTTACATCGAATTTATGTGCCTGAAACTCTTGTTCTATGTCAGAAATGATTACCCACTTCATTTGCAAGAAGAGGCCTACGTTTAATTTTGTATTTCGCAGAACTTAGACAAAAGAAAGTTGGTAAAGTCTATTTACAATTAAAATTCCCACAGCAAAAACAGTTGCCACAAAACAAAATAAAATAACGAATAATTTAGGACAGGCATTTCATAAATATTTTATTTAGTTTATTTTTCTTTCAGTTTTAGAAATGCAACCGAAATCTGCCTTAACGTTTTGTTTTTTAACGATTTAATTTATAAAAAAAAAAACAACTGACCTAGTAATATAAATAAAAACATTACACAATAACGATTATAATCTAAATAATGATATGACCAATTGTTTAAGTGTTTGTTGTGTCCATAAAGACACGCACCTAATGAACATTTAAATAAACTAGTTTTAAAATTGTAAAATTATATTTTTAAATAAAAACTAACAAACATAGTGTTTTCAAGCAAATAAACATATGAATACATTAGCAATAAATACATTTAACAACTTAACAAAGAAACCAAATTAATTATAAGCAATAATTCAAAAATAAATAAATAGAAGTAAACAATATTTAAAAATGAAGCTATTTGATAAAATTCATAGATATTTATGATTTCATGAAAAACTGTGCTGTTTTGTTTTTCTACTTGCATACATATATTTTTTCCTATTACTAGTAGATAAGCATAATTTAAATGAGAAAGTAACAAAAACAAAATAAATTAATGTCGACAATATTTTAAAAGAAAATAAAAAGCAAAGGAAAACAACAAGAAGTAATACAAAAAACAAAGAAAAATAAACATTTATATTGTAAATTAAAACAAAAATCTTTTCACAAAACAAAGATACAAACAAACAAAAGAATTATAATTAGTGAAACCTAATTAAAGAGCATTGAATGAAAGGAGCCTTTAAACAAAAATAAAAAAAAAATATTTTCTATGATAAATAAAACAAAAAACAAAAATAAAAACAAATAGTTTCTGCTAACAAATTAAAGGAAAAGAACTCTAAAATGAAACAAAACCATTACAAATAAGAATAATGAAAAATTAGTTTGTATTTTGAAGAGTGATATCGGCACATGTACGTATGTACACTATGTTGATGAAACAGTGATGATAGGAAAGTGCATATTATATGAAACATATTATTTTAACTGTAATAAAAATGGATTACATCAGTAAATGTGGTTTTCATAATGATTTTATCTGCCATCTAGGTGAACACACTCAACAAACACCTAATATCTGCTGTTTTTCTTATTTGAAAAGTGTTCTAAGGTAAGCTTTTAACTCTGGATGAACATACATACAATATTTATTGTTAGATGTCATAAGCCTCGTACATGTCCTAAATGTCTGACAATGATTCAAAAAGTTTTCAGACGAAAACCATTCTCAGATGATGGTCTCGCAGTTCTCTGGCATGCATTGGTCTGTTGGCTTATTCTCCTAAAACAACGAATTTTCATCATAATTCACCAAATCCTGTTCGAGTACGGAAAAGTTTCGCGCTCACGAGAGTGCAACGAGTTTTAGTGCACAAAATAGGTCTGTTCCCGTACTTTCTGCACCAAAATTCACAGATTGTCCAATTTCTAAGAGTGGGGGTAAAAAATTCTCAAAAAAAGTAAAATGTACAAAAAAGTACGAGAATGCATCGAGCAAAATACTGCCCACTTTTTAGACGTCAGAAATATATGTACATATGTGAGAAAAAAACAAAAAGTGTCTATGAATGAATGTATTATTCATTCGATTTTCACTCTAAAATTAGGATTTTGAATTTACAAATGAAATAATAAGCATTTAGCATTCCATAAACACATTTGTACATCTGTTTTCCATAATTTTGTTTGAATTTACTTTTGAAAACTAACCCAAAAAAAAAGCAAACGTCAACTTTGATAGATTTGATAAATTCATAAATTTGTCTAAAGAAATTTCTTGGGCTGAAATTCACAGATAAGGGAAATTGTTTACTTTCTCGTATGCGCTCTCTTCTGTGAGAAACTACGAATATTTGGCGTACGGGAAGAGGATTTGCTAATTTTCTGTAGTTTTTCACAATTTTTCGTAGTTTTGGACAATACGGGAACAGACCTAACTTCTTTGCACCGATTTACGAAATCTGTCAAATCTGTCAGATACCTGTAAGAAATTTTTTGTTGTTTGTGCATTTGCATACATTTGCTTTTGATGTCTAAAAAGTGGGCGAATTTTGTAGTTTTCGCGTTCGTTTACTTTTTTGTAATTTTACCACTCTCTATAAGAATTGTATCCTCACAGAAAGGTGCAGAAAGTACGCGAACAGACCTATTTTGTCAGACAAAAACTGGTAGTTCAAACGATTGGTAAGTATTTTGGACAAATTATTCATTTGGAGAACTAAGCAATATTTGTTGATCTGCCAATCGACTGAACATAACTTAGATATAAAACTGTGATATGTGAACTGAAGGTGAGTTGATGAAAATTGCGCCAATCGATGTTTTTTGCCATTTAGAACCTTAATGCTGCAAGGTAATGCGGATACGTGGGTCAGGTATTAGTGCGTCGAACTAATCGCTGAGGTTATAAGTTCGATTCTCAGACAACACAAACGATTTGACTTTGTTGAAGAGCATGCTTACCTCAGAGATAAGTCTATTGAGACGGCTCTTCATGAGGGTGTACGTAAGGTCGAAAAGGTAAGGTCAACTATGAAGAATACACTCTGGGTACCTTTCTGGAGATACACGGAGCCTTTAATAATGTCCATACTGAAGCTATTCAAGGGGGAATAACCTAGCTAGTTGTAGAAGGTTTACTTAGTCATTGGATGCTAGAAACTATGATAATTCACAGAAGATGAGATTAGGCAAAAGTATTCTAACTAAGACGGTCAGTAGAGACACCCCACAGGGAAGTGTTATATCTCTTTTGATAAGGCTCACGGCAATTAATAAAGTTCTATTGGGACTTGATGGGGGGGAGAAGATTGTGTTCATAGATTATTTGGCTTTACATCAATAAAACATTCATACAACACTACACATTAGCTATGGCACCATATTTTGGTTGCCTGGTTAAGACAGAACATCACAATCGACAGCTACAACTTTGAGGTAGTAAGGGACTTCGTCTACCTCGGCTCCGCTATATTCCTCTGAAAATAACACCTCAGCAGAAATATAACGAAGAATAACTCCTGCCAATCGCTGTTTCTTTCAGCTAAGAAGGCAATTGAGTAGCAAAGCCCTATCCCGAAGAACCAAGGAGACTCTCTATAAGACCATGATCATCCCAGTCCTACTTTATGGCGCTGAAGTATGGACTCCGTCTACAGCGGATGAAGAGATCCTCAGTCGCTTCGAGAGAAAGATTCTTCGTCTAATTTTCGGTCCCGTTTGCGTTGACGGGCTTTGGAGGAGAAGATTCAACGACGAACTATACGAGCTGTACAGCGACATCGCCCTGGTCAGAAAAATGCGACCTAAAAATTAGCTAACTGCCTCCAGTTCGCCACTCCAACTCGGATCCCTTCTACTTGTGCGCGCCACCTAAGGCGTGGTCTTCCTCCACTGCGTTGTCCCTCCGGGTGTGATTCGAAGACTCTGCGGATCGAAGCATTGTTATCCATTCACACAACATGTCTTAGCCCTCTCAAACGATTTATTTGAACAGCTCGTATAGTTCGTCGTTGAAGTTATGAAGGTTATTGGAACCTAAGTGTTGTCTATAAATGGAGACGATGATTGTCAACTGGGTCTCTGGGATCCTCAAGGTTATTAGGTTAATTAAAATTGGGAAGTTTTGATAGGGAGGCATGATGACAGGGTCGTTCGAGGGTAGAACAAAACGAAATAAGCGACGTTGAATGCTCTCAACACATGAATTCGCTGAAAGAGAGACCACGTAAGGTCACATAAGGGCTGGGGAATTTTTTGGACCACCATTTGACAAAACGAAGTGAAGAGATGGTTGTTTAAAGAATTATCTCATCAATGAGCGAATGGATATTAATCTCCCTCTCGCATAAAATGCGGGAAGAGAATGAACTAAAATCGAGCGGGTGGAAGACGGTTTGCAGTTTCGCCAAAAAGTAATAGATTGGCATTTGGCAATGTTGAGCTCTAAGCTAGTTTTAAGGCACCAGATCGAGAAACTATTAATGTCTTGTTGAAGAAAACTGGGAGTGTTAAATGCCTATATCAAGTTCGTTTATAGCCAGAATGAGCAGATGAAGACCTAAATGGCTACCTTGAGGGATGGGGGAAGTGGCTGCAAAAGGAATCGATAGGACGGATCTAAAGCAGAAGTTATCAGAAAAATTTTCCAAGTAACCGATGTCCACTTAAACAATAAACGACAGAGAGGTTAAAAAGGATTAATGGATGAGATATCCTATCGAAAGCTTTACTGAAAACGGTTGCAATAAAATCAACTTCGTTGGGAGAAATAAAAGGCCTGAACTAAAAAGAATTCATCTTTGAGATTCTGTAACTTATTATCTGTAAAAGATGGGTCAAAATTTTCACAGACAAAGGGCCCACTGGAGAAATTATGTAGGTAGCTAAAGTAGGATGGGTCCGGCACAAGGTCTAAAGAATGTACAAAAGAAATTAGCGAATTGTATGCGATTCGACTGACGAACTGTTTTTGAAAGACAAAGAGGTGGAGTAACCATTCGATTTTTGTTGAAATTAGAAAATACAATTTTGTTTTACAAATTAATTTCTTAAAATAAGGTTTTTTATTTCAGGATCAAACTTTTCTTACATCAAATAGTTTGAATTCTAATGGTTTTCTCTTCAACAGTTTAGTTCGTTCGTTTTGGTTATATGTGAGTTCTCAAACTGACCAGAAAAGTTACAAGTTAACAAATCCGTACTCTACCGAGCTATACCTCATGTTTCAATTAGAGTGATAATTTCGTATTGTGCGGACTATGACTGAAACAGCAACTATATATGTATATTTAAGTCATTGACTTACCTTACATGAACTGCTAGTGGACCGAACGAACATAAAACAGACTCGTTTTTCTCTCAACAAAAGAAAACAAACCAAACAATTCCTCGATCCAGGTAGTTACACTTATTTGTGACTAAACTCAGCAAAATACATAGTAGAGTCGAATCCAGTTAACTCGTTTTCGACTCGATCCGCACATACCGAGTCCGGTTTCAAACCTGGTTCAACTCTGCACATATGTGTATATAGTAAATAGTTTTGCTAACACATACATTGAAAAATCGTAACCAAGAGCCGATTAACAATAAGCTTAAGCGCCAAACTGATTTTATGTCCACCCCGCTGAAAGTGCATCGTATTCGTTTCTTTTTTTTTTTTTAATTTGTGTCAGAGAAAGGCGGCAACAGGCAAATAAAAACTCAAATTCGTTTCAATTTCAAATAAATTTTATTAGTCGCTATTAATTCTATTCAGTTATTTATTTGTCTATATATTAACATTTTACAGATGTGTTTTTCTTCTTTAGTTTTTTATTCTCGCTCGTATTCTACAATGTATTCAAAAATATTCATTTTTTGTTTTTAAGGTTTTTGTTATTTGTTTGTTTGTTTATTATGTATTCGCAAGTACTCATACAATTCAAAGAAGATTCAACTCTAATAAATATACGCTTAGAAATAACGAACAAACTGTCGGGTCTCGGGATGTCTTAAAATCTAAAACTAATAATTCAAATGGAGTAAAGGAAGGGGGACTTACAACAACGCATTCCTATAATTAATCTAGAAGAGGATGTGTGTAGAGAAGTGTCGTATTCTCTTAACTAACTTATAAACTAAAGACTATGAAAACAATGCAAAGACAGCTAGTTATTGCCAGATTTAACTTAAGAAACAAAAGATAGAACATTGCGTAGTATCTTAGCTCTTACAAGAATGGTATTTCTTTGAATTCTGGATCATTTTTAGGTCGAACATATACTCCACCGTACTTGGCCATGTATTTTTTAATAAATTCGCGGGATTTATTTTTAACCGACTCGGTTACAACAAGAGTCTGGCCGATTGATTCGCAGTATTTTAGTTCCTTGACCATCACAAAGTGAGTTAGCTGGAAGGAGACAAAAGTGATAAGTAATGTAAATTCAAAACAGATGAGACAAAATGAGTTACCTTTCTCGCTAAATGATTAAAATCATCGTCGGTTAATATTCTGCCGGAGAAACAAGTCTCCTTGCGATATGGTTTCAAGTGTTGAACAATAATACCAGCGATTTCACAGCGGAATTTCTCTCTGATTTTTCGATATTTACTGCTACCGCTATTCTCTCCATCTTTACTACGTTTTGTACTAAAAAAAAGTAAGATAAGGTAAAGAGATACATACAGGGATTTTGGGAAACTCACCTCTTATTTGAATCTCTGCCCTTATCCAGCTTACGCTTCTTGTGTTCGTGCTTTTCACGAATGGGCAATGGTCGCTTTAATGGACGTTTAGACTGCAACGCGTCCAATTCGTCGACAATTTTATCACCTTGAACTATCTTATCGATAAGTGGACTGTTATCGCATTCGGCTTTGATGTCCTCTTCATCGGAGGAGAGAAGATAATCTTGAATAGGAATAGTATCTACAGCATCTGTATCAGTGTCGGCAGCCTCTGATGAATCAATGGGTGTTCCTTTAACTATAGAATCGCGTTTCCGACGAATCTCCTCTTTTCGTTTGCGAATTTTCTCCTTGTTCTCCTTGTACTTTCTTACTTCCATTTGGTTATAAATGCGATCTTCTTCTTTACGAGGCTACACACAAAGACAAGCAACAGATTAGTATTTAAATAAAAATTGTGTAAGGCTCCTCCAATACTTACACTTATTGGCTTCTCTTCCACTAGTCTGGTGTAACGCTGCAATCTTCTATCCTCGATTTTCTTTTCAATATAAGCCTGCAGTTTCACTGGATCCAGACCTAAAATCGAATAAACAATAGACTTCGCTTTGGTGTTACATATATTTAAAGGATTTACCTTTAATGACTTCAATATCATCCTCTGAACTATCAATACAATCGGCGTTGGAGGAATCACTTTCGGAATTCTTCAGTGTTAGATTGTTCTGTCCAGCTAGGGGAAGGATCTTTATTGGCGGCTCCCACTGTGGTATTCGTATTTTAACATGGTAGTAATAGATTTTCCCTTTGGGGCTAATGGCGAATTTCCAAAGTGGTGGCAGATCCATTTCTGGAAGTCGATAGTCTTCGGGATTGGTGGATTTCGGTTTAACTGGCACTTGGACATGTGCATAACTCGGAGGTGTTGATATTGGTTTCTTATCAGTGGAATACCATTGTCCAGTGGAAGGATTGACACAAAATGGCATGTTCTCTGGTCGCATGCGCTTCGGATCAAGACCAAAGAAGCGGCATTTAATGTCGAATTCTCGGCGTTCTTCAGCGAGGCGTTTCTCAGCTTCATCACGAGCAACCTAATGAAAGAACAGAATAAATTTAAATATTAATACTTGTGCTTGCAATCGGACTTAGCAAAACAAAATGTACAGTGGCTAATAGTGCAACAATTAATTAAATGTTTGCCGGTTGAAATTCCGAAAAAAATAATTTGCCTTTGCTTTACTAGTACGTTGAAACACCATATTCAAACCAGACGTGAGACATGGGCAGGAGGATCTGCTACTGTTGCTGTCCCACGTACCAAACTAAACAAGGTAATGTAGAGTACAACATTTCGATACAGAGATACCTGAATATTATGTATGTATGTACATATTTCCTCTTATGCTTTACATATGAACTTTTTAAAAATCTACATAAGTGTCAGTGCTTTACGCCTTGTATTGCTTCTCATTCACAAGAGCCTATGTATGTACGAAAATGAATTATCTTGGCCCAGAAAAGTGGTGACACTACTAGCGACTACTACTACGTACCTATGTGTACGTACACATGAATAATATATATATTACATGTAAATTATATGGAGAATGTACCTTTAAGTGTTCATGTTCATAACTCACTGACCGGCGAGTGCTCGAATATTGCAAATTCTTATTTCAATTACTTCTACAAAAAAAAAATTAATAATTTCCCGCGAAATATTTTTTGCGAACTATCAACTTACGAATACACATTCCACAAATCTACATTGCAGTCCACATTGTCAAAACAAGTGTGTTTCCTTTTGCTGCGTGCCATTAGAGGGTTGCACTTGTTTCTTTTTTTATTCAGTGCATGACAAGAGCGCGCTCTATGAACTCAGTAAGAAGTAACTAAAGAATCTGAGCATATTCTGAGCATTGGCAGCAACCAAAAGAAGGAAAGATAAATCGAAAACAATTCCAATGCTACTCGAGGTTTCTTGTCAATTAATTGTTATTTTTAGTAACATATTGAATTTTGACTTTCGTGCACCACTTGGTCAACAAATCCAAACAACTGGGTTCAAGTGTTTATTCAATTCAAAAACATATGTAGGAACATACTCTAGTGGGCGCACTTCGGCTAAAAACTGAGCGCTGCAAGAGTCGTTCACCACATGATGATTGATTAACTCATGCAACAGTCGCTCATAATTGATTGACTCATTTATTTGTTGAATAGCCTTGACTGCTTTTTCGGAGTGATTGGGCTGAGTTTTTTGCACGCTTCGATACCTTCCTGCACTAAATCAAGCATCGAACGTTCAAATGCTCAATGAATTAAAATAAAAGGAACATATTTGAAACACATTCCTTATATCACTGTGTTGCTGTTTCAACTCACAATGGCAGCCAGACTGGGATAACCAACAATTCGCATTGTTACTCCATGCCTAAGGCAAATTTATGTTCTGAGAAGCTTTTCATGGCAGTTATACTCCCTGATGTTTGCCAGAAGCTCGCGAGCTTTGGTGTTGTCTGGAAATTCCTGCTCATTGGTCCGCCGCACTAAACATTGAGCTACGACATACGAATAACGACTCACCGAATGAGTTAAGATGGTAATCATCTGCATTCAGCAGCGGGTTACACACAGCCACCCGCAAAATTAAATGCACTTCGTGGTTGGATGGATTTATGCTTTAGCAGGCGAAATACCAATTAGAAGCCACACCTAAAATGTCCCCTGAACACTCAAACGAACACACAGAGGCACACATATAAGACGGTAAAATGGTATAAAAGGATCAGCTTTTCCATTGAAATGGAGCCGCATACGTGCGTAGGATCTGTTGGGGTGGGGAATGATTTCGCCAAATGGGGGTAGTAGCAAGTTAGAGGTACGATACCGAGAAAATGAAGATGTAAAATGTATTCAGAAAATGCTGGTAGGAGTGTTATTGGGAGGACAAGAAGGGCGCAGAGCAGTGCTGAATTCGCTTAGGTAAACGAGTAGATGGAGTGAATAGGTACCAATTTATAAGATAGCCTCGTATTAGCACCTCTTTTGAACTTGCCGCAGATATACGCATTAAGTGGATCCCCCCAATGAGTACATACATGAAAACGAAATATATTATGTATTTGCTTACAATCAGGTTTGACGATGCCGAAATTTCACCAACAGACTCGGAGAAACGCTAGCGTACAATTATAATTGAATATTCCGGATCTGCATAACAACCAGTCGCAATATTTTATTCACACTTTTTTGAACAACATTAGGAATGCTGAATGCTTTTTAACTTTTTAACTCTATTATATGTTATACCCAGTTCACCCAGTTAAGTCACAGATATATAACAAAATATAAAACCTGACCTAATGATTGCACTCGTAGAACATACATTTGTGTTTAGGAAGTAAAATTCGAACTCACCTTAGCAGCAAATAGTTCCCTTCGTTGTTCCTTCGACAATTGCGAATCACCCGGTAATGTACATGCGGTCTTCTCGTTGCCATCTTTGCAAGAACCACCGTTTTGCGTATATTTTCTCCTGTCGGCTGTTCTTTCGCGCTCCTTATCCTTATCTCCTCCTCGAGACCATTTAAACCGCGAACTATTGGGACCATTAATCCTCATAAATCTCTCTCTGTTACGGTTCACATCTGACCGAGAAACATCGTCACCCAGACCCTTATATTGCCGATCAGCTTCCCGTTCGTGTTCTTTCATCTGCTCGATGCGTTCACGTTTTGGGATACGGAAAACTTCTGGCAAATTGTCCCATGTGTTGACTAGTTTTGCTGCAAGTTTCTGCAGTTCAGATGATGAATCTTCTGACCCACCTGCACATGCATTTGTATCTTTCGGTGATTCGTCACTAGGCGAATGTGATTCCTTATTATTTGACCAATCACGAACTGTTTGATAGACCTTACTATCGGTTAGCATTGTTTTATTGGAAATAGGAAGACATTCCAGTACACTAAGTAGGACCATGCGAATTTCCATACTTTTATCAGTGTCTCGTGTGTCAATAACTTCGCTCATCCAACCATGCAACAACCGCAAACCGTGATAATCAAGGAAGAGTCTTCGACATGGGAGTTCTCCATTGCGAAGGATTTGAAGTAATTTTAATCGAGTTCCAAGTAACTTCGCCCGAACAATAAGTCGTGAAAGTCGAAGAGTGTCAGCTTGATTCTTAAGACCACACTTGACAAGGAAACGCACTTCATCTTCGATGTCGGGATCTTCAAGAAATTGTTTGGTCTCTCGTCGCTTGATTTTCTCCTCCTTCCGATCGATTCGTTTCCTTTCCTTTTTCTTTTTAGCTAGCATTTCTTTTGATGTCTCAATTGGACTCTCTACTGTAATCGGTGTAGGAACTGGGGTCGGTGAAACAACCTTCATTCCAGTAAGTATATCTGTAACCTTGTCAAGAGCAGGAACGTCTGAAACTGCAGACACAACTGGAATAAATTGATCATCACAGATGATGGAAGGAGAAACTGGAGTTGGAATTGCTGGCATTGGAACAACTGGCTGATCTTTACCTTCTTGCTCTTCTTCAGAGTCTTCACTTTCACCTTCTTCATATCCATCAAGTTCTTCCTCTTCTTCTTCTTCTTCCTCTGAACTAGGCTCCTCACCGATCCATCCACGACAGTTTGAAGATTCGCAATAACATTTTTGAGCTTCTTTCCCGTACCGCTGATATTGATAGTCAAACGTGATTTCCTCGCCCGGCATAATGCTCTTTCTACTGAAGAATCCTATTCTCAATTCGCCATTCACTGTCCATTTCTGGGTCTCGGCATTTGGGTCGCACGAATGGTTGATGAAACGCGAAATGTTACCCTTGGCAGTGGCATCGATGATCGCATCGCTTCGCAGGGCCATGAAATAGTAGTGTTTGTTCTTATCCTGGGAATAAGCGTTCCTTCGAAATTCAAACTCATCGCCATTGATCACTTCACCCACATACTCCATGATGAACTCACCCGGTAATATCTCGATGTCAGCCATAATACCAAAGCCCTTCTTTTCTGTTCGGAACACTCGACAAGGGGAGTATAGGAATTTAGTAAAACGACGATTTGTACATCGGTCCCTTACAGTGCAATCAGATCCACACTCTATCATCAGCAAGCGGTTGAGGCAATCTTCCCCACATCCCAGTTCACCACGCTCCTCCTCTTCAGGAGTCAAGAAGCAATCGCATAGCATTCGCTTAGCCTCCTTACTGATTACTCGTTCACATTTGTACTCATTTTCTCGAATCACACGGAAGTTGCTAAGCCTCTCTTCCATGTCCTTCAGAAATTGCGAGTTCTTTGCTTCAACCTCAGCGAGATCCATCTTTTGGTCATCGATCGAGTAAATCGTTTTTTCATCGTCCTTCAAGGAGAAACGTTCCTTGTCACGTACTAAGCCTCGTCCAACCAAACACTTGGTACTCTTCGAGTTGTTTTTGATACGATGTGAGCGTCGAATACCATTTGGTGTGTCTATATCGCTGGTCGGGGTCGTAGCCAATGTGGAACACTCTGAATTTGAATTGGAATTGTCATCTTCTGCTGGTGATTCCTTCTTCTCTTCATTGGTGTCGTCTAGTTTACATTTTTTCGGAGTCATAAGTTCGTCAGACTTAAGTATATCTCTGTCGATTGTGGTCTCATCGTCATCTCCTAGTTTGTAGCCTCTTTTCAAAAGATTCACTCCGTCTTCAATGAATTTTTCGATATCCTTCAATGGATCTGGAAGCAAATCGGGTGATTTTTCTTTTTCAGCAGTTGGGACACATGGTGATTCCAAAATAGCCAATGGTTGGGATGGGTTTGGTTGAGTCAAACTTTCGTCGGCATAGAATTTTGTTTCACCCTTGCTCTTAAGGATTTTGGGGGGTTCGTCTGAAGATTGTATTACCTCCGAAGGCTCTACGTATGCAATTTCCACAGGCGTTTCGTCATTAGAAGCATCAATGGGGATTTTAATTTCACTCTTTTGTGGGTCAGGTTCAAGCGGTTTTACTACGTCCGGTTCTTTTATTTTTGTTAAGCTCTTCCGTTTTGTTGATGTATCGTCATCTAGTTTCTTATCAGTTTTAGGAGCATCCTTCTGCTTCTTTTTTGGCTTTGGACTGCAGGCGTCTAGTTTCTTCTGTTCCTGAGTTTCTTGTACCTTCTTTGATTTCTTTGTTTCTTCTTTCGCCTTGGGACTGGGTGTTGAGTTTGGTTCTTTCTCCTTTTTCTTTGATAATTTTTTCCCAGCAATTGGTCTTAAAAGCGATTTTTCGAGAGATTCAATGAAACTCGAATCAAGTTGCCTACGAGGTGTGGGTTTTGGTTCTGTCTTATGAGCCTCGACCTTAAGGGAGTCATCCGAGTGATTTGACTCCGAAGAAATCGATTTTAAGTCAACGTCTTTGTTGCGTGGTACATCTATATTCTTGACATTCTTCGGTTTTCGACCCTCTTCACTCGCCTTTGGAGATTGCTGATGCTGTGGTACACTTTTCTTTTTTGTACGTGGTGACTTTTCCTTTTTATTCTGGGATTTCTCGAGACACACTGCTTGAACATCCTGTTCAGTTTCTTTAGTGGATAGTACATCATGCTGTTCTTCTATTGTATTTACTACGTCTGCTGTGTTGTCGGTAGGGCCTTCTGAGACAAGTTTCTTAGTATCTAAATGAAAAGTTTTGGCAGTTAAAAGAGATTCCATTTGCTTTTTCACATCTTCATCTAAACTTTCGTCCGCTTTTGATGTAGAAGAAGATTGTTGCTTCGACAAATCTTTCTCAGCCGTTACTTGGGTGCAGTTTATCGAAATAGGAGTACAATTAAGTTGCGGAATGTCTTTCTTAACAGTTGATTCAAGTTCGATGACAGAACTGCATTTCGCAGAGTCTTCCAAGACTTTCTCTGCAACTGGTTGTGAGCAAGCATTGGAGATTTGATTAGAATCAGATTCCAAAACTTTTCCAACATCTTCCGAAGTTTTAAAGTTTGAATTGGAGCTAGAATCTAGTTTAATAAGGTTTATCTCTGAAGTTGCGTGATTTGTAGTGATGAAACAGTCTTCTTTTTCCGCAACTGACTCAGATTTTCCTATTACGATAGAGCTAGACTTAGGTTCCACAGACGTTTGAATGTGTTTCTTTGTGATTTCCTCACTTTTGGCTGAGGGCCGAGGGACTAAAGCCCCCTTCTCGACAGTCGCTTCAGTAGAAATGCAAATACCAACAGTTTTTCCACAGTCTTTGAATTTATCTGCAGTTTTGAACACGTCTGCTTCTTTCTCATTGGCTGCATGCTTCGAGAGTGTTGGCTGGGTATTTAAATTTTCCGATAATGTTACATTATCGGGATCCCTTTGAGTGTTTTCTGATTTCCTCTTCTGACGCGAGATCTTTGTTGACCCTTCGGGTACTGAGACATCAGGTGCTTCTGAAGTAGTAACGGGACCTTCGTTCAGTTTCGAGATTTTCATTGGTGCGTTAGTGTCTAGGTCAAGATTTGTTTCTGAAACTGAATGCTCTACCGGTGCCTTGTCATCGTTCTTCAAGTTATCTGGATTTGCAGGAGAGAATCTGGTTGCCTTCCTCTGTCGGGGGATTTTCACTAGTTCCGGCTTCAAGACATCAGCTGATGTAGAGGCGATTGTCTCCTGCAGTGGGGTTTTTTCCAGTTCAAGTGTTGCTGATATGGTGATGTTCACTTCCTTAGTAGATACCTGTGTTTTCGCATTATCGGTCAATTGGTCAGCTTTTACCTCAGAAGTCTCAGGCATGGGATTGGGATTTTTGGTCAAATTGTCGGACATACTTGATGAGGAATCTACTTCTTTTAGTTCATTATTGATTGTTTCTTTCTTACAATCCGTTTCCTTTTTCAAGTCAGATGTATTCTTTTGCTCTTCAGTCGTGGATTCTAATACTTTTGTATCGGCCGAGGTCTTCCGTGATTTAGGTGACGAATACTCCAGTGCCTTGTCAGGAGGACTTAAATTAGTGGTAAACATTTCTTCCAGTTCCATCTCATTTGAAATGGTTTTCCTGCGAGCTCTAGTGTTACGGGGAAGTGTACGCGACAATGTTGCACCTGCAGATGTTTCGTCATCTGATAAAGTATTCGACTCTGATGAACTACTTTTTAACGAAACAAATTTTCTGATTCTTTTTTTGGGTTTACTACTGGGGATAGGAACCTCCTTAGGGGTAATTGTCTTCTCCTTTTCGGTCATGGTTGTTTCGTCAACTTTTTCTTTTTGTGATGGGGTCTTTGGCGATGTGGAAGCAAGGTCTGGAATCGGCTGTTCAAGTTTTGATTTTGGCAACTCTTTTATTTTAGAAACAGTTTCTGCTTTCTTAGCTGAACACTTGTCTTCTGAGGACAACAAGTTTTGAGGTCTGAACTCGAATTCATTGCTTATTACGGCTTTGTCACTAGTTTTACTTGAAGTTTCGCTAAAAGACGTCTGATTACTGGCAGTGACCGGGCTCTGTAAAGGTTGAGCTTTGGCTGTAACCTCACTCCTTCCTCTTGACCTACCTGATCGAGTTCGTGGGGATGTCTCCGAACTTTCACTACCAGTCTCATTAGCATCTTTCTCTAGTGCGGATGCCCAACGGTTCAATCTGGCGCTCTTTCGACGATGGATTAGTTTTGCTCGTTCTTCAAACCAAATGCCAGAATCCTTTTCGATTGATGTCTGAGAACAATTTTTTGCTGAGTTTTCAGAGCTTTCACTGTCAGGCTCGGTGTACTGTTCCTCAGACTTTCGAGATATTTTTGCCATGGTACTTACGGCGGTTTTACTGTCTGCGTTCTCAGAACCCTCACTATCTGCTTCTGTGAATTGTTCTTCAAGTTTTCGAGATTTTTTAGTTATGCTAGAGGCGGACCTTGAAGTTTTAGCTTCACCAATGTGACTATCAGACTTTGGTTTACGTGGTGGTGTAACTCGAGGACTTTTAGATAGTTGCACCTCGGTGTCTTCTTGAGTGGATTGTTGCGCTTTTCTAGACCGAGTGGCTCGAAGTTGAGAGCTCAAGGACGTCGATGTCGAAGATGAGGACGATGTTGAGGATGACGACGATGTTGAGGATGATGATGACGAAGACGATGATGACGATGAAGATAAATACGATGCTAAAGACATAATTAAGGAACTCTCTGAACACATATTACTGGTTTCTTCATTATCTTTATGGAGTATATTTGTTTTAGCTTGTCGACGGTTCCTCGAAGTGCTGTCCTGACATTCTGAACTGTCTGAAGACGTACTTGCGTACTTGAATATTTTAGGCGAAGTTTTGGAAGTTTTCTTCGAAGTATTTTTTGTCTGCAATGACTCTGAAGCTCGTATCCCTGCGCGCAAAGATTCTCGACGGCCTGAGGTTGACACATCTGTTCTAGTTTGTGGAGTAGATTCTTCAGTTACCTGAGTTAAGGAGTTCGCCGCCTCCTTGTTAATGATTTCTGGTTCTACTGATGATTGGATTGCAGCAGTTTGATCATTCTCGGTGGAGAAACCAATTCCTCTATTGATATCTGATTGTTTGTCTTCTGTTTGGGGGCCACCTTGTTTGATTTGCATACACGCACCATGCGAAGGAGTATCATTGGAACAGCTCTCTGTACTGCACCGTTTTCCTTTTTCTGCAGTCAGAACGGGACCCACTTTTCGTTCGCTCGATCTGATTGCTGGATTTTGTAAGCCAAGAACGGATTGATCTTGCGTGTCCTTTCGGGTCTTAGACGTTGGACTTCGCTGAGCGCCTTCTGTAGCAGTTTTACGACTTCGAAGTGCATTTGCTTGACGTTCTTCAGGAGAAAATGGTTCTACCGAGTCATCTCCTTGATTTTGTAATGCAAGAAGAATTTGATCTTGAACGTCCTTTCGGGTCTTCGAAGTTGGACTCCGCTGAGCTGCTTCTGAAGCATGACTACGACTTGAGGTTTGATCGTCTCCTTGGCTTTGTTCAGGCAGTGGTGTTACTTTTTGCGAGTTTGTTACCTTTTCTTTAAGGATATCTGCTTCCTTCGGCTCAACGTTTGCCTTTGACGACTCAAGAGTAATTGGAGGTGATTGGGAGAAAATCTCCTTTTCTTTGGCATCCCTACGGCTTCTTAATGAAATTTGAGAAATTACTTGGCTCTGCTCTGGTCGAGTTGCTGCAGCATTTGTTGGGCTTAACTGATGCTTGTCCTTTTGATCACTTAACGTCACTGCAGCAATTGTTGGACTAGACAGCGGATAATCAACCTGTTGTGGGGCGTTTCTACGTTTTCGTAATGAAACTTGACCACTTGTTTGATTTTGTTCAGATAATGCAGTCAATTCTTTTGCATCTTTTGAACTTACCCTGGTAGTTGAGGCATCTGATTCTTTTGGTACATTTTCGGAAGCATTACTTATTTGTAGAGGAACTGCTGCTACAGCTATTTGCTTACCGATTACAGTGCTTAAATTATTTTTATCAACTTTTCCATCGTCGTCTCGTTTACAACTCTTTCCTTGTCGCGTTCGCGTCATTCGCAGATTTGGAGATTTGGTTTTCTCATTAATGCCAAGGAGCTCGTCAATTGGAGTTGCTGAGTCGCTAGAAATTTCTACTATACTCCCCACCGTAGTGGAGTTAGAGTTATCCCCTTCCACTGAACTAATGGTAAGGGTAGTGCACGACTCCACTTGCTTCTTACGACCCGCCCGTGTGCCAATTGGTTTGGAACTGCCCTGGATTACTGCCTCTCCAACTTTTAAACTTACATCGATTTCCTTAACATCTGCGGACGTTAAACTATCATCATCATTTGACGAGTATATCTCGATTATATCTGATTTCTCCGCGGAACTGCTCTGCTTTTGACTCAATTCGGTGCGCTCTTTAATTGGAGATGGCAATACAACCCGCTTCACCGACACGCGAACCTTTTTTCGTCGACGCTCACTGTCATCGGAGCTATTTGTTTCAGTGCTGTCACTTCGGGCGAAAAGTGAAATTTCATCAACATTCTTCTCGTTCGGAGAAACACGCAAGGTAACTGTCGACTCATCTGAACTAAGGGTCTCTGTAAAAACCTCCTCTTCGGCCGCAACAAAAAGATCGTCAGTGGACACGAGCATGCAGTCATCTAGGATCGTTGGTTCTGGTAAAGTTACCGCGCTGGCGTCAAGCATTTCTTTCAAGTCGATACCTTTTGTTGAACTGTCTGGCGAAACACTAATTTGTCTGCCATTTGAGATGCTGTCTTCTTCTGGTTTGACAGCCACAACAGGGCTACTGCGTTCACTATTGCAGCTTGCTTTTGTAGGCTGTGTCGGCTCAGTCGTCTCGAAGCTATCATTCGAAGAATCAACTGTGGAATCAGAAGATTCTGCAACCATTTTGAATTTTGGAGGTCTTCCACGTCTCTTTTGTTGCTTTGGTGCCACCGGAGCCTCAGACAATTTGGGACGTCCAACTCTTCCTCGAACTGACAGTGTGGCCCTCGATGAGGTGGCGCTTTCCAACTTTGTCACAATTAGACTGTTTACCTGCTTCGGCTTCATCATGCTCGCTGTAAGTATCTCTTGCGTTCGACTTAGACGACGTGCTATGGGAGAAATAGTAGCCAAATCAATGTCCCCGTCCAGGGGGAGTTGTTCCAATTCGCCCACGCATTGCTGGATAGTTTGAATAAGTGCCACTGGTGGCGGTGGGGGTCGTGGCGGCAATTTGTTCTCCGATATAGAGAAACGTCGAAAAATCGCCGATTTCTCGATAAAAGTCTTTTGTTTGCTGTCCAGTTCCTCTTTGGTCGCCTGACCAGCACCTACTTTTGGAGCATTCGAATCGATACGTGCTTCTATCTGGATCTTATGACTCTTTCTGTTCTTGTTCAACAAGTCGCGTACATCGAATTTAATGGTTTTCTTGCGGGAACTCCTGCGGCACTCTGGCCCACCATACCCGGTGTTGGCGTCATTCGACGAATCTGCATCGACTGGTGATGACGACGACTCCGACTCTGGCGTAGCATCTTTCATCGGCCGACCCATCCGTCGCCGACCGCCCGGAGGATCCATTTGCATTGCGTTTAGCTAGAAGAAAATCAAACTGAAACTGTTATACATGGGGAAAAAAAAACCAAAAAACTAAATTATAAAAAACCATACAAAACAAACAAAAACATAACCAAAACGAAGAATATCAATCAAAAATGCATGAAATATGAAATTTTTTAAAAACTATTAACTTTTAGTGGGAATTTCTCACAAAAGAAAGTTACGCTGTCAACTGTTATACACATTCGCCGCTCGATTAGCGAGAATTTCTATCACAAAATACACACATGATTGCATGTAATTTCTGATCAAACAGAATACATTCATTTTAAATAAAAATCTTCACAATTTCGAAATGCATGCTGTTAACACGGGCCGCGGAATTATGTAGTTGTAGTCTCTGCCACTTCTCCCCGAAGTGCGTAATGACGTACGCTCACCTTGTCTGCAGTTGAATTCGTTGATTTTGCTTGCTGCTTCTTAATGAATTTATTAATCTTACGCGATGAGTTTTCTTTGATTTGTTCGTCAGCTTTTCTGCCTGGCGCGGCGGATTGTGTGGGGGGTTTCGAACGACCCATTTTTTTCTCTCTTTCTTCGCCGTACACACTCAAGTGTAGTGTTTATCTTTTTCTATTCTTCACTGCTTTCTGTTATAATTCCATTCTATACTCTACAAACGAATCTATTGGTTGGAAAAAAATGTAATTTTCCATGGAAAATTAATGAAATTTTTTTTAGAAACACTGCAAAACGACAGCCAAGGTTCTTGATTAAAGATTAATTAAGGAAATTTACCTTTTTGTGCATTTAAATTGCTCCGTAAGAGCCGTGTGTGGCTGGTGAAAATTTATATGGCGATGAGTTGCTGCTGGAGACGATGGTGATGATAATGACAGAGGGGTAGGGCAGCGCGCAGCACTTCAATTTGGAAAATTCTCTGCGGGCCGTAGGCATAGGTCTATCAATTATTGTTGCTTTCATCCAGATAATACAGGGCGGGTTGATTATAATAAGAACTCACTTAAATGTTTAAGTTAATTACGGTGAAATGCTGAATATTTTTAATTTAATGTTGAATGCATCTCCTCGCCAATAGTATAGTGCTTTGCAGTTCCTTTTGTGATGGAGGAAGGTGATAGCAAGTTATAAAAAAAAAAATTGACAGCAATAATCTGCGGGATATGTTCGTGGATGGTCATTCTCGGTGTAGATGTGGTATTCCGTTCGATGGATAGGAGTTGGAATTCGAAGTGAATGTCATTTTACAAATCAAAATTAAATTATAAATTTCGACAATGAAGTAAATTGAATGTTTCGGAGAAGAGACATGTGACTTTGGTTGCATTCGCTTGACAAGTTCGAACGCCTTAAAGCCGTTGTAATACATTGTTGGATATTCTTCTTCAGGAGCAACTATAACTAGTAAATATGTTCTATCAAATGTTGAAATTTATTTAACGGTAAGGATTCAAAAGCATTGATAACGTACTGCTCTTTCGAGTTTCAACTTAGCAGAATATCCCTTCTTCAGCATCGATGTTTCCCTTCCTACCCCTGTCCCTCCTTGTCTCAACCTTTCCCTTCGCCACCTACTTCTTAAGGTTGTTTTTAAGTTTAGAAAGTTTAAGTTTGCCTGTATTAAGCTAATAAAAACCGGTTACAATCAATGATTTATTTTCTCTTTTAAAAGTTGTAAAATCATCTCAGCTATGGAGGCTGTAAATCATTGTTTGTAATGTGTATTTATTTGTATCCTCTTATTATTTCTGTGGTGGATAGATTGAGCCAGTCCTGCAGGTTAGATGTCCATGAAAGTTTTTGTCCTCCCACCGTTCTTCTTACCTCTGTCTTTCCTTACAGAATTAGTTGATGGAATCTGTATTTTTCTAGTTAATCTACTTTCCTTTTAATTAAATATATTATTTCGCTTTTCCTGTTCATCCGTTGCAACACCTCTTCGTTAGATATTTTGTTTAACCAAAGAATACGAAGGGTGGAAGGGAGGGTAGTGATACGAATATATGGCAGCACAAGCGCTAACACGAAGCCTCTCACTACCAACTCATACTCTACGCCTCCACGTGGTGGCTACTGGGTACCTAGTATCTCGACTGGAGTTTGGGTCGAACGAGAGAGGGGGAGGAGTGCTTTCTCTCTAGAGCACTTCCTCTTGATACAGGCGGCAGCGGACGAACTCCTAGATGGAATCAACGGTGGCGTCTACCAGTTCCAGTCAGGTCGAACTACTAGTGTTTATCCCTATATGAGATACTTTGGCTTATCTAAACCCCAGAGATCTCCAATACTGAGTCAGGGTATTGGAAAAGAGTTGGTGGCGAATGAACCCTTAATGGGCCAACGGCAGCACTAGCAGACCCGAAGTGGAACACTGGCTCCGGAATATCCAGCCCCGTGTCCGAGGGGTATTAAATGGAACTGGATCTCCAGGTTGGGGGTTGTGCTTCGGGGTAATCCCTACCATGGAAAAAATCGGTAGTTACGCAACCAAAAGCCTCGGATAAGGATGACCCTACTCTTGACAACCCCAGCAAACGAAACCAGGATAGTATATCCACATTTCAAAAGCTTCTATTTTTCCTATCATTGCTCTCTTTAATCTCCGGGTTTCTACCCCGAATAGCAGCACTTTTTTCATTTCACTGAATCCCGCCCTCGCTTGCCCTCTCTTCTGCACTCTATTTCTTTACTAGGGTTGGCGTTACTCCAGATTCGATATTTGTTGTTTCCTAGTTAATACCATGTTTGTGTTTATGCTTAATCCGTAGTTGTTACTTACGCTATTGACCTTGTTCATCATATTACTTAATTTATTTATATAGCTTGCAAACCACCGTGACTCTCTCCTATTGCTTCCTTAAAACTTTCTTCGGAGTACACATTTTAAAGTAATGGTGATAGAATGCAGTCTTGTCTCACTCCTCTGCTAATCTCAATTTCTTCTGATTCTTACTATCTTCGCCTTCTGACTCCAATACAGATTTCTGATCACTCTGCTGTCGGTTATATCAATACTCTTACTTTCAAGGATCTGTTGCTCTCGGATTTTTGCCAGACACTCGCGAGAGGTAGCACCATAAAAAACTTTTAGGTGTTGTCTTAGGCTCGAACCACGAACCTCTTGCTTCGTACTCCATATCACTTACCACTTCAGCCACGACGCCCAAACAAGGAAAGACGGCTTATGTTCGTTTTTTCCATGAGTTTTCAAGAAAACAGTTCAAAGAGTTTCCGTGCAATATATGAACATGGTGAAAAAATTCCTATGTTGTTTATTCCCGGTCTATAACTCAAGGGCGCCGTTGCTCAAGTGGTTAGTGCACCGGACTACGAAGCAAGATGTTCGAGGCCGCATCTCTCACGAGCGTGTGACAAACATCCGAGAGTACAACTGTCTTGAGAAAGCTTCACAAATAACAAATTACCCTTCGGACGCGGCATTAAACAGCAGGCCCCTTCCGTGTAAAGTATATAACACGTACAACTTGAATGGTTGTGAGAAGCTAGGCCCTATTGCGCCAACAATTTCTATTTATAACTCAAGAACCCCAAGAGATAATTAAATGCAAACTAACGACATTATAGAACTGAAAATGACGCACTCAAAATTATCTATAACGTAGCTTTGCCATAAATCGATGTAAGCTGTTTCTCTTGTTGCCACAGACCTGTAACTCCTAGGTGGCGTCGTTGGTTTGGGGAGTGTTCTCAACATGACATTTTTTTTCGATGTAAACTGGTGTAGACTTATAGGGTTCACAATTAGTTCAAGTTCAACTTGACGGTTCAGGAGCACTTGATAAATCGCTAAATAACATCCAAGATCCCGGTAAGATCGTTTGGTTTAATATTTTCAAGAACTACGTACAATATGAGAGGGTTTACATCTGTGCTGTACATTTCAAGAAAGAATCTACATTCCACGGCTTTGAAGATAGACTTGAAAGGAAAATTTGTGACAAATTTTACGAGAAGATGCGGAATGTTCCATCGATATTCCACAGACGAACTTGGTTCCATGTCAAGGCGAAACATGTTTTATTCATCAGAATTGTGTTAAGAATGGTCCTTCTTTTCAAATCATCTTTTTTAATATGAAATTCACTCAACGAGTTGCGTGCCTCAGCATTACCTCCAAACCAGCTCCAAACCTTACTCTACTTGCTCCCTTTAGACATCGCGAAAACAAACTTGCAGCCTGCTCGGCACTGAGAAGCTCAAATCAATGGAAGGAGCTATAGTTAATACTCTAACCGGCCACTGTGCTATAGGAAGGCATGCTCAGAGACTGGGCAGAGACAATGACTTTTACAGAAGGTGTAGTAATGAGGAGGAAGAGGAGACCATCTGTCACCTCCTATGCACATGTCCCGCACTTGCCAACATCAGAAAGGCCACACTAGGTAAATACCTCTTCACCGATCTCAATGATCTGAACACCGCCTGCACGGCTAGAATTGGCTCTTTCATGAAAAAGAGCGGATGCTTCCAGAAGTAAGAGGGTGACCCACCCACCTTACTAAAAGGCAGCACGATGGACCTTCTCTGGTCTAAGTGCATCCTCATCGAGGGCCAGTCTAAACCACCTCACCAACCATCGAAACCCTGGGTCTCGGAGAAATCTGTTGTCCCAAATATAATTCTTTACGACTACCCTGATACTGGCTGTGATAAAACTCTAAACTAGAGCGGAAAAGATTATCTCTAAGGTTGGGCTGAATAAATTCTGTTTTCCATCTACTAGCAAGGAATCTAAAGGAATCGAATAGACGCAGTCATCACAGCTCTAAAGTAAAATCTCCTCACCTTTTGGTAAATTATGATACATTGGATCAGATGGTGTTGAAAACGAATTCTCTTCTCGGACTGCGCGATTTTTTTAAAGTCATCGGGCAATATAATGGAATTTATATACTTCTACCTACATTCCTCCTTTTTCTTTACTAAAGCTAGTGTGCCCCAGGGCACAGCCGCTCACCGATATACTCTAACACCTGCTATTGGGTGCTTGTGATATTCCAAAGCTTCCTTTATAGCCATTCTACGGTCATTTGAAACAAACTTATCTCTCCGATATTTGCAAGAAAAGAAAAATAGTTCTGTTCCTTCACGTTCTCGTTAGATATCTTGTTCCTATAAGTGTTTTAAATCGACCTGTTCATGCATTATGATCATAAATATCGTGTACTTTATGTTTCTTAGTTATTCTCTTCTGAACCGTGACCAATTACTGCGAAAAAAATACGGGAGAATGGAAGAAATGGTTTAAGAAATCTTGTTCGTAGTATTTTGTAATTATTTTTTAGATCTTCTTCTCTCCGTCCCTGAGCTTGAAAATCATCATTTTTATAGTTATTCCTTATTATTTCTTAAGTCCAATGGTTGAACCATTTTCGTATGCTTGACAGCCACGTTAGCCTTTGTCTCACAACCGCTTCTCTTGGTTCTTCCTTCCCTTGCTAAACAAGTTGCAGAAGATTGTATTTTTCGTTTCTTAAGATCTGCCCGAGGTAGCTAGGTACACAAGCTCTCTTTTCATTCATGTTTGTCGCAAAACTTCTTCATTTGTTTTCATGTTAACCCAGTAGACAGGCAATGTTCTTCTGTATATCCACATTCCGAAGGCCACTACTTTTCTTATTATTGCTCTGTGTAACGTCCACTTTCCTACTCCATATGAGACTACCGACCAAATGTAACATTTGCTATATAAAATGGATTTCTCTACTGCGCAACACTTTTTGTTCCATCTTCCATTCAATTTCTTTACTAGGATCGGTAACAAAAAACCCAATTCATCAATGTCTTTATGAGGAGAACCATAAAACAACCAAATAAGTTTAAATATAATGGTTTTATTATGTTAATTGCTCAAAACAATCCCACTGGTGATCATACTTTAGCATACGAAAAATCGTTTTAATAAATAAATTATTTCTTTTCAGCCACTGGTTGTGCATCACCTTGCACTTGAACTCGGTTTGGGTCATCTGGTTTCATGGCAGGGAACAAAAGAACCTCCTGCAAAAGCCAAAAGCATTTATAGTAAATCGCAATGCGTTGAGTAACAAAGAACTTACCTTAATGTTATTGGAGTCCGTAAGGAACATCGTTAGCCGATCGATGCCCATTCCCCAACCACCCGTCGGCGGAAGACCATACTCTAAAGCCGTACAGAAATTTTCATCAACCAACTGAGCTTCATCGTCTCCAGCGGCCTTATCACCAGCCTGCTGTTCAAAACGTTCTCGCTGAACGGCTGGATCATTCAACTCAGTGTAGGCATTACAAACTTCTTTCTTCATCACAAAAAGTTCAAATCGTTCTGTTAATCCTGGTTCACTGCGATGATACTTGGCCAGTGGGCTCATAACCTGCGGGTGATCGCAGATAAATGTCGGATTGATGCATGTCTCCTCAATGAACTCGCCCACTAATTTGTCCAGCAAACGAGAAACAGTCCTTGGAGCTGGACATTCAACTTGATGCTTGGCGCACAGTTGACTAAGGAATTCCGTCGTCTCTTTGGTGTCAAAAGTCGTTGGGCTTGGGAATTTTGCATTCAACTTTTCTTCTAGTGTCTTAATCATCGATACACGTCTAAAAGGAGGTGTAAAATCAATTTCCTGCTCTTCGCCCTCGGGACCATCGGGGTGATACTTTATCTTGTAGGAACCGTGGATTGATTTAACCATTCCCGATATCATTTTTTCTGTAATTTCGATAAGATCGTGGTAATCAGCGTACGCCATGTAGAATTCGCAGGTCGTAAACTCAGGATTGTGAGTGAGATCAATGCCTTCGTTACGGAACTGACGACCAATTTCATAGACACGATCCAGTCCGCCTACCACCAACATTTTGTGGTACAATTCGGGGGCAATTCGCATGAACAGATCCATGTTTAACTCGTTGTGATGTGTGACAAATGGTTTGGCTGTTGCACCGCCCGGTATCATGTTCATCATGGGAGTTTCGATTTCGAGGAAACCCATTCTGTCAAGGAATTGACGGACATAACCGATAATCTGAAAAAAAAACCAACAAAGATTTTTAAATGTACTTGATACGGACATTCTAAAGGTTACTGAACGATTCATGTAAAAAGTCTGATAGCTGCATTGGTCGCCGAACTATCGAATGCGATAATCATTCGAAGTTTAAAGAGATCTTATCAGGTTTTCGCGTTTCAATCTTACATGGTTTGCCAAGTGGAATAGATTCTGATTAGAGTCCAATCAATTGACTGAGAGTTCCATTCCTTGTGATTGAGAATAGAATCATATACATATGTTCCTTGCTTCATGTTACTTTCGTTTCACAAACACAGCAAGTTATTTCCAACAAAACTATGATCAAAATAATAATTAGAGTTCAACATTTTCATCAATGTGTCTCTTTGTTAAAGCCACTAAGCCGACAAGACTCAAAATTCGATCAATTTCAACACCAATTGCAATAAGGATGAATATTACATTCCTAAGAGATGTATCACAAGAAGAGAAAATGATGAAAAAGAAAGAAACAAATAGTTAAAACGAAGGCATATGGAAACAACGACTGCGAATAGCCATCGTTATAAATCGGTCATGGGTCTGATTTCTCGTTTAGTACATATTTAAACTGAAATCCCACTGAAAGCAAAAAGAGTCACGCCCCAGTGTGTCATTATAGAAACATTAAAATGGTAAACCCCCCAGTTCGGTATGGCGCCTTAGTTTTATCGTAATGCACCACTTTTAACGGCTTGCAAACTAGATAAGTCATTTGAAAGGCAATGGCTCACAATATAATATTAATATACATACCTTAGCTCGTATTTGAAATGTCTCCCTAACCCGGTTGTTTAAGATGAGATCCAAATACCTCTGACGGAACCTAGTCTCCTTGTCTTTAAGGCCGAAATGTAAGTGCGGCAACATATGCAAACAAGGCGACAGTAGTTTTATCTGCAATTATATAATTATCCAATGAAATAGCCTGAGTTTTGTGTGCACCATCTTACCGTTTTGGGAATAACCGACAACTCTCCTTTTTTTGTTTTTCCTGGATACCCATTGATTCCAATAATATCACCACGACGCAGTTTAGCCGTATCAGCGTCGAAAGCTGCTTCACTCACGTACAACTTGGCATTGGCCATCACTTGCAGCTTAACTCCCTCTCCACGTAAATCGTAGAATATTAGCTTGGCTCCAGATTCTCGAATTGCATGCACACGTCCAGCGACACTAAAATTCCAGTCTTAAGTCATATACTATGTAAAAAAAAAACTTTGTCTTACCTTAAGCTAATATCCTCAAGCATTTCTCCGTCCTTCAAGTCGGAGTATTTCTCGACGAAATTCTCCAACGAGATGGATACCTGGAACTTGTGCGGATACGGATGTGTTTCCGGGGATTTCTTGAGTTCGGCAACAGCATTGGAACGCAATTTGAAATACTCATTCGGTGAAATTTCCTCTTCCATCATTTTGTCCTTTTTCGCAGCTACTGCTTGTTTCTGTACGACTGGCTTCTCGGCTTTCTCCTTTGCTTTTTGCTCTGCCTTCAAACGACGTTTGAGTTCACTGCGAATACAATTACGAATGTTGGATAAATAATGTGAGCCGGCCTTATATATACTTATATTCAAAAGTTTTTCTATTTTTAGTTTCAAATATAACCAACATACACAGTCGATGCATTGCTGGCGAAACCATACCAGCTGCCCTGAATCATCCTAGTCGAAGCTTTATTACACTTCAACAGATAACATATCGTTCGAGTCGTTTTACTCGCACTGCACAAACTCCCTGACTGACGAAATATTAGAATTTGCTTGCACCAGTACATTATTCCAAGAAATTTACTACACCAGCAGAGCAAAGAAAATGAGAAGAGGCTCACTCAAATCCGGGGTACACGTGCAACGAAGAAAATTAGCATGAAGCGTTTGACAGCTTTGACAATTTGTGTTGCACCATGCACATAACCAAAGAATATTCTACGCTGGCCAACTTATTGGTTTCTTTTTTTATTAATCGGGGAACTTACTTTTTGGAAAGTTCACCAGTTGGCTGCGCCATTGTTGTCGTAATTAGAAAATTCACACTAGAAATCTACCCTACTGTTGGTAAATAATTTTTAATGAGTAAAATAAGTCAACGGGCGGCTGAAAGATCGCGTTTTTGGTTAGAAAGGAGATGATGGATTTGAAATGACACGTTAAATGCCAAAATTTAGTACAAAGGCTGCGGGAGAGATATGTTCAGTGAGGGCATTCTTATTTAGTACCATTAAGAGTAGGGTAACATGGAATAATTGTTAGTACGTACTCGAATGGCGAGTTAAATGTAAATTAAATCATATTAACTGCATTATTCTGTAATGCATTTTTATTGTTTCGTACTTTCAGTTGTATTGCGTCGTACCGTTTGTATCCATGTTTACCCATTAAGATATTATTCATAATCATTACAAAAAGCAGACAAAGAGGTACTTCCCCGAATATGAATCGGAAGCTTTTTTCAAGTACACAACAAGTCATACGTCTAGTATACAGTAAGTACATAAGTATGCATTGGCAAATAAAATAAAAAATTGAACTTAGTTTAGTGGGGAAATAATTTCATTGGCGCTCTGGAGATATGAATTTTGGTGTCATCCATACAATTCGAGTTTTGTGTATTGCTGAGTGCATATTTGGTTTGTGGACGTTGTATGAAAAATTCCATCCAAATCGGTTGTTTTTAAAAGAAAAGGCACCTAAAGAATCCATGGCCACTCAGCGCCACATACAGCACTTAGTTGAGTTGTAATTAAAAATTTGTACACTTGTACTGCCTCTCCTACTCAAAAGCCCAGATATGAAATTTCAGACGAATGGACGGACATTGCATTGATATTTATGTATATATGTATGTACATATGTATACTTTATTGGGTCTATCTAGATTGTAACTTAATGATCCCTAAGGAAAGGGGATAAATATAAGAACAAGAATATTCCTTGAGATCACTCAAGTCCCTTTGATATACTGTGGGACGTTTGCTTACAATCCATGGCTACCTCGGGTGCATTCTAATCATTTTGTGGTAAATTTTTGAAAAGGTATGTATGTACCTTCCTTTGGGCAATGATTTAAAATACACTCGAGGTATACGTGCCTGTGGGAAGTATACATAGATTAACATTCACGATGTCAGTGGGCACGTTCCGTATTCCAGACACTAGTAGAGCTGTGTCAATTGTGATTGATTCGACCATCTATTCATTCAAAAGCGTTGATGATTGCATTCATAAACAAACCAATCGATCACAAAGTCAATACTTATCTCATACAAGTGTGAACGAATAAATGGAATGAAAATTAATATTAAACTGAAATTTCTTTACACACAGTTCGTTTTGTATATTATTTCATTCATATTCTGTACATATTGTGCTACTGAGTATGTCATAAGGTTTAGTTGGAAATACGCGATACAACTGTTGTACCAATCTGTGTTGTACCGACATTGGCCAAACAGTTGTATGTACCAAACACAGGATACAATCAGCATGAGATTTCCCATCAGAGAAGTAAAAACTCTGAACGAATGTTGTATGAGCTGAAACTCATACGATTTCCATACACAGAGTGTATGCTCAAGCGCTTGCGACCGTACAATATCGGTACAACCGTTGGACACAGTCCAAAATTTGGTACACAGTTCCATAGTGTACTTTCTACTTATGTCTCGTTCACGAATTAGACTTAACGATTGACAATAGCGAAATAATTTAATACTTTTACCTCTATCACTGAACGGTTCATTTTTGATTTGATCTGATTGGTGGAGACTGGAGAGATCAAGATTTGACAGAAAAGTTGCAATTTTTTAGGTAGTAAACTGAATTTCAGGTTTCCATTTTTAGTTGTGAAATGTCAAAAAACAGCTGATCGGTTAGTACTCATAGATCAAAATCCAGTGGCGGCTCACCTCAGTAGAATGGGTTTCAACGGGTCAGACCACTGAACTTATTACTGCATTCACAGATAGTTTCTCTATGGTTTCTCTATGCTTCTGCGAATGACCAAGTCTCCGCAAACCTTCGAGAAAACATTTTTCGACCAACTCTACGAGCTAGCTAAACCCACCTTAAAATTCATAACGAAAACGGGTTGCTTCAGAAGGGCCGCTCCCGCTATGAACTAATGAGTTAAAATTTCTGTTTTCATACTCTCCCAGGTATCCCACACTAATGAACACAATGGATCCGTCGAAATCCGAGTGAAACTGCTTCCGAATCCTAAGCCTTGCTTCATCAATGTCTTAGAGCCAATAGTGCCGCCTTAGATTCAAGCAGTGCGCAATGAAAAGAAAGTGCTAATGTAGGAAACGTATGCATACCTAATGCACGTCCTTCTGTTGGAGGGTCCTCTGCGGCGAGAATTATCTGCACAAAATCTGAATAAAGCTTCAAAAGTTCCCAGCACCAGTGAACAAAGCAGACAAAGCCTGTGGCCGGCGCGTTTCTGTCGGAAGTGTGTGCTGGCCACCATTCTGACTGTCCGCGCCCAAAAGCCTATTAACACCGATGCTGAAGCCTTCAGGGATCAGAATTTAGTAAAGAATTTCTCGAATCAAAAAAGTTTGAGCTCACGATATGCATAGGGAAAGCTGGCGATTGTTACAAGATGACTGATGCATTGTACGAACAGTTCACTTATGTGAACCGCTGCCGGGAGTCGATTCATACATGAAACGTTTTACTATGTGATAATTACGAAATATAAAAATATACTAGACCCAACAATGGTGAATTGAGAGTCGGAGTTTGAAATGATCAGCGATAGATAGAAGAGTTTGTAAATATTTTAGAACTCTCATAGTTTGCCTTACTGAACAAGAATCTTAGAATTAATAAACTACTGTGGAAGGAAAGAAATACAGAAATATTAAGTCCTTTTACAACACCAAGCACCAAGGAAGGCATAAGTACCAAAATTAAGATTCAAGATCGAAATATTGGAAGCAGACATATTCACCTTATGCCAGAATGGACAGGAAGATGATCATTTTACAGAATGCCCCTCACAGAAAGACATAAGGCAACTAAGTACCGACATAACTAACGTTGAACTGGGCCAACAAACAGTTGTATGTACCAAACACAGGATACAATCAGCATGAGATTTCCCATCAGAGAAGTAAAAACTCTGAACGAATGTTGTATGAGCTGAAACTCATACGATTTCCATACACAGAGTGTATGCTCAAGCGCTTGCGACCGTACAATATCGGTACAACCGTTGGACACAGTCCAAAATTTGGTACACAGTTCCATAGTGTACTTTCTACTTATGTCTCGTTCACGAATTAGACTTAACGATTGACAATAGCGAAATAATTTAATACTTTTACCTCTATCACTGAACGGTTCATTTTTGATTTGATCTGATTGGTGGAGACTGGAGAGATCAAGATTTGACAGAAAAGTTGCAATTTTTTAGGTAGTAAACTGAATTTCAGGTTTCCATTTTTAGTTGTGAAATGTCAAAAAACAGCTGATCGGTTAGTACTCATAGATCAAAATGCAGTGGCGGCTCACCTCAGTAGAATGGGTTTCAACGGGTCAGACCACTGAACTTATTACTGTATTCACAGATAGTTTCTCTATGGTTTCTCTATGCTTCTGCGAATGACCAAGTCTCCGCAAACCTTCGAGAAAACATTTTTCGACCAACTCTACGAGCTAGCTAAACCCACCTTAAAATTCATAACGAAAACGGGTTGCTTCAGAAGGGCCGCTCCCGCTATGAACTAATGAGTTAAAATTTCTGTTTTCATACTCTCCCAGGTATCCCACACTAATGAACACAATGGATCCGTCGAAATCCGAGTGAAACTGCTTCCGAATCCTAAGCCTTGCTTCATCAATGTCTTAGAGCCAATAGTGCCGCCTTAGATTCAAGCAGTGCGCAATGAAAAGAAAGTGCTAATGTAGGAAACGTATGCATACCTAATGCACGTCCTTCTGTTGGAGGGTCCTCTGCGGCGAGAATTATCTGCACAAAATCTGAATAAAGCTTCAAAAGTTCCCAGCACCAGTGAACAAAGCAGACAAAGCCTGTGGCCGGCGCGTTTCTGCCGGAAGTGTGTGCTGGCCACCATTCTGACTGTCCGCGCCCAAAAGCCTATTAACACCGATGCTGAAGCCTTCAGGGATCAGAATTTAGTAAAGAATTTCTTGAATCAAAAAAGTTTGAGCTCACGATATGCATAGGGAAAGCTGGCGATTGTTACAAGATGACTGATGCATTGTACGAACAGTTCACTTATGTGAACCGCTGCCGGGAGTCGATTCATACATGAAACGTTTTACTATGTGATAATTACGAAATATAAAAATATACTAGACCCAACAATGGTGAATTGAGAGTCGGAGTTTGAAATGATCAGCGATAGATAGAAGAGTTTGTAAATATTTTAGAACTCTCATAGTTTGCCTTACTGAACAAGAATCTTAGAATTAATAAACTACTGTGGAAGGAAAGAAATACAGAAATATTAAGTCCTTTTACAACACCAAGCACCAAGGAAGGCATAAGTACCAAAATTAAGATTCAAGATCGAAATATTGGAAGCAGACATATTCACCTTATGCCAGAATGGACAGGAAGATGATCATTTTACAGAATGCCCCTCACAGAAAGACATAAGGCAACTAAGTACCGACATAACTAACGTTGAACTGGGCCAACTTTCTCCTTTGGTTGGTTGATTCAGGCAGGCCCTGAAAGAGGATGCACTTAGACCAGAAAAGGTCCATTGTGCTGCCGTTGTGTAAAGTAGGTGGATCACCCTCTTACTCTGGAAACAATCCGCTCCCTATTATGACGGAGCTAATATTAGCCGGGCAGGCGGTACTCAGATCGTTGAAAAGATATTTACCTAGTGCAATCTTTCTTATTGGTAAGTGCTCTTCCTCTTTGCCCCAAGATCTTCTGCAGAAGTCGTTGTAGCGGTTACCCAGTCTTTGATCATGCCTTCCGACAGTAGTCGGTTAGGGTGTTGCCTATCTTGGAGAGGCTTCCTCTCGTGTGTTTTAGGAGTCCTATTTTCGTTTAAACTTAAACTACATCTTCCAAATTAAAAAAATTTTCTAAAAAAAGAAAAATTCCTCATTTTTATTCCCATATTCATACAAACAACCATCGACTCTAGTTATTGATCTCAACTTTCCAGTAATTTTCGAATGTTCTCATCATCGGCCACCTCCAGGGCGGTGCAACCCTCATTATCACGCAAATCCTTGTCGGCGCCAAACTTAATCAATGTACGCAGGCAATCGAAATGGCCACAACTAGCTGCATAGTGGAGGCTCGTCTGTCCGTCACAATCTTGCAGATTCACGTTCGCTCCCGACGACAAAAGGTATTCTAGAATATCTCCGGCATTTCTATCCGTCGCCCAGTGAATGAGACCCATACCACTGTGTGCATCAAGAGCGTCTATTGATTCCTTTAAAATCACCCTCTTCAACCCTTGCAGACTGTTTTCCTTGACATAATCGAAGGGTGTTTTGTTCTTCTCGTCAATTGCCTCTTCTTCAACTGTATGAACCGAGTGCACAACCCAGCCAATTTTATTTTTAGCACTTTTAGAGGTTTTCCAGTCCGGGTCGAGACGTGAGATTTTCTCGGTGTAAAGCCGTTTCGCTTCCCTCTGACCCATGTCGCCCAGCGCATTCCAAGAAGTCCACTTAGCTCTGGCCTGAGCCTGAAACATTCCTGGCTTTGTGATATTGCACTGGCCGCAAGTGCTCTGTTTATACAGTCCATACAGCTCCAACATATCTCCCTGAGATAGCTGTGAGTGAATCCTTTGCATAACTTCCGCCGCTGAATTAAAATTACAATCGGTGTCGCTTTCGCTATCAGAGAAATCCGACATTTTTGTTCTCTTTCGCTTACGTAAACTAAAATAGCTTAAATATTGTGGATGTTTTAGTTTGTATGTAGTCTGTGATGGGAATAAATTTAATTATTTTTCTGTATGTTTAAGTAGTTTCCTTCCAGAAGGTGTTTCGGCTCGTTCTCCACCTTTTGCAAGAGCGACAAATTATTGAATGTTATGAAACCGTATCCCTTGGACAGTCCGGTCTTTTTGTCGAACACAACACTCGCGTTAAGGACTTTGCCGAAATCCTTGAAGTAGGCGCGGAGCTCCTGGTTTCCGACGGTCCACGGCAAATTACCTACAAAGAGTTTGTGTAATCCTCGGGCAGAGCGTACAGATGCCATTGCCTATTGGATTGTTTGATGAATATGATTTTCGGTATTTCTGTAATTGAGTTGATTATTAGTAAATTTATTGCTAACCACTTGAAAGTGAAAATTATTACCGGTGGTCCAAATGGAAAATTTTCAGAATTTTGACAGAAGAAGGAAAATGTGCATATTTGATGGAAGAAGACGATTTTATTTTGGCCGTGGCGCATGAGTGTAGATAGAAGGAATACGTTATCGATAGTTTCGCGTCATCGAGACACTGAATTCGATAGTAAGTGAGCAACAGGGTAGCCGTTGATAAATTTGAACAGACGAACGGAAGGAGGTAAATTATCCTCGCTAACACAAATAATTATATTATACTATACCCAATTAATATAGACTATGTATCAATTCTAATATACTGTAGGATGGGAGTTACAAGTACAAAAATAATCGATTTGACATATTTGACAATTGAACTACGGTTCCAGGTTTAATCCCTAAACAATGCTTAACATTTTTTCACGGCGCCAGCTGTTGCGAGCGTCTGACAAATGTCCCCTCCTCGATGTGGAAATTCAACAATATTTCATGTGTTTTCTGCTTCTTTCACCTGTGTCGCGAATTTACGTCAAATTGTTAACCATATTGACATAAAGGGTGGTCAGATAGCAATAATACTTTTTCCAATTGTTATGTTTCACCAGCTGCCAAAGTTGCCAATGACATCCAGCTGTATTACAAAATATTCAATAAGGTCTGCCATTGCATCTTGCATCGTTTCACGTGCGTCATCATGGCTTCAGTTGTCAGGCAATTCGTCGCACCGTGGAAAAGTACATATGTATGAGCGTAAATACACTTTTTTCTATCTAAATCAGACAGTGGTTGGTGCGAAATGAAGAAAACATTGGCCAGTATCGAAAAAGACCCCGAAGTGTCGATTCGGTGCCGATCCGATGAATTGGCATCGGCAGAGAGTCAACCCGGCTTGTTTTGCGGTTGGACTTGGACCTACATCCAGACAAGATTTTGCTGACGCAAGAATTTAAGTCGAACATCGCCGTGAGTTCGACTAGAAATGTTGGCCCAAGATCCGAATTTTGGCCAAAAAATCAGCTTCTCGGAAGAGGCCCATTTTTGGCTCAGCGGCTATGTCAATATGCGAACACAATGCACTCGTTTTCGCATATTCGTACACATTATTTCATTCAGTAAACAAGTTATTTCAGAGTCTGAGGCTGTAGTTAGTGAGCTGTCAAAATGATTTCAGAAAAAAATATACGAAAAACTAAATTCCAGGTCTGATTACGTGTAAACTAACATGTACATATGTACGAGTAGGATATATATATATATTTGTCAAGAACCCACTACAAGAAAAACCGCTCCTGACTATTAGGACAATCCCTTCATTAGAACGCTTTCAAATTTCCAGAGGAAGGTAAGCCTATTTTTATACTCGTGATGTTATTATGTTTTGGTGTGTTATATTCAAATTTTTAACATTAAAAGCAATTTAGTTGTGACAAATTTAGCTCAGAATTTAGGGACAGTTTAATCTGGGGGACCTGCTGCTTCCAGTTTGGCGTACCAAGTTGGGTAAAGTCCCTTTCCACTTGAGCGCGCCACATTAGGTGAGGTCTTACTCTGCTGCGGCATCCGTCTGGGGTGGATTCGAGTACTCTCCGGGGCGGAGCATTACATAGCCAGCCATGTAAGTCGTTGTATTTGAGCTTTTCTGACAACGTATATTCTTCTCCACTCTCCATCCTATGGATACGGGACAAAAATTCACCCGAAACCTCCTTATAACAACTGAGAGCGACCTAATTCATTCTTGACAAAGTCATTATCAGGATTTATTATAGGCTTACTTTAGTTGTTCGAGTGAGGTACTCGATTGTCTTCTTAGCCCAATGCATCATGGATTGGCAGGCGTTAATCTAAGCGCCTTGTGTCATTGCCTGAAGTTATGGAGGTTGCTACATATGTAGATGGATAAAGTCCTTAAGTACCTCAAAGGTTTATGTATTTCTCGAGAGTGACGTTCTGTCCGATATGTCGATGTTGCGCGTTGGTTGACGGCTTATACTTCGTTTTGCCTCATTATCCATTTAAGCCGGTTCCTTTTCAGTTGTTTCAGTGCACATTACTGACATTACGCCTTCTTCCAATGATGGCAATATCATGGGGATAAGCAAGCAGTTGCACGGTGTCGGTACGATCTTTCGCGACCTTCTCCATCATCATCTTGTACAACGAGTTTTGCAGGGATGCCAAAGCTAGACATAGCTGTCATAGATGCCTTAAAATCAATAAACAGGTGGTGAGGGTCGAAGATTTCTTTCAAGATGTGTCGGAGTGAACATTTGTGTCGGTTGAGGACTTTTCTGGCCTAAACCACAGTGATACGAACTAATCAGCCGGGCAGACGGAAATGTTGGTTATCATCATCTAGATTAATTGGTTTGCACTGCCTGACCACAAGTTTTTGGTCAGTACATTCAGACATCTACATGTCCTCAACATCGACTGCGATTCTACTACTAGGTGGTCTTGTTTGTCCCTGCTGGTTCCGGTTCGGGGAACGGTTGTAGTCTTTACATGTTTTATTTTTACTTTCTGTTAAAACTTCCGAGCCTCATTTCTGGAATAGCATCTCTTTACTTTCTTGTGGGTAGCTCTGGTCTTTCTATGCAGTGGCGCTTTATGTGCCATCTGTTTGTCTGCATTTGCTTACCGACATTCTTCCTCGAATCAGGGCTTTCCTTGTGATAATCGTTGGTTTTTCTGATGGTTTTTTCGCAACGCACACACCCCTTGAGATATTAAGGGATACTCGATCGGAAAAGTTTCTGGCGACCTCTTGCGATTGAAACCTTTCTCACAGTATTTCCTTGTTTGTATCGTTTGTTTTTGCTTTGTGGTGGCATGGATGCACAAGCTAGCCTTCCATTCCCTTCGATCCCGGGCACGCTGCTTCCAGTTGTCCGCGATAGCTTGGTCTTTAAAAGGAGGTTCGGTCTTCCTTGTCGTCTCGAACCTGGGGGCTGTGAGTTGAAGATCCTCTTTGCTGGAGCTTTATTGTCCATTGTAGTCGACGTATTATGGCTTTTTGGATTACATCCACATCTTGGTACAGCTCATAGAGTTCGCGGTTATACTGTCTCCTCCAATAAGTTGACGAAGAATTTTCCTCTCGAAAGTGCCCAAAATGTGCTCTGCTTTCCTGCTTATCGTACAGCACTCGGCTCCATACAGCAGAACTGGCGTGATCAAGGTTCTGTAGAGCATACATTTCGTCTTCCGAGATAGGAGTCTTGAGCCCATTTGTTTTGCCAAACCGAATTTTTCGTCGAATCTCCGCTAGGGTGTCGTTCGTGGAGTTGATATTTACTCAGAGGTATGTAAACTCCCCAACTGCCTCAAGGTCACTGTTGCCAACAGTGACGTTTTGTCCTAGACGGTGGACCGATGCTTCTTTGTTTGTTGACAACAGGTACTTGGTTTTGTCCTCATTCACTTCAAGGCCAACTCGTTTCGCCTCTTCTTTAATTCCCGTGAAAGCTTCTATAACGTCGTGCTGGGATCGACCGATGATGTCGATGACGTCTGCATATCCCAGCAGCTGGACAGATTTATTGAAGATAGTGTCTTCCGTGATGACACCTGCTCTACGCACTATCTGTTCCAGCACTAGATTGAAGAAGTCACACGACAGCGCATCTCCTTGCCGAAATCCGGTGCAAGTTTGGAATAGTTCAGAGGAGCTGTTCCCAAATTGCACATTGCACCAGCGTTACGCGGCACAGCTGGATCAATTTTGCCGGGATCCCGAATTCGGCCATCGCCTTTTGGAGCTCACGACGATGAATGCTGTTGTATGCGGCTTTAAAGTCGATGAAGAGGTGGTGGATCTCGACTTGGTCGATCTGCCGAGCCGGAAGCCACACTGGTACGTGCCGATTAGTGTGTTGCAGAAAGGTTTCAGACGTTCACGCAGTACATTGGAACTTTAACAAGATTAAAGTTAATTTAAATAAAATCAATCAAAAGTTCATAAATTGACAGAATTGACAGATACTTATTTACAAATTATCCTTCATATGGATACACATGTACATTTATTAACATATTTATGTATATTTTTGTTTTTTTTTTTCAGATAACCTTAAACAAGTAGATTGTAATGGAAATAAGTAATAGTAATAAATTGTACGCGTTGTTATGGAAGAACTCTATTTTACAATGGAATGACTTGTGGGGATTATTCAAATCAAATATATTGACACTTATTTTGCTTTTCATCATAGCAGTTTTTCCAATGATTCTACCTTCCGAGCCCAAACCAAATGAAATTTATACAGAAGCCTTAGAAATAGATAATCTTGACCTTTTCAAGTAAGTTTTTAATTTTTGGGGTCGCTTTTGAACATTTTTGTTTATGTTTGACACATATTTACATACACCGTTGACACTAGATTTGCGAATGCTCAAATATTTGTTTCCTTTCGGGTAAAATAGTGAAGTTATTTTAAATTTTTTTTTACACCTGAACTGAGTCTCCAGCTCAAACGCCCAGATATGACACTTCATGACAATTACCTGTGTTAACATTAGGTCTGTTCGCGTACTTTCTGCACCAAAATTCGTAGATTGTGAAATTTCAAGGAGTGAGGGTAAAATTCCCTCAGACAGATGAAAATAATAAAAAAGTAAACGAACGCGAAAGCTACGAATACGAAAGTTGCCCACTTTTTAAACGTCGCATGCAAATGTATGCAAAAAATTTCGTATACATAGGTATCTGACAGATTTGATAGATTTCTCAGTGCAGAGAAATTTCCTGCACTCAAATTCGTAGCATGGAGAAATTTCTTCTTGCTCCCTCGTGAGCGCTCTCTTTTACGAAAAACTACGAAACTTTTGCGTACTCGAACAGGATTTCGTGAATTTTCGTATGCGAATTTTCGCCATCATAATCTTTATCTTTTAAGATAATTCGAGTTTCGAATTCAGTGGCATGAAGAACAATTCAAAAAGTTGTGTAATTTCAAAAATTTTTTTATCGCTTTTCAAGCTAAAAAGTAAACAATTGGGGAAAAATCCGCAACAACTGGCACTTCACCTCCATTTGCAACAGTCACGTGTTTAGCCGATACAAAACCAACACCGATTTGCTGCATTTTTTACGAAAATCATAAGCACAGACTTACTCCACTGTTAAAAAGTATTTTTTGATCACCTATGAGCTGTTTAAACTTCAAATCTTGGATTTCACATATTCACTAATAGGATCAAAAGAGAGGATTAGGCTCCGCTTATTTGAGGGTGTTTTCGGGCAGAGTATCGGGAAGCTGACTTACCTATATGATAGGCTATTTGTGCGAGAAGAGAAAACCGCGTAAAAATGGAAATTAACTCGAGCGCCACAAGATAAAAATTATAAAAACCGTTTCTGCAATTTACTAAAAAAGGCAATAAAAGCTATTAACACAGTCCGATACAAACTTATCTTGAAAGTCTAATCTAAGCCCGAATCACCAATTCGGATTCAGAAGCAAGCATTCGACAATTGAATAGAATAACATCTGTAATCGAAAAATCCCTTAAAGGAAACAGCTCTTAAGCTTCTGACAAGGTCTGGTATTCAGGCCTAACGTTCAAATTACGACAAGCACTGTCCGAGCACTTCTATAATATTTTGAAGACTTATCTCACGAATCGACTATTTTGTGTTAAATGCGGAAATGATTAATCAGACTTTAAGGAAATAAATGCTGCGGTACCGCAAGGAGACGTCCATGGTCCAATACTCATATATATTCCGCAAGTAGAAGGCACTACAGTAGCTACATTTGCCGATGACACGACTATCTTAGCCGTAGGTAAACCAAATCAACGAAACCAAATCCGTTCATGTAGATTTTAGAAGACGAAATTAAACACTTCCCGCGAAAGCGTAGTCCATCAAATTTCTGATGATCGTAATTTACCGCGCCTGCAAAAGAATTTGCAAAGAATCAAACTATTCTAAGGAACCGAGTCTGAACTACGGAGCTTGCAGGAACTGGCAAAGCGTAGCTACCTGCCAAACGTCCTTATTTCATGAAACAAAAACTAGTTGATAAGACAAAAAGTTAGTTGTAGTAAGAAGATGTATTGAAAAGAGGGTTTTTTGGTAGATCAAAATCCCACACTGCTATGAGCACGCGGTGACGATCCTCATATCTTCTTCTTGAAGATTTTCACCAATCCTCTAGCTCGACTAGAATGTTTAAAGCCAACAAAGTGGTGAAATACGGACGGACATCGCTCAATTGACTTTGCTGCTGATGCTGAACAGTACAAGTGTTTATAAGGAATACAAGTAATAATTTGATATCTTGAAAGTGGGCGTGTTCTGGTTCTGCTTATCATTCTGCAACTTAACTTATGATATTGATGGTTAATATTATTTTTCCAATCTAGAGGTTATTACGATATTCAAATCTCTTATCTTGGCGGCTTTGGTTTCGTTGTCATCTGATCAGGGTCTGAGACTTTGTCTAGATTAGTTAGGCTTAGCAAACAGCATTCTTAGACTAGATTGCTCGTTAGATTCGATGTATATTTCTCTATGGAGGAAAGGCCTGCGAGGAGCATAGATATGAGCGTGCGATGACTAGTTCATCCGCTTCTGCGTTACAGATAATCCGGTACGCAACAGAGGGTGTAGATTAGTTAAATTCAATTTGGCACAAACTATACGATCTACCAAAATTTTTGAAGAAAGTTATTAGAATGTTTTTTTTTACTTTCATTTCATAAGGAAAATACCATCTGCCCCAGATCCTGAGAATATTGTAGAACTTCATTTAGCCTACTCGCCTGATACGAGCACAGTTTTTCAAGAAATCGTCAAAGAAGCAGCTACCAATTTAAAGCTCGAATACAGCGGATATCCTAATGCTAAAGCTTTGGCGAATATATTGCGGCAGAAAAACTATCTTGCTGGCGTTGAATTCGACGATTCATTGGCATCCATAACAAAATACCCCGAAAAATTGAGTTATAAGCTTCGATTTCCGGATAGATTGCGAAAACACGACAGTGATTGGTATACGGATCGCCATTACTTAGAATCGGGTGATGCAGACCGAGAGGGTATTGATGGTGGGTCTCCGGTAGGCTATTTGAGAGAGGGTTTCGTTCCAGTCCAACATGCTATCTCGACAGCGTTTATTATGCAAGCTGCTCAAGCCAAACCGACACTGCCTAAAATAGTTATGCAAAGATATCCTAAGGCAGGGACACCTATTTTTGTGATGGAATTAGTAATCCATTATTTGCTGGCAAGGATATTGGTGATTTGTTTTCTGAGTATGTCTCAGCATGTGATGCGAGTAAGTGTACAATATTAACCAGTCTAAGGAAGATTTGTTTTAGTAGTTATTTTGTTATAGACTATTATGGAAGAGAAAGAGAAACAACTGAAGGAGATCTTGAAGATCATTGGTCTCCAGAGTTGGTTGCAATGGCTGGCGTGGTTCGTATGCGGTTTAATAATGATGTGTGTTTGTATAATTCTTATAGCAGCCACTCTAATGGTAACTAAACGATTCCCAACATTACTGTCTCTGATTTAACTATTTTGTCTTACAGATTCCATGGGGAAGGAAGGCTTACATATCGTACGCTTCCATTACGTTTATTTTATTCTTTTTCCTGGTATATGCGATGGCTAATCTTACACTGATGTTTTTGGAAACAACGTTTTTCTCTAAATCTACTATCGCCGTTGTTGTAATGAGCGTATTCTTTTTAGTCACAATGGTTCCATATTATTATGCATACAGCATTATGGCGAAAGTTAGTTTGCCTTTGCAAATTCTCATCTGTTTATTACCCAATACAGCATTTAGCGCTGGAATAAGGACAATCTTGATTAAGGAACGTTCAGAAGAGGGCTGGCATTGGAGCAATATGTTTGCGAAGGCAAGCGCTGATGATCCCCTTTCTCTGGGTGTCATCATAGTTATGATGTTATTATCGTGTGTTTTATATATGACCCTTTGTCTGTATTTTGAGCAAATTTTGCCGGGTGAGTTTGGAGTGCCCCGGAAATGGAACTTTCCGTTCAAAAAGAGTTTCTGGACGGGTAAGCAAAAGCATGAAAAATTTAGTCGTACAATAAAGCGGACACAGCCGGATGCATTTGAAGCCGAACCTTTAAACAGACGAATGGGAGTGCAGGTAATAAGTCTGTCCAAGAAATTTGGTGAACATTTAGCTGTTGACAATGTATCAATAAATATGTATGAAAGTGAAGTCACCGTATTGTTGGGACACAATGGTGCGGGGAAAACAACACTGATTGCAATGATAACTGGTATGACTTCGTCGACATCAGGCACAGTCATAGTTAATGGCTACGACATAAGGGAAAATTTGACAGGGGCTCGCATGTCGATGAGTATTTGTCCACAGCAAAATATTCTGTTTGATGATCTAACGGTAAAACAACATTTAATATTCTACGGACGCTTGAAGGGACTTAAGGGGAATGCATTACAAATAGAGGTGAAGAGGTATATTAAAAAGACTAATTTGGAGAAAAAAACAAATACAAAGACATCGAAGTTATCCGGAGGAATGAAAAGAAAACTTTCAGTGTGTGCTGCTCTTTGTGGTGGCAGTAAAGTTGTTTTGTTTGATGAACCAAGTTCTGGTTTGGATACATCTGCACGAAGACAATTGTGGGACTTAATACTATCGGAGAAGCAAGGACGTACGATTTTATTGACAACACATTTTATGGATGAGGCCGAAGCCCTAGCAGATCGTATTGCTATTATGTCTGGTGGACAATTGCAGTGCTATGGAACTCCATTCTTTTTGAAAAAGAGATTTGGGTGCGGGTACATTTTGGTAAGTAAACAATTACGTGTTTTTTATATTAAAAAAGTATTATTCTCATTTGAAGTTTAGTAGGTAAATTAAGTTTTAAATTGCTAGTAACAATGATCCGACCACGAAACGTACAGGGTCATTCATTTCGTGGTTTCAGGTTGGTAGCGCTGGCATTTGACACCTGCCAAACTCAGCTGTAAGTGCAAGTGTTGATGATGATCCAAGGTTATCGATTTCCTGGCGTTCGCAGCAGTTGAAAGTGTCGTACATCTGCGGACTATGGCGTATTTTGCATTTGGATTTGCATCTTCATCCTTATAAAGTTCAACTTACGCAACAATTGAGCCTGCTGACCATTCACAACGCCGTAGATACGCTTCTTGGGTGTTGGAACAACAGACAATAAACACCTCTTCAGTGATGAGGCACATTTCTCGCTCGGTGGGTATGTAAACAATCAAAATTGCCGCATATGGGACTCAGAAAACCCACAAGTGATCGAAGAGGTGCCGTTGCATCCAGACAAAGTGATTGTTTGTTGTGCTCTACGGTCGAAAGGTGTCATTGGTCCGTATTTCTTTGAAGATGCCAATGAGCGGACGGTTACAGTCAATAACCAATTTTTTTTGGCCGGCTATTAAAGATTATGACTTGGACGATATGTGGTTCCAACAAAACGGGGCAACAAGCCACGCAACATGACCAAATATGGGTTTATTGCGTGAGAAGTTTCCTGGTCGCGTAATTTCACGTTTTGGCGACGTTATTTGGCCACCAAGATCATGTGATTTGGCACCATTAGATTTGTTTCTGTGGCGCTACGCAAAAGACCGTGTTTACACGAATAATCCTCGAACTCTAGACGCATTAAAAACCACCATTACTCAAGTTATGCCCGAGATACCGAAATGTGCGAAAAAGTGGTTAAAAACAACTCTTTAAAAGAATTGCATGCTAGCTTTACTTTCGAAACCGAAAAATGAATGACAGAAATACTTTACTGAACGGACGTCATATCTGACAATATCCAATGGGTCCTCAAATGTCATAAATGGCTGATAGATTGACAGATAACTGGAAATGTATTGTCAGATGGAAGTCTGGCAATCGGTTCACAATTGGCTGCCAATTATTTGTGCCCCAAAATTTGATATAATGTGAAAGTTCCCGAGCTGGGGTTAAAATTCTCTCAGAGAGAGGTAAAATAACGAAAAGGAAGCCACTTTTTAGACGTAAAATCAATTTGCATAAAAATACACAAACAAAACATGCAGGGATTTGACAGATTTCATAAATCTGTGCAAAAGAAATTTATACTCTCTTTTACGAAAATCTACGAAACTGTTTCATATTCGAACAGGATTTCGTGAATTTGTGTAGAAATTTTTTACAATTCACATTCATTCTGGGAAATTCGCAGACCTAACAGTATTTATAGATTTAACAATCGTCTAAACATAACTAAACACCGAAATGATGATGCAGGATATTGAATTATGTATGCAGTTTCTGCCATTTGCTTAAGTAAAACTTCTATCGCTTTGCTTTACAAACGACTGAAGTTAGCATTGAAGGTCTGTTTCATTAGGTCTGTTCGCGTACTTTCTGCTCCAAAATTCGTAGATTGTCAGATTTCAAGGAGTGGGGGTAAAATTCTCAGAGAGTGGTAAAATTACAAAAAAGTAAACGAACGCATAAGCTACGAAATTCACCCACTTCTTAGACGTCAAAACCAAATGTACGCAAATACACAAACAACAAAAGATATCTGACAGATTTGACAGATTTCGTAAATCAGTGCAAAGAAATTTCCTGCACTAAAATTCTTTGCATGGGGAAATTTTTTACTCTCTCGAATTTTCATAGATTTTCGTGAAAATTCGTTGTTTTGGGAGAGTACTCAAACAGACCTATTATGAGAATTAATTAGGCTCAAGGTTAGTCCTTTTAGAAGGCAGGGGAAGATGTAAGTATTGACTGTTTCTCTCATGGCCCAATACGAGTATGTGTGGCATACTGTTCATTCTACAGTCAATTGAGACAAGACAATCAGTTTAGTAGCTATTCTTGTTGGCTTTTCCAATAATCAGAATAAACAATTGTTTAGCTCATTACAATTACAATTATTTTAGATTTGTATGAAGAAATCGAATTGCAATAGTGCTGATGTCACAAAGCTTCTTAATAAATATATACCGGGTATTGAACCCGCAACTGATATCGGCTCTGAACTATCTTACCGATTGGGTGACGCAGATACCCATAAGTTTAAGCAAATGTTCCACGACTTGGAATCAAATTCTGAAAGATTAAACCTAGAGGGCTTTGGGATCTCGGTAACATCAATCGAAGACGTATTTATGAAAGTCGGCTCAGCTAATCAAGGAAAGGGAGATCCAATAAATTGTAAGTATAAAAAACCTCGTCTACTTGTTCGTGTTTAATAAATCATATTATTTTTCAGTGAATAACTTATTGCTAGATAAGAATGACCGACTCAATGGCAGGGACTTGTATTATAATCATTGGCGTGCAATGTTGCTAAAAAAGTATCTACACAGAATTCGTCATAAGTTCTTTTTTGTGGCTCAAATTCTTTTGCCAATTTTTATTGGTATTGTGATATGGCTTTTAACGAAATCGAAGCTTGTTGCCTCAGGTGGAGCGCAACCGGCATTGCCACTGGATCTGCTACAGTTTCCGGCAACGGTGACGGTTTTGGAGACAAGGCCGAATGTGAAAGATGGTTCTTTGGAGGAGAAAATAAGTGATAATTATAAGAAACTTGTAAAATCCCTTGGATCCGGTCATACGCTAAAAGAAACGGGTAATACAGATTTCATTGCTTACATGTTGGACTTTGGACAACTATATCAAAAGCTGATCGATAAAACCTTCATTGCTGCTGCAACGGTGGATGATGGGAAGATTACAGCGTGGCTGAATAATGAGCCTCTTCACACGGCACCGATTACACTGAATTTGGTACACAATGCTATAGCTAGGTAAACTATTAAGAAGATATCTTGAATACAAATCCTTATAAATGCTTGTATAATCTTTGATACAGATCTACGATTGGAAGTAGTGCGAGTATTAATGTAGTAAATCATCCGCTTCCACCTATACAGACGGAAAAAGGACAAAAAACTGATGTAAAAGTAGATGCCAGTCAAATAGCTTCTCTTTTAATACTAGCATGCAGTGCGTTTGTTGGTCCCATGTATGTTTTTCTCCTTATTGAGGAACGTATAAGTGGGGTCAAGTTTTTGCAATTCATTAGTGGCGTTAGAGTTACAACCTTTTGGTTCTCTCATTTTGTGTACGATTTTTGTACATTTTCGATTACTTACCTGATTCTGTTAATAGGGATGGCTATTAATCAAATCAAAGGATTCTCAACATTTGGGGAGATTGGTAAGTTGATGAAGTTTTACCAATATAAGATAAAGTATAGAACAGCACAAAGGCGGTCGTCCACGCAGAGGTCAGGTTCTTGCACAGAGAGGTTGTTGCAAAGAGAAAACTTGTAGATTAAAGAAAAAACCCGTTAAATTAGTTCATTTAGGCCGTAATTAAACAAAAACTAACCTTCTGAATATTTTTGCTATCTTGCTTCAGGGTGTCCATTTTGCACCGAAATATCTGCTTTTGTTATTCCCTTCGAGGGAATGAGCACTGAATTGAAAAATAAACCAGGAGCGCTGAGTTAATTCTCACCTCTCGGAGAGCAATAGGCACAATTTCGATGCAATCACAGCCCCCCAAGACTAAACTGAACCATAAGTTGATCGATCACGACCAGGACTAACTGCGCAAAGTAGTCTTTTATTATGGCTTTTTAATCTTATTACATTGCGCTAAATATTAACATTTATAGTTTCTGTGCACATTCACAGCTACTTCTTTTCTGGTCGCCATCTTGACATTACCGCCCATCAAGCAAAAGGCAAACGAATTGTGAGGTTAAACTCTCGCGAATGTTTTAGTCGCGGGAATGTACATTGTGCGGAATGCGGATAAACTTTGACAGTTTACAAAACGCATTCGCCTTCGGTACCTGTCATCGTTCGCCAAATTCGGGTCAAGTTTAGAGAAATTGGCAGGTCATTAAATTTCTGATTCATGAGGGCGATCCGACAGTTTCGTTATACGATTTTTGGTTCGCCAAAGCTTCAAGAATATCCACCCCCAAAGGATTATACTTCTTAACTCGGGACACCCTGTATATTTATGATCAGTATCAATACTGAAAACGAATGAGCCATATCCGTTGGTCTTTCTGCCCGTATGTCACTACTTTTTAGGTCTTAAATTTGAACCACAAGGATCAAATTTCATATCTGGGGTTTTGAGGAAGAGAAAAAGTACATTTTTGATATGTTTGCCACGCCCAGTTTTTATTATTTCAAAAATTAGATATTTGAATTCTCCAATATTATACAATAATATGTTTTAATTAATTTTTCAAGGCAGAATGATGATCGTTTTGATTTTGAGCAATTTTTCACTAATACCCTGTATATACCTAGCTTCAGAATTCGGTAATACTCCCTCGACAGGCTATACTTTAGCTTTAGGCGCGCTAATATTTCCCGGTGAGTATTAATCCTAAATTGCTTCCACTTTCCATTTTCCATTTATAATTACATTTTATCTGTGTAGTCATTGCATGTACAATAGTCGAATCACTGATTTCAAATACTGCGACATATTTGCTAAATCTAATCCCATTGTATACACTTGGTGATGCTATAGCCAATCTGCAAACAAACACCGAAATTAGAGAACTATGTCGAATACTGCAGGAAGAGAACGGCCCTGCTGTCCAATGCGGTAAGTAGTTTTAGTAAAATGGTTTGTTCGTCAATAACTTAAGTTGACATTTTAGAGACTACACCTTATTTTGCATGGAAGGAACCAGGAATACTTTGTGACATTTTATTTTTCTTTGCAAGCGGCATTTTGTTTTTCTCCCTGATATTTTTAAAAGAAAGTAATTTCATTTCTAATATGTGCGATCGGATCAGTCAAAGGTTTTCTTTTATTTAATTGGTTCAAATTGTATTTTCTATTAACAGTAAAACATATTTAAATAGAGAACCCCCACAGCGGGCACTGGATGATTACTTTGATGAGGATGTGGAACTTGAGAAGGAAAAAGTTGACGATTTGATATCACTAGGTATCACTAGGGAACGTTTGGTCCTCGATAGACTTACTAAATACTATAGGAGATACCTTGCTGTTAATCAAATTTCACTAATCGTGAGAGAGTAGGTCTACTTTGTCGTATGATAACAAAAAAAAGAAAAAATGTTTTGAGATTCTGTTTATTTACTTAAAGATCGGAATGTTTCGGATTACTTGGCGTGAATGGTGCTGGTAAGACGTCAACCTTCAAAATGTTAATTGGTGAAGAACGTATCTCGTGGGGAGATGGTTATGTCAACGGCATAAGTCTAAAAGAAAATATGAGTGATGTGCACGATGAAATTGGTTACTGTCCACAGTTCGACGCCTTATTAGGTTACTTAACAGGACGTGAAATGTTGAAAATGTATTGCTTGATTCGTGGTATTCCCAAGCAGAGGATATCTCCAATGTGTACAGAACTTGCAGTTGGTTTGGGTTTTATGAGATATTACAACAAGAAAGTGCGTTCATATAGTGGGGGAAATAAACGAAAGCTTAGTGTGGCCATTGCCGTAATAGCTAATCCAACGTTAATTTATCTAGATGAACCAACTTCTGGAATGGATCCGGGTGCTCGACGTAATATGTGGAACATTTTATGTAAGTTTCGTGATTCGGGAAAGTCATTAGTTCTTACCTCACACAGTATGGATGAATGCGAAGCGTTATGTACGCGTTTAGCAATAATGGTCAATGGAGAGTTTAGGTGCTTAGGCTCAATACAGCATTTAAAGAAGAAATTCACAAAGGGATTTACTCTTAAAATTAAAATACTTCAGGAAGACAATGTAGCTCGAAAGTCTATAAATAAGTAAGTAAAAAACTGCAGAGTCCATATGTATAATGTCTGCATGATTGAAATTTTTGCAGAAAACTAAATAAGAGGCAGAGTGTAGCAGGTGAAGTTATGAAGCAGGACATTGAAAGGGTCATAGAGTTCGTTGAGTATGAGTTTCCCGATGCTCAGTTGAAGTAAGCAAACTACATACACCCATATGTATATAGATTTGTTTTGCATTAAAGAAAGATATTGCTATTTCTTCCAGGGACAAATTAGAAGGTCTTCTCACATTCGAAGTCCCGCTCACTAGAATAACATGGTCTCAAATTTTTGGTATAATGGAGGCCAGCAAGGAAGGTCTTAATATTGAGGACTACTCTATAACTCAGACTACTCTTGAGGATATATTCATGAAGATGGCCCAGATGCAGACCATTTCTCGACGCAATTAATTATGATTATCATATTCAGTGATTACCTGTTTGTAATATTTTAAATATTAGTATTAAATGCTGCTGTTAAGCTGTGAAGTTCTTGGTATAAGTAAATTTATGTATGTACATATGTATATGACCATTATAATTCTATGCTGATTCGGCGGTGTACATTGTACTTACTCGACAAATTTCATTCTATATTCATATACGTAGAACTAGTCTGGTGCATTTTAGTTCAGTTCAAGGAGTGGACATTTTAGTTCAAACCCAGCTGCTGGGAAACGCAAACGACATTGACATCATCGGTCGCTCCAAGTTCGAAAGTGAATGAACACAAAACTAAGTACATGTTGTCAACAAAGAGGCATCGGTCCACCGCCTAGGACAAAACGTCACTGTTGGCAACATTAACTTCGAGGTGATTAAGGAGTTTACCTTATAATCAGTACGTAAATATCAACTCCACGAACGACACCCTAGTGGAGATTCGGCGAAGACTTACCCTACCAAACCGCTGCTACTATGGTTTGGTGAGAGAAATGGGTTCAAAACTCCTAACTTGGAAGACGAAATGCATGCTCTACGAAGCATTGATCCTGCAAGTTCTGCAAATGGAGCCGAGTGCTGGTCGATAAGCAGGAAAGCACAGCAGATTTTGGGCACTTTCGACTTATTGGAGGAGACGATATAACCGCGAACTCTAAGAGCTGTACCAAGATCTGGATGTAGTCCAAAACAAAATACGTCGACTACACTGGCTCGTCCTCATCGAATAGACGATAATGCTCTTCAAATCACACACCCCAGGTTCGACAAGGAACACCAAACCTCCGTTTTAAGGACCAAGCTATCGCGGATGCCAGAGCACTTGGACTGGACAACTGGAAGCAGTGTGCCCGGAATCGATGGGATTAGATGGCTATCATGAAATACTTATTTCCATTGCCCTTATAATCAGTTATGATCAGTTTTCTTTTTCAATAAAAAATAAAATTGCTACGATCGCTGTAAGATCAATTTGTAAAGTTCAGTTCTCTAGATCCCAATTTGAAGGCAATTGGTAATAAATTTCATTAGAAGTCGATCAGTTTCTTAAAATTAATCAGTTTCCAAGCTGATCGATTCCTTAGCCGATCAGTTCCCAAGAGGGTTAGTCCAAGTGTAAGCAATTCGAAATTATCAGTTTGGCCAAACTTGGTTTAAAAAATGAATACGCGCACGTGGCATCAGTGGCCAGATTTATGTATGTAATATCACGCTCAGCTGACGATCGGTCACAAAGAGAAGAAGAAATCCGTTACTTAGTAAATACATTATGTGCTTATGGGCCTTCATCTCAGCGATCAAGTAGGAAGACGATCATCGTTATAAAAAATGTTTTTTTCGACGAGATCAGTTGAAAATACCGATTAGATACCGATCTGTTGCTTCCAGCAGCACTCATTAGGAAATGCTACTTACAGCTACAGCACTCCCAATCATCCATGTGTCCTACCCTATCCCGATTGTAGAGGCCGAATCGAGTTGAAGAGTCCTATGGAAATACACGATCATTTCGATTCAAATTGAAAAAATGATCTTGAAAGCATTATTATGTGAGAGTTTTGAGGGTATTTAATCGAACGAAAGTACTTTTATTTATTTCATTTCGTTGGGGCATTATTTCCACATTTAAAATGGGATCTTTGTGTGTTATAAACATTTTTCCCCTTTTTTTGGGTTTTCTTCCATTTTTCATAATTTTCCGCAGTCCTTTATTTCAGATATTTTTTTGTTCTCCTTAAAATTCAATTTGCTCAAGATTTCATTTTAATTTAACTTGGAAACTGGCTTGTACATTTTTTTTAAAGTATTTGAGGTTTTTCTCTAGTTTTTTTCCTCCTCATAGTTTTCGGTTCCCCCCTGTTCTATGCATTTCTTTAAATTTACATGATTCTCGGAGAGCATTGTTGTCGAGAAAATCCTGTCTGTCGATGAGCGTGTAATCGTATATTTATTTTTGTTTTAAGGCTAGAATAAGGTGGTTACACTAATTTTTAAATATTTAAATATTTAAAATTAATAATTTTATACCAATTTCGCATTTTCATGTACATATACCGATGTTTAAATCATTTGGTAACCTCTGACAGCGAGGATATGCTGTTAGGTTTTGGTCTAAATTAAAATCAGTTAGGGAGTATATAACATATTTAATTCAGTAAACAAGTAATTTCAGTGTCAAAGATTATAGTAGGTGGGTTGTCAAATGAAATAAACAAAAATTAACGAAAAACTAAAATCTTAAGTACTTGTGTACCGTCATACATTTAACCCGCTCCTGACTGTTTAAGTCAACCCATTCAACAGAACGCTTCCAAATTACCAAAGGTGGGTACGGTTACTAAATTAATTTTTCTTATAAGGACTTATGATATTTAAATTTCATGAATCTGCTCGGTTATTAAAATAAGTTAAACCTCGTCTTTCAAGCATTAAAATTTCCAGAATATAAGAAGATCTTCTGCTTCTATTGTATTGTGTGTTCCGCCATCGTTTAGTTTACAAAGACCCTGATTCAGTCCTTTTTAATCGAAGCCGAGCACGGATTGATGTCTTCTACATGTGTGCTTTTGCCTTATGTGTTTGGGCAGTTTCAAACAATCACCTTCGCAGTCTTTGAATAACAAACGATATTAGTGCAATGAGGTAGTCACCAACTCAAAAACTATTTGTGCTTTTAGGAAATACAAGTTAAATGTCAAATTGTTATTGGATATCTCACGTCTAGCGCCATCTTGGATGATTCACCGCCGACTGGCATAAACAAAAATAGTGTAAATCAGCAGAGTTAAAGCGCAGTTCAACACGAATTGAAAAGCACAGAACGGATACGCATTGGGGATCAAAATTGAGTCAACTGAACTTAATAACGTTTCAGAATACAATCTACGTTTTTGGCGCAACAGGTCTATAGGGCCGAGGGCCTAGCTCCTCGCAAACATTTGTATCATACGAATGGAAGGGGCCTATTGTTTAATAGCGTGTCCGTGGTGCAATTTTTTTTTGAGAAGCTTTCTCAAGACAGTTGTGCTCTCGAGTGTTTGTCAAACGGTTGCGAGAGGTGGGACTGCAAAAGAAATGTTTGGTGTTGTCTAGGGATTGAACTTCAGTCCACTTGAGTAACTGCGCCCACAAATGGGGTTGTGTATCCAAACTATTTACATTGTAAACAACAACGCCCACTTTAGTAAATCAGTTATAGATAGGAACACGGAAAGGGTACTAAACCATCTGTTAATCAGGGCATCTTTATGGTAGTATCAATAAAAACGTTTTTTTCTTGAAATTAAATCGTTTACCAGATAGTTCTTCATAAAAATTAAAGGCTTGGTTCTGTCTAGACAAAACATATACAAATATTTGGCGTACGGGACTCAAGGCACTTGTTTTTATGACAGGCATATTTGAGAACCTTTTTCATAACAGTTATCCCCTTGGATAAATATGTATCCTCTTGTCAGATACTTGTAAGAGGTGGCAAAACCAAAGATCTTTTGGTGTTATTTGGGAATTGAATCCAAACCCGGCAAAGAAATTCATGTGATTGTAGATTTATCCGATTTGCTATTCGCTTCCTTTCTTTGCTTGATAGATACAACTTTCCCCCTACGAGGATCGTCTGAAATTAATAAACGTACAGTCCCTTGTTAAACGCCGTCAAATTGCCGACATTTTCTTCATTCATCACCCTGCACTGCTACAAATAATATCCATTAACATCAGCTCACGCAATCTGAGATTTTCAAGAATATTGCGTTTGGCAAACATACAACGAAAATTTTGACATTTCATTCACAGTCACTTTTTCTGGGAATTTCACTTGTCACTACCATGAAGCACAAATCACAAAGCAATGGAAACTCGCGAATGTTTTGATCCCGGGAATGTGGATTGCGCCCTGGAATGGGCATAAACTTTGATGTGAAATATAATAAAAAGCTTTCGCCTATTCGCGGAAATATATGCGAACTGTTAATATTTCCTAAAAAAATAATTGAAATTCAACTTTTTTTACATCAATCAATAGATAAACACCTTTCTGTTCTTTTGAAATAGTAAAATTGCCAATGGCATGCTTTCATCAATGTGCTGAAAACGATTTCTCTCGTCGCAGAGCTGTGAATGGACCTTTACTCGAAATTTTGACAGCTGGATGTCATTGGTACTTTTGACAACTGCTGAAACATAATAATTGGAAAATCTATCATTGCTATCTGGTCACCCTTTCTATGTATATTAATTTATGTTCTTTATTTTTCAGTTTGCTTTAAAGGATCCCAACGAAGAGTGCTATACACAATGGCATTAAATAATGTTAACAGATTTAAAACTTTGCTATGGAAGAACTGTATTATAGAATGGAGTGACATATGTGGACTTGTTGAAATGAATATAATACCATTTATACTGTCATTAGCTTTAATACCACTTCGCATCATAATACCTGTTTACTCTACCACTGAAAGAATTTTTAATGAGGCGGTTTCAATAGATAATCTTGAACTTTTTATGTAAGTTTTTAAATTTATATTTTCATGATCGCTTTACAACATCATAGACAAACAGTTTTGTGTACAAATGTAAAATTGAATTTAGCTTAAATATTTTTAACAATATTAAAATAATATTTTTCAAATGTATGAGGTTGTAAAGCACAAACATATTTTTTTACTGAATTTTAAGATTTGCATTGTTATGTAGATACACTAGTCAATGTGACCTAATGTTCAGGGGTTTCCATTTCACCGATTTATTAATAAGAATAAAATAAATATTTGGCGCAACAGTTCGATGGGACCCAGGGCCTAGCACCTCCCAACCATTCGTGTTGTGCGTGTTATATTCTTTACACAAAGCTTTGAGAAGCTTTCTCAGGACAGTTGTACTCTCGGATGTTTGTCAGACGCTCGCGAGAGGTGGGGCCGTGAAAAACTTTTAAGTGTTCCCCGACTGGGATTCGAACGTCGAACCCCTTGCTACATAGTCCAACGCACTAACCACTGAGCCACGGCACCCACCGATTTATAAGTCCTCCTTAATTTTATAAAGTAAAGACATAAACATAAAACTATTTTGAATAAAACACACAACAATTCAGATATCGGATTGAAATTGTTCCAGGTGTAGTACACATGGTAAATTTGGAATTGGATCTCGTTCGGATGACCATCGCAAGGACGTTTGCATTGATCTATTCTTTGGAGCCAGTTGTCCACTATTCTTCCACAAACATATAGCAATTTCGCACCTTGTTCCTGAGTTCCTCTTACCTTGCTGGCGTGTTGATAGAAACTACCATAAAATCTAACCCAACGGTGTTATATGGCATTACACACCGCTGTGTGACATGTGGCATCATGATGTTGGAACCACATATCACTGAGTCCGCCTGGTGGAACTTTTATTACGAATAAAGATTGGAGTAGAACATGTATTTCTAATAATTTCCAAACGTTGCTTGCTCGTAAATTTTACTAACTCTCGTTTTGACATTGACAAGATTCTAAAAAAGGTTCAAAGTTGTTATGTTCCTATTGACCCATACAAGCTTAGCTTATGCCCAGTTCGCTGCGCTGGACACAAAAACTAAATTCGTGTGAAAGCTAGTTTTCTTTTTTAAATTCGAGCTTGTTGTACATTAACTTTGTCTGGTTGTGAGGGAATCTGTTCATTTTGTCATGAGAAATGTCATTTTATTGTTACCTGTCACCATGGAGAGATGAAGATTTTTGTTTCCAACGTCATCTATTGGCAAACTTGAAAACTTTTGATTGACTTGCACTTCTCACTTCATAGCAATAATATGTAGTGTAAGTCTTGGCTCAATCAATTCTTGTTTAACAAACAATTAAAAATAAAGTACACGACTTGAAGCTGATAGTGTTATTCAGGGAATTGTGTACCAGAAGGGTATCTACTACGTGGACTATAACCTGATAGTAGTTAGTAAAGTAAATTAAGAATTGCCGACACTTGGCAGAAATGATTCTGGTACTGGGCTTGGAGCGTATCGATCTTGTAATCTACCAGTCAAGTTAGAGAAGGTTTTGTGAAACTTAACACCTGGAGAGATGGTTATTGGTTTCGTAAGAAGTTCGCCATGTTAGTTAGCAGATTATAATAGTAGCTATCTTAAATTCAATCGAGGAATTAGAACATTTAACTTTTTTAAATAGCTTTCTAACCTTTTTTTGTAAGTTTTTAGCTCCCGGGTCCACCATGATAAATCACAATTAATAGATTTACTGTTGCCCTTGCGGCAGCGATTTGAGAGCTTAGCTTTCAGAGTTCTTCATCGAGTGAGTGAGGACGGATTGAATTTATACCTTGAAGTCTCTGTGGAAAGGTTGGTGCAATTAGGCATCCTGAAGAAAGAGATTGAATTGGGTACGGCTAAGAGTCAAACTTTATTTGCAGCAAATGGTTTCAAATTTAGAGTTGTTTTGATGATTGAATTGACTGGGCTTATTGTCTATCTTTAAAATTCCAAGGTTTGTGGAACCTTTTGTTAATATTGTTGCTCCACCAGATCGTGTCATGGGCATTAGTATCGCCAGTATACCCAATGTATTCGTAAACTGTTTTGTCGTCGATTTGTCTTAGTTGATGAGTTTTTTTCGATGTCTTTAGCTGTAGCGGTGTTCTGGTTGTTTCTGTGGACACGTTTTTGTGTCAACTAGTTTATTATATTGTTCACTGCTCTGGGAAGGAGTTGCGTGGCTTATTGCCATTTATTAACTTACGTCACTGGGTACTTGTAGAAGAACGTTGTCCAAAATGTTTTTTATAAACCTGCAAGATCGAGGTTGACAACTTATCTCCGATTGTCATCCTTTCAGGTGTTGGGACATGATTGCTATCGTAAAGATGGTTTTCAGATAAATATAAGATAAAAAGAATTTCGCACAAGGTTTCATCTTTTTTAGGTAAAATAAGACATTTTATACATTTAAAGTATATTTGGAACAAAAACTGAATATACATTTTTATAAATCTGTTATGCTCCGGAAATGTTTTCCTATTTGTTTTAACTTTAATTTTATTAGGAAGACGCCGTTTGCCCCAAATTCTACGAATACGGTAGAACTTCATTTAGCTTACTCGCCGAATACGAGCATAGTTTTTCAAGAAATTGTGAAAGCAGCAGCTACCAGTCTAAATCTCAAATACAGTGGATATACCAATGCTAGAGCTCTGGCAAGTGTCTTGAAGAGGGAAAACTACTTTGCTGGAGTGCAATTCGACGATGCATTGGCCCATGCAACAAGATATCCAAATCAATTGCACTATATGCTTCGATTTCCGAATAGGCTGCGGAAGCACGACAGTGATTGGTACACGGATCAGCATTTTCCATTACCTTTTGAAGCAACTGTGCGAAATGATATTGATGGTGGGTCTCCAATAGGGTATTTGCGGGAAGGTTTCCTTCCAGTACAAAATGCCATCTCGACTGCGTTTATCATGCAGGTTGCTCGAGACAATGGCCAATTGCCAAAAATCGTTATGCAAAGATACCCTTTGTCAGCGACCTCTACTTCATTAGTGATGACATATGTACATAACTTTATTGGCGTATTATTTGTACTATCCTTTGACAGTATGTCGCTTTTTATGGTGAAGGTAAGGGCACAGTGGTGTTAGCCAGTCTAAGTATAATTATTTTCGAAATACTTTTGTTACAGTGTGTAATGGAAGAAAAAGAGAAACAACTGAAGGAGGTCTTGAAGATTTTTGGTCTCCAGAGTTGGATCCAATGGTTGGCCTGGTTCGTGAGCAGTTTAATGATGATGTCTGTTTGTATAATTTATATAACAACAATCCTCGTGGTAGGTAAATGGCTGCCAGCATTACTGTTTGCGATTTGACTATTTTATCTTACAGGTTGAGTGGAAAGACGACATTGTTTACATAACGTACGCTTCCACTTCGCTAATTGTATTCTTCTTCATGGCATATTCGATGTCTTATGTAACAATGCAATTTTTTGGAACAACGTTCCTTTCTAAAGCCGCTATCGCTGCCTTTGTAATGGAATTACTGTGTTACATCACATTGTCGCCTTATTTTCTCATGTACTTAAAGTACAACCAGATTAGTTTAGGTTTGAAACTTATACTCTGTCTGCTACCTAATGTTGCAATGTGTACTGGAGTGAGTACAATATTTATTAAGGAGCGTTCAGGAGAGGGCTGGCACTGGAGCAATATGTTCATGCAGGCAAGCGCCGATGATTCTCTATCCCTGGGCCTTATTATTATTATGATGTTGATATCATGTGTTTTATACGCGGTGCTCTGCTTGTATGTCGAGCAAATCCTACCGAGTGCGTTTGGAGTGCCTCAGAAATGGAACTTTCCATTCAAGAAGAATTTCTGGACGGGTGAGCATGAGTATATTGATGTGGATCCAATTATAAAGCGGGAAAATCCGGATGCATTTGAAGCCGAACCTTTAAAAGCAAAAATCGGAGTGCAGATAATAAATCTGTCTAAGAAATTTGGCAATCATTTAGCCGTTGACAATGTAGCACTAAATTTATATAAGCATGAGGTAACCGTATTGTTGGGACACAATGGTGCGGGGAAAACAACAATGATTTCAATGCTGATTGGGATGATTCCGTCGACGTCAGGCACAGCCATAATTAATGGCTACGACATAAGGGAAAATTTGACAGGGGCTCGCATGTCACTGAGTATTTGTCCACAGCAAAATATTCTGTTTGATGGTCTAACGGTGAGACAACATTTAATATTCTACGGACGCTTGAAAGGACTTGAAGGAAATGCTTTAGAAACAGAGGTGGAATCGTATATGAAAAAGACTAATTTGGAGAAAAAAGCTAATGTCGAATCAGCGAAACTATCCGGAGGTATGAAAAGAAAACTTTCAGTGTGTGCTGCTCTTTGTGGTGGCACTAAAGTTGTTTTACTTGATGAACCAAGTTCTGGTTTGGATCCAGTTGCACGAAGGCATTTGTGGGACTTAATACTATCGGAGAAACAGGGACGAACGATTTTGTTAACAACACATTTCATGGATGAGGCAGAAGTCCTTGGTGATCGTATTGCTATTTTGTCAGGTGGAAAATTGCAGTGCTATGGAACTCCATTCTTTTTGAAAAAAAAATTTGGATGCGGATACATTTTGGTAAGTAAACAAATTTTTCTAGTAATATTCATGTGGTCCAGATAAAGTGGAGATGTGTATGTTAGGGTTGCCATATTCTCTCGAGACCTTTTCGGGGCAGAAGCATTGCTGTGGTACAGGTAATAATTTTTTTCTAGTTCAAGCAAACTAGTGAAATTATGAAAAAGTAGGCGTGGCAATGGTGAAAAAGAGTCAGACATGCAGCCTAAACACTGCGCTCTCCCACAGTATAGTGACGACCAGCCCTCCTCTTTTTGAGCGTGTGGGTCATCCATTTTCTTCTAAAACATTACGGCATTCAACGGGCCTTAATAAAACAGTGCGGGTGGCATGGAACTCACGATTACAGATGCATCAACGCTCAGCCCTGTCCTGATCCTTGTCCTCTCATCAAAAATCTGTTTCAGCGAGTTCAAAGCAAACCATAGACCCGGGATGTGTGTATAGTAGGGTCTAAATTAAACGACTTCCCTGTCCGATCTTTTGATCGTTCAATTTGAACGTTCGTATCGCTTGCTAATAGGTTTTTATATTTTTTAAATGTGAACGCTTGTCGTAGAAATCATGTCGTCAATTATGCCAGCAAATGCGTGTTTTCCAGAACGAATACCAACCACCAGGCGAATCGCTTTTATTATTATTATGTTCTGATCCTGTATTTTAGTTATAAAAACACTGATTGGTTTCACTATAAATTGATCTTCAATTATTGAACTTAGATTTGTGTAAAGAAACCCAACTGTGATAGTGCTGAAGTTACAAAGCTGCTCGATAAATATATACCTGGTATTCAAGCCACAACTGAAATTGGCTCTGAACTGTCCTACCGATTGCCCGATTCGTATACTCCCCAGTATAAGATGATGCTCCAAGATTTGGAATCAAATTCTGATGAATTGAACCTCGAAGGCTACGGAATCTCGATAACATCCCTCGAAGACGTGTTTATGAAAGTCGGCGCAGCCAGTCAAGAACATGACGATACAATAAGTTGTAAGAAAACAAACAAACAAAAAAACAACTCTTACTCTTTTCATGATGAATCGTGTTTTCTTTTCTTATTTTTCAGTCAAAAGCGTAATTTTAGATAACGAACATCGGGCCAAAGGCAAAGCCTTGTTCTTTAGTCAGTGGCGTGCAATGATACTGAAGAAGGTTCTGTTCAGAATTCGTCATGTGTTCTTGCTTGCTGCTCAGATTTGTTTGCCAATCGTTTTTGGCATTCTATTATGGCTTTTACTGAAAACGAGCGCTATTGCTACAGGCTCATTGTTAAAGCCATTGGCATTAAATTTGTTGGAATTTCCGGAAACGGTGACGGTTTTGGAGACAAAGCCGAATGTGAAAGCGGGATCTTTGGAGGATAAAATATCCAAAAATTATATGAGAATTGTGGAATCCCTTGGACCCGATCATGTGCTCGAGACTACGGGAAAAAGAAATTTTATTGATTACATGCTGGACCTTGGAAGAAGCAATCAAAATCTTGTCAATAATAAATACATTGCTGCTGCAACGGTGGATGAGGGAAAGATTACAGCGTGGCTGAATAATGAGCCACTTCACACGGCACCGATTACCCTGAATTTGATACACAATGCTATAGCTAGGTAAGCCAGAAAGAAGATATCTTGAATATTAATCGAAAAAAACATTTTTTTCATGCAGATCTGTTATTGGACCTAGTGCGAGTATTTATGTAATGAATCATCCGCTATTACCTCCATTAGCTAAATCCGTTTCAAGGGAAGATATTACGGATATTAATTTAAATTCCGTTGCATCATCGATGATACTACTGTGTCTTTGTTTTATTTCTCCTTTATATGTTCTGTTCCTTATTAAGGAGCGGCAAAGTCGAGTCAAGTTATTGGAGTTTGTTGGTGGTGTCAGAGCGATAACCTTCTGGATGTCACACTTTCTTAACGATATGTTTACATTAACGATTACTATGGTGGTCTTGTTAATTGCGATCTCTTTTAGTCAAGTCGAGGGATATGCAACGTTTGAGGAATTAGGTAAGTTAAGGGAGTTTGTGTTTCTGAGATTTGATAGGTATGATATACATCCACAGATTCATCATTTAACGATAGCGAATACAATTTTGTAGAAAAACTAATGTATTAATTTAGTTTGTAAAACAACTGATTATTATGATATTGGCTGAGTTCGAAAATGTCAAAAAAGAAATTGTTTCGATGCGGTAACACTTTGCATACATTTTACTTTGCACAAGTTTCACGTTTCGGAACGTATTTCAGAGAAAGCAGGCATTTGTTAAAATGAAAATGGCTGTTTTTATTACCAATTAATGAACAATTTTCATTTCCTGTTTGCAAATGTCAAATGAAAGCATCGGAAAAATTATGAATAAGTAGTTTGGTCAGTTCATGCGCATCAATGATGTTTGGGATGACTTTTGGAACTTATGACGTTTAATCTATGATGGATCTGATACATTTTGGAACTCACCCACCCATTATACACGGTTATATGCACATATGAACATTCTTTTATTTAACATAAAGCCTAGTGGTCTGCTCTCGCATAATTTTAGCTTCCACTTTGACGGACGTCAAAAATTTGCTTACGAAATTTTGTCGTGCGGGAACAGTAAAACAACATTTTTTAGTTCAAAACGTTAATAAAACACAAAAAAGATACAATTTCCACACTGCTACGATTATTTTGAACGTGAAATTTAATTGAAATATATTTTCAACATTTCGTATGTTTTTCTTATACAGTATGCCCTCGACCGATTTAAAAAAAAATAGTGTTTCAAACTGGAATTCAATGTAAAACCTAAGAGTTAGGTCTCAGTTTTCGGGGTCTTTTATAAGAGGTCCAGAATAAAAATTCTGAGAAATAGCAGTGCAATAACCAACAGAATAAGTACACAGCTTTGCAGAGCCACAATATTTTAAAAAGGTGCATTTATAGAGTCAGTAATGGTAAGAATTTGTGTGTTCCTTCTCTCGACGTATTACGTTTATCGAGGCTGTACTGTATTTATTAGATATTGCATGCAAAATTTCATGAAAATCATTTTTTTTTGAAAATCCCCTTAAAGAAGTGGGCGTTTCTTAAAATTTTCTCTATGCTCGTCGCATATCACATATTATAGTCTCTGCTTCCATTTACTCTAAAGTCAATTCGTTTCGTTGGTTCTTCGATTGCTATAAATTGCCCAACATGTCGGGCTGGAACTTATTGATAATATCGGCGTCGTCGTTGAACTCCAGTAGCTGGACAGATTTGCTTAAGTTGTGTGTGTCAACACCTGTCCTATGCATTATTTGTTCCAAAGCGCGAAAAAAATAAAGCCTAAGAGTATGCATAGCAATAGTATGAAAATCGTTCGAAAATAGGCAACGATTTTTCAGATCAATTTCAAATATACTAACGTTTTTTTCATTACTTTATAAAATATCAAATTTAAGTAGTTAATGCTATTTTTATTGAAATATACAGTCAAAGAAATGAATAGCTTTCACCAAACCTGTTCATGTCCAAAGTCTAATTTTAGATTTAGCTAAATCCGCATAGATTTCACTGAATCCCGAGGACATAAGTCATATTTCGTTCGTTTTCAACAGGAGGTATCCCTGAATCTTCATAAGGTTTGGAGTAGAATGTAACATAGGTTAGGTATGTGGATAGGCGACTAGAGTAAGTTATTACATCGCCACACTCAGGTCCGACCCATTGTGATACCCATAGTAGAAAAAGTCCCTTGCCCATTGGTAAACCCTAGTACTGATTTGCATCGTGTTAATCACCAAACAATCCTGTGGATTTAATGAAATAAAGATTTCACTGATTGGTCTTTTTGATATTTCTTCAAGATCACAGAAATTTAAATCTAAGCCCAGGGCAGTGACAGAGAAAGTGGGTTGTATCCTCGTTAGCTTCCTCGTCTCCACATCCCCGACATAAATCTTCATCCAAGAGTCTTAGCTTTCTCATGTAAGAGAGTTATGCCCCGTGATAATTCCTATAAGGACTGAAAGGGATTTCCTATCCTTTAGAATAATTCAGTCGGTCCTATTCTTGTCAAAGCAAGACCATAGGCTTCTAGTGATCACACAGGTGTCCAGGGAGGTCCATCTACTATTGGCCTCACTTCTGGCTTTAATCCATGCCTTTTGCTTCAATGTGCAAGGCGGGATGAACACCGAGAACACCGAACTTCCTGTTGTGATGTAGATTCCTGCCGATTCGTCTGCCTTCTCATTACCTGGAATACCTTTGTGTCCAGGGACCCAGCAGAAGGCAACCTTGTGCTGTGTTCCACTGCTAAGACCTCCGCTTGGAAAACACAGCTATGGTTCGGGAGGCAGACTGATCGAGATATCTCCAGCGGTTCAGAAAAAATGCCAGACCCTACGGCTACATCCATCTAAGATCCATCTGTAAAGATAGAGATAGAACGTGTGTTGGCAGGCTGACCATCCTTCCATTCTTCCATTCTTTCCCTTCTAGAAACGAAGTGAGGTAATCCGTAGTATAGACTTTTCCTAGATATTTCTCCAGGACCTGTTACATTATGATTTCAACTATCTGACTGACTTATTCTTAGGTCACTATTGCTGCCAAGGTTTTAAGAATATAACATAATTCAGATGTCCTCCACTGGAGTTTTTGCAGGACATGATTCTGACAATGAAGTTGATTGATGACGAATATTCGTTTTCAAAGCGTTAGGAGTTTGCGGGTGGTGTCTATAAACACGAATTTATGTATATTCCCACAGAAATAAATCCAATGGCGACAAATCACTCGTTCGCATCACCAAAACGCGAAATAACTTTTTGGGAAATTTGTCTTGCAATGAGGCCAAAACGGGTCGTGTTGCGTGAGATATGGACCAATACCAATGACACCACCATTTTCACTTCCCCATGTCCCATTATTTTGTTTGTTAACGTATTCAACCAGTAAAAAATGAGCCTCATCGCTGAATGAAATGGCAATCCCAAGGTTGATGTTCAAGGACCAAATCCACGTATGTTCTACGCGTTCCGTGGTAAGCTAGCTTCAATTCTTGCGTAAGTTTAACATTATAAGGATGTTGATGCAAATCCAAATGCAAAACGCTTCGAATTTTGTTTCTAGATAACGGTCAGATGAACGATTTTGTGTGGTAGCACAGAACTGGAAGGATCTCTGATTTGCAAAATGGCTTAGTCAACATTACACGTTAATCTACTTAAATTTCTGCTTTCCACCAAAGAGAGTAAAAGAGTAATTAGAAATATGTATGTTGCTTTAAACCCTGTCTGTACATACAAGTAAGTATTAGCTGTACTGATAGATGAGAATCAAGAAGGAAGGCACACTGTTTGGCCCATTATTTATGTTGGAACACTCACGCCCACTTTATAAAACTTATTTTGACTATAAGATCACTACTCATACCACTCATACAATATAGTGAGTGTTTTCATTAAAAAATCCTTCGAAACTATTGTTGTAATTCAATCAAAAATATATAATCTGTTCCAGATGGATTGTAACGTAACTGTATGTTTTAATATTTCAAGGCAGAATCGGGGTCATTTTGATTTTTGCCAACTCTGCAATATTACCACTTATGTATATATGCGCAGATTCTAGCTCGAGTCCTGCGACTGGCTATACTTTTGCCCTCAGCATACTATTGTATTCCAGTGAGTACCGATTTTAAGTTGTTTCCGTTTTTCATTTTTCATTTCTCATTTATAATCTTAATTTATCCGTGAAGTTTATTTTTGTCATATTATCACCGAGATCACCAAGATTGGCCACATTAGTGCTGATTGGCTACTGCTAGTCCCATCGCATGATCTTCAAAGAACAATGGCAGAATTAAAAATTAACGCATATATGAGAGAAGTATGTCGAATGAAGGAAGAGATCGAAACAGGTGTCAAATGCGGTAAGTGCTCAAAGTAAAATGGTTGATCACCTGTCATTATTAAACTTATTAAATTGACATTTTAGAAATTACACCATTTTTTGCATGGGAGAAGCCAGGAATACTTCGTCACATGTTCTGTTTCGTCGTAACCAGCACGTTTTTTTTCTCCATTTTGTTTCTTAAAGAAAGTCACTTCATGTCTATTATATGGGACTGGAAAAATCAAAGGTTTTTGTTTGATTTGTTGTGTAAATATGTGTATTTTCTGTTAATTGTACGACATATTTGAATAGAGAAGCCCCTGTAGCACCACACAATGCTTATGTAGATGAAGATGTGCAGCATGAAAAGGATATAGTTGACAATTTGTTACCATCAGAAATCGCTAAGGAACGTTTGGTACTCGATAGGATTACCAAGTACTATAAGAAATTTCTTGCTGTTAATGAAATTTCCCTGATCGTGAGAGAGTGGGTCGAATCTTGGCGTATGACAACAGAAAAATGTGATTAATTTCTCTTTATTTACTTAAAGGTCGGAATGTTTTGGATTACTTGGTATGAATGGTGCTGGTAAGACGTCAACCTTTAAGATGCTGATTGGCGATGAGAATATCTCGTCGGGACACGCTTTTGTCAAGGGCATAAGTCTAAGAAGAAATATGCATGATGTGTATGATGAAATTGGATATTGTCCGCAGTTCGACGCATTACTAGATGATATGACAGGATGTGAAATGTTAAAAATATTTTGCTTGATTCATGGTATACCAGGAAATCACATATCTGAAATATCAAAGGAACTTGCTGTTGGGTTCGGTTTTGCCAAATATTACAACAAGCAGGTGCATACATATAGTGGGGGCAACAAACGAAAGCTTAGTGTTGCCATTGCCGTATTAGGTAACCCATCGATAATTTACCTTGACGAACCAACGAGCGGAATGGATCCGGCAGCTCGTCGTCAATTGTGGAACATTTTGTGCAAGTTTCGTGATTTCGGTAAGTCGATGGTTCTTACATCACACAGTTTGGATGAATGTGAAGCGTTATGTACGCGCTTAGCAATAATGGTGAATGGAGAGTTTAAGTGCTTAGGCTCAATACAGCATTTAAAGAATAGGTTTACGAAGGGATTGACTCTTAAAATTAAAGTGGCTCAGGATCCCAGTGTTAGGCGAGAGTCTATACAGATGTAAGTGGAAGAATATGGCGTTTATAATTTTGAATGATTAATAATTTTCCAGAGCACCCGATCAGATGACAATGGTATTAGATAATATGAAGGAGAAGATTCAAAGGGTCATAGAGTTCGTTAAGTACGAGTTTCCACAGTCTGAGTTAAAGTAAGCAAAACACAGAGATCTGTTTCGTTTGCAAGAAAGAATGCACTTTTATTTTTTCAGGCATGAAATAGAAGGACTTCTTTCATTTAATATACCACTTACTAAAATTACATGGTCCGAAATTTTTGGTATAATGGAGGATAACAAAGACGATCTTAATATTGAGGATTACTCGATAAATCAGACTTCGCTTGAAGATATTTTTCTACACTTAGCCGAAAAACAACTTGAAGATCCACGCGCGTAATTATGATCATTTGGCATAAGAAACGATAAAATTTTGTTTCTGTTTAATGAATATTAATTTGTGAACGGTATTTTGACAGGGAAATTATAATACTTTACTTATTAACATTAAAAGTTGCCGTTAAACTGATAATTATTTACGTTTGCATTTGACAACTAACGACAGAGTAAGTGCACCATGCATGCATGCTGATTCATTTGAGACTACTACTACTATTAGTAGTATTACATTAAGTCCTCTTCATGAAGGTGTATATGAAACAGTAACTTCAAACGAACAGAACTATAAATTCGAAGGAAAGGAAACTGTCAGGAAAAAGACGATTTTGTGGTAGCTGTACGAGTACGTTTGTTCCCGTACTGTCTAAAACTATAAGAATCTACGAACTTTGACGAAAAATTATCCGCCCACCAAAATTTCGTAGCTCAAGGAATTTTATGACATCTGTCAAAGCATTTGCATTGTTTTGACATATGACATTTACATCATTTCAACTGCACGCCGGGTCCAAAAATATTTGACTTGATTGATTTTAAGGCCTTGGTCAGCATGAAATAAGTATGAAAACAATCCTTGAGGTCGAAGTAAAATGGGCGCCAGGTTATCTTTTACAAAACAAATCATGTTTTTTGATATCCTCTTCCAATATACGAAAGTGCTTATCACCTGATAGACTATGTGATTCACCTGGAAGTCATTGAATTCAAGCATATAACTACTCGATGTGGTTATCATCAAGTTAGTGAGTAGTGACTCACTCTAAATTTACTCGTGGTGGGAAATTCTTAGACAATTACGATTCAATATGATCGAATGATGAAAGGAAAAACATGAGCTTGGAAAATACTGATGGTAGGATCTTTGATTGAGAAGCTTTGACCGTTCTGAGAACACTCACTAGTCGATTAAATCAGTGATTGAATGGCACCAGAATTGATTACTTGAAATATCTGTCTACCAACATTTTTGGCGAATACGGCAAACGACGTATGGATGACATAAATTGGTAACTAAGGCGCCCAACTTGTACCTTCTAAGAACATTGGGTTTACCGTGCCTTATAACGAAACCATCGAAATCTCAACTGTATCTGAGGCTTGATGTTGTACTTCATTGAAAAACTCTTTAGCCAAGCCCCTAGCATGAAGAAGCAAGCTGTTCAGTACTCCAATTAGAGGATGCGTGGGCTAGCATTGGATCACTCAGTAGGATTCATATAGACTTCGACTTTCTTAAAGGCAAGTTGTTTAACCTGTCTGCCATAACCCATTCAATATTTTTGATCTACAACTTATCGCTTTGTTTCGTCATTGACAATGAAATGCTGATTCTGATAAAGAATTATCAAAATATGATAAGGAACAGTCGAGTTTAAGCGAACTTTAAGTATACAAGTCGTGTACTACGACGGGTTAGTTAGTACATTGTTGACCAGGGAATAGCGTCCAATATTTTCCGTTTTCTTTGAACTCTATATGAGTTGTAAGTTATTTCGGAATTTTTTTTAATCGTTCATCGATTGTTATAATTGTAAGTTAAAATGTGAATTTGGTTAAAAGTGCTCAAAACTAATGTTGGACTACATCTTTGTCCAATGCTGTTCGAGTAATTAAATGTTGACAGTCTCGAACTGCAGAAAATATAGTCTTATCGTCTATTGTGGGGTTTAAAAACGGGGTAGAACTTTGGAAGCACTTAGAACAATAGGGGTGATAATAATCAGATCGTGACTAGCCTTAAGATATTTATTTATCTGTAGCTATTTGAAAGTTTATATTTACAGTGATAGCGGACATTCGAAGCGAACGTTCGAAGGTTGGACTGTAAACGATCATAGGATCATTTAAATAGAATAAAACTGTGTCTCGACATATCTCTATCTGCGCATTCCCATTCATTGGAGCATTCGATAAGTGGTTTCATTTGGACTTAAGACGGAGCATGATAAAAGGTGCGGTTCGAAGCATGTGTCGAATTATTATTGAAAAAAAAAGAACAAATGCACGGGTTGAGGTTGACTTAGAGAAAGCTATCGATATCTTATGGTTAAAGGGATTAATTTACAATTCCTCAGGGCTGGACGTAAGGAAAATGCTTTAACATAAACCTATGCCTTTTATTCTACATTATATGCTCAGTTTGACAGTTTGCTGTATAAAAAGTGACTTCTGTTGGTAGGTTAGAAATCAAAACTCTTATGCAAGAGGATGCTATGCAATTCTCCTGTCCTGTTAGCAATTTATATAAGCGAGTTCTTTTCGCTTTTCGTTTCAAGTTTAGTCTGTATGCAGACAACTTGATTTCGCCTAACGTTTCGTACATACATATATATTCTAGATCAGTATTAATAGTGACATAGATTGATCCTTAAATTTGAGTTAGGAGAATATCAGTGCATGAAATATAGTTCTTTGAATTATGTCTATGAGACTACGCCCACTTTTTGGAGGCGTTCTAAGATTCTCTGAATTACAAAAGTTCGAATTTAATATTGCGTCTCGAGTCAAAAACATAATACTTAATCAATACCTCTATAGAGCCGATAGAAAGTAGGATAGCGTACGAGTATCGTAGTATCCATTTCACAGGGATTATTACTTTTGTTGATTCCTGGTGGGACCTACATATGCCTTAGAACTCTAGGGCTTATACTACTTAGTTCGCCGGCTGAATACATGTTGTCAAAAATCTTTATACAGACTTTCAAATCCTTAAACGCCTAAACGTGCGATATGTCAACGTAACTTATCTAATTCAGGGAGTAGCTTAACCTGTCTGGTTATAAACATTTTAATATTTATGATATAAATCTACAACAAGTGAATGTATAATCAGGCAACTTGATTACAATGTCTTATCGTATGGCTTGGTCATTGACAACAAAATGCTGATTCAGATAAAAAGTTATCTAAAAATGGTCAGCAATAGGCGAGTATAAGCGAACTTTAAGTGTACCCGTCAAGTCGCGTGTTCTAACGAGTTAGTTAGTACACTGTTGACCAAAGAATTATTTCTAATATTTTCCCATTTCCTTGAAACCTATACTTATTTCGAGTTTTGTTTATTTGGTTTAATCGTTAATCAAATAAAATGTAAAGGATATCCATCTGGATTGTCATAATAACTTTTAGTATCTCCCATTTTTCGACAATCTTCTTTACACTCAAGGATTTCCTTCTTAAGAGTATAATCTAATCGTAATCGTTGGTCATTATGAGTTTTTAACACGGGGTAGCACTTTGGAAGCACTTTGAACAATAGCGGTGATACTAATTAGAGCGTGACTAGCCTTATGATATTTATTTATCTTTAGCTATTTGAAGGCTTTTATTGACACTGCTCGTGTAATCGAAGTAAGTAAGGTCTGGAAATCAGGTTTACTTACATACGTGTATGTTCATATATGAAGTGCGCGTGTACAATTCTACAACTCATTCTATAGCTCCCCAAATTTGGTTTGGGTGAGTTTAGCTGCTAATCGTTTCTCGTCCTATAGCCTTTGCTAAAGATGTTCATTTAGAACTTGAAATACAGTTGCCAACATTTGATGACATCTGATATGGCGTAGTAACGATATTTTCCTTAATTCTATTAAGTACCTTACTATACGCAACAGCACCTCGGCTACTCTGGCTATGAACTACAGATAAATAACTTTCAGTACGTAAAAGCTTTTCGGTTCTACGTTTTGTATCGCTTTTTGTTCATACATTTGCAGGGTGTCATCGAAACGCTTTAGACAACAAGTCGTCATACGACATTTGGTCGCAGACGAATAGATGGTGCCGGCAAATCATAATATTTTTATGACTTTCCATTTGATGTCCAAAAACAAAGAAATATTTTGGGAATTGGTGCGAATAAGGTGGGTTGCATTGGTTAGTTGTTGCCGTACTTTTGCTTTTTCGGGTGAATGTATAAAGTAAAACTTTGTTGGCTGATAAGAATGAGATAGTAAATTGATTTACTAAACATGAACTACTGGTGGAGTGTGGAGGTTGTATGAACCTCTGCGGAAAAAGTTAGGCCATCATATGTAAGTAGCTCTCCGAGTTCGCACCGGAAGAAAGCAAAACAAAAATACCCGTCACATTAGAATTTATCATAGAACATCTAGCTTGATTCATCCGTGTCGATTGGACATTGGTTTCTGTAATGAAGCTTTGAACTAAGAGTACGGATTCTTTAGCAGACGTTAAAGTAAACGAAACTTTTGGTGAAGCTGTCAATGAAGAGCAGTCATTTAATTTTTAAATAATTAAGCGCGCATGAAAGTAAAATCTGAAAAAGTGACATAATGCCCAATTCTAGTTTGTCATAATAAAACTGTTTCAGCCTTAACTTTAAAATTTTTTAAGCCTTGACAGAATGATACGATTTGGCCCTTTCTCAAGACTCAGGGACCGACACAAAGCGAATTGTATTTTTACGTCGGTAGCCTTGCGATTGACAACCGCAAGTGTAAAATGCAGTGTCGAAGCGATAGTGAAATTAGCTGTGGCTCCTCTAAGCGGACCATTTTCATTTTCCGCATCATTATTGTTGATTGCGAATTTGCACCGATGAAATGTGAATGGTCTGTTTCTAGTTGCCAAGCGTATCGCCAATTCCTGGGCTGAGTTCAGTGATGGAGGTTCCTCTTCTTATAAGCGGCATTGGATGTCTAGATTGTCGTTAAACTCAATGCCACTTGGGATATGCTAATCTGACCAGCCCAGGTCGTGTACTCTACAGGTTTTTCTCTGATTCATTGAACACGATCTAGTAGTTGAAAGTATGGGGCGTTGGCTAACAACATGTGACCTAGTAGGAGCTTTAGGGGTCCGATGACTGGGGTAAACTCATTGAAGCTGTTTTTCAACGTGAGCACTGCTGGAATATCGGAGGCAATTTCTTGGCCTTGTTTGGACTCGGATTGTTAGGCCCACATTTTCATGAATATTCCCACACCTTACACCAATTGTAACAAATTTTAGAATTTTCAGCAAAAGAAAACCAATTTTCTCGTGCTTTTTTATTTTCCTTTATTCTTCTGTCAAACATAAGAAAATTAAATTTCCATACCATCTTAGATTTCTTAACAATATCGTCAAAATGAGGTTAATTCAAATTTAAATGAGTTCTATTTCATATATGCATAAGAGCCTGCACAATGCGGCAATCATATTGCCAATGACGTTTCAATTTCAATCTTTTTCTTATCAGAAAGTTACACTAGTACATTCCACGTCAATCGAGAAAGCAAAGTAAGAGGAAACATCGTCATTGGCAATTTAATATTGCTTCTTCGTATCCATTCCCGAAATATGTATAACTCTGTTTGTAAACATCGAATAAGGAATCAGAAATACTCTTGTGTTAGTACCATAATGATTGGTCATCGGGCAATTTCGGAAACGTCAGAAAAGTCTACATGCTTTTGTAAGTGACCCTCAAAGCCTGACACAAGTCATTCGGGCATTATGTTTGCTGTCACTGTCACTTTGTTTAACTGTCTTCTGTTGGATCAACATTTTTTTTTTTACATATACGGGTTGTTGGGTGCTCTACTGCACGACAAATGACAGGTAAATGACGTTTATGAATTTCTGTGTTAAAGCAACTGTGTTAAAGCAATTGGTTACTTGTCTCCTATGTCGAATTGTCAGTGATCAAATGACGTATGAGGACTTGCCGTATGTTGAATTACGATGCGATGATACAAGTAAGGTGTCAGTGCTTTGTGCAGGCAACACTGGTTGTTAACAACAGAAAAATAGCTTTGAGTATTTGAAAGCTTTTTGCCTCTACTTTTTCTATTTCTACACGAATTTGACAGTGGCAGTTGCACTTAGAGTTTGTTGTGGAGGTGGTTGGACTTTGTTTTTATTTTTTTACAGTTCATCGAAACTAATTCAAGTTTAGTTTTAATTCAACCGCCGAACGCCGTGTCGTGTTTAAAGATACTTACCCGCATTATTGAATATTGTTAACTGTTCTGTAGTTAATGGTGAGTTAGGAATTTCGCGAACTCCTTACCGTGCTCATGTTTAATTTCCCTTTTACTTTTTGTTTTTTGTAAATACGCATTGCAATTCGGATATTTATATATTATTGTGATGCAAGCTGCATATTAGTTTTGTTTCGAGTGAATGTGAAAAGGAAAGCGAACGGGTATACAAATTGGAATAAGCTGCAAGAAAAAAGTACGTTATGACAGTTCAAGTATAAAGGGCGCAGGAATTCTTTATGAATTTTGTTTGTTGTTCCATTAGACTAATGACAGGACAGTATTGCGTAAGGTAAATTGTTGGTATTGCAGAAAGTTTTCTTGTTTACATGCAGTATACAATAGGCTGTGACATCATTACACCCACAGATAATACAGGGCAATAATAAGCAGTCTGATAAGGATTTTGTATTGTGTTTAACAACCAATTTAGTAATTTTGCTAACATTTTGAGTAATTCTTCTAGTTTTGCTGTTTATATTACATTTTTTCAAGGAGGGGGCGGTTTTTCAATATGGAAAGTGGTCAGTGCTAACATATCCTAGCATTAAGGAGTGTTTCTGGTTCGTGGCAGATCAAAGGGTTAAGATAGTTTCAAAATATGGGACATTCTTCGACTTATACACCGGGCGACCTTTGACATGACATACATATACCTACACACGAGTACAACAACTGTCGGACAGGTGCGTGGAGCTCAAGACTGTTCGACAATAAAATTTATAGTATTTTTTTTTTGAATTTTATCACCTTGTAGAGACACAATATTGGGTACACCAAGACCTGGCACGTAACTTAAGACCAGTTAATTACGTTAAAAAGCAAAAAAATCATGCATTTAGGAAAATAAAACAAGCGCTTGCATTTCTAAGTCAGTGTTGTCCTTGAGCTCGGGAATTTTTTGGCGAAATTCTCTTCGCAATTTACAAGAATTTACCTTAAAAGTGGCATTGAAACTTTTTTTCTTGCCTTCAACCGAAACGACCCTTTCATTTTCATGTGAGAAGTTGTACTGATTCTCTCAGACGTCTTGTCACTATGTTGTCCAGGACAAGTAATTTCGACAGGATCACCAGCAAGGCTGACCTAAGTTGGTCAAATTTAGAAGGCTGTATGTTGTCGTGGGCCTTGTGACATGTGTCAAATATGTCAAGGACACGAATAGGAATATTGCAATCTCAAGAACTACGTTATCGTACATTACGTCAAAATACGAATGAGACTGAGTCAATAAACATATACAAATAAATTAATGATTAAAATTTATTTTTCCTCCTTCAAAAATAGCTCCATTTGAAGGGGTACGAACAAACACTCCAGTCATCAATACATTTTGTATATCATTTCCGAGATCGTCTTCAGTTGTTTCAGTGAATTTTCTCTTACATTTTCAATGGACTCAAAACGGGTTAACACATTGACTTTTGGACTACTTTGACGTGATTTTCTCGGTTTTGGTTCATTTGAGTGGTGCCATTTCGATGCCTGTTTGCTTGTTTGCATGTCATACTCATAAACCCAAGTTTCGTCATCTGTGATGATGGTGCCTTCCTTGAATTTGGGGTCTGAATTGACTAGTTCTAGCAGCAACTCTTTACGATGCGATGATTTGAAGAAAAATCAATTATTTCAACAAACCGTGCTGTGACGCGTCTCATGTACAAAACATTACCTAAAATGTGGCGAACTTCTTCGTGAGAGGTGTATAGTTCTTCTGAAAGATCTGTCAAACTATACTGACGATATTCGAGGACCATTTTCTTGACAAAGTCGATGTTTTCTTCAGTTTAGTCAGGTTTTGAACTACTTCAACGCCTTCTCGATCATATACAGAGTCCCCATAGCTTTTCTCCAACATTTTTAGCGCACTTGAACAAGAAATCGGTTCGGAACACAAAACTTCAAACAAAGTCTTTGCTCAAATTTGTTTTTCCAAATATTGCCGATAATACTTAAGGTTAACTAAGTTTTTGGCTGATATCAACAAACTAGTCAACAGATCGTGCTCAAACTGAGCGTCAAAATAGATGACAGATGTATCAACATAGGAAAGGTTTTAAGAAACCATTTACACGGGCAATGACTCAGCCACGCTCATATTTGGACAGACTGTACTGAATGGCCGAGACATCTCAACGGATATTTCACATCTACTCTGTGAATTCCAATCCATCGTCTTGCTTTTCGAGAGCACCTTCTGTCACACGAACGGAAAAGAAATTTTGACATATTCTGGACTAACCGTTGAAGGAAGCACTCATTTTGCCAGGATCTTCCGGTTACGATCAGTTGCAGATGGTTTCCTGTCACTGGAGGGCAACCCTGTATAGACAAAAATCCAATTAGATTTCATATTGTGTAGAGTGACGGTAGGAGTTACTCTTACACATCACTTAAACATTTTGTAATGAAAGAGGTGTTCCCCAATGTCGTTCCACATGCTTACCAAGTTTTCGCATAAATAATACTGACGGCAGTGTTAACAGATTGGTTCACCTGAGAAGGTGATATAAAATACAAACAATTGCTTTTGGGAAAAATGTGTGTTTAATGTTTTCCCTTGAAAACTATCAAACCAAATCATTTGATATGAACCCGTCTAAAAAGTGTGAATAAGTAATTGCGAATGCTCACATAATAAAGATCATGTAACTCTATACGCAATTTAATAGACCGGCAGATGAACGCTTTTAGATTTATGAGACCGGTTTGGGGAACTTTCTCATTTTTTACCTCATAAGAGGTAAATTAAAAAACATTTGCAGATCACAGACATATGTATGCTCGGTGGTTAATCTTTGCCTTGCGTGCATAGGTAAATTAAATCTTACATTCAGATCAGGCTATCAATTCTTTGATAAGCTGGTCATTATCTCTCCTACATGCAGATATTTTGCCACCACATTTCGGAAGTCGAAGTCAAGCATTTCGTTTGAATTTTATTTTTGCATCAGAATGCGTAGATCATCTAGTCAATGCTGGACAGACATTAAAATCTGTTGGTTATTTTGCTGTCGGCGTTTGTTTGTTTAGGATGAAGGTATAGTTAACGTAATCATCGTATAACTTTCTTCGAAATAGCTGACTTTTTATATCTGCTGGCGAGTTGTGAAATGTTTAATTCTTCTGCTGAACGGCTATAATCCAAAACTACCGTGAATTTGCACATTCATCAGAGCAGATGTTTTGGGTGATACTTATGTCACTCTTTCGCCAATTTTTCTCTGCCTGTCTGGCGATTACTACCATGAATGTGATTCATGATCTTCTCGAACTATCTGGTACTTATAACCATGCATACAATGTATTTCATTGCATTTTCAATCGTTTTGGCATGAACTTCGGGCGATAAGTTCTCGCTCTCTTGTCTTTGAGAGCTTTTAGATCCTGTGGCTTGTTCTGACAGACCTGGGTTTTAAAAAACCCCCCAAAGAACGGTCAAATCGGGCAATCTTACCGGCCAGTGCGAATTCCCAAAACGAGACATTAGGCGAAGCGGAAATGCGTCCGTTAAAATGTCCATTGTCTCGCGTGCTGTGTGTGGGGTTGCATCATAAACTGTCATGACCTCCAGTGACAGTTTATCAATTTGCGGCAAAAAAAAAAAATCGTTGATCGTGGTTCTGTATTGCTAGTCACAGTAACCTTGATACCCACGGGGGCATCCAGCAGCAGCAATAGACCACGAGCAGTCTAGGGAGCCAGGCCGATCTTGAGGAGTATAGCGTTCCATGGCTACTCGCTTGCCGTATTCGACATCTGTTTACTTTACAAATATCAACAAAAAAGTGACAGTTGCCGCCATTTGCAAGCATTACAGACGCTTCTTGCAGGGTGATACATTTGGTGACAGCTTGTACGTACGTAAAAACACTCAAGGAATCTGGAACATGCTGCTCTTAAACATTATATGGTAATATTGCAATCTAGAAGCAAGTTCCAAACGTCCAAACGTTCTTTACCTGTCGAATACCTTACAGCTTTTTACTTCCAGTTTCTGCTTCTGTTCTACCAACACTGTGACTAAAGCGTCATAAACAAAACACGAAAAACATTATGCATTTTGCAAAACAATATTTACTCATAATTAAAGTTTTAGTTTTATATGCACATTACCCCCTTCACTGTCACTGACACTCGACACGATAAGCCATTATGTACTGTTGACAATAAAAGGGTTGACCTTGTTTAAAGCAATAAAACACAATATAGTCTTATTTTTTTAAAACGTATATACCTACGTACATATGCAGGTATGCCAAGGCAACACCTCCGTCTTTGGACTTGAACTCTGTGCCGGTGCAGTTTCAAAACTTTTCGTAGAGTGATAACTAGTTCATCAGATACATAAGGCTGGTAGTCGTTAGTTTTTGCGAAGTCAAACATTGGACTCGCAAATATGGTCATAAAGCGATTAGATAAAGTTTCAAGGATCCAACGGAGCCCTGAAATTCGTTCCAATACTCACCGATACCCCTAAAACGGACATTTACTGTGACCCACTCTTCTGCATGAATGGGTGAGTGTACTCTGTGGAAACAGTTTAAACAGTGGGTTCCTGTCATTCGTGTAAAGAATATAACACGCACAACACGAATGGTTATGGGAACCTAGGAACTGTGTCACATACGGACCTGTCACACCAAAAACTTGTATTCATGGTTGCCTATTTCGGACGTAAAAGAGCGCAAGCTGGATTTGTCAATTTGAATGCACCACATCTCTTAGCAATCTTTATTACTTGCAACAGTTCTGTTCCATCCAAGATTTACTGCTTCGCCACACTTTATCCGTCAATGTCATTAATTGGTTATTTAGATACATAATAGTAGCTGCTTGCTGTGGAGGAGTTAAATTGATTTACAAAGTAGTTAGAGGTCTAATTCAAGCATTACATCACGTGGTTAGTTTAAATGTTTTTTAGACATCACAATGACAGCCAGCATAGGCGATTCAACTCAACGGAAATTCCAAAGTGCACGATTTACTTTGTTTCTTCTTGTGCCACCTTCAAACCATTGAATTGATGGTGAATATTAATTGAAGAAAAAGTATTTGTTGGCTTTTCTAGACTCTGACGCACAATGAACATTTGGTCGATTCGTGATTCTAGTCGTGTGTAAAATTTTATTGACGAATGATCATTGCCTATTAATTTGCCGAACTATATTTTGAAAATGATTTATTCGAAAATGTATTGTCCTATGTAAAACATAAACAATTTTCTTTGTGGAGTTAGAACCTCCAAATATGCCTTAAGAAGGTTCAAGGCTCATTGGTTGTATTTGTGAACATCTTGAGGCGTTGTTGAGGGTTTCAAGTTCGACTTTCCTGAAAGGTGATTGGAAATTCAACAATGACTGTGATGTATGCTCATATTTTCAAATTGTGTCGGTATGTCATGGAATTTTGCTTACGTCAATGCTTGCGTTGTGATCTGCGAAGATAATTGTCGGTGATATTATGTACGGATCTTGCTTATTTGTTATTCAGATTTATATCTTTATAGTCGTATGGTAACGCAGATATGACTACCGGAATGCAGCACCTTAGCGGATTGTCGAATCGTAATCGGAATCGTTGTTGTGCATTTCCGTTTTGGTACACATCCGTATCTTAATATAAATTGTAAACCTCTCATGGAACGTAGTCGCCAGTTTCAAGATGTCCACTGACATCTTCCTACTTTCGAATGTAGATAATAATTTCCATACAAATGTATAGGAGTTGGTAACACTTTTTCCAGCGACAACTCATTTGACAGCTGACTTGTGCTCAATTTGGTTCGCCATTTCGCCATAAATAGACTTCCGGTGGAACAATGTTTGCAAATTGTGCAAAGTAATTTCGGAAAGCGTTCACGAAATTTACTGTGCATTACATACATTTTACAGTCTCCAGTGCGCACTAAAGAAGCTGTCGCTGCTGTCGAGGATGAAGCTGAAGACAATCCATTTATGGAAGACTAGCGGCTATCTGGCCTAACATTTTTGAGTTTTCTTAGTAATTTAACAAAATGCACTGAAAATGGTGCTCGAAAACCGTCACATTTTTAGGTAATGTTTTGTGCATAAGATGCGTTGCAGTACAGGCCTACATTCATGGAACGCATCGTCACAGGTGACGAAGCTTGGGTTTATGAGTATGACATGCAATCAAGCCAAAAGCCATCGAAATGGAGCTTCTCAAATGAACCACAGCCCAAAGAACCACGTCAAAGTCGCTCAAAAGTGGCGTTGTTCACTCAGAATTTCTTCCTGTGGGTCAAACAGTGAATGAACAATATTATTTAAGGAAATATTAGTAGAGGGCCTGTGAATTATCCTTCCAGGATTTGTTATTTGATACCTTTACATTATTTTCTATGAGAATATGTTAAGTTGTTAGTCAACGGAGATAAACCAGAAACGATGGCAGCTGCTTGAAAATTTAATCGAAAATTGCAATAAGGCCATGAAATTTCAAGGCCATTTCAAGGTTTTGTAATCTTTAGCAAAACGCGCTTTGAACTTTTTTATAAACCTATTGCATCAGTTAGCTCCAGGCCCATCAAACATAGTCAGATATATTTGTTATACTTACACACAAGGTGGCGCAAAAGTTGCCACCCGACGTTCTTTAGGAGTATAGCGATTCATGTCATTTTGACGTGTAATTCGTATCTGTTTTCATTCACAAATGTCAAAGTAGAATTGACATTTGCAAAAATTATAGCATCTTCCGATAGGGTGATGACATTTGCGCTTCTTTGTTCATCGCTACATCTCGTTTCTGAATTTTGAATATTCCAACGACAATGACTCTAGTGAGTTGGAATTCATTGAGATTGTATTTCTCAAAAAAAAAAAAAAATGTATCTCTACAGGCAAAACCGCCAGAAGGCTACATAAATTAAATTTTGTATTAAATATTGTAAATTTTAATGAATAAAATAAAAAAACGACCTCCAAAGACAATGCAATCGTCAACAGGCAGTTAATTCGTTCTAAATTGCCTGTCAATTGAAGTAAAATAAAAAATTAACATCTGAATCCACTGCAACAAAGGGCGTCGTTCGATATTTACTACCTTTACATGTTTTTTATTTTATAGAGAAAAACTGACAAAAACTGCAATAAAATAATTTAAATATTTTTATAACCAAACAACAACGGAACGCAAAATTTCTACACTACCTATGTAGCTACTCTTACTGTTTATATGCGTGATGAACAATTACGAAGACCTCCATTTCAAAATGCTTGTACGTGACCATTAGATATGAAAATTGAAATGGAAACTCGTAACCTTGTTAAAATAATTATTTTGGCATCTCCTTTATTAGGAATCTGTTCCTTGTGGACTCTATTTGGCTTTCTTAATGTTTATCGTTTAATTATTTTATAGGCGCATGTAGTCATTTCAATTACATTTATTTTATTATTTATTTATAAGATATTTGTAAGATATCTTGTGAATAGTGAAAAGCATAAAAGAGTTCATAGTACTTTTACAAAGTTACGTGACAACAAGAAATATTGAGAAGAAATAACTCGATTACAATCCAAATAGTGTGACATATGTCATTCATTCTGTAACTTTTGACGTTTCGATGTCAAACAAGACTGCAGAGGAAGAATTAAGTGGCTGGATCGGTTTGAAGCGGACAATCTAATTTGTTTATGAAAAGTCAGTCAGACTGATAAGCAATTAAGATTTCTCAATAAAGACATAGCGTGCAAAAATGTAGAAATGCTCAAAAGTCATGTTGTACTGAATCTTATGTAGCATAATGGCATGTTGCCACAATCCAACGGCGGAACGTTGAGTTTTCTTTGGAGATTAAATGCAGTTGTAAAATATTTTACAACCGTAAGTAAGTATAGAAATAGCAAGAGTTTTAGCGTTTGAACTTCTCATTTTATTAACACCGTGCGGAGTATACCACAAGTTTACCCTGCGGCCAGATTGACCTGATTGTCCCTGGTTAAATTTCCATTCAAGGTTATACCGAGGTTTTCGACTGATCCACCTATTCTATAGAAGCATTGTTCACAACAATGGACGAAGAGTATGACAGACAAGTCTCAGTTTGTTTTTGAAATGATGAGGACCTCTTAGAACTCAAAAAAAGACCGTTTTATTTGACCAGTGGAAGTGGGAGAACTCAAGACGAGCATAGAGCAAAGTAGTGGTCCTAATGTGTATTCCTGTAGAACACCGCAGATGTTAGGAGAAAAAGCCCTTATTTCCTTATCCGTGGTATAGTCTGTCTCAAATCAAAATTGTCAATCTGTCAATCACTTATGTGCGCAGAGAGAGCAATTTTCTTTTAATTCTCATTCAATATAATGTGTCATTGCCCGGTTCACTGAAAAGTAAATATGAATCCATACTGCACGCATGCTCTCTTCACCATTTTACACTCTGTTTTCACACTCAATCACTTCTTTTATTTGAGATAAATACACGCGTTTAAGACGGAACATGCGCAAGAAATTAACAATTGATTTGAAACAGACTACAGCGATTGCTTGGGACACGAAATCTAGTTGTGATTGACTAATCGGCTTTTGGATACCTTTCTCAAGCACTATCAACAATGGTAAAATGGAAATTGGGCTGAATTCATCACCTCTAGGTGTACAACTTTAAAAAATATGCCTCATGTAGTAGTACAAGCCAGTGTTACAGGATATATCACATCTAAAGCAATAGGTACTATCGAATAAAAGCTATCGACTTATTCGATAGTAGCTAACAATTTATTCATTCGGTATTCGCTGGAAAACAAATCATATTCTTTCATTCTTTGAACTTTTCGTTCAACATTTCATTAAATAACTATTTCCCTCGGTCGTTAATAGTTTGACTAAACGATTTTGTTGTGTCTAAATGAATTTGTTCAGTTGCTGTTTTAAGTCATTGGTTCATGCTATTAACTTTTGTTCGTGAATTTTGCTTAATTTGTTTCGCGCGATAGTAATCAAAGCTTTGGTGATCTGCTTTTATCGGTTTTCTCTTTTTACTTCGCCTACTATTTCTACATGCAGATGTTCTGTCAAAGAAAAGGGATTCATTTTAAGCGTCTTTTCGTCCTGCTTTCATCTGAATAAATGAATGGATTCATTAGGTAGTTCCAATCGTTCAGTTACTACCTAGATAGTTCGTACATCAGCGCTGTTTAGTGCTGAAAAACAGAAAGTTGGATAGCTAGCAGAAGCGGAACTCTTTTCAATCCATTAGAGGATACGACTGTTGTCCCTACGAGTGTGTGAAGATATTAGTTGGTAGTTTAGTGCATGCGGATTTATACTTTCAATATTGCACTGACTTTTTGATTCAGGAATGTAAGGACTTCCTCCACAAAAGACTGCCGTCTATAAAAGCGAATGTTCTTGAAGGCAGCGTTTAGAAATTATTCACTACTGACATCTAGGCGGGACTTTTGAAAGACTTGTTCTTAGAAACGAGCTGCGTTGCAGTGTGACAATTTGATGACAGTCCCATGACACATAATTATAGAATTGATTGCATTTGATAAGATTGGCGGATCAGATTCAGAATAACGACATAATTAAATTTCCACAACTTAGAGATACATATGCGCACATGTAACATTGGATAACGTCATCCTGGGTCATCGAACGCGTGTGATTTTGAGTTTCGCAATTCTCTCCGATGTCGATAAATTTATTTGTGAACAACTCATGTGTATAGTTATGAAATTATGAAAATAGTTTCTATGTATGTATGGATATGAACAGACGGGAGTTCCCATTCCAAGTAGAAATATGCATAACTAAGATTCGTTGAGAGCTTGCCCGTTTCTCAATTGCGAATAGCAAATAGAAAGCGAAAGTAGTTATTTTGCTTTTTAAATTGTCTTGGTTTCTTTTCTCCTTGTTTTCCTTTATTTTTTTTTTGCTTTTTTGTTTGTCTGTAAGAGCGAAATGAATGAACAAGATAATAGGAGTTTTTTTTTCTGCCGAAATTTACCTTTCGATAACTACATATCAACACAATACAACGCAATCGAGTATAACAATCACTTTCATGGATAAGTCTACTGGAATTGTTATTGTAAAATAGAGTGACTAACAAATATAAAAATTGCTTGTCATTTAAGTGTACGACTTTGCCATCTAATCTAGTAGATTTTATTTCTCTGTAATTTACATTCATGAAGTACCTTTAGAGATAATTAATTTAATACTTTAATCCAGAAGTCGGCAAAAAAAAAGTGTTACATCAGTGCGAATTAACTTTCTAATCCGAAATGACATCTGGGATATTTTCACTTCTCATCCAATTAATGTTGGCCGGTCTTTGCACTCGGTTAATTGTAGGGGTCACTGTGGAATAGAACAGGTTTTTTAATGATGATTCATTTGAACCCGGTACAACATGTGTTTTTTTTTTTTGTTTTTATTACTTCAAGATACATATTTCCGTTTTCTTGGAATGCATCCTTTCATGTAGTTCGCTTTCTTTTAAATTGAATTCGTACCAACTAAACTATTTCTATAAATAGAAACACACACATTCGCTAGGTCGGAAAAATTGTTTGGAAAAGAGAATTTGGCAATTAATTTTGTATCTACATGAGTTATAAACAAGAGATACATACAAATGTATTTATGTATTTCTTTGCAGTCAAGGACTGAATGTACTGAAAGATACGAACAATATAAAGTTAAAGTAATAACTTGGAATAGACTGGCGTCAACTATTTAGCATCTCTCTAATATTAATATCTGTTAAATTACTTTAGACGAATCGGATTCTAATGAAATTTGCATCCAAACTTTATGTAATAATGGACGTAATACCTTTTTTAATGCACTTTGTTTGGTTGCATGTCAAAGTGCTAATTTTGGTGGGCTTCAACTAATTAGTTGGTGAATTTCCTTCGCAAATGTCAATAAATGTTTAACGAGGAATGTTTTTATAAATTTAATTTTAAATAAACTATTATTTAAATTTTTAACAAAATTTGTAATAAAAAAATGTTTAGACCTTGAAGTTCTCTAGCCTTCATCTGAGCTCACTTTTTACAGTCGTTTTTCAAAACAAAAAGAAATTGTTATAATTTCTTTAAAAATGCAGGATGCCACGCCCACTTAGATGTTTGTCAGACGCTCGCGAGGCGTAGGACCGGGAACGAAATTTTGAGTGTTTTCTGGGTGTATAGGTGGATGGATATAAATAAAATAAATGGAAACTCATGAACACAATCGATGAGCAATGTGCATTTTCATGGTCTCAGCCATCTTGGTGCCAAGAAATAAGGGGAAAATAGCGTAAAGCTGAATTAGGTTGTCGCATTCTTGAGACAAATTTTGGAGAAAAAATGACTTCGATTCTTTGTTTATTTAACGGTGATCCGTAAGGTATTAATGCATTGAAAAGGATCTGTAAATGAAGCCTAAATACCTGCTTTACCCGAAGTTACGTTCTATAGTAAAATTGAATGCGTTCGAGATACACTACAGTTCGGGATGAACCTGGGCCTCAACCAAGAAGCTAGTTGGCTCCTATTTGCTTTTTTTTTGGGTTGCACCAAAGCATACCATGTACAATTTTCAGATCTGATTACTCGATGCCAGAAGTACGCCTACGTTCTCAACTCACACCCAATACATTCAATCATTCTCCACCCGGGACTACTGTTTGGTACTACTTCCTGGGGTTGGTTAGCAATGTATGTTCTTCTTTCCCCTTTTGTTGGTTCAACATAGGGCTCAGCGTTTGCTGTTCTTTGCTCGGTGAGAGGTTCCGTCTGAACCTGATTTTCACTAGTGCTCTCCCTGATTATTTCTAGTCTTCGAATCTTCTTCAAAATTATTGCTGCAACCTATTGCACCATATTGCACTCCATATTAACATATGGTTTACAATGTTCTCAGGAGTTGGAATTTCACGGATTTTTTCCTCTAGATCTACACTTTATACTGAAACGAGGATATTGAAAAAATACGTGCTGCACATCTGCTCTTGAGACCAATACTGTTAAGGTTATGAGCTGGGTTAAGTATAGATCTACTTCTCGGTAAATCCGGTTCATCCAATTGTGCATATCCGGTATAAGTCGGTGGGTCCATCTTTACTTTGTATAACCCTTAAGCAATTATATGGAGAAACCATAGCATAGGGTGCTGCTTATGACAAGACTGATGTTGTTGTTAAAATTGGCAAACCTTTCATCGAGACGATGACTTTTGATAACAGGACTCCGGCCTCGGACAACCCTACGAAAGATGATTAGCGCCCTGACGGGGCACTGTATGCCAGCAGGCTGGGTGTTCCCTTCAATGATTTCTGCAGAAGCTGTAGCGCCGAGGAAGTGGGAAAAACCATGACACATCTCCTTTGCACCTTTCCTGCCCTATTGGTTCTGAAAAGGAAAACGATCTAGCCAGACCAGCAGGGTAAATAGCTTCGTCACTGGGTCAAACTGTCTTTAAGTCCTAAGCAGCGAAACATATTACTTCGACATGGATTCATACCAAAACCGATATCCCTCCCTCCTATCTTAAGTGGAGAGTCTTCATGTAGGTCCAACTCTAACCCTAAGATATATAAGGATTAAGCTCGAGGGACTCCGTTCTGAGTTGTAGGACCTTCTGGAAGGGTCTTCACATGCAATAGCCAAAAAATTCTCAACGATTAATCAGTCCTTATCTGCGGCAGAATATCTGTTTTTAAAGGAAATTTTGTTGTGATCCAGTTCAGTATTGGGTCCTTCTATTCCATCCTATGTTTAGGGCAAGGAAAAGCAAGGTTAAAGTCTGTTGAAATGACGTTCTGTCTTAAACGTTTTTTTATTGTCCATAGTATATCCTGTAGGTGTTATACAGGAGCTCTGAACGTGTACCTCGAGGTATGAGATCTATTTAACAAGATGTTACATTGATTGTATCATAGATTTCTCGGATCAAATGTAAAGTGACCTTGAGATACATGTTTAAAATAGTGTTCAGAGGAAACCTTTTCGGCTCAGAATATCTTCCAATTCCTGGTAAACCCTTCATCTCTGGCGGCGTTTCTGTTGGCATGCATCGGCACTGTCCAAAAGAAGCGGTTTGCGGAAAATCTGGCGTTCTTCGATGTTCATCTAACAGTATTTCTTCCTTGTTGTGGTTAAGGAATATTAGCTGCTCGAAAGGAGTGGGTACACAGAAAACTGACTGACTGAGACTGTTATGGACTCTAGTGAATATAGAGGTGGGCAGATCAAAAATCGACGTAATGCGACCATTGACTAATTTTGTGTGACATCACCACAAACTCAAAACATTTCCGCAACAATAAATCGCAACGCAGCATGAAGCTTTCAACGAACCTACGAACGCATATCGAGCATAAGTCAGTCCGGATAATGTGAAATGTCACTATCTTCATGTTGCAAAAATTTCAATTCAACCATAACCGCACTATTACATCTTTTTTACCGGTAGTTGAACATAGAAAATTACCTGTCTGATCATTTATCCTCCGCCATTGCACAAGACCCATATTAACTGCGGTCAACATTTTGTGTTTGGTAAAATATTAAAATTTCCCTTCCGCCCTCCTCCGAGCAGGTCAGGTCTCTTAGTCATGACGCAACTGGCTTGCTGAAACCGTGCACTTTACTATCGATGTGCAAATATCATTACGCATTTATGTGTGGCTTAAGGTGGCACTTTGGTTGTTTGCAGCAGTTGCTCAATAACACCGTGATGGTGATTTAGGCTTAGACATGCCATGAACTCTTATCCCGACTTTATTCGAATCCACGTAATCTAATTATTATGACGCTTCGCTTGGCAGTACATACTAGTAAGTAATTGTTTAATGAGCTAGAAAAACGTGTTTACTCTTAATACCCCTTGCTTGGCCGCAAACAGTACACCCATTAATTCAATCGTGCAATTAATAAGCTTATAGTCGTACATTGTGGTACCTTTGTCGTGTAGCTATGTGTCAATACATGTGTTAGGCGGTTTTTCTGATTATTCCGAGTGATATTACTTTCCAATAGTCAGTACTTAGTTGCGGGTAATGGGTTATCATCGCCACATCGAATACGTCAGTCATATGATTGAAATTTACGAGTAGGCGATGTTATTTATCTGAAACTCAGTTTTTTATGAATTTGCACTCAGAATGCTATTATGTACTATATACTCTGCGATAGTGAGTCACAAGCCCACTGGCCTGAGGTCGGTCTATGGTCTATCGATTTAGATTGTGTTATCTGCGAATAGCCAACACACTTCTGCTATCAGTCAATAGTAGGCAACTAATTACAGACGTAAATTAGTTCGTAGTTCCTCGCAAAGTAATGCAAGCTCCCTTTCGCGAAGGTCAACTGTGTTGGGTTGCGTTGGACATGGAAATTATGAATCGGACGCCATATCGATTGGGTGGGTATGTGCTTGCACCCACGCAGTTGACATTTAGCTGCGAGATACATGAGCATATTGATCCATGTGTAAGTTTACATAAATAAAAGTGACATGCAACATATGGACTCGTTGAATGCATAGTTTCAAGTGCAGAATAGTTAAATCGATTATTTGTGTCATGAAGTTCTTTACTATTTCAAAGCTATGCACTGTGGCGTTATTCCGGATTCTTCGTCTGTTGTGTTGCTATAGCTGGAATAGCATGGATGTGCCAGACGAGATATCTTAGTTGACCTGTTGGGCAGTTAAATGCGACTTAGATGTCTAGTAAGAGATAGTCAAAAGTAGAACGGGGAACGTATGAGGTTTCTAGATGGAGCTCCGATAGAAATGCATCGTTTAATGTTTCGAAAATATCGCAGCTCAAAGTGCTTCTGTTCAAAGCGAGACTAAGCCAAATAAGTCGAACTCGAAGGCGTTCATAGGAATTGGGAATCTCTCAGATCATATTGTGATGAATTTTGCGTAAAGATCTTGGCTTACACCCTTATAAGATGAAAATAAGTCAAGAACTGAAGTCTTCTGATCATTTGAATTGCGATTATGCTCTCCAATTCATGAAAAAGTCATCTTCAGCGATGTAGGTAATATATTTTTGCCTTAGTGGTTCAGTCAATAAGCAAGATACGCGTAAAGCTTCAAGAGACTCCTTCCCGTCCACTTTACATCAGTGATATGTGGTTTCAACAAGATCCTGCCACATGGCACGCAGCTAGACAACCAATTGATCTATAGATATGGTGATCCGATAGCAATGATACTTTTTCCAATAGTTATGGTTCAGTAGCTGTCAAAGTCGAGGCAATGACATCCAGCTGTCAAAATATTCAGTAAGGTTTGCCATTCGATCACGCATCGTTTCACGCTTGTCGAACGTGCGAAAATGATTGAAAAATATTATAGAAGTTCCGGCTTAGTTGATGCGGTTGTCATCATGGCTTTAGTGTGCAGGTAATACACTCTTTTGGATCTTCAGCCACCAACCAGACAGAGATTGGTGCGAAATAAAGAAATCATAGCTCCCTTAGCGTGCCGATCAGCTAAATTGGGCATCGCGAGAGTCAACTCGGCTTATTTTGCGGTTGGATTTGAGCCAACATTCGTATAAAGAATCTCATGTGTTCGCTAATTAGGCGCTGGAAAGATCTAAATTTTGGCTAAAAAATCATCTACTCGGACGAGGCTCATTTTTTAACATGTTTGAGAATGGAACCTTAAAATCCTTGCTCAGTAGTCCAACGCAGTGCCTACCTACATACAGAAACAGTATAATAGCATTGACTCATTCAAAAATTGCCAAGGATTCATCTGAGATGGCTAGAACATGTAGAGCGAATGGAATTCAGGGTTCCGGCTGCAAGAATCTTCCCGATAGGTCTTCATCAGTGAAGATTTCTGAAAGGGTGTGCTTGCACGTTATGAGATAGGATGTCATCTTCAAAGGACTGTATCAGTCTTAAGATCTTCAATTTCAATGGGCTTGTTAAATTGAGCGTTTTAGTTAGAGCTTCTCCTCATCAGTGGTAAGAGTTTCAACCTTATTCTATATCTATAGGTCGCTGGTTAATACCCGGCTCGAAGGACCAATGTTAAATTGAGCATTTCGTTAGAACTTCCCTTCATCAGTAGTAAGGGTTTCAACCTTAAATTTCATTTCAACAGGTCTTGAATACTATATATCAAAGTAGTCCCTCGTCCACTGGAAATGAGTTTGGTGATTCTACTTCCAGTTCTTTCGATTCCATGAAAGAAAACGTGTCCGGTACGTGTTTGGTACAATTACGTTTCTGAATCAAAAATGAATTCAAATCAGTGAATTCCAAAGTGTATGTATTTCTCCCTGGCTACAGATTCTCTATAAAAAATGATTTATATTGTAACATGTAGATGGCGTGTACTTTTTTTTGACAAAAAACAAAACTATTTTGTATAAGTTGTCCAATGTGACAGTTGATAAAGTTTTTATTTTGAAATGTAAGCCGGCTGAATATTGCGGGAGGTTCTCTTGAGTGACTTTATTAATATAAATCAGTTTTTTTTTTTGAGACGACAAATATTGAATTTGTCATATATCGATGTGTAAATTGTTTATTTTTTGCAAGAGGAAAAAATATATAAAATTCCCGTCACTGGAACCTGTTTTTTTCGGATCTACTCCAATGGATTGTCCATCCTGATTAACCCTTGTAATCCTGTCCCAAACTAGCGGTAACTACTATTTATTTATTTCTTTTAAAATAACTATTGTTCTGGTCCGATGTGTGCACATGGAACTACACTCGTTTAATTTGAGAGTTTGGATTAAAATTAATTCAAAGAAGTAGTGTCAGTTTTACTTTTGTGGTATTTCGTGTGACGCGGGTTCGTCAAGAGAATATGAATTTCACATTAAAAGCAGAATGGGGCTGAGAAAGTAAATTCCTTGGTCTTATTATGACAGTTGGTGGTTCTGTGGTAGATGCATTTGTTCGCAACTTAAGTTGGGCTTGCTGTATTTACGTCAGGAAAGTGCCATAGCATATGTACCAGGACTCAAGGATTTTATTATCGCCGGCATTTGTATCTACTTTTTGGAAAGAAGTTGAAGTCAATTTTGATGGATGACAGATGTTAGAATTGTAATCCTTCGAAAAATTTAAGTGCGTTGGTTATGGGGCTACGTATGTAGATCCAAACGCTTTGTGTAAAAGAAGTTTCAAGTGACTTCGATTTGTCGCCGACACCATGAAGGTTCATCGTAAACTTGGATTGAGTTATTTGTCTATTCTTTAAAGCTGAGTTAAGGTCCCTCGCTTTCCCAATTGCAATACATTTGGGGCGACAGGTCTAGCTTCTTATAACCAGTCGTGTTGTGCGTTTTAAGTATATTCTTTACACGAATGGAAGGGGCTTAAGTTTTTTATTTTGAGAAGCTTTCGCATGACAGTTTTACTCTCGGATGTTTGCCAGAAGCTCGCGAGAGGCGGGGCCGTGAAAGAAATTCAAGCTATTGTCTACGGATTGAACCCGGAACTCAGTGTTTCTTCCACGGCTCCCATAGTTGCAATATTTTCCTAAAACTTTCATTTATTCGTAAAGGTGGATTGTATGTCGTTCGAACAAGGTGGTATTAGAGAGTTTTCGTGGCAAATCTGTAACCGATTGTAGAACGTGTCCTGTTACTTTTTAGATTCTTTTTATTTTACCCAACGTCAGCAATTACTTTACCACTTACGTACAGCAATCATTAGTTCCCCTCGTGTGCGTAGCAAATAGTACAAATTCTGATAATTCATGGCCTAATTAAATAGCATACTTCAATTATTCTAAAACTATCATAATTGCTTCAAATGGCCCATTAGCGTGCAAATCAATTACGTTAACTGATACTTAGATGCTAATGTTTACCTACAGACTTATAACGTAGATGTAGAAACCGCCTACTAGTTAAACAACAACGACACCCTCTCGAGCAGATTAGTTACAAACCTTGCACGGCGAAACAATAACAAACAACGCGAACTCAAAATGTTTTTTTTCTTTTTATCAATTTTAATATCACGTTTATAAGTACGTTTCATTGTTCCTGCCAAACAATGCATAATGCAGTCTATCTTATCAGACTTTATGGTAGCCCTATAAATTGGTTCGTCGTAACGTATTCAATAGTCTATTGGTAAGATAACCACATGACAAAATGGCGTTGTTAAAGGAAATAATATCAAATGGATATGGCAGTGCAGTTCGATAAGAGATGTCAAAATTAGGGCAAGACCAAACGGACCTTATTTCTATGCTATCATTGAAATAATACGTCAGATCAGTGTCATGAAAATAAGGCCAAACGTCAGTAATAATAGTGCTTAATGGTTCTGTTGAAAATTGGAGTTCTTCCATATTCATTTTAATAAAACTTCTGGCTAAGTTTGTGGAAGCACATGACAGTACCAGGAAATCATCCCAACTGCGTGAAATCATCTTAAGGCCTTCACCAATCGGAAGTGTTTTAGGAACCTAACCAGTTCTTGGACGTACAGAGATGACGAGTCACTCACTTTCCCGACCTATCTCTGGGAAAGATTCGCAATACCCTTTGGAACTAGTGTGTGAGAAACAATTAAAATGGGTAGTCATTATTCCGATAAGCTGCCTACCAGTCAAATGGACGGAAAGCTGTGGACTAAGTCTGAATACGACTAACACTATTTGGAAATACCTATGATATCTTCAAAGCCCTAGTTTGAACTTCGTGCATATCGCAACATACCTAGGACCAAAGCTAAAGCTGTCTTAAAATGAAAAAATTCCTGTAAGTACTAGGAAAGTGCTACTTGCTAGATGGCGTGGTCGGCGGCGTGACAAAAGACGAAATAGAATTCTGGACATGCTATATCTACTGCCCATACTAGTAGACTTAGGACTATAAAAGGCTGAAACCTTAAAATGTCATTTATAGTAAAACATGACTCTAAAATCAATCCCAAAGTGGCCCTAATTTACGTCACCAACGAGAAGTTGGATGCCTTTGAACTCATTACTAGACCCTGTTCACACAGGTTTGACGGACTGGATTTTTTGACATTCCCTGTTCAGATTATTAGTCCTGACGTTTTAGTCATTGGCGCCAAATGAAATTGGTTAGGTTTGAACAAAAAATTCATTTTACGAGAAAGTTAATGATTTTCACAGCAAATACATTGATTTGCTGTCGTATTTCTATTGTTTACTTCGTGAATTTCCAGTCTTTAATTTCTGTTATCACCCTTTTGGCAGCGCTTGACATTTCCAAACGTCAAAAGAAAATAGATAAAACTTTACTTATTTCAGTCTTGTTTTAGTAGAATTTTCGAGTAAGTGAAACTACTCTGACTGACTGACTCATATGCCAGATAATAATTATTAGCAGATTAGCAGAGAGCGGAGACATTAAACCGGAAGTACTGCTCTTGTCGTCGCCATGTAACTCGTGTGAAATGTGTCAAATATTCGATATACATTTTGAAGGTTCGAAACCTACGTACTGATTAATTTATAAATAAGAAATCATAAAAGAAATTCAAAAAAGAGGAAAGTACGGAACAAAGGTCAACTATCAGATCCATTAGATAGCTACTGTCAAAATGCTCATACTCGTACACATGTACATACAGAACTTACATCAATTATGAAAAAATACGATGAGAAAGTTAGCATACTACAAAGAGCTGTCACAACCAATAAATTAAACCATTCCCATTGTTTTTTCCCTGAATGAATAAAATATCAGTATGGATACAAGAACAACCATTTTTTCCAAAGGTAGGAATATACAGCCCTGTAATACCTAAATGCGAATTTCCTCAGACACCTTTGGGGTATAATACTTACACAATTCAATTCGATTTACCTCCTCCTTTCCTGCTGTAAGTTCCCAATGTCACACGGTTAATGACCGAAGCTTACACTTGTCCATCACGATTTTCTGATTGCGTAGGCAGATGAATCAAAATCAAAACAATATTTAGTCCATAGGTTAAGGGTCTTGGCACACTTAACAAAAAATCACGTGCTTTGAATATCAAGTTCTAACAGTTTCCAAAAATTTTCAAAAATCAATATTTAATACTTGTCTGACCCTTAATTGGTCTTATTATCGTATGGAATCACCCACTCTATCGGTTCAAAACTTTAATGATGGCTAGTTGTACTTCCTGAGGAGAGGGTTTGAGGTCAGGTTTATTGATTTCGTCATTTATTTTTCATCGACCTTCACGAGTTGTCATTGATTTATGCATGCTTTCTTCAAAGGAAGCAGTCTCATTATATATTTATGTATGTATGTATGTCTTTCCCTACATGAATTTTTCAATATTCGGTTGTCATTGCCTTTTATTCGTTAACTGAATAATTAGTTACGACTATTGCAAGCCCTCAGTTAAGGGTACTCTCTAAGCGTCAATTCGATGCTTTTTGTCATTAGCTAGCCAATTGAGTAACAAGTTCCTTTTTCAAACAACTAGAGTGGCTTCATATAAAACTATGGTCGTTTCAGTACTACCCAACGAAACAGAGCCATGGATCTTATCCAAATTGTCCTCGCGTTCTTCATTAATATTCTCTTTTAGGGCTTGAAGAGTCTCAGGCTTGTTGTCGTGACGGTTAAATACGCAGATCTTGCCAGCGATCACTAAAACAAGAGATTACGCGACCCGGAAATGCAGCCGTCAGAACTTCGCGCCGTTGCTCCATCGTATTGGAACCACATGTTCTCTAGTCCCAATTAATCCAATTAGGGAAGGAGAAGTCGTTGAACATGGCTCTGAAGCACTCACCGCCTACAGTAGTCGTTTGGTCCCCGGCGTTTTCGAAAAAATAAGGCCCGATGACACCATTTAGTAACTTTGACCGGGTGTAATGGCCCTTGCTACTCACGATGATTTTGATGAAAAGTTGTCTTCTCGTGGTTGAAATTCAGGATGGTTCGAGCGTAAGTTACTCCCGCTTTACCGTCAACAACTGATACAATGTCTGCAGTTAATCTCACAAAAATTCTCTGTAAAAACTGCAGATTGATGCTCATTTGAGTGGGACGTCGTCTTGCCAATACTCCGGGGTCATCGGCGACATCTTCAGCCACAGCTGCGATATTCTCGGCAGAACGGCTGCTCCGGGGCCGCCCAGACAGGGCAGCATCTCGTGTACGTGTTGTCCCATACTCTTCTAGGCGAGTGGATAAACTTCGTTGGGTTTGTCCAGTTGGTGTTGGATAACCGGGAAATCTGCGCCGAAATTCACGCTGTGCGAACACCACCGATGAATTAATCCGCAAAAAAAATGGTAACAATTTATCCGCATTCTTTAGGAGTATAGCGATGACGTTTACTTCACAAATGTCAAAGTAGAATTGACATTTGCCACCATTTACAAAAATTATAGCATCTTCCGATAGGGTGATGAATTTTTGGCCATCTTGTACCTACCTATCGTTTGCTCACCGTCATGGCAATCGAAATAACCTCCTTTCTCTTTCTGCTTTTGGTTTGTTACCACAACTAAGTTCTGACTCATAGAATTGATTTTTATTTCATGAAATTCTAAGGTTGGAGTCACATCAAGTTTTGGCATACATCCTCTGCTCGCTTATGCAGAACTACAACATAGAACCCTCGCTGCTCCATCATGCTCTCATAAGAATGAGTAGACATAACTATCGCAAGGGAGTTTTGAATTTATTTAGTATATGTAAGTATATTATGGAGAAAGCTTTACACAAGACCCAACAGAACCGCCAAGTGGAGTCACTTTTTTACTTCAATGTGACTTATGTACACGAGGATAAGTTATGAACTCAAATTTCAAAAAATTCGCAATTACAGATAGTATGGGCTACTGTGCAAAACTTCGAGTCACAACATCAAGTGTTTTCGGAGAAACTGTGATTCCAGAACGCCTTTTCGATTCTGTGGTATAAGATTTGGGTTTGAACGCAAAATATGCAGCATACTTTTAGGCACTTTATTAAATGCCGTTTTCGAATATAAAGGTTATTTATTGGATTGAATTAAATGTTGTTCTTATATTTCGAGTTGCTGCTTCGGTCAAATTTGTTTTGTTTTTAAAACAAATATTCATTTTAAAATTTTGTTGTTCATTTCAGCTAACTTGCGATACCATATTTTCGAGAGAACTCAGCGACGGCATTCATGCATAATTAGATTATAATGGTAACAAGTAATTTTGACAAATTTCGACTGTTGCTGTGGAAGAACTGGATTTTACAATGGAATCACAAATTTCAACTGATCGTGGAATTGCTTCTGCCGGCAATATTTTCATTGCTGTTGGTGCTTGTGCGAACACTGGTCGATCCCGAAGTCATGGATGTTACAATTTATAGAGAACCATTACCAATAGATAATTTGGACTTATTAAAGTAAGTTTTCTTTTTTAGTTGTTATTCTATGGATTGGATCAAAACTTCTGTGGCTATTTTGATAGTTGTTCAGTTAGTGCTGATTGAATTTTTTTATAAGACAATGTAATAGTACATAAAATATTGAAAACATTGTCTAATTTTATGCAGCGACAAAAAGTTATAGATCCTAAAACTCAAAATAGTAAAAAAAAATTGTTTATTGTCCCGAAAAGGATTTTTTTTGGCACAGTTTAGAGGTTTCCTTCGATTTGAATACACTCTCGAGGATGTCCAGCGAAAAGTGGAATTTTGCCAATAGCTACTGGGTGAACAAGAGGAGAAGAAGCTACAACAACGTTATGTGAACTGACAAAGCCCGATTTACCAGAAACTAACTGGAGCACCTTGTCATATAAGGAACAGGGTAAATCCGTAGCTCAACCTAATGTTTAATGAACGGTGGATTGGACCCTTGGCAGAAATATCGAGTCTGAAAGAGCTCAGAGGAAAAATTAAAGCCATTTCAAAAGAGATGATAAGTTATTTGTTCTTATTAGCAAGAAAGATGTTCTAATAGCACTTGGCAGTAGTTTCCACCTCTGTTCTACCGTCCTCAGGACTTAAGAATCTTAGATCTAGCATGTAAAACAAGCCATCATGTTATATCTCTGAACAAAACCCTAGGAAATGGAATCCGAGCATATTCTAGCACGTAACAGAAAAACCCTAACGCTCTTCACAGGGATTATTACCGACCATAATCTCTTGGTTGTCCGCCGAAGAAGAATGTGACTAAAGAGTGAAGATCTCTGCAGAGACTTTGGCGATACAGTCGCAGATGAAAGTATGCCCCTATTCTCAACTTAGCAGCCGAAATGCTTAAACGCTCCCTAGGAGGACTACGAGTATAACTGGAACACCTTGTATATAGAAAAACAAAATGAATGACAGAAATCTAGAATCAATATCAGTTCTTGAGACAGTGGCAACAATTCGGGACCAGGCACATAAGGCCAGAACTTGTTTTGTCGAAGAAGGACCTTTCAGAGCCATTTTTACTGCTAAAGGGAGGGGGATTTTCTAGATTTTGTCGCATTCGACAATATTGCATTCGATATTCATAAAATTGATTTTAGAGATTCTTGTCATTCTCCGGGACTCCGTTTCGGGAGTCCCAATGGTAGTAGCTCACTCTAGAAAAGTGAATACGACTGTTGGCCCCTTAAGGATTTATTTAACTGCCACCAAAGCATCTTGAAGGTTTCTTCTAAATATGCGATGTAAGGTATTCACTGCGTTCGACATAACTGAGACTATAGACGCAACCGCTTACTGCACATAGGAAATTCATCGGCTGTAGTCTAGAATGTGACATATGACCTCTGGTGATGTTAAGGTTGAACTCAGAAGTGGAGGTTTAATCAACCTTCTTCGTGCTGATTCAGTTTGTGTCTGTTAGACTTTGTAAGGAGAACATTTGTTTATGTAGAAAGTATTTGTAACAATCATTTTTCTTGAATTGCTCTAAGCCCAGGAACAGTATGACACGGATATACATATTGGTATCACAAAATTCTTTATTATTTTCTTTTCTAGGACATTGTACGGACAAACAGCGTTTTTTAACAGTTTAAAAAAGCAGGCATATAAATCAAGGCAAGCAAGTGTTTTTAGCACTTATTTTCATTGCTATATCGCACCTTAATCGTAGTGGAATGCAAATAGATCTAACCTTCTAACCTTCTTTGAAATCAATATCAAACTAATTTCTTCTATAATCTATAACACCTGCATACATACATATGTAGTACAGCATAGTTAACATTTTGTAAAATCTTACAGATACCATGACTTGGCGAACCTTAACACACCTCGTTTGCAATATCATTTGGCCTACACCCCGAATACGAGTCCGATTCTTGAGCAAATCGTAAAAGATGCAGCTGGAAAGTTAAACCTTAACTACAGTGGATACGCTGATCCTGAAACTATGGAAAATTATCTAGTCACAACAAATACCCTTGCTGGCATCGTATTTGACGAGTCGTTGGCAAATGCAACGAATTATCCCGAACGTTTGAATTATAAGCTTCGTTTTCCCAGTGAATTGCGGACGAAAAGTGCTGCTAACCCGGTCTTGTTGACTTGGCATACGAACAAGCAATTCATGAATACGGATCGAATTGGACCAAGAAATGCAGAGGACAAGGATGGTGGGATACCAACGGGCTATTTACGAGAGGGTTTCCTTCCAATTCAGCATGCAATCTCGACAGCGTTTATCACGCGAGCCTCTAAGGATTCGTCGGTTAACTTACCGGATGTGTTTCTTCAACGATATCCGTACCAAGCGTATATCGATGATCCTCTGCTGAATGCTTTGGCGGGACTGATGGGATTGATTATATTACTAAGCTACATTTATCCCTGTACATATACGGTTAAGGTATGAGTGCAAAAATTGGTCTACGATTAATTACTTACATCATTGTTTGTTGCAGTATATCACAACAGAGAAGGAGATGCAACTTAAGGAGGTCATGAAAATTATGGGTCTACAAAATTGGATTCACTGGTTGGCATGGTTTGTGAAAGCCTTCATCATGATGGGCATATCGGCTTTCCTTATAACGCTTATTCTGACGGTAATTGAAACACATATGAGCCATGTTGAAGGCAGTCTTATTTGAGTGTCCTTTTGTTTAGGTAAAATGGAAGGACAATGTCGCCGTGCTTACATACAGTTCGTTTACGCCAGTTTTCTTTTTCTTTGTGATATACACAACGACTACCATAACACTGTGCTTCATGCTGGCAACGTTCTTCGCTAAAGCCAGTACTGCCGCTGCCGTGACAGGGCTGGTATGGTTCATAATGTATATTCCGTATACGTTTTTCCAGATAAACTACGGCGGCATGAGTTTGGGTTCAAAAATGGGCTGGTCTCTGATTTCGAACACTGCCATGGGCCTTGGACTGCGTTTAATTGGTGCCAACGAAGCCAGCGGCCAGGGCTTGCAATGGAGCAATATGTTCACGCAGGTTAGCATTGATGATACAATGTCGGTGGGACATGTCATTATTATGATGTTGGTGTCGTGCGTTATCCACATGACCATCTGCTTGTATGTGGAGCAAATCTATCCAGGTGATTTTGGTGTACCCAAGAAATGGAACTTTCCCTTCACGAAAAGTTTCTGGTGTGGTGAGCGTGACTATGAGGGCGTTGAGGATGTAAGTACTAACGTTAAACGAGAAAATCCTGAAGCGTTTGAAAAGGAACCGGTTGGAACACCCGTTGGGTTACAGATTAAAAATTTGACAAAGAAATTTGGTAATAAAATGGCTGTCAAAAATGTGTCAATGAATATGTATGAAAGTGAAATAACGGTATTGCTGGGACACAATGGTGCGGGTAAAACGACAACGATCTCAATGCTGACAGGTATGTTCCAGCCAACTTCGGGTACAGCCATTGTTAATGGCTGTGATATAAGGAAAAACATAGATGGCGCTCGCATGTCATTGGGCATTTGTCCACAACACAATATCCTTTTCGATGATTTGACAGTAAGAGATCATTTGATTTTCTACGGTCGCCTGAAAGGACTTAAGGGAGAGGCCTTGGATGTGGAGGTTAAGAAGTACATTAAGAAGATTGAATTGGAGAATAAAGCGAACGTGCGGTCATCCGAACTATCGGGTGGTATGAAGAGAAAGCTGTCAGTGTGTGCTGCTTTTTGTGGTGGAACAAAAGTTGTTCTTTGCGATGAGCCTAGTTCGGGCATGGATCCAGCGGCTAGAAGACAATTGTGGAATTTGTTACAGGAAGAAAAAATTGGTCGTACCGTATTGCTGACGACACATTTCATGGATGAGGCAGACGTCTTAGGAGATCGCATTGCCATTATGTCGGCAGGGGACTTAAAGTGCGTTGGAACGTCGTTCTTTTTGAAAAAGAAATTCGGCAGTGGCTATCATTTGGTGAGTTGAAATCTTTATTCATTTCTATATTGATTTAGTTCAATTTGGAAGTCGTGACTACTCGTGGATAGGCTAAGAAAAACAACAAAAGGTAGAAGAGTCTCTCTTTAACCCCGAGCAGGCTGTTTTTGAAAATGTCCGCCTTTACTTAGCCTGTTTACATGACAAGCCTGACTTAGTCTGACTCATTGATTCATCGATTCAGAAGAAAGTTTCCCAACTGAGCCTGTGGAAATATCTACACTCTGATGGAACACAGAGTTCCACAGAGAACATACTCTGGCTTCAAATATTTCTCGAATCTATAAAAAAAATTTTATCAGCTTTAACAGCTTATTCCGGCCTTAAGTCCTATCCAGTCATTCTATCTTAGTCGTGTGCAACTCTCGATAAAATCTGAAACATCCTCGGCTTTTAAATTCGCTCCTTTCAACTCGCCTAACATACATATTAGACACATAGATTTTGCTCTCAAATTCTTCTACACATCAATCTTAAAATGTTTCGTCCAATCTGTCCCATATGCGCTATTAACAAACCTCCTCCCAGATATAACAATGAACTGCGTACTCTTCGCAAAGTTAGAAATAAACTATGGAAGATCTTGGAAACTAGCAAGCTTACTCCCGCTTTTTAATTTTTTGTGAATCTTTCTATCACCAATATCTCGCCTGAGTCCTAAGCCTAATCAAAGATCCAAGTAAAAGTGCGATTTCTTCTCTTTCACTTTAAAATGAATTAATACATCATCTGCAAACCCTAAAGAAATCGGCAACCTGTGTGCGACCTTTTGCAGCATTTACTAACCCCGTACACGAACTGGACCTTGACTATTTCAGCTGCTTGAATTGCCCACAAACCTCCTAGTCATACATAAGAGCTGTTATGGTAGGCGACATTAACTGGCTTAAGAATGACGTTTTCCCCGGTTCCCATGATCTGCCCACCATATTTTTAAAAAAATGTCCTATTAACCCTCTATAACTCTATTTCGACTTTTACTATCTCGAGCTGTTTTTATGAAAGGACTCTTTTATTTTCCCTATCCAGAAAAAAGTCAGTTAAACGACATATCTAACTATCCCCAAGCCCTTCCAAAGCATTGTCTACGACTCACTGTACTTTCACAGCAAACCCGTCTTTTCCCAACATTCTTAAAGGGTCTGTCCACCACGACTAACCCAACATAATTCGTTTCTAAAATACTGCAAGCTTTAGACGAAGGTAAGGAAGTAGATGTCATTATCACTGAAGCGTTTGATAAAATCGGTCACCTAACCATGTACACCTGCCTCTGGATTCTCTTCAGATTTTCAGTCTCTGATCCCATTAATGCCACTTTAGGTGTTCCTCAAGGCAGTTAACTTGGGTCCATACCATCAAATGCTCTCTGAACTCTCCGTTCTTGCGGGTGACATGAAAATTCAATCTTCCGATTCACTGTAACTGACGCGTCGGCAAATGTCAATAACTCTCTCCCTTAAACACACTTTCTGGTCCATTTGAGTTTTGAGGTGTGATCTGAAGTAGAGTTCTAAACCTTGAAGTCACCGAGAACAATAACATCGGTCATCGTTGGAAAATCTTAATATTTGGGGCATTTTCGGAAACGTCAAAGAAGACTTATGCTTTAGCGAATAACTGTCAATGCATGACACATGTCAATCGACCATCATATTTGCAACCGTCATTTTGCGCAGCTGACTTACGAGTATGTCGGGTCAACATTTTGTTTTGTCATGTGCGGTTTGATGGCTGCTCTACGGGAAATGACACGCGAATGACGTTTATGAACATCTGACGCAAAGCAAACTGCGTTATCGAACGCTGTATTTATGTAGTTCTACTCTGATGACAATTTCGAACACGTGACTTGGGTAACTTGCAATTTAATGCAGATGGCGTTTTCGAAAATGTCCACTTCGTTATGAAATGGTTGCAACTATTCGGCTACCTTCTGTCAGACTTTGACTTTCACCAGTTCTTTATTTATTTTTTGTGTGTTACATTTAGTCCATAAGACAGCTAGGCAAAGCCAGATTATTAATATAACAACTCTTTTTTTTCATCGTAGATTTGTGTAAAAAAAGATAACTGCAATAGTTCAGATGTTACAAATCTCCTCAGGAAATACATACCCGACATTCAACCCGAAGCTGATATTGGCGCTGAACTGTCGTACCAACTGCCCGATAGATACTCTTCTAGTTTTGAGAAGATGTTTCAAAATTTAGAATCACAATCCGACAACTTAAACCTTAATGGGTACGGCGTGTCTATAACATCACTCGAAGAGGTTTTCATGAAAGTTGGCGCTGATTCGGTGGACGAAGCAGTGCCTGCACCGAAGCCAGTGGTACAAAGTGGAGGATTCTTATCAGAAGACGCAGATTCAATGCATTGTAAGTTGATCCAGTTTTTCTCTGGCTAAGGTCTTGAGATGTTTTATTTAATATTTTCCAGCTGAGACGATCTTTTCGGACAAACAACGGCTACTCAATGGAACCAATTTGATGCTAAGTCAATGGCGTTCGATGATCATGAAAAAGTATCTCTACACAATTCGTAACACACTGTTGTGTGGAATTCAGACTTTTATGCCAGTTTTGTTTATTTCGATGACATTTATGGTGGCAACCGTGAGCCATTATGCTGCACTAAGACCATTAAAATGTAATCTATATAATTTTCCGGAAACTGTAACTGTTTTAGAGACCACCTCGAATGTAAAGGAAGGATCATTGGCGGCGAAAATAAGCAAAAATTTTAAGGAAGTTATAAATTCCCTTGGATCTGCTCATGAGCTCGAAGAAACAGGAAATATAAATTTTATTGATTACATGCTAGAGCTGGGAAAGAAGTTACAAATTCGTATAAATTCAAAATACGTTTCTTCGGCAACCATTGACGAAGGGCGGATTATAGCTTGGTTGAATAACAAACCTCTGCATTCGGCACCGATTACATTGAACTTAATACACAATGCAATGGCTAGGTAAGGACGAGTGGTTACTTTGAAAATGTGTGTTTTTATGGTGGTTTTTTGTTTGATTTAGAACTCTTATTGGTCCAAATGCGAGAGTTAAGGTAACGAACGATCCGCTGCCATATGCGCCGACAGCGGTCCTGCAAATGCTGAATACTGGTCAGAATATGGGAGCTCAGATGGCCTCGAACATGTGCTTCTGTATGTGCTTTGTTAGTGGCTTGTATATTTTGTTCCTGATTAAGGAGCGACAAACCAAGGCGAAACTGTTGCAGTTTGTCAGTGGTATTAGGGTTATAACCTTTTGGTTGTCCCACTTGTTTTGGGACATTTTTACATTCGCCGTTATTCTCGTGTGGGTGGCAATAACCTACGCCTGTTTCCAAGAAGATGGATATGGAACTTTTCATGAAATAGGTAAGTACTTCCCATGTTTCTAGTTTACTTGAGGATTTATCAGTTCTGCAAGGGCTAATTTTCTTGACCCTAAGTTTTTCTTCTAATTTGTGAACTATAACGATCTTTTGCTTAGCACTTCCCTTATACCGTATTCATCCAACTTTAGTTACCTACGTAACTTCTTCACAGGCTCCTTTTTTTCGAAAATTTTGACCCATCACTTACAGATGATAAGTTAAGGAATCTCAACGATAAATTCTCACCCGATCCTGATGGTAACTCCGCAATATTTATCAGAAACTGTGCGTCCAATCATTTCTTGGCCATCTCTGGGCTTTTTCGTCTATCCCTGTCACGAGTTGAATATCCTCAAGCTGGAGGACCTTTTTCGTAGCACCCTTTCATAAAAAGGGATCAAAGAATGATGTCACTAATGATCTTCCCATTGCTAAACTCTCTCATATACTCAAACTCTTCGAACGCATTTTATGCGATCTCATAAGCTCCCTCTGAGAGGATCCATCACCACAAATCTCATCCAATTCATATCCATAAACGAAGTCGATGGTATGGTTTCAGTAAAGCTTTCGGTAAAGATATCTCTTAAATTAATCCTTTTTAAAATGCCTACCCACTTAGTCCGTTTGTAGTCACCTCCGGTGTCCCTTACGGTATACATCTAGGTCCTCTTCTGTTTATTCTCATTCCTAATAGAGCCATTAAACACTTCCACGTCTCCCGCTGATGACACCAAATTTTTCAAGTCATTTGAACAAGACATTGATTATCTTTCGTTCTGGTGCCTTAAAAAAAAGCTTAAAACTGAACATCGCCAAATGTCAATCTATGGCGTTTTCGCGTAAGTCCAAGCAACAGCGACCTCTATATCCGTTCTCACATTGATGAGATATTTCTTAAAGTCAACTCAGCACTTCCTTCTGTCAAGCCTCTTCTTCAAAATTTCGTTGGTTGGTTTAGAAGGTCCATTGAACTGCCATTGTGTAAGGTGGGTGGATTATCTTTCTTTGTTAACCATCCGCTCCTTTGTATGAAGGAGCTTATCTTAGCCGTGTAGATGGTGCTCAGATCGTTGAAAAGGTATGCAAATAGTCTCCCCTTCCTCTTAGTCCCTACAGCTTCTGCAGAAGTCATTGTAGGATGCCTAGTCTTTCCATAGCACAGTGGTCGGTTAGGGTGTTAACATTAGCCTGACACTCACCAAGTATTTGGGTCAAATCCATTACAAAAAACTGAATTGGAATCCCTATTTGATAGCATCTGTCATAAGGCCTATATTAAAGCATAGCATGATTGTTTGTTGAAGGTCTTTGAAGAAAGTCTTTCAGAGGGAAGAAGCGATAAGTTATATACCCACTTACATGAAGCCATATCTGGATTCCTTCCATAGGACACCGTTTGTAGACATCCACGACTTTGGATTGATAAAGGCCACCTTGATGCATACTTAAAAGTCTCCCAGGGGGGAAGAATAAAATGTTATCTAAGAGGGATATTACCCTCTGCACCGAAAGTCGAGTCGCTATCAAATCTATGGAATCTGTCACTCTTACCTCGTAAACTGCTCCAAATTCTTCAAACAAAATGATTAAGCAATTCAATATTCATCTTGATCGGATGCTGGGGCACAAATACAATACATGGAGTTGGATAGTTGCTGAGATCGTTAGTCTATACATTTTACCAGACAAAATGATCTTCAGAAAAGGCTATAACCGACTGCAGCTCAGCACACTACAGAAACAATTTAAATACCTTACAAGGAGTAGGTTGTTCATTTCAAATACATAAGGTAGTAGGTGTCTTCGCAAATGACTTTCGAAGAAGCCATTAAAAAAAGAGTAGAGAACTAAACTACATTTCCTTGAACATCTGCAGCTCCCTCTACTCGTAGGAAATTGCAGTTGGGAGCCTAATTCTTAGAAAACCCAACCTATTGGGTAACGCAAATACCCATAGTTTCCAAGGCTATATGATAACTTACTTACTTAAGTCCTGTATTCCCTTGTGAGTCCTAGGACCTCGACAATTTCTGCGCGCATTTCTGTGCGGTTTGTGGAAACATGGCTTAGTTCTCCCCAACTCTTTCCCAGTTGCCGTGCTTCCTGGCATCCTAAGTAAGCGGGTTCCATTGCATCGCGTGGTTAGCTATGGACCTGTCACCCTTTCAGAGAGTATGTCCAGTCCACTGGCACCTTCGTCGTCGTATTGTTGTGCCTATAGGTTCATGGCCCGTTCTCTGATAGAGTAGTTCGTTAGAAATTCGGTTAACTATATGATCACAATGACCTGCTCAACGTGGCTCTTTTGTTTCCTTGCTTTTAACAAACCTCTGTTGTTAGCTAAATCGTTAGCAAGCTCCCTACACTTAGTTGTTAGAAAACCCTTGGTCGCCCTCGATTCCTCTGTCACAGATTCATAGACCCGCCTAGCCGAACTGTTGTAGCTCAATTCGAATGTCATTACAAAGCTTAAATCCTTTCTTTTGATTTGTTTCATCTTTACAGGTAGGAACCTTGCAATGCTTTTACTGTTCGGTGTGTCGGTATTACCGTATACCTACGTAATGGCAGGCCTGTTCAGTGAACCAGCAACAGGGTTTGCTAGATTCTCCATTATCAACATTTTCACCGGTACGTATCTGCACCTACATTTTGAAACATAGAATTCACGTTTATCTTTAAACCCACAGGCAACGCCATGTTTGTTATCCTTCTGGTTATGAATATTGACCATTTGGGAGTTCAAAATGTCGCCAATGTGCTGGAAAAAATTTTCCTGATCTCTCCACATTTCTCCCTGGCGCAGGGAATATATAAACTTTACATGAACGGTGAGACGCGAAAAAATTGCGCGAAGCTAAACCCTCTTCCGGACAGTATTCGATGTAAATTTTTACCTGTGTGTTGCAGTAAGTAGTATACCTGATGGTTGATGTCGACAGAACTATTTACAACTTTTGAATCTTGAATCTTTAGAGGAGATAACATACTTCGCTTGGGAATCACCTGGAGTTCTTCGCGAAACGATCTACCTAACCATAACTGGTATTGTGTTCTTCTGTCTTCTCATACTTTTCGAATATCGCGTAGTGAGTAGCATTAAGGATATGATAGCAAAAAAGAAGATGTAGGTTGCTGTGCTATTGTTTACATCTGCTTAATTTGAACTTAATTTCGAGCAGAAAAATCCCACCACCGCCAGAGGATGGATACTACGATCAGGATGTGGAGCAGGAGAAGGAAAGAGTGAAAAATATGACTCCATCGGAAATCGGTGCAGAAAACTTGGTCCTCGATAGGGTCACGAAATTCTATCGACACTTTGTGGCTGTCAACCAGATTTCTTTAGCCGTCAAACAGTGAGTCAAACAGTGATTGGATGTGGGGAGGTTTCTATGTTCTATGTTTCGTTTTTTTCAAGCTCGGAATGCTTTGGATTACTTGGCGTGAACGGTGCTGGTAAGACGACAACGTTTAAAATGATGACAGGCGATGAGAAAATATCATCCGGAGAGGCCTATGTCAAAGGCTTGAGTCTAAAAAGAGACATGAACAAGGTGTATCAGGAGATCGGATACTGTCCACAGTTCGACGCGCTGTTTGAAGATTTTACAGGGCGCGAAGTGTTGAAAATATATAGCTTGATTCGCGGAGTTCCAGAGAACAAGATAACTCAAATATCAACGGATCTTGCCAAGGGTTTCGGTTTTATGAAACACTTTAACAAACAAGTCCATGCGTACAGTGGGGGAAACAAACGAAAGCTCAGCGCCGCCATTGCTGTGTTAGGAGGTCCATCGGTTATATACCTCGACGAACCGACAACCGGAATGGATCCAGGAGCCCGACGCCAGCTATGGAACATGGTGTGCAGGATTCGGGATGCCGGAAAGTCGATAGTCCTCACTTCGCATAGTATGGAGGAATGTGAGGCGTTGTGCACGCGGTTGGCTATAATGGTTAACGGCGAGTTGAAATGTATAGGCTCTACGCAGCATCTGAAGAACAAATTCACCAAGGGCTTGATCCTGAAACTCAAAATGAAAAAGGATGTCGATCAAATGAGAAGTTTCTCAGACAAGTCAGTCTCAAAAATAATATTCTATTCGATTTGTTTTTACACAGTGTCACATTCTTTACAGACAAACTAAGGAACAGAAGACTGTTCCTATGAGCCTTCTGGAGGAGGATATTGAGAAAGTCTTCGTTTTCATTAAAAAGGAATTTCCCGAAGCCTACCTACAGTGAGCACCTTCATTGAAGTACTTTAACGTTGACGCTATATGTAACCTGTTTCCTTTTGCAGAGAACAATTCCATGGTATTCTCACATTCTACATTCCGCTCACCAGCATTTTGTGGTCGAAGATCTTTGGTCTAATGGAGAAGAACAAGGCATCCCTAAATATTGAAGATTACTCAATAAGTCAGACTACGCTAGAAGAAATATTCTTACAGTTTGCCAAATACCAGCGTGAGGATCCACGTGAAATTAAGTGAGCGAACCTGGGTTGTTGTTTCTTGTAGTTATCCTATATACATAGTTGTAGCACGTAGAAGTAGTCTAACAGTTTGCAAAGCTTGTGCATGCTTTAACACATAACGATAAACACAAATCAAATTAATGCCAAAGATTGGGACAGTACTAGGATTTAGGAATGAAACGCACCACAACATCCACTAACTCACCGTAGCATGTAGTTCCTTTTACCCCGACTCCACTTAATGAACATTTGTATTAATTCTTGAATTTCATTGCATTTTTTTTTAAACTAAATTCATATCAGTGGCCACTTGAGCTTTTTCAAAAAATGTTTGATGTGGATTCGTGCCAAAACGTGAAACCAAAGATTCCGAGATGTCGGCGCAGAAAGTGTCCTTAAAAACATTTGTGTACAGCATGGTGTCCAGCGCAGAGTCAAGTAGTTAAATGTAATATTTAGAAAAATTTGTACTTAGTCGTTTTTTTTTTGTTTTTTTTTTACTACATATTTAAATTAAATTAACTTAATTTTTTTTTGCGTGAATGTATATATTTATAATGCAGATTATCACTTGAACTTTTAAATTCATAAGTGTAAGTATTAAACATTTTATAAATATGTGTAAAAACAAATTGTATTTGTATCTGTAGGTTGAATGAATTGTTTATGTGTACTTATTGTAGATACATTAGTAAAGAATGTAAAATATTGCAAAGAAGGCGAGATAGATAGAAAGCGATAAAAAAAAATCGAGTGAGAACGAATAAAATATTGTTGAGACGGGAAGTTGTAGTTTTTCTGTTATTTATAATATTTTCAGAATTTTTTTTACCGAAGGCAATGAGGCGCAACAGGCCTAGCTTCTGAGAACCATTCGTGTTGTGGGTGTTATATGCTTTACACGCATGGAAGGGGCCTACTGTCTAAAGCCGTGTCCGAAAGGCAATATGTTATTTGTGAAGGTTTCTCAAGTCAGTTGTACTCTCGGATGTTTGTCAGACGTTCGCGACAGGTGGGACCGTGAAAGAGCTTTTAGTTATTTCGACTGGGAATCGAACCTCGAACACCTTTGCTCCATAGTCCAACGCACTAACCACTGAGGCACGGCGCCCACGACGAAGGCTAAACGGACTATTCTCTATTCATCGGGAATTTTGTCTGTAGATGGAAAATTTGTGGAAGAACATCACACTCGTAGAGGTAAATATTTCTGATTCCCGAGCTGGGAAGAAAAGGGGTTAGGTAGCCTATCATAATGGGCCCTTGGGTCTCTAAGTGTAAGTAATGCATTAATTCGTCAAACATTCCTGGAAATCAAATGTACGTAAGGGTATAGGCCGCTAGACACGGCTGCCGTAGTGATCATGCATATCATCTCCAATTGATAGGAAGAAGGAGGAAGCATGAACAAATATAAAGCCTAAATCTGTGGCATGAAACTGGGAATTTTGCCAATTTTGCACTAAACCAAATATTAGAAACAATTTCAAAAGCAGAACACACTGGCTTTTAAAATTTAACTTAAGGGAGGAAGAATTTTTGACCAAATGGTGGAAAGTTAGGGTTCTGCAGAGAAATTTCAAGCTTAACTTCTCGTTATTTGAAATACAAGGAAAAATACAATGGCTTTGAGAAAGATTAAAAAATAATAAAAATATAACGCAGTCAACGTAGGCGTAGCGCTCTACATAACTCATCTTTAATACTTTAATACAGCAAAACTAATTTTTGTACATTTAAAAAACAAGATATTTCGATTTGATTCAAAAATGAAAACTAGCTTGGACTTATTACTAACGAGGGTTATAAAGAGGAATGAGGTACTAATGTTCTCCTTATACGGAAGGAAAAGAATTCGAAATCATTAATAATTTCCAAAAATATAGAAAACATATAGCAAATCCGTTTAGACAGCCTCATATGATACCCTATCCCTCCTTATAAAGTGATCAAGGGAGTACTGGATTTCATAAAAAATTCTTTAAAATCGGTTTTTGATAAAAAAAAAAACGCCTCCTTAAAGTGGGCGTGTGTACGTACGACGTAAGAACAATGGCAATTTAAACATCTAAATGTTTGGTCTGTTCATGTAAAATAGTGAAGCTAAGAAAAAGTGGAAGTGACACTGCGTAGATTTCAAATTTTTTACACTTCTACTGTTTGTTTATCTCAGAAGCTTGGAATCGAATTTTACCATTCTCACTCAAAATTGAATGCCCAAACATTGGTGACATACAGATGGTCAATACGTTTATAAATTGAATGATAGCTACATATATTATCAAAAATTGATTATGGTCCAAATCGTCCATACAACTCATCAGAACGCCTTGCCACGATACCGCCAGAATAAGTAAGAGACCTCTCCGCACAACTCAATCCTTACAACTCATTCAGCCAAGATGATGTCAAGAAAAGAACCCGGATGCTTGAATCAATGTTGTCTGCTTTCCAAAACTCAAACCAAATGGGCTATGTGACTGCACCTTGCAAACAAAACTTCTTAACTTCTCACAGTATACCGTGTTGTGCCCGTCATATTTTGAATGGAATGTTTGATACCAGGTCCCAAGTGTTGATCTAGAAAGCATGGTTCGGAGAAATGGACTTGCAACCCACACACAAAATGTAGTTTTCTTCCTTACGCTCACCTTGGCAACATACAAGGATACGTTAGTCCTTCGAATTATTCTCTTCAATATACATAAAATCTCATGACCATTAGGATAGCTAATGATATGCTTGCGTTCATGTCTTTTTGCGTGATGGGTAGTGATGTGTTCTGTCGTTTTTTAAGGACCCAACAATTCACGTATTTCTGAACCCTCAGAGAAAATATTTGGATCAGACGCATGATCGAGACAATACTGAACCCGAGCTAAGTTGATTTGAAAATTGCAGATATTTATGAGACTCGCGTATTTAAGAGAGATTTGCATTGGGGTTCTCACAACCATTAGTTTTGTACTTGCTATATTCCTCATATGGAAAAGGAACTTTTGTTTATTGATGATACTTTACTTATACTCTCGGATGTTTATCAGATGCTCGCGAGAAGTGGTACTGTATGAACAAATTTTATTTTTATCTGGGAATTGACCACCACCTCCGTAGTTTGATGGGCACATCTCTGAATCAACGATGATCGAATCAGTAGAATCAGACTTCACATAAAATTCGACAATATCTCAGAAAGTTCAAAGCTGGATAAACGTTACTGGGTTTTACGGACGGTTTTGTTTCACTCTGTCATAAAATACATTTTGTTTTTTTTTTTGTGGTTAGGAATCGCATCACTAGAACACTCAATTGGTTCGAGAAATCAATCCAGGGATGAGTAGCCTTCGACATCAGCACCGAAGATCTGCCACCTGATTCAATCAAAATCAGGACAATAACAAAAGAAATGACCCGGAGTCGCGAAAAGATCCAAAGCAGATACAAGTCTTAAAATATCATCTTCTAAGCCTTGGTTAAAAATCTCATTTCCCGTAATTTCAGATCCAGACGTGGGATCCAGACAAGAGTTAAAGAGCTCAACCTTGCGACCCAATTCAAGGAGTTATTGGATTCTCGAACTATTTTCCAACGAATTGCGGGGTTGAGCAAAGCCTTAAGCGCAGCCTGACTACAGACGAAAATACTGCGACAAGTCCACCTATTCTGAATAATATAAACAGCAGCCATTAGGATAGCACATACCTCCACTTGAAAACAGAGGCATGCTTGCCCAAAGATTATTTAAGTCAAGTGTTCTCGGTCTCCACGAAGAGATCAGAATCGGACCCCCCACTACATTCATATACATAAGTATGTTTGTTTTCATTATTTCCATGGAAAAGGGACTACCATTTGAAGTTATGTACTATTGGATTGTCCACGTACGAACTGAATCTTCTTGCAGCAGATGGTAGTAGGCAGCCTACTTAAGATCCAACTCCAATAAGATCCAACTCCAATAAGATCCAAGTAGATTCGTTCAAAAGCACAGAAACACCACTCAATTTTTCAAGTTGCATTTCACCTTCAAACTATTGAAAAACAAAATAAAGATATTACTCATACGCCCCAGATACCAGTAAATCCTTTTTTTTCTCTTCGAAGTATCTTCTTCGGAACATATGCACATCCTTCGGTATGCACACATATGCATCTTTCCTGGCGCCCGGATAATCTCTGAATCTGCCGCCCACTCCATTCAAGTAAGGAAAGAAAAATATTTGTGCCCAAACAATATTAGTTTCGTCGGCATCTTTATAAAGACATTTGGGACATACCTAACGACATAGACAACGATACCACCAGCATTGCTCGCACTTGCATAGTGAGGTGCAAACGAAAGGATGATCCGCACCGATAAGCATCTTAGTATCCTTTTCCCGAAAATAGACCGGATGCTATGAAAAACGAAACTGTAAACATGATGGAGATTCTCTCTGCACCATGTTGTCTATCCCATATCGAGTGCCATCCGTTCTGGACGAATGCGTTTCATATTATTCCGGCCCTGTGTGTGGGAATAATACAATCGATTGTACATGCAGCTATATGCAACTGCACTACATGTCGTTGCCACCTTTCCACTCCCAACTGAAGTAGTGTAGAATGTCAGGCAGAGGTAAGAGAAAACGAAAAAAGAATGGGCCAATTGAGCAGACTTCCACAGCCGACCTTCTTCATGTAAAGCGGCGACTGCCGGCGTTAAGGCGTTCGGGATACGAGGTTTAATTTTTATTTTTTTTTCAAAATGCGGCGTATAACCTTGTTCTAGATTTTATAGCGGAATTCCCATAGACAGACAGTCGTTGTATCACTGAATTGTTGCTGCGGCTGCAGGGATGCACTGTACTAGTGTACAAAAGTTGTCCTTTTGTATGCAACGAGGGAGGGTTTTTTTTTTTGGGGCGGCCTAGGTCACCTAACCCACTCCAACGTTGGTTGGTTTGTACAATGTATTTGGAGTGGAACTTCTATTATTTTTAAAGTTGGCACACATTATTTTTCTGCCAGCGATGCATTCTATTCTCGAGATGAAAATGGGGAGAAGGAAGGACGAATGTCCTTCCAATTTGGCGGCGGGCACGTAGTATATTTGAAGTGATGTGCCTTGTTAAAAAGTTTCCTCAGCCTTGGTTTGGATGCGAGTTTATAAATTGGCCTCAAAAATTTCTGCAGAACGAGTACACGACAAGTAAATGAGATCGATTTGGTAAGTATTTCCGGTTGCAACTGAGATTTATTACGAATCTTTGGAAAAAGAGTTTGTGTGCGCATAGCTCATAGAAAGACAGTCAAGATAAGTGTCCGGAAGTAGTTTTGTAGGTTATGGCAAAAAACTTTTACACACCCAAAGCCAAGTTTATATGATTGGTGTCGAAAGTAGTTTCGACAGAAGAAAGTTAAAATTATTTAGAACTTGAGGTGAAAGCAATTGATGGGCATTGAACCAGCACTTTATCAAAAAGAAGTATTAAGGAACTATTTGACACATATTTCTGAGATCAAATGGAATGCCAGAGCAAACAATCTCCTCAGAACTTGGGGCACAAACAAAGCACTTATTCGAAACATTTCACTCGCTCGTTGTCAACAACTTGTCGCTGGGTTCGCATCGACCCAGAGTGCAATGAATCATGAAATTGACACTCATTATCGGTCCTCATTATACAGTTTAATGTTTTAAGTCGACAGTCTGATGAAAACGCCTCGTTACCCATATAGCGAGGTGGAATAAAAGCCTTTGGGCTTTTGCTCCTCGCCTCCATCCACTCCAGACAATCTTCCAGTTCAAGTGAGGGGGAGAAAGAGTTTTTCTCCCAAACGTTATAAAATCATACGAATACTTAATCCCCCCTAAATGGGCTGCCAAATAAAAAGGGGAGAGGCAAGCACTAATTAGGCTTCTGTGACTAACAAAGTAACTGAACTATAAGTGTCGCTTCAAGTGTAGTCGATATCGGATATGCAATGCCGAATATCCAGTTGGAAGTAGACACTTAAAGCAGACCCAGAGAGGTCAGTAAACCAGAGTTGGCACTATAGGGTTTGAGTGCAATTAGAACAGATAGTGGTGCGGCCTTTGTAGCAGCTTAAGTCGTTGATCATTTCAATCGATTTTAGGTAGCCAGGTCTATACAAAAAGTGCAGCTCTAATTTTGAGGTAGTTAAGCCCAATGTTCACACAAGCTCCGCTTTAATTTCGGCCAATGGTACCAGTGCTTGGATCAAATGAAATATAACTCAAGTCAGCCATTACTTCTTTTAGAAATTGAGTAGTTTATACAAGACTCTGACCTAGTCCTCCTTTCCATCAGTCCTTCAATGGTTGTTTCTGTTCCGTGTCCATGTTCTAAGCTGAAGAACATGTAGTTTGGGTTTCGAAACAATGAATTTAGGTATTGAAAATCCACGAAGAATTGTATACTTTTATGATGGTTCCTGACTTTTGGTTGGGATCGCTCTAGTTAATTGGCATTCAGTTTAGAACGTGGGCACAGAATGATAGTTTGTACTCGCAGATCATTGTGTTAGAATATCTAAAGGCAAATGGATCGAATTGGACAAGATCGAATTTATTGAACTAGGAGAACGAACTAGTTCAGCAGACATTTTCGAACTATACTGAGCTCTCTGTAAACTGAATTAAAATGCACAAACCTAGTAAGTATATTACGCAACATTTTGTTTGTTTCTTATTAACAGATTCCGTAGACATACTCAGCCCGAAGAAAGAGTGGCTTTAACTCACACGGAAGTAAGTCCATAATCCAAATAGTGACGGATTCTGACTCTACTCAAACCTGTGAAAGGTCTGCAAACGAAATCTAGTCTAACAAGTATAAGCAGGCATCAGTAGTATCAAATCCCGAAATACTTTTGAACAGTAATTAAAGTATAAAGGCTACAAAAAGGTGTGAATTTCGGTGATTGGACTTAGCTAATCGAGCAGGCTTACATTGTGAAAAAGTAAACTAAGCCCTATAGGTCTCTTCCAGCTCTAAGTGAGCAATGGTATGACTGCATGATAAGCTTGTTTATAATGCATCTCCACTGGACACTGTCCATTTTGTACTAAAATGCAGTTTGTAAAGAGAACATACAAATTATCCTCCATCTTCTTGGCACCTGCTTGGTGCTGGAGTATATGACTGCCCCTACCCTTTGACGGAGCATCTATCACTCTATGAAAAGTTCCAGTTGGTTTAATTAATCTCTGGTGATCAAAATGGAGCTCAGAAGGCCGACAGATTAGAAATAGTGGTCGTGGCTCAATTGGTTTGTGTGTTGGACTACGGAACAAGGAGTTCCAGGTTCAATTCCTAGATAACACCTTAAATTTCATTCACTTCTTGCGAGCGTCTGACAAACTACAACTGTCATGAGAAAGCTTCTCAATTAACAAAGTGCCCTTCGGATACGGCATTAAACAGTAGGAACCTTCACGAAGGCACCACCGACCTGCCGCGCTAAATATTTAGTTTTTTAATATAGAAAACACCTACATATAGCCTGGTCACCATAATTTCCCGAAATGAATTCAGAAATGAACTCCCGCCACAAAACGCCGGCATTCGAGAGCTTTCTTCTATAAAACCAGAGCTTTCACTCTCTTTAAAACAGTCGCATTGGTTTTACTTACCACCGCAAAAAGCCAATGCATTTTCACCACAGCAACGTTTCGCTTTCACCATTCAGCATATGTGTCCAATCAACAGAGACTGGTGGAAGATACATAGATGAGGAAGTCTCAGGGAATGCACAAGTGAATCAAAACTCATTGCTGCCCAATGAACCCCCATGCCCCATCTTCATAATGCTCTATTAAGCAATGAATAAAGAGAGCGCAGAGTGTCTGTGTTCGGTGGTTCATACAATTAAGAGAGCAAACCCGTTTGCAGTTGCCATGAAAAGTTTACACACACTGTGGAGCCGATTTACATGTATGTATTGCATAGTGAACTTGAATATTCGCATGGAACGTGTGCGGTTCGCTTCAGTTTATTTCGAGCGATAGAGCAGAATAGTAGGTTCGTTCGTCTAGAGAGTGTCATAGTGAAAGAGCAAACGACGAAGTGCCGTTGTTGACGAACTTGTCGTCGTCGTTGTCATCGTCAAAATACTGTCGAGAAATTTTCGCTTGGTTTGGTTCAAGTTTTTTTTTTACTTTAGTTTTTGTGTGATTTTGTTAACGTCTGGAGGTCACCCTTTTGAGTTGGCTTTTCAAAAGTAGTGTTTAACTGTCGGTTTGAATACCGTTAATTGTGTGTGCTTTGAGTGGTGAATTAACAGAGAAAAGCAAAAGAGGAAAAACGGATTAACAACTGACGAAAGGATAAGGCACATCCACCTAAAGGATTACAATTTTACAAGAGGATAGGTCAGTAGAGATGCTATGATAATAGATTTTGTATCTTTATCGTTTTTTTGGTGGTATTTCTCCTCCCGACTGTCACCGTTTTTGAGTTATTTTTAGCCTTTTTTTTTGGACATGTCATGTGGTTGGGTAAACTTTTTGTTTTGTTTTTTTTGTGAATCAAGGATAACGACTGCAAAGTCATTCATACCTAGCAAGTTCTGGGATTATCCTCAGTCAATTCGAGGACTGTTGTGGTATTTTTTTCTCGTTTTGTGGTTTGGTTGCTTCCTGTGTGTGTGTATGTATGTATGCTCTACTGGCCATGTCCTTGAAATAGATACAGCAGCCGAACTCTTATCCTTGTCGTGACTGTGGTGTTTTTTGGCTTCTGACTTCGAAACCATTATTCTGAGATCCCTGGAGTGCACTACGCCATCACCACGACACTAGCAACAGCAGGAGCATCAACATCAGTTATGTTGAGCGTGTATTGTTGTCCGGTAATTTAGCAGCGACATTTTTAGGACAATGCCGATGGAGCCGGATTTTTTTTTTTTAACATTTTTTTTTATTACTTCGATGCTCCATAGCTGGAAGCTGGGTGTAGAGTAGGTTTTGGTTCCATTTTGGCAACGGATGTGCACATACAAACATAAAATGCGTCATTTTGTTTTATTTGAATGGGAAAACTAAAAATTGATTCTACTTCGTAGTTTCCATCGTTTCTCTGTCTGTTTATTGCTTGTTCGTTTGTCTTGATGATGACCTTAGGGTTATCACGCCGTTTTGGCGATTTTTTTCCTCACATCGTTATCTCCAAACCGGATTGGAAATTTCATACTGCTATACCCACTTAGAACGGCTTTAGTCATTAGTATTCTGGAATAGAAGCAGTGAACAACATGTTGCAATGCCATTTGTAGGTTATTGACAATTGCTGCGAATTGTATTGCTTTTCAGACCTGTTTCGTGGAAGACTGTTTGCCTTGGTATTGGAAGCCACTTGCGTTTGTTTCGGATTAAAAAGTCAAACAAAGCGTGAGAGGCGTCACGCATCAAATGGGTTTCTCCAATTAAGTACATGCGGTGTAGTGTACTGAAAAAGCTCCGCGCCGTGGAAGAAGTGATCTCATCAACAGTTTAGTTTGTGGTGACGATTCCAGTGGAGTGGGGACTCATTTTTTCTCAGCGAATTTTTTTTCTGCTGACTACATGTTATTGAATGTCTTTCAATTGCCTTTCTTTTTGCAGTGTCGGATGCCTCGAATGTTCTGGTAGATTGTAAATAAGGAAAGATACAATACACAGTTGAAAGCTTTGACTTTTGTCTTTTAAGTTTTCTGCATTAACTGGATTTCTCTTGCAAAAATCATTGAAAGAACAGTATTGTTAGTTGACACATAATTGCATGAATTTCTACAGTGTTACACAAAAGTCTGCGCACATTAAAGCAATTGAAAAGAAAGTAGTAAATAATCACACTCTAAAATATGATATGTTCCAGTTAAAGAACGTAGAAAATATTAATTTCAAACAAAACTTTGACTTCGAAAATTTGGGACTTTGGACCTATTCATGTCCCATTTCCGATAACGACTTATGACACTTTGGGGTGTGACATATATACATACATACATACATATGTACATACATAACCCCCCAATTCGATTTGAGTCTTATGAGTATGCTCCACTTAAGAAAAATATGGGACAATGTGTATGTCCTTGCGTCTCATTCTCTTGATGAAAGTAAAAGTCTACAAAGATTTCCAACATTTCAGCACAGTTTCTAAATTTGTTTTTGAGATCATTAATGAAGGTGAACTGATTCCAATGATTTTTCAGTTTTCCAGCCCACAATCATTTATCATCAGACCTCGACCCACGATTAGTCTTTTGAGCCAAAAATGTTATATTTCATCCAAGATCACAATCTTGTGTGTGAAAATTTTCTCCTTACTCCTTTGAATACCCCATGTCCACGGTGACCCTTCTTACCACTTCTGCTGGTTCCTGATCCGCAATGATTGTTCAGTTATCCCTCAAAGTGGGTTTTGTGGGTCTCCCAGATTTTGGTTGTGTTTTGATCTGAAATTTATCTTGCAAGAATTTTACCATCTTTTTTTTGTACCAAATAGGAATCAACTGGCTATCAGTTATGTTTAATTCTTTTTCGACATTTTTTGCATTCATCTGAGAGTTGTAAAAGAATGCAATGATACTAGACTGCATTCATTCAGTCACAAGTCACAAGGATTACGTCTTCGTATTGAGTTCAATATCATATTTCAACTTCACTGATATCACATTCATTTTGAGGTCACTGATTGGGAATTCAAAGTTTGAATTCAGTTGAAATTGAATGCAATGTTCTGTGAATTCAGTGAAGTAATTTTGGAGTCACGAAATCATTGAAGTCATATTGAAGTCTATTGCTCATGATCATGCAAGTTGTTTATGTTTTACGAAAAAATTCTTACCGAAGCTTGAAATACATTTGGACAAGGAGTACCTGCAGCCTACGTTAATGCTTTATTAAAACAAAAAATATTCTATTTTCCTACATCTTTCATCTATTTAGGCGCTCAGTTTCAGTGCGATCTGTCGACTACTGACTAGCAGCCGAAAACATATTTGCACCAACTCGTAGAGTTCGTCGTTGAATCTCCTCCTCCAAAGCCAGTCAACGCAAACAGGACAGAACATTTTACGAAGAATCTGTCTCTCGAATCGACTGAGGTTATCTTCTTCCGATTTAGACTGAGTCCACGCTTTAGCGCCCTAAACCAACGCTGAGATAGTCGAGCTCTTTTATAGACTCTCCTTGCCTTCAGCCCAGCCCAGAGAAACAGCGATTCACAATTCGTTTTATTTCTGCCAAGGTGTTGTTTTCAAAGGGCGAGGGAGATAAAGTTCCTTCCTACCGCAGAGTTAAAGCTGTCGATTGTGACGTTTGACAGCACATACTTTGTTTTGCCTTCATTCACAGCTAATTGGACAGATTTCTGGAAAAATGTACCTCTAGAGTTGGCTTGTGAGTTTCGAACAATTTTATCGACTCAATCCGGCTTATATTTTGACAATTTCGACAGAATATAGTATACTTGTCTGGATCGGTTTAAGGTCAAACAGTTTTTGGGCCTTTCGAATCTCACAAACACACTACTGGTGGTTGATCTACTTGGGAATGGATTGGATAAGACCAGATGGTGTCTAACAAAATAAGGTCAACTGCAAAAATTTAACCTTATTTCGTTGTTGAAATATAACTTTATCAAATCAAAGTGATATATGTATGTACGTAAGGTCAAATCAATGTGTACACCTGCCTTTTGTCTGGCGGCAGGCGGCTGTATTTTTATAGTACCCTGCTTGGTGACCCTCCTCGCGAGTTAATGGATAGTTTTGTGGACTCATATACTGGACGGCTTTAATCATGACATGACATTATATGAAGACATGAAATTAAGGCAATTTCATCAATTTAAAGGGCAATACGACCGACTTGGCATTATTTTAACTTGTCCAAGCGATGCAAGATCATTTGCTAAAGTTTGGATTTACTATACTTTTTAGAAGCGAAATATATCACGATACCCATCAGTCATGACAAATTAAGTAGATTCGGAAGTATCACAACAATACCAACGGTAATAATCAACGGCCGTGTGCTGAACGGATGGTTGCATTTGAACTGGTTCAGGATGTGAAATAGCAGATTGACACTATTGTAATAAATCACAAACCTTGTTCACTACCATAACTTTAAAGCGTCTAAAACAACAAACAAATAAATGTGATAAAACAATCATTTATTGCGAAATCCCTTGATCTACTCAGTCAGACTCTATTAACATGCTCTAAGACTACATCTCAATTCACACTTTTCTTGTCGTTGTTTTCCTAATAATAATCCCTCGCAGCATGCACAGGCACACCGATACCGATTCAACACTGCGATGTTATTCATTTGAATTCTCTGCATCATTCAATCATCGTCAAGTCAATCCTCCAAATAAACACTGCATTTCCCACAAAACCCCACACACACACACACATGTAACACGACCACCAGAGCAGCTGGCTGTCGTAATCCAAAAGTCGCAATTGAATGAGATACAACGATAGAGCAGATACAGATACTTTATTTCACTCATAATCCGCATGTTCACAAAACCAACTTTGCTCCACCATCAGCTCAGAGTACTGACTGTACTCGTACACAATGAATTTCGAATGAGAATTTTACATTTTCAAAATGTATCTCACACTAGACATCGGCAAGTACATCGGATTTGTACACAGAGTCAGAGAGAGAGAGAGAGAGAGAGAGAGAGAGATCCAGCGAGCTAATCACCACTCAACCGTTAAGTAGCATTAAGTATTCGGCGAATAATCACGAAATGAAAGGCGTATTTGTTCCAAAAACAATCTTTCACTTGAACTAAGCGTTTTATTAGCCGATGATGTTTGAAAATTTATCTCTCAGCTCACAAAGGGCCTGTTTTATTTTTTTTCAATTTTTTTTTTTATGAAGATTCCTATATTGACGGAACATGTCGTTGTATGTAGTTAATCGATTTTTGGATTTTTATCTCACTCACCCTGCAGGGAGGGATACTCGCATTATAATAAAAATAAAAATGTTTTTTCTGTTACGGATCCGGCGAAATGTAAACAAAGTTTCGATGATTTATCCCAGCAGATATATTTAAAATCCACCGACGAACAAACAGAAAGATATTTTTATTAAATAGCTCGCACTGGGGGGAAATTATGTCCGGAGATTTATGGGGACACGTTAAATCAAAAGAATCCGGAGACAGAAATGCGAAACGCTCATGAATTTGTCGCACGTTGTTTTTTTCTTTGTTTTTTTTTTTTTAATTTCGTGGAATTATTTAAAATATGTGAAGGGTGGGATTAAGTTTGACTCTCAGGGGTGTAATCCCTGGTATATGTGTTTCAAAATGTCTAAATTAATAGTTACAAGGTAGAGTGTTAATTCATTTATCACGATGTATAGTAATTAAGGTGCTTTAGGCAGAGCATGTGTATAAGTATGCCTAAGCCCACCCGACTGTCTCTACTCCTACAGATGTTGAATCACGTAGTTAATTATATGTCTGATAGAGGCATGGATTAACATTTGTCATGTAATTGCCTAAGCATGGGTTTTTGTCATTAGGTCTATCACCATCGGAGTGGCGGCGATGTAATGAGATACTTAAAAAGTGATTCAGATAATTGTGAGACAATGGGAGAGCAATGTGATGAATGTACTTAACAATAATATTGATCTTGAAAAATAAATTTGTCATCGCGTGCCGCGGAAAGACAAATAAAAATACCCAGCAGCAGGAGCGGGAGAAAGTTTGGAGATAAAAAAAGATTTACGATTTTTCCAGGAATTGACGTCAGAGATAAGGAATTATGGAGTCCACGTCTGTCGTAAAAATGGTGATTTTTATTTTTCTTTTCCCCAAAACAACAATGTTTCTGCTGAATAAAGAAATTTCGCATTTATTCTAAATTTTAATGGTTTCAGCATTCCATTTTAAGTCGTGCTATACAATGTATTGAAGTGGGTGTCAAGAGTTTGAGATATTTTTGGCGATTATTTGGAAATTGTGATTCAAACTTTTGTATTAGGGTTTGGGCTGAATGGAGAATAGATTTGGCGAAGATACACAGATTCAGCGCTTAGATACAATTGCTCATAGGTGGAGTGGTTCTATACTGAGTTTGTTACAGTCATTTACTTTACCTCGAGATGGAATTACGCCACGTATCAGGGGGATTCTGTTTTCAGTCTCAACACCAAGCATGATTGCAATACTTTAATGTGAAACTTCTTCTATACTAACTCTCGTAATTTAAGATGCCCTTAATTTTACTTTTTTAATGATTCACTGTGGCTTTTATGGCGCTCACGAACCATTTTCTTGTGTGTTGCGGAACGTTTACTTAAACTTTTACGTTTTCAACTTCAACAGTAGCACCTCCTGTCATAAACACGATCGTTGTACCTTGAAGATTTAAGTCTTGATTGTACCTTCTCTTAAACTTAAGTAAAGGCGGCTTTTAGAAAATAGAAATACAGAAAAAAAACGATGCCTTGCCCACCATTTCACTTTCTCAGTTTATCCCCGCTCTAAATGTTTAAATTATTTATGTTTTAGTTCATGCTGTGTGTCGAATACTGTACTATTCTGTACTAGTTCTGTTCGTAAAGGATTTTTCAAAAGGGACGTACAAATATTGATAAGTTTATACTCGCTATCGTGCCATGTTGGCAGACTATTAGTGGTCAGAATTGGATGGAAATGACATCAGTGATATGTGATCCCAACAAGATGGTTCCACATGCTTCACAGCTAGGCAAACAATTCAGCTATTGATGGGAAAGATCGGTTATCGTATAATCTTCGAGGTCCCGTCGAATGGACTAGACATGGTTGGATTTCTTTTAATGATACTACGTTAAATCGTTGGTTTATGGGAACAAGCCAACAACAGTAGAGGAACTAAATTTCAGTCAAATTATGTGAAAGAATGGTGACAAATAAGTAGAAAGAATCGATTACTGCAAACTTGCTCGGGATGTTCATACAAATATGATCGAATTTCATACCGGAACTTAATATGTTATTAAAAAATAGTATGTACATTCAGTTTGCGGTCATCCCCTTCATTGCCTCGTAAAGTCAACTTGTAGACTTAACTAAAAAATTTGTCCGAAAAATCCTTAAAAACAAAACAGTGCCAAAAAATCCGAGTTACATACATATGTAGGTACAGCAAATTATTCGAAGGATTCTTTGTTAAAGGTTTGTAATGTTAATGACAGCAAGTTACCTTGTCTAAGTTTCTTTCAGTTTGTAAGTTCTCCTTACAAATCATGAATCAACCAAGGACGGAGAAATTTGACTGAGATTCTAAAAATAGGATGTTTGGTTTGACAGTTTTATTTGGCTTGACAGCATAATGTTGATTTGTATCTGATCTAGGCTCTGTTCACACATGATTGACAGACTGGATTTTTTCCATATTTACGTCTTTATCATCATCATCATCGATATCTTCTGTGATAGACATGGGATCCTCTGGTAACTTTTGCCAAGCTTAATTGCCGACATTTTCATCAGTGGTAGCTTCTCTCTATATTGGTAAGCTCATATGAGCAGCATCAGCTAGTTCGGGTTGAATTGGTTAAAGGTATCATGACAAAGGCACATCATCCTCTTCAGTGATGTCCTGATCATCAGGATTGTACCATCTGCAATAAAACATAACTGACTTACACGTCCAAATACAAATGAAGTAAAAAAAAACCTAAAACTTGCCGTCTAGACAAAGTATCTGGTTTTACTTCAAAATTGTCAACAGAAATTCACTTATATGACCACAAAGTGTGCGCAGCAAATTTATTAGAGTATCAGTTCATATAACTGGATTTCAGTACAACAATTTTGCGGTTCATATATTCGAATATTTTATATTAGGGTTCAAATAAGTGATACTTCACTATAGTTTTTTGTATAGCCTATGAAATTGGTTAGCTTTTCCACAACAAAAACTTTTTACAACAAAATTAATGCTTTTCACATCAATTAAATTGATTAATTGTCGTATTTCCATTGTTTCCTTCTTGTTTTTATCAGTTTTGAATTTTTATTTGCACCTTTTTGTCGAGTGACAGCGACATGTATCGACTGATAGCTAGTCAAAAAAATAATCCAAGAAATTTGAAAAAATCTAAAAATATGGATTGCCGTAACATGTCACTTTTCCGATTTCCATCTCCTTTGGATTCTTTTTGACATTTACAGGCGAGCTTTTCAGATTTCTTGATGTTTACTGGTTTTTTTTTATGCTTGGATGTCAATCACCGCCAAAGAGTAAAAAATAATTAAGTGTTGTGAAAAGTATTGGTTTTTTTTGTAAAAAGAATTTGTTGTTGAAAAGATAACCAATTTCATTGGCGCCAACTACTAATACGTCAAAACAAGGATGCTATCAATCTAAACACGCAAATATCAAGAATAATCCAGCCTGTCAGTGCTGTGTGATCAAGGTCTTATACAGTCTTCAGATTACTTTTTTTTATATACTGCCATAATATTGTCAGTGATTACGTATCTCATAGCAGACAGAAGTTAGAAAATGTTCTTATTACAGCAGCGATAGAATGCTGCCACCTTGGGCTATTCCTATTCAGACTTCTATTCCTAATTTAGTCTTTTTGCTTATTTTCTTTAGTAATTGTTACCGCCGCCTATCCATATTTTTGCCGGAATGACATCACTCAATACATGCCATGACAGCAGCCAAAATTGTATCAGATTAAGGGGCTTCATTAAGTCAGTCTATTCTGTTTGGTATTATGTTGTATTATATTATATTGTAGGAAACATTGTGAATTTCGAATCACTTATGTATTCAGCATAAATTGTTTATAATATCACTTCTCTCTTTGTCCAGAAGTGAATACTCAAAACGCAATAAAAGTTGACGTCAGTAATTAATTACTATCAGACCGGCAACGGCGCATTGCCATTATTTAGCTGGCAATTATCATTTAAAAAGAATAGAATCAACTTGTGCCTGTGTTGTGTGCATTTGATTGAACCAAACGAGAGCCGGGCTATAATCATTTTAATTGTAGATTCTCCGCTCGCCAGTTATTGAAATGCATCGATACGCAAAACCATAAAGAATACGAATGTAGATACTTCGAAAGCGCTCATCCCATAAATACCAATCATCAGTTTGAAGTACACAATAGGCACCCTCTGTGCTAATTTCACCGATGCCCACACACCCTGGGCCTGTGTGGTGTTTTCACAAACAACTAACCGGCCCGTCACCATACTGACCATAATCCCTTTCAATTCAATCCAAACAATTGAAGATAAGTAATTGGATATGTGTCTGATGCCAATGCCACTGCCACTTGTCTGTCTGTCTGTCTGGTGTATGCTGCCCTTTCTAGGATGGAGAGTTCATAGATTACGTGACTGGCAGTTAATGGAGAGTACACACTACATAGTGGCTGCTGTGCCACTGGGAAAGTGGATTTCTCGCCCTTAAATTTTAAATGAAGACAAAACTAAGAGACTGTAGATGACTATTAAAAGTGTGGAGAACCTAATTCCGATAATCATAGAGATTAACATTTCACATATACATATGTATGTAGGAACTGGGTGAAGAGGATCACAAATCACTACCAACGTGCCATGACACCATTGTTTCCAGAGCACAGGGCTATGGACAGTATAGACTATGGACTATAAAATGAACTTCCTGAAAATGCATTTATATGTGCATATGTGTGTCATTGCATGAGCGGGCCATGTAGTAGCATTCGGTGTACAGATACGATGCAATGAGCATGAAATTCTTTATTAATGACAATTGGAATCGATAAATCGATGACACTGGTGGCACAAACTAATGATTTGACCCTCTGCGCGCCATTAGCATTCCGGAGTAAGAGTGCATTAAGTTGTCATGTTGGTTGTAATGATTTATCAGAACAATTAACTTTCAATTTGTAGTTATCACTGAAGCTATTATAAACCAAGTTTTCCACCGTCAAATCGCATGATATTGGGGGCCAATGGATGGATCTCGTACATGATGACAGGTAGCGTCATTCTACTGGATATATGTGAATCGTAGCACAATGTTACGCGAAGAGTCACTTCCTGGTGAACAGCCACTTTTGATATGTGTCGTGATACTGGATGATTGGTTAAAGCACCGGACTGGGATTGAAACGTTCTATTCTTACGATGTAGAGCAGTCCACTTTCCTGTGCCAAATTTTCACCGATACATGGCCTCATGGCACATGGATTCCAATGTTAAATGAAGTTTAAGCGTAAATATTTAACGTCCTTTTTCAAAAGCCATCAGAATTTCTGGTACAAAAAGGAGCTCATTGGATTCAAAATGTTTGTGCTAGATTCTAGAGTTCTGTATAAATAAGGTAAACCCGAAGAAAAATGCTGTCAGACACCGGAATCGTTTCCAGCTTGCTTTCATGTTAGATCACATCGGACAGCTATAGGTGAAGATAGGCCGTATGAGTGCCGTGTAGCAGATTACTTTCAGCCTCTCATCGAGTTGGCTGCTATAAAACAGTCTTTTGTAAAGGGTACAGCAACTTTGGCTCTGACCAGAGTAGCATTTATATAGCCAGATCCCAAGGTGTCTGAGTACACCTCTACTCGCCAGTAGCTCCTCGTCAGTAGCTCCTCGTGCGGTCGAGTTGGCTAGTATAAAACAGTCTTTTGTAAAGGGTACAGCAACTTTGGCTCTGACCAGAGTAGCATTTATATAGCCAGATCCCAAGGTGTCTGAGTACACCTCTACTCGCCAGTAGCTCCTCGTGCGGTCGCATGATAGAGAGAACTCTCTGGTGTCGCTTGATGCCCCAGATAACCGCATTCTGCAATATCGCTGGACCTGTGTATAGTGTCATGGTGAAGGGAACATGTGAGATCGCCAGTAAATTTCGGCATCGTAGGTCCTTTGTAGAACGCTGGCCAAGACGGCAACCCATATAGCTTCCTTTGACACTGTCTGGTATGGACAGGAAACTCTCAGCACACATATTCGGTTGACTGAGTTTATCCTTCTTGCATATGACTTAATTGTCATTGCTTTGGCCCACATTGGTGCCGCATTCTGTTTGATGGACTGCACAACCCTTGACAGAACTAGGTCCTTCAATATTAGTCATTATTCTGAATAAGGCAGCAATCATCTTTGCAGCTTTGTCGCGCGTTCCTACAAAGTGTTATTTGCAAGCGATATTCTAGACTCGATCATCACACCAAGGATCTAATATCATCCTGATGCTGATTGGCTCTCTTTTCTTGCAACTGCCTAAGATTCCATAAGATGTGTCCTAATACCGATTCTTGTGGATCATAGGTATCGTAGAACAGAAACCGTGTCTTGCGGTAGCTTAGCTTTATTTTTATTAAGGACCATGGCTAAGAGCTGATGTTAGCTATTAAACCCTATCTGCGGATCAGTTAGTGGGTTAAGCTACGTGGCCTTATCGGGTACGGCCCATCAGATTTGAAATTCATAAGTACCAATAGAAAACCAAGTAACCAATAAATTAGGCCCGACTGTGTCGTCTTTTATATGAAATAAGATACATAATCTTCCTGTTACCCAATTCTGTGAATCTATACTTCGTGCTGCACATGTGGATGTTTCAAAGGGAGGTATCGTCTTAGGATGCTCATCAGCCTCACACATTTTGACAACTCCTAGCAGATCTGCGGAACCTTGACGATGAATGGTGTCAGTAAAGCCAAACGGTCAGAACTAGAAGGATTCCTTTCGAAGGTATTGTTTCTAAAGTTTCAGGGTCCCGGTAAAATGTGTAGTCTTCTAAAATGGTCCTCTCTTCAAAAAACCAATGAAGACCCTTACCAGTTAATATATTTACTCAACAATATTGCAAGTAGTTTGTTAGTTTTACTAAGTTTTGAATAAATTGCATTTTGCGATAGAAAGGACATTACAATCTCAATGCTACTTCCTTTCACGTCATTTCCAGGGCTTATAACCTCAAAGAACATAGTCCTCTCTAAGTAGTGTAGAACTTAAAAAAAGCAATGTACTTGAGTTGCTTCTACTCCTTCGAAGGGACTCTACACAGTTGTTTGCAAATTTTTGTAAGTAAAACAGTTCTTAAGGAGCCCAATTGAACTTTGTTATTCTTTCTAAACATCACGCAAAATAAATTCACTTAAATCGAGTTAGTCTGCGAAGTTTTCCTGCCTTAAGGCATTGTACCATCCTCCTTCACTTAAATGTAATCCTTGGTGACTCCATTCGAACCAGCGTTTTTCATTATTCAAATCCGGGATATCCTCCAACATAGCTTAAGTATTCCACAGCTATATTCAAATTCCCTTCGATGTCATTTATAAGAAATCTCGTTACGGCACTTTTAAGCCAAATAATGCCCCTCGAGAGTGGCATCTCTTTGCCACCCATTGAGAATCTTTCAAACAAGCGATAGGGTGCCTCAGGGATCAACTTACACTGGCTTTACAAATAATTTATGGATGTGCTTCCGTTCCGTTGAGCAATTCCGATGCGGGACAGTAAATGTGCAATGATGTAGACGTCAGGTGTGAAAACAGAAACCCCATACTCCTACACCGGGCGCCAACAATAAAACCGGATCTGCCGTGTCACCACAGCTCGCACACATGCCACGCTACGTTGCATTCATGAATTTTAAATTAATTTCGAGGATTTGTGTAGTTAACAAAACATAAATTTGCATGCCAACAGGAGCGGAGGACGAGCTCGAAGGCATGGGGTGTGTATCTATTATGCTCCTTCATGATGATGATGTTTTATTTGCACACTCCACTCAAGCGCTCAAGTGCGCTGTGTTAAGAGGGCGCGCTACTCTACACTGCCACCTCTATTTATGCAGAAGATATTCTAATAGTCACAGCATTTGTACAACAATTACCATCATTTCCAGGTCCCACCTGGGTGACCTCATTTGCTTCTGTTGGCCATTATTGCCTGCGCTGTTTATCGGTGTTTGTTTCCCCCCCATTCCTGCACATCATCTTTGTCAAGGACAGTCCGGTAATAACAATAAACCTTAATTATTATGACCGGGGAGCCAATTATATATGTGTGAGTTTGTCCCACCACGAATAGCGCACTGTTTTCCACTCCTGGTCCTTGCCGCCGCCATCATCAATGTCGTAGTTGTGTTTTCCGAGCGCAATGGAACGGAATGCATTATTATTGGGAAACCATTAATTTTGCACCCGAACACACAGATGCTGGGACAGGGTGGAGAGGATAAGTATTTTCGGGATAGCACATGAGACCCAGGAGGATGGTTGTGCGATACATAATAGTGTGCCCCAATTACCTCACACTCGCAGAGACAGATTTTTGTTCTGGTGGCCAGCGCAGTTTCAATTAATAACCAGCAAATGTTTTTATTTCCAATTTCGTTGTTTTTTCTTTTTGTTGGGCAGACTGTGGGCTATTGCGGGCTTAAATTTGGCCGCGGTGTGAAAAACAACGTTTGCGGTTATTGTTATGGGGACAGCAGTACAACTATCTAAGTGGGTCAGGTCGTTCCCGGTGGTATGTCTAAAAAAAACGAAAAAAAAGGAAAAATTCTAAAACACTGAAAAACGAGGGAGGACAGTGGTACCATACCAAAATTCGAAATAACCAAGGAAAATAAAAAAAAAGGTCACTTGGGGATGAATGGGAATTTGTTTTTGAAATCGAAGCATTGCTGCGGAATTGTTGTATGAGTTCCGAATTGGTCGTTAGTCTAATGGAAAGTGGAGATGCGATGAAAAAGTTTGAAAGCGAACTTATGGACGAGCAGATAGACAGATAGTTAGTCTGCTGGTTTGCCAATAGATTTTGCTTTTATCAAATGGTCGCTGAGGCCGACCATATTTCCGGAAAATTTGTTAGAACGGTTTTGAGATAGTTGTGGGAACTGGAAAATATATGCAAATTGGGGAGGAGAACAGGCCTTCGAAAAAAACAAAAGGCATTCTCAGTGGAATCGCTTTAAAAAACATTAGAACATCTTTTACAGGACTTGATTGTAAAGCTAGTACTGTTTGGTGGCATCCATAGGAAGGGAATTTTAGAATTTTAAATTGATCCCATGAAAACTATGGAAGACACCGTTTTTGTGACTCTCCCTGTTTTTCTTTTCCTCTACACATTTACAAGGTTCAGGAATCTACCTAGAGCCTGTTGTGTAATCAAAACGAGATGACAGAAAAAGGTAGGACCTACACAGGATATACCGCCATCGTTAGACGTATTTATATATACGGGTGCCTGGTCTGGTGGTCTGCTGTTGCGATACCCACAAATCTGAAGACCCACAAGGGTTGAACGTCTGACTTGTTTAGGGAATACCGGTGGTGGTAAAGGAACACCCCTTAAAGCCATACTTGGGCTTTGCCAACAAAATCTTCTCACAATATTAAAAGTTTCAAAAGCGGCCTTCGCTTATGACAAAAGGGGATGTGGAAAAGCTATCATATCGTACACAGATAGTTAAACGAAAATACGTCTTCCGGCTACCTTGCCCCTTACACAGGCTTCAACCTGAATCTCAACACCAGATTTCTCTCTAGAAAGAGCTTGACATGTGATGAGGTCATCAACCCTGTCAGCATATCCATCTTCACAGACGGGTGAAAAACGGACGAAGGTACTGGCTTAGAAATATTCTCAGAGCAACCATCAATTGTTCGGTCAATAAAACTTCCAAAACAAATAAATGTGTTCCAATTGGAAATATATGGGTCATCGAGGCCTGCAGGGACTTATCCACTCTGAATAGCAACACTTACATCGATATTTAGATTGACAACCAAATAGCCATCAGAACTATCACTTCCATCACAAATCACATCCTACACACAGCTCAAATCTTTTAGCGCAAGACTCAAATAGCATAACGTTCTGCTAGATTTCGGGACACATGTGCATCGTTTCTTCACAATTCTTCAAATTACTTTGGACATTCACAAGATGGCCAATGCAAGTGCTGAGTTTCACAAGTTTCGCAAGTGCGCTCCTATCTCTGAATAGAACACAGCTGACCTCCTCTTTGGTATCCTCACAGATCACAAGCCTATGGCGGCCCACCTTAAAAGGATGGGAATCAGTACCACAGACTTATGCAGACATAACACACTTCCTCTGCGGATGCTCAAACCTCAAGAAATCTAGATACTAAACTCTCGGAAAAGTATCTTTTAGTGACCTCAGCGAACTAGCTAACCCATTTAAGAATTTATTATAAAACGGGCTGGTTCAGGGGTAAAATCAAATGATATGATATTTTTGGGTGAAGTCTCTATTTTCTCAACCACGTCTCCACAGGTCCATAACATTTAGACCGATCAGCATTCTAGAGTTTAGTTTGATCGACTTAAGATCCATGCGAAGAGAATAAAGCAATAAAGTATTTAGAAACATTATGGTGTCTATTTCGAAATATGATGGTTTGAGCGAGTTCTTAACGCGCTTTCCTTTTACCTGCAATTTTCCTTTTGATTTTAGTTCTGAGGTCAACTAAAGCCTTTAGCTTCTTGTCCTAAATAATGGGCTTTTTCTAGTCTTAAGATCAGTTCTAAAGGCGTGAACAGGCATGAGCTTATTGCCTGATCTATTTTTAGAGACAATACTCTCACCGAACTTGGACTTCAATAACTTGTTTTTTGGCAACCTATATGGCATGTGCCGCCGTCTTGTTTAAACTGTATATGGTCCAAGTTATTCTCTTCCAATTTATCTCAAAAATGTTCGGGCCACACGACCCGGTAGCAATATCCATTGAATGTGACTGTATTTCCAGCTTCATTGAATAGGAAACTTAGACCTTGAAAACCGAACCAAACTATCAATGTTTCTGGGTCCAACATCGTATAATAAATGTGTTCGAGTTGATGGCTTGCCAAAATCTGACAGTTTTGATTATTGTCGAGGTCGTTGAGTCGTTGATTCAGAAATGCGATGATCCGCTTGCCGAAAGTATCAGTTTCATGTGACACCGGATGTGAGTACCGGATTTGAAAATGTTTCTGGTTTCTAACATTTTTGTTTTGTGTAAATTGAAATCCCAGAAGGGCGTTGACTTCGATTTGATCCATCTGTCTGTTAGGCTTTTTTTATTTTAATTCAGTTTAGGGCGCTCAGTTTAGTTCAAATCTGTTTGCTGAACTAGTACATTCTTTAAGTTCATTGCTCAGGAAATTCGGTCTTGAACGACGCACATATGTATGTATATTTGTAAAATTCCCTTCACATAAGAGAGTACAAAAATTGTGCTTGTTGAACTACTGAGCTTTTGAACCACTAAACTAGATGAACTATTGAGCTATTGAACTAAATGAATCAGTTCAAAAGGAGGCCTAAGAAATGAACCTTAGAGGCCTAACTAGTGAACTAAAATAAAATGGCATTGGAAACTAGTTAACGTAATTCACATATCAGAACTAGTTCGTTCCTGAACTACAGAAGCCTAACGTCTGTGTCTGCTGTTCCTTGTCCAGGGTTAGAGGAAGGATCACTACCCACTATACCATTGCAGCCTCTGTTTATAATATTCCGCATAATTCGTAGGGCAAGAGAGCTCTCTAAATTCTTTCACTTTTTCCAAAATAGATACATACTTTTCGAAATTGCTCTATTTTTCACAGATCGTGACTAAAAATTTTAACATGCGTATCTCACTTGGTTGTTGGGTTCAAATTTGTACTAAACTCCAGCACAATACCAACGATGCTTTTTCATTACCAACTTTAGGTACAATACTTACAGAATACAGACAATAGTTTTTGAATAAAAGTGGTGCGCAGTCTTAACACACATATTTGTGTCAAAAAATGTCATGTTCATGTGATATTTGTTCCTTTTTTTTGTCACTGACGACGTTGCAAGAACACCTTTTGTCTTGACGGAATGTACATGTTGCAAGACTATTCTCTTACTCGATAGTGCCGCCAAGAAATTACGTGCTAGCAACTGATCCTTATAACAATAGAAAGTCAAGAGTAATGAATTCTGCAGGAATGAAAAAAATTCTAATTACAAATTGAGATGCAAAAACACAGTCGTTTCCTCATTTTCTAGCTCATTTTCATTAAAGTAAGTAGAAGCGACATTGTGCATTTTTCTTTCTGAATGCAATGGAAATACTTGGTTAATTATAATAACTTAATGTAAAAATTCAAGTCTCACCCTAACTATAGCTAACTATACCTTCAAGTTTGATCACTGTGTAAACTGAGAGATAGAGAACTTTTATCTCAAGCCTGTGTGACTCCAACCCTTTATTTTTAAAAATAACTTCTCGAACGAGATCAAAAGAGATTCCTAAACTTTCTAAAAGCTTCTAATTAGCTGCCTTGACGTGAACTAGTTAGTCATCCATTACTTATGTACACACAGCTGTCACACATCTGTGTCTATATACACTAGTGGCCAAATAAATGTTACCACTTCTACACAAAGTGTAATTTGTACAATGAGTACTATGTATGATGGTGATCACTCGAATTGAATGTTATTTCAAATTTGCTTTGAAAACGTTGAAAATCGAAACAAAATTGTTGAATATTTAACTCCAAATAGAGGAATTAGGTGACGAAAACTATTGGTAACATTTATTTGGCCTTTAGTGTTCATATAAACGTATCAGGTATAGACTAACGATATCGCTTCGACGCCTCCATAGGACTGTTTACGTCCTGTCGTAAGGGTGTATTAAATTAGGTAAATAGTTATAGATTTGAGCTAAAAGGATGGAATTTTATATCTGTGCTTTAAAGGTGTAAAAATGTATCAAATCCACCCACTGCCACGCCCATTTTTTCACAACTTGACTACTTTATTTCAAATTGAATAAATCAGAAAGACAATCAGCACATTTGGTATATCCACGCCTACTTTTTGGGGGTGTTATCGTAAAACACAATAACCCCAAACCTTGTAATAATTCAAACAAAAAAGTCTATCAAGCCAGTGGCTGATGTTGTCCCATCGGATTGCAGCTTCGCTGTATGTTTGTAAACATCCCTGTTCATATCGCCCAGATACAGTGTAGCATTATGCGAAAGATCAACACTCCGAGGCGTGTATGGGGATAATCTTGCATTTTCATAAAATTTCATTTTATTGTTGACATTCCATTAAAGAGGGCCCGCTCGTCGCATACTAATGAGTTCGAATTCATTTCCCGTTTAACAGTTTACTTCCTGTTGAGCAGACACATTAATCGAATTAATTTCCGATTGCGTACTCGTCGATGATAATGAGCGCGCGCGCACTCATCCCACTGAGAGTTCGCAAAAGTTATTGTATCTTTTTTCCGTTTTAATAAATTCATTTTCAATCCTACGAAGTGCTAAAAATATCCGGACCGTGTTTCTGCACCCCATTCCCTGGTCGTAATTCACCGTAATGAATTAATTAAGCTTTGCGATTCTCGACGTAAATACATACATCACATTCGATTCTTTGTAAGAACTTTGCCACTAAACGAATCGATTACCTAATGGGCTCGCAATACGAGTAGTCTCCACCTGGTGTTGAGGTTGTCCATTATCAAATCAACTTTATTTCAACATAAGTCTAAATAAATTGTTAATTTGTTGTTTTTTTACTATTTCTTGGTAAACAACTGACTGAAAAGCCCCTGATATAGGGTGGTGTGCGAATCCAATCCGTATGTCATCGGCTGCGGTTGTGTACAAGTATCTCACAGATACACAAGGTCGGTGTTCGTTTCGTTCTGTCGACACCAGTATACCTTGTCGTTTTGTAGTAATTAGAACTTTTTAAATGACCACAAACTAGAGCCTGAATGGGGAAAGGATGTAACTTTAGACTTTATGACGGTTAGGGGTGGTGCTGCAGATGGGGTTGTGGGGAACATTTTTTAATTCATTATTCAAGGGAGCACACTGCTAGAAGGCAAAGTTCTAGAAAAAAAAAGTCCGAACGAATCAAAAACAGATTCTTCCGAGTTTCACTAATTACTCAGTTTTTGCTGTTTTTTCTGTTTTTTTCTACTCCGCCTTGATGAGAACGCAGCGAGAGAGCTTGAGAATGGGAAACAGAGGACCGACAGAAACAAAAGTAGAAAAAACTATTTTTTTTTGTTTTACTTTGTTGCACGCTGTTGACTGATGTCGGATGTTTTTTTTTTCTTTCTTTTTCTGGATTTTTTTTTGTGTTTTGTTTCCTCGGATAGTTTTTTTTAATTGGCTTTTTATGTACTTTTGCTTAGAGGCAGGTAATGCAAAAGTTTTCCCGTGTAAGTGATCATGAAAGCAGTTAGGAGTTATGTTCAATGAACTAGACTCGGTTGTGTTCTAAATTAGTTGAACAAACCCGACTTGATTGTGAATTTAAGTTCATCTGAATGAATGCCGGAAATGGGTCTAAAAAGAAAAGAATGACCTGACGCATACATTGCGGAAGTAGGGGTCGTAAGATTGAAGTATTTTCCTTGTCCTATTAGCATTCATTATCACTAGTAGGTACTAACAAATGTATTTATATTTTGTTATGAATTCTTTTTTAACAAAAGCTAAAAAAAGGTTTGACCTTCAACAGTAAATATAGGCTGTTGGAGTGAATTCAAGCAATTGGTCATATTGCCAACCGGTTTTTCCGGTTCATGGCTGGCTTTGTATTTATTTTTTTGTTCTTTGAAATGAAAACAATTTTTAAGTTCTTAGAATTTAGACAAAACATGAAATCGTTTCATTAGCTGCAGCTTGGATATTTTTAATTACAATTTGATATTGGTTAAGTGAGACCAACAAAAGAAAGACACAGTGCAGGCTGTTAGCGTCAATCATATCGTCTAGTTCCAAAGCTATTAATTTTAGTAGAAGTTAAGTGTAGGGTAGCTGAAACGAGGAGTAGGTATTGGTTTCCTAGACAATATCGAACTTGAGATGTTGATCAAACTTGACATATCTGTCAAAAGTACGAAAACCGAGACAGTGAATTGTTTATTTTGGCGCTTTGTCTATGACATAGCGTGCTTCGTGCCTGGAGTCTGTGAGGTCACACTTCAAAACGAAATCGAAAAGTTCATTCCATCGTCGGGCGACATTAATAAAAAATCGCATTTAGTTTAGTTGGGATATATGCCACCAGATGACGTATCAAGTTTTGTGCGCAACATACAGATTTTTTTTTAAAGTTTCTACCTTTCGGGTAAAATTTGATCGACTGAGGCCGATAAGGCTGTTGGGCACTGTACTGATACCAGTTAAAAAAGTTAAATATCTGGGAATATTCCTGGATAGGAAATAACCTAGCAAAAACACACAGAAGCGCTAGCCAGGAGACAATGATATCCCAAAGCCTAGCGGGCAAATCCTGAGGATGTAGCCCGACTATCCTCAGATGGATGTATGGAGTATATTGCTATTGTGAGACCAATGGGCACATATAGAGCATTTGCATGGACAAAAAGGACCGGTCTGATAATTAAGAGGCAGACACTCAATAAGGTAGAAAGATTGTCATGCCTCTGTATTACAGGGACCATTCGAATTTCCCCAAATGCACTCATGGAGATACTACTGGAACTGACTCCTCTGGACCTTAAAGAATGCGATTCTAAGAAAGGAGAGTGCATTACATCGAAGCAATTCGATGGAGTACTCAAAAAAATACCAATTCTGGCCTTTCTTAGAGATGATATCATTATAAGGTTTAACTTTCAAAAGCATTTCGTCACTAGGTTCTGCAAGAAAAAGAATTCCAGCAATGAATATACAATACCCAATCAGATTGATGACTTAAGCAGGGGTATTTGGGCCTAGGACCAATCCAAGGGCAAAAGCACCTGGAACTTTCAGGCTGAAATCGACAGATGTGGCCAAACTATACCAACTATGACAGCTAAAATGTCATAACCAAGTCGCTATCATGGAACTTGATTCTTATGTCAGTAAGTTCAAACTCGTGTAGGAATGTCTGAAGAACCTTAGTGAACTAAGTAAGAAGAACATAGTGACACCTGGCCATATGGGAATACGGGGTAATGAAATGGCCGACTTCTTAGTAAGAAGAGGAGTATCAGAAAACTTTGTAGTTTCGGAAGAGGAAGAGTTCAGGAACCTAAAGAGAGAAAGCAGGGTAAGTACCTGGAACAACGGGCAGGGTATGAGACAAGAAAAAAAACTTTTAGCGCAATACAATAGTAAAAGATTCAAAACCCGTAACACATTGGCCAAGAATAACCTGCGTTTCCTAACGGGGCACTGTTAGCACTCAGGGAGCACCTAAGGAAATGGGTATATCTGAAGAAAATCTGTGCAGATTCTGCGATGAGTTCAGTGAAATTCCGGAACATGTTCTTCTGGAATCTTGTGTGGTACTGACGCACAAAAGATTAAAGTATCTGGGCAAGTACCAATTCCTTAGAAAAATTGGATTGGGAAGGGTGGTCCAGGATGGGTTTGGCACCGCTGAGGCATAGTAAGAGTATATAACCCTCAGAATGATTCCGTAAGGAATCTTACGCGAAGGCAACTCTAACGAGATTTTGCACTTCTCCAAGGTGTTGGTAGAGGGTACAGTAGATCAATAGGTCGCAGTGCAACATACCCCTTATTCAAATAATAATAACACTTCTCGGGTATGTCTTACTAAACCTGAGAGGAAATTGAAAAAAATTGATGAAGACACAACTTCTAGGCCTTAAACATTGAATTAAAAACTCATATAACACTTATCTTAGAGTCCGCCCACTTTTGGGAACGTTTTTTGAACAAAAACACACATTTTTGCAGTGAATTTTAGTGGAACTACGTATGATCTAGTCGTGAAATCTATTTCTGTATATCCCTGCAGTTCCCATGGAAAGCATCAATTTACAATGGTTCTGTAGTTGGTTACTGGTACTTGTTCCTGTTAAAGCAATATTGCATTTAAATATTTAAATAGAACACAGAATAATTGAGGTATCGGGATGAAATTTATTTCAGGTGAAGTACACAAGTTAGATTCAAGTACGGAACTCTATCTCGTTTATAGATTACCACGAGCACGTATGCAGCTATCGATTCTTTGGAGCTAATTTCCCACCACTCTTCCAAATGTATCGGCTGAAACTTCTGGCAATATCACGTTGGATATTATTCCTGAGTTCCTCTAAGCTTGTCGGGATAAACTAACGACTTAACGTACTTTGTTCTTAAGAAATCCAACGGCGTTAAATGACATGAAAAAGGTGGCCATTGGACCGGAAAATTTCTCAAAATTGCACCCAACTGTGTGGCATGTGGCACCATTTTATTGGGACCACATGTCACTGATTTGCATCGATGAAAAAACCATCCACCAGGCATGAAATTTACCACACCCGGTCAGTGTTTGTGGATGCATTATGTGTCCTTTAAAGCCAATGTGGTTCTGTTCCGCATATGTTGCGGATTTTTGGGTGAAATTCAGAGGTTTCTTCAAACTCTGTAGGACCTCATCGGAGAAGTTTAAATGATTAAAAGGCGGCAACTATTGAATTTATTTGATCTTCTAAGACGGAGAGCTTCCCAATTTCTGTGAAGCACGCACAGCTTGCCTGCTTGGTGGCCGAGAATTGGAGTAAGACCATCGACTTAGAATATCCGTAGTAAGTTTCAGTAATTTCCAAAGTTTGCTTGTTGTTGTTTTTATGGTGATAAAAATGTAAACCTTAACTGACGTTCTGACATTGACAGATCATAAAACAGGTTTAAAGGTGCGTTTGTATTGATATACAAAATTGTTATATCCCTGTTGAAAAACCCTTGACTTGTAGTTACTTCTAAGGGAAATATGGAGAGGGTAGGTAGTTCCACGTTTATAATTCAGTAGTCTGATACTTTGCTTTGATGGTGTATTTCGACAATTCGCATTCGTTGGCCATCGAACTGATGACGAGGCCAATTCCGCGATCAATTTCTTTAACAATTCGTGCATCCAGACAAGTCGAATCCGCGTAGAAACGTGTGCACCACTCGGGGGAGAAGAAAAGCCTCAATCATGGAGTAAGTTCTCGAAAGACAATAAGTCTTCTTATTTAAGATTAAGAAGGCCATAGAAGCGGTCTTAAACTAAATATCCCCACGATTGGATACTTGATTCGGCATGAAAAATTTATTGAACGAAGTGATTCATTGCTTTGGGAATTTGGTTCGAGAATTGGAGGGACGTTACATATCCATATAAGCTGCTTACACATATCAGAACTGCAGGTCTATAGGGATCGCCAATAATGAGTCAGGGTCTTTGAAAAGAGCTGGTAGCAGATGAACCCTCAAAGGACCTGACTGGGTGGTTACTGACTCCGTGGAACCCGGCCTAGTGATATACAATAAAACTGGTCTGCCAGATTCGGGGTCGTTTGTCGGGGCAACTTTCCTATCACGGAAAAATTAAGTAGTTAGGATAAAATGTTCATTTAGGCCCAAGTCCACCCCGGACTGTAGCCCCATCAAAACTAAAGTAAGTATATATGTAGGTATTGGAGGGACGTTCTCACCAAATTTTTTCAATGGTTGCTGTGTCCTCTTTCTTTAGAGTTTTCCTTGTTTTCCTGTTTTGTTTTGTCTGTCAATCTCAAGAAGTGTTGACAGTGCGATCCCATCATTGTCAACCACTAGCAGGATCGGTAGGATGGCTTCGGGCAACAACATTTCGTAGGGAACTTCATGGTACACCTCTATCTAGTGAAAATCGAGCTCAAATATTTCTCCTCACGTTTTGTGACTGTTTTACTGAATTCATCATAAATTCACAATGTAGTCGCAGGCTCGATGCAGTCACACAGTCATATACTCATACACGCAACAGTCATAAGTTTCATAAGTTCCAGAAGTTTAAATTCTTCTGACAGTTTGGATAGATTTGGCAGACGTGGGGAAACGGTGAGGGTTTATCTACTAAGTGAGGAGCATCGCACAGAAAGAGGAATCTTTTCGGTCTCTCCAGCTATACGAACATATCTTGCCGCACTGGCTCTTTGATTAAGTGACATGAAGTGGCTCTTTGGTTGTGAATTATTTACTTCGGCTTACGGTCCTCATATTTCTTCGACCAAGGTGATAAATAAAATCAAGGAAAATAATTAGAATAGCTATTTGGTTCCACATCGCATGCTTCCCAGCAGAAGAGCTCCCACCAACGTAAGGGACTGCCTGACTATTTTTATCCCAGAGCCCATCGTTTCAGTCCAGATGAACCATGTAACAACAAAAATAAAAAACACGCTGTTGTGTTTGTTTTGAACACAAAAAAAGATACAATGTTCCATAAAAACTGTCACGTTCCACCCCCTAAATCCAAACAATGCGATGGTAACTCCTGGAACCATCCACCAAACAGACTCACCAGGCACTATTCCCCCAACCAAGCAATTGTTTCCAAACGTGCACATTCGTTTAAAACGCCCCATAAACTCCGCCCAGAGTTTTTGGTTACGGAGTTAACCGCGCCGCCTGTCGCCTTGACGGTGGCCATATAAATCAAACGAACTGACAATTTTATTGTGAATATTTCCGGTTTCCGGGCTTCCGGAACTCTCTAGTATTTTTCAACTGCAGCGGCTTAACTTGAAATATTTTAAAATGAAATTGAAAGCCACCCCCCGCCCGGTGGCTGTGCTGTCATTCCATCAATGGCACTCCATTGGAAAACTTTATCTTTCTCTCGAAACAAAGCGAGAACCTACGAATTAACCCGAAAACGACTTGCCCTCCCGCACCCGTGCGTCAATAAACACAGAAATTCCCGATACCATCTGGTTGGTAGAGAGAAGTTTTCTGCTTCTTTCCCAAAAAGTTTACCCAAGAACTTTGCGGGTTTGTTTGAGAGGATCATTGAGGATACTTTCAGGTCGTTTTGGGGGATTGCGGGTGAGGTGAGCTGTGCGCATAAATTATCCTTGCACTCCTTCAAGACCCAAGACCTAAGAGCATTTAATTAAAGAGCTTAAACAACGGTTAGCCGCATTTTGCTCCACAATGCATCCAACGAAGCCGATTTGCACTGCAGCATCCCAGGCCAGCCATTGTAATTGCATTACGAAACGAAAACGAAAACAAACACATGCACATGGCACAAACAAAAAATAGAAGAATAATGCAGAAATAAAGGATACTCACACTTTGGTGGGTGGAAGGGGAGACGCTGATGCCGAAGAACTTCCACTATCGATCGACGTGACTGTGTACGAGTGGGGTGATACCATGATATGCAGATACAATGGACCTGGAGTTGTCTTATGTCTTCTCCCCACATAATCCCGAATGTAGGCCGTCAGATTCAGTTGGCAAAGGTGTAATGGATTTATTGTGCAAGGACGAAGGCAAATTACACCAGAATGTCGTTGGTCTTTGGGCAGGGGACAACAAAGAGGGACTACGGCAAGGTTACGGGAAGGAAAGGCTGGAAAGCTGAAAAGCTTTTTCAATGTACAAACGAAACGCGAACAAACGCGCCAACAATTTGCCATTTTTTCAAGTTTAAAGAGCTGCGCGCCAAGACAGCCAATCGCCGACACTGAGGCCTAGCTAGCTGGTGAAATTAGGCGAAGCACCTGAAGTGCAGATTCCAGCTGATACGACGGTCATGGAATTGATCCCATTTCTCTTGATACGAGTATACCTATACAAACGTCCTCCTCTAGTCGTTCTTTTTTCGTCGTAATGACGCAATGAAGAGGTCGTCGTTTGTGATTTGTTTCGTTTGCAGGTACGCCCGTTGCTGTCGGCTTTCATCTCTTTCCTCATCGTTGGAAGTGGATTTCTAGGTCTAGGAGAAGACTATGAGTGTGAGCCCACTGGGGGCGACACGTGAATCATAATAATAATAATTTTTCGTTAGAGCTTTGTGACTTGCTTGTGCTAGCTGGCGTAATTCGGCGCATTCCCACCTATCAATGCGCCTTGATGCTGCGCCCACCCAGCACCTCGTCTGGGTGGGGACCAGGGGGAATTGAGAAGAATGGATTTGGTAATTGTGAGAGATGATCTTAGCGTTCGACAGCGTGCAGGGGTGCTGCTCTTGAGTGTGACCTGCTTTAACAATGAAATGGTGTCAAAATGGTGTGGGGGTACGAGTGTGTGCAAAGTGGAAAGGTAGGCGAGCAGAGACTAAGGCAATTATGCTCTTGTGACACTTTAGAATGTTAAATAAGGACCATGTGCTGCTGGAGGAGTTGTGTGAAATTGTAAAGGAAATTCTTACTAATTTGACTTGGAAGTCGACCAAAATTCTACGGCTACAATTATACGTTTGCCGGAGTTTAATTTGTTCACACTGTGAACTGTTTCGGGTAGTACTTCATGATGGCTTTTGAAGTGTAACATTTCGTTTATGTGTTAAGTACTAAGCGGCAACAGTACCCGGTTTCAGGTTTCAAGGAGCAAGGAAAAAAGTAGGCATCGGGTGGATTCTTATAGCTATACACATAGTTCACGGTGACAAGAAATCTATAAGGAATGCACAGAATGATTTTCCTCTGATTGAATGCAGCAAATATAATAGTTTTTCATTCCAATTACCAAGCAAAATGTATTTCTAGTACTATTAGTGTGGTTAGTTAGCTGAGAGTTTGAAAAGTAAAATCAGACTGCGAATAGATTCTGTAATAAATATTTAGAAATTTCGGCGGAAAAGAGCTCTTTTTGAGTATGACTCGACCGGATTTAGTGAAATAAGATTTCGATATAGGTAAGGTGTATCCACTGGGTTTTAGCATTTAATTTGACGTTTGTGTCAAACAGAATCTTACAGCTGGTAACATTGGCGGTAGCCATGGTAGCCGCCATGACTCAAGTAGTTAGTGCGTTTGAGTATGAAGAATGAAGTTTCAGGTTCAGTCCTTAGACAATACCTACAAAATTCGTTCACTTCTGCGTCTGACCAACATCCGAGAACACAACAGTCCTCAGAGAGGCAAACTGCATTAAACAGTAGCCCCCCTCTATTCCTGTAAAGAATATAACACGCAAAGCACGACTGGGTGCAAGGTTCCATAGAGTTGTCGCATCAAATAGGATTACAAACATTTGAAATTCCGTGGCCTTCATCATGGCCATGAAATCGTTTTCGAGTTCATCCATCTGTGAGAGGTTATCAAACCGATCAAATCCACAGCTTAAACTTTGGATTATTTTATATTTTCATTGTGCATGTGAATAGATTTAAATTTTTCTGGTCATTATCTAACAGACAAAGTGGAAATGGAAATAAAAATTAAAAATAAAAGCACAAAACTGTGACCAATTGTTTTGACAACCACTTTATAATTGACACGTATTGACATTTGAGAAGAGGTTTCAGTTTGGTGGGAACATTTACCGGGTGAGAGTGCATCTTTCCATATGTCAAAACTATCATCCTGAGAATCAAATACAATGAAGACATGCCAATTATTGAAAAATAATCGATTCCTTGACATAAACTGCATAAACTTTTACAAAATTCAGAACTGGAAACGTAAAAACTTTAATATGTCATATGACAGAACCAGTATCAAAATTGAATTCAGTTACGTTTGGCTACTATTGAGACTTCACAACATAGAGTCAATGTTGTGGTATTGATATCATCATCGATTTTATGACTAGAATCCTGCTTTTACACTTCTGTCAAAGTCAACGAAGGAGAATGCTCTGTTCTCCATGACGGTTGGGAACGATCAAGATCTTTTATTTAAAAAACAAATTGGAAACAATCCATACGCTTTGGCTTTGTTACATCTAAGAATATTAAAAGGTCTACAAATGTACTGACAATTGCTGTCAACGAGCTGACAATGGCCATCTATTTCACAACATTAAATTGTCAGTTCACACAGATGTTAGTTTTTGTCCCAATTTCTGACAATTTATTGTCATTTTATTGCAAATCCATTGTCAGACGCATAACATTTCGCAGAATTTTTTTCTTTTGTATCATAAAGTCCGAAAAAGTGCAAAATTGATATCGAAATGGAATAAAAGGAGACACTAATGATGATCTGCAAGGCTTACTTACGAATTGGAAAGCGACGGATCGACACGCATATGCTGTATTGGACTGACTCTCCTATCATTATGTATTCATTTTTACAGCCCAATATCGTACTTCAAACGAAAATATTAGCAGCATAACATGATAACAAGTATCACATGTCCAAAATAGATCACTAAAATAACAAGAAAAATATGTTACAACAAATTAATTGCAGATGTCATAAACTTCGTACATTTGACAAATTGAAATGAGTCAACAAATGTGTATAACGTCTGACAGTTGTTTAAAAAGTACAAAAAGCAGACACCTGAGAATTTCATTGACAGATGGCGGTCTGGCAATTGTCTGAACATGTTTTTCTTACAATATTGTCATAGAAAAATTGTTAGTTTACACGATGGCCAGGCATTTGGAACAATGTTTTTATTGATAGACCTGGCCATATTGTCTTATCTGGCAGTTGTCAAGAAAGTGGTGCACCGGTTGAGGATTAAACTTCTTGAATTGTGGCGCTATATATGCAAATAAGTCAATTATTATGGATTTCATGAAGAGTAGAGGAGAATAAGCATTTTCATCGGTTTTGATTCTGTCGAACTGTCAAAATGCTGAATATATGAAAAGCTATGCAATGGGTACCAAATTCAGGCAATGAATCGAGCTTGACGTATAAAGTCTATCGGAATCATACAGGAGTATTCGTTCTTGTGCAATCTTTCCCATTTTTATTTGAACATATTACTAGGGATAGGTAATTTTTGGAAATTACATTTAATTGTTTGGAAAAAAAAACTCCATCATTCTGTCTGACAGCCTACAGCTATGGTATCATGACAGCGCTGAAAGCTTATAACACATTCTTTACATCATTTTACGTACAAATTTAAATGAAATAATGGCTTAACAACTCTATTTCAATTTGTTTCAGATCCTAAATAAGGAGGTTCCTCTACCAATACAGATTCAAGAGGTAAGTGTTTACTATTAATGACCCCGACGCATAGAATCCGAAGATCCGTTTCAGCGTTGCTTTAACCTGACAGCTGTCATTCCGATCCTATGAAAGGAACTGACCAACGGATATAGGAACTTCCATAAAGTAGATTAAGTTCCTACTTTTTTAGTCCGTTTATCCGTTAACAGTTCTCACATTCACTTATTGAAGTTCACGCTTTCACCAATTTAAGGCAAGCACACACATTGGTGGAAGCATTGACAGAATGCTGAGAAACTTTCACCGCATGTCATCTGTCAACATAGGTATGGGACGAGTTCTATGGGACTGTTCTTTCTGAGAAAACGTCAACGTCGACGGATTCTATGGGCCGTCTTAAGTTAATCTTTGATGGGCCGGGGGAATCAAATGAATGACCAGCACCTTAAAAGGTGGAGGATGTTACTAGAAAAACCTACTAAACTTGTTATTTATTGAAAAAACTAGAACCTTGTGGTACTCCAGCAAAATTAAGGGTATACTGTCAACTATTTAGTGTATGCTAGTCACAAGTTTTGGATGGGTTTCATAGCTCATTCTAATGCAAGATCTGACTCTCAGAATAAATACCTCATGAGAGTGCCAGACCTTCCTCTTATGTCTTAAAAAATCTATGTGACTCTCCTGCATTGCCTTACAAACCCAACCAACACTATAATAGTGCAATCTTAGGTGGCGAATATTTTATGCACAGTCTTTGTCTTTTGGTACATCCCTAACCTAAATTTTACAAAAATTTCCATTTGTTTGTAATGCATATTAATGGATCGCCTTCGCTGGAACTAATTATTCAGAAAATACAAAAACTTTCATATAAATGAATGAAACTTCTCTCTTCGTTGGTGTCCTACTTGCATTACAATCAATAAATCTGGAGCACTACTCCTTGGTAGCGAATCCTTGTGCATATCAGCAACTTCCGCGATCTGTCGTCTTGTTCGCAAAGGCATTTGCATATTTTTAACATACAAGATTGAAGAGGCGTCCCAGTGTTCCGTTGCCTCCCGAACAATCAGTTGTCACTTGTTCCCATTATTGCCTTCCAACGTATCTTCCTCCACTCAGCGTGTGAATCCTTCCTCCTTAACCGGAGACAAAATGAAATCTTTCACAGAGTTCGAGTGAGACAGACTAAAAGAGCGATCGCATTTTAAATAGTTTCCCTGTGCCATTTCCCGATTTTATATACATACATGCGAGTGTGTTTGTTTGTTTTTTGTATGTATACACCATGATGTCTACTTATCTGCTTGATGGAATGATATATGAGTATCCTTGACTGTGTATTTGTATGGTTGTACTAAAATTGGAAATGCCGACCTCATTTTCCGGCATGACATGAAGGAGGAGGATGACGGAAACCCAGGAATAACTGTCGTTCCGTCTTGATATGACAAATATTAGCCCATGCCCGGGTATTGTGTTTCAAAAAAGCAGACATGAGTGGCTGATCAGGAAGAGGAGTATCCCGTTCTGCCACCCTGCAGAGCGCAAGTAATTAAATTTCCCTCCTTCGGAGCAAGTACGGATACTCTTGCCATGTTGAACTTTGCCATGTAACGGCAGCACTCAGTGCACAGCTCACAGGACACAGACACAGATTGAGATGGAGTAAGTTTCTGCTTGGTTCGCGGTAAGGAATCCCATTACTTTGTCCTCTGCGACACATATGAACGTATGCACTGTGATTATCGTTGTTATTTTCTCAATTTCTCATTTTCCGCTCTTGGTTCTTTCGACTTGAAGTATTCATTGCACCCACTGTCAACCTATTCTTTGGCAAGTTGTTCTTGTTTTTGCTGTTGCTTCCAACCCACTGCAGACTTTGATTACATCCGTCTAAGCTGGGAGACTTTTGAATATGGCTTCATGTTCCTTGTCAGATTAAGAGTCGGGAAGCGACATCAGACTAAAGGATATCAGTGACAACGCAGAGGTAGGAAATGTTTAAAAAAAGCAAATGGAAATCTGGTAGCAGATAAAGCGAATAGATGATACTTTTGTATAATCTCGTCCTATCTGGTGTGCATCTACTCCCATTTGGAGCGTAGTGGGGGGCCGAAGTTAATTTTTTGTCATTGTCTATGTCTCCTTGTTGATACACCCCTTTTATAATTTCGACTAGGAGTTCATTTACATTTTGAATTATTGCACATAAGTAGTGCATCAAGTGGGTGGAAGGGGGCGGTTGACTTACAGTCACAGACTTGCTGCATACTTCATGTATCTGTATCTGTTTGTTTGTTGCTTTTGTGCATTTTTTTCTGATATTTGTGAAGAAAACGAGGTTCGAATGACATTGGGTGCATTTTACTGGCTTTTGTATCTTTTGCTGGTAGATGGAGGCATGGGACGTTTATTGATTTTTTTTTACCACCCGTTGTAGATTTATGTGTGCAATTTAAAATGGTTGGTTGTTGCGATAAAGAATAATTTTTTATAAGTATTTGGTAAGAAATTGTCTTTGTTTATTGAAAGCCGTTTCGATGATAGCAAAGCTCCTGTCATTGTTGATGAGATCGGTCCGTTCCTGTACGCTGTCTCTGACATCTTATGGGACCGGTAGATCATTTTGGACAGTAAATTCCTTAACCGCTGACTGGCCGATGTTTCCCCAGTTCTCGTCAATCAAGCGATTGCATGTGTCGGCCATGTTGCAATGCTAAAAAGGAAAGCGTTTTTCAATAAGAACATGACAATTTTGTATTTCTATAAAATCCAGAATAATTGAGATGTCGGGCTGATACTTAGTCAGTATGTAGTACATCTGTTATATTTAAGTATGAAATTCGATCTTTTTGATATGACCACCCGAAGCACGTTTGCAGCGATCGATATCTTGGAGTCAATTTTCGTATTACTTCAAACTTTACAAAGCTAATTCGGAGAAGTCTCGGCGCTGTAAATGGTCAGATCTTGTAAGGTTGCAAACCAAGATCTTTACACAAAATTTGCCGCAATGTGGGCTGAAAGATGCCCGATTCTTGTGAATGACATGGAATCAGCTTATGTTACTCATTTTTAGCTGAACCATTTACGACTGCGATAGTTTTAGTCCTTTGACCGGTGCGTTGTCTCAATGGCACGGACATATTCAGTAGTGAATGTATTGACTTGAATATATCCACTGTAGGATGCACAGGCTATCTGATGGCTCGATTATTACCACCGAAAATTGCAGTAAATGCTCTTAGAGTTGCAACTACCCGACTCAGAATTTCGGTAGTAATTTTTAATGATTTTTGAAGGATATTCGTTCGTAAACTTTAATATAAAAAAAATGTGAACTTTGATTGAAATTTTGACATTAAAAGATCATAAGGAAAGTTTAAGGATACGTTTGTGTTAAAATATAAACTTGTTATGTTTCTATTGGAAAACCCTATACTGTAGATTCAGCCGGACGTGATAGGGTGCACTCCGTTTTCTTCTCCTTTGCAAGTGGCTTGCTTTCTATATTAGCTGGTCTTGACAGATTCAATGGATGTATTTTAGGACTCCCTCATGTCTGCAGAACAAACTTTCCATATTCTTAGCACCGGCTGTAAGTCTGCCGCGAGGTTTTCTTCTTCAGCTGTACAAGGTTTCTGTACGGTCTTGTTGCTTTGACACGTTGCACTTTCTGAAGGTCGATGTAATTTCGTTTGCTAGGTTCGTCAACAGTAAAATCATCCATATCCGAGGCTTGTTATGGTTTCGAAACAACCATTCTTTTTCACGGTCGAGATGTTCCCTCTACGCGCAGTCCCCAACCTGGAGGACCAATTCTCTTTTTTACCTTTAGGATGAAGGGTCGGATTTTATGGAGTCAGAAGCCCGTTTGGGGGGTATGTTCGTTGCCATTAAGAGTTCATCGGCCACCTACTCTTTTCCATCACCCTGACTCAGCATTGGCAACCTCTAAAGAACTATGATTCAAATATGTCGAAGCAGGTCATATAGACTGGAACTGGAACTAGCCGTCTGCTCCCCTCTATCTTCCGCTACCATCAATAACTTTCCATAGTGGGATGGTTACCCAATCTTCAGTCTTGGCACTAGGTTCCCAACAGCCACCAACATTGAGGTGTAGATAAGGAGTTAATAGTAAGAAGCTGTCGTGTTAACGCATGTGTTCTCATATATTCGCTTTGCTGCCTTTGGCCGTTCCAGGTGTTTACTATGAGTTCTGCCTTTTGATTCAGAGAGTACCTTCACTTAGACGTGGCGTGCTCATGGCGTGCGTCTTCAAAAAGCAATTCCCAAAGAGAATCTCTACCGATATTCTTATTCCAACATACCTTTGTAGATCCTTAGCCTTAGACACCGTATGCTCTCCCATTTTAGGTCAATAATTACGCAGATTGGTGGTTTTACTCGCTTGACTGTTTGTAGAAGCTCTGATCTGTTATTTTAGACAGTACGTCAGTCCTTTCATTTGGCAGTTTCGATACACTTGGAACTATCTGACAAAGTTCTAGGTACTTAATACCCTGACCTTTGTGCGGCAATTCCTAAGTATTTCAGATTTCTCGTTAGATATTGATTCCATATCTAGTATATCCGCAGCATTGAACCCACGAAGGTTCTCTACTTCGAACACCCTGCATGTGCCCCAGACCCGTACCGTCACTGATTTAGGAACCATCTGTGTATATTGCAATCTCACTTTGTAGATAGACGACTTTCCTCTGTCAACTCTTCCTTCCAGGGTATATTACTTCGTAGGGCACCTCAAAGTCAAGAATACAGGGATTCATCAGGAATTCGGTAGGTTTTTTAGGTCCTTAATGGAAGACCCGATATATCTTCAGGTGTAAAGTGGTTTTCGTAGATATTCTCCGATTAGTTCAAGAAATTCATTTTCAAGGCGACTGTGCCACAGCAGTTCGAAGTATGGAAGCATATTGTCATCCAACTATCGTTGTGACCGTGGTCAATGGATGAGTCTTTTCATATTCCTAGCAAGGGTTTCCTACTAGATCGTTTGAATGGTGGGAAAAATATTGGAATCATGCCTTCGGTACAGTGCAATTAGACTTACTCATAAATCCCACTTTACTGCCTCACTTAATGGAACATCGAATTCGCCATCAATTGCAATCTGTTCCTATTAGCAAATAAATAAAACACTCCCACTTCCATGCCATTTGTCAATAGGAAACACACACGCATACCATTTAGTATTCATGTTCGGGAAGAGCCCCTAATCCCTGTGAAGTGTTGCGCGCATTGAAAGGAACAAAATCCCTGAATACAAATACGCTTCTTGTCTCATCATTCTAATTCGAATTTCGAGAATAAAACTCGACACACTCTCGATAGAACGCGTGGTAAACAACACGAAGGAATCAGAATAAATCCATATTCATCAATTGGAAGCAGCAAACATTGCCACATGAATAAGACCATAAATCAGTTCAACCACCCTGACAGGCCCCACCAACCAGCCAACCAGCCAACCAGCCAGCCAGTCAGGCAGTCAGCAGTCGGAATGGAATCCATGTCACAATTCGCAGAAACGACGTCGCGGCGGAGGCGTCATGCACATTCAATAAACAAAAGCACACAAAATTAAATAAAACCATCAGGCAAATGGTTTTTTTCACCCCGTTCCCAGCCACAGCCGCTGAGGCGAATCCGCTTAGAGTAATAGGCCAACACCGACAACCTCTCGGATGAGATACTTTTATAGATACGCGTCGCATGGGAGTCTTTCATTGTGAGCCTACTCAGCAGTTGTTGGAATTTTATTGCCAGGATCCGGATTTAGCTTAAGCGATTCATCGTCGCGCATTCAATTAATTCCGAATTAGATGGCATTAAACACTTTCACTGCGGGGGGTGTCAGCCAAGAAGAATCGAAAGCCTTTGGTGTCAAAAGAGGGTTACCAGCGCCGGTAGGTAAACAGAGAAGCGATTTCCCATCGATTTCTAGTCCCCTACACACACTTGCACCTTATTTATCGCCGCGTTACGTGTGAAACCCCAATGAGGCCAATTTGGGGGTGGCACGGGGCTTGAATGTTGAATGTTTGCGTGTTTATTGGTAACTCTGAGTCAATAGGCTCCCCTTTGCCAGAGCTGTGGGGGAGCGGGTGGTGGCTTTCGTGTAATCCGACTGGGGTGGCGGATTATTTGCACTCGGCAAACAGAAACGTGCAACATGACTCTATTCCAACTTGTTGCGTTTTTTTTTGCACCCCTTACCCGTAGTTTTTCATTCTCGGTTTCTCTATTTCCCTGATGAAATTGTCTAAAGGATTTTTTTTGCGCCTTCCTCCCACTTAGAGGGATAGTCATTGCACATTAAAACTATAACCGGGCTCTTTGTGGTAGTGGCGTGGTTCCACTGGTTTTACCAGGGCCAGTGGTGAGCGGCAGCGTGTGGTGTATGATATGAGTTGATGAAAGCCACAGGACAAAAGGACGTTGAACTGGGCGGAAGAGGAGTTGGGCGTTTTTTTTCGGTTATTCTAGCCGGAACTAAGTCTATTTGCAAAGAGTCAGTCCAGCGGGAGTGGGTGGCAGTTAAATTTATTTGAATTTCCGGAAAACGATTTAATTAAATTGCGAATTCCCGGGGATCGGATTTGGATCTGCTGGCGGCGGCGGCGGCTCTGGTCAAACAATACCGTAATGTATATGAATTGTATTTATTTCTTCTTTTTTTTATTTTTTTTTGCGCTTGTTTGCGGGAAGTTGATTACAATTTTGATTAAAATTCCGGGAGAGGGAAATTTGATAATTTAATGTCGGCCCAATGAAATCGAGACATCGGAACGGAGCCAGTGACACAGGGAAATGGTAGCGTTATAGCTGACACATTCCATGGGGACAATTGATTCAATTATCGAGAATTGCCAATATGGTGTCTACATACATACATATGGATGCATATAGGATGAAGCTTGATGGCTTTTTGCCGAGGCTATCGATGACGCAGTTTGTGGTAGGAGATGTCAATTCGGGTGAAGCTATTGACTGTAGATGATTATCTGATCAGCAGGGTGTGCAACGTTTTAATTAAAATGACAAATTGCCATTCAGATGAACATGACTAGATACAAAAAAGATTATGAGGCTGTGCAGGTGATTGCGTGTAAATTTAATTGTGTGCCAGGAATGAGCAATGACCATCGACTATGTAGGTTTTAATAGCTTATTATGTATCACAAGGTTGGGTTCTCACAGTGGATAGTAGGTTAGTCATAGGCAGGATGAAAATTCTGGCTTGATACCACGATACCACTGTGTAATTGAGAAGTTATGCATGTCTAAACCTATTTTGTGAATTTTAAGATGGTTTTCACTGGGACTTCGTTGTGCAAATTGTTTGGCTTATGAGCTTGTGGCAATATACATACATGTATGCAAGTTCTGTTTAGAAAACTGAGTGTTCTTAGCCTGTTTTTGAAAAGCTGTGAGAATTGAAATTGAAATAAAGTGGACAGACGCTGACCAAACGGTCCAAGGTTGTTTCTATGGCATTAATGATGAAAAAAGATTGAAAGCAACTGCATCACTGAGCCATATCCATATATCCACATAAACCAACGTTTTCAGACACTTGGATAGGAAATAGTCCAGCCGCGTCAAAGCACATGGTCTTGGAGGCCATATCACAGATCTATTTCTGGAGATAATGTGGTCAGAGATAATGTCAACATGTGGCACTATCATGTTGAAACTAAATCTCCTTGTCGAGGACTTTTGGAAACAAAAAGATGTTGGTTATGGACTTGTACCGGGCGCCATTTATATTTCTTTTCCATAAACTGCACCAAACAGTTCATGGGACTGGATTTGTTGCTGATGAAACATCTTTGGATTTTCCTCGCCTTATTTGAAGAAAACAAGAGGATATCACAGAATCAGAGTTTTCTTGAACCTACTACTTAGGTCAGCACGGTACCTTACAAATGTATATGACTTAGGAGATTACATGTCGATATGCTTTTGAAAGTTTAGTTTCGAAGCTATGCAGTCCATTAGATATGAAACCAAGTATCTCGATAGTATGGATAGTTGTACTCCAAAGACAATGTTTTTATGAGTTGGAATGGCTTTGGGCGGGAGTTAGCTTTAATCCAGTTTTTGTGGATGGATTTGTTGCTGGTGTCAATAAAAGAATTCAGTACTAGTAGCAAGCTAACATTTTAAGAAATACATACGTTTGCTAAGGATCTTAATGTGCTATGTTTAGAGTGCACCCCTTGGGAAGAGGCTGACGATACCTTGAATTTGGGTCCTTCTGAGTGTCCAGCTTTTGTTCATATCAGATGCCAAGCGCTGATCGTATAGCTCTTAACCACTGAAGCGCCTTCCCGGTCTGCTACAAGAAATGAGAGGGCGGTAACACATCAGCGTCTGAGTACATCAGCGGACTGTGTTTCTTATGCATACTCTCTCTCATTTCGTCGACCAAACCCCACTTTTTACCAAATACAGCGCTGCAGCTGTAAAAAGTTTTGTTTACTCGATGATCCATTGTTGGTTTCCAGCTGAATTGGATCTAGAACGATGCGTATTTTAATTCCGAAGGATGAAGTACAGGCGATTGCATTATCTGAAAAATATTCTATTGATTCAGTAATCACTGGAGGCACCATTTCTGATACCAAAACTAGAAAATCCACGTGTAGGACTTCCTTTAGTTGAACTAAACAAAGAGTGATGTCTTAGACATATGTATGTCCTTAAGAATTTTTTTGATTAATCACAAGCGGTTTCGTCCACACCTATGTATCCACATATACCCCTTCCCCAAACATAACTTTTTAAGTTGAATTTTAGTTTATCTTTAGTTGTTTGTTCAAACCCCAGTCTCAGGGCTCCTCGGGACGTGGGAGAGCTGGGTTTTCATTTTGCGATTAGATGTATATGTTTCGACTTGGCATTCCAGTGGGGAGATATGTGATACATGATATGTATTACAATTATCCTGTGTCCTGTAATTGAAGTGTGTCTATCTTCTGTGAAAATAGAAGGTTGTGTCCAAAGTGCACAAAAAATTGATATTTCTAGAGAAGCCATCTATTGGCAATTAGATGCATCGGAAAGGTTGATCATTCACTGATGGACTGTCAAAGTTTTACGACATTTGGACAAATAGTCCGAGTGCGTCTAAAGTGACAGTATGCTTGTGTCATCAGTACAAAAGTGAGCATCGAACAAAATTTTGTTTGAAATACAAACACAGGGCGGAGTGTTGATATTCATTCGAACTACATGTCGTAGCCGACTGATGCGTAGTTTTCTGATTAGGTCAATGTCGCGGTACAGTTCGTAAAAAACAATTAAGGATATCATCCTTTGTTCTCGTTAACGTCCATGATTATACGCCATAGAACAGAACTAGGATGATGAGGCTTTTATATAGAGTCTCCTTGGTGTTTTTTGACAAAGCCTTGTCACTCAATTGCCTCCTTAGGCCAAAGAAACACCGATTGACAAGAATAACTCTTCGTTTGATCTCTGAAGTTATGTTGTTGTCAGAATTTGTAGAGCAGTCGAGGTAGACGAAGAAGGAGTACCTCAAAGTTTTACCTGTCTATTGTGACATTCTGTCCGATTCGTCGATGTTGTGTGCCCATTTTTGTTGATAGCATATACATACTTTCTTTTGCTTTCATTCATAGCCTAGCCGCTTCTGCTCCAATATTTATAAACGAACCAGTGATAGCTCGTTAAGCTCTGCCGATGATACTAATGTCATCAGCGTATGCAAGTTATTGTACAAGCTTTTGGAAAATTGTACCTCTGGTGTTGGCTTGTGATTTTCGTACAATTGTCTCAAGTAGGTATTATATTGGAAACGTCACATGACAGTGCGTAATGATTTTGAATGCTTATTTGATATTGAAGGTCTTGGTAAGATTGTTCCGACCCCGAGCGCAAGCGTTCTCCATCATCATCCTGTACAATCTGACGAGTTTGGCAGGGATGACTAAACTAGACATGGTTCTGTATTCGTCTTTATAAATGCTGCCATATGCGACCTTAAAATCGATAAAAAGTTGAGAAGTATCGATTTGAATTTTTTGGGTTTTTTTTTCCAGGATCTGTCATAGTGCGAATATTTGGTCGATTTTTGACTTATCTGGTCTAAAACCGCACTGACAGGGGACAATCAGTTCTTTAACAAAGCAGTTTAGACATTCACACAATACATCCGCCGGGATTTTGTATGGAATGTTAATGTTTATAGTTGGCGAAGCTTAGAGGACCTCCCTTTATGTGGATCGGATAAACAATGCTAAAGTTCCATTCATTAGGCATACTTTCTTCGATACAGATCCTAGAAATATGAGTCCTCGTCTGCCTTAAAGAGTTCGACCTGGCACCCTTGTTGGACTTAAATATTTCTATTCTAACTTCAGTTTGGTCGAGTGGTTGGCTGTCCAGGTTGAATGGTTCGTTCTGCCTGATTCTCACATATTTGCATCACTATCCTCTGGCTACCACACCTTGTACATACAGTCTCTGGAAGTCTGACTTACCCTGATTAAATTGTATCCAGTTTCTATTTTCGTTTGTTTTCATTCATTTAATGCACAGGTTTTCTCACGCTAAATCTACTTCCGGAATCATTGGCAACCTCCTCACCGTTTTGCAAGCCTACGTAGCGAAACTATGCAAAACTTAAAGAAATTAATTGTTAAATCAAGTGGATTTAACAAGACTCCACTTTTAGTGGATTTTTTCTTAGAAAAATAAAACAATAATTGCTCGAAATACCAGACTACGAACTTGAAAAACTCGTTGAACTTGAATCGCTGCAGTACCGTGTTGTAGCTTTAATTAAGCTGCAGACGCGCAAGTAATATTAATCGAATGTTATTTCGAATTTAAAAATAAAACGACCTCTGCTTTGTTTGTTAATTTATTCCAACCTTGTTTAGTTTATTTGCCTCGGTAGGCAGAAATTGGTATTTGTTGTCTTCTCTTCTTTGGAACCCACAAATCTCGGTTAGGAAATCCATTCTGCCAATAAAATCGCAATTAAACCCCAGCCCGGCGGGCGAATGGAAATAGAGCGACCTCTCATCTGCCATTACATTCATTTATCCCGACACTCATACCCGGAGCCAATAAATAACCACAGCTTGCCTCCGCTCTCTGCGTAGACCAAATCCCGAAATGGAATCCCCTAAATCATCACGACGCTTAGAAAGTAAACAAACAGCAGTATTAAAGTTGGAAAACAAATAAGCCCCAACCACTGTACGTGGCCCTACATGTGTGTGCTTAGACCAGTTGTAGACCAGTAACAGAGAAATAACATTTTGGGCTCGTTGCCCGGTACATTTGTTATTTGCTACATCTTCTTTTGTACCGGTTTCTCTGGTGCCCGTCCCTTTCTGCTGGCCTTCTGTGTCCTCCCCCGTCTAAACAAAGCAATAAATAAAAAATTTATGAAAGCATTCGGTAGTCATTTGGAACCAAATACAAATAAAACTGCAAAAAGGGAACAAAACGGAAAAATAGGGGATGAAAATGGAAAAAAAAACTGAATGTTACGTATCCGCCGCAGTGAACGGGGGGTTATTTGTCAGCCGTTGTACGTTTGACAGCCGGCTGACGGCAGGATGGGATAGGGAGGCCGACCTGCCGCCATACAACAGGGAAGAAGAAACTGTCTGACGTCCTCCCCATGGATGTGTGTAGTACGTATATTGTTGCGGACGAAAGCAATTTTGTTCAGATAGGAAGCACAAGGAACAAAAAGTATCTCATCCGCATCAGGTTTCTACTCTTTGTGATTTTTTTTCGCTTCGCCTTTGGATTCCCCCATCAGCGGCAGCTTTGTGTCGATTTTTCCTTTTTTTTTTTTACTTATGCGGGAGTTATGAAAGACTAGAGGAATTTCTCGCACAAATAGCGTACACTATTAGTAAGACGAAAAAAATCTGAAAGTTTTAATTTTAAATTGAGTTAGTAGAGGAGCGCTCCTGCTGCTGCTGCTGCCGATGCTGCTAGCAGCCACTGCAGCACGCAGTTAATTGGGTAAATTTAATTTAATTGTTGGAATTTTTCAGATATTCTTTGATGCAATTTGAGTCGTTTTTGTTTTTTTTTTGTTTTGGTTTTGTCGGATTTGCTTTCGCGTTGGCATTTTTAAATTGAATCAGCCAAGTGTAGGGTTTTAATTGGAGTGAAAGATGTGGGAGAAGACAATTTAATTTACACGCCATTCGGGGCCTGTCTGGTTGAGTGATTGTTTATGAAACGCAGCTCATGATCATATAACAATTTGGGCGCATCTTATGTCCTCGCTTGGTAGTCCATAGGGTTGTTCTATGAGGTGTTTGCAATGTATGTAAATCCAGTATTACCCATTTTTCTGAAATTTGTTCAACCAACCAACCAAATTTCTTCCACCGATTCGAGCAAAAGAAGGACAATAACAAGAAAATTACCAATGTATCGTCGCCCTCTCCACAAGGTCGTAGACAGAGGTGTCTTACGAGCTGTGATTACAAGAAAGCCGGTGATTTCTTGAAAGCGTTCCGGAGCATACACGTTTAGTCTTCCTACATCTTTAAGAGCCGTGCTACATGCACTTGTGTTCGTCATATACCCACTTGTACCCTGATCGACGACGGAGGAAGACGCAATGTAGGGTCAAGTTCTGAGAAATCATCGGCTGAGCTTTGCTTAACAATCTCACCGAAAATTTTGTTTCCCACAGTCCCAAACTTGAGACAAGGGGTTCAGCCTTGCGACCGAATTCGAAGAACTCTTCCTTTTTTGAGTTATGATGCTCAGCTTAGGGTAGTGGACACATGTGGAGCAAACACTCGGATCACTAGTGTGAGCCTCTGTCGTGTGTTTACCCAAAAAAACCAATACCGAGGTGCTAAGTTTGGTCGTTTAAGCGCCAGGGTCTGTTTAGTTTTGTCCAGAGTTTTCTGGAATTAGGACAAGATGGCAGTGTGTTCCATCTCTCGTTACGTAGTCTCAGGAAGGTTTTCTCCATATTGTGTTTAAAAACACGCTACTAGCATTGTCAGGTCCTATTCGAACGCCCTTCTTGCCAATTCATTCCGCAGTTAGTTTCCTTGAATGCCGCTGTGTCTTGGAACCAAAGGAATGTGAAGTCTTGTTGTGGCGTGAGTGTGGTGAGTTCTTCACTGCATCGTTTCCTTAATTTTGATTTGACGACTGTGGGTAAGATGGCCTTCATAGGTTGATTGTCAATATAAATGTCCATCATTTTTCTGGAGTTTAGTTTCGTGGATAATTCTTGGAAGACATTATCATCTCAGAAAATGGGCAATTTCTGCTTCAGATGAATGTAGGCCAGAGCCTACGTCTTACTCAGTATTTGAACCGTGTCTGTGAAAATTCGCTCCGCTCTTAGTCCAACCTTCTTTTGGGAGGTTCGGCTGAACTCGTGAGATGGTGATATATGTATGTATAACCTGTCTCTCTGTCCAAGTGTGCCCTTCTAGCAATGGTACGATGGTCCGCGTATGGCACTCTTCACAACCGTTTTCTTTGAATGTAGATGTAGCGGGTAGTTCTAGTATGGGTTTGAGGGTGTGCCGTCGGTGTGGTTCATACAGCGCTGATAGTTCCTATATGTGCTTGGAGGTACGTGATCTTATATGCTGCTGATCACCAGACTAGGCACGCTTAGGATAGAATGGATCTGACGATGGCGATGTACATAAAAAAAAAAATAAATAAATACTTGGCGCGACAGGTCGATGGGACCCATGGCCTTTTCACAATAACGAATGTTATATTCTTTACACGAATGGAAGGGGGCTACTGTTTAATGCCGTTTCTCAGGACAGTTGTACTCTCGGATGTTTGTCAGACGGTCGCGAGAAGTGGGGCCGTGAAAAACTTTTAGGTGTTCCGACTGGGATTCGAACTTCGAACCCCTTGCTCCATAGTACAACGCACTAACCACTGAGCCACGGCGCCCAGCGATGTACATACAATGTATAATGGCTAATAAAAAACTCCAACCTAACTATCTCCTCCGTTCCATTGATTAGTTTTCGAGCCATCTGTAACAATTTGACAACACTTTAGACTCAAATTCTTGCCGAACACCAGGAACTTCTGGGGTCAGTACATCAGATGTCACATCCATGGTACCAGGATTATAGGATAAGTGTCGCGCAAAGTGTTCGATGCTCCAGTGCGGATGATACCAAAAGGCAATAGATTGCTTTGATAGCACAGGCCATCAGAAAAGTATCAAGGAGGATGTAAATCTACAGGCGTACTCGGAAAAGCTCCAAAGGAAAGCCTTGTCTTGCTAAACACACTCTCACACTACTAGAAAACTGAGAGTGCCTCGGATGTCTTTGACTTGACCTGACAGTTGTTTCCCGTCTATACCCTTAAGTTCAAAATTAACGAGTCGCTGAGTCTATATGTTGGCACTTAGGTTATTGACAGAGGTCTAGCAATAGGTTTGGGTTAATTCAGTCACCAAAACCTGGCCTGCTATAGAACGCAGAAAAGCCAGCGCATTGCTCTGGAAACTCTGAAGAATTCAATGGAGTCATTTTTGTTATGTTTTTTTTTACTGGGTCCATTAAAAGCTCACTTCACTATCTTGCACTGAACAACTTTTAAATTTAAAATCCCAATTCGTTTATTCGACCATACTTGGAGCTCACGTGAACCCTTTAAAACAACAAATTATGTACCATGTGTTTCCAGAAGTGTTTAAACATGCGCCTTAGGTAAAATCAATCGCTACCCAACAATCTATCACACATCCAACCTCAAGGTAGTTACAATTCATTCCCAGTTGACCCCGATTTGCATGTGTCAAGTTAAAATTAACTACAAATACCTAATCTCAACCTTTGACAACACTCAATTAATTTACATAAAGCCCCCGAGCCACGATCCTTAACCTTCGTCAAAGAGTGCCGGGCTCTAAGTAAACCCATCAATACACTCATGTGTATGAGTACATTGTGTTACATCAACATGTTTTGCGCCCGAGGAGCGAGACTTAACTCCTTTATTCAATATTCCCCATCCCCATCCCCGACAAAAACATCCTTCTCCCCCAGGACAGGGATGTCTCTTGCCTGAGTAAGCGATTTTGAACTCAGGTCACGTCTTGCAATTTCTGCATTCATAAAATTCTGTTTGTCTAGCAAGTAATTTCCCCTTCTCGAATGAGGACCGGAAAAAACCCCTTTTTAATGGTCAAGGATATAAATCTAGTTTTATTCCCTACACTTGGGCTTAAGTTAAAAGTTTAACGAAATATAAATTCCAGCAGGCAGGCATTCAATTTAATTGTGAAATTATAGTGAAACCCGTCTCTGACTGGGTCCGCTGAAGAGCAAAATAAATGTTTTCTGCTTTTCAAAAGATGGATAAAGGATGCAACCATCCTCTTCAGCATAATTTACATTCCGCTTCGGCATCATCAACTGATTGATGATGATGCCCAGTCGTGGATGGGAGTTTGGAGAGTGCATTCTATGCTCTGTGAAGCATGCACTAAAAAGTACATTAATAAAATTGATTTCAATTTTAGATATCATCGTCGGAACCGGCCAGGGGAGGACTCACATAGGATGCAGAAAGTTTGCTAAGCATACCACTCGACAAATTTTTCGGGTTTTTTTGCTCCTCTTAGCTCCTTTCAATCTCATCCCATTGGATTTGGGTTAAAAAAAAGAAAGATTTTCTTTAGTTTGGCCAGGTTTGAATGGACGAGAGATGAGCTGCCCATGCTGTCAATTTAATTTCATATGGAGGAGATGGACAGGCGGACAGGCGAGCACTCTAAAGTGCTCCATTATCCTGGCACTTTTCCACCCTTGTTCATTGACCAAAGATATAGTTGCGGGCGGTGGTCGTCCGTGTTTGACTTTAAAATAAGTTTACGGAGATAAAACAAATTTGTTTAGTTTCTTAATCCCTCTAATCTTCCCTTCCACAATGACGATGAATTGTTTAAATTGAACCGCAATGCTTGGTGCCTGCAGTCGTTTTTCTTTCTTTCTTTTTTTTTTTTCATTTCCGGTTGTGGAACGTTTTCCATTCCTTATTCGCGTCAACCGAACACAATGACTTTTCAGCTGCTTAACGAGGGTAATTACAGCTTCCTGCTAATCACCTGGGGAGCGGAAAGTACCTGAGCGGAGGTTGATTGATTGCAGTGTGATAAGATTGGACAAATGAAAATGTCCTTCGTATAACAGCTGGGGGATATTGTTTAAAATTAATGAAGTAATGCTAATGGTCTCTCAGAACTAACAAATTAGCAAAAGTTTAAATGTGTGCCATCAATTACTGAATAATTTAAATATAGTCTTAGTTGTGTCCTTTGAAGGATGTCAGCTGACTACTTTAAGACTGAAGTATGAGTTCTAACCTCTTTGGTTAAAGCGTCTGCTTCTGTCAGTCTTTTTACTGACGACACACATAACTGCGAATTCTGTGTAAAGATAAACGTGGTTAGAAAGGTTGAAAATGACCGACTAGTCACTCGAAATTCCTGGTCATACATGAGATGATATCGTGTGGAAGGTATCTATTTGTCAGTTATTGCTTGCACAGGGTTTACATCAAGTTGGGCTGTCAAACAGTAACCAGATGTAAGCAATGTCCATTATACATATAGATTAGATTAGATTTGCCTGAGTTTATTATTTATGTAAAAATATGGCTTCTAACCATTGCATAACATCATATAAATCTCCACCAAGAGCATGTCTACAGGCTCTCGTGTGAACATCCACATTTTCAAGGACTCGCTCAGACATTACCGTATTCATCAATTTCGAGCCGAGTGTTGTGTTTTTAACTGTCCAATGGTTATAAGCTTATTCACAAACATTCTACTTTTTTTCAAAACAATCTCCAAAGAAAGTCACCTTATGGTGTTAAATCGCTTGATCTGGGTGACTAGTTTATTAAATTTAGAGCACATTGGCTCATGGGGTGTGACTCGTAGCTAGATCTAGTTGAAAATAAAGACCGTTTACAACGTCTATTTCTTCCATTTGAGGTCGCAACTTTCAATTGTTGGACGCTCTCCATTTGCATTTGTTTATAGCTCTTCCATTTGCATCTTCGAAGATAAATCAACCAATGATTCCACCAGCCGAAAACCCGCACCAAACATTATATTTTGTGCAGTGATTTTTCTGAAATTATTCGAGGATTTACTTGTGTCTAGATGTGTCAATTTTGTTTGTTGACGAATCCATTCAATGCGACATGAGCTTCATCACTTAAGTTATATTTGCGTGAGAAACCAGCATCACGTTCTAACAGGCAATTGACAAAAGTTCTGCGTTTACTATGATCTGTTGGCTTCAACTCTGAATTTTGGTTAAAATTGTATATCTGTCTACTTCACAAATGTCAAAGATGACACAACAAAAAGGTAGCGTTTAGACATTATTCACTACTGACATCTAGACGCGAATTTTGAGAGACTCTTTCCATACTATCTGATACACTTACCGTAGTTAATTGTGTTTGAATGGTAATTGGTTTGAAGGAGCTTTAAGGTTTATGAAAAAATCACTTCACATCTAGTACTTAGGATCTGCAATAGCATTAAAGCAAATTTTAATTTAGGAATACCAATCGGAATCTTGTTGTTGGATATAGAAAAAACTTTTGAACGCGTTTGGCACAATGTCTTTTGCATAAACTGGTTAATTTGAATTTTCTCTCATTTTTAAGTTAAATTGTTCAAAGTTTCTTTTCATATCATGGTTTCAGTGTCCACGTTCATAAAAGTTCATCCATCTTTTTACATGCAGGTATGCCAAAGTGGTCAGTCTTCGGACCCGCACTTTATAATTTATGCTATATCGGATTTTTTACATTTACCTGAATGTGGAGCTGATACTACTAGTTTTCCTCTTACAAACCTTGTTTTCGTGAGTAATCTTAAATGTCCTTCATATGACAGGTAAAGAAATCGAAAATTCATCTTGTTGAGGCTGAAAAACATTAAAGTGTGAAGTGACTTAATAAATTCTTTTCTGCATATTTATGTACTAATATTAATTTACAACCAGATCATGAGCGTAGTTCAATTGTTTTCGATTTTGCTTTACTCCTATCAAACGTCAAATTAACTGAATTCGGTTTTTGCTCAAAATGTTCATTCAACTCATGCCGAGCTGATACTGTCAAGCCAATCAATGCGTGTTCACAAGTAGCTCCCTATGAGCCTGTTCACACAGAGCTGACGGATTTTTTGACATTCACGTGTTCGGATTTCGCGGACTTTTTTTTGACGTTCAGTAGTTTACCAAAAAATTCATTAACCAACGAAGGTAATGGTTCTCACAGGAAATAAACTGTTTTACTTTCGTATTTTTATTGTTTCCTTCGTGAATTTCTCAGTTTTTGAAATTGTTTCCCATCCTTCTGTGGAGTGACAGCAATTGACATTTCCAAACGTCAAAAAACAATTCTGAACATCTAAGAATCCGAATTGCAGTAGCATGTCACCTCTCCGTTTCCCCCTAGTCTGTAAACGTCAAAAAAAGGGTCCAGTCCCACACTCTTGTGCGAATAGGCTGAAACTCAGGGTCTGCTCTGAATTAAATTGAAATAAAAACGCCAATTGTTGTTAGGTCTACCAATGCGTGTTAACAATTAGCTACCTACGAGCTGACAATGACAAACTGTCCTCTCACATTAAATCGTCAGCTCACACGGTTGTCAAAATTTGTCACCAGATGTCTGAAAATGATTTTCCTGACAACTTTGTCAGTCTCAAAGCAAGACAGAACCTTTCTCCTCGAAAGTCTGAAAAGAACAAAATACAAGTCGAAGTGGAAAAGGACAAATTCGGTGTTTTCGCGACTTGAGGGTTAGTCGGTGACTTCGATAGTCTCTAACACGTGACAAGTGTGCAAGTAACATTCCACTAAAGACTCAAAAAACACTTCAATGTGTCACACAAGTGAGATTTTCATACTAAGATTTCCAAGTTATATCAAGGTTTCTGGTTTTATGAAACATTCAACTTATTTAATTCTCCAGGACATGCTCATAACAAGAAACACCTCTGTGAGAAGTGTACTTTACGCCACTTAAACTATGATTAAGTGCATACTTCAAAAAACCGCAAACAACATTTCGAGATACGCCTTTCTGCTCCCACGTGATCGCGTGATATCATTGCCATAGTACTACGAGTCGCGTCAAACATTCGCCGCCTCTGAAGTTTAAGATTTCCAGTCATTCCGTGACAAGCTGCAGTTTACAGAAAGCCAAACAAACCGATATAGCCGAATTCGAAAACTTTTACCCTTCTTAAAAACGATTTAAGAAGTCACCCTCGATTAAATTTCTTCCTTATATACATACATACAAGTAGGTATGTCATGTGAATGTATATATGCAAATAGTTGCCTCTCATTATTTTGATTTATGCTTAAAGTGTACCGTGTACTGAGTGGTGACCTCGACAAAAGCTTAATGAAGCGTAATTTGATATTCGAGTCCTTTTTTTTTGCTTGCATCGATACAGTCACCCAACTCCTTGTGGGGAAATTTATAGGTATTCGAACGGGTTGGGCTTAAAGGGAGGCCAATCGAAGACTTGGTTATTTGTTATATTTTTCCTTTGCACCCTCAAAAGGATGAAGGTCTTTGGGAAGTACACCGAACAAAGAACTAACAACTTATCTCTCGGTTGATATCCCCCGTAGCCCCTGAAAAATATCATTATTCAGGACTTTTATTCACCGCAGCGCAGCACACAGGAGCGAGTATAGTATAAAAAGCAGAGTCATTGATTTAAGCGTTTTTGTTTTCTTTTTTTTTTCACTTTTCCAAGGATACCAACTATTATTCATGTTGTCGGCGTGCGGTGAGTGTTGAAGGGGGGTGGTGTGGGGGACTTATTGAGGACCCAAGCTCTTGATGTGGTGTAACAAAGGCGGGTGCCGGATGTCGGTCCTAATTAATTATATTCGCTTTTTTTTCATGATAGCACAAGTAGTTATCGAACAAGGAGATAAAATATTTTATATCCAAGACGACAACAAATAACGCTCTTACACTGGGAATTTACCCTCATCCTTTAATCCTGACCACTTGTTTGTGTATGTGTGTGTGTGTGGGGAGTGTGTTTTGTATTTTGTGTTTTTTTTTTTCGTATTCGCTTGTAATAAGGCTACGATGGTTCTTGAATCACAATGCCAATATCTGCAGAGCTGAGATATCCTTCCGCCCAAAAACCACCAGCACTTCCCTTCGAAGGATATACATTCAAATACATATATACGTATAGTATGTAAGTGTGTATATGTATATCTCTAATGAGGTGGACATTTTGCCTTAAAGCTTGTGGAATTAATTTCTGTGCGAACAAAACACTTTAGAAACCGGGGGATGGTGGCAAGCTTCAATTAGAAGGGAATCCAGAGGGTGGGAATGGAAGAGGATCGCATAGCAAACATCATCATTGTGGGAAAGCTACAAGTACAGCTATATATTGTGTTGTTCCTTCGGATATTTTACGATAATTATTATGTCGAGAGAGGGAGGGAGGGAGGGTGGCATAGTGTGGAGAGTGTTGGACCATAGTGCAGGGTTGACATAGTGGTGATAGTTTGCAAAATTCCAACCCTATGCACCCCGCCCACTCTTAATGGTGGACCATCTATACTTCTACTAATAGGTAATGAGAATCACTTTATATGGTGGTTGTTGGATGTTGATTGCTGGTAGATGGTGTTTGGCTTCCAGCCCTTGTCCTGATGAAGTTGAGTTTTTAGGATTTCGGTGGTGCACGCTTCCCTTTTTTTTTCATATCCCATTGCTGGAGAGATCGCGGTGAAATAGACTGATGTAATGAGTTTTTATGGATAGGGTGAGGGTTAGTCTGTTTGGCATTCGGTCTTACGTTCGATTCGTGTTGTTTTGTAATGTTTTTGATTGCATCTTTGACTTTATTAAATGGTTTTTCTTTTTTACTTTCAGGTAAGTTGACTGGACTCCAATCATCACTATATGTACATCCTTTCTTTTAACTTTAATCTGTTTCGATTCTGGTGAGTAAAAACGTGCCATTTTTCTATAAGGACTGGAAGGACTGGTCAAGAGTCCCACTGAGAATATAGTATTCAATGAATACATGGGCTTTCGGCCCAATTTTGGTAATACTTTTTCAACATCAAGTATCATCTCTTGTCAGACAACTTTGCTAAGATTTGCAGACTGTCAGTTATCGCCTTTTGCTATGCATTCTCATTTCTATCACGGTTCTTGAGGATTATGTATATTTTCACTGAGCTTGTTCATTCGATTGGCTTTACTATTATTCCCTTAAAGTATCTTTTAGGCAGACTTTAGATAGTTCAATATATTTCCTAGACTCCTCCATTTGGGAGCTAAACGTGAATGGTTTTGTGCGCACATCGTGTTCTGCTATGATCACGAGAATCATTAAACCTAGAAATTACCGATTCACTCAATTCATGATCCAGATTTGACATCCCTGCTTCAATCACATACGTCAAATCGAACTGTCATGTGCATCGTTTAAGCATCGCTGAACGCATTAAATTAGGAAAATCTACTACAAAATTCACTCACGCATTACGAGCAGATTATGGTCGACATCATCATTATGGAGCCAATTGCTCCGATCCATCATCGAAATGCAGGCTCTATAGAAAATAGAGTGAAAGTGTTCAAGAAGATTCGAATCTATCAATTTTACGACGAGCAGAACATTTGGGCTTGTCATCAGGCACATTATGGTCTATTTTGCGTTTGGACTCAATCAAGTTCAAGTCACTTAAGAAGTGAAGCCAGCTAACGACAGAATGAGTAGAACATTTCCCCTATTGGGTGCTTGAACATAACCATATCACAAACAAAATTGTGGCACATGAAAAAGTGAAAATTGACATGTAACTGTCAGAAGACCATTGCATCTACAAAAACAATATGGCGGGCAAATTGGGCCGGTGGTGTCATTGGTCCATAGTTTTTCGAAATGAGAAATGTGTAACTCTTACCACCAATTGACTATTTTTTTTTGACTTCAAATCGAAGATATGGATGTGGAAGACATGTGGTTTCAACACGACGGTGCCACATCTCACACAACACGATTTGTTTTATGTTTATTTCAAGAAAAATTCTGGACGAGTTATTTCCTATTTTGTGGCGATGTGAACGTGTGGTTTGTCGCCGTTGGATTTCTTTTCGTGGGGCTATGCAGAAGATCGCATTTATTCACAGAATCCGCAAACTCTTGATGCTTTAACAGCGATTATTCGTCCAGTTATGACCGAGTTATTACCCGATGTGTGTCGAAAAGTCATTGAAAATTACCTTTTCAGAATCAGGCTCTACAAAACCACCAGAATAGTAAACTCTAGAGTATCCACTCTCTAACTGTTACTCTAAAGGTGAGCTCCGAGCTTTTTTTTTATAGAGGTTCAAAGGATATGATAGTTGTCATAAGCTTTATTAGATTATCTGCTGACCTCTTTCTCAAGTTAAGGTCAGTTTCAGTACAAGCATTCGGGGACAAGTGCCTTGATAATAATAATCCTCTCCTGTCCTGTGCTGTTTATGACAGTCTCATGTAGGAGTCCTTATAAACTTGCAACATTCAGAGAGGCCCCTTGACTATCTCACTGTAAGTAGCTTATCCCTGCTCTCAAGTGAGTAAATGACTTTAGGATTTTTTTTATTGCTTCAAAGGAATCATAAATTGGCCACAAACAGACCTCCAAACAAACCATGTCTCACCCTATCGAACGAAATTAAAAAAGTCATCATCACAAACGACTTATTCTCCCTCGAGTTCACACAAAACACCCACTGTTGTCCACCGCATCTGCGATAGTTACCGCAAGCCCATGTTATACACACACACACACACACACACACACACTTACAGTGGCCGATGGCGTTTGACTGTTTGCCCGATAAGGAGTGATATTTAATATCCCCCGGGTATAGTTGCCTCCAGTTGAACACACTCACCACAGACAATGTGGACAGGAGAAGGACTTCGATGACATCGATGTGCACATAATGCGAGTGAAGTTAATACCGTTGCACAAACTATTGCCAAGGATACAAACGGGCGCTCGACCCGGTCGCCATCCAAACTCTTCTGTCTTCATTCGACGACAAAGTTGTGGCTTTTACACTGATAGTACAAAATATACAAACAACTCTTGGCTCCTGGGTTATCGGTGTTGCAAGGAGAATTCCTTGCACAAAACAAAAAAAAAAAAAAAAACCATCGAAGCATTTCAAACGATAGAAAGTTTTGTTGTTGCCGACTTTTAGATAGTCGTCCCGGTAGCAACAGTAGCTAGCGCACCCAACTACACCATCTGGTGTGTTTCAATTCGTAGACTTTGCAGACCTTGCAGATGGTGGCAAGGATACCGAAAACTTTTGTCCAAAAATTTCAAATGTTCCCCCTCTCCTGTCTCCTGTGTGTCTGTGTATCTGTGTGTGTGTGTGTCGTTTTGTCAAAACGGTAATTTGAATGAAAATTTTAAGCGCCCAACTTTTTGAACTCCAATAAAATAAATTTCCAGATGAGACTAGCGGTTAGAGGGTGAGAATAGTGAGAATAGTGAGAATAGGGTACGTGCGACGTGCAAGGGGTTAAGAAGGCGTGTAATTAGGATGTAGAAGGATATCCGCAATTTTGCAGCGACCCAGCGGCAACTATCGCAGTAAGGCTAATCAAGGGTGAATCATCTACACTGCGAGAGGTGGCAAGCCATATGCTGGATAAAGTTCTGCGAGATTTGGATTGGATTCGAGTGATTAATGAGGGATAGTCATAGACTTAAGTTTCATGGCTCAGCTAATTACTTTGTCTGCTGGCCACCACCATACCATAGTCCGTACGTAGTCAGCAAAACTTTAAATTGGCATTGCACGTCCTCTGATGTCGGTTGGCCGTTTTTTATACGGAAGTCTACTCTGAACTTTGTGGTCGACGGCGGATTTAAAAATTCATCCAAAAATGTTAAATTTCACTTTAAAGTATGAAATTTCTACTCAATTCACCGGTATACGGGTTAAATTACTTTCAAGCGGCAATACATTAACACCACCCTTGTGTAAACCTTTTCCTCTTTCGACTGTAAATTGCTCCACTTCGCGGGGTGTTGTGTTAAATTAAGTCGCTGTACTCGTTTTGGCGTAACTTTAACGTGGTCATGTTAACCGTCACATTAAACACACGCTTTTGCCCCATTGTTGTGGTCTCAGTAATAATTCAGGCCTTACTTTGGATGGGGGGTTGTAACGTACGAGTGGGCTTTACCCCCCGCAGCCTATATCTGTGCTTAAATACTTCCCTTCTTGGTTTTTAAATTTTTTAAACGGAAGCAACTGCAATGCATTGTGTATAATTAATTTATGAGCCTACTTGTCCCCGACCGATTATATGTACAAGGACGTTGGTATTACGTATTTTTTTTTTCTCTCTTCGAAGAAACGCATTTTTCAGAACGGCACACAGTTATCGATGCGATAAAAATATTTTAATGGCCGCCAGTCATGAATTACGAATGAATAAAACAAATAATTTAAATATTTACACGAAACCATATTCATTGGGGGGCTTGGTGGGCTGGGGCACGACCGTTGTGTGTTCCTTTGTTTCATGTGCAATGAATTATTTGGTAAGGTTGGCCGATCGATTGCTGGAAATTTACGGCCAAATTGGAATAATTGGCAACTAATTAATTCTGTTGTGGTTGTTGAGAGACCAATGTGGTTAAGACATTGCATGGGAGAAGGTATTTGCAGGGTGAATGGTCAAAGTGCAAGTCACGTGCGAAAATTAACTTATGCGCCATGTAGGAGTTGACCCATATCAGGCTATAATGGGGGACTGAACATATCAGGTAGACTATGGCGAAAGAATAAGGCTATACGACGCCATAGCCTCCTTATATCAGCTCGAAAAGTTTTTTTTTCCTTCAGATGGTATCTTCGGACTCAATGTAGCAATCACAATGGTCCTACAGTTAAGCTTGTCATACTCTGAAGGTTAGGGTCTTATTGCATTTACTTACTAACTTAGGTGGCGCTATACCTAGTCCCGGGTGGTCCTGGGCCCCTAACAAAAAACCTTTCCACATAACGTGGTCCGTGGGTAACAGCCTCCAGTTGCTCACTCATAGTTGATTGAGGTCGTCTTTCACTTGTGCCACCTAAGGCGAGGTTATTTAAGAATATTCTTATGCAAGTGTCTCAAAAGTATTAGTTGACCCTCTTCTCTTTGCGAGGAAATATAAGGGCCTCCTTGTCGACCCTTCTACGAATGGTAGGAGTCTTGGATTTCACTTTGGACAGAAAACTAAACTGGAAAGTCAATCTTCTTGAACGCGTAAAAAAACAGTAAGAGCTGGTTCTCCGGGATCGTCTCGGGGCCGGTTCTAAATATGTACATATGTGCACTCATAACTTCTCGTTTCTGGACATTACGCTCCACGTGCTTCTCTTTGCCATTCTTGGCAAGTAATTAACTACTATTGGGCCTATTCGACTCAAAGTCTTTTTACAGTGGTCTAGCTATCACGAAGGATCATTGATCTCCCCAATTCCACCTTAAAAGACACCACGTACACCCCACGTACACGAGCTGCTCTAACCGTAGTGAATGGATCACTGTTTCACAAACGGTTCTAAGACAGATGAATGTTGCGGTATCCGACAAACTCAATTTGAGCATCTTCTTCCTCCTCCCAGAGCAGTGTAACGTTTTTCAAGCGGAAATCTTGACGATCAAGGAAGCTTTGTCCTGGCTGAAATGTAATGCACTTGGTGTAATCGAATCCCTGAAATCCTACTCTTTTACTTCAAAGGTCACTTAAAACTGGATGTTGTCTCTCCTAGAGATGATTTAGCAGTTCAATCTTCATCTATGCTGGCTCTTGTCGGGCCATTGGAGGAAATTTCAAGGCTGACGAATTAGCCAGACTGGGTACGACTCATAGGATTCTGTCGGAATGAGGGAGTCTGGGTATGCCCCGAGGTACATGCAAACTCCTGCTAAGGCTAGACGCTTCTAGTAGTACCAGCTATAGATGGGAATATTTCCGTACTTGATGGACTTGATCTGAAACATAGTGCGGAGTTGATTGTATTATATCGATCACAGATCATAGCCATGTTATCGGTGTACTCAAATGCTGAACCTCTTTTTACATAACTTCTGCTGAAGCTGTATGATGAAGTAACCATTCTCCAGCTTGTATGCACTTGGCCATATAAGTTTTATAAAAGATTACTCCATCTAGGTGCTTCTTTCTTTGACAATCTAGGCGAACTGGCGTCACTTGGCATCATGAGCTTCCTTAGCTTTATGAAGAAGCTCCAGATAGTTTTACCTTTATTGGCTATCCTGATCCAAGACTAGGCCATCACTTTGCTGAAAAAAAACAAGAACTGGCTTTTGGACATGACATTAGAAAGTAAGAACCTTCCATCCTAGACCCTGGGTTCCGTATGGACTTGGCGCGCTAAATGCTATTTTTCTCTTCACCAAAAGTAGATGAGAACATATTGAAAAGCAACAATACGTTTGGAACGGATCGACTGATAGCTTATCCTCTGTCCTATACAGCTCTTATGAAGTGGGCGTGGCCGTACGGCAAGCTTCTTTATTACAACGATATCTCCGAATGTTTCAAATTTAATCAAAAGCAGTTTTTTTATGAAAAAGCTATTGTGTGCCATTTCGATACCATAAACTTATGCCTTGTGGACTTTCTCGAGTCCTTGCTACTATGGAGCAAGAAAGAGAGATTCTTTTTCGTTATCTCTGCAACTATGGCATAGAATGTTGTACGGGATACCAATCTCGGCTAATGGTTTTCCAGTTGTACCAAATGTATATTGCCTCCTTTTGCCAGAGGACTGCCAAGGTATCAAAGTTTGAATGCTTGGTTTGCTTAGTTCATTCTAGCGTTACTCCAACAGTCTTAGGGATGTGGTACCTGACTGAATTAACCTGATAGCAGCTAGGCTTTTACAGAAGATAGGCTAGTAGAAGATATTTACAGGCCTCGTAAATTCCAAAAGCCTTCACCTGTAAGGCACTGTGGGAATGTGTTAAATGCAAAGTCTTTCCGTCCTTCCACTCTATTCTGATTGGAAAATGCTGAAGCCGACTTCTTCAAATTTAAAGTGAAAGTTTTTTCGTCAAACGAAGTCACAGTCAAATGAATAATTTAGTGTTTTCTTGTTGTTGGTGCGTATATCAGTTTTAGTGATAAAGAGCATCATTTCAGTTTGTTTGGTAGATCACAGCTCATAGTCGAAGTGAGTACCAAACCACTAGCGCTTATTATAGAGAAGAGCTTCAATGATACTAGGATGACCATATCATTCACATACGAAACTCCCACGAAGTCCTTATTGTACAGTCAAGTCAAGATTTCAGTCTTTAGTGTACTGTAAGCTACTTGGTTGTAGAACTATTTCTTCACAATAAGTGCTCTCTCTGAAGTCTCTCTCCACCGAGTACCAGAAACAGCCAGTCTGACTGCATTTCTCAAAAAATTTGTGCAGTCTAAGCCCCAAGTAGACAGTAGACCTACTAGAACTTGTAAGTGTGTGTTTTTCTTACTGTGAATCCTTGGGACTAAAACTGTGTAATGCTGAGATCCCTTGGTTTGACTGTTTAAAATATCGAACGCTACGGTCTGGTTATATCTGCTTGTGGATTGGGTTCGTCTAGCCTGACAAACTTCTCCTAAGTTATAGATTGACGATGGTGTAAGAATTCTTCCTTTGGCTAAAGAAAATGGATTTCGCTGCAAACCTGTGAAGGGCTGATCCTTACCAGCTCTAGTTCATGATCTGTCGGTGAAATACTGATTCGAAGAAATGGAAGCTTACCTAGACATTGTTTTGGCAGTTATGAGGAAGTGCGTACTGACACTGCTTGACCTATTGACATTCGGTATTACAACACAGGTAACATTTGACAGTCTGCATGACACCTCGAATTTTCTGTTTATAAATGCTACCATCTCCATTGATTACAGAATATTACATGGTGCTATCCTGTATACCACGATTATCAAGGGAAGTCGTTCCTCTAAAGCAGAGTTTATAGTGTAAAATCCTTCCTGGTCTCAGGAGTGTGCCTTCTTACCGCCGAACTTACCTCCAACTCGAAGGACAGACCTGATTAGAATACAAAGTGTGAACAACAACACTAGTCCCTGAACTGTTAAATCTTGCAAAAAACTTTACGAGTCAATAGAATTGACTCACCACCAAGTCTCCAAATAGATTTCCGTTGAGCCTTTCACATTATTTCCATCATTATTTTGACTTTTATTGCAAAATTTTATTTTTCCAGTCAATATCGCTTTTATGGCTAATACACTTTAGTGTTATACACAACAGACTCATTTACGCCCCAACAAATGCCGGCCCACTCGTAGTGTGTTCTGTTCCCACAATAAATCACTACGTACACACTAACAGCAAAACAAAACTTATTCAACACAGTTTTTCTAATTCTTCAGGCGAAAATAAAATCGAAAAACCAAGAAACTTTCTCATTCGAACGATGAAAGCAGAAAAAAGAGGAGAAAAAAACCTTTTTTCCAGGAACCATTGCTGGCGCCACCATATGTTCCACAAACCGACACAGGATCAAGAGTGGCAAAAACAAAACAAAACCCAATGAAGCGAATCTCCACCGCATTCATGGATTCCAATTCACATCCTCCCGGGGGGGTGGGTGTTTGTATATCTCATAATCCTTTCCACCATAAGAATCAAAGTTTTGTCCTGAGAGGAAGCAGGATACATTCAAGAACTATTTTTATTATTACGGACATTTATTTTGCACGCAACATTAGAAATTGTTAACAAATACCAGCCTATTTGTCTGGCAAAATAGTAAAAAGCCAGAAATAGATGGGGATACAAAAAGAAAAGACTAAGGACACCATATCCTTCCGGTTTGCTAACTGTCTTCTGGCAAGGCAGGGTAACAAAAATTTATTCAACCAGTCCCAGATGACCATCTCGAAAACGACAAAACTCAACTCAAAACGTCAGCAATAAAAATTTATTTGTCGTCCTTGTTTTTTGCTTAAGGAATATCCTTTGAGAATTAGCCGGAGGATTAAATGGAACGCCCGGTACTGACTGAAAGGAACGGAGGGGAATCCTTGGCAATAATAAATATTTATAATACGCAACCTCCCTCTGCCAAGATTTAGACTGCTTAAAAGCAGTTTTAAATCTTTTTTTTTCCTGCTCTGCTGGCCTTCTCTCTCTGTCCTGCTTTCTCTCCTGTGTTCATGTCCTTTTGCCGCATAACTAAATGAGCAAAGAAGGAGAAGGAAAACGAGAAAAAAAAGCCGTTCTTCCTTTATCCTGGTGTTTTGTAATTCTTTCTGGCCAGACCCGATGCCATTAGAGAGGAATGGGGTCAAGATGCAAGGCTCCAGGTTTTATGACTGCGCCCCCCTTGATACTATGTCGAGTCACCAGGGTGTGTAGTGCTCGTTATTTCATTTTACTGACCGTGAGAGATTTATTGCATTCGGGAGAGCCTTACAGCCCACAGAGCTTCCTCTGTCTCTCTAAACAATGCACAATTTTTGTGCAATTTTATTATAAAGAGCCAGAGACAGAGAGCAATTGACCTCGGCCGAAAAGTTTATGTCGTGTAACGATGCCGACCAGTCCTCTCGCATATCCGGTAGTGGTCCTTCTAATGATGTACCTAACCTATTTAAAGTTGACTAAAAAATCTCGTTGGGTAGGAGGGCTGCAGCAGTCATTGGGTGGGGGGTTGACTTTGTCGTACGAGAGAAGTACGGGTATGTATGCCATGGTATCCTTGCAACCTGCCTCCTGTTGCAATGCAAATGTTGTGAAGAATAGGTAAACTTTTTGGGCGATGTAAACGAGATTCCGCATTCTGTAGCTGCAGGAGGATGCTGTCCGATAGGCACTGATGAGGGATTACAGATGAGGGTGGATTTATAGGTAGACGGCATATCATGTGGTGGTAAGAGAGTTGTTTGCATGTATGTGTCTGCACTTCAGGTGCAACTGGGGATGGGTTTGTTCAAAACAATTCCTGGCTTATGTTCGTAGAACGAGTGGGCAGAGTTCGTAAACCAGTTGTACTTTGTTTAGTCGTTCCATCTGAAGAGATTGGCAAAGTAGAGTTGCCCAGATTTTGTAATCTCTTGAGAGCTTATCTTTCCGGACAGGCAGTTGCGAACGCCGTGTATGTTAATCAAAAGGATCAAGAAATTCGTATGAGTAGGTTTGTGACAAGCTGACCGCAGTTCGTTAGCTTCTCCTTCCGCCCCTCCGATTATATTACAAAGTATTTAAAGCGGAATGTTGGTGATTAGAGAACCTGAAATGTAACGTAGTGTCTTCCGAGGATATTCAAGCTAACTCCTAGTGATGCTCTAGATTTTAAATTGGACACTCTAGCTTGTCAGACTATAGATTATTTTAGCATTGGACTACGGAGCATGGCAGGATCATTTGTATCCATTTGCTCTACATGATGACACTATACAACTCGTCAATGGCCTTGAAAGTATTACGAAGAATCTTTCTCTCGAAGAGGGTAAGGATTTGTTTATCCATTTTAGATAGAGTCCAAGCTTCAGCGCCGTAAACAAGATTGGGATTGACAAGGTTTAGTACAGTTTAGTTTCTCGTCATAGGGCTCTACTACCCAATTTCTTTTTCAGCCCAAAGAAACAGGGATTGGTAAAGGTAATTCTTTGTTTAATTTCTGGGGAGATGTCATTTATAGAGTGCACAGTAGAACCGATGTTGACAAAGTCTCGTATTACTTCAAAGCAGTAATTTTCAATTGTGACGTTTTGTCTAATTTGCTGATGTTGGTTGCCTCTTGTTGTTAACAGCATGTACTCGGTTTTGGCCTCATTTATCGCGAGACGCATTTTTTGGGCTTTTGGTTGAATACTAGAGAAGGCACCAGTAACTGTCAATATCCTCGTCATATGCTAGTAGATGCACAGACTTGTCAAAGAGGGTAGTGCCAGTGTTGACTTGTGAGTGTCACACAATTGTTTCGAGTACGATGTTGAAAATATTAATTGAGAGCACTTCACCTTGCCTTAGTAAGTTTTTTACATCAAAGGTCTCTCTGAGTTCATTAGCGAACCTGAGAATTAGCAAACGAGGTTGGCAGGTATCCCAAAGCCGCATTGAATTGGGTGAGAAGGTAGTGGGTATCGATCTTTTAGGTTTCTTTCAAGGTCTGTCGGAATGTAAAAATTTGATCGAAACTACACTGATAGAGGCCGATCGGAGCGTTGAGAGAGGTTTTGAGTTGTTCACACACAATGACACATAAGATCTTGTATGCAGTGTTCAAGAGACTAAAACCTTTGTAATTGGTGGAATTCAGGGAATCGTCTCTCTCGTGGAGCGGACAAACGGTGTTGAGACTGCATTCACCACGGATATACTCTTATGACTAAGTTTTAGAGACCAAGTCATCTTCAGTTGCTTTGACCAACTTGGCCTGTATGCCATCAAGTCCATCAACTTTGTAAGTTTTGAGCTTGGATATTGGTATCCTTACTTCGGTTTGGTCAGGTGGGTGGGAATTTTGGCTATCATCGCCTATGGTCATCATGCCTGACAGGAAAATTTTGGGTTTCGTCCCTGTTATACTGTCTGCAGAAGAGATCTTTCCATACTGTCAGCACTGACTGTGACTCTACCATGAATCCTACTTCATCTATGGCCTAACTCATCCTTTGTATTGCTTGATAACACTTTCGTACATTAATTATTCCAGGAGTACAATCCTTGATCTCTTTGACCGCGCGCTTCTCTTAATCTTTTTGTTCTTCTTTTGGGGAAAGCGATCTTTTTCCCGACTCATATGTTCGTAGAGCTTTCGAGTCACTCTCGTGGCGTCTTCTTTAGACAGTTAGCATTAGTTTGTCTATATTCCGTGCTAAGTTAGTCATACTTACGTGACTTTTACTATACTGCTATACTACTGCTACATAGTCTATTCCCCTAAGTCCCTCGATACATTTAACATTCCACTTCGATTGGTCAACACAATGCATCCATTTAACAGGACATCTCTTAACAAGAAAGAATATTAAGTTCAACCCCATTGCTTTGTCGAAAGAACCACTCTGTTCCAATCAACTGCCATATTTGCGACGAGTGCATTGGGATCGCATTAAACGCCAGACAAACCGCACGTCCTATTCAAAGCAATACACTGCATACACAAACACAGAGCCCACAGAGCTCCATTGAAGAACATTAACCCAAATTATGAAATAATTTTGCCATGAAAATCATATTTTTCATTTCATTAAATTAAATGTGCGACCATGCGGCTCTAACCACCAGCAATGGTACGAAGAATGAAGGTCACTGCAGCAGCAGCTGCATCCGAAGTAGTGGTGGCAACATCAGCAGTTAACTTAATGAAATGTCCGACCCTCCTCACACTTTACGCTCTGTATGCTCTGATATTGAACTCATTTCCCATGCACTAAATCACAAATCACATTCAGATATGCTGCGCCAGGAGTAGAGCCAGGGACATGAATGTCAAAAGAAATGCCATCACCAGCCAGAAAGGACACTGCTCTAGTATTCCATTAAAATGTGTGGTGTTCCTGTTTCTTTCACACAACACACTCATGCTGTTGTAGATGGTGGTAATGTTGTACGGTGGAAGATTTCCCCAAGGAAACAAACAAACAAACACATCAACTTTACAAATAATAACAAGAAACCACCAGAAAAAGGATATAAGCCGAGAACGGAAAATCAGATTAAAGCACATTGCACTCGCTCGTCGGGAGTGCCAAACGAGTGCATTGTCACTCTTTGCCATAACAAACGGGGGTAACAAAGAAAAAAACAAAAAAAAAAACGAAAAAAACAACCAACTCACAGTGTGTACAGAGATTTTAGTCCTGATCCTGTCATGTGGTTCGGCTTCGTGTGCCAATTATAGGTATGACATATGATTTTCACCCATCCTCTATGTTGAGAACCAGAAAAGTGTCCTCCTGACCCTATTCCCGGCGCATATACTCCCGCACACAAAACACAGGCCAAAAGGATCCAATATGCTAACCAACCAACCGACCGACCGACCGCCAACCTACCCGTCGCGTCGTCGCATGTGCAGGGTATTGTGTGGGGAGCCCCACGAAAAACCAGCACAGCACACTGTCATGTTAATAATTTATTCCCCGGGATATTTTTTTTTTTTTTTTTTTGTATTTTGCCTTTCCTCCCACTATGTGGAGGAGGGAAATGGAATTTTGCGTCGTTGGATAAAGGATTCCCCTAAATCTGATGAAAATTTAATTTCATCGTTTTCGTTTTTTTTCTGCCCGCGCATTCACTCGAATATTTGATGTCAATTTGTCAACGCCTGAAACGTAATAAAACAAAAGGACCAAAGAATACATAATCCTTTAAAATGCTTCCCATGACATTCATACAAAAAAAAAAAGAAAGAAAAGGATAAGCAAAAACGTTCTATATTTCCGAGTTCCGCTCCTGTGAATAGAGCTCGGGGGCCATTGAACTGCTTCCTTCCTAATGGTCGTAATGAAATACGGATAAAAATCAATCCGTCAACCTGAAAGGAGGTCCTTTGCGTGTATCCTGTGACACAAATGGATGGATTTTCATAAATAAAAATTCGCACGACAAAATACCACACCAAACAAACCCCGTCTACCAGAAGGACGATGATGGAGAAAAATTCTCTGACATTAATTCGGTTATTACTCATGAAAAGGACTTTAATCGGATTCGAGTGAAGCGCCATAAATTTTACACCGAAAAGGAGTTTGAAAATTACATAGTATTGGAAGGATGGGGTTACCTTTTTTTTTTTGCGGGATATTTAGTTGGGTTTTTATGTGTCCTGTTGTTTACTTTATGGCGGACAGTGATTTCAATGCTATTTCGAGTGGAAAATCCATTAAAACAATTTGTTTTGATTGGATTTATTGAACTGGATATGGGAATTGCTGGCAGGAGTTGTGCAATTATTCACTGATTGTGTCACCTATTTGCTATCGGGACGCTTATTCCGGGATAGGTTCTCGTAGAATGAGCTTTGCCCAATGTGCCAACATTTTTCGATATTCATTTCACTCAGGATGTCCTCTATAGTTCGGAAGCCTCAATTCTAGAGTCGATTGCCTATTACGTTGGCTTGAAGAATTTTGACATACTTTCCCTTCGTTTTGGCATTAAAAGACCACATTTTCAGGCTTTTAGGACAGCAGTGGGTGTTCTCATCTTGACTCTACTCGGCTTAGTGTATTCAGTTAAAAAATACAAATTTTTGGCGCAGCAGGTCTATGGGACTAGACTAGGGTCTAGCTTCTCACAACCATTCGTATTGTGTATGTTATTTCCCAAGAAATCCACGAATAGAAGGGTTCTACTGTCTAAAGCCGTGTCCGAAGGGCAAATTATTATTTGAGAAGCTTTTCATGACAGTTATACTCTCGGATGTTTGTCAGAAGTTTGTGAGAGGTGGAGCCGTGAAAACTTTTTATTGTTTTGGCTGAGATTCGAGACTCAAACCTATATAGTCCAACGCACTAGCTCACTGTATTCAGTTCAACTTCAGAAAATTCGATAGATAGTATGGTTCTATGGTTCGATTCGTTTCGATTTAAGGACGAACGTACGGTTGATTGGTTGCTTTAGACCGGTCCTCTATAACGATGCACTTAGACCAGAGAAGGTCCACCATCCGCTCCTTTTTATGAAAGAACTGATCTTGGCCGTGCAGGCGGTACGCAGATCGTTGAGATCGTTGTAAAGGTATTCACCTAGTGTAGCCTTCCTAATATTGGCAAGTACTCGGCATGTGAACTCTTTCTTTGTCTCCTTTTTCTTTTCGTCTCTGCAGCTTATGCAGAAGTCGTGGTAGGGAATGCCCAGTCTTCGAGCATGCCTTCCTATACACAGTGTCCGGTTAGGGTGCTGACTTTGTTGGAGAGGGTTCCTCTCGTATGTTTTAGGATCCGATGGTCCTGTTTTCATTCAAGTTTGTCCAGAGCAATCTAGCGGTGTTGCATGGTACTGATTGGATGGTCTTGAAAGAATTTGGAGCCAGATTTTTCACTCAATTTTACTTATCAGTCAAAAAGGACTTCCCCTCCAAAGTTTCTGTCTGTCTATGTTTGCCTAAGGAAGGTTGTCCTATTTTTTGAAATGTGATGTATATATGCACGTACTTTGCGTTTACTAGACCGAGCCCGGAACAATTAAAACAGTTTCATGATTCCCAGTACTTTCCAGTTCCCTACGAACTTATCTATCCAGATAGCACTCGCAAGGCTTGCACTCTCATCAATCCTGCATGGTAGCTATAAATCTATACGATAATAAACGCATTACTTCATAGCCATCAATCGGAAGTTTACAAGCCCGAAAAGTTATACGAAAAAAGATAACTTCCCTCTTCCTTCCTTCATCCTTAAACAAATAAATTTATGAATTTTACTGCCTTCCGACTGACGACCAACGAAGGCGTCGTTGTTTGCTTCAGCTACATCAAAATGTACAACGACTCCTCGAAAGCAAATAAAACCTGCAAAAAATAACAACAACAACAATAGCACCGGAAAGGACCTTCCGACGAGGACCAAGTACCGAGGACCGAGAACCGAGGACCGAGGAGTGACGTCTCCCTATTTGAAACGTGTACAACATTTTGAGAAACAACCATCAGCGAACGCCATGCCCGCCAGCTAGCCATTCCGCACACTTTAAATTATCTAGGAAGCAATTCCAGGCATAACAGAGAACCTCAACACAATACCTCGGCTCTGTGTCCCCTCTCTTTGCTGGTTCGACAATAATAACAAAAACTATTTAAAAGTGCATTGCACTGTTGTTTAACTACGCTGCTGGGGTGGGCTGTGCACCAGGACTCGCGCGCTGTGTATATAACTACTAAGAGATAAACAACACAAAACCTTTGTTGCGCCTCGCTTCCTGAAATATGAATGAGAGGAGTAAAGGCTAAAGTTGTATCCTTGTGCTTGGGTGTGTTTCTCATACTCTTGCTGGTATTGTGCGGGCCAGATGAACAGGAAAACACCAAAACGCAAAGCTTTAGGGACGGAGCTGGGTTGTTTATGTTGTTTATGTTGTTCATTGTTTGAATTTGTATTTTTTTTTTTTTTTTTATGGAGTAGGGAACAGGCGTCGTCTCTCCAATTACCTCAGGCCTTCCTTTGGTTGTACTACTCTCAAGTAAGTTCGCCTTTGATTGCCAAAGGATCTTTGTTAGATGGTTTAGGGACCTTTTGTTTTGGCCTCGAAGAAAGAATAGAAAAGGATAACAGATGGCATCCAACGTGTGCTGTGCTTGTGTGTAGTGGAAGTGCAATTCAATAGGATCCGAGTGGGAATATCCGGCAAGGATATGATAAAGATGACTTGTAGTTCTTCGTGTGTGCATACCGTATATCCTTGTAGTGTACTGTCTACCGTATAGCAGAAGACAATGCGAACGAACAAATTAATCTCTCTCTCTGTCGTTCGTTTGCTTTTGCTTTTGTTCTTCTTCTTTTTGTTTTGTGTTTCTTGTTCCTGTGTGAGAATGAATCCCAGGATAATGGCTGTGCGACAATTTAGTTGATATACTGTGAGCGCGCTGCTTCTGCAGATTGAAATCTCATATGAATTGCCGTCGTCTTGGCTGTGTCTGCGGCAGGCACTGTATGACAGGCTAGTTGGCACGTAATGTAGTATCACACACGTACATATAGATATGAGAAAAAAGAAGAAGAAACAGAAATGAAGATAAGTTTAAGGATGCTATATCCTTTTTGGAGGAGGAAGCGAGTGAAATTGAATGCTGGATAAGTGGGTTTTCCGCTTTTCGTTTCTCGAAACTCCCATGCGAGAGTGGCGAAATTCAATTTTAAGTTGATCACCGAGATTGAATCATGGGCGTGCTTCGGATGAATTAATGAGTTTGAGTGAGAATCCTGAAATTGAAATGTTACTCATACACCACCGTACAGTGGGATTCGATCGGTTTCATTTGATACTGTTGATGTAGTGCTTTATATCTAATTACGATACAAGGTATACCCGTATTTGTACGTTTAAAATCCAAGAAAATATAATCGCATACATAGGTTTACAAAACGACTCACTAACTACCGAATCATGGCCTCCAGAAGTGTGGAACTAGTACTTGAACAATGGAGTGGAGAGTTCAGGTTTTGGTACCTTTTTAATGGATCTTCTAACAATCCCGACCTTAGTTCAATTGCTTTCTAACTCTTTGTAATCTAGTCTAACTTTTCAGAAGGGACATGTGGGTGCTCTGATGGAAGGAACCTCAATCAGATTCTTTCTCTGTTCGGGAACGTGGTATTCTTGATTTCAAGACAGTTACACAGAATGCAGCTTTTTCATCGAGGATTAACTTAATTTTTACGATGCGGTAGCCTACTATAGAACAATTTATTTTCAACTTTGGCCTGTCCATAGTACCTAACTTGTTTCTGTAACCCCCCGGTTCGGTTTTCTGCAACGTGCTCGAGCTCTCTCTCCAGTGCCCAATATCTGCCTTGGCCGACTAGGTCTTCTTCCTAACTGGGTAAACGGGTTCCTTTGCATGGCGTGCTTTGCAGTGGAATTATCTTGGCGCCTTAAAATGTGTCCAATCCATAGTGATGTAAGGATGATAAGGCTTCTTTCTACCTTCCTCGTTTGAGATTCGGCTGGGCAAAAGTATTCTCAAATGAAACGCAAACATCTGGTAACTAAGGACTGTAGCTTCCGAGTGAGCTATAGAGTTCGGTGCTGCCGGTGGTCGAGAGGGTACTTTCCAGATAAGAAAAGCTCTGCACTCTCTCGATCTCCTCTCTAGCAATGGTAATTTGGTAAAAACTGAATTCAAAAGGCCAAGGAGTTTGATTTTAGCTGGATTTATTTTAAGCTTTCAGACTTTGACTGATCTGGTGTAGATCACACACCAAGTGTGCAAGAGAGACTGTATCGTAAGCGTAGCCAAGATGTTTCAGGTAAGATGTCTTTGTTCGTTGAACATCTCTGCTTTCCTTTGCCAAGTAGCAACGATAAAATACAATACTGCAAAGCTCCGCTTTGGATTTTTAAAAGGCTTCTAGTAACTAACCATTATGTAGAATACGAGAGTTTGGGGATTTATTAATAAATGCAAAGACTTTCACAGGAATACCTCTCCTGCGCAAGGTTCTCCATATAAACAGCCGCTTCAGACCTATATTCTACACGTTACTCCATGGTGATCCCCGGTAATCGGTGTGAGAGGATCCCGACCAAAGCCGTGCTGGTACGACATCGGCAGTTTAGTTTAAATGTGCTTTGATCTCGACCAGAACTATCTTAGCTATTATTTCGGTCACTGCCGGCGGTATTTCCGTAATCCATCAGATTGCCCTTCTCAGGAAAGCGCTCATTTTCCCATGTAGTAGCTGTGATAGGCCTTAGTAGCTGCGCCAATGCATTTCGCGTATCATGGAAAATTCCACGGGAATTCCATCAATGCCTACCGCTTTGTTCTTCTTGAATTGTCCTTTCTGTATTAGCAGGGGTACTAGTGCGAGTTTGAGAGTTTGCTACTTCAAAAGTCTCATTTTGGTTCGGGGCATACGTCTTATCGCCTACATGGGTACATACATTCTGATCCTCATCCGCTGCTGATCCTCATCCGCTGCTGATCCTCATCCGCTGCTTGGTGCTACAATATAAACGGTCCTACGTCGCACCGGTTTGCTGCATCCTCCAATTGTGCAACTAGAGTATTGATGTGGCTGTGCTTACCATCTTACCTACCTACCATCTTCCACGATAGTAGACAATGATAGAATCTGCTGAAGTGTCTTACCATTAAATGCTATTTTGCACACCTCTTCACCCCAACGAATATTGTTAAACCGTTGGGCATATCGGTTTGAAACCAAGTTTTTCAAGCTTTAAACTTGATTCCAATCGTTGTTCATTACGTGGATTGAATTCAAGCTAGAAACAGGACAATACTTATTGGTATTTAGATCCTGTGTCTGTCCCATAGGAGCTCCTCAAGGTTGCCGCCTAGGTCCGCTGGTTTTCATATTGGTACTTACCGATTCAAATATCTCCATTTACGCTGATACTATGAAAATCTTTAGACACATATCACTTTAAGAAGATACCCTCTCCGAGTGGTGCCAAGGTCAATATTAATAAAGGCCACACTATGAGATATTCTCGTTAACGTCTTTCAACAGCCCCCTCAATAGTGAACTCAATTTTCATTGCCATATTGACCAGATTAATAGCAGGGCCAATTCAATGCTCGGTTACATAAAACTCTGGTCTAAGGGATTCTGTAACTTCTGTGTCACTAAGACCAATTCTAGAATATGCTTGCCAAGGGTGGTCTCCCTACACCAAGATCCATCCTCTCCGGATTGAAGTTGTTCAATGCAGGCTCAAAATGGTTTCCTATATGGGGCCTCCAATGGCTTAAGACTTATCAACTTCTAAACAATCGAACGTCGAGTATATCTAGTCCTTGTCCATTAGCTAACTAACTGGAACTAACTGGAAACATAGATTGCTCTGCGCTGGTCTACAAGATCAGTATTTTCTCTATAAATTGGTACACTTCGCTCTCAACCTGTAAATTGCACATCAAATGAAGGAATTCTGTATGAGAAGCAACCGTATTGCCTTACATGTGTCTATATTTAGGGACCTGTCACAAACTGACGTGTAAAATGGTGAAATCAATGAACTGTTCCAAGTTTATAATAAAATGTTCAACACTGTGTGAATGTCCAATTCAAGTGAAAAGGCTCCGCTCCTCCTGCGCTATGGAGTTCGCTAATAAAGGACCTCTGGTATAAATTAAAGTTTGTTCGGTGAACTCGCCAATCATTGGTTCATCGTTATTTTCTAAAGGAGGAACTAGTGTAGCTTAAGTCTGTGTTTTACTGCACAAAACAAACCCTATTTTGCAACAACAGATCTATTTGGTTTGGAACCTTATAGTGACCTTACTCCAAGATACTTGTTAGCCAACTATACACGTTCCTTATAATCCTTCCAGATAGAGTTATATGACCACAGTCTCAAACTTCGAGGAAGCGATACATTTCTAGCCAATTACCAGCTCACCATTTCCACAGTATTTCCACATTTCTTTTCCCACCATTTAAGGAGATTTGTTACTCTCAATCCGTTAACTTCCTTTATCAGTGCTTAACCCTCCTCAAATGTTATCATTGTCGTTTGCTGCTACACAAGCGATTTTCCTCTCCCCGAAAGGGGGTAAATGTTCGCAGGAATCACGAATTCATTGAAGCACATTAAAACCAATTACCAACCCTTGGTCTCGCACCCTTTTAGCCCCCGCAACTATGGCTCTATTTGCGGAACCTTCGAATTTCATAAAAACCTCATTTCGTTTAGCCCTTCTTCAGCTACCAGCCAGTGTCGTCTGTCACACACCAGTCTTCACCCCTAAATTTTAGTTTCCACTGGTGTTCGCATTTTTTTTTTCTGGCTTTTTTTTCAATCCAAGTTTTCAATGTTTTGCTATCTTTATGATCTCTTTGAAACTATTACCACTGGGGCACACAGGGGGCACAAACTACCCAGTCGGTGTCGTCGTCGTCATCATCGTCGTCTCGGTGGATAATTTGATGGGGTGCGGGGGGGTTTTCTAATACCAGACACACAGACACGGCGAGGGTGAGATATTTTGCTACGATGTGCGGTTTTCAACCGACTTGAGCTTTTGATTCGACACTAATGGTGCGGAAGGGAATATCCATTTTTTGTCTCTCCTTCGCCACGAATGTAAATTCAAATGTACGAGTGGTATTGGACTGTTTGTTGTCGAGGGAATAGTGAGGGCAGACTCATTTTCGAGATTTTTTTCAAAATTAGGTTAGGCTGTCCCATACAAGATTGCACCTGCAAATTACATATATACCCCCGAGGGCATATTTCACCATAAAGCAACAATTCTTTCAATTGAAAATGTCACCGACAATGTAGTCTGGAAGCACTTAAGACAAACTCCAGCGTTTTTTTCTGCCCCAAGTCTCGTCTTATCAATTGAATCAATTTATCTAATAGAGATAACAAGACACGCTGTGCCCACCCAATTACAGGCACGTTCCATATCAATACAGTATAGGGGAGCTGGCTACCCTCCGATGTAATGTAACCGCTCTGGTAATTGGCTCACTGATGGACAGCCGTCCACGCTGTAATTTAAACGTTTAACGTGTTTTTTTTTATCTGTGTCGGTTGGAAATTGCTTGCAATTTTGACGATACGAGGCGGTAACTTGCAGAAATGACATTAAGTATTTCAAGTTCTGCGAGCAGAATAATTACTCGAAATGGCGACGTTTTCTTAAATTTCATAACTATGTAGTAAAAGAAGAGCTACGTCATTAGTTTATTTCTGTGCAAAGGTCAGAAGGACCTGTTAATTATGATTAACCTTAGTCACGCAATGCAACAGAGGTGTCCGTGATAAAGTGCCGTGAAGTGAATTAACACAACAGTGTGGTAAGGTTTCGGTTTTATTAAAACGCAAGTATTGAGGTATCACTGAACTCATAAAGTAAGACCTTCGAGTGGTTTTTTTCTTTTTCATTATTTGAAAACAAGTAGAACTGACTTTTTCATAAGTGTTGACGTTTTTCTACAAACGTGTTGCTGGTTCTGTTTGCTGTCAAAACTCGCATAACAAGCGCTGTCACTCTGATGTGTGTCATCACGGTGTTCCTGGAGCACTTGCAACACTATTCAAACAATTCATTACGACGGTACCTCATCTTCCGAACGAACATCCCTGGCCAGACGGCTCTAAGACCAAAAATAAGATGCTATGGGTCCCTTTTTTGAAAAGTTCAATCTGGACATCTCTTTCCAGATGTCAAGAGTGCTCTCGATTCTCCTTTTTCAAAGGTCTATTATTTGAATAGTGTCCATTGCCTTTGATAAAACTCGAAGTTCCTCTTTCAGTGATACTCGGAGTTTGGAAAACAGTTTTGGTACTAGTACGCAACCTTGTTGTACATCGGTTTTTCTGACAACTTACCATGGGTGCGGCACAGTGGTCCATTGCAATTTTTAAAAAAGATTTCTTTAAGAAAATTAGTGAAAAGAACTTCCTTACTGACTTACTTACTTACTTACTTAGGTACTTAGGTACTTTACGGGATCCCAATTTTCTGTAACTGAGAGACATGCCAGCTTTCCACTCTCTTCGATCCCGGGTTCGTTGCTTTCAGTTGTCCAGACCCAGCGTTCTGGTATCCGTGATAGGTTGATTCTTACAACTGAGTGTCGGTCTTCCTTGTCGTTTCGAACGTTGAGGAATGGTAGGGAACCATTTGCTCAATGTGGCCGAGCTAGCGTAGTGGTCGTGTTTTGACTTCTTGGACTACATCCACACCAGGTTCCTGGTTATATCTTCTTCACCATTGGTTCTCCTGGCATATAATTGTTCTCTGCTTATCGTCCAGCACTCGGCTCCATATAGTAGAACTGGTAGGGTAAAAGTTTGTCAAAGCATGGATTTCGTCTTTCTAGTTAGGAGTTTTGAATCCATTTGTTTTGCCAAACCGAAGTAAGACGGGTTTCCTAGTGTAAGTTTTAGGCGAGAGTGCTGCATCTCGAAGTTACTATTCCCAACAGTGACGCTTTGTCCTAGGTAGTGGGCTGAGCTTCTTTGCATGTTGGCAGCGAGTATTTGGTTTTGTCCTCATTTACTTCAAGACCAACTTGTTTTGCCTGTTTTTTAATTGGCGTCAAAGGTTAAGTAACTGCGTGCTGGGAGCCACCGATTATGCCGATGTCGTCTGCGTATCCTAGCAGGTGGACAGAATTTTTGAAGGCTTGCTGTTTCAGAAAAAGATTGAAGAAATTACCCGACAGCGCGCCTCTTTGCCTCAATCCAGTGCATGTTTGCAATATTTCGCAGAAACTGTTCCCGAATACATGCAGTATAGTTGGATCCGATTTGTCCAGATTCCAAATAGAGCTCATGGCGATGAATGCTGCCATATGCGGCTTTGAAGTCTTTGAAGGGATGATGAGTCTCGACTTCAAATTCACTAGTCTTCTCCAGGATTTGTGGTAATGTGTTAATGTTGATCTATCGTCGATCTGTCGGGTCGGAAGCCACAGTATTGCAGAAAGGTTTCACGGTTCACACAGTACGTTGGATAGGATATTATTGATATAAGCTTTCCCTGCACTTTCAATTGATGGAGCTCTACTTTTGGAGCAGTCACGGGGCGTGGACTCCTTTAAAAATATCCATTGTACGAGATTTCATAAAAAATGCAATTCTTAGTAATAAGCTGCTCAAAGCTTGTCCTAAACAAAAATGTGTATGTTATCCGCTTTCCCAAAAATTACGCCCAACGCAAGTCCATTAGGACGACAAAGAGTGATGATATTTCTGAAATTCAATTCACTTTTAAACCCCCATACTCTACCTGTATTATGTTTGGAATATATGAAGATGATGAATGCCTTCCTGTTCCAACAAATAGCTCTCATCCTCCAGTGCACCAAAGAAGTGACCTTCTTAGAATTTTCAAGCCCCATTACGAGTCGTATCTCTTCAAAGACCACATTTAAAAAATGCTACACAAAAATTACTAAAGAGGACTAAGAACTTGGTTCCATTCAGAAAGGACTTGTTGAAAAGAAAACAAAAAAATCGATTCCTTTACACAGTCTAATGAAACAACTGTGCGACATTTATCCGCATTTGCTTTCATCATTCGATTGAAAAGGTATTTATAATTCCTTTTGCATCATCAGCGGAAAATTCCTTTTTCTCGGAAAACGAAAGATGCAGGCGAATGCTGGAACAGCAGCAAATTAAACCTGAAAAAGGAAGGCAAATCCTCAACTTAAACTTTACTTAAGAAATAAATCTTTTCTTTTTTTTCGAATGACATCCTTCCTTATTTCCGTCGACATTGTTGGAAATTACCCCACAGGGCTGGAAAGGAAAAAAAAACTTTTTATTTTTTTTGTCAGCACTTCAGCAGGTACGTGGTGAAAAAGGAAAAGGTGAGAAAGAATGACACTGAGAGGACGGTCACGATGGAAATTAATTCTTGCAGGACGCACACAAGAAAACGAAGGAAAAGAAAAACCCAGCTGTGAATCGAATTAAATTCATTGGATAGAAAATTTCAAAAGATAAATGCAATTAGGAAGCATTCCGTGTTATCCTGCTCATTAAACTGTTCGTCCTCTGCGACGAGCGAGCGAGCAACCGACCGACCAACCGAAGGACTCCAACTATTGTGTGCTTCGCCTTTGTTCTTAAGTCGACTTAAGTAACCACATAAAATCCCAAGGATAGTGTATTCTGGGGAAAACAAATTAAAGGATAATTTCAACTCCCTCCAGAGATGAAAGAGTGGGCCATCGAACAAGGACCCACACCCGAATGATGAATGGATTAATTTTGAGTACACCTAAGGAATTTCGTTGTCATTCTTCTTCTCTCCGAATTGGAATGGCAAATGAAAATTCAATGTCTCAACATGCATTTTGGCTAAGAGCCAATTTTCGGTTTACAACACTGGTAGGTGTGTTGCTCTGTGCCATGTCCTTTTGCAGGGGGCACGCCTAAATTCCTTGGAAGGAGAGGGTAATTAAAATGACACGAGACACGAACAGAGTTGGAATTAATTTGTGTACTTTTGGAAGAATCTTTAAGATGAGAGACTTTACGTTGCCATGCTGTTTTTTGTGTAAATATTTACAAAAATGAAATGAATTCCTGGCAAAGGATGCTTTTAGGGGGGAATACGAAAAAACCAAAGGAAAAAACAAACAAATGAAATGGAATTGTATCAGATTTTGTATACGATAAGCTGGGAGTGGGACCTGGATGGTTAGAAGGCACCAACGGAGTTGGGTCGACAATTTGTTTACTGAATATCAATTAGTTGTGCTGCGAAACAACCTGTGGATAGCGGATGGCGATGGGTAGACATGTACGTGTATACCCACGTCTAAATGGATTCCATTTGCATTCCAAGCAAATACTGCGGCTACACAAGGCGCCCACAACACGATAATCCTTTTACGCGCTGGAGAGTGGGCCGAGGTGGTCATTAAGGTTGTTTTGCTGTTGTTCTTCTTTGGCTTAATGGGAATTGCTAATGGATCTAAAAATTGTCCTTAAATGGGTATTTAAATGAATTAGAAGCACACATTGAAGAGAGTTGGCCTTTTAGCACGAATAGTGGTCACAAGGAAAATTTTCCCTTGTCGGGGAAACAGAACAAGGTCGGATTAAAGCTTGAGAAGTTTGTGTTCCGATATGCAGTTCTTGATCGAATAATCCCCATTAGATGCTTTGGGTGTTATTTCTACAGAAGTCTTTCGATTTAGTAGATGGAGTTATTATTCAACTCAGCTTGAACTAAAGTGGCAACACTTTGCCCATAACATTTAGAAGATCACACACATCCTTATGACTACGAAGAAAGCATTTGTATGGATGAATATCCTTGGAAAAATGTCGAAAATTTTATGGGAATCGAGTTAAGTGGTTTTTATATGCACTCCTTTAGGACAAGTATAAGGAAGAAGTCCAGAAAACTGGGCCCTCTATCTGTAAGTACGTGTACGTCGTCTGTACGTTTAACTTCAGCAGATTGACAAATTTGTTAGAATGGTAGTATAATACACTCATGTATGGAGTCCTAGATCGGGAAGAGAACACGATAAATAGTAATTCTATACTAGAGATCTACCCTGATAGGTCTAAGCCAGGCGAGGGCGCAGGAGCTGGACTGTTTTCATTCTCTCCTGCTTTAAATATGTTCTTTTACATTGTACTTCAAGCCAAGGTTATGACTATTCGTGAAGCCGCTGACTGGGTGTCAATGAGGTCGGTGTCGAGTACGGGCATGATGGAATAATCACGCCAGCCAAATGTGGCCACAGGACAACGAGTCTGTTACTACTTATCAGTAGATACCGAATAGAGTTTTGGACTACTGACGGGTCACTCTTTGCTAGGTAGGCACGCCATAAGGCTTGGAATTCCGGTCAACGACTTCTGTCGAATCAGCATGTCACCTTCTGTGCAGCTGCCCTGCATTATCCTCATCAAGAAAGCAGATTCTGGGCGAATAATTCTTCGGGGAGCTTGAAGATATTGCCATTTAAGAAATCAATAAATTGTTGACTATTCATCCAAAAATCGAAATGATTGTATAAGAAGCGACCGGCTCGGTTGGTACCACCATATAATATGTGAAGAACATGTGAACTAGATTTGGTGCACAAAATTTTAAACCGTCACGCCCACTTTTGAAAAAGGGATATTTCGTCAAAATTTTTATTTTAAGTCGAAAAGATTTGTTAGTTCAAACTTTGCTCTTAAAATTTTCTATAATTTATCTGATCATTATCCAGTGCCACGCCCAATTTCCGAGAATGTAAAAAAAAAAAACAGTTTTTTGGCCGAAATCACGCGGATAACATAATGCTGCTCTCACTTTTATAACGTCTAGCCACATACATAGGACTGAAGCTTCTTCGCGAGGAAACAATTGATGACAACTCCACCAAAATGTAGATATTGAGAGGTGGCCAGTAAAAGTCATGCATAATGTCAAATTCAGTCTTGAGTACCCTTAAGTAAATACACGGGCAGAAACTTGACTACAAATTGAATTATAGAAGAAGGATCAAGAACCTATACTACACAATGTCATATAAAGTAATGGTTTTTTAAAAGTTTTCTTTTTGGTACATCTGGCATCTCTTTTGACAGTGAGTTTGAGAGGCATCTGTGACTAGTTTGTTTGAAAGTTTGTCTTGCAAACGGAATACGTTCGAATACTTTGAAAATGTTGGAGAAAGCCTACGAGGACTCTGTACTTTCGAAAACAAGAGTATTTGAGTGGTATAAAGGGTTCCAAGAGGGTCGTGAGGTGTTTGAAAAGTTACCTAAACCTAACACCTGGAACTGAATAACACACCAGCCATCTCACTGGCCAGATTTTAAGTGATGTTTTGTGCATGAGACGAGTCGTAACACGGGTTGTTTCGAAAGAGCTTGATTTTTTTCACTTGAAGCATACCAAAAAGTTGCTGCAGACATGTTGGAACGAGTCGATATTTATAAAACGCATCATCACAGGTGACAAACTTGGGCCTATGAGTACGACATGGAAACAAACCAGCAGAGATCGAAAAATCCACGTCAAAGTCGTTCAAAAATCAAGGTTTGGCTCATTGTTTTCCTCGATATTCGTGGTGTTGTTCGGTCGGTCAAACAGTGACAATATGATTTTGGCGTTTGAGGGAGAGTATTCCCCGAAAAGACTGGAATTGTTGCGGAACTTTTCTTGGTATTCTCCAGATATGGTGCTCCTTGATTACTGGCAGTACTTTATTGCCACTTTTGGATTCGATGCAAGTGCTACCAAGTCACAACCAGACATTTTCGAAAGTTGAACTGTCAACACAAGTTCAAATGTCATTTAAATTATTTGAATGCTTGTATAGGTATTGCTTTTCAATTATTTAGGTAGATTAATCAAAAGTGGTATTGTGTAAAAATGCACAGAGAAATGAAATCGAGAGCGTTGGTAAATACTACACCGAGGAGGATAAGGGATAAAATCAACATTATGAAACAGAAATATGAAGCAAAATTTCAAGCGAATATTTGGATAAATATAATAGTTTTGTTGCAAAACAAGTGGTCTCCATAAGCAGCGCCCCAGAATTGCACAAATTGAAAAGTTCACCCACCTTTTGGCGGGTTTCGAACAATATTTTTTTTTTTTTTTTTACCTTAAAACACATTTTACCTAAAAATTATAACCTACACCTATTTTAGAATGAATATCAGAAAGTATGTACATATGTAGATGACTTTGACGTACATTTTCGGGATACAAAATGTCAACTTTTCGAAATAAGTTGGCATTGCGTTTGATGTTCGAATTCTCTTAGCGGCGGTTTTCTATATGTACATAGATGTAGATATTCCTTATTTCGAATCCAACTGAAGAACAAAAGAAGATCCTCACTTCGTAAATCATAAAACCAAGCCACAACGTAGATGTTGACTCCTGTCAAAACAACGGCTGAAGCAACCCTTGCACACCTATAGTAAGGACCACTCTTTGTCTGTTTGTAGACACATTTTTGGGTTCTGTCCAAGCTACTCCACAGTACATAGCTTGCATCACCATGATAAAGTTTAGTGGTTATTTCATCGAAAAATAAGGATCCAATTATAAAGTTAGACATCCTAGTCTAGAAAACGAAACAGGTCATTAATGTCTTCTCCAATATCACTCCTAATTGTTTTGAGTATAAACTTATGTATTTCTTTGCCGACATTGTGACACTCACCTTATTCTGTGAAGTGGATTCCCTCGTTTCTTATACCCCAAGGTCGTATCCATTACCATTTACTTTCTATTTTTGTACTCCTTACTAAGGATTCGTTAAGTCCACCGCAAATTGGAAATCCTAAGCACGTGTACTCAAACCATCAACAAAATTGAATCTCTTCCATAAACTCACAAACAGATTTCGATTAAAAAATGAAAAAAAAATCAATTCATCCCTAAATGACTGGGAATCCACGGCTTGTGCACTGCTCCATAGAGCTTATCACAATAGACTGCCATAGGTCATGAATATTATTCCATTGCACGAGTTTACGATTATCCCAATCATTAGTAACTTTGCTCCCCGGATAGCATGAAATATAATAATTGAGAGCACAGATAATTAAATTCACGGTCATGTACGGCGTTAGCCGATTTGATAGGCTTTAAAGCGTTGTGATACTTTAAAATTAGTTTTTTTATTTTTTATTTTAAATTCGATAATTAAAAAGCGCAAACAATAATTTAATTAAACTGGTTACACATGTGAAATGTGCTATGTAAGTTGATTGTTTGTTTGTTTGTTTGTTGATTTAATTGATTATTCGGTTTCGCTATAAGAAGATAAAAGAAAGAAGGCTATTTATATAGTAAAATTACTTTTAATGGGGCAACACTTTTATGGAACCTAGCAAAGGCAATAAAAATGTTTATTTGTTGATTAAGTAAATTATGTGGATGTGGGATAAGTGAATAATTTATTAGAAAACAGAAAATAAAAAGGAATTTATTGTTCAAAGATGTATGGCTAGCTTTTTACTTTCACATAACTTTAGCTTCAAGTAATGAATCAGCTCCGATCAGGACGATCAAAGAAATGATGACCACAATTTTACACTGTAGCTAGGCCATAAGCCATTTAGATAAACTTTACTAGTTTGTAGAAAGAAGAGGCACTTAGGTACATACAATGTAGGTAGTTAGGTTGCCGTGGCAGGCCGCATTAGCAACCACACTTAGATCAGTCAAGATTCATTGTTGGTATCACGTGAATCTGAAATCCTCGTAAGAAAACCCCTTGAACCAGCAGGAGCCTGATATAAACAGAATTGTAGGCCAAGTTATTGAAAGAGTAGGACAATCTTTCGCGATCACAGAAGGTGTAGTAAAGATTTTTGCACTTCTTTATCGATGGAGCCCATACAGAAACTATTTTGGAGAGCCTACCTGATCCTTGATCACCATGATCTCTGCCTGGAAGACGTTGCAATAAGAAGATGAAGAGAGATATTTGTATTTACATAGATAATTGGAAAAGACACTTCCTGCTATTCCTGATTCTATTTTTGATTTGTCCTTTAGAAGCATGTGGAATTTATGTTTTGTGGGCACAGATCCTCTTTTCAAGCAAATCTTGAGAGGATGCCTGAGCATTTTGTCAAATATTTTGCTTTGTCAGCAATGCTAAAGCCACATACATAGCTCTGCAGGATAGGAATTTTGGAGTAAACATAACAATGAGTCCACATTTCTTAGTCCATTTCGAAAGGTTGGCGATTGCATTTTGCAAGAAATCTCTAAACTAAGGTGGCTACTCGAAACAGCTATAGCAATGCCGCCTTGATAAGCAAATACATCACAAAGTCCCAGAATTCCATCTTGGAGAGTACCTCTTCGCACGAACTTTCAAACTGTAGTGCTATTGGACTTTGAGTTCATAGCTTATTCATGTTCATGTTTGTTAGCTGGTGTTTCGTTGCTACCTAGAGATGCTGGGAGCGTGACGCTGGTATGATTTAATACATCACCGAAATGATGAGAGACTTATACATAGAGTCAGAGGTCTTTGATATTTTCATGCGAACTTTTACCTGGCTTTGGTTGACCTCCGTTCAAGATTTTGGAACATGAATCAGATCCAGGCAATACCCAGCAGCCAGGGCAGAATTTCAGTGGGGATCATGCTTCTTGGTCCTGCCAATTTAAGCTGAAGCTTCGTGTTGGGCAAAGAATTTTCCTCTTAGATTCATTGAGCTACATTGCACAGGTACACATATGTACATCACAGCAGCTAGGGAAATGAGAATGCGTACTCGACACAAGAAGTGGTTCTAGGAGCCATTCATTCTTTTCAGATGACTAGTGGACTTAAGAAAAAAAAAACTAGATCTCCTTTTGTGGTCCACTTTTGCCAACTTAACAACTACGCCTGTATCTATGTAGCTTTGTTAAAGCTGGTGGTTTGTGATATATCCGAGATTCCATCAGGGGTCAATGCAATTGAATTGTGAACTATTGTGGACGCCATATAGAGCTAAAAAATTTCACCGGAAAAGAATTACCTTTTAAGACTCAAATGAATTACGTTCCTTGGAGGGACTTGTGCAAGTGGTCGAAGTGAGAGATCGTAAGTTTATTAACTGAGTTTTAGAAACTGCGCCAGAGTAATACCTGAGTTGACAAGAACCAACAGTGTTAGTTAATGTTTTTTTGTTTCAAATTAGAAAACTTTAAACCGTGGCAGTTCGTGCCTACGACTTTCTATAGACTTTCTAAAGCCATTCTTTTGTCTTTTAAGCTGAAGTGGACACCAAAAATATAAACAAGGGCTTAAAACTTTTCTGCCCAATGGTTAACCAATGCATGAAATGCACAATCGAACCTTATTATCGAGTACTGATCTCTAGATAAGTATGCGTATTCATAGTATGTAACGTTGTAAGTAGGAAAAGGATGTATCTTCAACATTGCCCGCAAATTCTATAGTGATCCAAATCATATAGAAAGTTATTAGATGATACCCTACCCTATTCTCCCTACTATGTAGCCCTTATGAAATGGGCGTGGCGGTACGGATTTTTTTTTTGTCGAATTACACCGTTGTCTTCGACTGTTTGTTGATGATTCATTGAAAATTTCAACGAAATGGATTTTTGGATTTAAAAAACGCCCCCTTAAAATGGGCGTGGCCAAAACTGTTGCAAAGCGAATTGTAGAGAAATCGAATATCTAAATATTTTGTCTTTCAAGTCGGCGTTGCTTGTATTTCTCAGAAGTTCAGGTTTACAGTGATATCCATCCTTCTAGCTACAAGTTTAAGTCCCAAAAAGTGGTGACATACTGACAGACGAACGTACATGACTCATTCGTTTATATATATTATATTCGTTAAATTCTTGTATATCATTTGGTCCTTATAATTTCCTGTCAATGTTTTTGTAGACTATCAACTAAGTGGCTATATCTATCCACCAAAGTTCATTTAAATTTTCTTGGTTTTGAGTTCTGAAATATGGAGTCCACATCGTTCGAAAGGTTTAGAATTGGGGGAATCAAGCACAGGAATCATTTGTTACTTCGAAAGCCAGTTATGCACGAAGAACGCCTTAAGTGACTATCTATCATAAAGGTTCATGATACAGGCATAGATTCGTCAGTGGATGGGTTCATGTAGTTCTTCAGGATGTTCTTATATCTATGCTGATCCAAAAACACTCATTTATCGCCTTGAGCCTTAACAAAATAAAGTTTTCTTTGGATTGGAAGTCGATTGAGTCTTCTGTATGATCTTCATGGCATTCTGGACAAACCTGAAACATTTTAATGTTCTTCGCACGTTTTTCGGTTTGCAGGTATCAATCTATTCCTTTCTGTTTTAAATCTAAATTGTATAAGCTATCAGTTTAATTCCATTTCTAATGTCAAAGTAATTACATTCAGCTTGTCAAAATTTTCAAAAAAAAAAAAAAACTACTCTATTACTATCATTAATTTGTGAAGGCAAACCAGGAAAAGAGTGTCGCCCTCTATACCTAACCTCACGTATCCGAATCTGCAAATCACATGCCCCACATTCCATGGCAGCTAATTAAATTCGCTCATTAGATTCACACCCGCGTGGTCCGCTCTCTCGTGATGATGCCTTAATTACCAGTTGAATTACAAAAAATTACAATATGCCACCTACCAGCCAGACCCTCAAATGGCCGGGAAATTAATTTCCATGACCGTCCATGATAGATTGCACTGCAAATCCACCTAAATCATCCAACCGCCTAATCATCTGCGACAATCGCTCGAATTTATCGCATGCCACTGGCACAGCATTGCCATGCTCTCTACTCAGAATTTAATTTCTCCAAATTAAATTGATTTGCCCAAATGAAAAATCCAATTTACCTTCCCCCAGTACCGCCAAATCGAATTTTTGGTCGCCCGCCAACATCACCCATATCGCCCACGCTTCCACAGAGTGGTTCGCAAATAAATAAACATACCGCACACCGGTGGAACAGCAGTGTTCACTTTGGAACCATAGCAGTGATTTCAATTGAAATTGATACGAGTACCAAAAAAAAAGTCGTTATTTTTCTTTTTGTCTGACGTTTCAATATCCGTAAGTGAGACCGAATCCTGTTTACAAAACGTGAGTGTGTCCTGTGAGCATAGCTCTATTTTTTTTTTTGTTTTTTTCTGTTGACAAATGAACATGGAATCTGTCCAATATTGATTCAGTGAAATTTTTCGATATTACATGACGAAGGAGTGCACTTCTGCTGCTGATGAATAGGACATTCAAGCAATCCTTTATACTAAAAAGAGTACTCTTCTTCTTTTTATTGCAGGATCTTTAACTAACCAACTATAAGAGGGAACAACAAAAGCAACAGAAGACACCATGAGGACGACTTCTTTCCTCAGCCCGATGGGGGGCGTGATGCTGGTACTTCTTTTGTGCGCCATCAGCAGTGTCAACTCGTACTCAAGTATGTTGAAATGAAAAATTGATTGTGCCCCGTTCAACCCCCGTTCTCCTACCCATCCCCGCACACAAATACACATATCCCCCCTTCCACAAACACAGATAAACAGAAAAAAAAATATTTTTTTTTGAGAAAAAATTACATTTTTTTGGTTCGATTTTCTTTTCATTTTGTCCTGCGAATCGAATCGAAATGTTATGTAATCGAAAATTCTCTGTTCTTTTCTATTATTATTGGCATTACATTATTTTATATGTTATGACGACATTTGCCAGAATACGGACGCGGATGCGTTGACATCGGCTGCTTGCCAAATGAGGTTTGTGTCCTTTCGCATGACTCCTGTGGATTTGGTCAACGTGATGGCAAGGAATGCGGTAGCTATCCAACATGCAAAAAGAGTGGAGCAGCACCATCAAATAGTGGAGGTGTGAAACCGTCAGGTGATTTTTTAAAATGGGTATTACGGGCACCATCAGCATCTAGCTTTCACAATGGGTGTCTTAAAATATAATTACTGCTTGAATGTGTTTTGTTTTGGTACATGTATGTATGTAATTGGGATGGTATGCATTTTTTTTTGTTAAATTTTGTTTTCCATACAAATTTCATTTCATTTGAGTGTGAGTGTCATGTTTTTTTTAGGATTCATGCAATAGTTTTCGGAGAGTCGCCTCATTTTTGCAATTTAATTGGTGACAGCTTGACCTTTTAGTTTCAAATCCTTGCTATACCACCATTACACATAAAAAGTATAGCTTTTCCCAGTAAGTGCTTTGGTATGTAACCACTTAGCCATCTGTCGATCCGAAGTCACATAATATCGAAGTTTACTGACAGAAATCTCAGATGTCACTCCGAAACTTACAATTACTTGAATGCTTGTGAAAAGTCAAATTCAGGGATTGTCTCCATTATTGCAAATTGTATAACTCTTGACAGATTGAAGAATCATTAAGATATCAAACCAGCTTCGGTGCTTACTTATTCATTTCAAAGCTTCTATCACTAATTATCACAAATTCAGACGTAAATGGTTTTCCATTCCTTTTCTGTTCTTTATGGACTTTAAAATTCTTTCCACTATTTTTCATTCCGAATCTTATACTAAAACACTTTGAATACTTCCAAATCGCTTCAAAATTTATGCAGAGAATACGCCTGTCAAATATGTTGTACATTATGTCAAAAGTTACTGTCAAATGGATAAAGTGTTATGGTTGCTACTTTGTGAACACATTTGTATTTATGTCAAACTTGGCAGCTGTCACTCATTTAACTTTGCGAGTACAAAACGAGTCTATTTACTCTTGCAAACTGTCAAATGGAAACATTTGTTCATAAAAGTAAAACATAAGATGTTTATGCTAAGCATAAAGTTGTAGCAAATTAGCAACGAAAAGTTTCGAAAAGTTTTGTGTGTCCACCGTTCGTAGTTTGTAAGTTTTTTGTGCTCGAAATGAGTTGCTTACCCTCTTATCCTCTATTTGATATTGTGCGCGAATTTCTTCCTCGTAGTTTTGAATTATTGACCGAAACACAAGAATGTTTTTGACTTTGTGAAAGAGTGTCAAAAGCAGTTGTTTTATGTCAGAAATTATTTTGACTCTGGAAATAAATTCGCTATCAAACGTAGGACAATTTTTTACTGGTTCCTAGCAAAAAAAAATTGTTCTTCTCTCCTTTGGCGACCTTTAAGGACGTTGAGGGATTAGATCAACAACATAAGACCAAGCTCATTCACTTCGTAGCATCCTTTTGAAATAAGGTGTGAGTCCTCCAGTTTTTGTTTCAATATCATTCAAGAGTATTTAGAAAACTCATGCAAGTTTCACATTGGATCATCCAATACCGAAACCAGTTAAGTACCTTCTGTCTTCCACCGATAGATGGCCTGTACTTTATCCAACGATTATATAAAATAAAAATGAAAGATCAAAGATTTCGTAGCATCCTATTGAAGTGCAGTGTTTCACTACCATTTTCGTACTATTTCAAGTAGTACCGGTGCAAGCTTTTCCATTGGAAGTTTCATCCAATACCCAAACCAATTAAGCACTCTTCTACCTTACTCCGATAGATGGCCCACGTTCAAGGATTATTTAAAAGTCTGTGATATCACTATTGTATGAAATTCCTTCAAAAACTCTCCTACATAAGTATAAATAGAAAAATAAACAATTAAGTGTACACGATCAACTAACAACAGCATAAGTCATATTTGTGAGAAAAAAAAAAAGAAAAGAAAATGCATTAACTTTGTTTATCCATACCATTTGAAACGAAAAACGAGCATGCATTGTGTATGTTGTTCATTTTCCTTCCCACAGGTGCTAGCCTAAATCCAGCTCCAGAAAATACCATATTCTCACCGTCATCCAATCCAACATCGCACACAAATTCATACAACACGAATGGGAACAATCATGGTGGTAATAATAACGTTGGCAGTGGTAGCAATGGCAATCGTAATAATCCAAATTCACAAATTGATCCACACTATGTATTCGGAGCGCCACATTCTCAACCCATCATACCAAATATGCCAATATTTCCGTTTAATCAACCCACCCAACCTCCAGCCTTCCAGCAATTCCCTCAACCCAATCATCCAGGCAGCGGCTTGAGTCCCGCTTTCCCACATAATATACAGCCAGTGAATCCATACAATTCACCGTTCATATTTGGGCAGCAGCCATTCTTTAATCCAGCTGGGACCGGTGGTCCGCCAGGGTCTTTGGCACCCGGTGGCGGCATCGGTATCGGTGGCTATCATAATCCGAATATGTTCAATAAGCCACCACCACAGTACCTACCCAATCAGAATCCATACAATCGACAGACACAGTCCCATCCGTCATCGGCTGCTGGCGGTGTACATCATGGGAGGAGAATTGTTGTATTCGGCGGCATGTTAAGTCTGTCAAGTGTCGGCGGCGGGTTAAATATGGTAGCTGGATGTGTGTTGGGATTGGTGATGCTGCAACAGCAGATGGGACGTTGGCTTCGCACGTAATAACAGGTCCCCACGTGAAGTGAAGGCTTCTATGTCATCATCTGCTTTGGTTGGAGTTTTTTTTTTTTAATTTTTTATTCTCGTTATCCTTATATGCTTTTGAATTTATTTTTCGTTCTTTGTTGCATTTAATTTTGTGTTAAATGTGTTTGAATTTATTTTTTATATTTTTAATGTGTAGATAGGGTAGGTTTAGACTTTTTAAAAGTGTGACTTGAACTAGATTTGCAGGTCGAACCATAAAACAAGCCTCTCTCGTATACTAGTATCTCGAGACCTCTCTGATACTCACCTATGTAAGCCCAACTTTCATCGTTTCTCTCAGCTAATCAAAGCCTGTCTCAAATCGTCGCGAGTCTTACCTGAGACTTGATAAGTGTTAAAAATTTTCCTTGATATTGTGTAACCCTCGACCCTACACTTAGTTTGAAAGTCCAGACTTGGACTCTCGCGTACACGTTTCAAAGTTGGGACCACATAACCTAAAATAATCAAATAACCCAGCATATCGGCTTCTTTTATAGCACAAACTGATTTTTATTTTCCCTTTAGCAACAAACAAAGACTGAAAATGAAGTTCGAACTAATATTTGCATACAACGCACCAGTATCCTTTAGCATCTTGTGCACTTACGTGTAAATATCTCCTTGCCAGCTCTATTCCTTGTCTTTTAACCTCAAAATCTTAAGAACAAATCTAATGGACATTTCAGATGATTTAAGCGAAAACACTGCCGACACAGAGGCTATGGCAACGCCGCAAAACGATACGAAACCTGCAAATGTACAAAAGGAGAATATATCGGTAGCCGGCTTGCACACAACTCAAACTACTAGCCGACAAATGTACCTTGGACCTCCATACCCATTTGGATCCCTTCCACCTGTTGGACCATACCCGGGTGTTCCACCCTCGGTGGTGAATCCGACGGTTCCTAACACAATTCCCCCGTATCCCGGTCTCATAACTCCTCCACCTTCATTTCCGGTTGGTTCATACCCTGGAAATACAAATCCTGCCGCCTTATACCCTGGCAGTCCCAACCCTCCATACCCAGGAACATCAAGTTCGGCGATACCATATCCTCTCCCCTCCTATCCGGCTCCGATTTATGGGGGATTTCCAAATCAGGGAACCGCTTCACAAGCCTATCCAATCTATGTTGTCGATCCTTGTACGTCGGTAACTCAGTATGCCTCACCAATACCAGCCGGGTACCCCTCAGCTCAGTTAGCACCCTGTGCGGTGCAACAACAAAGTTATATACCACAAGTTGTACCTCAACCACAACAAAGCTACATACCACAAGTTGTACCTCAACCTCAACAAACTTACATACCACAAGTTGTACCTCCACCACAACAGAGCTACATACCACAAGTTGTACCTCAACCTCAACAAAGTTACATACCACAAGTAGTACCTCAACCACAACCAGTTCCACCAGCGGCGCCAACTTATCCCATAGTAACTCGACAGCCTCAGGCTCGACCTTGCCTAAACATAGTTGGTTGCATGGCTCTTTTTAATACACAAAACACGCCATACCCAGGGCAGGTACCACCAGCAACACCCATTCGAAATGGTTACGCCAATCACTACCTTTTCTACATCGCACTATAGACCCTTAAGTTTTCGTTGCAAAGGTTGGATCAGCGCACGGTTGCACATTGAGTGGTCAAACATCCTCCGTAAGCCGAGTAAATCCGAATTAATGACCATGTGACCATTTCAGAAGATGACGTTGAACTAATTCCAGTTAATGGCACATACGAACCGCTTAATGGTCCATCACATGAGTCCCAAATGATGCAACCGCTGCAACCTCTCCAACCACTGCAACCTATGAGACCAATTCCATCACCAAATCAGGGTCCTGGTCCAGTTGTAATGCAACCGGCTCCTGCTCAGACATACATGGGTCCACCTCCTGGCCCAACCTATATGGGTCCAGCTCCTGGTCCAACCTATATGGGTCCATCTATCGGTACACCATACATGGCACCGTATCCGTATCAACCGCAACCACCAGTACAGCCAGTTCAAACACCAATGGGTATGACTCCTGTTGGCCAACAGAATCAAGGAACTCAGGTTATTGTTATCTATCCGACTGGTGATGGCGGTTACTCGATTGTATCCTCGCAACAACCTCAAAATGCGTTCTATGGTCCAGCGGGAGTCTATCCATATTATCCGAATAGCGTCTTTCCATTGTACAATAACACTTATTACCCAGGAAATCCGTACTACCCGGGAAATCCTTATTATCCAGGATACCCATACTACCCTGGAAACACTTATACTCCTCCGAACACAAATAATGGAAACAACAACAACAATCCGGGCAATACAAACAATGGAAACACTAACAATCCTGGTAACACAAACAATGGCAACAATGGCAACAATGGCAACACAAACACTGGTAACACAAACAATAACTATGACTACTATAACTCTTACCAGGATTACAACAACAACAACAATTACAACAATCAAGATTATGGAACCAACAACAACAACGATTATTACAGTTACGATAGCTATAACTATAACTATTAATAGGTTTATAGGCTTTTTCCCAAAGCCTTTGTTAGTTAAATAAATACTAAGCCTTCGCTGACACAACACGGTCTTGGCCAGTTTTTTCTTGCACCGTATTCTTCCAAGACGCATAGCACACACTCTATAACCAAAATCTCGAAAATATTCCAGACAACGATGAAAAGTTCAGTGGCTTGGGGCTTCCTGAAGAGAATGGGGTCCTGCGACGCGAAGCTAGAGCCATTCTCCCCGAAAATGATCAGTCACAGTTTGAGCAGGAAGAAATGCTAGGAAGTGGAAACACTCATCTACAGGCTCAAGGGCAGCAAGGGCCAGGTCAGAGCCAAGGGAATGGCCAAGGACGAGGACAGGGACAGGGACAGGGACAGGGACAGGGACGAGGTCAAAAGTCTGGTCAGCGACAAAACAATATGCAGGGACAAGGACAGGGACAAGGTCCGAATGGAAGAGGTCAAGGACAGGGAAAAGGTCAGGGTCAAGGTCAACGTCAGGGACAAGGACAGGGACAAGGTAAAGGTCGCGGAGGAAATGGACAGGGTCCAAATGGACGGTCTGGTAATGGTCCAAATCAAAATGGCCGCGGAGGAGGGCAAAATGGAAATGGACGCGGCAATGGACCCAATAACGGTCCTGGTGGAGGAAGTGGACAAGGGCAAGGCCGAGGAGGAAATGGTCAAAGACCAAATAATGGTAGACAAGGTGGGCAAGGCCAAGGGCAAGGACAAGGACAAGGACAAGGGCAAGGCAGTACAGACTACAGTCAAGGCCCACCGCCACCAAGTGACGGACAGGATCAGTACCAATACTCGGATGATGGGGCGGGTCCAGTATATGATCAAGATGCTACTGGTGAGTTGGATACTCCACAGCGTTTTGCCAGAGCTATTGATGCTCATATCAATGATGAGGACTTACAGATGTCCTCAGATGTGGATGAGTTTTTACATCGTCCTTCGAGATCTGTTAACCAAAATCGTGTAGAGAGGTCTTTGGTAGACAAGTTCAAGAACAGGGGAAAGAAAGGCGACACTGAAGCTTCTTCGGGGACCGATAGTCAAGCTGCAGGTGGTCCAAGTGTAAATACAGCTTCAGGAACTCAAGCTGCAGGTGGTTCAAATGCAAATGCAGCTTCGGCAAATCAAGCTGCAAGTGGCTCGAAGGGAAATGCAGCTTCTACTGCAAAGGGAGCTAATGCACAACAGGGCGGCGCCAATGGAAAAGGAAAAGGAAAGTCTAGCCTCACTCGTGTAGAGAGGTCTTTGGTGGACAAGTTCAAGAACAGGGGGAAGAAAGGCGACACTGAAGCTTCTTCGGGGACCGATAGTCAAGCTGCAGGAGGTCCAAGTGTAAATACAGCTTCAGGAACTCAAGCTGCAGGTGGTCCAAATGCAAATGCAGCTTCGGCAAATCAAGCTGCAAGTGGCTCAAAGGGCAATGCAGCTTCTACGTCAAAGGGAGCTAATGCACAACAGGGCGGTGCCAATGGAAAAGGAAAAGGAAAGTCTAGCCTCACTCGTGTAGAGAGGTCTTTGGTGGACAAGTTCAAGAACAGGGGGAAGAAAGGCGACACTGAAGCTTCTTCGGGGACCGATAGTCAAGCTGCAGGAGGTCCAAGTGTAAATACAGCTTCAGGAACTCAAGCTGCAGGTGGTCCAAATGCAAATGCAGCTTCGACAAATCAAGCTGCAAGTGGCTCGAAGGGAAATGCAGCTTCTACTGCAAAGGGAGCTAATGCACAACAGGGCGGCGCCAATGGAAAAGGAAAAGGAAAGTCTAGCCTCACTCGTGTAGAGAGGTCTTTGGTGGACAAGTTCAAGAACAGGGGGAAGAAAGGCGACACTGAAGCTTCTTCGGGGACCGATAGTCAAGCTGCAGGAGGTCCAAGTGTAAATACAGCTTCAGGAACTCAAGCTGCAGGTGGTTCAAATGCAAATGCAGCTTCGGCAAATCAAGCTGCAAGTAGCTCGAAGGGAAATGCAGCTTCTACTGCAAAGGGAGCTAATGCACAACAGGGCGGTGCCAACGGAAAAGGAAAAGGAAAGTCTAGCCTCACTCGTGTAGAGAGGTCTTTGGTGGACAAGTTCAAGAACAGGGGGAAGAAAGGCGACACTGAAGCTTCTTCGGGGACCGATAGTCAAGCTGCAGGAGGTCCAAGTGTAAATACAGCTTCAGGAACTCAAGCTGCAGGTGGTCCAAATGCAAATGCAGCTTCGGCAAATCAAGCTGCAAGTGGCTCAAAGGGCAATGCAGCTTCTACGGCAAAGGGAGCTAATGCACAACAGGGCGGTGCCAATGGAAAAGGAAAAGGAAAGTCGAGCCTCACTCGTGTAGAGAGGTCTTTGGTGGACAAGTTCAAGAATAGGGGAAAGAAAAGTGACACTCAGGCTTCTTCGGGGACCGATAGTCAAGCTGCAGGTAGTCCAAGTGTAAATACAGCTTCAGGAACTCAAGCTGCAGGTGGTCCAAATACAAATGCAGCTTCGGCAAATCAAGCTGCAAGTGGCTCGAAGGGAAATGCAGCTTCTACTGCAAAGGGAGCTAATGCACAACAGGGCGGCGCCAATGGAAAAGGAAAAGGAAAGTCTAGCCTCACTCGTGTAGAGAGGTCTTTGGTGGACAAGTTCAAGAACAGGGGGAAGAAAGGCGACACTGAAGCTTCTTCGGGGACCGATAGTCAAGCTGCAGGAGGTCCAAGTGTAAATACAGCTTCAGGAACAAATCAAGCTGCAAGTGGCTCGAAGGGAAATGCAGCTTCTACTGCAAAGGGAGCTAATGCACAACAGGGCGGTGCCAATGGAAAAGGAAAAGGAAAGTCTAGCCTCACTCGTGTAGAGAGGTCTTTGGTGGACAAGTTCAAGAACAGGGGGAAGAAAGGCGACACTGAAGCTTCTTCGGGGACCGATAGTCAAGCTGCAGGAGGTCCAAGTGTAAATACAGCTTCAGGAACTCAAGCTGCAGGTGGTCCAAATGCAAATGCAGCTTCGGCAAATCAAGCTGCAAGTGGCTCAAAGGGCAATGCAGCTTCTACGGCAAAGGGAGCTAATGCACAACAGGGCGGTGCCAATGGAAAAGGAAAAGGAAAGTCGAGCCTCACTCGTGTAGAGAGGTCTTTGGTGGACAAGTTCAAGAATAGGGGAAAGAAAAGTGACACTCAGGCTTCTTCGGGGACCGATAGTCAAGCTGCAGGTAGTCCAAGTGTAAATACAGCTTCAGGAACTCAAGCTGCAGGTGGTCCAAATACAAATGCAGCTTCGGCAAATCAAGCTGCAAGTGGCTCGAAGGGAAATGCAGCTTCTACTGCAAAGGGAGCTAATGCACAACAGGGCGGCGCCAATGGAAAAGGAAAAGGAAAGTCTAGCCTCACTCGTGTAGAGAGGTCTTTGGTGGACAAGTTCAAGAACAGGGGGAAGAAAGGCGACACTGAAGCTTCTTCGGGGACCGATAGTCAAGCTGCAGGAGGTCCAAGTGTAAATACAGCTTCAGGAACTCAAGCTGCAGGTGGTCCAAATGCAAATGCAGCTTCGGCAAATCAAGCTGCAAGTGGCTCAAAGGGCAATGCAGCTTCTACGTCAAAGGGAGCTAATGCACAACAGGGCGGTGCCAATGGAAAAGGAAAAGGAAAGTCTAGCCTCACTCGTGTAGAGAGGTCTTTGGTGGACAAGTTCAAGAACAGGGGGAAGAAAGGCGACACTGAAGCTTCTTCGGGGACCGATAGTCAAGCTGCAGGAGGTCCAAGTGTAAATACAGCTTCAGGAACTCAAGCTGCAGGTGGTCCAAATGCAAATGCAGCTTCGGCAAATCAAGCTGCAAGTGGCTCGAAGGGAAATGCAGCTTCTACTGCAAAGGGAGCTAATGCACAACAGGGCGGCGCCAATGGAAAAGGAAAAGGAAAGTCTAGCCTCACTCGTGTAGAGAGGTCTTTGGTGGACAAGTTCAAGAACAGGGGGAAGAAAGGCGACACTGAAGCTTCTTCGGGGACCGATAGTCAAGCTGCAGGAGGTCCAAGTGTAAATACAGCTTCAGGAACTCAAGCTGCAGGTGGTCCAAATGCAAATGCAGCTTCGGCAAATCAAGCTGCAAGTGGCTCGAAGGGAAATGCAGCTTCTACTGCAAAGGGAGCTAATGCACAACAGGGCGGCGCCAATGGAAAAGGAAAAGGAAAGTCTAGCCTCACTCGTGTAGAGAGGTCTTTGGTGGACAAATTCAAGAACAGGGGGAAGAAAGGCGACACTGAAGCTTCTTCGGGGACCGATAGTCAAGCTGCAGGAGGTCCAAGTGTAAATACAGCTTCAGGAACTCAAGCTGCAGGTGGTCCAAATGCAAATGCAGCTTCGGCAAATCAAGCTGCAAGTGGCTCGAAGGGAAATGCAGCTTCTACTGCAAAGGGAGCTAATGCAGAACAGGGCGGCGCCAATGGAAAAGGAAAAGGAAAGTCTAGCCTCACTCGTGTAGAGAGGTCTTTGGTGGACAAATTCAAGAACAGGGGGAAGAAAGGCGACACTGAAGCTTCTTCGGGGACCGATAGTCAAGCTGCAGGAGGTCCAAGTGTAAATACAGCTTCAGGAACTCAAGCTGCAGGTGGTCCAAATGCAAATGCAGCTTCGGCAAATCAAGCTGCAAGTGGCTCGAAGGGAAATGCAGCTTCTACTGCAAAGGGAGCTAATGCACAACAGGGCGGCGCCAATGGAAAAGGAAAAGGAAAGTCTAGCCTCACTCGTGTAGAGAGGTCTTTGGTGGACAAATTCAAGAACAGGGGGAAGAAAGGCGACACTGAAGCTTCTTCGGGGACCGATAGTCAAGCTGCAGGTGGTCCAAGTGTAAATACAGCTTCAGGAACTCAAGCTGCAGGTGGTCCAAATGCAAATGCAGCTTCGGCAAATCAAGCTGCAAGTGGCTCAAAGGGCAATGCAGCTTCTACTGCAAAGGGAGCTAATGCACAACAGGGCGGTGGCAATGGAAAAGGAAAAGGAAAGTCGAGCTTGTATCGTGCAGAGAGATCTTTAGTAGAGGATTTCAATAACAAGGAACAGAAGGACGACACTGAAACTTCTTCGGATATGGCTAACAGAGCCGTCTTTGCTAACATAGAGGGTAGGAGCCCATCTAATGTGCGCAGATTTTCTAGAGATATATTACCCGAAAGCGATCAGTCGCAGTTCGAGCATCAGGAAATGCTAGGAAATGGAAATTCCCACCTACAAGCGCAGGGCCAGCAAATGGGCTCACCAGGGAATGGTCAAGGTCAGGGCCAGGGGAACGGCCAAGGACGAGGACAAGGCCGGGGTCAAAACCGTCAAGGATCTGGCCAACGACAGAATAATATGCAAGGACAAGGTCAGGGGCAAGGAACGAACGGAAGGGGTGGTCAGGGGGGAGGACAAGGCCAGCGGAAAGGACAGGGTCAACGTCAAGGACAAGGACAAGGTCAAGGTCGAGGTGGAAATGGACAGGGTCCAAACGGGCGCTCTGGTAATGGTCAAAATCAAAATGGCCGCGGAGGAGGGCAAAATGGACGTGGTCAGGGACAAGGCCGAGGAGGTAATGGTCAAAGGCAAAATAATGGTAGACAAGGTGGACAAGGACAAGGACAAGGACAAGGACAGGGACAAGGGCAAGGAAATACAGACTACAGTCAAGGACCACCTCCATCGAGCGACGGACAGGATCAGTACCAATACCAAGACGATGGCACTGCTCCAGTATATGATCAGGACGTCAATGGCGACTTGGATACTTCGCAGCGTTTTGTCAGAGCTGCCGATTCCCACCGCGCGACTCGATCTATTCATTCAGCGTGGAGTTTTGACAAAAAGTTTGGTAAAAATAAGAATCAAGGCGATAGCAATTCTACATCAAGTAGCTCACCAGACAACGATAGTGCTGAGAGTGGGTCTGGCACTGGTGGTAGCACTGGCGGTGGCAGACGGCAGGGCCAAAGACCAGGTAGACAAAATGGTGGAAACAACGCCACTGCTCCAAGGGGCGGTAATGGAAGAACTACCGGACTGCGGCGTGTAGAGAGATCTCCAGTTAAAATAGCCTCCTCTTCAGCTCAACAAGGAAGTTCTCCACAAAGTGGAAGCAACGGTAAGGGCAAGCGTCTCTTCAGTCTACGTCGCATTGCCAGATCAATTATTAGTAAATTGAAAGGAAACAGTAAGCAAGACGATACTGGAATCCTTGCAGGTATTGAAAACCAACCAACAGGTACTTCCCAACAAAGAAGTGCAAGTGAGGGAAATGTTAAAAGGAATGCTCGCTCTAGTGTTCACCGGTTAACCAGGTCATTAATAGATAAGTTCAAGGGTAGGGGCAAACAAGATGATGCTCAGACCTCTTCAGCTACCGCAAGCCAGTCTGCAAGTGGTACAAATACAAATGCAGCTGCTACAAATAGCAAGGTTAAACAGAGCGGTACCAGCAGTGGTAATGGAAAGAAGCCATCGTCTCTTCAATATCGTCACGAAATCAATAAGAGACAAACGGGTCAACGACAAGGACAAGGACAAGGTAATGGTCGTGCTCAGGGACAGGGCCAAGGTCAAAATCGACAAGGACAAGGTCAGGGACAGGGGCAAGGTCAGCGCCAGAATGGGCAGGGTCAACGACAGGGCGGACAGAATGGACAAGCTCAACGTCAAAACAGTCAAGGACAAGGGCAAGGCCAACGTGCACAGGGTAGTGGCAACGCTCGAAGTGGTCAGAGCCAAGGGCAAGGACGCACAGGTAGTACAAATCAAAATGCCCGACAAGGTCAAAAAGCAAATGCACGTGTCGGCTACAGTCAGCGATCGCCCAGCGGTCGGGTTGGCGTTAGTGGAAGTGTTGGAGCCAGTGGACAAGGACAGGGTCAACGTCAGAGCCCGTCCCAGGGACAATCTCCAAATCGTGGTGGTAGTCTAGGTGGCGATATGCAGTACGGAGGACAGTCAGGTAGACCTTCAGGAGGTCCTGATCCTTTTGGTGGATATGATGGTTACGATAGTAGCTTCAGTGGGGGTTTTGACAGCTATGGCGGAGGATACAATGGCAATGACCGAAAACCTGACCTTGGCGGTAGAGGCGGATATGATAGGTCTGGGGGTTACGATAGATCTGGAGGCTACGATAGGTCTGGTGGATACGATGGCTATGGTGGCTACAATGGGTATGGCTATGGTGGATACAACGGTTACGATAATCGAGGTGGACCTCCTTCTAGTGACTGGTATGGTAATGGCCCTAATTCGAACTACGGTGCTAACAGTCAAGGAGGCTTCCAAGGTCAATGGGGAAATGGACCACCACCACCTCCAAATGCTGGCTTCCAAGGTAGCTACCAAGGTGGTTACCAAGATTATCAAACTTCAGCAGCGTATGGCCAATATCCTTCGGGCGCAGCCAGCGGTCAAGCATCACAAACCGGTTTCAGTGGGCAATTAGTAGGTCCCGGAGATCAGGGCTTCAACGCTCAGGTGGGACAAGGTGGCCCAGGATTTTCAGCACAAGTAGGACCAGCGGGAGCATCTTTCAATGGTCCTCCGGGTTCACCAACTGGTTTCAGTGGCCAATTTGCAGGTCCTGGAGGTCCTGGCTTCAACGCACAGGTCGGTTCATCGGGCCCTGGATTTAGTGCTCAGGTGGGACCAAGCGGTCGAGGATATTCAGGAGGATCTTTTAGTGGTCAAGTTGGCGTCCAACCAGGCGTCCAACCAGGCGTCTCTATTAATGGTCAAAGTGGGCCGGTCAGTGCCAGTGGCTACACGTATGTTCAATATCCAAATGGCACCGCTGTACATTATTCCGTTGCTATGCAACCAGTTGATACAACTACAACCGTCGCACCTGCATCAAACGTAACAACTACAACAGCAGCAACTACAACTCCAAAAAAGTAGATGAGGGATACAAACTCAACGACACCATCATCTACGACAGCCAACAAGTTGACGATTCGCAAGATTGTATGATCTTCATATTTGATTGGAATTGTTTTATACATTTTCTTATATCGTTTAAGATACACTTTTAATAAATGTTTTTGTGTGCGCACCTGCAATGTGCGTTTTACTTATGACTTTTTCCGTCTTCCAAGGATGAGTCGTTGTGTTTTAGTCAGAGCTATTGTTGGTGTAGATCATAGGGTGCAAAAGGGTTTTATAAATCTACCTCGTCAGGAGGAAAGTCTATAGATACAACAGGGTCCTTATTAATTCACTCCATTGAGTGCTCTGACAAGGAGCGTTTTCTTGATCCTATTTGGCAATGACTTGTAACGTTGATCCCTTGAGTGTCTATTGCTGATACCAAAACAGACTCAGGGAGTAATTTGTGTTCTTTAAGAAACAATCTCGCTGAATGCTTTAATCATTTAGAGCCGTTCTTCAAAGAGAAATTGAAGAAAAGATTCGCAAGCATCTGATTTACTTTGCTTGCATGTCATACTAACTAAATCAAACTGTCCATCTTAGATGACTACTTCAACACTGTGGCGTATGTACTTCACATCATAGCCATCGCCGATAAATCAAAACTGGAACCACTTTATATCAATCTGATGAAAGTCTGGGTAGAAACACAGACTTTGTCATACAAGATATGTCAAAAATGGGATATCGATGAATAGCATCTTTTGGGGTCCTTCAAGGGTCCGAGTTGTCCCTGATTCTCTTTTTGGTATCTCCTCTTTCTTTATTAGTATCTCCTGTCGCAACTAAAACCCTTTGTCCATATTTTTGAATGTACCTATGTTACAGAGCATTTACATGGGCTGGACCACTCACACATGTAGTGCGAAATGTCTACATTTGTTATACGAGGGGAAGAATGTCTTACGTAGTATTAGACGTACCTCAACATTGGGGCCGTGGCTCATGAAGTCAGTGTGTAGAAAGGGGGTTCCTGGTTCAATCCCTAGACCTAAAATTTGTTTCTCAAAACAACAAAGAATCCTTCAGAATCGTCATGAAGCAGGAGGCCCCTTCCATTTGTCTCAAGAATCCTGGGTCCTGGACCTCTCGTCCCAATTATTTATTTCAGTTGTAGATCGGTCTAGGTTCGAGTACTATGCTCATGCCCAGTCTAGATACGTGCTAGATAGGATTTAAGACCTAGGTTGTGTAGTAAAGTCAATGCATCCACTTGAACCACTTGCATTCCGCCCAATCTAATACAGTTCTTTGGCAATATCCGGCATACTTCGAATGCTCATCAGTTTATCCTCAGGCCTACCTTCAACAGTACTGTGAAGAACAGAGAGTCTTTTTTGAATAATAATAAGCGACAGTGTATAGGATTACAGTTCGTGTCGTCCTTAAGTTTATCAAATCAAATGTTGTTGTTCCAAAACCGACGTACAACACTGACATACATTTACTCGTACAACTTACCAATCTTTACTTACCTAACACCAAATTCCATCTGCAAATCTACTTCAAGTCACAACACGCTTTTGTTAATCAAAAGATATATAAATAATCAATCAAAAGGGAAAAAAAATTCGCCAAAATGTACCTAACAAAAGAAAAGTAAAAAGTTTAAAGAAAAAAGTAAATATTTACTAACATAGTAACGTTTCAGAATTTATGTAAAAAACCAAATATGAAATTGTAAAATAAAAGACCAGTCTCTCTATTTCTCCAATTGTCACAATAATTCAAACTGATATTTCTAAAATTTAAAATTTTAGACTTGTAGGTATTTCATACATAAATATATTTCAGGTATGTTTCCAACTCGATACACAAACAATAAGAAAAAAAAGTTCTAAAATAAATATATAATATACTATTCACTGAAATGGATCTTGCCTGTCCCATTGGTAAATTCAAAACTTACCACTTGTTAATGTCTAACAAAATTTCAACAATTACCCACAGTTCAATGAAAAAATAAACAAAAAATTGTTCTCCAAACTAAACTGCCAGACAAGTTTTTCAAAACAAATAACCAAACAAACTATCACACCAAACTGTTGTCAGTTTTTTGTTTTCTTTTGAATAGTTTTTCTATAGTTAACTTCCATCAGACCAATAAAATAAAATAATATATCCATTCACACAGTAAATGTTTAAAATAGAACTTTTTTCTCCAACAACGAATTTTATAGTTAACTGTAAAAAAGTATAATAAATAGGAAAATCATACAATACAATAAAAATTATACAATATTATATAAAAATTAAAATTTGTTTGGTGGCGGCTTTACAATAAGAAAAAAAGAAATGAAAAAATCTCTTTAAGACGAGTGAACGATGAAAAATGTTAATTAATTATATAAAGTGATGTTAAGCAAGCAAATAAAAGAGATACGAATTTGTTATAAACTAAGCAAAATGTAGGTTAGTGTAAAATGTATATAAACACAAAGTAATAAAAAAAAAATTCTATATCTTTTACTTTTACATTTCTTTGTTCATTTATTTTGAATTGTTGAAGAAATTTTCCAATGAATACAGCAGAAAAGGAGCCATATATCCGCTCTTGTTGATTCTCACCATTTGGTAAATTAACGCTGTTTTCATTTATAAATACATATATTAATTAACATCCGTCCGCTTATATATTTTCTAATTAAATTAACAATACTAACTAGCGATGCAATTAATTTAGCATTTCACTTCATTATATGTATTTAGACAAAATATTAAATAAATAAAATATTCTTCAGCTAATGCATAGCCATCAAAGTCAAACTAAAAACAAAATACCAAAAGAAAAAAAAGCTAACAAATCAACTAACTAATTTTGAAGCTTAATATGTATAAACGCAAGACTAATATTAAATTTATTAGCTATACTAATTGAATGTGAAAACAAATTATATAATCAAATATTGTTGCCGATTTAGGAGGTAAAGCGTGGTGAATTTATTATTTAAATTTTTAAATTATCGAAGTTTTTTGGAATGTTTTTCGGTTTTCTTTTTAAAATTATTATGTTTTTCGGCAGATTTGTCTATGTGTTAATATGTTCTATCGTATGTTCCATCTATATAAAGGCCATGTCCATCGATCGGTCGATTTTTGGAACGGATGATCTTCAACTCTCGGGTTTATCCCAGTTTTTTTTTATCCTTTTCATGCATATATGCTTAGATTAGAACAAGTTAAATCAATTGATTGAGAAGGCATCCTCGTTTCAAAACCTAGTGATTGTTCCATAGAAGAAGCGTTTGTTTAGATAAACATTACTTACCATAGAAATGTAACTGTCAAACCGAGCTGTCATTCTGCCCGATATTTTGACATTTATATTCGATATGGTCTGCCAAAATATAGGTCGCGTACTGTCCCAAATCAACGAATTTTCACGACAATCTCCAAATCCTGTTCGAGTACCCAAAAGTTTCGTAGTTTTTCGTAGAAGAAAGCGTTCACGAGAGATCGGCAATGCAACGAATTTTATTAGAGGATATTTCTTTACACTGATTTACGAAATCTGTCATATCTGTCAGATACCTGTACGAGATTTTTTATTGTTTGTGTATTTGCATATATTTGCTTTTAATGTCTAAAAAGTAGGAAAATGTCATAGCATTCGCGTTCGTTTACTTTTAAATGATTCAACCACTCTCTGAGAGAATTTTACCCTTACTCCTTGAAATTTCATAATCTACGAATTTTTGTGCAGAAAATACGTACTCGTAATACCTTATACTATACTGTTGAAGCTAAGACTAAGGCGACATAATACAACTCGTATACCTAGTTCGTCGCAAAATCTCTTTCTTTAAAGCTAGTGAACGAACATTTTACGAAGAATCTTTCCCATGAAGCGTCCAAGGATATCTTCATCCATTTTAAGACTGAATAGTCAAGGTTTTATATAGAGTGTTCCTACTTGTTCGGGATATGGCTGTACTGCTCAATTGCCTTCTCACATGACAATAAAAATATCACATGACCTTGCGTTTTTTTAACACCAAAGGTTTCGGTGATTTCTTTACCAATCTTCATGGAGCAGCAAACGTTCCCCATTGTCGTCCTGCATAGGAGAACGAGTATGACAGGGATGCCAAATCTAAAGATAAGTCTGTACAGCTCGTGTCTTTAAATCACTGAAAAGGTTGAAGGATATCGATCTGAACTTCTGGTATATTATTCCAGGATCTGTCGGAGTGTGCAACATTTATTCGATTGTGGACTTTTCTGACTTAGAACCGCACTGATATGAGTCGAGCAGAGTGTTTACAAAGGGTTTCAAGCGTTCATACATTGTGACTGCTAGGTCTTCAAAAGACTAATTCGGCTGTAATTACGCTATTTACGGGGTTTCCTTTCTTGCAGATGGGCCAAGCGATTCTAAGACTCCATACATCAGATCAAATTTAAGAGATGAGTTGGTGTATGCTTTCTACCAAGTCTGCAGTTGCTTTGAACAGCTCGGTCTACAGGGCATCAGGTCCAGCAGCCAAAATCTATATTGAAATTCATGAAGATTGGAATTGATCGAACATTTCAGAAACATTAATTTATCGCATTTTGAACCAACATTTTGGCTACCATAAATCTGTGACACTGTCCCAGGACTTTTAAAAATAAGTATTTCTAGTCATTCCAGTGATCTTATGAATCACTCTCTGATTTGGCACCGTGTGTCTTCAACTTTTAAAAAAAATGCATTTGTCGATGAAAGGAAAGAGTTTTTGTACTTGAAGTGCATTCCAGGAGCCTATAAGGACACACTAAAGGACATTTTCGACACATTTTAGACATAGGAAATCGCTGTATTGAGTCAAAAGGGGACGTTTTGAAATAAAGTAAATTTAATTGGAAAAAAAATTCACCACTCTTACCTCGAATGGCATAAAATTTTTTAAAAATTCTTATTTAATATAATTTTTTTAAAATAACGTTTCTGTTTGTTTTTGTTTAATTTTGTTGCTTAAATCTCTGTGTATTTTTGTTTCTTTGTTTTTGCTTATATTTTTGTTGCGCAAAACGAAAAAAAAAAACTCCAACTATCCACATAATTGTGCCGAACATCATGCGTCACAGACAACGATGGACCGGACAGTGTAGCTTCCCATTCTCCATCTCACAATCAGGGTCCTTCCTCACCGTCGGCACCTTCATACCCGGGTGGTAGTAGTAGTAGTGGTGGTGGCGGAGGCGGATTTAATGGATACTCAGCTGGCGGCCATAGCCTTTATCCAACATTGCCAAATTCCAATCCAAATCCGAATCCAAATCCGAACCCCTATCAGAACCCGAACCCCTACCAGAATCCAGCAAGTGGTGGATATCAGCCGTACAACCCATACCAAGGAGGATATAACCCACAACCTGCGCCACCTGCTGGCGGCTATGGAGGCGGTGGTGGTGGATATAGCGGTGGTGGCGGCTATGGCGGTGGTGGCGCATACGGTGGTGGCGGCGGCTACAGCGGTGGCGGTAGTGGCGGCTACACTCCACCCCGTCCTCAACCAGGACAAAAGGACAAGGGTGATAGTGGTGGCTTCTTCTCCAATTTTCTTTCTAATCCATTGGTGAATCAAGCGGTAACTGGTATCATTTCCGGTCAAATATCTAAAGCTCTATCTGGTGGAGGTGGTAATACTCCCGGAGGTAGTGCTCAGCCTGCTGGTGGATATGCACCATCCGGTGGCTATGGCGGTGGCGCACAAGGACAAGGTGGATACGGCGGTGGTGGTAGCAGCAGCGGCTCAAGTGGCAGTGGCATCTTAGGTGGATTATTAGGAAGCGTACTATCCGGTGCAGGTGGCAGTGGCAGTAGTGGTGGATCTAGTTCATCTGGCCTCGGTTTCTTAGGACAATTCCTTGGTGGCGGTGGTGGCGGCGGTGGCGCCAGCCATGGTTCCAGTGGCAGTGGCGGTCTTGGAGATATTTTCACTTCGAAAAATTTTGGTGGTCTCTTCAACGAAAAACCATCAGGTTCATCATCGTCTTCCTCAGCTCCTTCAAGCGGCCCGAAAAGCTACCCAACTCAGCCGCCATACAATCCAAACTATGGAAAGTAAACAAATACATTTTCTAATCCTTTTGTGAAATTATTTTTCAAAAAAAATTTAAATAAAGCACAAAGTTCTAAATATTCTGTTATAAATAAAATATTAAAATTCATTTGTTGGTATAAGAAAATCATTCGTTTGTATACACATAATTGAGAAATAAATAAAAAATTATTGCAATAAGCATGAACTACAAGAAAACCAAAAATCGAAAAATCATAACAATAATATATTTTTTACAATGAAATACAAACCAAAACCATGTGAATAATTCTAATTTAGGATCAAAAGTAGTTTTAAATATTAAAGAAAACAAAAAAAAAAATGTAAATCTAACAATAAAATCAAAAATAAACTCAAGTTATATGTGTAAATAAAAATTATTAAATAAAAAAGTGTTTACAGGCGTTTTGTTTACTGAACTAAGGCGGTTTGTATTTGCTTTCATTCGAAATAATAAAAAAAATATACATATTTCCTTTAATAATCAGTAAATAAAAATATTAATACTCGAAAAAAAATAATAACAGGTGAATATTCATTTTGTATAATAAATTATTACTAACAACAAATAACCTGTAACAACAATAACTTTGATGGGAGGATGGGAGGTCGACACAAGAATTTGCAATGTATACGACAAGCCTTTGATGATCTATGTAAAGTTTGGAGATTGTATGGCAGAGGATGTCCTGTACGCTGTATAGAAATAATGATGTTTTGGCGACCTGCTTTAAACATGAGTGCAGTACTTTGTACGTTCCAGACCCTACTATAGGGAAATTCCTTACAATCGTGCCAGGAAGACGTATGATCCGCTAGTGTTTGATTAATAAGTCGCCTGTTTGAAAAATTGTTTTTTTGGATTCAAGGATTTTCTTTAGATCGTTGTTAAATGAAATAGATTCAGAAACACATCGATGGAGGTGCTGAACAATGGGATATAAGGAAGGGTATTGTCATCGGTAAAACGATAAGTATTTATAAAATGCAAGGATCACTAATATCGAGAAAAACTGCGGTACCTGGCAACAACAGATTGGACTAATAAGTTACGAAAAAAGATAGAAGTTGGACAAGCACACCTAGTTCTGCGGCGAATACGCAACATTTTCCGATTTTTAATTTTTATTTTTTTTCACTCTGTGGCGTATGCGTAATATTTTACATTCTTTTCTCTAAGACGGCAGATTCTAGTCGAATAAAAACAACTTAGAGAAAGCTGTCTTATACAAAAACATGCTGCGAAGAAGACTTCGGTCATTTGCTTACATGTATTACGAAAAGTAGATTCTGTTTGCTTTATTGGTTTAAAACACCCTTATGTATACAATAAACTGTGATTTTAGCAGAAAGATTTCCAGTGAATATTTAGGTCTACATATATCGGGCCTTCCCCCGATTTTGTATAAATTTTAAATACATGTACGATGATAGTTAAGGAACAGCAAAGTAAAGCTCTAACGGAGCGATCGGTGAAATAGTTTTAGACGTTCATACAACTGTATATTCAATTGGAGATGATCCATTTATTAAACATACATAGTATACATAGATGGAGATGGGAATTTTTTTTCAGGTTAAGTCTCGTTAACTGTTTGTTGGCGTCCTCTACAATTTTTGTACAGCAGTTTAGTAATTATGTTGTATGAAACTTTTGTAAAATAAGTCTCAACCCCGTACAGCTGTGTTTCTTGTTTACTTCAGGACTGAAGTATAAAAATTAATTTTCTTCATGGAAAACGTCTTTTCCTTTACTTTCTGCAATAAATTCACAGATTTCTAGAAGAGGAATATGCTAATTTCATGAAAGTGAAGGAACGTATCAAAGATCAAAACTTGAGCACAACTGAAATGTCTTGTATGAGGATGAACAAAACATGAGAAGAATGTTCAAATCATCAGAAAAAGTAAATAGGTAATCCATTTAACTAAATATTATATTAGTAAAGTATACGAATTTTGAATAGGCAGTGATGCCGCATTACTATAAAAATGCTTGACGTTTCGGTAAGGTTTCACAACAATTATGATGCGGCCTTAGCTTTGCATAACGCCCTATGACCCAATACTTGGTATCACTTGCCAACGCATAACATGCAAATGTGCAAATGTCATCACAAAAAAAAATGCAAATGTATACAATTTGGCAGATTTCACATGTGGATTAGTGCAAAGAAATTTATTGTACTAAAATTTGTGGGATTGAGAAAGTTCTTACTCTTTCGTAAGAACTCTCTTGTACGAAAAACTATGAGCATACTCGACGAGAATTTCGTGAATTTTCGTAGAAAAATTAGAGGGTACACGAATAGACCTTCTGATATGGTTTCTGCATTAGTTGCAATCAGTTTGATGTTTCCGAATTCTCATTGTGACGTCCTCCGACACATTTTTTCTAATATTTCTGACAGCAATTTTTTTTTTTGGCTGAGAATCTGATGATCGATTTAGAGAGGTAAGTTTTGAAAATGCGTGTCCATTTATTCTACAACATCTACTTGATATAAAGTCCATATATCTCCAAAAATATTTGAGGATACTAATGTGAGTACAATGATTAAAAGGTATTCAGAAACTAGGATAATCAACAGTCTAAGAAAGTTACATTGGCCAATATTCAAAGAGCCAAGCTACGGCCCAATCGAGAAATGCAATATTGTGCATAGAGCAGCGAGTTCAAAAATGCAACTACTGCTCAGGTTACAAGTTCAATAATTTTTCTTTTGTAAACTTGTCAATATATGGTGTCGGCAACAAAGTAGCAGCAACTGTGTAAAAGTAGCACATAGTTTGCAGTGATAACTCTCAAGAATGCCAGACTTAACAAAGATCACTTACGTGAATTCTTTTCAGACTACGCTTGCGTCGGTTCTTTATGCAAATTCAACTTGGCATCACCGTAAATAGTTATAAAGGTTTTGGATGTTTCGTATACCTAGTACTAATCTAGTCCTCAAGATTCTGAATATTTGATTTTATATTTTTGAGATGGAAGAGGTAGTCGTATGCCATTTCATCCATCATTCGAAAAATATTCGCATAAGGGATTTCTGAGCTGGAAGAGCTTTCGAGGGTAATACGATATTGCAGTGTGCATTACTGTCTTCAAATGTCATCAGCAAGTATTTTGACAATAAATTTTCTATCGCCTTAGCTAAGTCCTCAACCATAGTCTTAATCCAAGTCACGCTAAAAGCACTGAAGTTAGCCACAATAAAGTCGAACATAGTGGCGCCAACTACTGTCTAATACGTCGAAAAAATACGTGGGAGTGTTCAGATAGGATTTACAATTTGAACACGCGAATGTCAAAAAAATCCAGTTCGTCAATCCTGTGTGACAACTGTCACAATTGTTTTTAAATGCACCAAGGTGCCATTGCATTACTGCTCATAAAGGTCCATGGCCATAGAATAGGCACAAATTATGCTCAGTTCTATCTGACAAAATATACCAACCATAAATTACATTTCAGATGTCTGCACTTTATACCACAAAATATATAAAGGACCACACTTCCTGAGCCCCATACCCTGAGAAGGTTATGACCTATATAATAACATTTGAACTGAATTACACTACAACTTCATGAATCCACAGAATGCGACTCTTCATTCGAATCGACCACCATCGATTGGTTTAAATAATTGCACATTCGTATATCTCTTCAAAATTGAAATCCATATGTCCTTGTACACCTAAGCTTTATCGATATATGTACATACAAGCCTCTGACAAACCCATGCAGTAAAACAAATAAACAATACAATCAACGAAACTTAATTAAAACACCAAGCATACTTAATTTCGATTGCATGGCCACAAAATTTGTTCAAACAACAAACCAATTTCCGTTAATTTGAAGTCAAAAGCCACAAAACGAAATGTAAACAAATATGTGTCATTAAAACGCATAAACGCCACCGCACACGCACACGCACATGTGCAAGCCCACCTCCTCCACCCGCAGTCAAAATATAAAATCCAATTCACGTTTATTAACCGCACACACAAACGGAACAGGCTCTTGAGCTCTTTGTCCCGACAGACGATATCATTAAAACGAAACCGCAAATCAAGGAAACCACACCGCTATCATCGCCCATCAAGGACGCTGTATTCAAGGGACGTTCGGTCCACTCGCTGTGAATTGTATTCACTTTTCAATCATCAAACACAATTACCCACCCAAAATGAATACTTCCGCTTATTATTAATACTCATTTCCTTTCCCATCAACACATGCTCAACGTCGTCAACAAGGACTCTCTCTGGGTGCCTGTGTGTCTGGTCTGAGTGTTTTATCTCGAATCTAATACACAAACAGAACGGAAATATTCCACCCAAATAGACGGAACCCACCACCATCACAACCAGCGCTCAGTCCTAAATTCATTTAAAACCAACCTCGACCAACATCCTTCAACAGGAACAAGGACTACCCACAGAAAAAAAAAAAAACAGAGGAAATATTTTTTTTAAACCAAAAATTATTGCATGGTCTGTGGCTTCTATGAAACAAAGAACAACAATCCAGACCAGGAAGAAACGAGAGAAGTGGTCCTTCTGCTGGTTTGCATGGTCCTGGACTCTGAAGAGGTCCAGACACTAAATTATCAGCTCCTTCTGTGCATTCTGTGAATTGCGGCCCAGAAGACGAAGTGAAAAGATGCAAACGCTTGAGCCAGCGTGTACACAAAAATGAGAAACACAGAACAAAAGTTCCTAATTGCCGAAAAGGTAATAACCAAGGATGGGCAGGAACCGGGTGGGTGGTGCCGGTTCAAATGGTGGTTACTGATGCTTAACGAAAAACAGAAGGAAGCACGTTACGATGAATTATTACTGCAGGATGCAGTACTGCGGTTACGGGGTGAAAGCTTAACGTCATTTATTTGTCCTGGCCGCCGTTGTTGCTTGTGGGTATGGAATTGCGGTGGTGCCATCTGTGAGCGTTTTAAGTAAGTCCGATACTTCAATACTGAGCTTCCTGGTAGCTTTGTGTCAAAGTTGTTCGTAACTTGGGGATAGTAAGTATAAAGGATGACAGTAAAGTTGGGTGGAAACTTTGAAAGGTGTGTTTACTTTATGTTTTGGTATTAAGTTGAAAGGTACTCGGGAGCAGAGAGAGGAGATGGAAGTCGTGAAACTTTTAACAGCAACGTGAAGGGTTGGTGGATTCGTTATTATTTCTTGATGAGTAATTAAATTACTTTTACTTCTTCCATTTACTTAACTGTATATTGATTTGTTCCAGAGTGTAAACAAGTCCTTTAGTAGAAACAATAGCAGAATTAATAACTAACACAAGAGCTAAGACTCTATCGAATGATGCTGAGGGCGAAGGAGGACGATGCGGTTGGGAATTTTTTTGTTTTCCAGCAATACGTCACTAATTGGGTAGTTACAGAACTCTTCTGACTCAGGGAGCTGTAATGCAAGCTCTTGATTCGAATTATAAATATAAAAGAAATAAAATATTTACCTTTGATATATTCACTCTGATTATTTCATTGCATTTTAAAACCTGAAGCTGGTTGTTGACACAGGAAGAAAGGTAAACATGGCACGGCTCTTCCAGAGATATTAAAGTTTCATTGGTTTATGGCCATGCCATGTGGGCAGTCTTTATATTTTGTTACGTATACGCCCAGTAGTATAATAGGTTTGAACTTGTTACTCAATCCTTGAACTACGTTTTGAGTGCATACAACTGGTAAGTACGATCATCTGACGCTAATTCATGTATTATATCATATTATACTATGGGAAAAAATCAAGGACCTGCACCAAATGGCCACTGGTTTGGTGGCTGAATCAAACTCCATCCTCAGTTACCTTTCGAAACCGTAAGTAATTCGTATTACTATTGCAGGGCAACTAGTCGCGAAAGTAATTAAACTTCGTTGCGTGAACAATCCATCTCAAATCTCAAAGCGTTATCTCAAAGGAAAGCTAGAATATCGAAAGAGGCAGTGATTGGGTTATGCCCTACGAAAGGACGAAAACTATATAATACGGAGGCTATACAAGCAAGGACAAATACACGGATGTCATCACTATTTCTGACGTCGCACAGAACAGTTGAAAATAAGTAAATAAGAAAGCAGTAGGTGGGCTAAATGTGCTTCCCCGCGTGGGTTTAGGTAAGTAAGTTTCTAGAAATGAACCAAAGTCTTAGGGTGGTCATGCAGAAATAAGAAACTGGTTCACAACTGACTTATACGAGCTTACAGAGCTCCTGGGCTTCGTTTCAAATAAATCCGAATAAAATCTTCTTTATCTCTGTGACAACTAAGTATGACTACTATCTCTCACCTTGGCGTGGTGCTAGGGCTAAATCACTGCTTATTGCTGATCTAATGGCTTCTGGTAGGGCTGCCCTAGTTAGAAGGCTGAGGATATATGTAGCTCAACGAAGTGTGACCAAAGGGTATATTCGGAAGACCTTAGTGTTAGGCAAGAAAGGATTCATCAGAAACGTTCATAGGTATTTAAGAATCAAGAGAGGAAGTATTTAAGAATCAAGAGAGGAAAAACAGTATGAAACTGTCCAAGAAACTTCTAGGACAACACAACAAGTAAAGAAGAACTGAGGAAACTGGGTATGTATATCCTAAAAAAGTATCTGTAGATTCCTAAAATATATCCTAGGATCTTATAGCTAACTGACCCACAAAAGACTAAAATATTTGGACAAGTTCCCTTTATTAGAAGAAATATAGTCACTGGACCTCATTCTCACATTCTTAGGGAAACTAGATTAAAGAAAATGATCTAGGATAGGCTTCTTTCACCGAAACTTTTAGACTAATCCTCAAATTAATTTCAAAAAAAATCTTATGCGAGGGGAACTTGATATATATACCTATTTCCAGGGATTTACTGCAGGATACAATAAATCATAAGGCTCATTTAAACAATAATAAGGTTTAAGGTCGTAGAGCTCAACATCTTAGAGCGTTTCAGATCCAGCTTAGGCTAAATCTATTTATTCACTGAGCACGTTATCCCACTTGTCGACCAGAGATTTGATTTAGGTTTAGATTTAGGTTTGCATGTAGCGATTAGATTTGATAGCTGCTTGGCTAATTGAATTTTTCTGAGTCAAGACAGGACTTTTTTAACCGCTATTCATTCCACCTGGAAAATCCTACAATGCTAAAGAAGATGGAAGGAGAGGCTTACACGTTTGAACCTTCGTCGACATAAAAACGAATCGACTTGCATTCCAGGAACAACTCGTCTTCCTAGAATGTCCTAGAACGGGTGGTTACCCAGAAGATTTTGTTAAAGCCTAATTTGGAAATAGTGTAGCCTATGTTTCCGTAAGCTTTTTCGAAATCAGAATGAAAGTGTGGCTTACATTTTTACTAAACTACTGATGTACTGCTTTGAGACTAAGAGCTGGAGTAGCAACCATTTGGCTACCAAAAAAGTCAAAGGGTGTTAGGTTAAACGGAATCTTGAATCCTGTAGAGGGTGTCGTACGAACTGACACTTATGCACAACTAATTTTACTTAGTTGATTTCGGTATAAAACTTTATCTCAGGCAGTCCAGTAGACAACCAGACAATCGGTCATAAATCTTATGACCGAAATGTACAGCCGGTGAATTATACGAAGTTGCAAGCCCCATTTGTTTCTAGCTTTCTACGCAAGCCAGGACATAATTATTATCTCTCTTCACTTGAAAAAGTTTAGTTTATATGTATAATCTAGTGAAGAGTACCAGTTGGGTTATGTGCAGGCTTACACCCAAACCACATCGTACTGCCCATCTACTGGTCAGGTTATTTAAAGTACTTAGCAGCAGTTTCTTTAGATAGACGATTACCGTGCATCCCTCCAGGATTATCAATAGACTATTACCTACCAAATTCCATAGAAGTGGGACAGGATGCCACCTTGTAGGGTGGCTCTACTGACATGTCTTTTCACTCGTAATGTGGAATGAATAAAAAAGTTGTACTACGAGAAGGAATATAAAGAATAAATATTAAAGACTTCACTCATTCCATTTCTGCCTGTGATAGACGTACTTTGGCGCAGTGTTATCCTGTTCGGTATACTTTTCACTGTCCTTGTGATTTCAAGTGACACCAGCCTTTGTAGATAATGAGTTTTCTAATATGACTTCAGACTTTTCTTGCAGATGATTTTAGAAATTGATTGGTCGAATGTCATGAACAGTTGGGACTCTGATTTTCTGTCCAAGGACCTTTTGGGAATAAGCAGTCTTTAATAATTGCTTTTTTTTTTACATATTTTATCATGAAATGTCAAATAGTGTAATCGATGGAAATGGATTTTTGTTATCATTGTATCCATTCCGACACACTTATGAGACAGATTCTCTGAAAAGGTCAGAGAATTTCACATAACGAGTTTTAGAGCTTTAGACTAGAAAGCCAAAGAAACTAGTTCTACGTCTTCAAATGTTTGTGTAGAGGTTGTACAGTAACTGCTTCATATGTGAATGGCAGTTCTGGAATTTTCAGGAAATCCCGAATCTGGTTACAATGATAAGAGGTATCGCTATTGAAGATTGGAAGAAAAATAAAGTAAGTCTCCAAGACACCAACCTCTCGTACTACTACGTCTACGAATTTTCAAACATCTTCAGGTCAAAGGATACCTACTTAGAAGGAACATGCAATTGGCTTTCTATGTAATTTAAGTATCTACCTTCCTTAGTTAGGTTAACTTACTCATTAAAGCACTCGCGACACTGTTCCCACTGACTGAACTATGTACGTTTTTAGGATATTATTTTCAAAAATTAAAGTTTTCCGAAAAAAAATGGTTGCCGGCAGCCTCCCTCTCTGACAATCATTTTAACTGGACACCCGCCATTCATCAGCAAAAGCTTGCCCAATTGTCAGTCAATTCTTTTCAAAGCGAATCCTCCTGCCCATTTCAAAAATTCAGAGCATAAAGTTCTCCGATAGTTCGAAAATTAACCCTCACACCTACGTAGAAGGGAAGGCAACCCCTGTTACTAAATTTACCTGCATTTAGCTACTCCATGCCGCGCTCGTCAATGGAAACTCAAACAAGCGGAAGTGGCATTTTTTTTTACTTCGTCCCCGCATCGCTCTACACTGACACGCCTTCTCACCCGCCTTACGAAACTGTCAATGGGTTAGACATTACGCTCGTATGCACATCCAGAGCGAACTTAAAAAAAAAACAACAAAATAGAAACACAATCACATGGTCAGTGAATAAATTATCACGCGTACGGATATTAGGACACCACCAACGACCAACGATCGGCAGGACGACAAAAATACGCGCAACCAACCGAAATACACACATTTTACTACACATCATTATCCTTGGGAGCGAACAAATGAATTCCAATAGACTACCGACGACGACCGACAACCAACAACCAACAGTGGACTACTACAACATCATCAGCGTCATAACGATGAAGCAGCAGAAGCAGATGATGATGTTCCAGAACTAGGAACGATGATGATGGTGACTGCTGCTGCCGCCGCCAACCAAGAGTGCCTTACTCAATTTTTTGGTATCCGATATCCCGTTTGCAATCCAAAGGGGACTCGACACCAGCAGTGGCAGCAACACTTTACGGCACATGCGTCCTTCAGCCAGTTGGCACATCTCGCAACAACACAACCATGCACATCCTCCCACCTCGTCCTTTGCCACTTAAAATGGGATACCAGCCAGAGAGATATAATGTTTCATGTCGCCCGCCGCGCCGTTACAGGGCTTTCATACGTTCCGCCAGCAAAAAAGGACATCATTCTGATAACATCCCTTCGCCGTGTTACACCGTTTTACAAAGTGAATTTCTCGGCCTCAGTTCTGCCACTGCCACAGTGCCACAGTTGCATGTCGCTCCTCGTCGTCGTCGTTGGTGCCGTCGTCGATGTTGTAGTAGTCAGCAGGAGCTACATCGGGGTAACCAAAAGGATTCGAATCTAATTCACTTTTAGTTTGGCGACAACTGCTGATAAAATCGGTCGATTTTTCTGGCGACGCCGTGCTTCATCGAAACGATGCGCGATTATCCCTCGATTCCGAATGTGTTTCGCGTGAGTGGTGGTTCGACAAACAGTGTTAATCTAATCGGAGCCAACGGCGGCGGACGCGGCAGCGCTACGCAAGCATTAATTAGTCCGTCCAGCGACACCACTAATGGTTGTGGGCGCTCCAAGAAATCCGAAAAGGATCTCTCCTCCGTGGGTATTGAATTAAATTACCATAACGGTAAGTCCTCCGAATATTTATTGAGACGCAACGCCGCACATGGGAGTAATTCCAATCGTCATGTGGCCATTGCAGGCAATAACAACCTCAACCTCATCGCAAACAATAATCAGTCGCGTTCGGGTGGCGGTGGCGCTGGCGCCATTAATAGCATTTCCGGTAGTATTCCGCCCGCCGCGAGTGTTCCTGGCGTTTATCCGGGTAAATTCAACGAGGGAAGTGATTTGAATATTAGTGTGAATTCATTTACCGACATCAATAACACACCGTCCTGTTCGAGAACGACGACAACATCGGCACCGTCGAGGCTCAGGGAGAAGCAGCACTTTCCAGTCGGTGGTGTAGCGCTGAACCGGAGGTTCTCGAGCGAACGGAACACGGGGTATTTCTTGTGGATTATGACACCTGTGGCTGCCAGGTAAGCGAGCGCAGAGTCCTCCTTCGAATAAGTTTCGCAAAAGTTATTCACATTCGAGCACTGTGCAAAGGATTAAGGATTAATTCTGTTTGTGTTTCGAGTTGGAACTTTTGTGCAGTGTGTCAGATGTTTTATGGAGTAGTCGTCCTTTTGAGACGTGTTCCCCCTGCTTCCTTATCGGTCGGTTGGGTGGATAGATGTGACGTAAAGTTTAGTGGAAAATACATTTCGGCTCTGTCACTTCGTGTTGTGTGTCAGTGTCGTAGACAAAGTTTGCTTGCGCCTGCATTATTAATAGCGAAGGTGATGTGAGAAGTACAAAAGTTCCCTGCTGCTTGACAGAACTTCGAAGGATGATGGATAAATGTTCTCTGTCTCGAGTTATCTGTTGTATAGTGGCCAACACCACCTGTTGAATGGTGGCAAGGGTTAAGTGCGGAGTGTTATTTTGAATGGATTGCGGTTCCAAGGGGAAGGCGACTTCGCAGTTATGATGTTAATCTGAAAGTTTGCCCAGTTGTGCTGGCCTGTGATAAAGTTCACCAAATGTTAAGCATTTGCAATTAAGGGAATTTCGACTTAGGCGTTAGTCAAGTGTACTATTCAGACTATTTACTTTGAGAACATTCAAACTGAGAGCTGGAGAGTGTATGTACTTGTGGACCACTTTATTCAATGAGGTTGGGTTAGGTACCTTTTTTTGCAGCCGTCTCCTTGAACCAACTTGAATTCTGAATGAAATGCTTTTGTTTTCTTTGAGGTCTTTTATTTCTATAATTCTGGTTTTGTTTGGATTAGGGCGTTGGCATCTACAGTCTGGTATACTTCTATGTTGACTTTGCACTTCTCGACAGTAGCTCCTGGTGACATACATTTCGTTTTCTAGATTTAAGATGGTCTTTAGATTTAACCTCTTTTCTGGCTTAGACTCTTCCCGCGTCCAATTATTTTGTTCGAGTTTTCTATTGCAGAAACAAACGATGATGATGGTCAGTGTAACCGCCTCAGTTACAGCTAGAAAATCCGGTGTGTTGTGATCAGATAGTGCACGATTTGACCGCCAAAATACCAGAGAATATACATATTTAGACGAGCCAATTAAGTTGCTCGAACTTCCAAACAATTTTTGGAGGTTAAGGTCCATGACAACATATACAGGGTCAGAGTTAGATTATTGACAATATTTGCTTGTAGGATATTTACTATGTAGGTATGTCCTCTTTACATCTCTCCTCTGTCTTGTGTAGTATTCAGGGCTAATAGATAGTGACAAGCTTAATTTTCTGTCTGCACCTTCTCTTTTGTTTTACGATTTGCCCTGTATTTGTAGATTTGCTGGACATATTTAAATATAACAAGCTTTTACCAATTTTTTTGTACACATATTGTAGAATTCCTTAGATTAGTCCTAGATCGGGCTTTTCCAAGCCAGACACAGATCATTATATTCCCGAAGAAAGCCTTTACGTTTCATTCAAAGCGTGAGAGTAGAGATTGCAATGTGGAGATACATTTTGGAAGTCCCTTATTTAACTAGGCTTGAGGCAACTTCTTGCCTTATTTGAAGGGTTTTTCAATAGGGTTTTTCATAGGAATTTTGTATTTTAATACAAACCGAGCATTGAACTTTTTGTAAGAACAGGTTAATGTCAACACGTCAGTCAAAGCTTACATCTTTATAATGGTGCAACTCACGAACAGGGAACCTTTGAGAATTATTACAAATTACTACTAAAATGTTGAGTCAGTTGGTCGCAACTTTAAGAGCAACTTACTCCCGATCAGCTGTGAAACTTCTCCGATAGGACCCTGCAAAAGTTTGAAGAAAATCCTGAATTTCATAAAATATGAGCTACTGGACAGCAACAAAGGCACATGTGGTTCAAGAGACTGCATCAGCAAAAAGAGACCATATGGTGCGGATTTCATGGGAATGGGGAAATGCTCTGTCATACCTAAGATTTCAAGATAATGATACTACAGGTTCACTAATAGGATCCACAATGATTCCTAGGTTTTCCAATGTATTACTACCTGTGAAAGGCCGACTATTGCTCCGAAGTCTTTCCTACTCACAATCTGACTCGACTTTTCACAAAACAAGCCCATTTCTCCTTCGTTATTAAGTACAAGATGCTTGTTTACCTCAGACTAGTTATCGATAGTAAATTTTGAATCTTTGTGCCCTAAACTCTGTTCATAATGATTTTTTTGGCAAAAATGGTATAATGAGCTGTAAACTCGAGTATCTATACGAATTTCGCCACCACTGTCCATAATAAATTGTTGTCAAGCGATCTACGACAGCTAAATGCCAACTGACATATGTGTGCCATCTAAACGGAAATGGCGGCCAAATCATTTCGACGTGGAATATATGTATGTAATGCATCCGAGGTCAACGATTGTCAACAATTTCGTAATGTAATACCGTGCCTGCCATACAATTTTGGGCGGGCTTTTCAAAGTTCATCGATGTTTTCTTGCATTAGAAGGACTTCTTTACCACTGTCTCTTGCCAATATTTTTGTAAACATCAGGTGTTTTGAGCTCAACACTTTTAAAATACTTGAATTGTTGATGAATATGTAAATTCCTTCATTCGCCACGCACCCAGCCATCGGGAAAAAAACACAAACGTCAAACAAAAAGTGGCAGCCTGTAGAATACTATCAGCTGAGTATAGAATACTATTTGTTCTGTCCACGAGCTTGTAATATGGCAATCTGGTGCTGGGGATAAAAAAAGACAAAAATATAAACTTGTTTAGTCTTCCAAGCTCTTCTAAAATGCTTTTCATGTAACCTACCTGCCACTACTGACACTTTTACCATCTGTCACTGTCATTTACTTTAAAAGCCGCCATTTTTAGTTGCAGTACATACGAGCAACTTTTGAGATCTGCTTTGCAGGTGATATTTCGTGCCATGTCATACGTGATTTGCAAAATTTCTGCATATTTGCGTAGAAAAGAAAAATTAAATGTGACACATGGATAACAAAGAATTCTAATTTATGTTAAATTATAAAGCACGTCATCGCAGTTATTAAAGTGATTATTAAACTGATTGATATTTCTTGACTGAGAATCCAGTCAAGTTAAATTGACATGATTTATGTACAGATGACCATGAGAAGAGCTTAAATGGAAACACCAGGACTGACTTTATTCAAGATATGTACACTCTGCTATTTGGCACCATGGTCATGGACTTTTCTGGAATGTCAACATTGGAGTAGGAAGGTAAAATCGTAGTATAACGTCAACTTAAACATGGACAGGCTCCGATTTAACTTTTTTTCTGCACATGAGAACACAGACATCCTCACAATTGTCAACTCAAGAAGTAAGATTACAATTAATACACATCACCTGAAGACACAGAGGTGTTCAAGCACAATCGACTGTCATTTCATTTCAAATGCAAATACAAATACATCCTCTTTACAAAACGGTCTTATCTTGTTTAGCATTTTGTTTAGCTCCAACCATCCGTAAAAGTTGATAAGATTATCATCTCTCGCTCTATGCAAACACCTTGATGCTTTCGTGTAAAGCCCCTATAATCCTTTGCTCAGACATCACTATGCCACCCGACCGCCATCACCACCTTCTTTCAAACTTTTTTAATCCCGAACAAATTTTCAACATTTCTAATTAGGGACTTTCATTGAAACTTCTTAAGACTGCTTTACATTTGCTCATACAAATCTGACATGTCACATCATACAATCTTCTGTAAGGATACCCTTACTTTCATCTAAGACATAATACGAGTGTGGGTTTAAAAAAACAAGTAAAAAACAAAATAAAATATTCAGGAAAATGGATAATTAAGAAACATCCTTGCAGATTGCATGCTCTCCCCTTTCTGTTCCTATTTCTGGTTCCATTCCCGTTCCCTGTGACAGGCGTTCAAGATACAGCTCGTATTTCTTTCAAAATTGGTTTTGACGTTCGTCTACATTATCATACCAACACAGTCAGATGTATGTACACATTTCAAAAATTCAGCTTGTAATTAGAATTTAATGAACAAACATGCACAGGCTAGGCGCGCGTATCCCTTTAAAGTTCACAAACTGCCTCTGGATAAGCTGAGGCAAAAAAGGAAAAATAGCTCACAGTTAAATGATAAACTGCACTCTAGATTTTATACCCGTCCCGTTCGGCTAAATGAAATTATTTTCTCCCCCAGCAACTTGTCCATTTATCAAAATAAAAAAAAAAAGTTCCGCGCGTTCCCAAGTGCATCGCCAATAGATGGAACTACATGTACCATGGTCGCTTCGCTCTGTGTAATGTGTTAATTTTTCTGGGGACCGTCCTACTATACAATCCATTTCGTTGTCCTCGTATGTGAATACAAAAAATATAAATTCTCTTTTTTTTTGTTTTTTTCTGTTTTTTTTTTTTTTTTTTTGAACTCCCGCAGCTTCTCTGTGGCGATAGTTATCGCTGCTTTGGCTGGACCACAGTGGCTATTCACGGAGGAGAAACTTCCCAATGCCAACTACAATGGGACGGCGAATTTCAACGCCCAGGACGATGGCGCCTTCATAACCAAATACACCAAGTCCAGTTTATGGATTCTATGCACGGCTCTGCAAGGTAAGTGAGGGGGCAGTCGCCACGAGATGGCGCTGATTAATGTTGATTTATGCACTAATTGAATTCCATTCAACCTATACATGTCCTGCCATACATTATGTACACACCCAACACATTCCGTGGGAATTTTTTTGAAAACCAGACTATTTGGGACTCCAAGTATTTACGCATTGGTTCAGGGGGAGGGGGGGGAGGGATTATTTTTGGGATTTTCTCCGGCGGTACTCGCATAGCCACTTAAGGGCCGTAAGGGTGAATGTAGTACATTGCGATTGTTCGTTGTTTGGCCTTGAAGGCGGAGTGCCCTGGATGGGGATAATCTCCACGCTTGGGGGAATAATTTTCTGGTATAATGAAGCTTTAGGGAATAATCGACGAAGGCGAGTGTTTCTATTCCTTTTTTTGTTTTCCTACCAGGGAGAGGTGATTACTTTTATGTCGGCACTAAGTTCGGGGAGAGATTTGTGCGAGAGTCCCTTTTATTTTTGTTGCTGCGGTATTAAGGAATAATGAAGCGTTTCTAGGAATATACCTGGGAGACTATCCACTTAAACCGAAAATGATTTGATTTAGAAGGCAATAGAGGATTTTTCTTGTTTTGTTTTCTTTCTCGACAGAAATACCTGCGTCGATTGTCGTGTGTGTCTCTGAGGGGTTTTTGTTTTTATTTTTTTTTTTTTTCGAAACGAGAAGGTCGATTGGGGGTTTGCCAGATGCATGTGTGTGCTGGCGTGAATTGGTTTTAAATGTCTTGTGTCTCCCGGAAAATGGGGCCTAAATTGTGTTGTTTATTTATAAAGGGATTTGCTTGGCTTCGTTTAGAGAGTGAAGCGGCGCAAAAGGAAAACAATAACAATGATAGGTAGGTACTTCATGACGGCTTACTTTACACATTTCATTCTATGTAGAGTATTCTCTCTTCCATTGACATCATTCTGGAAGATTATGTAGGTACTCTTCAACAGGTCTGCGCTGAATGTTTTGACGGATTAGCAGAAGCAAATAGACCCCTAATTTTTCAATAAATCTTCATTTGGTTTGTGGGAGTATTATGACTGCTGTAATTGTGAATAATGGAAAAAAAATTCATCAAAAGTAGAAGGCGTATAAAAGCCGGGTTAACAGACATGTTTTCATTCACCCATTTGCCGTTTATGATTTGGTGTAGTCCGTAAGGACCAGTGGCTTTCTAGATACGATTTCTTCTTTTGGTATTTTTGTGGAACTTGTTAACCATGACTAGGGATATTACTGGGAAACGAGTGGGACTTTTTCAAACTTGTGCCACAGCCATGGAAACTCTTTCTCTTGTATTCATATGGCTAGGAAACAATTGGTGGCAAGACTTCAATTACAGTGTACGTAAGGTACACATTGCGAAACACTCTTGGTATAATTGACATGATTTTCAGCCTCTTTGACATGAGTTACCAAGTTCTTCATCAAGATCATCTGCCACCTGGTCATCCCATACTAAATATAGAGTCTCTCCCAATTGTAATGTTGAGTTGCATATCTATCCAACCGCTACTTTCAAATGGACTAGTGTACAGGGACCTTACTTTCAAAATGTTTACAACGAAAGGGCTTTGAAAAACGTTGAGATCTAGGTGAACGATCGAATGCACTGTCATCAGTTGACATTCACGTCCTATCTATCGTTCTCCTCTAATTTGCTATGGATTTTCTATGTTTGAGTCCTTCATGAACAAATGCCTTGTATACCTACCAGCTTTTTGATGGACAACTTACTTATTTCTTTCATGGTCCCACATCTCGTGAGCGTCTGACAAACGTGCGAGAGTACCTCTGTCATGAGAAAGCTTGCTCTTCGGATACGGCATTGAAAAGTAGGCCACTTCCATTCGTGTAAAGAATATATGAAGAGGTTGTGAAAAACTAGGTCCTGAGTCCCATAACCCTAGATATTTGGAATTTTTTTATATCAGAATCTCGGTGGCTAATACATATGTTATAGGCCGATTCAATTGGTATGGCAACGGTCACTATGATAGATCGTTAGCTCTAGTTTTGCAGGCCAGATTGGGTAAAGATTGTTGTGGTTAAAGTCTGTACGGTGAGCATCATATCCTGCTTATTTTCAGAATATAGAACGAACATGCAGTTCGAGTTTCGGGTCATTACAAGCTTTCATCGAATGTTTTTGGGATTTTGGTGAATATGATCTCGGTTTGGAGTATGAAGGTTGATTTGACCATCGAACTATGCAAACCTATTCAAGGAATCTTTGAATAAAATTAGCTCAATCGAATAAGAAAATTAGTTTCTAGTACTACGAACTCGAGTGCATGAATGAACGGGAATAGGTCAATCATATATGTACTTTCCGGTGTCTGGAATGATCTTGGTGATCTTGGTTTACTTATTACGAAAATGTATTATTTTATGAGAGTTTGGTAGTTTGGAGTTACAAGAGTTTGGGGCTAGAACATCCAACAAACACGTTACATTATACTATATATATAGAAACCTTGGATGATTTGAACAGATACCTTCAAACTTCATGTAGGTTGTAGTATTGAAACTTTTCACATGCACCCGGATGAAACAAAATTGTTCAATTCCAACCCACAGCCCGTTATGAATACACAAGAGATACAAAAACCACATACGTACAATGTACTGAAATTCATGGATTGCTAGCAGCGAGATGAAATTTTATAAAGAACAATACAATCGGTACATAGAGAACATTATCCCAATCTCATACACATTTGCTGTGAAATTAACTATTTTACCAAGAGCGAGAGCAATGGCAACATAGAGGTTGCTGGGGAGCTAATGAAATTTCACTACATGCCACACAGGAACCGTGGGTTAGTTGTTATTTCGAGGTACTACTGAGTGGGAGTTTTTTTTTTTACTACCGTTCACGAGTGATTGGCCAACATCCGAGAGTACAACTGTCATAAAAAAGACATTCGAATACGGAATATCCATGTCAGAGACAATAAAGGAAGTACCAGTGCATCGTTAATTGGAGAAGGATATGTACATCAGCACGATGATTAGATACTATTTAAAAAACTTATAGTTACTTTCATACCCTGCTGTTAGAGCATTGTTTCAGGTTTGAATGATATAACCCAGCTACCCAGCTACTAGAAATTAAATTAAGGATGTATATCGCTGAGATACATGTGTAAATATGTGCAACAAGCGATCAATAATTGGAAAAATCTTTAATAATTGCAAACAGCGGTCGCGAATCTAGCACTGCCATACTACTACTACAGTATAACGAAACCAAGAAGCTCAAACAGGTCCTCGGAATTTTCGTTATCTCTGTTCTACTGCCCTCAGCAATTGTTAAATCTAACAAAGAACCATATTAGTCTAATTTGACGGCGGCACTACCTGCACGATGCAAGAAGCGATCGCAATGACATCAACATGACATAAATTAGGCAGGAAGAGGAGGTCACCATTTTTGCGAAGTTTTCGAAGGACTGACGGTTGATCAGTTTCAATCGTTCACAGTAGGGAAACAAATATGTACATAGAACCTATCAACCCAGAGGACACCGCGTCGAATGCAGACAGGATAGAGAGCGGATCAAGGTTTGCTTTCGTATTCGAAGATCGATCTACAGAAAGTGATTAGGGGTCTGCAGTCAATAATAGACGGAGCACACTCTCATCATATCATATCTCCAGAGTAGAAGGAATTTAGCGCTGCTCACTGAGTTTATTACCAGCCACAATGTCTTTTCGGCGAAGAAAAATTCGCCTAAACACAGACGACCTCTGGAAAAATGTCACTTCGAAAATCTTGTCTATCTATCATCCAAAAGTTATAATTATTTCAGTTTAGCTCTGGAGGACCGCTTAGTTATACAAAAGCCACAACAAAACTTTTGTTTTTGTTCAGGTTTACCCAGGGTAGGACTTTCCAATCAGTCATCAATCGGTGATCTGAGTGATGGCTACTAATGCAGTGGGAAGGGACCACCTAATTATGTTAAAACGTACGATAGCACCAATTTCAGACAAAAAATAAAAAGAAAAGCACCAAACCATCTGGAACTGATGTGATGCCCTATCCGCACTATTGTGTATGTAGCTCTTATGCAGTGGGCGTGGTCGCATGGGATTTTTTTGTCGAATTACAAAGCTATCTTCGATGTTTGTTGATATTTTATGCTTAAAAGTGGGTGTGGCCAAAACTATGAAAGACTTCAGGAACAAGCTTTTAAATTCGAATATAGTCCGAGGCAAATATATTCCGAAAAATAAGCTGGGCTGAGTTAAAACGAAGTTGAATTAGTTCATGCTTTTTGTTCAAACAGAATTTAAAAGCCACACGTAAATCGACAAAGTACTTAACAGACTACCAGACCATGATGCAGACGACCTAGAGGTCAGCAAATCAGGTTCAGACCACTCAACACACTGATACATCACACAAAAGCGCATCACAGATCAAAAGAAAGTAACAAAGAGCACAAATAGTAAAATAGGATTCGCCAACAAAGGCCTTTTCGTACCTCGCAACCATTCACTCCCATTCATCCTGGAGTATCTACGAGCGTCACGCAATTCCCTCAAAGCATTTCTAAAGCAACATGCTTCCGTTTAAATTTATAACAATTTCTCTTCCCAAAAGCATTAGTATTCCTCATTCATGTGCATATTTCCATTCCATCGTCCTCACAGACGACTTGTTGCGCCCAAGAAAGAAAAAAAAGGATACTGGATACTGCAATAATAATTCCGCCTCACCATACATTGCTTTCTCAATTCGTTCTCGCCAAGATAATATTTTTCCATTCACTAGAACTACAACACAGGTACAAGGTAAGGGGTGCAAACAACTCCAACGTAAGCGCCACCCACTCCTCTTTAACAACGCATACGAAAATCCTGCGAAAGGAGGTGAATTTGCAAGTGCGAACAGCAAACGCCACGCGGCCCCAGGTGTTCCGAAACAAGGAACGTCGTCGCATGTACTTCGGTGTCTTTGCTCACTCTGGTGCAACAAGAAACTGGGGCTTCCTTCGTAACAAGTCGTCGCCCGCCAAAGGCAGAGATGAAGGCTATAATTCATTTTGTTTCTACTTTTACGACGATGGCATTCCAGAGCCGTCCTTAGTACACTACTATGGGGCGTGTGCTTCCTTCAGCATGAGGAAGAGTTTGCACTTTACCGCATCCTGGTTGCAAGTATACGAGGTTTCTGGGTGACGTATTATTGCCCCCATCTTACATGGATAGTTGTGCTGGTGGTTGTACTGGTGGTGAACATCATTCAACTGTCGCAACATTAGCAGTAGACTTGCGGCTTTTGCTCTCTGCATCGTTATTGTCGTTGTCGGTGGAGGAGCATGCGGCAAAGTACAAGGAGTTGATAAAACTAGCAATCTGCCCCCGGACGATTTCGCCTTCTTCTTCTGCTTCTACGTATTCTTGTTCTGCATCCACCAAGGGAGCCATGACGAGTTATTGGATTTGTTGACGACGGAAATGATTTTGATAGACTTTTGGTAGAGAGGAAGCTGAATTTTGTTGGTTTCCTTTGCTTGTGGCAGGAAGTAGTTCCTGGTTGCAGGTTATTTTTTTTTTTCCAGCGAGGCCACTCAAGGATTTTCTTTCTACCAAGTTACTGTTCTGGTTTTCCTTTGAACTTGATATTGATTTGGGATTTCTTCAATGGGAGACTGTTTTACGAGTAGTTTGGGTTGCTCATGTCGTGGCGGAATTAAAAGGTATCCCGACTACTGTAAGTGCACCTGATATTAGATAATAAGATTCGAGGTGGACGTCGCTGGAAGTTGTTGCTCTCGTGGGAGCTTTGGATCGGCTGTTATGAAGTGATTTGTCAGCTTGCCGCAATCTGATTATTGTTCGTGGAAATGGATTTAAAATGACCTAGGAAAAGATCTGTATTTGTATATACAAGCAAATAGATCCATTTAACATAAACATTTGGGTTTAAATTTAAAGGTTTTATGAAGTGCGTATGTGTAGAAATTATTGGCTCTTGTTGCTCTGGATAAAATCTGAAGACTCTGTGGTTTGGTATGTTCGCTTTACTCTGAAATATGTACGAGTACGAGAGTATCTTTTTTAAACTATTACCAACTTCAGACAGTTATGTATCTGTCAAACCACTTGTCAGATTCTGAACTGTTAGTGTCATTTTTATTCGGTAGTCTTTGGCATTTTATTGTGATGACATACACGTTTCAATAACGTTACGTTTACACGTTTTAGAAATTTTGATCGTATTTTGGACCGTTTTTCCACAACATTTTCTTTGCAAGATGCAGTGGCACTTAAAATATTGAATCCGTTGAAAAAGATCCAAATTTATCGATTCGACGTCGTTCAGAACGCCTGTGTATTTTGCGTTGAAATTTCGGTAGATGGGTCCATAATCAACTCTGTTTTTATCTAAAAATTTATGTTCAGCGATGTACTCATTTTTGGCATATTGTGTACAAAACATTGGAGCGAAGATAATCCACATAATATTATCGAAACGCCATTACATCCCGTAAAATGCCATACCATATGCCAAAGTCATACCATACCATATTTTTTTAAAAACCAGGTTCACCGATAGAACGGGATGAATATGGAAGATACTATGTATATGTTTTCAGGAGAGTAACCCGACCTAGTGAGCTGATACTCATCTAAAATCAGAAGACTACCGTCCACTAGCAATGTCGTTTGGAGTTCCGACCAGCAATACCTTCGTAATTTTATGAACAGACCTAAAATCACATCCCCCTCGTGTCGATATAATGTCTTGATGGAATATTCTCGCTTGGTCCCATAGCTAGTATCTATTTATAGAAGTTGTATTTTCCTAAACCATTTAGGTCTGAGCTTTACACCAAAAGCTGAGAACCGTGGACATGAATCTGCAAAGGACTTCAGGCCCATCAACATATCCTATCTCCTTTTTAGGAAGATTAACGTATCCTATCTCAGCGTTAATCCAAGTGAGACTGAATTGATGCTTTTTGCCACCTAAACCAAAATACCGACTTTCACTCCTCCACTTCTAACCAATTAGTTACTTTCCTTATCCTCCTTATCGTGAGCCAAATCTTAGCTGGAAACTCAACATTATGCAACGGATAAAAAAAATCTGTATGTAGGCCCTCTATAGTTGCAAAACCTTCTGTAAAAGTAGGGACTTCCTCCGAAGATGGTCTTATGGATGTACACAACGTTGGGAGTTCTATACTTTTCTATGAATAGCTAGTCTGATGGCCTGCGGTAAGGAGAGATTACAACATCAAACGTATGAACAAAATGCAAAGAACTGGATTCAGCGTCTTCAAGGCAGAAGCCCTAACTGTACGGGAAGCCTGCCAAACACCATAGCCATCTTCATCGACAGCTTGGCTGCTATCAAGGCAATTCTGTCCGTCACTACATCCTCGAAACTAGTAGAAAAGTGCAAAGAAGAACTCGTCATCCATTAAATCTACTAGATAGCCGGGGGTGCGGAACTGTCATATCCAGCCAGTTGTGGCCCAAATACTTCAGGAATGAAACATAAGAACTATTGAATAAAAACCGTACAGATATTGCTAGAGTTTGGACAAGGACGGGGCACTGGTCCATCGGGGTCCATGCGGCCTGAATTGTACCTTATCGCAGCTACAATATCCCTAACGCAAAAGAAACCATTATTCACATCCTATAGAAGTGTCCAGCTAGGTAGGGCCTGACAGTGAACCTTCTTTTACGCGGTATATGGTGGTTTCTAGCTCATTTTCTCTACTGGCGAGAAGTTCAATCCGAGTCTTGATGGCTGTAAGTTCATCGATCCACCTCTAGATGTATGTAGGTCAACCGATACTTATCCTGCTTTATGGCGTAGGTCGCCTGCTACCCATCCTATCTCGATCGCAGTTTTGGAATAAATTCCTAGATGGTGTAAGTAGGGCTTGCTTACAGTGCTGCTAGGCTCCAGTGGACATTCCTTGTCTTCGAATCAACCTCGGAGGGACAGAGTAGTAGAGGAAAACCCCACCTAAGGTGTCGAGTTCAAGTTGAAAGGGTGGTCCCTTTCTAATGTGCGAAACTGAAGTTAGCTGGTTAAAGATCGAGATGACTGGAGAGTTTTCGGAATGCCTTTTTCGAAGTGGGATGTCACTTTTTAAGAATCTCTAAGTCTTTTGACATTTCCAGAACCCAAATAATAGCAAACACCTAAAGATCGAAATATTATTCGATTGGGCTTTATTTCAAAACTCAAGGGATTCCTATTTATACTTCAATGAAGTGAAAACAAATCTCTGCAAAGCTACAGTTGTGTGGCAACCCTCCAAACAGACATACAAACACACAATATGGAAGAAAAAACCATGAACATCTGACGGAAAAAAAAAGAATTTCCTTCGAGCCGGATTTGAACCAGCGACCTATGGATTTCCGCTGAACCAATTCAATGCATCTACAGTCCACCGCTCTACCAACTGAGCTATCGAAGGCTTACAGATATTCCTCTTCATGTGGCCTAACCACAGCAAACTGCCAACAAGTAATTAAAAGTGAAAGGTCTGCACAGCACCAAAACACATTACCGTGATGGTTGTGTACAAAACTTTCTCACAAAAAGACGAACTTCTTTGAAGTTGATGGCAGTTGCCATCATCAAGCGAAGCTGTAGAGTTGAAAGCGAAGTCTCATAGCGAACTTGGTTTTGTTTGTCTTTCTTGTATGCCACTGAATTTATGAAATTACAGTCAGGTGATAAATTGCATTTGGAGTCCAATAAACTACGAACATACCTGTACCTAAGTTATGGAAGTGATGTTTGTAAATAAATTATCAACTCGTTCATTTTCTGCCTCCGACATTTTCCTTCTATTTATTCTTTTTTTTTGACAAATTGAATATTTTATTTTGCTTCCTTTTCCTCCTTCAAATCGATGTAATTCCACAAATGTTGATGCGACGTCTCGTTCGCTATGGAAGGATGTACATTTCTGTGCGCTCTATCAATTTATGACACCTGTTGAATGGCGCGGGTAGGTTGATGTGAAGTTGAATATCTGGGACGATGCTGTGGATGGTTATGATGATGTGCAAGTGGTAAGGTACTTGTATTTTAGTTAAACACTTCTGGTTCGTACATAAACATTTGCCAATGAATATGTAAGGTTGGTATTGAATGGTTTCTTAAAGTTCGATGGGTGTAAGAAGTTCTCTTCTGGAACAACTGTCTTGAAGTTCGACGTTCTGTGGGTAGGTAGTGGAAAAGGTAGTTCCATATACTCGAAGCCAATTTTTCAGATTAGATAAAATCGAGAAAAAAAAAATCATGAAGGTCAGAAGGTTTACCACAACAATTTCAATCACTATCCATGCATGCAAATAGTGCAATTTTTTACAAACAGGTGCTCTAAAATCTGATCGACGGCGCAGGGACATATCTTTGTCAGCCCATTACATAGTAAAATAAACCAAAGTCCAGAGTTTATTCCCATCCCATCGGGCCAACAATTTTAGGGAAGATAATCAAGCCAATCAAGGAAAATCAATTTACTTTTCCTCAACGATTATTCCAAGATAGGCTAGGTGCAACACAATACCACACAATACCTCACCCCATTAGGACTGGGAACTGGGTGATTTGTCGATTTATGTTCTTATGCCCTAATTGACATCTTTCTTTCAGCTTTCATGCCACGTTATCTGACCGATTGGCTCGGAATATAAAACAAAATGCGAGATGCTTTCTCATGACAGTTTTACTGTCGGATGTTTGTCAGACGTTCACGAGAGGTAGAGCCGTGAAATAAATTGAAGGTATTCTCAAGGGATTGACCCTGTAATTCCTTGCTCCGTAGTCCAACGCACTAGACACTTGTGCCACGGTTAGCTCCTCGCTCGGTATAACTTGGTCGTAATCCCATGCGATTTGGGAACGCTTGAAGAGTTCAAAGGTTTTGACACAGTGCACATCTCTTTGACTCATACACCAAGTGTTGTTTCGCCATTGGTGTCAAAGAGGGCGTCGCTATGCTGCACGTAATCGAAAACGTTGTCAAATTGTTCCACTTTCCATTTTAGATTCAAAAACTTTTTTCGCAGTTTTAAGATTTTTACTGGATTTTTGGTCATTTGAAGTTTTTTTCGTTCTAGTTATAGCTGATGTCGTGATTGCGTCACTTTTCACGAACATCTGAGCAACATTCTAGAGTAGACCCGTCTTTCAGAAAAGAAATTATATTATAATTTCGGTTATTCTACTTTAGGCAAGAACTCAATGTCTTCTTTGCGTCAAGGATAAGGTACATAAACTTACATACACACATATGTATAGTCTGGTGGGTAGAATCCTCAGAAACATTGAAAGTAATTCGAAATTCTTGTCTCGCAAGTTGATCTACGATAACATTTTGTTTAGGCAGCCGAGAAAGAAACACAGTTTTGGAATCATTAAGCTTTTTGCAAGTGAGGTCCATGCCATACAGGCTTGAAATCACTGTGCGGCATCTTGTGATTGGCTTCCTTTTTAATAGGGAATTCATTTTAGGTTTAAGTGAAACTTTCAAAATTCGAACACAAATCGACAATATTACATCACTCTTTGTTCGCCAAATGTACAATTGGCCATGTGAAGCCATGTTATAAACAGAATTCAAACTCGATTTACTGTATTAAATATATCTCAATATCAACGCCAGTAACCTACGCCTATTGTAAGAAATTGAGCTTTATTTGACATTATGTGGAAGATTTTGCAAGGAAATGAACAGTATACATAACAGGTGACAACCAACGATGAATAAGCCATTTACTTACTTAGATTGAGTCGACTACAAGCCGTGACTTGGTCTCTACCAAGCTCCCATCAGTTTCGCCCACTAAGTTGGTTAGGATCCTTTTCCATTTAAGAACGCCACCTTTGGCGAATCCCTTCTTTACGTGTATCTCTTTCTGGAGTGAACTCAAAGACCCTCCGTACAAGAGCGATGTCACTTTTTAACTCGTACAGCTCATTGCAATATCTTCTTCCGCACTCTCCATCTATGAACACGGGTTTAAAGATCTGCCGAAAGATTTTTTCTCTTAACAATAAAAAAGCGGCCTCAATGAAAGCCTTGCTACAAAGAAGCAACGATTGCTTCGTTTTATTTTGGCACTGGTGTCATTGTTTGAATTTACAGCGGATCCTAATTAGACAAAGTCCTTAACTAGCTCTGTTAGCTTCCTTATATTGTATGTCCTTTTTTGTTGGCAACATGTACTTCATTTTACTCTTATTAACCATTAAATTCATCTTAGCTGTCTTTAGCTTAACCACACTTAGTTTTCCCAATGAGTTCCACGGATTTTTGAAAGATTTTGCCTCTGATGGTGGTGTGTTAGCTCTGCATAACGCATCGCCTTGTCTAAATCATTTTTTGATATCGAATGTTTCAATGAAGTCTTTTCCGTTCTCCATCGTCATCCTGCAAAACCGGACGAGTTTGACAGTACTGACAAAACTAGACATAACCCTGTATGCCCCATCTCTATAGATCCTGTCGTAGGTGGCATTAAAATCGATAAAAAAAAAATGGTGGATACCAACTTGAAATCCAAGAAGTGCTGTAGTTTGAAAAATTTCGCTCGATATAGAACTTTTCTGCCTTAAAACCACACATTGGTCCATACAACCAGATTCAATGGGCATATTTTCGTCCAACCATATTTTCCAAATGAGTTGGTGGATCCTTTTTACCAAGTCATTCCACCCGGCTTTCAATACCTCGGCAGTCAAGCCATCACCTCCAGCCGCTTTATTAAGTTCATTCAAGTCTGGTGGACGGAAATGTTGGTTATCATCATCCGAATTGTATAATTCATCCAGCCTAACTCCGCGAATAAACCTAACTCTCACATCGTTAGTAATACATATATGAATGTTTGCAGATCGAGGCCACCTTTAAACCATTAGGGATATTAGTCCTTCCCTCCTTTTCACACAGCCATTTAATACCCTGACAAGCACTAAGTTTGTCAATTAAGGCTTACAAATTGGTTTATCTTGATTAGAAACCAAGTACCCGTCATTCTTTAAGAAGCTGGCAAATGGCATTAATGTCATAAATAGTCGGTTTGCAGGAAATCACACGTCACTACGGTCTGCACTGTTTAAAACAAAAAAATAAAAATAAAACCACGTTTCTCATACCACACGGTCTACACACACGTAGACCGTAGTTATTCAATTTGAAGAACGCAAACTTCTCCTTCGTAAACGTGCATTTAAAAAACACTCCCTCATGTCCCCGTAGAATTCCTTAAATTCCATTTAAAAAAGCGAATAGCTCTGCTCTACATACCACGCCAAACCCTGATTACATTATCATTGTCCACCCTTTGGTTCCACTTTCTACCAGGAAGTCACCTTAATTATCCCAGCGAGAGAAGGAAAGAGTTGAAGCAAATAAAATAAAAAAAAAAAAAATAGAAAAGCCAGAAAATGTTCATTAAAAATGGAAATATTAAAGGTTTTTCTAGTTTTCATTCATATTTCTTTCTTTTCTTTTTCATAATTTCATGTGCTTCCCTCGTGTGCACCTCTATATGGACTCGCGGTTCGCCATCTCTAATACAGGAGTAGAAACGTACAACTGCATTAAAATCGACTATTTCCCAAAAGAAGGATACCAACCGGATCCGCACGACTCGACACCGGCTATACCATGTAAGTACCAACCTCTGCCTCTAGTAAATTGTACCGCTTCATGTTCAGACAAAGGTTTGTTTTATTTTTCCTCTTTTTTTTTTTACAGTCAGCGACCAAGTACAGATCCTTTTTGATTCAGTTTTGTCCTTTCCGATCCATTCATAGCTATATTTCTATTGAAAAGTTTACATTTTATACTCTTCGTTAGGAAAAAGAAAAGGACCTGGCGCACATGACACATTTGGCGCATTGAAAATGTCATCTCATTCTTGGGCTCACTTGTGTTTGTTCGTGTCCTTATCGCTGAACTGTGTTTCAATTCAATCCATTTGCCAAATTGCAGTTGACTGCAGAGATGATGTCCTTCGTCGCCCGACGTATTTACTTTTTTTGAAATTGTCTAGGTATTTGATTTTGAAAATCTTCATGGATAGATTATTGGATGATAAATGGTGGATCCTTGTGAGATATGTGTGTGGGTGTGTTATTGTTTTCCTATTAATGTCCTATTTGTGAGGAGAAAAAGGTAGAAGCCGTATCACGCTGAGTGTTTGAGTTATGAGAGCAACGGGAAGAAAGGATAATGTGATTAAATACCTTGGGACTTTTCTTCTCTCTCAGATCGCTTGGACAAAGTAATTGTCCTCGGAAAAGACAATCAAATTAGGTTGACTCGTCAAAAGTAATAAAAGTCAGACTTAAACAGAGAAATATGTAATAAAACTTTAATACTGGGAACCTTCCTAGTTGAACCTTATTCGAAACAGATTAGTCTGCCGACAAAGAGGGGTTCAGAGAATAGCGACCGTATTTGTGGTCTTCGCAACACGAAGATTGATAGCTCTTATAGTAGACGCCACCTAAATAAGTGACGCAGTTATCTCCTTCAAAGCCCGTCAACACAATTGAGTCCGATATTGATTAAGCCCACACTGCAGCGATTTTAAAGCCTCATCTTCTTTCTTTCTTCAAATTCAAAATAAAATACAAAACTTCAAATAGCGCGTTACTGCCCGAACATAATGGTGTGGCTGTGGCGGTAGTACAACCTGTCAAAAGTTAAAACACACACAAAACTCAATGCTGCGACCACAGAGGGTAGCTATGGCAGTAGTACGAGTTGGTTAACTTTTAACTTTTGTGGCGCGGCAAGTTTGACAGCTCAGACATAACCTAAAACGAACGGAGCAACATAGAGAAATTAGTTAAACTGGTGAAAGGAAGATAAAATCAATAGAATTGTGAATGTAAAATGAAATCCCTTATTCTAAAAATTAAATTTGAATAAAAACATCAACACAATTGCAATAAACTGACTTTATTCAACATAAACGCGCCACAACAATTTTTATGGTGTGGCGCCACACAATCTGACAGGCTGTACTACTGTCACTACTACCCGCCACAGTCGTAACATTTGTGTTCGGGCAGTTACTATTCAATTTCGCTCTCAGTTTAAAGGAACAACGATTGCCAAAAGGTAGTCAATGTTTGGTTTGTGATGATATAGTATTTTTAGAATTGATAACAGACCTCAGGTAGAAAAGGTTAGGCTCATGAGTGATTTGTGACGTTAGTCACTGTTCACAGACCTTTTGTTGAGAACTTACTACCTTTAAGGGACTTCCATTAAGAGCTTTCAGTTAAGATTTCACAATATTTTTGTCCTTTTAAACAAAAAACATTCATTTACAGCTGTCAACGAAAAACAATAGCGTTCAGGAAAATGGAACGACTTACGCAAGAGCAACGTACCTATATATTCTCGGAACTATTTTGTTAGGTCGGTATGGTCAGGATGATCGCGGAATTTAGCGCTCTGCTGGACTTATTTTGAAGTGGATTAAGGTCCAGTGCTCAAAGACAATAACTGCTATTCGATACCCAATAGAGTTTAAATTGAACTCTACCCTCATTTGAACTTAAATTCATTTTGACAGCTCCTATTTGAGTATGTATTGTCAAGCGCGCCGATGATAGTTCGCGGGTTCCAGATTCTAGGTCATATGGAACTTCAAACTGACTGAAAATTTAGGTGATATTTCACCTGTCATACCTCGCATCATTAGCTTGGGATAGAATGTGAATCCATTCAAATTATAAAGCATAGCCGAACATTAAACAAAATACTAATAGATCAACTGATTCTTGACATTTCACGAACTGACAATTCCAGTCCACTGCCGTACTTTTCTGTCAAATTTGAATCTCTCGACTAATGAGAAATCTTTTTAACGCGCCCAGTCTGAAGAGTTTTGTAAATAATAGACCCTGTTCACACAGGACTGACGGACTGGATTGTTTTTGACATTCGCGTGTTCAGCTTGATAGCCGAGTCTGAGCACTTCTCCAGACTTGTTTTCACATATGTATCAGTGGTTTGCCCCAAACAAATTAGTTTGCTTTTTAAGAACAAATTCTTTTTACAACAAAATTAATGCTTCTTACAACAATTTAATTGGATTACTTTCATATTTCATAAACGTGAAAAAAATCAGTCCTTCAGTCCTGGGTGAACAGGGTCATAAATATTGTCTGTCTACATTGGTATGTAAACTTTTCGGAGATTGTGCCTCCAGTGCACGCTTATGAGCTTCTCACACTCTGTTCAAACAAGATGTTAAAGAAATTAGATGTCATTCATTTTAAATGATGTCTCTTGGTTGGATCGAAACCGACCTTGGCTAGGACTGGATGACAAAGCTGTCATTTTTCAGATCACCTTGTCTGCAAATATTACTCTGCTATAGATTATTACTTGAATGTATTTTAGGTCGTGTCATTATAAAATTTTAATTACCTTTTCCCCGAGTAGGTACACCCACGAAATGATTCTTCGATTTCCCTCCGTCAAATCACTTGTCAACTGCCAGCGCCGCCTGAACGTTAAATTGGCACACTACCTTCAATTCGATTCACCTCGAAGCCAATTCCCCAATTAAACGACATAATTTCTATCAATTTGTTGGCGGAAAATCATTGGAAAACGGAAATCAAAATGAATTACCACAATTTTCCTTCGACAAGTGTGGGAAAATCATCCATCGATCGTCTCCCAGAAGCGGGTGCTCTTTCGCAAAAGGACACGTATTACATTTTCGATTTTCCAACCATGGAGCAATTTCCCTTATAAAAACTTTCTTTCAAATGCAATTAAATACTCCTACGACTGCCTTATATTGGTCGCTTTCGCTGGGTGTCCTGAGAAATCAGCTGAAAAACATTTTGTTTCCTTTTCCCTTTTTTTTTTGTTTCAGTTTTTCGAAAACAGCTCAAAATGAAGTTAGCATCCAATGCCACACCGACAAATTGAGTTTGAACTTTCATCTAGAAATTGCCATACAGAAGAACAAATAGTTTGACTGGATAACTGAATAAGTTATTAACCCGGAGCGCCGGCCGCCGCCGAGTGGGGGAGTGGTAATTATTGTCCTTACCATCGGGTGGAGACGTTTTGGGGTACGGCAGTTGTACGATGACAGATGACAGTGTGTTGCAAGTGGAACTTGGTGAAACTTTAATTAGTCAAAAGTTTATGGCATAAGTTTTGCATTCGGGGACTTTCTTTGGTAGGAGTCCCCCAGGAGGGACACAAAGATTTACGGAAATTATACAATATCCATTCTGGTTGGTGGACGGGTACGCCAAGGAAGGAAGGAAGGAAGTTTCCATTATGAATTTAAATTGTCTTGTTGAATGCTGTTTGTTGGGGGTCCCAAGTCAAAGAAAATTATTAAATTGGTTGTGCTGAAGATTTTTTTGGCGGGCGTTAAATTTTAATGTCAAGCCGACGATGCTTTCAATTGTTTAGAGGGGGCTTTCAAGGGTAATTCATTAAACATTGCTATTCATCCCGCTGAAGTAAAGTGCCTGCGGGTCATGGGAAAAATTTGCAAATAAATCCAAGAATTTCAGCATAGGAATATTCAGTTTGGTTTTAATTAAGAACATCGCTCTAGGTTGGCCGACATTCCATACATTGTAACCTTCTGAGAATTCCTTGAAATTGCTTAGAAGCAGTACTGTCATTTCGAGAGGAGTTTTTACTTAAAAAATAGCCTGCAAGTGTTAATTGCAAAGTTGTACGGTTCGGGGAGACAAAGTACATTGTTGTGTTAATGGTGAAGAATAAGGTAAAGAATGTTTCTATCAAGGGAGCATGGTCAGTGAATATAAAGTTATGTTTAGACAACTGCCAGATCTATAAATATTGTCTGCAAATGTGCTGACATTGACAAATTAATCTGCAGCGTTGAATTGTGTAGATTTTGTGCCAATACCTGACGACTTATTGTCAGATGACTGGTTGGGCAATGACAAAGGAGTTCGTAGTCCCGTATCAATATTCGATTTCGCTGCACAACCTCAAACTTGAAACGCAGAACTGAGCACGGAAAAAAGTCATGAGCTCCACAAATCTGCAAATGTCCTTAATGTCTGACAATGTCCTGACAACGATACAAAAGAGTGTTCAAATCTATCGTCAAATTCGTCCAATTCAAATTGATTCTCTGATATTTAGGAAAAACTTTTCATTTGCAGACCTGACAATTTTGTCAGATAGTTCTCTGAACACATATTAAGTTGGCAATTCCAAATCTCTGTGGTTGGTGTGTCGGACTACTGAGCTGGTGAGTCAAGGTTTTGATTGAATTTTTTCACGGCCCCATCTCCCATAAGAATCTGACAAATGTATGACCCTGTTCACACAGGATTGACGGACTGGATTTTTTTGACGTTTACTGGCAAAAGGAAAAGTGGAGAGGTGACAAGTTATGGCCAATCCAGATTTTTAGATTTTCTGAAATTTCTTGGATTTTTTTGACGTTTGGAAATGTCAATCGCCGTCACTTGATAAAAAGGTGAAATTCACGAAGTGAAAAATAGAAACACGAAAGTAAATTAATTTAGTCAATTCCACGCCAAAAAATCATAGAAATTTGGAATCTCTCCGTCCACATCGTGTCAAAACTTGATTTGAACCCTGATAAGATTAAATTAACTCAAGAACTGAAGCCTCTTGATCATTTTAAGCGCCGATTTGGCTTCATGGCTTTGTTGATTGGCAATATATGGTTATTGGAAAGCTAAAAACCCACATGTGCTTTAAGAGACTGCATTGCATTCTTAAAAAATGACCGTCTGGTATTGATTTTATGCCGAAGAAGTTGTTAGACCTTATTTTTTCCGTCGATGACTCATTGGTCAATGGAGTTTGCTATCGTGTCATGCTTTAAGATTTGGTGCCAGAATTGGATGAAACTGAAATCAGTGATATGTGGTTCCAAGAAGATGGTGTCACATGCCACAGAGCTTGTGAAATAATTGATCCGATGAAGGGGCAGTTTGGTGATCGTGTAATCTCAAGAATGACATGGTCCAGTTGAATGACAAGCTGGCTTATGCGATCCAGCGGATTTTTTTTTATGGCTCACCAACTCAACAAATAAAGTTCAGAAACAATATCGAACTAACGTTCCAGCAGATATGCCTGGAAGATTGGTGTAAAATTGAGTCTAAAGAAGCATTCGCTGCCAACATGACTGTGGTGGTCATATGAACGAGATCGAATTTTATACTTAAATTTAACATCCTTCGAAGGTATGTATCGCTATAATTCAACAAACAAATACAGAACATTCTGTCAGTCTACTATTCTAGAGCTACAAACGAAGAAGGATAGGGTATCACATGATCCGTTCCAGACGTATTTTAGCTCTGTTCTATGTATGTTTAATACAGGTTTTTCAAAAATCGAGTAAACTGAATAAACTCCATTATAGTGCTGGAAAATTCTTGAAATTTCAATCAAAATGAATCAAACCAAATATTAGTTTATAGGTCTAGGATTCCACTGCTAAATCCCAAAGAAAAATACAGAATAACGTCTAGAAATCAATAACTATTTGGCATCCAATGGGGATTTTTTCACAGACTACAAGACTACTCAACCTGCAGAATCTTTTCGAACAAAACTCGGGTACGCTTAAGTGTCGTATTCCTAGCCACACACCAGATGGAATACGACACCAATAGTAAGAGACAAAGATGAATCCTCCATTGCCGGACAAATGCCCCGAATATTGATTGCTTGTAAACGGGAAAACTCAACACTGTAAGCTCATTTTGAAATCTCATCTACATACAACCACTAGAAGACAGCTGAAACTTTTTGACCCTTCTCAAAACGTTTCGTGGAAAAATTTATTGGAGTTAGCCATCGTTACTCCAATACGAGTAATAACCTTCACGCTCGTATCGTAGAAATAATCTAATCAGGCCTACACTCTCTCTGTCTTTTAAACGGTGCTTGTTAGTGTGGATAGTACTGCAGAGTCCAGCGACGAGATCTCTAAAGCTTCACTTCATATGCAGCAGCAAAACCACAAACCTAATTGGACATCGGATGACCATTGATAAACTCCTACAGCTATCTTCGCAGTATCGATCTCGGACTACATTTCAAAAAGAATCAATCAGTACCGTCTCCCTTCAAAGTCTTCATTCCGAATCGCACCTAATGAGATAATCGTGAAATCCCTCAACGGATGAGGTAGAATGGGTACACTGACTGTCCAATGAGGTGGGAAACATTCGTTTCACCCCTAGAAACTGTCAGGTCCTGGAGCTAGATCTATACAGTGGCAGCAGATCCTTTTCGCAGTCCACTCATACACTATATTTGATTACTATCTACCGTCGTGATATTCAATTGATTCTATTCTATGTATCTCATTAGGCGACACAAATCGACCAAAGGCTTACCTCACCCGACCGACAATGCATGTCAAAGATTGGCCACAATCTCTACTCTACTGCCCACATAGTGAAACGTAACACAATTGAGACTGCTACCACCACGTATTCCATGTCATTCATTGGCAAAACACACATCGTTGTCTGAGGAGGAACTGAAAACAAGCATCACCAGTCATTCCTATCAACAACGCGTTCCCAGTAAACGTGCTTCCGACTAAATTGAATGTTCTTTCTACCCAGGAATGTCGTCCGAGTTTATTTTTATAAACAAGTTCCTCGTCCCATCCGACAACGTCTCCAGGCCAAGGCATCTCGCCTTCTTACCTATCCCTTATTCCGGTGGAACCGCACAGGTAATAAGTTCATCCGACAAATTAAGGAGCTGTTCGAATGGAAAATCGGAAAATTGGTTTCCTTGTGAATTCATGTTGTTAGCTAGGTCGTTGGTTAGTCGCTTGCCTCTACAAATCCACCCACAACTTGCTCTCTCTTTGTCTCTCAGTTGTTCCTCTCTTCAGGATGTGGGTTTTACTTGAGGGCTCACTTCCGGTTTGTACTCGTACTTCTTGTGTTTCTTTTGTTATGTAGCCCCAGCTACAGCTCCGTCCCTCACTGCAGCTACCGAAGGAAGTAATAAGGAATGCGAACGCCTTTTGGACTTCCCTTTCATATGAATGTGTTGAATTGGTACTCCTGCTCTACTGGAAGAAAAAGGATATGGATGGGCCAGGGGGACGATGATGGTGATCACATGAAAGAACAAGTTCCGTTTGACTTAGAAAACATAATGTGTGGTAAGGTTACGCTTTTGTCGGGTTCATCCGATGAATTAAATTAAACCATTCAACACACACACACGTACACATAGGAGCACACCCGGGGCTAGGATGTGGTAATAGGGGCTGAAGGGATAAAGTGATTGGTGTAATGAACAACCGCAATTTGTACGTTTGGCTGGAGCGAAATAGGAAGCTAATCGTAAATTAATGCGGAATTATGTATTCAAAGTGGTGTTTAGCTTTATTGTGCTGTCGGCGACGACGATGGTGGTGGCGGTGTGTGAATGTGTGGTAGTCCTTATTGAATGTTTAATTTCGTGATGATGGGGGCGTTGGGATTTGGAGAATGTCTTCAGCTAGAGGGAGAGGGACCATGGACTTGAGGAGTCAATTTGCAGGGGGATGTTTCTTGGGACATTGGGATTTTTATTGGATTTTAATTAAGGTTAAGACTTTTACATTACGATGTGTCCCACATGCATTGCGCTGCAAGCTATGAGGGATTAATTGATTCTTAGAACTCGCTTTTAGTTATTTACAGTGAAGTTGCAGTCCGGTGAGTTCTTGGTCATTAACTTAAGTCCCCTCCAGCTATCAATTACTTCTAATTGCACGACCATTCTCCGTATCTATGTAGACCTTCGTTCTCGAAATTTGGTATCTGTTCGCATTACGTAACTTAGCACTCTGCGGACCAATTTTAGTTATGCTTAACAAACAATAGTTTTGGTAGACGAATTTTTATGACACTAACATATGTACATACATATATGTTTATGTCCTTAGCTGCGAGTATTTTTCTTGGCACACACATCCTGCATGAGGAAATAATTTAAAGCTATATATAGCCCATATCCTTTCAGTATGTCAGTCAGTCAGTCTTTGCAACAACCGACTGACATACTCTGTATTTGGCACAGGGATTCTACTCGTACATATGTATAATAGATCAGACTAAGCTATGAGCATAACTTTGACCCCATTTAAGCTATGCATCGGTTTGGTGATCCTGTTCACCAACATTAAGAAGAAAGTCAATCCTCTGAACAAATATACGAAAGGACTCGAAAACTGGAGACCTTTTTGTGCTCATACTGGAACAAATGTGTGTATACCCATTCTTCGAAAACTTGGATCCTCTCCTGAGCACGAGTGTCCACTAAAGTACTAGAGTTTTGCTCGAAGGACCAATCTCAATGATGACCAAGGTGTCAGTTTTGCTTACGTCCGGTCCTTACTATTATCCTTGTACTCGTTTAACGGATGCAACAATGTGTGCATAGTAGATCCTTTATATACACATGTAGGCAATACCTGCTAGCTTCTAGTTTTCTAGTACTTATATTCGGTCTTTCACGTCGTCTTGAACCTTGAGGATGTACCCGACGTCGGAGAGAGTTATTCCATCGCACTAAATATTTGACTAATTTTTATTTTCTATTTAACGGATTCTCCTACTACTGCACTAGCAATTTTGTTGATATCTTCGGGAAGCTAATGGTGATTAATCCATGCAAACTGTGTCGCAAGCATCCTAAATGACTATAACACCATTCCTAGTAGCTCGGACTAGATCCTCCAATATTTGCATTTTAACGTCAATTACCAAACCAGGATTTTAAACGAATCTTAAACAGAGATCGACATAAACAGATCCAAGACAACGTCAGGGGCGGGAGTCTATTCGATTACACTGGATGTCTGTATCACCACCACGTGCGTTCTTCACCACTGTGTAGTGGTTTCTAAGCAGAAGTCGTGCCCTGGTTTCTAATTAACTCGATGGAGAGTAGCGCTGTTGTTTTCGGTTTAGATAGCACAGAATCATCTATAGTAAGATCCAAGTTGGTAAAATTATATCCAGATCTCTTCAAGAAATTGCATGGGTTCACACCGAAAATGATTCCACATACTCTTCAGGTTTCCGGTGCTACTTATCCACTTTATCGTAGTGCTATCACCTATAGACATTTGTTTACTCTAAGTGTGTTCCTTCTGAGCAGGAACAGCCAACTAACCGAACCAATGCAACCAAAACGTTTCATGACCAACTCCTTTTGTCTTTTTGTTAGCGTGCTATCGACATTTGCTACACACTGTATGTTGGCCCGTCCTTGCCGAATTATGGTACATCTGTGGATATTTTTGTCTAGCTCCTCATTAGGCATCATGAATTTTCCATCTTTACGCAACATAGTTGAACCAGTTAAGGAGAGCTCTCGAATCCAACTGCCGCTCAAGGAAATGAGTACCATAATGCGTGGCTTTCAGATCGGTGAATTTCGACTTTGAATTTGTTGGCCTGTTCATCCAGGATTGATCTTCTTGTTAAAAAGAAGTCTGTGCCGATTTGAAAGGCTTTAGCCATTCATTAAGACTAGAATAGGATTGTGTCTTGGCAGTTCGTTCAAGGCATAGAATGTCCTTTTGTATGAATATCCTGCCATACAGGTATTCCATATTTTTGTCCTCCCACACTGGGTTGATGATTCGGTGCATGTACACTACCAAACCAACCCATTTATCCTCATACTTAGGTGTTCCATGTTCCCTTTTAACGGTGATAATTCTCGAAGATTAGCCAGCCCTCATATTGATCGCAGTAGAGCGCTCCGACACCTGACTACGGCACGGCCCCATCGGTAATTGTATCTTCACTATAAAATAGTAATCCAGTCGACAGCGTAGTACTTTCCTGCCATTACTCTAGGTAAGCACACACTCTACTCACGGCCTACATCCATGTGACACTGCATTAAGCAATAATAGCTACTCTACACGCTCAGAAATCCACTTCCCAGGATCTGAGCCTCCCAAAGGTTATTACTAATATATTATTGCTGACATAAAATTAATACCACTTTTAGAAGCGTTTCGGGAATCATGAAATTAGTATGTCCTGGAGCAAAATGTGAAAAAAAAACATCATTCGGTGTAATAACTGGCGACATGATCATAAATATGTTCTCTTCTCTGCCATAGCTGTAGGGTAGTCCATTGGCCCAATTCCCACTGGGCCAGAGTAAACAAAATACAGCAAATGTTGCTGAATGATATAACAAGGGGGCGAGCATACAGTGAAGAGGGTTGGATGGGAGTATGACAATAAAAACATTGTTACAAAGCCAAAAAGGCAATGAGGATGTCGTTGATTTTTTTTGTTGTTGTTTTTGTTCATTCTCGTCCTTCCAACAATGCACACTGTGTGTGGGGAGTCCATTGACCACTTACCACTCACAGTATGCACGAATAATCGAAACATTTTAATTATGCTCTAGTAATCAATTTCAAACCCCTTTTTGTGTGGCAATAATCGATGAACTGATTGCCAGGCGAACCATGTGCTATTGGCGGTACCGAGGGATGCTTCTAATGGCTTACAGTCAGACCGATTTTATTTGATTGGTAGTGTAGTCATATGTGGAAAAAGGGCAGGTTGTTGTACTTTCCCGTGGTGTTGGTGTTAATGACACATGGTGGGTGGGGGTGTGGCGATGTGTACTTCCTTTTGTTCCTTCGTTGGGGACAAAAATAGAATGCGTGTCTATTTTTGAAAAAATATTATGTTGTAACCAAGGGGATAATAATAAAAGGGATGATCCAGTAGAGGGATGACGTAATGCCCTCGTTCGGACAGTTAACCGAAGTTGTGAATTTAATGACAGGACATGTAGGATTCTCTGCCGTCCGAGATACCTTTTAAAATCGAGAATTCCAACAAACGCTTGGAGATGAAGACTTGAGCCAGATTCGGTATAGCAAACGAATAAAGAAATGCTGTTCCAGGTGCTTTTCGAGGTACACAGCACTTTTTAAAATAGGTTTTCTGGTGAGGCCGGCTTTTCACTATCAACTACTCCACATCCGCCGTCCGACTTTTAACTTTTTCGAAAAAAGCAGAATTCGATTCGGAAAATATCACTAATCTTGGTATCACGATAGTAACAAAGACCAATTGTTGTCAATAGTAAATGAATTATTTATAAAACTGTCTCTCTGACATCACCCTGACGGTCGCGAAAAAACTTGTATGTGCACAATGTCTGGCTTTGCAGCCAATTTTTCATTCAAAATTCACATCAGACAAACAGAAAATTAATTTTGTTTGACGATATTATTATGAAAACATGGTTTCATAGGGATTACGTCCAGTTTAAATATAAAATTAGATATTGTTCGCATAAGAAAGTGGGCGTGCCTGTTTAAAATATAACCATTATGGTGGATAGTCTTAAAGAAATAAGGTCCGCTACTACAAACTCTTCATGCAAATGGGCATAGATAGATTACGATTTTGTAGAGAGCTGTGATAATATTAATCTTAATCTCTTCCTCTAGACATAACCGCCATAGACTAAGATACCTAAGGAATATTCTATTTACTTACGTATGTCCTGTATCCACTTGTGGGTCCTAGGGTCTTGACAATGCTTAGGCGCCATCGTGTGCGATATCTAAAAATGTGCCTCAGCTCTTCTCAACTCTTTTCCAGTTGCTGTGCTTTCTTCTGAACTGTTCTGTGTCACGTACGCCTAAGACCGCCGCATATCCTGCCATCCTGAGTAAGCGAGTTCCATTGCATCTCGTGGTTAGCTATGGCCCTGTCACTCTTTCGGAGAGTGTATCAAATCCACTGCCACTTTATTAGTCGTGTGGTTGTGCCTATAGATTCATGGCCCGTTCTCTCATAAAGTTGAAAATCCTAAAGATATATCGTAGACACCTATTAACGAACGTTTGCAGCTTCCTCGTGATAGTGGCGGTCACTCTCCAGGTACCACATCCATAGAGCACCACGGATTCGGTGATGGAAAAGAACAGTCGTAGCTGGGTGGTTAAGTTAATCGCAAACTGTGGATAGCATCCCAAACGCAGATTTTGTTTGCCAATTCAACTGGCTATATCCAATTCGGTTCCACCATCGGTTGAGACAATACTCCCAAAGTATTGGAAACTCTCTACTGCCTCAACCGTTTGTCCAGCAATGCATATATGAGTTGATGAGTTTGGTCTTAGGCTGATCATTTTTGTTTTGCTGGTCATAAATAGTTTCTGCAGATTGGTGATCGAGAATATAAAACGATTTTCAGTATAAAAATGTCTACTCGATCCAAGCTCCTGTTTTGAAAACTCGATAACAGCATTGAAACTTGCCATCAATCCAAAACCCTTATGTAATCGTAAAATACAGAAAAACGATGGACCTTGAAAGGAGTAGAACCTTAGCTGGAGGAGTAGTAAACAGATTTTTAGTCTCTGTGAATTCAAAACCGCGCTCAACCCTATTCTAACAAGTTGCACATGTCTAGACCTTTTGTTGGACAAAAAGATAAACTGAATGAATTTTCAAAGACATTTGACTCAAAAAACGTTCAAATGAAACACATCCAAACCTTTGTTTAAACGCCGGACTGGATTGAAATAAAATGGGCACTGTCTCAAGTTCGGAAGGACCCATTTCTAGTTCGGACACGAACCTTGTCTAAAGCTGACGAAAACCCTATCGCTTGTTTCCAAAATGGGTGGCGCAGGGATTCTTGCTCTAGGAGGCGCTTGTTGGTTCAGTTCTATAAGAGATACAAGTGAAGAACTTCTAGGAATCAGTTTCATACTAATAATTATCAATTCAGTTTCTGTAGCATAATTTTGAACCACAAATTTAGGCCTTTAAACAAAACCTCATAGCTTGGTCATTAATTTTTCATTGGAAAGTTACCCTAATTTCTACCGGCTACGTGTTTTCATTACTTTAGATTGAACAACGTTTCTTCCTTAAACCTTTCGTGTTGAGTATGCAACCCGCTTCTTGGAATCTACATATATAATTCTGGCTTATTCCCCTACTCGCCGATGAAATTTATCATTCCCTGAACCAGATGTCGTGTCTATCAAATGATTTCCAGAAATTCTCATCACCACTTTCCTCCTTCCTGTCCAAAGCCGACTTTCATTAAACGTTTCCCACTAAAACTGTGCGAAGTGACCCATCGCCATTATAATATATCATTCTCCCCACCGTCCGGGGTGAATTCCTTTTATCTAACCCAACTGCTTTCTCCATTTCGAAGAAATTATTTTCGGAACTACATACAAAGAATTCCCTAACACGGCCTCCAAGGCCCTGCCAACCAGCCACCTATTCACCCGGGAAAAGTTTAATGGATTAAATGAGAAAGCTAAGAGATTTCTGCCCTCCACTGTGGAATTTAATTAAATCCTCACCTCCGAGCGTAGTTTGTTTTCCACAGGACCCACCGCCACCAACCAACACACGTCTTAAATTCATCCGCATCGCTAATTTGTGTGAAAGGATTATGAGCATTTCGCGCGTATAGGTATCTCTCCTATCACATGAACTTGTGGGGTGAAATTGTGATTTATTACCTGCAGGTGTTGCAGGTAATTTGAATCCTTTTTCACCAACACCCTAATCTTGAAAGACATTCCACGCAAATAACAGAAAAAGAAAATTGTCTCCGTCCTAAGGGCATCATGAAGGCATCATAAAAACTCACTCAAAAGTCCACTTTAATCCAATAAAAAAAAAAAAAGAAAGAAAGGATCTCCTTTGTCACATATCACATCACAATACCGTATCATGGGGTGCCTCCTCACACCACCCAACTTCATCAATGTCACCTTAACCTCAAAAAAATAAGACAGAGATGGAGACCATGAAGACGAGAAGACGTTGCGCACCACAAAGCGCCACTTAGAATCCCTTTTTTTTTTTCCCCAGATATGTATGTCCGCCTCGTTCCTCCTTAGGGCATTAAACGACGTGGCACACAAACGGGAAGAAGAAAACGCACTGCCATCTAACCACACATAGCGTCCCGACGAGGGACCGAGTGTATGCTCACGTTCGACGTCTTCCACATGCATGCAGTTAAATTTATCCTCTTTACGGGTTAAGGACTCGTTAAATGTGTTCTACACAATGTGTGTTGTGTTGTGTTGTGTTCGTTATGTGTGAATGGAACATTTATTCATCTTGCCTAAGGCTAAGCAACCAAAAGTGACTGCTGCCATTATTAATCTCCAACTTAGCCGAGGCGAGTAAATGTAGCTAACCACCTCGCCTCCTGTTGGTCCTGGTCCTGGTCCTGGCATTGGGACCGAACGGAGTAGTGCAGCTAATTTCTTTTGCCACTCCTGTAATCCTGGGAGCACTTAAGTTGACACTACACAGAAAGAGAGGCAGAAAGTGTCCCAACTCACCCTCAACCCAAACTTGTGGTAATAAATTAAGGACCACAGGACGAAGACGATACACAACGACTACCGGAACTCTGGGGCGCATAAATCAGTCGCAAGTTGAAAAACTTAAGCTCAGCATATATGCAAAGTCCAAAACTGTTTACTCAAAATGGCAACCGGTTCGATATGATGAATGTATGCTGGGTAGCGCTTGCCGTCTGCAAATGGGGGGTAAAATTACCATAAATCCTTTGCCAATCCGCCTGCACCCTCCATCAGGCCATCGCTATATCACTCGGAATGGCAGCAAACATGTCATAAATACGAGGACAACGAAAATTTCTCTCGAATTCATTGATCTAATAAATTTATTACAAGTGTTCCTGTTTTTTGATCGTCCTTTCTCACAGATACAATCACAAAATCGTGTCCATTCTTTCTGGCATCTGGCGTCTTCCTATTGATTAGTTTTATCGTGTTCCTGGTGCCAACGTGTTCGCATCAAAACAACCTCTACTACTTCAGTTCGGGAATTATGTTCATAGTGTCAGGTGAGTACTCTTGGGTCCTGCAAATGTGACTAAACTAAGACAGTTTTGTGTTCTTGTTTTTTGCAGGACTGTTCATGTTGATTGGATTGATTGCGTATATTTCAATTTTGAAAGCGGAAATTGGCTCAAAACTCCGACCAAGGTCAACACTGCAGCCGGCACCGTTCAAGTTTACCTATGGACAGAGTTTTTTCCTCTACGTGTTTGGATTCATTTCGACAGAGTTCGTTGGAGTGTTGAATGTTTTTCTGTATATCAGCCTGCAGGAAGTTGGATATTATAGTGTAAGTGATAAATTTTTTCCTTTTTTTTTGAGACTACTGTGCCGTCAATTCCTATATTTAGCTGAATACGGATGCAGGTAGGGTTAGGTTCTACTTCCACTTGTTATGGGAAGTATTGTTCAATGAGTTTTACGCTTCGGTATCCTAGTACTCAAACGGTTTTTCAATAAGGACATAATATTTCTGTATGTAAATAAAATACAGAATAATTGAGATATTGGGTTGAAATTTGTTCCAAGCGTAAATAATATGTCAGATTTAGGTATGATATTCGTTCTTGTTGATATGACCACGACGAGGATATTTGCAGTGATCGACAATTTGGAGTCAATTTTCCATTACGCAACCCTATAAAAAGAAAACCAGTAACTTTAAATCGCATATGGGCGAGGTTGCCATTCAATCAGAACATTTATCTAGGGTGTACCCTAGATCAGCGAATTTCATCCCTAATAGATCAATTGTTTGACCAGCTGTGTGGCATGTGGCACCATCTTGTTGGAACCACATATCACTGATGTCAAGTTCATCCAATTCTGGGCAGAAATAGTCTTCGAAGATGGTACTATAACGAACTCCATTGACGGTAAAATGGCGATCACTTTCATCGACGAAAATTGCGGTTTCGATAAAATTCAGGATATTCTTTAAACTTTGGCATAATCCTATCGGAAAAGAAAAATGATATTTGATATTGTAAGGGTGTGAGCCAAGATCTTTACGCAAAATTCGCCACAACGTCAATTGGGAGGAATTTCCAATTCCTATGACCGGCGTGGAATCGACTGATTTGGGTCATTTTGAAGTGACTGACGACTGTGAAAATTTTGACAGTTGTCTTACTCGAATTGACATTCCGAAGTTGACAGGTTTGTACTGATGGGTTTGTATTACTGTTATGTCTCTGTTGAAAAACCCTTTATATGTTGTACTTTATTTCAAAGTCAGGTCTTTCGAATGTATAGGGCTGTAGTGCGGCTAAACAAACAGGGTGAGCTAAGAAAACAATGAGGTCACAAGGTGTTACAACAAGATGAGTCAAAAATAGACTGTGGAGTGCTGAAATTTTCTGACAGACACGGTCCAGATTTGATTTGAGACTCACATAATGAAGTACTTTTCAAGCTGAATTGTTGGCACTGCTCTTACGGCGTTTTGAAAGACAATCATTGGTCTATCCAAAACTTTATCAAACTTTTTGACAGCTAGTAAGTAAATATCTTCGAATACAGCATTTTCTAGAGGAATAGAGGAGCTGGCTTTGGAACTCTCGTTTGTGGCTAACACTAGGTGGCATAGGTTGCAGAATTTGGCTTAACTACAACTGGTTCAGAACACAAGATCTTTCTCTCGGTACGAAACAATTTCGTACATAAACTCTTTTTGGCGTTTTTCGACCAATTCCCTCATTCAAAAACCGCGTGTTTTTCGCGGCAAATCCTTGGGTTATGGACAAATGTAATATAGTTGCCATATCGTGTAATATAGCATTTTGATATGTCCTGCCATACGAACGTGTGTTTCATTCCATGGATATGGCAGTGTGCCACATAAATAGACGAATGGACAACAAGCCTCATTCGATAAATAAAGCGTCTTACTGGAAAAACTCTTTACTTATATGAACCAACAATTTTGAGATTCAACAAGTAGGCATTTGGAAACTCAATTTATTTTAACTTACCCTTGATCCTCGTATTAAGAGTTCTTGACACCAATCGTCCCATTTTATAACCATGTCGCAATCTCTAAATAAAAAACGAATCTCTTTGGTTGAATTTAATGCCAAACATCATGCACATCATCCTTCCAGCCACCATCACAACTAGTGATTCTCTAAATTGCCATGAAGGATTACCAACCTGCAATGCCTTCCCTGATGCTTTAATAAATTATCCGAATTAGACAAGCGGAAGTTAAGTCGTGATTATGTCATAAGTCTGGAGGGTAGAATCCCAACACGAAGAGATAGAGTTGGATGGCGAGAATACCTTCCTCGCGGATGTAACGAATGTTTTTCAACTTTTCACTGAAAATAAAATTTGCAACCGGAAATGCGGTTGCCTGCAACCATGACGATGGATATGACAATCCTCTCAAAAAAAAAAAAAAGAAGAAGCGCCCACAGGGGTTGGCATGAAACTTTCCTTCCCATACGACTTGATTGGCTAAGAAGGAGACTTCCACTTCCCTGTTTGTTGCACTTTAGAATAATGGAAAAGTTCAACACCATACCTTGGGGAAGATTTAAAACTTGTGCCAAATGAGATTATCGTGCAGATTTTCAGAGAATTCTTAATTTGGGCTGGGGAATATGAACAAAGTTTGTAGGTGCATTGTAATGATGATTGTGTAAGTTTATACATTACTGGGTGGTAAACACCTGCACACGATATCAGAGATCAAATATTCAAGGAATAATATGTTAACAGCATTCAGGGGATTACAGGAGACATGTCTTGCCAGAACCTTCCATTTTATAGCCAACCAAGCAAGTGCACAATTTGTTCAGTGAGGTGGGTCACTTAACCCTATTTACCGGACCTTACTTGTATGCAGTTTGCATAAATTACACTGCCACACATTGACTACCAGGCTATATTCAATAATCTCATTGAAATCGTTTCGGTAGTTAAATGGACTTCATAAGTCGTGTAGTTGAGTTTACAGACTGCATTAAGACAAAGGGATCTATCACAACCCTGACCATTGCCGAGGAGGTTATGCAATTGATTTTAATAGCATTGCACAATACTGTCAGGAGTTAGGCTATGGATATGACAGGATACTAATTAAGTGGCGTATAATGTCCCACACGTATACGTCCTAACACAACCTTAAACAACAATCTGTTAAAGGGAAGTCTCTGTTCTTCTTTCTAGAAACTGCCGTGTCTGTCTTTCACCAATATTCAGGAAAAAATCAAGGAAGGCGAACATAAGAGCTCCAAACATCACCCACATCGTCGCAAGGAGAAGCTTGAGGTTGCTGGCTACAATTGCAAGAAACATCCTTCGAACGTATTCAATGACCTGGAAAAGCGGTGAGTAAGTCAAGTTTAATACAAACATCCTCTTCTTTTTTTTTTTTTTTTGGATTCCCTAAGAGAAACAAACAATTTAATTTTCATCTACTTACAGATATTATTTCGAAAAACCACAAAAATGCGACCTACATTCCAAAAATATTGCCAAAAGCTTAAACGAACTGTACACCGAACCGGCTCCACCGCACTTTCATCTGCCACCGCTGGATATCCACTACCAACAGCAACAGCAACACCACCAGCAACAGCAGCAGCAGCAGCAGTTGGAATGCACACCCCTGACCCGAAGTGTATCGACAGCAACAGAGATTTTCTCGAACGGTGCCAATGGAATTCCGGGACAGCAGTCAAACAACACCAACAGCAACCATTATCAAAACAACAACGGAACCGAGAAAAGAATCACCACGTCGACCAGTGCCGCCACCACTAAAAAGCACCAAGGAACCCTAACATCAAAACCCCCCAGGGATATGCGATACGACGAAGACAATGATTCCATGGCCAGTGACGATGCCGATGGTGGCGGTGGTGGTGGTGGTGGTGGTGGTGGGACACGAATGAGAAACGGCGGCTCCACCACAGGCATTCATGACATTTGTGGCTTATCTCGTGGCATCCGCAAGACAAAGGATGAGTTTTTCAATGAATTTTGCAAACGAGCCGGAGTCCGGCCAAAGCCAAAGGATATCTATTTCATCGATGGCAGTGGCGACGATCCCGACGATGAGAACATTTACATCGTAGACGGTACCAAGCCACAAAACTCCAGACAGGTACAGCACCACCAGCATCAGCAGGCGGTTTACTATCCAAATCTCCGGCGGAACTCTATGTTCGTGGAGCCTCCACAGAGCAGTTCTTTACGAAAGCAAAACTCGAATTTATCCCTTCACGCCGAGGGTAAGCTCTATCAGAAGAGCCTCTTCGACCTCGATCGATGCGAATCAGAAATCTGGAACACATACCCAGAGCACTTCTACGCTAAGGGCAGTGGAAAACAACTACAGGACTGCAACGTCTATCAAAGTCGCACGTTACCAAGGTCGTTCATGAAACGCAATTTCGACTCACAAGAGAGCCTGCTAATGTCAGTGACTACTGCCGGTGGCGGTAGTCAGAGTCGCTTATCTGCTGCGGGACACAACCATTACCCAACAGCTCAGCCGACTAGGTTATCGCATGGTACGAGGGAGGCGAACATTTATCACTCCGGGCTAACGTTGCATAAATCCTGTGAGGACGTGAGAAATTCCATAAACCCTCACAGTGGTGCTGGAGGTGCTGCTACTGCACGTAGGCCATCCACGACCTTGATGCCATCCACTGTACAATGGCCAGCGGCAATACCAACATCACCCTCGAATTTCTCGAGTAATTCCTTTTTGTATGGCAATCAACATTCACATCCAGCAATGGTTGGCAGGCCGGCCACTAATGGCGGTGGCATGGGCCCTGGTGCACATCATAAATTCACGCGAGGCTATGCATTTGATGATCGACGTGCCGATGTGACTGCGGGTGGCGTCTACGAAGCTTTCGATTTGGACGAAATCGAAAGGGAACGGCGAAGGTCACATGCGAGTTTGTTTGACGGACGTTACGATGTGATTAACGGCACAGCTGTTTAAGTCGGACCGGAAGCGCAAGGTGTCAAGAATTCCTACTGCCAAAAGCCATTCTAAATTAAGTGTAACCTTAAATTGTCATAGACTAGACCACAGACATAGAGACTTGTGTCCTAGATAAATAAATTCAGTGTAGTAGTGCATGCTTCGGCATTTTTATTAGTTTTAAGATTTGCACCAACAATCGTCGTACGGTTTTTAAATTTTAGTTTAAGACTACGGTATCCGTCGTTAGCGATATCCAAAATAAATAAGTAACTTGTATGTGGATACGTGACTTTCATTTCATGTTTAACAAGATGGCTGAAGTTCAACTAAAGTTCGTCCTCACTGGGAGGAGGTGGAAGGACGCGTTTCCTTTTGGATCCCTTTTAGCTTATTTTCTCACTCCATGAAGAATGGAAGAGGCCTTCTGTCAATTTGGGGCCACTTTTTGTTTGAGAAACATGTATTATACTCTCGGATGTTTGGCAGACGTTCACGAGAGCTGCGCCCGTACAAAATCTTTGGTGTTGTATGGAAATCGAACCTTTCAATCACCCTTTCAGTAGTCTGACGTACACCCAAACCGTTCTTACGTCTTGGACTTGGACTTGGACTTGAACTTAAACTTAGGCTTGGATTTGGACTTGGACTTGCACTTTGACTTTGACTTTGATTTTGACTTGGACTTCGACTTTGACGTTGACTTTGACTTTGACTTGGACTTGCACTTGGACTTTGATTTTGACTTGGACTTGGACTTCGACTTTGACGTTGCCTTTGCCTTTGACTTTGACTTTGACTTTGACTTTGACTTTGACTTTGACTTTGACTTTGACTTTGACTTTGACTTTGACTTTGACTTTGACTTTGACTTTGACTTTGACTTTGACTTTGACTTTGACTTTGACTTTGACTTTGACTTTGACTTTGACTTTGACTTTGACTTTGACTTTGACTTTGACTTTGACTTTGACTTTGACTTTGACTTTGACTTTGACTTTGACTTTGACTTTGACTTTGACTTTGACTTGGGCTTGGAGTTGGACTTGAACGGCGACTTGGACATGGACTTTGATTTTGACTTGGACTTGGGCTTGGACTTGGCCGGCGAATTAGACGTGGACTTGAAGATGGAATGAATTTTGAAGATATTTTTAATTGTGAAAGTACATACGCCTCTATTTATGCAGTACTCTCCGACATTTCCATTTAAAAAACTATTGATGAGTGGGCTGAGATTTGAGAGCCATTATGACATTTTTGAGATCTTCACGGAGTACTGGGCATTCTTCTTTCAATGGCATGTATGGTGTAGCATGCTGTTATACTGAAAGTGTACACCAACGTCTAGCGTCGTGCAACCATTGAAAAAACGTTGTCTAAAAATTCTGGTCTTGGAAAAGGATTCGAGAGAGAAACAGCGATATAAGAACATTTTTTGGACTAAGTTGTATTCAATGAAGAATTTTTGAACAATTTAAAGCTACCAAAGACCTTTTCCTATCCTATTCAATACGTTCGAAATTGTAGTCAACCGTTTTGGACATACCATCTGTCAACAAAATGTCATTGATGCAGAGTATCTTTTTGGTCGTGCACGGTTGTACTGCACTTTTTTGTTGGATTGCTGATTGGTTCGGGTTTTGATTTGGTTCTCTTCTCTGAAATACTGTACCTGTATCGACGAATCGATTTAGTCGCATCATGTGATGCATTGGAAGTCTGTTCTCTTTCAACACTATGCCCAGAACTGAACACAGTTTTCAAATTGTCCTTGAACACCCTTACCTTTGTTTCTTACTATTGCAATTGACTTTCTAAAGAAACCACTCTTATTCACTTTAGTCAAGTTTCATGAAAAGACAGCCATGTGTAGCAAATCCTCATCATCAACGACTTTCTTCAAGAAAACAAAACAAAAAATAGTTTTCCCCTGCAAAACGCATTACTTTCACCCGAAAAGTCAAAGGATGGCACGTCGGAACTAATTAAATCCTTCTCATTATTACTAACCTAATTAAAAATCACCTAAACCGCTTCAAGTCCTATTCAAATTAAAAACGAACAATTTCCCAACGAGTGCCATTTATTGCTTAGCAACCCTTAGCATAGTTCCCTATCCCCAGAAATCATTATCAGACTCCTTCTCTGCCCTTGCTTCGCCCGTAGAGATGTCTATCCGAGAACTTTGCGATGAAACATCTTCCTCTACACCGGTTGAAGGTGCATCCTTGTTGTTACCTTCGAAGTGCACTTCAGAAGTTCTATTTCCATGCCCTCCCTGGTGCTCCCCCTTCATTACCGCCATCTCTCTATTCACATCTTCATTCTTTCTATCTATATCAATGGATTTCTTTTTATCGCAACCATTCTCCTTGTTAATCTGCTTCAGTGGCTCTTCCGCTTCCTTGTTGTCATTACTACTCGATGGACCACCATTATCTGTCGCCGTAAACAGTTGTCGCCTAAGCTTAAATACTCCGCGTGGACTGCTGCTGCTACCGTTGGAGTCACCACTTCGGAGGGATGATGACTTTCCCGTTGTCGGACTGATCTCAATGCCGTCCAAAGTGATGTCCTTTATGTTTAATTCCGGTGATAGTTGGGCGATAGTTGTTGGTATGTTGGAAACACGACATGGAGACAATGGAGGCGGAGGTTGAGTGACTTTTGTTCGATTCTCGTCGACGTCGTTATGTTCAATCAATCGGAATACACTAGGCCGTTGTTGACCCTGGGGTCGAGTATGCTTCTCGACACTCGACTCAGTGTCTGTTGAAGGTAGTGGTGGCGGAAGCGTTCTACTCCTTGCAAGGACCTTCTTTTGTGCAGTTCGAAAGGGATTCTCAAACGCTGTAGGACTTGCAGTGACAGTGGTGTCGATGTTGATTGTAGGAATAGGAATAGATAATGCTGGAGCTGTGTCGTCACGTATCACTGGGGTGGGAAAGACAGGATGTCTTCCCACTGCCGTTGTCGCTGTCGAACGATATGTGGCACACTTTTTATCCAACATAGATTTCCCCAGGGCATAGTTCTGCCAGATGGATGTGGCATTTTCACGCATTTTTTGCTTTTCCGAGCGTTGTCTCTCGAGGTAGTCGCGGAAGCTGCGATCCAGTTGGTTGCTTGCGTGCTCTAATTCCTGGATACGAAGTCTGAAACGAGTTATTTGAATTTTGTGAAACATGACAGTGGGATGGTGTACATACTTGGCGTTAAACACAATATGGTCAACTTGGCGCTCTTGGTCAGAGATGGTTTTGACCATTTGCTGGAGTTCGTCTCGGGTATCCAGTGGGATTTTGGTGGATTTGGTTTTGCAATCCGTTGCTGTTTGTGTCGCTTTGTTGTCGATTGGAGTGTGAGGAGCGTGGTCAGGGATAGGTTCAATATTTGGTATTGGAGTTGCGGTGACCCTTTTTTCCGCATCGTGGATTCTTTGATGGAGTTCCTGATGTTTGGACTCGAATTCTCTGAGCTTCTTTTCGAAGCTTTCATTTGCCTTTTGTGTACTCTCTGCGGTGCCTCTTGATGTATACTTGGCGAGTTCCTGTGGGATAATGAGAATTCATTTAAACATCGAGGAGACGTCTGAAGTAGTACCTCTGTGAGTTTCTGTTTGTATTTGGTTTTGAGGATATCCTTTTGAATCTGAAGCCTCTGTTCGAGTTCACGTTCCATTTTTTCCCTTTCGCGGTGCAAAGTCTTTCGCAGAGACGATTCAATCTGAAAGTTAAATTGGAGAGTCGGTTGATTATTCCATCTTGTGGGGTTTCTGCTTTACGAGAGCATGGATTATTTGTCTCTTTGTTGAAGTCCTCCGAGCATGAAACGTCCGATACACAACAGTGAAAACAAACCACTTCCTGTTCAATCAGATCCACAAGCATTTAAGGTAACCGACCCTGATGGCATATTATAGCCTGCTTAACTGCTCGTATGTAACGCGAGCCTAGAGAGAAAGAAAAAGCTTGCAGACAGCACATTCTACCCAACATGCCTCTACTAGAGGGCTATCTGTTGAGGCAGTCCTTCAAGAAGCAGTAGCAAGAATAGAAAGATCACTCTATCAAGTTCATGATAAGCATTACCTCAGAACTCCGTGACAGACAAGACGAACTCTGCATGGAATCCTGTCTCATATCTATAGATACAGGTGTTTTATTAAATGTAGAATACAGTGAATTCCACGCTGTTACGCATGCGTACGATGTAGTCCTACTGGCCCCTGGTAAGTTCCTGTCCAATATCACTGAAGTCCAGTAATCTAATAGGCAGAAAGATGGGGTTCCTGGAAGTAGATCTGGTTCCTTTCACTAACAAGAGAACAACATTACCAAAAGGGCCTCAAAACCTCAGACGAAGTTAAGTACTTGAACTGTATACTTGAGCAAAAGCTGACTTAAATCTGACTGAAATCATTGATAGAAAATGAGAACCTAAGCCTTCTAGAAGGAGCTGGATGTATCCTAGTTTGGTGGTCTAGAGCAGGTAAGGTCATGTACCTCAAAGAGCTGCCACCAACTGGAACCCTTTTAACTCAAACTGAGTGCACTCTGAACTGTCCTCGCATCTAGTCTCGGATATCCGATCCGATGATCAGAAACGATGCTCCAGTAAGTAAACAAAACGAGAGAAAAATTTGATTAACTGCCCTACGGTGTTCCCACCGACTATATATAGGTACATTACAGGAACGTACCTTTTCTAGGAATATTTTTCCATTATCCGTGGTCCTCATCTCCTTTATCCAATCATTGTAAGACTTCTCAGCATCAGCAGTGGCACCTCCATCCGCAGTAGCCTTCTTAAAACCCTTGCTAACCTGATCAAAGTTCAGGGCGCATCTTTCAAACTGCTTAGCCATGGTATCGACAGCAGTAACCACTGCGGTCAGCCTTCTATTCTTTCGTTTCATCGTCATCTGTCGCAGATTCTCGGAGATCTTCTCCAGACTACGATTCAAGTTCTCAAACTTTCTCGTCTGAAGTGATTTCTTTTCGGGAGCATTCCTTTGCTTTTGCAATATTTCTAGATTCCTAGACATCTCCTTCACCTTCTTCGAGAGGATTATTAGATATTTATTCAAGTAACGGAAGTTATTACTTTGATATTCTCCTTTCGAGTCAAGTCTTTGGGGTTTTTCCTGCTTTTGGGGTATCTCCTGTACAGGTTCTACTCTCTGTGGCTGCTCTCCTCCCGTTTCATTCTCCTTCGGTTTATTCAAAAGACTTTTCAAGACAAGAAACAGCAGTGAGTAGCTGTTTTCCATTGAATACTCCTTACAAATCGCATCCTTTGTATCCTTCCCCCAGCTGGTACAGAGTGCATCGAATATTTCAAATATTTCATGCTCACTGAACCGGAAATGACGTGCGCCTTCAAAATCCGGCAGTGTGTTGCGATAGGGAACTTCCGTACAGAACACCGACAGAGTGAAGTGACAGTTCTGAGCGTAAAGGAACTCCGACACAAGAGTATTCAGAGCAAGGATTAATGGTGAAAGGGTTAAACGATGGGAAACTGCTGCTTGAGCGATTATTTTCTTCCCTGCGAAGGAAATAAGAAAAAGAAGAAAAGTGCCGGTTAGTACTGCATTATCGACTGCGATGTCATGGCAACATAATCAAAATAAACAAATGAAATGTTGTTTATTTCTTTCGGCATTTTTGAGGGAAAATCTATTGAAATTCGCACTTTATTGAATGAATTCTTACCCAGGGTGGTTTTGTTGAAGTTCGAAATTAGATCTTTGCGCAATTTTGCTTGCAAGGATCGGGCAATATCGTCTTGTTCCACCCAATCACGGAAGTGTTGCTTGAACTCTTTTTCTGGGATTTTAGTTAAATCGCGGAGGTTTATGTTACCGGGATCCATAGCTGATTAGTTACTTGGACCTTAATTAAATTATTCTGTGTGACTTTCAAGCTTTATGAGGATATTTGTTGCGTTTTCTTCGAAGCGGAAAATGTTGTTTTCCTTTCGACAGTAAATAGTGTGTTGATTCAAACAAATTTCAAACTGCGTTGTCAGGGGTGAGTAGTTTTTTTTCCCCTAAGGAGACGTTCACATTGCTGCAAATGTGGAAATACATTTTAAGAGGAATTGAAAGAGGCTATTTGTTAGTTTAAGAGGAGTTACTGGCGAGGTTTTGCCATGAATCTATGTACTACACATTCTGTAATTCTTTATTTATTGGGAGAGAGTAGGAAATCGCTTAATTTTGTGTTTAAGTTTTCCTACAGCTAAAGCATAGTCCCCAGCTAATCGGCACTTATTAGCTATTCGAAACTGATGAGGTCTTCCTTTCATTCATGCACGTAGCCTTCGAAATCTCACCGCTCTGTTTCAAGCTGCATCGGAAGAAGAAGAAGTGGTATTGAGATATGCAGCTTATGGTATGGATGTGACTAAACAAGCTCTCCCTTCGGGCAGGAGTAACATAGGGTTTTACTACTTTATAAGAAATAATAAAACAAGTTAAGGAGGTGTTTTCCGATCCATTGGTATTGGTCACATCTTCTTGTTGACAGTATCGTCTTCGTTCTCCTTTCATTTTCACTAAAATCCATTTTCTCAGCTACTTGCGCATTCACCAGGGACGGGTTTTTGGTGAAATCTGGCCCAGACTAGACTTCTCACCAGTTACAGTGGGTTTCTTTCAACTATAATCCATGCTGGCATACTGCAGATGTACATACACATAGCTCTGTCCATACTAACATCAATTCTTGTGGTTAAATCTCAAATCCCAACTCATTTCTAATGATAACAACACCTTTTCTACGACGCTTTATACTGTCAGCATCGAGATTGTTAAAATATCTCGTCATGATACTTGGGGTCTGGCGACGGGAGTTCTACTAAGTTTTAGTTGTTCGGGTACCTGCCATATCTGTGTTCCTATTTTCACAGTGCTCCAAGCTAGACGAATGGACGCTGCTCTTGCTGTCTGTAGCAAGAATTTCAGAAGAATATCGCCTGATACAGCTTCCGATGAACATTGCTCATTCGGATCTTAACTGTCTTTCTCGCACTAAATACATTTCATTGAATTTAATTTGTATATTTTTTTTCTACATTTGTGATTGATTTCGTACTTCGCTTTCATTTATTTTGGCCTTTTTCTTGTTAGAAAATTATATAAATTTGCCTGTTTACAACCGAATCCCCTATAAAAATTCAAAATTTTCCTCCCTTACTGTACCGAATTGATGAAATGCTATTTGCTGATGATGCGCTTTTTACACTACATAGCCGACAGTCTGTGACAGTGGCCCACGCAATTGTTTACATCTTTTCGGGAATTTATGCGAATCAGATGTTTTTGTTATTGCTTCCCGGAATTATCTAAACCTATTAACGCCAGTGTACGCAACATTTTCATTGTCGCTGGAACAAAGGAAAATTTGCAAAAAATTTTACCACAAAGTTCGTCGTCATGCCGAACCAAATCGACAATGTTATTATCCAAGTGCGAGCCCGACTCCAGACGCTGCAGATAAAACTCTGGTTGGAGCCGTATTACTATCAGGATATCGGTGTTGTGGAGTCTGAACTGGAGGTAAAGTCCCTTTGAAGTAAATCCTACGCAGCCACCATTGATTTTTTCTTAGAAACTTGCCGAGGAATTCAGTGGGAATCTTGCCATCTCGGTGTCCAATTGTAAGCTGGCTTTGAGCGAGTTGCAGGATGGAGCTTTGCGCAAATTGGCTGCTCGCAAGGAATTTGATGAGACTGGTGAGTGGTGAACTGTGTTTGTGGCGAACAATAGTTCATTGTTTACTTGAAGGTCTGGCCACGTTCAGTGTGAGACGTGTGAACAACACGGATGGGACGGAGAATGTTTTTGAGGTGAAGTGTGCCCTGTCCGCCCTTGGTGAGGAGCTACAGAGGAAAATTGCAGAGAAGTTGCAGCTCAGCGACGCAAATCGTATTAAAATAATATCCGCCGGGAGGATTGTGAATCCAAAAGTTAGCCTGGAACTGCAAGGTAATTCAAGTAAAGCTTTGGAAACATTTGTGCATGTTGTGTGGCATTTCAGGTATCAAGAACAACCAGCAGCTGATGACTATCATCGGCGCTGTGGAGAATAACACCCTCAATGCTCAAGAGGCTATGTATGATCGCATTAAGAAGATAAAGGATGACGTCGAAGCTATTGTTAACTCGGGAAACCGTCTGTTTGAGGTGATGCCAGTGAATTCTTGGTGAAAACATCACTCAAATGTCCCTTTTCAGATGGAAGACCAAGATGGCAATCCAGTATTCCTTCCGCCGGATGAAAACAAAGCGCTTCTGATGGCCATGGGTTTTTGCGAGAAGGCTCGCGCTGCTATTAAGCGGAATCACTATGACGAAGCACTTATTCTGCTCCTGGAAGCCGATGAGAAATTCACCACTTGCAACTCCAAGTTCTTGGAGTCTGTGGACAACTATGCTCTGGTCAACTTAGACATAGTCTGGTGCTATCTCTGCTTGAAAGTGAGTAGTGCATACTTCCTTCTATGAATAGTTCTTAACTTCTTTTCCTTCCTACAGAACTTAACCCAACTACCCGACGCCCAGCGTCGGTTGGAAATATGTGAAAAAAGTTTCCACCGCAGCTACGGAAAGGACTTGAATCGCTTGATTAACATCAAAGGCGACTCGTGCCCCGAGCGTGCGCTCATTATGCGTCTTCATCTCCTTCAAGGAGTTCTGCTCTTCCATCAGAACCGTCGTAATGAAGCCTACGAGAAACTGGACCTCGCTCAGACTGAACTGAGAGATCTAAAAGTGGATGACAGTGCCGTACAGCATCTCGTAGAGATGGGTTTCGAACCGGTTGAGGCAAGAATTGGATTGCGCGCATGCAAAGGCGATCTGTCGCAAGCCGTCAACTTCATCCACGAGCGCAAGAGTAAAATCACAGAGGCTCGCAAAAAGTCCAGGAAGGAGAGGAAACTGAATGCCAATCTGGATCAATCTCGAGCTTCCGGCAGTTCTTCCGAAAGCTGGGTGAATCCACGAAGTGTCGTCACTCTAACAGAGATGGGATATCCAAGGGAGTTGGTAATTGTCGCACTAAAAATGTCCAAAAATGATCTCACCAAGGCGGTAAGTCTCCAATTTGTACGATTTTTTTTGTTACTAAAACTACTCCATGCACAGCTGGACATGTTGCAGTCCAACACAGAGGCATTGATTCAAGCTCTTCCAACAGCTCCGCAGATAATCGACGAGAACTTGCTTACCGAAGTAAGTTGGTTTACTAGAATTTCTGCCCCTTACTGTCGATTCCTTTGTTTCAGTTGCAACAACTTGGCTTCGACGAGTCAATGGTAAAGTTAGCACTAGAGACCACTCAAAACAATGGCGAAAAAGCTATGGACTTTCTCTTGAAAATGTTTGAGAACAGGGACGAATTGACGTCTACCATACAGAAGCTGATTGATACTTCTCAGCCGTCCACTTCGACAGGGGCAGTTAGTGGTTCCACATTAGCGAAGCAGTTTTTGAAAAAAGCACAAAAGGAAATCGATTCCATGAAGGCATATGAGCGCTTCAACGAGGATGTCTCTGTCAATGAGAATGAGTATTTGGACTTGCCTCTATTGCAAGAGGAACATATCCTTGCCGAGTACAAGAGAATGCTGGAACAGTAAGCCAGTTACAGGTGTCATTCGTAGTATGTTAAGCATTTCTTTTATAAATAATGTGTGTGTCTCTGTGTTTGTTCCAGTTCATGGATAAATATATTTTGTGTAGTCCATTGGATTCGGGACTCTTATTCCAAATGTCGTTCAATCATTCAGTATTGTCTCACACGTCGGGTTAAGATGGGTTGGTTGCTGCCGCGTGTTTCAAAAGCTGCGTTAGTGCTGCATTATAGCCAGGCTCGACTCTTCTGAGTAAGAACTTATAAAAAAAGAAACCCCAAGAGGCAAGGTTAAGCCAAGAAGCTTAGTGGTGAACCTGAGCTTAACCCACAAGCCTCTCTAGTTAGGGCTGTGCATAGTTAACTGACTCCAGTTGCGCAGTCCAAATCGGTTCAGGTCCTCTTCTATTTGTGCGAATCACTTAAGTCTTCGTCGACCGCATTGCCCCTCCGGGTTTGATTCAAAGACTGGGCCTGAACATTGGTGTCCGTTCGTCCTAGTCATCTCAAACGACTAATGCGCAGTTTTTTTTTTGACCGTATAGTATAGTTCGTCGTTGAATCTCTTCCTCTAAAACACAAACGGAACCGAAGAATCTTTCTCTTAAAGCGACTTAGGATATCTCTAGATAGAGTCCACACTTCAGCGCAATAAAGCAGGACTAGAATGATCGAGGTGTCTCCTTAGTTTTTCGGGATATGGCTCTACAACTCAATTGTGTTCTGTAGGACTACATTAAGTAGGGAACATTCGTTTCGAATGGTTAGTGAAAATCGTCTAAATCGTAGAAGTTAGCATCTTCGAATATACCTGGAAGGGTTGGACAATAGAGTGCAGTTATGTTGGGGACTACTCTGTCCTTCTTTTTGTGCTTGTAAACTTATTACCCTTGGTCTCGTCGAACTAAGTTGATGGCTTCATCGCATTCAATCTTCTCGGAAGTTCTAAAACAAAATGTCTAATAATGAGCCTTGAGAGATGGCGCTAGTCCCATCGATGGAGTAAACGGGTGAATTCTTCCGATATTTACCACCGATTACCCCGCATATGACCCTAACTAGTCGGCAGATTGCACTTAAGAACTCCGATCGTACACCATCACACTACTGCCTCATGATTATCCCAGTTTGGGTTCGCTTAAGTCAGTTGTTCAACCGTTTAATCGCAAACTAAAATAAACTTGATAATTACATAAAAAAATACAAAACAAACGAAAAAAAGTTTAATGAAATATTTTCCGGTTTAATGAATTGTACATACATATGTACATATGTGTGCATATGATCAAGAACAAAAACAGACATTAGACAGAGTTTGTGATCACGGAAGTTGATGCTTTAATCGGTAGGTTCTTACTAATTATATCCTCCGAATAAGTGATCTGTGACATCGCGAGGAGCCACGCAACCTGTATTGACCACAGATCAAGCCGTATTAGACAGAATACGCTTGTCATTATTTATGGCTGCGATTATTATTGGTTATGCCAGTGAGAACAATCAATCGTAGGTTAACACAAAGCGACTTAAGCGTTAAAGGGTTAAACGGGGTAAGCCCTATCGTCAGAAACTAATTGGATATTTCTAAATATTATATGATAATGGTAGCGAAGTTGGTCTTGTTTTTGCCCACTGATCGTTCTAGGACCTTACTGGAGCTTCAGTAAACTTTTTTCAAACTTTTTTCACTTCGCTCTAGGGTCACAGGGGGGCGTTTCTGGACCTCTTACTTCTAGGTAACACGTAACAAACATTACAACACATAGTGCGATCTGACTCAGAAAGATTGAGTGCTAGTCTGTGAAATTGAGAGAGCTCAGGATCAGATGAAAATAAAAAAGAGGAACGTATACGTAAGGCGTATTCCGATTTCTAGGCCTAAGTTTTGAGGTAAGTCCTTACACATGGAACGGCAAACTGACTTAAGGAGAATTTTCTTACCTACAAATCCAGTCAAGCAAATACTTTTTTGTCAAATTAGAATCTCTTGACCAATTAGAAACGTTCGACTAACAAGTTCCTAGAATTAGGAATGCTCCCACTCTACATAAACGACTCAAAGATAAAGTGTGAAGTCGATCCCGCAAAATACACACAATTGGTTTTCGTTTGAATGCTAAACAAGGAGACCTTTACTTTAAAGTAGCTACCTACATATGTCCTGCTTAAGGAGAGATGTGATACATAACACCAGCCTGATTGTTTGCGAAGTATCGCTGACCCAGTTTTGCAGTTTGGCTCGGAAAGAAAGAGGAATGTTCAAAACTTGAACATACTTTCAATTTTATTTAAGAGGTTCCCTTTACCAATTGATTCATGTGTTGACAGTGTCAACTGGATTTGGACAGCTTTCCGGGAGTTGGGTCCAAGAAACTATCGGATCGGAATAAATGCATTTTGATAAGGCTTGTGTCTGAAAAGGTCAGTTCAAGGTCTAAAGCAGCGAAAGAGATTCAGACAGCTACTGGGAAGCAAGAGGCGAAGCACAGCTAATTGAACCATCTGTGAGCAGAATATACCGTTTCCGGTATAGACTCTGACAACAATCGCTATTTCTTTGGGATAAGAAGGCAAATGAGTAGAAAAGCCTTGTCAAAAAACACCAAGGTATACTCTATATAAGACCCTCATATCCCAGTCCTATTTTATGGCGCAGAAGCATGGACATTAACACAGACAAATGAAGATATCCTTCTGGCTCGAAGAGTTTTCGATTCCAACCCGCAGAGAAAACGGAGTAGAGGAGGTTCTCTCCTTAAATAGTGCGCACAAGTGGAAGAGGGCCTCAAATAACTTGGAGTGCACAACTGGAGGTAGTTAGCCAAAAACCGCGCTGTCTGTAGTCTTGTGGGTTGAGGCCCAATTCCACCCGTAACTGTATAAGAAAGAAGTAACCACGATGTAGTCTCAAAGAAAAAGGTTAAATCATAAAAAACACATAAGTCAGACCACACAAAAGTCATTTGGTACTGTACGATGGACGATTTTGCCTTTAGAAAGGACAAGACGAGTTATTGAAGCCGTATTACGTAAAATCAAAGAGGAGGTTTGAATGAGTTCTTTCGGGGTTGGAAAATTATGCTAAATAGGGGGTCTAAATGCGTCTCACAGCATCAATACGAAATATGCGCCATTCCCTACGTGAGGTAGTTTTCAACATGACAGAGACCAGAAGTACTTGGCCAAGAAAATGGAAAGAAGGCTTTAAATGCATCGAGTTTAAGTCTAAGACTTGGCAGCTTAAGATTCAAGTCCCAACCAAATCTCTTAAAACTGCTATTTCCAAAGATTGGCACTTACCGCTATTGTCTCGATTCGTTTTGTTTGGAGAAGAGAAAAATGTCCACAAATCATTGTCAGCGACTGTCTGAAGACTGCCGGCGTCAAGACAAACTAAAAAAATTAGTAAAACAAAATGTTTTGGACAAGATATTGACCTATTTTTGAATTTCCGGTTCTACTACGGTTGCAAAACTGAGGCAAGACGCTTTTAACTGAATTTTTAGGCAAGGACTTATTTTTTTTAACCATTTTTGAGTTTTTCTAACCACTTATAGACCTAATTGTAAATTGGGCACAAAACAGCTAGCATTAGTCCAACTCTTCTTCATTCCACTTGGAGAGGGCTTGTCCTCAATTTCACAGGTTGGGCTTTGAGACTTCTCATCAACACACTTCAACACCCAGGTGATATGAATTTTAGTATCGAAATAGCACTTAGTACAAATCAGGTTTTTAGAACTGCTACTTCCACCTGCCCAGAAACAGTTAACCTGTAAGCAAAAATGCATCCCTTCAAGTGTCAAATTTCAAAATATTATTCCAAACACTCCTCTAAATGTGTCCAAGACTGTGCAATTCGATTCAAATCCCTGATTAAAACAAACCACTATGTCCGACGGGATTCTTTGCATAAGAATCTACAAAAACTGGATTGCGTTCCTACGAAGTGCATAAAGTTCATCTGTTCAAACCAGTATCGCCCATTGCCATGCAGTCGATATTTTCATAACAGTAATTTTCCTTACCAAGTCCGACCAGCCCCAACCAGTTAGTTGGGCTGCGTAATTACTGTCATCTGTCGCACCTAGGCTGCATTTGACTTACCGGTAAAGTAAGTAAGCTACAATCAGCAAAAGTCCAGGAGTCACGACTAAGCACCCCACCATCCATCCCATTACTTCCGTACAGCAGCTTGAATCAAGTTAGAACGCAAGTCGTAAACGCAAGCTCTCCCATTTCACCACATGCATGACAAGCTTCAAAACTCTCTTCTCTCGCCAGATCAAAACACACATGCAGACAGAACAACCAAAACAGGTTGTATGAAGCTGACGATGTCTAGTCAAGCCTTCCCATCGCTCCGCCACCCCGCTACCATGAAGATCATCTTCACAGTGGTATGGTGAGTTGATTCTACCATTTCTTCCAATCGGTCTGCCACTGGCCGGGTCTGGAAATAGTTCAATAGCAAAACAACGAGTCAGTTTCATTGCGGCTTCTCATAGAATCGGTCAGAAAGCGGAATCTCTAAGCTCTTCTCTGTGCGTATTGGTGAAGTGTATCCCGCTCGAAGTGTAGTATTTATAAACTGTTTTCTGCTTAAGGTAGGCACTGCCGATATAGCTTTATCAACAAAATCCTACAACGCGCGTCACCAGAGGTCAACATTTTATTTCATTGTGTACTATCCACACACTGTCCGCTTGTCGCAATAAAACTGTTTTCGAAACTTTTTTTCTTTATTTGCGTTCTTCTTGGCTGCGTCACTGGAATGTGCAGCATTCCTGCTGACGGACTTCGGTCATGCCCTTTGCTCAAAATAGACTAGAATCAATCTGAGTCCCTAGACAAGAAGTGGTTGAACCTGTTTTAGAAGAGATCTTCGAAAAAAAAATTTACTATTCAAAACCACTAACTTTGAGAATTTGCATCGAGACCGGTCCCGAACAGGATGCCAACAATTTCGCCATAAATTTCGTTGCTTGACCACTGAAATTATTTAATAATTTCCTCTAAGCCTGGCTTAGACCCAACCACACTCTTGTCTGCAGCACCGAGTACCGCTCAGAATACCAATTTTCCATTGGAAAGTGGTTTCCTCGGTGCGTGTTTGCGGACTTGGATTTCATCTTGTGTCGCTTTGGTCGCATCGTTTATCGGTTGCTTTTCTTTTGTCACTGGAAAGCGAACGTTTGGACTCTTTGTTTACCTCTGCGCGTTCGCGCATGAGTACTTTTATGGATTTTATTGTGGTAGTTACACTTGCACCTTGCGTTAGTCTTGTCCGCATTCCCACGTGACGTCCATACCAAATGGTGTTTTCACTCTGGAACTCCAACTCTATGGCACACAAATGGCTTACAATTTTTTTTGATTTCAGTGAAAGAAAAAGTCTCAGGAAGCCCCAGCTCAGAGCATAAGAAACAGAAAACAACAACCAACGAAAGAGTGTGACTAAAGATCGAAATAAAAACGCAAATTAGTGGTCGATGTGATTGAAAATAAAAGTGCTAACTAGTGGTATATACGGTAGTGTATCTTGTGGATGGGAAGAATAAAAAAAAAGTAAAAAGTAAAACCTAGATAGAAACGCTCCCAAACTAGTGTTTTCCTTCTTCTTTGATTGGGAAAGTTGCTGAAGAACGTGGAGCGGATAAGGAACGAGTAGAAGAACGAGGAGAAGAACTGGCAGTAAGTCCACTGGTAAGTGTGACGACGGAGTGGGTTCATTGAATCGGCCCGAGGGGAGATAACGACTACATATGTGATGAAGTATCTGGCGCTAATTTTTTTTTTTTTTAAAGTAGTCCACCAGCACAACACTCATTTTTTTTTTATTAGAATAAAATAATTAGAATACGCTTTAGGTCATCTGTTGAGATTGTTGTTAACCCTAAAATGTTCAATCTGTTGAAGGCTTAAGTTACGCGCATAAACGCTGTTGTTGATATGACTATAGGTTTGACGTTCTTCGCTATTTTCCCGCTGACATGAGTCGTGGAATACTTGCACTGTAAAGTGCATTTCTCGTAACTAAACAAAACCTAGGCTCAGAGCTTATGACAGTATCGACAGGTTAGAATGGCTACGAGCTCGAGTCAAAACCGCTTGCAAAAGTTTAGGCTAGGGTTAAGTTCTTAAAGTCGGCATTACTTTGCTAATTACACTTCATATATACCTGCGGAATTTTTTGGAATTGTTCGAACTTATAGCAATATTCTGTCTGCTCGCGTACTCTTTCAAAACAAAGAATTTTCACGAAAATCTACGAAAACTCACTAAATCCTGTTCGAGTATGCAAAAGTTTCGTAGTTTTTCGTAGAAGAGAGCGCTCACGAGAGAGTAAAAAATTTCCCCATGCAACGAGTTTTAGTGCAGGAAATTTCTTTGCACTGATTTATGAAAGCTGTCAAATCTGTCAGATCCCTGTACGTAATTTTTTGTTGTTTGTGTATTTGCATACATTTGCTTTTGACGTCTAAAAAGTGGGCAAATTTTTTGTGATTTTACCACTCTCTGAGCGAATGTTACCCCCACTTCGTGAAATTTGTTAATATCCGAATTTTGGTGTAGAAAATACGGGAACCTATTATCATTGAAATTCGAAAAGTCTTTGAACAAAGAGATATCATAATATCCCCGATGGGATTAGGTTCCCCAGTTCGCCTGGCCATTTCAGTCTATAAATTGTTTGGTAATTTGAAACTACCCTTGAGGTACTAAACCTGTCAGCCATCAGCTGAGGTTCTGTCAAATAGTTCTTCGGTATCCTGAAGCAAATAACTTTTGTGAAATCTATACCAATTGACAAAAAGTGTCAAAATGGATGAAGGTAACGTACATACAAATTCAAATACTCATACATTTTATACATCTTGTATCGCTTTTTTCCACTAAGCTTGCGATTTATAGATTCGACAAATATCAAGAAACTTCATTACTATTGACATTGATACCAATTCACAATGGATCATCAATTCATTGGTAATTGACAAACACAATACCAATGAAATCTGCTGACAAGTATCAAGTTTCAATTATTATTTTATTGACAATCGCAATACTTATCATTATAGTAATCGTAGACGACGTGTGGCGCCGTGGCTCTGGTGTTTAGTGCATTGGACTACGGAGCAAGTGGTTCCAGTTTCGAATCCCTTGACGACACCTAAATTTTATTTCACGGGCTCATCTCTCGCGAGCATCTGACAAACATTCGAGAGTATGATTACCATGAGAAAACTTCTGAAATAACAAACTGCTCTACGGAGACGGCATTAAACTGAGTAGGACCCTTCCATTCGTGTAAAGAATATAGAAGCCGTGCCCTGGGTCCCAACGACCTGTTGCACCAAATATTTGTACTTTACAATCCTAGAAGACAGGAGTGCAACGAAATCGTAAGCAAAAGACTGAAACTAGCACTCAATACGTTACGCGCAATATGAAATACAAATTAAATTTCAATCCTAACCCAGTCGATGCTCATAATCAATCATAATTAAAAATATGTTACAAGAAAAAAGAAAAAAAAATAATTTAAGCAAAAAAAAATTTGTGAAACTTTTTTTTCTTTTCAAACATTTTTTGAATAAGTATGCCTAGCGTGTGGGATAGAGTATTCTTTTGTCTTTTTGTTTTGTAGATACACCGCGGAGAGAATTATCTTTGAAAAGTAATAATAATATCCCACCTGTGCCCTTCGGATATTCTGTTCGCTGTATTGTGTGGTAATTACTGACACGTCGAAGATTTTGTATGAAACTATTGAGTTCATTGGACATCAAAATAAGAAAAGAAAAATGTTGCCAAATTGTTGTGGCATTACGGATTTATATTTCTTGTTATCTTCTGAACTTTGATAAAGCTAATTGAAAAAACTAAGTTCCTACTTTTGAAGACACGACACCTTTTTGTCAGCTCTATGTAGAAACATTGTATTTTGAAACATGCAACACCATTACACAATCTACAAATCTTGTCAAAGTTTTTTAGATACATATTCATATGTACACATAGGCCCGTTGACTAAGGAGGTTGTGAGCCATTACCTCTCAGAATGGTAAATTGTAGGTTAGGTAGAGACTAGTATGACGAAGAAGCTTTTAAACCCAGCTTTAGAACCCACTTAGTGTGACTTTCAGATAGAAAATCCTCAGCTTATACTTCTTTGAAAAGTTTTTTTTTTTTTTAACTGAGGCCTTGCCCTTATGAGCGACACTGCGACCATATAGATCTTATAGTCTGAGAGACATCTTTGATGAGTCCCAGTACGTCCTTAAGTATATTTCTTAATGGATCTTTATTCACAGAGAATGATCTCGGACGATTCGTTTCCAACAGAACCTACTTTCTGTATCTGAGCGCAAATTAAATTTGTTAAACACCAGTGCTTGTGAAAAGCTCAGCATCTTTCTAATACTATCCCTGTCTTGACTTGACTTGACCAATCATCTGGATTGTCTCTGCACCGGGACATTCTCCCAGTGAGCAAAACGAAGTTCGTGTTCCCAACCAGGCCAGGCCAGTTGACATCTCATATACAAGTCCTATGAATGGAGATTTTGGGTCAGTCTTAGAGAGGTCACCCACTAGTTTGATGCCTCTAATTCATTGATGACCAGGGAGCCATCCGAGTATCAACCTGTATTCACCAGGAAATTGTATTGTAATGCATCGTAACAGATACAGAGTCCAGTTAATTGGATGACAGGGCTTTGAGTGCTGCCTAGCTATCTGAAAAGATGTATATTTTTGCGCTCTGAATAAATTTACTTACTTACAAACTTACTTAAGTAGAGCTTCAGTTGCGGGTGAACTGCCTTCAGTTGCACCCTACAAGGCGAGTAGTGCTCGAGTTCGAAGACTCTTCGGGGCAAAACATTGGTGTCCATTCGCTCCACATATCCTTCCCTTAATACATTTACAAAGGTTGAGTCTAGCTAGGATCTCAATGCTATAGAGTTTAGTCTAGAATACCGTGGAACATATTCCCACTCTATCCACCTGTCACCTAGATCGGACCTCTAGGATTCCAGAACACTATTAGAGCAGTTTGCACGGTCCAATATTTCTAGATCTCATAACCTACAGACCAACTACTCCCTGACTATTGTACTGTAGTGGTTGTGTAAAACATGTCCCTTTTTGGAATTGAGTCGAGAATTTTCAGGTATCACACAAATCACCTAGCCATGACTTTCATTCTAGCTGCACCTTGATAGCGCATCTGTCGATTGTCCTCGTAATGAAGATTTGTAGGACTGAAAGCTCAACTATTACTTCCAATGGTGCCTTTGGACGTGTATTCATTGTGATTGTGATACCGAGACAGCCAATTCTCTGGAGCTTCTGATTCTTAGTTGCCGTTGCCCTTTTGTAAAAGACACTAGAAAGGTCTTACAGGTCTTGCATGCCACTAAATATAGTGCTGTGCTCACCACTAATAAATATCGTCACATCATTTTCATAACCAACGGCTAAGTCGCCTGATCTCTAAAGATTGACTAGAAGGTTGCAATGACTACTAACCTCAGAAGGGGAGTAGAAATGGTTCCTTTAATTGCGGTCACGGAGACAGAAACTCCTCCAGAGGAGGAAGTAATAATTCGACTTCCAAGAATAACCCTTATCCATAGGTTGATCGAATCTTCGATACTATTTTACTAATAGCTCTTGCTATTAAACCATAGACAGTGTTATCCGCCATCAATGTCATGAAATGTTCCTTCTATCTTCTTCACAAGATAATGGATGGATGCTGGATTTCCCACCGAACTGTTTATCCCGTCTTGGATATTTGAAAGCACGTAGGTTCCTTTGTGGTATGTGCGTGTTGGTTCCTAAGCAGGAACAATCTCCAAACCCTACCTACGTAGTGTAGGGGCACACCTTCTATTTTTCACTAATTATGGAGATTACAACAAAATCCCAGTTTACGTTGAATGTTATCGGGGTTTTTCAATACAAGATTTACCCGATCTTTAACTATCAAAACCCACCCACTTTCATTATAAAAGAATGATTACATTATCATTTTCACCGGAAGATATCGTCATTTTTAAATATACCTCCTAACCTAATAGTTGCTGAGACATTTTATACAACCTTGCCAACAACACAAGAATTATGCATTTATGATTGCATAGTGTGCAAAAAAATAAAAATATAATTCGTAGACACGATTTATTAACAATAAATAAACAACTAACACACAAAAAAGAAACTAACTCGCTGACTAAATTAACATTATAGAGATAAACTTAGTCAAGGTCAGGATTTATTTCAAAGTTTCAAATTTTGATTTTCGTTTTTTTTTTCTACGAATTTATAGAGAATTATGATTTTATTTTGTACAATCTGTACAAGTTTACTTTAGTTTTAATTACAATTCAGTAAAATGTGTATTACAGGTACTCTGTCCAAGATCTTGTTTTATGTATTAATGGCTGGAACAACGAAATGATTATTAAATTCTTTGTACTTACTTTTGTAGATCATAACTTCGGTTAACAAGTTTTGTTTATTTTTTTTAAACTTGTCACGGAAGAATATTTCGTTTTATGTATATCCGCTACAAGGTGGTGATAAACAGTTCTGTTTAATCAGTCATGGTCATGTTTAATGATGGCAGGGGACCAATTCTGGATTTAATTGTGGGAATCATGATAATCGAGTTGTTCCTCAAAGTGGTTTAGAATGTGTCTTGTTTCGAATTGAAGGTTCTTTTAGATACTTGCATGTGAGCCTAAGCTTTGTTGAGCATACAAGAGTGGCCAGCGTGAAGGACCGATAATCCGATAAAATTTATAAAAAATCTTGCATAACTAGAGTTGGTCTTTTACGGATAAGTATTGCTCATGAGGCTTAGGGTTGGAGTGAATGACAGCAGGATGACAGATCACACAAATGAAGTGACCACAGGACATAAGACACTAGATAACACGTAAAGAACCAAATCGAAGAACAACTAACGATAACGATATGAATTTTAGAAGACCTCTTGACCTGATTTTACTTAGAATCTCTTGACTGCGCAACTATCGAGAGTCTCATTTCTTCTATCGGTGAGTGAAGAATAAGAACTAATGTTTATATAACAGGCTCGGATAGGCCTTATCTCTTGTCAACACCGCCATTTGTAATGCATATTTAATGATCAGGTGACAGAATCGAATCGGCAATCAGTTCCGGTAGTGTTCTGCTATGTTGTGAATCAAATCAAAATTTCCATGCACTTTTAACACCTGGCAACCCTATGGTGTCATCGTTTGGGAATCCATCTTACAAAAGACTGTCAAACGAAAATGATGATCTTTGTTACAGATGTCACCGGAACTTGATGTTGACAAATAGGGTCTAATGTCCAACTATTTACAAACATTTGTGTTGATCATGTTGTATTTTTCAGACAAGTAGAAGAGAGTTATCAAACTTAGTGCAACTGAATAGCCTTATCTATGACGTCCACGAGACCAGTTCAAATATACATACTGAATGTATTATAAAAATGCAATACTTGCGTGCGTCTGACAAACATCCGACAGTATAACGATGTCAAAGAAAAAAATTGAACACATGAATGGTTGTAAGGACCTAGGCTGTGGGTTCTATACAGACTAGACATGTGTCCGAAGGGCACCAAATATTTGTATTTTTCTTTTCAATAAGAGAAAGGCAACCACTTTTTTTTTAAATATTTTCACAAAGAACTTTCAGAATTGCTATGCACTGATCTCGACTATGCAGAAAACTGTTTCATTTTCTTGAAATGTTGACAGCTGTCAATGTCAAAGAATGACAGCTTGATGTTTGAAAACTCAAAAACACCTCGAAATTTAAAATGAAAGCTCTAAATGGACGGCACTTTACCTTTGTATGTAGATGGCATTGAGGCATAAACTCCTAGTAAAATAAAATAATGTTTATAGTTTGGGACGGATTGGGTCTGCTGAGTAGACCATGATAGACCATGGGTGATACTTTCTGACCCAATTTTTAGACCAGGTCGTTGGATTTCTTACTATTCCTATTGAAGTATGACGTATAAGAAGTTTGTGTTGATGCAGTGCTTAATGATCGTGACAGCTAAGCATATAATCTGTATGACAGTTCATCTTTATACAAACCTACACGATCTCGCGTTTTTTGAATTATCTCATCACATCTATGCTTATATATGTACTACACACACCGCCAGCAATCATGTTGTTTCAGTAGGCGCGTTCGATGCCAGGTTGTTGTGACATTTAATTTGCACTCCAATCGACCAGTAGCTAGGCATAGATAACGGCTTGGAATTCGATTGCACCCGATGTTGGTTCATGTCATCTTTGAAAGATAACCCCTGATTCCTGATATAGCACCTGATTGTTAGGAGATTAGGTTTATTGCAATGACTTGTTCGTACGTTGCCGTATATGACAAAGTGATTCATTTAGCGGAAGTTTTTCATTATCATAAAATTCTTAAACGCTATACTGCAGTCTCCTCTTATGGGCAAGGAACCACTTTCTCTATTTGGTGCTTCAAATTTATTGTTGAGGCATTCCCGCTCCATCTAAGTAGTTTGTTCTTCACTAGAATTTTGTGGATTTCACTTTTCTTAGAGAGCACTATGCATTGACATCACTGATCATGCTTTGCTGCAAGACGTCACTGAAGTACCAAAATACGAGTATAGTACAATTTAGTACAATATTTGTGATTTGACGTTCCATGTCAAACCTAACCTAGCAAACTACGAACTCCTCTTTCATCTTCATTCTCTGTCCAAAAGCTTTCGACATCCAATCTGTGACTGCAAACTGACATGAGAATCCAGCGCACTCTTTCAAATGCACTTTGGACCACCGGGTGTTTCCGGAAAAGTGAATGATAGTGCATCGGAAATGACCACTCTTCTATGTATGGCTTGGAGATACTTTATGTCCTAGAAAAATTTTCAATTTCCTAATCACAGAGAGTTAAAATAAACCTTTTTCATAGCAATTTGCCGTTGCTTCTAGAATTACAGCTCAGTTCAGATCCGAATCAGTAAATCAACCAATTTGTACGAGTTTCACTACCATCGATCCTAATCTACCTCCCGGTACGGTGTATACCAAGAGGCCAACATCAACAAACAATTAATTCTTTTTTTGTTTGTTTTATCTCGTGACCTACTCTATCAAGATCTTTTCTGGGAAATTAACATTGAAGGCATTTTTGCGAATTATTCATCTGAGGCGATGGAATCGCTGAGTGGGCGTTCTCCCACAGAAATAATGTCAAGAATGTCTTCTTTTCTTGCAGCAGAGGCAGCAGAGCTTCATTGCAGGCTTTTTGCATTTTTCGTTTCAAAAAACAGCAGCGACCTCATTGGGTTGTCGACAACAGCAAATGAACCCCAAAGCGGAAGCCTCGTTTCGTGCATCGTTAACTCTGATCATTGTTCGATGAGCTATCTGATGGACAGCGCCGATGATGACCGCACTGGGCTTCGACTCCGCGACGCATATAAATCAGAGGTAGACATACAAATGTTAACATTATCTAACCCATTACGAGCTCATAAACATTGCCATTAATTTAACTGTTGTTGGTGCGGCTGTTCATTATTCTGATGGGGGGTAACGAGTTTTCGGAATCGCCTCTGCCAGTACAGCCCCTGCCACCGATCGATCATTAGTCGATCAGTATATTTGACAGCCGCACTACTATAGGTGATCATAAAATTTGGACACCTCCCGCCCCGGGTGTGGATGGTGTACACCTGTATTGGTATGCCATTGATTTGCTTTGTATTGGTTTAATTGTCGCGCCGTGTTGTGAGCTTATCGTGACAATTTCTTTAATGATCCATGAAATATATGACATTTGCTACTGGTCTGTGGTTTGTAATTTGTTTGTTATTTGTTTGACGGTTAATGGATCATTTGTTGTTGATAGGATCCATACCGCATGTACACATTTCGGTTAAAATAAATCAAAGACAGGTTACAGCGGATAAGTCAAAATGTTGTAAACCGAATTTTGACAGTTCGCTGTGACATGCTTTACGGGTCTGTTGTTTTTCTGTTTGTACAGCGATGCAGAGGAAAGTATGAATACCTAACTTACTCAATGTCGTTGAACGCTCCGTGACGAATCGGACAATGAAACACGTTAAGCATGTTGCAATGGACGTTGTTTCGCAATTTTATACTTATTAGGGAAGTATCATAGCGTGGTACATTCCTAATTAAGGTCGAATGGCTATTGGGTAAACTTGCGACTAATAAAAGTGAAATGAAAATTTGCATGACAGTTGTCTTGCTGTCAAGAGTATGGTTTTATTTTTTCTTTAATTTAGTGAAAACATATGTTTGTTGATATATACATGTTCTACACGAATAGCTGCTGGTTTTTTTTTAAATAGACTCTATTGGTATTGAATTACACAGAATTAATATGTGTAGTTGGATCGTGAGACAAGTTTTCCAGGAATATTGTAAATAAAAACTTTTGAATATTGATTAGCGGATAGATTTTGTTGAGTGATACTACGGGGTAGTCTCTGATTATAAATTCCATTTAAACCATCTTTTTTTGTACCGAACGGAATGGCTACCAGAATTAAGTGAGCCATCGGTTGCAGCTTAATGCTGACAGTTTCTAACCAAATGCATGGATGTATGACTCGTAAATTCTATTAAAACACTTCATGTGTCACCTTTTGCTAAGCGCTGTGGTTTTTATTAATTTACGACATAAGCGCTTTTATGTTTTAATTGTTTGAATAAACTTAAAATTACAACAGGCGAGAATGGCGCTTGACATAACTAACCTTGAGGGTCCTCAATAGCTATATAATGACATTATTAAAAAATTAAAAATAGTGTTTTTGTTTTGCTTGCGGAGATGTGGGAAAACCAGACTGCTTTGGCTCTTAATTTGCACCTAAAAGAAGAATATGTGATACGTAGATTCCCCAATTGGAATCTTTTAAAATCATTTAAAGTTCCAACAAGACACGTAACATACATTGTTTAAGGAGATTACATCTTTTAACCAGCGAACTATTATTCATATCTCCGATGTACTTGTAGACAAAACTCATCAACATTTTTGAGAAAACTATGTCTAGCCCAAGATAAAGAGTGACCAGATAGCAATTTTTGATTATTATGATTTAGTAGCTGTCAAAGTTACCAATGACTGCCAAAATATGCAGTAAGATTTGCCATTATGCATCGTTTCACGTTTGTCGAACGTGCGGAAATTATTATTCGAAAGTATTATCGAAATTCCGGCTCAGTTGTAAACACGCAACGTGAATTTCGTTGTGATCATAGCTTCAGTGTGCAGGCAATTCGTCGCACCGTTTGGGTTTCAGTACACTTCTGTGAGCTTTAAGCCACCAACTAGATAGAGATTGGTGCGAAACGAAACGCCGCAGCGAGCAGTATCGGTACCGATCAGCTGAATTGGGCATCGCCAGAGAGGAACCCGGCATATTTTGCAGTTGGATTTAGACCTACATCCATATAAGATTGTGCTGATGCAAGAACTGAAGCCGGACGACCATAGAGAACGCCGTGACTTCGCTAATTGGGTATTGAAAATGTTGGCCGAAGATCCGGATTTTGGCCAAAAATCATCGTCTCGAACAAGGCTTATTTTTGGATCAGCGGCTATGTCAACAAGCAGAATTCCTGTTATTAAAGCGAACACAATCCACAAGTGTTCAACAAAGCATCAATGGATCCTCAAAGATTGACTGTTTTCTTTCGAAATGAAGCAGAAGATACCATTACTGCCAAAGGTATCAGGTGAAGAACGATGTTAACCCGTTCGAATATAATATATTTGAAGAAACTATTGAAACATGAAACTGGATGCAATTCTTATTTCGCTTCAAATCTGAGACTTCCAATATCAGGTAACGTACTATTATGCACGTACCTATAAGGTACCGCCAAGTGCACCTGAATACTTGCAGCATGACTGTAACTTGCACAGTTGGCTGTTTAGGTGTCGACTGCCATCCTAAGAACGCCATGTGGACAGTGCAGTGGTGAACCTTTCCAAAACAACCTGGGACATTAAATTAACTCATTTCCACACTTTCTACATATGTACATTGTACTGCATAACTCTGCATACGAAGTTTTATGTTTTGAGTGACAACAAAGTCAAGCGTCACAAGTATTATACAATGCCGTAGGGAGTGTAATGCACTATGAGTGTGCCATTTAGAAATTGGCTAAAACACTGTTGTTGCACTGATTCATGCATAACTTTGTAGGTCGAAATTTGATGGGACGCGAACGCGAACCAATTAGTATCAGTATGGATCATTTGAACTCTTTCAGCAACTTGTTTCTCATTCTTTTGACTGATGCCTACCCCACGACCTGGGACTATAGCTTTGACAAATAGCTATAACACTCGTGCCTTTCTCTGCTATTAACTTTACTTATGTGCTTTACACTAACAGATCAAATCACCCAAAATGTCATAAAATGCATGAACTGGTTATGTTTCTGTTCCTTAATAGCTCGTATGGAAACTATGCAAATTTATAAGAAGCTAGAGTGCTTCTAGCTAAACAGGTTTGTTCCAATGATTAAGGAAGTGCTCTCGCATTATTTTTTAATGATTTTGTTTTTATCTTATTGCTTAGAACTCGTTAAATAAATTAACAAGAACGCATTCAGAATTCAAAACGAACGAAACTGTTAAAAACAAGTATAGTCAGTATAGGTGCGTTGGAAATGTTGTGGAACTTCAAGATGCAGGGAAATTATTACACGGGAATTTACTCCACCTCTAGTGGACAATTAATACACTTTTAAAAGATATGTATGTATGTCAACAACTGGCAGGCAGGGACCTGTAAGCTAGTCTGCACTATTTCAAATTCGCTTTGCTCGGTAACACAATTTCACCCTTATCTAGGCAGGGTTTAGCCAAAACTCTCAGTCCTATAGAATTCATGAAATACTAGAGAAACTGAAGACTGGGGAACTCCTCAACCAAAATTTCATTTTAAGTAAATGTGGAACTAATTGCCTACTACAGGTGGCGTAAATTCCCATGTGGAGTAAATTCCCGTGAAATAATTTCCCTGCACCCTACCTTAATGGGAGATTTCTTCAATTTCGACATTTTCTTTAAAGATCTTGATTTGATTTGATGCCGGCTCTACCGGCACTTTATTAAGCTTAATACAAGCTATACTTAAACAAACTAAACTTACAAACTAAACTTACCAACTAAACTTACAAACTATCAAGAGAAAAGAGGGGGTAGGGTTAGAAGAGAGGAGATGTGAGATAGTGGTTAGGCGGAATTGGGGCGACAGTGAAGGAAATTCCGAAGGGTGGCCCTGCTATAGTGAAAATCAAAGGAACTATCCATATTGTTTGCCGAACGAAGCATTCTCGGGAGAGGTGCATTATAACCATAGTTGGTGCGGTGAGTTCTGAGTCGGAAAAGGGAAGTAGACCTGAGGCACCGGGAGTTGGTATTGAGTGAGACCGATGCAAGAAGCGATGGGGAATCGATGTGACCAGATATTAAACGATGAAGAAATAGAATGTCGGCATTTACGCGGCGGTTTTCAAGGGACTGTAGATTGATCAGATTCAGGCGTTCATTGTAGGGAGGCAAATTGAAGCTATCAACCCAGGGAAGACCATGGAGGGCAAAACGTATAAACCTGCGTTGGACAGCTTCAATACGTCGGACGTGGACAGCATAATGAGGGGACCAAACTTGGCTGGCATATTCAAGGATGGGTCTGACGAAGGTGATGTAGAGCGATTTGGTAACGTACGGGTCTGAAAATTCCTTAGACCAACGTTTCACAAAGCCAAGCGCAGAGTTGGCTCTACATATGATGTTGTCAATATGCGAACGGAAATTAAGCTCCCTGTCGCAGATGACACCTAAGTCGCGCAAAGATGAGACTGGAGGGACAGGTTCGTTGCACAGAAAGTAATTCCTGTGGTGTGGTGGAAGGCGTTTACGGGAGTACGTCATGTATTGACATTTGCTGGTATTAAGTTCGAGATAATTTTTTTGACACCAGGTAAAAAATCTGTTTAGGTCGTCTTGGAGAAAGCGAGAGTCCGTGGTGGAAGATATGAATTTGAATATTTTCATGTCATCGGCATAGATAGAAAGATAGGAGTCTTTGATAATGCATTCGACATCATTAGTGGTAAGGACAAAAATTAAGGGACCCAGGTGACTGCCTTGAGGGACGCCTGATGTTGCCGTGAAGGGATTAGAGACAGAGGACCTAAATATAACTTCGTACTGCCGATTTTCGAGGTATGATTGGATCCATCTGATGAAACCTGGTGGAAAACCGAGAGCTTTCAGCTTCAGAATAATAATTGGCTGAGAGAACAGCCATCCCTTCTTTAATTTTTTGAACTTTCTTCAAGCCGAGTTGTTTCGTGTAGAAACTAGGTTGTGGACTACTTTTGCATTAGCAAACCGTCGAACGTTGTACCTTTTCTTCTTCCCCCTATTGGGCTTTTCTAGAGGGTATTTTACTTGAACCATTAATTTTCGATCAATTGCGCCCTTTCGGTGTATTACGGTGGTCTTTTTAGCACTTCATCCTGACGGCGTATTAAACAGAAGTTGGGATTGATCAGTAACATATTAGAGTCATTTAGTATCGCTCATCAGTTATAATTTCAACCACTAAATCCAATGATATCCGATGACTATACAAAATCAAGTTGTGCGCATTAAAAACGAGAAGAGTTACCGGTCGACTTACTGATATCCGGCGAAACCCCTATTGAAACCATAAACATTAGAGCCCACCACCATCAACATCAACATCAATTATAAGCCATGCGCTGTGACTATCAATATTCAAATCCTTTCATGGTCAATTGGAAATTTCCAAAATATCGTGATCATATGATCGTCCAAAAGAATTTTGCTCTCGATATCCGGAAGTTACGAAATAGCCCCACGAACACTGGCGATTATTTGTGAATTTTCTAAAGGTGAAACGTGGTTAAAAGCAGTTTCGTATTTACCTTCTCAGCAATATTGCACAAGAATCTGGGTGACTGAAAAGTGCAAAGAATTTTGACATTATTTACATCTATCATGCATTTGTGTCGAGTACAACTTATTGACCAAATGCACGTTTTCACAACCTTCGGACGAGCAGTGTGTACTTTGACCACACAGCCAGATAGGTGTGTGAAAATCTTTTCACTTTTTACACACTCCTACTGTTTGTTGCGAACGTTACTTTTCAATTATTTGCATCGCGATAATTGAATAGAAGAATAAAAATAAAAATACTGATGAGTCAAAAATAAATGATCAGTCGAGAGAACGAGGTGCGGGGCCATCCGTTAGTGTTTATCTACGCTTGTTACTGGTTTTCAAGTTCAAGTTTGCAGTCCAGTCGAGGCAACTACGCGTTTATCCAGTTTTTTTTTTTGTAATAATATTGCTTCAACAGAAAGGAGGGGATTTGGTAAAGAGTTAAGAACTGATGCATACTTGTGGCTTGTGATTGATGAGGGAGGCTTAAGACGACAAAGGTGCGGATTGTGTGGCAATTTGGATGTTTTTTTTTTCTTTTCCATTCTAAGTATTACAGCCAAGTTTACTCTGTTTAAAGTATCAGGCACTTAACAAGTTGGAGATATCTGGAATACGAATCACGCAAGATTAGGCAAACAATAATTTCAATAAGTTGCGAGAAAAATATACAAATGTGTGTATAGTGACGAAATAAAAATCCCAAAGATGTTCTCAGTTGGTTATGTAAATTTAATTGGTCGCGCCGTCGAGTTGAGAATAAGATTTTCGCAAAGGAGCTACAAGTACCTATACGGTGTCTTTAATTTGAATAATAGATTCCGACTACCTTGATCAGAGTTTGTATTAAGTAAGCCTTTTTTTGTATCTTTTTATCTGTTTCGAGTGGATATACTCGTAGTGAATAAGATATATGAAATATTTATTGCATAATAGTTCGCAAAATTTTGAATAAGCATTTTAGAATTAGTCATTGTAGACTTTCCATAGATATTTACATAATTAGTCAAACATTTTGTACAGTGCATAATAACTATTCGTGGAAACGTACATATGTACATACATATGTATCTAAGAGCCAGTAATTGTATGTATTGATTAGCCAATGAATAGAAAATTAATGCATTAGACGGAGTTAATTTATTTTATGCAATGTTAGTGGGGGATTGATTAATGATGATCTCCTGAGGCAGAATTTAAATGTACTAATGGAGTAGACAGCATTTAATGTGCTTTATTCCCTTCAATTACTTTAACAAAAGTATTTGTTACGGACATTTTTAACTAAAGCGAACATCCTTCTATATCCCTAAGTAAGTAGATACCAACCTAAGTGGCGCAACAGTTCAGAATGAACATGGGCTTTAAACACCAAATTTTTCAAGCTAACATGATGTTTAGGTAACTGACTGAAGTTAGGGACTACAAATCATAAGCATCTCAAAGGAGTGACACCTCATTTTGTCCATAAGCCGCTGAAATATAAACTTCCAAACCCCTCAACTTAAAAGCGACATTCAATATCATCAAGCGCAAGCAAGAGAACCAAGAGAGACAATTTCCCTTAAACCCGAAAATATATAGACTTACAGGATGTAACTAGGCAACTCATCACCTTGTTCAAACTCTCCAAGGTTTTGCAGATAACATAGTTCAGATGATAGTCAATCTTACAGGCGTACGAATGTGCTGACAATTATCTAATGCCAATGAGCTGACAATGACAAACTATTTTGCAGCATTAAATCGTTTGTCCACACCTTAAAGCAAATTAGTTGTCATACAAGTATGAGTATGCACGTATGTCGCAAACTTAGCATATCTGACAATTTTCAATTAGTTTGCAAAAATTGCAGACAATGGTCTGGCAATGATACAAAAAAGTGTTCACAAAACTGAGAGATACCTGATGGCGACCTGGCCATCACTCATTTGTAGACAATTTCTAAGAGCCTGTTTACACAGAATTGTTGGACTGAATTTTTTTTTACGTTTACAGGAAAGTGAGCAAGTGGAGAGGTGACATGTTACGGCAATCCAGATTTTTAGATTTTCTGAAATTGTCTGATTTTTTTTGTCGTTTGAAAATGTCAACCGCTGTCAATCGATAAAAGTGTAAAAATATAAATTAAAAACTGAATTTTTTTTTTTCAACCTTAACGAATTTCATTTGGTGCCAACCACTGATACGTCAAACAAAAAATCCGCAGAAGTGTTCTGACAGAACTAACAATCTAAACACGCAAATGTCAGACCGGTTGGAAGCGGTTTGACAGATACCTGGCAATTTAATTTTTACATGGCTGTCTGAAAATTGTCTGATAATTGTCTAACAATGTTTTTTTTACCATATTGTTAGAGAAAACTTGTTAGTTCACACGCCTGTCAGATATTTGGGATACATTTTTCATTGGTGGACCTGACCAAGTTGTCAGATCTGACAATCGTCTAAACAGAATAGCTTATTACGAGGATTAGGGTTTCATATTTTTGAAAGTCAATTCGCAAAGTTTCTACCTTGTTCGGTCTCTGTACATCTCTATCTCCTGCAGACTTCAATTAGCCATCTAGATACATAAATTATGGTGTGACTACAGGAATAACTTCGATGCTTAGGATCGTTCAACTGAATCTAATCACCAATGTATCTCAGTTCCCAGAAATGTTTTCTTGCATAGGGATTTGGTTGTATATTTCTTTCTGGCTCGAATGTGAGCGCATAATTTCCAAGCATAAAGCTCTTTTTAGGTTCATGATGACCATCGGCATCATTGAAGGTGGTGATGCATCATCGAATACGATCAATAATTTAAGTGCAAAGGTCAACTCTGGCAGCACTCATATTCGGATGCAAATAAGTTTTCTTTAGCAAGATTACAAAGTCCATCACCTAGCACTCCACAGGGTTAACGTTCTATGAAGCATCACTGAAGGTCGAATGGTAGGTATAGGACGGTTTTTTTTTACCTGTGAACAATTAAGCTAATTGAATCTGAGATCTCCGTTTGAGCGGTTTCAAGAAACAGGTTGCAAATTGTATTTTTTTTTAAATTTTATTTTTTATGGTCCTCGTTAATCCTATAATTGTCAAGTACATTGTTCATACCATCACCCGTTCTAGACCAGTCTGTCCACATTCGGAGAAATTCAATTGAAATTCAATAAATCAAGAAAAATATTAGCTGAGAGTTTATTCATTTTAACTCACATTAAGTCTATCAGCATCTGTGTTTTCACGATAATTGTTTTTCTGTTGATAGGTGCAACGCAACAAGTTATTGAAACCAGACGCTGTTCTAGCTACCTTTGAAGACTCTAACACGGCCTTTAATAACCCTGACCTTGAATAAGTGAACATTATCTGCATATTCTCTTTAAAACATTCGTACGTAAATGCAAGTAAGATGTTTAAGTTGAGTCAGCAAAAATGCTTATGTAAATCATTGAGGAAAAACCAAGGCAACAAAGTTTAAACCAACATTGAGAAAGAGACTACGTAATTCGGTGAACAGTCATTTGGATTACTGGGCATCGTTATATCCAAATAATTGCAACTAAGCTTGGAATCAATCTTGTTCTTAGAGTCATAATCTCTTTGATCGAATTCTAAAGGCTAACAAAATACCCCGACAACTTTTCGCCACAGAAACGGCTCTCGTCTGAAATCAAAGTTAAAAAGAACTATCCATAAGGAAGTCGAACTTATACAAGCATTTACTTCCATTTCCTGCGAGGAGAAACAATTACAGAAGTTGGGGAAGACTATAAGTCTTTCAATCTGGTGATCTTAAACTCTGGATTGGTCTTAAAATTAAACTCCGAAACGCTCTCATCATAAACATTGCTATTAAAGCAGTTAAACTGGAAAAAAGAACCTCTCGGCGTAACTTAGTAATGTCGATAATTAAATGTTCATGGTGCATTTGTAATATCATTCTCCTTTCGAAAAGTAGCTAATAAACTAACTTTAATGCCTTCACGTCATTTACACAGATATCTATCTAATTGCATCTCGTACATATGAAGATGAATTGTTATATTTTTTTTTTAGTTTAACGAGATATCTGGTTACTTTATTGTTTCTATAATTCAGTCTTAGTAACAAGTTCTATAAAAATTTGTTTAATTTCAATTTACTAACCAAACATTGAATATTTTCGTATTCGTACATTGGAGTCAAGTGCAACTATATAGTTGCACGCAGGCAGTGACATTAAAATTGAATCACTCTTTCGAAATCAGGGATTCAAAATCCAAGACATCTTCCGAAAAACCTGAAAAATTTAATAAACCGGCTAATTTGGTTCCCGATAGGACTGAGCTTATTTTATTGACATTTTACTTGAGACTACAATTTTGCTAAGTTTTGCTAAGAACCTAATGAACTCAAAAGCTGATTGGAAATTCTAAATTCATTCTTGGACTCTTTTGCTCCCTAAATTCGTACCGGGTCGAGTCACTTCGAATCGATTTTCAGATTTCCAATTTAGGTTTCGAACTTGATACGTCAAAAGATCCTTAGCAATTGTTAATACGGTTCGTTCTGGAACGGTTGAGAATTATGGGAAACACTTTTGTTTATCATGTTTAATTAGGGCATATCGAATTGATTTTGGTTCTAATTATAATTACCTAGATTTTGTTCCAATAGGAAAATAGTCCACCCATTAACTAGAGCTTCACTAAATGTCAAACGTGTGGCTAATAGTTGACAGATGTCACGCCACTTTGGTTTGATTTCTGCTCATCCATATGCTGGCGAGTATTTGGGATATTTTTTCATGTCTTCATATGTTTTTGAATAATGGAAGGAAAATTTAAAACTTCGAAGGGATTCATGATCAAAACCATTTCCGACGTGCTTAAAGGTTTTATATGGTCAGTGCGCCAAGCTACTTAGGAAATGTTCGAGGTTCATTGCCAAGACAACACCAAAGTGTATAATTCTCTTAAAAATTCAAAAACAAAAATTGCCCTACGAGCATAATTTCAAAAAGTAAGCCCCTTCCATTCGTGCGAAGAACATATCACTCGCAAAAATAGGTTCCTCCTTTTTGATTCTCATGCTTCATAGTTAACCTCAATGACTTGTAGTCAAAAATAAATTCTTTACTGTCCAACTTTTTTGTCGCTGACTATTCACCGGTTTTTCATTTTAATCGAATGAAATCAAGTGCTTCAATAAGAAGTATCTATTCTAAGCAGATGCCAATCTCCATACAAGGTCTTGGCTGTGTACTGACAAGTACTACTTCAAGTCTAGGCCAAGTTTACACATTGCTGCACAAGGTGGTGTACTTATAGGCTACAGCACTATATTTATGAATGAAAGTGCACAGCGTGACCATAACCCGACCTTTATTGGATTGCTATTGAAAACGATCCGATAACTGGTAATGTCTTCAGGGTGTTAAGTAACACTATTGTACATATGAACATGCTATTGAAGCTGACTTTGACGCTCATGACTTTGAACCATCGATTGGTCCTCTACTGGTCACTTTGTTATGTAATACTGGGTTTGTATGACTGACGCCTTGAACTAGAACCCAGCTGAGGACTAATTGCATCATTAGAATAATTGTTTTGTTCAATAAAAAAAAAAAAACAAAACACAAGAAATAAAAATATTTTTAATATTTTAATTGGGAATCAAGTTTAAAAGAAGTTTGTATTTATTTTTTTGTTATTTTATTAATTGCGTCGAAGTCGGATATAATCAAAAAGATATAACTTTATTAATGGAGAAATAATAGACAATCTAATGAACATATTCGTATGTACACATGTCTGTTTGTAACAATAGCATTCTTCCGTAAAAAACTTCGAGACAATCAACAACAAATTTCAGACCTTGTTGGTAATTACCAGACTTTTTGACAGACATTTGGAAATTGTATTTGAATGAAACAGCTTGACGGTGTTATTAAATTTATACAAATCATGCAATCAACACCAACATATGTACGTAGTTTTACAAAATTCGTGTGTAAATATTATCCATGCCATTGAAACGTAGATGCCATCTAGCTGGCATTCATGATTATATGAGGGACATTCAATATACTTGATTCTAGATACAATAATAGGAATAGTTACGGAATTTTCCAACAATTATACCAATACAGGGTAGTTTGAAACGTCAAACAACTACAGGCTTTAAACAACACGCTGCACAAACTACTCAGCAATTCTTGTTGTCTACACAAACGATATGTAAGCCTTGCGATCCAAGTCATTAGTTACTGATGGGAACCAGTAACCAGCTCAAATATTGTAAGGCTGCTTTGGTTGTCACTGGTTTCGAACTATCCGTATGGGGAAATGAATAAGGTCTTCGTGAAGAAGTGACTTTTAGGGTCTTTGTTCTCCATTTAGCAAGACTTTCAGTGAAGACGAACAGATTTTATTTCGCCCTCGTCTTTGGAGCTTCTGCAAAAATCTTTATAAGAAGAATCTATGGGAGAGTGTTCGGTAATGAAGCTGGAATGAATCGCGGTTCCCCGCCTTTTCGGACACCTGGCTATCAGCCCATACAGTAGTTTATTCACAATAAAGTTACTTTCATGGTTGGCTTTTCCAGCTTGTAGAATGGCTGTGATTTCGGTCAGTCTAGTCTGTCACGAATTCTGGTAACAAGTCTTGATTCCCAGACTATGGCATAGAAGAGTCAGATACCAGTCACGTTGGGCTCATTCGTCTCTAAAATTTCCAAAATTGTCTTTCAGTGCAAGAAGCCAAATGAGTGGTGAGAGGACTCCATCCCTGTAAATTGATTTCCTACTACAAGTAAGGCATTCGCAACCTTAGCATCACACCAAAGGCAAAGGTTTGGAAAAAGGGGATAGGTTGGAGCTCCCTCAATTCCTTGCGATGAAGTGATTTTTCCACCGTTGATGCTACCTATTTTGTAAAGAGCCGTATCTGTAATTTGGATAGATAGTTGTCCTCGGACTAGTCCCTGACGTACATAAGTACATATTGCTAAGAGACGTTCCAGTACTTTCAGTTTGAAGGAAGACAAACTTACTTGGTCTATAATCTGTGATGTGACTTGTTATCGCCACTTTTGCAATGGAAATCATGGCCACCTCCTACCATTCATTGGGGACTTTATCTAGTTTAAAGGAATTTTTCTTGTACTTTAAATGCAACAAAATACTTAATCGCACGTTTAATTGGTGTCCACATCTAGTCCCTGAGTCGTGTTTGGAATGGATGGACTTTGAGCAGGATAGTGTGAATGTCACGGCCATGGTTACTGGTTTCTTGATGTTATCTTCACAAACTGTGCGCTATTAGAATTTTAGTATGTAGAACATGATATGCGATCAAAACGATTATTTTTTTAATCACCAGTATCGAACAAACATCCTTAAACCGAAATTGCAGATCAAAACCACAAGGGAACGTCCGCTTTGAGTGGTTGAATGCCGCTGTTTTACATGTTTTTGATGCCCAAGTAGCGTCATCAGATACCAAATTTAAGCGAAGCACAGGGAACGAATCCAGATGTAAATGCTATGAATGCAGCAGTTGCTGTTCAACATACTAATGCTTTTGTTTAACGCTATTTCATCACGATGCAAAACAGTTCGTGCTCATCTCAGCGATACAGTATGTATACCTAAACAAAAGACCTTTCATGAATTCGCGGAGAAATATGTATGTCGTTTAGGACAAGAGTTACTAAGGGAATACTGGGAAGCAGCAGTATAAACAAATTCATTGACGTTCACAGTTTTCAATCTCTAGTTTCGTAAGTGATTCAAGAATTGTGTGTACATTGTTGAAAGCTCCATCCATGCCTAGAAAGGAAGCTAGAGCATATTCCTTATACTGTATGGACTTTTCTCTTGTTCACACTTTTTTTGAAGAGCGGTTCATTTAGATTTACCTTTGAGGTATACGTATATTGCAACCTGGAAGGGATAATATAGAACGCGTTTGAGAGTTATCAGTTTAAAGGATGCTAACTGGTCTGGCGCCTCCCCACCTTTGGTATGAAACCACTCTCATTCATTTACTCAAGTAAGATAAATGATTCTTTAGTATACAACTCCTAGAAATCGCCGTGAGGAATAGAATGGCTAAACCTTGCAATTTTTCGAAATCAAGTCTTTGAATTTGTTGACCATAAATTCCACCTCAGTAAGTCCAAGAGAAGTGCAAGTGAGCAGGAGTTTGTGATCTCAATTCGCGTTCAGAAAGTCCCAAATGTTCGAAAGTGCATCGAAAACAACAATTATTGCTTTCACCCGTTGTCAGTTCAAACGTACACATACTGCACAGGTATTTGTCTAAACATCGAAAAGAATTTAAATATTTGTTTAGTTTGTTAACAAGCACAGCCCAGTACTCGATAACAGATTGACAATTCAACACGTTCTCTGTCTGAGTCTAGATTAACATTCAACTCTGTATGCCCTCACGCCCAGTGGCATTGGATACTGAAAAAAAAAACACGAAAAAATAGATCAACCGTCTAAATGATTTTGTAGTTCTATCGACAATAGTTACGCTTATGCTCATACTACTGCATCGATTGATTTGTTCAATAAATCATTATCATTTCTATTTCCAGATCGCTTTGGAAAAGATGAAATAACAGTCGTACCCGCGCATTAGTCAACAAACGATTGTGCAATGAAGCTCCTCCGGACGACATTCAGTGCCTCACAGATAAAGGCTCTGCTCAAGAAAGACGCACTAGTTCGACTGCGACAGCCAGTAAGTTACTCTACGCTTCCAATACCCATTCGGCTGACGTGTCCATAAAAATAAAATTATCTTTCAGTGTATGACCATAGTGCAGTTTGTATGGCCGTGCCTGATCTTTCTCCTGCTCTATACAATTCGATTTAGATTCGCTGCAGAGGAAATTGACAACTGTCAGTTTCCCACACGTCAATTGCCGACAAAGAACAACATTTTGCCATTCTTCCATTCGTATATCTGCAGCATTGAGAATAGATGTTCGAGTACCGATGAGTATGAGGAGTATTCAAAGCTGGAGAATGCTCCGTAAGTAATCCTGTTCACCTAGAGATGGCGTATCGCCTAAAACGATCTTTTTTGTTCCAGAATGAAACCAATTATTGACATTGCGCAAATTTTTATAAAAGATGACTCACTATATAACACTTTAGTCGACCTGCCAAAGAAGGCCAATTTCATTTCAGCAGTGACATCTCTCGTCACAAATAAGTACTTTGATGAGATCCGCGGTAAGTCGAGATCGAGATATGCTTGAGATATGATAACGTCAAGTGTTTATACAATCCCTATTTGCAGGTCATATTGGAAAGGTCGTTGCATCGATTCCAAAGGTTGAGAAGATGATTGGACATAATTTTGACATTCAAAAACTGTTCTCAGGTTTGAGTCTCTGATGAAAGCTTGGACTTACTAATAAATTTGTTGTTTTTTCGTTTTGTTTTTAGATCGATCAACATTTGTGCGAGGTGGCAATATACTTTGTGGACACCCGTTTCCTAGCACTGAGATCATACCAATAGCTAATGACATTTTATATTCGGAGGACTTCAGTGAAGTCAATGATGACGAACTCGATGCTATGCCAAGTGAGTGTCTCATCTTAGAAGAAAGTGTAGAGTAATTTTATTTCGACTTGTTCTAGCAAACTATTGTAAACGTTTATACCTCGATGTGACCAGTAGTAACTATGGAAAATTGACCTGGAGCCAAATCAAGCCTATTATCCACGGAAAGATTTTGTATTCTCCGTTGACTGAGGACACCAATTCGATTATTAAGTTTGTAAGTAGACACTGTATGTAAATTCATACACTAGGGCATATGTAGATAGAGGAATCCATGCTATTCCTTTGAAAAGTTGCTTCTATTTCGTGGCGGCGCGCTCAGACTAATCAAACACGTTGTACTAATACTTACTATTCTCTCCTCATTCTAGTCGAACACCACTTTTGAAGAACTCAATCGTCTAGTAACGCTAGCCTCTTCGTTGGACGAAACGTTAATAAAACTTCGGAACAACACCCATTTCCAGGATGAGTTCAATAGAATCCTAGAACTTGCCAAGTCGCCTCTTGTAAAAAGTCTAATTGGAAATACCGTGGATATTGCAGAAATTGAAGCGGTGATGATTGGTATCCGTACTGATCGGGCTGTTTTCGAAGTAGTCCACACGATCAAGAACATCCTGGAGTGCTTCTCAGTAGATCGCTTCATTGGAGTTCCAACCGAGGACGACCTTCAGCAGATGGCCTACACTATGAATAAGAAACGACTTTTCTATGCCGCACTTCATTTTAACAAAACCGAAGACAAGGACATTGTTTATAACTTTCACATGGACACAGATAATACGCCACCGACCATTGAGACCAAGAACCGTTTTTGGTTCCCTGGACCCGCTGGACGAATGTCAGAAGATTTAAAGTACCACCAGGGCTTCGTCCAGATCAAACATGCCATAGATATGGGCATTATAAAGCATAAAAAGCATCAGTCAAACCAAGAGGGAGGAATTACCGTTAAGCCGCCACCAGATACACGTGAAAGCTCCTTACAGATCGTTCATGTTGGTGAGGAAGAGGACGATGAGGATGATGATTGGTTTACGAATGATGATGACGAAGAGACTTCTACGAATTCTAGTGGAGGTAACGTCGGGGGTGGTAAAACCAGGGGCGGTGGCCTTTCAAGTTTGATCTCGGGATTTCTAGATGGATGGAGTGGTGTGAACAGAGAAAATAAATCAATCAGTGTTGATTTAGGCGATGAGGATGAAGTCGAGGAGGGAACGACAATTGAAAGTTTCACAGATGCACCTGAAGACGATGAACCTGAAGACAATGAAGGGACAACTAAGCCTGATGATGAAAATGAAGGGACACTTAAGCCTGATGATGAAAATGAAGGGACACTTAGGCCTGATGATGAAAATGAAGAAATACTTAGGCGTAATAAACGTGCTCCGCAAGGACTGCTCGAACTTTTACTCGGTTTTGGTGGAAGTTCGACTCCTAAAGACAAGTATGATGTAGACGAGCTGAAATTCTTCACCAAACAGTTTCCGTATCCCGCTTACACCAAAGATGAGTAAGGACAGCAGGATGTGTGTGAAAAAATAAAACAACTAATATGTTATCTTACAGATTCAAGACTGGACTTTACCTCGCACAAGCAGTTCAGGTTGCCTTTTACTTGGGACTTTTAGCACAGATTGCCACATGCGTTCGCCATCGTATTTGGATGCGAGAGAGTCGTAACACTATGGTGAGTAGAAATATTTAATGGAACTTTTTGACTGAAGCAGCTCTTATCCATTTGAGTGCTTGGTTTAGTTCAAATCTGTTCGTTGAACTAGTTCTTTTCTTCTAGTTCATTTGGTTCAGTTGAATTTACTACTAAGGAGTTTCCGTCTTGTCCAATCCGGCACACGCAATTGAAAAATTCCCTCTACATAGATCAGCACATCCATTTGAGCTCTCAGTTTAGTTCAAATCTGTTTGTTGAACTAGTTCTTTTCTTTTAGTTTATTTGGTTCAGTTAAATTTACTACTAAGGAGTTTCCGTCTTGTCCATTCCTGCACTTGCAATTGAAAAATTCCCTTCACATAGACCAGCACAACTATTTGCTCCCAGTGGTGTATTATAGGTTAAACAAAAAGAACTCTTGCAATATCCACACACGACGCCATAAGCGCTCAATTTAGTTCAACTGTTCTTATTGAACTACATGTATGAACTAAACTATATTGGGAACTAGTTCACTTAGGTCACTTGTTGAAGGGCTTTTTTTTAACTAGTTTGTTCGTGAACTATACAAGCCTATTTAGGTAATGAACGCATCACTTCGGCATCGATAGACCTACATTTTTACATAAGGCCTACGATTTACGTTTCTTTGTTCATTTTACTAGTTCTGAGTCTGGAGTTCAGAGTACAAAGGCTTAGTTCTTGTGAAACTAAAGCAGATAGGAATGTGGAACGGTTTTAGTTGCAACAAGTCTCTAAATTCGTTTAGTGCATTCAGCCGAGTGGACCCAGTTCATCAACTTTCATCGAGACATAAGTAGTGATTACCCTGGATCTAATGCGAATTGAGTAATAATCTGCAGTCCATGGGTAGAAAATGAGGGTCAGCCTTACTGGTACTCATAGTGCATCCCGTTCACTATCCAAGTCGAACAGCATTTTTTGCTAGGAGATATCTGTATTTGTCACTGTTATTTTTCACTTTGATTTCCATGTTTGACCAAGATTATGGAATGGATCACGATAAAATTTCTTAAAAAGGGATCGTTCTTTTTTTCAAAATGCGAAGGCAAATCGTCTTGTTAATCAGAAGTTAGAGAAAGCCAAGACTAGTATGTATTGACTGAGGTAGTGGAAAGGAACAAGGCTGTTACCAGCAATTCTTGGCCCGAAACCCTTAAAGATATTTTAGTTTTGTTAGGGAACTGAGAACTGGGGAATGATTCAAAACTGTCTCTTTTCTATTCCAGATAATGCGTTCCATGGGTCTCAAACCGTCCTCTGAGCTCACATCGTGGTCCATCACAACGTTCGTCGAATTGCTTTTCATCTTCTTAGGCGTGTGTCTTATATTATTCAGCGGCGGTATTGTACACTACACATCGTTCTTCTTTGTGATAGTCTTTCTGATCTTCTTCGGCCTGTGTTTGATCTCATTTTGGTAAGAACACTGTCATTCATTCATTTCCATTCTAACCCCTCTACTTGCAGTTACATGTGTGCCACATTTTTCACCTCGGCTACTATAGGCTCCGTGGCTACTTCACTATTTTTCCTGATCTCCTTCTGTCCATACATCATAATACTTATCTACGATGCCAATCTGACTTTGTTCGAGAACTTTTTCCTCGACTTGTCATTTACGTCTGCCTTCGCTCAAGCTTGGAATCACATTATGCGAATGGAGCTGCAGATGTATGGCCTAAATTTTGGCGACGCCTTCGAAGAGGGTTTGAGTAGTGAATTCGCCTTTTCACTATTTATGATTATTCTGGATACATTCCTGTACGCTGGCATTGGATATCTTGTCGAATATTATACTGATGGTAAGCTTTCACATCGATTGAAGCCTACCTTACTGAGCCTGGTTTATATTTCAGATGAGTTCCGATTCACTGATGTCTCCAGGGAGGAGCTTTCGCCGAACATGGGAGCAACAATGACAAATGTGTCGAAGATCTACGATGACAATAACATTGCTGTGAGTAATATTTCACTGGGCTTCCAGAGGGATCAGGTGACTTGCCTATTAGGCCGGAACGGAGCCGGAAAGAGTACCATTATGTGAGTTTAAACGCAATGCAAACTCTCCAGACTTTGAATTTGTTTTTTTTTTCTAGAAAAATGCTAACAGGCCAGATTGTTCAAACCACCGGCAGAGTTATTCTGTCCCAAGCTTCTGATATCCAGGCGGAGGAGTACGATAAAATTGGGGTTTGCTCACAGGACAATATCCTTATACCGAATCTGACAGCCAGGGAGCACTTGGAAATGTATGCAAAGATAAAACTGAAGAAAGACTATCAAACCGAGGTCAGTAAGACCTTGAAGGGCATGAATTTTGGCAAACATGAAGACTTCGAGGCCTGGAAGCTATCTGGTGGATACCAGAGGCGGTTATGTGTCGCTATTGCTTTTATTGGTAAGTTTCCATACGCATACGCAACATTTAAGCAGACGAACTCATAATCAATTATTCTACTCTCAGGATCTCCAAATGTTGTTATTCTCGATGAACCATGCAACGGAGTGGACAACAAAGCCCGTAAGGATATCTGGGAGCTCATCGAAGTCTTACGAAAGGGCAGAGCAGTGGTTTTCGCCACCCATTTCCTGGACGAAGCAGAGTACCTAAGTGACTCCATCGTTATCATGAAGAATGTAAGCTTAGTCCAATCGAATTAGTTCTGCTTTGTTTGACTATTTCTGATCTTTTTAGGGAAAGATCATAGCCCACCACAACCCGGAGACAATGAAAGCACTCTTCACTCAAAACTTCGATCTAGACATTCAGTGCGCCGACATCCAAGCGGTAGCCGGTATAAAGAAACTCCTCGATGCCAACCTAACCAACTACAAGATCGCCCAAAATACTCCAGCGGATCTGAAACTCGAGATTAGCTACGATCAGCAAGCTAATAATTGTCCACAGCTAATGGAAGCCCTCGCCGAACTCCAAAAGGAGAATAAGATCAGTGAGATTTCCATTAAAAGTAAAAACCTGGAGGAAGTCTTCACCGAAGTCAACAACGTCTCAGATAAAAGCAATGGCTATGCGAAACGACAAACCTTGCAACCGGTCGAGCTGAAAAAGACCATAGGTCAGGACTTGATTCGCAGCGATCCCTTGTGCACCACAGAAAAGGTTAAGCTGCTGTTTGGAAAGAGGTTGACCCACTTCAGTCGCAACTATAGGATGCTAATCTGTGCCCTGGTGCTACCGGCAGTCTTTGAGATTATCGCCATGTGGTTTGTGAATCTAAGGTTGGAGGATGATTTTGAGAAAACACTGAAGCTATCAAGGGACCTCTATCCGGATACAACAAACGTACTTAGCATCGAGAATCCGACAAACTTCACTAACGATATTTACGACAGGCTTCGATCGGGATGCAAGGATTATGATCTTTATTGCAAGGAGTTTGTAAGTTCAGAGAAGGCTTTCTATTGGATTTTGGACACGGTACATCTTTATCAGGAGAAGCGTTACGGTGGGATGACATTCAATCAGACTCGAGCGACGGTGTGGTACAACAATAAGGGTTACCATTCGATGATTTCTTGGCTCAATGATCTCAACACGCACGTTTTGCAAGCCGAGTTGGATGACTCTGATTATAGTATCACGACAATCAATGTTCCCTGGAAGCTGGGCGATAAGGAGTTTAGCACGTCTTCGATGTAAGGAAAGTCTAGGTTTGGGTTTTACTTTGGAGTAATATGAACTTCTTTTAGACTCCGTCAAGTTGGCGACTCTGGAATATCATTCATCCTTCTAATAGCTCTAAGTTTGGTCATAGCAGTGGCGTCAGTCTACATCGTAAATGAGAGGATCAAGGGTGAGAAGTTACAGCAGATGTTGTGTGGGGTGGATGCAGTTACGTACTGGGGTGTAGCGTTCGCCTGGGATTTTTTGGTCCTAATTGTCGGTATCGCAATATGTTCCATTATTCTCCTGGCATTCGGAATGCCCGTTTACACATCTAGATCCAACCTATGGGGCATTTGCTTCCTCGCCTTCCTCTATGGGTAAGTCTATACACTTTACGTGTGTATTTCAATGGTTTTATGGCTTTCTTTCAGATTCGCCTGCATCCCTGCGATTCATGTGGTTGAAAAGCTCTTCTCCGACGCCAGTATGGCCATTGTAACGATCTTCTGCTTAAATGTGATCATTCCGATCGTCACCATGTCCATAGTCATTCTGATCGGAATCATTGGCAAGTCCGCGACGGCGGATAGCTGGCGCTTCTTCTTGAATCGGGCTTTCTTGATTTTCCCTCAACATGCACTGGGCGATGGCCTGGTGGAGATTTGTAAGAACTTTATGGTCGCTCAGTACTTCTCTAGGTACGACATCGACTCTTACAAAAACCCAATTGCTAGCGATCTCCTCTTGCCTCACATTTGTTCCCTGATCGTACTGGGAGTGATCTTCATGGCGCTAAATATACTGATCGAAAGCGGTTTCGCTAATAAGTATCTGCGCAAGCTCTTGCGTGAACGTATTGAGGAGCCGTTTGAGGACTTGAAGATAATCTCGATTCAGAACTCATTGAAACGAAGCGATAAAGTGGGTTCCATGGAGAGGCATGTCTTGAAGGTGGAGAATCTTTCGAAGAATTTCGGCGGCCGACAGTATGCAGTGAAGAATGTCAACTTCCAAGTGGCCTCTGGTGAGTGCTTTGGATTGTTGGGCAAGAATGGTGCTGGAAAGTCAACGATATTCAAAATGCTTTCGGGACAAATACAGCCCAGCGGTGGTAGTATTGTGTACGCAGAGGTAAGTTAGTCAAAAGGCATAGTGGAGGGGCTGGATTGATTTCATGAATCTTTGCAGAAAGACATTGCGTACTGTCCGCAGACTAATACCCTGGATTCACTGTTGACTGTGAGGGAGATGATCGAATTCTATGGCAAACTCAGACGGATCAATGATATACAGAAGGTAAGTAAAGCTAGCTACTTGCAGTCGTAGTGTATTGCCCTTGTCCACTGTTGTCGTTTCGTGTTCACTCGTCTAATTTGGTACATCAAGAAATCAAGGCATCAGGCTGCAGTCTTATACGACTCAGAACTGAGAACCAGCAGAAACTTGTTTGTAAAAATTCAGTTAAAGAAAGAACTCTAGTTTGGCAGTACGATGAAGCCAATTGAGATGGACAGCTTTTTAGGAGCTTTTGATCGCTATGTTTCCCCAATTGGGTTGTAGATGGCGCTACCGATATGATCACAAACACCATTCTCCTTAACAAAAAGTCCTTTGTTCCTAACCGAATAAAGAAATTTAAACCAAAGGTATGACTCGAGATCAGAAAGAGACCATCAGGTTGATGCAGTTAAGCTCACTGTCTTACAAAGCTAAGGTAACTGAGAAATATCAAATAAAACTTAAACGAGACCGATATGACGGTTCTCTTTTGTCCAATAATTGGGGCACATCTACTTAATTGTTCCAAAAGAAGTAAACAATTTTGGTCAATCGTCAAAAATATAAAAAATTGCGGCTCATGCTCCATCCAAACGCTCGTTTACAATGACGAAATAGCTGCATTTATCACCAATGAATCAATGCAAGACAAGTTGTTTTGGACGGTTTCAAGTCTGCCATCCACCACATAGATGGTGGCGTTCCTCAAGGCTCCGTTTTGTCTCCGACTTTCTTTATTATTTTCATAAACGATTCCTTGTCTGGTAATTCTAATCCAATACGTTCCTCCGTTGACGACAGTACCCTAAGTTTCTCATATTTGATCTCTCATATCTCCTCTTAGGCCATGGAACTGGAGCGGCAACGAACCTCTGTATTTCCTATCTTTTCTGCCTAATTTCCTTAACGTCCACTCTAGGTCTATAAAAATAAAATCGCTGATCCAAGAATTTTAGAATCTAGTCATGCCCGATACCTGGTACTATTCGAATTGTGAAAGGCGTTGAGCCTAGTCTTGTCTGTTTGTTGAACTAGTTCGTTTAAATGAACTAAAATAAAATGGTATTCGGAACTAGTTCACTTAGCTCATTTGTAAGAACTTTTTTGAACTAGTTCGTTCGTGAACTACAAAAATTTAGTTAAGCTGAACATCTTACCATAGACGACGACTAACACACCCATTTCTTGTCCTTTAATTCTTAGGCTCGCCGTGTCACTTCGAAAATTAACATGCTCTGGGCATGTCGAAAATTTATTCCTTCGCCCAACGAAGACTGTCAATCTGTAAGACCTCAAAGTGCGCAGATTCTCTTGATACTGCTTGAATGATGAACTTCTAAGAAGTGGGTGTCCTTTCGTTTCGGTTCTCACTTACCTTACTCACTATTCGAATCCCCAAAGCACTTACCCTTCCCAGATCTACCTAGGGCCGCCCTCAGACTCTGATCTCTAAAGAAAACTGATGTGGACTGAGGCCAGTTTGAAGTCACGCTTAATGGCGCACAGTACAGTGGTTTCCATTTATTCGTCAAACTCATGAATTTTTATTTCAACATGAACCAATTTAGTTCCGCACTCCGAAAGAATGTCTAACTCGCCTTGATTGAGCATCAAAAAGTTGGTGTCATAGCTCAGAAACTCTATTGGGTTCTGTGGTGATTCCAAATTACGAACCTGAAAGAGAGAACGGACTTTGAGTTCTTTTGGCGTATTCTCCGCCGGTTTGGCTTACATGAACGATAGTGCTCCTGGAGGACGTCATTGCTTCATCAAAAGCAGTAATTGTGCAATAAATCGGCTTCGTAGTCTGGACCGTCACTAGCCAGATAATAAGGACCTGTTTGGCCTTGTTCTCAGAATCCATGAATTGCTGTGCCTGACAGACAAAAAGTTAGATAGTAGATACATGTGGCAGTAAGTATGTAGGTGTCTTACCATTTTCTTGTCCTCCATCATTGCGCATATAGACGTCTTACAAACCATGACCAATATGGGAAGATGATTCTCCAAGTGGGCCGAGGATTTCGAAAGAAACGAGTTCTGTTTACAAATTCCCCTTAAAGCCGGACGGGATTCCACCTGACTAGACAATGTTCGTGTTTAGACATATGATGGTCGCATCAAAGATTACATGCCTACCTTTCAATTCCTCCATATGATAGAACACCCAAGCACACATTGTCGCCAAAGTGGAACATATTACGATCGAAGAGTATAATCGATCGGCCACTGGCATACAAGCTCTGACATTCCACTATCAAGTCCTCGTTATGATCGCGCAGGAAATGCGACAACACCGATGTCACACCTATGGTCTTGGCACACTTACTCACTGGGCATGAGACGGGAGTCCTTGAGATTGTTGTCAACGAGGCAGCTGGCTTAACCTCGTACTGCTTCTTCCACAAATCCTCTGGTTCCATGGACTCCTCCTTGCAATGAAAGCGACCCTCCTTCAGGCCACATCGAAACTTGGCTATATCCTGAGTGCTGAATTGTTCCAGAACTTCCTCCTCCTTATTATCGAGTTGCAGATTGGTAAATTTTTGATTGAATTTCAAAAGTTCATCCTTGGTAGCCTTTAACTTTTTGGCCATCGCCTTAGCTTCTTTATATTTCGAAAAGCTATCCAGGTGATCGTACATCGTTGGCTGATGGAATTCGGGTCGGATCGCGGCATTGCCCGGCAATATTTCCTGCAATCGTTCGCAGTTTTCACAAGGATTTGACATCATCAATGAAATGTTATGTTAAAAAATTTTGAAAAAATATTAAGAAAACAAAAAAAAAAAAAACAACAATAAAGTAAAATGTCGTTTCAGCTGACAGAAAGCACACTGGTGTCCTTCCAATTGGAGAGCTACAAGGATGTTTTAGTGAAAAATCTCAGCGGAGGCAATCGAAGGAAGTTGAACGTGGCAATCACATGCTTTGGCTGGACCGGCGTTGTACTTATGGATGAACCTACAAGCGACATGGATCCGGTTACCAGATCGATTGTCTATCAGGCCATAGACGACCTTATCGCTGAACAAAGGGCGATTGTGCTGACTTCCCATTCGATTTCGGAGATTGATCATATTTGCCATCGTATAGCGGTGATGAAGGATGGACAGATGATTACTTGCAGTAGGCCGGAAAGCTTGAAGATTCAGTATGGCGGCTACTACAGAGTGGATGTGTTTTGTGAACCTACGCAGATCGGGGATATCGAAAAGGTATACATGGGAGGGATATACTGGTTGAGACTTGGTAAATTTGTTTGCTTTTTTTCATAGAAAATCCATGAAGCGTTCCCTAGCTGCAAGGACGTCCAACCATACTCCCACTCGATCAAGTTTGTCCTGAAAATACATGAAAACATTCATGAGGTAGTTTTGTTTCCTTCTTTCCATTTTTCCATATTTTCATCTTGTACTCCTTTGCAGAACGGTAACTCCATCACTTCAGTGGCGGAGTCCGATTTAAAAGTCAATCCAACCCTCGCCGAGCTATTCCAAAGGATGAACTCCTTAACAACTGAAAATCCTTCCATTCGCTTCACGATAAATCGCTGCCGCCTTGACACTGTATTCGAGAAGATACTCGACAGCAGCGAATGTCTCGGTGGATACATCCACAATGGTTATGTGGAAACGGAAACCGCAACATGACCATGTCTCCGACAATATGGTGTACTCAAGTACTGAAGGGCCTGATCATAAAGAAAATGTGATAACAATGAAACATACAAGTGCTTAGGTTAAGTTATATTTGTATCTGTATCTGTATCTATAGTTTTGGATTCTGTTTTGTATTTCAAACTGTTTTATTTAAATTTTAAGCGTGCGTGCTGTATGGGATGTTGGGAATACATTTGATTCGGGTGTGGAGCACCCGCTTTGGTTAGGTATATTGCAGGGCGTAGACCTATCGAATGTAAAGTAACCAATTTTGCATATCGGGGCTAAGACACTTTTGTATTTGTAAAGTTGTATTGTAATTATCTTATCTATGTGAATAATGTATTTTTTTTTTCTTTTACTGTTATGATTATGAACCTATATTTCGAAAAAAAAACAAATAAAAAAAAGAAACGTAAATTATTCTTAGGAAAATAATCTTTTTTTTAACTTTTTACCACCAACTTTATAGACTAAAGCTTTTCACTAGTGTGCCTGGGTATCACCGGGGCAATGGAGGAATACTTACCCCTACGTCGCTACATCTCACAATACAGCAGAAGACCTTGTCTACCTCAGATCCTGTGCTTTTAAATTGGTTTACCATTCCCAATTCTTGTGACCCTAAAAGCATGCTGAAAATATTTTGGATCTCCAGAAAGTTCAAGGTTGGCCATAAATGTCAAACTATAGCCACATACTCAAATCTGGTACACAAAAGGAATCGAAAATTGGAGTTTAAGCTTCTTGGGGAGTGTACAAGGTTCTCCTAGGTTCAATGTCTTCAATTTCAATAAAAAAAACTCCACTCCGCACCAAACTGTCACTCTCTGTGGATGCATCGGCTTCTCGACGGGTTTTCCGAGCCCAAGATGCGCCTCGTCAGAAAAGATGATTTTTCGCCCAAAATCGGTGTCCAATTCAAGCGAGATCTTTGTGCAGAATTCTCCTCAGGCTAGTGTCAGTCTCACACTCTCGGCCACAGTAGCCACACTCTCGTCTATACGCACCGTACGACGACGGGAACCATGTATGTTGTCCACTAGCATAGCAGGCTCACGAACTTTTTACGAACTAGCAGGCGTGGTGGATGCTTCATTTCGCTACGCAGCACTCACTTTGGAAATAAGTTTTCAATATTTCTCAACGATGTTCAAGCTTAAAGTGACTTAATTCGTTCCGTGGAGGTACGATACTGACTTTCTGTCAGGATTTCAAGCGGGAAACAGCTGTCAGTGACCAAATAACCTATAATTTAAAAAGAAACCACTAGATGGACCCTTTAGAATCTCCTATTAACCAAGACAGTGGGATTCATCAATTTTTATAATAAGTTTATAGTTGGTTTGGTTACATTGTAAACGGAGTGGATACCTGTATAGGCAGGATCTGTCTTCCCAGATGTTGGTATCTTAGCGACCCTGTTCATGTCTTGAGTTTCGGTATTGAGCAATAGTTCCGGGCTCTTTACGACCCAGCCACGAAGTCTTTTCTGGCCAATGGTAGAGTATGGTTCTATAGAAGATATAAAAGAGATTTCTTTCCATACTGAAATTTTAAATGTGTACTACTATGTCAAAAATAAATTGCAGGGCGATATCTCAATTATTCTGTATTTTATTCGAACACGAAATTGTTATGTCCTTATTGAATAATCTTCTACTTTTAAAGCAGACAGTCGGAGAATGCCAGAGAAAGACCTTTGTGGTAGTTCACCTCCTTAGTACTGCCAAAATACTCAATACTTGCTTCAGGAATTCTTTTCTTTATGCATTGATTTAAAAGTATGAAATCTAAAGTCAAACCGCAGAAACAATGTCCTTACTGACAGAAAAGTTTGGCACAACGTTTAATGTGAAGGCAGTACAAGACCAGATTTTATTGTCGTAGGGATGTCTCAACCGCAAACTGTGGATAGCTGTGACTAGGGGCTATGACGAGCCGTTTTGATACAATAATTTATGTAAAACGGATTTTGTTGTTATTAGATCCACCCGGTGGTGTTCAGAAAACCTTTTCCTTTTACTGTTCTCATTACTAAATAACTCTTCTAGGTCATCGAAGAAGGGATACTTATGCAGTTCGGCTGCATGGTCCCTTATCGGCCAGCGGACTGTGCTAATACCAGTGAGTTTTGGACTATATTTTCGATTCTTGAGTTAGGAAGCCTATTCCTTCCGAGGTTAGGCAGAGATAAAAAGTGGTGGTCTGTAATCACTCCAAAATAGACATTGACTCGTTCCAATAGAGATTCTGATAGTTACAGTATCCTGAGATCAAGATAATTGCTGCTGTTGACAGGAATCACATTATATTGAGCTTCTGCTGGTATGCTTCGATCAGTCTGGATGGTGTGGGTTTTAATTGTGGCTTGGCTCTTAATAACTATAGCGAGGTTATATCAAGGTTTGCCAGTATTCGATATACAACACGAATAGCGAGCAGCTCGTACTAAAAAACGATGGCTTAGTAGAAGAACCAGAAAAAAAAATACCATGCATTGAAAATTATGACAAGTATTGGAGTATCGACCAGGCAGAGTCAGAATTTCGACCATTTCCAGTAGTGTCTGGTATTTCAATTCCACAAGCTACTTATGTAGGTCTTACTTTCATTGAATTCAAACCACCGACTGCCCCAATAGACCTTCGAATTCAATGCCATATCTTGTGTCTATAAAAACAAATCAGTGACTCTGAAGTATGTGACCTTTCCATATGAATAGGTATAATCCACATAAATAACTCTCTCCAAAGTTATCATTATCATGTGTTTGTTTACCACGTGTCGTACATGGTTGTCGATTCGATTATCTCCGGATAATGGTATCATGATATACGATTGTTTCATAAACTCAACGTTCTAAGGGCGATTAAGCGGTGATAAGCAAATTTTTAATCTTTCTAGACCATACGCACACACATTGGAGAACCTTATAATATATGACACAATCATATCCGTTTTCGGTTTTTTATTACCAAATAAAATGTGAGAATATTTAAAAATATTCACCTGCGTCACATGCGAAAGAGAACAAGTTAACTATTATGGTTTCTTATCATTCAAATCGACTCATATTGTTAATGGGTTATTTCTGTTTCTGAATTAAATTGCATTTTGTTGAAATTTTATCTAAGCAATTCGAGAAATGCTAAATAGTGTACTCGTGCACTGACATTGATTCCTGTATGCTGTTCGGCTGAACGACTGTGAGATGTAAACCAGCAAAATTCACTTTTAGACCAAAGACTGTCAGAAGTATTGGTCCACATATAAAGTCGGAATAAGCAAATACTCAGAGGGTTATGATATCCGATGGAAATGATTTTTTGTTCAGATTCGTGCGCAATCTGAGAATTTTATGTCTGTTCCGACACCTTATCGGAGACATTATCCGAAAGAGGATGATGTCAAACGTCACACAACGACTACCAGCAGTGTACTGCATATTTTTCTGTCCATTGTTATGGTTTTTCCTAGTCCTCCAATTCCGTAACCTAAATAAGTGTCCTGTATAACCGATCGATTATATTCCGTCGAAACATTCCGAACACCCAACATCGACTCGGATTACTTCCTTGTTACAACCAAGGCACGAACCTAGACATTTCGAAACTCCACAACATCGAAAAACTGCAACCACTGGAGTCCGTCGAACGCATATCCAGAAATCTCGCTACGACTTCTATGCACAGACTATACAGACAGGCAACTCCCAAGCGACTGGCGCTCTTTGCCCACAAGCTAAATAACAGCTGATTTTGTCCATCGCTCCTAAGATGTATGGGTGATCCCATATAAATCAAATGGGTGCACGCATACACCTTAGGAGCGATGGACAAAATCAGCTGTTTTCATGGGCGCAGCCATTTTTTTGTTATCTTATGTCAAAAAACTGACGCAATGTGGAGGGGTTGTTATGTCCAAGGAGTACCTTCCTGAAATGATCCTTGTTTCGAGGTGAATTCATTAAAAAATAAAATTTGAAATATAACGTACGCTGTACATCATTTATACTACTTTTTCAATGAAAAACAAAATAAAAGAGAAATATAATTACCTCAGAATAAGCATAAATAATTGTACTTGCAATTCGGAAGCAACAAGAACATTGATCGAAAATTTTAGGCAGAGTAAAAAAGCAAAAGATGCCTGATAGTAGGAACCCTGTGTATGATAGGCATAACTTATATTGTAGGTAGACTTGACTAATAGTTAATAGCAATTGTAATTAGTATTACATGTTTTTATACGCAAAAGTGAAACATTCAGATATTGAAACATTTTGATATATGTTTCAGTTTCCATAGTTAAATATTAATATAGGATTGTTTTTCAAATAATAATTGATTTAAAATCGACTTTGTAAATTGCACGTGTTAATCAAAATATTTACTCCTTATAGCAGAACTAATAAAATTGTGTGAACAGTGGATTAATATGAAACAAAAGATTATGTTGAAATGAAAGGAATCATATTTCCACTTTTAGAAGCAAAACATTAATGCTTTCCTTCAGGATATTGATTTACACACTTTACATTTATGCTCCTTTATACAAATACCAATGTTTTCAAGTAGCAACAACTTTAGATATGTATATTTATTTCCAATTTGTTCATTTGTCAGCACCCATAAAATAATATTCTTTTAACAACGTAAATTCACCATCGTACCTTACAAACACATCCGTGCTGGTTCACCACCTTTGTTTACTTTTTTTTGCCGCTAAAGTAATAATTTCATAGTGTTATTACTCTTAAATAAAAAAACAACGAGGAAATCCTTTTACATTTTTGAATTCAGTACAATAAAGGAAATTAATTTGCATCAAAATATACAAAGGAAGTCGGATAGAATCGCAAATAAATCCAAAGATATTTTACATAAAATGTAACCAAATGTGAAAATTATTGAAGTGTCAGGATGTAGAGAAATTCACCTCTGAAGTTCGTAAGTGCAACTTGTTTTCGTGGTAAATAATCAAAGGAAGTGTTTTAAGAAATTGGGAATACCTTTTTATTATTATTATTATGTATATGCACATTTACACATTTATACTTTATTATGCATTTTTATTGATATGCATTGCACACATTACTATCTATTTGACTTGCATTATATGTATATTATATTATACCTAGTTCGTTATATGTACATAGTAAATACAATTTTATATTTACAAATATATTAATATTGGTAATATATCAGTTATCGCATCAAAATGCAACATAGTGCTTGTTTCAGCACTCAAAATGTTACATTAATGCCTCCTGGAAAACACAATGCACAGAGAAAAAAAATCTCATCAGGAAATATGTACAAAGAAAGTTCATTGTTTTTGTGACATTTTATTGTAACATTTCAATTGATGAACGTATAATAGAGGTATTACTGTTGAAACACAAAAGAAATATTCTATTTATTCAATTGTATTTCCATAGTGCTCCCATAAGTGAGTTTCTTCAGAATCGAAATATATATGTAAATACCTTTCGATGTAAAAGCATTTTTCCGCATGCCATGTGCTTGAAACTTAATAAAACATAAAAACAAATGTTTATATGTTTATAAGCACGTGTTTAAATGCAGGTCAAATCCAATAAAAAATAGAATTTATGGACACAAATAAAATCTCACCTCGCCTTACTTCAGATTTTTGTTCATCAGTTGCAAAACACAAATCTTTTGAAGCCAACTTCAGTTCGTTGATTTACACGTATTCACCGACAGGGGATCATGGGAGAGGATTTAGGCCACACCCATTTTAGGGGTTTCGGGTGCAGAGGAGGGAAAGTTGACTCTCTCGTATAGTTTCTCTATGCTTCTATGCCACTAGCATCAAATGTCAAAGACTAGTGGCAGCGCTGCCAATAAGCCAACAGCCACCAAGAAACTTCTGGTTTGACGAAAAAGGGCGCTGGGAAAACAGCTGTTCGAGAGCTCTCCGTACAAAACAGAAAATCGTTGGCTTTTCCGAAAAAGGAAAAAAGAGCGTAAGAAACTTTCTTTCAAAGATATTGAGCAATTATGACTCAAGAAACAATGTATCGAAGTTTCACCAACTGGTAAAAGTACATGCTAAGCTCAAGCCTAAGGCCCGTACAAAAATCTATAGAGATGAAGAAGGAAACCTTGTCAGTCGGTGCTGAGAATATAATAATATTTCTTCTGCAGGTTGTACAATAGCGACGAAGACCGACATCCCGCTTTCCGACAGAATAAACCATTCAACATAGTTTTCGTCAAGATGATGAAACCAAAGTAAGAATAGCAATATCCTACTTTAAATCCCACAAGGCTGTTGATGGAGTACCATTAGTTCAAATGACATGGTAGAGAGTTGACTTGATCATCGAGAGCAGATTTGCACCGATCGATTCTTTGGAGTCAATTTTCCACCACTCTTCCTCACATATTCCCCAGAACGTTGGCAATAGCGCCTTCAATATTGTTCTTGAGCTGCTCCAACGTTGTTGGCTTATTGGCATAATCTAACGATTTAACAAAACCTTATAAAAAATTCAATGACGTTTTGAGATTACGCGTACACCGAACCACATATCACTGATGTCAATACAATCGGTTAATACTCGAATGGTTCCATCGTAACAAAGGCGTTTGTAACTCCTGTCTAGAGTCGTGATGTTTGTACTACTCTGCGGATCGCGATATTATTTCATAAAGAATTCAAAGAAAGAGGTACAGCGTGTTAGAAATTTAAGTTCAACGTTACCCTATGGTTAAACAAATTTTAGGTTATAAGAACTAACCGTAGAACCAATAAGTAATAACAATAATCGAATTGTTAATCAGCAAAATAATCTATGGTGAGCACGAAACCAAAGTAGTAAGCTACAATCAGTAGGTCTTGACTCATCTCTAATCGAAATCTAGGATCTTAATGTGAAGTATAATGCGAAATGCTTACATATATGCAGTAACTATAAGAGATTAGAGTCAATGAGTTAAAAATACAAAGAGAATTTCAGCAAACGAAATATCAAACAAAGAAATAACTTTCGTAATCCTATTGATAAGAATACGATTACTATTAATCGATTGTTCTTGAAAGACCTTGACTTTTTTCGACGAAATACACTCTGTCGTTCGAATACTCAAAGATTCTGTAACACGTCGTATCCGATGTGTTACCTGTTTGAAAGATAAAATGTAAAAGAGTCAAAGCTGGACTCAGAGGGGGATACTTCCTTACTTACTTCTGACCCACAAGTACTACTAGTCTACTTTTTAAAAAGCACAGGAATCCCTGATTGTATGATGTCGATCTTCTCTCCTCTGTCCTATCCCTTAGTCTGAAAAACTAATTCAGTCTATGTGGTTCAATAAATGGATGGTTGAGTGATTCTTGCTTAGGTAGCTGCTTGAAAACTGTCTCTGACTATAGTAAAAGAATAAAATTCTCTGTCAGCTAGCTATGTTCTAATCTAGAGAAGTACCACAGAGAGATATCTTATGGCATTTTTGCAGGATCTTGGAAGTTAGGAAGCAGCTTTATATCTTCCAAAGAGGAATTCATAGTTAATAGAATAACCTTCAGACTGGAAAGAGTTAAACATGGGACTTCCTCCATTCTTGTGGCCAACACTAAGTCCTTCTTAGATGTATCAACTCCGATCTTTATTCTTTCTAATAATTTGTCGGAGGTCGGAGGCATTCTGGGAATCCTCAGATGGATTTCATTGCTATTTTCAGACAAATATGGAGTAATTGCATGGACACAGAGAACCAATCTGGTCACCACGGACAGACACTCTGTGCAAAGACTGGTATGCCTCTGTAATACAGGCGTCATTCGAACTACTAGAATGGACTTCTTTGTACCTTGTGCTTGTAGAATGTGCAAACAAAACGTCTCTAAGAATGGCCAAAGCAGGAATAGGGACAGAGTACATTACAAACAAAACCTTCAATTTCGCTATCAAGCTCACCAATAAAATGAATTGGAGCAATGAATCCACAATCTAAAGACTGAGCGATCACACAATGAAGTGGTACACAGATGGATCAAGAACTGGCACAAGCATGTACATATATTCAAATCAGTCTTGACCGAAACCATGCCAACTGGGACTATATCCTCAAAGAAGAAGTCAGGAAACTAGAAAGAGAAAAAGGGCATGAACATGGAATAATGCTCAGAACACGAGGCGAGCCAAGATACTTCTAGGGCAACACAACCGGAAAACTGGGTGATTTATTGCAATCACCGAAGTCTGAAATTAGGGTCTTATATGAACATAACTGGACACAATGAACTCTTGGCTACTCTAGGTGAGCCGGTGTCAATCTAACCTAACTTGTGCCACACCCACTTTATTAGGGCTTATGTAAAGGCGGAAGAGAACGGTATCACAGGATCCATTTAAGACGGATTGTACTTAGCTTTTCTGTATGTTTTTTCTTTTTCATTTAATAGAGTACCACTCTAAAGTCCCTCTTGACTGTCAGGTCTGTGAATTCAAGTGATTAACAGTCGACTAAGTACACCAACAGTGTAAAGGGGTTTCCCACAGATTTACTCTACCACGAGCTCTTGACAGGCACTCTCCCCACCTGAACCTAAACGCCTCAAACCTCTTGCATAGAACTTCTTGCTGCCAAAGCCTGCATATACTAACTATGACTGAACCTACTATAGCTAGGTACAATGGTTAACACTTTTATTATCTATTGGGGATAACAGCTTTTTGTTTTTTTTTAATAAAAGTCGTAAAAGCTTATCTGTCTGGAAGTCTATTTCATTTTGTATCGATGACAAATTTCTGCCTCTATTATTATTTTCATTATACCGTTATCACATGTCAAACTAACCAGTTTTTCGTTGAAATTATCTGGAAACTTCCCACCCGCACTGAGGGTTGCCTGCAATGACACTGAGTGAGATTCGATCTAACAATCAATCCACAAGTGTAATTAATGACTGAACTAATTCCATAAGCCTTCCATCTCCACGAGACTCAGAAGTCATTTCAAATTTTAGGCGACATCCTTATCTAGCAGTTCGCAGAACTACCTGATTTATATTTATTGTCCACTTCATAATCCATTATCGTGCTACTAACAGGAAATTATTCGCGGTTTACTGCTTAAACAGGTAAAACCCTTGCTCTACGTGTAAGTCACCTAAAACTTTGAACTCTAAGAACCTCGAGGTTCCTTCTGGAAATCCCTGTAAATGTAAGCTCTTGCAGGTACGCCATTCATAGGCATTTTGCAAAGCATCTATCCAAGCACAAGTGCTTTTATTGCGTCTCTTTGATAAAATGCCTGATACTGTACTGCTGATAAGATTTAAAACTGCCTTCTGATAAGCGTTAAAACAATGCTAAAATAAAAAGTGTTCCCAAGTCGATAGTATCGTGTGTAGAGATGCTATCGGTTCTGTAATCGGTTCGAGATAACAAAAGGTAATGCAATCTAGGTGAGGTACCCGGCTTTTCTTCATGTATTGAAGGTTTTCACTTTTACAAAGTTTAATCAGTGCACAGCATTTGACGGGCTAGGACCTAGTTTGGGTCTCACGGTTAACGTTTAAGATTGTTCAGTGTATCAAAGTGACAGTGTTGACCGCAGATACAAAATCACTGACGGGGCTATCGCTGCACGCAATGTGGTGAAAGTTTTCGAATTGAAATTGAATGTGAATTGGTGCAAATATTAAGTTTTATTTTCGGTAACCCTAATTGAAGTCAGCTGAGAACAGCCATGGGACTAACCGACGAGAAACCTGAAGAAAATGGTGATTTTTTTTTTCAATAATTTATACCTAGAATGAAACTAAAATTTAATTTCGATTGTGCGCTTAGCATGATAGGCACTACAGAGACGTACAGAGGTACAGACGATACATTTGTCCATCAGAAATCCTCTTTCAGAAGTTATACCCAAACTAATCGACAAAGGGAAATAACTTCACGGGAATTTGATCCACATGGGTATTTTCTCATCCCTAGAGAGGGAAAGTAGTTCCTACTATGAGAGACACTTAATTTAACCTGAAATGTTTGTGAAATGGTTATTTTCTGCAGTAGCTATGGGAGAGTGAAGGTATAGGCATTTCTCACATAGAAGTGAAATTATTGGCCACTGTCAGTGGGAATGTGTACAAATACAAGACTTTTGGATGCTTTTTACGTTCACAAAACGCCTTCTTTCCATCGCAAATGAAAAATTTATACAGTTAGGGAGACTTCCAGAGAAAACAACTCCACAGCAATTTTATGTCAATAAGAACCCACATATTCGAAAAGTGAATTAATTGCCCACTAGAGGTGGAATAAATTCTCAAGTAGAATAAATTCCTGTGAAATAATTTCACTGCATGGTATCTTAGTCGGATTACTGGAACGCATGTGAGCTCCAACGCATTCCATAAAGAGCTTCCTCCTCCTCAACTACTCTGCGTCACAATTGCCTAAGGTGTCAAGTACTTGTGCCTTCTTGGGTGAGAGGATTTCACTGCATGGTATATTTTCTACTGGAATTGTCTACGTGTACGTTCAATCATTTTCCATTCCCTCCCTTGTCAAGAAATGTCCATTCTCTATTAAGTTAGTTCCTTGGTGACAGGATTGTGGGTAAAAGCCTCAGCATGACGATTTTTTGACATCATTTTATGGAAGTTTAAGTGCAGACTTTGGGTAGCATTCCAGAAGAAGTCGAGAAAAAAACAGTCTTTAATTTCTCGACTTACTGTTCGAAAATATAGACTTAAGCGTCGATATTTAAGGCAAGATGTCGTAGTCCATCGAATTTCATGGTTACATTTCGTCAATTTTCTGTAGAGAGTACATCCTTGCCGAATACTACTAACAATAGCGGTGACAGTATGTATCCCTAATGTATTCCACTTTGGACCTCGAAATACTTCACCAACTTACCATACAAAATGAGATGACACTTACCACACTCGTATGGTATGGGCCGTATAGCAACTCGAAAGCGATAAGCAGTAGATGTTATGTAGTCAATACAGGGTGATCCAGCTCAAAAAGACTGATTGTGCGAGGTTGAGGAATTAGAACTAAGTACAAAGCATCAATGAAGTGTTTCGCTTGTCTCATGTATTTTGTCACGATTTCGAAAATCCTACTAATCTGATCTTAAGTTTGAGAGAAGTTTTCCGCCGGAACCATGAATTCCAGTCTGCAACTCTTGTACCATTGAACACCCCGAGCCTAGGCCAGTTTGTTGATGATTAAAGAAATGTATACTCTGCGTTGTAGCCTTACGCATTGCTATTCAACGAACTGACTAGAAACGGAACTATCCCTAAAATTCTACCACATTGACGAACTCTTCTTAAAAATGTGAAAAATGCAAACTTTGAAGTTCCAATTAGGGTTTATCTTTGGAGGACTTCATTCGTCATCTCTTACCACAGGATCTACCATTTGATGCAAGTAAAAGCAAGGCACCGTGGGTTAGTTGCTAATGACGATTCGAAAGTTATTTTCATTCTGCATGGTCACACATCTCATGAACGTTCGACAAACTTCGGAAAGTATAACTTCTCAAACATGGCATTAAAAAATAGGGTCCTTCCAGGCGTGTGAAGAAAGTAACACATACGATAAGGATGGTGGCATAGTCCTCTGAGAATCGCGAAAACACTCAATCGTCTATCTTAAGCCGTAGGCGTAGATACTGTCTCTTAGATGGTTGGTTGGTTTAGACCGGCCCTCGATGATGATGCAGTTAGACCAAAAAAGGTCCATTGTGCTGCCGTTAAGTAAGGTGGTTATGAAGGAGCCAATGTTGCAGGCAGCCAGTATTCAGATCATTGAGATCGTTGAAAATGAATTTACCTAGTGTGGCTTTTCTAATGTTGGCAAGTGAAGGGCATGTGCATGACATGGTGACAGATGGTCTCCTCTTCTTCCTCATCAGCTTCTGCAAAAGTCAGTGTAGGGGATGCCCAGTCTTTGAACAGTCTTTGAGCCTTCCTATAGCACTGTCCCGTGGTCCTATTTGTGTTTAAAATTGGCCAGAGGAGTCTGGCAATGTTGCAATGGTCAAGCTGATGCCATCGATGGTTGTCTCTTAGATATTTAAAAGCCCTTTTTTGAGACTTGTCTTGTAAGTTCATCAGTAGTCTCAATTCCTGCAAGCCTTGCCCATTAGATTTCAATCCTCGAACCGAATACAAATAGCTGTTTCATAATATGTTCATCACCTTTCTTTCACCTGGAAGAAATAATGACTTAAACCAAAATAATTCCTTACGTCAACTTCAGTGAAAGCGTCAAAACGGGTCACTCGTTTATCAAATAAAATCGACAGTGGTCCACTTGACTTTATGGCACTGTTTCACTTCAAAAGAATACGTTTCTTGAGTGCTCGCGTACTATCTCCAGCGCTGTGTAGAACATCCGTCACATACGCATTTTACCTTCGTTTAGTAAGCAATTAAAAGTATATTTCTGTCTGTCTGGAGGGGAAATGAGTGCAAATACTGTAGTACAACACCAGCGAGTTATCAGCCCGCAATGCTTGATAGTAGTAAACCTTTATTACTATCTGTTTAGTGGCTTGTCAGTCAACAACAATCCACTTGACGTGACACATTGATTTGAATGATTCCCTTATCCATTCATTGGATTTTACGACGCCACGTGTGTCGTCCTTCCTGGAATTAGCTCCCAAAATATTAAGAACTTCATTGATAAAGTTCAATCGAGGTCTGGATAACACTTGTTGTAACCCCTGTTTGCAGAATCAATTAAAAACGAGATATTGTTTTGGGCTTTGGGGCCTGATAACCCTATTGAACGGGGACTTTTCCTTAACATTTTTTTAAAGGGAAACACGAAACGATCTACGTTGTACGCTGTTATTGGAGGATTTAATTTACGAACCACTTTATAAATCGTTGATTACAATCGTTTAATGAAGTGCTAATCGCAGCCAGTAGATCGATTACATACATTCGTACCGGATGATAAGGTGTTTGATATTGGACGATAACCGTGCCATGTCGGGCATTGCGATTGGAGGCGGGGAATTTACAGCCCGTGAACAATTATAACATCCGTTGGATAAATTTGAAATATAGTTTTAACGGTGTTATCTGGATGGTTGTTAAATAACCTTTGCATATGGTTGTTGGGCAATTGATTGGTTGTTTTTAATCGATAATAACTATATGGCCGGTATGGATCTGGAATTTCTGATTGAGATCTGTCTGACGGTGTGGACCACATACATCTTTCCTTCTTCACCCAAAACCGAACCGATCTGAAAGATATCCAAGGTATGATACATCCGTTCCTGTGTTTCGCAATGTTCTTCCTCGACAGTAGGAAGCTAGCTACGCCTGCTACCAAAATTTGTTTTTTATGAAAACGACTAAAAAAGTGGGCGGAACTGAAGTGTTGAATATTGCAATACTATTTGGTCTTTAGGATTTTTTTTTTCGATTTCAAGTAAAATAGTAAAGTTATGAGGAATCGGGCATGGCAGTGGGCGTATTTCAAACATTTTTCCACTTTTCCTAGAGTTAGAAATTCCATTCTTCAGCACAAAGTTGAAGATTAAATAACTGGTGACTTACGGAGGTATGGACGGACGAACGTGACTTATCCGTGTATTAATACCTTAAAGGCACAATCCACTTGGAGCAGAAGGTTTAATACCCTAAATTTCTTCCATTGTAACACTTCTACAAAAGTGGGTGTGGCATTGCGCATTTTTCCAATGAATTATTGTGATATCTTTTGAGGGTGTTACACGTAAAATTTCGCGACTATTGGTTTTTCAATAAAAACGCCCTCAAAGAGTAGGCGTAGATGATGTATCTAAAATATTTGTTTTAATGATTTTTACTTGCACCTATACCTATAGGACAAGTATTGTATTCGTGCAAAATTTGGAACTCGAGATTTTAATCAAACTTGACATTACTATAATGGAGAAGTCCAAGAAAGTAGGTCCGCCAATGCCATCTGTCTGTCTGTCTGTCTGTCTGTGCACGAGGCTACAGCCTAAACGAGTGGATGGATTTAGATCAAACTTCATATGTGGGGTCTGTGTGTTAATCCCTAGAGGCGAAATCGGAATTTTCATTCTAACCTCAAAATTAAGGGTAGTTTACTTAAGGACGATTTCAGTTAAAATGGATTTTCTCGAAAACGGCTCTAACGATTTTGATTAAACTTCATATTTGAATTAGTCTGGTCAATTGCAATCAGATGATATATCGTGCTTCTTACCAAAATTGGCAACAATGGTACTTTACTTATAGCCAATTTGGCGAAAAGTTAATTTGCGAGAAAACGGCTTCAATGATTTAGTTCAAATTTCATATTTGGACTAGTACGAGGTAATGCAACACAATGGCGTACCACGTTTTGGTCTGAGTATGATATAACGGTACTTACGACCAAGGTGACTAAAAGCCGATTTGCTTGAAAGTGCCTTCAGCTATTTTATTTAGATTTTGACATATGATTAAACATCTCAAATTCTATCAGGAACTGTATCACATTTTTGGCCAAAAGTTAGTATAACGGTATTTTTCGGCAGTTGGAGCCAATTTATTCGAAAACGGCTCCAACGATTTTTATTAAATTTTATATTAGAATACGCCTTTTTAAACCCTATAAGATGGCATACCACGTTTTTGGTTAAAACTGCCTAAAATTCCACGTTCCTTACAACCAGCTTAACAAAAACACGATTTTCATATCATTATTAGCCAAACATGAATTTTATCCCTACTTCTTCCTACTAACCGATTTTCAAAATTATATACCAAAAAATTTTCCTAGAACACAGCTGTTGTCATGGAAACGTTTTTTTCCTTACGATACAGGTTTTGATTGGTGCGCACGTGCTACTGGATTTGTCTGAAATTCATTTTCATTGGTTAAAAGACAGAGAGAGAGAAAGAAAATATTGTTACATTTTTAGGGACTTACTTTGGCATATTCACCGAAGTTCAAAGGCAATGAATTTGAGTGAAATTGAAGAAAATTTAACGACGATGCTTAGTTTTCAAGAGCTTTATCAAATCTTACTTATAGTCAACTTACATATGCTTACCTACTTATGTATACATATATTCGTTTATTTATTTTTAAGTACCTCAAATACACACAAGAATTTGAGACATAGGTGCAAGTTTGTACGGCCCAGTCGTGCACTTTATTTTCCTAGATTTCTATTTAGATTTGAAATGTAATGTGTGGCAGTGATTGAATAAGTGGTTCAAAATTTTACTCTGAACCTGACGAACACATGAGCACTATTGGATAAGTCTTTCAAACGTTTGAACAACATTTACAGACGTACACGTTCTGAAAGCAAATTTACATAGCATTTACATATTTGTGATTTAGATTTCGATCAAATTTTTATTTCAATATATGTAGTGCATGGAAATTGCTATTATGGGTGGAATATAACATCATTTAAATATTCTCCACTGAATTCTGACAACGTAATTTTTGATGACATTTTGACACATTTCAAAGCGTCAAAAATTTGCGGTTTGTAAGCCCCACAACAGGAAATTCAAGGGCGACAAATGACGCGATCTAGGTGAACTGTTCAAATCACGAAATGCGAAATATATTGTCCAGGAATGCAATGAACCCAAAACATTGTTTGAGATGTGGCACCGTCTTGTTGAAACCACATGTGTTCCATGTATGTATATATCTTCGATTTGAGGCCAAGCGATGAGAATTGACTATTTAGCATCGTCGCTAAAGAAAATGTTGTATCGGCGTATATTATATAGAATCTGAGACCAACTGATTTGAATCCTTGAGTCAGTTGAAATTTATAAAAGTGTAGATGCAGATCCAAATGCAAAATATGCCATAATCCTGTGCTCGTCGTGAAATTGATAGAGTTGGATCTTGTTGAACACTTTCACCAAAGTCAGCCATATTTTCCATAAAGTCTGTTTTTTGATGATCGATAGGCATTAAGAGGAACTGGCTCTGTGCCAGTGTTTTCGAATTTGTCTCGTTCAAGTGGACGACGTATTCCAAACTAAACATACATATGTAGGCTCGGAGGACAGTTCAGTTTGACGTATGTCAAACGTAAATGTCAAATTAGGACCACGAATTGGATGACCCTGTACAAATATAAGAGGGTCTACTCATTTGTGTAACTACAACGTTTTTTTTACTTTACTTGCACCTGTACCTATAGGACAAGTATTGGTTTCGTGAAAATATTCGAAGTTTTCATTCTAACCTCGAAATGTTTTAATTAAGACCGATTTCAGTAGAAATGGATTTCTTTGAAAACCGTAATTTTTTAACATCCCCGTGCAAATGAAGTGCAAAAGTTAAAGAAGTAATAAGTATTATGCTGTGTCGCCAACACTTTCTAAGCAAGGAAGCAAAGCATTTCATTGTCCAGGTTAAGTCAGAATTTTATTTTTTTTTCCGAACTAGCATTTCTGCATGTGCTTTAGAGACCACACTTGTAAAGATGTTATTTGAAGGCAAACAAAGATTTCTGCGAATCGAAACATCATCGCCCACTTTTTGGGGGCGTTTCCGTACAAGTTATCTGCAAAAGTGTGGGCTGACAGGACAGTACTCAGGTTGAATGTATGATCAAAAGCCTTCAAAATCTTTGAAGAACTATGTACACATGTACGTCACATACTGCATCACTGATAGTCCAATCTCAATACGAAGGAATAAATAAATAGTGTAGACATTTGCGTCAACTTTGCCCTGATACTGTGACAAGACTCATCATTATTTGATGTAAATTATAAATTTCCACGAAAATTTAGTTACAAAGTAGAAAGTAGCTTACCGATTACCGAGAATATTAAATAACTTCTTCATTATGCAATCAGCTGTAGATGATCTCGATTAAAATACGACATTGTTTTAAGTACAAGCACACGTTCAGAATCACCATCATTATCCCGAATCTGATTAGAGAAAAACAGTCATAGCAACAAGTCGTACATTGGCCATCAAATTCATATGAAATTGTCTTCGTTGCAATTTCATTTTTCAGGTCAAACACATCAGTTAATGGAAATTTCTAGTTCCCATTATGCCAGAGGAAATAGAAGGCATTCCGTGAATTGAATTTGCACATTAGGGCAACACACTGACAGGCTCCAGACATTGTGGTATTTTTATTTTACCCACTTTCTGTTCTCACATAATTTGATAACAATTAACAACTGCTCTTGATAGTGATATCTTAATATAAATTTCATTCTAAATTTCATTTCTTAGCGTCGTTTGCGATTGTGCGTGATAGTATGCGTACAGATGAACTGTTTAGATTACACTTTTATTATGACGCATGACTCTATGACATATGTACGAATCAATTGCGAGAGATATGGGTTAAACTATCGGATTTTATAGAGATTTGGAACAACGTATTGTAAAATTTGGACCTTGGGCGTATAGAAAAGATTCAAGTGTTCTGGATTTGTGTTATCAGGTGAAGGCCAAAGGACGTTGGAGAATATGCCAACTCAACTTGTCTAGGTGTAGTAACACATCACGTGTATCTACTTCGATTAATCGCTCTAATAATTTCATGAAAAATGGCTCACATGACAAGCGGTGATTTGTCGAACTGTCAACAATGAGTCGTTTAGAAAATTGGCTTTTATACGAATATTCACTAAATTTTTGTTCAATTTTCTTGGCTAACAATGAAAAATTAAATCCCCCAAGCTATTGGAATATAACTTCGGGGGGAATTACTTCACCTTAACAACCGTAAGTGTTTGATAGACAACATATGTAAGTTAGGTGGGACACAAGACGTCTCACTTTTGTCTCGATGAGATGGGAGAGAAGGCCGTAATTTGGTGGTGGACTTATGTTTCACTACCGAAAGCTTTAGTTATTCCTGCCCCTGTTACCTCCAGCTATCACATGCAGTAAAACTTTAAAGTTTCAAAATATCGTTATGCACTCTCTAGGCTTGAAACCAAAAAGTTAACGAGAATACATTTAATACATACGTCCCTGATTCGGTTTGTTATGAGGGTAAAACCACAGAAGCGTAAAGTATCCATTTAGGACTCTCTATGGACCCAAGAAAGTGGCATATGACCTAGCTGCTTTTGGTAACCACGTTCACTCTATTAAACTCACCTTTAATAAAGTCTGATTGGAAACGATACATTTTTTCACCATCAATAGGTTCTTCGACTTATCGTCCTATACGCATCCTGTACCTTTTAGATTCAGAACGTGTGGGGTCTCCGCTCTCTTTAGATGTCTAGGCCCTAATTCCCATTGCAAGACCCCAAGAATAAATGCTTTTGAAATTTAACAACTGACTCTCATTGTCGAGATGTCCTGATGGTCCTTCACAGACTGCCGATCGATTCTCACGGAGATGGCTGAACAATTCAATATTCACCTTTGTTGAGATTTGGAGCATTGTGATATACCAGAAATTGTAAAGCCAATGAACTCGCCAGAATAGAGACATCTTTCCCCATTTTCCCCATTTCTCCGGATTAGGACCGACACAATAAATTGTCACTACAATATGTATCATAATGGGACACTGTCTGTGGTTGCTACAAGGCTGGGCTGGGAGGAAAATTCATTTTTTATCTTCTTCATTTTTGCCCAGCTCTCCCCCGTTAAAGGAATCTTCAGTTAGGAGCCTTTCACGATTCGTTAGTAGTGCAGTAGAGTATCACAATTCTATCTAAGAGTGTTGACCTTCCTGAACTGGCAATCACTCTTTCTCTCATTACTTCTTCTTCTAGACTAGTTTGCTACAAAGTTAAGGTCCCTTACAATATGTGTTTTTTTTTTACATTCCTCCAGCCTAACTTATTGAATCCTATTAATTTGCAATCAATGCGATTGACCAAATAATTGAAGACCAAATATTATTTTTGCCAACTTTAATCTGTCCCAATTCTAGTGAATGCCATCTGATGATAACTTTCTTTCCATTGCTTTGAATGCCAACTCATGCCGGTTATCAACGCCCGAGACGTCCCAATTAACTGGTTCAAGCGGTAAGAGAGAATGTAGCCGAGAACCCACACGTGTCATCGAATTATTGACACTGAAACTGATTTTTGGAAGAAAATTTTAATGACCGACGAGGCCCATTTCGCACTCTCTGGTGGCTTTAATAAGCAAAATTGCCGCATTTGGGGAATGAAGAATCCACACGAGATCCATGAAATAACACCATTGCATGACCAAAAAGTGACTGCTCGGGTCGACATTTGCGCCAAAGCCATCCAGTTTCTGCAACGCAAATTCCCTGGAAGTGTGCGGTCAAAAGGGCGACACTGACTGGTCCTCCAGATCTCCAGTTTTAACCCCTCCGTACTTCTTTTTCTGGGGTTATTTGGAAAGCAAAGTGTACGGTAGCTCAAGGCAAACATTCCATTTGAAATCATTACTATACCGCCCGAGATACTAGAAAAAGTGATGGAAAACGACTTAATTTTTTCTTTGTATCCTAATACTATCAACCATTTTCTCTCATTTCTACACAATTCTCTACAAAATACTTCCGCTTATGATAGAACAATCTTTTGTCGTCAACTGTTTTGTACCAGACCCATTATACTCAACTATGTACCTCTCTTATTTTTCAAACCATTACAACCCTCGTCAAACCTTTGTTCTTTGCTCATCAACTAAACCTTTTAAAATGTATCGACTCTTGATTTTGAACCCACATTGTTGAAATTGATATCTTGTTACCTGGAAAATCGTTTTCATAGTGTCAACTGCAGGTAAGTTTCTTTCCACGAACGGTGTTCCACAAGGCAGCCATCTAGGTCCCCTTCTTTTCATTCAATTAACTCTCCCTCTGCTCTAATGGTATAGTGGTAGGAGATTTATCAAAACCATTTCTTCAGCATAGCATTCTATAGTTTCTTTCAACAAGGGCTCATGTGTTGAAATCATTGAAGTAGGTCTAGGTAGGAAATAAACTCCCTAAATATATCACAAGCTAGCAATTTCATTACACCTGTACAGATACAAAAACACTTTTAAAATACTAGCACTCGTGTTTAATAAGTAGATACACAAATCCGATTAGTAAAGAATGGCTCAATTTTATAAACCCATCACCCTACCAGAATGACATCATTCATTAGCTTTCCTCCAGTGATTAACATGAGCAGATACACGATAAATCTCTATTGTCCTCCGCTGTTTTCGAAAAACATTTACTACTTGCTACTTGTATCGAAAACACTATCTATCGCTCGATAATATCGGCACAACCCTTTTTTTTTTACTATCACCATTTTTAGCGTTTCATTATAACAATGAATGAAAATCACATTTAGCTTATGAGGTCTGGGTAAACCCACATAAGTATTTAGATAAAAATAAAAGCAATAAACCAGATAATCAAGTGATAAGTTGCACCCACATTGTCATATATCGGACTGACGTAATTTTGGGAGTTGTTTTCTAATTTTTTTTGTTTGTTTATTTCTATTGCAGGGGACGCAACCTTGAATGAGAAAGTTAATGGTAATAATAATTTACAATTGGTAAAACCCTCATTGGATACTAAGGACCCGAAAACTTCAAAGGATGGAGAAATCGATGAAGAAATTCACGATCCAGACGCATTGGAAGGACAAGTTAAGGTGAGTTGTTAAAGTTTTTCTGACTTGGTATTGGTCCTTACGTATTTGTACAAAATGCCTTAGCTTCTACATATTTTTTGGGCTACCACATTGATGGTATCTTAGCCCATCGAAATCCATGGTTAGATTCCGTAAATGTTGCTCAAAGAACATTGGTCATAACCACTAAGGACAGGTGACAGATTCACCCTGATGTTCTTCATCTTCGACTATAAAATACTTTGAGACCTAATCATTGAGAAAGAGGTGACACTTGCTACTCTCGTATGTAGCCTTGAGTTTTTATGGGTTTCCTTTCCTACAGGAACAGGTCGATAGGAATAACCTCAAGTCAAACTGTTAAAACGTTTCTTGAAGTCGATAAAAAGTGCATATTATGGAGAAGGTGGTAGATAAAGGAATATAAAGCGCAAAACTATTCGATGTTGAGATCTAAATGTTCCTTAATCCATTGTAGAATAATTTGTCACTTTAACATCCGATGTCTCTTTTGGAAGACAAATGGTAATCCCTCTTTCCATTCTGCGTAAATCACTAACTCCCCACACTCTTAGCATGAACGGCTGTATTGGTTTACTTGATGTATTAAGCCTGGCTTAAAAAAGTTCACCAGAGATGCTATCCGGCGGATTTGTTTTTTTGTCTTAAATGGTGTTGCCATTTCGATTTAACTAGGATATCCGATGCAGATTTGGGCTTTTGTTACTTCGAAAGACTCACAGTTCAAAACCACATCACCATCGTGTTCTCTCCAACCAGTGAGCTGTTTCTTATCAGAAGATTAACATCTCAGAGATCCGAACACTAATGCTAGTTAAGTTATAGAAAATCCCATGGTCACACCTGCTTGGTACTTCATCAGACCTTGAGTGAAGTGAGACATTTATTTGCCACGTCTCACACTACACTGTTATCCCTTCTATTTCACGACATGAGTATACTGATCTTCTAGCTCGGGTTCTCTCTACTTCTGATGCCGCCGTTGCAATCCGAGCCTTGGTTGACACTAGATGGTGCAAAAATATTTCTCCATACATTCTAGTCTATTCCTCCAAGTCTTATAGGGCCCTGACTTGCATTGCAGTGGGAATCGTTCAACATCTGACAGACGTGCATGTACTCCTGGGACCCAAGCATTTTGTTATTTTATACTACAAGCCCGCTTTCGTTCTTTCTTTGCAAAAGGAGGTACGACACAGCTGCCTCCTTTTTGCTGTGAAACTTCATGTAAACCGTCATAGTTATGGCAAAGAAGATACATGAAGTCAGTTGATGATTCCAATTGGATTGACGAACTTCATATGATCGACATAATATGGTTCGCAGCTATTTACTTTCAGCCAAGTTATTGGCTTTTCGTTCGGTGAACTATATCTTCACCTTCGATCTTTAAAAAACGAAAACCTTTTCTTCAATATACATACCTACTCCTTATCTCACACACTACTTGTGTTTTCGAAATCGCATTCGACTAGTTTGATTAACAATCCAATCGCCCTGTAATCTGTGCCTGATAAGCCTTGTAACACACTACTCTGCTCGTCGCTTATCCTCCTTAATCCCATAGAGCCTGCATATAGCAACATTTCAATCGAAAACACTAGAAATATTTCAATTTGATTGCCCACACAACAGGTAATATTATTCAATGCACATATTGGCACAGCTATCAATCTTATCGCTCACTTCATGTCGATGAAATTCGAAAAAAAGTATCTACAAGCTTTATCCCAATCGCAAAATCCTCGGATATGCCATAGATAGTGACTAATTGAACTCTTTAATTAATTACGCCGCAGCGGATACACATTGATTTGAAACGACCGTCATTGTGTAATAAAAATAAAACTATTTCAAAAGAAGGACAGGCATTAGTTGGTTAATTGTTTATTTGTTTACACTTGTTATATCAAAATAAACTTGTTTTTTTTTTCGTATCTTATAGAAAATCCCGTATCCAAAAGCTGTGGGCTTCATCATTAGTAATGAATTCTGCGAACGATTCAACTACTATGGAATGCGAAGTAAGTATGAAACTCTGTATAGTAGTAACTAATATTTAAATTCTTGGAGATAAGACATTCAGAGAGGAACATTTTTATTCCTACATACGTGACCTGTTTTCAATATTTAAGGCTGCAATAAATCTTTACTGCCGAATGCAATGGCCTTTATCAGGGTTCAAGCAACGCAATCTTTATTTGGGCAACAAATCCGCTCGTCAGTTTTGTCGATGCAGTGTCAATACGATGCGAGTTTAATGTCATTGACCTCGAATGGTTAAATGTTCTGCCTTAGCAAACTGTCCTTCTCAGTTATCAGTACATACACTTCTTGAAAGATTTGAATAAACAAAATAGAATGTACGAGCATCTAGGACTCTGTATCTATGTATCGTTAATTGTCAGCTAATTTTTTCACCATAAATCCACTTGAAATAAACAAAATCTTCAATAGAACTGAAAGTATCCTGTCGTGGATACTTATTTCTAACAGAATCTGAATAGAACCCAGTCAGGTACAGGCTTATGAAAATCTTCAAACCATGTTTAGGATTGGGTTATATTCCAACACCGTGCAGGGAAGTCGGGGCCATCTTCCTCCCTAATGCAGATAAACCAAGTCACACACAAGCGAAAGACTACAGACCAATTGGTCCCTCGTCATTCTCTCGGAAGACACTATAGACTCTTCTAGATACACACGTTAGAGGCCAGTATCCTATCGAGGGCTTATGTAAAGCTCAGTATACAAATCTTACGATTAAATAGATGGAATCTAGCCTTTACTACAAGGACCTTCCACAAGCTGCTCTCGTAGACATAGAAGGCACTTTGAACAACATAGAAGGGGAGGTCATCAAAAGCCATGCGAAGCATGGTATTAGGAACTGGATATGCGACATGTTCTCAAAAAGCATCAATTCCACACAACATGACTAGAGGAACCCCTCAGGGATTTGACACATATCCCCTTTCAGCATGCTTCAGGAATTAACTAGCTCTACGTATGTGGATGACGTAGTAATTTTAGATGATGGAAAATTTCTAGATACATCAAGTTATATAGGAGAATCAGCTAGGAAACGGGCTAGAGATTGAGAAATTCCCGTCAACATTGACAAATCAGATATAGTACACTTTAGGAGAAAATATCCGATACCCCTCTTCCAAATGCCGAATCTTTACGGAGGAGAGGTATGCTCCAGAGACATAAACCTGCAAGTGGCCTTGATATTTCGGAACACATCCAGTTTATTCCAAGCAGAGGTTCTAGCTGTGCTCGGCGCTGCAGGAGATACAATTGAGAGACAGGCTTTCAAAATTAAAATAGCCAGGAATTTCCGCACAATGCTCAGAGCATTATGAAGGCAAAACAATGCCAAATTATGTCGGACACCTGGACGCTGCTATATAGATCGGAATGAAAGAACCGAAGTAATGGCCAAGATAGGATCAGAGTTTCCACATAGCAGTATCATCAGAAGAGTAAAACCATCAATATATGTGGCTGAGGGGATTATTATCAAAAGGATCATCAAAATGGTTCAACTTACAGGAACATAGGATGTGTAAGGTCTTGTGGTCTGCGGAGAAAATTTGGGGAACTGGTGAAAGTAAGCAGGTCACGGTTAAAAATAGCGATAGGAATTCTCTCTGGCGACGCCATGAGTTAAGGATACTTAGCTTACTTCTACACAGATGAGTCCAAGACCGAAATCGGGATGCTTTGTGGTGTCTCCTTCTACCTTCCAGACCACTACACAGTTTTCAACCAAATGTCAAGGATATTAGAATGTTCACTGACACTCAGTTGAACCAAACACAGATGGAAATATGCTCAGTAATCGATCAGTAACGTTATCCCAGGTTTCTTATGCTAAATCGATCACAGATCAGCTACATAAGCGGTGTCCCGGTCAGATAGGTCAACAGGCTGTTCCAAAGAAGACAACTCTATTTAGGGGCTGCTTTCTTTAATTACCTTGCTTCACGACAAGCTCTAGTTGATTTATTAGTCCCTGGGTATTCAACGTCTAGTCTAAATATGTCTGTATAGAAAGCAACCGGAACCTAAACCATAAATCTTCTAGCTGTGAACTGCCTTAATCATCAGCAAGTAGAGTAATCCTGTGTTTAAGCCTGTGATAGCTAACTTAGTTTTGGAGTAACTGACTGACTAACTGACTTCTGTTAGTAGCAGCATCGAACGTTACAATTGTACTTTTAGCTATCAAACACATACTCTTTGGAAGGCAATACGTCTTAACTCCTCAAAGTCTGAAAAGTTAGACTTCCTTTAGACCTGAAGTGGGTCTTACTCTTTTTCGGACCATTCACACAGCTTTCTTTAAACTAGTTCGTTCTTTTTCTCTTAAAAGATTCTAGAATTGATTTCCTAATGAAACCCCTTTCTTTCAGCAATTTTGGTCCTCTACCTCAACCGAGAACTGGGCTACGATACCGATACCTCGACAGTCATTTTCCACATCTTCACCATGTTAGTGTACTTCCTGTGCGTGTTTGGAGCCATCTTAGCCGACAGTTGGTTGGGAAAATTCAAGACAATCCTGTACCTCTCTATGGTCTACGTATGCGGATCTCTATTGGTGACCTTCGGAGCCATTCCACCATGGAATCTACCAGGAACAACATTCACTATGCTTGGCTTATCGTTGATAGCCTTGGGTTCTGGTGGCATAAAGCCGTGTGTATCAGCCTTCGGTGGTGATCAGTTCACGATGCCGCAACAGATTAAGCAAGCAGCTACATTCTTCTCGTTGTTCTACTTCGCCATCAATGCTGGTTCCCTGATCTCGACGACGGTAACGCCAATCCTGCGTGAGGACGTTCACTGTTTTGGACAGAATGAGTGCTACTCACTTGCGTTCGGTGTGCCTGCGGTTTTGATGATCGTTTCAATTGGTGAGTTTGAAGCACACACCCACGAGGTTTGCTTGCTTCATTAAACTTTTCTTGCAGTAATCTTCGTCCTTGGACGTCCCTTGTACAAGATCAGACCGCCAGCAGGTAACATGGTCGTGTTGGTGTGCAAGACCATTGGAGTAAGTTTAGACATCACCAGACCACCAGAAGTGTGAATACCAGTAACTCCAATTTTTTCTTCCAGAACGGCATCTCGACCTACTTTAAGGAACGGAAATCAGATCCTCGGGATCATTGGTTGGATCATGCAGACAAGAAGTACGGCAAGTCAATGGTCGCTGATGTCAAGGTACTGTTGCGTGTCCTGCTGTTGTACGTGCCATTGCCTGTATTCTGGGCTTTGTTTGATCAACAAGGCTCCAGGTGGACATTCCAAGCAACTCGAATGGACGGCGATTTGGGCGGATTCACCATCAAGCCCGATCAGATGCAGATGTTGAATCCCCTCTTGATTTTGATCTTTATTCCGCTGTACGACGTGGCCTTCTATCCCCTGCTCAACTTGGTCGGCGTTAGGCGGCCTCTGCAGAAACTCACCGCTGGTGGTATCTTGGCTGGTATTGCATTCATTGTGTCCGCCCTTGTCGAGCTCAAGTTGGAGGTAAGTACACACAGTCCTGTAGCCCATGCCATGGTTGTAACATTTCGCATTTAGACCACCTACCCTGTCTTACCATCACCTGGTCAAGCTCAAGTGCGTATCTTCAATGGAATCCCCAACTGTGACTACGCATTCACGTCCACTATGGAAGGGCATCCAACTTTCAATGTGAAGTCCTTTGAACACTTCGAAGATAAACACATTCCTGTGTCAGGTTCAGTCCTGATCGATTACTCACTCAGCTCAGCAACGGCCGGTAAGTTTTTCAGCAATCTACCAATCTAGTTTATCTAACCATCTTTACTCTAGGTTGCCCAGAGTTTACCAGCGGGCGATGGAATCTCACCGATAACAAAGCCCAAAGTTTCTTCATCAGCTCGAGTGGAATTATCCCCTACGTTGACGATGTGGATAAGCCCGATCGGGGTAGCCCTGTAGCTCGAACCCTGGCTAGTGTAAATGGCATAAAAACGGTCGTTTGGACGGCGAAGGGCTCCAAAGGCTACGAGAACACCACCAACTTTCATCCATTGGTTGAACTCCGAACAGAAGAATACGAGATAACAGTCGATGGAGTGAAGGTATACACGACCAGCCTTAAGCAGGGCGGTGTTTACACCTTAGTCATTGGAGAAGGATCGACTGCAGGTCAATACGAAGCGGAAATTTTCGAAATCGCCGAACCGAATTCGGTGAGCATCCTGCTCCTGATTCCGCAGTATGTCATCATGACACTTGGTGAAGTAATGTTCTCTGTCACTGGTCTCGAGTTCTCGTACTCTCAAGCCCCGGTCTCCATGAAGTCTGTCCTGCAAGCCTGTTGGTTGCTCACAGTCGCTTTTGGTAACGTAATTGTGGTTATCATTGCCGAGTTGAAGCTATTCGAGTCACAAGCCAATGAGTTCTTCCTCTTTGCTGGCCTCATGTTCGTCGACATGATACTGTTCATGTTCCTTGCCTACTGGTACCAGCCTAACGATCCCAACGCACCGCGGGCGATAAGTGAAACGGACACGGAAGAAACTAAGCCAAGTTCTTTGGAGTTAAACCAGCCCGTGACAACTGATGATTCCGATGAAGATGGCGCCAAGCCTAAGGCAATCGAAGCTCCTATAGTGGATGACGACCTGAATAAGATTGAGGAGGCGAAACTTGATGAAACTCCTACTAGTGTTGAGGAATCCGAGGCGGAAGCTATAAAGAAATTAGACGAAACTCTGACTGAGGAAAGTCCAAAGACTGTGGATGATAGCAGCGATGCCAAACCAACTTCATCGACCGATAGCAAGTAGGATCTTAGTTTCTTCTTAGAGTAGATTTTAAGAACACTTACCCACGTAGAGCTTAGGGTCTAAGTGTAGTTCCGTAAGAATGATTCTGTCACGCATTTACATGTTGTTGTTGTATTATGTTCGGAATTAATCGAGCGCTTTTGTACTGACATTAAAATATCGAAAAAAAAAATGTTTGAACTTATATTTTGGTTTCAAGTTTGGGACACAGTGCGGACTATGGGTACATAGCTCTAAGGAGTCCATTCTAGTGGTGGAATTAAGCCGAAATAAGGATGCAGAGAAGAGTGTCTTTGGATCATTCAAGTTGCTGAGAATAGGTGATCTGATTCCAGTTTGGTTTAGGTCTAAGTCTTCCATTTTATGGTAGATCTTAGCAGAAATCCAAATGGAAAACTTTTCATCAGTTTGAAGACAGTCTATAAAGACGAACTCTGAGACGGAGACGGGTAAGATGCATTCTAATAGGTTATATGACGGTCGTATTTAACAGATATAGTTCTAAGGTAGTTAGGGACTTCGTCTAAGCGGTATAATTTCTGACAATAGTACCAGCGCTGAGATCAAAGAAGGGTGAACTCTTACCAACCGCTGTTTCTTTAACCTAAGAAGGCAATAATAAGTCTAACAACAACTAACCCTGTTCAAAAGCCTGATCCTTCTAGTCCTGCTCTACGGGCCAGATGGATAAAGTATGTCAAGAACGGATCAGGCTGTTCTCTGTTGTTTTAAGAGGACGAATGGACCCGTGCATACTGTCCAGATGCCCGCGCTGCATTGCGACACCGACCTACGCAGGGTTCAAATACAACAACTAAGTCATGTATAGCGTCTGGGCCGCAATCCTTCAGCCCGATAAATCTCCGAATTCGCTCTAGGAATGACGCTCTAACTAAATTTGTGAGGGAAATTGGAAACAACTAGCCAAGAGCCAGCACCATTAAATCAGGTTCAGGCCAAAGACTATCCAAGACTGCAGCGCCATCTAAGTATTTATGTAAGTATGTATCTGGAATTTATTTGCATTTTCGATCAGTGGATCGTAGTGAATGTAATGAGGTGCACCTTCAACTAGATAAAAAGTTTTTAGAAAGTCAATGATTTGGTTTCATAAAGATGCTGTGTAGATTTTCCTACAAGCTGAAGTCTAGTTCAGTTACAAAGCTTATGATTGATTGAGCAAAGCCTTTGTGGAAGTGTGTTAGCCTAGTCCGAACAATGGTGTGACATTCACATAAAATATTCTCAGCAGTTTCAAGCTCCTCTAGACATTGTCAGAACCTGTCGGATTGGCTAATAATAATTTATCTGAGCTGATGTTTGACAGATCAATGACCAGATAGGAAGCTCGTCAAAATCAAGGGCACTTACCGCCGTAGTTTTCACAACACCACTTATAAGAAGAGGTTGGAGGTCTAGAAAAACAGGTCGATTAGATCATTCTTTACACCTTTCATAGGGTGAAGTAGGGGAAGGGTTAGTAAGCGATGTATAGTCTATTCTTGGGGTGATCATGGTAAGTTATTTTTCTCGAAAGTAGGGCCAGAAGGCTTTAGCCGCTCTTTCATTGGTTCTACCCAAATGAGGTTTCTAACTAAATTTGTCGTCTATAGGTATCCCGAGTAAGTGTCTGGAGGTGTAAGTTTCACCTGTAATAGACGAGTCCGGAGATATCTAGAAAGGCATCCAAGGGTGATTTCTTTCTTTGGCAGAAACTTTTCAAAGCCTGTCACTGGCGATTTACCTGATTGATATGTGCATTTGCAGTCATCAAGGCGTTTTTTCTGTTGTAAAGATTGGTCTGAAAGCTTTTTGGATCTCAGAGTGTAATGTAGTAAATGAACGATCTAGTTCAAAAAGACCTTTACAAATGAACAACAGTTCAGTAGTTCATTTATTTTAATAGCTCAGGTATACACTGCAAAAAAGAACTCAGATATGAGTACTTGCCTGAACCGCTCAAAACCGAATTTCCTGAGTAGTGAATTATACTGAACTTAAAGAATTAGAAGATAGAACTAGTTCTTCCAACAGATGTGAACTAAACTGAGTACTTCCCGAACTGAACAACAATGCATAAGCCTACTACATTAACTTTCTTCCAATTATTAGAATGTAGATATAGGCACTGGATATTCAATGCTGTATGAGTCCAGGAGTGCCGTTTTTGACGGATGTTGAAGATCTCTTAGAGAAAGAAAAGGTTTACCAATTAGTAACAGACATGGAGTACACTGGTATTTGTTCAAAATAATGTAGAATCCAATTCAACTTGTATTGACTGATTACTTAGAAAACATGAACATTAGAATAAAAGGATGCTAACGACATCGTGGGTTCCATAATGGCTGTTGTAGAGAAGTAGAGTTTGCTGGAACAATTTCTACTTGATTTTTCCTTATAGTCTTGATAGGAATAGCAGAACTCATTCTTTGTGGGCATAGGGCATTCCTTTTCCTTTCAATTTGAAGGAATTTTGAACGATGCAATTTTTTTAGTTCGTTTGAACTTCGGTCATCATTGGCAAGCATTTGACGCGATTACGCAAAAGTTTCTAATTTTTTGGGTCATAGAGAAACCGGGGAGAAGCCATCGCTAATAACTTACATTTTTGAGCCTCTAGGACTTCCTGTATCTAACCTCTGATATAATTACTATAGCTCTATGGAATAATTGCTTATTTTCGAAATACCCCTCAGTTTTCTACGGCTGGATTTGTTTAAAACGTTATTTTTGACATTGCCGACAATTTGAAACGAAAATATTTGAACTTTCGGACTCTAGAACATGAAGCAACATGAATGAAATCCCTACAATATCCAGAGAAAGTAAGTAACATGTCCCGCAGATTGGCATTTTATTGACAAATCTTTTCGACAAACTGCAGGGTTACCTCTCATTACCAGATCTGTCTCCAAAAAACAGATTAAAAGGGCTAAACGGCTTCAACGGGAAGAAAAACTAAATACAAAGTGTTGTGGATGTAACAAGGTGAGCTATCCTTTATAAATACACATTTCTACTGCTAAAATCCGAAGAGGAAAGTTTTGCATGACAGTTCTACTCTCGGGTGTTTGTACGATGTTCGCGCGAGATAAGCCAACTTTGGTCTCGGAGCCTTGAAACTCTTCTTAGGTTTGTTGTCCAATCAGGGCTACTTAAGTGTCGTCGTGAACGTTTTCCACATCTTATTGTTCGAGAATGATAAAGTTCCGGAAAACACAATTTTTTTTCTCCTTCTGATCACTTTCTCAAGGCATCCGGGGCAGAATTCAGAGAACCCATGCAAAACAATTCATGTGTCTACTGCGCTGATAATAAATTCATCCGCAAAAAAAGAAAAAAGAAAACAAAGTTCTATTGAATACGAATTGAGTGAATCTAAATGAATAAATTGCATCTAGCGTCGGCGAACGAGAAGACAACGGAAGCGTTGTATTGTTCGCCGATTCGATTCGGTTCATTGTCTCGGCCAACCGGCCAAGTGCAGCGGAGACGCGCAATGCATTCCTAGCGATGCTTCACTATACCGCTTGAGCCGCCCGTGAACTTCATTGGGGGCAGTCATTGTCACCACATACGGAAACTTGAATGGAATTATTTTTATTACTGATAAGAACGAAAGCGGTTTGCTGGCGGTTTAGGAACAGCTGAAGCTACGAATCCGCTTGCAATCGGTGGGAATAATATCACCCAACCATAGCGCAGTCCGCTTGATAGTCGACTGCATGTGGATGGATAGATATCAATTCAAATGCATTCCGGAGCTGCGGCGACATATTAAAAAAATATTAATCTGTCCGGGGTACGTTTTCTGAATAAATTCACTGAAACTATCTTTATCTTTGTTTAGCGATAAAAAGCTAACAATGCATTTGTTACCGCATAGTGTTACGACATTTTACAATAAAAAAGCATTTGGGAAACTCTTGAAAAATGTATACACAGATAGTGCTTGAGTCACCTCAAGGCCGTCTGAACTTATTTACTTCAGATGACATGCTACAGTCCGGATGGACTTGGGTTTGCAGTCTTTGGACTATACGGAAACGGAAGTAGCTTTAGCAAAGGTTACATATATAGTAGATTAGGCTGTCCCAGCAAAAAAGAAGTGTAGGTAGCCCTGTTGTGTGGAAAGCGTTCAAAGCGGTGAATTGGGGAGAAGTTGGACTAAATTAGGATATATCACCAGAAACCAAATTTTCTAGGAATTCACCCTGGAACCCCTTGTGCCATAGTCCATCGCAATAACCACTTGAGCCACGGCACCTATGATCCATTTAGATTTAAGTACGCACGTAGTCTGATGGATAAAGTCACTTAATTTGGGTCATCACTTTTTGAAAATGGTTTCCTGTGGACATAGAGGGTCTTTATTCCTTTTTTTCGTTGTATCGGGCCCAAAATTTTCTGAAGACGGGATATGAGGTGACGTTAGTTATACTGTAAAAGTTCGAATTAATTTTCGATGTAGACTATTTGATTCTGAGCCTTTTTTATCTAGCTTCTTGGCCAATTTATCCCAGTGAAGCCCATACATATCTCCCAGATTTCAGTAGACCGTGATGATGTGTCTCGAGCTAAGAAACTTGAGTTCATCTCTAAGTCTCTTGAGCGGTTTTAATTGATCAGATTGTGATTGAAGACAGTCCAATATAGTGACAACCTTTTCATGATTCGTTTAAACTGACCTCATCCAAACACAAACCCTTTATTCTGACCCTTTGGGTTCAGTCTTCCACGGAGTCTTTCGAATTTTTTTCAGGGGATTCAAACGAACCATGGAAGGTGTGCATCATCCTCTTTGTTCCGCTAGGGAAACACTGGCTTTCCTGTTTCCCATTTCGGAGCTCAACGGCAGACAATTCACCATAGTGTTGCAGAATGTTTCAACTGGTCCAACGCCAGAGATATCCCAGTGTTCGCCGCTACGAATGTGATTATATCTGAGATCGACTTGGTACAAAACCTAGAGTTGTGCTGAAGTTTACCTTCTTTTTTAACTTTGTTTCGCCGCCATTTCGGTTTGGATGACATTTGTGTATTGACATTTGACAGTTGTACTGATATACATATTGATAACGAGTTGATAACAGCATAATTTAATAGACTGCCTTTGTTAATAAACGGACCTATTGGGACACCGAAAACCCTTAATTGATACACCAAATACCAGTACCTGCATGGTGGTCTGCGACACCATTGGCCATATTTCCTTGAGAATGCCAAAGCTAGTCACACTGTCACATCCAGACATGTTGGAAAACTTTCTTGTGCTTTCTTGGATCAATTAGGCCTACACAACATGTGGTTCAAATAAGGTAGTGGTAGCTAAGTTACACATTTTTCCTGCCCGAATAATGTCACCAAATGGTAATATCAACTGGTTCCGCCCGAACCAAGCCAAAGCCAAATTGCCGGCATTTCAACCGATTTGCAAATTGCAAAAAAGGGTATTTCTTTTCTATAGGAACATAACAGTTTTGTGTTTTGATGAAAACGCATTCTTAAACTTTATTTAGGATTTGTCAAATCCGGAAAATTAATTCAAGGTTTACCTTTTTATTATGGTAAAGCTCTTGAACAAGCAACGTTTAGAACTTTTTAAGAACTACCACCGAAATTCTGAGTCGGTTGTCGTAACTTTAAAAGTACTTATTCCAATTTTCGGTCGTAAAATTCGTTTCATTAGACAGGCTATGCGTTTTGTAAACAATAAACACGAGTCAATCTATTCGCAATTGAAAGTTCCTTTGCCAGTGAAACAACCCAACAGTCGTAGTACCTTGAATATTGGAGCTCTAACATGTTCACAGGAATCGGGAGTCCCTGCAATGGTGAATTTTACGTAAAGATTTTAGCCTATAGCCCAACAAGAACATCTTCAGCAATGGACCCATTTTTGGCTTGATGCCTCTAATAAGCAAAATATACGTTATTTGGCAGTGACAAATCCACATGTTTCAAGAGGCACAATCGTATCCACAAAATGGACCATGTGGTGTGGGTTTCATCCCGGAAGTCTGATTAGAACGTATATTTTCGCCAATGAAAATGATAGCCATGTTCCATTCCAAAAAGTTATCTTTAGTGCTATGTTGGAAGACTATTTTTGATCGAAATTCGATGGACTTGACATCAGTGATATGTGGTTTCAACAAGTTGGTGGCACAGTCTACACAGTTAGTCAAACATTTGATCTACTTAAGGGGTTGTTCTTCAATCCTGTAGATTCGAATACTCATCGGGTCGAATTCTCACCTCGCTCATACGAATTAACACTGCTGGATTTCTTTCTATGTGGTGACGTCAAGTCGTTGCACAATATCAAACGCGAAATTGCCAATGTTCCGGCTGATACGTCTGGAACACATGAGTGAAATACATTTTGGAAAATTGGCTAAAAAGTATCAACCACTGTAAAAGTGGTCGGCGTTATCATATTAAAAAAATCGAACGCCATACATAAATTTAACATACCTAGTATATCTGGAATAAATTTCATTCCAATACTTTAGCAATTTTGTATTTCGTTTAAGTTCAAAAGTGTTATGCCCTTATTGAACAACCCTTGTCATTTCCAACTTTACTTGCTCGGTATCTGTTCCATGTATCTATGTTCCGGACATCGATAAGCTTTTCCTCAAACTATCAAACCTAAAACCCAAAAATTCCCAACCCACAATCAAACTGCAAGTACTGCAAGTGAATCAAAAATTATCCAACAGTTAGGTAAGATTGGTACAACGAGTTCCCAATTATTCCAAGTGAAACAGATTCCCTCCTCCGGTGGCAAGCTCGAGTTCATTGAAACACTAATCTGTTCCCCTTTGTTCAGTGCATCATAACTGAAAACTCCCAATCACAGATCTTGGTAATTAAACGGTTATTTATGCCGCTTTAACAATTATTCTCCGCGACCACTGTCAACACGCAACTCTGCTATTGTAATCGCTCGGCTTTGAGTTCCACAAATAAATCAGATTGATATAATTACGTTCCACAAATTCAATGGAGTCTGTCTGAGACTGTGCCCCCTCCAAAGTCAGTACAGCGCCCGAGTGAGTGAAATATGACTTGATCAATTCTATAAGCCACTTCAAGCCCAGCTTCTGCATTTCATTGTTGACTGTCGGCCGAACCGTGCGTGTAGTGTTGTTTGGAGTTTTTATTTTAATTTTTTTGTATTGCTGCAGTACCTACTCGAGACAGTGTTTTGCTAGTTAGTCTCTGGTTACCTAGTTGTTAAGCCGGTAATCTTGAGCAGCATTGTGACGTGAAAGCTTTGTCGTAATTGTTAATGTCAAGTGCGCGGAGTTTTATTTCCATTCGAGTTTCCGCATCGGTATGCTAAATATCTGAGAGCTGTTGGCAGTCATCTATTTGAGTATCTCAGAAGTTTCGATAGAGCCGTGAGGATGGTTAGCAGTACGCTGAAGATAACTGAAAAACCGGTAAGGGTCTCAGGAAAGGAAAACTGTCTTTTGGCTTTCTTTTTGCGGGAATTACCGCTAATTGTCGTGTCAGACGTGAAAGTGATCAGAGATCAACACAGAGAGTCTCTTTCTAATTGTTTGGTTGTGGTAAGGTATGTAGCACGCAAGGTTTCTCTTTCTTTTTAAGTTTTCCGAGTTTGGAAAATGGTGCTCTACAAGGTCAAAGCCAAAAGAGTTGCTTTAGAAGCAAAGTTCGGTCTTACAGAACAACGAACAAACGTTTTTCATTTGTTTGTTAAGCTTATCGCAACTCATTTATATGTATTTTGTGGAAAAAGATGTTTAAACAAAATAAATACCCACCTTGGCGTTTGCTACGGTCAAAACGTGATTGTCATACTGACAACCAGTATAGGAGGCGGTGACCGTCAAATTCAGCTTTGCATTCAGCAAACGCTGCTGAAAATGTTAATTTGTTGATTTTTTTGATGCGGTTTTTGCGTTCGATTAACTCTTGATTATCGTTTTATTAAAACAAACAAATGAACTTCGGTATGTGATGGTTGTCCAAACAGGGGATTTTGGGAAACCCCTCCAGATTTTGTGTTAATTGTTTGATGAGGTGTATCAACCGGTTTGTAAAATCCACATTAAATGAAATGTATCTGCGCGATTGCTAATGTAAGTTGTCAATGTGTTACAGTTGCTCGGTGTTAGTTTTTGATTTGGTTTTCAATTAAAGTGTTAAACCGCAATCACATTGACATTTCTTCACAATTTCGTACAGTATCAGTTACTTTGGTATATTGACAGGGACAATGACGCAACTGTTTTGGTTTACTATTATTTTTTTATTAAAATTCTGCTCATACCGACAGCTACGCTTATTCTACTGCTAGTAAGTGCTTTACAAGTTTTATTGGAATCTGTAGCCAATCTGGAGTTACTGCTCTATGAAATTCGCATAAAACTAAGTAGCGGGTGCTGTAATTTCAAGGTTAGTTTTAGTTGGAGGGTTGCCAAAACAGTTGTAACTTCAGGTCACGTGGCCGTCAGTGTTACCCTGTAACAAATACCTAAAATGGAGGAAGCAGGTTCATTCGTCATCCACTTGGAAAATTGATCTATTTTCACGGATGAAAGCCTTGCGCGAAACAGACCAGATTTTTCAATGGAATAGTTTTTAATATTTCTTGGCCCCGTGGAAAGGGATGGATTCAATTAAATTGTGGATTGCAATACTCTACAAACATATATGTATGTATGCACTTCCATTGTTTTTTTTTAAGATAAACCTTCTTGTAAAATGGTCAACAAATTTATAATCGTCAGACCATCAGATTTTTATTCACACATCTCATTGTTTTTGGTTGCCGAGAGATCATGGTACGGAAGGCAACAAATTCGAGAATCATCTTGTCAGGCATTTAACTCAAACTCCATTCACTGACCTTGAACTCATCCTTTATTTTCTTAAAGTTTTCAACAAGTGAAACCATTCGTTTTCACAACACAAGGACACTCCAAGAGCAAGACTTTGTCATATGACTTTCTTCTATGTGAAGGCCATTTCCAACGAGAAACTTTTTGTTTCCTATCATTCAGCTGGAACTATTTTAACGTTTTCTTACAGGCTGGTGATCATCCCATTATGTGTGGAATAGCAGATCATTCAAATAACTCCTTTGGCTTCCCTGGCAATGCTTCAAACCATCGGTACAATTTGTTATGACTCAATCTAATATGTGCGGCGTTATTCCAGCAATAGCGTCTCGAGTGTTGGCCTCGAGCTCGTCCAAAGTTTTTGGCTTGTTAGCGTCGACTAATAGAGTAAACTAATCGAGTGGTCGCAGCGGCATATTGATCAATGCTCGCCGTGAGATAACCCAGTCGCCAAATTTCTCCTTCACAACTTCGAGCATTGCGTCACTTGTATGGTATGTAGCGTCGTCTTGTTGGAACCACACCTCGGATATGTCGATGTTGTCTAGCTGTTGATCGCTCTCCTTTCTCATTTCGAAGGAAATAAGGTCCGATGATGTCGCCATGCCATAAACCGCACCAAATCGAAGCATTGATGCTTGGTCGAACACTTGTGGATTGTGTTCGCTCCAATAATGGCAATTCTGCTTGATAACATAGCCGCTGAGCCAAAAATGGTCTTCGTCCGAAATTATGCTTTTTTGGCCAAAAACCAGATCTCCGGCCAACATTTACAGCATACAATTAGCTTAGAACTGACGGCGTTGTCTACGATCGACCGGCTTCAATAAGCCTTGTTAACTCTCTGATAATGTCCTATTCAGCTGATATTTCTGGGTTTTCTTCGATATTGTCCACTACGGGGACTATGTTTTCTTCATTTCGCATTAATCTCTACCTTCTCGGTGACTTAATGTTAGGTGTGAAGTTAGCACCGATCTGTTTGATGTTTCCATTTGTCTACACTTGAGATATAATATTAGAAAAGTAAGGCTTTCCAATAAGGACATAACAATTCTATACTTAAGTTGAACACAAAATAATTGCGATATCGAGCTGAAATTTATTTCACATATAGTACACATGATAAATAAAAGTATAGAATTCGATCTCTTCCATAAAGCTACCGCAAACTCATTTGCAGCGATCCATTCTTCTGAGCCAATTTCGCATCATTCTTCCACACATATCTGACACAAATTTTCTTTTCGATATTCTATTCCGCAACTCTTCCTCAAATCAATGACATACCGCAACCCCATCACAATCATATGTTATCATACGTTAAATCGCATGAGCTAGATGGCCGTTCGAGCGGACCATTTCTCCAGATTGCACGATTACCGAACTGTGTGGCATGTGACACGATCTCGTTGGCACCACATATCACTGAGATTCTCAGTTCCTGCGAACGGGTTGGAATCGACTGATTTGGCTCGTTTTGAACTGGTGCGTTATCTCCCTGGCACAGGGACATTCAATAGAGCATTTGTTGAGTCGAATCTATCCACTTAGCGTGCACAGCCTGGCCTCTTTTTTTAAGGCTAAGATCTGTCCCAATAAGCTTTGGATCTTAGACAGCATAACTACCAATACAAAACGCAAAATGTCGTGTGGAAGAGATTTGAAATGAATCCGAAATAATCACCCAACCAAGTCTAACTTTATCTCAAAACTCTTTAAAAGGAAAACGTGTTTGTGCCTCCTAAATCGTATCAATCTTACAATTTATAAGACTTAAACTCACTCTCCAAACAAGCTAAAAAAAAATCTAGATCAAGGCTAATTCCAGCGTCATTTCCCGCTCGCGTGTGTCCTTTCCAAACTCTCTTGCTATCCAATCTCAGCGTTAATTACTTACAAATCAATCGAAATTAATTCCGCCCCACACGTAGTCGTCGGCACAGTTTGACCCAATTTCGTGCGCTCGCCCAACGAACGCCAAATAATGACAAATCACCAGAGCCTTGCCAGGGTCACCAGATCGCAATCAGTTTCATTGAATGGCAACCGTATGTTCCGGTACTTCCAAAATTTGACATTTTTTTTATGGTTTGGTCAATGGACGCGCTTCCAATTTAGACGGATGGCATTTGTTCGAGCCCGCATACTAATTAGTTTACTATCATCAGCTTGGCTTTTTCGAAGATCTTCAGTGAGTAAGTGGGCCCGGAGTCGTTTCTCCATTCACTGTATTTGGGCGCCAAAATATCTACGTCTTTTTGGCAGTGCACCATGGAGGTGGTTAAGTCTTTTGGTATTTCAATGTTTTCGGGACAATCTGAGGCTCAGTTTTGAATCGCATCGCGGTCAATAAGACACGCATAGCTGAACGCGGTGCAGTTCATTTAGTTTTTTATTTCGGAAAAATGGTGAGTTAGGCTTTGTGAACTTTCCCTTTGGCGTTGCACAGTTGTTTGGTTATATTTTGTCGGTAATTAAGCGCGGATATTCGGGCGAGACAGTGGAACTAATTAGGTGATTGTATTCGTGTGATGATGGTGTTTGTAGGTGCTATTAATTAGTTGTTTTCATTGGCTGTTAAGTCACTATATGAAGTGGCAAGCAAAGGCGAGTAAGAAAGGTGAAATAACTACAAAAACAAAAGTGTTGTAGTCTGATGGGCATGGGAGTTGTCTAGGAAATTTATTTGTTGCTGCATTAGACTAATTACATGACAGTCATACTTTAAGCTTGCGTAAGGTGAATATTTGTGAAGTAAAAACATTCCACTGGACTGCGGCAGTGGTACGTTACAAACATTGGTAACAAGATATGTACTTCCATGTACAACTCGGTGAAGTACTTATTTTTATGACTAATGTTGTTTTTCTGACTACTGCAGTCAGATGTAACTAATACCAAATTTATTCTCACCTACTTAAGTTTCAGTACAGTCCGAGTGAATATATGACGGACGTTGTTTTGAAATTGAAATGTCTACTTGGACAGTCGTAGTCGTTAGTTCCCTCGATACTTCGTGCTAGGTTAGGTTAAGTTAGCTTCACCCTGCAAATAGATAAATATTTCCACTTAAACAAAAGTCTTAGTGCTTAGTCTTTGATCAGGTTTCCATTATAAAGTGCGTTCCAAAGTAAACAAGATTTCTTTTAAATAAGAACAACGATATTTTTTTTTTGGGAATTGCATGTACTAAAAGAATGTCGAACGAGTATTTTAGACCGACCACCAGGCAAATGCTGGGAAACCGATACCAAAGTTACAACAAGTCATCTAATTTTTAGCTGACAGTAGTTGGCAGTTTGTAGAAGTCTAAATCGAGTCGAGTTTTTTTTTGACATTCACGTGCTCAGATTAGGCGTTTTTCTTTTTTAGTTCGGAGCAGAGCCTGAGTTGTCAAAAAACATGTTCGTGTTTCTTTTTTAGCTCCGAATGCTCAGAGCGCTCTACTCGTGTTCCTTTTTTTGCTCAGAGGGCGCTCTACGTGCTCGATATAAATTGATAGAGCACCCAGAGTAAAAACAGAGCACAATGATTTTGACGTTTGATAGGAGAAAAAAAAAATTTAAAAACAAAAACGAAAACAATTGAAATCGCTCCCAATGTCTTGTTGTTTAATAAGTATTAGAAGAAATTGGAATTTTATTTGTGTCTAATTATTATTTCTGTGTTTGGAAGTCAAGAAGCATTTATTTTTCATTGTTTCAGTGTTATGCGCTCAAACGTGTTACTTAAATAATTCAGAGCGTTCGGTGTTCAGTGTGTTCATGCTCTATTCAGAGCTCTACTCCAAACTAAAAAAGAATAAAGTGCACGACTGGGTCGTACGTACTTGCACCGTAATGCTATAAGTGTATAATTTTATCCGGATTAAAGTCCAAGTCTTGCTCTTCCCAGTAAAGTAGGCGTGACATTCCGCGTTTCGATGGAATAATAGTCATAACATTGTTGGAGTTTACTCAATGTTTTGTTTTTATAAAAATGCCCATAAAAAGTGGGCGTGGCCAGATAGGGAGTTTGAGTGAATTATAGAGAATTTAAAGGCCTATTACTTTGCTTAAATAATTTTTTCTCAATTTCTAGTAAAAATTTTGAAAAAAAATAAGTTTTATAAAAGTGGGCGTGGCATTCCAAAATTTGGTATGCCATTATTTTGCACTTGTCTTATAACCTACAAATAATAATTTTTAGGCCAATCGCTACACAAATACCCGAGAAACAGCTGATTTTCAATATTACCGTTATTCGAATGTTTCGTGAAAAACGTGGTATGCCACCTCATAGCATATACCCAAACTAACCCACACATCAAATTTTATCGAAATCGTTAGAGCCGTTTTCGAGAAAATCCATTTTAACTGAAATCGGCCTTAAGTAAACTACCCTTAATTTTGAGGTTAGAATGAAAATTCTAACACACAGACCCCACATATGAAGTTTGATCTAAATCCATCCACTCGTTTAGGCTGTAGCCTCGTGCACAGACAGACAGACAGACAGACAGACAGACAGACAGACAGACAGACAGACCGACAGACAGACAGACCGACAGACCGACAGACAGACAGACAGACAGACGGCATTGGCGGACCTACTTTTTTGGACTTCTCCATTATAGTAATGTCAAGTTTGATTAAAATCTCGAGTTCCAAATTTTGCACGAATACAATACTTGCCCTATAGGTATAGGTGCAAGTAAAAATGCCTATTGATAGTCCTATCTGAGTACTTCCGCGGATTTTTTGTACGTTTATTAGTTGGCACCCTATGAAATTGATTAGTTTTTTAACAACAAACTATTTTTCCTACAAAATTAATGGTTTTCACAGATAAATTGGTTTACTATCGTATTTCTTTTGTTTGTTTCGTGAATGTCTCAGTCTAGCATTTTTTTGCCACCCTTTTGTCGAGTGACAGCAACCTTGTCTCTATTGAAAGTTCACCTCTAGCATCATTTACCTCCAGGTCTTGAACTAAAATCTGTCTGTACGCTCGAGATCAGCATAAACGTGCGGACGGATTTGTTTCAAACTTCACATATACTTTAAATTTACTTATGCATGGTTACGTCCACATGTTGCAGTGTTTTTTAAAATTAAAAAAAAAAAAATGGAAAATTTTGCATTTAGTCAGTACAAAAATGGCGAATACCACGCCCACTTTATTAGGTCTTATATGTAAGACGAATTTCTATGCTCATAGGATCATAAATTTAAAGCATTAAGGTGGAAGTAGATACATACGTACGACCCAGTCGTGTACTTGGGACATTTCCTAGAGATCTGTTTGATTGTACTGTTCGCGGTGGGATGTTTGGGCCCAATATGCAATGGCGGCAACACGTAAAGGCTGAACTACACTAAAAGAACCGTCCCGTATGACCACTTCTGAAATAGTGCGAATACAAAGGATTTGTATTGCGTGACCATAAAAACTTTTCGCTTCGGTTCGTTAAGTTTTCGTTTACTTGTACTCACTTAAGTAAGAACGAATCCATTCGCCCTTTCGGGTGAAAATTTGACAGTTAAACAGCAGTGAATGGTTATGAACCAGAGAATTGGACAATTAGGATTAAAATAATTTATATATTTCATTGGAAAAGTAAACAAATAGTTATAAATGAACACAATAGCTCATACGACCGACAAAGCAATTTGACAGTTGCTTCCGAACACATGCGCCTGAGTAACTGACAGTAAGAAGGAAACTTAACGTAAAATTATGGCATTAGCTATCGATTTCTTTCGACATAGTTTGACATAGTTGTCAATGATAATCTTCGCTCAAATGCTCTTTACTTCGTACACTGCGACAGTCGATTATGAACACTTTCGAATTGTCATTGCAACGTGTTATCCATTTTAGTAATTATAACCGTTCTTCCGAGATGAACGATATCTTTTTCGTAAATGTCTCTGACAGCTACTAAATATGTCTGAGTAATCATTGGGCAGACAGAAACGACGCACGATTCGAAATTCAGGTTCTTGTGTGTTTGTTGTGGTCGTCAACATTTTAATACTTTTCGACTTGAATCTCATCAATTCCAACGAAAACAACTCCATTAACCTGTAATTTGATCTCAGAAATATTATAATTCAGCTTTTTTGGTTTACCTTTTTGTACGACACATACATATATACTTTTCGTTCTTCATTTACATATCGTCAATAGTTTAAATCATTCTAATAGTATGTAGATATCACAGCTGCTTAGACTACCTGGGCGTCCAACATATGTATATCTATCTTCGATTAAGTCACAGTTCATATGATAATGTCAGATAATGGCGTATCTAAGTAGAATTGTCAAGTGTCTGCTCTTTAAAAAAAAACACCTGTTTTGTGATTGTGATTGTGTGCACTTAAACCGGCTTTCAGCAATTCTTTTGTTTTTTTTATTTTTTATTCTGTTATGCAACATTCATACCACAATCGTTGTGAATAGCTAAGCAAGACTGTCAAAGTTCCGCATTTTAGCCACGTACAGCACCACCGTTTCAGTACATGCCTTGCAATGCACGCCGAAATCTATTCAGTGGCTGTCGACTGACAGCTGACTTTGCGGCTCTATGTCAAGGATGGTCATTGAAATACTTTTGAAACTTTATGCGTACATGCACAGTTTCAATAGATAAACAACATTTGTACACCTGCACGCCAATTAAAGATACATTTGGTGCATGGGCGTGCGGATTAGGGTGTGCGAGTGTTTCGAAATGAAATGTTTACATCGATTTCAAAAATGTGACTCAAACTCGAAAGTAAATAAGTTCCACAAGTCGAGATGAATAAAGGAAAAGGTGAATTGCACGAAAGTATTTCTCGGTCCCCTTTAATCGGCTTTTACATTTAATTACGCGATACAGACTATTTGCATAATGATGTTTCAATTTTTTTGATTTTGGCGAGAGTTGAGCCGCACTTTTACTTTTATACACCGGTGGTGCTTAAAGTAAATCGACCGACACGCGGGGTGGCTTGATTGAGAGTTATTATCGCAAGTGAGTCGGAGCGTAACAGGCTGATAGTCGTAGTCTCGGTGGACTCAGAATGAAAATCGAGTTTCGTTTTCGTGGAGTGTAGGTCGGTCAAGGTGAGTACGGCGAGCTTTGATCCACATAACAAGCACTAGGCAAACTGGCTTATGCAAAGCTAATCGGGTGTTAGATACATTTGCAGATTCATGACATGGTTAGCAAGTATTTGCGTCGCGCGTTTATTTGCCTTGTTAGTGACACTTGATGATCGATCTTCATGGAATTTATCGGATGGTCTTCAAGCGAAGATTTTTCAGAGTTATGTCAGTAAGTAGGCGAAAGGGTTAGATAATTGCATGAAGGCAGAAAGGTTTACCATCGAACGGAAAACGAACAGAATTCAGATCGCTACAAGAGAAGGACTGCGTGGCAACTCTTTTGAAAATTGTCTCGGATTAGGAAAATCTCATCGAAATCTCCAAATATTCCACAATGTTCAGTCAAGAAACCTTAGAACTTTTCATGGACAACCACTTTTCTTGTTCATTCTGTGGAAAACCATAAGAGAATTCAATTTGTACTCCCAATGGATGTTGTCATACCCAATACAATGTAGCGGGCAGTGCACAGCTTCCCCCCGTACAAATCGCCTTTTCCCGATGGAATTTAGGTAAAATTTTGGCACTAGATCATCTTTATTGAACTTTAGCAATATTTCTAGATCCTGGAGGATCTAACCTTGGAACTTTGTGCGACAGGGAGCTTTGTTTTTGTGCCCACATTTGTAAGATAAGTCTTAAAACCGACTCATCATTTAGTTTTGTCAAAGAATTATGCAACCCTTACGTGATCAAATCACTCTACACTTCCTTCGTTCGTCTACTCCTTTAGTACGCTAGCCAAATTTCAGCAAGTCCATGTGTCCAGAATTGAGAACATTCAACGTCGTTTTTTTTTGCTTTGTCCTTCGAGGTCTACTCTGAACCAACCCTCTGATCATGCCTCCCTGTCAAGATCGCCTGAACCTCTTCAAGACACTAATCGGAACGTACTAGCGTGGCTTCGGGCCCATCAGATTAACGATCGACCAAATTTTCACATTAAGCCAAATGCTGGAGAAGACCAACGAATTTCAAGGCAAAAGTTACCATAACATTCATCGTATCTGGGATCCCTGCAAAAATGATGCATGATCCACTGGACACTGGCAAGCATGAGGTGCAATGTGCGATTCGAGAACAGTTCCTTCAAACTATTCTTCTGGATTTCCACTGGATTTCGGCAAGGAGCTACGCTCTCGTATAATTTCTTCAACCTTGTGCCGGAGCGGATAATATGCGATAGTTGTGAACACGGAAGTCTGCCCAGCTGTTGGAATACGCAGACAACATCGATATCATCGGTTGCTCCCAGCTCGTCCTAAAGACTTTGCAAGAACATGCGAAACGAGTTGGTTTGGAAGTAGATAAGGATAGAACCAAGTATATGTTGCCAACAAACAAAGAACCCTTGGAACAGGAACATCGAAGCGGTTAAGGAGTTCTCCTACATACCTCGGAGTTATTATTAACTCCAGAAAGGATACCTTAAAATAGTTTCAGCGAAGACATAGGAAACCAGTACTTCAGTTTGGCGAGATAAGAGGGTTCAAAACTCCTAACTCGGAGAACGAAATGCATATACTCTACAAAACACTGATCCTACCAGTTCTACGATGTGAACTCGAGTGCTGAACGATAACCAGGAATAGAGAGCATATTTTGGAACGATCGAGTAATATATACTTCGTCGAATTTTAGGTCTCGAGCTGTGCCAAGATGTGGATGTTGTGGAAAAATCCAACACACGTCGACCACACTGACTAAATGGATCAAATGGACAACAATGCTCCACCAGAGACGATCTTCAAATTATAGCGCCCTTGTTCCAGACAACAAGGAAGACCGAAGCTTTGCTATCGGGGATGCCAGGGATCGAAGGGATTATATTGGGTGCGGTGTAGTCGATTAAAGTCGTTTCCATAGCCTCCATGTTCCAACAACCTTTAAGCCCTCAGAGGGCATCAACAACGCTCGTGCACCATTTTGTTCGAATGGTTCGAATTTGCAATGGGCTTAAGCTGGCTCGAACTTGTTCCTACACCTTGTTCTACGCCACGTTTGCCTAGGACCTTCCCATTGTTACGCTTCCTTGAGTGAGCTGATTCGCGTCGTAAGGTGTGTCTGATCCACTGCCACTTTCCGTATAGTAAAGCGTATAGGTTCTTGCCTCATTCCCCGACAAAGTTGTCCGTTTAAGATACTATTAGATACTAGATACTATTGGTGGTGTCCACTCTTTCTAGAGCGTCTAGTCGATGCAACTTCCAATTGGAATGGATTTTCACCGGAAGGGCCCTTGACAGGCCAGGCTTGACGGGCATCCCCTCGTTTGCCGAAAAGCTTGCAAAACCCAGCTTCTATTGCACCAGCCACCTATAACAGACCAATCACAGCTGTTTAAATCTTCAAGAAACTTCTCAATAAAAACCGATACCACCTCTTAACTTAGTTCTTCTAAGAATTGGATTCCCCTACCACGACTGGAGCACCAATTAGTGCCACATGTTCGCATCCAAATAGAGTTTACTTCTTTTTTTTTAAGGAATTCGATAATTTCACTGTCTGCCCATATTAGCCATTAGGCCCCCCGGCCAACCTCAATCGACCACTGGAATTTGTACCACTCTCCCGCTGTAATTCGTGTAATTTACCACCATAAGCCCGTTCCGCGAACTGCACTACCAGTACGGTTCCACACAACCAGATTTTAATGAAACGCCATCGGAGGCACTGCAAGTCGGATCAATCACATGCCAATCCAACGTTACGTGTGGCTCGATGGCGTAAACGTCATTTGGCAGTGTGGCTCACTCTAAAACGAATCTTTTGCTTTTACTTTCAGCAGAACAGAATCAAGTATCCAAAGTCGGTGGTGTTTATCATTGGAAATGAGTTCTGCGAGCGATTCAACTTCTATGGCATGCGCAGTGAGTTCCACGCATGGATGTGTCAAGGCGATGTCCTTTGCTAACATGTTTTCTATATTTCTAGCGATTCTGGTGCTGTACCTCACAGAGAAGCTGAAGTATGGCGAAGATCAAGCGACAGTGCTGTTTCATGTGTTTACAAGTTTGGTGTATATATTCCCATTGATTGGAGCAGTGCTGGCTGATAGCTGGCTGGGCAAGTTCAAGACGATATGGTATCTGTCGGTGGTGTACACAATAGGAGCTGTGATCATTGCATTGGGAGCTGTGCCGCCTCTGCATTTGCCAGTGAAGTAAGTATTGCTGATTGCTAAACAAAAATGTAATGAACTACTGCCCGACCTTGTTTCTCTTAACCATTCAAACGATGGGGGCCTATAGTAGCTCCAAGAGATCTGGACATAGTGACGGCAATGCCATAGGTTTCTGGGCGGTTCTTCGTATCTTTTTCAGTCTCTTCATATGATGGACAGCTTGTAGAAGTGTGATGTTTAACTTCGTGTACACAGCTTACTTACTTACTTAGATCCTTCGTCCTTTCACAGGTCTTCGGCATAAGGGCCATGGAATTAGGTTCCTTAAGATATAGTTCAACTCCGTCCAGAACTTTTGGCAGTTCTCCTTCCTAGTCATTCCTTTTCGACTATTCTGCACCTTGGTTTGCCTGAGTTTCAGGAGCCACCGAACAAACCATCTTGATCTTGGGACAGTGATCTCTTTGTGCCTTCAGCTGATCGACAAGAGCAATCAGCAGAGACTTATCCAAACTCTTCTCTAGTTATTACCACAAGCTGTGATCAGCCATCAGAATTCTTTGGTACTCTGTACACGGTTCGGCTTTCGCATATGCTTCCTGTTTCTTGAGTCTTCCTCAGCTGTTTCCAAGCACACGGGCTTGACCTCGTTCTTAAACCCTGGAGGCTTTATTGCAATGTGAACTTCAAGTTGTTTCCCCTCGTCGTTCCGTTTCCAATAGACGACTATCTAGCATGACCTCTCCCTGATCCTTCGTCAAGACTTCTAGTGCTCTCCTTGCACTGAAGTGGATTCTATTTATGTAGTTCTAGTGTTAAAGTCACGCATTTTGTCCCCCATTTTGTATATTTTCATTCATTCCTTGTATCTTTTCAGAGAGGCAACTGTGATCGGTCTTCTGCTCATAGCCACAGGAACTGGTGGCATAAAGCCCTGCGTATCGGCTTTTGGCGGAGATCAATTCAAGATCCCCGAGCAAGCCAAGCAATTGGCTACCTTCTTCTCGCTCTTTTATTTCTCCATCAATGCGGGATCTCTGATCTCCACGACGATCACGCCCATTCTTCGTGCAGATGTCTACTGTTTTGGTGATAAGGATTGCTTCTCCCTGGCGTTCAGTGCCCCAGCGGTCTTGATGATCCTCTCGGTGGTGATATTCATCGCCGGAAAGAGCTTATACGTGATTAAACCTCCATCGGGAAACATGTTACTTGGTGTATCTCAGTGTATAACCCAAGCCATCAAGGGACGCTGTAAGGAAGGGATCAAAAGCCCTAAAATCCATTGGTTGGACTACGCCGAGGAGAAGTGTGGTCGTAAAATGGTCGAAGACACCAAGTCTCTGTTAAAGATTCTCGTTCTGTACCTGCCTCTGCCGGTGTTTTGGGCTTTATTCGATCAGCAAGGCTCCCGGTGGACTTTCCAAGCCACCAGGATGGTGGGCACTATCGGCTCATTCAGTATCAAGCCCGATCAAATGCAAGTCATCAATCCATTGCTGATCCTTTTATTCATCCCACTTTTCAATTACGTACTTTACCCAGTACTGAAGAAGATCGGAATTAGAAGACCTCTGCAGAAGCTCACCTGGGGTGGCCTATTGGCCGCTGCTGCTTTTCTAATGTCGGCGTTTGTGGAATTCAAGCTGGAGGCCATGGATCCAAGGGTACCCGGACCTCAGGAAGCTCAGTTGAGAGTTTACAATGGCATGCCGTGCACTTATGACTTCAACACCTATGTGCCGGTGAAGGGAAAGTTTTCGGTGGCACCTTTGGGTGTGCTGGAGGAAAAGGACCTAACAGTGACCAGTTCCATGGCCTATAACTACACAGCGTCATCAAACGATTCAATAAAGTGTCCACCATTGGAGGGAGAATTCAACCTCAGTCCCGGAAAAGCAATGAGCTACTTCATCGCAATGAATACGGTGTACGAGTTCGAGGATGCCCCTGGGAAGCCAAGGTCTGGAGAATCTGCGTTGAGGATTCTGCTGAATGATCCTAAAGATAGCAAGCTGTTGCTACAGAACTCAGATCTATCCCTAACTATAGGGATCAATCAAACCAATATTCTACACGTTAGCCCTGGATCGTCTGTACTCACTTTTGATGACAAAGAAGTGACTTCAGTGCAATCTGATGTCGGTGGAACCACAGTTCTCCTCGTGGATGGAAGCCAGCCAGGGGAATTCGTAAGTGAACTCATTTGGTTAAGTAATTTCAAACTAATCTGTCGCTTCTTAGGTGACCAAATCGTTTGTCCTTGTGGAGCCCAATTCAATGCACATCTTATGGCAGATTCCTCAATACATAGTGATGACGGCCGCTGAAGTCATGTTCTCTGTGACGGGTCTAGAGTTCTCATTCACTCAGGCGCCGTCGAGTATGAAATCCGTCCTACAAGCCTGTTGGCTACTTACTGTAGCCGTCGGCAATATTCTGGTTGTCATCATCGCCAAGCTAAAGTTCTTCGATTCACAGGTAAGCGACAAGATTTTCAAAAAAAAAAAAACACTTCGGAGTAACAATTTTTTTCTCCTCTTTCTTCCAGGCCCAGGAATTTATCCTCTTCGCGGCGTTGATGATCGCCGATATGCTGATCTTCATCGTACTGGCCGTCAGATTCAAGTACACCGAACACGCTGACGATAGTAACGACGAAACTGAAGATCCTGTGGCAGAGAAGCGCGCAGATCAAATTGAGTCCCAAGTGGGCAGAAGAGATGACGGTCACTTCAACCAGGCCTACGAAGCCGAGAAGTGATGGACCGATAGATCTTAAGGCCGCAATTACTTAGGGATACGCCAAGCATTTTGTTCTCATTTTTTTTTAGGTTTAGTGTAGATACTTTATTTCTGTAGCACATTCCATGTACATAATTTGTAGATATAACGTTATATATATTTTTTACCCTCTAACTTATGTCTAATTGTAGGTTATGTGAGATTTATATTTAAGGATTTTTTTTATTGTAATCACTGAGAGGATGTTAAACAATTTAATGCTCACCACAACTATGCTGAGGTGAACTTTAGTCAAATAAAATCGAAAGATATTCAAACCTGCGTCTTTCTGTTAAAACAACTTCAGAGCCCCTTGCAAGAAGGACTGTTTGAGAATCTGTATGGTTCCGTATAAAGCCATCGAAACCATCAAAGATAGGTAAAGTCCTTTGTGCATTTTGCCCTCCACCACCCAGAGTGGGATCGTATATGACCTTGTCCTATTCATTGGAGACAACAATGAAGTCCTTCTATCAGAGGAGCTGAAGAAGAACACCAAAGTACACAGCTTTTAGGTAGCAGCTTCTTCTAGACGAAGAGTCTAACCCCCAATCTCAAATCAAGCAATTTCTCGAGGTGTGTGTCAAACTTAGTACCGCCGTGTCCACCTACATACATAAGACATTAACTGACCAGAAGCATAAACCATTACTCTCAGCTTACTGCTCAAAAAATCGGAACTAGTGTTGAACACACGAGTGCTAACCTAAAGCTACGAAAGTGCTCAGAAAATCAAAATCTTTTTTTAAAACATCTAAATCAGAGACTCGATCAGAACTTTACCAGATCATATATTCTCAGATACAATGAATATCAGTAGAAATGAAACTACGCCAAACCAGACACTGAACTATGTCCCTGCCTACAGAGAAAGGTTCAAACCTAAGCAATTTTATTTGGCGCAAGCCACTAGTATGTCAAAAAAATTTGCGCAAGTGTGCAGACAGGAATAACAAACGAATGTCAAAGAAAAATCCAGTCCGTCAATTGTCCTGCGAATTTCACTGCCGCCATGTCTAGTAAGAATGACAGAAACAAATGCTTGTCAAGCGTCAATAGCGGCAAAAATACTTTTCCAGGTTTGAAACATAGACTTCTAGCAAATTTTCTTCCAGAGGAACTGGAACAGAAGGGCCTGTAGCCCTTGTCCAACATATCCTTTTTACTTTAATAAAAATAATCGTCGTTTGAAGAGAGATGTTGCTACTTTTAAATTTACCAACGACAATCTGGTAGGTCACAATGGCAAGATTTAATTTTACTCCTAATCTTCCTTACCGACACTGTCCTGTATTTCAATAATTCTTACATACATTTGGGAGCGCAGTTTGTTTAGACTATTATCACAACGATTGCCTACAAATAGGCGAAATAAGCTACTGCCAGGTGGACATGAAACAAATTTGGGAAATACCTCAAGGCGGTGTTACTTCACCTCTACTAAACTAAACTAGATCAGAGGGGTGTCTCACCTTTGATCCACGTGGTACCTAACTGGTCTAACTGTGGAGTTGTACTGATAACACCCTGACATCCAGTTTAACAAAGCGAAACTAAGGTAGATCAGGCAGGAAAGAACCAAGTCAGTCGGTCTCATCATAATGATATACTGGACTTGGTTACAGTAATGTTTCCGAATTCTGATTTCAGATTTCTGGTTTCTGGTTTCTGATTTCTGATTTCTGAATTCTGATTTCTGGTTTCTGATTTCTGATTTTTGATTTCTAGTTTCTGGTTTTTCGTTTCTGGTTTCTGAATTCTAAATTCTGATTTCTGAATTCTGATTTCAGATTTCAGATTTCTGATTTTTCATTTCTAATCTCTGTTTTCTGGTTTCTGAATTCTGAATTCTGATTTTAGAATTTTGATTTCTGATTTCGGATTTCTGATTTCAGATTTCTGGTTTCGTATTTCCGGTTTCTGATTCTGATTCCAGATTTCTGGTTTCTGTTTCTGCAGCAATTGCCAGCACATTTACAGGACTAACAATATTTACAGATCTGGCAATGGTCTAAACATAATAGGCTGTTATAATGGCCTAGTTGAGAGAGACCCATCAAAGCTGATTCTATCTACAAGGATCAAAATGTATCACCCTATAACTTTTGCGAATGGCGGTAACTAACACTTTTGTTTTAGTATGGGCAAATTACATAAATAAATGCAAAGACACATCAACAGCCCATGGAACGCTATACTCCTTGAGGTCACGGAATACTCCATCTGACTATTTGTTGACGGAGTAGTTCATCAGCGGTTTTGGTGCAATTTAAGTTTCGCCGCAGATTTACCGACCATTCATAGAGACGAGCTCTACAGACTCATCAGATTGTGCAGAATGACGATGGAGAATTCTCGCTGCTCCATCAAGGTCGGTAATGATCTCACTGAGACCTTTGATGTCAAAAAAGGATTTAGACAAGGTGACGCACTGTCATGTGATTTTTTCAACATCGTACTTGAAAGAATGGTGCGAAACCCACAAGCCAACACCAGAGGCACAATCTTTCAAAAGTTCGTGCAACTTTTAACGTACCCCGACGACATTGATATTATTGGAAGAACTCAGCGGTTTGTAAAAGACGGCAAAACAAAGTATATGCTGTCAACGAGAAATTGGACAGAACGTCAAAACCGACAGCTACAACTTTGAGGTAGTAAGCGACTTCATCTACCTCGGCTCTGATATAACCTCGAAAAACAACTCCTCACCAGAAATAAGACGAAGAATAACTCTTGCAATTGAGTAGCAGAGCCCTATCCCGAAGAACTAAAGAGACTCTTTATAAGACTCTAATCATCCTAGTCCTGCTCTATGGCGCTGAAGCATAGAGTCTGTCTAAAGCGGATGAAGAGATCCTCAGTCGCTCCGAGAGAAAGATTCTTCGCCTAATTTTCGGTCCCGTTTGCGTTGACGGGCTTTGGTGGAGGAGATTCAACGACTACACGAGCTGTATAGCGACATCAACCTATGTAGTCAGAAAAATGCGCATCAGTCATTTAAGATGGCTGGGACATGTAGAGCGAATGTACAACGCAATCTTTTTCGCATATTGTTCCGCTTACTTCCCTGTTCTGTTCGTTCTATCTAAGTATCTGTAAATCCCACTCCATCCCCAAAACTCAAAATAAAACACATTTCGATATTTATTTTATTATCTGTAAAAGAATCTTTTATTTATGTATTCATTATTTATTTTTTAAATCATTATAAACCGTACGCAAGTGCAGCGCCGTTCGACAGCGCCGCCTTAGTCTTAAAAATAAATGTATAAGCAGAGAGTTTATAAGTAAAAAATACGTTAAATTAGTAAAAAAAAAAATTAAAATATCGAAATTCCTTCTTACTGCTTAGAAAATATATTTTTTTTAAATTTATAACTTATACTTACAGATTTCTTATGTACAACCATAAAAAACTCTCTCGTCGCGTCGTAAATCGATATTGTACGCCGCGTAATAAATTCTTATCGCAAAGTTAGTAAAAATAAAAGAATATTGTAAATTATATCACAATATTATTTATTAACCATACTTACCTCCTACTATGCACAAGGCACGCCTCCTTTCGAGTGGGCGGTTTAAAAGTATAAAATAAGGTTAAAACAAAAAAAAATAAAAAATCTTATGAGACTAAAGTGCTAAAAAAAAAATAAACTTTTTGTATATAATTTGCACTTAGAGTGACAGAGACCAATATGGAAGGGCGGGGGGCAGGCAGATCATGTGGATGTAGGTGGGGCAACCGTCTATCTCCTGCTGTTCAACATCTGTAGGTAATACTCGCAGTTGGTGCAGTAGACCGCGGGTGCGATGACATGCCGCTTTCGGCAGAGATTGCACTCGACCGCCTTGGCTGAGGCCTTCACGATTGCATTGTTGTAGACGCGGGTTGGGATGACGGTGACATTGACAGCCGGGCCGCCATTTTGTTGTGGATTCTCTAGGCTGGGAATGCCATTGAGGTTTTGCTGTTGCGCAGATAGGTCTGTCTCACCTTTGGTGCCAGGCTCGAAGCTAACCTTCTTCTGGGACATCTGCTTTAGTGGCGCGGGAGGCTGAAAGTAGGGAGAGGAGGAGGGAGGTTGAGGATTATTGTTACCAGGGTAGGCGCCGTGAGGCATCGGGACCCTCTGGTAAGGTGACGGTCCATTTGGATGGTGTCTCTCGTCTGGCAGTGGATGGTATCCATTCTGGGGAACCATGTGATAACCGTTGGGCAGTTGATTTATGATTTGCTGTTGCTGCTGCTGGTGCTGTTGCTTCTGTGCTGCCATCTGCAGCGAGACCAAGTAGCTCTGATTCAAGTTCGGCACCTGGATGCGGTTGCCGGGATTTGAGGTGGGGTAGGCTTGCTGCTCTGTTATTGGAGCCCGTGATCCAACGATGCCATTTACGTTGGCGTCCATTTGTCCATTGTTGCCGCTTAGCATCTGCATGTGTTGCATGTTGGCAACGCTTGCGATGCCGCTCATACTGGTTCGCGGCGGTAGCTGCTGAACCAAGCCGTTTGCATTGTTTAGTGGGCTTGTGTTGAGGTGGGGGCTGGATTGGTTGTTGTTAGTATTGGCACTTCCGTTCATCTGTCCTGGTACATTTTGCATGCGGAAAATGTCCTGCATTGGAGTGTAAACCTGGGAACGCATGTGTGTGGCGGTGTTAGTGTTCAAGTTGGCTTGGGTTTGTGGTTGCGGTGGAGGCGGCAGCTGTTGTAGTTGCTGTTGCTGGTGGAACTGTGGGCTACTGTTGCCTGGGTAAGCCATTTCATGACGAATGTTGTCCAGTTGGGGACTCTGCTGCGGTCGCATCTGGATGTAGCGCTGCACATCTTGGGGTAGGCTGCGACGCGGATCTATGGTTGAGGGTGTCGGACTCGGTTGCTGTTGTTGGAGGGATTGTGACACATTTCGTGGAATGGCTTCACTTTGCAAGCGAAGCATGTTTTGTTGCTGTTGCTGGATGAGCTGGGCGGTCACCTTATCATTTGGGTTCTGAGCAGTTCGTAGGACTCGCTCCAAGATTGGATTCGGAATGAAGCTGTCATCTTCCTCTTCATCTGCGGTGGCTACAAGAATCACCTGGTCACAGAAGGAAACGCTCTTCTTCTTGACTCGCTTGACGCCGTTTTGGGAGTTATTCAGCGTTTGTTGGACAACCGCGTTCAGCATCTCGACTTCTCGAATCTCCTCGGCGATCTGGCTCTGAGCGATCTCGTATTTCGGTTTGGGCAGGACTTGATGTGGAGGAAGTCTTGGACGCGGGCAGTCAACTTCGTCGACGCCACAACCCAAGGGACCTGGAAGACCATTCATTTGTGTCCGAATCTGGGGCTTGCTGCTAAGAAGCTCCTGCGATGGATACGACCGCATTTGTGAGCCCTGCTCTGCCATTTGCTGCTGCATTTGTGGCTGTAGCTTGGTTTGTTCGAATCGATTGGCCAGATCTCGAACGCTGTTGGGAGACCCTACTCCTTCGGGTTTCTTGTTTCTCAGATCGTTCTGCTTCATTTGCAGCTCTTTCAGCCAGTTGTCGTTACCACTGCTTACAGGGGAGTTCTGATCTTTTCTCATTTTCATTAGGTGCTGTCGTTGTTGCAATTGCGCCAGGATGCTGGTTGTCCCCTCCAGAGTTTCTAGATTTCTTATCTTATTCGCTTCGAGGGCCTGAATTTGATTGATTTGCTGATTCAGAGGCTCCATGTCGATCTCTGGTGGCGGTGGTGGGAAATCCTCACTTGCTTGCCTCGAATGGCAAGCTGATGCCGGCGGACTTGGATACGGAGGCAGGTCCAGGGTTGTGTCCATTAGACGACCGTCGACTTCATCGACGCCACCGTCCATGTAGCCATACGAGTTCTTGTACCCATTGCTATGGTCTTCGTGCTTGATCGGACTCTGTTCAGAGTGTACCTGCGCACAGGTGGTGATAATCGTCTGGCAGGAGTCTTCGCTCATGCTGGAGATATTGGACAAGTTTGCCTCATGGAATGGTTGTAGAACTACATCTTGCTGGGTGAGTGCCGAGCTTGTCCTTAGTGGTGGTGGTGGAGCAACTTTAGCCACCACAGTCAACTGGCGGCCACTGCCGTGGAAACTCTTTCTCATGAGCTTACTTCGCTCTAGGTTCGGATTGGCATTGTTTGCCTCACGGAAGTCAAAGTGTCCCTCGGAAATGTACCCACTCATGCTGTTCTTGTTCAAGCCTACTGTGCTGTCATCTACGGAAACCATGGCGACCGTTGACTTTTCCTTCTGCTGCTGTTCTTCGGCTGCATTTGCCTCGGTCAGGTCAGGCATGGAGCGATTCTTCCTCCTGATTAGACCGCCCATTAGAAGCTTCCTCCGAATTTTATGCTGCTTCTTGCCGCTCTTGTCTTTCTCCTTCTTCTCGTCCTTGTCCTCCTTGTGCTTCTTAAGGGTGTCCTTTGCATTTACCAATAGAGTCTCTGCGACTGAGAACTCACGAGTAATCTTGTTTCTGTCCTCACTACGACTACGTTTATCCTTCTCCTTGCTGCGACCAAATATACTGCGACTCTCCCTTTCTGGCTTGGCAGGCATGTCAAACTCAATTGCATTCTCATCGGCGAGGATGGCTGCCTTCAAGGGAGTTTTCTTCTTCGGCAAGGTCGCGTAGATCTCAATATTCTTGTTGACCGGCTTCTCCAAGGTCTTATCCTTACTATTCTGACGCACATGCTTCACACTTCCTCCACTCATGATGTTCTTAATCAGCTCTGGTGGGTAGTTGGTCTCCAAGTCGGTGCCTTTCTCGACCAAAATTCTACGATGCAGGCTTCGGGCTCTCATGATGCACGTATTGTGCTTCATTCTGGCGAATGTCATCGTATGTGGGTTGCTGTAGGGAGCGTCCATAGCTGCCCGGGCTCTACCTGCCGCCGCGTTGCATAACACAAGAGCCGTCTCCAAATCATGAGACTCTTCTACGATTCGGGATTTTTCCAAGAGCTGGTCGGCCTCTTGGCATAGTTTCTCACAGTCCCCGGTGAGTACCACAGATTCCGGAATCTTGGCCAACTGCGGATTGTGGTGTTTGGGTGGATAGGAGTCCGTGGATGACAGGGAGAAGGAATCATAGCCGGGATCGTATGGCATACCAGCTTGCCTGGTCGGGCTTTGAGGGACCGCTGCAGGGCCTCCCCGCTTGCCTACCATGTAAAGGTAGGGGTTGTCCAGGGTGGTGGACGATGCTGAGCTAGCGCTATTCCTATCGCCACTCCAGTTACCGGAGTCTCGTCGCCTAGGTTGGTTCAAATGATCGGGGATCGTGAGCCCATCGCTGGGGGGAGAGCCATTAGCTACTTGGCCGGACTCTGCACTGAGGCTGCGATGAAGGCTGAGATGATGCTTGCGAGCTAGTTGAGAGTTAAGGGTATTCTCGATTGGTTTACGATTAAGAAAGCCTCCCTCTTTGTCTTCCATTGGTGAACCTCCGTTCTGGAAGATTTTGTCCTGAATCACGCTCAGGTTCTGGTATTGCGCATTCAGCACGTTTTCAACAGTCTTGCGGCTGATATACGCATCGGTTTCGTCCGAGGAGAAAATCTTGCTCTGAATGACGCTCAAGTTCTGGTAATCGCTGGGGGATCGGATAGGAGTTGGGGTTATGGCACGACGGGTATTTCCCATTATGGGCTTCTCAGGGCTAGGGGTGATGGCCCTCCTGGCTGTGGACTGTACGAGCTCTTGAATGTACTGAGGTGGCATCTGAGGCCCAGCTGGCGGCTGGGGCACAGCGTACAGCAGCAGGAGTGGTTGATAACGTCCACGACTGCATTTGTCCACTACTCCTTCCCAATTCGGACCAACCTGCGACAAAAGCACATTAGAATCGAATGTCCCACGACAAAAACCACGTCAAACTTACCTCCTTTACATTAGCATCGTCAAAGTACACCCAAACCTTCAACTTGGTGTGAAAGAAAAACGTCGTATAGTGCTTCCCATAGTAGGACACGATGCCGACCAGCTCATGCTGCACTGTTTGCGCCCACCGCTGATCGGATACCTGATGGAAAACATCAGACAATCGTAGGGATGTCCCAACTGCCTTCAGCACTGCATGGACCTGCTCAGCAGCAGGTCGCTCTGAGTCCCAAACAATGCCAATAGATACAACATCTGGTCGGTTGAGCAGAGCGCGGCAGATACCAATCTTGGCACCACAGGAATTCTGCAAAGCAAAACAGAAAGGGACATTATATTCAAGGCCGTGGAAAACAGACGCACTGATGGTGACACAGCTGCCTGCCAATATCGATCGATCATCAGTCGATCGGAGTGAGGTTGACCGATATTGACAGGTCAGAGCTGCGACCATATGGTCAGTGTATTCAAATTCACTGCGGCTTTGCATCTTGCATAATCGCTTTCAGTGAGTTTGATTGATGGTTTCGAAATTTTCGAGTTGGCCAACACCAATATCAGTGTACACAAGCAAATCATTACTCACCGGACAATCGCGTATGTCTCCCATGTTACCCGCCGCACGGAGTAGTTGGCCAAAAGTCAACTGCTGATGGTTTTGAATGGCCAGACTGTTTTGTGATGTTAGTGCTGACGCCGACACATAGTGGACCATCTGGAAGAGAAAGATTAATTGTTTTAGATACTTGGTAGTTATTAAACTGCAATTTTGCGGTTGTTTCGTAGTACAAAGCCTTCAGATAATTTTCTTTGAAATGCCCTTAAGCCTTCCGTATTCTGGTGGAATATTAATCGACAGACAAACACCCGAGTAAGAGGTACAATACATAACATTTGACGGCCTGAAGCCATGTTCCCATAAGTCACGTATAGATAGCCCATTATCTATAGTGTCGCAACAAGCGGAAGTCGTAACCACCCACAGTGGTTTAAGAAGCCACGTGAAGTGGGTGCCAAGTGATTTAATGCCTAGATGAGGGTATTTAAGAACAAAAACCGTGATTTCGAAGAGAGTGGCTCCATCCTACATACTTTATTTGGTAGAAAATCCAACCCTCCTGTGATGCAATTCGAATCAAGCTCCAAGCTCCCATATTGCGACAGACCCATTCCGTAATCCAGAACCACAACCACAATTAGATGCGGATGTGAATATTGTTTACCTGTTTGTTTCCTTACTCAGAATTCGACTCAAGTTTGTGGGTAATGTACACAAGCAATTAATGACAAACCAAACAAGCACTTAAGAACTGCAAATTCGAATTGAATTATCGATTAGATAGGCTTCTGGAAGTTCTTTTGAGTCACTTTTAGATACATTTCCATTAGCATTTGACTTTCGATTAAGAATTTGAATTTTTTATTATAAAGAAAACAGAAAGTTATGGCAATAAATGAGGTCAGTATCTGCGTATCTATTTGTTAATCGAAAAGAATTTCTTGATTATTAAGAAGAAAACACAAATTAATAATTCATCAGTGCGGTGACATTGAGAAGTGAAAGTGTTTACCTTTCTTTCGCTTGCATCGTGTTGGGGTGGTTGATTGTTGTTTTTCAAATGCAAGAAATGTTAAAGAATGAATTTTTGCAAAATTTTCAGATTTACTTGGTAATATTGACCTTAATATTGATCTGATGCTGAAATAGCTTTCTTTTTAAATGCGTTTGGGGAAACATGAATGCCTAACCTTTGTTTTGCTCATATCCTCTTAAATTCAAGAGAAATGGACTAAGCCTTGATCAGAAACAAGACTGGAATCACTTATAAGTACTTTAGTTATGTCCCAAGAAAGAAGAAAATCACGAAATAAGTCGTATGGTACCAAAGCCAAAAACCGACAAAGGGGGGTCTATTCCTTTCGGACAATACTATTCGAAAATAATTCTTCTGAAACGTCTTAATTCGATCATACATAGGTGAAAAGACATTGATACCCAATGTCTGTCAAAACAATACAAACAAGTTGAGTATTCCACATTAAAACGTAACGTAAGCTGATGCACCTCAAGGTAGTGTAGTAGGACCCGTTTTGTTCCTTTCATATACAAACGACAAAATGAGAAAACATATTTGTCACATTTGCAAGCAAGTTTTGTGAAATTGTGAAGGAAGATACCCGAAAAACTGCAATGGACAAAAATACATAACACATTTTTGGCGGAACAGGTCTATGGGATCCAGGGCTTCCCTTCTCGCAACCATTCGCGCTGTAGGTGTTATATTCTTTACACGAATTGAAGAGGCCTATTGTTTAATGCCGTGTTTGAGGGGCGATTTGTTATTTAAGACATTTTTCATGACAGTTGTACTCTCGAATGATTCTCAGACGCTCGCGAGAGGTAGAGCCGTGAAAAATCCCTTAGGTGTTTTGATCGGGATTCGAGCCTGCAACCTCTTGCTCTGTAGTCCAACGCACTTACCACTTCAGCCAATGCCCCTACTGTAAGCGAATGAACCGAAAATCTTGAATTCAAGGTAACTTCACAATGACTTTATAAAAAATATATGTACTGGCTCTTAGGAGATAGTCCTGCCTTTGATTATCCACCAAGTTACAGCTTTATAGGAAAATATGGACATCTCTAATCTCCAGACTTGGGGCGCACAAAAAATGAATGCAAGGCATGTGGTATGGTACATAAGGAACACTAATTTACATTGAGATTAAGAAGTAGAAATGGTAGAGGACGAGGTCAGGAAGGTCGACATAAAGTTAAACTTCGTAGCTACTAAATAATAAAAATTTAGTTAGAAGACTAAGAAAGATGACTTTATCATCATCACACGAAGTAAGTGATTAAACAGACCTAGGAATGTACTCCAAAACAAAGGCCATGTTACCAAAGGCAGATCCTCTGTACATATATTCTCAAATGTTAAGAAAAATGTAGCTATTTGACGACTAGATGCAGTAATTGGAAGGATGACACGCATCATAGCTTCTCCGAATGTGTTTCATGGACGAAAGTCATACACTATCGTCAAGCTCGTATGCCATATCTTTCCGAGATTTTTACGCAGCTACAAGCCAAAGAAAATATGACGCTCATAACTTTCAACCCTAGCTAGAATGGACATTAAGTCAGCATAGGAGACCCTTTGAGTCAATGGTCCCATCGAAAGCCGTTTCATTCCTGATAACGTAACATAGTCAAATACGATTCGCATAATTTAGAAAAGCCTTGTTTGTTTTAACCAGTTAGCCATTAAAGACAAATTTTACTCCTAAGACACATTTGACAACCTACTAGCGACAACTCTTGGTTTAATCCTCAGCAGGAGAGACACTGCAACATGTTGAGATGAAGGCATGATTTTTTATGTTTTCAGACGTTTTGGTGCGAAATTGTAAATCTTCTAAAGGCTTTGCTATCTGTTGCTTATTTTTGAATCTTATATCATTTTTTGACACTGACAGGGAGATACCATTTGATACCGTTGACATTACCCATCGAAAATGTGTGAACAATCCAGTGACGATTCAGGTAGAAAATAGTGATCAAGCTCTTCGTGAAATAGGGCCCGAAACCACCACTACCAATCTGAAGAAAGGTCTTTTGAACTTCATTTTGTAAGAATATCTCTCAGACTTAAACTTAAATGAACTCACGGACCAGGTCGGTTCTCGAGAGGAAGTGACCAGTTTAATGGAGGAGGTTTAAAATTGGAGGAGGTATCTATGGCGTATTACCATGAAGGGGATATAGAGATGACTGAGAACACGATAGACTGGGAAACTTGTTTTTTTTTTTGGAATTGACGTCGTAGTCTCTGAAGTCCTGATTCATGGATTTTCAGAATCAAAAAACAACTCGTTGTGCTACAAGTACTGCAGAACAACTTGTGTCCACGATGACGAAGGTATTTTCCAAGCAGAGCCCTTACCCTGACTGCGGAAGACAACGTCTCTTTCATGGCATTGAGTGCAGCGAAATTTAGAAAACATGGAAAGTTTGTGACACAAAATTTGTACCAGTGACGCTAAGACAGTGAGAAGGCATCGTAAGAAACTATTGTGCAGTATTCGTGGCATCAAGTGTCAGAAGTGGAGAAAATAAAAGGAACATAGTCCAGGACGGCACGAAAAGGCCAAAAAAAAAAAATAGAAATTTCTTTCCGAATTTGCCTATCGCCCTATAAAAACCCGGATATAATCGACCACCAACTTAGCCCTCAACTCACATAACCAAAATCACACAAGTCTCACCGGATCTTCTCTGCCAAACCCATTATACAAAACTTAACAGCCCATCATAACTTCATTCCCATATTTGTCAAAGAAAAATACGACACATTTCCAAACACAAAAATCCAACAAATGACCGGAAAAAGTGTAATCTACAGCAAACGCCAACACCAACACCGGACCCTTATCTTAAGTTGCCGCCAACAGTTAACCAGTACAACAAGTCAAGCAACATCGGCCAACAAAATGGTTTTAATTAATTTTACCTCCATAATCGAAGATTTGACCAATGGGTCTGTCAGTTCGAATTCATTACGTCAAATGGCAGCTCATTAGCGGATCTAGCCTATTATGACCGCTTTTGACAAATCGCCTGTTGATGGTTTTAAGTTGTAACTTGGAAACCTCTTCGTAAATCAACACCTCTGCACGTGCAGCGATACATATTCTTTGTCTGAGTTCTGTTAAGTGCTTTGCATGGGTGGTGAACCGTGAACCCACGCCATCGGCAGAATCGGCCTATACCATTGGTAATCGAAGAGAAAATTAGCTGTAAAATGGATTAAGATACCAGAGTGGCTGGTCTAGTTTCTTGAATGAATCGAATGGTGTGTAGCTGTAGTACGGTGTTGGGCCATATGTGGAGAGAATCAACTATTCAGCGCAGCGTTTGTGTGTTCTTTTTTCTGTTTGGTGCCTCCGCCGCCGTCACGCAGGTGGATTTGCGAATTCAATTTGGTTACGTGAGCGCACATGTGGGGAAGAAGTTGACTTTTGGCACACGAGTAGGCGCTAGAACTGACTGAAATGGTATCACTGTCGTAACTGAGTCATGTGAAGTGAAGTTACCACGAGAATGTGGTTGAATGGTGCTTCTGGACAACTTTGATCCAAATGTGGGCGAAATGATCATCTATAGATGTCCTTATGTACATTTAAATATAAAGAGAAACTCACCTGAGTAAATGGTAGTTGCTCGGAGTTGGCACCACACTTGCAGACACTTTGCTCGATGACACGCATCGCGAATCGCCTATGTGCGATGCATGCTTGTGACTCACAGGAGTCTCCATCATCCGGTGAGATATGCGAATGCACACGATGTAGTAGTAGTTCAAAGCATTCAGCTGCGTCCCCCAGACAGCCTAGAGGGAATCTCCTTCCAGCCAATGGGCCACTGGCTAGAGCTCGACGAAGTGGTTCCGGACAAAGAGCTGGCTCCGAACTAGTCTGCAGTTGTTGAAACAGTTCCTATGGAAGAGTAGAATAGATATTTTGTTGAATTTTCTTTCAAAATCTTGTCTTAAGCTTAACAACAACAAAAGTAATAATCACTCACAATGACTGCGTTGATACAACGATCGCGATCGACGATACTATCGTTGCTCATTCCGTGCAGATGATCAGCGGTAGATGGAATCTGTGTTACCATAGCAATGCCGGAGGTAATTTTCGCGGTGGTCTTTCGTGTAAGCGTTGCAGACTTATTACCATCATTCTGGTCGATGAATTTCTTTGGACTTATACGTGGCAATGTACCACCGCCGCCACCACCACCAGCAGTCCCATTAGAAGAACTATTCTGATTGAACTTAGCATGCTTTGTGGACTGTTCCTTGATGGCTTTTTGAACGGGAGCCGTAGCTGCAGCTGTGCCAACGATGTTCGTTGACTCTTTTCGTTTGTAGCGAAATTTTATCATTTTGGTGGGTGATTCGTTGAGGGTTTTTTGTTTAACTTAAAATGGCAGCTGTAGAGAAGAATTTCATAACTTAAAACGAGCAGTTCTTGTGTATTTGTAGGTATGGCTCTGAACGCGGATTACATACTCAATAGCATCATCAACTGGATTTAACACATGTACATACAGTAGGTTGGAAGTTGTTTCAGTTCACAATGATGACAAAGGGTGTAAATATAGCACAGGCATATGTGCAAATGATAGGGAACTCTTAAAGGAATATTCGTGAACATAAACTGGTATCACTTCTCTAGAGATTTTCCCTGTATCTTCGACTAATTGTAGAGAAAAACTACGATTAAACGAATATCAGTGGAAAATGCACCTTATTAGTGTCAGAAGTGCATAAAATGTTTTGTCATTTTCTATCAAATTCAAAGAAAGTAATGCAAAATGTTTCAGACACACTAGATAAAATGGGTATCAAAAATTATAGTCTTCAGGTATCGATCGATTTATATGTACTGAAATGGTGTCAGAAGTGGATCAATTTTTGTTTAAACAAAAACATCTAAAAAAAAACTGTCAAAACATCTTAACACAGTTTAGAAATATTACTTGATAAAGGCACGACTGTGATGTCCTTTCAGTTAATGGGAATTTATTTGAAGTTTAGTGTCAGAAGTGGAACATTTTTTCCTTTAAACGAACAAACTACTGAAACATCCAAATGAAGTTCAGGTGTATGCCACATTACAAGATAATAACAGGACTGAAAGTCAAGACTTTCGAGTTAATGTAACTTTTAGTGTCAGAAGTGGAAGAATTTTTATTTAAGTGTAGGATGATATATCGATGGCTTCCATTGGACATATGGGATACTAAATCAAGTTACGTTTATACCTACATACATCTTTGAGTGTCCGAAGTGGGTATATCTAATATTTAGAATTACGGTTTTATTACGTTGATAGCGAGGGTTTTTGTTCGAAAGAATAGTGTAAGACAGTTGGTCGATAAAGTGGTTCGATTTTTGGTGTCAGAAGTGGATTTCCTTTGAGTCCTATACTGGTGTTTTGCTGTAGCCAGCAAAACCTTTGTTTTGGCAGACTCAAGCTAAAGATGAACTTCATAACCATAAATTGGCACAAATGGACTTCATGGCAAACTGGGGCAACATACATACATATGTATGGAGGGAAACATGTAGTTTCAAATAGATATTAATGTAAAATAGGGGGTTTGCACATTGATCAAATGTCATGGAGAATAGGAAACTTGAGAGGGATACCGCAAAACTCATCCATGTAACCTGACTCGGCAGAAATAATAGACCGTGAACTTATTTAGACAATGGGCTCCATTCACAACTGTGATTGGTAAGAGGTCCACTAAGAGCTAACCAGCATAAGGAAGGCTTGTTTATTCTTAAAACATTTCCAGCAACTCGAATCGTATGCAAGAATTCTAAGACCTAAGACCTTATAAACCAGAACCATACATGAAAGAAACATGATGTCAGTCGACGCTAATAGTTCCTACAGAATAGTAGAGTATCTTAGTCGTTTGTTGCAGTGAATTAAAAAAATATTCATTGTGCAACTATCCCTATTAAAAAATGCTGATCTCATAGCACATGTTTACGCTAATAATCGAATCCACCCAGTGGGGATACTGAGCATTGTAGCCAGCTTTATGACATAAGCCAAAGCGCCTTTAACACCAAATTTACAAATTAAAGCCATTGTAGTAGTTTATGATGACAGAACCATAAGAAACACCTACAGATACTTTAAAAACGTTGAATCTCGGCCGTTCTACTTTGCTCACCTCATGTAACCAACTAACCTGAGTGAAGAACAAATCAAAAAGCCTTTCATTAAATTTTATGGCACTCCAAGCCACTTTATGTGCTAAGTGCGCCTGTCTAAATGAATTTTGCGAAAACTTATGATTCAAAGATTTTTATAACCGCACGTGTATCCGAGCGAAAAGTAAAATACAATTTCGTTGATTAATTTCCATTCATTACCCACCCGCTAGCCTTGAAATTGCAAACACGATCTTTCAGCTACCTCCCCGTCGATCAGGGAGGTATCATTGTTAAACAAATCTACCTAACAGATACTAATTTCTCAACAATCACCCATAAGTAGGTACGTCAGCATAGCCCCCATAAAGGCGTTCCTATGTCCCAATGTGCCCACATCTGTGGACAGCTCTTATTTGCATATAAAACGAAAAAAAAAAAATGCCATAAAGGAAGCAGAGCAAAAAAAATGGTAACAAAAGCACAGTGGTAAGGTGAGTCATGCCCCAAGCTCACGACTCGACGAAGAGATACAAAAAAAAAAAAACAAACATCGACTCAGGAAGACAGGAAACGTCTTTTCTCGGCCTCTTGGTTTTTCATTCTTGCAAACAATGACACCGATGTTGTTACATATATTTTTTTTTCTCTCTGTGCCTGGATAACTTCCTTTGTTCCAGGGGACCCACCGGCACAAGGGTCTGTCAGTGATACTGCCCCGCCGATGATGGTGCCTGCAATTAATTGTCACTGCGACAGGCTGTGGTAAAACAAAAAAAAAGTGTTGCCAAACCCTAATTACTACCATTAGGGGATGTGCAGATAATTTTTTTTTGTTCTTAAACATATCTTTGGCTTGTGGCATCAGGCCTGAAACAGGTGGTTGACGGGGCTCAAATCGATTAACCATTCTTGTATGACTGTGCTGAAAGAAAAGTAGCACACATGGCGTTGAAGTCTAAAGAAAGGCAGCATAACGAATAAAAAAACGCAAAATACACTGCACTACACGACCATGGTCCACATTCTGGTACCAGTTTTGGCATCGTGCCTCAAGCATTCATCTCTCAAGTGTGAGTTTGCATTTAACTCAAGATCCATGGATATGTATCTTTAGCTTCATATGAATATGAATTCACCGGGTAGCGTGGTAAATTGGTTTTTTAGATAAACCGGTTTCTGACCCCCTTCCAGTGGTAGTTTCTTTCGTTTTTTGTGAGTTTATTGTTACCATTAAGATCGATTTAACTTAGATACTGAAAACGAAAGCCAACACATAAAAAAACTGCTAAAAGAAAAGTACACTTTTGAGTTAACCTCACTTGAACTGATTACTAAGCTGCTTGAGTTCGTTTGCCAGTACTTAAGAGGTATCGTATTGCGATACTTTTTGTCGTAAATACTCAGAAGGAAATTAGATCGGACAGGAGATCGAATACAGTTGAACTCTTGACCTTTAAATGTTGACGAAGTGGGTTGGGTTTCCATGGAACTTTTGTGGGTTATCTCAAGGTTGTATGTGATTGGAAGAAAATGAATCAGATACTTCGTTTGAAGGACAAAATTGAAACTTTTTACTTAAAATATCCGAATTTGTGTGGAATTAATGAATTTTGCGAGAAAACATGAGGTTTTTCTATTGGAAAGCGGCATAGATAGAGCACGGATACTCTCGTAACTTTGCAATACACTTCCGTATTCGTTAAATGATAATTTGATCTCCGCTGTTACACCAGCTTATATGTATATTCAATCATGCAACCTACTATATAAGTAAGAGGACTGAGATCAGCACCATGGTTGTATAAGCTAGAGCACTAGTTCGAAAGGTAATGGATAGGGAAAGAACAACCCTCTGGCAGAGGAGAAAATGATTTTCATGGACTACTACGCTGATTCAATGCAATCTATTTATTTGAATACATCCCTCTAGGGCATACCCCTGCCCAAATGATGCATTTACTCAAACCATTCTTCCACTTAACAATTCATGCAATCAAGCAGCATTCCTAAACGAATAGTAGTGCCGCAAGGTTCTACTACTGTTCCTTTACTTGTTTACCCAAATAATTCAACATCAAGTGATGATGATCAATCATATGCCACTCGATACCTTCAAATAAAAAAAAAGATGATCTTGATTGATGTCCACTTTAGAGTGATTGATGATTACTCTACGCAACACATGGACGGTGGAGAGACTACCAAGTTATTTCACCCAAAGAACTACAAAATCATTGACCAACTCCCTAGAGAATATCGCAAATCCAAATAAAGTATGTGGTTGACTTTTACTTTTTTTTTACCGTCCAAGCAAGGAAGGAAAGTGTTTGGGATTTTTTCCCTTCTTGAGTACACATTCCGCCTCCGAAAATCGAAGTTCGCTTTCTCTTGTCTTCTTTCTTTTTTACTTGCACCTATACCTATAGGGCAAGTATTGCAATCGTGAAAAAAATCGAACTCGAGATTTTAATCAAACTTGACATTACTATGATGGAGAAGTCCAAAAAAGTAGGTCCGGCAATTCCGTCTGTCTGTCTGTCTGTCTGTCTGTCTGTCAGTCTGTCTGTCTGTCAGTCTGTCTGTCTGTCAGTCTGTCTGTCTGTCTGTCTGTCTGTATATTCGACTACAGCCTAAACGGCTGAACGGATTTACTTCAAACTTCATATATAGGGTCTGTGGGATATTCCCTAGAGGCGAAATTTGAATTTTCATTCTAACCTCAAAATTAAGGGTAGTTTACTTAAGACCGATTTCAGTTAAAATGGATTTTCTCGAAAACGGCTCTAACGATTTCGATAAAATTTGATGTGTTGGTTAGTTTGGGTATATGCTATGGGGTGGCATACCACGTTTTTCACGAAAAATTCGAATAACGGTAATATTGAAAATCAGCTGTTTCTCGGGTATTTGTGCGGTGATTGGGCTAAAAATTATTATTTGTAGGTTATAAGACAAGTGCAAAATAATGGCATACCAAATTTTGGAATGCCACGCCCACTTTTATAAAACTTAGTTTTTTCAAAATTTTCACTAAAAATTGAGAAAAAATTATTTAAGCAAAGTAATAGGCCTTAAAATTCTCTATAATTCACTCAAACACCCTATCTGGCCACGCCCACTTTTTATGGACATTTTGATAAAAACAAAACATTGAGTAAACTCCTACAATGTTATGACTATTATTCCATAGAAACGCGGAATGCCACGCCTACTTTACTGGGAAGAGCAAGACTTGGACTTTAATCCTAATAAAATTATACACTTATAGCATTACAGTGCAAGTACGTACGACCCAGTCGTGCACTTTATTTTTTTTTGCGCTGAAATTCTTGTTTAATAACAAAACTTGTTCAACGAAGCATCTCAACGTCTCTTCATTGTTTTTGGCTTTTTTTTTTTATAGAAATAGCTATTTATTCTGTGAATATATTGATGGTAACATGGTCTTAAAAGACGATTAACAACTGCTTGACATGAGATTTGACGGAAGTTGAGATTTGCTCTATTTGCTCTACAGTAGAAGTTGTTAGCAACCGCTTAGTGATGTTTAATGAGCCAATTTGAAAGGAGGTATTAGTTTCTTGGGAATTTTTCATCCAATTGAGGTCGGCTTTGGTACAATTAGAACCAAAAGTGCCTGAGAACTATGATTGTTCTTAAGCGAGAGTTATTTTGGGAAAAACACAAGACTTAGCCTGGTTTTCAACTGCTGAATGGGCAAATATTCCACCATTAAGTGGCTTACAGAATTTTTCATTTTCAAATGCGGTCATATATGCACGTTACACGAGAACTAAGTATGAGGTTAAAAATCTATTTTCAACAATCAAGTTCCCACATCAACTCTTTTGTTTCATATGTGGAGACTACTTTTGAAAAAAGTTTTTTAGGCTTATTTATGAGTATAATCTTTGTATTCAACGATCATTGAACTAAGAGGATAACGAATTGCGACGGTCTTCTGAAGAGTCAAAGTTCGTCAGACAAATTTATTGCCTTGAATGAACGAATGAGCTTACGAAATCCGGTTTATGTTTATGTATGGTGCTTAATCTCTGTGATTTATTTTGTCCCCTCTTGGACATGCAATCGACATGTACCGAATCAGAGTTTTACCATCATGAGGTTTAACTGGATTCATAATTTGTTTGATTGTTGACTTGAATGCTTCCGTACCTTGGAGGTGTTTGACCTTGTACTCAATGTTTCTTTTATATCGAACTAATGGTAAACTTTCTGGTAAAGTAGACTAGCAATAATATCTCAGGTGGCTGAGATTCATTAAGTGTGATCAAGCCTTCTGTCTTATACCATCTCGAACCGAGAAAAAATTCTTCAAATGAATGTAACACAGAATCGTGTAGTAATAAAGTATTCAAAACAACATTTCCTGTACCTAGATCGCCAAAACAGGAAAAATCTATAGCTCGACTATGATATGTAGGATGCACGACTTGTGTACACCATTCAACACTTACGCTACATAGCCGGAAATACATTATATAAATATATAACACCTCAAATGGTCGACAGGATAAAAGATCCTCAAGTAAAACTGAGGTTCTTTGCTTAGAATCGTGAAGAATGTCAATGCTCCGTTGAATCCTGAGCCGAAGTGATTCAAAATGTTTTCCTAAAAATTTAGACTAACACGAGAGACCTAACATTCGCTTTATCCGCTTACGATCCATGTGGTGACAAACCAAGAAAAAAGCGGCAGCAAACAAACATATCCAGGTGCAGCTTGAACCCATGACCCACTACAATGTCAGAAACTACGCCTCACCTTACGTGCACTACGAAAATAAAAATTAAAACAAATTGCGCGGCAAGACAATTCTTTTCCGAAAACACATAAACAATAGACCACCAACGTAACCGGACACTCCGTCTTGGCCATAAAATTTCTTCCAAAAACCGTCAAACAATAGAATCCACTAAATACGACTTGCCTGAGTGAAAAAACAAAGCCCCTGTAGTGCAAGGTATAATAAATATTCCTTCTACTGAATTGGACTTTTATCTAAGTCAGAGTCTCTAATGCGATTCAGTCTCCATTACCAATTACAAGACGCAAATTGATTAATTGCAAATTCTTTAGAACAAGAAAAAAAAATCGACGTGCAATCATTAAAAGCACGAAATAACACTTGTAGACCTTGAAATATCGGCTAAGCGATATACAAGATACAAACACACGTGATGTGATTTTTCTACGAAGATAAAAAAAGAATGCTGAATGCCGCGCGCTCAAACCAAACAGGCGAAACATACTAGCATTTAGCTAACCAGCTAATAATAAATTTAAAACTATTTCTAATTGGCCACGAGAAGGGCAAAGATGAAGGGAGACTGTCTATAGAAGGAGATTTCCATAAAACATGTAATCATCACGAAAAACCTTAAAAATAAATAAAATAAAAAACACCCATCAATTATTTACATTTTCTTTTCTCGAAACGATGACATGAACGACGCTACAACCGAAGGGGGAACATAGCGGTCAATAAAAAACAAAAAAAAAAGCAAATCTCAGAAATCCAAGATAACACACCTGTGTTGACTTTTTTTTTCATTTCTTTTCCTATTCTTCTTCGAAGATTTACCCGCCTCTCCCTTCGAGAGATTTTATTTTTTGTTTTGTTATCGGTCCCTCAAGGGACAATGCAGCATCCCTAGCCATTAAAACCGAAAAGATGCTGCCCACTGTGATGGGTTCTAAGATTTGTTTCATCTCGAATTTAATGATGTTTCTGTCCTTTTATTTCTAGAGCACAATCGATAGATTAAAATCTCAAGTGAACTCTATGAATTCAAAGAAACATTCGACGAACACATTAGAAATTCATGTCAGGTTCGCTGCGAAAGAGAGAGGGGCTCAGTATTTTATGCCCATGTACACAGAGTTTTTATGCTTAGAACAGAATTTAAAATTCTATATTATTCTGTTTACACATATGTATATGTATATGGGCAAATTGATATTCAGCAAGCAAGACTCAAAACGAACTTCTCATTCATAACATTTGCATAAAAGGCCAGTTTGCTGTTCAACTCTTTTGTTTGGCTCTCTCAACTGCAAGAAATATGAGCGTCGCTGATTGAAGTTCTGTGCATAGAATAATTTCTTATTCTTTGTCCCTACCTTAAACGGGAGTTTAAGACTCTCATAGAACTAATGTGTATCGCGGAGAATGCAAAATGAGGATAGGTGTGGGAGAATGCAGATGCAGATGCAGATTATGTTAAAAACTAAATCCAGTTTCAAAGCGTGTATGTATGTATATCCAATGTTGATGTTGATGATGCTATATCCAATAATCAAGCGCGTATCCAGCTACACATTTCCATATTCAAAACGATTGGACACTTACGATATCTCTTTTTCTTTTCCGGAAATCTATTCAACGATATTTTCACTATTCATATTTAGAACTGATTTTTGTAATTTATTCGTTTTTTTTTTCTTATTTTTGCGCAAAATTTACACACAACTCAAAGATTGTTTGGTCAATTTGATGTTGTTGTTTTTTTTTATGGGTATTTTGCCAGCACTACATAGCACACACGTTCTATTCCGCGCGAAGCGTTCGAAAAGACTGACTGTGGAACGACTTAGCATTTCACTCCGTTCACCTGAGTACACACAAATGACTACCTGTATATCTACCTACACTGTGTAGGTATCGTTACAGGTAAAGGTAGTAATAACAACACATGCGCACAACCCACAAGTGTGGAAGGGAACAGGTTCTACTGTGTATCTGTGTGTCTCCGGTGTGGTAGTTGTGGCGACAAACAAGTTTTTGTTGTGATTCGTGCATTAGTTGCTGGCAACAATTTCCATTTCAAAGAGAGAAGAACCAATTCGAATAGTGTGAGTATCTTCCAAGCAACCACCGTTTATCTGCTGTATAGGGTTTCTTCTTATTTTTTTTTTTATTTTTTTTGCGCAAAACAGGGGAAAACAGCATCGAAATGGATCTGTGCCAAAAGACTCTTTGTTCTTTGAATTTGCAGTTGAATTTCTGGAATGATTCTCTTTGTTGGTGTTTTTTTTCAGTCAAAAAAAAAATCAGGAGATGATCATCGGAAGCTTTAAACTATTTAGCGACATTGAATTTACCATAAATGAAAGTTGAACCAACACCTTCGGGTCGAAAGCATAATGATTCCGGAAATTCTTCAAGTTCCCCCCCCCCCCCCCCCCCCCCCGCTGCTTGTGGCATCATTTTACACCTAATAGATGGCGGTTTTACGAGCATTCATGTTGGGCGGCATACTTGAACCTAATCGAAATGAAACGTCTTTGTCCGGAGGATTTTCCATGAAATGGTCAGAGAAAGAGTTATGCCTCACTCACCATTTCGATGAGTCAAAATTTACAAGTGAGTCACGCAGTATCACCGAAAAAAAAAGAAGAGATTTTTTTAACAATTGAGAAAGGTATGTCGGCGACGCATCACACACTGCGTTATGTCATGGAGTAGGGGACAGACCTTGGTGTAGCTTCGGGGAATTATGATTTCAGTAATCAGTTACAAGACTTAAACGTACCAATTCCGACTGGGGTTGTTTGTGAAGGACTCACTGAAGAGTTGGAAGTACCCATGACAATTTTTTATTAATAAGACGATGGTGATGGACTAATGGGCTATGAAAATTTTATGGTTTGAATGGATTAGGATGGATGACATGGACATTATGGTATTATGCAATTATGATGGTATTAAGTGGTTAATTTGGGAAATATCATAAGCTGTCAGTAGATGTTGGGAGTCCAATTAAGATGTTTCAAACACGTTAAGGAGTAGGTTCAAGGATGATGAAGAGAAGAACCTGTGATATGGGTTACAACAGACTTAGAAGGGGGTTTTATTAGTCACACCAGAAGAACATTAATTGAAGAATTGGCAGTTAGAAGGCACAACCAATATCATACCCACTAGAGTAGCTAAGGACAATGGATATTACAACAAGCAACTATCACTCAAAGATTCAAAAACTAGTTGTATGACATGATTATGGACAGAATCAAGCCCTCCTTCCAAACCATTTATACCACGAAGGAACTTGTAGAGCTGAAAGTAGGTCTAAGTTGTATTTCCTGCCGAATGTTTCAACAGGCAATTAGCAAACGACAAGGATTTGGGATAACACTCTCAAACTGATCTGTACTACGAAGTTAGCTACGAGAAAATTGACCATAAGGAGCTGGTCTAAGCAGAAACCTCTGTCAATCTTCACCAATCGGTTGAGCAGAAGGTGATCTATTCAACAGACTGATCCAGAACAGTCCAGACAAAACTGAGGACAGTCCTCTTAAAATTGGACGTTGCCTACTCCACCAGAGACAATATCGTAAACACTGTGGCGCCAAGAAGCTGATGTTGATTTCAAATTACAGAGAACATTAGCGAGCTCTAGGAACTGTCTGAAGTTTGAAAGTATGAGGACCGGAGCTAGGTAAGCATAACTCGACTTTGTTCACATTCAGCCAGTGAATATCTCTGATAGTCTACAGTCCATACCTTCTTCTACACAGTATTACACAAAGATTGTTCTTGACGATAACCGACGGACTATACCAGGAGTATCTACGCAGCAATATAAGGAACTTTCTTCCACTTAAAGTACTTTTCAGAACACAATAGCTTTCAACCCTTTCCTTTGTTCATAAATCCGAAGGACACTGATGTTAATGCACACACATATCCGCAACGGAAGTGTACAATCTTCCCATCCACAAACAGAAATTCCATTCCCTATCCCGCCATCATGAAATACTCATGGTGCCACTTGAATTACAATTATTACCCTATCATGGCCTTAAAGTGATTTTAAATGCCCCTGCGTAGGCGTACCTGCAATTTCATTTCTTAATGTTAAATGTTTTCGATAATTCAACTTAAATGAATATTGTTACCAGTCAATCGAAATGCCATTGACGGCGACGCGACGACGGTTTAATAAACTTTATGGCATTGCTCGTCACAAAACAATAAATTCGTTCATTCAACTCAAGGATCTCTAATGCTGATTTGATCCGATGGCACATGGAGACCCCATGTGCCCTAGATTCTTTGCTATAAAATGAAATATATAAAAAACTATTCACAGTTCTGTGTAAAAAGTCGCACGTCATACTGCCTACTATATGCCAGAGTACACAGTAAATATGTTAATTGGTTAGAAAAACAAAAGTGATAACTGCCATAAGTCAAAACCGAAGACCAGGCTACGGGCTTTATCTATCTGGCCTAATTCAGTGCTCGGCTTGGGCGTGCTGTACCCTCAAACTCCAAAGTTAATGTTAAACATTAAAACAAACTGCGCTGTCTCCATGCAAACACAATGACAGTGTACAGGTGCATTCTATCGTCTGTGTACAAATAAAAGTGAAAACGTGCACACACATCCGAGTGTTATCGTTCTTGGAAACCATACTTCGCCGATAAAAGGCTTAAAACCCGAAAGAAAAAAAAACAGAAAACAGAAAACAAGGGGAACTTTCTGAAAAGGGTTGTAATGACTTGTTTGGTTGATAATTTTAATTTTAATTTACGAAGCCGGTTTTATCAAGTCGACGACGCAAGTGTGTTGACATGTTTATGGTTTTTTAAAATTAAATTTGTTTAATTAGACATTATTAACACATTGCCAGCGACAGTTGATTGGACAAGCACGGAGAATGCATTTCAGTCGAGACTGCCCACACACCATCATGCACCGAAAGTAGAACCAGGTACCTGTGCATATAGACATGTCTTCCAGGTGTCAGATTTCGTGACATCTTTGTTTAATGAATTCGGCTTTTGTTGTTGCAATGCTTAGCTGAGATTTTTAATTGGTGTTAATAGAGTGAGATACAAGTACCATACCAGAGGGAAAACTGGGGTAATCGCAACGAATTTAGACTGTCAAATCCATGCATCACCTGAGCGCCTGTCACATGACACGATTTCAATATTATAAATCAGACAAAGGGATTTAGTACGACGAAAGATACATGTCTGTGCATACTGCATGGTTCTAGGTGTATTCCAGATGACAGCATTCGCAGGTGATAGTAAAAGGCTAGTTCTTACTTAGTCGGATTTTAAAAGAAAGAAAGAAAGACACTCAAGAAATCAATATCAAAAGACGAGGATGCAGTAGCAGTCTCTTCCACTGTCCTGCAATAGTATCTGGTTGAAGACAGACACTCCCTTGATTCGTTGTTATACCAAAACCGATAGTAGATTGGTTCTACCATGAGCTCTTAACCATCATAAGAGACAGATCATTTCTACTTCTTAAGAATTTTTGATAGTAGTTGGATTCCACAAAGAGGAAGCCAGAAAATGTTTACCTTTTATGTCCATTTATCCGCAATAAACAGTTCAATATCTCTCTCCACCCAGAAGGTAATTTCAGTGAGAAATAAATCCAAGAAGGATTCGAATTATTGCTTCGTAATTCAATTCAAACAAAAATACAATCTCAAGACTTCGACTCCACTAAACACTTTGAGTATCCAATAAGCCATTCCATCTCCTCTGCAATTATGTAGTGATTAGCAGAAGTGAATTTCAAATTGCTCACCGTTGGTAATAACGCAGTTAATTGCACAAGATCACCTCGAGTCTTTCGACTCAAATGTAATCCGTAATAACTACAACTAAATAGCAACAAAAACAATACAATCTTCTCCATCATCATCTTCATCATCTTTAACTTTTAACATCCATTTCCATAGGCATATCTATCTCGAATGTACATTGACCTATAACAACTAACAGCAGCATCATGTTACAGTTCTATGAACAAACACAAACGCATGCAACAGAATGAGAATGGGAAAAACAAGGAAAAGTGACGACTGTACTTTTTATCTGTATCCAAGAGTTTTTCCGAAAGGTTCACCTCTCCGTCTTCCCTTATGAGGCACACAACCACCATACGCCATGATGGCGCGCACCGATTTTTCCTTCCATCTGTGGTAACACAGTCAGCCGAAGTTATATGCAAGTGAGTTTATGTGTGTTAGTGGTTGTTGCTGGGTTTTCATGCATTTCCCCCTTTCGTTTGAATTAAAATTTTTAAAAGAATAAAACGAACGAGAAGTTATAATTGATATACGTGACATTCTCCCACGCACAGTGCACCAGACGAACCAACGAACCGCAAAACGAGATGGATTCCCTTAGGTTCTCTGTCTGCGCGGATTACACGGATTGTGATGCACAATCTGTTTGAACTTTTTTCTTCTCTTTTTCCTTTTTTTTTGTGTTAAGGGTAAACCAAGAGTACCTGTGATTATGAGTTCTTTTGTTGATTTTGATTTGTTTGCCAGTCAATCGATTCGAGGGGGCGACTGTTTGTCTTTGGGATTTTCATCAAAAGTCGACATTTTATGACCCTCTGTCAAATTTATGGTGGTTACTTAAATTGCGTTGTCGACGCGTGGGAATTTAAGGTGCGTCCAAACCGAATGAGTAAAAATGCAAAAGCCTTAAATTTACGACATGTCCTTCCTTCCTATCGCTGTCCGTCTAATACAGAGGGACTTCCTGCGCTCTATGGTAAGCATAATACGTTACTTCCTGGAATTACTTCCTTTAATAGAGTCCGTAAAATTTTCAATTAGTGCCGGTCATACGCATATTTAAGTGAGATATCCATCAAGGTCGGTAGTTACCCAAACACTTTGCTAACCTCTCACTCGAATGCTCTTTGAACCAAACAAGTTAGACCAACACCAGCTGAAGCTACAGCACATCACATTAAATGTGAATAAATAATTGAGTTGGAGGTAAAGAGTTTTCAGAGAAAAAAACACAAAACATGAGTGCGATTGGCACTTATGAAATGAATACCAACCACTACTGAGGCATCTCAAGGGGCTTCCAATTGTAAACTACATGGAGATGCAACAATATGCGACCGAGATGTAAAGGCAATTGTCGAAGATGCATCATGCAATTTTCAAATGTCAGAGTTCTCATTCCATTTGTGTTTTTTTTACTTTTTTTTCTAAATGTTACAGTACTACCAGCTACCAGCAAACAAAAGACTTGAGTAGCGAACTGGCAGTGAGGGGATTTTATGGTCCAAGGAGGATGTGGGAATTTTTTTTCCCAATTTTAAGGACGATACTATTTCGGGTGCAATTTTAGGTGTGAGAAACGGTAGAGTTTTTTTTTATTGAACACATGTTGAGGATAATTCGTGAGTTGCACCTTGTTAACGCAGAGTTCTCACGTTCGACATGTGTCGTTTCGGTGCGGGTTTTCTATTTGTTTTTGTCAATTGCGATGTTTAATTGAGGTGTGCGCGGGAAAAACACGTACAGAGAACGTGAACTGAGTTTTTGCGAAATACCCAAATGGCTTGTTTGAACTTGTGAATTGAAAACGTGGTGTTTTACGATGGTGATGGGAAGGAAGTTTAAGGTTTTTAGCTCGTTCAAATGGGAATTTTTGTTCATAAATAGATGAGGAGGTGTGAAACAATCTGGTTGCCATGTGTTAAGACGGAATATTCATATTGCCATCTGGGATAGACATTAAAATCCGCTTCTTCGGAGAATAATTCGTGGGGTTCATTCGGTAAAACACCTATAGTACGTTTCACGGACAATCTGTACGTTCTGGGACAGTGATTGTTGTTTGCTTATAAAGATGAGAACAATCAGTTGCTACTTTCCTTAGAGATATCATATATTCGTACATACTGAGACGTGTAGATCTAAATGTGTAGATCTGAGTCTTCATAACAAAAGTGATACTTACCTGCCATACTAGTTTTCAAAAGAGAAGAGAACTGCTCCCCATTGAAGAACCATGCTGGACTCACAATCCAAACAGCAGACAACTCAAGGATTTACCAAAGCCTTCACTGAGAGGATTTCTTTGAGTCTTTTATTCAGAGAAAGTTATTGTGTTTTAGCCACGGAAGTCAATAGGACAAAATCTATCAAAAAATTCCTCTGAATACAAACTTTCAGTATTTAATTTTTTGTAGCTCACTCGTAGGCTGTGAACTATTAGAATCTTTAAAATATCTACAGCAGACTTTTGAGCGCATTAACAATATGAAATAAGTTCCACAAACACACAGAAGTGTGGAAGCTGTTAGTCAACGTTAAATACAAACCTTCTTACAACCCTATTTGAGGTCATAAACATTACAGAATGTAGTTATATTGTTGGCTCTGAAAATATTATGTGTTTCATCCAGATAAAGGTTACACGCGCCCCAACGCAGTCTCAAGAGTGATCATTACATGTTTTCAAAACAAAATCCATTGCATACTTTACACCAGCAATGGATTCCACAAATCCAATTTTATTTCCACTTACCTTCAATGCACAAAAGATACAATCCTGTCCACTGCAGACATGTTGGTTCAACTGTCGAAACGATCTTCTGAATGCGTCCAAGTGCCATAGAACCTAAAACGACAAAACAACACAAACACACGAAAGCGGTTAAAGAGAAATCCATCAAGGTACACAGACATTTTGGTTGTATGAGTTGACTGAGAAACAAGAAATGTACATGGCTTTGAGTTGGTGTCGGGCTACGCCTTACCTCTGAGAGTTGTATAGAATGGAAAACGGATAAAACCTGTTTCTGATGCTTTGTATCAGCAGCACACACGGAATGGAGCTAAAGATTGTATCCAAGCATCCATGGCACATGAAAGCTATTCCTACATTACAGACTGTACTACTGGAAGACGGAATGAATTGTATTTTGGCCAAAATACAAAATGGGGTCTTGTCTTGGAGAGCTGGGGAAACGTACCTTTATCTCGTAAGGCGATTTCCTCTTGTGGGTCTTTTTTAACAGTGTGCTACCCCTCCGCACTCCCCAGACGGTTGTGTATTTATTTCCTTTCTATTTATACTTCTTATGTGGACTTGGTTTCTTATGTGCCACCATGGGTATATGAAGACAGACAGCGCGTTGTGTTCGGGTCAAGCTCCATGGTTTTTTTTGTTTTTTTGTTGTTTTGTCAGAGACTCGAAGTGGCTGGCGCACTCATGGATTTCGTTGGCGTTGGTTTTGAATTTTATTTCTTCTTTCTTAGTTGCTTTGTTCGTAGATTTAGGTTTTTAAATAGATTTGAAAGTTTCATTTTTTTGGTTAGATACACGTGAACAGGGTACAGCAGGCGATTCGTTTTCTATTTTTTTTTTTTTTCTTTTTTTTTTCTTCTTCTATCCATCAGCGACAAACGTAGTATGCTCCAACACACTCCACGCTGATGGAAGAAGGAAAAAACAACAAAAAAAACAGTTGCCATAGATTTTTAGTGTTAAAAGGGAGATTGGCGCATGTAATTAGATAAGACTTATATACATTGTTGCTGTATTGCATGCGCAGCAATAGAAGAAAACTATTGCAAGTAAAAACAAAAAAAACCCCGAAACAAAAGAGTTGAGCAACGAACTGATTTTTAGTTTTCTGGTTCTCTTTTGATTTCCTCTGCAGACGGCTGGATTTTGATGAATTACGATTGTAATTGTTGATATCTTAATTGGCTCATTTACTTCTTCACTTTTAACGGAGTATTCAAAGCTCTGATTATTTTTTTTTTTTTCATTTTTATCTACTTAAACCGAGGTCAACGGTAATTAAAGAAAAAATCACATCTCTCTTGAGAGAGTTTGCAATGATTTTTCTTTGAAATCTAAAAACAGGATAATCACTGAATTTCCGCAGAAAAAACAAACCACCACCTGAGGTCATCACACGAGAATCTACGAGCAATAGAAGCAAGTTCTCGTATTGTGTGCATATAACATTTCCCATTCTAATCGCGCACGCAAAACTAGAAACTAGTTCACTTGTACATAGAACAAGAAAGACTCCAGTCTATGCGCCAGTCGTTGTATGACCAATTGACCATAAGAAAATAGTAAAAATTATGTTCTTCCATAGCTTTTGGTGGTCATTAAATGTGGTAACAAGCGAAATTATGTATCTAAACACAAAAAAACAACGCACACCACACCTCGTAAAAGTAGTTTTGTCGGCCGATAGAGTCGTAAGACTCTGTAATTTCACGCTTTACAAGTTAGGGAGGTCTTTAGGGAAGAGCTACCACCAAAAAAACATTTTATTTTCCATTGAAAAACGTTTGTAGGATTCTCGCCTCTTCCGAGGAACTGCGACTGAGTCAGGTGCGGTTAAAGGGATCGTTTAGATACAAATTTGTGTGATCAGAAAAAAAGAATTAATATCATCTTACATTTTGCCATGAGCCTGTGGATGAAATCCAAACCACGAGCACGTGGAGATATTAGATCGTCACATGTGACAAAGATAGATCCGACAAAAAATAACCTTTCACCTATTTGGGTTATCCATCATGTGGAACGAGACAAAGGAGAGAAGTTGTTATTTTTTTCTCCTCTTTTCATCAGCGTAACCCTAAACTAAGGCGATGCTGGGAAATATGATATTGTCCATTAACCGCGGAATTTAATTTCAATTAGATGTGGTAGGGTCTGGCTTGAACAGAGAGAAGAAAAGCACGGATGAGAGGAATGTGTATTCAGAACTATGGTCAATCAATTTAAGTTCAGTTATAGAAAGAAGTTGTTAAGTTCGATGAAGTAGGAGACCTAAACAACTTGAGTTACATATTTTATTACATGACAAGCTGGGCGTAAAAGGGAATGCAGAACTTATTTGAAAAAAAGGCAATAAATTGATACATATTGGCGGATGTATCTGCACTAATGGAGGATGGAATCAGCAGTATTTCAACTTGAAGTACATGGTTTCACTAAGTCCATTAAGGTGCTAAAATACGAAGGTGATTGCCATAAACTTAGAAGCCTCAGCTTGACGGACGAAAGAGATAATATACCTAATTAGATAAAAAAAAAGATAAAACCAGACGAAGGTAGATTGTAATTATAGCAATATGTTTCGAAAAGATTTCGTTCCTGGTTCACCAGAGAAATATTGCTGGAAGAGTTCTATTCTAAAAGTAGTGAGAGATGAGCGTATTGTCAAAAGTTACGTGAGAGTTTGTCAACATTGTCAACCCAACTATGAAGACATATCCCTTGGCAGTTTTTGACCAAACTGTGGGTAAATGAACTTCAAACTAAGGATAGTATATATTTAATATACAAATAAGGTCGGAATAAGGTGGGACCCCTGAGGTACCTCATTCTTTACACCAAAATATTTAGAGAAACACAATTGGCTATGTTTTGAGTAGGTATTGTTTCAGGATTTTGCATTAGTTTCCGTTGAAAGTTCTTCCTCGAAGGTTGGCATACATAATTTCTCAGGATACGACTGCAATGAACCTCAATAAGGTAAGGTCTAAACATAGTATGGTGCTCAACTAAACTGCCTGCAAATGATGGGAAAAACCCATTAAATCCAAATTCAGATCAATGGTTTCCGTTCCTAGGTTGTGATCTGATCAATAAGTGCGCAGCTACTTTACAAACAAACAGATGGCAAAGCATCCATTCTAGACTGTCGTTGGGTTTCTACCAATATTAACATGACAATGGTTAGTGTCTACATTTTATCAACGTTATTGTTGGTTTTCATCTGGTATGGCGTTATGTTCCACATCCTGACACAGTCTTTTGAGAAAAAATGAAGACATGATAGCTTTCACCATGAGTGGTGACACATCTACTCAAAAGACATTATTACGACCTCCTCGTAGAAGTAAGGACCGAAAAGTGACTCTTTTTTTTGTTATTTAAGTCGGAAAAATCTTGGTCAATACCCTTACAAGATATAACTAACTCAAGAATTGAACCCTCTTGATCAATTGAAGCCCCACAACTTCTCCCCGTGGGCTCTGCATAGTTTGAACAAAACCCTGAATTTCATCACAAAAATGGATCTTCAGCGACGAAGCTTATACTTGGCATGTTAAGGGCAATAGACTACGCAATCTTGCCTTGTTGGAGGACTATTTTTAACCAGAATTGGATGAACTTTATATCATTGGTATGAGGTTCCGACAAGATGGTGCCACATGGAAGTTCGGCAATCGTATAATCTTGAGAGATAGTCTCGATCACCTCACTCCATGGCCCTTACCTTTGCTGGATTTTTTTTTGTTTGGGTTTTATGTCAGGTCCTTCGTTTAGGCCAAGAAGCCAACAATGTTGAAGAAGCTCAGAAACGTTCGACAGAAGGCGGAAGTGCTAAAATTCCGGCTGACATGTTTAGAAGAGTTGTTTAAAATTGGTCCCAAAGACTCGATCGCTGCAAACGATGTCGGGGTGGTTTTATGAGCTAAGTCGAATGCCATAATTAAATGTAATATATCTACTATATTTGGAATAAATTTCAGTCTGATAACGGGACATAAAAGGCCTTTTCTTTCTGTACAGCAGAACTAATCTTAAACTAAGTCTGTACTATCTAGGAGCCACTTCTACAAAAGCATTACCAATTCCCAAATTTAGCACCTGCTCGCTTATAAGTATAATATATTTCAAAATATTAGCAAGACATCACGTGCCTTACATTCCACCCTCCAATGCAGTAGATACTAATTCAATATCTCACCATTAGCACGAATCGGATCAGACAAACCAATACAACAGCCGATCTAATCAAATGTTTGTATAAAATTGGTAATTAAATAACCAAACAAACATTTAACGACAGATGTGTGGGTTGTCTCCTATCGGTTACACATGTGCGTAAGAACTCTGGTAACAAGGAAAACGTGTGTCACTCACGCACCGTACATCCCATGTATCTGTCGCCTATGCACCGACAGAAATGGCTTCTGTTTGTTAAAACTTTGTTGAAACGGTCACCGGAAGGTAAATGACCAACGAATTCTTCGACTTTCCTCCTATGCTTCGGTTTGGATTAATTGATTGGCGGTGTCGAACGAATTTGGTAATATTTACAAAATTTCCGAAGAATTTGGTATTCACGTGGGCGTTGTAAGTAGATGCAGAGTTTGGGATGAACGATGCGTGGAAATGGTATGTAGGTCCATGGATTCAATTGGGTTACGTGATGTTTGAGTCATTTGGTGGATTTCACAGTGGATACTGAGTTTCTGGGAATCCTTTAGGAGATGCTATTCGGAATAATGGGTTCCCTGTGATGAGAGGCCCAAACTGCTATTATTCAGTCTTGATGTCGGTAGAACTGAATCTCAGGAGACAAGGACTGTTCTAGACATTGTGGCCTCCTTACCTCTAAGAACACGAGTAAGAAGTAGAGTATTTGGAAATGTTTCTGAGCCACAACGATACGGTAAGTACATTGGACGATAGACCTATAGAAAAACCCAGCTACATCAGCTATACTCACAATGAATCTCATACGTCAATACTGTCTTGTTAATGATCTATGAATGGGGAAATAGCGTGCCACATTCCTCATACTATATCCATTGAGTGGGATAAACCTAACAAACTGGTCTTGACGGTATTATGTTGCCCAAATCCAACTGGCCGACATATTTTTAGCGCAGTCTGTCGTTTGTTTATGAATGAAAACCAGCCACGGCGCTTCTTCAATGGGCTAATCTCTCATCTCGAAATATAAATTCACATCACATTGTAAAATTTGATTAACACCCTTCATCGTAAGCCACAACCATCTGTTGCTAAAAAAAAAAATACACAACATTCAGGTAAAAGATACATCCACCAACCTGCCAACAGAAGGGTCCACACATCTCGGCATGAATGAAACCTTCTAATCAATTAATAAAATCAGTTCTCACGATTTTTTCAAAATCAAAAACAAATGAATAAAAGTATCTGAACATCTGTGATCGTTTGTTATGAATTTAAGCCTCAAATCGGTACACCGGTTGGCCCTAAACCCGTCACAATTGGTCATTAACACGGGCAATTACAACTTGCTCCAAATTAATCACACTCTCCCGGCCAATTACACATCCAAATGTGTGTTCACCAAACACACAAACAGGTGGTATGGTAACTACATGATGATTGCTGGTCTTAGACGAGTTAATTTATTGCTAACTCAGCTCCTCTGTACATATGTATGCGCAAAAAAAAAAGAGTTTCCCATTCTGTTGGTAACCCTTTGAGTGGTAGTGCGTCATCATTGTAAAGTTGTTTCCGTAGGAAGTTCCCAGACCCAAACGCGATGGCTTACATGTGCAGGTTACTCATGTGTGACTTGTATCTATTGGAGCATACTATCTTCTCACACATGATTCTTCTGGTTCCCCTACGCTGTACTCATCTTCGTCGGGAATAATTTACATTTAAACAGTGTCTAACGACCGAGATAGGTATGAGTGGCATTAGGGCTGGAGAAAGATTTGTTTGATGATGACAAACATTTGACTTTTATTTGGTGGCTTAGTGCTATCAAAAGATATGAGTAGGGAGCGTCTTGAATGCCTACGACAGGCGAGATTGTCGCTTGTATTTGCATAAGACTGTGGTGAGTTGGGTATGGTCGATGGCCAAGCATCAGGTGCAGTGTTAATTATTGATTTCCACTTATTGGAGAAAAAGTTTCTTTCACGCTACTCATAGCGCGATTCGGAATGTCATTTGGGAAAACTTTCCGTTGTGGTTGGAAAGTGAATTTCCTTGATCCCAAGTGTCCGGGTTGTAATTTCTACCAATGAACACCAAGTTTGTGGGGTTAGTAGATAAAATCGAGAAAAAATGCCAATTCCTTGTAACCATTGGCACTATCACGCTTTTTATTAGGTAACTCGTTGAGGAAGAGGATGGTGGACGTTACATGAGAATATGGGCTTAGGTCCCTTCCCTACATAGCATCTTCTTTCAGCTAAGTACACTGTTAAGGTGCCATGTAGTGTTTGAACTGAATACGTCCAACATTTCTTCTCCACTGAAGACTGACGTAGATGTTACAGACAAACCGCCAAAGCTGCCAGACAAACAATTTATTTGACCAGCTTATCCCATCTAGCTTAGGTTACCAATGTCTACTGCAGAAAGTAAGCAAGTCAACGCAACATGAACCAGAAAAATAGTTTAAACTAGAAACCTTCTGGATCACATTACAGTCCTGTGATTATATGACCTAAAAACCTGGCCTTTAGTGTTCGTATGAGCGTTCATTGCGCTAGAGGAGCACCTAATTCTGATCAATGGGTGTTGTATGCACTTGCAGTTAAGTCTTAGACGAGAAGGTAACTGAAGATAACTTACCAATTCTTTGAACTCTCAGGAGAACAAAATGAAGTGCTGAGACTCAAGTCAAAAACTTGGGCTAACCTACGACAGGCTACTTGATGAGTACAATGATGAGTCGCTATGTGGCTGTTGAACATAGATAAGTACTTCAGTGTAATGGAGTTCAAACCGGAAATACCTCGGATTGGTAGCTTCAAACCTAAGACTTCGCTTGTAAGTTCAGTGAAGGTGGAATGGATTAGACTACAGAGTAGACTACAGAGAAAGACAGTACAAAGACGGTAAGGAAGACCTCGTCCTGGATGGCGCGCACAAGTAGAAGACGCTGATAGTCCTGATCAGACAATGGTCTGTTCTCAGAAGTTGAGCTCATCAACTGTGAAGCGGGCACCTATGATTCAATGTCGCAGATCTAGATCAAATGGTGACATCCATACCAACTCTTAACAGAAACAATGACAAAAAAAGTAAGAAGTCGCTTATACTGCTTACAACCTCCACTTTCCTTTCTTAAGGTTGGTTTCATTATAAGTGTGGCTATTCTTCCTTCGTGCATAACGATGTCGGATATGACGACAGCCGATTATAACGACTTTATTCCTCGGTCCCTTCACAGTCGTTATTAGCGATTTCCACTGTACATATGTAAACCAGCATTAGCCATTGGAAACAACATGGACATCAGTGTATTTTCGACAGGAAGACCTCTTTCAGATACTTCTAGGCAAGCATTGGCCAAAACAGATATCTATATACATATATGGTTTGAGTAAGAGTGGTTGGTCTGTTTATGGTGATTTTTTTAGAATAAATTCTGGAAAATATTCAACTTAATCCTTTGCCAACGCCATCAGACCATCACTTTCCCATCACCTAAGTCTGTTTTCATTCCATTTGTCTCGTAGGTAGTTCTAACCTACCTCTAGCCAAGATATCTTCAAAAAAACTACGTTTAGGTTACCAAGTTTTCTAAGAAGGAACCAAACTCCTTTATCCTTTGTCTGAGAATGAAAAGAGTGGTAAACTCATGGTATGTATCCGTAAGATTAAGAAAAAACGACGCCTTTTTAATCTCCTATCCTGCACACCAGACGCAAATAGATCTTCCAAAAAAAAAAACAATATCCCAACTAGTCGCCTAATCCCTTGGGACTCTCCGATTTAGGTCTTCTCTCTCGAAAAAAAGGAGAAATTGGCACCTGCATACAAAACACAATACGAAGCAAGAACCTGTCGCCAGAATTGTTAATTACTTGTATACCTAGCAGCACCTCCGTCAACAATAACCGTAAACCAATGGAGAGGTCTCCGTACGTGATCTAATGCAATAAAATCCATCCGTCCCATACGCGACACGTTCTACTCAACCCACGAACCATGGCACTCTTGTTGCAGTGCAGCAGTTCTTATTAACTAATTTGACTTCTATTGCCCGTCGTTTGTTTTATCGTTATAAACATGTCAAACTCACCTTGCAGGTCTGGAAAAATGCTCCAATATTGGACTGGGAGAACGTATCACCCACCGGTGATAGTGGGATGGTATCCATCTTTCGTGTTTAATAATCCAATTTGTTCAACACAGGTTGTCGTGGTGATTAGTGTATAGGTCGGCGTAAATTTATTGCCAGACAAGTTCTCGCATAATTGCAAGTTTTGCACAAAAAAAAAAACAAAACAAGGGTCGTCTTCCTTTAACCCCTCTGGTCACAGGTGTTTCGTTGTCGAAGGCACCACAAAATTGCGAAAAAACTATACACCTGTCGTGGCACACAATCAATTGTTAAGGATCTTCTGCCCTTTTGACTGACAAAAGTTTTTTTTTTTTGTTTTTGCTGAAACTTATTCAGTAACACTGTTCATCCCCTAAGGGGAGATTGTTTTTTTTTTTTTTTTTGATATGGAAACACCTTTCATGCAGCACACTACGTCAACATGGCCCCATACTTGGCCAATACTCGTAGAAAAACACCAAAAATTCATAAAATTCCATGTAGAGAGGCAAACTTATGGCAACATCTCGTGCCTGACGTCACCATTTTGTTGCGCGCAGCACACACAGTTCATGTTAAGTACACTAGAGTGCAGCACCGGTTCATGGAATGTTGTACAATTTATTCAAAACCTCAGCACCACCAATTGCACTCTGCACAGTTTGTTTATAACTTTTACACATAAATTGTAAAATAATTTTGTTTATTTTTTGTTTTTTTTTTTTTTTGTAAAGAAGAACACACAAAAAAAAAAGATATTTCTGATAACAGCGCACTAATCACACACCTCCGTCTTTGAATTCACCAAAACTAACACTGACTTAAGTCTCTCTTGGGGGTTTCCTTCCAGGTTGTCTTAAAGACAATTCGTTCGAAAACCCACACACACGAACGATACGTAGAATAATAATTTCCCTCTTTTGGATTTTACCTGTTCGAATGTAAGTAACACAGGTGAGATACTCTCTCGAGAGGTGTACAAGTCATAAGAGAGACAAGACAATTCTCTTGGATTCGAAGACAGTTCTTGTGGTTAAGAGTTGTCCAAATTCTTTGGTAGACGATGGTAAATTGAGGGAAAAAAAAACAGAACAGCGTGTGCCCACTCAAATGGAACTAACTCATGGGTTTTGGGAAAGAAAAGGGTTTTTTTTTTTGGTTTTGCTTTTGGTTTGGCATGCATTTTGGGATGGATGTGTCAGGCTGATTAATGACTGAAGACGACACAGCATGAAGTGACCCTAAGTATAATGTACCTTGAGAACTGTTGGGCGAAAGAAAGTTCTTTGAATAGGGGTTCGACTATGATGATGGTAGAGACAATCCATTGGCTAGTGAATTTTTGGTAATTTTTTAAAATATCATTAAAAAGGCGGTCATTAGTGTGGATGTGGAGAGTATCTCCGGGGTATTATCATTGACGACAATATTGCGACACCAGACAAAAGATGAGACTCGGATCTTGAATATATTCCTTAGACGTCCTTACACTGGTGACGGAACCCAGAAGTATATCAGAAGCCTAAACTTTATTTGAGTTTAAGTTCGTGAAATAAAAAACAGACTCATTTCCCAGACAAAGATCTGCTCGTATTACTTCCGGATTATCAATACCGGCTGTCCGTATTAAGAATCAAATATGCTGTTCGAAATGACTTGGTAATTGTACACTGTTTGGCAATAAAGTATACAGAACCGAGATAAAACGGTACGCTTCTCGACACAAACTGAAGTCTTTCTGAACTACTTGTTAACATCTAGTTGAGAGTATGTTCTTGGAATCTTAACACAGAATTGGTAGTGTATCCAAATTGTGGCTAACGAGTGATGCTAAGGTTAACCAGACGCTGTCTATGAAATTGAGTTATGCTTCTACATCTATAGTCAATGTGTGGATGTTTTTATTTAAGATACGAGGGTAGTTAGGGTAGAGTCTTCAGATCAACACAACACGTCATAACAGAAAAAAGTGACTTTTGATAGCATGTATGACTAATACAACACTTTGTCCTGTGATGCAACGCTCTAGAAGTTGTCTTTCGTAATTTCAGGACTATTTACACTGCAAGACTAACACAGATGACTGCATTGACTGGAGACACTCTATTAAACATTTCTTCATTTCATTCTACCAAGAAAAGTGATTGCAGCGAGACCAGGCACTGTACTACGTTTCCCCATGTCTCTAATGATCCCCAAATTGCAAATGACGACTTCGTTCAAATATCTCTCTGTATTCGAATTACTGTACTACAATTTGAACTCACGCAACGTTAGAAATAGAAATTTAGAATTTTCTCAGCAGCCATCAAGTATGCAATAATCTAGATACTAAGTGTTCTCTCACGAGCTCAACCAGTTTTGTTTTTTTGTTTGTTTTGTCGTCTTCCAACGCAAAGCAACCATTATTCCTGTTTCTCGGCAACAATATCTTTGAATCTCCCACTCACTTCCTCGCCGTGGGCCTTAGTGATTTATTTTTTAACAGTTCCATTGAACACAGAGAATTTTTTTACCGCCAAATAGTATGCAACCTAATTTCGTTCTGACGATCATATACATCAGTTCGCTAGTCAACTCTTTTGTATTCCCAAAGAGAAAATATCCCAAAGAAAACAAAGAGACTCTGGTTTTATTCTTCGAAAAGGTGGAGGGAAATCTCTCATTTCAGCGTTCTACCCAATGAGAGGATTTTTTTTGTTCATTTATCTCTAATGGTAGCTGGAGCTTCGCCTTCATAGAAACTTTGGATTTCTTTTACTTTTTGAAGTCGAACTAACCCCCACACCAAGAAAGATTTGATCCTTTGTTAGTTTTCTTTGTCGTTCAGGGTAAGTCAAATGAAACTCTCAGTCACGTACCCACTCCTTGTGCCAATCCCTCTAACAAAGGCACACGCGGCACAGTCGGCAATTAAATCCGTGCTTTGGATTGTCCACATGCATATGTATGTGGTTTGATCATAAAATGGCGGACGCCACTCCACAACTAGTTTTCTATAGGAAATCTCACCAGTTTGTGGCCAAGCAGTAGCAGTAGTGCTCCAAACTTTGTATGTATTCGCTTCGGATGAAGCATGGATGTTATGCACTAAAGAAATGTGATCTCTGATATTGTTTCGAAGAAGATACGGCCAGCAGCAGCATCATTCTATTTTTATCGTTTTGTTTTGATGGAGTTGTTCGCGTCTTAAGAAGCGGGAAAAACCAGGTTTTGCCACATTCAAACCATTCGATTGGATATCAAAGTAAACGAAAAACAATGCAAAGAAGTGATACGAATCAAAGTTGTTTAGCAACTACCACTTACTGTGCTATAGCAGCTATGCATATTAATCTGCAAATATTCGACAAGCTAATTCCCTATGCATGTTCCCATAAATTTTGCAAACGCCTACACACCCAAAAAAAAACACACAAAAGTTGTTGAAGCAAATATTCAGTATCTATCCCATCATGAGTGGAGGAAATAAATTTCCCTAACCAAGTTGACCCTGGCATTTTTAAGTTGAAGCATCTTCTTTAAATCGACAACAGCAAGAAATAAAGTATCTTCTTCTTTGCAACATCTGGGGGCATTAACATACTGCCTGCAATTACCACTTCGTAGCACAGACATTTGGTAGAGATTTCATCTCAACATTTCGCGTGGTTCTTGTGCGGGCTAAAGCTTATTCGCGCGGAAACCGGTTATCATTGTATCCACAGAGTACGAGTAAGTATGTATCTATACATCTTTTGACAGTGATTTCAGTGCTGGCAGCAACGAAGAGGTGGTGGTAGGTAGAGCTCAGCGTAAAAATGGCCTTACTTTTAACTATGAGTTATGCATACACTGTTTCTTTTGGTTTAATGCTGTTTGCGGCTTTGACATGGAGGTATACTCGTAGTACTATACACCGGTGGTGTGTCGATTTGATTATGTGTGGTTAATTTCAAATTCATAATGCGTCTCTCTGGTTGAGTGGATCGGAATGCTTGGATTGAAGTTTTAATGCTTCTGTTGTACACATTTATTAATATTGTCTATGCACACCAAGCCGCTAGCCGTGCGAGTTGGCTCGGCCGGTTTGTTGACTTGTTATTAAACATTTATGGACATTTATTTAGTTTTTTGTTGATGCCTGGGTATATAACAGGTGAAATCGCGCGCTAGAAATTAAGTGGTGGGCAACGTTGCTTGAGAGGAAATTGAATTAACCTAAATTGTAAAATTGGCAGTTAAAATTTTGAGAAGGTAATAAGAAATGTCCATTTCCGTCTAGACCCTTTCAAATGCACACCAAACAGAAGTTAATAATACTCGTATAAATTTCGCTTTTATTGCTACATTGTGCTACTTAGCCTTGAATGGGTGTTATTCGTTTTTGGATGCCAGCTTTGAAGGTGAAGTTAAATTGATGATTGCTCAAGAGTATCTGTTAATCGTTGGGTACTTGGTACGTCAGTCTGCACATTCGTTTTATACATTCATTCGAACAATGAAGTTGTAGTACTCATAGTATCGACAGACGACAATAAAAAGGTTATAAAGTACAGCTTCAACCTTCTGAGAGGAGAGTATTTGGTTCCTGATAAAGGACATAGTTTTCAGAATATAAAATTGACGTTGGCTAGCTAAAACTTATAAAATGTAATCTAGGAAGTACAATGTGTATCATGGCTTATCTAGTTAATCCCAATATGATTTTCAACAGAGCTATGTATATACACAATTCTTACCACAAAACATTGTAAAGATACTTGGAAGAGTGAAGAGCAAACGGACAGTCAAAACAAATAAAGTAATAAATAGAACTTATCCCTGAATCTACCTTAAAGCCATTATTAAATCTTTTAATGGTACGAGTAGGTATTTGGGGAGATATTTAGTAACACGTATCGAAGGAGGCAATTCACTTTCTCAGCGATAATCACTTATTGTAGACGACGGTAACTGAATCCTTCAGTTGTCTTCATATTTTGGCCTTTCCTGCGATTTTCTCTATATTATTAAATACATCATTTTGTCAGAAAGTTGTCATCCTAAGTTTGATAATCCTTTTTAGTTTGAAGCCACAACTCTTCCGAAAGGGTGTCAAGGGCTCCTTCGTAGTCAAAATCGACTCAAATATAATTATTTAGTCTCGCGTTATTATCATCCCTTCCACACGACTTATTACATCCAATATTTCCATCAAAATTACCACGAAATCAAGTCTAACTCGAATAGAAACAAAAGAGTTGACCAGCGAACTGGATACAGCCATACAAAAAGAAACATCATACGATCACTTGCAGCCATGTAAGCAAAATGTTCCTTTACTCATTGTTTTTCTCTTTACTATGAATAGGAAAATTGCGCGCGAAAAACTCCTCTTCCCGCCAGAAAATTTGCACTAGTCTACTCCAAGTTTTCTAGCCAACCAACACCATCTAAGGACTAACAGATGCGCGCGATTGCGCTCGTGATCATGATATTCCCGCCACGTTTTTTGTATTCTTTTTTATTCATATATTCTTTTCTTCTGTACTATTCTAGTCAACAATCAAGCACAACGTCAACAGCATCTCCTTCTAGGCTATTTTTGGAGAAAACCCCCATCTACAATCATGTTGGATGGCCCTGCAATTGTACGTTTACTGACAGCAATGAGGAGCCCTTTGACAGCAATCTGTGAGATCTTGAAGCATTATCCACGTCGTCGTCGTCGTCGTCGCGAAACAACAACAAAAACCACTACAGCAGCAGCATAACCTCTTATTCTTATGCGTTGAAACCGGTCTGCAGGCGGGCCAAACATGGCACAGCCATTACGTCTCTTCGATAAAAACTGTTTTTCTTATGCTGTTTCACCTTTTTTCTTTTATTATTATTTCATTTCTTTCTTTTTTTTTTTTTTTGTTGTTACTGGCTTGTCTTCTGGCAATAATTGATGCTTGTGTCCAGCTGGTTGCAACTTCTTAGTCTTTTTTTTTTTTTTGTTGTGTTTTCATTTTCGGTTTTATGGAGACGAACCACTTTCCAGAGAGACACGAGCTAAAAAAGGGTACCTCGCTCCATCCTCCACATCTTCTGCGTGGTAATGGAAATTTACAGCACGAGTTTTATGCACAAGCACACACACTCCAGGAGGATGATGCTTCTTTTTCATCATTTTTTTTTTTTTTTGTAACTTTGTACTGAAGTTCATTGTGCTTGTGCAGAGAGCTGATTAGCAGGCGATTGCAACAGCATCATGTAGCACGAGCGCAGCACACAGATTTTCTGATTTCAAAAAGGATACTCTCTGGCCGAACTTTTTGTTTTTTTTTTTTCCTTCGATGGTTTTTTTTTAACTTGGTTCGTGCTTTCGCTCCCCTGCTGCCGGTGCCATTAAATCTCTCTTTTGTTAAAGTTAATGAGTTTATTTACACAGCACGTACCAATTGTTTATCCGAGGGACACACTGTCATCTGTTTTTTTTTTTTCTTTTCTAGTTCTGTTGGATTGTCCACTCTATGCTGCGGGCTGATGAATGTCTGTAGATTACAGGACGACTTAAAATGTTGTCAATGACCGGATTATGGGCGCACATGAAACAACATTCAACTAATTCTGGTGACGGGCGTAAGGTGGTGGCCAGACATTAAAGACACACATCGCCATCGATATCGGCCACGATCAATTGGTTACAGTCGTCGACTGGAAATCCCCATTTGGGATCATTAGCTTTGTGGATGGCCATTGCCTGCTGCATACGTTGGCTACTACCACGCACGAGGCAAAATCAAGGCTGAAGATGAATTTATACCTATTTCTGTCCCGTTGGCTAAGATGCAAGACAACAGGAGATAATTTTTAATGAGTGTGATGGAGAAAAGAGTTTAATGGAAACTCTGACTGACTGGTTAATAATTATGGAATGCATTTCGTTTTGTCTTCGTTTTTTTTTTTAGTTTTTCGATGAAATTCTTTGGGAAATTTAAATTTTTAAGTGATTAGATGGGTTAATGGCTAAAGTAGCCTGATCTTTGGAGAATAATGATTGGGCTAAGTAATTTTCAATCGAAGGAACATAGTGAGTCAGCAGTGCTTAATATTTCTTTTGGTAGGTATGGTGAGATAAGAGGAGAACAAATAGCTTTGCTTTGGGTGCTTACTTAAATGATGACTACTGAGAAGCAGTAAAATTATGAGATATTATCTCACTTATGAATATTTTGGGAGATTGGAATGGAATCACCGATTTGGATGTCATAAATAGGAGCAGAACGCAACAAAATCTGAAAGCGATCCACACCGATGAGACATACTCGAAGAATGCAAGTAAAAATTGATACAAAGCATGAAGTTCAACAGGAAAGCTATGACCTAACATATCAGCTCAAATCCCACTATCTCCTGTTTGGGAATACCAGGTTGTCTGAGTAATAGGAGGTGGGTAGTGCTTCGGTCAAAAACCCATCCTTCATGTTTCTCCTTCCTTTCAAATAAATAGCTATCGCGATAAGCTACACATTTTGTAGTATTTTATCAATATCACTGTTGAGGTGAGTGCTTATAGTAGGTTTAAGGAATATCTTGACCATAAAGGCACATAATTCGGTAAATAATGTAATTGAAACTGTCTTACAATCTCTCAACCATCCATGATACCATACATCTCAAAACTCAGTCCATTCCGTCATACATACCTGCAACGAAAGAAAAACAGAAACAATCATTAGACAACCTTTCATCAAGAATACCAATGGATAAATTAAAAGCCCTATCTACCCCACAAATCAATGACCAAGCCCGCGGGTTCAGAAATTACCAATAATTGCTCACCAAACAAAGAACAATACGGTCTCCCTATATAATTTGATCGGGTTTTCCTTCTACAGTAGTCAACATAACATCCAATTATCAAACAGCACAAGACAACAGCCTTTCTAGTGCAATACTGGAAATAATTGCCCCCGCATACATACCGAGACAAAAATGCGCCACAAGACCCCATATCAGCGGCAGACCTTTGCATTAAGTAATTCGATAAAGCCATACAGAACATACTTGTGGCTTGTTATACCTGTCCAATTGAATTTCCATTCGAAAGCAAAAAAAAAAAAGCCCCACTCTACCGAAAAATTCCTCCAGAGGCAACCGACAAAACAAAAGAGTTGAGGTGCGAACTTGATATGAATTTTATTTCGTCTTTTCTGCTGACTGACCGGGGTCGCATGTGGTTATCCAACCATTTCCATTTACGATTTCCTTTGAGAAGGAAACACATCACAGGAAGACGTAATTATCCTGTTAAGGACGCTCGACTACAGGTCACGGTTGGCAAAATCAAAGATTAAACACTCTTGGCGACCACAATAATTCTCAGCTATTATCGCCATGTTCCCCACAATCTGTCTCATACGCTCAGAGCGAAACAAATAAAAAGATATTATTTACAGTGTACCTCGTTAGAGAGATTGAAAGAAGAAGAAATATTTACCGCAATGCAACACCAGTTTCCATGTCACTCTTTGCAGACACATTTTCCATCTCTCTTCTGTCATTTGTAGTTTCTTTTTTGCTACTGTCTCTAGATTGCTGTCTGCGATCGGTTTTCTTTCGTTCATCACAGGCCATTGACATCTCCCACAGATTAGAAACAAAACCCAGCTCCTCTCTCGCACAGAGGTGTTAAGTAGCCGCTTCTTCTTATTTTCAGTTTTAGTTGTTATAAATCTACCTCAACAGTGATGTGGTAACACGATGGTAATATTCATGACAATTAATGACAGGAATTGTTGATGATACAACGTCTCCACCTAAATTGTATCAATTATTTAACCCTTCTGTCTGAGTTACTCATAATTGGCTTGGGAAATGAATCACCGGATGGAAGACGAAGCTTGCTCTCGCACATCCTTCCGGTTCCATGGGTACAATCAATCGGATATTGGATAGACACAGGATATAGTTGATGATAATTTTAACCTCCGTTGCCATTATTCTTCTCGTCTTCGTTCTTGTCTCGCAATGGCTCTATGACAGAGTATCTACGACAACAATTAACCTCGGGACAATGTTTATCATTTAAAAGTATCAAGAAGGGAAGTTCAAACAAATTACTGTCAGGCTCACTAATTCATTTTTATTTTTCGAACTTAGCCTGTGGTTTCCTCTGTCTACCTGGATGAAAGCAATCACAAAACGTCCGTAAAAAAGATCAGAAAACAAAGCCAAGAACTATTCGACTTGGTTGTTTGTCTATCGTATTAGGAGTAGTTGTTTTCTTTTTTCATTTTGTGCGACGACAAGACAGGCATTGGAGATTAGCACGTGCTAAGACATTCGAGACCATGTTCTGGTGCCTGCTTGCAACACACACCTGGGACTATCGCGGTCTGAAAATCTCAAATGTTTATTTATAAATTTGGACTTTGGATCGAGAGTGTGTATGCGCTGCTACTTGTGCCGCGTCTACCATCTCTTGTGATGTTCCTTGTTTTTATTTATTTATTTCGTGTTATGTTTGGTGCGCTTGGTGCCCCTTGAGGCTTCGCTTGTCGTTGTCGCTCGCTGTCGTTTCACCAAAAGAGGCAAAGGTGCATCGGTATAATTTGAAAAACACATTAATCACCTTTTGCTTCAGATTTAGCAAGTTTACACTTAAGCATCTCGTGTGCTGCTGCAGATGGTATGATTTGGCTTAGAAATTACATACGAAAGCAGTTCGAAGATAAGGTTTTAATTTATTGGCTGCGGAGGTTCAGTGAATGTTCTTAAATAATATAAACCACTTAGTAACAATCAAGTTGCACCAAATTAATATACACTATCTCCTGAGCATCGGAATGTAGCACCTAATGAATTGGATGTTGTCGGGATTTCTATCGAAAATGCCACCATTCACTGTTGTTTCTTACCACGTTATTACCACATGGAATGAATTGATTATTTAAAGACATTCGCAATGTATGGATACTTGACCTCATTGGGCACAAAGTATTGGCACTCGAGAGTATCTAATAATGAAAAATCGATGCCTGAAAATGAACAGACGGCTCTGCAATTATGTTTAATTACGTTTGCCTCAACAATGCTGAAGGAATGTCTATCTGCAAGTAGGCTAATGGTACATGATTTGACAGATTTTTTTAGCTGTCGCAATTGTAAACTACGTAGTCAGTAGTAGGCGTATTTTAACCCAAGGTCGCATCTAGTGGAGCTAATTTTTGTAATTAAAACAATTTCAGTACACTCCAGTGGCAGTAGAAAGCATTGATCATGATTGAACACCGAATTCAATGGTTTCCTACAATAATTTTATAATTCTTTTGCCTAACAGATTCATAAAAACGAGTCCGGGTGCATTGAACCATGGAAAAGCACAAATGTAGCCATACAACTAAATTAACTTCACGATTTTGGGTGTCAGGAAATCATCACTCCAGTTGACACAGCCTACCGCTTGTCCATGTGGTGTTAAAACAATTCATTTAAAGACATAAAACTGTAACAACTCCCGATAGACACAACTTTCTGAAATTTTAAGTGCTCCAGAGGCCATTGCACAAGCCACTAAACGTTCATGCCTACCTTGTTGGTAATAAAATCATAATCGCTCTCTGAGCATGGAGTCATTAAAACCTCATTACCCTAAACACCATTTAACCATCAAAATCTACAGCCATACCACCGCCCAACATGCTCGCATTTCGTCATAATGACAAGTCTTGCCCCCGAAATCTACAAATCAACTTCAAACAAACGATCATCGCACGATTTCGCATTCAATTACTAGCGATATCTAGGGTGATAAAAATGCTGAATTTTATTACCTCGCCACGCACGAAAAGGCATTACATTGTGATCTTGTCCTTAGGTCGCATGTGAGAAAGTGAAATCAAAGTCGTATGTATCTACAAAACGAAAGAGTTGAGTCACGAACTGTGTTTGGCTCAGTCTAGACAAAAAGAGCAGCAACACCGTCCAGACCTTCACCAATGTATGTGATGAACTTTAAGAACTTTTCGACCGTCTGGGAATTAATTACTAACTGCAGTGGTATGAAATTTTCTCAGGAAAATCTACGAACCGTGGAGAGGAAGACTTTTTGCACACCACACTCGGTGTACCGATGGGAAAAGTGTGAAAAAAATTGATTTGCGAAGGCCAGCATCCGATAAATAATATTCTAGACCACCACTCCTTTGGCATGATGTGTGGGAAGACCATGAGAAAAATACAAAACAAAACCAAATCACAAACAAGTGGAATTGAAATCATAATCCCTCTGGTAAGGATGACATGAAGATGGAAAATTAAGATGACACCTGTGTACTTGGTGGACTTGTGGTTTTCCAATTTAACTTTTCCAGTCGGCTCTCCCTTCTTCTTGTAGTTCAGTGGCCGATTGTGCTGCGATGCAGTTGCATTACCACCGAAGGTGAGACGATACAAAAGTACATTTTGTCTGAACACAGCGATACTACGATGCTTCACGATTGAGCAGTTCCCCACGGGGTTGGTCTGACTTGCCCTACTACAACTGGAGCTTATCGTGTGAACTAATCTCGATCTGTGAAATGGTTATACATCTATTTTTCTTTCATTCTTTTCGTTTCAACCTACATGTAGCATAAGATTATTATTGCATAGTACTCCTCGTTTATATTACTTCGGGACTACGAAGGCGATGGCGACGGCGACGGCGACGGTGGTAAGCAAAAGGGGTACTCTTACTACCGCCTCTTGTAGCCCTTCAATTCCGTCTGCATATCAAATTATATCATCTGTAGATTTCCCATCGTAAATGTTACGTGAATTGTGTATGCACAACACAGAGAGCAGCCTGAAATAAGTGTCTTCCTTCCGTTTCAACGATCGTAGCTTGCAGAGCCATCGAGGAAATTTATGCATTTTCATGGATCATGCTAGAAGCGTGGGTAGGATGTGTCTCTTCGTGTTACACGTATGTCTTGTATGACCCTGAAGTAAATGGGAATTTTTAATTTTCTTTTTATTGCACTGACGTTTTAATTAAATGTTGTTGCAGCGCAAGAGGTTAGGTCTGGCATTAGACATAGGATCATCATAGGGTTGGTGCAGTTGAAATGATGGGTTCAGTGGTTTCTATACTTTAAGTGTGGGCTTTTATTGTGCACTTTGGCTAAACATTAGAGGGCTATAAATTCATGCTGTCTGAGTTAATTCTATATGTGGAACGTAGATGCTGTAGTTTGTCTGTAAAATCAGTTCTACAGAGATTTATCTATAAATGAACCAAAGGATAACGAAACTAATTGCACGAAAATGGAAAGGCACTACTTTTAAAGAGCAAATCAAGTCGTGAAAGTAATGAATGTAATGAATGTAGCCATTAGTATGTTCATCGCACAGGTATAAGCGATTTTAAAAGCCTTATACGATTCCTTATTTATTGCCATGTTTTTGATGTCAGACGTTTAACACCTCCAAGAGCAGTCAGACGATCCCATTTTAATATCTGCTTTAATGGAATTTGAACTGCCCCTGTAAAGCATCCTAATTTAATCCGATTTGACGGCTGTTCAAATGCTCAGGGATTAGCTTACCTTGTCTACCCTTTCTCATCATTGTGACAGCTCTAGCATGCATTAATCAACTTCTAGGTCGCATTTCGTTGACCCTAAGCCCTGAAGGTATTCTATTTCATTCAGAGCAAATAAGTCGACTATAATCCTCTGTACAGCCACATGGCATTAGAATAGAAGGAAAGCTGTGCATTTCATATGTTAAACAAAAGAGTTGACCAGCGAACTGGATTCCATTTTCACATCATACGTAAACTCATTCGAGTTTTTTTTACGTTTTCATATGTTTTATGAGTAACCAAACGCAGAATTAAAACGCCCGAGACGGTGTTTTAAAATACAGACCAACACCTGCCAACTATATTTCACTGTCTATCACTCCACTGAAAAGGGTTAACAGCGAACCGAAAGGGAGAAACAAAATTATATAATTCGTTCCTACGTCTCGTGCCATCACTTAAGGATCCAAAGCCTGTATTTCTTTACAGTTCACGGATGGACTGGAGGATAACAAGACACAAATTATATATAAAAGGTGGTCGAAAGGAGCTACATAGCAGGTGCCTTCACTTGAAATTCGCTTTAAGTATTCTTTTTTTTTTTTTGTATTTCTTTTTACCACGCGCCACTCTCGATTGATTTAGAGTGCTCAGAAGTTCATGGTCAGATTCTCGTTTTAGGGTTACAATTTTTGGTTGCGTGGTTGTCGACGTTGCCGCACCTGCAAAGTTAAACATTCATCAGCGCAGATGCAGATCTAAGGCAAATATTTGATTTCAACTAACCCACTCAACACTTAAAGCCAACACTTTACTGCTTGCTGTTTGCATGCTGTGCTCGCCGCCTTCGGTTGGCTTCCTTTTCTAGACAGTCAACTGACCAAAAACAGAAGCAACCTATGCCAACATAATTAAGTGATTATATTTCTTTTAATGACACAACTATCAATTTTCTTTAAATTCATAAAATAATTTCATTACAGAATCTTTTGAAGTCAACTATCTTTCAAAGCCATGTATAGAGTTTCAAAAGCCACACAGAAAAAAGTTTCTCTCCTACGCTTTTCGAATTCCATTGAAGCATCAATAAATTTTGCGTGAATATCTGAAACTGGTTTCCGTGTGTCGGCCAAGCCTATGGGATTGAAATTTATTTGGAAAAAAGGGTCGACAACGTCGAAACGTCATCTCATATTTTTATACTCGTAAAGCCAATGTAATTTGGTTTGGCTTGTCGTAGAATGCGTATGCTAATCCACACCTCGTTTAGTATGTGAAGATTGTTCTTTAGTGTGGAAGGCATCTTCCGTGTAAGCGGATTAAAATTAAAGAAATTCCATCATACGATGGCGGTGGAGGTGCAAATTGATTTATGGGTTTTGGGTGTTGAATGTGTGTCACCATAGCCGGAGGAATGAAGTTTATGCGTGCACAGGGGAAGTTTATGGACTTAGTCTGTGTATTACCCTTCGACTAAAAGGCGATAGTATGAATGCAGCCATTTTTGTTTTAAAGACATATTTGGTTGGTAGTGTGGTTGAGATTAGATGGCAAGTTCACAGTCGACCAAATGTTCACACATTGGAAGGTAAAATCGATGTACACCGTAGTTCCATCAATTTCAAGTCCGTCTAAGCTTATATAGTTGTTTATGTGCAATTTTAGATGGCCAAATGGTAATGATGCGAATATATAAAAACGTAAGCGTTGTCACGACAGACTCTGACTATCGACCCCTACTCTACCTAGAATCTCGACTGGAGATTGGACAACCAACTCCCTTGGAAGATTGTAGATGGTAGCGGTCGAGAGAGGGAGAGAAGTGATGCCTCACTAAGGCACTTCCTCTTTATCCAGACGACAGCGGACGAACTCCATGAATGGAGTCAACGGAGACATCTACCCGTTCCATGTAAGTCGAGCTCTAAGTGAGCTGGTCCAACATATTTCAATCCTAGGCTTATAGCGATCTCCAATACTGAGTCAGGGTGTTGGAAAAGAGTTGGTGGCGAATTAACTCTTAATGGCCCAACGGCAGCAAAGGTGGCTCCTGACTCCGGAGAATGCATCCGCTCATCCTAGTGATAAAAAAGAGAGTGGGAGTGTGCGTAGAGGTAACTGACAGACCACATACAATTCCAAATCCATTACAAGCCTCGGATATCGATGACCTTACAGTTGACGACCCTAGCAACCGAAACATGAACAACTATCTTCGGATCTGGACGTGGAATACTTAACAGACCGCATGCAGCCGAAGAATTAGCAGAGTACAGAGCTACAAAGTAGACATCACACTCATCCCGACAATGCAATGAGATGGGCCAGAGAAAAAGCGGATGAAAACCTGTGACATCTACTACGATGATTGCAATGTTCCTATAGAACGGAAGAGCCAGATTTGTGATAAGTGGCAGACTTAGTCAAGAAGTGTTACACTTTCGATACGTGACCGAACGTCTTATCAGAACCGCGTCGAGGATAATTAAGCCAACATAAGCCCCCGCCGAGAACAAGGACAAGGACATCAAGGAACCTTGATAGGGCCTGCGAGCAATGTCCCAAATCGTATTAGATGATTTCAACACGAAGAGAGGAAAAGAGGGCATCTTTGATAGGACTTCATTACACTACGTCCAGAAACAACGTGTACAAATGCGGAGATTCCACGAACCACAACTGAGAAGGACTACTGTGCGAAGACACAATCGAAAGATACCTCCAGAACCTAATCAAATACTGAAGACCAGTGGTAACAGAAGAAAGAGCTCTTCGAGCAGAAGAAACCAGAAAAACATCGACTTCTCGAGAAGAAAATAAAAGAGCACGAGAAACGTGCCATCGAAGAAATTGACAGATCATACTCCAGGAAGTTTCTAGTACGCAATTTTAAAGAACAGGAAAAAGAACATCTCATATCTATGAGACCCGCACAGAAACCTATAGAGATGAAGAAGGAAACTTCGTGTACAATCGATAGGGTAAATATATAAGGCGAGATACTTGGACGGTATACTCCACCGTAAGCTGACTTAGATGGAGAACGCGATAGAAAAGATAAAGAAAGCATCCATAGCCTTCTACACATGCACCAAAATGTTTGGCAAATATGGAGGCCCAGCCCAGCCATCATCTACAGGATGCAAACCTACATCCTGGAGACGATTGGATTAGCGGCAGGGCCATCTGCCTGACGATCTATACGGACGGGTTAAAAACTGACGAAGGACTAGGCTCTGGCATACATCCATTTTCCAAGCAGAAGTATTACCAATCGCAGAAGCGGCACTAGAAATATTCACGATAGTGATACTAATTCAATGACCTGGGCGATCTGTCAGAAAAGTCACCCTTAGCCATTCTGAATTTTATAGCAACCTCGGGATGGTTCAGGGAAGTCGTGTAGTTACCCCAGAGCTAAAACTCAACTTTTATATTTGTTTTAGGTAAACCCATGACAGGGGCTTAATATTGATCCGAATATTGACTGAACATGCGGCCACTTCGTTCCTACCTAAGTATGAGATATCTGAGATCCACCTACATAGTCTCTCGTCACTAAAAACCATTCTTTCTTTAATACGAATCCAATCGCTTCATTATGGTAAGGACACCAGTACCACATCAACCTATCCCACTCCATAGGAACATCCTCCTTACCATTCCCTGCAAATTATCTCAATCCACATCAATCCATCTGACAAAAACCATCAAAGCAATTTGAAGCAAATGGAAAAAGTATTCTCCCTTTCCCATGGCTAAGATATCCATCATCCTTATCACGCAGCTTAACAAGAAGTTGCACTTTCTGTGTGCCGTTCCATATCCACATTTCGAGGGCAATCTTACCAAAAGTCATTACCATCAAGAACACACAACAAGAGCTGGAAAAATTAGATCTCTCATGTCATGAGATTAATGCCAAGACCTATTGACTTCATCATCTCCTCCTAGAACCCCACGAGACAATGGAACACAAACTAATTGAAATTCTCACATCCGAACATGAACCCCACTCACACCCCACAGAAGGAGAACGCCCATCGCTTCCACTCCATGTCAAACAGCCAGCCGCAGCGTACGAAAGGAAATTCGCAACTATGACGCCACTTAATTAGACCTCTCCTCATATTTCCAGGCACGGAAGTCCATTTCCCATGAAGAATTGAGGCTCGCGTGTCATGCATACGATTTCGCGGGTCTGTGCATTCGTTTTAATTGGTCATGCAATGGGGAGAGTTCTGAAGGTGGCTTTCTGGGGTTTTAGAGCAGCCGCCAAACTTGTCTCTGGCGGAAGTGATTTACGGGAGAGTGTACAAGATTTTCCAAACTCACCTGAACAGCACAATTGAGGAAACAATTATTCTGGCCTGGTCCATTCAGCAGTCCCTTTGATGTCGGCTCCACTGTCGGCGACAGTATCGCCGGGGCACTTAGCAGTTGCATAATACGTTTGTGCTCATTGTTGCTGGAGTACTGCTGGTTGACTGGCGGTAAATTGCTCATGCCACCGGGGCTGCGATAGAGTGTCACTGCACTCATTGGCGATGCCATTTCTACGCTGGAATCCGTCCACAGATTCTAGCGTCTCTGCGTCATAACTGCAAGGAAAAGAAAAAAACAAATTGTTCACTTAAATCAAAAATATTCCACATGAGCTCTGCTCTAAATTCCTATCAATCGGGATAAGGAAAACCAGTCCTGGCCCGTCTGTGCGCAGCCCACTCGAAGCAATTTGAACACAAGTTGATCGACGGGATAATAAGCGATTTGCTCTACATCGGAGTTAATTGCGGCCGCAGAGAAACCAATTTTTTTTTCCAGATTAGAAGCTGGAGATAGCAAGGTGTACACCTGTTTGGTGAAGACATTCAGAGTTTGGTACCAGTTATTGGGAAGATGCGATGCCGATCGTGAATGCATTAAGACGCATTAATGTCAGTAAAATTTGTTTGCGCCGATGATGGGCGCTGGAGTGGGTTTCGGAAAGATGATTGGTAAGGGGACGGGGTATCTGCGATGGAAACCCTGATGTGGAAGATGGTTTTTATCGATTCAAGAGCTTTTTATGGATTAGTTAGGAAAGTTGAAAGATATCTTTTGAAGTTAAGACAACAGGTATCGGGCCTTTTATATGGCATTGGGTTGTGGGCTTAAAGCAAACTGGAAGTGGACTTACTTATCTTTCCACAGAGTTTTCATTTGTGGGTACTGAGTAGAGGGAATCTTTAAAATCTACAAAGAGAACCTGAATTTTGGGGTACCGGAGACCCTCTCTGATCACTGCGTTGTCGTTGGTTTAGTGATTTACTTCCTCAGGAGTAGGCATGGTTGAATATAGTCATGTTCGCCAGCAGCAAGTTTGGAGAAACTCTTGCAATAACTCGAGAATGGTGCTTAACGGCCGGCCTAACTTAAATCCGTCAAAAACTACGATAGCACCTACCTTTCACGAGGACAAGAAAAGTCGAACTACTGAGACCGATAAGGTTGAAATTAAATATAGCCCGGCAAGAGCCTCGGGCTCTAATGATGTGCCGGAGCCTAGCAGGCAAATCCTGGGGATGTAGTGCGACAATCCTCAGAAGAATGTACATATACTGCTATTGTTAGACCAATGATCACATATGGTTGCATGGACTGATCCTTTATCAGTCTAGTCACTACAAGGCAGACACTCAATAAGGTGCAGAGACTGACAAGCCTCTATGAGATCTTGCCCAACTTGAGTCATGGAGGTACGACTCCTCTGCACCTTGTGGTTGATGGTCGAAGAGGTGATGGAGAGAAGAGTATGGAGAAGAGTATTACGTCTAACCAATTCACACAAATTCCACTCCTGACCTACCGTGATATCATGAGAGGGTTGAACATCCAAAAGTACTTCTTTACTAGACTCAGCAATAGAAAGAATTGGAGCGATGAATCCGCAATCTATAGTCATAGCAATCACAGAATAAAGTGGTACACAAATGGGTTGAAAACTGATTAAGATACTGGAACTGGAAGGGTTTGGCACCAGGTTGACATCTATTCCATCGGCAGATGTGTCCAAATCAAGCTTAAAACAAACATACCAACTGTGACATAGCTAGCCATAATGTCAAATAGCCAAGCCAAGGCGCTGGACTCCTATGTCATTAAGTCTAAACTTATGTGGGATTCCCTGCAGAATTGCAATGAACTGAGTTAGAGGAGCAGAGTTACTCTCTGCTGGTTTACCTGGTCATGTGGGAATAAAAGGTAATGTAATGGCCGACTCACTAGGAAGAAGAGTTAAGGAGCATAACGTGACAGAGCGCGGCAAGTACCTGAAACTACGCTCATGGTATGGAAAACCCAAGAAACTTTTACGACTTCCATTTACAGAGCATGACGCCAAGGGTGCAATGTCTTGTGGTTACTACACTTAAGATGCAAATAAAGGATCAATCTGGTACCAAAAATCATAGGCCCTGTCCTCCTAAAACCTTTTTCCCCAGAATGACCTGGAACGGATGATTGTCCGAAAGTTTTTAATAAATCGGAAACGTGGCCAAAATTTTTATTGAACAACTGCAGTAGCAGCCATTTGGCTACCATGAACATTAAAACGTGTCCACTCCACGAAAGGATGTCATACGAAGCGCTCCTCTTATACACAAATAAGCTGACCGTTGGAGTTTGGTTAAATGATTCGGCTTCATCCAATGAATTATACAAGATTGCAAGCCCTACTTATTACCAATAGAAACCTTTTTAACTATTTTCTTGAGGTTAAGTGTTCAGTTTAACTTCCTATCTAACTTATTTCCTGTATCCCCTAGGCTAGTCCTACGCCCTCGACAATGCTTACGCGCCATCGTGTGCTATTTCTGGAAATCTGCCTCAGCTCTTCCCAACTCTTTTCCAGTTGCCATACTTCCTTCTAAACTGTTCTGCGCCACGTACTCCTAGCAGCGCTGCATATCCTGCCATCGTGAGTAAGCGGATTCCATTGAATAGCGTGGTTAGCTATGGACCTATCACGTTCCGTTTTGTGGTTGTCAACTTATTTAAGGCGTTTTACAGGAGTTCTTGTGGAGAGTTTGATTGCTAACCCAAAACTAGTATAGCAACGTCATCACCCTGTATTCCTTCTCTTCCAGGATGATCAGTGGATTATTCAACAACAAATTCCAAAGAAGTGGAGTAAGGAGGATATTTTCTGGAGAAGTTGGTTCCTTCTTATTCTCCGAAAGGATAGTAAAAACTGTCAAAAAGATTGATGTACCTTGTGTTAGATAGTACATTCTTGATACTTCATCATACATTATGATCCTTTAAGTTTCCTGTCATTCTGCTGATCTAAATTCTCATCTATCTCTTAACAGGACGGCTGAACAATTCAACATTGACCTCATCTGGGACACTATGACAATCCAGAGCTCGCCAAGCTCCTCCCTTCAGTTAATTTGGTGCTTAAGCTTCATGCTGTAGATTGAACCAATCTTCGATGGACAAAAGGCAATGGCTCCAACTATTTGATTAGACAGAAAAGGACGTTCAGAGGAAACGTAATAGGTTACCGATAGGCAAGACACTGGCTAATGACTTCTGAAGAAGACGTTGTCCAATGAGAGGCAGGAACAATTATTCAAATTCTTCTTTGATAACCCGTAACGTCAACATCAGCAGAATCCAATATATTAAAAGTCCATTTCCTTCTGACTTAACTGCAAGATACTATTTGTCACTATTTGGTCTCTTGCTTCACAAGCCAGTGTAAAGTAGAGTTTATACTGTTCGCTTCTGGTTTCAAGGGCAATTAATTACAAATGTCAAGAACTGTCCACCAACCCAAACACCTCTAAAATTGTTCGTGGACTTCCCAGTATCGCAACCAATTTGGGTATCCAAACAGCAAATTAGGGTATGGAAACAGAACAACCCAAAACATTTTATGGTTTTCTGATGGTTCTTGACTTTTGGAGTTAAGTGGCCTTTAAACCAGAACTGATAGTATGTACTCTACTTTAAGGCAACCCAAGTAAACTAATGTCCAACATTCATACTCCAATAGTTCAGCTGTGAAAACAATAGCAACATCACAGTAAATCTTATGACCCTCGATGCCATAACCCGGTTTGACCTGATATCCTTTCTATTTCGATCCTATACTCTTTGTGCCACATCAGCTCTATACATCCTGCATTTGTCATTTACTCCAGGTAGACGTAGCCATCAAGAAAGTCTCAACGAAAAACAAAACCTAAGCTCTCCCATGAATGTGATGCCATTCCGCACATAGATCAACAATTATGGTTTCCCATTAAATTTATTACGAAACACATTACCGTTAAAACGTCCAAGAGTACTCGCCACAGATTACAAATTCGAGATATGACACTCATCCATCGGATGGCGCCACAGAAACAAATATCAAACGTCAAACTTTCAAGATGCTGCAACTTGACGTTCGTGTTGACAGCCAGATCGCATCTTACGAGTACGCTCCTCTCCATCTCCATCGTGTTCGTACGAAAGTAGCACCAAATAATTGAAACGTGATTGTTCCCCTTAACCCACCGAGGAGTCGGGGAGTCAAAATCACGATAAGTTCATTTTTTAAAAGCAATTTGCTATTAAAATCATTTTTACCACCAACACACAGCGTTCACACAAGTATCTCAATGCCATGGCCTCGTCCTTTTTTTGTTCCGTCTGAGCCTCGGTTTCGATTACATCCAGTTTCGGACTTCGCACAAAGTGTTACTTAGTGGCCATCGCCCATGTCGATATGGCTAATTATGCTTTTGGGTGAAAACAATCGAAAGGAAGCCTAATTGACGGTATCACCAGGAATTCCGGCCAAAAAAAATCCAAACGTCTACTTGTTGAGAGGCCAGTGTCTATAATTGTTGATGAAAAAATGTAATTTTTTTTCGAGTGCGCTTCCAAACAAAACGTGGGAAGAGATGGTCGCTGGGGATTGTTGGGTTGTATCTGATTAAGATAGAAGTATCTACGTGGTTTGATTTTGCGTTTTAGGCCATGTTATGAACAGAATTTGCGATGTTAATTTATTCATTTGAGGCAACATTCTACATAATGAGTAGAAGTCATTACAGAGGCTATTGAGTGGTTAGTTGTGAGCTAATTGATTGGAGGCAGTCATGCTGGCAGCTTCTGTTTAATTAATGGGACTCGCCAGTGACCTGGAGGGGTTCTGTTCGAAGTCTAATGAACTTTACGTACGTTCCGAGATGGATGTTCATGGCGTTGATTACTTTTTTTTTTGTATCTGGATAAGATAGTCTATCTTGGATTCACTGGCGGCTTTTTTTGATTTCACATGAGAGATTCAGATTGAATCGCGAAACGATTAGTGAACGGTTGGATTAAACACTGAACAATGGAGAGTCGTAAGAACTTGTTTTGTTTTGCTTTTGATGGTCACGATGATGTTTCTAATAGAAAGAGGTTGTCTTGAAGTCCGATCGAAAGCTATTCAACGTAGAAGCTGTACCGACTTTGATGTTCGAAATTTAATGTTTGCTGCGTTTGTCACTATCTTTTGGTTGTTTTCAAGTTTCACCCAATCCATCATGCAAATGGATTCGAAATCATTCTTATGCAAATCTAAGAATCTTTCATGAGAGGTGTGACTTATTTCAATGCTGGTAAGGTGGCTGAAGAGCGTACTCATTTGGTTTAAAGCTGAGCATGTGTCACTACTACAACTAGCCCAGATAAAGGAAGTTTTTATACATAGGTTAGGCTACGTAAGGTGGACAGGACCACTTAGACCACTAGACTCTAGTTTTTTATGTCCAGATCAGCAACTTCTGATAGTTTCCCCAAACAGGAGTGACAGACTTGAAATTGCCTTAAAGACCATCATGACGTAATGTGCTATCCTCTTCAAGATGCTTTGTGCATTTGCCTACTGCAATCAAGTTCATGATTGAAGCTTGAAAAAGAGACTTCTAAAGCCGACGTAAAGCCTTTGCGGAAGTGTTTTAGTCTAGTTCGGGCACTCCCAAGGCATGCTCGTCAGTTTCAGTGTTCTCTAGGCATAGTCGGCACGTGTCCGATTGGCTAATACCAGTTATCTTGAGATGAACTTCTTGGCATATTTCATGCCAGTTTGTGGGTTCTAGTGAGAGACCTTTTCATTTTGTTCTCACTGATTCTGACTGACAGATAGACAACAGAAGGCTTCAGGGCCAATATATGGAGATTGGGTACCGGATGGGAACGGTTCATCAGCAAGCTCGTTTCCTCCCATTTCTATATGTTCTTGGACCCATCCAAGCGTAATTTTATTGTGAACAGCTAGCTGTTCCAAACCAGCTTAGACTCAAAGTTATAAGACGTGAGAGCTCTTAGATACACTCTCTGACACACCTTAGAAAGTAGAAGTAGAGTGTCTTAGCGATAATGCAGACAATTGCTAGTTTTGATCAGAAATTCGGATCCCTAGCTCATTTGACATTTAAGAACCTTCAGTGTACTAATCAGATTGAACTATCAACTAAATGTTTTGAGAAGCATTCCAATCTAATGACGATTTAGGGCTCGTTTGGCAGCAGTCTTCGTTAGCAGTCGCACAGGTACTCATTTTACATCTGTGGTCTGATTCCCCGTTTTTCTCAAAAATCAAGAGCAGACCTAGAAGACTGTAGTCGATTTTTCCACAAAGCCACAGACAGTTGTTTTCGGGATCTGGACACCCTATTCTTTGAAACCCAAGTGAAGTTCTAAAGCTTACTTTAGTATATCGGACCTAGTGAAATTTAGGAGCAGTACGATGCCATGTACATAATAGGGTTACATTGGCATTTTCGCGAAGGACTATTGTAGAAACTTGTGAGCCGGCAAATACGAACCGTGGAAAACTTTAAGGGTTCACCAAATCCGTCAATTGGTTCTAATGCAGAATCCTCTCGTGTTCCTTGAAACAGACCAACCCAAGATTCTATCTTAAAAGTTAAAGAGAAGTCTAGTGCACCTTTTATTGAAGCCTGTGTATAGAACTGCCTTGACTGTCTGCTATGAACTCTGACAATACTTCAGAGACAATAGAAGGTAAGAAGGCAAGGTATTGTCAAGAAACACCAAGACGACTCTTAAGAAGTTTGGCTCTATCGCAAGCATTCACATTCACGTAGACCGATGCAGACTCTTCAACGTCTACCTGGTCAGAAAATTACGTACAGTCGCCTAAGATAGCTAGGACATATAGAGCGAATGAACTTCAACGCTCCATGTGAAAGAGGACCTCGACCAATTTGAAGCGCACAACTGTGCGCAGTTAGCTAAAACTCACGCTAACTGGAGAGACTTGTTGGTTGAGGCCCAGCTCTAGCCCGGACTATAGCACCACCTTTCGAAGGTACGTACAGAACTATCAAAGAATTGATTCAAATGACGGACGGCGGCATTTAACTGGTCTCTCTTGATTGTGAGCAATATTTTAAGAAATACGTCTTAGCCAGCTCTCTCAACTCTAGAATTAACATTATTTTTTCCAGGGCTAGTCTGATCAAAGAACTCAAAGTTATGCATTAATGGCTTCAAATCATGTCAAGAATGGGCTATTGGTCCGTCCACTCGATACTAAAGATTCTTTCTTTACAAAGGAATGTTTTTGATAGATCTGAAGATGCACTACATATAAATTATGTATAAAAAGACAAAACGTATTTCTAAAGCAAACAAACATAGAAGTGCACATATTCAGGAAGCCGTGCGTCGGGCGCCAATTTGATGACCAACAAAACTCAAGAATCTACCATCTTTCAAAGCAACCATTAGTATGTCAGGCAACAAGTTATTTAATAATCAGTGGAACTAGTAGTCAATGTAGCCAATCCTTACAGAAAAGCTTATAAATATATGACTCAATGACTCCATTGTATACTATCTTCTAACCTCACTAAGGAATCTTATTATCCCCATTACATGCATTGCTCATGTTAAAGCAACTAAAAGATTCGTTTCGTAGATTACACCATAATAGCTCAACTCATGCTTCAATGCTCTCTCACCCTAACTGGCACAAACAATCAATCCGACTTCATTTCAATCGAACTATAGAACGTTCAAATTATAAAAGAATTCGAAATGTTTCCAAACATGATAAATATCGATCAATAGATCAATGGCTGGTGCTCGCAATTATGTATCTCATGCGCACCTACTTCTAATCTAAATCAAACAAAAGTAGCCTGCCTCTCTCCATTCATTTGATACATTCCACGATAATTTCCCTTTCACAGCGTTGAATCTACTCAAACCAACTAACTAAGGTCAAAGTCGCCAAAGCGTCAGTTTCATGAGCAGCCAAGCAGATCGCCAAAACATTGATCCCTCAGTGCCGACACAATCCTCCATTGTTGGTGTGTTGCACTTGCCCCCGTTTCGGGCTTGAAATCGTTCGAAACTAGAAAAACTCGCAGACGCGCATAGTTGACGCTTTCGCTTCACGTGAGATACATAATTTGTTGGATGTTGCTTTTTTTTCGAAATTTGTTTCACTCGTTCGTCTTGATTTTTTTTTTTTGTAATTAACTGACTACCGCCACGCCACCGGCCGATCCGATGCGGCTTGAACATTAATTGCCTCCTCACTCGCATGACAGCCAAACATACACAAGTAGGTATATGTATCTCCTCAATCGCACCTCATCAGATGGCACCTAGATACAACTTTCCGATTCGCCGTGTGTGCAATAACAGATGGAGATCAACAACATTCCATGCAAGATTTTCTGGTTCGCGCTGATGACGTGCTTTTCAATTTTTTTTTTTTTTTTTTTATTTCGTCTAAGGCTACCGTAACACTTTGCAGCGATCTTCATTCAGGCAGTGATCTTGTGTGTCGTTTTTTTGCGGATTAGGTATCGACTTTAGTTTCAGATACAATTTTATTAGTTTGGATACTGCTCTATGGGTACCGTGATAATGACGCCAACGATGGTGATGATGATGGTGACGGTGATGGTGATAATCGTGCAGAGGTGTATACGATGTTGGCGGTAGCTAATGGAGTCGATTGGTAAGCATGCGTTAAACCGTTAAACGACTGCATTTGTGGCGGTTAGTGGGGTGCAGTGTTGGCGGTGACAGCCAAGATCAAGTTTTTTTTTATTTGCTTTTCATTCGCGAGTGGTGATTTGTCAATTATTTGGGAAATTAGAGGTGCTATAGCGTGGCACAGAAGTTAAGTTTGTGTAACCCTATTCAGAGATAGTTTATCTATTGACTGTAAATTGGCGCCCGACGCCCATTAGACAATCTCTTTCACGTTCTAGATAGACAGCTTTCATTCCTACTATCGCTGAAGCCCTTATGATTTAGAAAAAGGTTGACAAAACCTATATAATTAGGTACTGTACACACCCATTCGACTTTTATGACAGAAGACGTCTTGAGATTCACGTATACTTATCGGACGACGACGCCTGTAAGCCCACTAGTATCTGCACGGCATTGTCTCCCCTAAAATGCTCACAGATTTCAAATAAACCCCAAATGCACTTGATACCATTTCGAGTTTCGTTCGAATTATCTAAAACTTCTTAACAAGCATGCAAGGCGACCCCATAATTGATTGTCAAAAGCTTTTCAACAGAAAGATCAGTGAACCATGATCCATTCGGCCGCCCTCTCTCATATTTTATTCCATTTAATTCAATTTTTCATCACTTAACTGCCTGCTCTTCGAGAAAACATCAGAGTCACCCTCGAAAAAAAAGAAATAAACCTCACAGATACACAATTGAGGAGAATGATTGGTGTTTCCCCCCACAAAACTATAATGTTGTGACTTGCGTTGCATTCAACACAGTTTGAACATAATATCTATGCGTTGTAGCGTATGTCTTTATTTTTTTTTTTTTTGTATTTCAAGTGGTCGTTGACTGGAGGAGGAAGATACACGCAATGCGAGGGCGTTTGTCAAGATACGAAATGACCATAATGACAATTTTTTTGTGATTAAAGCATTTTACACCCACAATGACGGTCGATCATTTTGGTTACATAAGTCACAAAAGGAAACCGTTGTTGGTGACAACAAACTTTTATCTTTGAGTAGGTTGCGCAGCGTTCGTGTGTGACTATCGTCTCACCTTGATTGTGAGCATCCTTCAACAAGTATCTAACATAAATTATCCTGTCACAGATACTCATCGTCGTAAAGTAAGACTCTTCTTTGTTTTTGTGTAAATGTTTCGCCTTCTCCTCTCATCAACATTAGTGATGTTCACGACCAGTAGCCATGCTCTGCGAAAGATCAAAAAGCATCCACGCGCTGCGGTATCTGCTACGGCGAACAGACGACATTAAAAAGTGATTCCACTTGGACAGTTGTTGTTAAACTAATAAATTATGACCCACATGCGAACAATGCCCTTGTACAAACACACAGTCACACTCATATTTAGCTATAGATACAGATGTACATGCGAGGTAGAACTTTAGCTTTAACTAGAGAGATTGACAATCGTTTGGGTTGTCCGTCGTCAATTGAACCTATGTAGTGCGAGTATCTGACATGAAAAGAAGAGAAATAAACATGATGGAGGGGAACATGGAAAAGAAATCTGTCAGGATTATTTACGCGTGTTGACTTTATACCACGAGAGGGTATTTGAGATGAAATTCCAAAGCAAATTCTTTCGTTGACAAGGATGCTGCTACATCGGAGCGACATTACCTCATGGAGTTATAAATAGAAGGACCGCAGAGAGGGTATTTTTAGAGATACCTAATGGATTTAAGTACAATGGACGCAACGAGGTTTGAGGGAAATAGGAGAGGCAGATCCTTTGCTACCTAATTGCTTTGACTTTCAAGTGGCTACTTAGCAATTGGTTCACAATTATACTGTTGAGGGAAAGATGTAGTTTTAGGCTGTGTAAGACAAACAAGGTCGACTTTAACTAGTATATGTAGCGACGACAAGGAGAACTACAACACTGCAACCTTCAAGTCTAAGTGTTGTACTAGAAATCGAGATTAAAGAAGGTAATCTACGACAAACCAGGATGAAGAAAACCTATCATATCGGACACAGCACCATCACTAGGTAGTCAAATATGTCAATATGTCTTCCGACTATCACACCCCTTACACAAACTTTAACCTCAAACTCAACTCCAAATTTACCTCTAGACACCCTCCATAGGCAGATTCATGGACGCCCCAAAAACGAATGAATGTACTGAGGAATACTCTCAGAGGAACCACCAATTGCTCGTCCCATAAAAGTCCCCAACCACTCAAGTGTGTTCCAAGCAGAAACATATGGTATCACCGAGGTCTGCAGGCATCTGCATTTAAAACTAGACAAGAAGTTTAAAAGAGGAATACAAACCCCTCAGCTTAAGGGACAGCAGAGGCTCCAAGGGTACCAAATGGATGGTGAGCTAGCTAGAATAAGCTCAGTCTTCATGACCATCAGTCTTTTCACAGGCAAAATTACTTTGAACTTTTACAACATAGTCAACACAGGGTGGAGTGGATTCTCCTCGTGCCGCGTTTCGAGACTATTTTGGGCTTAAACAACAAAAGCAACGACCAGAGAACTACTATCAATCAATAGTATCCTCACAGGTCACATCCGAATGGCGGCCTACCTTAGAAGAAGGGGAATCAGCAACACGAACCTATGCAAAGTCTGTAGTGGTACAGCGTTAAAGGAATACAAAACGCAAATCCACTTCGAATGCCACATCATCTTTTGTCAGCGAACTAACTTAGCCCTCAGTTACAAAACAGGCTGGAACTTAGGATGTGCGTTAATACAATCCTACTGTGCTGTCAACTGAACCCAGGGCTGATTAATGACTTCGTCTGTCCCACTAGGATAATCTCCCTGGGTTAAGCCAATCCAAACGATTAATCAAGCCTTATTCTTTCTTATTCAACTTAACCCGATAAACAACCGTCGCCAAGTGGGGTCTCCCAGTTCTTATCTCACAATAAGTCATGATAAACTATATAAGCAACATAGGTGTGTCGAATGCATTTCAAATTGATTCTCCAAGTCAAGTGTGTCGCCACTAGCGTGTGACTCAATGTTTACAGTCCACATTGCTCCCTTATCATCATTGTTGTTGCAAAATAAATTAAAGTACATTAAGTCAGGTCTCGGTATAAATAATTTCCACTCACACAAGCGAATCACTTATTGCAGGAAATTGATATTATTTGCACAATCGAACTCTGAAAACATTCCGAAACCGATAATCCACCTGTACTCGTGAACACCACACCTACGGACACACAATGGCCTACATGTGTGCTCTGCTGTGCTTTCCATGACAAATACTCTGACCACAACATGGGAATCGGCTCGTGTGAATCTCCATCTCCATTGGTACAAGTGTAATTAAAATTCCTCTAAAATTGCAGTATCTAGATACTAAGAGTAGTAAGCCCCCGTGTGGGACACGCATATTTTAAAACGCATGCGATTCCACTTCACCATACAGAACAAGTATGAAACGGACGACAAACATACACGTAGGTACTCCTAAGTGGACGGTTGGCGAGTGAAGTAATTAGGCCATTTTAAAGTGGTCGCTGGAAGATTGGCAAACCGGTGGGGTCTAGTCACTCAGCATGTGGCAGAGAGAGTCTATAGACACGCATATTGGTGCGTGAAATGTTTGTCGGGTACGCAACAAAGTGACACTGGTGTGTGGTAAAAGTACACAAACATTAAATGTCATGGGAGGAGGTAAGTAGGTTGTAATAAATGGAAGTACCAAAGGATCAAAAGAGTTCTGACCGGCCTCCGTATTGCACCCAGCAGCTACACTGTAAACAGACCTATCATTAGATGAGAAGGCAGTGGCAAGAGTGGAAATTCTACATTGTTACCGCGTCGTCCTTAAAAGATTCCCACCATCGAACTCAAAAAAACTTTTAACGAATAACGACATGATTGCCGCAATGCTGATTTTCCGATATATCGTCACAATCTTTACAAGCACCATCGACTCCCTTAAGACGACCGCTTCGATCGTTCTCCACGAAACGAAGCACTCTGGCCGAAGTCTACAAAAATTTCGGTATCATCCTTTCGGGTGGTACATCCATTTGGTTAGATTTCAAGTTCAGCCAAGCCGCCTAAGATAACAGAATCATTGAATAGTGTTACGTTATGCAGTAACTATTTCTTCCTTCTTCAGTACCAAATCCCATTGCTTTCGGGCACCGTAGATCAGTAGAACGTCTAGCGAACATGCGAGAGTTTTTTTTCGAAAAATCAATGGAGTTTGCAACAATGTCATCACCGGATGTGCACAATGCCAACCATTGAATCTAACACTAAAAGCTGCTCAAACGGTTAAAGTAATTGTTACAGAGAATTTGATAGACACTAGTCTATCTATCAGATTTAAGCCAACAATTAGCCCAAATGAATTAATTTATTCTAATCCCAAGCAATTTGACCAGCTTTTGTCTCAGCCCAATGAGATTTAAATAACAATGACTTAAGCCTACAACTTGTTATAGTCCATAAGAAAGGCCTCTGGTCCGCCTCTGAAACTCTAACTCCAAGCGGTAAACTACAAAGCCCTCCTACACACCAACCTACCGTCGATAGGTTCCTAGAAATACCCATTTCATTCCAAAACAGACTACAAATTAGACCTATACCTCATGTCAAGCACACACAAACATCGAGTTAACAAATCCACCAAACATGTCACTAACGTCCCTCAGACCTGTGCACTTGATAGCCAGCCACCTCAAAGTCGTGCACACTTAGTGTGGACATCAAATCGAATCTGTAATCCGCTACCGTATTTGTCATTTTCTTTTACCAATACCACGCACTGCCACGCATATTTAATTAAAATATATATTTTTTATTTTTTTGTTTAAGGGAATTTTTAATTTTTCATATTGTACACAATATTGTCTATCTGTCATTATTCGCCCGTCAAACAGAGAGTCTCTGTCTGAATACAAATGAGCTTAGCTAGTCAATCATAGCGGCCTGTTCAGCATATTTTATAGCTCACAGCACAATCAAACAACATGCTGCATCGTATAGAGAAGAATAGAAGTATCTATAGGATGTATATGCTTTGATTTGATTATCTACGATAGATAGATGGATGAGAAATAATAGGAAAGAAAACAAAAACTGTTTTCAGAAGACTGATCGAGCAGGCCAACGTACACACACAACACAGAGACAGACAGAAACTCAAGAGAAAGATGATTTACATTTTAATTTTCCAGTTGGTTAGGTAAATGAAGCAGTTGCAGATGTTCCAAAATGAAATGATGAATATTTCAGACGTTCTTGAGAGCTTTTCTCCATTAGGGTCAGATTTTGGTCAATCAATTATGATAGAGTGGAGCGGACTCAAGTGGAAGGCCAGCCGCTGGTAGTTTTAAGTATAAAATTTATTTGTGAATATCTTTTAAATGAATCACTACTCACATGTGTGTTCAGCGATTATAAATTAATTAAATTCGATTTAACACTTAGAAACTGGGAAGGTTCACATACAGCCACGAAGCCACGAAGAGACAGATTAAGTCATTAAATCTGAATTTACAATGAAAACTCTGGATGATTTTTTTTTAAATCGTCGCCCTATAAACCACTGAGTGATAGTGACTCAGATATTCTTTAAAACTAATCTTAGCAGATCGACGAGAAGCCAGCATTAGATGAACTAAAATTAAGCTCGATCGAACCCGGTTAAACGGGCTCAATTTCGTAGAGTATTCTGCCACTTTATTCACAACTTCTGATGTCTATAGATTTCTGAACCGATTCTGTGTGGCATAGTTAGGTGAAGGTATGAATTAGACGGAAGGTTATAAATAGGTGCCTTTACCAGTGACTACAGTCACATGAATATCTGGTAGTCCCTTAGTCTAATAGTAAACAGATCATATCGTGCAACCTTCGAAAGAGCAACAATTTTTTATGGTCTACGAGCATTATATTTCATATTAGGAATTCAAACAAATCGAAAATAATCGGATTTGACATCCCTGTTTGAATGACATATGTCAAACTGAACTGTCATCCCAGAGTGTACAAGTTTACTTAAAGATTTGACATTTTACAATATGGATCGCTGAATGTATTAAAATTCATTAAGTTATGGCAGAGTTATTGACCGATATGTGATGAAAAGTCATCGACAATTACCTTCTCAGAATCAAGGACTCCCGTGAAAGACATTTGCATGATATTATATTCCATTTAGAATGACAAGATCCAAACAATATATTGAAATAAAAATTTGTTCGAAATCGAGTTTAGTGGTGTCCAGGCGTTAAGTTTCGCCATGAAAATATGTAGCGATAGTCGACTTCAAAAAATAAAAAAAACAGGTTCTGGGAGTACAATCACTTAGAAATAATTTTAAATCATTAAACTCTCGTTGCATTCTAATGAAAATTTGGGACATCTGTACCATCTGTACTCATTGCTAACAAAAATCTATTTCTCGGGATTTCATGCCGAAAAGCAAAATGAAAACACATCCGAGTGTATATGACCACATTTAACTCCCTGAGATTGCCAATAATAAAAGGTGCCACCAAAATCACGCCTAGATGTCAGTAGTGAATAATTTCTGAACGCTTCCTTTTTTTTATATCATCTTTGACACTTGTGAAGTGACACATGTACCATTGTAGCCATGGATAGTTAATTGCAGCATCTGAGCAGAAGAAAATCCTCGAATAATTTCAGAAAAATCATTACATCCATAAAACTATACTGTTTGGAGCGAATTTTAGGTTGGTGGAAGCATTTTTAATTGAAGATGCGAAAGAAAGAGTTGTTACTGTCAATGGCCAGCACTATAGACAAATGATTGAAGAGTCTTTGTGGCCTCAAGTTGAAGATCTGGACAGAGGAAACAGATCATTTTTTTTAACAGGATGGAACTATGAGTTACACAACATGTGAAGAAATTGAGTTTCCAGCTCAATTAGGATGGAGAAGAAATATTTACTCTAAGAGTTATGCATAGCCTGTGCTCAATTGTCTTCAGATTACACGGTTTTCTGGTTAGACAACAATCAGCTTTTCTGGTGCTCTCGGCAACCATTATCTTCCAGAGTCATACTTAGATCACAAGATATGCTGTCTCCTTTAAGTCCCTCCTTACCGACAGTACAGATAAAGGGCCGGGAAACGTCATGTTGTAACTTGTTTAGGAAACAGTTTGAAATAGGTAAGCCACTGCCTTAAACAACAATCATTATTTAAGGATTAATATTTCCATGAGTTGGCGCCGAAACTTTGAAACTACATTTATCTGTTCTTAGTCTCTTATAATGCAGCTGAGCTCAATCTCATATATTTCTTAAACTTCCCACATAAATCGTGCTTCTTATCCGCATGTCTCCCTCGCATGTATAGCATTTATCAACTCCATTCAACATTCGAAAAAAAAATGTAAATTCGAAAGAAACACTCAAGCCTCGAGTCGAGTCGTTTGACTTTTGATTAATCAAAATCATAAACAAAGACGACATTCCTGATCAGTTGATTGATAAACAACAACGTTCGTACCATGGTCATCTAGCACTGTCATAGATAGATACACTCCCCTTCCTAACACTTAATGGCTTTTTTTTTACAACAAAGTGCACACACAATATGATAGTCGTGAATGTTTATTTAATTATGATGCTCCGCATCATTCCTACGGAGTCATCTTAAGTGGCGGGAGTTGATCACTGCCACTGCTGCATCTAATCAATGGCAGTGTGCTCTCTGCTTTGGAATATAATAAAATTCAATTGCTGCAATTTTTCAGGGCCACTTAGAGCGATTGAGTAACAGCCAGGCTAGCAGGTGTACAGTGGTACAATTGATCGCATTCCTACGGTTGCCACTTATTATCACTGCGAGAGTGTATGTGGTTTGAATAAAATGGATTCTGACTATTCATATCGATTGTTATCTAAAGTAAGTTCTCGCCCTTTTTTCTGGAACTCAACTCTGTACAATCGCAGTGAGTCCAATGACCCAATGCAAATTGTTATGCCCATCACTCGATGTACTTTGTACAGACGCTCTTGGGTGTCTTCTTGCGTCTACGTTGCGCGCGTATCTATGAGGTGAATGCTAGTGTTTTTCGAATGTCTCTTCCTCGATTCTGTACGAGAAGCAATTGACCCATGATGTGCATTAGCCAAGGCATCGATTGAATAATAAATTCATGACGCAAATTGAATAACAATATTTGGTTCTCGTGGGTATTATAGAGGTTGTCGATCGACGGCGATGGACGCTGTTATGCATATTTTTTTGTATCTGTATCTAAACTGCATATAGTAATGTTCAAATGCTCTTTTCTTATAAGCAATAAGCAATCAAGATCAGATGATACATATTCAATGAAAATGGATGCTTATGCACTTTTGCGAAGAATTCACTAGAACTTGTAGGAAACCTTGTAATCGATGTTAGAGCAATATTCCATAAATAGATAAAAGTATGCAAAGAGTATGCACACTTCTTCAAACCCATTCTTAATACATCGAGTTCTCGGAACTAGGTACATGAAGATCTATTTCAAATCGATGACACTGAAGTAATCGAAAGGATTGCCAAGTGTTGTTACATTCCAGAAGCAGCATTCAAGCAGGGCTCAGGCGTTATCCCAATCGAAACAGACAATATCCTATTTGGAACATACTAATAATTCACATCGTTTACAAATTGCTGTTCTATCTGCATCGCCTAAAATACTGGAAAATAAGAAAATAAAGTGTGTCTTCCGATAGTTTTGATATAACCGATGGAGTACCTCAAGGATCCACTTTCTTACCTATACTGTTTATAAGAAAAAACAGTTTGCAGTTTGTAGTTTATCAAACGCAACATTCCTAACATTGGTTCGTTACAGCCGTAGTTAGTGCGATGAAAATACGGCGGAACAGATTTCAGATTGTGTAGGTTGGCGTTGACGGATATCATTTGTAGCAGTGCAGGGCTATCAATGTTTGCAACTAATAGCTGATAAATGAAGAGAATGTCTGCAATTTCAAGGCATTTTACAATTGATTACTTTCAGGCGATCTTCATACGCCCCGAAGAGCAAAACGGACAAAAATCTATATACGTTGAACAGTCGCAATGCGTACGGTTTGAGTTGCTTGATAGGGCGACCAGACATGGCATCTCGAGACATAGGGGTTCGAGAATTCCTTAGCCAAACGTTCACAAAACCGAGCGCAGAGTTGGCTTTGTTAATGATCTTATCCCGCAATAAGGAGATGGACGAAATGGGCTCATCGCGGATAAGATAGGGTCTAGTGGTTGGAGGAGGTAAAAATATTGGAATTTTTTTGTCACCAGGTTGGTCAAGTCTGCTTGAAGTGGACTAGAATCAGCAGGGGATGAAATGTGTTTCTATATTATTATGCCATCGGCGCAGACCGATATAAAATAGTTTACAATGATGAAGTCTGCGTTATTAATTAAGATGTAAATCAAAGGACCAAGGTTGCTACCTTGAGGGACTCCGGATGTGGCGATTATGGGGTCGGGCAAAGAATACCTAAGGTGGACTTTGTACTGTCGTTCTTTAAGGTAAGGTTTGATCCATGCTGCAAGCCACGCTGAAAACCAAGAGCTTCGAGTTTGAAAAGAATGATTGTTAAGTTAGTAGGTGCTGATCTTCCTTCGAGAGATCCATGTTGGTTTGGAGAAAAAATAGATTTCTGATAGAAAAAGACAGCAATACAATGCTTTTAAAGAGCTTCGGAATGCAGTAGTTGAAAACTTTATTCTTAGAACCTTTTTTGTGAAAGGGGATGAAGTAAGAAAGTAGAGAGAATACTCCTCTACTGAAAAGTAGAGAGAATAGAGATGAGAGGAGCAGGGCCACCTCAAAGATACACTTAATTCTGATCTTGATCGGTATATCACATCAACATATTATCATTGAGTAGTACTAGGAGTGAATTCTCGGAAGGAATTTGATGGAATCTACTCTCTCATGTGGTAATGGATTTTTACCAAATAAGAGGGAATGTGAAGAGTAAACATATGTCTCAGTCTATGGTCTCGAATTAGCAAGCCAAAGCCTGCGACTGGTCTGTTGCGTCCTGCTATATGTATGGTTCTGCAAGCAAAAGGCACAAACGTTGATTAACAGGTACCTCCGCAGTATCTTAACGATTTTACTGACCAAAGCGTATCTCCAGCGAACAATTTTTACAAGCACAACGACGAAATGTGTATTGGTAATACTTTCCAAAAATGTGATAAGTTAATAGCTAATCACGCGATACCATGAAAATGCTAACTCAGGATGGCAGGATACGCAGCAATGCTGGAAGAGCTTGGGAGAGCTGGACCACATTGCTAGATATCGGACAAGAAGGCTCGTAGGCACTGTGGAAGTCTTAGGACCCATGAGGAGAAACCAGACATGTGAAAGTATATAGAAGGTCACGAAGTTCGAATGTTGAATGATGCGAGTGACTACTGCCGCCATCTGTACTACATTTGCACAATTTCGTAAAAATAATTTTAAAAATCCGGTTAAATAGTACGATTATGTGTGAGTATAGATGCATATGGACATGTTTCTTTGGATGGTTTGAAAAATAAGGGAATTTCAAAAGTACGCTTAGTTGTTTAACCGCTAGATGGCGCATTAAGTTCTCGGTATTAGACCAGAGACAACATCCTTCTTCGATTTTGTTCAGTAAAATTGCTCATTTAGTCAGCATGTATTCAAAAATATCCAAAACAAAAAAACTGAGGCGCCGTTCGATTCGGTTTTGGTAACAATTTACAAACTTTCCTTCGAGTTACATAAACAAACACATCCGACACACGTAATGTAATTTATTTAAAACTTTTGCAAATCATACCGAGCCAGGGCGATTTATTAACGTCTTACAACAAAGCCAAATGATGGTATTTAATTAAAAATCAACACATTTACCCATCAACATGGGCGATAAAAGCGATTTGTTTGTTGATTCGCTAACGACCGAGCTAATTGTTTGACGAAACATCAAATCGCGTTCCTCTCCGCCCGCCTAAACTTGTTTACAGACATTATCGTGGTAAATTTAAAGCCATGTTAGCATAAATTTTAGGAAACAATGTCAATAAACTGCTAATTTTAACTATCTTCCATCTATCTTCGAACGAACTGTTTCTTTCCTTTTTTTATTCGATTCATTTCCCGATTTCTAGTATCTGTATCTCACCAAGATACAGGCTAATCAATGGCTTACGTAGGTGGACGATTCCACCTGTATATGGAAATAAATATGTATGAATAAATCCGAATAATTTCAAGACTAGACGACCCACTGATTCAAGCTCGTGCTGTGTCTTCGATAGCCATCTCTTTGAATACAAAAGTTGGACAAAATCAAAATGGTAATTAAAGTATCTACAATGCACATAGCACGTGGATACTCGTAAGTGTACGGCAATTCGATATGAGTTTGTGTATCTTTTGCGCGCGCAAAAAGCCCATACGCAGGGGTGTTGACTGTAGAGTTGGTGTTGACAAGCCCAGGAATTTTTATGAGTTATGAATACAAATTGAACGCAACTTGGGGTCGGCTTTGTTTTCGAGAATTCTGAAGATAACCTCGGCGTAACTATATTTTTTTTTTTTTTAAATTTTATGAGACTGTAAAATAAAGCGCGGAGGTATGTATAGTACGAGTATGTTAGGCCGCGGCGTAACGCGGATAAAACAATTAATTCGAAAGTAAGTTGTTTTGAGTGAATGTTTTCGGTCTGACTATGAAGTGGTTTTACAGTCTCGCATTGTTATGGTGAAAAGGTAAAATGAAAGTGCGAAATAAATACACTTATGATAAGCTAGGCGGCTGCAATTAGACAATGGAAAGTACTTAGGCTCTCAATAATAACCGGAGTTGCTTTGTTTTCAACGAATAATTAGGGAGATGAGGGAACGTAGCGAATTTTCCGCACTGTCAAGCGCTCTGTGTAAGGAGGAGATTTGCATAATGTAAACATTTTCTAGATTTTTATCATATTTTGGCGAAATGGCAGCTTTACCTTTCGAAAATGACTCTGAATACCAAGCACGTACGTAAAGCGTAGCGAATAAGAATCAATTGCGTATGACCGACCAGTCAGTCAGGAACATGACTCTCGACCTCTGATTATATTGGATTTTGAAAAGAGTCAAGTTTTTGCCTAAAAAACAAGCCCCTTCTGTCATATATTTTTATTGTTTGTGGGCGTGTTTGAAGCCGAATTTGCTTACAACAAACCAAAATTGTTGTCTTCTTGCTTCGACGACGTAGAGTATTCAATAGGAAGAACAGTCTTAATGACAGTCAATTGAGTCCTCCTTAACGAAAGCGAATTTCAAGAGTTTCACGGTTTCTAGAGCCACCGATCAGATTCAATGACAAGGGTTTCACCAGGTTTCCGGGAATGGAATGTAGTTTAAAAAAATTAACAGGAAAAGAGAGTTGCTTGAAATATATGACATTCGCCACGACAGCTTTATGTTCAATATCATAGTCTGCGCGATCAAGTGGAGGATTAGAATACACAAGCACTACTTTAATTAAGAGGCTCCCGACCCTTCGATCCCGGGCACGTTGCTTCCAGTTGTCGAGTCCAGATGCTCTGGCACTCGCGATAACTTCCTTGAAAAGGAGGTTCGGTCTTCCTTGTCGTGTTCAACCTGTAGGCTGTAGGCTGTGGTTTAAAGATTCTCTTATTATTTGTGACCGTTATTGTGACCGAGCCTCTGTAGTCGATGCATTTTGGCTTTTTGGATTACATTCATATTTTGGTACAGCTCGTAGGGTTCTTCTTCTCCATTCGACCTATAGACCGAAAATTCGACAAAGAATTTTCTTGTCCAAGTGCAACTCGACCTTATATACAGTTCTTTAGAAAGCCTTCTGCTGTGGATGCCGTATGTGATTACACAGAAACTCTAACAGACTTAGTTCAATGCGCTTCCCTCGGGAATTGGTGTCACATCAAAGGACACACTTATCCATCACCAAGAAGAGTTTTGAGTTATATATCTAAATGGGAATTAGAAACTCGTCTCCAAACAGAAAGATCTCAAAACCTTTAACCATAAGTTGCCTCAAGAAGTTGAAGAAGTGTTGAAGCTTAAGTCAAAATAAATCGCATCATTAAGTCATGATTTCAAGATAGTATGCCGTCCTATAGTACCTTATTCCTACCTACAATTCAGGCGAGTTAGCCAGGCACTAATAGACCATGAACCATACACTTTGATTGCTATCTCTAGACACTATTCACAGAAACAATTTATGTGTAACTAGGGTCGGCATTTGTGGAATCTCAGAATCGTCTTGAACGTTTAATGTCTTTTTTTTAACCAGTGAAGGTAATATCTCAAAAAGTCAAGCTTTACAAAAAACTTTTACTACAGATTGCAAGTAGTTTATTCGTTTCTTGTACAAAAATGTTCTCCAGCACAAGGACTTTCGTTGGCTCCAATATCTTGCACCCTTGTCGTTGGCAAACACTACGATAAGTCCTTACAAACAATCACTTCAAATACGATTACAACTGCCATGAAAATCGGTGGCGATATTACTGTTTTGGGGGCGGAAACTAATTATGGACAACAATCTCAAGCAATATCAAAAATCCAAGGAGATGGTAAAGTAACTGTTGCTACGAATTAGGCTAAGCTTTCGATGTCAAGTCGGAGGATACCTTTGTAACGACCACATATGCATGCAATCCCATCCTTACCCTCAAATCGAAGGATGCCGTTTAAGTTATCACTATCCGCGGAACCAACTTTGAATCTGCAATGGCTGGTGGCAGTACTACTATCGAACAAGCACCTGCTGGACCGAATTCCTTTCACAGGAGCTTACCAAATCAGACTGCACGTCAGGTGAATGTGGTTTTAAATCCAGCATTAACTCTAAACTCTTATACGACCTGGCTGATACGCCAGGTTTTGGTACTTCCCGTAGATACTGACTATGTACTCAACGATCTACGAATCGGTCAAACCGGTAAGTTTGTACGTACGATCTAAACGTTGCTGTTGGAAACTCTGGATCTATTCAACATTCAGCACTATTGTTGCTATTAGCATAGGTCCCGAGGCACCAATCTTCCAACTAGCTGACGTTGATCTGGTGGCTGATTTACTGATTAACTTTGGTTTCATCAAAAATTTTACATGGAATCGATTCCAAAATACTTAAGAATACATTTTACTTAGCTTGAAAAAGATACTGCCCATTTGAAGAACCTTTCAATCATTATTTCCACTCATATACTTCATATCTAACAGTCGTGTGCTTACCAAATCCGTAAAATTGTAAATAGGAAGCGCTAGCAGCAGTTCTTCCCATCAATTCCTAACCATGCTACTAGCAGATGTAATATTTTTATGTAGCGAATGATCGAATGCTAATAAAAAAATAAAAATGAATCGTCTTCCCTGCTACTGTATAGAATTTAATATCTTGGTGGTACAACCATGCAGTATAATATCCAAAAATATATCTAAATCAACACAGAGCTTCCCAGATGATGTGCCACAGAGTTGTATGCGCGTACCTATACTATTTATTGCCACAGAAATTACAGTTTTCTATAAAAATCGGTGCCGAAAGAGCCGTTCAATATCCACGCCTTTTGATGTATCTGCCCATATTCCTTCCGAACCATTTCATTTCCTTGTGGTACTCATAAATGTGTGTAATTTCATATTCTTCCACAGCTCGTTAGGCAACTGTTATACAACCCATAAAACGCAAACCAAAGGCGATAGAACCATTAAAAAATCGGTCGAGGCACACTCGATATTCTCTCCAATTTAATATCTTTATGGATTAACAAAACTCATATCTCATTTCATGCCATGCACACCATGAAAGGAGGTTTTTCCATACCAATTTTTATGGTCCTAACTAGTTTAACTATATTCAAATATATATGTGTGTACATTTCATTTCATCGACATTGTAAATTGTGAAAAAAAATCTCATAAAACCAATGATGATGATGGTTTTATAGTTAATCGAATACACTCACACGCGTTGGACAGATTAATTATGGATCAAGTCTGTATTTCATAGAACCCTACCTCACAGTAGACCCTGGAGAGATGCTTTCAAACTGACTTCATGGTTTAAAATTCGACAAAAGATTGAATAGAACACAAAAGATGAACCGAACCCCATAGATGCCCCGAGCCCACAATAGGTGTGTTGTGTATGGGAATCATTTCAACTCAAAACATACATCAACGCGCACCTCTCATACCTACTCTACTATCGAGGTCATACAAAGAATATACAAAAACAGAGGAAAAAAATAAATTCCATAGCTATGCGAAAATTATTTACGACATCCCCGTGGTGTTACGTTCCAGTTAGTACCGAAATTGAGCAAAGTTCGTGACTTTGAAGCGCGTCAACCAAGCATGCTTGGGACGTGACTTTAAGTCAAACACCAAAACATTCTCATTCAACCGACAACCTCACACGTAACATGCAAATTTTAGTGCTTCGACTTTTAATTGCACGCGTTAAGTGTGACAAAACAAGAAACATTTAACGATACCCGCTTCCCCGGTCAAGACACATGATTAAAAGATACATTTTGTAGTCGAGGTTTGCAACTTTGACTTTGACATACGCAAACACACAAATGGATTTCAAATATTTACATAGAACCGAACCGAAGATACGAGCTGGTAATTGCTCAATTAGCCGGGTAGCCTTTCAAAAGAAATCGACATTAGATACTCAGATATACGATAGGAATCTACTCTATCAATCTCTGAAGGCAACGGACAGGCGTTATCGTATTTCCTTTAAGTTAGGTACACAACAATAAAAATTGCATTAGAATGAGAATGGATACACTTAAGCCATGGAAAGATACTTTTCTTTCGATTCGGGGAAATGTAAAATATTAGACCACTTCACGCGATACACGAGTGCCCATCAATCAATGCCGAGTATTGTAATGGAATTTGAAATATTTTCCAAAGAAAGGAACGCCAACAGGTAGCTGTAGATACATTTCATAGAGATACACATCTTGAGTGGATATTCTACGAGTATGTGTATCTCTCAAGAGAGATTGCGCATTCTAAGAAGAAATATGTCATCATGATTATTCTGCTAATCAATCAGAAAAAGGAGAGGATGACAGCGTAGATACTCTCTTATGTAACATGACGAGGCCACACAGGCACATGGCGTATGGAGTTATATCTTTAGCGATCTTAGCGACCTTGTTTGTGGTGATAAATCTAGGACAGACTCATTCGAATGTCAAAAAAATATGAAGAACACACACAAAGGGTTCACACAAGGGGTTAATGCTTTCTTTTCTTCTCTGCAGTCATTCTTGTAGTCACTCCCAGCGCAATGGTCAATTAAGGTTAAAGCAGAGTGACATGGCCTGTGTTCTTCAAGAAATCCACCGCCACATTGGTCTGGAAACGAAATTTACGTACTCGGTATGGAGTATCTAAAAATAGGAAATTTCGACAGAAATTGAATAAAAACGCCTGTGTAGATACATATGTATCTAAAGCAATAATTTTTCCAATTTCATGTTTTCTGACGCGCCTACTAAAAATACATGCAACATACAACAGATACTCGGTGATGTGGTGCAAGTGCATCGAATATCGAGTAAAGAACACGTGCTCTGCTGTATGATTAAGTTTTTCATTTTAGATACTTTTTTAGATGTTTATGTTTGGAGTGTATTAAGAATCGGTCGGAATGGTCGACTACGAAGTGTGGCATAATTATGTGAAGAAACACTGAACATGTGCAACATATACTGGGCGAATCAGCTGAGCTCGTGCCATGAGAGAGATTATTTCGAGAGGAATTTGTTTACTTTAGCTAGACATAGACATGTGGATGTTGGGAATGCTTGAACTTTGGGGTGGCAAGCTGGCGATATGATTGACGATCACCGCTGTGCAAATGATGCATGTGACCGGGATGACAGAAGATGGATTATACTTGGGGAACATGCCAGGAATTGTCGCTAAAAGTTACAAGTTCTGGAACATGAAACAAACAAGCGATACTATGGCATAGACACCAAACTAGAGCGATCTTCATAAATCTGTCCTACATAAAGCACTGAGTTTCCTGTACTATGGAATTTTCGTTTCTATTTGACTATATGCAGGCGAATGGATTTGGAGAAAGAACAACGTCTACTTGCAGTACCCCTATCAAATCACATAGCTTCGTCCAGATGGTCTTCCTGCCGCATCGCTTTTCAGTTCGTACGTACCATCAGGTGTGAATATACACAACTCGATAGAAATCTCATCCCAAACGCCAACAATTGACAGTTAAATAAACCCACACTCAATCCCCCAATAGATACAATGCAAACTCTGTACTTAATGTTGGTGTTGGCGCCAGTTTAGTACCAATTTTGGGTCTATGTGGGTTTTACTGTCAGCCTACATCATAGCCAAACTGTATAGCCAAAGAGTGCATCTAAAATAGTCTTATCAACCAAAAGACGAATGGCAAGATTATCTCTGTGAAAAGAGCTGGCTTAATACCAAATATGATATAAGCGTCTTGTGAGACAATGATTATAATTACTTTACCTTTACGCCAGTGCCGAAGACCATTGAAAATTAAGCCCACTGCCTTAGAGTCCCAATAAAGTCCTACTGTGGCCAGAGCTTCTTATTTTATTTAAAAATTATGTTCAAAAGTGGGCACTATGCACATGTTCAAAAGTGGGCAGAACTCCCTCAATTCTTCTGACTTATTAAGGAATAACTTGTCAGTGCTAGGTTTCGGAAAATCGAATGTCAGATCGCTCCATAGCGAGTTATCACAGAAATTTTCGAACAAAAAATCTAGTTGATCCTCAGATTAAGATCACTATTTTCCGATCCTGGACACATCCATAGAACATAAAACTTCAAACTGTGGGCACTGCTACTAACTACCAGTTCTCGCTTCATGCCTTAGAATTTCATTCTCGAAAGAGTTTGCAGACATTTTACGCAATCATTCCCGGTTGGAATCTGCTAAAGTTTGAAGAAAGTCATGAATTTCATCAAAAAATCATCTTTTTGGCTTACAAGTAAAATACGTGCTAAAATATGCAGCGACTTCATTGCATCCACAAGAAGTGACCGTCTGGTGTGAATTTCATACCCATGTTACTGCCAATGGAGTTCTCTATAGTGGCATGTTAGAACACTATTTTGGCCAGAATTGGTTGGACTTGACATCAGTGATATATGGTTCCAATAAGATGGTTCCACATCCCACACAGCTTGTTAAACACTTGATTGAAGGGAAAATTCTTTCTGGAGAAATGGTTTAGTCGAATGGGCACCTCCCTCTCGTGATTTAACGCCATTAGACTTTTTATTATGGAATTATGTTAAGTCATTGGTGTATGCCAACAAGCTACTAACTTTGGAGAAGCTTATAAATTGCAAACCTTTCGGCCGATATGTTTGGAAAAGTGGTGGGAAATTGGCTCCAAAGAATCGATCGCTCCAAACGTATTCATGGTGGTTATATGAAAAAGATCAAACTGTACACTTAAATGCAACATGTGTACTGCACCTGAAACAAATTTCATCTTGATATCTCAATTATTCTGTATTTTATTTAAGTACGAAATTGTAATGTTCTTATTGAAGAAAACGCTTAGCATCAGGTTAGATGAAAACACTCTCTCCCTCCGTTAGCATTTTTATTCTATTTTGCCAGTATCATGCCGTGGGCTCCGCAGAGGTCATGTGGATCTGTGTAACCATCACATGTCAATGTCAATTCAAATAATTAGGAGCCGTAAACGACGTCAAACTTACGACCAGGTGTTCTGGGCACAACACGAAAACTTTATCGGTGATTGGAATATAAGAGATGTAAAAACAAAAATGTACATATATTCGAGACTCTCGTACAGTGCGTAAGATAAAAGTCTTCAGGCATAACAAGACGGCTGTAATAGCTGTAGACTCTGTGTATCCTTCCTTTTTCGTCAAAAACGAGCTTGTCTCGGTAGGATAGTCTTAGCCAGTGGAAAGCAACAAAAAGAAGAATAAACGTGCTGACGAGCTGTTAAGGCTCGAACCTTCTCTCACTTCCTATCAAAGGGTGAAATTTATTTCAGAAATCACGACATTGATCGTACAGCTATTGCCAAAACTGATGGACCCATTTAGACTAGAAATCGCTTTCAACACACTTTCTTGCAGCTACATATAACGATGTAAGGCAGAATGAAGTGTCAGCCAGCAGAATGATTGGATTCTTAAGTGTCACAGAGTACACCACCCTACAAGGCAATGATTAGAAGTAAAACCCTACCCATGGGAATGACGCGATAAACTGTCAAACATTTCCAAACCTAGATAATCAATTTGCTCCTAGAACTTCGATGGCATTTAGACGGAAGACATCTTTGAAATTGTGGCCACAGACAGTGTGTTACCCACAGGAAGAGAATAAGATGCAAATTTGTTTATAGTCCTCCGTGGAGCATATCTACCAGGATTTTAGCCATACCACTCCACGGCTATCTAAATTGAATGTTTGCGTCTCTGTCTCGTCATACGGCACAAATAAGCCGTGATTTTGTAAATTTAGATCTCGCAGTGTTCTTTGAACGTTGGACTTATAATACAAAAAAAGCGCGGTTTGACAAAAAAAAACCCAAGCACTTCTGCATATTTACCAAGACAAGTCAAAACTTCCGCAATTGTCGGCCCAGCTAATGTCAAACGTAAACAAATCTGTTTACAGCCACTTAAGTAAATGATCCAATTTTTGTTTCATTGAATGTCTCAGTTTACATTTCAAAATACGAAAACAAAAAACCGATGACACATTCATTTACTACTTTTAACACATGTGTTGCATAACATTGTAGACACATTTACCCTTAATTGTTTACTTCGTAAAATGTCTCACATTTCACTTTCAAAACAAAGAACAAATCGATTCTTTCAGCAGCGACAACTCATTTTGCCTTTCTGCGTATGATATACATACGTGAAATCCGAAACCTCAGCATTTCAGGAATCCACGTATAAAGTTTTATATAAAGTAGCTTCCAAACAGTCGGCTTAACAAATCCTCACCAATTATCTTTACCCTCTCGCGGAAAATGAGAAAAAAGAAGAAAAAAATATATATAATCATGTACGCTTGCGCAAACGAGGGCAAGGAACGCAATTCGCGGTCTCCGAAGAAAGCCGCAGATATTTTCATTCCCTCCAGCTTTGTAATTCCCTCCCATCGTATTCCACAAACAATTAGCTATACCATGCTGCTGACAGCAAGAATAAAGAGAGATTGATTCTGATTGCCCTATTCCCTCTGGTTTCTTCGAATGTTGGACTTACCTATGAACAATGCAAACCAAAATCGAGAACAATGCTTAATTGTCGTTTTTAATCCTTTTATTGTTGAGTCAGCTTTTGAATGGCGTAATCCGTTTTTCTGGTGTAGGTAGGTATGTGTCTTGATTTGAATATTATGCACTAAACAGTAAAAATAGCACAAGTAGATACGTATTGTATCTACACCCACTTTTTAGCTCTCTTTCAATTGATAATACACTTCCGCGGGTATCTATGTATCTTTTGTTTTATACTAGATCACTTAGCACTTCTAATAAATTCTAACAGGATCGTTGACGACAAAATAAAAAACAAAAACTCACGCTTTCTCTTTGAATTGACAAAAAGATTTTCCCCAAAATAACCTCGATTAATGCTCAATCAAGACGTTTATCGTCGAATCGTCGATCGTTGGTCGTTGGTCGTTGATCGTCTTTCGCAACGCGATCGGTAGAAAGTCCGACGTTATGTTGTGTCGTGTCAATTTGGACTACACAGCAAACACAAAAAACACTAAAACAAAAAAAAAACTTTTACGGCGATGTAAACATTCACTGAAAAAAGTATCTTTCCATCGATTGATCTGCGAACGTTTTTTCCATCCGTTGTCCGGTGATAGTTTCGTTTTCGTTCGATAGTACGCGGCTACGTGAACAAATTACATGTGTGCGATCACTTGCTTACGTTACAGCGAACTGAACTGACGTTCAAAACACTAGCTGCCTGACATCAAACTCAGTGGAATAGTCGAATCGTATACGATGTTTGTATGGAAAGAAGAAAGATGATGATGAAGTACGAGTAGAAGAAGCAGGCCAAACAACGTATGAGGCGAAAACGATCGTTGGTGCGTTTGAATACGGAGTATGAGATTGATACAGGTGCACTGTTTGGTTCTACTTTGTAGATACTCGGACATGTGTTTGTATCTATGGAAAAGTAGGATGAATTTGCTTTGTCTTGTAAGTTCGATAGGTACTCGAAAGAGGCGATTGTTTTGCATTGGTCCGGAAACATACAAAAAATGTTGCCTTTCATGGTCTGGAATGTACATATAGCAGAGGATTGTTGCTTTTCATTGGCGTTTAAGTGGATATGAATCTGCAGAGTAATAAATCTGTGTATTTATTTCTTAGTTAAATTTTTATCGAATATACATACATACATGATCTAAGCGGTTTAATGTCTAACCAATGTCTTGCTTACAAAGCTTAACTTACCTGGTACAGTCTTAAGGTCTTATACCTTCTTTTAAGATTCTGATGATGCAAGTTGTCTCTAGTGACGGTATTTCCTGTGGTGCTTGTTGGTGGTTTCCCGCATATATTAGCAACACTTGCTTAAAAATCTTACTGAACTCATTATAGAATCTGTTGAGACCTCAGCTATACCTAGTTTCCTTAGCTGCTCCTTTAATTTGTAATCCACCATTAGCTTTAAGCACGTTAACTTGCTCAGATTGATGCATGTTCCTTAGTTTTATTGCCCTGAATGTGTCTTGACTTAACGTATGCTCTGAGCGTTATTCCTGGTTTCAGCCCTGTATTCTTTCTCTAGTTTTTGCAACTCTTCTTTGAGGATGTGACCCTCTATTCTGTATTTCACGTGACCAGGTGTCCAAAACGAGAGTTACCTTGCGTTTCCGAACTTTTTGTTGACTTGTTTTACTGGAGTTTGACTAGAGTTACTGGTTCTATTCCCACATCTTGAGTATTCCTTCTTTGACCTTACTTAGGATCACGTTGCTTCGGCACTCCTCGATCCTAACATGCAAAGGAGTCAACAGTACCTCCGTGGCTGCAATCCTCATGGCCCTTGTAATATAGAATAATGGCAGTCCTTGCAATCTATTAGGTATTTCTCCCTCATAGGTCTGAAAATAGCAATAAATATCGATCGAAGGATGGTCGATCATTAAACCTATGGCACTCCTATTACACAGGCTTAGATCACTAGAACGATATCTGCGATCCTGCTAAGCCAGCACTCAAAATGACCACAAAATATCATCTCTCCTCTACCAACGCATAAAAATCATAAAGTAAATCCAACAAGTGCAGATCTGACAGCATAAAACTCAGCGAGAAAGAAACTCCAAGCACGAAACATGAAGAAATCCAAAGAAAACTAAAAAAGTGAACAAATCCACAAAAGAAATCCAAACAAGCAGAACAGAAAGAAGTCCAAGAAAACACTACAGCAACAGAGCCCCGTGCAAGATCAGCAAAATCCACTGTTATTGGCACATCGTCAACACTCGCACACACCAGCCAACAAACTCTAGATACACGGAAGTGCTTCGGCGCACACACTCGTTATAGAGCGCGCAGTCCACCTCTGTCAGTGTGTGTTAGTGCAAGCCACTCGAGAGAGCGAACTGTTTCTACGTTTTCACCGTCGCCATCCACACAGTTCGCGGCCTCAGCACTTGTGATGTTATTTTGTGTGGGTGAAACTTGTTGCGCGTGTGTACGGTGTAAACAACCGGCGGCCATGTTTGTTTCTGAAAAGCAAAACCACTTCGCCGTCATTGTATTGTTGTTGGTGTTTGTGCTGCCAAAAAACCACTTCCACTATTCCAATTGGGATTCATGGTCAATAGAGGGGCTTCCTGAGGGCCGGGGTACTGTTCAACAGCGCGCGTTGGGTGACAGCCGCAATCTCATGCTTTGGTGTCACCGTTGGACTTTAGAGTCAATAAAATTCTAGGATTCATGTTTCAATTTACCCACGTCTTTCTTTTTTTACTTTTTTGGTTTCAATTTTTGTTTTTAGGATAAGAAGCAGTTTTGTGGCGGCTTTCGACGAACGTGGACGAGTATTACCAGTTGGTTGGCTTAGGTGGCTTGGTTTTGGTTTGATGATTTGAATAATTCGGTTGCATGCGATGTTCTTGCGGGCGAGAGTTTGGCCAATTATTACGTGTATACTTCTAGGGAGCGATCGAAGGGGCAGAGGAGAACACTTGTTGGGCATTTTCTGGAGCAGAATTATGGTTATTACTCCTCAGCCATTTACATGTGAGAGTGCTGGCTGAGATTAGAAGCCGAAGCGCTGAACGGCCGACGGGGGTGGAGATGGTAATGACGAGTTTTGAGATATGGACGCGGAAGAGAGGACCAAAGCTCTTTGCTTTGCTTGGTGAAGGTGTTACCTATATTTAATATGGAAAATTGGCAGTAACTTTTAGGATTACTACGCAAGCGTAAAAGGATCGTAAATAGAGCGATACCCGATAGAGTATGTGAGTTTTACGGGTTTTTACTTTATCCGAGGCTTAATTGAATATGAAGCTTCACTGACTGTTAACGGATGCTTAGGTCTAAGCAGAAATAGAGTCCGAATCTTTGAAACCAACATTTTGGGGGAATCGCCATTGACTGTTACATAGGCAATGTTCCACAATCCCTCCGAACCCTTGCATGACATGTGGAGTTTCCCCTAGATCCGAGAAGTCAAACAACTTGAAATGAAGAAGAACTAAGAAATCAATTGAAAGATCAGTGGTTGGCACATTCGTCTAGAGAAAGTATCATACTTTGGTTGACTATCGTAGATATTCTGATTAAGAATGATGAGAACTCAAGGAACGAGGACTGTCAAAACACCAGAATCTTCGTTCCAATGAGAAACATATAAGTTTATCCTGGTTTATTCAGAAAAACCGTCTGCTAACAATTGCCTGCCTACAGTGCAACAGCAATGTACCGGACCCGTACCCGGTGTCCACTATCTACACTATTCTGGTGAATTTACACGATTGTTGCTCTGAATATTCGAAGGCCATTTCACAGAACTAGGGATTAAGATCTTCCGTCTGTCACACTTACTCTCAGATCATGCCTGCAGACACTTTGTGCTAAGGTAGCCTTAGACATGGTCGATGAATGGTCCACCAGGTATGGGCTTGCAGTCAATCCTTTAAAAAAGGAGGCTAAGGGCCACTGCTAAAAGGCGTTCCTGCCCAGATCTTCGATGAAGCAGAATATCTAGGAGTTATCCTGAAAAGAAACATCTTTATGCGAAGTCTGTTAAGTCGAAGACATACAATAGGCCCTTAGTTATGTGGCAGTGCTAGGGTGCTTCTGGCAAAACATGGGGTTTTGGAGAGACTTTTGGCCTAAGTATGTGACCGCCTTTTGCACTAAACTTCATAGAATGGACTGTCTCGGCAGCACAGCAACTTTCTCGAGTACGCCTGGCTCTGCTCTAGGTGCCAGACTAAGCAAGACTTGATACTTTTATCATGGGCTGCATTTACTATCAAACCAATTCATCGTCTTAGATGTGTAACTTTGATATCATGCCCACTGAAGTTTCGATGACCTTGCTCTACACTTAATCTACGACTTTGGTTCAATGGATATGTCTAATACTTTGAAGCCGAAGCTTCGGGTGTTGTGCAAGCTTAGAGTCATAATTCCTTGCGTTTAGCACTAACTTCAGCCAGAGTCTGAGTGTGGACCGGGTTGTTCTCGAATCTTCACGGTTGGCACCAAACTTCAAAGGCCTGGTGCTGCTTCATGAAGACTGGCAACTCTAAACTAGAGATCTGTGCTATGCTAATAGCTGCCAACTGTAAACTGAAGAATAGGTGGCGCAGTCGGACTATTTGAGCCTGTAGCGATATTTAACCTGAGTTTATGGCCCTGCTTAGCCCTGTAGCCCCCAAATAGTTCTTGAATGCAAAAACTCTTTGAATTCATTGGCAAGGCTTACTCTTGTTTGGTTTCCAGGTCAATATGAGATCTCCCATTAGATTGGTAATCATGGCTAGATGGACAATTTTCCAGACATAAATTATGGATTGGGTTTTCTACGAACGAAGTTGTGTATTAAACGGCTCTTCAGGATGCAGGGAGACTAAACATATACTCCTGAACGTTTGTAAAATTGCAGGGACATCCCTGTTATCTGTCAGGAGAAAGGACACAACAGCAGTCAACTCCTTATTGGCGTTCTCGGGGAACATTTTTCTTTTGCCAAGGATCGTATTGAGACAGGTATAAGAGACACCAACGTCTGATGTTCAAAAGAGGTAGATTCCCAATTGGTGAGTGTTCCCCGCTGTTGTGAATACATAAGCCTATTAAGGTATGGCAAGGAATTTAAGGTCTCTCCAAAACACCATCCCACCATGTTCATCTAAGAAATATGTGTAGGTATTTTCAAAAGCAGTAGACCTTTGCAAAACATGTGTAACTTTCTCACAATCATCACATTCCAAAGGCATCCGTCTCGCCGACTTCCTTTAACATTAGAATCCTATTTGTTACAAATGAATCTCATGGAAGTCCGCATAACTTACACCTCTTGGCGTAGAACACTTCTTTTTTTCTTAGCGTAGGTGGTGTTAAAGCTTAAATTTCATCTACCCAGGAAGCATACCATTTCATGCGACTCCACCGTATGGTCTTTGACTTCCACATGGGCTGACAATTCTTTTGCATAAATGCAACTCTAAACCATCCGCAACCTTCGGTTCGATTGTTTTACGGAATTTTATTGCACAGCCTCCTAGCCATTGCGGCAGTTTCTCATCTCAATGCGACTGGGAAATGCACAACTTCTGGAGTTAACCACAAGATGCTGGATGTAGTATATCGTGTTTCTTAGTTCTGCATTGTCAGCATCACGCTGGGCGTAATTGTTAAGCCTCTGAACGAGCGATGGATGAGACTGAAAACGTATACCTTGCATCTGAACACTCTTCTTTATCAGTTAGATGGTACGATAGAAGTTGTATGCTCTGATGAATATTAATGATGAGATATTCTAATGGCTAGACAAAGGATAGTTTCTACTGTATGTAGATTCAATCGAATACAGTCGTTTCCCCTGTCTTCCACATTACGGCTAGTTAAAACCTGTCATCATCCAACACCTGCTTCTCGCATAATCTACCAAAACTTCGATGGCAATAAAATTATCTCACGATGGCCAATTAAGTATCTACTTAACAAATCACATGGCTTATACACAGTATAGAAATTTAATTTTAAAAACTATATTTTTTCCACTCGGGTCAGGACAAAAGTTTCTAACTAATTACCTTCCAACGAGCCATTTGTCATTTAATATTTAAAACTTAATATGCTAAAGTTCTAATTCCCTGGGCCAGCTAATAAACTGTTGATAGACTAATTTAAATATTCCAACAATTAATTATGTGAGGAAAAAGTTTCTCAAACCGTATCGGTACGATTGTGGAAACATGGAATGGTACGAGTTTTAATGCGAATGGGTGTCGTTTCCGAAAGTGAACATATACAATGGGATAATTAATTCAAATCCACAGGTATTTGCCTAGATTTGGTGTTTTGTCAGAATGCTTATAAATTAGACATCCGTAAGTACCTGTTATATTTGTCAAATGAGGCGGAGACGGTAGTCATTCTGTAGATTTGTTCTTAGACAAGAAGAACTTTCTTATGGTGGACAAGAATTTGTTTGAAGTTGAAAGTTGAACGCTTGGTAAGCTTTTCAGCTAAACAAATGGCTTAGATAAGAAAGAATATGCTATCTACAGAAATTCGGAATAATCTTCGTGCGAACTAATACCAAAGAAAAGGCTAAGTGTTTGACATTCTGCCAAGAATGTCACTAAGACTAAATCCGGCAATTAGTATGGATTTAACTAAATCCACTTAAATTGTCTCTAAGCTCCGATGATTTACCAAACGATTTGACGTCTATAAGGCCCAACTAAATCCGAGATTAATAGTAGATCCTAATCCGACAACAAACGAACAAACCTTCTAGTTGCCAGCTAGTTGACGTCACTATCAACATAAATCGTAGATCTCGATGGAGACAGACACCTTATATTAATCTTGTAAATTGGAAGTAATTGGGCACGGCGTCTCCCCCACAATTCATAAACTTTTGACACTATTTTGTGCAAGATGGCTGCATTTGACAGATGTCACATTCCCTCGAAATTCACTAACTCATTCTTGGTCCCCAAGTCCGTCGAGCTTGCAAAGCAAAAGAGAAAACGCCCTCGAAGATGACTATCTGTATATATATAGGTGGTTTTAAGTTCTACGAAATGGACGTTTGAAAAACTTGTCTACTCAAATTATTCGGTTGATGATGTCAAAGTTAACATAAAAGACGGCGCACCCTTTACATTGGAAATTTCAGTTTTATTTCAATTTTAATTAGAATTTTAGTAATTCTAGCATTTAACAAATTATAGAGAGGAATGCAAATAACCTCCATAACATATTTCCAAATGTGACAGTTTGTTTGACACCAAACGTAACATAAATCCTAAATCCCGATGAAGACACGTTACATAAATATAAATCTAAATGTTGTTTCGCTAAATTTCGAATATGGTTTTTGACGCGGACACAGCATTTATTTTGAAGATTCAGTTAAACATACAAACATCAAAAAATTACGTTCAGGTATCTGACTGATTTGACAGATTTCATAAGCCAGTGCAAAAGAATTTCTTGCACTAAAATTCCTTGTACAGTGAAATTTTGTACTCCATCGTGAGCGAACGCTCTTTTTTACGAAAAACTACGCAACTTTTGTATACTTGAACAGGATTGCGTGAATACTCATAGGTTTTGGTGAAAATTTGTTGTTGAGAGTGAAGGGACATATTATAAAACTTCTCTTAAGCTGGCAACGTTTGCAACATCAAAAAATTAAAAAAATCAAAACTAAGCACCTTGCTTACAAGTCAATGACACTTCTGTATATAGAGTCGAGGTTTAATCAATCCTTCCCCGATGAGAGTGTCACTCTGGTCAGAACAACAGTGCAGTTTGGTTCATATATCACAATAGCTGTGATAGCAATGACATTTTCCCAACTACCCGTGAGTGACGCAAGTCGGAAGGATCCAAAATGAGAAAGGTGATAACACATACAAACGTACTCGTTTATAGATCGGGACGGTTTATACAACACCAACGCGTTTCGCTGCCAGAATTCCTGGCGTCAAGACTGATCTGACTAAAGAAGAACCAATGTTGGTGGTCTTTTAAAAGTTGTACTTCCTACCAGGCGAAGTCTACACCCTGAAGAAAGTATGGTACGTAAATTCAACTCGATGGAATGGTTCTTGAACTTCAGAGCAAACCCATTTCTTTCTGATGATGCAGATCATGAAAGGCAAAGAGACCAGTTTCTGCCTAATCTCACAGAAATAGCTTGGCCATTTAAACATTAAGTCAATTCGGCCCACTGACGAAGACTTTTATTTTGCTTTAATCCAGTCCAGCTAGATCGATAAGATTTTCAAGGAGTGCCCGTTTACAGTTTTCCTTCTCAAAACCGAAAGGTCAAGACAGGTATACAGAAGATATGTCATAGTTTCCCGCTTTTCCTCATTTCAACAGTTTCTACAGAAATCTTTGAAGAGTGTAACAAACCTTCTCTGTACCTACCGGACCATGGCCCTCCTTACGATCTGCAATTCTTAATACAATCCAGCTCTGGCCAGATTTGTTTAAAACTTTCTTTAAAAAACTGAACCATTTACAATAGATTGCCAGTGCAAATTTTTCTCAGAGGCAAGAATAGAAAACTACGAATGCTAATGAGATGTACCAGCTCTACTGATTCAAAGAAGCTTTGGCCTGCCGAATCTATGAAGGCAAGTCTATCTGCTAGCTTAGAGAGATTGACCTTCCTTGTTAGAACCTCCACCATTAGTCTCGAATGCGGTTTACTGGCACTTAGGACTCGCTTCGTTAGCTTATTGGGTCCGTAGGTAGCAGAACTCAAGTCCTTCTGTCGGGAGTTGGGGCCTTCTCTGGCCAATTCGTCAGTCCGCTCATTTCCTGCTATACCGTGATGTCCTGGTATCCAATTGCTGCTATCCTATCCACGAGTGTAACGTGTGCTTAGAACTTCCTCTTCCCCAAGTAAAGCAAAGACTTCTGCCTGACACTAAATCACAGCCATATTGGAGCCATCTATATGTAGGTCTATTCCTCTGGTGGTTAAATCTCTTTTGTTCTCGTAGGGGAGGTTCCTACTAGTAACCATACTACGAGGTTTTAGAATAGTATGGGTTCATGGCCCAGTCCAATAGATTTCCATGACTTCCGTATATTTTTTCGTAAGGCTAATACAATTAAGAGAAAGGCATAAAAACAGCCCTTACTTGTTGAAATGGCTCAATTTTTGAATCCTATTTAATTCAATGCTATTCAACTTAATGCTTTAAGAAATAAAATATTAGAACCTCAGCAAGATATCATTCCCTTGCTTCCAGCCAACACCACTGTTGGCCACAGAATTTCAACACACTGTATGCGGTTTGCCCTTGACTTGTAATCGTAGCTTTCTTCATGAAAGCAATACCACATGCCGACTCAATGGCATCGGTAGCACACGACTTAATCGCATTTAAATGGAACTAGATACATTTTCGCGACAGCTTCAACCAATGATTCATTGGTTGTACCGGCCCAACCGTATTTGTAGGTATCTGCGGCTAATGATCGTCTACCAATCTGGTCTAGTGTTTCAACCGATTAGATGGGGTTTTTCATTTCATCTGACAGATACGAATGGCCAGCAGCAGGAGGAATGAATTAAAATTCGAATAAATTTTGAACATACACCAAGCAACCATGTAGTTATGTATGACGGAGTTTAGAACATAAAACATTTTTGTTTTTTTTAATTACAAGTTGTAACCACTATACGAGGCAGTATAGAACGAAACAGAGGATCCAATTAATTTTCATTCCATGCAGGTAGATAATTTTTCTTCGATTTCCCGCTTCAATTATCCATTCGGTTGGTGCGGCGGCAAGTGGTATCGGGCTGGTAGGTGATTTTCCAGTGAGCACACTTTCTTCTGTGGCCGTGGCGACAGCGCAGTGGCCGTATGCGACTGATTTGCGGCATGAGGCCGCCTGGGGAGCTGATTGCCTACGATTTCTGTTGTTTTCGTTCTTATGGCGGTACTAAGCAGGGAGGAGAATGATCATTTAAAGCCTAATTAGCACAGCTTACACGTTAGACTCTGAGGCAATAAATTAGTGTCATTCAAACGGAGGACTTATGGATACCAAATTGCGAATAAAAACTTTGTATGGTTTACATTGCGATTAATCGGGATACCATTGACTGCTTAATGTTTCCTTTGGGTAACATTTTATATTCCTAAAAGTTATTCCGGAAAATCTTGTGGGTCAGGACCATCCAAAGACATGAGGCTCTAAACCATAGCTGCTGGTCGATGTTTGGCCGTTTCAACTTTTTTGTTTGTTTGATACACTGGAGCGGTCGAATCCTTTACGGATAATCAGCACGCCTTGCTATGAATTATGTCAGACCCCATGCTTCTACAAATTTGCATGGCTAAAACAACCGGTCTAGGGATTCCTTCATAGGGGGAGATACTGATGGCCTCAAGGCTGCCAATATCAGGCGCCTGCCTGGTAGTTGTTGACACACCCTTAACGGAGCGACAAAGTAACGGCTAAGCCCTGCGGAAAAAGGGATGAAATCCTGTTAGCGAATGAAGTTTGAAATAATTAAAATCTCATCAAAATCGGAGTACGGGGCCTCTTGTTAAATTGCCTTCTGAATCAGATGCCTCCAACAGAATTCATAATCTAACAGAGTTATGGAAGACCAATAGAATTTCCTTTCCACTTCTAACCGTGGTGGAACTTGACAATATCTGTTTCAATCTATTTCCTCCCTGAATACCCTTACTTGCTTACTTAGATGGCTCTACAGCTCTGAGTGAACCTGGGCCTCAACAAACAAGCCTCTCCAATTAGCTCGGTTCTTGCCTAACTGCCTCTAGTTGAGCACTCCAACTCGGTTGAGATCCCCTTCTACTTGTGCGACCAACCTAAGGCGAGGTCTTCCTGCGTTGTCCCTCCGGGTTTGACTCGAAGATTCTGCGGGCCGCAGCATTGATGTCCATTCGCTCTACATGTACTAGACATCTCAAACGACTGATTCGAATTTTTTTTAACAAGGTCGATGTCACTTTACAGCTCGTATAGTTCGTATAGTTCGTCGTTAAATCTTCTCCACCAAATCCCGTCAAAACAAAAGGGGCCTAAAATTTTACGAAGAATCTCTCTCTCGAAGCGACTGAGGATCTGTTCATCCGCTTTAGACAGAGTTCACGCTTCAGTGCCATAAAGTAGGACTGGTATGATTAGAGTCCTATATAGAGTCTCCTTAGATCTTCGGGATAGGTCTCTACTGCCTAAAGAACTAAAGAACTGAAGCCTCTTCATCATTTGAAGCGCCGAAACGTCTTCGATTCGACTCCGCAAAAGTTTGAAGAAAATCCTAGAATTCATCGAAAAAGCTCCTTTTTAGTGCTATTGGACCAGAATTAGATGGACTTGACAGCAGTGATATGTGATTCCAACAAGATGGTGCCAATGCTAGCTACAGAACTGGTCAAACAATTGATCGAAGGGTAAGGTAAGGTAAGGTAATTGGTTCCGTCGATTGACCACCTTGATCATGCGATCTATGGAAATGCTAAATTGCCGGTTTGTGTGGAAGAAAGAATCGATCTCAGAACAAAGTTTGTCAGGACACACTACGATCACAGGTCATGAGATCTCCGATCCTTTACATCCTGAATCTGCACCCACTCACGATAAAGTTTGTTAGGAACCCAAAAATTATTATGGCACTCCAGGACATTCTTAGCTGAAAAGACTCCTTGACATTATTGTCCAGTTATCCGATTTTCTGTAGCATTTTTCCTGGACGTAATGCGCCATAAAGCCTGTATTGGTCGTGCTTTCTACGTGCTTAACTATCCCAAACACAAACTCACCGAATATTAAAGTCCCCGTCTCCATCTCCAAAGATTACACTGATGGATCACCTGGAAAGCTCTGCAACAAAAATAAAAAGAAAATAAAACTGATGACGCACGACACAGCCGAACTCAGTTGGGTTTGGGTGCGGAACAATTGATTACAGAACTTAAAAAGAAAATAATAAAAAAAGTTTACCTCACGCGAGGTAGATACGAAATAAAAATCTTCTGAACTGATTTATTCATATTGCGGGAGGCCCCTTGTCGTTCCTTTCATGTTCTGGCCTCAGTCCTGAGTACATAGTGTACACCTCTGTTACGCCCATTAAATTCAGGGCCTTAATTCGTATCGCAATGTTAGTTCCACTTGAGATACACAACTGCAATGGATAATAACAATAAAAAGCAAATAAGAGCGACACGTACATATGTGTCACACCTTTGTTGCACGAGTCCCTGGGCGTTTGGTTGCGTTGCAGTTTGATAGAGCACGCGCAGCACCAACTGCGATCCAAGCAGATACAGCGGGAATTGTAGAAAGGTAATAGGATTGTGCATTTGAAATAGATACTGCACCGCAATTGATTGCTGCGACAAAATAATTGAATCACCGGATGAAGTGATTGCTTTCAGTTTTTGCTGATTGATATGGGATGCAGCTGCTGATTATATTAGAATTTCAATCATGCTCTGCAGTTATATCCTGGAGGTGATGATTTATAGAACCGGGGTTGTTAACGTGATTACACTTGAAGTGATTGATGATGCTGGAAGCATAAAGGCAGACGACATCAGAAATGTGCATTTTTAATTCAAATCTGGAAATTTTCAAATTACTTTGTTATTCTACGAGTACAGGTATTAGAAGTCCCAGAAACTTTACAAGTACTTCTCAACCAAAACTGCTTAAAGAGGGTTTCTTGTTTATTAAGACGTCATCGTTGCATTGTCCAGGTTTTGTATGCCAGGCTTTCTCGTAAAACATCATCTATAACAGCAGCCTTTAATTCTTCGATCCCTGGCATGCTGTACACATTTCTCTATACCAAGATTTCAGACATCAGCGATACATTCAAAGATAGATTCAAAACGGTTCAGTTTTCCATGTCGTCTCAACCCCGGAAGGTTGACTAGGCAACTTGTTTTGGCTTTTTGGACTACATTCAAATTTTGACGGAGTTAATCGAGGTTGCAGCTGTTTCCTGGCTATGGTCCACATCTCGACTCTATGTTTTGTAGAGCATACATTTCGTCCTTCTAGTTGGGAGTTTTAAACCCATTTGTTTCGGTAAACGGTACGGTTTTCTGGGTTCTTCTTCGTCAAATATTCACTAGTCATTCGTAGAATTGAAAATAACTGACAGATATGAAAACTATTTCATATTGTGTAAGGCAGTGTTGTTGTTGAGGACATATAGGTACTCAATTTCGTATTCATTGCCTATTGGTTGATTGCAGCAAAGCTTCTATGATGGCGCCCTGGGAACAACCAATGATGTCGATGTCATCTGAGTATCCCAACAGCTGAAGAGATTTATTGAATAAAGTGTTTTCCATGTTAGTACCAGGGACGAGGCAAGAAGTCACACAATATGCTTGCGAAATCACACGTTCACGTCTGAAATAGTTTAGAGGAACTTTTTCCGAAATATATCCCATGTTCTTCAGTGGCACGGTAGATCCCGGATCCGGTCATTGCTGAGTAGAACAACAAAATAATGAATGCGGATTTGAAATCGATGAAAGAAACTCGATTTGAAATTTGTTGGTCTTTTCCAGGATTAGTGTGGAAATTTGGTAATCTGGAATCCGGCTTCCTAGACTGGCACGTGGCGATTAAAATCTTCCAGAATGACAGAACGTTGAATCTTATCTTTTATGAGACATAGATCTTACAAAGCATGGAATAGCCTTCCTGAAGATGGGTCATATAGATCAGTCATCGTGCGGGATATGCTCCATCTAGACATCTAGTTGAGAATTTGTTGAATGCACCCGAACAAAACATCATCGTTATCTTTAAAAAACGTCTGCCGGTAGATCGTCATCGAAGATCATATCGTTCTTCAGCTTTCTGATAGCTGACCCAACCTCTTCAGTACTGGAGGGTACTTCATTGGCTGCTCCTACCTAATTCCCATTGAGTAGCTACTAGACATACTAATTAAAAACATCTGCTGAGTTTCCATTCCTTTTTCGAAGAGTCTGCGAGTCGAGCTTGGAATTAGCTAGCAGACTTCCTTCTTGTAACTTTTGCGGTCAAATTCCACGGACTTTTCCTTATAGCCCAATATCGCTCAATTGAATGGAGTTCTTGACAATTTGGGGATTTGCCTCTAGCAATCACATTGTATTCGGAAATGTTGATTTCCACCAAAGAATATTGTCTGATAATTGCTCTGATTGGACAACGTTTCGGTTACATAAGGCCATTCTTTTAAAAATTAAAGTTTGAAAAAGACACCGCCTTTTGCACTGTCGATTTTCCAATTTGAAAGAAGTAAGGATTTTCATAGAATCGTCCATCAACCTCAAACTTTTTGAATACAAAATCATTTAAATGTCCTCCATGCAAACGCATGTGCATAAGTAAATACCCTGAACCCGATTTTCCATACTTTTACCTATACTTCGACTTTAATAACTAAATTTGTTGATGCTTTTAGCATGTAATCCTTCCTATCTATCTGCTTCCAATTTATTCGAAAAATAGTCAGTAAACATGTTCCGGTACCAGTGGAACCGACACACAAACCGCTGTCCCAATCGGAAACTAATTTACTTCAGAAGAATTGTGCCTGAATTAAGATATGTTAAGACGATTGTCAGATTTGGTGTACCAATGATAAGTTTGTTCCAAATGTCTGACAAACATGTGAACTACCAACGTTTGTCTGACAATATTGTAAAAAAACATTATCAGGCCAGACCTCCGCCTGACCATAAATTTGTCACGTCTGTCTATGTTCGTCTACACAGTATTTAGTATCATTGTCAGACCTCTGTCACATGTTAGGGATATTTAGGACGAATGTGACAATAAATTTATTGTTATTGTTAACTTTTGTGCTGTGGGAATTTATAATGATAGGAGAGACACCCAATCCTTTGTCCAAACAGTACAGCTATCCGTGCTCATCTTCGCTCCTTTCCAATAAAAACGCGGACAAAAGTAAGTGTCGAACGTGTGAATTGACAATGTTTAATTCGATAGTATTGTCAGAGAAAACATGGTCAGCCCAGTCCTCTGACAGTTAATTGTCAGAAACTGCTATATAAGATAAGTTGTGACTGTCAGTTCATTGTCAGCAATTGTCAGTATATGTATTTAACAATATTGTCAGTTCTGATAACTTAGTCTTAGATACAGAATATCCATTCCCACTAAACCCAAAAATCCCCCTTACAATGGGAAATAAATAATAACATCGGTGAATTCATTAAATAATGGGTTTTTTGATTCACAAATCCATTTCGTATAAAAGACCATACAACGAATCCTATCACGAATCCACAGAACCATTTCTGTCATACTTCACCACAACGAGACTGCATTATCTCAGTTTTTGGATTTCGTTCCCAGTATTCTCATTCGTGGGTCGTGCATCGGGTTGCATATACTGTCATTTAGTTTATCTATTTAATTGTTAGGTGGCGGTAGTTCATTTTGAAAAAAAAAAAACAAACCAAAAGTAAATAATTTTTGTAAAGCTTGCGAAATTTGTTTATTCAGAAATCTAATGACCAATTTTTCTTATGGAGTTTCAGACCAATTATCCCACTGTTGCATTTTATCGTAAATCGGAAGTCCAGGACTAACCGTACTCTGTACCTGACGCGCAGCCAATAATTTAAATCTTGGACCAAGTTCTCCCAGGGCTACGCCACATTTCAAGAGTTTTTGTGCAGCCCTTAGAGCTTTTTGCGTTGGTAGAGTATCTGGAAAATACATTCGATTGAAATGAATTGGAAGTTACGAGTTGTATTAGGTTACGTACCAGTAAAATCACCAATAAATGCTATCCCGGTGCCATTCCGATTGTAGCCATAGGTATGAGCACCAATTTTATGCCATCCACATCCTTCATAGACAACACCATCATTTCCAATTAAGAAACTGAAAAAAAAAGTATTTTGATATGTGTTCCGTACTTTATTCACTGTGGAGGCAATGGAAGGACTTAACATCGCCAACCTCGGTATGTAGAATCGTGGAGGTAAATAGATATGGGGCTATGCGAGCCATGGAGGTGAAATGTTCTAAATAGTGTCTGAATCTGCAGAAGTGTTGGAGAAAATATCACATCTAGTGGATCTGCACAAGAGTAGAAGATAAATAAAGTGCACGACTGGGTCGTACGTACTTGCACCGTAATGCTATAAGTGTATAATTTTATCAGGATTAAAGTCCAAGTCTTGCTTTTCCCAGTAAAGTAGGCGTGGCATTCCGCGTTTCGATGGAATAATAGTCATAACATTGTAGGAGTTTACTCAATGTTTTGTTTTAAAAAAAACACCTTTAAAAAGTGGGCGTGGCCAGATAACGCCTATACTTAAATAATTTTTTCTCAATTTTTTATAAAAGTGGGCGTGGTAATTCCAAATTTGGTACGCCATTATTTTGCACTTGTCTTATAACCTAGAAATATTAATTTTTAGCCCAATCGCCGAACAAATACCCGAGAAACAGCTGATTTTCAATATTACCGTTATTCGAATTTTTTGTGAAAAACGTGGTATGCCAGCTCATAGCATATGCCCAAACTAACCCACACATCAAATTTTATCGAAATCGTTAGAGCCGTTTTCGAGAAAGCCCATTTTAACTGAAATCGGCCTTAAGTAAACTACCCTTAATTTTAAGGTTAGAATGAAAATTCTAATTTCGCCTTAGGGAATATCCCTCAGACCCTATATGTATATGAAGTTTGAAGTTTGAAGTAAATCCGTCCAGCCGTTTAGGCTGCAGTCGAATATACAGACAGACAGACTGACAGACAGACAGACAGACATACAGACCGACAGACAGACGGAATTGCCGGACCTACTTTTTTGGACTTCTCCATCATAATGTCAAGTTTGATTAAAATCTCGAGTTCGATTTTTTCACGATTGCAATACTTGCCCTATAGGTAGGTGCAAGTAAAAACCGGCTCCGAAGTACTCGGCGAAATAAATAAAACGCGGTCTTTGAAAAATCTCAAACAAAAACTAAGACGTACTGGACAATTTGGGCAAGTTTCTGTTCGAAAACCCTTGCTGCGAGCGCAAAACAAGCAGGAAAGGTTAGAATGAACCAAAAATCATAAACACTGAACGGAGAAAGATTTTAACAAAGTTTTGTGGAACGATGAGTCCAAGGTATTTAGCACAGAACGGAGAATTTTGGTGCAACGTAGAGCTGAACAAAAGATGGTATTCGACCATAGGCGTCATAGATACCTCCAAGCATAGAGCCGGTTCTGTTATGATCTCGGGATGTGAGAGATAGGACAAATGAATAAGGAGGCATATAAAACAATAATGGAAGAAAACTATACCAATCTCTAGACTAAGATTAATTGTTAAAGGAGTCATATTTCAACAGGACAATGACCCTAAATACACGTCCAGACTTTGTCAAGACTGCCAGGAGGAACTGGATCAAAGAATCCGCGGGATCAATGCCTACGTTATGGAATATACCATTGGATTGCTGAAACAAAGATTTGAATGCATTCGAAGGTAGTTTATAACATATAGAATAAAAATGAGAGAGAAAGACGATTGGGCCTGTCCGTATGGCATCAGTTTTTGGGACTTAAATTTTAAGCTAGGAAGATGAGATTTTATATCCAGGCAGTACAAGTGTCACACCCATTTTTTCATAATTTCAAACTGAAACATTTTATGATAACCAAATATGCAGGTAGAGGTACACCATGCCACAAAAGTCAACATACGATTTCCATCTATTCGATAGGTTGTATGTAGACTTTTGTGACATGATGCAGATATTCGGATGGTCTACAATTTCCCCAAACATTTTATTTAGCTACGCCCACTTTTTGGGGGCGTTTTATTTAAAACCCGATTCTGATTAGAATTTTGCTTATCATATACCTTATCCTTAGAAGTTATCGTTGAGTTTTGAGAAAAAATTTAAGTGAGGCACGCCCACTTTATCTTATAAAGGAGGATTCCAGATGGACTGTAATTTTTCTGTGTGATTTTTTCTTTCACACGAATTCTTTTCGATAGTAGACTTGGTATTTCCTTCTTGCACTTGGGACGGCCCCAAACCGTTGGCCTGTAATGTACATATGTGCTTTCAAAGGAGAACTTTTCATAAGGCTTCACCGTAACAAGTCTAGATCATTCACTATCGCAGCTGAGATAGTAAAAAGCACCAAGTTTTTTCCGCAATTCAACATGCTGTCAGTCATAAAAATTCACTTATCGACGTTAAGTGTGCACTTAATTATCATCAGCAACCTCTTCGCGTCGCACAAGTTCGCTTCTCTTTTACTCCGTCAGCTTGTTTCATTGACAGCCCTAACCGGTTATCATTTACTGCAATCAGTTTGACTACGTAAAACGAACCGCTTGACCCCCCCTTATCACTGCAGAAATACAAACGAGCGCAGATCTACACTTATCACCCGATTAGCACGTCAAAACAGAAACAGCTTCAAATAAATTCAAGAAATGCACTTACTTGTACCCGATGTCACTGAATCCAATGCTCTTGTGATAGCCCTGTATGTTCTCTAGGATTGTGGCACATTCCGAGAAAGAATCGCACGTCTGAGACACAGTGTGATGGATGATCACATATTGCACGGGTATGGTTTGATAGTCCACAGCACTGGCCGCTGAGCCACCCCATTGGAGTTTTGTCTTAATCGTTGGACAGTCTGCAAGAAAGTCGTATGAAATTATAGTCCTGTGCCATTCAGTTTCAAGCTGTGTGCTAAACCTTTGTTCTTTTGACTCTCGACGGACACAATGACCACGAGTACGAAAATGATTATAGCGATTCTCATGACTGCTTCCACTGTAGTACGTGTTTCTGGTTCGCGATACTAGCTGAGACTGAAATACACACGATCAGCACTTGGATGGGCTTGATTGAGATTTGGTTCTATCTATTTATTCTGGCTTGTTGGTGGTTATGGATCGGGGATTTTTCACTTGTTGCTGCTGCAGTGCGTGTTAAAAAAACGATTATTTTGAGTATTTCCTTGAAAATTTGTCTGAGCATTTTTTTTCTGGTAGTGTGACACATTTGGGGATTCCCTAACATGGTGGGGTTATCGCTTAGGTGCGATGCTAATTAATTTCTTGTTTTATTAATCTCTTCTTTCAACGTCAATCAATAACTTATTCTTGACAATTTGAGACATCTTGCAAACAAATAAAGTATGTGTATCACTTGGCTTTAAGTTGAAAACCCTATAGCGATGGCCTAGAGTAGGCGACTAGAAAATAAATATGTTGACGGTATCGAAATGATGTAATTCCTGTCGTGAGAGTAAGTGAAATACATTACAACAAACCGACGCTTGCTATGAGCAAGATGTGGGGAGTGATTGAGCTCTCAGTTTACAGCAGAAGATGGAGTGACTTGAGTAAGTAGCATCTACTGGAAGAGCAATCTCTCTCGGGCCATCGTAATAGCTAGACATTTTATTTTATTCCTGGTTAGCTGTCGATGAGGTTAATTGATCGTTTTAGTGGAACACACTGCCGTGGCTTGGATGGTCATGCAATTTCGGATACACTGCAAAGCCCACTCATACTGTTTTTGACCCGCCTTTGTATATCTTCCCTTCAAGGGAATTTTTTTTATCTTTTCGACTGAAGTCAGGGGATAGTGTTAGATAATCTGTGCTATTCCTATCTTGCAAGGTGGGTAGTGTGGGGGAATGTGGGGAATTACTCCATTCTAAGCGAATCACTTCTCAATATCCTTGTTGAACCGGATGACATTCTCGGAGGAAACCTGTCTAAAACCGAAAAAGGATCAGAGTTTTCACAAACTAACACAGTTAGAGGTGTAAGACCAGAGGTGTACGGCCAATTGGGTTATTCTGGAGAGGTGTATCAAAATGGCTGACCTAAAATCGTTCAGGAAATCAGGGGAAATTTTGAAACTCAGGAGGTGGTTTTTTTAAGAATGCTGGTAGGGGTTCTCTCTGGCAACTGCCTTCTAAAGGGAAGTCATGAGACTAGAATTATCAAATAGGGATACATGCAGATACAATGACCTTCGCGCCCCGATGGACATCACATACATATCTACCCTGTGAATTCCAAGGCCTAGCTCGGTGTAGACTTAATCACCTGGGAAAATATTTTGTTGACAACATAGAGGAAGTTGGGTCTGCGAACCATATAAGCGAGAGAGTAAAATTTAGTAAAATTAGTAAAATAGCTTTAGGTTTGTTGCCGTAATCGTACTTTACTGATCCCCACTACACAAGGTATCCATAGATTGGAATAAGTTTGACGATTGTTCTATGCATTTACATATATCTAGTGGATAATGGCAGGCTTAATCTCCTATTTGTTACCTAAGCCTGTTGGAATCTCTGCGGGTGCCGTGTCTGAAGTTGTTAGTACATTGGATTACAGAGCTAGAGGTTTGTGGCTCGACTCCCAACTATTTCGCCTTATTTCAGATTTGGATTGGTGTCTTTGATCGACATGTTTCCGCCCATTGACAGAAACTTTCCTCCATCCAATCTGACAACATAGTCCGCATATGAAACAGCACGTTATAGTTTCTTTATTAGTTTGTGGGCGTTATATCCAGTAGAGGAGAACGGACCGCAACTTTAAGGATTCCTCTTAAGACCAGTGTAGTAGTGCATGTATGTAACTACTTGACTATAATCCAGTTCTGAGCTAACATCTCCCTCATTGGGAATGAAGTAAAGTATAAGGTTTTGTTGGCCCATTTCACCGAAATGCCTTGCATTTGCAGAACGTTCTAAAACGCAGAACTTGGTATCAGTTCTTAATGCATAAAGTTCATTTTCGCTTCTGATGCCCAAATAAATATTTGATTCTTTGATGTCGCATGGATTTATGGAATTGTGATCTGTGTCAGCTGAGCTACAAACAGTGAAAGTAAATCATTATATCAGTTAGAGGTATCGACCATAGTTACTGACACCTGATGCCTTTAATCCCAGACCTCGGACACTTTCGGAAACATCATCTGCATCAAATAGCTTCAGCATTGTCAAAAAACTAAATGCCGAAGTCATGCGTTCGAAATCATCATCGAGTAGAACTGCGACAGCACAGCGTTCGATAACGCAGTTTGCTTTAAGTCAAATGTTCATAAACGTCACTCGACTCAGCTGCACCAAATGACAGTTGCAAACATGATGGCAGATTGACTTGTTTCATGCATTGACGATGCAAAAACATGACTTGCCCCGAAATGCCCCTCTATTACTACTTAATGCGGAAGAAACGTAAAATTTGTCTTTCCAATCTTCCCGTTTCCAAGTTTGACAATTCGATCCAAATTAATTGTTGCATGTTGTACTCGCAAAGAAGTCCCTTCCGGAAATCGAAGTTGGAAAACGAATTTTTCTTCAAAACACTGTTTGCTCCTTTAAAAGAAACTATCAGGTTGAAGTCCAAAGATGGAGTGTTTCAGTATGACTGAAAAAATGGTCAGATTGGATAAAAGAAGTAACATTGAGTATGTGGAAGGGTATACTTTAACAAAACTTCTAAGGAAAATGAATAGAAGTTGTATTTCGGAAAAAAGAATGTCTTAACAGCCAAACTAGTATTCTATAGGAACAAAATTAGTCCCAGCCAATAGACTTGGGTGTGGCCTATGGTTTTAATGTTGACTTTAGGCTCGGCTGGAATGTAGCCGATTTTCGGTTTCGCTCATTAAAAAATCCCAAATAGACTAGATTTTCTGCTTCCGTCAAAAAAAAGATCACCTTAAGGAGCAAGGATAATTCCAACCAAAATATAAGCAAACATCTTTTTTTAAAAAACGTGATTAAAACATAAATTAAATTTATTCAATTCCGTAATGATAACTTAAAAAATTACAGCAAGTGTTTATATAGCTTAAAGAAAAAAAAACATAAAATTTAAAAAATTAAAATTAATTTAAGAAAAAGAAATTTAAAACGATTTTGAATTTTTTGTTTTTACTTACAAACATACATATAACCTTTAAGAATTATTCTTAATATATTTATACAGCTTTTTACTTCAAAAGAACATTAAAAATAAAATGGTTAAAAAAAAAGAAAACGATATAAGGAAATTCAGTTTGTTTTGTTTAAAGTTATGAAAAAGTTATGCAAATTAATTCCAATTTCGTGAATTAAGGCCAATCATATTATTAATGGAATAATTTTTCAAATTAATCGGTTTTCCATTGAGCACCAGAAAACGTATGTCTCCTACAAATCCTTCGCGCATCTTCGTAGTAGCACCGAGTACAAGGGGTGATGTAAGCGAAAGAACACGAAAAGGCTGTGGAGTTGGAATTTGTTTGATCATTGTATCGTCCACAACTACACGAACTTCTTTTCTGGAAAAAAAAAGTTCAATATAAGTTTAAAGAATCTGAGTTACGAGGATAAAACAGAATACTTACACATTTCTCTCGACTTGGACAGTATGCCAAAACCGGTCCTTAAATCCTCCAGGTACCTCCACAGTAAGATTAACCAGTCCAATTGCGTTTTTACATTCAAATACCACCAGCCAGTCATCGTCTACACTTAATTTAATATATTCATCCTTCCCAGTCGCATGAAGCAACACCGACCTCTTGTCAATTGTTCTGAACTCCAGAGAAATATCTCCAGCATAACCCATGTCATATTGTGGCAGAAATATTGCAGTATTTCGTATCTTAAATGCAACAAACTGACTGAAAACCACGTCTTCAACACAATGCAGCGGTCCCAATCTGTACATTCCTTTTTTGTAATCAAAAAATGTTCCTGTGTCTCCAAAATTTAAACCAGTTACTGGCAGATGTTCCTTTTGCTGAATTACTCCACTATCGCTAGTCCAGAGTTCCTGATCTGCATCACAATTGCAGTATTTCGTTGGGTCGATGCAGCTTGAATTCATTCCACATGAACAACTGTGAGAACCGGGCCCAGCGCCAGCCCAGAAGTCCATTGCTTTGTTGTGTCGTGATACCCACCAAGAATACGGCCGGAAAGGTTTAGTAAGATCTAGATAAGTAATGAAAAAGATTATAGCTATAAGGTGTCGAAAGCAACAACTCACTGGCATCAAAGAGCTTAGCTTTACGGCAATAATAGTCTAATTTCTGCCAACAGGACATTGAACGGTTTATGAGAGCTTCTATTTGCTCTATGCTTGCCTCGTAGATAATTCTTTGTTTGTATGAGCCTCTTTCTTCAAACCCGTCGACAGACTGAAGGCCTGAACTACCGTGAGTCATCGTGGCGATAATTTTGCCATCACCTAGTGATCCAAGTTCAATTAATACGTAAACACAACCTATTTGAACAAGCACTTACCAAGGAAATCGCAAATCACTGCGAACGGTTTTAGTGGGCCACTACCATCGACATCAAGCAGCGTGTAAGTGTACTTACTACTTTGTTTCACTAACCTACAGGTTCCGGGATATATTGCTGCAAGAAAATAAATTCATTAATTACACGACTTCAGTTAACAGTCTTGCTCGTACGTCTCTGACAAACACCGCCTTCATATCCTGTGTCAGTGCATTCGCAAGTAAAATCCGTCGAATCTTGATGACATATCCCCTCATTCCGACAAGGATTCGGATCGCAGCGGTCAATCATTCGACATGAATTCACTGCAATGCCAGTTTTACAGCATATCTCCTTTCCATACTTCCATTTCAAAGGTGACTGAAACTCCCCATCGATCGATATCAGTTTCATGCAACCAATAAAGCCATCTACCTTTACTCCACCACCAAAGATATACTGACTGCCAGTTGTGACAACAATAGTGGAGTTCTCTGCCAACGTCCTTGACATCTGATCAACACTCAACAATACTTTATGCCCTCCAACTCTCAACACCAAAGAATGCCATCCGCCATCGTTAAACTTCCCCTCATAGTCTTCATAATACCTTACATCGTCCTTATTCAGCAGCAGCGCGACCTTAACGTTTCCGTTCTCTAAGTACAGCCTTACCATACCATCAGAACTGAATTGGTGGAACAACATCTCCCCATGGTTCTCATAGGTCCGGAAATAGAACGTCACACGCATTTTAGCTCGAGCTTTGGATGAAGTCAGAGTAACATATGACTCGGAAGTTTGGAACGTCACCGATGTTGGAGGGTTATAAATGGCTTCCGCTAGTGCCTGTTGAGAAGCATTGCCAGACTTGTACATTTTGTTCATTTTGTGTATGAAATTGGATGAGTGCAGGTACAGATTCTCCAGCCAGCCACTAAAGTTTTGCCCGACCATAAGGCCCTCAAGATGAAGCGGCGATCCGCCAAGATATAGCTATGTGCGAAACAAAAAAAGATTATCACTTATAAATTCTAGAATATCTTTACAATTTCAACTTACAGTGTTCATTGGTTTGAAATTCTTAACCATCTTAAGAACAGCAGTAGTCCTAACTCTATCAACAGACAGTACTATAGCTTTGTCTTTCCTTGACACAACTACGTCATGCCAGAAATTGTCGTTCAACAGGTTACCAGCGGATAGAGAACTCATAAGAAATGATCCGAGATCCAAATTCAATACCATTTGGGTATTCTTCAGCTGGAGTACAAGAAAAGATTGGTTGCCGTAGAAATACATCAACACACCGTTGGATTCAACCGTTTTAAATCGAAAACGAATCAGTTCGTTGGGCGATGAAATCGGATTCAGGCTTACGTTATCGAATTTCTCAACACTGTATCCATTATAGTAGACGTTGTCATATTCTTCATAGAGGACATACAATTTAGTAAAAAGTAATGCATGTAAAAATATTTACTGTACCGTAATCGCATCCATAGACCTCCACTTGCATGGAGATATTCTTATGCCATCTTGTGGGAAAAATGCGAACCCATTGGGCAATAATCGGAGAGAAGAACACATTCACTTTAATTTGTTTGCTACTCCCATTGGCTGAAAATAACTTATTTTTTGCGAGAAATTTATTTATTAATTTATTATTATTTTTGTTTAAAGTCAAAAGAAAATTTTGCATGTACATATGTATGTACGTAAGAAAATCGAGAGAATGTTTGGTCACGGCTTGTTCATAGCCATTTTCTTAAATGCAACAATATCTCAGACGCGTTGACGATTGCGTTGAGCGTGTAAATAGTCTGTCAACTTTGATGAGACAAGTTAGCTGATTCATTTAAACTGCCACGAATTTGAAAATGCGAAAACTTTGGATAGTGAAAGTGCAACCTCTATAGTCAACGAAGCGATTTTCGCTCCTGTCAACGCAACCGCACCCGTCAGCCGACAAATTTTGTGAGCGTTGACACCAAAAGGAAAAAATAAAGCTAATTACACACCAATGCATTTTGGGACGCCCGTGACCGTCCCGCTTCGTTCTTGTGATCGTTGACGTTTCGTGGTTTGGCACATTGAGCGTTGACTGTGCATAACCGAACTATCTCGTGACGTCAACGCATTGATTGATGACTCGTAGGTCATACAAGTACAAATTGTAAGTACTGAAATTTCTGTCAGATCTTTACAAAATTGGAATCGATAGCCTGACGTTTAGGCATATCCTATCATGGAAGTACTCCCTTTCGTCTATGATTAAACCACGACGAGCACATAGATCGGCTCAAACTCGAACTCAGAAAATTTTTTCGTTAAGCTTGCTAGATTCTACTGTGGACAGATTCAGTCCAATCCGAACTGTAGCGCCACCTGCAAAAGGAAAATAACAAAAACTTACATGTGGTTTCTTATTCTTGAAATCATTGTAAGTTTGCCAAGAATCACCATCGTCTGAGTACTGCAGCATGTACTCAGTCACAAATTCACCAGTTTCTGGTCGACCAGCTGTGGCGACTCTATAAATCTTGTGCCTCTTAGTCAAATCAATGACCAGAAATTTCTGGTACGAATCCTCTGCCGGCTTCCATGCTGTTTTGAAATCTGTAAAAAATTTGTTTTATTGTATTTGTATAAAAGTAAGAGAGAGAGAGAGAGGAAGTGAAGAAAAAAAATAGGTAAAAAAATAAAATAAAAAAGAAAAAAAAAAACCTTAAACTCGGTTCACACCTCTTTCTAATGGAGTTTCGTAATAGTTTAAGGACTTTTTTGTATTGAAAAGTTCAGAAATTAATAAAATAAAGGTTTGAGGCGAAAATGTAAATCAAATGTTTGTGGATGCTAAATTGAAAGCGTCATGCCTCGGACCAAGAGGTCAGAAAGCTGAACGTTCTGAGTCATATGAAACCCGTTGAGTATGTTACGGCGTCACAATTATCTCTTAAACGTGAGAACAATTCAAAGGTTCGTCTATCTAATCTAGGTATTCTTGTATTCTTTCAAAAAACTTTAATTCAAAATATCTAAACTTACCATTAAATCGTGCTCTATCTGGTTCCGAACCTTTTACCCAAGATGATGCAGTTATAATTGCACCACCCACTAGGGGCTTATTGCATGTAGGATATTGGTCAAAATCTAAAAAGAAATATGTACATAGTAAAATATTTAGGCAATATATGTAAATACATAAGACTCTAATTTGAAAGCGATTGTTCACGCGGAGGTGTCGTTACCAATCGCTATCTAGTCAGGGTCTAAAAAGAATGGACATTTTTAATCTAATACAAGTTGTGTGGACTCTGCCCTTAAATTAGCTACATTTGACACTTTCGACTTTTTAAACCTGATTTAAACTTAAAAAATACGCCAGTTTCATCCATGTTAAGTTGTGCTAATTGCTCCTTGCTAATGAGCTCCCTTTTTCTAAATAATTAACTAAGTTTTATTCGCACTTTAGACAAAGCTGCTTTTCTTAGATTCGAAATGGTCTGCATTGACATCTTTGCAAACGTGATGCTCAAGAACAACAGCAGTAAAACTTCAAGCAAACTATCTGAATGTTTGAAAGTTTGAATAACTACATAGCAAACACTTCGAAAGACCGTTGCAAGGTGATCCGGACGACAGCGATCTGCACTAAACCAGTCCACGATCACTGCAAGTACCATCTTCCGCAGTCTACACCTAGAGATTTCGGACAAACTGTGATTTCCACCATTTATTGCAGTATTTTATAGTATTCAGGGTACGACTTTGCTACAAATACACAAATCTATTTAAAGTAAAATAGTAACCTCAATATGACTTTATAAAGCCAAACAAAAAACTTTATCAGTTTTTGGGCGGCTTGAGCTTAACAAACTAAGAAAAACATACATTTTTATTCGAAGAATATCTTCAAATGATTGAGCAAATAATTCATCAAATAATGCTAAATCTCAAAGTAATTGGGGAAACAAAACACATTGAAGTGACAACAATAGGTCTGTTCGGGTAATTTCTGCACCAAAATTCGTAAATTGTGAAACTTCAAGTAAAATCACAAAAAAGTAAACGAACGCGAAATTTGCTCACTTTTCAAACGTCAAACGGAAATGTATTCAAATAAACAAACAATAAAAAATTTAGTATATGTATCTGACAGATTTCATAAATCTATGCAAAGAAATTTTCTGCACTAAAATTCGTAGCACGGGGATATTCCTTACTCTCTCGTGAGCGCTCTATTCTAAGAAAAGTAGAGTAAGGGAACAGCCCCAATATAGCCAAGGCAATGATCAAACTCATCAAAATGTGCACAAGTTAAGAATTTCATCCATCACCAACCTCAACTTGTAGCACGTGCCCAAACCAAAGTATGTAAAAATTTAACGAAGTCTTCGTTTTTTTTTTTGTAATTAAACGAAAAAAACTCAATGACGTCATATTTTGCTTACAAATGTTTAGAAGTGATCGCATTTCGTGGAAAAAAAAAGTATTTTAAATGTTACTTACCATTGAGCAGGCCCCATAGAATGATTATAAATACGCCAACTGTTGTCAGGAAAAAGATTCCACAATACTCCCGCCAATGCATTTTTACTGAAATGTTACAATTGTAATATGTAAATTAAATTTTGTCTATCATAAACATTTTTGTTATAAAAATTAAAGAATACGAATACGTTCATAGCCACTCGTAAAAAAAACATCAACCCAAAGGGGATGGTAAATCTTATTGAGTACGTACATATGTTATTCATTCGTATGTAGTAACAAAATCTCTTAAATATATTTAATTTTTGCTCCATTATCTTCGTAAAACAATCTTCAAGCGAAAACTCAACTGACACGAGTTGAGAAAAGACATATTCTTGGTCGATTAAAACAGTCAAATCTACAAAGACTTGACCAAAAAAATTTCAACTTAAGAATTTACATAGCAAATAGGAATATCTCTAACAATTGAAAGCATTGCAAAGGATATACATTGACAAAATCCTGGCCGTTGTTTAATATTTATTCAATTGATATTTAAAAGTGAAGAAACTGAACGAACACAAAAACATCGTACAGAAGAATCAATCTATTTCTTCAAAATTCTCGGAACTGATCGTTATTCGATGATTCCAAGAAAAGCTATACAATTAACGGTCTGATATTTTCCTTGTAAATACTTTTTTCTTTTGTTACAAACTATATGACTTTTATTTTAGTTTTACTTACTTGTGTGGATTTGCCATAATGCAAATGCAAACATCGCTAATGTTAAAAAAATCAGCCCGGCCAATAAATACAACCAAATCATTTTGATTTTTTCGCAACTTCACTGGAATTATAAGAACTTAATTCTTTGCTACCTTCCTTTACAAGAGTTTACTGAAATGTGAGGCGGACAGCATTGTTGGAGGAAAAAGTCCTTTTTGAATGCTACCACTTTCATTATGGCTATTCCATTGGAACAACATAGTTTTGTTTGTTTAGTGGTGGGATATTATTTAAAAGTAACTTTAATCTGATAACAGAACTAATAAGTTTACAATTATTTTATTTATTACATGATAGATTAAATACATTTTCAGTTCGAATAACTTTTTAAATTCAATTAAAGATTTGTGTGCAAATGCAGATACATATCAAAGGATCAGGTACATGTATTGAGAACAAAAATCGAATACATATGTTACATTTGTACATATATGCATATGTATTTTCAAAACAAAAAAAAACTAATATCTCAATTCAAACCAAGAAATTTAGTATACAATGGCACTAATTTAATAAATTTATATTTAATTATTTATTTTTTATCAAAGTTTACACATCGTTTTTCTGGATCGTATAGATCACTTTATAGGTGAATACTGATGTGAATATGGGCGCATTCTAGGCATTAGGTAGTAAAAAATAAAGTGCACGACTAGGTCGTACGTACTTGCACCGTAATGCTATAAGTGCATAATTTTATCAGGATTAAAGTCCAAGTCTTGCTCTTCCCAGTAAAGTAGGCGTGGCATTCCGCGTTTCGATGGAATAATAGTCATAACATTGTAGGAGTTTACGCAATGTTTTGTTTTTTTAAAAATGCCCATAAAAAGTGGGCGTGGCCAGATAGGGTGTTTGAGGAATTATACAGAATTTTAAGGCCTATTACTTTGCTTAAATAATTTTTTCTCAATTTCTAGTAAAAATTTTGGAAAAAAATAAGTTTTATAAAAGTGGGCGTGGCATTGCAAAATTTGGTATGCCATTATTTTGCACTTGTCTTATAACCTATAAATAATAATTTTTAGCCAAATCGCCGTACAAATACCCGAGAAACAGCTGATTTTCAATATTACCGTTATTCGAATTTTTCGTGAAAATCGTGATATGCCACCTCATAGCATATACTCAAACTAGCCCACTCATCAAATTTTATCGAAATCGATAGAGCCGTTTTCGAGAAAATCCATTTTAACTGAAATCGGCCTTAAGTAAACTACCCTTAATTTTGAGGTTAGAATGAAAATTCAAATTTCGCCTTTAGGGAATATCCCACAGACCCTATATATGAAGTTTGAAGTAAATCCGTTCAGCCGTTTAGGCTGTAGTCGAATATACAGACAGACTGACAGACTGACAGACAGACAGACGGCATTGGCGGACCTACTTTTTTGGACTTCTCCATTATAGTAATGTCAAGTTTGATTAAAATCTCGATTTCCAAATTTTGCACGAATACAATACTTGCCCTATAGGTATAGGTGCAAGTAATAAATAAATATTTGGCGCAACGGGTGGATGGGACCCAAGCCCTAGCTTCTCACAACCATTCGTGTTCTGCATGTTATATTCTTTACACGAATGGAAGGGGCCTACTGTTTAATGCCGTATCCGAAGTGCAATTTGATATTTTGAGAAGCTTTCTCAGGACAGTTGTACTCTCGGATGTTTGCAAGACGCTCGTGAGAGGTGGGGCCGTGAAAATACTTTAAGGTGTTCCTCGACTGGGATTCGAACCTCGAACCCCTTGCACCATAGTCCAACGCACTAACCACTGAGCCACGGCGCAAACACAGGCTCTAGGTAGTCAAACGTTTCTGATTGGTAGAGAGATTCAAATTTGACTTAAGAGCAAGGCAATTTTTTCGAGGTTGTCGACTAGATTCGAAGGCAAGAAAAGTCAGTTTTTGAAATGTGGATTTTAGAATTAGAATTTTATGTATTGTTCGGTTATGCTTCAATGGATTATGTACAACAAATAAAATAATTACATTCTAAATCAATTGCAGTGAATTTAATACAATCAGAGGACATAATTACTTGATCATTATGTGAAGTGTTTTCGTTTGTCTTACATTAACATACAAGTCCAAGGTGTTAAGTGAAGCAAACATTTTTAGAAAAATACATATATATTTATCAGTAAGATGCTTTGACAAGGACAGTCCAACCTTTATCCAAAGTAAAAACTGGAAGTGAGGATGCGCGATGTGACACTCGAAATGTCACCATTCTTTTCAGTCAGTTTGCCTGTTAGGCCGTACTTCTAAAAGTAGGCATGGAATTCAGAACACGCCCAATCTTATTAGGATTGATATTCAACTCTAGCTCTTCTTAGACATCAGGGTCAGTAAAGTGGGCGTGGAGTTCCGAAATTTTTATGGAAATTTTTATGAAATGATAAGTTTGAACCAAATCTGTCAAGCCGTTTAGACTGCAGTCAAGCGTACAGACAGACAGATAAGCAGGTGCAAGTAAAAATGAAATATGTTGTTGGACCACCATTTGATACCTTCATTGCTTTAAGTCTTTTTGGCATTCAAAGGTAGTTGAAGCCTCTGGCATGGAATAAAAACCTTTTTAAAATTTTTGATCTTTAAATTTGGGTAAAATGGATGAAGTCATTTTGCCATCCTAAACACAAGTCCTTTTCTTATAATGCCTGCTGAATGCTTAGGATCGTTATATTGGTAAGATACTCAGATTTTTATTTTTAAAACCTCTAATCCCTTAGCTAAGGCGTGTAAGTTAAAACGCAAAAAAGTTAGGCAATGATACCGATCCACATTTCTTTGACAAAACTAGCCTTGCGACATCAAAGCTATTATAGGCCGCTCGTACTTTAAACGTTTCTTGCGGTTGGTTTCACTTATTTATGATTTTTTCCTTTGATTCATCCGATCGGAGAAATTTAGATCTAACATCTTCGGATCCGATTGCAAGGAAAAAGTGATCCAAATCAAGAAAGGAAGCAAAGACCCTGGTACTATCCATCAAGCACGGCTATAGTTAAAAGGGCAATGGCAGCTTTGGGGTCGGAAACTACTACTAACCATTAAAAGAGCACTGGTGTTAAGGGATTCTACTATTTGTGCCGATAAATTACAATTTTTTGATCAAATTGCACAAAGGAAAGAGTAGTTCAGCTCAGCTTAGTATACTCCCTTTTTATCGTATTACTTACTTACGGATTTTCAGATCTACTTCATTAAAAACCACAAACCAAATTTTGTTTTAGAAGACTTACATTTATTAAGTTTCGATTAAATTACATACATCATCAAAAAATTTGTTCTATCGATTGATTGGAAAAAAATACATAATCGAGGCTATGCGGCCATAGCACACTTACAAGATACAATTTTCAATTATATTACACAAGTACATCAAAGTTACTTACTCGTAAATCCCTATAACTACCAACCGTTTTACTGACTAAAATTACACGTTTAGAATATGCTGACCTTAAGTCTAGGATTGCTGCTCAACCACTTCAACACTATTGTTGGCATCAAAGCTCACATTGATCTGTGGCTGAGATTCTGACTGTTGTGACAGTGTGTCCACCTTCTGGACCATTTGTCCGTTGCTTACCAATGATCTAGGTCAAGCCACTATATCATTTCCGGTATTGTAGCCAAAGTAATTCAAATTGAATTCGTCATTGAATAGGACTTCTTCCTCTACTTGCGACATCTGAATACCCAATTCGATGGGATCGATCTCAGTCACATAAAAGTCATTACGCAACCCACTCTCGTGAACGGAGACATCCTTTTGGATTGGATTCAAGTAGTCTTCTAGAAAAAGAACTAAGTTTATGCAGAGTCTTGGGTAAACCATTTCAAGTACTTACCTGAGTCCAACAAACTGTCGTGATAGGTGCTTATTATGGAATTCACCGCCTGTACTTCGACTTCTCGGTGAATTCCATTCAAAATCTGTCCGGCGGTCTTACGCAGATCTTCGTCTGAGATAAGGTCATTGAATGGCAGTTCATGTGCTGCCGATACCGTTGTTGCACCCAATCGATCGCAGGTGGATGGTGAACAACTTGAAGACTGATCCGGCGACAAGGAGGTTTGCATTTCTTGAGTTATGGTGGCAGCTGCTATAGCTGCCTCGTCGTACACCTGTTGACTTTGATCGCGACTGTTGGGTGACGATGCAGTCCTCTCTCTGTGCATGGATTCCATTTTAAAAAACAGATCAAGACGTTGTTTTTTCTAAAAGAATGTTATGGACTGTGGTCAAGAAAAAATTCTATGGAGGATACTTTAGTAACTTACGTGTTCCCAGGCTAGAATATTTTCCTCTGAGTCACCGCTGGAAATTGTCCACAGATGACCAGCACCTTGTGGCGCCTTGACGCCTTTCCTGAAATGTGGATTGATTGATAGGTTGTGTCGGACGGAGTTCTTCCATCGGTCATCGTTGGACTTGTAGAAAGGAAAGCGGTCTCTGCAAGAAGAAATGTGTCAGATTCTAAGGTAAAATAATTTCTTAGTAAGCAATGGTAGAAATAAATGAGATAGAGACGTAGTAATAGACAAAAGACTCAGAAAGATTCTCTCCAAGTCAACTACTATACCCCGCAACATAAAAGGCACCAATTCAACAAGTCTAGACGAGAATCTGTCCAGCGGCAATATGCATCTCAGTCCGGAGACTGTGAGAGAGTTGACAGTGACACCACCAACCAGGAACTGTGAGAAGCTGGTGTACATTGAAATGTAAATCTATTGAATCCGCCTTACAGAAGTGAAGTTTGTTATGTAAACAGCACCAATAGTTTGAGTTCAGAGCGGGAAGCTCCAGTCTTGGATACGCAGCCTCCTCAATACCTCAATAAGGGAAAGATTTATGTTGCAGTAGGTGTAAAACTGCCAAACATCCAAAGTTTCCCCAGGGCATCGTAAGATAGGGCTCAACAATCAGACTAGAATGATCAATACCAGACAAATGTTCGCTTATACTAAAACATAGGCTTATTGCAGATTTTGAGAATGGTACTTTGAAGTCATTGATACAAGTTACGGGAAGGTTATAACCAGTTATAAAAGCACTCAAATCACCAAAATTTGGTACAAAAAATGTCCCCTCTCACTTTGTACTGAGTTCTTTGTCACTTTGACATTCCAGTTCAGCCTCTAGACTGCAGAAGTCTGTTGATTTCTCATCTTGCAAGCTCCCGACCCGTGAAGAGTCTCTTCCTCAGACAGTTTCCCATTCCCTTCGATCCTGGTCACGCTGCTTCCATTTGTCCAGACCAAACGTCGTCTCGAACCTGGAGCTCTGATTGGAAGATCCTCTTTGCTGGAGCATTATATTTTTAATAGTCGACGTATTTTGGCTTTCTTGGCACTCGGCTCCATATAGTAGAACTGGCGGGATCAATGCTTTGTAGAGCATGCATTTCGTCTTTCGAGTTAGGAGTTTTGAAGCCATAAGCTTAGCAACCGAAGCTGGAACTGTTTTTGACTTTTATCCACTGAGATGTCGTTCGTGGAGTTGATATTTACTCAGAGGTAGATAAACTCCTTAACTACCTGGGATTTACTATTGCCAACAGTGACGTTTTGTCCCAGGCGGTGGACTGATGGTTCTTTGTTTTTTGACAACAGATACTTGGTTTTGTCTTCATTCACTTCAAGGTCAACTCGTTTCGCCTGGTCTTCAATTTGTTTCGCTTGAACTTTCTATTTATACCTCTTATAGGACAACCTACGCAGAACTAGTTCCAAATGGATACATCGAAAGGACATTTAAGGACAGGATTCTGAAGACATTCGTCCAAAGTAGAAGGTTCAAGCTCTATTTGATCTTTATTTTGTGTCCAATGAGGTAAATATTGCTGAAATTTTATTTTTTTGTACCACAAAGACTTAAAAAAAATAAACTTTTCCCATTACTTCCTTCCTAAGGACTCCATTTTATTTTCTTATTCAAGGCAACTCCCACCACCACACCACTGCCGCATACCAATCGACCACCTTCACCAAAGGACAACGCAAAGGCCTGCGCAGTCTCGTATTCAAGTATTCTCGCACAAAACCTCCCCGCCACACCCAAAAAGGACTATTTGGACTAGGGTTGGAATTTCCCATAAAGTGGAACTTGGCGAAATACAAAAAAAAAAAAAAAAATGTCGGAAGGAATATGAAAGAAAATTTAATGACCTTTCCGCGAAACGACAAGACCAAATCAGCTATCACTGCACCCATTCCCCCCAAGGAGCATATTCCATGCACGTAACGCCTACGACCCGACCCATTGTCGACGTTGCGTGCTTTTAATTATTCCGACCGAACACAGCTCCCCACACCGGATGGCTTTCAAGTGTGGAGATACAAAAACGGGCAAAAACGGGCAAGGATACCTACTGCGACGATTACCTACGTCACGATTGCCTACACAAGGATTCGTCTTCAGGGTTTTTTTTTTACCATTTTAATAGGCCGGGACTTGTCAATCGTGTTTCATGCCACTTCAATAATATTTCCATTGAATCGGAGGGTTGGGAGGAAAAGAATATCATTTATGTCCTCCCGTGCGCTCGGTCTATCATCCTACAATTGTGTTCTGATATTTTGAATATATTTTTCTTGCTTTTGGTTTCTTTTTTTCACCGAAAAGAAAAATAGATTCAATCCACGATTTGCTCTGGCTATTCCTTTATCTATAGATACATCTACGCTATTCATTATACTTTGAAGGGTGGTGGTGGTGGTTGGTTGGTTGGATAGATAGCTGACTGGCGGCTGACGGTGGTGGTGGTGGCTAGAGGAGAAAATATAGGAAAAGAAAAAAAAAAAAAAACGAGAAAACCCCGGAAAGGGGGTGGTTTCATTTCGTTGTCCATCCCTCGTTGGAGTTCCACCGAAGTTTTGTGAAGAGTTTGTGAATGGCCAAGCGAAGGATTCCGTGCCAGGCGGTTCCTTGGCACCAGACCAAGTGAGTTCATAAATTATATATTTTATACATAGGAGATTGGCTGTGCACGTGTATGTGTGCGGGCTCGTTCGCTTGTACAACAGAAACGAATCAGCGGTAAGAGTCATCCGTGCCATAATTTGGCCCTACGGAAGGTTTGCGGGACCGAAAAAAAAATGAAACTTTGAAAGTCAATTTAACCTGGTTCACTATCTCTGGTGTTCTGACTGTGGACGGAGATGGAGACGGTGACGGGGACAGGAAAATAAATTTATGAACATTTTTCTTTCCGCTTTTCTACTTGTCATTCGTTGGCATTATTATTTGATTTTTTCGTGTTTTTTTTTTTTATTTTTGTTTGAATAAACTTGGGGGAAAGTTTCATAATTGGAATTTTTTTTTAAATATGACCAATAGTAGTTGTCAAAGGTGTGGGGGAACTATAAGAAATTGATATTTGTTTGCTGTATATCTGACGTCCCTTAAGAAAGATGTTTTTTAAGCATAGATACAGAATAGATGAAGACTATGGCAAAATTGTTGAACACATTAGGGCATGCTGTACGATATCTGTATTCCCGTATATTTGAAAACTATTTACAGATCGTAAATTCGAAAATGCTGGTAAATTCACGTATGTCGTGGAACTGACCAAGACCCAAAAATTGGCATCCAAATGTAGGGACCACCAGCGGCATTAATACCATCCAAACTGGAGCACTTGAAACTGCCCTACGTTCCAGGAATTTTTTGGAAAAGATGGCGATAAGGGCCGCTGCACTATTGCTGACACTGAGCTAACCAGAAAGGCTTAAACGTTAAAACAATAATTTCCTCAAGAAAGGACTGACCTAACGATAGAGACATCAATCCGAAAGAGTAGGTTCTAGGATGTATAGCTCTAAAAACCCAATTGAATGCACCTGTACCAAACCACAGTAGTGTGTTCCGAAGGGAAGGCTTAACAATCGCAGAGGACAATTTTACACGGAACTTCACTTCAAAAAGATGATTGACATCTGCATCGATAGCAAAACTGTTCCTTCACAGTTGTTACAGCCAAAATTATATAACAGTGCTACGGAGAGCTCTTGATACCCACAGCAAATTCATCTAGTGGGTGACAAGACTTACCGGGCTCCAAGTAAATGAACTGACAGATTTATAAGAAAGGGGTCCAAACCTCTACTGAAAGTTGTTGGATCTAAAATAAAACAAGAGACATGGAACGAACTTTCATTTTAGCGTGTCCTAAGAAAACTCCAGACAAAACACGGCAATACTAAAATAAGGCAGATCCAAGCCTTAAGAAGAACGAATTTATCCCCCCTTGAAAAACGAATAATAATATGCAGATAAAACCTTTTAGGAGACCTAGACAAGCTGTAAGTCTTAAAATCGTTGGTTGATCAACGGAGTCCACTTAGCTATCTTAAAAGTCACAAACGAAACATTGTCTTCAGTGTTGGTTTTTACCCGGCAGGGCTTCATAATGGATCCATTGGTGATCCGAATATTAGCTGCCTATCTACCTAACAAAATCAATAAAAAAGCTTAGAAATCTCAGTGCTGCTGTTTATGAAAGCAAGATTCATATAATTTGAGGATCTGTTTGCGTACTCTCTAATTTTGACGAAATTTCTTTCATGAAAGATGAAGACGTGCTTGTATCGGCTTTTACACAACGGATCTTCAAACTTAATCGCCTTTTTAAAGCACAGCTCCATGATTAAACTGGGTTCGAATACTACAGACATTATAATGCAAAAACGGAGGTGGCTGTGAATCAAATTTATGATACGTTTCGAAAAGCGACTTCTCCGTTGGTTGTCATCATTTCAATGCTTTTGATTTTAGTCGTATCAGAGTTATTTAAAGCCGATAGAATTTGCAAAAGTCCTAGAACACTTTAATATCAGATGCAAGTACCCGTTGAATACTAGTAGCCATTACCATGTTTTCTTGTCTCTGGTTGCTGTGTTAGTCCTATGAAATTTGCCTTTTGTTTAGACACCAGTATTGATTCCTCTCCGTAGAACACTTGGTGTTATATGTTTGAAAGACTAGGAGTTGTCGAATGTCCTTTTGCATGCGCAGAAGCTTTGCTTCAGACCTATCTGAAAATATTTAAGAAATGATATTTGAACTCGGAAAGATACCTTTTCCTCGTGAATCTCTGTCATCCACGGATTTGCCTTCAGAGTTGTATTCAGAAACTGAGGGTCTTAACTGAAAATTCGGTCAAGACTGGGACAAAGCGTTACTCTGTGGCTTATTTTCTTTCAATTTACACCCGTCTTCTCCTATTATTTACTCAATTAATCAGTTTTTAATTAATCTTCTTAAAATGAGTGCGTGTCGATGTGTCGATGTGGTGTGTGTACGTGTCAGGTTGTACCTGTATTTTAATTATAGAATTCGTTAGCCGGTTTGGATCTGTTCGAATAGCAGTCGTTCCATAAAGGCAATCCATCCATGATTGGCTTGTTTGATGAAGACTGAATAAAATACCAATCGAAACAAATAATAATATATTTGTCTGTCCAAGTCCGGCAACATTTTTCTAGACGAGGAACTTGTGGTAATATTTTACTGTCATCAAAACTTCTGATGGTTTTAGTGATAGATAGGTGATTTTGGCTACCTTCCACGGCAACACCGTTTTCAATGATTTTTGGGCATAGTTTTGTACAAGACGCTACATATAACTTTAGAAGACACTTTCACACCGGCAGTAGTGGAAACACTTGTTTTCATTTGAGTAGTGCACAGGAGTTTGAAAGTAATACGTTACTCAGTTCTTGAAATAGTCTTCGATCACTACCTTTGACAAGATTGAGTTGAACATAAGTGTCCTAATTGTGTCCCAAAATAGCTCACAAAAACTCCAAGGAATGTTAGTATTACTAAGCTATCGAGTTATAAAATGAGCAATCTATCATTAATCATAAAATTCAAGTAAAGATAATGAATCCAATTGGAAACACCTTTTCTGGACTACAAAAATATAAGGACTCGGGATGTAGTAAATAAATCCATTGCCGTAGTGCAAAAGTCTTGGCTTCACACGACAGCCTTAAGCTTCAATGAAAAAGATGGCAAACTTACTTAAGCATTAACTGGAACACAGGGAATGTTAAGTAACATTAAACAAATTACTGTACTTTCCGTAATATTCCGTCATATTTATGACAAACCTAAGAACTCGAGCCCTACAAACTATGGAATAGAAAACTTCGTAGTCGCCCCTTAAACCTCAACCATCATTCCCATCCGATTACACAAAGCAGGGAGATGGCGGCCTTTAAGCACGCCAATCGACAGCATTGCGTGCAAGGTGTAAGTTTTCGGCAACGAACGACCTGTTCCCTGCTACAACCAATAAAAACCCGGGGGAAATTCGCCCAGTGGAGTGAGTTCGGAAAACCATTCACAAATATGCATACGCCACATATTTCATCCCCTACTAGCAGGCACACTAGCTAGACCCTTCCGTCTACAAATTACCCATAAAATGTATTTACCGTTTTAGGCATTAATTGTTCATCATCAACTTTACTACTCAGCGATACAGGTACATTCGCCACGTGACGACCCCTACAGTTGTACACCTTTTACACGGTTCACTGATGTCGCCCTCAGGGTTGTACTAAACTGCACTTACTCAGCCCGGCCCACCCTTTATCGAGTTAATCGATTTAGATACCTCCGTTCCGGTCATTGGTTTCATTGGGTGAGGATCATGCTTGATCGGGCAGCACGCTGCGTAAATAATCCATGAAATTTCAACAGCTGATCCGAGCAGGACATTCCACAACCAGTATTCGAAAGATGAGACTTTGGAGCAAAAAAAACCACATCGTACCAGGCACGAATAATTGCCACCATACTATGTCTTGCGTTTTCTCCCACGCGAATTTCCCTAATGAAAACCCTTCGCTCGGGGGAGAGCCGTAAAACTTTTCGTAAGTAACAATTTCCATCCCCCTAAACGAGGGAAATAAAAGAGTAAAACTCCTTTGGCGAAGTTAGTATTTGGCTTTGGTTAATTTACAGCACCGCGGCGTAATGACTGCGAACTCTGTTGGTTAACGAGTAAACAAATATCAACATGTATGCACATTTTTGCTAAGGAAACTCACTTTCCTCGCAAGACTTGTTGAGATTATTTGAAAAATTTGTTTTGTAAACACTACACCACACCTCCCCCGAATGGAACAACCACGAATTATAAACACAAACATGTCTAATACCGAAGAGGGGCCATTTCGGGCTGCAAAATGGCACAGGGAGTCGAAAGAAAAGAAAAGGAAACTTTGCAAGTGTTTAAAATTCTTAGGATATGTAGATGAGATACTTACGATATCCATTGATAAATTCCAGAGACAGTAAGTTCGCCCTTGTCCTCGAGGGCGTATTCAATTAGCTCGGTGTACGTAAATGGTGGCTTCTTTGGCCTGAAAAGAGATACAAAAAATAAGCAGAACCATTTGTAATTACTTGTTGTACATAATTGTTATAAATTTTAAAATAAATCTTTAAGTTTTACTATAAATCTAGTTTTGCTATAAGTATTACGTATTGCCAATCACATTCTCCAGTATGTCATCCAGAATATTTGCAATCGAATTGCGTGTATTGACTTTTAATGGTTGCAATGTAACCACAGCGAAAAAAGCTATTGAATATGGTAACCCACTTGGCTTGACATGACATGTGGCGGCATCTTGTTGAAAACAATCACATTTTTGGAAATGAAGACGGGTAAGTCAATGCATTTTGAAAAAAAAAAATAATTTTTGATATCAATCGAAGTAATAGTAACAGTTTCGTCACACAACTTTTGGTAAAATCAAACTACCTCTATGAGAAATGGCCTAAACTGCCATGCTTTAGATGGGACTACTTCCCATAAACCCCGTCTTTGACTTGTCGTCCACTTTGAACTTGGAACTTGGTCAAGATTGGTAGCCTGTTCTTTGAAGTAGAAATTGGCCTTAAACGAGGATTCTTATTCAGCCTAATAGTTTTCTATGCAGATGATAGTTATACGAAAAAAAACCAACTGTAGAAATAATTAAGGAAAATACTTATTGGCAGCAGAATGAACAATAGTTTACAAATCGATCAACACACATTAATTTAGCACAAACCATCGAACACCATCTAAATTAACTCAAAGGGCGTCGTGCACAATATTGTTGGTCTTGCAAAGATATATTTCTTCAATTAATTCCATAAATTTATGTAAAGGTAAGAGACTCTAAGATAAGTACTAAAAAAAGCTTGTGTAGCCCTTTAAGCCTGCTGTAAAACCTTTGGAATCGAATGGAAAGAAGAAATTAAAATGTAGGTAAACCACTCTAGTAAATTCTATTCATACTACATAAACTAAAAGATGTAAAAAATCAGTAATATTCTTGCAATTCACTGATAGTCACCCTAAACTTGATGATAGACAAGGATTGCTCCTGGAAGAAAAGTAGAAGTAGAAATTCGTCTTTATTTGGCGAACGTTTCAAGATATGTACTTATGTATTACAACAATTTATTTCACAGCTCTATCTCTTGCAAACGTCTGACAAACATCCGAGAGTATAACTGTCATGAAAAAGCTTCTTATATTTGCTATACGGACACGGCACGAAACAGGAGGATCCTTTTATTCGTGTAAAGAATATAACACGCACAGCACGAATGGTTGTGAGAAGCTAGGCCGTGGGAGTCATGAATCTGTTCAAGCAAATATTTATTTTATTTATTCCTTCGATATGCCCTCGGAGTTTTGTTCGACAATCGTAAGTGTCAAAATAAGTAGACACTAGTAGTTAAGAAATCATCATCAAGTTTGCTAAGAAAAAAGTCTCATAGAATGCGTTAACTGGTAAATTAATAACGAAAATTGTCCTTGGTTTCTAGTCTGGATTCTCTTGTGTCGATCATCATGGAGCATTGCATCCAATATCGATCAGAGCTTCATTTGCTGTTCATTGATTTCGAAAAGACGGTTTATACAGGAAGTGCATTCAGATATTTGTAAACTTATAGCTATTATTAAGGGAACATACATATGTACAATGGGCCTTGCATATAGGAACGCAGTTAGAGGATTTTGAAATCTAAGTTTTTGTATTAGTGTCTTCGAAAACATCTTATGAAACTTCGTGTATAATCGCAATTTTTAACCCGAATTGCTCTGAAAGAATACGTCAGTATCCTGTAAAGATTACAATAACACAAAGATGGAGGTGATAGTGGATCGGATATGAATTTCAAAAGGTGAGTTCTCCATTACTTGCCAAGTTTTGCAATGGATTACTGAATCACACATGGTTCACAACAGAACAGAACTAAGGCCCATTAGCACATAGAGGACCCAAAGTATACATGTATATCAATCTCACTCATCAGCTGTTCAAAGAATAAAATGAAATGGTTGGTATGAACGGTCCTAAACGAGACCGCTGGTCTATGTGAATATAGTCTATGTGAACATAACGTAAATATTATTATGTTTAAGTGTCTGGAACAATCAAAACTTTAATAAAGTTTAGAAAGGTCAAAAAATAGAATTACGTAAGCAGTTAAGGTGAGAATTTGTCAATTAAGGCAACATTTTTCTCAACTCAACAGCCTTCTACAAATTATTGGTCTCTGGCCTGAAAAATGGAAGATCAAACATTAATAAACATATTCCAGGTTCAGATTTTAAAAAAAAATCAGAGATTCCGTACTGAACTACTACTGACCTTTTCCTTCACTTTCTGACCTAAAAATCGTAAAATGACAGATTTTTATGAAGACGGGGATGATTGCCTCAATAAATTCTAAAAATTTCATCTAATTTAGTGAATGCATCGGACAACAAAACTTGGGGACAACTGAAATGTCATGTATAAGTAAGAAGACCCGAGAAAAGTGTTCAAATCACATATAGTTGTCTCCAAATTTTATAAAAATTAAATCCTGAATAAATTCATTTGAAGTGTCAATTAGTATAGCGAGTGCTTATGACAGGGAGTACACCTTTAACCTACAGAGTTTTTTTGTGTAACAAATTGTAAATTTTTGTCACTGAGGAGAAGTCGTCTACAATCTTCTGTCCTTTTTATTTTACGATTTATGTTAGGTAAAGTTCGCTGATCTGAAATTATACAAATTGTTCTAACTTTCAGGTAAAGGAACATAATTATTGTACGTATTCAAGTCCTTGCTACCCATAACCAAAGGGGGAAGAGAGAGTCAGAAAATATTATAAAATATTATAAAAAGACTCGTAAAAACTTTTAGGTTCCGGGGTCAATTAGGATCGACCTAACTTGGAGCGCGAAACTTGAGTAGTGAGTAGTGACTAAGGCTTATGTTTACAGTGAACTGTAGTAAGAATATTTATAGTTCCTTACCCAAAACTTAAAAACCCTACTTTCCAATTAAAGGGTTGTTTTTTAAGGCACTCAGGTCAGGGCTTGAGTTGTTAAGCTAAATATTTTAAGTGTTTCCTATCGTTAATTTGGAGACATGAACAGTAGGCAGTCGTTTTAGTTGTAGAGAACATGGTCAAAGTAGATTTAATTAATAAATTTGTTTAGTGACTTTGAAGATATTGACAACGTCCTCAAGAGAAAACACTAGATGCTTCACTCGAACATAACTACACACTTGTTTTTGTATTCTTGACTTAGCAGCTATCCACTAGGTACCTAGCAATTTTATTTGCATATCTTCAATTATTATTTGGAAAATAATCTGATGTCAACCTGCCGACGGGGATTATGCTTGTAGTGAGTTTTAAATTGGGGATTAATGGCAACAAAGAACATTTTACTTTACCGACAACAGATAGAGAGGAAATTCAATAAATATCATGATCTCCACACATTTATTCAAACTTTTAAAAAATCATCGCCCGTGATTCAAAAACATTTATCGACAAAAAGTACTTACAATCTAGGAGAGTTCTCCACCACGACATTTTCCCCGACAATCATATCGTTTGCATCCAATTCCGACGTCACTTCCATGACCAGTTCCTCAAACTTTTTTCCAGTTTTCGACTGTGTCTTCGATTGCGATTGCTTTGCGGTGTTTTCCGAATTAGTTTTGACCATTTCTGGGGCCTGAGTCTGGTTGACTTCAGGTGATAGATGTGGCAACTCATCCAACTTAAAATTAAACAACCACGAAAGGTTCTTATCCTCGAAATCTGACTCCGGGTCAGAATTGAAGGGCCCATTAGTCGAGTGGGTCCCCCCATCCGATGGCCGACGCGAAGTGCCCTCAGATATGCAATTCTGCTTCTGCATCGTAAAAACGCTCAGACTTTGCTGTGGCTCTTGATGAATGTCCAGTTGGGCAGATTGCATGTTGTTATTTGCCATGTCCTGCTGCACCTGCGACTGGTGTGGTTCATGTGTAATAACAGCTAATCCGGAATTGTATCTATGATCCAGTTCAAGTAAATCAGCGTTCTGCCAAGTCCCATCGAATTGATCAGTCGAGAAATTACTCTGAACCGGCACTAGGTTGTTGTCGTAATTGAAAAGATCGTTTATAAAGGCACTAGTGTTCAGATTGAATTGAATGTCGTTACAGGTTTGCTGTTGCTGCTCGTGCTGCTGGGAAGGAACAGCTTCGGTTGGAGAAACTTGAAAATTATTATTCGTGGGAGAGAACACTTGCAGGTGTCTCTTCTTGGCCTGGATGTAGCCGTTGGTGTTATCGATTTGGTCGTCGGGACCAAGTTTGCGTTTCAGATAAAAACTTTCACATTGCGAGTCCATTATTCCATTTGACTGTGAAGGATTCACTTGCGTGTTCACTATCATATTTGCAAATTTAACACCGATTTAAACAGATTATCGATGATTTCTGATATTTGGTTCACCTGAAACACTGATAGAATTTTGCTCGGGACACTTTAATACCTCGACAGTTAGCTAAGAACTGAACTAAAGGCTCACATCCTGTGATAGTTTTACTTAGTACTTTCTGTAAGGTTGTGCATGTATCGAAAGGATATCCATTCGCGTAGAGGTTCGAAGGATATTCCCCTGCGCAGTCATGCAAAAAGACAAAAACAAAAAAAATACATATTTTCCATTAATTCCAGTTTGGTTTTGCTCACGGGAGACGCCGCGACGTGAATATATTCGATTGTTTTGGTTGGCTGGATCCATCTATAATTGACCTTTTCTTGTGCATAAGGAGGAGTATATGGTCTTGTGTTTACTGGCAATGGATTGGAATGTACATGGGTATGAGTTCACATGTAGGACGGAGACAAATAAATAACAGGTGCGCAGAGTATCTATTTTATCCGTTGCTAGGATGATTTTTGAAATGTTCGTATGACAGATTTATCCATGAAACAGTGGAGCATGTTACTACGAATTTCCTTCGATTCAGGGTAGATCTGTCTATTAATTCTTTGGTCCTTTCTAACTCTTCTAAGTGAACAAAGAAAGGTGGTACCTTCCTGAGTTATTCCACAGCTAGCTAATCAAATTAAGGGATACAGCTGATTTTAACATCTAAGAAAAGCTTTCAAGTTTTTTTGACAAGGAGGCAACAGAGCGCTCGGATAGTAGTCTGGAAACGGAATTCCAATCAGATGAATTATATGACAATTAGTTGACATTTTAGCAACTTCCCTTAGGATTTTTGAAAAAACTGAGAGTATCTTCAGTTATGGGGAAGTCTTACGAGGAGAGGCTCGTTGGTTGAGGTCCTGGTCCACCCTGACTGTAGCGGCACCTAAATAAGTAAGTAAGTACTTATTCGTATCATCATCTGTCTTAAATTCTTGTGTCCCTTGTGAGTTCTAGACTAAAATATCCGGCTTTTTTGTCGATTACTAGCGATGTGTCTCTTCTGTGCCACCTTCTTGACTGTTCTGCTTTAAGTTCTTCTAGAACAGTTGAGTTTTTAGAACGTAACCGAATAAGAATACATAGGCTGCACGGCACTTGACAAGCAAATGGTTTTTAGTTGATCTAAAGATTCATACTTCCTTTGTAACTTCCTTGGCTACAAGCTTGGGACATTCCGTATCGACTGAAGGGTGACTAACAATAGTTTCTATATCTTCGTAAGGAGTGTCAGTGCATTGCATTGTGCTGGCCAGTACTTTCTCCGTACTAGGACAAGTCTTGTACTAAAACCTGGTTTTTCGGTATAAATAAATCTTATTAAAAACAGCTGAACTAGCTAGACCCAATATTTTGAACTTCAAATTTCACGCAAAGTTTTAAATATTGAATTCCAACCAATATCTATTCAAACCAACTCATATATAAAAATTTCTCTGAAAAAGAAACATTTTTGAACGCGGCCGCCTGTTTTCACCGCCATCTGTCAAACCCGAGTTTGGCGGCAAAAATTTCATCACTTCCCCAAAGTTCTTGTTTATATTTTTTTCAATTTGTTAAGTTATGTCGCAAAAAACAATCACGTAAGTACTAAATATAAATATTTCATTTCGATTCCAACGAAACCCATCTTCCCGGCAGCTCATTCTTTAAGAAAACTCCCGCCAAAGTCGCGAAACCCCCAACAAATTCTGATGATGAAGATGAGATTGGAAGGTAAAATAAATATGTTTTGAACAAATTTCAGATGATTCTATCGTTCCGAACACTCGGACGGTGTATGCATCGTGTGAGCAATAGCAGTCTGTTCACACGAGAGCCTACGAACCTTGCTAAACTATGTTCTGTGCATTTTTCCAGTAAGAATTCCATCGGAGCAAAGAAAGTTACTAAGCGTCGAAGGATATCTAGTAGCGATGAAGAGGGTCCCAGCGATAGGTGAGTGTTTACGACAAGTTTAGCGGATTGTAGAAGACATTACTCTGTTTCAGTGTCCCTGCGAAGAAGCAGACAACCTCTCTAGCCTCGCCAATTGCAGCCCCAAGAATGTCTCCAGTGAAAACAGTGTCTCCTCCGGTGAAAATAAAAACCGAGAAAAAAACTAGTCCTAAGTCTACTAAGAAGTCTCCTGCATCGGATAAGAAATCAAAAAAATCCAATGGCACTGCGAAAGTCAAGGAAGAGAAGAAAAACGCTTCGACAGATGAGGTTGTTATGGAGGAACCCAAACTAGAAACTCCCCAAAAGCAGGTGAAAAAGACTGAAGAGTCATCACCGACGAGTAAAGTTGAAGAGAAAGTAGTGAAGAAGGAGCTGAAACTGCAATCAGCTGGACAAGGTCAGAAGGGAGCTGATTTTGATCCATCGAAAAGGAACTACCATCCAATCGATGATGCCTTTTGGAAACGTGGTGAAAAGTAAGTTGTCCCTTCTTAATATATTGCAATTTATGATACTCTATCCTTAGAACCCCGTATCTGGCCCTCGCCCGGACGTTCCAACTGATCGAGGAGATCAGTGGCCGGCTTAAGATGATTGAAGTGCTCAGCAACTTCTTCCGATCGGTGATAGTTCTTAGTCCCAATGATCTCCTGCCTTGTGTCTATCTCTGCCTTAACCAGTTGGCTCCAGCTTATGAAGGTTTGCGGTTCTAATACGGTAATCTGTGCATTTTATGAAGTTTCTTCTGTTTAGGCTTTGAATTGGGTGTGGCGGAGACTTCTCTTATGAAAGTGATTTGCCAGACAACTGGCCGAAGTATGGCGCAAATCAAATCTCAAGTTCAGTCCACCGGCGATCTAGGAATCGTCGCCGAACAATCGAGGAGTAATCAGCGGATGATGTTCCAACCCGCTCATCTTACAGTCGAGGCTGTATTCCACAAATTGAAGGAGATTGCCAAGATGTCTGGTCACTCGGCAATGAACAAGAAAGTGGACAAGATCCAATCTCTCTTCGTTGCTTGCCGCCACTCAGAGGCGCGCTTTTTTATTCGTTCCCTTCTAGGAAAGTTAAGAATCGGTTTAGCAGAGCAGTCTCTGTTGCAAGCTCTTGCAGTAGCCTGCACAAATACGCCGCCAGATCAAAAGGATTACCCGCCAAAGGTCCTCCATGCCGCTAAAAACCTCAGCGAAAGTGCCTTCAAATCTCAAGTGGAAGACAATGCGTTGATTTTGAAGACAACCTATTGGTAACCTATTGGTAGCTGTCGATCCAATGAACTTAATTAAATTTTTCCTCATTCTAGTCAGTGTCCCAACTACAACAAGATCATTCCAGTCCTCTTGGAGCACGGCCTTGGGAAACTATTGGAGCACTGTCCTATGCAACCTGGCACTCCACTCAAGCCTATGTTGGCTCACCCAACCAAGGGAGTGCATGAGGTGCTCGAACGTTTCGAGGGAATCAAGTTCACTTGCGAGTGGAAGTATGACGGCGAGCGTGCCCAGATTCACCGCGATGAGAAGGGTGTCATATCCATCTACAGTCGCAACCAGGAGAACAACACATCCAAGTACCCAGATCTCATCTCTCGCATAGATGACATCAAGGGAGAGGGCGTGCAATCATACATCATCGACAGCGAAGTGGTCGCTTGGGACGTGGAACGCAAACAGATTCTTCCATTCCAAGTGCTGAGTACGAGGAAGCGTAAGGATGCCGATGAGGCTGAAATCAAGGTGCAGGTCTGTGTGTACATGTTTGATCTGTTGTACCTGAACGGCAAGCCGTTAGTCACAGAAAATTTCGTAGAGCGCCGACGTCTGCTCAAGGAAACCTTCCATGAGGTGCAAGGACAGTGGCAATTTGCTACCAGCGTCGATACCAGCGACATTGACGAGGTGCAAGCATTCCTCGAAGAATCTATCAAGGGTGAGTCTAAAGGTGGACCCTTTCCTCTATCTCAGTCTTGTATCTTGGTTTTTCAGGAAACTGTGAGGGTCTCATGGTGAAAACTCTGGAAAAGGAGGCGACCTATGAAATTGCAAAGCGCTCAAGGAACTGGTTAAAACTGAAGAAGGACTATCTCTCCGGAGTGGGTGATTCTCTAGATCTAGTGGTCATTGGAGGATATATAGGCAAAGGAAAGCGAACGGGCACATATGGCGGCTTCCTTCTGGCCTGCTACGACGCCGACAACGAGGAGTACCAGAGTATCTGCAAAATCGGAACTGGTAAGCCAAGAAAATTCCAAAAACTATCCACCTATCCCCGCATTCCCTTCCAGGTTTCAGCGACGAAGACCTCCAGACCCACGCAGAGTTCTTCAAGAAGCACGTACTGACGGGAGCCAAATCCTACTACCGGTACGACAGCTCCCATGAGCCTGACGAGTGGTTTGACGCAGTTCAACTGTGGGAAGTCAAATGCGCTGATCTCTCGCTCAGTCCAGCGCACAAGGCTGCCATTGGAATCGTGGACCCCGAGAAGGGTATCTCATTGCGTTTCCCTCGTTTTATTCGAATACGCGACGACAAATCGCCGGAAGACGCCACCTCGGCGTCACAAGTCGCCGACATGTACTCAAGTCAAGACCAAATCAAGAACCAGCAGCAAGGATCGAAGGACCCGGAGGAGGATTTCTACTAAAATCGTCGTTTTTATTTGTGTGTCAGCCGTTAACAAGTTAAGTTAAATAAATAGTTTATGCAAACTAAGTCTCTGGTTCTCGTCGATTTTTGTTGCGCTCGTACTCGGGCAACGTGGTCCAGATGAATCCACCGGGTTTCGTGTCAAAGTCCATTGAGTCGGGCAGCGGGAATGGCGTTGTCTTATCGTGGTAGTAGTTACTCGGAGCGTGCATCACGAACTGCAGGCAGGACAGCTTCCTAGATTGATCCTCATCGGGACCTGTAAGAGGAGCAATCATAGTTAAGAACATGTGAAGCGCCCTAAGGCAAACCACCTACCAATTAAATAAGTACTCGCGTCAAAGCCGTCATTCGGATGGGGACTAGCTTGTGTGGGAATCAGCCATGTCAGGAAAGCAGACTTCTCGCAATAGGTGTCGACCAATAGCCCACGAATCTGTGCATAGTACACATCGCCATCGTTATCCGTGAGGGAGACTATATCACCCACTTGGAGATAGGAACCCTAGAAACCGAATAAACTTCTTAACAACTCCCACAGCGCACTTGTAGCCTACCTTATAGAACAGACAGTCTACTGTGTGCGTCGATGCCTGGACAATTGGTGTCTTAAACGGTGTCTTCTTGAAAATATTCCTTCGGTTGCGTCCTTTTGGCAGATTCTTCGACTGACCACCAGCTGCGCCGGACTTTGTCTTAAACCGAGTGGCACGCGTGCTCTTCCTTAGCTTCTTCTCATCTCCATTGTTCCCATTGGAGCTCTCACCATTCTCCGGTTCGGGTTCCGTTTTGATGTTGCTGGAGTTTTGGTCGTAACAGTCCTGGCACAGTTGACCGAGATCTGTGCTCCGCCACATTGGACTCTCGGTTTTTTCGCATTGAATACATTTTGGCTGAAGCTTTGGTGGCATTTTTAAAGAAAGGCGGGTCGTTGCGAGTTAGAATCACAGATTAACTGTGAATTGAGACTTGTTCCGAGCTAAAGCAGATTCGAAAAGATCTTTTGTAGAAGTTGGAACTGTATTTTAGCGGCCATCCATAAAAATAAATAAATTGAACTGTCAAATTGGATTTGAAGGGGCTTGCATTCGCCACTGCAGTGATGCCAAGTCTAATATTTTTATTTGCTATGGATATAAGTTTCGCATAGATAATAAAAAATAATGGATATGCGTCGAATAATGAATAAGCTTTGTATCGAGTAAAGACTTATAATATTTTTCTTAATATTTACTTATGTTTTCATAATAAAGTAGCTCCTTCGAATCCTACTGCCATACTCAATGGAGAAAAAGATCGGGTTATTAAGTTGCAGTGGACGAATGGTAGAACTGAGGTGAGAACACAACCCAGATTTGCAGCCCTACTGATTTAATAATAATCATAACCACTGTAATTGAGTACAGCAACAAACATCAACCCATTGTGAAAGAGCCCAAAGAAGAAAAGTGGCTATATATAGGAAAGTCAAATGTGTTAAAGAAACTTAATTCCAAGTACAACTCTCCACTCCACTAACTCCTGTCAATTAATTTCCGAAAACATAAACAATTTATTTCCCTGACCACACTCATTTGCCGCTGTGTAAACGCACACAGAAATATGCCCAACAAGTGTCAAACCAGTCTGCGCTGAATATACTTTAAAAGCTGAATGCACTTTCACAACAAGAAAAAACCAACACGAAGAGTGAAAATCGTGTGCGAGAAATGAAAAACACACATCGAATCCCAGACCCACAAGAAGTGATTACGAATATTTGTTTTATGTTTGCAGTGAAGTAGTTTCCAAAACTCTAATATTATCGAATAGTCCAGCTTCGAGCGTAGTGCATTTAATTTCAATCGCGAAAGTTCCCAGAACGCAGTTTCCAATCACGGCCAAGAGAAACCATAAAACCCATAAATATTTACACGCATTCACGACGAAAAAACGCAAAAAGAGGAAAAACATACGCCCGGAGTTGTTCCCAAATCAAAACAGAACGCGAGTGTTTTAAAAATAAATTGGAATTGTGAAACCAAGGAGGCACCAGCACCAGTTGTGTGGATTAATATGCTACTCAAGTGTTCCTCCAATATGGCACGCACCAATAAAGCAGACGAAACCCCTGCAAAGGGGGCTGATAGCAGTAGCCATGGCTCCTCGTCGGGCAGTAATTCCAGCTCCAATTCGAACTCGGCCAGCAGCAACAGTGGAACAAGTTCATCAACAATTATGGCCCGTGGAACAGGTTTGTCTTTAACATCAATTGCTTAAATTATTTTCAACTAGGTGGTACCTATACTGTGTATGAATAATAATTTTGTTGTTTTGATAGCTGGTAGAGCTTTGCCTCATCAAGTTGTAGCGTGAAGTTGGTTTATAAGAGGGTCGAGCGCATTGTGTCGTCATTGGGTTTCCTCTCATCTAATTAAAATAATTTCTATGATTTGCTCTCTGTGTGTTTCCCCCGGAACCTGGTTCCATATGTTGTTGTTTGTATCGTGTTCACCTTGCATTGTGCGAGATGATTCGCTCGTTTATATTGTCGATGTACAGCAATTGGAATGGAATTGTCGTTGTCGGCCGACTTAACGAAGTCAGTCGCTTAAACATTCACGTGACGCCAGTTACCGCGTCTGAGTTGTATGTAATTACATGAGTGTGTCACGGAATAAAGAGGAAAAGTACTACTCGAGAGGGAGGCGAGTGCAGCAAAGTTCCAGGAAACGGCCCAGAAGTACTTTTCCACATCTCGTGCATAGTATATACATATGTATAAAATATGCAACGCGATTCTATGACTATGCTGGGTTGTGATGCAATGGAAATATGTAGACATGGAGCGCGGTTTGTGCAAGAGAGGAATGGTTGTGGGGGCACGTGGTTTATAGGGTCACAGTCCTTCGAATAGTTAATGGGTCAGGTTTGGGTGGATTTCAATTGGAAGTGGAACTGTTTATCTTTCGCAAATGTTGTCGATAACACTTATCAATTTATGACGGCATTTGTCTAACAGCTGCGTTCGATGACCCTCTCACTACTGGTTCGTTGTCCAATTGCAGTGAAGTGCAGTAAATACATAAAATATTTGCATTGATTGACTTGAAATTGAGTATCGTTTCCAATTGGCCAAACCTGTTGATAACAGAACATCCGGAAGGACGGATGCGACGCGGATCGGTTAATTCGAGAACAGAAATACAAAGATTGAGTTATGAGGAGCACACTAGAGTTCTGTCCTGGAATAATTTGTTTCCAAATCTTTACAAAATGTGTTGATACCTCGGTGTCCTCATAGTGTTTCATTTGCTTACATGAACTACTCGAGTACATCTATTCTCTACCGATGGTAGCTAGGCTTCTTCTGTGTTTTATCCTGAGTTCTTTACGATTCTTCTTCGAGTGACACTCTACTTCTAACATGAACTTTTCTCACACCTATGTCCGTACGTCGTAAAGTAGAATAAGATTGATTGGTTTTGGGTGTCCTTGTCAATTCATGTGGTGAAAGGTGAGCATGCAGTTTCGCGCCAATCCACTCCACATTCGACCAATGTCAATAGGATAAGAAATAAATCGGATTGTTTTTTAGATAAATAGCCGAGAAAAGTTCCACTCAACATTAAGTGAAGAATGTCCTTCATCTACGCGTACCGCTTAAATACTGCGATTCGTCATAAGACAGTCCGTGAAGTACAAATCCTTTCTCCATCTGCTCTTTATTGACTTGAGGAAGCATTCGACAGTTTTAATCGGAATTATGTCTGAAATGCTTTGCGCTTTTAATGTATTCTCCAGAAATTCATTGCCATTAGCAAGATTTCCTATAAGGGTGCAAAGTGTCACGGACTACACAAAAGAAAGAGGGATTGAGGTGGGGTGGAATGAGGCTGTACTAGCTAAACAAAGAAGTCATAGAAAAGAAGAAAAAGTTGTCACTATCCAAGAAGACAGTTGTTCGCTTGTAAAAATGCAGGAAGACTGATGGGAGAATGATAATATGCCCTAACGAGACCTAAAGAGAGGAGCAGGACTAAGGTCGATTCTCCTTGGTCATTTCGTGGAAGAGAGCTAGAGAAAAGTGTCATAAAACACTGTGCTTAAACTTGTAGATTGATAGAACAGGGGCCATTTACTTAGATAAAGTATTAGAATACTTATGCTTCTTTGAGCATCCCGGGTTATCGGCTTGCATTGCATCGCCGAATGCAGATATATGTGTTCTTTTCACTGCAACTTTCGACATTAATGCCTTAAGGTTGCTCATCTTCTTTCTGCGAATTAGGAATACTTTAGATCCGGATCATTCTAAGTAGGCTACATGAACCCGGATTTCGTTCCGTGTGTAACATCTTACTGACAAGGGGAGGTACTTTTCTAAGTGCTGAAGCTGAATATGTAACTGCGTCTTTGCTTAGTCGATGTTTATAACTGCCTACTCTCTCTCAATGGTCAATTGGTCTATTAACTCGGAAGCTTATGTTTGAGTTGGGCTGATCGAATCCATCGAATTGTTTTTTGCTGATAAAGCAGAGGGAAGCACGTAGCTTATCACTAATAAAAAATTGTTATTATTTTATCTGTTGTATCTCTAATCAACATATCAACTGAACTCTATTGAGTGACTGTTTTGAGCGCATCACTCACTGTTCTCGTACTTCATATCTTAGGAACAATCAGTCCCTCTTTCCATGGGAAAATAGTTTAGCTTGATTAGCTGATTTTATTACATAAGCTTTGTTTTTGGTCCCCGATCTATAAGTGACGACACACAGTATTCTCTACTTAAACTGATGTCTTCAAGACGATTTTAACTTTGCTGATCTCTTGTGAGTCCAAAAAGATTCTTCGAATACTGATATTTGGAAAACTACACAAATAACGAATCATCGTGTTTTAACTATTTAACCACCAAACATATTTATTTTAGACTTATCACTTCTTTCACCTTTTTCTACAGTACATTTGTGAATAAATTAAGGTTTTCTAACGTTTGACGTAATGTGAAAATGATGGGTTTTCCCGAACCACACAGATAAGAAGAAACACCTTTTAACGAACATACAGATTGAGTCTGGGAAGTTGGAGCCTTGCGTCTTTTTTTAAATCCGTGTTTAGTTAATCTCAACTCGTTTTCATGGAACCGTTGGACTAGTACTCATCACTGTGCAACAGTCTGTGGAAGTTTCCTATTTAAATTCTAGGCACCAACTGAGAGCCTAACGCCTTCATTAATTTATTATTCTCTGCAGGCTTTGGGCTTTGCAGTGTTGATGTATTTTCTCATTTACGGAATGACTTGATGTAGGAGATATTAGTCACTTGTTTTGCTGGTACTCTTCGTCAATCAACACATTTATACTTGGAACTACTGATAGTTCTTAGTATCGTTTCCATTGGACTTCCGTATCTTGTGTTGGCCATACTGGACTATTCTGGTTACGAAAATTGTGTTTTAGTCTCTAATTCTTCATGTTTTTTGTGCAATAGCAATGGCAATAGTGAAGTATCCTTTTGTCCGACGAATCTTCTACCAAAACAGAAGTCTGTATGCGAAGGTTTCAATAGTGCAAGCTGACACAATCGTGCTTACTTTGTCGAGTCCTATGCATTGATGCAATTTACACGCGTTCGGCCATCTACAGGCAAAAGCTGATTCATTTTTTTAACTTTGCGCGGTTTATTCTCTATAAACACCATCTTTTGATGCCCAATTGCAAAGCTCGTCGTATTGGACATCTGCATCCATAGTATGGATATTCTCTATTGTACGGCTGCTCCGGGACCAGCCTCAGCTCTTACCGGCAGTGTTGAGTCAGTTTTCTCAGAATGCGACCAGTTTGCACCCAGGACTAGGAAATTCACCTTATCGAAAAGATTGACACAATTATTTCGTTGTTAAACTGTCTTGCACGATCCATGGTTTATCTACGTGCTCTGGCTCTATTTACTCCAATATTGTTAAAAGTGCGATAGCATTTGCAAAAATGAAAGCATATTCCGGTAGGGTGGTTATCTAGAAGGTTGGCAAGCCGGCGAGTATGTTCTTGTTTAATGGTTAGATACGAATTTACTTTTGGACAATTTCCATGCATATGATTCTTTTAACATGTGGATATTGTAGTTGCTGGTCGCTTTAAACCTCTATCAATCGGATAGGTATCAACTTCTACTGAGTAGTTTTCTTGGAAAATGTATCACAACACTTAATTGCTGGATTAATTCCTATTTCTATGGAAATTTCATGAACCTCTTCCTTGCTTGGTAGCTTGTTTAGTAATTGCAGAGACCATTGGTGTACTTAAGCCGTAGACGTCGTAGGTTGGTATTTTTTTCTTCGGAGTATAAGTTGAGTGCATGCTATCGATTTGCACTATACTCGTATTCTTCATTGCTTGAATATGAATTAAGTCAGTCTGTAGAGGTTGCTAGTTGTTTGGATATCACACCATTGTGGTCGGTACTTTTGGTTTACTTTTCATCGTTTGTGTCCCATTTTCATCCAACAATTAATCTGTTTTGATATTAGAAAATATGCTATTGGTTTCCAAAGCTGTGTTGCTTTAATCTACAATGTTTGCATATTCAGTAAATGAATTAAATTCACCGACGGGAACAATACTGATTTACGTGATTTGTTGTTGATGATGTTGAACGAGTTTCATTAAAGAGGTTAAAGCACACTCGCAGCTGATTCCGAAGGGAAATTCATCGAAAAAGAGAAAAACAATAAGTTGACTTCAGTATAAACCAACTCCTCTCTTAACATATACGTATACTGTACCAAATGCATGAAAGGAGGACCCATAATAAAGATGTAATTATGCTGCGCCCAAATTAAGGTCAGCGCTGTCTGCTCTTCCTCTCTTTCTCTATCTTACGCTTTAAAATACAAAGCTTTTCACGCTTTCATTCGTTTGCTTTATTTACACACTCAGGCGACGAGCGATTGATTCCAAAGTCCAGAAGTTGTCCGCCGAGCCAGAGATAGAGAACTAACTAAATTGAGGTACATTGACTGCCGGTCGGTTGATCGAGCAAATACTGCTTGCTTGGATGCTTGGTCTGTGATGGGAAGAGCTCTGACTGGTTCGTTATCGTTTGTTTTAGAATTGTCGGAGGACAAACTATGTACCCTCTGAAGACAATGCATTAAACAGCGATTGTGGGTCCACCACACTTATGAGAAGTCGTCTTATTTATGTGAAATGTTTTTCAATTCGAAAATAAAATGTCGTAAACACGCACTAGTATCTCAAGAATTTGAATGATGTTGATCTTTTTTTTAATACGTTTGTTTTTTTTTGCACAAAAATAGCAACGCTTGGCTATGTTTTCAATGACAAAATTTATTTTGGCACGTGTTTGAGCAGTTGATGCTCGAGTAAGTTCTCTCAATACAGGTTTGATCTGGACAGGAATGTGGGTTTCTAATAAGTGCTTCGGTAATTTGTGGCTTTAAAACAGGGATGTGTTGCTGCAGATAGCGGAGATATTTAAATATTTAATCAAAAAAAGTAAAAAAAAAAAAACAAATGTAAACAAGCAAACGCGCACGTACAACAAGTATACACTTCCGCCTGATCCGCGTCTATTTTTGGCTTGATAAACAAATGTCTCGAGCTTTTTTAGTTGATACAGTTGACGGGAAAGTACGACATTCTTTCGTTAATATTTGTTAATGACGAATGACTGTGCAGAAAAGTATCTGCTATGTACATACGTTCCTATGAGAATAGTTTACGTAAAGGAACAGGTGCCTATTGGGAAATAATTTTAATCTCGAGAGAACACCAACGCATGTTGGTATTTATGGTGGAAACATATTCAAACAAGGAAGACAACTGATTGATGTTAATTTAATATTTAATATTTTATAAACTAATGCTTCTGTGGTCACTTTTCAGCAAACGCCAAATGCCGTACTTCTTGAATGTTCTGTTAGGTTCGTGGGTAGGCGAGAAGAATAAACCACAATGCCACACTCAAGTCAATATTCCGATGCCCATAGGGGAGAGATGTCCCTCGTCCATTGGTGGACCCTAGTTCTACAAATATGGTTCCTATGAACTGCCAAACCATGTAGAAGATTTGATGAAGTTCAAGACGTCATTGATTGATTAGCTGGAAAATTCTTCTTGGTCAACGAAGAAGTGTCGCCCGAGGATAAACCAAACCTGGACATTACATGAAATTCAAAAGTTTGTCTTAGCTTTCTCCATTCGGTGGATATATGTTGGTACATCCAATGAAGGACAAACCTTTATCTGTTTAAAGATTAATTCACCTGTCGTAGGTAATCATAAGAAAAAGTGCAGACTACAGTATGCTACCTTGTAGTAAATATGCCTGCTAACTGAAAAGAGTGCTTTTCAGATGTGTCTTATGTGCATCAGGGTTTTGAAAAAAGTTAATTAAGAGCTTACGTCTGCCTTTCGAAATATTTGTTTCTTAGTTTCCAAATGTTTAAAGTTTACGTGCACTCTTTTGTAGACGCTTCAGTCCTAGTTTGCTTATTCAGGTTGAAGTGGTCGATGTGGCAACGGCTGGATAACGCATTTGTCCTTGTAGTGTTGCTTATTTTCGGGTTTTCACAGGATGCTCAGAGGAAGAAGATGCATATACTAGTTTACTATTTGTACTAGTCTATTCGTATATTTGCCCTAACCACCGAAAGGGACATACGCTTTTGCTCACCAGCGTACAATTTCTTAATTCTAATGTTTTCATTTACAATCATGGATATGAACATATACTTGTTATTCTTCTAAACCAGCGAATGTATAGATCGAACAAGATCGACAACTCAATGTCTTATCTTCTTTATTTTTAAAATTATTATTTATAATGTACCTGTACCTCTTCAGACACAGCTTGAGTTCTAGCGAATTACTAAAAACACCAACAAACACTACGATTTAATTGCCTAAAAATGTAGTAAACAATGTTGTCTTGACCTTCTCAATTAAATATTAGTCATACCCATTGCACGTGCCGGCATTCGCCGATACAGTGGCGTTCAAAAGGTATTATTCGTTTAGCAAAAGCTTAAGCATGAGGGTGTGGAATGTAAATAAATCGAAACTTGAAGCGATAAAGAAATGAGTCGACGATATCAGTTAGTTTAGAGTTTTTGCAAATTCTCTACTGGTACAATCGTGTTGCCAGGGAAAAACATGATTTTCTGAAATTCGGGGGGCTGTTGGAAGCTGGTATTTTAGAATTGACGGAGGAGAGATAGAACTGTATTGCAATCAATTTGAAGGGACTTTGTGTAAATTTATTGATAATCTAGTTGTTACCAAATCTACCATCCAAACATGGTATTAGTATTCGTGTATGGTACTTATTTAGGTGGCAATACAGTTGGCGGTGAATCTGGGCCTCGGTGGTTGAAGAATGAATAGTGCTGTCCACTATTTTTTTGATTTGGTCTACTGAACCGATTTGGAAAGTGTGGTCCACACAAGTACAGCGATTATTGTTAAATATTGGTAGAATGCTTATTGGGGGAGAACGTCTTACCAAAGAACTAAACGATTTACTTGAAAGCTTGGATTGGCCTTCTCTAAAGATGGAGACTAGAGCATCCGTTCTAAAACTCTATACAAGTGCTGAACTTCTATCGAGGCTGTTGGCTGGGTTCCTTTTATATACCACTGTACGTTGAACAATTTGATAAAAACAAGTTTCCTTTCATAATTTTGTTGGTCTTTAGACAAAAAAAAAATTGCAATCAAAGATTCAACACTACAATAACAATTCACAGTCAATTGCGAATGGTTGGTTGTTCTTTAAGTGGCCTCTCCTGATAAGCGGGGCTCGCAATAATCAAATTTATTATCAAATGCGCTTGACGAGTGGTTTGATTAGTTAGCGTTCATATTCATCGAATCAAGGATCATCATACCGATTTGATGGGCGTAAACCACTCTATACGCAGGATGTGCTGGCTGTAAATTTGAGTCTACTGATTATTTTAACCTTGTACCACTGTAAAATAAAAAAAAAAAACCTGAAAAATAAATAAAAACTCAACATCATAACACAAACAAACAACAACAGATCACTTAAGCAAATAAACGCGCGAAATCACGCTTTTCGCACGGTACCAGTCGAATTTCATCACGGTATTGCTTTTTGGAACATTATCGCTGACGACCATTGGTCATCGTATGATTCTTTCGACCAAACAACAGTATAGCCCGAAAGCATACGAGATGAGTACATTCGCTCTGACACGCCCATTTGTGCGTGCTAATTGTATTAATCGCGGATGGTGTATTCTGCAATAAGTTTATGTTTTGTTGACGTGGATTGAAGAATTTCTCTGTTGGAGGAGTTGATCAACGAATTAGCACGGAACTAAAAAAAAATATGCAGATATGTGTGTAGGTACTTGTCCAGTTTAATATTGATCTGTTTTGGGATTGGAAAATTTCAGATTTCGAGCAATGAAAAGGGTGATGCGATTTTAACAATGCGATCCACCAAACATTTGCACTGTGTCAAACTAATTTGAGTCTCACGATTTATCGCTTTGTATTGATGGGATGGAAACGTTGACTTGAGTTTGACTTCACAGTCGGGACCGTGAATTTCGGATTGGAATTTTACTCTACTTGCAGGTGGATAGGCTTCCTTGGGATACTCCAAGTACATAATTGTACATTCAATTTAAGCTTCTAAATATAGAAATAGACTATGCTAATTGTTGGTGATGTTCAACTGTTATAAACTATTTTAAACCAAAGCTTTTTAGCATCTACCGATGTGGCAATATCAATAAATAGCTATTTATTGATATTTTAATTTAAAGGGGCTCCCGACCCGTGAGGAGTTTCTGTCGGAGACCCCCGGGCGGAACATCCGCGTCGATATCATGCTCATTGCTGACAGATTGGATTTCATTGTTAGCATGTTTATACTGGAGTCAAGGTGGATCGTAGTACTGTTCGCTTTGTGCTTGGACTGAACTCGGCTTATCTAAAGCTTAGCAAACCTATTCAATTAATGAATCTGGGTCACTGTATTAACAAGCAGGGGACTATATTTAAGGCCCAGCTAACTACTAAGGGAAGATCTATCAATTTTGATACCAGGAGGACCTAGGAACAAATTGTTGTTTGAAGACCCACTAGATTTTTGTTTTTTAAGAACGAACAGTGCTAAGATCACTGAAGTTATTGACGTGGAAAGGGAGGATTGACGTTTTTGCAGCTACTGCAGGACAATTTAAAGAATACTAAGTGAATGTACAGATGGGTACTTGCTACTCTGTCAAGGACGGTAATGAGACCCTTAAGCCTTCAACTGACACGCAATCTTTCAAAAATGTATGCAACTTCTTTCTAGCTGTCAGTGCTGCATTTGTTAGTTCCGACATGGAAGCTGTCAAAATTAGTTCAACGGTACCTATGTACCTATGCTATATATGGAGAGTTATCACCATCTATGACAGATATTGGTTCATAGCCCACCCCGCCAGACATGGTTACGGAGGAAATCATTGAAAAGACCCATGATGTGGGTCGTTCGCTGATCGCGGAACGAAAGTGTGCGAAATAGCAAAGACTGTAGGGATGTCGTACGGAAAGGCATTGAACATTTTACATGATAAGTTTGGAATTAAAGAACTATCGGCCCGATGGGTGGTGCGGATTCGACTGACAACTTCAAGGTAGTTTTGCTTCTTTAAGCAGGAATGTTTGCTACAAGACGTTGCCGTTGATGAAACCTGTATTCTACACGCCAGAGCTTAAGCAACGATCAAAACAATGGATGTCTTCAAGTGAATCAAAAGACGGTTTTATCTGCCGAAAAGGTCATGTCTATACTTTTTTGAGTTTAAAAGGGAAAAAAAAGAAGGACGGAATATACTACAGTGAATTATTGGACTAATTTGATAAGAAATTAAAAGTATTGTTCCACTATGACAATGCATCAGATCAAGTTACAGGAATTGCACTGCGAATCCATCATATTCACCGTACCTGGATCCCTGCGACTTCTTTCTGCTTCCTAACCAGAAAGCGTGGCTCAAGGGGATAAATATTCAGATCAGACGAGGAGGTCATCCTCGAGACAGAAGCCTATTGACAAATCGTCATTTTAAAGAAATGGGATGTACCTTGGGAAAGTGTATTGCTCCGAGAGCAGATTATAAAAAGTTTGCGTCTTCATTGCTAACACGGGTACTTATTAATCCACCCTCGTATATTGTGCCAAGAAGAAAAGACAGTAAACATTGACGAGTTGAACAGGACATCACACTCGACAAATATAACTTTAAGTTAGTAAGGACTTTGCCGACAGTCTGGTAATAATTCTGACAACGTTTCAGCAGAAATTAAACTAACTCTTGCTGTTAGTATAGTAAAACTCTATTTCAAACAACCATGGAGATTCTATGTAAAACCTTCATCATCCCAATCCTACTTTATAGAGCTGAACTATGCAAGCTGTTTAACGACTGAGTGTATCGGTTCTCTATGATGTTAGGGCATGCAGTGCTCGGTCTCGCATAGTCTTCGAATAAAATTCGGAGATACAGCGCAGTAGACAAAGACTTAGCCTCCGAGATTTCATGCTCTAGCTATTTCGTTAACAGGACTATGTTAAGTTTTTGATTTTCTGGAGATCAGTGCAGTAAATAAATGATTGCCGATTGGTCTGTTTCCGAAAGATTAAAAGAAGAAGAAAACTTAGAGTCTAAAATGTTTCCAAGATTTGTAGCTTTTGTTGAGAGATAGTTTGAATTAATCTTGATAGCACAGCCAATTACATACACACGTTTACATGCACTTCGAAAAGAGAGTTTAGTTTTGGAGTTTGACGTAATTATTCGAAATCAAGCACTCCTAGCATCTTGGAAGGTTGAAAGGACGCTGCGCAATAGGCGTAAAGATCACTGCACTGAGTATTGATTCACCTTAATCCTACGCGAGCTGTCAATCTTCAGACTTGACCATCATTTGACAACAAGAGTTGGGTAATACATCATACATTTGTATGTACATATGCATGCATGTAGTTAGTCGCAATACCTACCTGAATGGCTCTACGTTGGGGCGGCAATGAATCGTAATTTTTTGGTTGTTCTTGTCAAAAACAGATTCCACCTCAATTAATCTCTCAACGTAAAAAAAACTCACCAAAAAAAATCTTGGATTTCAACTGTAGCTTCCTGCGGATACTATGTCGGTATCAGCACTCTAGAGTCGTACATGTCTATGGCGGGTTTTATCAAGTGGACGCCTCCAGGCCATTTGAAACTCATTTCATTCGTACGTTCCATTCCATCAGAACGAACAACTGATCACGTTGTCGTCGCTTGAATTTAAAATAATCAGACAATCCTAATTAGTTTTAAATCTTTCGCTTCGGCCCTTATCGATATTGTTTGCACCACATAATTTTTTATTTGCTCGTATATTTGCTCATTGCCACCATCATCATGGACTTCATCATCATCAGGAACTTCATCATCATCAATCCAACTCGTGATTCAAGATGCGCTATTAAACTGTAAACATTCTTATCAAATAAATTGTCTTTGTCCCGAGTAAGTTATCAATTGCTTTCTGCTTGGTTTTACAGCTGCTATTTCTAGGTAAGAGATACGCACCGCTCCAGAAGAAGAATGATTCGAATATTTTATGATCTTGAGATGATATCGATCTATTTTCGATGTGTCACGCACGTATTTAGGGTGAATTTGCATTTTGGTTCAAACATAGAGCCGAAGGCGATGCACTATCGTCGTTGGTGCTATTTATCATCGTGTAAACAATGTAAGGTCATTCACTTGAGATAAGACCTCTTAAGTGAGTTCTTCGCTCTGAAATTGAGTGAAAAACGAAAGAAATACAATTGAACGCGTTCAGCTGAGGATAATTTTGATGCTTGGTTGGACACACTGCTGCTATACCTCACAGATATATTTGTTTTTTGTTTACGACTGTCAAAACCACCATTTTTCAAAATGAAGTGTGAATAAGCCTGGGGGCGCCGCTTCGCCCCATGGCTGTTGTGGAGATGCTATTTTTTGCGCTGCGGCGAAACCTTAAATTCACGCCAACTTGTCGCTTGTGTAATTGTCGTCTATTCGCGAATTGATTTATTGAATTCTTAAAAAAGATGAAAAATTGTTTAATGCTTCAGATGAGTAGTTGTAGCTCTACCTAAAAATAATTCCTTACGTACTGTAAGATGAATAAGTACATGAGGGGCAGCTTTGGCAGAGTGGCGCTTTTGACGTTTGCTTGGCTAAGACGTCACTATGGACTCTTTATTTACTTCATGTACTATGTGTAGGTGTACACATATGGATTTCGTCTTATGAGTTTGAGTTGACGTTCATGAAATATGTCACTTCGGTGGAGGAGCCAGTGATCTTGTTTTATTTTTTATCAATGTCGTCTGAAATCCAAATTCCTTGAGATTCCTTGAGATCTGCAATATATCAACTGCACTCTGCTTCGATAAGTTTTGAGACCGGATAGAGTAAGTGTAATCATTATGTACTTTTCTAAAAGTGATCGCAGAGGATCGTACGTTCAGAGATCACTTCTCGCTTATTGTCTCCGATTCGAAAGGTCTGAGTTAAACCCTCCCTGGCTTACGTTATTCATTAGTGACCGTACAGTGTAATCAATTCAATTAGCATTCATTACGAACAGTGTTCGGTGGTGGAATGCGAAAAGGAATAAAGTACTCATCGATGCCAATGAATGTCATATCATGATTTGTTAACAATTTATTCATGTTTTGTTCTCGAAAACCACTTGAAATTTGTTCACAGGCGTCGAGGCAATTATCACCATGCTATTGTTGGTATCGGAGTGATTTGAGTTCATTTTTGACTAACCGTACCCGGTACTGAATATCAGAACACGTGTATGTCCAAAACCTAAAAATATTAAACTCAATAAGACTCTCCAAAGATTCTTGAACGTTCTAAAGCAACTAACTGTCTGTTTAGAAGAAAGACAATAAATCGAACGATTCGTGTCTGCTACCGGTCATAATAATGTGTTATAACCCAAAAGGGGCTAATTGGAGGATCTGTGGACTATTTTAATTAATTTAATATATTATTATCTGCCAAAGTGAATGGCGTTAAATACTGTTCGTTGTTCATTCAGGGTGGGTTGCTTATTAACTTCTCAGTTTTTATAGAGTCTATTAAATTAACAACATGTTAAACAACAAGCGACTCATGTTGTTTTTATTAAGAGTGAGCTTTTTTATGGAATAGGTTGTCCTCATGATGATATGTATCGTGATCGGCACATCAGAAAACTAAAATCGCGATAAGATCATACAAGTACTCTACATCGTTAGGTTAAGACAAAAGCCATTTCTGACATGACACGAAACTGTTAACAGCTGTCATTATGAGTGACAGCCCCCTAGCCTGTAAACGTAAAAAAAAAATCCAGTCCGTCAAACCTCTGTAAACAGGCTCCATTGTATCAGGTGCGTCATAAAGTCTTAAGTTCGATAAGTCAAGTACTTTCTTTGCTCCACAGCTGTTACCTGCTAAAATCTTTAAGGCTTCATGTGTTTGACATTCTTTTTACTTCCACCTTTACTTCTAAGACAAATATTGGTTTCCTTGAAAAGTTCAAACTCGAGATCTTACTCAAACTTAACATTACTGTGATGGCGGAGTTAAAGAAAAGTGAGTCCGTCTATTCTGTCTGCCTGATTGTCTGTACGCCGGACTGCAGGCTAACTGCTCGTACACAATGGTGTGGCGTGTGTCGGGTAGTAGTGGCGATAGTAAACTTGTCAGATTGTCATGCCCCATCGATAATGCAGTGTCCGTGATGACACCTATTACAATTGCTATGGTATCCTTTGCGTTTTTGGATCTTGGAGCTTGCGCCTGATTTGTCTGGAGATAGGACACATAGTACCATTTGTGTATCGAATAATAGCTGAGTCTACGGCGTTTAGCTTAAGTAACATATTAACTGTAGCGAGAGGCATACCAACACCTTGGTTAGCCGGTAAGATTGGTAGGATTGTGCCACGCTTAGCCAGCTCGCCGGAATGTCACGGTAAATTAAGCCTTGAAAAGCTTCATAGATCACGTAAGTGGTATATGAAATCTTTTACCCTAAGGTATCGAAGTGGCATCAATGGTTCTCTACCTTTTTCTCCTCGTGAAATATCTCCACTGGATCCTGTCTACCAATTCAGCTGAGTGCTAACTTTCCCCAGGTTCTTTCAAGATTTTGTCGAAGACAGTATTCTATGTCCTCTTGTTTTTTTAACCTGTCTATTCACTTCCATGGGTACTTAGTGTCCAAACCATCTTAGTTTATTTTCCTCGACCATTTCTAATATCTTTTCCAATTGATTATGGAATTTTATTTCATTTAGATGACTGGCTCGACTGGCTTGGTAGCATTTTCAATAACATTTTCTATGGTTTCGGTCCCTATTTCGGAAAAGTTTGACCATCGTCTCTGGATTGGATGGCGCCCCGCAAGAAAAGTCTAATGGCATCAAATTGCAGCTCGAAATAACATTATGATTCAAAAAGAAGCCAACAGATGGCCCACCCTGTTTATGCGAAATCACATGAGTAGCACAAGCGTACTATTCGAAATGACAACTGGCACTTTTTGCTTGTTAAAATTAAAATCTAGTTCTCGTCTTATTTATTCAATGATGAATGACATTTAAAGACAATATTGTGCAGAACGTTGTCCATTTGTTTTGACTTTTCGTTTAACGAGTCTTCGCAGACAGATCCATTCTCAATACATGAACCGTGACTGGCAAGTGTTAGTTTGACTTTTATGCTGAAATTGAGTGAATTTTGAACGTAAAAGTTGATAATGTTTGAAGAAGAAAGGATTGGATGGTTGTGAGCTCTGATCTCAATAAAATGAAACCATTAGCTTGATGGATCCGGCACGTGTCACTTATTCAAATCAAGATGTGAACTAACTCTTATTCGCACCTTACAGCTTCTCTCGACCAGAATCCCTTTTCCAACTTCGATTTCGTTGGCTTCACGTTTGCATTTTTGAACTCATTTCACCTCTGACCTTTGCATTTCAGTGTCGTGTTAGCTCCAAAAATATTCTTCTTACCGTCCACCATCCCAGACTTATTTAATCATTATTCATTTGCAGCGAATAAACTTTATGTTCTGTCTTGACTTGAAGCTAATCAATTTCAACTCATTCACACGGCACAAGTTAAAAACCAAAATTTCGCACTGTTCTAATTATTGGATCATGAATATCATCGGCTTAATGTGCCGAGCGCGAAATACGAAATAAACTTAAAGAATATAAGCAAATAAATAAATTTTGTGGAACATTTTTATTTTTTTATTTTCTTTGCAATTTATTAACTTGCCACCTTCTGTTTGTTTACATAAAAAATTTCATTCCGACTTTTTTATCCATTAACAAATTCTTGGAAAAAAAAATCTTAAAAACGTGCTTAAAGAAAAAAATGTATATCTATGTAGGTATGTACATAATATAATTGATAAAAAAAATAAACGGAGCAACAGAGATGCTTTATGGAAGGCTGAGTGGTAGAAAAAAAATGTATCTACGCGTTCCAACTAAATTAAGTGAAATTTTGTGCGTTCTATTCGAGTTTTAAGATGGGTTGGGCGTTTGAATGCGAAATCTATTTGTTCCGGCTTCAGCGCTGTTTTTAAGATACCGTTGATGTTTTATTTGAGCTGTCGTTGTGTAATCCAAGAAAAACATCGAGCAGGAAAAAATCCTAACTTCGTTGTTAAAGTTGTGTGAGTCTCTTAGCAATTTTTTTCCATCTGTCAAATAAACGATTACACAACCAATGACGAGCATCTGACGACAAAATGACGTTAAAATTGATCTCTAATTTGTCACAACGAATGGTCGTCAACGTGAAACATGTTAATGTTAATAATAATAACAGACGCATTAATTCGAAATTTTACACCTCTTGTGGATTTGCCAAGTCGTGTGTTGGGTGTCATTGAAGACACTGACAGATTGGATGCCAATGCATTTTTGGTCAACATTGACCATTCGTGTGATAATCAACACTTCGAGCATTGATGATGGATTGAAGAAGATTGTCGTAAATTCAGAGAGTTAATGGTCACGAATCGGTAGAAGATTTAAGAATTGTGGTAGAGGTTCCGATGGAGCCCGATCAAATATCAATTTTTTCGTTCTTAAGGAAACCAATCTACTACAATGCAAATGCCTCAACACAGTGTTGAGCTATCACGTTCATCATTCCACGATCCTCGATTAACTAAGGTTTATACAAGAAATCATGTGGATAATGAAAGATCACTTCAAGACCAAAATCTCGTTCTGCCTTCCGGATCCCTGTCTTTTTCAAGCGGACTCAAGGTCTTATTTGTGTCCCTTGGTACATATGGATATTTATTCAAGCTGGACTCTTTTATCAAGATCATTCACAGATGGTGCCATATCTCGAGACACATCTGGCCTAAGCTAAGTCATAAACGTGGTATTGGCTGAGTTATGTTAAAACGATGACAGATTGGTTTAACAAGTCAGTTTGCTAAAGGTTGAGCATCTTTTGTAATAACTTCTACAGGAGCTGAAAAGACGAATAAAAGGTGGAGGTATGCTGGGCACGTATCCGGCACAGTTTCTAGGATCGTTTATCGACGCGTTCTTCTTTTTAACGACTACAGTCAGTTGGCGTCCTTGAACGCCGTTCAGACATCTCTCGAGAGTGGGTTCAAACACCTTTTTGGCAATCTGTGACATTTGTGCCAAGATAAACAAAATATAAAAATATTGCTCAACAGATCCGCCCGGGAGGGACTGTTCGTTTTGGGCATTCTTCAAATATTCGTATGCTTGCGAGAGATTGGTGTTGTATGCAAATCAAACGTCAAAACTCTTACTTAGTAGTCGAATTGACTAACCACGTTTCAGCTAAAACAACTAAACTCTAAAGAAGGTATACACGAAGTGGTATATGCAGGAGTCCTTACAAAACAGCAAACAAAATATTTTTTAATAAAATTGAAAAGATATCCCTCTGTCTGATTTCGTGTGCGTAGTACATTTGCCAGCAAAATTATTAATTCTATTTCCAGCGATGTCACGTGGGTCGTCGGTTATTACCAGAAGCCAACACTATACATCAAACGTCTATCTTATACATCCTTTCAGAAAAGTTAAGCACACGAATGGGTTGCAGATATTTGCCTCTAAATGTTGATTGTATCTTAAATACATAAAGCTTAGTTGTATGATACAATCTAATCTAATCTGGACACACTTATGATTTTTGCGCGACCTTGTTGAAGCTTTTAAATGTCTTAAATCAGTTTAAGTTTGACAACATAAAACAAATTATGATTTATTAACATTGTAAGGGTAACTTTGACAAGCAAAGTGATGACACAATTTATTAAAAACCCACTTTTTCCGAGCAATTGAACAAACAAGGTCAAACGAATTCACCAAACCAATACTTGTCCTTAATAGGAACAAGTTAAGAAGTTAAAAAAATAATAATTGTTCTGCCTCTGTTTATTTTTTGTTTTCTCATTATATACGTACAAACACAACCATAAATGTCATTCAAGGCCAAACAAAGGAAGAACAAAAAGTATACCAGAATCTATGACATTTTATTTTTAAACCACCTTCAGAGCGAATCACAGAGCTGCATGAAACATTTTCTTAATTTCCGTTCTATTTTCAGATACATTTCGTATCTACAAAGTATATTTCTGGGTTTCTGATAGTAAAATGTGTTTTTTCACTTTTGAAATTCGCCAACAATTAAAAAAAAAAAAAAAAAAAAAGAAGTGTGGCCAATACATCCCTGTCCTGAGTGATAGCATAATTAAAAGAAAAACAAAAATAACGCAACGAACTTACAATCATCGAAACATGTATCTCAATTGTTATAACAAAACTGTGTGTGTGTGTGTGAGTTTGTGCCTTTATCTGAGAGCGGCGAAATTTCAGCGCGCATGGCGATGGCGCGGAGCACACACTGAGATACAGACTTTAAGTGGGTCTCCAATGGAGCAATAGATACATAATTCACCCTCACTTGCAGCTTAGGTAACTTCGATGTGAATGTGTGCGCGGTGAGAAATGTAAACAAGTTAATTCTATTAAGATCGCCTTCACCGAGATCACACAGGGATGTCATGTGAGCTTCGCCGAAAAGTGGAACAGTGATGATTTATCGCGCGCGCGCTATGTGTATGTGTTTGTAGATTGGCGGAGGAGGAAGTGCAGAAAGTAATTCGATAACTTATGACCACTTCGTTGGTTATATAGTAGTTGGCGTAAGCATTAATTTGGTCATCCATTTCGTTCGGCATTCGCATGATGTTATGACTTTTTATTTGTTTTCGACATTTTCGGGGTGACAGATCTTATTTCTGTATGATTAGTATCAGTCATTTAGTTTGTGATTTCATTCGCAACTTTAGAGTCTTTATCTATACATTATATCTGTAAAAGATACCTAAAAGGATATTATTGCAACCTTTAACATTGATAAACTTATTAGGATGAGCTAATAGCTTTTTAAATTCTTTTGACATAAGGTCACATGGAGTCTTTGTCGGATGTCGGTTTTCTTAACAAAAAGCTCCTTCACACAGGACTGACGAACTAGACTTTTTTTTGTTGAAGTTTGCAGGCAAGGGAGCCATTTTCGATCCGGATTTTCAGATTTTTTGAGACTTCCTGGATTTTTTTGGCGTTTGGAGCGAGCACTCGACAAAAGGGTGAAATAAAAATTTAAAAACTGAGGCATTCACGAATCAAACAAACAAAACATGTAAAAGTAAACAAACTTAGATGTGAAAACTATGAGTTTTGTTATATAAAGAACTTGTTGTTGAAAGCAGACCAATTTCATTGGGACCAACAATTAAAACGTCATAAAAGTCTGCGGAAGTGTTTAGACAGGACTATCTTAGCACGAAAATGTTCAAAATCTAGTCCATCAGTCCTGTGCGACCATGAGTTTTTTTTTTTTTTTTGTACTAAAATAGCAGGAAAACAAATCGAAATTTCTTGATTTATATACGAAAATATATTCATTTAAATTGCTGCCATGGTTTGTTAGCAGTAGACCATCTTGTCAACCCTCCTTTGCAGTATGGAGGAATACCTTAAGTTAAGACCACCAGATAATGCAGATACGACCCACATTTTTATGCACCTATTTCTCATTCTATGTGTACCTCTAACGTAATTGCTTGCTATTTGTGTTAATAGTCAAATTGGAAAAAATACTCCACTAAAAATGGGTCGCTCCTTGCTGCTATTGATTGGCTTGATCTGGAGAGAGGTTCGACGACCACAGAAAAAAAGAAAAGCCATAAAGTAAGAGATGTTCTGCTACAATTCCGGTCTTTTTCGGCGACTACTCTCGCTCAAATGCTTATATAACATTATTTTTTCACCAGAAGCCATTTTGAGTGAACGACACCACAAAGATCGAAGGAAACAGTGGGCAGCCCTTGACTTTTGAGTTACTTTCATGTTTTTTTTTTTTGGTTTTGGTTTATTTGAATGGCACCATTTCGATGCCTGTTGGCTTGTTTGCATGTTATCCTCGCCATCTGTGAATGTGGAGTCCGAATTGACTCGTTCTAACATGATGCTCCATTTGAAGAAAATTCAGATCTATTGAACCAAGCCTTACTGCGACGCTTCTGCCTAAAATGTGGCAAACTGATTAGTGAGAGATAGATAGGTCATGTGAAAACTCTGTCAAACCATAGTGACGATTTTCGAGGACCGTTTTCGTCACCAGTTCTTCTTCTGTAACTGTCGTTGCAGGCCGTTTCGAATGAGGTAAGTTTTCAACTACTGCACGGTTCTCTTTGGACCCTTCATACCACTCAAATGCTCAAATTGTCGGGTTTCTCCAATATTTTCAACCTATCCGAGCAAGAAATTTTGAATGACTCAATTCCGCTCATATTTTTAATGTAGCAGTCCCTTTAGAAATACATACGTTTTAAATATTCCATTTTGAACTCCGGATATACGTTTGTATGTACTATTCATATGATAATGTGATTTTAGGTCTAAAATTTTTGATCGAAAGAGCTGTCAAAATAACTTATATTCACGCGAAACCAGCAGATGACTGGAGATTTGCGTTCAATCTTCTCAACTCATATTCAATTGTGGTGGCTGTAATTCGAGTTTCGACTGAAATTAGGTAGTACTTTTCCTTCTCTTGAAGGTGTACCCCAATCTAGCAATATAGCAGCGGAAACCTGGTGGTAGAGCTCTCTTTTCAGTATGAACCACTTTGGCTTCGTTTCTTTTGGTATTTGAGTTTACCTCCTCCTTTATTTCTACTAAAACTTAAAAAAAAAAATTGCACCGCCATGTTTACGACAAGCCCGAAATTTCCTTCGTGTAAAACCGAACCACAATTCTTCACAAAAATTGCGAATACTCTACAAATACTCGTATTTGACAATAGTCTGTCATCGTATTTGCACTTTAAACAACGTATCCGCACCTTTCTGATGCAGTGCATCGTACAAAGCTATTGTCTGGAGAAAACGTAAACTAAAACAAACATGAAGAAACAATGAAAACAAAAAACCAAGCTGGTTACTCATTTAGCGAAATTTCGGTCTTCAGTTCAATGACTTCGCTGATTTCTTTTAGTTGGTTTTCGCGATAAATGAATGCGTTAATTTTTTTAATCGAAGATCTCTCCTTAATCACCGCCGCTGTCAGTACAGAGTTTCTGGTGGTAAAATGTAAGAGCCAGCGTAAATTCCAGGGTTTTTTTTAGTTTTATCATATCTGTTTCATTTCCTTTTGTAATCGCACAAGTCTCAAGTATTGTCGAACTAGATAAGCGCTGGGCGTAAAGATTTTTGAGTTTTGTAGACTAGAAATAATCATTCATAGTTGAGAGACTTGACAGACTGAATTTTATGCTGAATTGCAGAGTCTTGGTGGAAATTGGTCTAATACGACTAAGGTTTCAATGAAATTTAATGAACAGCAAAAAAGGTTGGTGATCTACCTTCAATATGTATATTCTACATGTTGAACACAAACTTACCTTATTAAGGAAGGTAGCTGCATGGGGCCAATTCTTTTTATGACATCCATAAAATGGAAAAGTCATCGCCGACTATGTTCCCTTCTTTGCCTTTCCTGTAAGCTTTAGTGTGCTTCAGGGATCTTTGACAAGAATTTGACAGAAGCTTAAGCACTTTTCTTAAGGTGCCAGCGTACTTAGATTCTTGATTGGAAGTGCAGCTATTGCTATTGATGGTATAAGCTGGAATATCTCTCTTTTTTTTAACTGAGAACACAAACTGGTAATCAGTTTATCTTCGCGGCGTAATTCGGCTTTACAAATACTCCTAAGATTTAGCTTTGCATGATGGACATCAAGTATTATGGTTTCACTTCACTTTCATCGCAATTCAGGATTTCAGGCCAGGAGCTTCGAAACCGCCATTATTTTAGCAAAAGCTATGATTTTCCCTCAATTGTCTAAAGCCCACAAACATCGTCACACAAAACTTTCTACAATGAAAGACCAGGTACTGAGACCTCATTTGTGATTTTGTAGTCTATCGTCATAAAAATATTTTGGCGCGACAGGTCTATGGGACCATGGACCCAGCTTCTTTGTATTCTTTACACGTAATGCAACTTGTTATTTAAATGCTTTTTCATGGCAGTTATACTTTAAGATGTTTGTGAAATGAAATTTTAGGTGTTGTCTAGGGATTCAACCTCCAATTCTTTCCTTCGTAGTCCAACGCACTAGCCACTTGAGACACGATCCCCATAGGATGTGATGTTGTCTAAGGTTGTTATTCCGCGTGAGCTGTTACGCCAAATATTTATTATTTTCTATGTTTCCATCTCACAAATCTTCTTCAGCTACATTACGAGTAATCATTGGAATACACGAGAAGGTACATATACATATTTTCAGCAAAATATTAGCTCCGGTTAAACAAAGTCAAATAAACGTTTCTGTTGTTCAGTGAACCTGTCAAATATTGGCTCTAAAACGTTAACATGTTAATTTTATTTTTATATTGATGGAAAGTTTCCATCATCCATTAAATATTGCTTATATCCAGAAGTATTTATATTTTGAATTATAATTAAGAAAAAGAATAAAAATTAATTTTAAACTTTCGAAACTCATTTTTACCGAATGACGTTCGTGTTTCTAAAATGACTGTCAAAACATATTTTTTATTAATACCTACTCCTTCCTTTTCTTAAATATTTTTCAATTCTCGCGAATAATCATTATCATTTAATAACATCCCACAGCGCAAAACAAAACAAAAAAAAAGAAAAGAAAAAGAAAAACATAAAATAATAACAAATACCTCAAAAGAAGTTTGCAAAAATGGAATATCATCCCTGTGTGTTGCTTCATCTCGCTCGCAATCACTGTGCGCATAAATTGTTTTTGCTTTGCATCCTTATCACTCCCCATACCCATTCGCTGTCAATCGATGTGTGTTGTGTTGACTGTAAGCATCAAGATCGAGGCACAAGTGTCAGAGCACATTCCTAATGCGTAAACGCATGTGCCATTTTTATTTTTCTGTTTGTTTTTATATTCATTCACTACTGCTGTATCTGTGAGCATTTATTTAAATTTCTTATTATCACTCTAATCACTGGAAGACACAGAGAAACAGCAACAGTGGCTCACGCCGTCAATAGTGTTGGTACGTTGGACGCGAGCACAAGTATACGGGAGAAAATGTGTATATTATTGTTCAGCGGCCGGTATTTCTATAGAAAAAGTGCTTAACAATTTTTCTTCTGTATTTTATTAATTTTAATCAACTAATTCAACAAAACTGCCAATAGCTGGCAGTGAGCTGCTGTCGCATGCTTGTGTTGAGTATAGAGTCACAGTGAAAAGCAAAAGATACAAAGTTCTCGGGAGAAAATTGCTTGCTTGTGCTGCGCGCCGAGCGAATGACAACGAAGTTACGCTCTGGCAGAAAAAGCTCTCCCCCAAAAAATTCAGTTCATCGATCTCAGCCTCAGCGATCGGAAGGAAAGAAAGAAAGAGGACAACATCGAAGAAAAGTCGTCGTCGTCGTTGTTGTCGTCGTCGTCGTCGTCGTCTCCGCGATTACACAGTGTGGGTGCATATTTTTGGGGTTCGGTAATACCACCTAAAAAAAAAAAAAAAAAATATTTTTCTTAAATCTCGCTGTATTAAATATTATCCCTTATCAAATATTGCATATATGGATAATAGGCGCTACACTCTCTATCAAAATCGGTTTAAAGAGCTCGATCGGCAAAGCAGAATCGTTATTTATGTAAAAGTTGTAACCGCCTTCAAACGGAATTCACTTGAGCTCCTTTTAAGTAGCTTCAAACAAATTTGCAGTGCATTTTGTATAGCAAACGAAATAGACATGAAATTTGTTAGGAAAAAACAATAAAAAAAAGATTTTTTTTTATTTAAGTGATATCGGATTATATAAATCAAATTAAATAACTTGAGTTCCTTATACATAATTGCAAGTGATTTACTGAATAATTGTTACTAAAAAAATAAAAATAAAAATAAAAACTTCTATTTGTAGTGTAGTTAACCCCCACGCGCGTGTTGCTAATGTGAATGTGATTTTATCGTAAGAAAATTAATTAGCTCTATCATTATTTATATTTTTTTTGTTTTCGGCTTATGAGTGTCCAAATGTATTTTGGTTGAAAAATAAAATAAAAGAGAAACAAAACACGGTGAACAAAATTTTGTTAACAAAAGAATCTCTCTGAATGAGATACAAATTAAGAAACGTAATTACCGCTGTGTGATTTGAATTGTGAATGGCCTAATTGTAGAATCATTTCCACATAAAATTAAATCCTTGCAAGAATAAGAAAAAAAAATTCACTTTCTACGATGAGATTCACCTACAATCAATACAACTACTACGAGTCCGCATATCGGATCCCGTCGAAGCATCATAATGCATCCCATCAGCATCATAAGAACAATTTTGGTAAGGTCTACAAAATACATACATTTACCTGTGCTTAGATACTATACTGTATAGTGGAAAAGATAAATTTGTATCTCTCTTTCATTTGACCAACAAATCGGTCCTAACTAGTTCTTTCGGGTTGTTCCAACTCATCTATGTATGTATGTATTTTTTGTTAATTAATTAAGAATTTTGTTGAAAAAAAAAAAGAAAAACCACCACATGAGCTAAAATTAAGAGAAAAAAACGATACAATTTTTTCTGAAGCGCAAAAGTAAGACAAAATTATTATTTAGTTGTTAAAAAAAAAATATGTTTATCTATTTTGGGATACACGAGACGTTTAACAATAATTTCAGAATATTTTTTTATTTACATTTTTTTTTTATGTGTTTGATGCGTATTGTGTTCACTATTGAGCGACAAATTGCTGATGCAACGTTTAGATGAGTTTGATAATAGTAAATAGTTGTTATATAAGTTTTTTTTCTGGAGAATTGATAGATTTTACAATTTTTGCTCAGAGAAGTTGGTCTGTTTTATAGGCTATCCTGGGAGTACGTTTGATATGTCGAGAAATAATCGAGAGATATCAGTATGAATGGCGAAACTGTAGAGGCATGTTCGTCCGTCTGTCTGCCAGTATATCACCACTCTTTGGGTCTTAATTTTTGAGGTAGGAGTGTCAAGTACAAGTGTAAAAATTGTTGATATCCGCCCACTTCTTCCTAACTTTACTCTTTTATTTGAAATAGAAAAAAATCATTAATACCAAATATTTACATACGTACTTAAATTATGTACAAGTCACCCATACATTGTCTTTGGCCACGACCACTTTTGGGGGCGTTTTCATTAAAAAAAAAGACCAATTACGATACTGTTTTATCTATACCATATAAGTGCCACGCCCATTTTATTAGGACGTATCTTATGATCCATCCCAAGCAGATTGTAACTTTTTAGGAGCTTTACTCAAGTTTTCAAAATAAGGAGGAGTCCTGGTGAGATTGCCCACTTGGAGCCCTAATTTAGAAATATTTTTTAAAAATCTTTGCAAATTATGCTGTTTGGTTTAAGTAGAGTTCAGAGCACTCATTCGCACACTATCAGTCCGTGTTCACGTTCTGAATAGAATGGTAATAAAGAGGACCCATTCTAAAATTCAAAATCCATCCTAAAACCATAAAATCGTTTGTTGATTTCTCAGTTCCGATACCCAGATTACCACTTTATTACCGATAGAGTCTACTCCGCTTCAAGGCCTAGCCATAATAGTCGAATGGATTGGGATGTCGTCGTACGTACATAACTATTCGAACACAAGGAATTTGTTTGTATCCTTAAACTATAACAGCTCCTTGCTCAGCTTCGTAAAGTTTTCATGCACTTTTGCTAAATTCCGAAACAAGCAAATCCAATGGTTCTTTCGTACGAACATCTCACGTTTGATTTTAAAAGTCGTGTAGTTTAAATTTTGAGATTCTAGTCGGATATTGCTTAAGTTTTGGCAATTAATACGGTTCATTGGCCCGTCGGAATCCATGCGGCCAAAGTAGGTATTCAATTTAATGTACATTGCCGAAGCTGTAATATCTGCAACGAAAGAGAAACAGTACTACTCTGCCTATGCAAATGTCCAGTTCTGTACAGCGCACACTAGGCACACCCCTGTTTTGACGAACTTACAAAGTTAAAGGCGATCGAAATTGGGGACATCATCAGTTTTCTAATTGTAACAGGGTGGATTTGAACAGATGTCATTTATTATATATCAGTCAACACCTAAAAATTTCATTAAAAGGAGAGTAAGATCGATTGATCATGGTGTGTTTTAGCAATATCAACCCTGTCGTTGTACCCGTCGGTTTTGAGAAGCCCTCACTTATTCGTGACATAGAATCTACGAGTTGCCAATGGTATTGGTTCTCAAACAATTTCAGTTTTGATCATCGCTCCACAAAACAAATTTTTAACTTCTTGAGTCTGTTTACACCTGACCGAGCCGCAAATTATTATCCTGTGGTCGGATACTTACGGGCCTTGCAGTACTATTCACGTTCAGCTTCTTTACGAATCATGAACGGTTTGTGTTTGGATATCCGCTCGGTGTGTGATGAAATTGCTCGTTTTCTTCCGCTGCTCTCTTGTGAACATGTATGCTTTAGAGCATTTGTGATCAAATTCAAGTAACATCCAATTATTTTAGCAATATGTCTGTCTGTCTTTTCTTCATGCAGCAAGTTTTTTTATTAAGCTTTTCTTCGCTGTATATAGTGCTGATTTTCTAAACTTTTACAAGCAGATTAAAGATCCCATATTTTGTGTGAAGTCTAAATTACATCCTCAAAATACAAAAGGTGCAATCTTAATACAACTGGAGAATAGAATGTTTAAAGTCCAAAAGCAGTTAAATCACTTTTTCTGGTAAATAATATTGGGCAGGTAGTTACAGTGTATAAAATAGTGTGTTTGTTTGTAACCCAACCGCCCCAGCCCCGAAAAATATAGTTCGTGTGTTTCTGGGATTTGGATTTCATTAATCTTGAAAAAAGCGAAATCATTTAAAAAAGAAGTTTTTTGCAGAAGAAGATCCTTATTTTTATTATCTTGAAGATGGTCATTCAGGAAATTTTTCATCACTTCTCTTGAATTGTCATTCGGCTGGGATATTAAAATTTATTAACTTTTCGAACTGTTCTTACAACATTTTCACAATTTTTGTTTTTAAAATATTATTGAGTTGTTTTGAGTACTAAAATGTCAAAGAGTGACACCAATACTATCACCAGATGTGACATTTAATTCTCCCATTTGAAAACCCTTTGTTTCTATTTAGCCTACAAGAAAGGTTTTGGACCTAGGTCTGCTGCTCTAGTCAAAATAAATCGGTTACCATGGCTATGTAGCACTCTTTGTTGCCATCTTTATCTTCAAAGAAAAATAGGTTGAGACAGTGCTTTTCGTATGACTGCACACGAGCATAAATCATACTTTCATGAAGTATGCCCAGCTCTCAAATTTTTGACTGGCTGTTACTGTATCAAAACATAGTTGCCAAACTGATGTCCACTTAAAATTCACACAGCAACGTTAACCTAAATTGAATTTGCACGAAACTCCTGTCAGAAGCTTTGCACCCATTTACTTAGAAACGGATAAACGTTGACTTGAAATATCTCTAAAACTGCAAATTGCTTAGCAGTCTTAAAATTATATTATCTCTTAGCATCGATTAGCATTTTATTATCGCTGCTGCAATTTAAATTCGAGTGATATGTAGATTCGAAATCAGTTTAATATGTTTTGCTTGGCATGTGGTTTAGTTCTATTCGCCTACGCTTGTTCGTAGTATAAGAGCAGTTTGGCTGTTAAAACCTGGCTATATTTTCGAAACTGAAAAACAACAAAAATAACTGTCTAAAGTTTCATCATCGATAATTTTAGTTCTTTCAAAAATACATTTTTATTGCATCTTTTTTTTTTTTAAGTCACATGCTACACAAAAATTAATATTAATTTCGTGTGCAGAGATTTTGTCATTTCTTTGTTGGAGTAAGACCTGGACGTTGGCATTCGATAAACACTACGTGGCAGAGGCTTCTGCGTGAAGTTAGCTGCATTTTGTTTGCATTTTGTCAAGCCGTCAATACTTTAAATCATGGAAAAGTGATTTTGCGTTTGATTGCGACAACTTTCGTGTGACATGACCCTTCATTATAAGTTCCGTGCTAACACGACTAGAACGGAAAAGTGTTCTGAATTTAGTCGCGAATGTAGCTGACGTCCCAAATATATCAATTCTGCCGCTTTCTCTCTATAATACCAGGAACTTCAATGAATGGACCTCAAATATGCATTAAACCGAGGCCGAATTTCATCGCAGAATCATTTAAGGACGAAACCCAGCCCATTGTCTTCGTAAATATACAAAATTTGACGAATGACGAACTCCACTTGATCGAGTCCATTCACGAATTGCTATTACATAGATTGTTTGTTGGGGGTTTCATGCTGAGAGGGTCTTCGGTCCATACTTCTTCTGAAAATTCTGGCTACACAATAAGAGTTAATAACTGACTGTGATAAGATAAACTGACTATTTTTGGGTCATTGGAGGAGGATTACTTGGAGCATACAGCTGACCAAACAATTGAGTTATTGAAGCCGAATTTAGGTAATTTTCAATTGGCCACTTCGTGTACGTCAAGTTGATGGTCTATGCCAATAAGTGCGAAACTGTAGACCACCTCAGGACCAACATCGCCTGCCAATTTTCCGAGATACGAATTATTCTGTGAATTAGGCTCCTTTTGGTCTGATTTTCTGCAGATCTTCATTCAATGACTGGTTTTGTTTACATGCAGAGGAGAACGGTCAACCAATAGATTTCATCGTGTATTCTATCCAAATTCCTAAGGATACATCAAATTGCATCTGATTATGGTACTACTGCCTTCGATTGTGACCGATAACACTTCTAGTAACGTGTATGGCTGAACTTATGTGGGATTTAATGCCAAATATTGACACTGCCTATTCTCGTCATCACCTGTTTTTCTAAAAAATATTCCTAAACGTTCGCATTACGATTGACGAGTGTAAATGCCTCATGTGACACGTTCTCGTGCTAAATTGAAGTTTCTATTATAAAAGATAAATCTTGTTTTATAGTCTTTCATTACTTTTTACAACTCTCTCACTTTATAGCTATACAGCCTACCTGCTTAAAATTATTTTAAATGCTCACAGCACACTCTGCATTTTTTGCCGACGAAAACATCAGTATAATATACGAGTATTACCTACCTCTTGTGTATCATTGAGTGTTAATTTGTCCCAATTTTTTATTATTCACGAAATAAAGAAAAACATAGCAAATCATGCGAATGATGCGAATGAGAAATACAAAGAAAATAAAATCCGTTTAGACCAATTTATTCCGTCTAATAAAATTCGAAACTGGCATAAAATAAACTATTATTTATTTATTTTATTTTAGTTTTTTTTTATATGCTTAATCCAATTGTTTGCTCAAAGAATTAAATTGTTTATATTTGCAATTTAGCTGTGTCATATATTCTACTGTATAGGTAAGGAAGAAAAACACGTTTCGTGTTTATTTATGCGAATTTCCCTAATAAAACACGATAATCTTTTGTAATTATACGTAAACAGTCCGATTTTAATGTGGACATGTGCCGAACGTTGCCATGTTCACTGAGAGGAATTTATATCGATTAGCAGCGAGCAAGAGTAAGCATTTCTGCCGAAATTTCTTTTTCACTGGACTGCCATCAATTACTTTGGAGTCGCTAAGGGAATCCTCTCAAGTGTATAGGCCGGTCGGTCTTTGATACTATTTGTAGCATCAATTATTAGGGATTATGTTGTTCTTAAATTAATTGACGAATTTTATTGCGAAAATCTCTGCAGAAATGTTGTTTATGTATTTTTATTCGAAATGCGTAGTTCATCAACCTGGATGTGCTGGTACTAGTACGCTGTGTTGTTATCAATCTTCCTGTCTCGGAGCAACGTGTTTAATTGGCAAATATGTCTCACAGTATAATTACGAGGCTTTATTTTTGTTCTTAATTATTGCTGTCCGTCATGTTGTGATTACCGAAATGATATAGGGAAGTGAAATGCTTGAAAATTGGGTACAAGGGTACATATGTATGTTTTTGACGTAAAAAAGTTGAATAGCCGAGCCGAGAAGGATACGGAGGAAGAGGCAATAGTAAGTCCTTTAGAGCAGTACAAATCCTATTCATTTTTCGGGAGTGCATTCACGGGCCATATTACCAATGTGAGTTGAACACGCTTGGGCACAGAGACAGATTATGTATCACCATTCCACGACTTCAGCCTAGCAATCGGAACAATATTTCTCCTATCTCGGTTTTCACGGACTGGTCAAAAACTAACGAAGGACCAGTCCCTGGTATATATTCATCTGAACCCGAAATTGTTCGCTCTCTGAGAGTTTTAAACCATAGCAGTGTGTTCCAAGCGGAATTACTTAAAGGCCATATCATAAAAAATCTTCAAATCTAAATTTCTTAAACTATGCCTTTTAGAACTCGGACGAATTACCGAGAAAGTGGTCCGAACTTTCTTGAGACTGGCTAACGAGAGATGGAGCGGACTCCCATCTTGTCGTGTTTCCAGAAAACTCTGAACAAAATATGATATCGCCAAAATCAAACAAACCCTGGCGCTTATCCTACCAAACTTAGCACTCTTCACGGCAACTCACGCGTAGTCACATTCGACTAGAAACTGTTGACCTCTCCCGAGGCTTTTCACTTCATTTGCGCATGCCCAACCTTTTACAGAAATAGAAACCACAACTTAGGGGTGGTTCATGGACGCATATGTACATGGCCTCTCCTACTCCAAAGCTAATAACCAGGTAAGCCCACGACAGAGGCTCACAATGGATCCACTAGTGATCCGAGTGTTGTCTGGATATGTGACACCCCGTTTGAACTACTTACCTATTTATCTGTGGTCACTAAAACATGACACTTCCTTTGTTTTCTTCACATTAGTATGGCTATGTGCCTTCAAATTCTTTGACTAAAAGATTCCACCCTTGTTAGCAATCATCAGCAAGACTTGTCACACTTAATGGTGATGAGATATGGTGGGTTTTCTTTTTACCTATTGTTCTATTTATCGGAAGCAAAAGTAAACGAATAAACGCTTCTTTTGTTGGCTCAGGATCAGCGCGTATGTTATAGTTTAAAAGATACTTAGTTACCGTTTAAGTTTGCGTGCCATCTTGTTCGTATTGTATTTGTATTCGATCTTTCTACGCCACGTTTGCCTATGGCAGCCGTCTTTTCTGCCTTTCTACATGACTGACTGCATGTTAAGAGTGTTTTTGGAAAAAAATATGGACCACACCAAATTGTATTTTCCGGATCTAATGGTGTTTCGATAATCTCTTGTGGATTATCATCGCTCCAAGTGCGACAATTCTGCTTATCGACATACCCATTGAGCCATAAAAGCCCTCATTACTGGTCCCTTTTGTCAGGTGGAATTATGCTGCTAGTGCTCCATAAAATTGGCCGTCGGATTCATAATTTTGAAACTAAATGTCATCAGATAAAATAGCAAAGACTACTTAATGAAAATGACACTGAAAGTCTGCAATCTGACAATTGGTTTGACAGACATGTGTGAAGTTGGTACTGACTCAACATGCTGCAGTATTTTGCGATGAAGTTTGCACCGTTTTCTGATATCTAGAGGTATAGCTGGACCTCTAGGTTCGCAACTGTCATATAAGAGTGGTGGTCAACTCTTAAGTACTACATCTAAACAAAAACATCTCAGCAGGGATTTTGTGTTGAAAATATTTCTTTCCAAATCTTTGATAACATTCCAAACGCAGGTTTAGCTTTTATACCTATGTTAACCAGATCTTATTCGGCACCAGTGTGAGCTAAAACTGAGCTAAAACTATGGAAAGTTTTCCATTTATTGACCTGCTCCCGCATTTATGCTTCAATGTCGAAATTGTGGGCCTTAAGATGTAGGTACCATTACCCTTTGTAAAAGCAGTCCGGATAACCAGAATGTTTAAGGACGGATGCCATTTTCCATTTTATTATGTAGCTTCGCTCCGCCAGAGGTCTGTGATTACTAATAGCAGTACAAGAGAAAGTATACAACCCTGTTGTGCAAGAGAAATCGGTACCTAACACATTGTTCTCAAATGATTCACAGGGAGCATATTTCAATCGGTGCAGTAAGTTACCGGTTATCAGCTAGCTGCACGTCATACAATTCCATAATAGAAGCTACTTAAGCTACTTTGCCAATCAAATCATTCCCCCATTAAAAACAGTGTTGTTATTAAATTGAAATTTGATCAATTAAATCAACGACAATGCCTGGTAAGTTAGACATTCATATCCTACGTAAACTAAAATCCATACAAGCAAGTACTATTAAACCCAACAATTCACACCACATACGACGATCTATCAATAAAATAACACGTTCTTTTTATTTCTCTCTAATCGAAATATTATATCCGCGATATATCTGACACATTAGAGAAAACGTTTGCAAATGAAATTATAAAATTTATTGTGTGCAAAAAGATGTTTCCCTCTTTTGTTTTTGCACTAAGACGTAATACATTTTCCTTCAAGAAATCGGAGAGAAAAATACCCCCATTTGTTTTTTTTTTTGACTTGTTTGTTTTTGATCTATAATACAATAATTATTATCGGTTATAAATGATTCATAAGGTCTTACATACGACTTAATTTCCACTTTTCAACTCATGACGCACGACATACTACTACCACACTGCTAATGATTGTTACATCTGGATTTTATCCAGGTAGTTACCACGAATTTTTCAAAAGATACTATTTTGTGTATTTGTGTGTAAACAATTTGTTTTTGACACCATTCATGGACCCTTGACGTTAGTTTACACCTTTTCTGTGGGTCATTGTAAAATGACAACGCACAACTCTCTTGTTGCCTGTCATTATATGTAGCTATAGATAAAATTGAGATTATTTTTGATGGTGCTAAAGTTCGCTAATTATTAGGAAACGATTTGTAAATGTAGGTACGCAGAAAAACTACATTTAGATGCGAAATTAAAATAGAAAAATCATGATAACTGACGTCAAAAGAATATCTGTTTGTGACTACTTATTTGTTTTTAGGTTGAAATGAAACATGATCTGCAGTTTTAGTTTAGCAACGTTCAACATTTAAAAGTTGATTTCAATTCTGAGTAGTCGTTTAATAAGTATGTACATGTATCATTTTTTAGAATTAGAACTTTGGACAAGAGCTCGTATTTCGTTATAATTTTCAAGACGCAAATTTGGTTCTTGCAGCTATTGAGACAAGTATGCTTTTGAACAAATAATGATTGGTACCACAATTGCTAAATTTGTTGACATACTAAGAATAGGCATGGAGAGCGTCCCTTCATTGTCTCCCATTTCCAACCTATTGTCTGAATTTCCCATTCAAGGTAGCCGCTTCGAAGGGGGTTAAAGTGTTTTTCGAACTAACAAAAGAACTACAAACTACCTTCGTTTGTACTCCAGGTTCTCGTTTTTTATGAACGAGAATAATAAAAAATGTAAATTTACATAAATTTGTCCCAAGTCAAGTATATAATTTCATTGTTTGTGTCATGCACAGCTGTCCTTAAATAGCATTTCTCCTACAATCGCAAGTTCCTCAATCTCTACAGAGCCTTAGAACTTGTCTAGAGCAGTTTTTGAGAAGCTGACAAGAGCATAAAGATTGGCTTGTTACATAAAGTGGAGAATTGCTGTTTCACTGTATACCTTTCTCTGCCTATTTCCCCTTTCCTTCGGTCAATGATGATTCTTGGTTTCCTCGTCCCTGACAAGGAATTTTTTTTCTAACTTATGACCCAGTTTGTACATTTGAGTATAAAACAGTGACCAGTGGCGTTTTTATTTAACGCCGACACTAATGGCATTGATTTTGATCAATCTAAACTGAGAGACTAAAGACCAACTTACAAACTAGCAAGAGAAGGAAGAGGGAAAGTAAATAGTAGGACAAGCGGAATTGTACTAATTCTGAATATTCTTTCGTGGCTCTCCTTCAGTTAAAGTCACAACCATTCGTGTTGTGCGAATAGAAGAGACTCACTACTTAATATCGAGTTTCGAAGGGCCATTTTCGTTTGAGGAGCTTATCCTTGACAGTATTACTCTCTCATGTTGGCCGAACGTTCGCAAAGTGTGGAACCATTCCCGAACTTTTATATGTTGCCTTGGATTTGTACCTCGAATCTCTACTAAAGGAATTTAAATGTCTTGTTTTTTAACTGGTTTGACAGAAACCTGGATGCTTCGTCTATAGTTCTACGCCATGTTTGCTTAGGGCACATTATTGCTCTTGATGCGCTCGATCGAAATACAATATTGGACCGGAAAGTCCTTAATAATGATGATGTCTCGAAGTCATCTAATGCGAAATGCGTTCCAAAACATCTTTTTTGACAGCTTCAGGGAGTTAATTATGAAGCCACGTTCCATTTCTTATAGTTCTAGTCGATCTATCCTAAAAGGTGTGAGGTACTTTTAAATAAGAACGTAACAATTTCGTATTTAAATAAAACACAGAATAATTGAGATATTGAAGAGAAACTTATTCCAGTTGTAGTACACATGTTATTATATTTATGTAATGTGAGCATGTTTTCTTGGAACGTTGGCAATTTCGCGTTCCTTATTGTTCCTGAGGTCGTCTAACGTTGTTGGCTTTGTCGTATAAACTACGAACTTAACCATAAAAAGAGATCCAACGGCGTTAAATCCCATGATCGAGGTGGCACTTCCATCTGACCATTTCTCGAGATAACACGATTACCGAACTTTCTGTAGCACAACCTTGTTGGAACCTGACAGAATGACAGAATAGCGTACTTCATTGACCGTAACATAGCGATCCTCCGGCTTCAGGCTTCAGTTTTTGAGTGTAGGGCAAGAACTTCACTATGAGACAAATATAAATCTAGACGTCTAGACTGACACATTATTATAAAAAGTTTCAGGGTACGTTTGCATTAAAATACATAATTGTTGTGTCAATGGAAAAACCCACTTTACAAGAGTAAAGTGTCTCTTTTCAATCAATTTGTCAACCTTAAGATCCAATTTTAATTTTTATATGGGTTTCCAGATTTTATCCGAATATCCGAATTGACACTATCGAAGAAGTCTTCGAGCAAGTATTTTAGCTGACGATAGATCTGACCAGTTGCCTTAACTAATGAATCTTATCTCAAAACAGCAGCACCTCAATAATAACAAGTGGACCACGTTAACGCCTACTTCTTCATTGAACCAGAATGCTCACGTGAATGCTAAAAAATGCTCAAGTTCTATGGATGAAAAAAATTTGAGGTTTCACTTCTCCGAATTGATCAGTTGATTTTCACGAAAGTCTTTATTAACAAAACAAACAAATTTAAAATCGCCAGACAGACACGAGCAAATCATGTTCAGTGATAGAAGAAAAACACATGCCTTAAAGGTGCTAAACACCCAGTGACGTTTGGAGTTCCAGCTCTAGAAACGTTCAAATTGCTTCTCTCAATATTCTCCTTAACCGAAGAAAAACGTCACAATTTAAAGTTAGAAATATCCAATAAAATGAGATCACAAGACTCAGGGATGTACTCAGACCATACCTTATCTGTCCAGACGTCACACAAATCTCATTGCTTGCTCGGTGCTGATAAGATCTCGTTTATCTGCTCTGAAAATGGGCTAACATACACTTCAGGTAGTAAGGAGGACACATGAAACTGATTCACCAACTGTGAGCCGCAAATAATTTATTGCAAACAATGTGATAATAAATAAATACAAAAAAAAAATGTTCGCCCATATCGTAAACCGATTACGAGATAACATACAAGCCACACGCTTCACACGCGTTTACTTCGTAAACCACATCGTATCACCCAAGAAACGATGAATTTTGTCGTATGCGGTTTTCCTTTTGCAAAATTTCGGCTTTATCATAGTGTATTCCGAAATTGTTTTATTTTTTATCTTTTCCTTTTGTTTTTTGTCTTAGATAAAACTTGTCGTTGCGGGTTAAGTCGAGTAGGACAGAGCGATATGAAAGAGGCGTGGCGTTTAGCGAAGCGAATCTCATTTGCACGTACTGACTGGTGTATACATGATAATTAAATTATATTATGACTAAATCATTGGCGGATTAAAGTGAGATTAGTGGCTACAAATCTTACTTGCTGAGAGAAACACCACACAGGAAATAGCACCTATGCGAATACAAGAGCAAATAGAAAACCGAGAAAAACATTTCTGGGAATTTTTTAATTTAACTCGATTAATCGAGTAACAAGTGGTCGGTGTTTTGATGTGTTATGATGGCATGACGCTTCAAAACAACAATTCTTTTTTCTATTTATTTAAAATCCAATTAAACCCTACACTATATCTGTCACACATTTATGTGCGTCAACAGTATTATTATTTTTTGCTATTCATTGTTTTTAAACTTTTCTCTTAATTGAGAACGAGTGGCGCGTGCAATGGAACTGCTCTCGAACTTGATTTACAGTGAAACCTCTTTATTACGAAATCGCAATTCATTATAACGTAAAGAGAATTCATTTTAGAGCGACATGGAAACAAACAGTTTCACTTCTTATACTCGTAGTATATTTAAAAAATTGTTTCATGTGTAGGAAACAGGATTGATTATCCTTTTAACAACTAACATTCTCTTTTTTTACCAACGTCTGTTACTAACTCAAAAGTATTTTTCTTCCTCTTGTCATGTGAGAGTATAGAGAGTAAATTAAAGTCAAAATCCAACTCTAGCGCCTGAATTCCCCAGACTGAAAATAAAAATGTATGCAAAGTCACAAGCAGTTCGATAAAAGTGCTGCCAGAAAATCTTGTGCTACTAAATGTGTCTCACTATATGGCGAATGTCGTTATAAAGGGCTCTCACTGTAATAGCTATGTAGACATTTTCATAGTTTGTAAAAAACACTTCGTGAACAGCAACAGTTTCATATTTTTTTATGTACTAAGGAGGCAGTGCCCTTAAAAAGTATGCCTAGAGCGATCCTTTGTTGTTATTTCTGTAGAATCGTCCTAATATGAGTGACTACTAAAGCGTGATATAAATAGTTCTAAAATCATAAAAAATACAATGCAATACAGTTTGAACTTCCTTGTTGGATTGAAAAGCAAATGCCTACCGAATTGGTACAGGTTCCTTATGGCCTGTAAACGTCCTATAGTTTCAACTGAACCTTGGCCCAATCAACAAGTCTCTTTAACTAGCTCACTGCGTCTCTTGTTCTGCACCTTAAGTCAGTTGATATCTTTATCTCATTGTTCCTCTTGTAGGTTGTCCTTCTGGAATAGGATGACTCTGCGGGCCGCAGCGCATCATCATTCATTCTTCATGTCATAGCCATTTCAGAAGGTTTAGGCACAGTTATTTTTTTCTCAGCGATTTTTGGTTTTTTAATGAATGTGAACCTCGTCACTGCAAACGGGACGTGGTATTCCCGAAGTTTTATCCTTCGAAACGATCGAGGAGGATTGACTGGACACAATTCTTTCTTACAAATAAGTAAGCATTTGACTGTAATTTGATATTTGTCATTGACAGCATATATTTAGTTTTGCACTCTATACCTTTTTCTAATTCCAACTTGGCCAGTTCCAAGTAAGTACATTGAACACACATTTGACAAGAATACCAAAACTACACTAGATCATCCCTATAAACCTTGTCATATGCCGCCTTAAAATTTGACCTTCTTGAGTTTCCTCCGAATCCGGGAAAGTGTGAAAAATTTCTCCACCACTGGTAAATATATGTATGCTTAAGAGTTTGCCTTAAATTCATTTCACTAAAAGTTAAGATTCGAGCGTCATCGCACTGAAAGAACTTCACCTATCAAGATATAATCGAATATGAGCGGTAGTGGAAAAATGCAAATGTCCCAGAAATCCGCGTATTGTAACAAGATTTTGAATTTTAGTGTCATTTTTATAGAAAAACGAAAAGTCCTACCAGCCTTAAAAGGGTGCATCGAACTGCCACTCGTTGTGAATGGAGATGTTGTTCCCTTATTTTTCTTGTCTTTGGAGGCTTAGATGCGACTGGTTAGTTCGGTTATGTATTAAGACAAATTATCATCCTTATTCAGAATAGTTTTATTCATTTCCAGTTTTCAACCAGTGAAAATATAGCTTCAATTCTTGTGTCAACTGGATCTTTGGCCGCGTTCCGATTTCTAGGCACTGTATGTGTAACGTTTCTGATTGGTGTGAAGATTCAAATTTGACTTAAAAGTAAGGCATTTTTTTTTTTGAGGTAGTGGTCTGGATTCGAAGGCAAGAACATTCTCCCTACCTTTTAAGTCAGTTATTGAAATGTGAAGAATCAGCTGATCGGTAATATTTTATGTATTGTTCGGCTGTGCTTTATAATTTGAATGGATTATGTGCAGTAAATAAACAAATTACTTTCCAAATAAATTGCAGGGAAGTGATCATCGATTCGATACAATAAGAGGATATGATTATTTGATCAATATGCGCTGTGTTTTCATTAAAATATTATATTAAAATAACCGTCCACGTTAGAAAAAGTTAAGGGACCTTGTTTTTATTATCGGCTATTTTTTTCAATTAAGCCTTCTTTAAGGTTTCAATTTCATAAAAATATATTTATTAGTAAGATTCCTTGACAAGCACAGTCCAAATTTTGTGTAAAGTAAAACCTGGAAATGAGGATGCGAGGTGTGACACTTTAAATGTCACCTACCTTTTCAGTCAGTTTGCCGTTCCATTTGTTAGACTTTACCTCAAAAAGTAGTGCCTAGAAATCGGAACGCGCCCAATGCCGCGAAATTTTAAATGACACCTCTTTTTGGATGACCCTTTAGGTGTCAAAATGAATCCATTTTGAAAGCCAAGTAAGATAATTGTGTTGACTACCAATAACAACGGTAATAACCTTCATATTTGCGGGAAGGAAGTTGAAACATATCAAAAGGTCACCAAATATTCAACTTTATTTGAAACCAATCCAAAATTAAATGTATTTCTTTATATATTTCGATGATGAGCAATACAAAGAAATCCAACTAACGTCATGCGTCCATTTCATTACCAACTGTTCTGCTCCATGAATTCTTTATTTAAAATAGCTCAACCAACCATTTTCGCAGATTTCAAATGAATCTAATTTCTATTTGATTCTTTTTTGTTTCACTTAAGGAAGTACGGATTAATCTGGCTTCAGCCTATTTGTTGGCGGCTTAGACCGGATTGAACTCAAGAGATAACTGTTTGCCATCAGTGTGCGCCACCAAACGAACTCTCTTGGTCTGTTATCAACGAAAAAGCGAGCCATTTTAAGACTTTAATCATATCATTTACATTTCACGTGCGTATAGCAGAGATTTTTGTTTTTGTTTTTACGATGGACGTCACATCTCTGCAGAACAAAATGTATGCCAAATTCTTAAAATACAACAAGAGCGCCAGCTCACTAGGTTCTTTTTTGAAATTTATTATCATACCCCACACGTAAGGAACAAGACAAATATGTACACAAAATATATTTCACCATAACCACAATAAAATTCAGGAAAATTTCATCTCTCTTTCTTAACTTGAGAAGCCTAAACATTATAATTAGCTTTTAAAGTTAAACAAATACTTATTCATTTGGATTTTCTCTGAACTTTTGATGAGAGTGCGTCAGAGTGGTGGGCAACATTTAAAAAAAAAAAAAAAAAGCAGCCAATATTATTGTTGTTTATTTATCAAACAATTGTGATTTATTTTTTATTTCCTGTTGTGTGACTTCCATGTCCAAGAAAGGTCCCAAAATGCTTTCACGGCACACAATATCGGACGAATGGCTCCACCTTTATGGTCTAATCCAAACCACGACGGGAAGTTCCAACAATTTAATTTAAACTGATTGGGAATCTTAGAGGACTCTAGTTTGCCATTGAAAGTTGACATATCAGTCTGTCTGTAACCGCCAGACAAATAAATTGTTGTCTACCGATTAGTACTTGAACTTATAGCCTTTTGCCACCACACTATCCACCAGAATATGCATGCTAATCTGTACCTGGATTAAATATTTTGATGTCTGATCTTTTTAAAATTTGTTTCAACAATTCAAACATCCAGTTTTCTATAGAATGTAAATTACTTTTTCTTGTATACGACCCTCGTCCTAGTCCAAATTGCGCGTCGAAACTTTCAACTCACTCAAATCAATTGCTCCAAGGACATTCTTTGCCAATCCTTCGCTAGACACGTGTCTTTTATGATTCTTCCTTCTTTACCAAACGGCGCAGCACATTTTCGGGAATTCGATAGCAATTTGATTAATCGAAAATATTGATTCTCGATTATGAAGCCAATATGCATTTAGTTCTACCTTTGGTCGGTCGAATCGATGACTAATTTCATCCCAAAGAGTAGCAAGTACTTAAGGTTGACAATCAACTAGGCATTCAATTCCTGACCTACAAGAGTCTTTAACAGAAGCACAAAAAAAAACCCTACTTGTTAACTTTCCCTTTTCAATTGAGGCTACATCTCAAGTACTCTTGTTGTCGTCTCCGGCAGGGTGCATTAGCCCCTTAACGATTGTTTTGATTTCCATTAATGCGAGCAATCATCTGCTTGATAACGAGCATGTAAAATGCACCCGTTACATTGTTAATTGAGATAAAATACTCGCTCCCGCTCGTTGCATGGACTTTTGCATGGGAGCTCAGCGTGGACGCAGTATGAACGTTCCAACAAAGGAACTCCATCGCCAAATGAAGTTTTATTGCGGGCAATTTACATACTCGGTTTTTCCTGCTCTCGGCAGCATTGAACGCTGGCTTGGACAGATAATTTACGCAATGTAGACACAATTAATATGAAATTGTCTTGAATTAAATAACAATTGAGTAGTAGTGTATTGGAGAGTTGATGGATGTGTTACTTATAGAAACTTTATGTATTTTTTACAGGAATGCGAATGACCATGGCCACAGCGTCAACGATGACACCGAGAGTACACAGAAAAGGTTTTCGGATACCATCGAAACGACATCCTGGCAAAGCGTTACCCGGTAAATTGCATTCAATATCAAGGGTGAGTACTGTTTAACCTACATGTTCTTAGAATATTTTGTTATAAAATATGTTTTCTTTTGTTTAGATTGGTCCTGGCAAGATACCACCAGGTAAGCGAATACCACAGAGGCCACAGCCACCACCGTGTGATAATTCCAATGACAGTGGTTTCGGTTTTGATCAACATGTCGAAGTGCAGAGCAGTAATCAACACATGATCAGGACGATACCAGCGTCAAGGTAAGGAAATGATGTCAATATTAAGCTGAGATTTAAAGCGACACACCACACACACGAGGCTATTGGATGTTCATAGCACGTCTAAGCAATTTATTCGTTGTTGCTTTATTTTCAATGGCTTACTGTATTTTTCTTTTTCTTTTGTTTTTTGTGATCAGTCAAATATTCATTCATTCATCGATATAACGCAGAATAGTCAACAGCATTAACAAAACGGTCCAATACATTTCAATTTTGTATTATAGCAACTTTCTTCTTTTACCAACGGTGAAGACTCCTATTGAAACGTTTTGCTGTAGGTTTAAGCACATTATTTTCTAAAGACATATTGTAGTGGTACAAGTTTAAGTTAGACATGTAGACCACAAATGCATATACAATTTCTTTGTCGTTAACATATTCCCAAGTTTTCTTCATATTCATTCTGCCGGCTTCATTGCATGTTCTAAAAACCTCAGAACTTATCGCCTCCCCAAAACGAAGTAATATTTACATTTTTCTTGGTTTATATTCTTAGATGTGCCGAGAGTAACCAATTTGGCAGGATATCAACTGAATTCAAGGTCTTATGACAATGTAGTCTAGTTGATATGCAGCACTTTCATTGTAGCAACCTTTTGTGCGCAAACCACACGAGATATATTTCTTCGAGGCGTTGTTGTTATTAAGCAACAGATAATCATGGTCTGTGATGATGACTGTCTTGTTTATCCGGTGTATGACCTAATGCTAGGATGCCTAAACCTCTCAAGGTTTTTAAGAGGGTCATTCGCTTGTACAAGCAAAATATTTCGGGACAATGATTAACACATTTTGAAAACTCATCATTGTTAGTTTCAGATGAATAATGCTCTTTCCTCAATGTCAACAAAGTGATCTAAACTTAGCTCCGTTTAGGTTTGCGTATTGTGGATGAAATCTCTTCCAAGGAACTTATGTATTGAGTGGTTCTGAATGGTGGTAATGAAAGTTAGCTGTAACATAAAATATTCAGTCCCCAACCGAGGTAGTGTGCTCTGTAAATATTTCTAGGATGAGAAGATTAGTAATTTCCTATCTTTCTCTATCAATGATTACTATGATCATAACTTTCTTGTTATTTGCTTCTGAGTTTTTTTTTTGATGTACTATGCTTTTTTTAAAAATCTAAACTTTGTCCAATTTTGCTTGCGGTTTTCCACAACACTAGGTTACCATAAGTACGCATATGTTTCACGATTGCCGTCTATATTACAGTGCAAATTTGATTTCTGATATAAATGCAACTATTCTCTCCTCTTGTTAAGCCATCATGGAATAAATGGCCAACACTGATCAGGATCCCTCAAACGTTAGTGGGACAGATTGCACTATTCCATGCTACGCATAGTACTTAGCTGTTTACTTCGAGAAAAAGTTATTTAAATATCCTTAAAGCGCTCATTCGAATCGCTGCAATAGTCTTGATGCACAGGACGTTACTCTACTTTCTCACTGATGCATGTATGCTAAATGGCTAGTCTCACATGCGCAAAACTGTCCGCCAATCGTGTGGAAGGTTCCGTAAAAATTAATTCTTTCCTTTCGAAGAAGTCTGTAATTAGAGAAACTTAATTAAAAAAATGTCCTACAAAAGATGGACAAAAACATTTTATTTTTATTAAGAACTTATGTTACCCAGTTAATTCAAATTATTGGTTTCTTGATACTTGTCCATCTGTCTATCTACGACTTCACAGCTTGTACCTCCTTTGCTCGGGGGCTTACTTTAAGCGGTAATGTAGTTGCTAACATCTCATTTCTTTCAAACTTAGATCGAATATATCCTGCATTTTGTTTGTAAAAGAATGTTCTAAATGATTCTACTCCCTACTTGAACTAAAGTAAAGTAAAATATATATAAATACTCTAATCGTTGTTTTCCAAAATCACACTAATTGCATGTCGACAATCTACTAAATAAAACGAAGTGATTGTACATGAGGATAAGACGATCAATCTGTCAATGACTTCGGTGCAGCTATCAAGCGGAAAATCACTTGTTATTTTTTTTAATCGTGACTAAAGACCATTGGAGAAAAACTACGTATTAAGTCATATAAATAACGTATTATGTAACAACCCCAATCAAATCTAAGATGGAGCGAAGATATACATTACATATATTGAGTTTACTTAGAGAGATGGATATGTCTTACACGAACCTGCTTCAAAAGGACAAAAGAAACCTACTCTGCCCAATGAACACCGAGATCTATCTAAACAGAACAGGGTTTTCTTCATTTACTTCCCTTAGTCTCTGTAATCTCAATCAATTTAAACGATACTTCACAACATACTGTTGCTATTGAATTGAGCAAAATTTATCTACGCTGGCAAAGGCTTCAGCCTTCGTAGTCTTACCGTAATCATTACCAACGGTTTATAGAAGACAAATGCTGGTCATGCCAGGAAATAATTCATTTGGGGTACTTTTAATCCTTTTGATTCAAGTATGCACTCTGCCTGGCTAGTTGCATCGTTAAGACTTAATTGCACTGTGATACCCCCTGACTAGGAAGGTGACCACAGCAAAAATCTTTAAACCCCCAAAGTGTATATGCACCTTGTAATGGCTCATTAATCTCTAATCTTTGAACTGCTTTCACTGCTCAGCAACTGCAGTGTTTTTAGTTTGACGACTGTAAACTCTCAACTTTACTAATTCTTATTACTTATTCCACTTGAGAATGCTTTATCGCTTAATCCATCAGTAGACCATTAAAATCCAATTAAAATATCTAATCCCAATTAACACGTCGGCGTAACAATGGAATAAATTTCAAGTTCCGTACTTTGAACTACCTATAAGCAGACAGAAATTCTTGTACATATGGGTACTTAAACAAATTCGTATACGTACAACTTTACAGTACCATTATGCATGTAATCACTTTTTAAGCCATCCAAGCTCCTATAATCCACTGCTCTGCATATAATGCTTTTTATGGCACAAAATCCATCCGCACAAGTGTTTTCCTTTTGTTTTTCTGCTTATCAACTTCAAAAATGTTTTTGTTTCTTGTTTTTTTTTTCAACTATTTATAGTTCCTGCACAACAGCGGCGGTATCCTTATCATAAACAAGAAACACACCCTGTTTTGGAACTTTTTAATTTCACAATGTTTGTCCAAGTTTTGTAACTTATTTTTGTTGTTACCTTCCCACCGACGACGATCGGTATTATGAAGTTTAAATTCTTTCTTGCAGACTATCGTGGTTAAGTGTGTCTCGGTGTGCAAAAACCGATTTCACCCGTTACCAATGCGCGAACATTTTTTCACACGTTACCAACTGGGTAGACATTTTAAATCCACAGTCCACAAAAGAATGGGGACGTGCGAATAAAAATCGATCACCCACCATAAAGCAGTTAGCATTGATCCAGAAATTGCAACCAAGCCAATCGAATCATTCGGTCATATCTGCTTGAGGAGCTCGTACCTCCTCTATCAGAGCAAATACGAGGTTGTTCTTCTCGTTTTGTCTTACACCAAACACACATTTAGATTTCATATCTTTCAAACATGCAATGATAGATCTTTAAGAGAAAATACATTATTGATCGTTGCTAGGGATAAATAAAGTATGGGTACTTTAAAATCGCCTGTTTATGACATCCACTTGAGTAGAGCTCAATTTAATCTGATTATTGTTACAAATATAATAATAAATTATTAGTTAACTTAATCGCGCAAAGGGGACACTGTCTTAGTGTGTTTCGCACGCGCAAACAATCAGCTTTAAACAGAGAAATAATAAAAAAAAAAAAGGAAAGTCGAAAATATGTTCTTGTTTCGAACTTGTCTGGTTGGATTACAGTTGTCCCTAAAGGCCATTCGAAATCGTACCGCCGTCGTCGGCAGTAAATCGTTATTTTCTTTGACTACATTTGGCTAAGGCAAAGGTGCTGATTATAGAGCCGTAAGATTGTTAATTCCGTTTTATAGGTCATGGTGAAAGAGCAAAATGCTAAATGGTACCAGTAGTTGCTGTTATCAGCAGAGTGCACTTTTAAATCATCTTATCTCTGTGCTCGCCTTGAGGGGACACCTAAATAGAATGTAGGTACATACATATATAATAATTGTGTAAGGTAATATACATACATCCATACATATGTACATATGTGTACAGTGATTCGTACTGTTAACTGATAATTTATTTATTTTTAATCTATTTATGACACGGCATTCATTTGATACAGGAATATTCAGATTTAATATAATGGGTCATCAAATGCAAGCGTGCTTAAATGTTGAATAATGTTTTGTTTATTTTATCAACTGATTCGAGATGGAATATATTTTGAAATTGATGTTTTTTATTTCCATAATGCAATACTAGTGTTTCTGGCCAGCGCACGTGCCTGTTCATCTATGACGGTAACTCTACAGATTGTTCTTAAGACGTCAACTACTTAGGGTATCATTTTAAATTTGTAACAAAATCGTACAATCCATAACTATCTGCATAACATATGTACATACTCTGAAGCCCAAGCTTATGTAATAACCTAGTTCATATGTAGCTTTGTACTCAATCATTACTTACCTTGTTGGTAACCTCGGTTATATGGGGGTTTCCATTCTTTTTACCTCAATGAACGCCTTTCGATATTAATGAAAACAGAATTTAAGGCAGAAGTATGCATTTAGATACACCGTTGCAATATCAACGATTGCGAATCTTCATTGTGTCACCTATTTCTTTATTGCTTTTTCTTCTGCTAGCTATGGTCGATAATGGGCTCATTACGAATGTAAATGTAAGAATGTACAACCGTTTCTTGTTCCTGATCTACATATTTGTATTTGCTTACCCTTAAAGCATTCACCTAATGGCTCGAGTAAACTTCTATACCTTATGTGATGTGTCCTTTAACATTGTATTAAGTCATTTGCATTAAGTTTTACACCCCCTTAGCTTTATTGAAGTGTGCCATCGCATGTCCAGCATAGTACCCATCTCAACTTTATTCACTTACATATATCGGTCTTCGCTTTATCCCTGCTAATTCATAAAAACTGACTGATTACACCCAATACAGCATTTAATGTATTTATTTTTCGACTACAAAATCTCGTCCATAGGCATTTTCTGGTTACCACTTCTGGTGACTTGCAATATATGTAGAAGTACTGATTCTTGCCCATATACTTTTACTTTATGATCTCCCGAGTGAACTATTAAATCGTTCCTCTAAGGTAAACCATGGCACTTTGTAGCTTCGTAGTTCGTATGACACTATGGTCTATTTTGTTGGCCTCAGACTGGGTGGGAGGTTCGAAGTTCGATTCCCGGCAACAATAGAATAGTTTCTTTCACGTTCCCACCTTTCGTAAATGTCTGACTAACATTTAAGAGAAAAACTGTCATGAAAAGGAAAAATTTTACTTCGAAAACAGCTTCCATACATTCGTAGGAACAATTTATCCAGCACAACAGAAATGATTGTGAGAAGGTGGGCCCTGCGACAGCTTAGGATCTGTTACACAGAACATTTGTGAGTGCCTTTAGTCAGTCAGTGTTGCATTTAGCTTTGTTTTCTAATTTCTTCGAGAGGTTAGTGTTTGACCAGTACCAGCACCATAGCATGGTATTCCATTACGTCCCCTATTTTGCACATAAATAAGTGCACTTAATCACCAACTGGAAGACCTGTGCTGTGTACACTTAATGTAAGAGAAATTCAGTCAATCGAGTTCTATCGAAGATATAAAAATGTTCGTAATGGCCGTTTTACAACAGAATGGATAATTTGGAAACTCGTAGCGATTTCACAAAGTGTGCCTTCAGTTGTAAATGAACAGAATTACAGCCATAAAGTGCATTGATTTTGAGTTAACCAAATGGTTAATCCTATTGAATGCATTTAAAATAGCTTCTAGTTGGGAGCGAAGGTACATCTGCATACCGTACATACCATTCTCTTTCGTCATTTAGTATTCATGATCCACATTTACTAAACAGCGACACTTGATGAAATCGAGTCATGTAACATAATTCCAGACAATACCACTTCATTAACTCACGAAACGATGTAATGGCCCTATCTCCAGAAAATAAATCTAAAAGTCAGATAGTCCATAGCAAAAAATATGATTTTAAAGAAGAAATATTGATAAGAAATTAAAAATTAGACTGTTAAACCTCATAAATTCAATTTTAGATATTTTTCTCTTCACAATCAAATATTAATCTGCAAACAAAGACTCAACATTTATATATTTTCTTTTAAAGTTCTTTATTTTATGAGAACTTGAGTAGGTCTTAATTCAATTACAGAATTTCCTTCTACATTCTATCTTATGCAGAACCAAAAAGAAATTCTATTAGACTCTCGTTAACTCCTCCACAGCACTCAAGTAGAATATATTAAAATCATGTTTTTTTTTTGTTAAATTCAAAACAAAACAAACAAATTCTTTACACTAGATCAACTCGAAACGATGCAGAACAACACGATGAAATCGGCACCGATGACTCCGATGAGACATACACAACCTCACCGAATCATTCTATTCAAAATCGGGTCCAGTACCGAGCAAAGCGTAAGAGGATTGAAAGTGTTGTTGAACTAGATAACGATGATGCCTGCAGTGAAGATGCATTCATAAGTAGAATTGCTTCGGCAACAGCATCGAATAATTCAACAATCAGCACCCCAACAATTCTGCCATCACCAACAACAAAGTAAGAAAATCAACTCAGTATAATTTTTTTTTTTTTTATTTTCTTATACGTAGACCACTGAGTGCTTTTATTCGTTGCTTTGTAACTCTTTTTTTTCTACTTGTATAAACCAATCTTGCTAATTAAAAAACAAAAAAAAAGATACAACTCATTTCATATTCATTACTAACTCATTATGCTTAGTTTGCAACTAGAAGAAAAAAATCGAGCTTGCTTCTGCATGATGTGGAACATAAAATAGTTCGAAACTTATAGGTCCATTTAAGAGTAATAAACTTATGGGTATTTCTCTTTGCAGATACATTTCGAATGGAGTCAGGAGTGCTCCTCGTGTCGCGCATAAACGTCAGCCTGCAGCCGCATTGAATAATGTTGCTACCTCATCGAATGGTCGAGTTCAGCTTGAGATTCTATCGCAACCCGAACAACAGCACAGGGCTAGGTATGGTTCGGATAATTTAAAATGAATCGAATTTGAAAATTGTTAAAGTTTATTCCATGGTTTATACCTATAGATATCAAACAGAAGGAAGTCGGGGCGCTGTGAAGGATCGCAGCGGAAATGGTTTTCCCATCGTTCGACTGGTTGGCTATAATAAGTCTGCCTTACTGCAAGTATTCATTGGAACTGATATCGGTCGTGTTGCACCGCACATGTTTTATCAAGCGTGCAAAGTTGCTGGGAAAAACTCAACGCAATGCAATGAGAAGAAAGTCGATGGTACAATGATCATTGAGATTGATTTTAAGCCAGAATCGGATATGACTGTCACATGCGATTGTGTTGGAATCTTGAAGGTAAAATTTTAGATAAAAAAAAATGTTTTGATTTTAATATTCTTACGACACTATCGGTGATCTGATCGACACTGATCGGTGATCAAAATTATTAGAGAGCTACTGCTAAGTATGAGCTTATAGTTTCCAATAAACCGTCAGTTTCTTCTGGGTCCTCTCGTGAGCCTTTGATAAAGTTCACTGTATCACTGCCTTCCTATCACTTTTTCATTATACTGGTTTTAATGATAAGAAGGTGCGAAATTGAAGTTCGTATCATTCCTTCCTAAATATTGCAATGTACACACTGGAATTGTTAACAGTGTTAGGAGCAGTAGTATGTGATCGACTAGTCGTTTGGCTTCTCATGTACTGTAAAGTTCAGTATATTTTCGTACCTGATTTTGGTAACGACCTTCAACCAAAACCAATCAAGCCCCAGCTTGCTTTAAAATGATAGCCTCAATCCAACCCGGACACATTGAGTAGTTACGGGGATAGACAGGCTAGTTTGGAGAAAACTTTCTCGTTTCTGTCTTCGTTGATGTATTAACTTTACAACTTTAGTGTAGAACGACTTCTACTACTACTAACGACCACTATCTAGTAATTGCGTTGCGGCTGCATCTTGGTTCGGATTCTTCTTCTGGGTATCGTTCGGCTTCACCCATGGAAGCAAGGCGATACATGATAGGGTGAAGTTATTCTATTATGTTTATAACTATCTGTGGAGGCAGGTTATTGTGAACTGTTGTCTGATACGATAGTTTCTGCAATTCCTTCTAGTGTAAATATCCTTCTCAATGCTTGGATCTCTGCAGAAGAGGTAGTAGAGTTCATCACCTTTTTGTGGAACTGAAACTTGTAACATAGACCCAAGTGTGCTTTAAATAATTTTGACCAAGTTCACCAAGATTCCATCTGTTTTTGGGATATAAGAACAATTTTCCAGTGGCCATGTTTTCGAGACCACCGATCAGCTACATTCCAAACTTCTATCAATCTGCCTTCAATTTTTGACTGTAATCGTATGCAACGACTAATTAAAGATTTATTTTTCATAGGAACGCAATGTTGATGTAGAACATCGTTTTCCCGATCATTTGGCTCAGAAAAGTAAAAAGAAATCCACTCGTTGCCGTATGGTATTTCGTACACAATTAACCTATGACGATGGAACAATGGAAACTCTACAAGTGTGTTCAAATCCAATTATCTGCAGTAAGTTACTTAACAATAAATCTATTGAAGGGTGAAATAATGTATTATTATGTTAATATAGCACAACCACCTGGTGTTCCAGAAATATGTAAAAAATCCCTTAACTCTTGCCCAGTGGATGGTGGTCTTGAACTATTTATTATTGGGAAAAATTTCCTTAAAGACACGCATGTATTATTTCAAGAAACTCTCGAAGATCTTCGATCATCAAATGAATTGGTAACAATCGGTCCATTGTGGGAGGAGTCTGTATTACCAGATAAGGAGTATTTACAGCAGGTAAGATTGATTTTGTTTTTTTTTTTTTGCAACTGAATGGACTATTAGATAAAGAACACACACATGTATCCTTTGCAGACTCATCTTATTTGCACAGTACCACCGTACATCCATCAGAATATCCACAAACCAGTGACTGTTCAGCTGTCTATCATTTCCAGTGGAAAAAGAAGCGAATCCCATACATTCACTTACACGCCAAAGGGAACATACACCACACTTTCGGCTGCCACAACGTTAAGTACATTGCATGGTTCAATGTCTGGACAAGGTATTTACTAATTCAAGTTCGAATTTCATTCAAATTCAAGAGGGGCATGTACGCCTCACCGCGCACACACTCGTCTTCTTGAGTTTGAATTTGATTTTCAGTTTAGATTAGGGACGACAGCAAACAAATATGATGCGATACATATATTTCACGCTGCCAAAGCAACTTGCGATATTTTCAAAAAACCCACTTTTTCGGAATAACTCTAACTTCTTTCTGATCAAAGAACAAAAAAAAAAAAACTACAATTAAATACGAATTTTTTGCTCAAAATTATGAATATCGCAAGCTTCTGATAATAAACAATTCAATATGAACTCAGATTTCCTTGAAATCTGTATTGAAATCTTTTTTCAATTCAAACATTCTACTAGAAACATATTACATTCACACTTTGAATGAAAAGAAATATAAGTCAGTTTAAGGTCTCTTTCCAATCGACGACGATGAGATGACTTCAACGATCAGCGATTCCTAGCCAAAAGTAATCTGGACAACTCTGTGGTGTGAGCGTTTTCTATAATATCCTTTAAGTTGACTGTTTATGTTGTAATTTGATTCAAATAAATCAATCATCGCGTTTTCTTATTACAAAATTCTTAACGAAAGAGATTTACAAAATTCATTACTTAAGTTATGCGCTTTCTTTCATATATATATATTTTTTTTGTTTATTTTTTCTACATTCTCATGTATGTGTGGGGAAAAATCGTCTGAATGAATGTGTGTGTGGTGGACAGAGTTTTCTGGATTATCCTTTTGCGCTGCTTATACATCGAGCTTCTACATATTTTCTTCTAAAGTTCTCTTTTAAGTTTCAAATTTAACGAGACATATTGAAACAGAAACACAATATTAGTAGCGAAACAAACAGACAATCTGTGAATTAACAATATTTTGTGATTAGGAGATTTCAAGATTATAAGCTTCTATTTGCAAGCACATGGGCTTGAATGATAATACCGCCCCAGGGACAGGAAAGATGAGAGATGCTTTTTGTTTAGTTGTTCTTTTTTTTTTAATCAAGGTTGAGGGTTTTTGTTTTTCAAAACGCTAATCACAAAATGTTATTTTTTTCGTTTATTTTTCCTTCTCTTAGCACTTTAGGTTGCGTGTAAGAAAATAAAATTGAAAAGAAATGGATTTCCATATCCCATCTATCAATCAATCGAATCTCAGTATCCACAATATTCACGTGTGCATTAAATTAATGGACGCAGGAAGGTTCCAGAGGACAGCGCATCGTTTGCAACAGTTCTTCAGTGCATCTGTACATTAGGGTACTGGTTAATAAAAAAAAAAACAAAACACAAAACTAATTTTGAATTAAAAAAAAAAAGAAATTTACATTGAATTACATTTTATCGGTAGATTTGACTATGTTTGGGTATCAAAAATTTGGTTCGGTTAAATTGGTCTAATTGTTCGAAATCGGTATATGTACATCGGTATTCGCATTCATTGTTTTCTTAACACGATCACCTTTAATGGAACTGAACTATATGAAATGGGTACTTCTAGGGTAGACATAAAATATCGCTAAAGGATTCGTGATCAGGTTTGTAGTGAGCCATGACTACTTTCGAGAGATTCAGATAAAATGGATTGGTTTATCATTACCAAGCCATACGTACTTTGTCGATCATTGTTATATTTTTGTTTCGGTCTTTGATCACATTTATAATTCCAGTGCTCTATACTTGGCAATAATGTTTTCTCTTATTGTTTCTGAATCGTTGATACGTACTAAATCATTTCCTTCTTGCTATTTTTTTACTTAAGTCCTATATCCCTTTGTGGGTTCTAGGGCCTCGACAATGCCTACGCGCCATCGTTTGCTATGCCTCACCTCAAATATTACTGTCTCCACTTCAGTTTGAATCTGTAGACGGACATCTACTATTCAAATGCACCACAAGTTCTTTGCCTGCGAATTCGTACTATTTTGAGTTTAATGTCTTAATTTTGCTGCACTATGCAGTCTACACTTGTCGAAGTACATAGTACGTGGTGCTTGTACAATAGGTGGTACTCCTTGCCCACAACGATCAAGTACATCCAAATCATCCCAATGATGTATTCATTTATATATGTAGGTTCCATTAGAGCGTGTGTTTGTTTTATTATTCAACTTAACTTAACGAAGAATTGAAATTTTATTTAACCTTAACTCGAGTAATAACTAATATTCCGTCCGTGAAAAAAGAAAAAGAAAAACATAATTATGATAAATTTAAAACGAAACGGTATTTTATTTTTTTGTATACAACTTTTACCTCGTTATTTAACATTCCAAAAAAAAATTTATATTATTTATTTTAACGTAAAATATTGGTTCCAGCTGTATCCTCGAAAAGATCGGAAGTCAACGTTGGTCGCACGCATTCCTCTTTGTAATCAAATTTTTTATTTATTTATTTTTTTTTGTTTGGTAAATCTTTCAGGACAAAAGTCGGTACGCTGCTGTTACATAAGTTAAATTCTTAAACAATTTTTTTTTTAAGGATCACTTTGAACTGTGTATGTTTTCCGAATGGCTGCCATAGATGTCGTTAGTTATTTTTCAATTTGTACGAAATTTAGTACTTTTGTTATTCTTTGATTAGACTTTGAGCTGCTTACGCACTTAAGATTGGGTTTGGTTAGGCGTATGTTCTATGCGTGTGGTAAAAGTATTTGAGTATGAGTGTATGTTCAAGGTGGTCACTTTCATCATCCAATTGTTGTTAAGAAAAGCAAATGAACCGAATTGGCAAAGTAATTGATTGGTTGATGAGAGAGTAGTTCGTAAGATGAAGTAGTTTTATAAAGCCCCCTGACTCCCTTCCCCTTAGGAATAGTCTTATTTTTAAGAACTTAGTACTAAGATCTCGGTATTTATTTTTTTTTTTTTTTCATTATGACACGATTCCAATTCTTATGAATGCTAATACGAACTTTCTTTGTAGATACTCGGTATATGGACACGAGTGTGGTACAATCATGTTCTCCGAACTCAGCAGCGAATGCCGCCGTTGTGCAACAAATGTGGAACGAAACAAAGCATGAGATCGATGCGGATATGATGCCTCCACCTACGAGCACGCAAATACCGATGAATGTACGGCGATCGTCGCTTACAAATGCCATGATCACCGATCAGATGGTTCAAATCGGTGGACTAAAGACTGAGATTCTGGATGAAAACTCACAAAATTCCATTGCGGACGCTATGCAGTCCGATTCATTGGATCGTTTTCCGGTTGTGGCGAGTGACAATGGTCTGGTGGTTGACACAAATCCGCTAAAGGAAGTTATGCAGTATCAACGTTTACGAAAGCAAAGTATTGACATGCTGGATATGCGATCAATGTCTTTATTGAACGAGAGCAATAGTTTGCCGAATTTTCCCACCCACCACAGCGAGATGAATGCAGCTGCAGCAGCAGCAGCAGCAGCAGCGGCGGCCGCGGCCGCTGAGATAGCAGTGAAAAATGAACAGATTGCCAAGGAGATTCTAACTGCTGCCGTCGTGCATCAAGGACAACAGACTGTTGATAAATTTTTATCAAGTCTAAGTCCTACAATGACTGATTTGAAGTCAACACCACAAATGGAACAGAATTCCATGTTTGTCAGTGGCACCAGTGGTGGTCCGGGAGTAATATTCCCTGCACAATCTACTAACAGCCTGGTGATGGCTTCAAACACCGCCAACAGTATTGACCAAACGCTAAACAATATTTTGGCAGTGGCCAACCATTCTCCTTCGAATGATATGCAATCAATTCCATTGGTTCGGAGTTCTTCTGTGTCAAGTACGTCGTCTTCGTCGTCATTATCGTCTTCATCATCGTCGAATGGGTCGCCAGCTGCAGCTATTTCAGTAAATATTCAACAGATGTTAAGTGGTGGTGAAGCCACTGCTCCAGGAGATCATGATATGATTTTAAATTCAAATGTCTCGCCAACAACAATTCTCTGCCCACCGAACTCAGTACCGCCCAATTTAATGGTCAATCAGGTTGCCCTTCTCAATAGAATGGGTATGGAAACTCAAACATCACCAGATTCTATTTTGGGTACTATAATAATGACGCCACCGTCATCAAATTCACCACCAATCCAACAGCAGGCTTCACCTCAGACGCAACAACAAGTGCAGCAGCAATCATCACCTCGACAAGGGCCGGCCCCCGCTCAGCAGCATGATCCGCAAGTAACTGCCGCTTCGACAGCCGTGAGCAACATGATAATAAAGGCAGCTGCTGACTTCATCTCGAACCATGAGAACAACCCAGAGTCGACAATTAACGCTCTAATGGGCCTTAGTCCGCCCCCCATCCAAACAGGTCTATGTCCGACGACACAATTTCTTGCCAACAATCGGCATCATCAAATGCTAGAGACTCGTCCACAAGAGACTGTTCCTTTGGTAAATATCCTCCTCAATCATGACGTGCAGAACGTGGCGGGACCAAGTGCAGCTGCTAATGTCCAAACCCAATTTCTACAAAGCTTACAAAAATCCAATCAGTTGGCTATGAGTGTTGCGTAAGTTAATATTTCCAAATAAAAGAAAGGTCGCTGTAATTACTTTTTTCCTTACAGGCCACAATCGAATCAGGAATCTCTCATCCAAGCTGTGGCTCTGGCGGAGAATGCTCTGCAAAAAACCAATGCTAGTGTAACACAACAACAAATGAATAGTATTTTGCCGAACGTTTCTTTAACTGGACCACAGACGACAGTGCCAATACCACCAACTACCACGGCCATTCCTCAGGAATTAACCACAATGTCGGATCAAGACTTGATAAGCTACATCAATCCAAGTACATTTGATCAACGTAAGTATGCATTACGTTCAAATATGTTTTAGAGATGGAAACATTGGGAAACCAAATCGTTTATGCTATGTGCTTGTAATAATAAAATCAAAGTAAAATGAGAATAGAATTGTCCAATCTTCTTGCGTATTTCTTAAAATAGAAGAAAGAAAGCATTTTTTTGAAAAATGCGACATTTGTTTGTCGTACAATTTCTGTCATTGTCTACCGTCAGGAGTACCTGATAACACAATGTGATCTCTTCGAAGTTATACTGGAGTAAATCTTCTTGACGACCCAATCATACCTCCAAATGTGGTCATCTCATTTTTCCGATTGTTTTTGTGCGATAGCTCTTCAGGTATCACTATCTCTATCATAGGGAGGGCTAGCAAAGTGTGCCAATCAAATATGACCTAAGAAGATTCCACTGGTTGTTGGCGTCTAAGTGTACAAACAGAATGGGCTGAATGAAAGAGTAAAGAGCAAAGCGATGAAATTACCTTAGAATGTACGGGCCGGAGATCCGGATTTTGGTTAAAAAAATTATCTTCTCGAACGAGGCCCATTTTTGGGACAGCGGTTGTGTCAACAACCGAGCACAATCCACACGTGTTCGACCAAGCATCAATGCATTCACAAAGATTGACTATTTGGTGCGGTTCATGGCATGGCGGCATCATCGGACTTAATTTCTTTCGAAATGAGGAAGGAGACACCATTAACGTCAATGGTGTCAGTTATAGAGCGATCGACAACATCGATATATCCGACCTGGGGTTCCAACAAAATGGCACTATATGCCTTACAAGCATACATGAACTTTCATCATTGGCCGCCGTGATCATGCGACTTGACACCACTCGATTGTTTTCTCTGAGACTACGTCAAGTCCTTAGTCTATTGCCGGAATAACGCCGCACATATTGGACCGACCGATTGAACGACTGCCAGAATGCACTCTTGCGTGTTTGCTTCTACTTTGCTTTTCGCTCTTTGCTCTTCATTCTGACTAGCCTTGATCCTTGCTCTCCTCTCGTGCTCCTTGCTCCACTCTGTTTGATCCGTGCATGCCCAGGACATCGCATCAAAACTTCAAATATACTGTAGATACAATATTTATTACCAAATCTAATTGTTTTCTTATTTTATTTTCTTTCAGTCTAAGCCATCCAATCGAAACACCATATTGGCTTTCATTCACTCCAGAGTCTTGAAGACTGTGAGACTATTATTATTACACCAGAAAATACAAAATTTATTTTAAAATGTCCTGAAAAGGTGGATCTTTATTCGGACCTAATTTTTAAAAGATTACAAAAAACAAACAAAAACAAGCTCTGCAAAATTCTACCTAACATTACTCTAAAAGAAAAATTGAATTACTTCTAAGCAAATGCATTGAATCCTATTTATTGAAAAAAAAATATATATATATACAAATATATACATTATAAATAAATAAATAAAAAAAAGCAACTTATCATCCACCAATTAAAGTAAAGAAAAAAGTATTTCTTTTTTTATAAACAAATCCTAACACAACAATTACAACTGTAAACAAAAGATCTGATATTCTTTTATAGCTATTATTATTACGTTTCTTAATTTTAAACAAGTAAATCAATGACTGCCATATTAAAATTAAAATATTTATCATAAAAAATATTTATAAAAAAAAACACACAAATATATATACATATATTTTATAAAACGACCTTTTGACGAAATATTTAAGAGAAAACAAAAATTGTATTTTAACGAAACTACGTTTTAGTCATAAAGAAAGATTTACGCAAAAAGTGTCTTAATTGTGAAAAAGAAAGGAACAAAAACCAACTCTATTACAACTGGGCTTACTATACACAAAAAAAAAACAAATACATAAAAAAAGATTCATATACTTACATATGTATTCTTAAAATAAAAGAAACAAAAAGAAATCTTAAATTTAATGTTAATAATTGTTTTTATGTTTGTATACCACCTCATTTGCTCTGTAATTTTATTTTTTGAAAAACAAAGTCTGATTTTTATTATTTTTTTCCTTTTTGTTATTTCTAAGTATATATCCTTTATTTTAACTTTTAAGGTATTTTTCTATTCGTCGTAAAGCAGCTGAAAACAAATGAAATATAATACCACTGATAAAAGAAACAAACAAAAGACTTTTGAACTTTTTTCAAGTTTTTCACAAAAAAAAAAAGAAATATATACAAAAAAATGTAAAAAAAAAACAACCTAGCTTAGTTGCTTTTCTTATGATGCCCTAATATAATTCGAAATTATTTTTACACTAGACTTTAAGATACTTTAATTGAAAAGGTTAAAAAAAATAGTCAAAATCAGTTTTAAAATTTTGTTCATTTCTATATAAATATTTTACCCGGGATTTAGTGGTTAGCTAATGTGATTGGTAAACACCTAACAGGAATTATTTCCTACTAAACAAAAAGAAAACTTTGTAAAACAAATTTAACAGGAAAATTAAAAAAAAAAAATATTAAATCAATGTTATCAATGGCGACTTTGGACAAAGTTGCTACTATACGTACATACACGAAACTGTTATACACATGCTTAGTTGTTAGGTAAAAATTAAAATTAAAATTAAAAAAAAAGAATATAAATATATTTGAATGTTATCAGTTGTTGTAATTTATATATTTCTGTAGTAATTATATGATATTGAGAAAACAAATAAAATCATACACACAATGTAAATCAGTTTATGTTTGATTTGAGTATTATTTTCGAGGTTTTTAAAGTACTTTTGGTGTAGTTATTTATACTTTGTACTGATAAAAACTTAAAGAGTTCGCTGCATCATGTACCTACTTACGATTAATCAGATTTTCGGCTCATCCAAGATCAACAAACCAAAGATCAAAAAGGGCTGCCAGCTCGAAACTTGATACAATGGAGGATTGAAAAGCGTGCATGTAATGTGAAATGAGTTTGATTGTGATTTGTATAATTTCCATAAGTCAAATCGTGAGGATCCTAATAAAATGACAAGAACATAAAACTCCTCACGACAAGAAAGTAGAAAAAAAGAAAAGGTTCTTATAAACTATGGAGATCATCCCGAAACTGGGCAAAATTTTCAAACATGCAGTCATCGACAAGAAGAAGAACATGCATACATTTAGTATACAAGTCAGGTAAGGTAGGTTAAGGGGATGACTGCAGCCAAAGGAGTACAGTCTCATTCGGATCTCTACGTATCCATTGTGTTCCCAGGTGTGAGATACCTGAAAACAGAGAGCAAAAATTAGTTCATGGCAAGAGCGGCTCTCCTAAAGCGCCCTACACACGATTAATGTTACTTTTCAATATTATTTGAACGAGTCGTCATTCAAGTTACATTGATCGTTTGTGTGCTCTTCCAATGTTCTCTTCAAGTAACCTTACTACATTGATGAAAATCAAAAGTTATTTGATTTTCGTCAAATTTCATTGACAAGGTGAATCAATGTTACGTATCAATGTTTTGTTTTTTAAATCAGGGGTATAGCCCGTAATTCAATGAATACATTTTCATTCTATTTCTATAGTCTTCATCAAAATTAGATAGTTCTCTCAACAACGACCAATCTCCATGAAATTTCCTTTCCAGGTTTTAGATTTTTTTCATTTAATTTTATTACGCTTGCTGCAGCACCGGCAGCAACTAGATACAATTTATTGTCTATTCTCGTTGACTAAACAGAATTTACACAAAAATATTCACAATGTTCATTGATACGTGTGGTGGCGATTTTTCGTCAAAACACTAAAAAACATGTCAATGGTACTTATTAAGATGCTGAGGATTGTGGCATGTGAGGATACCAGTTAGGAAAGTCAGCTGTAAGCTATAGAGTGATAGCAGTTGTTATATTGCGACCAAAGTAGCCTTGGAACACGGCACGAGGAGATTGCACTTCACCTAGCATTGGTTAAGTTGTGAAAGTTCGAGGGGATTTCGGAAGCGAGGATGTTAATGCACGGTTGGACCGAGTGATCTGTTGGTTGGTCGTTTGAATCCGAGCCTGTTCTAGCTAGTTTATCGGTCCTTTCATTTCCTTAAAAGCCCATGTGTGCCGAAATCCAGAAAATCGTGACTTGCCTAAATTCTTTATTGACATCAAAGATTTGGTCTTCCCTGGTGAGATCTTAACAGAACACCATACATTCTTCAATGTCCTTCTGCACAACCGTATGAGTGTAGCAGGGATGTTAAAAATAGGTGCGGGCCTGTAAAGCAAAGCAAGTCGTTATATCTGCTGTCATAGGGGGCCTTAAATCGATAAAAGGTGGCGGTTATCAATTTGAAATTTCTTTGTTTATTAAGACCTGCTGTAAGTGATCATTATGGGCAGCTGTTGTCTTCACATTGCATTACGCTTTTTGTAGGGAAGCAGTATAGACTTGCGTTGTCTTTTCTCAAACTCTTCAATTCCATACTAAAATTGAGAAACAAACTTCTGTTTGAAAAGAAAACCTGCAACAGTTGCGTCATCTAGATTAGATGGTCCGTATCTTACTGATATGCTTCACCTTAGAGTCGTCAGATCTACCTCTACTACGCAATATTTCCTTTCTCTGATAAAAAAGAAACAAAAGATTTCTCATATTTTATTCTTTATTTTATGCGATACAATAAATATTTCTCAGAAATTCGAAAATCTTCTTTCTTATACCTTCAAACGTTTCAAAAAGAAGGTCTGTGCACTCAATTCGAGATCAGTCAACTTGCGTACTGTTGGCCCCAGTTGATCAACATGGTCCTTGTAACCAGTTCCTGTATTCAAATTCTTCTGACCATACACCACCTTTCCATCGAAATCATTTAGTGGGACTTTAATATCCTTAGCAACCTGCGTAATGGTCACGTTCAAGTGTTCTTCGATTTCCCCTAGGAGATTCTTTTCGTTATACCAAATGCAACAGCCACCATTGTCAGTCAAGTTAGTGTTCTTGCAGTTCCTTCCTCGAGTCGGACACCACTCTCCGTGATACCATACTTTCTCTGGAACTGTTGATACCAAGCTGATGGCGAGACCCATCCTTTCGGCACGACCAACTCTTCCGATCCTGTGCACATAGCTGGATTTCTCATCGGGAAGCGTCATGTTAATCATAAACGGTAGACCAGTTATATCCAAACCCCTAGCAGCAACATCAGTGCAAATCAAGAATTTCACCTCACACTTCTTGAAACTCTCTAAGTTTGCCTTACGTTCGAAGGGTTTACGGTCTCCATGAAGACACACACATGTGTACTTTTTGCCACCACGTGCCTTGAGATACCTTTCCAAATTGTCGCAATCTAACTTTGTCCTGCAGAATATGATGGCTCTGTCCATCTGATGTTCTTCGATGGCCTGAATGCAGTACTCGCCTTTCAGAATTTTTATAGCCTCCGAGTAGGTTTCTGGTGTTTGTCGAGTGGGATGTGCACCATCCTTCTCATGCACGCCATCGGTTTGTATGCGCTGCCTTAAGCTATGCCAGGCGTTATCTCTTTGGGGGTCTACCATACAGACAACATGGTGAACAGTCTCTGGGACGGCATCCTCTCCTTTAAGATCCACCCATGTAGGGAAGTGCATGAGCTTGTCTGCCATCTTCTTTACTTCGAATGCGTGTAATGTGGCCGAGCACACTACCATCTGTAGTCGGCGTCCATCGAATGTTAACTTGGGAATCTGCTTGTGTAGGCGATCGATAAGGTCGCCATAACCTTGCTTGAGCAGGCCATCAGCTTCATCGAGAACGAAGAATCGACAGTGCGTCAGCTGGACGAATCCACTGCTTATCATCTCTTCCAGACGTCCTGGGGTGCCTACAACGATGTGTACACCAGACTGCAGAACACTTCTTTGCTGCTCCAACTTGACCCCACCAATAAGGAGTAAAGACTTCACCACGGGGTCACTCAGATGCTTTTTGAACTTTTCAATCTGGTCGTAAGTCTGCTCAGCCAACTCCCGACTTGGTTCGATGATTATAGCCTGCGGTGCGTTGGGTGCTGGTTTTGAGTTAGCAGATGCATTGTCTGGAGAAGCCAATGGGTTTGGTTTAGTATTGCGACCCTCAGCCTTACAAATAGCAACAAATCCTTGAGGGGGTTTGTACTTGAACTCTGTCTTTCCGAAATTAAATAACATTTCGGCGTTTTTCAGTACAACAGCTGGATAGAATGTCTCGTTCTTCTGATTGTCCGCGATTTTGAAAGCCAACCCAAGCGGAGTGCCGTTCTTCGTGAAACTAACCTCGTACTTGTCCAAATCGACGCAACACCCTATAACGTCTTGCATGCCAAAGGCCTCCCCGTAGTCATCGAATTGCCGGTTATTAGATTTCTTTCCCGTTCCACCAAATCCATAGCCAAAACGGTCGGTTCCAAGATCCAGATTAGCTTGTGTGGTGGACCAACCAACTCGGCAAAGTCCCTCGTCTGTCACAGTAGCTTCGTAGTAATACTTTCCAGCTCCACGAACTCCAGTGGTCGCCCGGGAACCATGCCACTCTTTGAATTCCCTCGATTGGCAGCGAGTACCATCGGGTGTGACAGCCAATGCAGATCCACGATCGAAAAATGACATAGTCCACGGTGCAACGGCTCCAGCTGCTGACCCAGTACTAGCACCTTTTCCCTCGGATATATCACGCAATGTTTCCGAAACAATCTGCAGAATGGGCAGGCAAAAAGCACCAGTTTTGCCCGAACCCGTCTCTGCAGCCATCAAAACATCACCTCCACCCAGAATCAATGGAATCGCTTCAGCTTGCACGTCTGTTGGTAGTGTCCATTCCATGTCTTCGATTGCTTTCGCAATTTCGGGTAAAACACCAAATTCCTCAAAAGCAGTCATTGTAGAATCGTATCCGATTGATTAGAATTATAAATTGGAAGAACCTTAAGTGGACTTATTGGATAAATAAGCGAAATTTCCACACTTCTCGAATTCGCAAAGAAAATCTACCGGTGAAAGCATTCAGCGACAGGAAAAACAAAACTTTGACATTTGAAATTTTTAGATGGCAGCATTCAGGTGATTGTCACAATTCAGATATGTTCAATGTGCACGGAGAAGAAAATGATCTTGATATGGCATTGAAGTTCGAAAAAAAAAATACAGAGAAGGTACGTTATACTAAAATGTCCAAACTGAATTGAGTTTATATTCAGAAATGTTTGTCAATAGCTGGTAAATATGCTACTTCAGAACACTACACACGTTTCCTATTTATCTGATATGTTGCTCTGAGCACCATCGCATTTCAAGGTGCGATGATGAATTTAAAAGCGAGATCCACACCTTTGTTGTAGAAATCACACAGATCTGTTTTCACTTGGGCGATTTCAAAGGAGTCGAAACGGAGGCTAATTTCCATCATCATAGACAGGGAGCTGCTTAAATTGCCCTCTATTGTGTATTCACTCGTTATTTCCTCTGAACCTCTCACTAAGTGATGAATTCCAGTGAGCACCTTGCAACGAGGAAATCCACTAACCTAGGATCCAACGCTCTTACGTTTTCCAATAGATCTAACTCTCCTCTCGGTAGAAGTCTATACCCTCTGTTTCCAAACATAATTCTGTCGCATACAAACCTAGGAATAGAATATCTTTTCGGCGGAAGATTGTGCATATGTACTAAATCCGCTCCCTTTCGTTTCCTGCCTAAGATTCAGTCCTCCGAATAGCAGATTTTCCCTGATTTGGGTTTAATTTTATCTAACAACCGTGTTTTTAGTTTTCAAGTCATCGTACTTCTATGAGCTGTATCAAGATGTAGTGGATGTGGTCGCAAAAAGTCAAAACACGTCAACTACACTGACTCAGCCACATCGAGCGAATGGAAAAATAGTGATCCAGCCAAGAGTACCTTTAAATCACAGCCCCCAGGTTCGAAACGACAATGAAGATTGAATTTCCGTTTTACGGATCAAGGTATCGCGAAAACCAGAGCGTTTGGTCTAGATAACTGGAGGCAGTCTGCCCGGAATCGAAGGCATTGAAAGGCTGCCCCTTCGCGGGTGGGGAGTCCGTTAAGTAAGTAAGTAAGTTACTCTGCGACGAGCGAGGTAAACGATATGAAACTCATTTAATTGTGATGAACTTTATATCAGTGAGGTAACTGTGGGCCACAAAACGAATTCCAAGAGAGCCTATCATCTATACATATAAAGATAGAAGAAATTTGACCAGCATTTTAGAACTCGTACGAGTAGGTTAATGCGTGTACCTTCCCAAAACAATGAATTTTCACGCTAATCTACGAAAAGTCACCAAATCCTGTTCAAGAACGCAAAAGTTTCGTAGTTTTTCGTAGAAGAAAGCGCTCACGAGAGAATAAAAAATTTCCCCAAGCAACAAATTTTAGTGCAGAACATTTCTTTGCACTGATTTACGAAGTCTGTCAAATCTGTCAGATCCCTGTATGCTGTTTTTTTTGTTGTTTTTGTATTTGCATACATTTGCTTTTAACGTCTAAAAAGTGGGCGAATTTCGTATCTCTCGCGATTTTACCACTTTCTGAGAGAATTTTACCTCCACTCCTTAGAATTTCATAATCTACGAATTTTGGTGCAGAAAGTACTCCATCACTATCGATTTACTATCCAGTACCGTCAACCAGTAGCTCGTTTTGGTATGTACATTGCAAGGAGGATATGTCTACAGACCATGTCTTATTATTACAGCACGCATTGCATTAATTAAGCCAAAGAAATGTTTTTAACAGTACATTGGCTAGTCTGCATAACAAAAGCTACACAAACAGTTACAGTCAAGACTCAATCCAATCCACCTACACATCTGTTAACAGTTATTACCGCTAGTCTCTCATTTATCCAATGCACCGACCATATTGCATTCGAATCGGTTTAAACGTGGTATCTAACAGTTGACTAACAAAACTGCGCACCTTTTTCAGGTACCCGAACGCGTACCATGACAATATTCGTTCACGTACGGCATACACAAGCTTCAGTCGATCAACGATACTTCGCGAGTTTAGACGTAATGCGCGGGTAATTTCCTTCAGATTTAAGATACACAACCTTTCGATACTTTTTTCTTCGTTTTTTGTTTTTTTTTTTTTTTTAAAGGTTACATTGCACGTTTTGTTTACCAACAAGGTTCGCGCATACAAACGGGTAACCCGTAGTAACTGTTATTTCTTTGCGGTTTTTTGGTTTTTAACGTGAATAGTGAATTGTTTCCAAAAAAAAAGTGCATTGTAATAAAAAGTGTAATAAAAATAAACCCAAACTAGTTCACAAAATAGAGTTTTGTTACAAAAAAGTTTAAAAAAAAAATTCTTCTTAAGCGGATAGCCAACACTTTGAATACTAGTAAGTGTTATACAACTGGAATACGTCTGTGGCAATCATACTTAATCACTGGCGAATGACCTATTTTCATTTTTATCTAAGAATCATGGTAAATCCGTGAACTATAACTATATTCATGCATTCAAACACTATACGCTCTCATACATACCTTTAAGACCCTTTTCTGGTGTTTTAATAGGTAGTTGTGGCTTGTCTACACTTTTTGAAGGATAATTAATGAGATGTGCATCCCCACATGCAGTCGGTATTTCGATTCGATTTCGATGGTGTTGATGGAAGAGCGAGGATTAGTGCAGGTTCTTGTGAAATCCGGTAAATAAATTTCATCATAGTTTTGAAAAGATTAGGCTTGTGGATGGAAAAAAACATACCTGTGAGCGGCTTAATGGAATGTTTTGCTCTTGATTTTATTGTGCCGCTGAGTAGGGGTGGTTTTATGGATTTCTTTTATTATTATTTACGTGATTTGACGGTCAGAGATTTGGTTTTTTGAATTAAGAGGATTTCGTTACTGAGTCTGATTAATCGGGGTTGGGGATAGGAGACAACATAAAATGTAGAAAATTGGTTGATTGGATTTGTGGATCTGGTGTATCTGTGTACTTGATTGTTCTTGGACTCACCACACTAGAAATGTCGTCTATCTTTTAAAATTCGATATCTGTAATTGTATTGCTTGAGTAGTTATGTTTTAAACTCAGTCGTTTGCCCACGTTGCCTGTTGTTCCTGACAAGTAAGACGATACTATGAGATAAACCCTGACTTTAAGGCTTGTAGCTTCTTCCGAATTGTTAGTATAAAGAACTAAGCAAATATGATTGAAGGTTGAAAACAACTTATAATACTTCTCTCGTGCTTTAGACCTAATCTATCAAACTGCAGAAGCAACTTACAGCTGTATACAGTCGTCTATCCCAGTCAGTCAGAAGTTCCATCCTGATTACTGGAATTAGTCTTAGGATTTAGCACAGATTTACGTAAGATAGAAGACAAAACAATGTTTTAATATACCTATTTTAAGGCCTTATCATTCACATTTCGCATAGCACAGGTTATTTTTTTAAGTCAATCTCTCAGTAGTTCAAGTCGTCATCGGAAAGACGATTTTTCTCTCCAACTGCCTGCTTGTCATGTTTAATAGAAGTTCTTCTTAATCAGTCTTCTTGTTGGCTATTTAAAATGACTAGGTGTGCTCAATGAATTTTCGAACACAGGATAGAACTGCACAGTTTCGTAAAAAGGTCAGAAAAGTTCGAACAGTAAGTTATACGTCAAATGAAATGGTTGTAACAACAAAACGATGTCAGCTTATTTTGACAATTTGCACGAATCTGTTCCACCTAAAAACTAAGTGCAGAAAATCCTGTTCTAAACTGTTCTAGAACAACCTCATTGAACACAGCTTTTGTCTACCTCTTCTCTGCTATAAGTTCTGATAAAAACATTTCAAGAGAAATTAAATGAAGAATAGCTCTTGGCAATCGCTGTTTCTTTGGACTGCGAAGGCATTTGACTAATATGCTGTATAAGACCCTGATCAGCTAAGTCCTTCTTTATGCCGCTGAAGTATCCCCTCTTACAAAGTGCATGAATGTCGCCTCGAGAGAAAGATTTTTACGGGCTTTGAAAAAGGAGACAAACTACAAGAGATGTACAGTCTCGTACGCATCAGTTGTGTACGATGACTAGAATAGTAGTATCTTCGAATCTAAATTCAGATTCAATTGGGAATAGGTAACCTCAACCCATTTAGAGTGCGCAATTGGATGCGCAATTGGATGCGCAACTGGAGAGCCAGGTTAGTAAAGAGGCAGGTTCTCGTCGCACTGTAGGGCCACCTAAGTGGGTAGGTACATAGGTCGTGGCGTTAGCCTTAAATAGTATTACGAGGAATATACTCTAGTGATTTGAAATTATTATTGTTTATTCGTATAAATGCATGGAATGTGAGAACAGATTCTTCTGCTTCGATAGCCATACCGGCTAGTTTCTCTAACAAAAAGAAATACAATTTGTTGGCCCAACAGGTCTACTGTTTAATTCGAACCTTTTTCATGATAGTTATACTCTCGGATGTTTGTCAGACGTCCGCGAGAAGTAGAGCCGTGAAAAAACTTTTAGGTGCTTTGAATGGGTTTCGAACCTGGAACCGCTCGCTCTGTAGTTCAACGTAGTAACCACTTGAGCCACGACGCCCACTTTGTGGTCTCTAACATTACACATAAATAGCCAAAGTCTTTGACCCTCTGATAAATCAAAATGAAAACTATTACCCACAGTACCCAGCTATGTATATATGTTTGCGCGATTCCTCAACAAACTAATGAATGACGTAAGCACTGGACGTGCTGATAACTATCCTACATACCGTATATTTTATTAGCTCTCCTCTTTGCCAAAAATAATATTGTTATTTACCTTATTTCTAAATTGACGCAAATGTGAACCCCTTCCGAAGTAGTATCAACAGAAGAGATACGCTCATAGTGCAAGTACTATCACATAATCGCTAATCTATTTCCATTTGCTAACACCGGCTATCACTTTCTACACATGGAGAGCCTCTGATTAGATAGGACAAGATAGGACTCTAGTTTTGCAAGTTGGTGTTTTTATCTGCGAATCTATTACTCATTCGATTCGAAATGACGCGCGGTACACAATAAACAAACAGCGGATTACTGTTTTGTTAATTACATTCTTCTTTAATGCTTTCCACACAGCATACATACTCAAGTCCATTAGCATCAGGCTTCCAAGAACCCATCCCCAAAAAATTTATTTCCAAACAATAATCATAAAAAAAATCTGAATTCTCGAAATTCTTTGAATCCTCCTCGGCGGATATCGTTAAAATGTCACTAAGGACACTTTGACGCGGCAGCGATTTCGGAACTTTATTTTTATTTTACCTTGAACTCTAATTATAAACATTTTTGAGTTTCGAGCTTAAAGTCACCGGCTATTGCACAGAGACAGAGAGCTGGCTCGTTCGGGTCAATGATTTTTCGCTTAAAGTGGGTAATTCAAAACCTGATGTTACGGCGTTTATTTTTCTGTTTATTATTTCTTATTTGATTTTTTTGTTTTTCATTTTACAAAATTTGCACAAATTGCGAGTATCTGTTGCGCATGAGAAAGCATTTTGACTAGACAAAAAAAATAAAAAATAAACGTAACATGCCTTACCAACATCATAACCTGTTGTTTGTAGCGAACAACATAAATAGCATAAGATTCGGCAGATTTGGATGCCGGCTGCCGACTTCCGATTATGTTAATGTTGTAGATACAAATTGCTTTTGAAGTTATTTAGTAATACTCGTGCATTTAAATAATTTCGGCAGACGAATCAAATGGAATGCTATGATGTGGCTAAGATGGACGCAATGTTACGTTGAAAACAGGTCAAACACTGGTGGATTGCAGACACAAAATGTTACATTAACATCTTTTTCGCGGCAGAGCGGTGGCACGGTGTTTATCTCTGAATTACAAATTCATGAGGGGTTGTCGTTTAAAGTGCTGTGGAATCGGGTTTATTTACCACGCTGTCTTGCGATATTCTTGGTTTTTCTGATATATATTTACCTATACATACATAAGTATGTATATTCTGTTGGTTTTTTTGAAAATTATGTAAGTGGAAGACGGGTTTCGAGATTGGTATTATTGGATCCTGGCTAAGTATACCGACGTTGCGTCATTATCGTGGCAAGGTGTGGAAATAATTGCATCGCCCGATAGTGGGTATCAATAATTGTTATGTATATATATGTACATATGTATGTATGTGTTGTATAAGATTGTTATCGATACTGAAAACAAGGTTTTAGTTGAGATAAAGGAAGGACAGAGAAAAAGATCCAATACGGAATATCGAATCTTGCATCATAACCATATGCGATGGGCTTAGGATACGATACGATATGTACATTACATGGTAAATAGGTTCTCAAATTCGAAGGCGTATAGTAGTTACAGATATGTGTTTGCATTTTGTGTTAATAAGAAGTAAAGTGGACCAACAATCTAGAGCGTTCACATTCTCACAGTCCGTACTCTCTGTTATATTTCGTTGGGCATTGCTTTTTGAGATAGAAAACTAAATTTTGTATATATAAGTTTTTTAATACAAAGCACCATATATTGTACTTAATTATTTACAAATTCTCGAATCCATTCAAATAACTCATTATGTCAGTACTCGTAGGTTTCGCCAAACCGTCATGGATGTTTGTAAGAAACACTGAGTGAACCTGCGTCCAACAGTTTAAAGTGCATGGTACTGTCAAACCATTAACATATTGCAATGTCACAATGGGCATTTTTTAAAGTTTTGGCATTCAGCTATAAGTTTAGGGTTCTGAGCCTTATCCTTTCAGATAAATTGTTAAAAAATAACAAAGCTATACGTGAGCCTCGAATGACATCGCATTTACCGTTCTTGGTCGTCTGACCTTGATGATGCCTCTTAAACTCATTTAAAAAAAGATACATAGCTTACGTCGTTTAAATACGATATTTAGATCGAAAATTACAATGTACTTCTTTGACAATTAGAAATTCGCTAATTGTCATTATTATATACATAGCTCTTCTTTTCTACTCTACGTTTATGAAGACCAAAAGTCACCGGAAGTATTTTCCTCTCATAACAATTTAAAAGCAACCTCACCCATTGTTGACATAGTCCATGCCTCTGCGCCGCCGTAAGCAGGACTGGGATGAGAGACTTTTATACAGGATTGCTTTAGCCCTCGACAAAGAGTTTTTTTTTCTACACAATTATCTTCTTAGCCCAAAGAAGCATCGATTGGCAAGCGTTAATATTCGTTTGATCTCAGACCCTCGATCGGAAAAGGTTATGGCGATCTTTTCTTGTATTCCCTTGTCTTTAGGGTGTTCTGGATGTCGGTTCTGGATTATACTACAAGGTAGTGGTCCGAGTCATCGTACTGGAAGAGTGCCTTACATCGATCGCAACGTGATCAATCTGGTTGACTGATCAGGAGATCGTGTGCTAGTTGCGATAGCATTTTGCTCCACTGCCAAACCGACTAGCCTGAGTCCGTTGTCGAAAGTGGTGCTTTGCAGACTGAACTGCATTCTGGCAGTATTACCAAAGATCTTTAGGCATAGATTTGATAGTGAGAGGCTGTCGAGAGAATACTTGTGCTCTGATATGTTCATATCACTAATATTTGGCTCCTCTTGTACTCCAATTAGAGACACACTCTACAAACCCTCATTCGTAACCCACTAGGGATTGCAAAATAGCTTATTATATCTTTGAATTTAAACCGATTGCTTCCCATTTATTTTACATTGACCTTACAAGGTACCTGATCCCTTCTCACATTATTATCAACATACATATGTATGTATGCATCTCGATAGGTATTCCCACAATTATTTTCTGAATGTTTACGTAATTTTAAATGTTTTCCATAAAATCCAGCAAATTAGTAAATGAGAACTCCAACAGTAGACAAACAGAAAGTAAAAACTATTTCACTAATTATCTCGTCTAATTCCTTTTTATTCTCTTTCTCCTCTTCTCTTTCAGATACCTACCTCTACACAAACGACTTCAAAGTGAAATTCACCGAACTTTACCGCTTCACTCAACAGTAGGAACCCAGACCAGTAACTTCAGAAAAAAAATCTAATTAAGTCATTTTATTCGTCTAATTTTAGCCCAACCGGCAAAACGAAATTGAATCACTTTCATTCCGTTCAGTCGCCCATGTTTCTCAATTAAACATCGGTAACTGACGCAATTACGCCGCGAATACCAACAATAATTGTCCAATAGTGCATTCGAAAGTAAAGTGAGCGTAAGTGCACTCTTAACAGACACAAATACCGTCATACCGGAGGTGGAAAGTATCTAGAGTACAAGAAAAAAAAAAAAACAACAACCTAACTCCCACCGTGCGTTATAAGATTGCGTGATTTTTATCTTCCGTGTTGCTTACTATTGTTTTCGATAAAATAATTAAAATATTTAAGTCTAATGCGTTTTGAGTGCAAATATCTAGAAAATAAAATAAAGTGAGTGAAATTGCTGTTCCAAATTTTTACTGCATGTGAATTTGAAATGAATACACCGCGTAACGTCGCACCCAACTTTCTTTAAATGAATTGCTTATTGTCAGATGTCTGACAGATCAACTTAAGGCCAACAAATACCGTGGAATATTGTTACATCGCATCATCACAAGAGTAACTTAACGCGAATACACAATGGATACATCTTCGCACACGGACAACAGTTCCGATCAATTGTCGTTTTGTTTCATTCGGGTAAGTTTGCTGTTTTTATATTCTTTGATACGTAAGTTGGTAGATGTTGGCTAACAACAGTTTTATGCTGACCAATTTCAGCCATGGTTTCACTTCTTCACCTTCGCACATTCCACTGACCAGACGGAATACCTAAATAAATTAATATAACCACCTGTTCCCACCTGTTATTTTCATAATAAACAAACGTAAGCTGAGTTTTAAAAAATAGCAAGAATCTGTATAACAACAAAATTAAATACACCACGCTGACTGGGGGGCGGGAACTAACTGCCAAAAGTGGCACTTCATTTGCGTGCTTTGTTGGTTGTAATTTCCGGTTTTTGGCCGAATTTATTTAGATACGCTATAATTCTATTATAAAAGACCAAGGGTGGCTTGAAAGTCAAACATAATTAGACACAGTTCCAAAATGATGATGGATCATGGTTGTGCAGCGCAGACTTTGAGGAGTGGCAGCTTAAATGTGTCTGTAACGAAATAGGCTTAGAAAATCATGATGGCACTTTATCATCCATCTTCTAAGAAATGACAAATAAAGTAGGCGTGGCATTGTGAAATTTCGCTCCGATATTTCATAAAAAGTATGCAGTCGTGTTTAAAAAGATGTTGCCATTAATTTTGTGACAAATTTGGTTCACAATGTGATTAGGATTGCTGCACAAGTACAAGAAATTGCATCTGTTGTGTAGGATAGGTCGAACATAAGCAAGAGAGGGCGCTGATCACGAACATAAATTAGTATTAGGAAATAAATTGCTTCTATGTTTTTATTTTCTCTCAAAAAAGGTGAAGCTTGCTTGTGTGCTTCGAGCTCCTTGCTTATTTTTTCTGGAAACACATACATTTGTGTCCCATAATGTGTTTCAAAGGTTATTTTAAAAAATTACAAATCTCAGATTTCGCGGGTTGGCGTTTAGGGATATGATTTGTAGTGCAGGGGTATCAAGGCTTAGAGCTAAGGGCTAATGAATGAATAGAATGTCGGCAATTTCACGACAATTTTACTAGGGCGGTAGTTTGTATCTGTCAATCCATGGAAGGTCGCGAAAGCAAAATGCGTGAGAAAGAATTCTCTTGACATAAGGGTTTGAGAGTATGGTTGGCTCTGCTACTGATTTTATGAAAATAACAACATAAATTTAGTTCTCTGTCACAGATTATACCCAAATCCCGCAATAAGGAGACGGGTGCAACTGGCTCACCACAAATGAGATATTGTCTAGCGTTTGATGGAAGACGTTTCACATTGAGCTTAAGGACATTTTTTTGGAACCAGGTTGAAATGCTCTTTCTTGAAGACTGCTTGAAGTGGACGAGAGTTAACAGGGGATGTGTGTTGGTAGATTTTCAAGTCATCGGTGTAAAATACAAAATAAAAATCAGAGGTCCAAGATGGCTATACTGAAGTAGTCGGACAAAGAAGATCCTTGTATTGTCGTTCTTTAAGGTAAAAATTGATGCGTACTATAAACGCTGGAACCAATAGCTTCAAGTCTGAAAAGAATGATTCCGTGCGAAATTTTGTCGAAGGCCTTACTAAAGTTGGAGGGAATTATATCGACTTCTTACCATCGTCTAATGCGCACAGACAAATACCTTTTGTGAAGTTCTGTAATAATTTGAACGAGATGATAAGTTCTGGCTTATTCCCTGATGGGAATCATGTCTGATACTATTAACTCTTTTACCAGGCTTTGTACAATCAATTGACGTTTTGTCGAAAGTATGATAAAGCCAGAACCACTAAATATATACAAAAAGATAGATAATAGACCGCTCGCCTTATTCTAAAGACTTGACTTTCTGTAAGTCTACTCCCAAATAGTTGAAGCTAACAAGCTAACTCAACTAGGGCTTGCGTCAAAGAAAGAACTAAATCCTAAATGGAAGACCACTCACACCCAATTCCCTTCGCTCCAATTTCCAACCAACCTAATCCCATTTTACTGCCACTAGTTCAACATAAATTTGGGTCTTGACCACATCGAACGGTACCGCAAATCAGCTTCCAATTCAATTTTTAAGCCCTACATCGCGGGACTCAAAACTGTTAAAATCGATTAGCCTCCCGCAAAAGAGTCAATGGCTCGAACTAATGCGGTTAGTCACCGGCGAATATGCCAAAGTTATTGCGCTAAAAAAAAAAAACACACAAGATCAATACACTTTTGTGGTCCATATTGGTTGACCATAGACAGAGCTGGTCCCAATCCAAGTTGTCTGAAAAATAAGATATTAAACCGATTTGCTGGAAGAAAATCTTTGAAATATTTTTCCCGCGCCTAATTCGAAATTCGAGACCAACACCATATTGCGATAGTTGTGCGGCTTTATGCGTGCGGTTTCTTGACTTTTATAGAAAGTCACTTGAATGAGTTTGTGGTGAACTTCATATTACTTGTGTGATCTTGTGAATATGGAATGCGTACCTATCATGATCAAATCTGAACGCATTAAATCTTCGGTTGCGTGACGTGGCATGTCACCTCGCCGACGCCACCGCCACCACCGCCGGTTGTTACGAGTGTCCATGCCCGCCTAATAAAACCCAGTAAGACATGCAACCACCGACGCATGACCAAGTTCTTGACTGGAATCGTAAATCGCAGCAAGAAGTTCTTTGGTCCCCTCTTCCCACTTATACTGGTCAGGTAGTGGAACTGCATGTAATACACTTGAGACTCAGTCGGTTGCAAAATTCTTGGCGCATCATACAGGTGGGCAGACGTTCCGTCATCCATAACCTGATGGCAATTAAGTAAGCATCAAGCCCGAATCTGACGTGGGGGAGTGTTAATAAAAGAACAAGAAAGTACAAACGACACGAAAATCTTAACTCGACCGCAGCGAGGGGCAGTATGGTTTACGATTCGTTGACCTTTTTTGCAGGTGAAGCACCTTTTGAATAATTTTCTTGGGTCAACATTGTGCATCGGTGCGGCAGTGTCCTAAAAAAATTCAAGAACCACTGGTAAATTTACCATGACGGAGGGAAGTACCCAATCGTCTTTAAATTATCACGCGATTTGAAGTAAACCTGAGGCGTATAGCTTCTAGGGTTTGGTTAATTTTTGTTTTTTTGTTAATTTGTTGATGTGGCGCAAATAATTATCTCGCCGAGCATTATTGTTCCCTGAAATTGCGTGTGAAATTGGGTTTTCAAGTGTCAAGAGTGGTGGGCATTTGCTTGAGACAATGTAAATATGCGCTGTTGTTGTTTTATGTGTTTTGTGACAATGAAGACACACAGGTTTTTTTTTGACTCATAAGTCATAACTCATCCGTATTTGGCATTACATGACACTTGTTTGTATTCTTGTGTTATTACAGTACTAGAGTTCGATGGCATTGTTTCGGAGTTAGTAGGTAGACGACACGTTTTCAATCGCTTTGGGGAGATAGTAGGTTTGCTTAAAGCCTTGAGTTATGTACGTCGAATCACGACCGTAACACCCTATCAATATGTGTCTTCAGGTTGATAGGTGATTGTTTTAGCATGTCTTTGATACCCAACATCTATTAAAGTAAAAGTCCCCGTAATGTCAGAAAATGACTGTCAAATGCAAAACTACTATCAGCATTATCACATACAAGATGTTTTGCAAACTGCATAGACCCTATTCACACAAGACTGATGAACTGGATTCTTTTGACAGTTGCGTGTTCAGGTTGATAGTTCTTGTTCGGAACACTTCCGGAGATTTTTTCTGACGTGTTAGTTGTTGGCTCCAATGAAATTAGTTAGCTTTTCAACAACAAATTCTTTATACACCAAACAACAACAATTTAATTGGTTTACTTTCGTATTTTTATTACTTACTTTTTGAATTTCTCAGCTTAAACATTTTCTCTTCACTCTCTTGTCGAGTGACACCAGTTGACAGTGCCCTAACATGTCATCTTTCCGCTTCCTCACTCGCCAGGGAACATCAAAATACAAACTCCGTCACTCAGAGTCCAAGATATGTATGTAAAATAAATGATGATAGACCTGTTTGTTTTACAATTAATCTCTGAAATGTAATCAATATATGTTCATACTGTTCTGAAATGCACAATAACATTTTAAGACTCCATCAGCAATAAGATTGGCTCTGTTCTGGTTGGGGCAGAAGTCATGTTTCACCTGTAAATAAGCTATTTCATTACACTTTGCAATACTTTTGGGCTGTCAAACACAAATCTATTCATGACATTCATTGACAGCTGTCATACATGCCCGAAGCTTTCGATTGGAATTTTCTGGAGAATATAATGGCTGATATAATAGTTGTTTCATAATTTGTTACTCCACTATGAAACGTGTTCTAAACACACGGAAATGAACTTTATACTGATCTATTAGATTGTTCAACTCTACCCTTTGTAGACAAATTACAGTAACCGACATAAAAACATTTAATTGCAACAATGTGCAGTAAAAGCTTTATTGCTAAAAAAAAGGAAACTGCAGACGTAGAAAACAATAATGTCATTCCATACTTATCAGCATTAACTTAATTATATCAACAAACAATAAAACGTCCTATCTAAAGAACTCGCACTGAACCTATGGCTTTTAATTGCCATACCCTACACGTAGCTGCGTGTACAAAAACAGCTATCGAAGAAGTTCAACCTCTTTTGTAAGAATATTTGCATAAACAAGCCATAAATAAATAGAAATGTAAATACATAAGATTTATTTATGTCCAAATGCGCATAGAAAATTGAATAATTAATTAATTTGTCATATGCAGTCGTGAGCCGTCCTGCCTTCATTGAATACGCCTAAGTGGTTTCAATTAGCCAACAGATTCAATTTGTATTTACACTGTCTTAGGCTGATCGATCGGAATTTAAATTTAACTTCCATGTGTACCTTCGAGGTTTTAATTTATTGATATCGCTAGCCTGACGTGTACATTAACCTTATATTTTGGGATTTTTGTTTTTATCAAGTCAAAGCTGATATACGATTTGAAGTGCATAATTACTTTATTTTGTTTACGTCCTCTTCAAGTCGGTACACTTTGAACACTGTCTGCTACTTAAGTGACTGAACTTGAAACTTACCTACGCTAGACTTTAGGTTATATCACTGCACTCACTTGTCAGTAGAGTGACAGCACTTCAGTGGCAACCAATTGACGCAGTGCGGTGGCATTATGGCGGTTAATAGTGTATAAACAACCGCAGACGTTGCACTTTGAAATAGAAGTTCTGTTAAGCACGAAGGTTAACTGAGGTTTTCTTTTTTTCTAGTTTTATTTGTTTAATTTGTTTTTTTCTTTCATCGAGTTGTAAATATTACTAAGATATCTATAAAAGGTTAACGTTTGAGTTTTAGGAAATCTCCCACATTCAAGGTCATCTCTAGAGGTGTGCAATAGTGCAGAGACGTTTTACGCTTTACGTGGTTAGGGCTTAAGCGGCGTTTTCGTATAAACAAAAAAATTCATGTTGAAATCCACGTCGAGTTTGGCTATTATTTTGTGATTGATAGGGCAATCTGAGATTAGGATATTGGGAAACAAACCCATGAAGTTGAAGTTGAAGTGATTTAATATAATGGCTTATTGGAATGCAGTTTCAAGACGATTACACGCTGTAAAGTTTAAGGTCAGGCTTAGCGGATTAAATGTGAAGAAGGCACGTTTGGTATGCTTTTGCTTTGGAGTGCAATAGGGGAACTAATCAGAAAGTAGGACATTTTTAGATGGATTTATACAACAAGATACAACAAAACTAGTAGAAGGCAACGATTTTATTTTTTGCTTTTTTTTCTGTCAATAAATATATTATTAGCCGAAAGTCATTTAGATTTAGGATACGTTCAGACAAAGAAATAAGGCAGCATGTTTTGTTTGAAAGGCTAAATACTTAAGAAATTAGAATGACATATCTTATCTGTCACAATCTGTCAACCCTTTATCGAAAACCCAAAAGTTCAAAACACTTCAGTAGATCCTAGGGACGCAATTGTGCAATCCATATGTTACACATAAGATAGCATTAATAGAGATGAACTCTTGAGAGCAATGTCTAGTTTGACATTTATGCCAAACTCGATCGTTTATCCAGATGTCGTTGTCATCAATGTCAGTAAGAAAAACTCGAATGTTAAAAAGAACTTTGACATGCTTTAAAAGAAACGGAGACAGAGAAAAGTGAGACAAGTAGAACGAGTCAATGATCTGACTCGGGGAGTTTTCGAATGTAGACTTATGGAACCAAGAAGTATTATAGGAGAAAACTTTAGCGCACTGGAGGCATGGAAAATGCAATAGATATTGAAAATAACAAGAGAAATCGAGGACTACTCTTTGGTAACTACAGATATTTAGTACTTCAATCACATCGCCATAGCTGTAGGGATAGCTTAAGTTTTTGCTTGAAAAGCAGATGCGTACTTGTCGACTAGATGCAATGGTCAATGAAAAAATATGGAACTACAATTCTTTTCTGGGTCAGATTTGAGCTAAAGCAGGTCCTGATCGTAGGGAAAATTTTCTTTGAATTTCAGAGGCTGTTTCACTTGGTGCGACTAGGATTAGGGAGTACACTTCTCTTGACGTGAAAAAGGATCTCTCTGCTGTTAAACTATGATTCCATAGTTCTTATAAACTAAGAAAATAAATGGAAACATTTTATATTTATTAGTAAAAGTTTGCCTTATCTTTCGATGAAAATGACAACTAAATCAGATGGCTATACTTTTTTGCATTTAAGTTTGTGTTTGGGGAAACCTTATTCTATCTCCACGAAAAGCAAAGAATATCAAATTTCCATCTCATAAAAAAGAAAACCAGATCTCCTTCCCACTCAGTTGAACATAAAAAGTTTCGCTAGTTTCATTTCAACTCAATCCGAATATTATGCCAATCAGTGTTTGCTGTCTGTTATTATAAACAGACCCGCAACCGTTTAAAGCCCCAGGCTTGGGAGATACACGAAAAAATTCAATGAATCTCTGATGCTTTCGTTTATACCTCCAAAATGGCAGCCACTATAAACAGAAGACAAAAAAAAATTAACATTACAATCAAATTATATAACACGACGAGAAAAAAAAATCTCAAAATGTATCTCAAAAAGTTTCAACTTACATACCTTATGCAAATGAGTTGGGGTTATTAAAGAAAACACCCAAGTGTGCATAATTATTCCAAAAACCAGAGATATCAGTTTCGGAGGAAAACCAAAGGAAACTCTTTATCTTGCTATCTTGCCTGGCTTACACAGTTCTCTTTGCATTTCCTTCCCATTATGATAAATAAGCCACTTTAATGGAAAATCGAGACCACTCGCATCTTTCATTCAATGAATGGAAGAGGAGTTGCCGTACTTGCACTGGGAAAAACTAATTTATTCATCGAGTCCGTTTTTCCTCCGACCGTCCATCCATAGTTCATTTAACCGTCGTCGTCTTCACCGTCGTCGTCGTCGTCGTTGGTTTCCTAGTTTTTCCAGTTAAAGTGAAAATCCATGTTTATCTTCTGCAACCATCCGACAAAACGAATGACAAATATTCATTTTGGAAACGAAAGAGAAAAAAAAGCGCATAGTGCGAAAATTGCACTTTCCGCAGATAGTAACAAATGTATCCATGGGATACAAATGAATAAAAAAAAAGTAAGAAGAATGTAGGTGAGGCTGGCGCTGGCTGCTGTGGCATGCAAAGAAGACGATCTTCTCCCGGTTTCTCTGTGCGTTGCGTCTATTTTTCATCTCACGAAGTTGGAATATCGTTTCACTTGAGGAAAATAGACACCAGCCAGCCAAATGGTAGAAAATCTCCGGCAACAGATCATTATCATTTGAGCCGCCACGCAGATGGGGGGATACTACTACTACTTCTACTATGGCGAGGTAATAAAAACAAAAACTCGAATATCCAATTCGATCGACAAGTTTAGCACTTTCCGTGTCGTTGGGAGGTTTAATGCGAAGGAGAAAGTTACACTACGGCTTTGGTTGGTATTTTGTTTTTTTTTTTTTTTTGGGAATCTGAACAAAATATCGGATATTCGTGCAAATAGCTGTGTGGACAGATGTCAGGTGGCGATTTGGGTGCCGCCACGCTTTGAATTCCCGGAATAGTTTCTACTAACTATTTTGTGTCAGGTTGGGCACGCATTAATTAATTGATGCTTCAATGGAACTCTGCGTGCCACGACAACGGAGATTGAGACATTTTTGCTGGGTACCCAGCTAATAAGTTAATAATTGGATTCCGGTAAGGTGTTTATGCTTTCGTTTGGTGGGAGATTTTTGTGTTAATGCTTACTGATACATAAGTGAGAGTTGTCGTCCAGTATTTTGATTCGTTTCGAGTGATTGCGTTGTGTAGATGACACACAGATCTAAGATTAAACGCGTGCCTTGGCTTAGAAGGCAATACATTTTGAGAATGAAAGTTAGAATCCATACAAGCTGATACACGAATCATGGCCTAAGTGTGTCGATCACGGGTATTATCTTAGAATTTACTTTCTAAAATAAAATACAAGTTTTCGTGGAGTTGGATAATCAGTGCAAGCATAGATCTTTCATAAGACACAGCCTTACCGAACTGAAAGTAACACATAAAGTTAAAATATGAACAAGTTTGTGTCCTATTACGATCACTCGATTACAGAATTGTGCATGGATGTATTATTGCTATAAGCAATGTATATTGCTCTCCAGATCATTTAAAAATCGAATCACACTTATGCCTCAAGCACGGAAATTTGGCACAGATATGTACATATTTTGACGGTCAAGGCTGAACTTAAATAAGTTTTTTATTATTAGGTTTACTACAACTTAGGTTTTGGTTTTACAAGTTAAAACATAATTTCGTTTCACAGTTCATATTAAGTATAATTATAAGGTGTTGTCTTCCTGTCTACGAGAGGTTTTGCGGACAGGGTCGTCTTTGTTAAGTTCATCCTTCAAATATAAAAACGTCTGTTTACTCATTAATTTAGGAGTCGTTTAGAGAATTAAGTCCTACCAATGTGCTGGAGTAAGCGAAGATTCTTAGATTACCACTGCCAAGGTGCTTAGATCAATCAATAAAAATGACACAAGGAGTAGAAGTTATCCGGCTTAAACCCTCAGCTGATAACCGTATCTGAATTAAAAATATTTTCATAATGTTGTCAAATTTATTGTATTGTGTTTAAAGAAGATTCCTCGGTGTAAAAATTCATCCAAATTCATGTACATACATATGTGTATACGTCGAGAGAAGACAAATTGTAACACATCAGGAAAAAGGAATACAAATATTTAGGGAAATTCATCCATTACCACTTTTATGTAGCGAACCGAATCCGGATTGGGTGCCATATAAACTCAGATTGGATTCAAACAGGATTGAGTTTAGTTTTTGCATGTAAACGTGGTTCGAAAGATTGAGTTTGACAGATAGCGAAAAAGAGGAAGAGAAGTGTTTGGCATAGACAACTCTGCACACAGGAGAAGAAGTGTCAAACTACATTCTCTTTCGATTCGATTTTTATTCGATTCCTCAATCCGGTTACAGCGAAAACTTGGATACCAGAAAGTGGATCGAAATTCCATCATTCAATTCAGTCATTTAAACTTAAAACCTGTAACCCTGGACCTAGCTCCTGATTATTCACATTGTACGTGTTATGCTCTTTATTGCAGTGTTCGAAGTGCTACTTCTGAGCAACCTCTTATGACAGACTACGGAGAAGAATGAATGAAAAACTGCAAGATACTAGTGTAGGAGCATTTGACTGTTCAACTTCATGTAGAAACATCTCAAGCCTTTCTCCAGATGGACAATCGGTCACATATTCGAGTCGACAAGAAAACTGTTACAAAAGTACACTGGAACTCGGTTTGGAGTTCCACAGGTATGTGATTCCTTTAAGCTCGTGATGCAACAAATAATCACGTGCACGTGTCAAAATAGATAGTGATAGCTGAAACAAATTTCCAAGTGTCTTTATTCTTCTCCAAACATGGGCGATATTGGAAGCGGATGCAATCTGCAAGCACTAACAAGGCAACTCAACAAATAACAAGACAGACAGTACAAAATCGCTTTTTTTTATGTCCCAAAACTGGAATATGTCCTACTGTGCTGGACGATAAGTAAAGCATAGTGCAAATAAAAAACTTCCAAGATAATCATTTTGGTTTCTTCTGTAGATAGGGTGAATGAATGGAAGCGGAAATTCAAGTTCATTACTTTCAAATCACATATCATTGCAATTTAGTATCCCCGAATCGTAACTATAATAATTTAAAGAAGGGAAAAAAGACGCAAAACAAATTTAATTCTTAGTTACAAAAACAAAACAAGACGAATTGCTAAATAGCAACAACAATAATTCTATAATAAATTTATTAACATTGCTAGCAAAGTGTGCATCTTTAAATTTATTATTATTGTTGTTTTACTGTTGATCGATTTTCTGACAGTTCACCGTCATTTGAATGGTCGATAATCAGTTTGCTTTTAGACCAGTTACGAAGAAAAAATTAGCAAAGTTGTCAGCTTTGAGAGAAAGAGGTATGCTCGGTTCAGCAGGGTAAACTACCATTTTCTTCGAAAATCTGATTACTGTCAATGATACCGAGTTTCGAAACATGTTACAGAATTACATATATGTAGCTATACACTTCCAGAGCTATGCAGTAGCAACGCTACAAATCGCCCTCACGATCCATTGTGCTTTACCTTTCCATACAAACAAATCATTGTCATAGGTGCTACTGGTATAAATCATAAATCTTTTTATTCACAATTCATCTCACCATGTGATAAAGACTACCTTCGAGTTAAGAAGACCATAGGTTACGCATAAGTTTACATAACCGGCAGCTAAAAGTCACCTAAGATCTTAGGCCCTTCTCCAAATGAAACGTCTAAACAAATTCCATTGACCATTCAGAAATCAGTTAAATAAAATAAAACGCCTTTCTTATTTTCTGTTCATAGAAAAGAAGAACAGCAAATATATGTAATATATATATGTATTTCTTTTTTTACAATTCTCCATGACTAATGTGATTTGCTTGTGTTCACTATCCACTCCAGTTTGTACATTTGAAAGCCCATGTGAACCCTCGACATTTCTCTGGCCTGCCACCACTTACCCAGTTGTTGGCCTGTTTCAGTCATTTTGCTTCTTTTTTTTTTGCATTAACAATGGAAAAGAAAGCATTTTTAAGTATTTTTTTTTCCTAAATTATTATCATTATTCAGTATAAAGCCTTTTAAAATGACATTTCAGTGGGGCATGTGGGAATACTTCAAAGAGGAGGGGGTTATTAAACTCTGTGAAAAGTGATTTCTTCTCTATAAAGACTGAGACATTGTCAATGGATTATGATGTTTTAATCTATCATTTTACACAGTGACCAATAGTACTTGTCTTATGTAACAAAAGAAAGCCCAAAAAAAAAAAGACTTAAGGAATTTAAGAGCGCGAAACATATTATAATACCCATCACCTGAAGTCCGGGCAATTGCCCATAAACGAAACACACTTTGCGAACGCCCTCAATGTGTTGCACATGTCAGAGCCTAAACCATTTGAAAGCAATTACGGAAAATAAGATTTAAATCGCTTTGATTGGAGTATATTAAGAGCCCAATTAGCAAAGCTTTTCGGTGTTACCCGTAAATGGAAATCGGCATTTTGTCTACCACCCAGGGAAATGTATTCATTTCACACTTTGTTTGTGGGCTGATTGCACGTGTGAGATACATACATATATTCATAGGTCATCTAAAGCTTATGTAAATTTAATGATGTGAATAAGGCCGGTGTTTGAAGGGGCTATCATAAATGGTAAACGCTGTAGTCAAATTTATGAACGATTCATAAAACTGTAAAACCATGTTTTAGAGACGAAATTTGTATGTACATGGTGAGCAAAGTGGCACGCAGCTCATTTGGTTTGCTGACAAGGTCTTTACGTCGGTTATACAGTACGTTTATGGTACATTTTGTAACGGAAAAATATATTCCAAAAAAGAGAATAATTTTAATTTAGAAAAATTGTAAATAAAATTATCCAACTCACGTATAAAAGAGACTCATGTGAAAGGACTAAAAAAACTAAAAAAAACAGCGCGCTGTTGTAAGTCTGCGAAAATAGTTGTTGAATCCTACTAAATGTACAATATTATGGTAGACTGTTTAAGAAACTAGTTGACTCAAACAGGACTTAGGCGGCTATCCCCGCTTCAGACAGTGATATCATGCAACGGAAGAACTAAATTACCAGAACCGAATCTTATGAACTCTTTTTCAATAAAGACATGACAATTTTGTATTTTTATACAAACGGATTCTAAAACTTTTTTTATGATCTGTGAATGTCGAAATATAAGTCAATATTTACATTTTTATTGTGGTGAAATTCACGAACGAGCAACATTTAAAAATTCCTATTTCGGTCGTTATAATCGTCCCACTAGATTGGGTCAACATATTCACAATTAAATGCTCCTGTGCCAATGCTCCTGTGCCAAAAACAGCTGGTTTCAAGCCGTTCACAGGAGTTTTTCAAAAAATCTTTCGAAATCAAATTAACTTAAGAACTGAAGCATCTTGATCATTCGAAGCGCTGAAGCTTATCCGATTGAGCTCTGCAAAAGTATGAAGATAATTCTGGGATAATGGCTAGATCTACAATAAGTAACCGTATGGCATGGAATTCAGGCCGAATATGTGATTGGATCGTATTTCTTCGACTTCGTTTTGGTCAGAATTGATAACTAGTGATATGTGGTTCCAACAAGATGGTGCCACATGCTACACACTTTTAATCGTTTTATAAAGGTTAGTTCTATGGTAGATTGAACAAATGCTAGGGGGAGTAGAACAACTGTGATAAACTTCGTTGTCTTGGAACCCGATAGGCGTGTGACCTCTTCTTGGCATCACTTTACTAGCTTGGATTTTACGACTGTGGATGAGATGACTTTGACAGCGACTTTGATTGTTGATGTAAATGTCGATCATGTTTTGCCGACTAGTTTTGTGAATAGTTCTGATGCTTTCAGATTTCTAATACTTTCGCTTGGAATACACCACCGATATTTGAAAGAGGCTTACTTTTTCATCAGTTCCTCAGAAATCGAAATTCAAAACACAAAACACTTCACACAAGCAGAATACTTGAACTCACTTCGATCTACGGTCTTATTCTTGTTTTAAAGAACAGATTTTCTATATTTTTACAAGCATAAGGGTATCCTAGGTTCAAATATAGTCTTTTTTTTATAGAAAAGATGAGTAATGATAAATGCACCCATTTTTGAGATGCACACATCCTTTCATTACCGAATTACTTGCATGTAATCCAGTCACATTGAGTACCTAATAGACTGTATCTATCAAACCCTTGTTAAAAAGTGTTAATTCATAAAATCATAACAAAATAGTAATAATTATATTTCTTTTAACGAATTTGCCGTCACAAGAAAAAGAAAACAAAAACAGTTGCACAACTCTGTAAATAAAGCCATACATGCTCAAGTTCCCCAGAGATAATGCGTGGAACTACAGTGCGTGAGTACAATAAACGAACCTTTTTCGTGATTATTTCGTGTTCACCTTGTATCGTGTTCGTTTAGTGCGTTCTATTTTTGTTGGTTTCCATCTGTTGTCGCTCTTTTATTTGCTTATAGCCTGAAATAAATGGTATTTATGCAATTGTAGGCGTTGCCTAATGAAAAACCGGTGACGAATAAACGAAACTATATGAGTACCTACGTATGGAAAGACAGGATAGCGGGCATGCAATACAATGAATCGATTGAGGTTAACAAAGGACATGGTTTATGGTTGGTGGTCTGGAGGCAGACTGCGTTATTGCAGCTTTATTAGAATAATAAACAGAAATATTATCGATGGAGTAGTCTTATAGCAATCAAAGTTCAAAATTCAAGACTGCCATGCACTAAACCAACATCCGTAGATGATTCATAGAAATATGCGACAGACATCACCTTTTAGATTTTTCAACCTTCAAACCGACGTCTGTTTTCAGAACGTCCTTTTATACTACGAAATTCACATCTAATGACTACATGACTACATGATCTCCATCGCCACAGTCTCTTCGGATTGAATGCTCATTTATCTCTCAAGAAAGCAAATCAAATACTAAAGACCATCAGCAATACTGGGCGAGTAGAATCCCATTGCTAACTTAACGCTGTACGTACTGGAAAACTATTGAAAGTGAACGAAACCCAAACCACAGGATGCCTTAAGTACAATAAGGATCTTTCATGACTGAGATAGTGTCTAGAGAAAGAAATAGTGGCGGTGGAGGCCTTAATGGATCAACGCCAACACTCCCATACCCATACCCGTAGAAGGTTACTGACATCAGTAAAACTCGACCCCTTGTCTTAGGGAATACGAACGCACAGACTATCTTGGACGAGTACGTTTCAATTGCCTGCAGTCGTCATTAGTGGCTTAGGCCCTGGACATTACCAAGCAAGAGGTACGGCAGAACAGGCTGGGCAACATGAAAATGGGAAAACACTTATATTTACTATGTCTTTTGCTACCAACAATATAAGCGCACCTCCGATTGTGTTTTTGGAGATTGAGTTCGGCAAACAGTCCTGAATTGTAGTCATGTGAACAAAAGACGTCTATGGTTCAGAATACTCTAGCTTTTTAGGGCACTTAGGTGAAGTTGATCTAGTCGCCTTGAGAGAGTTTAACATTCACAGTACAGAAATGTCTTATAATAGGCACTCGACTCAAATTAGCTAATGATCCTCAGAAGAACTAAAGGATTCGACAATATACTCGAAATTCTGTAGAAATATCTTGAGCAGCACCCCATGTAGATACAAAGTCTAACTTCATACATTATTTCATGCCAGATGTGTCATAATTTCCAGGCGCTCATCTCACAGCTCAAACTACTAAAACAGGAGCTCCCGCTCCCTGACTACGAAGACACAGATTAAATATTAACCACATTGGCCGACAGCGTATTATTTATCTCTTCCATAATTACCAAGGTGGATCCTGTAACCGGAAAAAATCGCTCGCCAAATCTATCAATAACTATCAGAACATACTGCCCACATAGAAAGTAGGTCAAGCACTCTCTACTACCATTGATACTCGTACGTAAGGAGAAAAATAAATGCATCCAACCCATCATAGTCTTAATTGCCCGCTAATAATCCGAAGGTGTATTCCCACATTTATTAGAGCACTCTCTCATCATAAGTTTTTTCCTCCTATCCCAACGTACGAGTATCAATATCAATTTCTATAAAACAAGTTTCCGAATCCGATTCTTAATGCCTTGTCCGCACGCAACACTCAATGATTGCGGTTTAAGTATGCAAACCATAGTACGCACTGAAAGTACCCCAGAGCCAGGCTCGTGTCCAAGTAGAAAGTCACCTGTTTTACCGTATAGCAAACATATAAAATGAAAAGCAAGGCAAACGACACCGAGTACGAGTATAAAATAAAATGCCTCCATGAGTTTTCACTAAAAACAGCAAAAAAAAAAAAAGAAGTTGCCCACCATGCCATCGATAACAACAGGTACGCACCTGGAAAGATGATTTCCTTAAAGAGACGACACAAGACTGCTCACAGTGCGTGGACTGGTCCAACTTCAAGGAGAAAAGGCAACACGGATGCGCGTATACAATTACCAATCAGTTTTGGCCATAAAAGTGCATTTGAAAGAAAGACTTGTCCATCTATCTAATTATTGGCAGTTGAGCTCAAAGACGGAACTCATAACTGGCTTGTCTATACTTTTGATGTTGATGTTGATGTGGGACACTTATTATTTTTTATAAATCCTTTTGGAGTTAATCAAGGCATCCGTTTCATGTTCGAGACAACACGTAAATTAGTCTGTTTGAATGCTGAAGCCTTGTCGCCCCGGCATACTAGAAAATTGATGGCAAACAAGTCTTGTTTAAATATTTATAAATTAGTGTGGAATTTGGGTAAACACAAACTAGATATTTTTAGATAACCAATTTGCATAAATTTCGCATATTAGGTCAGATGCTGTACCGTATGGTGTTAGATAAGATCTTGGAATCATAAGCGCGTGAAACTGTAGAGCATTGGCGTCATTATACCCCAAGGGGCTTTCAAAGTTCGGAGTTCAAAGGAAATTTGTATTGATCATTGCCTAAGAGAGGCTAGGATGCAGGCTTTGGTAAAAAGATTTAGATATACAGCGAAGTGATGAATGACCAATGAAAAGATTTATGACAACTCAGCTGTCAAGATTTAAGATTGGCTTGACAAGAAGTTGATTGGTGAATGTCATAAACTTTACGTGTGATGGTTTTACACAACATTGGTTAGACTAAGATTGAGTATGTTGCAAGTTTTACTTTAAAATATGAAATATTTTATAATAAAAGATGAACAGACAGTGCAGCACAAGAGAAACAATACTTTATGCAATATGGCTTAATGAATGGAAGGAATAAACACTTTATAGGCCTTAAAAACAATGCATACTAGGGGCCTAGTTACTTAAATGAGAGAATGTTTACGTAAGTAGACGTAAAACAGCTATACAGTACATATTTTAATTAGTTTGAAAAGGTGATTTTAAATGTCAACCCTTCAATTTCAGAGCCAGCGTGCGGTGGAAAACGATTAAGTAATATGAGTTAGTCATATTCGATTGGATTTTCCTTTCAACATATCATCATAAAAACACTATAACTCAAATGAAGCACGTATTCAGCAGCTGATCTTGGAGCAGCGTCACAATGCTGTCGACTGAAATAATGATAAATAGATAATTAAAAACTGCTACAAGCCTTAAATTACATTTAGTTATGCTATGTCTCTACCAAAAATAAATCCGGGATTTTTGACTTCTACTAAAGGTGACTTAAATCGTCAAAACGAACAACCCTTTTAATTGCCAGCAAATATCACTTTCGTATACTGACAGAGAAAGAAAAGAAAAAACGTCAGATGAATTTAAAATGCATTGAGCAATTCAATTTCATTTCATTTTTGATAATTATTTTAGTAATTCTAGCTTTTAATTATCTATAAACAGCAATAAAAATTCTATCCACTTCGAGAAATAATGAAAATATAAATATCTGTGACAACCTGTCTGACAACAAACGTCAATATAAATCTTACAGACAACTTACATAAATCTAGATATTGATTTCACAAGTCCGAGACTTATTTTTTAGGTGGAGACTTACTTGTAGAATTATAGTTCTGCATTCTGTGCAATAAGCCAAATCGATTTATTATACTTAAATCAGACAACTCTACAAAGGAATGGGGAAAGGTTAGGCTCCGCTTGTTTGCTGGCTTTAGTAAGAAGGGGTTAGCAAGTTGGCTATCTCACTATGCCTCATCTTTGGTAAGAAATATTTGACATCAGGTAATTGAGTAAAGAATGGGACGAAAGTTATCTCTACTCTTCGATTATATTCCTTTCGAACTGGGCAACTATCTTTGAGCAACAAACTGCATATGCTCTCCATGACAGATAGTTATGTCAAATTACCATTAGATGAAATTTCAAGACGCACAGTCATGCCATTTTGGGAACCTGAAGGCCTCAATACCTTGAGTAAGCCTTTAATAGTGGTAAATAATAAAGACACTGTATCACCCGAAAGAGCCTGATACGTAGGTACGCGATTCAAATTGAGAAGTTTTTCCGTAAGGCCCTTCCAGAAGCCCGCAGGAATGAAGAAAAATCTGAATAATTGAAAAACATATCGCGGTAGTCCTAAACTTAAAACACACAGAAAAGCTGCAATCCATCTGGAATGGATGGTATGATACCTTTGCATCGTTCTTACTACGATAACTTCGAATGTTTAGGGAAAATATCAGCACATTTGCACCTCACTCACTAGGACTTCGATGTTTTCCCTTTTCCAGATAAGAAATACTTGTTGAAACGAGAAATAATTTATATTAATCTACAAAAGACCCGAGGACGACCAAACACCAATGTCGTAAAAAACCACCAAAGTAGGCTAACTAATAATCACAACAAAAATGAATTTCTTAAAGGATTATTATTTTTCTTAACTGGAACCCCACCTAACTCCAACGGCTAAGAAGAAACGAATACAATTTGTGTCGTGTCCCACATAATCTTGATCGCGTGTCGACAAAAGATCGAAAGAACAATCATCCAATCCCAACATCCTGAATGATTATGCAAATGTACGCGCGTAGAGAAACCCCATCAAATAAACTACTCGGCGTTATTGTTATTATAAAACTCTCCTTGTGTTGTTTTGAATCGAAAGTTGACGTATGCTACGATCCACTCCATGGCCCAGATGCATCCGATAGATACGAGTAGAACATCCAGCTTCGATGCAACGCACACGCGTAGGCACTGTCAGAGGCACACGTAATTCAAGTGCATTCGGATTCGGATTACACAATTTCTTAACGAAGCAATAAATTGATTATTTTTTTTCTGGGGAAGTAGCATCAAATCACAGAACTTATATGCTAGAGCTCGCATTGTCATCTTTACCAGCAGAGGAGCAATGATTTGTTCCTCCATTGCAATTACGTTAATTTCCTCAAGTTCGCTCGTGTGCGATTGCATTTGAATGAGTACAGCACTGAATGCACTCCGAATGAATGAATGAATAATTTGTTAGCATATCAAATCGACATGATTGCTTCAAATCGGAAAACGTACAAAACAACGACGACGACGACGACGACGAAGAAATCGGATTGGGTTACAACACGATTTTTCCCCCTCTACTGTGTTGTCATTTCGTATGGAGGTAAATGGCACACGGTGTAGTTATTGCATTAGAGTTCCCTAGAACTCGCGTTCATTCTACTAGCGGAAAAGGAAAACTAATGGAGGAGTGCCAGTTACTCGATATGCCATGCGGAAGTTACACAATATTTTACAAAAATATTTTGATTTTGATAAGTTTGTGGAAAACGTGTAAACGAGTCTACCCGCTCATACTACAGGGAAGCATTAACCTAAAAATTTTGACAGTTCTGTTCGATCAGTTGACACGTTTGACACATTCCACGTTATGTCATAAGTAAATATTTTTATGAAAATTCCTTCACAATTGTCACAGTCCAGTGGACATACGGTACTGCTGCCAACAAGTGCGGTTTTTGCGGACAGTCCATCTATGGTGGATTCGTTGGCAGGAAATACGAAGCCATCATGCACTGCAGTATTTGTCGCCAGAGGTTTGATGGTTACTTGGCGTGTTCCGATTGATTTGGTCAGCTTGCGGTTGTACTTTGTACAGTGGCTGGCATTCGTCGGCCGTTAGCATTTCCATTGCTTGCGGTTGAATGTTAGGTGTGTATGACTTCCGGCTGGTTGTCAATTAATGATGCACTTCCAATCAATGGAATATAAGTGTGTGCATGCACAGTGTGGATTCAAGTAATCGAGATGCAACGGAGGAAGTGATCATTTCTTGTGTATAGCTGGAAAGAGTACAAAGGGTTGAAAGTGAAGACAGTTGTTGTGTGTCTTAATTGGTGTACGCGTATGTTGGCCAGCTGTGGATTGCATCAAGAAATGCGTGTGCACGTGCAGAAAGAAGGGCAAGCTTGTACTTTTTGTTTTTGATTTGGATTGGGTTCGTAAAATGTGTAGGCTAGTGGTACAGTGCGTTTAGTGAAAGGGTTCTTCTGGTAATTTTGAATATGCCCTGATGCTTTTAAACAGGAAGACGATAACAATCAGGGGCAACGAAATCGATGATAGGTAGGTCTAGAAACCAAGCGACCATTTGCATCTATAAAAAAGAACATAGAAGTTGAAACCCAGCACTTTAACTGGTAAGAAAATGATAAAAGATGAGATCATGTTCCTTATTTACTAGCTCTGGTGGCGATATATACATCAGTTACATTAATTTTAGAAGACGTGATGAATAAATCATGTCGCATCACCCTATCGGAAGATGGTATAACTTTTGAAAATGCCGCCAACTGTCACTTCTATTTTGACATTTATGAAGAAAACAAATGTAGAATGTACATGAAATCTTCCTTAAGATCGCTGATTAGTCTATTATTTAACGGAATAATTCAGTGATTTCGGCGTAACGTGAATTTTGGCGCAGATTTTACTAAGGCGTTCAGTTGCTCGCCTTGAACAACAAGATATCGCTAAAGCTGGATCCCGTAAATAACACTGTTACTGTGACCGGTGAGCGATAAAGAGTCATGATCATCAAGTTTTTAGTGGAGCAACCTGATGACTTGGGATTGGAGGAAATGTGGTTCCAACAGGACGGTGTAACCGCACACATAGCGTGCACGACATTTTGAGGGCTGAGTATATTTCTGCCCACCCTGTACTTACGTACTGTCAAATGCTGCTTTAAATCGATAAAGTATTGGCGAGTATCGATGTGATCTTCTTAGCAGAAAGTGTGAGCCTTTTTTTCATTATAAATTTACCGGATGAGACTTGCTTTATGAATATCACTGAATTTGTCCTACGTCCTTTGGACATAAAGGTCTGTACTGATAAAATTACTTTCCCTCATACCTAGGCACAACACGTAAAGTATCACTTTCAGTTGCTTTAATCGCGTGATTTGCTAAATACCACATTAAAAAGTGTAACAGAGATCTGTAATGTAATGTTTCCCTTTCCACGGATGATGTTTTGAACATCAAGCGCATGCAACACTCTATTAACTATGAGTACACCTCCATCAACTTATTTAATGGTCGTCCAGCACATCTGGGCAAACATGTAAACTCTTTACCATTTGAACTTCCTGTTTTAACTATTCTTCTTGACGTCTACTCATATCGAAGATGTCATAAAATCCGCATTAAAAGCGACACAAAAGAAAAACTGACAAAACGTCATTTAATTCAGACATTAAACAAGAAAAGTCAGGGTGAATATACAGCTATCCCTGACAATCAAAAGTCAAGTAGATGTCAGTTATAAAATTACCCACCGCTATTTTGTGCAAATGGACAATGAAGCAAAAAGAATTCACTCGGTGGGACAATCAACTGGCTTGTAAGCCCAACGATGGATCTAATCCAAACAAATCCCATTTCAAGTGCACTCTACAAATGTTCTAGAGGATAAGCTTTTCTACTCATTAAACATTACCTTAGCATTCTTTCTTAAAGACTTCTTAAATGCACAAGGTTGAGTCAGTACAAACTCCCCCGACATTACTCATAGTTTCACCACAACGTCAAAACGATTTAGCCCTTTTTATAGGTGCATGCAGTCACTTTTAAGGTTTCCATATCAAGCTGATTACCGAATGACTCACGACTGACAGTTCACATGTACTCGTACCTCCAAAGGATATTTCCTTGCCTTAACCCCTGTATCACACTTCAAATACGGATATGGCATTTTTGTATCAAAAAAAATGTACATTTCGTGTCACACAAATTGGTTTATCAATATGTAGAGCATATCTGACCATTAAATCTCGTATGCTGCAAGTGCTTGTTCTATGGCTTCTGAATAAAAGACAGTAGTAGCTGACAGTCGTACATAAAACTTCTTTCGAGATTTGAATGTCAAGAGTTGGGTTGTTTTCGATGCAAAGAGGGGATTAAATATACGAAAAATGTTTCTAATCGATACTTTGGTGATATTTTTGGAGCTTATTACTGCATGTGGCGTCAATGATGGTTGAATTAAATAAATAGTTTCCAGTCACGCAAATTAAAATGAATTTTTGAATATCAATGGAATTGCGTCATCCTTTGTTACTAATTATACAACTACGGGACTGATATAATCTAGGAAATGGGATGATAAAATATAACTCGTTTCGATGGCACGAACAATAGGGTTTTGAAATGTCGAATTAGTTGTAATTAAGGGCAATTTGTTCGATATGAATCTGGAAAATAAATTTGAAGGCACTAAAGTTTTCATAAAGATATCGACTAGACTGTTGACAAATATGAATTTTCTTGAGAAACTGTCAACAGGGCCGTACTCTAGTACTACAGGAAGTACCGATACCTACGGTATGAATCCTTGCAGATCAATGACAGTGGCTTAAAGACTTATTAGGTCAAATCTTGTTATGTAATGTCAAAGACCATCTAAGAGGTAAAGGTTTGTCTGTTCAGTTATTCAAGAGACCATGCGTAATATTTTTTTATTACAAAGGGCAGAATCTGGTTTTTACTTAACTCATAGCTACTTGTACTAAGAATAAATATTCACAAGTTGACGATTGTAGTGTTTAAAAGCAAAAGCCTTCTCTAGTTTAAATCGATTTGAAAATCCCAGGAAAAGGGAAGGAACTGATGGCAGGATTGCGCACATTAAATATAGAACCCATGTACATGTTTCAAAATGTTCGTTAGAAATGGGACGTTTTAAAAGGCCGCGAATCTAAGCACAGAGACCTGGTTTCAGATATACTGGTGACCGAACAATCGAATCCAAACAATAATGTCTGAACTTGACTTATAAGGCGGAAACCAGAAGCATGTTGTACCCTTTTGAAAACTTTATGGATCTTTCAAATTTCAGTAAGGGTCTGAGGTCTTAAAGAGAAAAACAGCACAGCACAGTTCAGCACAGCAGTTCTATTAGTTTTTTGTTGTTCCAATTTAGACGAACACAGCAAAGATATGCTAATGCCTTAAACTAGGCTTGGTTTCTGACAACTAGATTAGAAACTCAGACTCACGAAGAGCTAGTATTAGTTATGGTAGGTAGGACCCATATCCATCTATAAATAGATCATTTATTGATTGAACTTAAATGATCCGTGAGTTTGGAGCTTATTTATCAAGAAAAGCTAAAAAATACTGCTCAAGGCCTCGCTGGTTTGGTTGGTCAGTTTAGTTCAAGTGGTTTCCATTCCAACTTAGAATGCCAACAGAATTAGATCAACAATATGTCCGTTGTAATACTCATGAATTGACTCATTTTTCAAAGTGGAAGGGCTGGATAAATGGCTGGTGGATTCGTGTCAGAGCAAGAGAAGGCTTATATAAGGTCACCACAATGGGTCTGTACTGACCTGAGTATGGCGATGTGATATTTTTCTACTCGCCTACCCAAGAACCTAACCTAACCTAAGGTCACCAGGATGTCAACTTGTCCGCAAACTAGATTACATCCTTTAAATAATCTAAAACGTTCTCACGCAGTTATACTGCAAAAAAGAATATTTGCAGAACGAGGGGCTCGATGTTTGATTCCAAGACAAAACCAGCAACAACACCCGGACAACTCGAAAATACAAACGTCATAAAAATCTTGTCAAATGAAAAGTTTAAAGAACTGCATCTTACGCTCGTGAAAAGAATATACATAAACGACCAACACGATTGGTTTCAAAGAAGTACCCTAGGTAGGTATGTAGATTCAAGGTGTACAGTCTCAGTCGGATCTCGACAGATCCATTGTATTTCCTTTCTGATATGGGGCGACATTGAGTTGTGGACGGTCTATTGAGTGATATAGACCGTGTAGTTCTGAAAAAGTAGACCCTAGTTACCATACAGTCCTGTCGCGACAATATTCGTACATTTTTTTATTCTCAGTACCCAATCACGAGTCGTTACAAAACCTCCAGGAATTTATGGAATCATTATTCGATTCGCACAGAGGTCATTAAAACCAGAAGCACCTTTTTGACAATAATTTCGGTGTACTTTCACAGTTTAAATTAAGTAACTGATTGAGTAGACTCACCGTATCTGCTCGTTTGTGTTCTTACTTCGTTTCATGATTCATTTTCAAATAATGACTAATTCTCCAAACACTCTCGGAGCTGACATGTGTATAAATTTTATATCTCCAACAAAAGGTACGGGGTTTACTAAATATTGCGACTAGATTGCATATGTTCCACAAGCAAATATTTGCCTCGGGCCAAGTTTATCTCATCCTAGGGAATTAATTATTATTTTTTGCTTTACAAATATTTATTGCCTTGTCTCCGTCAAGAGAAGTTGAACACAAAATAACAAAACAAAAACAATCAGACAATCTTACCCTAAACAACAGTTCGTCATCACTCTTACTCTCTGCTTGAATGCACTTGACGTCACTAAAACACCCCATCGTCAAGCTAAAGACCACAGCAAAGCCGCCACTCAACAGACCGTATCCCGTGAGTCCATCTCCTCAAGTATTCCAATTAGTGTATCCTGGGCGATAATACATTCATTCTCATTCTGCATTGCATTGCATCCTCTCCTCATCCTTTCCGGTTCACCGTCTGTCGACTCCAATCAGCATACCGGCACTAGCACTAGCACCGACACTGACACCGGCGCTGAAGCTGACGCTGACGCTAAACGCCGCCCAGTTTCACTTCAGTGAACAGTCAGTTGGTGATGGTCAAGTGGATTTGTATCTTCTCTTGCTGTCTTTGGCTAGAAATGCATAATTAGTCTCGATGTTCTGCAATCAACGATACAAATCGTCGTCATTCAAAGATGAGAGGAAACGCCTCAGGGGTAGTAGCGAATTCGCAATTATCAGCCACCAGCCACCAGCCACCAGCCATCAACCAGCCAAGGCGATGCAAATTTGCCTTTTCAAGTAATTTCGATGGAATTGCCTCCATTTTGGCACCATGTCAACAATTTTCTATTTTGTCAATAAAAAAGTATCCACAATTAAGCACTGGCAGTAGCGCTAAGGTAGTAATATAAAACTTAACGCTCGCGGGTTGGCAATTTCGTTACGTGAATTGGTAATTTTCTGCATCAGTAGCATTTGTATCGGAGAGATACAATTTGAATGGAATTCGAATAGGAAATTTCTTTTTTTTAGGAAAACTTGTCAGGTTTTTACTTGTTTTGTTTTGGTTTTTTTTTTTGTTTGCGGAATATTTTAGGTGGAAGTAATTTTGTTGTGTTGTGTAATGCATCGGCAATTTGTTTTAGTTATCCAATTGCGCAGATACTTTCAGTTATCTTTGTACCAGATTTTGTTCTTTTATTTGTCGTGGGTTAAGGTAAATATTACTTATCGGTCTTCCTGTGTTGGGGCTTGTTATGAAATTAAGCACATTTTCGATAAACAGCAAGAACCTACAGGTAGTCGCACACCATGTAGAGTATAATTAAGTAATTCCGCATCGCGTGTGTAATGTGGTGTCTCTGGAAATGGCCACTTAGCTGGACAAAGGGTTTCTGACGTTCTAATTGGCCTTTACTATAATTTGTCGCAGGTAAAACGATAGAACGAACTATGAATATAATTTTAGAATTTTCTCCAAGCTCCCTTATTTGTGGTCAATTAAAGGCTTCAAACTGTCTTTTCCTCTTCAACTTAAATATTTGTTTTTGTTTGGTGGCAGTTTTCTTTAAATTTACCTTCCATGTTCAAGTTAATTTAATAATTTATTTTTATATCTGTTTTCTTTCCAGGTAAGCATAATGTATTTTGATATATCTTCAATTACACACATGGGGGTCACGTTCATATCGGAGTGAGTTTACAAATATTGAATATGACATCTATTTCGAGGTATTCGTGATTACATGACATTTTATTAGTTAAGTAGCTGATCCGTCCGCCTTCGAAATAGCCAATTGTTAGCATAAGATCTCGACAATTTTGCTATATAAGCCATTACTTAGTAATCATTTTTTTAATGACGGAGAATTCGACATTTACCCCCTTTCTTCTTCCAGTTAGACCTTGAATTTCGGAAAATCCTTTGTTATCTGGTATCTACAGGGAGTAAGGAATTATAACTTAACTTTAGCTATTCGATTACAATTTATATATATTTGTACCAAATATATTGACAGATAGATGATATACAGAGTTAACCATCTAGTGGTTCTGAAAGTAGTTTTAAATAAAACACATAAGCAATTGATTCTGACAATCAAGTAATTTTAGATGCATTTTTGACATATTTCAAGCGATAACTCGGGCCATAACTTGACGAATATTCGTTCTTAAAACGTCAATAGTTTGCGGATTGTATGCATAAACACGATTTATTGCAAGGCTCCACAAAAAAAAATCCAATGGCGACAATTCACACGATATTAGTGCACAGAAAATTTTTCTTGCAACAAAGTCAAAACGAGTCGTGTTGTGTGAGATGTGGCACAACCTTATTGAAACCACACGTTTTCTACATCCATACCTGGATTTGAGGTTAAAAAAATGCAGTTAACATTTTTCTATAATGATTTTGTTTGACCGTTTTGCCTATAGTATGCTCAAATGGACGAGTATCATATATCGACCATAATCTGCTAGTAATGAGCGATACGTACCTATTACTACTGATACGATACTACAGGATCACTATTGTCAAACGTTCCATATTGTAAAATTGCAAACCTCACACATAAAATCTCGGATGAGAGTTCGGTTTGACGTATGTGATTGAAACAGGGATGTCAAATCCGAACCACAAATTGGATGACCCTATACTTTCTAAAACGAATGGTTTGCAATCTTTGGTGCGTCATCTGTGGCTTTATTGTCGATATTGAAACTTGTTGACAATTGAATAAGTAAACAAGAACTAGTTAATTTTACATTGTTTCACTGCTCATAGAGGGCACATGGGTAATGAAATGTCCAAATCATAAATCAAAATCGGTATTTCATTCCAATTCACTGGTAAGGCATCTAATTCGGCACCACTGTCAACTGAAACGATATTTTCAAGGTAAAGAAAATTATCTATCTTGCGATATCGTTAATGTAGTGAACACAGGCAAATTCAAAATGAAATCTACTTCCTTGCTGTGGAGTGTATTTTTTTTTACTTGCACCTATACCTATAGGGCAAGTATTGCAATCGTGAAAAAAATCGAACTCGAGATTTTAATCAAACTTGACATTACTATGATGGAGAAGTCCAAAAAAGTAGGTCCGGCAATTCCGTCTGTCTGTCTGTCTGTCTGTCTGTCTGTCAGTCTGTCTGTCTGTCTGTCTGTCTGTCTGTCTGTATATTCGACTACAGCCTAAACGGCTGAACGGATTTACTTCAAACTTCATATATAGGGTCTGTGGGATATTCCCTAGAGGCGAAATTTGAATTTTCATTCTAACCTCAAAATTAAGGGTAGTTTACTTAAGGCCGATTTCAGTTAAAATGGATTTTCTCAAAAACGGCTCTAACGATTTCGATAAAATTTGATGTGTGAGTTAGTTTGGGTATATGCTATGAGGTGGCATACCACGTTTTTTACGAAAAATTCGAATAACGGTAATATTGAAAATCAGCTGTTTCTCGGGTATTTGTGCGGTGATTGGGCTAAAAATTATTATTTGTAGGTTATAAGACAAGTGCAAAATAATGGCATACCAAATTTTGGAATGCCACGCCCACTTTTATAAAACTTATTTTTTTCAAAATTTTTACTAGAAATTGAGAAAAAATTATTTAAGCAAAGTAATAGGCCTTAAAATTCTCTATAATTCACTCAAACACCCTATCTGGCCACGCCCACTTTTTATGGACATTTTTATAAAAACAAAACATTGAGTAAACTCCTACAATGTTATGACTATTATTCCATCGAAACGCGGAATGCCACGCCTACTTTACTGGGAAGAGCAAGACTTGGACTTTAATCCTAATAAAATTATACACTTATAGCATTACAGTGCAAGTACGTACGACCCAGTCGTGCACTTTATTTTTTTGAGAACTCGAAACTATTTTTGGTGAAACTGCAGAAAGCACGTATATTCCTCTAGTTTTCAAACTCTGAAGTTTGTAAAGGTGAAGGTTTCACTGGCCCAATCCTATTTTACATTACATTTGCAGTTACTGCGTGTGGGCACTTACATATCTCTTCGGGAGGACCTTGAATTTCTACTGCCTTGTAAGGCTTGAGTCTGTCTTTAATGAGAAGCATGATGATAATTCTAGAGCCAGGGAACACCTCTTTTATAATGATCTTTGGGTACACCTTCATCTAACATGTTCTACAAAATAGCTGAAAAGCGCCCTCTCTATCTCTTTAGCTGGTTTTCATCATACATTCCACGCACATCATTTTCAACTGGCGCAAGCCTTTTGGAGTCTTTATGACGATAATTGTAAGTCATGCAATGGAATTTGCTATACAAGAATGCATGACATGGCCTAGAATTGTGAACGAACTGTGAAAGAGCTGGATGAAGTCGATTTAAAGCGACGGGTACCAAACACATTAAGTGAAGATTTCTGATGACTGACCTTATGCCTTTATAGAAATCATAAATCCCTTGCATTTTCTAAAACGAAGCTCTATAGATTCAAATAACCATTAGACGCGATGTGTACACTGTATTTTGAAAGTTTTGGGATCTGTATTCTCTATTCTCTATCGAGTGAACAGCTCTGTTGCATATTTTCGGGTTGCGTCACTGCTACAAATTACCCTGGAACCTTGTAAATTTCCTTTCATTTCTAAAAAAAAAAACGGGAGTTAGAGGTTCAGGTACTCTTATTAGACGATTATGCCCTCAGAAGTTCTCCGAACGTTCAGAGAAGCGGACTTTATTTTTTTTTTCAAATGTCAATCGTCTCTAAAAATGAATATTTCTCTCAATTTACAGTACAAGCAAATATGTACGACCGAACCAATCGTGTACTTTACTTTGTTGACGTAATCCCCTCAAGTAAAAGTTTATTTCAATTATAATTAATGCAGCACACCGTCCATCACACCTCCGATTGCCCACACGTGTTCGAATGTACATACAACTGAGGCCTCCGAATCTGCCACCAGCCAGCTTACAGTAATAGCTATCAAAAAATCCCACTTAATGTGGTTGGCATTGAAACGATTAAAATTGCTCAATTGGTGAATAAAATCAATTCAATTAGAGGTAATTTAACACATACGCATTGCAGTTTTCGGATGAATTATGAATTCCACAATTCGTGTGGGGATTTTTGTGGTCGCACTTGCTGTTCACTCCAATTGACGTCAGAAATCATTGAACAACGAGATATTAAACTTTCCCGGCACTTTCCAGTTGCCTACAAGCTATTTTCACGCATATTGTTACATTTTAACGCACATTTGTTTGACTTGGTGAATTCACATCGACTTGGTGAATTCACCCCTAAATCACAACAACAAATCGGTCAATTTCACCTTAAATCACAACAACAACTAGTAATTTGACGGGCGATGACAACCGATTTTTGAATTTATGGAAGGAGCTGGAAAGTATTTTGGGGCCGTTCACTAGATATTACAAATATTTAAATTCGTATTCTTTAGTAAAAGACGAGAACAATTTGAATTTCGTCGGTTGACCGAAAATGTAAAAATCAAAATATATGTTTTCAGATAGTTTATTCTTTTAAAAAATAATGTACACAAAAACAGAAAGATTACTACAATGCTATTCAGCCAATTGCGAATAGGTTGAAACAGTTGTTATGGCGAATTAAAATATAAAATTCTTAAATTTTTTTTGAAAAACGTATAATTGCTTTAATATATAGAAATTTCGCAAACAACAATTGCCAAAGATTGTGGATGAATTATAATAATAGGCTCTTTAACTGGGTAAGAAGTATATCTATCTCCCTTTTAAAATTTGCATTGATATTTAACTACATTTCCGAAAAACAAAGGCCATATATGTACATACCTTTTATCTGATTATAGAAACACAATAGTTGTTATATTTCGGCATATATGTACATTTCTCATGTTGCTTACTTCAAAAAAAAAAAAAACTATCATTGAAATGCTGATATTTTTTTTTTCATTGATTATTTTCATTGATTTTCCAGAATTCTTTCCAATGAAAAATATTTCTAGTAAATTTAAGTTGAATGCTTCTGTTTTATGTGAGCACATCCGTAAACGTACTCGCTTCACCACTAACAAAGTGTTGTTGCCAAGCATTGACAGTAACAATTTTTGTCAAAAAGTTATCAAAATTTATTGTTTCACCATAGCTTATAAGGGGTTACATTCAGCCAAATTCATTTTTGAGGGCTGACATCTATTGAGAGTAGTTTAGACAAGCCCCAAAGGTTTTTGCCAATGCTCACACGTATTCACAGACGAGAAGCAAATTACAACAAAAACAATGTAAACAAAAGGGTTTTTGCAGGCAAGAGGGACGAAAGTTTAATATCTCTTTACTCAATGATTTCTGATTGACGTGAGTAGAATAAATTTTGAAAAGCATTCGCATAAAGCAAAACGGGTTGCACTCCAGGCAGAAGGGTCTCCATGGTTGTAGACAACTTTCATGTCTTCATTTAGAACAACTTTTAATAAACATGTAAATTTATCTGTCTAACGATATGTTGAAGAAAAACAAAACTGAAAAAACAAACAACCTCCGGTGCAATTAGATAAACATAAAGAACTCAATTTTATTTAATTCGTGTTTTCCACGACAGGTTTGCCAACATAATATTCCAATGTTCCACTTTGATAGCTCACTTCATTCACTCTTTATCTTAATAGGCTACTAGGAATTAGAAGCAGAACAACCAGTAGCTAGTATGGAGTTACCACCATCGTTCTAATCAATGCGCCATCAAAATAACATTGCCACCGGTCTGTGTACTCCACTCATTGATCGGAATGTGTGTGGTGTCTCTAATTGATGTCCGAAGTGGATGGTTGGTAAGGTGGCCGTACTGACAGCCTAAGTGTTCTATGGTTAGCCTGCACCATATCGGTCTTCAGTTGCGCTCACAATTTTAGCGGGAACAACTGTGAATTCCCCGTTTTCGGAGAGCTATCGAGAAAAGAAAGAGAAAAGTCATACCATGGGGAGCTACGAGTACACAATATGTTATGATAGTAGGTGACCGAGTATCTAATGCATGGTGATGGCAACTTCTCGGAACGGTATCACTACTGTCACGTTTTGCAGGTTGATCATGTGTGTATGTATGTATGTTCTGTGCAGAGATCTACAATGTTCGGTTGGAATTTCTCGTGAAAAGAAACAATTAACTTCGAGAATAATTATGCCTGATGGGTGTTATTTCTTCGTTAGTGGGCTTAATTGTTGCAATTTAGTCGGGTTTTAGTCAGCAATTTAAATTCATGATACCGCTAATGATCTGTCGATGGTGGCGGTGCAACTGCTGTAACTGTAATGCGAAAGGGAAGTTTGGTATTCCATTGTTTAAAGTGGGAATGTGTTTGTAGTTCTGGTGTAAATTAAAAAAAAAAAGTGGTAAAGCCAGCAGCTGGGTATAATAAGCATGAGAGGCACGTGATTTGTTTCCTATAATTTTCCATAAAAAAAGTGATAACCACATGCATTCTACTGAATGTATCCATTTAGAATTATAAGTGATTTGACACCAGTTTGAAGAAAAACTTAATAATTATCTGAACACGCTTAGGAGTTGCTACCTTTTCGTTCTGTTGTTTCATCAACTTGGCAGCACCAATCAGCGTACCAGTGAAATTTGTTTCATAAGGTTTAGGACTGATCAATGTATTCTTTTAACTATTTTAACAAATGCGGTGAAAGATAAACCCAAAGGGAATACTTTATTAAGTTGCAAAGAAAATATGTATTGGTTGCAAGTCCTAGGATTAAGTGCGTTTCACCCTGGTATGGTGGTTGGGCTTGTTCGTAGACGACCACCTATTTTGCCCAGGCCCATTGTTTTGATCTCCTTTCTTGTGGATCGGGCAAAAGATGCTGAGATTTCATTCATCAAGCATACACTCAACTGATCGAAATTTAGAGATGAGTGAGTTGTTGTATGCTCTCTACCATATCATCTTCAGCTTCTTTGAACAACTCGGTCTATAGGCCATCAGGTCCAGCAGTCTTGTTGGTTTTGAGCTTAGATATTGCTATCTTTCCTTCGCTTTGCTTAGATGGATGGATGGAACCCATGTTCTTCTCATCTGTTCTTCTCGTAGAGCTTCAGAATAGCCGTCGTCATTTGGCCGCTTTGTTCCGCAGCGTTGCCACTGTTCTTCCGCACTTGATGCTGCTCTTTCAGCAAAGATTCTGGTGGCCTATTGCGATTGGAGCTTTTCAACGTTATATCTGCCCACAGTAGCTCTTCTCTGTTGTGGCGCTTTGGATATACACATTCATTCCTTGGCTGCAACAAGATAATGATCCTAGACTATGTTGGATGCTTGGAAGGAAGCTTCCGAATACTGGTGGCTTGCCTTTCGTCGATCGGAATATATTCAACTTGGTTTGCAGACCCCCATATCCTTTTCTGAATATTGAGATGAGTGCCTTAATGAGAAGACACTCCTTCCCCCTATCACCAACAGCCTTCCAAAGGCGTTGCTTACTCAATCTCCAGTCGAGGTACTTGGTGCCCGGCAGTGTGAAGATGAAGAGTAAAAGTTGGTAGCCTATAGTCTATACTGAGCTGTAAAAGTCGAGCATCCGTATTCCACCACTGTTTCTGATCCATCACTCTCTACGACTGTCAAATCCCAACTGAAAAATGTCATCCAAACTAAAATGGCGGCCAAAAAAAATGGATGTGGAACATAAAAGCCAAGAGGTGTGAACTAAGCCAATGCCATCAACTACTACGTATCTGTACTCACATTACCAAACCCATCAGCATGTACATATATATCTATTCATCCAACAATCAATTGCAAGTAAACAAATCTAATTCAAACAAACACTTACTTTCTCCATAAAATCAATTAAATTCATTAAAATCCCCATTACTGCCCAGTAAAGTTTAAAAGTAAACTCAACATCACCCCCAGGCGTTGCTATGAAAAAACTAAGGACACATGTCTTTAAAAATTTATTACGATCATCAAAGTTTATGTGAACATCAGTTAAACATGTTTTTGTAGACTTTGTGTGGACCTCGGTGAAAAGAGTCTATGGTATTTATTTAAGCCGCAAGAACGTCGAGCTATTATTTGAGATTCTACCGCAATATGTGGTAGCAATAAATTTTACCTCAGATGGTACAGAGATTCCTGTTGTTGCTGGCGTATTCATTGATAATCTGATTGATTACAAGTGATGCATTTGAAAATTGAAAGAACGCATAAATTTTAAAGTTGTTTACAAGTTGAAAGGTATTGTTACGAAAAGTAATAAAAAAGGGGTCAATGAATTGTATATATGAATTACATTCGATTCCTAGCTAGATGTCAACGTATGACACTGAAACTTAGGGCACTGTGTTAACAACATACTAAAAATCTAGTACATTGTGACCCTTTCCTCTATTTAATTGGAAAATATCTCGTTTTCAGGTTCACTTCTTAGTACCAGAACTCAACAGAGTGACGTGTTAATGTAATTACCGCTAAAACTTTTACAAAATTGATTAAGTACATACAAGACCGACTATCTGCTCGTTGACTTTCCAAACACGATCCGTAGACTAGTTATTTTACCACCACCAACTGATTGCAATTTGTCTAATAAAACTATTTTACAGCTTTTCCCAACAACCATTCGAATGTGAAAAGTGTTAGGAAATCAATTCAACGATACATCCTCAATTAACATGGTCGTCCTATAAAGTCGTACTTCTTTTATGTTCCAATAAAAATCCAATTTTACGATCCTCTCTATGCCCAACGCTCTTTCTCTCTCTGTAACTGGGCTTGATGGGAGACATTTTGACGTCTTGATCTCTAATGAAGTGGCACGTCAAATATGAAACCTGATGGAAATGGTTAATGTGAATCTGCTGTCAATACTGACAGAAACCTACATTCAACGATATTTTATCATAATTTGGTCATTTGTCTTCATCACCATCGACATCCCGTACGAAGTGCATCGCCCAACGGTTCAATCAGGTTCTGCGGTAGTTCGATGCACGAATCTAGGCCTCTTCAATAAACACCTGACGCAAATGAATCAATCCAAGCGCCTAACGCTCTTCTTTTCACCTCCGCCACACTGCAGGCAATTCAGATTGCTGGGTAATTAATTATTATGCAATGGGATATGCAACAACACCATCTGGCGGCAATTCATACATACGAGTACGAGTACTTTTGCTCTTGAACATTTCATCTTAAAACAAAGCACCTACCTAATTATTATTTCTCATGGTGCAGCGTGCTGGCTCTCTTGCTCCATTGAATTGCCAACAAATTTTTGTTTTTTTTTTCTTTTTCTTTCTCCTTTGTGGTGTTTTGTTTTATCCCATTTTCTTAATTTACAATTCTCTAAACCGTTACAAATGGAACCTACCTCAGTGTGAAAACGTTGAGAAAAAGAGAGTGTAGAGGAAAGAAGTAGCAGAAAGCAAAAGATTATCTCTGGCGATGAAGACCGGCCGGTGCACAGTGGTCGATGTTAACTTTTTTTTTTTGCCAAAAATTTATAGATTTTAATACAGGCACATATTGGTAATAATTAATCTGATATTTGTGTCTATTTCGAGGATTTTAAAGAATGAATACTATGCCGTATTTTTGTAAGTTTAAAACACTTTGGAGAATTAGTAAACTTTCTCTGATAGAGCGTAGATTTTGTGTTCTGGCTAAAGCACTATAATTCCAATCATCGTTCTCCAAAAGTTTTTTTGTATACTTTACACAGTATTCAGTCTCTTAGGGCGATAAACCTATACCTTCGAATTTTGGCTCGGAGTTCGCAAACATCCAGTATTGTTTACAACAATTAAAAAGCAGGAACTTAAGGTAGAAGATTACTCCAACAGCGAAGAGTTATTTTGGTTGATTCTAGGAAAGATAAAGGTGAGGTCATTGATGATCTGTAGAAGGCAAGAATCCACCGGTGATCATTCACAGAGTGAATCCTCTACTCGCCTACGTTGTTCTATGCAATTGTTAGACAGACAAAGATAATGTAGGAATATGTGGAGAGTGCAAGCAGGTCCAGGTCATTTGATGGAAAGCTCACACCAATTGATAAGCAATGATAAATAATAAGATGGACTGAATTACTAGACCATGGATCTATCCCGTCTTCCGAACTATTTTTCTATGAAAAAATATTTTCGCTCTGCTTTAGCTGCATTTAGCCCACTGTGCGGCGGCGCTCCAAACTAAAGTTGGTGAATGTTTTTTCCACTTGCAACTATTCCATTCCATACTATCCACTATAGAGACTCTCCCGAAGAAATGTTTTTGTTTTGATCTTGGGGAAAGAATCTTTCTAAGCCACATTGCATAGATATCCAGAATCACACAGATACACACACATACAAGTAGAGCGCATGGAAGATGCATGTTCTAAGCCAAGAGAATGGCAATTAAGGTTCCTACGAGGAACGCTCAAAAGAATTGGTCATTTCCGTAGAGACGAACTATGAAGATGCTGAAGATTCATCCAGTCGGTCGTAGAGTTTAGACGCGTTGTTCCTCATCATCATCGAACCTGGAATTATCTTTCGAATCCGATGGTAGTGGCTTAGAAGAAAAATTCACTGTGTTACGGGAAGAAATTTTCGTCGAGTGAGTGTGTTTTGCAGATGTTTATGGAATAATTTGCTAAAATATTTGCCATCCATTAGATGTTGATTATGTTAGAATTTTCGAAATGAACTAGACTGGTATCGGGAGTTCTAGAGAAGTGATGTGAAGTGATGCTCTGTGCGGTAATAAGTTGTGGCAGTAATTTAGCAGCGAAATAAGTATTCTGGATAATAATACATTTTTGTGAGTTCTTGATGAGTGATTTGGACGTTGCAATGGGCTATTTGCTGAAACTGGAACAAATGGTGGGTATGGGTAGTGTTAATGATTAATGGTGGAGCTACTGTGATACGCAAACTAAAAATGAGGGAAAATAGGACACAGCAGATATGGAGAGTGATTTGGAAATTGCTTAGTTGCTGTAATTTGTGTTAAATGAGTTCTAATCGGATGAATAGTAGAAATTATGTATTCAACTGGACATAATAATTATGTTTTCCACCATTTTATCTGTTTATTGCGCCACATCTGATATTTATTCGGTACTCTGTTGGGTTTACACAGGTTTTGAACTACCTTAGTGCCATCTAGTTCATGAAATAGCTAATGGGACCGGATTATTTAAAGAGGAAATTGTATTCGTGTTTTATACAGTCAATACAATACAATGCTGCAGTGAATGAGTTCGAGGAGGTGTCTATACTCTGTACTAAATACACGAACTGTGGGAGAGGGCCCTTTTTCTGCTTTGATTACTTTTAAATGAGCTCAGAAATTAGTCCACCAGAACAGCCCTAGATAGTACTTAGCGGTTAGTTACTCTTGCAGTCACTACCAAGTCTACTGCATTAAAAACTGAGAAACGGGGACATCTACATACATACGTATTCACGATCTTGTCAATTACTTGAACTTATATGTTCGCACATTCAGTCAAAATCCGAGCGGAATTGAGTCAATATATCTCCTGAATCGAAGTCCTCCTTAAAATATTGTCAATGGTGCACTATTGTGAGGCAAAAGGCGTCTCATGCACAAAACATTACCTAAAATTTCGTGAGAGATGGACAGTTCGTGTTGTAGCTCTCTCAAACTATAGTGACGAACTGCGAGCACAATTTTCTTCATTAAATCGATGTTTAACGATGTTGCAACAGTCGTTGGATAGCGTCTCGAATAAGGGAAGTTTTCAACTACATCACGGTCCTTTCGAACCCTTTATACCCCTGAAATGTATATGTTCTCGGTGTTACAGAGCCCCCGTAGGTTTTCTCAAACATTCTTGACGAATCCAAACAAGAAATTCCATTGATAACACAAAACTAATGTTCTTGACTGCTGTCAACAAACTAGTCGACAGATCGCGCTCAAACTCAACGTTAAAATAAATGACAGATGTACTAACATAGGACATTTTCGGTAACGTCATCTGCATCAAATTGCTTTTCGAAAACACAATTTGCCAAAGTCAAGTGTTCGAAATCATCATTAGAGTAGAACTACATTAGAACAGTGTTCAATAGTCTTTTAGTCTGCCTTGCAGAAGAGCAGCCAAACCGCACATGCAAAATAAAAACATACGTCAGCTGCACAAAGTGACAGTTGCAAACATGATGGCCGATTGAAAAAAATGTTGCCACTACAGCATCCACAAATGTTGTCACACGAATATGTGACACCAAAACTCAACGGATTTCTTTTGTTTTTAACCAAATTATTCCAACCTTATCAAGCAAATTAATTAAAAGTTAAATTTCCACCTCGATTTCCACAGTCATTCGAGGTATTTGACACAATTTCCCAGAAACCTACTAAAATATCACAAAAACAGGAGTTCACGGTATTAAAAGTTAATGACTTCCAAGTCAAAGAAGATGAAAAAGAAAAATACCAAACAGATCTGAAAAACACGCGTATAAAATGGCTTATTAATTTTTGTAACCTATTTTACAATTTAAATTCAACTGGCGTTGTTATTTCTCTACATTTCATTCCAATTTTTATATTCCTCTTAATTTATAATCAAAGAATACAAACAGACACAATAACAGAGAGATACCCTATTATATAAGGCAACACAATGTTCGCCGCTGGCATTCATTAAAAACCGATTGACACCGTCTTTTCTTTCTCAGGAATGCATTGAATTGTATGCATGAATGCCGGAAATATGTTTGCAAATTCGCACATTATTTCCATAGATAATCGAAACAGTAGTAAACCAGAGGCGATAAGAGAATACAACATGCCGGGAAGCTCTTTCCTTACTTCCGCTTTTGCATTTGCTTATATTTTATTCTCCCTACACAGTTATTCGATGTACATAAGTACATAAAATTGAATTCATGCATTTGTCATTAAATTTGAGTGCAAAAATGTTGCACATACGCCTCCCTGCACTCGAGTTATGTACTAGTATAACCGCCACAAGTGTGTTACTGTCACATAAAAACTGGTTCCACTATTAATCTTCCCGCCGCCTCTATCCCACCTCATCTTGGAATTTCAAGCTCAAAGTGCATAGATTAAAAGAAAACTATTCGTGTACCCATGGCCAACACCAAATAGTTACCAAATGAAAGAAGAAGAGATAGAGAAAGAGAAAGAGGAGAGAGATGTGGCTAAGCTAAAACAGCGGTAAAAACAATATCATGAAAAGTATCTTAAAACTAGTAGCAGCGTATATAAGAAGCGCAGCATCTCATTTGGGTATCCCGCATACTGTTCGCTTCATAGAGATACCGGTCTTGACAGAGGCCCACCTCTGTCTCTGCAGAGATACAACGACTGACCTAGATATTATGCGTTTGAAGAGATTTCTAATTTGTTTTCTTGTCAAGCGAGCTTGGTGGTGCCTTGGTGCTTTGGCTTCACACTGTCTAACTGTTGTTGGGTGTTCATCCGTTCTGTGTGCCAAAATGTCGACAAGTCAGTTGCAGCAGTGTGCAACAACTGCTGGAACCAACTGCCATTAACTGTTGTGCAAAATTGCGAATCTAATTTGTACAGACTACAGAGTGATGGTACGGATGCCACATCTGACAAGTTAGTCGGTTTCTAGGTCACCAGTATCGGCTGATTAGTTTACCCACAGTGTCAGGCGGGTTTACACTTTTACAGCGCACAGCAGATCACTTAAATAGTCATTTCACTTCGTGCATACTACCTCTTTACCACCAACTTTGTAGCTATTGGCATGGCTCCCTTGAAATTGGTATAACAACGTTATAATAACTATATCTGGGTTCCATTTTCCCTCGAGTAACGATCTTTGTTTGTTAAATCGCAATGTGTTGCTCGTTATGGCTGACCTCCAAAATGTTTTCGTTGATCTTTGAATATCCCCAATTGATCTCTGGTAGCGCTTGATACCTCATGTACTGTAAACTGAATAAAAGGTAATTAATCAGACGTATAATTGTGTTCACTTCATTCTGTCAGATAACTAGCTCTGCGTAGCTGGATAAGTGCTTCATCATGGACCGCACACTTGAAGCCGGAGTGAGTGTTCCGCTTGGGAATTCGTTATATTGTCTGATGGTTCTCAAGGTTGTAACTCATATTCTGAGTAATCAATATTGGTTTTGGTTAGAAGGGAATTTCGTTCTGAGTAAAGGAACAAAACAAAATAATTATTTTTTTTTGTTGTGTAATAACGTTGAGTGATGCAAATGAGTAAATAATAAATGAAATTAAATTATGGGAGTGTGCGCTATAGCGGAACGGAATTTTTGTTCGTTAAAAAAAAAGCTGAGTAAATTTATTTTGACAGATGCTATGCAAATTAGGTTATGATATGCGGAACGTAAAGATAACTATATGAAATAATGTCATGTCTGGCATTCTACTGTCTTACTCTACTTACTACTCCTAACACTATATTGAACCTGACTGGATATTGTCAGAAAAATTATACTTAATGCAGTAAACTTCATTCAAAATGCAATCACGTTCCATTGCCCATTGGACTTGTGTATTTCACGAATAAACTGGTTCAAAAAAGAGCTCTAACAAGTGAACTAGAACTGAAATGAACTAATTGAACGTTTTTTATGTTATGTATGTTACAAATTTGTATTTATACATGTATGCGTCGCAGTGGGATTTCTTGAGCAGTGAACTAAACGAAACTAAAAAAAAATGAACTGGTTTAGCGAACAGAACTAAACTGAGTTCTCTCTGAACTGAACTAAACTACACAAGCCTATTGTCCATAGTAAACAAGAATTTTTTAAAAAAGGCAGTTCAAGTTAGACCATCTTTTAACTAAACATTGTATTTTAACTATAAACTTCTCCCCTTATTCCCCTGATTTGGTACCGTACGACGTGTGCCTTTTCGGTAAAACTAGAACTATTTTCATCTTCTTTTTAACAAGTTTTGCTAGTAAAATAAGTACAATGGTACATTACGATATGGCTATGCATGTAGCTGTTCTTGGCTACCACTTAGTTATCTCTACAATCATTGGGCATAAAATAAATTACTTAGGAGTATATGGCATACCCTATCCTTACCAACTTTCTCCGCAAGTTTAACCAGAAACTATCGAGAAAATATTTATAAGCATGGACGCATTTTTAACAAAATCCCGAATGGGATGCCCAACAAACAGGCTATCACTTAATGACATTAATTATTGCAACTTAAGATTTTTTGTTTCCAGATTATGTCCTACTGCTGCTTCCTAGATTAGGTCTGTTTCCACACTCCCAAAATTTACAGATAGTACAATTTCTAAGAGTGGAGGTGAAAAAAACTTTCAAAGAGAGTCAAATGCACAAAAAAATACAGGAACGCTTTGAGCAAAAAACTGCCCACTTTTTAAACGTCAAAAACGTATGTGAGAAAGAATAAAAAGTGTCTAATAATAATCACTTATCATTCTACGATTACCAGTGTACATCTTTAGTGAATCGTTTTGTTTAAATTTACTTCTGATAACCAACAAAACAACATGTCAAACGTCGACTTTGACAGATTTCATAAATTTGTCTAAAGAAATTTCTTGGGCTGAAATTCACAGATAGGGCTTTTTCCTGAGCGCTCTCTTCTGTGAAAAACTACGAAATTTTGGTGTACGGGTGAACAGGTTTTTAACATTTTTCTTAGGTTTTCAAAGTTCTAGACAATTCAGGAACAGATTTATTAGTAGCTCATAACCCTCAAAACAGAAGCAAACAATAGTCTTAACAACTGTCAAAAATCAGACAGTATGGTATTGAAACATATTTGTCCAACAATTGTTTCAATTCGAAGCAAGGAGTCAAGGCAGATAATGGGATCTTATGTATGAACTCTTTACATATTCATATGTGTCACATAGTCGCTTTGTATTGTGACAACCAATAATGCTTGTTTCTAAGCAGAAGATACGGAAACCCAATTAGGTCTAGGATTCAGTAACTTATGAAATTTACCTGTCTTTGTTCAACTAAGAATAGTCTAAATTTCTATTATGAATATCTTATGTTGGCACCTAATTCATATTCCAAACCGATGTGTCAACAGAAAATAGGTAGTCAAATGTTTCTGATGGTTGAGAGATCCTGATTTGACAGAAAAGTAAGACATTTTTTGAGGTAATGGACTGTATTTAAGTCAGTTTGTGAAATGTCAGAAACATTTCAATTTATATGTTCCCTACTTTTCAGTCAGTTTGCCTTTTCATATTTTAAACCTTACCTCGAAAAGGGGAATTGGAAGCTAGTCGGTGGTTATTGTGGAGGGATGTATAGAAGTAAAATGCTGTTTCTCTCCAGCATAACAAAATGCCAGATTCGAATGACTTTTACTTACCGGATTCGGGAAGTATCATTATTTACCGATGTAGGAAATACCAATTTTTGAGTTCCAAGTATAGGGTGAATCTTACCAGATAATATTCGATGGCTTTTCGACACATATAAGCCAATAACTCAGTCATTGCGGATTGTGTGCGTAAAAACACACGAAATACAGGTGTTGTGGTGGGAGATGTGGCATTGTTTTCCTGTCTTCCACATCCATATTTTGCTAGAAATCAATCGAACAGTCGAAGAACTATCAATCAAAACTATTAATGTTGATGTTCATCTTAATACCGCCATATTACGATTTTATTAGTAAATCACGTTCCTTTTACACACCATGACTTACCATCTACAAAACCATATTTTTTTTATTAGTTCAATTAACAAAGTTATTTCGAATAATCACAATAAGACGGTCTAAGATACTCGTATGTTCATCTGTTTAATTGCACGGCGCGGTAACAAACTTGACCAACTTAATGAAATTGTAATTATTTCCCATGGCTTCTAGCCCGACTAATTATGCGCAATGCCGTCAACTAATTTACTTTCACCTAAACGTTCAATTATCAATAATTAATGATCTTTATGTTTCAAAGATGTATACTTTCGCCTTTTCAATTTCTTTAAGTAAATACTTTCATTCTGATTTAGCAATTATATTTTATTTTTGTTTCTTCTTTCTTTCCAGGTAAGAACGGACACTACTCATATAACTAGTGGATAAATTTGGTTTCGTATGTATTTATACTATTGTGTACTAGGACATGATGTCCTTATACTTAATTTAACACAGAAATTCAAATTAAATAATTGAACTATGCATTCTGTGAATGGTTGTAGTCTCCAAAATCATTGAAGTCAAATAAGAACGAAAAGAAAAACATTTGTTGTGTTGGCTATTCATTAAGATTCAGCTTTAATCTTTCCTGTGATTGTCTTAATTTGAAATAATAAACACAGCAGTAATTTTTAGAGGAATTAATGATAAACCTATGCAAATCCATATAAATAATATTGTTTTTAAAATGTACGTCACTGTACTTTTTGAAGTAAAAAAGTGGAAGCATGAGATTCTCAGTTCTTGAGAATGACTCCCGGTTTCTACTTCTGCATAATAGAGCAGACCCAAGCCCTTTTTGAATTAAAACGGATCTAACAATAACGAAAATATATTTAACAAGATCAAGAGTTCCGAAGTCAGTTAATGACGTAATGTGGTATTGCCATGACATCAAAGAGGTCTCTAGCGAAGCATCTTTGGGAGCATTCAGTCATATCATGGTGAGCTTGAAACCTCCCACTTATGCAATGCATCAGCACAGAAGCCGTAGCGTATGCAGTTTCGATGAGATTTAATCTAGAGAGAGGTATCGTTAGATTTTCGATTGGAATCCTTCCATAGTCTTAGCCATGAATTGTTCATGTTGAAGTTGGCTGATCTCGGTTGGTCTCCGAGATTTAAGTCTCATAAGTTAACTAAGGAGGAAATCGACAGTAGAAGGATACCAGCTATTTTTTCATGCTCTGGGTGGGGCTATATATCGCTGAGTATAGGGACCTAATATATTGTCTGATGTACTGGCTTCCGAGTTCCATATTTAAGCCGCATTGTCTTGTCAAAATATTTTTGAGATATATGATCTGGCACTGAGTGCACAAGTTCGATCTCAAGAGAACGAAGTGGGCCATTAAAAATCACGTTCCATTTATACTACGCCAGTTTAGAGTTGAGATGGACGGCAGAAATCTCCGTATTCGACATATTTGGACAAAGCCCAAATTCTTTGAAATACGTATTCAAGACTTTTGGATCAGAATACAGGGTATGCTAGGTTCTGGTGTTAGGTGACTATGGCAATATCGTCGACATATGAGGATTTTTTTGAGCCAGTAGAGCAAAAAACGTAGATGTTGACAGGTTGAATAGAGTTGGCGCTAGTTATAACCCTTGCGGTAGCCCAATGTTGAGCTTCTCCATGCCACTCTTAGGATCATTGAGGAAAACTTGCTACATATATCCGGTTAAACAGCATATTATTGACAAGATGAGTTGCCTTTCCACAGAATGTGCGAAATGCTGACGCAGGGTCTGAAAATTCCACAGATGCTTCTGCTTTTTCTAAAATCCTGTTTCGACGGTCCCCATAGCTCCTAGAAGCTAACTTGGTCGAAGAGAAAGACAACTCTTTCCAATAGTTTATAGAAGGTGATGGGATGGAATGATCCCTTTCAGGTTTGTCACCTTGTTGGCTTGGTTTCAGGAGGATGATAGTCTTTGTTTTCTTGAGTTAATGTGACATTTTTTGCGTCCGTAATAATACCATGAAAAGCGATTGTCAAAAATTTCGTGTAGATGTCGTCAAGACCTGGTGCAAGTCAGAAGTTGTAGTATTTATAGTCAATCTTAACAATATTGTGTTTGTTCTGCTCAAACTTCGCAAATGTATCATAATTAATAGTCACATATGTATAAATTGTTAAATAAAGTGCGGTGAACTAGGCCATATTGGCAGTCATTCAATGACTTATACTATGCGGTGGTTTCCATTAAAATAAAATACACCCGCCACAGTGATTTCCCCCAGTAAAATCAATGCACCTACTATTCGTATCTGATTGAATCCACTGCAATGAGTAAGCAAAATATTATGTTTAGAAGCAGTTAATTGAAAGCGTAAACAATCTCCGCCGATCTGCGCACACACCGAGATCGTTCGCATGATTGAACAGAAAGTGATTCCCATTCCAACGTTGTTGCGTGTTGCCCAGGCATCCTTACCCTGATCCACTATCCACTTAAATAATCTCCATCTAAATTGCACATGATTCACAATACAACATGTTTAAACAAAAAAAACATATAATCCATACATGAGCCCAAGTGCAGAGGGAAGACCGACCAGACGAAAACACCACCTTAGTATGGTCATTACTGCTAATGGTCATTAGACTCATTTAACAATCGGTAATGAAATTATTTATTAGCCAAGATGATGAAGATGGCCGCATACAACATGTGACCACCTAGCAGAGCGAACCCAACTACGTGGTAGGTAGATGCAATTTCATCGCACAACGTGCTGCATTTACAGACCATTTGACATTGTATCTAGTACCTAAGCTAAACGCTGAGAGTTCAATCGCACCTAAGCCATGCGGGTAGGTAGCGAGAAAACCTGAAAGCAAAACACAATTACTTCGAATTAGTCTAAGCGTACACAGCTTTAAAGTGTAGCATCATAAATGTTTATTTGGGTTGGATGTACGACTTGAAGTCGGTTACTGACTTCGGCTCAGATCAAATGGAATGTGACCCATCACTGTGAACGGCTTGAGTAGACATTTGAACAACCTTAACGAAAAATACGTGACAATATTTATAAACAAAAATCGGTGCTTTTGTTTATTTATTTTTTATTCTGGTCTCTAGAATGCCTTTATGTTGAATCGTAAAATAAAATTGTAACACACTGAAGATAAAAAGAACGAACAACAAAGTTGATTAAGCTAAAAAAATGTTTGTTGACTAATTGGCATTGTTGGCGGCGGCGGCGTAGTTATAGTGGGTGGTTGAAGGACATTTTTACTTCAAGGATTATGAATAGGAAGTTGTTGATATCTATCGTTTCCGGGTTGATGAGACTTTGCGCTGAACTATGGCCGTGTGGTGAATCACAATTGTTTGGAGGCACTTTAGATATAAAATCGAATAATATTTACTTGTCAGTTAAAAAGGTTGGGAATCTCCTGGAAATCCTGAAAGTAAAAAAAATTCAAATTTTATCGCTTCCCTACGTTGACGCCGTTTATCAACTGGTCAGTGCGTTGGTTGGCCTATCAAGAAAGGGCTTTCAGGTTTAATTCCTAGACAACACCTACAAATTATTTCATACCCCCACCTCTCGCAATCATCCGAGAGTATAGCTGAGGTCTCAAATAATAAATTGCATTCCGGACACGGCAGCAAACATTCGTATAAATAATATTTCAGGCACAATACCAATGGTTGTGAGAAGCTAGGCCCTGGCTCCCATCGACCTATTGCATCAAATAGTTATTTATTTATCTCTTTTGTAAACTTCCAATATTTTATTTAGTCGCCATTAAAGTTTTGAACTAAAGTAAATTTCAAAAATAACTTAAAATGTAGAATGAAATAAAGTGCACGACTAGATGGTACGTACTTAAGCCTTAATGCTCAAATCTTGTTCTAAAAAAGTGGGTGTGGCATTATTCATTGAAGGAATCATTTTAACATTTTACTTATGGTATCTGTGATAATTTATAATTTGTTTAACAATACTCTAAAAAAGTGGTCCTCATACATAGTCCTCAGGCGAATTATAGAGAACTTCAACACATTTCTACTGAAAATTTTGAAAAAAAAATTTAAAAAGTACTTCCAAAACTTGGTACCCCATTCCTTTGCATTTGGCTTATAAGAAATAACTGAGAAATGCCCAATTTTCAAAAGTACCGACATACTTATTGGTATCTATTGTACTAGCATTTACCCAAAATTCCTTTTAACTAAACTCGGCCGTAAGTAAAGTACCCTCAATTTTAGGGTTAGAATGAAAATTCGAAAAATGGTTTCGCCTCTAATCGTGACTCCACAGACTCCAAATCTGAAGTTTGAAACAAATCCGTTTAGTGGTTTAGCCTGCAGTCAATCATGTAGATAGGCAGACGGAATTGCTGAAATCACTTTTTTGAACTTCTCCATCAAAGACATTTTCTTCCAAGATTTTTCAGATCCCTCCATTTAAATGCAAAATTTGGACGGTTTAAGGCTGTTGGGCTATGGGGGTCACGGTATGTGTACAGGAGAAAATTTTGGCGCCGTATTTCCATTTTTGTCTCAGTTTGAATATATCCACAAATCCCAAAGTGCAGGAAGCATAAGCCCACAATCGGATTATGAACTTGTTGCGTACTCATCGGAACATAATATGTATGTATGTATGTATATAATTCTTACGATGATCGTTACGAAGGAGCAAAGCGGATGGTGAAGTAATTTTGCTTGATTTTTTTCCCAAAATTTGTGGATCCGATGCTGTCCATAACTCAATTCTGGATTAGATCTAGGAGTCTTATTTGTATTGAGCTGAATGATTAGCATACATCAGTAGAAAATGAAATATCGGACTTCTTATTGGAAGATAGTTATTGCGTTGATCATCCAAATACTTCCACTTATCCAGGGTTTAATTCGTTAGCACGGATAAAGTGGCTCTTATCAGTTGCTTCACGAACAATTGTGATTTCTGCCTAAGGCCAGTGCAATATTCAAAGATCAAAAAGAGACACTATCGTGCAAGTCTTCCCAGAAGACTCTTATACCATTGGACCCATCGGATCATGGGGACGTCACATACCTGCTCTATTTTACAATTCTAAGTCATTTTAGCTCCGAGTGTCAAGCTGCATTTTTCCCCCTTCAATCTCTCTTCAGAGCACATTCTTGGGTCATAAGTTCCATAAGCATTTATTAAGATATTTACTGCCTGAGGCACGGTAGCCTTCCATTCCCTTCGATCCAACAATTGTGATCCAACCAGTTGTCCAGGCCAAGCTCTGTGGCATCCGCGATAGCTTGGTCTTTAAAACGGAGATTCGGTCTTCCTTGTCGTCTCGAACCTGGGGGCTGTGAGTCGAAGATCTTCTTTGCTGGAGCACTACTGTCCATTCGCTCGATGTGGCCGAGCCAGTGCAGTCGACGTATTTTGGCTTGACATCTTGGTACAGCTCATAGAGTTCCTCCATTCGCCCCCCTCGCAGGCAGGATCAATGTTTTGTAGAGTATACATTTCGTCTTCTGAGATAGGAGTTTTGAAACCATTTGTTTTGCCAAACCGAAGTAGCAGCGGTTTTCTAGGGTAAGTCTTCGTCGAATCTCCAAAAGGGTGTCTCGTTCGAGGAGTTGATATTCCGAGGTAGGTAAACTCCTTAACTACCTCAAAGTTACTGTTGCCAACAGTGACGCTTTGACTTAGACGGTGGACCATACTTGGTTTGGTACTCATTCACTTCAAGGCCAACTCGTTTCGCCTCTTCTTCAATTGCCGTGAAAGCTTCTATAACGGCGCGCTGGGAGCGTCCGATGATGTCGATGTCGACTGCGTACCCCAGCAGCTGGACAGATTTATTACTGCGATTAGTGCTCTGGAAAATTGTCCCTAGACTATTCAGGGTCTTTCTCTCTTTTTTCCTTTTTGTTACTAATAAAAGAGGGCTGGTCTTATATGTAAGTCTTAAAGTTCAGAAGAATCGTTGATGATTTGGATCTATCCAAGACATTTCTACAATTTTAAAGAAATGCACTGTATTCTGCACTTCACACCATGCCAGGCAGAAGTTTACTAGTTTTTATTGGATATCTAAGCCAAATTAACAACAAAGACATTTGTTTAGATTGTTCAATTCTAGCTTTATATTCGGTGCATTCAACGACGTCATTTTTACTACCATTGTGACCGTCTGATTGAGAATATAATGGTGATAGGATTAGATATACAAACAAAGATATCGTAAACTACGAGATACTTTTAAAAGCCCCTCATTGTTGGTTTTTTACGAACTTGTTCCAAACAAGTAGTCCTAATTCGTTGGAAGTGCACATAGACGAAATGTAAAATGTTACCACAGCTCACAAAAGTATAACCTTGTTTCTTATTGACGGCTTATGTAGATTTACGATTGGTTTCTACATAAATATCTCCTCTGAAAGGGCTTAAATGATGCGTCTGTAAATGCACAGACACATTATTGCCCAGTAATCCACTGCGACAATATCTTTGAAAACCTGTTTAGCCCATGGCGCTGTAAGAATAAAAACAAAAATACAAGACCTTCCTAGACCTCCTTGTACTTTTTTTAGGAAGAGCACTCATATCCCTGTCATTTAAAACTGCATTCTTATTCAGTTAAAGTCTACAATTAATCACTGGAACCCGACTTATTTGTTCTTCTTTCGAACAGCAAATGGTGGTCACTCCATTTGAGATTCAGATAAAAGTACGATATGCCCTAAACAATTCCTTCCAAAGAGCTCCTTGCACACACACACAACGCGAATAACTCTGTTGTGCATATCAATACGATCCCCAGGGTGTTTTATATGCTTGCAATAAATAAATAAAACAAATTCCAATCTTCTTCACTTCACAACAAAGTAATCCGACCCGCTTGTATATTTTATCATTGATTAAACACTATACACCACCACGGCATCGGACTGCTATCTTCCTGCTGTTCCTGCCCGAATGTACACTCAAGGAGGGACACACGTATAAATAATTTATTGCGAATATCGAGTAATTGCAATCAAAACAACTTCAGGCCCATTTCCAATTCTAGATCTGTGCATCGTGGCGCTGCACTGCAATGCCTGTCAGCAATAAAAATTAATTTGTAATTAAAATCGCATGTATCCGTTGCACCGGAGAAGGATGCCCCTCCACACAAAAGGACTCCAGCCAACTTTGGCACACCTCCGACTGCAGACCCGATTAGGAAGTACAACACTTTTTCTAAAATCGAATCCAATAACTTAGCGAAGTTACTGCGTTACGTAACGAAGTGGGATTTGGTGTGCGCGCTGCAGTTGGAATCGGACAAAATGCTATTCACCTCTGGAAGAGTTACGCGTAACTCGTCACGGTCAGGAATCGGTACAAAAGGCACGCAATTCTATTTTAAGACACAAGCACGGGGGGACTCATTGTGGTCTAGTGGGTGCTCCATCGAGTAATTTCTGAATTTGTAATGTGACTGGAATTTATTATTCTTTGAGTGCGTGTTGTTGGATTAATTTTGTAGGCTTTAGCGGTTTTGTACTCGGCTTTGAAATCCGATATCACTATATTACTTCCGAGTGGGGTGGCCTAAGGAGCTTCCTTCAACTTGAGCTGAGACAATCAATATGCGGTAAAGTACAACGCAGCACCACGACAATGGATGAGCTTGAATTTTTAATTAAGCAAGAGAACTGAATGTCTAATGAATGTTTGTTTTGTTTCGATGGAAAACTCAAGTCGTGACTGCGAGTGGGTACTTGTAAGAGTTTCCGTTTTAAATTAAACGTATGTGGCTGTTTGTGATAATGTTGTCTACACGAAAATTGTGTCTGTGGTTCTATCTTGATTTGATTAGCTATTAACGCAGGTACTTACTTCGAAGGAAACATAGCTTATATATACGGGACAGGTAAACCTAATTGTTGTAAGGCCGCACCTGATCCCCCTCGAACTTCATATAAAAGACTCAGCTACATGTAGCTCTGTTCGGCTCTGAGAATCTGAGTGCGGACTTCTAAACCTTATGGAAACTGTAGGATCTTGGATACGATTCCAAGAGAATTGGTGTTGCTTTCTGCTGACTACATCAATTTTACGAAATCCTTTCTAGTTAAACTATCTTACGGAGACAAATGGTAGAAGCTTTATCCGCGAGAGAGATCATCACAGACATCTTCTCTGACTAACTAAACATATCGAAGTTTTTTCGTTTTCCAGGCTCTGCTAGTATTTTCCAAGTAGAACTTCTTACGACACATTCATTATGAGGGTAATAACCGTGCTGACAAGCTGAGGGTAGGCCCTTTAAGGCTCACTAGATAGAGTCGATAATCAGCTTGGTGCCGTTTAACGCAAAATACATCTTTAGTTTCTCCAGCTTGCCAATCAAGGGTAAAACAGCCTGACTAATTGTATCGCATCAAGAAAGACAGGGCCTAGCTATAACAAAGTCATTACTTGGTAAATCAGACCAGATATTGACAGAATTATAGCCATTATCACGGCCCACTGACCAATCGAGGACCATACGGTCAAGCTCGCACTTGCACTGATGAAAAAAAAAAACTAAGTTCCAAAATTTATCTGATCCGTGAAAGATGCAAAGTCAAACGAGAAAATGTTGACAAAGTCGAAACTCTCTGAACGCATCCCAAACGTTATTGATGCGCATCAGCTGATCTGATAAGTTACATTGGAAGAAACGTCATACTTGCGCAAAGTAAAATCTGAGTTTGCATTGCAGATGCATATCAAAATAATAGTGCTACGGAGACACGAATTCGGAGCTCTCAACTGTCCAAACTAAAATAGAAATACAATCTTTTTTTGTTAACTCAGGCTTTTGCTTTGAGTTGATCCTTTACTGAATCCCCTATAAGATCTCGCTCGAAGAAATTATATACAAATGTATGTACATCGTCTGCACGAAGTCCTTCTACCCTGAAGTTGTAGGCAGTGACGTTTTGTCCTAACAATTTGACAGATACTTAAGTGTTTGTCATTGTTTGTGTTATTTACGGTGACCTTGAGGGACATATTATTGTTTTTGTTTCACTAACCGTGAACCCCTTTACAATAGCTCGCTGGGATCGCCTAATAATATCGCTTTTGACTTATTTTTTTTTCAAATGTCACGCGCCCTACACTATTTATCAGATCCAGATGTTTAACCAAACACCATTTTATCTAAAACAGTAAAACTAATTAGCAAGTTTAAACTAACGATCGTCTAATTGAAGAAAACGAAATCGATCTGCGGAATCGTGTTGTGACTGCTGAACCAATTCATCATCGTGTTCGCATGCACAACTGAACAATACACCAGGCTGCTCTGCCGTTTTCCCTTTCTCTTGAAATCATACAACAATTCTACCCAGACCTACATCTAGTAAATACTAAGTAGGTACTTCAAGTCCAGCATTATTACATTTGCCTCACATGAGTAGAAATTTCTTGGAAAATTAACACGTGTGAAAAGCGCGGAGAATTCAAAATGGAGGAAAACGAAACGATCGATTGCAACTACAAGCAGCAGCTGGCAGCACCAAGTGGTAGCTGTTCGGCTTGCACTTGGACGGCTGTGCCAAATTTTCCACAGTAAAAATCTGAGATAGATCGTTGTTTCCATGACTAAGCACACAATACACAGAAAAAAGCGCAAAACAAAAAAAGAGTCAACAACATGACTCTGACCTGACTTCGGTACTCTAAAGGTTAAACACTTTTAAGAGTTTTTCTCTTTCCGCTGTAAATCATCACGCTTTTCAATGGCCGTCATGAGTGGATACAATTGTTATGGGAAAAACAGTTTTCTTTCTTCTGAACTTCAGCCAAAAAATATATTTTCAAAAAATAAAAAACAGAATTAATATGACCATACGACGACCGTCCAGTATCAGGTAATACCTTGAGAGAAATTTTTGATTCCGTAGTATAAGATCGTAAAGCGGCGATGATCACAAATTTTGTCCACGTCCGGAGGAGCGTGTATACAGTTGACTTTCTTGGTCACAGCTATGCGCTATGCCGTGTGAGTAAAGGATGATGATGATGATGATTCTTCTGGTATTTTAGTGTTCCGATCAGGTGCTGACTAGCTGGCTGCCTTGCGGAGTCTTGTTTATTGTTTTCGCTGTTGGCGCACAGACAATGAGTCAATCTCATCATCATGCCCTCGACTATCTTGCGGGTAATGATGGATTTTTAAGTAACTTTTACTTTTTTTTCACGAAAAAGAAACTTTACTTACATGCGCCTCTTGGCAATTGATCGTGATGGTGATGCTGATTAGTTTGAGGGGATGCATGGCGACTGCCATGCTAATGATGATGGAATCACTAAGAAGACGTCTTCATTTGAAGGTACAAAGTATTTTGTAACAATGCTAGAATAATGTTTGCTATGCTATTGTGTGGCTTAAACTAATGGCAAATGAAACTTCTTTGGAAATATTTCACGTCTTATTCATCTGGAGGAATTGTAATACGATGGGTTACGTACTCAGTCGTAACTGGCCAGATGAATAGATTTCTAATTCATGACTCAGTTCAGGTGTCCGTTTTCGAAATTGCACTTCATGAGACTTCGAGATCTTTACATGAAGACGCATGCCTTTTACTTCAAGGACTATGACGGAGAGATTTAATTCTTGAGTGGGATCCACTATATTGATAGTTCATGTTGGACAATCACAATCATCCCTTTAAAGTAAGTTTTAGAGGTGACCATCATCGTAATCGTAATGGTGTCAGTATAGCTATCTGATTTATCACCGATCTGCCGGATCAACGTGACTATTCCAAACAAGAACGTTTGTGTTGGGCTACATATGTACATTTATATTTAGATTTCTTAAAGCTTCTTGGATTTTTTTTTTTGACATTTGAAAATGGTGTTTTATAAGTAAGAAACTCTTACCAAATAAGCCAGTTTATAGCATTTAATTAATTTTAAGCTATTAAAAGCGAATATGTAGATCCTTCGACCAAGTGTTGTGGTATTATCGTAAACCCGATTATGAGAATGATTTAAAGGTCACCACTGCATGAAATGTCAGAAGATTTACATTCTAATAATGCAAGATTTTCAAAATTCACGAAATATCGTTAATATATTTAAGACCAGGCTGTATCTATAGAAGATCATCCATTTCGAAGACCGTGAAACACATTTGAGAATGTTGAGATATAAATTGAATTCATATTACCGGCTAAACGTATTCATAAGCTTGATTTGCATGTCAAAACATTTAAAGGTTTTTTTTTTTTTTTGTTACCTATCTTCAAATGTCAAATGAGCATGAACATCAAGAATGTATTTTTTTTTCTTCTCACACTCCTTTCTTGATTTTATTCGTTAACTTGCTCTACTGGTCACAGGTTTTTTAATTGTTAAATTTTAAATTCTTATGTTTAAAACACTTCCACGTAAAACATATCAACAACACTTTCAATGTCGCATTGTGTTGATTGCGAAACAAATGAAGAGTGCAGCCAAGTGCATCGCAGTTTACATTGAACAAGTTCATCACACAGTTCATTGCACAAACAAGAGTTTGACAAGTTCCATGTCACAATTAATCAGACGTTTGTCAGTATTCAACTTTGAAGCCGCAATGTGCAGAAAATCCTTGCTAAAATTGTCCCTCGACTCTTGTACATGTGCATATGTACATACGTAACTCTGGCATCAATCAAAACAACAATAACAACATCAACTTGTTGACTACTATGCGACTTTTGTCGCACGTCTGAAATTCCAACGTTGGAATGCTGTCCCAAGGAGAACAAGTTGCTGCACACCGTCTAACAATCTGATTGCAAACATATTGATGGACCGATCAAGAGAGTTGTTAGCTTTAGCTGGTCTAGTGGAAGTATTCATGTATTCCGGCCATCAAGTGGTGCATTGCAGCATGCAGTCGCCGCCACTCCTACAAAGTGGCATTAGAGAGGTTGGAGAAATACGGCTTTGGCAATGTTCACACATTTTCAATGGGGACCTGGGTCTAATTCGATGTGAAAGCATGGGTTACAGATTGAGAGTAGAAAAAATTGACGCTTTAGCCAAATGTCAAAATGGTGTGGTTAGGAATGCTATGTTGCTAGATCGCCATCTGAGCTCATTTTGATTTCCTCAAGTTGATGCTCAAAATGTTACCATTAGAACTGGAATTATTGAAATGGTAATTGAATAAAGAGTAGCTATGTTGAATTGGGATGAATTAAAAAGTGTAGTTGTCAAATTATGACATATACCGCTCCTATGAATCGAGTTCATACATTATTTACTTGTTTGGGATTTGTGGAACTCGTTTATTTGTTTCCGGTTTTGTAGATTTGGCTCTTTTACTGGACTGAGTAAGTGGATTTCACCTTCACTCGTTTTCAATTTTCATAACTGCCTTTTCTTCTGATAGCCACCATAGTTGTTGGTCAGATTTACATATATTTAGCCTGGCTGTTAGGCACCATACAGTGCTAGTATCAATTCATTTAAATTTAATTCCTGGTCGTCACTTTGCTTGTTACTGGACCTAATGGAGATATTCTTTAATGGAGGTATTCTTTTTATGGTGCGACCAGGAGATCTGTTGTCCAAATGCGACGAGGATTAGCTTCCAGCTTTCCATGGGCCAAAAATTGGAAATTGAATCTGTTAAGCGACTTGGGTTGTATTCGCTTAAAGTCGAATAGATGTACGAAATGATTTGGGGTTGACGGGTTGAGATACGAACAACTGGGTCTAACTTCCCTTTTTTCAAATAGTTACTTAAATTTTATCAACGTTGCGAAGTTCTTCGTAAGAATTTGCTATATTACTGAAAACAATAGTAAATCACTGATTTTCATTTTGAAGGAGGTGTTCTTTTCAAAACACACCTCTTGTAAGTTAGGATTGTATGGTAATCTTAATTCATAGAGGCTATACTAGCCTATAACCGAGGCAATAGTTCAATGGCTGGAAGGACCAATGTTCCGCTGTGTGTGCCACATCAAAGTACGTTTATTGTGACCAAGGTGTGCTCAATGATGACATTACAGTGCCTTCTACATAATAGCTATAACGGTCTTTAATACCTCACCTTTCCTTCAAATGACTCACGCTCTGTCGTGGGTGTCCAATTAGAATTCCTCGAATCTTTGAACTCATCCAGCGGGCACTATTTCAATTGGGTTGCTGTATATGTGTGTATTTTATCATTAGTCATATCCGCCTATTTCAAGTGCTAATTCCCAAATTTGCGCTCATTATGTGCTCCAATTTACTATTCCAGCGTTCTAGAGTAATTATGTGTAATTTCCACACAAGCACCTATCTAGATAGACCCACACTTACACCCAACCTATAAAACTGGAAACATATTTACCTTTTCTGCCTTTATTAATTTTTTTCTTTCTCTTTTTTTTGTCATGTGTCGGTCGAAAGGTGTTGGAGGTCTGAGGCTGAGTTCTTATCTGAGCTATCCTCATCTAGATGAACGTCCACTTCATTTACTTTGGAGAGTTTCTTTTTTGTTTAGTTATTCTCCAGCTAAAGATGAATCTCAAGTTTTATGGCGCATCTGCAATCACTGTTTATTGCTGTGATCTCATTTTGAGTGAGATGTTAGCCGCAAACAGCACTGAGACGCGGTTTTTTAAAGAGTACACACATCAAAGGGGGAACCTTTTTTTATGGACGTTAACGCCATTAATTACGAGACGCAGAGCGCGCCTTTTTCTTCCTCTTTGTTGCACGTATCGGGTTTGTCCACTTGCCAGATGCGTACACATTCACGCCATATCTTAGCGTAAGGTATTTTGGTCTAAGATGGTTTTCTCTTGCCATACTGATTGCACTCAATCAGCGATGTTAGTTTATGCATGGTGTAATCTGGCCATTAGATGTAGGGTGGTGGTATGCATTAGGCCATGTTCACATTTTTATTTAATGTATGCGGAAATATGATCGCGTGAAATAGTTCCTACCAAGCAACGTATTTTTTTCCATGACAAGGGTGCAACTTTCAGGTAGCCATGGAATTGCACAATCTGTTATGAGAGCCTACTCCGGCCGTAATTGATGGGGCAATCCGCTTATCAGAAGAATGTTGGTAAATATATAAATCGATAACGATGTCAACCTCAATTACATCTAATCCAAGATAGGGCGTTTGTCCTTCAAGAACAAATCAAATATATTAAACCAATTGGGATAAGACACTTGTCTTATCAATCTATCGGTCATTTAATTACTCACAAACGTCAGTGGCGTCGTTAGTCATTGTTATTCCCAACTAAGGCCGTTTATATGTTGTAAACAGTGTAAACAAACAGAGTAACTATTATGTTGTGATACAAGGATTAACCGGAAGGGTTAATCACCGCCCACTGATATGATGAACAAAGAGAGATTGTGAAATAATTGCTGCGGTGTTTACCTTAGAAATTCTTTGGGTATCATTGGGCTGGATTGTAGTTTCGTAGCCCCATTTTCTTTGAAGTTCTTGTGAGTTTAAATGTGACAGTTAAATTTTATTGCTCTAGAAGGTCTTTCTGTTACGCACCTTTTGTTACTCATGAAATCGGGCGGAATTTATCGAATTTCTTGAAAGGTTTCAGAAAAAAAGGCCTTGAAAGAGATTTGCACTAGCTTGCTGGAGGGAAATGTTGTTAAGCTTTGTCCAGGTTAAATGCTTCAAGAAAATGCATGCCCGAATTATTGTGCTGAATTATTCAAGAAATACGAGAAAGTAAACTTTAGACACTTATAGCGTTAGACACTTTAAGATATTAATTTGAGGATCGAACCTCGAATCCTTTGCTCCATGGAACCTACAAATGTCCTCTGAATTGGTGTATTTGAAAAATTTTACGAATCTCCTACCCAATCGCACTCTCAAAGCTCCATGGGAGAACGGATCAGAATCCTACAGACACAACAATTCAAAAACGAAGATGCCTGTGGATCAGACATACCTTCATACATTTTAAAGAGGCGACACCTTTAATTCTTGTCATGCTATGCAATGTAGTCCAATAAACCAGGATAGAAGACGTGCTGTTGGACCTAGGCTTACATATGTACATATGTACATGGAGCAGTAGGATTCAAAGAGGAGTCACAGCAGCTAAAAGAAGTAAAGTTTGGCAGGGTTGCTATATATTTGACAACATCAGCAAGGTGATAAAGAACTTAATTCAATAAATGACAATGCTGCATCTGACAGTTTACCTGTTGAACTATACAGTACAGTACGGTGCAGAAGTAAATACCAATTTGGTATCCTTTCTTACCAATGGAGAGGTGAATCAAATTGTTCGTTAAAGTCAGTTCTAGTTTAAATAAACATTAAACTAAACCACCTCCAGCAATACTCGTTTTTCTCCTCAAACAATACCTACATTAGAAGAACCCATTTCTTAGCCGCGTTAAGAACAAGACAATGTATCGTCATCGGTTAATTAAATCAGCGTCGAAAAAGGTTTCCGGCTAATCTCAACTTAGAATTCCATTTAAATCCTGGAACTCCCGCTGTTGCCCCTGGCCACAATTTCCCATGAGAATGTAAATATTATTACATCACTCAAGTAGTGACATCCGTTCTTTCACGTGGAAGTAGTACACAAAGTGTGGGCTGAAAGTTACAAAACTCTGTGATGGCGCGCGACGACCGACGGCGGCACCAAGAAAAATCAACAAGGGCTAAAGGAGTGGATGATAAAACACAAAAAAAATGTCGATTGAGCGGAGAAAATCTCTGGAGACACTAAACCACCAAGATAAACGTCACCCCAGAGATATAAATCCACATTCAACTCCTTTCTGAGTTCCAAATGCCGTTGCTGCTATGCACTCACCTCCGCCACAGCCCTTGCCACAACTTTTCCAAGCGACATTTACAAAATCTTTCCACACTGGATGGGGCCCGGGGTACATATCCTCCAGCCAATGGTTAAGTATTACCGGGCGGAGTGGTGGACGGAGGCGCACATTGTTTTTTATTCCGATATTGTCTCCACTTTTACACATTCTATTTTTTACGTCTTCTTGTTTTGTTTTTGTCTGTTTGCTCGTGATATGAAGAACTCTTAGAAGTTAAAGTGTCAACAACCTTATTCTTGTTTGGCTCCGTAGTTTGTAGGCACCGTTCCAGTACCACACCCCCACAGCAGCGAGGTATATTGCATTAAAAATAAAAAGGTTGTTGTATGGTGAATCTATGGCAACACACTTTGCCTATGTGTTGGTATGTGGAGAGAGGTGAGGTCCCGTCAAAATGTGAATATGAGCATTTGTATGTGTGCTGTTTGAGTTTATGGCAATAAAGTATCCATTGAGGCGAATAAAAGCGGCCTGTGGATATGTGTGTAGACTCGAGTGGCAACTTTGTATTAGCCAGGCCGACTGCAGTGAGTTACAACTTCAAGTTCCTGCCCACGTAATTAAGTGCTGACTTGAATTGTTTAGGCACTGTAGTAGGCTTGAACTAATGTGAGCCAATGATGCCGACGGATCGGGATTTTGTCGATGAATTTTGAATTCTTTGTGGGGTCCCTCTTATTTTGGGTAAATTAGGCGGGGATGATGATGAGTCTCACGGTTATCGTGGGAAGGTTGTTATTTGATCGTGTGTGTAGCATATAAGCATACCTATACATACGTGCCTAAGAAAGGAAAATGGTGGTTTTGTAATTTGATTTTATGACAGTAATCTAGGAGTTGCCGCGGATAAATTGTCAGCGTTTGAACAAACAAAATGATGGTTAATTTTATTCTTTCTTTCATTTTACTTTCAAACCTTCGTTCTCTTAAAAACAGAAATATCTCTGTACCAAGACCAGAGTCTCTACCAAATAAACAGTACCCGAATAATCATATGTACAGCAACATCTTTGCTGAGTTGAACAACCTTAGACAAACTGCTCGTCAGTTGAAAGTCTATTACTTCTCGAATTTTTATAGAACTAAAGTTATATGCCCTTACTGGTTATACAAATCATTCCAAGAATAAAATATAGGCCCAAGTAAAAATTCATTGTAGTTAGAATGCACTCAATGTTTATAAACAGGGGAAGCCTTAGAATAGCTACATGAGCATTGGTTCAATCGAAAATGAGCAATTTTCGTAAGAAGGAAAAACGATTTTGATTTACCCTCTCCGACAAAAATTACTTGTATCTCGTAAGCCGTACAAAGTTCTTGAATGAACAGAAACTGACACCTGTCAGATTATCTGTCAAATCAAACAAGTTAAGGAGCAACCATGATATCAGGTCTGTTCGCGTACTTTCTGCACCAAAATTCGTAAATTGTGAAATTTCAAAGAATGGGGAAAAATTCTCTCAAAGAGTGGTAAAGTCAGAAGAAAGTAAACGAACGCAAAAGCTACGAAATTTGCCAACTTTTTAGACGTCAAAAGCAAACGGATGTAAATACACAAACAACAAAATAATTCTTACAGGTATCTGACAGATTTGACAGATTTAGTAGATCAGTGCAAAGAAATTTTCTGCACTAAAATTCGTTGCATGGGTAGATTTTTTACTCTCTCGTGAGCGCTCGCTTTTACCAAAAACTACGAAACTTTTGCGTACTCGAACAGGATTTGGTGACTTTTCGTAGATTTTCGTGAAATTTCGTTGTTATGGGAAAGTACGCGGAGCAGACCTTTGGAAAGGAAACGGAATCTAATGTCAACATTTTACGTTAAATTCCCTGCAGCGCGGTCAATTATTCAAGTTGTGCATACTAAGCGAGAATCACTTTTAAAAATAAACATTCGATTTTCGTACGGAATAGTAAGCTCGTTACGGAAGTGAGGAAAAGTGATCATTAACTTGATGAATCTGAGGAGACGAATCTGAGCAAGGAGACATTATGGTTGTAGTATAGAAATACTCGTAGCTAGCATTCGCATAGTTACGTCCAAACCCATTCGACTATTGTATTAAGACACTTCAACAAAGTGAGTAAATTCTTAACAAAAGAGTGAAGTTCCCAGGGGTTAAAGGTAAGCGGGCGCCAATTCAAGTTCAACAAAGCGTCACTGAAAGACGATTTTACCGGTAGACATCCGGTTTCGTATCTTGCAAAAGAGAATAAACAAGTTGAGTTCCCACGAGGTGCCCTTAGTGCTAACAACACGAGGTAGGATTATACACTTAGATCAATAAAGGTCCATTGTAATGCCGTGGATCCCACCATTTCCCTACCCGGAGCTATCAATTAAACGACGTAGGCTCATGATGCCTAATGATGCCAGCTCATCAAGATTGGTAAAAAAAAGGACTTCCTAGATGGAGTATCTAGTCTTAGGAGTATCTAGACGTAGGAGGTAGCAAACGCTTTCTCCCTTCACCTTATACATATGGCTTCTACAGAAATCATGTGAAAAGAGACCCAGATTTTTGACATGTTGGGCTATTACACAATGTTGAGTCAGAACAGCAATGACGTGACTGATCTGTGATCACTCCAATAGAACCAACTTCGCCTAGGCTTTGAAATATTGTAATTTGGAAATTTTCCCATCTTCAGTTGGTACTACTAAAATAGTCCAGCCTTAGCAAGAGTTTGCATGTAGCGAGCTGCGTCCAGGCTCCGTCATTTCGACAGGATTTAGTGGGTCGTAACAGTGTATATGTACCCCGACACTCAGCATAAATGTTAAACTACTCCTGACAAATATTGCATACAAGACAAGGCTTCCTTGATCGGCAAGATTTCCGGTCGAAAATGCGGAAGACGAAAAGATATGCTCAGATTGAGCTTGTCGGAGAAAATACCACAGAAATACTGTCAAATTTTCTGCGGTCAGGTATGTATGTATGTACGTGCGGAAGTTTGGGTCAAATAGCTGGGTCGACGGAGGGCAGTCGGTGTTATTTAGGAAATAAACTGTCGAGCAGCGCCCTAGACCATTGCAAGGATGTTTTGAGTCGGATAGTCGCGTTAGTAGCCAACTCTGGTAAGAATGTTTAAAGGAGGTACATGTTGTTCAGCACCGCTGAAAGAGAAGTGCCTATAATGGTAACAATACGGGATAACCGTGTCCTCTTTAAATTAAAGTTCAACCCAGTTTGCTTTCAGACTTTCCAAGTCTTCTAATAAATTTTAGATTCCATCACTAAATTATGTCAAAGTTCTCTTAAAATACGATCCTCAAAACTTTTCCATTCTACATAGTACCTAAGCTCATTATATTTTAATACAATTCTCGTAAACTTCCTATCCTTTCAGGGATCCGATCCTCGAGCGGCTACATGTCGTGGCAAACTTCAAACTCGACGTTGTAAATTGAATCAGGAGATCAACAAAGAGCTACGATTACGTGCCGGAGCCGAAAATCTATTCAAGGTAAGAATTGAAACCGATAACTTTATTGCCCCATTATACCTGCCCAAGGTATCGCCGTAAAGACCTTCACGTCAATTAAGGAACAAACTTGCCTACTTTGACATTTAACCTATCCCTTATTTCAGGCTACCACAAATCGAAAACTACGCGACACTGTCGCCCTCGAACTCAGTTTTGTGAATTCCAACCTCCAACTGCTGAAGGAGCAATTAGCCGAACTGAATTCATCGGTGGAAATATACCAAAATGATAGGTGAGTACACGCAAAGGGACCCACCCAGCCGCAGTCCTTTTAAAATTCCACACGAAGCGGACCACAAGCGAAGGCGGTGATGCTGGTGTAGCATCCACCAAAGGAACTACTCCTTCGCCTGCTCACGTGCGTCCAGCTATTATCTGCAAAGGAAATTTAAATAAAAACCAATTGACCCTTGTGTGCGCTAGTGCGCGATTGTCGTCGTTGATGTTGTAAATTTAATTTAAAATAAATACTCTTCGATCCGCACAATTATCCTCCTAAACAGCAAACAACAAGAATAGATATGTATATGTATGGATGAAGGTATCCAAGGAAAGAGGGACCTCCTTGAGACAACTATCCAATTATTTTCTACTCCATCCGATATACCTTGGCCCAAAGTTGTCGTCATCGTTGTTGTCGTCGGAACTGCGCGCCGTTGCCGTTGCCGTCGCTGTCGCCGTCGCAGTCATCGTTTTCCGCGACGTTGAACTAGTAGAACGATATTGTAATACCAACGATAGACGTGTTATGTAAATTTCCTTTAATGATCGTTACTAGAAGGAGTCGACGAAGTAGGAGTGTGCAACTTAAACGGTGAGGCCTGTCGAATGTTATAAGCAGACGCGCGCGCAATCCCTTTCGTGGATTCATTTAAAATGCATGAAATGACATGGTCTACGTGTGATGGCATTAATTCAGTTGCATTGCATACAGAGTGATCATCATGCAGAGATATTCTCGCTGTCGTACGCTCCTCGTTGGTTGGTTAGTTTCGTATTGTTTTGAAATCCTACTCTCTTTGGAAGGTAGAAAAAGAGAGGAGTCATCAACAATCCCAGGAGGTGGATGTCTGTCGTCTGTTCTGCTATGGATGTTCTTAGAACTCAGTCGATGGCTTGACGTTCCCAAGAAGAAGCCTTATCTGAAATGGTACTTTATGGCTTTTTGTCGAATCGTTATTTCGTGCATTGCGGTGACAGTTGGCATTTTGGAATCTCTATTGGTAATTTTCACGTAAGTGGCAACCATACAGTGGGAAAGGAAAAAATAAACGAAATTTCAGTCAGTAAGTTATGGCACAAGGAGTTGAAAATCTTCTTCTCTATCTATCGATTGAGTTTAAAAAACAGCCTAGATGGAAGAAGTCCTTAGTTATGCGTTTTAAACTAACTATTTTGACAGCCGAGGTGCAGTGTATTCGAAGCTTGAGATTGGCACATATGCATACTTTCTTGAGGACTTGTTTTCCTTTTATCGCACCAACCCTCAGACGACCATATTTCAGAAAGTATCAGCCATTTAATCGTAATAGTTATGATGCAAAAGTCGTATTTCTAAACACTCATGACATTCGAAAGTTCTTCGGATTTTGAAGCTCGGATATGATTTTAAATGTACTTACATTCTCGTGTTGTGCATTTTATCCGTCAAATTATTTGTACTAATTTACTAGCTCTACAGTCCGGAGTGGACCTGGCCCCCAAGCAAGAAACCTGTTGCCCCTAGTTTCGCATACCAAGTTGGTTGTGAGTGAGGTCTTCCTCTACTGCGGGCCAAAGTATTGTCGATCCGCTTTAGATGAGCCAACCATTTTTATCCTTTTTGTATCATATTTAAACCCTTCTGACTAGGTCGATGACACTATATACATAACTCATAAAGCTCATGGTTCTGTCTTCTTCTCCACCCTATGTCCATGTAGACGCAACTGAAAATCGCACGAAGTATGTATTTTCTTTCTATAACAACCGCAAGCAACCTCATCCATTCTTGACATAATCCATGCCTCTGTGCCATAGAGCAGGATCGGAATGGGCAAAGTTAAGTTTTTCGAGAGAAGGCCTTGGTACAGCATAAGCCCAAAGAAGCATCGATTGACAAGGGCTAATCTTTGTTTGATCTCTTTCAGTGCTGGTGTCATGTTTTGAGTTTATAGCGATTCCTAGGCAAACAAAGTCCTTGACTTTCTGTCTGATATGTCGGTGTTGTGTGTCCTTTCTGCTGACAGCATAAACCTCGCTTTGATTCATTAACCGTTAAACCCATTTAGACATCAGTCTTTGTTCTTGTCAATATAAGTAGGAGCACAGACTATTGAAAGATTATCCCTCTGACGATAGGGTGTGCGTTTTACAAAATTCTTTCAAGAACGATGTAAAAAAAATCACATGACCTTATCACATTGCCTTGTCAACATACTGTTTTGACATCAAAGGTCTCGAGATCTTTCCCGACCTTGATGGAGCAGTGTGAATTCTTCGGCGTCATCCTGCACATCCAGACGAATTTGATAGGAATGCCAAAACTAGAAATAGCTCGTCTCTATATAAGTATACTGTCATAGGCGGCGTTAAAATCAATAAAAAGGTGGTGGATGTCGATTTGAAATTCTTGGGTTTCTTCCAAGAGCTGGCGTAGTGTGAAAATTTGTTCGATGGTAAACTTTTCTACTTTTCTGGCCTAAAATTACACTGACAGTTTACAAAAAGTCTAAAGCGTTCAAGTGATGAGCTCTTGTAGGTGACGTCAAGAAGACTTATTCCTCTATAGTTGATTCAGTTTAGAGGGTCACTATTCTTGAGGACTGGGCAAATGATTCTGACGCTCAATTCATTGGGGATATGTTAGTCCGATCATATGTTGCAAATGAGTTCGTCCATGTGATTTGAAAACAGTTGTCCTCATAGTATTCCAGCTGTACTCTGCAATGTCTCCAAGGACCAAGGAGAGGTTGCTGTACCAACCAATACCAGATATTCTTAGCTAAAGCTGCCATTCTTTCAAAGCGTAGTTCCGCTGCTAAAAATGCGGGTGATGCGGACCCCAGGATGACCCTTAGTTGAATCCCTTGCGTACCAACGGCCTTCGAAAGGGATTGGAGCCAAATCTTAAGTAAGAGAACTAAGCACTTCGACTTCTCACTCAAGAGTCAACAAATATTTCATGTAATACGGCTTGATTCCATCGATTCTATTCCTTCTCCACTTCTCATTAAGTATAACTGTTTACCAATGTTGGCATAAGTTTGTATACTCAGCAAATACAAAATACTGGTATCTAGATCCACGTTCCTTAATTTAAGCTATTATACGAGTAGTAATACTCATCCAACAACGATAAACATCCAAGGACCTCTCAAGCTAAAAATACCCACTTGGCTAATACTATCCGGCTAATTTGAATGTGCAGAGCACACACTTAGCCGACTAAACTAATTGTTATTCATGAAATAGAACATACCGACCGATGATACATGTACACATAAATTCTTCACCACAAAACGTGAAAAAATCCGACTACGAGTACAAATATCATCAACGACACGAACGCAGCGAACAGGATGAGTTGTACATTTGTTTACGGCGATGACAAGGTAGAAAATAACAATCTATCGATTGTTTACATTGGCAACAATTAAAATGCCATCCCTCGTCATAGCCGATATCGAGATCCAGTGGCAAAACAGGTCTGGCGAATTGCGCAATTAGAAAACAATTTCAATCGCAATAAGGTAGAGAGGAATTGATTCAACTTAGCTATCCCCTCCCTCAAAGCCAACCAAGAACAAGTGGTAGGAATCAATTTAATTGCCAGGGGGATTGAGTGTTAAGCCGATTTAAAACACGAGTGTCAGTGAGAGATTTAACGAATCACTTTAACTTAATTTCCAGGGGTTGAGGTTTAAGCCATTTGACAACTGTCACAAAAGGGTGTGCTGCCGCCCGGGAGTGGCTCATCTTCAGGTAGTGGAATATTTTCTTTTCTCGTGAATTCTATTCGAGTTATACGTTCGTAATTTGTCATCTTCTGTCAGGAATGATTGATGACAGAATCGTTCTTAAAAGTCATTTAAAAGGATTATCTACTTTGACGTCACTGCGAAAAATTTGGGACACATTCCGGCTCTGGAATGATGCTATGTAGAGGCGGTCTTCTAATTGTGTTATCTGTTTCTGTGTCGACATCAAAATTCTTTCTTTTGAAACCAACTACAGCTATAAGTGCGAAATGGAATTAATTGACCTATTTCGCGGTTTTATGTTGCCAGTAACTGTGTGTGGCTTTTGAGTTCCTTTGTACAATAAACTTAATCGTTCATTCGTTGATATTCACACAACACAACAACGTTTCACATTTGACTCTGTTTTGGACACTAATTAACGTGATTTGTGAAGTTGGCTAGGGAAACCACACCCGTCTTCACGATGTTGTTGCATTTACGAGGTTCTTAGGTTTTCGCGAGCTTAGAGACTGCCTAAATCCTCCTCTTTCCGTCCAAGATTCTCTACTAATAGTTGGTTCCGCACTACGATACTACGTGATACTACCTCTATTGGGCATTTGTGATTGTGGATTTACTGGACACCACTTTTAGAAGACATTAGGCGCGTGCCAAGCCATTCAGTGTTGAAGATCTTATTCTGGACAAATGTACACACATCTTTGTGTTCCTGGCCCGTTTGTTCGGAATACGATTTGATCAGAACACTCTTAGATAGCGATTTCTAAAAGTTCGCCTAGTTTTTGCTCTGCGACTTGTTGACAACATCACTGATTGCCAACAGAAAGAGCAATGGTGATAGTTTACAACCTTGGCGAACCCCGTATTTCAAATTCTTTCGACTACCTACCTACCTAACGAGAGACTTTAAACCCTTACAACTTGGTCTTATCCGAGTAATAGCCACCGATTTGTCCGTAATGCCTTTCCTACATAAGGAAGGGACAGTTTACCCTGTTGAACGCTTTTTCGGAATCAATGAGGATCAGATGCTGCGATGTACTATACTCAACAAAATGTTTGAAGAGTAATCGTAAAGTATTAATCCAGGAGGATCTAGAACAGATCTTCATTGTCAAGAGTAGTTGTACTTTGTCGATGTTCTTCGATTTTTCTGTAAAAATTATGTCACCAATTGCAGGGAGCGGGCAAATGCCTCTTCTCTCTGTGTAAAATGGGCTTTCTTTGAGTGCTTGACAAGGATTCTTTTTTCCATTTTCAGAGAAGGTTTCACTATCCCAAAGCTATTTTAATAATAGATGTATTAGGGCTTGACGATAATGCCGACAAAGCGTTCCCGTCAAGTTTCTCTACCTTGTTTCGCTAACGTGTTTTAAAAGCAGCAATGATGTCGTCTTTACGGCGAATCGTGATGGGAATTCTGAACTTTTGGGTGTCGGAAAAATCTTCTCGATTTTGGTGTGCGCCTTCGTGAAACAATAGAAAATTGCACTCTTCATATTTTTGGCTGACCCTCATTAGAAATTAGAAACATGTCCACCTTAGTTCTTTGGTAGTTTTGAACATGATCCTACTTTCGCATCTCTTTGCTGCATTTTCGTAAAATTTTTGCTCGGTAATGTTCAGTGGCACTCCTGAGTCCATGAAACAATATGATCCCTGAGTTGGGAACTAGTTCCTCTAAGCACGGTTTTATTGCATAAACGAACGACTTCTGGTCTGATTTCTGCTCTACCTCTACGGCGCCAATAACATCAATATGTGCACTTGGGTTGGATATCCTCCAAAGCCAGGGGTTATAAGAAGTAAGTAAGAAGGCGTCGTGATTGTTAGACTTCTCTCAGTGCGATGATATGTTTATATGAGCAATCTTAGTCTAAACTCTATAATCTCTCTCTGTTACCCTTTGTGGACTGTAAGAACATTCTGGAATGTTTTTGTCTTAATCTTGCCATTCATAGTGCACATTATACTTATGTGCTTATCTAATAATCGATGGATAGGCGCTAGTCTGAACTTGAATTACAATTAATTAAAATAATTTGATGAACCGTTTTTAAGCATAACCTTTGGGCTGATATTTTACAAAAAACACAGCCCAACCAGCATGAATGACTTTTTCACAGCACAAAAAAGTCAAATAAAACTACGCCAATATCCATGACAGGTGATTGCGTTCCAGTAGTTAGCCACGTTCGGTGCTTTTGCACATTTTTTCTGCACCAACATGGCTAATATCTCATCGGTATCTGGAGGCTGGCGGTATTAAGCGCGCGAGCTCACTATAACTTATAACCCAACCTCATTTCTCGTTGTGGGATCTGAAATGGATTTGTGTTTTTTTTTTTTTGTATCTACTTTCTGTTACCGGTTCCAGTTGGTTGCGATATTTCGCGCTTGACCGTGCGATTAAGCGCAAATAAAAAGCACAGAGAGAAAAAAAAACCCTGGACAGTGTTTAGATGAATGTGATGCCAAACAAAAGGCGAAGATTGAATTTCTATGTATACTCGTACATGGACAATGTTTTGTAACTATTTTGACCACTACTTGGGGCTATGTGTCTGTTGTCGATTGGGATAAACAACACTTGAAGTGGAGATAGTCTGTCCGCAGTTGGTTGATTCGAGACTTGTAGATCCTTTTAAGGTTTTGATGAGATTAGAACAGTCAATCCATTCGTTATGGTGGAATGCGGTTGGGTTTTCAAAGAATTTGGCTTAAAAGAAAAAAAATACACAATCCATCAGTAGATCTCAATTGGAAATAAGATTATCTCCTTAAGGCATAGACAAGATTGAAAGTAATAGTTTTATAATGCCGACAATTATATCCTTTTTAAACATAATGATTATTTATGTAATACCTTTGTAATAAAAAAACATAGATAGGTAATTAGTTTGAGTCTGCTTAATGCACTTTAAGTGGCAATTTCATTATTTTATGAGGAGTTAAGAACATCTCAGAACAGAATAAACCTGGCTGTTAATTTTCTACTTAATTCTCATTACACTTGCTTCTATAACATGATAGATTAAGTTACTTGTTATATGGCTATTTCTTTTATTCGCAATTAAGTAGCCACCTTTACAATATTTTGTTAATCTTTGTATTTACAGTCAGGACAGTGTTATGCCAATGATACCACTTGGACTTAAAGAAACGAAAGAAATAAACTTTTTAGAGCCATTTTCGGATTTCATATTGGAACACTACAGTGAGGAACCGTCGATGTATACCGATGCAATTGCTGATATTACAGATACACGGCAGGTAAGGATCGGAAGAGTTAGTTAATTCTTTTAATGTATTTAATGTGGGTTTTGTTTTTATCTAGGCGTCAAAGACACCATCAAGGGACCTACAAGGCGTCGCGTTGCTCTTTCGCTACTACAATCTACTGTACTATGTCGAAAGGAGATTCTTTCCACCAGACCGAAATTTGGGCGTCTACTTTGAGTGGTATGATTCATTAACAGGTAAGGAAAGGATAATACACAACTCGCCGGCTTCATATGAACAGTATATGACAAATGGTGTTATGAAGACGATCTTTTGCATAGCGACATATCACACGATTATGATGCCCACACATCACATAACTTCACCAAAACGCCTTGCAATGAAGCCAAAGAGGGCCATGTTGTGTGAGATGTGGAACCATCTTGTTGAAACCACATGTCTTCCACATCCATGCACGAAATGAGGTCAACGAAATTCGGTTAATATCTGGCTATAGTGATGAGAATTCACAAACTTTCTTTTGAGCATGAATTTTGATGAAAGTTAGGCCTTAAGACATCTGTAGCAGACCCATTCTCCTTCTTGACAGTTTTGCCTATACATAGTTTGCTCAGATCGTTTTTGTAGTGAGTTTTCACAATTTTAACACGTTCAGCGATTGTTAAACGATCCATATTATAAAATCCCAAACCTCAAAGAAAACATATGCAGTCTCGGCTGACAGTTTAATTTGACATATGTGATTGAAACAGGGATGTTACAAAATCATAATCGAAATCAGCATTACTACTAGGTTCTCTGGCACCTATCTATTCCACTACCAAGGAATTAATCCATCAATATTATGTACTTTAGAAAATTTTCCACTGTTTAGTGTCCTGCTTTAGAATTCTGATGAATTGATTCACATTTTTCCAACTGAACATTCCTCTATTTTATAGGAGTCCCATCATGTCAACGTACCATTGCCTTCGAGAAAGCCTGCACCCTCTTCAACTTAGGAGCAATTTACACACAAATCGGAGCGCGTCACGATCGAACCACAGAAAAGGGACTCGATGCAGCCGTTGACAGTTTTCTCAGAGCAGCTGGAATATTCCGCCACATCTACGATACATTCACAAATGCTCCATCTATGGATTTGAAACCACAGGTGCTAGACGTCTTGGTCTCTCTAATGCTAGCTCAAGCCCGTGAATGTCTCTTCGAAAAGCTACAACTCCAAATCGAGTCTCTGTCATTAACCGACTCCAGTCATGTAAGTCACCTCCATTAATTATTATCAAATTGGTAATGTTAACATACCTAACCCCTACAGCTGTTCAAAGACCTTGCCGGCGAGGCGGCTCAACTCACAATGGAATACAATGAGATGCACAAAAACATTCAATTGAACGATACCCACACATATCTGCCCGAATGTTGGGCTGGCTTAGTGCCCCTGAAAGCGGAATTCTACAAAGGTGAGGAGTTACCCGCCAACATCAATTTCTATCTATTACTAAACTTTATACTTCGTTTGTAGCACTATCACATCATTATGAATCCCGGAGTATCGATGCGAACGCAGACAGCGCGTCATCAGTTGGAACCAGTGGGAAACGTAGTCAAACCACAGTCGAGTCATTCATTGGTAATGCGGAGGAGGACGCTGCAAGTAGTAGCATCTATGAGGATGGTAGGAGTGCGAGTGCCTTGAAACGGGCACACCTCAAAGAATCACTGGCTAGTCATGAGGAGGCGCAGAGACTGCAGCGTATGTGCCGGTATTTGAAGGTGAGTTTCGTAGAAGAACCATTTATGGTATCGATGGTGTAAGAAGTATTGAACATCGTAACTCACTACACATCAATTTTTTTTAGAACAAAATATCACTAACGCAGGTGCTAAAGGAAGCCCACTATAAAACCCAAGACGAATACGAGAAATACGAAGAGGAGAAGGTCGAAAAAGAAATCGATGAGGACTTCGATCTAATCGATGTCATTGTTGAAGGTAAGAACAAACAAATCATTCTAAGCTATGACTGACTAAATTATATCCTTTCCAACAGCATGCTCAAAGTTCACACTATCGCTCACCGGACCCGATTTCACATCGTACAAGGTCGACGATCCTTTCAAGCGACTGGGCCCCATAGCGATCTTCTCTGCCAGACGACATTGGACAGCGCCGAGATGCGTTCGTTTGCAGAAGGGCTCTACAGTATACCGCAATGGAACCGTCTACCATTGCCATTGTCCTGCGACAGATCAACACGAAATTGGCTGTAGTCTGTATAAAGATGACGTGGAAAGCTTTGGCTTTCACGTAAGAGGAGACGCACCAGTGATTATAGCTCACGTGGAGATGCATTCTCTAGCGGATGTAAGCTCGAAGGAAACCCTAATCCAAAACACTTAATCAATAATCGAACTTTGTTTTCAGTTGGGTGGTATAAAGGAAGGCGACTTCATCGTCGAAGTCTCCGGCATCGATGTCAAATGGTATTCCCACCAACAAGTTGTCCGTGTAATCCAATCCGCTGGCTCAACTCTAGAACTGAAAGTCATCACACCGATGGATAGGAATTATCTAAAGGTTAGTTTTTTTTAGATTCACCCCACAACCAAGACATTCTCTAAGTATATTTCTGTCTGCCTTTAGCCACTTTCATCGAAAGGATCGATATCAACTCTATCAGCTGCCAGTTCATCTGGAGTCTCATCGGGTTCGTCCAGTCCCACAGGAACAACTAGTTCAAAGCCCAAACTTCGATGTAAAACCCCAAAGAGCCGTCTAGGTAGCCTTTCGTCAAGCTCATGGAATCCCTTTCGACGCACTCACAGTCTGGGTAAAATATTTTAGCACAAAGCTCACCCTTAAGTGAGTGTGAATTTTTACAGTGGCCATTCTTTTTCAGTTGGATTATTTCTTATCAAACTTACCGCTTAAAAAAAACAAAACAAAATTCTTCTGTTCCCCCATCTCCCAAGTGTATAAATATTTTAATTAGCTTTAAGCAGCAACTGTATCCAATTTTTATGTATCTTCTTCTAATTATAATTATTATTATTTGATTTTTTGGTTTGCATGTTTTTATTTTTGTATTATTGTTTTATTTTCGTTTATTTTCCACAAGAGGGGAAAATATTTAAATTGTAAAATATACCAAGCAAACACAAATAAAGACGGGCTTCCGGAAGAATAGACAAGGAGACAGGGTTTTAGGAGTAAAAGCAAATATAATCGAAAAATAAAGTATATTGTTAATTATTTATTTATAATCAATATGGATATATAGTTTTTTTTTTATTAAATATTTGTATTAATGAGCAAACCCAAATTGTACATGTATGATATATTATATATATAATTTTTTTTTTGTAATTATACAAGACGAACCATAAAATATTGCGTCGCCATTTTTGTTTAGGTAAAGCGATATATTGTAAATGATTGAACACTAAATACGACTATATACAAACAAATAAAATAAATATAAATATAATTTCCAAAGATAATGTTGTTCTTAATGTCCATAGATATCGGTTTTAAATGTACTTGTGTTCGAAACAGCCTTGGACTCGACGCTCTATGATTTCATTAGAGGAAACTAATCTTCAGTTTTGAGACCATCCCCTAATGTTGCCTATGACCTTAAACCTTAAAGAGATTTTATATTTATTAAAGTTCTTTCAAATATGGGATAGGTTAGGTTGAGGGGGTGACCGCAACATCCATCAGGTGGGAGCAGTCTCACACTGATCTCGAACGGATCCCTGTGGTCCCCTGTGTGGGATATCTGGAAAGTATACCTAAAAAAAAGAAACAAATTTACATACTCGTTAGTCCATGCCGAGTGCGACTCTCCTGAACCAACCCATTTTCGTTTTGAATGAGGTGGTTTTAGGGGGAGAGCTGGTTGAAAAACGTCTTCCCGAAGGTTTGGTATCTGATTCTGCTTAGACTTGGGCACTCACAGAGGAAGTGTGTCGTGTCTTCCTCCATCTCAGTGTCACCGCAGCCCCTGCATAGGTCTGAGCCGTTGAAACCCATTCTACTAAGGTGGGCCGCCATTTGATTGTGGCCTGTAAGGACGCGAATGGGAAGGGTTAGCTGTTGCGAGACAGCGGCTCTCTAGTCCTTTTCTCGTTGTATTGTTCCCAAAGAAGTCTCGAAATTCGGCAGGACGGGAGCATGCTCTAGCGTTCGTTCGCCATGTTACGGAAGTCCGTAGAGACCATGGAGGAAAGGAAGCTGATGGGCGGTAGGACAGTGTGGTCTCTCGGGATTCCTTCACTTGATTCTGAGGCCATTCTGGCTATCTCAACGGCCCTTTTGTTTCAATTGAAACCTGGTTCACACGTTGGATAGCAGCGTATCACCAGTGAAACAACTTAATCCATTGCCTAAGGTTAGGTTAAAAGTGGCTGCCAGCTATCGCCAGCACACTTAAACAAATAATAGGTCGGTTGTGATACCACCTGGATCATATGATCCTCCATGCCTCCTAGTGAAACCAACTAAAGCTTCTAATGAAGCGTTGTAGACTCCTAATGTCGGTGTTAATGGGATCACCAAGATGATCATTGAAGAAAAACAAGGGTCTTAAATGAAGTTTTCTTTTGTCAGGCAGAGCAGGGCAGATGCAGAGGAGAATATATTCCTCTTCCTCTTCATGTTGGCAACCTCTGTAAAAATCATTTGAATCCACACCAAGTCTAGTTGCATTCTTCCCTACTATACAATGTCCAGTGATGACACTTACTATGGTGAGCGATCAAAGTCCTAGAGCTATTCAGATCCAGCTTAAGCCAAATCTCTTTTGTCGCTAGACACGTTCTGTCACTTGTCCACCTGAGATTTACTTTTTCGAGAGGATCCAACTTTAATTTAAGTTTGCATATAGCGTTTGGAATACCATAAGATAGGGACAGTAGTTGCAGTCTAGAACCACTTTCGAATTATTAGAGAGAGATTCCAAGAATTTGATAGCTGCTTAACTATCTGCAAAAATGCAGATAAAAAACGAATACCATTGCTTGGATCACTTGCTACAATAGTGAAAAAAGGTTATGCAGATTTGTAAATTTATTTGTCCAGTAAACATGTTAAAGTACTTATTCACAGTACTTAAAATAAGATTAGGGTATTGTGGTAGAAATGAATTTCTAGAAGTCTAGGGGTATATCATCCCTAATACACTGGCCGTCAACTATATGCTAACCTATGTATCGAGCATATTTTTCTCATTGCAGTTCTTATTTCATATTTAGGGGATCTTAATATTATCTACTTGACTATTCTAAGCATTTTTTCAATTCTCTTAATAATCTTAGAACAGTGTTCAGGTCATAGACGTATGAGCCATCTTTAATGATGCAATCAAACCAAATAAATAAAACAAACAAATAAGACTGCAGCATCCCTAAATGCCTTGCAGAGGGATAAAATAACGACAAAGATTTTCGATTAAACGAACGCTATCGCCATTATAGCAATAAAACTGGAACTGCTCGCATCAATTCATCGAAACCCAAACACAAAAAGAAGGAATTTAATAACAATATGATACATTATTATGGCCTCGTATTTGAACCCATACTTTTAAATAGAATATGTTCTTTGTGTACTGTGTAGTGTCCGCTTCAGGTGGTTTCTCTCTGGTGCCCCTCAAGGCAGTCATCTAACTCATCTTGTTTATTCTAGCTCTTAACGATCTGGATAGAGTCATTAAACACTACCACGTCTCTCTATACGCTAATGACAACAAATGGTTCAAATCCATTTCTTCTTCCCAAGACTCTAGTTTCCTTTAACAAGACACCGATCGTTTTTCAATCTGGCTTGGAGCTCAATATCGCCGAATGCCAATTTATTACTTTTCGCGGAAATCGAACCAGTCCCCCTTCGACTTTACCTTCTCTAGTTCATTCCTTTCGCGACCTTAGAATTTTGTGCCTAATTTTCGTTCGCATATTGAAAATAATGAGATAATTCTTAGAAACCAAACATTACGTGACCAAATCCCTCTACACTGCTTTCGTTCGTCCACTCCTTGAGTACGATAGCCAACCCTGGTCTCCCTTTCAGCGAGGTCATATGTCCAGACTTAAGAACATTCGAGGTCTACCCTCTCATCTTGCTTCCCTATCAAAAACGCCTCAATCAGAATTAACTTAACAACTCTTGAGGTCCCTACCAACATTAAATTCAATCAATACTTACGTTCGTTCCCTCGAAGACACTTGGTTACATTATCGAATGCATTACATGACCTACCCCGAAACTAACCAAGTTTAACGATAAGTGGATCATATTATCGGTGGAATCGGCGAAGGCAGCAACGAACCTAAAAACCCAGGCTCAACTATGTATTCAACCGGAAATAAAATCCAAAAAATTAAATATTTTTAAAGACGAGGTTTATTTCAATAATATTTTTCACTTGTATTTAGTTTGTTTCCTTTTTTTTTTTGCTCCTCTCACCAAGTGATTTGTGGTTTGTTCGGGTTTTCCTTCCATTTTCTTTTTTTCTTTTTCTTTTTATATTTCTCTAAAATGACGAAAGACATAAATTTGTTTTACATATTATTATTTTTTTTTTGAATTACACACACATACACATTGCAAGAAATTTGTTACGTTTTTTTTTTTTTGTTTTTTTAAATGTTTTAAAACTTATTGTTAAATGTAATTTATTTAATTTTATTATTTTATTGAGTTAGTCGAAGTGTTAGAGTTCTCTTCTTCACTGTCCAATTGATAATAAGGTTAAACGTTTGTTTGTTTTTTTTTTTGTTTATTCTCATAGTCCCTTTGTAAAGGTTAATTATGTAATTATAATTAAAAATTATTAGTTTGACGCTTAAACGTTAGTACATCCATTTAATTTAAGTTAGTAAATTAATTGCTAATTATCTTTCATTTTTTTTGTGAGTTTTTTTTCTTTATATAATTCTCTTTTTTATTTTTGTTATAATACTGAAACACGACTAGAATTCTTTATGTCATAATTATTATTAATTTTCCTGGAGGAACACATCCATTGTTCTCTCCGTTTCCACACGACCACACTCGGTGGTGCATCTTTTAATTCATTTAATGGTTTTGCTTTGTTTTTTTTTTTTACTTAACATTAATATACAGTTAATATCGAGATAGATATATATATATATATATATAAGTAGATATTTAGGTTTTCTTTTAATCATTTTTAAATTAATTTAAATAGTATTTTTTTATCTTTGGTTTTTTTGTTTTTTTTTATTAATAAATAAATTGTTTTACATTTATATATTTCACTGTTTTATATTTTCCTTTCAATATATGTATACATATATATAATAATTTTGTTCATATTTGTTGTTTTAGGTACTTTTAAAAAATTATTACTTATTATTTTATTTCTTGTTTTAATTCTTTAGAAAAATGAAAAAGAACTTATACGTATGTATATAATATATATTTTTGTTTTCACATTTATATATAAATTTGTTGGTTTTTGTTTTGTTTTTTTGTTTTTTGTTTTTTCTTTGTTTTTTGTTTAAAATAAAAAATATAGTTTAACGAATAAGAAAAAAGATTGCGTCAATTAAAATTGTGTGTTCTGTTAGTACATACAAATATAGTAATAATAGATAGAATTAAAAATACAATAATAAATAGATTTGAAAAATATATAGATCACGATATCGATAAGGTTTTATTTGTTTTTTTAATTTATTTTGTTCTTATTTTGCTGAGAAAAATAAATGTACATTGTTTTACTGGAGGGTTTTTATATCATCCGCGCGCAGCGGTAAACACTTAGATAAATGGTATGACACGTTGAGATAATTACATTTGCTATCTATAGAAACGAAAGTTTTTAGTTTTTATTATTTTCATTTTCATTTTCATTTTCTTCTCTAAAACACATATAAATCTACGAAGCGTAAAGGAACACTACTTACATTGCTACACGGCTAATTTTCTAACATTTTGTTTTATGTTTCATTTGTTTGTTTGTTTTTTATCATTTTTTTTTTTACTTAAAAATACTGTTTTGATAAAATATCTGATCGAAACAGATGAGTTGTGCGATGAGATAAAAAGAAAAAAAAATGATGCACCACGGGCAGATCGTAACAGGTGTTGAAAAACAAAAAGACACGAATTATGATAAATATGATCTCTTAACTGCAAAGAACAATCGTTGTTCGTTTAGGTGTGTGTTTTCTAAGAAACATTCTATTGCTCAAATTTACAGGTACATGACTTCACTAGAACTAAAAAAATCTGTTGGCCTAACTCATCTGTATGCACATCTGCCTGTGGTCATACGTATTATTAACAGACAACAATTTAACAACTCCATTTATGTTACACTACAAATAATTCGAGATAATCTACAAATTTTACATTCAGATAAATAAAAGTTTCACTTTATTTCTATTGACCTACACACCCCTTTATGCCACTGAATCCATCACATGCAATATATGATTTGTAACCAAATTATATTATAAAACTATGTTTAAACTTAGAGTTTACAAAATAAAGAATAAAAAATCTTCCTACTTACACAATGTATGTTATATGCACTTCGAACTGATTGCACAAAAATTTAACACTAGAATGAGATGATGGTGTTTACAACCATGAACTTGAGTCTTTGTTACAAAATCAAGAGTAAAAATAAACTAAACGATTCAAAGAAGATCAGTAAAATACATTAGAGTCTCGGTTTCACTTTCACATCGAGGAAGGCATTGCTATAGAGGAGGCATCACTAAACCTTACATGATTTACTTTATATTTTGAGTGAGACTGTTTCGTCCATCTATGATTTTTTCTTCCCTATTATCGAGCAGCATTCATGCAAGTCTTTGTGTTAAAATGTTAAAAAAAAGATACCAAATTATTTAGAGAAGACCTATCAAGATCTTTTCAAACATACATGCATCAAATTTTCAATCAAATGGATAAAAACGTATGTATACAAGAAAATAAGAAAATTGCTTGAGGGACTTGCTCTATTTCTAAGGAAACGCAAATAAATTCAGTTGTAGTGGGACTTTTCATCAATCCCCTTTCCCTTAAAGAAATTTACTTGAGTTAACAAATCAATTACCCAAGTTATCATCGACCATCACTTAAGTCTTTGTTTAGAAATCAATTAGAAAAGAAACCAAAGGACAAAACTAATTCAAAAAGGATCAGCTAAATACAAATACATGTAGATTTTCTTTTCATTTATATTTCTTATTCCGAAGAAAGTATTTGTAGATATAGTTTCAAGTCATAATGTCGATGATACTAATCTATGCACTTTGGACCTTACGAAAGACAAATTGATTTCGGTAAGCCTTTTAAGATTGTAAGCGTTTTCTTTCCCCTAACCGAACATCACTGTGTTGAGAAGTCGATTTAAAAATAAAAAAAAATCAGTTCTAAGTAGACCAGCAGTCGTACATTCAATTGGGTGAAAAAGTCTCACCTCATATTAGCAGTAAACAACCACCAAATAAACCGCACTAATAATCAACAAAAAGTGCGAAACAACATCTGGCTGCGAATATACACTGACGGACTTCTGTTCCAAAAATGTAGTCACTATTTCGCATTACCAACCAACTCGACAGTATTTGAAGAAAAACTCGCAAACACAGAGTAGTCCTAGAGCAAATTCTCCGTAGACAAGGAACAAGTAATCTTTTCCGACTCGAAATCCGCTCTCCAATCCTAAACAACTACAACAATCGAAAAGAAACATTCGACGAAAATACCACTTCCTAGAAAAATGAGGACACTGCATCAAACTACCAGTCCATGTCTACATTCTGGGAAACTAAAACGCAGACAAACTAGCCAAGAAAGGAGCCAGCATAATTGTCAGAACACTAGAAACGACGTTACTGAGAAGTAGTCTGCAACGAACATCATAAACAAAGAAGTCAGCAACAAACAAATGGCAATTCCAGGGAAGTGGTACGAAAATATACATGAGCTTTGCAACAATATATCCCACGGACCAAGAAAGAAAGCAGTTGCGCTCTTAAGATTGAAGCTGCGCAGCTGCATACGAGTTCGAATAATTGAATCATTTTCCAATATGTATCGTTTCCACGACAAATGAACAACAGAACGAAAATCACCTCTCAAGATGCTCGGTTTTGGATGATACCAACAAGCAAACTACATCATTATTGGGCTGCCCGAAAAAAAATGGTCTAGGCCAACTTTCTCCATTGGAAAACAGCAACATATAATGTAAAACTAAACTGACGATGTTCAGTTTTCACGTTCTGAACTTGAACAACTTTCTGGCATCAAATCAAAGAACAAGGAATGGGGGGATACCACCTCTGGATCTAATGTCTCCTATTGTGAGTTATAATTCACCATTTCGTGTTCTGTTTTGCAATCAAATATGAAGGTTTGAGGGTACTTCGAGTACTGCCTTCAAAAGAAAAACACATTTGTGTAAATAATCGTAAAAATATAATTAAATTGAGGGATCTTTCCACATAAAGCTTGAAGAACTAGAAAACAACAACCAATGGAATACAATGAATTATTCAAACAAAGAATAGTTAAAGCCTTTAAATCAATAGCAATCTCGGTTTGCAAGTCTTCAAAGTATTAGACAATTGGTTTCATGAAAAGAAAATTTCCTGAAGATTGGCGTCATAAGATGCTAAAATATTTAAAGACCCATGTTATAAAAAAATAGATCCAGTAGAAATCGAATGCAATAAACCTTATACATGAAATATTATCAAAAGAAAGTACATACGAAATTTTAATTCTGATTAATTCAATGCCAAGGATGCTGAAAAGCATCAACCGAAAGGGGTATTCCTACTAATTTTCAATAACTCCATACCTGTTATGCTTCTTGAAAGTTTTTGCAGACTTGTTCTACAGAATTTTTGTACCTTATTTTGCAAATATTAATTGTTCTTAAACTAAACTATATTAATACTGTTTAAGTTTCCATAACAAATGTGAATATTATACAAACAAATAGAGAAATAGTTTTTTTATTGCACGCAGACATTTCCACCAAGTGCGTGTACATACAAATCTCATTCACTTTTACTCGTCAAAGAAAACAAATAAAAGACTAGGACTTGACCTACATAGTGCGCTCAAAACAGTATAAACGGATGAATATTCCGAACACAAATTTACAGGTATTAATCAAAGCGTTTCTCCCTCCGACTTGGGTTTATGGCCAATACACAATGATAGACTCATGCAATGATCACAAGTTCGATACATTTGTTGTAACAAGGTCTCACTACAACGTTGTATTCATTTGTTCTTAGGGGATCAACCTTTCCTTCCCTATTTAACACGTTGGTCAAAAAATAGCACATCATACAAGTATCTACTTATTTAATATGTTCTCGCTTAAAAGTATAGAGGAATCCACATCTTCGCGCTAGGAAGGTGAAATTACGTTGCTCTCGATTGACCGCAGTTGCCGAACGTTATCTTGTATTCTAGTCAATCCACCGAAGACAAGTCAGGAATTCCTACTACAACTCGTTTTAAAAAGTTCCATCTCGCAGTTAATTATGGAAGCAAAATAACCGCGTATTTAAAATAGTAAATATATTTATAAAAGTGTAAAACCGATCAAATAAAATAATGAACTGGTTTTGCTATGAAAACATGCAAGAGATTTAGTAACGACAGTATTAAGGAAGTTTAGAAATACCAGGCGGGGGGAGATGAAACACAATAAAATATAAAAGTAAAAACAAATATTTCCTCATCCCCGTTGTCATTTTCTTTGATTTCTTTCGATTGGCGTTTGTTTGAACTAACTTTCTAAATTCCTCAGTGCTGCGTTAGTTGCTATAATTGCTTCCGTCGAAGGACAGGGCCCACATCGCGTACGACGATATCGTTTTCATATAGTTTTGCTTCACGATTATTAAAAATTACTATCGTCTAGACGATGTCGTTTTACCAATCAAACTATTGATGGAACAAACTACAGATGACACCGTTCTTTGTTAGCGTTTAGACTACGTTCGTCTTAAAAGTTATGTTCGTGATAAGAGCCCAGGGTTTACGTTATGATTCAAACAAAAATTGTTGTCAAATTATGGAGCTTATACAGCTTGTTTAAACTGCATTGCACTTTACAGTGGACTACAGTCACTTCATATCTGGTGCAAGGTATAGAAAAATCAACCCTTTAACCAATAAAAATCCTCACTTATGCATGTCCAACTCTCACTCTCTGAATTTAGCGAATTCTTACTCTTCTTCAATTGATTTCATCGAGACCATAATTAGATACGAAAACAACTTAAAAAACACGGCATGCAGATCAATATACGTATATATCTACTGTCATGGAATTTTGATTGCCTCTCCGTCTACTCGTATTACCCAAAAAATAGAAAAAAAAAAAAAAACAACAAGTATCTTTAAACATATACTGTACATGCGAGACACTTATAACTTCTTTCGTCTAAGTTATTGTTTATACTTATGTTTAGATATCTCATCCCATTTATCTTTAGTTATACCTACTGCTGCGAGAAAGAACTCCTCATGTCACAGTACGTTTAGTTTGGTGGAAAGATAAGATTATGCATGCATTTGCGCTAAAAATCGACAACAACGACGACGACAACGGCGGCGACGACAATGATTTACTTTTGTTAATTGTAAATGAAATTGGCAGCATCACAGAGTGCGTCGCTGTCATCGTCGAACTTGCCATTGATCGTGTAACCGGTACCGGTGCCATACACCCACTCCTTTTTGATGAAATCCCCATCGGTGGTGGACGATTGTAGGCCCAGCGAGCTATGGTCCAGCCGAAAGTCATCTGGATCGTCCGGGTAGAGGTCATCTGGAATGCTGTCTGGAATCGAGTTCGGTTCGAAGAGATTCGAGTAAGGTAACGAATGCGTTAAATCGTGTGCGTCGACCAGGTCGTCGCCATCGAAGTTCGTATGGAATTTCGAGGTCGGTGGAGAGTTTTGTGACGGTGCCGAGCACTCATCAAATATTATTTCCTTCTTGATGAACATGTCAACGGAATTATCACCTGAGGAGTAAAGATTTGGTTCACTTTTGATTATTAGGGCCGTTGTGGCTAGGGACGGTGAGTTCTCGTTCGTGTGTCTTATAGACGTGGATGATGCAGATGATAAAGATGTATGAGCAGCAGCTCCAGATGTTGATGCAGTACCAATAGATACCGGTGATGAGCCCGACGATGAAGAGGACGATGACGAAGATGGTGATGGTGATGGAGAGATTATCAACGACGATGGCGAATGCGACGACGACATTGAAGTGGTGGACTTAATTATTGCTGAGACCCGTTGGTACTGGTGGTTATGTTGTTGCCGGAGGTGCTGCAGCTGCGGCTGCTGTTGTGCGTATGTAACCTGAGTAGGAGGTCCGTTTTGTACATCGTTCTTTATCACAAGTGTCATGTTATTATCATGATGAGATTCATTCGAGGATTCCTCGTTGGTGGTGCTGGTTGCTGCGTTGGCTGTTGTTATGCTACTGTTATTGTTGTGATTGTGTGACATATGAACGTCTTCGTCTATTTCATGGTTCCCGTGCTGCTCATGCTTGGGCTGAATAAGCATTTCATGCTGATGGAGCAATTGCTGATGATGTTGCAACTCTTGCAGTTGATGTTCCTGCTGTGATTGATCGAGTGGTTCGAGTTTAACTTTAACGGCAACAAGGGGTTCATAATGAATGGTGGTAGTCACCTGGCTGGTTTGATCTTTCTGATGGGTTTGCATGTGTGTTTGCAAACTGGACTGCGTGTGAAGTTTCTTCTTGCAGATTTTGCATTCGAACGGAAAATCGCCTGTGTGAGTGCGAGCATGGATTTTCAGGTTGTATCGTTGACCGAAGCCTTTGCCACAGACGTCGCATCTGAAAAGAAGATTATGATAGTGTTATTACCATTGTTGTGTCAATAAGAGGAGTTGTGATGTTAGCTAGCAACATGCATACGTGAGCAAACAAATGTACTAAACCATTTAAAACAAAACACTATATGAAACATCACCTTAATGCCCTTATGTCTGTCTACCATCCCACTGATGCTTACTAATCCAGCATTGTTTGACCTTAAATTCAACAATGGAAACCAAGTACGTCAAGAACAAGTCATTTTCTATTATCTCTGCTAAATCCGACAGGCAACGATCGCTTTTCATTTCTGAAATACTTATAACCTTGTCCTAGGTCGATTTACTGAACAGACATATGTAAGTCAGTTATCTTTTTCAAATGGAAATGCTACTGATCCTTGATACAGCAATAATACAGAGCCACGTATCAGTGACTATGACTGGAAGGAACTAAATTCGGCCAAGGAGATAGCTATTAGTTGGTGTCGTAAGCCATAAGCGGGAGAGAGAAATCGCGATTCAAGGAGATCCATTTTAGGGTAACTTAGGTATACTTTAAGGTTTATTTTAACTTCTAGGTTTGTAAGCAATTTTCGCTTTTTCTGTTTTCCTCATTGTCTTAAGATTGTTGATGTAAATCACACTTCTTTCCTATTTATTTATCCGTCTAATATCAAAGTAAGGATTTGTTTACTTCTTCTCGTAGGTAGTGGGGCACACTTTCCATAAATCCCCACTGCATGTCCCATTAAATAATTTATCATTTCGATATTCAAGAAATTTAAATGCTCAAACAGAATGACTTTGACGGGATTTCCACTGATCTTACCTTATAATTTTTATTAAAAGGCATTTTTTCTTAGTTTAGACCAGTCGTCTGAACAGAGCCTGAACACGTCGAACGAAGCATGCTCAGAACGCGCTCTGAATATTTCATTTCGCTTTCAACAGACAATTTATTTAAATCGAAAATTCATGCCTAAGGGCTTCTGTAACGCTTAAGACATACATAAAATACTTATTTAATTATTATCTACTAATAATTAATTAACAACAAGACGTTGAGTGCAATCTCAATTGTTTTCGATATTGTTTTTCGACTGCGGTTGCTCGCTCCTATTATAAGTCAAATTCAACCAACTTTTTTGGTCGAACTAATAGAGCGCGCTCTGAGCATGTGCTGAATGAAAAAAGGAAAACACATTCGGTGCTCTGAACGCTCTGCTCTGAACTAGTAAAAAGAAAACCGCCAAATATCAGCGAGTCTTTTGTCAGATAGTATACGAATGAAAAGTATTGCAGACCTTAAGAAGGGCTTTCTACGCTTTCTGTAGTTTATTAGCGAAAACATTGGCCCCTATAACTAGTGAATCATCGTTGAAAAATCCATCCATCGTCTGTTTGTTATGGTCTAAGCCATTTATTAGTCCTGATACAACACGAGAGTACTCTGGGCATCTCTGTGCATACTATTGAATAATAGACATTCAGCAACAGCGTAAGAAACCTCTTTCTTTTGAAATGATTAAATGAACGCTTTATCATGAACTGAACTGATCCCGCATTTAGAGATCGACAGTACATTTTTAAAACATCATACATACATATGTATGTAAGTAGAGAATTTCCAATTCACTTTGAAGATTTGTCTTTAAGAGCTTGAACTTGAGGAACGAGGTCAGAAATACAATTCTCACACAGTGCTATGTATAGTATGTAAATATCAAACTCGCTGTGGCTATCAGAATTCGTCTGAAAGACGTAATCTTAGGATGTTTCTATAATAACACAATAAAAACAAATAAATCAAACTTTGTTCCAGAGATCTGCATGGCAAAGTTGAAATGAGAACGACAAGGGAACTCGAGGTGAATATTTCGAATCAACCTGATCACGAAATGCACGGATATTCAGTGAAGTAGCAAATTGGCAAACTGCCAGGTGAACTGCACATAAAGTACAGATTAACTTTTTCAAGAAAATAATTCAATAACCAAATAAAAACCAAAATGAGATTTCAGCGTGTTGCTTGCATGCACTGTGATGAGTGTCAGCTAGAAGACGGATGTGGATTTCTCGTCAAATGTATAAGTTGGGGATACATAACGATGTACTTGTGTATGTACGTTTGTTAAGATCACTAAGCAGAAATAATGGTTTTTGGAAAATATGCATTCATACACTTTTTTTCGCAATGCCTTCCAGTTCTCTATAAGGCAAATAATAGTCTTATTCTGACCAAAAAAAACAGATATCTTCTCAGACAACCAAGCAACTATCAATACCTTGGAATCGTTCTCTTCTCTACAACCTTAGTAACAGCTCTTATAACCTAATCGTCCCTCAGAGAATTGTAAAAATGGAGGCAGAGAAATAGGAATATTATCTGCCATATTCCATGAACACCTGAAATCCTTCATCAACAACGTGATTGCCTCCTCCAGGGAAAAACTCAGCGGTAAATGAGGGCCCAACCAGGTATATGCTGCCAATAACACCACAATATCAACGATTTCACCCTAGGCCTTGCCTAAAATATTAAGTCTATGCCGTCACAAAGCCTATGACCCTTTCCACAAGATGGGTGGAATTGTGTGGTAAGGTCGTATCTGAAATAGTTAAAGATATTCTGTGTAAAACCTTCCTCATGTGGAAGTATACACTCTATCGAAAGCCGATAATCGTTCTTTTCGAGACATAATTTTAGAGGAGAAGATTCAATCGGGAAGTACCTATACGAGCTGTTAAAAAACTCCCGATCTGTCGTCTGAGATGACTAGGCCATGTATAGTGAATAAGACACAAGCAGTCTGACCCGCAGAGTCTTCGATGTAGAGGCAGACTTCGGCTTGGGTGATGGGCACAAATAGAAGAATTAAGCTAAGATGCGTGCTACCTGGAGTGGTTCGTTGATAACTTGCTTTGAACTAAATAAAGTGAGAAAAACAGTATCTAAGCTCAAATTCAAAAAGGTTAGTGGACTCAACGCCTAGCTACCCAATTATTTAAAGCAACCGAAGACACATGGTTTTTTTTTCATATCGACTGGGGCCTTAGAATGCTTTTACCAAAATATCAGGCTGAAATAAGGAGATAGAAAGAAAGATCTGTCTAAACTAGTACAACTTTTTCTTTCATCAGATGTCCACTCCAGTTGTGTGATTATTTATATTTCTAATTAGAATACTCCATCTGTTCTAGTTGGGACTTCAAACAACAAGATTCCAACTACTAACGTCAACTCGATGCCGACGAAATGAGACTTCCAACTTTTTCAACTACAGGAGTACTAATCTCCTAGTGTACAACATCTAAGAACACGCCTCGGTTGACCTGTTTTTAAGACGGCTATGAAGACGTTTACGAAGATGGGTTATGCAGAGCCGTGCGTCTGCGGAGATTCAACGATCCCTGCTCAGGTCTTTGATATTATACGATGTCGCGATTTGTTGTTTGAATAGGAAGATCAAAGTAAGTTTCCAATGATGAGCTGCCGAGCGAGTACTAAGACAGAAGCGTCAGTATTTTCCTGCCTAGGCTGTTTTGGTAAGAAAAGGCATCAGACTAACAAGGCTTCATATGGCTCTCATCATTACATCCTATCCTATCCTAGAGTGGGAAGTTGACGGCTTGAGCTTTAGAATTTTCAAACTTTTCCATAGGAAACGTAATAGCTCCGCACAGTAGCCCATTGCCTGTTAGAATGCCCAACAAACTCCAATCCCCAATCATCTTCTAAAGCAATATTCAAATTGCCCGCATGTACCGTAGCGCAGACCCTATATAAAGAATCTTTAAATATCCAACCCCTACGATCGATAATTTTCCGACATGCCAATCACAGTATGGTGAAGCGCGCAAGTCTCCATTGGCGCCTAATTTAAAGCTTGATCCTGCACCGATGACCTGTTCTCATTCCTCCTCCGCGCTCAAAATCAAAACACGCTTCCACCTCATTCACCCACTCACTGAACACACACTTCAAATGAAATCAACACAATCATCCCCCAATTAAAAAGCAAAGAAAACAACAACAAACCCATCCACTTACTTGTGTAATTTAACTCCGGAATGCAGCTTGGAATGGCCCCGCAACGATGCCAACGCGCTAAATACCTTCCCGCAAATCTCACAGGTCAAGTTCACATTATCGTTGTGTATCTTCTTGTGCACCTTGAAGTACTCGAAGCTCATAAACTCCTTCAGGCAAACGTCGCATTTGTATTTGTGCCGCTCGGACTGCTGGCCGGTATGCACCCGCATGTGTTTGATGAAATTTGGCCGGAAGCGCACCACACGTCCGCAGATTTGGCACTGGTATGGCTTGCATCGCAAGCAGTGTTTCTCGTAGTTCTTCAAACTCTTCAGTACCATGTTACAGATGGCGCACTTCATGTTGTTTGCATGTCCGGTCTTGTGGATCTCGTAGAGTTCCTTGTTGTCGAACTTCTCGACGCACTCGAAACACTGGTACTCCTGCGGTGGTGACGGAGTCGCCGGTTGAGCTGCTTGTGGCAGTGCAGCGATGACAGTGCTACTACTGGTACTGCTGCAGCTGCTGCTGCCTCCGCTATTGGTGGGTGCTTGTTCAATCGATGATGTTCGACGGTGGTGATAGTTGCTGGTGGTCATTGTGGATATGCCACTGCTTCTGGCGCTCAAATAAAATGCTTGCGGCCGATCGAGGTTTACTTGTACCGACGAACTGGACACCGACGACGATGATGGCGAGACGCCATCCTCCTCAGTTTCATCGTCTGAGACGACTGCTGCTGCCATCAACGAAACACATCCAAGATCATCCGTATTTGTGCTGATGCTAGTCGTATTGAGCGTTGTGATTTCCTCCTCGCGACCAACATCATCGTCCTCGTCCATTCGTTCCACTTTTATCACTGACGGGTCCACAAAGCTTCTAACGTCCACATCGCATGTAGCCATCCGCGACGATGTACTGCCCAGGTACCCATTCGGAGTCGTTGGTGGGGTTCTGTCCGGAATCGGATCCTGGAGAATAAATTCGATTTGTTGCGACAACGAGCTGTCGTTCAGCGACATTATACTGTCCACATCGTTCTTCAGCTCGATGAATAGTGGAATCGATGCAACTCCAGCCAGAGTGCTGTCCATTGCCTTTCCTTCAGATTCTGCTGGCGATGCTGATTTACCTAGTTTCTCTCACTCAATGGTTTTGTGCGGGGGATGGCTGTGTGCGGGGACAATCAGCAGAAAAATTTCACAACTTTTCTCCCTTTTCTTCGTCGTTTTGCTTCGCTCTTATTCCTATTTTTCCACTAATGGAGTGCGTTGGTATGTATGTGCGTGTGGCGTATGTGTGTGTGTGTAAGTGCGAATTTTTCTTCAGATTCACACGATATAAATGCTCTTTTGGAAAATTACAAAAAACAAAAAGAAAATAACAACAACAACGAAGATTTTATCTCACTTGTAACATTTTTGAAATTTTTCGTTTGTGCATTTTGTTTTCACTTTTGGGGGGACACAATTTTCTCGGACACGATGGAGAGAAAATTTTTTTTTTCTTCTTTTGGGGAGAGATTGCCTTTTTTTTAGGTCGTTTTTCTTCCTGTTAAAAGTGGAAAAATTGACATTCCCTTTCGATTTGACGTTCGGTGCTGAAGGATAAAAAACTCGGATAAAAATGGCTCCAATTAGGGGTTTGTATTATCCAGATGCTGTGAAGGTTGATTGCGATGAGATGCGTCTGATTGGAATTGTTATGGGCATCGTGCGGCGCTGCTAGCTGGGGATAGATGGCGGTGGTAGCGTGCAGTGGGTGGACGGACATATTTATCCGGAATGCGATTAGTGGGAGGTCAGATGAGTGTTAATTGTGTTTTTTTATTAGAACGGTAGATGGCGGTAGCTCGTGAGTCGAATATTCCAATTGGAAAACCTGTTTACCTATGCACCTGTATCGAGGACGGTACAGGTTTTGTGCAACTATTTCTGTGTGCCGACATTTTAAAAAAATTCTTTTACATATTCGAATTGGTTATTCGTAATGTGCTGAGTGATAAGTATGCTTAGTTCAGATGTCAGCTAAACCACTGATAATTTATTAGTGAGCAGCCATTTGGCGAAATTTAGCAAAGAAAACGATTTTTACTTACTTGGGAGGGTCTACAGTACGAAGGAACCAACAAGTCTCTCCAATAAGCCCAATTAGTTGTGTTGTGGGTGTTATTATTCTTTACACGAATGAAGGCGCCTTCTGTTAAATGTTGTTGTGAGGAGCAGTTTGACATATGCGAAGCTTTTCATGACACTTAGACTCTTGGATGTTAGTCAAACGTTCGCACAAAGTGGGTAAAAGGACTTGTTTGAAGCTGAGCAGTAGAATAACATCGGCAGGACACAGGGAGCTATCACTGATGCGTTTCCAAAAATGGGAACATAAGCGGCTGAAAAGGCTTTAACTGTGAATGAAGGCAATATCATATGTATTATGTATGTGCTGTCAATAAGAAGTGACACACAACATAGATGAACCGAACAGAAGATCACAAAAGACTGTTTTTATTTACCTCGGTTCCACTATAAACTCTGAGAGCAATATAATTTCAGAGATCAAACGACGAGTTACTCTAAGAAAACGATTGATTTGGAAGACTTTGTCAAGAAACATCAAGAGCACTCTATATAAGACCCTCTTAATGCTAGTTCCGCTTTATGGAACGTCGGTCGAGGACGGATGAAGTGAGGACCCTGAGTGTTTTCACACAGCGAATAGACGCCAATGCTTCAATTCCAAGAGTCCGCGATTTAAACCCGGAAGAGGACCTCAGCCAATTTAGAGTGTGCAAGTGGAGCCAGTTATCCAAAGACACCGCTAATTTTGAATGAGACTCAGGTCTACCCTGGATCTAAGTAAAGAAGTATGTACCTCTCACATCTAGAAGTCAGATTCTTGGACATAGGAGGAATACATATTTCTCTGATTCTTTTCCAGCAATCCCATCGTAGATCTCATGTTTCACATAATGAAGTTTTGATCTATTTCGAAACGCACGGAGAAACTGCGTCTCCCTCAAAATACTTTATATGCAGTCGGTGGCCGTGAAGTAAGCATAGATCTGGAAACCAAAAGTATAGCTACCCAACGAGTAGTGCAGCTCAGAATGAAGCTTTGCTTTTAGACATTGCTAGCGGAGTACTCACGGGCTGGTTTTATATAATGTTTTTGTCTGCAAATAGATAGCACTGTCCGAACACTTCCGTACTCTTCTTGACATATCGTTGTCTTGTCAGGTCCAAAAAATTGGCTTGCTTTCAACAACAAATTCATTTTACAGAACAAAACTAATCCTTCTCACAACAATTAAATTGGTTTTTCAGTTTTCTTATATTCTGTCATCCTTTAGTCGACTGACAGCGATTGATATTAAAAAAATTAGAAAATCTCAAAATAATTTCACCCTTTCTCACAAGTCAAAAATCCAGTCCGCCAATCCCGTATGAAGAGAATCTTATACTTTGGCAATACTCCGAGCCTACAGTAACGAAAAGTCCGGAATTGTATTGTTACATTGACAGCTTTGGTATTATGACCAGAAAAATCGCTATTGCCAAAGATTTTCTCGGCGTTTTAATTACTATTTTCGATTCACAAAATTTTATTGGCAGCAACTTTTCTTTCTGTTCAACATGTAGTGATTTTGTGAAAAAAATTGAACTGATTTTGACTTTAGTTTCAAGATTCCTATACATTCGGGGATCTGCCTTCACTCATTTCTTCTCAGGTACATTCCAGTCCAATCTCAAAATGTTACGCAGAGTATGAACATTTTTCCTAAAAGTATTCCAAATTTCTAGTTCACCCAGAATTCAAATATTCGCAATTGACTAAATTCCAGAACACAGTTCACCTGTTTATCCGTTTCAATCGCCTGGCAACTCCCCCGCGTTACAAAATCCAATTCACCTTATCCAAGTAAAATGGCCACTTCCACGAGCCAAAACGAGACAACTCCTCTCCGCCCATCCGAACATCTATCCCACTCACTGACCGAAACCACCAACCAACAACAAAACGAACAAGGCAAAGCAGCAAAGCCACAGAAAGTCGGACGAAAAAATAAATCACTTCTCTCCTCTTTCATAGCTGCACTGCACACACAAAACCAGTCCAGTAGAGAAAAGTTGACATTTGTGGCGTAAAGTGGTGAGTGACGGACGATCGACTCGACGGCCGAAATCGTGACGAAGACGACGACGACGACGCGAGTGCCTGTGCCTGTGCTCAGCGAGAGTAGGTGAATTTCGTACATTCACACACGTTTCGAGCTAAAAGTTTCCAAAAACCCAAATTCGCATCTCACAATTCAGCCATCTAATGGAAAACATTTCCTCCAATCGCACAATTTGAGCGAAAAAAAAATCAATCGCCAAGTGGAAAACGAGAAAAGAAAGAATAGAAAAAAAAAAGAAAAAATCCCCAAGGAAAATTCACCTCCTATCGCCCCATCTCGGTCTATCGCACCGCGTTCGCAAGTACTGCCAAGTAGTGTTGTTTCTGTCGCGCCTGAAAAATTTCTCCCAAAATCAGTTTCGTTCCTCCACCCTGTGTGTGTGTGTGTGTGTGTGCGACGACCCAACAAACAAACAAGAAACAACCTGCCCCCGAGTGCCAGGAGTGAGAGAAACAGAGAAACCCAACAAAAAGGATTATCCAAGTGCAGGAGAAAATTCCAAAAAAAGCGAAAATCATTATCGATATGCAATTGGAAAATTAACAAAAGAAGAATTTTTCCAACTGCGTCCCCGCCGTGATTTGCACTTCCTCTTTGGGTGTTTTCTGTATATTTTTGTTGTTTTTTTTTATTTTTTTTTTAGTTTAGTTTAGTTTTTCTCGTCCCTGATGCGCGTATTGTTGTTGTCTCTCTAACCAGTGTGTGTTGCTGAGTGTGTGTGTACACCTTCGTCGTTTGGCTTTTCCTTTCCTTTGAGTGTTTTCGTTCGTTCCGTCGTCGTGTGTTTTGATGATGTTTACATGAAAATCAATGAAAATTCGCTAAAAAAAAAAAGGAATCGCGTTTGTTGTTTTTCTTTTCGTGTGTTCTCTCTGTAATTTATCGCCAATGCAAGTGTGTTACACAATAATTAAGTCAAGGAGCCGCAGAAATGTGCAATAAAATTCATTGAAATTCCTTTCTTTATTTTCGGTTGTTGTTATCATCATCGTCGTGTGTCTCGCTCGCTTCTTCTTTTGCACTGTGTGGTGGTTTTGTGTTGAAGATTTTGCAAAAGAAATTCCTTTTTTTTTTTTTTGTTTTTTGCTAATCAATAAAGTAGTGGAAAGTAAATACATATAGGAGGACAAGATATTCCCCCTGTACGTGGTGGTTTTTTTTCTTTTTTGTTTGTTCGCCTCCCTCAGCAGCAGCAGCAGTAGCAGTGGCAGCAGCAGTGGCAGAAGAAGAAAAAGGATTAACGTCAGAAGGAAAAAGAAACGAAATACACACTTACACTACTGAGAGAAGAAATACAAAAATTATCTTCGCCTTTCTTTTGGTTTAACACAACGCAACGAAGTAGGATAGTGCTTGGAGAAGGAAAATAGAAAAAATAATAAAAAAAAAAAAAAACAGACACAAGATGTCTTCAACGTCCGTTGAAACACCTTCACCAACCACCCCGCCACCATCGCATCATCCGACAACAGTGGTGGCTGCAACATCTATTATTTCAGCAGGGGGTTGTGGAGGTGTTACAACAACAACAACAACCACTACCACCACTTCAACCCCCAACAGCATTAAAAAGACAACAGCCACACAGAAGGTGTCCCGGACTATTCCAGCTGATAAGGTGAGTTACAAATCAAATTTTGTATCAAATTTGTGTTTTTTTTTGTTTTGTTAATTTGAAGGATCTGCAGGTGATCTCTGGTTTGTTGGTACAAAAGTCAACTTGACCTGTATTCATGTATTGTATGTATGTACATATGTATGTGTGGAACGTTTGTTCGTCTTCTTGTTACGAAGAGTCGGCACAAAGGAGAGAGGAATGCAAGTGGTAGTCGTCGTGTCGTGCCAACGATTCAGAGCTCTTGAAGGATGCAGTTTGTTTGGCAGGAAGCTTGCCATTGCCTGCTGGCGTCTAGGGAACGCGATGTTTAGACAGTGCTTTTATTTTATTTTATTTTTTTTCTGTTGGGTTCTTCTCTCTCGGGGAATGCGAGAGCACTTGTTATAGGGCGAGTGCTTGAGAAGTCGGTGATGGGAAACACATTTAATTAAAAGGATATGTTCAGCTTTGCGGACTGTTTGTATGCTTGTAACTTTCCAAAGCTTTGACGGATAGTACACACATGTGTACCTCTAAGTAGACTCTTGTTCTCTTTACCTGGGAAAGATCAATAGGGAGTGCTGGGGCTGGTGAGTTCTTCAGAAGATGAATGTTTACTTGCTTGGAGATTGCTTTCGCTGGCTACCCAGTGGGAACTAGGCTATTGTTTCAAAGGATTTTCATTTCCAAACATGAAATACTTCCTTACTTAGGTGGCGCTACAGTTCGAGTGAACCTGGGCCTCAACCAACAAGTCTCTCTAGTTAGCCCGGTCCTTAGCTATCTGCCTGTAGTTGCGCACTCCAAGTTGGTTGAGGTTCCCTTCTACCTATGCGCGCCACTTAGGTCGAAGTCTTCCTCTGCTGCGTTGTCCCTCCGGGTTTGATTCGAAGACTCTGCGAGCCGGAAGACTGGGAATGCCCTAGCCATCTCGCATTTTTTTTTTACTAGGTCGATGTCGCTGTACAGGTCGTATAGTTCTCCAAAGCCCGTCAATACAAACGGGGCCGAAAATTTTACGAAGAACCTTTCTCTTGAAGCGACTGAGGGTCTCTTCATCCGCTTTACACAGAGTTCACGCTTCAGCGGCATAAACCAGTACTGGGATGATCAAGGTCTTATATACAGTCTCCTTAGATCTTCGGGATAGGGCTCTGCTAATCAATTGCCTTCTCAGCCCAAAGAAAGAGCGATTGGGAAGAGTTATTCTTCGTTTTATGTCTGCTGAGGTGTCGTTTTCGGAAGTTATGCCAGAGCCGAGGTAGATAAAGTGCCTTACTACTTCAAAGTTATATGTAGCTGTCGATTGTGAGGTTCTGTCCAATTCGACGATGTTGTGTGTCCCTTCTTGTAGACAGCATACCTTTTCGTTGACTGACAGTCCGCAGAGTCCTACTAATGATATCAATGTCATCGGCGTTTTGAAAGATTCTTTCAAGTACGATGTTGAAAAAATCACATGACAGCGCTTCACCTTGTCGAAATCCTTTTTTGACATCAAAGGTATCGGTGAGATCGTTACCGAACTTGATGGAGCAGCGGGAATTTTCCATCGTCGTTTTGCACAATCTTGACCAGTTTGGCACGGATGTCAAGACTAGACATGGCTCTGTATAGCTCGTCTCTGTAAATACTGTCATATGCCGCCTTAAAGTCGATAAAAAGATGATGGGTATCGACTTGTGTGAAGTGTAAAGATTTGGTCGATTGTGGCCTTTCCAGGTCTGAAACCACATTGACAGAGGCCAATCAGGTTATTGACGAAGGGTTTCAGACGTTCAATGGCGCTGTTGAGGGAGTCTCCTTTCCTCTTTCCATCATGAAATAGTTGGAGTTTAACGCTAAACGAAACTAAAGACGCACGGAATTTGCCAAATGTTTTCGATCCCATTACTGTTGTCAAATAAGAACATGTTAACTTGATTTCAAGGACAATTTTTGTGACTTTATTAAATTACTTCACATTTGAGAGACATCAAGACGATGGGTAAGGCGTAATACATATTATCTGCTTATCAACATCAATTAATTTTGACTTTTTATCATGTGCCTTTAATAAGCACAATTCAACGTTAATTAGCGGTAAGAAACTGGTTTAACGTGGAATTAACCAAGGTGTCGAGCTCACCAAAGGAGTTTTTTTTTTTACATTTGTTTGCACATAAAGGGTGTTCCAACTAGTATTTAGAGTTAAAAAAGAAAATATTTCATCGCGTGCAGGGATGCACTCAAGCAAGCAAATGAAGGATGAACTTGTGTATTGGTGGAAGGTGGTTCAAATGTTCGGCGAGGATGTTTGATAGTTTGGTTATGTTTGGCTTTAGAGTTGAAAATTACTTACTTATGCACTTTCCTAATGGACTCCCGGTGCGTAAAGAAACGGCAACCTTCTACTCCCTTCGATCACTGGCACGGTGTTTCCACTTGTCTGGATGAAGCGCCATGGCATTCTTGGTCCGGCTTCATCTTTCAAACGGTGGTTCGATCTTCCTTGACATCTCGAACCTGTGAATCGACGATCCTCTTTGCTGGATCATTATTGGCGATGTAGCTGAGCCAGTGTAGTCGACGTGTTTTGGCTTTTTGGACTACATGTACATCTTGGTAAAGTTCATAGAGTTCGCAGTTATGGTTTTCAAAGATGCTCTGTTGTGCTTTCCTGGTTATCGTCCAGGAATCGGCTTCATTTAGTAGAGCATGCATTTCTTCTTCTGAGGTAGCAGTTTGGCTTGTTTCTCCAAGTAGTAGCTTGTAGTCGATTTTCTAGAGTAAACCTCCATAAGGGAGTCATTCGTGGATGATATTTACTCCAACATTGACATGTCCTAGACGGTGGACCAATGTTTTTTGTTTGGTGACAGCAGGTACTTGGTTTCGCCCTCATTTACTTCAAGACGAACTCGTTTCGGTTGTTCTTCGATTCTCGTGAAAGCTTCTATAATGGAGCGATGGGAGTGACCACTGATGTCGCTGATGTCCTTGGACAGATTTGTTGAAGATAATGCCTTCCGTGTGTACACCTGCCCAGCGCACTATTTTTTCCACCAGAAGATTGAAGAAAACACACGACAGCATATTTCTTTCCCGGAATCCGGTGGATGTTTGGAATAGTGTTTGTTTATCCTACTTTGAAGTGGAAAAGGAATCTAAGTTTGCCTGAAATTGAATTTATTCGGAAAGAACCGCATAGGACCTATAGTGGACCAGCTTCTTCCATAGATTTGTCACTGAAAACCAAAAGAACATTCACCTAATCGAATTGTCTACTCATTTAAGCGTCCTTGTTTGAATGAGTATACCGTGTTTCATGTTTCCTTTGCCAACATGAACTCAACTCACACACCAAACAAAAAAAGTCAAAAAGAAATCATCGGGTATTTGCTGCCCATATAACAATCAATCCACCCATCCATCCAACTGCTCAATCAACAATCGAAATATGTCAACTGAAAACCCATTAAGCTCTGTGGCAGCAAAAATAAAAGGTCGGAAACGGAGCAAACAAAAAAATATAAAAAACGGGAACAGGATGTCCCTGATAACCCTGCACAAACTTGCACTCCTTCACTCAGTCGTGTCGGTTGTTCTTCTTCCTCTTCTGAACGCTTTCCGCACTTATCCGAAGGGCAAATTTAATTGTCCTAGCCAATACCACCATCATCATCATCAACAGACAAAGTCTCTGTCTGCAGGGAAATTCCAATTCATCATCATCAACAATTTCTGCTTCTCTACTGCTGCATTAGGTTATCATTAGAATTGAAATCAAACAAAGCAACGGCGTAGAGTGACTTCTTTCTTCTATCGTTTCTCCTCCTCGTCCTCCTTGTCCAGCCGTTGAGCCAAAACACGACCAACCAACCGACCGAACGACCGACCGACCAGGTAGAGGTAGATATTTGCAGAGCGCTGATGATGATCTCAGTCTCCAATCATGCAAGCTGAAATCTTATCTCTGGATGTTTATAATTAAAAAGGGATGCGGCTGGGAGAGGGACTTGGGCAAAGTATGCAGCACCACCAGCAGCAGCAGCAGCTATGGCAGCAAAGAAGATGAAACACACAACACAAATACCGAAAGGGAACATTTGAAACAGAAATAGAAGAAGAATAAGTGAATTGGTCAAGCCAAAGCCAAAGCGAAAAACACACGCCAATCGTCCAGAGTGGAGCCCTGAGGGTGGAGACATGAGCAAACTACTAAAACGAAGCGAAGAAAGCACCTAGCCAACGTGATGGTTTAGTTTGTTCCCCATTCCCCCTTCAGCTTATGGAGAAAAAAAATAAAAGAAAGCCCCACAAACACGAAAAAGAAACGATAAAAAGGGACGCAAATAAAAAAAAGGGATCTATACGCGCAGGAGACCTGAGCTCTGTATATGTTGCTCGCGAAAGAAGCAAATGGACGGGGCACACCTTATTTTGGAGAATGGTTACGGTTTCAGAGCAGCCATTAAAACGAGGTTTCCAGAGGATATCATTTTCCAAATTCGAATTCCACAGACCACTTGCTCATTGAGAAGCTAACGTGCGACTAAAATTGAACATTATTTGTGGACAACAACTACTGATTTTCTACTCGATAACGAGTTATGCATATTGCTTAATTATTCCGGGACACACGACTGTGGTAATTGCGATCTGTTTAACAACTTACAACCTTGATATGCTCAGTAAGGTTTTAACAACATACTTTGTTATGTTTGTCATTATGCTCAATAATAATCGGTGGATGGTAATCGTTTTTAAAATATGTATACACAGCTTGCTCCGGTTTCTGATGTGTAGTCAAGTTTAGTATTTGCGTTGAAAACTGTCATTCGTTTCGTACAACCAACCAGGAAACTTGTCACGAAACACGTAACGAATTTGGCAGCATTTAAGTGCGTTCAATCGGTCTCATCATAAATCCATATAAGCTTTGCATAAGGGTTTGCATATGCGTACTTCATTTGAATTGATTCACTTCTTGAAAATGCATTTGCTCTCACTGACAAGTTGAACTTATTTACTGAACTGAAATCAACCTCTCATATTGGAGGCAGGAGTACCAAGGTCTTTAACCAGTTTCTCATCTATTAACGACAAATAAAGCAAAGGCCAAGAGCAAACTGAATCACTTTAAAGCGTAAACAAATAAGAGTAATTTTATTTGTTGTTGAACTTTAAAGGTAGTAAAACTAGAAAGTCTGTAGAAGGGGACATACTCAGGTGTCAATGAAATAGGCTAACGTTCGAGAAGGAGTTATGCAACACGTTGGCCTACTGAGTAGTATTGCTACTGCGATGGAAGTGAAGTGATTTCCGCACTTTCGGTAAGTGTGAAACGATGCATGGAGGAATGGCAAACCTTACTAAATATATTGACAGCTAATGTCATTGGTAACTACTGACAGCTGCTGAAACATAACAATTGGAAAAAGTTACTCTGCTATCGGTTACTTCCTTTAGAAGTAGAATTGTTGAAGGAGAGCTTGGTAACAACACCTTAACTAAATCTATGTCAAATCTGACACTATTGTCAGATCTACCAATAAAAAATTTGTCTCAAATGTCTCACAAAATGGCTTGCTCTCGTACTTTCCGGAATAAAATTCGTAGATGACATTTCAAGGAGTAAGGGGGTACAATTCTCGCAGAGAGAATAAAATTAAGAAAAACTACAAAAAAACATGAAAACAAAACACTTTTCCCACATTTTAAGCGTCAAATGTCAAACGTGTGTAGATTTTGCCGATTTCAGAAATCAGTGCAAGGAAACTTTTTGCACTGAAAATTGTAAGACAATTGTCAGATCTCCATCAGATCTGATTGGGAGAGATTTCGTACCTGCGTGCACAGACAATTTAACGTAGTAAAACCCTGTTCACTTAGGATTGACAGACTGGAATTTTTTGACATTTGCGTTTTCAGATTGATAGTCCGGTCTGAACACTTCCCCGGTTTTTTTTATGACATATTAGTAGTTGGCGCCCAATGAAATTGGTTAGCTTTTGACAGAAAAAATATTTTTAAAATAAAGCAAATGCTTTTCACAGCATTTCACTTCATGAGTTTCTCGGTTTTTAATTTATATGTTCACCTTTTTGTCGAGTGACAGCGATTGACATTTCCAAACATCAAAAAAATTCAGGAAAAATCGGAAGCATGTGACCCTTCAATCCTGTCCTCATTGCTAGAAATTGTCAGCACATTTGCAGACTTGACAACATTGTCGTATGAACGTCTGTAAATATTAACCGATATCGAATCCATTGATTCTATATTAAGTAATACATTCGTGAACGAAGAACGACCCTACTAATGAAACAAACTACTAAGCACATCAAGATCACATATTCCCAGAATTGGAACTATGTATGAACACAGGCCATTTGCTAATAAGAGACCCTTCAGTGATAACGATAAGTAAGCTCTAGTTCACTTTATCTGGTAATGTCGGTCCATATGGAGAGCCTTTATTCGACGACCTTAAAGAGATATCTGCCAAAAAGGTCGGAGAACTCTTTCTTTCTCTCAACTGCACTGGTTGGCTTTAATATCTTCAAACACCCAGGTCAAATGAGTTGTATCGCAGCGCCTCATGACAGCCTGGTACTGAAACCACTACTTCTGTCCACCCTTTCATCAGTTATTCCAGTAAACTAGAATCGAATTGGTTCCCTGAACTCTTCCATTTCAAATAACTCCAACAAAGAAATTTCTTCTACGGAATACGCCTATGGTAACTTTTTTAACCCTGAAGTCTAAAATCGATTCTATTTCCCAGATATGCTGACCAACCAATAATTTATTCATCATAACCGACTGCATGTAACGCTGACCAAGATATCGATCTCAGCGTAATGAGTGCCATTTAGTGTGTCGTCGCTCTTCGAATTTCTCTGAAAAGTTATTAAATTCGTTTCTCCCGAATCCACTCTGATTATAGGTTTGTAAACCTTGTTATCTCTCATCTGTGTATACAATTCACTAAATTGTTCCTAATTGAACACCCTTGGCTTGGCGTTTCATTTATCGCCCTAACATACTGCCCATATAAACGGCGCGGCTCAAATACATACTGTGTCAACCACATTATTACTGATTGTGATTGACAATGGTTTTCCCAGAAGGAAGGGCCTGTGAGCACACACGCCATAAGCCTTATTGATCCACTTATCATTAAGTCTTTATTTGCCTCCTCTGCCATCCGAATCAATACACATAATGCATTCATTCCCCGCCATACACCATACACCACCCACCTACGCACGATTCGTAGACTGCAAATCAATTAAAATGTCAAAACACAAACAGAAATAAAAAAATAAATAAGAAGAAATAAAAACCGACACATATCGACTCAAAAACTCAGCCACACTCAGTTCACGACACATATTTAGAAAGTGCGTTTCTATTTACGCCTCCGACACGACCACGACCAGATGTTTGCCTGTGGTTCTCTGTACTCGTCGTATCTCCCCAACACGCCTCGATATGGCCACTCATTCGTTCAGATACGAGTTTTTCAAAAAAAAAAAAAAGAAACAGATGAAGAAAAACATTTTTATTTTATGTTCCAGTTTGTGGTTTATTCGAAAGTAAGAAAAAAATTTCCCGAAATGTAGTATTAAACAGAAAAGTGTCGGTGGCGGCTATGTCACATGTCCCGACAAGTTGATGGGTTCGGTCTGGCACCGGGGTCGCTGAGTACCGAATTTTTGTGGTGTTTACCCACTGAAAATCGCGTGATTGGAATTTGAATTGCGAGGGAAATCCCCAAGAGAAGATATTTTGAAAAATGAATGGGAAGTGTGTTGATGGAAATGAGGCGAAATGGCCAAAATATTTATGATCATCTTTTGTTTTGAGAAGGGTAATGCTGGGGTTTGGTTCTTTGCAAGTTGTAATTAAAATTTTACAAAAATACGGACATACTGGTGAAAATAAATCTCTTGGGAACGCCCTTTGATTTTGAAAGTTTGAATGAAAAAGGTTGTCTGGAAACAATTTGTAATTGGACATCGTGCACAGACCAGGCTAGTGCGTTTGAATTTAGTTCAGAGTTTGGTTCAATTCTACTCAGTTTAGTTCAATTCAGTTTGCTGAAGTAGTTCTTTAAGTTCAGTTCAGATCACTGCTTTGAAAAATCGGCTTCGTGCACATTTGTTCTGTGCCATGCACTTCTAGGAACGCCGTGTATTCTTTCATCTTGAGTAAGCGGATTATATTGTTAACAATGAAGCCGTCACCAATGCTGTGACAAATTCACTGCCACTTTTGCTTTGCCTGGCAATATTCAGCTCTGTACCGTCATCGGTTGAGACAATGCTCCCAAGGTATTGTTAACTCTATTCTCTCTTAACCGCTTGTCCAGGAGTGCATGAGTTGATGAGTTCGGTCATAGACTGATCATCGCCGAAATGGCGAATGAATTTTCAGCCCATCGACGCACGTCTGCTTCTATACATATTTGCTGTCATTTGGTGAAGGTCCATTACTCTGTGAGATAGGAAGCATATTTCGTTAGCGTAGTCAAGGTGCTTGAGTTTGAATGTAAAAATTCCTCCACTTGGCAGCAGATGCATAAGATGGTGATCTTGTACCAACCCCATGTCCACTGCTTGTCAGTTTCGGACGTCTAGAAGATTACTTCCAAAATGGCGACTAATGGCAAAATGGCCACTTTGTTTGGAGGTTGCTTCCCTGTCAGTTGAGCCCCAAATGATTTTGTGGCAGGCTTTGTGCTTAAACATGGTGTCACCTATGATAAGGCGATTTGAATTGCAAAAGTCAACGAATCTTTCGTCTTTATAATTGGGGTTACCTGATCCGTGTCATCCCATACTATGTTTGAGCCCTGGTCAGATCTCCTCCATCGTAATCCCTGTGTGTATGACAGGGATTAATTCTGTTTAGAAGAATAGGATCAAGTATGTTGGGTCTGAAGTCTTTAGCGAGTTATCTGACACAAAACAAAACTCCACCATTTTCCAACCAAAATGCAGTCCGTTTTCAGGCTTTTCTGTTCAATATGCCACAAAAGAATAATGATCTGTGAAATGTCATGTAAGTATATGACAATGTTTGACAATAAATCTCAACCGTTTTCGTGAACAAATATCTACCAACTTTGTGAACTGACAATTGTCAGCCCATCTGACAGTAAATTGTCAGAAACTTGATTGAAATTATTCGCGTACTTTCCCAAAATAACGAATTTTCACGAAAATCTACAAAAATTCACGAAATTGTGTTTGAGTATGCAAAAGTTTCGTAGTTTTTCGTGTCAGAGAGCGCTCACGAGAGAGTAAAAAATTTCGCCATGCTATGAGTATGAATTTTAGTGCAAGACATTTCTGATTTATGAAATCTGTCAAATCTGTCAGATCGCTATACGTAATTTGTTGTTGTTTGTGTATTTGTATACATTTACATTTGACGTTTAAAAAGTGGGTGAATGAACCCACGATTTTACCTCTCTCTGAGAGAACTGTACCTTAGCTCCTTGAAATTTGACAATCTACAAATTTTGATGCAGAAAATACGCGAATAGACGTAATCTAACAACCGCGTTAACTGACAATTTGTCGTTGTCATTTGCAGCAATTACCAGTACATTTGTAGACCTGACAATATTTGCAGATTTGCCAATCTCCTGAACATACTGTGGCTTTAGAAAAACTAATTACTCGTACAAATCTCAACGAGTGACTTGAACAATCTAAGTCACGTAGCTAATAAGATCACAATCTTCGAACGTCACAATGATTGTAATCTTAGTCTAATAGAAGACGCTCGTAAAATACTTCATTTACGATTAAGGTCAACGTTATTTGAATTTATCTTGCCGTCAGAAACGAAACAATTTAATCAAATTTACATTATCCACATATGTATACCATGAAGCAAACACGAGATGAGATAAATGTTTATTTTAACAACAAGACTCGCATAAACTTGGCAGCATTCTTGTGATAAAAATGTACAGACAACGGGAACGAAGATCTCGGGTATGCCGCCGCCTGCTACATGTGTACACATAGGCTGAATAAGGCTACAATTAACATTCATCAGAGCACACAACCCTTAACCACAAATTAGACAAAAAGTGACAGTATAAGTACTTGTAGGTCAATTGTCAATTATCAGTGCGATAATTTCATTCTAAACATGTTGGAGCAGTAAACAACGCATGAAAGTCGAGAACAATTTAACAACAGATTTCATCTGCAGCCATGTTCACACTCTTGTACTCCCAAGGAAAGATTACATTTTCAATTTGGAAATTTATTGCTGCCCGTTCCTCGTTATCACTGAACGTGACTGACAGTATAACATTCGAATGCACCCATCAGATACACACGAACAAACACACACACACACGCGCGCGGTACGAGTACCATGGAAAATAATTCAAATTTCATTTCTTCTCCCCAACACCGTTAAGACTGTAGTGGTGCTCCGCATTCGAACACAATAACAACACGGGAGCCAGAGAATGTTTCTGCATTTTTCCACGAAATTAAATATCTGTTTAGATATTCCCGGCGGTCACAGTCACATAACTAGAACTGCATAAACAAACGAAAAGAACAGAGAAACCATGAGAAAGTGGTGCCATGATGGTTGGTGGTGGTGGTGGTGGTGGAAACTAGGACAGACAGCATTATAATTTTCGGTATATAAATTGAAGAATTCATTCTGATATTCAAGGATATTCGTCGAAAGATATGCTTCCGAGGAAGGAAAGGAAATATTTAATAGTTTCTCCCCCTGTACTCTGTACTCTGTACTCGTATAGCCATCATTATCATGGAATTAGTAATTCCAATTAGGGAGGAAAACATGTTCCAATGTCAAAGGATTATTATTATCATGGAGGTCATCACGAAAGTGTTTTTTATTTTCTTTTTTTTTCATATGAAAATGTTGAATTGGTGGTTGAGTTATCATCGTGCATCTCGCCTTGAACTTTTTCGATGTAAAAGATGTATGAATGCATACTTGATGTCCAAAGAAAAACCCTTAGGCGGTTCTTTTGATTCCAACGGATGATAGTCAATAATAACTTGGCGCTAGTATCGTATATAGTTTGACGGTTTTGAGATCGATTTTCTGGGAATACATACGTGAAAATGGTTGCATTCAGGACTACGATTTTTTGGCAGAAATGTAGGAGTTTGGGGAAAATGCTGAGAATTCGTAGAAACCAATGGGTACGCAGGTTTGGAAAAAATAAGATAAACGGCCTTAGGTGGGCTGAATTGGTCTTTGTCTCCTGACATCTAGTTTCAGTTGCATACCTATGTGTAAACATTAATTATTTCTTCAAATCATGAAGTGATTCAAAGTCAATAGTACACCATATCTCTAGGGATAAAGCAGTGTTTTGTTAGCGGAGCTGTTAGCAGTGAGAATAGCTGCGTAAGACTGCGTTGAAGGTAATATAACAAGCAGGTATCACCTTTTCTACCGAGAGTCAGGCAACAATAAAAGCGATCGAAATACAATCTAAGCTTGTGAAGAGCTTGATGTCCTTGGAACACAGTACGAGATTGGCCTCTGCTAGATCCCTGAACACGAAAATATACTAGGCAATGAGAAGGCCGTCGAACTGGTCAAAAGAGATTCGGATTATACATTAGAGCAAGTCGACACTTCGATGTTCATTCCGCTTTGCGCGCTGAAGCTTGAAGCAGGGATTAGGCCCCGTAGAGTGCCTAACAGGATTTAAATGTGGAGATGACAACCCACTTTCTCTGTTACTGTTCAGGTCTAAGATTTAAATTTCTCGAGCAACACTTCTTCCGTGACGAAAAAAAGGCCATCAATGTCAACTTGAACTTCATCAAATCTACTGGATGGCTTGGTAGTTCATAGGAACTAGAGCTAACCAAAGACATCTCACCCCTATGGGTATTACAATGGGTCTGTATTAACCTGAGTGTGGCGTTGCGGATTCTTCCCTCGTCTACCCACGTACCTTACCTATTTGTTAACCAGATTATACGCAGGTTAAGACGATACGTACATCTGTATGTTTATAATGCCTCCAACAAGAAGGAGGAGCTGTACCCACCTTCAGACACTACTTTTATTAGATATCGGTGTGGTTGTTACACAACTCAATCTCGGACTTAAAAGAGAGCAAGGATAAGTAAAGGGAATTTCTTAGTGTCGGGGTACTGGTCTCATTACAGCCATAATTGGTCGTGTCAAACCTAAGGCGGAAGATTGGAACTGACATAAGGCTGCGTAGGTTTGCGTTAAATGAAGTCTTTTACAGCAGCACAGGCAATCTATATTTCCAGTTAGTAGATGATGGACATACTCTTTGTCTGCTACTACTCGCTGCTTGTTCAGGTTAACTTGGACTCGATGAGAGTTCACTTGAATTGATATTTGCCTGAAGATATCTCTAGCGTAAATGGAGATATTTGAGTTTGTAATGATACAACCAACATCGGTCGTTGATTGCCAATATGAATATAAGCGGACCTAGTTGGAAACCTTGAGGAACTCCAGAGGTGATTGTAATGAGGTTAGATACACAGTATATGTATAGTACCTTGTATTGCCGTGTGTCAAACGATTTAATCCTTATGATGAAGAACCATTGGAAGCCAAGAGGTCTAAGCTTGAAAAGGACTATAGAATAGGAAATTTGGTCAAGGCTTCAAGATTTTACTGAATTCGGTGGCAATGGCAATTACGTTGACTTCTTTACCATCTTCCAGAACATACGGAGTTACTAAAACGAATTCTATTAGGTTTATGATGGTCGACCTTCCCTTAAGAAAGCCATGATGAAATGGAGACAAAACAGACTTTCAGTGGAAAAACAGTGTTGCTTTCAAAGTGCATGCAGGACGTTTAGCTATTGATCGATCATTCTTTGGGCCTTTCTTCTAAATGGATATTACATAAGAGCTCTTCCAAAGCATTGCGAAGGCACCCTGTGTTACAGAGAATAAGAAAGTGCTGTGCCAAATGTCCCGTCAGGACCTACTGAGTATTCGCACTTTAGGTTTTTTTCTTCAACTAGGGCAATGCTTATATCAGTTGACATAAGGGACGTTAGGTGACAGTTTCTCAGAGTTGTAGGACATGGTTGGTGAACGATAGACTGAAGTAGTGAGCAAAGAAGTTTTGCGATAATTTTAGATTCACTTGAAGAAGAGTGGAGTGAATTAAAATTAGAATTAATAAGAGATTAAGGTAGTAGGTAGGGCATACGAACTAGATACTCGTTATAAATTCCTATTCCAGCTTAACTTTAGAGTTTAAATATATGTCAATTTCCAGAAAACATGAAAAGTCTTTCTCACGGTCCCACCTCTCGTGAGCGTCTGACAAACACCTGAGAGTATAATTGCCATGAAAAAGCTTGTTGGGTTACTAAACAGTAGGCTTCTTCCATTCATATAAAGAAAACAAAAAACTGGTTGCATGAACACGAAAACTTTTGTTTTATGAAGTTAAGAACAAGTTAAGAACGGTTTAACATGATTGGGCTGTTCATTGGTTATTCTCCTTTGAAAATCTGCCAAGTTTTCTTTCTTCATTTACTGCTCTCTATTGATATTCCTTTTTTTCTGGAATTAATAAATAAATTATGTGTGAACACACACATCATTCCAAAGTGTGTCAAGCATGTAAAACGCTTCGCGTATTCTTTTTTTTTTTTTTGACCTTAACGTCAGCTGGTGTTTTATTGCTTCAATTTTGCTTACGAAATACGAAGCTCTAAATCCCCTCAGTAGTTAAAGTCTTCTTTAATACTTCATCTACTTTCTAAAACCCAGTCATAGGCATTTTATTATCACTCAACGAAATGACCCACTTCCGGCCCCAAATTATGCCATCTATTCCTAACAAAAAAAAAAAAAATACATTTTTTTTTCTCAGCATTAATATTCAAATCAGATTCAATAAAACTATTTTTAACAATGCCTTCTTGCATAATTCATTAAATCAAATTTTATTTCTTCTCATTACAGGTAATTAAAACAAATGCAATCCAAAGAAAATAAGTACCATTGAACGCTGCCTACTTTTAACGGAAGCCATTCCAATCGGTACTCGAATAGGAAACGGAAGAGCACTCGATACCGTTTGGAAAAATATCCATCAAACAAAAGCCTGTGTGTATTCTCAATGATTACACTCAAGAAAAAAATCATTTTAACGGTAATTATCTTCTTCATGGTACCATACAGATCCCGCAATTACACACGCACCAAGGGAGATACGAGTACATTCTATGCGTACCGCGAAAGAGGAGAAAAAAACAAAACTAATTAATAACCATAACCATTAGGAGACGTTCGACTGCGTTCAACATGCGCAACGCAAAACTACTCTCATGGCTGTCTAATCTTTCACCCGAAAAAAAAACAAGAATTCTACTCACATATGAGAAGAAAACAGTGAGAAAGCATAGGCAAATAACCGTTTTGTTAATCACATACAAAGTAAGAGAAGCACCACTATTGCATTATGCATACAGAGTTTGTCATTATTCAGTTTTTCCACTTACGAACTGTCAGATCGTTCAGTGCTGCTCAGTGAAAATAAGCCTTAATGTCAGAGAAGATGTCAGAATTATAAGGTCATTGGAGTAAAGTGAAATTAACAAGATCTCCATATAAAATAAAAACCATCAAGTTCATCCGTCTTAAGTACGAACGACATAAGCTTTAGCTACACTAGGTGACAGCAAAAAAAAAAGAAAAAAATGGTTGAACGACAAGAAAAAGGGGGGCGACCGTATTATTTGTTTTTTTTTTCTTTAGATATCTTCCTTATTCACACACAACGCACAATGCCGTACGCATATCATCTTAGATCTGCCATTCACGGTAGACAGCGTTAACTGTAGTTTTCAGGTGAAATCTCTTCCATTCACTGCTTTCCATTGTATGTCACCTTATTAAATAGTATTTCTGTCATTTTACGCTCTACTGGCTGAGTGCTGTGTGTGTGCCATTGCAACGTCGTTGTCGTCTTCGTCGTCGTCATGGCAAACGAGTCTAGAAGATGACGTGCATCTTTGACGTTTCTGTCAAGTTGCCAGGTCAATCAGACGTATGTGGGTGGGGATAGGCGATAGTTTCGTGCGAGTGACAGGAATTTCCTTAAGATGACATTTTTACAATGACTTGGCCAATGAGTTGTTGGCGTGTGTATTTGCTTTTTTTCTTTTTTTGACTTGGAGAAGTTCAATCGAATTAGAGTAGAGAACGTATTAAATTGACAGGGTCGTTCTAGTCTTTAAATAAATAAATAATGACGTTGTCAATATATCGATATTAAATTGTTTATCTTATAGCTTGTAATGGATTGGGTGCTAATCGGAAATGAGGTCACATGTAGTTGCGTGGAGAGATGAATCGGTTTTTTTTTTGGAGGCCTTTTTGGCTGTGGAAATTAACTTAATGTGTGTAGTGTGTACATATTTCATTTGTAGTGGTCAACAATATTTGGACGTAATTAGATGCTTTTAAAACTAACCTTCTATGTGGGGCATGTGATGGTCGTTAAAGCTTAACAAAGTGTAAAAGTTTATTGAGCGACGCGACAATCGTGTCAACGTTGTTTTAGTTGTTTTGTCTGTGGGTAGGCTTGGAACACTATTTGTTTTTAGGAGGAATTGAAATTAGACAAACTATGGTGTTCCATTTATAGGTTTATAGGGTATTGCTTAATATATTGCAAAGTCTCAGAATATACAAGGCCAAATCAATCATTGTTAATCCACTGGGAACGTTTATGTCTTAGCTAGGCTTTGCTGTCCTAAACGCCCGTCTTTTAGGGTGTACAACCTTTATGATAACAACAGAACAGCTGATCCGGTAACTAGGATTCATACTCGATGCAAAGTTCAACAGATGACTAACTAAGCAGAGGCGAGTGAAAGATGTCTATGTACACTTTTAGGTTTCCATTAAAACCTTCGATAAGCAGTGAGTTCTTCGCGGCAAAGAGATGTTACAGATGTCTTAAGGGCTATTCATCATCGAAATGCACGCTATAGCCAAATGTTTATTAAATTTTTGATGTCAAATCGAAGGTATGGATGTGGACATGTGGTTTCAACAAGACGATTCCACATCTCACATAATACGACTCTTTTTGGTTTTATTTCAAGAAAAATTTCGCATATTGGTGATATGAACTGGGAACCAAGATCGTGTATTTGTCATCGTTGGGTTTATTTTTGTGAGGCTATGCAAAAAATCGTGTTTAACCACACAAGCCGCAAACTCTTGACGCTTTTTAAACGAATACTCGTCAAGTTATAGTCGAGCTATTGCCTGATATGTGTCGAAGAGTCACCGAAAATTACCTTGGCACAGTCAAGTCCTCCAAGAACTCCCCAACACATGCTGAAATTTACCACAGAATGAATGAACCTGTAGCGATAAGAAAACAAAAGTTCATTGCAACGCGATTCTTTGTTAGCTAAACTGTGCATAACAACGATCTCTAACCTAAACCGTGCTCTTTTGTGACAGCTGACAGATGACAGTTCTCACATCGAACAAAGCTGGCGTAAAGACGGAGAGGATGTATGTATGTGTTGTACAAGTTCACAGATTTATCTACTGCGCTCTTAATTGACATAGAGACTCCCCTAGTATCAAATATGTCGTCCTCACTTCATAAGTACTTCGTCTCAGATCAGATTCCTCTGGGCCACCGAAACATAGAGGAATATTGCCGAACTGATGAACTGGCGGTGCGCGGTTGAACTCTGGAAAGATCACTCACAGGGGAGAATGCTCTGACACTTTCTATCTGTCGTTTTATATGTCATATCACAGGATGTGTGACAGTTGTTCAACGATCGCCAGAATTAAGTATTACACATCACGAACATTGTCGCATCTACAACCACGAAAGCCAGTGTTTCACTTCATCCACAACTTTAATTCAGGAGTTAGTTTAACAACACATCTTCTTGCACATTTCCATTAAAGAAGCGAATATTACACTTACAGGGAGTCACATCCCAGGAAAAATGTTATGAATTCCCTCATGCATGCCGTTGAAATGCGAAAGCCTATAATATTTCCCCAACTTTCTGTTTGGATTCAAAGAACTGAAAAATATATACTTTTTCAAGACATGTTTCCAAAGAAAAACTACAATGCTTATCCTTGAAACTTTCAGCGCTTGGAAACTTCTTCTCGAGTTACATAAACGTTCTTCCAAATATTTTTCCTAAAGAATCCTTTTTCTCGACTTATGTAACGCTGCCAGTGATATTTCATCTGTTGTTGTTGAAGTCATGTGGTTCAGGTCGTTAAATTTCACTTTGATTTAAAATTTACTGGAACGGGGTAATCCTTTCATTATTCTCAACATCATAACAGCCACAAACGATTGCATAAAGCATAAAGTCATTTCCTTGTCGCCAGGGGGAATTCTCAAACCGCACTTGTCTCTCACTTCAATCAACAATAGATGTTCCTTACTTCAAAGTAACACGATGATTGTAATTATTTCACGCGGTAGTAGCGTACAGTACCTTGTGCTCCGGTAAAGCCACTTAACTAATATCTCTCAATTTCCAGACGGAATTCCTCCAAAGACCTTGCATTTCGAATCACAAACAACAAGCCCCTCTGTAAAGGAAAAACCTTCAAAGTTTCCAACGAACGTCTTCCTGCATATTATATCATCGACATTCGCAAATGTGCATGCTACAAAGTATCTGCACTTTTCACTTGCCATTCCCAGACAACTCTGTGTGGATCCGACTTCAACTCCATCGATTATGATGATTATGATGAAGTTGTTACTCTGGCTTTGGCTGTAGTGCGGTAGGTACCTATATGATATCGGAATGCACAAATGCACTTAGCTTCGTTTCCCCTTTGCCAGCAGTTCGAGTCTGTGTTTTTAAATTCACTCTATACCGATATTCGATTCACCGCTTCCGATATTCGGTGAAATTCAATAACTTTGACTTTCCGCTACAAACTGTGTGTGGCAGTATTAAAACAGAAATACATAAAAAAAAAAAACAACCAACTCTCTCAAAATTTTTCCATCGATACGATATTGCATGTTCATTTCCTGTGGTGGTGCCGCCATCGTCCAAATCAACGAACCATCCTAAACCTCAAATATTCACATATACTCACTTGCTAGGCACGTAGTTGAGAAGGCCGAGGAGGTACAAATAGGTTTCAATTTCCATCTGATACAATCCTCATCGGAAAACTATCCTCGTATCTTTGTTCCTCCGTTCGTTCGTATCTGCTAGTCGTAGATACTGGGTGTTGGGGGGAGGGGTTCAGAAAAAACAAGTAAAAACCGAAACGTACTGATTTATGCATCACAAATCAGAGCGCTCAGCTAGGAGTAGATAGATTTTTCCGAACGAAAAAGGTTAAGCCCATTAAACAAGGTCAATTAGGTAGCCATAGCAAATATCTATCGACAAATAAACACGTGTGCTCCATCGGAAATTAGATACCGAAAAGATTTCCCAAAAAAAAAAAAACGGTCTGCTGCTCTCCGGAGGGGGATTTAAAATTCAATTGAAGTTCATTAACACCTATGACGGGGGGAAGCTATCCCCGTGGTGACCACAATATGTAGCGCAATTTTTGTTGTGCTCCTTCAACTGGAAGGATATTGCTTTTGTGGCAAGGAGCCGCAATCCCCAACGGACTTGGAAATTCTCCGACTCGGTTGTGGTCTGTTTTGGAATTGATGGAAATTAATTATTTTATGTAAATTAAATCACACCGTGTCGTGTATACCTTTGAGTATGTAGGCTGGGGTGATTGAACTGCGAGAGTGTTCCGTTTATGCTGACCTAGTAACTTGAATTGTGGGTGGTTTGGTTCGAACCAAAATATGATGTGACTCATTGCGAGTGCGGTGATGTCAAAGTGAGTACGAGAAATTAGTAGGAGTTGAAGCAGTTAATGGAGCCTGAAAGGTGGTTTCCCAAATGAGTTATGCTGAGTATAGCCAAACATTAATTTGGATTGTATGCGGTTGTCTGGCAGTGGGAGTGAATTCAACCGCACCACGCATTGAGGACCATTGTCAGGAAGTATTTTGTCGGAGATTGTTACGGAAGGTTGTTAACATGAACAGAAGGGAAGTAACTGTTGGTAGAATACATTGTTGTAAGGCCTTTTGTGTAAGGCAAAAAAGCAAACGTCATTAAATATGCAAATAGAATTCAAATGGATTTCTCAAGAGTACAGGTAACGACTGGTAAGTTATTTGCTTTACTAGTGACCTCGTTATTAATGAATTCTTCGAAGATGAGAGTCTTAGCATAGTCCCATTACGGTTATGGGATAGCTATTGTGATGGACAGTTGTACCATATTCAGAAAGGTAAAATGCAAATCCTCTCGAATCGCTTCATGGAGGGAAAATCCGAATGTCATTTTGTTTCAATAATCAACGAAAGACTAGCCATAGTCGGTGATCCATTGTCAGTTTCTTTTATTTGCTTTTGGAGTGATTGGAGTTCAACTGCTTGCCACCCAATCAGTCAATGCCAATCTAGCTCATTAGGGCGACAACGTTAAATTCGAATTTTTATAAATTATTACGTTCCCTAGAGATTTGTGCAAGGCTTATCCGAAGCCTTGGTTGCAGCTACAATGCTGTCATATGCCTTTTTGCCAATTTTGATGTCAGTTATCGACCAGATCGAGGAACAACTGAGAATGTCCGTTTTGGCGGAGTTGATCCCCAGTTCTGCGAGGTTTGCTGTCACCAAACCAATAGTCATTTGACTCTGTAAAACATCACTTATTACCACCCAATTCGAAGTTAATAAAGGGCATCTGTACTTAAGATGAATACTCGGCGGATTCTTGAACAATAATACCCGAACTTTCAATGTGGTCAACACAGAAGGATCCAAAATGGATACCTGACATGGATTTATTTACATCAAGGTTGTCTTTCGAAATTAGAAACCCGCTGATAAAACTACCAACAACGTCCATACTCTTCATTAATAAGGCATTACATTTGCCAGCATTCGGTTCTTAATTCTGCTCCGATAGGTGGCGAATTACCTATAGGAGGATTTTTACAAATGTGACTCTGATGAAGAGCAGAACGGACGAAGATTCCAGAAATGGGTTCCAAAAATTTTGAAAGAAGAACAAAAACAGTCTCTTGTACCCTTTCTCTAGTACTTTCTCGGAAAATTTAGAGAAATAGAGAGCCAAGTAAAATCACAACAGGTGATGAATCTTGGTTTTAAAAGTGCGACTCATAAACCAAACACCAGTCCATGGTATAGAGCCCCGAAGTTGCAAATCTCCCAATATAGCCCAAACAACAAGCGTCAACTGAGCATTCATGATGAAGTCAGTGATTTAGCATTCATTTTAGTGAAGTCAAAGATTGCAGTTAACTGAATGCAACTGTTTTATGATTTCAGTGAAGTCATTGAAGTCATCAAAGTTTTTTTGGAATCTTCGGAAACAAATACTTTTGTAGTACCGCTGACGTGTAGTCAACGAAGCATAAACGTTTTATTGGGTACATTTTGCAGGATCATGTTAGGATCATGTTAGGATCATGTTATATGGATCTCAATGCTAAATTCTTCTATTATTGACTTTAAAATAGTTGAACTATAGCCAGAAACGGTCTTCCAGGCTGAACTCCATGCCATTGAGATCTGCGCCAGATTAAACCTTAGTAAGAGAATCAAGGGCGCTAAAATTTATATCTTCTCAGATAGTCAGCCAGCTCTCAGAGCTCTGTCGTCCAACTTAATGGACTCCTTAGCAGTTAAATGCTGTTACGATGCACTACAATCTCTTGCTAGACATAAAAGTGTGGTACTCAGATGGGTTCCAAGTCATCAGGGGATTGCAGGCAACGAATCTGCTGATGAACTAGCCAGGGCTGGCTCAGGCTGGTTCATTGGACCTGAACCTTACTGTGGCGTCAACTGGGCTAATGCACAGCACTGATCAACGCATAAACTTCGTCTAACCCACTGGGAAAATGTCCCGGGGTTATGACAATCCAAGAGGTTAATCAAGCCATATTCCTATAAGGAAATTCTAAGTTTAGACAAAGAAAACATTAGGAAGCTGGTGAGTTTTCTAACAAGTCACTGCGGCCTGAGATATCACCTCAACAAACTCAATCTATGCCCAGACATAGAATGCAGGTTCTGCTCAGAAGATGACGAATTACCTGAACACATTCTCTGTGAATGTCCAGCTCTGCATTGGCTGAGGTGGCGCATCTTCCGCAAGGTAACATGCTCGCCGGCAGATATTAGAACCTCTCCAACTAAGGACGTGCTTTCCTTCATTAGGGAGGTGGTACGTCTCTTAGAGGAAAATTACACCCTAAGATACAATAGATCTTTTAGGTCGCAGTATCAGCCATATGGGCTAGGGTCCAGGAAAAAAAAAATAGACAGAAACATCATACAAGGGGAGGAAAATACAACATGCGATTCGACTGAAACAAATACTCAAAAAGAACCTCAGAAGCTGAACCTACATATTCCATATTTGTTATACTGCCTTTCACATAAGCAATTAGAATCATCTAATACTGCAAACACCTCTGGGGAAAGCGGATAATATGCTCGTATTGCAAACACCTCTTCAGTATTGGAAGTGTTAGATCAATTTCCAATAATGAAAATAACATCCTTTAGGTATAATACACCTCTGGCCTTATTAGTGGCAGTCAAAGGACTATTTTGCGGATTGATTAAACATCCGATGACGTGGGGCACAGTCGAACACGAATGTCGAGATATTGCTCCTTCTAAAGGCTAATAGTTTCGATCATGTAAACATATTTTAATTCTTTTTTCCAGTTTGTTTGTTTGTTTGTTTGTTTTAATTTAACCTGAAACTCATCCTAAGCACTTCGATGACTTCAAAAAGACTTCAATGACTTCACTGAAATCACAGATGATTGCATTCAGCATTGACTTCTCTTAAATGAATGCTCAATTTTTGACTTTAAAATAAATTGTGACTTCATGTTTATTATTTATAAATGAAGTCAGTACGAGGAAGTAGTTTTTATGACTTCAGTGAATGCAATCGAAAATGATTGCATTCTTTTACAACTCTGCCGTCAGTCTGTTGAAAACTCGTCAGACAGAGTGACTTGTGTATTAAAACTTACTTTTTGAAAAGATCAAAAGCAGCAGAGAGTAAATTTGAAAGATTGTCGATTGTAAAACTACTTTGACAAAAATGGCAGTATTATGAGAGAAACCGTATCTAAGGATTAAAGATCTAAAGAAAAAGTTGTTTTTCTGTTTTGCATTTAACAAACTTACTGATACTCTATTGTTTTTCCCACATTCATCCCCACTTCGCATCCCTAGAGACCATTTAAATACTTTACTTGGTCTCCTTAGCGGATTGGTAAATAATTAATTACCCGCCCACATAATTCTCTAGCCATCCCATGGATTCATTTAAGTGAATATGACTATTTTTAGTTGCTGCACACATTTACCATTGAAAACAATAAAATTGTATAGCGAGAGACTGCACTCGGTTCACAAGCAGCTTTTGGGATAACAATTTGGACTATGAATCCCATGGACAATGAACTCAAAAATACTGGAATTAATTAATAGCAGTTACTAGAAATAGTTTTTGTTTCCTTGTGGACCAACTTTCTCTATTCTACCACAAGACCACTGACCATGTAGTATCTGTATCTTTTCTCTATGTTAGCTACAATCGATAAATGAAGTGTGAAAGCAGAGAACGATATTAATTTTCCCTTTTGTTATCGATATCATCATCATCGTGTGTTTCGCTTGCTTTGTTTTTATTATTATTTTTTTTGACGAAGAAAAAATTATATCCAACAGATACTTGTATAGCTAAAAGTAAATGGTGCGTGTGAATGGGCGCTGCTGTGTATCTTTAGTAATCAAGTCGATTACATGGCCAGTAATTTCATCAAAGACTGATTTAGGCAGAAAGAACCAACCAAAACAGAGAAAATAAAATTAATAATAAGGGAAGAGCAAGCTGTCTTGCCTGGCTGGCTGGCTGACCATTGAAAAAATAGAAAATCAATTTTTAATAATAATTTTGCATTTTTCGTTATCTCCGACTATAAATAGCGAGGGTGATGACCAGTCTGCATGGAAGGAAAGCATTTTTTTTTGTTTTTTTTTTTTTTTTTTGCAATTATAGTCGCGGAAAGTTCTGAGAAATCGAGGTCTAATACGAGGATCACGCGATCAAAGGCAGTTTGAAAGGGAAAGCGAAATTTGGTTAAATGCGTAATTTTTGCTTTTTATTTCCAAATAAAAACAGATTAGCTTAGCCGGTATCGGATTGGCGTTTAGCATTTTTGAACAGCAGTGTGGTAACTTTCGCTTTCTAATATTTTATCGGGCACTTAAATTCCCTTTCATTATATTATCAATACACTTAAGCGTATGCAGAGGTCATGTAAATTGGTAACATAAAACCCGGTATTGGCTATTAAATTACGAAGTTAAGAGTACATTTACATTTTTTTTTTCGATTGTTATACATACATACTACATATAGGTGTTGCCGTGGGTGAGAACAATTGATACGTTGGACGTTGGTCAGTTAGAAATAAAGTCACAACTGGGTCGTACGTGCTTGCACGTTAACGCTATAAGTTAACAATCTTACAAGCTTTGAAATACAAAACTGTCACACACGAGGATTAATAAAGTGGGCGTGGCATTTTGCATTTTTGACGAAACTGTGATGATAACTTTGAACTGAATTGAATTAAAACTTCACAAATCTTGTTGTTTTTGAAAACGCCCTGAAAAAGTGGTATAAGTTTGGTTTCAAGATGAATTATGGAGAATTTCAAGGCCACTTGATTCTATTTTAACTATTTGTTTCGATTGCTACTAAATATTCTGAAATAGGTTAAGTTTTTGATAAGTGGGCGTGGCTGTTCCAAAGCTATTTCACTGAATACTTTCGAAGTTAGGCTTTCGAAAGTTTAGTAGATTTGTATTAAAATCGACTTTGAGTAAAGTTCCCTTAATTTAGGGGTTAGAATAAAAATCATGATTTCGCTTAAGGGAGTGACCCCGTAGACCTCACATATGAAGGTTGAAGCAAATATGTCCTATCGTATAGACAGCCAGAACTAGCAAACCCACTTTGTTTTACTAAAATCTCGAGTTCTAAATTTTTCAAGGAACCAATAGTTCCCCACAGGTATACATAGGGGCAGGTAAAAAGTTGTGCATCGAGTTGTTGTTATCTTTACGAGGCAGAACCCTCATTAATTTTTATGTATCTACTATTCGTGATTACCACATTCCCTACGAGAGAAGTACATATCTGTGGGTAACAACATTTCGTCCCACCTCGTTAGGGAAGTATTCTTGCAATCCGTGGTGTTTGGTTCGTCTTCTTTCGTCTTTGATGCTGGGATACCTACATTATTTACATATTGTATCCACTGCCCAGAAAAAAATATTAATACGTCGTTCTAAACCAGCATGACAAATTGAGGTGCACATTCCTTTCCACTGATGACGAAAAGTAGTCACTAAGTCTACTTTTGTTAAGGTGAATGGTAATTCTATGAAAGGATTCATTAGATTTGCTTGGACAAGATTTGAGTTCAGTTCTTCGTACTCAATTCAGATGATCACTTTTCAAAAAGCGTCGTAAATGTGAAGGATCAAATGTGCTCATGTTATATAGCAACTTTCTTGTGAAGGTCCTTCGTAACGAGCTTAGTTTTTTTTATAGATGATACACTGCGGAACCTGATCTGGTCATTTCATTTGCAGCATTTTTTGATGACACCCAAGCATGTTAGATAGAAATAAACTTTTTTATTTAAGTTTACTAATGCGAGTTCTATCACCTATCTACTGGTAGTTATGTTTGTCATTGGATGATTATATGTAAGTTCCTGATCCGTTTCCTGCTAAAGATTTTCGTTACAGTCGCAATCGGACCACAAAATCCTAAAGAAGTTGGGAATGCACTGTATCATATGTATACAGTGCACATATGTATCTTCTGTGCAAGACAACCCAAATAGGTGCAGTCTCGAAAGGCTTCTGAAATGATAAACAGTATCTAAATTGGCCATCGGAATCGTTATTAAACTCGAAGATGGTCTGCAAGGTATACCATTTGTTCTCCAACATTTTTAAATTAATATCTGAGTGTTAAAAACAAAAGCAAAATAATGGCATAACAAGTTTTGAAACCCCCACGTCCACTTTTAAAAAATGCATTTTTTTTTTCAAAATTTTTACGAAAACTCGAAAAATGTGAAAACAAAATTTATGGGCCTTGAAATTGTATATAATTTACCTGAGCCCAGCCCACATTTTTATAAAAATGAATTGTGTAAGGTCCTAGATCGCATCAGTACAATGTTTTCTTTAAGATTCTATCAAAAATGGAAAATGCCAACCAGTTTACTGGGTCTCTATGGGACCCAGGGTGTAGTTTCTCACAACCATTCGTGTTGTGGAAGGGATCTACTGAAGAAACTTTTTCATGGCAGTTATACGCATTTGTTAGACGCTCGAAAGAAGTACGTTTAACGTAGTCCAACGCACTAACCACTTGAGCGCCCACATGTGTGGTAACCCCAGAGAAAAAAATCGCATGATTGAGCGGCCAGGATTTCCCAATTAGCGAACTCACGGTATTGTCTATGGTCGTCCGGCTTCAATTCTTGCGTCAGCACAATATTGTCCGGATGTAGGCAGAAATCCAAACGCAAAATAAACCCGGTCGACTCTCTGGCGAATTGCCTGCATACTGAACCCATAATGACGATTAGCCTCACGACGAAATTCACGTTACGATAATATTTTTAGCCTATCCAAAGATAGAGAAAACTATTGAGCAATATCCATTCATCCGTCCATATCTCACCAGTTTTTGGGCCTTAAATTTTGAGCTAGGAGGATGGAATTTCATATCTCGGCTTCTGAGAAATAGAAGAAGTACAAGTACACACAACTTCACTATTTTGTATGAAATCGAAAAATATTTAGATATCTTTACAATTCGTCCATATCTATGTACGTCATATGTGGCCACGCCCACTTTTAGGAGGCGTTTTCATAAAAAAAACACCGATTTTGATAAAATTTTGCAGGAAACATCAACAAACATTGAACGATATTGTTGTAAAAGAAATGCCGTGCGACCACGCCCACTTAATAAGAACTGCATAGGAAACCGGATAGGGTATCATACCATTTTGACAGCTGGATGTCATTGGTAAATTTGACTGCTGCTGTGAATTCCTGGCTCACCAAAGAATCAACAACAAATTGCGGAAGGGAAAGACTCACGTTGAACTCCACGTACAAGAGTTCAAAATATTTGCTCAAGACATTGTAAGCGTTTTCACGTTCAATGCCTCAAAGTGTAACATTAACCTTGCGGCAAGCAGTCAATATTTGCTTTTATTTTTTTATTATTTCGATGTTCGTGTCAATTACACCACTTCTCTTTGTTGGAATCTTCACCTTTACTAGAAAATTTTAACCTTTGCATCAAGTGGTATCTATTTCCAATTTTATTCTCATCTCAGTGACCTTCGTGTGAAGTTCGGCAAATCTCCGCGCAAACACTAAATAAAATAAAAGAGATTTTATTAAAAATAACTTTTCATTCATACGCACTTGTGATGTGTCGCCGCCATTCCGCAAATAATAATGGTCCATTCATGTTGGCTTTGTGGACATGAAATTGTAATAAAAAATCCAGATCTGGCGTCATCAGACATAAGAGCATACTCACAGAGAAAACAGAAAAGGTTGGGGCAGACAAAAGAAATATTTATTTGGTCGGTCGTCCTTTTCAACTGAAAGGAAATTTGGCTGCCAAAACAAACACATAAATAGAAAAGAAGGGAGTTGGGCTGTATCTGTGGTGTGGGCAAAATATGGTGCAAAGTAATTTGATGGCCAACTTCGGAGGATAAGGGTGTAGGTATCAAAAAGTACTGAGGGTGATTGTCTGCTTGGATGTTGTTTTTTTTTTTTTTTTTGGTATTTTGCTCTCCTCTTTCCTTTGTTCGTGTCAATCGATTTTTCTCAATTTATACCTTCACGGTGAACATTACTCGTTAGTAGAACATGGTGTGGCAGGAGAAAAAAAAGAAAAAAAAGATGGAAAAGGTTATAGAAGGCGAGAAGGAAATGTTATCACAGTGACAAACCGTTTTGAGGGTGGTGGTGGCTGAATCACATTATTACAAAAGCAAACTACACAGTAGCACACCATCGTCATCGTCATCGTCGTCCTTCTTGTGTCTCTCGGCCCTCAATCCGGAACCAATCTGTTTTGCCGTTTCCACGAAAACCACACGGTAACTTTTCCATCGAAGCATAACTAGAAACCCCGTCCCATTTGTAGTTTTACTCCATACCATCGCTCCGCCAATCGGTCTATCGATGGAGTGTTGGGAGACTACTTTACACACAATGCCAGCCGAAGAAGGACAGGATAGATTTATAGAACGAAGTAACCGAACAACTGAGGGGGAAACTGCCCAGGGAGAAGGATCACTCTAATATTTCTTCACCCTCGAATGACGACAACGACGACGATGGTTGGAGTTATATGTACATACATTGAAAATGGAACGTGCATTGAATATGCCTTCCAAGCGAGCCTCCACCTCTCGACTCCTTCCGCATTATGTATTGCACATAGACACTTACTCTACTTGCGCTGGCTCTTTCAATTTGTGTTTCTCGTACTCGTGCTCGTTCTTTTTGTTTATTCTCTCCCATTGTGGCGTTTCATTGTTTTTCTTCTTCTAGTCTTTTTCTATACGATTCTGTCGTAGTTGACCTTATTTTTCCGTTCTACGAAGGCCAAAGTTATACACGACGGCAGTGGTGGTGATGGTGGAGGAGCCGCATTTGGATTTAAATCCCATTCAACCAGAAGCAGAAGCAGCCACACACAGAGAGATGGAACAAGTCGTCGTATGTCGTCCTCTTCCTGCAACCGGTTCTAGTTTCTACTTTTGGCTTCTGCTGCAAACTAGATTGTGCTTAATCTGTTTTTGTTTATGATCTGCCACATGAGATACACATCGTCTGTGTCTAATGGTGTTTGTGTGTTGGTATCTGTGTGCGCCTGTTGGGATGCAATTAGATAAAAGTTGGAAAAAGTTGGGAAAAAATTTGTCAGATGGTTCTGTTTGGTATATCTGAAATCATCAGCCGATGCGTTGCATCTGTGTTGCTAAAAGGCATACATTATGTGTAAATGTTTAGTGCTTTGAACATAAATAAAATTTCATTTTAAGGATGTGGCTTTGGGGAATAAGTGCAGGGTGTTTCGTTTGGAAATGAGTTTGTTTTTCAAACAAAATGTGACTCGATACATTTATGAAGGTAAAGGTGGGTAATAAGGTCGACTGTATATTTGTGCTGATGTCATGCCCCAGAACGCCGGGTGTCCTCAAATGAGGACTTTACGTGATGCAGAACTATCTGAAAACGATATCGTCAGTCGATTGCTGTCGTATGTGATGAGGACCCTAAGCCCTGCGTCCCCTTCGAATGTCAAAGACGTCCGACTTAAGTGTCTAAGTCAAAGGATATAAAGTGAGGTGATGGTCTGAACGCCAAGTTGGGTTACGTCCCCTTACACTTGTGCGCGCCACCTAAGGCGGGGTCTTCCTCTGCTTTGTCCCTCCCTATTAGATTCGAAGACTCTACGAGCCGGAGCATTTGTATTCCTCTATTCTACCTGACTTAACCGATGTCGCTGTACAGCACATAGCATTCGTCGTTGAATCTCCTCCTGCAAACTTGTGGACGTAAATGAGATTTTGTACGAAGGATTGCTTGAAACGACTGAGTATGTTATGGTCCGCTTTATAGAGGCAAAGCTTAAGTGCGTAAAGTAGGACTAAGATGATTCTTAAATCTGCTTAGTTGTTCGGGATAGGTGTGTACCTCTCAATTTTCAGTTCAAGCAACAGCGATTGGCAAGAGTTATTCTTAGTTTACAACAGAACCGAGGTAGATAAAATCTCTTACTACCGTGAAGTTAAAGCTGTCCAATTCGCCGTTGTTGTGTGTCCCTTCTTGTTGACGGAATATACTTGGTTTTACCGTCATTTATCACTCATTTATCACCATTTTGCATCTTTTGCTTCAATATTAGCGAACGCACCAGTCACAGACCGCTGTGTTCTTCGGTATTCGCAAGTAGTGGCACAGACTTTTGAATGGTAGTACGTCCGCTGTTGTCTTGTGAGTTTCGCACAGTCCTTTCATGTATGATGTTGACAAAATCACATGACAGCACGGAGCAGCGAACGTGGTAACGATTACCACTCCTTGAAGGTTGTTTTCCAAAATCTGTCGAAATGTAAAAATTGGATCGACTACGGTCTTTGCTGGCCTGAAACAACACTTATAGGAACTGATCAGAAGCTCGACGAAGGGTTTTAGGCGATCTTGTATGTGATGGTCAAGAGACGAATACCTCTGTAATTGGCACAATTCAAGGCGTTTCCCCGCCTAAAATCCTAAATCGTTTCAGTGCGGTTTTTTAATTAAAATTTTCCTCAAAAAGGGGCGTGGCCGCAGATGATACGTGATAAAATAAGTTCTTTCTTTTAAGCCCTAGAATGTGCTTGGATTTCGTTTTCTCATGTTTTCTAAACAATTTTCTGGAGACACGACATAGTGAGAGTTCATTCCATCTTTCATTGGCTAATCTTACGAAGGCTTGTTCTATGATGGATTTCAGAGTTTTTTAGTTCTAAAGGCGGTAGAGCAGAGGTTATGATCACATTTATGTCCTGTTCGGACCCCTTTTTTTGCTAACGAAAGCGAATTACTTCTCATGTCTTCGGAAATGGGATTACTTGTCTTCTAGCTCCTCCAAACTTAGTGTTTATAAGTATATTTGAATAAACTTTTTTCTTTCATGGTATCCCAGCAGAAAAAATTCATGAGTGATAGGTAAGGAGATGTGTGCGGGCGGTTGGGACTAATTCGACCAATATGACTGCTACTACTGTGAAAAGGGGTTCCATTTTCGTAAAAGAACAATGAGATGAACATCTTGAAGTAGATCTGGCGTATTAAATGAAAATTGGAGTCTGACTAATGGTGAATAGTCCACTCTTTTTTCGCCATTCTTGAAAGTGGTGTCAAATCAAAGGAAGGCTCTTCGAACAATTCCTATAAACATTTTATAAACTGTTCCCAAATGATTCCATAAACAAATTTTCTAAACTTCCGAGTTGTAGGGAATGAAACACTGAATATCTAGACAGTGTTCCCGGCTAAATAGGCCGAATAGGCTTACAGTCCATGTTCAATAGGTTTCGAGTATTTTCGCAAACAAGTGGTTTAAGTAAAACCACTGGAATGTAGCAGAAAACGAGCAGGAATATTGCGAAATAAAAATTAAATTCAAAAACACGCCTCCTACCTCTACTCCCAACAACTGTGTCTTTCAACGCCCTCCCACTCAACCGCAAAATACATGGCACAGTTCCTTGAAAAAAGAAGGACACCCCAAATTTAATTTAAGGCTTCTTTTAAATGTCACCCAATTTGTTTTATCCTCCATTTCTTTCAGGGACATTTTGGTCTCGATTCGTCCTTATAAGGTTATTATTGATTAATCTACCTAAATCATTGTGTACGAAAGAAACAGCAAATAGCAATCCAAAAGGAGCATCCTAATTCCAGTTACAGCTGTGTACATGAAAAATCAATTAGAAGGAAGAAAATACAGGAAAGATATAACCAACGAAGGTTGAGATGTTGTGCACGCTATGCTAGGAGAAAATTGTGTATACAACGAAACGAACTTATGGTTCTAAGAACATTTAAACTTATGTTGAGGTAGTTGCTGGTATCTTTAAAGTTGTGGGAACCGATTTAACGCTAGGTGGCGAATAACTAGTAGAGAGTACTGATTCATGTCTTTGCTAAGCAAGAGTCCAAATGATATTTGGTTTCGGTAAAAGTCGAAGTCAGTGTTAAAAACAGGAGACGTGTCTGTGTCTGATTTGGGGAAGTTTGAGAAAGTGTTATAGGTTTTGTCTCGTTTGACTTTGCATCTAAGATGACTGGACTGGTGTCTTAAAATTTGGTACGACATTCTCAATCGCACTGCATTTGTATCTACTTGGGTGTCTAGGCAGCATCTTCTGGAATAACAAGCCAAGCCTGGGCGTTGACTCTCCTTGGATAGTCTGAGCATAGGGCTAAATGATTTTTATTGATTTTTCCAACAATCCTGCTGTTTGTTTGATAACAGTACAACTTACCCTATGGACACAGACACAACATAAAAAAAAACGAAACTTGAGTAAAGTTTCATTTCTTTTTGTCATCTTTCGTTGCACAATTCTTTGCAGACTCGGAATTTTCCCCAATAGATACATGTTCTAGGTAAAAGATACGAGTACCACATATAATGCTCCCTGGGACAGACACACACCATTAGAACCACGGGTGCCATCCGTTTTTTTCCGCACGGCTTCCTCAAATGGTCCATGGTAATGGCAGAAGCAGTAGGAATAGTGATAGAGAAGTAGTGGCATTCCCAACAACCACTTCGATGGCATATGGTCGAAAGTACTTCAGCAAGCGGAGCTGGAGATGGAGGTATAAAATTCTTTGCCATCCAGTTCAGCCAGATGGGTGAAATGCTCACGTGAAATCAGACGTTGCACTCTATGCATACAGAGTATCTAGGTACGGATATATGCATACGTGCAGTAGTAGTAAAAGAGGTAGAGTAGGGGTGCGGTCGTTGCGAAGAAGGACTTCATTAGGAATGAAAGTAATGTTTTCTTTTGCAAAAATACAGCTGTAAAGCCCATTGCTGTTGTTGCGCCGGAGGGTGTACCTAAAGAGATTTAAGGGATACCGAGGAATTCCCACAACCTTCGCAGTGAAATTTATGAGAATGTTTGTAATTGCAGATGAAATATGCGAATATATGGGAGTAATCACGTCGGATTGACCCAATTTTTTGCATTTTTCTTCTCTTTGCTCGACTTTTTTTTGTACTTTTTGGATATCTCATCCTTGTTGGATAGCCATAAGATTATCCTGATTCCGGCAATTCCGTACTTCTACTATCTGGACTGAGGTTTTATTGGAATGCCTTGCATTGCTGTGAATTTGGGGTTGGGGGGGGGGGGTGCTGATGGTGCTGGAAATGGCTGACGAGTGCAGAAGGATGCAAAAATGTTGCAGTAGGTACTTTTGTTTGCACTTGGAATTTCCACAAATTAGGTCGATAGAGGAGGAAATAAGTTGCAACTAAGGGCAGACGTAGTTTGGCGTGGTTGTTGGATTTTTAGTTCTTTTTTTCTAAAGTAATCGAGGGAGTGGTGGGTGAAAAGTTTTATGCAGTGCGGTGTAAATTTTTCTGACGAGAGAAAGAAAGTTTCTTCTTCTCCTTTTTTTTGTTTTCTTGAGTTGGAGAGTCGGAGGAAAGATAAATATTTTGATTGGCATTGTTGTAGAAAAAAAAACACGGCCATGGAAATGCTTTTGGAAAAATTATTAGAACTATTTCGGTAGCATGAAAGGAATAGGTTAATGTAATGAGAAAGAATGGTAAAAACTTTGCTGACCAACCACAAAGAATTGCAAAGGAAATATCAAGGATCTGAAGGAACTGTATGCCGAGTAATGGTTGCCTTTGCAAGTTTTGTGAGATTACTTTGTGCAGGCTTTCGGGTTAATTGCAGAGGAATTGGATTTAATATCAAATGATGCAATCATTGTTTTGGAATTTCGAATTAAAGCGCTGTACTTAGTCAATAGACATTAAACTATGTGTTTATGTTTCCGTTTATCGATTTTGAACAGAGGAATTCAAATTCACTAGAAAGCTCTGACAAAAGAGCTGCACATTCCAAGATTCTGTAGATTATCTTTGTACATTTTGAAGATGCGTATATGAAACGCAGATAGTCAGTTAAGAGGGCTAAAATGTGGCACCAGCCAATCATCATAAACGGCGCCCGACGTGGGAACTACATACTATTTCTCTAACTGAAGGTTTTTAAAGATTTGTGTCAAAAGGGAGGCAGTTGCAAACACCAAAACAAGTAGCTGGTAGTACTATTCATAGAGGCGAAATATTGTAGATCCTGTAAGAGGACCATTCGGAAAATATTGGGAGGTCCAATGATCTTGTTGTACAAAGCAATTATGACACTTATCACCTTTCGATACCAACTGGTACGGGTATATGAAAGAACTGGAAAAGGCTAGCAACACGGGATGTAAGAGAAGCGCGCGAAACGCAGGACTGAACAGGACTGATCCTTCGTCTTCATCTCCTGGACGTGTTCGTAAATGGTTTTTCAACAAAACGACCTCTTAGATCGAGAGCAGTCTGTGGAACGGATCGACTCTTTATTTATTCTTCTAAAGTACTTACTCCTCTTCCAATACAATCTCAATTCTGTCGAAACGGTGTCACAGACCGATGTCTTGATCTTAGAGAATAGCCAGAAGTTATACGGTGGCGAATCAGGCAAGTGGTTGGAACGATATGAGTTACATTTTTGTCGAAATGGCCTGGATAAATCAGAAGGAAAGATTGAGTGTTTTTGACACTCAATTTGGCACAACAAACATCTTTCAAAATGGTCTGAAATGATCCAAATGAAATGTTAACAGTATCAGCAAGGTCTCATTATGGTCATTCTACGATCAAGCTTTGATTTCCTTGACATGTTGATGTGGCCACCTACAGGGTCCAGGTCCAGTTCAGGCCGATCTTTGTCTTCAAACTTTCTCTGTCTTTTTTGAATTGTTTGTACCATTTGTGAACACTTTTTTGTGACATAGACTGGTCAGCGTTTCTGCAAACATGTGCGTTTTTATTGAATAAATGTGGAAGGCGTTCCTGAACGTCGATTTCCAACTGAAAAAGCGATACAGTGATCTGGGAAGCTCAACCCATCACACTTAGTTTTGGAACCGCATGTGCAGAAGTAAAGGAATCTCAAAAGGGTCTCACGGTAATTTGATTCTTTAAAAAGACAGACTCCACTTTTATAAGCAGATTAATGGCATCAATGGAAATCAGATCAGGGACACTCGTTAGACATGGTGCTCCGAAAGGACCAAAACTTCTTCGATTGCGTCATTTGTGCTCATATGCGTAATCCAAGTAGTCTCTCCCTCAAAAATCAAACTTCGATAGGCGGTAGCTCTGTTATTTTTTTTAAATTCTATTTATCAACTTGAAACAACTAACAAACGCTATGTCTATGCCCTAACTTCAATCCGTAAAGTATTTTTCTTCGTAGTGACTATGGTGAGAACAACCAATCTACGAAGAAAGGAAGACAAGTAGAGAAGTCCTCCTTACACTAACTACAGAAGCCGTCTACATAATTTCCATTGCATTGTCAGCTAATGCCGTTCACATCATGTGAACTAAATAAGTTAACTTTGTTCCTCTCTCCAACAGCGATTTTCCACGCTAGGACCGTATTTTCCAGACATCTGCGTGTATTTTCTGGTAGAGTCGTAAAATTTCCGTCAAAAGCGATGACGGATACTCAGGATACTCTCCTCCCCGTTCTGACAAAGTCTTAGAAATCTTGTCCTTCAAAATCAAATTACCCATGTATTCCGTTAAAGCTATAATTAATTACTTTGGCTTCTTGTCTTGAAATTCATTATATCGTCACTTCCTCAGCGACGCCATCTTTCACTATCATATACCAGAGTCACACAAAATCCATGAGTTACACATTTCCACCCTCTCCCGGAGCAGTAAATTATAATATTATACCAAAGACGGAGGACGAAGGGGAAGGACTTCCCGAAATTTATGTCACATAATTTCCGAAAATAAGCTTAAGAGGTCGAAAGGGACACTTCAAGGGTCCGACAACAACAACTCCTCTCATCAAAACCAACAAAAACCCAACGACACCAGCTCCAGGTGACGGTAGTCAGTTTGCACGAACCAAAGTAACTGGGGCTCCTTCGAATGGTGACAAAGTTTGTGTGAGCAATTTTCCACCCTTTTTCTCGCGCTATTTAAACGACTCCCTAGATCGTTGGTCCCATGAAAATGAAATTAACCTCACTCTCCGAAAAGTTCGTGCGGCAATTGAACACGAGAACGACAAACGACTCTACCACGTGATTGAACAAAGCAGGATGAGCCGGAGGAGGTGGTTGATTTTACGATATCTACCAAAAAAGGGGGGGAAAAAAAAAAACTTCCCCTATGGGCAGGCAGGATACTCATTCTAAGGGTTATACGTACATATCCTTAACTTTTGCGCCCATTCATGGAACACATTTCGATTATTCAAAACATGCCACCGCACACCCTGTCAGTGGCTGGCAGGATATACATTCAAATCGAAGGGATGAATGGAAGCATGTAGTTCGCAGTGGCCAGGTCCTGATACGGTCGAATAAATTGGAAATTCCATGAGTATACAGAATTGGATATGAGATGGAGGCGCTCGCAGACGGGGGCTCTTGATTGTGTTAATTTTGTGGCAAAGGGGAGCCATTAAGACGATAATTTATCCAAAAAGTGTGTCCTGGTCGCGTCGAATCTCTTTTATTCCTTTTTTTTTTTCCTTTCCCAGGCAACAATTGTAATTTCCTAATTTGTTTAATGATAAATTTTTACCCTGGGAATACGTATGTAGTTAAGTTAAACAAATGCCTTTTTGCACCACACAAGCAGGGATGGTGTCCATCCCACGTTGAGTTGAAGAAATTCAATTTTTCCTGACTTTTGCTGATGTAATTCCCCGTGTCTGACGACATTATTCTGATGGTGACGTAGAAGGAACAGAAAAAAAAAAGTTGAAAAGGCAAAAAGTCTATTCCCTGCGGAGATGAGAATAGAAATGTTCTGGGGGTCAACGGATATTGCGAGACATTGAATGGATATTGAAATCTCCCTTGCTGTGGGCCACAAGGTTAGGTGGAGTTGTTGTTTTTTGTAATAAAATTTAGCAAGCCACGGGAGAGAATAAATTTGATTTCAGTACATTTGACCTTTTGGCAATCGTTTAAAGCGGAAAAAATACGCATAAAGTTGGTTTTATTCCTGAGTCGGATATCATGGAGTCTTTTCGGATAAGCAGATGGATTTGCTGTGAGAAATACTGATTGCAAATGGGAATGTTACTCAAGATCAATTGATTTTGTACCTACCTATAGGAACTTTGTAGAAACGTTCATGTATCATCTAGGGCGGCCGCATCTCAGATGAAACCTTTTTAAGTTTTTTCACTAATTTTTGAAGATTATGTCGGTGTACGATGACCATTTGAGCTCTTTTTACCTCTTTTTCAATCGTTTTGACGAAAACTTCGTGCGATAAGTTCTCGCACGCTTGTCGGATATTCTCTTAAAGCATCCAAAGTCTGTGGCTGGTTCTCATAAGCCCGTGACTTTAAAAAACCATAAGGAGAGAAGTCTAGAACGGTCAATTAGGGAGATTATATTGGTCAGATCTTAGGCTACCAGAAACAGATCCTTCAGAATGTCCATTGTCTCGCGTACTGATGGAATTAGACTTGTGGAACTAGTTCGTTCTTCTTGTTCACTGCTTAGGCAATTCGATCTTGCCTGATTCGGGGGCATCCCTTTGTAAAACTTCCTCCACCAAGCCCAACGCAACGATGTACTGCTCCTAGGCAATACCCACACAACGCAAATAGCGCTCAATTTAGTTCATGCAGAGTATACTGCACTTGTTAGAGCTATTTTTTTGAACCAGTTCGTTCGTGAACTACATAGCCTAGTTGGAACGACATGTCCTTCAATCCCAATTTATTATTTTGTTGCAATATAACTCATTGATCATGGTTCTGTATCGCTTACCAGACACAGTAACCGTGTTTCCCATGGCGTCCTTGAAAAATGAGCTTGGATAACACCTCCGGTATAGATGGCCGCACAATGCAATGACTGCTCTTCGGCTCTTCGTGAATCATACGTGGATTCTCAGTGACCCAGAAGGAAGCATTTTGTTTGTTTTCGCATTCGTTCTGATAGAAAAAGACCTCGTCACTCATGATGATTTTCGACTTCGTTTACTGTGTCGTTGAGGGTCAGAATAGCTTGGGTGGTCTGCAGACAGTAGCTGATGAACTGTCTGCACTTTGTAAGGAAACATTTTCAACTCTTTCACTAAAATACGCTGTAGAGATGAAACTGTAATGGCCAATTGTGTGGCACGTCGTCTGGTCTCCTTAATGGCTTATTCGCGATATCTACAGTCACAGCGGCGATATTCCCGTCGGAATGAGCAGTTCGAGGGCTTCAAGCGCCCCTTCTGCCTCTTGTTGTCCCATCTTAGAGGTGAGCGGCTTGACGTCTTACTTAGTTGGCCGTTGGCGTAGAACGACCGGGAAATCTCCGCCGAAATTCACGTCAAAATCTCTGACAAATTAAGTAATACTTGTCGACATGTATTCTGAATCTGTTTCTGTCACAAATAATAAGAGCAGAACTGACAGTTGCCGTCATTTGCAATAGTTAGAGCATCTTCCGGTAGTCTGATGCACTTTAGACCGCCTTGTCCCTATGTTATTCCTCGCCGTTGATGTTTGCATGACCGACAGTCAATGCCGCAAGATGTGACTGATATACAGGACACCTGCGGTCGGGTTTGTTGTACACTTTATGCGAGAAGAACCGAAAGATCTTGGAAGATGTATCGACATTAACCAAAATTGTTCTTAAAGGCATTAGCATCGTCCAAGTTACGTTCACAAAATCAGGGACCAAGGCAACTGGATCAACACTGTGAAACAAACTATTCTGACCCATATACACACTTAAGTATGTAATTGGCCTTCACTGGCATTACAGCCATTGTTGTCGAATTCCGAGAACCAGTCTATAATCCAAAGGACGGACCATATTGGCACAGTATACCACCGGCAGTACCAAGGGGCCAGAACGATTCCTAAGTGGATTGTTGAATTACTTCGGCAGACATTGTAGAGGGAGTAGCTTGCCAGTGTTCTATACACTTTATGGATTATAAATTCACTCCTTATAATCGAAATAAAATGAATATAAGCATTCAAGCCATTCCCACACCCTAAAGATGCAATTAGTCTTCGATTTAATGTTTCGATAATAATTAATTTCATTTCTCTCAGTCTATCCTTTCTATAAGGAAGCAGTTATATTCCTGACTGCACAATCTACTTCCTTCTCCGCATGGCAAAGAAGACTCAAAAGAATCTTTCACTATTTCTGTGCAAATAACACGACATTAACATGTGTCGTCTTGGAAACGGATACATATTACGGCATCCACTACCTTGTCGTTTCGCATTGAATTCTTATTTCACCACCACACACTCCTCCTGTGTGCATGCATATGCATATCCTTGCCAGATTTCCTTACATTGAATGATATAGTCGTACGTAATGCACTACATAGTATCCAGAACTGGGTTGCGTTCTCTGCTTGAAATCGATACAAAACTGCATCGACACCGGAGTGCCAGTGCTGGTGCTGGTGCTGGTGCTGGTGCTAGTGCCAAACCGAGAGCAAGTTGAAGTGTGTCAATTTCATTGCAATTGGGCGGGTGGATCGGTGGGTGTGTACGGTACCTATGTACTTATATACAAAGTGTGGGAAAACAGATGTTCTAATTTTGAATGAGCAATTGGATATCAGATACAAATTACGTTGCAATCGTATACAATTGTAGATTGATACTTGCAATTGGATTTCTCTTCGATTTGTTTGAATTTATTATTGTGTTGGCAGCAGCCCATCCATCGGCTGCAGATGGCTTGATGGCATTTTGAAGTTATTTATTTGGATATTCTTCAATGATTATAAAATGTTTCAATCATGAGCCTTGATTTGGCTATATTGAATCATTGATTATTATTTGTTTGAATTTCATGGAAATAAGAAACGGTTTAGATACTATTTATCTTTTGTGCAAGTACTTCCTGCATTTTGTCTCGTTCGTGCCATTTTATATTCGTAGCCGCGTACCTGTAATCATCAGTCATTTGAATAATTGAAATTAATCTATTCACCTTTGTAGCACATTCGAAGAGCGATTATACTTGACCCATAATAGCACGTACGTACGTAAGTATGTTCGAGTACTTGCGTCATTAAAATGGCGTCAACTATTTCCGCAATCAGCGGTTAAGGTGTTAATGAATACACAGTCACGACGACGGATAGTTTACTTTTGTTTGAATTGAATGAACTTGTAAATAGATAGGTTTTTGCTTTATTGTAAGCTTTAAACGGTTTATGACAGCATTTGATGAAGTTATGGCTAATAACTTATCCAGTAAATATACTCATTGTATCGGGTTTTAGTCAAGGAGTTTAGTTATGCTTAGATGATGACACATTAGAAAAACTGTTGGTATTCTAGTCTACCTTTAGACAAGCTTTGTAGAATCAGAGACTGCTGGACACGCCCAGGATACTTAAGCTTCTACCACTATCGTCAATTCGTTACATGTAGTTGCGAGAAATGTCATACGCCTATTTTTATACCAATATGTCAGACAATTCCTTAAATTCTTTAGAAATACAATAATCCTCACATTGATCCGAGTGTGCGTTGCTTCTAGTTCTACCGATTAAGCGTACTGGTATCCACAATTAAACCGCCGGAGTGACTGGTTTCAGCACTTGAAAACGGATGTACAATTGAAGGTTAAGTTACAGACCGCAGTAGCGACCAGTTTTCAACCAGTCCATTGCGATACCACATGCAAAATCACAGATCTAAGAAATTACTCTTGAAAACACGAAGGTTAAGGGGGTGATTACAAAATCATGAGGAGGAAGCAGTCTCACTCGGATCTCAACAAATCCATTGTGCTCCCCCGTGCTTAAGATGGTTTAAGGGGCATACTAGCTAGTTCGTAGAGTTGGTCGAAAAATGTTTTCTCGAAAGTTTGGTTTTTAATTCTGCTGTCTTCCTCCACCTTAGTGTTGCCGCAGCATCTGCATAGGTCTGAGCCGTTGAAACCCATTCTACTGAGGTTCGCCATTGGATTGTGGCCTGTTGAGTTGCGTAGGAAGTCCGTAGAAATCCTGGACGAAAAGAGACTAATGGACCGTAGGACAGACTGGTCCGTCGGGATGTCACTTGACTCTGAGACCGTTCCCCTAGGATATGACGAAAATATGTACCAAAATGGAATCTTGAGCGTCATTATCTGTTAAATTAAACACATATGCGTTTTTGATCCAGCTTGGGCCATATCCGCGACAATTGGCTTAACGTTGAGCTTAACAAGCAGACGAATTGTCCGCCTGAAAGAAGTTACAGTGATTGGGAAGACGAAAGCAGATATTTATGCTTAGATTGTTGGAAAGGAAAGTTGGTTCAGACGTAAATGTTATGTGATTTCATCTGAATAGATAACTGGCGATACCGGCGTTATAACGAAACACGCTAGCTCCGAGTACCATTGTGAATTTTGCAAAAACCAAGTTCACCGTAAAAGTGCCCTAACTCGAACGGCGTTAAATCGCTCGATCATGATGGCCAATTGACGACATCAGAACAAGAAATAGTGCGACCTGTGAACTTCTTACACCAAATATCCAACGTTGCACCCGATATGTGTGTGTTTTGTTGAAACCACATGTCTCTCACATCAAAGGTTCCTATTTCGTGGCAGAAATCATTTCTTATATCATTCTTATCATTTGATTGGGACAGACAAGTTTTAAAAAATGCGAAAGTCGACGAATTCTGAGAGTTCCCCTATAGCACAAACATTTTTAGCTGTGCGGACACCACAATTATGTTCAGACCTCTTCCAATTTGTTTACTGTTGGTGTTTTTCTATTTAGTTCAGAGCAGGGCCTGAGATGTCAAATAAACATGTTTTTTTCTTTTTTAGTTCAGAGCATCGAGTACGTGGTTTTTGAGAGCGCCCTCTACCAGCTCGTCATGAATTGACTGAACATACTGAGCGAAAATCAAGCACAAAGTCGAAAACGCGAGCGTTCAGAGCACACTCTGAGCATCCTTTAGTTCGACGTGCTCAGGCTCTAAATGCGAACAACGCCTTATTTCGAGAATTAGCTGGTTAATAGAACGATTAAATCGAGCAACAACTTCCCGTAAATGTCGATACACATTTCGTACAACATTTGAAAATAGACCCTTGATGTATAGTGCTGCCAAATTCTAATGTGTTCTACGTTTTGGTGTTTGAATTTGTTAGCTTTTTTCGAAGAGTCAGTCATTCAGGTGGTAATCGGACTTAACTCAGCTTCCTCCTTGAAGATAAAGGTCGACTAGTGGTTACCATTTGTTACCGACGAGTGTGTGGAGTTTCTTGTTCAGGTATGCTAAGTTTTTCAACTGAGAAATTCTCGAATTCTCGTTCGACAGCTGAGCTTTGAATTTTACTGTAAGAAGAACTGCTTCAATCTTGTAATCACAGTTTGTTATATTTAGTACGAGGCTTACCGATTCGTGTACAGAAATGTCACTGTGTATGACATTACATCGGAATACGTTCATATGGCTTCCACTGATCACTATTATGTATATGTTTCCGTCCAATTATTATTCGATTATGCCAAATCAAAGGATCATTTGTTTATTCGACGAAGATTGCTCTTAAAATTCATACTGCCCTCCCTGTACTTGACACTTTACTAATTGACTTTTTTCCTCTTTTTCGTTTCAGGTAATACTGCCTCCACACAAATTGACTATCTGAACAAATTAAGTTATTGGGTAAATATAGGTTATGAACAAAAGAAATAATACGAATATTATTAAACTAAAAGCCCCATCCGAAGGTAATACACTCGGGTAGAGTACTCTACAACAAATTCCGAACTGTCAATTATTTATCATTAGTGACAGTGGTGGAACAAAAGGAAGCATACGCGTCCCTCCTTCTCAGGCCAAATATATATATATAAAAAAAAAGAAGCCCAGTGTCATTTATTACTTCCGAAGTTCGTTTCCAATTTGACAGCATTTCATTCGCATCACCGTTTCGGACCATCAATCAATCAATTAAGCAAACTTGAACAGTTCCCACACAAAAAGAACGAACAAAAAGAACTTGTAAGGGCAAGGTTGACTCAAAATGATACCGAGATCAATTTACGATTTTGACTTTTCTCGCTAACACAAGTTCACTACCACACACGTGCAATTTTCAAAATAGAATGCGAACAAGACCGTTTTTTTTTTCTTGTTTTTTGTTTTGCACTTCAGAAAATTGCTAGAACAAGAAAGAAAAACCTTCAACCACTATCCACCCACCCACTCGTGCATTGCCGCACACAAAACACATCCATTAAAACATAATGCAAGAGCAACACACAAAAAGGAATCACTGAAAACGAAAACACGGCTAAATACAAACAAAAAAAAAAGCTAAATTCGTTACGTTACATGTTCCAGAAGGTACTCTAAGCTATGTGTACGAGTACGTACGAGTATATCCCTTCGCTAGCGCCTCTAAAGCCGGGCCCACACTATAGTGTTACTGCATCCTCAGCGTAATATGATTCTTTTTTTCTTCATTTTCATATTGTACAATGTATTTGTATATATGTACGTACGGCAGTGTGTACTTACTCACATTACAATGAGGAAAACTTTCAGTTGCGGAAAATGCGAAAACAAGAAGAACTTTTTAAAAGCAGAAAACGAACGCTTTGGTCCTTTGTTATTCGGATTTGTTTTTTCTTTGCTTTTTTTTTTTTTCTTTTGTCAATGTGAATACGAAAAGCGATGACAAACAGATTATTATTGGTGTATGTATATGTGGTGTGCTCTTCAGATCCTTTTTTTATATCTTTTGCGTGCGTCGGAGGTATTTCTTTTTGACGTACATACTACAAAGTAGGTGACGTATGGCGTATGGCCGTTTGCCGTTTGCTGACACAGGATGTCAAATTTGCGAAGAAGGGATGTGTTTTGTTTTTAATTTTCCAATCGAAATGAGAATTAATTTGCTGGGTAAAATCATCTGCTCACGCCCACGCACACGGTAATGAAATATTTATCATTTATTTACCTATTATAAGTACTTTTTTGTTCATTCATAAATAAAATTATTGATTTGAGAATCTTTTGCTTTTGTATGTCCCAGGAGTGAAATGGGCGTGATCGTAAAGCGTTAGGTTAACGACTGGTAATCATGGATATCGGGGCTTGTTCGTAGATAAATTGGAACTTTCGCCACGTTTCAGTAATAGCTGAGAGCTGAATATTTGATGTTTACTTACGTGTAATGGTGGGAAGCAACGTTAAAGTTTAATGACTTCTTGGAAGAGGTTGGGAAAGTTGATTTTTATGAAGTAAACCATATCAAGGGTAAAGCTCTTGATAGCTAAGAAAGACGTTTAGTTTTTTTTTTTTTTTAAATGGTTTATGAACGTATTAACGTTTTACACTTGAACAAGAAGTTTAACCGATTAGGACGTAACCCGTTATGGGTTTAAACATGTTTTTTTGAGGGTTTGTTTTAGAGAGCTTTGACTGTGCTTTGAAATCATAGCAAATAGTACAACATTAGTCATTCACTTTTGAGGTGTTTCCCTAACTCTCATTTGTTACCAACCATGGATCAAAAATCATATTCTCCTGGTTTTACTGAGGTTCGTGAACCATTTGGTTGACGAATGGATTACAACTAAACCGTACAACATTCAGTTGCTGTAGGAGGGTAGACCTTACCTTCAAACGGGTGTTATGCTTTCCTGATTTAGTGAAGTAAACTGAGTCCGATTTCACATTTTGGCTAGGCTTAGTAATTACGTGAAACTATGTTACTAGTAAATCAATAAAGTAGCTGTCTGTTGCATCTTTTTTATCGGATAAATCCCTTGATCTAGACTGCCTATTGTTAGGCTAATTTCTGTATCCAACTGGAAAGGAAAGAAAGGTCTTCTTCTGTCAATCTTCGGGGGAATAGGTCATCAACAATGCCTTCGACTGTCTGATTGGGAGAGTGGGATAACAAACAGATATTATCAGCGTAGTCGAGGTACGAGGTCATTTTCCATTAAATGTCTTTGCTGTTCTTTGTCACTGCTGTACATCATAACATCATTTACCTTTGCTTTGAACTTCAGATTGTTCGGACATCTTTCCATAGTCATGTCCTAAATAGTCTAAATTGTACTCGTAGCTAAGAGTCTTGTCTCATGCGCTAGGTTGATCGAATAAAATCTAGATTCACGCTGTTAAATGCTCTCTGAAAGTCGGGACATGTAACGTAAATGTGGACACAGGAAAAACCTGAGCTTGTTGTCTGCCTGACATCAGAGAGTTTTCTGATTACATCCCAGAATGTGAGTTCTTTTTTTTGTTCAAAACATGCCGCGCTGTGTAAGATGTGGCACCGCCTGTTTGAAACCACATGTCTTCCACATCAATATCACTCAATTTTGAGTGAGTTAAAACCTATAAAGGTGTTGTTGCTAAATCAGATGCAAAATACACCATAATGTGCCCTAAGACAAGCCCAAAGGATGTGCTCGTCGTAATCTAGATAAGTTTGGATTTACTTTAATATTTTCTTTAACGACAGCCATATTATCTGTAGATCGTGCATTTTGATGATGGAAAGGACTTAAGCCACTTATAACAGAGCCAATCTCTAAGCCTATACGCTCAGATGGGCGTTTATGTCGACCTTAATCTGCTCGTAATACTCGAAACGTACCATACTACAGAATCATTGTTTTTGTAGTAAGTTTTCACGTTCAGTGTTTGTTAAACATGTACAGTCTCGTTTGACAGTTCGGTTTGGCGTTTCTGATTGAAACAGGGATGTCAAATGCAGGCCACGAACTAAATGGCCCTGCATATCCCTGCACCACTTCCTAGTATACAACAAACAACGAAAATAAGCCCTTATATCATTTGGGGCCTAGTTTATGACCCAATACACTAAGTGCTAAAAATCCGATTTAAATGAATTACTCAAACATTTTTACGGTTTCAATTTAAATTCAGTTGAGTCCACTTTGAAATGGCAACAAAGGTTTTTCTCGTCTAAAAGACATTCACCCAGACAGGACATTAATCCCTATCCTGTTGGACAAGTATTCTATTATTTATTAACAAACAAATTCCAACAAGCACAGGATGGCTGACATTTTGCTTGTAATTAGCCCAACCGAACTATCAGCAAACTAAGTAATTTACCAAGCACTTAAATGTTCCAGGAAAAAAGTTTACGACGCCCTTAAAGTTATCGCTCTAACAACTATTTGCATCCATAAATTTCCACTCAAATATGCATAAAAACCGAATCTGATAGAAGTGAGCACCGTACACAGAAGTCCACTTCTTCTCGTCCTCTTCCTTCTCACATCGGTAGAACTGACGAAAGAATGACGAAGTCCTTGCCACAGAATGATATACAAAAAAAAAAAAAGTAAATAAGGAAACGACAGAAACCCTGGCCCCTATTTGCATTGCATTAAAATGAAAAACAAAATACTTTACATGTTCAAAATTTACAAGCCACCACCGACGAAAAATAGAAGCATCCAGTTGGATGGCATGGGGGTGGGATGTAAATTTCGTAAGCCCCCATGGATTACAATGCAAGAGCGAGAGCATTTGACAGGCAAGAAGGCATTCACTTAAAACTGAAAGCAAGCACACATCGATCCGGATCGTGGAGAAGCCATACTGCAAGCACCTCCGTGCCACTCAAAGTCGGTCCCCTCTGTCAGACATCATGATGGAAAAAATATAATCATTTTAGCCCTTGACCTATTAAATGAGGACCTCTCCATCTCCCCTTTAAAGTATTTTTTTTTTAAGTCCTTTACCCTCAGATTTTTTTGCTGGGGGGGCTTTGCATATATGCGGCTGCGGTAGGTATGTATGTATATATTTGTTTTGTTCATCCCCTATGTTCAATGTGTTAGTTTCCTCCTTCAAGCACTGTGTGTCGATTGCGAAGTTGTATCCCCCTGAAAACAGCGAATTATCTTTAAGGAAATAATGGAAATCTGTAGGCTCTAGGCTTGATTTACATTACTCCATCGTCTACTTTTTGGAATTTTATCCTTCCTCCTACTCATCCCTTGGAGGTGATTTCTTTCTGCCGCCCTCCCGACCGCCCCTCGTTTGCTTTTGGAAGTAATAATACCCACTTACTTTAGAGAGGCGCCATAGCAGAGGCGAGGAGTAGTAAAAAGGAAATCGAGGCAAAGGGAAAGTTGCGGAAGCCAAAAGAAAGGAGGAAACGAGGCACAGAATATATTTTAATTTGCCTGTGTACTCAAAGTAACCGAAAATCCCTCAAGTGTACGTGAAATTGTGTATTTATTACTTTTTTCGGTTCTCCTTAGTTCTCGGTGCTTGATACTTGGTGCTCTTCCTTCTTTTTGCTTCTCACTCTGTCTTGGGCCTGTGCCTTTGCATCGCAATAACTCTTGTACATTAACTAAAGGGATTTTTAGACTGACGGCGATGGCTATATGACACAGAGGGTGGGTGGATGGTTGAGGGGGTCTAAGGGGAATAAAATTTAAATTTTCTGGAAGCGGAAGTTTTAAATATGTAAGTTCGCCTTTTTGGGAGTTTTTTTCTTCCTTTTTTTCTGTTTTGCTCTGCGAGACAGGCTCTTTTGATATGAAAAGTGTATGTCAGGAGCCAATTAGCAGAAGCTGGAGGAAAAACTGCTAACGTTTACTGTGGGGATGGTATCGAAGGTAGTGAATTAAATGCTTAAGTATTGATTACATTGCAAATGTCTGAACTTGATTAAGTTTTACGACAACTAGGAGTCAGGTTTATATACATATTTAGAGAGTTTTGTTAAGTTTATGGAAGGATTGCGCAAAGGTACCTCTGAGAAAAGAGGATAGACAGTAAGCATAGTTACTTGGACAGCAAAGGCTTAAACTAAAGTCTATTTGAATGTAAATCACTTGGTTCGACAGTAAAGGTAAATGTACAGAAGGTGTTATGTTAAGAACTAGAATAATTTTGTCAAAACTTTACATTCATTGGCAGAAGAGCATCTCAGGGAGGGGTTATCCCTCAGAGTTTATGGTAAGTGTGGATTTGCGAAGTCCTGTCATGACCCGACAGGGAAGGAGTTTAACTAGACTCGTTTCCGGAGTAATCTTAGTGTCCAGAGTTAAAGCGAGAGAGATACCTTGGATAAAATAAGAGTACATACGATTCGTGCAATTTTTGTTGCTTTAAAAGTACAACACCATAGTTTAAATATACATTTTTTGACAGCTGTCAAATATGAGCTTTTTAATAAATGCAAAGTAATGGCGTACCAAGCACTGAAATTGCCGCGTCCACCTCTTAAAAAACAAAATTTACTTGAAGTCGAGAAAAAATGTTAAACCAAAGTTCATTGGTCTTGAAAATCTTTGTAATTAACCTGAGCACCATATATGAGCGTTAGTGGGCGTTTTTGATAAAAACAAAAAAATATATGAAGCATCCGTACAAACTTTTTATTTTAATGGCACTTGGCCTTAAATTGAAACATTTTCATGTACAAACTCAGCATTAATTTCTACAAGATGGCGCTACGTTGTACGCAGGGGGAAAATCCTGTCGGAAAGACTACATGTTAAGGTATTCGAGGTTTCCTTAAATCTAAAAAATATAAATATATTCTGACATTATGCCAAGGGGAGACGTTTGAGAGTATTTTCTGTGAATCGTTTCCGCTCCGTAGTCTGACGAACTACCCACTGACCCACGGTGCTCATGGTGATCTTATACAGTCATTCGTCAGAGCTGATCATTTCTAATATCCCCACCGATATGCGTACATAAGCAAATGGTTTAAAACTCAATCGTAATGGCACATCCCGTCCACAGCTGACAATTTAACCTTAGCATCATCCTTTTAACCAACAAATCTCGGAAATGGTCTACATCCACGTGGAACTCATTTGTCATATCTCTCGCTTCATTGAGTACATATTGCCTCATTCTTACCACAGAAAAGAAAAACATCTTCCCATCATCTAACACAAAGTGAACAACACTTTAAAGCCTCCCAATAAATTCAAAATCTGCTCCGACACCCTCGACCAACGTGGCAATAAATAAACCTTTATCCAAAAAATTACACCCATTGACTGTGGTAATTCATGAATATAAATGAATTTGTGGTTTTCGAGTGTCCTGCACGAAATTATATCGCCATCGTCAGGAGAAGGTCTCGCGTGCCAAAAAAAAAAAAACCTTCCACCATATTGCATCCGCTTCGCATCAAATCTATCTACAAAAAGAAAATGAATGTCAACCTACCACCACCCTCTTATATGTCATCTCAGTAACATCTTCTGGCCATTACTCCACCGGTTTGAACCTAACAATATAATTAATGATGATTGATTGACGGGTGCCTCAGGGGCTATTTTTTATGTCAAAATTTGTTGCTTTCTCCTCTTTTTCTCGTTCTTTTCCGCCCCCTGTTGCATTGAAAAACAAGTAAAAAAAACATGTCAAAGAACAGAGGACACCATTTCCATTTCGGTCACCACACTTGATTGGAAATTTACTCAAGATTCGCTTTCGTTGCCTTTTTTTTCGTGTTCCTCGGCTTGCAGTTCGTAGCCACTATACTGCTGCGCCTGTAAAGTATGTCGGGCACATGTCTCGAACTTCGAAACGAACAAGGGATTGTCTTTGACATGGAATCGATTTCGAAAAGAGAAGAAAAACGACGTAGGCAATCATACAAAAAGGAAAAGGAACAAATTTATGGCCATTAAGGAATCGCTTTTGGACATTTCATTCAGCACACGAAGCAGAAGGAAGACATGACGGAGACTTCATCCACCAGGCAGCTCCTTGTATGAAATATGAATTTTATTGATCGTTGAATGACTGCTTTTTGGGGTTGTTGAAAGGGAACTCAAGGAGTGTAGTAGTTTATTGCATTTTTTTTTTGTTAAATGGATGTTCAGGACAGAACACACGTTTTCAATTTCATAAACTGAGTTGTATATTATGTAGGCTATGTGCAGTGTGGACTATTTCTCAAGACATGGCATTGGTAACAGTGAGAACACCACCAGTGAGTCTCTGGGTGTGAGAGGACATTTCTATCTGTTATGGATGCACTCAGGGTCAATTAGAGTGTCAACTTGCAAGGCGCCACTTGATTTTCCTATTAACTTGATTTAATTCCATTTCAATTCATTAGAAGAAGTCGTTTAATAAAGACTTATTCCGAACCGAATCAGTGCAGTGAGTAGATAAATTCAAATGAAGTGATATGATCGTTGGAATTCGATTCCCGTGCAATGTGCAATTTCAATTAAATACGTGATATTTTATTATTTATGGGCTAAGAATTGTGGTGTGTAGTTGCAACGTATTACATGAGCAGTACAGGGGAATTCAAATGAGCTGGAATTATTGCCTTAACAACTGATCATTAAAATGAATTTATGTAGGCTTTCGGTTTCCAAATTAAACCTGTTCCTCTGGGGAAGTACCAATGCAGAACATTTATTTGACAAAGAGACCATTTGTAGTAATTGGTTTTACGATTGGAATACCTTCAATGATTTGTCACCGCAGGTAAGTTGTTAGACGGTGTGACATAAGGCGGCTGTTTTCGAAAAACAAGTGCGGTCTCATAGAAGACTACAAACAGTGCCTCCGGAACTCGGCAATGTCAGATGACACGTAGAGCTACATATGTATGTTCAGACGATTATCAGAGCTGACAACCGTGCAAGCTACCAATTTTTATCTGACACCATTGTCAGAATACCATTGACGGAACACCATCTGACAGTGAATTTGTCAGATATCTGCTAATCGTGTCAACACTTTTGAGCCTGTTTACATAGGACTGTTTTTTTTTTTTTACGTTTACAGACAGAGAGGTAACATGTTACGTCAATCCAAACGTTTTTTTTAAATTTCCTGGATTTTTTTTTGACGTTTAGAATTGTCAATTGCTGTCACTCGACAAAAAAGTGGAATAAAAATCTAAAACCTGGGAAATTCACGAAATAAACAAAGAAATACGAAAGTAAACCAATTTAATTGTAGTGAAAAGCATTAAGCTTGTTGTAATAGGAATTTGTTGTTGAAAAGCAACCCAGTTTTATGGCACCAACAACTAATACGTCAAAAAAGTGTTTAAAACAGAACTCGTTAATGACAAAAAAAATCCAGTCCTCCAGTCCTGTGTGAAAAGGACGTCATCGTCAGACGTTAGCTGTCAATCATCTGATAGTTAATTTGTTGCTTTTTGTTGTTCCAAATTGCTTATACTTATTTTCCTTTCGAGTTTGATTTTGTGTCCTAAATATGAATAATAATAGGAAGAGTGAATCCTTCGTGCAAACAGTAACGCATTTGCAAGCCGATTCGGGTTCATCTTCGCTGCTTTCCACTGCGTTCGCGGCCAAGTGTCTCCTATTTGATTTAAGTTTTGCAACTCTTCAAACTTCTCAGTTCAGTATGGCACGAAAAAAACAAAGTTCTGTGAAATGCTATGCCTCGGGCAACGTCTGATTTCTTCCTGAACACGTATCTATGAATCGTGTGAACTGGAAATCTGACAGTAAATAGTCAGAAATTGAAAATATGTACGTCTGAACTGACAGTTCACTCATTTGCAGCAATTTTCAGCACATTTTTAGACCCGTGACAATCGTCTGTACATAGTTAAAGGGGTTTTTTCCTCTGTGGAAATCTTTTACTTTCTGAAACGAAACTAAATCACCGGGTCATCCCTGTATTTATTGCTTATTCTTGTATTGCTTGCAATTCGCTTACAATGTACAGCACTAGGTATCTGTGCTTTTGGCCTGTTCTGTAGTTTTAAAATTTAAGAATATAAAGATTGGAACTCTCTCTGGGGCTTGGTGTCTATAGCGTCTGCAGTGACATAAGTTTCGATAGTTGTCGGTCTTACTTCAGGCGTTCAACCTAAGACGTTCAAGGGCGCTGTGCGACCTTAAATTTATAATACTTCCGGTTTTCAATGAAAGGAAGTTTGACATTTTGAATATTGAGTCTTATAACGATATAGTGAGAACCGTGGCTCAAGTAGTTAGTGGGTTGGACTACGGAGCGAAGGATTTAAGGTTCAATCCCCACGGATTTCACGGTTCCACCTCTCGTGAGCGTCTAATAAACACTCGAGAGTATACCCATCTCCTCAAATGTCCGTACCGGGTCATTGGCCACAGTATGAAACAGTAGGCCCCTTTAACTCATGTGAAGAACACAGCACAACGCGAATGGTTGTGGAAAGCTCTGGTTCCCCTGTCGCGCCAAATATTTTTATTTTTTATAGCACTTCTCCATCTCTTAAGTGTACTTTGTCGTCTTCACAACTACATTAAGGCCATTTCCTGTTACTTGCTTCTTGAATGCTCCTGTTGCCGCCTTGAGTGCTATGTCTGGGATTCCGTCAAGTTCCGGTGCCCAGTAACTCCTCTTTAGTTACTGTGAGAATAATAGGTTGTTAGGTAATCACCCTGATAGCTCCAAGTATACAATTTGCAGCCTCTTATGGTAATAATCTCCAACAGAAGGTTAAATACTTGTCGGGTGCTGCGACTCGGCAAACTAATGACAGTCGACAATTCTACAGTCTATCCCCGTAGGTAGTAGGTCATGGCCATATAATAGCATATCCTTGAATATTGTATAAACTCTTACTCCAGGTAAGGTACACCGTTTAAGTCCTCGATGGACTTTCTGTTTGCAGAGCGGCCGTGACGAACTAATTATCTTTACAAAGACTCAGCACTTAACCCATTCAACGATAGAAAGTTGCGCTCCTTTCAAATTTTCTTTCCGTTTAACCTCCCAACAAACTCAAATGAATCACTTTCTCCGTCTGGCCGGCCCCACAATAAACGGAATAAAAGCCAAGGCAAGGCAAACTTTAAACATATGTCTGCCATGCGGCCATTTAAAATTGCGGCTCCTTTTCAAAATGGAACACAATTATTCCCCCACTCGGCTTTGGTCGGTCGTCACAGCCAGAGCAATAAAAGTGAATTTTCCTACATAGTCTACGCACTTAAATGGCACGCAATCAGTGTCTGTACATACATAAGTATGTACGTATAGCTGGAAGCATGACACATATATAAATCAACACACAACATCCACTTTACTGGATGTGATTCCCCCATATCGTCTATTCTTGTGCCATGTAGCCGCAATCATGCGTAAGAGGAGAACATTTCTTTTCAATTTTGTTCTCCCTTTTTTTTCTCCTTTCATAAAACGTTATTACTATCAGTGTGTGAAGTCATCCCCCTGCTTGGAGTGGTATTGGTATCACAATCACTTTTCTATTAACCATCCAGTCAGCACCCCTTTTTATGCTGCACGGGTGGAGATAACATTTATCGGCAGTGTACGCGCACCACTGAGTCCAGAAGGAAGGCATATTGTGAACTTGACTGGGTCTGCCTCCAACAATGCTCTGTACGGAGTGGTACGCACCCATCATATGTCGTTTTTTTTCTTTTTTTTTTTTCATACAAACGAGAATTAAATCCCACCGAACATAACACATAAACCAATTAGGCAGGAAAGGACCCCACGTGTGTCTTTCAATGGGTATACCTAAGTACCACCACCACCAGCACTACTGGATGGATTCCTCTGCAAATGGGTGCCGTATGCGCGCTCTTGACGACAAACCTCTTAAGGGGGGGCCACAGCCACAGTTCTAATTTTATTTCTTTCATTAATGTTCCGAAAACAAAAACAGAGTTTTTTTTTTTCTTTATTTTAAGGGTAGAATGGCAGAGCAGAGCACAGACAGACAAAAGAAATAAAATGGGAAAAACACTTTAAATCAATTAAGGAGCAACGACAAGGGTCTCCGGGAGAAAAGATTTGCCTACGTCGCGTCGTCGACCGTCAGCCGTCCGCCGTCAGTCGTTGGTGAGGGCTCTCGCCGAACAACGACAAATGTCTAAATTCTAAATTCATAATTGATGAGTGGTACTTTGCGGGGTGTGAAGCTAATGAATGAATCACTGCAGGGGATCCGAGAGATGCCGAGACGCGCAGACAACGGGCCATAAATGAGTTTGACTGGTAAATTCAATTTTAATGATTATCGGGTCACAAATAAGTCATTGTCTCGTTCTTGCAAGCGGAGCCCCAGTAAATCTGATTAATTAGTGATTAATCGTGAGTGGGGGGTGAAATTGAAGTATACTCCCGTTCGGATCACTTTCGAAGCTGAGTTTGAATTGATTATTTATGAAGGCACATTCGTTTCTTCTTCGGTTTTTTTTTCAATTAGGCACTACAGTAACATACATGTTATACGAAAAGCAAGGTCAAAATGGCTTCCTCTTCCTATAGTTCAGGCGTTCAATATTTGATTTCGAAAGTATTATATCTAATTAGAAGAACACTATTGTGCTGAACAAGGAGAAAGCAAAACATCAAGTATTCATAGCTCCTGTCACTGGTAAAAAGTTTAAACTGTTCCCTTCTCATTTTGGCTGATGATGGAGAGGAGATACTGCGGAAAACACCCTTTTTGTAATCGCTTAGTCCCGTGCTTTCTGCGCCAAAATTTACAGCTTGTCAAATTTCTAAATAATAAGCATTTAACATTCTACTGACACATTTGTACATTTTTCTTTCATCATTCTGTGTGAATTTACTTTTCAACTGTCAACGTCAACTTTGACAGATTTCAGAAATTTCTTACTCTCTCGTGAACGGGGTCTTCTACGAAAAACTACGAAATTTTGACGTACGGGAACAGGATTTAATCAGTTTTAAGGGAGGAAACCTATGTATAAGCTTTGAAGTATGATCTTAGCTTATATATAAATCAAAAAACCGTGCCTGCGTTTGGCAACAAACTGACTTCCGATCACTTCAGAACTATGCATGCCTAGAATTATATTATTTATGCAAACTAAGTGAAGACCGTACACTGGGCTCCTCTACTGTTTTTGTAATGTTTGCATTGCCCGTCGTAACCCCTTTGGGAGAGAATACGATTTAAATATGTAATAAAATATTTTAAATAATCATTCTCAATAGGAAAGCGCCCATATTTCGTGAAGTCAGGTCAGTTCCAGTGAAGTCAGTTCCAGTACTTATACTCGGATTGGAGAATTAGTGCGATGCGTTGCATTTTTGTCTGACTATTATGATTTTTTCTGAAGTTTTCCAATCAAATTTCGTGCGGTTTTTGGAGACGCCCAGACATTAATAAAAAGATTACAGTATCAACACTCACTACATGTGATCTCTTGGGCATTGTCTTCTTTAAATTGTTAAAATTTTTTTGTGACATAGTCTGGTCGTCGAAGGTCTTTTGCAACATTCTCAACGATTCTGCCGCAGAAAATTTATTGCACAAACAAAATGTAATCCCCGTCTGACAAACATTCAACTGGTCTCATGGACCTGTCGCGCTAAATATTTTATTTTTAACAAAAGCACTTGTTGTTCATAAAACAAATGCGTACAGTCCAGATTTTGACATGAAATTTGACACAGATGTCAGTGACAATACTACCAACCTTCAAAAAAATTTTCCACAATCGAAGACCCCGTGTATTTTAAAATTAAAAATTCATTATAGTTTTTGATCACAATAGTGTATTCGCCTTCTTCAAAAGCATCTAAAGCTTTTATGTCATTTAATGCTACCACCGTGAGATGTGTAGTAAAGCAAAGTAATAAGTTGTGTATAGTCTTTTTTGCTAAGAGGCATGAAGACATGTCGCTGATATGCCTCCTGGAGTATTCGGGTTCGTAACAAACCCTTGAGAAACTTGAGAAATCGCTTAACGATCTTATTCCCAGAGATCCTCCCAATCTGATCTGAAGTGAATTATTACATTTTCAAACAATTTTGGAACTGAAATTGTTGTATGTGCACCCTCACTATCCTTATACTTCGATGCTTCCAGATCGGAAATAATTTTTGTCGGAAATGTCCAAGGCACTAGAAAAGACTTCCGCTTCTGAACCATCTGTGTATACTTCTATCGCAAACTCATTCAACTATCGCTAGGAATCTTGGTTTTACAATTACGTTAAAATCTAGATAAGGTGCTAACTAGTTCAAACAGTATTACGGCTCTTTAGGATACTTGCATGGCCCATATCCGTCCTCCCAACAGCCATCTGGGAGGATACCCTAAGCTTCTGGTCTGGTTTCTAGTTTCTCGTTTCTACACCCATGAATTCCTGAATGGTCTTGAATAATCAATCTCTCTCTGAGTCTTTTAAATAATTTCCTAGTTTTCGTATGTGGTGTAGTGTTTCCTGTGCTTCCACTAGGGACGCACTTAGAGAAAGTGAGGGAGAAAACCGGATACCTAAATATGTACATGAAAACTTACCTAATGGGAACAATGCCGATACGTGGACGAAGTTTTTTATCTAAGTACTTCGACGAAATACTCACCTAGATGTGTCATGTGTTGCCCTTACAGCTTCTACAAAAATCGTTGAAGGAACCATCACGCCTTCTGGCATGACTTCCTACCAGACAGTCCCCGGAAGGGGGTCCAACAATGTTTCTTAGATTTATCCTGTTGACAGTTTACTAGTTTTCCTACAATCCAGCTCGGGTCAGATTTGTTGAAAAGAGAGACAAGTGCTTATATTGTTCCATCTACAGTGTGTGATTCAAGATGTGCTGATGGCTCCCCCTTTTGTCAGTAAAGGTTCCTCCTTCGTAATTGTCTGGAATATTCCAGCGGCCTGGGGTGCGTCGCACCTGACAGTTAATAGATCTACTGTACCCCGTACACTGTAAACAACCCTGATTCAGTAGAAAAGGCTGTCAACTTCAGGTTAAGAAATGCAAAAGGTAGCTTCTGTTTGACACCATTTGATCTCAAAAGATTTCTCAATGATTCCTACCCACGAGTGTAGCCCAATATCTACCAACTGGACACTGCGACGTAGGCGATACAGTCTTCCCCGCTGACCCAAGCAATTGACAAATATAATCGGCTCATGTACCAACACAACAAGGTTTTCTGTTTCCTAAGTCAATACCACCATCGGTTATAGCCACCTAACCTATCTACTTACTAAACAAAGTTCGACCTTCCCATCTTATTATCCGCAGAGCCATTGAAACCGTTCCAGATACAAGAGAATTCTAAGAAAATCTGTAAAAGTGCACTCAATACACAACATGCGCCCATCAAAAGTTCGCTTTTATCCCTTTCGACCCGATTTTTTCTTGTATTTTCTTTTCCTTTTTCTTTAATTTCAGTGAAGTAAGTAGATATCCAATTGTGTCACCCTTGTCACCCCCAAGAATTTATAATAAAAATTCCATTGGCAAACAATAGACCCCGACCCGATCTGCAAGCCAGTGCCTTGTTCTGTGTTCTGGGTTTTTCTTCTTTTTTTTTGTATTCTGAACATCACAGCACACTCTACCCTCCAGGTACTTCCATCATAACTTGCAGCAGCCGCAGCAGTCTTAACACGACTGCTATTTACACAATCCATTCGTTGCAGACTTGAAGCAGGTAAAATATTAAGTGCGGCTTCTAAGTGGGAATGCATCGGTGGCACAGTTGGCAACAACCCCTCTATGCGAAGGATTTCAAGAATAGAGAATACATAACTCTCCAGAGCCACCCTCTCGGTCGACATCAATGGGGAGGAGGGTGGGTTTTTAGATAAAACAAAACCCTAGGGAAAAAAAAATAGAAATACCAAGCAGGACTGAAGAGAAACAGAATAAGTACGGGTATACAACATCCAGCTGGGCGGAGGGTTCGGCGGGCTTGCACGCCACATAAATCAATAGAATCAAGGCGAGTTTTATGGCATTTTAAATGAACTGACTTTGACCCAGGACAGTGCTGAATGAGGAAGGGTGGGTGGGTAAGGAAGATGGCGACACAGAGCTGGAAGGCTGGCGCCTAGGGCAGTGTGTGTGGTCGTGGTGTATGGGGCGGTATTGAGGTCTATTTAGAGCGCATAATGTGGCATTTGCATTATTTTTTATGTGAATGCATAAAAATCTCATTAAATTTGCCAGATTCCTCCTTTTATTCGTTGTTGTCGTCGTCGTCGTCGCCATCTCCACTTCGATGGTGGGTGGTGGACTAAAATCTAAAAGTTGTCATTTGAGGTTTGAGTACGTTTGGATGTACATACTTATCTAATTTTTATTTGAGTGTAATTCAGTTACAATACATTTTTTAAAGGTCATGTGAATGACAAAATGTAAACGAGTGCATTTGAAGTGAAGGAAACGTCCATCCTTTCCTTATGTTTAATCGACAGTTCGAATTCGACAATCGAATTGCCCTTCGGACACTGCATCAAACAGAAGGCTCCTTCCATTCGTGTAAAGAATATAATACGCACAACACGAATGGTTGTGAGGAGCTAGTCCTTGGGTGCCATAGATCTGTTCAGCTAAAAATTTGTTTTTTTTGGAGACCGGAATAGTGACGACTATGATGCTTTTTCGTGGGAAGCATAGTGTGATATTCATTCAAGGTTTTTACGGATAGTCAAGCCACGATAAAATCCTCGGAATCTTTCACATTCAATTCAAAAACTGCCTTAAACTATCGCCGGTCTCCTGAAGATAGCTGAATAATCCAACATACACCTGATTTGGGTGCTGGGACAGGGAATTGTACGGCCAAAGAGCTGTCAGGTAAGGACAGACGACACTACGTGCCTCATTTCCAGACGGATCCTACCCAACCTGAATCAGAACTGCTCCAACCATCTGATCAGACAGAAAAGGACGCTCATAGCAATCTTACTACGTAGGTGTCATTACGATAGACTGCATTATTGGTACGCATGCAACTAGACTGGGCCTTCTCGCTAATCATTTCTGTAGAAGCTGCACCAACAAAGAATAGAAAGAAAGTACCCTCCTCCAATGTCCCAAGCTTTAGGCATCCTCTTCGATTGATATTTCATATGAAGCCTTAAATTCTTAGCGAATCTTTGTGTCAAGATTAAAAATACACAAAAATAAACCACAAGTACTTTGTGGTGACGTGATACGTGCATAATTCTGCTGTTACATCATCACAATGAAAACCTCACTAAACGTCAAATAAGACCTTTTGCTTGAGTCAACAAGGAACGTATAATCTAATAAGATAACTTAGCTGTTCTAAGTTTGAGGTTGCGGTTTAGTTTTCTCTGTAAATGAACTCTAATTCAACAGCTCATCATCTAGAAGGAAGCATCATATCCATCTGTCGCAACCTGCTCTATATGATTCATTTGTTTTTCTATGATAAAGTACGCTCGTAACTCAAATTTTATTTATCGATTCAGAGACCCAGTAAGACGATTTCAAATGGAAATAATAAAACACGCAAACAATGAAACTCATTGTGCAACTTTCTTCACAGTCATTTTTTCGCCTCATTTTCTGTTCGCAACTTTAAAACAGATTAAGAACTTCCTCCGAAAATAAGTCAGTTGAGTCAGTTGAACCGTATTAATTGAAAGCGAAACCACTTTGCATCGAATTTCATTGCATTGTGCTGGTGTTCCGAATTATGTTTCGTATTAAAAGAAATATGCATTCAAATGCACTTTTTAACAACGCTGTGCGTTTCTATCTGATGAATTATCACTTCAACTGTATCATACTCAAAAGAGAGAAAAAGGTATCTGAATTCACGTCACCGACGACGCGGTAATGAACCACAGTATCGAATTAATTATTGCACAACCATATCCACGTCATTCGGAGATGAGATCTCTTTATTTTCCATCATCATCATCATCATCATCATCAGCATTATAATCATCGACATCGGTGCGTAGTATGCTATATGTTCGCATTTTTCTTTATGGGGCATAAAATGAAGACTATATAGTAAGCCGAGACAGAAATGACGCACTCTGATGCCAGACGTGCAATCAGACGGAAATCATTGTCAGGATAGGAAGTGCTAAAAATAAAATCAATTGATGTGTGAATATGGTGTTCCGATGATGCTCTCATTTTGTTTTTCTCTTTTTATTTTGATCATAAGGACAATAAAGTCATGGTTGGTTCGATATGGTGTTGCTTTGTTTACTTGAATTGTGTTCCAAAGAGCTTTGACAGCTGAATGGATGCATTCGAATGCGAGATTGTTTGTGACAGAAATTGTACGTTGGTGTAATTTGACAACTGTCATCTTTGCTTTCAACTTCTGAAAGCATACAATAGTTACATTCTTCCAAAGAACTCCGCCGCATTTCGATAGAAACTAATGTTCAACTTGTGACATTTTAAGAGAAAGAATAACTTAGTTAAAAAAAAGAATAACTTGGTTTCCGATTTCCATTTTATTGGCCAAGTGATTTGCAAAACTTTCCACGATATTCATTTAGCTTGGAACTTGCGTATACCTCTGTAAATGGTGCAACAAGTCTCTGCAGCCAGCGCGATTTTGTTTCCCGAATTTCCTCCAAATTCGTTAACCAATTTGATTGAGGTCCCTTTCCTCTTGAGGCCGCCACTATAAGCGAAAACCGCGTTGCCTGTAGTTGCATTGAAATATCTTTGAACCCATGAATTCGAACACTAAATTCGTGTTGACATTGAGTCATTTACAGGATCCAATAGTTGTGTATGAGCAAAACGTAAAAAAAAAGTCAATTTGATCGTCGTTGTATGGCGTAGAAGTAACAACCATGATAACATGCAATTGTCAAACACTCATTTCGTCCATCAACGTTTAATGTCACATTTTCTACTGCACACCAAATGACATTTCTGAATATTTATCTTCCGAAAACTGCATTATCGAGCATAATGGTAATGCAGATCAAATTCGTTCCTATTAACAACTGTCAATGCTGACAGTAAAGTGTCAACCGACGACCTAAGACGCTTACTGTTTCTTCTAAAACTATTTTCTGGATTATTCGTTTGACTTGGCAGTGTAAAAGGATTCTCTCGTAAACTCCTCTCAGCTCTTCTGCGTAAAGTTGGGAGTGAAGGAAGGGTCCCATAAAGTTGACACATAAGAACCATCTCCAATCCTTTCTTAGAAAATATTTAAGTTTTCTCGAGTGTGTCAGGGTCCCATAGAACGTCAAATTTTCATGAGCTCCTTATTTTATTCCCATGAGTAAGACATCAACTCACATAGAAACCATTCCTTCAACTGTCAACCAGCATATGTGCATGCAAACTGCCAACGAAAATGAATCCATTAAAATGATATTAGACCATAAAACGGCACAAAGTATAATAATTTTGGGTTATAACACAACGTTTTTTATTTTTTATATAATTTGAAACCAATTTTCTTAAAACGCTTACAAAGCTTTTGTTTACAAAACGTACAAAGTAATTACGAGTAATTAGTTATTATGATCCAGTTAAATCATCCTCAGCGCACATTTCATTCTGGAAACACCGTCATCGACTCCACCTCATAATGTTACACCTCCCATCCACTCAACTTACTAGCAAAGAGTGCAATTAAATTCAATTTCGCACTCTCGTGTGCACTTAACATTAGCCAACATACTATACTACACGTACACACATGGCTACATAAATTATTTTTCCGATTTTGTGAAAATTTCTCCAGGCACGCACAATGTGAGTCAGTGGCGATGCCTTCTACCGCCATTATCCTCCTGTTTGACGCATTATGCAGGTGTTTTCATGTTACTAACCACACAATTCCCACCACATCGCATTCCATATCCCAACTCCGTCTCTAGTGTGGATAATAATATTCCCGGTGAAGTTTGAAAACTACACCGACGATCATGTTGGCTCCTTCTCCTGCATTTGGCCATGTCTAGTCGATCCAATAAATTACCTGTGCACCTGTTATTGGGCACTACTGCACCAAGGTGAATGTGATTTACCCACATTAACTGATGCACGGGAATATTGTAAAATTTAATTAAAATAAAAATATAAAACAAACCGATTAAGTGGATCACCCTGTACTAATAATGTACAGCGGTATTGTGATTTTATTTAAAAGCTTAATTGCCTGAATACTTTCGAATTTGCATGAGACTGTGTGTGTGCTTTGATGGCGGTGAATTTCGCATTCGAACTTGACCCTTATGTGCATTTTACGAGGCAACAGCTCTAAATTAATGCGAAGTGGCTTTTACATACATTTTTCCTTTTTTTTTTTTGTTTTATTTGCTTGTGATTTGATTTTGCAGGGATTTGTGGGAAATGTTTTTGTTATGTAAAATAGAATTCGAAACAAAAGTTTGTGTGTGACTTTGACAATTCAATGACAGCGTGGGCTTTTGATTTTAACTGATGACAGGAAAGTTGTTACTTCATGGTTTATACAAACATTTCGTATTTGTGTTTTTGGTTGGGTTACGTAAAAGCATAACTGTCCTCACTGATGTCATGATTACTTTGCACATCTCTGGAGGTAAATCTCTGCCATGAGTTAGTTAATAGTTGCTCGTGCGTTGAGAGGCAGTATGAACCGCTCACAGGAAAGGTTTGAAATGTCAAAGGACGGGTTTTTGAAAAAGATTTTCATGCCCTACATCTCGTTAGTATTTCACCAACATCCGAGAGTAAAACTGTCATGAAAAAGGCTCTCAAATACAAAAACGTACGCCTGGGTCTTATGGAGGTATTGCGTCAAATATTAAAACATTCAAGTAAGGTGTAGACGTTAGGTAGAACCGGTAGGCCACACAGCTTGTAAAAATTCCGTGCTCCAAGTGTACAGAGAAGTACATTTGGGGAAACCAAAGACTGTCAGCCTAATGTGCCTAGCCACGTTGGAATAAATTTTAATAAGGAGACCAAAATTCTGGGTACAAATATCTTTCCAAGCCACTGCACTTAAATTCACTCTATCGCGGTCGTATAAAATATCCATACACGCAGCAGTGACCGACAATAGTTCAATCTTATCAGCTGAGGGACTGGAGTGGTACTGTGCGAAGTTACAGTCCAAGAGGGAGTGCTGAGGACCATTTCACACAAACCATTAGTGAACAGCCCTCGGATTTGTCTTGATTGGTGGCCTACAGTCCTGGGAAGACTCGCAGCAAAGGACACTTTGCTTCTTATAATTTCCTGTCAAATCTTTGGCAGGCTTTCGTTTTAGGGACTACATCTATCCAAAGGGATCGTATCCAACCGAATTTTCGAAATTTGAATCTGTAAGCATGAACTCCAAACCGTAGCTAAGGTTGAGAATCGGACTTAGGTCGACACATTGAACTACCCCATCAAGCATTGACTATTATTTGTTCGAAAGCCAGTGTTTGACAGAATTTTTTTTTATAATTTACGGGTGCTCAAGGGTTTATTGCTACCCTAGTAATGTTAAGACACATCGCGGGAGTTAGGGAAATCAGGGAGAGAAAATAGGAGTACCGACTTTTAAATGGTTTTGGATTATAGTGCGAGGGGAAAATAAAAAGTGTGAGAGCGTTCTACATTCGTTTTGTACGGTTTTAGGAAAGAATCCCTATACTTGACTGTACGTCCGAAGAAAGTCTTAAGAGTAAACTAATAAGCATTTGAAGAGTGACGGGTGGTGCGAGAGAACTGTTGAAATGAATACCTTGTCGACCTAGTTCTACGGCCAGTCACCAGTCGGTAGTTGTCGGGAAAATTGGAGAAGAACTCTTTAAATCAGGATCATGCATAAAGATCTATGATGCAGTCATAGATACGTATTGTTTCATGTGGTTCTACAAAGGTTCTATGTTTCTGGTGATCCAGAATGCCTTGAACTTAACTATGAGTCCATGTTATCACATCGGCGTCTGTCCCATTATGGTTCCACCCAGGTATGAACCTAAGAACACAGTCTCCGTGAGTATTCACAAAAAACAGGTTTTTTTTGACAGTTCTTCCGTTGAGTTGGACTTCTGTCAGGCGACGACGCACAGTCATGGCTGATATATTTGAATACCATACTGGTCAGCTAATGGCCGTTTACTTTGATAGGATGTCACAAAAGCTGTCACTGTTACTGTCACTATTTCTGTCTATAATCCTGTCATCTTCTCTAAGGTTTTTGCCTCTAAGCTTGCAAGCATTTCAATGTTCTTCCCGAAACTGTTTTTTCGGTCTAGTATGCTGACACCAATCAAAAAACACACAACAAGTACAGCATGGATCACTTTTTTAAACTCCATTAACCAATTCCATTAGAAATCAACTATGTATGGTCATGAAACACCATTCCTAGCTTTTTGCCAAACAGCAAAAGAAAGAACTTACTCGCTTTCAGAAAAAAAGGTCTATCCCACCCAATGCACCTCACCAAAAGGCCAAATCAATGCTCTGTGCAACATTGTTTAACTTTAAACCACTCCCAAACGTTGCATCCAAAATGTGAACACTTTGTTGTCCAACTAAATGCCGTAACTTAAACATGCAAAGTGCCCCCAAATGTGGGATTGGTTGTGGATATCTAGCCAAAAATGTATGTACTTCGTATGCAGGAACCCTTACAGATTGGGCGCGCATATAAAATGTCCAAAACCACTGGTCTGCGGTGCAATTGAAACAGAATAAGAAAGTGGCGCGCCTTGTTTTAGTGCGACAAGAGAGAAAGTCATCGTTTCGCTGTAACTGTACCATAAGTAGGATTACTATGGATGACACTTCAGTGTACGTCAGATACGTTACACAGAATAAAAACCGCATGCGCAACATTGTAAAATTCGGGAATTTTAGCGCACAAATGTCAAAGCGTACTTTCTGTTCCAGCGTTCATTAAATTCGCGCGCTGAGTGCATGTTAATGGTCACAGCGCAGAGGCTTTAGTTTTTGTTTTTTCTGCTGCTGCTTGATGGAGATGTCGTCTCGTTTTTATCATGCTAGGGGGAGAAGTTTTCCTTCCTCTGCGTGACTGGGTCTTTTTGGTGTGGATTTCTTTCGTGTCTCCACTACTACCAGTTGACAAATGTAATTGGCTTATTATGCAATTTTGGTTTCGTTTCGTAATGGAAATGGAAATGAGTTAATGTGATTTTAAGATCGTCAAATTGGGTAATTTCAAGTGTGCTTGAGAGAAAACGAGTGAAAAAGTAGGATAGCGTCACATTAGCGGTTCACTTTGGGAGCTAATTGCTGTCAGAATGGAAATATTTTTGTTGCTGTTTCTCATTTTACATGTGCTGGGGTTTATTAGGTTTGCCTAATTAATGATTACAAATTATACGTGATTCTTGAGATGATTGGAATCATATGAACGGAAAATTAATGATTGTTCGAACATAAGATCAATATCACGTGTCAGAGTGCGATTCAACTGGTCAGTGAGAGGTTTAAGTTAATGGAAATATTAATGTATGAAGGAACTTATAACGATTGGTTATTTTTAAAGTGATGTTGATTTTAGTATAATGTCAAGTAAATCAGTCGAGTGTTTTGTAGCTGAACTCCAATAGTGAACGATTGGGGTCCTACTGTGCGCTACTATCGATGGGATTTCGTTTAAAATTAGTGCTGGTAAGTGGATTTGCGTGGATAGTTGCTTTCACGGAACTACATGTATGCAGAGTATACCTGAGTTGGTTCAACTACTGAACTATTGACCTACTGAACTGAATGAACTAAAATAAAATGACATTGGGAACTAGAACTCTTTTTTGAACTAGTTCGGTTGTGAGCCACACAAGCCTAGCTGATGGTGGTAGACATGGTTATGCAGTGACATCTGACATTCACTGTAAATCTCTTTTCAAGCTGCAGTGCCATGAATATGGCATAACTATTTAGCTAATGACTGATTTATAAATGTGTTTCCATATTTATTATTAACGACAATAACTCACACCCATAATCACATTTAAAAAGATTTGTTTTTCCAAATGAAATCTAGTTGTCAATTAGCTTTGACGTTTTTTTGTTTCAAATTGACACTTAAAACGATCCGCATCGCCACCTATTGCCTGACCAGTATTCTTGTCACATTCCTGTCGATTCAAACTCAAAACTGAGACATAAAAATAAAATGATCGAATGTGCGCTTTGTGTCTCAATGCATGACAACAATGAATAAATATTGTATGACAAGCAGGTAGATGCCATTGGCCGCCATTTATTCAGATTGTGTTCTCGTCATTTTGTAAAAATTTGACAGGTGTCAGTTCGAACAATACTAAATCAGTTTGGGGAAATGGGCAAGTAAACAAAGAAGGTTAATATTTAAATAGTATGAGAAATATTGAATTAAGATCTATGAAATCCTAGCTTTTCGCTCATGAACGTCAATAAAAGTGATTCGGCTTTTCTTTTGGAACAGGGTCTCTGTTAATGATGACCCACGAGAGATTGTTAGCTTCTGAATGACTTTGGCATAACTTACGTGTGAAATGACTGTTGCTTTGACATATTGACAGACCGCCACTGTCATTTCTCATTGTAGATTATGCTCAAAATGGCTTCCACCTCTATATTTACCAAAGACGTCCATTTAGAACACATACTTGAAAATTTACTTGTAGATAAGATCAGACTGTTATATTTTTGATTATCATTTCTTTAATAATATACCTTTTTTCGATTGCAGATAAATCTCCGATTAATACTCGTTAGCGGTAAAACAAAAGAATTCCTATTCAGTCAATCAGACTCAGCTGGTGATATCGCACAAACAGTATTCGATAATTGGCCCGATGGTGAGTACATTAACCAACTTCTTCTTCCTTTTCCCCCTATCCTTAGAAAAAGTTTTATTTTTAAACATTTTAACCCTAGATACTTGGGTGCTTATCACTAATAGTACACCTGTTATGGTTTGTTTTAATCTACCTCACGAGTTTTTTTTTTTTTTTGTTTTATAATAAAACACAACTTTGGCATCACATAAACAAACAAAAAATGAGAAAATTTCCAATCCAGCATTGCCATACAAACAATTTAATTGGGGGAGAATATTTTACATACATTTCCGCTTGCTTTAGGCAGTGTCGGGAGCCTACCACTGTTCTGTTTGCGCTTTTGTTGTGTTTGGGGGGCGGCAGCTGAACGATGTACACACTCGCATTGTGTTTGCCTAATTAATTAATCTGCAACGTGGTTCATTTACATAAATTATTCCGTACACGTCCTTGTTGTCGTCGTCGATGGATTTCGATGTCGATGTCGATGTCGATACCGATTGATCCCGACTGCTCCGCACCCTGAATGGAGGCAGAGGATGAATACTCTGAACTGAACCATTGTGCTCCTCCTGTTTCACTCAATTTTTCACCGCAAACTCACCCACAACAATGCTCTGGTGTTAAGGTGTGTACTATGGATTTATTTTTTTCTTTTTTTGTATCCACATGAGTCTGATTTTTATGTTATTGTTCTGTTTTTTTATTTATTTATGTTTGGTTTTGGTTTGGGGAAGCTTTTGCCGCCCCTTCCTCATTTTGTATTAATTTTTCGCGGAGCACACATTTTTGTTGACCTATTATTGAGGCAATTAAGCGAGAGTATTACTGTACTTGTGTGTGGGAAATTGATTGTCAGGGGTCACGAAATCGTGCTGTTTTCCAGTTTTTTTTTTTATAAAATGAAGTTTATTGCAACTTTTGTTTGTATTATCCTTTGGTTTTGCACGAAATTTACTTGCAGTTTATTTGTTTGGCGTTACAGGGGGTAATTTATAGCTCGTACACACGTAGTGACCAAAAATTGAAATCCCAATGACGTTCATTGCAATCATCGAATTATACAGGCTCCTCAGGTGTAAGCAAACCTGCAGGCCTTCCGCTTCTGCAGCTTAGTTAACTCATTTCTCGGACTAAAGTAGTCATAGCCCCGAATTTCCCCTAGACCCATGGCTTCCTTGATGTTAGTGGTTCGTAGTTTGCAGCCGGTGTGATTTTGCTCAGATTTGTGACAGAATTTGCAAGGGTTTTTCAATAAGAACATAACAATTTTGTATTTGAATAGAACACAGAAAAGGTAATTGAGATATCGGAATGAAATTTATTCCAAAAATAGTACACACGTTGAAATTAAGTATAGAATTCGATCTCGTTTATATGACCACCGCAAGAAGGAATCGATTCCTAGGAGCCGTTTTTTTACCATTTTTCCGTACATATCAGGCGAAACGGAAGCAATTTCGCGTTCAATATTGTTTGTGAGCTCCTTTTAACATTGTTGGCTTGTTGGCATAAATCGATGACACAATGTAACCAGTCATTCGACTGGACCACTTCTCGAGATTACATGATTAAAGAACCTATCCCTTCAATAAATCAATTTGTTGATTTAATATGTGGCATGTCTAACCATCTTGTTGGAACCACATATCACTAATGTCAAGTTCATTCAATTCTGGTCAAAAATAGTCTTTTAACACGCCACGAATTGACACTTCCGGTATGAAATCCATAATACTTTTTGCAGATGGAATTTAGTCACTTCAAGCACATTTGGGATTGTTGCTATACAGTAACGCTTATTTTGCTTATTGATGAAACCATTAAGCCAAAAACGTGCTTCTTTACTGAGGATGATTTTACGATAAAATTTAGGATCTTCTTCAAATTTTTTCAACGCCCAATTAAAGAGCCTTCAGTTCTTGAGTTAATCTTGTGATCTTGGAAGAGTGTAGGTCAGGAACATTACGTAAAATTCACCACAGTGTGGACTAAGAGACTTGGTTGTCTCAACGACACCACAGGAACATTCAATACTAAAAATGGCGACTATAGCACACGCAGCCTATCTGTAGGACCGATTTTTATGATCAAAAAATAGAGCAAGTGCTTTTAAAGTTGCGAAAACCTGCTCAAAATTTCTGTAGTAATTTGTAATGATGATCGTTCGTTCGTGAATGATAAAAATGTAAACCTTGACTGACGTTTTGACATTGACAGATCGTGAAAGAAGTTTAAGGGTATGTTTTTGCTAAAATACCCAATTGCTATGTCCCTATGGAAAAACCTCTATAATTCATAGGAGTAAAATAATGACTTCCTCCTCCTCTTCATCTAGTGCTCTTGTAAAAGTTGAACAGAGGCCCAGCCATTAAACATGTTGGCTTGTTATAAATGGCTTCCTGAATGTGAATGTATCCCTTAATGCTGGGACATCTTTTAATGAAATCTACAAGCATGTAACATGTAAGGTTGTGTCCACTGCTATTCCTTTTCAATATTTATGTTGAAACGATCTTTATCACGCATCCGATATCCAGCGTTTTCAGCCGAAGGGACGTTAAATTGATAGGTTTCTTCCTGCCTTATGTTTGAAGACGACTTTAACCTCAATGAAGAACTACCTTTTCATAGTTCTCATTCGTCTGCCGTCAATTGGAAGTTGAAAACACGCCCTTTCGTTACCTGAGACGCACCTTTAGCTCCTCACAGGCTTATCACTCTTATTCCTATACAGTAAACACCCTTCCGTCGTTGTTGCTTTTGAAAATGCTATTCGCAGCTAAAGAACGGCTTCGGTTCGCGATAAATTCCAGCTCCCATACAGACGTTCAGTTGGGAGCCGTCAGTGTAATTAGACTGATCTCTTCCGTCAGTAACTCTGATACTAAACCGCCTGATAACCTTCAGTAAAGAGATCATACAGTCAGTCTCAGTCTCCCTGATTTTCGCCTTTCAACCACTATATGTATATGGATTAGACTCACCTAAGTTCAAATCTATTTGGTGAACTAGTTCAGTTCAGTTCACTGTTCGGGAAATTCGGACTTGTCCTATTCGGGGACACCTACATTTTTGAAATTTTCCTCCACATAGACCAACGCAACGATATGCTCGTGCTGCTGTGTAATGGGTTCAACAAAAACAACCCTCATCTCATCTGTGAAATACCTACCTACACAACCCCTTAAACTGCTTAGTTTAGTAGTTCTTACTGAACTACATTTATGCAGAGTATATCGGAACTTGATCAACTACTGAACTAAATGAACTATTGAACAACTGAGGTACTGAACAAAAAGAACTATTGAGCTACTGAATTAGAATAAAATGACATTTTGAACCAGTTCACTTAGCTCATTTGGGAGAGCTCTTTTTGAACTAGTTCGTTCGGAAACTACCCAAGCCTAATACATATGTATAACTATAAGGTACTGTCGTAGAGGTACAACTAGAAGCATTGGCACCGTAGGTGTCGTCGTTCTGCTCCCTGAAATCTGTCCGCTGTCCGCTCAAGAACATCATAAGCTAAATCGGGGTACAACCCTGCCTTCTGAATGTCGATTAAGACTGGTGCATTGCATTGCACCAACCATCAAAGATTTCTATGATTCTGATTTGTAGTCGAACTCAGTCTCCTGTACGTTTTTAAAATGTTCAACTAAAATTCTCGCAAAGTGATTAATCTTTCTGACGTTCTCCGTCCTGTTTTTGCGTCGTAATGCAGTCATTCGTAATCTGAACTGAAATTGAGGATGTAGCTGCCACTACAAAAATCTGAAAAGAATGCTAATTAATTCATTCATATACATAAATCCAGAAGATGTCTTAATGCCAAGCTAAATGCCGGCATAACAATCAAGCCAAATCAAGTGGGTCTGGTTAGATGACTTTCAACACCACCAGTTTCGGCTCTTTGCCTTTGAAAACGGAGAGAATCTTACATAGTCTAAGCCTGGGATTGCTTTTTTCAAACTCCCATCGCATGCAAATGAAGTGAAATTCCGTAAACAAACGAATCTAGTTTGTTTATTTTTATTTTTTTCCTTTTATGGCGAATTTGTTTTGAAATAATATTTCACTCCAGTGATTAAGTGATTTACTCAAATCACGTAACTAAGGCAGAGAACGAAATTTCAATAAATATTTTCCGGTTTCTAAATTTGGAGACTTGACTACAATCCGCCAGTGTGAACACCTTCGAATGGATGTACCCGCTGTGGCCGCCACTTGGATGGCTTTCAAAAGCGTGTAATTGCGCACCATATTATAATGTGCTGGGAAATCAACTAGTGAGTACAATAAAAGCAAGCAAAAACTGTTCCGCAAAGCAATCTATTCCCACATTCATCCATCGTGCGCGCGAGAACTCTTTAGATAAAATACTTGAGCGACGCGGTTGAAAATGTTGATTTTGGTTTTTTTTTTGCAAAATTAGTATTCTAACCGAGCAGCGTTGTGATTTATTCCCTCGGTCTGCGAGTATTGCCACTTCAGTGAGGGGATCGATAGTCAGTGGAATATGTGAGGCAGAGCGGCTAGAACGTCACGGTGACCAGAGTGGGCCAGAGGCAACAGCGGCTGCGGGTTATGGTGGCATAGTACCTGGACAAAATTTTAATGTGCTAAAAACGTGTGTATGGTAATTTCGTGTGAATAAATGGCGACCGTGCCCACTAAGGCGGAATACAAACAACGAAATCTCTTAAATGCTCCATTACACTTCTGTTGACAGAGTATGGCTATGTGGAACAACGGTAGCACTAAGAGAGCGAGAGACTTGCCGATTGGTAAGGGGACAGGAATTGGTCGGTTGATTAAATTCTTGGTTTTTTTTTTTTCTTGTCGGGTATCTCCTTCCCAGGTGATGTCATACATAAAGAACGAAATAGAAGGCGAAAGGATTTTGCGAGCAACACACACACACTATCTCTAGTTTCCTCTTGATCTTCTGTGAGGCAGCAGGCAAGGCAGAAAATCGGTCATTCTTTCCGCTCGATTAATCATTCGGTGGTGATGCTGTGCTCTCAAAGAATTTGTCTGGAATGAAAGATAAAGGGGTGATGGCCGCAAATGAATTTGATAATTCAGCAAGTGGCAGAGAGAATCCTTTTTACGAGGACGCTTGATATGGCTGTTCGATAATTTGAATGGTTTATCGAGCGTGTGTTTGTCAAAGACCTTGTTTATTGTGGAGGGTTGCGGTGGGGGGTAATCAGAGCGATTTTGGGATCACAGAATGTTTGCTTTTTTGTCGACTTAAAACGAAAATAGTGGGAGAGAGGAAATCGTGAAATATCGAACACTTTGCAATGATGTGGTTGATGTTCGAAAGGGATTTAAGAGATAACTTCTAAAACCGTGTGTTAGTACTAATAGGAGACAGACGGAGCTCGGTCGGGCACTTAGCTCCTTGGACAGGTTCTCAACTATAGTGGACACTCGATTTGGTTGACTAATGAAACCATTACATGCGCAGATTGCTTTAAGCAAATTTCATCGAAGTGTGAATGGTTTTACGTACAATACATTGAAAATAGCTATACTTACTTACTTAACGAACTTGCAGTCGACGCATTCTGGCGATTTGAACAAGAGCCTCGAGTCGCATACAGGTCTGAATATCCGACGAAGAATTCTCACGAAAGTGCTCAGAATCTACGCTGCTTTCTTGCTTTTCATCCTGCACTCAGTTCCAGATACTGGCGGGATCGAAGTTTTGTAGAGCAGGTACTTCGTTTTGCCAGTTTGAAGGTCTGAACCCATTTGTTTCCCAAATCGAGCTCGATCCTTAGCTAACTGCCTCCAGTTGCACACTCCAAGTCGGTTGAGGTTCACTTCTATTTACTTGTGCCCGCTCTACTGCGTTGTACCTCCGGGTTTAATTTGAAGACTCTGCGGGCCGGAGCTGATGTTTCGAGGGCAGATGATTCTTTGTTGATTGACAACAAGTACTTAGGTTTGTCTCCATTTACTTCGCCTGTTCTTCAATTTCCGTGAAAGCGCGCTGTCAGCTTATCCCCTCAGTTGGACAGATTTAACTAAGATAGTGCTTTGCGTGTTTACACCTGCCCTGAGCACTATCTGTACCAGCACAACATTCCAGAAATCACACGACAGCACTTCTCCTTGCCAAAATCCGGTGGATGTTTGGAATCGTATAGAGGAACCTAGTTCAAGAGGATGAATGCTGTCATTCCGCTTTGGAAGTTTATAAAGAAATAATGAGTCTCACTTTGAAGTTCATAGTGTGAAAATTTAGTCAGTAGTCGAGTTGTACATCAAACCATGCTTGAAAAGCTTCGGCTTTGTTGTTTTTCAGCTTTTTGATAGCTGATTGTTGTTCCTATCGTGGGACTCTTCGATATCCTTGAGCTGGGAGACTGCTTGGGGCATGTACACATTCATGATCATACAAATGGCACTTCTTCGGTGGTGGTTGGTAACCTATAGCGGTTTTGGCTACTTCTTTGATGACCTCCCACTCAGGTGCTTCCTGTAGAATAGTGCAGTCATCCTAGGGCTTTCAACGTTGAATTTTTGTTTCTCGGCCTTTCTTCTCGTTGGATAGAGAAACTCTGAATTCAGCTGCAACAAGAATGTCCTCAGAGTCGACATTTTGTAACAGCAGTAATAAATGTCGGATTTGTTTTCGTTTTTGCATAGTTGTTCATATCCATCGTATCTTCTAGACCGCGTTAATGTCTCCCTTGTATCGCGTGAAGCACATTTAAGTGTTCAACATAAAAGCTTATAAGTTAAGAAACCAGTACCCGATGACTACCATTGGGAGGTAAAATAAGCACAATTGATGCGTAGTAACACTGGACCTAGTCAAGTTGACACCAGTCAGTCTCAGTGCTATTTACCCCAGAAACAGAGAAGCTAGCTTTTTTCAGTACTTGACATTCTCTATCCTGTCTGGCCTTCAAATCGTTCAAGATATGGTGGGTTTTTGTTTTTCACATTATCGAGTTGATTATGAGTTACTTGTGCAGCAAGGAAAATCCCAAACTGCACAACACACAGTCTCAGTTCCTAATCATTTGCTTACACCGTACATCGCAATCATAATTCAAAAGAATAAACAAAGCAGTACCACAACGCATACAGTAGCGCACAATGTATGCTGTTAAATTACCACCTTATGATAAAGAGTTTTATCAACAGAAAATGCCAAAAAGATAAATAAAAAACACCATAAATGCAAAGAACCAACTCTCATATCCGTACTTGTCAGATATAAACAATTATAAAAATAAATCACCAACTCGTTAAATAAAATATTGGATTCCATCCAATTCCATTCCCAAATGTGATTCACACAATTTAGTGCAAAAATATTTAATTCATTATTCTAAAGGAGAGAGAGAGGGATTTCTTTTTCCTGTTTTTTTAAACTAAATTTAGCATTTCATCGGGAATACAACTGAATACTAATGGAACCGTCTCGTTAAGTCTAAAGGTCTGTTCACAGTAAACCCTGGATAAGAGTGAAGCAGAATAAAAAAAACACGAAATTTTCTGACGAGTGAAAGTGACTTCAACCTTTCAACTGAGAAATGGTTGTGTCGTAACTTTTTCATTACGTAAAAATGAAAATAGAAGAAATTGTACGCATTGATGCGTATCTTTTTCTTTATATTTGTAAAACCCCACTACTCAGCTCAAGTGGCAATTAAGTAACAAAAAAAAGAAAAAAATAAGAAAGCAAGATATTTGCTAAGTACAATTTACAATCAATCACATTTATCTCGTTTCGTTGGATATTATTCAGTGGCACCGCGTTGGCATTATTAAGTCTAAGCTTTGCAATAAAATTAAACATGTTTCCTAGCAATGGCTATTTCCGCCTTTGGTCGTTTCCATCTCTCCATTTTCCTTTGCTGTTGCTTTTATGCGCCGCTTTGTTCGGCTTTGTTTTTTTTATTGTTCTGGGTATAGTTTTTCCTTGCATTTCATATGCAGCAGGGGAATAAAATAAATATCAAAAAAGCACACGTCAAAGTCAGGGCAGTGCCCTTCAAAGTGGCGGCAACAAGATGGTGACGACATTGTTGGGGGCGGCTGCCGCAATATGCAGTGCAATTCCCAATAAAGAACACAGAATTATTAACAATTCTATTGTGTGAATTGTTGACTCATTCCTTTGGTATCAAAAACAAAAAGGAATATTATGCTGCGTTGTTTCAATTAATTTCCTTATCGTTCAGCATATAAAGTGGAGATTACGAGCTGTCAGCTGCCAGTGGTGGTGGAGAAAATAAATACATCCTGGTATTTTGATATTCTCTGTTCAATTCAAATAAAATAATTAAGATAATTAACCGTGAAGTCGGTGAAGGCGGGGCGCCCCACCTTCACCGGTTAGATTCTTATTGCCGAAAACAAAACAAAACGTCGGCACTCTCCGAAAAGCAGTTCAAGTTCCGTCACCTTGAAAGCTTACCGCCTTGCTTAGTGGTGGTTGAGTTGTTTTGATGCAGAAATCATCCCTGACTAAGCAGGCAGTCAGCACAGAGACGTGTTTTAATAGTGCCTGGTTGTTTTCGAAAGTGATTAGCATAATTTACATACGACAACGACGATGTCTTATTTACCTTTTTGGCACGACCAACAAAACAACTCTTCGTACGTGTGATAAACGCATATTCCCCTCGATTTATTTTTTTCTGTTTTGGTTTGTTTAGTTTTTGGATAATCTTTGTGCAAATTCATTAAATGAATTTTAGTTAAGGTGAGAGCACATTCTCGAATGTGACGGCTACACGCTACATTTTGTTACAATAGTCGTAGTCAATGATATCATAACTCATTTATTAAGACCTTACATATGATTAGGGGATTTTATTTTAATTTACACAAATGACACATTTCGTTGTATGATGTATCATAAAATAGAAAACCTGGCCAACTTGGAGATAAGTTTACGTTGGAGGTTAGCTACTAACACACGACTGCGGTTTGTTGTTGTGTGTTATTCTAGAGTTGAGTAAAAATGGAATCTTGTCGTGCGGTAGGTAGGTATTCTGATATTTAACGTAATGGGTTTAAAAACAAAGTGACATAAAGTGCAACTACGGCGTGCTGTCATTCATATCTCTGATTCATGGTCAGTGTCGTTTGGTCGTAAGTTGTAAGTCGTCCGCAGGCCACAGATTAGTTCATGTGAAGCCGTATATGAGTTGAAAATGACGGCCGGCGCTTGGCTTAGATTTTGTGATTGCAATGTGACATGGTGAAGTATGCAATCGCATGGACGAGAAGCAAGTAAGGAAAAATTAATGCAGTAATGCCTTTTAAGGATAGATTCATGTATGCATACTTATTCTGTGAAATATTATGCTTCTATTGAGACTATCGTCCGCTGTCTTGCGTTGACATTTGAAGTAAAAACAATGCTTATTAAACTATTTTTATACGAGTTTTAAGTTGGTTAAGGGATTATTTGCACGAGCTTTTAAGAGTGGGAATGACATTTGCATTGGAAGTCATGCAATGCTTTTAACACTTCTAGTCAAGCCCAGTGAGGAGACCATAGAATTTCTTTTAGACACTCACGTTGACTTTCCTTTACATACGAGAACCATCAGAGGTAGTATCAGTCGGTGGATAGGGATTGTTCAGAAGAAAATAGAATTGTCAATCAATTGAACCTAAGAGTAGTCGATGAATGAAGAGGATGTTGGCTACATCTCTGCGATCCTCAAGTGTTGTTAACTTAAAGGCTGGGCCGATGGCGCGCCTTTGGCTGACGTACTCAAGGAGTGAACGAACGAAGACTGCGTAAATTGATTTGGTCATGTAAGAGTTGACGTTTGACGAGAACAAGTGATAAGTTTAAGCTTAATATTTTCAATATGCGAACGGAAATTGAGCTCCCTGTCGCACAGAACGCCAAGGTCTCGAAGAGACGGTATAGGTTGGCCGTGGAGAAGAATAAACTGGCATTTTTATGGCACCAGATACTGGTTGAAAGGGGCTAGACTCTTGGAAAGAAGAAAAATTGCAAACTGTCTGTTATTGGGCAAAATGAATAGAAGGGTCCGAGATGGCTGCCTTGAGGAGTACCGGAATGCCTTGAGGAATCGAACGAAGAAACAATATTTCAACAACATAGGTTCAAAGCCGACGATTTACAGTTCAAAAAGGATTTATTGAGCTTGACTTGGGCGTCAGTGGAGAGAGAGAGTAATAAAGTTGGGTAAAATGAAGATAAACACCGAGATAGTTAGAATAGTCAGAGAAAGATCTAGTCTATCGAAACTAAAGAAGTTACAAACTGGCTGGGGATTTGTAGCAATGAAAAGGAAGTGATCATAACATGGGGTCGATTGGAGGTGAGACAAATAAAACTCACCAAAAAATTGAGTAACTTCTAGGAGGTTAGATCCATCAATCAGCAAATTGAAAGGATTCGGTAAGTTGAGAAGGACGAATGTAACAATGTAGACGGACATGTTTGGAAGTATAATTTTTGTAGCAACGAAGTCTAAATTGCAAAAAGAAGATGAAGCAGTGAGAGAAAAATTTAGACTGTTGCGAACGGCCAGAAGAACCCCTCGACAAGGAGAGTTAACCATAGGGTGGGCAAGAACGTCATAGCGAAAAACATTGAACGTGGGAGGGAATTCTCACTCTAAAATCCACATTCTAAAAAGTTCAGATCGATGTTAGCCTTAGGGATATCTAGTCTAGAGATGCTGCTAATCTATGTATGCTGTCGGTCATGCATTTGCATAGCAAAACCCCCTTCGTACATGACAGACATACTAAAGCGTCCTTCCTAATATTAAAGAAGCGTCCAATTAAATCCAATAAAAAGCAATCGGAGATCCTATAACGTGTAGGTCTTGGAATGATTTGAGTACATATTTCAGGAATTAGTACTTTGTATAGTTTCATTCGATTTAGCGACTACACATTGTACATCTGTTTTCCGTGCTTGAGAACATTTTAAGACAAAAATAGTGAAATTCTCTATAATTCTCTCATTATATATTAAATATTTTCACGCCCACATTTCGTTTTTCAAACAAAAAACACTTTTTCCTTCAAATTTTTTATATAAATTTTGCTAAAAGAAATCGCTATGATCTCGAAAATGCGCATTTCCGCACCCACCTTACATACGACCCAGTCATGAACTTTATTTAATCGGTACTGCTGCCACGCCTACATATAATTAACTTTGCATCTTTTGTAATAGTGCTAGGGCTGGCACACTTAGCGAAACTCTTGACTTCAATTTTTCTCATGTCCATTTCTCAAGAATATTTTCCTTTGCCTTGGAAAAAATCATTTATCACACCCATTCATAAGAAAGGCCCAAAAAACAATATAACCAACTATCGACCTATAGCCAAACTGTCATCCATACCCAAACTCTTTGAGAGCATTGTATGCGATACAATGTTTTTTCATTTTAAATCGTTATTCTCAACACGGTTTCCTCAAAGGTAGATCGACAACCAGCAACCTAACAGAATTTGTTCCTCAGGCGCTGTGTGCATTTGAAGATGGTTACGAAACTGATGTAATAACTACTGACTTCAGTAAAACTTTTGACAAAATCTCACACACAATTATTATGGATGAATGGATCTAATCATACTTTGAAAATCGGCAGTACGAGGTTATATTGAGATCCTCTGTCTCTAACCCCTTTAGTCTATTGGGTCCCTTAATTTTTGTCCTTACCACTAACGATGTCGACCGTATTGTTCGCCCTCCGCGGTCTCCCTTGGGTTGATAGTTTCAATTTGCCTCCCTACTCTGAACCTCCTGAAACAGATCAATCTACAGTCTCTCGAAAACCGCCACGCAAATGCCGACCTTCTATTCCAACATCATTTAATAACTGGTCATATCGATTCGCTAGCGCTTCTTGCATCGGTCTCATTTAATACGAACTCCCGGTGCCTCAGGTCTACTCTCCTTTTCCGTCTCAGAACTCACTGCACCAATTATGGTTATAAAGTACCTCTCCATAGCATGCTTCGTTTGGCTAACAATATGGATAGCTCCTTTGACTTTTACTGTAGCAGAGCCACCCTTCGGAATATCCTTCATCATCGCTCCAATTCTCCCTAACCACTGTCCCACATCACCCCTCTTCTAACCCTACCCCCTCTTTTTTTCTTTCTCTTGATAGTTTGTAAGTTTATCTTTATTTTTTAAGTTTAGATTGTTTAAGTAGTACTTGTATTAAGCTCAATAAAGTGCCGGTAGAGCCGGCATCAAATCAAATCAAATATCATTAAAAGATATTCTCCATAAGAGTAGGTGTATTCCATGTATTAAGGAGCCTGCTTCAAACCCAGTCCACACCATTTTGCAGAGCTCTGAGGGTATATCACAATTCGATAATCTGTAATCTTGTAAAAATTGTTCATCCTTAATCCTCTCCGCGTTAGTCCAAGTGGACGAATACAGTACATCTGCTGTGTGCTGTCAGCAGTGTCTTGTTTTCAACCATTCAAATGACCATATTTTCATTTCAATTTAACTGAAGTTACATAACTAATTTCATGTGCCTTTACTTTCAGATTGGGAACGTGAAATTGTTTCGAAAGCCGAAATACTTCGTCTTATATACCAAGGTAGATTTTTACATTGCAATGTAACATTAGGTGCACTAGGACTTCCATTGGGCAAAACGACTGTAATGCATTTAGTTCCGCGTGATAATCTGCCAGAACCTAATTCGCAAGGTAAACTTCGACCTCAATAACAAATACGACCTAAAAAATCTTAATCAAAATTTTACACCTTCCAGATCAACGGCAAAAAAGCAAAAGTGGATCCAGTAGATGCTGTTCAACGACATGCTGTATTTTGTAACTAGGTGTAATAAATCGTTTATTTTTTTTATAAATACATATTAATTATATTTTTTTTTAATAAATTTAATTTAAAATTAGTTTTAGTTTAATGGAAAATATTAAAATCGTTACGTTTCTCGTTCTTTTTTTTTTTTTTTTGATTAAATCGAAAAATTATGTTTTTCTTTTTAGAAAAAAAAACACCATTTGTTTGAATTTAAAAAAAAATTAATAATAAACATTTTCTTTTCGTCCGCTTTACTTTTGCAAATGCATATATAAATATATATATTATACATATACAAAAAGAATAAGAAAACAAAACAGAACCTAACTGAAAAATTGTATATTTACTAAAGTAAACTTTAGATTACTGAATGTGAGATTAGATTAATATATACATATATACATATGTATATAAGAAAAACCGAAATAGAAAAAAGGCTATTTAGAAGAATTTAAGGCAAAGCATACGGAGAAGAGTGATTTATAAAAGTAAAGATTGATTGTAATAAAATAAAACGAAATAAAGAGAACTTCAATAACAATACCTATGCATATACACACATTCACATAGTTATTTTTAAGCAAACCCATTAAAAAAAAAGAACGATAATAACTATATACCTAATAAGCTGTCTGAAGGAATATAAACAAAATACTACAAACCAATATATAATATTACACACATGAATAGTGAGAAAAATAAAAACCGGTATTTCACAATAGGTATACACATATACGAAATTCAAACAAATAAAACCAATATTTATTTATTTAAAACTGCGAAACAAAATATTAAAAAAATAATTTAATAAGTAGATAACTACAAAAAAAAACAAAAAAACAAACTCACAACTGCGCATCGAAACGAATTAGAAACAAACAAAAACATAAATAAGAATTAAAAAGTAATATTAATACAATTTTTTTGGTTTTTGATATATAGTGTCACCTTATTTACACATAAATACATAAATGTATATTTATACCCTATTTCTTTGCGATGTACAATTTTTAAAATGTAATCCTTAAACGAATGGAGGAAACCTTGTTAAATTTATTCGCCATAACAGCTATGATAGCTGAGAGAAAAACAAAATAATATAGCAAAATATACTATGGTGCAACTGAGTGTCCTGATGAAATCAAATTATAAATTGTTCTTGTTAAATTTTTATCTCTTTTTATCTATCTGCATATACAACATATTTAGGTCATGGAAAAGACAACATATTAGTTATTAAGTTGAAGTTGAAAGATCAATTACAGAGTTGCTTCATTCTTATTCGTTTACTCGTGACTTTGGTAGAACTTATCAAACAATAAAGTAGTTGTGGACTTAAGCACATAGTACCTTAATGATAGGAGGCGATTATGTGTGATTATGTTTTCGTTTCTAAAAAAACAAATGACCCCCGAGTCCGGGCATATCACAGTGAGCATTAAAAGTAAAGATTATACTACATTCTCTTTATCTTTAGAACTTTACCTTCTAATGAATTTTACAGAGATTTCTGGAGTCAGAAATAAAAGGCAGTCCAATTATTTTCACCTTAGTTTGAACACAAAAATACTCCTCATCAAATTCAATATCATCGTTGTGTACTTACTTTTAGTGGCCACTGTAGTTGAGATCGGGCCTGAATTAACTCGATAAAGGATATTATGGAACGACTACTTTTTAACTTATAAAATAAATTCTCTTGCAGAACTACAATACAGTATTCCACTCTATTTCGATGCTGGGATTTCTGCCTGCCCCGTTCCTGCGGAGTAGTGTAGCGAATTCTGATTACACAAAACAATATCAAGAGCTTTAAGTCGATTTTTATGTGAGCAACTGGGAAACACTCCTCCTCAAGTGTTATGCTCAATTTTTGCTTGAAGCTCCTATGTTGTCTCATACGAACTTCATGGCATATTTTGTAAAAGCATTTTCTTCGAGCCGTTAAATGTGGCAGAACCATTGCCACTTAGGTTTGTTTTTTGCATTTAAAATATGTTTTGGCGGTTTCCAATACCGTATACCGATACCCATATATGAATGCAAAGACATGTTGGAGTTTATGGAATGAGCAGAAGCACCGGCAACTCAATGTATAGTTCAGTTCAAGGCCAGTAAAGAGCTGCTTTTGGAAACGATAACTCTAAAGGTGTGTCCACACCAAAGAAACATTTTTGAAACATTTTAGAAACATTTAAAAAAGAATTCAGAAACATTTCATAAACAAAGAAACATTTCTGAAATGTTTTTGAAATGTTTCAAAAAGTCAATTTAGATCTAGAAGCTTCGCGAAAGTTTTTGAAATGTTTAAGAAAAGATTCTGTGTTTCCCATTTCAATCGGAAAATTGTTTCTCAAGTATTGACGAGGATGTTATCCAGTTTCGTTCTTGAAACGAAAAAAGTTGTGTAGGATCCCAGCAAAACCATTCTAGTGCCTTTTATTCACAGAAGGTTGGTCAATCTGGGACCTATCACCATAAAAGGCACCACATTAGCTTATTCCAGTGAAGTCAAATAACTCGGTGTGATCCTTGCTAAACTGGAACTTTCATATCAAGTCGGCCATAGAAGGCACCACCAGGGCCATGTGGGCCAGTAGACTCCTTTACGGCAGAATTTGGGGTTTCAATCCAAAAATGATACATTGGATGTATACAATGTTGGTGAGACCCATTATGACATAAGCGACCATGGTAAGATCGAAAGTTCTTTTATGAACAACGGCACCTAAGCTTCAAAGGTTGCAAAGAATAGCCAGAAGCCATCGTTGGGCTCACACCCCTACAAATCTTCATTAGGAAGACGGCTGCTAGATGCGCTATCAAGTAGCAACTAAAATAAAAGTTTAAGGCTGTTGACCAGGTGAAGAATCTTCTGAGCACATTCTCAATGAATGTCCGGCGAGGTAACATGCTCACCAGCATATATTAGAAACTCTGCGATTAAGGACGTGCTTTCCTTTATTAGGGAGGTGTTACGTCTCTTTGAGTAAAACACGACGCTATCAGTGTTACTTCTTTCCAATCCATCTTCAAGTTCAAAACTGGATAGATAAAATGGGAAACACAGAAATATTTCAGAAATGTTTCTCAAAGCGTCCACATCAAAAAAAAAATTCAGAAACATTTCTGAAATATTTTTGAAAAGTTTCTTAAAAGTTTTTAAACAAATGTGAAACATTTCAGAAACGTTTTTTAAACAATGTTTCCTGAAATGTTTCTTTGGTGTGGACATACCTGAATGTATCATGTTCTAAGAGAAAGAATGACTCCCATAAGATTCTTAATTCCACAAAGTTTTGCTAAGTTAATCTATCGGTGAAGCCCGAATACCAAGTTCACCTTCAGTATGGTCTTTTGGTCTCAAAATTGGAAAGCTTCTTAAGGATTATCTTGCAGTTTCTTGAACTTCTACAAAAATACGTACTTCCACCTTGAGTTTATAGTTCTCACAGTGCCTACTTTACTGAGAATACGTGTATTAGTTTCGAAAGTTTCCCAAACTTTATCATTCGTTAATGAAATTAGTTATAGCTGTGTATAACTCTTCACACCAGGAAACTCATTGCCCAATCCACAACGCAAAACCATCTTCAATCCAAAAAAAAAAAAAAAACAAATAAAATATTAAAATGCGTAACTTATGATCGCTTAAATATTTAATTATTATCAAAAGCAAATACATTTATATATAGAAAATGAAAAAAAAAAAAACAAAAAAAAAACTTAAACGGTGTCGTATATATTTCCCTAATAATCTACTCACATTCATTAATTGAATGGAATTCGTGGTAAAACAAGAAAAACAAAAAGAAAAATAAAAAAATTAGAATAAATTAAATTTTAATTATCGATAAAATGTATATAATGCAAACATACTCTTACACTTTTGGTTCATTCTGATTCAAAAAATAGACAAGGTAAAAACATACATATATATAGTATATATATATATATTTATTAGTAACTAACACACAAGACAAAAATGAAAACAAAAACAAATAGATAAATGTTTAAAGTATTTTTAATAAATATGAAGAAGAAGAAAAGAAAAATAATAATTGTTTTGTTTGTATTATTTGAATAGTATTAATTGAAGATTTCTCCCTCTATATATATATATATATAAATATACACATATATATATATATTTATATTGTTCATTGTTTCCTTTTTACAGATAGACTTTTTTTTGTGCAAATGCTAATGTAAAAATTATAAAACAATTAATGTAATGTAACTGCAAAGTGAAATTAAGAAATTAAAAAACAAAAAACCTATCGTCATCACACACTGCTATGATTAATGAAAACTGTGCGAAATATTTAACGTCCTCATCTTGTTCTGATAGACAAAACTAAATTGTCTCTACTAGTATTACTGATTATTATTATTACTTTATTTTTGTTTTTTGTTTTTTGTTCTTTCTTCATACACAATGAAAGCAAATGTAAGAATGTAGAAGATCAAACAAAAAGTTATAAGAAAATTATAAACAACAAAAAGAACATATCATTACTGAAATCATTAATTTTAGGCTTTAAGTGTTTTAATATAAATAAAAGAAAAAACCTCTTTTTTTTTTGGTCACTCTTTATTATACATATTTTGTTTAGTTTTTCTTTATGTTTGATTTTATTACACTTAAACACTCATTTTATTTAACCTGTGATATACCAGTTAAAAAGCTAAATTTGATCATCTTTTTTCTGTTCTTTCCCTTCCCTAATTGTTTTAATTTTACATATACATATACTATTTTCCTTCGTGTTTACTCTTTCTCTTTATCAGAACAAGATTTAAGTAAAAGAAAAAAAATAATAATAATTGACTTAAATATAATACTAAGAATGGAGTAAAGTTTTTTATATACATATATATAAATTAACGTATCTGATAAACGGCAAAAGAATGTGTTAAAAGTGTAAAATTTAAAAAGCAAACCATTCTTTTTAATAAAAAAAACAAAAACTGAGAAATCTTAATTTAAATGTAACTCAACTAAATCAAATAAGACAAAAAAGCTATAATTAAATAATAGGCATAATTATTAAACATAAACTTTTAAAAATAAAACAACAAAAAACATTTGAAAATTAATTTTAAATGAGAAAAAAAAACAAAATATATAAAAATGTAACGAAAAATAAATCGTAGATAATGTGTAATATTATTTTTAATTTTAATTAATATTAAATGAGATGAGAAATGCAAATAACAACTACCTTTTCGTTAAACGTGTTAAAATAATAATAAATGAAAACAAACAAAATGAAAAATCTTACAAAAGTAATTGTTTTTTTATTTACGGACATTTTTTTTTCAATCGCTAAAAATTTGAGGAATCTTAGCAGTACTACGGGTGGTATACTTAACTTTGGTTTCCTTAGTATTTGACTAAGTACTCCGAAGACGTTTCATACTTGCTTACATAAGCCCTGTATCCCAGTTGCCGTGCTTCCTTCTCAAGTGTTCTGCGCCACGTACTCCTGGGACCGCCGCGTATCCTGCCATCCTGATTAAGCGGGTTCCATTGCATCGCGCGGTTAGGTATGGAGTTGTCATCCTTTCGGAGAGTATGTCCATTCCACTGCCACTTTCGTCGTCGTATTGTTGTGCCTATAGGTTCATGGCCTGTTCTCTAATAGAGTTGTTCGTTAGAGCTACGGTTTGGCCAGAAAATCCTAAAGATAGTGGCGGTCACCCTCCATGTGCCACATCCATATAGCAGCACGGATTCAACATTGGAACGGAACACTCGTAGCTTGGTGGTTAAGCAAATCGCATTGTTACGCCAAACTGTGGATAGCATCCCAAACGCAGATTTTGCTTTGCCTATTCGGCTGGCTACATCCAGTTCGGTTCCGCCATCGGTTGAGACAATACTCTCAAGGTATTGAAAACACTCAGCCGTTTGTCCAGCAATGTCGAGTTAATTTTCAGCCCAACGACGTCTGCCTCTCTCTGTCATTTGGTGAAGGTCACAATTCTGTGTGACAGCAGGCATACGTCTTTGGCGTAGTTGAGGTTTTTCAGTTCAGATGTAAGAGTCCATCGAATTCCTCCGTTTCCTGTTGATAAGGTCGCAGTTAGCACGTCGCTAATCACCAGTAAAAATATTATTGGTGAAAGAGTGCAGCCTTGCCGAACTCCAATTTGAACTTCGAATTCGTCTGACAGCCTTCCTCTATGCAAAACGTGACATGTGGACCCATCAAACACCTTTTCAAAATCGATGAACATCAGGTGAAGTGGCGATCTATATTCAACATATTGCTCGATAATGATCCGCAGGGTATTTCGCGGAAACCTGCTTGTTCGACGTCGAGTGTGTCTTCAAGGTGTACTTTGATTCGCTCCGGGATGATTCTAACTATTATCTTGGCCACAGAAGGCAGCACGCAGATACCCCTCCAGTTTTCGCACTGCATTAGATTGCCTTTTTTAGGAAGCTTGACTATCATTCCTTTCTTCTATTCATCCGGAGAGCTCTCGGCTTCCCATGTTCTCCCGACAAGTCCAGGGACCCAGCAGAGGGGAACCTGGTGCTGTGTTCCAAGAACCTTGAGTTCTTCATGAATGCACTTCACAAGTTTGGATTTTATTTCAATAGCAGTAATCGCTTTTATTGCCGCCTGGCTGTCGATGAAAAAGGTGATACCTTCCTGTGGTATTGCCTTCATCGCAGTCTCATGGGCAGCTATTGTCGCTGCTAAGACCTCCGCTTGGAAACCACTGCTATGGTTCAGGAGGCGGACTGATCTAGATATGCCCAGCGGTTCAGAAAAAATTCCAAACACTACGCCTACATCCATCTTAGATCCATCTGTGAAGATAGAGATGGCACGTGTGTTGACAGGCTGACCATCCTTCCATTCGTCCCTGCTTGGGAACGAGCTAGTAAATGGTCTATGGAAATCTAAGTGCGGAATGGAAATTTATGATCTGCTCCATAGCGACTGAATTCCGTTTGATTGACACACCTCCCGCCCCCCTCGGATTCGTTGCTTAAGAAATATAAACTTTCTTTTGAGAATTATTTCTGATAGTTCCTGGAAAATGGATTGGTCTTGTGCGCCCTGTAAGGAACTCACTCTCCACTGCACACTACTGGATCCACAGTTTGTAGTAGCACATAGGCGCTTTTCACAAACCTATGGTGAACTCGTGTTCTGTAATTAGGATCAGGTGCAATCACTGGGCAACTTGGTGGTATGTGGAGCTTGAAGCTTTTTACTTCTATAGATAGAACTTCAAAGCGAATAAATTCGCATTGACTTGTATCGGTATTGCTTCTCTTTTCCTGTTGATTCAAAGTTGTAATCAAATCAGCATTGCTTTGCAATTGTAGAAGTCCACGGGCATTATTCTTCCCTGGCTAACAACTATCATGTCTGGATTTAATCCACATACCCAGATTGTAGAGGGAGGTGTATACTTACGTTCTTAACTTTTCAGAATCCCGAATACCTTTAAAACTAGCTTCCACAGTCTTGTTCCACATTTCTTAATCAGCAAACTTAGAAGACCCATTTGCAGTAGATTTTACTAAAGTATTATATTCTTTTTAGGATTCTTTACAGAATTCCAAAGTTTTTCTCGTTGTAAAAGAGCATGTATTCTCTTTGCTATCATTTCAAAGGAACAAAGTCGCAAAAGTCTCATCCATAGGCACGAACTTCTGTCAAGAGTTAACCCCATTTTTAGATTCTTTATCAGCGATTGATGCAACAAGTCCAACATAACAGAAGATTTTGTTAAAATGCTCTCCATGTGATTTAAGGCTAATCTTAGACTAATAAAAGAAGAACGTTGTGTGCTTGATTTTTAGTTTCAAAGACAATCGTTTTTCAATACATTGGAACACAAGAAAGGTACAAGAAAAACCACCCTGCAGACTGCCAACACGAAGAGTCAACTAACACTCAATTTCTCATACACATTCGGACTCCATTCTTTGCAGAGGCCTGGCCAACTGTCGCTAAATAATAATTCATATAAGCGGCACATACAGTGCAGTGGCCACTTTAAATATCTAAACTATGGATTATGCATATCTCCTCGAGTGCATTTCCAAAACTTTGAATTTTGTGTAATGATCCCTAGTTTTAGAAATCAAATCGTCAAGTGACTTAAGACTGTGATTCTGAACGACGAATCTTGAAACTTAGGCTCATTGTCTGCCTCTTTTTTGAAATACGGGTTTCTGAAGCAAGGTGATAGTCATTAAATCAGATATGCAAAAAAGACAACAACAGAATGTTCTAACTACCGACAACATATGTACATACATCACATCTATCCCTCCAGACAAAGTAATTTGGAGAAAAATTTGGTACCCACTTAGCATACCTTCTTAGCACCCACCAGTGAATTGACCGATTATTTAGCATTGAAATAAAGTTCTACGCAAACCACTGGCAAATGAGTTTCTACAGATTCATTCTGTTCTAATACTCGTGTTGGAAACCAAATTTTATTGAATCCAAGACCAACTCTACATGAAAACAATTATTTTTCCAACATTGTCTGCAAAAGCGTGAAATACGACATCGATGTACTCAAGATCTGCAAAAGAATCATTTTACGAAAACCTTTTCCTAAAACTCTGTACAAGTATCTTACTTTAGTAAAGCTTTGCAGCGATAATGCTGAGAACTTCATAGCGGTAATCTGCAATGGCTTTTGACTCCGCATTATCATGAATTTCAATTTCAAAGTAAAGTCCTCCCCAGCAGCACAGCAGTTTACTAAACCATTTTCTTTTCCATCGTTATCCAGAGTCGATATGCATCCTCCTTCCCAGTTGCATGCATACAAATGCCAAGCAGTTTCTATGGACTGAGGAAAATGGCCAATTATCGTATAGATAACCTTCACTACTTACGCTTTGTATCAAATTATCCCCATTCCAGCATAGAATGAATAGCTGCGACAGTGCAGACAGAATGTATACCAGAAATTTCACATAGTCTCCAATAAACATTTTACCCTATACAGGAACACTAACTTAATCACTTTGGCTGGGAGTCCTTCAAGGGTACTTACCGTCACCAATTGGAACCCAACCATACAAATCAAAATCGAACTAATTGAAAAGTTTGCCAACATGATGGGGCTATTGAAGGACTCAAGGCTTTTTGAGAAACTGAAATGAAATTGTATGTTGGCTTGAAAAAAAGCAATCATAGCCATCGTCTTACTCAATGATCTCATTATGCCGCCGGGCTATGGCGTGTAACCGTCGAACATATTCCTTCCGAAAGCGAGCCTCAGGTACCCCCTTCTGTCCATACTTAGCAACAACCGCACGATGGGCATCGGGAATAAGTCGCCCAATGTCCTGGTGCAAAATGCGAAACTGGCCACATGTGTAGGTCACAAAGAATCCAAATAAAGAGTCCTCGGCGAAAAGTGTTGTCACCACACAGACTCCAGCGTAAGAGGTGAAGATGTATGTAAACACGTACTTCCAGCCATGATTGGCATCGAAGAAAAATATCATTTTATACGGAAATGGTTTCTCATCGGCGTTCGGATTGGAAAACAATTCAATTAGCGGCAGAAAACAATACATGAGAATTAAGGACATCAACATTATGGAAACCATGCGGAAAATTTGCATTTTCGATTGACACAAGGCTTCGATCTTCGGACTGGAACCTCTGAAAAGAAAGGAATCACGAAATGTGTGCACATTACTCGTAACAACAAAATCAAAAAGGCTATTGGGAACTCTGTGGGGTTATAGGAATCATCTCAAGTTAAAGCATCTATACCAGTGGAGCTATAGATTTTTATTATGTTCGACTATTTAACGAGAACAAACACCGAATTGGCCAGAAAAAGAATTTCCACGTTTGAAGCCTTGGCACGACTGGAGTAACCAGAATCTACAGAGAGCGCCTGAGTGGAGGACTCTCCGCTTTGCATTCATCATCCACAAACACCAACAGTCTGTGGAACCAGTATCGCAAAGTCATCAAAGAGGTGGGCATGGTGATCATGGTGAAAGAGTGAAAAGCGAAAAAAGGTGACAGAAAATGCACACTTACGATCGCTGCAGCGCAGAAGAAGAGCAGCGTGGGAAGAGTATTGAGTCAGAAGAACAGAGGAGAAAAAAATTCTGTGTACAAAAAAAAAGGCCCACGCAGTCTTCCAGCACAAGGTTATCGAGGAGTTCCGCGGTACAAATGTTTTTTAAGAGACCCAAGTAGCTGGCAGATGGCTTTAAACGAGAAACGCAGGCTTTCCGAAACAGTGAAAGATACCTAGTCACCGAAGCGTAGGGAATATTAGATGTTTTTGAGGAGCATTTCCATCAGCTGCTTGGACAGCAGATTGGGAGAGTGATAGGGCAGAGATAGAACCCGCATCCAGGCATTCCCCCTTCTATCTTTTAAGAGGTCGACTTGGCAGTAAAAATGCTAAAAAACAACAGCCACTGATGGCCTACTAGAAGAGGTTTTTAAACATGATGGTGATGTTTTGGATGGTGATTTGGCACCAAATCATCAACCAAGCATGAAGTCATGCTTGAAACCTGGACTATCAGCTCTATATATACCATCTTCAAGAAAAGCAATCCTACGTCTTATAAAATCTATCGAAGCATATCCCTGCTTAATGTGGCATGTAAGAACTTATCCAACGTACTGTGTGAACGTCTGAAAGTTTTCCGGCTTTCGGCCCAGTAGATCAACAATCGACCGATTTTCAACATTCATCGTCTTGAGCTCTTAAATGTGATGGCCGAACTTAGAAACCCAGCAAAACTGGTCCTGAGTTGTGCTGCATTACACTGGCAAGCAATATACCTAAGAAGACTTCAAGAAATATTTAGTATTTATTCGACCTGTGTTATTCCTGGCTTATTTCATGTTCTAGGAAGCTCAAGGCTTTATCTAAGCCGTTTTAGAATCATACTAGTTCGCGGGATAAATAATGTTCGGTCAATCAACTGTAACAGTAGGTTACGAATACCTTAGGATCCAAAAAAAGTTCCTCTTACAATTCAAGCCGTAATGATACGCTTTATACAAAAAAGGCTATACAAATCTAATGTAGTCAAGTTCCAGCAAAGGTAACAAATCTATATATGTAATCTGTGAGGTGAATGGACCTAAATTAGACACTCATTTTAGTCCGAACAAATTTCACCTACTATTCGCTGTAGGTCCGACCGCACTTAAAATTTCTTATATATTAGGCAAAAGGCTAATGCTAAACCAACTTACTGTGAAATCCAAATACATTCTACAAAATCGCCAAGAATCTTCTTGAACTTTTTCTGATGGATTTTCAAGTGAACAATCCGAATGAAGTTCATGCATCCCATAAAAGTCGTACAACAGTTCTCGGTTGTCTTAAGTATATCTCCAAAGGTGTATATCAGAAAGGCCGTCTGGAAATAGATCGTTATACACACCGAACAAACCACATACCATGACCACGCATTGTAGGCGTAAATAAATATGTGACTCTTTGATTCCACTGGCCAAGAACCATTCAGTTTAAGCCAAACACATTGCAGAGGAAATTTAAATTCGCTTCGATCCTTTGGCTTCGGATTGAACATGATTTCAATTTTACTTTGCCTTGCTGCTTGTACATGTACTCATATTTATGGGGTCGGATGTTTATTAAGAATTCTGTTTGTTTTCATGAAAAAAACAGCCTAATGAGGATGATAATTGGAGGGTAGGCATGTCTGCTAATACCTAATAACAGGCTTATTTGAGTGATGAAATTGGACGCCCAACCTGTAAGTAGCAGGGAACTTTGAATTCATTTAAAAGCAATTTAAACATTCCATTAGAAGTTGTTCCGATTTATTTTGTTAAAGTTATTGCAAATTTGTAGAACAAGACAAGGAAATTTTAGTAGTAGTTTCATTAGTTTGCTACTAATTCATAAGTGAAAACCCATCTGGACAATTTAATCGTATTAACGAAGACGCATTGTTGCTTGCGATATTTCACGACATTCTGTTAACACAAATATCACGTTCAGGCTTAATGTGCAAATTTATAAATACCGCGCCGCCGTCTCATGTGCCGTCTCGTGTGCACAACTTAATCCACTGTGTCTGTTCTAACCACAAATCGTCACACGTTAATTGGTAGTCTGTTAGTCTGGAATAGCGTTTAATGTGTCCTTTACGAGATCGATGAGTGTGCAGAAGTGTTACGTACACCAAATCCTCCATAGACAAGGTCTCAACATACGCGATGTAGTGTAACCCCTGTATACTAAATTTGTTTCCCTCCAAACATTACGTATGATTCAGCCAATGGAGCAAAGAGTTTAAGAATGTACCTGACTACGCCAAACTTTTTTCACCATGTTCGGAGCTGCAGATAGAACTCACTCTTTAATGTTTTGTTTTGCATACTAAAAAATACTAAATTTGGCCTAAACTGGATTTAAAACGCTCTAAGAACCTAATTTCTCTCAGTAGGCTACCTTACCTTTCTTAACCAGACAAGCACGATACGAGGCTGAGCCTTTTTACGAATGATTTTTGCAGAATATGCATGGATGAGGATGAGGTGGAAACCTTTTTTCATATTCTTTGTTCCTGACCAGCTCTTTCTTAATGATCTAAGTGATCTGACCAATATAGAAATGTGTACATAAATAGTCTCCTACGCTTCATTAGAAGTTAAAAATGGTTTTGACGCGAAGAGAGAACCTTCCATTCGCGTGGTATCAAAGCAGGCATTCTATTGGTATAAATGTGTTGATCCATCTTACGGCAGCCACTTCCACCAAACCAAACCAGCAAATTGCGCCGTAGCTCAAGGGTTCGAGGTTCGAATCGAAGCCAAAACACCTAAACGTTTTTTCACGGCCCCACCTCTCGCGAGCGTCTGACAGAGAAACCTAAGAAGCCCCCTTCCAATCGTGTAAAGAATATAATACGCACAACACGAATGTTTGTGAGAAGCTGGGCCCTGGGTCTCAAAGACCTGTTGCACCTAAAATACCAGCTGAAAGCAGACATTTTTTTGGAACAAAGTCAAGCAGATGAACAAAAGGTAAAAGATGGCTCCCTTCTCCATTATCAGACAGTTTATAGTCAGTGGTTGTTACATTGCCCTAGTATTCATTTCATTATCAGCTATAAACTGCTTTCTTTTTCTCATACACGTTTGACAAAGTATCGTGGATAAGCTCACTTTATTCGTTGAGGAAAGACCTGTGCGCCTCAATAATCTTTTTAGCCCAAGAAACAGAACTTGTCAAAGAACTTGTCAAAGTTATGTTTCCAAAGAAAAGCATCCAAAATTATTGACCAAATAAAAGTTGATAGTAACATTATTTATGGCCAAGAGAGAGGGGTGGTAGATTTATTAGTTTCATTCGGCTTGAGTGCAGGGAGTAAGTATCGGCTATCAGTCCAGGGAAGTCACCTTTAAATTCAGTCCAATAAACATGCGCAGTACAGCTCCTACGCAAAAAATATGCGTGCTGTAATAGCGACCAAACTTGACTACCATATTCAAAAGAATTTAGTGACATAAGGATTGAAGAATTGCGAAAGTCAAAGGAAACTACAAGCAGATCAACATTCTCAAGCAAATATGTATATATGGTTTTTTGTCTTTTTGTCTCCGATTGAAGAATTGATTACGCTTTAACTTACAATCCCATTCGGACTTCCAAAAGACTCGTCTATTATAAAACATAAAATTCTTTTGCTGAAATAAATTGCACACACGGTTTGAACAGAACCCATCACCGGATTGGCACCACTGTCGGAGGTATCAGCTGAGTTTTCGGAGTTGTCATCAACTTAGCAGCACCGACCAATATTTTGAACGAGATTTGTGGTAAAGTGACGGTGGTTCTTGTTTTTATGATCAATAACCATTGCAGCGCGAAAAGTACCCTTAGTTGGTTGCCTATTTTTCCTTAAATTGTTCTAAATTCATTACCCAAGTGTTGATCAATCTATAATTACTTGCTCTTGATAAATAGGTAAGTGTACACACGAATTACTTCTCACCCCACACCCCTACGTGTGTTCAGTAATTTCTCTGTAAAATTAGTGACAATAACTTTATAATACGCAATTTCACTAAAAGTACGCCATTTTTATTTCTATTTTGCAAACTTACAAATCACTCTCAAATACGTTGCAACAAAAGACTATAAGTTATAAAAATATGAAGCGTTTTGCTTTAGTTTTTGTTGCACTTGTCGTACATGTTGCTGCAGAGCCACATCTGCTGTCCGATGAGTTCATCGAGATTGTTCGTTCAAAGGCCCAAACCTGGGAGGTGAGTCAGTTTTGTAAAACAAAAGAGAAACACCATACATGATAGCATTTAACTCGATTATAGGTTGGCCGTAATTTTGAACCCACCGTATCTGAATCGTACATCAGACGTTTGATGGGAGTACATCCAGACTCGTACAAATTTGCTTTGCCACCAAAGGCCAAGGATTACTCTGCTTACATTGGTGGTCTTCCGGATAATTTTGATGCACGTCTACAATGGCCTAATTGTCCGACTATTAGGGAGATTCGTGATCAAGGATCCTGCGGTTCATGCTGGGCATTTGGAGCAGTCGAAGCAATGTCTGATCGTGTAAGTTGATAAGGAATTAAGTTCGTAAATGTTGATTGAAACAAAGAAGATTCGATGGTGTTAGCTGTTTCTTCCTTATCGCTGTAGAAAGTTTATTTTTCTTTTCAAATTTGCTTTGTATTTGTTGATAAGAGAAATCAATACATCAGCGGATTCTGTCGGGGTGTATTTGTTAAATATTTATACTTTGGCGTGCGTGTTTACATAAGAAGATTGTAAAGTTCGATGCGATGAATCGCGGCGGTGCTCAAAAACAAAAATAACTACTGTTTCCTAAATGTGGTCATTTTATAATTTGAAGTAGAATGCATTTTTATCTTATCTTGCAACTTTCTAAGCCATATCTATAGGTCGACCCTTAACACAAATGAATGACTGAGGTGTGGTTCAAATCTATTGTTTACGGTGTCGCCTATAGGGCACCATACTTGGTGCAGGTATTCACAGCTGATAATTTTTGCTTGTCTGTGGAGATTCTACGAATTCCCTAATCCCTTTCCCAGTATTTTAGAATTGTTGTCCAAGTGGCCTATTGCGTTACGAATTTTAAATCGGAAATGACTTGTTGGGAGGTAGAATACGTTCGAGTTATGTATGTAATGTGTGTGCAACAACGCAACCATTCAAGGTCATAGATTTTCTTTGTAATGTAGTCTAGAGTATGCATAATTATTAGGATGCTAACACCATATACATATGTATGTACCTCTGTGCGCTCTTTCACAAGAGACTTAGACACTCCTTATAGTTTTTTTCTCATTGTGTGGCTCTCATGTATGGCAAACAATAGCATGTCAGCCTTTCCATGATCTCGACTCAGAACTAACAAGTTCGGTTGCTAATTTAAAGTTGACATGTCAATACTTTGAACTGGGGGAGAGTATCAGGTCATTTGTTTGCCAGTAAAAAGCATCCTTATTTCGTTTAAATTGCAGCCCCTTAGCTTTCGTTTGTTTATTATTATTATCTGGTTTTCAAAGGGTGCACTCTACTGTTGTCAATATTTTTATTCCGAAGATATGATGAGTAAGTTATTAATATGAATTTTGCTTAGAATACATAAATAGATTTGATGTGGCGAGCTCCTCTATGCCTTTCCATATTTTTTCCGTTTCTGTCTTGTTTGTGATCTCCGCTTACAGTCTTTGGTGTGCCAATCAGTCCGATATGTACTGGTATTCATGTTATTGTATGAAGCGCAAAATTTATCAAATAAATCAGTTCTATCAGTGTATGGGGAAACGCTTGAAATACTGCTGTTGATTCTACTACCCACAGTACTTTTGAAATAAACCTTGCCTTGCTTTGCTATAATGGTTAAACAATCCACTGTAGCAACTGGCTCTGTGTTCTCATTATGACTTAGCTTTGATCCGTTTTGTGTAGGTGTTCTATTGTATGTGGCTTGAGTTCGACTTTCTTACTTGTGTTGTCAATGTTTATTTTGTTTTCGACTGCCTGAATGAAACCCAATTCGGGTTTACTTGTGGAATTGTTGGGTTAGCTTTCCAGTGAAGTTCAAATTGTTTACATAGATGGTTTGGTTTGTTTTGTGTACTCCATTTGATAAAGATTCAAATTCTCGTATTTGGCAATTTCTTGTGATGGTGTTTTTTTTTGTGACGGCCGTGTTTCAATAGTCGAAGTACTCAATGGGAGGTTTAAAGTTGGAATACCAGACCCGTTGATTGCTAGTGTTTGCTGTTTATATTCTTAGAGCGCAAGAGTTCGTTATTTCAACAATCCGCAGCGTTTGTTTCTGTATTATTTCGAGTCTATTTGAGGCATTTGCCTTATCGAATGTAGGCGATAGGCCCGTGGTATTTCTGGACCTTATTGACTATCTCATATACAGTAAAAGCTCGTTAGTTTGGAAAGGTTGGGGGGAAGGACAGTCCGATTAAGCGAATTTTTGAAATTAGTCAGAGATATGGTATTGATATGGTTTTTTTTTTAACTTCTACATGTGAATTGCCAGGATTCCCCCAATACACATTTTGATGGTTTTTTCCCGACATCTAAAGGTGACTCTAGTTATACAAATTTGGTATATCGCAAGCTATTCAATGTTTATACACGGTTTCGTCTAGTTTTTTACACAAATTTTCAATAAAAATTCATAAATATTGATTTTCACGCTCAATTATTTGCTCGATTAAAGAATCTTTCCATAATATATTGGTTAAATTTTTTCGTCGCTCGTTAAATCGTTACGTAATGAACAGTTCCAGTCTCGTATCGAATTGAGTGTCCAGGGGAGGTTTATTCGTTTTGCCCTACGCGAGCTTCCGTAGCCCGACAGATATAACTTTCCTCCTTACGAGCATCGTCTGAACGTGCTGAACAACGCAGAAAACATCGCCGATCTACTATTTGTACATCAGCTATCAGCAGGTAACATTGATTGTAATTAGCTGCTTCAAACGATATAGTTCAGCACCAGTCCCCGAACTCTAAGGTCAGCACCTCTCTTTCGCCTAAAGTTTCATCGAACAAGTTACGGGAGTAATGCTCCTATGACTCGAATGGTGGCATTTTGTTTTGCGACTCAATCTGGCAAATGGTAAAGTTCAGAAAACACTTGTTTAACAAATTTTCGTGCAGTGAAATTTGCCTAATTGTTTAGGACAGAAAAACAACCCAACATTCATATAAAATGTATTCGTCTTACAGTTCCTCAACCAGCAATCGTTACTCTAATATTGCTTTTTATTTTGTAGGTATGCATTCATTCCGATGGAAAGATAAACTTCCACTTCTCTGCTGATGACTTAGTGTCCTGTTGTCATACCTGTGGCTTTGGATGCAATGGCGGTTTCCCCGGTGCTGCTTGGAGCTACTGGACTCGCAAAGGTATTGTGAGCGGAGGTTCTTTTGGATCAAATCAGGTAGTTCAAAGTTTATGTTTCCAAACAAAAACCTGTATTTAAACCATTTATCCATTTTTGTATAAAAAGGGTTGCCGTCCCTACGAAATCGAACCGTGTGAGCATCATGTAAACGGAACACGTCCAGCCTGTGACGGTGAACACGGTAAGACTCCACGTTGCAAACATCAATGTCAGAGCTCCTACAAAGTCAAATACGACGATGACAAACACTTTGGAAAGAAAGCCTATTCAGTGACACGTGATGTCGGCCAAATTCAAAGTGAAATTCTAACCAATGGACCTGTTGAGGGAGCTTTCACTGTTTATGAAGATTTGATTTTGTACAAGCAGGGTAAATATTTTCATTTTTTTTTAATTTATCTGTGTCTCATGCTTCGTTTTTTTTTTTTGTAATAGGAGTCTACCAACACGTGCATGGCAAAGCTCTTGGTGGACATGCTATCCGCATTATTGGATGGGGTGTAGAGAATGATACTCCATACTGGTTGATTGCCAACTCATGGAACTCCGATTGGGGTGATAATGGCACTTTCAAAATTCTCCGTGGAAGTGATCACTGCGGTATTGAGAGCGAAATCTCTGCTGGTCTACCAGCCCTCGACTAGTTGAATGTCTATTCCATTTATAATTTCGTTTGACAAACAATTGTTTGTGTAGTTTATGTCATAACTTTATTAACTGTTAAATTCGTTTCGAGAAAATATCAATCAAAATGGCTCTGGTGATAAAGAAAATGTGAAGCAGATTAGAAATAAAGAAATATTTTAATTTGTAAAAGAGATCGTAGTTTTCACATATCTTAGGCGCGTGAAGCAATTACTCTACTCTACTCATGAAGCAATTACTCTCAACCCGTGAAAGTGTATGTATGAACTTCCGATGGCCAAGCAAAATCTGAAAGAAGTACATTCCCGAAACTTGTTGGAGGGCGATTACCAATCAGCATACCATTGGTACCTTCTGGTATTCTCAAACAGGTGGATGAGCAATTTTTACAATGCACGCTAATGATTTCAGATTCAGATTCAAACTATTAAAGACGTATAGGCTGAAAACAATCACCGTACCAACATCGACTGACCTAGTCGATTTTAAAAAGGGTCCTCTTGTTGGACCAGTTACTGATTTGTAAATCAATTTAGTCACCCCAAATAAAAGTATTTCTATGATGATCGCATTTATCATTAAGATGACCCAAGAACGAGTGTATGGTCGGTTTTACGTTAATACAAAAATATAAAATAATTCAAATCCTCAATATAACTGCCGGTATTTCAAATCTTACCTGGGTAAGAATGTCAAGTCTGAAGAAGAAAAGGCTTATTGATTAGGGCTCGTTCAACGGACTACTAAACTAACGTTTCTACGAACTTCTGGAAAATATTCAAAGGTATTTCAATATTTCAATGTAAGTCAAATTAGATAAGCATAGTATGGTTGCGAGAATTTCAAATATGTAGTAAGGAACGTACAATATTTTCTGTCAAGGCTTAATTAGCTCATAACATTTGCACACTACCCAACTGGATGTATGTTACTATATATTTTTAGGACCACTCAGTGCGCAAATTAATTTACATTAAACACACCACCTTAAAATTCACAACAAAACGGGCTTGTTCAGTAGGGCCGCTCCTCCCATGGACCAATCTGTTGGACTAATTCTTGTTCTCTATTTCCACCGTAAGCTGACTTAAAAATAAAAGGAATTCCAGCTATCATCCACTGGATGTACTCAGCCATCATTAAACCCATACTATCCTATGGGTGCCTAGTCTGATGCCCCTCAGTAGATAATACCACGTACCTCTAGAAAGATGTTCGACATATATGTACATATATTGACAGTCAAGTTACCAGTCGTCAAATCCAAACTGGTGAATCCATGCCATGAAGAACTCACGACCACTCACGGTGAACGATGACGTCACACTCCTTGACTGAAAATGATCATTGCCTGTGTTTTACCGCCACTAACTCTTGTTAAATCCTCAAATCTTCACGAGGTTAGCTAATGAGAGATGGAGGGCACTCTCACTTTATCATGTCTCCAGAATTTTCTGAACAAAATACAATAGTGCCAAAACTAAACAGATCCTGGCGCTTAACAGATCCAACTTAGTGCTCTTCACGGGGATTATTCCCGGCCACAAACCCATGGCGGCCCACCGTAGACGAATGCCATTAGAAACTGATGACTTCTGCCGAGGCTGTGACGGATGCAGAAGAGAACACATCGCGAGCGGTGGGGTCGTGAAATAAATCTTAGCTTTTACGCACTAACTACTTGAGCCACGGGTCACACACATTTAACGGGTCACACATATTGTACATAATGCCCACTCCTGTGTGGGCGTTTTTCCTTCGAATTTCAGGAATCGACTTCAAAATCTTCAGGTGGACGTTCCTCATTCAGCACTGGAACCACCCGTAAACCAAACCTATGTTAAAGGTTCACTAATCAGCATAAACTGTGTGAATACCTTTCAAGTTCCATTAATGATTTAGAAATTATGGATGTTTGGAAGGATGGACGGACGCAAGTGCAACACGAATATGATACAGAATCCCGGAAAAACAAGATTTTCAATTTACTTTCATATCTCTTCTGAGAAAAGGAAAACAAAGTAGTTTTCGAACGATTATTTTAGATTTCATTTCATTTATTTAGTTCAGTAAAATGATACAAAATTTAATATCTTACTACAAGTATTTACACACAATTTTACAAGTTAGTATATTATATTACCTACTTAAACTTATTCCCTAAAAAAAACTTGAAAAACATGATTTTGTAAGTGTAAAAGCCAAAATAAAACAGAAACAATATGTATGTATATTTGAAATCATTTGAATACGTGACAAAAAAAAAAGAAAATATTTATTCCACCTAAAATCTAATATCACACATCATCTCCTTCTAGCTCCCATATTCCAATGCACTCTCACACATATGGATTCCAATTGCTTCCATCCTCAGGGAGCAGATTGTTTGTTATCAATAAAATAACATCAATTACCCACCATACACCAACTCCTCCGACAGTGAGAAGCTTTCCCACCGCAGTGCCCGTCTGGCCAAGGCAGAAGCGATCCATTCCAAGGAATCCAAGCAGAATACTGTATATCAACGTTGTTACAAAATAATGGTCTGTATATTTGATGCAGGGTACACCATCTCGAAGAAATGTCCTCGGTCCGTAGCAATCAATATCGGCGAAGACGGTACATTCAACTTTTGTGTGTTCCACATCGTCATACCATATTCCACCGAACTTAACGCAACCATAGCCGAGTTCATCACGAGCAGTCTTATTTCCCCGATGGTCATATGGATCCATGCAGTCTAGAAATTCTTCCGAGAGGAAATTACACTTGACCAATGCACCCAGTGGATTGAATTCCAAGGCAGACGCCGGTGATTGTTGTATCGATATATCCTTGTCATTGCGAGCGTGAGTTGAATGACTTAGGTATATTATTTCGTAAAATATTAAAAGAAATGTTAGTGTTTTCATTGCTTTCCAATTAAATAAAGAGCAAAAATTATTACTAAGTATTGTCACTGGAGAAATGTCAAAATACAATTGAAATATTGGTTAAGATATGGACTTGTGCTTGCAGCATTTCACATTTAGATGACGCTGCGGAGACCGGAAGCAGAGGATTATTCAATTTATTTACTTTAAATCCAATAATGCAAGAACAATGAAAAGCAGCTAGTAGCAGACAATTGAACAGAAATTAATATTAAGTTGGTAGGTTTAAGGGGTGATTTCAGGCAAAGGAGTACAGTCTCACTCGGATCTCTTTACGGATCCATTGTGCTCCTAAATATGGGATACCTGAAAATAGAGAACACGAATTAGTCCAACAGATTAGCCTATGGCAGAAGCTGCCCTCCTCAACCAGCCAGTTTCGTTATGAATTTTGAGGCGGTCTTAGGTGCTAGTTCCCTGAGGTCGCCGAAAAATACTTTTCCGAGAATCCGGTATCGAGTTCTGCTGCGGCTTTGGCATTCGCAGAGGAAGTGCGTTATGTCGATGAAAAATACTTTTCCGAGGTCGGGTATCTAGTTCTGCTGGGGCTTTGACATTGGCAGAGGAAGTGAGTTATGTCTTCCTCTACCTCTGTGTCGCCGCACCCTCTACATATCCCTGTGCTGGTGATTCCCATTCTTTTAAAGTGGTCCACTTGTGGGTGGGTTGTGGCCTGTGAAGTTACCAATGAGAAGGGTCCATTAAGTTATGGGAGTTCTCTGGTCCTTTAAATGTTGTATTGGGCCCAAGGTACGCTGTAAACACTGAATAAGGAAAGTGCACACGACCTACCATTGGCCATATTGCGTGCGTTGGAGGAGATTTTGGATGTGAAGAGGCTGATGGCCGGCTGATTCGTTGGGATATCAGTTGATTCTGAGCAACTTGTAGCTAACTCATCGGTCCTTTAATTTCTTTGGAACGCCATGTGTCCCGGAATCCTGCATAGCGTAATGCTCTTCACATCTTTTGACCAATTTTATGTTGGTTGTGACTGAAGTGGTGGCTTTGCACTCATACTTGGCTATCGGATGTAGATGTCTATGTGCTTGTTATTGATAGAGTTCTGCAAGCCTTGGTGATACCATATAGAAGAATTCAATATTAAGTGAATAAGTGTTTTAGGGCAGAGTCTATAAAAAGCACGTGCCAATAGTAAACACATTATTTTTTGGCAAAACCATAAGAAGAGAAGAGAAGTGTGCATGGCTATATAAGTCTAGTTAGTTAAATGACTTATTCTTTCCTTGTTTCTGGGATTTCCTTTTTAAATTCCCTTTACAGACTGCAATCTTGCACTTTTTCCGCACACGATAAAAGGAAAAACCACGAAGCACTGGCAAGATGGTATTGAATTCCATGACCTATGTACCGACTAGAGGAATGTACTCTTGCAAGCACAAGACCCTTTACTATAACTACTTGCCATCAGTAAAATCGTTTTATCCGCTTCCGATTTACCTTCCTTAATGTTATATCCTTTTCCCTTTCTGCCAGATTCTTTCAAATTCCCAAAATAAGAAATCAAACACAAAACAATTTGTTATTTAAATACATTTACTCTCTATGGATGCGTATATCAAAAATAAACATACAAGTTCCTTGTCCTCATGCTTTTACAATTCAACACTTTAAGCTAAGTACTGGAAGCATCCATCACACAAACCCTACTAAGTACAAATGCTATTAAATGGAAAATTAATCACAGTTAAAACCAATATCAGATTATTCTACGGTGGTGCAAGTGGAGTTCCTTCAAAAAAAAGTTACACTCGCTTTCTAGTCTAAGTACACTCAGTGTTAATACATTGTAACTCATTTTGTGATTCGAGTTTACACACAGTTAGTAATTAAATACATTTTAAGTTAGTGGAGTGGAGTTAGACCAGTAAATAAAACAAGTAACTGCATACGAATATCCAGTGGCTGAGAAAATCCAGAGACATCCATTCGTTTAATCCAGCGCGTATTGAGAAACGACTCGTCTGTGCAGTTTCATCCATCATGATGCCCAAGTAGGCCAAATGCAATACAGTCAAGAAACCAAACACCGAATTCATAACAAAACTAAATCCAGAGTTCCACTTGTGCTCATGTAAGCATGTCCGATTGCGGCAATCGTTTGGCAAGATACAGGCGTTAAAAATACTGGCAACTTTGGTACGTAGCTTGTATTCCACAAACGTGAAGATACCTAACGATAATAATACTGCGTAGATTTGGAAGTGTAGTCCATGCAAAAGGGAAGACACTAGATATGTGGCGATTATAGCAAGAAGAACACTTTTCCCTTTGATTGTTCGAAAAACGTAGATCTTGAGCCATCGATGCATCGGAATATTCCAATTTCGAACTAAATTCGTCAGGGAGCGCGGAAACTCAATGGCGCTAGGCTTCGTTATTAAACTCCCAAACAGCGGCGAAACTTCGGCGGAATTGAGATGACCTCCGACACCAGCTGCGGCCATTGTAGCCTGTGATAGAAATGAGATAAAGTAATGACTGCATCGAAACGATAGAGCATCTCGGAAGGCCACCGCCCACTTCCAAGCGTAATCCGTACAAAACAGTCCCACAAGGCAGTTTGAGAAGAGTAGAAAAATTATCGCCGCGATGGTGTTACACACTGTCCAGAGGATCCAACGGAAATCCATTTTCATTTGATTCAAACTCTGGGTATACTCATCATAGGCAGTCCATGGGCCAAGCACCACATTTGCTGGGCACATCATGTATCCCAAGAAGGGAAACAATGCTGGATTGCGATTTTGCTTCTTCGCATCCAAGTCAAATGCCAATGAGATCACTTTCATGGTGGCTATCATCTGCACTCCTCGAATCTTGTGCCATACGGTCGGATTATCAGCCAACAGTTCATATGTGAACAGTAACACGAAACAATTCGCTCCAAGGATGTAGCCCATATGTCTGGACTTCCTATACTCCAGAATACTTAGAACCACGTAGGATACCATGGCGAAGAGTAAAATTATTAGGAAATCCAACCCTATGGTGTGATATAAGACACCGCATCCGCAGGCAAATGAAATTAAATGGTCCATCCATGGACGAATTTTGATGCACTTTGCAATGATCCAAGCAAGTCGGCAAAGAAGATTCCATCCCAATAGAGTGCCTGCGTAGGAGGTTATCTGAATTGCTGAAGGTATTACACAGTTCTTAAGAGTTTCTTCCAATGTTTGCTTATTAAATCGGAAAAGGAGTTTGTGTTCAAAGTCGTAGTCTTCGAAAAGATCTTCCTCGTACTCCTCAAAGTAATCCTCCATTTTCGATGTTGAGAAACGTTCAGTATTGTATGGGCTGGAATGCTTCCGGATGCGAAATGGTGATGAATTTGGAGAAATTGGGTAAAAATATCATTTTTTTGGTGCAAAAGCAGTGAATTTGTATTTACAAACAAAAAAATGCAAAAATCAGATCAAATGTCAAATTGTATACAGAGCTGTGCAAAGAGAATGGAATGGCATGTCCATGTGACCCTGATTAGACGGCGATTGTTCAGGCGGTTGTGTCGTTAGTGAGTAGTGTGAGTAGGAAGAGCGAAGGACTGTGGATATTCATGAAGTTCGGTGTGGAGCCGAAATGTTTCGTTTCGCTCGTTATTAGCTAGGCCATCGAAGGGTGCTCATAAAAAGTGCAGTTTCCTTTCCGAGTTGATTCCGTATATTTCGAGTCTTAGCAAAGCTGTACAAAAAAGAGCTCATCAGTGTGTATGCATGACAGTACTGTCCTCAACTTATTGGAGATTAATCATCTGATCTAGGTCAGTTGCGATGCCATGGATCGCACTATCTGGCTAGTCGGTACTAATCAAACCGAGTGTATCTCGTGCTTCTGCTTCTATTTTAGTGTAAGGAATGACCAAAACTGTGGTTCGTCAGTCCGGACAGACTAAAACCTCTCTTATATTCCCAGGAGAACTGAACTTATGCTAAGCAGCTCGAACAATTCGAGCAAGGAATGTGATTGCCATCAGAATCTAGTTGAAATACATTCTTAAGTTTCGACTCCGTTTGCATTTACTCGTGATACTGTACTAGATTGTAAATTCCCATTGAACTTCATCCATTATCCACCAGTTGTCGCGGTACTCACCTTTCAGCGGACCATTTCGCCCAAAAACACAAAGCGGTTACCGGCGAATCAGTAGACGAACATAATCCTAACAAAAAATAAAAGGGAAAATAAAATAAATGGTGATTGGTGTGATCCAGCAGCGGGCTATCTTTTGAATTTAACCAAAAGTCGGCCGAAAGTGTTTTCATTTTCATATCAAATCAAATTATTTTCGTATTTTCCCATCCTGAAGCTCAACATTTGTCTTTTGTTTTGTATGTTCGCTTGGAGAATTGAGAAGAATTGAATTCGCAACGAAATGGTACGCATTTGCAAATTTATCTTCTGTTCTGTGTAAATTGTCAAAGAGGAGGCGAGAGAAAAAAAAAATCTTTTTTGTTGATTCTATGCTTGAGAAGAAAAGAAAAACAAGGATTGCGTCAATTTTTTGGAAATTATTCAACACATTGTTCCTAAAGTGAATGTTTAATTAAAATTTAGTTTTCCTACTTCCGAGTCGGGGTGTTTCTTTTGTTATAACTATCCAACAGATCCAGGGGACTATCGAACAAACAACCTAAAGGAATTGATTTTTTTTTCTCTTGCCTCAGCTGGGTTCATTTATTAGTGAAAGTGCAACCAAGTTTGGAGGATTCTGTCGAACTATGCAGGTTGAACTTATATTTTTATTCAGTGTAATGTATTCCTGTTGATATGTAAGATAATTCGGAATATTTTGATGGCGAAAATTGGGTTGTTTTTGTTGAAGAACCCACTTCACATAACCTTAAAATTCAAGGCGGAATTGCGGAAGATTTTTTTTTTCTTCCTGTAGTTAATTGTTTTTAATTATTGCTTCGGGAAATGCCGCGAAGTTTGGGTTGAATGAAGATCAAGTACAAATATAACAAAGGGAATAAGGTCTAGCTATTGGAGCTATCGGAATAGGGCTAAGAAACATGCAATTAGTTACGGATTAGTTTTTACATGTAGGAACGAACATTTGAGGAGTACCTACTTCAGTGTCTTTGTTGGCATATGCAAGTCTCATTGCCGTTCATATGCATATGCAAGTTCTGAGTTGTCTGGCTATGCTATGAAAACTAATATTTATTTCAATGCGTAATAAGGCATTCAAGATGACTATGGGTCATCAAGGTCAACACGCAGTCAAATTATCTTTTAGTTAGACACGCAATCTTTGGACTCCTGATGTCCTAATTCTTATTTGTTTGTGATGAGTTCGTTTACATGCATATCTTAATCTAGGAGCTGATGTATTCTTCAGTAATACCTGTAACTCCATCGATTTTAGTAAATAATAATACGTAAGGGACTTTATTCATCCTGAAAGGGGAGCGTTCGAATATTTTTCCACAAACCCATCTGCAAAACTGCGACTTACGACAATTCCGTATGACTACAAGTTCCTGGCGTTAGCCCAGTTTAACATTTGAGCAATTGGTATTTTAAAGACACTGCAAATGGGACTGTGTTTTGCGTCCTTACAAACTAAATTATTGCTTTTTCACTTGTTTTGACCGAGGAAATGTAAGATTCAAAGCCTTCATTGTTTTTGTCACTCTCGCGGGCTTATCACGGTGAAATGAATACTTCTCCTTCTGATGATGAGTACATTTTCGCAAATACTATGGTCAGTGACCGTTTGGTAGACAAATTAACCTGGTATTTAGAACCTGGTGGAATACCTCTTTCATGCTTATTTCGATTGTTCTATGGATAGAGTTGGTTGGAATCTTTCGATGTTCACCTCTAGGACTTGCAGGCTTAACTTATTCTTTCTTTTACCCGGGATGTTGCGGTCCTATTTGAAAGTACGCTGAATAACAAAAATTATAAGTGGGAAACCCGAACAAGGAACACATACGCGTAGAAAACTGTTGTTTTTCTCTTTTTTCTTTTTTTTTGCTACAGTCCGGCCCAGTGCTTAGCTAAGTGCTTCCAGTTACGCACTCCAAATCAGTTGAGGTTCTTTCTATTTTTGCATGCCATCTTAAGCGAGGTATTCTTGTCCTGCGAAGTTTCTCTGGGTTATATTACAAAACTACGGGACGAAGTGTTTGTATCAATCCTGTCTACATACCCTAGGCATCGACTAGCTCTTATGGTAAGTCGCTCAATCCCCTTCGCGTCAATACAGACGGAATTGACAATTTTACGAAGAATCTTTCACTCAGAGGTAGCGAGGATATCTTCACTCACTTAGTTACATAGTTTTTCAATGCCATAGAGCAGGACTTAATTATTCAGACTATGGTTCTAATCTTTTACCAAGAAATCTATGGTTAGTTTCGTGGTTGAGTGAAAACCCAACACATCAATTGGAGCATTTCGTTTGGGAGCTTTACCATTGATCTTCAGGATTTGGTGTTGAGAGCATAGGATTCGTAGCAAGATATCCTAAAAACATTCTTTGGTGGTGTCATCCTTGTCTTTTGTGGGGACATGAGCGCATGTTAAGTTTATGTTCACGATTGTACCCCAATTTAGTAGCTAGAAGGGAACAACAGTTCTATACCACTAAGACGGGGGAGATCGCAGTGTAGCAGTAAATTGTTAAACAAATTTAAAAAGTTAAATATGAATTTGCGGATATCGTTGGTTGTAGTCTCAGTGCATTAAATACATTCATCTGTGATAACTGTTTCATTTTTAACAACCTGCGCTTCATCCAACAGGATCTCTATTATTTTTTTAGAACTAGTAAAAAAGGTCAATCATTGCCAATGGCCATTTCGGTCAAAGAACTGAATATAATGTGAATTGTACGTACAGCAAGCAACTAATAACGTAGACTGAAGGAAGAGCGGTAACCTCTTTAAAGTGAATTTGAAATTCAAGTTTCTTTCTTTAGAATTTCCACAAATAATCTTCAGGGCGGTTTTACAAGTATTATTTAGTTGGATTATTCATATCCTACAGAATTGTGGGTGAAGGTTTACCATACCATATCCTCCACAGTCTAACTAAGATCTGTTCCATACTCATACTAGTAAATTAGCAGTGTACGTTCGATTTCGAGCATATAATTGTCTGGGATTACCTTCTCAAACAAAACTTTCCCTTCTAATAGAGCGAGAGAGAGAAACGAATGGTTGTGATAAGCTAGACCCTTAATCCAGTGCGGATCTGTCTCGCAAAACATTTGTTGTTTGTATGTTCATATGAACTAGCCTCATAAGCCTTACAAAAACGGATTGATTGTATTGTGAAATAAAACAATAAATATTCAATCTTAATACCTTTAAATTGAATACATTAGTACGTCAGAGAGCATAGAGATCAGGTTTACAGCTCATGTTAAAAGCTTGTGTTAAAAAGCTCATGTTAATCTTCACAGACCATTAAGCAGTAATTAAGCCTACAAACCGATTGCAGATAAAACTTAGCCGTAAGCTAGGGGGTTAATTTAAGTACAAACGGCTCTTATCCAACCACAAACATTTGGCGCAACAGGTCCATGGGACTCAGGGCCTATCTTCTCACAACCATTCGCGTTGTGCGTATGACGTTCTTTATACGAATAGAAGGAGTCTACTGTTTAAGGCCGTGTACAAACAGCAATTTGTTATTTGAGAAGCTTTTTCCTGGGAGTTTTACTCTCGGATGTTTGTTAGACGTGTGAAAAACTTTTATGTGTTGTTTGGGGTTCGAACCTCTAACCCCACGATCCGTAGTCTAACCCACTAATAACTTGAGCCACGGTAGCCACTGACATCCCACTGACATGGAACAAAAAAAGTGTCGCTTCAATATTTTACTTGAAGTCGATCAGCAAAATATATTCAAACCAAATTCAAATGATCTACAATCAACCTATTAAGTAGAGCACGGGTCAGCTAGTGTATGTATGGATATTCACTAAATACGAACCGCTTAGACTTTGTATTAGTACTTTAAAGTATCCGGATAACCGAAAGAGATGGGACTGTTTTTGATATACATATAATGTTAGGTGTTGGACAAAACTAGTTCACTTTCTTTGTCGGTAGGGGATTTTTTGAGCAAAATTTAGATAAAATTTGATGCAGTCGCCAGTACATCCAAGCCATCTCCTATTATCAATGAATAAGAAATCTGTCCACATATGATCCTTAAAATTGATACGGACTGTCTAGGATTCTTTAAATAATGCAAGTAGTACTTTATCCCTTCTGGTATGTAAAAGACACAGGTCTTCCCCAATTTCGAGAATAATTCTCATGTCTGGTTCAGTTTGTATAAAACAATCTTGCACCTGGTAGAATAGATAGCATTATAAATCGTACGGAAAAACTAATAAGAGAAGTTTCTTTCCATTCCTTGTTTTATCGATTTCACAGAGAGTGCTGCAGTGCCAGTTGCATTCCACTCTTCAATCTGAAAGTCATCATCAGTTTACCCTCAAATTCGGATGTATCCCCAAGTATAGGGACCTATTTTCCGACATTATAGTTCCTAAACTTTTAAAAACAACGTTCATACAACATATTATCTTAAAGACACTGTCTATAAATATTTATTTATTGGTTGAACGCATTTAATAAATGTTCTTTAAAAACATGTTTACAGGAAATTCATCAGCTTGAAATCTTATGCAAGCAACTGTATGAAGCAACAGACTCGGTTATTCGTTCGGAGGCTGAGAAAGCCCTTGTTGCGTTCGTAAGCAGTCAAGATGCTTTACCAAAATGTCAAATGCTCTTGGACCGAGCTGACTCAAGCTATGCCCAGCTTCTCGCAGCAACGACTCTCACTAAATTAATACAGGGTTTGAATTTAGAGCAAAGAATCGATATAAGGTTTGCAGTCTCTAGACTTATCAATTTTTTGTTTGAATAGTTACATGGATTTGTTTACAGGAGTTACATATTGAACTATCTAGCTACCCGCCCCAATTTACAAGGTTTTGTTGTACAAGCACTTGTTACACTTTTGGCAAAGATAACAAAATACGGATGGTTTGACACGTACAAAAATGAGTACATATTTCAAAACATTCTCGAGGATGTGAAGAAGTTTCTCCAGGTATGGATATCGAGTTTATTTAAACTGCAAATTGAGTTAATATTTTGTTTCTATCTTTTAGCAAGGCTCAGCTGAGCACTGTACAATAGGGGTGCAAATTTTATCCCAATTGGTATGCGAAATGAATTCAATTGTGGAGGCAGACGTGAATTTGTCGTTCTCAAAGAACCGTAAAATCGCCACATCGTTCCGTGACCAACAGTTGTACGATATTTTTCTCCTCTCTTGTTCGTTATTGGTAACGGCACGAGATAATAGCAAGAGCTTGAACTTTATGGATGAATCACAGCAAGCGTAAGATGTTTTAAAAATACATACATACATAAGTACTTATTTAAATTGAGTTAAATATTTCAGTCTTATATCACATGTCCTGAGACTGACTAAGAACTGCTTGAGCTTCGATTTTATTGGGAGCTCCACTGACGAGTCCTCGGATGATATGAATAGTGTTCAAGTGAGTCTTGATACAGTAATTTGAAGGTAGATTTTAGTTTTAAATAAAACGTTTATTTACAGATTCCTACCTCCTGGAGACCTGCGTTTCTCGATTCAAATACATTGAAATTGTTCTTTGATCTCTATCAGATTCTTCCGAATGGATTGGCTAGCTATTCGCTGTCATGTTTAGTGCAGGTAAGTTCTTTTTTTTTTTTTGTGAGTAATGCACGTTTAATTTAAAATCAATTTTATGAATAGATGACATCAGTGCGTCGATCTCTTTTCAACAACCCTGAACGTACAAAATTTCTTACTCATCTCCTCGAGGGTGTTAAAAACATTCTGACCAATTTACATGTAAGTCCTTGAAATTTATATTCTTATTAGAAAAGGTTAAGAATATGATTTTTGTTTTTACTGAATTGTAGGGTCTTAGTGATCCTGACAACTACCATGAATTCTGCAGACTACTCGCTCGCCTCAAATCGAATTATCAATTGGGTGAACTAATTACCGTTGAATGTTATCCGGAGGCCATACAATTGATAGCTAAATTCACTGTTCAATCATTGCAGGTATAAAATGCACCAGTAGCCAAGGCATATTTCCGTTTTATTGATGTTTAATTTTGTTGTTTAGATGTGGCAATTCGCTCCAAACAGTGTACATTATTTGCTAACACTGTGGCAAAGGATGGTTGCATCCGTACCATACGTAAAGTCGCCTGAACCCCATTTGCTTGGGACATACACACCCGAAGTAACCAAAGCTTACATCACTTCTCGTCTGGAGGCTGTACCCGTAATTGTCAGAGATAATTTAGAAGATCCACTAGACGACCTCTGTATGGTTCAACAGCAACTGGAGCAGTTATCTGTAATCGAACGTTGTGAATATGACAAAACTTGTACACTTCTTGTACAGCATTTTGATCAGAAGGCGCGAGAGTACGAAGAACTCTTACAAAGTCCATCGCCTAATCCCATGGACGTGACAATCCATGAGCTTCAGTTAACGTGGCTGGTGTACATAATCGGTTCAGCAATTGTTGGCAGATTGTCGTTCAATTCGAACGATGAACAGGATACGATGGATGGAGAACTTGTGATACGGGTATGTATTATCTTACATGGCAAAGACCATTGTGTGGTTGTTAATTTTTCTTTTGTAGGTACTGCAACTAATGAGCTTAACAGATGCGAGACTCCCGCAAGCCGGCTGTGAAAAACTCGAGTTGGCTATTCTTAGTTTCCTGGAACAAGTACGCAAAATGCACATTTGTGAGCAGGCACAAAAGGCGCACGTCTACAAAAGATTGTCGGAAGTATTCGGCCTAAGTGATGAACAGATGCTGTTGAGTTTAATCAATAGAAAAATGTAAGTTTAAGTTTTCTTAAGCCCCACTCCCCTATTCATCGCCTGACTATTTAATCCTTTTAGAATAACAAATCTAAAATTTTGGGGACGCTCGGAACCGATTATAACCAAGACACTAATGCTGCTATCAGAACTTTCTGTGAATTTCAACTCTCTTCGAAAGTTGGCTAAGTTGGAGGAGATTCAATTTATGTTAACACATCACACAGTAAGATGGAAATTCTATTTCGGCAATGTTTTCTAACTCTCCAAACTTTCGCAGAGCGAACACTTTCCATTTCTGGGTACAAATTCATCACTCAGCGAGATGCGTTGCCGGACGATGTTCTACACATCGCTGGGAAGACTACTAATGTTTGATCTGGGAGAGGACGAAGAGCGCTTTTACAACTTTATAACACCGCTTACCAGTTAGTTACATTAGTGGTTGATCCAGGTTGTGGTATAGATGGTAACTACTTTTCATTTGCAGATCAATTTGAATCGCTCGGTTCGGTACTTATGGACGGGAATAGTTTTCCCAATGAGGAAGCGAAAAAAGCAATAATTGGCTTGGCACGGGATCTACGAGGTCTAGCACTGCCTTTGAATGCTAGGGTCCCCTACACAATGCTCTTCGAATGGATGTAATCTTATAGGAAAACGCTCTAAGTCATGATATATTTAACTTTTCCTTATCTTTTAGTTATCCCGATTATATTCCGATTCTAATACGTGCCGTTGAGTTATGGGCACATGATCCAGCTGTGACAACACCAGTACTGAAACTTTTCGCTGAGCTCGTACATTGTCGAACACAACGTTTGCAGGGCAATGTATCTAGTCCGATGGGTATATTATTATTCCGCGAAGCATCTAAACTTATATGCATATATGGGAATAGAAGTCTTCATTTGGACGTACCTCGTGATCAGCAGTACCCAATGAAGTTAAAAGGCATTTCGATATGTTTCCTTATACTGAAGAATGCGCTCAGCGGGAATTATGTAAATTTTGGGGTTTTTAAATTGTATCGTGACGATACATTGGACAACGTTTTAAATATTGCTGCTAAATTAATAATGTCCATTCAGCAGAATGATTTATTAGTAAGTGTTATGTTCCCTTAATGGTACTTTCTATATTGATTGTATTTTGTTGTTTGTTTTCCTTAAAGGAATATCCAAAATTAGCTTCAGCATATTATGGTCTACTTAATTGTTTATCACAAGACCATATAACATTTTTGGCTTCATTGGAGCCGCGCGCATTTATTTATATTTTAGAAAGTCTGTCTAAGGGACTGACGGCATTGGGTGAGTGGAACTTTATAAATTTATGGGAAATTTTGTTTAAAAATCTATATTTTCAGATTCGACCATTTTTATATGCTGCTGCGCAATATTGGACTGTGTGGTGTCATATATATTTAAGCAACTGCAAATTAAAGGTAAGAGCAGTATCAACAATTTTCTGTAAACTGTTGAAAGTATACAGTTGTTTTGCTTGTTTGGCATCCAAAATTTGGGTTCCTTTTTTATTGTAAGAGCAAGACTATAAAACGAATAACTTGGAAACTTTGGATTATTATTATAGTTTGAAAGAGGGGTATGTTGCACTGAGACCGTATCGATCTATTGTGCCCCTACTAACACCTTGGAGAGGTAGATACCTTCGTTAGAGTTTCCCTCGCGTAAGATTCCTCACAGAATCATCTTGAGGGTTGTATACTCTTACTACCCCTCGGCGGAAGAACTCCATCTTATAGCACTCTCTCTAATCCAGTTTCCTTTAAGAATCTGAGGATGAGAGTTGACTTTAGTAACTGTATTTCTCGACCTGATAATTGGTACTTGCCCAAGTATTTTACTCGCTTGTGAGTCAGTGCCCCACACAATCCTAGATCATGTTCCGAAATTTTGCTGATCACCAGAGACCTATTTCAGATATCATGCTAAAAGCTTCTTGGCTTGTCTCATGCCCTGAGCGTTGTTCCAGGTACGTCTCCTGTTTTCTCTATCTAGATTCCGGAACTCATCTTTTAGAGTATATTTTCCTACTCCGCAGAATGGTTCCGGAACAATAAAGGTTTCGCATGCTTTTTGCTAGGGAGTCTGCCATTTCATTACCCTCTTTCCCACATGGCCAAGTATCCAACAGAGAGTCACTTTGCTCTTCCTGCTTTGTTCACTAAGTCTCTGCAAGCATTCCCACACGATATAGGAGTCGAGTGCCATGGTAGCGGCTTGCCTATCTCCCTTGGCTATCTTTGGATACGGGGGCAAATTTTCAGAAATCGTCACTTCTGTCGATTTGCGTATGGTGTACATTTTAGTATTTTATTATTTTTCTTTATTTCCAGTTTCGACATTCCCCAACAAAAAGCTCCGTAATATTACACCGGAGAACTCACAGTTCCTTGAGGTGAGTTTTAGAAAACATATTCCTACACAAGTGTATTAAATAATTTGATATAAAAACTTTATCTCATCGTTGCAGGTAGTTGAAATGAATTCTGAAATTCTTCAGGGTATAATGTCAACACTACTAAACATGGTAATGTCAGAAGACTGTAAAAATCAATGGTCTATGTCCCGTCCGCTTTTAGTACTCATTCTGTTGTATGAAGATTACTTTAGGTATTTTCTTATTTTGTTTATTAATTATTATTTAATAATGGAAAACCTTAACAAATTCTTGTTTAAAGATCGCTCAAAGAAAATATAATTCGATCACAACCCATTGATAAGCAACAAACAATGGCACAGTGGTTTGATGGACTGATGGACGGCATAGAAAGAAATGTGGCCAACAAGAATCGAGAAAGGTTTGTTTGTTTTTTTTTCAAAAGGAATCAAATTGGGTTTTTATTTGTGTTTTTTCTTTTCTAGATTTACGCAGAACCTGTCACTATTCCGGCGTGATGTGGTCCACTTACCGAAGGTTTCTAGTTTCAATCCTGGTTCGTCTCCTATTGATATTAATGATGATTACACATAAGTTTATTTTATTTAACCCTTAAACGACAGGCTAATTTAATTTTTTTTTTTTATTTAATACTTTTTTTTATATACAAACCATATAAAGCATCGAAAATGTTTTTCTATTAATTATGTTGAACGATTATTCTTTAGCTTTTATTTCAATAAAATTTCTTTTAGGTGTACTAGGTTTTCTTTTAAGAATATTTTCAAAATTGCCAAACTTTAGAAAAAGAGAGAGAAAGAGTGGATAAATTTTAACCGAATAAATCTTGACAAAATCATTCGGATTGCTGTTTTCTCATAAAGCACATTTTCTCGTGATGTTCTCACAGTCAGTGGAAACTCTTAAGTCATTAACATTTACTTCTTTTTCTTTAGTATTCTTTAATAGAGGAAAGTTCTCATTGGCACAAAATAAAAGATTAGCTATAGTTTATTTGTATGGTGCTTCAAACTAAAATAACTTATTTAAGTCACTGAATTTCTTATAAGGTCCCAAATCATCGCTTAACGAATAAGTCAATATTCAAAAATGCAAATTTGTCATACTTCCTTATATTTGAAATCATTAACAACTAGGAAAGTGGATCACCACAGGAGAGGGTTACATCAGATGGAAGTTTCATTGAGCGTAGTTTGTTGTATTCAAAGAACTTTCAACCTTGTTGGGCAAAACGTATAAACTAAACGCATATTTTCATTGATGTTGCAAAACATTTTAAGTAGTTAGTGCGTTGGTCATCTGTGTGAGCGGTTCGATGTTCAGTTCTTTTGCGGTCTCACCCCCCGCAATCGTCTTACAATCGAGAGCATTATACATATATGCTTACCATGAAAAAGGTTATCTAATAAACACATAGCATGCAACAGTAGGCCCTTCCCATTCGTGTAATGAATATTAAACGCACAATAGAAATGTTTGTAAAAAGCTGGGTCTAGTACTAACCATCGCATATAATATTTTTATGGTTTTTTTTATCAAATTTTCTCATTTTTAACGAATTAGTGGACATAACTAATTACTGCTTTTAAAGATAAATGTTGGGGGACATCCTGGTTTCCTAAACTCCCCACATCCTCTCGCGAATGCAGAACATCTGGCCATACTTCTGAATTATGACCAACACCTGCCGTTTTGGGTAGTTTCAAACTTCGATTCTCGTGATCGTCTTGTTGTTGAACTAGTCATGAAAAAACTTCTCAAGTAGACTGCTATGAACGAGTGCTGATATCGTTCATCGAAATAAGGAAAGAAAAGATCAACTCTAGTTCAATATTTGTTTAAAGAAAAAATAGTTTAATGTTACGCAATCAAACTAAACGAATGTCGAGTATAAATATTAAAAGTAATTGTACTTACTATCTATTCGTTAAGTACTCGTATCTCGTTTCTGCAACACAGACCCCTTCCATTCGTATGAAGAATATAACATGCACAGCACGAATAGTTATCTGAAGCTAGGTGATGCTAGGTCCTGCCCTAAGGATCTATCATAATCGAATAGTTGATATTTTTAATAAAAATCTTCTTAGTACTCTCCAGCTTTCTTAGCAGTTTGAGTTTCTAATTTAATGTAACCTCAGAACGTAACATGTTGTTTGACTACTCGTTGTCACATAGCCATTTATTTACCATTCACGTCGTGAATTTATCATCTATTCTGGGAAATACTGAACTAATGTTCTTCATTAACTATGAAATATATCTCAAACTGGTACTGCCACTACCTTTCGTTCTCATTAGTTGCTAGCAAATTGCTGAGAGAATATTTTCGTGTCCATGATCGACTTGCCTATCATCGTAAACACAACGCATTTTTTCCTGAATTGCTCAATGTAACATAAAACTTTGGATTTTGAAGTACTTCTACAGCTTGATTTAGCTCATAGAGTTTACATTTTTGTATCTCCTTTATTTCATTCCCAGCACATAAAATTTTATATTTCACAAACCTTAGCTAATGTTTCCTACTTATCACATAGCAGGAATTTTGTTCTCCCAGCTAGGGAGCTAATTATTTCTTTCAAGGAACATCGTTCACTTCTGCAAATAAATGAAATGTAATTCTCATCTGATACTTCTTGGTTTTTTGAAGCTCTTTAACAAATGTCTATGAGCAAATACTTCATCAAAACAAGTTATAACTTTATGTACATTCTTTAAACAAAACGGTCGACTCGCATCCTATTTTCCACAAGAATAGATGTTCAGCATACTTAAAGTAAAATTCAAATTTGCATTTTTGAGAGTCTATTTTACAAATTTCTTAAATTTTAAAAGACCCCGTACTCTCTGTTAGCACTATTCAATTTTACTTATTGATTTCTATTGACACAAACTATAAATAAAAATTCTTATATTTGCAGAGAATGCAAATGAAACATTCTTAAGCGATGATTTACTTACCACTGATGCTGTAGAAATTGAGTATATGAAGGGGTAACATTTCTTCAATTAATGTAAAAAAAAAACAAGTACTATACATGCACGTACACTCCGCATCACTTGGATAGAAACGCCCAATCTTCTCACGATCAAAGCATTTAGCTCTTAATAAAGGTTATGAAGTGTTTTTTTACGCAATTTTCTAAAAGTTTTATGGTTTTTGCACTCATCCAAGGAAAGTTTTAGTTTTTTGTTTGCTCCACTTGAATAGATTTAGCAGTCTCTCTATCGTCCTGTGAGTTCCCAATAGATGAACATAGAATATATGTGCGTGAGAGTTTTGAATAAATATATTCTTTGCTTATTTAACACATTATGTTTTCGTACGACACCTAATACTTATCCTGGGGCCACGTCGTACATTTTCGTGCGACATCTAATAAATCAAGGAATGTCTTGCCATTCGCTAAACAAAGTACGATAAGAATGTACGCTATCTCCATTCAACTGCTGAAAAAATTGAAAAACACTATAAATGTGTAATCATTTTTGAAGAAGAACATAAAAGGAGGACAAGGAATCACGTATCTGAAACGGACAGACAAATGAACAGTACATAAGCCTCAAACTCTAGCGCCTCGCGCAGCAAAAATCAAAGCAAGAAGTGATGCTAGTGCATGTCTTTCTATCGTACGGCAATTTTCGTCAACAGTCCAGTCCATTTCATTTCTGCACAAATTAATCAAAGAATAGCTTTATTCTGTTTGCTGTTCCAATTCAAGTGACGCAAACCTTTGGAGGAATCCAAAAAAACCTTAAAGAACTGTTTCAACAGGGCTAACTTGTTTCGGCATTATTCTACTTCTGAATAGTTTGTCGAGATCGACAACTTTTAGAAAATTGATTTAAAAAAGCAGCTTCATAAGCCTTATTAAGAGAGCTAGAGCTAAACGCTTTGATCGTGAAAAGATTTCTATTCAAGTGACGCGGATTGTGTTAATATTTTCTCTTTGTTTTAAATATTTGTTTGCATTGATTTATTTATCTACCAACTTTCTGTCATTAATATTTTTGTTTTGTATATAACAGGACGTTCGAATGATTTTCGAATTTTACGAATTTGAATAAATCCAGCACACAACAATGAACGTAATGCGTTGATATTTTTGATTTGGCAGATTCGAAGTTCTGGCTGCAATGTGCAGGTGACTAAAGTCAAACATAAAGCTTTTCTTTCTTAGTTTTTTTTCAAAATGAACTCATGCTTGGTGTGCTAATAAGGCGATATTACATTTTTACAAAACATTATTTTAAAATCTGTATTAAATACCATAGCCAACATACTGAGGTGTGCTGCCTTCAAGACCACCCAACATTATTGGTTAAACTAATGAGAGTACAACCTTTCAACTAAAGAAAAGTCAATAAAAAGAAAAGGCAGTTTTGATTTGTCGTGCTTTCTGAATGTTTGAAGGATTATCAACAACAGAGACTCAACACTTTCTAACTTCGTAGTTTTTTTTGTTTACCTTTCACTTAAATATATCTACAAAATCATATGTATTCTAAACTACTGATATGTAGGTGAGGAAGTCTCCTAATAAGGACCAAACATTCTTTCGCACTATTTTTTGTTTCCAAATCTTGATTTTTCTATTTAAAAATTGTACTTTTTTTCTGGCGACCTTCGGTTTAGTTGAAGTCGATGTTACTTATTTCTAATTTTCAATCAAACCACAAAAAATTAGTTTGTAAGTCGTAGTGTTCTAACAGAGTTTCAAGCTATCTTACAATTGAATCTGTTTTAACATTGCAAACAGATCTAAAATATTTCAGTTAAAGCAGCGTGCTGTAAAATTATATCCAAACTATAGATGATCATGTCTAATGGATGGATTGAAAGGTTGAAGTCATTTTAAATTACTTGCTGAATGTTTATTTCAGCAACTAAGTCATACATATATCCACACACGTTGTGAGATATTGTTTCAATCGTTTATGATCGGTTCAATGATTTCTTGACCTTCAGCTGGTAACCGACTATGTCATCCCCGTAGTGGCTCGGTTTTTTGTGCGTTATGGTTGATTTACCATCATTCGTTCTCTCAAGAAAAACTACTCTAAGACTAGTACGAAGCTTTATTTTCAGTTACTTTTGATTATATTGACGAAAAGAAAGAAAATAGACAAAGAGAGTATAACAAAAAGGTATTCAATAAATAGCATGTTTTTAATTGCTGTGTACATGAGTCTGGCATTTAGAGCGATCATTGTATGTTTATGACGTCTTTTTAGGGCTGTACCCCTCCGGCAAACATCGCAAACGATGACTAGTGACTGATCAGGATATTGTAGTGATTGACTGACGGATAGAAGAGGGAGGCGTTCTGTTCGTTCATTAAAAATCACTCTTTCTAAATAATATACCGCTGCTCTAGAGGTGTTGTTTCACTATAGTCGTAGTCCAAAATTGGTTTTTTTTTCCAGAAGCACTTCTTCGGTTTCGTGGAGAATGTGACTTTGAATGTTAAAACAGGCATTCCTTTAGTTTTAAGAAATTTAAAATGAAAAGCTGGCTTGTTCTTATAAATTGTTCTGATCATAGTGTTTCCACCTAAGTCACTGGTCAAGTGTATGACACAACTCTTTTTCCTTTATTTTTGGTTGCCTTGTACAATTTAGTTGCGAAATGGCCGTTTGATGCGATATGGTATAAATTGCCTGAAAGATGTCATATGTACATATATTGACAGGCCTTGATCTTATGTCTTAAGTTCTCAGCATCTGGTAATATCACTTTCTAGTAAAACTACGAGTTGTTCGGACAACGTTAGATGATTAGAGTTTACCATTTATAATGATTTTTGAACGCCATAAGGTGCTTTCATCCTTTAGAAAGTGCACCAATATTTCTCCTGGCAAAATATCTTCAGTATTACTATCGAAATGCTAGAGGCGTGTATAGTAAGAGACTTGAATTATTTTACCAAAATTACTACCTGCTTAGTCGTAAGTAACACTTCTGCGTCATGTACGAGCAGCACTCCATTGCTTTAGTTCCCTAAACCATCAGTTATGAGTATTTGTCGCTTCATAATTATCAAATATAAGTTATTCCGATCAAAACAGAAGCGTGGTCCGAATAAATACTGACTGAATTACATTTACAAGCTTGATTTATTCAAAACATGTATTAGCAAAATTAATTTTCCTAACTTACTTATATTCCTATCCTCTTGACTTTACATCTTTATACCAAATTTATTAGTAGTACCATTAATTACATTGCTTTACTACAAATTGACTAAAAAGAAGTAAACTAATGCGTTCTCACTTGTTATTCGGCCTTTGAGTTTTGTTATACAAATTTTATGAAAAGACTTATTTCCAAACTAAACTATGGCACCACTAACCACCTAATCATTATTTGAAAAGGAAAATGACAAAATTTCTCGAATATTCATATCATATCATGGAATTTAAATAATTCATCTACCTAACAGCTAAAGAAAAACAATAAATAAGGATTTATATATTCTTTTTAGTTGATTATTGGTTCGTGTTTTTTATTTATTTTTGCCAGACCTACATATCACCCAGTAATCCAGTTACTAAAAGAAAAAAACAAGTTATAATAATTCAATAAATACTATTTTTCTCTCTCTATTCAATTTCTTTCAGACGATTCGTATCAGGTCTATAGTGAGACAAATTATTCTGTTTCTGTATAGATGCTCCCAACAATATTAATAACTAATTTTCCAATGGACGCCCAAACGAAATATGTGAAAAAAGAATAATAAACAAATAATACAAAAAAATTACTTTCCCACAACATAAGAACACTCCCCTCCTCAATATACATTTTCTATGATAATCGTAAATAATTGTTTAAAGAAAATAATATTGATTTGTAATGTTATTACATTTTTTGTAATTCAATTAATTTTTTTTTTTCTAAGAAAGTTTCTTCTGTTTTGTGTCTTATTTAAAAATTTGGCTTGATTTCATTTTAAGATTAGTTTTTTTTATGTCCTGCATGTAGCGTGTGTGAATGCGAAAAAGAAAATATTTTGTTTGGGGTTTATTTATAAATGTTCATAAAGAGAAGGAAATAATAATAAAACAAACAAAAATGGTTATATATTACAAATAAAACAATTATGATAAAACAAACAACAAGAAAAAACAAAAACGGAAAACAATTTAAATATTTTTATGACGTTTGTAGAGATATTATGTAAGAATTATTAAGAGAACTAAGAAAGAAATTATATATATTATATTATCTCTAATTTTTTTGCAAATAAAGTTTTATTTCAAAATGTTTTGTAAAATATTTTGAAAAAAAAAATATCGTGTGTTTTCATTAGTTTGGTACTTGCTTAATTTACAGGTGGGGCTGCAGTTCAGTTCACTCTGAGTCTGAGCCTTTATTAACAAGCTTTTCTAGTTAGCCGGTTTCTTAACTAACTGCCTCTAGTTGTGCAGTCCAAGTCGATTGACGTCACCTTCTACTACGTTGTCTCTCCGGATTGGATGTGAAGACAACGGGCCGGAGCATTTGTATTCATTCTAGCCTAGTAATTGTCGCTGTACAGCTCGTATATTTTGTCGGTGTATCTCCTCCTCAACCCGACCAACCAAAAATATTACAAGGATTTGATGTCAAAGCTTAGCGCTTTAAAATCGATAAATAGGTTGTGAGTATCCATTGGGACTTCCTATGAAGTGTGAAAATTTGATCGATTTTGGACTTTTCTGATCTGAAACCACACTTATAAAGAACCGATCAGAGTGATGAAGAGTTTCATACGTTCACACAGTATGGCAGATACGATTTTATATGCGATGTTTAGCAGACTGATATTTCTGAAATTGACTCAATTCAGTGGGCCACCTTTCTTGTGGATCAGGCAAACGATGTTGAAATTCCATTCATAAGGCGTACATTCAACTCACCAAATTTTAGAGATAAGTTGGTGTATGCTCTGTTTTTCTGCATTTGGTTGGCGCATTCTTCATCGAACGAGGAGTTTCTTTGTGGTTTCGAGAGGAACCCAGGAAATGTTAGGAGGAATTCCTGACGGCTTTTGGTAGTCTCCCGAATTTAATAAAGGACCCCTTGAGAGATTAAGGAATACTCGTTCGATAAAGGTTCTGGTGATCTCTTGCTTCTTGTAGGCTTCCGACAAACTTCCTTACAGTGTTTCCTTGTCTTTGCGCTGTTCTGGATAATCGCATGCCCGCATAGAAGGTAAGGGAAGAGTGCCTACCTTCGATCGCAATGTGATTAATCTGGTTGATGGTTGACTGATAGGATATCTCCATGTTTCTGAATATTCGATTAGCTTGAATCCGTTACTGGAGGTAGTGTCATGCAGTCTTAGCTTTTTATTAGCATTACCAAACATGCTCTTTTTTCTTAGCTTTGCGTTAACAAGACAATTTTAACAGGAGTTCGTAGAAGCTATCTTTGGAATCGTCATCTTTTCCCATTGTGGAGCCTACCGAACGTTGGAGAATTTAGCCTTGATGCGGATTTTCACGAGGCGGTCGTTGACATCCCTCAACCTCAAGGTTTCTTGCCAAAGTACGTCTCAATAACAAAACCGGATTCAAATAGGAATTGCTTTTCTTATCTGTAGCAATGGCCTTAATAGATATCGCAGTTTCCATCCTTCTTTTCCCCGGTTCGTTCCATCGCACTTTTTGGATAGGGTATTGTCTGCAGTCTAGGCATTCATTAATTGGTCTATTAAGGAACCTAACATTCTACGTGCAGATCCGACAGTCATTGTCCTTAGGGAAGTTACTTCTAACCTGGAAGAGATTGTTGATTACTGACCATATTTAAAAAAAAAAAAACACTAAATTCATATAAATTATTTATTCTTAATAAGTTCCGCAGTATTCGTAAAAAATACCAAAGTATTCCAAATGATAACTTGATATAAATTCACTAAATAGGTTGAGCTGTTTCTTCCTTAGATTCGGTTAATGCCCTCGCTTGATGTATAAACACAGGAACATTGATACCCTGCAAGTTTAAAGGAATTATAAGACAACTAGAGTTGATTGACAAAAAAACTATCTCATACCTGCATTTTAGCAGAACGAATAAACCCTTTATTAGAAGTCACAGTCACCGCCTTCATTATAATCCCAAAAGCGAAGATTTTCAAACTCCTGGGATTTATTTTCCCACCAACGTTGATCACAGAAATTTCGTGAGGAATTTCCTGCACATCAGGATGTATTTCTACTCGATCCATTAAAGTTTTTGCTCGTTGCTTTTCCAAAGGACCAGCTAATAGATTCACTATGTCTTGAAATGATTGGAAAGCCGTTTCACAACAAATTAATCGTTTTCCATGAAAAGCTTTATCCAGCACTGGTTTTAGAGGTGAATCTCTTTCCCTCTCCGCCTGTTCGGTTAGAATTGGTTCCTTGAAAGTCCAACTTGTACTGCCATTTGTCAGGGAACTAATGTAGGCTAACATTGTCGTGATGTCTAAATTCAGGGTACTGACATTGGCGAAATCTGTGTTTTCACCATCGCTAAGGACGGCGGCAAGAGGTTGCTTATTAATCGACAATGTCTCCACGCCGATTTCTTTCAGGTCCTCAAGAAGTTCAGTTTCGATGTCATGGCTGAAGTAAAATACTATCTGCAAATGGAATATGTTTTATCAAAAGTGCATTGTATCCCTTTGCACGATACGTACTTTTGGTCTTTCAAACATACAGAGATTCTGATCCGCGGCATACACAAACTCCTCAGCTTGATCTAGTATACTCTTGGCTCCGTAGCTGGCACGGCCCTTGGCCGCGTCTGTCAATGACTTGGAGTTTCGCGCAATTACTGGGGATATTCAATTTAGTTAAGGACCACGATTACTAGCGAATGCTAACCTTTTATCCACTTTAGTCCATTTTCACATACAATATCGACTCTCAGCGGATTATTCCGTTCCTCGACAGGGAAACCACAATCGACATGAACGACATCCTTTTGAAGCTCAAGAATTTTCACCAGGAACTCATAATGTGTTAAATTGCTGCACATTACATGGTTGAGCTTAACCGAGTTTGTTGAGACGACCTAATAAGAGATTCCTTTGTTTATCTGCGGCGAAATCTAACCAGGACATACCTTTTGCAAAAATTTGATTTCTTGATTGATTTTCCTTTGAATTTTCTGTACACCGTGAATTGTCTTGAAAGAATCTAATTGTGCGATCAAGTTATTTCCCAAGAAAATCTTTTCCTCGGCCAAATTTTGAAGATTTTCATCACAGTTTTCCATTATTTGTTGGGATAAATTAATTTAATTTTGACAGCAAATGTCAATGGTCGGGATGATATCAGCTGGAGGTTTGTTCGACAAAATGATAGGAACTGCGCAGTCCTGCCAAATCAAGGTACCTTCCATAATTTTGGTTTTTATAAAATAAATAAGAATTGTCCATGTTAAACGATTACACGTGAAATTTTTTGAGAGATATCCGAATGCAGCGCCATCATCACGTATGACGACAATCGTCTGACAATATAGCTTTGAGATAGTTTTGCTTCACATAACATTAATAATCACCACCGCTTATGCGGCATAATTTTGTCGAATTAATTTTTGCTTCAAGTGGAGTAAAACACTGTCAAACACTATCGATGTAAGAAACTACAAGCGCCAGAGTTCGTTACCATGGTTAAGACGACTATCATCTTAAAAGTTACGAGATGAGGGGCCAGGATTTAAAGGTGGACTGGAAGCTGAGTTAAAATTTCGATCTCAGTAGAAACAAACGGAAATTCGTAATAAAAATCTGTGCCCCATTCATACGTTAACCGGCCGGAAATTAAAAATTAATTGTGTTCTTTTTACAACAAGCCAAACCAACGATTTCTTTTTTTTTTTTTGTGAATATCTTGATCGCAAGCAGAAGCACCGAACTTCACACATAAAAGAAAAATTTTTGTGGAGACTTTTGTTAAAAAATCTTTGCATAGAAGTTGTTTAGGTACATGGTACAATATATATATGTGTATTTTATTTAAGTAAAATACGTACATTTTACATCATCAAACAGTGATAGTAAGTGGCATTTTAAAACTCAAGTTCTTTTATTCACATTGTGAATTGAGCGTTGAAGGAATCACAATTAAAACGTCACCTCTTCCTTGCAGCCAGCAAAGCGTCATTGTGACAGCTCTTTTAGGCACATGGTTGCGTAGTATTCTGTTTTTGTTTTTCTGCCGTAAATATAAAATTACAATTTCGTTTAATTTACGCGACTTTTCGACTGTAGTTAAAGAAAATCACAAAATATGGAAGTTGAGAATATCAAAGCCGATGTCTTTATCCCTGCCAAAGATGTGAAAAAGGCAAAAAAACGATCTGCAAATGACGACAACGACCAAATGCAAATTGATGAGGCGACAGGCATTGAAGGAATCACAAAACCTTCAACAGCACCCAGAGCAAAGCGAACCAAAAGTGATATTCGTAAAATTGGAGTACCTCCCCACAGGTGAGAACACATTAAATACCTCGAAAACTTATCCTAATGTAAATTATTACAGATACTCTTCTCTCAAGGAACACTGGATGAAGATATTCACTCCTGTTGTGGAGCACATGAAGCTACAGATTCGTTTTAACACAAAGGCTCGGCAAGTCGAGCTTCGAATAAGTCCCGAGACGCCAGATATTTCAAATTTACAAAAGGGTGCCGATTTTGTGAAGGCTTTTCTCTGTGGTTTTGAGGTTGACGATGCACTAGCACTGCTTCGTTTGGAGGACCTCTTCGTGGAAAGTTTCGAAATTAAGGATGTTAAGACGCTCAAGGGCGACCACATGAGTCGTGCGATAGGTCGTTTAGCGGGCAAAGGCGGTCGGACAAAGTTCACAATTGAAAACGTAACCAAGACACGTATTGTCCTGGCCGACAGTAAAATCCACATCCTCGGAAGCTACCAAAATATTCAACTCGCAAGGAGAGCTATTTGTAACCTAATCCTGGGATCGCCTCCCAACAAAGTGTATGGCAACCTAAGATCAGTGGCGAGTCGCTTAGCCGAAAGGATTTAAGAGAAGGAACCTAATATTGATTTTCTTTATTTAATTAGAGTCAAAATAAATATGAATGAAATATAATCTAAGACAAACAGAAAAGTATCTCGTTTAAAGCTTTGTAAATATTAGTAAGAGCAGCAAGAAGAGGGTAACTCCGGCCAGTACCATTATGCAGCACATCTTGCGGTTCTTTCGTTGATACATCTCGGCTCGCTGTAGTTGTTTGAGGCCCTCGGACACTCGCGTTTGTGTCTGTTCGACATTGTAATCGATTCTGTCTAATACTGTACCCTGCTCCTGAACCATATGTGACAGATCCTTGAAGATATCATTCAAATCAAAAATGGATTTGACAATCTTTGAAACTTCTTGTTCACGGTGCTCGGCTAACCTGGAGTTTTCTTCTTCGAACAGCAAGAGCTGCTGTTGAGTCATTCGATTCGCCACAGGTCTTTGGAAGTGTTCATCGATCTGGTCATCGGTTTCCTCATAATACCCGCTGGTGGTTGAACTCGAGGCAGGTTGCAGGAAATTATCGAACGTATCGACAAAATTGCTTTGACTCTTGCTATCCAAATCGATGGTGGTGAAGTCAGGCGTCTCAAAGTACTTTTGAGATCGTTCTTCACGGGAATTCAGTAATCGGACATACCCACTCTGACTGTTCCGGAATTTGAATGTTAGTTCTTGCAACGATAGCAACAGGTAGGTGACGACATTCGCAGTCAGGCGTTGTTCCGTCTTATTTCCAACGCCCAAGCTGGATCGAATACATTGAATGTGCCGATGTGTAGATGTGATTAGCTTCGAGATCTCCTGGGAGAGTACGTCTATCTGCTGTTCTTCATCGCAATTCTCGTCGAATGCCGGACGTAAAAGGTGCCTGGCATGGAGAGACCCTAGTTCGTCTAATTTCGGTTTAATCCTAAGCAAATATAGCATATATACCACCACTATATTGTAAAATTCGAAGGATTTACTTGGACATGGTGTACTGTGCCTCCTCTAGTTTGTCTACCCATATTGGAGGTGAGCCATAGTCGTCGCGCATTTCCATTCCTTCTTCGGCATCGTGTAAGGACCTTTTAAGAAGTTTTTCGGCATCGCTTCCACGCTACATTGAGGGATATTAGTGATTTATTCAGCAGCTGTTGAAATAGTCGAGATCGATACTTACCCTATCGTCCGAATACAAGTTTCGATTTTTAGATGCGTTATTACGCATTACAACGAAAACTTCCGTGAGGCTCCTTGACGTCATTTCGGAATAAATAGAAGATCTATATTTTGTACAAAACTAATTAAAAATTATGATAATTTATTTGCAAAACTGATAAGAAATGCATTTGCAAACAAAAAAAAATGTTTTGGAATGTTACTTTCGTCAGCGTTAATGTCAAATTAGTGTTCATACCGATGAGCTTAGTACCATGTTGGAGCAGAACTATTAAATTGGAAAGAAGTCAATTCAGCAGAATAGACGAAATAAAGTACCTTATACTGTGTGAGCGGATAAGAACGATAGGAAAAATATTTAAATAAAACAACAACGGTGTGAGGTATGAAATTGATTCTACCTTTATTATGAAGCTATATTCATGGCGTTATGGCTTTATCCGAATTGCTGCCTTGGCCTCGCTACCAGTCCACCTTTTGATGCAATAGCGTCTTGAATGTTGGCCTCGAACTCGTCCAAATTGGTTGGGTTGTCAGCGAAGACTAAGAACTTTACGTAACCCTAGAGTAAAAAATCGAATGGTGTAAAGTCGCATGATCGGGGCGATAAATTGATGAACGCTCGGCGTGAGATGACCCAGTCGCTAAATTTCTTTTGCTGCAACATAACAATCGGAAAAAGTATCATCACTATCTGGTTAGCCTTTATTTCGGTTTTATTCCAGATCTATAAAACTCCGATTTCAGATTAAGGGATCCAGGAACTTTGAATAAGAAAATATTATTTACATTCCAAAAATACTGGACGAGCTCATCGCGAGCGCCTCCTTAAACCTGTCACTTTGTTATTTGTTTACAAATATCAGCCGACCAAGTGCCATCACGAATGACGTGTAAACAGAAAATTACTTTTTTTCTCAAAACTACTCACTCTCATATCTTGGTATTGATTTTTTTTACTACCTAATAAAGAATAATAACAATGACCAAAGCTACATAAATAAATCCAAAGATCGTACCAAATCTAAATTAGCCATGACTAGAAACGTGTTACAGAGTAGTTTGCTAAATGCCGGATTCAGTATTGTCTTCCAGGTAAGCTACTATCTTCATTTGGAGCAGTGACTCAGAAAAGAACCAAAATAATTTATGTTCAGTAAATAATTTGTGTTAATACAGTATAGCGGTTATGTAAGCAAATTGTTCTATTAGATCCTTTGTAGATTTGTTACATTCGGAATCAATGCGTTCATTGTTCGAAACGTTGGGCGAGATGTGCTCGGCGTTATGAATGTGCGGCTGCTGCTGCTCGAGAGTACACTTCTATTTTTGTCTCGTGAAGCTATAAATCGTGCCGCGTTAAGTGCCACCTCACAACGAAAAGACAAATGCTCTTGGCCACAATTAGTCAACCAAATGTGGTTGACGTAAGTTTGTTTACTTAAAGTTTATTAATTTGAATGAAATTTGTATCGTTTTACAGAGTACCCACCTGTATTGCCCTATGCATTCCTTGTACATACATTTGGCTGGAGATGCTATCACCGGTCGATGATTACCTAAAAAGTCAGTATAGATTCGCCTGCTACGCTGTCGCATTGTCCTGTGTGATTGAGTTGTGCGCCGAGGCGCCAGTCTTTATCACACAGATTTTCTGCTTTGTGAAATTGAAAATTTTCCTCAACACATTGCACATATTAGTGCGGTCAGTTATATTCATTTGGATCGTCTTAAAGAATAAAAGTATTGCTATTGATGCTTTTGCAATAGCTCAGCTAGCCAGTGCCGCAGTGATATTCATAGGACATTATGCATTTTTTTATTTTTACATTAAGAGGTTTAATAAATACAAATTGGTTGCTAGTGGTAATGAGCCTAAGGCGGCTGTATCATCGAAGTTCAACGAAGACCTCTTCAAGAGTATGGATGACTTTCCCTTCCATGGAGTTACTGAACTAATGCCATTCGTTATGAAAAATGAGGTAAAACCGCACGTGTTTGCAGAAGTTTTTATAGTATTTTACGAATGTTCATATTCCAGGAGCCGTTTTTCAACCCGAAGCTGCAAGTTCTGACGCTCAGCTTTGTTAAGCAAGGAGTTCTCAAACAGATTCTAACTGAGGGAGAAAAATATGTTATGTCCATGAGTCCGGTACTCTCATTCAGTGAACAGGCGACCTACGATGTAGTCAACAACCTTGGGAGTTTAGCAGCACGATTCATTTTTCGGCCCATCGAAGAGAGTAGTTACTTTTATTTCACCCAAACAATATCAAGAGACGTCCGACTAGAGGATCAAAATTCAGTAAGAATCATACCTTTTTGGCATTTGAAAGTACCTACTCTACTGTTCTGCTTTCAGGCAAAAGTACACGAAGCTGGGAAGGTATTGAAAACACTTTGCCTTGGAGTCACATCGATTGGTCTGCTGGCCTTTACATTCGGACAAAGTTACTCGCACACAGTACTACTTTTTTATGGTGGAGCAGATTTTGTGGCTGGTGGCTTACCCGAGAGTCTGCTAAAGTGGCACTGTTTGGCTATATGTTTCATGGCTGTCAATGGTATTACTGAAGGTTACATGTTTGCAACGAACACGAGCAAAGACATAGACAAGTACAATTACCTAATGGCCATATTCTCCATAAGCTTCCTTTTCCTCTCGTACATACTCACAACCTTCTTCGGTCCTGTTGGGTTTATTTTTGCCAATTGCATAAATATGTTCTGCAGGATTTGCTACAGCACAAAATATATACTTCACCAGTATAAGCCGCTGGGTATCAATCCTATTCTCGGAATCATACCTGGCAAATTCTTCACAGTGGCATTGGTTGGAAGTGGTTTGCTATGCAAATACTCAATGGTGAGCATCGCTTTTATTAATCTGTGATTATGTCTAAATTTTGCTTCTTATAGATAACGATGAATTCATTTTTGATACACATAGTCATCGGAGTGCTGGGTGTTTCTGTTTGTCTCTGTGGCTGGGCCATAGAAAATGTTGATTTGGTCAAAATGGCATGGAAGTACGGAAAAAATTTAAAAATTAAGAAAAGCTAAAGTTGATAAAAGTGTTTCAGAAAAAAAGTTTTCTTAAAATAAATAGCACAAGTACTCCGTAATGAATTTTTTCTTGTATTGCTGTAATGTATTGGACTGATATATCAATCACAAAAGGGTAGATACTACGTGCATATGTACACGTTTAACTCTATTATGTGGCGCTAAAGTCAGGGGTGGACCTGGGCCTCAACAACCCTCTCCAGCCAGCTCGATCTTTAGTCAACTGCCTCCAGTTTCACACACCAAGTTGGTTGACCTCCCTTTCCTTTAAGCGTGCTACATTAGGCGAGGTCTTCCTCTATTGCGTCGTGCCTCCGGGGTGGATTCCAAAAATCTCCGGAGCGGAGTATCGTTGTCTGTACATATAGTAAGATAGAAAAAAAAATTATAGTTAAAAATATTTGGCCCAATAGGTCAATGGGACCCAGGGCCTAGGGTATAGGGTGACCAGATAGCAATGATTCTTTTTTCAGTTGTTTTGTTTTAGAAGCTGTCAAAGTTACCAATGACATCCAGCTGTCAAAATATTCAGTAAGGTTCGCCATTCCATCATGCATCACTTCACGCTTGTCGAACTTGCAGAAATTATTAAAATATATCGGAATTCCGGCTCAGTAACTAAACTTCAGGTCGGTTGTCATCATGGCTTCAGCGTGCAGGCAATTCGTCGCACTGTAGAAAAGTTTGAGCGTCAGTTCACTCTTTTGGACCTTACGCCACCAACCAGGCAGAGATTGATGCGAAATGAAGAAAACAATATCGAAGAAGACCCAGAATTGTCGATTCGGCGCTGATCAGCTGAATTGAACATCGCCAGAGAGTCAACCTGGCTTAATTTGAGGTTGGATTTGGGGTTGCATCTGTATAAGATTTTGTTCACGTCAGAAGGCGGGAAGATCATAGACAACCCCTTGAGTTCGGTAATTGGGTGCTGGAAATTTTAACCGGAGATCCAAATTTAGCCCGAAAAATTATATCGGACGAGGCCCATTTTTGACTCAGCTATTACGTCAACAAGCAAAATTGCTTCTATTGGAACGAACATAATCCACAAGGGTTCGACCAAGCATCAATGCATCTGCAAAGATTGACTGTTTGGTGCGGTTTATGGCATGGCGGCATCATCGAACAATATTTCTTTCAAAATGAGGAAGGAGACACCGTTACCGTCAACAAACTCAGGTATAGAGCGATGTTAACCGACTATCCGAGCTGGGGTTCCAACAAGACGGCGCTACTTGCCATACAAGCGATGCAACGAAGTTGTGAAGGAGAAACCATTCGGTGAATGGTTCATCTCACTGCTATTATTGCCGAGATGAAATGATGAGTTATCCCACACATAATAGCATGAATGTTGCTTTAAAATAAAGCCACACAACACCTAAAACTTCTTTCACGATCCTACATCTCACGTCTCGCGAACCTCTAACAAACATGCGAGGGTACAACTTTTATGAAAAACCTTCTCAAATGTCAATTTTCCCTCGGACACGGTATGAAAGAGTAGGACTCTTCCACTCATGTCAAAAATATAACACGCACAGCACGAATGGGTTCCAACGACCAGCCAAATATTTGATATTTAATTTTTACTTTTAAATGGAATTTATCGTTTTCTCTGCTAACTGGAAACCTAACTTGTGCTTGAAACTATTGAATTGGAATATTTTTTAAACTTTAAGGAAGGACGGACGACTTCATGTAATGCATCGAAATTCTTCAGTTGTTATCTGCGCCATCTATATTTCGCAGTGCGGACGCACTTCGAATTGCAACCCAGCATAGATCTACTACAATTCCAGAAAGGTTCTTTCTTGTTGACAGCGTTCGCCATCTTTGTCATTGGTCATTAACAAAAATATTTATTTTGTTGTTGGACGTATCGCCGATTGTAGTATCAGAGATCCTGCTCCTCATGCAAAGAAGCGATTCCAAGTATTTCGTATAAAGTAGCTTGGACATAGATTACAAACAAGAAGCGAACATTTCCGTACAATCTTGGCAGCGTAAGGTAGCAGAAACCCAATTAAGGTAAGCCATTTTCACAAGCCTCAGTCATACAATTCAAAAAGGCGGTAAATTTTTAATGGAGCCGACGTAAACATTTTGTTCAATTACAAGAAATATCACTTAACAAAGCCTTTTATGGGTCTATTTACGCTCAAACACATTATAATATTCCATTTCTAGTACATTTTCTCTTATTCTATTTATATCACAATTTAATTCGGATTTTTTAGATGAAAAAAGTTGCAAGACTGCGTAATCTTGAAGAAATTGTTCCCAATACAGAACGAGCCGTGCGTACAACTGGGAGAATCAAGGTAATTCAATGTTAATTTAATTCAAAGAGAAATATCTATCTGGCTAACTCTAGAAAGCGAAAGTTGTCTTCGACCCTTCGGATAACTATGTGCCACGGTATCAACGCACTTCAGGCGGGTCTGTTAATAGCAATCAACCACACTCGGATAATCCAAGTGACTCGTCAAATGAGAGACGGCCAAAGGAGGAAAAGACCCGGATTATAACCGCTGAGCCTCTGGATGGAAGTTCTTGTTACATTTGCGAGCGTAAGGAGTCAAAGAAAGGCAAAGCAAAGTTGATCTCTTGTAAGGACTGTGATCACAAAGGTAAATTACAAAAATTACTAGAACTATAAAATATACAAGTTTTCCCTTTAGCCCACATCACATGCCTTCAACTTGAGTTTGAGGATTTGAACAAACTGCGTGAGAACTACCGCTGTAACATTTGCCAAGTCTGTTCATCATGCTACGAGGGTCCAGAAGATGTAAGGATTACCTAATAATTAATTGTGTCGATTGTATTAACTGTCCCTTATTTACAGGGCGAACTGATCACATGCACAAAGTGTGTAAAGTCATTCCACTTTGCTTGTCATATTCCGAGTATGGCAAGATATCCAACACAATCCAAATGGTTCTGTTCGAAGTGCACAATTCCTAAAACCAAAACACTTATTAAAGTAATGGAGAGCAAGTTACCGCCTTCGAATACGGACAATAAAAACGATGTCCGAGCTGAAGTACAAAAACTGAACGAAGTAAACAATGCCTTGGAGAATAAAAAAGTCAATATTAACACACTGCCATTGGCAAATGGAAATAAACTATTGCGAGTGACTCCGAATGACTTGTGTGAAATTCCGAACGTGAAGAACTGGTCCGCTGGCGAGGTTATGGAGTTCTTTAAGAAGTTTTTCCCCGATGAAGCTTACATATTCAAGGACCACGATATTGATGGACAGTCATTGCTGCTGATGAAGCGATCGGATGTTGTGAATAAATTAGCCATTAGGTTGGGACCGGCGTTGAGAATCTACAATTTGATCCTGAAGATACAATCGCAATCGACTGATCCAACCATAGGATGGTAGTCTTAATTCTATTTTTATTATTTTTTTTTATACAATTATTTATCTAACGATGTTGCTATTACAACATGTACATATGAATTCCCATCGCGTGGCGGGAACGTTATGTATTCATTTCAGATGAGTATTTGAGTTTTATTCATTCGTAAATCATTTTATTTTTTGTTGGTAACTGATCTTCCACTCTGAATTCTTTTCCCAGAAACAAACTTATAAAGTTATAAACTTTAAATAGAATTAATAAAAAATGTTCCAACATGAGCGATTCATTTGTTTTAATATCACTATTTCTATGAATACAAGTTTCCTGTAGATGGACTTCACCATCCTCATCATATAGTCAGTTTTCTACTACTATCTTTGTGTCATCACTACAGCGAAATAGAGGTCTCACTCTTTTTCTCAAGTCTTCCCTTGGGCTCTATGCTGTCAGTCTCTTTGTCCACCTGTTGCTGATATTCACGCCACGTGTCCTACTCACCTCCAGTTCACTTTCGCGATTTGAGTGGTTACATTAGAGATACCAATTCTTCGGATTTCTTCGCTTGTTATCCAGTCGCTCCAGTCCAATACTCCTCAACCTATGTCGTCCTTTAGGATTCATTTTTCCAATGACTCCCCAGCCTAGTTTGATAGTTTAATGTACTTTTTCAGTTTATTTTCAACTGAATTGCTATCACATCTTAATCCGATGTGAGTATAGGATGCATTGGCTACTGAATAAGGTATTTTAAATCGGAACTAAAGTTCATATTTAATTTCATAAATAGAATTTATTTTTTTCATTCTAACAATTTATGGATGAAGAGGTTTGGTTTCTTCCTGGACTTGTGATCTGATCTCCATTACATTTTCTTGCACAGCGAAAAAGCATCAAATTCCTATATAAATAAATAAATAAGCATTTGTCGCAAGATGCCCAGTGCAGAGATTCTCGCACCTAGCCTTTCCTTTCCCACGAGTAGAAGAAATCTAATCTCTGTCTTATCCTAACTGCACAAGATCGAATTAAATTGTTAGAGCCATGATATTTATCAAACAATATTTGTTTTTCCAAACAGAATGATCTATTGAAAAAAAAAAATCCAAGATGTTGTTCATTCATCCAAGTTGCCTTCGTAAATAGATGACGATCCTCCACAAATATATCAACACGTACTCGTGCTTCATAGTTTTTACGAGCAGTATTGTGAATTATGCTACATTTCGTAGGGATTGGTGCCATTAAAGCCACAGTCAATGAAGGTTTTTTTCGTGGTTCCATTTCCAAGTATCTAAGGCATTCTACCAAAAATTATTTTACTCAGGAAATACAAAAACTTTTTTAACAACATAACAAACTGATAATTAATACTTGCCTCTTTCTTGTAAAGATCCAGATTCCACTCATTTAGAATATATGTAAACAAATACATACTATGCAGATAACTGCGACATTATTTGACGGCATCTTGACTCTTAGCAGTCCTCTATATTTATCACGGATGGAGTCATAACCGGAGTCATAATTTTGTCAAATTAGCATTGTAAGGCGATTGATACCAGGCTCAAATCACAGAATAAGTACAAAGGCGTTCCATTCTGCACCCGATAGGGACTATGTCCAGTCAAAATACCTCCTCAGTCTCTGAGACTTTTTAGTAAAACACACATTTTCAAAAGAAATACATTTTATTATATAAAATATTCATACTTGAAATAAGATTCAATAAAAAGTGTTTTTCTTTAAACATTTGTAGATACATACATATATATTCTCTTAGATCATAAAATATACAATAACAGAAGCTAGCATACATTATTCCGGTTAGCATCCAAGACATATGCACGTTAACCCTTAAGTAAACTGACCATAGGATAGAAATGAATAAATATAGAGAGATAGAATGGGCTAAGTATAGTTAAAGCCTTCTACTTAAACCCCTTGATGTGCGATATGAAAAAAGGATTGGAGGAACAAATAAATTCGAACAAGTCGTTTAGACTACGTGCAGGAGGTACAACCAAATTACGCAATCAAAATAATAATAAAGAATGATCACGTTGTCGAGAAATCAGTCTTCACCCACAACAGAGTTAATACAACGTCGTTATAATATCCTTCTCGTAATACAATACAAAATCTTACTATTAAGGAACAATTTTAATGCGGAATAACCTATTCAGTTTGTTCTAATAAAAAAAAAATACTGGCTTATTATTATACATAATAGGGTTCACTCGCGTGTGATATGGTGCATTGATAAAATTAATTATATTTAGTGCATGGTTTTACCTGTTTCTGACCAGATCAATTATTTATTTACGCGCTAAACTCGAGGTAGAAGTTTCTCTTCATCCGAAGGTGGTCGTATCACCGCTTTGGATCCCTTCTTTGGATCAAAACCATACAAAAATATGGAAGCTATCACCAGAGCAGCGCCCATAGAGAATTGCAGGGTCAAGATAAATCCGAAAAGATATATCGATGCAATACATGAAATAATAATCGCTAGAGAAGTGGCGAAGCCTTTTAGGATATTGTCGGCATATTTAACAACAACTGCCACAATTAACCCACCTCCTGCCTGCAGGAGAATCAAGTACCAAATGAAACCATCGTATCCGAAGAAGAAACCGTCTTTCATGATACGGTGACCGTCATTCAGAAAGCATGTGATCGCACCAAACGGAATACTCAATAGACTAAGCTGGACATTTCTCATCCATACGGATATGTCAGCACCCTTGAGAATTTTCTCAAAGTAAATACCTGCAAATCCTGACAAGAAGCATGCTCCAATCGCAGCCCATAGTCCGAGCATTCGATTCTGTTCCGTGCCAACATTTGTCGATGAAGAAGCAACACTTGGTTCCCCGGTTTGAGCTAATTGCACCAGAATGATACCAATCACGAGTAGAACTAGAGCGCCCCATTGAGTTGTGAGTAGTTTTCGTCGTAGAATCACCACAGCGAACATAGCCGTTGTGAGAATTTTCAACTGATACGTAACCTGATAAGTTGCTGCGTCTAAATGTGATGCCGACACGTAAAGTAAATTATTCTGCACTATGTACACCATTGATGGTACGCAAACTTTTAACGTGTCCACTGGATTCTCGATAATGGTCTTGTGTAGAGTTTTCACAAATTTTCGTGCATCTTTCCCTTCCTCATTGAACACTAACACTATACATGTTATCAGTTTTACCACTTCCGACATTAGCACCGCTTTGAACAAAAAAAAAAACGAAGCTAATTATCTTATCAGCAGTAGTATAATTAGTGTGTCTTACCAGTGGAACTAAGGAAAATGTCACCAGACCGAGTTCTAGCGTATCGCATACTTAGCCCAAGGACAGCATTTTGCAAAGTTAAAGTGATGAGACTCACGTACTTAAGTGTATTATTGTTGACTAAAACAAGAGACAACAATTAGGAGATTCTGCAATTAATTGATAGTCTATGATTGTGTTACCATGTATAACCATGGCTGATTAGAATTTATTAACAATTGGTTTGTTAATTTCAAAATATACGTTCGGTCATCTACTGCTGCTGTTGTACATTAGAGAAACCCTACACGTAAACATAAATTCCACTGGCAAATGTCAAATGGTAAGATAAGACAAGTGTCATTTTGCCTATACAGGGAGGGCAAAGAGGAACTCTGTTGTTGGAAGACTTGCCAAGAGAATATTTAACACTCATTTGGATATGTTAAAACGATTGGGTGTGTGGGAAGGGAGAAAACAGTCGCGAAGAAAATATAGAATCCATTCGAAATGTTCAATTTCTAAAATATACTCAATATTAGCCGAACCATCTGGATCTTAGAGTGCTATAAGTACTATAGTTTCCGAGGCCAAGACAATGCACCGACACAAATGATTTGATAGTCGCTTGACTCGATCACTAATTTCTGGTCAATGCTTTATTTTGAAGAAAAGTTGAAGAGTTGTATGCGTATGAAATTTGAGTAATGTTAATAAAACTAAAATATTACTATATTAAGGAAAGTGAGAAATATGATTTCAAATTCAGAGTGAAGCATGTACCAGATAAAAAACAACGTCAAAGAGTCTCGAATGTATGAAAATAAAACCGGATATCGCGATGGGTGTAAGGGTAAACAAATTATTCCTAAATGCAAAGTCAAAAGTATTCGAAAAATCTGTAAGAACAAACACATATTAGAACCACTTTTCCAATAAACAATACTCATACATTTTTGTTGCTTTTTCTGGCTACTTATGTCTAGAACTTGGTCATAATAATTTGCAGCTTCGGAGCCCTTAGAACATAACAATTGAAGCTATTGTTACAATTATTTCATTTAACATGTTTGCTCTTTCTCTTTTCTTGTCCTGATCTTGTAAGATTATGAATTCAAGATGAGGTGTGGACAAGAAATTCTAGAAATATTTCGTAGACTCATCACTAAGGACCCCAAATCGATAAATATTAGTCATAAGTGTGGTCTCAAGACTACTGAATACTTTTCTCTGTACTCTATAGACAAAAGTAAACCCAGATCCTACAGTAAACCCAGATCCTAGTAGCCAAACACTAACTTTACTCCCTAATTACAGCGATCGAGACATAGCGGCAGTCAAATTGCAAATTAACAAAAGTTGTCACTATTTGGTATCGGCGTACCTTGCACATGATAGTGTGGACTCGCTCTTTGGGGTTAACCTAGAGAGATTGATCGCAGAAGTCCGAAGGCAGAACAATAGACTCGCTGTGATGCGAAAGCGAATCACACTGTATTCTAAGTACTACCCTTTTTCTTCTACTTCTTGTCTCCTAATCAAACAGAGGGGCAAGAAGAAGCCTCATTAGTGGAACGCAGAACTAGGTCATTTTAGAAATAATTGTAGGAAAATGTTCAACAATGCAAAAAGCACAAGAGATGCGATCGATTGGTATTCATTTAAAGAATCTCTAAAAGCATATTAAATAGAATTAAGGTAAGCCAAGCAAAAATCTTTGAGAATCCTCTGAAAAAAATTCTATCAACTAATGCAATAATGTATGCAAAAACAATTATCTTAAAAAAAACAGATGGGACTTGTACTACTTCTGACGAAGAATCTCAATTTCTTCGTGGTTTAGTAAAAACTTTGGCCACGCTTCCACTTCAAACAATTTCAAAACATCTTCCGAAAAGATAGACTACAATACTCCGAAGTTATGCTTTGATAACAATTTCCAGGTTATCATTTCTTTTAAGACATTCTGGGACGAGGAGGTGTTACTAGTAGACACATCAATCCACTTTTATAACAGCGCCACCTGAATTAACGACGAAGTAGGGGGATGTGTTTTCTCTGATAGAGTTAATCTTAGTCTCTCCTTTCATCGTACTAATCATTGTACCGTATTCCAAGCGGAGTTAATGACGGTTAAAGAATACTATCACAACACAAAGATATCCACAACAGCTATCGAATCCTTGGAACCTTTCTCTAACAATTCGAGAGTTTAACTAATCATTTCCCTTCCGAGTCTGTAACTCAAAAATGGATATGGGAGTGGCAGAGTTGAATACTTCAATTGATATTATAGTTCTCATCGGCGTCCTTACAAAGCCACAACGCAACGGCGGTCCACCTCAGTAAAATGGGTTTCAACGGCTCAGAATTATGCAGGCTAGACTACTCAGCAGAATCAGACACCAAACCTTTGGGAAGACATTTTTCGACCAGCTCTACGAGCTGGCTAACATGCCCCCTTAAACCACCTTAAAATTCATAATGAAAACGGGTTGGGTCAGGAGGATCGCACCCAACATGGACTAACGAGTTAATTTTCTGTTTTTTTCTTTATATTTTTCCAGATATCCCACACAATCCGTTAAGATCCAAGTGAGACCACAATCCCACCTAATGATTGTTGCAGTCAGCCCATTCTTCTTGTGCCATTTGTTGTGCATTGTGCAGTATTAATTCGCATCCTGGGTGTATAAACATATAGACGCATTATTAACTGTTTTGACAATTTTAATTTGACCTCAAATATTTCTAAAATATAAATACATATGTAGATTTAAATCCTTAATACTAACATTAAATAATACAAAAAGTAGAGAAAACTTAATTCTTTTTATAAGATAACAGTGCCACATTAGCAGGTACTTTAAGTTTGTGAATAGTTTTCAAATGATTTCGCAAATTGCTGTTGCTCACGAACTCTTTTTCACAAACTACACACTTAAACGATCTGTGTGATTCGCGAATGTGTTTGTATAGGTCAGACGGTGTCTTGAACATTTTCGCGCAATATTTACACCCATGGGACTTCCTAACGTGCGAAATGAGGAATGGTGAAGATGAAAACGCTTTCGGACAGTATTGGCACAAATAGACACGCGAGTCATCGATAGGCAGTTCACCTTGGTCGTCCTCATTAACCACGTTCATATTGGCAACGTTCACTTCAACAGTCTCGAAATTCATCGTCCGTATATCGCTCAGTGTAACTTCATCGGTGTCATCGGACATCATGTTATCCATTTGGACCTTTGAAGCAGTAGAAGACGTAAATTGGGTAATTACAAACGAACCACTTTCGTCGACTTCTTTATTGCGTTTACATTTTTTCCTGCAGTAAACTTTTGCGCTAGGTTCGATTGGTTCCTGTTTGATGGCTTCATAGTTGGACAGTAAGGTTCCGCCTTCTGTTAGGATAATTTGGGGTACGTTCTTAGTGTACGTTCTCTTTAAAGGAAGAAACTCCGCGGCAGGTATTACTTCTCTGTTCTCCTCAGTGAAGTCGCCGTCAATGTAGATTTCTTCCACAATATTTGGATTCTCTTCCGCAGCGGCCTCTTCTTCGTCTGTGAATCTCTCATCGATTTCTTCTGCACTTTGAATTACGTCCTCCTCCTCTGGATCCTTTTGCGATAGAACTTCCTCTTCGTAGACAATCGGTGCCTCTTGTGGTTGCGATTGGGAACAGAATAGATTTAAAATTTTTACATCTGCTTGTTGAACTTTTTCTGCAAACAGATAGCTTTGGACAAGATCATGTGTGCAGGTTTCACATATCATTTCTGGTGCGTTTCCGTCCACTAACTTTTGGAATATACATAATTGTAATTAGAACTTCTAAAGCAATTAGTTTGTTGTAGAATTTACCTCGATGTCTGAAAATCGTTGAATCATCTTTTCTATAGTGATGTTGTTTCCTTCCAAGTTGACTTCATAACCATTGAGACAATGATGTCCCAATTCAAAGCATATTCGACAAAGCAATTGTGTCTCCATCGGTGTTTTATTTTAAAGCAATAAAATTGACTTTAAAAATCACAAACTCTGTGTAAAACGAAAACAACTATTGTTGACAACAACATTGACAGTTAAAAGGAATAGAATTTCAGTTGTCGGCGGATGTAGTAGAATGAATATTTAATCTATGAAGGTGATAGATTAAAGTTGATTTGAAAGTTAAGGTGGAAGCAATTTTGGTTGGGACACTTTGAAGGGTTTTATTGAAAATTTTCTTTCGGTTTAGGTTTTTGTTATTCACACGACACTCGTCATCTTTTCTTCTATAATTAATCGTTTTATGTCAGAAAATTGTTTGGCAACTGACTTTTGTATAGGATACAATGCAAAGGAATATAATTCAAAACGTTGGTATATTCATCATTGTTTCATCACAAAGGTAAATGATTAGAAGAAGGCATGATCAAGAAACGGATTTAAAAAAAAAATGACTGCATCTGAAATGTCATTCTTCTAGCTCAAAATTTAAGTATACTGATGACATACGACCGGATGGAAATGATTAAATCGTTTTCACTACTGACACTGATCACGAATACACAAAACATGAGGTATATCCCCTATACTTATACGTCATATACATTGATTAGAAAAGCATAATATTGTCAATGTTGTGCAGAGAATGTAATGGTATTAAACGTACATAATTCTTTTAAACTTCCGCCCCCATTTCTAACATTTCCATCCTCAGTATCATCTATCATCCCAAAGTTCATAATAAATCATTATACAGAGTTGTAAAGCGTATTATGTTTTAGTTAGTAGACTTCTGAATATTACGTTTTATGATATGATCCTCGACCCAACTTTAGGGGTTGTCTGTTTTATCTATCTAATTGTGGGCACTATATAAGGTACATATAATCTTCTTTGCCGCGCTGCTGAAGAGGAGGGGATTGATTGGAAGTCATCTTTAGTGAAAGAATTGATGCCCATTTGCATTCATGAAGGGCTATAGGATTACCATATCCATGTATTTGACTATCCGGCTTACACTTCCTTAGACCTAGATTAGATGGCGACTATTCACTTGGCATTGTCATTAGTTTTGTGAATATGTGAGAGGGAAAAGAAAAAGGATTCTTTTCGAATCTCCATCAAATTAGAGTCCTACTTACTTTTCCTCACCTTTCCTTAATGCTTTTTCGTAACTATAACTGAATATAACTGAAAAACTCAGAATGACGCCAGAATACATTTGATAAGATTAACCGCGGGTGATTATGCATAACGTCCAAAAGTTTGAGGGGTATTTTTAGACTGTCTTCACTATCATTAATATTCAGGTTAGGTGGGAGTTTGATTTATTAAATATTTACGTAGTTCTTGCGAGTAAAAATCTATTTAAATTGATTCAATTTTTATGCCTGAATAGCAAAAAATTTGTCCGAAACATAACAACATCATCTTGGTATACATTTACAGCCTGGTAATCACATAATTAAATATTTTTTTCTACGCATAAGATTGATTCTTTTTATAATAAATCCTAGTTTTTAATAAAACCAACTACAACATAGTGGGAGACCTTAAATTCTTACCAAAACCAATGAAATACAATGCCCGAGTCAATAGAAACAAGCCCGACTTGTTGATTAATTTATAAATCCACAGATTCCATAAAACTATTATTATTCCCAAATTTTCAAACAGCATACCTACATACAGACCATATTAGAGAATATTAAACCTTCTGATTTGCTATGAGAAACAGGAACCGTGATACATCCATAAATATTATCCACGGAACACTGAAATACTACCATTCACTTGTTCGAAACCGACATCGACATAGCGTGCAAATGATTTCTTTCTTTCAGATTCCCATGGTGGTTGTTTTGAAACCAACAACAATTGACTGCCTATCGGGCTGTGAAAGTTGTAATCACGATAAAGGTTTTTCAACTTTCAACCCCCCAGACACGACTCGTTTGAGCCACCATAAGCCGGTAAACGGTTGCTATGTCACCCCAGTGGAGTGAAAATTTCGTAAACAATATGCCTTAGGATACAAGAAAAAAAAAACAACATATTCTGTCAGTAACAAAAAAATTTGACCACCGAAACAATCATTTATTTTACCTCTTCAATTAATTTATTTTTCATTCAAAAATTATTACCTAATTCTATAATTAGAGCACAAGCATAATCCAGTTCAAAACTACCTCAGTGAAATTTGATTTTATACATCATCACACGTTGTACATTAATTATAGCATTGTCAATCAAAATAAAATAAAAATTTAAAAAAAAGGAACAACCATAAAACACCTTCACCCGTGATATACACGTATTCATAAAACCTTCCGTGCAAAGAACTATCATGAAATGTGCTGATTTTCGTCCTTGTTGTAAATAATACTACGTAAATCTATTTTGTATTCAGTGGCAAGTTTCTGAAGGAAGCTACAACCGTTTGGATAGGTTTCAAATTCATTTTGATTCTACGAGTATTTCGTGTGTGATTCCTTTGGTATTCTCTAAAATATACAAGTATCTCATTTGATTCCGTTTTCGGTGCTGTGAATTGATGCCCGAGGAGGAATCGATCTAACAATAACCACTATTCCATAGGCAAGAGAGTGTTTGCACTATGTATCGCTTTGGTGAATAGATTAATAACTGTGTATCTAGTTGCGACGGAAGTGTCGTTAACGGGTTTGTTTGCGAGAATTATTAGTGTGAAAAGAAGCAGTGTATCATTGGTGCTTAACTGAAATCAAAACGAAGATGACGACTAAAACTAAGCCACAGGAGAAGCATAAAATGTCGGAAATCGATGATCATATTTTAAAGTATTTCGACATAAAAAAGGTAAGTTATTTGTTAGTTGAAGAAAGACTTTGAGCTTTAGTTAGGTCTTTTTTTTTCTTCTTTTCTAATTCCTGTGCTAAGGGTATATTCACTTTGATACATACTAAATAGACTCTATTAAGTAGGTAAAATTAGTTAGCCATATCTGTACGTCTGTCCACATGTTATCACTGCTTGGGCCTTAAATTTTGAGTTGAAGCATGTAATCTCATATTTGGAGTATGTTTAATGGAAAGAATGAAGAACATAGTAAAATACCATCCGTTCCAGGTGCTTTCCGTACAATTTTTGCATGAAATTTTAATACGTTTGTTTTAGAATGTTGCTATGGTAGACCGCCTTTTCAAAGGCTTTATACTTATCTTATCTTACACCGACAGTTCAAGTCTCAAAAACTATGTAGTTGTTTAAGCATTGATACACATTCTTCGTCTTCCATGTTTTTGATTTCCTTATTTCCACAAGTCGCATTGCTTGTATTCATCAAGATTTTCCACCTAAACGTTTCATTTCTTTTCCTCTTTTGTTAGAAAACCCTCAAAAATATTGAAAAAACACTCGCGTTTATAACGATGTACAATATGTTCTTAGTTTTGGACCATAGCTGCGTTATTTGCATTGTTTTGAGGTAACCCAGAGATACGTGAGATGTAGCATTCCCAACCTATGTATCTGCCATAGTTGCATTATAGTAAAATGCATTCATCAACACTCTTCGCTTAATATATATAGAGACACACTACATTCAACTAATATGGAGTTATAGGAACCACGCAGGGGAGTGCACTTATTCCTCGTTTATTTAATATATGAACACGTCTGAAAGAAGATTGCACAATCTGTGTTAGGCCAACACAGCGACCTAGCGAATTTTGAAGTGACAACTATGTACAGACATATATTATTTCCGTTTCTATTGCGTGTCAGGTGCATGATATTTTTTGAATGCAATGCATACCTTTATAATGTAGGGATACAGTCAAATGGTGAATATATTGACTAATGCAATCGCATGCCGTAACTCGTGTTATTAGTTTGGAAGACTTGGAATCTTTTTTTGCCTTTAGTAAATGTAATAATTAAGAGTTTGTGGTTGTTTGTTTACTTTAGGTGGATGAGGAGTGATTTTTTTTTTTAGAAAAATAGACCGACGGTGATTGTGACATGAACCAACAATCTACGATTAGTAACCAAACACTTTAGCACTAGATAACTACCAACCACTTTCGTAAGAGAGCCTACAACAAAAATTAAGGGAAAATGTCTGTAGAAAATGATGACCTTATTCAAAAAACACAACTCATCTTAAAGCGTAAATTAGGTCGCTCTTTGTCCTAAAAAATGTATGCATATGGATATGTATGTATGTAGTATGTACGTACCATGAACCGTGCAAGATTATTCCACAAAATATCCAGAACACCGATTCATGCATTTGAAATTGTTCATATAATTTTAAAAAAAACACAAACGATATAACAAACATAGATATGTTAATAGTTTTTAAAGCAAAGTCCATAATCTTCTAATAATTACGTTTTCATTCCTCTCTAAACTCCATATTGTTATTCCCATTCCTGCAACGGACACTACTAAATCTTATAATAAATTGGTAGAAAATTGTGGGAAATGAAAGGTTGTCAGAAGTCTTAACTAGTGTTCTTGATTGTACCCGCGTAATGCAAATCTTATCAATTACCCGGGTATCCAGGTAATGTGAGTAGTACCCATGCTTGCGGGTACACAGCAATGTCAGAGTACCCGACAATATCGGGTACCGGATACTCAAGTGTCACAAATAGATACTCTAATTCAATATAAAAGTTGGTTGGTAATGTAGATACACCTTTAGTGATGATAATAAATATATTCCAAAGGGAGAGAAGGGAAAGCAACGATGAAAACATAAGTCAATAACATGGGTACCCGAAATTTAGTTGGTACCCCAAAACCTCACGGGTCCCCGATAAGGGTAGGTGCCCGGGTATGCGGATATTAAGAACTCTAGTCTTAACCTCCTAACAGTAAACTTGATATTGATTCTGGAAAATACCACTTTTCGCGCTATCGAAGGAATAAATCATATGTGATGTGTTGTAACCAGTACAGTAACTAAACAGATTAGTGTGTACAACAATGTAGATGTCATCACTAGGCACTCTAATAGGCATGAATTCAAGAAAGTTTAACATACATTTGAATGATTTTTATAGAAGCTGCAAGAATAAAGGGCGAAAGGAAACTACACTTAGGGTTTCCTCTCCAAAATAATGATCTAGGCAATCTAATAAGTACACATCCCTGTGGTATCACAATGGACTTAACATTAGTTCAAGTTGGTTGTCTTGAACTGGGAATCATCTCAACATAAACCTAAGCCCAATGTTTTTTTGAGCATACATATCGTCGTTCCAAACACGAAGTGGCGTATGTTAAAATCAATCTTAACTTTTCAGTAGAGCCAAAACAGAAATTACCGAAATCTTGTTTTTCTATTTTTTTTTTGTCCTTTAATTGAAAACGTTCAACAAAGCTAACCATTATTTCTAGGAAGTGGTTATTATAATGGGTTAAAATTGTTTATTGATAAACATTTACCATTTTTGAGTAAATTCTATTCCAAGAGAAAAAGATGAAGATACGTCACTTCGTGTTTGGAACGACGATATGTAAACAGATAGAAAACTACAATCCGTCTGGAACAAATCGTATTCTCAGACAAAAATGATTCCAATCATTTGATCCATATTGGCCGTATTTCTTTCATCCAAATATGGCCAAATGTCTCACCGCCAAAATAAATTAAGGTTGGTACCGTAACTATTTAGAAAAATACCAAATCAGAATTGCGTAAACGGGCCCATTGACTAGAGTAATGACTAAAAGACTTCGTTTAAATCGGAAATGTTTTGTAGCTACGTAACCTGCATTGTTAAACAAATCATTTTGACTTCAAATATTTTCCTTAGTTCAAGTTTTTAGTGCGTTGAACTCCAGAGAAAGGGGTTCTAGGTTCAATCCCTAGACAACACCTAAAATTTCTTTCACGGTCTCACCTCTTGCGAGTGTCTGACAAACATCGTCGTAAGAAAGTTTCAAATAGAAAAATTGCTCTTAGCCCTTTGCCTTTAAGCAAATATACCTCACACAACAGAAATGGTTGTGAGAAGCTAGGACCTGGTACGCCAAATATTTATTTATTTATTATTATTTTTTTTTTGTTAAGCTGGTAAGGATAAACAATTTAACCTTTTAAGTGCTTAAATAAATCCGAAAATATAATATTTAATTGATATTAGAAGTGAGCGAACGTTAATTTGAATCCTAGTGCATTGGATCTTTAAAACTGTGGAAATATACATACATATCCATAATAGGTATTGCCAAAAGCAAGCACACATTTTTAAACACTTCCTTTTATGTAGTTAAAACAATTTTTGAATTAATATACTTAAAAACAAAAAATATTCTTTATTAGCGACTTGGAAAAGGAGCATACGGGATTGTGTGGAAAGCAATAGACAAGAAAACAAATCAAATATTGGCTGTAAAGAAAATATTTGATGCCTTTCGTGATGAAACAGATGCACAGCGAACTTTTCGTGAGATAATGTTTCTACGTGCGTTTCGTAATCACCCAAACGTCATTCAATTACACAATGTCTATAAGTAGATAAATCATATAACCCTTGTACGAGTAACGAACAACTATCTTAATTTATAGAGCAACGAATAATCTGGATATATACCTGTCGTTTGAATTTATGGAAAGTGATCTTCATAATGTCATCAAGAAAGGGAACATATTAAAAGATGTTCACAAAAGATACATCATGTATCAACTGCTGAACGCCATCAAGTATATTCATTCCGGAAATGTTATTCACCGGGATTTGAAACCCAGTAACGTCTTAATTGACACAAAATGCCGGTAAGTTAATGTGAAGTCTAAATTTGATTGTGTGCCATGGTATACCTCGAAATTTAGTTGCAAGTTAGCTGACTTTGGTCTAGCCCGATCTGTGTCCAATCAACAAATACGTGATCCCTCCGATGGAAACGAATCAATGGAACCAGTGCTGACTGATTATGTAGCTACCAGATGGTATCGAGCTCCAGAAATTTTAGTGGCAAGTAAAAGGTAAACACATAGACGAGGCAATACAGAAATAATTTAAAATCAATGAATTGAAATAAATACCTTTAGATATACAAAGGGAATAGACATGTGGAGTCTAGGATGCATACTGGGTGAAATGATCCGCGGTAAGCCTATTTTTCAAGGAAGCAGTACCGTAAACCAAGTAAGTAGCGAAAAGTTTCTAAACATAAAATTGTAAAGTTTTGTTTAATTTAATTAAAACAGATTGAAAAAATTGTATCCGCTCTGCCGGAAATAACAGAGCAAGATATTTTAGCAGTTGGCGCAGGTTTTGGTACAGCACTTTTGAATAAACAGATTTCTACCAACGGGTATCAATTACAGAACAGAATATTTGAATATATGTAGCTTTAATCTAAATATGTCATTATAGAAGTACGACGACACTTGACGAACTACTAATCGATGGCACCAGCGATGCTAGCAACCTTGTTAAACGCCTCCTCGTTTTAGATCCTTTGGCGAGACTCACAGCCACAGAAGCACTAAACCACAAATACGTTGAAAAGTGCGAAATGCATGCACAAAAGTTTCAAAGAGACATTAATTTAACACTTTTTCAGGTTTCGGCATTCCATTCAAGAGATAGAGTTAAACGTTGACGTGCGGCCACCCTTTCGTGATGATGTTCGCTTAAGTGTAACTGAATATCGATCGAAACTTTATGAAATTGTTCAACAGACAGAGAAACCCATCGTGGGGAAACCATCCAACTATAATCGTAAAAGGTCTGCCTTTGTCACGCCTTCCATTTAATTATCCTAACAGAGTCTTAATCATGATTATTTGCAATAACAGACGTTTTAATGTATACAGCAAATAATGAAATGAAACCATTTCACGCCACTTGTTAGATTTATGTTTTACCTTTGATTGGTGTCAATTTTTATCCCAATTAAATTTATTTTATTATCTTTGCAGGGAACCAAGAGCCAACAATAAATCATTTGATAATATTCCTTCAAGATATAACGTTTCTGAAGATAAACCCAAGCGAAGTATATATAGATCAGAGGAGCGGAAATCGTATATACCCAATCCTAGCAACGATGGAACGACAGCGGCAAAATACATCGTTTCCAGTAGTCATAATAAAGTTAAGATAATAACCCCAAGGGCTTCAAATAGTGGGACAGTTCCCAAGCCTCAAAGTATTACAAATCTAACCCCCGACCAAAATCAAACTGATGCCAAAATTCAAGCTATGCTTTCAAAAACCAAATATATTATCAAGTCCACAGTTAGACATGCCCAAAACGCCGTAGCTAAGAATACAATTTCATCCCCCGAAATAAATAATATCCAGAGAACACCATCCAGAACTAACAAAACTATTACGGATAAACGTCATTCTATCGATGGAGGTTTTAACTACGACATGCCTTCCAGCACACGAGCGTACCAAGGCAATCAGCTATCCGAAAAGGATAAACGCTCAAATACGTTGCACAATAGTCACAGTTCGATAAATAAACAAAATGATAAGTCTAGCTCCAGAATGCGGAGGAGTAGTCAAAATCTATATTATAGCTCACAAAGTAACAACAGTGTATCGCCAGAAAATAAGCCATCTAAACGAACAGAAACAAATAAATTTGAAGAATTTTCAGAGATGCACGATGGAAGCAATTACTACGAGAAAAGACTGAGAAGACTAGAAGAGCAAATTGAAAAACATAAAAGAGAAGTGAAAGCATTTTGTAGTGAAAATACTAAATACTCGAAATCAATGACATTTAATCGTAGTACTGATCCATCATCAGAACATAGAATATCCTACAAAGATAAAAGCCCTATTATGAGTACTGGGAGTGGGAAAGCGTTGCAGCTTCGTTCCAAAGTTACAAATGGTTCATATAAAAATCCAACAAAACATGGTTCAGCAAGTCGTTTCGAATATTTATATGCAGGTGGCGATGATGTTGATCATCGTCAGGAAATTACTTCAAAATATGATGATAGAAAACCATCTAAAATTATTTAGTTTAAAATAGATAAATTTACCCGATCTGCAAATGTTTTATTTTTCTAGTCATTTATTTTTGTTGTATACGATGTTTATGACTTTCAAGAAATACATATACTTTTCCAATGGCTTTCATATATAGATTGGTTACACTTACTAAGCTGTTATTAGAGTTTTCGCAGGACCTCTTAGGGCACGAAATACACGTTTAGGCGTCCACAGTTAAATCCCTTTAATTCGAATTTCTAAAATTAATAAAAGATGCAGAAATTTCGTTTGGGTCTTTGTTAGAATCCGGCCGCGCACGTAAGAAAGTTTGTCTGAAAGTACTCCATTACCCTATGATTTGCTTTTCTAATACCGGGTCAAATGCTTCAATATAATGTGAATAAAAGTCATGCACGTACCATTTATAATAAGAAATGAATCAAGATGCAAAATCCCTGAAAGTCTGGTAACACAAAAATATTCTTTTATCAAGACATTGACCGCCATGGATCAAATGGTTAGTGCGTTGGACTACAGACTGCGTTGGGTTACAGGTACAATCCGTAGACAACACATAAAATTTATATCACGGCCCTGTCTCTCGCGAACGTCTGACAAACATCCGAGGGTAAAACTGTCATGAGAAAGCTTCTCAAATAACAAATTGCCCTTCGGAACCGGCCTTAAAGTGCAGAACCCTTTCATTCGTGTAAAGAATATCACAAGCACAACACGAATGGTTGTGAGAAGATAGGCCGTGGGTCCCACAGACCTGTCGCACCAAATATTATGTAAGGAGTGACGGCAAGAGCATACATACTAATTTCTAAATAGAATCCACAAGAATTTCTTTCAAACGAAAGCACCTAGATTTTAATTAGGTCCTTACTTTGATTACTTATGTAAGTAGTAAAGTCTCTCAAATAAATAGCCGTTGGAAAATTTAATCTAAAAACATGATATGTACATAAGTCTGAAGGCAATAACTGAGCTATTGTGAATTTAAGTGATAGTCAAAACCGTCAAAACAGTTCCCATTGTGAATTCCCATCTGACAGTGACAGTTCGCCGAAAAAATTCCATGCAACTCGCTGAAAGGATTTTACATCATACATTTAAAACTAAATATTAATAAAGAAAATGTTACGAACACGCTTATTCTCATTAAGAAATCAAAAAACAATCTATTTAAAAAACATCTTAAGATGTCAAAGTACACAGTCAAGGCCTGAAACCGCTGAACAGACATCACCAAGTGTGGATACTTATAAGAGCTACTCGGGCGTTGAGGCAGCACCAAGTTCTTCGGGAAAACTCCCTCAAAGGGCTCCCCTTGCTAAGAATTTCTTTCTAGGAAAAGTTGACAAGGAATTGTTAGCCTTTCCTGAGGTGATAAATCGAGAAGACATGTCTAAGCTGCGTCAAGAAACTGCTGGCATCAAGAGCTTTTTTGATTCAGTCGATGATGGAGCATTCGATTCGGCAAAGACAGTTCCAAAAGATGTTCTTGAAAGTGTGAAAGAACTTACGTTGTATGGAATAAATGCACCCGATGAATACGGTGGTCGCGGTTGGCAATGGACTCAAACATTAATTGCTTCCGAAGCGGAGGCTACTTCAACTGATATAGCTTTAGGATTATTATCCCACCGTGTGGTCATTGATACGCTTAACGAGATCGGTACAGATGACCAGAAAAGTCGGTTGTTGCCGAAGCTAGCAAATGGTAATTACTTTGCTATAATTTTAGAATAAATACCATGTTATCGGATTCAATTCTAGGATCGGTATTAGCAACTGAAGCTATTTTTGAGTATCAAGACGCTGAAGATGGCTTTTTTAATACCACTGCTCAATATGATCCTGACGAAGAAGTCTGGATACTAAATGGAGAAAAAGCATTTGTTCTAAACGGCCCGACTGCCGGACTATTCCTTGTTATAGCGCAGACATTAAAGTTAAATCAAACTCAGGACGTTGGCAAGACAACTACCATTTTCTTGGTGGACAAATCAATGTCCGGTGTTACGGTAGGTGAGCAGCACCATACAATAGGATGTAGAGGATTGGCTTCGACAAAAGTAAAATTTGACAACGTGAAGGTTCCGAATAGTAAGTGTTATATTCTGTTCCGGATTGTTGTTAACTGTAATTGTATTTAAGGTTGTGTTGTTGGTGAACCAAATGAAGGAAACGTATCAGCTGATGTTATCTTACGCAGTTCCAGACTTAGAAGTTCTATGATTGGCTTAGGACTTTCGAAAAAGATACTCAATGAACTAACGCACCACTGCGTCCGAGCCAAGCAATCTGGAGTGAGTATGAAGTAAGTTAAAACGCGGTGTTATTTGTGGATCCTCTACATAAATATTTCCTTCAGAGATTTAGAGGGTACGAGAAAACATATCTCAGCGTTGATTACTAGTTCATATGCGATAGAGAGTATGATTTACCTTTCAGCAGGTCTACTAGACGAGTTTGATTCACAGGAGGTTGACATGGAGTCAGCCGTTACTAAAGTAAGAATAATGAATATACGCGCATTATTAGATATATTTTATAATAATACCGAATGTCTACTTTCAGTACTACACTCTAACACGTCTGTATGAGAACTCATCAAAAGTCATGGACTTAATTGGACCAAAATCGCTTCTATCAGGACAATCAACAGAAGTCGATTTTCGCAATGCCTTGCAATTGTATACCCAGGGTGAACCGCTTGATTCTCTACGAATGTATATCTCTTTAACGGGTCTACAACATGCAGGAATAGCTCTAAACGAAACAGTTCGAAAATCAAGAAATCCCCTATTCAATCCAGGACATATATTCTCGAAATTCATGGAGACCTCCAGTATAGAGAATCCAAAATCTAAACTGCGTTTGGGAGAAGCTCTTCACCCGTCCTTAGAAGCAGCGGCACAATCGATAGAACGCTCAGTAATACGATTGCAAATGGCGGTGGAATTACTTTTAACAAAGTATGGACAGGAAATCGTCGAGAAACATATTGAAATCCAGCGATTATCTGAGATGGTTGCTCATATTTACGCGATGTTCGCAAGTACATCACGGGCGTCAAGATCCTATTGTATTGGCTTAACGTTGGCTGACCATGAACTGCTGCTTGCACTCACCATATGTGCTCAGGGAGAGGCCGAAGTCAAATCTTTGACCTACGAAATCTTCAATGGTCCCTACATGAATAATGATCACAATGTGAATCGACTTACCAAACAGGTTTTCAAGAGTGGTGGATATTTCCCTGAACATCCATTAACCTTTAATTTCTAGGAGTGGTTTCTGTGTATCGAATGTTGTTTAGATAATAAATAGTTTTATTTATACAAAAAATATGACATTTTGTTTTCATTAATTTGGTACAAAACTAATAGAGTTGGAACCGGTTCTCCATGAACAGAACTCTAAAGAAATAGCTTTCCAGTGTAAAATCGGAGCCTGTTTCAAGTAGTCCATGACGTGGATCACAGTGACTCAAGTAACTCACATTCCGATGGCAAATTTAGTTCATTGAAGAAGACTCTGTTACTGCCGCTATTCCATTGCACCTATAATTCCTAAAGATAGAGATTCATATATATTTTGCAGACGTTTCCAGACCTCTCGAAAAACTCTAGCTGTGCACACACTTCTGAACATGATCGTGGTTACCGTTCGAGGTATGAAATGCAGAAAACTGAGGTTCTTTCTCTTTTTTTGATAATGATCACCAATTTCCGGAGCCAATAGCCTCTCTCTACAGTTAGGCTTACTAATTTTAAAAATCTGTTAAGAACCACGGTCCACAATTATTTTCCAGACTGGTTGAAAAGACACCGTCCTGTGGGCTTACTAAGGCAGTCTCTCGGACTGTTTTATAAAAGGCGTTTACCCACATAGACTAGATTGGCTTAACCCAATGGATCTCAAAAGCGAATGTTTCGGAACTGCTCCTCCCCAAAGCGAACGACTCGTCAGACTACAAGCAAATATTCTGTCGATAAGGAGGTGCCTTGAGTTCAGTTCAACATAAACAAAAAAAAATTACAATTTCAGAAAAGTATTTTAAAGTTAAATTGTCTTCTTTATTAAATATAAATTCTTTATTAATTTTAATACAAGAATTGTCTTACTTTCTACCAATACACGTGAGAACATTGTCAGCACTGTAGTCAACCTTGCATACCCTGCTTATGTTCTGACTGGAAAAAGTCACCGGATTTACTGTGCTTAAAGCGTTTAGAGACAAAGCATTACTGCTTTCGCCATTCACACGAAGCCCGTCCAGTTTGCTCACGTTCCAGATTCTTAAACTGCCGTCGCTGCATCCCGAGGCAATTCTTTCACCGTTACTGCTCCATGCAATGCTGGTTACACTGGCACTATTCTCCTTGAACTCGCATAATTGTTGTCCTGCAGCAAGATCCAATACACGAATCTTTCTCTCATCCCCCGCTGCTGCAAGATACTTCCCATCGGGACTAAAAGCTATTGACGTTATCGGTTGCTTCGATTCGGAAAATACTCGAAACACTTTGCCACTTGCCACAGACCAGAGGCGAATTGAGAAGTCATCAGAACCGGATGCAACGTAACTGCCATTTGGGTGAAATGCTACACAATTTATATCCTGCGTATGACCAATGTAGGTTATTAGGGGAAATTCTCTTTCAAGGCTCCACAGACGAGCAGTTAGATCTTTGGATCCGGTGGCGACATATGAGCTGATTGGACTCTCGTTGACACACCATATGGGACTGTTGTGACCACTGTATACTCTGGAACATTGGTAGTTGGTTGCTGACCAGCAACGCATTGATTCGTCCTTCGAGACTGTCAAAAGAATGGGGTAATGTGACGAGAAACGTAGATCTGTAATGCCTCTACTATGACCTCGAAGGAGAATCTCTCCGGTGATCGACTGATTATTTATGCCAGCAGGGAAGTCTTCATCGTCCTCTTCCTCCTCGGTGAAATTATTGTTTACGTTCCATGGACAAATCGCTTCATTGAAACTAGAGTATACGTTCTTACCGCATAAAGATTGGCTGCCGTGTTGCCAAAGTTTGACAACAGAATCATCAAACCCTACTGCCACATGACATTGATTCTTATCACAGTGACCAGAAGTTAAGAACTTGTTCGGATCGAACACTTTCACAAAGTGTGGATAGTCCTGTTGAACCTTTTTCATTTCGTTTACAACGTAGTTGATGTTCTTCAAAGCGAGTTTAAAGATATTTTGCTGAGCTTTCGGCACTTCTGCCGATTCCTTTTTTATGGCCTTCACTGGCAATGGTGGTTTCATTTCGGTAAGTTGTCGTCTCTCCTTTTCTTTTATGAATATCAAGTTATCAGATTTGTTGTCCCTCACATCGATTACGTTTATGTGAATCCAAGTGTGAATGGTGCTAAGCAGCAGAACATTTGCATGATTCTTTAAAAAGTTATTCAAAATCTGTATAGCATCGATATTCACATCGATTTCGAACTTAGAGCTCCGGAAGGCAATAATTTCACGCACATTCTCAGCTGCGTCAAGAGTCGGACAAGTAGACAGGATTTTTACGAGGTTTATGAAGTATTTTCCTTTGAAATTGGCATTAGTATCGGCGTCGCCACTTTTTACCCTTACGATTGGGTCCACATCAGAAGGCACGTGATGCGCATTCTTCCGAAGGAAGTCAACGGCATGTGAAGACTCACGACTCTTTAGGATCTCCAAGTATAAATGGCAAATTAGAGGTCCATTGAATCTGCGCAGTTGTGTTTTGACTTCAACTTTCTGACCCTCTACAAAATCAGTGAACTTACAAAATTGCTCATCGATGGACTTGTAGTTGTTGGATATGCACGTTACATTGGAGAACAGGAAGAAGTTGTTGATGAAGACATCGTTCTTGATCATTTTGTTGAAGAAAAACTGTTTATTTACTTGTGAAAGATTGAAATCGGTTCTTCGAATTCTTTTGGACAAGGAGTACTTTTTGTCTTTCATGTATGAGCAGACTGCAAGGCGGATGAATTCCGTTCTGGCCCTTTTGCTTTTTTGGTCCTCAGTGGGAGTTTTATGTCGTTTTAAATGATTCATGATGCAGATTAATTTGATGTTTGCGGAACAATCTATTTGAGCGATTTATGTGAATTTATTATTATTATCGAACGATCTTCACTGTTTGTTTGGTGCAAAATGCAATTTTGGAACAAATACACATTTAATAGATGTCAAATTGACATTGGAAGATTTGCGAAATGAATAGTGTTGCCAACAGTCAAGATAATCAGTACTAAAAATAATAATTCATTGTTTCGAACTGGCAGAGTGGGAAAATATCGAGTGAAATTGCATCGAAATTTGGTTGAACTGACAAATGAGTATAATATTTTGTCGGATAGAAAAAGTTACCAAAATACAATACCTGAAAAATGTACCCCTGCGGAAGCAAAATAATTTCACTTTCATCCTGGAAAAGAAAATTCTCAAAAGACTCATTTGTATACCTATACGTATACCGAGTGAACTCCGCGAGAAAATTGAGTCGAGCTCATTCTACTCAGTTTCGACTTTTTCTTAAGCGCATTAGTTTCGATCCATGTTTAACGTGGTTTAGTTGGAATGTATACGTAGTAGTGGTACTTAACTTTTCAGCTATGAAGGTATTTGAGAATTGAATATTAAATTGATTGAAAACTTCCATTTTCAAGAACTTCATATTTATAGTGTAAATCAAAGAAAATGATTCAGAAAAAATATTTAAATTATATACATTCCACCTACATATACATACATATGTTTCACTTTTTGGGGGCATTTTCGTAAAGTTTGGAGAACTAGGAAATGTTAATGCTTACTGATCAAGTCAGTTTTTTTTAAATATTCTGAATTGTTTGGTAGATACCGAAGTTATCTGTTGGCCTTTACAATGAGCACTGACTTTGCACATTCACAGAGTTGAACTCCAGTTTTGTCGAAATATGGCTCATTGAATTTGAGATGTTGTAGCCTTATTAGGAGGTTTATTCTTATTTTATTAATAATTTAATCTTTTGTGGGTAATTTTGTTCACGCCATTGTGACTTTCTCCAATGTTTTGCCCATGAGTCATCTCCCTTCATTATCATCCTTATAGACTCATAGCAGATTTTAGTGATATTCAAAGGCTAGCTGTGTTTTCCTGTACTTTACATTGTTTCACGAAATTGTCAAATGCATGCATTTATAACCATTCTACAGAGGGTAAAGATCGACCCCAGCGGCGCTACCGCTATAACCTGGAGAAAGTACAAAAGCTGGGCTGGAAAACAGATAATTTAGATAATGAGATACTTGAATACGTTCTGGAAACTATGGATACACCAACGGGCGCAGCAGAACAACAAGCCAAAGAAGCGACAAGGTCCCTATCCCGAGGATGTAATGCTTCCATGCCACGTAAAAGGAAAGGAAACGGCAGAAAACCTGTATATTGGTGGAGTGAGGACATCTCGAATCTGCGCGCAGATTGCTTCAGAATGCGTAGACGGCAACAGAGAGCCAGACGCAGAGACATAGGAGAGTACGAAGTCCTACGGGACCAATTCCAAACTAAAAGGAAAGAGCTCCGCAAACTGATTAAAAAGAGCAAACGAGAATCGTTTCAGGCACTGAGAGATGAACTGCAGCATAACCCATGGGGAAGTGCGTATCAAATAGTTATGAAAAAACTGAAACATGTTACGGCAGCGGCACCGACATGTCCGAACATGATGCGCTTGATCGTTAACACTCTATTTCCGGCGAAAGATGAGGTCCCGATACTCTATCAAGAAACGTCAGCGGAAGCGGAGATAATACCGCCAGTAACAACTGAGGAAATCCTAGAAGCTGCAGCAGCGTTAAATATCAACAAGACGCCAGGAATGGACGGAATCCCGAACCTGGTCCTTAAAAAAGCGATCAAGATAAGGCCAGAGATCTTCACACAATTGTATACGACATGCTTAGTGGAAGGGGAATTCCCACTACAGTGGAAAAGACAGCGGCTAGTCCTCATACCGAAGGGTAACAAGCCACCTGACCAGCCGTCGTCATACAGGCCGCTGTGCATGCTCGACACAATGGGAAAAATTCTAGAGAAAATTATACGAGCAAGACTCGAGAGACACACTGAAGGAGACCACGGGCTCTCCAACCAACAGTATGGCTTCAGAAAGAAGCGAAGCATCATACATGCTATAGAGGCAGTGTGCAACATTGCGCGTGAAGCAATCGCGGGAAGAAGATGGTTAGGAGGGACAAAGCGGTACTGTGCCGTCATAACACTCGACATAAAAAACGCTTTCAACTCAGTCAGCTGGAACTGTATAAGCAGAGCCTTATGCAACCTGCAGACACCTAACTATATAAGGAGAATAATCGCCAGCTACCTCAAAGACAGAACCCTTCACTACGACACAGAAGAAGGGCCAAAGGAATATAACATTACTGGAGGAGTTCCGCAAGGGTCAGTGCTTGGCCCAGTGTTGTGGAACATAATGTACGATGGGATCCTAAGAATACCAAAGCCGAGCGGAGTCCACATCATTGGCTACGCGGACGATATTGCAGTAGTTGTTGTGGCAAAAACGATTACCGAAACGTCAGAGAAATGTGGGCATACCATCAGAGATGTCAGGGCCTGGCTACAGACATCAAACTTAGAACTGGCGGACCACAAAACAGAAGCAGTACTAATAAGCAGCAGAAAAAGGGTAGAATACCTCACCATACAGGTTGGCGAGCATACCATTGAGTCGAGCCCACACATTAGATACCTGGGAATGCTGTTGGACCACAGGCTCAGTTTCAAAGAGCACCTAAGATACGCAGGTGAAAAAGCCTCCAGGGCAGTAGCGGCACTGTCGAGGATAATGCCAAATGTAGGAGGACCCAGGCAGCCAATCAGAAACCTGTTAGCAACAGTGAGCAAGTCGATGCTTATGTACGCGTCTCCCGTGTGGGCATCAGCGTCGGAAGTCAAGTCGTACATGAAATACATGAACGCATCGCACCGAGTCGCTTCGATAAGAGTATGCTGCGCTTTTAGAACTGTGTCTGCGGAAGCCATAAGCGTGATATCGGGCAGAATGCCTATTGACTTAGAAGTCAAAAAGGCAGCCAAACAACGTGGAACCGAGCCGGAACAAAGAAGAATAGCTGGCGCTGCCATCCAGGCACAGTGGCAAGACAGATGGGATACTACCACCAAGGGGAGATGGACCCACACATTAATCCCCAACATAGAGGAGTGGAACAGTAGAGGACACGGAGAGGTAAACTACTACCTAACGCAATTCCTCTCGGGGCATGGATGCTTCCGGGAGTACCTCTACAAATACAAACATGCGGATGACCCATATTGCCCGCATTGCGATGGGAAAACCCAGAATGCAGAGCATATCCTGATGGAATGCCGAGGATACTCGACGGCCAGGGATATACTCGAAATGGCAATAGGTGGACAGGTGACACCAAGAGGGCTGATAACTTTCATGCTAACGACGTCTGAAGCCTGGGAGACGGCAAATGAAGTTATCGCAATGATAATGCAGCAGCTTCGCCTGGAAGAAAGAGCAACCCGACGGTAAGAATCTGCAAACCCCGGCAAATATGTACATGGATCAACGCATACGCACACTACCAAGCAACCGAACGCCACGAACCGACCACATCCACATACACATACTCATACACACAACCAGAGCTACGAAATGCGCATATAAGCAGTCAAACGCTCGCGACATGAACCGACATACACACCTGACACAATGGTAGATGCATGCATACATACATACGTACATTATACACGCACCGACAGACAGACATTCGTGCATTCGCACTTACACCTCCGGACATGCAGACTAAGAGAGAAGCAGCTACGGCTGAAAACCCCCCCTGTGATGAAATGCCTAACGGCGGTACCGTGGGGAACCGGGGTTTGAGGCAGAGGTGGTTTTAGTGGATTAAAGTCCCACACTCAGGCTTTCGATGCTTTCCACCTTCTTACAAAAAAAAAAAAAAAAAAAATAACCATTCTACACGAACTTGTTAAACAAATATAAAAATGTTTACTCTTTAATAAATAAATACAAAATATGACTATAATGACTTTCTTACTATAAGATTACAAATCTGCTGAAATAAATTTCAATCAACATCAATGAGACGGAAATACTTCAAGACTTTGTTTAGTTTAAAAATAATTTGTTGTGATATGCACGAGTACTTAAAAGAAAACGTCAGTCGACATTATAATGTATACACATATGCATGTGTAACATACAGTAAAAATATTATGTAGTTGAATATAATGAAGTTCAAAATATTATTGAGTTTTTATCAGTAGTGTTTATTTCGTATGATACTTTAACATTGTTTCTTTTAAATAAAGTGGGCGTGGCTTACTATGTTTTTGAGTTGAAATACAGTACATATCGTACATCCATACATACATATACTCGTATATGCATAGTTGTTAGTTCCAATATACCTATGTATGTAATGTATCATCGAAATCGGGTAACGTAATCGGAAAACGTAGTTTGAATTGCTTTACTTTTAACGATTTTTTTTCTATATGCGACATCTTTGACCCGTTTGTTCCAATTTCTTTAAGATTTTATTGCGACCAGTATTTATTACCCAGAATTTAACTTTGTTGTGTTTGGTAAGTCAACAAATGGTACGTCTGGCATTGTTTAACCTCGTTTTTTTTTGCGACAATAGGTTTCTGAAGGTCAATTCCTTTTGGTTCTGTTCGTCTGTGATCATACTTGCCCTTGTTACCAACGAGCCTGAGCTTAGCCTTACATTGGGCTCCCCATCGGAGCTCCCAAAAGAACTGCCCATCGTCGCTGTTATAATCATAGGGGGCAAGGAAGTTATTGCTTCATTAAAATTGGGCTTTGAACCAACGTAGATCGCAGTGAAGTCATAGTCAGAACTCAGAATTTCCTTTCTTCGTTCTAGTCTACCACTTACCATCCTTATTGACGAGGATTATGTCCACGTGTAGATTGCGAGCAAATAGTCCTCATCCATTGCGTTGGAGGGGGCGTGAATCACCATGTTTTCAATGGTTTCGGTGTTATTGTTTTGTTTTTTAAGTTTTACGAACCACATTTGTATGTGCGCCACATGGCTCTCCAATACCTTTGTATTTTCTTTTATAATTTTAAAAATAACAAAATCCATTACGATTTTCAATGTCGCTCCAAGGACCAAGCCATAGATTCCAAGATCGGGTTAAAAATTTTGCATCGACCTTATGTAGTTATAATTCAAATCAATTATTAGCCCATTCTATCGTCAGCTCGCATGTGTGTATGTAAAGTAAAGTTTTGCATTAACTTAACAAAAGCTATGATATTTTACCTTGTTACAAAGATAGCACATCAATCACCCAATAAAATTGAGGTAAAATCGAATACATTATGTTTGTGTGTCTCGATCTAGACGACCGGATACAAAATTTTTTTTTATAGTTCGTTCATGATTACTACACACAGTCTCGGCTAGAATACTGGGTGAGGGTCAAGAAATCCAAACAATGAATTGTTCCAACAGATGTCTTTGAATGCTAGCCGTGTAAAAAACACGTCACTCATATTCCTTAAAATCGTACACCGTCCTACTGGTGAACAAAATTCATTAATGAAATTTAAAAACACGAATTGGAAGAAAAAAATAATAAACAATCGGTTTGTACAAAAACAAAAGTATTAAAAATGTTATAAAAGAGCAGGATCACATTTTCCTTTTAGTCTATATAATCACGAAATACTGGAAAAGTTTTATGTTTCCAATCGAATGTGAAAAATAAAATTCATTATCGGACATTGTGTACATTATCCGAATAATTTATTGTTGTATAAACAAAATATACACAAGAACACACAATTTCGCTCTCCAGTTTGCTTCACCAAAATCTGTTTCCCACCTATAATTCGGAAATCGAATGTACTCAGTATCTAGTTGTAATTTGGTAATGAAAAGGTGTTGATCTCTTTTAAAAAGTATTTTTTATATAATTTTTTTTTCGTGGAAATTTAAGTGAAAGCAACATCAAATCCCTGAATAGGCAAAGGACTATAAAATGTATTAATAAGAAACACTTTTGTACATACATACGTATAAGAAAAATAATTGTTTCCTTACATTAAACTAAACATTTTCAAATGGATCTAAGGAAAATGTCTGAGAAGGATATCGAAGAAAATCTCAAGGAAATACTCGACAAGGAATCGAGAGTAAGTTTGCAAAAGTATATATCTAATTAAACTGATTATAATTCATCTGCTTCGCAACGATATTGATCTCAATTTGTATTTTTTTTTTTTCAAGAAAATGAGTCTGCGTTTTAATGAAAATAAACATGTTTTAAAAAAAAAAAACAACAACAACCTATTCACGCACAGTAAAGCGCTAATCATCCAGCTACGTGCGCAAGCGGTTTGCAACGTGCCTTAACACTAAAAATAAAACTATTTCCTTCTTCGCCGAGGACAGAACAATGAATAAGGAAGATCTTGTTTAGTTTACAAGAGAGTTAATTACACCAAATGAACATAAATACATTCTTATTGTGGTACACGATTGAAAGAGTACAGACATCAATTGGAATTCTTTCTATAAGCGGTTAGACAGGTGTTCTAAATGTTTAGAAGATAAATAGCGGATGTTGCACGTATAAACAGAAATATAAATCCGAGCTCCAGTCAACAATTTGTTCTTTGTTATGTTTTTAAGTATCTATGATGCTTTAAAGTGGAGAGCTACTCCATTACGGTAATGATCTTCCTGCCAGTCCTAGTTGACTTTTTCAATAATGTTTTAAATGTTCTATTTTGGTTTCCACCAGGACATAAATAACTGTAAACTATGTTAATCGAACTCAACCAAACAAAAACTACGTATATGATACAACCAAGCAACGTCGCTTTTTGATCCTTCAATGTCGCCTCTTCCTATCATTATGAAGCAAAATTCACAAAGCGTTCCTCCATGCAACGTGAGTTGGGATTAGACCGTCGTCATGACGCAGGTTACCTCTATCCTTCTGATAAAAATTGAAATTGCTGATAGAATTTCTTCAGGGATTAAATGATAATAGAACTTCCTAGAAATGAAATAAACTGATTTACTGCAAACTTCATATTTTGGGTTCTGTGGTATAAGATCCAGGCTAAGCTCTTTGGTAAAGTTTTATATTTGGAGAAGAATGGGTGCAGCAACATGCTATTAGGTGGTGTACCAGATTTTTGGTGAAATATTCCAAATATTGTGTATAATTGCCCTTAAATTATTAAATCGTTGTTTAAACGATTTTGCTTCAATCCTAAATAGTTTGTCAACGCTTGCAAGTACAGATACACAGATGTGTTCTTCATTTTCACAAAACCATTTTTCTGGTTTTGTAAGGAAAAAAACCACGTTTGACGAGAACCATTCATGTCATCAAGGGCTGCTGGTATAGTGTTCATAAAACCTCTCTGAAAAAAGTGTCGCTAACAGAACATCCAGTCTGACTGTCCGCTATTTTGAAATTCTTAATAGGCAACAATTGGCCGTGAATTGATTTACTGAGTAAAACCGTTCAATTTCAAATTGTTGCGACCATCCCTTTCCACAGATGTCGCCAAAAATATTTGAATAACAAGGTGTAAAGTAGAGATTACCCGATACAACCGTCGTACAGACTTGTGTTGTACCGACATCGACCCAACAGTTGTAAATATCAAATGCACGATACAATCAGCATGCGATTTCCAACCAGATGAGTTTTAGAGGCGTTTTTTAATGGAAACCATGTTTTTGTTTTATTTTTCTGCATTCTCCCATTAGTAAAGTAAAAACGCATCTAAAATCTGTACGACCGCTCGGCGTCGCGGAAACATATTTTACGATTTCCATACAATTTGTCGCATACAGCATACATAGATTGCATGCTCAAGAGCTTGGGACCGTGCAATATCGGTACAACTGTTGGTTGGGTTGCCTACAACACCAAATCTGTCCAACCGTGGTACGACCTTTGTATCGTGTATTTCCTACTTAATATACATATGTGTTTTATATCTTAAAAGATGGATGAATTACATCGCAACCAATTTTTAACTCAAGTTATATCTGATTTTTTTAAATTTTCGAGCAATAATCACAGTAATTAAATGTATATCAGTTTTATATGTACATCCAACCTCAAACAAAGTGTGAGTTTTCAATTTAGTCCATTTCGAACAGCGACCCCCAATGCGAATATCGAAACCGATGGGCAGTTGGCTACTATAAATACTTTCATTTCCAGCGATATTTTTTTAAAAACTTCCAAAGAATGGTTCACTGAATTTCCGTCCCCAAACTCTGGTGTTTATTGGGGTTCGAATCAACAACCTCTTCCTCATTAGTCCGATGCATTTGCCATTTACCAACAGCACAGATAATCGATTAAGTTTCTTCAAATTTCGCAATCAATATTAAAATGATTTGGTGTACGAAGTGCATAATTGTAATGCTTTTTCACAACAATGAAGATTACAACTCCCATAATTTGAAAGCACTCAGCCTTATAAAATAGCACGTTGACCTAAGAAAAGTTTATGAGTTGACTTTCTTGATTTTCTTTCTAATTTCTTGTAAAATTTCAAATAATAATAACGATGACGGCAACGATAAATTAACAAATAATTCGTAAATAGGAAAATTTCAAACGCTTTCATTACTCCCACTTTCTGATTTGATTGTCGCTAGTACACATTGTTTATCGTTAACACGTTGGTGTCGGATGCTATGCGGTTAGGAGAATGATTTGGGATGGGGGAGGAATTTCTGAGGGGCGAATGAGTTTATTTATTTATAAATAGATAGTTTATGGTTTATTTTAACAATAGCACTAGGTACACACGTTGATTGTTAGATGGGTGTGAACCAATAATCTGCTGTAATAAATTAGACAAGATAATTAACTACAGAGCTCGATACGATGAATAAATAGTATAAGGTTGGGATTTACAAATGTGTGGTGTAGTCATAGGAATTTTTTAATCCTCCATTTATGTTGCTTACTTCAAAGAGAAATATTCCACTAATTGTAAATAGAAAAAGTGTATTTTTTCATTTCAAATTAGTCATACAAGGCCCAGAAGTAAAAATAGTTACTTACCGCAATGTTCAGGGTGAAGTTGACCTCCACCTCCCTTTCAATACAAATTATATTTTCTTCTGATTCTTGCTCTCAAATCTTCGTATCTGCATAATCTATTCAAATATAATGGTTCACTTATGTATGTATAGTTTAAAAGTTGCATGTATTCGTACCGATGGATGTATAATCAACAGCAATAGGGTTCCGAAATTTATTTTTCAGTATCCCTAAACTTATCTTTTAAAAATTCGCCTTCTATTTATAGGAAGAGCGAAAAGCAAACGGACGTCTTGTGGCTGTGATAGTTGCATCTTTGGTGATTTTCTTGGCGATCTACCATGCGTGGATAAGAAAAACTGCTGTTTTGGCTGGCATTTTAGTACCAGCACTAATAATGATACTCTACGGGGGATGGGTAGTGATCTTAGCAAAGAGGGATAAAAGGAAACGAGAGATGTTTGTAAGCATTCACATATACGCATAACTATATTAGTATTTAAAAGAGAAACATGTTAACTCTGTGTAAAATATTTCAGGAAAAGAAAATTGAAGAAGTCGCTCGAACTCAAAAACTAAACAAAGCAGAGCTCGGAGAAACACAGAAAAAAAGTACACCCAAACTTAATACCACGCAGTTGACAAATGAAGATGAAAAACATCGATCCAAAGTTATAAAACCCTCAACATCTAAGAACATAGAACGATCTACGAAAGCTGAATCATCAGTCAAAACTCCTTCTTCGCGTAAAAGTTCGAAGACTTCATCACCTCATCGCAAGAAAATAAAAACGAAGCGGCCTAGTATACGGCAAAAACTCTTTCGACAAAACGCTGTCATTGAAACACCAAATGCGAAAATTGTGATATCCTGTAAGGAGGAACGCAAGAAGCATCCATTCGTTAGGACTGCATCAGCACCATAAAACATCTAATGCGAAATTTGTGATATCCTGAAAGGAGGAACGCAAGAAGCATCCATTCGTTAGGACTGCATCAGCGCCATAAATTAAAATCTACATAGCCTACACATTTCTTACTCTGTTCTGTACCATTTTTTATACGAATATTTTATATATTTTTACTTAACGGTAACGAATTTTAATATCACATACTTTGTTGTTACTTATCTTCATTTTTCTTAAGAACAAAAAAAAAAAAACTGTAAATTCATGTAAAAAATATGCACCATTGAATTATTGTGATGAATCCAGTGCGTGGAACAATTTAAGTATCCAAATGACGAGATTTAAGTCTTTGGCACTTTGGGCAGTCAAATTGTGCCTTCCAGCAACTGTGATGGTAGCACGAGCCACATTTATCGCAGCGTAATACTTTGGTTTGCCATGGATAAATGACGGTTTCCCTGCGACAGAATTCACATATAAATCCACGCGCCTTGCAGAGCTGAAAAAAGAAAGTCAAGCAAACCATAACACAACATGCTTGATTAAATTACCACACAATCGAATATATGATCCTCGCATTTCTCTATTAAGTCTTGGAGTGACTTGTGTATAGTCTTGGTTTTGGCATCAATTAGATCAGACATAGACCATGTATCAGGGTCAGCGGATATATAGTCAGGCACTGACGCGAAATACATCCGTTCGCTAAAAGAGAAAATGAAAATGCATATGCGACGAGTATTACGTTCATACATACTTTTCCGCAAAGCGGCAAGCTGTAATGAATTCTTTTACAAACTGGGTTTGCAACCTCTTCAGTCTTGCATTCCTTAGAGCTCTACTTGTGGTATAAAGTGCAGGATTCAAGTCGGGAACGTAGAATAGAGGATACGTCCACATTTGCTCAAGTAAGCGATAAGCGAATACACTAACAGGATAAAAGTTGAAGTCCCACCTGAAAAAGATAACTTAAGTCAACCGATTTTAGCTTGAGGAACTCTTGTAATCATTACAAATGCAGCACTTTTGAAGGAATCGCTGATATTTGATTCCGATGACAGCCAGTACAGTGGTACTTTCCTAGGTATGTACAATAACGAAAACTTTTAATATGACTTGTGGAAACTCGCATTCCGCAGCCAGCGCATCGATAATTCTGTTTTTGAATTAGGATCTTCCTCCTAAAAGTAATGGTAAAGTTATTTTACTTTAAATATTTTTTTAAAATGAAAAAGAATTACTTTGGGGCGGGATGGTTTGTAAAAATAATCTGCTGCCTGGGTGGCGCCCAGTACCGAGTTCCTCTAGTAACCATTGGAACGACATTGTCATCTGGGTTGTTTGATTGATCAGGCATAGGTAGAAGCTGTTGTGGAGTATCCTTAAAAAAAAAAACCAATCATAAGTATTAGGAAAAAAAATGTTGCAGCAGCAAATTCCTTACTTCCTCTGACACCAGCCATTTAAGATCAGATACCTTTGGAAGATGTTTATCGTTAAATTTCGCAATCAATGATAGTCCAATATTTTCAGCGGATCGTAGATCATCCAAAGAACTTTCGCCTAGTTCAGCATAGGGCAAGTGTTCACTTATGTCTATATTTTCCTAAACATTAGTAAAGTCAATTCTATATATTATGTTTTTTTTGTGAAGAAAAGAAACAAATTACATCAGCTGTGGTTGGAATCTCTTGGCTTCGGTCTTCACTACGATCTCTTTTAGGATCCAAACATTCGTAAGCTTGGGATGAAGTTCCAGGTGGACTTACTGCAAAAAAAAGTTATTCTTAAGAGAAGAGGAACTATTCGTCGTATCGAAAAATTCTAGATAAAGAGATCTAGAAATGGTCTAAACTGAAACTCGATATAATTCTCAGCGTTAAAAGCTTATGATTAGATGAACGAGAAAGGTTTACATATGATAGTAGTTACGTGCACTTAGAGGTGAAGAGAATCAAATTATTAAATAAAAACCTACCTTTACTATCATTCGGATTCCTTGCACTCTTGGCTGTTTCATCTGATTCCAATTTCTGACACTTAATACGTTCAATTGCAGATATAATCGCCTCACAAATACGAAAATGGGCATTCTCCCGTTCAAGTTCAGTATTATGCCTCGAAAACTGAGTAGTTTGTAAAAATGCAACCAAACTTTGATCGCCAACAGACTGTCCTTCGGCTAACATTTTCGTATTCAACGAAGAATTTGCATTCTCAAATAAATTACTTGTCTTTCGCGGAGGTAATTTTTCTCCACATCGTGGCAGAAATGAATTCAAAACACTATCATTCTGCGCAGACGATGAATAGCACATTGAAGTGGAACTTTCATTCCAACTACTTCCGGAATGTCCACGAAATGATGATACTGAAAATATATTCGAAAGAAAACTGTTTATAGGACTTGGACTACTGCAGGACTGCGATCGTATTTCGCAGTTCATATCCAGAGATGAAGTTCCGACTGTTGGTGATATTTTATCAGCTCGCGAATCCCCTGTACTGTGGCTGAAATTGTGATCTTCCCAAATTTTTATATCGTCGCATTTAATCAGTTCTATACCAATCGAGGAACTACTATGTGATTCGGTGGTTGTCTTACTATATCCCGACGAAGATGTCGATTGAAGAGATTCTCCCTGAGGGTCATTTGGTTTTTTCTTGTCATGTATGTCTAAGGCTTTATGGAGTCTTCCAATGTTCACGGATACATCGCGTACATTGCCCATAGTTTGACTTCTGGAACGTTTTTTTGTCTCTTGTTGCTTTAACGCAGGCAGACTGTTCCATTTCCTAATTGTGCTTCGCGTCCGCATTTGTTTTACAGACGATGAGTCGGATGTGTCTAGGGTAAATTTTACAGGCGTTCTCTTTGGTGGTGACATCGAAAGATTTGGATGTGATGTAGCACGTTTGACTTTCACTGAGCTTTCTGTGAGAAGTGTCGGATCTATTTGTGTTAGTAAAGAGCTGCGGTTTAGTTCTACCGCTGAAATGCAAATAAACAATGCGGTTGCATATTTTTCGTTTCGTAAAAATGAGTATTCTGTATAATATGTGCTAAGTATCTCCTTATCCGTAACTAGCATTTGTAGACAAGAGCACAGACAGTTGTCTTTTAGATTTTCTAGCACCCATATCGTAAAAAAGCTTCTAGGAGTAAGTAATTCCGATTTCGAAATTTGACTTTCATTTATCTGTTGAACAGATGTCCGTAGCCACTGCAGGTCCTCCATGAATTTTTGTAAACGAGCTTTGTTAGGCGATTGCTGTGAAAATGCACATAAAAGAGATATAAATTAGTTATTTAGTCAAACAATAGGTATGTATGCACATATGAGTGAACAAAAATAATAAGAAAAAACTCGAATCGGGGATGGAAATTCAGACAAAAGGATTTTTTCCTCGGTCGGTAAATAGTTGGTTTTATTTCGAGTTTGATAAGTTTGAGAAGGAAAGGACTATTTACAGTAGTATGTGTAATGTAATTCTTTTAGTTTGACTATATACGGTTATGAGTTCTGAACAAAATAAATGTTAAACACTTTCCAAATCCAAAAAGGCCTCGTTGCCTGTAGAAATAAAGAAATGTTTAACCCCGAAATGCTAAATTGAGCACTTTAATACGTGTCTATGCTCCGAACAGAAGATATTCAATGTTTTTCAAGCCATTACCCTTGAATTTTTTCGGACTTGATTATAAAATATACAAGTACGTAGCTATTACAAAACAAATTCTAGGAAATGTAGCATAGAAATCGTTATGGACATATAAAACCAATCGAGCTGTACCCTGATTAATATTTGGAACACGATAGTGAAAGCAAATAAGTTTTCATTTATTGATTTTTATTAGAAATAAGTCATAGAACTCTTACCATACTCAGTTGCAGACCATCGGATATGATTGCAACGGTAGCGTTCTGTATATCTGAATACAAATCATCCCATTCATCGTCCATTTGATCACGTCTACCAAGAAACCATAGCTCAATCGATTTTCTCAAATTCACCAAAAGTATTCGATGATTTATTTGTGGTTGCAGGGGCACAGATGACTGCATTTTAGTTTTTTAATTTTTCTTTGCCCCGTGAATTCGTAGAAAGTTGCAACGCACTTAGTTGATTTTAATAAACTATTTCATGTTCGTATTTCTTGGAGTAGTAAAATTCAGTTTATTGATCGGATTTATCAGTCAAAAATAAAATATTATCACATTCAGACAAAAAACAAATAATAAGTGTTGACAAAATATATAGAACAGAAAATTCACAACATGACATCACAACATCTAATTTTCTTTGACATTTATTAATATAGGGCAAGATGGCTGCGCTTATAAACAAATCTGTTTGTTTTTCAAGATCGATGTGATTAATGCCGAGCTGCCATTGCGCAGCGTTTAGTGCTTAGTTGACTCAGAAAATGTATTAAAAGGTTCGTGAGGGGAGTAGACTTAAATTAGTTTGACAATCAGTTGAAGTCGATTGACCACCTAATACCTAGCGTTTTAAGTGTTTCGCATCAGTAGAAGTGACCTTTTATTTAATGCCTTTGTTCATGATAGTTATAATCTCCAAAGTTTGTCAGATGCTCTTGAGAAGTGAATTAATTTCTTGGTAATTGAGACCCTCGCTTAGTAGCCCGATGCACTTACTTTTCTTGCATTTATTTCTTGGGGCACTGGTTGCGCATCAAAACCGGACCCCATACATATGTCATACTAAAATGAATCAGATATACTTTCAGTCGACAAATGAAACGTAACTAATTGCTGTCAGATGTTGGTCTGAAAATTTGGTTATTGTGTGAGGTTATTTTCCCCAAAAATATGTCTCTTATTTCAAAAAATGCACACTTATTTAAGAATTTAGTGCTCGACTTCTCGCGATTAAGGTAGTTCTTACCAAAATACTGATTTTCATTCACTAACAGTTGCTTTGCAGAGTGTCTCCAGCTCTTATACAAGTTCGAGAAAAGGGTAACTTAAACAGGCCAAGACTCCGTAATCCCTACTGGTTTGTCAGAAAAAATAGAGTGGTATGTATTAGATAACTTTAAAAATTAAGGTTTAATTGATATATGTAAATATCACATAGATCCACGATGACAACATAACCCCAGAAAACAAAGTTTTTGTTAAAGAACTAGTCCATGAGACCTTTGGTCCACCGGCCATAATAAAAGGTGTACAGACCTACGATCTGTCGAACAAGCAGAGTCCTTTAAAAGTCCAGAAACAAGAAAACGTTGAATGGACTCAACAAAGTCGACGAACTGGATTGCTTGCAAGGAAGATAGGTCAATATCCGCTTTGGCTTAAAAACGGACAACGTATCAGAACTACATTGCTGCACATAGTCGATAACCACGTTATAAAGTACATACCACCTGAAGAATATACACCTACTCAGAAGCCAAGGGTAGTAAATGTAAACAAATATGGATGCTTGCTGGTTGGTGCTGAGAGTGCAGATCCTTCCCTTCTTACGAAGGAGTATTGTGGTCTATTCAAAGATTCTGGAGTAATGCCAAAGAAAAATATTGCACGATTCTTGGTGACTCCAAATGCAGCCATTAATCCTGGTACTCGGTTAGACGTAACGCATTTCCGTGTTGGAGACTTCGTGGACGTTAGGGGAAAAACGTAAGTTTAACAAGAAATTTCTTAGGAAACTAGATAGCTGGGGTATTCCTCACATTTAAATGGTCTTCATTTCAGGGTCCCCCATGGTTTCCAAGGTGTTGTGAAGCGTCACGGATTCAAAGGTATGCCCGCGTCTCATGGTGTAACAAAAACACATCGCCGACCTGGTAATATTGGTGGTGGAGGTGAAAAGGGTCGCGTATGGCCAGGTACTAAACTACCCGGTCATATGGGTAACCGTTACAGAAAAATTAAAGGCTTGAGAATATGGCGCATCAATACCAAATACAACGTAATGTGGGTGCAAGGCAGTGCTGTTCCAGGAGTCACTAATGGGCTAGTCTACATCTATGATACTATTCTGCCGCTCAGAAAACCAAGAGACAATGGTCCTCTTGTCCCAACAAACTTTAACGATGAGAACGAAGAGTTGCCCGAAGACATTTGGTTTGACGATGTTCACTGTTTTAAGGATCCCACAATAACATACGAGGCGGAATGAATGTATTAATAAGAAAATAAAAAGTTACACTTTAATTTCTGTGCGTTTTTACAAAGAACTACTTCTATTAGCGCTTATCTTCCACCGTGTCTCACTATCGTCCACTTCTAGCGATCCGACTTGCTCCAAAACTCCTTCTTTTTTCAGCTTTTGCACGTGGTGTCCGACGTTGTAAGCAGCCGCTGGCCAAAGTGCCTCTGGAGTCTCCTTGTACACAGATTTTACTACATCCATGGCGGTATGGTCACCGCGGGCGTTCTCCTGGAAGAATTTAATTATCTGCTCCTCCCTTTGATTGCGATGGTGTATGTAATACTGTATTTTTTCAACTGGGTCCTGCAATGGAATTACTTTGAGAATGTTTCTTTAAAGAAGAGTCTTCATTCACTTTAATAATATTTCCATGACCAGGATAAATGATGGAGGGTTTAATTTTTAGAATATTATCCAAGCTTTTCATGTAATCGTAGAGATCCTCAAAAACAGCCGTTCCTTCTCCTACATAAATCAGTAAAGTAATTTTCGTACAAGAGACAGTTGTGTGGCCTCACCTAAAATGCAATCTCCACTGAAAAGAGTGCCGTCATTCATTGTCAGTATTACATGATCCGTAGTGTGCCCAGGAGTGTGGACAATTTTCACGCTAGCGCCTTCTACAGAAAATTCCTGGCCATTCTGAAGCTTTGCTACTTTAATATCACTTGGTATCTCAGGACAACTGTCCACAGAATCAGTTCGGGGAAACTTCCATATGTCACAAGCTAGAACAAACAAAAAATAAGTTGAATTTGGATTTTCGAAATTTAAGAAATTCCATTTTTCTAATACTAGCTCGACACCTTGTACCCGATTTCATTGTTTGAAGTTGTTCAACAAAATACGCTGAGCCATGTTTGAAATAATTACCTTGCCTGCTAAGTTTGAAAATATCCTTTACTCCACCCACATGATCGTGATGCCAGTGAGTTAATATAACCGTTCCAATTGTAGCCTTTTCCTCGTCCAGTACTTGTTTTAAGCTGCTTACGTACTCTGGAACATCTTGATCACCAGTGTCAATAAGGATTCGTCTGCAGAAAAAAAGGTAAACATTGGACTTTGTAACGATGACTTTGGATTTTATGCAAACTTTTTTCCGGTTCCCAGTAAATATGTGTTGGTGCCTTGCAATGTCATAGGACTGGGATTGCATCCTAGAACGCGTATTATGGAAGCGGATAGTCGGGTAATATTTGGTATTTTCTGTGCCATTGAACTCTAAAAAATATTGCAAAGAATAAAAGAAGAAAGAAGAAACCGTGAAAATCGCCGGAAAGGACTGAAAGTGAAAGTTTCCACTAATGTCAAATTTGACGGTCGTATTAGTTGTAATAGATTATTTGTTTTTTTCTCTGATTTATTTTATAGAGCCCGCCATAAGAAACGGCTAAACTGTTATAACCGTAATTTAAAACTGAATTGAAATTTAACTTTTTTCAAAAATGATGTGTTTGTTAAAAATGAGATCATGCCGCCTTTATGGCAGAAATGTCTAAGGGGTGATAAATGGACTTACAATACAGGTAATCAGCCCCTTTCGAAGAATGCCTCGGACAAGGGTACCGAAATGAAATCGGATTCTGATCGGATACCATGATGGGATAAGTGACTGATTACTTAAAATATATGTGCCAGGTACATCTTCTAGCTGAAGACTCAGTGATTATTGTCTCAGACTACTGAGGTACGATGCGAGTCTCATCCACCTCGTTCAAATTTCTGACAAACATTCCAGAATACAAATTTCCACAATTTGACCTAAAAATTGATGACTGTATAGCGCCGATTAAATACAGGGCTATAGGCTTCTCACAACAATTCGTGTTATACGTGTTAAGTATATTCTTTACACGAATGGAAGTGGGCTACTGTTTAATGCCGTGTCCGAGGGGCAATTTGTTATTAGAGAAACTTTTTCATGACAGGTATACTCTCGGATGTTTGTCAGATGTTCGCGAGAGGTGGGGCCGTGAAAAAACTTTAAGTGGGATTCGAACCTCAAACCTCTTGCTTCGTAGTCCAACGCACTAGCCACTTGAGCCACGCCGCCGATTAATTTAAATTAATAAGATAAAGCTTAAGTTCTAAATAATTAGCCTTGGTTGCACAAAATATAAATAAATTTGAATGTCCTTTAAGCTTTCTTGGTATGTGTTATAAATTAGAGGAAGTTGATATAAATATATTCGAAGTCATGAAAGGGAGTTCGTATTAATTCACACAAGCAAGGTCTTGTTTAATCAAATTAGACAAAGCAACTGCTTGAGCGCCGAACAACTTACAATGAAAGTAAACACTATTCTTAAATTGTGTTTATTTGCGACACTCTTACATATTATCTGATCTTTCAGAGAAACATATGTATTTCACTGATCACTGAGTTTGGTATAAATCGCTTGTTGTTTACATTTCTTCTTGGAACGTATTTTATTATTGAAAGTGATCTTCACTGTGTATGTCATAATTGCATGGAACTGCAGTTCGATGATCACGAAATACAACTTTGAAAAGAAAATCTACACCAAACTGAAAACTAAAAGTGACTGAAGTAGTGAATACTGACAAACACCAACTTAAAGGACTCACACTCTAGAGAGTGATGTACATATACAATTATATTCCTCCAGAATTGCTGAACTTTGTTGATATAACAATCACTTTCTACTATATACTTTCAATCAAAAATACCCAACATGACTTCTACTTATTAAAGGTTGTTGAATCTGGTTCCTAAATAATAAGATAATATATGTTTCTCAACAGTATCAAGAGTATTGATTACTAGGCAGAAGGATTGTGATTCGGAGAGACTTTTCAACGTTTCAAATTATAATAAATTAACTAATAAAGAATGCTTTATTGTGTGTAGGAACACGTCTTATAAAAAATTATTGGTTGTAGGTGCACAACGTAGAATTAGCAAAACCTATTACGAAAACTTATTGCTAAGTAGTTATTATACCTTTGCACATTAGCCATAATTGTATTTTTTGTTACATCTGTCGAAATAGTTTAGCTTTATTGTGGCAGCAGTACTTGCATTAAAAAATTTTGTTTATTTAGATCACGAACTTAGTATCATTAAAAAGAGAGTAAACATATACTTATGCACCTAATTTGCTAACTGCATAAAAAATGCATGATCTCATCCCACGAATTGGTATCATTTACAAGGTGTAAAAGTCAAACTAATAAGTTAGGAAACACTTAAATGTACTACGTGTTATTTTCTAAATTATAATGGCTTTGAAAAACACTTCATATGGAAATTTGAGTGACAAATTTTATTTTACCCCCATGAAAAACCAAATGTGACTAATGTTCTAAAGTAAAAGTTATTTAATTCGTACTGTCTGATGTGCAAAAGAAATAAATTTATTTCGTTTACGTGTGTGATGAATCAATTATCATAAATTTTTGTACAAATAACAGTGAATTCCCTGGAAGCGTACAGACTTTTAAACAAATGATGTACATACAAATGTATGTACAAATATAGTCACCGCGTAATGTTAGTGAAACGTGGTGTAATAATTGCAAAATTGGAGAAACACTCCATGCTAGAAACTTTGCACGACGATACATTTAATTTTCTATATAATAACTAAAACACCATGAAACTAAGAAGAAATCAGAGTGCTCAGCTAAGATCTTTGAATTCTGTTTGTAAATATTTAAAATCCACGATCAAAGAAGATGGCATAAACTATACACAAGTACATATGTATGTATGTAGGTAAATCCTCATGATAATACTATTAGCAATAACTTTTCGTCCTCTCTATCTGATAAAAATTTTTAATGTTTTTTATTGATCTCCCATACAACAGCCATATGCAGGATTTTCATTCGTGCAGCAGAATATTCGTAGCATGACTTATATGGCATCTTTGGATTGTTTACCTGATCTCATCTTTCGTACCGAAATTTGAATTTTTGGTATTGAGACATCAGATTATAAAACACCAAATTTTACGTTTGAAACAAACTGTAACAATCCAACAAAAATAACAATTTAAAGTGTCTTAAGCAATGGATCACTATCCCTTTACTTGAAGAAATTAGAAAAAAAATCATACATATGTACATACTTTCACAAGATAAAAAACAACCAACAATGCTACACTTTAAAATATTAGGATAAGTAGTGCTTAGAGCTGATATCTTTCTCACTATGATTGTACTTTAATAGTTTCTTCCTAGTAAAAGTCAAAATCAGTTTCATTTCGCAGCGTTTGGTCAATCCCATCCTATTCTCAGTATATATCAATTCCGTATTTATCCAACCCTCTAATGGCAACAAATGGCATTACAGCATTTGGTGACGATACTACTCTTTCCTATTCAAACAAAAACAAAAGTTACCTTAATCTTTTTTTTTTAGATGTCAATAGGGACTTAGACTTAGATAGATGGTTCAATCGTCATAGTCTAGTAATTAGTAATAAAACTGAATGTATGTATGTATGTATGTTTTTTAATATCAAAGGTATAATATGCGATGTCTGCCCTCTACATTACCATGTATCGAGTTGCTTCAGATTTCTTTTAGATCCCCATTTATAAGCTTTAGTTAAAGTAACGCCTGCTTTAGAATTGATCGCGTCTGCAATTTCAAGTATTTGGGTGTAATATTGGGTCTTAATCAGTCCATATCTGAATAGAATCATCAGACAACTTTATCGTTCATTTGTTACGACCCAACACCAGAAAATTCGTAACAATACCAACAGTTTACAAAACAAATTTTTCACCATTTAATTCTTTTACTGCGCCTCGTTTGTTAAATTTACTGAAAACCTGGCAATAGCCATTATTTGTTTTCTATCCAATTATATAATTTTATAAATATCAATGAATTGTTTTCATTTCCTGATGTTCCTTACTATTTCGATCGAAACTTAAACCAACAGAAAAGCTACAATCCATCTGGAACGAATCCTGTACTTCACCGGTTAAAACTTATATAAATTGGGCGTGGCCAAGTACGGACGTCTTTCTCGAATTAGAGCGATATCTTCGAATATTTATTGATGTTAGACGTAAAATTTCATGAAATTAGATTTTTAATTAAAACGCCCTTAAAAAGTGGGCGTGGCCAAAACTAATGTATGATCGAATTGCAGAGAATTCGAATATCTAAAAATGTTGTCTTAGTAAAATTTTTCGATTTTATGCAAAGAGGTGAAGTTATGAAAAAGAAGGCGTGGCAGTGGGCGAATTTAAAAAAAATTTACACTTTTTCAATTAAAATTACAAATAGAAACATTGCCTTAACATAAAAAAAAACAGCGAATGATCCAAGGTGGTAACCCATAACGGAATAACACTCCTGGTGGTTCTGGCTAACACATTGGCTTTGCATGCAACACTGCATTTCTGGAGTTTTAAACGTCTGCCATGAACTTACAACTTTCTTTTTTGTTGCAGATTTTGATGATAAACTTCCTTCCACAACGAAAATTTTAGAAAATCCTACTTCCCATACAGTAAAAGCTTCTGTTACTTTAGTAAGCCCAACAGGAGATCTCCTGTTATTTCACATTTTTCCAGCGGCAACATTGCATAGGATATTAGACAGTATGTATGCCACTTCCATTTCTGTGAAGAATATACAACAAGAAACGAAAAACACGAAGTACACGAAAGATTGTGATAGATAGACTTCCGTAAAGAACTGCAGTGCCACATCTTTAGCAATGTAACAATTACAATTCAACTTTATTGAGATACTTTATAAAAAATACCTACGTCACTGACTAACACTTAAAACTAAATTTTAAAATCGACCTTTATACATACTCTTGGATCTTATGACAGCAAAACAGAATTACTGTAAAAATGTTTCTTAAAATGGACTCTAAAACTTAAATGGCGGCATCTACTCTGGCGCAGAGTGTAGTTACTCATAACCACCATCATTAAGCGGAATTTCCTTTGAATGCGTTATTTTAAAAAAAAAAACCCCGTTTATAATACAGTGAACGTGCGACTTATCTGGTATGCAAATATTCAATTATTGTTGCAATACGTACATATGTATGTACAAGTGTCTGACATGATCAGTTTAGCATCTCTGGTCCACCAAAATTCCTTATCTGCGTGTGAGTAATAAATATAAACAGATTCGTGGGAAACCATCACTTATCAGCAAAACGATTTGTGGACATTAGTCATACATGTGCCTACCTACTTGTACAAACTTACATATGTACATATGTACGTATGTTAGTTGTTACTTAAGTAAAATGTGAGTGCAAACTCTGATAATTCCCAATATGACCGACCAAACACGTGTACCTTTTAACGTATGATAGTACAATCATTTATCATAAACTGCACGAGCAAGAAAAATGAAAACTTAAGTAATTTATGCCCATAAAAATACATTCATTATTTCCTCATTTAAAGCGTTGTTACCGAACAGGTTTTCCTCCCACCAAGCCAGATCTAGACTACTTATTTAAATTCCTTTCTTAATTGCTAAATATACGTGCATACATATGTATGTGCATATCAGTTTTTGAACTGATAACTCGTCATAACTGGACTATTACGACGGCGACGTCTCTCCCATTGAGGGGGAAGATTTTTCGCTTTCATTATCAATAACTAGGTCAAGTCCGTTGGAGAAAGTTCAACCCCAACGAAGCACAGAGATAGGTCATTGGAGTGTAGATTAAAAACAAAATAAAAAAAAGTAAAAACAAATCTCGAGTACGAGTAGTATTATAGTAGCACGTGTTCATTTTGATTATAGTTAAGTGTTTCAATGTTTTGAATGGCCCGCGTGTTGCCGCGTAGCAAATCCCAGTTTTTCTCGTACCATACTATTTAGCTTCTGGCTAACCAGTTCCAGTCTTATTTCCATAAAAAATAATACAACAAAGGCCTATCTATCTACTGGCGAAAAAAAAAAAAAACAAAAAAACTATAACGGATAGCAAACTTATATCGGTTACGACATTCCGTTGTTGCCCTTCAGACTTGCTGGTCGTGTCGTGTGTGTATCACAGAGAAAACAACAAACGGAGAAAAAAGTAACAAAATAACAGAAAAATAAAAATTTTACGCGAAAACCCCCTATTCTGTGTGCCATTCATGCACCTGCGTATATAACAGTTAGTATATATTCGTATATGTGTGTCTCTCTATCCGCTATCCGTCAGAACCACGTTTGTGTGCTACAACTGTCTACAGAGTTGTCAATTTTGACCTTCAAGGTTCCTTCAAACGACGACGGCAATAGTATAGTGGGCAAAAAAGCTAGCAGCGAGTGAAACTTTTCGAAAAACACGAATTCGAGGAAAGCAAAGAAACAGCAGCACATAAAAAGAAGATGGATAAAGAGATCAGCGACGCGCTAGAAACGATTGCTATTAATAGTGAATTAAGTAAAGAGAAATACAAATGCAAAGAAAAGTCAAAAATTGGTGCAGCGGCAACGATCACTAGTGAAAAATCAAAAATGATTCGCGACCAATGCAAAGAGCTAATCCTAACCGATGAGCAAATAACGGAGTTGAATTACCGCATTTTGCATGAGTTAAAACGTGGCCTATCTAAGGACACCCACGACCGCGCCAATGTGAAGTGTTTTGTAACGTACGTTCAGGACCTGCCTAACGGCAACGAGAGGGGTAAATTCTTGGCTCTCGATTTGGGTGGAACCAACTTCCGGGTGCTGCTGATTCATCTGAAGGGTGAGAATGACTTTCAAATGGAGTCACGTATCTACGCAATACCTCAGCATATTATGATTGGTACTGGAATCCAGTTATTTGATCACATCGCTGAATGTTTGTCGAATTTCATGAACGAGCATGACGTCTATCAGGAGCGCCTGCCACTTGGTTTCACATTCTCATTTCCTCTGCGGCAGTTGGGCCTGACCAAGGGACTGCTGGTCACCTGGACGAAAGGTTTCAATTGTGATGGAGTGGTCGATGAGGACGTGGTGCAGTTATTGAAAGACGCTATCGCAAGGCGGGGTGATGTTCAAATCGATGTATGTGCCATTCTTAACGATACCACGGGAACGCTGATGTCATGTGCCTGGAAAAACCACAACTGCAAGATTGGCCTGATCGTTGGTACGGGCAGTAATGCCTGCTACGTGGAACGAGTCGACGAAGCCGAGCTGTTCGATGTGAAGGACAACCAAAAGTCGCACGTACTTATCAATACCGAATGGGGTGCCTTCGGCGACAATGGTGCTCTGGACTTTGTACGCACCGAGTATGACGATGACGTGGACAAGCACAGTATTAACCCGGGTAAGCAAACTTTTGAGAAAATGATTTCTGGCATGTACATGGGCGAGTTGGTGCGCCTTGTGCTGGTGAAATTCGCCAAAGCAGGTCTGCTGTTCAAAGGTCAGGAGTCCGACGTTCTATTGACTCGTGGTACATTCTTTACCAAATACGTGTCCGAAATCGAAGCCGACGACGTAGGAGTCTATACAAACTGCCGGTCGGTGCTCGAAGAATTGGGTCTCTCCAATGCCACAGACGAGGACTGCGAAAATGTTCGCTTCATATGCGAATGTGTGTCGACACGTGCTGCTCATCTGGTCAGTTGCGGCATCGCCACCCTTATTAACAAGATGAACGAACCGATGGTAACCGTTGGAGTAGATGGCTCTGTATACCGTTTCCACCCGAAATTCCACAACCTTATGGTAAAAAAGATTAAGAAACTCGTCAAACCAGGCATTCACTTTGACTTGATGCTCTCCGAGGATGGATCGGGACGAGGTGCCGCCCTGGTGGCGGCAGTAGCTTGCCGAGAAGACAAGGAAGACGACGATTAGAGGGCAAATGTACAAAGAAAAGTCGAAAATACGCCTCTTCAACCCCGCGCAGCACCACAAACACTTAAAATTGGATGAATGACGGCATAGAGAAATTATTCTTTTTTTGGAGCATAGTACATAATTATATATTGTTGGACGTCAGAGAGGAGCGCAAACAGAAACATCATTGTTATATATATCTAGAGTATAATCAAATAATTTCACTTTATATTTGGATTTGTTGTACCGTACTGGTTAGTCTATTTAGTTATAAAGTGGATCTTAATTTTTTTTAAAAAAAGCAACACGTTTTATTTTTTTTTTAGTTTTAGTTTTATTTTTGAGCAATTTTTATTTATATACATGGTACAGAGAGAAACGCTGCTGCTGCTTGTTTGTTATTCGTAGAAAAATTGTATTTAAAGTATTTATTTAAAAATAAAAACGAAAAAAAGAAAGAAAAACAACCACACACCTCAACCAAAAGACATTGGAAGATTTAAATAAATGTTTTAACTACTGGTTTGGCTACTGAAAAACAGAGAAACGTTCATGTTTTCATTTTAGGCGGGTGGGAAGAGTTGTTTTTTCGAGGCGACGTCCTTGAATTTGTCCTTTGTGCATGGCTGCAGTGGCGGCAAAGTCTCGTGCTGTCGTCTTTCACATTGGTGCTGCGTCGTTGGCTGCGATTCTAACAACTGGTCGAATTGGCTGCTTAATCTCTTGGCAGCTTGCAGTGTTTGGTTGAAGTTTTGCATTTCATTGAGAAAATTTGAATATGTGCCGGCCACTTGAATGAGAATGTCCATCTGTTGTTGGATTATTTGAAGTTCATCGTTTTTGTGGTGGAAATCGTATTTGTTGCGGGCAAAGTGCGCTTGTTGGCGCAGTTCGGCTATTTTAATGTCGATCCGCTTTTGAGTCTCCTTGAGGTCGGTCATTTCAATTATTTGCCAGTGGAATGGGCCAAGAGGTGGGGGTGAATTTCACAAATTCAAGGAAATTGAGAAGCTAATGGGAAAGGTTTGTTTATGAAGACGATTTTTTTTTTTAAATTTGACATCTAGCTGGACATGTCAATCGGTTAATGGCAGTGGTGCCAAGCTTTGAATTTTGTTTGTACAGTATTGAAGAAATTATGAACAGTATATGTGCATTCAATGAAAAGTCAGAAGTTCTAAAGTTGGATAGGGTCCAAACTCCTGAAAATACTCCTAAAAATTTTAAGTTTTTTTTTTATTTTTCCAGGTTTTCACATTCACTGGGTGTTGAAATATTACAACAAATGTAGCAGAAAACCAGTACGTTTATTCTATACAACTCACGTAAGTAGCCTTGCTAGTAGCCTAGTCATCGGTTTATCCTCTTCCCCAGATGGACAAGTTGACTTTATACAGATAAAATCGATAAAAAAGAAATAACCCAATTACCGCTAGGGTGTGCCTTTTGTAAAAAAAAAAGCCTAACTGAAGTTCAAATAGCGGAGAAAATCTTTTTTCAGCAATCCTTTACAGAAATCCACAAAGTTGGGTTTTCCTACCGTATGGTGTTGGACATCTGCTAAGAAAGTGATGTAGAGAGATTTTCTCGTTAGAATCCTTACAGTTTTTGCAAAACGTACTGTGAGAGATGTCGAACTTGGACACATGGTCCCTGAATCACCAGTGTTCTGTGATAATGGTTAAAATTCTGGCAGTATCTGGTCTTGGTTTACCAAGTAGCTCGTTTAACTTAGGTTTGTTGTAGCCATACTATGTTTTTCTTGATATGACACAACTAGTCAGTCTGTTCTGACTCCAGAGTTTAATATTGCCCCTAACGGCACCGAGCAGAATATCAAATTTTTTATCTGGTGAGCCGTTGAGGGCCGACCCTCGCCTGGCCAGCTTGCAAGTACGTTTGTTACTCTAATAATTACAGAGCTGTGGAACCCAGATCTGTGCAATTGTTGAGTGGACACTTATGTGATTTATTAGAGGATATGATGACCGCATCAACGGCTTTGATAGAGCTTAGCTGTCTGAAAAGATAGCGACATTGTAATTTAAGCAGATCTTCAGCAGACACTAGCAGAGTCTAGGAAACGGAAAACTTTAATATATGTATGTATTTAGTTGATCAGAAAAGATGCCTGCACTGAAGCCGTAGTCCATTTTCGAATCGTGGGTGAAAATACTTACATATGTATATCATAGTCAATGATAATGCTTCCATTCTCCCATTCTTCTCTGGAAGGTAGTATAACTAGAAAGGATTTCGTAAAATTGAAGGTAGGTATCATGTAACCAGTTGATGACGAAACCATTTCTCAAAACAACTATGCTCTTGGATGTTTGTGAGACTACCATAAGTGATGAGTTTTCTTTGCTATCAAAGAGAATATAAATGTTTTTTTGTTGATTTCAGCTTGAAATACGGAGTTACACTTGTTCGTACCTCTCGTAACACCTTTTTGTGTTTACCAACTCCTTAATCCTTTTCCATATGTGTAGATTTGTTTTGGAACCTTAAAGTTTTGGTTGAAGTTAAATTTTGGTACGCAGTTATCCATTAAGGTGATTCCAAGTAGTTCATCTGAGTTTAATTCTGCAGCAATGTTTGGGTGGACTAGCCTGGATTTTTCAGATATGAGCATAAACGTGTTAATTACTTTCTGTATCTAAAAATGTAAGGGTGGGAGGCTAAGGATAGCTCGTATTGCATTCACAAGCTAGTCTTTGAAGTTTATTGAGCTTGTCTTGTGCAGAGTCTGCTTCGTTTTTTGTCACCATACCGACGATGTATAAGTGGAGAGTTGGTCTGGTTATGGGCGTGTTAAACCACATCATAATTTTGGAGTTCATACCCCAACTCTTACCAATTAGACTTCTGCGGGTCCATAAGGAAATCCTTGATTTGTGTGTTTTTCGTAAGATGAGTTCTTCGTCAAGGGTTAGGCCCAGGTATTTGACCTCTATTACTTTAACGAACAGGCTGGTTTTTGCAGTTTTTCCTGTTTCTGTCTTTTTGTGAAAGCAAGTAAGGTGTTCTTTTTGTGGTTGACATTAAGACCAATTTTTTACACTAGTCAACAACGGATTGAGTGCCCTTTGGAGAAGTTCCCAGATCGTTTCTTCGAATTTATCTGTCATCCAAATCGCGATGTTATCAGGATATCCTTGGACATAGAAACTGTCGTTGCCGAGTAAATTTAGCAGTTCATTGACTACGATGAACCTTAACAGAAGCCGTAACTTTAATCCTTTCACTGCTTAACGTAGCATTGATGTTTCTACAGCTAAGTATGTACTTTCAACTTACATGCAGTACGATGTACTCGTGTGTTTAAACTGCATCTGTAGATTTGGGCATGTTCGGTGTTGTCGAAAGCTTCTTGGATGTCAAGCAGCCCACCGCAATTTCTGTCTTTGTCGGTTTCGTCAATCCTCGTGTTGAGTTCCTGAGGAGCATGCGCTATCGATTTTCTTTGAGATTTAGAACCTGATCATTATTCCAACGAATAGACGTTTTTGTGTTACTAATATGCGCAACCAGGTTTCTGGGCAATCGCTATGAGACTGTTTAGGGTAATCTTTTGTTCAGGATACGATAAAGGATAACAAGTTTTTGTTTTGGTTTGCATTGCCACATTTACAACAGTAACCGTTTACATGTCGAAAGCTCAAGACTTCTCGACGAAGTCGGTCCGAACTGGTAGATCCACATACTATGTGCATAGCATATAAAAAGAATTGTCTTACTCGAGATAAGGGCTTGCAGCAGTCTGGGAGCAACGATTCTGTATTTTAACAAACTTATGCGATCATTAGAAAATATGTTAGCACTCTTCATAAGACAAATACTACATGTAATCTTCTTTTTGCTTTTTAATTATAGAGGACATATATTTCTGTTAAAATGACAAAATGACACACACAATTATTACTATCCCCCTTGCACTCGCCGCACAATCCGAGGGCGAACTAGAAACTTATTTTAATTATAAAACTTATAAATTTATTCTTCGAATAATCCTAAATTAAAATTCAAAATGTGATTGATTCGTCTGCGAATGGCAGAAGCACGATTTGTAAATAAAAATCTTTTTTTAAAAAAAAAATGTAAACCTAAACTTAAAACATGCGTTACACCAGAGCGATTTTTGTTATTTAATTGATTTTTCTGCAACTGGTAACTCATTATTGCATTATGATTCTTTGTCACTTATAGTTTAGATGTTTTTTTCGGTTTTTTCTTCTATAATTTAATCCCCCAATCTATAGTTTAATGTTTTTTGTTTCATTTGTATTTGCTATTTAATAGTCGATTAGTCGATTTTTTTCTTTATACTAAAAGTAGATTTGTACATGATTTTTCTCACCCCGTAAGTTTTTTTTTCTTTTTTTATCGTAATTTTCCCATAAATCAGAATGAAAGTAGACAAAAAAACAACACTTTCTGGTTGACTCCAATGCGCCTGGCACTGGAGCGGAGCGATTTAGATGATAACTCTTCGTAGTTGTTTGCGGTTAGTGGTGGTGGTCCTGGGACCGCTGAACTGGATGGCAGGGTTGTTCGAAGCCTGGGCACGATCGCACATGAATAATAAAACTTATAAATGTGATCATGTCTGGCCCCTTGCGTGTTGGCCGCTTCAAAGTGTTTAAACATTTACCGTCTGCGATTATTTTTGGTTAGGAATTGTAGATTGGTTAATGAACGTGAATAAATATTTATAATTAATAAAATAAAATGTGTAATTAGATCATTCAATCAAATGTTGGCAATGGATGCGCCTGCTGTGTGTTTACTTCTGTGCGCCTCATAATCGCTTCAGAATGCGTTTCTTTTCTTTTATAAGTTTTTCTTTTTTCTTGTCTTGCAGTTTTTTGTCGACGGCGTGCTTTTTTGAGGAGGGGCCGTCGTCGTCTTTGGCGTCTGTACTTTTTGGAGGCTGCAAGAAAAAGAAAGAAGAGATTGTATTTAAGACATGCATACTCGTATACACATTTATGAACAAAATGACTATAGACCCTCAAAATTCTAAGAATTTCTTCACCCGCGCAAAGAGTTTTAGGACTCCAATTGGGAAGAGGAACCAGCTTAGTGTCAATTTACTATAGATCGAGCACGAATAGAGTAATGCTGTATTTTTCCGATGCCAATCTCCAGCGAGCAACGAACTAAGACTTATACACAGATATGTAGCTAATTTGACAAAGGAGAACCAATGCAGTTAGTTTAAAACACAAGGATACTCTGTATGGACTGATATTGTATCGGGGCTGCTCGGACAAAACGTCACCTTTTCTAGGTATAACTTTGAGATACATATGTAGTTAAGGATTTTCTCTACTAATTGCTGTTTTTTTTGGATTAAGAACGCAATAGAATACCAATCCTGCTTTACTGTACAGAGGACTGAATCATGTGAAAGACTGGATAAGACCACTTTTAATTGCTTTGAGAGCAACATACTTAGCCTAATTTTTGGGCCCATCTCATACAGGACCTACATGAAATGTACGAACTACATAGCCAGTAGCCACATCGTTCTAATAAGAGTGTAAAAACAAAGCCCATGATGGCTGGAACCGCAAAGCAGATGAACAATTATACTCTAATCCGAAGGAACATATAACATATTTTATGTGAGAACTACACGGCCACATTCTGGCGTGAAAGACCACTGATTACTTGGGTACAGAGACTGCCGAGAAAACTCATAAATTTCAGATGTTCTCCCAAAAGTTTCATTCTTGGCAACAATTAAAACTATTGCAGAACAAAGACTTGAATATTTAATTTATTTCATAATCTGAAGAAATATGTGTGTAAACTGGAAAGAAACTAGAAATATCCTTGGAACTCGTCGCCTTGTTAAGCAAAACCCTCCAATTGTAAAATGAATTATTAATAGACAGTGGGGTTGTTATCCGTACGACAGAACACGGATACGAAGTATGTATGCGAGCGAAATAATCAAGCCGGAGAACACGACTTAATCAATTTCGAAGCTGAGAAGAACGCGTAGATATTATCGGGCGCCAGCGAGCAGCTTAAACACATTTATGGCAATTGATTAATAGGTGAAATGATTTTCAGTCAATGAAAACAAAGCACAGTACATGAAATAAAGGACACATCATTTCACCGCACAGAATAAAAGGTCAAGCTTTAAGGAGTTCATATATGTTCCTCTGAATGGAGTTAACTCCACGATTTGCAGTGGAGACTCAACGAACGCTGATACTTTACAACCGTTGCTACTTCCTAATTGCTAAACTCCTAACTGCGAAGAGAAGGGTAAAAGAAGAAGATACAACCGTCAACTTTACAATTTGTACGAATATTTGTATGTATTCTGCCTCAGGTAGAGACTTACACGGATCCCATCTTTTACATTGGACCAAATCTTTCTCGCATACTTAGCAATAATCACATCTAAATTTAGATATTGCTCTCCGTGTTTCTATATCTATTTACAGTGAGCAGAGGCAGACAGGTAAGCACACAGCAGCAGCGCCACAGATATGTATGAAAGTATCACTGGATTCTTTTAAATTACATTCTCTAACGGGCCTAGGAGAAGTGTGCCGTCAACACTTATGACATATCTTTGGAAGTCTTTCGCATCTGCAGCATTCGAAGAATTTCTTGTAAATGTTTGGATGGTTGTATCTACAAAGAGTGGATGAACTACATAACAAAATTGATATTCTCGGAATCATACATCAGAAAACTGGCATAACAATAGTTTTTAAAAAGAGTTAAGTATGATTCGAAGGCGTGACGAAGGGGGTAGATTTCAGTACCTGAACCTGATTTTATGAAGAGCCTACCCTCCCAGTTTTGGAGAGGTTGGTTCGACTATGAAAAAGCTGAAGAACAACAAAGCCGCCGACTCTGATGCCCTTGCAATGGAGCTTTTTAAATATGGTGGAGATGTTTTGGTAGGGTGCATGCACCAAATCATCAACCAAATATGCATGGATGAAGCCATGCCCGATGATTGGACTATCAGTTCTATATGCCCCAACTTCAAGAAGGTGATCCTACGTGTTGTAAGAACTATCGGAGCATAATCCACCGTACTGTGTGAATATCTGAAACCTTTCTGTCAGCGTAACGTACCGGTGTGGCTTCAGGCCCGGCAGATCGACAGTCGACCAAATTTCCACACTCAAACAAACAAATTTAAAGTTAACACTCATCATCGACTTCAAAGCCGCATATCACAGCGTACATCGTCTTGACCTCTACAAGGGGATGGCGGAATCCAGGATCCCAGCAAAACTAATCCAGCGGTGCTGCTTGGCACTGGAAAACACGCGATGCAATGTGCAATTTGTGAACAGTTCCTCTGAGCTACAAACTACCAAGCATGCACTGGATTTCGGCAAGAATATACATTTCTTCAATTTTGTTCTGGAACAGGTGTCAACAAATCTGTCCAGCTACTGGGCAACGCAGACGATATTGGTATCATCGGCCGCTCCCAGCACACGATTATAGAAGCTTACACGACAAGTGAAGAACAGGCGAAAGGACTTGGTCTTGAAGTACATGTATGTACATACATATGTATGTACATAAATGAGTACAAAACCAAGTACCTATTGTCAACAAATAAAGAAGCATCGGTCCTCCTCATAGGACAAAACGTCACTCTTGGCAACGTGGCGATTCGGTAAAAACTGACCCTAAGAAATCGGTGCTACTTTCCGCGAAACAAATGAGTTTAAAACTCCTAACTCGGAAGACGAAATGAATGAATAGTTCTGCTTAACGGGAACAAGTCGACAACACTGGCTCGGCCACTTCGAGCAAATGGATGATAGTACTTCAGCAAACAGGATCTGCGAGTTGCAGCCCCAAATTCGAGACGAAAGAGGAAAATCGCTTGTTCTAGACATCTGGAAGCAGGTTGCCCGCGATCGAAGGGAGTGGAAGGCTGCCTCAAGTAAGTAAGTAAGTACATACCTCCAATATTCTCTAATAGGTACAGCTTATAAGAATACTGAACATATCGTACCTGTGCATGAATTTCAGTCATCATTTTCGCCCTCTGTGAATAGTCATCATATCGCTCCAACAGCATCTTGCCGGCCTCTTCGTTCAAGGCTGATTCCGCATTCGGTACAATTAAAAGGCATTTAATGGTGAGCAAGATGTGCTTAATGCCCAAATCTGGCTTCCAGTCTTTCTTCAGTGTGTTGACACAAATCTCTCCATTTGATGCCACGTTGGGGTGGAAAATCTTCGTTAGGAAAAATGCTTTTGGTGGTGTTTGTGGAAAGTCTTTTCCGAGTGTTAGCTTCACACGAAATGCTCCACTACTGTATGGTGTTCCAGCTAAAAGAATATTTCACGTTTTATTCTACTTTTTTTTCAGTTAATTCCAGCAACATACATGGTCCCTCGATGAGGGCCTGAATGTCCGTTACATCCGTCTCGTTTATTTGAATTTTGATGCCCTCTAGCGGACTGTCAATCAACGAACGCATCTCCTTCATGACCTGGCGAATTGTCTGCGGTGATAGATTCTCAACATTGGAAATCTGCAAGTGGAAAACACATAAATGCTGTTCACTTAACCGCTTGTAATTGTTGCAAATTATGTAGTAAGCACTTTTTAAAGGCCATTTACTAAAAACACGAACCAAGCAAATACGCTTGCATGGTCAGAAAACTTACAGAACTCATTTTTGTTAGATTGCTTTATCGATCGATTTTGTTCACACTTCCGAGTGCAATTTGGACAGGATTTTTATATCAAATTATTGAGCAGTTATTGAGTAATTTAAAATGAGACTTGTTATTGATAAATTTGCTAGAGGACTCGAAAAATTAACAATAGAAAAAAATTGAAATTAATCGAGAGGCCTCGATTTGTTACAAATAATTATGCGAGCTCTAGATTAACTTTGACAGCTGAAAGACGATGTGTATGGGCGCACGATATTAGATACAGGCGCGATAGATGGGCTGTATTTTTGGTCCTTTTGGAAGTTGGTATTTCGGTTGTATTATTAAATAATTGAATTGTAGAAAAAGTAATATCAGTAAGAAAACGATACATACGAACTTACTTGAAAATTATTTCGACGCATTTCTACGAATAATATTATATCCGCGACGTGGTGGGCGCCGTGGCTCAGTGGTTAGTCCGTTGGACTATGGAGCAAGGGGTTCTAGATTGAATTCCAGTCGGGGAACACCTAAAAGTTTTTCACGGCCCTACCTCTCGCGAGCATCTGACAAACATCCGAGAGTATAACTGTCCTGAGAAAGCTTCTCAAATAACAAACTACCTTTCGGACACGGCATTAAAAAGTAGGCCCCTTCCATTCGTGTAAAGAATATAACACGCACAACACGAATAGTTGTGAGAAGCTAGGCCCTGGGTCCCATAATTTATTGACTACTGAATAATTTATTTGTCCATTGAAGTACGTGTGGATGAGCTTTCGATTTGATTTCTAATGGTCTTCCCTTTAAGTTGATGATTGTTGTAAAATATCTACTTGTGCACTTGGTAAAATGAGCACCGTTGCTCAAGTGGCTAGTGCGTTGGAGTACCAGGTAAGGTCATCGAGATTCAATCGCCAGGTAACTTCTAAAAGTTTCTTCACGGGTCCATCCATTGCGAACGTCTGACAAGCATCCGAAAGTATAACTTCCATGAAAAAGCTTCTCAAATTACTAATCGCCCTTCCGACACGGCGCATTAAAGAGTAGGTGGACTACATTCATGTAAAGAACATAATACAGACAATACGAATGATTGTGAGAAGCTAGACGCTCTTGAGTCAAATCCTTGTATTTTATTTTGTACTTGGACAAGTTCTTGTATTACAATGAATAGTAAATATGGTTTTAGGTAGTTTAAGGCTTCTGTATGGTTTAGAAATTCAGAGTGGACAGGAAAGTAAGTAATTTTTTTTTTGGAATATTGGACTAAGTTTGTCGATAAGAAAAGTAGAAGAGAGGTGATTGGTTTGTTTTATATTTACTGCTCGACTATTCTTAATAAATTAAATGGATTATATATGACAAAACCAATTCCAAGTGAAACGGATGGATGATATGCTGTTTAAGGCTGGTATGCTTTGAATAAAGAAACCTTACTTTCGAACTTAAATTTTCCTTTAAATCTTTTTCTCCATACAAATGAATCCATCACTGTGAGATGACCCAGTCACCAAATTTCTCCTTCAAAACTTAGAGCGTGGCATCGCTTGTATGGCATGTAGCGCTGTCTCGTTGGAACCACAGCCCGGATATATGTTGAAAAGTTTCGGCTACAGAAATTGGTTAACATCGCTCTATACCTAAGACCATTGACGGTAACAGTGTCTCTTTTCTTTTCGAAAGAAATAAGGTCTGATGATGGCGCATGCCATGAGCCGTACCAGACACTCAATCTATGTGGATGCATTGATGCTTGGTCGAACACTTGTGAAACTTACTTACTTACTTAACGGGCTCCCGACCCGTCAAGAGTCCCTGCCTGGGATTCCATTCTCTTCTATCCCGGGCACGCTGCTTCCAGTTGTCCAGACCAAGCGCTCTGGCATCCGCGATAGCTTTGTCTTTAAAATGGAGTTTCGGTCTTCCTTTTCGTTTCGAACCTGGGGTCGAAGATCCTCTTTGCTGGAGCGTTATTGTCCATTGGCTCGATGTGGCCGAGCCAGTGTAGTCGACGTATTTAGGCTTCTCCATATAGCAGAACTGGCAGGATCAATTTTTTGTAGAGCATACATTTCGTCTTCCGAGATAGGAGTTTCGAACCCATTTGTTTTGCCAAACCGAAGTAGCAGCGGTTTCCTAGGGTAAGTCTTCGGTCGAATCTCCACTAGGGTGTCGTAAAACATAATTCACAAATTCGCTCTAATAACGGCAATTCAGCTTGTTAACATACTCGCTGTGGCTTCTTACGAGATGATTTTTTGGCTAAAATCCGGATCTTCGGTCAGCATTTCCAGAGCCCAATTAGCGAACTCACGTCTATGGTCGTCCGGGTTCTATTCTTGCTTCAACACAATCTCATGCAAATATAGGCTCGAATCCAACCGGTTGGTGGGTTAAGGTCCAAAAGAGTGAAGGCACACTCAAACTTTTCCACGGTAGGGCGAATTGCCTGCATACTGAAGCCATTCTGACGTTCGACCTTACGACAAAATTTACGTTGTGTATTTACAACTGAGCCGGAATTTCGATAATATTTTCTAAAAATTTCTCCACGTCTTGGAATGGCAAACCTTAATGAAAATGTTTTTACAGATGGATGTCAATGGTAACTTTGACAGCTGTTGAAACATAACAATTGGAAAAAGTATCTGGTCACCTTACACGAATGCGGTAAGGCGGTACTTAATTACTATCTTACATGGAAATGTTTCAACTTTCTCTCGCATAAAATATTTGAATTATGTATGTATAAGAGTGGAACTTCGAACCTTACGGTATTATCTCTCTAATAAGATACTTTGGGTGGATGTACTCAGGTCAGTTACGTAAAGAACTAATTATACATACCAGCTACTGAAGTAGCTGGAGAATTTTTTTTTTTTAAACTTGTCTCATCATTCAATAATTGTTTAAAATGTGTAATGACTAAGTGTTTTTCAAAACAGAATTACAGCTATCTTAAAAATCCAAACACGATCTCCGAAATTTTATTAATTACTTTATACGTTAATAGACAGGAAGCCGTTAACACGCTAGGCGCTGCAGTGCTAAAGTGTTGTTTGATGAGGTTGTGGAGGTTCGAACATGGATTTTCAGAAAGCACTTGACTTATCAAACTCACGAGCGTCTGACAGACATCCGGTCCTTCGTCACCTTTGCATCAAATACTTTGGTTGAAACACGTCAGGGATAGGATAACTCGACATAACTCCAATTCTATTTATGTTTCAATATCACTTAGTAAAAACCCTTTACTTCAAATGTGTGTAATATAAACTAATTAATTGAATGTGGATCAACATATATCTTTTGTCAGTGTGTGACCAATTTCCACTCAATAATTACGAAGATACGCTTACTTCATTTAAGTCTTTTGTAAGTGAAAAGAATGGCTCCAAGTGTGATACTAATTAAACCAACATTCATTACTTCAAGTCGACGTTGTCACACAATAAACATAAACATAAACAATTGCAATGCCCAAAGAAATTACCTGCATCCGTAGGTATTTAAGTACCAACAAGACAACTTTTTCACTGAATTGGAGCATTGTAGAAGGTACTTGCCCTGTCAACGTTCAGATGGATCTTTCAACGCAGACGGGGTTATGTCATTCCCAGCTCCATTTGAGAAGTTACAAAGATTTGGCTCTGTAAAAACTTTCGCTTAGAGGGGGTTCCGGCGCACGTACATATGCATGATACATTACCGCTCCACTAGCAGAGAAATTCTTCGCGATTGTTTATTACACAAATAGAGGTCATGCAGAACAGGTGGTTATGGCTCCAATGGCGTGGCACAGTGCCGTAATACTGCTCGATCAGCAAGCTTACAAAGTTGGACAAGCATTTGGACTCGGCGTTGTAGTTGAAAAGGTTGGAATTTTCTACTCATTGTACTTTCGATCGTTACAGTGAATAGTCACGCAATTGGAAAAGCAAGTTCAACGCACGTCTAATGGCTTTCAACAATAATAAAGGTGAACACAAGTTTCCCTTCGAGATAGTTCAAGTGGATCCAGATACTAACGCCGAGTTATTGGAGTATTTCCATGGTAGACCCTCTGGACAAGTCACATAAATGGATAATTCATTTGTAACCATCCTGTGTAGGTGAGCGTACAGGATTCGTTCAGGTTGGTCCGGAGAAATACTTCTTCCCGCAGAAGTATAAGGATTCAGCCGAGGCATTTTACAACTTTGAAGCTAGACAAAGTGATATTTGGGTTGCGTCTTTCCCTAGATCAGGAACAACCTGGACACAGGAAATGGTTTGGCTGATTGCGAATGATTTAAATTTCAAGCAGGCAAGGGAGCAACCCCTTACCCAGAGGTTTCCTTTCTTCGAGTAAGTGATAGTATGCGTGATTCTGAAAATTATTAAATGTGAATGTGTTTTGAAGATTTTCGAACTTTGTCCATCCCCAAGTAAAAGATGAGATTCTGAAGGAAAATGCTGGTTGTCCTGAGAAACAGAGCTTCATCGAGGAAATTTCCCGTCCTGGCTATGAATTCCTGACCGAAATCACAGATAAAAGATTCATCAAAACGCACTTTCCATTCTCACTCCTGCCACCTAGCGTTATGGAGCAGCAGTGTAAAGTAAGTACACATAAAAATATACAGAAATACATGTTCATGAGTTTGCTTAGGTCATATACGTTGCCCGAAATCCAAAGGACGTCGCTGTGTCGTACTATTACCTTAACAGACTTTACAAAACCCAGGGATACGTAGGAGACTTCGAACGGTACTGGAATTGCTTTGAAAATGGATTGAGTAAGTACAGACTTGGACGTACAATCAAATTTTACACAGTATATGCCTTCCAGATCCATGGATGCCCTATTGGAGTCACATTAGTGAGGGATGGGCGAACCGTAACCGCTCAAATGTTCTTTTCTTATTCTATGAAGACATGGTTAAGGATCTTAGAAAGAATCTTCTTAAAATAGCTGACTTTCTTGGAAAAGAACTTTCCGGTGATGGAATGGAGAATCTTATCAATCACCTGAACATATTGAATTTCAAGAACAACCCAGCCATCAATGGCCAGGAGATGAGCGACGTTGGAATTCTTAATAAGGGCGAAGCTGGTTTCGTTCGAAAAGGAGCTTCTGCGAATGGTTGGCAAGTGGAATTCAATGAAAAGTTGAAGTTAAGAGCCGAGCAATGGATCACGGAGAATTTACAGAGGACCGGCATTGTGTTCCCTATGTAGTTTAACTTGGTAGATTGTTTGTACATATGTATATTTGTTTGTAAGCTTTTGTTAGTACACACACAACTTTGGAGAAATGGTCATATTTTTTTGGGATCAACCTATGTTATGGATGGAATTTATGGAATATTTGACGCAACAGGTCGCTGGGACCCAAGGCCTAGCTTCTCATAACAATTCGTGCTGTGCGTGTTCTTTACACGAATGGAAGGGGCTTACTGTGTCGTGTCCCAAGAGCAGTTTGTTGTTTGAAAAACTTTCTCATCACTCGTACTCTCGGATGTTTCTCAGATGCTCGCGAGCTGTGGGCCCGTAAAACAAAATGTAGGTCTTGTTTACGAAATGAACCTGGAACCCCTTCTTCTGTGTTGAGTTGAACAGCTGACAATGGGCCTTGGACGGGTCTATTCTACTTTGTTATTCTTTAGGAAAAAAGGACAGGAGCTTAGATCGATTTTCGCAAAACTCAACGTTGAGATATGATGAGTTCGGAGGATACACGAAAGTGTATCCAAACTGCCCCATGCAACGAATTTTAGTGCAAGAAATTTCTTTGCACTGATTTACGCAAGCTGTCAAATCTGTCAGATACCTGTACTAATTTTTTTGTTGTTTGTGTATTTGTATACATTTGTTGTTTAAAAAGTCAGCAAATGTCGTAGCTCCGCAATCTTTTTTAATTTTACTTCTCTCTGAGAAAATTTTACCCTCACTCTTTGAAATTTTACAATTCACGAAATTTGGTGCAGAGCTTACGCGAACAGACACCTAATGAGGGCAAAACGGAGTATATGCTATGACACCAACGCTGAGATTAAAGGAAGATGCTATCGATGTTTCTTCGTATAGCAGAGCCCTCTCTTGAACAATTAAAGTAAAGTCCTGCTCTACGTCGCAGAGGCATAAAGTCTGAGAAGAATGGATGAGGGAGCAGTCGGCTGTGATAAGAGGAAAATATTTTCGGAGAGTCGATAAGGAGATACCAACGCCTCAGCAGAAATAAGGCGAAGAACTAGGGAGACTCTTTATAAGACCCTGATCATCTCAGTCCTTTTTTATGGCGCCGAACCACGGACTCTGTCTAAAGCAGATGAAGAGATCCTCAGTCGCTTCGAGAGAAAGATTCTTCGTCTAATTTTCGGTCCCGTTTGCGTTGACGGGCTTTGGAGGAGAAGATTCAACGACGAGCTGTACAGGGACATCGACCTAGTCAGAAAAATGCTCATCAGTAGCGCGAATGGACACCAATGCTCCGGCCCGTACAGTCTTCGAATCAAACCCAAAGGGACAACGCAGTAGAGGAAGACCTCGCCTTAGGTGGTAGGCACAAGCAGGGGGGACCTCAACCGACTTGGAGTGCGCAGCTGGAGGCTTGCTGGTTGAGGCCCACGTTCACCCCGAACTATAGCGCCGCCTAAGAAGAATAAGGATAAATAGATACAACCATGAGTTGTACAAGTTATATAGTGTCATCGCCTTAGTCGGAAGAGGTCAAATACAACGGCTGGCATGTTGAGTAGATGAATAACAATGCTCCCGTCCGGGGAGTCACTCAAGTGGAAAGGTACCTCAACTATTTATTCAACTTTTTTTTAAGAAAATAACCAGCACTACCTTATCCCCTATACAGCGGTTCGTCACTTCCAAACTCTACCGCATTAGCACAGTTCGTGCGAGCAAGATAGCACACAGAATGCACTTGGGTACTCACTGGCGGCGCACAAACAAAACAAAGTACCAAAAAAAGAGCGAAAAAAAACGTCGTGCAAAAATCCAGAAAACTGCCGTAAACGATTTGTTCCCTAAAAAAAGATTTCAAATTTAAACTTTTTCATTGATGCACTAGTCGCCTATCTGATAATTTATAGACTTCTTTTCTATTCAAGCGTCCTGACCAAGGCACTTTTATAGATAATAAGACGCAGTAAGTTGTAATTAGTGGAAAATATATCAAATTGTTCGGACATCGAATTTGCTTTAGAAATGTCACAAGTGGACCAGGTAAGAGGGTGACTCCCCCGAAATCAATATCCTTGCAATTGCATGAGTGTTTTTTTTTTCGCTGCACAGAAACGAGCTTTTAACAAATTGAAACACGACTTGGAGGGATGGCGTGAGCTGATCGTACTCACAAATTCGTTCCTAAAATGGGAGAAGAAATTTTATCCCGGCGTCATTTTTGGAATAACCTCATTGGTGTTCCTGATTTTGTGGTACTTGGACATGTCCACATTGACGATGGCGTCGCTGGGTGCTCTGCTGGTGGTCATCTTCGACTATGGCTATGGAATTTTGGCAAGATTCCTGTTTAATGCTGACAATTGGTCTGGAGCGATGGAGAATCAATTCGAAGAGGTGTGCAACGAGATATGCGCTACAAAGATAAAGCTGTGCTCGTGGTATACGTTCTTGTTTACCGCTAAGGAACAGAAATCAACTATGGTGAGGTTCACATAGTCTCTACTACAAACAACGAGGTTTTCATTTCTGTGTTTCTTTGCAGTTCCTAATAGTTGTAAGCACAGTTCTTCTGGCCTTCGCTTGGATCGGTGCTATCATAGACAACCTCTTTCTGTCTTACGTTCTCACAATCGCCGTGGTCCTGTACCCAGGGCTGCATCATCACGGCTTTATTGGCACTGTGAAGCATCATGTTGGCAGTTTAGTCTCCTCGAAGATTCAGCAACTCAAAGAAAAAGCAACCAAATCAGAGTAAAACAAAAATTCTCGATTTACTTTTAATAACTGCTTCAGCTTGCTGCACCCGCGCGTAACCAAAAATTGAACGAAAAGTATTTTTTATCCATTAAGAATTAACTATTGGTTTTTGTTTGTCACCCATAATAAATGAAAAGAAGAAACGGAGAGAATCAATGAATGTAATCTAGTTCGTACGTGTGTTTACTTAGGAAGCGTAAAAAGACTTCAATGCTCACTTTAACATGACAACCCATAGTCTATTTTTAATACCTCATGAAATATTCTTCATCTTAATGTAATGTTTTTTATCCTTGCATTTATTGTACGTATTTTAATTTGGTATGTTCTTCGGGAGTCACTGGGTCTCTCTGGAATGAATAGAACATTTAATACACATTAGGAGTAAGGTATTTCATTTGTGATTTGTAATTAAATTATTAATAATTAAATTTAACAGGAAAAATTAAGGTAATCCAATGAATTCAATAAAGAGAACACTTAATAAATGTGGACGAGTCTATTGTAATTTGAAGTGTTACCTTTAAGGGCTTCTATGTAGACAGGACAGAGGTCACAAGAAATTGAAATACCAAAATGGTTACTGGACTATAGTCACGTATTCTAATCGTGGTGATAGAGAATCGGATGAACGTTACTGGGTTTATTGTTTCTACAAGTTTCTACTAACCACTTCGTCATTGAATCAAAGCGATAACTAATTGCTTGATAAAACACGTTGAGTGTCAAAGCGGGTTACTCGTTATAGGTTTATTCCAGACTCTTGCTTTCTATCTGACTTACCAGATTATCTCTAGATAATGGTTGCTCCGCTACCAAAAAAAGTAGAGAATCACGAGGCGACTGCAGGTGAGGTCTTTGCTGAACGAAATAGAAGGAAATATGTAGGTATAACAAGCATATTAGACCGGTACCCTAGAATCGTTTTCACGTTTGGAGTTCGACTTCAGAACGTGCTGCCTTGAACATAAGGATACGAGCGGTTGAATGAATGAAAGACATTTTATTTAGGCAACCATTCACTTATAATACCACTGCAGGTGCTCCGATAAATTCAATAATTTTTTTCCTAAAGTAACGATTCATTGCGATGGAAAAAATAGAGAGGAAGTACTATGTTTATCCCCTCTTCATCCTCGTCAGCATGCTTGCAGAGCGGGCAGATCTACAGAGACTATTGTGACCTTACTGAAACGAGGGTTCTTGGGAGAAATCGACAACATATCGCTCGAAGCGATTGTACCAGCTCTGAATAGAAAAGACATTGTCTCGAATTGGATGTACGAACTTCTGAGCATAAGTATAGCGGAGATTAATACATCAGACAGCATTATTATTAAGATTAGCATAGGAAGAGGATGCACACAAGGAGGAGTTCTATTCTTCTTAATGAGAAGTTTTGCTGTTGATGAACTACTTGAGGAGTTAGCAAACCATGACATAAGGCTGTCGGGTACTACACTGACACCAATAAAAAGAAGAAAAAAAAAAAAAAAACAGAAGAGTTAGCCAGGAAATCGAAGGGAGTTCTAGTGATATGCCGGAGCCTGGCGGCAAATCTATGCCATGGATCTTCACACACTGATCTCCACGTCTAGTGAGAATTATTGCCGGGAGATCGACTATAGACCAAATCTTCACGTTGAGGCAAACCATCACTTACTTAGCTGTACTTCAGTTTCGCAGACCAAGTTGGTTGAGTTCCCTTGCAGGTTTCAAGGACTTTTGAAATATTGTCGCTCTGTTGGATTGTCAGGATTTTGATGGGCCAACGTGCATTCTCCATCATCTTTCTGCACAATCGAATCGGAATGGGGACAAGACAGAATACATACTTTCAAGATACATTGTTGGCATTGTTGATACTGTGAGTTCATTAACTCCACGAAGGACATCCTAGTGTAGCTTCGACGAAGGCTGACCATTAGAAAGCGTCACAGCTTCGGTGTGGCAAAACGAATGGGGAAGCCCAGCAGAGCAATAATTGGGGACTTTCGAACGAAAAATTCTTTGTCGATTATGTTGTCTTGTCTGTGTGAATGGCAATGGTGAGGGGAGAAGAAAAAGAAATAAAGATGTATGTAGAGTTCCAACCCTCAGGTTCGATATGACAACACGAACCAATTGTGGATATAAGGACTCAGTGTTCAGAAAATTGGAAGCAACATGACTGGTATCGACGAAGATGGAAGGGTGTCCGCTGGGTGAGCCGCTAAATTCATATTCATTCGACTCATATACCTTCGGCTCCACATGGAGGTGCTCAGGGCTCCATTACGAGTAAAGTTTGTTGGAGTAAAGTTGGCACAAAAGTGATAGCCATTGCTTATGTACGTTTATTTGTTAACCCTTTCGCATATTATGTTATAAATACATAGTTGACGGATGTTGCAGGAACTTCGATCGTTGGGAGTTACAGAACGTAGTTTTGGCTTATTGTAGGTCCTATCACTGCAAGCTTTGGTCCCCATACTATCAATTGCGCAGTTTAAGCTAATTCCCTCGTTGGCTTCCTCAAGGAAGTGCGGCTTCATGAGAGCTATCGGGAGTCTATACTCGTTAACTGCCGTCTCCAACAAGTACTTGAAAACTTCGAGTGAACAAAACTTAGTTTACATCCTCTTCAGCTTCCACGAACCAATAAATCCAACTCAATTTCATTCATAATGCAACCTCTGCATAAGAATCAACTTTTAATTCTCATGTAGAAAAAAAAAAGAAAGGAAAAATCACTCTTCAGCTCTGCACAGTTTGATTGTTCGTTTAGTTCTTAGGACTTTTTCCAGATACACTTGTGGGCCCAGATACGACCACAAACTATGCAAAATGTCACAAAACAAAAACATTTAAATTAAATATTCATGCAATCAAGCAAAAAAACCTCTCCAAGTTTGTCCAGATCCAGAACCACCACCAAGAGTCGACCCAGAATTCCAGTTGCTTTTGGTGTACCAAAATACCTGGCCAAGTTGGTACTGATGCCTGTAACGCTTCAGAATTCCTGCTTTGTATTCAAATATGCTAAGTGTCATCAACTTCATCAGAATTAAAAACAAAAACACCCTCCGGGCCTCCGAGACTGGGGCAACAGGAACGGCGCGACGTCACCACCCATACGCCCAACTGAATTGAAATTTAATTGCTTTCCTTGTCCAACTTTACAAAATAAAACTACATACAGTGCAACGGAGTCCTGGATACCCTGAGTTCGGCCGCTCATGCACCATCCCCTGCTAGGGATGACCTTTCTCGGTGTTCGCGGCACCTTGAGCGCGTATCCATTTCAATTACACGGCCTATTTCTGTTGAATGGAGGATTCCTGGAAAAATGGAAACTCGTAATCAGCTTTTAATGAGGTGCGTTACATATCGAATGCAGTTCACCCCCCTATCATAACTGTTGCTATAATATTTCGCTTCGACGTTGAACATGGTCTACCAGTGTGCGGAGTAACTGATGTGCGATAATTCATGAAAGGGTGGCAGAGTTGGATCCGCGTGTACGAGTCCCTTTATCACGTCCACTCGTGTGTATGTATGTGGAACAGGATGCGTGCATTTAATATTCAGTCAATGCACGAGTTCACATCATTTTCAATTAAACTTCGCAAAGTTGTAAATTGTTAATTTGGATCCCGCAGCGTGAAACCGAGCACTTCCAGCCTGGGAGAACTCCACTGCAGACTGCAGTGTAAATCAGTCCCTGGCTGCCATCGCCTCCCCTAACCACACCCATGATTTACAAGCGGCCGACGCGGAGATGACTTGTTTCGAACCCCTTCATACATTCAATACGCACATACTCTACCCTACACATGGATGTATACCTGTATCTGGATATACATATGTACCACCCTGGGCAGAGATTTGGATGCACATCCGATGCACTACCAGTCGAAAACCACGCAAGGCCTGTATAACTTGATATGCTGGTAAGGTTGTAAGCCTAATTAGCTACGTGACTTGGTTAGCGAATCGTCCCGTACGAATGTTTTGGGCCACTGACTGTGGTAGATTTTTCTCTAAGCCGAGTAGGATGAGGATCACACCGGTGCACTGTGCGTCATACTCGAATATTCAGTATCGTTATGGGCTCGTGTCACAATCAATGCTCCCCCCAATCGGGAAATTCAATTAACTTCTTATTTAAATTAATTCGTGCATGCTAGTAGTTGAATTAGGCGATTTTGCAAGTGTAAATGGATGCAGCAGCAGTTGTGGATGCAGCATAGGTGGGATAGGTAGTGAATGGATTACGGGACGGTAAACCATAGACGGGAATTCAAATTGAAAAAAAGAAACAAAGAAATCAATTAAATAATGTGGAAGCAATTAGTTTTATCGAGTTGAGTAGTGAAATCAGAACTTCTCTTCTTCATGGCGTTGCACCACGGATTGATACTAATCCTAGGCTTATGTGCTCGAGTGGGTCTAGAATTAGCGGAAGAAAAACTAGAAAACGCACTCATAACCAGTCCTACTGGGCTTTTGGACACGCGATTATCATTAAACCATGACCTTGAGTGCGTGCAGTCAGAGCTATTACAAGGATCATGCCAAAGACTGTTGGTCCGAAATTCAACTGCACACTTCTACTACAGTTCCCAAATCTGGGGAAAAGCAATAAACGTAGGAACAAAAAGGAACCTTGGCAACAGAATAAATGCGTTGAGAATCAGTAGAGTTATTTGCATGATCTGAGCTCGGTCCTAGGCTCACCAACTCATGCATGCATGCATGCTGGACAAACGGTTGCGAGAGTTGAGAGTTTTCAATACCAGTTGAGAGTATTGCCTCAACCGATGGCAGAACCGAACTGGATGTAGCCCGCCGAATAGGCAAAGCGAAATCTGCGTTTGGGATGCTATTCACAAGTTGGCGTAGCAATGCGATTAGCTTAACCACCAAGCTACGACTGTTCCGTTCCAAAGTTGAATCCGTGCTGCTATATGGATGTGGTACTTAGAGGGTGACCGCCACTATCACGAGGAAGCTGAAAAAGTTCGTCAATGGGTGCGTACCCTAGGTTTCTGGCCAAACCATATCTCTAACGAACAACTCTATCAGAGAATGGGCCATGAGCCGATAGGCACAACAATACGACGACGAAAGTGGCAGTGGATTGGACATACTTTCCGAAAGGGTGACAGGTCCATAGCTAACCACGCGATGCAATGGAACCCGCTTACTCAGGACGGCAGGAAACGCGTCGGTCCTAGGAGTACGTGGCGCAGAACAGTTGAGAAGGAAGCACGGCAACTGGGAAAGAGTTGGGGAGAACTGAGATACATTTCCAGAAACCGCACATGATGGTGTGTAGGCATTGTCGAGGCCCTAGGATCCGCAAGGGGATACAGAACTTATGTAGTTAAGTTTGCATGATTTCATATGAAGCATCATGTGTTGTTGCTGGTTTGATACCAGTTAATATCCTTGTAGTGGAGGACACACCGAAGATATTTTGCGCATTTTCTTGGAAGATTGCTGGCAGGAGCGAAGGATCCACTCAACGAATGGTAGGAATACATAAACTAGTGGCCACCCCTGACAAGAAATGACAAGACGAGTACTCAAAGGAACTTTGGAAGGAACTATAACTCCTTCATCAGATAATATTATCTGCTGTACTTGACTTCGCAGCTGGAATATCAAAGAACATTGGCAAGAAAGACAAAGAAACGGGGAGCAACAGAATGCGAAAACATAAGGCTAGTTCAAATTAACAAAAATTAGACCGTTAAGTAATACCTCAAGGTAGTTACATGAGGCGAGTTCTGAGCTCCTAAAAGATGTACTAAATAGAACTAGAATAAGCTCTTTGCTTTCTTTTACAATTAATAGGTCAGCATGTGTGGTAATGACTCCATTTGACCAACGTGCAATGCAACTGGATAGAGTTGAAACGATGATGTGCAGGGGTTGTTGAGATCGTAGTGGTCATTGAAAAGAGATTGTTTGCGACAGTGCAACAAATTTTCCAAACATATAAAACTCGGTTCCTAGAGTACCGCACTTCTATGGACTTTTTAAGGCGGCTGGAAGGCTCGAAGGTGAGATGAATTTAAAAGCCGTAACCTAACTTTCGTCGGATCTCTGTTCTCCTGACGTAAGCTGTATTCAGCACTGGCTACACATAAACACTGAACAAACGCATTTTTGGAAGCGTTGGCCCCAGGAGTACATTAACATATTACAAATTGGTCATCGTCTTAACCGGAGTTTTGTTGTCCATACAATGGTCATCGTGTGCTGCTCTTTGTTCAATTGATCTTCTCAAGCTCCTAGCTACGAGAATATAGAAATACTTACTTACTTACTTAGGTGGCGCTACAGCTCAGATTAAAATCAGGGCTTGTTAAAGAATACATGGCCCTCCAGTTAGCCTGGGTCTTAGTTAACTGCCTCCATTTGTGCACTTTATGTTTGCCCTTTTACAAGTGGCCAGCTAAGACGAGGTCTTTATCTACTGCGTTGAAAGATTTGAATACTCTAGGAGTCATAAACCATTGTTGTCCATCGGAGCTACATGTTCAGCCATGTCAGGCGACTGATGCGCAATTTTGTGACTAGTTCGATGTCAATCTGCTTCCCCAAAATCTCATAAAGCAGGATTGGGATGATCAAATACTTATAAAGGATCTCCTACTCAAATACCTTCTTACTCTTGAGATGTAGTTACTATCAGAATTTATAGTAGAGTCGAGGTAAACATAGTCCTTTACTAACTCAAAGTTGTATAAGTAGCTATCGATTGTGACGTTCTGTCTAATTCTTCGATTTTGTCTGTCCCTTTTCCATAGCTGGATGCATTTGGGAACTTTCGTTTAAAAATATTAATATCATCGGCATGCGCTAGTTATGTCTCCGCTGCTGGCTTGAGAGTTTCGCACAATCCCATCATGAATATGTCTGTTGAATCAATCACATATGTAGCAGTGCGCAGCCTTCTCTAAATTTTGTTCTTTGAGAAGGTTACTGACTTTGATGAAGCTGCAACAGTTCTCCATCATCATCCTGCACCGCCGAATGAGTGTAAATCATAAGAATGTCCTCCTCGAAGCTCTTCATATATCCAATAGCGTTATAACTTATTTTCTAATGAGATACCCTCTATTACGTGACAAGTAAGAGATAAATCTACTAGTCAATAATCCTACGTATTTGTAAATAGTTAGGTAAGAGTTAATTATCCTTAAAATTGTTCCCCAAGGAGCTGTTCTTTGTCCATGCCTAAAGATTAAGCCAATACTCCTCAAACGAGCCGTTTAACTTGTTGACTTACCGACTTTGGCCCTATACCTCGCATATAACAGCGATAGCACGCGCTTCCCATGCTGCTTATCCTTCAGGATGTACAAATAAATATTATCGGACGAAGCATTTATTTAACGGTATCTTATAAACATAATCGTCCTTCCCCAAGCCCACGTGAACATTTACCAAAATCAAGTTTAATGGCTCAGTACATACAAGTCTATAAATATACATATTGTATGTATGTATGTACTAAAGGCACCGGATATCCAAATTGTTGCGAAATATCCATAACAAAATTATAAGTCAACAATTTAGCGAATTTTACAAAAATCAAGCACAAGGGTCGAGAAACGCTCATAAAATATTAGTCTTTCTTGTGTACATTAAAACGTCAACATTTACCGTCCCTGAGGCTTTCTATTGGCAAAAGGTCCCTTTTTTCGTGGGGCATTTGGGGTGGTATTTTGTTTTTTAGTACTCGGGTTGGTGAGGAAACCATCCGCTCCACAACAGATTGAGATAATTAACTGGGAGTGTGAACAAAATGCTCATAAATTTAATTATGCTTTTCTTTCATTCCATTTATTGCGTTAGTCGCAAATAGAAAACTTTTTTTTTGTTTTGTCGGAGAAAATTAAATGAAAAAAAATTCAGAATGGATACATCCTTCCTTCCTGTTTGCTTTTTTTTTGTTGGAAGAGATTAATGTTCATTTGCATTGTCATTAAAGTTTAATCTTGACATGAATGATGGATATCCGTGTGAACGTTTCAATTCCACCGTTGAGACTATCCACTGGCACAGTTCAGTGTACGATGACCCCTTTCGGGGGTTTATAAACGTAAACAGAATCAACCATGGCATGGCCCATATTGGCATGCATACGGGTAGGATACGTACAGCAATTACAGTGAATTGTCCTATGTTCCCAGCCGTGTAGCCCAGGAAAAACAACTTTGCAAGAACAACAACTATGGCTGCAATAATACAAACGCCCATTCCCGCTGTCATACAAGACCCGAAATTGCCTCATTAGTGGCGCACAATGCAAATTGCTAATTTCTTCGTTAAAATTCACTTAGAGAGCGCCATTCAGGCGCATGCATCCATTTTAACGAAAGCTTTGTGTGTGACACAAAGGGCTTTCGCTCACGGAAACTGCTCGAAATTTTGTAAGCTCATTCCAGTTTAGGGAATGAATTGGAAAGAGAATCCTTCTTTACCGTTGTTGATGTCATTTTGCGAAAAAATGGGCGCCCTTCCTAGCGGTGATAAGGATGTTTTTTCTTGTTTTTTTTTGATGGAGCTTTGTATCATAGAATTTCATGTTCACACAATTGTTTGATATTAGTTGTTGTTTGGAGGAAGTAGGTGGGTTTTTGTTTTCATTTTTTTATTTTTCGCAGAATAGATGATTAATGTGTGTAGGTGAGTGTTTAGCTCGTTTATTTTATCGCGCTAAATTTGTTTTATGCTTCTAATTTATTTTGTGTTGCATGACGATGGGATATCTGTACAGTCGAGATGTTTCGATTTAATCTGTTCCAAGGTCTACATGTTTTGTTGTTGGTTTTCTTCATACATTAGCTTGAATGGAATGTGTACTCGTATTATTGTACAATAAGTAGGGTGGTCAGATCGACCATTTATGTACATACATACAGTGTGTATGTGTCGAATTCGTTTGATAATTTTAATTTAAATGAAGGTTGGGATGGGAAGGATATTCAGATTAAATTTTTTGCAATAGGATATCTGCACAAGGTAATAATAGAGATGAAAATTTGTACTTTTTGTTACATTTTGAAGGGGAATGTGGTTACATGAATAAATTGAAATTGGCATGCTAAATATATATGGACATGTTTACGAATTGTGTTATTGTGGTCACAACTATGTTCTAAAATGTTTCTTGATAATAAAATATTCCCCTATACCAGTGGTTTCCAATCGGTGGGGAATCCCTCTTAGGGGGCCATAGGGACTGCAAAGGGGAGGCTGGGACACAATTCAAATTGTGAATTTTTTATGCAGGCAACACAAGCATAATTGGTGAAAGCTGTGTTACTACAGTGACATTCGGATCTACACGGGGAATGTTCGGATTTTTAACAGACCATGTGCAGCTGAATAACTAACAGGGGCCATAGATTGGTATAATGCAGACATTACAGCCATCCAAGAAGAGTAAAAGAAGGATGAAAAACTGACAGCTATAGGGAGCAAAGTAGCATCTATTTGGATGTGGATTTGGCATACGCGGCAGAATTAGGTAAGAAGTTTTGAGCTTTCGATACGTAAACAAACGTTTTATGACAATCCACATCAAGGCTAGATTCGCCAAGCCCAGTATGCACTCATGTCCCTACAGAGTATGAGGATGACGCCACCAAAGAATATTTGTACGATCTCATAGACAAAACTTACGAGCAATGCCCTAAATATTACGTCCTAGGCGGAAAGGAGGACATCTGGAATAGGATAGTCCACGTCTGGCAACGAACTTAGGCTTATTTACTTTGCTGGGGCTTGAAATGTCACTGTAGCAAGCACATTCTCATCTCAATATACACAAGGAGACATGGCGGTCTTCTGATTATGAAACAGTCAACCGGTTAAACACGTTAGGTCTGTTCGTGTACTTTCTGCACCAAAATTCGTAGATTTCAAGGAGTGGTGGTAAAATCATAAAAGAGTAAACCCGAAAGCTACGAAATTAGCCCACTTTTGAACATCAAAAGGAAATGTATGCAAATGCACAAACAACAAAAAATTTCTGACAGGAATTTCCCGCACTAAAATTCGTTGCATGGGGACATTTTTTTCTCTCTCGTGAGCGCTCTCTTTTACAAAAACTACAAAACTTTTGCGTACTCGAACAGGATTTGGTGACTTTTCGTAGTTTTGGAACAGAGTACGCGAACAGACCTATTGAGATCGACGTAAGGTATGCCTCCAGTATTCTGGATGTTTGAATCGGAATTGCGGATATGTTTTTTCTTGATTTTTGATTTTCCGAATCGCATAGTGATAATCCGAATCAAGGAAATACATAACTAATTTCGAAATTTATATTAATTAATTCGCCGAACAATTTCTTGTCAAAAAGTAATACCCTTGCTTTGGTTTAGGGTTGGATCCAAGTTCCAAGTTCGGACCTCTTTTTTGTCGTTATTTATACTTTTTTTTGCAAATTTCGGAAGCACATTATCCTTTTTTCAGATAAGAGGCCTATTTTCTCTCCAACTTATAGCGTAAGACTCACTTGTTAAAGTGATTTCACAAATCATTGTTGAGCAAACATAGTTAAACAAGTACTTGTTGTTTAGTGAAGTAGTCCCCAGGAGTGGTCAGATAAAAACCACTCCTTTACTTAGTAATGTAAAGTAATACAAAAGAAATACGCCTTTATAAAATATTTTCCAATGAACATTTGCAATTTTCATTCAAATGGAACAAGATTTCTCATCTTACCATGGGCATCATTGCTCTATACCTTATGTTTCGGAAAATGTACCTTTTGTCCTTAGGATATTTATTCTATTGAATGTACATATGTATGTGTGTACATTCCATAAGAAGAAGGAGCTGTTATAGTTGAGTTGGAATAAACACTTTCACCTATGTGCACACATGTGCACACATTTCTTTAGAATTTTGAAACAATCTGCTTCATCTGAGACATATTCTAGGAAACAATCAATTAGCTGAACAGCAATCTACCTATTATCGAGAATATATAAGACCATCAAATGAAGTATTATGCTTCATGGTTTGGTCAGTGGATCTTTGGAGGACTCTAAGACCTGACAGTCTCCTTTTAAGTATCACATCTGTATTAAGTCCACTTAAATGGGAGCAGAGCAGTCGAAGTATTTGTACTAACGACATTGCTTTTTAAAACTTTAATATGATAGCTTTTCCTGCTGCAAAATTTATTTTTTTTTAATAAAAAGTTCATGATACACAAAGAACATTGCTAATGGACCCATGTTCACGTTGATATCGTCCCAGTTCACCTAAATGAAAGTCCATCATCATATGACTTGGACTTGGTATATTCCTCCTCTGGTAATGCGTTTTAAGTCAAATATTCTGTTTCTGTTAAATAATAAGCTTACAAATCATCCACTTAGTTGATGTGGATACGAAATCGGAAACCAGAAAGTTTCGGTTTTAACAAAGCAGACTTTGAGCCAACCTTAGCTAGGTTACCTAAAGGTTCGTTGCTTGCAATTCGCAGAGACCTAATCAATATTTATTTACCATTTTGTGTCGGGAAAGAGTTTTAACTCTTAATATTGGGGATAGTGCAAACCATGTCCCTTCTTGGAATTTAGTCATATATTTCCAGGTGTCTTGCATACAAAACTGTTTGGTTTTTACTTGTATTCTCCATATTTTGGGTTCGTATTCTGTACTTTTAACGATATGCATGATTGTATGATTGTATGAAAAAAGGGCTATGTATAACAAACAGATCTACCGGCCCACCATCTCGTTAGATCCTCCAATCACACTTTTCGGGCCAGCTGTTTTACCTCTGTGTATCCAAGTTACAAACTAGCTTAACTATAGCCTCAGAATAGAGATTGGAAAAAGAAAATTTTTCGACCAAAAATTGAATGAAGAAAAGGGCTATGTATAGCCCACAGATCTACAGGCCCACCATCTCGTTAGATCCTCCAATCACACTTTTCGAGCCAGCTGTTTTACCTCTGTGTATCCAAGTTACAAACTAGCTTAACTATAGCCTCAGAATAGAGATTGGAAACAGACAATTTTTCGACCAAAAATTGAATGAAAAAAAGGGCTATGTATAGCCCACAGATCTACAGGCCCACCATCTCGTTAGATCCTCCAATCACACTTTTCGAGCCAGCTGTTTTACCTCTGTGTATCCAAGTTACAAACTAGCTTAACTGCAGCCTCAGAATAGAGATTGGAAACAGAAAATTTTTCGACCAAAAATTGAATGAAAAAAAGGGCTATGTATAGCCCACAGATCTACAGGCCCACCATCTCGTTAGATCCTCCAATCACACTTTTCGAGCCAGCTGTTTTACCTCTGTGTATCCAAGTTACAAACTAGCTTAACTATAGCCTCAGAATAGAGATTGGAAACAGAAAATTTTTCGACCAAAAATTGAATGAAAAAAAGGGCTACATATAGCCCACAGATCTACAGGCCCACCATCTCGTTAGATCCTCCAATCACACTTTTCGAGCCAGCTATTTTACCTCTGTGTATCCAAGTTACAAACTAGCTTAACTATAGCCTCAGAATAGAGATTTGAAAAAGAAAATTTTTCGACCAAAAATTGAATGAAAAAAAGGGCTACGTATAACCCACAGATCTACAGGCCCACCATCTCGTTAGATCCTCCAATCACACTTTTCGAGCCAGCTGTTTTACCTCTGTGTATCCAAGTTACAAACTAGCTTAACTGCAGCCTCAGAATAGAGATTGGAAACAGAAAATTTTTCGACCAAAAATTGAATGAAAAAAAGGGCTATGTATAGCCCACAGATCTACAGGCCCACCATCTCGTTAGATCCTCCAATCACACTTTTCGAGCCAGCTATTTTACCTCTGTGTATCCAAGTTACAAACTAGCTTAACTATAGCCTCAGAATAGAGATTGGAAACAAAAAATTTTTCGACCAAAAATTGAATGAAAAAAAGGGCTATGTATAGCCCACAGATCTACAGGCCCACCATCTCGTTAGATCCTCCAATCACACTTTTTGGGCCAGCTGTTTTACCTCTGTGTATCCAAGTTACAAACTAGCTTAACTATAGCCTCAGAATAGAGATTGGAAACAGAAAATTTTTCGACCAAAAATTGAATGAAAAAAAGGGCTACGTATAGCCCACAGATCTACAGGCCCACCATCTCGTTAGATCCTCCAATCACACTTTTCGAGCCAGCTATTTTACCTCTGTGTATCCAAGTTACAAACTAGCTTAACTATAGCCTCAGAATAGAGATTGGAAACAAAAAATTTTTCGACCAAAAATTGAATGAAAAAAAGGGCTATGTATAGCCCACAGATCTACAGGCCCACCATCTCGTTAGATCCTCCAATCACACATTCTGAGCCAGCTGTTTTGCCTCTGTGTATCCAAGTTACAAACTAGCTTAACGGCAGCCTGAGAATAGAGATTGGAAAAAGAAAATTTTTCGACCAAAAATTGAATGAAAAAAAGGGCTATGTATAGCCCACAGATCTACAGGCCCACCATCTCGCTCAATTCTACAATCACACTTCTCGGGCCAGCTGTTTTACCTCTGTGTATCCAAGTTACAAGCTAGCTTAACTATAGCCTCAGAATAGAGATTGGAAACAGAAAATTTTTCGACCAAAAATTGAATGAAAAAAAGGGCTATGTATAGCCCACAGATCTACAGGCCCACCATCTCGTTAGATCCTCCAATCACACTTTTCGGGCCAGCTGTTTTACCTCTGTGTATCCAAGTTACAAACTAGCTTAACTATAGCCTCAGAATAGAGATTGGAAACAGAAAATTTTTCGGCCAAAAATTGTATGAAAAAAATAGCTATGTATTGCCCACAGATCTACAGGCCCACCATCTCGCTCAATTCTCCAATCACACTTCTCGAGCCAGCTGTTTTACCTCTGTGTATCCAAGTTACAAACTAGCTTAACTGCAGCCTCAGAATAGAGATTGGAAACAGAATAATTTTCGGCCAAAAATTGTATGAAAAAAAGAGCTATGTATAGCCCACAGATCTACAGGCCCACCATCTCGCTCAATTCTCCAATCACACTTCTCGAGCCAGCTGTTTTGCCTCTGTGTATCCAAGTTACAAACTAGCTTAACTGCAGCCTCAGAATAGAGATTGGAAACAGAAAATTGTTCGACCAAAAATGCCATGTGTGGAGAGTTTGATAGTTACTCGATCATATTGTTAGAATTTTGGTTAAAAGTCGCACAAAAGAATAGATTTGTGAAATGAAAATTCATCTCAGTTGAAAGAAGCGTGGCGTGACGCATCTCATACACAAAATTTAACCTAAAATGGGGCGAACTGATTCGTGAAACATGGATAGTTCTTGTGAAAGCTTGCTCAAGCTATAGTGACGATTTCCAATATTTGTTGATAACAGTTGACGTTTGTTTTTCGCTTATGTCAACAAACGTCAAAGTAGCCAATTTTTTTTAAGAAACCGTTAATGCCAGCTCTGCCTTATAGGCGTCTAGTGTCTCTTAGTGGCACACTTTTAGATATTTTACAGCATTGGATTAGATTATTGTGCTACATACTTTCAATGATGATAAATCCCTTCCTTTTGTATTATGAAAGGTATTGGAATGTTTTTAAAATGATTGACAGTGCAATTTTATTATTAAAATAATGAATAATGAGGGATGTATTAGCTGCCAACACTTTGCTACAAAAAAGGTCGCAATCAGCGAACGGACCATGACATGCGGACACAGCTGTCAACCACCGATGACACTTGTAATAAACTTCCGTCTAAACACTGACGTTTCTGATCTCCTGATCGTTAGGCTGTGTTCAAGGTGAAGAGAGAGATTTCGTGAATATCGGGCGAGGCGATTCCATTCAATTACATGGATAAATAGGGAAGCGTTCATAGTGCAGCGATTTGGGGAAAAGGGAGTCGAGCGACTACGAGCGACTTTAATTACGGGCGGCGAGAACGATTGTGAAAACATAAAACGAAGTTTTTCTGTGATAAACATACTAAATTTCTTGACATTTCGCTGGTGGGGATATCGTTTAAAGTCGAGTCGATAAACTCCAAATCGCTTCAAAGTGAAAAAAGCCCTTAATGTTTAGTTAACTGAGATTTATCTTTAGCATTACTTCGTTGCCCGGTTTCCAAAAAATCAATGATTGATTTGAGTTCCATTCTGTAAAAACTAAGCAAACCTAATAGGTCAGATGTTTTACTTAAGTAGTTCTCGGTAGTTAAGCCCAAAGTGCATCACCTACGTTCGATGAGCGTGAACGGAAATCTATAATTCTCACGTTTGATGATTTCCCAAGCCGCTGGTCAACCAGAATTTCATAAATAGGTGTTCGTACCCCGGTTTAAGTTTGTCTGAACCTACCCCTTCTAGAAGGATAATGGAAGCTTGCTTACATATGATTGGTATCCATGGAGAATACGAAAACTATTATTTCTCGAAACAGCTTTTTGTGGGTTTCAATATTTTCAAAAAGTTCTGATTGTAGTTTAATATCAAAAAGTGGTGTCTAAGGTTCGAAATAGGTCTTCATTGCCCTTCAAGATCTCGTCAATTTACCGTCTTCAGGAGGTTAATGAAGCATTAAAAGGTTTTTAGGGTCTTACTCTTCTTTCTGCAGCCAAAGGAGAACTACTCATTAATTTACACTCATAAATCCAAAAGGCTTACCAAAAAAGTAAGCACAAAGAATGCCCTACGTCTTGTGTCTAAGTCCTTTAATACTTTAAATCATCCTAAAACGTATCCAAGAAGGAGCCCAAAAGAAAAATCGAAACTTGCGCGAAAATATGGAGAGAAAAATGCCACCAACTTAATTACTAATTTATCAATGCCGCGTTAATTAAAATCGACTTCATTAAAAATTTGCCACAGGTTCCTCCTCGCACAAGTCAATGTTGGCGAATATTGATCGTCCTTCGGGTTACCCATCTCTGCCGTCACCGCCAACCCAAAGCACTTTAGTGACATCCCACAAATTCGCAGAAGTGCTCCCAATTAGCCTCAGATATTAAAAGCACGTTAAAATAACAGAACGGATGTGTATCCCACCCAACCGACTCCTGATGGGGCAAACTTCTTCAAAGAAGCCGCGTTGCTGTAAACAAAAAAAAAAAATTAAATTTTCTTTAATGGAAAACAATTATGAAAACGAAAAGAAAAAAAATATCAAATAAACTTCATTAGCAATATGCGAGCAGCAGTTCTCACATCAATCGACAAGACGACAGTGTTGACGATGATAAAAATCTTCGAGGTGAGAACCGAGACACCTTAAACCCCAGCCGAAGTTCAGGGCACATTGGGAAATCAAATAGAAATTTAATTAACCCCTTTGCTCCCCAGCCAAACTGCTGGGTACCACAAAATTCAACCTCGTGCGTTGGTGCGTGTCCCATTCCCCTGGCGACACCGTTAGAGGAAGAATTCCATTCCTGACAATGCCACTCGAAATCTACTGAATCGTGTCCCATGACATGAGGTCTCTTTGAGAAACATTCGTTGCCTGGAGCAGAGCCATACAGGATATGCGTTCTCGAGTACTCAATAGAGATCCCTCTCAAGTCGTCCTCATCAGTACCTTCGTGCAGTGGTGTACAACACGCAAGCAGCATTACAGCTACCGCAGAGGCGGCGTTAAGCCTCTGCACCACTGCCGCCGTCGTCGTCCTCGCCGCCGCTTGATGTTAGTTAAATTGAGTAATTTTAATCAAAATTCGGTTCAGTGCTTCGGCAAGATGTGGAAAGAATTGTATTTCCCAATACATGTACGAGTACCGCGTGTGTGCTCTCCTGCCAGACAAAGTAGAGAGCTTGTTCCTTTAAGGAAATTCTAAATTTTATATCTACATCCATCCCCCATGTCACAAGAGGGAAGAGGGTGGTGGACATTTTAATATCATAAGATTGAAAATTTATGTGAACTCACATGTGGAGCAATAGTGGTTGGGGTGGCCTAATGGGAGACGGCATGTGCTTGTCTCTAACATCGTGTTGTCAGAGAAAAGTCTTTTGTTACTCAAAGAAGGGACCACTGTACTCGTATGTGTGTGTGTGGCAGGGTAATTTGCATAATGTCAAACTCAAACATAAGTTTGAATATTAATCATGCATTGTTTGCTAATTAATAATAGCGTCTCTTGTGATTAAGAAGCCTTACGCATCCCTATTTATACACGAGTAACTGTGTAGATACATTTGTTCCGGATCATGGCACAAAGGAGCATCTTATCGCGCCATCTTCATCTGCTCAACAACCAAAACAACAACAACAAAATGACTAACAACAAGATAAAGCATTTTGTCTGTTTCTTTTTAAATAATTTATGCACACTGTGAGAAAATGTGCAAAACGTGGCTTTTTCAGATGTATCTAAACTTGAAAAATACAACAACAACAACAAAAACAACCAAAAAATAAAAAACAAACTTCAAGATACACTCTTCTTCGCTAAGTAATGAAAGTTGAAAGGACGTCTCACTATAGCCTGAGTACGAGTAGTAGCTGGTAAGCGAAGGAGGATGGCTAAAAGTTTGGCCAAAAGATATGCATCGCGGGTATTTTATTTTTGTTTTTCTTCCTTTTTTTTTTTTTTTAGTTTTTGTTGCATGAGTGCTTTTCTTTGTTTAGCATTAACTGGAGCAAAACTGCAAGAATGGATTGCAAGGATTAGCGTGAACTAATTTGCCCTTCACTTGAGATGCTTTTAGTTTATATTGGTTACTTGGTTAAAGGGTTTTCTTATGGTTGAATTAGTTTTTCCCTAAAAATTATATATTCAAATCTCTTGTGATATGGGAGGGAGGACAGAAAAAAAAAATATTGCGTATACGCAGTGTAGACGGTTTTATCATGATCTAGGGAAGCACTTAATGCAAAGATGTGTTAATCGTAAGGTGGGTTCACGCCTTGTGGGGGAATAATAAAATTATCATAACGTGCGAGACTAGTGGATTTATTGTTCTGTGGTACAAAGCCACTTTTGTTTAAAGAGTTAAGGAGCGATGTTAATCGTGTAGAGTTTATAAGCACTTGTAGGTAAATTGTATGAAAGGATTTATTAAGCTTTAGGAAGAATTAAATACAGGAAGATGGTTGTCTAGGAAAGTATCATTCAAATACATGAGATCTTTTGGACAACTTTGGCAACTTGAATGTCAGAGTGGAAGAAACCTTACCGTATTGCTGGGGACTAGCATTGAGTGCTCAAAACTTTGTTTGGACCAGTAGCAGAACAATAATGTAAAGGATATAGTTTTGGTCTACAACGTGAGATCGTGTACCACCAATCAATTTCAATTTCTACGGATGGATTCAAAACTGTGGACGGAGTTGAAACCGGGGTTTTCTCAGAAGTCTTAGTCAATCTCCCACACTATTGCAGCGTCTTTCAAGCCGAAATCTGACTGACGGCTATAATGCAATATCAGCATCGAATATTGTCATATACATCGACAGTCAAGCAGCTACCAAATCTCTAGCATCCAGCACTACGAGATCAAAGACTGAAATGCTGCCGCGTATCTCTTAACGAGATAGATGGAAAGTATAACCTCACTCTTTGCTGGGTACTAGGTCACTATGACATATCGGGAAATTGCGAAGCTGACGCATTGGCTAGAAGTGGTTCCTCTGGTCTAGATAGCATAAACGTCACCGACTCCGAAGCGTCTACCTCCTAAGGCTGGCCAACCATCGATGGCATCAGCTTGACCATTGCAACACTGCCAGACTACTCTGCCCAATTTTAAACGAAAATAGGGCCACAGGACTCCTAAAATACACTAGAGGAGCCCTCTCCATGACAGTTAATACGCTAACCGGCTACTGTGCTATAGGAAGGCATGTTCAAAGACTGGGCACCCCCTACAATGACTTCTGCAGAAGCTGTAGGAATAAAAAGGAAGGGGAGACCATCAGTCACCTCCTATGCACATGCCCAGCACTTACCAGCATTAGAAAGGCTACACTAGGTAAATACCTTTTGAAAGATCTCAATGACCTGAATACTGCCTCCACGGTTAATATGTGCTTCTTCATAAAAAGGAGCGAATGGTTTCAAGAGTAAGAAGGTTACCGACCCACCTTACTTACCGGCAGCGCAATGGACCTCCTCTGGTCTGAGTGCATCCTTATCGAGGATCGGTTTAACGAATCAACCAACCAAGCTGCGATATTCTGCTTTGAAAGTGTATGTAATGGTGTGATTCTTCAGAAGACAAAAATCGCAAGACACACGATACCGATTCTGCTGGCCTCATTTGTGTGTCCTATCTTATAAGGCGAGCCTTCATACATTCCGGAATGTCTATCTTCCAACCGTAGTTCCTAGTTGAGTAAATGGATGGAACCTTTGCTTGCCCTCCCTAACATCCCCTTTTTTTAAAAGTGGGCGTTTCTTTTTTGTAGATTCGGCTATCTTAGAGGCTGTCTTACCCCCTCTTTCAGAAATTTGTTTGGTCTTGAGGTCTTTTTGTTTAGTTTTGAACCTAAGCTTTTATGTTACGGAAGGATCTTTAAGGATCCGTTGAACATACTGAAATCATTCAATCTAAGAATTTAATTGCATTGCCGCTGTTTAACTATTATAATAAAAAAAGTTAAATACTTGATCCAATTGCTTAAATTACATTTCTGGATAATCTGAATATCGGCGAGGTATTCTTGCTAAAATAAATAAATATAAACATATCAAATCATTTAATTTAAACTTTTCAATCATTTAATATTTAATGTTAAACTTGTAAATATAGGATATCAGTGAATACATCCTGCTATAATAGCAAATACTGCACTTATTGACACTTCATGCACAACACAACTCGTGTTAATTCTCCATCAGTAAATAAAAAACGAATCCTAAAGATTATGAAATACCCAGACAATTGCGAGTGATGCCAATATTATCGATTCGGCTTGCCTGTCTATTGACCTGCATTGGACTTTGTTGAGAACTCTACAACCTGCTTATCGTCCAGTACTCGGCTCCATATAGCAAAATGGCAGGATCATTGCTTTTTAGAGCATACAATTCGTCTTCCGAGATAGGAGTTTTAAACCCATTTGTTTTGTCAAACCGAAGTAGTAGCGGTTTCCTAGAGTAAGTGTTTCCGACTCTCCGCTAGAGTGTCGTTCTTGGAGTTGATATTAACTTCGAGGTAAATAAACTCCTTAAGTACCTCCAAGTTACTGTTGCCAACAGTGACGTTTTGTCCTAGACGGTGGACCGATGGTTCTTTGTTTGTCGACAACAGGTACTTGGTTTTGTCCTCATTCATTTTAAGGCTAACTTGTTTCGCCTTTTCTTCAATTGCCGTGAAAGCTTCTATAAGGGCGCGCTGGGAGCGACCGATGATGTCGATGTCGTCTGCGTATGCGGGATCCCGAATTCGGTCAATGCCTTGTAGAGCTCCAGATGATGAATGCTGTCGTTTGAGGCTTTAGAGTCGATGAAGAGGTGATGAGTCTCGACTTCAAATTCGTTGGTCTTTTCCAGGATTTGCTTCAGCATGAACATTTGGTCGATCGTCGATCTTCCGGGCCGGACGTAACACTGGTACATGCCGATTAGTGTATTCCAGAAGGGTTTCACACAGTACATAGATAGAACAAATTCCTTGACTAAATCTGTGTGGATCTCCATAAATTGCACCTAAGCTTTGAATTGTGCAGGTTTTGTGTGTGGCCTCCCTTTAGATAAGGGGATCTTTATTTTATTTTTAAATATACATTCAATTAGTAAATAGTCACAGTTTGTCTTAAAATTCTTATGAAAATCACACATCCGATAACAAGAAACCTTTCGAATGGATATCCGCAAAACCGGATGACTTGGACAAACGTTTTCGAAATACCAGATTCCTAGTTTTTAAAAAACAGTTGGTATCACTTTTACTTTCCAAATCTGAACAAAGGGTCCTTTCTATAGAAATAGAAAATATCAAATTCTTATTTTCGAATACATTTGCTATAGAAACGGAATTCCAAATAAGTCCCCTGAGCTGAAAGACCTCCAAAATTTATATCTCCGAAGTTCACCGATCGAAAGATTAGACCATAGTTGAGCTGAAAGATTTGCTGATATTCAATTCTTAACTCTAGCAGTCTGTTGTTTTCCAACATTGACCAACGTTATAACCTCACATTTAACCTAATCCATTGGCACTCGGGGATAACTTTCCTCACGTTAAGTCAAATACGCACAGTGGCCGGTTAGCGTATTAACTATCATGGAGAGAGCTCCTCTAGTGTGTTTTAGAAGTCCCGTGGTCCTATTTTCGTTTAAAATTGACCACAGCAGTCTGGCAGTGTTGCAATGGTCAAGCTGATGCCATCGATGGTTGGCCAGCCATACGAGGTAGGCGCTTCGATGTCGGTGACGTTAATGATATCTAGACCAGAGGAACCTGTTCTAGCCAATATGTGACAGTGACCTGGTACCTACCAAAGGGTTATAGGTTATACTGTCCAGCTATGTATATCGTTAAAAGATATGCGGCACCCTTTCACTGCCTTTGATCTCGTAGTGCTGGATGCGAGAGATAGCTGTCGATATAGATGACAATATCCGATTCTGATATTGCATTAGCCGTCAGCTAAACGGCTGCTTTACGGGTGGTGTAAATCTCGGCTTGAAAGACGCTGCAATAGTGTGGGAGGTTGAAGGGGAGGTGGATGCCTAAGTCCTCTGAGAAAACTCCGGCTCCGACTCCGTCCTCAGTTTTGGACTCATCCGTAAAAACTGACACCGATTCGTGGTACATCTCCCGTTGAGTCCATTGGGTTCTATAAGGTAGCGAGATCGTACAGCCATTATTGAGATTGTGTTCGGTGGGCGAAAATCTGAGAAATCAATTCTTCCCGGATTTGAATATATAGGTAGTTTACTTAACAAATATCATCTATAGATTCCAGGATCTGACGAAGAATGGGTAAACCTTGCCGAGAATTTCCACTCTTGATGGCATTTTCCTTTATGTATCGGTGCAATAGACGGGAAACTTGTGGCATTTAGAGCTTCAAAGGCTGATGGTGCACATTTTTATAGTTAAACAGTCTTTAATGTCATGTATGACGCTGACTGCAAGTTAACCTTTGCTGAAATGGGATGCAATGGTTGTATTAGGGATGGAGGTGTGTTTAATAGGAGTGACCTACGAAATGTATTGTTTAATGCGCACAGGTACAAGGTGGAGCAAAAGCCATGATCCTTTCGGAAGATGCTATAATTTTTGCAAATGCCGACAAATGTCAATTTTACTTTGTTATTTCTGAAGTTAACATATATGTACAAAATACACATCAACAAGATATGAATCGCTGTACTCCTTAAGAACGCGGAATAATAGTATAATTGACATTTGCCGCCATTTGCAGAAATTATGTAATCGTTGTCAATTTCACTTTTTGTCGAGTGACAGTGATTGACATTTCCAAACGTAAAAAAAAAAAATCCAGACAATTTCAAAAAATCTGAAAATCTTTATTGCCCTAACATGTCACTTCTTCGTTGTCCGCTCGGCTGTAAATGTCAAAAAAATCCTGTCCAACAGGTCTGTGTGTACAGGCTCTTGAATTGAAATTGGCAGATAGGGTACATTTCTTACTTTCTAGTGATCTGTATATGTTCCAAAAAACTACGAAACTTTGACGTACGAGAGCAGAAAACTTAGTAGAAATTCACAAATTTAGACAATTTGGGTACACATATTTTGTGTTTAAATTGTGGCAGTACTTGCTTTGGAAAGTGACATTTCAGGCTGAATGTCAAGACTTGTCAGTTTTACTGCTGTTTGTCAATTGAAAAGAAGAACTTTGTGCTCCAATATATATATGGAAAATTAAAAAGCCTTCATTTGACTAAAGGGTTACTTGGTTGATGCAGTTGATGGGTCCTGAATAGTGACATTTTTGTTTGGCATTTTTAGTTGTTCTCTGTTGATGGCAGCATTTAGTATTAAAAAAAATAGATCTGATTGTATCAAAAGGAATGGAAACGTAAAATGATGCAATAGTGACCAAAAAGTCGCTTAGGTTTTAAAAAATTGTCTAATTTGGCAATTTTTCAAAAAGTGGATTCCTGATGATGTTATTTTTGTGGTTAGTACGTGGGTCTGCGGAGCAAGGAGTTCCAGGTTCAATCCCTAAACAACAACTAACAATCTTTTTTCACAGTCCTACCTCTGACAAACATTTGAAAGTACAAATGTCAGGAGAAAGATTCTAAAAATAACAAATTGCCAATTGAATACGGCATAAGGCAGTGAACCCCTTCCATTCGAAAGAAGCTAGGGCCTGGGTCCTCTAAGATCTGTCGCGCCAAATACCGGCTACCCAGGCTACACTATTTTTATTTCAAATGAAAGAAAGGTCGAATGAATTACAAAGTAATTTTGTTCCTTTGTCTTATTAAGCATGCAAATTAATCATTAAAAATATTTAATTAAAATGGGACAGTCATGGAGATTAGAATGAAAGAGTCCCAAACAGTTGTGCTTATGAAAAATGTCCTTAAATGACGTTTACCATAAGAATCATTTGATTAATTTTAACGAATTTGTCTGTTGATTTGACCTTGAACTGAAATAAATTTGTGGTGAGAACGGTTTTCTGGAATAAAAAAAATCTCTTAAAACTCATCTTCGTAACGTACTTAGAATTGGATTTATCCAATGATTAAGGATTATGGTGTAACACAAGGTAATGCGGTATTAAACCATTCTTGCCTTGTCCACAGCACCCATTTTTTTAAAAGAATAATTGGGGTGATGGGGTTAAGATAGCATCAAGATGCACCGTGAGTTCATAGAGACCTTTTGTGGTATCCCCTTGCAGATGTTGAGTGGATTTGCCATCTAGGTGAAATCAAGTTCATCAATGAATCTTAAGATGGTTTGAGCTGAGAAGAAGATTGTGGTTGTCTTACTGCGATGTCGTATTTAACTGGAAAGCATCTGGTGGAAAGAGGAAATTACTGCACGGCAATTTATTCTACATGGGGAATTTATATCACTTCATTTGGCAATGAATCCACTTTTGTGAACTAGTTTCTCACCGAAAGTGAAAAGTGATGCCACTTCCTTGTAAAATTGTACTCCACTTTTCAAGGATGTATCAAAAACTGTTAGAAAGGGAAGCAATAAGCAAGTTTGGGGTGTCGCTAATAGGATTTCATCTCAGGGTTTAGCTGCCGGTTGACCCTAGCCGCTCACTTCTAGTGGAAACTATCTCCATTCTATCTGAAAAGTGGACTTACAGGTGAAGTAAATTTTCATGTGAAATAAATTCCCGTGGAGAAACTTCCCTACACCATGGACATAGTTGCAATATTTCGTAACAAGGTAGGATAGATGTGTGAGGATTTCGGAGAGTCACATCTTTTATATTTAAAAACCAATTATTAATTTTGTTTGTTTTCTTCGATACGGCCACGGAGTATGACGACACTCTCTACGCCATTTACTTATTTTATTTCCAAGCGTATGTACGTGTTTGGATTTCTTTAAAGCAGCCTTTTTTTCTTTTGTCCCAAAGAACCTTTAAAAAAAGTCTGTCGACACCCGTACTACAAAAGCAACAGACCACAGCCTGTAATCCTTTTAGGGTTGTCTAGCCGGAGAAGTCGTAATGAAGAATTATAACTTGTGAATTTACAAAAAAGAAGAAATGTATGTTCTTTAATGATAGACGTCTATTTCTATTTTTAAGTGAACCTTATTTGTTACCTAAATTTGTATCATCCTGCCACACGGCCAACTCCCACCGATTGTAAGTGTGTGAGTTCATTAAGCGAATTGTGGTTATGTTTTGCGGTTCCCACAACAAATTTCTGAATTTTCTCTGCTCTGCAGCAGCAGCAAATTTATTCGTAATGCTTTTGGGTCATAGGAAGAGGATCAGTGTTTCGAAAGAAAAAGAAAAACCAAATGAAACCGGAAATATTTGCACCCAACGTTGGAAGTAGCAACCCACCCTGCGTGCAGCGGTAATTAATTATTTCCTTCACTCCTCTCCGAGTGGGTGTTTCCACTAAATTCCAAAACTATACAAGTGCCAACCAAAAACAAAACAAAAAAAAAAACCACCTCAACATAGTGGGACCACATCGCTTGTCCTAGTTTTTTTTGTTTGCCTCGGACCCGTTCCGATCCTTGCGCTCAAGGTCGTTAATTTTAAATGGAAATTGAAATGGAAACTCCGCTCTAAATTGTGGTGGCAATGCTGGTGCTGCTGTGATGATGCTCCTCGATTCGGTAGAGGGAAGCATTATGAATTCATTATTTGTTGGAAGTGTTTCTCTCTTTACTTTTTTTGTTTCCTTGTCCTGTGATTTTTCCGTCTGGAACCGGAGATAGAACAAAACTTGCCACAAAAGTTTCTGTGAACGGTACACGATGTTTTGACGTTTCTACAAAGGAAAAAATGCCATTTTTCCGTTCCCTATGTGAATGGCAAATTAGACAGGAATGGTTTTTGTTTTAAAGGCGACAGATTTTGCTGTTTGTTCATTAATATTTATTATTTGTTCTTTTAGGGGTTAGATGTGGGGTGCCGTGGTGTTGTTTAAGGATAAATATTTGCATGGCATTGGAGAGATGGATGATGGAGTGATACGGTGCGCAAGTTGCAGGGGACAAAATATGTCACAAACGTGCTAAACAGTGCGATTGTGTCAGGGACGATATTATGAAAATAATAATAATCCCATGACAAATCGGTGCATGTGTTAAATGGGGGAGATACGCTGGCAAATTGTGTTTGTTTTGTGTGACCTTTTACTCTGGGAGCGGTGCTTCAAGGCAAAATAATATTAGAATTTTAAATAAATAGTAGAAATGTAAATACGGAGATATTTATTTTGTTTGGATAAGCAAATGTCACTCTAGGAAACTAGACTGTGCGTACCTGTATGTTTTTAAAAACGTACCACCCTGGGGTGCATGCAACATCCCCATCTACGATGCCCACTAGCGGCTCAGTTGCCACATCCACATAGAATTGAAAAATGCAATAAGGAATCTGCTCCGATGTCCCAAACTGCTGACTCATTGGCCTTGGTTGGCGGTAACACCACTTAGACGCTTTCAAATCCATATTTCGACGATTGTTACCTACAAATGTACTGACAATTGCTGTCAATGAGCTGACATTGGCCTAACTTCTGACAATTTTTTGTCAAATAGCTGGCTTGATAATTGTCTGACAAATGCTGTGACAATGTTTTTATTGCAATATTGACAGATCAAAAATTGTCAGTTCACACGGCTGGTAGATGATTGTTCACGAAAAATGTGCAGATCAATTGTCAGAAGTTGTCAGACTTAGAGCATTTCACAGACTTTTTTTCTTGCGTATCGTGTTGAATTAAAAAGTCGGAAGTACAAAATTCAAATCGAATCAGAACAAAAAGAAGCAGAAAGGAGCGAAGATGCACACAAATTGCCGCGCAAATGCCTTACTGTTTAGATCACTGCCAGATAATCAAATTCTCCTTCACTCACTTTCCTGTCATTATTCATTTTCACAGGCAAAAAATTCAACTTGGAACGAAAATAGTAACAGCAAGCAGCGGTGAAAATAGGTATCACGGGTCCAAAATGTACATAACACGGAAAACAAAAGATAAATGTACAACAATTGTCAGATGTCATAACCCTTGCACATCTGACAATTTCTAATGAGTCTGCAAATATCCTAAATGTTTGACAATAGCCTAACGATGATACAGAACTTGTTCATACGATTGACAGATACTTGACAATTGTCAGACAATGCTCGGTGTTACAATACTGTCGTACAAAAATTGATATTTCACACGATTATCAGACATTTGCGACAAATTGGCAAGACATGGCATTGCCAGATCTGACAACCGGCTGAACATAGAACACCTTTTGTTTATTTCTTGCCAAATCGTTGTTAAAAGTCAAAAAGCTTTGGTATTGTTTTAACCATGTTAATTGGTCGTAAATAGGAGTTTTATTTAAGCAAAAACTCAGCAATTAACGTGATTAAACAATCTAAACTAGGCATTCCTACTATTTATCTGTTTATAGCCTGACAATGCAAGATTTATGAAGCCTAAATGCCATAGTTTGAAAATCCCTGCTCCAAAGCATTAACGACGAGAGTTATGGGCCATAATTTGGTAATAAAATCATCCCCTGATTCAGGCCATGCTACTGTGCCACCCTCGATTTATTTGGCGGCACAGTTCTTAGCACCCAAAAAATGAAAAAAAAAAAACACTCGCTGCCTTAGTGACAGAAAAATAAAACGAAAAAGACAAAAAAAATATAAAAAAAATCGCGAAAAACGTTGAAAATTCATTGCTAAAAAATATAGACTAAAGCAAAAGGCAACATTTTCCATTCCTTAAAAGTAATTGCCATCAATTTATCAGGCAAGAGGATGGCGAACGACAAAAAACATGACTCTTTCAGTTATGAAAACTTCCTATGAAATGAAGAAGCCGCTTTCCAGACGCCCTGACAACGACTATGACGACGACGACGAAGACGGCGACGACGACAACAGCATGCAGCTGTTAGAATGATGAGTCGATTTTTTATTCGCTTCTGGTGTAATATAGTAGCCTTGAAACATCACCACCATCGTACCGTACCTACTTGTAAAACAAGAAAATGAAGGCACTGCTTCCGCTTCCGTTCACCGGGATTGCATGAAACTCTCGGTTGTCATAGGGATGAAAGCATCAAAGCCTCTGATGAGTTTTTGAAGTTTCGGTTAATCGAACTTTCAAGAGTTGAGACATGAAGAAGACTGATGTGGCTGATGTGTCTGGTGCCAGCGCTACGCCATGCCAATGGAGTGAGATTTATGGGTGTGTTGTTTTGAAACTTTGTTTTTTCTTTCTTGGAATTTTCACTGAATCCGTCAAAATTTGTACGAAAAGCGAGGTGGGTAAGTTGGGTTATGTTTTTCCAGTTTAACTTGGTTAATTATTTCGAAAGAGAGGAGGTGGTTGTGAAGTTGCGATCAAGTGATGGGTGGTTTCTGTTTGAATTATCTTTAATAGAATTTACGATAATAAAGACTGTCAATGAATGTTGCGAAAAATCATGAAATTAGTTCAGTCTATACATTTGTAAATAAAAAAGGGATAGAAAGCAAAACTCTATACAAGGATTTGTAAAGCGTATTAATAGTATGACAGTTTAGAATTGAAGGATATATGTATGTATGTACTTGCATTTGAAGTTGTAAAAGCCTGTTAACACAGAATTGTTGAATTTTGACGTTTACCGGTGAGGTGGAAAGCGGAGAAGTATCATGTAACGGCAATCTGAATTTTCAGATTTTCTGACATTTCCTGGATTCGTTTTTTGACGTTTGGAAATGTCAATCGCTGTAACTTGAGAGAAGGGCGGGAAAGAAGTCTTAAAACTCAGAAACTCATGGAGTAAACAATAGAAATATGACAGCAAACCAATTTCATTGTGTCGTGGCTTTGAATTTCTAAATCTATATACCGGAGATACATATGTATGCAGGTAATGCTTGCTTTCATGATTTCTTGTAAAAGATTAAAGATCAGATGTTTGATGATGAAATGTTGAAAACATTTTTGAAACCATATTTCAGTCCGAAAGCACTCATCTGCATCCATTTGTATCTATGGTAAAACATATCTCTTACTGTCATTTCGATGAACATGAGTACTTTGCTGGTTCGTGAAAAAAGCCCATAAATTATTCCAACAACTGGAGAACGAACAGGCAGGAATAACATTCCATTCCCCGTTTACTTATGGAACAATTTAAATGGGTATAAGTACATGTAGTTAAGAATGCCTTTTGTTTCTGGCTAATTTGGAAGATACTACGATTTAAGTGCATTTAATTTGGGTAAAGTAAATAAAACGCTACATCCGAAGTAGAACTGGAGTGGAATAAGTGCAAGAAAGTACTGCAAGGTTGTGTCTATAACTCTGGAATCCTTTAGGTCGAATAGATATGTACATCTGTATCCAGTTGTGTACAGACGTACATTTGTCAGTAAACATTTATAGAAGCCATTGTCACATATTAAAATATAATAGAGATTGGTATTTCTTTTCATTTCAGCATTTTTTGGAAATGCGTCGGAAGACCTAGGTGTACTCTCGCACTCATAAGGGCCGGGCAGAAGTATGGGTAGATATCTGTTTGAACTGCAAATATTGAGCTAGGAAAATGGAACTTTTAACATTTAAAATCAGTTTAAGACACATTCATGTGTAATACGTCAATAGGTTATGTAGGGGCATGTCCCATTTTACTCCAACTTTGTCTGGTATTGCAATGGATCAACAATCGTCCAACTGACTAATTTTGTTGAAAAGGTTATGCGTAACCAACTTATTAGGGCTTTGTATCATTGGCAGACAAATCATCAAGCTAGATATTCCTTTAAACGATTTCCATAGCCCTATGAACGAAAAAAAGGAGAAAAATATATTCTCCACTCCATTTGCATTTGTCAATCTCTCTTAGTTTGTTCAGAAATAATCCAGGAGTCTACTTTTTTGACAACCTCTGCGATATGAACATCCGTCACCTCTAGGATTTTATAATTCTTCTGTGAGTAGTGGAATCACAATGGACCAAAAGTCTTAGTGTGAATTAAAGCAATCCTTCCTAAGCATCTTAGCAAACCAAGTCTAATGCAGTACTTTGGTTTAAAATAAATGTATACGGGATCGATGAGTACAGAAACTGCAGTTTCCAAGACTGTCTAGAGTTAGAAAGGAAGTAAAGCATTTCAAAGAACACCTCCAGTAAATGAAGAACATTTTTCTTGTCGCAGTTGTTGCTGATTTAGTTGATTGGATTATTGCCATTGCATAATTCTTTTTCATAAATCTTCCAAACTCATCTCAACTCTTGCGATGGCTGGGGTACCAAAAGGCTGTCAAATGGGAACTGTCATCTTCATTTTGCCTGTTTACGATGACAACTTTATTACTTACGAAACTCTGAGAACGTCATACTTCCAAAATTCAGTTGATGCACGCAATAGCCCTTGTAAATCAGTTTATCGGATGTCATTTATATAAATTTGACCCAACTACCGAATTCATCTCAAACTTTCTTCAAAAATCGATGAATTATGACCAGCACTAAATTATGACCATCCATTCAACTGCGAGATGATATATTGAGTTTAGTAGTTATATCCCGATTTTATAATACTCCCACTCCCATTCCCACAGGAAGTTTTAGCTTCATCAGCAGGTTCTTTTGTCAATGTTGGGATTATTAAGAACTTTTACTATCTCTAATACGATAGTGTCTTCCAGGACCCTTTTTTCTGATTTTGTTTTAAAGAAGTTTTATGTATCCTGTGTCGTAAAAAAAAGCAAATTTAGTTCTTCACCATCTGTGTGGTAAAGTTAATCTTTCCTTTCTTACTTTATCCTAAAAGCATCCTTCATTAGTTTTCACACCGGTGAATCCTGCTTTTCTTAGATTACATGATTAATGGACGACAGCTTGCTTATACTTCAGTTTCTCAAGATTTGTCTCACAAATCCGTTTTCACGAACGAAGTTGTACTTCTACTGGCTTTGTATTTACATCAATTTTATATACACATCTCCTTACCCAGAGTTAGGTGTCCCTTTTAGGGGAACAGAGTCGTTTTACTCCTTAAAATAAAAACCTCGTCTTGCAATGACTTGGGCAAAGAAAAACGCACCAACAACGATGAAATCCTTCATCAGTGTAACCCGAACTCCTTGCTGCCAATGAATTATTTCGCCTGCACTCGACAAGGACGAGGATGAGAACAAAGCTTGTGTGTCGTTGTTACTTCATCAAAATTGAAAAAGTTTTTTTTTTTTCTTTTTCTAAACCATTTCCGTTCCCCGATCACGGCTCACTCAGTCAATGCTAATCAGAAAAGTTCTTTTCACTGCACCCTCGGTTTTTGTTTTGCTTTGTAAAGCATTTCTAATTAAATAAAGAATTGAATCTTATAGCCGGCTGGCAGACTACAGAAAAAAAACCCTTTCGGCCATTTTTTTTTGTTTTTCTGTCCGTAAAGTAAGGAAAAGCAGAGGTGGAGAGGGTATTATAAATGGTCAGCCATTAAGTAAATAACCGTTTTCATAAATCCTGTGGCTTAGTACCTATGTAAACATCACTTGAATAAAAAACGAAAGTCACAAGGACATGAGAAGGAGAAAGAGAGAGAGAGAGAGAGAGAGAGAGAGAGAGAGAGAGAGAGAGAGAGAAAGAGAGATAATAAGCTTGTAAGTCAGTAAAAGGTGGGATGAAAGGACTTTTTTGCTCCTTTTTAGTTGGAAAATTCAATTTGACACATGTAACGTTGTCACAATAGATGCCCCATTCTCCACCGGTAAACCATAATAATGAGCAATTTTCCCCGAAGCGAAAACAATCAAAATTCTTTCCTTGAATTTGAATGGACTGGGAGGCTGGGAGCCTGGCCTTTGTTCGCTCGCAGCTACTGGCACATGTGCCACCCCAGCCAGCCAGTGCACACGAAGCCAACTTTTAATTGCTCTCGACTCCTGACTTGGGGGCAAAAGCATGTGTTTACAATCTATTCAAACATCCTGAGACTAATTGTTAACACATTCATCCTTTTCGAGGTGATGGCACTGGGAGCTGAGACAAAAGTTCTACCATTCTACCGTGGTAGTTGGTTATCTCTGATAGTGATAAACGCACAACAATATCAACACCTCTATTTTAAGGACGAAAACAGCAAAACAGGAAAACACTTTATCATCTGAAAATGTAATCGTCTGAAAGGACGAAGCACCAGCAAGGGGGCACACCTCCTCACCTATGTATGCCATCGCTGTCAGCGTTATTACATTCCGCCATGTCATTGCAAATAACAATCCACTGAATGTCTTATTTTTGTGACAGAGACGCACAACGCAGATCGAAGACGTTGTGGAACATGATAAGGATCCAGAAACTGAGGCCCTCAAGTGAGAGTGTTTTCACATTTATTTGCTTTGTGTCAACACCACTACTACCAACGGCAACGAACGTCGTCGTCGTCATCGTTACTGCCACTAATCGAGCAACATGGCGAAGGTAAATAGAGCGATGAAACACTCCTCCTTGCTGCGCTGGAAAATTGGGTTAATGGACTTGTACACGAGTATGAGTGTGTTTGTAAATAGTGGTAGTTCCTCGGGGTGAAATAGTACGTAAATACATATAAATTTTTGGCAGATACTTTCCGCCTCATTAGCAAATTCATGCTAGTAACTCACTTAATTATTCATCATCCATTGACGGAGTGATGGAGTCTTTGGCCAGCATCATCCTTGAATGGCTTTGCAATGAATCGTTTCAATGACTTGTGGTGGTGGTCCGCTCCAACAGCGGACTTGTGTCTTTATTAGAAGTTGGTCTGCAAAGAAATACGTCTGCTTCAAGCGAGGAGTGCATCATGAAAGAGTTTACTCTGCCAACAGTCAAAGGATGAGAAAAAACTGAAGTTTTTGAATATTTCTTTAAAAAAAAAATAAAAAATAAATATCCAAAGGCGAACTTTTTTTTTTTTTGCGATAAATGAAGGAGGGGCTCTGCTGAAAATGTCTGAATAAAGACTTATTTCGTTTTTAAATATAAGACAGCACAACTTGAACTTTTCCTTCTTTATGTGCATATACACGTCAAAGACGTTGCTTTCACTTTGGAACTCTGAAGCGAGAAGGAGACTCCATTAAAGCCGCTTTAAAGTAGATGTTGAAATGAAAAATTTTTAAGCACTTCAACGTCTATGAGCAGGAATAAGGAGATGTCTTACTTACAACGATAAATTTTGTAGAGGTCTAATGTGTACGAGGTCACATTGAACGTCATCCAACAGAGGTGTTGCCACTGTATGTCAGCAAGGTTATCAGAAACTTTGACTCTACTCTGAAGTGGTAGGTGTGTTATTCTCCTGAGTAACAATATTTTTCAAAGTTTTGATGTAGATAGGAACACGCGACCTTTATAGTTTTGAAGATGGGCATAGAACCTTATGTAAGTTGGAACTGTCAGTTTGGTTGTCAGAATCTGAGGAAATAAAATAGAGGTAACCACTAAAGGTGAATTAATTAGCAAACCATCTGCTAGGGAACCAAGGTGGTACCTTGCTTCTCAATTGAAGTTAATAAAGGATATATGTACATATAGTAGAGTCGCCAACCATGAAGACTTGTGGTTATCTCAGAAAATGTGCATTTTAAATGAGAAATGTGCAAAAATTATGAGATTTTGGCAACACTAACAAACTGTTGGAAACCCCGGAGTATAGTAACTGAAAGAGAAGTATCCTAAGACCATCGACAGAGGTGCATCAATTTTTGACGTCATATACAATAAAATATCAAAACTTTGATTTTTCCGAACCTCCGAATGCAATGGAATGAAGTTATGTTTCTACTCAGAAATGCATGTATTCAGCATCAAACACGACCACAATTTCTGGCAAAGATTGTCTTCAAGGAATCCGCAATATTCAGTAGGATTCTGTCGATTCTGTGTGGAGACGTGCTCGAGTTATTTTTACCACTAAAGTAGTTACATCTATAAATCTGGAACCAATTCTCAACATACTGGTTGAAGCTATGTACACGAAATCCACAGACATGGCTCTTCATGAGATACACTGCATTACGAAGAGTAGACTCTCGATACCTTTTCAGACATCGAAGAAATCTTCAAACAACATTCACACAGAAGCTTCAAGTTTTTCTCGATGAGTTTAGCTTAGAGAACCATAGTATTCATACCACAAATTCGAATAATTTAGTCAACACAAAAATATAAAGGAGGCATTGTCTGCTTATGGCTAATGGTTAGGATCATTTCACACACTTTAAAGCGACAGTTTCACATCAGTTGACAGACAAACTTCTCTTTGTGATAATTAAACTCATTAAGAGTTCTCTAATTAACTTTTCGCGTGAGTCACAAAATGTGACCTTCGCAAAAAACTGAAAACAGAAGTTTTGCTCTAGCGGGGATCAGACAACACACTCTAGACAAGCCCTTCAGATATGAGATAGAAGAGATCAACAAACGGATTGAAGTCAAGAGGTTCGCTTAAGGGTGTCTCTTAAAATGTGCCCAACCAAACGTGTTCTAGGTTCTTTATGGACAGGCAACTGTATCTACCTAAAATAAAGGTTTTGGTTATTCTATTATCTAAACTTAATAATAATTTAATGTAACAGATATTTTCACATTCAGACGAGATGAATAGGTCAATTTATTCCTTGAATTTGGTTGATTCAACCTCTTAGTTTCTAGCCTATATAACCTCTCCTAATCAAGTTAGGCACGCTACTGGTACAAAATGTCTGCCTACGACTATTACTATTTTGGATTATTTTTGTACATCTCCAATGTATCAAAGAAATACAAAATTATGCACTTTGATTCAATTGGATTTTCAGTTAGTTATTGGCTTTCTGGTCTTTGAAATCGACTTAAACGAATTGCACTTTAACTAACGGTTGGACGAGTTTTAATAAGTAATACATACATATGTACATAAGCCTCCCGTGGTTTTGCCAAACACATAAAAATATAATATGATAATACCAAAAAGAAATTAAAAATACAAAAATATTATATATCCTTCGAGCCGGATTTGAACCAGCGACCTATGGATATCTACTTCAAAGGTACTTGATTTGATGTACAAATTTCATCTACAGTCCACCGCTCTACCAACTGAGCTATCGAAGGCGTTGGAACTCACTAACATATAATATGTATTATGTTGTATAGTTTGTCCTTTATTGAGTTTTAATTATATAAAGTATCACTAACAGTTTACTAACTGGCCCAGCAGACGTTATTCGAGGGGCGATAAATTGGATTTGGTTAAAGTCCCGGTCAAAGAAAGTCTGCACAGAAGAGGTAGTTGGCGGATAATCAAGGATTACTGTGAACAAGAAATTAGAAAGAAATTAAGATTGTGTTCTCAATTCCGTTTTCTTATTCCCCTTTATTAGTAGGCATGTATAGATAGGTACACATGTATGTGTGTGCTCAAGGATAGACCGCCGGAGTTCGAGGATTGATCCCCATACAAATCGAACATTTCTTTCTATGCCCCACCTTTCGCGAGGATTGACAAACGTCAAAAAATAAAAATGTCAAGAACAAGGTTTTAAAGCTTCACTAGAGACCTTCATACATTTGACATAAATGGTAAAGAAAAAAAGCCAGGGTTTCCACGGACCTGATGTGTCAAATATGTTTACTTTTATAAAGCAGCTACTGAGCCGTGGTGATTTGCAGGAAACCTTTGCGTTTACCTTTAAACTGAAATAACACCGGCTTTACCGGGAAAGAGTTTTCCATATTATTAACTAAATGCAGCATTCTAGACGTTGGTGCATTACGGGAATAATTAGTCCGATGACGGCTTATACGGAAGAGGGTATGGACTTCAGATTGGGTACAAAAGGAGATTCAAGAAGCGCGAGGGAATCAGTGTGGGTGGTAATAAATTGATGAAGTAATAGTTTGGGGATATTTTTTGAGAGTGTGAAGATGGGTAGGAGGACAGATTGATTCTGTCAATCCAGGCGAATCATAGAAGCCAGTTTTGAAGCACTTTTAGGGACGACGAATATAAAGGGAAGCAAACCTAGCCGGTATATTCAAGAATGATGACAAAAGATGATATATAGTAATTTGGTAACCTAGGGATTCTTGAGACCAGCATTCTATAAAGCTTAGCGCAGAATTGGCTCTTTTTATTATGTTGTTGATGTTGGAACGAACGTCAAACTCCTGATCGTAGATAACTTCTAAATCGCGTAAAGAAGAAACTTAGAGAACTAGTTCGGTCAAACTTCCAAGTAAGAAGTAATCCATTTGATAAAATTCGTTTGAAAACGGTCAGTTTTTAACCTAAAAATAAACCCATTGTCTAGCACAATGCACATACATATGTATAAGAAAGTATAGTTCTAGAAATGAGATACATATAATGAGATAGTTATCGTTTTATTGCACTAAATCCAGAATGCAACAAATAATCACAGACATTTTCTCCTATTCAATTTTTGACCACAGAATATACGTATGTATATACAAGATGGCGCTGTGCATGACATTCGTGACGTTTCTTGGATTTCTTTGGATTTCCTCCCACTTGGCAATAACTTTCCCTGTTGTATTTTTAATTTTCACTGGAAACTCACTTGAGACCTAAAACTAGTGTTGGTGTACGTCGGGCCTTATTGAATGTTGGAAGAGTCGGGGATTAAAAGGACACAAATAGCCAATGCAATGAAATTTTCGTCTGTTTTGTACAACTCGTAGTAATAGTAAAGGGAATAGTTTTCTTTGAAAAAGGATTAAGAACGATTTATCCTCCAAATCTATTTTCATTTTTATTTCATTAACACGCATTATTTTTTGACAGTAAGTCCTAATCTTAAGCTGTCACAATGTTCGATCTTACAATATGTCAAAGTAGTTCAGTTCTCTGTCGCATAGTTCCAAAGTTTCCATAATACGCAGATAATTTTCTAGACATCGTGTCTGTAAAGCTCCTCCTAATTGCCCTTGGTCCATGGTCTACATCATCAACAAATAAAAAAAAAAAGCGAACTTCCCTTTAAATGACTAATGAGTCTATGCTATGTTTGTCCCCTTTTAATGACATTGGCTTGGTAATTAGGTGACTAAATTTATTGTGTGAGAATTGTGCAATTGTGAAAGGCAAATTAGCGCGATCTGCCATTGACGGTGGCCTCCATTAAGGCCACACACCAAAGGAGGAATGAATGAGCAGGAAAAATGAAAAAAAAAAAAAGAAATGCGGATGGCTATTTACCAGGAGGTGCTCGCTGCGTCGATGTAATTAGGAGCAAATAGCTTGGAGTAGTCCCCAGCACTGTTTTGGCTGTTAAATGGTGCGACGTGATTTAATTACACGGCCAGGATACAAGCCGCCACATCGCCAAGAGAAAACTCGCAGCTAGAATGTGGCAAAGCAAATTAAATCTCGGCCATTTGTTATGTTAAATTTCATTTGAATTTCCGCGACCATTCGCGTGTCATTAACAGCCGAAAGGTTGGCTTAATGTAGTGAAAGGGAATTGGTATGGAAATGGCTTCCTTACATGCCGATTGGGTGAACCCGTTCTTGATGACTTGTTGATGCAGAGAAGGGATTATCGAGAATTAAACTGTCGTTTGTGTCTTAGGAAGTTTTAAAGAAGACATAGTAATATGCAGCTCTCAACATTCAATTTCCCACACGACATGGTCACAGATATCATTAGTAGCAATAAAACACTTTGGTCCACCACCCACGAAGGACACATTAAGATACAAATCACTCGGCTTAATGAAGTCGTCGCCAACAAGATGACAGTTTGTCATAAAGTTTGCAACGTAATCAAATCGTGATTTAATTGAACGACGTAATGAGACAGTATCTACTGATTTATTGCTATTGTCGTTTTTTTTTGCGCCTCGGAGGCATGACAACGACAGATGTCGATAAAGCGGGGAACCCATAAAGTCAGTAAACAGATGCTGTTGAGGAGCGATTAGACGAAGTTGTTATAGAACACTTTGTGATATTGGCTGGAAGGGACTGATGAGGGGATCCAGTTTAAGTGCTTGCTGGGGGTAATGGAAACATAATGTTTCGTTCCTTAGTCTAAGTCAGAAATTGGTTGTTTCTAGTCTATGCTTTTGGAGGTTCTTGTAAAATTATTCAACTGAGTGATTGTTAGTTCAATTTGGAGAGTTGGGAGGGAATATGTAGGTAGGGACTTAAAGGAATATGTTTGCGCTGCGACTTTTTAGACATTTTCCACTCTTCCGAACTGAAGAGATTCCACCCAAAGTACTGTGTGAACATCTAAAGTCTTCCAACAACTTTCTAGTCGACAGGTATCAGATTGCAGGCATACACGATTGGGAGATCATCGGTGAGTTTAACAGAAATTGGTGAATAGGCGACCCGAGGCACACCAAAGTACCATTAGTGATTGACTAATGGTAAAACAAAACAACAGAGACGTTGAAAGCTACAATTTCGAGGTAGTTAGGGAGTACATCAACTTCGGAGTCAATATCAACTCAATTTCAACTTTGATGAAATGGCATCTCATGAATGCCTTCAATTTGCTTACTTCTCCGAATATGGCGATTTAAGTTATTAACATTTGGACAATCGCCTCATAACTGAAAACGAGTTTGCGTTGAATGGATCAGTTGAAACGTTAAAGAAACCACAGCTTACTTCACGCATTAACTAGAAACTCTTTTCGAAAAATCCCGTCCAAACTACGTACTCAGTGAGGCCATCTATTGGCAATTAAATGTTTCACTCATGACATTTGGGCGAAGAAAAGCGGAGATGGGACAGTACAAGGGGGGATGCCATTTATCACCCTATTGCAAGATGCTATAAGCTTTTCAAATGGCGGCAACTGTCAGTTTTGTTTCGATAGATGCAGAACACATGTCAACGAGTATTGAAATTACAGAAGAGTGTATGCAAGGTGTGTTGTCAAATAAAGGTTGCTTTTTTTTATCTCCATAAAGTTAGCTTTATTTGACAGGAAAATAAACTAAAAGCGTCAAATCACACGAACGAGGTGGCCAGTTAACAGGTCTATTTCGTAAAATTAATTGTTCGTCAAATGTGTCTGTCAGTAAATCAATTTTATCGCGCCCAGTGTGACATGTGGCGCCGCCGTCCTGCTGAAAGCACATGTGTACAAAATTAATGTCTTCCATATTGAGGCACAAAGAAGTTAGGAATCATGTATCTGTCGCGCTCACCATTGACAGTGACGTTCTGGCAGTAATCATTTATGACCATGATAACGAATTGACATATTTGGGTCATCATCAATACTACGCTGCGCAAAATCAATCGCATGCTGCGTGCGCACTGAACAAGATGCGTATTATCGTTTAGAGTATACATACATACATATGTACGTATTGCGAAAACAATCCATAGTTTCTCACATTGAACCATGTTCTCCAAAATAACATTTCAACAACTTGCGAACGATGCTCTGGCGTGGGTCTTTTTATGATGAATTGTCAACCCAAACTAACCTTAAAGAACTGTCAAATGGGATGTCACAATTAATAGTGTTGCCAACCCTTTACTTAGGTTCTTCTAGTGGACGCATTTTTTGATTTAAAATCACTTTTTAAGCATCAGCCATTCAGCGTAATTGCCTGACACCTGGGGACTTTTACCCTTTAAGGGAAATACTTTTACCGATGAAAGTATATTTGTTTTTAAACGTAAAAACAGTGCACGGACATTTTAAAGGAGATCCTCCCCGACGATCTAAAGTACTCATTTGACATGCTTTCCGACCACAGAAATCGCTGATTTAGGTCAAAAGGGGACTATTTTGAATGAAATAAATCTGTTTGTTTCACAAAGTGACAATTATTTTAATAAGTTAAAACCGTTGTGTACACTCCTCCCATAGGATTCAAAATGGTCACGTTCAGCACCTAATTTATCGTATGCCAGCTTTGTCCGTACCAAAAATATTTCCTATGTGCACCACCATATCACGGTGGCACGCATAGTTGTGCACATCCCTAATAGAGACTCTCTAGTATCAAATGCCTAATCCCTAGCGGTCACATCGCTTCGACTCATAATTCTGTCATTAACAAATTCAATAAATTTTCCACGAACCAGCTAATGTATGTCGCACTTTGTACTGCACGCTCTCTCATTAACCACAATCGCATTGCAAATGCACCAGCAATTCAAATTACATCCACGGGCGGATAACTAGCAGAGAGCTGTGTTTGCTTCCCGGATGAACCGTGCAACTCCAATTTATTGTATACATATGTATGCATGTAGGTACAATGCGTTAGCCTGGCCGCGAACATAAAGTTTGATTTAAAACAACACTAAATCCCGCTCCAGGACCGTAGCCCCCCCTAGCCCACAATAAATCATCGTCCGGGTTTCACGCGCACATTTCCCACCGAATTTTAGGGCTCCAAGAAATTTTTGTACAATTCTCGCCCCGAAATGTCACCATAAATAATCACAGCTGCCATAGGTATGCTTTCCTGGACTAAATTTGTTGGATTCCACAGGATTATACATAGGAACCACATCCCGCCCATCCGGTGGGTCATAGAAGTGGAAAATTATATTTTCCGTGCATAATTGCGTGGGAATTTTATTTCACGAATACACTCGTTTAGGGCATTTTATTTGTACAGGGGGTAATTAGGAAACATGGCGGAGAAAAAGTGAGGTTACCCCCAGCACAAAGCCGGATTAGGAGCGTGAGATTCACGCGAAGGGTACATAACCTGGATCCGGTGTGTGCGAATGGCTAATTTAGAAGTGCTTAGAGGAACACCATTGCCGCATATAACTTTTAATTTGCACAGTTCCCCACATCCGGCTCTATAAGGCCACCACTAATCTCATGTACCTTCTAAATGAAGTATAAACCACTGAGTCGTATTTCAGGTGATTCCTGGAACGGGCAGCAGAAACAGGATGGAGAAATTTGCGGATTAGCTAGCGGAGGCCGGTCCACATCGTGGCCACGCTACTCGACGATAAGGGAGTTTCCCAGGTCGGGGAAAATGCTGCCGTATCAGGGTGTAATCCTTTTGGCACACATTCTTGGAATCACGCAGAACGAGAAAAATAAATCCATGGTAATGGACTGAGACTGAGACCATTATCGCATGGCGGCAGTAACCAAGGCACTTGTATCCATAACCATACATGACTGCCCAGCTGCTGATACAAAACAATTACAGAACAATTCCGTCATCAAACGAACAGAGCAGGAGGAGGCAAACGGTAACGATATCTCCGTCTGCACACGGATATTCTGCTCCATGACACCGAGAGGTCGACCAACTTTTCATCATCTCGTTTTTAATTGTACTCGTATGCAGGAGGAGAGGGAGCACTGAATAGACGGAATATGAGTTGTGCTGCGGGTAGCAAGGAAACATTTGTAGATGCAGTCCGGCAGAGAGAAACAAACAGGAGTTGTGAGGCGCCCCAAAGCTACATATGTCCTACATTCAGCTGAATAGAAAATTCGCAGATCCTAGCTGCCCCGTGTAACCCCAGTTACAGTTGCCGGTCGGTCCGGCGCAAGAACCGATACATCATGCACGGTATACATAATTCATGTTGGTTCACCCCGGCAGAAAGCCAAATAGTCCTGACCGAGAGCAAATGTAAGCACAACCCGTTTAGAATATGGAAATGTCGGCGGTCAGTGGTTGATTCTAGAGCAAAATTACAACGACGACGACGATGACGACGATTGGATTGAAGCAGACAAAGAAGCAGAAGGAAGAGAGAATTCATTGCAAAGGACCACACATATCCGTCCATGAAAAATGCATTCGTTCATAGGGACAGAGCAAGCAAGAACGAGCTGCAAGGATGTGAGCTCTTGGTTCTCCTCGCCAGTACGACCACCAGCAGCAGCAGCAGCGGTTCTACACACATTTGAACATCTCATTTTCGGGTAGTGTTTGGATTTTCTTTTCATCTTCGTTTGGGTTTCTTTTGAAACTATAAATTGCTCTGGGTGGGAATTTGAGGCTCTTAAAGTTGACCAATTGAACGCAGGAGGAGGATGGCGAGGGCGTCGTCGTGTCGTTTACTGTGTGGAGTGTCCAGATTTTCATTTGAATTTCCAAAAGGTTGGCTGATTTTTAAATGAATATTTAAGTCTGAGGTGAACTGGGGTTATTTGCCGTTAAAGAAAGATTGTAGTATCGTTCAAGACATGAATTCGTAATGTTCCGATGCGGCAACAGTCTGAGCGTCTAGGTGCTTGTAGCTATTTTTATTGTATTTTTGCCTAACCTATCTGAGGGGTGTTAGCAATTCGGTTTTCCGGTTTTAGTTTAAGCATTTATAAATAGTGTTTGATTTGAGTATTCCGACGAGTGTTTTCTCTGATCGTTGCTTTGAAAATGATCAAACAGCGTCGTTCGAAAGACATTTTTTGACAACAGCAGCACTGCAGTTTCAAGATGGTTTTCATATTGGATTTCAGCGATGAAAAGCTTACAGTATCAGCACTCAACACATCAGTACCGAAGTTCTGCCACCGAATTCGAGCAAAAGTAGGAAAATAACAAAGAAAATGACCCAGAGTATCGTACCCTACAAACAAGGCTTGCAAGTAGATGTAAATTTTAAACCTAACACACGAACATGCTTAGCGAAAGAAAAGTGGCCCTTAAGAACGCCAATAAGTTGCCCATAGCCTTGTCTGATGAGAAACAGTAAGAATTCCTCTGATTTGTTACAGACGTTCGGGAGAATACATGTTTTGTCTGGATCCTGGAGAGCCATGTCACACACACTTGTGTTCGTAAGAACTCCAATCGTTAATGAAACCCCTGACCGAGAACTCAGGAGGACCCGACAAGAGAAATCGTCCTTTGAGCCTTGCTCAGCAATCGCTTCGGATATCACATTCCCTGACCTGACCTGGGACCCAGACAAGTATCAGTTCTAGGAATGAACGATCTATTTTGAAACGGGTTGCAAGGTTGACTGTCGCTAAAAATGCAAATGCCTTTCCGAGCCCTCCACCTAGTCATCACAATACAGTCGGTTGTCATTAGGATGGCATAGACCTTTGCTTGAAAACCAGAGGCATGCTTGCCAAAAGAGTAGTGAAGTCTAGTGGTTGGTCTCTATGAAGACACCAGCATCTGTTAACATTCGATTAAAATCCAAACCAGGCTTAGAGTCTGGCTTAAATCAGTCCTTAAGGCAGGGATTGACTCTAAATTTTCACAACAGAAAAGTTCTGATATCATTGGATAAATGTCGCGTAAGGTCTACGAATGATGTGGATGATACTAAATTGGTTTGAAAGTAGAGCCCATGATAAATGTATAATATCATATCATAGCCGTATAGAACCCTTTTCGGCAATAAGCCCCATCCTTTACCAAAACCACCCTTCCACTGCCAGAAAGCAGAGAGCGCGTTGGATGTCTACTACTTTGCACGGTTTGCCAAAGATATTTCGCTTCACTGGAGATCTAGAGAGGTGATGACCTTTAGCCCTGTCAGACCGGTCACAATCCTTCATCACCCACAAAACTCAGGAATGTCAGGTTTCTAAAAGATAAACTCTGAGTAACCCGGGTAATAATAGTCTTAACGCTCTTGCCAACAAAGGTTCAGTATCATTGCACCCTGAAAAACTTCTTAGCCAGTCTCCCCATCTTCTTGTGAATACTTGCGACAGGCTTAGAGAAGTATATTACAAAAGATGATTAGGTCTATGTGTTTATTACTTCAAAGTCACTGACTGCGACTAGAATAATAGAAAGATTTAGACTATCAATCCGAGCTGAAACCCCTCAACTCTGTTTGGTTTTTAAACATCACTGGCTTATTCATTAAGTCTTCTTTCCTCAAAATGGTTCATTTTTAAGCCTAGTATTCCAATTTTTCCCAATATTTTCTGGACTAAGAAAAGGGAGCAGTGACAGGTCCTCAAGTTTTCAAAGAGGAAAGTAAATTTGAACCAGATTCATTGATTCTATCGTCCCGTAGGTGTATTCATTGACCATTAAGACTTTAATGAAAGTATTATGAACCTTTAGGGACAAGAAAATGAGCGGAGCTATGACGAAAGCCTGTGCTGACACCGAATTTGAAATTATTAGTCTCCTGATGAATGAATAAACAAATCCTGGAGGCGTAAGGAATAAAATTCATGTCGACGCCCGAATATGCGAAACAGTTGTACCATTGTGGGCATTTGGTAGAGTTCCAGTGAAATAGCCATTTAGTCCTTTCAATAGTTATTTGGGAATATTTCGCGAATGCTCATCAGTTTCCTCTCGAGTCATAGTTAACTCCACTTCATGACTAATTTCCTAGTCCCCAGAAGTGCCAAGTGGAGAGTCAGTAATCTAAAGACTGCCTAGCCATCTTGTTTCAGATTGAATTGAGGATAAAAAGCCAGGAAAGGAGGTACGAACCAAATACCTCTGGCTGCTACGCAATGGTACAGATCGCCGACGAGGAATTTATTGGCGAATCAACCGAACAAGTGCCATGGTACAACCATATCGCCCTGAGGTTTCTAGGATTGCTTAAATTCTTTGTCTATTGGCACAATCGCTGTAAACCACAAAAATGACCGCATAGTACAATGAATCTGAAGCAAAACTTTCAAAAACAAAAACATGCGGAGTCGTATCAATCCTAATCGCAGTTCTCTTTTTTTCGAATGACAAATGTGTTTAACTTCGATGCAGAACGGTTTTGAATTCAAAAACCATTCCCGTGGTGGCCCATTCTCTATGTTTAACTCCACATCATGCAGTCTGAATAAAATTGCAAAGCCATATTCCAATGCAGCTCAAAACTCCAGGTTGCTAAGACGCCATACGCTCATACGATGACAACAAACCCACCACACACTCATCCATCCGATCCCCGACAATCTCATTTTACATTACCATGCCTCAGGTTTAATTCAACAGAAAATTTTCAAATTAAAATGTTTTGGATTTTACACAAAAGCTGCTGCATAGCATGCGTCCTTGCGCCCTTCACTTGTGTTTGCATTCCATTCACTTAACCCTGCTGCCGGTTCGTTCCTTTCTTTCTAATTTTGAAAAGAGCCTAGGTTTTCACCCAAAAAAAAAATAAAAAAAGGAACATCTAAGCAAAATCTAAAATGCAAGCAGCAAGAGCAGCCACCGCTAACCTCCACCATCGCCAGCAACTTCAAGTGCTTCCAATGCAGGAAGCCATACAAAACCAGCACAGCACACGAACAACACTGAAAGGATGCATTCGAGAACGTAATTGCGATACTCGTAGGGGGCACATAAATGCGAAGTTGGATTCGCTTGGAATTACCGTCAGAAAGGTTGTTTTTTTCTATCCTTCTTTCTCTCAATTCGTTTTAATTTTTTTTTTTGGTTAAAAGAGACTCCAAACTAAAGTGTCAGTTGAAGTTTGAAAGAATGAAAAGTTTCGACATTGACGGCAACTCAGTAAAGTCTATAGTCCTTTTGATTGCGCATTGAATCACCGTGCCAAGGCAATGGGACATGTAGACCGAAATTAAATGGCTTTTGCCTAGCACTCCGTGAAAATGAACATCGCTTTGCTCTCAGCGCCTCACCTACTGTATCGCAGCGCAATCCGATGGCAGGGGGACTCTTTCGGGCTCATCCATGCGGCTTATCCAACAAACAGCCACTCAGACGGGCAACGTGCAATACCAGTCCAGGTTGGGATTTTACCACTATTTTTTTGTTTCTAGGTGGAGGCTATACCGGCTGCTGTTTGTACACTTCCATCCGCCTCTGCTGCTGGTTGGTATGTGGTATTTATTTCGTTTTAGGGCAAAAGGTCCCATCACCTGGTATTGAACTCACCTATCACGAAGGGAAAAAATCAAAGTTTTCCAACCGTATTGACCGGATTCAAAGGAAGCACTGGGAGGTATTCCATAGGGCTTCGCTATCGATACTGAATTGTGGCACAACCCTCAGGGTCCTATGGAAAAAATAAGAACGAACCACCAATCTCTCAAGTAATGGAATTCACGCTGAGCATGATAATGAGCCTCTCGGAAGGATGGTGCACCCCGAAGCGGGCTGCATAATTAACTTGTTTCAATACACGAATACGCCCCACTATTGGACGTTTTTATTGAGTTTCCTTTGCTGAGCAGACGTTGCTGACAAATGCGCTGCGATTATTAATGACTTGGAACTGGCTCCGTATATTGATGCGGAGCATTTGGAATAGAAATTCCACCCCTTGAACCGTTGCTGCAGGGAGCCTTTCATGTGGCAGGGCAGATGAGTAGAGTAGTACTTATAAAGTAAATGTTGTGCTAGTCCATGACGAAGGAGCTCATTAATTTGCGTACGCCAGAGTGCACTGGACTGCACTGCTGCTTGAGTGCCTTAAATCAATAAATAATTGCTAGTTGCCCAGGAAGAGGATCAGAGATACATGGCCAGGAATTATGCATATGAGGAAAGGAATACACTGGACTGATGGGTAATTCAATAGAATCATATTCAATGGCACAAGGGTAGACTGCGTAAAGGATAGATAAGAAAACTAATACAAAAACAAGAACAACAACTTCTAAAGATAGACTTTGCTGGGTAGAGATAGATGCCATTCTCTATTCATGCACTGGGGGTGGCTCGGTCGAGTGTGCTATTTGGAATGGCAATACTTTAAAAGTTATTTCTGATGGAACATCGTCGAAGTAGGAGAATGTTTTTCTATGTAAAACCACATATGCGTGTAGATGGACTTTTGAAATATTGCATCGAAGGCAGATGTTCCTATTTAACAGAAACTACAGACAATATGGTATGAGGATCAAAAGGTTTTCGAAACTAGCAATCAACTTTACATTTGCGGGACAGGGTGTCTGTGGAAAAAGGTATGTCCGTCTGCATGTGTATGGCATTCACAATGCATCCAACTATTCCAATGATAAAGGAGGGGATTACAAGAAAAACAAGGATGAAAAATGGAATCTAGCAAGCGCAAGGAAGAGCTGTTCTTTTGGGAAATATTAATTTTTAACTATCAAACTTGTGTAGGTTAGGTAGCGGGTATGTAGACCTCACTCCCACCACTCATAAGTTTATAATGACGAGTTTCAATGTAAACGGCCAAGGAGCCATTTCTTTTGCTAATGGGAAGCTGATTGTAAAATGAACTTTAGATCGATCACTTGGTTGAAAACTTCTTAGGATCTTTGAGTACTTGACAGGTCGTCAACATAGTGTTTCGTTGCGGTGAGTGTTAGGTCAGAGCTAGGTTAGGTCTAGCTGGGCAATTGTTCATTTGTAATATGTGTGCATTATTCTTCACTCGAAAGAAAAACGTCTACTGTTTATAGTCATAGTTATACTCTCGAATGTTTGACAGATGATCGTGTCAGGTAGTGTGGTGAGTATAACTTCGAACCAACTACTGATCCGTGGCGCCAAAAAGGTAACAATTTCACCGATAGAGCTGCGAAAGTAGAATTTGTCAAATTATGAATCATTGCTCCAGCTATACGCAACTAGTGGATTATAGCTCCGACCGATGAGGAATTAGGGGGAGCATCACACTGAAGCTGTCGAAGAAACAGGTTTCTAAGTCCATTCTTCCAGGAGCAGAGAGAGTTTGGCACGTTCCATAGAAACGTAATATTATTTCTCTTTGGCTTGCATTGAGGCATATCTGCTAATGATATAGTGACTTGTATTCGTAAGGAACCACATTTTCTTGTCCATAAAGAATTTGCAGTGTTCCTGATCCAGGTTAGACGAGATTTGTCTCGTAATGAAACACAGAGACACCCTGGCTCGTCGAAAGGAGGTGAAGAATGCTTTTACCTTTTTTCCATCCAGGCACCTTCTACGAAAACCATTTGCGAGGATACGCAGCCTAGTGGCAAGCCTACCGATAATCCAGTGCCCTGCAATGACACCTTTTACAATTCCTATGACCGTCCTTTTCTGTCGAATCAGACCATTGAGGGGTTTCTAATCCAGTACCAGTCCTGAATCTGTTTTTCATTCGCCCATATACGTACAAGAATACGTGGAAGGAATTCAAGATTGTTCAGAATAGAGGAGTGTTCTGTTCCGAGACTAGAGAACTGAGATGCAGAATTTAAACGAGTAGCTCCAGAGGCTGGTACTTGTTTGATAGAGATATCCAACGACGACACGTAAAACAGCATTTCCAGATCCGGTGTCGGAATGGTTCTTAGTGCTCGCATGATGCAAAGGCATGTCGACCTTTGTATCTTTGTATCGAAAGTTGATTATTTATGCAAACCTTAGTTCGGTGCTGCCAATAATTTGAAATTTTTCTTAACCTTGATGTCTCAAATGATTAAAAAAAATGATTCTGATAAATGACTCTATTATACATTAGACTCAACGCTTCTTCAACGCAAACAAACTCTTCACAGACACATCAATTGTATATATCATTACGAGTTTGACAGCTGAAAAGCATAACCTCTATCCCAGAGGTTAATAAACCCACTAACCACTTACCGATGTCCATTTTTTTTGTCATAGTAAAGTTAAAGTATCGATTTGACGATAGTTCCCGTCATAACAGCTGTCAACGCATTGAAAAATTGACGACCATACAACGTGTTTGATTTGAGACAAATTTTCTCCTCCATTTGATGTCAGAAAGTTAATGCGTTCACTAATTTCGTTGGCCATGTAACAGTAGCTTTATTTACATAAACTGAACTAAAGAAAGTAAACAACTTTACACTAAAGAATATCACAAACAGAAATGACAACAGAGGCACACAAAAATTATAAAATAAATATCCCGGTTTGATGAGTTCAAAACAAGGACTGATGGTATTGTGAACACCCGATTAAACAAGGATGTGTACGGACTACTTTCAATCGTTAAGTGACCCTGTCTTGAACAGTCTTTCAAAACAAAACGACTGATTGATTAAAACGTCAAAGTTGACTCATCTCCAAAGTGTTCCACTGCACAGCTACAAACTTCACACTCAAACTGTCATCCACACGACACGTCTAACGCCCACCACAAATGCGGGAGGCGAAAACTTACTACAGTGACTCACTACCACACTCGTTCGAGCGTTATAAATTGCATCTCCGAAAACAAACTGCAAAGTTATCTATCATTGTTGGTGGTCTTGCTGTTCGTACGTTCGAGGGTGATGATGTTTTTGCTCCAAAGTGCACTCATTGTGGTGCAACTTTGGCTGGGAGAACATTTAATTCACATTACCAAATTAGTTTTTGACTCTGGCTATGAAAACTCTGGCTGAAACTATGAAAACATCCCGTTTATCTTACTTTTGCACACTTTGACGCGCGCATCGCCAAAACAAAAATCATTTCTCTCAACTTAGTGTGCACACAGGTGTGAATTGAAGGTTCGCTGCAATAAACAGACCCACAGTCTCTTGTCGTTTGAGAACGAACTTTCAGTCACGGTACTGAGTTTAAAAAAAAAAAAACGAAAAACTTTTACAAAACTACGAACACACGAACACGAGACACACATGGTCCTTTGTGCCATTGAGACTAAGGAATCTACGAGTGCTTAGCGCATCCGAACTTTTCCTCGCGCATAAAGTCAATAAAAGTTAATTTCCAGCAGCCATTTGTAGCTGTTAAGGCGAAAAGTCTCGAGAGGAGGAGTGAACGCTATGGAGTTCATTCCTCGGTATTCAGTTAAACGTATTTCCGGTGAGAAGGAGCCTTGTGTCGAAATTGGTCTTAAGCGTTCACTCCAGGTGACATTATGAATAAGTGTCATTTCCGTCAAAACAAAAATTTCATCAGACTCGGGAGCAGGGTTGGTTAACACAGGGATGATTGTGTGGTATGTTTTGATGTCAACTTGGATCATCATCGTTTCCCATCTACGCAGCGACAACACTGGCACAACAACAGCATCATTTGCTAGCATCCGTTTCCGGTTAAGGAGATAGAGAGTGAAATCCACAGGAGATGACTTGAATTTTTTTTTTTCCTCGCTCTCTCTCTCTCTGTGTCTGCCCCGCGTGGGATAAGTTTGTACAAACAGCCATGCAGAAGCCCTAAGATATTGTGCAAACTTCCTTTCGCTCTGGAAAAAGCAATAAAACTCCTTGTGAACAGAACGATAGAGGATGTGTTCATTTCTCTTCCTAAATCGAGCAAATATTTGGATTTTGACTTCCGCTCCGAGAAAAGCGGGAACAAAAATGGAAATAATCGATTAAAGCCGCCGTCGGGCGCCATTCG